>CM060916.1:765464018-770979018 GCA_030737875.1 Allium sativum | reverse complement strand
TGACGAAATAAATCATGTTGCTGAAAATCTGAATGAGGATCCTCCAGTTGATTAACAGAATGATGTGTCACATGGTGTAAGTAAAAATAGTGATTATCTTGCTCATGTTAAAGGTAAGAACCAGGTTACCTCTACTGCTCCTCGTAAAAGAAATTTAAGGAGCTCATTGGCGACTAAATGACAATAATTACATGGAATGTCAAAGGGATGAACTCACCTCTTCGTATGCATGATGTTTTATCCCTTATGACGAAATTTATACCAACTTTTGCTGGTTTAGTAGAGAATAAACTTTGTTCAGCTAATTTGTGTTCTTCTAGAAAGTTAATTCCTAGCAATTGGGAGTATCTACCACATCAAACAACTCAATTCTCTGGAAGGATTACTCTAATGTGGAATTCTGATATTTGGTCAATAGATGTTATTTCTTCTTCTTCTCAACATGTAGCTGTGCCTGTGCAGTTAAAGCGCTTAGCGGTTCTATAGCGGTGGAGGTGCAAAAAGGTGTAGCGGGGATAAAGCGGGGAAATAGCGGGGATATAGCGGAGGCGCAAAAAGCTTCATTATATGTAAAACTAAATATATGAATATTAATTAATCATCTTTCTCACACTATATGTATAGAAGAAACTAATATTAATTAATCTTATATAACAAAATCACAGGAGATGATAGTTATGCATGCTAAACTTGGTGAGTGTAATTGATTATTACCATATATTAGATATTTATGCCTTAAATTTAGCCATTTGCGCTAACTTTACTGAATTTTTTAAAAGTGAACCAGTCAAATTAAGTTCTATGTATTAATATTGCTAAAGCGGACGCTAAAAAGCCTTGATTTAGCGGATGTAGCGGAAAATAGCGGGGCTAGAAGCGGTTCTACTATTCATCAGCGCTAAATTAAATATCGTAGCGGCTGAAGGGCGCTATGGGCTATAGCGGGGATATTGCGGGGCTTTAGCGGGGCTTTAACTGCATAGAGCTGTGCAAGCCAAAAATAAAGGAGGCCTTTGTATCTTCGTAACAGTAATGTATGCCAGTAATTTTTTTCATGATAGACAGGTTTTATGGCAGAATATAATACATGAAGCAGATCAAACGAATGGAGAATGAATACTGATGGGGGGCTTTAATAATTCCACATCTCCAATTGACAAGAAAGGAGGTATGCCTGTTCTTTTCAACACCTTAGAGCTTTCAATAATTGTTTAATTCAGTCTGGTTTGATCGAAATTAAAGCTCAGTGTTAAATACACATTGAGATATAACTAATCATATAGATAAATTTTTTGCCAATCATTCTTGTTTACAAAAATTTAATGGTATGAAAGTTGTATCTCTTTCCCAACTTTCAAGTGATCATAACCTTTTGCTGCTTGAACTTATTCCCACTTCAACTTTAAAAGGTTTTCCATTTAGAAACTCACATGACTGGCTTTATAAGCCTAGTTATTCAGAATGTATAAGTAGAGGTTTGCAAACTAATGGATGGGATTTTCCTAGCTATTTTTCAGCAGAAACTACAGGCTTGTAAATCAGAGTTGAAACTTTGGAACAAGTTAAGGACAAAAGATGATGTTATTTTATTGGAAGCGGAAAACAAATTCAAAGAAAAAGAGGCTGGGGTTGATTTAGATCCAGAAAACGTGGATTTATATGAAAGCATGTTAGAGGCTAAACATCAATATATGGTTCAAAAACAGATTAAATTTTGGAGTTACAGGCAGAAGGCTAAAGTTTCTTGGCTTCAAGAAGGAGAGTCTAATTCAAAATTCTTTCATGCAAAAATGTCATCTCGTAGATACTGCAATAATCTTAAAGCACTTATTAACTCTGATGGTGAATTGTTATTTAAACAGGAAGAATTTGTTGTAGAGGCTCTGGATTATTTTAATTCTTTATTCAATGAAGAGAATTTACTGAATTCCCTTTTTTTCAATCATCTTTTGTCATAAATGATATGAGGCAACATGAACTACTTCGTAATTTTTCTCTTGAAGAGGTGTGAAGCAGGCTGTTTTTTCAGTGCATGAAGACTCAAGTCCAGGTCCTAATGGCTACAAATCTAAGTTTTTAAGGTACATTGGGATAATTTAAAGTGGGATTTATTATCTGCTCTTCAGGATATGTTTGATTCTTCAAAATTACCAAGGGATGTAATCACACATTTATCACATTGGTCCCTAAAAATGAAAGGCCAATTGAAATATCTCATTACTGTCCAATTTCATGTTGCAACCTATATTATAAACCGTTCAATAAAATCCTTTGTAATAGAATCAAATGGTTTTTCCCTCAACTCATATCACCGAATCAGTGTGCTTTTATTTCTTCAAGACATATTGGTAATAATATATTATTAGCTCATGAATTGATAAGGGATTTTTAAAAACCTGGAGTGAGGAAGTTTTGTGTTAAAGTTGATCTTCTTAAGGCTTATGACAAGATAAATAGGGAATTCATTTGATATATTATGAAGACAATTGGATTCCCTATACATTTCATTAATGTTGTCTATGACTGTATCTCAGCTCCAACGTTTTCCATCATGATTCAAAGCTGTCCAAAGGGTTTCATCTCTTCTAATAAAGATTTAAGGCAAGGTGATCCGCTATCGCCTTATCTCTTTTCAATTGCTATGGTTATTTTCTTTTTGCATGAATGAAGATGTGGTTCAACACTCTTTTATACCAATTCATAATTTTGAACCCATTGTCTCACATTTACTCTATGCTGATGATTTGTTAGTGTTTGGCAAATGTTCAGTTGAAAATGCAACTACATTGAAATCTGTTTTGATAAGTTAGGGTTATACAGTGGATTATCAGTAAGTGCTCTAAAAAAAGCTTTATTTTAGTTCTTATGCTATTCATATTAATGAGATTACTAATACTCTTGGGTTTCAAATTGGTCAATTTCCTATTAAGTATCTTGGTGTTCCACTGTCTTCCAATTATATACATTATAATGATTGTCAAGATCTGCTGCATAGAATAAAAAGTAATCTTCAATCATGGAATGAAAATTTTCTAAGCTTTGCAGGCATAGCTGAATTAATTCAATCTATGATCACTCCAATAGTTCTTTACTGGTTATTTATGTATCAACTACCAAAATTTACTGTTGACAAGTTGAATATGATGTGTTCTGATTTTTAATGGGGGTGTACCACACGTAAGATGAAATGGGAAGTGTTATGTTCTCCAAAAAAGTGAAGGGGAATTGGTTTGAAATCTTTTAAAGATCTTAAAGCAGCAGCTTGCATGAAATTGATGTGGAAATTCCTTGGAAATAATTCACTATGGAGTAAATGGATGAGTATGAAATATTGTAGAGGACGACATTTCTGGCATATGAACATAGACAATAATTCATCTAGCACGTGGAAAGCAATTATTCGTTTGAGATCAAATGGTAAACAAATTTTCAATAAGGTAATATCTTTTGGAACCTCTACTTTGTTGTGGTTTGAGCCATAGATAAATGGAAAATGCCTGGTGGATTTGATTGGAATTACTAGGTATCAAGCTATTGGTAGACCAGACGAATATGTATCATCCATTATTCGAAATGGTAGGATTTGTAGTCATTTGCATCCTTCCATAAGAGAAGTGCAACAGCATTTACAAAATTTGGATGTGGAAAGTAGTGTGAAGAATGATTTTTATGAATGGGGTGATGGAGGGGATTTTAATTTTCACAAGGAATGGGAGAGTTGTAGAGAGAAGCACCCTGTTAGGAAGTTTTTCAAACTGATTTGGCATTCGAAAAATTCTAAACGTATAGCTTTTATTACTTATCTTGCTATGTTGAAGAGATTGAATACAAAGGATAGATTGATGAGAATTGGGGTGGTGAATGAAAATAACTGTGTGTTATGTGGAAGAAGCGAAGAATCTGCAGATCATATTTTTTATGTGTGATTACTTGCAGTTTATCTGGTGCTCTCTTAAGAGTAAGCTAGACTTGAATGTTAATACAGTTGGTACACTGGAGGAAGAGGCAACCCATATATTCAATAGATTCAAAGGCAAAAATCAGATCACTGGTATTGGTTGTGCATCTATTACCACAACAGTATATCAGATATGGATGGAAAGAAATGCACAATAGTTTAATAGGCATTATATTCCGTAGGAGATTAGATTGCAACTTATTGAAAGGGAGAACAAATTTTTGGTAAGAGGGAATGGCAACAAAATAACTTGTTCTCAGGCTAACGTAGATTTTTTGAGTCGTTGGGGGTATTGACCTCATTGATACTAGCTGAAATGAGGAAGAGTATGGTAATGTCGTTAATCTAGATGGAGAGGTTGTTCTGGTGGTTGGCAGTGGTGCAGTGGGTTGCTGTTGAGGCGTATATAATCATAGTTTTATTCTTTTTTCAGATTTACTGTTACTGTTTTGATAGTATATTGTTGTTCTATATGACCGTACTATGATTATATGGAGTTTATATGTACTTTTTTTCCTTGTTGTCGCACCTATTTAGGTCAGGGGGAACGAAGTTTTGATGAGGCAGGCATATTAATGAAGTATATGATTGGTATTTCATGATAAAGTGTACCAATTTTCAAAAAATATATGTATATTTGATGCAAATATGATTTGCAATTCAACACTTCAAGTAGTACACAAGTTTGAAGTACACTAAGTAGCAAACACACTATTTTACTATATATCTGCATAAGTATTCACACATCAATGCATATGTGTTTTGCAAGAATTAGTTGTACAACACATGGTCACTGTTATTTACCATTTGTAAATTATAGTCCATGTGCATTGCGACTTGATGTGCGGCATCTAGGTTTCAGCATTTATCAAAATCTGCATGCCACTTACCCCATAAACTCTATATTGCAATTATGTTTTGCAGTTGCACACACCTTGATGTAAAATTTTGATAAAATTTAGGACGCATCACATATATGATACATAGTTTACTATTCTGCTCATTATACACAACCTTTTCTACATATATTCAATTGAGGATGATATGGAGTTGCACACCCTGAAAAACTGCATATTTATATTAAGTCAAACTGATGTATTCCAATGAGTACACTCATCAATGTCATGATCAGTAGACGTAGGTAATGCCAAAGCATTAGTGCACTATTTATTACGGTTATATGCGATAGAGTAAATGTGATACTCAAAATGAATAACTGGGTCAGACTTAACTAGGCTGTCATAATAAAATTATGGGCTTAGAGACACAAAGAATGAAACATCCATTTATTGGAAATGAACAAAAGAAAACATTTGTTCGTCATGCTATCCAAGAATTATATATATATGATATAATTTACATAAGGTAACGACTCGCATTCTAAGTACGGAGGATCGTAGAATATTTAGTTTAAATACGAAGTCATATGGTCGTGTAACTTTGGGGAACGACTATTGGGGCCATTTCCCATGTTTACGATTTTTTTCAATTTTTAAATGACCGTTTTGCCCCTAGCGAATCTTGTTTCACCTATAACTTTTGATTGGTAAGGAATTTTGACCTAAAACCACTTTCATTGGATTCGGATGATGGTTTACCTTTCCGTAGAGTTGTCACATTAATCAAACGGGTTTACCGTTTGGAAGATATGGCTAAAATAAGGTTTGGAAGGTGAAAAACAACATAATTGGGCTTAACTGGGTGATTAGCAGCTAAGCCCATAACCCATTTCGGGATTAGGGTTATATGAGGGCTGATAGGGTTTAGGAAATCAGTTTTATTCAATTTTCTAGCCGCTACTTACATTCCTTAAACCCTAGCAATGACCTCCATCTTCTAAATTCATCCTAAATCACTTTTTAATCACATATTAGCCAAATCAACATCAAATGAAGGCAGATTAGCATAGAAATCGAGATAGAGCTGCTGGAATACATTGGGAACCATGCCAAATTAGTTAGAGTTTCAGATCTGAAATTTATTTGTGGCTAAGGTGAGTGATGTGCACTTTTATTCACTAATTACGGCTAATTAGGGGTGATTTGTGATAATTAGCGAAATTATGCATCATAAAAATCTAGGAAAATATGTAGAAATTCTAAAATATTATTTTATGTCACTAGTGAAAATTTGGGTTAATTTGGATTAAGTTTACAAATCTTATATTTAAAACATGTTTAAGGGGATTAAGGGGAAAATCATGCTTTTTGGGTATGTTTGATCTAAAAAAATTCATGTGATTGATATTTTGGTGTTTTTGGTTGATTCTACATGTTACTACTTTTGTTTGGTATGTTTTGTGACTTCATAGTAAGATTAGAATGGTTGAAAACGCCATCGTTTGGCGAAATTAGCTTGCTGGAAAAACTACAGAAAATCGGTTCCTGAAGGGGGTATGCCTCACGAACCGCCTAGGAGAACTTTGATTCCTAAAAAGGGTATGTCTCATGAACCGCTCCAAGATGATGGTCACGAACCGCTCCAATATGAGGACTCATGAATCGGGGAAGGGTGTCACGAGCTGGGGAGGGGGTCACGAACCGAGGGGGGTCACAAATCGGGGGAGGGGGTGAGCTTTCCTATACTTTTTCACTTCATCCAAGCGAGAGCGGAAATCCAAGAGGGGGAATCCGAAAGCGGGAGTCCGAGAGTGGGCTTCCGAGAGCGAGATTCTGAGAGAGAGAATCCGAGAGTGAGAATCCGAAAGCGGCATTCCGAGAACGGGATTCCGAGAACGGAATTCCGAGAGCGGGAATCCGAGCTTTCCTATACTTTGTCACTTCATTCAAGATGATGACTTCAAACTGAACCGTATTTGAACTACTACCACACGGCGACAATTGTGAACTCTTCTGAAGATCAAGACCAATTCAACCAAAACCCGAGATGCAAAGGAGGTCCAAGTGAGAAGTTATTACTCAGGATCCAGCTGGGAACCAATGAGTTAACTTTTAGAATTGGGCTTTGCTGCGGGACGCGTGCAAAGGGGTTATCGATAACCATAATTTTGGTTCACCACTAAGAGACGAATTATGGGCTATGGATCAGTGCAATGGGGTCATTGTGACTCCCAAGGGCAAAGTGATCGTAGCAAAAGATTGGGTGATCGAAGTGGTGGATATCATATGCTTTACACACTGAGTGAGAGATGTGAAGATAATTGCTATGTTTGATGTTTGCTATCACCATGGCATGTGCACTTCCACTTTACACTTTATGTTAGTGTTACCCTAAGTATTGTACATCTTGTTGTGCTAACTCTTTGGTTGTAGGTCCAGGTTCAGGTATGATTATTTATATCTGTTATTGTTTTGTTTTGCTTCTATCGTTCATACCAGACTTTTGTCCGACCCCGAGTTTTATGTCTCTTCTTATTACTCTGGGTGCTCCTAAACGAGAAGACTAGAGACAGGTTAGGTGGTATGCACAAGTAGCTGTCCTGAGATGAGCAGGAGGCTTCCACGTACTATTTACATATATTTTCCCTGTGTTGTTGGTCACTTCTTGGGCATTAGTAGTGTACCTTTTCTATTTTGCTTTAGATACAATATTTCAAAGTTGTAATAATGGTTTGGATCATAAGCTGTACTTTGGATTCCGTTGCTATGATGGTTTAGTTTTCAGCTTATGCACCGTCTCGCCTATTTTATGTCAAGTTACATTATTATTATATCTTATTCCATGCGCTATGAGATATACTATAGGTTCTTTGTTAGTTCTTTATCTTAACCCTTTTCTTTTGGCGACCGTCCCGTGATGGTTGGGCATTGGTACAACGCATTTTAGGGAAATGTCGGCCAGTGCGCGGCGGGACATCACACTTGGTACTAGAGCCTAGGTTGCGTAGTTAACCTAGGGGAAGACACCAGGGAGAGATAATATACGTATATGAGAGTGCGTATTTATGATATTTTGGTTTTTAAAACCTATATATATATACTATTAGTATAGCTAAGGATGAAGTCGCACTGCATTGGCACCACTAGGGAGATGGTTAATTGTTTTCTCTTTACAGATTGAACGATGAGCCGATATACAAAGAGTACGGGTTCAGGGGCCAACAATGGGAATGTCCCTGATATGAGGACGATGTTTACTGCCTTCATGCGAGAGATGCTTATGGATGCTCATAGAGTAGTTCCTAATGCTGCTAACGGTGGTGGTGCGGTAGTGCAGGCGCCTAGAGCCGATTTCACCAAGCTTAACAAGGATTATACTAGTGTTGGTGGGAAGCCGTTCCATGGAACGGAATCGGCTACGGATGTTCAATATTGGTTGGATAGTTGTGAGTGCATCTTCGAGGATTCGGGGATTGATGATGCAATGAAGAGAAGGTTAGCATTGCGTCAGCTTCAAGGACAGACTATGAATTGGTGGAATGCTATCAAAGCAGCTACTTCTGAGGATCAGGTTACTTCGAATCAGTTTAAGACTCGCTTTGGTGACAAGTTTATTCCAGCTGCTCAGAAATCAGAATTGTTTAGGAAATTTTTAGAGCTTAAGCAGAATGGTAGGGCAGTCTCGGAATATATTGCTGAGTTCGATACCTTATCGAAATATGGATTATCTCTTATCGACACCGCCGAGAAGAAGAACGAGAGGTTCATAACTGGCTTAGATGGGTACTTGAGGAAAAGGCTTACAAACCATATTGATGAGACGTTTGAGTCTATTGTAGGGAAAGCATTGAGATCAGAGAGTCTTTACCCTAAGTCAAAGACCGAAGTTGCTATTACATTTGCAGAGGAGCCAAAGCCGCAGGCAAGCGGTGGAGGCAAGAATAATTCCCAGAATAAGAGGAAACAAGACCAAAACAAGGATGGTATGAAAAAGAAGAATAAGAAAGATGGCGAGTGCTTTAGTTGTGGAAAGAAGGGCCACTATGCCATAGATTGTCGGGAAAAGCCTGGGAAAAAGAAGTGCTTCAATTGCTGCCAAGCGGGACATCACAAGGATAAATGTCCACAACCCCCTAAAGAGAAGCAGATCGTGAAAGCGTATGATATCAACGTTGTTCCTTCTACGTCGAATGCCCCAACTGTGGCGTAGAAGGGAAAGGGTGTCGTTATTCAAGTTATGCTTTCTGTTTATGATGTTCCAGTTGGAGTGTTGTTTGATACCGGGGCTTCCCATTCCTTCATATCTTGTGACCTGGTAGATAGGTTGGGATTGGAACCCGAGATTGTCGATAGACATTTACTTGTGACGAACCTGATTGGTGGTTCGACTAGCCTTATTATGATTTGTTGTAATGTGGTCTTATCGAGTCATGGATGTATGTTTGCTTGTGATTGCTTTGTTTTAGGCTTTACTGGGTTTGGCATTATTTTGGGAGTCGATTGGCTCTAAGGGTATAGGGTGGTATTTGGTACCTACCTAGCGATGGCAATAATAACCGGAACTAGGGGAACACAGAGATTCGGGTCGGCCATGACTCATGAAGGAAAGACCTTTGGAAGCATTTTTAGACGCTATGGTGAATAGCATGAGCGTTGTGGTATTCCGTAGTAAATGAGTGATTGCTATGGATTATTTAGGACTTTATGTTGATGTCCTCTTTGGTTCAAAAATGGTAATAACTTCGGAGTAAATTCAATGTGGAAATCTCAAAGCGATAAGATGTGTTCGTTGATCGTAGGGATGCAACGAATGTTAGGACGATTCAAGTTGGACTTGAACTCGTAAACAATGGTTATTTGTTAATCTTGGAGATGCAACGAGTAGGGAGACAACTCATGTTGGACTTGAGTTTGTGGGTAATGGATACTTGAGATTGGGTCTGAGTATGTGGATAGTCGCCGGCGATGCCGATTAGAGTTATAAAGAGATTATCGTTGTAGTAAGTTCTAGTAGTCTCTGGGAGGAAAATGTACGTTGGACGTGCAGTAGTTTGGTTAGAACTGGGGTTGCGATTTACCCTTGACATATGGCATAGGCCGTCATGCGGTCAACGATAGTTTCGAAGAAGGATTGGCGAGGATAGGCAGAGTTAGTTATGAGTGCTCGAGTGTTTGGTTGTTTTGTTCATATCATCTCACGTAGATTGTCTGGATTCGAAGGAGATGTTCCTTGAGTGCTTGTCTGATATTGGTTTAGGCCTTTGGGGCTTGTGCTTGAGGAATGTCGAGTTCGACTTGGATGGTCTGCGTGAGATATAAGTAGTTGTTGTGATTTCCATTGAATGATGTCTTGGTTTACTCGAGGAGTGATGGGCAGCCGTGACATGATAAAACTGTTCGATGAATTGGACTGCGCCGAGTTGGTCTCCATAGGGCTATGAGATGACTCGAGTGGTACTCGAGAAGGCTGCAAGATAATGGATTGACTTGGGTTGGACTCGAGTTGAAGATGGAGTTATGGATAGCTCTTCTGATTGGGTGCCAAGGAATCGTCGATAGTTTGGAGTGTTCTAGGCGGACTCGAAGCAGGGGTATCTGCGGACGCCCATTTACCTAGGATCCGTTGGACGTGATCTAGTTATCCTTGGAGGATAAACGTACGTTGGACGTGCGGTAGTCCGTTTGGAGTCGGGCCTTCCATTGGCCCTTGATATTGGTTGGACCAGTCATACAGATATCGACGTATTCATGGCTTTAGCAGGTGATAGATAGGACTTGTTTGATGGATGATATGGTTGCTATGTTTGTTACTATTTTCTTCTCTTGAGTAGATTATCACCCGTAGGATTCTGGCGATGGAAAATGAAGAGATGACGGTATACACGGATACCTATGCTACCGGGCTAGGTGCGAAAGATGATGCATTGAGTAGGAGACATGCCAGTTTAGATGCTATGTTTCTTGAATGAAAGCAACTGGAGTATATCACAGGATATGATTTCAGACCTAAGTATGGATTGGGTCCAGAGATGTTAGCAAGTTTGATGATTAGACCACCTTTGATTGAGCGGATTGGTTCCAGTCAGAGGGACAATTCTAACCTAATAGAAATCATCTCCAAGGAAGAGATGAATATCGATGGTGAGAAAATGAACAAGTATGGACTTAAGAGAGAAGGATGGCTTCGAAAGGATGGGAGACTAGTTATACCCAACGTTAATGGATTGAGAGATGGAGTGCTTAGAGAATGTCATCACTTGAAATTGACTATACACCCCGGTGGTAACAAAATGTATCGAGACATAAAGCAAACCTACCACTGGAAAGGGATGAAGAGGGACATTGGGAAGTTTATCTCCAAGGGCATGAATTGCCAGTTAGTTAAAGATGAGCAAAAGAAGCCTAGTGGTTTGTTACAACCATTGGAAATTCCCGAATGGAAATGGGAACAAGTCTCAATGGACTTCATCGATGGTTTACCAAGGACTAGATCCGGCCATGATAGTATTTGGGTGATTGCGGATCAATTGACCAAAAGTGCAAGGTTTATACCCGTCAAGTCGATTAGAGCGACAACCAAGTTAGCAGAATTGTATATGAAGTGGTGTGATAATGAGAATGACTGTACTTGGAAAACCGAGAAGAACATAAGGAAGTCATATCCAGAGCTCTTTACCTGGTACGGTTTTAATATCGATATAGTACTCCCTTGTTAGTAAACCGCATGCTAGGATAAGCTTGTTATGTATGTTTGATTGTTTGTAAATGGTTGATAGGCATGCGGGCCACCTTTGTATGCTTTGGTTAAGGAATTTCGAGGGTGAAATTTTTTAAGGGGGGAAGAGTGTAACGACCCGCATTCTACGTACGAAGGATCGTAGAATATTTATTTTCATACGAAGTCGTATGGTCGTGTAACTTTGGGGGACGACAATTGGGGTCATTTCCCATGTTCACGATTTTTGCCGATTTTTAAATGACCATTTTGTCCCTGGCTAATTTTGTTTCGCCTATAACTTTTGATTGGTAAGGAGTTTTGACCTGAAACCACTTCTATTGGATTTAGATGATGGTTTACATTTCCGTAGAGTGGTCACATTAATCAAACGGACTTACCATTTGGGAGATATGGCTGAAATAAGGTTTAGAAGGTGATAAACAACATAATTGGGCTTAACCGGGTGATTAACAGCTAAGCCCATAACTCATTTCAGGATTTTGGTTATGGGAGGGCTGATAGGGTTTTGGGAAATCAGTTTTATTCATTTGTCTAGCCGCCACTTACATTCCTTAAACCCTAGCAATGGCCTCCACCTTTTAAATTCATCCTAAATCACTTTCTAATCTCATATTAGGCAAATCAACATCAAATTAAGGTGGATTAGCATATAAATCGAGATAGAGCTGCTGGAATACATTGGGAACCATGCCAAATCAGTTAGAGTTTCAGATCTGAAATTTATTTGTGGCTATGGTGAGTGATTTGCACTTTTATTCACTAATTACGGCTAATTAGGGGTGATTAGTGATAATTAGCGAAATTATGCATTATAAAAATCTGAGAAAATATGTATAAATTATAAATTATTATTTTATGTCATTAGTGAAAATTTGGGTTAATTTTGATTAAGTTTGCTAATCTTATAGTTAAAACTTGCTTAAGGGGATTAAGGGGAAAATCATGCTTTTTGGGTATGTTTGATCTAAAATATTTCATGTGATTGATATTTTGGTGTTTTTTGGATGATTTTACATGTTACTACTGTTGTTTAGTTTGTTTTGTGACTTCATAGTAAGATTAGAATGGTTGAAAACACCATCATTTGGCGATATTAGCTTGTTGGAAAAACTGCAGAAAACCGGTTCCTGAAGGGGGTATGCCTCATGAACCGCCCAGGAGAACTTCGATTCCTGAAGGGGGTATGTCTCATGAACCGCTCCAAGATGATGGTCACGAACCGCTCCAAGATGATGGTCACGAACCGCTCCAAGATGATGGTCACGAACCTCTCCAATATGAGGACTCACGAATCGGGGAAAGGTGTCACGAGCTGGGGTGGGGTCACGAACCGGGGGGGTGAGCTTTCCTATACATTTGCCACTTCATCCGAGCGAGAGCAGGATTCAGAGAGCGGGAATCCGAGAGCTAGATTCCGAGAGCGGTATTTCGAGAGTGGGAATCCGAGAGCGGGATTCCGAGAGCGGGATTTCGAGAGCAAGAATCCGAGAACGGGATTCCAAGAGCGGGAATCCGATCTTTCCTATACTTTGTCACTTCATCCAAGATGATGACTCCAAACTGAACCGGATTCGAACTTCTACCACGTGACGACAATTGTGAACTCTTCTGAAGATCAAGACTAATTCAACCAAAACCCAAGATGCAAAGGAGGTCCAAGTGAGAAGTTATTACTCAGGATCCAGCTGGGATCCAATGACGTTAACTTTTAGAGTTAACCTTTGTTGTGGGACGTGTGCAAAGGGGTTATCAATATCCATAATTTTGGTTCACCATTGAGAGACAGATTATGGGCTATGGATCAGTGCAATGGGGTCATTGTGACTCTCAAGGGCTAAGTGATCGTAGCAAAGGATTGGGTGATCGAAGTGGTGGATATCGTATGATTTACGCATTGAGTGAGAGATGTGAGGGCGATTGCTATGTTTGATGTTTGCTATCACCATGACATGTGCACTTCCACTTTACACTTTATGTTAGTGTTACGTTAGAGTACTGTACATTTTGTTGTGTTAACTCTTTGGTTGCAGGTCTAGGTTCAGGTATGATTATTTATACCTGTTATTGTTTTGTTTTGCTGCTATCACTCATACCAGACTTTTGACTGACTCAGAGTTTTATGTTTCTTCTTATTACTATGGATGCTCCAAAACGAGCAAACTAGAGACAGATTAGGTGGTATGCACGAGTAGCTATCCGGAGACGAGTAGGAGGCTTCCACGTACTATTTACATATATTCTCACTGTGTTGTTGCTGGTCACTGCTTGGGCATTAGTAGTGTACCTTTTCTATTTTGCTTTAGAAACAGTATTTTAAAGTTGTAATAATGGTTTGGATCATAAGTTGTACTTTGGATTCCGCAACTATGATGGTTTAGTTTTCATCTTATGCACTGTCTCGCCTGTTTTATATCAAGTTATGTTATTATTATATCTTATTCCATGCGCTGTGAGATATACTACAGGTTCTTTGTTAGTTCTTCATCTTAACCCTTTTCTTCTGGCGACCGTCCCGTGATGGTTGGGTATTTGTACAACGCATTTCGGGGAAATTTCGGCCAGTTCGGGGCGGGTCGTCACACATAAGATGTCTACTTGAAAGATTATGTTTTAGAGATTAACCAATGCTAACTCAAGGCACAATAAACTGGGATCATGGCTCACTACAAAATATATATTTTGAAGTAAAGGGATGTTGAATTGAGTGGGAGCATATGCTTATATAAGCATACGCAGTTATGTATAATTTTGGACTGACATAAATATGCATACACTGTTGTATATATACATACATATATATATATATATATGTATATGTGTGTATATATATATATATGAGAATATGTATTTTATGCACTTCAATGAATATACTAGTTGTGTATGACTGTATGAATAGTCACCAATAATATCACAGTTTGTACATATATACAACATTGTCATTCATTATTTATATACTTATATAAACCATTTAAAATCATTTAAAGTAATTTATATTGACTTTCCAAATTATTTTGGGTTCAAAATTCAACTTTTATTTTTTACTTAATAAATCAAATTCCAATTCATTTCTAAATGCAAATAATTTCAAATTAACCATCCCATTCGTTGGATCAGTTAGAGATAGCAAAGGAGAGCGGGAAACTATATTTTCCAAACCCAAGCCTAGACATTATCCTCTCTGTCATCCTAGAACGTTCCGGTATTTATTTATTCATTTAAAGAACTTTATCAATATATATGAATTCATACATATGGTCTTTCCCAATTATTAACCTTCAATTTCAATAATGATATTTCTTCTAATTACGAAGGAGATTTGTCGATCATCAATGTGATACCATACTTGTGTCATAGTGTGTGCAAAACAGCATCAATAACCATTATAAACATCTATAGCAACCATCATCAACATAATTAAAGAAATCATAACTGTACACAAGCGTTATAACACTAACGCTTAATAGTGTGTGTGTGTGTGTGTTCTAAACTACGCATCCATCATCCATCGCAGCAAACATCAATCATCATTAACCACTAATAATTCATCACTACATATAAACCATGGTAAAAAAGTTCTTACCTAACAGCTTTCCAAATCTTCACGGTAGGCGAGCCTAGCTGAGCGAACCGTCGAACAGTATTTCGGCGCAACGTCTTCTTCACCATACATATATATATATATACACACTAACCTCAAATTTTATATTATAAGAGGAGGAGGAGGAGGAGGATGACTACGAACTTCGGCAAGGTGGTGGTGGAAAAGAGGAAGACTTATGGCCATGGAAACTGTAACAACCCGAAAATCTGGGCCAGTTTAAAATTTTTATTTTGGCAATTTTAGCGAATTTTGATTATTTAAAATGAATTATTTTAAATAATATCGACGTGAAATTTATTTTGAATATAATTCGAACGTATATATTATATACGTCGTCGTTAGAATATATAATAATTATATATAATTATAAAAGGAATAGAAAATGGCGCGGTAGTTCGAAAATTCGATTTCTAATTTCAAATGAATATACAGAATTCAATATAAGTCGGAATTGAACGAAATAAGAAATATTTGAATCTGTATAACTATATCTTTGTAACGAAGTTAACAAACTGAGATTTCATCTTAGAAATGATAAGATATGTCCAGTTTAAAATTCTGAATAGTCGCTATGGAATTCAGGCCCTTAAAAATGGACATTTTGCAAACGACCTCGGATTTCGACGAAACCAGTTTTGTTGGGTCCGTGATGTAAAGTTATTGTTAGGTTTTAAATTTCATAATTTTTCGAATCAATATGTGAGCGTGGCAAAAGAAAACGCGTTTGACCAGTTTCAGTTGAATTTAATCGACTGGAAATTGGCCATTTTTCCAACGGTCTCAGAATTCGACGAAACTAGTTTTGTTAGGACCGTATCGTCAATACGAAGCTAGAAAATATTTTTCGAGAATTTTTAGAGTTAGTATGTGACCCCGGTAATTTGAAATGTACGTTTAAAATTCAATATAATGATTTAAATATAAATTAAACGGAAACTGATTCAAACGGTCAAATCATCTTGCGATACATATCCCATTGTGTTCGGAATGGGGGTAATTAGCTAGGGGCGACAGTCGGTGGGTCTCGTTTGGAGTTTAAAATTAAAATTCAACCTAGATAGAAATTAAATTAATAAATTAAATATAAAATTATCCCCTCTCCCTTTTACCCCTTATCCCCAGTCAAACACCCCCTCCCTTTTCACGTTCAATTCAATCAGAGAAAAAAAAACGCTCGATAAACCTCGTCGCCCCTACCCGTCCACCGCGCCGCCACGAGGGGAACCGCTGCCAACGCCAGCAGCTAGCCCCGAGCCCTTCCCCCTCCCGATTCGAGTTCCCCCAAAGCACCCCTCGAAGAACCCTAGCCCTTTGCTCGATACAGTCGTCGCCTCCCTGAACGGACCCCACCCACCTCGCGCGCCAGTCCTCCAACCCCGCCAGCGAGCAGCTTCACTCCAACCTCAGGCGACAGTGAACCCCCCCCCCTTCCTTCTTCGCAGAGCTGTAAGTGATTTTATTTTATTTTTCTTTTATTTTTATTTTTAAATTCAGTAAAAACTGATTTTAAAAGGAAAAAGAAACTGATTTTAAAAGGAAAAAGAAACTGATTTTAAAAGGAAAAAGAAACTGATTTTTTTTTTATTTTTTTTTTAAACTTTAAATAGAAAAAGGTTAAAACTTTAAATAGAAAATATAAATTTGAAATGTTTTTTAAATATAAAAATTAGCATTGTTGAAAATATATCTATATCACAAAGTTTTGAATATGTATATATCACAAGGTTTTGAAAATATATAGGAATGTTTTAAAAATATATATCGTGCGATTTTTATATATTGAACTTTGAAATAAAAACTCGATTTTTATATATTGAACTTTGAAATAAAAACTCGATTTTTATATATTGAACTTTGAAATAAAAACTCGATTTTTATATATTGAACTTTGAAATAAAAACTCGATTTTTATATATTGAACTTTGAAATAAAAACTCGATTTTTATATATTGAACTTTGAAATAAAAACTCGATTTTTATATATTGAACTTTGAAATAAAAACTCGATTTTTATATATTGAACTTTGAAATAAAAACTCGATTTTTATATATTGAACTTTGAAATAAAAACTCGATTTTTATATTGAACTTTGAAATAAAAACTCGATTTTTATATATTGAACTTTGAAATAAAAACTCGATTTTTATATATTGAACTTTGAAATAAAAACTCGATTTTTATATATTGAACTTTGAAATAAAAACTCGATTTTTATATATTGAACTTTGAAATAAAAACTCGATTTTTATATATTGAACTTTGAAATAAAAACTCGATTTTTATATATTGAACTTTGAAATAAAAACTCGATTTTTATATATTGAACTTTGAAATAAAAACTCGATTTTTATATATTGAACTTTGAAATAAAAACTCGATTTTTATATATTGAACTTTGAAATAAAAACTCGATTTTTATATATTGAACTTTGAAATAAAAACTCGATTTTTATATATTGAACTTTGAAATAAAAACTCGATTTTTATATATTGAACTTTGAAATAAAAATTCGATTTTTATATATTGAATAGCGAAGTAAAAATTCGATTTTTATATATATAGTGGCCTTGGGCAACGAAGGTGACAAAAAGGCGAAACGACGAAGACTTCTGCAAATGAAGTGCCGTGGAGCTAGGATAGCTATATGTGAGAATTTCTCACCTTTCAATTTCTTTTCTAGTTATATATATATACTAGGATGCAGACGGTGTTTAGTAGCACCCGACACAATCGTCCACAGACCATGGACTTGTTTGTTTGGCTGTTTGGTGATTGATTGCGATATTGGTTTGAATGTGGTTTGTGGTGTGAAAAATCGAATCGATAAATTGGTTAGGATTAGACGTGCGCCGTTATAAGGCGAAGGAGTAAGGCTAGGTTAGACTCTTACTCCAAATTTTGTGGTTTGCATAACGAATTGATTTGATTGATGTGTGAATGGCGTGGGCCTTCACTAGACCGGGGATAAGGCTAGGCCTCGTCCCGTTTCTAGTATCGTGCCGTTATGCCGCCGAAATTTTCTAAAATAAGTTAGAAAAATAAAAATACCATTTTATTGAATAAATGAATTGAATAGAAATTCATAGGTTGGAATAAAATGTTTTATCGTTAAAAATATAATTTTTAACGTGAAGTGAATAAAATAAAATATTCATTTATAAACCGAACGGTTTGTTTATGTACACCTATTTGAATGACATTGATTGGGTCGATAAATTTTACACATCACCCAACTGCACAAATAAAATCTGTGTTTGATTGTTTGAAACCCCACACGGGTGTTGGGATGAAATTTGAAGTTCACTCATCCTGATTGATTAAATATGTCGATCGATTGATTGACAGGCTGTTATAAGCGTTGAATATCTATATTTGATGCTTATACAGTGTAGTGCACTTTGGTTGATGGTTGATTATTTTCAATGCTATTATATACATGTGATGTATGAAAATCCATATAATTAATTTTATATGGTAATTGATTGGGCCTCATTCCAATTTGAAAAATAAAGAATATTATAAAATAAAGGTTCATGTGTTGACAGTACTCATCCATTGAGATTGGTCATGTGTTGAACGAAATATTTTAGTAATAAAATTTACATCTTTATCAATATAAAATAAAGGTTCATGTGTTGACAGTACTCATCCATTGAGATTGGTCATGTGTTGAACGAAATATTTTGATAATAACAACTATTTTGAAAACGAAATATTTGAAATAGAATATTTTAATAATAGAAATATTTGAAATAGAATATTTGAAATAGAATATTTGAAACAGAATATTTGAAAATAGAAATTTATGAAGCCGTGTTGATTAGATTGACGCCATTTTGACGTGAACGATATTTATATCGATTTTATACGATTTCGAAATGAAATGAATTTAATTGAAAACGATTTCGAAATGAAATGAATTGAAAACGATTTCGAAATGAAATGAATTTAATTGAAAACGATTTCGAAATGAAATGAATTGAAAACGATTTCGAAATGAATTTAATTGAAAACGATTTCGAAATGAAATGAATTGAAAACGATTTCGAAATGAATTTAATTGAAAACGATTTCGAAATGAAATGAATTGAAAACGATTTCGAAATGAATTTAATTGAAAACGATTTCGAAATGAATTGAATTGAAAACGAATTCAAATTGAATTGAAAGTGAATTGAAATGAATTCAAATTGAATTGAAATTTGAATTGAATAGAAATGAATTTTAAAACGAATTTATAAAGAAGAATTCAATTTTGATTTTTGAAAAAGGGAAGTTGAAATTGCTTTTGAAACGAATTTAAAACTATTTATATAATTCGTTTTAAATAGAAATCGATGAAGTATATATTATATATATTATATATATAATATAATGGCCTGAATAGAACGCGCCGCGCCGCGGCAGTTCGTGAATTTCGACCATTTATTTCAAACGGATATTACGGGAGATCCGACCGTCGGATTCTCCTAAAACCGGAACCGTTGGGTTCGTATCGAAAAGAGCTTTCTAACGAAGATTAGAAATTTGAAATCTAACGGTTGGATTTGGAGATACGTCCAAATCAAATTCGAAAAAGGTCGCTGTAAGTGCAGTTCGATGGCCATTGATGGAAATCGACTGTACGGGCCTTGATAAAATTATTAAAAATAGCAATAATTTGTGTAAAATCATAAGAAATGATTTAGAGAGAATTGGGATGAAAAACTCCATATTTGAAAAGATAAAAATAGATTTTTATCGAAATGAACTAGTTTTGAACTAGAATTACAATTCTATTTATTTTTAAATAAATAAATTGAATATTGAAAAGGTTTTGAAAATAACCAGAATTTCCAATAATTGCATTGGAGTGGATTTGAATCGAAATTGTCTTCGGAATATTTCGATGTTGGATTTCGTGATTGTACAAATGTTGTTATGGAAATTTGAAAGATATATATATATATATATATCGTTATTTCCAACGCGATATTTGTTAGTCGTAGAATTTGATATTGAATATAAGCCGGTATATTTTCTATTCAGAGCCTTGTATTGAATATCAAATGTGATTTGGGTTTGTCGTGAATGGTGTCTTCACTAACACTGTTCTTGAACCCAGTTGAGAAAAGATTAAATCTTTTTATTTAGATTTAATGAAGTGTACCAATTAAAAAACATTTAATTGGAATTGAATCGATATTAATTTTTGGGTTTATCGTGAACAGTGTTTTAAATAACACTTGTTCTTTAACCCGATAATTAATGAATGTGATTTTGGGTTTATCGTGAACCGTGTTTTAAATGACACTGATTCTTTAACCCAGTCGAAGATTAAAACTAAGTGGAGTTTTAATGAATCTTTAATTAGATTGAAAAGATCGAAAATAGAGTACCACCAGTTTTGCTCCATGCGATAGTTAAATCTTTAATTAGATTTGAACGCGAAATGGTAATTGAATTTACCGATAACACCGTGGTGTTAGATATGAAGTATTACCAGTTTTACTTCATGGGATGAATAGGTTGGGATTGGGAAATTAAAATAAATGATTACTTCGGTAAGGTTCGCTAATCCCGACTAGTTTGAATTGATATTCAAAAATAGATTAAAGAATAAATTCAAGAATTTATCTTTGATAAAATTAATGGGAACCTTTCCCTATGAATGTGAAATTCAGAAACTAACTGTCGGTTAGCTAAGCAGAATGGTTTTCTGGATATTGATCTGATGTTGGTTTCGGCCTTCGGGGTTAATATTTGGGGAATTATTCTCTTGATTAATTTACGGTTAGTGACTGATGAATTGGAATGAGGCGTATGTTGTGTTTGTGTAACACTTATTTAAAATATACGCGAGTTATTCGGGAAGACCGGGTTTATCCCATTCTGAATAACTGATACGACGATAAGTCGAAGATGAAGACGATGGTCGAAGACCGGAGGTCTTCACGTCGTTTGGGTGATAACTGATGATCTTGATTGGGCTGTACACCCAAGAAGATGGAAACAGTTGGTGATCGTCCAGACGTACTTGGAGATCGATGGATATGCGGGGTACTAGGTGCCTCCGGTTTCGTTCAGCCCCAGAACGGACTTGTAAATGGACTGTGTGTCTGACATTGGATTTTAGTCCATGTGATTGATCTCTATTAAATATATATCTGTTTGGCGGCGGAGAATTTATTCTCTTGCTTAACGCCCTTCTCTGAGACGTACGAGCTCAGGGGTTATATATTGATGGATATCAAACGCATGGAGTGAATTGCCTGTGTGGCATGCCTAAGTGGTAATTGATCGAGGCTTCTGTTGAAAAGCAAAGTCTTTTGGTGATGATCAAAGCACGGCCTTTGTGGCGTAGCTTTGTATAACGTTTACTTCGCGAGTTTCACACCCGGTATGAACCAAAAACGGGAGAAAGGACCTCAGGGAGGGCCTGCGTTTCCTCCTAGCTAGAAGTGGCGTCAGTGGTTTTACACGCCCTGACGAGTTTGACTTATGTGGTTGTTGCTGTTGCGAGGCGCCTCGGTTAGATCGGAGGATCCGGGTCCGATGGAGTCATTCGTTGGCTCGCTTACGCCCCAAAGGGCGGCGAAACGCAGTGCTCAGGCATTTTAATCCACATCGGTGGACCGGCCCTGTCGCTCCTAGGGTCACTCGAGCTCTGATCCTAAGACTCGGGCTAGGCAGTCTCGAATCGGTTGAGGACTATCTTTTGCCTCGGTTCATAGATGGAAATCCAACTTCCAAATACGTGACATTTGCGGTTTTAATTGTAGAACCTAGTATGGCGACATAGTGGGATGGGGCATTCATGCCGCCTATGATTGATACTTATGATTTGAAGTTGTTTTATACACTATGCACTTATAATAGTACCAAACGATTTGTTTTAAACGTATCAAGCATTCTTTGGCTGTTATAAGGGAAAACCCTATCCTCGGCTGCGTTGCATTGTGTGATGGGACCTGGGTCTTATAACAGCTTCATTTTTCTTTATTTAGCATTGCGCTGTTTGTTTTATGCACCGGTATTCTTGGGAGGAAACCCGTTCCGTGTTATACGGCGTGGTCCCTTGATTTACCTAACTTTTAAAATAGAGAATAATAACTGTTTTAGTTCTCACACCAGTCCCATGACTGACCTGGAGTTTATTGTTTTAACCTAAACTCTGGGTGCCCTTATTTTTGACACGGGCAGCTAGTAGTTTTGGTTTTGCAGATTTATATTCACAGGATCCTGGTTTACAGCTGGGACGATATCCGGAAAGCTTTGTATCCGTATATCTCTTCTAGTTGTGTATTGAATTATTTTCCGCTGCGATGTATTTAAATGTAATTTAAATCTCTGATATTTCTGTGTAATATTCATTTATACTATGTATATTCTTGTAATCTGATGCGTTGTTGTAATATACAATGAAACGTTCTTCTGTATGCGTTCTGTTTTGTCCTGTTCTCAAACGATAGGGCGTTTCGAACGGCCTGGATCGGTTTAGCGACTGGTTCGGACCGAGCGAAATTCCTTCTCGTCACAGAAACCTTGGCCATAAGCTTGAAAAGAAGGAAGGTAAGAAAAATGAAAGTAGATGATAAAAAATGAAGTAAAGAGCTCCTTATATAGGAAAGGAGGAGTAAGGAGGTAAATACACATAACGGGACAAGTGGAAACCATGCATGAAAGCTTACATGCAAAATTATAAGTGTTCATACATTTGTCTTAAGAAGAGAAGATGAACTTTTGGTAGCATTTTCCCTTAAATGCTATGAAAACTAAGGGCAACACTTAATTCTAACGCTACTAATTTATGTTATAGTTTGACAAATCCAATCGAACGAAAAATGGTATCAATAAATCCAAAATTATTAATAATCATTCTCATTTATAATTTAAGTAAAACTTATCCTATATCTTATCAAAATTATTAATATTCTTAAGCATATATATATTTATGTCAAATTCAAATTTAAATTCAAATTAAGTAATAAAAATTCCAGTTTTAAATTGGTTAAAATTTTTGGATCGTTACATTCACCCCACTTAAAACTTTTCTTCCTCGAAAAGGAAAGGGAATCGTACATTCAACATCTTGTAGATTTACAAATTCAAAATTAAAATTCTTTATACCAAAGCTCCTTATTCTCACACATAGTAACGGATAACCATATCTACATGTCCTCCAATGATAACCTCCAGTTACCCATTATATTCAATTCATCGTTTACTGGGCCGATTATTTATGCTTAACCATTTACTGTTTTAAAAAAAATCAGAGTTATAAATTTATTCTCTTAGATCTTATCTTGCAAATACAAAGGTTATGAAACTTACTCCCTTTCGGTTCCATAAAATTACTATTATTCTTTATATGAAAAACTCAATCCTCAGAACTCAACTTATCTAAATGTTTCAGTTTAGGAAATTTCTTCTTGCTATTCCTGCTTGCCAAATAACCTTCATTAAAATTTTGAAACTTAATTCACACGGTATCCATGCTTAATCAAACAGTTCCTTTTATGACCACGATATACTTTAGAACTTATCAACTGTCCAAAATCGCAGATAATTCCCGATTTTTGTTCCTTATGTTGTTTAATTTTGGCTATCCTCATTAATTATTCCAAATTCAAGGTTACGAAACTTATTTCCTTCAAACTTTAGAGAAATCATTTAGATATATTTATATTAATATCATTAACCAACGTAGTCTTTAACCAAAATATCCTCAAATATCTTATAGTCATATTGACTTCTCAAGATATTTGCATTTCAAAATTTAATTAGTTGGGGAGGACTAATTATCAACTATCCTGATTGATTAATTCCAACTTAGCCTTTAAATCGTTTCCCGAACTACTTGGATTGCTTATGTAAACTACACTTTACATAAATGTTTTTTAATCAATTAAGAAATCCAATCACAAGATGTCGTGCTCAAATTTTAAATTCCCAAATATTTTCAAAGACCATTTTTTCCCTTTATATTGAAAATATATTCTTTCAAAATCAATTCTAAAAATTAATTTTAAAGTAATTTCTAATTCTTACTCAAAATTTTGATTTGAGTTTTCAAACTATATATCTTTTCAAAACCTTTTTTTATATCACAAATGCACTTTCTCATATGCTCTCTACTTAATTTACTGGCTTTTCCTTATTACCGGTTTACCTAGTATAATTCTTACAATTTATCAAATTTTCAAGATCTCGCTTACTTATTCTAATTCACATCAATTTACCAAATATTTTCAAACACTTATCTAAATTGGTTTAAGTATATATTGATGTTGGAATCATATAATCATCCCACTTTCGAAACTCGAAAATTCATATTGATGATGCTGTAGTCATCAACATAATCATCTTCAAGCAACTAGAGTGTGTGTCTATATCTATCTAGTATACTTAAGACTTCGTATATACGTTGATAAGATGTATATCCAAAATCTTCTTATACTCGATAGTCCAACCTCAACATTATATAAAATACTCAAATTCTAATTTTTAATTTCTAACCATATTGATTAGTTACCTTAACAAATTTGACCCAAGTTTATCGACATTTCGAAATGTTACCCAGTAGTGAAATTAAATCCAAAAGGCATTTGTACTCGGATCATTTTCCTGATCAGTGGAAGGGGCTTAATTACCATGCCATAAGAAGTATTTTATGTGTAATAATAATCACAAATGTAAATTTAACCTTAATCGTTTGATTAAGTATTCAAGTTATAATTAACCATATATTTCCAAAATACGTTTCTTTCTTAAAATATAACTTTTCAAAACTCACTTCATGACGTGAAAATCCTCTTTTACTACCATATATAGTGTGAAAACCATTTTATCAAATAAATGTATTAATCCTAGCCAGCATAATGCCCCATCCCATTATACTGACAATCCTGCTGGTAACCAGCAGACCATACAATCAAAACCATACAGGCTCGTAGTGCAGATTGGGTTTCTAACATGATGGTTCCTGGTACGAAAGATCATTTGTGGGCTCACAAACTTTCTTGCGTGCATCATCACAGTACTCGCAGATAACGGCCAGACTCGGACTCTGTTATACTAACCCACCATACATGAGTCAAAGTACCCAACAAATCGCGTCCCAGACTGGAGACTTCGTTGTACCCTTTCATCATCACATCCCGGTGCACCGAACATACGAAACGAGCATAAAAATCTGACCACTAGTTTACCATCAATCCGGGGTATTAGGTTCGTCGAGATCACGATAGACACAAAGCAACGCTTAAATAAGTCAAGCTTTGTTCATCCATAGCTCATCACATAACTTAAGTATGCCACACTGTCCATTCACTACACATCTTTCCATCGATATATAACCTCTAAGCTCATACGTCTTAGAGAAGGGTGTTAAGCAAGAGAATAAATTCTCCGCCACCAAACAGATATATAATAAAGATCAGTGCTACGCAGTCAAGTAGAATGTCAGACATACAATCCATACATGTCCATTCTGAGTCTGAACGAAACAACAATCCGGAATTCCTTCACATACGTTCGGGCTTCTTGCCACTTAACTGATATATAAAATCATCTGTGAATGGGAGCCAGCCATTCGAGACATTCAGCAAGTCGCCCTTACGACATGAACGGTCCCGGTCTTCAATGTCGTCTCCAATGTCTTCAATTGCTCCACAATGTCATATTATTACTTGGAATGGTTTTCAGACATAATTCCGATCCCGGTCTTTCCAAGTAATAAGAGCAATTAAAAACACAATTACGGAACACACAGGCTTTCAACCAATCTCCTTCCGTCTTGGATTTTGTCAAAGTTAAACTTCTTTAAACCCATTCTCAAATTATTACAAAATCTATATTTAATCTTTCTCTTTTAAAACACATCCCTTGAATCAAACATAAATTACCCTCAAAACCTTAATTAATTTTCCGTTTAATTACTCTTTATCGAAATCCAATTTCCTTTGAAAATCCTTAATCCATATCTCAACCATAGTTTCTAATTAAATTGATTTTCCAGTATTCCATTCTTTAATCTTAATTAAAAGATTATACTTTCTTTCCAATTCCTCACTTTTAATTTCCTCAAATCAAAGATCTGATTAAATCCTCAAATTACGATATGAATTTCCATAACTCAATCTCATTGGGTTTCAAGAATGATATTATTGAAGATATGATTCACGACAAAACACAAATCAGTCGATATTGAACATAAGTTACACAGAAATTGTATCTACTTATATTCGATATCAGTTCTCATAATCAACGAATATTATAAGTGGAATAACGATATAATAATAATATCTTCCGAATTCCTCAAATAGTATACGTTTACACCAAAGAATTTCATATCAAATATCCGAAGATTATTTCTATCCAACTTATCCCAATCAAATTGGGAAACCCATATCTTAATTAAAAGATGTATCCAACTCTTTGACATTAGATCTGGATAGAAATATCATCCACTTATACTTAATAGTCTTAGTGAGCGATAATACAACTAACAAACTTCAACAAGAAAGCATATGCGAATGGGTAAATGAACAACTTATCTACCCACATCACCAGAGAAGAACTCGGCCTTATCTTCCCCACATCGGACAGTGATAGCCTTTACACCAAGCATTTCAACCATTCATCCATAGAAACCAGAACACCCATTCAATCATAGAGAACACACATAACATCCATATTATATAAGTCTCACACAGACAACCCTAATCGAGTTTAACATTCCTCAAGTACCCTCGCCAGAGGCCTAAACCAATATCACTTAAGCACTCAAAGAACATCTCCCTCGACTTTGGATAATCTATGTGAGATAGTACAAACAGAACAAACAATCATCCATAACCGACTCTGGCTATCACCGCCAATCCTGCTTCGAAACCATCATTATCGTATGACGGCCAACCTTGCCATATATCAAGGGCTAATGATAACCCCAGTTCTAGCATGAACTCCATATGCCCAACCTTGGCAATGTCCAACCTTGACACTAGGCCTCTCCCCGAGACCCAGGGTACTCGACCTACAACTGGTCTTTTGGGCCTTTCAACGATACCCATCGTACCCCTGCTTTGATCCTGCTAGAACTTACGACAACGATGACTTCTCGGCCTTCGCATCTCTAATCGTCCAACCTTGACGATGTTTCATAGCTCAAGCAACCTTCTCGAGCAGCCATTATCCACCAACTCACGACCTTTGAGTTGTCACCGCATTCGTTGTTCCACCTTGATCAACGAACACATTCACCACTTCGAGCCTTCCTACTTGAACCACCTCGAAGTTACGTCATCCCTAGAAGTGTCCGATCAGAAATTTCCACTAGAAATGCCGACCAGACCCATTTTGGACTGACCAGACCTCTTCCGGTACTTCGGGACCGATCAGACCCCTGGACCGACCAGACCTCCCTTTGCTCCTCCTGGACCGACCAGGACCCTCCTGAGCCGACCAGACTCCCTCCTCAGCCTTCTGGACCGATCAAACCGACCAGCTCCAAGACCCAGTCAAAACCGACCAGAATTGCTCCAGAACGATCAGTCAAAACCGACCAGCATTGCTCCAGAACGACTAATCAAAACCGACCAGCATTGCTCCACCTGACCGACCAGCTCCTTCAGAGCGACCAGGATTTGCTTCCAGTAAAAACCAACCAGAATGCCACCATCTGAAACCGACCAGAAACACTTCTGCTCCTTCTGGACCGACCATCTTAAACCGACCAGCTCCCTGACTTGCTTCCCAAGCCATACTATGACCGACCACCTCATTCCAGACCGACCCGACCAACTCCAGGACGACCAGAAACCTGCACATCTCCAATTCGACTCCGATTTCGACCAAAACTTCGCCAAACGACGAATCCGATAAAACCAGCTTATCCGATCATCCAAACGCAATCACAAACATGTTATGCAACCAACAATATCATCAATCTAACAATTTCCATCAAAACACATAAATTTCCCAAAACATGATAAGTGAATCATATGAACATAAAAACGGATCTAACTTGCATAATCTTGAGAAAAATCATAAAATTAACCATTTAAATTATCTAGATCAGATCCTAAGGTGATTCATATAAAAAAATGGACTTAGCATGGTGTGGATCTAAGGAAAATAACATGGAAATGATGAAATTAACAACATAAGACCCATATACTTACATGCATCCGAATGAGAGATGTAAATCACTCACCAATTATCCAAATCTAAGCAAAAGCAATGAAAACGCAATCCGGACAACGAACACTTCGAATCAAACTCTTCAATCCGATGAATTCGCCCTTGAGACGATGTAGATCTAGCCTCTTATGGTGTAGATCTTCGATTTCCCTCCTTGGATTTTGGAATTTTAATGGTGGAAAGATGTTAGAGGAAGAAGGAGATCAAAGCCTCCCCATAAGAGAATGGAAAATGCCAACCTTTCTCCATACCCCTTACCCCCTATTTATAGTCTCCACCCACCCTCTAATGGGTCTTCTCCAAATCAGCCCATTAGCCTTCCAAAACCTGAACAACCAACTGAAAAACCTTAAAACAGCGATTTCTCCCAAACCGCTGAACCAAATCCTTAATGTAACCACTCTACGGAAAGGGAATCATCAATTCCTTTCCAATGGCACAAGTCTCACCCTCTGATTCGACCTGAGTCAAAAGTTATGCCCAGTACAAGACTGACAGGGGCAAAATGGTCACAAACAAAATCGGTAAAAATTATGGACATGTCCCACATCCCCATAAGCAACATACCAAAAGATGAGAATGATCCAACCCTCAGGGAATAAAATAAAAATATTTTACGATCTTCCGATACGTAAAATGCGGGATGTTACATTCTCCCCCCCTTAAGAATTTCGCCCCCGAAATTCCAAGCAAACACAAGCAACCACAACAATTCCGCATGCCTATCATCCATGTGAAGCCAATTCTATCATCCAAACTAGCAACCATCAAGCCATGCATCCATAGCCTTATCCTAGCACGCGGAATTCTACCACACAACAACAAGATACAACGACACAACGAAGATACGATATCAAAGGGTCCTACCGACGAAGAGTTCTGGATGAGTCGCCCTCATGCTCTCTTCCGTCTCCCATGTACAATCGTCGCCATCTTCACTCCATTGTACCTTGACTAGCTTAACCGTCTTCCTCCTAAGCTGTTTCGTATCATTTCCCACAACACGAAGTGGCTTGCGAGTTTTCGCAACTGCGGTCTCAACTTCTAAATCTTCATACTGTTCTGGAGATACCACCACATTCGAGCCGTGCAAAAACTTCCGTAGAAACGACACATAGAAAACAGTATGCATACTCGACATCTTCTCGGGTAACTCCAACCTATATGCTTTAACGGTGAAATCTTCACAAAAACCATATCACCTACGTCGAATTCTAAATCCTTACGACGCTTATCGGCGTAACTCTTTGGACGATCTTGGGCCGCTTTCATTCGTTGTCGAATTATCTCGATACAATCCGAGGTTTCTCTTATCATCTCAGGCCCAAGTATCAACTTATCTCCAGTTTCTAACCAACAAGCTGGAGAATTGCACGGCCTTCCATACAACGCCTCATATGGTGCCATCCCAATACTCGACTGGTAGCTATTATTATATGCAAATTCAACCAGATGCAGATGGTCTTCCCATGATCCTCCGAAGTCTATCACACAAGCCCTCAGGAGATCTTCTAAAACTCGATTGACTCTCTCGGTCTGACCATCAGTTTGGGGATGGTATGCCGTACTTAAGCACAATTCGGTTCCCAAAGCTTCTTGCAAACTTTTCCAAAATCCACTCGTGAACAATGGATCCCGGTCACTTACTATACTCTTTGGGACACCATGGAATCGAACTATCCATTTCACATAAAGCTCATCCAATTTTGACGCTGTCCTAGTCGTCTTGACAGGAATAAATCTCGCACTTTTGGTCAAACGATCCACAATGACCCAAATCCCTTCATTCCCTGCCCTAGTTCTAGGTAGTCCATCGATAAAATCCATCGATATCTGCTCCCACTTCCACGTAGGAACCTCTAATGGCTGAAGTGAACCACTCGGCTTCTTCTGTTCAGCTTTCACTAACTGACAGTTCATACACTTGGAAATGAATTTTCCAATATCTCTTTTCATCCCTTCCCAGTAGTAGACTCGCTTCATGCCCTGATACATTTTATTACCACCGGGATGAATCGTTAGCTTCGAGTGATGACATTCTCTCAGAACCTCATCCCTCAATCCGTCGACATCAGGAACAACTAATCGTCCTTGCTTTCGAAGCCAGCCTTCTCGGTCGACCTCGAACTCCTTATCCTCTGGTTTCAGTTTCTGAATGGACTCGACAAGCTTCGCATCTTTCTTTTGGCCCTCGCCAATCCTTTCGATAAGAGTAGGCCTTATCGACAAGCTTGCCAATATTTCAGGTTCCCACTCACACCTTGGCCTGAAATCGAACCTTGCCAAATACTCGAGGCCCTTCCATTCCGAAAACATCGCTCCCAAACTTGCGTGTCTTCGACTCAATGCATCTGCAACTGCATTGCCTTTGCCAGGAATATAGGCTATCCCAAAATCATACGATGCCAGAAACTCTAACCATCGTTGCTGCCGAAGATTCAAATCCTTTTGGGAGAAAAGATACTTCAACGACTTGTGATCCATAAACAACTCGAATCGTACTCCCAATAGGTAATGTCTCCACATCTTCAGAGCAAACACAATCGCTGCCAACTCCAAATCATGAGTTGGATAGTTTCTCTCATGTGGCTTTAGCTGTCGACTTGCGTAAGCCACTACTTTATCCTTCTGCATTAGCACTGCTCCAAGTCCAGTACCACATGCATCAGTATATACCATCATCTCTTCATTCCCACTTGGAATGGTCAACACAGGTGCACTCGTCAATCTCTCCTTCAAGATTTCGAACGCTTGTTCACACTTTGCATCCCATGCGAACACTTGGTTCTTCTTCGTCAACCTTGTTAATGGTGCAGCCATCTTAGAGAAATCCTTGATAAACCTTCGGTAATAACCAGCCAATCCAAGGAAACTCCGAACATCCGTTGCATTCTTAGGTCTATCCCAGTCCTGGATTGCTGCAACTTTAGCGGGGTCAACCGCTATACCTTTTCCAGAAACAACATGACCTAAGAACCTCACTTCATCCTTCCAGAAGTGACACTTTGAGAACTTAGCTTTAAGCTGATGCTTTCGCAAGATCTCTAACACAACTCTCAAGTGCGTCTTATGTTCTTCCACATTTCTGGAGTAAACCAGTATATCATCCACGAACACAAGCACGAACTTATTCAACTGATCTCTGAACACTCTATTCATAAGATCCACAAAATACGCTTGCGCGTTAGTCAACCCGAATGGCATCACCAACCACTCGAAAAATCCGGATGGTGTCCTAAAAGCAGTCTTTGGCACACTATCCTTAGCTACTCTCAACTGGTGAAATCCCGTTGCCAAATCCATCTGAGAAAACACTTTGGCTTCGTGAAGCTGATCGAACAAGTCATCAATCCTTGGCAACGGATACTTGTTCTTCTTAGTCACCTTGTTCAGCTCACGATAGTCCACACACAACCTTAACGAGCCATCTGCTTTAGTTGCAAACACGACTGGTGCACCCCACTCGGAAACACTCCTCCGAATGAAACCTTTTCCCAAAAGGTCTCTAACTTGTACCTCCAACTCTCGCTGTTCCTTAGGCGCCATCCGCCTAAGTGACATAACAATTGGTCTCGCACCCTCGACCAAATCGATCCTAAACTCGATCTCGCGATGCGGCGGCAACCCTTTGACCTCGTCAAAGACATCTACATACTCATTAGCGATCAGCACTGATGATAGGTCTTCCTATGGAATCCCAAGCGAATATAGATAACTCACGAAGACCCCGTCTTCGAGCTTACATCTAATCAACACCTTTCGCCCTTCCACATCCCCGACCCTCACCTCTAGCTTCTCGTAATTCACCCTTGCCGCATACTTCTTGAGCCAATCCATGCCCAAGATGATCCCATACCCAGCGGAGTTAAGAACAAAGCAATCACACATAAAAGAGCAACCACGACTCGATAATACTAGACCACGACAAATCATGCACAAACTGGACGAACCCCCAACTGGATTAGTCACGATCAATGGTCTATCACAAATCTCGGGTTCCAAACCCAAGCGACACACAAGCTCATTGCAAATGAATGAATGTGATGCTCCAGTATCAAACAACACTCGAACTGAAACACCATTAACGGAAAAAGTACCTTGCACCATGACACCCTTTCCCTTCTCCTCTGCAGTAGGAGCTCTTGAAGAAGATGGCACAGCATCCAAAGCATATGCCTTAACAATCTGCTTACCCTTAGCTGATTCCGGACAATCTTTCTTCTCATGCCCAGGCTTTCCACACTTGAAGCACTTCTTTGCAGCTTTGCTTTGCACACTTGAAGCACTTCCATGGCCCTGCTTTGCAGCTGCCTTGATGCAAGCTTTCTCTTCATTGCATCTTCAATACCCAAGTCTCCAAAGATTCGAACACATGAATCCATCCACCTCTGAACCTCTTCAGCTGGTTCAGTTCCCTTGAATGGTTTCCCTCCTAGAGATATAAAGTCCTTGCACATCTTTGCAAAATCTATTCTAGGAACTCGCACCCCGACATCTACCGTGGCCGCCACTGGAGCAGGTACCCTTCGCATAATTGCTTCTGCCATGGCTTCAAACATGGCCGGGTAATCTGGCTCACCACCATTTCCCCCTCCAGTATTAGCTCTCCTAGCAGCGTGCCTTGATGGTCGTCTACTCATTCTAAATCTGAAATTTAGAATAGTTAGCCACTTCCAAGAAAACTGCTAAAAGAATACAACCGCTACTACTATGTATGCTAATATATATAGTAACATCCAACTGAAATCTACAAATACGTCCCTCATACGCAATTACGTCTTTGAACTTTGGCCAAAATCGTTGACCAGAGCTCTGATACCAAATGTGACGACCGCCCATAACCCCCGCACTAAACAAGAGGAATAATGCGCTGAAAGGCGTGCCAGGCTGCTATGGACGATCATCATAGTAAGTGAACACATCGAAACCTGTCGTAGAACTCACAGCGCAAGGAAAAAATATAATAGAACACATACAACAGGTGATAGTAATGAGGTATCATATAGCAAACTTTTGAAACTCTTTCAACATCCAGAAAGATTATCCAACTGATATCCAAGTTTGTACATAAGGCCTCACTACAACTCTCAAGCAACTCAAACAGCGGAAATAGAAATACTAGATAGAATAAAACTGGTACGCCAGCCTCCTGCTCGTCATCGCTCAGCTTCCTCGTATCACTAAGCTCCATTACCTGTATCCTGCTACTTAGTCTGCCCATCCACAACCGGATGAACAGCCCAAGGTAATAAGAGGAGACATAAAACCTTGAGTCAGACAATAGTCTTAGTGAGCGATAATACAGCTAACAAACTTCAACAAGAAAGCATATGAGAATGGGTAAATGAACAACTTATCTACCCACATCACAAGAGAAGAACTCAACCTTATCTTCCCCACATCGGACAGTGATAGCCTTTACACCAAGCATTTCAACCATTCATCCATAGAAACCAGAACACCCATTCAATCATAGAGAACACACATAACATCCATATTATATAAGTCTCACACAGACAACCCTAATCGAGTTTAACATTCCTCAAGTACCCTCGCCAGAGGCCTAAACCAATATCACTTAAGCACTCAAAGAACATCTCCCTCGACTTTGGATAATCTATGTGAGATAGTACAAACAGAACAAACAATCATCCATAACCGACTCTGGCTATCACCGCCAATCCTGCTTCGAAACCATCATTATCGTATGACGGCCAACCTTGCCATATGTCAAGGGCTAATGATAACCCCAGTTCTAGCATGAACTCCATATGCCCAACCTTGGCAATGTCCAACCTTGACACTAGGCCTCTCCCCGAGACCCAGGGTACTCGACCTACAACTGGTCTTTTGGGCCTTTCAACGATACCCATCGTACCCCTGCTTTGAGCCTGCTAGAACTTACGACAACGATGACTTCTCGGCCTTCGCATCTCTAATCGTCCAACCTTGACGATGTTTCATAGCTCAAGCAACCTTCTCGAGCAGCCATTATCCACCAACTCACGACCTTTGAGTTGTCACCGCATTCGTTGTTCCACCTTGATCAACGAACACATTCACCACTTCGAGCCTTCCTACTTGAACCACCTCGAAGTTACGTCATCCCTAGAAGTGTCCGATCAGAAATTTCCACTAGAAATGCCGACCAGACCCATTTTGGACCGACCAGACCTCTTCCGGTACTTCGGGACCGATCAGACCCCCTGGACCGACCAGACCTCCCTTTGCTCCTCCTGGACCGACCAGGACCCTCCTGAGCCGACCAGACTCCCTCCTCAGCCTTCTGGACCGATCAAACCGACCAGCTCCAAGACCCAGTCAAAACCGACCAGAATTGCTCCAGAACGATCAGTCAAAACCGACCAGCATTGCTCCAGAACTACCAATCAAAACCGACCAGCATTGCTCCACCTGACCGACCAGCTCCTTCAGAGCGACCAGGATTTGCTTCCAGTAAAAACCAACCAGAATGCCACCATCTGAAACCGACCAGAATGCCACCATCTGAAACCGACCAGAAACACTTCTGCTCCTTCTGGACCGACCATCTTAAACCGACCAACTCCCTGACTTGCTTCCCAAGCCATACTATGACCGACCACCTCATTCCAGACCGACCCGACCAACTCCAGGACGACCAGAAACCTGCACATCTCCAATTCGACTCCGATTTCGACCAAAACTTCGCCAAACGACGAATCCGACAAAACCAGCTTATCCGATTCATCCAAACGCAATCACAAACATGTTATGCAACCAACAATATCATCAATCTAACAATTTCCATCAAAACACATAAATTTCCCAAAACATGATAAGTGAATCATATGAACATAAAAACGGATCTAACTTGCATAATCTTGAGAAAAATCATAAAATTAACCATTTAAATTATCTAGATCATATCCTAAGGTGATTCATATATAAAATGGACTTAGCATGGTGTGGATCTAAGGAAAATAACATGGAAATGATGAAATTAACAACATAAGACCCATATACTTGCATGCATCCGAATGAGAGATGTAAATCACTCACCAATTATCCAAATCTAAGCAAAAGCAATGAAAACGCAATCCGGACAGCGAACACTTCGAATCAAACTCTTCAATCCGATGAATTCGCCCTTGAGACGATGTAGATCTAGCCTCTTATGGTGTAGATCTTCGATTTCCCTCCTTGGATTTTGGAATTTTAATGGTGGAAAGATGTTAGAGGAAGAAGGAGATCAAAGCCTCCCCATAAGAGAATGGAAAATGCCAACCTTTCTCCATACCCCTTACCCCCTATTTATAGTCTCCACCCACCCTCTAATGGGCCTTCTCCAAATCAGCCCATTAGCCTTCCAAAACCTGAACAGCCAACTGAAAAACCTTAAAACAGCAATTTCTCCCAAACCGCTGAACCAAATCCTTAATGTAACCACTCTACGGAAAGGGAATCATCAATTCCTTTCCAATGGCACAGGTCTCACCCTCTGATTCGACCTGAGTCAAAAGTTATGCCCAGTACAAGACTGACAGGGGCAAAATGGTCACAAACAAAATCGGTAAAAATTATGGACATGTCCCACATCCCCATAAGCAACATACCAAAAGATGAGAATGATCCAACCCTCAGGGAATAAAATAAAAATATTTTACGATCTTCCGATACGTAAAATGCGGGCTGTTACAAACCATCATCAACATAATTAAATAAATCATAACTGTGCACAAGCGTTATAACACTAACGCTTAATAGTGTGTGTGTTCTAACTTACACATCCATCATCCATCACAACAAACATCAATCATCATTAACCACTAATAATTCATCATTATATTTAAATTAGTTTAACTACTAATTAAATATATAAACCATGGTTAAAGAGTTCTTACCTAACAGTTTTCCAAATCTTCACGGTAGGCGAGCCTAGCTGAGCGAACCGTCGGACAGTATTTCGGCGCAACGTCTTCTTCATATATATATATATATATATATATATATATATATATATATATATATATATATATTGAAAGTTCTTCACCAATATATATATATATAATATACACTAATCTCTCTCTCTCTTTATATTATAAGAGGAGGAGGAGGATGACTACGAACTTCGGCAAGGTGGTGGTGGAAAAGAGGAAGACTTACGCCATGGAAACCATGGCCATAAGCTTAAGAAGAAGAAGGAATGTAGGAAAAAATGAAAGTATATGATAAAAAATGAAGTAAAGTGCTCCTTATATAGGAAAGGAGAAGTAAGGAGGTAAAACACGTAAGGGGACAAGTGGAAACCATGCATGAAAGCTTGCATGTAAAATTACAAGTGTCCATACACTTATCTTAAGAAGAGAAGGTGAACTTTTGGAAGCATTTTCCCTTAAATGCTATGAAAACTAAGGCAACACTTAATTCTAATGCTACTAATTCATGTTATAGTTTGACAAATCCGATCGAATGACAAATAGTATCAATAAAACCAAACTTATTAATAATCATTCTCATTTATAATTCAAGTAAAACTTATCATATAGCTTATCAAAATTATTAAATATTCTTAACCATATATATATATATGTCAAAATCAAATTTAAATTCAAATTAAGTAATAAAAATTCCAATTTTAAATTGGTTAAAAATTCTGGATCGTTACATTAAAGCTCTAACCAATCAGAGGTACGATTTTTCATTCTAAAATTTTTATTACTCTATTGTTTAGGAATATTGAAGCCTTTAAATTCGAAACTTGTTTTGTAACAGTAATGATATATTTGTTTCTAGTTACTTCCTCTTCACAGTTCGCTTTTTTCTCCTTAGGATAGTAACCTCTTTCCATCTTTCTTTGCTATCTAAACCTCCTGGTTACCTTCAAGGTCGTTTTAACTTGAATATATCTAAAGGATTCGTAAAAGAGAGATAAGTATGCAGGCTACGAATATTTTGAAATATTATACAATAATTATTCAATGGTCTTGTCTCCGATTTCAAAAAAGTAGAAAAACAAAATCTCCCACCTGGTTCCAAAATATGGGAAGGAGCTGACATGAGGACTGACATGTGGCTCAAATATAGCCTCAGCAGGTCACAAATTTGCTTCGTAATATGTACTAATGTTTAAATGTTTGCTTGACAAAACTTTCTTCTCTACGGAAGAGTCAGAGGTTAAGGTTAAGATGTGTACATGAGAGAGAAAATGCAAAAGGTTTGCAAGTGTTGAATGCGTTGTAGTTGGCTAACTCAACTACTAGTTTTGTATTTTTTTTTATAATCTTTTATTGGCTGCTGCTGTAAAATTGATAGTCCATTGTGTGAAGACAATGACAAGATTACAATGCTTATGTAATCATGTTCCAATGCATGTTTGATATTTTACAATGTGTTACAACCAATAGTTTTCATTACGATTACACACACTATTTTTTTTTCTATGACAAAATAAATAATAACCAGCTAAATATTAAAATCTCTTTGATATAGGAATATCAGCCTTGCCCGCATCATTTATTTTGGATCAATCCTCTTATGAGCTTGTCCGCATCAACCATTCCAGTCGTGCGCATCATTGAAAAGGAATCTGGTTTGGTTCTGGATAAAAGTAAATATATTATAGGGCTTATAATTTTGGTTTTATTTGTACATTGTCAACAATAACAAAAACACCTTACAAGTACTAATTCAAATAGAGACGTGTTTGTAGTATCCGATAACTTTAAAATAAAATCCAAATCTACAATTAAACTCCTATGTATATCATGAAGCATATAATATTGTTTACTCTTACTAAATCCTTAACACCTGCTGCTAAATCCTTGCATATTAAATCCCAATGATGTTTATAACATTTTGATCCTAGACCATCAAGTCCTGGACTATTGTCCTTATGAATCTCAAGTGCGGCATTCTTTACTTCTTTGTTACTTTCAATTCCAATTCACTTCTAGCTGTGTCTGACAATATACTTTTACATATAACATTATCAAAATGTAATTTAATTACCTCTGGATTAAGAAGTTCTGGAAAATAGACAATTTCCATACTTTGAATAGCCTAAGGGCCTGAGATAGGCACATCAGACTCGGAAAATATCCTATTCAAAGTTTTTTCCCCCTTGTTACTGGGTGATCTGGAATATCATTATTATTATTTTGAACAATGGTCCACATCCTTTAACTAGTTAATTTTAGATTTCTATTAGTTGTCCATAGCATGATTATGTAACACATATTCTAGTTGAAAAGGACCCCCTTACATTTTTGCAACATCTTCTTATCTGATGGACTGTCTAGTAGCAGCTGGTAAAGTGGGTTAGAATTTAATCCAAGCTGCTCAAAAGTGGTATTAAGAGAGATTCTACCTTATTCCAACGCTTGAGAGCATATTTAACTATTTTTAATTTCTGAATAAAATTTAAAAGAAATCTACCTTCAAAATGAAGAACCTACGCGTGCCCTCCACAACTTCTTTATAACCAAAATAGTTAATCCACATATCCTTAAACATAAAAGGAATATATTTCTGAGAACCCTCATCAGAAATAATTTGAATGAACATAGGATGGTGATTAACCATAGGACGTGGCAGATAATAAACCATACTCGTGAGGAAAATATGTAGAAATAAGAAGTAAAAACAATTATAAAATGACCTATCTGTTTCACTGTGAATGGTAAAATCTTTACCTCCTCTCCAAGAAAAATTTCTACCGGCAGTTAACAGCTCCAATAAACCGATAGAATACATTGTCTCTGTAGATCCTATCCACATGTCGAGAGGATGAAGAAGAACCTACCGTATCGTTTTTATACAAATAGTATTAAAATCACCTGATACCAACCATGGCAATTGAGTACTATGAGAAATGCCTATGATGTGATTGCACAAATTCTGTTATGTGAGCACTATTAGGAATATCCATAAATCAATGCGCGTGGATCTTTTAGTCTTGTTTTTAACCTTATTTACTAGCTCATTCCATGTTGGGTTGTTAATAATCTCATCTGAATTGTCTTCTTTAAGAACAAAATTATCATTTTCCTATATATCCCTTTTCGTTATCCTAATATTCATATTGTCTTTAATAACCAAATTATCATCAGTAATTGTCTTCTTTAATAACGTAATACACACAAGTAAATTAGGCACATGCAATGCACATGCGTTATAAAAAATTCCGAAAGAGCATTTTCAACCTTAAAGAATCAATTCATCATAATTTATTTTAAATTTACGTAAAACCGATTGAAGTATTTTTTTTATAGTAGTATATTAATCTTAATTTCTAAGAAAAAGTCATCAATGTATTATGAATATGTGTGTGTGTGTACATACACACCCAATAAACATGTGTATATAAAAGTAGGACCAAAGAAAGTTTTAAATTGTATCGTTTAGGCTGTATCTTTAATTAGTTTCTTCATAAATGAATGATCTCAATCCATAACTCTTAAGTTAGGATTTTCCCCTGTACACAATGTATGACTGCATAAATATAGAGATATGTTCACAATGGAGAAAAAGGTAGAGTAACAATAGAGCAAAAGATGATATTTTTTACATTCATAGTAACATTACATGAGAATTTATGCTTTTGTAGCACAAAAAATTCCATAAGCGATCTGTTTGTTGGAAATAATTCTGTAATAAAACATTCAACGGTACAGCCTGTCGTACATCTTGGCGGGTATATCATTGTTGAAATCTGTATTGAATGCTTGATTTTCTACATACCTAAGCTTATACCCTTTTCCAATTGTTTTAGTTCAGCCATGAATCAGAATTTGTGAATCGAACTTAAACTCAGATTCAAATTTAAACTGGTAGATTTAAGATTTTTCTATTTAATGGTTATACAGTACAAATAAACAAAGGCAGCTACGACTGACTGAACCCACTCTGAGTGACTGTTTAATCTGAGTTGTTACTGTCTTTTTAATCTGAGTGTCTTATACTTGTTGGCTAGGTCATATATGTTAGTACTTCTTTTGTTTATTTCTTTTTAGTCTAGTAGTGCAGAAGTTGTTACTATCTTTTTAATCTAAGTGACTTATGCATGTTGGCCAGGAATGGATTTCGTTTGAAGATATGTTTAAAATACGGTGTAGAAGTTGTTAAAAATACAATCCAAATATTTCAACCATGTTGCTAATGTTGCCTATTTTCTATTGCTGAAGATATGTATATGTTTCTACTGTTAAAAATACAGTCCAAATACAGTGCCTCGCAACCCTGGAAACCTGCATGAAGTCTTGAAGATATGTTTCTAATGTTGCTTATTTTCTATTTTCTGGTTGGTAATTAAATAGACAAATTTTTAATCATGCTGAAGTGGTTGCCTTTCTGTATTAGAAATTTTCTTATCTGGTTGAATTTTGTCTTCAGCGATTTTGGGTTTTGTATTTTTCCTTTTTTTGAAATGGTACTGCTATGAACATTGTTGTTAAATGGGTCGACCCATATATGAAACAAGTTGGGTTATATTGATCCTTCTAATAGATATATTAAAAGGGTTGGATCACAAAATGGGTCGGGTCAATTTTGGTTCGACCCATTATTATGGGTGAGCACTATTCGGTTAGAACCGAATTGAACGACCAAATCGATTTATTTCGGTTAGTTCGGATCAATTTTGAAACTAAATCGATTTGAATTTGGTTTGTGAAATAAATTTTTTGTTATTGGTTTAACCGAATTAACCAAACTTTTACCGTATTATCTAATTTTATGTTATTGTCATACTTTAGATAATTGGTTTAGTGATAAAATACGAAAACATTTATTAAAGATAAGTCAAATTTGATTGTAAACATAAAATTTAATGAATAAAATTTCTCCAAACATAAATTTATGTTTTTCTTTGGTTGAATTAATCATTTGAACAATAAGATATCCCTCAAGTTCGGTTAAATCGGTTATCGACTGAATTATCCGAAATTATTTTGGTACGGTTCGATTTTGAAAATTTTCGGTTCTAGTTCGATTTGAACTTTTTTACCTTATGTGACGACCCCAAACCCCGTACTGACGGTGGCAAGGGTAATCTTTGGAATATAACACATAAACAGATAATAGCAGAACAGAATTAAACAAATACACCAGATAATGAACAAATAATACACTGGATAAACGTAATCATCAGAGTTACACAGTACACAGGATCATACTTAGTACAAATACAGTTCAGCTATACATAAATGTCTACAGCGGAAAACAAACATAATATGTACAATAGGAGCTGAACAGCATAAAAAGAGATAAATGATAGAATCCATCTTCAGCTCCAGCTATCCAGAAAGAGCCTGATAAAACATGAACACAATGTCGCCCGTGTAGAAAAAAAAGGGCACCCGAGTTTGCAAGTGAAACAAACTACGAGTCAGTAATGGGACTGGTATGAGAAATCTACTTAGCACATTTTATAATATGGCTAATCACAGGACCACGCCACTTTCGCGAACGGGTTTACTCCATTGGATTTCCAGTGTTTTACAACAAATAAATCTTTTAAACATCGCAATGCTTTTTATAAAAATGAAGCCATTATAAGACTCAGTTCCCATCACACAATGCAACGCAAATCGAAGGATAGAGTTTTTACCTTATAATGGCCAAAATATGCTTGATACGAATAAAACAAAAGAATTTGATATTATTACTAGTGTTTATATGTTTCAAAAACAATTTCAAATCATAAGTATCAATCATAGACGACATGAGCGTCCCATGCCACTATGTCGCCCAATATAGGTTTACAATCAAAACCGCACGGTGTCGTATTTGGAAATTGGATTTCCGTCATGAACCAAGGCAAAAGATAGTCCTTACCGAATTCGAGACAATCTAGCCCATGTCTCAGGCAAGTACTCAGTCAAGCCTTTGGATCGTCAGGGCTGGTCCACCGATGTGGATTAAAATGCCTAAACACTGTGTTTCCCCGCCCTTTAGGGCGTAAATGAGCCAACGAATGACTCCATTCACATAGTCACTGATAAATCCGAGGCGCCTCGCATAAGCAACAACCACATAGGTGAAAAATAGTATAAATGCCAGCCATTTATGCACTGACACCACCTCTAGCTAGAAGGAAACGTATGCCCTCCCTGAGGTCCTCTCCCGTTTCTGGTTCATACCGAGGTGTAAGGCTCGCGAATTCACGTTATACACAAAGCTACGCCACACAGGCGGTGCTTTGATCATCAACCACAAGACTTTGCTTTTCAACAGAAGCCTTGATCACTGCATCTTAGCATGCCACACAGGCAATTCACACCATGCAACTGATGGCTATCAATCACACAGAATGAAATCCAATGTCAGACACACAGTCCATTTACAAGTCCGTTCTGGGTCTGAATGAAACCGGAGGCACTATATACCTCGCATATCCTTCGATCTCCACGTACGTCTGGATGATCACCACTCATTATCCATATTTCGGGATGCCTCCCAATCAGGACATCAATTATCATCCAACCGAGGTGAAGGTCTCCGGTCTTCAACCACCGTCTTCATCATCGATTTCTTATCGTCGATTCAGTTATTCAGAATGGGATAAACCCGGTCTTTCTGAGCAACTCACGTATATAATAAACAAGTGCTACACAAACACAACCTATGCCTTATTCCAATTCATTAGTCACTAACCATAAATTAGTAAGAGAACGATTTCCCAAATATTAACCCCGAAGGCCGAAACCAACATCAGATCAAAACCCAGGAAACCATTCGTTTATAATATTTTATAACGATTTATCGCTATTTTTATTTGTTTAAAAATAGCTAATTCATTCAAACGACGCTTCAGGCCATAACGCGGCCGTGGCGCTGTTTTTCTTCAGATTTGATTTACACATATCTGAAAATCTAACCATTAGATCCTCACAAAATTTATATCATTAGAAAGATCTTTTCAAAATGAATCCAACGGTTTCAGTTTTGGGAAAATCCGACGGTCGGATCTCCCGGTACACTCGTTTGAAGTTTCGATTTCAAAATACGAACTGCAGCGTCGTTATTCGATTTAATTTAATTATATATATATATATAAATATAATCGATTCTGGCACTGTTTTTCTTTAGATTTGAATTAAACATTCTAGACAATCCAACCGTTGGATCTTCACAAAGTTGGTGTCGTTGGAAAGATATTTCCAAAGCGAACCCAACGGTTTCGGTTTCGGGAAAATCCGATGGTCGGATCTCCCGCACTAATCGTTTGAAATCACGGTTTCAAAACACGAACTACAGCTTCGTTATTCGATTTGTTTTAATTATATATATATATATAAATATAATATATTCTTCGATTTCAAAACCATATTCTTTTCATACATTTGATAAAAATGATATTTTTATCCAACAGACATTTATTTCGACACTTCACTATTTTTAACAATTCATGTATATAATAAAAATGTGATTTTTATTGTAAAACAATTTATTTCAAAACACGACTATTTTATATAGTTCATATAGATGATAAAAATATGATTTTTATTATAAAACAGTTTATTTCAAAGCACGACTATTTTATATAGTTCATATAGATGATAAAAATATGATTTTTACTATAAAACAATTTATTTCAAACACGAATATCATTCAACACATGAATTTCTATTCAACGAATGAATTTCTATTCCACACATGAATGTTTTCTATAGTTCGTATATATAAAATAAAAATGTGATTTTTATATTTAAAACAATTTATTTAAAACACGAATACCATTCAACACATGAATTTCTATTCAACGAATGAATTTCTATTCAACACATGAATGTTTTCTATAGTTCGTATATATAAAATAAAAATGTGATTTTTATTGTTAAAACAATTTATTTAAAACACGAATACCATTCAACACATGAATTTCTATTCAACGATTGAATTTCTATTCAACACATGAATGTTTTCTATAGTTCGTATATATACAATAAAAGATGATTTTTATATTTAAAACAATTTATTTAAAACACGAATACCATTCAACACATGAATTTCTATTCAACGAATGAATTTCTATTCAAAAAATGAATGTTTTCTATTCAACACAAGAATATAGTTTCAACACATGAAAATAATTCTAACACATGAATATTATTGAAAATTTCGGCAGCATAACGGCCGGGTAGTTAAAACCGGGACCGTCCCTAGTACGACTCCTCGCTCTACCTTAAAGCCTCGCAGCTTTTGACAATGGGGATTTCATGCATCTAGTTCGCACGCAGGAGACATGTATATTTTTTTTTTTTTTTCCACAAACTAATCCTATGTGGTTTCAACCAAATAATTCTCAACCACAAACGGGTATTTTTCAACCACAATCAATCAATTTCAACCACAAACAATTCTATTCAACCATTCGCTATCAACCAATTTTCACACCAATCACAACCAATAAATATCGTCCATGGTTTGTGGACGAGGGGCGTATATATATATATATATATATATATATATATATATATATATTTATTTATATAAGTATATTTCACTTCTATTCAACACATATATAATTTTTACAACGCATATATAACTTATACATCGAACACACAACTTATACAATGCTTATACATGAGGTGTACAACGCTTATATAACTGATACATCGACTATATAATTTATACATCGTATTTTCCATATCGTTTATAATTTAGAAATCTCACATTAGGTTCCACTCCACCAAAAGTAGCAGAAGGCTCAGAAAAATATTCGGTCTCTTCTAGAATGTAGAAGACGTCCACACGAGTCCACTGTCTCTTGTTTCACTGAATTTCTTCAAAAAACGAAAAAGATATGATTTTTACAGTGAAATCAAAAACCGTAGCGCTTTAAAGTGCTATAATATAGTTTAAAATAATTTCAGCCGTACCTCCACTGTTTTGTTCGAAACTAGGTCACGCGATTTCGTGAAATTCGTGAATCGATAGGACGATTGGGCTATGCAGCGTCGAAGGGGGAGGAGCGGCACACCTACGCGCGACGGAGGAGCCCACTCGGTGGTCGGAGCTGACGTCGGCGGAGCTTGAAAGGCTCCGAATTTGGAGGCGCGAATCTCGAGAAAGGAGCGACGAGGAAGGGCGTACCACCTATGGATGTGAAGCTCTCGGAGAGATCTACAAAAACCTTAACTGGGTGGAGGTGTTTCGTTACGTGGATTAGCCGGAAAAGAGGACAGAAGGTGGCGAACTATTTCCGCCTTCGATCGGGTTACGGGGAGAGAGAACTAAGGATTTTCTTTTTTCTTTTTTTTTGATGAAAAAATCTGATTGGTCCACATATATATTTAATTGGAAAATAGTGTTTTCTTAAACGAACACCAAATCAAGCCCAACGACTGTCGTCCCTAGCTAAATACCCCATTCCGAACACAATGGAATATGTTTCGTAGGCCCATTCGACTGTTTCAGTCGGTTTTTCTTCAAATTAAAATATAAAACATTCAATATTTAATTTGAACGTACATTTCAATTTGACGGAGCCACATACTGATTCTAAAAATTTCCGAAAAATAAATCTAGCTATGTTTTGACGATACGGTCCCAACAAAACTAGTTTCGTCGAATTCTGAGACCGTTTGAAAAATGGCCCTTTTTTGGTCGATCCAATTTAATAGCAATCGGCCAAACACATTTTCCTTTGCCACGCTCACATACTAGCTTCCAAAATTATGAAATTTGAAACCTAGTAATAATTTGACATCCCGGATCCAACAAAAGTGATTTCGTCGAATTCTGAGGTCGTTTGCAAAATGGCCATTTTCACGGGCTATATAAACTCTATAGCGACCTTTCTGAAAATTCGTTTGGCCATAACTTTTGCTTCCCGCTATGAAACTTTGATTTTTCAGATTCGTTAGAAAGGTATTCACTAACAGATTTAAATATTTTTGGTTTCACTCAAATCCGTTTTGTTTTGCACCCGGTACAATCAGGCAAAGTTTGAATTCAAATTTTGAAACTACCGCGCCATTTCAGGCCTTGTTTATAATTAGAATTAATTATATTTATTTTCAAACGTCGATTCAAACACACTTTTTGTCGTTATTATTTAAAATATTTATTTTAAATATTTAACATCCACTAAAATAGCCAATTTAAAAATTTTTAATTGGTTCAGTTTTTCCGGGTTGTCACACCTTAAAACCAACCGAACGCTCACCCCTACCCATTATGACCCAACCCGACCCGTTTGACGGGTCTAGGTTGAACCAACCGATGAACCCCTCGACATTCCTCCTCTCTAATACATTCCTACAACTTTAATTTCGTCTGTCAAAGTGGTTCCTCATCCAACCCCGACAACTTCGAGTAAGAAAAAGCTTTACACAACAACGTCGAGTTGCTCTGTTGCTTCTGGTAGTACGTTCAAAAGACCAAAGCAAGGTTTGACTGCGAAGGAAATGCAGGAGCTAATCAAGAAGAGAGACATAGAAAGGGAGGAAATCGAGAAGTCTGCTAGTAAGCCTTCCCAAGCTTAGAAGTCCTTTGATGTTAGTCTGTTTTAGTCCTTTTGAGAGTTGTTTGCGAGTGCAGCCCTCGCGTTTTTGTCTTCGCCAAGTTGTGTATTTCGTGGAAGAAGTTTAATGTACCTGTAAATAATGTTATCTTTGTAAACAAAGCTTTTGTTGATGTTTAGCAATGTTTAATTGCTTTCAAATACTTGTATTATTAATATGTCCAAGTATTTGGGAAGTCCTAAGTGAGCAATACTAATGTCCCTAATTTATACCGAATTTTGAGGATCGTTTATGTGAAACTCGTAGTCGGATCACTTGTCTATCTTCATGCCCCCAGTGTCGTGAGGGATTGGTTCGGACGTCGAGTCTCCCTATCAATCCCAAGATCGACTCGACCAGTCCAGGGGTCGAATGATCAAGGCTAGGGATACGTATATCATTTTATACTCTACCTCTAGTCGTTAAGGGTTAGAGTTCTGAGGATTGCCGGTCTTTTGTCGAGGTGTACCTTTCACACTCGTCCGTAATTTTATACTCCTTCTCAAGTCATGAGAATCAGAGTTGTTTTAAACAGGCAGTCATGCTGTTTACATTGGCTTCATCCATACTTTTGGTCCACGAAGTGTAGTACGAAGGCTCGAGCGTCGATATCAAGCTTGAAGTTAGTCGATTCATACTTCCTTTCGGTCTCTGAATAAGGTCGACTCGTTGAGACGGACCGGTAGGTCGGGAAATACGATTTTGATTTAATGTTGGTCGAATCACAACATGTAGTCATTACAATTATAAGATAGAGCATGAAAGGAGCTTTTATTCATAGACTACTACGGCTTGATGGGACACATCTTATTACAATACATAAATAGATGAAATAATAAGAAAAACAAAGAGTCATAAGAAAGATAATGTAGTAAATGCTCGGCATTCCATGCTCTATGGAAAGATTCACCGACAACCGTTGTTAGCCTGAAAGTTCCATTATCAAGCTTCTGTCGGATGACGTAGGGCCCTTCCCATTTGGGGCCCATATGTACAAGAGTCGGGAAGACCCAATTCAAAACAAGGTGGGCAACGTCGAAGGTCTTGGGTCGGACCCTCTTGTTATAATATCGGGCGTCTCTACATCGATGAGCTTCGACGCGAAGATTTGTTTCTTCACTTTTTTCATCAATCATATCAAATGACTCGAAGAAAAGGGCTTTGTTTGATAGTGGATCACAGTAGGTAGTTCTATGGGAAGGAAATTCAAGCTTTATGGGAATGACTGCTTCCGATCCATAAGACAAAACGAAGGGAGTATGACCGGTGGTCGTCTTATGGGTGGTTCGATAGGCTCAAAGGGCTAAAGGAAGCTCCTCGACTCATTTGCCTTTGGCTCATTCCAATCGTTTCTTCGGGAAAGACTAGATAATTTTGTTAACGGCCTCAACCTGTCTGTTAGATTGCGGATGGGCAATCCCTGTGTACTTCTTCTCGATATGATATCATTCACTAGAGTCTCTGAATTCCGAGCTGTTGAATTGAGCCCCATTGTCAGTTATAATAGTCCAGGGTAAACCAAACCGACATATAATATTCCTGACAATAAAATTGATGACTGGCTTTGTCGTAATCGTGGTCATCTGTTCGGCTTCTTCCCATTTTGTAAAGTAGTCTATTGCCACAATCGCATATTTTGCACCTCCTTTTGAGATCAACAAGCTTCCAAAAATGTATATTCCCTACATGGCAAACGACCAAGGGCTGACCATCTGGATTAGCTATGTCAGTGGGGATCGTTGGATTTGAGAAAACCTCTGGCATTTATCACATCACCTGGAATAATTAGCTGTGCCCTTGCTCTCAGTCAGCCAAAAGTATCTATACTATGGCACTTTCTTAGCCAGTGTTTGTCCTTCTGTATGAGCATCGCACTCTTCTTCGTGCACTTCTCTTAATATTCTCTTGACATCATCATTAGCCACACATCGAAGCATTAGAATGGATAAACGCCTTCTATAAAATTGGTCTTACTGAATGATGTATCTAGAGGCTTGTCGCACAAGAGCTCGTCTTTCATTCCTTCTTTCAGGGAGATTGCCATATAGGCGAAAATTCTTGATGGGGTCCATCCATGACTCCTTTTCAGTTTCAGCGTCTGACTGATCGACCTCTATCCAGAGTCTTTATAGAGACTAACTCTGCTTCACTCTGGTTATCGGAACTGGCGAGTTTTTCCAATCTATCTGCCTTTTGGTTTTCCTCTCTGGAAATGTGGGAGAGGCTATACTGATCAAAGCCATTCAGCAATTCTTCGACCTGCTTGAGATAGGCAACAAGTCGAACTCCTTTAGTCTGATACTCTTTCCGAACCCGAAAAACATGAGTTGTGAATCACAGAAAATATTAAGCGATGCTATTCTTAAGTCCCCTGCAAGTTAGAGCCCAACGCTCAAGGCTTCGTACTCGGAGTCACTGTTGGTGGCCAAGAAATCCAGTCTCAGGGCATAATAGATCGACCGCCCTTCAGGAGATAATAACACTATGTCAGTGCCGGAACATCGGTCGTTACGTGCCCCATCTGTATAAAACTTCCAAGTGTCTGATCTCAATTCGATATCCGAAGTCTTGGTACTGTCCTCCAAGCTGTCGTCTTTCAGAGTGGTGAACTCGACAAGGAAATCAGCCAGTGGTTTCCCCGGATGGACTTCTACTGGACAAAGGTCAGGTCGAATTGACTAAGCTCGATATTCCATTTGAGCAGTCTCCCGCTTGCCTAAGGTCGTTGCAAGACTTGCCGTAGTGGTTGGTCGGTGAACACTTTGATAGGGTGAGCCTGAAAGTAATGTCGGAGCTTTCGTGATGCAATCAACAAATAATAAGCGAGCTTTTCAATCTTTGGATAGTTGTGTTCAGCCCCTATCAGTTTTCTTGCTTACATAATAAATGTTTGTTGTACCCTATCCTCTTCACGGATTAGGACCGAAGCTGATTGCATGTGTGGATAATGCTAGGTACACAAACAGATCTTCATGGTTGATCGGTTTGGACAAGATAGAAGTGTTAGATCACAGGTTTTTGATTCATGACAAGGAAGAAGAGAAGATCAAAGGAAAAGTGATATAGGTTATGATTATCTATTTAATTGTGTCTTAGAAGTGTTATATATTGTTAAAATCTGTCCTTAAATATATAGCATACAAGAATGCACTTACGAAAAGACACTTCGCGAAAAGACACTTCGTGAAAAGACACTTCGCGAAAAGACACTTCGTCACTTCGTCAAAAGACACTTCACGAAAAGACACTTCGTCACTTCGTGAAAAGTCACTTCACGAAAAGACACTTCATGAAAAGGCACTTCGCGAAAAGACACTTCTTGAAAAGACACTTCGCGAAAAGACACTTCGTCACTTCGCGAAAAGACACTTCGAAAAGATAATTCACGAAAAGACACTTCACGAAAAGGCATTTCACAAAGAGACACTTCATATTTCCAACGGTCATGTTTTACAACGGTCATATTTTACAACGGCCATATTTTCTAACGGTCATATTTTATAACGGTCATATTTCCAACGGTCATATTTTACAACGGCCATATTTTTTAAAAGGCATCATATTTCATGAAGAGATTCCTTTTCATTTCTAAAAGGAAATGGGTGCATCTCTTTAATAAAACTCTTCATGGAAGTTGACAACTCTTCAACGATTATATATACATCAAAGCATTTTTTCACCACACCGAATCTTCTCATATTTTCTGATCTTAAACTCTATACATTCTTGCATACTAAAACGCTCTCCATTATTCAAATTACTTGTTGAATCGTTAAAATTATTTCATATCTCTTGATTCAATAAGTAATATACTTCCTTCAATCTTCACATACACGTTATATACTTGAGGATAAGATTATAGGAAGGGTGTACTCAACTGTTTGCTATTCAGTGTTATTCAAGAACACAATCAGAAGTCAAACTCTCGTCTTGTTTGAAGTCCTCTGTGTTGTAAGAGGCAAGTTGTGAAGTCCTCGTGTTGATAGAGGCGTGAAATCCCGTTCGGCTGCTCGGGTGTTGTATACCTGTTCCTCCGGGTGAAGTGAGGTTGTTGATTAGTGAAAATCCAGATAGAAGTCTGGGACTGGACGTAGGACGGTGCTCCGAACCAGTATAAAAATCCCTGGTGTAATTTTTCTATTTTTACTGCATTTACTATTATACGGTTCTGTGATTATCTATTACTTCATACTTGACTATTGTTCGTCATATTGCACGATCCTTGTGTGTGTATTATACTTGGCAAGTACACACACACACTTTCAATTGGTATCAGAGCCTGGTGTTCTAGAGATCATAACAACATCCTGGAATAATTGACAATAAAGAAATCTAGTCAAGGAATTAGAAAGTGGAAGAGCAACAAAGCGGAATCAAGAGAGCAAGGAAGCAAATATCTCATGGCTAAAGTCAGATCACAATCGGTATGTGTAGATTCATTATATAAAGATCTTTTGTTAGGCCATGAAAAATTGTTAAAAGATTTTAAAAGTTTAGGTAAACTTAATGCAGTTATTTTAGGCAAGTATAAAGATTGTAAGCAATAAAATTCCAAACTAAAAGAGGAAATCAATTTTTTAGTTAAACAAGACAAATATTTTGAAAATTCCTTAGAAGAGCTTGTTTTTCAAAAAGATTTCCTTCAAAAAGAAAATGAGCGACTAGAAGATAAAAACAATGTTCTTTTAAAGGAAATCGATGGTTTACAAAATAAAAATACAACATTAGAAGATTCTTTAAATAATTCTAGTTCTTTAATTTCGTCTCTTGAAAAGACGAATGGAGCTTTAATCGAAAAGAATCTAGAATTATCTAAAGAATGTGAGCTTTTAAAGGTGAATAGTAATATTTTGCAAAATGAAATTTCTGACTCAAAAGAAAGTTCTGAAAAATTACAATCTTCTTTAGATAATTCAGAATCTCAAATTTTTTATCTCAAAAATTGAAACCTTAAAAAGGAAGAATTCTGAATTCAATAAGGAAATTGATATCGTAAAAACTACCAAAATTTCTTTTGAAAATACCAATCGCGACTTTGGAATAAAATTTGAAAAATGTATAAATAAGTTCGCGAAATTTAATAAAGGTCAAAATGATTTAAATATGATTTTATCCAGATCTCGACTTTTACATGAAAAAAGTGGTTTAGGATATAATAAAACCAATCATAGAAATAGTACTAGATACGCTTTTATGTACAATAAGAATAGCACTGCTAGTATTAATACACATCCTAGATCCAATTATTATTCGAATACTTCTATGACATCTAGAAGTATGAAAAGAAATAACAATAAAAACCACTTAAGTATTTGGGTTCCTGTAGATTGGAGAAACAGAGAAAAATATATTGATGATTATTTTGATTCAGTAGTTAATAATGAAAATTTTATTTTTAAAAGTTCCATTAAACCCTCTTGGGTATGGTTACCTTCTATCTAACTCCTGGACCCAATCGAAACGAGTGGGTACCAAAGTATATACATCATATTTTTTTGCAGGTACACCACAACAAAGAGAAGACTATTTCGGTATCTCTATAGACGTATAATAAATAGTCTCGTATGCTCTTTGAAAACTATCTATGCTTGTTTTCTCTTACTTGTTCTCGATTACTGCTTTACCATGTTACATATTCTTTTTAATTGATGACAAAGGGGGAGAAAAATTATGGAATATATATGCATTATACACTAACATTTTGTTACAGGGTAAAGAATGGTAAGTATTTTACGTATGCACTAACAAAATATTGCAGAGAAGCTATATATTCAGGAGGAGACAAATATATGCAAGCATACATTCAGGGGGAGAAAATTAATAACTCTACAAGATTGCAAGAGGTTGTCATCAATAAAAAAAGGGGGAGAATGTTAGATCATAGGTTTTTGATTCATGACAAGGAAGAAGAGAAGATCAAAGGAAGAGTGATATAGGTTATAATTATCTATATAATTGTGTCTTAGAAGTGTTATATATTGTTAAAATCTATCCTCAAATACATAGCATACACGAATGCACTTACGAAAAGACACTTAGCGAAAAGACGCTTCGCGAAAAGACATTTCGTGAAAAGACACTTTGCGAAAAGACACTTCGTCACTTCATGAAAAGACACTTCGCGAAAAGACACTTCGCAAAAAGATACTTCATGAAAAAACATTTCATGAAAAGACACTTCATCACTTCACGAAAAGGCATTTCGCGAAAAGACACTTCACGAAAGGACACTTCACGAAAAGACACTTCATCACTTCGCGAAAAGACATTTCGAAAAGACACTTCACGAAAAGACACTTCATGAAAAGGCACTTCACGAAGAGACACTTCATATTTCCAACGGTCATGTTTTACAACAGTCATATTTTACAACGGCCATATTTTCTAACGGTCATATTTTATAACGGTCATATTTCCAATGGTCATATTTTACAACGGCCATATTTTCTAAAAGGCATCATATTTCATGAAGAGATTCCTTTTCATTTCTGAAAGGAAATGGGTGCATCTCTTTGATAAAACTCTTCATGGAAGTTGACAACTCTTCAACGATTATATATACATCAAAGCATTTTTTTCACATCACCGAATCTTCTCATATTTTCTGGTCTTAAACTCTATACATTCTTGCATACTAAAAAGATCTCCATTATTCAAATTACTTGTTGAATCATTGAAATTATTTCATATCTCTTGATTCAATAAGTAATATACTTCCTTAAATCTTCACATACACGTTATATACTTGAGGATAAGATTATAGAAAGGGTGTACTCAACTGTTTTCTATTCAGTGTTATTCAAGAACACAATCAGAAGTCAAACTCTCGTCTTGTTTGAAGTCCTCTGTTTTGTAAGAGGCAAGTTGTGAAGTCCTCGTGTTGATAGAGGCGTGAAATCCCGTTCGGCTGCTCGGGTGTTGTATACCTGTTCCTCCGGGTGAAGTGAGGTTGTTGATTAGTGAAAATTCAGGTAGAAGTCTGGGACTGGACGTAGGACGGTGCTCCGAACCAGTATAAAAACCCTGGTGTGATTTTTCTATTTTTACTGCATTTACTATTATACAGTTCTGTGATTATCTATTACTTCATACTTGACTATTGTTCGTCATATTGCACGATCCTTGTGTGTGTATTATACTTGGCAAGTACACACGCACACTTTCAAGAAGGTTTCTCCAGGTGGTCGAGTAAATTCTGAAAGGCCTCTACACAGCCAAGTGTCCAGGCGAAGTTTTGTTTCCCTCTCTTGATCAATTCAAAGAAAGGCAAGCACTTGTTGGTTACTTTAGATATGAATCGAACCATGGCGGCCACCTTTCCTGCCAAACTTTGCACGTCCTTGATTCTTCTAGGTTCCTGATTTCCCTTGATGGCTAAAATATGATCGGGAATGATTTCGATCCCTCGAAAGCTAACAATGAAATGTAAGAACTTTCGTGATGCTTCTCCGAAGGAACATTTCAATGGATTGAGCTTTATCCCATACCTTTTGAGGATGCCGAACATCTCTGACAAACCTCTAACATGATCGGACGATTGCCTTGACTTCACCAACATATTGTCTATGTAAACCTCCATCGTACTTCCTATCTGGTCATGAAACATTCAATTGACCTAAAGTTGATATGTTGCCCCAACATTTTTCAGTCTAAAGGGCATGAACACATAGCAAGACAGCCCGAGGTATGTTATGAAGCTGGTATGTTGTTGGTCTGCGATGTGCATTGCAATCTGATTGTATCCTGAGTAAGAGTCCATAAATGAAAGGAGTTCATGTCCTGCAGTTGAGTCGACCAATTGATCGATCCTGGGCAATGGGAAGCTGTCTTTAGGACAGGCTTTATTTAAATCAGAGAAGTCGATACAAATTTGCCGCTTCCTGTTGGATTTCTTCACAAGCATAGGGTTGGCTATCCATTTGTGATAAGTCGCATCTCGAATAAACCCATTGATTTGAAGCTTACAAATTTCTTCCTTTAAAATCGCGGAACTCTCTGGATCAAGCACCTGCCTTTTCTGTTTCATAGAGGTATACTTTGGGTCGATGCTAAGAGAATGAGTCATGATGGAGGGTGAGATCCCACACATGTCAGCATGGGTCCACGCGAACATGTCAAGGTTGGCGCCGAGGAATTTGGTCAACTCCCTCGTCCGGAGGGTGTCAAGTGGGATCCTATCTTCAAGACCCTAGTTGGGTCATCGTCGTCGATCGAGATCTCCATTGTGGTTTCATTAGGGGATGCCTCTCTATATCCTGGTTCTTTGTCCTCTCTTGGATCGATGTCCTCGAGTTGGCGGATGGACAGTCCTAGCCGGGATGTTTTTTGTAGTTGCTATGCTTACTTTCCCTCTGTAGGGGGAGGATTATCTTTAAATTCCTTGCTATCCTTGCTTCGCAGTTATTTCTATTCTGCCAAATAGCAAGCTTGTCCTGTCACTTGGTCCCTGCGCACCATTCCAATCCCTCCGTCGGTCGGGAATTTCAAAAGTGGGCACCATAGAGCAATACAAGCTCTGAACTCTGCCAGGGTCGGTTGCCCCAGGAATGCATTGTACTGGGAGCCTATATTCATTACAAAAAACAACAAGATCCATACTCTCCTGCGGTCTTTATCTCACAACTCTACTGGTAGGTCGATAAGACCGACCGACTCGGTAGATGATCCATTGAAGCTACGTATCTGACCTGTACATGGTTTCAAGTCTCTAAACTCCAACTTCATTTGGTCGTAAGCTTGTTTGAACAAAATATTTACCAAACTCCCATTGTCGACCAAACTTTCCGTACTGTAGTTGGGCCGATAAAGGCCATTATAACCAACCGGTCGATACTCGGGGATTCTACATCGATCGACTCTCGATCGTGGAAAATGATATCATCGGTTATTGTCCTTCTTTGTTTTATGGGACTTGCAGCTTCAGAGGTGCTGGTCTCCGCAATGCCCAAATGTTTTATGGAGTTTACATATTGTTCCATAGTCTGAACGCTATGCCCCACTGGATGAGGTCCTTCAGCAATGGCGTTGATCACTATCCCCTTTGCCTTTTCCTGGGTTGTTGCTCTAGGCACCGCCTGACTTTGCTTGGGAGCCGATGTTACTTTCCCTTGTCTCTCGAGGTCACTTTATACTCATCGAGCTTTCCTTCTCTAATCATCTTTTCCACAATGTCCCGGAGGTGGCGATACTCATCAGTCGCGTGCCTATAAATATCATGGAACAAACAAAACTTCCCAGTCGCTCATTCCTTTTCTATGGATTCACGCAAGGGCAGCTTCTTGTATTGAACTGTACTGCATGTGTCGAGATAGATGGTTTCAAGTGTATCATTCAATGTAGTACATCTTTCAAATGTTTGGAACCGGTGTCAATTTCTGGAATTCCCTCTTTGTCCAGAATTTCCGTAGTTCCCCTTCAATTCATTGCCATTTCGTTTGCCGCTATTTCTGACATTCACTTCCACTTTCCCGGAATTATCTCCGAACTGCTTAACTGCTACATTACTTTGGACGGCTTCGTTGGAGATGTCTTTCGGTCCATCTTCCTCATCTAGCTGCGCATATTCCTGTTGTAATCGGATGTTTGCCTTTTCATAGAACATCTCGATTGTCATTGGGGGTTTGCTAATCAGGTACTTCCCAAACTCTGTCCTTTTGTCAATGTCGTCGACTATGGCTATTAAAATAGTCTCGTGATTGGGATTGCTCACTTAGGTGATTACCCGATTGAATATACTGAGATAGTTCCTCAGGGATTCACCTCTTGCATGCTTTATCGTAGAAAGAGCCATAACATTCTTTGACTTAGAGGCATGGAGGCAAAATTGATTCAGGAACTTCTCACTTAAATCCTTGAAGTTTGGGACCGATCTCGGGGGAAGTCGAGTGAACGACATAAGTGCTACCCCGCTCAAGAAAATTGGGAAAGCCTTGCACTTGATGGTGTTTGGAGCAACAACGACCTCCATATGCCATGAATACCTCATCAGGTGTTGTTGCAGATCGGTAGTTCCCTCATAGTGGCTCATCTGGGGCATACTGAATCTTCTGGGGAATTCTGCCTGTAGAATGTCATTTGTAAATGGCGTACGGCTTCAGTCGATCCCCCAATCTTCATTCTTATACCCTTTGCTATCATTCATGATATGTCATACCATGACAGCTAAATCCAGAGGGATAAATGTACATCGATCGGCCTCTTCGACCAATCAAACCCACCCTGCTCCCTCTCCAGGCAACATCGGCTGAGTCGCCGTCCAGGAGGTCCTTCCTCTTCCCCTGGAACCCCGGTCATTCACAAGACGTCGAGGAGGAAGGACGGGAGCTTGGGCTGTCTAAGCGGTGTTTTGGTGAGTCGAAGGGGAGACACTTCAATCATGTCGAACCGTTGGATCGATGTCTTCCAAGTTGACCAGATCGACCTGAGTTTGGTCCACCGCTCCTGGCTAGTCTAAATGCCCTTCCAAATGCAATTATCTTACGTTTTTTGGCCTTTCCAGTGGGCGTCGCAGTTGACGTCGACCTCTACTTCCTCCGGATGATGATGAGCTTTCCAAGTTTTGGTCCAGTTGACGAGTGCAAGATTGATAATTTTGGAATTCTTGTCTCGACATACGGTTCATATCTTGCCTCATTGCATTATTCTCCCGGGCTTGAGCGTTTAAAGCCTCCATGGTTTCCAGGAGTTGATTTTTCATGGTCATAAACTCATCACGGGTTGAGAAAGCTGAGAGGGAGGCTTGATCTACTGCGGAAGGTTGCACTGAAGATGGTAGTGTGGGTTGGTCTGGAGTAGGGTCCAGAACGGTCAACCCCCAGACTACATTTGTTAATTTTGTATCCTGCGCCTGCTTTCCAGTGGTGCGCTCTAAGATTTTGGTAGCCATGGTTCAACGATGTTGGAAAAAAAACGTAGGATCTCGTCTCAGACTTGATGATCCAAAAGTAGAGCAAAATCCTTCAAATGCTGAGAATATCAACTCCTCAATGAAAGCATCAAAGTGTTGACACACAAAATTGGTACAACACCCAAGAGATGAAATTGTAGAGAATAAATGAAGACAAATAAATGAAAAATGAAGAAAAAAAGCAGTCACACGTAGGTTATAGTGGTTCAGAGTTAATGAGCCTACATCCACTTTATAATCTTCTTATATCAAATGATTTATTATAGTCGAATAGTTACAATAATGATATAATCAGAAATTGGCCAAAAGATCCTTCTTCTGCAAAAGGTTTATTTATAGATGCTATAACATTTAAATTTTCTGGAGCGTACCCTATTTGATCCAAGATTTCAGGGGATCCTAAAGAGACGTTCTTCTCGCATGATCTGGTATGATTTGAATTAATAGCGATAGGTGGCAACCTATCTAATCATTGAGGATGACTGGGAGCGATCAAGCAAGAGTAAGACCAAATCTTTAGGAGGATATTTTGCATGGAGTTAGACAAGAACTGATTCCTTTGGTCTGAATATCATTGGTTCTAACTGGCCTTCATATCGGATTCTTGTGCTCGGCTTAATCGCGGGTATCGACCGATCCATCCATGGATCGACCAGTTCCTAGTCAGGGTTACTTGGTCCATCTTTTCACCTTGACTGAGACCTATAATGTCAATGAATCTTGATGGCCTTGCCAAAAGGTAGGTTAACAACGTTAATAATTAAAAATCCAATAGTTTTAACATAAAAAGGAACTAATCTCATTTAAGTCATTCAAGTAGCCAAGCAATAACCCTACAAAAATATTAGTAATTTTTTTGAATGGGTACCTTTCTTCAAATCAACCCATAATTATATTCTACTAATTATGTTCAGATTAATTTTTTGAATGAGTTAGCTTTTGGGTATTGATGAACAAAACAAGAACCAAAACATAATCACCACTTTTCTAAATCTACAATAGCATATGAGATCTTTCTGTTTACTCAATTGTTCTATTAATCAATTTATTAAACGTGTTGCTTCTATCAAAAATTTATTAATGAACAAAACAAGAACCAAAACAACGATTAGTTGGTTTTGTAGATTGGAATGTGCTGGCCTGACCCTGGGCGTATGCCACCTAGGAAATGTCCTAAGACCCCGAACCCGGGAGGAGGAGGAAGTGGAAGGGGGCCTCAAACATTCATGCTTTTTTAATTAAAATCGATACTCTCTTCATTTACAACAAGTAATATTGGCTAAGTGGTAGTAACATGTGTTTTATTGGCTTTTGCTGTGAGTTTGATTCCTAGCATCTGTTTCATGCAAACTTTTTTTTCCTCCCCCTCCACCAACTTTGGGCCATAAAAGGAATTTGGCCCAGGACCCTAGATAATCCAGGGACGACACTAGGCATGTGAACTAGGCAGGAGAGAAAATTGACAAAGTAGAGGGAAGCCGAAGACGAAGTCGATTCAACGAAGTGGAGGGAAGCCGAAGAAGTGGTCGATTCAACGTAGTGGAGGAGAGCAATTCAACGAAGTTTCAAGCTAAAACGAATGATTGGAGCAAAATTTCGTTGAATTAGGGAAAAGCATAACACTAGGGGAAATGGTGACAGTGAAGGGAAACTAATAAAAAATGAAACAATGTTGAACACTTGGCTGCAATCCTATAATAAAATGTAGGGATTTTTTTTTTTTTGGAAAAGATAGTATTTGTTACATTTACACTACAATCGCCACTGATAACTGCAACTAAAGGTAGGTTTTCTTGTGGTGACTGTCATGTCTGTCACCTTATTTGATTTCAAAATCTAAGTCCAAAGTGGGTAGAGAATGACCCGTTACTGACCCAAAACCTAAAGTCAAACCCGGCTCTACCCGGTTTGATTGGTCGAATGACTATGACATGAGTGTGTTTTGGTTATACATGACTTCACTCCTCACACCAAAACAAACATTTCAATACACAAAAGTTCCAACTTTCTCATGGGGAACCTATATATTTAAACGGATATATTTCTGTATTTTCCAAGATGTGAGACTATTCTTCATTCCCTCTTATTCTCTCTTTAAAAAATAAAACTATAAGGCAATGTTGAAAATATCCAACACCACTTTCTATTGCTCCTATTATCCATTAATTTGCCATAAAAGAGTAATTCAACTTCAACAAACCAAAAAAATATGGAATTTGTACCACATATTCTAAACCAATTTGATCAAGGAATGTTAGGGTCATTTTCTCTTTCTTGTTCATCCATATGATAACTATTATATTTCAGTTACCAAATCTTTATTGCATTTTATATATAATGGGTTCGACCAAACATTGTGACCTATACCCAAATCAATGCCACTACAAAGTTAGGATATAAAATAGAGTGAAAGAAAATCTAAATCTATCTCAAATTATCCGAGAAAGAAGAAAAAACATTATTTTTGTAAGGTAATACGAAGAGTTTTTTCTTTGAGGACCAAACATGGTAAATATAATAAGAAAAAGTTATCGACATTTTTTTATTGTTAACTACTCGTTAGCTCGATTAACTTAAAGGTCAAATAATATGATGTTGTAGATTCCTAACCGCTTGATATATATTGTAATAATTAATCTAGATTATTCTTTATCTTATGTTTTTCTTTTCCATTAAATCTAGCAATTAGATGTATAAATACATCCAAGAATAATATACATATTATTTGTTAATATTGTAATACGATTGGTGCCACGTATTTTTGGTATCAACGTGAAGTACCAAAGTTTCCTTCTATCTTAATATCAGTTTGAAAGTCGGATTTTTTTAACAAATTCGAAATTGTCTTTAAAATTGGATCTAATTTCTTTTACAAATTCAAAGTTCTCTTTAAAAATTGATTCCAACTTCTTCTAAAATTCAAATTTTCTCTATATAATAGTGTGAAGTCTAAGTATCACTTATCTTTATCTTTATTAATAGTTATAATATGCTTGGTGTCTCATTTTTTGTATGAACGAGAACAATTAGAAACGTCCCCCTATTTTAATATCACTTCGAAATTTAGATTTAACTCTTTTATAGATACAAAAAACCCTTAAGATTCAGATTTAACTTCATTTACAAATTCAAAATTCTCCAAAAATTTTGATCTAACCTAGGGCTAACAATTAGAACCGAGAACCGAAAACCTGAACCGAACCGACCCGAAAAGACTCAAACCCGAACCGAACCCGGTGGGTCTCGGGTCGGGTCTAGGGGATGAAAAATACCATCAAGACCCAATCAAACCCAACCCGCATAGATCCGACCCGAAAGACCCGACCAAAAAACATTCAAATTTATGTATTTTTAGTGTCATTATTCAATCTGACCCGAATTGACCCGACCCGACTTGAGCTTCAACCCGACCCGAACCGAAGTCCGGGTCGAGTAGGGTCCAGATTTTTGAAATGTATAGTTTAGACCCGACAAAACCCAACCCGTCTAGAACCAAAACCCGTCGGGTCTGGTCCGGGTCCATCAGGTCGGGTCTAATTGTCATCCCTAATCTAACCTCTTTTAAAATTCAAATTTTCCTTTATAGATTTGGCTTAATATTTGTGCAAACCATTTATTTTCAATCTTTATTATTAATTGTAACAGTTTGGTGTTACACTTTTTTGGTATCCGCATGAGCTACTAAAAAAGCCCTTCTATCTTAATATCACTTTGAAAATTGGATTTAACTTTTTCTTATAGATTCAAAATTGCTTTAAAATTTGGATCTAACTTCATTTACAAATTCAAAATTCTCCTTAAAAATTAGACCTAATTTTTATAAAATCAAAATTGCCCTATGCAAATAGTATCAAATCTTAATACATTTATCTTTAATGATAGCTTTGTCGCACTTTTTTGGTATCAACTGCGAACTATCAAAAATGTCCGCTATTTTAATATCGCTTTGAAAAATAGATTTAACTCTTTTACAAATTCAAATTTCCCTTGAATTTTGGATCTAACTTCTCTTACAACTTATAAACTCTTCTTAAAAATTATATCTAATTTCTTTTAAAATTCAAATTTTCCTCTGCATATATGGCTTAATATTTGTTAGAATCGTTTATTTTCAATATGCTGAACATACTTAGTGCATAGAAAAACAATTCATGATTCCCTTTACTAGTATTACCGTACAACGATGGGGAAAACCGACCGCTAAATTATATATTATAATAAAGAAAAAACATTTGTTAATTTTTTTCCTTAACTGATTTGTTTTTAGAAAAATAAAAGTAATTGCAAAAGTGTAAATCTAATTCCACCGACAATTGTATATGTAAACCAGCTAGATACCGATGGTATGATTTGTATTTACATCCACAATAATAATTTGACTTTTTCATCATCAAAAAGTAGCATCTTCTTGTATAAGGCACTGGCAGCAGCAAGGTAATTAAATTACGTTTACATTTTCTATAAGAAGAACAACATCTTTTATTCTACCTATAGATGCTTTCCACTGTCCATCGTTTCAGCAGAGTGGCCATATCCATCAGATTTTGCATGATTGAACAACAGTTCTAGTCTAAACGGATAATGCCTCAAGAAATCCACATAATAGTTTCCATCATTGACAATTAACAATAGTACATAGAAATAATTATTATTCCAGGCTAGCATGAAGAAAAAGTTTCCCAAGTGAAAGTAATAATAACTTGTAAACAGAGTAATAATATAACAGTAAAAAACATTTACTTCAAGAAGTTCATTTAAATTTCTTTTACCATATGGTCCTAAACCTTGTGCGTCCATTTCAGCAAGTTCTTGCTCACCAAACATAAAGGCAACTATATCCAATGAAGGATAAGCAAAAGATAAAATTTGAATCAAGAAGATAAAATGTCAGACTTAAGAGTAAAATTTCAGTAAAGTTAGCCATTTGTAAACTGAACAACTTGACTGCTGATCAAGCACTAACCAAACTTTTATTTACTGTTGTAATAGTTACGACTACTATATTTCAATTTCAAAAGAAATATGCATACTTTTTGTGTCTTCCCAATAAAATACGAGAGAACAATGGGTGGAAGACGAGAGAAACAGGGGAGCAAGAGTATGAAGCGGAAGATACTCGCAGAACACGGGCGAAACAAAAGCACCATTTTTTTAGTTTCAGAGAAATTGATTTTGGCCCTCTCACAATAAGCAAACCTCTCTAACAGTCGGTTTGATTAACAGTTAGTCGTGATGCCTTCTATATCACAATTTTCGATGTCAACGTGAATCACAAAAATGCCCATATATAGATATTAACAAAGCTTACACTTTCGTGAAAGTAGATTCTAATAGTTTAACTTATTTAAAATTTCAAAAGAAAACAGGTTATGAATGATGCTAGTGTTGAAGCTAATGGCTTGAACTATGTTGTTCATACCTCCATGCAGTCAGTATTATCAAATGGAAGTAACGAGGGAGTTCAAGATGCAAACAAGATGCTTAAGCCAGTTAGTGTCATGTCTGCCCAGACATTAGTTATTGCACCAAAAAACAGATCGCCAATTCCTACCTTTCTTTAGTTCAAGCCCGGTTTCTTGAATAATCAAACCACCCCGGTTCACAAAGACATTAACCTACCCTCTGTTGAAATCTCTAAAGAGGTGAATGAAATATATTTAGTCCCACATTGGCAAATAATGGGTTAATGTTGTGTAGAAATATAGGATCCTCATTCTCTTAATTGGCCCTTAGGGTCAGGTAATTTTGTGCGAGAGGGAGGACCTATATCTGATGAACACACACGCGCGCGCGTGCGCCGCCCGCCCGTCCGACCGACCGACCGTACCGAACCGGGCCGGGCCGGACCGGACCGGGTTCGGGTTTGGGCTTGGGCCTTGAATAAAACCTTATTTTTGCACTAAAAAAACTCTGCAATTTTCAGACGGGTTTTTTGGAATAATGGCGAATACGGGTGCGACCCGTTTGGAATGAGCGGGTGCGACCCGTTACGGTTCAAATGAGCGGACGCGTTCATTTGAATCAGACGGCAACGGTTGCGTTTTTTCAAACGGGTGCGACCCGTTAACGCATCTTTTTGAAAACTATAAATGCTTAATGATTCTGATCAAATCATTTTTACCGGAATAATTTACAGTTTTCTTCTTCCTTCCGCTGTCTCTTTCTGCCATTGATTAATCGTCACTGTCGATACGTACTCGCTACAATCTCGAGCAGCATTCTCGTCTGTTGTATCCTGGGAGGCTTCGACTGAAAGTCTTAAGGAAACTGTGAATACAGGCCTCAGACGAACTCGGTTAGACTTCAATTCTTTGTGGTTTAACTTTCTGTTTGTATCAGCAATACCGTGTTGTTGTCTGATTTGTGTACTATTTCATAGTAGTACTGTTTGACAGAGATAATACTTCTGTAACTGAATTGATTTGTGTGCAAATCAATTTGTTTTGAACAGTTTACAGTACTGTTTTTCATTTGTAACGCTTTAAGACTGTTGCAAATTAGAAACATTTATATTCTGTTTCAATTTCTGTGTTGCGAATACAGATTATATAACACCCTCATCTTCTAAGTCCCCATCCTTAGATGAGCAAGTCATGTTACTATTAATGGTAAAGAACAAGAGTCCACCCCCTCAATGAAAAATCTAAAATCTAAACAAGTACACCCTTACGCCCATATAGTCCCCCATGCAGTGTACAGAGCACCACCACCAACGCCATCTGGAGTCTCCCTCTCCAGTTCACCTCTCTGCTACTCACTCTGGGTACATCACGCGTAGCAAGAAGAGTGTGTTGAGGAGGGGAAACCTCTTTGATAACGAATGATTGGATGGGTCCTTTGCTGTTGTGTGTTCCTTGCTGCAGCATGAAAATCCTAAAGGTTACCGTGGTACTTGTCAATTTTCCCTATGTTGTTGTTTATGAAATTCCAGTATGTATTATATCAAGTTATGTTTAAAATACGATATAACAAATAAACATCATTCAAACAAATAAACATTATTTACAAATTCCATTTTTATCTTTATCCTCATTAATAATTGTAATTATTTTTATTAATAGTTGACTTAGTAGTTTAATTTTTTTATCATGCTACAAACTTCTCAAAATACCACTTTAATGCCATTTTTGTTATATAATTTATAAGTACTCATTGACGCTAAACTACTTTACAAATCCAAAACATCCGTTCATACTTAAAAATAATATCTAACAAAGTAAACACCATTTAAACAAATAAACATCGTTTACAAATTCGTTATTTATTAATTAATAAAATACATATTAATGAAAGACAGATATTGTAACTTAGAATTTTATTTATTTAATTAATTACATATGGTTTTAACACAAAAGCATGACTGAATTTTATAAAAATTAATTTCTTTTCAATATGTTAATCATATAGTAGAGAAACAATTAATGTGCAAAGCATACACCATCATCACATACGAAACGCGTGATGTAATGCTCATATTAATAAACAAAGTGAAAAACGCCCAAGTGTTCATTGATATAAACACCGAAAATATGATTCAACAAACAATCCAGGAATTTGTCTCATATTTGTTGTTTATTCTAGAAATGCTACAGACGTTATAAAACCAGATTGCTTGTGCAACATAATAGTTATTTACGTTGTCTGTTAAAAGAAAATATAAAAGTAAATGTATGCGGTAGCATCCGTTATAACCACTGTGACTTCCGGTTCAGGAGGATTTAATTTAATTTTGTTATTTAAAACATAAAACTAAGTCATTGGAAATTTATAAGTACAACTAAGTCATTGGAAACATAAAACTAAGTCATTGGAAATTTTAAAACATATAAAATTATATTATATTATTTAAAACATAAAACTAAGTCATTGGAAATTTAATTTTGTTAGACCAAAATCTGGTTCTAACACGTAAATGCGGTGTGAAGTCCTCACAATCACAGATCACAGAGGATAAATGCAGAAAAGCAGTAAATAAAAGGGAAACACGAGCTTTTTATAGTGGTTCGGCTCAAACCAAGGCTACGTCCACTTTATCTCTTCTTTAAATCCTAAAAAGTTATAAATACAACTCTCTCGATTCATACACGAAGTCCTCGTGTTAGATTGACTTGCAGAAGACATAACATCCTTCTCTTCTTGGCAATGGAGTCCGAGAGGTGTTCGCACCAAAAGATCTGAAGAATCCCTTCAAAATGCCTTCAAATGGTGTATTTATAGCCATTTCCTGAAACCGGTTCATGGGACACATAACACACATCCCAAAAATCCCGAAATGAGGTGGAAAACGTGGAGAAATCCTCTCTAATTCATGTCATGCCATGTGTAATGAGATCCGGATCGATAGGAGGAAGATGTGGTATATGAATAGGTCAAAATCATGTACAGCGTGACTGTTCTCAAGCGGTTCGTGGGGTGCATCGACGAACCGAAGTGGCGAGCTGATGGAGGAAGCTGGAGCTGACATTCACGGCCGGGTCGTGGTCCAGGTGTGCATCACGAGTGGGTCGTGGTTCAGGGGACCACCACGAGCCGAGTGGGAGGGGCGAGCCGGTGCCATGGTCTGAATTTTTGATGCTAGCTTACACCTGTTCACGGAAATGCGCGTAACTTCCAAACCATATGTCCGACTAAGCCAAACGAAAACTCTACCTGAAGCTAATTCAAAGGGCTACAGGTTTACAGTGCAAAGCACCGTAATTGCTGTTTTCGGGCCCAAAAGAGGTCGTCTGATAGGAGTTTCGGGTCGTTCTTTGTTTGTTATGCGACTTCAACCAAATCGCTTCCTGTCTTCTGACGATCTTATCAATACTTGAACGTACTGTTAACCAGAGATTCCACGTGTGACGACTTTGACTAAAATGCATGTCAACGAATTTCATTTAACATTTGAAAAATGTTTGTCGTAAATAACTAAGCCACATACATTTAGATTTTTGTTCTGCTTCTCCAATATTCAGTTTTTACACATTCATCAAAAAAAAAAAAAAATCCTGTTTTTTTTAGTTTTATCTTTTGCTCATGGGAAATCATTTTTCTAATTAATTTTCATTATTTGTGAAATGTGAATGTGTGCACTTAATTTAAAATATTTTGATTTTATTTAATTATAATTTGAAATTTGTTCTTAATGTGGAGACTAAAGGCTGGGTTGCTTTTGAAATAAAAATAAACGAAAAAAGATCAAATTTTGTTCTTGAAACAAATGCAAGGAGAAAAAGAAAAAAAAAAAAGGAAAAGAAAAAAAAAAAAAAAAAAAAAGCGACATAGAAAAATTAAACAAACAAGAGTGAACCATGCTACATCTGAATACATAATCAAAAGTAAATCATGCTGCATTATCAGATTTTATTATAAATACAGCACATGCCAAAGTACTGCAAATAAAAGCATCCCATTTCTTAACACGCTAGTACATCAAATGCTCAAATCTCAGCGTTGTTTCAAAGCAACGCATCCAAAGAGGGTTTCATAAAGCCTCCCCCAAAAAACATATCAGCAACGTTCTTATACATCGCCTCGGTGAAGTAAACCCCATCCCAATTCACAAACTTCTCCGGCCTCTCACAAGCTTTCAGCACATCAGGCGACCCACACGTGTTAATCGGGTCGAAATTCAAATCTCCACCACCCGATCCGCAGCACAACTTGAACGGCTCCGTGAACCCGTACCGGGCTGGGTGCTCCATGATGGATCTGCAAGCGCCGGTGTAGTCGGCGTAGGAGATTAAGGCGGATGGGTATTTGGATCTGAGGGAGCGGAGCTTTGACAGGAGAAGGGAGTTGTGGGTGTCGCTGACATTATTTTGTACGGCGGAGCAGTTGAGTTGGTCTCTGTCGGTTGAAGGTGCCAGGAGAAGTGTTAATGGTAGGCAACCGGTCAGTGGTAGGCCTTGGACTACTATGTGCTTTGCGCCTCTTTCCAGTAGTGACTACAGATGACGGATTTTATTTTACTACTATTGTAAGTTAAAAGTGGTCTTTATTTTACTGAATTATTTTGGCAAAGAAAATTTTGGTGGGCAAATTCTGTTTGTACCACTACCAATGTCATATGCATCAAATTTTACATAACCTACACCGAATATGTTGCAACTATATTGCTAAGGGCATCTCATTTTCATCTTATGATATCACTGCTAAACAAGACCATAAATATGTACAGTATAGTCTTCATAATACCAGACATTTTAGGGGACTTCTTCATAATGCCAGACATTTCTAAGGGACTATCAAAAACATCAATTATTATTTTATTTTATTTGTTGATTTTTTTATACAACAAACCAATACCATTTTTCTAATGCGATGGTCAACCACTAAACAACGGTAGCTTAGTAATTGATGACCATGGAAATCAGTATTGATTGACAATTGTTCACTGTGCAAAATGATTTTACGCAGTGGTAGATTGTCGTGTGAAATAACTTTGGTATTGGGAAGCACACCACTTTATTGAGTTTATTATTATTTTATATGGTAATAGAAAGAGAGTAATTGAGTGCCTTTACCATCACACTACTACAAAACTACCTCTGTTGTAAGGTGAAACAATAAACTTCTGCCATTTCACTAACTCTTTCTTGTGTCAACCAAACCAAGAAACCTTGGTTTCTATATTCTCTAAATTCACTTTTGCAAATTTCAAATATCGATTTCAAATCGTCAAATGGTATTTTCATTTATTTAATTATTTTAAACTTGATTAAAGAAGAATTTAGTGCGATATGAATCTTCATATTTTAGTACTAATTTTAAATTTTAAATTTTAAATAGAAGTTAAAACAGTATGAATGCAATTTGATACCTGCAAGGAATTTAAAATTAGTTTGATTGATTATGTATAAAAATTTAAGCTATTGTATGAAAGGAATAATGCTGCATCTACAAAATTTGATAAAAATGCATGAATTTTTCATCCTTTGATATTGGTTTAAATTATTGTTTTTATCATAGCAGTGTTTTTGTCTTAACTCTTACTGAAAAATCGATGGTGTAGGTAAAGTAGTTTATGCCGTACAACTAGAATTTGCTAACTCGGTGATCATTTATATGATAAACCCATAGGAAGATTAAATATCACTTTAAAATATTGCATGATTTGCACCAAAGCAGTTGTCTTTTACATTATTTTGTAAATTGGGCTGAACGTCAAAACATATGTAACTCTATGAAATTTTTTGAATTTCAATTGCTGAATTTGGTTCTTCTAAAGTTGTTTGAAAAAAGAAAGAAAAAGGAAGTTATATGATACTGAATCAAATCAAATCATAGGAATTTCACCCAACTTTTTCGTAGTCATTTTTAAACGGTTGACAAGTTTTGGCAAAATTTTCTGTTTGAACATTTTTGAAATAAGTATGTTTTTTTTATAATCATTTTCAATTTTTTTAAACCAAACTCTCACGAAATTATTTGAGTTGCACTAAATGTGTTATCTTTTATTTGAAAATTAACAGCTTTTGTCAAACAAAATTGTCTGGACTATTCGAAAAATGTATTTCAGACCATTTTCAGTTTATATTTTGCTTGAAGATTTATGAAATTGTTTTAATTTCGCAATATTCTCTACGATTGTTTTGAAATATTTGAAACTTCCCCCCAAAGATCTTATATTATAAATACGAGTATTTCAAACTGTCATCACTTTATATCATTTTAAATTTTTATCACATTGTTTGAATTTATCTAAATTCTGTGTGGTCCTTTTTGAGAACTTTCCTCAAAAGTTTTTTAAATATGGTCATTTCAAGCCATTCTCACTTTCCTTTTACTCCTATTTTTATGAATTTCACCATTTTTTGTAATCTTTTAAAATAGTTGAAAGTTTTCCTTAAGATATTTAAAAATAAGTATGAATATATCAAACTATCTTCAGTATTTTTCCCCTTGAACTTTATGAAATTGCATGAATTTGACTTAATTTTTGTGTTTTTTTTAAATAGTTTAAAATTTTCCTCATAGATTTTTGTAGTGGATTTCTGGAGGGAATCCATTTCGATAAGAAAAGATAATTTTATGCGAATTCAGAAGTTAAAGAGGAAAGTTTTACAGAAGTCAAAATTAGACAAGGCAAGAAACCTTGTTAACTGTTACCTTTTCTATTTGGAACTATTTTGATTGTTTTCCATTTGTGTAATCTCAATCTGAAAACATAATAAAAGATTGATGTCAGTTTCATTTTAACAAATGAATAAGCTAATTTTAATTAGATGATACTTCAATGAAAGTTGGTATTAGTGAAATTCAAGCAATTTCATAACGGTCTTAAATATCTTCCAAAATTTTTATTGCAATATTGAGTATAAGAATAAAAATCAATGTTTATATCATCTTGTTCAGCTAGAGATTTAGATGGAGATCGAGGAAACTGGGATTGAGATGAAGATTGAAACGCATTACCTTTCAGGATATCCAAATAAGGAAATTAATATCTAAAATTAGAGAATTAAGATTTAAGGTTGAGGGATGAGAAGACAAACAGTTTGAAGATGTAAAAGTAAGATAAAGAAAGTTGATTTTTAGTGGGCAGATTCATAATTTTTATTTGATTTCACATGGGAAGAATCAATTTTTTGATTCTCCTTTTAACAAAATATTGGTTAAAAAATGTTTCTTTAGCATTCTGGCAATCAAAATAGATTATCCCTTTAACAATTTTCAAATAGAACTGTTACAGGGAAAAGAAATACAGATAATTCCAACTGGATAACATTTATATCTCATTTAAGATTAGTTGGTAAAATACCATCCGACTTCACCTTCTTAATCTACTACACATGTTTAGAAACTTTTATAAGTTATATATAACAATTAATTTAAAAAGTTAAAAATAATTTTTTTTTTTTTACTAAAACATATTTAATAAAAAAAATTATAGATATTTTTCAAAAATCATCAAAATAGAATATTGTAAGCATAAAATTTATAGCATAATGTTCTTCAAAATAAAATAAAATTCCAAGATAACAATACATATTACCGATAAACTAAAAAAAATATATCTGAATTTGACTGAGTAATCGTATTTTCTCAATCAATATCTACATTATGCAATTTAACAACTCTCATATCGATTAACAATTTGTTGTTCAGTGCGACCGTTAGTGGAACAGACCATTCGAAGTTTGCAATGGTCAATTTAAGAAAAGCATTTGGGATCATACCGTCGGTGCAACAATAATAAAAATATATAGTTGATTTATTCTTGCCAAGATTCTTGTCATTGATTTGCAAATACCTCTTGACGTACAGCTTCTTCTCATTAGTAAACTATATTTTTGGAAACTGAACTCAAGGAAAAACAGATATCGGATGCAACTTGATCTATGATTAGAGACATCTTATCTTATATGAGAAAAAAAAGGGTATTTTGCATATTTTACAAAAAAAAAAAATTTCTAAAGACAACTAACTTTAATAATTAAATTGAAGACGAAGTTCAAATTACATTATGTCAACTCAAGTTCACTTTAATTACTCATTTACTAAATTAATTAAAAATAAATGGATAATGCCCCTCTAAATTGTAAGAAAGAAAGAAAAAAAAGTAATTTTAAAAATATTTTAATCGGTTGATGTTATCTGAAAAAATATAGAGGTAAATCGCTCTGAAAGTTAAATGAATATAGTTTTATAGCTTACCTATAAAATGATATTATATTATTTAAAACATGAAACTAAGTCATTGGAAATTTAATTTCATTTAGCATTTGAAAAATGTTAATCGTAAATAATTAAGCAACATGCATTTAGATTTTTGTTCTGCTTTTCCAATATTCAGTTTTTACACATTCATCCAAAAAAAAAAAACCTATTTTATTTTTTGTTCATGGGAAATCATTTTTGTAATTAATTTTCATTATTTGTGAAATGTGAATGTGTGCACTTAATTTAAAATATTTTGATTTTATTTAATTATAATTTGAAACTTCTCCTTAACGCGGAGAATGAAGACTGGATTGTTTTTGAAATTAAAATAAATGAAAAAAGATCAAATTTTGTTCTTTAAACAAATGCAAGAAAAAAAGGGGAAAAAACAAAAAAAAACAAAACAATGTAGAAAAATTATACAAACAAGAGTGAACCTTGCTACATCTGAATACAATCAAGAGTAAATTGTGCTATACATCGACGGATTTTATAAAGATAGCACTGGCCAAACTACTGCAAACGAAGCAAGCAATAAGCATTCCATTTCTTAACACGCACACGCTAGTACATCAAATGCTCAAAACTCGGCCTAATTTCAAAGCAACGCATCAAAAGAGGGTTTCATAAAGCCTCCACCGAAAAACATTTCGGCAATGTTCTTATACATCGCATCGGTAAAATGAACCCCATCCCAGTTCACAAACTTCTCCGTCCTCTCACAAGCTTTCAGCACATCAGGCGACCCACACGTGTTAATCGGGTCGAAATTCAAATCCCCACCACCCGATCCACAGCACACCTTGAACGGCTCCGTGAACCCGTACCGGGCTGGGTGCTCCATGATGGATCTGCAAGCGCCGCTGTAGTCGGCGTAGGAGATTAAGGCGGATGGGTATTTGGATCTGAGGGAGCGGAGTTTTGACAGGAGAAGGGAGTTGTGGGTGTCGCTGACATTATTTTGTACGGCGGAGCAGTTGAGTAGGTCTCTGTCGGTTGAGGGTACGACGAGAAGTGTTAATGGTAGGCAGCCGGTCAGTGGTAAGCCTTGGACTACTATGTGCTTTGCGCCTTTTTCCAGTAGTGACTGCAGTTTATGGAATTTTTTGAAGTATTGTAGTGAAAAGTGGTTCCTATTCTACTACATTATTTTGGCAAACAAAATTTGGTGGCAAATCCTGTTTGTACCACCACAAATGTCATATGCATAAAATTTTACATAATTTACACCGTATATATTGCAACTGTTTTGCTAAGTGCATCTCGTTTTCCTCTTATGATATCATTGCTAGATAATACCATAAATTTGTACAGTAAACTCTTTATAATTCCAAACATTTTTAAAGGATTATCAAAGCATTATTTTTTTGTTTTTTTATACAACAAAGGACAACAAACCAACACCGTTTTTTTAAGGCGATGATCAATCACCAAACAACAGTGGTTTAGTGATTGATGACTATGGAAAACGGTATTGGTTGACAATTGTTCACATTGCAAAATGACTTTACACAGTGGTTGATTGTCGTGTGAAATAACTTTACTATTGTGAAACACACAAATTTTATTGAGTTTATTATTATTTCATATGTTAATAGAAATAGAGTAATCAATTCTCTTTACCATCACACTATTACCAAACTACCACTGTTGTAAGGTAAAATAATACATTTCTCCTATTTCACTAACTCTTTCTTGTGTCAACCAATCCAAAAAAATTTGGTTTCTATATTCTCTAAATTTGCAAAGCAAAATTCAAATATTGATTTTAAAACATCAAATGGTATTTTTCATATATTTGATTATATTAAACTTGATGAAAGAAGAATTTAGAGCTATATGAATCTTCATATTTTAGTACTAATTTTAAATTTTAATTTTTAAATAGAAGTTAAAACAGTACGAATAAAATTTGATACCTGCGAGGACTTGAAATTTATTTTGATTGATTATAGGAAAACAGTGTGAATGACAACTTAACCAAATTTTAGCAGTAAAGACGACTGCTGAAATTTTATCTTAAAGGACAAAGCATCAGATTTTATGTATCAGTCTTACAGTGTGCATGGTATCATAATTTGACTACCAGTTTTTAAGTATCAGTTTCACGGTGTGTATGGTATCAGAATTTAACTATCAGTTTTTAAGTATCAGTTTCACGGTATGTATGGTATCAGTTTTACAGTGTGTATTGTCATTGTGAATAAATTTTTGGTGGGTTGTCCTTGGACTTGAAATTTTTATCAAGTTTGTCCTTCACAATAAAATCCCTGTTTGATCATGTATAAAAATTTAAGTTATTTTATGAAAGGAATAATGCTGCATCTACAAAATTTGATAAAAATGTATGAATTTTTCATCCTTTGAAATTGATTTAAATTAATATTTTTATCAATAGCAGCGTTTTTGCCTTAAATCTTTAAAAAATCAATGGTATAGACAAAGTAGTTTACGTCGTACCATTAGAATTTGCTAACTCGGTGATCATTTATATGGTAAACCCGCCAGAAGATCAAATATCACTTTAAAACATTGTATGTTTTGCACCAAAGCAGTTGTCTTTTATATTATTTGGTAAATTGGGCCGAACATCTAAAAAAAAAACAACTGTATGAAATTTAGAGTAAAATTTGTTTTTATCCTTGAAACCTTAGAGTTTTTTTTTTTTTTTTTTTTTTGAATTTCAATTGCTGAAGTTGGTTTTTCTAAAGTCATTTGAAAAAAGAAAGAAAAAAGAAGTTATATGTGTAGACTTCGATTTTATACTAAATTAAATCGAATCATAGGAATTTCACCCAACTTTTCTTAATCTTTTTTAAACGGTTGACAAGTTTTGTCAATATTATCTGTTCGAACATTTTTGAAATAAATATGAAAATTTGTAGTCATTTTCAATTTTTTTTTAAACCAGACTCTCATGAATGAATTTAACTAAATGTATTGTTATAATTTATCTGAAAATTAACAACTTTTGCCAAAAAAAAAATGTTTGGGCTTTTCTAAAAATGTATTTTAGACCATACCAGTTTATATTTTTCTTGAAGATTTATGAAATTGTTCGAATTTGGCAATATTCTCTATTATTATTTTGAAATACTTGAAAATTCCCCTCAGTGATCTTATAATATAAGTATTTCAAACCATTTTCACTTTATCTTTTTAAAATTTTATCACACTGTTTGAATTTAACTAAATTCCATGTAATCCTTTTTGGGAATTTTCCTCAAATTTTTTAAATATGGTCATTTCAAACCATTTTCAATTTCTTTTTACTCCTATTTTTATGAATCTACTCGAATTTCGCTATTTTTTGTTATCTTTTAAAATAGTTGGAAGTTTTCCTTAAAGATATTTTAATATAATTACGAATATCTCAAACCTTGTCAATATTTTTCCCTTCAACTTTATGAAATTGCATGAATTTGACTTAATTTTTGTACTCTTTTCTAAATAGTTTAAAATTTTCCTCATAGATTTTTCTAGTGGATTTCTGGTGGGACCCATTTTTAATAAAAAAAGATAATTTATGCTAATTCAGAAGTTAAAGAGAAAAGTTTTACATTAGTCAAAATTAGATAAGGCGAGAAACCTTGTTAACTGCTACCTTAATTTTATTTGGAACTATTTTGATTGATTTCCATTTGTGTAACCTCAGTCTGAAAATAGAATAAAAAATTGATGTCAGTTTCGTTTTAACAAATAAATTAGCTAATTTTGATTATATGATAATTCAATGGAAGTTGGTATTAGTGAAATTCAAGCAATTTCATGATGGTCTTTAAATATCTACATGAAACTTTATCGGAATATTGAATAAAAAAATGTTTATATCATCTTGTTCAGCTAGAGATTTAGATGGAGATCGAGGAAATGGGGATTGAGATGAAGATTGAAACGCATTACCTTTTAGGATATTCAAATAAGGAAATTAATATCAAAAATTAGAGAATTAATATTTAAAGCTGAGGGATGAGAAAACAAACAATTTGAAGATGTAAAAGTAAGAGAAAGAAAGATGTTTTTTGAAGGGCAGGTTCGTAATTTTTATTTGATTTCACAAGGGAAGAATCAACTGTTTGATTCTCCCTTAAATAAAAATTTGGTTAAAAAATGTTTATTTATATAAAAATATCGTTTTGGCGATCTAAATAGATTCTCCATTTAATAATTTTCAAATAAAACCGTTACAGGGGAAAAAACACAGAGAATTCCAACTCAACATTTATATCTCATTTAAGATTAACCGGTAAAATATCATCTCACTTTGAACTGTCTGTGTGTATGTATAGGTGGCGGTTATTTGGACACAAAATTGGACACAAATAAAGAAACACAAAGCCTCAACCGTTGGATACTTTTGTCTTTATATGGAGAGGTAGAATTCATGGGATGATCCAACGTTGCAAATCAATTGTATCACCATTTATGTCAAATTTTTGTGTGTATATATATATATATATATATATATATATATATATATATTGCGCCATCGCTTGGCTCATAGTTATTATTGGCGCATGGCGCAAAAAAAGGTGCAAAGCCTGTTTTGGAGCCTTGGCACATCGGGCGGCAACTGACATTCACCTTTTTAATTTACTACACATGTTTAGAAATTTGTTTAAGTTATATATATATATATATATATATATATATATATATATATACACACACACACATACATATAACAATTAATTTTGAAAGTTTAATATAATTTATATTTTTTACTAAAACATATTCAATAAAGTTTTTTATAGAGATTTTCCAAAAATCATCCAAATATTATATTACAAGCGTAGAATTTCTAGCATAATATTCTTCAAAATAAAATAAAAATCCCAAGATGGTAGTATATTTTTCTGATAAACTAAAAATCTGAATTTGACTAAGCAATCGTATTTACTTAATCAATAACTATATTAATTAACAATTTGTTGTTTGGTGCGACCGTTACTGGAATAGACTATTTGAAGCTTGCATGGTCAATTTAAGAAAAGCATTTGGGATCATTTGGTCGGTGCAACAATAATTAAAACAAATAGTTTGAAATTCATTCAAGATTAATTTGGAGAATGCGACAATTTGAGGCTATTTGTTTGGCGCGAAGATGGTAACTAGACCCATTGGGTTGGATTTGTACACGACCAGGGAATCTGATTCAAGTTACGGTTTTATCGAGTCTATTTTGTATATTTTAAAAACTTCACATTCCAGTGCTCCATTCAACTTGGGTCTAATTGTTTTAGGGGTGGGCATTAACCGAACCGCAGGACGTAAACCGCCCAAACCGAACCTCAAAAATGGTGCGAAAAACTGATTTGGATGCTCTATCTAATAAAAATATCCAAACCAAACCGACTCGCAATGATACGGTTCGGTTGCGGCTTAAACGTTGATCAAATTGTATTGAATTGGACTAAACCGCGGACCTTTATACCAAACCGCGCCCACCCCTAAATTGTTTAATCTATCAATTCAGATCGTGTTCATGTTTTTATCAGTTAGACCCAACCAAAGATCCATTGAGATCAAGTGAGGCTTGGCCGATTTGGTTTGGGTTTGCGGATATTGAGTCTAATCGTCCATCATGGTTTAGTGTGACAATAGTGTTAAAAAAGTGTGCTGCTAAGACATTTAGGCTTTCTCTTCCTAATATCATAAATAAAAATAATGAACATGATAAATTTTATGTACTTTCTAATATCAAGACATTTCACACGACAATCAATTACCATGTCAAATCAGTTTGTACAGCAAATAATCGTCAACCATCGCGGTTTTCCACAACCATTAACCACCGAACAACTGCAGTTCGACAGTTGATCGTCATGGAAAACCATGTTGATTGGCGCTTGCTTGCAGTATGAAAAAAAATCGAAATTAATTATCGGTAACTCCTTAAAAAGTTCGATATTAGGAAGAGTGTGACCTAATATTTCATTAGAAGTTTTAGTTATGGTATTAGTAGATCAAGGTGCCCTTAACAACACACTAAAGAAATAGCTTTTAAGTTTTTTTTTTTTTTTTGAAAATTAGGTAATATCATGGTTTGAAATTTCGGCCGGAACCCCGAGATTCCGACCATCTCGGTTCGGTTCCGGCCAGCGGCGAGACGAGATTAGGGTAAAATCTCGTCTCGCTAGCCAACAGTAAAAAAAAACGAAGAAGAAGAATAAACAGCGAAGACGAGAACAGTAAACGATGAAGTAGATGAAAATTCAGCAAAGAAGAAGGAAAAACAGTAAATTGCTTAGCGGATTTGAGATTCGAGATGCGGTCTTCGTGGATTTGAAGCAGGTCGTCGATTTCAAGTTGTAATCGAGATCAGAGATAGAGATCGACGTGCTAATCCATTCGATCTTCATCATCGTTGATCTTACCGTCTCTAATTTAATCGTAAAGTATGCCCTAATTTTCATTCGGGAATGGAATGTGCTGTGGGAAACCGATATTTGTAAAACAAGGGCTTGAAGGCGGTGTGGCTAACTAAAATATGAGGTGGGCTGGGCTTTAAAACAGATCTATTAGCATTTATTTTTATTAAATAAGGACTGAATGTGACAACATAAACTGGGTTGGACTGAATGTAACAAGACTAACCATTAAAAACAAGAAATATGACCGAAACCGAAACCAAAACCGAAACCACCGAAATTTCCGAAACCGACCGAAACAATGTTATTTTCAAACGAACGAAACCGAAACCGAGTTTTCGAACCTTGGGTAATATATACAAGTTTAGGTAGTACATAACATACTACATGACAAGTAGGTTGGTTAAATCAAGTAATACGGGATTTGAACCGTGATATCTCATATCATGTCGAAGTGTCTTAACCACTTGAACGATGGTGCTTGTATGAACCATGTCAAAGTTAGTTGGGGACTGGTTTAAAGCGACTGTATCGTTATATATAAAAAATACATTTAATCATCGTTGGAGATTAGTTTGGTTTGTGAAAATATAACGAAACGAAATAAAAAAATAGTAAAATTATATAAAAACCTTGTCATATTTCCACCGCGCGTCATTTGCGACATTCATCGTGGCTTTCCATGTGCGCTACCCCCTAGTGTGCATTTCATAACTATGATGGACATTCATCGTAATTTGTCTAAAGATACATTGGTTTGTCGTTACGTTATTAGTGCTCTTTTAAAACAGGTGATTATGCAGTTATATTATTTTTTGTTGGAGTTTTTATGCCTAATCCATAAAAAAAAAAAAAAAAAAAAAAAAAATCTAAAAAGGTTAAAATAGGCCCCTTGATCCAAAATTAAAGTCATTTTGACGATCCTTTTTTTCCTTAAATTTATTCAGGAGGAAACCAATTGAAGTCGTAAAAAACGCCCTAGTGCACACATTCCCGTCTGCGAGCACCACATAAGTTACTGACCCTGGCGTATGCACATGCCTTTCTGGATTTTGAGCCTGCGCTGCTATTAGCACAACACAAAGCACTTAACCGCCGGGTTAAAGCTACAGGCATATTTTGATGATCCGTTTTTTGGTATAAATATGAATTTCTCTAAAAAAAATGTATATTTTTCTTAAACTTTGTTAAGTTGTTTGAATTTTATTAATTTTTTTGTTATTTTTTCTAAAATAATTGAATGTTTTCTTAATGAGGACGACTAGTTGGACATAAAATTAGACACAAACATAAAGACATAAAGTCTCGACCGTTGGATTTTTTTTGTCCTTATGTGGAGGAGTGAAATTCGGAGGCAATCCAATGGTGGAGATCAATTGTGTCACCAATTATGCCAAAATTTTGTGTTTAAATAGACTTTTCCTTTCCTCAATAATTATACTTGAATATAAATATAAATGTTTTTGACATTTCAATTTTTGTTTCGTTTAAACTTAAATTATATTGTTTGAATTTCACTTTTTTTTTTTTGAAATCTTCTTAATAACTACCTTGAATGTTTTTCTCAAAATTTAATACTCAAACATTTTTTGGAATAAATGACATTAGCTAACATTGTTGATGTAGTTGATTGATGGTTTGGATTGCAACATTGAATGTCACGAGTTCAAACGTCGAAGCTGGTAACAACCCTGCAATAAGCATCCGACGTATATCGTTATCTTATTTCCTACGATGTTTTCTTCTTTATCAGATTTAGGAAATTTGTAGTAGATTGTAAGAGAAAGTAGCTTATGGTTTATAAAAATATTAATAGATCTGACATGAATTGTTCATTTATTTATTTATCGGGTATGAAGATGCAAGTTTATTTTATTTTTGTTATAACACTAGTGAAAATCAATATTTAAAATTTAGTACCTTAAAATGAGACAAAAATCATTGAATGGTGAGAGTGGTTAAGTGCCAGAATTTAAACTGCAATGTTCAAGCATAAATCGATGTTGTTGCTTATCATACATGTTGTGTGACATGACTGTTTATTATAAACTTTGGAACAGGGCATGTTGTCTTGCCCCTTTTAAGCATGAAGTTCAGTAATATCTTATGATATTGGTTGAAAGGAACACAAAAAGAAGGTTATGAAGTGAAATACAAGCAAACTGAGCATAATGCAATGAGCAAACCTGAAGAAAGGAAACGACTTTTCTAACAGCAAGTTCTCTGATCTCATCAGCACTGATAGAGGAAACGATGGTACCGTTATCGTAGTCATTCAACCCGATCTCCCCAACCCAAAACAAAGCATCTCTAAACACTCCATCGCACGACTCTTTCCGACCGCATCCTTCCTTCTCCAAATGCTCATCGAACCACTTAAGCTGTGTACTCAACGACTGCGGCGTGATATCCAGTGTTATGTTGTTCTTAACGAAGAACTCGTACTCGATCGCGGTCGAGCCTGCAACGGCGAAGTTGACCCCGTGGGTGAAGTTGGAATTCGTGGCATGGTACGGGGGCAGTAAGGGAAGGGAGAGTTTGGAGGTGAGGAAGTCGACGACGAGACGGCCGTCGGAGTAGCGGTTGGTGGAACGGTGGAAGAAGGTGGTGCCATATGGCGGGTTGGAAGCGTACGTGAACATCTGTGGGCCGGTGGAGGACCGGGTGTTGCCCGTGTCCGTGAAGGAGTCCCCGAATGCGTATATTTTTGTGAAGTGGTTGGGGGAGGAGAGGGCCAGAGGGAGGAAGATGAGGATGGAAACTGTTGTTTCCAGCACCAGCAGCATCGTTTGTGCTGGTTCTGTTCTGTTGCTGCGATGGTTATCAACTTATTATGCTTTGTTTTTAGGACAAATTTTCTTTCGAGGCTTGTTTTAAAAACTATTTCACGTTTAGGGCTGATTTTCAAACTTATTACCAAACAGGACTGATTTGTGCACAGTCAGCAATTTCGTAACTGCCTTGTCTGGGCGCAACTCATAGTTGCGCCCAGATTTAAAAAAAAAAAATATGTGAGTGGGTGCAACTCATAGTTGCGCCCATATTAAACCAAAAAAAAAAAAAAACCAAGTGGACACAATGTCTTTTGCCCAAATGCATGTCTCATGTGGCGCAACTCATAGTTGCGCCACTTCAAACTTTGTTTTTTTTTTTAATCCATAAAAAAATGTGGCTTACCCACAACACCGATTGAAAAAAAAAAAAATCTGGGCGCAACTATGAGTTGCGCCCAGACGAAGCAGTTACGAAATTGCTGACTGTGTTGCTGACTGTGCACAAACCAGCCCTTTTTGGTAATAAGTTTGAAAATCAGTCCTAAACGCGAAATTGTTTTGAAAAGTAGCCCCATTGGGAAATTTGTCCTTGTTTTTATATGGAACTGGCATTCAGCGGAGGTGGGAGTATGTTACTGTTTTTGTACAGGGGTAGATTATTATGTTACAAAGTAGAATAATGATTGCGGTACTTAAATGACACATTGATGTCGCATTCATTAGGCGGCAACAAACTTATCGGTTTTTATTTTATTTTCGTTGTGTTATGTATTGATTGATTTTTGATTGTTAAACTTGACTTGCTTTTTGTAGATCTTGCTTTTGAATTCGAGTTAATTACGTTTTCAGAAGGGAATGTGCCATTGGGTTATGTTTAATCTGATGATTGGATTCTCGCTATGCTCCGCTATTTACCATGCAAATTACGAATGATAATTTAAAACTGTAACGACAGAGACTTGTTTCTATCGCATATTAACTGTTAAAAAAAAAAAAAAACAATCAGGAGTGAATAATGCTACATCTGGATATACAATCAAGAGTAAATCATGCTACATTAGCAGATTTTATAAAGATAGCAGTGGCCAAACTACTGCAAACAAAGCAAGCATCCCATTTCTCATCACACTCTTACATCAAATGCTCAAACCTCAGCTTAATTTCAAAGCAACGCATCAAAAGAGGGTTTCATGAAGCCTTCACCGAAAAACATATCAGCGACGTTCTTATACATCGCCTCGGTAAAATGAACCCCATCCCAATTCACAAACTTCTCCGGTCTGTCACAAGCTTTCAGCACATCAGGCGACCCACATGTGTTCATCGGGTCGAAATTCAAATCTCCACCACCCGATCCGCAGCACACCTTGAACGGCTCCGTGAACCCGTACCGGGCTGGGTGCTCCATGATGGATCTGCAAGCGCCGCTATAGTCGGCGTAGGAGATTAAGGCGGATGGGTATTTGGATCTGAGGGAGCGGAGTTTTGACAGGAGAAGGGCGTTGTGGGTGTCGCTGACATTATTTTGTACGGCGGAGCAGTTGAGTTGGTCTCTGTCGGTTGAGGGTGCGAGGAGAAGCGTTAATGGTAGGCAGCCGCTTAGTGGTAGGCCTTGGACTACTATGTGCTTTGCGCCTCTTTCCAGTAGTGACTGCAGTTTAGGGAAAACTTTCAAGTATAGTGAAAAGTGGCTCCTATTCTACTGCATTATTTTGGCAAACAAAATTTGGTAGGCAAATCCTGTTTGTACCACTATCAATGTCATATGCATCAAATTTTACATAACCTACGGCTACACCGCATATATTGTAACTATTTTGCTAAGGGCACCTCGTTTTCCTCTCATGATGTCATTGCTAAAAGATACCATATATTTGTACAGTATACTCTTGATAATACAGCACATTTTAAGGGACTTCTTCATAATACCAGACATTTTTAAGGGACTATCAAAATCATTTTTTCTTATACAACAGACAAACGACAGCAGACCAACATCGTTTTTCTAAGGCCATGATCAACTATCAAACAACAGTGGTTTAGTGATTGATGACCATGGAAATTAGTATTGGTTGACAATTGTTCACCGTGCAAAATGACTTCACGCAGTGGTTGATTGTCGTGTGAAATAACTTTGGTATTGGGAAGCACACAAATTTTATTGAGTTTATTATTATTTTATATGGTAATAGAAAGAGAGTAATTGAGTGCCTTTACCATCATACTACTACAAAACTACCTCTGTTGTAAGGTTAAACAATACTCTTCTCCCATTTTACTAACTCTTTCTTGTGTCAACCAAACCAAGAAACATTGGTTTCTATATTCTCCAAATTCACTTTTGTAAATTTTAAATATCGATTTCAAAACATCAAATGGTATTCTCATTTATTTAATTATGTTGAACTTGATTGAAGAAGAATTTAGTGCTATATGGATCTTCAAATTTTAGCACTAGATTTTAATTTTAATTTTTAAATAGAAGTTAAAACAATATGAATGGAATTTGATACCTGCAAGGAATTTAAATTTAGTTTGATTGATTACGTATAAAAATTTAAGTTATTTTATGAAAGGCTACAAAATTAGATAGAAATGTATGAACTTTTCATCCGTTGACATTGGTTCAAATTATTATTTTTATCAATAGCAGTGTTTATGTCTTAAATCTTATTGAAAAATCAACGATGTAGGTAAATTAATTTATGCCGTACAACTAGAATTTGCTAACTTGGTGATCATTTATATGATAAGTTGATAACCGTAGGAAGATTAAATATCACTTTAAAATATTGCATGATTTGCGCCAAAGCAATTATATTATTTAGTAAATTTGGGCTGAACGCCAAAACAAATGTAACTCTATGAAATTTAGAGTAACATTTGTTTTTATCCTCAAAACCTTAGAGTTTGATTTTATTTTATTTATTTTTAATTTCGGTTACTGTATTTGGTTCTTCCAAAGTTGTTTGAAAAAAGGAAAGAAGGAAGTTATATGCGTAGACTTTGATTTTATACTGAATTAAATCAAATCATAGGAATTTCACCCAACTTTTTTCTTAATCTTTTTTAAACGGTCAACAAGTTTTGTCAAAATTTTCTGTTTGAACATTTTTGAAATAAGCATGAAAATTTCGAATCATTTCAATTTTTTTTTAAACCAGACTCTCACGAAATTATTTGAATTGCGTTAAATATGTTGTTATCTTTTATTTGGAAATTAACAGCTTTTGTGCAAAAAATTGTTTGGACTCTTCTAAAAATGTATTTCAGACCATTTTCAGTTTTAACTTTTTCTTGAAGATTTATGAAATTGTTTGAATTTCGCAATATTCTCTACGATTGTTTTGAAATTTTTTAAAGTTCCCATCAAAGATCTTATAATATAAATGTGAGTATTTCAAACCATTTTCACTTTATATCGTTTTATTCTCTACGATTGTTTTGAAATATTTGAAAGTTCCCATCAAAGATCTTATAATATAAATGTGAGTATTTCAAACCATTTTCACTTTATATCGTTTTAAAGTGTTATCACATCGTCTGAATTTAACTAAATTCTGAGTGATCATTTTTAAGAATTTTCCTCAAAGATTTTTTAAATATGGTCACTTCAAACCATTTTATGTTTCTTTTTACTCGTGTTTTTATGAATTTACTTGAATTTCACTATTTTTTGTAATCTTTTAAAATAGGTGAAAGTTTACCTTAAAGATATTTTAATAAGTAATTAAGTACTAATATCTCAAACCATTTTCAGTAAAAAAAAAAATCCCTTGAACTTTATGAAATTGCATGAATTTGACTTAATTTTTGTATTCTTTTTTAAGTAGTTTAAAATTTTCCTCATAGTTTTTTCTAGTGGATTGCTGGTTGATTAGACAAGATAATTTTATGCGAATTCAGAAGTTAAAGAGGAAAGTTTTACAGAAGTCAAAATTAGATAAAGCCAGAAACCTTGTTAACTGCTACCCCTCATTTTCTTTGGAACTATTTTGATTGTTTTCCATTTGTGTAATCTCAATCTGAAAACAGAATAAAAGATTGATGTCAATTTCGTTTTAACAAATGAATAAGCTAATTTTAATTAGATGATAATTCAATAAAAGTTGGTATTAGTGAAATTCAAGCAATTTCATAATGGTCTTAAATATCTTCCAAAAACTTTATTGGAATATTGAATATAAGAATAAAAATCAATGTTTATATCATCTTGTTCAGCTAGAGATTTAGATGGTGATCAAGGAAACAGATATTGAGATGAAGATTGAAACGCATTACCTTTCAGGATATTCAAATAAGGAATTTAATATCTAAAATTAGAGAATTAAGATTTAGGGGTGAGGGATGAGAAGACAAACAGTTTGAAGATGTAAAAGTAAGATAAAGAAAGTTGATTTTTATAGGGCAGATTCATAATTTTCATTTGATTTCATAAGGGAAAAATCAGTTTTTCGATTCTCCCTTTAACAAAAGAATTGGTTAAAAAATATATTTTTTATCATTCTCGCGATCTAAATAGATTCTCCCTTTAACAATTTTAAAATAAAACTGTTACAGGGAACAAAACATACAGAGAATTCTAACTCGATAACATTTATATCTCATTAAAAATAGTCAATAAAATACCATCTGATTTTGAATTTTTGTGTGTGCGCGCGCTCTACGGCTTGGCAATATGTTGTCACATGGTCATAGTTATTATTGGCACACGGCGCAAAAAAGGTGCAAAACATGTTTTGGAGCCTTGGTGCGCCGGGCGGCAAATGACATTCCCTTTTTAATTTACTACACATGTTTAGAAATTTTTATAAGTTTACAAGTAATTTAAAAAGTTTAATATAGTTTATTTATTTTTTCTAAAACATATTTTTTTTTAAAAATATAAACATTTTCCAAAAATCATCAAAATATAATATTACAAGCATAGAATTTCTTGCATAATGTTCTTCAAAATAAAATAAAAAACCAAGATAATAGTACATATTACCGATAAACTAAAAATCTGAATTTGACTAAGCAATCGTATTTTCTCAATCAGTACCTATATTATGAAATTCAACACCTCTCATTTCGATTAACAATTTGTTGTTCAGTGCGACCGTTACAGGAGCAGACTATTCAAACTTTGCAAAGGTCAATTTAAGAAAAACATTTGGAATCATTTGTTCTGTGCAACAATAACCAAAATAGATAGTTCGAAATTCATTCAAGATTAATTAGGAGAATGCAACAGTTTGGGATAATTTGTTTGGTGGGAAGATAGTAACTAGATCCGTCGGGTTGGATTTGTACACGACTCGGGGAATCCGATTCAAGTCACGGTTTTATCGAGTCTATTTTGTATATTTTATAAACTTGACACATTCCGAAGTTTTATTCAGCTTTGGTTTGATTGTGAACAATTCTAAAATTGCACGCGTACACACACATATATACATACGTACATACATACATACATATACATACATATATGAGGAGTGATCGGGGGTACCCCTGTTTGTGAGCACCCCTTTGCACCCGCTACCGTCCGTGAGTTACGGCGATTCAAATCGAACGAGAATTTGTAGTTGTTTAATCCACACATATATAATGATCTATCCAAAATTTGAGCTCGTTCCGACATTCGTATAATAATATATTTGATGTTTAAATTTAACGGTTTGAATAAACGTCTGAACGGTGAATAATTGAGCTATGATTTTGAATATGTTACGAATGTCGGAACGAGCTCAAATTTTAAATAGATCATTATATATGTGGATTGAACATCTACAAATTCTCGTTCGATTTGGATCGCCGTAGCTCACGAATGGTAGGGGTGCAACATGAGTGCTCACAAACAGGGGTGCCCCAATCGCTCCTCTACACACACACACACAATATATATATATATATATATATATATATATATATATATATATATATATATATATATATATATAGAGGAGGGTTCCATGGCATCCCTATTTGGGAGCACACCATTTATATTAAAAAAAAGTTAGTGGAGGGAGAGAGAAACGGGAATGTGTGGTGAAAATCAAGGGGCTAAAGGGGTGCTGCACTATTTGGGGTGTTCTTGATCATATATATATATATATATATATATATATATATATATATATATATATATATATATATATATGAGGCAGGTTCAATGACACTCCTATTTTCTAGCCTTCCATTTATAGCCACTAGTTTGTATTAGAATAACGTAGTGGAGGGAGAGAGAATGAGTGCAAGGAGAGAGAGGGGGAAACTTGTGGTGGAAATCAGGGGGCTATTGGGGTGCTGGACTGTTTGGGGTGCCATTGAACGCTCGTGTATATATATATATATATATATATATATATATATATATATATATATATATATATATATATAGTCTGATCTGTCAATTCAGACCGTGTTCATGTTATTTTTCATCAGTTAGACCCAACCAAAGATCCATTAGGATCAAGTGAGGCTCGATCGATTTGGTTTGGATTTGCGGATATTGATTCTAATCGTCCATCGTAGTTTAGTGTAAGTTTGCGACAATAGTATAAAAGAAGTGTGATGCTAACGACATCTAAGTTTTCTTTTCCTAACATCATCATAAATAAAAATAATGAACATAATAATTTTATATACTTCCTAATACCAAGGCATTTCACACGACAATCAATTGCGGTGTAAAATCAGTTTGCATAGCGAACAATCGTCGACCAATATGGTTTTTCACATCCATTAACCATCGAACAACCGATGTACGGTGGTTGATCGTCATGGAAAGCCGTGTTGATCGGTGATTGTTTGTCGTATGAAAGAATATCAAAATTAATTATTGATAGCCCCTTAAAAAGTTCGATATTAGGAAGAGTGTGACCTAATATTTCATGAAAATTTTCAGTAATGGTATTAGTAAATCAAGGTGCCTTTAACAACACACTAAAGAAATAACTTGATTTTTTTTTCTTTTTTGTGAAAATTGGAACTTATATACTAGTCCAGGTAATATATAACATACTACATGACAAATGAGTCAAATCCGGATGGACGGGATTTGAACTCATGATATCTCACATCATGTCGAAGTGTCTTAACCACTTGAACAATGGTGCTTGTGTGAACCATGTCAAAGTTAGTTGGGGACTGGTTTAAAGTATAATTGTATCGTTGTATAAAAAAATACATTCAATCATTGTTGGAGATTAGCGTGGTTTGTGAAAAATAAAAAATAAATGAAAACAAAGTAAAAATAGTAAAATTATGGAAAAACAGTGTCATATTTGCACCGCACGTCATTTGCAACATTCACCGTGTCTTTCCATGTACGCTACACAATTCGGGCCTTGTGCCATGACATGCGCCGTAGTGTGCTTTTCATAACTATGTAAACATTCATCGTAATTTGTCTAAAAACTCGTTGGTTTGCTGTTACATTATAAGTTCTTTAAAGTAGGTAATAATGCAATTATATTAATTTTTGTTGTAGTTTTTATGCCTAATCCATTAAAAAAAAGGGGTGGGGGTGGGGGGGGGGGGGGGTAAATAGTCCCCTTGATCCAAAACTAAAGTCATTTTGATGACGTTGAATGTTTTTCGCAAAATTTCATATTCAAACATTTTTTGCAATAAATGAAATTTAGTTAACATTATTGATGTAGTTGATTGATGGTTTGGATTGCAACATCGAATGTCATGAGTTCGAAGTTGATAACCTTGCAATAAATATCCAGCTTATGTCGTCATCTTTTTTTTTTTTCTACAATATTTTCTCCTTTACCAGATTTAGGAAATATGTAGTAGATTGTAAGAGAAATTTAGCTTATGATTTACGAAAATTTTAATAGATTTTGACATGAATTGTTTTTTTATTTATTTACCGGGTATGGAGATGGAGGTTTATTTTATTTTTGTTATAACACTAGTGAAAATCAATATTTAAATCTAGTACCTTAAATTGAGACAAAGTTCATTGAATGGTGAGAGTGGTTGAGTGTTAGAGTTTAAACTGCAATGTCAGCATAAATCAACATTGTTGCTTATCATGTTTGGGTGACATGACTTTTGTTATAATCTTTGAACAGGGCAGGTTGTCTAGCCACTTTTGAAGCATGAAGTTCAGTAATGATATTGGTTGAGAAAGGAATACAGAAAGAAGGTTATGAAGTAAAATACAAACAAGCTGAGCATAGTGCAATGAGCAAACCTGAAGAAAGGCATCGACTTTTCCGACAGCAAGTTCTCTGATCTCATCAGCACTGACAGAGGAAGCGATAGTACTGTACGCATAGTCATTCACCCCAATCTCCCCAACCCAGAACAAAGCATCTCTAAACACTTCACCGCACGACCCCTTCCTTCCGCATCCTTCCCTCTCCAAATGCTCGTCGAACCACTTAAGCTGCGTACTCAACGATTGCGGCGTGATATCCAGCGTTATGTTGTTCTTAACGAAGAAGTCGTACTCGATCGCGGTCGAGCCTGCAACGGCGAAATTGACCCCGTGGGTGAAGTTGGAATCTGTGGCATGGTACGGGGGCAGAAAGGGAAGGGAGAGTCTGGAGGCGAGGAAGTCGACGACGAGACGGCCGTCGGAGTAGCGGTTGGTGGAGCGGTGGAAGAAGGTGGTGCCGTACGGCGGGTTGGAAACGTACGTGAAGGATTGTGGGCCGGTGGTGGACCGGGTGTTGCCTGTGTCCGTGAAGGAGTCCCCGAATGCGTATATTTTTGTGAAGTGGTCGGGTGAGGAGAGGGCCAGAGGGAGGAAGACGAGGATGGAGATTGTTGTTTCCAGCACCAGCAGCATTGTTTGTGTTGGTTCTGTTCTGTTGCTGTGATGGTTATTATGGTTTGTTTTTATAAGGAGCACAAGCAGTACAGTATGTTTGGAGGTGGAAATCAACTGACATTCAGTAAGGCGTGAAGTTAGTTGGGAGGTGGGCGTAGGTTACTGATTCTGTAAGTAGAATAATGAGTCAGGTAATGAATGTTACGGTGCTTAAATGACATACTGATGTCGCATTTATTAGGCGGCAACCAATTATAGCGGTTTATAATTCATTTTCATTATGGTTTAACATCATCATTATAGTAGTGTCTTCTCTTCATTTAGGTGCTGTATCCGCATTTGTTTGTGTCATGCATTGATTGATTTTTGATTGTTAAACTTGACTTGCTTTCGAGTTAATTACGTTCTAAGAAGGGAATGTGCTATTGGGTTATACTTAATTTGATGATTAGATTCTCGTTATGTTCCACTATTTACCATACAAATTACAAATGATGATTTAAAATAGTGACAATAGAGGTTTGTTTCTATCGCATATTAACTGTTAAATTATTACATAATTTGGAGAAATAGGCTAGTTTTTTTTATTACTTAAAAGGATATTGTATTAGAAAAAAAAAAAAAAAAAAAAAAAAGCTGGAAGTATCTAATGAAATGATGGGGGGGGGGGGGGTGGGGGGGGACTAAGTAAATTTAGATTGAATAGGTTTACTGAGATATGTTGTCTTTTTGTTTTCGCACAGTCTGATTTAATAAACATACCGTATACAAAACACTAACAATTGGTTGACTATGAAAACAGAATAAGAATACTAATTTGGAATTTTTAACTCCAAAGTTAAAAGGGTGCATTAATGGAGGGGTTTTTCTTTTTCTTTTTCTTTTCTTTATTTTATTTTATTTTTATAATTCCAGATCACCGTATAAAAGCATGAATGGTGTAAGGATCCACCTTTTCGTACCATTTAAGTCGATAATAAAACCAATTCAAATCGTTTGAAACAACATATTGTTTTAGCTATGAGTTTTAGTAAAATCAAATTACAGAACATAGACATATCAAATATACAAAATAGCATAACAACCATCAGCGGAATAAACAAGTTAGTAGTTTATGAAGCTAAAAATTCAAAAATATCAAAACAAGTTACATAATATCAGTGTCATTAAGTAATATGTCAGAAAATATCAAATACATAATTGCTTAGTACATAAGCAAATAATAGAAATAAAATGGTAGAATCACTAAGATAACAATAGCAGATAGATAGTAAGCTGAATCTCCAATAGATCTCCAACTCCCAAAGGCAAATCACCAAAGTTGAACTCCTCGGTTTAACCCGAGCATCAAGTCAAAAACAAAACACTCGAATCAATATTAACATTCTCGATAGTAAATTAACTTAAGTGAAATGCTCAAATGAAATACATAAATAACTTAAAGAATGTTTGAGATTCCACTCTTTAATGATCCTTAAACTAGATATTATATAATCTCATATGCTATTAATAGTGTCCATGGTAAATATATTATTGAAAATAGCGTAAGCGGGATTACCATTATTACCCTTACACTGTTTATTATGTCTTAGTCTATACAGTACCGTAAACTCATCGTAAACTAGTAGCATCAGAGGGAAATCCATATACGACACAAATCATTGGGGCTCAATCAGGATAATATGACAATGCACGCGAGGCAATACACATGGTAGAATTCTACCAGTTGCACTCCCGGACCGGTGGTAACGTATAGTCGCAACTACCGTACACCTCGAACAAAACTCCCAAAATCAAAGGTCTCCAATCAAATCACAAAGTAATATATATATATATATATATATATATATATATATATGAGCTATACCGTGATTAATAGAGTACTGAAGAAGTGTATCTGATAAGATGTGCTACCTCTATTAATCAAGGTATAGCTCATGTTTTAGTAATTTTGATTATGACCCGAAGGTCAAGGCTATTGATCACTGTTCTCTTACTTCATTCCAGTAGCGTTCGCCAACCTACTTCATTTTGGATTCTCCACCACGTGCACATTTGTTAAAGTGATATCAATATTGTTAGAAAATATGTTAATACTGACCCGGTCTATTTATCAACCAAATGTGTATTTCACACCATGGTCATTTATTTTTTAAAATCATACTTAATATATCATAAATCAAATAATAAAAATATAGATTTTTATATTTAAACACTTAAGTCAAAATTTTAAATGTCATAAATCTTATAAATCATCTAATTATTTGATTAAATTCAAGATTCAGATTTCATATTTACAGAACGATTCATTTACAAAATTACGAATTTGATTTCAAATTCGTATATCTAAATTTTCACTGTTTCGAAAAAGTCTTTATATCAGCACTTCAGATTTAATAGTTCTTATTGGAAACAACTCATATTTTAAAATAGTTGATAAAATATAAAATAGTTATATTTAAAAATAATTATATTTATATAAAATAATTTTGATTTTAAATAATTATAAAATATATAATAGTTAAATTTGTGATAAAATGGTATAGTTAAAATAGTTATATATAAATAATAATTAAGTTAAATATAAAATAGTTACAATAAAATAGTTATAAAATAATAGTTAAATTTAAATTAGTTAAATATAAGATAATAAAATTTACAAATAATTTAAAATAGTCCAATCCAACCACTCATCTACATATTAAAGTTCAGCGTACAATTAATTCAGATTCAAAATTTCAATCCAAATCAATTTGAACTTTAAAAACTATATTCATAAGTTCAATTCATTTTAAAATATTATTGGAGTTGGGTTATCCGAATTTATTTTTAAGATTAACATTATCTTTAAATCGCATCTTTGTAAAGTTTATATTAATAAATCTGAATTTCAATTTAATCAATTGAATATTTTAACAGTTGTACTTAGATTGAAACATCTACTTGATAAATTATTATCAAATCAATTTACTAAGTTTCATAATCTTAAAAACATATATAAAATGTAATGTCCTATATTTTACGATTGGGTATTTAAATATTAATCGTTAACTAATTAAGTGACGGTTCCAAAGGTGATTTTTCACAAACGATTGAATCAGGACTTGAGACCAGTTTCATTAAGCTGGATTATTCGTTATGTGAATAAAAAATATAAGGATCGCTATGTTTTGAGTTTGGACTATTTAGGGGTCATAACGATCTTGATATATGCGTAAGTAGTCGTTCCGAGTGGCCATTTCAGGCAACTGATAGTCTATTGTCCTGTTTTGAATAGTCGGGTTTGCTACTCAACTGGTGGTATCGTCTTGCTTTGTTTTGAAGGTTTGTTCCAACTTGGAGTATTTATGTGTGCAGTAATGCCTTCTTACTTGAGTTGATTCATGTTTCACCAACACTGCCTAGTATGTCAAGTTCAATTATTTACTGAGTATGTGAGCATTGCCTTAGCTCGGTAGGCTGTCGTGTGATATGTCTTGGTATTCCGGTCCTTTGTGTTGATCGTGATGGTTTGATTTGAGTTTGTTGGATTTTCAACGAGCATTAAGATTTCGTCTTGTTGGAAGCAATTTGTAATCAGTTTGTGGTTTGGATGGTAGTTGTATTTTGTTGTGTGAGATCTTTCCTTTGTAGTTTGGAACACATCATGTTGAAAAGGAATGATGGATTGTAATTTTTTGGTGTCTCATGTTTGTATGGAAGTGAGTTAGGTGCTAGAAGAACTTTTTGGTATCATCATTTCGATTAACAATATAGGTGAAGCAATTGCTTTTGGCATTGCTGTTTCGTTTGATGATCTTCATCGTTTCCCTCCCTCGCATCCCTTGTAAACATGGACAACCCCTAGTAACTGCATATCCTTGCAGCCTCCTATGTGATAGCTTGCTGGAAATGTGTTGTAATGTCATGTCAAGGTCAATGTAATTTCTATTACCCCGTTTTGCGTGAAGTCTTTTCTGCCTCTGGAACTGTGTGGCTCGAAATCTGCAAGGTATGGTGTTGGGATGGTCCTATGTACTTTTGTTTGGGATTGGCATAGTACGTGACTATTCCTTATGACAACTTGGATGTTTGACACTGCCATGAAAAGCCTTTACATTTGTGTGCCATTGTGTCCAGTGAAAATGTAATGTTCTATTTCATATATTTTGTATATGACAACTCAAGAAATTTACTCCCTGCATGGAGTGTGAAAACTTGTAGTCTAGAATACTGTCTAGCTCCAGTGTTGTAACCTAGATAGGATGATGGTGAACGGTCCACCTTAAAAATCGATAGCTGTTAGATTGTCTGTCTAACCCCTGTGATAATTTATTTATTATTCGTTATAATAAAAAGTGTTTGCGGTCAATTTAAAAACCGGTCGGCTTTTCCTAAAAAAATTAGTCGTTCTGAGAGCGCAGTATTGGATTGCGACGAAACTTATATTTTTGGAATCGTAGTAATGAGTTTTTGCACGCCGTCAGGTTTTCTAATGATCGGATCTATCATTTGACCATGCGTAAATTGAACGTGTGTCAATTTTTTTAGGAAGCTAACATTGTAATTCGAGTTTTTAAAGGCTAACTCCCACGGATAATCGATTTAAGACTCGATACTAGTCTCATTGTTTTCAGAAGGCGTTTTTACATAGATGATGTCAAGTGGCACGTGTCGATTGGAGTTCGCAGATTTCTGGACTCGTTTGAGAATAAATTAATAAAACATTAGAAATTGGTCCAAAATTGCTACAGTGACAAACCCAACTCCAAATCCATTTCTTCTAAAACTCACAGGTTACTGTTCCATCTATTACATGGTCGCCTCCTCATATAACTTTGTAAAATTATATGTCCCGATATACTCAACCTAAAATCACGATTCAAAGTCCGTCGACTTTGTAGTGGGATTCTCTACATTCGATTCAAATTTGGGATTTTTCTATGATGGTCATGGACGTAGGTCGTGAACTAGGTTTGTGGTTTCCATGCGCATGGATTAGAGATTGGGGATTTCGAGGCCGGATTCAGTTTTAGATAAGGGAAAGGTGCATTGTTGCATGTGTTTTATGGTGGCTTAGTTGGAATTCGTGGAGTGCAACATTAGGAGGCATGGGTTGCTACCTAGAGATGACATGTTTTTCATGGAGGCGTCGAAGTTGGAAGTGTAGTGGTCGAAAGGTTGAGTTCGAGGAGGGAAATGCAATGGCGAAGACGAAATCGAGTTTCGTGGAGTGTATCACCATATCGTTGTTTAGAGATGCACGATGAAACTTGGAAATGCACAGCTAGAGGTTAAGGTCTTTGGGGAAGAAAGGTTAGGTAGATAATTAAGTAGTTAATTAGTTTATTTAAATGCTCGTCAAACATATAACATGTGTAACTTTTGCATATGAAGTCGGAACTGGACGCCGTTTCTTCTACGCATTAGAGCTTGCTTGGACTAATTTGGTTAAGGTGAGTGATTTATATCTCACTAAAATGTGATTGTTCATATAGTATAATTTTAATGCTTTAAATTGATTTCTAATTATAAAATGTAATATCTTGGATTGTTGAACCTAGTAAATAATTAATAATAAGAATTAAAAAGGGATTTAAGTATATTTAACTTAATTGTAACATTTTTACCTAATTGCGCGCTATTACGCGTTATTTGCCCATTTACGTGTTGTTACACGCTATTTTGACTATATTGTTAGACATAGGTTATTTGGACACATATTTTACCTTGATTGTTACAGATAGATTCTATTTTATTTATTACTGCTATAATAGATGTTTGTATGCTAGTTTTGAAATTTATATGGCTGATGGTTGCATGGTTGAATTGTTCGCTTAGTTTAACTTAAATAGCCATTCGTAGGCGATCTAGTATTGGGAAATCTCATTCGTTAGAGTTTGGGGGGAGTGTTTATCGATCAAATGCACATTTTAATGTATATTGATTGCATGCACAAAATGATAGAATCGAACGGATGAGATAAATTCTCAAAGTAGCTTCAGAGCACTCGGATGAATTTGATGATGGAGCAGCATTGGAGTGTTAGGGATTGTGGATTAAGGATCTTAAGGCAAAAATAACACTAGAGAGGGGAGGGGTGAATAGTGTTTTAAAGAGATTAAGGAAAATTTAAACAATCTTGAATATCTATATGAATCACACAATGATTATCACACTAGAAATGATCGCAAACATGAAACAACCACATACATAGATATAAGTAAATACAAAATGCAAAAAAGGAATGAACACACTGGATTTTATGCTGGTTCGGAATACTCCTACGTCCAATCCCACACAACGCTGGATTGCGTAGAGTTTTATTTATACTAGCATCAATCTTTACAGCACCCTTGATTTCACGGCTACAAGGTTCACACCGATTCCACCACCCATGATTTCACGGCTACAAGTTTCACACTGCTCCCTTTCCTTGATTTCAAAGCTACAAGGAACACACCCTTTCCCAAACAATTCCCAAATCATTACAACATCCTTAGAACTCTTGAATAATACTTCAAACAGAGAGTAGTTGATAGAGATTAAGAAGAGAAGAAGTTAGATATAATTTGAGTAGAAATCTACAGAGTATAAATGTAGAAATCAAGAAATTTATGTATAGTAATGGTGGTATAAGATAGGATGATAATGGAGAAGAAGAAGTGATAAAAAATTCGAAATTTTCTCCTATTTATAGAGGTTGAAAAGTTGCAACGTTTTTGAAGCGTTTCAAATATGAAAAGACACTTCCTTTGAAAATTGGAAAAAATGATGGTTATATGTCGAGATGCTCATATATATACGTCGACATATGCATGTTGTTTTTGAATTTAAAATCATTTTTCAAGTGTTAAAACCAATATATATTTTCTAGAAATTCTTGAATCAAAACTAGTGTTTTAAAATGAGTTTTCTAAAGTGTAAAAACATATAAAATATAATATAAACATATTTATAAAACTATATGATGTAAGACTATAAAACATATATATTATACACATATAAGCATGTATATATATATATATATAATTGAAATCATAAGTAAAACCTATAATAATTTGAAATCATTTAGAGAAGAGTTTGAAAATTGTTTTGAAATCTGAAAAGAAAATTGAAAACGGAATTTGAAAGCAGAATTCGAAAGTGCTAACCCGGAGTTTTACATATATACTAGACTCTATTACTTGACAATCTTAAGCTCTTGAAATCTTGATTATCTTGATACTCATAAGTCTTGAATTCCTTGATATCTTGAATCTATAATATTGTACAGTCTTCAATATTTATATCCTGCATATATATATATATATATATATATATATGACAAAATATGTTAGTATATATTTTATAATCAATAATGTAAATAATTGAAACAAGTTTGTTGTCATCAAAATTCCATTCTCCAATGATCTCCCCCTTTTAGATGATGACAATCTTGTTTTATAAATTATTCATACATGATATTACCCGTTGATCTGATTCCTTGATTACTCCTCCTTTCACCATGAATTTCTTCTGACTCCCCCTTAAACTATGTCTATCTTAACTCTATCATATATTATCATATTTTTTATAATTTCTCTCCCTTTGTCATTATCAAAAATGAACTTAAACTAAATTAACAAACTATACTATACCTATAGTAGACTATACTAAACTAATCTTAAAGTAAATTATATTCCCCCGAAATTTATACTATATATAATTCTAAATATTTATATCTAAACAACTCCCTCTAAATCTATGCTATATTTGATCCTAATGATTTACTCTATATCACTAAATCTATACTATTAAATAAGAAAATAATGAACACAAACATTGAAGAAACTATGTAATTCAAACAATGTTTTACAAACGAGTTACAAGTCATTAAAGTTTTCACAAGGACACATATTTACAACGAATAAACGTTTTACAGCGCATGCACAAATAAACGAAAATCTTAAACATCTAATGTTTTTTGACAATTGGGGACTTATGAATTGGGCAATGAAGATAATGGAGACAGAATTCCCCGCTTTGTTCAACTACATTCTCATCTTTGTCAAAGCAAACTTCACCTACGCATATTACTTGGTCATCTTCTTCCATGCCCTCGGTTTGTGCTTCTTCTTCTACCATTTCTTCCTCTTATTCCTCTTCCTCCATTTGGTTATCATCCTCGATACAATTGGATTAGTGTGGTTATCCATATTAAATCTCGTTGCACATTTCTCATTATTTTCCCTTTCCTCTCATGCTCCTTATTCATTCATATTTGTAGAAATTGAATTTCAGTGAGCATTTGTAGTACATTCTCCATTTTCTCCTCTAATTTCATGACTTTAGCAAGCGTAGATCGTTGAAATGGACCTTCGGATGGTCAGCAAACGAAATAGGGGTGGTTTGGTTGTTATTATTAGCGGAGGCCATTATTTTATTTGGTTTAGAATTTTTCTAGAAATTAAATGAGAAGTTGAAGATGAAAATTCGAAATAAGAAGTTTAAATAGTGGTTATAACTACCTTTGGTGAGAATTAATTTTAAAAATGTAATAACCCGGAAATCCGAGCCAATTTAAAAATTTTATTTTGGCAATTTTAGTGAATTTTGAATAATTTAAATGAATTATTTTAAATAATAACGACGAGAAATTTAATTTGAATAGAATTAGAATGGAAATATTTATATAGATCGTCGTTAGAATATAATTATTTATTTATAATTATAAAAGGAACTGAAAATGGCGCGGTAGTTCGAAAATTCGATTTCAAATTTCAAATGAATGTACAGGATTCAAAATAAACCGGATTTTAGCGAAACCAAAAATATTTGAATCTATTTGAGAATATCTTTCAAACGAATCCGAAAAATTGAAATTTCATAACGGGGATAAAAAGTTACGTCCGGTTTAAAATTCAGAAAAGTCGATGTGGAATTTATATATATTTTAATATATATAAAGGCCCTTAAATATGAAAATTTTGCAAACGACCTTCGTTTTCGACGAAACCACTTTTGTTGGATCCGAGATGTCAGATTATTGCTAGGTTTCAAAATTCATAATTTTCTGAATCAATATGTGAGCGTGGCGAAGTTAAACGTGTTTTGACAGTTTCAGTCAATTTCGATCGACCAGAAATTGACCATTTTTCAAACGGTCTCAGAATTCGACGAAATTAATTTTGTTCGGACCGTATCGTCAATACGAAATAGAAATAATTTTTTTGGAATTTTCTGAATCAGTATGTTGCCCCGGCAATTTAAAATGTACGTTCAAATTGAATGTATATAGATTTATATTTTAATTTTGATGGAAACCTATCGTAACAGCCGAATCGGGTTATGAAACATATCCCAATGTGTTCGGAATGAAGGTAATTAGCTAGGGGCGACAGTCGTTGGGTCTCGATAGGGGTCCAAAAGAAAAGCCAACTTAATGGAAAATAAATTAAATAATTAAACTATAATATATAATCATACTCCTTACCCCCCCTTTACCTTTTCTCTTTCCCCGTCAAAAAAAAGAAAAAGAAAACGAATGAACGAAGGCGATCGACGATGGATAGAGCCGCTGCCACCACCGCACTCCCTCGCCACGCGCCACCGTCGGAGCTCCGCCCAGGCCACCACCGCACTCCCTCGCCACGCGCCACCGTCGGAGCTCCGCCCAGGCCACCACCTGCGCCCCCGATTTCCCCCTTTCTTCTTCTCTCTCTTCTCCTAAACCTAAACCCACCCCCAATTCGCTGCCTCAGGTCAAAACCTAGCCGCCGCTGCCACTAAGTCACCCCCCCTTGCGCCACCGATGCAGCGCCAACCACCAGTCAGACAGCCCCTCCTTCCGACGCAAGAAACCCTCCTCTATTCGAAACAAAGTGAGTTTTTTTTGTTTGATTCTTTTTTTTTTTAAATCTGACTTATTCTTTTATGTTAATTTTTTTTAAATCAGTTTTGTTTTATAAAGCATTGCACAAAAATAATATATATATATAATTATATATAGCATACAATTAAAGATTTTTCTTGGGTAAAGATTAGATTTTTCTAAGGTAAAGATTAGTTTTTTCTTAAGGTAAAGATGAGATTTTTATTTATAAAAAGATATGATTTTTTTATTTATTTATAAAAATATGAGTTCTAGTGATATAAAAATTAGATCTTTATATATGGAATAGCGGCATAAAAAAATATGATTTTTATATAATAGGAAATATAAAAATATGATTTTTATATATGTAGCGAATCAAAAATATGATTTTTATATAATAGAAAATATAAAAATATGATTTTTATATATGCAGCGAATCAAAAATATGATTTTTATATAATAGAAAATATAAAAAATATGATTTTTTATATTGTAGCGAATCAAAAATATGATTTTTATATTATAGAGAATATAACGATGTGATTTTTATATATGTAGTGGATCAAAAATATGATTTTTATATACTAGAGAATATAAAAATGTGATTTTTATATGAGTGGCATTATAAAAATATAATCTTTATATAGGAAGTAGCGTTGTTAAAAATATAATTTTTAACATATACCGCGTGAAACAGATCTCTTTAGAAGCACGACGAAGATTTCCTACATACAAAGAGTCGCGGTGAATTGGTTTAGCTCTTGGTGAGAACTCCTCACTTTTAATTTATTTCTAGTTTGAAATATATGCTAGGATGCAGACGGTGTTTAGTAGCACCCGACACCCGTCGTCCACAAACCATGGATGACTTGTTTGTTTGATTGCTGTGTTGTGAAATTTGATTGTGTGATGTAGAATGAAATAAAATATTTTATAGTGGAAAATATTTTATAGTTAAAAATATGATTTTTAACGTGTATATAAAATAAATATTTATAAACAAATCGGACGATTTGTTTATATACACTGATTTGACTGATATTGATTGAGACGATAAATTTTACACATCGCCCAACTGCACAAATAAAAATCTTTGTTTGTTGATTTGAAACCCCACGGGTGTTGGGATAATATTGACGTACACTAATCCCAATTATTTAGTAGTATGTCGACCGATTGGTTGACAGACTGTGTAAGCGTTAATTATTTATATTTAATGCTTATGCAGTTATGTGGTGCACTCTGGATGATGGTCGATTATTTATCGTAGCTATAATATACATGTGTTGTAGAAAATCCATATAATCAACATTATATGGTAATTGATTGGGCCTCATTCCAATTTAGAAAATAAATTCATGTGTTGAATTGAAAATAAATTCATGTGTTGAATTGAAAATAAATTCATGTGTTGAATTGAAAATAAATTCATGTGTTGAATAGAAAATAAATTCATGTGTTGAATTGAAAATAAATTCATGTGTTGAATTGAAAATAAATTCATGTGTTGAATAGAAAATAAATTCATGTGTTGAATAGAAGATAAATTCATGTGTTGAGTAGAATAAACATTCATGTGTTGAATAAAAGCCGTGTTGATTAGATTGACGCCATTTTGACGTGAACGATATTTATATCGATTTTATTCATTTTTATAATGAATATAGAAAAGAAAGTGATTTCAAAATATAACATTTTGAAAATATTATCATTTGTATATCGATGATGTGGAATATTCAATTTTGATTTGAAATTGAATACGAAATTGAAATCGTTTTGAAAACGAATTTAAAACGATTTATATAATACGTTTTAAAAGGAAATCGACGAAATATATATAATATATACATTATATATATATATATATATATAATGGCCTAAATTGAACGCGCCGCGCCGCGGTAGTTCGTGAATTTCGACCATTGACTTCGAATGGACATTGCGGGAGATCCGACCGTCGGATTCTCCTAAAACCGGAACCGTTGGGTTCGTATCGAAAAGATCTTCATAACGAATATTAGAGATTTGAAATCTAATGGTTGGATTTGGAATTATGTCCAAATCAAATTTGAAAAAGGTCGCTGTAAGTGCAGTTCGATGGCCGTTGATGGAAATCGACTGTACGAGCCTTGATAAAATTATTAAAAATAGTAATAATTTGTGCAAAATCATAGGAAATGATTTATGAAGAATTGGGATGAAAAATTCCATATTTGAAAAGATAAAAATAGATTTTTATCGAAATGAACTAGTTTTGAACTAGAATTATAAATCCATTTATTTTTAAAACAAATAAATTGGATTTGAAATGGTTTCAAAAGTAACCAGAATTTCCTATAATTGAATTGGAATGGATTTGAATCGAAATTGTCTTTGGAATATTTTGATGTTGGATTTCGTGATGATACATATATTGTTATGGGAATTTGAAAGATATATTTATATCGTTATTTCCAATACAATATTTGTTGGTCGTAGAATTTGATATTGAATATAAGCCGATATATTTTCTATTCAGAGCCTTGTATTTAATATCAAATGGGATTTGGGTTTGTCGTGAATGGTGTCTTCATTAACACTGTTCTTAAACCCAGTTGAGAAAAAGATTAAATCTTTTTATTTAGATTTAATGAAGTATACCAATTAAATGGTATTTAATTGGAATTGAATTTGAATTAATTTGGGTTGTCGTGAACGGTATCTTTAATAATACTGTTCTTAGATTCAATGGAGTTAAGAAAATCAGAAGCTAACTAAAGATTAGTTAAGTTGAATGGTTTCTTGGGTATTGATCTGATGTTGGTTTCGGCCTTCGGGGTTAATACTTAGGGAATTGTTCACTTGCTAATTTACGGTTAAAGGCTGATAGAATGGAATGTGATTTTGGGTTTATAGTGAACCGTGTTTTAAATGACATTGGTTCTTTAACCCAGTTAAAGACAGGAAATGATTTCCCAAGTTAAACAATCATTAATATTGACTTTTGGGAAGATTAAAACCAAGTGGAGTTTTAATGAATCTTTAATTAGATTGAAATGATCGAGAATGGAGTATCACCAGTTTTGCTCCAGGCGATAGTTAAATCTTTAATTAGATTTGAACGTGAAATGGTAATTTAATTTACCGATAACACCGTGGTGTTAGATATGAACTATTACTAGTTTTACTTCATGGGATGAATAGGTTGGGGTTGGGAAATTTAACAATTGATTACTTCGGTAAGGTTCGTTAATCCCGACTAGTTTGGATAAACCACAATTTGGTTTGAATTGATTTTCAAAAGAATATTAAAGAATAAATTTAAGGAATTTATCTTTGATAAAATTGATGGGAACCTCTCCCTAAGAATGTGAAATTTAGCAATTAACTGAAGATTAGTTAAGATGAATGGTTTCCTGGGTATTGATCTGATGTTGGTTTCAGCCTTCGGGGTTAATATTTGGGGAATAGTTCTCTTACTAATTTACGGTTAGTGACTGATGAATTGGAATGAGGCGTATGTTGGGTTTGTGTAACACTTATTTATTATATACGCGAGTTATTCAGAAAGACCGGATTTATCCCATTCTGAATAACTGATTCAACGTGGTGTCGAGGATGAAGACGGTGGTTGAAGACCGGAGGTCTTCACGTCGTTTGGGTGATTACTGATGATCTTGATTGGGCCGTACACCCAAGAGGAGGGAATCAGTTAGTGGTCGTCCAGATGTACATGGAGATCGATGGATATGCGAGGTACAAGGTGCCTCTGGTTTCGTTCAGACCCAGAACGGACTTGTAAATGGATTGTGTGTCTGACATTGGATTTTATTCTATGTGATTGATTTCTATTAAATATATATCTGTTTGGCGGCGGAGAATTTATTCTCTTGCATAACGCCCTTCTCTGAGACTTACGAGCTCAGAGGTTATACATTGATGGATACCAAACGCATGGAGTGAATTGCCTGTGTGGCATGCCTAAGTGGCAATATGATCAAGGCTTCTGTTGAAAAGCAAAGTCTTGTGGTTGATGATCGAAGCACGGCCTGTGTGGCATAGCTATGTGATACGGCCCGCCCCGCACCAACCGACATTTACTTCAAAAGTGCACTGTACACATGTCCAGTTTGCACGGAACGGTCGTCAGAAGGAAAGGAAATAAGGAAATGAACTAACAAGGAACATGTAGAATGTCTCACAGCGCATGGAACAAAATATAATAATAACATACTTGACATAAAACAGGTGAGACAGTGCATAAGCTGAAAACAAACTAACATAGCAGCGGAAAATCCAAGTACAACTTATGATCCAAAGCTAACATTATTACAACTTTTCAAACTGTCTCAAAAAGCAAAGCAAGATAAGGGAGGTACACTACTAATGCCCAAGCAGCGACCACCAACGGCACAGGGAGAATATCTATCTATCATACGTGGAAGCCTCCTGCTCGCCTCCGAATCAGCTACTCGCGCATCACCAGCTGGCCTGTCTCTAGTCTGCTCGTGTGAGCACCCAGAGTAATAAGAAGAGACATAAAACTCTGGGTCAGACATAAAGTCTGGTATGAGCGATAAGCATCTAAACAGAACAATAATAGGTAGACAAAACCATACCTGAACCTGGACCTACAACCAAAGAGTTAGCATTACATACTATACAAAACTCTAAGGTGCCATTTCAAATGGTGTAAAGATAACGGGGGTGGGGTGTGTGTATGTCATGGTGATGGCAAACAATCAAGCATAGCAACCGTCCTCACATCTCTCACTCAGTGCGTAAAGCATACGATATTCACCACTTCGATCACCTCAATACTTTGCTATGATCACCATGCCCCATGAAGTCATAAATGGCTTCACTGCACTGATACATAGCCACTAATCCTTCGCTATGTCCACTTTGCCCCATGGAGTCACAATGACCCCACTGCACTGGCTCATAGTCTTACTACGATCACTTTGCCCCTCGAGTCATAATGACTCTACTGCACTTATAACGTAGTCTTGCTACCATCACTTTTCCCCTCGAGTCATAGTGACTCTACTGCACCGATAAGTAGCCCATCATTCATTTTCAGTGGTGAATCGAAGTTATGAACGTCGACAACTCCTTAGCACACGTCCCGCTGTAAAGCCCAACTCATGAAGTGAACTCATTGGTTCCCAACTGGATCCTGAGCTCTAACTTCCATTTGGACTACCTTTGCATCTCGGGTTATTGGTTTCCTCTTGTTCGGGTCGGTCGGTCAAGAACCTTTCATTCTGGTCGGTTTTCATCATCTCTACCCTGGTCGGTCGGTATTGCCCCCTGGTCGGTCAAACACTTCACCATTCCTGGTCGGTCGTACTTCACCATCCCTGGTCGGTCGGTATTTCATCATCGTATGGGGTCGGTTGAACATCGCATAGTGGTCGGTCTTGCCCAGCCTGTTCGATCTCCCTAGTCGGTCGAACACTTCATACAGGGTCGGTCGTGAGCTCGGGTCGGTCGGTCAAAACCTTCCCCTGGTCGGTCTAACTCGACCCAAAGAAAACCTGCACCATTTCAGCAAGCTATTTTCGCCTCTCGACGGCGTTTTCAACCATTCCAACTTTATAATGCAATCATAGGTCATACCAAACAGTAGTAGCAACATGTATAATCAACCATAAACACCAAAATAACAATTTAATCATAACAATATGGATCAAATGTACCCAAAACCCATGTTTTCCCCTTAATCATGTTTAAGCATAACAAATGATAGGATTAGCAAAACTTAACCAAATTAACCCAATTTTCTATCAGAGGCCTAAAATAATATTTTGGAATTTCTAAATATTTTTCCAGAATTTTATCATGTTTAAATTCGCTAATTAACACTAATTACCCTTAATTAGCCATAATTAGTGAGGAACTATGCAAATCACTCACCTTAGCCACAAATAAAACTTAGATCTGAAATAAATCTCTGATTTGGCGCGAATACTTATGCTGAACAACAACTCTAATCTTGATTTGGTGAAGATCTCGCTTGATTTGATGTTGCTAAGCTTAATCTTCAAGTAGAAAGTGATTTGGAGGTGATTTAGAGGTTGGAGGCCATTTTTAGGGTTTCTAAGAGGTAAGTGGAGGCTAGAAAACTGAAATAGAATGAAACCCTATCTCTTTTCAGCCTTCCCATAACCCTAATCCCGAAATGGGTTATGTGACCACTCTACGGAAAGGTAAACCATCATCTGGAGCCAATGGAAGTGGTTTCAGATCAAAATTCCTTTCCAATCAAAAGTTATGGCCGAAACAAGATCAGCTATGGGCAAAACGATCATTTAAAAATCGACAAAAATCATGAACATGGGAAATGGCTCTAATGGTTGTTTCCCAAAGTTACATGACCATACGACTTCATATGGGAAAGAAATAAATATTCTACGATCCTCCAATGCGTAGAATTCGGGTTGTAACATTCTCCCCCCTTAAGAAATTTCGCCCCCGAAATTCTCTAACCAAAACTCACAAAGGGTCCCGCATGCCTATCAACCATAAAACAACAATCAAACATGCAAAACAAGCGAAATAAGTCTATCATAGCATGCGGAATAACTAAATTACAAAGTAAGTCTTACCTGGCAAAGAGTTCTGGATACGTCTTCCTAATGCTCTCCTCTGTCTCCCAAGTACAGTCATTCTCGTTCTCGCCCCACTGAACCTTGACTAGCTTCACCGCCTTCCTTTGAAGTTGTTTCGTATCGTGCTCGACAATACGAATCAGCTTGTGGTTCCCAACCGCCTCGGGTTCTACTTCGAAGTCCTCTAACTGATCAGGTGAAATAGTCAAATCTGGGTCGTGTACGAACTTCCTTAGTTGGGAAACATGAAATACGTTGTGAACTCCCGCCATTTTCTCTGGTAAGTCAACTCTATATGCCAAATTCCCAACTTGTTCGAGAACTGGGAATGGGCCAACGAATCTTGGTGCTAACTTGCCTCTCCAACCAAATCGTATCACGCTCTTCAACGGAGAAATCTTGACAAACACCAAGTCACCAACGGAGAATTTTAAGTCTCTTCTCCTCTTATCAGCATAACTCTTCTGCCTATCTTGGGCAGCCTTTATTCTTTGTTGAATGGTCTTAATCTTATCTGAAGTTTCCCTCACCACATCTGGTCCAAGCATAAACTTCTCACCCGGTCTCTATCCAACATGATGTTGAGTTGCACGGTCTTTCGTACAAAGCTTCATATGGAGCCATACCGATACTGGATTGGTAGTTATTATTATATGCAAACTCTGCTAGATGCAAATGGTTATCCCATGATCCACCAAAATCCAATATACAAGCTCTCAAGAGATCTTCCAATATACAATTCACCCTCTCCATCTGGCCGTCGATCTGAGGATGATATGCGGTACTGAGATGTAATTCTGATCCTAGAGCCTCTTGTAAGCTCTTCCAAAACCCACTAGTAAACAATGGGTCTCGGTCACTCACAATGCTTTTAGGTACTCCATGAAATCTCACTACCCACTTCATATACAATTCTGCTAAATTAGCTTCCGTTCTGGTCGATTTGACTGGTATAAATCTTGCACTCTTAGTCAATCGATCCACAATTACCCAAATGCTATCATGTCCCGATCTAGTCCTTGGTAAACAATCGATGAAATCCATCGAGACTTGCTCCCATTTCCATTCGGGGATTTCTAGTGGTTGCAACAAACCACTAGGCTTCTTTTGCTCGGCTTTAACTAGCTGGCAATTCATGCATTTGAATATAAACTTCCCAACGTCTCTTTTCATCCCTTCCCAGTAGTAAGTCCGTCTCATGTCTCGATACATCTTATCACCACCGAGGTGTATAGTCAGTTTTGAGTGATGACATTCTCTAAGCACTTCATCTCTCAAACCATTCACGTTGGGTACAACTAGTCTTCCATTCTTTCTAAGCCATCCATCTCGATCAAGCCCATACAAATTCATCTCCTCACCATCGATATTCATCTCTAACTTGGAGATGATTTCCAATAGATTAGGATCGTCCCTCTGGCTGGAACCAATCCTCTCTATCAAAGTGGGTCTGATCGCCAAACTAGCTAGCATTTCTGGATCCAATTCGCACTTTGGTCTGAAATCAAACCCTGCGATATACTCCAGTTGCTTCCATTCAAGAAACATAGCCCCTAAACTGGCATGTCTCCTACTCAAGGCATCGGCTACCGCATTACCTTTCCCAGGTGTGTATACGATATCAAAATCATACGTAGCCAAGAACTCTAACCATCTCTACTGACGGAGATTCAGATCCTCCTGGGAGAAGAGATACTTTAACGATTTATGATCGGTAAACAACTCGAATCTCTCTCCTAAGAGATAATGTCTCCAAATCTTCAGCGCAAACATGATCGCTGCTAATTCCAAATCATGGGTAGGGTACCTTTTCTCATGTGGCTTTAGTTGCCGACTAGCATAAGCACAGCCCTACCTCCTTGCATCAATACAACACCTCGTCCGGTACCACAAGCATCCGTGTATACCGTCATTTCTTCATTCCCTTTAGGAATGACTAGCACTAGCGCACTCGTCAACTTTTCTTTTAGACTCTTAAATGCATTCTCACAAACTTCGTCCCAGACGAAGGCCTGATTCTTCTTAGTCAACCGAGTCAACGGTGCTGCTATCTTGGAGAAGTCCTGGATAAACTTACGATAATATCCAGCTAACCCCAAGAAGCTTCTTACGTCTGTTGCATTCTTGGGCGTAGACCAATCCTGTACCGTAGCCACCTTCGCAGGATCCACGGCAATACCATTCTCTGAAACAACATGGCCCAAGAATCTCACTTCCCTTCTCCAGAAGTGACACTTAGAGAATTTCGCTTTCAATTGGTGTTTCCTCAACACCTCCATCACTATCCTCAAGTGTCCCTTGTGTTCCTCCTCTGTCCTCGAGTAAACAAGGATATCGTCTACGAACACAAGAACAAACTTATTCAATTGATCTCTGAATACCTGATTCATAAGATCCACGAAATATGTTGGTGCATTGGTCAACCCAAATGGCATAACCAACCACTCATAGAATCCAGACGGCGTCCTAAATGCCGTTTTCGGAACACTCTCATCCGCTACTCATAGCTGATGAAATCCTATCGCGAGGTCCAACTGGGAGAACACTCTTGCTCCTTCCAGTTGATCAAACGAATCATCTATCCGCGGTAGAGGATACTTATTCTTCCTCGTTACCTTATTCAACTCGCGATAGTCTACACACAAACGAAGGGAACCATCTGCCTTAGTGGCAAACACAACTGGTGCTCCCCACTCGGAGACACTTCTTCTAATAAATCCCTTCTTCAAAAGATTGCTGACTTGCACCTCGAGCTCTCGCTGCTCCCTTGGTGCCATACGACGAAGTGGCATCACTATAGGTCTGGCCTCTTTCACTAAATCAATATGGAACTCAGTCTCTCGGTGTGGTGGAAGCCCGGTCACCTCCTCGAAGACGTCTGGATACTGGCCAACCACGGGCACATCTGACAACTCATCATGCGGGATGTCGAGGGAATTTATAAAACTAGCCATTACCCCATCACTAGGTAGACTACCAAACACTACCCTCCGTCCGTCGTCCGCTCTAACTGTCACCAAAAAGCCCTCACAGTCTACCACCACCCCGTATCTTTGGAGCCAATCGACCCCCAATATAATACCATACCCAGTAAAGCCCAAAACAAAGCAATCACAAACAAACATACATCCATGACTCGATATGACCAAATTTCGGCAAATCATACTAAGGTTAGTCGAACCACCAATCGGGTTCGTCACAACCAACGGCCTATCGACTATCTCGGGTTCCAGTCCCAACCTATCCACCAGGTCACTAGATATGAAGGAACGGGAAGCCCCAGTATCAAACAAAACTCGAACTGGTACATCATAAATAGAAAGCATACCTTGAATGACGACATTCTTTCCTTTCTCCGCCGCAGTTGGGGCATTCGACGAAGAAGTAACAGCATCGATAGCATATGCTTTCACGATCTGCTTCTCCCTAAGAGGTTGTGGACACTTATCCTTATGATGTCCCACTTGGCCACAGTTGTAGCACTTCCTATCCGCTGGCTTGGCCCGACATTCTTTAGCATAATGGCCCTTCTTACCACAGCTGAAGCTCTCAACATCTTTCTTGCTCTTTTTCTGGCCATCCTTAGATTGGTTCTGCTTCCTCTTATTCTGAGAGTTATTCTTGCCTCCACCTCCTGCTTGCGGATTCAGCCCTTCTGCAGATGCAGCCTCATTCTTTGGCTTAGGGTAAAGACTCTCTGATCTCAAATCTTTCCCCACAATCGATTCAAAAGTCTCATCGATGTGGTCGATAAGCCTTTCCCCCAAGTGTCCATCCAATCCAGTAATGAACTTCTCATTCTTCTTCTCAGGAGTATCGATAAGAGATAGTCCATACTTCGACAAAGTGTCGAACTCAGCAATATAATCAGAGACTTCCCTACCATTCTGCTTGAGTTCCAAGAATCTCTTAAACAACACTGACTTCTGGGCAGCTGGAATGAACTTCTCGCTAAAGCGAGCCTTGAACTGATCCCAAGTAACCTGATCTTCTGGAGTAGCTGTTCTAATGGCATTCCACCAATTCATCGCTCGCACTTGCAGCTGACGAGACGCTAGCCTTCTCTTCACCGCATCCTCGATACCCAAGTCGTCAAAGATACGATCACAGCTATCCAACCAATCTTGAACATCCGTGGCCGACTCCGTCCCATGGAACGGCTTCCCACCAAGGTTAGTGTAATCCTTGCACAACTTGGCGAAATCGACCCTAGGCGCCTGCACTACTGGACCACCACCATTTCCGGGATTGGGAACTGCCCCTTGAACATCCCTAAGCATCTCCCTCATGAAGTTAGTGAACATCGTCCTCATGTCAGGAGCATTTCCATTATTTGTCCCTCTACCAACACCCCTCGTGTCTCGACTCATCGTTCAATCTGTAAAGAGAAAACGATTAACGACCCCATAGTGGTGCTAGTGCAGAACGACTTCATCCTTATACTACTAATAGTATATATATATATATAGCTTTTAAAAACCAAAGTAATCACAAATACGCGCTCTCATATGCGTATACTATCTCTCCCTAGTGTCTTTCCCTATGTTAACTACGCAACCTAGAGCTCTGATACCAAATGTGACGGCCCGCCCCACACCAACCGACATTTACTTCAAAAGTGCATTGTACACATGTCCAGTTAGCACGGAACGGTCGTCAGAAAGAAAGGAAATAAGGAAATGAACTAACAAGGAACCTGTAGAATGTCTCACAACGCATGGAACAAAATATAATAATAACATACTTGACATAAAACAGGTGAGACAGTGCATAAGCTTAAAACAAACTAACATAGCAGCGGAAAATCCAAGTACAACTTATGATCCAAAGCTAACATTATTACAACTTTTCAAACTGTCTCAAAAAGCAAAGTAAGATAAGGGAGGTACACTACTAATGCCCAAGTAGCGACCACCAACGGCACAGGGAGAATATCTATCTATCATACGTGGAAGCCTCCTGCTCGCCTCCGAATCAGCTACTCGCGCATCATTAGCTGACATGTCTCTAGTCTTCTCGTGTGAGCACCCAGAGTAATAAGAAGAGACATAAAACTCTGGGTCAGACATAAAGTCTGGTATGAGCGATAAGCATCTAAACAGAACAATAACAGGTAGACAAAACCATACCTGAACCTGGACCTGCAACCAAAGAGTTAGCACTACATACTGTACAACACTCTAAGGTGCCATTTCAAATGGTGTAAAGATAACGGGGGTGGGGTGTGCGTATGTCATGGTGATGGCAAACAATCAAGCATAGCAACCATCCTCACATCTCTCACTCAGTGCGTAAAGCATACGATATTCACCACTTCGATCACCTCAATACTTTGCTATGATCACCTTGCCCCATGAAGTCATAAATGGCTTCACTGCACTGATACATAGCCACTAATCCTTCGCTATGTCCACTTTGCCCCATGGAGTCACAATGACCCCACTGCACTGGCTCATAGTCTTACTACGATCACTTTGCCCCTCGAGTCATAATGACTCTACTGCACTGATAACGTAGTCTTGCTACCATCACTTTGCCCCTCGAGTCATAGTGACTCTACTGCACAGATAAGTAACCCATCATTCATTTTCAGTGGTGAATCGAAGTTATGAATGTCGACAACTCCTTAGCACACGTCCCGCAACAAAGCCCAACTCATGAAGTGAACTCATTGGTTCCCAACTGGATCCTGAGCTCTAACTTCCATTTGGACTACCTTTGCATCTCGGGTTATTGGTTTCCTCCTGTTCGGGTCGGTCGGTCAAGTACCTTTCATTCTGGTCGGTTTTCATCATCTCTACCCTGGTCGGTCGGTATTGCCCCCTGGTCGGTCGAACACTTCACCATTCCTGGTCGGTCGTACTTCACCATCCCTGGTCGGTCGGTATTTCATCATCGTATGGGGTCGGTCGAACATCGCATAGTGGTCGGTCTTGCCCAGCCTGGTCGATCTCCCTAGTCGGTCGAACACTTCATACAGGGTCGGTCGTGAGCTCGGGTCGGTCGGTCAAAACCTTCCCCTGGTCGGTCTAACTCGACCCAAAGAAAACCTGCACCATTTCAGCAAGCTATTTTCGCCTCTCGACGGCGTTTTCAACCATTCCAACTTTATAATGCAATCATAGGTCATACCAAACAGTAGTAGCAACATGTATAATCAACCATAAACACCAAAATTTAACCAAATTAACCCAATTAACCAAATTAACAAAATTAACCCAATTTTCTATCTAGTGATAGGATTAGCAAAACTTAACCAAATTAACCCAATTTTCTATCAGAGGCCTAAAATAATATTTTGGAATTTCTAAATATTTTTCCAGAATTTTATAATGTTTAAATTCGCTAATTAACACTAATTACCCTTAATTAGCCATAATTAGTGAGGAACTATGCAAATCACTCACCTTAGCCACAAATAAAACTTAGATCTGAAATAAATATCTGATTTGGCGCGAATACTTATGCTAAACCTCAGCTCTAATCTTGATTTGGTGAAGATCTCGCTTGATTTGATGTTGCTAAGCTTAATCTTCAAGTAGAAAGTGATTTGGAGGTGATTTAGAGGTTAGAGGCCATTTTTAGGGTTTCTAAGAGGTAAGTGGAGGCTAGAAAACTGAAATAGAATGAAACCCTATCTCTTTTCAGCCTTCCCATAACCCTAATCCCGAAATAGGTTATGGGCCCAATTACTAATCACCTTATTTGGCCCGGTTAAGCAGTTTTTCACCTTCCAAACCTTATTTCAGCCATATCTCCCAAACGGTAAGTCCGTTTCTCAATGTGACCACTCTACGGAAAGGTAAACCATCATCCGGAGCCAATGGAAGTGGTTTCAGATCAAAATTCCTTTCCAATCAAAAGTTATGGCCGAAACAAGATCATCTAGGGGCAAAACGGTCATTTAAAAATCGACAAAAATCATGAACATGGGAAATGGATCTAATGGTTGTTTCCCAAAGTTACATGATCATACGACTTCATATGGGAAAGAAATAAATATTCTACGATCCTCCAATGCGTAGAATGCGGGTTGTTACACTTTGTGTAGCTTTGATTCGCTAGCCTAACACCCCGGTTGTGAACCGGAAACGGGAGAGGACATCAGGGAGGGCATGCGTTTCCTTCTAGCTAGAAGTGGCGTCAGTGGTTTTACACGCCTTGACGAGTTTGACTTATGTGGTTGTTGCTGTTGCGAGGTGCCTCGGATATATCGGTGAGTATGTGGAGCCGATGGAGTCATTGGACTCATTGACACCACCATAGGGTGGGGAAACGCAGTGTTCATGCATTTTAATCCACATCAGTGGACCGACCCTGACAATCCAAAGGCTTGACTGAGTACTTGCCTGAGGGGAGGGCTAGAGCGTCTCGAATTCGGTAGAGGATGATCCCTTGCTTCGGTTCACAGGTGGAAATCCAACTTCCAATACGTGACATGTGCGGTTTTGATTGTAGAGCCTAGTATTGGCAACATGATATATGGTACCCATGGCGTCTATGATTAATATTTATGATTGAAATTGTTTTGACACTATACACTTATAGTAATAATAAAAGATGAAATTTCACGTACCAAGCATTCTTGGCTATTATAAGGTAAAAACCCTATCCTCCGGCTTGCGTTGCATTGTGTGATGGGACCTGGGTCTTATAATAGCTTCATTTTTCTTTATTTAGCATTGTGCTGTTGTTTTATGCACTGGTATTCTTGGGAGGAAACCCGTTCCGTGTTATACGGCGTGGTCCCTTGATTTACCTAACTTTAAAATAAAGATTAATAACTGTTTTAGTTCTCACACCAGTCACATGACTGACCTGGAGTTTATTGTTTTAACCTAAACTCTGGGTGCCCTTATTTTGACACGGGCAGCTAGTAGTTTTGGTTTTGCAGATTTTATTCACAGGATCCTGGTTTACAGCTGGAACGATACTCGGAAAGCTCTGTGTCCGTGTATTACTTTCAGTTGTGTATTGTACTATTTTTCCGCTGCTGTGTAATGTAAATTGAATCTCTGATATTTTTCTGATGTGTTATATTTATTCGTACTCTGTATATTCTTGTATTATGATGAATTGTTGTAATTAACAATGAAATGTTCTTCTGTCTGCGTTCTGATTTGTCGTGTTCTCAAAACTATCAGGGGTTTCGAACGGTCTTGGTCGGTTTAGCGACTGATTCAGATCGAGCGAAATTCCCGATCGTGACATTTTTGTATCAGAGCTTTGGTTTACAAAGCTCAGAGAACAAGACACATTAGAACCATACGAAAGGATTCATCAGAGATTGGATTAGTAATATCCAATAAGAATGACTCGTTAGAGATGGGATCAGTAGCATCCTAGAACGAGTGTGAAGAGTAGTGTTTTTGAAATAAAAGTGAAAACAATTTTGTTTTGAAAAATTTAAATCAATTATTCGTATTAGAATATTTGTTTATATTGATTTGGACTATCCAGTATATAAAGATTTTGCGTATACGTCTGATGTGCGTGTATTCCAAGTTTTAATATATTGGGTAGATATAGAATCACACTGTAGTCGCCCGGAGATGATTCTGATGATTGATCGATCATCATCAGAATTTATGTTCGAGTGACGAGAGTGAGATTTCTATATATTTCCAATTGACTGGTGTGAGAACCAAAACTAGATAGGGCTTATTGTTGTGATTTGGCATCAAAAATCTGATTTTTGACTATGTATCAAAATTATGAATTTGGAAAGCAAATCAACTAATTGATTGCTGATTGTGTTGTTTGATTACTATTTTGATTGATTGGATGTTGAACCTTTAGCCAAATTGAACCAAATGTTGAACTGTATTGAAAATTTGTCGCATTTGCATACATATACATGTACTTACATTGAACAGGTCATAGCAAAGAGGCTAGAGCAGAAGGATAAAATTGTTTGCCCGACAAATAGGTACATGTTTATTGTATTTCTTTGGGTTTGGATGATTTTATGAGCCGATTGGCTAGCCGCTTGGCTGTTTCTTTTTCTTTTTGGATTGGTGAGGGCCATGGGAGGCTATTTGAAATATCCCGAAGTCCCCGATGCAAGGGAGGTTATGGCGAAATTTTTCGAAAATTTAGGGTGTTAGCCAAATTTTTGAAAAATTTGAAAAGTTCTTAGAAACTGAAAAGTTGAAGAACTTAAGCCGTAATGGAAATAATGAAAGTTGAATTGGTTTGTAAAACAACTTTCAGCTTCGTTCCTTTTTGGGGATGAAAAGTTTTAAGTGGGGGAGATTGTAATAACCCGGAAAACCGAGCCAATTTAAAATTTTTATTTTGGCAATTTTGGTGAATTTTGAATATTTAAAATGAATTATTTTAAATAATAACGGCGAGAAATTTAATTTGAATAGAATTAGAATGGAAATATTTATATAAATCGTCGTTAGAATATAATTATTTATTTATAATTATAAAAGGAATTGAAAATGGCGCGGTAGTTCGAAAATTCGATTTCAAATTTCAAATGAATGTACAGTATTCAAAATAAGCCGGATTTTAGCGGAACCAAAAATATTTGAATCTATTTGATAATATCTTTCCAATGAATCCGAAAAATTGAAATTTCATAGTGGGGATAAAAAGTTACGTTCGGTTTAAAATTCAAAAAAGTCGTTGTGGAATTTATATATATTTTAATATATATAAAGGCCCTTAAAAATAGAAATTTTGCAAACGACCTTCGTTTTCGACGAAACCACTTTTGTTCGATCCGGGATGTCAAATTATTGCTAGGTTTCAAAATTCATAATTTTCTGAATCAATATGTGAGCGTGGCGAAGTTAAACGTGTTTTGACAGTTTTAGTCAATTTGGATCGACCAGAAAATGACCATTTTTCAAACTATCTCAGAATTCGATGAAATTAGTTTTGTTAGGACCGTATCTTCAATACGAAGCTAGAAATGATTTTTTTGGAATTTTCCGAATCAGTATGTGGCCCCGGTAATTTAAAATGTACGTTCAAATTGAATATATATAGATTTATATTTTAATTTTGATGGAAACCTATCGTAACAGCCGAATCGGGTTATGAAACATATCCCAATGTGTTCGGAATAAGGGTAATTAGCTAGGGGCGACAATCGTTGGGTCTCGATAGGGGTCCGAAAGAAAAGTCAACTTAATGGAAAATAAATTAAATAATTAAACTATAATATATAATCATACTCCTTACCCCCCCTTTACCTTTTCTCTTTCCCCATCAGAAAAAAAAAGAAAAAAAAAACGAATGAACGAAGGCAATCGACGATGGATGGAGCCGCTGCCACCACCACACTCCCCCGCCACGTGCCACCGCCGGAGCTCCGCCCAGGCCACCACCAACGCCCCCGATTTCCCCCTTTCCTATTCTCTCTCTTCTCCTAAACCTAAACCCACCCCCAATTCGCGGCCTCAGGTCAAAAACTAGCTGCCGTTGCCACTAAGTCACACCCCCCTGCGCCACCGACGCATCGCCGACCACCAGTCAGACAGCCCCTCCTTCCGACGCACGAAACCCTCCTCTATTCGAATCAAAGTGAGTTTTTTTTGTTTGATTCTTATTTTTTTTTAAATCTGATTTTTTCCTTTATGTTAATTTTTTTTTAAAATCAGTTTTGTTTTATAAAGCACTGCATAAAAATAATATATATATATATATATATAAATATATATAGCATACAATTAAAGATTTTTCTTGGGTAAAGATTAGATTTTTCTTAGGTAAAGATTAGATTTTTCTTAAGGTAAAAATGAGATTTTTATTTATAAAAAGATATGATTTTTTTATTTTTTTATAAAAATATGAGTTCTAGTGATATAAAAATTAGATCTTTATATATGGAATAGCGGCATAAAAAAATAGGATTTTTATATAATAGGAAATATAAAAATATGATTTTTATATATGTGGCGAATCAAAAATATGATTTTTATATAATAGGAAATATAAAAATATGATTTTTATATATGCAGCGAATCAAAAATATGATTTTTATATAATAGGAAATATAAAAATATGATTTTTATATATGTAGCGAATCAAAAATATGATTTTTATATTATAGAGAATATAAAGATGTGATTTTTATATATGTAGTGGATCAAAAATGTGATTTTTATATACTAGAGAATATAAAAATGTGATTTTTGTATGAGTGGCATTATAAAAATATAATCTTTATATAGGAAGTAGCGTTGTTAAAAATATAGTTTTTAACATATACCGCGTGAAACAGATCTCGTTAGAAGCACGGCGAAGATTTCCTACATACGAAGAGTCGCGGTGAATTGGTTTAGCTCTTGGTGAGAACTCCTCACCTTTAATTTATTTCTAGTTTGAAATATATGCTAGGATGCAGATGGTGTTTAGTAGCACCCGATACCCGTCGTCCACAGACCATGGATGACTTGTTTGTTTGATTGCTGTGTTGTGAAATTTGATTGTGTGATGTAGAATGAAATAAAATATTTTATAGTGGAAAATATTTTATAGTTAAAAATATGATTTTTAACGTGTATATAAAATAAATATTTATAAACAAATCGGACGATTTGTTTATATACACTGATTTGACTGATATTGATTGAGACAATAAATTTTACACATCGCCCAACTGCACAAATAAAATCTGATATTGAAAATAAATTCATGTGTTGAATTGAAAATAAATTCATGTGTTGAATAGAAAATAAATTCATGTGTTGAATAGAAAATAAATTAATGTGTTGAATTGAAAATAAATTCATGTGTTGAATTGAAAATAAATTCATGTGTTGAATAGAATATAAATTCATGTGTTGAATAGAAGATAAATTCATGTGTTGAATAGAATAAACATTCATGTGTTGAATAAAAGCCGCGTTGATTAGATTGATGCCGTTTTGACGTGAACGATATTTATATCGATTTTATTCATTTTTATAATGAATATAGAAAAGAAAGTGATTTCAAAATATAATGTTTTGAAAATATTACCATTTGTATATCGATGATGTGGAATATTCAATTTTGATTTGAAATTGAATATGAAGTTGAAATCGTTTTGAAAACGAATTTAAAACGATTTAAATAATAAGTTTTAAAAGGAAATCAACGAAATATAATATATATATATATATTATATATATATAATGGCCTGAATAAAACGCGCCGCGCCGCGGTAGTTCGTGAATTTCGACCATTGACTTCGAATGGACGTTGCGGGAGATCCGACCGTCAGATTCTCCTAAAACCAGAACCGTTGGGTTCGTATCGAAAAGAGCTTTATAACGAATATTAGAGATTTGAAATCTAACGGTTGGATTTGAAATTATGTCCAAATCAAATTTGAAAAAGGTCGTTGTAAGTGCAGTTCGATGGCCGTTGATGGAAATCGACTGTACGGGCCTTGATAAAATTATTAAAAATAGTAATAATTTGTGTAAAATCATAAGAAATGATTTGTGAAGAATTGGGATGAAAAATTCCATATTTGAAAAGATAAAATAGATTTTTATCGAAATGAACTAGTTTTGAACTGGAATTATAAATCCATTTATTTTTAAAATAAATAAATTGGATTTGAAATGGTTTCAAAAGTAACCAGAATTTCCTATAATTGAATTGGAATGGATTTGAATCGAAATTGTCTTTGGAATATTTCGATGTTGGATTTCGTGATGATACATATATTATTATGGGAATTTGAAAGATATATTTATATCGTTATTTCCAATACGATATTTGTTGGTCATAGAATTTGATATTGAATATAAGCCGATATATTTTCTATTCAGAGCCTTGTATTTAATATCAAATGGGATTTGTGTTTGTTGTGAATGGTGTCTTCATTAACACTGTTCTTAAACCCAGTTGAGAAAAAGATTAAATCTTTTTATTTAGATTTAATGAAGTATACCAATTAAATGGTATTTAATTGGAATTGAATTTGAATTGATTTTGGGTTGTCGTGAACGGTATCTTTAATAATACTGTTCTTAGATTCAATGGAGTTAAGAAAATTAGAAGCTAACTGAAGATTAGTTAAGTTGAATGGTTTCTTGGGTATTGATCTGATGTTGGTTTCGGCCTTCGGGGTTAATACTTAGGGAATTGTTCACTTGCTAATTTACGGTTAAAGGCTGATAGAATGGAATGTGATTTTGGTTCACAGTGAACCGTGTTTTAAATGACATTGGTTCTTTAACCCAGTTAAAGACAGGATATGATTTCCCAAGTTAAACAATCATTAATATTGATTTTTGGGAAGATTAAAACCAAGTGGAGTTTTAATGAATGTTTAATTAGATTGAAATGATCGAGAATGGAGTATCACCAGTTTTGCTCCAGGCGATAGTTAAATCTTTAATTAGATTTGAACGTGAAATGGTAATTGAATTTACCGATAACACCGTGGTGTTAGATATGAAATATTACTAGTTTTACTTCATGGGATGAATAGGTTGGGGTTGGGAAATTTAACAATTGATTACTTCGGTAAGGTTCGTTAATCCCGACTAGTTTGGATAAACCATAATTTGGTTTGAATTGATTTTCAATAGAAGATTAAAGAATAATTTTAAGGAATTTATCTTTGATAAAATTAATGGGAACCTCTCCCTAAGAATGTGAAATTTAGCAATTAACTAAAGATTAGTTAAGATGAATGGTTTCCTAGGTATTGATCTGATGTTGGTTTCGGCCTTCGGGGTTAATATTTGGGGCATTGTTCTCTTACTAATTTACGGTTAGTGACTGATGAATTGGAATGAGGCGTATGTTGGGTTTGTGTAACACTTGTTTATTATATACACGAGTTATTCAGAAAGACCGGATTTATCCCATTCTGAATAACTGATTCGACGTAGTGTCGAGGATGAAGATGGTGGTTGAAGACCGGAGGTCTTCACGTTGTTTGGGTAATTACTGGTGATCTTGATTGGGCCGTACACCCAAGAGGAGGGAATCAGTTAGTGGTCGTCCAGACGTACATGGAGATCGATGGATATGCGAGGTACAAGGTGCCTCCGGTTTCTTTCAGACCCAGAACGGACTTGTAAATGGACTGTGTGTCTGACATTGGATTTTATTCTGTGTGATTGATTTCTATTAAATATATATCTGTTTGGCGGCGGAGAATTTATTCTCTTGCTTAACGCCCTTCTCTGAGACTTACGAGCTCAGAGGTTATACATTGATGGATATCAAACGCATGGAGTGAATTGCCTATGTGGCATGCCTAAGTGGCAATATGATCAAGGCTTCTGTTGAAAAGCAAAGTCTTGTGGTTGATGATCGAAGCACGGCCTGTGTGGCATAGCTTTTTGCAGCGTTGATTCGCGAGCCTCACACCCCGGTTGTGAACCAGAAATGGGAGAGGACATCAGGGAGGGCATGCGTTTCCTTCTAGCTAGAAGTGGCGTCAGTGGTTTTACATGCCCTGACGAGTTTGACTTATGTGGTTGTTGATGTTGCGAGGCGCCTCAGATATATCGGTGACTATGTGGAGCCGATGGAGTCATTGGACTCATTGACACCCCACAGGGTGGGGAAACGCAGTGTTCAGGCATTTTAATCCACATCGGTGGACCGGCCTTGACGATCTAAAGGCTTGACTGAGTACTTGCCTGAGGGGCGGGCTAGAGCGTCTCGAATTCGGTAGAGGATGATCCCTTGCCTCGGTTCGCAGGTGGAAATCCAACTTCCAATACGTGACATGTGCGGTTTTGATTGTAGAGCCTAATATTGGCGACATGATATATGGTACCCATGCCGTCTATGATTAATATTTATGATTGAAATTGTTTTGACACTATACACTTATAGTAATAATAAAAGATGAAATTTCATGTACCAAGCATTCTTGGCTATTATAAGGTAAAAACCCTATCCTCCGGCTTGCGTTGCATTGTGTGATGGGACCTGGGTATTATAATAGCTTCATTTTTCTTTATTTAGCATTACGTTGTTGTTTTATGCACTGGTATTCTTGGGAGGAAACCTGTTCCGTGTTATACGGTGTGGTCTCTTTATTTACCTAACTTTAAAATAAAGATTAATAACTGTTTTAGTTCTCACACCACTCACATGATTGACCTGGAGTTTATTGTTTTAACCTAAACTCTGGGTGCCCTTATTTTGACACGGGCAGCTAGTAGTTTTGGTTTTGCAGATTTATATTCACAGGATCCTAGTTTACAGCTGGAACGATACTCGGAAAGCTCTGTATCCGTGTATTACTTTCAGTTGTGTATTGTACTATTTTTCCGCTGCTATGTAATGTAAATTGAATCTCTGATATTTTTCTGTTGTGTTATATTTATTCGTACTCTGTATATTCTTGTATTCTGATGAATTGTTGTATTTAACAATGAAATGTTCTTCTGTCTACGTTCTGATTTGTCGTGTTCTCAAAACAGTCAGGGGTTTCGAATGGTCATGGTCGGTTTAGCGACTGATTCGGATCGAGCGAAATTCCCGATCGTCAAAAAAAATCTGGTAGTTATATGTCGACATACCATATTGCACATGTCGACATATATAATTTTATTTTTATTTTTCTTATTTTTGTCATTTATTTTATTACATTAATATATTTAATTACTCTATTTCACTTAAAGAACAAATGCCTAATTCTCTTCCAAATTTAGTAAATGTTGCTTCATTTAAAGGTTTTGTTAATATATATGTTATTTGTTTTTTTGTTTTTATGAATTCAAGCGAAAATTTCTCTTTACTTACGTTATCTATTAAGAAATGATGGCTTATATCTATATGTTTTGTTCTCGAATGATAAGTTGGATTTTTATATATATTTATGGCACTCGTATTATCGCAATAGATTAGTAATTTATTTATATTTAAACCAAAATCATTTAAAGTTTGTTGCATATATATTACTTGTGAACAAGCCAAAGCAGCAAATATATATTCTGCTTCAATCGTTGACAAAGATATTGTATTTTTCTTTTTACTAAACCAGGAAACTAGTGAATGTCCTAAGAAGTGACATGTTCCACTAGTGTTTTTACGATCGGATTTGCATCCCACGTAATCAACGTCGCAATAAGAAATTAAATCAAATGAGTCATCCTTAGGAGAAATAATCCAAAATCTAATGTATGTTTTACATATCTTAGAATGCGTTTTACACTTTTAAATGATTTTCCTTAAGTTCTGATTGATATCTTGCACAAAGACATATACTATGCATTATATACAGTCTACTAGCGGTTATATATAATAACGATCCTATCATTCCTCTATATAATTTATGACCAATGTCTTTTGACGTATCATCTTTACTTAGAGCTATATTAGTTGCCATAGGTGTTGATCTACCATTAGTTGTGGTCAAATTATATTTAATAATTAAATCTCTTGCATATTTTTCTTGACCAATAAATATTCCATTCTTTAGTTGATGGATTTGTAAGCCTAAGAAGAATGTGAGTTCACCCATTTGACTCATCTCAAATTCTTGGGTCATAATATCTGAAATTCTTTATTCATCTGATTATTGGTAGATCCGAAGATTATATCGTCAACATATATTTTTACTAATTGAATATCATTTTTATTTCTCTTAATAATCAGTATATTGTCTACTTTACCAATCTCGAAGTTTGATTGAAATAAATACGTTCATAATCGATCATACCATGCTCTAGGAGCTTGTTTTAATCCATATAACGCTTTCTTTAATTTATATACGTGGTTTGGAAGTTTTTCGTCTTCAAAAAAGGAGGTTTCTCTACATACGTCTTCTTTAACATATCCGTTTAGAAAGGCACTTTTAACATCCATTTGAAATTATTACGATTAGCGAAGGCTAATAAAATTCTAGTTGCTTCTAATCTTACTACATAGGCAAAGGTTTCATCATAATCTATTCCCTCTTCTTGACTATATCCTTATTCTACTAATCGAGCTTTATTCCTTACGACCTCTCCGAGTTCATTCATTTTATTTTTATAAACCCATTTAGTTCTAATTACAGTTTTATCCTCAGGTCTAGGAACAAGTTCCCATACATCATTCCTGGTAAACTGATTCAATTCCTCTTGGTAGCAAGGATCCATGTGTAACGACCCGTATTCTACGCATCATAGGATTGTAGAATATTTATTTCTTTCACATACGAAGTCGTATGGTCATGTAACTTTGGGAGACGACTATTGGGGTCATTTCCCATGTTCATGATTTTTCCCGATTTTTAAATGACCATTTTACCCCTAGTTGGTACTGTTTTGTCCATAACTTTTGACTGGAAAGGAATTTTGACCTGAAACCACTTCCATTGGCTCCGGATGATGGTTTACAATTCCGTAGAGTGGTCACAATAGCCAAACGGACTCACCGTTTGGGAGATATGGTTGAAACAAGTTTCACATGGTAAAAAACAGCTTAATTGGGCTTAACCAAGTGATTAGCAGCTAGGCCAGAGGGGAATTTCGGGTTTAGAGGCATATGAGGGCTGATTAGGGTTAGGAAATCACTTTCATTTCAGTTTTGAGCCGCCACAAACCTTCTTGAGACCCTAGTAATGGCTTCCATCCTGTAAAACCACTCCAAAACACATTTTTAGTGAAGATTAAGCCTAAACTACATCAAAACAAGGCCAAATAGCAACAGAGCAAGGTTGGAGCTGCTGCTATACATAGGAATTCGACCCAAACAGAGAGTATTTCAGATTTGGTGTTTTATTTTGTGGCCAAGGTGAGTGATTAGTATCGTTTTGACACTAATTACAGTTAATTAAGGGTAATTAGTGAACATTAGTGAATTTATACACTAATAAATTCTGGAAAAATGTTTAGAAATTCGAAAATAATATTTTATGCCTCTATTAGAAATTTGGTTCGATTTGATTAAGTTTCGTTAACCCTATGATTAGTTTTATTTAATCATGCTTAAGGGGAAAATGGGATTTTGGGTATATTTGATCCATTTTGACATGTAAATTTATTGTTTTGGTGTTTGTGGTTAGTTTGCTATGTTGCTATGACTGTTTTGGATGATTTGTGATTGATTAGTATAGTTAGATTTTTCGAAAACGTCGTCGAATGGCGTAAACAAGTTGCTGGAAAAAGTTGCAGAAAGTTGTGCAGGGTTTCGGATCGGATCGGATATGGGCTCGGATCGGATTAGAGACCTGGGCAAGGAACCCGACCCGAACCGAAGTCTGGCACAAACGAGGCTAGGCAAAAAGGAAGGCCATGTTGGTTAAGCTGGGGATCAGATCGACTATGGGACGAAGGGCTCGGATCGGAACTTGGCACTTGGGAGAACTGGCAAGAAGGAAGAACTGGGATCAGATCAGATGAAGAAGGAGGGATCGGATCGGAGCACGTGAAGAACGAGGGAGCGGATCGGAGCGGAAGCACGAACTGGAAGGGAGATGGCACCCGACCCGACCCGACCCGGAGGAGGACACCCGACCCGACACGAAGTGGAATACCCGACCCGAACCGATGTGACGCTGTGGACCCGAACCGAACCGCTACAGGAGAAGACTACGAACCGACCCGAAGTAGAGGACCCGACCCGAACCGATGGCTAGAAGGAGAACCCGACCCGACCCAGTATTGACCAATAACCCGAGATGCAAAGGTAGTCCAATATGGGAAGTTAGAGCTCAGGATCCAGTTGGGAACCGATGAGTTCACTTCATGATTGGGCTTTGCTGCGGGACGTGTGCCAAGGGGCAGTCGATGTTTATGACTTTGGATCACTATGCATGGGAAGTATGTGAACGGATTCAGGGCTGAAATGGCCTAGGTACGACTAAAGGGCTATAAACCAATGAAGTGGGGTCATTTGTAAAGATTTGGTCATGACTCCATGTGGTAAGCTTGGTAGTAGCAGTAGTTGTACAAGTCGAACTCCGTCACTACTTCAATGGGTCTAGTGATTGACAGTGGTGGACATCGTATGCTTTATGCACTGAGTGAGAGATGTGAGGATGGTTGTTATGGTTGATTTGTTTGCTATCATTATGACATGCACACCCCACCCCCGTATTCTTACACTATTTATTATGGCACCTTAGACTATTGTACGGTATGTGGTACTAACTCTTTGGTTGCAGGTCCAGGTTCAGGTATGGTTTAGTATACCTGTTATTGTTCTGTTTAGATGCTTATCGCTCATACCAGGCTTTATGTCTGACCCAGAGTTTTATGTCTCCTCTTATTACTCTAGGTGCTCACACGAGCAGACTAGAGACAGGTTAGCTGGTGATGCACGGGTAGACGATCCGGAGACGAGCAGGAGGCTTCCACGTAATATATATATATATATATATATATATATAGAGTATTCTCCCTGTGTTGTTGAAGATCACTGCCTGGACATTAGTGGTGCATCTTCTACTTTAGCTTTCTTTTGTTTAGAGACAATAAATTTGAAAAGTTGTAATAAGCTGTATTTGGATTTCCGCTGCTCTGATGTTGATGTTAATTTTAGTTATAAGCTTATGCACTGTCTCACCTGTTTTATGTCATGTATGTTATTATTATTATATTTTACTCCATGCGCTGTGAGACATTCTACAGGTTCCTTGTTAGTTTGTTTTCTTCTTTCCTTTCTTCTGACGACCGTCCCGTGCTAGTTGGGCATGTGTACAGCGCACTTTTGGAGGAAATGCAGGCTGGTGCGGGGCGGGCCGTCACACTTGGTATCAGAGCTCTAGGTTGCGTAGTTAACCTAGGGAAGTTATCAGGGAGAGACAGTATACGTATACGAGAGAGCGTATTTGTGATTATTTTGGTTTTCAAAAGCTATATATATACTATTAGTAGTATAAGAATGAAGTCGTGCTGCACTAGCACCACTATGGGGTCGTTAATCGTTTCCTTTTTCAGATTGACGATGAGCCGATATGTTAGAGGTACCGGTAGAGGGGCCAATAATGGGAATGCTGCTGACATGAGGACGATGTTTACTGACTTCATGAGAGAGATGCTTAGGGACTTGAAGAGGGCAACTCCCAATGGTGGAAATGGTGGTGGTCCAATAGTGCAGGCGCCGAGAATCGACTTCGCCAAGCTAAATAAGGATTATACTAGCCTTAGTGGGAAGCCGTTCCACGGAACGGAGTCGGCTACGGATGTTCAGGATTGGTTGGATAGTTGCGAACGTATCTTCGAGGATTTGGGTATCGAGGATGCGATGAAGAGAAAGCTAGCGTCCCGTCAGCTGCAAGGGCGGGCAATGAATTGGTGGAACGCTATAAAGGCAGCTACTCCCGAAGATCAGATTACTTGGGAGCAGTTTAAGGCTCGCTTTAGCGAGAAGTTCATTCCAGCTGCTCAGAAGTCAGTGCTGTTTAAGAAATTCTTGGAGCTCAAGCAGAATGGCAGAGCTGTCTCGGAGTATATTGCTGAATTCGATACTCTGTCGAAATATGGGCTATCTCTTATTGATACTGCCGAGAAGAAGAATGAGAAATTCATAACTGGTTTGGATCAGTACTTGGGGGAAAGGCTTATTAACCACATCGATGAGACGTTTGAATCGATTGTGGGGAAAGCATTAAGATCAGAAAGTCTCTACCCTAAGCTGAAGACTGAGGTTACGTTGCATCCGCAGATGAGCCAAAGCCACAAGCAAGTGGTGGAGGCAAGGGTGGTTCCCAGAATAAGAGAAAGCAGAATCAGACTAAGGATGGCCAGAAGAAAAAGAATAAGCAAGATGTTGAGTGCTTCAGCTGTGGTAAGAAGGGCCATTATGCTAGTAATTGTCGGGCCAAGCCAGCGGATAGGAAGTGCTTCAACTGTGGCCAAATGGGACATCACAAGGACAAGTGTCCACAGCCCCCTAAAGAAAAGCAAATGGTGAAAGCATATGCTCTTAATGCTATTCCTTCTTCGTCGAATGCCCCAACTGCGGCGGAGAAGGGAAAGAATGTCGTCATTCAAGGTATGCTTTCTGTTTATGTTGTTCCTGTTAGAGTTTTGTTTGATACTAGAGCTTCCAGTTCTTTCATATCTAGTGACCTGGTAGATAGGTTGGGATTGGAGCCCGAGATTGTCGATAGACCTTTACACTACAACAAAATAGCCCTTTAGCTACGCAAATATTCGCGACGTAAGATTATATGCTGTAAAAAGTCAATATTTACTACGTTTCATTATGACGCAATTAATATAGACAGTGAATGTTTTATCAAATCAATTTATATTACTTGCAACTGTATTATGCATCATAAATAACAACATAACTAATCATAATAATATTTACTCAAATTCAAGTTCATTTACAACATTTTACATGCGTCGCAAATGAAAATGACATCATCTTTCACATTATTAACGTTCCTTTATATCGGTAATAATTCATATTAATGACGCATTCTACGTTACAATTTTTCACACTTTTTGTTGTCTTTGTATATTGTGCCATTAATTGGTGATGTTTTTTTTAATTAATGAAAACGTGGTCTTCAACATTAATTTGTGTGGAGGAGTTGTATTAATAAAAATTTCAAATTTTATAGATTTTTTTAAAATACATTTTTAATGCAATAGATGAAAGTTCAAAAGGTGACGAATCTTTTATTTACCATAAATTTTATTTTGGAAGGTACCAAATAATTTTTCAAAATGAAATTTAAATATCAACTACAATAAAGTTTGAATTTTTTAATGTAAATTGAATCGCATTTCTTCGTTATTTTGTGAAAATAATATTAGTAAAATAGGCGTGCTTTCACATCCATGGATCTGCACACATCAAAAATAATCGGAGGGGTTTTGCTAATTTTTACAGAAAAACAAAATCAGACGCTTCTTTTCCAGATGGATCATTTCATAAATATCAAAATATGATGCCAGCAGCTAGGTTTTTTCCATCTTCTTTCCGCCGTCTCTGTCCTCTCAAATCAACCGAAGTTCCCTGCTTCTTTCATTTCTAGCTGCAAGTTTCTGATTTCTCCATCTTCGTAGGTATGTTTAGATTTTTGTTTTTCCTTCTATAAATTTATCGTGTTTCTTCCGTATTTATTTGAATTTCGAATCCTTGATTTTTCCTCTAATTTCTCCTTCTTTTCTTATTTATGAATAACGAGACTTGTAATACAGTTTCCCTAAATCTATGTAGCAAGAAAAATTATTTATTATCTTTTAGAATCAATGTTAAGCCAAGCCTATAATTCGACAGTACTATAAAAATTTATTTCCTTATGCAATGAATAAAGATACAGACGCTAATGTAAGTATATGCATTAATATCGAATCTAGCTCTTGTAAAGAATCTCAATATTGTTTATGATTAAGGTATGTCAAGTTTGGATAATGACATAAATCATGAGATTATCTTTATTTCTTGTTCTGTTTGCTTTGATTTCTTTTAAGTACATATACTTTAGCATTTTGTTTTCTTACCTATGTTCATAACATTCCATTAAACATAATCCTCCGGTTGCAACGTCAAAATCTAGTTATTAGATCCTGATTTCTTTATATCACATTCCATTGAGTTGATTTGCTAACTGTAAATTTTCATTTGAATCTCAGAACATTTAATCTAACTGTTAGTCTTTTTTTTTGTTAATTGCTTTCGCCTGAAAACTTTAATACACCACTTTGGTGGTAGAAATATAATTAGTTGGGTTATGTGCAATGTTTATGTTATGAATTTCAGTTTCATCTCAAGTGTAATTCTATGCATTCCCCGGAGAAATAATAAAAGCCTTTGCCTCAGCTTTATGCATTCCTGTACATCTCCATCCACCTTAGATTCCACTTTAGCTTGACGGCTCAAATATGAACTTCAATTGTTTTGTACATCCCTCCTTAAGATGCATATAACTTTTTCTTAATTTCAGCTATATATATATACATACATATATATATATATATATATATATATATATATATATATAGACACCCCCACCCACACCCCCATTTAACCGTGATGTATATTTAAGAACGATTATTATGATATTTGGTTCCACTTTTATTCACACACACACACACACATATATATATATATATATATATATATATAAATGTCTATGTTTCTTTTTGTATCATTTCATCTATTTTAGAGTTCAGATTTCTTAATAGTCATAATTTTACATTTTGCACTGATTTTTTTTTGTACCTAGCTACGACTGATTCTATCAGAAATTAATGTCACATTTTCTTTGATCCATTTGTTTAGTTACATATTATTGATCAATTTTAATTTTAATTATTGATGCATCATTAAATTTTAGTGTTGGATTCTTGTCCTTCACATTCATTAACTTATACAAATATTTTTCCATAGTCAGTGTTAACTGACTTCTTTAAGAAATACAAGTCTCTGTTGCTTTGATTCATTTATTTTCGTAACATCTTATATAATATTAAACATATTTTCTAGTAACCATTATTTTTTCTAATCGAATCTAGATTCAATCGTTCCACTGTAAGTTCTTTGCACATTGAGCCTATATATCATGCTTGCATATTCGAGCTATTTTGATGTGCTGATTATAAATGTGACACATTGTTATTCCAACATGCAATTAAACAAAGCTTATTCCAACATGCAATAAAACAAAATATACACCGAGGCCCAAAAGGGAACACAACTAAACAGTCACATGCTCATTTTTATTTTATCTTTGTCTCTAAACAAAGCTATAACGACATGCAAAACATATTTATTATTGATTGTTGTTCACTTATCCTTGTTTAATAGATTCTATAGGTGATGCATAACTGTTTTGCCTTATAACTCAGTAAATACCATATTAATCCGTATACATATAGCATATCAAACACTAATCTATTCATGAATAAACTAAATATCGATTGATAAATAAATAAATAATCACATGAACGTTGACTTGGATAACTTTGGAAAAATATTTATTCTAAGATGTGGATGCTGTAATTTTAATCATATTTTCTTATAGATTGTTGCAGAATTATTGTTTCGATGTAAATTCAAACTTTAAAGTATTTTTTTTATCACACATGATAGCGAGCTTGTTTCTTTTATCTAATATGGCGGTGCATGAGTCTTCAACATTCACTTCTCTCATGAATATTTTTAAAAGTTTTAAGTATAAACTAAATTGATGGATGAGGTTATTAGAGCTATAATTTGATTGCGTTTTTTCAACTGTACAACTAGAGTTTGTGTTTCTTACAATGTATCTTATATTATAATGGTTTTTGCTAACGAGAAAACGATTGAAAATTAAATGAAGTGTGTCTGTGTTGAAGTCATTTCATACATTAAAACTACAAGGTTCATAGATGTAAATTATGCAAGTACCTACTGAATGACATAACTACTTTGAAGCAAAGGGTATACAACAACATTATATTCCACTTGAAATTAACGTTTAAGATACACTATGAAACACCAAACATGGTTTTTGTTTTTTGGTTTAACCTAAACCTTATTTATTGTTATTTTAGCTTTTTGCTTTAACACATCATAGGATTGCCAGAAATATCTTTCAATAATATTTCTCGACAAACCCTTCAATAACTGTTGCTATTATTGTGCAGGCTTTAGATGGTGAATTGTGCAGTATTCTTTGAGAAGTAAGATAGGTTGTATGTGAATCCCTGCTAAATTGGACACTACTCATGGGAAGAGGAAGGTATATACGTGATTCTTCTAATTGATCATTTTAATGGTTAGTTTCAATATTTGTACAGTTCAATGTACTATTAGCAGTGTGAACAAAATGATTATGAAATTTTATACCGCTGCTGCCAATATGTTGAACAATTATCATGCATTTTGCTTTTTTACTTATATGATTAGAAGAATGGGTTGCTCCTGTATTTGTTCGTATCTAATGTTTTACTTGATCTATTTTCAAACAAATGAAATATGAATGTGCGTCATTAATTAAAGGATATGTCTTTCTAAAGTTAAGCTTAGAAAAGTTTATTGAATCATGGAGAATATTGTTGCTGATAATTTTCCTCATTTTCCCATACAACCCCATATTCTTTATATTGTGCTGGCTTAGGTTCAAATAAGAAATATAAACTATCACTGATGGTACTGTTTTTCAGTATCCTTTGACGTTATTTTTCTCTAAGTGCTACAATAGCAAATAAGAAATATGTTCGTTGTCAACATTTAAGCTGTATGGATTACATTTTAAAGAGATGAAAACTAATGCCCCCAAAGGAACAATATCACATTTGCCAATTCATACATTGCTAAATAGACGATTCAACTGTTAGTTGTTCGACTAAAATTATGGAGTTTCATTTGGATTTCTAGCTGCATATAAAATCTAATCTTAGAGGATTCCCGTAGCAAAACTTTTGTTCATCTGTTTACAGGTATGTCTCTGCTAATTTCCACCAAGGTGTCATTTGAGGACAACAGTATTGGTACTATTTTGGGATATTCTCACTTTCATTATCATTTGAGAGTTCAATCCAATATTGGGGTATTGAAATAATCTTTTCCAGCAATAGGGATAGAGGATTATAATGAGGTGTTTTGGATTGTGCATCCAGGTGGACCTGCTATACCTGACCAAGTGAAGTAAAAGCTAAATTAAACATAGTGAGGGTACAGGCAATAAGGGTGTTTTGAAGAATCATGGGAACATGTCAAATGCATTTGTGTATAGTAGTTGAGGTGAAGAGGAGGTTAAAGAGGCTGGAGAATGATGAGTGCAGAAGTTAGAGAAGGGGAGCTATTTGGGCTTGAGCTAGGACTGGCTATGGAGATAGTGCTGCTTAGAGAGTGTTCATTGATGGTTTGAAGCTACTGGACTTAATTTGTGTGTAGTTCTATACCAGACTTATATTTCACTTTATTTGTATGTTGTTCACTATTTGTCTTGTATTAAATGATGTTGCATATTAAAGTTAAATTATAGACGATCCTTTGTGTTGAATGCACGTGCCTTGTTTCTTTGATTTGTTAATTGAGATGCCAGTATTAATGATTTGGAATGATGGCGAAACATGATGTCAGATGCATACTTTGTAATAAAATTGCCTTCGGACATTGTGGATATTTACATTAATACATGGCAATTAATACATGGCAACTGATTTTGATGTTGCAGTGGATGAATGTAAAACCATACTAACAGAAAAATATGTAGCCAGAAATTTCAGCAAAAACGATGCAAAGAAGTGCGGCTAAAAACTGAAGCTTTTGCGACATAAATTTATGTCCTGTTTGTGCATTTTCAGCGACAACAAAGGAATGTCGCCAATGATTATGTAGAAAACTATACCATCCGCGACACAAATTATTCACCACACAAGCATTCCTTTTGAAACACAGTTATGTCGTAATATATTACTTTTCTGCGATGCTTTTTTATGATGAAAAGTTTCATTTGTGTCACCACCATTTGCGACATTCACGCGACAGAAAATATTCCGTCGCTAGTAACCTTTTACAACGCAAGAGTTACTTATTGCGACGGTTATAAGCGTTGCAAAAGATCTATTTTGTTGTAGTGTTAGTAGTGACGAACCCGATTGGTGGTTTGACTATCCTTAGCATAATTTGTTGTAATGTGGTCTTATCGAGTCATGGATGCATGTTTGTTTGTGATTGCTTTGTTTTGGGCTTTACTGGGTTTGGCATTATTTTGGGAGTAGATTGGCTCCGAAGATACGGGGTGGTGGTAGACTGTGAGGGCTTTTTGGTGACAGCTAGAGCGGATGATGGGCGGAGGATAGTGTTTGGTGGTCTACCCAGTGAGGGGGTATTGGCTAGTTTTCTAAGCTCCCTCGACATTCCGCATAGTGAGTTGTTAGGTTTTCCCGTGGTTGGCCAGTATCCGGATGTTTTTGAAGAAGTGGCCGGGCTTCCACCACATCGAGAGATTGAGTTCCGTATTGATTTGGTAAAAGATGCCAGATCTATAGTGATGCCACTTCATCGTATGGCACCAAGGGAGCAGCGAGAGCTCGAGGTGCAAATCAGCAATCTTTTGAAGAAGGGATTTATCAGAAGGAGTGTTTCTGAATGGGGAGCACCAGTTGTGTTTGCTACCAAGGCGGATGGTTCCCTTCGTTTGTGTGTAGACTACCGCGAATTGAATAAAGTAACGAGGAAGAACAAGTATCCTCTACTGCGGATAGATGATTTGTTCGAACAGTTGAGTGGCGCAAGAGTATTTTCTCAGTTGGATCTCGCGACAGGTTTTCATCAGCTTAGAGTGGAAGCTGAGAGTATAGCTAAAACGACATTTCGGACGCCGTCTGGGTTTTATGAGTGGTTGGTCATGCCATTTGGGCTGACCAATGCCCCAGCATATTTTGTGGATCTTAAGAATAGGGCATTCATAGATCAGTTGAATAAGTTTGTCCTTGTGTTCGTTGACGATATTTTGGTCTACTCGAGGACAGAGGAAGAACACAAGGAACATTTAAGAATAGTGATAGAGGTGTTGAGAAAACACCAATTGAAAGCAAAGTTTTCTAAGTGTCACTTCTGGAAAAGAGAAGTGAGGCTCTTGGGCCATGTTGTATCAGAGAATGGTATTGCCGTGGACCCGGCGAAGGTGGCTACGGTACAGGATTGGCCTACGCTCAAGAATGCAACAGATGTAAGAAGTTTCTTGGGGTTAGCTGGATATTATCGTAAGTTTATCCAAGGTTTCTCCAAGATAGCAGCACCATTGACCCAGTTGACCAAGAAGAATCAAGCTTTTGTCTGGGATGAAAGGTGCGAGAATGCATTCAAGAGTCTAAAGGATAAGTTGACAAGCGCACCAGTGTTAGTCATTCCTAAGGGGAATGAAGAGATGACGGTATACACGAATGCCTGTGGTACCGGACTGGGTGCTGTATTGATGCAAGGCGGTAGGGTTGTAGCTTATGCAAGTCGGCAATTGAAACCGCACGAGAAAAGATACCCTACCCATGATTTGGAATTGGCTGCGATCGTGTTCGCGTTGAAGATGTGGAGACACTATCTCTTGGGAGAAAGATTTGAGTTGTTCACAGATCATAAGTCGTTGAAGTATCTCTTCTCCCAGAAGGATTTTAATCTCCGGCAACAAAGTTGGTTAGAATTCTTGGCTTCCTATGATTTTGACATCGCATATACACCGGGAAAGGGAAATGCGGTGGCTGATGCATTGAGTAGGGGACATGCCAGCTTAGAGGCTATGTTTCTAGAATGGAAGCAACTGGAGTATATCACTGGGTATGATTTCAGACCAAAGTGCGAATTGGATTCAGAAATGTTAGCATGTTTGACGGTCAGACCCACTTTGATTGAGCGGATCGGCTCTAGTCAAAGGGACGATCCTAACCTATTGGAAATCATCTCCAAGTTAGAGATGGGTATCGATGAGGAGATGAACAAGTATGGGCTTGATCGAGATGGATGACTTAGAAAGAATGGAAAGCTTGTTGTACCCAATGTCAATGGATTGACAGATGAAGTGCTTAGAGAATGTCATCACTCAAAACTGACTATACACCCCGATGGTAACAAGATGTATCGAGACATGAAGCAGACCTACTACTGGGAAGGGATGAAAAGAGACATTGGGAGGTTTATATCCAAATGCATGAATTGCCAACTAGTTAAAGCTGAGCAAAAGAAGCCTAGTGGGTTGTTACAGCCATTAGAAATTCCCGAGTGGAAATGGGAGCAAGTCTCGATGGATTTCATCGACGGTTTACCAAGGACTAGATCGGGACATGATAGCATTTGGGTAATCATGGATCGATTGACTAAGAGTGCAAGATTCATACCAGTTAAATCGACCAGAACGGCAACTAAGTTAGCAGAATTGTACACTGTACATCTCAGTACCGCATATCATCCTCAGACCGACGGTCAGACGGAGAGGGTGAATCGTATTTTGGAAGATCTCTTGAGAGCATGTATATTGGATTTTGGTGGATCATGGGATGACAATTTGCATCTAGTAGAGTTTGCATATAATAATAGCTACCAATCCAGTATCGGTATGGCTCCATATGAAGCTTTGTACGGAAGACCGTGCAACTCACCATCATGTTGGATAGAGACTGGCGAGAAGTTTATGCTTGGACCAGATGTGGTGAGGGAAACTTCAGATAAGATCAAGACCATTCAACATCGAATGAAAGCTGCCCAAGATAGGCAGAAGAGTTATGCTGATAAGAGGAGACGAGACTTAAAATTCACCGTTGGTGACTTGGTGTTTGTCAAGATTTCTCCGTTGAAGAGCGTGATACGATTTGGCAGGAGAGGCAAGTTAGCACCAAGATTTGTTGGCCCATTCCCTATTCTTGAACCAGTCGGGAATTTGGCATATAGAATTGACTTACCAGAGAAGATGGCGGGAGTTCACAATGTATTTCATGTTTCCCAACTAAGGAAGTTCGTTCACGACCCAGATATGACTATTTCACCTGATCAGTTAGAGGACTTCGAAGTAGAACCCGAGGCGGTTGGGAACCGCAAGCCGTCCCGTATTGTCGAGCACGACATGAAGCAACTTCGAAGGAAGGCGGTGAAGCTAGTCAAGGTTCAGTGGGGCGAGGACGAGAACGATTGTACTTGGGAGACAGAGAAGAACATTAGGAAGACACACCCAGAACTCTTTGCCTGGTAAGATTTTGACTTTGATTTAGTTTTCCGCATGCTAGGATAGGCTTGTTTGCTTGTTTTGCATGTTTGATTGTTGTATGTGGTTGTTAGGCATGCGGGATCCTTTGTATGTTTTGGGTTAAGGAAATTCGGGGATGAAATTTCTTAAGAGGGTGGGGGGGGGGGGGAGAGAGTGTAACGACCCGTATTCTACGCATCATAGGATCGTAGAATATTTATTTCTTTCACATACGAAGTCGTATGGTCATGTAACTTTAGGAGACGACTATTGGGGTCATTTCCCATGTTCATGATTTTTCCCGATTTTTAAATGACCATTTTACCCCTAGTTGGTACTGTTTTGGCCATAACTTTTGACTGGAAAGGAATTTTGACCTGAAACCACTTCCATTGGCTCTGGATGATGGTTTACAATTCCGTAGAGTGGTCACATTAGCCAAATGGACTCACCGTTTGGGAGATATGGCTGAAACAAGTTTCAGATGGTAAAAAACAGCTTAATTGGGCTTAACCGGGTGATTAGCAGCTAGGCCCAGAGGGGAATTTTGGGTTTAGAGGCATAGGAGGTCTGATTAGGGTTAGGAAATCACTTTCATTTCAGTTTTGAGCCGCCACAAACCTTCTTGAGACCCTAATAATGGCTTCCATCCTCTAAAACCACTCCAAAACACATTTTTAGTGAAGATTAAGCCTAAACTACATCAAAACAAGGCCAAATAGCAACAGAGCAAGGTTGGAGCTGCTGCTATACATAGGAATTCGACCCAAACAGAGAGTATTTCAGATTTGGTGTTTTATTTTGTGGCCAAGGTGAGTGATTAGTATCATTTTGACACTAATTACAGTTAATTAAGGGTAATTAGTGAAGATTAGCGAATTTATACACTAATAAATTCTGGAAAAATGTTTAGAAATTCGAAAATAATATTTTATGCCTCTGTTAGAAATTTGGTTCGATTTGATTAAGTTTCGTTAATCCTATGATTAGTTTTATTTAATCATGCTTAAGGGAAAAATGGGATTTTGGGTATATTTGATCCATTTTGACATGTAAATTCATTGTTTTGGTGTTTTTGGTTAGTTTGCTATGTTGCTATGACTGTTTGGGATGATTTGTGATTGATTAGTATAGTTAGATTTGTCGAAAACGTCGTCGAATGGCGTAAACAAGTTGCTGGAAAAAGTTGCAGAAAGTTGTGCAGGGTTTCGGATCGGATCGGATATGGGCTCGGATCGGATTGGAGAGCTGGACAAGGAACCCGACCCGAACTGAAGTCTGGCACAAACGAGGCTAGGCAAAAAGGAAGGCCATGTTGGTTAAGCTGGGGATCGGATCGACTAAGGGACGAAGGGATCGGATCGGAACTTGGCACTTGGGAGAACTGGCAAGAAGGAAGAACTGCGATCGGATCAGATGAAGAAGGAGGGATCGGATTGGAGCACGTGAAGAACGAGGGAGCGGATCGGAGCGGAAGCACGAAGTGGAAGGGAGATGGCACCCGACCCGACCCGGAGGAGGACACCCGACCCGACCCAAAGTGGAATACCTGACCCGAACCGATGCGACGCTGTGGACCCGAACCGAACCGCTACAGGAGAAGACTACGAACCGACCCGAAGTAGAGGACCCGACCCGAACCGATGGCTAGAAGGAGAACCCGACCCGACCCAGTATTGACCAATAACCCGAGATGCAAAGGTAGTCCAATATGGGAAGTTAGAGCTCAGGATCCAGTTGGGAACCGATGAGTTCACTTCATGATTGGGCTTTGCTGCGGGACGTGTGCCAAATGGCAGTCGATGTTTATGACTTTGGATCACTATGTATGGGAAGTATGTGAACGGATTCAGGGCTGAAATGGCCTAGGTACGACTAAAGGGCTATAAACCAATGAAGTGGGGTCATTTGTAAAGATTTGGTCATGACTCCATGTGGTAAGCTTGGTAGTAGCAGCAGTTGTACAAGTCGAACTCCGTCACTACTTCAATGGGTCTAGTGATTGATAGTGGTGGACATCATATGCTTTACGCACTGAGTGAGAGATGTGAGGATGGTTGCTATGGTTGATTTGTTTGCTATCATTGTGACATGCACACCCCACCCCTGTATTCTTACACTATTTATTATGGCACCTTAGAGTATTGTACGGTATGTGGTACTAACTCTTTGGTTGCAGGTCCAGGTTCAGGTATGGTTTAGTATACCTGTTATTGTTCTGTTTAGATGTTTATTGCTCATACCAGGCTTTATGTCTGACCCAGAGTTTTATGTCTCCTCTTATTACTCTGGGTGCTCACACAAGCAGACTAGATACATGTTAGCTGGTGATGCACGGGTAGACGATCCGGAGGCTTCCACGTAATATATATATATATATATATATATATATATATATATATATATATATATATATATAGAGTATTCTCCCTGTGTTGTTGAAGATCACTGCTTGGGCATTAATGGTGCATCTTCTACTTTATCTTTCTTTTGTTTAGAGGCAGTAAATTTGAAAAGTTGTAATAAGATGTATTTGGATTTCCGCTGCTCTGATGTTGATGTTAATTTTAGTTATCAGCTTATGCACTGTCTCACCTGTTTTATGTCAAGTATGTTATTATTATTATTATTATATTTTACTCCATGCGCTGTGAGACATTCTACAGGTTCCTTGTTAGTTCATTTTCTTCTTTCCTTTCTTCTAATGACCGTCCCGTGCTGGTTGGGCATGTGTACAGCGAACTTTTGGAGGAAATGCAGGCTGGTGCGGGGCGGGCCGTCACACCATGAATCGTCGGATGATGTTTCCTTTGTATTTTTAGGTTCTATAGTAGAAGTAAATGCTGAATCACTTATATTATTTAGTTGGTTTCTAGTCCTAACAACATATTCAATATCCCCTAAGATATTTTCTATAGGGTGATCTCTTAGGAGTCTAATTCTCTTATTTGGTTGATTAATTTCATTATTTACTTCATTGACCTCATCTTCGCATTCATCTTCATTATTTTGTTTTAAATTCTTATAATTTTCATCAAAGGATACATTTATGGTTTCTTCTATAGTCTTGGTTCTTAAATTGAAAACTCTATATACCTTACTTCTTTTTGAATATCCAATAAATATTCCTTTATCAGATTTAGAGTCAAATTTGTTTAAATTTTCTTTAGTGTTAAGAATTGTAACAACCCGCGTATTTTACGAAAATATATTTAAATATTTTGTTTAAATATAATATGGTTAATTTAATGTTAGTCTAAAAAGTCAATTTGTGCATATGGGTGAATTTGGACTCGAAACCACTTCCATTGAGTTCAAAATGTTGTTTACGACTTTTTTGACTATAAACATTAATATGTTTGGAGTAAGTGAAAAATTGGGACCTTTTAGTGGACTTGGTTTGGGTCAAGTTAGCCCCTAACCCAATGAAAGCCACTGCATAACCTCTCCACCTACCTATCTTTTTCATTTAATTCTTCATTCATTTTCCAAAGTAAATTCCTAAACCTAAAGGAAGAGAAAATTAATATTCCTATGCTCCAACCTTAGGAAATTTTGTGTTAGTTTAGCTAATTCAGGGAGAATTCTTAGTAAGATCATCTCCAACTTCCTCTACTTGCTTCCTATTCCATTTTTGGGGATTTTTGTAAACCTAACTATTGGAATTGATCTATTTATATGATTAGGTTGAGGATTTGTAAGCTTCATGCAAAGAGAGGTTGATTTGGCTTTGTTTTGATTCATCTCCTTGCATTCAACAACCAAAGGTGAGTTCCTATGAACTCACATCTATGCCTCAAGCATTCATGCTTGTCTAGTGTGCTCTTGGCACGTGTATATTGCTTATGAATTGTGTATTTTGTTGTATTTATTGATTTGTGTGTTGACATTTCCAATTTATGAAGCATGGTTTCATTTTCATTGATTTCCACTTTGATTTTGGTGTGCATGTGAATTTTTGGGTGTCAAAAGTTGTTTTGGAAAGCCTTGGATGCTTCATTGTTGCATAGGAATCATCACAAGCCTTCGAGCGTTTGTTGATATCGTTTTGAACATGTTTTCTAGGAAAATTGGTGCTTAGGAGCAGATTCAAACGAATGATTTTTCTTGGTCAGACGTCTGACCTACTTCAAATAATTAAGGAAAAAAATTAAGAAATTCAGAAGTCTGAAATTTTTTATTCAGACTTCTGGTCAAAATAATTCAGACGTTTGAATGGGCACCAGAATGAACTAAAACCTTGTTGTTTCAGGAAAATACAAATTCAGATGTATGAATTTTTAATTCAGACGTCTGAATCCTATTTTTCTGCTGTTGACCAGTGGAAACCACAGTCAACAGTTTAGGCCCATTCAGGCTCTTTCCCGACCGATTTTCGGCCCATTTCGACTTTTTTTTGTGAATTTTCAATTTCTCTGGTTTACAGATTTCTACTTTTTGATTTCATGAACTTTCTATTTATTCGTGGTGAACCAAATTATAATCGATAGTCGTGAGATTTTGTTTACGTTATTAAAAACGTGAATCCTTAGTTCGGTCGCCTTTTGGATCGATATTATAGGAGATTTGCCACTTCGGAATTATATAAAAGGGTTTCAAATTTATTAGTAGATACCCAATCTTTTTACTAAGCGGTTTCTAACTCCACTTCATTATATGAAGTAATTTTATAAATTGATTTGCACATCTACTAGTATATATTTTATAAACCTTTTTCTCATTCGTATGAGAAATCTAATTAAACGCCTTAGCAAAAGCAAGGACTATGACCGCTTGCGTTTACTTCGACAGTTAATTCTTGGAATCGTTCGATTGAAAAACCGTGGCAATGATCGTTTTATGTTTTTAGTGGATTATACAAATTGTTCGTAACTATTCGAGTAGAGTAAGTGGTTATGGGACATGAAGCACAACTCTTCTAATTACTAGCATGGAGTATTTTGCACTACCTTGGATCAACTGTGATCTTTTCATGCTTTTATTTATTTTGATGATCTTCGGACCATCCTGAGGAACTTCGGTTCACTAAGGGACTTCGGTTCACTGAGGGACTTCGGTTCACTCCAACGGGGTCATGACCCGCAGGTCTTCTGTAACACCCTATATTTTTAAAGATTATAAAATAAGGATAACTTAATTAAATATTCATAATTAAGTAAAACAGACTGCGCCATTGCGTCCGTCTCGAAATTCTGGTTAAGATAGACACTTGGTTTCCGTAAAACGGACACCATATAAAGAAGTTATGAGCATTAGACGTTTGTATACATATAAGGAGCTTATATGCATATATATTAAATAAATATATCTAGAAAATTCAAAAATCTGTTCAAAAATCAAAATCGCGGGCGAGAAAGTTATAAGGGAAAATGGATCGTTGGGGGTCGACCCACCCGCGAATCTGGAACCTTCTTTTCTAACGTGGACGATTCTGGTGTTTTAGATTTTGATCTAAGGGACTTGGTTCCTCCGCTACTCCTATAAATAAGACCATAAGCCTAACCCTAAATCTCATAATTCAGTAGTTACACAGGAGCTCCGCCATTGCTCCCTCTCTCTCTCCTCATATTCAGAAATTTAGATTTGTAAATTAGAAAAACTTAAATTAAGATTTGGAGGGAAGAGATTGGTGTTTTTATTAAAAGGCGTTCAGAATTAGTGAAAATCAAGGTAAACTTCTTGGTCCAATCTATTCAATTCTTCCTATTTCTTTCCCTTCTCTTTTAATGAAAATAGTCGATCCACATTATTAGGTTTCAAATCAAATTAAAGGGGAAAGGAAAACGATGGATGAATGAACGGATCAGATCCAAAATTTGGGAAAGCATGAAAGGTGAGTGGGTTTAAACTATAGTCTATAGATAATGTTATGACTATCGTTTAACATTTCCCTTTTAATAAATTGTGAAATTGCCAGTTTAATTATAAAATTGTTGTTATAACAAGTTGAGACGTTAATATGAATAAATCAGGAAATTCATATGTTGAATCTGTTAAATTGGGGGAATGATTAGCATGATATAACGTCGAATTGTTAATATGAATAATTCATATGTTGAATCAGTTGAAATGTTGGGATGTTTACATGTTATAATATTAATTTGAACATGTGGGCAAAATTCATATATTGGATTTGTTGGAGTGCTAAAAAAGGTTTACATGTAAATTTGTCCCAATTATATATAGGGAATAAGTGGAGTAAGTATATGACTATATGGATTCATGTTAACATAGAATCGAATAGATATGGTTTGGGGCATCGACCAAATTATGTTTAAAAATTTTAAATTGGATCATAAGTATAGAAAAATGATTTGGGCGCAAATGGGATCATATGTAAAATATGAATGCATAATTCGAATAATATGAATTTAGACATATAACCCATCATGAACATAATTGGGAAAGAGGGGGCATAAAGCTATAATTGACATAGGTATAATTAATAATAAATGCCTAGGATTACAATTAGAAATTGTAATGGCACTTACGACACGAGGTTAGGTTGCATTAGTGGTGGAAGTCTGCCCGGACCCGACCGGCATATCCGACAGCCACTAATGTTGAACCTAATGTGAGAGGTCTAAGTGCGCAAATACGAGACGGGCTACGACACGAGGTTAAGCCCAACTTGTGGAAGTAGTCTGCCCGGACCCGACCGACCTATCGAGCAACCACAAGTTGTAGGCCAAATGTAGGAGGTCTAGCCCATTATAAACCATAAATGGACATGATAATGAATTAGGACTACTTAACCTTATCTAATCCATAAGGATTGTATGATTATTGACTAAAGTTAGGGTTAAGTAAAAATTGGTTGGACAATGGGTGGGCTAGGTAAATCTAAGGGGGTGGGTAATATTTACATATAGGCCCGCAAACTTAGCTCGATAAGGTTATGTAATTAAAGACACCTAGTGGTATACATAACCAGTAGAAATAATAAAGTTATGTAATTAAAGGCACCTTTTAGGGTAAGCATAACTTGTAGAAATGATAATCACCTATTATAAATAAAATGAAAATGTTGTATAATAGGTAGACTTGTCCTAGGGACAAGTGAAGATTATAACTTAGGTTATAATAAACTAGTAAGGGAATGGGATAACTGGTGAATTGAGTTAAGGGACACTTAATTATAAATTAAGTAATCAGTAAAGGGGAAAACTCGAAACCAGTTAAGAAAAGGGGGGAAATATATTGTACTTAATTATAAATTAAGTAACCTGTAGGCTTGGAAGTCTGGAACCTGTTGATAAGAATGGTTTGGCTTGTCCTAGGGACAAGAGGAAATTATAACATAGGTTATAATAAACAAGGAGAGAAACTTATTAGTGGGCCTAAGTAAACAGCGATAAGTTGTTTTGACAATGTAAAATGGAATTATGATTAAATGAGAAAGGATGAGGAAAACTTATGAAATGAGATAATTTATATTTAATCATAAATGGCAAGCGACATGTTAATAAGAAAACATGTGAATTGGATATACTTAGTTACATATTAAGTAAAACATGTTATTGTAATGATGAAATCAACAAGAGGATAAAAAGGGATTGTGGATTACAGACCTTGGGCCATAATCTAGAGAATAACATGTTGGGGGCTTATTAGTAAACTTAAATAGGTTAAGTTATATAACTAAAATTAATAAGCAAGAGAAACTTGGTAATTTGAATAAGAATTCAATGTGAATGAGAATAACCAAGTTAAAAGGAAACCCGATGAGGTAAGGCAAGCGCGTAAAAGAATGTTTAGACATAGGGTCTAATAACATATTAAAGTGAGGCACTTGAACCAGTCCGCACATTTGAGGGTGAATAACCCAACCAGATAGATCATCGTGGTGTTATAAGGCACGAGGGGGAGCGCACATTCATCTGATTGTTCTGACAGCTCCAAAGGACTGGAAGAGGAAGCACTCGACTTCCTGAGGTACGTAAGGTGCTCCTAGTAGTCCTCTGTGCGGCGACAAATGTCTTAGGCTGTGTCCGCAGTGGTTAGGTCTGTGCATAACTACTAGGTGGGCCTTGACTGCAGATGTAGTTATGCAGTCAGAATGATGTGACGAGGTGACACTAGAGTGATTCGGCGGTTGCCTCACGAGGAGGCAAAGGGTCACGACTAACAAGGATAATAGACCGTCGGATGCCTATCATCGGCAGCCAGTGGGATGCAGAAAGACTCGAGCTAAACCCAAGATACCATTTCACCCTTCACTATTGGAGTAAGGGGTTGAGGGGAGACTCCGCATGGATGTTTAGATTGTTTGCGTAGGGGCAGTCACTTAGCTCTTGTAGTCTTTACTAGTTGAGAGAGGGGCCGCGGTGGGGCCATAACCACCATGAAAATAGACCCTAGGTATATCTATTTTTAGGGGCTCTTTAAAAACGGGCCTGTACAGATATGGAAACGCTCCTGAATGAGTTTCGTGTTTCTTGTATCGCCCTGCCATAGAACTCGGTGCACATTAGAGGACGTGCGATTGAGGCATCGAGCTACTATTAAAGATGCGTATGGTGGACAGTCTAGATAAATGCATGTCGGCTCTGGGTGGTGTATCGTAGACTTGAGGGCATTACTCCGATATGGAGTTGATTCGAACAAAGGAGGCAGTTAGTATGTTTACATAGCATAGTAATGATAGATATATGTGGAATGTAATATTGATATCCATACGTCACTACGACGTAGGATGGGGGACTACGTATATTTCGATGGTGTTACGGTAGAGATCGTGTGAGTGGGGTACCATGGGTTGTACCTCAATATTGGGGGTAGCTACATATATACTGTATTAGGTCAATCCACCAGGGAGTAAATGGGTGCGACGTGTGTGTAAGCCTTGAGTGCTGTTAACCCAAGTAACCTAATAAATAAGAAAATATGATTGAACGGTATATGTAGGATTATCCAAAGTGTATAGTTTAAATTCAGTCACCAGAACTTGTGTTCTGACCCCCTCCTCATAAGATACTTGCAGGTTAGATTGGTAGCAGGGACATGATAGCCTTGGATACTGATTAGCAGTATTATTAATACGGTAAGGCTATATTTTGATTATATTATATTTTATCTATTTCGCTGTAAGATAATTTCTGAGCTCTGACATGTTTTATGTCTCTGTCTTTTCTGCTGGATACCAGAGCACAACCACTTGAGTTCCGATGGATTAGAATTTTGATAAAAAAACCAGTCTATCGAAATTCAGGTTGTCACATCTGGTATCATAGCCTTGGTTTAGAATTCCTATATAAATAGTGAGTGAACGTATTTGTTTTTTTAAATATATATATTATATATATACCTAGATCCATAGAGAAACCCACTAAATAGAAAAAGTATAACACGATGAGAAATAGGATGTTTGTTTTGTACACTAAAAGAATGAATAAGGAAATCTGAGGCCTTTAGGTAATTTGGGTAGAGAGTGTACAGTGTACTTTGTGTAGAAGGAAAGTGAATCCCACATGATTAGTATTTTGGGTTAGTAGGCTTGAAAAACTTATAAATTAGAAAAGGTTGAGAAGAGAAAAATGGATTGGGAATATATATAGTTGAGAGATTGACCTTGGGGAGTGTCTAGGAAAGCCTAGAAAAATTGGAAACCCGCTTTGAGTCTAACCCCATTATTAACTTTTAAGAACTTGGAATTATAAAAGTTTTGGGAAAATGGTTTATGGTGTTTTCAAGTTTTAAACTTAAAAGTTATAGTTTTAAAATATGTAAAGAAGTACATATTGATTTTCAAAATAAAATTCTCTCAGTAAAAGGTGCATATTATAGAGCATGTATAGCTCGCTAGTTTTCTTGTTATATTTCATAAAAAGAATTTATAAAAGAAAGATTTTAAATCTCTATTCTTATGGAAACCCTTTTTGATAAATTATTTTAAGATAATTTTGTGGGTGGACGAAATAAGTCGTAGAAATTAAGAGTAGAGTAGATGTTTGCACCTTGTAGCAAGGGATTGAACCGACCTTATAAGAACCAGTTGTAAACCCGATTGAGGAATAGTTGTCCTTATTTACTCCAATTTTTGTGATTTGGAAAAAAAATGACGATTTACATTTTCTTTTAAGATGACATGTTATTGAGGTTTGGAAAAGGTAAATTTTCATGAGGAAAATAAAATTTTGACACTTTTGAATTTTTGGAAGAAAAATTTAAATGAAAAAGAAAGGCCAAACCATGTTTTATAAGTATGGAGTAGGTAAGGGTTAGTGCCTACGAAAGACGGGAAAAGTTTTGAAGCTATAAAGTAAATAGCGAAAATTATCTTGGAATAATAGTGAGTTCCCGTAAGTGCATAAGCATTGAATAGCCTAGGGTGTTGCTTGAAATAATTGTTAGTACATAGCTAGAGTTAGCAGTGACTACTAGATAGAAAAGGGCAAGTAAGTGTTTAAATCTTGTTGCTAATTGTCATGTTAGGTGCAAAACCGTTACTACATTCCGTTTGGGATCGTTCCATTATTTTGTTCTTATTAGGTAGTTAGGATAACACCTAAACCTATCATGGATCCTATAGTTTGGACTTTTCTGAAGAGGGCATAGTCCCGAGATTCTTGGCCCTAAGTAATAACTATGTAGAGTGTCTGTTCTCCTGTTTTAGTTGGAAGACTAGAGGCTTATCTAAATTTAAACTAAGATTAGACAATTAAATAAGCTAAGAAAAGAGAAACTGTACAACTGAAAAAGGAAACAGAAAATTAAGTAAAGCAACAAAAATGGAAAATTATGAAAAAAAGACGGATAAGGATAAAAATTTCCAAGGTAAGATGAAAAGAAAATCAGTAATAAAGAAAATTTTCTTATGTGGACTATGCTTGGATAGGAAAATAGGGAATCTTTATAAATATTTATATAAAAATCCAAGTACGGTTAGAAATATGTTGAAAAAGAAAAGCGGGAGATACAGAGTTTTCCGTTTTCCAACTTTTTGTGACATAAGAAATAGAATTCAGAAAATTAGATTTTTCTGAAATTCGAAAAAGAATAAAGTTGGTTGGTAGGATTATGGATGCAAAAATTGGATGAACTATACTCTTACCCAGTAAGAGTGTGGAAAAGTTTGGGTGAAAATGCTTTTTGATTGTCAAAATATTGCATTCATATAGAACTGCCAGTATATTTAGGATGTGAGCATCATATTTTTGAAAGGGTTTTTGAGAAAATTTGCATACACATAGGAGTTTCCGCTTAGGCATCATGCATTATTATGTTGTACTTCACTTTGCGCAAGTGCACAATGTTTGCAAAAACTGGATGCACACATGATGGATGTATGTTATGCGAGGGGTTAATTGATTTTACCCTTATCCAATTTCGAGGAAGAAATTTCCTAAGGGTGGGAGAATGTAACACCCCGTATTTTTAATGAAAATAAAATAAGGATAACTTAATTAAATATTCAGAATTAAGTAAAACACACTGCGCCATTGCGTCCGTCTCGAAATTCTGGTCAAGACAGACACCTGGTTTGCATAAAATGGCACATAATGAAGAATTTATGAGCATTAGAAGTTTGTATACATATAAGGAGCTTATATGTATATATATTAAATAAATATATCCAGAAAATTCAAAAATCAGTTCAAAAATCAAAATCGCGGGCGGGAAAGTTCAGAGGGAAAATGGACTGTTGGGGGTCGACCCACCCACGAATCTGGAACCTTCTTTTCTGACGTGGACGATTCTGATGTTTTAGATTTTGATCTGAGGGTCCTGGTTCCTCCTCTACTCCTATAAATAAGACCCTTAGCCTAACCCTAAATCTCATAATTCGGCGGCTACGCTGGAGCCCCGCCATTGCTCCCGCTATCTCTCTCTCCTCAAACATATTCAGAAATTTAGTTTTGTAAATTAGAAAATCTTAAATTAAGATCTGGAGGACAGAGATTGGTTTTTTTTATTAAAAGGCGTTCAGAATTACGTGAAAAGCAAGGTAAATTTCTTGATCCAATCTATTCAACTCTTCCTATTTCATTCCCTTCTCTTTTAACGAAAATAGTCGATCCACGTTATTAGGTTTCAAATCAAATTAAAGGGGAAAAGAAAACAATGGATGAAAGAACGGATCAGATCCAAAATTTGGAAAGCATGAAAGGTGAGTGGGTTAAAACTATAGTCTTTAGATAATGTTATGACTATCGTTTAGCATTCTACTTTTAATAAATTGTGAAATTGCCATTTTAATTATAAATTGCTGTTATAACAAGTTGAGACATTAATACGAATAAATCAGGAAATTCATATGTTGAATCTATTGAATTGGGGGAACGATTAGCATGATATAACGTCAAATTGTTAATATGAATAATTCATATATTGAATCAGTTGAAATGTTGGAATGTTTACATGTTGTAATATTAATTTGAACATGTAGGCAAAATTCATATATTGGATTTGTTGGAGTGCTAAAAAAAAAAGTTTACATGTAAATTTGTGCCAATTATATATCGGGAATAATTGGGGTAAGTATATGACTATATGGATTCACGTTAACATAGAATCGAATAAATATTGGTTTGCGGCATCGACCAAATTATGTTTAAAAGTATTAAATTGGATCGTAAGTATAGAAAAATGATTTAGGTGCAAATGGGATCATATGTAAAATATGAATTGGTATAATCCGAATAATATGAATTTAGACATATAACCCATCATGAACATAATTGGAAAAGAGGGGCATAAAACTTATAATTGACATAGGTACAATTAATAATAAATGCCTAGGATTACAATTAGAAATTGTAATGGCACTTATGACACGAGGTTAGGTTGCATTAGTGGTGGAAGTCTGCCCAGACCCGACCGACATATCCAGCAGCTACTAATGTTGAACCTATAATGAGAGGTCTAAGGGCGGAAATGAAAGACGGGCTATGACATGAGGTTAAGCCAAACTTATGGAAGAAGTCTGCCCGGACCCAACCGGCATATCCAGCATCCACAGGTTGTAGGCCTAATGTGGGAGGTCTAGCCCATTATAAACCATAAATGGACATGATAATGAATTAGGACTACTTAACCTAATCTAATCCATAGGGACTGTATGAATATGAACTAAAGTTAGGGTTAAGTAATAATTGGTTAGACAGAGGGTGGGCTAGGCACGTCTAAGGGGTGGGTAATATTTACATATAGGCCCGCAAACTTAGCCCGATAACATTATGTAATTAAAGACACCTAATGGTATGCATAACCGGTAGAAATAATAAAGTTATGTAATTAAAGGCACCTTTTAGGGTAAGCATAACTTGTAGAAATGATAATCGCCTATTATAAAAAATGAAAATGTTGTATAATAGGTAGACTTGTCCTAAGGACAAGTGAAGATTATAACTTAGGTTATAATAAATTAGTAAGGGAATGGGATAACTGGTGAATTGAGTTAAGGGACACTTAATTATAAATTAAGTAATCAATAATGGGGAAAACTAGAAACCAGTTAAGAAAAGGGGTGAAATATATTGTACTTAATTATAAATTAAGTAACCTGTAGGCTTGGAAGTCTGAAACCCGTTTATAAGAATGGTTAGGCTTGTCCTAGGGACATGAGGAAATTATAACATAGGTCATAATAAACGAGGAGAGAAATTTATTAATGGGCCTTAGTTAATAGAACTAAGTTAATAAGTAAACAATGATAAGTTGTATTGACAATGTAAAATGGAATTATGATTAAATGAGAAAGGATAAGGAAAACTTATGAAATGAGATAAGTTATATTTAATCATAAATGGTAAGTGATATGTTAATAAGAAAACATGTGAATTGGATATACTTAATTACATATTAAGTTAAACATGTTATTATAATGATGAAATCAACAAGAAGATAAAAAGGGATTGTGGATTACAGACCTTGGGCCACAATCTAGAGAATAACATGTTGGGGGCTTATTAGTAAACTTAAATATGTTAAGTTGTATAACTAAAATTAATAAGCAAGAGAAACTTGGTAATTTGAATAAGAATTCAACGTGAATGAGAATAACCAAGTTAAAAGGAAACCTGATGAGGTAAGGCAAGCGCGTAAAAGAATGTTTGGACATAGGGTCTAATAACATATTAAAGTGAGGCACTTGAACTAGTCCGCACGTTTGAGGGTGAATAACCTAACGGGGTAGATCATCGTGGTGTTATAAGGAACGAGGGGGAGCGCACATTCATATGATTGTTGTAACGGCTCCGAAGGACTAGAAGGGGAAGCACGCGGCTTCCTGAGGTACATAAGGTTCTCCTAGTAGTCCTCTGTGCGGCGGCAGATGTCTTAGGATGTGTCTGTAGAGGTTGGGTCTGTGCGTAACTAGGTGAGTGGGCCTTGACTGCAGATGTGGCTATGCTGTCAGAATGCTGTGACGAGGTGACACCAGGGTGGTTCGGTGGTTGCCTCATGAGGAGGCAGAGGAAGGCAGAGGGTCACGACTAACAAGGATAGTTGACCTTCACTATTGGAGTAAGGAGTTGAGGGGAGACGCCACATGTATGTTTAGATTGTTTGCATAGGGGAAGTCGCTTAGCTCTGGTAGTCTTTACTAGTTGAGGGAGGGGCCGGGGTGGGGCCATAGCCACCACGAAAACAGACCCTAGGTATATCTGTATATAGGGGCTCTTTAAAGACGAGCCTGTACAAATATGGAAAAGCTCCCGATCGAGTTCCGTGTTTCTTGTATCACCCTGCCACGGAACTCGATGCACATTAGAGGACGTGTGATTGAGGCATCGAGCTACAATTGAAGATACATATGGTGGACGGTCTAGATTCATGCATGTTGGCTCTGGGTGGTGTATTGTAGACTTGAGGGCATTACTCCGATATGGTGTCTGATTCGAACAAAGGAGGTAGTCTGTACGTTTACGTAGCATATTAATGATAGATATATGCGGAACGTAGTATTGATATCCGTACGTCACTATGACGTAGGATGGGGGACTGCGTATATTTCGATGATGTTACGGTGGAGACTGTGCGAGTGAGGTACCATGGGGTGTACCTCAATATTGGGGGTAGCTACATATATAATGTATTAGGTTAATCCACTGGGGAGTAAATGGGTGTGACGTGTGTGTGTAAGCCTTGAGTGTTGTTAACCCAAGTAACCTAATAAATAAGAAAATATGATTGAACGATATATGTAGGATTATCCAAAGTGTATAGTTTAAATCCAGTCACCAAAACTTGTGTTCTGACCCCCTCCTCATAACATACTCACAGGTTAGATTGGTGGCAGGGACATGATAGCCTTGGATATTGGTTAGGCAGTATTATTAACACGGTAAGGCTATATTTTGATTACATTATATTTCATATATTCCACTGTAAGATAATTTATGAGCTCTGACATGTTTTATGTATCTTTATTTTCTGCAGGATACCAGAGCACAATAACTTGAGTTCCAATGGATTGGAATTTTGAAAAAAAAATCGGTCTATCGGAATTCGGGTTGTCACATCTTCGGGACATCTCGGAGCTTCGGCTCAACATATTGGCTAGCTACCTAGAGATCGCGTCTCATCTCAATATACGCGTTGGTTGAGTCTTCAGACTCCCAGGTTGTGTCTTCGGACTCCCATTTCGAGGCCTACCTCCTTGTTTTCTCTGTGATTTCTAGTTTTTGATTTTTGGAATTTGAGATTTTATTGATATTCATTTATCAATCTTAGTTTATTGATATTAACTTATCAATCTGGGTTTCTTTGACATATGTGCTGTCAATTTTATATTGATTTGATATGAATTATCATTTCCGCGTGTAGTTATATAACTTTGGATGATATTATTTTATAGTTCTATTTATAGATATATTGTAGACATTCTTGAGTTCCACATTTATGTGTGTTCACTTTTATTATAATATTTATATATCTACATTTCTCTATATATCTAATTATATGCCAGTTTATGAGATAAGTACAACTAGACTGATCCGTTTATCGTTTATTTCTTATAAATAATACTCGGGACAGGCTCGAGTATTGCAGGTGCTTCCATATGACTTCTAGCAGGATCCAGCTCTTTATTTTGGCTTTCTACACTAGTGTTGTAGTTTACGTTGATATGTATATGAGACATTAACTTTTATGTATTCACACTCTTTTGGCATGTATTATTGTCTACTCTTTTATAGTATTGTGGCCCTTATTTGGACACTACCTCTATGCATACACTATGGTGTTATTATTCGTATCTATTCCGCCTTCGTGATATGAAATTCTATGTCTGACTCTGATTATTTTATTATGTATTTTATATTGTCTCCGAATTATATATAGCCACTATGTAGTAGATTTGAAATTGTATTAGATATTTCGGATTTCCTCATGAGAAGTTGAAAAAGTAAGACCAAATTATTTGATATGTTTAACACTCTTTCGAAGCTAATATATAAATGATCGCTCCTCAACAGCCTTATTCTTCGGGTTAGTTGACACCATTGCTTGCAATGGCTTTCGCTAACGCGAGTATAGAGGTGGGGCGTTACAAGAAGAAAACATTTACTTCCAACTATTTTAAAATACGATACTTTTGGTTTCTTATTATATAAAGTTCGTATGGTGTTTTATGAGTTAAAGGTCTTATTAAGAATCTATTTAATATGTAACAAGCTGTTGCAAACTGCTTCAGCCCTATAATTTCTTGGTAAGTTAACATAGTTCTCTCACACTCTTGAATAGACCTATTTTTACGTTCAACTACTCCATTTTGTTGAGGAGTTCTGGGGAAGGAAATTATCCCCTTTTTATTACAAAATTCTTCAAAATTTTCATTTTCGAACTCTCTACCGTGGTCACAACGTATTGTTTTGATTTTTAAAGATAATAAATTTTGAATTATTTTATAAAAGGTTTTAAACTGATTAATAACATCACCTTTATTTTTAAGAAACAAAGTCCAAGTAAATCTAGAAAAATCATCGCTTATTATGTAAACATATATGTTGTGATTTATTAATTGAGTTTAGGATGGACCGAATAGATCCATGTGTATTAACTCTAGTTGTTTCGAGGTAATAATTCCCACTTTTGATTTAAATGAACTTCTTTTCAATTTTTCAAATTGACAGGCGTCACATAAATTATTTACTTTAAATTTCATTTTAGATGACCCTTAAATTAATTCTAATTTTGAAATCCAAGAAATGTGTTTGAAATTTATACAACCGAATCTCTTGTGCCAAATCCAAGGGTCACTTGTATTGGTCATAAGACATAAGTTATCGCTAGAAATTTTCATACTTAGTATATAGATATTTTTCTTTCTATCTCCTTCGTATATTATTTTTGAATTCTTATCTTCTATAAAGCATTTATCTTTTTCAGAATTGATTTTATAGGTTTTATCGCAAAGTTGACTTATACTTAATATAACTAATAAAACATTAGAAATAGTAGGAGTTTCAGAATTTTCGACATTGCCGATGCCAACTATATATCCTTTAGAATTATCTCCAAAGTTGACCATTCCACCATCTTCATATACTAGATTATTCAATAATCATATATTTCCAGTTATATGTCTCGAACAACCACAATCCAATATCCATTTGTCCTTTTTTTATCTCCATCGTTTGTCCATCAAAATTTGAATTTTCAGTAGCCATGTAACACACCTTTTCAGAATTTGAATTTCCAATAGCCATGTAACACGCCTTTTCCTGTATTTGACAACAATTCAGTAGATCACTTGATTTTCCAACACAATTGAATGCAGACTCTTCTAACATTGATGCAGTGCATGAATTAAGACTGGTGTTATAAATTATTTCAAAATTTTCTATTTAATATTTCCATAATTCAGATGATGAACTTTTGAAAACCTATGCATTGATACCAATTGTTAGGGATTTTGGATTAAGGATCTTAAGGAAAAATTAACACTAAAGGGGGTGAATAGTGTTTTAAAGAGATTATGGAAAATTTAAACAATCTTGAATATCTATGTGAATCACACAATGATTATCACACCAGAAATGATCACAAATACAAAAATATTCACAGACACAAATATAAGTAAATTTAAAATGCAGAAAAGGAAAGAACACACCGGATTTTATACTGGTTCAGATTACTCCTACATCCAGTCCCACGCAATGATGGATTGCGTAGAATTTTATTAATACTAGCATCAATCTTTACAACACTCTTGATTTCACTGCTACAAGGTTCACACCGATTCCACCACCCTTGATTTAACGACTACAAGGTTCACGCCGCTCTCTTTCCTTGATTTCAGGGCTACAAGGAACATACCCTTTCCCAAACAATTCGCAAATGATTACAATAGCCCAAGAACCCCTGAATAGAACTTCAAACAGAGAGTAGTTGATAGAGATTGAGAAGAAGTCTGATATAATTTGAGTAGAAATCGGTAGAGTATAAGTGTAGAAATCAAGAAATTCATGTATAATAATGGTGGTATAAGATAGGATGGTAATGGAGAAGAAGAAGTGACAAAAAAAATTCGAAATTTACTCCTCTTTATAGAAGTTGAAAAATTGCAATGTTTCTGAAGCGTTCCAAATATGAAAAGACACTTCCTCTGAAAATTGGAAAAAAAATGACAATTATATGTCGACATGCTCGTATATGTTTTCCGACATATGCATGTTGTTTTTGAATTTAAAATCATTTTTCAAGTGTTAAAACCAATATATATTTTCTGGAAATTCTTAAATCAAAATTAGTGTTTTAAAATGAGTTTTCTAAAGTGTAAAAACATATAGAAATATCATGTAAACATATTTATAAAATTATATGATATAAGACTATAAAACATATATTATAAACATATATATCTATGTAATAAAGTTCCTTAGTTAGACAAACAAAAGACAAAGAGTGGCTGTGATTCAATTTTGCAAGAGACATCAGACCGTCAAAATTTTGCCACCTTTGGTCTAACCGAGCCAGAATAAATTTTCCGTCACCTTTGATAGATGGTTTTCCACGTTCCCACATACTACTTCCACCACTCTCCCTTGTATCTCTCTTCGTTTCTTTGTCTTCATTTTTAATCTCCTTCGACCCCAAATTTTCTAATAATGCAAAATCATTTCTGCAAAATCAGGCCAAATTTTTTTGCTGTTAGTTTCCTCTCCTTGCATCAAGTTTTATAGTCTCTGAAATAGTTCTCTCTATTCACTACTTTTAGCTCTTTCCACTCACAAAATAGCATCTATCTTTAAAGAAGCATCAAGTTTGAATGGGAGATCTAAAACTGCTAATAGAAGATTTGCGTTCATCGATTACAGTTTGTATATGTCTGAATCCTAAAGAGAATGCATAGTTTTCTAACTGGATTGTTATTCAACTCTTCATAAATAAAGAGGCAACCAACGATTGGTGTTTATCGATGAGGGTTCGACTTGAAGTAAGGTAATCATTCAGAAAAAAGTATGCATTGTTTTGGTTAATTAGTTACTGAATGACTTATATAAGGTCAACTCTATTTTTATGCGCTTTAATATTCTAACCCATTTCATTTTCTTTCCATTTTACTGTGTACCAATTTAAGTTTGTTTAGAATTTGATTCTTCATTTCCGTTTGGCTAAGATTAGTTATAGGGCATCAGGTTATGGCAGTGCTTTGTTGATTTTTTGGTTATAATGTACATGTTGTTCTCCTGCTTTGATTAAATGCTTAGATTAGTTTACTGCATTGATTGAACATTTTTTTTGTGGTGGAATTAAAAGTGTTGTAAAAGTTGGTGACTTTGGAATTTATTGGTTGTACTGGGGATATGTCAGGGTTAGCGCTACTGCATCTTATGATTTTATATTTTAGATCCTGTATGATTTTTTTTTTTGTCCTTCCTCTTTTATGCTGGTCTATTAAACAAGATTTGAGTTATGTTCTTCATGTTCTCATTGGTTAATTATGCTAATATTCATCACATAATTTTACCAACATACATTTTAAAACCAATTTTTATTTGATTTCATACTATGGCTTTCACCGCTTGAATAGAAAATTGTAGGGAAAATGTTTCAGAATTTATTATGTTTCTTTTTTGGATAATGAATAATCATTATTTATTACTTATTGAATGAAAATTATCAGATGAAGATACTTCATGATTTATTATGTTTCTTTCCAAGATATTTCAGAAATGATTTGTAAGTTAAGGTTTCAAATCATCAAATTAGAATAAGGTTCCAAATCACGGTTTATTAATTTAAGATAGTTTCTGTTGCAAATCAGTTGTACCTTGTCATGTTTTCCCAATGCTTTGTTTACTGCGTGTAAGATGATTCTTGCATTTTTCGAGTCCCTCTTACTTTGGGCTTTATAGCAATTCTATCAAAAAAATAAGTTACCTAAAAAGAAGCCTTGTGTCTCTTCTCGTTAATGATCAAGTTTCTCCATCTCAATGTGAAAGATACAAACTGCACATCTTAATGACCCATTATTCTATGTTCTTTTGTGCTTTATAATTTTAAAGACGTTGCTATATTGATGTTAAGAGCTCATCAATCCCCTTATTATCACAAAACCAATTGACAATGTGATGGGATACATCTTAGTTTATATCCAGGATCACGACATATTTCCCGATACGGGACTTATCCAACAATTCAAATCTAAAACTAACATGGTATATTCAACTTAATTCTCTATGTAAATAGTTAAATTTTTGCCTACTTTTAGCATGTACTCCTTTATTGAAATTTAACTTTAGTTCCAACATTGCTAGATGGTAGAAGGTAGCTTTGTAATTGTTCTGAATTTAAGTTAGTCTCATTAATTTCCTTTTTTCCTTTTACTCCTTGGTTTGTTTTCAACTGGAAGTTATTAATTGGTATTGCTAATTCAATTAATACAATGTTTATTAATTTATTCTTCTGCAAGGTCCAATGAAATACTATAAAAAAATTCTTTTTAATGATAGTGTACCGAACTAAAATTTATGCGATTTGTATTTTACCCAACTATAGCATATGACACGCGATCATGCAGGGTTACATTACGTGAATACAACATTATGACAAAGAAATTTATTTTCAAGACGCACTTGGAAGCAATATTGGAACAAGGTGTCAATTAAATATAATTAGTTCGGAGAATTAGAGTGGCAGTAGAAGCAGCGCGTAATTTCATAACAAGCTTCGTAAGAAAATGTTGCTTACTGTACAAGTTGATCCATTTATATTTATATGTACTTATGTTTAGTAATTTTATATCATAGTATTTTTATTTTTAAATTTTATGTGAAATAACTTTATCGCTATCCACATCTTATATCATTGTTTTGCCTTTTCCAATTCTTATTACCTGCCCTTTTTTTTTTAAATTTCCCAATGACTGAACTCACTTTATCGATGTACTCTATTTATACTCACATTGTACAACCATGGAAAAAGAAAAAAAATCTCAAGTGCATATTGAATGCTTTTTAGTTTGAGTACATAAGAAGGCTGTTATTTAACCATGGAAAATGGAATTTGAATGGATACAAATGTATTTATCTTTGTTCTTTTACAGTTTACACAAAAGTTGCACGTATTCCTTTCGTTGCATAGATTTAACATCCAAAAAGAAATCTCATATTAAAGCGTAACATTATACAACAACAAAGATAAACCCATATGTTTTTCAATGTAGAATAGCGTTGTATTAGGATTCAAATCTACCTATTTAGATTTACCACTGCCTTACAAAATTTAATTCTTGCTAACATGCATTCATTGTCTAGCTCTACTTGTTCCAAATTATTCATGCATATGAAGAAATATTCAAAACTAATAATGCATAGGAGAGAAATAAACAATAAAATCAGATATACTTAAATTCAAGCTTGCTTTTGTGATTCTTTGTACACATCCCGTTTCCACTTATGTTTTAATTTATCATATGTTGGTTTCCCTATTAAGTTATTTGTTTAGTTCCAACTTGATTGTTCATACCTGTTGCATATATATGTCACTCAATTATATGTAATAAAATTTAAATAAATATAAACGGGTAGGTTCAATTTGTAATTTAGATGGATTCCTTCTTTACTTATTGATAGAAACAACAACCTACATAATAAAAGGTATGAATTATTGCTCATATAACACATTGCCTACTTGATGCTAATTTTATATCTAACTGTCAAACTTACTGTTGTTTTTAACGTTTTTTTTCCACCCATAATTTCTTAACGTTTCATTTTATCGGGTTCTTCTCTGAATTAAATCAAGGTGTCTTACCATGTCTTAGGAGAAATTAACATCATTTTACCTTTTATTTGAAAAGATAACAAAATGTTTATATTAACTCAAAAGTTACATAATTTTAACTCCACCACCACAATTCATTTTGTGCAAGGACTAAGTTAAATTTATAAGGCAATAGATTCAGTTGTGTGAATCTTGAAATCTAATATGGTGTTAACCACATGGTTATACTATGTTTAATTTTTTAGACAATTTACAATGGACGGTTACATGAAATATTTGTTTAGCACTGAAATATTGGTTTAGCACTACTTCGCATTCAAGCCTTTCTGCATCTCTTTGTACATTTATTTTTTGTCTTACTAATAAATAAAATTTTGAAATTGGTATATAGCTCTTTCCTTCTACTATATCAACATTGTTGAATTTTTTTACATCTTATTCTTTTGATTTTACCGAGTCATACAACTGCAATGAGAATCCTAACAAAAATTCTAGGGCTTCATCTACCAATAACTTACTGTAACTACACTATCATTTTCACATTGATTTTATGACCATTTTGTTGGTTACATCATAAACTGAGGCGAGATGTTTTCTTGCAGCAACTCAGAGTTAGAGCTTCTGGGATCCTCTTATATATGACCATTACTCCTAATTGGTCAGGTCTAAATCTATTTTATTTTAATATATATATTTGTACATGTTTTTTCTGGGGGTTCATTTTTTTTCCAGCTTGATGGATAATTTTCAAGTGTAGCTTCTATCAGATGGTGCTATTCAATTCTAAAGTGGACATGCAGGCTTCGTATTACATGTTTTGTATGATATGATATCAATATCAACATGTTTTGTACGATATAATATCAATATCAACGCTTTTAATGTACTGTTATTCTTAATGAAGTCAATGATGTATGTGTCTCAGTTTCACAATTCATCCTAATTGCAAATTTTATTCAATTAACACTATTTCATCAGCTAATTGCTTTGAATCCTTGCTTTATATTTTGCTTTTACTAATTATATATTGCTTTGATGCCGGACTGAGTTAATAACAGATTATATTTCATTGCTCATGATAAGATTTAGATTGAAACATGTTCGCATAAAGCACAACATGTAACTTCATAAACTTTATAAATGAAACATTCATATATGTGCCATCGGCACGGGCTACACACACGTATACACACACACGGACACACATACACAGACACACACACACACACACACACATATATATATATATTACACAATATTTGAGATACACCAGTCCACGCGCGAAGCGGGTGCCTTGATCACGCGTGAAGCGCATGCCGTTATGCTCGTATATTATAAAACTTATATATATATATATAAATTCGAAGAAGAAGCTTTACATTATTTTCAAGGCTTGTACAATGGGCAAACTAACGAAAACTTACCATACATTACCACTCATAGGCTGGTTAATACGAGTGGTAGAAGACTGCTGCTGCCTAGAGTCAGTGAGAGAGGTGTGCGATGCCATCAGATCTATTCATATTGATTCCCCGCTTGGGCCTGATGGGCTGGGCTTGAAATTCTTCATGGTCCATTGGCACAATATGAAAGATAAACTCACATTAGCTATTCAAGAAACTTTCAATTCAGGTCTGTTTTTGAAAGAAATTAAGCATACATTTATGTGCTTATCCCAAAATGTGAAAAACCTACTAGTGTAGCAGACTGTAGGCCTATTGCCTGTTGTAATGTAATTTACAAGATCATTAGCAAGGTTTTATGCAATAGATTGAAACTGATCCTTCCTGACCTCATTCCTGAATGGCAAAGTGCATTCACAAAAGGTTGAAGTATCTCAAAGAATTCTCTTCTTGCCCATGAAATGATTATAAACTTCAATAAAAGGGTGCTGACCGTATGTGTCTAAAAGTGGAATTACATAAGGCATATGATAAAATCAATAGACATTTTATCATACACATGCTAAAATGTATGGAATTCCCAGACAAAACTATTGAGCAGATAAAGGAATGCATATCTACTCCTACTTTTTCTATTCTCATTAATGAGGTTCCTAAAGGTTTCATTAGTAGCAACAGGGGCATCAAACAATGGGGCCCACTATCTCCTTATTTCTTTGTTGTGGCAATGGAGTACTTCACATTACAAATGGAGATAACATGCCACACGAAATGGGTTCAGACCATTCACAACATTCAGCCTAGCATTTCTTATCTACTTTATGCAGATGATTTACTTATTTGTATTAAAGCAAATAGGGCTGCAGTTGGACACATCAAATACATCTTTGCAAAAATGGAGGTACATTATGGTTTAAAAGTCAATGATTTAAAGACTAAATGTTATTTCAATAAAATTAGCAGGAATAAGCTACATGTCCTTGAAGCGCTGAATGTACAAGAAGGGGATCTCCTAGTGAAAACTTGGGTGTGTCTCTTTCTTCGAACAAGATAACTTACAGGGAATGTACAAGTTTAATCACAAGCATTAGGGACAGACTATATGGCTGGAGCTTAAGGCTACCGTCATTTTCTTGTAGAATAGAGTTGGTGCACACTATCATTCATGCAAAAGTCAATTTTTGGCTCCAAATGTTCCAGCTACCAGGTGCTTCGATTGAAAAGATAGAAAAGGTATGTGCAGATTTCATTTGGTAGGGAGGACTACACAAAATCAATTTTGAGGAGTTATGCAGACCTAAGGAGGAAGGTGGTGTGGGTTTAAGAAATATCAAGACAATGAGAGACGCTTTCACCTTAAAACAAGCATAGAAAATCATCAATAATTCAGGATTATGGGCAAGATGGATAAACAAAAGATATGGTAGAGAAAAATTTGGGTTATAAAGGAAGACAATAATGCTTCGACTACCTAGAAAGCTATTCTGAGAGTTTGGAGCACCTTGGCCAAGCACTGCAGAAAAGAAATTACTAATGGAAATGATACAGACCTATAAAAGGACCCCTGGATAAATGGCAAGTCCCTCATTGACACACTTGGGTGGGATACTTATTCAGCCTCTGGATGTCCAATCGGGATAGTCAAATCCATCATCATGAACAATCAATGGGATGTAAAAATTGCTTGTGATTCTGAACAAGAAGGGCTATTGAAAACATGCAAATTTATGAAGGGCAAATTCTATTCAAACACCGTAAATTGCTTTACTTACACCATGAGATTTTAAATAAAATTTCAGACCAAAATGTCCTTATTAAAAAAGAATCAATATTAAAAAATGAAAATATATACAATTTTCCCTTGTTTGCATTATGTATACTCAATATAATTTCTCTTCTAAAATTAATAAATTATAAATCAATTTATACCACTGGTTAAATTAAATTTATATTTCTTTTGAGGATTAAAATATATTCATATCGTTACAAGCAACGTTTATATACAATCAATTTTAATAGTTTTCACTTTAATTAAATATAAAAATTTAAATTAAAAACTAAATACTAAAATTAATGTTATACACAGTACTAAATTCTTCAATCATTCATTCAAATCTAATCATGCATAAATTTAACACCAAAATTTAACTAGTTTAATATTCTAATATTTAAAAATACAAGTTCAATTTTCCATCATCTAAAATTAAAAGTTATTTAAAAATAAAAAAAATCAAATAATTTAAAATACTAGTGTTAAAAATTAAAGTTTTCTTTTATTTTAGGTAAATATATTGCATTGAATTCCCAGTTTTATATAATTTAGTTTTAAGGTTAAAGAGAAAAGGTGATGAAAATATAAAAGGGTAATTTCGTTAAAGGCATGGTGTATGAAAAGAAATTTTTGGTGTATGCTATTTTAATTCATTTTATGGTGTGTGTTAAGAAATTATAGGTGTATGAATAGAATTAGCCTTTATGAAGATAGGCAGTATGACATATGGACTTGGATGGGCTCTACATTCAATTTACAACAAACATGGAATGACATTAGGACAAAATTTGCACACAAGACGTGGAGTAAAATCATATGGTGCAAACGTAATGTGCCCAAAATGGCCTGTTGTGCTTAGAAGGCTATTTTGGGTAGGCTACCAACAAAAGATAGATTACTAAAATGGGACATAATCGAGGAGCTAAGATGTGTTCTTTGTAAATCGAATAAAGAAACTCACAATCACTTATTTTATGGGTGCGAGTATACAAAGGAATTATGGAAAACTTGCTGTGTCAAAGTAAATTACACTACAATAGGTATCAAACTACAAAAAATAATGACAAACCATGAAGTGCTCTGGCAAGGCGTAAGTGAGACATCTGAAGTGAAGGTCGTCGCTTTTACAGTTGCTGTTTGGAGTGCATGGAAGGAGAGGAACAACCGAATTCACCAAGGAAAAGAAAAGTTAGTGGAGTTCGTCAGAAAATTTGCTAAGCAGGAACTTAACTTGGCATTACAAAGGAGAAGAGAACTTACCAGAGAAAGGGAACCTGCAACAGACAAAGGGCATGCGTGGATCGATCGCTGCCACTTGATTAGCACCAAGGTATAAGCACGTGTTTTTCGCCTATTAGCTACCATAGAAAGAAGAAGATGCGGGCTTTGAATTGTTTTAGATCTGAGCTTTTTGGAATTGTATACTTTACTTTAATAATCTCGTAAGTTTAGATGTAAAAGCAAGGTATGTTGGCTAGTGGAAGTATCTAGTCCGCACAATCTGTGTAACAAGGCTGTGGGCTTTTGTTCTCCTATTAGGTTGTAATTCCCAGAATAAAGCTTAAACCCATTTCCAAAAAAATAATTTTTGAAATCATAAGTAAAACCTATAATAATTTGTAATCATTTATAAAAGGAGTTTGAAAATTGTTTTGAAATTAATTTGAAAAAAGAATTTGAATGTGTTAACCCGAAGTTTTACATACATACTAGACTATATTACTTGACAATCTTGAGCTCTTGAAATCTTGATTATCTTGATACCCATGAGCCTTGAATTCCTTGATATCTTGAATCTCTAATATTGTACAGTCTTCAATTATATCCTGCACATATATATCTATGAATTCTAGACAAAAGATGTTTGTATATATTTTATAATCAATAATGTAAATAATTGAAACAAGGTTGTTGTCATCAAAATTCCATTCTCCAACATGGAGCTCGATGACAGATTTGATAACGGAGCAGCATTGGAGCTAGGAAACAGTTTGAAGATGGAGCGACGCTAGAGCTTGATTATCGATCTGAAGACGAAGGATGAACTTAGCGACGAGCTGGACTACACAACGAATGCCAGACATTTCCCTTGGATGGGTATTTAACCAATTCTGGTTAAATACATGATCCGGGTAGTCGCTATCGATTACCGTAGAGTGATCAATATCGATTACCATTGTTATTCGCCATTTAGTCAATTTGACATGGAAGATGGTGCGATTTCGAGGAGCAGGACATGATGGTTCATTCAATCGTGATTTTGACATGATGGCTCTTCGATCAGTGGCTTGGCTTGAGAATAAGGTTGTGGTACTTCTATGCATTGATGTGTCATTCAACGACGATGATTCCATGGTTTAGAGCCAGTCCGCTGTGATGAACTGCTTTCTCCGAGATGTAGAAAAGACGACATTAGGTCATATTGAGGTGAATGTTCACATGAGGATGGGATGTTACGCAGTTGTTATGTGTAACAACCCGAAAATCTGGGCCAGTTTAAAATTTTTATTTTGGCAATTTTAGCGAATTTTGAATATTTAAAATGAATTATTTTAAATAATATAGACGAGAAATTTATTTTGAATATAATTCGAACGTATATATTATATACGTCGTCGTTAGGATATATATAATTATAAAAGGAATTGAAAATTGCGCGGTAGTTCGATAATTCGATTTCAAACTTCAATTGAATGTACCGGGTGCAAAACAATCCGGATTTTAGTGAAACCAAAAATATTAGGATCTAATTGATAATATTTTTCGAACGAATCCGACAAATCGAAATTTCATAGCGGGAATCAAAAGATATGTCCAGTTGAAAATTCTGAATGGTCGCTATGTAATTCAGGCCCTTAAAAATAGACATTTTGCAAACGACCTCGGATTTCAACGAAACCACTTTTGTTGGGTCCGTGATGTCAAATTATTGCTAGGTTTTAAATTTCATAATTTTTCGAATCAATATGTGAGCGTGGCAAGGGAAAATACGTTTGACCAGTTTTAGTTGATTTCAATCGACTGGAAATTGGCCATTTTTCCAACGGTCTCAAAATTCGACGAAACTAGTTTGTTAGGACCGTATCGTCAATACGAAGCTAGAAAATATTTTTCTGGAATTTTTCGAGTTAGTATGTGACCCCGGTAAATTGAAATGCGCGTTCAAATTCAATATATAGAGTTATATGTTGATTTTGACGAAAACTGATCGAAACGACCGAATTAGCCTACGATACATATCCCATTGTGTTCGGAATGGGGGTAATTAGCTATGGACGATAGGCGGTGGGCCTCGTTACGAGGTCGTATGTAAAAGTCAACTTTTTGCAAAATAAAATAATTAAATAATAAATTAAAAAATAAACCTCTCCTCTCCTCTTTAAACTCTGGCCCCCCCTTCAGATCGATTCATTACCGAAATAAAATAATAAAAACAGAAAGGGGGAGCGACGATCGTCGCCCTCCCCGATGACCAACGCACCGCCGCCTCAGGTGGCGCGCCCACCACCAAGTCCCCCCCCCATCGACCCCCCCTCTCGCGCCAAAGCGCGATCCCCTTTCACCCCCTCGTTCGATTTTCCACCAGCCCTGCTCCGCCAAACCGCCGCCACCGTGGGGCCTGCCTCCGCCCGCCACCGACAGGAGCACCACCCCCGCGTCCACCAATAGCCTGTCACCCCTTCTCCAGTCCAATTTCCGACCAGAAACTCCACCTTCTCCTGAAAAATCGATGTAAGCTTTTCTTTTTACTGATTTCTTTTCAGTTTTAATAGAAAAAAATCCGATCATTAGCGGTGTTGTAATGTATAAAATAGGAATTCTACATAAGAATAAAAATAGGATTTTTATTTAGAAGAATAACAAGTAAATAAAGATTAGATTTTTTGAAAATAAACAAAGATTAGATTTTTTGAAAATAAATAAAGATTAGATTTTTTGAAAATGAATAAAGATTAGATTTTTTGAAAATAAACAAAGATTAGATTTTTTAAAAAAAACAAAGATTATATTTTTTTAAATATATGAAGTGATGATAAAGATATGATTTTGAATAGCTAAAAGATTCGATTTTTGTTTGGTTAAAGATTAGATTTTTCGTGGTAAAAAGATGGAATTTTTATTGAATGGAATAATAGGATTTGTCATATGTATAGAAAATATTTTTAGAAAAGTTTGAATCTTTATGTAGTTAAAATGGTTAAGGAAAAATTCGATTTTTATATATTGAATAGCGAAGTAAAAATTCGATTTTTATATATTGAATAGCGAAGTAAAAATTCGATTTTTATATATTGAATAGCGAAGTAAAAATTCGATTTTTATATATTGAATAACATAGTAAAAATTCGATTTTTAAATATATAAAGTGATTATAAAAATATGTTTTTTTTTAAATTGAAAGTGAACAAATAAAAATGTGATTTTTATTTTAAAGACATCAGCATATGAAAATGTGATTTTTATATATGTAGTGACTACGGGCAACGAAAGGGACAAAGGGCGAACACGACGAAGATTTCCTACATATGAAGAGTCGTGACGTTGGATTTAGCTATCGGTGAGAATTTCTCACTCTTCAATTTATTTTTCTAGTTATATATATATATATACTAGGATGCAGACGGTGTTTAGTAGCACCCGACACAATCGTCCACAGACCATGGACTTGTTTGTTTGGCTGTGTAGTTGGTTAGATTAGTTGAATTGAATTGAATTGTTTGGTGAAATGAAATTGATTTGATTGATGTGTGAATGGTGTGGACCTTCACTAGACCGGGGATAAGGCTAGGCCTCGTCCCGTTTCTAGTATCGTGCCGTTATGCCGCCGAAATTTTCTAAAATAAATTAGAAAAATAAAAATATCATTTTATTTAAAGAATGAACTGAATAGAAATTCATGTGTTGAAATAAAATATTTTATCGTTAAAAAAATAATTTTTAACGTGAAAGTGAATAAAATAAAATATTCATTTACAAACCGGACGGTTTGTTTATGTACACTGATTTGACTGACATTGATTGGGACGATAAATTTTACACATCGCCCAACTGTACAAATAAAATCTGTGTTTGATTGTTTGAAAACCCCACACGGGTGTTGGGATGAAATTTGAAGTTCACTCATCCTGATTGATTAAATATGTCGATCGATTGATTGACAGGCTGTTATAGGCGTTAGATATTTATATTTTATGCTTATACAGTGTAGTGCACTTTGGATGATGGTTGACTATGTATCGTTGCTATTTTATACATGTGTTGAATGGAATCCATATAATTAACTTTATATGGTGATTGATTGGGCCTCATTCCAATTTAGAAAATAAAGAATATTATAATATAAAGGTTCATGTGTTGACTGTACTCATCCGTTGAGATTAGTCATGTGTTGAACGAAATATTTTAATAATAAAATTTACATCTTTATCAATATAAAATAAAGGTTCATGTGTTGACAGTACTCATCCGTTGAGACTAGTCATGTGTTGAACGAAATATTTTAATAATAGAAATATTTGAAAAAGAAATATTTGAAAAAGAAATATTTGAAATAGAATATTGGAAAATAGAAATATTTGAAAAGGAAATATTTGAAAAGAAATATTTGAAATAGAATATTTGAAAATAGAAATATATGAAGCCGTGTTGATTAGATTGACGCCATTTTGACGTGAACGATATTTATATCGATTTTATTCATTTTAAATTGAATATTGAAAAGTGATTTCGAAATCGAATATTTTAAAATGAAATTGAATCTGATTTGAATAGAAAATGAATTTGATTTGATTAAAAAACGAATTTGAATTGAATCGAATAGAAAACGAATTTGATTTGATAAAAAAACGAATTTGAATTGAATCGAATAAAAAAACGAAATGAATTGAATATATAACGAATTTGATTTGAATAGAAAACCAATTTGAATTGAATCGAATAGAAAACCAATTTGAATTGAATTGAATAGAAAACCAATTTGAATTGAACCGAATAGAAAACCAATTTGAATTGATTTGAATAGAAAACGAATTTGTATTGATTTGAATAGAAAACGAATTTGATTTCAATTGAATATATAACGAATTTGATTCGAATTGAATATAAAACTAATTCGAATTGAATTGAAGACGAATTTGAATTGAATTGAAAACGAATTGAAGTGAATTCAAAATGAATTGAAATTTGAATTGAATAGAAATGAATTTTAAAACGAATTTATAATAGAAAATTCAATTTTGATTTGAATTGAAATAAAGGTTGAAATTGTTTTTGAAACCAATTCAAAATGATTTATAAAATTCGTTTTAAATAGAAATCGACGAAGTATATATATATATATATATATATATATATATATATATATATATATATATATATATTATATAATGGCCTGAATAGAACGCGCCGCGCCGCGGCAGTTCGTGAATTTCGACCATTTATTTCAAACGGACATTACGGGAGATCCGACCGTCGGATTCTCCTAAAACCGGAACCGTTGGGTTCGTATCGAAAAGGGCTTTCTAACGAATATTAGAAATTTGAGATCTAACGGTTGGATTTGGAGTTATGTCCAAATCAAATTCGAAAAAGGTCGCTGTAAGTGCTGTTCGATGGCCGTTGATGGAAATCGACTGTACGGGCCTTGATAAAATTATTAAAAATAGTAATAATTTGTGTAAAATCATAAGAAATAATTTGGGAAAAATTAGGATGAAAAACTCCATATTTGAAAAGATAAAAATAGATTTTTATCGAAATGAACTAGTTTTGAACTAAAATAACAACCCATTTATTTTTTAATAAATAAATTGGATTTGAAATGGGTTGTAAATAAAATTGATTTGTGGGTTTATCGTGAAGGGTGTTTTAAATGACACTTGTTCTTTAACCCGATAAATAAGTAGAATGTGATTTGGGTTTGTCGTGAGTTGTGTGTTAAATGACATTAGTTCTTTAACCCAGTAAAAGGAGTTTTAATGAATTTGCGATTAGATTGAAATGTCAATTGATAATTTAAATTATCAAATTTAGAAGATGAACGAGAATGGAGTATCACCAGTTTTGCTCCAAAGCGATAGTTAAATCTTTAATTAGATTTGAATGTGAAATGGTAATTAATTTTACCGATAACACCGTGGTGTTAGATATGGAGTATTACCAGTTTTTCTTCATGGGATGAATAGGTTGGGATTAGGAAATAAAATAAATAATTACTTCGGTACGGTTCGCTAATCTCGACTAGTTTGGAAAACCATAATTTGGTTTGAAATGACATCCAAAGGAAGATTAAAGGATAAATTTTAAAGAATTTATCTTGGATAAAATTAATGGGAACCTTTCCCTAAGAATTGAAATTTAGAAACTAGTTGTAGGTTAGTTAAGAAGAATGGTTTCCTGGGTATTGATCTGATGTTGGTTTCGGCCTTCGGGGTTAATATTTTGGGAATTGCTCTCTTACTGATTTACGGTTAGTGACTAATGAATGGAATGAGGCGTATGTTGTGTTTGTGTAACATTTGTTTTAATATACACGGGTTGTTCGGAAAGGCCGGGTTTATACCAATTCTGAATAACCGATTCGACGATATGTCGAAGATGAAGACGGTGGTTGAAGACCGGAAGTCTTCACATCGTTTGGGTGATTACTGATGATCTTGATTGGGCTGTACACCTAAGATGAGGGAATCAGTTGGTGGTCGTCCAGACGTACTTGGAGATCGATGGATATGCGAGGAAAGTGCCTCCGGTTTCGTTCAGACCCAGAACGAACTTGTAAATGGATTGTGTGTCTGACATTGGATTTTATTCTGTGTTGATTGATTTCTGTTAAATATATATCTGTTTGGTGGCGGAGAATTTATTCTCTTGCTTAACGCCCTTCTCTGAGACGTACGAGCTTAGAGGTTATATATCGATAGATATCAATCGCATGGCATGAATTGCCTATGTGGCACGCTGAATTGCATGGATCAAGGCTTCTGTCGAAAAGCAAAGTCTTGTGGTTGATGATCAAAGCACGGCCTACGTGGCAACTTTGTGTATAACGTAAATTCGCGAGCCTCACACCTCGGTATGAGTCAATAACGGGATACGGACTGCAGGGAGAGCACGACGTTTCTTTCTAGCTTTGGTGGTGTCAGTGACTTACCAGCCCTGACATTTATATACTTTTCACCTATGTGGTTGTTGGATGAGGCGCCTCGATTTTAGGTCTGTAAGGACCGGGAAACGTGTGTTCAAGAATTGCCAATCCTCTAACGTAAGTGAGGACCGGCCCTGAAGATCCAGGGTTGCCCAGAGTGCGTAGCCCTGAGACATTTGCTAGAGTGTCTCGAAAGCGGAGAGGAGCTTGCCCCTTGCCTCGACTCATGACGGAAATCCAATTTCCAATACGTGTATTGCGGTTTTAATTGTAGAACTAGTATGGCGACATGATATATGGTACCCATGCCGTCTATGATTTATATTTATGATTGAAATTGCTTTGACACTATATACTTGTTATAGTATCAAATGATTTGTTTTAAACGTACCAAGCATGTTTGGCTATTATAAGGGAAAACCCTATCCTCCGGCTTGCGTTGCATTGTGTGATGGGACCTGGGTCTTATAATAGCTTCATTTTTCGAAAAAGCATTGTGTTGTTTATTCTATGCGCTGGTATTCTTGGGAGGAAACCCGTTCCGTGTTATACGACGTGGTCCCTTGAATTACTCTCTTTTAAAGTAAAGTTTAAATAACTGTTTTAGTTATCACACCAGTCACATGACTGACCTGGAGTTTATTGTTTTAACCTAAAACTCTGGGTGCCCCTATTTTCCGCACGGGCAGCTAGTAGTTTTGGGTTTTGCAGATTTATATTCACAGGATCCTGGTTTACAGCTGGAATGATAACCGGAAAGCTCTGTATCCGTATATCACCTTCAGTTTTGCTTTGTATTATTTTCCGTTGCTATGTAATTTATTGTAATCTCTGATATTTATCGAATGTAATTTATTCATTTATACTCTGTATATTCTTGTATCTGATGGAATTGTTGTAATAACAATGAAATGTTCTTCCGTCTGCGTTCTAATTTGTCTTGTCCTCACAGTAATTCGTTCTTTCTCATCTCTTCGGAGACCGTGGAAGTTCAGGTCGCTACATTTGGTATCAGAGCTTTGATTTACAGAGCTCGAGAACAAGACACATTAGAACCCTACGAAAGAATTCATCAGATATTGGATTAGTAAAATCCAATTAGAATGACTTGTTAGAGATAGGATCAGTAGTATCCTAGAACGAGTGTGAAGAGTATATTTTTTCAAATGAAAACATTTTTGTTTTGAAATTTAAATCGTTTTATACGTATTTGAATATTTTATTTATATTGAATTTGGACAATCCAATATATAAAGATTTTGCATATACGCGTCATGAACGTATATTCGAAGTTTTAATATACTGGATAGATATAGAATCACATTCTAGTCGCCCGGAGATGGTACTGATGATTGTCATGACATCATCAGTATTTATGTTCGTTTTTCGAAGGTGTGATATCTATATATTTCCATCAGACTGGTGTGAGAACCAAAACTTATATAGCTAGATTTATTGTTGTGAATTGGCATCAAAAACATGATTTTTGACTATATATCAAAAATTTAAATTTCAAACGTTAATTCAACTAATTGATTGATGTTTGTGTTGTTTGTTTATTTGTTTGATAATTTTGAACCATTTAGCCTAATTGAACCAAATATTGAACTGTATTGAAAATTGGTCACATTTGCTTGTATATACATGTATATCTATTAAACAGGTCATAGCAAGGAGGCTAGAGCAGAGAATAAAATTTGTTTTCCCGACAAATAGGTACATGTTTACTATAATTTACTGTTTTGTTTGGGTGATGATGATTTTATGAGCTTATTGGCTAGCCGCTTGGCTTTTTCTTTTTCTTTTTGAGATCAGAAGGCCTATATGGCAATTTCGGGATTTTCCCGTGGCTCCCGGTGCAGGGGAGTTTATGGCGAAATTTTTCGAAAATTTAGGGTGTTAGTCAAATTTTTGAAAATTTGAAAATTCTCAGAAACTGAAAAGTTGGAGAATGGAAGCCAGATCGAACGTAGAGTTGATTGATCAAACCACTTTCGACTTTGTTCCTTTTCGAGGACGAAATTTTTTAAGTGGGAGAGAATGTAACAACCCGAAAATCTGGGCCAGTTTAAAATTTTTATTTTGGCAATTTTAGTGAATTTTGAATATTTAAAATGAATTATTTTAAATAATATAGACGAGAAATTTATTTTGAATATAATTCGAACGTATATATTATATACGTCGTCGTTAGGATATATATAATTATAAAAGGAATTGAAAATGGCGCGGTAGTTCGATAATTCGATTTCAAACTTCAATTGAATGTACCAGGTGCAAAATAATCCGGATTTTAGTGAAACCAAAAATATTAGGATCTAATTGATAATATCTTTCCAACGAATCCGACAAATCGAAATTTCATAGCGGGAATCAAAAGATATGTCCAGTTGAAAATTCTGAATAGTCGCTATGGAATTCAGGCCCTTAAAAATAGACATTTTGCAAACAACCTCGGATTTCAACGAAACCACTTTTGTTGGGTCCGTGATGTCAAATTATTGCTAGGTTTTAAATTTCATAATTTTTCGAATCAATATGTGAGTGTGGCAAGGGAAAACGCGTTTGACCAGTTTTAGTTGATTTTAATCGACTGGAAATTGGCCATTTTTCCAACGGTCTCAGAATTCGATGAAACTAGTTTGTTAGGACCGTATCGTCAATACGAAGCTAGAAAATATTTTTCTGGAATTTTTCGAGTTAGTATGTGACCCCGGTAAATTGAAATGCGCGTTCAAATTCAATATATAGAGTTATATGTTGATTTTGACGAAAATTGATCGAAACGACCGAATCAGCCTACGATACATATCCCATTGTGTTCGAAATGGGGGTAATTAGCTATGGACGACAGGCGGTGGGCCTCGTTTCGAGGTCGTATGTAAAAGTCAACTTTTTGCAAAATAAAATAATTAAATAATAAATTAAAAATTAAATCTCTCCTCTCCTCTTTAACCTCTGGCCCCCCCTTCAGATCGATTCATTACCGAAATAAGAAAAAGAGAAAGGGGGAGCGACGATCGTCGCCCTCCCCGATGACCAACGCGCCGCCGCTTCAGGTGGCGCGCCCACCACCAAGTCCCCCCCATTGACCCCCCCCTCTCGCGCCAGAGCGCGATCCCCTTTCCCCCCCCCCCTCGTTCGATTTTCCTCCAGCCCTGCTCTGCCAAACCGCCGCCCCCGTGGGGCCTGCCTCCGCCCGCCACCGACAGGAGCACCACCCCCGCGTCCACCAATAGCCTGTCACCCCTTCTCCAGTCCAATTTCCGACCAGAAACTCCACCTTCTCCTGAAAAATCGATGTAAGCTTTTCTTTTTACTGATTTCTTTTCAGTTTTAATAGAAAAAAATCCGATCTTTAGCGGTGTTGTAATGTATAAAATAGGAATTCTACATAAGAATAAAAATAGGATTTTTATTTAGAAGAATAACAAGTAAATAAAGATTAGATTTTTTGAAAATAAACAAAGATTAGATTTTTTGAAAATAAATAAAGATTAGATTTTTTGAAAATAAATAAAGATTAGATTTTTTTGTAAATAAATAAAGATTAGATTTTTTAAAATAAACAAAGATTAGATTTTTTTAAATATATGAAGTGATGATAAAGATATGATTTTGAATAGCTAAAAGATTCGATTTTTGTTTGGTTAAAGATTAGATTTTTCGTGGTAAAAAGATGGAATTTTTATTGTATGGAATAATAGGATTTGTCGTATGTATAGAAAATATTTTTAGAAAAGTTTGAATCTTTATGTAGTTAAAATGGTTAAGGAAAAATTCGATTTTTATATATTGAATAGCGAAGTAAAAATTCGATTTTTATATATTGAATAGCGAAGTAAAAATTCGATTTTTATATATTGAATAGCGAAGTAAAAATTCGATTTTTATATATTGAATGGCGAAGTAAAAATTCGATTTTTATATATTGAATAGCGAAGTAAAAATTCGATTTTTATATATTGAATAGCGAAGTAAAAATTCGATTTTTATATATTGAATAGCGAAGTAAAAATTCGATTTTTATATATTGAATAGCATAGTAAAAATTCGATTTTTAAATATATGAAGTGATTATAAAAATAAGTTTTTTTTAAATTGAAAGTGAACAAATAAAAATGTGATTTTTATTTTAAAGACATCAGCATATGAAAATGTGATTTTTATATATGTAGTGACTACGGGCAACGAAAGGGACAAAGGGCGAACACGACGAAGATTTCCTACATATGAAGAGTCGTGACGTTGGATTTAGCTATCGGTGAGAATTTCTCACTCTTCAATTTATTTTTCTAGTTATATATATATATACTAGGATGCAGACGGTGTTTAGTAGCACCCGACACAATCGTCCACAGACCATGGACTTGTTTGTTTGGCTGTGTAGTTGGTTAGATTAGTTGAATTGAATTGAATTGTTTGGTGAAATGAAATTGATTTGATTGATGTCGAATGGCGTGGGCCTTCACTAGACCGGGGATAAGGCTAGGCCTCGTCCCGTTTCTAGTATCGTGCCGTTATGCCGCCGAAATTTTCTAAAATAAATTAGAAAAATAAAAATATCATTTTATTTAAATAATGAACTGAATATAAATTCATGTGTTGAAATAAAATATTTTATCGTTAAAAATATAATTTTTAACGTGAAAGTGAATAAAATAAAATATTCATTTACAAACCGGACGGTTTGTTTATGTACACTGATTTGACTGACATTGATTGGGATGATAAATTTTACACATCGCCCAACTACACAAATAAAATCTGTGTTTGATTGTTTGAAAACCCCACACGGGTGTTGGGATGAAATTTGAAGTTCACTCATCCTGATTGATTAAATATGTCGATCGATTGATTGACAGGCTGTTATAGGCGTTAGATATCTATATTTGATGCTTATACAGTGTAGTGCACTTGGGATGATGGTTGACTATGTATCGTTGTTATTATATACATGTGTTGAATGGAATCCATATAATTAACTTTATATGGTGATTGATTGGGCCTCATTCCAATTTAGAAAATAAAGAATATTATAATATAAAGGTTTATAGGTTGACTGTACTCATCCGTTGAGATTAGTCATGGGTTGATCGAAATATTTTAATAATAAAATTTACATCTTTATCAATATAAAATAAAGGTTCATGTGTTGACAGTACTCATCCGTTGAGATTAGTCATGTGTTGAACGAAATATTTTAATAATAGAAATATTTGAAAAAGAAATATTTGAAATAGAATATTAGAAAATAGAAATATTTGAGAAGGAAATATTTGAAAAGAAATATTTGAAATAGAATATTTGAAAATAGAAATATTTGAAGCCGTGTTGATTAGATCGACGCCATTTTGACGTGAACGATATTTATATCGATTTTATTCATTTTAAAATGAATATTGAAAAGTGATTTCGAAATCGAATATTTTGAAATGAAATTGAATCTTATTTGAATAGAAAACGAATTTGATTTGATTAAAAAACGAATTTGAATTGAATCGAATAGAAAACGAATTTGATTTGATAAAAAAAACGAATTTGAATTGAATCGAATAAAAAACGAAATGAATTGAATATATAACGAATTTGATTTGAATAGAAAACCAATTTGAATTGAATCGAATAGAAAACCAATTTGAATTGAATCGAATAGAAAACCAATTTGAATTGAATCGAATAGAAAACCAATTTGAATTGATTTGAATAGAAAACGAATTTGATTTCAATTGAATATATAACGAATTTGATTCGAATTGAATATAAAACGAATTCGAATTGAATTGAAGATGAATTCGAATTGAATTGAAAACGAATTGAAGTGAATTCAAAATGAATTGAAGTTTGAATTGAATAGAAATGAATTTTAAAACGAATTTATAATAGAAAATTCAATTTTGATTTGAATTGAAATAAAGGTTGAAATTGTTTTTGAAACCAATTCAAAACGATTTATAAAATTCGTTTTAAATAGAAATCGACGAAGTATATATAATATATATATATATATATATTATATATATAATGGCCTGAATAGAACGCGCCGCGCCGCGGCAGTTCGTGAATTTCGACCATTTATTTCAAACGGACATTAAGGGAGATCTGACCGTCGGATTCTCCTAAAACCGGAACCGTTAGGTTCGTATCGAAAAGAACTTTCTAGCGAATATCAGAAATTTGAGATCTAACGGTTGGATTTGGAGTTATGTCCAAATCAAATTCGAAAAAGGTCGTTGTAAGTGCAGTTCGATGGCCGTTGATGGAAATCGACTGTACGGGCCTTGATAAAATTATTAAAAATAGTAATAATTTGTGTAAAATCATAAGAAATGATTTGGGAAAAATTAGGATGAAAAACTCCATATTTGAAAAGATAAAAATAGATTTTTATCGAAATGAACTAGTTTTGAACTAAAATAACAACCCATTTATTTTTTAATAAATAAATTGGATTTGAAATGGGTTGTAAATAAAATTGATTTGTGGGTTTATCGTGAAGGGTGTTTTAAATGACACTTGTTCTTTAACCCGATAAATAAGTAGAATGTGATTTGGGTTTGTCGTGAGCTGTGTGTTAAATGACATTAGTTCTTTAACCCAGTAAAAGGAGTTTTAATGAATTTGCGATTAGATTGAAATGTGAATTGATAATTTAAATTATCAAATTTAGAAGATGAACGAGAATGGAGTATCACCAGTTTTGCTCCAAAGCGATAGTTAAATCTTTAATTAGATTTGAACGTGAAATGGTAATTAATTTTACCGATAACACCGTGGTGTTAGATATGGAGTATTACCAGTTTTTCTTTATGGGATGAATAGGTTGAGATTGGGAAATAAAATAAATAATTACTTCGGTACAGTTCGCTAATCTCGACTAGTTTGGAAAACCATAATTTGGTTTGAAATGACATCCAAAGGAAGATTAAAGGATAAATTTTAAAGAATTTATCTTGGATAAAATTAATGGGAACCTTTCCCTAAGAATTGAAATTTAGAAACTAGTTGTAGGTTAGTTAAGAAGAATGGTTTCCTGGGTATTGATCTGATGTTGGTTTCGGCCTTCGGGGTTAGTATTTGGGGAATTGCTCTCTTACTGATTTACGGTTAGTGACTAATGAATTGGAATGAGGCGTATGTTGTGTTTGTGTAACATTTATTTTAATATACGCGGGTTGTTCGGAAAGGCCGGGTTTATTCCCATTCCGAATAACCGATTCGACGATATGTCGAAGATGAAGACGGTGGTTGAAGACCGGAAGTTTTCAAATCGTTTGGGTGATTACTGATGATCTTGATTGGGATGTACACCCAAGATGAGGGAATCAGTTGGTGGTCGTCCAGGCGTACTTGGAGATCGATGGATATGCGAGGAAAGTGCCTCCGGTTTCGTTCAGACCCAGAACGAACTTGTAAATGGGTTGTGTGTCTGACATTGGATTTTATTCTGTGTTGATTGATTTCTGTTAAATATATATCTATTTGGCAGAGGAGAATTTATTCTCTTGCTTAACGCCCTTCTCTGAGACGTACGAGCTTAGAGGTTATATATCGATAGATATCAATCTCATGGCGTGAATTGCCTGTGTGGCACGCTGAATTGCATGGATCAAGGCTTCTGTTGAAAAGCAAAGTCTTGTGGTTGATGATCAAAGCACGGCCTACGTGGCAGCTTTTTGTATAACGTAAATTCGCGAGCCTCACACCTCGGTATGAGTCAAAAACGGGATACGGATTGCAGGGAGAGCACGACGTTTCTTCCTAGCTTTGGTGGTGTCAGTGACTTACCAACCCTGACATTTATATACTTTTCACCTATGTGGTTGTTGGATGAGGCGCCTCGATTTTAGGTCTGTAAGGACCGGGAAACGTGTGTTCAAGAATTGCCAATCCTCTAACGTAAGTGAGGACCGGCCCTGAAGATCCAGGGTTGCCCAGAGTGCGTAGCCCTGAGACATTTGCTAGAGTGTCTCGAAAGCGGAGAGGAGCTTGCCCCTTGCCTCGACTCATGACGGAAATCCAATTTCCAATACGTGTATTGCGGTTTTAATTGTAGAACTAGTATGGCGACATGATATATGGTACCCATGCCGTATATGATTTATGTTTATGATTGAAATTGCTTTGACACTATATACTTATTATAGTATCAAATGATTTGTTTTAAACGTACCAAGCATGTTTGGCTTTTATAAGGGAAAACCCTATCCTCCGGCTTGCGTTGCATTGTGTGATGGGACCTGGGTCTTATAATAGCTTCATTTTTCGAAAAAGCATTGCGCTGTTTATTCTATGCACTGGTATTCTTGGGAGGAAACCCGTTCCGTGTTATACGGCGTGGTCCCTTGAATTACTCTCTTTTAAAGTAAAGTTTAAATAACTGTTTTAGTTCTTACACCAGTCACATGACTGGCCTGGAGTTTATTGTTTTAACCTAAAACTCTGGGTGCCCCTATTTTCCGCACGGGCAGCTAGTAGTTTTGGGTTTTGCAGATTTATATTCACAGGATCCTGGTTTACAGCTGGAATGATATCCGGAAAGCTCTGTATCCGTATATCACCTTCCGTTGTGCTTTGTATTATTTTCCGCTGCTATGTAATTTATTGTAATCTCTGATATTTATCGAATGTAATTTATTCATTTATACTTTGTATATTCTTGTATCTGATGGAATTGTTGTAATAAAAATGAAATGTTCTTCCGTCTGCGTTCTAATTTGTCTTGTCCTCACAGTAATTCGTTCTTTCTCATCTCTTCGGAGACCGGGGAAGTTCGGGTCGCTACATTATGACTTGGAGGGTAGTCATTGAAGTCTGACGACAATGCAGTTTACGGGGGACAACCCACTTGTCGATCGATTTCAGATGGGAGTCTTATGAACAGTTTAGAGATGGATGCTGTTGTGCATAACGTATGCAAAGGAGTTGTTGGTATTTGTGAATTGTGTGCAACATTGAGAGAGTGGCACAAGGAAGAATTAAAGATAATACGGTGTGGACTGATCGTCCCAAACCCCATAGCCAATGCGGTGTGAATTGTGTAAGGTTATCAACTATAATGTGGGACATAACAATTGTTCGGTGAAGCTCATGCAATGGGGTCTGCTGGTGCCTTGATTGATTGGGTGACCGAGTGCTGTATGCCATATGCTTTACGTATGGATGTTATGTTTGTTTACTTGTTTATCACCATTTTGTACTCAGACATCTATCACAGCCTATTTAAATGATGTTCATCATAATGTAGCATATATCGACTAGTATATGCTAACTCCGTGGATGCAAGAGCAGGATAAGTATGATTCTTCATACCCTCTGTGTCGTATATACTATCATGACTATTATGTTACTCTGAGATTTAGTCATCACTCACACCAGACTGTTGTTTGACCTAATGTTTTTATTTCCCACTTATTCCTTAGGTGCCCATCGACGATGCTGATGAGCAGACCAGGTGACATGTATGAGTATTATCTAGAGCTGAATAGGTGGATTAACAAGAGGCTACATTTTACCTCTTTATACTTGTACTCTTATTGTTTATTCCGTTGTATAGCACTGTGGAGCCTTGATAGTGTTATATATCTTTAGTAGATGTATGAGTTTATTTATTATTAGTACAAACTATATCACTGTTCTGTATAACTATATAAGCCTATGTATTTTGATTTTGTGGTTTATATAGTTATTACCGTCTCTCCTATTTTATATATGTGATTATTACTATTATATGTTATCTGATGCGCTGTGAGATATACGACAGATTATGTGATTGTGTTTATGGTATGTTTCTTCCTTTCTCTTCTCTTCTATTTCCCTATTTTCTTATACCTTCCTCTTATTTTGTACTATCTCTTTCTCTTGATGATCATTTTACGTCGATCGGATGCTTGCAGAGCGCAAAATTTTGGTTATAAGCACAGGTAGTGTATAGTGTTTCATCACATTTGGGATCAGATCTTAGTTGCGTTCTTTAATCTAAGAAGTACTGAGTTTGCAAGTTAATATGTACGAGAGAGTACATATTTTGGTTTTCAAATCTATGTATTATTAGTATATGTAACACCCCGTATTTTCTGAGAATATTAAAATAACAAATTAAAGAATAATTTATTTGAAAAAGAGGAATGAGAAAAGAATGATGTTTAGCATTGTTCTAAGATTTGTAAGCAAAAGACTTAGTAGCTCATTTGGTTAGAACATGTGACTTGCATACAAGAGGTACAGAGTTCGATCCCCGCCAGCGCGATATTTTTGTTTTAGGGGAATAGCTAAAAAGTGGCTTAGTGTGAACGCAGATCAAAAATTGGTTTAGTGTGAAAATGGTTAATTACGAAGAAGTTATTAAGCCATGAAGTTTGTATGCATATGATATATATATATATAAATTAAATAAATAATTATTCAAAAAATGTTCAAAACAACGAATCGGGAGGGGGAATAGCCGAATCGCACCATTTTTGGAGTCGACCCGAGCCTTACTGGGTCAACTAGAGGTCAATCCAGAGTGTTTGGCTGCCAACCCCTGGCCCGATTCGCCCTAAGGGCTGATATGGTATCTGAGTGGTCCAGATCAGTTCTAGGGTTAATCCTAAGGCCTAAATAACTTCCTACACCTATATATACACCCTAAGACCTAACCCTAAATCATAAATATTATCTATGACACCATTATGCTGTCAAATTCTCTCTTAAAACCTAGCCGCCGCCTCTAAATCAAATCTCAAGTGTTCAACTTCAACTCAAATTTAAGATTAGAGCTTCTACAACAATTCAAGATGATAAATCAGCAACACTGCAACGTTTCTACACCAATTTCAGTGCATAATTCTATTCTTTAACCATGAAAGGTGAGTATGGTGATTTTCACAATATAATGGAATTAAAAGTAACACGATGAAGTTGTAAAGAGGATTCATATGTATGTATGTAATTTAAATCTCATCCAAGTCTTCATCTTTTTGATTCATGTCATCATATTCCTATGTTTCTATGTAAAGTTCATACCTTTATCAGTTTATTCATGTTGAATCTGTCATTATGCCTCTATGCCAGTTTACATGCCCCTTTATTTCATGATGTTGTGTTAAATCCAATTTTCTGTGATTTGATTCTCTCTTCTTATCCCTGCTCCTTTTATTTTTGGATCTAGGCTACCTTCGAGCTTATGTTAAAAATACACGTGAATGCAAATACGTGGGAACAATGGGAATATGTGAAATATGGAAATTTGGATATTATTGGATATTTTGGATAATTGGATAGTATGTGAAATTGGCATATTTGGGTATGGATTACATGGAATTGATGAAATTGCCTATAATTGTAAATTTGTAATTGAGGCTAATTAATATGTAATTAGTGACAATTTGGACTAGGCAATATTACAAACATAATTATATGTTTAATTGGATAAACATGACATGAAAATTGGGTATGGGTGAAATACAATTTAATAAACCTTTGACACGAGGTTAGGCGCAATTGTGGCGTGAGACTGCCCGGAACCGCCCGACAAATCTGGCTGCCACAATTGGACGTCTAATGTGAGAGGTCAAAGGAATGAATTGTAGGTGCAACGGTTAATGACACGAGGTTAGACCTGGTCTGTGGCGTAAGACTGCCCAGAACCGCCCGACAAATCCAACGGCCACAAAGTGTTCAGTCTAATGTGGGAGGTCATGCACCGTTCATCATAAGGAATGAATTAAGGAATACTAACCATAATAAGACATGGGTATGGTTAGAGGGTTAAGTGGGGTGACATGTAAATTATGACATGTAAATATGGACTTAACCGGAATAAGATAAGACATGTAAATTATGACATGTAAGTATGGACTTAACCATAACATGTGTAAGACATGGACATTTAAATTAAAATGGTTAAGTGGGAGAAAAACCTAGTGGGGACCAAGCATAGGTGGGAGGCTTGTGTTGGATGGGGGACCCGTTTCAACCAGTAACCCGTTTGAGTATCTAATTGGGCCCGGTACTAGGCCGGGGTTGGGGCACGCTTACTGGACTTGAATGTAAGAGGTCAAAACGTGAATAGCGGTGGCAACGCGAGTCCAACGAGTTCTTGTGCATGCATGGGTCCGGGATGGTAGGTAAGACGTTGCTGCATCGTGTAGGTAAGGCCGTGTATTTTATGTTGGCATAGGGAATGCCACTTTGGGGAGTGATACACCCCACTGTGGGGCCAGCACGGGTGCCTACGGGGTTTAGGGAACCGATCGAATGGGTAGGGTAAGGGTACCTTAGCGGTGGTAGGAGCAAGCCGACACCTACGATAGCAGCTAGGTACAAGTAACTACCAAGTTTGTCATGTGGGTACAGTTAGTGGGAAGAGTCAACCTTTAGTAAATAGAGACTAGTAGATGTGCGGTGTAATTAAGTAATGTGGTGTAACTTAGCAAAAGTGCGGTGTAACGAAATACATGTTGGTTGAGTTGGATAGTCCTTTGGGTGCTAGTTTGATGTTGACTTCGGTCTTCGGGGTTAGTACTTGGAGGGTTGTTCGCTTAGCCAAGGTGTAGGATCGTCTTAGTACTTAGGAACGGAATCATCTTGTCCATCCTTTTTATCTACCTTATCTATGTTATAGCCATATCATGATGCCTATTTATGTCTTGATCATTTACCTTACCTATTATTTGTTAAAATTACTGGACTTGCCAGACTTTATGTCTAACCCGTTTTGTTTCCACCTCTTTTCTTTCCTTCCCCCCCAGGTTTGAAAGGAGGGAATACTACAGCTTAGTGCCAATTTCTTTCAGTTGCTTGAAAAGAGTAGATATATCGCTTGGACTCTCTCATCTTTATGGCTTTGCTTATGCTCAGTGGGGATTTATGCATTTATGTTATTTAAGTATTTGCTTCTTTATGTACTTTGAAGTTTTTGGAAAAGACAATTGATGCTGTTGTAATGGTTTTTGGAGACTACTTATGTAAGCTTGTTTTGAAGTTATGATGCTATGAAATAAGTTTTATCTTCCACTGTGTTTTATTTATTTATTCTTGTAATTTATCTGTTCTATACTACTATGACGCTTCATGACATTAATGCATTCCCTTTGTGAGTGACATTAATGGCCATGGGTGTTACACGTGGTATCAGAGCCAGGTTACAAGAACAGATAAAAAGTTTTGAAAAGTGTTTTCAAAAGTATTATTTTCATAGAAAGTATTTTCAAAAACTTGTTTTAAAGAAGCTATTTTCAAGGAAAGTTTACTTTAAAGAGCATAATCCCCACAAGCCATACATCTCTCTTTCGCTTCCCTTGTTTTGAAACTCTTTCCTTTTCTTTTTAGCATGTCTGGAGCATCTGAGATACCAGAGGGTGTTCATGTACCCGGTTGGTTTCGTCAATATCATGAGGCTAGGGCCGCTGCCGCGGGTCGGACCGACGTTCCTCCTCCTCCTCCCCCAGCTCCAGTCATTCCTCTATATGGAGATGCTTTCTCCAAGATATGTAAAGACTTTCGTTCGATGGGTGGAAAAACTTTTAGTGGGTCTGAAACGTTCGTTGAAGCTAGAAATTAGTTGAAAGAAGTGGAGAATCTGTTTGGCATTTTCGATTTGGACGATTGTAAGAAGGTCCAATTGGCTGCTTGGTTGATGAAGGACAAAGCTTTGTTTTGGTGGGAGGTTACTAATGGAGAGCGTGCTGTAGAGATGTGGGCAGATTTTAGGGGAAGGTTTGAGTTGAAATTCCTTTCTCAAGCCGAGGAGAGTATGTACCTGGAGAGGTTCCTGACATTGAAGCAGAAAAACTTGACTGTGAAGGAGTATGTGACCGAATTTAATAAGTTGGCGAGTTTTGGGCTTGAGTTGGTGAATACGCCTCACAAGAAGGCCTTGAGGTTTGCAAAGGGCCTAAATGAACCGCTTCATAGTTTGGCTATGTCCCACATTCCAATGGGGGCTACGTATGAAAAGCTTGTTGATATGACATACATGCATGAAGAAGAGAAGGGTGTAAGTACTTTTAGGTCGCAAGATAAGAAGGAGGATCCAAAGAAAGCCCAACAACAAAAGAAAGGTGGTAAAGAAAAGAGGAAGTGTCACAACTGTGGGATACCCGTCCATTTGAAGAAAGACTGTAGGAAGAAGAAGAAGCTCGCTTGTTATCATTGTGGTGATCCAGGTCATGCTATCAAGGACTGTCCTAAAAAGCAAGGGCAAAGGGCAGGTTCTACTTCGGGAGGGCAGGTTCATGCTCTCATGGCTCTGGGGATGGAAGAAGGTAGAAAAATTTCTGTTGAAAGTTTGATTTTCTTGTTTGATCATCCTGTCCGTACTTTATTCGATTCTGGCGCATCACATTCGTTTATCTCTACATCATTAGTTGAAACACTGCACTTAAATACTAGTCTCGTTGTGGATCCCATTATAGTCTCAAATTCTATTGGTGGGTCGGCTCATTTATCCATGGTTTGTAGGGATTTGAGATTTTCTTTCTTAGGCATTGGTTTTGAAGTAATGCTTTTGTGCTTGGTTTCATGGGCTATGGGTTGATTCTAGGGATGGATTGGCTAGCCATACATGGTGCCATCCTAGATTGTGAACGAAGGGTAGTAAAATTGTTGACTCGTAGTGGAAAGACCCTTGATATTTCTTGTGACCCTAGAGGATCGGTGATGCATAGTTATCTTGAGTCACTTGACGCATCCAATGATGATTTACATTCTGTTCGTATAGTCCATGAATATGTTGATGTCTTCTATGAGGTGAAGGGTCTACCCCCAAAACGTGAGATAGACTTTCGTATTTATCTTGTAGACAATGCAAAACCTGTATCTCTACCAGTATGCCACATGGCTCCTCGTGAGAGGAGGGAACTCAATAAGAAAGTGGGGAGTTGCTTGAGAAGGGGTTCATAAGACGTAGTATATCAGAGTGGGGTGCTCCAGTAGTATTTTTCACGAAGGCGGATGGGTCCCTTAGACTTTGTGTGGGCTATAGAGAACTTAATAAGCTTACTAAGAAGAATAGGCACCCACTGCCGAGGATTGACGATCTCTTCGATCAGATAGTTGGCGCCTCAGTGTTTTCGCAGTTGGACTTAGCCACTGGTTTCCATCAGTTGAGAGTGGCTGAGGATAGCATAGACAAGACTGCCTTTAGGACTCTGGACGGTTTCTATGAGTGGCTTTTGATGCCCTTCGGTTTGACAAACGCCCCCGCATGCTTTGTTGACTTGATGAGTAGGGTGTTTAGGGAGTACCTTAATAAATTCGTGGTGGTCTTGGTGGATGACATCTTGATCTTTTATAAGAACAAGGAAGAGCATGCCCTACATCTTAGGGAAGTGTTGGAGATCCTTCGAGCGCATAACCTTAAAGCTAAATTTTCTAAATGTCACTTTTGGAGGAAGGAAGTGCGATTCTTAGGTCACGTGGTTTCCAAAGAAGGGATAGCTGTGGATCCCGCGAAGGTGGTGGCCATCCAAGATTGGAAGGTCCCTAAAAATGCTACCGAGGTAAGGAGTTTCTTGGGGTCGGCTGGCTACTGTAGGAAGTTTATCAAGGACTTCGCAAAGATATCAGCCCCATTGACATGCTTGACGAAGAAGAACCTAGTTTTCACGTGGGACGTAGATTGTGATGATGTGTTCCAACGTTTAAAAAGAGCTTTGACCACAACCCCAGTCTTAGTGTTGCCAGATGGGAGTAAGCCATTTACCGTTTATACCGATGCTTGTGGGACAGGAGTACTAGGCACAGTCTTAATGCAAAAGGGGAGGGTAATAGCCTATGAAGGAACGCAGTTGAGATTGCATGAGAAAAATTACCCTACACATGACCTAGAGTTGGCCGCTATTGTTTTCGCGCTTAAGTCTTGGCGCCATTATCTTCTTGGCGAGAAATTCGAATTGTTTACAGACCACAAATCGCTAAAATACTTGTTCTCTCAGAAGGACTTGAACTTAAGGCAGCAAAGGTGGATGGAATTCTTAGCATCCTACGATTTCGAGATAGCATATACCCTTACAAGGGTAACATGGTGGCAGACGCCTTAAGTAGGAAAAGGTTGTCCTTGAGTCCGTTGTTTATTGAGCGGCGAAGCTTAGAGTTTATCTCTGCGTTTGACTTTATATCTTCCATTGACTTTGTACCCGATTTGCTAGCATCCTTAGAGGTCAGACCTACGCTTTTGGGACGGATTGGTGAGGCACAGCGAGACGACCAACAGTTGGTTGAGTTAGTAGAGAAGCTCATAGGGGGGAGTCATCAAGCCATCTTAGTAGGTATACCCTAGATGATAAGGGTTGGTTACGTAGGGACGATAGAATTTTTGTACCACGAGATGAGAACTTGACGAAGACCATTCTTGATGATGCACGTCATTCAAAGATGACCATTCATCCTGGCAGGGACAAGATGTACATGGACATGAGATGAGTTTACTTTTGGGCCGGTATGAAGAGGGATGTGGCCGATTTTGTCGCTAGATGCTTGGTGTGCCAACAAGTAAAAGCAGAGCAAAAGAAGCCCGGTGGGTTGCTTCACCCATTGGAGGTCCCACAATGGAAGTGGGAGAGTGTCTCGATGGACTTTGTTAATGGGTTACTAAGATCAAGGAAGGGTAATACAGGGATTTGGGTCGTGGTAGACAGACTTACTAAGAGCGCCCATTTTATTCCCGTGAAGAGTAAGAGGACTGCTCCATGGTTAGCCTCCATATACATTCGAGAGATAGTTCGTTTGCATGGTGTTCCTTCTAGCATAGTGAGCAATCGCGATCCTATCTTTATTAGCGAGTTTTGGAAGAGCTTGCTTAGAGAGGTGGAAATAGAGCGTGATGCGACGATTCGACGAGCTCTTACATGCATTCTTGGGTCAGAGATTAAGAAGATGAGGAATCGAGAGGTCAAGCTAGTCAAAGTGCAATGGGGAGATGATGAGAGCGATGCTACTTGGGAGATGGAAGAGAAGATGCGTTCATTGTACCCTTTTCTTTTCGAGGGTATGTCTTTTAATTTCTCCTTTATCGCTTAGCTTGTAATTGTTCTATCTTTAGTATGTCCTCTCACTAGTATCTTTGACCTTTAGATAGGGTAGTCCTATGGTTGAAACATGTGTTTGAGACATGTTATGTATGGTGGATGCATGTGGATGCAAGTGTTTGCTAGTGGTTGCTCGTGGATGCATATACACACACTTTAGGCACTAGATCGGCTCATTCACTTTCATATTGCATATTGCATATAAATGGATGTATTTAGTAAAATGAATGTACGTTGAATGTGTGTATCATATGGATGTTGCATTTAAATGAATGGTTATGCACACATGTAGTAATGATATGTATAGGGTTCTTTGCATACATGATGGATACATGGCACTATCATTATTTGCACTAAGGAGGTCGATTGAATCAGTGGACCGCCTGATTTTGCATTAGTATACGGACATATACACACACTATGCATATGTACATGAAAAGCATTAGAAATATTTTAAGGACCATGGTTGCTAGTGGTTGATGGTTGAGTAGATGGATGATTGGATGGTAGGATACGTTCTTCTTGACTTAGAGATTTCGAGGACGAAATCCTTTAAGTAGGGGAGAATGTATCACCCCATATTTTCTGAGAATATTAAAATAACAAATTGAAGAATAATTTATTTGAAAAAGAGGAGTGAGAAAAGAATGATGTTTAGCATTGTTCTAAGGTTTGTAAGCAAAAGACTTAGTAGCTCATTTGGTTAGAACATGTGACTTGCAAATAAGAGGTACAGAGTTTGATCTCCGCAAGCGCCATATTTTTGTTTTAGGGGAATGGCTAAAAAGTGGCTTAGTGTGAACACAGTTCAAAAAGTGGTTTAGTGTGAAAATGGTTAATTATGAAGAACTTATTAATCCATGAAGTTTGTATGCATATGAGAGAAATATATATATATATATATATAGATATGTATAAAAATTAAATAAATATTCAAAAAAAGTTCAAAATAGCGAATTGGGAGGGGGAATAGCCGAACCGCACCATTTTTGGAGTCGACCAAAGCCCCGCTAGGTCGACTAGAGGTCAATCCAGGGTGTTTGGCTGCCAACCCATGGCCCGATTCGCCCTAAGGGCTGACATGACATCTGAGTGGTCCAGATCAGTTCTAGGGTTAATCCTAAGGCCTAAATAACTTCCTACACCTATATATACACCCTAAAACCTAACCCTAATTCATAAATATTATCTATGACACCATTATGCTGTCAAATTCTCTCTTAAACCCTAGCCACCGCCTCTAAATCAAATTTCAAGTGTTCAACTTCAACTCAAATTAAAGATTAGAGCTTCTACAACAATTCAAGAAGATAAATCAGCAACACCACAACGTTTCTACACCAATTTCAGTGCATAATTCTATTCTTTAACCACGAAAGGTGAGTACGGTGATTTTCACACTATAATGGGATTAAAAGTAACATGATGAAGTTTTAAAGAGGATTCATATGTATGTATGTAATTTAAATCTCATCCAAGTCTTCACCTTTTTGATTCATGTCATCATATGCCTATGTTTCTATGTAAAGTTCATACCTTTATTAGTTTATTCATGTTGAATCTGTCATTATGCCTCTATGCCAGTTTACATGTCCCTTTATTTCATGATGTTGTGTTAAATCCAATTTTCTGTGATTTGATTCTCCCTTCTCATCCCTATTCCTTTTATTTTTGGTTCTAGGCTACCTTCGAGCCTATGTTAAAAATACGCGTGAATGCAAATACGTGGGAACGATGGGAATATGTGAAATATGGAAAATTGGATATTATTGGATATTTTGGATAATTGGATAATATGTGAAATTGTCATATTTGGGTATGAATTACATGGAATTGATGAAATTGCCTGTAATTGTAAATTTGTAATTGAGGCTAATTAATATGTAATTAGTGACAATTTGGAATAGGCAATATTATAAACCGGATTATATGTTTAATTGGATAAACATGACATGAAAATTGGGTATGGGTGAAATACGATTTAATAAACCTTTGACACGAGGTTAGGCGCAATTGTGGCGTAAGACTGCCCGGAACCGCCCGGCAAATCCAGCTGCCACAATTCGACGTCTAATGTGAGAGGTCAAAGGAACGAATTGTAGGCGCAACGGTTAATGACACGAGGTTAGACCTGGTCTGTAGCGTAAGGCTGCCCGGAACTGCCCGGCAAATCCAGCACAAAGCGTTCGGTCTAATGTGGGAGATCATGCACCGTTCGTCATAAGGAATGAATTAAGGAATACTAACCATAATAAGACATAGGTATGGTTAGAGGGTTAAGTGGGGTGACATGTAAATTATGACATGTAAATATGGACTTAACCGGAATAAGATAAGACATGTAAATTATGACATGTAAGTATGGACTTAACCATAATATGTGTATGACATGGACATTTAAATTAAAATGGTTAAGTGGGAGAAAAAACTAGTGGGGACCAAGCATAGGTGGGAGGCTTGTGTCGGATGGGGGACCCGTTTCAACCAGTACCCCGTTTGAGTATCTAATTGGGCCCGGTACTAGGCCGGGGTTGGGGCACGCTTACTGGACTTGAATGTAAGAGGTCAAAACGTGAATAGCGGTGGCAATGGGAGTCCAACAGGTTCATGTGCGTGCATGGGTCCGGGCTGGTAAGTAAGACGTTGCTACAGTGTAGGTGTGGCCGTGCATTTTATGTTGGCATCGGGGTTGCCACTTTGGGGAGTGATACACCCCACTGTGGGGCCAGCACGGGTGCCTACGGGGTTTAGGGAACCGATTGAATGGGTAGGGTAAGGGTACTTTAGCTATGGTAGGAGCAAGCCGGCACCTACGATAGCAGCTAGGTACAAGTTACTACCAAGTTTGTCATCTGGGTACGATTAGTGGGAAGGGATCAACCTTTAGTAAATAAAGACTAGTAGATGTGCGGTGTAATTAAGTAATGTGGTGTAACTTAGCAAAAGTGCAATGTAACGAAATACATGTTGGTTGAGTTGGATAGTCCTTTGGGTGCTAGTCTGATGTTGACTTCGGTCTCTGGGGTTAGTACTTGGAGTGTTGTTCGCTTAGCCAAGGTGTAGGATTATCTTAGTACTTAGGAACGGAATCATCTTGTCCATCCTTTTTATCTACCTTATCTATGTTAAAGATATATCATGATGCCTATTTATGTCTTGATCATTTACCTTACCTATTATTTGTTAAAATTACTGGACTCGCCAGACTTTATGTCTGAACCGTTTTGTTTCCACCTCTTTTCTTTCCTTTCCCCCCCTCAGGTTTGCAAGGAGGGAATACTACAGCTTAGTGCCAATTTCTTTCAGTTGCTTGAAAAGAGTAGATGTATTGCTTTGGACTCTCTCATCTTTATGGCTTTGCTTATGCTTAGTGGGGATTTATGCATTTATGTTATTTAAGTATTTGCTTCTTTATGCACTTTGAAGTTTTTGGAAAAGACAATTGATCTTGTTGTAATGGTTTTTGGAGACTACTTATATAAGCTTGTTTTGAAGTTATGATGCTATGAAATAAGTTTTATCTTCCGCTGTGTTTTATTTATTTATTCTTGTAATTTATCTGTTCTATACTACTATGACGCTTCATGACATTAATGCATTCCCTTTGTGAGTGACATTAATGGCAATGGGGTGTTACAATATATATTGTTTAAGTTGTTTTCCACACGAGTGTATGATTAGTATGGTAGTCCAATTTATGCTATTTTAATACTTTATCTCACTGATAGACGTTTCTGTATATAGCGTAATCTATTATGTAGTAAATAGTTTAATGGGTCCTTAGAGGACCGTGATCCCAAAATCCTTTAAGTTACTTTACATTTTAGTTGACACTTTATTTAAATTTATCTGTTATATGAGAATGTAAGTCCTGATTTGAGTTTTTTTGTTTTACTTGGACGCTCGGGTTAGTCTGAGGATATCAGCTTTGTGATTCCTTTAGAGCTCGGTGGTTGCTTGGAGCTTTATATGTATATTTGCTTAGTTTCTATGGTTTAATTATCAATTATTTCCTTTGGACATTGCTATTTACTCATGTATTAGCAGACTTATTTTATTTGGAACTAATTTTATATTTTATTTGGACTATGGTGTTATGATGTAACTGCATGGACTATTTCTTTCTATTTCCACTGCGTACTATTTTATCACTTTGTGCTTGTGTTCTGCGATAGATTTATTTACTGTATATGCTCATTATTGTCAAATTTATACAACAATCTACTATTTTGATCAATTCTAGTCTAACATATGTGGATTACTGTATATAACATATTTTGATCAAATCCAGAGTATGTGGAGATCTCATCATTCGTTCCACCGGGTCGTGGAAGACTCCTGGAACTCTACAATGGAGAGTTCGCCTTCTACCGTCTTCTCCCGTAAGCTTAAGCGCCTTAAAACTTGCCTCAAGTCTTGGAATGTTCAAGTGTTCAAGAACATTTTCGATCGTGTCAGAGCGGCCGAAGAGGTTCTTTTTCTTGCTGAGGCTTCTTTCGATGAGGATCCTTCTGCAACGAACAAGGAGGCGTGGGCCCTTGCCCAATTGGCCTTTTCTTCCGAGCTTCGTATCGAGAATGATTATCTTCGCCAAAAAGCGAGAATCAAGTGGGTTGTCGATGGAGATTCGAACTCTAAATTCTTTCACTCCTCCATTTGAAAGAAGAATAGACTTCTCACGATTCTCCAGATTCAGCATCCAGATCTCTCTTTGGCTTCCACTCCGGTGGAAGTCAAGGAAACCATCCTCTCCCACTTTCAATCGTTTCTCGGCTCTCCATCGGTCTCGGTTTCGGACCCGACTCTTCTGTCCTTCATTCCAAGGTTGGTTCTTCCTTTGGAGGGTTTTGATCTGGCTTTACCCCCAACCTCGGAAGAGATACACGCCTGTGTCTTCGCACTAAGTAAGGATAGTGCTAGTGGGCCTGATGGCTTCAATGGGGTGTTCTATCATTGTGCCTGGCCGATTATCCAATAGGATTTTTGCCAGGCAATCCGGTTCTTTTTCTCGGGTGGAGATATGCCCCAAGGCTGGACCTCTACTAACTTGATCCTAATCCCGAAGTGCGAATCTCCCAGCTCGTGTGCGGACTTTCGCCTTATCAGCTTGTGCAATTTTTCTAATAAGGTTATCTCTAAGATTGTAGCCACTAGGTTGGCTCCGTTCCTCCAGCGCATAATTTCCGCTTCTCAGGCAGGATTCGTTAAAAGTCGTTTGATTACGGATAACGTTCTTTTAGCGCAAGAGTTGGTATCTCAGATCGATAGGAAAGTCAGGGGTTCTAATGTTGTCGTTAAGCTGGACATGGCGAAAGCTTACGACCGCATGTCCTGGTTTTTCATAGTTAAGGTCCTTCGAGCTTTTGGGTTTCCCGAGACCCTTATTGATGTTATCTAGAGGCTCATATCCAATTGTTGGTTCTCTGTTCTCATTAACGGAGCAACCAACAGGTACTTCAAGGCTGATAGAGGTCTTCGTCAGGGAGATCCTCTCTCTCCTTCGTTTTTGTTATCGCTGCTGAGGCATTCGTACGTGGATTGCATTCACTCACGATAGCTAATCAGATCCATCAATTTGGCATTCCTTCAGGTTGCCCTGTTGTTTCTTCTTTGTCCTTTGCTGATGACATTACCATTTTCACGAATGGTGATCGTCGTTCAATCCGTCATCTTGTCGGTGTCATTCAGCAGTATGAGAGGAGCTCCGGTCAGCTCGTTAATACTGCTAAAAGTTGTTTCGTTCCTGCGAGAGAATTGTCCACGGCCCGATCGGCTTGGATCGAAACCTTCACTGGTTTCAAAGTGGCTGCCCTCCCTTTACCTTACCTGGGCATCGTTCTTTACAGAGGTCGTAAGCTCAACGCCATTTTCGACCCCCTCGCCGATAAAGTCAGGGGGAAGATCATAAGATGGAATGCAACGCTTCTCTCTCAGGCAAGAAGACTGGTTCTTATAAAGTCAGTGCTTGACTCTCTAGGATCTTATGTCTTTGCTGCTATGACTCCTACCTCTTCTTTTTTCAGATCTTTCCGATCTTTGGCGTCGTCTTTTTTCTGGGGGAAAAAGGATAACGCTAATCGTCACCATTAGGTCTCTTGGGACATTATCTGTCGCCCCAGGTCCGAGGGGGGTTTAGGTCTCAGAAACCCAAAGGATACCTGTACTGCTTTTGCTTGTAAACTTTGGGCTAGGTTTGAAGCGAACGATTCCTTGTGGGCAACGTTCCTCCACGCTAAGTACGGTAGGTTACAGCCCAATAGCTACACAGGTGTCCCGTCCTATGCTAGTGAGATGTGGAAAAGGATGCAATCCGTGAAAGATTTTGCGGATTCTCATGGTGGTGGGTTGGTTTGGGACGGTACCCCCTTCTCGATCCAAGCGGTTTGCAACTCGGCTCGAACCCCATCCCCTCGCCTTCAAATTTTCTCCTTCATTTGGGATGCCTGTATTCCTCCAAAAATTTCTCTTTTTATGTGGCGGACCCTCCACGAGGGGCTTCCGATTGATGAGAACATTCGGCGGATTGACATTCCTTTAGCATCTCGATGCAAGTGTTGTGGATCTGGGGAGTCGGAATCCATAACCCATCTGTTTTTCTTGGGCTTTACAGCCATATCTTTTTGGAATTACTTCGGAAACTTGGTTGGTCTTCGAGGTAATGCGTCTTATCTCGCGGATAGACTGAGAATCTGGTGGTCCGGAATCTCAGGTAAATCATTGTGATCTATCCTTTTCCGGCTTCTGCCTTGCCTTATCTGCTGGCACATTTGGTGCTCGCGGAATAGGGCAATTTATGAGGAGGTGCCTATGGACCCCCTTAATATCATCCGAAAGGTAAGGAATGATGTATTCCTAGCCTTTCGAGGCAGACCGTTTAGAGGTTCGATCGGCTCCCGTTCGCGTAGGCTTGCTATAACCTTTGATGTCTCATCGGTTACAGCAACCTCCAGAGCGGGAATAGGTTGAGCCTTTTCGCCTTGGGATATCAAGATCAGTCCCGTTAGCCTTCCACACCTTCCCCCCAACCCCTTTTTTTGTGGCTGATATCGTGTGCTAGTTTTGCAAAGTCTGGTTTTACAGGTTGTTGATTTGTTGGATTGCGGAGCTCTGGACTTGATCTTTGTACTGGTTGGGAACTTGTTACCTGTCTGGAGCGATAGATTATTTGGGTCATCGAATGAAGCTTATGGTAGACTTTCCTTTTATCATGACGAGGACTATTTCAGACTAGCGGATTTCCAGATTTTCACCGAGCTCCTTATGCCATGGCGATTTCTTCTTCTTCGGCATTGGTTAGGAGAATCCCCGTCTGGTGCCGATAAGCTGCTGTGATTGTTTCGTGTTGTTTCCTTTGATCCACATTTGTACCACCACTGTTCCACCAGTTTTCTTGGTTTTTCATTTTTGTGTATGCACAGGATATGTAGTTATCTCTACATAATCTGTTTTTGTGAGCCTTGGAGGATGGCTAGATCCTCCTTTTTGTTATATATATTTTTATTAAAAAAAAGGATTATTGTCGATTTAAATCATTTGAAATGGTGGGTTGTTACAAGGAATGGTTTTATCTATTAGCTATAAATTGTCTTAACTTCTTATTTGGGATGATCTAGTCAATGAAAAATACTTATAATTACTCTGTCTTAGCAGAATCAAGGATTACTAGCCTGACTTATAGTTTTTGTTTCTAGTAATGGTACAAACCATTACTTGAGATGCCATAAAATCCCTATTTAGTTGTGATGCTCAATTGCAGCAAGTTGATTATGCCGTGTTAGGTGGATGCTTATGTGCACATGTGGTATACCGTTTCTTGGAGCAAAATTGACTGTTGTGGTGCAAGGGTTAGTTGGGTTCTCGCAAGGGCTTTTCGATGACTTAGATTTGGATGCAAAATGAAGTAATTAGCTAGGAGTTCACTCCTAACAGACTCAAAGGTCGAGCCTGAATTGGTCAAGAGTCTTTATCGCTTTGGGTTTCCAAGCCAGTACGCTCAAGACCAGTTCACGATTCACTTCGAAGAGGTTTTGTATCAACTTCTTACGAGTCGATGAAGAGTTCTCTGATTTAGGAGATATGTGTATATTGGAAAGTGTAACCAAATTCGACGTGGTATCGAAGTATGGTTTAGTTTCTCCTTTGTCACTCTGAAGTCTGGAGTTTGTGGCTGGGCTAGGTAATCGACTCAGAAGGTTATTATTTCACTCCGAGTAAATAGTGGTTCAGAAGAGTTGATCGAGTAAGCTTGTGATATTCGAGTTTGCACCCAGTATAGAAATTTGTCCTACTTTGTCGCAAATTGTGGAGGAATATGTATTGATTGTCGATTCCGTTTCGTTGAGTGTTGCCTTGATGAAAGAGAAGCAAATGACGTCATCACCTAATATATGTTTCCGCTAATGGTGTTTCCAACATGTTTAGTTTGGCGTCGAGGTTTCATCATTCCATTCGACCTTGCGATTCGATGGATGGAACGAGATTTGGATTCGTGAATTGATTTATCTCTCTTGATTGTGACTAATCATGTTGAGGGCTCAGTTAGATATATATGTTTGTAACATCCGTGTTTGGTCGCCGGAACTTATTACCGTGGGTGACTGCAACATCCATAACGAATATTTTCTGTCCTCAAGGTGGAGGAATGTTATGGCATAGCTAATCTATACTTGGTAGTATACAGGTTTCGTCACAATTTAACTCATCCAGTCATGATTGCATGTTTGCTAAATTATTTGCTTGTTGTTAATTGTTGAACTTAAATGGACATAACAACTCTTCAACAGCGAGTTGTCTTTGGTTTAGCAATAGTGGGCTGAGACTTAGATCTTCAGTAGCGAGTTGTGTATGATCAGAAGATAGCGAGCTGAGAAGATCTATAGTAGTAAGTCATCGCCTGAGCTTATAACTTGGGAGTATCTGGACATATTCGATGCAATGAACAGTTTTCCACTATGTTTGAGTTAAGTTCCATATCAATCTAGTTATGGATATTCTTTCGGTTTGGAATCCTAAAGGGGTTTATCAATTGTGAATAGTCGGTTGGTGTATATTGATTATAGCGTTTTACACGCTACTTTGATTTTGATTGATTGGTTTGACCGTTCGGACCAACCAGTAAGTCGGCATATTTTGAGGTTAGTTTGTTGGAGTTTCACTTTTCATTGCGAAAGTGGGGTACTTAGGTCATGTCATCTCGAGTAGGATGTTGATATGAGTCCTACGAGATTTTGGATGGTTTGCAAGTTAGAGTCAACCCATGAGTGTGTTGATTTATCATTTCTAGCAGGAATGATAGGCCGATAGTACTGATTTGGTTGTGTGGGTAGTCACATCATCTCGAGTAGTATGTTGATACGATTCCTACGAGATTTTGGATGGTTTGCAAGTTAAAGTCGACCCATGAGTGTGTTGATTTATCGTTTCGAACAGGAAGGAGAGACCGATAGTACTCATTTGGTTGTGTGGGTAGTTTAGGTGCGGTTTATTTCCAAATGGAAGAGTATCATGTTTTAGACGATAACCAAAACCGCATGAGGAATAGTCGACTCCCGATTTGGAGTTGAAGGTGATAGAGTTCTCTTTGGTAAGTTGGAGGCACTATTATTGGCAAGGGTATCAGAGTCATTTAGTGATGTCACATCATTGGGATATCTCTTTCCCGATAATTATCTCAATCTTTTCTAGCGACAAAGGCTGGAATTCTAACCTCCTACGAGTATGAAGTTTCGTATATGTACATATAGGAAGTGCATTTGTTTATGTATGTCGAGTTGGAGATATACCAGTTCGGAAGCGATATTCCTTTACTGAACATCGCTTGTGTTCATTACTGGATACGACTCCATAACTCAAGGTGAGGTAATAACAGATCCGACCATGGTAGGAAATTTCGTATGAAAGAGGTGTCGTTTGTTCCTGGCATCATTGAAAGGAGTTGGTTACACATTTATTTTGTAATGAATGCAACGTTAGCTTGTTATAGTCGAATGAGATGGATTGAGATTTTCAAACCGATGTAGGAATAATTATCAACGGTTTTTATCTATGGGTTGCTATATAAATTGGGAATGTTATGACTGCCCTCGAGTCAAACCAGATTCATTGACGAGAGATGCTAAATTATTTTTCTTAATATTTGGAGTGGCAACCAAGATGTCAAGTCATATATGGATTGAATTTAATATGTGACGTGTTGTATTAGCTAAGTTAGTATCATGCATGCTAGGATAGGTATGGGGATTATTTTTATGATTATTGTTGCTTTATCTATGTATGTTTGATTATTGATGTTTAACATGAATTTATGTTTATATGATTGTAAGGCATGCATGATAACTGTATTGTTGTATCGTTTATTTATTCAAAGTAAAATCCATGCATGACTTGACATGCTTATTTTAGATAAATTTAGTTTATTTAACAATCTTACTCCCTTGTTGTTATTTCTAATACTATGTCTAATACTCTTTGTTAAGTACATGCCCAGGTACAAGGGAGCTATATTTGATTTGTTTAGATGCTAATTTGCTTTTATTTTCATCTAAATGCTAAGCTTGCTTAAAATGAGTACATATTAGATGCAAATTTTTGGGTTTTTCCATTTGGTGCATTTTGGTGATTTTTGTCCCATGTATGGATAGCCACTTTTGGGCTTTTGTTTTCTATTGTTGGGACAAGCCTTGCATGGCGATTTGTATTTTTTTTGGATTAAGCTGTACAGAGGTGGTGTTGCCGTAATTTTCCATGAATTTTTCTATATTTGGAAAGAAAATCAATATGCAATGCTATATTGAATTTTCTTCCAAATAGTAAGTTGTCACTTTTATTTTTCAATATCTATTTGCTTGGAGGATAAGTGTATAACTTAGGTGTTGGCTAGGCCTTATTGGTCCCAAATTTTATGGTGGTTATACTAAGGAATAGGAATGTTACCCTCATTCCAAATTCCGAGTCTATCTATTTTGTTATAGTCATCTTAATTGTTGTTTAGAGAGATAAGTGACAATTTCTTTTGTATTGTCACTTGTTCGAGAACTTAGGGTTGTGTCATTTTGTCCTTAAGGGTTTCAAGGATGAAATCCTTTAAGGGGGAAGAATGTAACAACATATATTTTACGATTGAATATTTAAATATTTTACTTAAATATTAATCGTTAATTAACTCAGTGACGGTTCCAAAGGTGATTTATTTACAAATGATCAAATCAAGACTTGGACCGGTTTCACTGAGTTTGGATTGTTCGTTACATGAATTAAAAGTATAAGAGTAGCTATATTTCGAGTTCGGATTATTTAATGGTCATAAAGATCTCGATATACGCGTAAATAGTCATTTCGGGATCGCAGTGTCAGATTGCAACGAAACTTATATTTTTTAAATCGTAGTAACGATTTGTTGCATGCTACCAAGTTTCATAATGGTCAGACATAACGATTGGCCATGCGTAAATTAAACGTGTGTCAATTTCTATAGGAAACTAACATTGTAATTCGAATTTTAAAAGGCTAACTCCTGCATACGATATATTTAGATCTTGAAGCTAGTTTCATTATTCGTAGAAGGTGTTTTTACATAGATGACGCCACACGACACCTATCGATTGGAGTTGCAGGTTTTCAGGTATATGTCATTTTAATATGCATCCCAATAAATTCAGTTTCAATTCCTAAATCTATACAGTGATTCTATTATGTATCATTTCAACCCGTAATGATTTTACAGATCTATAAAGAACACATAGTGTGAGAATAATTAAATATAATACTACCGATATCACACATGCATCATAATATACCACAATAATCAAATATCACTTGCAAACGTGTTATATATGTCAAAAGTGTGCTTGTCACATGTACATAAATTTATAACAAGCAAATCATATTTTCTAGAGCAATCTTAACATTTCATATGTTATTTCATGAAGTGTCAATTCACTAAATCAAAATGTTAATCTTGAGTGAGGGTTCTCACCTTGTGTGGAAATTAGAAAGTAGAGGATATTTGAAGGAGAAATTGATATCGATACTGAAAATGAGATATGACACAAGCACGACGAATACAAACCAATCCAAAATCTTAAACATAACTCGACTCGAATTAACATGGTGAATGGACCTCCAAACCAACGCATAAGATTGAAATCAACAAATCAACCTTTTTTTCAAAGCATGACACAAAGGTTCAACAAAGTCATGGTTTTGGCCAAACACAGTTCAAGCAAGAAAATGTTTTAGCAAGGACCTAACAACGCAAAGGACAAGAACTTCAAACTAAAGGAGATCTAAACTAAGCATGGTTCTCAGCAAAATATGGCAAGCTACATGTTTTTAACAAAATAAAGCTTCAGTAAAATAAAATTTCAAACCAGTAAAAATCAAAAAAAATCTTTTTTTATAAACACGAGAAGTAGGAAGAAAAACACAAAATGTATCACAGCACAACCCACTATAGGTGACAAATAATGCAAGGGAAGATCGGATGGAGTTCAGGACAGAGCTCAGTAAGGCACCAAACCTAGTCGGAGTGGGGTCGGATTCTAGTGATGGGTGGCTATGGTCGGTTGTCAAATTTTTTTTCAAAAGGAAGTGAAGGTTTGGACATGGCTGGATTTGGGTTAATGGTCGGAGTCGACCTCCTGTGGGGAGCAGCCATTGGATGCGACAGAGGTAAGGGGGAGGGATTGGTCATGGGTTTTGGTTTTTAACAGTGAAAAGATTATTATCATTATTATTTGAAATGAAGATAAAGAAGGTAGCTTGTGATTAGAAAAATGGAGTACACGCATGCGCATGCACATGTATATAAATCTAAATGTTTGTGGCAAACAAAAGAAGAAAGAGAAGACGAAGGCTACGGGAGGATGAAGAAATAAGAAAAGCGGTAGGAAAGTAGTAAAGAATGAAGAGACAAACAAATAGAAGTGAACAAGTAGGAACAATAAAGAGATGTATATGCGTTTGTGACATATAAATACACATGAATAATAAAAAAGAAATATGTAGAGAAAACTCTTATGCTACCGGGATTTTTCAAATTTTAAAATTGAAACTACAGAATTTAGAGCACCTAAATGGAAACAAGTATAGGTAAGAGAGGAAATGATCGGGAATAAAAATTGAAGTAATATACATATGTTAACCAAGTCTATGCATTATTTGGTCAAAAATATTTTTTTCAAAGAGATAAATGTACGATTTTTATGAAATGAAAAATACCGCCTTGCTCATAAAATGGTCTTGTATATTTAGGGAAAAATGCCTATTTTCCGACAAATTCTTATTTTTCATAATGATTTATCCAAATTTAACTAAATATGCGAACTAAACTAATTTGTGTATTTTTCAACGAGTTTATTTCTACACTATGTTTAGTTAAACATATCTTAAATATTAAATTTTTGATTTTATTTCAAATTTTGAGTTTTTAATATTAGTTGCGCGATATTGGTTGTCGCTAACGTAAATCTATCATATAAACCGATTTAAATGGAATGAGCTAAAGTTGACATTTTCATAGTAAAATTTACAGGAACAATTATAATATAAAATTATTACATTTTATAAATCAATACTACAATGTTTAATTTATAATTAATTTCACATTAGTATTAAGCAAAAGCACCCTCAAACTAAATGATCGCTCTAATATTACTATTCAAATAGACGTACATGTTTTAATTTATATCCAAAAATCGAAAAAATACGCTTTTTTATTCACAATAAACAAAATTTTAAATTATTAAGTAAAAACTTAGTTAAACATGTTATTTAAAATCCTTAAAATTCCAGGTTGCTACAATCTCTCTCACTCAAACCTTTTCATCCACGAAAAGAAAAGAGACAACGAAATGAAATAAAGAAATAATATACTTTGAAAATCAAGTTATATCTATTTGTTAACTTATGTATATCAATATATTGGAATGTATATAAACCAACTTTTTTTATATTTTTCAAACGTTTCGAAATGGATTTGAGAAGCGACTCGACGTCACAACTGGCACTCTCTCTCTCTCTCTCTCTCTCTCTCTCTATATATATATATTTCACTTTCGAAACCTAAAAATAAATACTGGTGATGTCATGATCATCATCAGAATTATTTTTAAGCGACTAGAGTGTGACTCTATATTCTATCTAGTACATATAAGATTTAACAAATACGTGTATCAGACATATACCCAAATCACTAAGTATTTGATAGGTCAATTTTAGCATTAAGTAAATACTAGGAACTTTCCTTTTAAAATAAAATATACAAAAATGATCCAGATATAAATAATTTTCAAATCATTTAATTATTACAAAATTTCGAATAAGGAAATTTATATATCTCCCCCACTCATTTATTTTATTATATCTTTAATTCATACCATATATTCAAATATAGCAAATTTATAATTACAAGAGAGATGATATAAAATTTCTCAATTATATATCCAATATAGTTCCTTAACTTATAATAATAATTCATTTATCCTATATGGTTCCTTAACTCATAGTAGTCTATTCATTTAGAGTAGCTCCTGTGCCATAAGCTTGTATAGTTGCACTGGACAGACCACTCTAAAAACCGTCTATGGTGGACGGTCCACCTTAAAAGCCAATAATAGTAGTTAGACAAACTGTCTATCTTCTATAATAATGCGTTTATTATTTGTTATAATAACAAGCGTTACAGATCACTTTAGAAACCGGCCGGCCGGCCTTACAAAAAAAACTTATATTAATATTTAATTAAAGTTATCACTTTTAATCTATACATTAAATCATCCTAAATCTTGCACTTAATTTCTAAATTTTTAGTAAGTCCAAATATCAAGAATATATTACTAAGTTTCTATTTATAAATTGACGTTTTGACTAATTTCATATTCGATTAAATCGTATTACATTAGGTACATATTAATATTCCTTATTAGTATACAACAAAAATTTTGTATTCAATTTAGTCCTATTAAATTTGGTCCATGTCACTATTATTTTCCACTATCCTTAATGTTATCAAAGTCTTGAATTTTAGTTAATATCTATTCAAAAAATTTCCTAGATTCAAAATTATTTTACGCTTAGATCTGAAATATAAGTAAACACCAATTGCTATCATGCTTAGGTTTAGTACTTAATATTACTTATAAATCTTAGTTAACCTCGTGAGTTTGGTTTATATATATTTTTCTCAAATCATCAAAATAATTTTCAAATATATATAAAACAAACCTTTATAATCCAATTTGTATTCTTATTATATTCATTCAAAATAAAATGTATACTTCATGCTTGTTTGACCTAACTTTCTCAATTTCAAAGTATCTTGCTTACTATTATATATCGGGAAATTTTATTATTATGTCAAAAAGCATTCATAAAATTTGTGAATTCTTTAAATTATCTCTTCATAAATCTCCACTTATAATTTTCACTTATATATACGTATATACTTAATATGGTATCATTAAATTTCAAAACATATATTTCTTTAAATTTTTTGAAATATCCATCTATCATAAGTTAAAATTCTTCTTCGGTATATACAAATTAGTATTTTTATTATTTAACTCAGAACCAATTTAATATTTCATACTTACTACACATAATATAGAGTTAACGAATTCCAAAATATCATGTTTCAAGTTATATCTTACAAACTTATTAGTATATTATCTCAGTTTTTTAACATATAAAACCTTTCGAAGTGCTTATTTCGCTAATAGACAACTAGGTGATTGTTACCCTAGTTATCAACATATTCACATATTCACATTAAATCTTAATACAAGCTATATTTAAAATTTCTTCCGTTATAAATTCAGTTAGTTCGAAGATAATTCTGAAACAGGAGGGAGAAACTGAACCAAAAAATGCTCCTAACCAGTAAAAATCTACAAAGATGGAGACCCTAATCAACATAAATTAGAGAATATTAAGGATTTTAAAAGCTATCAATTATATTTTTTTAGGATATATTTAGAATAAAGCCCGAGATTCAGACTCTAGAAATCCTAGTTGAAGAGAGACCTAGGAGAGGAATTCAAATAAAGAAAGCACTCAAAAATGGTCAAAATTTAAAATAATTTTTATATAAAAAATCCTTTCAAAATCATTTAAGTCTATTTTAAAAATTATTTGTGTGTTTCAAAATACCCTCTCTGAAGAAAGATTCTGCGATTGATTTTACTCATTTATGGTATCGCCACCCGATCTCTACTGAGTTCTAAACCCTGTAAAATAAGTTTTTGCTTAAACCTGGCTATGATACCATGTGTAATGACCTACCTTTTCGTACCATTCAAATCGATAATAAAACCAACCCAAACTGTTTCAAATAGCTGATCGTTTTAACTATGAGGTTTAATAAAATCAAATCATAGAAAATAGATAGACCACTGATACAAAATAGCTAAATAACTCGCAATGGAATAAATAAATTAGTAGTTTATGAAGCTACTAAATGCAAGAATCTCAAAACAAGGTACATTATATCAGAGTCATAAAGTAATACATCAGAAAATATCATATGCATAATTGTCTATTGCATAATAAAATGAGAGAAACAAAATGACAGAATCACTAAGATAACAATAACAGATAAATAATAAGTTGATCTCCAATAGATCTCCAACACCTAAAAAATGAATTGCTAACGCTGAACTCGTTATTCTGACCGGAGCATCAAGTCAAAAACAAAACACTCGAGTTGGGATTAACATTCTCAGTAGCAAATCAACTCAAGTGAAATGATCAAATGAAATGCACAAGTAACTTAAAAAAATGTTTAGGATTCCATTCTTTAAGGATCTGTTAAACTAGATATTATATAATACAATATGCTATTATAATATTGTCTATGGTAAATATACTATTGAAAATAGCATAAGCGAGATTATCATTATTACCTTTAAACCGTTTATAATGCCATAGTCTACACGGTACCGTAAATCCATCGTAAACTAGTAGTACTAGAGGGCACTCCATAGGTATGACAAAATTCAAAAGCATCCGGGGCTCGTTCAGGATAATATGACAAGGCACGTGAGGCAATACCCAGGGTAGAATTCTACCAGTTGCACTCTCAGACAGGTGGTAATGCATAGCGGCAACTACCGCCTACCACTAACAACACTCCCAAAATCAAAGGGCCCCAATCAAATCATAAAGTAATAGATATAATATCGAAGTGATGTGTCTGATAAGATGTGCTACCTTTATTAATCACGATATATCCTATTATGGTCATTTTAATTATGATCTGAAGGTCAAGGCTATTCGTCATCATTCTCTTACTTCATTCCAATGATGTTCACTAAACTAACCTACTTCATTCTGGATTCTTCACCATGTTGTACCGATAGTGATAGAGAATATGTTAATACCGACTTTGGTCTCTTTAACAACAAAACACTTGTTTCAGACAAGGTTATTTATTTTAATATCATACTTAAAATATCATAAATCAAATAATAACAACATAGATTTTTAAATTTAGACACTTAAGTCCAAATATTTACTAACATTTTATATTGAGTGCAGGATATTTATAGATAGATATTGAGAATTAAGACTATACAGTATATAGATTCAAGATTGAAGATTACAAAAATGAAGAATTCAAGAGTGAATGTTCATGAGTATTGAGAGTTCAAGATAACAAGATAAGTAATAGAGTCTAGATTTATGTTAAACTTTGTATTAGTATTCAGATTTTAATTGTAGAATGGAATCCACCTTCTCACTTAATAATGGGATGGAACCCATGGTTGGATGAAACTCACGATCTACTCTAGTGGGATGGAACCCACGAATTTTCAGAAGTATTTCTCAAATTTCCTTTTCGATTTTTTAGCCTCAAAATCAAAATTGTTTCGAATAACTTATTTTTGATTTCTAATTATTTTCTGTTTTTAAATATTTTACTCTTTCTTATCTTTATAATTTATTGTTGTTTTTAAATTTCAAAGTTTTAGCCTTAATCTCAAGTTATTTTTTAATTTAATTTTCTTATATTCTTATTTGTAGTTTTATATGTTTAGCATTTTATTATTTTCAAAAACCATTTCCTAAAATGTTTAACAAGTGTTATTATTTACTTATATTATACTTAGAATGTTTTACAAGTCTCAGAATTGTTTTAACAGGTTTTAAAATCAAAATTATTTTGAAAACAGATTTTTTTTAAAAATAAATTTCATCATAGGCATGCTGACATATGTCATCCGTCCATGTCGACATGGTTGCCATTTCAGCAAAAAATCAAATTTCATAAGATGCGTCCTTTCGTCGTTTCGCTTCGCGAATGGATATGACATTGTTTTCCTACATATACATGATGCCCAAAAGAATTTTAAATCACTTTTTCTTTATTATTCTTCACTCCTCCATTCCATTTCTTTTCTAAGTTTAAAGAATCCTTAACCAAACCATTGAAATTCAAAGTGACCAGATCATCACTAGTTTGATTCTCTCCATTTTCTATCAAAGATCTCAGTGCTATTCTAAGTTATATGAGCATCTGAAATCAAAGATCGAAAGATCAAAGTCCTATCAAGTCTCTCTATCAAATTGTTACTGAATAGGTTTGGTTCTGGCCCATTTAAATCAACTGGGTGCGATTGTAGCCTGTAAATCAATTAGGTGACCTTATAGCCATGTTAAATCAAGAGAGTTCCATGTACTCAAAAGCATAAGGGTGTACCTTGTGGCCTTGAAATCGAAGGTTGTAATATCGACATTTATTTGAAAAAAATCCACATAAGCAATTGTATGAGACTGGTTTTAGGGTAACTCCAAACTAGTATAAAATCCTGGTTTGTGCTTTCCTTTACTTCTTTTCCTTATTATTTTCATTGGTGTTTGATTCTGTGATTATTTCATACTTGTGATTTGCATTTTATTGCGTTATATGCAAAAATATTTTAAGAAATTCATAATTTCCATTAAACACTATTTAGCCCCTGGTCATAAGTTAGCCTTAAGGTCCATAATCTGCATTCCCAACATTTGGTATCAGAGCATAGGTTTTCAAAGTTTTCATAATCTGATTTTTGAAATGTTTTCAAATGACTACAAACACTAATAATGTCAACATTAGTAGCGTCAACATCATTTCTGGATCATTTATATAGGGTCAGACTACTGCTAGACCACCATTGTTTAATGGAAGTAATTATGCATATTGGGCATGTAGAATGAAATTATATTTACAATCAATAGGAATAGGCACTTGGAATATCACACAAACTGAGTATGTTGAATCCATAACTATATTTTCATAGTGGGCTGCTGAGCAAAAGGCTATTGCACTAAACGATCCAAAAGCATTGAATATTTTATTTTGTCCACTTAATAAAATGAATATAATAGGGTGTCTATTTATAAGTCTGCGTATGTCATCCGGAAAACATTGTAAGTTACTCACAAAGGAATAAGCAAAGTTAAGACGACCAAGACATCTATTTTGACTAACTAATTTCAATTATTCAAAATAAATTTGAATGAGTTTATCTTTGGTATGTAGTCCACGTTTTAGGATATTGTGCATTTACTAATTGCCTTGAAAAAGGCCTTCTTTGAGGAATACTAAGTCAGGAAAATCTTGAATTCATTAACTCTAAAATGGGATTGTGATGACCGCCTCATACCTTCTACACTAACCGATGTGTTAGGCTGAAATGAGATGATCATCAAGGTAAATAGTCTCTAGATGGAATATGTTGCATAGCTCAAAACGCATAGATAAACATATAATAGTAAAATATACAACAAGATATAGTAGTGAAGCATAATAAAGCAGAAGATCTCATCTAACAATACATACCAGTATCTGAATATCTGAATACAATATGCCTCGCTACATCCCTTAGAGTATCTCAAAAAAATAGTAGAATTGTAATATGATATAAGAAAATAGTATGTTAGCCTCCAGCTTATCACGGTGCAACATCAACACCACTAAAACGGTAACCGCTACTCAGTCTACTCGTCGACATTGTCAATGAGTAGCCTAATTTAATAAGAGGAGACATAAAATCTTGAGTCTGACGACAGTCTAAGTGAGTGATAAAATAACTATCAACGATTATGCAGGATAATATGACAATAGACAGTCAGTCTCACTAGAGTCGTCCTTGCAACCATAGAGTTAACACATAATAATGTCATTATAATATGCTACAAACACACTGAAAAGACATGAGTCAATAGGATTCTTAATCCTGCTTCCCTTCCATGTCCTATAGTGATAGCCTATGCAGAGAAAATAAAAGAGAACATACACAAGCAACCATAGCATACATAACAAGCAATAACCTAGCTATCACCGACTACAACCTTGAGTGCATCGATATAAAATGATTAGACATTGCCATATGTAAAGGACTAACGAAAACCTCGATTTTAGTTAGATAACTGCACGACCCCCATACGTTTTCCTCCCCGAGAGAACTAGATCACTTCCTGAGCGATCCAAGGTACACGATCTCTTAGATCCTGATATGCGTCCCCCCGATACCCCTGCTTTGAGTCCGCTAGAACCTGCGACTACCAACGATTCCTTAGCACTTACAACTTCACCAGCCATCCATGACTACCCCATCCTATATTCGTGTCTCACTTAAATCAGTCCATTATCTCTCTTGCTCGAGTCCCACCCAAGTCAATCCATCATCTTACAAGCTTGAGTCCCACTTGAGTCAATCCATTACCTTGCTGCATCGTTACAAGATCATCTTCTCATCAATTCAATTTTGACCACTTCCTCCTTGAGTTCACGATTAAAGAACCATGCCTTGTTGATAACTACTTCCATCGCATAGAAGCTTTCCGCAATCCAACATCACGAAAATGATCCAAAAGGCCAATGCTCCACATCCCTGAAGCCTCAACCCCCAATCATAATTCATGATGGATCGCTACTAGTCCATCGGCTATGGACCGGTACCGGTCCATCCACTTAGCCAATTTTTGGCTAAGTCTCAGATTCGTGCACTCCCCTTCTCGAGTACTTTCCTCCGATCCAATCTCGAAACATACCTCTTTCCCAATGATATTCCCTGTCAATCCATCAATGTGAATTCGAGCGATCATACTCTGATCCATCCAAATCTCATTAAAATTTGCGTATGACTAGCTTTCCTCCCTTTGAAGCCATGCCCTAAATTTCACCACCCCTCGATCAATCACCATAGGTCGGTATCAACCCATATGTCATGGACGAGTATTGGTCCATGTACTTAGCTTATTTCGCAACAAATTTTCTTGGCAACATCTAGACAACTTCCAGAGCTTTTCTGCCAAGTTTCATCTAAATATGATCATTTGAACCTCTGATTTTCTCTACTTGTCAATTCAAAGCCTACGACACATAATTCTAAATGACCAAATCAATCAAAATCATACAATTCAATAGATTAGACAACAATTTATCAAATTTCAATAATGATCAACATAAAAACATGAACATACATAAATTATAGCGTATAATCCATGGATGTAGCATAATTAGGATTTAAACAACTGTTATACATGATTAATCTAACAACTTACCAATTTATATGATCAATTCAGATTATTTTTGGGAATCTAATATTGAAATTAACAAACGATCAAATTTTAGGTGATATTAGCATGCATGGTGTGAAATAATTCTAAATTAACACATATTTTCCGTAATATCTGTGTGAGAGATATTTATCACTCAAAGCCTAGATCCAGTGAAACCAAGATGAAATCAATTCTAGGAAAGGAAGTGACACCGAATCAAATCCTTGATTTGATGCAAAATGGTGGGATCTAATCTTCTCCGATGTAGATCTTGCATTATGACATGATTTAAAATGAATAAATGAAGAAATTAGGGTTTAGGTTAAATTCGATGAATCACGGACAACAAACTAATGCTTGAATGAGAAGTGAAACCCTAATTATCTCCCCTAAACCCCTTTATCTATAATCACAGGTTGTTAGCCAAATGGCCTTGCTAGTCAGCCCATTAGCAGCTTGTTAGTCTACCTAATAGAAACTAAAACTTAAAACAATGATTTCTCCCAAACCACTGAGTCAAATCCTTAATGTAACCACTCTAGGAAATTGCCAACCACCATTCCAATCCAAAGAGACCAATTTTAGCACCTGATTCAGCCCCATCAAAAGTTACAGCTAAAATGGTAAATCCAAGGGCAAAATGGTCGCAAATAAACTTGGTAAAAATCATGGACATGTCTCACATCCCCATAAAAGAATATTAAAATTTGAGAATGATACGACTACTTTTTAATTAAATATAATTATTTTATGACTCTTCGATACGTGAGTCATTATATTCTCTTCCTTTTAAGAATTTCATTCCCGAAATTCCAAGCAAACATAGTATCCTTCATGCCTTCCATCCATGAGTAACCAGTATACCATGTAATCTAGGATCCAACAATCCATGCAACCAAAATCCTACACTAGCATGTGGAATTCTAATGGTGCAAGACAACATGCTACAAGTAAGATATGATATATAGGACATACCACTCAAAGCGTTCTGATTGGATCAATGTAACACCCCGCACTTTTATGATATTAATTCAATTAAATAATTATTGAAAATGATGAATGGAAAACGAACATTTTTGGAGTTGTCAGAATTGGACTTTGGAACGTGTACCATTGCGTTCGTCGCATTATTTTGATAAATTTACATATATAATATGTTCCAAATGGAGTTCGTACGACAAATTTACGAATGTACGAAGTTTAGCATTGGAAAATATTGGTATGTGAATGTGTGCAAATATAATTTATATTTTTAAATTACGTATGTACATAAATTCCTAGAAAAATGGCTATTTGAAATTTAAATATATGGGCAGTCAGAAAGAGGAAAGTAATTGATATTAAAATTGAAACGGTTCTATTAAATTGACAATGCATGTCATAATTGACATTAATAAAGAAATAATATAATTAACATTCAAAAATGTGACTAATTTATATATGAGAAGGATGACACGCATGTGTACACGCTTATAGATATATTTAATATAAATATATTTAGATGTAGATCACATAAGAAACATGCAAAAAAATATGTGTCGTAAATGGTATAAAACTATGCAATAAAAGGAAGTTTGAAATAACGTTAATTAAGTAGTGTTTCAATTTAGAATAAATATGCGCATATTAATATATTAATGGTGCACATTTGAAATGGAATGAATGCACATTAAAAATGGCGTGTAACATAATAGAAATAAATTCTAACAATAACGTTCATTGAATTAAAAAGGGATTAACACGCAGAATGTTAAAACAGAAGAAATTATATGCACGTATTAATTTCTTGCTTGAAATTTGAAATGGATAAGGCTAAAGAATGGGGAAAGAATTAAATCAAAATGTTAAAATTATAATGTTAAGAAAGAGAATAGGCAAGAAATAATCATGTAATCAAAGGCTCGTACATGTTTTCTTTGAAATATGTAAGGGTTGACACATACTTGCGCTAGGGTCAAACTAGTGTCGACCCAAGGGGTGTCTGGGTCGACCCAGGTAATGGTGGGTTGACCCAAAGTAAGTCTACTGGCCTGAATGTTTTAGGTTAAGTGACGTGCTTTCATTCGAATGACGGTTCTGATTTGCTTTCCATGAATTTAACGAACTAGGTTCTTTTGAGCGAGTATAAATAGCGTCTAGAGCTAGCCGTCAAACTCATTATTTTCTGAGCAGACACGGAAGCGTTGTCGTTTCATTTCTTCTCCTAACCTTTTTAGAATCAAAATAAATTAGTTTAGGCCTTCAAAATCAAGAATTGGAGAATGAAATTCATAGCTAAGGATTATAGTCGCCCAGAGTTTGAAATGACCCGAAATCCCCCGAACGGAAAACAACGGATTGCTTTGAGAACACGACTCATCAGACACCAAAAAAAGAACCTTTCATTGCTATTACAAAAATTACATCAGAGTATAAGAGTATATCAGAGTATGAATAAATATTACATAGTGGAAATACAATATCAAAGATTTAAAATGCAAAGCAGCGGAAATATATATACATAAATATAATGTACAATGGGAATACATCAATTATCACAACTGAAAGAAATACACAGATACAAAGCTTTTCGACTATAGCTCCAGTTGTAAACCAGGATCTTATTAAATAGAAATCTGCAAAACCAAAACTACTGACTGCTCGTGTGGAAAATTTGGGCACCCAGAGTTTAGGTGGAAACAATAAGCTCTGAGTCAGTCATGGGACTGATGTGAGAACTCAAAACAGTTATTAAACTTTCACTTTAAAATAAGGAATATCACGGGAACATGCCGTACGTCACCAAACGGATTTACTCCATGTGGACTCCAGAGCTTGAAAAAAATGATTTAATAAACAACGCAATGCTTTTGGAATAATGAAGCTGTTATAAGACTCAGGTCCCATCACACAATGCAACGCAAGCCGGAGGGTAGAGTTTACCTTATAATAGCCAAACATGCTTGGTACATTTTAAAACAAATCATTTCGATATTACTATAAGTGCATAGTGTATCAAACAACTTCAAATATAAATGTATTAATTATAGACGACATGAGCGCCCCATCCAACAATGTCGCTATATAGGTTTACAACTAAAACCGAAAAGTCACGTATTGGAAATTGGATTCCATCATGAACCAATGCAATGTATCTCCCCTTCCGATTCGAGACAATCTAGCCTACCATGTCTCGGGACTCAGCCGCAACTGCACTTGGGATCTTCAGGGCCAGTCCGTACTTACTTTAGTGGATTAGTTATTCCTGAATAGTACATTTCCCTGCCCTATGGTGCATAATGGTCAGTACGTCGACCATATCAAAAGCCACTAGGGACTCAATTCTGAGGCGTCTCGCTATCTAACATCCACTTAAGTAAAATGTCTGGGCTTTATACCATGACACCACTCCTAGATAGAAAGAAACGCATGTTCTCCCCACAGTCCCTCATCTCGTTTCTGGTTCATACTGGGTGTGAGGCTTGCAAATTAACGCTATACACAAAACTATGCTATTTAAAGCCATGCTTTGATCATCATCCACAAGAATCTGCTTTTCAACAAAAGCCTTGATCATTTCATCTTAGCATGTCACGTTATCGATCCATACCATACCATTGATTTCTGTTTATATATAACCTCTAAGCTCGTATGTCTCAGAGATGGGTGTTAAGCGAGAGAATAAATTCTCCACTACCAAACATATATATATTTAGCAGTGATCAATGAATATAGCACACAATATAACATCAGACACACATCCATTTACAAGTGCGTTCAGGGTCTGAACGAAACCGAAGGCACCTTATTCCTCATCTCATATGTACAATATAGGAGAGAGGCCCACACATATCCGAACAATCAACAAGTACATCCGGACAACTACCACTATAACCCCTTCAAGGCTGCAACTCCATCCCGGGCATCAGTAGTAATCCATTCGATGTGAAGATCGTCGGTCTTGCACCGTCTTCAATATCTTTAACTTTTAATCGTTGTACCAGTTATTCAGAATGGGTTAAACCCGGTCTTTTCGAATAACTGACGTGCTTTATAATCAAGTGATATATATAAAGATAACACACACATCTCATTCCAATCCAGAATATTCTTTTATTAAAATATTCATATCAGCTGGGTCAGGTTCCCATTAATTTTATAAAAGATAAAATCTTTTAAACTTCTTGTTTAATCTTCCTTTAAAAACCATTGCAAAAGATTTTATATTATCCTTTAACAATTTTAAACCAAATTAAGGTTTATAAAACTATTCGGGATTATCGAGTCTTACCAAAGTAACCATTTATTTTATTTTCCTAATCCCAACTATTCATCCCATGGAGCAAAACTGGCAGTACTCCATATCTAACACCCACTGTCCTATCGGTAAATTTAGTTACCATTTCACGTTCCAATCTAATTAAAGATTTAACTATCGCCTGAAGTAAAACTGTCGGTACTCCATTCTCGATCATTTCTTGAATTTGGTAAATCTGGTTACCTTATTCACATTTTAATCTAATTAAAGATTATTAAAACTCTAACTTGGTTTTAATCTCAAAAATCATTACTTAATTATTATTCAACTTTAAGAAATTAATCTTGACTTTAACTGGGTTAAAGAACGAATGTCATTTAAAACACAATTCACAATAAACCCAAATCAACTTCCAATAAATATGAAATTTTCATGGAAATATGATCAATATATAATTGGTATAAATTTCCGTATTGGACTAATAATATAAATGGAATAGCAGAAAAGCCTTTTAAATTACATATATAGTTACAGTCTTCCTTTACAGAAGCTCATCTCGATTATTACCAAATCGAATTCCATTCAATTCCAATTTAATATATTAAATTGGAAAACTTTACTTTGGAAAATTTCCCATTAACTCTTAATTAAAAGATTATAAATTCCAGATCATATCTTCACCATTAATTGGGCTTAAAGAACAAATGTTATTTAAAACATCGTTCACAATGAACCCAAAATCATCTTCCATTTAATTCCAATTTATAATTATAAATTGGAAAACTTCATTTATCTTAGTTAAATGATTTATTCTTTTCTCAACTAGGTTTAAGAACAACATTATTAAAGATACCATTCACGACAAACCTAAAATCTAATTTGATATTAATTACAAGGCTCTGAATAGAAATCATATCGGCTTATATTCAATATCAAATTATGAAACTAGCAGATATCATTTTGGAATAACGATATTAATACCTTCCAAATTCCTATAAAAAAATTTGTATAATCACGGATTCCAATATAGAAATATTCCGAAGATAATTTCCATTTCAAATCCATTCCAATTTATTCATTGGAAAATTCTGGTTGGACTAAAACCATTCTCTAATCCCATTTATTTACTTTGCAAAAATCCTCCAATTAATATCTCTAGTTATTTACTATTTCATTCAGATAAAAATATCTTTTATCTTTTCAAATGTGGAATTTTTCATCTAAAACTTTCCAAACCATTAATTATGATTTTACATAATTTATTTATATTTCTAATAATTTTATTAAGGCCCTTACAGTCGATTTCCATAAACGGTGCATTTACAGCGACCTTTTCCAAAACTGATTTGGACATATTTTGAAATCTAATAGTTAGATTTCAAATCTCTTATATTCATTGGAAAGCTCTTTCTGATTCAAACCAAGCGGTTTCGATTTTAGGAGAATACGACGGTCAGATCTCCCGTTAGGTCCATTTGGAGTTAATGGTCGAAATTTGCGAACGGTCGCTGCGCGGCACGTTCTATTCAGGCCATTTAAATACATGGAATATATATATCGTCGATTTCTATTCTAACGTATTTTATAAATACGATAATAAGTTCGTTTTAAAGCGATTTCGTTTCCATTTCCAATTTAAATCAAACCTCTTATATTCTAATAATTTTAGAATGATAATATTTTCAAAATGTCAGTTTTGAAATTCAATCTTTTCAATATTTATGTTAAAAACGAGTAAAATCGATTTAAAATCCGTTCGAGTAAAAATAGTGGTTTCTACTTAACTCGGCTTCATTATTTTTATATTTTTGTGTCCATTCAAAATCGGACATCAAAATCACTTTCTATTTTCATTGAATATTATTTTGTAATAATATTCATGTTTATATTCTGGATTGTAATAAAATCTCAAGCCATATCCATGTAAATGAATTTATATGGATTACATACCTCATAAACATCCAACGATAGTTGTGAACAACTATCACATCCAAATTGATATCCAATGTGTATTTATAATCAGTGTAAGCCGTAAATAAATAATTCACGCTTACAACGACCTGTCGACCAAACGATCGACATACAAACTAGTCACTTGGGATTTGTGTAAGTCAAATATCATCCCTATACTCGTGTGGGGTTTTCAAACAACAACAGTGGATTCAAATTAATCATTGGTTAATAAATTTAGCCAATTCTAATTCAGTTTGAATTATTTTTATACTTAACCAATTTTCACTGTTTAAATTATAAATAAATATTTATAATTTAATTTCAACTACCACATTGATGTTAACATTATTTTTAATATGTTAAACATTTCAACAGCACAAACAAAACATAACACAATCAATTTAATCGTCCAAGGTCTATGGACGAGGAAGGCGAACTAACAAGCACCGTATAGAATTTATATTGATTAAACTGATAAAAAACTACATTGGAAATCAATATATAATTTTATATATGAATACAATAACATGATAAAATAATTTTGAGTGAGGAATTCTCACTTTGGTTTCCACTCCATCATTCTTTATTTCTGAATTGTTCTGTTTTGATTTAAAATCACCTCAAATTCTAATTTGCTCCGTTTTGGTTCTAGTCCGTTCCATTGCGAAGCTCTCTTCATCACGATTCCAGCAGATCTGAAATCGTCCAATTCCGTCTTCGTATGAAGAAGATATGGCAATTAATACATTGATTACAATTGAAATTAAACCAACGTAATTAATTAACTAATTAATTTTCTAATCCCCCCAAAAATCATCGTTCACTTCTTGGCCAAATTCGAACTAAGCTGCTCCGTCTTCTTCATGTCGCGCACCACCGTTTTCACTCTGACCATCGATCAGAACATGTCACGCGGTGCGCCTCATCGTCAGTGACTTCCCCCATGAACCTCGAGCAACTCGGCTCAGCCCTCAGCCCCCAATTCCACTCGAAAGTCGAGATCTTACCGGTGATGAATCGCCCACAACAGACCGTCATCTTTGATCATCTTCGGTCAGGAGATAGGTCTCTCCAAGCTCTAGAGAATGGATCAGATGTGGACATTGTTTGAATTTAGTGAGAGGATCGAGCGAAAATTGGAATAAGGCGGGGGAAGTTCTGATCGTCGATTTTGGTTGGACGCAGTTTTTTTATTTCTGCTTTGACCAATGAACGTATTTTGACTAGGGTTGAGAGATTTTGGGATATATATATATAATTTTTAATATTAATTAATTCCAAAAAGTGAGAATTTGCGTTCGGACTCCAAATCAAACCCAACAACTGTCGTTTCTAGCTAATTACCCTCATTTCGGACACAATGAGATATGTTTCGTAAGCCAATTCGACTATTCGATCAGTTTTTATTGAAATTAAAATATAAATCAATATATATTGAATTTGAACGTACATTTTTATTTACCGGGGCCACATACCGACTCCAAAAATTATAGAAAAATAAATCTAGCTATGTTTTGACGATACGGTCCAAACAAAACTAATTTCGTCGAATTTGATGATCGTTTGAAAAATGGCCCTTTTCTAGTCGATTAAATTCAAACTGGAATTTCAAACACGTTTAAATTCACCCTGCTCACATATTAGTTCCAAAAATTATAAAATTTGAAACCTAACAATAATTTGACATTCCAGATCCAACAAAAGTGTTTTCGTCGAAAACGACCGTCGTTTGCGAAATGGTTATTTTTAAGGGCTATATATTATATTAAAATATATATAAATTCCATAGTGACTATTTAAATTTTAAACTGGAAATAACTAATAATTTATATATTGAAATCTGAATTTTTCACATTCATTAGAAAGATATAATTAAACAGATTCAAATGTTTTTGGTTTTACTAAAATCCGATTTATTTTGAATTCTGTACATTCAATTGAAATTAAAAATCAAAATTTCAAACTACCACGCCGTTTCAGGCTTGTTTTATAATTAAAATAAATTCATACATTCTAACTTTGATTTAAATAAATTTTAAATCGTTATTATTTAAAATAAATCATTTTAAATTCTTAAAATCCATTAAATCAATCAAAAATAAAAATTTAATTTTTTTTCCAAAATCTGGATTGTTACAATCTCCCCCATTTAAAATCTTTTCGTCCTCGAAAAGGAGAATAGAATCAAAGGTTTTTTTACTTAATCAACTTCACCTTTGCTTGACTCAAGTTCTTCAACTTTTCGGTTTCTAAGAACTTTCTAATTTTTCAAAAATTTGGCTAATACCTTAAATTTTCGAAAAATTTCACCATAACCTCCTTTGTATAGCCCTATAGGTAAAACCACAACTTGCCTCACAGGGTTCTCATCAATCAAAAAGAAAAAGAAAAAGCCAAGCGGCTTGCCAATCGTCTCATAAAATCATCAAAACCCCAATAAATACTGTAAATATGTACCTAATTGTTAGGCATACAATTTTATTCCTCTTTTTAGCATCCATGCTATGACCTATTCATTACATACACATGTACATATATGCAATTTCAATCAATTTTCAATTCAGTTCAATATTTGATTCGATTTGGCCAAATTTATCATTCATTCACATATTGGTTTTATCGTTCCAATATTTTAATTAGTTAACTAATAATCACACATCACAATCAAAAATCAATTAGTTGATTAGCTTTTCAAACATATAAGTTCTATATATACTCAAAATCATGTTTTCAGTGTCAAATCACAAACAATAAAATCTAACTAAGTTTTGGTTCTCACACCAATCAATTGGAAATATATAGATATCCCACTTTCAAAACTCGAAAATAAACAATGATGATGGGGCCCCATCATCAGAATTATTCTCGGGCGACTAGAGTGTGATTCTACATCTATCCAGTATATTTGAAGCTTTGTGTACATGTGGATCAGATGTATATTCAAAATCTTCTTATACCCGATAGTCCAAGATCAATATAAAATAAAATACTCAAATACGTATAATAAGATTTAATTTTCAAAATCAAATTCGTTTTCTTAATAAATAACGCTCTTCAAACTCATTCTAGGGTATTACTAGCTCTATCTCTAACGAGTTACTCTTATAGGATGTTGCTAATCCTATCTCTGATGAATTCTTTCATTCGGTTCTAATGTGCCCTATTATCGAGATTTGCAAACCAAAGCTCTGATACCGCGATGAAACGACCCGAAATCCCCCGAACGGGAAACAACAAATTGCTTTGAGAACACGACTCATCAGATAGCAACAACAAAACCTTTCATTGCTATTACAACAATTACATCAGAGTACAAGAGTATATCAGAGTATGAATAAATATTACACAATGGAAATACAATATCAGATATTTAAAATAAAAAGCAACGGAAATATATATACATAAATATAATGTACAATGGGAATACATCTACTATCACAACTGAAAGAAATATACGGATGCAAAGCTTTCCGAATATTGCTCCAGCTGTAAACCAGGATCCTGTTAATAGAAATTTGCAAAACCAAAACTACTGACTGCCCGTGTGGAAAATATGGGCACCCAAAGTTTAGGTGGAAACAATAAACTCCGAGTCAGTCATGGGACTGATGTGAGAAACCAAAACCGTTATTAAACTTTAACTTTGAAATAAGGAATATCACGGGACCACGCCGTATGTCACGGAACAGGTTTACTCCATGTGAATTCCAAAGCTTAAAATAAAATGATTTAATAAACAACGCAATAATTTTCGAAAAATGAAGATATTATAAGACTCAGGTCGCATCACACAATGCAGCGCAAGCCGGAGGATAGAGTTTTACCTTATAATAGCCAAACAACCATGGTACATTTTAAAACAAATCATTTTGATATTACTATAAGTGCATAGTGTATCAAACAAATTCAAATACAAATGTATCAATCATAGACGACATGAGCGCCCCATCCCACTATGTCACCATATAGGTTTACAACTAAAACCGAAGAGTTGCATATTGGAAATTGGATTCCATCATGAACCATGGAAAAGGATCTCTCCTTCTGATTTGAGACAATCTAGCCTACCATGTCCGAAGACTCAGCTGCAACTGCACCAGGGATCTTCAGGCCCGGTCCACACTTACTTTAGTGGATTATTTATTCCTGAACAATACGTTTCCTTGCCCTATGGAGCATAATGGTGAGTATGTCGACCATATCAAGAGCCACTAGGGAATCAAATCTAAGGCGCCTCGCTATCCAACATCCACAGAAGTAAAATGACTAGGCACCATACCATGACACCACACCTAGCTAGAAAGAAACGCATGTTCTCCCCACAGTCCCTTATCCCGTTTCTCGTTCATACCGGGTGTGAGGCTCGCGAATTAACGCTATACACAAAGATATGCTATTTAAAGTCGTGCTTTGATCATCATCCATAAGACTTTTCTTTTCAAGAAAAGACTTGATCATTGCATCATAGCATGCTACGTTGTCAGCCCATACCATACCACTGATTTTTGCCTATATATAACCTCTAAGCTTGTATGTCTCAGAGAAGGGTGTTAAGAAAGAGAATAAATTCTCTGCCACCAAACAGATATGTATTTAACATAGGTCAATGAATATAGCACACAACACAACGTTAGACACACATCCATTTACAAGTCCGTTCTAGGTCTGAACGAAATCGGAGGCACCTTATTCCTCATCCCATATGTCCAATGCAGGAGAGAGGGTCTCGCATATCCGAACAATCAACAAGTACGTCCGGACAACTACCACTATAACCCCTTCAAGGCTGCAACTCCATCTAGGGCATCAGTACTAATCCATCAATGTGAAGATCGTCGGTCTTGCACCGTCATCAATATCTTTGACTTTAAATCGTCGTAACAGTTATTCAGAATGGGTTAAACCCGGTCTTTCCGAATAACTGACTATCTTATAATCAAGTGATACATATAAAGATAACACACACATCTCATTCCAATCCAGAATATTCTTTTATTAAAATATTCATAGCTTCTGGGACAGGTTCCCATTAATCTTATCAAAGATATAATCTTTTAAACTTCATGTTTAATCTTCCTTTAAAAACCATTGCAAAAGATTTTATATTATCCTTTAACAATTCTAAACCAAATTAAGGCTTATAAAACTAGCCGGGATTATCGAGTCTTACCGAAGTAAACATTTATTTTATTTTCCCAATCCCAACCTATTCATCACATGGAGTAAAACTGGTAGTGCTCCATATCTAACACCCACTATGTTATTGGTAAATTTAGTTACCATTTCACGTTCCAATCTAATTAAAGATTTAACTATCGCCTGATGTAAAACTGGTGGTACTCCATTCTCTATCATTTCTTGAATTTGATAAATTTAATTAAATTATTCACATTTCAATCTAATTAAAGATTATTAAAACTCCAACTTGGTTTTAATCTCAAAAATCATTACTTAATGATTATTCAACTTTAAGAAATTAATCTTGACTTTAACTGGGTTAAAGAACGAATGTCATTTAAAACACAGTTCACAATAATCCCAAATCAACTTCCATTAAATAAGGAATTTTCACGGAAATCTGATCAATATATAATTGGTATAAATTTCCGTGTCGGACTAATAATATAAATGGAATAGCGACAAAACCTTTTAAATTCCATACATAGTAATGGTCTTCCTTTACAGAAGCACGTCTCGATTATTACCAAATCAAATTCTGTTCAATTCCAATTTAATATATTAAATTGGGAAACTTTAATTTGGAAAATATCCCATTGAATCTTAATTAAAAGATTATAAATTCCAAATCATATAACAAATGTTATTTAAAACATCGTTCACAATGAACCCAAAATCATCTTCCATTTAATTCAATTTATAGTTATAAATTGGAAAATTTCATTTCTCTTAGTTAAATGATTTATTCTTTTCTCAACTGGGTTTAAGAATAGAGTTATTAAAGATACCATTCACAATAAACCCAAAATCCAATTGATATTAAATACAAGGCTCTGAATAGAAATCATATCGGCTTATATTCAATATCAACTTCTGAAACTAACAGATATCGTTTTGGAATAACGATATTAATACCTTCCAAATTCCCATAGCAATATCCGTATAATCACGGATTCCAATATCGAAATATTTCGAAGATAATTTCCATTTCAAATCCATTCCAATTTATTCATTGGAAAATTATGGTTAGATTAAAACCATTCTCTAATCCCATTTGTTTACTTTGCAAAAATCCAGCAATTAATATTTCTAATTATTTACTAGTTCATTCAGATAATAATATCTTTTATCTTTTCAAATGTGGAATTTTTATCTAAAAACTTTCCAAACCATTAATTGTGATTTTAAATAATTTATTTATATTTTTAATAATTTTATTTAGACCCTTACAGTCGATTTCCATAACGGTCATCGAACTGCATTTACAACGACCTTATCCAAAATTGATTTGGACATATTTTGAAATCTAAACATTATATTTCAAATCTCTTATATTCCTTGGAAATCTCTTTCTGATTCGAACCCAGCGGTTCCGGTTTTAGGAGAACCCGGCGGTCGGATCTCCCGTTACGTGCATTTGAAGTTAATGGTCGGAATTCGCGAACAGTCGCTGCGCGACACGTTCTATTCAGGCCATTTAAATATAATATATATATTATTGATTTCTATTCAAAATGTATTTCATACAAATGTTAACAAATTCGTTTTAAATCGATTTCATTTCCATTTCCAGTTTAAATCAAATCTCTTATATTCTGATAATTTCAGAATGATAATTGTAACGATCGAGAATTCCGCTCGATCCGAATCGATCGCCAAACCGACCAAGACCGCTCGAAACCCCTGATTGTTTTGAGAACACGACAAACCAGAATGCAAACAGAAGAACATTTCATTGTTAATTACAACAATTCCATCAGATTACATGAATATACAGAGTATGAATCAATATTACACATCATAAAATATCAGAGATTACAATACATTACATAGCAGCGGAAAATAATACAATACACAACTAGAAGTAATACATGGATACAGAGCTTTCCGAGTATCGTTCCAGCTGTAAATCGGGATCCTGTGAATATAAATCTGCAAAACCAAAACTACTAGCTGCCCATGTCAAAATAAGGGCACCCAGAGTTTAGGTTAAAACAATAAACTCTAGGTCAGTCATGGGACTGGTGTGAGAACTAAAACAGTTATTAATCTTTATTTTAAAGTTAGGTAAATCAAGGGAGCACGCCGTATAACATGGAACGGGTTTCCTCCCAAGAATACTAGTGCATAAAACAACAGCGCAATGCTAAATAAAGAACAATGAAGCTATTATAAGACCCAGGTCCCATCACACAATGCAACACAAGCCGGAGGATAGGGTTTTACCTTATAATAGCCAAAGAATGCTTGATACACTAAATTTCATCTTTTACTACTATAAGTGTATATTGTCAAAACAATTTCAATCATAAATATCAATCATAGAAGGCATGAGTACCATATATCATGTCACCAATACTAGGCTCTACAATCAAAACCGCAAATGTCACGTATTGGAAGTTGGATTTCCGTCTGTGAACCGAGGCCAGGGATCGTCCTCACCGTTTCGAGACAATCTAGCCTACCATGGCTCAGGACCCAGACTCGGGTGGGCCCTTGGATCGTCAGGGCCGGTCCACCGATGTGGATTAAAACGCCTGAACACTGCGTTTCCCCGCCCTTTGGGGCGTAAATGAGTCCAATGACTCCATCGGTCCCGGATCGACCGATATATCCGAGGCGCATCGCAACAGCAACAACCACATAAGTCAAACTCGTCAGGGCGTGTAAAACCACTGACGCCACTTCTAGCTGGAAAGAAACACATGTCCTCCTTGAGGTCCTCTCCCGTTTCTGGTTCACAACCGGGGTGTGAGGCTCGCGAATCAACGCTACACAAAGCTATGCCACACAGGCCGTGCTTTGATCATCAACCACAAGACTCTGCTTTTCAACAGAAGCCTTGATCATTTTCCACTTAGGCATGCCACACAGGCAATTCATTCCTTGCGTTTGATATCCATCAATATATAACCTCTGAGCTCGTACGTCTCAGAGAAGGGCGTTAAGCAAGAGAATAAATTATCCGCCGCCAAACAGATATATATTTAATAGAAATCAACCACACAGAATAAAATCCAATGTAAGACACACAGTCCATTTACAAGTTCGTTCTGGGTCTGAACGAAACCGGAGGCACCTAGTACCCCGCATATCCATCGAATTGCACTTACAACGGCCTTTTCCAAATTTGATTTGGACATAATTCCAAATCCAACCGTCAGATTTCTAATTTCTAATATTCGTTAGAAAGCCCTTTTTGATACGAACCCAACGGTTCCAGTTATATTTTCAAAATGTCAGTTTTAAAATTCAATCTTTTCAATATTCATTTTAAAAATGAATAAAATCAATATAAAATCCCTTTGAGTAAAAATAGTGGTTTCTACTTAACTTAGCTTTATTATTTTTATATTTTTGTATCCATTCAAAATCGGACATCAAAATCACTTTCTATTTTCATTGAATATTATTTTGTAAAAATATTCTTGCTTATATTCTGGATTGGAAAAAAATCTCAAGCAATATCCATATAAATGACTTTATACGGATTACATACCTCATAAACATCCAACGATAGTTTCGAACAACTATCACATCCAAATTGACAGCCAATGTGTATTTATAATCCGTGTAAGCCGTAAATAAATAATTCACGCTTACACCGGCCTATCGACCAAACGATCGACATACAAACTAATCACTTGGGATTTGTGTAAGTCAAATATCATCCCTATACCCGTGTGGGGGTTTCAAATAACAATAGTCGATTAAGATTAATCGTTGGTTAATAAATTTAGCCCATTCTAATTCAGTTTGAATTATCTTTATACTTAACCAATTTTCACTGTTTAAATTATAAGTAAATATTTATAATTTAATTTTACCTAAAACATTGACGTTAACATTATTTTTAATATGTTAAACATTTCAACATCACAAACAAAACACAATACAATCAATTAAATTGTCCATGGTCTGTGGATGTGGAGGTGAGCTAACAGGCACCGTATACAATTTACAATGATTAAACTGATAAAAATCTACACTGGCAATCGATACACATTTTTATATATGAATACAATAACATGATAAAATAATTTTGAGCGAGAAGGAGTTCTCACTTTGGTTTCCACTCCGTCATTCTTTATTTCTGTATTGTTATGTTTTGATTTAAAATTGCCCCATATTCTAATTTACTCTGTTTTGGTTCTAGTCTATTCCATTGCGAAGCTCTCTTCATCACGATTCCAGTGGATCTGAAATCATCCAATTCTGTCTTCTTATGAAGAAGATATGGCAATTAATACATTGATTACAACTGAAATTTAAACCAACGTAATTAAATAACTAATTAATTATAATTAATCACCTAATCAATTTTCTAATCCTCCCCAAGATAGTCGTTCACTTCCTGGCCAAACTCGAACTAAGCTACTCCGTCTTCTTCACGTTGCGCGCCACCATCTTCGCTCTGACCATCGATCAGAACATGCCACGCGGTGCGCCTCATCGTCAGTGACTTCCCCCATGAACCTCGAGAAACTCGGCTCAGCCCTCAACCCCTAATTCCACTCGAAAGTCGAGATCTTTCTGGCGATGAACCGGCCACAATAGACCGTCATCTTTGATCATCTTCGGTCAGGAGATAGGTCTGTCCAAGCTCTAAAGAATGGATGTGGACATTGTTTGAATTTAGTGAGAGGATTGAGCGAAAATTGGAAGAAGGCGGGGGAAGTTCTAATCGTCGATTTTTGTTGGAGGCGGTTTTCTTATTTCTACATTGACCAATGAACGTGTTTTGACTAGGGTTGAGAGATTTTGGGATATATATATAATTTTTATTATTAATTAATTCCAAAAAGTGAGAATTTGCATTCGAACTCTAAAGTAAACCCAACAACTATCATTCCTAGCTAATTACCCCTATTCCGGACACAATGAGATATGTTTCATACGCCAATTCAATTGTTTCGATCAGTTTTTATTGAAATCAAAATATAAATCAATATATATTGAATTTGAACGTACATTTTTGTTTACCGGGGCCACATACTGATTCCAAATATTACAGAAAAATAAATCTAGCTATGTTTTGATGATACAATCCTAACGAAACTAATTTCGTCGAATTTGGAGATCGTTTGAAAAATGACCTTTTCTAGTCGATTAAATTCAAACTGAAATTTCAAACACGTTTAAATTCACTACGCTCACATATTAGTTTCAAAAATTATGAAATTTGAAACCTAACAATAATTTGACATTCCTGATCCTACAAAAGTGGTTTCGTCGAAAACGGAGGTCGTTTGCAAAAGGGCTATTTTTAAGGGCTATATATTATATTAATATATATAAATTCCATAGCGACTATTTTAAATTTTAAACTGAAATAACTAACAATTTATATAATGAAAACTGAATTTTTCACATTCATCAGAAAGATATAATTAAACAGATTCAAATGTTTTTGGTTTTACTGAAATCCGATTTATTTTGAATTCTGTACATTCAATTGAAATCAAAAATCGAATTTTCAAACTACCACACCATTTCAGGCTTGTTTTATAATTAAAGTAAATTTATACGTTCTAACTTCGATTTAAATAATTTTTAAATCATTATTATTTAAAATAAATCATTTTAAATTCTTAAAATCCATTAAATCAATTAAAAATAAAATTTTAAATTGGTTCCAAAATCTGGGTTGTCATAGAATTCCTCTTCGTACGAGGTACGTTATGTGGATATGATTCTAATTCAATTATTTTGTTTTCTTTTGGGTTCTGAACAATAAATCTGTGGTTATTATAGTATTGAATCAAATTAGGGAGAAACCACGGTTAATAATTCTGAATTAGATTCTAGAAATGGAATGCTAACAAGTGAGTGGATTTAAATTATGCCTTATGCTAATGGTATATTTATCGTTAAATTCCTCGTAATTCTTAGCGTAATGAATAATTGAAATTGTGGTAATCGAGATGTAATTCATTCCCTAAAAGCATAAAGAATATTACTATTATGTGAATTCATTCCTATAATTGCAACACCCTATAAAAACATACCTAAATATACTTAATATAATCTAATTTATCAACAAATAATAATAAGTAATAAAAGTCAGCAATAAAATAATAATATGTTAATGGGATGAAAAATTGAATTTCAAAAATTTAGGAATTTTGCCACGAAAATATCATAGTTGTATCAATTGCGAGATTCTTATCCGTTTTCATGTATAATATGTCAAAAACGGAGTCCATATGATGAATTCACATTTAAAAATGTTGTGCGTAAATATATATATATATATATATATATATATATATATATATATATATACACGAACATTAGAAATTTGAATTTAAAAATATAAAAATATGGAATAAAGGCATCTAATTAATGGTTGATTAAAATATTCCATTAAAGTTTAAATTGTGTGTATATATATACATATAAGAGGGGACAAGAATTTTGATTAAATGGAAAGAATTTAATGAAATAAGTAACATTAAATAATAAAACCTTTTCAACAATCAACGCAGGCCACTGGCTGTTTTGGAGACCGAGAGGTCGACCGCCTCCCTAGAAAGGGTGTCAATTGCCGGTCGACCGCCCTCTTAGGGAGGGTGTCGACTGCTTGGGGCAGCCAGTCCCCATTTTGGCTGGTTCTGGTTGACTTTAGTGTTTGTTTATAGATTAACAACCAAGATTAAATATGAATAATCCTACGACTATTATTCACTCACACACCTATAAATAACATTCTAAACCTCAACCCTAAACCTAGTATTCTCCTCCTCCGTTGCCTCTACTCTTCCATTGATTCCAGAGAAAATATATTTTTGTTTCTACTTCCTCTCTTAAATCTAATTTTCTTTTCTAATCCCTTTTCTTGTAGGATTTGAATAGGATCTGAATCTGGAATCATAAGACCCTTAGTGTAAATTAAATTTTTGATCATTTTCCAAGTTTTTTGATATAAATATAATTCTGGAAATTCTTGAATTCAAATATATTGTTATAAATTAATATTGTAAAGTAGGAAATCATATAAAAAAATATAAATATAAACTATATCGATATATTTATAAAATTATAACGGTTAAAACTATATAACATGTGAAAATACAAATATACGAAACCTATCAAACTTTGAGTTTGAAAACAAAATTAAAATAAGAAAAGAAAATATAAAGGATAGAAATTAAAATAAAGAGAAAATAAAATATAGAGGATTTGAAGATAGAATTTGAAAACATAATTTGAATTTGAACCTGGAGTGTTATTTAAGTCTTATATAATCTGGGCTCTATAACTATATTAATCTTGAACTTTTGAACTCTTGAAATCTTGAATACTCACGTGTCTTGAAATTTCACTGAACTCTGAATCTCTAATATCTTTTAATTGCACAATATTTAGTAATTTTTCCTGTATATAAATCCTGCATATGTGTGTGTGTGTATTTTATACAAAAGTGTTAGTATATATTTTATAATCAATTAAAATTGAAATAAAGTTGTTGTCATCAAAACTCCATTCTCCAACAATCTACCCCTTTTTAATGCTGACAACCTTAGTTTATAAAATATCATACCTGTATATACATGTTGACGATGATCCTTCAAATACTCCGCATGTCTATATGAATCCTATAAACTAAGTCTATTTTTTATAATTTCTCCCCTATTGGCATTATCAAAAATAAATTATAAAGATACTCCCCCTAAATCGTATAACTTTCTAAACATATCTATAATTAAATCTATACTAAATTCCTAAGGTATATAAATAACTCCCCCTAAATCCTAAATCTATCTATATATCTAACATAAAATACTCCCCTTAAATCCATGCTATAAATGATCCTAATGATCAAATATAATTATCCTTGATTTTTACTCTAATCCTAAAAGATTATAACTCCGCCTAAAATTATGACTATACTATTCTAATAAACTAAATAGAAGGATAATAAATTAAGCAAACCAATTAATATTTATAATCAAATTAAACAAGCAAGTCAATTCAAATAAACAATTCAAACAAACAATTTAAGCAAACCAACAATTAATCTAAATAATTAAATCAACCAAAGTATTCTAGAACCTTCAACTAATCCTTAGAAACTCTAAAACTCCCCCTTAATTTAATACAAGACTAAACCTATCCTAAACTCTAATTCCCTTAAAACTATAATAAGACCATAATCTAGACTTAGAAATAACTCTTATAAGATATCCTTAAAATTATGATATAAGTGAAGCAATTCAATCCAATCAATCAATCAATTTAAGTTTTGTTGTCACAAAACATCAATTCAAACAAGAAACCAAACATTTCTTGTAACTTTTATTTATCCTAAACCCTATAATGCTCCTATCAACTACAAATGCATAAGTATATTTCTAACAAGCCTATCAACCACTAATGAAATTTAACCATGTCAAGTAAGTTAATCAAGTTATTTAAGTCAAACATATCAAACAAACCAAATAAGTCAATCAGTTCAATAAATTCAATCAATTCAACCAAGCCAAACAAATCATCAATTTAATCAAAACAAAGTAAATATGTCATGTATTTGATTAATAATCCTAAATTTCTAATTAGATAAAAACTTTTCATACTATATACCTGTTATGTGTGGAGTTAAAGTTAACATGTAATGCAGTGTGTTGGTTATAATGCAGTATGTCATATGCAAATCTATATGAAGTGATATATTGAATGAAATGCAACTTGTGATGTGAATGATTTTAATTAGAGATGTACTATAATTTATAAGAATGATGTATGATATGAAATAAGATGTGTAATGATAGTATGCAGAATGATTTGGTAATTATATCTATTTAGGTAAAATATATTCAAAGTACTATCTAACTATTGTGCAAATACATATATATATATATAATACAAATTATTTGAATAAAATAAGGATAATATATATTAATTTCTAGAATTAGGTTAATGATACTTATGAAAGAGATTGAAAGGATAGTAAAGAAAAAGTAAACATATAGTCTTATATATAAAAACTATTTTTAAAAAGGATTAAAAATTTAACTTATTATGAAATATAAATCGATCTTTTGATACAAATATATTTTAAATTTAGACTTTTAGAAATCAAAAGATATATTAATTTACTAAGAAACCATTTATACGTTAATACTTAAAAAAATCTATTTTCATAACAAAATTATGAAATCTGGATATAAATTAAACTATTAAACTATAACTTCTTATATTTGAGACATAAAATCATATATATATATATATATATATATATATATTATACCAAAATATTAGGTTAACTATTTAAACTTTTACAAATCTTAATAAGAAATGTGAAGACCCGTAACTTCCCCGGTGAGGAAAGAGCGGATACTTTGAGAACAACACACAAAATAACGCAGACAGAAGAACATTTCATTGTATATTACAACAATTTCATCAGAATACAAGAATATACAGAGTATGAATCAATATTACACAACATAAAATATCAGAGATTACAATACATTACATAGCAGCGAAAAATAATACAATACACAACTAGAAGTAATACACGGATACAGAGCTTTCCGAGTATCGTTCCAGCTGTAAATCAGGATCCTGTGAATATAAATCTGCAAAATCGAAACTACTAGCTGCCCATATCAAAACAAGGGCACCCAGAGTTTAGGTTAAATGAATAAACTCCAGGTCAGTCATGGGACTGGTGTGAGAACTAAAACAGTTATTAATCTTTATTTTAAAGTTAGGTAAATCAAGGGACCACGCCGTATAACACGGAACGAGTTTCCTCCCAAGAACACCAGTGCATAAAACAACAGCACAATGCTAAATAAAGAACAATGAAGCTATTATAAGACCCAGTTCCCATCACACAATGCAACGCAAGCCGGAGGATAGGGTTTTTACCTTATAATAGCCAAAGAATGCTTGATACGCTAAATTTCATGTTTTAATTCTTAATCAGGCTCCAACCGTAAATTAGTAAGAGAATGATTTCCTAAGTATTAACCCCGAAGGCTGAAACCAACATCAGACCTATACCCAGGAAACCACCCATCTTAGCTCGTTTCCAGTTAGTTTCTGATTTTATATACAATCATAAATATCAATCATAGACGGCATGAGCGCCCCATCCCACTATGTCGCCATATATAGGATTACAACTAAAACCGAAACGTCACGTATTGGAAGTTGGATTTCCATCTGTGAACCGAGGCAAAAGATAGTCCTCACCGAATTCGAGAGCCTCTAGTCTGCCCCTCAGGAACAGCCACAACTGCCCCTTGGATCGTCAGGGCTGGTCCACCGATGTGGATTATTATGCCTGAACACTACGTTTCCCCGCCCTTTGGGGCGTAAATGAGCCAATAAATGACTCCATCAGCTTCACATAGTCACCGATATATCTGAGGCACCTCGCAACAGCAACAACCACATAAGTCAAACTCGTCAGGGCGTGTAAAACCACTGACGCCACTTCTAACTAGAAAGAAACGCATGTCCTCCCTGAAGTCCTCCTCCCGTTTCTGGTTCACATCCGGGGTGTGAGGCTCGCGAATCAACGTTACACAAAGCTATGCCACACAGGCCGTGCTTTGATCATCAACCACAAGACTCCGCTTTTCAACAGAAGCCTTGATCATTTGCATCTTAGCATGCCACACAGACAAACCACTCCACGCAACCGATATCCATCAATCACACAGAATGATATCCAATGTCAGACACACAGTCCATTTACAAGTCCGTTCTGGGTCTGAACGAAACCGAAGGCATGTAGTACCCCGCATATCCATCAATCTCCAAGTACGTCTGGACGACCACCAACTGATTCTCTCCTCTTGGGTGTACGGCCCAATCAAGATCATCAGTAATTATCCAAACGACGTGGAGACCTCCGGTCTTCAACCACCGTCTTCATCTTCGACTCATCGTCGAATCAGTTATTCAGAATGGGTTAAACCTGGTCTTTTTGAATAACTCGCGTATATGATAAACAAGTGTTACACAAACACAACATACGCCTCATTCCAATTCATCAGTCACTAACCGTAAATCAACAAGAGAATAATTCCCTAAATATTAACCCCGAAGGCCGAAACCAACATCAGATCAATACCCAGGAAACCGTTCTGCTTAGCTAACCTACAGTTAGTTTCTAAATTTCACATTCTTAGGGAAACGTTCCCATTAATTTTATCAAAGATAAATTCTTTTAAATTTATTCTTTAATCTTCCTTTGAATATCACTTCAAACTAGTCGGGATTAACGAACCTTACTGAAGTAATCATTTGTTTTAATTTCCCAACCCCAACCTATTCATCCCATGAAGTAAAACTGGTAATACTTCATATCTAACACCATGGTGTTAACGGTAAATTCAATTACCATTTCCCGTTTAAATCTAATTAAAGATTTAACTATCGCCCGGAGCAAAACTGGTGATACTCCATTCTCGATCGTTTCAATCTAATTAAAGATTCATTAAAACTCCACTTGGTTTTAATCTTTAACTGGGTTAAAGAACCAATGTCATTTAAAACACGGTTCACGATAAACCCAAAATCACATTCCATTCTATCAGCTTTTAATCGTAAAATAGCTAGTGAGCAATTCCCTAAGTATTAACCCCGAAGGCCGAAACCAACATCAGATCAATACCCAAGAAACCATTCAACTTAACTAATCTCCAGTTAGTTTCTGATTTTCTTAACTCAGTCGGGTCTAAGAACAACATTATTGAAGATACTGTTCACGACAACCCAAATTCACATTCCATTACTTATCGAGTTAAAGAACAAGTGTCATTTAAAACACCGTTCACGATAAACCCAAAAATCAATTCAAATTCAAATTCAATTAAATTCCATTTAATTGGTACACTTCATTAAATCTAAATAAAAAGATTTAATCCTTTTCTCAACTGGGTTCAAGAACAGTGTTAATGAAGATACCATTCACGACAAACCCAAATCACATTTGATATTAAATACAAGGCTCTGAATAGAAAATATATCGGCTTATATTTAATATCAAATTCTACGACCAACAAATATCGTATTGGATATAACGATATAAATATATCTTTCAAATTTCCATAACAATATCTGTATAATCACGAAATCCAACATCGAAATATTCCAAAGAAAATTTCGATTCAAATCCATTCCAATTCAATTATTGGAAATTCTGGTTATTTTCAAAACCATTTCAAAAACAATTTATTTACTTAAAAATAAATAAATTATTATTCTAGTTCAAAACTAGTTCATTTCGATAAAAATCTATTTTTATCTTTTCAAATATGGAGTTTTTCATCCTAATTCTTCACAAATCATTTCTTATGATTTTACACAAATTATTACTATTTTTAATAATTTTATCAAGGCCCGTATAGTCGATTTCCATCAACGGCCATCAAACTGCACTTACAACGACCTTTTCCAAATTTGATTTGGACATAAGTCCAAATCCAACCGTTAGATTTCAAATTTCTAATATTCGTTAGAAAGCTCTTTTTGATACGAACCCAACGATTCCGGTTCTGGGAGAATCCGACGGTCAGATCTCCCGTAATATCCATTCGAAGTCAATGGTCGAAATTCGCGAACTGCCGCAGCGCGGCGCGTTCTATTCAGGCCATTATATTATATATATAATATATACTTCGTCGATTCCCTTTCACAACGAATTTTATAAATCGTTTTAAATTCGTTTTCAAAACGGTTTCAACTTCCTTTTCAAATATTAATCAAGATTGAATTTTTCAATATAAATTCGTTTTAATTTCATTTCAAATCGATTTCAATTCAATTTCAATTTAATTCGAATTTCAATTCATTTCAATTTAATTCGAATTTCAATTCTATTCAATTTAATTCGAATTTCAATTCTATTCAATTTAATTCGAATTTCAATTCTATTCAATGTAATTCGAATTTTGAAATCACTTTCAATATTCATTGAAAAATGAATAAAATCGATATAAATATCGTTCACGTCAAAATGGCGTCAATCTAATCAACACGGCTTCATATATTTCTATTTTCAAATATTCTATTTCAAATATTTCTTTTTCAAATATTTCTATTTCAAATATTTCTTTTTCAAATATTTCTATTTCAAATATTTCTTTTTCAAATATTTCTATTTAAATATTTCTTTTTCAAATATTCCTATTTCAAATATTTCTTTTTCAAATATTTCTATTTAAATATTTCTTTTTCAAATATTTCTATTTCAAAACTGGAATGAGGCCCAATCAATTTCCATATAATGTTAATTATATTGATTTTCTACAACACATGTATAAAATAACAATGATAAATAATCGACCATCATCCAGAGTGCGTTCTACACTATATAAGCATCAAATATAAATATTTAACGCTTATAACAGTCTGTCAATCAATCGATCGACATACAGCTAATTATTGGGACTAGTGTATGTCATATATCATCCCAATACCCGTGTGGGGTTTTCAAACAATCAAACACAGATTTTATTTGTGTAGTTGGGCGATGTGTAAAATTTATCGTCCCAATCAATATCAATCAAATGTGTGTATATAAACAAATCGTCTGATTTGTTTATATTTATTTCATTTTAAATACACGTTAAAAATTCTGTTTTCAACTATAAAATAGTTTTAACTATATAAATATTTTATTTCATTTCATTTCACATCACACAACCAACTACACATCAAAATCAAACAAACAAGCATACAAGCCGTCCATGGTCTGTGGATGACGGGTATCGAGTGCTACTAAACACCGTCTATATCCTAGTATGTATTTTTAACTAGAAAAGAAAATTTAAAGTGAGAAGTTCTCACCGACTAGCTAAACCAAACGCCACGACTCTTCACATGTAGGAAATCTTCATCGTGCTTCCCACGCAGTCTGTTTTCAAGAAGTATATGTTAAAAATTATATTTTTAACCATGCTACTTCCTATGTAAAGATTGTATTTTTATTTCACTTCATATATTGTAAAGATTATATTTTTAAAACGCTTTCTTCTATATAAAAATTCGATCTTTCACTATAAAAAAAATTCGATCTTTCACTATATAAAAATATCGCCTTTGTTATATATAAAAATCCAACCGTTCTTCTTTATGAAAATAATCACCTTTCTTCTTTATAAAAATAATCGCCTTTCTTCTTTATAAAAATCAAGTCTTTATATTTTCAAAGATCTAATCTTTTTCAAATCAAAAATCAAACCTCCTTCATGTTAAAAATCAAATCCTTCTCTATGTTAAAAATCAAATCCTTAACTCGCTATTTCATATAAAAATCAAATTTTTATATACGCTATCTTATAAAAATTATATTTTTATTATTTACATCATATAAAAATTTCGCCTCTTCAAAAATAAAGATTTCGCCCTTTCAAGATCAAAGCTTTCGCCCTTTAAAAATCAAAGCTTTCTACTCTAATTTATATTACAAAAATCAGGGTTTTTAATTCATGTAAAAACTGATAAGAAAATTAAATCTAAAAACTCACATTGCCATTTCAGAGGAGAAGGGGGGTTTCGCTGATCGTACGGAGGCAGGGGGTTAGGGCAGGCGAATGGGGGTCTTGGGGCTTCAATCGGAGAAGAGAGGAACGAGAAAGGGAAGTGGGTGGCCAAGGAGGTGGTGCGCCAGTCGGGGGGAGGCTCTGAAGATCGGAGGTGGGGGTGGGACTTGGTCGGAAGGCGGTGAAAAGGGGGCGATGGTAGGAGGGTTAGGGGTTAGGGCGCGGTTCTTGGATCGAGGAGAGATGGGCTTGGCGGGGTCCTCTGGGGCGGAGGCGCCTGAGGCGCGACAGCCCAGGCGGCCGTGGCGGCGACCATCTTCCCCCCGCCATCGATCTCTTATTCTTTTTTTTATTTATTTATTTTAGGTTTGACTGGGTTGACTAAGGAAGAGGGTTGGAGAGGAATATATAGTTTATAATATTTAATTTTAATTTAAATTCTCATAAAGTAACTTTTATAACGAACTCAAAATCGAACCCACCGACTATCGCCCCTAGCTAATTACCCCCATTCCGAACACAATGGGATATGTATCGTAAGCTGATTCGATCATTTCGATGAGTTTTCGTCAAAATCAACGTAAAACTCTATATATTGAATTTGAATGCGCATTTCAATTTACCGGGGCCACATGCTAACTAGAAAAATTCCTGAAAAATATTTTCTAGCTTCGTATTGACGATACGGTCCTAACAAAACTAGTTTCGTCAAATTTTGAGACAGTTTGAAAAATGGCCATTTTTCAGTCGATTAAAATCAACTAAAACTGTCAAACATGTTTTCCTTTGCCACACTCACATATTGATTTGAAAAATTATGAAATTTGAAACCTAGCAATAACCTGACATCACGGATCCAACAAAAGTGGTTTCGTCAAAAACCGAGGTCATTTGCAAAATTTCCATTTTTAAGGGCCAGAATTCCATAACGACTATTCTGAATTTTCAACTAGACATATCTTTTGATTCCCACTATGAAATTTCGATTTTTCGGATTTGTTGGAAAGATATTCTCAAATAGATTCTACTATTTTTAGTTTCTCTAAAATTCGGTTTATTTTGAATCCTGTACATTCATTTGAATTTTGAAATCGAATTATCGAACTACCGCGCCATTTTCAATTCCTTTTAAAATTATAAATAAATATTTATATTCTCGTCGAGCCATATAAATATATACGTTCTAATTCTATTCAAAATATATTTCTCGTCATTATTATTTAAAATAATTCATTTTAAATATTCAAAATTCACTAAAATCGCCAAAATAAAAAATTTAAATTGACTCGGATTTCCGGGTTATTACCAGAAATCAAAATAAGTATTTTAATTTACAAATTACATAACCAAAAATTGTTATGAAATCATATGAATAATATATAAGTTAAACTATGTATGTTTAAACAATATAAGAGATGAATAAACTTATATTTTATAAAAAATATTCTTCTAATATATATATTTTGAAACAAGATATAAGAAAATAGGCAGACAGACAAAGTTAATAACTAGAGTTTGAACTGGCATTTTCTTATTGAAAAGATGGAGGGAAGTTTGAAAATTCAAATTTTAAATTTGTTGGAACATTTGTCGACATGCCCATTTATTTATGTCGATATACATGCAAAATTTTAAAGAACATATGGTTTTGTGACTCTTGGTTTTAAATTATCGACTTATATTTCAGGTTTAACTATTTCCTGAAATAATATTAATCCTATCAAACAGTCAAAATTTTATTATTATACTAATTATTATTTTGAATTTTAAAATTCAAAATTTGAATTTGAATTTTAAATTTCAAGTTTGAATTTTAAAGATTATATTTCAAATTCAAAACTAGGCAAACAAAACAAAGCCAACAAAACATCCATTCAACCAAAAAACTTAAAAATTAATTAAGGCGTACCCGGTTTTGGATCCATTACTTCAACATTCTTTGAATTCTGAATTGTTGTGAAACACAAATTTGAATCTTCGGCTTCTGACTCTCCATCACTTGATGACACATCTGAATCATATTTACATCTTCCAAAATTTGACGATGAGATGATGATTTAGTAGCTTAACCAACTTAGCTCCAAAATTTTGGGTTTTATTTTGAATTTTGAATGAATAGACACTTCAACTATTATAACCCCAAAAGTCATATGCCTTCGTAAACTCTTCTTTTCTTGATTGATCATCTTGGTGTCTCTTGGCCAACAGTCATCAAAGATAACTTCTTTTCCTGCAAAATGACATACCTTTTCAAAGAATCAAGTGACTTTTCAAAACAACTACTTGTAATTTTGAGACAATAACACCATGATGATTCTATTATATATCAATATAAACTTTTCAAGAAATCATATCATGATAAATTAATTTGTTTTCAATAAATTTGAATGCAGACTCATCTAATACTGATGCAATACATAAATTTAATATAATGTTCAAAATTTGCCATTTAAAGATTTTCAAAAATCAGATTATGAACTTTTTGAAAGACCTTGCTCTGATACCAATTGTTTGGGATTGCAGAAAGGATCATTAAGGCAAAACAAACACTAGAGGGGGGTGAATAGTGTTTTTGAGAATTTAACAAAAATCTAAAACTTATGTGAATAACTGGATGAATCAAACACCACAGAAACAATTGCAGACACAGAATCAAACGCAGATGCAAAATAAACAGAAACAAAAATGCAGAAAAGGAAAGAACACAGGATCACTCCTATGTCTGGTCCCGCACAATGCTAGATTGCACAAAGTTTTATTACTATGTCAAAATCCAATTCCAACCCTCCTTGATTTCACGGCTACAAGGGATACCACCGATTCTGTCCTTGGTTTTACGGCTACAAGAGATACCACCATTTCCGTCCTTGATTCTACAGCTACAAGGAATACCATCGATTACTTTACTTAACCCAAACAAATTACGAACATCCCTATAACTCTTCAATAACACTTGATTTAGAGAGTAGAAAGCAGTGAGTGTAGAGAGAAGAAGTTTGATCAAAACGGAATTGAATTTAGCAGAGTATAAGTGTAGAAATCATAAAAATGATTAAGAAAAATGGTGTAGAGAAAGAGGATGAAGTTAGAGAATAAGAGATGATAAAAAATTCGAATTCAAGCCCTTTTTATAGTGTATGAAAGGATGCCATGCTTCAGAACCGTCATAATTAGTGAAAAGACACTTCCTTTCAAAATTGAAAAAGTGACAGTTATACGTCGACATAGAGTTTTATGTATGTCGACATACCCTTAGTGTAAATTAAATTTTTTATCATTTTCCAAGTGTTTTGATATAAATATAATTCTGGAAATTCTTGAATTCAAATATAGTGTTATAAATTAATATTGTAAAGAAGGAAATCATGTAGAAACATAAATATAAACTATATAAATATATTTATAAAATTATAAATGTTAAAAATATATAAAATGTGAAAATATAAATATATGAAACTTATCAAACTTTGAGTTCGAAAAAAAAATTAAAATAAGAAAAGAAAATAGAAAGGATAGAAAATAAAATAGAGAGAAAATAATATAGAGAGAAAATAAAGTAGAGAGCATTTGAAGATAGAATTTGGAAACAGAATTTGAATTTGAATTTGAACTTGGAGTTCTATTTAGAGTCTTACATAATCTAGACTCTATAACTATATTAATCTTGAACTCTTGAATACTCATGAGTGTTGAAATTTCTCTGAACTCTAAATCTCTAACATATTTAAACTGTAAAGTCTTCATTAATATTTCCTATATATAAATCTTGCATATATGTGTGTGTATATATATTCTATACAAAAGTGTTAGTATATATTTCATAATCAACTAATATTGAAATAAGGTTGTTGTCATCAAAACTCCATTCTCCAACAATATTTTGTTTCCGAAACAGATTTTTATTGGCGTAAGCATTTCTTTTGTTTTCCCAAAATAAGACAGGCAAAAGTTTACTTGTTTATTTAATAACGTGGACTAATATCGTATTCTGATTCCGTGCTTTCGTCGGATTGAATAGAACTTGTCCTGATTTAAATACGTATCTCATTTTGGGATAATCAGAAACTAGTTCAACAAGAACATCAAAATAGAAATTCACACTCAAATAACATATTACTATGACAATGGGATGTTTTACTACATTTAACAAGGTGGTGTAGTCTAATTATTTATTTAAACTAACTAAAACCGCCCATTGTATTTCGTTTCAATTACATACCAAACTTTTCATTTCCTTGCGTCCCAAACTAATTCCTTCCTTGCGAGCCAATAAACTTGTAACTGTGCCAGCCAAGTACTTTCTTGAAACCGTCTCCACATTATACAGCCAATTCCACTGCATACCTACCCTACAACAACGTGGCCTCCACGCTACTCTACCCTATAAAAATACTGCTACTCATTATTCTTTTTACTTCGTTGTAGTGGGGAAGGAAACCCAAAATTCCTTCATGAAAACAAAATGGAAACTTTCTACCCATAATAGCACGCAAGCCTCCTTCAAGAAAAGAAAAAAAACGAAGCCGCAAGTTCTTGGGTGGGATGAAGTAGCATACACGACGATGGGGAAGTTTCATGGTGCAGGTATGGTTCCTAGAGTGGCCGCATGCATGGGGTTGAATGGTAGTTGATGTCCAGTTTCTTTGTAGAAATTAGATGGATAAATAAATAAAGATAAAAGGAAGCGGGAAGACGCGGTGTTGGGGTCGGAAGTGCCATGTTGGGCGTCAGTGGATGTTACGCATTCTGGTGTAGAGGTGCCGTGAAACAATTGGAGGAGTGGTTGGCATTATGTGGGGTTCTGTCTTCAGGCGTGTGGGTGAGAAGCATCAAAGAGGGAGGTTTCGAAAGATACGACAGTGAGGTTGGAAGGAGATGAACATTAAGTTCTTAATAATGTTCTTAAGGTGCCTAATCGGTGTTATATATTGCTGAATCTAGTTTACAAAGTGCCTAATCAAATAATATTAATTCATACAGATAACGTGGACCGTGTGAGTTTTAACGTGCATAACCCCATTTATATTTGTGCCTAATCACGCTTGGGATGTTAATGCGTGAACACGTGACTACTGGTTTGACCTTATAAGGGATGATTCACATCTTCTGTTTTAAGATATTATTTAAGATTTAAATTTACATAATTATGGGGATTAGGTTATTAATTAAAGTTTAAAAAGCCCAGGCAATTTTTGAACCCTACATTAGTGAATAAAGCCCAAAAAGTTTTGTTTTGTGCCTTATAATATTGCGGACGTAGCCAGACATTTATTTGTGACAAATTCTAGTTTATATTGCCTAACCGAAATTTACGGTGTGCCTAACCCTATTTAGTATGCCTGACTACATCTATATACCTAACCAAGCCTAACTTATTAACGTAAATAGGACAGTGGACTGGGTATAGTTATATTGTGCTTGATTGTAAATTTATATATGCTTGGGTGGATTCTAATACACCCAATCAAAGGTTTATTAAATGTTAACTAGTAACTAAAATAAATAAAATATTTTATTATAATAAATTTTTTAATAGTAAATTACATATAAAATTTATAACGTATGATTGTGTTATCAGAATGGAATAAACCAAAGGACGTTAGGACCGTATCGACGGACGTAATATTATGGAGCTGGTTAGGATATAGTTGGACACAGCTGGAAGATTTAATTAAATTAAACACCAGTCTAATTTAATTAAAACGATACGTTTGACAACCCCAAGATGAGTATAACTCACTCAGCTTTATCCCACTTATATTTTATATAAGTCGGGTTTAAATATTTGTGTGCTATGATTGTTAATTGGTTGATGGATGCTTATATGTGTTGACTAAACTGATTAAATTAAACATTCGTTTAATTTAATTTAAACCAATTGTTATTTTAACGATTAATTCCAAGTGAGGTAACTTACCTTGTTGATTACGTTTATAATAATATAATCGTGTTAAATTGAAATATGAGCGTTGAATTGCTGTTATTGTTTGACTGTAGAATATTATATATGATTATTGAAATAGATGATTTTATTTGAGTAACGTATTTTGGATGTAGGGAAAAAAAGTTGGAGGGATCCAGCTGGATTCCTCAAATTTATTGTTTATTTTCATATTACAATTATATGAACTGTTTAACTGATATGATTAGATGATTGATTTGATTATTGATCGTTGAATATAAATTCAATGTTTGTTTGTTATTAACCAATGGCCAGTGTTGGTTGAGTAATTGGCAGCAGTCGGCATAAAAATAAATTGTTTTATAAATGTGGATTTACCATCAGGTGAATCGACGGTAACGTAGTTATAAATTTTATTTTATAACTGAAGATAGATTTTTAAATCTATTATTTTAAATAAATGTTTAGTAAAAGGAAATTAATATTTATTATTATTTAAGTCTGTAAGTGATTATTAAATGGATTTATAAATCAAATTCTTACGTTAATAAGATTTATAAATAGATAAGTAGAAATTAACATAACAGTTAATAGTTGGATTAGTTGTTTTCAAGAGACAATTAAATGGAATTATTTAAATTAATTATATTATTAATTTAAAAGAATGGCTAATTGGAGTTTATTAACGAGATAATCATGGTTTAATTTGACGAAGTCAACTAATTTAATTGGAATTGGTTATTTGATTGATTTGTTTTGAATCAATCTAATGAAATAGATTAATGAATATTTGTTTTAATTTAATAGGATTTTAAAAAGAGATTTACTATTTATTTAGTTAATAAATAACTTAACTATTTCTATGGTAGTTAACGAAGAAGTAAATTATTATTTTAAGAGGTTAACGTTTAAATGGAATTCATGTAAGTAATCAAAATTGCAATGAAATTTAGTTGAATTTTGATAAGATGTTATGAAAGAGTGTTATATTGAACCCAAGTTTTATAACAAAGTAATAGAAAGAGAATTTAATCAAATGTGATAACTTGAATGGATGCTTATGTAATATTTGAATTAAGTAAAGGAAAGTGGGATAAAAGGGGTTTTATATAAAATCGGAGTTTGTATAAACGATGTTTATAAAAAGGGATGGGAGGCTCGAATGTTAAGTTTAAATTAACAATGGAATTTGAAACGAGGTTTTCAAAAGTGGAAAATGGTTGAATGGATTCAAAGTGGAATATAATGGGTTGATGGCGAGTTAAGATAAGAATTAGGACCTAACTGCAGTTTGGTTGAGTTGAGTGATTTTCTAAGTATTAGTCTGATGTTGATTTCGGTCTTAGGGGTTGATTCTTGGGAAGTTATTCGCTTACCAATTTATGGTTAGGACTAATGATTGTTGAAGATATGCATGAATAATGTTGTAACAAATGTTTTGAAATAATAGTAAGATGGAAAATTGGATATAGTTATAAGATGTTTTTCCCAAATATTGAAATGAAATGGTTTTGAGAATATTACTATATTAAAATAAGACGTGAATACCGTGTTTTAAAATATTAAAAGATTTAGGATTTTTAATTAACCATCCATTAATTATTTATAATTAAAAAAGGCCAAGTGATGCTGAGTACTGAACTAGTGAATCTATTTTTATTTTCATGGTTGGTGGCTGTTTATTTGGTAGTTAAATAATTGACTAGCAAATTCTGGATTATACGATTGTAGGTACGAAAAGACCGGGATCGAACTTATATTCAAAAACCATTCCGACCAGCAAATATGTAAATATTGAAGATGTCAGATGCTGATCAAGACGAAGAAATTGAAGACTGCGGATCTTCATAAAATGGTAGAATTACTTATAATCTCCGGGTTGCTCTTGGAGATATACCGTGACTCCGTCGTGGTTGAAATCTACGGATTGCAAGGACTACTCTTCCTGGATGACTTGTATGGACGAATATCTGACAGAGTATTTCTTTAGCGTCACATACATTGATTTTTACAAACATATTTCTATTGATGGCGCTAGCACCCAGAATATTTTAGTGGACGTCAATTAGTGATTTGACGGATCTGACAATGTGGCATTCAAAATGAATGGTGTTGTGCTATTTTAATAAGGAAATTCAAACCTCAAGCCTCATAACAGGGAAATGACGTAAATCGTGCAGATAGCATGGCTAAGTGGGTCGCTCCCAAGTAGAGTGTATAATCACCTATCTAGAGAAAATTCATTTCCTTTTTTATTATATTCAATGCTTTCAGGAAACAGTTGTTGATCCCAACTGTTAGCAATATACATTCGATACATTCGAGCGAAATGAGTGGTCGGTCATTGTGGATGGGTTTGTAATAACCCGGAAATCTGGGCCAGTTTAAATTTTTTATTTTGGCAATTTTAGCGAATTTTGATTATTTAAAATGAATTATTTTAAATAATATCGACAAGAAATTTATTTTGAATATAATTCGAACGTATATATTATATAGATCGTCGTTAGAATATAAATATTTATATATAATTATAAATAGAATTGAAAATGGCGCGGTAGTTCGATAATTCGATTTCAAACTTCAATTGAATGTACTGTGTGCAAAATAATCCGGATTTTAGTGAAACCAAAAATAATGGAATCTAATAGAGAATATCTTTCCAACGAATCCGAAAATTCAAAATTTCATAGCGGGGATCAAAAGATATGTCCAGTTGAAAATTCTGAATAGTCGCTATGGAACTCAGGCCCTTAAAAATGGGAATTTTGCAAACGACCTCGGATTTCGACGAAACCACTTTTGTTGGGTCCGTGATGTCAAATTATTGCTGGGTTTCAAATTTCATAATTTTTCGAATCAATATGTGAGCGTGGAAAAGGAAAATGCGTTTGACCAGTTTCAGTTGATTTTAATCGACTGGAAATTGGCCATTTTTCAAACGGTCTCAGAATTTGACGAAACTAGTTTTGTTAGGACCGTATCGTCACTACGAAGCTAGAAAATATTTTTCGAGAATTTTTCTAGTTAGTATGTAGCCCCGGTAAATTGAAATGCGCGTTCAAATTCAATATATAGAGTTATATATTGATTTTAACGGAAACTGATCGAGACGATCGAATCAGCTTGCGATACATATCCCATTGTGTTTGGAATGAGGGTGAAACGCTATGGACGACAGGCAGTTGGCCTCGTTTAGAGGTCGTTAACCTTTTTGAAATTAAATAAATAAAATAAAATCCTTCCTCTCTCCTCCCCTTCCTCCTTTATACTATCAGCCCCCCCCCCCCCGATTTAAAAATCAAAACAGAAAAAGAAAACCCTAATTCGATCGAAGACCCCCCCCCCCAAACGCCTGCTGCCGCCACTCCTTCATCTTCTTCCTCCTCTACCTCGAGCGCGCTATTGTGGGTATATGTTTTTTTTAAAATACATTATAAGATCTGATTTACTTTGTTTATTTAAATCATGTTTAAATTTTTATATACATGAATAACTAGAGAAAAGTTTTGATTTTTACATATGTATAGAAATAAAGATGTGATTTTTATATAATGTAGAGATATTAAAAATATAATTTTTATAATATAGAAAGGTTAAAAATATTATTTTTACATAAGTAGAGTATTAAAAATTCGATTTTTATATATTGAATAGCGAAGTAAAAATTCGATTTTTATATATTGAATAGCGAAGTAAAAATTCGATTTTTATATATTGAATAGCGAAGTAAAAATTCTATTTTTGTATATTGAATAGCGAAGTAAAAATTCGATTTTTATATATTGAATAGCGAAGTAAAAATTCAATTTTTATATATTGAATAGCGAAGTAAAAATTTGATTTTTACATATGTAGTGAATACGGGCAGTGAAAAGTGACAAGAGGCAGAACGACGAAGATTTCTACCTAAGAAGAGTCGTGGGATTGGATTAGCTAATCGGTGAGAACCTCTCACTCTTTAATTTAATTTTCTAGTTATATATATATATATATATATACACTAGGATGCAGACGGTGTTTAGTAGCACCCGACACCCGTCGTCCACAGACCATGGACGGCTTGTATGCTTGTTTGTTTGATTTTGCTGTGTATTTGATTGTGTGATGTGATGTGAAATGAAATAAAATATTTATATAGTTAAAAATATTTTATAGTTAAAAATAGAATTTTTAACGTGTATATGAAATGAAATAAAAATAAACAAATCGGACGATTTGTTTATATACACACATTTGACTGATATTGATTGGGACGATAAATTTTACACATCACCCAACTGCACAAATAAAATCTGTGTTTGATTGTTTGAAACCCCACACGGGTATTGGGATGATATTTGACATACACTAATCCCGATTGTTTAGTTGTATGTCGATCGATTGATTGACAGACTGTTATAAGCGTTGAATATTTATATTTGATGCTTATACAGTGTAGAATGCACTTTGGATGATGGTTGATTATTCATCGCTGTTATTGAATACATGTGTTGTAGAAAATCCATATAATTAACATTATATGGAAATTGATTGGGCCTCATTCCAGTTTTGAAATATTTGAAAAAGAAATATTTGAAAAAGAAATATTTGAAAAAGAAATATATGAAGCCGTGTTGATTAGATTTACGCCATTTCGACGTGATCAATATTTATATCGATTTTATTCATTTTATGACGAATATCGAAAGTGATTTCAAAATCTGAAATTTTGAAAAGAATTGAAATTCGAATCGAATTAAATAGAAATGAATTCGAATTGAATTTGAATATAAATGAATTCGAATTGAAATCGATTTGAAAAGAATTTAAAACGAATTTATATTGAAATATTCAATTTTGATTTGAAATTGAATATGAAGTTGAAACCATTTTTAAAATGAATTTAAAACGATTTATAAAGCATGTTTTAAATAGAAATCGATGAAATATATATTATATATATAACATAATGGCCTGAATAGAACGCGCCGCGCCGCGGCAGTTCGCGAATTTCGACCATTGACTTCGAACGGATATTGCGGGAGATCCGACCGTCGGATTCTCCTAAAACCGGAACCGTTGGGTTCGTATCGAAAAGGGCTTTCTAACGAATATTAGAAATTTGAAATCTAACGGTTGGATTTGGAGATACGTCCAAATAAAATTTGGAAAAGGTCGTTGTAAGTGCAGTTCAATGGCCGTTGATGGAAATCGACTGTACGGGCCTTAATAAAATTATTAAAAATAGTAATAATTTATGTATAATCATAAGAAATGATTTGGGAAAAATTGGGATGAAAAACTCCATATTTGAAACGATAAAAATAGATTTTTATCGAAATGAACTAGTTTTGAACTAGAATTATAATTCTATTTATTTTTAAATAAATAAATTGAATTTGAGATGGTTTTGAAAATAACCAGAATTTCCAATGATTGCATTGGAATGGATTTGAATCGAAATTGTCTTCGGAATATTTCGATGTTGGATTTAGTGATTATACAGATGTTGTTATGGAAATTTGAAAGATATTTATATATTGTTATTTCCAATACGATATCTGTTGGTCGTAGAATTTGATAATGAATATAAGCTGATATATTTTCTATTCAGAGCTTAGTGTTTAATATCAAATGTGATTTGGGTTTGTCGTGAATGGTGTCTTCATTAACACTGTTCTTAAGCCCAGTTGAGAAAAGATTAAATCTTTTTATTTAGATTTAATGAAGTGTACCAATTAAATAATATTTAATTGGAATTGAATTCGAATTGATTCTTGGGTTTATCGTGAATGGTGTTTTAAATAACACTCGTTCTTTAACCCGATAATTAATAGAATGTGATTTTGGGTTTATCGTGAACCGTGTTTTAAATGACACTGATTCTTTAACCCAGTCACAGATTAAAACTAAGTGGAGTTTTAATGAATCTTTAATTAGATTGAAATGATCGAGGATGGAGTATCACCAGTTTTGCTCTAGACGTTAGTTAAATCTTTAATTAGATTTGAATGTGAAATGGTAATTGAATTTACCGATAACACCGTGGTGTTAGATATGAAGTATTACCAGTTTTACTTCATGGGTGAATAGGTTGGGATTGGGAAATTAAAACAAATGATTACTTCGGTAAGGTTCGTTAACCCCGACTAGTTGAATCGAAATTCAAAAGAAGATTAGAGAATAAATTCAAGGAATTTATCCTTGATAAAATTAATGGGAACCTTTCCCTATGAATGTGAAATTTAGAAACTAACTGTCGGTTAGCTAAGCAGAATGGTTTTCTGGATATTGATCTGATGTTGGTTTCGGCCTTCGGGGTTAATATTTGGGGAATTATTCTCTTGATTAATTTATGGTTAGTGACTGATGAATTGGAATGTGGCGTATGTTGTGTTTGTGTAACACTTATTTAAAATAATACGCGAGTTATTCGGAAAGACCGGGTTTATCCCATTCTGAATAACTGATACGACGATAAGTCGAAGATGAAGACGGTGGTCGAAGACCGGAAGTCTTTACGTCGTTTGGGTGATTACTGATGATCTTGATTGGGCTGTACACCCAAGAAGATGGAAACAGTTGGTGGTTGTCCAGACGTATTTGGAGATCGATGGATATGCGGGGTGCTAGGTGCCTCCGGTTTCGTTCAGACCCAGAGCGAACTTGTAAATGGACTGGGTGTCTGACATTGGATTTTAGTCCGTGTGATTGATTTCTATTAAATATATATCTGTTTGGCGGCGGAGAATTTATTCTCTTGCTTAACGCTGTGACGGCCCGCCCCGCACCAACCGACATTTACTCCAAAAGTGCGCTGTACACATGTCCAGTTAGCACGGAACGGGTCGTCAGAAGGAAAAGGAAGAAGGAAATGAACGTACAAAGAACCTGTAGAATGTCTCACAGCGCATAGAATAAAGTATAATAATAACATACTTGACATAAAACAGGAGAGACAGTGCATAAGCTGAAAATCAGAACTAAACATCATAGCAGCGGAAATTCAGAATACAGCTTATTACAACTTTCAACTGTCTCAAAGCAAAAATAAGATAAATGAGGTACACTACTAATGCCCAAGTAGTGACCACCAACGACACAGGGAGAATGTGTATATATATATCATACGTGGAAGCCTCCTGCCCGCCTCCGAATCAGCTACTCGCACATCACCAGCTAACCTGTCTCTAGTCTGCTCGTGTGAGCACCCAGAGTAATAAGAGGAGACATAAAACTCTGGGTCAAACATAAAGCCTGGTATGAGCGATAAGCATCTAAAGTGAACAATAACAGGTAGACTAAAACATACCTGAACCTGGACCTGCAACCAAAGAGTTAGCACTACATACTGTACAACACTCTAAGGTCTCATATCAAACAATGCAAAGATACGGAGGTGGGGGAGGTGTGCATGTCATAGGGATGGAAAACAATCAAACATAGCATCCATCCTCACGTCTCTCACTCAATGCGTAAAGCATACGATGTTCACCACTTCGATCACCCAACATTCCTTGCTACGATCACTTTGCCCCATGAAGTCATAAATGGCTTCACTGCACTGATAACGTAGCCACTAATTCCTCGCTATGTCCACTTTCCCCATGGAGTTATTCACCCCATCTGCGCTGGCTCATAGCCTTACCAATCCTTACTATGTCCACTTTGCCCCGTGGAGTCACAAGAACCCCACTGCACTGGCTCATAGTCTTACTACGCATCACCTTGCCCCTCGGGTCGTAATGACCCTACTGCACTGATAACGTAGTCTTGCTACCATCACCTTGCCCTTCAGGTCATAATGACCCTACTGCACTGATAAGTAGCCATCCTTCATTTCTAGTGGTGAATCGAAGTTATGAATCGACAACTCCTTAGCACACGTCCCGCAGCAAAGCCCAACTCGTGAAGTGAACTCATTGGTTCCCAACTGGTTCCGGGATCCTGAGCCCTAACTTCCATTTGGACTACCTTTGCATCTCGGGTTATTGGTCAATACTGGGTCGGGTCGGGTTCCTCCTCAAGTTATCGGTTCGCGTCGGTGTCCTTCATCCGTTCGGGTCGGGTCTCCTTCTGGTGCGGTTCGGGTCGGGTATCCCTTCTGGGTACGAGTCAGATGCTTCTCTTCGGGTCGGGTCGGGTGCTTCCCTTTAGGTCGGGTCGGGTGTCCCTTCTTGGTTCGTGCTTTAGATCCGTCTTCATGCTCCCTTCATATGCTCCTATCCGATCCGTTTTCGTGCTCCCGCTCTGATTCGTCTTCGTGTTTCCGATCCGATCCGTCCTCCTCTATCCGATCCAATCCCAGTTCAGCTAGCGTGGCCTTCCTTTTTGCCACTTTTCCCAAGTGTCGGGTTCCGATCCGATCAGATTCTTTGCTCAGTCCAACATATCCGATCCGAGCCCCCTTATCCGATCCGATCCGAATTCTGCACTGTTTTTCTGAAACTGTTCCAGCAAGTGTTTACGCCATTCGACGACGTTTTCGACCATTCTAACTATTGAAATCAATCACAAAGCATTTCATACAGTCATAGCAACATGCATAATCAACCACAAACATCATTCACATCAATATCATAGGTTAAAATGGATCAAACATACCCAAAATCCCATATTTCCCCTTAAGCATGTTTAGGTGAAATTAATGATAGGATTAGCAAAACTTAACCAAATTAACCCAAATTCATATCAGAGGTCTAAAACATTATTTAGGAATTTATGAACATTTTCCCCGAATTTTATCATGCTTAAATTCGCTAATTAACACTAATCAACCCTAATTAGCCATAATTAGTGCAAACTATGCAAATCACTCACCTTAGCCACAAAATAAACTAAGATCTGAAATAATTCTCTGATTTGATGTGAATCTCAATGCCAAACAGCAGCTCCTATGTTGCTTTGGTGAAGATCTTCCTTGATTAGGGGTTGCTAAGCTTAATCCTTGACCAAAAGATGATTTGGAGGTGATTTAAAGGTTAGAGGCCATTTTTAGGGATCCTTGGTGATAAGTGGAGGATAGAAAACTGAAATGGAATGATTCTCCATCTCATTTCAGCCCTCCCATAACCCCAATCCCGAAGTGGGTTATAGGCCTACTCACTAATCACCCGATTTGGCCCGGTTAAGCAGTTTTTCACCCTCCAAACATTGTTTCAGCCATATCTCCCAAACGGTAAGTCCGTTTGGCTAATGTGACCACTCTACGGAAAGGTAAACCATCAAACGAATCAAATGGAAGTGGTGTCAGGTCAAAATTCCTTTCCAATCAAAAGTTATGGCCAAAACAGTACCAACTAGGGGCAAAATGGTCATTTAAAAATCGACAAAAATCATGAACATGGGAAATGACTCTAATGGATGTTTCCCAAAGTTACATGACCATACGACTTCACATGGGAAATAAATAAATATTCTACGATCCTATGATGTGTAGAATACGGGTCATTACACTCTCGCCCCCTTAAGAAATTTTGCCCCCGAAATTCCCTAATCCAGACACACATAAAAGTCCCGCATGCCTATCAATCATAAAACAACAATCAAACATGCAAACAAGCAAAGCAAGTCTATCCTAGCATGCGGAAAACTAAATTGCAAAGTAAATCTTACCAGGTAAAGAGTTCTGGATGCATCTTCCTAATGCTCTCCTCTGTCTCCCAAGTACAATCATTCTCGTTCTCGCCTCACTGAACCTTGACTAGTTTCACCGCCTTCCTTCGAAGTTGCTTCGTATCGTGCCCCATAATACGAATCGGCTTGCGGTTCCCAACCGCCTCGGGTTCTACTTCGAAGTCTTCTAAATGATCAGGTGAAGTAGTCATATCTGAGTCGTGAACGAACTTCCTTAGTTGGGAAACATGAAATACATTGTGAACTCCTGCCATCTTCTCTGGTAAGCCAACTCTATATGCCAAATTCCCGACTAGTTCAAGAACAGGGAATGGGCCAACAAATCTTGGTGCCAACTTGCCTCTCCTGCCAAATCGAATCACGCTCTTCAACGGAGAGATCTTGACAAACACCAAGTCACCAACGGAGAATTTCAAGTCTCTTCTCCTCTTATCAGCATAACTCTTCTGCCTATCTTGAGCAGCTTTCATTCGTTGTTGAATGATCTTAATCTTATCTGAAGTTTCTCTCACCACATCTGGTCCAAGCACAAACTTCTCGCCAGTCTCTATCCAACATGATGGTGAGTTGCACGGTCTTCCGTACAAAGCTTCATATGGAGCCATACCGATACTGGATTGGTAGCTATTATTATATGCAAACTCTACTAGATGCAAATGGTCATCCCATGATCCACCAAAATCCAATATACAAGCTCTTAAGAGATCTTCCAATATACGATTCACCCTCTCCGTCTGACCATCGGTCTGAGGATGATATGCGGTACTGAGATGTAACCTTGACCCTAGAGCCTCTTGTAAGCTCTTCCAAAACCCACTAGTAAACAACGGGTCTCGGTCACTCACAATGCTTTTGGGTACTCCATGAAATCTCACTACCCACTTCATATACAATTCTGCCAACTTGGCTGCCGTTCTGGTCGATTTGACTGGTATAAATCTTGCGCTTTTAGTCAATCGATCCACAATTACCCAAATGCTATCATATCCCGATCTAGTTCTTGGTAAGCCGTCGATGAAATCCATCGAGACTTGCTCCCATTTCCATTCGGGAATTTCTAATGGTTGCAACAACCCACTAGGCTTCTTTTGCTCGGCTTTAACTAACTGGCAATTCATGCATTTGGATATAAACTTCCCAACATCTCTTTTCATCCCTTCCCAGTAGTAGTTCTGTCTCATGTCTCGATACATCTTATTACCACCGGGATGTATAGTCAGTTTTGAGTGATGACATTCTCTAAGCACTTCATCTCTCAAACCATTCACGTTGGGCACAACTAGTCTTCCATTCTTTCGAAGCCATCCATCTCGATCAAGCCCATACACATTCATCTCCTCACCGATACCCATCTCTAACTTGGAGATGATTTCCAATAGATTAGGATCGTCCTTCTGGCTGGAACCAATCCGCTCTATCAAAGTGGGTCTGATCGTCAAACTAGCTAGCATAACTGGATCCAATTCGCACTTTGGTCTGAAATCAAACCCCGCGATATACTCCAGTTGCTTCCATTCAAGAAACATTGCCCCTAAGCTGGCATGTCTCCTACTCAAGGCATCGGCTACCGCATTACCCTTCCCAGGTGTGTATGCGATATCAAAATCATATGAAGCCAAGAACTCAAACCATCTCTGCTGACGGAGATTCAGATCTTTCTGAGAGAAGAGGTACTTTAACGATTTATGATCGGTAAACGGCTCAAATCTTTCTCCCAAGAGATAGTGTCTCCACATCTTCAGCGCAAATACAATCGCTGCTAATTCCAAATCATGGGTAGGATACTTCTTCTCATGCGGCTTTAGCTGTCGACTAGCATAAGCTACAACCCTACCTCCTTGCATCAATACTGCACCTAGTCTGGTACCACAAGCATCCGTGTATACCGTCATCTCTTCATTCCCTTTAGGAATGACTAACACTGGCGCACGCGTCAACCTCTCTTTTAGACTCTTGAAGGCATCCTCACACACTCCGTCCCAGATGAAGGACTGATTCTTCTTAGTCAACTGAGTCAACGGTGCTGCAATCTTGGAGAAGTCCTGGATAAACTTACGATAATATCCAGCTAATCCCAAGAAACTTCTTACACCCGTTACATTCTTGGGCGTAGGCCAATCCTGTACCGTAGCCACCTTTGTAGGGTCCACGGCAATACCATTCTCGGAAACAACTTGACCCAAGAATCTCACTTCCCTTCTCCAAAAATGACACTTAGAGAATTTCGCTTTCAATTGGTGTTTTCTCAACACCTCCATCACTATCCTCAAGTGTCCCTTGTGTTCCTCCTCTGTCCTTGAGTAAACAAGGATATCATACATGAACACAAGAACAAACTTATTCAACTGATCTCTGAATACTCGTTTCATAAGATCCACAAAATAGGCTGGTGCATTGGTCAACCCAAATGGCATGACCAACCACTCATAGAATCCAGACGGCGTCCTAAATGCTGTTTTCGGAACACTCTCATCCGCTACTCGAAGCTGATGAAATCCTGTCGCGAGGTCCAACTGGGAGAACACTCTAGCTCCTTCCAGTTGATCAAACAAATCATCTATCCGCGGTAGAGGATACTTATTCTTCCTCGTCACCTTATTCAACTCGCGATAGTCCACACACAAACGAAGGGAACCATCTGCCTTAGTGGCAAACACAACTGGTGCTCCCCACTCGGAGGCACTCCTTCTAATAAATCCCTTCTTCAAAAGATTGCTGACTTGCACCCCGAGCTCTCGCTGCTCCCTTGGTGCCATACGACGAAGTGGCATCACTATAGGTCTGGCATCTTTCACTAAATCAATACGGAACTCAATCTCTCGGTGTGGTGGAAGCCCGGTCACCTCCTCGAAGACGTCCGGATACTGGCCAACCACGGGCACATCTGACAACTCATCCTGCGGGATGTCGAGGGAATTTACAAAACTAGCCATAACCCCATCACTAGGTAGACTACCAAACACTACCCTCCGCCCATCATCCGCCCTCACTGTCACCAAAAAGCCCTCACAGTCTACCACCACCCCGTATCTTTGGAGCCAATCGACTCCCAATATAATGCCATACCCAGTAAAGCCCAAAACAAAGCAATCACATACAAACATACATCCATGACTCGATAAGACCAAATTCCTGTAAATCATACTAAGGCTAGTCGAACCACCAATCGGGTTCGTCACAATCAATGGTCTATCGACTATCTTGGGTTCCAGTCCCAACCTATCTACCAGATCACTAGATATGAAGGAACGGGAAGCCCCAGTATCAAACAAAACTCGAACTGGTATATCATAAATAGAAAGCATACCTTGAATAACAACATTCTTTCCTTTCTCCGCCGCAGTTGGGGCATTCGACGAAGAAGGAACAGCATCAATAGCATATGCTTTCACAATCTGCTTCTCCTTAAGAGGTTGCGGACACTTATCCTTCTGATGTCCCACTTGACCACAGTTGTAGCACTTCCTTTTCGCTCGCTTGGCCCGACATTCTTTAGCATAATGGCCCTTCTTACCACAGCTGAAGCACTCAACATCCTTCTTGCTCTTTTTCTGGCCACCTTTTGATTGGTCCTGCTTCCTCTTATTTTGAGAGTTATTCTTGCCTCCACCGCTTTCTTGCGGCTTTGGCCCTTCTGCAGATGCAGCCTCAGTCTTTGACTTAGGGTAAAGACTCTCTGATCTGAAAGCTTTCCCCACGATCGATTCAAAAGTCTCATCGATGTGATTAATAAGCCTTTCCCCCAAGTACCCATCTGAACCGGTAATGAACTTCTCATTCTTCTTTTCAGGAGTGTCGATGAGAGACAGTCCATACTTCGACAAAGTGTCGAACTCAGCAATATAATCAGAAACTGCCCTTCCGTTCTGCTTGAGTTCCAAGAACCTCTTAAACAACACTGACTTCTGGGCAGCTGGAATAAACTTCTCGCTAAAGCGAGCCTTGAACTGATCCCAAGTAACCTGATCCTCTGGAGTAGATGTTCTAATGGCATTCCACCAATTCATCGCTCGCCCTTGCAGCTGACGAGACGCTAGCCTTCTCTTCATCGCATCCTCAAGACCCAAGTCATCGAAGATACGGTCACAGCTATCCATCCAATCCTGAACATCCGTGGCCGACTCCGTTCCGTGGAATGGCTTCCCACCAAGATTAGTGTAATCTTTGCACAACTTGGCGAAATCGACCCTAGGCGCCTGCACTACTGGGCCAACACCAACTCCGGGATTGGGAATTGCCCTTTGTACTTCTCTAAGCATGTCTCTCATGAGGTTAGTTAACATCGCCCTCATGTCAGTGGCATTCCCTTGGTTGGTCCCTCTACCAGCACCCCTCGTGTCTCGGCTCATCGTCAATCTGAAAAAGGGAAACGATTAACGACCCCATAATGGTGCTAGTGCAGTGCGACTTCATTCTTATACTACTAATAGTATATACATACATAGCTTTTGAAAACCAAAGTAATCACAAATACGCGCTCTCATATACGTACTATCTCTCCCCTAGTGTCTTTCCCTAGGTTAACTACGCAACCTAGAGCTCTGATACCAAGTGTGACGGCCCGCCCCGCACCAACCGACATTTACTCCAAAAGTGCGCTGTACACATGTCCAGTTAGCACGGAACGGGTCGTCAGAAGGAAAAGGAAGAATGAAATGAACGTACAAAGAACCTGTAGAATGTCTCACAGCGCATAGAATAAAGTATAATAATAACATACTTGACATAAAACAGGAGAGACAGTGCATAAGCTGAAAATCAGAACTAAACATCATAGCAGCGGAAATTCATCATACAGCTTATTACAACTTTCAACTGTCTCAAAGCAAAAATAAGATAAATGAGGTACACTACTAATGCCCAAGTAGCGACCACCAACGACACGGGGAGAATGTGTGTATATATATATATATATCATACGTGGAAGCCTCCTGCCCGCCCCCGAATCAGCTACTCGCACATCACCAGCTAACCTGTCTCTAGTCTGCTCGTGTGAGCACCCAGAGTAATAAGAGGAGACATAAAACTCTGGGTCAGACATAAAGCCTGGTATGAGCGATAAGCATCTAAAGTGAACAATAATAGGTAGACTAAAACATACCTGAACCTGGACCTGCAACCAAAGAGTTAGCACTACATAGTGTACAACACTCTAAGGTATCATATCAAACAATACAAAGATACGGAGGTGGGGGAGGTGTGCATGTCATAGGGATGGAAAACAATCAAACATAGCATCCATCCTCACGTCTCTCACTCAGTGCGTAAAGCATACGATGTTCACCACTTCGATCACCCAACATTCCTTGCAACGATCACTTTTCCCCATGAAGTCATAAACGGCTTCACTGCACTGATAACGTAGCCACTAATTCCTCGCTATGTCCACTTGCCGCATGGAGTGATTCACCCCATCTGCGCTGGCTCATAGCCTTACCAATCCTTACTATGTCCACTTTGCCCCATGGAGTCACAAGAACCCCACTGCACTGGCTCATAGTCTTACTACGCATCACCTTGCCCCTCGGGTCGTAATGACCCTACTGTACTGATAACGTAGTCTTGCTACCATCACCTTGCCCCTCAGGTCATAATGACCCTGCTGCACTGATAAGTAGCCATCCTTCATTTCTAGTGGTGAATCGAAGTTATGAACGTCGACAACTCCTTAGCACACGTCCCGCAGCAAAGCCCAACTCATGAAGTGAACTCATTGGTTCCCAACTGGTTCCGGGATCCTGAGCCCTAACTTCCATTTGGACTACCTTTGCATCTCGGGTTATTGGTCAATACTGGGTCGGGTCGGGTTCCTCCTCAAGTTATCGGTTCAGGTCGGTGTCCTTCATCCATTCGGGTCGGGTCTCCTTCTGGTGCGGTTCGGGTCGGGTATCCCTTCTGGGTTCGAGTCAGATGCTTCTCTTCGGGTCGGGTCGGGTGCTTCCCTTTGGGTCGGGTCAGGTGTCCCTTCTTGGTTCGTGCTTTCGATCCGTCTTCATGCTCCCTTCATATGCTCCTATCCGATCCGTTTTCGTGCTCCCGCTCTGATTCGTCTTCGTGTTTCCGATCCGATCCGTCCTCCTCTATCCGATCCGATCCCAGTTCAGCTAGCGTGGCCTTCCTTTTTGCCACTTTTCCCAAGTGTCGGGTTCCGATCCGATCAGATTCTTTGCTCAGTCCAACATATCCGATCCGAGCCCCCTTATCCGATCCGATCCGAATTCTGCACTGTTTTTCTGAAATTGTACCAGCAAGTGTTTACGCCATTCGACGACGTTTTCGACCATTCTAACTATTGAAATCAATCACAAAGCATTTCAAACAGTCATAGCAACATGCATAATCAACCACAAACATCATTCACATCAATATCATAGGTTAAAATGGATCAAACATACCCAAAATCCCATATTTCCCCTTAAGCATGTTTAGGTGAAACTAATGATAGGATTAGCAAAACTTAACCAAATTAACCCAAATTCATATCAGAGGTCTAAAACATTATTTAGGAATTTATGAACATTTTCCCCGAATTTTATCATGCTTAAATTCGCTAATTAACACTAATCAACCCTAATTAGCCATAATTAGTGCAAACTATGCAAATCACTCACCTTAGCCACAAAATAAACTAAGATCTGAAATAATTCTATGATTTGATGTGAATCTCAATGCCAAACAGCAGCTCCTATGTTGCTTTGGTGAAGATCTTCCTTGATTAGGGGTTGCTAAGCTTAATCCTTGACCAAAAGATGATTTGGAGGTGATTTAAAGGTTAGAGGCCATTTTTAGGGATCCTTGGTGATAAGTGGAGGCTAGAAAACTGAAATGGAATGATTCTCCATCTCATTTCAGCCCTCCCATAACCCCAATCCCGAAATGGGTTATGGGCCTACTCACTAATCACACGATTTGGCCCGGTTAAGCAGTTTTTCACCCTCCAAACCTTATTTCAGCCATATCTCCCAAACGGTAAGTCCGTTTGGCTAATGTGACCACTCTACGGAAAGGTAAACCATCAAACGAATCAAATGGAAGTGGATTCAGGTCAAAATTCCTTTCCAATCAAAAGTTATGGCCAAAACAGTACCAACTAAGGGCAAAATGGTCATTTAAAAATCGACAAAAATCATGAACATGGGAAATGACTCTAATGGATGTTTCCCAAAGTTACATGACCATACAACTTCACATGGGAAAGAAATAAATATTCTACGATCCTATGATGTGTAGAATACGGGTCATTACAAACGCCCTTCTCTGAGACGTACGAGCTCAGGTGTTATATATTGATGGATATCAATCGCATGGAGTGAACTGCCTGTGTGGCATGCCTAAGTGGCAAATGATCGAGGCTTCTGTTGAAAAGCAAAGTCTTGTGGTGATGATCAAAGCACAGCCTGTGTGGCACACCTTTGTGTAACGTGAATTCGTGAGCCTCACACCCCGGTTGTGAACCAAAAACGGGAGACGGACCTCAGGGAGGGCATGCGTTTCTTTCTAGCTAGGGTGGTGTCAGTGACCTACCAGCCCTGACATTTATATACTTTTCACCTGTGTGGTTATTGCTGTTGCGAGGCGCCACGGTTATATTGGTTTCGGCCGATGCATTCTGGTCGGCAGACGGACCAGACTTACGCCCCAAAGGGCGGGGAAACGCAGTGTTCAGGATTTAAGTTTAATCCACATCGATGGACCGGCCCTGTCGCTCCAGGGTCACTTGAGCTCTGACCTGAGGCTCGGGCTAGAGAGTCTCGAATCGGTTGAGGACTATCTTTTGCCTCGGTTCATAGATGGAAATCCAATTTCCAAATACGTGATTTTGCGGTTTTAATTGTAGAACTAGTATGGCGACATGATATATGGTAACCATGCCGCCTATGATTGATACTTATGATTTGAAGTTGTTTTATACACTATGCACTTATAATAGTATCAAATGATTTGTTTTAAACGTATCAAGCATTCTTTGGCTGTTATAAGGGAAAACCCTATCCCCCGGCTTGTGTTGCATTGTGTGATAGGACCTGGGTCTTATAACAGCTTCATTTTTCTTTATTTAGCATCGCCCTGTTGTGTATGCACTGGTGTTCTTGGGAGGAAACCCGTTTCGTGTTATACGGCGTGGTCCCTTGATTTACCTAACTTTAAAATAAAGATTAACAACTGTTTTAGTTCTCACACCAGTCCCATGACTGACCTGGAGTTTATTGTTTTAACCTAAACTCTGGGTGCCCCTATTTTGACACGGGCAGCTAGTAGTTTTGGTTTTGCAGATTTATATTCACAGGATCCTGGTTTACAGCTGGAACGATATCCGGAAAGCTTTGTATCCATATATCTCCTCTAGTTGTGTATTGTATAATTTTCCGCTGCTATATAATTTATTGTAATCTCTGATATTTCTGTGTAATGTATATTCATTTATACTCGGTATATTCTTGTAATCTGATGCATTGTTGTAATATACAATGAAATGTTCTTCCGTGCGCGTTCTGTTGTGGCTTGTTCTCGAACTATCCGCCGCTTTCCTCAACGGGGAAGTTACGGGTTTTCACAGGGTTGCAAGATGTTCTTGTTGAACCCAGTGTATTCCCCTCTAGAGATACACTATTCGGAAGGTGGTTCCATACCTCGTCATAGTCGAAATCCAACCTCCAATAAGCTCCCGCGGTTTCGATTGTATACTATGTATGTGGAGCGTAAGATGCAAGCATTCCGCTATATTGCTATTTATTTGTATTTAGACACTATTATAATATCAAAAGACATATATGATTTCAAAATGTTTTGAGTTATCGTAAGGTAAAAAACGTCCGTGTTTATGTGTGGATTTGGTCTTACAATTATCCTTTTCTTTCAAAAAATATTTGTTTAACTTTAAACTTAAGTTGGGTGTTGCTTATAAACTTAGTGGGTTTTCCCACTCTGGTTCACCAGACTGATCCGACGTTTGTAATGCTTGGGTTAGACCGAGTTTTACAAGTTCAGGTTATTGGATACTACGAAGTTCAAAAGATGTGCTGGAGGAGTTCAGATGTATTAATATTTATTCCGCTGTGTGTTGTATATGAGGGCAGATTATTATAACTGTCCAGATGTGTTGATGTACTTTGATGATTGTAAGTTTTATTTCAATCCCTCAATAAAAATTTATTTATTTTATATTTTGTTCCTCTGCGATGCGAATGTGTGATTCTATGTATTAGTATTTCTTCTTCTTTGTTCTATTCTAATCTTTCTTTCTTATCTTCTTCTCATCCTCTAAATTCTTTCTATTGGCATCTGGGTTTCCAGTACGATTTGGGTTGGACTGGTGTTGTTTAGTCAGCTCAAAAGGTACCAGAAATTTGGGTCGCTACATTTGGTATCAGATCATAAGGTTTATTAATAACCTTAGCTCTGTGGCGTAACTCAATAGAGATGAGGTTAGTAATACCCTAGATTGAGTTTGAGTGTAAATATCAGAGAGTGTATTTGTAAATTTTATATAAATGTTTTATATTGTGCTGTTCGATTGGTTCAATTTTGAACTAGAAATTGACATGATATTGTTGTGTAAAGAAGGTAAATGAAATAAATTTTCCCAAATTATATTTGTTTATAGAAAATATATAATTTTATCAAATTATTGAGGTACTGGTATGATTGACTGATTGATTTGAATGAAATTCAAATTGGATTGTGAATTTGAAATGGCTTAACCAAAGGTGATTTCACTTACGAAATTAGTAAATGAGAGTTTGAAATGAATCAGAGTTTGGATTTTGAAATGGAAGTAAAATAGCTTTGGAAATCAATTAGTTAATTGAATACGGATTTGGAACTTAACTTGGTTAAGTCAAGTTGATTTAAGAATGGATATTGGAGTTAAAATGAATTTTGAAGTTAAATGAAATCAATTTGGAATTTGGAAACTGAGTAAAATATAAATTGATTGGTTTAGTTTAGTTGGTTGTGTGTTAATTATGGTTATGCGTTGATTGTAGATTGTTTGTTAGATGGAATGAATATAATTCATAAATGGTTTAATAACAGAATTGAATGAATTGAAAATTAAATTCCAATATAATGAATTTGAATAAAATTTGATTATGGAATAAAAACTGAATAACCCTGTATTTATTACTTGCATTGTAAATGAGTTGCGCGCAAGTTGGTTGAAAAAGGATGAGGTATTAATTGCTATGCATTGGAATTAGAGTTTGGTTGCCCGACAAATAGGTAAACCTTAATTATATTGATTGATGATTGATTTTATACCCCTGAGTTAGGTAGCCGCTTGACTTTTGTTTTCTTTTGATTGATGTGAGGCCTAGAGTGGCATGTTGTGGTTGTTCCGATCGAGCCTTCCAGTAGAGGTGCTAACGAAATTTCCGATTTTTTTTAAAAACTTGGAAATTTTAGATGATAGATCTATAATAATTATTTTGCGAATTAGTGGGATTGAAGCATTCTTCTTACTAAGTAATCTCAAGGACGAAATTCTTTTAAGGGGGAAGGAATGTAAAGTACCGTATTTTTAGTGATTAGATATTTAATATATTTTATTTATTAAATGTTTAATTGGATCTATAAATGGATTTATAATATAGAATTTGTTTATTAGAACGATGTTCAAACGTATAATTTATATTCAAATTATAAACGAGCTTGAACCATCACGGTAGTTCATAATATTGAGTTCGGAACTTCAATTGAATATACATGATCCGATATAATTCGGAATTATGTAAAATAAGAATCGTTTAAATCTGTTTGATTATATTTTTTAATGAAAAAGAAAATTTGAAATTTCATATTATAGATTGTGAGTTAAGTACATATTTTCGAATAGTCACTACGGAATTCGTTAACAAACGATAACATTTATTTATTTAGAATATTAAGGGTTTATGTAACACTCCGAATTTGTATCAACACTAAAAGAGGATAAATTAAGTAATAATTGGTTTATTATTCAGAATTAGAGGAAATGGACTGCACCATTGCGTCTATCTCGAAATTTTGGTCAAGATAGACGTTTGGTTTGCATAAAACGGACACCGTATGAGGAAGTTATAAGGGTTTTAAGTTTGTATACGCGCAAAAAAATTATATATACGCATGAGTCAGAGATGAGTCGAAATTTTATCCAGAACGATTCAAATTCGAAAAATTCGTCAGAGCAGCAAAATTCCCGCTCTATGGGGTCTCCCCCTAGAGGGTTGTTGACCTATGGGTCGACCCACCCGTAGGGGTGTCGACACCCCTAGGACCGAGGTGGCAATCGGTTTCAGAGGGCTCTGCAGCTTTAAATACGTGCTCAAATCTCTTAGTTTCTTTATTGGAAATCATGGAGGCCATACGCTGCTGGAGTGCAAACTGAACCGTTTTCTACAACAACATACTTTGCAAATCAAATTCATAATTCTAGATCCGTTCTTTCTCAATTCTCTAAACCTAACACTGTGAGTTTCAAGATTACTTTTAGGTTTAGATAAATAAAAGTGAATTGTGAAAGACTGTAAATTGGATATGTTGTAAAGCGTGATTCTGTGCTAGTATTAAATCCTATACTATGTCATGATAGATCTATTTCCATAGATCTAATATAATTGTGGTTATTCTATTATGTTGTTTATGTGGATCTTGACTTGTAACTGTATTGTGGTGAATGTACATCTATTAAATTGGATAGTCATAACATTGGCTAGATCTAGTTCTTTATGAAATCCCCTTTTCACTTGTCATATTGTGACCAATCTAGATATTTTGTAAACTTGACATGTGAAGCCATCTTTAGATCTAAACATGTTACCATGACCCCTAATTGTGCTAGATCTAAATAGTTAGACAACCTAATAGTTAATTTAGATCTCATTATGTTTTCTTTGACATCGTAGTAATTGCCACAAGTTATCAGTTTTATGTCCACCTTAAGATGATGTTAATTACATGTTCATTCACCTTGTTATCATGCTAGTTTATGCCAAGATATGTTGAAACTATCACCATTATCGTATTCCCTTTTGATTGTTATGCCTAGGTTGCTTTATAGCCTAGATCCCGCCAAAATACGTGTGAATACGTTAGCTAGGAAACGGGGAAAGGAATTTATAATTGGCATAATTTATGTAATATTTATACAAATTGGACATTTAATTCAAATGGGGAAACATAGAAATAATCACATATAATGACATAGGCAGATTTAGATAAAAATGGAATATTTAGTAATTACAATAAGGAATTTTAATTGCACTTATGACACGAGCTTAGGTGCATTAGTGGCAGAAGTCTGCCCGGACCCGACCGACATATCCAGAAGCCACTAATGTTGAACCTAACGTGAGAGGTCTAAGTGCACAAATACGAATCGGGCTAAGACACGAGGTTAGGCCCAACTGTGGAATAACACTGCCCGGACCTGACCGGCATATTCAGCGTCCACACGTTGTAGGCCTAATGTGGGAGGTCTAGCCCATTATCTTTACTAATAATCGGAATTTGTTTGGTGTCACACTTTTTTGGTGTACACGCAAACTACCGAAAATTCCCTTTATTAAAAACAAACACATATAATAAAAAGAACTAAATCAAGAAAGAAACGGAAAGTAATTAAAGTTAAATAGCAATGTTTCTTTAATTAGCAATGCGTGTCATTAATGACATTAATAAAGACGTAAATGAGAATAAAGTTAAAATTTGAAAGCAGACAATTAAATCTAGAAGGGTAACGTAAATGGAATTAAATCACCCGTATGTTCGAATTCGAAAATAAACGCGCATCGTAAATGGAATTAAATCACGCGTATGTGTGGACATATTTATTTCAAGAGAATGTGCATACGTATTAAGAATGGAATTTTTTTTCAATAAAACTAGAAATAAAAATAAATGTTTTGAATAACGGTCACATGAATTAACATGCATGAATTAGAAACAGAAGAAAATTAATGCGCAGTTATGAAAATAGGAAAATAAAAAGAAACTATCAAGCAAATAAATATGCAGAAAAATAAAATGGGCAAGAAATATACCAGACAATGTATTAACGACATATTTTTATTTTGTCATCACAACACGCAGAGCGCATGCCATCACCACGCGCGGAGCGCGTGCCATCACCACGCGCAAAGCGCGTGCCTATACGTCTCGTAACCATAATTGGACATGGTATTGAATTGGACTACTTAACCTAATTTAATCCATAAGGATTGTATGATTATGAACTTAAGTTAGGGTTAAGTAAAATTAGATGGGTAGTGGGTGGGTTAAGTAAATTAAAGGGGGCGGGTAATATTTACATATAGGCCCACGAACTTAACCCAATAAGGTTATGTAATTAAAGACACCTAGTGGTATACATAACCGGAGGAAAATATAACAAAGTTATGTAATTAAAGATACCCTTTAGGATAAGCATAACTGACATAGGGCTATGTGGGACCCATTTCAATTAGTAACCCGGAGTTGGTATCAAGTAAAGAACTCCGTACTAGGCGGAGAAGGGGAATGCTTACTGATTGATTATAAGAGATCCAAACGAGATGGATGGTGTGGGCGGTGCAAACCAACCGGGCCATGTGCGTGCATGAGCCGGACAAAGGGGGATAAGACGACCGTGACACCAGTAGGTATGGTTGTGCACACCTTAATGGTTGCCACTTTAGGAAGTGATACCTCCTACTGTGGGGCCAGCACAGAATATCTATGGGGTAAGGAGCTAATCGATTAGGGAAGTGGTTAGGGTACACTCGGACATATGCCCTAAGTCTACCAACTTATAGTGGAAGGGGTCATCTCATTTTTAGTTATACTAGCAATAGTGTAGAGTAATCATTAGTGAGGCACATACACCTTATCTTGCTTACCTTGTCACACCTGCCATTTATGTAGTGATCTCTCTTTTATCCACTTTATATGCCTATCATGTTACTTTTATTTATTTACTGGCTAAAAGTAACTAGACTCGCCATGTTTGGCCCTTCTTGTTTCTCCTTCTTTCTTCCGTTCCCCTCCCCCCCCCTTCGGTTCTCAAGGAGGAAACACCCAGGCTTAGTCAGGACTCGGATATCATCTTGCTAGGAGCTACTTCTGAAGTATGGCTCAAGTTCTTGTCTCTACTATAGCTTAACTCTTTTAATTGGGGAATTATGTTTTTCATTTTCTCATGTACTCTGATGATGCAAGACAGAAGTTGTTTTATTGTAATTGTTTTTGTGACTTATGATATTATGGACCACGACATTATGATTTATGTTTGAAATAAAAATTAAAATTTCCGCTTCTATCTTATTTATATCTGTCTTGTAATTATTCTGTGTCTGTTTACCTATAACACTTCGCGAAACTTAATGCATTCCCTTAGTGAGTGACATTAAAGGACGTGGGGTGTCACAGTTTATATATGTTTGAATATCGTTTAACTCGAAATTTTTAAATATTGAGTTTATAGTATATATTTGTTTATTGTGATGTTGTACAAGATTTCATTTGGAGATATATGATAATAATAATATTTTATTATTTAATTTGAATTGATTTGGATTTAATTATAATTTTATCGATATTATATAAGCCTGAAAAATAGTTTTATTTTCAAACAACCTCCTTGTTGACAAAATGAATTTTATTGGAATACATATAGCTAGGTATTTCTAGATTTTCGATTTGGAGATAATCAGAACTGTTTTGTCAGCAGAATTTTTTTAAAGGTGAACCGATAAATAAAAATAACACCGTTGTGCCAACGAAGTGGGTTTTTAACGAAAATAATTCCATTGGATCCAGAACGTCAAGATATAAGTCTATTTCGTTATTTTTGGAGCTCATGTGTGGCTATACGAAATTATAATGTCGGTACGATAATATATGGGTACAATAAGATAACCATATTTATAAGTTATATGTAATTCAACCAGTATTTAAGGTAAACATATGCTTATCTTATCTTGGGACAAATAATTTGTATTTTGTTTTCGAAACAGATTTGTATTGGCATAAGCGTTTCTTTTGTTTTCCCAAAATAAGACAGGTAAAAGTTTACTTGCTTATTTAATGATGTGGATTGATATCGTATTCTGATTCCGTGCTTGCATTGTATTAAATAGAACTTGTCTTGATTTAAATACGTATCTTGTTTTGGGATAATCGGAAACTAGTTCAACAAGAACATCAGAATAGAAATTCACACTAAAATATCGTATTACTGTACCAATGGGATGTTTTACTACATTTAACAAGGTGGTATAATCTAATTTTTCATTTAAACTAATTAAAACTGCCCACTGTTTTTCGTTTCACTTGCATACCAAACTTTTCATAGCCTTGCGTCCCAAATTAATTCTCTTCCTTGCGAGCCAATCAACCTGTAACCGTGCGAGCCAAGTATTTTCTTGAAACCCATCTCATGCCATACAGCTAATTCCACTACATACCTACCCTACAACAACGTGGCCTCCACTCTACTCTCCCCTGTAAAAATACTGCTGCTCATTCTTCATTTTACTTCGTTGCAGTGGGGAAGGAAACCGAAAACTCCTTCAGGAAAAAAATTGGAAACTCTTTGCCTATAATAACATGCAAGCCTTCTTCAAGAAAAAGAAAAAAATGAAGCTGCAGGTTCTTGGGTGGGATAAAGTAGCAGACATGATGATGGGTAAGTTCCATGGTGCACATATGGTTCTTGGAGAGGCCGCATGCATGGGATTGAATGTCAGTTGATGTCCAGTTTCTTTTTAGAAAATAGATAGATAAATAAATAAAGATAAAGCTAGAAGACACGGTGTTGGGGTCGGAACTGCCATATTGGGCGTCGGTGGATGTTATGCATTCTGGTGTGGGGGTGTCGTGAAACGGTAGGGAAGCAATTGGCATTAGGTGAGGGTCTGTCTTCAGACGCGTGGGTGAGAAGCAGCGAAGAGGGAGGTTTCGAAAGAAACAACATTGAGGTAGGAAGGAGATGAACAGTGAGTGCTTAATAATATTCTTAAGGTGCCTAATCGGTATTATATGCTACCTAATCCATTTTGCAAAGTGCCTAATCAAATAATATTAATTCATACAAATAACGTGGGTTGTGTGAGTTTTAATGTGCCTAACCCCATTTATATTGGTGCCTAATCAGGTCTGGGATGTTCATGCATGGACACGTGACTACTGGTTAGGCCTTATAAGGGATGATTCACGTCTTATGTTTTTAGTTATTAAACAAGGTTTAAATTTACATAATTTTAGGGATTAGGTTATTAATTAAAGTTTAAAAATCAGAGGTGATTTCCGAACCCTACATTAGTCTATAAAGCTTAGAAAGTTTTATTTTGTGCCTTATACTATTACTGATGTGGACACACATTTATTTGTGCCAAATTCTAGTTTATATTGCCTAATCGAAATTTACGGTGTGCCTAAACCTATTTTGTATGTCTGACTACATCTATATACCTAACCAGGCCTAACATATTAACGTAAATAGGGTAGTGGACAAGGTATAGTTATATTATGCCTGATTGTAAATTTACATATGCCTGGGTGGGTTCTAATACGCCCAATCAAAGGTTTATTAAATGTTAACTAGTAATTAGAATAAATAAAATATACTAATTCTGGTTACAATAATATTATTTTAATAGTAAATAACATATAAATTTTATAACGTATGATTGAGTTATCAGATTGGAACAATCCAAAGGACGTTCGGACCGTATCGATAGACGTAATATTATGGAGCTGGTTCGGATAGAGTTGGACGCAACTGGAAGTTTTAATTAAATTAAATGCCAGTTTAATTTAATTAAAAAGAACCGTTTGACAACCCTAAGGTGGGTATAGCTCACTCAATTTTATCCGACTTATATTTTATATAAGTCGGGTTTAAATGTTTGTGTGTTATGATTGTTTATTAGTTGATGGATGCTTATATGTGTTGACTGAACTGATTAAATTAAACGTTCGTTTAATTTAATTTAAACCAATCGTTATTTTAACGATTATTTCCAAATGAGGTAACTTACCTTGTTGGTTACGTTTATAGTAATATAAACATATTAAATTGAAAGATGAATGTTGAATTATTGTTATTGTTTGACTGTTGAATATATATATATGATCATTGAAATAGATGTTTTTATTTGAGGTAACATATTTGGACGCAGGGAAAAAAGGTTGGATGGATCCAACTGGATTCCTCAAATTTATTGTTTATTTTCATATCACAATTGTATGAACTGTTTAACCGATATGATTGGATGATTGATTGTTGAATATAAATTCAACATTTGTTTGTTATTAACCAATGGGCAGTATTGGTTGAGTAGTTGGCAACAGTTGGCCTAAAAATAATTTTTTTTATAAATGCGGTTTTACCGTCAGGTGAATGGACGGTAATAAAATTATAAACTATATTTTATAATTGAAGATAGATTTTTAAATCTATTATTTTAAATAAATGTTTAGTAAAGGGAAACTAATACTAATTATTATTTATGTCTATAATGATATTAAATGGATTTTATAAATCAAATTCTTACGTTAGTAAGATTTATAAACAGATAAGTAGAAATTAACATAACGGTTAATAGTTGGATTAGTTGCTTTCAAGAGACAATTAAACGGAATTATTTAAATTAGTTATATTATTATTTTAAAAGAAGGGTTAATTGTAGTTGATTAATGAGGCAAGCATGATTTAAGTTGATGAAGTCAACTAATTTAATAGGAACTGGTTATTTGATTGATTTGTTTTGAATTAATCTAATGAAATAGATTAATGAACCTTTATTTTAATTTAATAAGATTTTAAAAAAGAGATATACTATTTATAGAACTTATCTATTTCTATGGTAGTTAACGAAGAAGTAAATTATTATTTTAAGAGGTTAATGTTTAAATGGAATTCATGTAAGTAAGTAATTAAAGTTTCAATGAAATTTAGTTGAATTTTGATAAGATGTTATGAACGCGTTTTATATTGAACCCAAGTTTTACAACAAAGTTATAAAAAGAGAATTTAAGAAAATATGATAGCTTAAATGAATGTATATGTAATATATGAATTAAGTAACGGAAAGCGGGATATAAGGGATTTAATATAAAATCTAAGTTTGTATAAACGATGTTTATAAAAAGGGATGTGAGGCTAGAACGTTAAATTTAAATTGACAATGGAATTTGAAACGTAGTTTTCAAAAGTGGAAAATGGTTGAATGGATTCAAAGTGGAATATGATGGGTTGATGACGAGTTAAGATAAGAATTAGAACCTAATCAGAGGTTGGTTGAGTTGAGTGATTTTCTGAGTAATAATCTAATGTTGATTTCGGTCTTCGGGGATGATTCTTGGGAAGTTATTTGCTTACCAATTTACGGTTAAGGACTAATGATTGTTGGAGTATATATATGCATGAATAATGCTGTGACTAATGTTTTGAAATAATATTAAGATGGAAAATTTGGATATAGTTATTAGATGTTTTTCGAAATATTTAAATGAATTGGTTTTGAGAATACTACTATATTAAAATAAGAAGTGAATAACGTGTTTTAAAATATTAAAAGATTCAGTAGTTTTAATTAACCATCTGTTAATTATTTTTAATTAAAAAAGGCCAAGTGATGCTGAGTACTGAACCAATGAATCTATTTTTATTTTCATGGTTGTGTGGTTGTTTATTTGATAGTTAAATAATTGGCTATCAAATTCTGGCCTATACGATTGTTGGTACGGAACGACCGGGATAGAGTTTATATTCTAAAACCATTCTGACCATCAAATACGTAAACATTGAAGATGTCGGATGATGATCAAGACAAAGAAATTGAAGACCGTGGATCTTCATAAAATGGTAGAATTACTTATAATCTCCGGGTAGCTCTTGGAGATATATTGTGACTCTGTCATGGTTGAAATCTACGGATTGCAAGCACTACTCGTTATCAATCCTTAAAGTGATTCCTAGGATGCGATAGGAGGGTGCCTTCGGTTCAACCTGTTCCTGGATGACTTATATGGATAAATGTCTGATAGAGAATTTCTTTAGAGTCACGTACATTGATTTTTACAAACGTATTTCTGTTGGTGGCGCTAACACCCAAAATATTTTTATGGACGTCAATTAGTGATTTGAGCGATCTGATGATGTGGCATTCAAAGTGAATGGTAGTGTGCTATCTTAAAAAGGAAATTCGAACCTTAAGCCTCACAACCGGGAAATGACAAAAATCGGGCAGTCAACACGTCTAAGTGGGTCTCTCCCAAGTAGGGTGTATAATCACCTATGTAGAGAAAATTCATTTCCTTCTTTTGTCTATTTGGTGCTGTCCCTTTCGGGAAATGGTTGTTGATCCCAACCGTTGCTGATATACATTTGATACACTCAAGCGAAATGAGTGGTCGAGCATGTGTGGTCGGGTTGTAAGATGTTCTTGTTGAACCCATTGTATTCCCCTCTAGAGATACACAATCGGAAGGTGGTTCCATACCTTGTCATAGTCGAAATCCAACCTCCAATAAGCGCATGCGATTTCGATTGTATACTATATATGTGAAGCGTGAGATGCAAGCGTTCCCCTAGATTGCTATTTATTTGTATTTATGCGTTATTATAATATCAGAAGATATATATGATTTCAAAATGTTTTGGGTTATCGTAAGGTAAAAACGGTCTGTATTTATGTGTGGATTTGGTCTTACTTTTATCCTTTTATTTCAGAAAATATTTGTTTAGCTCAAAATCCAAGTTGGATGTTGCTTATAAACTTAGTGGGTTTTCTCACTCTGGTTCACTAGACTGATCCGACGTTTGTAATGCTCGGGTTAGACTGAGTTTTACAGGTTCGGGTTACTGGATACTACTAGGGTTGTATATTGGACATGACAGTCTATTGTCCGGCTCGGTCCGAGGCTATCTGGCGTCTGGTCTGTGTTTGTATGATACTCTTATAAGACGGAGCTTGGACACACCAGTGTTCGGTCCTATCCAAAATGTTCGATGTTTTTCTACTATCCAAGGCTATATTGGATAGGACAGTCCGTTGTCCTGCTCGGTCCGAAGTTGTATTGTAACAACCCGGAATTTCTAAACCAATTTAAAAAAATTATTTTAGCTATTTTAATGGATTTTGAGTATTTAAAATAATTTAATTTAAATAATAATGACTAAAATTTATTTAAATCGAAGTTAAACCGTATAAATTTATTTTAAATATAAAACGAGCCTGAAATGGCGCGGTAGCTCGAAACTTTGATTTTAAATTTCAATTGATTGTACAAAATTCAAAATAAATCGGATTTCAGTAAAACAAGAAATATTTGAATCTGTTTAATAATATCTTTTTATTGAAGTTAAGAAATTGAGATTTTATAATATAAATTGAAAGTTATGTCCAGTTTAAAATTTAAAATAGTCGCTATGGAATTTATATATTTTTTAAATAATACATAGCCCTTAAAAATAGCCATTTTACAAACGATCTCAGTTTTCAATGAAACCATGTTTGTTGGATCCAGTATGTCAAATTATTGCTAAATTCCTTTTTTCATAATTTGGAATTAATATGTGAGCGCGGTAAATTTAAACGTGTTTTGTCAATTCTGTTTAATAATCAACCAGAAAATAGCCATTTTTCAAATGGTCTCCAAATTTGACGAAATTAGTTTTGTTAGGACCGTATCGTCAAAACATAGCTAGATTTATTTTTCTGGAATTTTTGAAGTTAGTATATGGCCCTGGTAAATTAAAATGTACGTTTGAATTCAGTATATATTCATTTATAATTTAATTTTGATAAAAATTGATTGAAATAGTTGAATTGGCTTATGAAATATATCCCATTGTGTCCGGTATAGGGCTATTTAGCTAGGGGCATTAGTTATTGGATTTGATTTGGTGTTCGCACTGATAAACATGTATTTTAGAAATTAAATAATATGATATAAAACCCTTATTCTCTGGGAACCCTAATTCATTCCCAGAACAAGCCGCCACTTCCCAAAATCATCGGCGGAAATTATTCAATCCGTTCTCCCAGTCTATCTTGTAATCCACTCAACTAGAGGAAGAACTTATAAAACAAAAATTGAAGAACTTTGCCCAATCTTCAAATTGGTAAAGAAGTGATCATTTTTCATGGCGTGTTTCTCTCCATTTTTGGCCATGAACGTGCCATGTTTCGTACGCTATTCCGAGCGCTACAGAGCTTCGAGTTGGGGCCCACTCACGCAGGAGGGAGGGGATGGTGGAGGCTTCACGGGGGTATATTCTAATTGGTCTCAGAGGGGCCGACGTGGTGGCGCGGGGAGGATGTTCAAATCGATGAAGTGGGTTCAAGGGTTCGGCTGTTACAGATAAAATAAGGAAGAAGAAGGGGCATCACTTTGTAAAAACGATATTGAAGAAGAATTAGTGTAATTAATTTAATTAATTATAATTTAATTTTTCGTTAGGATAATCAATGTGTTTAATACCATATCTTCTTCATGCGAGGTTGGAATCCAACAATTTCAGACACGTTGGAATCGTGACAACGAGAGCTTCACAACATGACTAACTGGGTCCAATTCGAAGCACGTTAGAATTTCGGGCAAATTCAAACCCCGACTGTACTGAAACCATCAATTAAAGTGTGGAGGAGTGGAAAACCAAGTGAGAACTCTCTGTTACTCAAATTATTTTACAGTTATTATATAATAGGTTACAGACGGGGCTTAGTAGCTCCTGACACTACTTTCTGTACAAACCATGGATGATTTGTGTGATATGTGTGTTGTATAAAATATATATGCGATGTGTGAATAAAATATATATATATATATGAAATATGAATATATATGTAATAACCCGAAAATCTGGGCCAGTTTAAAATTTTTATTTTGGCAATTTTAGCGAATTTAGAATATTTAAAATGAATTATTTTAAATAAAATCGACGATAAATTTATTTTGAATATAATTCGAACGTATATATTATATACGTCGTCGTTAGAATATAAATAATTATATATAATTATAAATAGAATTGAAAATGGCGCGGTAGTTCGATAATTCGATTTCAAACTTCAATTGAATGTACCGAGTGCAAAACAATCCGGATTTTAATGAAACCAAAAATAATGGAATCTAATAGTGAATATCTTTCCAACGAATCCGGGAAATCGAAATTTCATAGCGGGAATCAAAGGATATGTCCAGATGAAAATTAAGAATAGTCGCTATGGAATTCAGGCCCTTAAAAATGAGAATTTTGCAAACGACCTCGGATTTCGACAAAACCAGTTTTGTTGGGTCCGTGATGTAAAGTTATTGTTAGATCCCAAATTTCATAATTTTTCGAATCAATGTGTGAGCGTGGCAAAGGAAAATGCGTTTGACCAGTTTCAGTTGATTTTAATCGACTGGAAAATGGCCATTTTTCCAACGGTCTCAGAATTCGACGAAACTAGTTTTGTTAGGACCGTATCGTCAATACGAAGCTAGAAAATATTTTTCTAGAATTTTTTTAAAGTTAATATGTGACCCCGGTAATTTGAAATGTACGTTTAAAATTCAATATAATGATTTAAAAGTAAATTCAACGGAAACTGATCGAAACAGTCGAATCAGCCCTCGATACATATGCCATTGAGTTCGGAATGGGTGTAATTAGCTATGGACGACTGTCGTTGGGCTCGAATCGGTGTTAATTTGAAAAGTCAACTTGAAGTGGAAAAAATATATAATAAATAAATTAATTAAAAACTTTACAATAACCCCCCCCCTTTCTCATATTCAGAAAAGAAAAAAGAAAAAAAAACATCCGAATCGCAAATCGCTTCCCCCCCCTCCTCGATCGTTCGCCGCCGCCGCCAGGGGGTGCGACGCCTCCCTGACTCCTCCCTCCACTTCCTCCTCCACTCCATCGCTCCCTCCCCTTCTTCTCCGTCCTCCTGTGTAGTCGCTGGCCCTTCAAACCCTAAATCGACCGAAGCCGCCTTCCACAGCCACCGCCGGCCAACCCAGACTCCTCCGCCGAACCCTCCAACCGCCACGATGAATCCAGCGCCCACTGACCCCCTCCCCATTCGCTGTAAGTTTAGTTTTTTTTTTTTTTTTTAATGTATTTGTTTCCTTTCAGTTTTCACGTCATAATCTTTAAATATAACTTTATTTTTCAGTTTATATTTATACAGAATTTTTATATGTGAAGAGATAGGATTTTTATATTCGAAAAGTTCGAATTTTTATATAGAAGAAAGGTTGGATTTTTAAAGAAAATATGATTTTTATATTTTTAAAGTATTAAAAATATGATTTTTATATTTTTAAAGTATTAAAAATATAGTCTTTACTATATAGGTGATGTCAAAATATGATTTTTGTTTATATAAAGAGTTAAAAATATAATTTTTACATGATCGGGATATTAAAATGTCATCTTTATATGTGTAGAAAAATAAAAATGAGATTTTTATAAAAAGATGAAATCTTTAAATTTGAAAAAGCGTAGTCCATGTTTTTATAAAGGCGAAATCTTTATTTTAGAAAAGGCGAAATCTTTATTTTAGAAAAGGCGAAATCTTTATTTTAGAAAAGGAGAAATCTTTATTTTAGAAAAGGCGAAATCTTTATTTTAGAAAAGGCGAAATCTTTATTTTAGAAAAGGCGAAATCTTTATTTTAGAAAAGGCGAAATCTTTATTTTAGAAAAGGCGAAATCTTTATATGGAAAATAGCGTGATAAAAATATGATTTTTATCTATATAACATCGAAATAAAAATATGATTTTTATCTATATAACATCGAAATAAAAATATGATTTTTATATATTGAACTTCGAAATAAAAATATGATTTTTATATATTGAACTTCGAAATAAAAATATGATTTTTATATATTGAACTTAGAAATAAAAATGTGATTTTTATATATTGAATAACATAGTAAAAATTCGATTTTTACCTATGTAGAAAATACGGGCAACGAAGATGACGAAGAGGCGAAGAAGAGTCAAGATGTTTGGATAGCTTTATGTGAGAATTTCTCACCTTTCAATTTCATTTCTATTTATATATATATACTAGGATGCAGACGGTGCTTAGTAGCACCCGACACAATCGTCCACAGACCATGGACTTGTTTGTTTGGTTGCATAGCTTAGTTATATGATTTGATTTGAATTTGGTTGTTTGGTGATTTTGATTGATGTGTGAATGGCGTGGGCCTTCACTAGACCGGGGATAAGGCTAGGCCTTGTCCCGTTTCTAGTATCGTGCCGTTATGCCGCCGAAATTTTCTAAAATATGTTAGAAAAATAAAAATATCATTTTATTGAATAAATGAACCGAATAGAATATTCATAGGTTGAATAAAATGTTTTATCGTTAAAAATATAATTTTTAACGTGAATGTGAATAAATAAATATTCATTTACAAACCGGACGGTTTGTTTATGTACACCTATTTGAAGGACATTGATTGGGACGATAAATTTTACACATCGCCCAGCTGCACAAATAAAATATGTGTTTGATTGTTTGAAACCCCACACGGGTGTTGGGATGAAATTTGAAGTTCACTCATCCCGATTGATTGAATATGTCGATCGGTTGATTGACAGGCTGTTTTAAGCGTTGGATATTTATATTTGATGCTTATACAGTGTAGTGCACTTTGGTTGATGGTTGATTATTTTCAATGCTATTATATACATGTGTTGTATGAAAATCCATATAATTAACTTTATATGGTAATTGATTGGGCCTCATTCCAGTTTTAAAATAGAAATATTTGAAATAAAAATATTCGAAATGGAATATTTGAAAATATCAATATATGAAGCTGTGTTGATTAGATTGACGCCATTTTGACGTGAACGATATTTATATCGATTTTATTCATTTTGAATTGAATTGAAAACGATTTCGAAATGAATTGAATTGAAAACGATTTCGAAATGAATTGAATTGAAAACGAATTGAAATGAATTGAATTGAAAACGAATTGAAATGGATTGAATTGAAAACGAATTGAAATGAATTGAATTGAAAACGATTTCGAAATGAATTGAATTGAAAACGATTTCGAAATGGATTGAATTGAAAACGATTTCGAAATGAATTGAATTGAAAACGATTTCGAAATGAATTGAATTGAAAACGATTTCGAAATGAATTGAATTGAAAACGATTTCGAAATGAATTGAATTGAAAACGATTTCGAAATGAATTGAATTGAAAACGAATTCAAATGGAATTGAAAGCGAATTGAAATGAATTCAAATTGAATTGAAATTTGAATTGAATAGAAATGAATTTTAAAACGAATTTATAAAGAAGAATTCAATTTTGATTTGAATTGAAGTGGAAGTTGAAATTGCTTTTGAAACGAATTTAAAACTATTTATATAATTCGTTTTAAATAGAAATCGACGAAATATATTATATATATTATATATATAATATAATGGCCTGAATAGAACGCGCCGCACAGCGGCAGTTCGTGAATTTCGACCATTTAATTCAAACGGACATTACGGGAGATCCGACCGTCGGATTCTCCTAAAACCGGAACCGTTGGGTTCGTATCGAAAAGAGCTTTCTAATGAATGTTAGAAATTTGAAATCTAACGGTTGGATTTGGAGATACGTCCAAATCAAATTTGAAAAAGGTCGCTGTAAGTGCAGTTCGATGGCCGTTGATGGAAATCGACTGTACGGGCCTTGATAAAATTATCAAAAATAGTAATAATTTGTGTAAAATCATAAGAAATGATTTGTGAAGATTTGGGATGAAAGACTCCATATTTGAAAAGATAAAAATAGATTTTTATCGAAATGAACTAGTTTTGAACTAGAATTATAATTCTATTTATTTTTAAGTAAATAAATTGAATTTGAAATGGTTTTGAAAATAACCAGAATTTCCAATGATTGCATTGGAATGGATTTGAATCGAAATTGTCTTCGGAATATTTCGATGTTGGGATTCGTGATTATACGGATTTTGTTACGGAAATTTGAAAGATATATTTATATCGTTATTTCCAATACGATATTTGTTAGTCGTGGAATTTGATATTGAATATAAGCCGATATATTTTCTATTCAGAGCCTTGTATTGAATATCAAATGTGATTTGGGTTTGTCGTGAATGGTGTCTTCACTAACACTGTTTTTGAACCCAGTTGAGAAAAGATTAAATCTTTTATTTAGATTTAATGAAGTGTACCAATTAAATAATATTTAATTGGAATTGAATTGATATTGATTTTTGGGTTTATCGTGGACAGTGTTTTAAATAACACTTGTCCTTTAACCCGATAATTAATGGAATGTGATTTTGGGTTTATCGTGAACCGTGTTTTAAATAACACGGATTCTTTAACCCAGTTAACGATTAAAACTAAGTGGAGTTTTAATGAATCTTTAATTAGATTGAAAAGATCGAGAATGGAGTATCACCAGTTTTACTCCAGGCGATAGTTAAATCTTTAATTAGATTTAAACGTGAGATGGTAATTGAATTTACCGATAACACTGTGGTGTTAGATATGAAGTATTACCAGTTGTACTTCATGGGATGAATAGGTTGGGATTGGGAAATAAAATAAATGATTACTTCGGTGTGGTTCGCTAATCCCGACTAGTTTGAATTGATATTCAAAGGAGATTAAAGAATAAATTTAAAGAATTTATCTTAGATAAAATTAATGGGAACTTTTCCCAAAGTATAGGAATATTTGGATAAAAGAATATTCTGAATTGGAATGAGGCGTATGTTGTGTTTGTGTAACACTTTTATAATATATACGCGAGTTATTCAGAAAGACCGGGTTTATCCCATTCTGAATAACTGATTCGACGTGGTGTCGAAGATGAAGACGATGGTCGAAGACCGGAAGTCTTCACGTCGTTTGGGTGATTACTGATAATCTTGATTGGGCTGTACACCCAAGAAGATGGAAACAGTTGGTGATCGTCCAGACGTACTTGGAGATCGATGGATATGCGGGGTACTAGGTGCCTCCGGTTTCGTTCAGACCCAGAACGGACTTGTAAATGGACTGTGTGTCTGACATTGGATTTTAGTCCGTGTGATTGATCTCTATTAAATATATATCTGTTTGGCGGCGGAGAATTTATTCTCTTGCTTAACGCCCTTCTCTGAGACGCACGAGCTCAGGGGTTATATATTGATGGATATCAAACGCATGGAGTGAATTGCCTGTGTGGCATGCCTAAGTGGCAATTGATCGAGGCTTCTGTTGAAAAGCAAAGTCTTGTGGTGATGATCAAAGCACAGCCTGTGTGGCACAGCTTTGTGTAACGTGAATTCGCGAGTTTCGCACCCCGGTTGTGAACCAAAAACGGGAGAGGACCTCAGGGAGGGCATGCGTTTCCTTCTAGCTAGGGTGGTGTCAGTGACCTACCAGCCCTGACATTTATATACTTTTCACCTGTGTGGTTGTTGCTGTTGCGAGGCGCCTCGGTTAGATCGGACAATCCGGGTCCGATGGAGTCATTCGTTGGCTCGCTTACGCCCCAAAGGGCGGGGAAACGCAGTGTTCAGGCATTTTAATCCACATCGGTGGACCGGCCCTGACGATCCAAGGGTCACTCGAGCTCTGATCCTGAGACTCGGGCTAGACAGTCTCGAATCGGTTGAGGACTATCTTTTGCCTCGGTTCATAGATGGAAATCCAATTTCCAAATACGTGACATTTGCGGTTTTATTTGTAAACCTATATATGGCGACATAGTGGCATGGGACGCTCATGTCGCCTATGATTGATATTTATGATTTGAAGTTGTTTTATACACTATGCACTTATAATAGTATCAAATGATTTGTTTTAAACGTATCAAGCATTCTTTGGCTGTTATAAGGGAAAACCCTATCCCCCGGCTTGCGTTGCATTGTGTGATAGGACCTGGGTCTTATAACAGCTTCATTTTTCTTTATTTAGCATTGCGCTGTTTGTTTTATGCACTGGTATTCTTGGGAGGAAACCCGTTCCGTGTTATACGGCGTGGTCCCTTGATTTACCTAACGCTTTAAAATAAAGATAAATAACTGTTTTAGTTCTCACACCAGTCCCATGACTGACCTGGAGTTTATTGTTTTAACCTAAACTCTGGGTGCCCTTATTTTGACACGGGCAGCTAGTAGTTTTGGTTTTGCAGATTTAAATTCACAGGATCCTGGTTTACAGCTGGAACAATATCCGGAAAGCTTTGTATCCGTATATCTCTTTCTAGTTGTGTATTGTATTATTTTCCGCTGCTACGTATTTAAATGTAATTTAAATCTCTGATATTTCTGTGTAATATTCATTTATACTCTGTATATTCTTGTAATCTGATGCATTGTTGTAATATAAAGTGAAATGTTCTTTTGTACGCGTTCTATTTTGTCCTGTCCTCAAAACAATTCGTTCTTTCTCTTCTCTTCGGAGACCGGGGAAGTTCGGGTCGTTTCATTTGGTATCAGAGCTTTGGTTTACAAAGCTCAGAGAATAAGGCACATTAGAACCATACGAAAGAATTCATCAGATATTGGATTAGTAGTATCCAATGAGAATGACTCGTTAGAGATGGGATCAGTAGTATCCTAGAACGAGTGTGAAGAGTATATTTTTCAAATGAAAACAATTTTTGTTTTGAAATCAACTATTCGTATTTGATTATCTATTTATATTGAGTTGGACAGTCCAGTATATAAAGATTTTGCGTATACGTCTGATCCACGTGTATTTGAAATTTCAATATACTGGATAGATATAGAATCACACTCTAGTCGCCCGAAGATGATTCTGATGATAGTTCGAACATCATCAGAATTGGTATTCGTGTTTCGAAGGTGTGATATCTATATATTTCCTATTGACTGGTGTGAGAGCCAAAATTAGATAGGGCCTATTGTGTGATTTGGCATCAAAAATTTGATTTTTGTATATGTATCAAAATTATCAATTTGAAAAGCTAATTCACTAATTGATTGATGTTTGCGTTGTTTGTTCATTTGTTTGCTAATTTTGAACCATTTAGCCTAATTGAAACAAATATTGAATTGTATTGAAAATTGGTCGCATTTGTTTGCATATACATATATATCATTGAACAGGTCATAGCAAGGAGGCTAGAGCCAGAGAATAAAATTTGTTTGCCCAACAAATAGGTACATGTTTACTACATAATTTCCTGTTTTGTTTGGGTGATGATGATTTTGTGAGCCTATTGGCTAGCCGCTTGGCTTTTTCTTTTTCTTTTTGAGATCTGAAGGACCGGGGAAGCTATTTGAAATTCCCCGATGCTCCCGGTGCAGGGGAGGTTATGGCGAAATTTTTCAAAAATTTAGGGTGTTAGCCAAATTTTTGAAATTTTGAAAATTCTCAGAAACTAAAGAGTTGGAGAAGGGAAGCCTGATCGAACGTAGAGCTGAATAATCAAACCACTTTCGACTTTGTTCCTTTTCGGGGACGAAAAGTTTTAAGTGGGGGAGATTGTAATAACCCGAAAATCTGGGCCAGTTTAAAATTTTTATTTTGGCAATTTTAGCGAATTTAGAATATTTAAAATGAATTATTTTAAATAAAATCGACGATAAATTTATTTTGAATATAATTCGAACGTATATATTATATACGTCGTCGTTAGAATATAAATAATTATATATAATTATAAATAGAATTGAAAATGGCGCGGTAGTTCGATAATTCGATTTCAAACTTCAATTGAATGTACCGGGTGCAAAACAATCCGGATTTTAATGAAACCAAAAATAATGGAATCTAATAGTGAATATCTTTCCAACGAATCCGGGAAATCGAAATTTCATAGCGGGAATCAAAGGATATGTCCAGATGAAAATTCAGAATAGTCGCTATGGAATTCAGGCCCTTAAAAATGAGAATTTTGCAAACGACCTCGGATTTCGACGAAACCAGTTTTGTTGGGTCCGTGATGTAAAGTTATTGTTAGATCCCAAATTTCATAATTTTTCGAATCAATGTGTGAGCGTGGCAAAGGAAAACGCGTTTGACCAGTTTCAGTTGATTTTAATCGACTGGAAAATGACCATTTTTCCAACGGTCTCAGAATTCGACGAAACTAGTTTTGTTAGGACCGTATCGTCAATACGAAGCTAGAAAATATTTTTCTAGAATTTTTTTAAAGTTAATATGTGACCCTGGTAATTTGAAATGTACGTTTAAAATTCAATATAATGATTTAAATGTAAATTCAACGGAAACTGATCGAAACAGTCGAATCAGCCCTCGATACATATGCCATTGAGTTCGGAATGGGTGTAATTAGCTATGGACGACTGTCGTTGGGCTCGAATCGGTGTTAATTTGAAAAGTCAATTTGAAGTGGAAAAAAATATATAATAAATAAATTAATTAAAAACTTTACAATAACCCCCCCCCCTTTCTCATATTCAGAAGAAAAAAAAACATCCGAATCGCAAATCGCTTACCCCCCTCCTCGATCGTTCGCCGTCGCCGCCAGGGGGTGCGACGCCTCCCTGACTCCTCCCTCCACTTCCTCCTCCACTCCATCGCTCCCTCCCCTTCTTCTCCGTCCTCCTGTGTAGTCCCTGGCCCTTCAAACCCTAAATCGACCGAAGCCGCCTCCCACAGCCACCGCCGGCCAACCCAGACTCCTCCGCCGAACCCTCCAACCGCCACGATGAATCCAGCGCCCACTGACCCCCTCCCCATTCGCTGTAAGTTTAGTTTTTTTATTTTTTTTTTATTTTTTTAATGTATTTGTTTCCTTTCAGTTTTCACGTCATAATCTTTAAATATAACTTGATTTTTCAGTTTATATTTATACAGAATTTTTATATGTGAAGAGATAGGATTTTTATATTCGAAAAGTTCGAATTTTTATATAGAAGAAAGGTTGGATTTTTAAAGAAAATATGATTTTTATATTTTTAAAGTATTAAAAATATGATTTTTATATTTTTAAAGTATTAAAAATATAGTCTTTACTATATAGGTGATGTCAAAATATGATTTTTGTTTATATAAAGAGTTAAAAATATAATTTTTACATGATCGGGATATTAAAATGTCATCTTTATATGTGTAGAAAAATAAAAATGAGATTTTTATAAAAAGATGAAATCTTTAAATTTGAAAAAGCGTAGTCCATGTTTTTATAAAGGCGAAATCTTTATTTTAGAAAAGGCGAAATCTTTATTTTAGAAAAGGCGAAATCTTTATTTTAGAAAAGGCGAAATCTTTATTTTAGAAAAGGCGAAATCTTTATTTTAGAAAAGGCGAAATCTTTATTTTAGAAAAGGCGAAATCTTTATTTTAGAAAAGGCGAAATCTTTATTTTAGAAAAGGCGAAATCTTTATTTTAGAAAAGGCGAAATCTTTATTTTAGAAAAGGCGAAATCTTTATATGGAAAATAGCGTGATAAAAATATGATTTTTATCTATATAACATCGAAATAAAAATATGATTTTTATCTATATAACATCGAAATAAAAATATGATTTTTATATATTGAACTTCGAAATAAAAATATGATTTTTATATATTGAACTTCGAAATAAAAATATGATTTTTATATATTGAACTTCGAAATAAAAATGTGATTTTTATATATTGAATAACATAGTAAAAATTCGATTTTTACCTATGTAGAAAATACGGGCAACGAAGATGACGAAGAGGCGAAGAAGAGTCAAGATGTTTGGATAGCTTTATGTGAGAATTTCTCACCTTTCAATTTCATTTCTATTTATATATATATACTAGGATGCAGACGGTGCTTAGTAGCACCCGACACAATCGTCCACAGACCATGGACTTGTTTGTTTGGTTGCATAGCTTAGTTATATGATTTGATTTGAATTTGGTTGTTTGGTGATTTTGATTGATGTGTGAATGGCGTGGTCCTTCACTATACCGGGGATAAGGCTAGGCCTTGTCCCGTTTCTAGTATCGTGCCGTTATGCCGCCGAAATTTTCTAAAATATGTTAGAAAAATAAAAATATCATTTTATTGAATAAATGAACCGAATAGAATATTCATAGGTTGAATAAAATGTTTTATCGTTAAAAATATAATTTTTAACGTGAATGTGAATAAATAAATATTCATTTACAAACTGGACGGTTTGTTTATGTACACCTATTTGAAGGACATTGATTGGGACGATAAATTTTACACATCGCCCAGCTGCACAAATAAAATATGTGTTTGATTGTTTGAAACCCCACACGGGTGTTGGGATGAAATTTGAAGTTCACTCATCCCGATTGATTGAATATGTCGATCGGTTGATTGACAGGCTGTTTTAAGCGTTGGATATTTATATTTGATGCTTATACAGTGTAGTGCACTTTGGTTGATGGTTGATTATTTTCAATGCTATTATATACATGTGTTGTATGAAAATCCATATAATTAACTTTATATGGTAATTGATTGGGCCTCATTCCAGTTTTAAAATAGAAATATTTGAAATAGAAATATTCGAAATGGAATATTTGAAAATATCAATATATGAAGCCGTGTTGATTAGATTGACGCCATTTTGACGTGAACGATATTTATATCGATTTTATTCATTTTGAATTGAATTGAAAACGATTTCGAAATGAATTGAATTGAAAACGATTTCGAAATGAATTGAATTGAAAACGAATTGAAATGAATTGAATTGAAAACGAATTGAAATGGATTGAATTGAAAACGAATTGAAATGAATTGAATTGAAAACGATTTCGAAATGAATTGAATTGAAAACGATTTCGAAATGGATTGAATTGAAAACGATTTCGAAATGAATTGAATTGAAAACGATTTCGAAATGAATTGAATTGAAAACGATTTCGAAATGAATTGAATTGAAAACGATTTCGAAATGAATTGAATTGAAAACGATTTCGAAATGAATTGAATTGAAAACGAATTCAAATGGAATTGAAAGCGAATTGAAATGAATTCAAATTGAATTGAAATTTGAATTGAATAGAAATGAATTTTAAAACGAATTTATAAAGAAGAATTCAATTTTGATTTGAATTGAAGTGGAAGTTGAAATTGCTTTTGAAACGAATTTAAAACTATTTATATAATTCGTTTTAAATAGAAATCGACGAAATATATTATATATATTATATATATAATATAATGGCCTGAATAGAACGCGCCGCGCAGCGGTAGTTCGTGAATTTCGACCATTTATTTCAAACGGACATTACGGGAGATCCGACCGTCGGATTCTCCTAAAACCGGAACCGTTGGGTTCGTATCGAAAAGAGCTTTATAATGAATGTTAGAAATTTGAAATCTAACGGTTGGATTTGGAGATACGTCCAAATCAAATTTGAAAAAGGTCGCTGTAAGTGCAGTTCGATGGCCGTTGATGGAAATCGACTGTACGGGCCTTGATAAAATTATCAAAAATAGTAATAATTTGTGTAAAATCATAAGAAATGATTTGTGAAGATTTGGGATGAAAGACTCCATATTTGAAAAGATAAAAATAGATTTTTATCGAAATGAACTAGTTTTGAACTAGAATTATAATTCTATTTATTTTTAAGTAAATAAATTGAATTTGAAATGGTTTTGAAAATAACCAGAATTTCCAATGATTGCATTGGAATGGATTTGAATCGAAATTGTCTTCGGAATATTTCGATGTTGGGATTCGTGATTATACGGATGTTGTTACGGAAATTTGAAAGATATATTTATATCGTTATTTCCAATACGATATTTGTTAGTCGTGGAATTTGATATTGAATATAAGCCGATATATTTTCTATTCAGAGCCTTGTATTGAATATCAAATGTGATTTGGGTTTGTCGTGAATGGTGTCTTCACTAACACTGTTTTTGAACCCAGTTGAGAAAAGATTAAATCTTTTATTTAGATTTAATGAAGTGTACCAATTAAATAATATTTAATTGGAATTGAATTGATATTGATTTTTGGGTTTATCGTGGACAGTGTTTTAAATAACACTTGTCCTTTAACCCGATAATTAATGGAATGTGATTTTGGGTTTATCATGAACCGTGTTTTAAATAACACGGATTCTTTAACCCAGTTAACGATTAAAACTAAGTGGAGTTTTAATGAATCTTTAATTAGATTGAAAAGATCGAGAATGGAGTATCACCAGTTTTACTCCAGGCGATAGTTAAATCTTTAATTAGATTTAAACGTGAGATGGTAATTGAATTTACCGATAACACTGTGGTGTTAGATATGAAGTATTACCAGTTGTACTTCATGGGATGAATAGGTTGGGATTGGGAAATAAAATAAATGATTACTTCGGTGTGGTTCGCTAATCCCGACTAGTTTGAATTGATATTCAAAGGAGATTAAAGAATAAATTTAAAGAATTTATCTTGGATAAAATTAATGGGAACTTTTCCCAAAGTATAGGAATATTTGGATAAAAGAATATTCTGAATTGGAATGAGGCGTATGTTGTGTTTGTGTAACACTTTTATAATGTATACGCGAGTTATTCAGAAAGACCGGGTTTATCCCATTCTGAATAACTGATTCGACGTGGTGTCGAAGATGAAGACGATGGTCGAAGACCGGAAGTCTTCACGTCGTTTGGGTGATTACTGATAATCTTGATTGGGCTGTACACCAAAGAAGATGGAAACAGTTGGTGATCGTCCAGACGTACTTGGAGATCGATGGATATGCGGGGTACTAGGTGCCTCCGGTTTCGTTCAGACCCAGAACGGACTTGTAAATGGACTGTGTGTCTGACATTGGATTTTAGTCCGTGTGATTGATCTCTATTAAATATATATCTGTTTGGCGGCGGAGAATTTATTCTCTTGCTTAACGCCCTTCTCTGAGACGCACGAGCTCAGGGGTTATATATTGATGGATATCAAACGCATGGAGTGAATTGCCTGTGTGGCATGCCTAAGTGGCAATTGATCGAGGCTTCTGTTGAAAAGCAAAGTCTTGTGGTGATGATCAAAGCACAGCCTGTGTGGCACAGCTTTGTGTAACGTGAATTCGCGAGTTTCGCACCCCGGTTGTGAACCAAAAACGGGAGAGGACCTCAGGGAGGGCATGCGTTTCCTTCTAGCTAGGGTGGTGTCAGTGACCTACCAGCCCTGACATTTATATACTTTTCACCTGTGTGGTTGTTGCTGTTGCGAGGCGCCTCGGTTAGATCGGACGATCCGGGTCCGATGGAGTCATCCGTTGGCTCGCTTACGCCCCAAAGGGCGGGGAAACGCAGTGTTCGGGCATTTTAATCCACATCGGTGGACCGGCCCTGACGATCCAAGGGTCACTCGAGCTCTGATCCTGAGACTCGGGCTAGACAGTCTCGAATCGGTTGAGGACTATCTTTTGCCTCGGTTCATAGATGGAAATCCAATTTCCAAATACGTGACATTTGCGGTTTTATTTGTAAACCTATATATGGCGACATAGTGGCATGGGACGCTCATGTCGCCTATGATTGATATTTATGATTTGAAGTTGTTTTATACACTATGCACTTATAATAGTATCAAATGATTTGTTTTAAACGTATCAAGCATTCTTTGGCTGTTATAAGGGAAAACCCTATCCCCCGGCTTGCGTTGCATTGTGTGATAGGACCTGGGTCTTATAACAGCTTCATTTTTCTCTATTTAGCATTGCGCTGTTTGTTTTATGCACTGGTATTCTTGGGAGGAAACCCGTTCCGTGTTATACGGCGTGGTCCCTTGATTTACCTAACGCTTTAAAATAAAGATAAATAACTGTTTTAGTTCTCACACCAGTCCCATGACTGACCTGGAGTTTATTGTTTTAACCTAAACTCTGGGTGCCCTTATTTTGACACGGGCAGCTAGTAGTTTTGGTTTTGCAGATTTATATTCACCGGATCCTGGTTTACAGCTGGAACGATATCCGGAAAGCTTTGTATCCGTATATCTCTTTCTAGTTGTGTATTGTATTATTTTCCGCTGCTATGTATTTAAATGTAATTTAAATCTCTGATATTTCTGTGTAATATTCGTTTATACTCTGTATATTCTTGTAATCTGATGCATTGTTGTAATATAAAGTGAAATGTTCTTTTGTACGCGTTCTATTTTGTCCTGTTCTCAAAACAATTCGTTCTTTCTCTTCTCTTCGGAGACCGGGGAAGTTCGGGTCGTCACAATATATATATATGAAATGTGAATAATATATATATATATGTATATATGAAATGTGAATAATATATATATGAAACGTGAATAAAATATAAAAATATATATATGAAATGTGAATAATATATATATATATAATGTGAATAATATATATATATATGAAATGTGAATAATATATATAGGAAATCTGAATAATATATATATGAAATGGGAATGAAATATATATATGAAATGTGAATAAAATATTTTTATGCGATACGAATAAAAATTTATATGCAATGTGAAATATATATATATATATATATGTGTGTGTGTGTGTGTGTGTGTATAAAATGGTCATGATATGGAATAAATATTTGTTTGTTAAAAATATGATATTTAATGAATATACGGAATATATAAAATTGTCATGTATGCAATAATTATTTGTTCGCTAAAAATTTTTTTTTAACATATACATGATATACATAAACTGATTATGTAGTGAAATAAATATTGGCTGGCTAAAAATATTATTTTTAGCTTATATATGAGATATATAAAATTGTCGTGATATGGAATAATTATTGGATCGTTAAAAATATAATTTTTAACATATATATGCGATGCAAAAAATTGTCATGATATGAAATATTCAATTTTGATTTAAAATTGAAATGGAAGTTGGAATCGTTTTTTAAACTAATTTATAAAATACATTTTAAATAGAAATCGGCGATATATATTATATATATAATGGCCTGAATAGAACGCGTCACGCAGCGATCGTTCGCGAATTTCGACCTTTAACTTCAAATGGACGTAACAAAAGATCGGACCGTCGGATTCTCCTAAAACCGGAACCTTTGGGTTCGTATTGAAAAGAGCTTTCCAATGAATATAAGAGATTTGAATTCTAACGGTCGGATTTTAAGATATGTCCAAATCAGTTTTGGAAAAGGCCGCTATGGATGTAGTTCGGTGGCCGTTATTGGAAAAGGGCGATAATAAAATTATCAAAAATATGGAAAAATTGTGTAAAATCAGAATAAATGATTTGGAAAGATTTTGGATGAGAAATTTAAGTTTTGAAAAGATAAAAATATATTTTTATCGAAATGAACTAGTTATTAACTAGAATAATAATTCAATTATTTTTAGAAATAAATAAATTGGATTTGAAAATGGTTTTAAAATAATCAGAATTTTCCAATGAATAAATTGGAATGGATTTGGAATGGAAATAATCTTCGGAATATTTTGATACTGGATTCTGTGATTATGCGGACATTGTTGAGTGATTTGGAATATATATATATATATCGTTATTCCCAATACGATATTTGTTGGTTTCAGAATTCGATATTGAATATAAGCCGATATAATTTCTATTCAGAGCCTCGTATTTGATATCAAATTGGATTTTGGGTTTTTCATGAACGGTGTCTTTAATAACACTGTTCTTAAACCCTGTTGAGAAAAGAATAAATCTTTTAATTAAGGATTAGTGAAGTTTTCCAATTAATTAATATTTAATTAGAATTGAATAAAAGAAATGGGATTTTTGGGTTTATCGTGAACAGTGTTTTAAATAACATTTCTTCTTTAACCCAATTAACAGCGAAGGATATGATTTGGAATTTATAATCTTTTAATTAATATTAAAGGAATTTTCACAGTAAAGTTTTCCAATTTAATATAATAAATTTGAAATGTATGGAATTCGATTTAGTAATAACCGAGATGAGCTTCTGTGAAGAAGGACCGTTATTATACATGGATTTAAAAGGCTTTACCATTATTCCACGTAACGACCCGCACTTCTAATCACTTCAAACTGACCAAAAACCGAACCCATGTCGATTAAAAGTAAGCCAAAGTATGTTTCATTAGGGTTTATCAGAGCAAACACAGCGGAATACAAAACTCACAATGGAACAGATAAAATATAATAAGGATATATCATTGCAGCAGAAACATTTTTTTTTAATACAAATCTGATTTTACATACCATTACAACCATGTAAGCTTAACATAATGGATAGTAGGGTACGTCCAGCCTTCATATGAAACTTCAGCTCTGTGTGGAACTCCAAATCTTCAAGCTTGAATCCAATCTCGATAAGTGAAAAACAAACTAACAGACTGCCCGTGTGGAAATTGTGGGCACCCGTAGTTTGCAATAGAAAAACAAACTACGAGTCAGTCATGGGACTGGTGTGAGAAAACTTTTATTAACTAATCTGATACTTAGCCTTAATCTGAATAAGGTATCTCAGGACCACGCCGCATGTCGCGGAACGGGTTTCCCCCCGAGAATACGTGCACAACCATAGCAACCAAAACTAAGCATAGCAACCATAAACAAGATTTTGAAAACACGACTTTAGAAAAATGAACAATTATAAGCCCCATATCCCATCACACAATGCAAGCGCACACCAAAGGATAGGGGTTTGCCTTATAATCGCAAAATATGCTTGATATAGTTTAAAACCAAATCATTTGATATTATTATAATGACTTAGGTATGAAAAATCCTTTTGAAAATAAAATTATGAATCTTAGCTCGCATAGTGCCCCATCCCACTATGTTGGCTACATAGGTATACAACTTAAAAATTGTAAAGGGTTTCGTATTGGAAGTTGGATTTCCATCAATGAGTCTTGGCTAAGGATCTTCCCAATCCGATTCGGAACCTCCAGCTAGGTTCCAGGATCCCGTCTGGCTCCTTTAGAACGGCAGGGTCGGTCCACCGTACTTCATGGATTAAAGTAACAGCCTGAACATAACGTCCCTCGGTCTGTGTGTAGACTATCATCTAGGTATATTGACCTAGTCTTAGGCGCCTCATCCAACAAACCACATAAGTAAATGCCTGGGCTCCATACCATGGCGTTACCTTTTGCTAGATGGAACGTTAAGTCCCTACCCCTACGGTCTATAATCCTGTTTTGGCTCATTCCGGGTTGTGAGGCTCGCGAAGTCACGTCATACACAAAGCTATGCATTTAAGCCATGCTTTGGTCTTCAACCACAAGGCCCTGCTTTTCAACAAAAGCCTTGATCATTTACACTTATCATGCTACACTGTCGTTCCTTAAAAAAACTGCTATTCACCAACATACAACCTTTGAGCTCGTATGTCTCAAAGAAGGTTGTTAAGCAAGAGAATAAATTCTACGCCACCAAACAGAAGTATGTTCAGTAAATGTCAGTCTGTATTTTATAAAATATAGTGTTAGACACGAAATCCATCAACAAGTCCATTTCGGGAATAGGAACGAAACCGAAGGCACTTAATTCCATGTCCCCGCCTGGGAGTGCAAGCCCTTGCAAACCAAATCGCTTCACGTATGGTCAGATTATGCTGTCACTTTTACCTCATATGGGCCGTCGCCCAAGGCATCAACAGACCATCCATCCGATGTGAAGAAATCTGGATCTTCCAATATCATCGTCGATATCTTGACATCAGCATCACGTCGTGTAATTATTCGAAATGGGTAAAAACCCGGCCTTTCCAAATAATTAGCACATCTTTAAAACCAATAGGTATACAGGATTTCATGGCTTTATTCCATCTTGGAATATTTCTCAATCATTTTATTAAAACTGTAATGAGCTTTAGTATGTCAAAATCATTCTTTAATGATTACTTAATTAGAAATCCAATTTCAGTTCATCCAATCGAACTTTGTAACTATTTAGTCATCTCTATTCGTGAATACACGTTTATTTCAGCGCCTTTATCCATTCCAATCTTTTATTCAAAGATTTATTAAAACTATATTAAGTTTTAATATAACGAAATCCTTCATTTCTATCTCATGGAGCAAAACTTGTAATTCTCCATTTTTAATCATCTTATGTCTTGGTAATTTTAACTACCCTTTCTTCAAGTCTTGTCGAAAGATTTCAAATTATATATTCTGATTACTTAACTTCAATTTTTCCAATAATCCTTATCGATTATTCACCATTTTCCCCATGTAAAACTTGTTTATTCCTTTCTTGAAATTCTTTATCAATAAAGATTTCATTTTCTTAACTTGGAAAATATCATACCTTTTCATGGGCCAAAGAACATTGTTATTGAAGACATCATTCACAACAAACCCAAAATCATATTTCCTTTTATATTGGAATCTCTACAGAAATCACATTGGTTTATAATTGACATAAACCTTCATATCCAATAAACACTATAAGCGGAATATTGGCTAGCACCTTCAAAATTCCTCCAATAGTCAAAGTATTCATATATGAAGACTTATCTCAATCGTTAACCAATACGGTTTCCATTTAATTCCAATTTAATTTAATTAATTGGAAAACTCCAATTTTCACTTATCTTTATTTCGGATTCATTATACAAAGATGAATATCTTCCTTACATTTAACGTTTAATAAACTATTAAATGAACGTCCGGGCTTTCCTTTTGATCCATTCCGATCCTCGCCCAGGTCAATAAACGTTGGCTAGGTAAGTTCAGCGCACTGGCTGCAACATCCCTTACCTTGTTAAACACCCCGTTTATCTTTTCGCATCTCACAATCAGGTCATACTTACTCGTGGTTTCCGCGTATTCAACCAAAATAGGTGTTTATTATTTAAACCATTATTCATTCATCCAAAATACTTTCATTTTCCCTTATTATTTTATTATTAAAATAATCATTTAAAATCCAGTTTCTGAAATGAGACTCATTCGACTCCTGTATATCCGAGAAGTTGGGTGTTTACAAACATCCAATAAACATAAACAAGATGCCATGTGTCTAACGAGTTGTAACTAAACTCGCTAGTTATTTAAGATCAGATGTCAGTGTCAAAATTGGGTTCCATTTTATTAATTAACCATCTAAACAATACCCATAACCATTGAACAACCAAATCAACCATTCTAAAAATTATAACAACCACAAAGCAACCACATACACAATTAAGTGAATACTTGGGACTAGTGTGGGTCATCATCCCAATACCTTGTGCAGGGGTTTACTAATAAATAGCAATCAAATTACAGTAATACATAACTAAATCAAAGCAAATGCTGACCCACATACCCATGGTGTTACGACTTAGGTGTTTTATAATTCAGTCTAAAATGAGACTTATAACTTTTTTTCCCTATATATTTATTTATTTATTTTTTACGAAATTTCCGGAAAAATTCGCCATAACCTTCCCTGTACAGGTTCATCGGTTCTACTACAAATGGTCACGCAGGACCCTAACTAAACCAAAATAGACCAGATGGTATTCATAACCATTGGTCAAACCATCACAAACATCCCATTAGATTTCTTTGAGACATTTTAACAAACATGTTGTGTGCATGTTTTAAATCAAACTTAAAATCCCTTCATAACATATTGATTTCTCATACAAACTTCATCTTAGAGGTTTATCATCCTTTACCACATCAAGATATTTTACTAACAAGCCACCAACAACCAACCAAAGCATGCGTACACCTAATATTCCATAAAGGTAAGATTTTGTGAACTGAACTAAAGAGTTTCATCCCCAAACCTAGCTAAGATTTACTTAGAAACCATTAGTAACCATTTACTTAATAGTTTTCTTTTAGGCATTTCATCGAACATCTTATGTGCATATAGGTTATACTTTTCCTACTTTTAATTTCTCGCCAATAACCCATAAACAAGGATATATAATTACTAATTAAACCCTTCAAAGAATAGTTTCCTCACCTTGTGATGTCCTAGCTCTCGTTACAAGGTCGGATGCTCCTAGATCCAACTTTTCTCCGATTTTTATGAAATCTGAAATCTTTTTTGCCAAATCTGAAATTTTCCTTGACTTTATAGCAACAAATTCTTCTCTAAGTTGAAGTACTCGTTCCCACGATTCCAACGACACCAAGAACACGCAATTTTGTCTCCATATGAGAAAGTTATGGTTGTTTAAACATCAGGGTGCATAATTTTCAATCGGAAGTGGAAACGAGTTGGATAAATTAATGGATCGGCCTCGGATCTATGTAGATCTGAGATTTTTGGGGATGGAAAAACCTCTGGTATAATATGGTGGGTCTGGTGGTGGTGGTCGTGAGCTAAGAGGATGGAGAGGAGGAGAATCGGAGGAAGGAGGAGAGAGATCTCAGAGTTTGGAAGTTGTTTCCCTCTCTTTTCTTTTTCTTTTCTTTTAATTTTTTTCCTTTTTTTTGCTTCCATGGCCAGCCAAATTTGAAGATGGAGGAAGGAAAATGAAGATAAGGATAAAAGGATAAGCATAAGGAGGTATATTTATAATAAAAGAACTACGCGGGTTGCTGACTGTGCAGGAACTAAAACACAAGTGTGTTTTCTCCGCTCTATTCGGATGTTATTTTGACTCTCCTATTGATATCTTATCCAAAATAGTTTTCAACCATATTGTTCAATTTTTCTTGCTCTTCAATAATATATAAAAATATTTCAAATTCGAATTCGTTTGAATTTTCAAATAATTTAAATTCGATTCAAAATAGTGTTTTCTGCCTATCTTAATGTCCAGAACTCCGAATTGGACTCAACAAAAAGTGTACCCACCTAATTACCACTATTACGGACTCAATGGAATAGGTTTCAAAGATTGATAGGTTAATTTCAAAAACAAGTTATTTTTTAGTTCAAATTTCACTCTTTTTGACACGTTTTCCTATCACACAGTCACATACTGATGCGAATTGACTTGAAACTTCACCCACTACTATATTTTGACGTAACGGATCCAAAAAAACTAAAATTGTTGAAATCCAAGACCTTTGGAAAAATGCCTATTTTTAAGGCGACCAAAACGTCGCGTTTTTATCAATTTTCAACTGATACCTATTAGTTACCAAATTTAAAAACTGAATAATCTCATTTTAACTTTATTAACACATAATTCAACTTTAAAACTTATTTCAATTGCTTTTGGGTTCGAATCTCTTATTTGAATTATTTAAAATCACATTTTTAGATTGATAAAATATCTGAGCCGTTACATTCTCCCCCACTTAAAATGATTTCGTCCTCGAAATCGATGTTGGAACTAATGGTTATATACTTAACCAATACCTTGATTATTTACCCTAGAGTTTTGTTGGTTCACTCCAATATCTAACTATTTATTCATTGGGCATAGGACTGCATAATGTTCCTCTTTATTGCATTTATAAGCGCAAACATCCACAAATTTTCCTTTATTATTATCTTTCCTGGAGTAACTGTAAATATACTTGTGTAGGTCCAACCCATTTTCTTCTTCTATCTGCTTATAAATCCTTCCCATTTGTTTTCAAGTCATCTTTCTAGGTTTAACTCCAGATGGATCACTATAATCCATACCCTAAACATTTAATATTTTACCAAAAAGTTTTATAATCTCTTTAGCAAATACCTAGATTGTCCAAAATCGTCGAGAATTCAAATTTCCTTAATTAGTTATACTAATTAGCACATCCAGCAATTAATTAGTGGATTAAATTTTCCAAAACATAGCTTTCATCAAAAAATGCATCCTTTTTTACGAAAATATACTTTTAGACAAAATTATTTCATAAAAACTGGGTTAGACTGCTCTGTTCAAGTGTTTAGAAACACCTATCGATATAGTGAACTCTTACTATACCGATCAATGTTCATAATCCACTCAACAAATTAATCCAACACAAAACCATTTGTATACCAAACTACAAATACGCTCTCGTATATATATATATATACTCACACACAACTCATTCTAGGGTATTACTAACCCTATCTCTAATAAGTTACTTGTCCTTGGATACTACTGACCCTATCTATGACAAGTCTGTATCCCATAGAGCCAAGGTTTATCTAACTAAAGCTCTGATACCAAATGTAACGACCCGCACTTCCACACACTTCAAACCGGCCAAAAACCGAACCCATGTCGATTCAAAGTAAGCCAAAGTATGTTTCATTAGGGTTTATCAGAGCAAACATAGCGGAATACAAAACTCACAGTGTAACAGATAAAATATAATAAGGATGTATCATTGCAGCGGAAACATTTTTTTTTTGAATACAAAACTGATTTTACATACTATTACAACCATGTAAGCTTAATATAATATACTGATAGTAGGGTACGTCCGGCCTTCATATGAAACTTCAGCTCTCTGTGGAACTCCAAATCTTCAAGCTTGAATCTGATCTCGATAACTGAAAAACAAACTAATAGACTTCCCATGTGGAAATTGTGGGCACCCGCAGTTTGCAATGGAAAAACAAACTACGAGTCAGTCATGGGACTGGTGTGAGAAAACTTTTATTAACTAATCTGATACTTAGCCTTAATCTGAATAAGGTATCTCGGGACCACGCCGCATGTCGCGGAACGGGTTTCCTCCCGAGAATACATGCATAACCATAGCAACCAGAACCAAGAATAGCAACCATAAGCCAGATTTTGAAAACATGACTTTAGAAAAAATGAATGATTATAAGCCCCAGATCCCATCACACAATGCAAGCGCACACCAAAGGATAGGGGTTTGCCTTATAATCGCAAAATATGCTTGATATAGTTTAATACCAAATCATTTGATATTATTATTATGACTTGGGTATGAAAAATCCTTTCGAAAATAAACTTATGAATCTTAGCTCGCATAGTGCCCCATCCCACTATGTTGGCTACATAGGTATACAACTTAAAAATCGTAAAGGGTTTCGTATTGGAAGTTGGTTTTTCATTGATGAGTCTTAGCTAAGGATCTTCCCAATCCGATTCGGAACCTCTAGCTAGGTTCCAGGATCCCGTCTGGCTCCTTTAGAGCGGCAGGGTCGGTCCACCGTACTTCGTGGATTAAAGTAATAGCCTAATCATAACGTCCCTCAGCCTGTGTGTAGACTGTCATCTAGGTATATTGACCTAGTTCGAGGCACCTCATCCAACAAACCACATAAGTAAATGCCTGGGCTCCATACCATGGTGTTACCTTTTGCTAGATGGAACGTTAACTCCTTACCCCTGCGGTCTATAATCCTGTTTTGGCTCATTCCGGGTTGTGAGGCTCGCGAAATCATGTCATACACAAAGCTACGCATTTAAGCCACGCTTTGATCTTCAACCACAAGGCTCAGATTTTCAACAAAAGCCTTGATCATTTACACTTATCATCCCACACTGTCGTTCCTTAAAACAAAAACTGCTATTCTCCAACATACAACCTTTGAGCTCGTACGTCTCAAAGAAGGGTGTTAAGCAAGAGAAAAAATTATCCGCCACTAAACAGAAGTATGTTTAGTAAAAGTCAGTCTGTATTTTATAAAATATAGTGTCAGACACGAAATCCATCAACAACTCCATTCCGGGAATAGGAACGAAACCGAAGGCACTTGATTCCACGTCCCCGCTTGGGAGTGCAAGCCCTTGCAAACCAAATCGCTTCACGTATGGTCAGATTATGCCATCACTTTAACCTCATACAGGCCGTCGCCCAAGGCATCAACAGGCCATCCATCCGATGTGAAGAAATCTGGATCTTCCACTATCGTCGTCGATATCTTGACATCAGCATCACGTCGTATAATTATTCGAAATGGGTAAAAACCTGGCCTTTCCAAATAATTAGCGCATCTTAAAAACCAATAGGTATACAAGATTTCATGGCTTCATTTCATCTTGGAATATTTTTCAATCCATTTATTAAAACTGTAATGAGCTTTAATATGTCAAAAACATTCGTTAATGATTACTTAATTAGAAATCCAATTTCAGTTCATCCAATCAAACTTTATGACTATTTAGTCATCTCTATTCGTGAATACACGTTTATTTCAACGCCTTTATCCATTCCAATCTTTTATTCAAATATTTATTAAAACTATATTAAGTTTTAATATAATGAAATCCTTCATTTCTATCTCATGGAGCTAAACTTGTAATTCTCCATTTTCAATCATCTTATGTCTTCGTAATTTTAACTACCGTTTCTTCAAGTCTTGTCGAAAGATTTCAAATTATATATTCTGATTACCTAACTTCAATCTTTCCAATAATCCTTATCGGTTATTCACCATTTTCCTCATGTAAAAGATGTTCGTTCCTTTCTTGAAAGTCTTTATCAATTAAGATTTCATTTGCTTAACTTGGAAAATATCATACCTTTTCATGGGCCAAAGAACAATGTTATTGAAGACATCATTCACAACAAACCCAAAATCATATTTCCTTTTATGTTGGAATCTCTACAGAAATCACATTGGTTTATAATTGATATAAATCTTCATATCCAATAAATACTATAAGCGGAATATTGGCTAGCGCCTTTAAAATTCCTCCAATAGTCTAAGTCTTCATATATGGAGACTTATCTCAATCGTTAACCAATATGGTTTCCATTTAATTCCAATTTAATTTAATTAATTGGAAAACTCCAGTTTTCACTTATCTTTATTTCGGATTCATTATACAAAGATAAATATCTTCCTTACATTTAACGTTTAATAAACTGTTAAATGAACATCTGGGCTTTCCTTTCGATCATATCCGATCCTCGCCCAGAACATTAAACATTGGCTAGGTAAGTTCAGCTCACTGGCTGCAGCATCCCTTACCTTGTTAAACACCATGTTTATCTTTCCGGATCTCACAATCGAGACAGACTTACTCGTGGTTTCCGCATATTCAACCAAAATAGGTGTTTATTATTTAAACCATTATTCATTCCTCCAAAATACTTTCATTTTCCCTTATTATTTTATTATTAAAATAATCATTTAAAATCCAATTTATGAAATGAGACTCGTTCAACTCCTGTATATCCGAGAAGTTGGGTGTTTACAAACATCCAATAAACATAAACAAGATGCCCTGTGTCTAACGATTGTAACTAAACTCGCTAGTTATTTAAGATCAGATGTCAGTGCTAAAATTGGGTTTCATTTTATTAATTAACCATCTAAACAGTACTCATAACCATTGAACAACCAAATCAACCATTCTGAACACTATAACATCCACAAAGCAACCACATACACAATTAAGTGAATACTTAGGACTAGTGTGGGTCATCATTCCAATACCCTGTGTAGGGCTTTACTAATAAATAGCAATCAAATTACAGTAATCCATAACTAAATCAAATCAAATGCCGACCCACATACCCATGGTGTTACGACTTAGGTGTTTTATAATTCAGTCTAAAAATGAGACTTGTAACTTGTTTTTCCCTAAATATTTATTATTTTATTCCAAAATTTCTAGAAAAATTCGCCATAACCTCCCCTGTATGGGTTCATCGGTTCTACTACAAATGGTCTCGCAGGACCCTAACTAAACTAAAATAGACCAGATGGTATTCATAACCATTGGTCAAACCACCACAAACATCCCTTTAAATTTCTTTGAGACATTTTAACAAACATGTTGTGTGCATGTTTTAAATCAAACTTAAAATCCCTTTATAACAGATTGATTTCTCATACAAACTTCATCTTAGGGGTTCATCATCCTTTACCACATCAAGTATAACACCCCACTTCCGTTAAGGTCACTCACAAAGGGAATGCCTTAACTTCGGTGGAATGTTATAAGTAAATAGAACAGAAATTTACAAGATAGATATGTAAAGTTGTACTTGAAAATTTTATAACTTTATTACAGCAGAAACAGAAATAAGTTTGGTTGCATCACAATACCAAAACCCAAGTACACAAATATCAGTCTTATACAAAATTCTTCAGAATGCATAATTTTAAAGCCATTATCCCCAACAAAGAATGCCATAAATAGGTAGAATCAAAGCTAAGCAATATTTCAAATACTTCTAGCACTTCCAGTAGATGGAATCTGAATCAAGCTCCTATGTTTCCACCCTGAGAACCTTGGGGGGAACGAAAGAAAAGAGGCGAAACAAACTAGGTCAGACATAAGTCTGGTGAGTCCAGCGAATTTCAGCATATAAACAGATAACAGTATCATGACATGTAAATAAAACTGGATGAGAGATAACCATAACAGGAGTAGCAGGTTAACATAAGAGACAGAATGATATAGGCTAAACTAAGCTTCTTACTTGGTTTTCACTTCTCTGCACTAATACTAGTATAACAGAATTAGGTGTTGTCCTAATGTCTAAACAAAAAACAGAACGATCTCTTCAGAAACACAATGCTAGTAATGGGCCTTTACCACCCGAACAGAGACAGACGGTATAGAAACAGAAGCAGAAACAGAATCAGAGACCGAAACAGAATGTTAGAATTAGGTGTACACTAGTAATGGGCCTTTACCACCCCAACAGATGGTACTACACGGAAAAAGACAGGTGTTACCACCCCAACAGAAACAGACGGTACCCCAATAGAAACAGACAGAACTAAGTGTACCCTAAATTCTACCCCAAGCGATCGGCTCCCTAATACATAAATACCCTGTGCCGGCTCCACAGAAGGTGTATCACTCCCTAAGGTGGCAACCTATAGACATGGACCTATTTATTGTTGTCACGGTGTCTTACATCCTCAAAGCAGACTGAATCCATGCACGCACATGACCCGGTTGGAATGCGCCATCAACACCCCTCGCCATTATCAGAGTGAACCTCTTACAATTAGTTCAGTAAGCGTGCCCTGGACCCCTACCTAGTGTTGGGTCATAGTTTTGATACCAGAAAGGGATATTGACTAATATGGGTCCCAAACAACAGATGACACAAGTAATTACCCCTCCTAACCTTGTGTCCCCAGACTAACAGATTTCAGATTAACTTGCTTACAGATTTCAGATGTAGAAAGTTCAAATTAACTAGTTATCAGATCAGACATACAAGTTAACAAGTTTTCAGACTAACAGATTAGATATACAGATTAACAAGTTTTTAGACTAACGAATCAAATATACAGATTAACAAACTTACAGATTGTTTCACCTAACCTTGTATTAAGCCTATAGATTTTCAAACGGGTTTATTAGATTCATCAGTCCAATTGATTTAACCTTATCTACCCAATACATTTTAGGCATCATATTTATCTTAGATTTGCATTAATTAAATATTAATGCACAGACCTCTCACATTAGGTCGGTAGCTTGTGGCCGCTGGATGTGCCGGGCGGTTCCGGGCAGACTTCTGCCATAAGCTAAACCTAACCTCATGTCTAAGCATATTTATGCCTACGACCTCTCACATTAGACTGACAGTTTACGGTTGCTGGTTAAGCCGGTTGGGTCCGGGAAGGCTTCTACCGCAAACAGAGTCCAACCTCGTGTCCTAGCATTCTTATTTTAGCCAAAAGATTTCGTTCACAAATTATGCCAATATCAGACAAGTTATGGCAATTCAACAAATTAACTTCTTTACAAGTTACAACAGATTATCCAAAGTTCTATTAACATGTTTTGCTCAATTTTAGATCGAGCCTACAGATTTTCATACCCCAAATTACCGTATTCAGTTTCAACAGATTTAGGAGATTAGGCAATTTAACAGTTTTAATCATCCCTTAAAATTCCATTGACATACCCCGCATAATCATAAAATTAAGCCTACTTTTACATGCTCAAATTATGATCATAATTCACAATATAACATATGCCCCAAATTTCTAGTTAAATTTACAAAGTACAGAATATTCTCCAAAAACCCTAAGTCATGATATATAATATGAATTATGCCAAATTATAACCTTTGATTTCAACATATGTCAAATATCCAAAATCCCCATTTAGACGTATTCACAATTAATAGTTATCCTATTTTAGTATAGATCTTTTATGCCTAAATCATATATCCTCTTTCTTCCAAGTCATAGATCGTCATATAAAATATGCCCCCAAATCCAGATCTTAAATTACAACACATATCATGTCTTCAAAATCAGATCTTGAATTATAAAATGCATTATGTTCCCAAATTACAAGTCATATGTTGTCATACAATAATTCTCCTTCTTCCAAATCATAAACTGTCATATATAGTATGCCTAGATCTAGATCTTAAATTACAACATATGCCCTTTTCTTAAATCAATCACAAATCAGTCATGTCCAATTATGCATCATTCGTTATTTTCCCCAAATTTAGCGTTCATGCGTCAATCTCTTATGAGATTCGGCTCAGGCTCGAGGTAGCCTGGCTATAGAACAGAAGGAAGGAAGAGATACAGAATAGTTACAATAATAAGATAGATCTACATAGAAAAACAGATTTGATAAACAGGAATAAGATAGATCTACACAGGAAAACAGATCTGATAAACAAGAATATGCGTAATCTCCAGTTCAGATTTATAACCATGTCAAGATCATAATTAAATTTCATATCTGAAAATAACTGTACTCACAATTCGTGGTTTAAGAAAGAGAAGAACAATTATGGCATCTGATTTTCTAGAGTTGATTTAGCTTTCCGTTGATGTAGGCGTTTATTTGTTATCTTTTAATCCTACTCAGATTGGAAGAAGAAGCACTAGTTTTAGCTTTGGTTTCAGCAGAGTAGCGACGCCATTGATTTATTTTAATATGAATAAGGGAAGAGTATAGGCGAAATGAAGTTGTGTGGAGAGAAAGTGAGGTTTGGGGGTGTTTAAATAGCTTAGGAGCAACGAATCTGATCAAAACGGGCGTCTAAATGCAGAAAAATGGATCTGTCCTCGGATCTGGAAAAAGGGGGGAGGTCAACCCCTAGGTCGACCCCATGGTCGACCTGTTCTACCAGGTCGACCCCCTGGTCGACCTGGGTCCTGGGCGGGAATTTTCCCGCCCAGCGCAGATGTGTTATTTGAATTTTTAAACTTTGAATTCGAATTCGGGATGGTTTTTATTTTAAATTCCTGACACTTTTAAGTGCCATAACTTCTTCATACGGAGTCCGATTTACGCAAACTCGGACTCTATCTCAAGCATCATTCCGAGACGAATGAAATGGTATAACCTGTTTTCCTTAATTCTTCTTTTAAAGATTAATTGTACTTTGTTTTGTTACTTTATTTTCACAGAAAATACGGGGTGTTACATTCTCCCTTCCTTAAAGGATTTCATCCCCGAAATCTTCAAGTTAAGAAAAATGTGTCCTACCATCCAATCACTCATCCACTCAACCATCATCCCCAAGCATACATTGTCCTTAGAAAACTTCTAATGTTGTATGAACATAAGCAAAAATGTGTGTATATGTCTCTTATCTAATGCAAAGATCAGGCGGTCTACTGATTCAGTTGACCTCCTCGATGCGAATTATGTTAGTGCCATGAGTCCAATTATGTATGCAAGAAATCCTATTTGTTACACATCATTTCTATATGAGTGCATAACCATTCATCCAAATGCAACATGCATGTGATGAATCAATCATTTTGCATCCACAAAAATTGAAAAACGCACACACATCCATATGCAGTATGAGAGTGTTTTTGAGTCGATCTAGTGCCTAGTGTGTGTATATGCATCCACGAGCAACCACTAGCAAACACTTGCAACCATAAAACATAACAGTCTCAAACACATGTTTACACCCATTAATTTCTACCTAAAGGTCGAAGAATCGATCGATAGGATACAGTTGAGTGATAGAAGAAAGTACAAAAGTTCTGTTCCAATTAGACATTGGTTAAGAGAATAAATCCCTAAGTATCAACCCCAAAGACCGAAATCAACATCAGATTGACACTCAAAGAATTACTCCCATTAAACAATGTCAAAACTGGAAATCCACTTCACGCTTCGAGTAAAAAACCCTACCCTTTTAAGAAATATTCAGATACTTACAGACTACTGGTACAGATCAGATTATCAAATGATTCTTAGGAAATAAACATCATAAAACCCCACCATATCTCACAAAACCAGAATGTATGTGTCATGGTCAACTTAACGCCTAACATAGATACCCTCAAACCCTAACTTATCACAAACAGATGATTCGTAACCCTTATGGGGTTTGAGACCATAGCGGGATCAGAGACAAGACTAGTATTAAAGTGCAGAGTCTCAATTACAGAATCAAAATGCTAGAATCAAAAAGAGTTTTATATCAATAATCAGATAAGGAAATTAAACCTTCTATAGAAATTTTCCTATCCCTACCCTATCTACCAGTCACGTGAGCATTCGCCTGCCCTCCAGAAGTTGGTTCTGTCCTCTGCCTTGCCCACGTTTCTTCGGGCAGTCCCTAGTGAAGTGTCCCATTTCTCCACAATTGAAGCAAGCCCCCTTCCTCTTTCTACAATCCTTATTCATATGAGTCAAGCTTTCACAAGTAAAGCACTTTTTCTCCTTCTTGTCTTCAGACCTTTCATCCTTCTTTTGTGTTTCCTTTTTGGGCTACGCTTTCTTGTTCTGTGGTCCTTCGAGCTTTTATTCTTTCTTCTCACTTTTGGCTTCCTCTTCATGCATTAACGCCATGTCAACCAATTTCTCGAAGTTAGCCCCCATAGGAATGTGGGTCATAGCCAACCCATGTAGCGGCTCATTCAAACCTTTAACGAATCACAGCGCTTTCTTCTCAGGTGTGTTCACCAAGTCTAAGCCGAATCTCGCCAACTGATTGAACTTGTTGACGTACTCCTTCACTGATGAATTCCCTTGCTTCAATGCTAAGAACCTCTCCATGTATATATTCTCTTCTGCTCGCGAGAGGAATTTCATCTCGAACCTATGCCTGAAATCCATCCATGTCTCTACCGGACGCTCTTCATTCGTGACCTCCCACCAAAACGAGGCTTCGTCCTTCATTAACCAAGTAGCTAATTGGACCTTCCTTCCATCTCCTATCTCGAAGATACCAAACAAATCTTCCACCTCCTTAAGCCAATTCCGAGCTTCAACAAACGTTTCTGATACGTGAAAAGGTTTCCCATCCATTGCCTGAAAGTCCTTGCATATCTTCGAAAAAGTATCAACGCGGGGAGGAGGAGGAGGAACGTTTGCTGGGCCTGCGGCGGTGGCCCTAGCCTCTAGATACCTACTAAACCAAGTTGGTATCAGTATGCCCTCGGGTATCTCGGGTAACCCAGACATGCTAAAAAAAATTGAAGAGATTCAAAACAGAGAATTCAAAAGACCGATATATGGCTTTTAGGGATTATTTTTTTCAAAATAAACTTTACTTTTGAAAATACTTCCTTTTTAAAACCTTTTTGAAAATAGTTTCCAAATTTTTTTTTCAAATCTGGTAACCTTTAGCTCTGATACCAAGTGTAATACCCCACTTCCGTTAAGGTCACTCACAAAGGGAATGCCTTAACTTTAGTGGAATGTTATAAGTAAACAGAACATAAATTTACTAGATAGATATGTAAAGTAGTACTTGAAAATTTTATAACTTTATTACAGCAGAAATAGAAATAAGTTTGGTTACATCACAATACCAAAACCCAAGTACACAAATATCAACCTTATACAAAATTCTTCAGAATGCATAATTTTAAAGCCATAATCTCCAATAGAGAATGCCATAAATAGGTAGAATCAAAGCGAAGCAATATTTCAAGTACTTATAGCACTTCAAGCAGATGGAATCTGAATCAAGCTCTTATGTTTCCACCCTGAGAACCTTGGGGGGAACGGAAGAAAAGAGTCGAAACAAACTAGGTTAGACATAAGTCTGGTGAGTCCAGTGAATTTCATCATATAAATAGATAACAATATCATGACATGTAAATAAAACTGGATGAGAGATAACCATAATAGGAGTAGCAGGTTAACAGAAGAGACATAATGATATAGGCTAAACTAGGCTTCTTACTTGGTTTTCACTTCTCTGCACTAATACTAGTATAACAGAATTAGGTGTTGTCCTAATGTCTAAACAGAAAACAGAACGATCTCTTCAGAAACACGATGCTAGTAATGGGCCTTTACCACCCGAAAAGAGACAGACGGTATAGAAACAGAAGCAGAAATGGAATCAAAAACGGAAACAGAATATTCAATATGGAAACAGAATGTTAGAATTAGGTGCACACTAGTAATGGGCCTTTACCACCCCAACAGACGGTCCCACACAGAAACGGACAAGTGTTACCACCCCAACAGAAACATACGGTACCCCAACAGAAATAGATAGAACTAAGTGTACCCTAAATTCTACCCCAAGCGATCGGCTCCCCAATACATAAATACCTTGTGTCGGCCCCACAAAAGGGTGTATCACTCCCTAAAGTGGCAACCTATAGACACAGACCTATTTACAGATGTCACGGTGTCTTACATCCTCAGAGAAGACCGGATCCATGCACACACATGACCCGGTTGGAATGCGCCATCAACACCCCTCGCCATTATCAGAGTGAACCTCTTACAATTAGTTCAGTAAGCGTGCCCTACACCCCTACCTAGTGTTGGGTCATAGTTTTGATACCATAAAGGGTTACTGACTAATATGGGTCCCAAACAACAGATTACACAAGTAATTACACCTCCTAACCTTGTGTCCCTAGACTAACAGATTTTAGATTAACTTGCTTACAGATTTCAGATGTAGAAAGTTCAGATTAACAAGTTCTTAGGTCAGACCTACAAGTTAACAAGTTTTCAGACTAACAGATCAGATATACAGATTAACAAGTTTTTAGACTAACGAATCAGATATACAGATTAACAGACTTACAGATTATTTCACCTAACATTGTATTGGGCCTACAGAATTTCAAACGGGTTTATTAGATTCATTATTCCAGTTTATTTATCCTTATCTACCCAATACGTTTTAGGCATCATATTTATCATAGATTTGCATTAATTAAATATTAATGCACATACCTCTCACATTAGGTCGTTAGCTTGTGGCCGCTGGATGTGCCGGGGTTCCGGGCAGACTTATGCCATTAGCCAGACCTAACCTCGTGTTTAAGCATCTTTATGCCTATGACCTCACACATTAGACTGACAGTTTGGGGTTGCTGGTTAAGCCGGTTGGGTCCGGGTAGGCTTCTACCGCAAACAGAGTCAACCTCGTGTCTCAGCAGTCTTATTTTAGCTAAAAGATTTCATTCACAAATTATGCCAATATCAGACTAATTATGGCAATTCAACAAATTAACTTCTTTACAAGTTACAGCAGATATACATAGTTCTATTAACATGTTTTGCTCAATTTTAGATCGAGCCTACAAATTTTCATACCCCAAATTACAGCATTCAGTTTCAACATATTTAGCAGATTAGGCAATTTAACAGTTTTAATCATCCCTTAAGATTCCATTGACATACCCCGCATAATCATAAAATTAAGCCTACTTTTACATGCTCAAATATTGGTCATAATTCACAATATAACATATGCCCCAAATTTCTAGTTAAATTTACATAGTACAGAATATTCTCCAAAAACCCCAAGTCATGATATACAATATGAATTATGCCAAATTATAACCTTTGATTTCAGCGTATGTCAAATATCCAAAATCCCCATTTAGACGTATTCACAATTAATAGTTATCCTATTTTAATATAGATCTTTTATGCCTAAATCATATATCCTCTTTCTTCCAAGTTATAGATCGTCATATAAAATATGCCACAAATCTAGATCTTAAATAACAACACATATCATGTCTTCAAAATCAGATCTTTAATTATAACATGCATTATGTTCCCAAATTACAATTCATATGTTGTCATACAATAATTCTCCTTCTTCCAAATCATAAACTATCATATATAGTATGCCTAGATCTAGATCTTAAATTACAACATATGCCCTTTTCTTAAATCAATCACAAATCAGTCATGTCCAATTATGCATCATTCATTATTTACCCCAAATTTAACGTTCATGCGTCAATCTCTTATGAGATTTGGCTCAGGCTCGTGGTAGAGTGGCTATAGAACAGAAGGAGGGAAGAGATACAAAATAGTTACAACAATAAGATAGATCTACATAGAAAAACAGATCTGATAAACATGAATAAGATAGATCTACACAGGAAAACAGATCTGATAAACAAGAGTATGCGTAATCTCCAATTCAGATTTATAACCATGTCAAGATCATAATTAAATTTCATATCTGAAAATAACTGTACTCACAATTCGTGGTTTAAGAAAGAGAAGAACAATTCTGGGATCTGATTTCCTGAAATTAATTTAGCTTTCCGTTGATGTAGGCGTTTATTTGTTATCTTTTAATCCTATTCAGATTGGAAGAAGAAGCACTAGTTTTAGCTTAGGTTTCAGCAGAGTAGCGACGCCATTGATTTATTTTAATATGAATAAGGGCAGAGTATAGGCGAAATGAAGTTATGTGGAGAGAAAGTGAGGTTTGGGGGTGTTTAAATAGCTTAGGAGCAACGAATCTGGTCAGAATGGGCGTATAAATGCAGAAAAATGGATATGTCCTCGAATCTGGAAAAAGGGGGGAGGTCAACCCCTAGGTCAACCCCATGGTCGACCTATTCTGCCCAGGTCGATCCCCTGGTCAACCTGGGTCCTGGGCAGGAATTTTCCCGCCCAGCCCAGATGTGTGATTTGAATTTTGAAACTTTGAATTTGAATTCAGGCTGTTTTTATTTTAAATTCCTGAAACTTCTAAGTATCATAACTTCTTCATACGGAGTCCGACTTACGCAAACTCGGACTTTAACTCAAGTAGAATTCCGAGACGAACAAAATGGCATAACCCGTTTTCCTTAGTTATTCTTTTAAAAATTAATTATACTTTGTTTTGTTACTTTATGTTCATAGAAAATACGGGGTGTTACATCAAGATATTTTACTAACAAGTCCCCAACAACCAACCAAAGCATGCATACACCTAATATTCTATAAAGGTAAGATTTTTTGAACTGAACTAAAAAGTTTCATCCCCAAACCTAACTAAGATTTACTTAGAAACCATTAGTAACCATTTCCCGACCAATTACTTAATAGTTTTCTTTTAGGCATTTCATCGAACACCTTATGTGCATATAGGTTATCCTTTTCCTACTTTTAAATTTCTCACCAGTATCCCATAAACAAGGATATATAATTACTAATTAAACCCTTTAAAGTATAGTTTCCTCACCTTGTGACGTCCTAGGTCTCATTACAAGGTCAGGTGCTCCTAGATCCAACTTTTCTCCGATTTTTATGAAATCCGAAATCTTTTTTGCCAAATATGAAATTTTCCGTGGCTTTATAGCTAAATCCTTCTATAATTTGAATTACTCATTCCCACAATTCCAACGCCGCCAAGAACGGGCGATTTCATCTCCATATGAGAAAGTTACGACTATTTAAAGATCAGTGTGCGTAATTTTCAGTCGGAAGTGGAAACAGGTCGGGTAAATGAATGGATCAGTCTCAGATCTATGTAGATCTGAGATTTTTTGGGGATGGTAAAACCTCTGGTCTAATCTGGTGGGTCTGGTGGTGGTGGCCATGAGCTAAGAGGATGGAGAGGAGGAGAATCGAGGAAGAGGAGAGTGATCTCGGAGTTTGGAAGTTGTTTTCCTCTTTTTTCTTCTTCTTTTCTTTTAATTTTTTCCTTTTTGTTGACTGCAATGGCCAACCTAATTTGACGATGGAGGAAGGAAAATGAAGATAAGGATGGAGGGGAAAAGGATAAGCATGAGAAGGTATATTTATAATAAAAGAAACTACGTGGATTGCTGACTGTGCAAGAACTAAAACACAAGTGTGTTTTCTTAGCTCTATTCGGACATTATTTTGACTCTCTTATTGATATCTTATCCAAAATAGTTTTCAACCATATTGTTCAATTTTTATTGCTATTCAATAATATATAAAAATATTTCAAATTCGAATTCGTTTGAATTTTCAAATAATTTAAATTCGATTCAAAATAGTGTTTTCTGCCTATCTTAATGTCCAGAACTCCGAATTGGACTCAACAAAAAGTGTATCCACCTAACTACCACTATTCTGGACTCAATGGAATAGGTTTCAAAGATTAATTCATTTATCTAGATAGGTTAATTTCAAAAATAAGTTATTTTTAGTTCAAATTTCACTCTTTTTGACACATTTTCCTATCACACAGTCACTTACTGATGCGAATTGACTTGAAACTTCACCCACTACTATATTTTGACGTAATGGATCCAAAAAAACTAAAATTGTTGAAATCCAAGACCTTTGGAAAAATGCCTATTTTTAAGGCGACCAAAACATTGCATTTTTTATCAATTTTCAACTGATACCTATTAGTTACCAAAATTAAAAACTCAATAATCTCATTTTAACTTTATTAACACATAATTCAACTTTAAAACTTATTTCAATTGCTTTTGGGTTCAAATCTCTTATTCAAATTATTTAAAATCACATTTTTAGATTGACAGAAAATCCGGGTCGTTACATTTCATTTATATTATTAGTCTGATACAGAAATTTACATTGATTATATATTGATCTGTTTTTCGTGAAAGTTCCAGTTTGATGGAATATGATTTTGGGTTTTTCGTGAACTATGTTTTAAGTGACATTGGTTCTTTAACCCAATTAAAGACAAGATTAAATGTCTAACATTGTATTTCGAACTGTATTTGTTGATCTCTGCTAAATATATATTTGTTTGGTGGAGGAGAATTTATTCTCTTGCTTAACACCCTTCTCTGAGACGTATGAGCTTAGAGGTTATACATTGGTAAAAATCAGTGGTAAGGTGTAGATTGTCGATGTGACATGTTTGTGTTTCCAAAGTTAAATAATCATTAATAATGATTTTTGGGAAGATTAAAACTAAGTGGAGTTTTAATGAATCTTTAATTAGATTGAAATGTGAATGTGATAATTTAAATTATCAAATTTAGGAAAATGATTGAGAATGGAGTATCACCAGTTTTGCTCCAAGCGATAGTTAAATCTTTAATTAGATTTGAACGTGAAATTGTAATTAATTTTTACAGATAACACTGTGGTGTTAGATATGGAATATTACTAGTTTTGCTCCATGGGATGAATAGGTTAGGATTGGGAAAATAAACAAATGATTACTTAGGTAAGGTTCGCTAATTCCGACTAGTTTGGAAAACCTTAATTTGGTTTAGGATTGAAAAGACAATGAAATCTTTTATAATGATATCCAATGGAAGATTAAAGAATAAATTTAAAAGGATTTATCTTTGATAAAATTAATGGGAACCTTTCCCTAAAGATGTGAATATTTGAATAAAAGAATGTTCTGGATTGGAATGAGGCGTATGATGTGTTATTATAGCACTTGAGTATAAGATACGTGAGTTATTCGGAAAGACCAGGTTTAGCCCATTCTGAATAATTGATACGATGACTAACGGCCGAAGAGATTGAAGACGGTGCAAGACCGACGATCTTCACATCGAATGGATGTGTTGCTACCGGTGCCCATGATTGGAGTAGCTACCTTGAAGGGGCTATAGTGGTAGCCGTCTGGACTTATTTGTTGATTGTTCAGATATGCGAGGGCCTCTCTCCTGTGTTGGACATACAGGATGAGGAATAAGGCGCCTCTGGTTTCGTTCAGACCTAGAATGGACTTGTAAATGGATGGTATATCTGATGTTGTATTCCTTTATACTGTATTCGTTGATCTCTGCTAAATATATATCTGTTTGGTGGTGGAGAATTTATTCTCTTGCATAACACCCTTCTCTGAGACGTACGAGCTTAGAGGTTATATATCGGCAGAAATCAATGATATGGTATGGATTGATAGTGTGACATGCTGAGTTGCAGTGATCCAGGCTTTTGTTGAAAAGTAGAGCTTGGTGGATGATGATCAAAGCATAGCTTTGTGTAGCATTAATTTGCGAGCCTCACACCCCGGTATGGTGGTGAACTGCTGGTCATATCAGTAAGCTTTTGAGATGAGAATAGACACCCTTAGAGGTGTCATGGATTCGGTCGACCGAGATGAGCTGAGTGTGGTCGCTCCATGCTCAGAGGGATCGGGCACACCCCCTGATTCCCATAAGGATAGAGTAAGTAGTGTTTTCTCTAGCTGGGACGTAAGCCGCAGTGATACTTGATTTCCCAAAAGGGCGGATGTGCATTACGGTGTTTTCTCTAGCTAGGACGTAAGTCGTTGTGTATTGCACTACGCGATAAATCTTTCAAATCAGGAGCCATCAGTATGGAAATCCAAACTTCCAATATGACATTTTGCGGTTTTAGTTGTAAATCTATATATGACGACATAGTGGAATGGGGCATTCATGTCGTCTATGATTGATACATTTATATTTGAAGTTGATTTCTTCACTTATAGTAATAATAAAAGATGAAATTTCGTGTATCAAGCATATTTGGCCATTATAAGGAAAAACTCTATCCTAGACTGCGTTCATTGTGTGATGGGACCTGAGTCTTATAATAGCTTCATTTTTCTTTATTCAGCATTGCGCTGTTTGTTTTTTGCACTGGTATTCTTGGGGGTAAACCTGTTCCACGTTATATGGTGTGGTCCCTTGATTTACCCAACTTTAAAATCAAGTTAATAACTGTTTTAGTTCTCACACCAGTCTCATGACTGACTCGGAGTTTATTGTTTTAACCTAAACTCTAGATGCCCCTATTTCCCACACGGGCAGCTAGTAGTTTTGGTTTTCGCAAATATTTCTTTTCCCAGGATCCTAGATTACAGTTGGAGCATTACTCGGAAAGCTTTGTATCCGTATATCTCCTTCAGTTGTGTCAGTTGTTATCTTCCGCTACGCAGTGTATTTATACATTTTATTTCTACTGCTATGTATTTTAAATCTCTGATATTTTTTTGTGTAATATTTATTCATACTCTGATATATTCTTGTACTCTGATGTAAATTGTTGTAATAACAATGAAATGTTCTATTGTTCATGTTCTGATTTGTCGTGTTCTCAATTCAATCCAGGCTTTCCCATAAGGGCGAGTTTGGGTCATCTCATGTACGGTGTATGGTCTATGTCCGTCCGAATCTGTTATAGGACAGAGCTTGGGTGCACCGTCGTCCGGTCTGGTCTGACCAGTTTACACCCCTAGATACTACGAAGTTTAGAAGACATGCTGGAGGAGTTCAGATATGTTAATATTTATTCCTCTTTATGTTGTATATGAGGGAAGATTATTATAACTGTGCAGATGTGTTGATGTATTCTAATGATTGTAAGTTTTATTTCATTCCCTTGGTAAAGATTTATTCATATTATAATTTGTTCCTCTGCGATGTGAGACCCTGATTCAGTGTATTAGTGGTTCTTCTTCTTTCTTCTATTCTAGTCTTTCTTTCTTATCTTCTTCTCATCCTCTAAATTCTTCCTATCGGCATCTGGGTTTCCGGTACGATTTGGGTTGGACTAGTGTTGTTTGGTCAGCTCAAAAGGTACAGGAAATTTGGGTCGCTACACCAAACATCTCATGCATAAAAGGGATTTATTACTTATATCACATTTATACCCTTATCCTGTCAATATGGGGGAACCGCTAACGATCACAGCCTAAAAATTATTTTGGAATTTTTCTCTTACAATTGAATGGTCTAAATAGCGCTGAGGTTTTAATACTTTTAATTTAAATCCTTAAGATGTTAATCCATACCTTTAAATTCTTCACTTATTTCTTTTAAATCAGTCCCCAAGTTTTTCTTTTTATCTTATAATTAAAAATTTATTGCCCCATAAATTTGTAATTAATTTCCACGAATCTTATTTCTGAATTCTCCAATTACAATAAGTTACGCTATACTATTTCTATATTTATACTAATCGCTAGTGACGGATATAAACGCAATAATTCCTAGACTAAATTAGTTAGGGAAACTTAGTTCACAATCAACCCTTGATTTCGGAAATACTATACCACATCATCCTTTCAAATATAAATTTTTGGGACCGACGCTAAGATTTTCAGATTAAGTCGTGTAATCTTACTAAGTGCTAGAACCTAATTCTAACTTACCTGATTAGTTATCCCTATTTACAACAGAATTATTTCTATTCATAGGGTGAAATTTAAGTAGTCATATAAATTATATTCTTTTAAATATTTTTATTTACTTATTATTTTCAAATTTTAGAAATAGGTGTTTAATGCATTATTAAAACCTGAGGCGCTAAAATTTTTGTGAGCACTTTAATGCTTACTGGATTAAACATCAACACATGTTTTGTTTTAATAAAACATCCTTTATTGATAGTTTATTTCAAAATGTTACCATTAGGATTTAGACGCCACTTTTCAAATGTTTACAAAATAATAAAAATAAAAGCAACATAGTCTTTCTTTTAAAATAGTTATCTTTATTATCTACTTGAATGCTAGCCATTACGACCAATAAAACTTTCAATGGATAGTAAAACAAGTGCTCAATCTATTTCAGAAAATAGGATTTTAATTAATATTCAAAATTGGACTAGGTGACAATTAAGCCTCCTAAAGTCTCTAATGACATTTGGTGCTAAATTTTCAAAATATGTTATTACTTCACAAAATAATACTTTTGAAACATTACCCAAGATTTTTGTACATAACAATAATAAAGCTAAATGACCTCTTTATTTCTAGTAAAACGTTCCAAGGAATATCTCATGAATTTTTACATTTTACAAATATTTATTACATGCCCTTAACTTCTTAAATTAAGAGTAAAATATCTTTTCATATTCTAACACTCATCTTTTGTTTGTATACTGAATGTCAGTCTTTAATGACTTTCAAAACGACGATTGTTTTGAAATAAATGTTCATTTCTTTTGAAAACGAGACCTAAATCTTTTAGCATTGAATTAATTAGCAATTAATCCTTCTATTCATATCTATATTTCAGTTTATTATTTTACCTTCAAATGTATTTTGAAGCATTAGCCTGCATTAAATTTAGCACTAAACTTAAAACTCTCATTTATATATATATATATACATATATATGAATTTTGGAAGTCCTTACTGAACATAACTGTTCAGTACACTTTTGTTCCCATAGTAAGGGGTCTTCCAAATTTAATTTAATGGTCATAAATAAATTCCTTAGAGTAGTTTTTTATCCTTTATAGTACTCTTACGTTCTCAAATGCTTCTCATTTTACGAGGATTTTATTATTTCAATTCAACCCAGTTTTAGTGAACAAATTTACTATTTTTCTCTTTTTAATTAAGTATGTCAACGACATTTATTTTACCAAGCTTATATACCTTGTCTTCTTTCTTTTCAATTGAACATTAATTTACTATCACAATATATACTAGATTTTAAAGAAAATAATATTTTCAAATATAAACCTTAAAAGCTTGTTACATTAATACCATGACAATTACAAATTAACCATTTGAATTGTTTATTGCTTGTTGCTTTAATTTCTTTTCCATTAAAGCTCTTATTTGCAAACATTTACGTTTAACCTTTTCATCATCTATTTTCCCCAAAACTCATATTTATTGTCTGTCTAACAGAAGAACTAATGAACATTTATAACCCGATTTTTTTCAATTAGAGTTATTATATAATTATATTCCATATACAAGAGGATAAACAGTTCTTCAAAAATTTCCTCTTTCAAATAATTTTGTAGTATGTCAAAAATTCATATTGATGGGTTTCTAAATATGCTTGGTCTTTTGTTTAAATTTTCTGACACATTATTCTATGGAAGTATATTTCTTTCATTAAGTTTTTTCTTCCATGTTCTTATTTTCCAATTCTTGACATTCCTAAGGTAGCTTCTATAATGTCCTTTGTGTCCATTTTTAACATCGAATAGCGCTCATTATTATAGACATTTAACTCAGATTCGAATATTAATACCTACGCATAAATTTCCTAAATTACTTCATCGGTACTTTCCGTTTTCGACCATTTATTGCTCTTTTGAATTTCAAAATCCCATACTTACAAATACGGAAGTTTATTCTATTCAATTAAAGATATCCTTCCCCTTTTTCTGAAATCCTAGTATATTCTTAATCTATGGACATTAATTGTCCTAATTACTAGCTAGCCCAACAGACACTTATTTCAAATTCTTCCTATTCATTTCTCCCTTATCTTTTCCATAAATGATAGTTAAATCACCACTTGATTTCCATTTGCTGTCTAATAAATTTGGGAGTTTCTTTCCTTTTTACCATCTCAACTTTACATTTCTTGTATACTAATAGGCCCCTAAATTGATAAGGAAGCCACTAGATCGCTCCATGATTTCTAGGCTTTCTAGAAATTAGGCTCAATACTTTCCTAGAGGGACCTATATGTATTATTTATAGAGGTCATGTACTTTAAAAATATATACTTATATATATATAGTAAATCTTTTGAAAATCCTTTTTCAAAATAACAAGTATGCCTCTCATATGTATGTTCCCCCGTAATCAGGTAACCTATGCTCTGAGACCAACTATAACAACTCGCTCAGAATGAGCCTAAATTTCGACCCAAAAAGGTCAATCGAAACTTAGAGCCATTTTAAACGGATTGTTGGTTCCTATAAGGAAATGGTATAACAAGCATGCCATAGCATACTAAAGAGAAATCAGAATCTCACACAATGAACGGGATAAAATATAATAACTTAAAATAGATGTACCTTTAATTTAAAACCATCATAGATGTCAGTTATAATGAGTCTCATGCAATAATAGATACATTGACATTAATAATATAATAATACTGTTATAGTGCCTAATAGCTATGGATCCTTCGTCGTTATGCTCCATCTTTAAGGTATCATTGATCCAAGAATTTCAACCTACAATCTTGTTTATATGTCAAGAGGAGGGAGGTCAGAACATAAAGTTCCGATGAATGAAAATAACATGTATTTAAAGACTATACTCTTGATTTGGCAGGTTATATATTCCAGAGTATGTCTACGAAACACACAAGCATACAAGCACAAAGGGTATATTTTAATTAATGAGACGGACATCTGAATCAATCACTTAAGACGTTTATTAATGTATTTAGGGTGTATTGGCGGTCACTTAAGACCAAACAAGGTGGACATTCTCGGTCACTTAAGACTCCTTATAGGATATTTATTAAGGGTGGATTCTTATGATCTCTTACGACCCTAAGGCGGACCCTAGCCACTTAAGATCCCGTCCTCACACATCAACGTTCTAAGTGTGTGTATGTGTGTGTATATATATATATATATATTATCACAAGTAATATAAGATGTTGTGTCTATCGTCGTTTAGTACCGGTTTAGGGTAGGCTCGCATATAGCCATTTAAGACCTCTCTGGCAGCCGTCTCATGTTACTACTTAACTAATATTATGGTAGTAGACCTATGCCTCTTAAGACTTCCCTTAGACGGTGGTTAATTAAATTTCATGCAAGGTCCCACATATGCCAAACCCCTCCCTAGGTTGGCCCTCACAAAGCTCATGGAGGAAGTGGACATTCCGGTATACTACCCTACTCCATTATCGCGATGTCTAGACCACTTTAGAGAAAGAGAACCATATATCACTTTGAATCTAGTAAGAGAGGGTCCCATGACTTTGGCCTAAATCCAAGGAATAAACCTTTGGAACAGACCTAGTCCTAACCACTTAAGACCCAAACTATATAAGAACAAAGTCATCTACTTAAGACCTTCTCGAGACGAGCAGTAAGCCTACCTATTTAAACAAACACATAACAGGTATATTTATACACTAGACCTCTCACATTAAACCAACAACTTGTAGATGCTGGATATGTCAGGCGGCTCCGGGCAGACTTCTTCTACAAGCGGGCTTAACCTCGTGTCATAGTGTACTAAGTTTAATGGCCCATGGCACCCAGACCTCCGCATTAGCCAGGCTCACTTGTAGTTGCTGGATTTGTTGGTTGGTTCCTGGCAGACTTATACCACAAATGACGACTAACCTCGTGTTTGTGTATCATTATTTAATACACACACACACACACATATATATATATATATATATATAAGCCATTTATTCACACACAAAAGCAACGATTCGTACGGGGGCATTTAAAAATTTCTAATCTTATTCTAACGTATTTATTATGCCATTATTACGTTTGATTATGCTATATAAATATATAATTTAACACATGTTATAAATGTGAATTTCCGTTTGAATTAAGAAACGTTCTAATGGTGAAGTTTGTCATTCCTGTTCACATAAAAGGTATACAAACCTAATTCCGCTATTAAACTACTCAATTCATGGCATAATTAATAACAAGCAACAAATAGGAAAATATCAACATACCTATTCAAACTTGTATCGTAGGCTTGTTAGAATAATTTAGATAATGAAAGAAAAACAAGGTGTTACCTACATACATACATATTCAACACACACATATATATATATACAAATATATATATATATATATATATATATATACATACATATATACTTAAACTTCTATTTCAATCAACTTCACCCTTTTTCTATGATGCACATAAAAACATTAACATTTAATTACTTCAAATCTGAATCTCCAATTTTAAATGGAAATCTAAACTATCCAAATAATGAAACCATGTAACAACCCGGAAATCTAAGCCAATTTAAAATTTTTATTTTGGCGATTTTGATGAATTTTGAATATTTAAAATGAATTATTTTAAATAATGACAACGAGAAATTTATTTTGAATAGAATTAAAACGTATATATTTATTTGAATCATCGTTAGAATATAAATATTTTATTTTAATTATAAAAGGAATTGAAAATGGCGCGGTAGTTCGAAAATTCGATTTCAAATTTCAAATGAATGTACATCATTCAAAATAAACCAGATTTTAGTGAAACCAAAAATATTAGAATCTATTTGAGAATATCTTTCCAATGAATCCGAAAAATCAAAATTTCATAGTGGGAATCAAAAGTTACCTCTAGTTGAAAATTCAGAATAGTCGCTATGGAATTCTGGCCCTTAAAAATGGAAATTTTGCAAATGAACTCGATATTCGACGAAACCACTTTTGTTGGATCCGAGATGTCAAATTATTGCTAGATTCCAAAATTCATAATTTTTTGAATCAATATGTGAGCGTGGCAAAGTTAAACGTGTTTTTAACAGTTTCAGTCAATTTCGATCGACCAGAAAATGGCCATTTCTCAAATGGTCTTCAAATTTGACGAAATTAGTTTTGTTAGGGCCGTATCGTCAATATGAAGCTAGAAATAATTGTTATGGAATTTTTCGAGTTAGTATGTGACCCTGGTAAATTGAAATGTGCGTTTAAAATTGAATATATAAATTTAAATTTAAATGAAAACTGATCGAAACGATCAAATTGGCTTACGAAACATATCCCATTGTGTTCGGAATTGGGGTAATTAGCTAGGGACGACAGTCGGTGGGTCTCGTTTGGAGTTCAAAATTAAAAGTCAACTTAGGAGGAATTAAATAATATAAATAAATTATTATAAAAAACCATCTAACTCACCTTTCCCCTTTCCTCTTTGACCGATTCAGACTTTATAAAAAAAAGGAAAACCAAATCGCGATGACCCCAGCTGCCTCCGTCGCGGCCGGTGCTGGAACCCCAATCATTGCCAATTGACGGCGCTCCCCTCCCTTCAGGATCGGCTGCCACCTCCCCTCTCCTTCCTCCCTCTCGCCTCTGAAAGCCCCAAACCCGCCTGAAAATCCGCACCCCCCCTGAAGCAGTCACCGCCTCCGCCTGTCAGTGACCGCCGCCGACCACCAGCGGACCCCCATTGTCGGCGCCGCCCCTCTCAACCCCCCTCCAACATCAAAGGAGCGATTTTTACCATGAACGGGAGTTTTTAATTGTATTTTATTTAGTTTTTATTATGTAAAGCATTGTTTAAACTATATAAAGCTATGATTTTTAATATAATCAAAGCTATAATTTTCTGAAAATAAAGCTTTGATTTTTATGTAAATAAAACTTTGATTTTTAATATGAAAAGTTATAGTAATATATAAGGAATGTTTATACTAACATATAAAGAAAGTTTATATTTTTATATATAGAATGGAGGGATTTTTATATGTGTAGATGATATATTTTTTTACATGCATGAAGTTGTGATCTTTATGAATATAAAGTTTAGATCTTTTAGAAATAAAAAGATATGATTTTTCATAGTGAAAAAGATTTCATTTTTATTCATATGAACAAGGTACAAAGAAGTGATTTTATTTTTGTAACTAACATATAAAAATGAAAATCTTATTATCATGAGAGCGAAGTAAAAATACGATTTTTATATATACAATAGCGTGATAAAAATATGATCTTTATTATATAAACACCGGTATAAAAATAGAATTTTTATCTATATAGTAGCAGTGTAAAAAATGTGATTTTTAAATATATAGCGAAGTTATAAAAATGTGATTTTCAATATAAACTTTGTGAAACAGACTGCGTTGGAAACATGACAAAGATTTCCTACATATGAAGAGTCGCGGTGTTTGGTTTAGCTAATCGTTGAGAACTTCTCACTTTAATTCTTGTTTTCTAGTTAAAATATATACTTGGATGCAGACGGTGCTTAGCAGCACCCGACACCCGTTGTCCACAAACCATGGACGACTTGTTTGATTTTGTTGTGTGGTGAAAATTGATTGTGATGTTAATGTGAAATGGATAATAAAACATTCATGTGTGAAATAAAATATTTTATCATTAAAAATATAATTTTTAATGTGTATGTGAATAAAATAAATATTCATTTACAAACCAGACGGTTTGTTTATGTACACCCATTTGAAGGATATTGATTGGGACGATACATTATACACATCGCCCAACTGCACAAATAAAATTCTATGTTTGTTGACTGAAACCCCACACGGGTGTTGGGATGATATTTGGCGTACACTAATCCCAAGTGTTTATTTGTATGTCAATCGATAGGTTGACAGACTGTGTAAGCGTTAATTATTTATGTTTAATGCTTATGCAGTTGTGTGGTGCATTTTGGATGATGGTTGATTATTTATCGTTGCTATTATATACATATGATGTATGAAATCCATATAATTAACATTATATAGTAATTGATTGGGCCTCATTCCAATTTGGAAAATAAAGAATATTATAAAATAAAAATTCATGTGTTGAATAAAAGAAAATTCATATGTTGAATAGAAAAAATAGTCATGTGTTGACGATACTCATGTGTTGAGAATATTCATGTGTTGAAAGTATTCATGTGTTGAATAAAATATTTATACAATAAAATTCACATTTTTATTATAAGTAAGAATGAATAAATATTCATGTGTTGAATAAAATATATATTCATGTGTTGAAGAAAATATTCATTTGCTGAATAGAATAGCGAAGTTATTGAGATATATAAAGCCGTGTCGATTAGATTTGCGCAATTTTGACGCGAACGATATTTATATCGATTATATTCGTTTTTATAATGAATATAGAAAAGGAAGTGATTTCAAAATATAACGTTTTGAAAATATTATCATTTATATATTAATGATAGGAAATATTCAATTTTGATTTAAAATTGAATATGAAGTTGAAATCATTTTTAAAACGAATTTAAACAATTTATAAAATACGTTTAGAATTGAAATCGATGAAATATATATAACATATATATTATATATATTAAATGGCCTGAATAGAACGCGCCGCGCCGCGGTAGTTCGCGAATTTCGACCATTGACTTCGAATTGACGTTACGGGAGATCCGACCGTCGGATTCTCCTGAAATCGGAACCGTTGGGTTCGTATGGAAAAGAGCTTTCCAATGAATATTAGAAATTTGAAATATAACGGTTGTATTTGGAATTATGTCCAAATCAAATTTGGAAAAGGTCACTGTAAGTGTAGTTCAGTGGCCGTTATTGAAAACCGACTGTACGAGCCTTGATAAAATTATTAAAAATATTAATAATTTGTGTAAAATCATAATATATGAATTGGAAAGAACTGGGACGAAAAATTCCACATTTGTAAGGATAGAAATATATTTTTATCGAAATGAACTAGTTATGAACTAGAATTATAATCCAATATTTTTGAATAAATAAATTGGGTTTGAAGTGGCTTTAAAAATAATCAGAATTTCCAATATACAAATTGGAATAGATTTGAATTGAAATTATCTTCGGAATATTTCGATGTTGGATTTCATAATTATACAGATATGGTTGTGGAAATTTGAAAGATATATTTATATCGTTATTTCCAATACGATATTTGTTGTTTCAGAATTTGATATTGAATATAAGTCGATATATTTTCTATTCAGAGCCTTGCATTTAATATCAAATGGGATTTTGGGTTCGTCGTGAATGGTGTCTTAAATAACACTGTTCTCGAACCAAGTTTAGAAAAGAATAAATCTTTTAATTAAGATTTATCGTGAACTGTGTTTTGAATAACACCTGTTCTTTAACCCGATTAACAATAATGGAATGTGATTTTGGGTTTATCGTGAACTGTGTTTTAGATGACATAGGTTCTTTAACCCAGTTAAAGATAGGATATTGATTTTTGGGAAGATTAAAACTAAGTGGAGTTTTAATGAATCTTTAATTAGATTGAAATGATCGAGAATGGATTATCACCAGTTTTTCTCCAAAGCGATAGTTAAATCCTTAATTAGATTTGAACATGAAATGGTAATTAATATTTACTGATAACACCGTGTTGTTAGATATGGAGTATTACCAGTTTTGCTCCATGGGATGAATAGGTTGGGATTGGGAAATAAAATAAATGATTACTTCGGCGTGGTTCGCTAATCCCGACTAGTTTAACATGGGTTGATTCGATATCAAAAGGAAGATTAAAGAATAAATTTAGAAGAATTTATCTTTGATTAAATTAATAGGAACCTTTCCCTAAGAATGTGAATTTTTGAATAAAAGAATACTCTGAATTGTAATGAGGCGTATGTTGTGTTTGTGTAACACTTGTTTATTATATACGCGGGTTATTCGGAAAGGCCGGGTTTATACCCATTCTGAATAACCGATTCGACGATAAGTCGAAGATGAAGACGGTGGTTGAAGACCGGAGGTCTTCACATCGTTTGGATGATTATTGATGATCTTGATTGGGATGTACACCCAAGAGGAGGGAATCAGTTGGTGATCATCCAGACGTACTTGGAGATCGATGGATATGCAAGGAATAAGGTTCCTCCGGTTTCGTTCAGACCCAGAACGAACTTGTAAATGGACTGTGTGTCTGACATTGGATTTTGTTCTGTGCTGATTGATCTCTATTAAATATATATATCTGTTTGGCGGCGGAGAATATATTCTCTTGCTTAACGCCATTCTTTGAGACGTACGAGCTCAGAGGTTATATATCGATAGAAATCAGTCGCATGGAGTGAATTGCCTGTGTGGCATGCCTAAGTGGCAGATGATCAATTCTTCTGTTGAAAAGCAAAGTCTTGTGGTTGATGATCAAAGCACGACCTTTGTGGCACAGCTTTGTGTATAGCGTTAATTCGCGAGCCTCACACCTCGGTATGAGTCAAAAACGGGATAAGGACCCAAGGAGTGCACGACGTTTCTTTCTAGCTATGGGTGATGTCGGTGTCCTACCAGCCCTGACATTTATATTATTTTTACCTGTGTGGTTGTTGGATGCGAGGCGCCTCGGATATAGGTCTGATAGGACCGAGAAACGTGTGTTCTGGAATATTAATCCTCAAAAGTAAGAGAGGACCGGCCTTGGAGGTTCCAAGGATCGCTGTGTGTGGTCCTGACACATTTTCTAGAGTGTCTCGAACGAAGAGGAGCTTGCCCCTTGCCTCGACTCATGACGGAAATCAATTTCCAATACGTGACATTTCAGTTTTGATTGTAGAGCCTAGTATGGCGACATAGTGGTATGGGGCACTTATGCCGTCTATGATTTATACATTATGATTGAAGTTGTTTTCTTCACTTATTGTAATAATAAAATATAAGATTTCACGTACCAAGCATTTTTGGCTATTATAAGGTGAAAACCTTATCCTTCGGCTTGCGTAGCATTGTGTGATGGGACCTGGGTCTTATAATAGCTTCATTTTCTTTATTTAGCATTGCGCTGTTGTTATATGCACTGGTATTCTTGGGGTAAAAACACGTTCCATGTTATATGGTGTGGTCCCTTGATTTATCGAACTTTAAAATCAGATTAATAACTGTTTTAGTTCTCACACCAGTCACCTGACTGACCTGGAGTTTATTGTTTTAACCTAAATTCTGGGTGCCCTTATTTTCCGCACGGGCAGCTAGTAGTTGGGTTTTGCAGATTTATATTCACAGGATGCTGGTTTATAGCTGAAGTGATATTCGGAAAGCTCTGTATCCATGTATTTCTTTCAGTTATGTTTTGTATTATTTTTCCGCTGCTATGTATTTAAATGTATTTTAAATCTCTGATATTTATCAAATGTGTAATATTTATTCTTACTCTGTAATATTCTTGTACTCTAATGTAATTGTTGTAATAAGCAATGAAATGTTCTTCTGTTTGCATTCCAATTTGTCATGTTCTCAAAACAATCAGGGGTTTCGAACGGTCTTGGTCGGTTTAGCGATCGATTCGGATCGAGCGAAATTCCCAATTGTCACAGTGGTATCAGAGCTTTGGTTTACGGAGCTCGAGAACAAGACACGTTAGAACCAAACAAAAGAATTCATCAGAGATTGGATTAGTAATGTCCAATAAGAATAACTCGTTAGAGATGGGATCAGTAGTATCCTAGAGCGAGTCGAAAGAGTGTTCTTTTTAAAATAAAAATGAAAACGAATCTTGTTTTGAAAATTAAATTCAAGTATACGTATTTGAATATTTTATTTGTATTGAATTTGGACAATCGAGTATATAAAGATTTTGCATATACGCATCATGAACATATATTCAAAGCTTTAATACACTGGATAGATATAGAATCGAACTCTAGTCGCCCATAGATGTTCGAGTGCCGAAGGTGAGATATCTATATATTTCCATTAGACTGGTGTGAGAACCAAAACTAGATAGGTTTATTGTTGTGATTTGGCATCAAAAACAAGATTTTCTGTATATATATATATATATATATATACACACACATATCAAAGTTATGAATTTGAAAAGCTAATTAACTAATTGATTGATGGTTGTGTTGTTTGATTATTGGTTTGAAATTTTGAACCATTTAGCCTAACGGAACCAAATTTAGAACTGAATTGAAAATTGGTTGCATTTGCATATATGTACATGTATATCTATTGAACATGTCATAGCAAGGAGGCTAGAGCAGAAGAATAAAATTGTTTGCTCGACAAATAGGTACACATTTACAAATTTATTGGGTTTGGATGATTTTATGAGCCGATTGGCTTTTTCTTTTGGATTGGTGAGGGCTATGGGAGGCTATTTGAAATATCCCGAAGCTCCCGGTGCAGGGAAGAAATTTTTCGAAATTTTTCGAAAATTTAGGGTGTTAGCCAAATTTTTGAAAAATTTGAAAAGTTCTTAGAAACAGAAAAGTTGAAGAACTTAAGCTGTAATGAAAATAATGGAAGTTGATTTGGTTTGTAAAACAACTTTCAGCTTCGTTCCTTTTCGGGGACGAAAAGTTTTAAGTGGGGGAGATTGTAACAACCCGAAAATCTAAGCTAATTAAAAATTTTTATTTTGGCGATTTTGATGAACTTTGAATATTTAAAATGAATTATTTTAAATAATGACGACGAGAAATTTATTTTGAATAGAATTAGAATGTATATATTTATTTGAATCATCGTTAGAATATAAATATTTTATTTTAATTATAAAAGGAATTGAAAATGGCGCGGTAGTTCGAAAATTTGATTTCAAATTTCAAATGAATGTACACGATTCAAAATAAACCGGATTTTAGTGAAACCAAAAATATTAGAATCTATTTGAGAATATCTTTCCAACGAATCCGAAAAATCAAAATTTCATAGTGGGAATCAAAAGTTACCTCCAATTGAAAATTCAGAATAGTCGCTATGGAATTCTGGCCCTTAAAAATGGAAATTTTGCAAATGACATCGGTTTTCGACGAAACCACTTTTGTTGGATCCAAGATGTCAAATTATTTCTAGATTCCAAAATTCATAATTTTCTGAATCAATATGTGAGCGTGGCAAAGTTAAACGTGTTTTTCACAGTTTCAGTCAATTTCGATCGACCAGAAAATGGCCATTTCTCAAACGGTCTTCAAATTTGACGAAATTAGTTTTGTTAGGACTGTATCATCAATACGAAGCTAGAAATAATTTTTCTGGAATTTTTCGAGTTAGTATGTGACCCTGGTAAATTGAAATGTGCATTTAAAACTGAATATATAGATTTAAAATTTAATTTATATGAAAACTGGTCGAAACAATCAAATTGGCTTACGAAACATATCCCATTGTGTTTGGAATAGGGGTAATTAGCTAAGGACGACAGTCGGTGGGTCTCGTTTGGAGTTCCAAATTAAAAGTCAACTTAGGAGGAATTAAATAATATAAATAAATTATTATAAAAAACCTTCTAACTCACCTTTCCCCTTTCCTCTTTGACTGATTCAGACTTTATAAAAAAGAGGAAAACCAAATCGCAATGAACCCAGCCGCCTCCGTCGCAGCCGGTGCTGGACCCCTACCCACTGCCGATTGACGGCGCTCCCCTCCCTTCAGGATCGGCTGCCACCTCCCCTCTCCCTTCCTCCCTCTCGCCTTTGAAAGCTCCAAACACGCCTGGAAATCCGCACCCCCCCTGAAGCAGCCACCTCCTCCGCCTGTCAGTGACCACCTCCGACCACCAGCGGACCCCCATTGTCGGCGCCGCCCTCCTCAACCCCCTCCAACATCAAAGGAGCGATTTTTACCATGAACGTGAGTTTTTAATTTTATTTTATTTAGTTTTTATTATGTAAAGCATTGTTTAAACTATATAAAGCTATGATTTTTAATATAATCAAAGCTATAATTTTCTGAAAATAAAGCTTTGATTTTTATGTAAATAAAACTTTGATTTTTAATATGAAAAGGTTATAGTAATATATAAGGAATGTTTATATTTACCTATAAAGAAAGTTTATATTTTTATATATAGAAAGGCGGGATTTTTATATGTGAAGACGAGATTTTTTTTATATGCATGAAGTTGAGATCTTTATGAATATAAAGTTTAGATCTTTTAAAAATAAAAAGATATGTTTTTTCATAGTGAAAAAGATTTGATTTTTATTCATATGAACAAGGTACAAAGAAGTGATTTTATTTTTGTAACTAACATATAAAAATGAATTTTTTATTATCATGAGAGCGAAGTAAAAATACGATTTTTATATATACAATAGCGTGATAAAAATATGATCTTTATTATATGAACACCGGTATAAAAATAGAATTTTTATCTATATAGTAGCAGTGTAAAAATGTGATTTTTATATATATAGCGAAGTTATAAAATGTGATTTTTAATATAAACTTCGTGAAATAGACTGCGTTGGAAACATGACGAAGATTTCCTACATATGAAGAGTCGCGGTGTTTGGTTTATCTAATCGGTGAGAACTTCTCACTTTAATTCTTGTTTTCTAGTTAAAATATATACTAGGATGCAGACGGTGCTTAGCAGCACCCGACACCCATTGTCCACAGACCATGGACGACTTGTTTGATTTTGTTGTGTGGTGAAAATTGATTGTGATGTTGATGTGAAATGGATAATAAAACATTCATGTGTGAAATAAAATATTTTATCGTTAAAAATATAATTTTTAACGTGTATGTGAATAAAATAAATATTCATTTACAAACCGGACGGTTTGTTTATGTACACCCATTTGATGGATATTGATTGGGACGATAAATTATACACATCGCCCAACTGCACAAATAAAAATCTGTGTTTGTTGACTGAAACCCCACACAGGTGTTGGGATGATATTTGGCGTACATTAATCCCAATTGTTTAGTTGTATGTCAATCGATAGGATGACAGACTGTGTAAGCGTTAATTATTTATGTTTAATGCTTATGCAGTTGTGTGGTGCACTTTGGATGATGGTTGATTATTTATCGTTGCTATTATATACATGTGTTGTATGGAATCCATATAATTAACATTATATGGTAATTGATTGGGCCTCATTCCAATTTGGAAAATAAAGAATATTATAAAATGAAAATTCATGTGTTGAATAAAAGAAAATTCATGTGTTGAATAGAAAAAATAGTCATATGTTGACGATACTCATGTGTTGATGTATAAAACCTTCAAGAGCGAAACCGAATGAGAAATCCAATCCCCTAGAAATATGTATCTATAAGAATTAAACAGTTAGAATTTTTATATATAAAAATATGTTGATGTACATAAAACTCTATGTCGACATATAACTGTCATCTTTTCAATTTTGAAAGGAAGTGTCTTTTCACTAATTATGACGGTTCTGAAGCGTGGCATCCTTTCATACAGTAAAAAAAGCTTGAATTCGAATTTTTTATCATCTCTTCTTCTCTAACTTCATCCTCTTTCTCTACGTCATTTTTCTTAAAAAAATTATGATTTCTACACTTATACTCTGCCAAATTGAATTCCATTTTGATCAAACTCTTCTCTCTACACTATCTACTTTCTACTCTCTGAATCAAGTGTTATTGAAGAGTTATAGGGCTGTCTATAATTTGTTTGGGTTGAATAAAGGAATTGGTGGTATCCTTTGTAGTCGTAAAATCAAGGAAGGAATCTGTGGTATCCCTTGTAACCATAAAATCAAGGACGGAATCAGTGGTATCCCTTGTAGCCGTGAAATAAAGGAGGGCTGTAATTGGATTTTGATACAGTAATAAAATTCTGTGCAATCTAACGTTGCGTGGGATTTGACGTAGGAGTAATCTGAACCAGTATAAAATCCGGTGTGTTCTTTCCCTTTCTGCATTTTTATTTCTGTTTATTTTGCATCTGTGTCTGATTCTGTCTCTTTGATTGTTTCTGTGGTGTTTGATTCATCTAGTAATTCACATAAGTTTTAGATTTTCATTAAATTCTCAAAAACACTATTCACCTCCCTCTAGTGTTTGCTTTGCCTTAACGATCCTTTCCGCAATCTGTAACAATCCAGGATTTCTAACCAATTTAAAATTGGAATTTTTATTACTTAATTTGAATTTAAATTTGAATTTGACATAAATATATATGGTTAAGAATATTTAATAATTTTGATAAGTTTTACTTGAATTATAATTGAGAATGATTATTAATGAGTTTGGATTTATTGATACTATTTGTCATTCGATTGGATTTGTCAAACCATAACATGAATTAGTAGCGTTAGAATTAAGTGTTGCCCTTAGTTTTCATAGCATTTAAGGGAAAATGCTACCAAAAGTTCACCTTTTCTTCTTAAGACAAGTGTATGGACACTTGTAATTTTGCATGTAAGCTTTCACGCATGATTGCCACTTGCCCCTTTATGTGTCTTTACCACCTTACTCCTCCTTTGCTATATAACGAGGCTCTTTCTCCATTTTTTTACCATTCCGTTTCATTTCCTCCTTTTTATCTTCTTCTTAAAGCTTATGGCCATGGTTTCCATAGCATAAGTCTTCCTCTTTTTCACCACCACCTTGCCAAAGTTTGTCATCCTCCTCCTTTCCTTATAAAGAGAGAGATTAATATATAGTATATAGATATATATTGGTGAAGAAGACGTTGCGCCGAAATACTGTCCGACTGTTCGCTCAGCTAAGCTCGCTTACCGTGAAGATTTGGAAAGCTGTTAGGTGAGAACTCTTTAACCACGGTTTATATATTTAATTAGTTGTTAGACTAATTTAAATATAGTGATGAATTATTAGTGGTTAATGATGATTGATGTTTGTTGTGATGGATGATGGATGCGTAGTTTAGAACACACACAGTATTAAGCGTTAATGTTATGACGCTTGTGCATGGTTATTATTTATTTATTTATGTTGATGATGGTTGCCATGGATGTTTTATGATGTTTGTTAATGTTGTTTCGCACACACCATGACACAGTAATTATGGTATAACATTTGTGATCGGTTAATCTCCTTCATAATTGGAAAAGATATTATTACTGAAATTGAAGGTTAGATGTTGAGGATGACACATATATGAATACACACACACAGAGATATATATATATATATATATATATATATATATATATATATTTATGAAGTCTCTTTAAATGAATAAATAAATATTGGAACATTCTAGGATGACAGAGAGGATAGTGTCTAGGCTTGGGTTTGGAAAATATAGTTCCATGCTCTCCCTGGCTATCCCTAACTGATCCGACGAATGGGATGGATAATTTGAAATTATTTGAATTTAGAAATGAATTGGAATTTCATTTATTAAATAAAAAATTAAAGTTGAATTTGGAACCCAAAATAAATTTGAAAAGTCAATGTAAATTACTTTAAATGGTTTTAAATGATTTACATGAGCATATAATGGTTTCTAAGGTATTTTGAAATATTGAAGAATAATTTTTATTACGGTTAAAATAGAGCTTGTCGCACAATGTCAAGTTCCGTATTTTAGTTACAAATTGTAAATGCTTATAAGTTCTGCAATCTAAATCTAATTTCCAAGAAACGAAAAACAATTGATTTATATTAACAAGGGCTTTTAAATGAGTGAAAGCGGATTTTAATTTCGGGTTCTAATTTTCAAGTCATGTTTAAACCCGTTTCGGGAAAAGGTCGTTGTAAGACCATAACCATATGTATCCATTTTTAATGTTTCTAAAAATATGGATTTTTTTTGTAAAATCATTATAAATTATGTAAAAATGTTTTGAATTGTAAAATTTAAGTTTTGACTAAGAGAAATGGTATTTTGATCAAAGTAGTTATGATAATTATTTTGTAATGCTTTTGAAACACTACGATAACTCTTTCTTTGAAAACAATCTATTTGAAGTGGTAAACCGCGAGCTGTTTCCCGAACTATAAGTAATCATTTGTAAATGATTGATGGAATGTTTTCAAAGATTTAAAAGTATTAAAAATGTTTTATATGATTTATTTGATACTAAAATGGGGTTTTCAAATTTATATAATTGGATATGGTTGGAGATAAATCTTCGGATGTTTGACATTAATCCGGTAGATGACGACTCTTACTATTTGAGGAATTTAAAAGGTAGTTTACCGTTATTCCGCTTATAGTGTGAGTTGGATACAAAGATTAATATTAAGTATAAGTGGATGATATTTCTATCCGGATCTAATGTCAAAGAGTTGGATAAATCTTTTAATTAAGATATGGGTTTCCCAATTTGATTAGGATAAGTTGGATAGAAATAATCTTCGGATATTTGATATGAAATTCTTTGGTGTAAACGTATACTATTTAAGGAATTTGGAAGATACTATTATATCATTATTCCACTTATAGTATTCGTTGATTATAAGAATTGATATTGAATATAAGTAGATACAATTTCTTTGTAACTTATGTTCAATATCGATTGATTTGAGTTTTGTCTTGAATCATATCTTCAATAATATCATTCTTAAAACCAATGAGATTGAGTTGTGGAAATTCATATCGTAATTTGAGGATTTAATCAAATCTTTGATTTGGAAATTAAAAATAAGGAATTGGGAAGGAAGTATAATCTTTTTGTTAAGATTACAGAATTGAATGTTAGGAAACCGATTTAATTGGAAACTTGGGTTGAAATGTGGGGTAAGGGTTCTCAAAGGAAACTAGGTTTTTGATAACGAGTTATCAAATGAAAAATTAATTAAGGCTTTGAGGCTAAATTATGTTTGATTTAAAGGATGTGTTTTAAAAGAGAAAGGTTAAAATATGGATTTTGTTATAATTGAGAATGGATTTAAAGAAGTTTAATTTAACCAAATCCAAGATGGAAGGGGATTTGGTTGAAAGCCTGTGTGTTCCGTAATTGTATTTTTTAAATTGCGCTTATTATTTGGAAAGACAAGGATCGGATGTATGTCCGAAAACCATTCCAAGTAATAATACGACGTTGTGGAGCAATTCAAGACATTGGAGACGGCACTGAAGACTGGGACCCTTCATGTCGTAAGGGCGACTTGCTGAATGTCTCGAATGGTTGGCTCACATTCGCACATGAATTTTATATATCAGTTAAGTTGAAAGAAGCTCGAACGTATGTGAAGAAATTCCGGATTGTTGTTTCGTTCAGACCTAGAACAGACATGTATAGATTATGTGTTTGACATTGTAATTGACTGCGTAGCACTGATCTTTATTAATATATATCTGTTTGGTGGCGGAGAATTTATTCTCTTGCTTAACACCCTTCTCTAAGACGTATGAGCTTAGAGGTTATATATTGTTGGAAATCAATGATACGTAGTGAACGGACAATGTGGCATACTTAAGTTATGTGATGAGCTATCAATGATCAAAGCATGACTTATTTAAGCGTAGCTTTGTGTATATCGTGACCTCGACGAACCTCATACCCCGGATTTATGGTAAACTGGTGGTCAGATTTTTATGTTTGTTTTGTATGTTTGGTTCACCGGGATGTGATGATGAAAGGGTACTACGAAGTCCCCAGTCTGGGACGCTATTTGTTGGGTACTTTGATTCATGTATGGTGGGTTAGTATAACGGAGTCCGAGTCTGGACGTTATCCGCGAGTACTAGGATGATGCGCACAAGAAAGTTTGTAAGCCCACGAATGGTCTTTCGTACCAGGAACCATCATGTTGGAAACCCAATCTCCACTACTAGCCCGTATTATTTTGATTGTATAGCCTGCTGGTTATTGGCAGGATTACGTCAGTATAATGGGATGGGGCATTATGCTGGCTAGGATTAATACATTTATTTGCAAAAAAGTTTTTCACACTATATATAGTAGTAAAAGAGGATTTTTCACGTATGAAGGCATTTTTGGTTATCATAAGGCAAAACTCCCCCATCTGGTGTGCGCTTGCATTGTGTGATATGGGACGAGCTTATGATAGCTTCATTTTTCTAAAAGTCATTGTAGATTTCTATGCACTGGCATTCACATGGAGTAAACCCGTTCCGCATTAGCGGCGCGGTCTGGCGAATTACCTAACTTTAAAACAAACCATAAAAACAACTGTTTTGAGTTCTCACACCAGTCCCATGACTGACCTGGAGTTTATTGTTCCCACACCTAAACTCTTGGTGCCCATAATTTTTACACGGGCAGCCTAGTAGTTTGGTTCGTAGATTTAGCCTTGGAGTTAGTTGGAGCAGGATTTTGGTTTTAGCTGGAGCTATTATGTCTTGGAGCATTCGCATTCTTCCACTGAGTTTAGTATCTTTTAGATGTTGTGTAACTGATGTACTCTGATGTACCTCTAGTAACTCTGATGTAATATTATTTTAATGATACTGGAAAAGTTCTTTTTATTTTGTGCAAATGTGTAAGTGCCCCTAACAATCCGTCTTTATGAATGGTTTAAGTTGGTTTAATTACCGGCGAAAACCAAGCGAAAAAACAGGTCGTTACATTCGGTATCAGAGCTTTGGTTTATACAAAGCTATGGGTTATGACAATTTGAACAAAAGGAAAGGCTCATCAGAGTTATATATCTCATTAGAGATAGGGTTAGTAATGCCTAGAATGAGATTTTGGAGTATTATATTTGAGAGAGCGTATTTGAAAATATGAAATGAGTTTTGAAAAGTTATATTTTAAGAATGAAACATATTTTGGAAATGTATGGTTAATTATAACCTGGATACTTAATCAAATAATTAAGGTTAAGTTTGCATTTTGTGATTATAATTACACATAAAATACTTCTTATTGCATGGTAATTAATCCCCTTCCATTGAACAAGAAAATGATCCGAGTACAAATGCCTTTTGGATTTAATTTCACTATTGGGTAACATTTCGAAATGTCAATAAAATTGGGTCAAATTTGTTAAGGTAACTAATCAATATGGTTAGGAATTAAAAATTAGAATTTGAGTATTTTATTTGATGTGAAGATTTTGCATATACGTCTGATCAACGTATATACGAAGTCTTAAGTAAACTAGATAGATATAGAATCACACTCTAGTCGCTTGAAGATGATTCTGTTGATGACTGCAACATCATCAGTATGTATTTTCGAGTTTTGAAAGTGGGATGACTATATGATTCCGATTAAAACATCAATATATACTTAAACCCATTTAGATAAGTGTTTGAAATTGTTTGGTAAATTGATGTGAACTTATATAGAAAAACAAGACATGTAGTCCAGGATTGTCATTTAAAGAACGGAGAAAGACTAGCAAAAGCAACACCACCCCTAGTCATAAGTGAAGAAGAAGGAATGCAAGAATTATGTAATCAAAACAAGCTCTTTGACCCCTAGGGAATTATCTCTGAAAAGTTGAATGTATGAATAAATGTATGTATATGATGTTAATTATAGTAAAATTCTTTTATTAGTCTTTTTAATATATTCTATCATATATCCAAATAGAACCTATTCTAATGACAATTTATTGAATTTAAGGTATAGATATAAAGATTGGAATTATCGGCGATTTTGGACAAGTCGATAAGTTCTAAAGTATATTGTGGCAACAAAAGGAACTATTTAAGTGAGCATGAATACCTTGTGAATTAAGTTTCACAATTTGGTTAAAGGATATTTGGCAAGTGGGAATAGTAAGAAGAAATTACCTAAACTGAAACATTTAGACAAGCTGGGTTCGGAGATGATCAAGTTTTCCATACAAAGAATAATAGTAATTTTAGGGAACTGAAAAGGGGTAAATTTCATAACCATTGTATTTGCCAGATAAGATCTAAGAGAATAATTTATAACTCCGAATTTTCTTGAAAGAGGTAAATGGTTGAGCATATTTAATTGGCCCAGTAAACGATGAATCAAATATAATGGGTAACTGGAGGTTATCGTTGGAGGACATGTAGATATGGTTATCCGTTAATATGTGTGAGAACAGGGAGCTTTGGTATAAAGAATTTTAATCTTGAATTTGTCGAATGAGTAGTTACGATTCCCTTTCCTTTTCGAGGACGAAAAGTTTTAAGGGGGTAAATGTAATGATCCATGATTTCTAACCAATTTAAAATTGGAATTTTTATTAATTAATTTGAATTTGACATAAATATATATGGTTAAGAATATTTAATAATTTTGATAAGTTTTACTAGAATTATAAACGACTATATGCAGGACTACGCTAAACCGATACTAAGCGACGATATACTACTTCTCATATTACTTGTGAGAATATATATATATACATACACACACACACATAGGACGTTGACGTGTTAGGATCGGGTCTTAAGTGGCTAGGGTCTTCCTTAAGGTCATAAGAGATCATAAGACTCTACCCCTAATAAATATACTAGAATGGGCCTTAAGTGACCGAGAATGTCCACCTCGTTGGGTCTTAAGTGATCAGTGATCCACCCTAAATACATTAATGAAGGTCTAAAGTGACTAATTCGGATGTCCACCTCATTAATTAAAATATATCCTTTGTGTGTGTATGCTTGTGTGTTTCGTAGACATACTTTGAGGTATATAACTTGCCAAATCCAGACTACAGTCTTTAAACACATGTTATTTTCATTTACTTGAATTTTATCTTCTAACCTCCCTCCTCTTAACATATAAACAGGACAGTAGGTGGGAATGCTTGGATGAATGATACCTTGAAGATGGAGCCTAACAATGAAGGGTCCATAGCTACTAGGCACTATGGCAGCATTATTATATTGGGATAATTAATATCGATGTACCTATTATTGCATGAGACTCATTGTAACGGGCATTTATGATGGTTTTAAATTAAAGGCAAACCTATTTTAAGTTATTATATTTTTTCCCTTCCACTTTGTGAGATTTTGATTTTGCTTTAGTATGCTCTGTTATACATATTATACCATTTCCTTATAGGAAATAACAATCCATTTAGAATGACTCTAAGTTTCAATTGATCTTTTTGGGTTGAAATTATGGCCCATTTCGGGAGGGTTGTTACATATTTCTTTCTGTTTGGGTTTAAGAAATTACCATAATTATAAGATTATAAATTAACGATGATTATGTGTATATTCCCAAAGTATATTGTTTTGAATATAATTAAAAGATTGGGCTGAGAAAAATTATAGTAAAGAGTGGAAAAATGGAATAGGAAATAGTAAGCATAATTATGTATAGAAATTTACCATAATTAAATTGTAATTGGAAATTATGTAAGAAAACAGGAAATAATATATAACTTAGAAAAAGGGAATTAGTAGTCGATTAAGTTAGCCAGGGGTGAAAAAGAGATACATTTCCATAATTACCGTTACGGTAAATTACAGAGAACGTAGTTACAAGAAAAAGAAAGGTAAAAGAAATTAGTGTGAAATAGGGATTTTCGCCGTATTGCACACTAATCAAATATATATATATATATATATATATATACACACACACACACACATGCATACATGATGTGATAAAGAGAAATAGCTTGCAACTACGGATCTTAATTGATGTATACTATGGAAATAGATTTTTTTATATTTCCACAAACTAATTTAATGAAGTGTGTGAAATATTTCCTGTGATAATAAAAATGTACAACACGGTAAATAAAGAAAGGTTACAACAATAAAGGTTCGCTCAAATAACAAGGAACCAAGGGAAACTGTGATGAACGGGGAATATAACCTATTATAACTAAATATATGAATGGGAATGAATTATGATAAGTAGGTTTGTCCTAGGGACAAGTGGAATCATAACGTGGGTTATAACTAATGATGAAGAATGAACTTATTGTTAACCTTTAGTTAAGGGAATTAAGTTAATAAGCAAACCCACAATAACAGTTGTGGTAAAGATATAACATGAGGTTAAAATTAAATAAGAAAGAATAAAGTAGGATTATTATTAATAAACTTATAAATGATAGGCCTACGTTTAATGAATGTAATAATAATATGTAGAGGTTCGTTTCGGAAGCGTGGGGCTGATTAGGGAAAATAAGTGGCTCATAGATATGGTCCGTTCTGGCAGCATGGGTCTGATTAGGAAAAGTAAGCGGTCAACTATAAGCTAATAAACCAGTAACTTGAATAGAAATAGAATGTGTAAATTATCAAGTTAATTTACAATGTGATAAGTTAAAGCAAGCGCGTGATTAAAAGATTAGACCTATGATCTAATAACGTGATTGAATGATGCGCTTGGACCAATCCGTAGGTATAAAGATGAAGAGCCCAACGGGGTAGATCATCGCGGTGTATGGAGACATGAGAGAAGCATATCCAACTGATTATTATAAGGAACAAGGGGAAGCATGAGGCTTCTGTGGAACGTATTACGGTACCTTGAGATGGCCCTTTGAGGAACAATTAGATGAATTCGTCGCTTGGAGGCAGGTCGATTGCATCATCTAGAGTATACCTTGACTGCAACTATGGTGTGACAGTCAGAAGTCTATGGCGGATGGCGTTGGGTGATTAAGAAGTTTTGCCTTGCTCCGGGAGGAGGCGGTCATAACCAAATTAAGGATAGTAATCATCGGATACCTGTCATCAGCAATCAATGGGATGTGGAAAGACTAAAGCTATACCAACAGACCAACGATCTTTCATTATCAGGGCATTGGTTGATGGACACACCAAATTGGATGTTAGATTGGTTGATAGGGGGACGACAGTAGGTCTTAATGCAGTCTTTCACTGGTTGAGGGAGGGGCCAGGGTGGGGACATAACCACCGTGAAAAGAGATAGACCATATGTGGATATCTGTAATGTAGGCCTAACGAAGCTGTCCTTTATAGATATTGAAAGCCCCCGACCGAGTTTCGTGCATTGGATGCATCCCTATTGCGCAACTCGGGTTCTAGTAGGCCGTACGTTCGAGCGAGGGTCTATATACACGCACTATGTGGTGTTTTGTAGACGTTAGGACATTACTCTGCATCGAGACGTGGTTCGACCGAGGAGTTCAGATAGGAGGATTTGTACGCTTACTTGACATAGTGAGGGTGGTTCTTTCCGATTACGTGGCGTAACGATGGAGATATCCATACACGGTTCGGCGTAGGATGAAGGTTATGCATGCTTCTGTGGTGTGACGGCAGAGACCGTATGTGGAGCACCTTGAGATGTTGGGCGTAGCTACATATATATTATATTAGGTTTAATCTACAGCGGAGTCGATGAGTGTGACGTGTGTGTGCAGAGCCTAGATTGTTGTTAATCCGAATAACCTAATAATTAAGAAAATGTAACTGAATGATATATATAGTATTATTTCAGAATGTATAATTTGTCCTCTCACCAGAACTTGTGTTCTGACCTACTCCTCATAACATATTTGTAGGTTAGATTTATGACAGAGATTTCGTAGCCTTTAGACACTTGTTAGGAAGTGTCATTATTTCAGTAAGGCTATATTTGATTATTATATTTTATCCATTCCATTGTGAGATGTTTTTCATGCTCTGACCTATTTATTATCTCTATCTTTTATGCAGGATACCAGACAAGCCAGATCGAGTTTCAATGGTTTCAGATTTAGATGTTTTTAAAAATTTGGACCCACTAGAATTTGGGTTGTTACAGACGACCTGACACTCTCTTTCGTTGCCTACGTATAATCATCATCTTCCTCAGTCCATTGTACCTTGACGAGCTTAACAACCTTCCTCGTTAGCTGCTTCGGGTCATTCTCACATGCAAAGTGGCATACGAAGTATAGAGACTTCCGGCTCTATCTCTAAGTCTTCGACCTAATTTGGAGATACCGCTATACTCAAGTCATGCACAAACTTCCGTAGATATTACATATGAAACACATTGTTCACACCCGCCATCTCACTACACCAAAACAGCAAATTTGGCACATGAGGATGTAGAGATTTGATAATGCTTTTAGTTGTATCAAATTTGATACTTCTCATAGTTGTATCAACTTTCCTTCAGGCGATCTGCACCTCTCTAAACATGTAAGATCTAACCGTACATCAACAAAGCTTCGGATCAATTCATTTGATACAGCTTTGGGCTGTACGAAATCAGTATCATATTTTTCCCCTGCTATTTTCTTTCTGGCACCATCTTGCTTTGACACTTCAAAACTTTTGGTTGGTTTCCCTCTTTTTAATTTCCATGGTGATCGAAAACCAAAATTTGGTTTTTTTTGAACTCGGCGCACCATCTTGCTTTGTCAATAAGCCATCCACCGCACGAAGCCCAGTCCACCGCTATCCATCGTCAGCTCGTGCTACCTTCAGCTCACCGATGAACCTTCAGTCCACCGTTATATTTCTCATCGCTACTGAAGGTGAGTATTAGCTCGTGGTTTAATTTGAATTTGATTGGGTTTAAATTAGGTTTAATTTGAATTTGAATTGGGTTTAAATTGGGTTTCCATGCCTTGGTTCAAAAATATTAATGATTGATATGTGTACGCGCTTGCCTACCTCGTTTTTACACTGAGATACACCTTTGATTTATACATACGCTGCATGTTGCTTTAAACTTATGTGGTGTCTAGTTTTGAAACTGTATTGTGTATATGTATACAGGTTAAATCTTGCCCCTTGGTTCGTATGTCACCTAATTTCAGCTTACCCTTATGTTTGAATGGAAAATGCAATTGTGTATATCCTTGAGTTTCCTTTGAATTCCCTGTTAAAATGGAACAACCTCGGTTGCCTTGCCAAAAAATTATGGATTGTATTTTTAGATAGTTTTGTAATGTTTTATATATTCTTGCTCAAATTCAAAAACAAATCTCCCCTTTTTCTTGCATGTTGTTTCCATGCTTTCACACTTGTGCATGTTGATCGAAACTGAAACTCGTGTTATACTTGCCATTCTTGGGTAATCCCCACTTTCTTGAACTATATTGCTACACTTAACAATTGTGTTTATAGCAATACCATTTCTCTTATCACTGCCACGTTGCTTCATTCTCGTGCAATCTTGCATAAACCTGGTCATGTAATGCTGCAATGTATTTGCTATCATTTGTGCCTATAAACCTGGTTTCAAGGCGTTTCATCTTGTATTCTGGGTTACGCTACCATGAATCATGTTGCTACTTTGTTTTGAGTCCTGCTCCCATTCCTAAACTTGTGTTATTTGGTCCTGAAAACTGCCTTGACCATGTATTTGTTGTTGCACCATTTTGTCTTGTTCATTGCCCATGCTTGCTCTTTGCCATGCTCCTTATGTACATCCATGTATACTAACTTGTGGTAGGCTTGCGTTGGGCATGCAATTTTGTACATACTAGTGCACACATCCCCATTATATGCCACTGTGTTATGCATGCCATTTAGTTTTGCTTTGAGTCCTTAAAATACCTATGCTTTGCTATATGCTCCCAGTCTTGTACTTGTGAAGAATTCGATTTGCAAGTATTTTTTTTGGTGATCGACAGTTTCCATACTGTATGTTGTTGTGCACTTGACACTTGCACATGTGGTTATCTTGACTTTGACTTCCCTTGTACACACACTTGTGCATGTTGCACCTGTTGTTGGTTGAGCCAGTGTATATGCTGTTGTGAACTCATATCTGCCTTGCATCTTGTTCATGAATGCTTGCTTTATGTATATGTGCACTTGAGTTATTGTTGATATTCCATGTCTTGCTTTGTGCATGTAATTTGATGCACCTCTGGTCCATTTGTATGTTGCTCTTGTTATGCCAATTTTTTAGCAGCTTGCATGTGTTGTTTTGGTTCTCTCTGACTTTGACTTGATCATTTGAGCGGTGCCTTGCATTTGAAACTTAACTAGGTTGTTACATGTTGTCACTAGCCTTTGTGCTCTTGACCTTGATCATGTGCTGATCATATCACACATGTTGCACTATATATATGCACAAATGTGCATATATGTGTGCGCATGTCTGTGTGTGTTGTATATGTCTATGTGTGTTGTATATGTGTGCAGTGTATGTGTGTGTGTTGTATATGTATATTCTGACTTATTGTTCTAAAGCAAATTAGGTTACAAGTATAAATGAAGATGATGCATGTTTATTATGGTTAAGAATTTACTGGGTGATCCACCAGTGAAGCCACTACATGCTGAAGTGTAACAACCCGTAAAATCTGGGCCAGTTTAAAATTTTTATTTTGGCAATTTTAGCGAATTTTGATTATTTAAAATGAATTATTTTAAATAATATTGACGAGAAATTTATTTTGAATATAATTCGAACGTATATATTATATACGTCGTCGTTAGAATATAAATAATTATATATAATTATAAAAGGAATTGAAAATGGCGCGGTAGTTCGAAAATTCGATTTCAAACTTCAATTGAATGTACCGGGTGCAAAACAATCCGGATTTTTGTGAAACCAAAAACATTAGGATCTAATTGATGATATCTTTCCAACGAAGTTGAGAAACTGAGATTTCACTTTATAAATGATGAGATATGTCCAGTTGAAAATTCTGAATAGTCGCTATGGAATTCAGGCCCTTAAAAATGGACATTTTGCAAATGACCTCGGATTTCGACGAAACCACTTTTGTTGGGTCCGTGATGTCGAGTTATTGCTAGGTTTCAAATTTCATAATTTTTCGAATCAATATGTGAGCGTGGCAAAGGAAAACGTGTTTTGACCATTTCAGTTGATTTTAATCGACTGGAAATTGGCCATTTTTCTAACGGTCTCAGAATTCGACGAAACTAGTTTTGTTAGGACCGTATCGTCAATACGAAGCTAGAAAATATTTTTCGGGAATTTTTAGGGTTAGTATGTGACCCCGGTAACTTGAAATGTACGTTTAAAATTCAATATAATGATTTAAATGTAAATTTAACGGAAACTGATTGTAACAATCAAATCAGCTTGCGATATATATCCCATTGTGTTCGGAATGGGGGTAAAACGCTATGGACGACAGGCGGTGGGCCTCGTTTCGAGGTCGAATGTGAAAGTCAACTCTTTAGGATAAAATTTATTAATTAAATAAAAAAAAAAAAAAAGAATATTATCTCCCCCTTTACTACCCAGGCCCCCCCCCGATTTCCTTTTACAGAAAACTAAAAAAGAAAAAAAAAAAAAAAGGGAAACGAAATCGAAATCGCCCCTTTCCCTCGTCGGAGCCGCCACCCCCGCGTCGGCCTCCTCCTCCAATCGCCCGCCACTCAGTTGAAGCCCCTGTCCCCTCTTCGGCCTCCTCCCCCTCGCGACTCTTTCCTCCTCCCTCCTCCACGCGAGGACAGCGAGCGCCCCCCCCCGAACCCTAGCGCCGCCGATGAAGTCGAGCCCCCCCTCCGATCTGCAAGCCTCGATGAAGCCCCCCCGACCACTCGACGAGCCCCTGTAAGTTTTGGTTTTTTTTTTATTTACTTATTTTCATTTAAACTGTAAAATTTTGTAGATTTTAAAAAACTGAATTTTTAGGAAGTTAAAAACTGAAATTTTATTTAAAGTAAAACTGAAATTTTATTTAAAGTAAAACTGAAATTTTTATAAAGTATAAAGCTGAAAATAAAAGGTTAAAACTGATTTGAAAATAAAAGAATAAAACTGATTTTAGGAATTTTAAAAACTTTGATTTGAAAAAGTTATTTTAAACTTTAAAGGTGAAAAGATTTAAACTTTAAAAGTGAAAGGTTTAGATTTTAAAAAGGAAAGGATTTGAACTTTTTGAAATAAAAATTCGATTTTTATATATTGAACTTTGAACTAAAAATTCGATTTTTATATATTAAATAGCGAACTAAAAATTCGATTTTTATATATTGAATAGCGAAGTAAAAATGTGATTTTTACGTATGTAGTGAAAGCAGCAACGAAGGTGACAAAAAGGCGAAACGACGAAGACTTCTGCAAAGGAAGAGCCGTGGAGCTGGATAGCTATAAGTGAGAATTTCTCACCTTTCTATTTTATTTCTAGTTATATATATATACTAGGATGCAGACGGTGCTTAGTAGCACCCGACACAATCGTCCACAGACCATGGACTTGTTTGTTTGATTGTTTGGTGATTGATTGTGATATTGGTTTGAATGTGGTTTGTGGTGTGAAAAATCGAATCGATAAATTGGTTAGGATTAGACGTGCGCCGTTATAAGGCGAAGGAGTAAGGCTAGGTTAGACCCTTACTCCAAATTTTGTGGTTTGCAAAATGAAATTGATTTGATTGATGAGTGAATGGCGTGGGCCTTCACTAGACCGGGGATAAGGCTAGGCCTCGTCCCGTTTCTAGTATCGTGCCGTTATGCTGCCGAAATTTTCTAAAATATGTTAGAAAAATAAAAATATCATTTTTTTTAAAGAATGAACCGAAGAGAAATTCATATGTTGAAATAAAATGTTTTGTCGTTAAAAATATAAATTTTAACGTGAATGTGAATAAATAAAATATTCATTTGCAAACCAGATGGTTTGTTTATGTACACTTATTTGAAGGACATTGATTGGGTCGATAAATTTTACACATCGCCCAACTGCACAAATAAAATCTGTGTTTGATTGTTTGAAACCCTACACGGGTGTTGGGATGATATTTGACGTACACTAATCCCGATTGTTTAGTTGTGTGTCGATCGATTGATTGACAGACTGTTATAAGCGTTGAATATTTATATTTGATGCTTATACAGTGTAGAATGCACTTTGGATGATGGTTGATTATTCATCGTTGTTGATATATGCATGTGTTGTAGAAAATCCATATAATTAACATTATATGGTAATTGATTGGGCCTCATTCCAGTTTTGAAAAAGAAATATTTGAAAAAGAAATATTTGAAATAGAATATTTGAAAATAAAGGAATATATGAAGCCGTGTTGATTAGATTGACGCCATTTTGACGTGAACGATATTTATATCAATTGAAAACGAATTCGAAATGAATTGAATTGAAAACGATTTCGAAATGAATTGAATTGAAAACGATTTCGAAATGAATTGAATTGAAAACGATTTCGAAATGAATTGAATTGAAAACGATTTCGAAATGAATTGAATTGAAAACGATTTCGAAATGAATTGAATTGAAAACGATTTCGAAATGAATTGAATTGAAAACGATTTCGAAATGAATTGAATTGAAAACGAATTCGAAATGAATTGAATTGAAAACGAATTCGAAATGAATTGAATTGAAAACGATTTCGAAATAAATTGAATTGAAAACGAATTCGAAATGAATTGAATTGAAAACGATTTCGAAATGAATTGAATTGAATATGAATTCAAATTGAATTGAAATTTGAATTGAACAGAAATGAATTTTGAAACGAATTTATAAAGAAGAATTCAATTTTGCTTTGAATTGAAATGGAAGTCGAAATAAATTTTGAAATGAATTTAAAACTGTTTATATAATTCGTTTTAAATAAAAATCGGCGAAGTATATATTATATATATTATATATATAATATAATGGCCTGAATAGAACGCGCCGCGCCGCGGCAGTTCGTGAATTTCGACCATTTATTTCAAACGGACATTGCGGGAGATCCGACCGTCGGATTCTCCTAAAACCGGAACCGTTGGGTTCGTATCGAAAAGAGCTTTCTAACGAATATTAGAAATTTGAAATCTAACGGTTGGATTTGGAATTACGTCCAAATCAAATTCGAAAAAGGTCGCTGTAAGTGCAGTTCGATGGCCGTTAATGGAAATCGACTGTACGGGCCTTGATAAAATTATTAAAAATAGTAATAATTTGTGTAAAATCATAAGAAGTGATTTGTGAAAGTTTGGGATGAAAAACTCCATATTTGAAAAGATAAAAATAGATTTTTATCGAAATGAACTAGATTTGAACTAGAATTATAATTCTATTTATTTTTAAATAAATAAATTGAATTTGAAATGGTTTTGAAAATAACCAAAATTTCCAATGATTGCATTGGAGTGGAGTTGAATCGAAATTGTCTTCGGAATATTTCGATGTTGGAATTCGTGATATTACAGGTGTTGTTATGGAAATTTGAAAGATATATTTGTATCGTTATTTCCAATACGACATTTGTTAGTCGTAGAATTCGATATTGAATATAAGCCGATATATTTTCTATTCAGAGCCTTGTATTGAATATCGAATGTGATTTGGGTTTGTCGTGAATGGTGTCTTCACTAACACTGTTCTTAAACCCAGTTGAGAAAAGATTAAATCTTTTTATTTAGATTTAATGAAGTGTACCAGTTAAATGATATTTAATTGGAATTGAAATGGGTATTGATTTTTGGGTTTATCGTGAACAGTGTTTTAAATAACACTTGTTCTTTAACCCGATAATTAATGAATGTGATTTGGGTTTGTCGTGAATGGTGTCTTCACTAACACTGTTCTTGAACCCAGTTGAGAAAAGATTAAATCTTTTGATTTAGATTTAATGAAGTTCACCAATTAAATAATATTTAATTGGAATTGAAATGATATTGATTTTTGGGTTTATCGTGAACAGTGTTTTAAATAACACTTGTTCTTTAACCCGATAATTAATGGGATGTGACTTTGGGTTTATCGTGAACCGTGTTTTAAATGACACTGATTCTTTAACCCAGTCACAGATTAAAACTAAGTGGAGTTTTAATGAATCTTTAATTAGATTGAAAAGATCGAGAATGGAGTATCACCAGTTTTGCTCCAGGCGATAGTTAAATCTTTAATTAGATTTGAACGTGAAATTTAGAAACTAACTGTCGGTTAGCCAAGCAGAATGGTTTTCTGGATATTGATCTGATGTTGGTTTCGGCCTTCGGGGTTAATATTTGGGGAATTATTCTCTTGATTAATTTACGGTTAGTGACTGATGAATTGGAATGAGGCGTATGTTGTGTTTGTGTAACACTTTTATAAAATATACGCGAGTTATTCGGGAAGACCGGGTTTATCCCATTCTGAATAACTGATACGACGATAAGTCGAAGATGAAGACGATGGTCGAAGACCGGAGGTCTTCACGTCGTTTGGGTGATAACTGATGATCTTGATTGGGCTGTACACCCAAGAAGATGGAAACAGTTGGTGATCGTCCAGACGTACTTGGAGATCGATGGATATGCGGGGTACTAGGTGCCTCCGGTTTCGTTCAGCCCCAGAACGGACTTGTAAATGGACTGTGTGTCTGACATTGGATTTCATTCTGTGTGACTGATATCGGTTGCATAGAGTGGTTTGCCTGTGTGGCATGCTAAGATGCAAATGATCAAGGCTTCTGTTGAAAAGCAAAGTCTTGTGGTGATGATCAAAGCACGGCCTTTGTGGCGTAGCTTTGTGTAACGTTTACTTCGCGAGTTTCACACCCGGTATGAACCAAAAACGGGAGAAAGGACCTCAGGGAGGGCCTGCGTTTCTTCCTAGTTAGAAGTGGCGTCAGTGGTTTTACACGCCCTGACGAGTTTGACTTATGTGGTTGTTGCTGTTGCGAGGCGCCTCGGATTGATCGGTCGTTCTCGAACCGATGGAGTCATTTAGTGGCTCATTTACGCCCCAAAGGGCGGGGAAACGTAGTGTTCAGGCATTTTAATCCACATCGGTGGACCGGCCCTGTCGCTCCTAGGGTCACTCGAGCTCTGATCCTGAGGCTGGGGCTAGGCAGTCTCGAATCGGTTGAGGACTATCTTTTGCCTCGGTTCATAGATGGAAATCCAATTTCCAAATACGAGACTTTGCGGTTTTGATTGTATATCCTATATATGGCGACATAGTGGGATGGGGCGCTTATGCCGCCTATGATTGATACTTATGATTTGAAGTTGTTTTATACACTATGCACTTATTATAGTATCAAATGATTTGTTTTAAACGTATCAAGCATTCTTTGGCTGTTATAAGGGAAAACCCTATCCTCGACTGCGTTGCATTGTGTGATGGGACCTGGGTCTTATAACAGCTTCATTTTTCTTTATTTAGCATTGCGCTGTTTGTTTTATGCACTGGTATTCTTGGGAGGAAACCCGTTCCGTGTTATACGGCGTGGTCCCTTGATTTACCTAACTTTAAAATAAAGATTAATAACTGTTTTAGTTCTCACACCAGTCACATGACTGACCTGGAGTTTATTGTTTTAACCTAAACTCTGGGTGCCCCTATTTTCGACACGGGCAGCTAGTAGTTTGGTTTTGCAGATTTATATTCACAGGATCCTGGTTTACAGCGGGAACGATATCCGGAAAGCTTTGTATCCGTATATCTTCTTCTAGTTGTTTATTGTATTATTTTCCGCTGCGTTGTATTTAAATGTAATTTAAATCTCTGATAATTCTGTGTAATATTCTTTTAAACTCTGTATATTCTTGTAATCTGATGCATTGTTGTAATATACAATGAAATGTTCTTTGTATGCGTTCTGTTGTGGCTTGTTCTCGAACTATCCGACGCTTTCCTTTACGGGGGAGTTGCGGGTCTTTACACGTGGTATCAGAGCTTTGGTTTACAAAGCTAGAGAACAAGGCACATTAGAACCATACGAAAGAATTCATCAGATATTGGATTAGTAATATCCAATGAGGATGACTCGTTAGAGATGGGATCAGTAGTGTCCTAGAACGAGTCGAAAGAGTGTTGTTTTTGAAAATAAAAGTGAAAACCCACTTTGTTTTGGAAATTCAAATCTTAAGTATTCGTATTTGAATAGTCTATTTAAATTGAATTTGGGCAATCGAGTATATAAAGATTTTGCATACACGCTTAGCGGCTTGTATTCGAAGTTTTAATATATTGGGTAGATATAGAATCACATTCTAGTTGCCCGGGGATGATTCTGATGATGAGGCATCGTCATCTGTGTTGTGTTCGACTGGCGAGAGTGGGTTATCTATATATTTCCATATAGGCTGGTGTGAGAACCAAAATTAGATAGGGCTTATTGTTGTGATTTAGCATCAAAAATCTGATTTTTGTCTATGTATCAAAATTATGAATTTGAAACTTTAAATTCACTAATTGATTGATGTTTGTGTTGTTTGGTTAATTGTTTGCTAATTTTGAACCATTATGCATAATTTAAATCGAATATTGAACTGTATCGAAAATTGGTCGCATTTGCTTGCATATATGTACTTACATTGAACAGGTCATAGCAAGGAGGCTAGAGCCGAGAATAAAATTTGTTTGCCCGACAAATAGGTACATGTTTACTACATAATTTCCTGCGTTGTTTGGGTGATGATGATTTTGTGAGCCTATTGGCTAGCCGCTTGGCTTTTTCTTTTTCTTTTTGAGATCTGAAGGACCGGGGAAGCTATTTGAAATTCCCCGATGCTCCCGGTGCAGGGGAGGTTATGGCGAAATTTTTCAAAAATTTAGGGTGTTAGCCAAAATTTTGAAGTTTTGAAAATTCTCAGAAACTAAAGAGTTGGAGAATGGAAGCCAGATCGAGCGTAGAGTTGATTAATCAAACCACTTTCGACTTTGTTCCTTTTCGGGGACGAAAAGTTTTAAGTGGGGGAGATTGTAACAACCCGTAAAATCTGGGCCAGTTTAAAATTTTTATTTTGGCAATTTTAGCGAATTTTGATTATTTAAAATGAATTATTTTAAATAATATTGACGAGAAATTTATTTTGAATATAATTCGAACGTATATATTATATACGTCGTCGTTAGAATATAAATAATTATATATAATTATAAAAGGAATTGAAAATGGCGCGGTAGTTCGAAAATTCGATTTCAAACTTCAATTGAATGTACCGGGTGCAAAACAATCCGGATTTTTGTGAAACCAAAAACATTAGGATCTAATTGATGATATCTTTCCAACGAAGTTGAGAAACTGAGATTTCACTTTATAAATGATGAGATATGTCCAGTTGAAAATTCTGAATAGTCGCTATGGAATTCAGGCCCTTAAAAATGGACATTTTGCAAATGACCTCGGATTTCGACGAAACCACTTTTGTTGGGTCCGTGATGTCGAGTTATTGCTAGGTTTCAAATTTCATAATTTTTCGAATCAATATGTGAGCGTGGCAAAGGAAAACGTGTTTTGACCATTTCAGTTGATTTTAATCGACTGGAAATTGGCCATTTTTCTAACGGTCTCAGAATTCGACGAAACTAGTTTTGTTAGGACCGTATCGTCAATACGAAGCTAGAAAATATTTTTCGGGAATTTTTAGGGTTAGTATGTGACCCCGGTAACTTGAAATGTACGTTTAAAATTCAATATAATGATTTAAATGTAAATTTAACGGAAACTGATTGTAACAATCAAATCAGCTTGCGATATATATCCCATTGTGTTCGGAATGGGGGTAAAACGCTATGGACGACAGGCGGTGGGCCTCGTTTCGAGGTCGAATGTGAAAGTCAACTCTTTAGGATAAAATTTATTAATTAAATAAAAAAAAAAAAAAAGAATATTATCTCCCCCTTTACTACCCAGGCCCCCCCCCGATTTCCTTTTACAGAAAACTAAAAAAGAAAAAAAAAAAAAAAGGGAAACGAAATCGAAATCGCCCCTTTCCCTCGTCGGAGCCGCCACCCCCGCGTCGGCCTCCTCCTCCAATCGCCCGCCACTCAGTTGAAGCCCCTGTCCCCTCTTCGGCCTCCTCCCCCTCGCGACTCTTTCCTCCTCCCTCCTCCACGCGAGGACAGCGAGCGCCCCCCCCGAACCCTAGCGCCGCCGATGAAGTCGAGCCCCCCCTCCGATCTGCAAGCCTCGATGAAGCCCCCCCGACCACTCGACGAGCCCCTGTAAGTTTTGGTTTTTTTTTTATTTACTTATTTTCATTTAAACTGTAAAATTTTGTAGATTTTAAAAAACTGAATTTTTAGGAAGTTAAAAACTGAAATTTTATTTAAAGTAAAACTGAAATTTTATTTAAAGTAAAACTGAAATTTTTATAAAGTATAAAGCTGAAAATAAAAGGTTAAAACTGATTTGAAAATAAAAGAATAAAACTGATTTTAGGAATTTTAAAAACTTTGATTTGAAAAAGTTATTTTAAACTTTAAAGGTGAAAAGATTTAAACTTTAAAAGTGAAAGGTTTAGATTTTAAAAAGGAAAGGATTTGAACTTTTTGAAATAAAAATTCGATTTTTATATATTGAACTTTGAACTAAAAATTCGATTTTTATATATTAAATAGCGAACTAAAAATTCGATTTTTATATATTGAATAGCGAAGTAAAAATGTGATTTTTACGTATGTAGTGAAAGCAGCAACGAAGGTGACAAAAAGGCGAAACGACGAAGACTTCTGCAAAGGAAGAGCCGTGGAGCTGGATAGCTATAAGTGAGAATTTCTCACCTTTCTATTTTATTTCTAGTTATATATATATACTAGGATGCAGACGGTGCTTAGTAGCACCCGACACAATCGTCCACAGACCATGGACTTGTTTGTTTGATTGTTTGGTGATTGATTGTGATATTGGTTTGAATGTGGTTTGTGGTGTGAAAAATCGAATCGATAAATTGGTTAGGATTAGACGTGCGCCGTTATAAGGCGAAGGAGTAAGGCTAGGTTAGACCCTTACTCCAAATTTTGTGGTTTGCAAAATGAAATTGATTTGATTGATGAGTGAATGGCGTGGGCCTTCACTAGACCGGGGATAAGGCTAGGCCTCGTCCCGTTTCTAGTATCGTGCCGTTATGCTGCCGAAATTTTCTAAAATATGTTAGAAAAATAAAAATATCATTTTTTTTAAAGAATGAACCGAAGAGAAATTCATATGTTGAAATAAAATGTTTTGTCGTTAAAAATATAAATTTTAACGTGAATGTGAATAAATAAAATATTCATTTGCAAACCAGATGGTTTGTTTATGTACACTTATTTGAAGGACATTGATTGGGTCGATAAATTTTACACATCGCCCAACTGCACAAATAAAATCTGTGTTTGATTGTTTGAAACCCTACACGGGTGTTGGGATGATATTTGACGTACACTAATCCCGATTGTTTAGTTGTGTGTCGATCGATTGATTGACAGACTGTTATAAGCGTTGAATATTTATATTTGATGCTTATACAGTGTAGAATGCACTTTGGATGATGGTTGATTATTCATCGTTGTTGATATATGCATGTGTTGTAGAAAATCCATATAATTAACATTATATGGTAATTGATTGGGCCTCATTCCAGTTTTGAAAAAGAAATATTTGAAAAAGAAATATTTGAAATAGAATATTTGAAAATAAAGGAATATATGAAGCCGTGTTGATTAGATTGACGCCATTTTGACGTGAACGATATTTATATCAATTGAAAACGAATTCGAAATGAATTGAATTGAAAACGATTTCGAAATGAATTGAATTGAAAACGATTTCGAAATGAATTGAATTGAAAACGATTTCGAAATGAATTGAATTGAAAACGATTTCGAAATGAATTGAATTGAAAACGATTTCGAAATGAATTGAATTGAAAACGATTTCGAAATGAATTGAATTGAAAACGATTTCGAAATGAATTGAATTGAAAACGAATTCGAAATGAATTGAATTGAAAACGAATTCGAAATGAATTGAATTGAAAACGATTTCGAAATAAATTGAATTGAAAACGAATTCGAAATGAATTGAATTGAAAACGATTTCGAAATGAATTGAATTGAATATGAATTCAAATTGAATTGAAATTTGAATTGAACAGAAATGAATTTTGAAACGAATTTATAAAGAAGAATTCAATTTTGCTTTGAATTGAAATGGAAGTCGAAATAAATTTTGAAATGAATTTAAAACTGTTTATATAATTCGTTTTAAATAAAAATCGGCGAAGTATATATTATATATATTATATATATAATATAATGGCCTGAATAGAACGCGCCGCGCCGCGGCAGTTCGTGAATTTCGACCATTTATTTCAAACGGACATTGCGGGAGATCCGACCGTCGGATTCTCCTAAAACCGGAACCGTTGGGTTCGTATCGAAAAGAGCTTTCTAACGAATATTAGAAATTTGAAATCTAACGGTTGGATTTGGAATTACGTCCAAATCAAATTCGAAAAAGGTCGCTGTAAGTGCAGTTCGATGGCCGTTAATGGAAATCGACTGTACGGGCCTTGATAAAATTATTAAAAATAGTAATAATTTGTGTAAAATCATAAGAAGTGATTTGTGAAAGTTTGGGATGAAAAACTCCATATTTGAAAAGATAAAAATAGATTTTTATCGAAATGAACTAGATTTGAACTAGAATTATAATTCTATTTATTTTTAAATAAATAAATTGAATTTGAAATGGTTTTGAAAATAACCAAAATTTCCAATGATTGCATTGGAGTGGAGTTGAATCGAAATTGTCTTCGGAATATTTCGATGTTGGAATTCGTGATATTACAGGTGTTGTTATGGAAATTTGAAAGATATATTTGTATCGTTATTTCCAATACGACATTTGTTAGTCGTAGAATTCGATATTGAATATAAGCCGATATATTTTCTATTCAGAGCCTTGTATTGAATATCGAATGTGATTTGGGTTTGTCGTGAATGGTGTCTTCACTAACACTGTTCTTAAACCCAGTTGAGAAAAGATTAAATCTTTTTATTTAGATTTAATGAAGTGTACCAGTTAAATGATATTTAATTGGAATTGAAATGGGTATTGATTTTTGGGTTTATCGTGAACAGTGTTTTAAATAACACTTGTTCTTTAACCCGATAATTAATGAATGTGATTTGGGTTTGTCGTGAATGGTGTCTTCACTAACACTGTTCTTGAACCCAGTTGAGAAAAGATTAAATCTTTTGATTTAGATTTAATGAAGTTCACCAATTAAATAATATTTAATTGGAATTGAAATGATATTGATTTTTGGGTTTATCGTGAACAGTGTTTTAAATAACACTTGTTCTTTAACCCGATAATTAATGGGATGTGACTTTGGGTTTATCGTGAACCGTGTTTTAAATGACACTGATTCTTTAACCCAGTCACAGATTAAAACTAAGTGGAGTTTTAATGAATCTTTAATTAGATTGAAAAGATCGAGAATGGAGTATCACCAGTTTTGCTCCAGGCGATAGTTAAATCTTTAATTAGATTTGAACGTGAAATTTAGAAACTAACTGTCGGTTAGCCAAGCAGAATGGTTTTCTGGATATTGATCTGATGTTGGTTTCGGCCTTCGGGGTTAATATTTGGGGAATTATTCTCTTGATTAATTTACGGTTAGTGACTGATGAATTGGAATGAGGCGTATGTTGTGTTTGTGTAACACTTTTATAAAATATACGCGAGTTATTCGGGAAGACCGGGTTTATCCCATTCTGAATAACTGATACGACGATAAGTCGAAGATGAAGACGATGGTCGAAGACCGGAGGTCTTCACGTCGTTTGGGTGATAACTGATGATCTTGATTGGGCTGTACACCCAAGAAGATGGAAACAGTTGGTGATCGTCCAGACGTACTTGGAGATCGATGGATATGCGGGGTACTAGGTGCCTCCGGTTTCGTTCAGCCCCAGAACGGACTTGTAAATGGACTGTGTGTCTGACATTGGATTTCATTCTGTGTGACTGATATCGGTTGCATAGAGTGGTTTGCCTGTGTGGCATGCTAAGATGCAAATGATCAAGGCTTCTGTTGAAAAGCAAAGTCTTGTGGTGATGATCAAAGCACGGCCTTTGTGGCGTAGCTTTGTGTAACGTTTACTTCGCGAGTTTCACACCCGGTATGAACCAAAAACGGGAGAAAGGACCTCAGGGAGGGCCTGCGTTTCTTCCTAGTTAGAAGTGGCGTCAGTGGTTTTACACGCCCTGACGAGTTTGACTTATGTGGTTGTTGCTGTTGCGAGGCGCCTCGGATTGATCGGTCGTTCTCGAACCGATGGAGTCATTTAGTGGCTCATTTACGCCCCAAAGGGCGGGGAAACGTAGTGTTCAGGCATTTTAATCCACATCGGTGGACCGGCCCTGTCGCTCCTAGGGTCACTCGAGCTCTGATCCTGAGGCTGGGGCTAGGCAGTCTCGAATCGGTTGAGGACTATCTTTTGCCTCGGTTCATAGATGGAAATCCAATTTCCAAATACGAGACTTTGCGGTTTTGATTGTATATCCTATATATGGCGACATAGTGGGATGGGGCGCTTATGCCGCCTATGATTGATACTTATGATTTGAAGTTGTTTTATACACTATGCACTTATTATAGTATCAAATGATTTGTTTTAAACGTATCAAGCATTCTTTGGCTGTTATAAGGGAAAACCCTATCCTCGACTGCGTTGCATTGTGTGATGGGACCTGGGTCTTATAACAGCTTCATTTTTCTTTATTTAGCATTGCGCTGTTTGTTTTATGCACTGGTATTCTTGGGAGGAAACCCGTTCCGTGTTATACGGCGTGGTCCCTTGATTTACCTAACTTTAAAATAAAGATTAATAACTGTTTTAGTTCTCACACCAGTCACATGACTGACCTGGAGTTTATTGTTTTAACCTAAACTCTGGGTGCCCCTATTTTCGACACGGGCAGCTAGTAGTTTGGTTTTGCAGATTTATATTCACAGGATCCTGGTTTACAGCTGGAACGATATCCGGAAAGCTTTGTATCCGTATATCTTCTTCTAGTTGTTTATTGTATTATTTTCCGCTGCGTTGTATTTAAATGTAATTTAAATCTCTGATAATTCTGTGTAATATTCTTTTAAACTCTGTATATTCTTGTAATCTGATGCATTGTTGTAATATACAATGAAATGTTCTTTGTATGCGTTCTGTTGTGGCTTGTTCTCGAACTATCCGACGCTTTCCTTTACGGGGGAGTTGCGGGTCTTTACATGAAGGCTTTAACTCTCTGGTTAAGAATTACTGGGTGATTCACCAGGTGGATGCACTTTAGCTCACGCCACCGAGTCAGGTATTTATCCTAACTTATGCATTTAACTAAGCTCCAGGACTAGCAAAAGGCATAATATCAAGTGTCAAATGCTTTTTCCTAAGGTTTAGTGAAGCAGCATATGACACTTGATATTGTCACCTTTGCTAGTCCTAGCGCTTAGTTAATTGCATAAGTTAGCATGAATACCTGACTCAGGTGCGTAAGCTAAAATGCATCCACCTGGTTGATCATTTGTGCCAAATTCTTAACCAGAAAGTTAAAACCTTTAGCTTGGTTAATGGATTAGTTCAGCTGAAAAGCGGATCAAAGTGGTCGATCGCCAAAGTTGAAAAGCGGAGAGTGGTCGCCGAAGTTGCTAAAATACTGAGTTTACCTTCTTTATTGTAATGTAATTATGAAACAGTATGTATCTTATTTATTGTAATGTAATGAAACATCATGTATCTTCTTTATTGTAATGTAATGAAACAACATGTATCTTTTTTATTTTATTGTAATGAAATAGCATGTATCATTATATATGTTGTTGGATTGGTATGAAATATTTCGTACAATTGTTTTGTTTACTGTTATAATTTTTCAAATCGAATTCGCATGATATATACTAGCCTTTTGTGTATATTCGTATCTATAGATAATTTCGATACGGTTTATATTTGTATCTAGTAATAAGTTAGATACAACTTAAATTGTATGTTATTTGCATTAAGATACAGTTTATAGTCGTATCTATTTATACTTTAGAAACGACATAGAGCCATATCAAATTTTGATTTTGATACGGCCTACGGCCGTATCTAATATTTAAACACGCCATTATTTTATATGGCTTAGAGTCGTGCATAACTGCATTAGATACGGCCTAAAACACAGTCTAATTTGCATATATGGTGTAGTGTCTTATTAGGTTATTCAACAGTATAAGTGAGCTTTCTAATATTCTCGATAATCAGAAACGGTCCAACAAACCTCAGGGCCAACTTACTTTTCCTTTCAAATCAAACAACATTCCTTGGAGGCGAAAACTTCACAAGCACCAAGTCTCCAATTGAGAATTCCAAATCATCTCTTCCCTGATCAACATAACTCTTCTGGCTACCTTGGGTTGCTTTCATTTGTTTCCGAATGATCTCACCTTATCATTCGTCTCCCAAATCATTTCGGGCCCAAGCACCAACTTCTCTCCAGTCTCTAACCAACAAGATGGAGAACTACATGGCCTTCTGTACAATGCCTCATACGGTGCCTTCTAAATTTTGAATGGTAGCTATTATCATAGGCAAACTTTACTAGGTGCAGATGTTCTTCCCATGATCCTCCAAAATCTAGTACACAACCCCTTAGAAGACCTTCTAACACTCGGTTGACTCATTCTATCTGACCATCGATTTGGGGATGATAAGTCGTACTCATGCGTAGCTCGGTTCCTAACGCCTCTTTCAAACTCTTATAGAATCCATTGATAAATAAAGGATTTCGATCACTTACTATACTTTTCGGTATTCCATGGAATCTATCTATCCATTTAATATAGAGCATAGCTATCTTAACTGTCGTTTTAGTCGATTTGACAGGAATAAACCTTGCACTTTTGGTTAAGTGATCCACAATAACCCATTTATCTTCATTTCCTTCCCTAGTCTTTGGCAATCCATCGATGAAATCCGCTGGCATTTGCTCCTACTTCCACGACAGCTGTAGTAATCCACTTGGCTTTTTCTACCCAGCCTTAACCAATTGAAAGTTCATACACTTCGAGATAAACTCCTGACATCCCTTTCATTCCTTCCTTGTATAATCTCTCGTCATGTCTTGATACATCTTGTTACCACCAGGATGAATAGTCAATCTGGAATGATGACATTCTCTTAGAACCTTGTCTCTTTTTCCATCTAAATAAGGAACAACCAGACGTCCACTCTTGTGAAGCCAACCATCTCGATCGAATTCATAATCCTTAATTTCCTCGGGTTCCACTCTCATCTCTAATCTCCGTACAATCTCCATAAGCTTAGTGTCTCACTTCTGGCTTTCGCCAATCCTTTCGATGAGAGTTGTTCTAATTGAAACACTTGCTAATATTTCAGGCTTTATTTCATAAAGAGGCCTGACGTCAAAACCAGCCAAATACTCGAGATGGATCCCAAACTCGCATATCTTCTGCTTAACGCATCGACCTCTACGTCACCTTATTTCGGAGTATAGGCTATACCAAATTCATAAGACGCGAAAAACCCTAGTTACCATTATTATTGAAGATTTAAATCCTTTTGGGAGAAAAGGTAATTCGATGACTTATGTTCCATAAACAACTCGAATCTAACTCCCAACTATAATGCCTCCAAATATTCATAGAAAACATTAATGTCACTAATTCTAAATCGTGAGTGGGGTAATTTCTTTCGTGCGGCTTTAGTTGTTGACTTGTATGAGCCACAACTCTAACCTTCTACATTAGCACTGCTTGAAGTCCAATACCACATGCACTCGTATACACAACTATCTCTTCGTTCCCACTTGGAATAACCAGCATAGGAGCACTCGCTAATTTTGCTTTTCAAGATTCCAAAAGCATTTTCACATTTGCATCCTATTCAAATACCAGATTCTTCTTTGTCAATCCGATCAATGGTGTAGTGATCTTCAAAAAATCCTTAATAAATCAATGATAATATCCAGCTAAACCAAGGAAACTCCTAACATCCAATGTATTCTTGGGTCGATCCCAATTCTAGATGGCGGCAACGTTAGCAGGTAGGGCTGTCAATGGGTCGTGTCGGGTCGGGTTCGGGTCGGGTCAAGTCGGGTTCGGGTTGATTTATAAACGGGTCGGGTCAACCCATTTATTAAACGGGTCATATTTCCCCAACCCTAACCCGACCCGTTTATAAACGGGTTGACCCGACCCGACCCGCGTAACTCGTTTAACTAAATGGGTCGTGTTGGGTCGGGTTTACTTGTTTGACCCATTGATAGATATTGCCTACTAATATAAGCAACAAAAGAGCCAAATCATCAACATGCACACCGTTATATAATCACCAACATGCAACAAGTTGCAAAGTCACCAACAGACAACACATATATAAAGCATGAAATCCCCATATTCAAAAATCATTTTCTATACATAAGTATATATTCCCATACTGCATAAATTAAAGAATACCAGTGTGGAAGAGATACAGTTGTTATAAATAAAATATAAGTAACAACATATAAGAATAAATTAGTAAAATATAATAGCTTACATATACGAGCATACTGATTACTGTATACATAAAAGACTAACACTAATAGTATACATAAAAGACTAACCGTATGGAAGAGATACAATTTATAATCGGGTTTGGCGGGTCAAAATCGGGTTAGCGGGTCAACCCTAAACCCACCCGTTTATAAACGGATCAAATTCGGGTTGACCCGAAAATGACCCGCTAACTAATCGGGTCGGGTTAACCTGCTAATTTCCGGACGGGTTTCGGGTCGGGTCACGGGTTGGGTAGGAAATTGACAGCCCTATTAGCATGGTCCACCATTATTCTTTATCCCGACACGACACGACCATCACCTTTTCCTTTTAGAAGTAGAGCTCCTAGTTGATGCTTTCGCAAGATTTCTAAAACAATCCTCAAGTGTGGCTTGTGTTCTTCTTCAGTCCTAGTAAAAACCAATATATCATCCACAAATACAAGCATGAACTTGTTCAACCGTTCTCTGAAAACTCATTTCATAAGGTCTACAAAATAAGTGACACGTTAGTCAATCCAAATGGCATCACAAGTCACTCATAGAATTCGAATGATGTCCTAAAAGTAGTCTATGACACACTCTCTCTGGACACTCTCAGTTGGTGAAATCCCATCGCCAAATCCATTTGGGAAAACACCTTGGCATCATGAAACTGATCAAACAAGTGATCAATTCTCAGCAATTGATACTTGTTTTTCTTGGTTACCTTATTTAGCTCTAGATAATCCACACACAATCGCAATGATCCATCAGCCTTAGTTGCAAACACAAATGGTGCACCCGCCTTAGATACGCTTCTCCAAATGAATCCTTTTGCCAGAAGGTCACCCACTTTCACATCTAAATATAGTTGTTTCCTTGGTTCCATCCACTTAAAGGGCATAACTATAGGTATGGATCCATCCACTAAATCAATCCAAAACTCAATTTCCCTTTGCGGCGATTGTCCAATGTTGTAACAACCCGGAAAATCTGAGCCAGTTAAAATTTTTTAATTTGGCTATTATAGTGGATTTTAGATATTTAAAATAAATTATTTTAAATAATAACGACGAAAAGTATGTTTGAATCAATGTTTTAAAATAAATATAATTATTTCTAATTATAAACAAGGCCTGAAATAGCGCGGCAGTTTCAAAATTGGAATTCAAACTTTGACTAACTGTACCGGGGGCAAAATAAAACAGATTTTAGTGAAACCAAAAATATTTAAATCTGATTATGAATATCTTTCTAAAGAATCTAAAAAATCGAAGTTTCATAGCGAGAATCAAAGGTTATGGCCAAATGAATTTTCAGAAAGGTCGCTATAGAGAATATATCGCCCTTGAAAATAGACATTTTGCAAACGACCTCAGAATTCGACAAAACCACTTTTGTTGGATCCGGGATGTCATATTATTGCTAGGTTTCAAATTTCATAATTTTTGAAGTTAATATGTGAGCGTGGCGAAGAAAAATGTGTTTGGTCAATTAATGCTAAATTGGATCGACCAGAAAATGGACATTTTTCAAACGGTCTCAGAATTCGACGAAACTAGTTTTGTTGGGACCATATCTCCAAAACATAGCTAGATTTATTTTTCGGGAATTTTTAGAATCAGTATGTGGCCCCGGCAAATTGAAATGTACGTTCAAATCCAATATTGAATGTTTTATATTTTAATTTGAAGGAAAACTGACTGAGACAGTCGAATGGGCCTACGAATCATATCCCATTGTGTTCGGAATGGGGATATTTAGCTAGGGACGACAGTCGTTGGGTTTGGATTGGAGTTCGTATGAGATAAGGGGTATTTTTGAATTTTAAAAAAAATATAAAAATAAAGGAAAAGTCCCATTGGCCAATCACTTTCTCTCTCCCCGTCTTTCTTCCCCGATACCTTCAGGTGCGTGACGGAAAAGGAAGCTCCTCCTTCTCTCCTCAAAAACTCGTAATCCTCTCAATAAAATGCTAGGGTCCTTTGGGGGTTTTTGTAGAGGATTTTACCCTCTTTAAATCCATACAAGGGTTGGATTTTTTCGTGCAGTGTGTGAGGAGTTACGAGCCCGGGAAAAAGCCAACTTTGGAGCGCCGCCGCCGTTAATCCTGGCCGTCAAACTAGAGAGGACCACCAACGTCAGGAGCGGATTTCCAAGCTCTTCAACGTTGTACCCTCCGACACTTTGCTGCACCATTTGATCGAAAAATGAAAACCTAGTTTTGAATCAAAATAGAAAGGTACGGCCTTTATTTTATTTAATAGTTTATAGCACTTTAAAGCGCTACGGTTTATGATTTCACTATAAAAATCATATCTTTCTCGTTTGTTGATGAAATCCAGTGAAACAAGAGACAGTGGACTCGTGTGGACGTCTTCTACACTCTAGAAGAGACTGTATATTTTTCTGAGCCTTCTGCAATTTTTGGAGGAGTGGAACCCAATATGAGATTTCTAAATTATAAACGATATGGAAAACAACGATGTATAAATTATATAGTCGATGTATGAGTTATATAAGCGTTGTACACCACATGTATAAGCGTTGTATAAGTTGTATGTTCGATGTATAAGTTATATATGCGTTGTAAAAATAATATATGCGTTGAGATAAATTGAAATGATATTGCAATGAAATTGAAATATAGTTATATACGTATATCTATATATATACACTCCCCTCATCCACAGACCATGGACGATATATATTGGTTGCGATATTGTTTGGATTATTAGTTGATGTGAAATTTGGTGAATATCATGAATGGTTGATTTGAAATGATGGATTCTGATTGAAATCCCAATAGGATTAGTATATGGGAAAATTCGTCTCCGTACGAACTAGATATTGAAAATCCCCATTGTCAAAAGCTGTGAGGCTTTAAGGTAGAGCGAGGAGCCGTACTAGCGACGGTGCCGGTTTTAACTACCCTGTCGTTATGCTGCCGAAATTTTCAATAATATTCATGTGTTAGAATTATTTTCATGTGTTGAAACTATATTCATGTGTTGAATAGAAATTCATGTGTTGAATAGAAATTCATGTGTTGAATGAAGTTCATGTATTAAATAAATTCTTTGAAAGATAAAAATAACATTTTACCTTATATATGAACTATATAAAATAATCGTGTTTTGAAATAAATTGTTTTACATTTTTATTATATATATAAACTATAGAAAACATTCATGTGTTGAATAAAGGACTAGAACGATAAAAATCATATTTTTATCGTATGTGTGAAGTCGAAAACATTCATGTGTTGAATATACAGATTGAACAATAAAATCTACATTTTTATTGTGAATAGGAAGTGCTAAAAAAAATTATGTGTTGAATAAAGATTTTTGATGATAAAAATATCATTTTTATCAAATATATGAAGTGAATATGGTTTTGAAATCGAAAAATGAATTACATATATATAAATATAATTAAAATAAATCGAATAACGAAGCTGCGGTTCGTATTTTGAAACCGTGATTTCAAACAATTAGTGCGGGAGATCCGACCATCGGATTTTCCCAAAACCGAAACCGTTGGGTTCGCCATGGAAATATCTTTCCAACGACACCCACTTTGTGAAGATCCAACGGTTGGATTGTCTGGAATGTTTAATTAAAATCTAAAGAAAAATAGCACCAGAATCGATTATATATATATATATAATTAAATTAAATCGAATAACGACGCTGCAGTTCGTATTTTGAAATTGTAACTTCAAACGATTGTACCGAGAGATCCGACCATCGGATTTTTCCCAAAACTGAAACCGTTGGATTCGTTTTGAAAAGATCTTTCTAATGCTATAAAATTTGTGAAGATCCAACGGTTAGATTTTCAGATATGTGTAAATCAAATCTGAATAAAAACAGCGCCACGGCCACGTTATGGCCTGAAGCGTCGTTTGAATGAATTGGCTATTTTTAAATAAATAAAAATAGCGATAAATCGTGACAAAATATTATAAACGATATGGAATGGAAATAAACTGAATTGGCTCGGTTTATTTGATATTTGATGGTTGAATGTGTTTGGCGTGAAAATTACATTAAAGAACAGAATTAGTGATATCGAATAATTTAACCATTGAAATGAATTGATTTGAAATTCTAAATATACGTGAGTTATTTGAAAAGGGCGAGTTGATTCTCATTTCAAATAATTGATCGACGATTGAAAGTCGAAGATATGAAGACGGTGCAAGACCGATGATCTTCACGTCGAATGGAGGGGTGCTACTGATGCTCATGATAGGAGTAGCTACCTTGAAGGGGCTGAAGTAGTAGCCGTCCGGACGTACTTGTTGAATGTACGGATATGCGAGGTATTAAGTGCCTCCTGTTTCGTTCAGACCCAGAACGAACTTGTAAATAGACTGTGTGTCTGACATTGGATTTTGTTCTGTGTTGATTGATCTCTATTAAATATATATCTGTTTGGCGGGGGAGAATTTATTCTCTTGCCTAACGCCCTTCTCTGAGACGTACGAGCTCAGAGGTTATATATCGATAGAAATCAGTCGCATGGAGTGAATTGCCTGTGTGGCATGCCTAAGTGGCAGATGATCAAGGCTTCTGTTGAAAAGCAAAGTCTTGTGGTTGATGATCAAAGCGCGGCCTGTGTGGCATAGCTTTGTGTATAGCGTTGTTTCGCGAGCCTCACACCCCGGTATGAGCCAGAAACGGGAGAAGGACCTCAGGGAGAACATGCGTTTCCTTCTAGCTAGGAGTGGTGCTTTGGGTTTTGCACACCCGGGTATTATACTTATGTGGATGATGGAAAGCGAGGCCTCGGTTGATTCGTTCTCTTCGGAGACGATGGTGCGGTCGAATATAACCTGTGACGCCCCATAGGGCGGGGGAACGCAGTGTTCAGGAATTTTAATCCACATCGGTGGACCAGCCCTGAAGATCCAAGGGTCGATGCATTATGATCCTGAGACACGGGCTAGAGCGTCTCAAATTCGGTAAGGACGATCCCTTGCCTTGGTTCATGACGGAAATCCAATTTCCAAATACGATACCGTGCTGTTTTTATGGCGACATAGTGGTATGGGGCATTAATGCCGTCTATGATTGATACTTATGATTTGAAATTGTTTTTGAAACATATAAACACTAGTAATAATATCAAATGCTTTTGTTTTATTCGTATCAAGCATATTTTTGCCATTATAAGGTGAAACTCTATCCTTCGGTTTGTGTTACATTGTGTGATGGGAGCTGAGTCTTATAATGGCTTCATTTTTATAAAAAGCATTGCGATGTTTAAAAGATTTACTTGTTTTAAAGCACTGGTAATCCAATGGAGTAAACCCGTTCCGCGAAAGTGGCGTGGTCCTGTGATTGGCCATATTATAAAGTAAGTTAAGTAGATTTCTCATAACAGTCCCATGACTGACTCGTAGTTAGTTTCACTTGCAAACTCGGGTGCCCCTTTTTCTACACGGCCAGCCTTGTATTCAGGTTTTAGCAGGCTCTTCCTGGATAGCTGGAGTTGAAGATGGATTCTATCATTTATCTCTTTTTATGTTGTTCAGCTCCTGTTGTACATATTATGTTTTCTTTTCCGCTGTAGACATTTATGTATAGCTGAACTGTATTTGTACTAAGTATGATCCTGTATACTGTGTAATTCTGATGATTATGTTTATCCAGTGTATTCTATTGTACATTATCTGGTGTACTTATTTATTTCTGTTCTGCTGTTATCTGTTTATGTGTTATATTCCAAAGATTACCCTGGCCACCATCGTACGGGTTTGGGGTCGTCACAAATGTGGTATCAGAGCTTTGGTTAAGCTTTGTTCTGTAATATAACATATGAACAAACTCGTCAGAAATAGAACCAGTAGTGTTCTAGGACGAATAGCTCATTACAGATAGGATCAGTAAGGTCCTAGTATGAGCAAAGCAGAATGAAATACACCCCGATAGACACATTTACATTCAAGTATATGTCTCTATGTTTTAAAATTACCTTTTCTGTTGGCCTAATACTTTGTCTGCTATTTGCAGACATTGAAAAATGAGTGGCAGAAGTAGAAAAGGTAGGTTGGAACCAAATGTTGAAGATCTACTTAAGAAATATAGAAATATGCGTGGAGTACCATTCTTGGACGAAGAATCTATTATTAAAATACAAGCTTGGATTCGTTCTTCTGAGAAAATCTTTGAAGGTTTAAAGCTAAGAGATGACTAGAAAAGATTACTGGCATCTTGGGCACTCAAAGACGAAGCTTTGTTCTGGTGGGATTCGATTATTGAGAATAATCCAGAAGGTAATATTACTTGGGATAGATTTAAAGAGATTTTCAGTGAAAAATTTATTCCTCCAGAAGCGATTGAGCGGTTATGTGATGAATTTTATTATCCAATACAAGGAGATATGACCATTCCGGAATATCATAAGAAATTCAATGAACTTTCTCATTTTGCCCCTCATCTAATTCAAGATCCAAAGAGGAAGAATCTGAGGTTTATTAATGGTCTTCAAAGAAAATACCAGAATAGTGTAATGGGGCATGAGAAGCTTCCTTTTTCTGAAATGATATACATGGCTTATCAGTATGAAGATCTAGATAAGCGAGGTCTTTTTGACGACGAAGAGGAAGTCAGTTTGAGCAACAAAAGGAAAACTAAAACTGATAGCCCAGAGGCAAGTACACAGCCAGAGTCAAGCACGACGTCTGGAGTCAGAAAGAAGCCTAGATTCAATCGGGAAAAGGTTATACATGAGAAAGGATCAGTAACGACTGCAATATGCAATAACTTCAAGAAGCCAGGGCATTTGGCGATAAACTGTGGACCCTTGAAGAAACGAAAGAAGGATAAATTTAAATCCAAGAACATGTTTCAAGGGAATAGAAAATGCAGTCAATGCCATCGGACTGGCCATCTTGAAAAGGATTACCGGCTCTTAAAGAAATCTGAAAAGGCTCAAGTGAATGAAGTGGCAGAACCTTCTGAACCCTCATCTAGTCAGGAAAGGCCAGATGTTTTAGAAGGCACGCTTATTGTCAAAGATATCCCGGTAAAGGTATTATTTGATATAGGCGCGTAACGAAGCTTTGTTGCAAAGAATGCGGTTAAGAAACTGGATTTGAATTTAAAAAATCTCAAAGCACCCATGACTGTTCATAATCCGGTTGGGGGTTCCCATGATCTTAATTGGGTTTGTGGGGTGCCGGTTTCTTTTTCCCGTTGTCGGTTCCCTACCATCGCGGTCGTCATGAATTTCACCGAATTTGTTCTTATTCTGGGATTGGACTGGTTAACCAAATATGAAGCTGAGGTTAAATGCACCGACAGAGTCGTTAAGGTGAAGATTAAATCAGGTGACTACATAACCATTCCCTGTGAAGGTCCGAATACTGATAGAAAAGACTTCTGGGCAGCTTTAGATGTTTCTCCTGCTCAAATAGAACCTGTTCTTGTCGTTCCGGAAAATATTCCTGTCGACATTGAAAATATTCCTGTTGTCAAGAACTATGCGGATGTGTTCGAAGAAGTTGTTAGCTTACCTCCGTAGAGAGAAATTGATTTTAAAATCTCTTTAGTTTCGAATGCAAGGCCAGTAGTTCACGCTATTCGAAGAATGACCTTGAAAGAGAAAGAAGAGTTAGATAATCAAACTCGATAGCTTGTATGGAAAGGTCTGATTAGGCCTAGTTTCTCTGATTAGGGAGCAGCAGTGGTATTTGTTCCGAAGTCAGATGGTACTCTCAGACTATGTGTAGATTATCATGACTTGAATAAGCAGACGCTGAAAAACAAATATCCATTGCCGCGAATAGATGATTTGTTGGATCGATTGAATGGCGCACAAGTATTTTCACGAATGGACCTAGCTACAGGTTTCCATCAGCTTCGTATTGCCGAAGAGTGTGTTCCTTTGATAGCATTCAGAGGCCCAGATTTATTCTACGAGTGGTTAGTAATGCCATTCGGCTTATGTAACACTCCAGCTTATTTTGTCGATCTAATGAACTGGGTGTTCAGAGAAGTATTGAATAAATTTGTTCTTGTTTTCATTGATGATATACTGATCTTCTCTAAGTCGGAAAGCGAGCACGAAAAACATTTGGAACAAGTGTTAGAAATTCTCAGAAAGAATGTTTTAAAAGAATTTTTTTCCAAATGTATATTCTAGCAAGAAAAAGTCAAATTTCTTGGCCACGTCGTGTCAAAGCAAGGAATTTCAGTGGATTCCAGTAAAATCACTACTATTCAGAATTGGAAACAACCTCGTACACCCACGGAAGTCAGAAATTTTCTTGGATTGGCCAGTTACTATCGGAAGTTCGTTAAGAATTTTTCGAAGATATCCAGTCACTTAACAAAGCTTACTAAGAAACATTCGAGATTCAACTGGACTCCCGAATGTGAGGCAGCTTTCTAGGAGCTGAAGTTAAAATTGACGACTGCTCCAATGCTCACAATTATTGATGGCAATCAGGATTTAAAAGTCTGGCGCAGTGTTAATGCAAAGAGGCCATGTAGTCGCTTTTGCTAGCCGTCAAATGAAATCACATGAAAAGAATTATGTAACTCACGATCTTGAAATGCTAGCTATCGTGTTTGCTATGAAAATCTGGAGGCATTATCTATTGGGTGAAAAGTTTGAATTATATACTGATCATCAATCATTGAAATATTTATTCACCCAGAAAGATCTGAATATGAGGCAGCAACGTTGGTTAGAATTTCTCGCGGCATATGATCTTGATATTTTATATATTCTGGGGAAAGCCAATGTTGTGGCTGATGCACTCAACAGGAAGAATATGATCATCGCCAGTATTATCATTACACCATCATTGATTGATAAAATAGCTATTTTTCAGAAAGGCGAAAGTTTTGTTAAAGAGATGATCAAAATAATTCAAAAGGGCGAGGTCTCTAGTTTCCAGGTGAATAGCGCAGGAGTTCTAAGATTGAAAGGAAGGATTTGTGTTCCCGACAACATTGAGCTCAAAAGAGAAGTATTGGACGAGTGTCACAAGTCCAAGTTGTGTATCTACCCAGGGGTTAGTAAAATGTATAATGACCTCAAGCGAACTTTCTGGTGGAAGGCAATGAAAAGAGATATTTCTATATATGTCAGCCGGTGTCCTACTTGTCAACAAGTCCAAAGCGATCAGCAGAAGCTCGCTGGATTGATGCAACCATTGGAAATTCCAGGTGGAAAGTGGGAACATATTTCTATGGATTTCATAGATGGTTTACCCAGAACCAGGAAAGGAAATGACAGTATTTGGGTGATCGTAGAACGTTTCACGAAGACCGCCCATTTCATACCTGTCAAATCGAATAGAACTACTTAGAGTCTGGCGCAGATTTATTTTAGAGAAATTGTTAGACTACACGGAGTTCCCATGAGCATCGTTAGTGATCGAGACCCGATTTTTGCTAGTAAATTCTGGGAAGCATTCCGAGCAGAATTGGGAATGAAACTGAACTTGAGCACCGCATATCATCCTCAAACAGATGGTCAAACTAAGAGCGTGAATCGTATTCTAGAAGATTTATTGCGGGCTTGTGTTATTGATTTTGGCGGATCATGGGAAGACCATTTGCATTTGGTCGAGTTCTCATACAACAACAGCTACCAAGGGAGCCTGACAATGTCACCATTCGAAGCACTATATGGTAGACTGTGCCGATCTCCTGGTTGTTGGGTAGAACCTGGTAATGGACTCGTATTGGGACCAGATATGATTCGCGAAGCTGCGGACAAAGTCAATTTCGTTAAGAAACGATTACTCGCCGCTCAAAGCCGACAGAAAAGCTATGCAGATAAGAGAAGAAGAGATATATCATTTGTTGTTGGCGACCACGTGTATTTGAAGGTATCTTCGATGAGAGGAGTTATCCGGTTCGGTAAAACAGGGAAATTGGCGCCCAAATTTATTGGTCCGTTTCCTATTTTGGAACGGATTGGAACTCTAGCTTATAGGGTTCAATTACCTCTAGCTTATAGGGTTCAATTACCAGATTGGTTGCCTGGAGTACATAATGTATTTCATGTATCTCAACTTTGAAAGTATGTTCATGATCAAGACTTGATCGTGGAAGAAGCAGCGCAATGGGATATAGAAATTACTCCAGAATTGGCTGTGAGAAGAGAGCTGTTATAGATAATTGGCAAAGAAACCAAAGATCTGAGGAACAAGAAGGTTCACTTAGTCAAAGTAAAATGGAGTGGAGATCCGCGAGATTGTACTTGGGAAACAGAGGAATGCATTAAGAAAGCCTATCCTAAGTGCAGGGTGGATATCTCTGATTGACTCTGGTGCAAGGTACATTTACCATATCTTTGCATTACCATTTTGTTCTCTACTTTACTGTTGTTTTCTTTTCATGGATGTGAACTTTTTAATTATATGGTCTGAATGATTTCAAAAGAGTATATGAATTAACTAGTATGCCTTTGAAAAGTAAAAAACAAATTGATTGTTAGTTGCGTTGTGTGATAGTGGATTTGATTAATTAAATTATTAGAATGATAGTTAATTTAATCAATAAGAGAATGAAGTTAAATGTATGCAATTGAACAAGTATTGAACTGATTTAGAAATAGATAGAAATATATACATGTGCATTATATATGTGTGAACAAGTTATGGATAAACTGCTAAGCGGAGGAATAAAATTGTTTGCCCGACAAATAGGTACATGTTTATTGTATTTCTTGGGATTTGATGATTTTATGAGCCGATTGGCTAGCCGCTTGGCTTTTTATTTTCCTTTTGGATTGGTGAAGGCCATGGGAGGCTATTTGAAATATCCCGAAGCTCCCCGTACAAAGGAGGTTATGGCGAAATTTTTCGAAAATTTAGGGTGCTAGCCAAATTTTTGAAGAATTTGTAAATTCTTAGAAACTGAAAAGTTGGAGAATGGAAGCCAGAAGGAAAGTTGGGTTGGTTAATTAAACAACTTTCGACTTCGTTCCTTTTCGGGGACAAAAAGTTTTAAGTGGGGGAGATTGTAACAACCCGGAAAATCTGAGCCAGATTAAAATTTTTAATTTGGCTATTTTAGTGGATTTTAGATATTTAAAATAAATTATTTTAAATAATAATGACGAAAAGTATGTTTGAATCGATGTTTGAAAATAAATATTATTATTTCTAATTATAAACAAGGTCTGAAATAGCGCGGTACTTTCAAAATTGGAATTCAAACTTTGACAGATTGTACCGGGCGCAAAATAAAACAGATTTTAGTGAAACTAAAAATATTTAAATCTGATTATGAATATCTTTCTAACAAATCTGAAAAATCGAAGTTTCATAGCGAGAATCAAAAGTTATGGCCAAATGAATTTTCAGAAAGGTCGCTATAGAGAATATATCGCCTTTGAAAATAGACATTTTGCAAACGACCTCAGAATTCAACGAAACCACTTTTGTTGGATCCGGAATGTCAAATTATTGCTAGGTTTCAAATTTCATAATTTTTGAAGTTAATATGTGAGCGTGGCGAAGAAAAATGTGTTTGGTCAATTAAAGCTAAATTGGATCGACCAGAAAGTGGCCATTTTTCAAACGGTCTCAGAATTCGATGATACAAGTTTTGTTGGGACCGTATCGCCAAAACATAGCTAGATTTATTTTTCGGGAATTTTTAGAATCAGTATGTGGCCCCGGCAAATTGAAATGTACGTTCAAATCCAATATTGAATGTTTTATATTTTAATTTGAGGGAAAACTGACTGAAACAGTCGAATGGGCCTACGAAACATATCCCATTGTATTCGGAATGGGGGTATTTAGCTAGGGACGACAATCATTGGGTTTGGATTGGAGTTCATATGAGATAAGGGGTATTTTTGAATTTTAAAAAAATATAAAAATAAAGGAAAAATCCCATTGGCCAATCACTTTCTCTCTCCCCGTCTTTCTTCCCTGATACCTTCAGGCGCGCGACGGAAAAGGAAGCTCCTCCTTCTCTCCTCAAAAACTCCTAATCCTCTCAATTAAATGCTAGGGTCCTTTGGGGTTTTTTGTAGAGGATTTTACCCTCTTTAAATCCGTACAAGGTTTGGATTTTTTTCGTGCAGTGTGTGAGGAGTTACGAGCCTGGGAAGAAGCCGACTTTGGAGCGCCGTCGCCGTTAATCCTGGCCATCGAACTGGAGGGGACCGCCAACGTCAGGAGCGAATTTCCAAGCTCTTCAACGCTGTACCCTCTGATCGACGCCTCGCTGCACCATTTGATTGAAAAATGAAAACGTAGTTTTGAATCAAAATAGAAAGGTACGGCCTTTATTTTATTTAACAATTTATAGAACTTTAAAGCGCTATGGTTTATGATTTCACTGTAAAAATCATATCTTTCTCGTTTGTTGACGAAATCCAGTGAAATAAGAGACAGTGGACTCATGTGGACGTCTTCTACATTCTAGAAGAGACCGTATATTTTTCTGAGCCTTCTGCAATTTTTGGAGGAGTGGAACCCAATGTGAGATTTCTAAATTATAAACGATATGGAAAACAATGATGTATAAATTATATAGTCGATGTATGAGTTATATAAGCGTTGTACATCACATGTATAAGCGTTGTATAAGTTGTATGTTCGATGTATAAGTTATATATGCATTGTAAAAATAATGTATGCGTTGAGATAAATTGAAATGATATTGAAATGAAATCAAAATATAGTTATATACGTATATATATATATATATACACACTCCCCTCGTCCATAGACCATGGACGATATATATTGGTTGTGATATTGTTTGGATTATTGGTTGATGTGAAATTTGGTGAATATCATGAATGGTTGATTTGAAATGATGGATTATGATTGAAATCCCAATAGGATTAGTATATGGGAAAATTCATCTGCGCACGAACTAGATATTGAAAATCCCTATTGTTAAAAGCTGCGAGGTTTTAAAATAGAGCGAGGAGCCGTACTAGGGACACTGCCGGTTTTAACTACCCTGCCGTTATGCTGCCGAAATTTTCAATAATATTCATGTGTTAGAATTATTTTCATGTGTTGAAACTATATTCATGTGTTGAGTAGAAATTCATGTGTTGAATAGAAATTCATGTGTTGAATGAAGTTCATGTATTAAATAAATTCTTTGAAAGATAAAAATAACATTTTACCTTATATATGAACTATATAAAATAATCGTGTTTTGAAATAAATTGTTTTAACAATAAAAATAACATTATTATTATATATACCAATACGGAGGCACGTCTGATGGACGTATGCATAGATAAATGTGACCAAAGATGGAAATGTGATAAATTATGAATATGTCCAACCTTACCGCTGCGTAAGAAATTGTGATTGTAAAGTTCATCATGCAACACATTAAACATAGATTAAACACATTCCTTAGAGAAATACAGCGAACTGCCTAACGAATGTAGGAACAACAAACAACTCTTTAACTCTTTTTTCTCAGACACCAAACCGTACATGAGATATGTAATATACATTTTTCTTTTTCTTTTCAAAAAAAATCTTACATTTGCCTGATATATATGATCAGCATGAAACAATGAAAAATATATGAAGCGAAATGGGATTACCTCACCCTTGTATTACAATAAAATGAAACAAAAATTTAACATGTATTTATCACATTTCTGAACTAAGCAAAATAATATTTCCACGCAGTCACATTGAATGTCATTTCAACCCGACACAAAAGAAGAAACGGTACTGCAGCCTCCATGGTCTCACTTGCATCTTCCTTTTTATATATTCATTTAGAACTCCTGTAATAATATACATATTTTAGTATGTACAGAAACATGGAACGCTTATCATTGACCGTTATCCTGACACAAATCCTATTTAAAATCTAAGTAATCCACTACTACTTCATCAGATAAATACAAAAACATAAAACCATTGAACCCAAATGCTCTACTTCAAAACCCATTCTTAGTATAACATCCATTTAAATATTCAAATAACTAATTTTGTAGTTAGCTTTACTAGATTCACATTCCACAAAGGTATGACACATACCGTAAACCAATGTTTAATGTATATAATTGTGTTTCATACTACAGAGAGTAAATATAGTTAAGAGTATGTCACATACTTATAGAAATTTTTTTAGAGCATAATACAATTGTACTAAACTGGAGTATTAAATGAATCAAACTGGTGGAAAACTAAATATATTGCCCAGCAAAATAAATTATGCTTAACAACAGTGCTATCATTTTAAAACAAAGAAACATCACTATGGTATATATGCCATATGGTTCTATATTTTGAACACGTATAAGACCATATATAAACTTTATTTTGCTGACGCAACGCATCTTTTGTCCCATGTGCATAAGTTTGAAATGGAGACAACATCGCCAAAAAAAAAATGGAACAAAATTAGAAGCAATTAGTTTTGGTTAAGAAATTAGACAACAGAAGGAGTTACTACATAGGAGGTGAAAGATGTAAATCAGATGATTAGGTGCTATTTTGACCTATGTCCGTGAATATCACATCCAAATAAAAATTCCGTAAATATGTACGATTTTATTCAATAAAACATCACTATAAGATGGAGCAACATACAATTCATGTCAACTAAGAAATTAATAGTGTGTGATCCATTTTCTACACAATATTCATAAGCACACTATCACCAAACTTTGAAAAATTCATCCATAGAATGAAGCACCATGTTATCACATTACACACTTAAGATCCAAAGTGAAAGACATAAAAATAATGCAGTTTAAGAGGAAGCAAAAATCCAATCAAATTTCCAAATAATGTAGTTTAAGAGGAAGCAAAAATCCAATCAAAATTCCAAAAATAAATAAATGAATTTACCTAATGATGATTCTCCAGAAATATGTTGCCTGAAATCCATCTAAGCAGCAAAAAGAGGAGCATTTGGATTCACTGTTTTAGCAGACGGAATGAATTCCTTGGATTCGAATTATTGAAAAAAAACATGTAGCTGCTGAACGCCAGTTCCATATTCGAACTAAAATGCATAACTTTTCTACTAAAAAATAAGCATCTCACCAATTTTAATTACTATAATATGTTGAGTTGCTGAATCCTTCAAAAAAATAGTGATGCCTGCAAAATTCTTAGAATTCAGTACTCAATTATAATATTAGGTTTTCAGAAAATTAGGAAACCACATTTAGTGACACATTTAGTAGTACTTTACTGCATATTATTAAGCGAATTGAACATTCTTAATCATTTATTGCTTTCAAATCAAAGTGCATTCTTGCAAATGATTTCAAATCTATTAATGCAGAAGCATTAAGCATCATGAAGTTCAAGTACATATATGAAATTATATTTAAGTGAATACATGTTTGATATATGGAACGATCCGTGCTATTAACTAACACTATCATGCGTTTACAGTTGCTTAAGCTAATTAAATTTTCAGTTTACAACATACACTATTCTAAAATTGTGGATTATTTTTCTAGCAAAAACATCATAATGAATGTTGATCTAGTTGGGTAGCATGTTCTTTTAAGATTAGGCAGTATGTATTCAATAGAATAAGCAGGCTAAAATGAAAATTGACTAATAGAATAAAGGGGTAAATGAAAATCTAGTAATGGAATATAAAATGAAGTAAAAAAGTTGCATGAAATTTTCTAAATCGAAAAATAAATTCAATCCCAATATAAAGAAAATAAAGACTTATCAATAAAATTATTAATGTAAATTAGAGAACTTCCAGTAGAGCATTATTGTAGTTATCCCAATATTAACAGCCACTGATGTCACCTTGCAAGTATTAGGATCAAGGATAGAAAGCAACATGTGTTATGATGAGAACATGATTGTATACGTCTCTAAGAAGTAGTTTTTGGTATAAATAACCCAATATAAATTCCACCATTAACGTCCAAATAAACAAACAAAAACAACAAATGAAAATGAAAAATACAAAAACAAAGAACTTACATAACAACAGAACATCTCGATGGGACTCTTCAGTAAAAATAAACAAGTTTTGGGATCTGGACCAAATAGCTTTTGGCCTGCAGTTCAATATTAATGAAATCATTGGAAACAGAATACAAAAAAGAGCAAAAGTACTTAATTGTAATAATTTTGGGCTCCATCTAAATATCAAATGTTGTACAAACAAATTTAATGATTTATTAACATAAATTAATGCAACAAAACATCTAGGATTGAATGTAATAATTATACAGTATGCTCTTAATTGTAATAATTTTCCTTGAATTACTTAGTACTAAGATTGAATATTAATTACAATCAAAAATCAAAGAAACAAACATAGCCAACTGAATTCCTCAACAGAAAATTCGCAAAATTACAAAGTAAATAAATAAATATGATAAGTGGTGGAACTAAAATGCAAAACTTTGCTAGTAAAAAATAAGCATCTCACCAATTTTAATTACTGTAATCTCCTAAGTTTCTAAACAAACCGAATTAATTGCTTATTGTATGTAATTGTTGGTTGAAGAGCATCAACCGATGGTTACGAAAAATAAGAAGTGAATGCTAACCTGACAACCGTGTTTGTCCGAATGCCAGATCTTAAAGTAAAGCGTAATCTACAATAATTACAAAGCATGAATTATAATAATTAGTAGCAACGATGGAATTAAATAACTATTTTACCGTGGAAGTCGGCGTCGAGGCAGAAGACGGGTTCACCCGCTGGTAGATCTGAAAAAAAGCCGGGTTTAAAATTTGAATTAAGAGGTTGAATTGCACTATCATATCTGAAGCGAGAAATTCAATTCAGAGGCGATGAGATAAGGAAATAAGGTTCGTCGATGGTGAAGGTATAATCAAATAGAAGAGTAGTTTAGGGTTGAGAATGGGGAAACAAAACATGAGGAAAAGGGGGGAAACGTGAAGAAGCGAATGAGAGAAAAGAAAAAGTGCAGAGACGTTTTGACCAACAGCAGCGGCAGTAGTGGAAAGTGGAAACGTGGTGTAGGAAAGACGTGTTTGCCCTCCAACCTATTTTCCTGCCGTATAAAATTGTAAAGGGGTCAATGGATTTTTTGGAAACGAATAAAAGCTTCACCATTCTAAAAGATTTTCTTTATTAGTAGAGATAAACTATAGAAAACATTCATGTGTTGAATAAAGGACTAAAACGATAAAAAAATCATATTTTTATCGTATGTGTGAAGTCGAAAACATTCATGTATTGAATATATAGATTGAACAATAAAATCTACGTTAATAGGAAGTGCTAAAACTATTCATGTGTTAAATAAAGATTTTTGATGATAAAAATATCATTTTTGTCAAATATATGAAGTGAATATGGTTTTGAAATCGAAAAATGAATTATATATATATATAATTAAAATAAATCGAATAACGAAGCTGTAGTTCGTATTTTGAAACCGTGATTTCAAACGATTAGTGCGGGAGATCCGACCATCGGATTTTCCCGAAACCGAAACCGTTGGGTTCGCCTTGGAAATATATTTCCAACGACACCCACTTTGTGAAGATCCAACGGTTGGATTGTCTGGAATGTTTAATTCAAATCTGAAGAAAAACAGCGCCAGAATCGATTATATTTATATATATATAAATATAATTAAATTAAATCGAATAACGACGTTGCAGTTCGTATTTTGAAATTGTAACTTCAAACGATTTTACCGAGAGATCCGACTGTCGGATTTTCCCAAAACTGAAACCGTTGGATTCGCTTTGAAAAGATCTTTCTAATGATATAAAATTTGTGAAGATCCAACGGTTAGATTTTCAGATATGTGTAAATCAAATCTGAAGAAAAACAGCGCCACGGCCGCGTTATGGCCTGAAGCGTTGTTTGAATGAATTGGCTATTTTTAAATAAATAAAAATAGCGATAAATCGTGATAAAATATTATAAACGATATGGAATGGAAATAAACTGAATTTGCTCGGTTTATTTGATATTTGATGGTTGAATGTGTTTGGCGTGAAAATTACATTAAAGAACAAATTAGTGATATCGAATAATTTAACCATTGAAATGAATTGATTTGAAATTCTAAATATAGGTGAATTATTTGAAAAGGGCGAGTTGATTCTCATTTCAAATAATTGATCAACGATTGAAAGTCGAAGATATGAAGACGGTGCAAGACCGATGATCTTCACGTCGAATGGAGGGGTGCTACTGATGCTCATGATAGGAGTAGCTACCTTGAAGGGGCTGAAGTAGTAGCTGTCCGGACGTACTTGTTGATGTATTATTGTACGAATATGCGAGGTATTAAGTGCCTCTGGTTTCGTTCAGACCCAGAACGAACTTGTAAATGGACTATGTGTCTGACATTGGATTTTGTTCTATGCTGATTGATCTCTATTAAATATATATCTGTTTGGCAGCGGAGAATTTATTCTCTTGCTTAACGCCCTTCTCTGAGACGTACGAGCTCAGAGGTTATATATCGATAGAAATCAGTCGCATGGAGTGAATTGCCTGTGTGGCATGACTAAGTGGCAGATGATCAAGGCTTCTGTTGAAAAGCAAAGTCTTGTGGTTAATGATCAAAGCACGGCCTGTGTGGCATAGCTTTGTGTATAGCGTTGTTTCGCGAGCCTCACACCCCGGTATGAGCCAGAAACGGGAGAAGGACCTCAGGGAGAACATGTGTTTCCTTCTAGCTAGGAGTGGTGCTTTGGGTTTTGCACACCCGGGTATTTTACTTATGTGGATGATGAAAAGCGAGGCCTCGGTTGATTCGTTCTCTTCGGAGCTGATGGCGCGGTCGAATATGACCAATGACGCCCCATAGGGCAGGGGAACACGGTGTTCAGGCATTTTAATCCACATCGGTGGACCGGTCCTGACGATCCAAGGGTCGATGCATTATGATCCTGAGACACGGGCTAGAGCATCTCGAATTCTGTAAGGACGATCCCTTGCCTTGGTTCATGATGGAAATCCAATTTCCAAATACGATACCGTGCTGTTTTTATGGCGACATAGTGGTATGGGACATTAAAGTCGTCTATGATTGATACTTATGATTTGAAATTGTTTTTGAAACAATAAACACTAGTAATAATATCAAATGCTTTTATTTTATTCGTATCAAGCATATTTTGGCCATTATAAGGTAAAACTCTATCCTTCGGTTTGTGTTACATTGTGTGATGGGAACTGAGTCTTATAATGGCTTCATTTTTATAAAAAGCATTGCGATGTTTAAAAGATTTACTTGTTTTAAAGCACTGGTAATCCAATGGAGTAAACCTGTTCCGCGAAAGTGGCGTGGTCCTGTGATTGGCCATATTATAAAGTAAGTTAAGTAGATTTCTCATACCAGTCCCATGACTGACTCGTAGTTTGTTTCACTTGCAAACTCGGGTGCCCCTTTTTCTACACGGGCAGCCTTGTATTCAGGTTTTAGCAGACTCTTCCTGGATAGCTGGAGCTGAAGATGGATTCTATCATTTATCTCTATTTATGTTGTTCAGCTCCTGTTATACATATTATGTTTTGTTTTTCGCTGTAGACATTTATGTATACCTAAACTGTATTTGTACTAAGTATGATCCTGTATACTGTGTAACTATGATGATTATGTTTATCCAGTGTATTCTACTGTACATTATCTGGTGTATTTATTTATTTCTGTTCTGCTGTTATCTGTTTATGTGTTATATTCCAAAGATTACCCTGGCCACCGCCGTACGGTTTTGGGGTCGTCACAAATGTCCTCGTAAAGACATCAGAAAACTCTTGAGCGACCGGCATTGATGACAATCCATCTTGTGGAATCCCAAGTGAATATAAAAAGCTGACTAGGACCTCGTCGTCCTACAAGCAGTGTATCACAACCATTCACCCTTCCACGTATTGTTACCTCGAGCCTCTAGCAAACCATTATAGTCGCATACCTCTTGAGCCAGTCCATACCTAGAATGATCCTAAATGAAGTTCAAAACAAAATAATCACACACAAAAGAAAAACCATGACTCAAAAAACAAGGCCACAACAATGCATACAAAAACTATATGAACCACCTGCGGGGTTAATCACAACCATTGGTCTATCTACAATCTTCGGTCCTAAAACTAACTTGCAATGATCCATCAGCCTTGGTTGCAAACACAATTGTTGCACCCCGCTCGGATAAGCTTCTTTAAATGAATCATTTTCCTAAAAGGTCACCCACTTGCACCTCTAAATCTCGCTTTTCCCTTGGCGCCATCCACCTAAGGGGCACAGCTATAGGTATGGCTCCATCCACTAAATCAATCCAAAACTCAATTTCCCTTTGCCTTGATAGTCCTTTGACCTCGTAAAGACATTAGAAAACTCTCGAGCGGCGGTCATCGATGAAAATCCATCCTGTGGTATCGAAAGCGAATATAAAAAGCTGACTAAGACTCCGCCTTTGTAACAACCCGGAATTTTTGAACCAATTTAAAATTTTTATTTTAGTTATTTTAATGTATTTTGAATATTTAAAATGATTTATTTTAAATAATAAAGACTAAAAGTTTATTTAAATCAAAGTTAGAAGGTATAGATTTATAATTTTACTGAAACGAACTCAAAAAGGCGCGATAGTTTGAAAATTCGATTTTTAATTTCAAATGGATGTACATAATTCAAAATAAATCGGATTTCAGTAAAATATGAAATATTTGAATCTGTTTAATAATATCTTTCTAACGAATGTAAGAAACTAAGATTTCATAATATAAATTGAAAGTTATTTCCAGTTTAAAATTTCAAATAGTCACTATGGAATTTATGTATATTTTATATAATATATAGCCCTTAAAAAAATAGCCATTTTGCAAACGACCTCCGTTTTCTACGAAACCACTTTTGTTGGATCCAGAATTTCAAGTTATTGTTAGGTTTCAAATTTCATGATTTTTGGAATTAATATGTGAGCGTGGTGAATTTAAACATGTTTTGTCAATTCAGTTTAAATTTAATTGACTAGAAAAGGGACATTTTTCAAATGGCCTCCAAATTGGACAAAATTAGTTTTGTTGGGACCATATCATCAAAACATTGCTAGATTTATTTTTCGGAAATTTTTTAAGGCAGTATACGGTCCCGGTAAATTAAAATGTACGTTTAAATTCAATATATATTGATTTATATTTTAATTTTGACGAAAACTGATCGAAACAGTCGAATTGGCTTATGAAAAATATCCCATTGTGTCCGGAATGGGGGTATTTGGTTAGGAACATTAGTCGTTGGGTACGATTTGGGGAGTTCGAATATAAAATCTCATTTTTTTCGAAATTAAATAATAATAAAAATAATATATATATTTATGGAAACCACTAATTCGATTCATTATTCAACCGCTGCGTTTCTGAACGAATGATCCAAATCGCTCAATATTTCTTCTTTATTTTTTTTCCAATCCACTCAGTGATTTACAAAACTTAAAAAACGAAAACTCTAGAGCGTCGAGAGATCTACAAATCCATATATGTGTGATGGATTTTCGTGGAGTATATTGTGGGAATTGTGGCCTCAAAGGCGCCATGTTCGCACGAGAATCGAGGGAAGAGGAGGGCAGCGAGCTGCGCACCACCGCCCACGGTGGAAGATGAGACTTCGGCCTTCCTCCTGGCGGCAACTGATCAAATTCTGGTGCCTCGAACGGCGTGTTGTTCCCAACCCTAGAAGGCGAGCTAAGTTTTGAACGGCCGAAGCCTGGACGATGAAAAGAGGGTAGCGAATTATTTAAACATTGTTAAAAAGTAATTAAGGTAATTATTTTAATTAATTACCTATTTAATTATCAAATGTATAAAATTCAATATCTTTTCCATATGAGGTCTAAATCAAACGATTTCAGAAGCGCTGGACTCTTGTCAAAGAGTACTACAACATGGAGCTAACTAGAAGTGATTTGGAGAAAATTAAAATTTGAGGTGGTTTTAAATCAAAACAGAACAATTAAAAAATAAAGAATGGCGGAGTGGAACCCAATGTGAGAACTTCTCACTAAAATTTTTGTACAGTTGTTTATTTTATAACTGCATATATGAACTGCCAGTATTGATTTTTATCTGTTTAATTATCACAAATGTTGTACAGTGCCTGTTAGCTCACCTCCCTCGTCCACAGACCATGGACAATTTAATTGACTGTATTGTGTGTTGTTTGTGATGCTGAAATGTTTAACATATTAAAAATAATGTTAACATTAATGTGGTAGTTGAAATTAAATTATAAATATCTACTTATAATTTAAACAGTGAAAATTGATTAAAAAGAAAAATAATTCAAACCGAATTGGAATTGGTTAAATTTATTAACCAATGATTTATTTAAAATGACTGTGTTGTTTGAAAAGCCCACACGGGTGTTGGGATGATATTTGACATACACTAATCCCAATATTTAGCTATATGTCAATCGATTGATTGACAGACTTGGTAAGCGTTATTTAATTATTTAATGCTTATATAGTTGTAAATTGCACTCTGGATGCGAATTGATTGGTTGATGATTATTTATCATTATTGTTGAATACATGTGATGCATGAAATCCATATAACTGAAATTATATGGTAATTGATTGAGTCGCATTCCGATTCAGAAATAACGAATATTTTAAAAATAATATTCAGTGAATAATAAAAATATGATTTTAATGTTCGATTTTGGATGGACACGAAAATATATAAAAATACATAAAGCCAGGTTAAGTATAGAAACGCCATTTTAACCCGAACGGGTTTATGATCGATTTTATTCATTTGATAATGAATACGAAAAAAATGGATTTCAAAATCTGATATTTTAAAAATATTATCATTTTAAAATTATAATGATATGGATATTCAATTTTGATTTAAAATTGAAATCGAAGTGGAAATCATTTTAAAATGAATTTATAAATGATTTATAAAATACGTTTTAAAAGGAAATCGACGAAATATATGTATATAATATATTATATATTTAATGGCCTGAATAGAATGCGCCGCGCAGCGACTGTTTGCGAATTTCGACCATTAACTTCAAATGGATGTAACGGGAGATCAGACCGTCGGATTCTCCTAAAACCCAAACCGTTGGTTCGTATCGAAAAGAACTTTCCAACGAATATAAGAGATTTGAAATCTAATGGTTAGATTTGGAAATATGTCCAAATCAATTTCATAAAAGGTCGCTATGGATGTAGTTCGGTAGTCGTTATTGGAAACCGACTGTACGGGCCTTAATAAAATTATTAAAAATATGGAAAAATTATGTAAAATCATAATAACTGATTTGGAAAGATTTTGGATGAAAAATTACAAGTTTGAGAAGATAAAAGTATATTTTTATCGAAATGAACTAGTTATTAACTAGTATAATAATCCAATGTTTTTAAGTAAATAAGTTGGATTTGAAATGGTTTTGATATAACAAAAATTTTCCAATGTATGAATTGGAATGGATTGGAACGAAAATAATCTTCGGAATATTTCAATATTGGATTCTATGATTATACGGATATTGTTAAGGAATTTGGAAGATATAAATATCGTTATTCCTAATACGATATTTGTTAGTTTCAGAATTTTATATTGAATATAAGCTGATAAAATTTCTATTCAGAGCCTTGTATTTAATATCAGATTGGATTTTGGGTTTGTCGTGAATGATGTCTTAAATAACACTGTTCTTAAACCCAGTTGATAAAAAAATAAATCTTTTAATGAAGATTTATAGAAGTTTACCAATTAATTAATATTTAATTGGAATTGAATGGAAATGGATTTTGGGTTTATCGTAAACAATGTTTTAAATAACATTTGTTCTTTAACCCAATTAACAGTGAAGTTATGATTTGGAATTTGTGAATCTTTTTATTTAGATTTAATGGGAATTTTCCAAAGTAAATTTTTCCAATTTAATAAACTAAATTGGAATTGAATGGAATTCGATTTGGTAATAATCGTGATGAGCTTCTGTAAAGGAAGACCATTACTGCTGCTATTTCATGTATATTATTAGTTTGATACGGGAATTTATATCGATTATACACCGTTAAGATTTCTGTGTAAATTCCATAGTTAATGGAAGATGATTTGGGTTTATCGTGTACTATGTTTTAAATGACATTGGTTCTTTAACCTAGTTAACAACGAGATTTATTTCCTAAATTTGAATAATCATTAAATAATCACTTCTGGAGATTAAAACTAAGCAGAGTTTTAATGAATCTTTAATTAGATTGAAAAGTTAATGTGGTAATTAAATTTTCCAAATTTGAGAAGTGATTGAGAATGGAGTACCACCAGTTTTAATCTTGGCGATAGTTAAATCTTTGATTAGATTTGAATGTGAAATGGTAATTAAATTTACCGATAACACCGTGGGTGTTAGATATGGAGTACTACCAGTTTTACTCCATGGGATGAATAGGTTGGGATTGGGATAATAAAATAAATGATTACTTCGGTAAGGCTTGCTAATCCTGACTAGTTGATAAACCTTAATTTGGTTTAGAATGGTTAAAGGTTAAAATATTTTGAATGGATATCCAAAAGAAGATTAAAGAATAAGTTTAAAAGAATTTATCTTTCATAAAATTAATGGGAACTTTTTCCTAAAGATGTGAATATTTGAATAAAAGAATATTTTGAATTGGAATGAGGCATACGATGTGTTTTTATAGCACTTGATTATTAATTATAAAATATGCAGGTTATTCAGAAAGACCGGGTTCATCGCATTCTGAATAATTGATACGACGACTAAAAGTCGACGATGAAGACGGTGGTTGAAGACCGGAGATCTTCACATCATTTGGATGATTATTGATGTCTTGATTGGGGTGTACACCGAACACAAGGTAATAAGTGGTGATCGTCCAGACGTACTTGGAGATCGATCAAATATGCGAGGACCTCTCTCCTGTATTGGACATATGGGACGAGAAATAAGGTGCCTCCGGTTTCGTTCAGACCCAGAACGGACTTGTTAATGGATGGTATGTCTGACGTTGTATTCCTTTATACTGTATTTGTTGATCTTTGCTAAATACATATATGTTTGGTGGCAGAGAATTTATCCTCTTGCTTAACACCCTTCTCTGAGACATACGAGCTTATAGGTTATATATTGGTGGAAATCAGTGGTACGGTATGTATTGTCAATGTAGCATGCTAAGATGCAAATGATCAAGGCTTTTGTTGAAAAGCAGAGTCTTGTGATTGATGATCAAAGAATGGCTTTAATTAGCATAGCTTTGTGTATAGCATTAATTCGCGATCCTCACACATCGGTATGAGTCACAAATGGGATGTAGGCCTCAGGGAGGGCACGACGTTTCTTTCTAGCTTGGAGTGGTGTCATGCTATGGAGCCCAGACATTTTTACTTATGTGGATGATGGATAGTGAGGCGCCACGGATATCGGTCGCTACTGGCCAAGTGATAGGTCATATAGGACCGGGAAACGAGTGTTCAGGAATAACCAATCCATTAAAGTAAGTGTGGACCGGCCCTGTCACTAACCAGGGTTGCCTAGAGTGTGTAATCCTGAGGCATTTGCTAGAGTGTCTCGAAACTGGTGAGGAAGATCCCTTGCCTCGACTCATAGATGGAAATCCAATTTCCAATACGACATTTTTCGGCTTTATATGTAAACCTATATGGCGACATAGTGGGATGGGGCGCTTATGCCGTTTATGATTGATACATTTGTATTTGAAGTTGCTTTGACACTATACACTTATAGTAATATCAAAATAATTTGTTTTAAAATGTACCATTCATGTTTGGCTATTATAAGCTAAAACTATATCCTCCGGCTTGTGTTGCATTGTGTGATAGGACCTGAGTCTTATAATAGCTTCATTTTTCAAAAGCATTGCATTGTTTACAAACTGTATCATCTAGAGTATTCATGGGAAAACTCGTTCCGTGTTATACGGTGTGGTCCCTTGATTTACCCAATTTTAAAAATAAGGTTAATAACTGTTTTAGTTCTCACACCAGTCCCATGCTTGATTCAGAGTTTATTGTTTCTACCTAAACTCTGGATGCCCATATTTTCCACACGGGCAGCTAGTAGTTTTGGTTTTCACAGATATTTCTTTTCACAGGATCCTAGATTACAGCTGGAGCTATACTCGGAAATATTTGTAACCGTATATTTCTTTCAGTTGTGTTAGTTGATGTATCTTCCATTGCTTTTGTAATTTAAATCTCTAATATTATTTTCCGCTATATAATATTATTCTTACTCTGTAATATTCTTGTATTCTGATGTAAATTGTCGTAATAGCAACAAAATGTTATATTGTTTGTCTTCTGATGGGTCAAGTTCTCAAAGAAATCTGGGCTTTCCTGATAAGGGAAGTTTGGGTCGTTTCAGTCTTCCTACAAGCAGCATATCACAACCATTCACCCTTCCATGTATTCTCATCTCGAACCTCTCACAATCCACTATAGCTGCATACCCCTTGAGCCAGTACATACCTAGATTGATCGCAAATGAAGTTTAAAACAAAACAATCACACGTAAAAGAGAAACCATGCTTGAAAAAACTAGACCACGACAATGCAATCAAATACTATACGAAACGCCTATAACGTTAACCACAACCAATGGTCTATCTACAATCTCAATTTCTAAACGTAACTTGCAAACAAGCTCACTACAGATAAAATAAGGAGATGCCCCATTATCAAACAAAACTCAAACTGAAACACCTCGAATAGAAAGAGTACCGTGCACCACAACACTTCTCCATGTCTCCGTTGTAGTCGGACCTATTGAGGAAGACGATACAACATCCAATGCATATGCCTTTACAACCTGCTTATCCTTTGGCGGTTCTGGACAGTTCTTCCTCAAGCGCCCAGACTTATCACAGTTATAACACTTCCTCTCTGCCTTAGGAACCTTACTATCTTTGGATTAATGGCCCTTCTCATGATAGTTAAAGCCTGTAACCTCACCCTTAGGTTTCTTCTGGTCATTTCCCCCCAGTTGTTGTTATTTCCTTTTTCCATTTTTTCTTATTTCCTCCACCTTGTTGTAGCCTCAACTTCACCTTATTCTCAACAACAACCTCTGCCTTATTAGGGAACAAAATTTCCTTCCTTAAAGCCTTATTGAATAGCTTCTCATACGGATTCTCAGTATGATCCAAAAACTTCTTTCCTAGATATTCATCCAAACCCATAATAAAATTATTTTTCTTCTGGAATAGAGTCTCAATATACAAACGAGCGTACTTTGACAAAGCTTCAAACCCCATTACATGCTAAGAGATAGGCCTTCTTCTTTGCTTCATCTCATTAAACCTCCTAAAGAGTATCGGGACCGCAGAAATGAACTTCTCCTCAAACTTAGCTCTAAACTGATCCTGCATGATGCGGTCCTTTGGAGTCTTAAGAGTAATGGAATTCCATCAACCCATTGCTCTCCTTAAAGCTGCCTCGATGCAAGCTTCCTCTTTGCTTCATCATCGATCTCTAAGTCCCAGGAGATGTGAACACAGGTATCCAACCAATTCTGAATATCAATATTAGGTTTTGTACCAACAAATGACTTGCCATCCAAAGCAGTATAATCCCTATAGAGCTTAGCAAAATTAATACCCTAGGTGCTTGCACAGGAACTATGCCCTCTACTTCCGCTTCAAAAGTGAGCATCCTTTTCATGATCGATGCCATCACGGCCTCAAACATAGTAGGATAATCGGGCGTAGTAGGTGCATCTCCCAACTGACTACCCTTGCCTAACCCTCCAACAGCAACCTCATATGAAATAACGTGTCCCGAAGTTTGACAACTCCTTCCTTATCTAAAACAAGAATGATCGGTCCACATCAGAGAAAGGCCACAATAGTGCTCAAGTGCTTACTAACTTACTATACTATAGACCATAATATAGTAATCATTCATTAAAAATTACAAGTAGGTCTCTTATACGCTTTTACGTTCGCAAACTTTAGGTAAAATCGATTAACCAAAGCTTTGATATCGAATGTGACAACCGCCCCATGCCCCTTATACTAACCCAACATGTCATGCCAATATGGGATGATCATCAAGGAAAATACTCTCAAAATAGAATTTGTTGTATAGCTGACAATGCACGGATAACATATAATAGTAAAATATACAACATGATATAGGAGTGAAGCATAACAAAGCAGAAGATCTCATCTCCATAAAACCACAGAATCTCATGTACATCCCAGTATATGAATATGTGAATATAATATGCTTCACTACCTCCCTCAGAGTATCTCTACAAACTAGTGGAATAGTAATACGGTACAAGAAAATAGTGTGTCAACAACCTTCTCGTCACCATGCAGCATATGCGCCACTAAATCTGTAACCTGCTACTCCGTCTACTCATCGACATCATCAATGAGTAGCACAAGGTAATAAAAGGAGACATAAAACCCTGAGTCAGACGACAGTCTTAATGAGCGATAAAATAACTATCAACAGTTATGTTGGATAATATGATAATAGACAGTTCGGGTCTCACTTGATTCGTCCCTACAACCACATAGTTAGCACATAATAATCTCATTATTACATGCTACAAACACACATAATAGACACAAGTCAGAATAGGAATCCTAATCCCCCTTCTCTTCGATTTCCTACAGTGATAGCCTACTTAGGGAAAATAGAAGAGTATATACACAAGAAACCATATATTTCATAACAAGCAATAACCCAGCAATCACCGGCTACAGCCTTAAATGCATTGATATCGAATGATTGGTTGTTTCCATCCGTCAAGGGCTATTGGAAACCCTGGTTCTAGTCAGACTATCGCACGTCCCACGTATGTTTGCCTCCTCGAGACAACTTAATCACTCCTCGAGAAATCCAGGGTACACGATCTCTTAGATCCTGATAGGCATCCCCATGGTACCCTAGCTAAGAGTCCGCTAGAACCTTCGAGTATCAATGATTTCTTGGTACTACAAACTTCACAATCCATCCATGATGACTTCATTCTTTTGTTCAAGTCCCACTAGAATCATTCCATTATCTCTCTTGCTTGAGTCCCATCCGAGTCTATCCATCATCTTACAAGCTCGTGTCCCACTCAAACCGCTCCATTACCTCGTTGCATCGTTGCAAGATTAGCTTCTTATCAAATAAACTTCGACCTCTCGTGCCTTGAGTTCAAGATCGAAGAACCAAGCCTTGTTGATAACCACTTCCATCGCATAGAAGATTTTCGCAATCCAACACCACCAACAAGATCCAGAAGGCCAATGCTCCACAACCCCGAAGCCTCGACCCCCAATCATCATCCATGATGGATTAACAGCCCATCGGCTGCAAACCAGTATGAGTCCATCCACATAGCCAATTTTTGGCTAAGTGTCAGATCATGCACTCCCTTTTGTGAGTACTTCCCTCTTATCCAATCTCGAAACATGACTCCTTCCCAATTATTTCCCTTATCGATCCATCAACGATAACTCGAACGATCATACTTCGTCCCATCGAAATATCACTTAAATTTGCACATGACCATCTTTCCTTCCTTTAAAGGCATGCCCTAAATTTCACTACCCCTCAACCAATCACATAATATCAGTACCAATCCGTATGGCACAGACTACTGATCCATGCACTTAGCTTATTTCACAACGAAATTTTCTCGGCATCATCCTAACACTTTCAAAGTTTCTCCATCAAGTTTCATCTGAATCCGATCATTTGAACCTCTGGTTTTCTCTGTTTATCGATTCTAAGCCTACGACACACAATTCTAAATGACCAAATCAATCAAAATCATAAAATTCAATAGATCAAACAGCAATTCATCAAATTTCAATCATGATCAATCATATAAACATAAACATAAATTATAGCATAGAAGCGATAGATATAACATAATTAGGATCTAAACAAGTGTCAAACGTGATTAATCTAACAACTTACTGAATCATATGATCAATTTAGATAATTTGTGGGTTTCTAATACTGAAATTAACATAGGCGATCAGATTTTAGGTGATAGTAGCATGCATGGTGTGAAATACTCCTAAAATTAGCACATATTTTCCGTAATATCCATGTGAGAGAGATATATCACTCAGCAAAGCCTAAATTCAATGTAATTAATATGAAATCGATTCTATACAACAAAGAAATAGCAAAAAATCCTTGATTTGATTTGGATGTAGATCTTGCCTTAGGATATGATTTAGAATGAATAAATGAAGAAATTAGGGTTTAGGTTGAATCTTAAGATTCACGGGCAACGACCTAATTCTCTCCCCAAACTTTTTTATTTATAGTCGCAGGTCATTAGCCAAATGGGATTGCTAATCAACTTGTTAGCAAATAATTAGTCTGCCTAGTAGAAACAAACAAAAAGCAATGATTTCTCCCTAACTACTAAGCCAAATCCTTAATGGACAACTTTAGGAAATTGCCGACCAACATTCCAATCTAATGAGACCGATTTCAGCACCTGATTCGACCACATCAGAAGTTACAGCTAAAATAGTAAATCAAATGGCAAAATGGTCACAAATAAACTTGGTAAAAATCAGGGACATGTATCACTATCCTCATGAACAACATATTAAAATTTGTGAACGATAGGACCATTGGTGAATTAAATATAATTATATTACAATCCTCCAATACATAAAATACAAGTCGTTATATTATTCCCTTTTAGGAATTTTGCTCCCGAAATTCCAAGAAAACATGAGCAAACATTGTATCTTGCGTGCTTACCATCCACGAGTAACCATTATACCATGCAATCTAGCATCCAACAATCCATGCAACCAAAATCCTACCCTAGCATGCAGAATTCTAATAGTGTAAGACACAATGGTGCAGGTAAGATACGATATATGGGACATACCACTCAAAGAGTTCTGGATCGGTCGACCTCACACTCTCTTTCGTATCCCATTTATAATCATCATCTTCCTCGCTCCATTGTACATTGACTAGCTTAACAACCTTCCTCATAAGCAGCTTCGTGTCATTCTCCACAATGTGAAGTGGCTTACGAAGTATAGAAACTTCCGGCTCTACCTCTAAGTCTTCAACCTGATCTAGAGATACCACCATACTTGAGTCATGCACAAACTTCCATAGATATGATATATGAAACACATTGTTCACACATTCCATCTTATTAAGTAATTCCACTCTATAAGCAAGCTTCCCAATATGCTCAATAATTGGAAATGGTCCAATGAACCTCGGGGCTAACTTGCCTTTCCTTTCGAACCGAACAACATTCCTTAGAGGTAAAAACTTCACGAACACCAAGTCTCCAACTAGGAATTCCAAATTCTTTCTTCTCTAATCGACATAACTCTTCTAGTTATCTTGGGCTGTTTTCATTCGTTGTCGAGTGATCTCAATCTTATTATTCGTCTCCTTTATCATTTCAGGATCAAGCACCAACTTATATGTAGTCTCTAACCAACAAGATGGAGAATTACATGGCCTTCCGTACAATGCATTATATTATGCCGTTCCAATATTCGAATGATATCTATTATTATTGGCAAACTCAACTAGATGCAGATGGTCTTCTCAAGATCCTCCAAAATCAAATACACAAGCCCTTAGAAGATCTTCCAACACTCCGTTGACTCTTTCCGTCTGACCGTGGTTTGGGGATGATAAGTCGTACTCATGCGCAGCTCTATTCCTAACGCCTCATGCCAACTCTTCCAGAATCCATTGGTAAATAAAGGATCTTGATCACTTACTATAATTTTCGGTATCCCACGGAATTGAACTATCCATTTAATAAATAACTCAACCAGCTTAAATGTTGTTTTAGTCGATTTGACAGGAATAAACCTTGCTCTTTTGATCAAGTGATCCACAATAACCTGTAAATCTTCATTTCCTTCCCTAGTCCTAGGCAAACCATCGACAAAACCCATCGATATTTGTTCCCACTTCCACGTAGAACTTCCAATGGTTGTAGTAATCAGGTCGGCTTCTTCTGCTCAGCCTTAACCAACTAATAGTTCAAACATTTCGAGATAAACCTCCCGACATCCCCTTTCATTCCTTCCTAGCAATTAAATCTCTCCAAGTCTCGATACATCTTGTTACTACCAGGATGAATAGTCAATCTGAAGTGACAACATTCTTTTAGAACCTCGTCTTTCAATCCATTTAAATAAGGAACAACCAGTTGTCCACTTTTGCGAAGCCAGCCGTCTCGATCAACTTCATAATCCTTAATTTCCTCGGGTTCCACTCTCATCTTTAATATCTGTACAAACTCCATAAGCTTAGCGTCTCACTTCTGGCTTTCGCCAATCCTTTCGACGGGAGTTGTTCGAATTGATAAACTTGCTAGCATTTTAGGCTCTAATTCACAATATCGAATCTAACTCCCAACAAATTATGCTTCAAATATTCAGAGCAAACATTATCGCTACTAACTCTAAATCATGAGTTGGGTAATTTCTTTCATGTGGCTTTGATTGCTGACTTGAATGAGCTACAACTCTCTATCCTTCTGCATTACCACTGCTCCAAGTCCAGTACCACATGGATCTGTATACAAAACCAACTCTTCGTTTCCCACTTGGAATAATAATATAGGAGCACTTGCTGATCCCTTTTTCAAGATTCCAAAAGCCAGCTCACACTTTGTATCCTATGCGAATACATGATTCTTCTTTGTTAATCTGATTGATGGTGCAGTGATCTTCAAAAAGTCCTTGATAAATCGACGATAATATCCAGCAAAACCGAGGAAACTCCTAACATCCATCACATTCTTAGGTCGATCCCAATCCTGCATTTCTGCCACCTTAGCGGGGTCCATCTCTATTCTTTATCCTGATACGACATGACCCAAGAATCTCACTTCTTCCTTCTAGAAGTGGCACTTTAAAAATTTAGCTCTCAGTTGATGCTTTCGCAAGATTTCCAAAACAATCCTCAAGTGCATCTTGTGTTCTTTCTCAATCCTGGAATAAACCATTTTATCATCCATAAATACAAGCATGAACTTGTTCAACCAATCTCTGAACACTCAATTCATTAGGTCTACAAAAAACATTAGCATGTTAGACAATCCAAATGGCATCACCAGCCACTCATAGAATCCATATGATGTCCTAAAAGCAGTCTGCGACACACTATCCATGGCCACTCTCAGTTGGTGAAATCCTGTCGCCAAATCCATTTGGGAAAACACCCTGGCCTCATGAAACAGATCAAATAAGTCATTAATTTTCAGCAATGGATACTTGTTTTTCTTGGTCACTTTATTTAGCTCACAATAATCTGCACACAATCGCAATGATCCATCAGCCTTGGTTGAAAACACAATTGGTGCACCCCACTCGGGTACGCTTCTTTAGATGAATCATTTTCCGAAAAGGTCACCCACTTGCACCTCTAAATCTTGCATTTCCCTTGGCTCCATCCACCTAAGGGGCACAACTATAGGTCTGGCTCCATCCACTAAATTAAATCTGAAACTCAATTTCCCTTTGCGGTTATAGTTCTTTGACCTCGTAAAGACATTAGAAAACTCTCGAGCGAGCTGCATTGATGAAAATCCATCTTGTGGAATCGAAAGAGAATATAAAAAGCTGACTAAGACCCCATCTTCCTACAAGCAGCGTATCATAACCATACACCCTTCCACGTATTGTTGCCTCGAGCCTCTCACAATCCACTATAGCTGCATATCCCTTGAGCCAATATATACCTAGAATGATCGCAAACGAAGTTCAAAACAAAACAATCACATGTAAAAGATAAACCATTCTTGAAAAAACTAGACCACGACAATGCATATAAAGACTATACGAAACCCTTACGAGGTTAATCACAACAAATGGTCTATCTACAATCTCAATTTCTGAACGTAACTTGCAAACAAGCTCATTACAAATAAAAGAATGAGATGCCTCATTATCAAACAAAACTCGAACTGAAACAACTTAAATAGAAAGAGTACCTTGCACCACAACACTCTTCCATGTCTCCATTGTAGTAAGACCTATTGAGGAAGAAGATACAACATCCAACGCATATGCCTTTACAAACTGCTTATCCTTTGGCGGTTCTGGATAGTTCTTCCTCAAGCGCCCAGCCTTATCACAGTTATAACACTTCCTCCCCACCTTCGGAACCTTACAATCTTTGGAATAATGGCCCTTCTCATGATAGTTAAAGCAGGTAACCTCACCCTCAGGTTTCTTCTGGTCATTTTTCCCCTGTTGTTGTTATTTCCTTTTTCCGTTTTTTCTTATTTCTTCCACCCTGCTTCAACTTCGCCTTATTCTCAACAACAACCTCTTCCTTATTAGGAAACAAAATCTCCTTCCTTAAAGCCTTATTGATTAGCTTCTCATATGGATTCTCGGTATGATCCAAAAACTTCTTTCCAAGACATTCTTCCAAACCCATAATAAAATTATTGTTCTTTTGGAATGGAGTCTCAATATACAAATCAGCGCACTTTGACAAAGCTTCAAACTCCATTACATGCTGAGAGATAGGCCTCCTTCTTTGCTTCAAATCATTAAACCTCCTAAAGAGTATCGAGATCTGGACCGTAGAAACGAACTTCTCCTCAAACTTAGTTCTAAACTGATCCTGCATGATGCGGTCCTTTGGAGTCTTAAGAGTAATGGAATTCCATTAATCCATCACTCGTCCTTGAATCTGCCTCGATGTGAGCTTCCTCTTTGTTTCATCATAGATCTCTTGTAACAACCTGGAAATGCGAGCCAGTTTAAAAAATTTATTTTAGCGAATTTTGAATAGTTAAAATGGATTATTTTAAATAATATCGACGAGAAATTTATTTTGAATAGAAATAGAAGTATATATTTATTCGAATCGTCGATAGAATATAAATAATTTATTTTAATTATAAAAGGAATTGAAAATGGCGCGGTAGTTCGATAATTTGATTTCAAAGTTCAAATGAATGTACCGGGTGCAAAACAAACCGGATTTTAGCGAAACCAAAAATATTTGAATCTAATTGAGAATATCTTTCCAACGAATCCGAAAAATCAAAATTTCATAGCGGGAATCAAAAGATATGTCCAGTTGAAAATTCAGAATAGTCGCTATGGAATTTTGGCCCTAAAAATGGGAATTTTGCAAACGACCTCATAATTCGACGAAACCCCTTTTGTTGGATCCGTGATGTCAAGTTATTGCTAGATTCCAATTTTCATAATTTTTCGGATCAATATGTGAGCGTGGCAAAGGAAAACGCGTTTGACCAGTTTAAGTTGATTTTAATCGACTGGAAATTGGCCATTTTTCAAACGGTCTCGGAATTCGACGAAACTAGTTTTGTTAGTACCATATCGTCAATACGAAGCTAGAAAATATTTTTCGGGAATTTTTAGAGTTAGTATGCGACCCCAATAAATTGAAATGCGCGTTCAAATTCAATATATAGAGTTATATGTTGATTTTGACGAAAATTGATCGAAACGGTCGAATCAGCTTACGGTACATATCCCATATTGTTCGGAATGGGGGTAATTAGCTATGGACGACAGGCGGTGGATCCCGTTTCGAGGTCAAAATAAAATGTACCTTTTTGAAATTAAATAATTAAATAAATTAAAAAATAAAAAAACCCTCCCTCCCCCTTTAACCATTCAGCCCTCCCCTTCACCACTCAGTTTCGATCCCGATTAGAAAAAAAGGGAATCAACAACGGGGGGGAGGAACCCGCGCCACCGCCACATCCCCCTCAGCACCCTTTTTCCTCCACAACCTCCCTCCTCTTGCCAATCGAAGCCTCCAGCCCCAAAAACGCCCCGCCGCCGCTCCCTTCGCCACCAACCTCGTCACCTCCGCCCTCCGCTCCTTCTCTCCCCTCTGCTGCAAGAACCGACGCCACCCACTTCCCTTTCTCGTCCCTCTCTTCTCCGATTGAAGCCCAAGACCACCCACCGCCTTCAAGACCTCGACTGAGCTCCCCTTTTCCCCCCTCTTCCCTCTTCGATTCACGGTGCGTGTTTATTTAATTTTAATTTCAGTTTTAATTTGTTTAAAGCCTTGTTTTTCTAAAGTATGAGCATTGAAAGGAATTGGACTTTATGTTATGAAAGGCGAGACAAGGTTTGATTGTTAAACGTATAAAGGTTTGATTTTTTAGAAACGAAAAGTTATAATTTTTAGAGATGAAAGGTCGGGATTTTATACATATAAAGTTATGATTTTTTTAAAAATAAAAAGACGATATTTTTATATAGTAAAAGACGAGATTTTTAAAAATGAAAAGATCGGATTTATATTTATATTTATCGTAGGAAGGTTAGATTTTTATAACGAAGAAAGATTATATTTTTCATAATAGAAAGGAGTGATTTTTATTTAGGAAAATATACGATTTTCATACTAGGAAGAATGAAAATATAATTTTTATATAAGAAAGAAGTTAAAAATATAATTTTTATATAAGCATGAATATAAAAATATAATCTTTATATGTGTTGTAGCGAATTAACCATATAAAGAAGTGATTTTGTTTGAAATATAAGTTGAAATTTTTATATAGATAAAAATCGATTTTTCTATATATGAAGTTGCATTATAATAATATGATTTTTATATAGGGGCGGTAATAAAAATATGACATTTATATAGTAGAGATTATAAAAATACAATTTTTATAAAGTAGAGAATATAAAAATACAATTTATATATATATAACGAAATAAAAATCTAATTTTCATTATACGTATAGTGATATGAAAATGTGATTTTTATCCATATAGCATTGGAATAAAAATGTGATTTTTAATGTGAACAGCGTGACAAAGATTATGTTGGGGGTACGGGCAAATCCAGATGTTCAGAGATTCAGAAATAAATCTGGTGGAGTTTGGATTAGCTATCGGTGAGAACTTCTCACTTTAAATATTCTTTTCTAGTTAAAAATATATACTAGGATGCATACGGTGCTTAGCAGCTCCCGACACCCGTCATCCACAGACCATGGATGACTTGTATGTTTGATTGTTTGTTGGGGTGAAAATTGATTGTGTGATGTGAAATGAAATAAAATATTTATATCGTTAAAAATATTTGATCGTTAAAAATATTATTTTTAACGTGCGTGTGCGAATAAAAATATGTGTTTGTTGATTTGAAACCCCACACGGGTGTTGGGATGATATTTGGCATACTCTCGTCCCGATTGATTGGTTATATGTCGATCGATTGATTGACAAGCTGTTATAAGCGTTAATTATTTATATTTAATGCTTATGCAGTTGTGTGGTGCACTTTGGATGATGATTGATTATTTATCGTTGTGATTATATACATGTGTTGTATGGAATCCATATGATTAACATTATATGATAATTGATTGGGCCTCATTCCAATTGGGAAAATAAAGGATAGAATAAATGTGTATTCATGTGTTGAGAATGTTCACGTGTTGAAAGAAATATATATATATCCATGTGTTGAATAGAATAAATATTCATTTATTGAATAGAATAACGAATTTATTGAAATATATAAAGCCGTGTTGATTAGAGACGCGCCATTTTGATGTGAGCGATATTTATATCGATTATATTCGTTTTTAAAATAATTATAGAAGAAGAAGTGATTTCAAAATATAACGTTCTGAAAATATTATCATTTGTATATCGATGATGTGGAATATTCAATTTCGATTTGAAATTGAATATAAAGTTGAGATCGTTCGAAAACGAATTTAAAACGATTTATAAAGTATGTTTTAAAAGGAAATCGACGAAATATATATAACATAAATATATTATATATTATATTTATAATGGCCTGAATAGAACGCGCCGCGCTGCGACAGTTCGCGAATTTCGACCATTGGCTTCGAATTGACGTTGCGGGAGATCCGACCGTCATATTCTCCTGAAACCGGAACCGTTGGGTTCGTATCGAAAAGAGCTTTCCAATGAATATTAGAAATTTGAAATATAACAGTTGGATTTGGAATTATGTCCAAATCAAATTTGGAAAAGGTCGCTATAAGTGCAGTTTGATGGCCGTTGATGGAAATCGACTGTACGGGCTTTGATAAAATTATTAAAAATATCAATAATTTGTGTAAAATCATAAGAAATGATTAGTGAAGAATTAGGGTGAAAATTTCCATATTTGAAAAGATAAAAATAGATTTTTATCAAAATGAACTAGTTTCGAACTAGAATTAAAATCAATTTATTTTTGAAATAAATAAATTGAATTTGAAAGTGGTTTTAAAAATAATCAAAATTCCTACGTGAATTGGGATGGATTTGAATCGAAATTACCTTCGGAATTTTTCAATGTTGGATTTCTTGATTACACAGATATTGTTATGGGAATTTGAAAGATATATTTATATCGTTACTTCCAATACGATATTTGTTGGTCGTAGAATTTGACATTGAATATAAGCCGATATATTTTCTATTCAGAGCTTTGTATTCAATATCAAACGTGATTTGGGTTTGTCGTGAATGGTGTCTTCATTAACACTGTTCTTAAGCCCAGTTGAGAAAAAGATTAAATCTTTCTATTTAGATTTAATGAGGTGTACCAATTAAATAATATTAATTGGAATCGAATTTAAATTGGTTTTGGGTTTATCGTGAGCGGTGTTTTGAATAACATCTGTTCTTTAACCCGATTAACAATAGGATGCGATTTTGGGTTTATCGTGAACCGTGTTTTAGATGACATTGGTTCTTTAACCCAGTTAAAGACAGGATATCGATTTTAGAAAAGACTAAAACTAAGTGGAGTTTTAATGAATCTTTAATTAGATTGAAATGTGAATTGATAATTTAAATTATCAAATCTGAAAGGTGATCGAGAATGGAGTACCACCAGTTTTTCTCCAAAGCGATAGTTAAATCTTTAATTAGATTTGAACGTGAAATGGTAATTAATTTTACCGATAACACCGTGGTGTTAGTTATGGAGTATTACCATTTTTTCTCCATGGGATATATAGGTTGGGATTGGGAAATAAAATAAATAATTACTTCGATGTGGTTCGCTAATCCCGACTAGTTTGGAAAACCATGATATGGTTTGAAATGATATCCAAAGAAGGATTAAAGAATAAATTTAGAAGAATTTATCTTTGATAAAATTAATGGGAACCTTTCCCTAAGGGTGTGAAAATTTGAATAATAGAATATTCTGAATTGGAATGAGGCATTTGTTGTGTTTGTGTAACATTTGTTTATTATATACGTGGGTTATTCAGAAAGGCCGGGTTTATACCCATTCTGAATAACCGATTCGGCGATAAGTCGAAGATGAAGACGGTGGTTGAAGACCGGAAATCTTCACATCGTTTGGGTGATTGCTGATGATCTCGATTGGGCTGTACACCCAAGAGGAGAGAAACAGTTGGTGATCGTCCAGACGTGCTTGGAGATCGATGGATATGCGAGGAAAGTGCCTCCGGTTTCGTTCAGACCTTGAACGAACTTGTAAATGGATTGTTTGTCTGACATTGGATTTTATTCTGTGTTGATTGATCTCTATTAAATATACGTCTGTTTGGCGATAGAGAATTTATTATCTTGCTTAACGCCCTTCTCTGAGACGTACGAGCTTAGAGGTTGCATATCGATGGACATCAGTCGCATGGAGTGAATTGCCTGTGTGGCACGCCTAAGTGGCAAAGGATCAAGGCTTCTGTTGAAAAGCAAAGTCTTGTGGTTGATGATCAAAGCACGGCCTGTGTGGCGTAGCTTTGTGTATAGCGTGAATTCGCGAGCCTCACACCTCGGTATGAGTCAAAAACGGGATAAGGACCCAAGGAGTGCACGACGTTTCTTTCTAGCTAGTGGTGGTGTCAATGCTTAAACTGACTAACATTTATATACTTTTCACCTGTGTGGTTGTTGGATGCGAGGCGCCTCGATTATAGGTCCTATAGGACCGGGAAACGTGTGTTCAGGAATTGCCAATCCTCAAAAGTAAGAGAGGACCGACCTTGGAGGTTCCAAAGGATCATAGTGGGGTCCTAAGACATTTGCTAGAGTGTCTCGAATCGGAGAGGAGCTTGCCCCTTGCCTCGACTCATGACGGAAATCCAATTTCCAATACGTGATATTGCAGTTTTATTTGTAAGACCTAGTATGGCGACATAGTGGTATGGGTCATTCATGCCGCCTATGATTGATATTTATGATTGAAATTGTTTTGACACTATACACTTATAGTAATATCAAAATAATGTGTTTTAAACGTATCAAGCATGCTTTGGCTATTATAAGGTAAAAACCCTATCCTCCGGCTTGCGTTGCATTGTGTGATGGGACCTGGGTCTTATAATAGCTTCATTTTTCTTTATTTAGCATTGCGCTGTTCGTTTTATGCATTGGGATTCTTGGGAGGAAACCCGTTCTGTGTTATACGGCGTGGTCCCTTGATTTACCGAACTTTAAAATAAAGATTAATAACTGTTTTAGTTCACACACCAGTCACATGACTGACCTGGAGTTTATTGTTTTAACCTAAACTCTGGGTGCCTTTATTTTCGACACGGGCAGCTAGTAGTTTTGGTTTTGCAGATTTATATTCACCCTGATTTACAGCTGGAACGATACTCGGAAAGCTCTGTATCCGTGTATTACTTCTAGTTGTGTTTTGTATTATTTTTCCGCTGCAGTAATGTATTTAAATCTCTGATATTCTTTGTTGTGTAATATTTATTCATACTTTGTATATTCTTGTATTCTGATGGAATTGTTGTAATAAATAATGAAATGTTCTTTTGTTTGCGTTCTATTTTGTCGTGTTCTCAAGGTAATCCGTGCTTTCCTTACCGGGGAAGTTACGGGCTATCACAGTTGGTATCAGAGCTTTGGTTTACAGAGCTCGAGAAAAAGACACATTAGAACCGAACGAAAGAATTCGTCAGATATTGGATTAGTAATATCCATTTAGAATGACTCGTTAGAGATAGGATCAGTAGTATCCTAGAACGAGTGTGAAGAGTATATTTTTCAAATGAAAACGAATTTTGTTTTGAAATTTAAATCGTTTTATACGTATTTGAATATTTATTTATTTTGAATTTGGACAATCGAGTATATAAAGGTTTTGCATATACGCGTCATGAACGTATATTCCAAGTTTTAATATACTAGATAGATATAGAATCACATTCTAGTCGCCCGGAGATGGTACTGATAATTGTCATGACATCATCAGTATTTATGTTCGAGTAACGAAGGTGTGATATCTATATATTTCCATTAGACTGGTGTGAGAACCGAAACTATATAGATTTATTATTGTGATTTGGCATCAAAACATGATTTTCTGTATATATATCAAAGTTATGAATTTGAAATGATAGTCAACTAATTGATTGTTGATTGTGTTGTTTGATTATTGATTTGAAATTTTGAAACATTATGCCAAATTGAACCTAATATTGAACTGTATGGAAAATTGTTTGAAATTGCATGCATATACATGTGCTTACATTGAACAGGTCATAGCAAGGAGGCTAGAGCAGAAGAATAAAATTGTTTGCCCGACAAATAGGTACATGTTTACCATAATTTACTGTTTTGTTTGGGTGATGATGATTTTATGAGCCGATTGGCTAGCCGCTTGGCTTTTTCTTTTGGATTGAAGAAGGCCATGGGAGGCTATATGAAATATCCCGAAGTCCCCGGTGCAAGGGAGGTTATGGCGAAAAATTTCGAAAATTTAGGGTGTTAGCCAAATTTTTGAAAAATTTGAAAAGTTCTTAGAAACTGAAAAGTTGAAGAACTTAAGCCATAACGAAAATAATGAAAGTTGAGTTGATTTGTTAAACAACTTTCGGCTTCGTTCCTTTTCGGGGATGAAAAGTTTTAAGTGGGGGAGAATGTAACAACCCGGAAATGTGAGCCAGTTTAAATTTTTTATTTTGGCAATTTTAGCGAATTTTGAATAGTTAAAATGGATTATTTTAAATAATATCGACAAGAAATTTATTTTGAATAGAAATAGAAGTATATATTTATTTGAATCGTCGATAGAATATAAATAATTTATTTTAATTATAAAAGGAATTGAAAATGGCGCGGTAGTTTGATAATTTGATTTCAAATTTCAAATGAATGTACCGGGTGCAAAACAAACCGGATTTTAGCGAAACCAAAAATATTTGAATCTAATTGAGAATATATTTACAACGAATCCGAAAAATCAAAATTTCATAGCGGGAATCAAAAGATATGTCCAGTTGAAAATTCAGAATAGTCGCTATGGAATTCTGGCCCTAAAAATGGGAATTTTGCAAACGACCTCAGAATTCGACGAAACCACTTTTGTTGGATCCGTGATGTCAAGTTATTGCTAGATTCCAATTTTCATAATTTTTCGAATCAATATGTGAGCGTGGCAAAGGAAAACGCGTTTGACCAATTTTAGTTGATTTTAATCGACTGGAAATTGGCCATTTTTCAAACCGTCTCGGAATTCGACCAAACTAGTTTTGTTAGGACCGTATCGTCAATACGAAGCTAGAAAATATTTTTTGGGAATTTTTAGAGTTAGTATGTGACCCCAGTAAATTGAAATGCGCGTTCAAATTCAATATATAGAGTTATATGTTGATTTTGACGAAATTTGATCGAAACGGTCGAATCAGCTTACGGTACATATCCCATTTTGTTCGGAATAGGGGTAAATAGCTATGGACGACAGGCGGTGGGTCAAGTTTCGAGGTCGAAATAAAAAGTACCTTTTTGAAATTAAATAATTATATAAATTAAAAAATAAAAAACCCTCCCTCCCCCTTTAACCATTTATCCCCCCTTCCCCGCTCAGTTTCGATCCCGATTAAAAAAAAAGGGAATCAACGACGGGGGGGGTAGGAGGAACCCGCGCCTCCTCCGCCGCCGCTGTTGGCGGGCGCGCCACCACCACACCACCCTCAGCACCCTTCTTCCTCCGCAACCTCCCTCCTCTTGCCAATCGAAGCCTCCAGCCCCAAAAACGCCCCGCCGCCGCTCCCTTCGCCACCAACCTCATCACCTCCGCCCTCCGCTCCTTCTCTCCCCTCTGCTGCAAGAACCGACGCCACCCACTTCCCTTTCTCGTCCCTCTCTTCTCCGATTGAAGCCCAAGACCACCCACCGCCTTCAAGACCTCGACTGAGCTCCCCTTTTCCCCCCTCTTCCCTCTTCGATTCACGGTGCGTGTTTATTTAATTTTAATTTCAGTTTTAATTTGTTTAAAGCCTTGTTTTTCTAAAGTATGAGCATTGAAAGGAATTGGATTTTATGTTATGAAAGGCGAGACAAGGTTTGATTGTTAAAACATATAAAGGTTTGATTTTTTAGAAACGAAATGTTATAATTTTTAGAGATGAAAGGTCGGGATTTTATACATATAAAGTTATGATGTTTTTAAAAAATAAAAAGACGATATTTTTATATAGTAAAAGACGAGATTTTTAAAATGAAAAGATCGGATTTTTATTTATATTTATCGTAGGAAGGTTAGATTTTTATAACGAAGAAAGATTATATTTTTCATAATAGAAAGGAGTGATTTTATTTTAGGAAAATATACGATTTTCATACTAAGAAGAATGAAAATATTATTTTTATATAAGAAAGAAGTTAAAAATATAATTTTTATATAAGCATGAATATAAAAATATAATCTTTATATGTGTTGTAGCGAATTAACCATATAAAGAAGTGATTTTGTTTGAAATATAAGTTGAAATTTTTATATAGATAAAAACTCGATTTTTCTATATATGAAGTTTCGATTATAATAATATGATTTTTATATATGGGCGGTAATAAAAATATGACTTTTATATAGTAGAGATTATAAAAATATAGTTTTTATAAGGTAGAGAATATAAAAATAAAATTTTTATATATATAATGAAATAAAAATCTGATTTTTATTATGCGTATAGTGATATGAAAATGTGATTTTTATCCATATAGCGTTGGAATAAGAATGTGATTATTAATGTGAACAGCGTGACAAAGATTATGTTGGGGGTACGGGCAAATCCAGAAGTTCAGAGATTCAGAAATAAATCTGGTGGAGTTTGGGTTAGCTATCGGCGAGAACTTCTCACTTTAAATCTTCTTTTCTAGTTAAAAATATATATTAGGGTGCAGACGGTGCTTAGCAGCACCCGACACCCGTCATCCACAGACCATAGATGGCTTGTATGTTTTATTGTTTGTTGTGGTGAAAATTGATTATGTGATGTGAAATGAAATAAAATATTTATGTAGCTAAAAATATTTGATCGTTAAAAATATTATTTTTAACGTTTGTGTGTGAATAAAAATATGTGTTTGTTGATTTGAAACCCCACACGGGTGTTGGGATGATATTTGGCATACACTCATCCCGATTGATTGGTTATATGTCGATCGATTGATTGACAGGCTGTTATAAGCGTTAATTATTTATATTTAATGCTTATGAAGTTGTGTGGTGCACTTTGGATGATGATTGATTATTTATCGTTGTGATTATATACATGTGTTGTATGGAATCCATATAATTAACATTATATGGTAATTGATTGGGCCTCATTCCAATTGGGAAAATAAAAGATAGAATAAATGTATATTCATGTGTTGAGAATATTCACGTGTTGAAAGAAATATATATATCCATGTGCTGAATAGAATAAATATTCATTTATTGAATAGAATAATGAATTTATTGAAATATATAAAGCCGTGTTGATTAGAGACGTGCCATTTTGACGTGAGCGATATTTATATCGAGTATATTCGTTTTTTAAATAATTATCGAAGAAGAAGTGATTTCAAAATATAACGTTTTGAAAATATTATCATTTGTATATCGATGATGTGGATTATTCAATTTCGATTCGAAATTGAATATGAAGTTGAGATCGTTCAAAAACGAATTTAAAACGATTTATAAAGTAACTTTTAAAAGGAAATCGATGAAATATATAATATATATATATATATATAATGGCCTGAATAGAACGCGCCACGCTGCGACAGTTCGCGAATTTCGACCATTGACTTCGAATTGACGTTGCGGGAGATCCGACCGTCGGATTCTCCTGAAACAGGAACCGTTGGGTTCGTATCGAAAAGGGCTTTCCAATGAATATTAGAAATTTGAAATCTAACGGTTAGATTTGGAATTATGTCCAAATCAATTTGGAAAAGGTCGCTGTAAGTGCAGTTCGATGGCCATTGATGGAAATCGACTGTACGTGCTTTGATAAAATTATTAAAAATATCAATAATTTGTGTAAAATCATAAGAAATGATTTTTGAAGAATTGGGGTGAAAATTTCCATATTTGAAAAGATAAAAATAGATTTTTTATCAAAATGAACTAGTTTTGAACTAGAATTAAAATCAATTTATTTTTGAAATAAATAAATTGAATTTGAAAGTGGTTTTAAAAATAATCAAAATTCCCAATACGTGAATTGGGATGGATTTGAATCGAAATTATCTTCGGAATTTTTTGATGTTGGATTTCGTGGTTACACAGATATTGTTATGGGAATTTGAAAGATATATTTATATCGTTATTTCCAATACGATATTTGTTGGTCGTAGAATTTGACATTGAATATAAGCCGATATATTTTCTATTCAGAGCTTTGTATTCAATATCAAACGTGATTTGGGTTTGTCGTGAATGGTGTCTTCATTAACACTGTTCTTAAGCCCAGTTGAGAAAAAGATTAAATCTTTCTATTTAGATTTAATGAGGTGTACCAATTAAATAATATTAATTGGAATCGAATTTAAATTGGTTTTGGGTTTATCGTGAGCGGTGTTTTGAATAACACCTGTTCTTTAACCCGATTAACAATAAGATGTGATTTTGGGTTTATCGTGAACCGTGTTTTAGATGACATTGGTTCTTTAACCCGGTTAAAGATAGGATATCGATTTTAGAAAAGATTAAAACTAAGTGGAGTTTTAATGAATCTTTAATTAGATTGAAATGTGAATTGATAATTTAAATTATCAAATCTGAAAGGTGATCGAGAATGGAGTACCACCAGTTTTGCTTCAAAGCGATAGTTAAATCTTTAATTAGATTTGAACGTGAAATGGTAATTAATTTTACTGATAACACCGTGGTGTTAGTTATGGAGTATTACCAGTTTTGCTCCATGGGATATATAGGTTGGGATTGGGAAATAAAATAAATAATTACTTCGGTGTGGTTCGCTAATCCCGACTAGTTTGAAAACCATGATATGGTTTGAAATGATATCCAAAGAAGGATTAAAGAATAAATTTAGAAGAATTTATCTTTGATAAAATTAATGGTAACCTTTCCCTAAGGGTGTGAAAATTTGAATAAAAGAATATTCTGAATTGGAATGAGGCGTTTGTTGTGTTTGTGTAGTATTTGTTTATTATATACGTGGGTTATTCAGAAAGGTCGGGTTTATACCCATTCTGAATAACCGATTCGGCGATAAGTCGAAGATGAAGACGGTGGTTGAAGACCGGAAATCTTCACATCGTTTGGGTGATTGCTGATGATCTCAATTGGGCTGTACACCCAAGAGGAGAGAAACAGTTGGTGATCGTCCAGACATGCTTGGAGATCGATGGATATGCGAGGAAAGTGCCTCCGGTTTCGTTCAGACCCAGAACGAACTTGTAAATGGATTGTGTGTCTGACATTGGATTTTATTCTGTGTTGATTGATCTCTATTAAATATACATCTGTTTGGCGGTGGAGAATTTATTCTCTTGCTTAACGCCCTTCTCTGAGACGTATGAGCTCTGAGGTTGTATATCGATGGACATCAGTCGCATGAAGTGAATTGCCTGTGTGGCACGCCTAAGTGGAAAATGATCAAGGCTTCTGTTGAAAAGCAAAGTCTTGTGGTTGATGATCAAAGCACGGCCTGTGTGGCGTAGCTTTGTGTATAGCGTGAATTCGCAAGCCTCACACCTTGGTATGAGTCAAAAACGGGATAAGGACCCAAGGAGTGCACGACGTTTCTTTCTGGCTAGTGGTGGTGTCAGTGCTTAAACTGGATGACATTTATATACTTTTCACCTGTGTGGTTGTTGGATGCGAGGCGCCTCGATTATAGGTCCTATAGGACCGGGAAACGTGTGTTCAGGAATTGCCAATCCTCAAAAGTAAGAGAGGACCGACCTTGGAGGTTCCAAAGGATCATAGTGGGGTCCTGAGACATTTGCTAGAGTGTCTCGAATCGGAGAGGAGATTGCCCCTTGCCTCGACTCATGACAGAAATCCAATTTCCAATACGTGATATTGCGGTTTTATTTGTAAGACCTAGTATGGCGACATAGTGGTATGGGTCATTTATGTCGCCTATGATTGATATTTATGATTGAAATTGTTTTGACACTATACACTTATAGTAATATCAAAATAATGTGTTTTAAACGTATCAAGCATGCTTTGGCTATTATAAGGTAAAAACCCTATCCTCCGGCTTGTGTTGCATTGTGTGATGGGACCTTGGTCTTATAATAGCATCATTTTTCTTTATTTAGCATTGCGCTGTTTATTTTATGCATTGGTATTCTTGGGAGGAAACCCGTTCCGTGTTATACGGCATGGTCCCTTGATTTACCGAACTTTAAAATAAAGATTAATAATTGTTTTAGTTCTCACACCAGTCACATGACTGACCTGGAGTTTATTGTTTTAACCTAAACTCTGGGTGCCTTTATTTTCGACATGGGCAGCTAGTAGTTTTGGTTTTGCAGATTTATATTCACAGGATCCTGATTTACAGCTAGAACGATACTCGGAAAGCTCTGTATCCGTGTATTACTTCTAGTTGTGTTTTGTATTATTTTTCCGCTGCAGTAATGTATTTAAATATCTGATATTCTTTGTTGTATAATATTTATTCATACTCTGTATATTCTTGTATTCTGATGGAATTGTTGTAATAAATATTGAAATGTTCTTCTGTTTGCGTTCTAGTTTGTCGTGTTCTCAAGGTAATCCGTGCTTTCCTTACCGGGGAAGTTACGGGCTATCACATCTCTAAGTCCCAAAAGACGTGAACACAGGTATCCAATCAATTCTGAATATCAATAGTAGGTTTTGTAACAACAAACGACTTGACATCCATAGTAGTATAATCCCTGTAGAGCTTAGCAACATTAATACCCATAGGTGCCTGCACAGGAACTATGCCCTCTACTTCCGCTTCAGAAGTGGGCATCCTTTTCATGATCGATGCCATCATGGCCTCAAACATAGTAGGATAATCGAGCGTAGCAGGTGCATCTTCCAACTGACTACCCTTGCCCACTCCTCCAGCAGCAGCCTCATCCATAGCAACGTGTCCCGAAGTTTGACAACTCATTCCTTATCTAAAACAAGAATGATCGGTCCACATCAGAGAAAGGCCGCAATGGTGCTCAAGTGCTTACTAACTTACTATACTATAGACCATAATATAGTAATCATTCGTTAAAAATTACAAATAGGTCTCTTATACACTTTTACGTTCATAAAATTTGGGTAAAATCAATTAACCAAAGCTTTGATATTGAATGTGACAACCGCCCCATGCCTCCTATACTAGCCCAACGTGTCATGCCAATATGGGATGATCATCAAGGAAAATACTCTCAAAACAGAACCTGTCGTATAGCATAACAAAGCAGAAGATCTCATCTCCATAAAACCACAGAATCTCATGTACATCCTAGTATATGAATATGTGAATACAATATGCTTCACTACATCCCTTAGAGTATCTCTACAAAATAGCAGAATAGTTATACGGTACAAGAAAATAGTGCGTCAACAACCTTCTCGTCACCATGCCGCACATGCGCCACTAAACCTGTAACCTGCTACTCGGTCTACTTATCGATATCATCAATGAGTAGCACAAGGTGATAAGAGGAGACATAAAACCCTGAGTCTGGCAACAATCATAGTAAGCGATAAAATAACTATCAACAGTTATGTAGGATAATATGATAATAGATGGTTCGGGTCTCACCTGAGTCGTCCCCAAAACCACAGAGTAAGCACATAATAATATAACATGCTACAAACACACATAATAGACACGAGTTAGAATAGGATTCTCATTCCCGCTTCTCCTCCATGTCCTACGGTGATAGTCTACCTAGGGAAAATAGAAGAGAACTTACACAAGAAACCATAGCATTCATAACAAGCAATAACCTAGCTATGCAGCCTTGAATGCGTCGATATTGAATGACTGGTCGATGTCATTTGTCAAGGGCTTATGAAAACCCTGGTTCTAGTCAGACTGTCACACGTCCCACGTACGTTGGCCTCCTCGAGACAACTAAATCATTCCTCAAGCAATCCAGGGTACATGATCTCTTAAATCCTGACAGGCGTCTCCATGATACCCCTTCTTAGAGTCTGCTAGAACCTTCGACTATCTACAATTTCTTGGTACTTCAAACTTCACAATCCATCCATGATGACTTCATCCTTTAGTTTGAGTCCCACACGAATCAGCCCATTATCTCTCTTGCTTGAGTCCCATTCAAGTCAATCCATCATCTTACAAGCTCGAGTCCCACTCAAGTCGATCCATTACCTTGCTGCATCATTGCACAATTAGTGTCTCATCAAATCAACTTCGACCACTCCCGCCTTGAGTTCGCGATCGAAGAACCATGCCTTGTTGATAACCACTTCAATCGCATTGAAGCTTTCCGCAATCCAACACCACCAACAAGATCCAATAGGCAAGTGCTCCACATCTCCCCAATCATCATCCATAATGGATTACTGTCCATCGGCTACGCACTGGTACCTATCCGTCCACTTAACCAATTTTTGGCTAAGTGTTAGATCCGTGCACTCCCCTTCTCGAGTACTTCCCTCAAGTTCAATCTCGAAACATGACTCTTTTCCGATGATTATCCCTATCGATCCATTAATGAGAACTCGAGCGATCATACTTTGACCCATCCAAGTCTCACTAAAATTTGCATGTGACCAGTTTTTCTCCCTTTGGAGCCATGCCTCAAATTTCACTACCCCTTGACCAATCGCATAAGATCGATACTAATCCATATGGCATGGACCGATACCGATCCATGTACTAGGCTTATTTAATGATGAAATTTTCTCAGTATCATCACGAAACCTTCCAGAGCTTCTCCGCTAAGTTTCATCTGAATCTGATCATCTAAACCTCCGATTTGCTTTGTTTATCAATTGAAAGCCTACGATACATAAATCTAAATGATCAAATCATTCATAATCGTACAATTCAACAGATCAGACAACAATCCATCAAATTTCAATCATGATCAATCATACAAACATGAACATACATAAATTATAGCATAGAAGCCACGGATATAATATAATTAGGATCTAAACATGTGTTAAATGTGATTAATCTAACAACTTACCAATTCATTAATCAATTCAGATTATTTTTGGGTTTCTAATACTGAAATTAACACAAGCAATCGGATTTTAGGTGATATTAGCATGCATGGTGTGAAATAATCCTAAATTAACACATATTTTCCATAATACCCATGTAAGAGATATTTATCACTCACCAAAGCCTAGATTTGATGAAATTACTATGAAATCAATTCTAGACAACAAAGATATAGAGAAGAAAATCCTTGATTTGATGCAAAATAGCAAGATCTGATCTTCTCGAATGTAGATCTTGCCTTAGGATATGATTAAGAATGAATAAATGAAGAAATTAGGGTTGAAAATTGAATCTTGAAAACCACAAAAAACAATTTAATGTTCGATGAGAAGAGAAACCCTAATTCTCTTCCCAACCCTTTTTTTTATAGTCGTAGGTCATTATCCTAATGCGCTTACCAATAAACCCATTAGCAACTAATTAATCTACGAAGTAGAAACTGAAACATAAAACAAAAATTTCTCCCTAACCGTTGAGCCAAATCCTTAATAGATCATCTAGGAAATTGCCAACCAGCATTCCAATCTAGTGAGATAGATTTCAGCACCTGATTCATCCCTCATCAAAAGTTACAACTAAAATAATAAATCTAATGAAAAATGGTCACAAATAAACTAGATAAACATCACGGACATGTCTCATATCCCCATACACAACATATTAAAATTTGAGAAAGATATGACCACTAGTGAATTAAATACAATTATATATGGGACATACCACTTAAAGAGTTCGGGATGGGTCGACCTCACACTCTCTTCCGTTTCCCACATATAATCATCATCTTCCTCGCTCCATTCTACTTTGACTAGCTTAACAACCTTTCTCATAAGTTGTTTTGTGTCATTCCCCACAATGTGAAGTGGCTTACGAAGTATAGAAACTTTTGGCTTTACCTCTGAGTCTTCAACCTAATCTGTGGATACCACCATACTCGAGTCATGCACAAACTTCCTTAGATATGACATATGAAATACATTGTTCACACCCGCCATCTTATTAGGTAATTCCACTTTATAAGCGAGCTTCCTAATAAACTCGATAATCAGAAACAGTCCAACAAACCTCAGGGAAAACGTGCCTTTCCTTTCGAACCGAACAACATTCCTTGGAGGCAAAACCTTCACGAACACCAAGTCTTCAACTAAGAATTCCAAATCCTTTCTTCTCTAATCGACATAACTCTTTTGGTTATCTTGGGCGGCTTTCATTCGTTTCTGAATGATCTTAACCTTACCATTATTATCCCTTATCATTTCGGGACCAAGCACCAATTTATCTCCAGTCTTAACCAAAAAGATGTAGAATTACATGGCTTTTCGTACAACGCCTCATGCAGTGTTGTTCAAATATTTGACTGGTAGCTATTATTATAGGAAAACTTAACTAGATGCAGACGGTCTTTCCAAGATCCTCAAAACCAAATACATAAGCCCTTAGAAGATCTTCTAACACTCGGTTGACTTTTTTCGTTTGACCATCGGTTTGGGGGTGATAAGCCATACACATGCGTAGCTCAGTTCCTAACGCCTCTTACAAACTCTTCCAGATTCCATTGGTAAATAAAGGATCTCGATCATTTACTAAACTTTTCGATATCCCATGGAATTGAAACTATCCATTTAATACACAACTCAGCCAGGTAACTGTCTTTTTAGTTGATTTAACAGGAATAAACCTTATGCTTTTGGTCAATTGATCCACAATAACCCATATATCTTCATTTCCTGCCCTAGTCCTAGGCAAACCATCGACAAAATCCATCAACATTTGTTCCCACTTCCACGTAAGAACTTCCAATGGTTATAGTAATTTACTCGTCTTCTTCTGCTCGGCTTTAAACAACTAATAGTTCATACATTTCGAGATAAACCTCCCGACATCCCCTTTCATTCTTTCCCAGTAGTAAACTCTCTTCATGTCTCGATACATCTTGTTACCACCAGGATGAATAGTCAATCTGGACTAATGACATTCTCTTAGAACCTCATCTCTCAATTCATCTAAATAAGGAATAACCAATCGTTTACTTTTCGAAGCCAACCATCCCAATTGAATTCATAATCCTTAATTTCCTTGGGTTTCACTCTCATCTCTAATATCCATACGATCTCCATAAGCTTAGAGTCTCAATTCTGGATTTCTCCAATCCTTTCGATGAGAATTGTTCTAATTAATAAGCTTGCTAACATTTCAGGCTCTAATTCACAGTAAGGTCTGAAGTCAAAACAAGCCAAATACTCGAGATGCTTCCATTCTGTAAACATGGCAGTTAAACTCACATGTCTTCTGCTTAATGCATCGGCCATTGCATTACCTTTCCTGGAGTATAGGATACCAAAATCATATGATGCCAAAAACTCTAATCTTTGTTACTGCTAAAGATTTAAATCCTTCTGGGAGATAAGGTAATTCAATGACTTATGTTTCGTCGAATCTAACTCCCGACAAATAATGCCTTCAAATCTTCAAAGAAAACACTGTCACTGTTAACTCTAAATCGTGAGTCGGGTAATTTCTTTCATGTGGATTTGACTATCGACTTGCATGAGCTATAACTCTATCCTTCTGCATTAGCACTGCTCCAAGTCAAGTACCACATGAATCCATATATATAATCACCTCTTCATTCCCACTTGGAATAACCAAACACAGAATCACTCGCTAATATCTTTTTTAAGACTCCAAAAGCACGCTCACACTTTGCATCCCATGCGAATACCTGATTCTTCTTTGTTAATCCAATCAGCGGTGCAGTGATCTTTGAAAAGTCCTTGATAAATCGACTGTAACACCCCGTAATTTTAATATTAATGTTCACAAATTAAAGAATAATTAATCTTAGATGTGAGAATTAAGGGGAATGGGTTACACCATTGCGTTCGTCCTGGAATTCTGCTTGAGATAGAGTCCAAATTTGCGTAAAACGGACACTATATGAAGGAGATATGGACGAACGAAGTTAGGCGGAAAAACCAAAAGAAGAAAAAAATATACAAATATATAAATGCACTGGCGCACTTGGGAAGTGTGCCAGTACAAATATACACTGGCGCACTTCCCAAGTGCGCCCAGGCCGAGCAGAAAGCCTGCACAGCTTTCTGGTGTGATCTGATCCATACTGTGACTCATTGCTGAGTCCTTTCTGACTCCTTGCTGAGTCATTAGGGCCGAGGTGTCACCCTATCCTGACTGAATGGTTTTGATTAACCCTAAGATCATCCGACGACTATAATTAGACTGAAATTCTATATAAACATGTGTAGACTCAAACCCTAAAATCAAATAAAAAATTGGAACTATGGCTGTCATGCTATCACCTTGCAACCTAGAGTAGCCGCCACCATTTAGGAGGAAGAAAAGCTAATCAACTCAGTTCTATTCAACTCTAATCTAAACAATAACGAATCTACTACAAAGGCGAGCTAAATCAATTTCAGAACTCAGATTCCAGAACTCAAGACCTTCTTTGAGTTGTGAGTTCGATATCTTTAATAAGATAATAAACAATTTAATTAGGTTGAGTTATGATTTGGATTATATGGTTATGTTGTGAATCATTGACCGTTATGTTATTATCTATGTTGTAAATCTATGATGTTATTATCTATGTTGTAAAGCTGTGATGTTATTATCCATGTTGTAAATCTAAGTTGATAGTTGGCTTATGTACAATCAATTCATAATGATGCTTCATATGCTAGTTTGGTTATGTTTGGGGAACTAATTCATATGTTAAATCATATGTATGTATGCAAGTTTAGATGTTAATTTAGATATGAATCATATGCAAGTTAGTGAGAATCATATACAACCTTACATGTTTCATGACATCTATTTTATGTGTAAATTGGATCTAAAGTTAGGCTATGATATGCGTGAGTTAGATGCAAGTTTACATCATAGTTTATGTTGTATAAATCACATATGCAAGTATATATATGTTGGAGTATGAATCATGTAATGTAAGTTTGTGACTATTGCCTATGCAAGTTTACAGCTTATGATTAGATCTATGACATCCACAGTTTATGCAAGTTTGTAACTTTGGCCTATGCAAGTTTTAGATGAAAAACCTTGTTCACACATGCAAGTTCACCCCTTATGTTTAGATCTAGTTTTTATTCTACGCATGTTGTGATGTTTTCTCTTATTTTCCATAAGTTAGAGTATTCGAGTCTAACGTATATTTCACGTTAAACGAACGAATGTACAACGTGGGGCAATGGGATAATATTTAAAGATTTAATATTGAGAATTGGCATAAATGCCTTAAATGTGATGTTAATTGGTATAATTTTATATACCATAAATAGATGGACATAATTGAGTCAATTATGGACATAGTTAAATTTGTAATTGATTGACAATTTGAATAGGGAAATTAATTCAAATTGGGGATAATTAATTATGTGTAATTAATCGCCTAAGACAGGAGGTTAGGCTCGTTTGTGGTGTAAGACTGCCCGGACCCGCCCGGCAAATCCAGCTGCCACAAATGCCAGTCTAAAGTGGGACGTCTTTACAAGGTTACGGTCTTAATGAATTAAGAAACACTTAACCAGATAAACATGTAGTGGGACATGAGGGGGTTAAGTGGCTGCCTTGGGTGGCATGGGGAATTTAGTCGGTGCCTTGGGTGGCATTTGAAATACGATTAGATGCACTTGACCAAAATTGAAACATGTAAGTGGACATGAATAAGAAGAGGGTTAAGTGGGATGTACTAGAGGGGACCAAGCATAGGTGGATAGCTTGTGTCAAGTAATGGGGGCCCTTTTCAAACCAGTAACCCATTAAGTATCTTTGTGGGCTCGACCCAAGTCGAGGACGGGACACGCGTACTGGATTTGATTGTAAGAGGTCAAAACGGGTCAGCGGTGGCAACGCAAGTCCAACGGGTTCATATGCGTGTGTGGGCCCGGGCTGGTAGGTAAGACGTTGTTGCATCGTGTAGGTATAAGCCGTGCATCGTTGGTGGTATCGGGTTGCCACTTTGGGGAGTGAGGCCAGCACGGGTATCTACGAGTGAGGGAGCCGATCGAATGGGGGTAGTGGGTACACCTAGTGGAGATAGGGGCAGACGGCACCTATGGAGGTAGCTAGGGGTACACTAAGCTACCATTAGCAGTATTAAGATCTGTAGGTGGGATCAACCTTTAGGGTGACTAGTGGTGGTGCAGTATAGTAATTATCCTATAGTGATTAGGGGCGCCTTTAATGTTATCTTGGTTCGTCTTATTTCCTTGTTTGCTCTGTCATACCCAATTGTTCACAGTCATTTCCTTATTTTCCAGCTTATGCCTTATCCTAGTTATTTTGATAATTATATTGTTAAAGTTATCGCAGTCGCCAGACTTTATGTCTGACCCCCTTTTGTTTCCACCTCTTTTCTTCCTCCCCCCCCCCCTCAGGTTTGCAAGGAGGAAATACTACAGCTTAGTGCTGATTTCTCCCAGTTGCTTGAAGAGAGTAGATGTACCGCTTTGGACTCTTTCATCTTTATGGCTTTGCTTGTGCTCAGTGGGGATTTATGCATTTATGTTATTTAAGTATTTGCTTCTTTATGTACTTTGAAGTTTTTGGAAAAGACTATTGATCCTGTTGTAATGGTTTTGGAGACTACTTATGTAAACTCGTTTTGAGTTATGATGCAATAAAATAAGTTTTAACTTCCGCTGTGTTGTTTTATTTATTTATTCTTGTAATTTATCTGTTATATACAACAATAACGCTTCATGGACATTGGTGCATTCTCTTTGTGAGTGACATTAATGGACATGGGGTGTTACATGTGGTATCAGAGCTATGGTTACAAGAACAGATAAAAAGTTTGAAAAGTGTTTTCAAAAGTATTATTTTCTTAGAAAGTATTTCAAATACTTGTTTTAAAGAAGCTATTTTCAAGGAAAGTTTACTTTAAAGAGCATAATCCCCACAAGCCATACATCTCTCTTTCGCTTCCCTTGTTTTAAAACTCTTTCTTTTTCTTTTCAGCATGTCTGGAGCATCTGAGATACCAGAGGGTGTTCATGTACCCGGTTGGTTTCGTCAATATCTCGAGGCTAGGGCCGCTGCTGCGGGTCCGGCCAACAATCCTCCTCCTCCTCCCCTAGCTCCAGTCATTCCTCCGCGTGGAGATACTTTCTCCAAGATATGTAAAGACTTTCGTTCGATGGGTGGAAAATCCTTTAGTGGATCTGAAACGTTCATTGAAGCTAGAAATTGGTTGAAAGAAGTGGAGGATCTGTTTGGCATTTTCGATTTGGATGATTGTAAGAAGGTCCAATTGGCTGCTTGGTTGATGAAGGACGAAGCTTCGTTTTGGTGGGAAGTCACTAATGGAGAGCGTCTGGTTGACACATGGCCAGATTTCAGACGTAGGTTTGAGGCAAAGTTTCTCTCACGGGCTGAAGAGAATCTATACATGGAAAGGTTTTTGGCATTAAAGCAAGGGAATCTGTCAGTAAAAGAATACGTCAACAAGTTCAATCAGTTGGCGAGATTTGGCTTGGACTTGGTGAATACACCCGAAAAGAAGGCCCTGAGATTTGTTAAGGGTTGAACGAGCCGCTACATGGGTTAGCTATGACCCACATCCCTATGGGGGCTACCTTTGAGAGACTAGTTGACATGGCGCTTATGCATGAAGAGGAGAAAGGCGCCAATGCTAATAAGGAACCCGAGAAGAAAGGGGATCAAAAGAAACCGCAGCAACAACAATAAAACAAGAAAGGCGGGAAGAACAATAATGGCAAAGGAAAGAAGAAGTGCTTTAATTGTGGGACACCAGGCCATCTGAGTAAAGACTGTAGGAAAAAGAAGAAGACTGGTTGTTTCCACTGTGGAGAGACAGGTCATCTAGTTAAGGACTGCCCAAGGAAACAGGGGCAAGGGCAAAGAACTTCTGGAGGGCATCTTCAGGCACTCGTGGCACCAGGGCAGGCAAGGGAGCAGGTCCAGGCTCTCGCGGTCCCACCGCTGCAAGAACGAGGTAGAAACATTTCCGTTGAGAGTTTAGTTTTTCTGTTTGATCATCCTGTCCGTACTTTATTCGATTCTGGCACATCACGTTCGTTTATCTCTATATCATTAGTTGAAACACTACACTTAAATACTAGTCTTGTTGTGGATCCCATTGTAGTCTCAAATCCTATTGGTGGGTCGACTCATTTATCCATGGTTTGTAGGGATTTGAGATTGTCTATCTTAGGCGTCGGTTTTGAATGTAATGCTTTTTTGCTTGGTTTCATGGGCTATGGGTTGATTCTAGGGATGGATTGGCTAGCCAGATATGGTGCCATCCTAGATTGTGAACGAAGGGTAGTAAAACTGTTGACTCGTAGTGGAAAGACCCTTGATATTTCTTGTGACCCTAGAGGATCGGTGATGCTTAGTTATCTTGATTCACTTGATGCATCCAATGATGATTTACATTCTGTTCGTATAGTCCATGAATATGTTGATGTCTTCGATGAGGTGAGGGGTCTACCCCCAAAACGTGAGATAGACTTTCGTATTTATCTTGTTGACAATGCAAAACCAGTATCTCTGCCAGTTCGCCAAATGGCTCCTCGTGAGAGGAGGGAGCTCAATAAGCAAGTAGGGGAGTTGCTTGAGAAGGGGTTCATAAGACGTAGTATATCGGAGTGGGGTGCTCCAGTAGTATTTGCCATGAAGGCGGATGGGTCCCTTAGACTTTGTTTGGACTATAGAGAACTTAATAAACTTACTAAGAAGAATAGGCACCCACTGCCGAGGATTGACGATCTCTTTGATCAGTTAGTTGGCGCCTCAGTGTTTTCGCAGTTGGACTTAGCCACTGGTTTCCATCAGTTGAGAGTGGCTGAGGATAGCATAGACAAGACTGCCTTTAGGACTCCGGACGGTTTCTATGAGTGGCTTGTGATGCCCTTCGGTTTGACAAACGCCCTCGCATACTTTGTTGACTTGATGAGTAGGGTGTTTAGGGAGTACCTTAATAAATTCATGGTGGTCTTTGTGGATGACAACTTGATCTTTTCTAAGAGCGAGGAAGAGCATGCCCAACATCTTAGGGAAGTGTTGGAGACCCTTCGAGCGCATAACCTTAAAGCTAAATTTTCTAAATGTCACTTTTGGAGGAAGGAAGTGCGATTCTTAGGGCACGTGGTTTCCAAAGAGGGGATAACTGTGGATCCCGTGAAGGTGGTGGCCATCCAAGATTGGAAGGTCCCTAAAAATGCTACCGAGGTGAGGAGTTTCTTGGGGTTGGCTGGCTACTATAGGAAGTTTATCAAGGACTTCGCAAAAATATCAGCCCCATTAACACGCTTGACGAAGAAGAACCTAGTTTTTACGTAGGGCATAGATTGTGATGATGTGTTCCAACGTTTAAAGAGAGCTTTGACCACAGCCCCAGTCTTAGTGTTGCCAGATGGGAGTAAGCCATTCGCCGTTTATACCGATGCTTGTGGGATAGGACTAGGCGCAGTCTTAATGCAAGAGGGAAGGGTAATAGCCTATGGAGGAAGGCAGTTGAGAGTACATGAGAGAAATTACCCAACGCATGACCTAGAGTTGGCCGCTATTGTTTTCATACTTAAGTCTTGGTGCCATTATCTTCTTGGCAAGAAATTCGAATTGTTCACAGACCACAAATCGCTAAAATACTTGTTCTCTCAGAAGGACTTAAACTTAAGACAGCAAAGGTGGATGGAATTCTTAGCGTACTACGATTTCGAGATAACATATACCCCTAGCAAGGGTAACGTGGTGGAAGACGCCTTAAGTAGGAAAAGGTTGTCCTAGAGTCTGTTGTTTGTTGAGCGGCGAAGCTTAGATTTCATCTCTATGTTTGACTTTAGACCTTCCATTGACTTTGTACCCGGTTTGCTAGCATCCTTAGAGGTCAGACCTACGCTTTTGGGACGGATTGGTGAGGCACAGCGAGATGACCCACAGTTGGTTAAGTTAGTAGAGAAGCTCACAAGGGGGAGTCATCGAGCCATCTCAGTAGGTATACCCTAGATGATAAGGGTTGGTTACGTAGGGACGGTAGACTTTGTGTACCACGAGACGTGAATTTAAGAAAGATCATTCTTGATGATGCACATCGTTCGAAGATGACCATTCATCACGGCGGGGACAAGATGTACATGGACATGAGACGAGTTTACTTTTGGGCTGGTATGAAGAGGGATGTAGCTGAGTTCGTCGCTAGATGCTTGGTGTGCCAACAAGTCAAAGCAGAGCAAAAGAAGCCCGATGGGTTGCTTCACCCATTGGAGGTCCCACAATGGAAGTGGGAGAGTGTCTCGATGGACTTTGTTGATAGGTTACCGAGATCGAGGAAGGGTAATACAGGGATTTGGGTCGTGGTAGACAGACTTACTAAGAGTGCCCATTTCATTCCCGTGAAGAGTAAGAGGACTGCTCCATGGTTAGCCTCCGTATACATTCGAGAGATAGTTTGTTTGCACGGTGTTTGTAACACCCCACCTCCGCCAGGGTAACTCTTGCAAGCACACTAGCTTTGGAGGGGCGTTAAACAAGGTAAACATGCATGCAGATATCACAAGACAGAACATATAAGTAAAACAGAGTAGTAAAGCAGCGGATTAAACTAGCATTTCAAAACCATAGTTAAGTTACAACAAAGTACTTGGTCATTATTTTCCAACAAACAAAGTCTAGAGAAAAGAATAAACTGAAAAACTGAAATACATAAAGTACTATCCCCAAAGTGAAGTGATAAACCATAGCTAGCTCAATGTCCAAAACCGTACATGAGCATATCCAGTAAGCAAGCTATAAAGATCCAAGCTAAGCTCCAATGTTCCCACCCTGAGGACCTGAGGGGGGGGGGAGAAACGGAAGAAAAGAGGCGAAAGAAAACAAGTCAGTCAAAAAGACTGGTAAGCCCTAACTACTATCAGTCCATGAACTAGTAAAGTTAACTGGCATGGGAAGCTAAGATGAACATAAGGATAACAACATACTGGCATGATGATTAACTAACAAGATAGATAAAGGTGTCATCGCATAATCAAGGTTAAGTTTTGCACCACGGGTGTACTAGCATTCTAACATGTCAAGTAAAAACAAGAGTTGATCCCTTGGCCCAAGCTTGGCCCAATATCATGAGGTGACCTAAATCAAGGTCCAACTACACGGTCTAGTTGATCGGCTCCCTATAAGCCTAACTCGTCAAGTGTCGGTGTCATACGGCCCAAACATGCAATGTAGTTAAACTGCGCTAGGTCCACCCTAGGGTGTATCAAGTCCTAGGGTGTCAACCTCGGACACCAATCAAGTATGCACAGTCTAGATCTACTGGTACCCATGCCTGATTTTCCAACTCCGGACTATGTGCACGACCATAGTCCGCCTGGACCTACACCGGCGTACCTACTCAGCCGTCGTTTTGGTCGCTTACATGTCAGCCCAGTAATCGTGCCCCACCCTAGCCTAGTCCCTAGGGTCTTATGATACCATCAAGAGGGTTACTGCTGAAAAGGACCACGCCACTAGGGTTTCTTAACGGGTTAAATGTGGTTAACCCGATCCAAACGTGGATTAAATTGGTTAAGTGTACCCAAGGTTCATGACTTAACCCCGATTAACCCATCAAGCCCAAATTGGTTAAGTATTAAGTGGACCATGACTTAACCCTAATCAGGAGGCATTAATTAACTTAATGTGCTTTAACCTCTCACATTAGACCTTGTTGTGGTTACTAGTTAAGCCGGGCGGGTCCGGGTAGCTTTACACCACAACTTGGTCTAACCTCGGGTTCGAGCACAACATGACCAACTTCTCACATTGGGTCCTATTGTTTGTAGCCACTAGTTAAGCCGGGCGGGTCCGGGTAGATTTATGCTACAAACTCAACCCAACCTCGAGTTGGCCACACTCATATTTTCTAAGTGTCATGTCCATTATGTTTTCAAAACATAATTACAAGCTAACATATCACAAATGTTATAAAAACCATGTTCATGTCATAATGTTACCCAACCCCAACGTAATCCCATCGTTTACATAATCGCAACAACGCATAAAGGATAAAATATGGAACTTGGCATAATCATGACAAAAAGGTGTTGAAGCCACAAGTTTAACATGGTGGCATATGAAATGTACATATGTTCATATACTTGCATATTGCATTATTAGGCTTCAAAAGTATGCATAAAACCAAACTTAGCATATAAGTGATACATGGTGATAAATGACATGTAGAAGTTGCTAGAAGTTCGCATTTAGCCTCACATGCAAGTTATCATAAGGGATATGATAACTTCCATGTTGCCCAAATGCAACCTTTAATATAAAGCTTGAAGCTTTAAGCTCACAAACTCAAGTTTAACTTGCATAACATGATAACATGTGTATAATGATCAACCCAAACTTGCATAACATAGCAACACGTGTCATACATAATGATTAAACCAACTTGCATAACATAATGATCAACCAAACTTGCATATCATAATGATCAACCCCAAACTTGCATCATTCATTTAACTTTAGAGTTTAAAAGAAAGTAGAAAAGGGCTTACTATGCTATGAAGACACAAATAAATATTTATTATAAAGATTGAGACGAAGCCCTTATGCAATCACCCAAATATGCAAGCTCCAAATGAAAAACCCTTGAGCCAAATCAATAAAAACCCTTGCTTTGTAATAGAAATGTTGCAACTTGACTTGAATGCAAACTAAGAACACTCATACAAGCTTGAAAACACTTGTATGAACTCAAAATCTCTCATATAAATAAACTTAGAAATTTTAGCATGAGAGTGGAGGCCATGAGAGGAACAAATTTGGCATAGTTTAGTTGTAGAGTTGAATAATGATGATTTAGGCTAGGCTTAGGGGTCTTTTTATAGAAGATTAGGATATTGTTAGCCATAGGATTAACCCTAGATCCAATCCGAGCCATCGAATCACGTCACAAGCCTCCAAAACAGGTCCAAACAGCCAAAATAGGTGCACCAGGCCGACCTGGCCGACCAGGGAGGTCGACCCCCAGGTCGACTCTAGTGTCGACCTGGTTGGGGGGGGAGGTGACCCTAGTGTCGACCCCCCTGTCGACCTGTCTGGGCGGGAGTTTTCCCGCCCAGTCTGTTTTGGCTGAATTTGAATTCTAAATTCAAATTTGAACTGTTTTTGAACTTGAAATTTCTGAAAACTTTGACGGGCCATAACTTGGTCATACGGACTCCAATTTTCGAAAAATCGGACTCTATTTCGCGTATTTTTCCGAGACGAACGCAATGGCACAGCCCGTTTCCCTTGATTCAGATTTTACAGTTTAATTCTGCCTTGATTTATGTTATAACATGTTATTCAAAAATACGGGTCGTTACAGTGTTCCTTCTAGCATAGTGAGCGATCACGATCCTATCTTTACTAGCGAGTTTTGGAAGAGCTTGCAAGAGGCGGTAGGGACTCAGTTATGTTTGAGAACCGCATATCATCCTCAGACGGACGGCCAGACCGAGACGGTGAATCGTATTCTAGAGGACCTTTAGAGGCTATGTGTTTTAGACTTCGGAGGTACATATGAGGAGCATCTTCCTTTGGTGGAGTTCGCATATAATAATAGCTTTCAGTCTAGCATTGGCATGGCACCTTTCGAGGCTCTTTATGGACGGCCGTGTCGTTCGCCTACATGTTGGTGGGAATCTACGGATAAGATCTTGCTTGGGCCCGATATGATTAGAGAGACTTCGGAAAAGATCGATTTGATTCGAAGGAGGATGAAGATGACGCAAGATAGGCAGAAATCTTATGCGGACAAGAGGAGGACAGATCTTGGTTTGATATTGGGGACATGGTCTTTATCAAGGTGTCTCCATTACGGAATGTTGTTCGCTTTGGGTCCATTGGGAAGTTAGCACCAAGGTTCGTAGGGCCATTTCCTATTAAGGAGGGGATTGGACAGATGGCCTATAGAGTGGAGTTGCCGAAAGACTTAGTGGTGTACACGACGTATTCCATGTATCACATTTGAGGAAGTGCTTGCACGAGACCGCGTAAGTAGTAGAGCCGAGCTTGCTTAGAGAGGTGGAGATAGAGCGTGATGCGACGAGCTCCTACGTGCATTCATGGGTCGGAGATTAAGAAGTTGGGGAATCGAGAGGTCAAGCTAGTTAAAGTGCAATGGGGAGATGATGAGAGCAACGCTACTTGGGAGACGGAAGAGAAGATGCGTTCATTGTACCCTTTTCTTTTCGAGGGTATGTCTTTTAATTTCTCCTTTATCGCTTAGCTTGTACTCGTTTTATCTTTAGTATGTCCTTTCGTTAGTATCTTTGACCTTTATATAGGGTAGTCCTATGGTTGAAACATGTGTTTGAGACATGTTATGTATGATGGATGCATGTGGATGCAAGTGTTTGCTAGTGGTTGCTCGTGGATGCATATACACACACTTTAGGCACTAGATCGGCTCAGTCACTTTCATATTGCATATTGCTTATAAATGGATGAATTTAGTAAAATGAATGTACATTGAATGTGTGTATCATATGGATGCTGGATTTTGATGAATGGTTGTGCACACATGTAGAAATAATATGTATCGATAGGATTCTTTCGCATACATAATGGACGCATGGCACTATCATGATTTGCATCAAGGAGGTCAACTGAATCAGTAGACCGCCTGATTTTGCATTAGATAAGGAACATATACACACACTCCTTGCATATGTTCATACAGCATTAGAAATTTTGTAAGGACAATGGATGCCTGTGTTTGATGGTTGAGTAGATGGATGATTGGATGTTAGGATATGCATTCTCCTTAACTTGGAGATTTCGGGGGCGAAATCCTTTAAGGAGGAGAGAAAGTAACACCCCGTAATTTTAATATTAATGTTCACAAATTAAAAAATAATTAATCTCAGATTTGAGAATTAAGGGGAACGGGTTACGCCATTGCGTTCGTCTCGGAATTCTGCTTGAGATAGAGTCCGAGTTTGCGTAAAACAGACACCGTATGAAGGAGATATGGACGAACGAAGTTAGGCGGAAAAACCAGAAGAAAAAAATATAAACGCACTGGCGCACTTAGGAAGTGCGCCAGTACAAAAATACACTGGCGCACTTCCCAAGTGCGCCCAGGCCGAGCAGAAAGCCTGCATAGCTTTCTGGTGTGATCTGATCCATACTGTGACTCATTGCTGAGTCCTTTCTGACTCCTTGCTGAGTCATTAGGGCTGAGGTGTCACCCTATCCTGACTGAATGGTTTTGATTAACCCTAAGATCATTCGATGGCTATAATTAGATTGAAATTCTATATAAACATGTGTAGACTCAAACCCTAAAATCAAATAAAAAATTGGAACTATGGCCATCATGCTATCACCTTGCAACCTAGAGTAGCCGCCACCATTTAGGAGGAAGAAAAGCTAATCAACTCAGTTCTATTCAACTCTAATCTAAACAATAACGAACCTACTACAAAGGCGAGCTAAATCAATTTCATAACTCAGATTCCAGAACTCAAGACCTTCTTTGAGTTGTGAGTTCGATATCTTTACTAAGATAATAAACAATTTATTTAGGTTGATTTATGATTTGAATTATATGGTTATGTTGTGAATCATTGACCGTTATGTTATTATCTATGTTGTAAATCTATGATGTTATTATCTATGTTGTAAAGCTGTGATGTTATTATCCATGTTGTAAATCTAAGTTAATTGTTGGCTTATGTACAATCAATTCATAATGATGCTTCATATGCTAGTTTGGTTATGTTTGGGAAACTAATTCATATGTTAAATCATATGTATATATGCAAGTTTAGATGTTAATTTAGATATGAATCATATGCAAGTTAGTGAGAATCATATAAAACCTTACATGTTTCATGACATCTATTTTATGTGTAAATTGGATCTAAAGTTAGGCTATGACATGTGTGAGTTAGATTCAAGTTTACATCATAGTTTATGTTGTATAAATCACATATGCAAGTATATATATGTTGGAGTATGAATCATGTAATGTAAGTTTGTGACTATTACCTATGCAAGTTTACACCTTATGATTAGATCTATGACATCCATAGTTTATGCAAGTTTGTAACTTTGGCCTATGCAAGTTTTAGATGAAAAACCTTGTTTACACATGCAAGCTCACCCCTTATGTTTAGATCTAGTTTTTATTCTACGCATGTTGTGATGTTTTCTCTTATTTTCCATAAGTTAAACTATTCGAGTCTAACGTATATTTCACGTTAAATGAACGAACGTACAACGTGGGGCAATGGGATAATATTTAAAGATTTAATATTGAGAATTGGCATAAATGCCTTAAATGTGATGTTAATTGGTATAATTTTATATACCATAAATAGATGGACATAATTGAGTCAATTATGGACATAGTTAAATTTGTAATTGATTGACAATTTGAATAGGGAAATTAATTCAAATTGGGGATAATTAATTATGTGTAATTAATCGCCTAAGACACGAGGTTAGGCAAGTTTTTGGTGTAAGACTGCCCGGACCCGCCAGGCAAATCCAGCTGCCACAAATGCCAGTCTAATGTGAGAGGTCAAAGGCATAAATTAAATCTGTAACAGTTGTAAAGACACGAGGTTAGGCTCTTTTGTGGTGTAAGACTTCCCGGACCCGCCCGGCAAATCCAGCTGCCATAAATGCCAGTCTAATGTAGGAGGTCTTTATAAGATTACGGTCTTAATGAATTAAGAAACACTTAACCAGATAAACATGTAGTGGGACATGAGGGGGTTAAGTGGGTGCCTTGGGTGGCATGGGGAATTTAGTGGGTGCCTTGGGTGGCATTTGAAATACGATTAGATGCACTTAACCAAAATTGAAACATGTAAGTGGACATGAATAAGAAGAGGGTTAAGTGGGATGTACTAGAGGGGACCAAGCTTAGGTGGATAGCTTGTGTCAAGTAATGGGGGCCCTTTTCAAACCAGTAACCCATTAAGTATCTTTGTGGGCTCGACCCAAGTCGAGGACAGGACACGCGTACTGGATTTGATTGTAAGAGGTCAAAATGGGTCAGCGGTGGCAACGCAAGTCCAACGGGTTCATATGCGTGTGTGGGCCCAGGCTGGTAGGTAAGACGTTGTTGCATCGTGTAGGTATAAGCCGTGCATCGTTGGGGGCATCGGGTTGCCACTTTGGGGAGTGATACACCCCACTATAGGGCCAGCACGGGTATCTACGAGTTAGGGAGCCGATCGAATGGGGGTAGTGGGTACACCTAGTGGAGATAGGGGCAGACGGCGCCTATGGAGGTAGCTTGGGGTACACTAAATTACCGTTTGCAGTATTAAGATCTGTAGGTGGGATCAACCTTTAGGGTGACTAGTGGTGGTGCAGTATAGTAATTATCCTATAGTGATTAGGGGCGCCTCTAACATTATCTTGGTTCGTCTTATTTCCTTGTTTGCTCTGTCATAACCAATTGTTCATAGTCATTTCCTTATTTTCCAGCTTATGCCTTATCCTAGTTATTTTGATAATTATATTGTTAAAGTTATCGCACTCGCCAGACTTTATGTCTGACCCCCTTTTCTTTCCACCTCTTTTCTTCCTTCCCCCCCCCCCTCGGGTTTGCAAGGAGGGAATACTACAGCTTAGTGTCGATTTCTTCTAGTTGCTTGAAGAGAGTAAATGTACCGCTTTGGACTCTTTCATCTTTATGGCTTTGCTTATGCTCAGTAGGGATTTATGCATTTATGTTATTTAAGTATTTGCTTCTTTATGTACTTTGAAGTTTTTGGAAAAGACTATTGATCCTGTTGTAATGGTTTTGGAGACTATTTATGTAAACTCGTTTTGAGTTATGATGCAATAAAATAAGTTTTAACTTCCACTGTGTTGTTTTATTTATTTATTCTTGTAATTTATTTGTTCTATACAATAATAACGCTTCATGGACATTGGTGCATTCCCTTTGTGAGTGACATTAATGGACATGGGGTGTTACATCGGCAATAATATCCAGCTAAATCAAGGAAACACCTGACATCAGTTGCATTATTGGGTCGATCCCAATCCTGGATTTCTGCCACCTTAGCAGGGTCCCTCGCTATTCCTTATCCCAATAAGACATGACCCAAGAGTCTCTACTTCTTCCTTCTAGATATGGTACTTCGAAGACTTAGCTCTCGGCGGATGCTTTCTCTAGATTTCCAAAACAATCCCCAAGTGCATCTTGTGTTCTTCCTTATTCCTGGAATAAACCAATATATCATCCACGAATGCTAGCACGAACTTGTTCAGACAATCTCTGAAAAATCGATTTATAAGGTCCACCAAACACAATGGCATGTTAGTCAATCCAAATGGCATCAACAGTCACTCATAAAATACAGATGATGTCCTAAATGCAGTCTGCGCACACTATCCCTGGCCACTCTCAGTTGGTGAAATCCTGTCGCCAAATCCATTTGGGAAAATACCCTGGCCTCATGAAGTAGATCAAAAAACTCATCAATTCTCTGCAACAAATACTTGTTTTTCTTGGTCACCTTACTTTGCTCACGATAATCCAAACACAATCACAACGATCCATCAGCCTCGGTTGCAAACACAATTGGTGCACCCCACTCGGATACGCTTCTCCAAATGAATCCTTTTCCCAATAGGTCACCCACTTCCACCTCTAAATCTCATTATTCCATTGGTTCCATCCACCTAAAGGGCATAACTATAGGTCAAGTTCCATCCACTAAATCAATCCGAAACTAAATTTCCCATTGTGGTAGGGATGTAAATCGGTCAAACTGAACTGGTGCGTTCAGTTTCTGTCAAATCGAATCGGACACGGACCGAATAAAAATTTTCTTGTACAAATTTTGTTTTCCGAACTTGTGTCCTAAATAAAATCGGTCAGACATGAACATATGTTTTTCGGACACGGACACGAGCAGACCCGCTCGGACATGGCTGTTTATATCAAATTTTATACTTATTATCAGGTTTTATCTCAACTATACACCGAATTAAAAGGAATTGTAAGAATTCAAATGAATATGGACAAAACGTGTTTTTTTTTATCGTATGAATTTTGTTATCCTAACTCGTGTCATAAATGAAAGTCGGACGGACTCGAATGGATGTATTTCGGTCACGGACACGAGCAAACATCGTACATTTGAACAAAATTTACAACCTTATGTTGCGGCGATATCCCTTTGACCTCGTAAAGACATTAGAAAACTCTCGAGCGACCCGCATCGATAGCAATCCATCATGTGGAATCGCAAGCGAATATAAAAAGTTGAGTAGGACCTCGTGCTCCTACAAGCAGCGTATCACAACCATTCACACTTCCACGTAATATCATCTCGAGCCTCTCGCAATCCACTATAGCCGCATATCTCTTGAGCTCGTTCATTTCTAGAATGATCCCAAATGAAGTTCAAAACAAAATAATCACATACAAAATAGAAACTATGACTCGAAAAATCTAGACCACAAGAAATCATACAAACACTAGACGAACCCCCTACGGGGTTAATCACAACCAAAGGACTATCTACAATCTTAGGTTCTAAACCTAACTTTAAAACAAGCTCATTACAGATAAAAGAATGCGATGCTCCAATATCAAACAAAACTTGAACTGAAACACCTCAAATAGAAAGCATACCTTGCACCACGACACTCTTCCCTTTCTCCACTGCAATCAGACCTCTCGAGGAAGACGGCACAACATCCAATGCATAAGCCTTTACAACCTGCTTATCCTTTGGCAGTTCTAGACAGTTCTTCCTCAAGTGCTCGGATAAATCACGGTTATAACACTTCCTCTCTGCCTTCAGAACTTTGCAATCCTTGGAATAATGGCCCTTCTCATGATAGTTAAAGCAGGTAACAACACCCTTAGGTTTCTTATGGCCATTTCCCCCTGGTGTTGTTGTTTCCTCTTTTCATTCCACTTTTTCTTATTTCTTCCACCTTGCTATGGCTTCAACTCCTCCTTAGTCTTAATAACAACCTCTTATTTATTAGAGAACAAAATCTCCTTCTATAAAGCCTTATCGACTAGATTCTCGTAGTGATCCACCAGCTGCTTTCCAAGACACTAATCCAAACCTATAACAAATTTATCTTTCTTATGGTATGGAGTCTAAATATATGGCCTTCCGCCTTGCTTTATCTCAATAAACCTCTTAAAGAGTATTGACTCCTAGACTGTAGAAATGAACTTCTCCTCAAACTTAGCTCTAAAATGATCCCATGTGATGCAGTACTCTAGAGTCTCAAGAGTAATGGAATTCCACCAACCCATATCTCGTCCTTGAAGCTGAATTGATGCGAGCTTCCTCTTTATTTCATCATCGATCCCTAAGTCCTCGAAGATGCAAACTTAGGCATCCAACCAATTCTGAGTCTCAATAGTAGCATTTGTACCAACAAACGGCTTACCAGCCAAAATAGTATAATCCTTGTAGAGCTTAGTGAAATTAACAAGCCTAGGTGCCTGCACAGGAACACCGCCCTCTACCACCGCTTCTAGAGTAGGCATCCTTCTCATGATCGCTGCCATCATGGCCTCAAACATAACAGGATGATCAAGCATAGAAGTTGTAGGCAGCTTTCGACTGATTACCCTTTCCTACCCATCCAGTAGCAGCCTCATACCTAGCAGTGTGTCACGAAGTTTGACAACTCGTTCTTTATCTAAAACAAGAATGATGGTTCCACATCCGAGAAAGGCTGCAATGGTGCAAAAGTGCTTACTAACTTACTATATTATATAACATAAGATAATAATCATTCATTAAAAACTAAAGTACATCTCTTATACGCTTTTATGTTTGCAAACTTTAGGTATATTCGATTAACCAAAGCTTTGATATCATATATGACGACCGCCCGATACCTCCTATATTAACCCGACGTATTAGGTCGATATGGGATGATCATCAAGGAAAATAGTCTCGAAACAGAAGCTGTTGTATAACTCACAATGCATGGATAACATATAATAGTAAAATATACAACATGATATATGAGTGAAGCATAAAAAAGCAGAAGATATCTCCATAAAACCACAAAATCTCATGTATAATACATCCCAGTATATGAATATGTGAATACAATATGTCTCAATACATCCCACATAGTATCTCTACAAAACTGTGGAATAGTAATATGATATAAGAAAATAGTGCACCAGCAATCTTCTTGTTACGGTGCAGCAACTGCGCCAGTAAACCTAAAACCTACTACTCGATCTACTCATCGACATCATCAGTGAGTAGCACAAGGTAATAAGAGGACATATAAAACTCCAAGTCAAACGACAGTCTTAGTGAGCAATAAAATAACTATCAACATTTATGCAGGATAATATGATAATAGACAGTTCAGGTCTCACCTGAGTCGTCCCTGCAACCACACAGTTAGCACATAATAATCTCATTATAATATACTACAAACACACAAAATAGATACGGGTTGGAATAGGATTCCCATTCCCGCTCTCTTCCATGTCCTACAACGATAGCCTTCCCAGGGAAAATAGAAAAGAACATACAAAAGAAACCATAACATGTAATAACCTAACTATCACCGACTATAGCCTTGAATGCATCTATATCGAATGACTAGCCGTTGCCATCTGTCAAGGGTAAATGGGAAACCCGGTTCTAGTCAAACTATCGCACGTCCCACTTACATTTGCTACCTTTAGACTACTAGACCACTCCACGAGTGATCCAGGGTACACGATCTCTAAGATACCGATAAGCGTCCCTACGATACCCCTGCTTAGAGTCCACTAGAACCTTCAACTATCAACGATTTCTTGGCACTTCAAACTTCACATGACATCCATGACAACTCCATCCTTTAGTTTGAGTCCCACTCGAATTAGTCCATTATCTCTCTTGCTTAAGTCCCACCCCTGTCAGTCCATCATCTTACAACCACGAGTTCCACTCGATTAGATCCATTACCTCGCTGCATCATTGCACAATCAGCTTCTCATCAATTCAACTTTGACCACTCCTCCCTTGAATTCATGATCGAAGAACCATGCCTTGTTGATGAACACTTCCATCGCATAAAAGCTTTTCGCAATCTAACACCACTAACAAGTTATAGAAGGCTAGTGCTCCATGTCCCTAAAGCCTTGACCCCCAATCATCTTCCATGATGGATCGGTACTGATCCATCCACTTAACCATTTTTTGGCTAAGTGTTGAATTGGTGCACTCCCCTTCTTGAGTACTTCCCTCTAGTCCAATCTCAAAACGTGACTGCTTCCTGATGATTTTCCCTGTCGATCCATAAACGAGAACTCGAGCGATTATACTTTGACCCATTCAAATCTGAAGAAAATTTGAACATAACATGCTTTCCTCCCTATGAAGCCATGCCTTAAATTTCACTACCCTTCGATCAATCACAATGGATCAGTACCGATCTATAGGGCATGGGCCAGTATCGGTCCATCTACTTAGCTTATTTCATGATGAATTTTCCAACATCATCCCGACACCTTCCAGAGCACCTCCACCAAGTTTCGTTTGATTTCGATCATCTGAACCTTTGATTTTTTTTCTTTTATCAATTCAAAGCCTCCGACACACAATTCAAAACTACCAAATCATTCAAAATCATACAATTCAACAGATCAACTAACAATTCATCAAATTTCAATCATGATCAATCATGCAAACATGAACATACATAAATTATAGAATAGAAACCATGGATCTAGCATAATAGGATCTAAACATGCGCTAAACGTAATTAGTCTAACAACTTACTAGTTCATATGATCAATTCATATTAATTTAAGGTTTTTAATACTGAAATTAACATAGACAATCAAATTTTCAGTGATATTATCATGCATGGTGTGAAATAATCCTAAATTAACACATACTATCCATAATATCTTTGTGAGAATATATATCGCTCACCAAAGCCTAGATTCAATGAAATTAGGATGAAATCAGTTCTGGACAATGAAAAGATAGTGAAGAAAATCCTTGATTTGATGCAAAATAGCATGATCCGATCTTTTTGCAAGTAGATTTTGCCTTAAGATATGATTTAGAATTAATAGATGAAGAAACTAGGGTTTAGGTTGAACCTAGAGAATCACGGATAACAAACTAATGCTTGAATGAGAAGAGAAACCCTAATTCTCTCCTCACACCACTTTATTTTTAATCGGGCTTCCTAATCAGCAATTAGCGACTAATTAGTCAACCTAGCCAAAATTGAAACTTAAAACAACTATTTCTCCCAAACCACTAAGCCAAATCCTTAATGTGACAACTCAATGGAATTTCCAACACCATTCTGATCCAATGAGATTGATTTTAGTACATGATTCAACACCCATCAAAAGTTGTAGCTAAAATAGTAATTCCAAGGGGAAATGATCATAATAAATTTGGTAAAAATCATGGACATGACTCACATACTCATGAACTATATATTAAAATTTGAGAATGATACGACTATTAGGGAAATAAATATAATTATTTTACGATCCTACGACATGTAAAATATGGGTCATTATAGGGATCAAAAGACACTGGCAATTGAAGATGCTAATAATATCAGTACTTTGAAAATTGAAAAATTACGTGGAAATCTAAAATTGTTTTAAGTAAAAATGCGAGGGTAGGAAAAATAAGGCATCAGAAATGAAGACAATAACGTTTAATGAAATAATTAAAGATTCATATTCCAACAGTAAAGGCAATGAAGAGATAATATTAATGACATGAAATTTTTGAAAATTTATACAATATAGGAAGATGAACAACCTTAGGAGAAATGAGCACAAGAATTCTGCAAAAATAACGAGATTCCGAAAAACAATCAGATAATACAATTGTAACAAATCAGCCCACTTGAAAAGAGATTGTTAATATCCAACTAGACAAAAATACCCTCCAAACAACGATTCATCGAAGAAAAGGAAAAAAGAATATACTGCCTTACTAGATGATTCAGATTCATTCTCCACCGAAGAATATCAAGAGATGAAAAATTCAATATGCTTTATGGTTACTCGTGGCTCATATGATATTGGAAAATTGGACCAAAAGTAGGTGCGCATTTAAATTATATTGGTTGAAAATTATTTGCTTGATTAATTGCTTGGTTGGTTTGAAATTGCTTGAATTTTAGATTTAAATTTTTAATTTTCAAAATAATATTATTTTAATATTTTAAATAAATTTAATATTAATTATTTATACTTATTTGATATTAATATTTATGTGTTATTTTAGACAGAATAGAAATTAGAACATGTATATAAATATGAATATAAATGTAAATATAAATATATAATAATATAACAAGAAAACAATGATCACATGGTTAATGTGGACCATGTCGGCATGACCCTACCCCCCATGTCGACACCGCCCCTCGAATTTTGAAATTCAAATTTGAATTCAAGCCTTTGAATTTCCCTCCACTTTCTCATCAATCCCAACGTTCTGAAAAGGCATCTTTTGACCGGGAGACATCACTGTTGGATATCTATTTATTGCCTCAACTTTAACACACTTTTTCATTTTCATTTCAAAATTCAAAACTACTTTCAACTTCTCAAACTCTCTATTCTCTTCAATAATGGCTTCTTCAAGAACTCCATCCATAACGAGACTGCCAAAGGACATTAAAGAGTATCCTTTTAATAATCCAAAAGCTATCAAAGCTTACGTTGACTATGTAAAAGTTGGTAAAGTTCATACTGGTAAATTTTCTATTTTCAACGATTTTCTTTCTTGTGAACTTACTCTGTTGAAGAAAATCAAATTCATTGCTTGATCGATGATACTCAAAATGATTTCGTTTGTTATCCAAATCTTGTGAAAATGCTTTATGGTAATTTGAAGAGGGATTTTTCAATGGAAATGAAGGGAAAGTTTGAAGTAATGTTAAAGAATCGCCTATTATTTTAAATAGTGAACTTTTGGATCAAATTCTTGCTTACAAGTATACTAGAATGGACCTTTCAGATTTTAAAATTGTTGAGCATGATTGTGAAATTTTCGACCATGTTTATTAAGGAGATGATAATCTTGACTTTTTAAATCTAAACTTCCGTCCCAAAGCTAGAATTGTTAATCTTCTTTTACAACATGCCATCACTCCTAGATCAGGAAATTTCAATAACCCAACTAAAAGTTTACAAAGCTCTTTTTGCCAAATTTGGGCATTATGATATCAACTGGGTACAAGTTAGTTTGGATGAACTACACCCTAAAAATTTCACTTATGGTAAAAACACTTTGTACCTTGGTGTTTATCTCACCAAAATTTTCAACTATTCTGGAATTAATTTCAAAAGAGAAGAGTTTGTTTTTAGAAAAGTTTTAATCATGCCAACATCTCACGTATGAAAATCCTGCTTATGTTTTAACCATATGAAACATTTGCCCAAAAGGATGAGAGATTGTCACATGAGGATATGGAAGAAGAGGAAGAAGGAGAAGAGAGGGAAATTGAAGAGGAGGAGAAGGAAGACACTTTTTGGGAGAGTAATGAATACCCTATCACTCCTAATAACACATCCAATAAGGCATTTCTCAAAAATCAAAAGATAATAGTGGAAAACCAATGGATTCTCAAAAGATTCATTGATAAAAAGTTGGATAAAACTTCCACAAAAATGAACAAGTACTTTGGGATGATCAGTAACAAACTTGGACTATCATCATCTTCATCATCTTTTATCGAATTTTAGTTTAATTTCCTATTGTACACAAATCTTAGGTTTCCACAAATAATCGACAAAAAATTGTTTAGATCCATCAAATAATTTAACAGGGAACTCAAAGGTTAATATAGCATTAGAGTGACCTCAACCAAGCACTTCGCATATTCTAACCTAAGTTGAAGCATCCATGCATTGAAATCTACCAATTCTAGAGGCTAACCAACTAATACCCAATTTTGACCAAGCATATAGTGGTAAGTTTGACATTTTTATCCATATAGGGATGCTTTTAACAGAACCACTACTAACTCCTGCGTTCCATGGCTTAACTATGAAGATCTTGTTCTTGATAATTACAGGATCAGCTTGCAATATTCTTCCCTGTTTTCTGAATTGGAAAGAAGAAGATCTTACTTGTAGACTTCAATTTAATACTTCTATTTGGCTTCCAAATACGTTTGAGATGTGTGATAACGAATGTGTAGGACAATGACTTATCAAGGAAAAATCCTATTAACTAGTCTTGTCATTCATTGTTTCCTACTGAGATGATTTCTTCAGTTGGTAACAGGGCGTTACCAGAGAATTTTAATGGGATTGAAGGCGGTGAGAACATATGCACATTCTTTGGTTTCGCTTTACATTGGTTGAAGAGGGGAGAGGGACAGAAGGGGAAGAGACCGAGTTGGGAATGATGAAAGGTGATGGTCAGGGAAGGAGGAACAAGAGGAGGTGGTAGAGCAGTCGGTGGAAGTGATGGGTGGTATTTTATTTGAGAGGAGGTAAGGTTTAAGGACAAAGACGGCTGCGAGGACAAAAAAGAGAGGCTCGAGGTCGCATTTTGTGAGGTTCGAGGACGTGTGATTTTTAAACTTCACTGAATAATATAGTACTGCATGATGGCTAGCTATAGTAGCACATATTAGATATAGCACTCTTTCTATAGGACTTAGTACCTAAAGAACATTACGAAGAATACCAAAGGTTTAAAGTAACAACTACGTGTTATGAGCCTGTCAGCACAATGCCTTATTTTCTCATATCTTTTGCCAACTTTTATAAAGCAAGATGTCAAACATTTTGAAGGGCAATTAAATTTTTATTAACACCAAGAACCAGTTACAAAGAACTTACAAGAATACACTACAAAATATACACTAACTATACAAAAAATATAATCACACGGTTATGCAGTATTGAGAAAAAACAACAGAATTGGAAAACAAATGAAACCCAAAAAAACTCAATACTGCAAGTAAATGTCTACCTGCTACTGTATCCCATATATCTTCTATGTTTTCCAAAACTTTTGTAGTTGCCAAAACTAAAATCAGCTCCTACCATGTCTCGTATATCTTCAATACTGCAAGTCAAAACAATTGCCAAAACTACTATATTTGCCTTGGTTTGCAATTGCCAAAATACAACTGTATTCTTCTATGACTACCAAAACTATTCTCACACACAGGCTTACACACTAACATGCAAACATCATGATACCAGAATCCAAATACCAACTCACTTCTGCAAAAATCCATACTGATCAATTGGAATCACTACATCAAAAAACCGAATAGAAGAGACTTATGCGCTTATTTAAAGAACCATGAAAACCATAATGAAGCCACTTTAAAAAACTTGTTCCAGTGTACACATGATACTATCTTCAGTAAAATACAAAGTGAGCAACCAAGTTAAACCCAAACTAAGTTCCCAGATCGACCAAAAAAAAACATAAAGCTTCAACTAATGCATCAAAAAAGAGCAATAAAAAGATCAGTACTGTGGGATTTTCCTCCTAGTAAATATAAATGCCCTTAACAAAGATGGAGTTTACTATAGTCAAGTAGGATTCCTCCTGATATGTCTTGGTGGAAATTTCATAGAATTAGGAAGAAACTCCTCCAACGAATAGTTAATAACCCTATCCAAGTCATCTTCAACACACTCAGCTGCCTTCTTCTTTCTAGCTCATCTCTTTGCATTCTTAGAAGCAGTTTTTATAGGAGCAGAAGAAGATGGAGTAGAGTTAGATGGCGATGGAAATTATTGTGCGGGGTTAGTGTTAAGCGCGAATACGGTGATGAACTAAAAAGCCGAAGTATTAGCAATATAAGAATTTACTGCATCAACTTCATTGTACTTAGAGGGTAACACATCAGTGGTATGCTCCTCGTTAACATCTGCCCAAATTTCCTTTTAACTGAGTTAACGAGGTAGAAGAACGACCTAGTGATGGAGACTTAGAGTTAACATGAGCAACAAGAGATGAAGTGTGAGCTTTTGAATTGGACGAACAATTTTGAGAAGCAGAAACTGGCAATTTTGAGCCCATGCACTTCCCAAAAGTTTTCGAAGAAGCATTCTCTCCATCAAACAACCTACCTAATCCAAAATCCATACCCCATTTATCAAAGATGCTATTAATATTTGTTGCTCTATTGTTAATGCCATTAACATCAAATGAAACTGCACTAACAAGATGTCAACATTAATATGTCCTAAAAATGTACATAGGGGTTGAGTGATTAACTAGAGAATAAAAGGACTAGTATAGCTTATTTAAGTTGTATTATTGTATGTACATGTCGTTTAAAGCACAACCTAGTGCTATTTATATGCAGATTTGTTCATAAATCATAATAATTATTCAAGTTAATCATATTATTGTTTTTATTAAGTAAAACTAGTAGAAATATTTTAGATTAAAAAAACATTAAATCATATTTCATATGTCACTACGACATAGAGAAATAAATGAAACCATATCGAGTTTAGATGAATTTAACTACAAATACAAAAAAGATTGATTTCGAACCTAAACCTGTGATGACGATCTTTTTATTTGTAAAATGGCAATAAGAAAGTCATTTAGGTACATTAACATTCGCACATGGTTTTTTTGGTTCAAAAATGCACTGATAAATCATTTGGAAGAGCACCAACAACTGATAAAGCCTACTTGACAATTACACAACGTATAAACTAATTAAGTTCTCAAAAATTAGCAACACAATTGCTCAAGTGCAACAGCTGAGGTCTGCTTTAATCAATCATGGCAGACACTTCAATCCCCACTTTAATTAATCATAATATCTACAGCTATTTTCAAACAAATTTCAGTTGTTATATCGATGATGAAATTTTGTTGACAATTCAGGGATGACGGCCAGACTACAACCAGAAAGTAGATGAGGTTTTACTATATTTTGAGACAAATTATGTCTTTATTCTTTATTAGTAAGACTTAACCTAACCAATTCAATAATCATTGCTCACCATTTAAACATGGATAGAAGTAATCAATTTTTTTTATATTGGACTCTTTGGAAAATATTTGCAAAGAATATTTTCTTATATTAATTCATTTTGCAAATATTTCCAAAATGATGATGTTCTATTAATTATTGTAGACATGTTAATTCTTTGAACAATCATTTTTACATCCATTCATTTGCAAGTGTGACAAACAAATGTATATTTTACCTCAAATATTTTTAAAATCCTTAGCAATTGAAATTAAAAGAATACGGTGTTTTAGGCCATATAACCAAGTGTCTGCTAGAAAATTTATTAGTTATATGCCCAAAATCCATATCTGATAAGAAAACTTCTATTAACTGGAAATGAGCCAAAAAGCATAAAGATCTTGAAGTCGAGAAAATAATGGTACGAACTTATAATCTATCATTTTTTGTGCCTATGCACATAATGCAATACGGCAAGACTAACAACATCACATATTTGTATGAAAATCAACATTGTCAAACTGATAAATTAAGCCTATTTCTATAACAAAATGAAGCCAAATAAGCAATCAAAAGATAAGCCTAGATGCTAAATACGCTGGAACAATTGCAATTCTTGAATGATGGATGAACCTTGCAAACATGTTGTTTTATAAGCATGTAGAGAATGATGCCAATATAACATTAAAATAATATGAACTATATTTTGAATGACTAATTCAATTCACTTTATGGATATAAATGTAAATTGTCAGTGAATGTTAATGAATGATGATCTGAATATCATATACTCGTGAGCAGAACAAGCAAACTTCAAAAGTAATAAATACTTCATTATCTAATATACTATTTAAATCACATAAAATACAAAAGCATATCTCGTATATGATGGTAACTACTGCCAAGCTCAATGGCATAAGTACATAAGAAGTCTTAAGTAGTCTATATTCAAGACGACCTTGAACTTATTCAAACACTCGAGCCTGGACCTTACATGAAATTTGATCCCTTATGAAATAAGTGATCAAACACATGCATACACGCACCTACCCGTACGGATGTGCGCACAAACATACACCCCCCCATCTCATACATATATATAAAGAGAGATAGAGATAGAGATAGAGAGACACAATCATTATGTATTAAATACTAATCAGTGGAAACTCCCGAGTTATTGTGTGGTAACATAACATGGCATAATGAAGCCTTCATATTCAAATAAATTTTAACAGCCCAAACACAAAATCAATACAAATGAAATTCATTATAAATTTTTTTTTATAAATCTTGAATTTTGTAAAATTCAAAATCATACCAAGGGTATACAGAAATTCTAGAAATAAATATAGACTAAAGATTTTAAGCTACAAAAGACTTTTTCCTATTCAAACTAAACTGGTATATAGACAGCTGAAAACCGTTAAAAGGGAAAAACCGACGTAGATCATATTTAAATGCACTTGTAGAAAATTAAGTTTAAGCTAAACTATTATGTAAGTAAAAGAATGTATAAGATAAGAAGATATATTGATTCACATTATAAAGTTCAATGTTACAGGACACTAATATTCAGATATATAATATCGACTTATAATAAATACTTCCTTAGTTGAGAGTTTTAGAGACTGAAAATATGTATAAGAAATTGAAGTTCCCTTTGTAGAGAATTAGTAGCTGTTTGGAACTGAACTCGACAACAGTAGTGATTACATAGAGGGCTGGAGTGCATGCAATTATGTATTGACTCATTACAAATTGAATTAACAATTGGAAGCCGAACTCATCAAATCAAATAGCATTCAGGTCCTTGTTGAAAAAAGGGACAAAAAGGGATTGAGAATTACCTCATTGGCTAGAAACGTAGATATGGATCTGTGAATGAAGTTGAGGAAAAAAGCAAGATAAACTGAAAGGGAGATGATTCATGCCGTTTTTAGTTAACAATCTCAAATTAACTTTTCCGGAGTAGAGGGCGAAGGAAAACGAAGAGAAACTACGACTAAGAAGAAAAATCAAAAGCAGAGGGATAAGGGAAAAAGTGGCCTAAAACCAAAGAATGAAGGGCCAAAGCAATGAGAGAGCTTAGATATATACTTGGTTATTATAGTATAACACATATATCAAATCCCTTATGTAACGACCGTTTATAACTCCCGCACTTAACAAAGGAAATAATGTGTTGAAAGATGTGACAAGCAACTATGGACAATATCTGGGTAGAATAGCACACACAAAACATGTCGCATAACTCACAGCGCAGGGATAAAAATATAACGGAACATATACAATAGGATATAATAGTGAAGCACAATTAAGCAAAATCTGAAACTTTTCATATCATCATGAAAATATCCATACAACACTAGGTCACATCAGAATCTATACAATGAGCCTCACAATAGGTTCACTCAGAGAATCATACATCAATAATAACAGCGGAAACAAGTATGTATAGTAGGATATAATACGCAAGTGTCCTGCTCGTCGTGGCTCTGCATCATCGTCTGCATCAAGATCTACTACCTGTTACCTGGTACTCAGTTTACCCACCTACAGCATGGATGAACAACTCAAGGTAATAAGAGGAAACATAAAACCTTGAGTCAGATAACAGTCTTAATGAGAGATAAAACAACTATCTCACATCATCAATAAAGTATATGAGAAATAGACAGTTCAATCATCTGATCTGCCAACATCAACAGAGAAGAAACACAAATCCATCTCCTCCATAACCTACAGTGATAGCCTCCAAACAATTAGAGAAGAAACGAATAGTACATTCATAACAAACAATATCAAGCATGGACCACTCTAATCAAGTTCAACACCTCCCAAGCACAACCCCGAAGGCCTAAACCAAAATCAAACAAGAACCAAAGAAATATCTCCCTTGACGTCGACTAATCCACACAAGACGATACAAACAAACAATAACATCCATGACTTTGGCTATCACGTCTGCCTTGCCTTGAATCCATCGTTAATCGTATGTCTGGCCCATCTTTCCATCCGTCAAGGGCTAATGGTAACCCTCGTTCTATCAAAACTCCATACACCATCGTGACTTGTATCTAGGCCCATCGTGACTATCTAGGGTGCTCGACTAATCATCTAGTCTTTTTGGCGTCCCTATTATACCCCTGCTTTGAGTCCGCTAGAACCTCCGACTAACGACGATCCCTTGGCTTTTCAATATTCTAGTCGTCATCATCCACGACTACATCCATAAGCTCAAGCGCCTTCTCAAGTGACCATTATCCATGAGCTCAAATCATCTTGAGTCGACTTCACAACTTTGTTGCATCATCACACGATCAACGAACACTCGTCTATGCTCCGAACATTCCATCTAAATTTGCATCGAATCTGCGCTCGTCATTGAACAAAAAATAAACTTCATTTGGTCAATATTCGATGGATCGTTCATGATCCATCAATGGATCGCCTACCGATCCATCCACATGATCCAAACATATGCACTTCAATCAGATCACCCGATCCATCAGGCGACACTCGGTCCGATACACAATCAGTCAAGGTACAATGGAGTGAAGATGACGACGATTGTACATGTGAAATGGAAGAGAAAATGAAGACGACCCATCCAGAACTCTTCGTTGGTATGACCCATAATGTCGTGTCATTCTTACACCATTGTAAATTGTAATACTATAGTTGTTGTCGTTGATTAGAGTTCCGCGTGCTTGGACAGGGCTATGGATGCATGATTTGATGGTTGCTAGTTTGGATGATAGAATTGACTGCTTATGGGTGATAGGCATGCAGAATTGTTTTGGTTGGTTATGTTTGTCAGGATTTTAGGGGAGAAATTCCTAAAGGGGGAGAATGTAACAGCCCCGCATTTTACGTATATGAGGATCATAAAATATTTTTATTTAATTCCCTAAGGGTTGGATCATTCTCATTTATTGATATGTTAGTTATGGGGATGTGAGACATGTCCATAACTTTTACCAATTTTATTTGTGACTATTTTTCCCTTGTCAATCTTGTACGGGGTATAACTTTTGACTAGGATCGAATTAGGTGCTGAGATTGATTTCATTGGAAAGGAAACGGTGTTGCCAATTCTGTAGACGGGTCATACTAAATATTTGGTTCAGCGGTTTGGGAGGAATCGTTGTTTAAGTGTTTCACAATTTCTGTACAGGTTTTGTAGACCATTGAAGGGTAGATTTGGGGTGGCCCGTCAGTGGGCTGGTGGAAGGCTATAAATAGGGGGTTAGAGGCACGGAGAATAGTTTACTTTCTTCATTCTCTCATTTGGTTGAGCTCGTGATCCTCCTTGCTCAATCAAATACACCTTTCCACCATTAAAATCAAAATCTAAGGAAGAAGATTGAAGATCTACATCAATCAAAGCTAGATCAACATCAACTGAAGAGAGATTTCATCAAATTGAGGTGTTTGAAGATCAATCTTCACTGTTCGGATTGAGAATTTGGTGATTTTGTGTTGTTTTGAATATTTGGTGAGTGATAAGCGTCTCTCACAGGATTCAACCAAATATATGGGTTATTTGATCTTATTTTCATCATTTTAAGTTGTTTTCACCAAGATCTACATCATGGTAAGTATATTTTCATTTGAATCACCATAGGATCTAATCTAACAAATTAAAACCGGTAATTTCTATGTTAATTCATATGTTTATGCAAGTTGGATCCATTGTTTACTTTATGCATTGATTTATCATGATTTTGGTGAATTTTATATGACTATTGATGAATAATTATCATTTTGATGTTGTTAATGATTTCATAAAGCGTTTATGGTTAAATTGGATGAACCGGTTGCATTGATGTTGCCGTTTGGTGAAGATTTAGTCAAGTTTGGAGCTATTTTGGTCACATCTGGAGTTGGTCGTTTTTCATAGGTCGGGTCGTGGCTTGTTACTCAAGAAATGAGTCAAGTCGCCCAGAAGAAGGTCACATCGTTAGAATAGCCTCGTGTCGTGGATCCTTAGGTCGTTGGAGCTTGCTGGCTTCAGGACGTTGTAGATCGGGGCGTATGAAGCTCAGTAGGGTCAGGTCGTTCGGGACATGATTAAGTCAGGTTGTGGGAAGCTGTAAAGGAAGGCTGGCCATTGGAGCATAGGAATTGTTAGGTTAGTAAGTCACCAAACGACCTGGGGTTTAGTTCGTGGTTGGGTCTGGTGATCTCAAAAGGGGATAGGGTGTTGAGGCCAGGTCGCGAAACGACCTGGTGAAGGCAGGTCATTAACGACCAGAGGAAATCAACTATGAAATGCTATGGAATGGAGATTAAACATTGTGGTTTGTTTTCCATAGCGGGAAGTATGGCAATGCTATGAATTAGAATATCAACCAAATAATGTGTGTTTTCGGGTCGATGATGGTTGTGACTTCGAAGTGAATTCAACTAAGAATGTTCAAAGTGTTGTTATGTGTTCGTTGATCGTCGTAATGCAAAGAATGTGAAGTTGACTCAAAGTGATGAGTTAATGGATAATGGATGATCGAGAGGGTTGCTTGAGCTTTGAATAGTCATCAGGTTGGAAGACTAGAGATATTGAAGGTTGAGAGATTATCCTTGCCGTAGGTTCTAGCTGGCTCAAAGTAAGGGTATAATAGGGGCACCTAAAAGACTGGAAGGTTGTTGGTCGAGTACCCAGGGTATCATTGAAAGGCCTAGATATGTATCGTTGAAAGGCGTATGGAGTTTTTACTAAAACTGAGATTACTATTAGCCCTTGATAGATGGTAGGGTTGACCATCATACGATTAACAATGGTTTCGAAGCAGGATAGGCAGTGATAGCCAGGGTCATTGATGTTGGTTGTTTTGCTCGTACTGTATCACGTAAGTTGTCCGACGTCGAGGGAGATGTTTCTTGGGTGCTTGTCTGATGTTGGTTTAGGCCTTTAGGGCTTGTGCTTGATAAACGTTGATCTCGATTAGGGTGGTTTACGTGAGATATAATTGGTTGCTATGATTACTATTGTTTGGTTACTTCTGACTGCCATGAATGTGTTGTTGTTTTCAAAAGCTTGTTTGTAAAGGCTATCACTGTCAGATGTGGGGAAGACGGTTTTGGGTTCTTCTCTAGTGTTTTGGTAGATTGGTTGATTAATCTACCTACTTTCATATACTTTATTGATGATGTTAGATAGTTTTTTTATCGCTCGCTAAGACTATTGTCTGACTCAAGGTTTTATGTTACCTTCTTATTACCATGGGTTGTTCATCTGGATCAGGATGGGCAGACTGAGTAGTAGATTACAGGTAGTAGAGTTTAGTAAGGAGAGGATACAGAGCGAGGACGAACATGAGGCTTGTGTATCATTTTTTCTACTATCTAGTATTGGATGTTTCCGCTATTATGATTGATGTCTACTCTAAGTGTTGTAGTGAGAAAATTTGTCCAGACACTTATGTTGTCATCCAAAGATGTATGGATATTCTTTCTAGTTATTATGAAAGCTTAAGTTTCTGCTCAGATATGCTCACTATTATAGCATGTTGTATATGTTCAATTATATTTTACCCTTGCGCTATGAGTTATACGACAGGTTCGGCATTGTGTTATGTTACCTTCGTCCATAGCCACCTGGCACACCTTTCAACGCATTATTCCTCTTGTTTAGTGCAGAAGTTATGGGGCGGTCGTCTCAATAATATCCCGCCAACCCAAAGAAACTCATAACATCCGTTGCATTCTTAGAACTACCCCAATACTAGATTGCTGCCACCTTAGCGGGATCCACCGCTATTCCGTTTCCAGAAACAACATGGTCTAAGAATCACACTTCATTCTTCCAAAAGTGACACTTCGAAAACTTAGCTCTCGGCTGATGCTTTCGCAGGATTTCCAAAACAACTCGCAATTGGGTCTTATGCTCGCGTCTTATGCTCTTGCTCTTTCCAGGAGTAAACCATAATATCATCTACAAACACAAGCACGAACTTGTTCAACTGATCTTTGAAAACCCTATTCATAAGATCCACAAAATACGCTGGTTCATTGGTCAATCCGAATGGCATCACCAGCCACATAAAGAAACCGGATGTTGTCCTAAAAGATGTCTTTGACACACTATCCTTTGTCACTCTCAACTAGTGAAATCCCGTTGCCAAATTCATTTGAAAAAACACATTGGCTTCATGAAATTGATTAAACAAGTCATCTATCCTCGTTAATGGATACTTGTTCTTCTTAGTCATCTTGTTCAGCTCACGATAATTCACACACAATCCCAAAGATCCATCAGCCTTGGTTGCAAACATAACTGGTGCACCCCATTCGGAGACACTTCTCCAAATGAATACTTTTCCCAAAAGGTCACTAACTTGCACCTCTAACTCTCGTTATTCTCTAGGTGTCATCCACCTAAGGGGTATAATGATAGGTCTGGATCCATCAACCAAATCGATTCTAAACTCAATCTCGCGATGCGGTGGCAAACCTTTGACCACTTCAAAGACATCATCAAACTTACTAGCGATCGGCACAGATGACAAGTCTTCCCATGGAATCCCAAGCGAATATAAAAAGATTACGAAGACACCATCTTCCGGCTTACATCAAATCATAACCATTCGCTCTTCCACATTCCCGACTGTCACCTCGAGTTTCTCGCAATCCACTTTAGCGGCATACCTTTTTAGCCAGTCCACACCCAAAATGATCCAAAATCCAGCAAGTTCAAAACAAAGCAGTCAGACACAAAAGAGCAACCATGACTCGATAACACTATACCACGACAAAGCATACAAAGACTAGACGAATCCCTAACTGGATTAGTCATAACCAATGGTCTATCATAAATCTCGGGCTCCAAACCCAATCGGCACCCAAGCTCTTTGCAAATGAAAAAATGAGATGCTCCAGTATCAAACAACACTTAAACATCCCCGATAGAAAGTGTAACGTTCCAGAATTTTTAACCAATTTAAAATTGGAATTTATATTACTTAATTTGAATTTAAATTTTGAATTTGACATAAATATATATGGTTAATAATATTTAAGAATTTTGATAAGTTATATGTTAGATTTTACTTGAATTATAAATGAGAATGATTATTAATGAGTTTGGATTTATTGATACTATTTGTCATTCGATCGAATTTGTCAAACCATAACATGAATTAGTAGCGTTGGAATTAAGTGTTGCCCTTAGTTTTCCTAGCATTTAAGGGAAAATGCTACCAAAAGCTCACTTTCTCTCCTTAAGACAAGTGTAACGACACTTGTATTTTGCATGCCTCCTTCCACTTGCCCCCTTAGGTGTCATTACCTCCTTAACTCTCCATTCCTATCTAAGGAGGCATTTTCTCCATTTTCTTACCATTTCATTTCCTCCTTTCCACCTTCTTCTTAAAGCTTATGGTCATTGTTTCCATGGCATAAGTCTTCCTCTTTTCCACCACCACCTTGCCAAAGTTCGTCATCATCCTCCTCTTCCTCCTTCCCTTATAAAGAGAGATTAATATATAGTGTGTACATATATATTGGTGAAGAAGACATTGCATCAAAATACTGTCTGATGGTTCGCTTAGCTAGGCTCGCCTACCGTGAAGATTTCGAAAGTTGTTAGGTGAGAACTCTTTAAACACAATTTACATAGTAGTTAGACTAATTTAAATATAGTGATGAATTATTAGTGGTTGATAATGGTTGATGTTTGTTATGATCGATGATGGATGCGTAGTTTAGAACACACACACTATTAAGCATTAGTGTTATAACGCTTGTGCACAGTTATGATTTATTTAATTCTGTTCCACAGATGTTTACAATGGTTGTTGATGTTGTTTCGCACACACAATGATACAACAATTATGGTATCACATTGGTGATCGACAAATCTCCTTCGTAATTAGAAGCAATATCATTATTGAAATTGAAGGTTAATAATTGGGAAAGACCATATGTATGACTTCATATATATATATATATATATATATATATATATATATATATTGATAAAGCTCTTTAAATGAATAAATAAATACTGGAACATTCTAGGATGACAGAGAGGGTGGTGTCTAGGTTTGGGTTTGGAAATAAAGCTTCCTACTCTCCCTGGCTATCCCTAACTGATCCAACAAATGAGATGGTTAATTTGAAGTTATTTGAATTTAGAAATGAATTGGAATTTGATTTATTAAGTAAAAATTAAAAGTTGAATTTTGAACCTAAAATAATTTGGAAAGTCAATGTAAATTAATTTAAATGGTTTTAAATGGTTTACATGAGTATATAATGGTTTTCTAAGGTATTTCGAGGTATTGAAGAATAATTTTATTGCGGTCAAAATAGAGCTTGTTGCACAATGGCAATTTGCGTATTTTAGTTACAAACTTTAAACGCTTATAACTTTTGCAATCTAAATCGGATTTCCAAGAAATGAAAAACGTTTGATTTATATTAACAAGAGCTATCAAATGAGTAAAAGCAGATTTTAATTTTGAGTTATAATTTTCAAGTTATGTTTTGAACCTGTTTCGGGGAAAGGTCGCTGTAAGAGAAGTTATCGACCATAACCATAAACAGCCATTTTTAGTGTTTCTAAAAATATGGGGAAAAATGGTAAAATCATTATAAATTATGTAAAAATGTTTTGAATTGTAAAGTTTAAGTTTTGACTAAGATAAACGATATGTTGATCAAATAATTAAGATAACTGTCTTGTAACGCTTTTGTAACGCTTTTGAAAACACTATTGTAACGCTTTGTTCGAAAACAATCTATTTTGAAGTTTTTGTTGAATCAAATAACATTAAATCAATTCAAGGATTCAACAGAAGAGGAGCTTCGGGACTGGACGTAGGACGGGAAGTCCGAACCAGTATAAAATTTCAGGTGTCACTTTACTTATTGCACTTACTTCTTGCTTGTGATATATCTCTATAACTTATATTTTACCTGCGTAACTATTGCATATTAACAAGTTAGCATATCACCTAGTATTTTTGCTATATCCATATAGATCCTGCATAAGTCGTACACATCGACTTTTCATTTGGTATCAGAGCAAGGTTATCACATAACCGTAAAACCATTATTTGATATTTAGATAATATGGATAATAACACTAGTGCTAGCAATAACACTGGATATACTGAAGGCCAATCAACTGCTAGACCACCCTTCTTTAATGGCATGAACTATAGTTATTGGGATGCTCAAATAAGGATTTATATGCAATCAAATAGCTTTGATGCATGGAATATCACACAAAAAGAGTACGCACAACCTACTACACTATTCACAGAATGGTCTGCATATGAAAAAGCAGAGGCTAGTGTCAATGCTAAGGCTATGAACATGTTGCGTTGTGCTTTAGACAGAAATTAGTTCAATCGGATTTGTATGTGCAACACTGCATATGAAATCTGGAGAACACTTAAGATTACTCATGAAGGTATTAACAAAGTTAAACAAAGCAAAATATCTATGCTCAAGAATCAGTTTCAAAATTTTAAGATGAGCGAAAATGAATTCATACATGATATGTATTCACGTTTTCAAAACATTTATCATTCTTTGCTAGGATTAGGAGAAAAGTATTTCGACTTTGATATCGTATCAAAAATTTTGAATTCTTTAATGGATGAATGGGAGAGAAAAGTATTAGCAATCGAAGAAGCTAATGATCTCTCTGGCATGAAACCGGAAAATTGATCGGTAATCAATGTCTTATGAAGTGAATTTGCAGGCAAAGAAAGGACAGGTACAAGATAAGAAAATTTTAGCTTTCCATGCTGAAAAAGAAGATTCTGATTCAGATGAAGAAAATATTGCATTTGTTGCTAAGAATTTTAGAAAATTTCTAAAATACAGAAAAATCCAAAGAAAAAATATAAAGAATAAATCATCAAAAGAGCCTGATCCTACTCAAATAGAATGCTTCAATTGTCACAAGACCAGACACTATCAAAAGAATTGTACAGAGCTAAAGAGAAATCGCAAAAATGAAAAATCAAAGAGATGAGCTTTTACAGTCACTTGGGACAACTCGGATTCATCTTTTGAAAGTGATAGCGACAGTGATAGTGAGCAAGCAAATGTGTGTTTCATGGCTAAGGATAATGATGTAAGTGACTTTGCTTTTGACGAATTAGTAGAAATTAATACTGAAATCTTAGAGTCTAAAAAAATGTTTAAGAAAAAGTTTAAACAAGCTGACGAAGATAAGAATAAAGCAAAATTTGAGAGAGATCTGTTAAAAGATGAGAAAGAAATTTTAGAAGAAGAAATTAGAAAATTACAAGAATCTCTTTTAGTAGCAAGTTCTCAAATTTCTATGTTGAGTCAAGAAATCGAGACTCAAAAGAATAAAAATGATTTATTAGCATCTGAAAATCATGATTTAAACACTAAAATTAAAATTATAGAATTAGAAAATTCTAGTTTAAAAACTAAGTTAGAAAGTATCTCTAAAAATGTAAATAATTTTAACAAGGGTAGAGAGAATTTATCTAAAATATTAGAAAATTCTCAACCGGATTTTAGTAAAAAAAAGGACTAGGGTATGATAAAAAAATTAATTAAAAAAGGAATTCCAGTCAAAAAAATTATAATATTAAACCAAAAATTTCTTGTAGTAAATTAAATATTTCTAATAAGAAAAAATATTCGGATAATATTAGTATATGGATTCCAAAGACAAATAATATTCTTGTTAGGAATAAATATATTCTTATTCAGATAATATTAGTATATTTCTATTGTTTTGCAGATACCCCTGAAATATTTTGTAACTAGCTCGAGCAAAAAGGAATTCTTAAACACTTACTCTTTTCTGTAAGTAATTTGTTTAATTAAACATTCTATAGTTTATATTTCAGTTTTACTTTGCTACTTAAATAAGATATACTATCATTTAGCTCCTTATACAAACCATTCATTATTACCAAGTTTTTGCAAAGAATATAGATGTTATGCAAAAATTAATAATTAGCTAGAACACAAGGAAGGAGTTCATCTATAATTACTCATTTTCTATAAAAAAATAGTTCTCTTTGCTCTACCTTATGTATAGTTTGTTAATATAGCTGCCGAAATAGATATACTATAATTAATCTTTTTTAATCTATCATGCAATTCATCCTAGTTTTTAGCAAAACTTATTTCATTTTTTAAAGGAATGGTTAATACTAACATAACCATTCATTTAGAACACTATATTTAGCATGTATGTTTGTATAAATACAAGAGAAAAATGTTTAGCTTTTTAAAACAAATAAAGAAACAATAGCCAAAAAAATTATCAGAGAAATCCCCGTCAACTCCAACCAAATCTTCTGACTAAACTTCATCGAATTCGATTAACATCATCATGTCTCCTACTCCAAACAACGAACCAACTCTTCGTTGGCAAGAGTTAGAACCGGATACACCCCGAAAGCCAAGAAGAGAAGAGAAGTTCGGTGTCTCCTTCAACAAAAGATAAAATTGATTATATTCGACATTATCAACATGAACAACTAAAATTACAAAGAGAAATATATTATGAGCAAAAGCAAACGTCAGATAGGTTAACTTTTCTCGAAACTGTAGCTCTTTGTGTTTATGGAAGATCAGCTGTCCTAGAACCAAGACATTACCCACAATCTACGACTCCTGAATCATCAAAGAGACCCACTACTTTATGGAGTGCATGGAAGAAAACCAACAAGATTAAAAAGGAAAGTCCAAACTCATAGGAAAAGAACTATCAACAGAATGAAGGAGCTAGGACACCACGGAAATCGACCTCGTCTGAAGAGTAGCTATCGGATCATAGGATTATTTCTTTTCGTTCAGTAAGACTTGCATTGATCAATAATGCAAAAAAATTCTGATGTTTTGATTAAAGGAATTATATTGAATTCTTTGTTTAATAAATAAACATATATAGCTATTCTTTTCATTTAATAAGTTTAAGAACAACAAACATTTATGAAATAAACTCAGAATTAAAAACAAAGGATGATGTTAAGAAAAACAACAACCAGTCGACTGGTAACATATCCACTAGTCGACTGGTTAACTGGAACCCGAATACCTGGTTCCAGTCATACGCGTTCTATTTAACCCTACTTCTTTTATGAAAAGTGAAATTCATGGCATGACCTTTTGTAAAATTTGAGGATTTCAACTCCTATGGTCTACAACAACTAGCTCATCAAGGTAGACTTGAGTCCCTTTTAGATTATAATCAAAATAACATCAAAATTATTTTCACCATGATAAAGCTCTTTCTAGCCAATATGAACTTGAATCATCAAAACCCCTCTAATTCACAAAATTGTGTTTGGAGTCTTGTGTGTGGGCAACCTATTTTCATCTTTGTTAATAGACTTGGAGAAGTTTTGAATTCATCTACGGATGGGATAACTTTAAGCAAGTTAAATTGTGAATATGGTGTAAGGGATGAAGTGAGTCATCTCTTTGTTGAAGATGTCTCAGACGGATCTTGGACAAAAGGGCTACGACCGAATGCAAGGGTACTTCATCATGTTCTTACTAGAACAGTACTATCAAGATCCGAAACTCATGACCTTGTGTATTCGGACACCTTTAGGGATTTATATGCAACTTTTGCTCATGTGAAGATTAATTTGATGCAAACAATTATGGACCATCTTCTTCTTTATACAGGAGGAGTAACAACATATTTTCATTATGGTGAATATTTGATGCGTATCTTTGAAAGTGCAAAAATTCCAAAACCGAACTCCGAATAAATTGAAATAAAAATATTGGATAAGAAAATTTAAATGCATATGCCTCCACCAACCGTTCGAATCATGCTTTTAGAGAATTGGAGAAAAAGAAATTTGGATCAGCCATCATCCAGTTCCATTCGTACTAATCTCGAAGATGTTCGTTTAACAGAACCGTCTCAAACTTCAAGACAAGCAATTGATGTAGTTGCACGCAACCAACTGCTTCTAGAAGCAAGACTCAAAAGGATGGATAAGAAAATGGACAAAAAGTTTGATAAAATTGAGGATTTTCTAGGAAGGATATGGAAATCTATCTCATGTTCTCTTGCAGCTACTGGTCATGTAACGGATCCGGAAAAACAACCTATTTCACCTCTCAAATGGATATCTTCTGAGAGTACTGAATCCGATGAAGAATAAGTAGGAAGTACGTAGGAAGTATTATTTGCTTTAGTATCGTTTTGAACTTATATTTTGGTTATATAATTACTTTTATATTTTGGTTGTGTAATAATTTATGTTTGGAACCTCTATGCTTTTTAGTTGTGATGAACATCATGCATTCTGGAAATGATTATGTTTTATTTTAGCATAAATTTGTTCTTCGATTATTCTATTCTTGTGATATCTTAAAAAAAAAATGGATGACAAAGGGGGAGAAATATTTCTCATGCTATATTATATGCCATTCTTATGTTTCCATGTTATCGGAAAATATGTGTTCATACTATATACCATTATTTTGTTTCCATGCTAATGGAAAATTTTGCTAACATATTTTGTTGCAGGAATCAAATGGAAAGGTTATAAAAAATTATGAACTAACAAAATATTATAGAAATTCAAGGGGAGATAAACATTCAGGTGGAGAAAATTCAAAGTGTTGTCATCATTCAAAAAGGGGGAGAATGTTGATAACAAGATTTTGATCGATGCCAACAAATGAAGTTGCAATAGGAATTATATCATAAAGATAAGGTTATATATATATACACACACACATTGAGTCGTGTTAGAATTATGTTAAAATCTATCATCTAGTATACACAAATGTGCAAAACAAAGTAATATATATATATATAATTATAAGCCTTTTAAACGCCAGGAATGTACAAAAACTGGCCTACCAGTCGACTAGTAGAAAAAGGACCAGTCGACTGGTCAGCCTGTTTTTGTATATAATGACTAGTTTTGAAATTTTTATATATACGATTTAATTCAACCAGTCAGCTGATGATTTTTAACCAGTCGAATGATTCGACCCAGAAACTATTTTATGAAGAGTCACCATCTTTCATAAAGAGATTCCTCTTCAATAATCAATGGAAATGGACATAACTTTTGATAGAAACTCTTTATGAAGGAATGTTACTCTTTTACTATTATATAAACAACTTCAAACATGTTTTACAATCACTGATTTTACTGATTATTATTCTATACTCTCCATTCTCTGAATTCGCATTCTTTGCAAATAAAAAGCTCTCCAAATTCAAATACTTGTTGAATCCTTGAATTTATTTAATATCATTTGATTCAACAAGCAATTTTCTTCCTTAAATCTTCGCATTCAAATCATATACTCGAGGATCAGATTATAAGAAGTTGTACTTAAACTGTTGCTATCCGTGTTGTTCAAGAACACAAAGCAGAAGTCAAATACTTATAATTGTTGAAGACATGTGTAGTTGCTCAGGCAAGAGGCATCCTTATTGGGTCTCAGGTGTACTGACCTATTCCTCCAGGTTAAGAGAGGTCATTGTTAGTGAATTCCGAAGAGGAGCTTTGGGACTAGACATAGGACTAGAAGTTCGTACCAGTATAAAATTCCTGGTATCACTTTACTTTACTTATTGCATTTACTTCTTTCTTGTGATATATCTCTATAACTTATATTTTACCTACATAACTAATGCATGTTAACAAGTTAGCATACCACCTACATTTTCGCTATATCCATATAGATCCTGCTTAAGTCGTACACATCGACTTTTCAGTTTTTAACCTGCAAACTATTTTCCAAACTATAAGTAATCATTTTTAAATTATTTTTGGAATGTTTTCAAAGTTTCAAAAGTATTGGAAATATTTTATGTGGAATTTAAATTGACTTATTTAATATTAAAACGGGTTTTCAGTTTTTGGATATGGTTGGGGATAAATCTTCGGATGTTTGATATTAATTCAATAGATGATGACTCTTACTATTTGAGGAATTTAAAAGAAAGTTCACCATTATTCCGCTTATAGTGTGAGTTGGATATAGAGGTTAATAATGAGGATAAGTTGATGGAATTTCTATCCAGATCTAATGTCAAAGAGTTGGATAAATCTTTTCATTAAGATACGAGTTTCCTAAGTTGATTGGCATAAGTTGGATAGAAATAATCTTCAGATATTTGATATGAAATTCTGTTGTGTAATCGTTATTTCACTTATAGTATTCGTTGATTATGAAAATTGATATTGAATATAAGTAGATACAATTTCTGTGTAACTTATGTTCAATACCGATTGATTTGGGTTTTATTGTGAAACATATCTTCAATAATATCATTCTTGAAACCCAATGAGATTAAGTTATGGAAATTCTTGTCGTAATTTGAGGATTTAATCAGATCTTTGATTTTAGGAAATTAAAAGTGAGGAATTGGAAAGAAAGTATAAACTTTTAGTTAAGATTAAATAATGCAATATTGGAAAATCAATTTAATTGGAAACTAGGGTTGAAATGTAGGGTAAGGATTTTCAAAGGAAAATGGGTTTTTGATAACAAGTTATCAAATGGAAAATTAATTAAGGCTTTGAGGCTAAATTATCTTTGATTTAAGGGATGTGTTTTAAAAGAGAAAGGTTAAATACAGATTTTGTTATAATTTGCCAATGGGTTTAAAGAAGATTAATTTTGACAAAATCCAAGACGGAAGGAGATTGGTAGAAAGCCTGTGTGTTCCGTAATTGTGTTATTAATTGCACTTATTATGTGGAAAGACCGGGATCGGAATTATGTCTGAAAACCATTCCAAGTAATAATACGATGTCGTGGAGCAAATGAAGACAATGGAGACGGCATTGAAGACCGGGACCCTTCATGTCGTAAGGGCGACTTGCTGAATGTCTCGAATGGATGGCTCCTATTCGCATATGGATTTATATATCAGTCAAGTAGCAAGAAGCCCGAACGTATATGAAGGAATTCCGAATTATTGTTTTGTTCAGACCTAGAACGGGCATGTATGGATTGTGTGTCTGACATTGTAATTGACTCCGTAGCACTGATCCTTATTAATATATATCTGCTTGGTAGCGGAGAATTTATTCTCTTGCTTAACACCCTTCTCTAAGACGTATGAGCTTAGAGGTTATATATTGATGGAAATCAGTGATGCGTAGTGAATGGACAATGTGGCATACTTAAGTTATGTGATGAGCTATGGATGATCAAACCATGGCTTATTTAAGCGTAGCTTTGTGTATATCGTGACCACCTCACACCCCGGATTGATGGTAAACTGATGGTCAGATTTTTATGTTCGTTTCGTATATTCGGTGCACCGGGATGTGATGATGAAAGGGTACTATGAAGTCCCCACTCTGGGACGGTATTGTTGGGTACTCTAATTCATGTATGGTGGGTTAGTATAACGAAGTCTGAGTCTGGACGTTATCCGCGAGTACTGGGATGATGCGCAAAAGAAAGTTTGTGAGCCCACGAATGGTCTTTCGTACAAGGAACCATCATGTTGGAAACTCGATATCCATTACGAGCCCATACGATTTTGATTGTATAACCTGCTAGTTACCGGCAAGATTACGTCAGTATAATGGGCTGGGGCATTATGCTGGCTAGGATTAATACATTTATTTGAGAAAAGGTTTTTCACACTACATATAGTATTAAAAAAGGATTTTTCACGTATGAAAGCATTTTTGGTTATCATAAGGCAAAACTTGCCCATCTGGTGTGCGCTTACATTGTGTGATACGGGATAAGCTTATGATAGTTTCATTTTTCAACAAGTCATTGCGGATTTCTATGCACTGGTATTCACATAGAGTAAACCCGTTCTGCATTAGCTGCGTAGTCCAGTGAATTACCTAACTTTAATGTAAACCTAAAACAACTGTTTTGAGTTTTCACACCAGTCCCATGACTGACCTGAAGTTTATTGTTTCCACACCTAAACTCTGGGTGCCCATAATTTTTACATGGGTGGCCTAGTAGTTTGGTTTGCAGATTTAGCCTTGGAGTTAGTTGTACCAGGACTCTGGTTTTAGCTGGAGCTATTATGTCTTTGAGCATTCGCATTCTTCCGCTGAGTTTAGTATCTCTTCAGTTGTGTAATCGATGTACTTTGATGTATCTCTTGTGAATCTGATGTAATATTATTGTAATGATAATGGAAAGTTCTTTTCATTTTGTGCAAATGTGTAAGTACACCTAACAATCCGTCTTTATGAATGGTTTAAGTTGACTTAATTACCGGAGAAAATCAGGCAAAAAGCCGGGTTATTACATTTGGTATCAGAGCTTTGGTTTATACAAAGCAATGGGGTATGACACATTTGAACAAAAGGAAAGACTCGTCAGAGTTATATATCTCACTAGAAATAGGGTTAGCAATGCCCTAGTGGAACACCCCGTATTTTTAAGATAATAAAATAAGAATAAATTAATTTAAATATCCAAATTAAGTGAAACGGACTGCACCATTTCGTTCGTCTTGGAATTGTGGTCAAGATAGACAACTAGTTTGTGTAAAACGGACATCGTATGAAAAAGTTATAAGCGTTAGAAGTTTGTATACATATAAGGAACTTATATGTATATATATTAAATAAAAAATTATCCAGAAAATCAAAATTCATGAGCGAGAAATGGAGCAGGGAAAATAGACCGTTGGGGGTCAACTTAGAGTCGACCCACCAACAAGGGGATCGACCCCACCGCGGATCTGGAACATTCTCTTCTGACGTGGTCGGTTTTGATATTTTAAACTTAAATCTGAGGGACCGGGTTTCTCTGATACACCTATAAATAAGTCTGTAGAGCTAATTCTAAACCTTATATTTCTGAGGCTACGCTGAAGCTCTGTCGTTTCTCTTCCTTAAGATCTCTTCAGAAGTTTAGAATATTATTTAGAAAAAATTAAAATCAAGATCTGGAGGAAAAAATTGACGATAATAAAAGGGTGTTCAGAATCATGAAATGTAAGGTGATTTTCTAGATCTAGTCTATTCAAATTTCTTCTTCTTTCTTTCCTTTATTTTTTAATAAAAATAATCAATCCATGGTTATTGGGTTTTGAATCCAATTAGGGAAAAACCATGGATGCTAAAACTGGACTAGATCTAGAATTGAGAAAGCTTATGAGGTGAGTGGATTTAAGCTATAGCATTTTAGATGTTTAACACATGTTAATAAGGACTAAAGTGATAAGCATGACATGTAGGAATGATTAATATGCTAAGTCATTAATTTGTTGGGATATAAGTTTGTCAAATTTTGCATAGCAATTACTGTTGTTTCAATTCCATGTTAATTTGTGACAATTCTGTACCCAGCCCATTAATGGTAGAAATTGAGAATGGTACATGTTAGTTATGTGATTTGAACAATTACATGATTAAAAGATTACTGGTTAGAATAGAAAATTTATAGTAAAAAGGAAACTTAACAACACTTAGAAACGAGGTTAGATTGCATTTGTGATAGAAGTCTGCCCGGAACTGCCCGGCATATCCAGCATTCACAAGTGGTAAATCTAATATGAGAGATCTAAAGTGCAGAAATGAAACACGAAGTGGTGCTAAGACACGAGGTTAAGCCAACTTGGGGTAGAAGTATGCCCGGAGCCGCCCGGAAAATCTAGCATCCCCAAGTATAGGCTTAATGTGAGATGTCTGGTACATAGAAGTATACATATATAAATGTATGTAAGAAGAAGGAGTGGTAAATAGCATTAATGGGAATAAATGGAATTGAAAGAAAGACACAACAGTAAAGAAAAATAAAAAGATTAGAAAGGATGGGGAAAGATAATAACCCAATGCAAATAATTCACATAGGCTTGTCCTAGGGGAAAGTGGAAGTTATAACTTACGTTATAATAAGTGATAAAAGGAAACAGAATAACTCATGTAAGAAGATAATTTATGTTCAATTAAAGATTGAGTTAATTAGAAGGACAAGAATCTGAAATCTATGGATAAGGACAACATAAGTCATGTGTAACGACCCGTGTTTTTCGACCATTTGAATCTGAATATTTAAATTAGTTTTAAATATTTTATTTGGAATCTTGATGGAATTTAATATTTAATTCGTTATTTAAAACGAAGTTCGAACGTTATATATATCTATATAATTATAAATCAAACTTGAAAATGACGTGCAGTTCGTAAATTTGAAATTTGAACTTCAACTGGATATACAGAGTCCGATATAAGTCGGATTTCTGTGAAACAAGAAACGCTGGGAGCGTGTTGACGATAATTTTCATATGAAAAAGAAAAATTCAGATTTTGTTGTAAAGTTTTAAAGTTATGGTCAAATCAAAATTTGAAAAAAACGCTGTGGAAATCGTTATTTAAAATATCGACCTTTAAAATGGCCATTTTGCAAACGATCTCGGATTTCGACGAAATCAGTTTCGTTGGGACCGTAGCGTTAAATTATTGTACGGTGTTAAATGGTGTGGCAAACCGATGTCATCTGTGGCCGCAGTAGCCATAAACGCCCGGTTATTTTCTATAGCGCGTAATTAAATTTATTTTATTTTATAAAGGGATATTTGGGTATAACTTGAACAGACGATCGAACTAGGCCACGAAACCTGTCCCGTTGAGTTTGTATCGTCGATTAGAGTCAGGATAGGTATATAGTTTGCTATTTTTGGAGACCGGATAATTTGGCGTTAAAAAGGGTATTGCGGTACGCGGTAAAAATAGCCTACTGGGAAAACAGTCTCAGAATGCGATGAAACTGGTGTCGTTGGGTTTGTATCAACAGATTATTGTAAGATTTGAAAGTTTCAAGTTGATTTTATTTATCTAATGATCGTGGAAAAATTAAACGCGTGTTTATTTCTGGTTTTATAAAGGAATTTTTTTCATACGACCTCGGATTTCGACGAAACTTGTCTCATTGGGTTCGGAATACTTTTTACAACAAGATTAGTATTTTTATCAGATGACAGAAGTCGATTGTGGTCAGTTTTAAGTGTTACTTCAACGTTAAGTTTCGTTAAAATAAAATAATATAAAATTTAAAGCGTAAGGAAATAAAAGGAAGACGTCACCCTAAAAGTAAACATACGCCGGCCTATATGTTACTACACTATCCTTCACATAGCAGACCCTACCCTAAGTTCTACCCTGAGCTTATTTCTTCATTGGTAAGTCCCATTGAAATGAAACTGTGGCCTTAACGGTATAGCTTACTCTAAAAGATATACACGCTACACTTTGTGTTATCAGCATCATGCAGACCTACGATTTCAAAATCAAATCAAGTGACTAGCTACCATGTATCTAAAATGTACAAACCACATGCTCTTCTAATCAACGCATCACAGATGCATAGGAAATGAATTTTTTTGCACAGCTATACACCTATCCTAATTGACATTGCCAAAACGAACACGTCTCCATCCACCTATTTGATTTAAAGCAACACATCAACAACCTGCCTATGAAAACTCATGGAAGAAGAGAGCACAGCTATGAATTTGAGTGGGAAATAACGCTGCAGCTACACTATCAATTGCGTACAACTTTGGACGAAAGACATGGATCTTATCCCCTTCCAATCTCCTATAAATACGCAACATACTTTCGTTCATTCCCACCACAACATCTCGGTCTCATATAACCACAAAACTTCTAACTCTTTTCTTTTTCCTTATTCCATTTGACAACCTTGCATGCGTTAGAAATAGGAAGGGGTGCGGGTACATGGACTGATAGCTGATGGACCTTTCGGACTTCATTTTTATATAAAAGGAAGAAGAATATATGGGACGGTTCAGCAAAATAGTAGGGAGGTTGTGAGTTGTAATATGGGGAGATGTTGGTTCTTAAAGAGGAAAGGGATAAAGAACGGCCATGAAGAAAGGGGACGTTGGGACTAGACGGTGGATTTAAACTCAATGCTGGAAACGAGGTGGATCGGAGTGGAATGCATGGGTACAGGTTTAAATGAAAACGAGAAGTAGAAGAAAGTGAACAATGCGGAAATGGGGTTCATTCGGAGGCACAAAATACACAGCAGAACCATATGTAACAGAAGGCGTTGGAATCATCGTATGAGCACTTCATTCTGGAACAAATAAGAACGCATTTGGATGCAGCTGTTATGTTCAGTTGGATTAAACACGTGTCCGGTTCAACCGAAATCAGTCGTTATATCAACAAAGTGAATCAAGGTGAGTTAAACTCACTCAGTATTTCCCCCATTTATACTTTATATAAATTGGGTTTTTATATTGTGTGCTCTGTTTGCTATGGTTGACTGTTTGCCAGTATATATTTATTTGTTGATTAAAACTGATGAAATTAAACTGTGTTTAATTTCAGTGAAATACCAAATCGTTATTTTTAACGATTGGTTCCAATGAATGTAACTTACCTTATTGGTCACGTTTATTTATAAACGTGTTTTAAATTGTTGAACTGTTTGAATGGTTTGGGGTTGATGTTGAATGGTTGCTATAGTGTTATCAGTTAAACAAAACTGAATGGTCTGATTTGAGATAACCATTTGAATACAGGGAAGAACAGGTTGGAGGGATCCATCCGGATTCCTCAAAAATATTATTTGTTTTCATATTTTCATATATGAACTGTCATGTTTTGATTGATTGATTTGATTGTTGATTATTGACTGAAATTTCAACATCTGTTTGTTTAAACCAATGGACGGTATTGGTTGAGTATTTGGCAGCGTATGGCCTATAAAATCAATCGTTTTATTAATATTGATTCACCGTCAGGTGGATCGATAGAGCTGAAGTTATAAATTTATTTTATAACTAGAGTTAGATTTTTGAAATGTATTATTTTGAGTAAAAGCTATTAAAGAGAAATAAATATTTTATTTATTTAAGACTTTGATTTATTATTAATTGATTTTACTAAGTAAATTCTGATGTAATCAGATTTATAAGTACAAGCTAAGAAATAAAAATCGAATGGTTAAACTTTGATAATTGTTGGGTGAAGAAAACAATTAATGGAATTATTTAAATTAACTATATTTTTAATTAATTTAAAGTAAGGATTAATTAGAATCAGTAAATGAGATAATCGAGTTTTGAGTTAATAAAATCGACTAGTTTGAATTTGAAACTGATTATCAAATTGATGTGTTTCGATTAAAATAGTTAAATGAATACTGTTTAAATGTAAATAAGGTTTTTAAAAAGGATTTGCTATTTATTTTAATTAATAAAGAAATTAACTATTAATGTAGTTAATGATTGAAATAAGTTATTACTTTAATTAATAATAATTTAGAAATTACTTTTCAAGAGTAATTGAAGTGAAACGAAATCAAATGGAACGGTGAAAGGAGATTACGATAAAAGGGTTTAAGATAAACCAGAGTATATAAATGAGTTTCAAAGAGTAAAGCGTTAATATTGACTTAACGTTATTTGAAAATGAGATCATGTAAAAAAAGGGAGGATTGAAATGGGATTTCCAAGGTGGGGATGGCCGAATAGATTTGAAAGGAGGATTAAGTGAGAATTGAATATGGTTATGAGTTATTTTACTAAGTATTATGTAGAAAGGGTTTTGAAAACGTAAGTATATAAGGAGTCACTTATCGTATTTTTAAAGATTAAAAGAGTTAGAAGTTTTTGTTAAACAGAAGTAAATCAGTTTGTTTTATCTAAAAGGCCAAGTGATGCTGAATGCTGAACCAGTGAACTCATTTATTGTTATGATTGAAACACTATTTATTTTGATAGTTAAACCACCGACTATCAAATCTGTCCAATACGATTGTTGGTATGGAAAGACCGGGATCAAATTTATATTCGAAAACCATTCCGTCCAACAAATACGTGAAGATATCAGGAGATGATCGAGATGGAGTATTGAAGACCGTGGATTTTCATAAACGGAAGAACCACTAATATTTTCTGCCTGGCAAGCAGAGATAAGCTGTGATTCTGTCGTAGTTGGAATCTATGGGTTGCAAGGACTTCTCGCTACTGATCCATGGGGTGATTCCTATATGGATGCAGTAGGAGAGTGCCTTCGGTTCATCCTGTTCCTGGATGACTTGAATGGATGGATGTCTGACAGAGTATTTCCAAAGGGTCACCTACGTTGATTTCTTCAAACGTGCTATAGTTATTGGCGGGGAATTGCCGTTCTCTCAGCTTCCAGCTAGAGTATTTTTGTGGACGTCAATTAGTGATATCTGACGGATCTCACGATGTGTCATTCAAAGTGAATGGTGACCAGATGTTCAAAGATAAATTCTGGCCTTAAGCCTCATCAACCGGGAAATGACAAAAATCGGGCAGGCAGCATGGCTATGTGGGTCGCTCCCATTAGGGTGTATAATCACCTATCTAGAGAAATTCCTATTTAGTTCTTTAATCTATATTCGATGTTGTTCCTTGTCGGGATACGGTTGCTGATCCCAACCGTCGGTGATATACATTCGATACACTCAAGCGAAATGAGTGGTCGGTCATGTGTGGGCCGGGTAGCAAGACATTCTTGTTGAACCCAGTGTATTCGTCTCTAGAGATACACTATCGGCAGGTGGTCCCATACCTTGTCATAGTTGGAATCCAACCTCCAATAAGCGCCCACGGTTTTTGATTGTATACTATATATGTGGAGCGTGAGATGCAAGCGTTCCACTAGATTGTTATTTACTTGTATTTAGACATTATTATAATATCAGACAAGATATTGATTTCAAAACTGTTTTGGGTTATCGTAAGGTAAAACCGTCCGTGTTTATGTGTGGATTTGGTCTTACGATTATCCTTTTCTTTCGAAGAGATTTTAACTTAAAAATCAGGTTGTGTGATACCCTTAATACTGTGCGGTTTTTTCTCACTCTGGTTCACCAGACTGACCCGGTGTTTTGTAAATGATCGGGTTAGCCCGGGGTGTACCGGTTCAGGTTATCGAATGCTGTGAAGTCCAGAAACGAGCTGGAGATGTTCAGACGTATGATATTATATAGCTACTATTCCGCTGTGTGTTGTATATGGGAACAGGTTATTTTAACTGTCCCATTATGTGCTGTACTCTGATATTGTAAGTATTTTTGAAAACTCTCAATAAAGGTTTATTTCTGTATTATATTTTGTTCCGCTGCGATGTGAGACTCTGAGTTGTGTTATTCTTCTTCTTCTTCTATTCTAATATTTCTTTCTTTCTTATCTCACCCTGTAATTTCTTTCTAATAACTATCCAGTGTTTTCGGTGCTTGGAGGGTCGGCATGAGTTACGGTAAAGGTATTTATGTTGGTTTTCGGACCGAAAACCCTGGGTCGTTACATCATGTCTATGGAAAGAAACTTATTAATGGACCTTGGTTGAGAACTAAGTTAATAAGTAAACAATGTTAAGTTGTAATGACAACATAAGAGGGAATTATGATTAAATAAGAAAGAATGAGGCAACCAAGGAAATGCGGTAAATGTTAAGTGACATGTTAAATAGAAAACATGTGAATTAAGATACACTTAATTACATATTAAGTAGAACATTTTATTGTAATCTTGAATCAAACAAGAACATAAAGGGATTATGGATTACAGACCTTGGATCACAATCTAGGGAATAACATGTTGTGGGCTTATTAATAAACTTAAATGGGTTAAGTTGTAAACTGAAATTAACAAGCAAGAGGGGCCCATTCCTTAAAGATATAAGGGGCTAGGAAGAACTTAGTAACATGAATAAAAAGTTAAGATAATCAAGTTAAATGGAAACCTGATAAGGTAAAGCAAGTGCGTAAAAGAATGTTTAGACATAGCGTCTAATAACATATTAAAGTGAGGCGCTTGGACCAGTCTGCACGTTTGAGGGTGAATAACCCAACGGGGTAGGTCATCGTGGTGTTATAAGGCACGAGGGGAGCGCACATTAATCTGATTATTCTGTCAGCTCCAAAGTACTGGAAGGGGAAACACGCAGCTTCCTGAGATACGTAAGGTGCTCTTGATAGTCCTCTATGCGGTGGCAAAAGTATAGGATGTGCTCGCAGAGGTTGGGTCTAGGCATAACTACTAGGTGGGTGGGCCTTGACTGCAAAAGTAGCTTTGTAGTCAGAATGTTGTGACGTGGTGGCACCAGGGTGATTCGGCGGTTACCTCAACGGGTAGGCGTAGGGTCACGACCAACAAGGATAGTAGATCGTCGGACACCCGTCATCGACAGCCAGTGGGATGCGAAAAGACTAGAGATCAAAACCAATAGACCATTCACCTTTCACTATCGAGGTACGATGGTTGAGGGAAGATGCCAACTGGATGTTTAGATTGTTTGTTAGGTGTAAGTCGTTTAGCTCTTGTAGTCTTTACTAGTTAAGGGAAGGGCCGAGGTGGGGCCATAGCCACCGTGAAAACAGACCCTAGGAATATCTTTATTTTGAGGATCTTAAAGGCGGGCCTATGCAAATATGGAAAAGCTCCCGACTAAGTTCCGTGTTTCTTGTATCGCCCTGCCATAGAACTCGGTGCACATTAGAGGACGTGCGGTTGAGGAATCGAGCTACAACTAACGGTACGTAAGTGGGACAGTCTAGATACATGCATGTCTGCTCTGGGTGGTGTATCGTAGACTTGAGGGCATTACTCTGGTATGGAATTTGATTCGAACAAAGGTGGTAGCCTGTATGTTTACGTAGCATAGAATTGACAGATATATGCAGAACGTAACATGGTTATATAGAGATCCACACGTCACTCCGGCGTAGGATAAGGGAATGCATATATTTCGATGGCATTACGGTGAAGACCGTGTGAGTGGGGTACCATGGGGTGTTACTTAATATTGGGGGTATCTAATATATACTGTATTAGGTTAATCTACTGGAAAGTAAATGGGTACGACGTGCGTGTAAGCCTAGAGTGTTGTTAACCCAAGTAACCTAATAAATAAGAAAATATGATTGAATGGTATCTGTAGTGTTATCCAAAGTGTACAGTTTAAATCCAGTCACCAGAACTTGTGATCTGACCCCCTCCTCATAACATACTCGCAATTAAGATTTGTGGCAGAGACATGATAGCTTTGGATACTGGTCAGGCAGTATTATTAATACGGTAAGGCTATACTTTGAGCATATTATATTTTATCCTTTCCGCTGTCAGATATTTTCTGAGCTCTGACATACTTTATGTCTCTATCTTTTCTGCAGGATACCAGAGCAAACCAACACAAGTTTTGATAGATCGGAATTCTAAAAAAAATCGGTCTGTCAGAATTCGGGTTGTTACATCTGGTATCAAAGCTTAGGTTTAGGATTCTTGTATAAATAGTGAGTGAACGTATTTGTATTTTTTTTTTTTAAATATTATATATATATATATACACCTAGATCCATAGAAGAACTCACTAAATAGAAAAAAAGTATAATACAGGATGTTTGTTCTGTACACTAAAAGAAATTTGGGTAGGAAGGTACAATACGTGGGAGAAAGAAATCCCAAAAGACAATGTTTTAAGTAGTGGGTTCAGGATTGAAACCTTGTCAGAAAAGGTTAAGATGGATTAAATATAAGTATAAAGATGAATGGGGAAAAAAGTTAGACCATTGGGGCTGTAGCACTTCGTAAGATAGAAAGGAGAAAATGGATCATCGAAATTTGAACAGACCATGAATCAATTGACCAACCTTCCCCTTTATGCTCGAAAAAAGGGGGGAACCCATGTGGCAAGGGGTCGACCCCTGGGTCGAAACCCTTTGAGGGGGGGGTCGAGGGGGTCGATTCCCCACGACGTGGAAAAAAGAAAAAGGGAACGAAGCCGAAGCTTCGTCCCCATTTTGCTCCCCACCCAGCCACCGAAACCCATCCCTTTTCCTCACTTCCTAAGTCCACCACCACCTCAAATCTCCGCCGTTTCGCGCAATTTTGGTGCCAAATCGAAGCTCTCAACACTCTCTACCCGGATCTACTAGAATTTCCCCTCAATTCGAAGAAAAATCACCATGCGATCGCAACCTTCCCATGCCGCCGCTTTCCCCCAATTAACCCCTCAAGAAATAACCTGGTGCGACAATCAGAGAGACATAGTGGAGGCATGTGCAAGCACCGCAGGACACGACGTTCTACTTAGGAGACTGGTCAAGTTTGGAGACTTTGCATGCACCGATTTGGAGGCATTGTTCCATAATGTGGAGTTGGACAGTTTTTTGGACCATAACGTTGTTGAAAGAAGGGGTTTTTCAAGGCTAATGCATCTTTTTGATGCCAATTTGGTAATTAGTGATGAGCATGATATGATGGTTTTTGAGTCTGAGGTAAAAGGAGTACATATCCAATTTACCCAAGCCCAGTTCGGTGTTATGCTTGGTAGGATAGGGCATAAATTTATGAAAGGTTTAAGTTGGTTTAATTACTGGCTAAAAGTCGGGTCGTTACAGAAAGCGTACCATAAATAACAACACTCTTCCCTTTCTCCTCTACCGTAGGAGCTCTCAAAGATGTTGGAACAGCCTCCAAAGTATACGCCTTCTCTATCCGCTTACTCTTCAACAGTTCTGGACAATCTTTCTTGTTATGCCCAGGCTTACCACAGTTATAACACTTTCTCACAGCTTTTGGATTCTTACAATCCTTGGAATAATGACCTTTCTGCTGGCAGTTGTAGCAAATCACCTCGCTTTTCTTCTTCTTCTGGCCATCCTTTCCTTTTTGCTGTTGTTTCTTCCTCTTTCCATTTCCCTTAATGTTATTACCACCCTGGTGTGGTTTCGGATTCTCTTTGGTTGCAACAACAACTTCTTCCTTGGGAAACCAACTCTCGTGCCTCAAAATTTTCTCAACAATCTTTTCATAAGGATCATCCAAATGATCGACCAACTGCTTCCCATAATATGTATCCAAGACCATGACGAACTTCTCATTCTTCTATAAGGAGTCTCAATATATGAACGAGCATACTTGGATAAAGCTTCGAACTCAGAAATGTACTCCAACACCGGTTGACCGTTAGCTCAACAAATCTCTTGAACAGAACTGACTTCTGAGTGGTAGAAATGAACTTCGTCTCAAACTTGATTAGGAACTGATCCTTAGTGATCTCATCCTCGGGAGTCTCTAAAATGACAGAGTTCAACCAATCCATAGCTTTGCCCTGTAGCTATCTCGATGCAAGCTTCCTCTTAGTCACATCCTCAATTTCCAAATCTTCGAATATCTGTGCACAAGTATCAATCCAGCCTTCAATCTCAACAGTCGGCTTTGTCCCCTTAAATGGCTTCCCACCAAGAGCAATGAAATCCTTACAACTTAGCGAAATCAATCACCCTAGGCACCTACACTTGAACAACAACATCTACCACGACTACTCCTAGAGCGGGTATCCTCCTCATGATCGTTGCCACCATGGCCTCGAACATAGCTGGGTAATCAGGTATACCGCCATCTACCACTCCAAGAACATTCTCCTCCCTAGCAGTATGTCTCAAAGATCAACGACTCATTCTAAATATGAAAATAGAATGATTAGTCCACACATGAGAAAATCTATAATGGAGTTCAAGCGCAACTATATTATACACTAAAAAAGTATACATCTATCAGAAAATACAAATACGTCTCTCATACGTCATTACGTCCAAGAGCTTTGGATCAAATCAATTAACCAGAGCTCTGATACCAAATGTGACGACCACCCATAACTCCCGCACTTAACAAAGGAAATAATGCGCTGAAAGACGTGCTAGGCAGCTATGGAAGATCATTAGGGTAGAATAATACAAACGAAACCTGTCGTACAACTCACAGCGTAGGGATAAAAATATAGTAGAACATATACAACATGATATAATAGTGAAGCACAATTGAGAAGAATCTTAAACTTTTCATATCGTCATGAAAATATCCATACAACACTTGGTCAAATCAGAATCTGTACAATGAGCCTCACTACATATTCACTCAGAGTATCATGCATCAACAATAATAGCGGAAACAACAAGTATGTATAGTAGGAAATAAAACGTCAGCTTCCTGCTCGTCGTCGCTCTACATCATCGTCCTCATCAAGATCTACTACCTGTTACCTGCTACTTAGTCTGGCCACCCACAACATGGATGAACAACCCAAGGTAATAAGAGGAAACATAAAACCTTGAGCCAGACAGCAGTTTAATGAGCGATAAAATAGCTATCCAGCATCATCAATAAAGTATATGAGAAATAGGCAGTTCAATCATCTGATCTGCCAATATCAACAGAGAAGAAATCCAAACTCATCTCCTTCACAACCTACGGTGATAGCCTCCCCAAACAATTAGAGAAGAAACAAACAATACATTCATAACAAACCATTATCAAGAATGGACCACTCTAATCAAGTTCAATACCTCCCAAGCACAAGCCCTAAACCAACAACAGACAAGCACCCAAGAAATATCTCCCTTGATGTCGACTAATCTACACAAGATGATACAAACAAACAATAGCATCCATGACTCTGGCTATCATCATCTGCCTTGCCTTGAATTCATCGTTAATGGTATGATTGACTTATCTTTCTATCCGTCAATGGCTAATGGTAAACCTGGTTCTAGCAGAACTCCATACGCCATTGTGACTAGTATCTAGGTCAATAGTGACTGCCCAAGGTACTCGACTAATCATCTAGTCTTTTAGGCTTCCCTATTATACCCCTGCTTTGAGTCAGTTAGAACCTCCGACTAATGACAATCCCTTGGCTCTTCAATATTCTAGTCATCATCGATGACTACATCCATAAGCTCAAGCGCCTTCTCGAGCAACCATTATCCACGAGCTCAAATCATCTTGAGTCGTCTTCACAACTTCGTTGCATCATCATACGATCAAAGAACACTTGTTTATGCTTCGAACATTCCATCTGAATTCACATCAAAGCTGCGCTCATTATTGAACCAAAAGTAAACTTCATTTGGTCAATATTCGATGGATCGTTCATGATCCATCAATGGATCGCCTACTGATCCATCCAAACGATCCACACATCTACACTTCAATCGGGTCACCTGATCCATCAGGCGGTGCGAGGTCTGATCCACAATTCTACCGTATGCACACTACGTCGTTCACTGATCCATTGATCCGCTAGATTCATCGATCGCAACATGGCCGATCCATCTCATTCCATGTGCTCCATGACTTCACTAATCCATCTCCCATGTGATCCGATCCATCGATTGCCGCATTGCCCGATCCAAGTTTCCACCGAGCACACTCCAGGCTTTCACCGACCCATGTGTTTGCCCGATCCATCAATTTTGCCATGCCCAGCTCTATCGAAGATCCACCGTGTGCCACTCTTCCCGATCCAACATTTGGCCATGCACGCTTTGGGATCTTCAACCGATCCATCAGTTTTGCGCGATCCATGTCCTCGGTTGATCCATCATGTGTCGCTCAGCCCGATCCATCTATTTGTTATGCTCTCCTATTGCCAGCTCTTGCCGACCAATCCATGTTTGTGTACACGATCCATCACTGGATCGCTTCAATCTGATCCCAAACTTCTCCAACGATCCATCGGTTTTGCACGTGATCCAAACCACTTCTTTGCCATGCGATCCATACTTTCCACGTCATCACCGATCTGATCCATCCCCGTTACGAGCCAAACCAATCTAAATAATCCATCCGCTTAAGCACACAATCCAAGCATTATACGATGAACTTTCATGCATACAATTCATCCAAATCAACCAACTTCAACTAAACGATCAATTTCTCAAATAACAATCATCGTACAACATTAGCACATCAAATAATCATCATACAATCATATGAAATTCACCAAATCATGATTAAACAATAAATGGATCTAAACTTGCATAACCATATGATTTCAACATTGACATATGAATTAACCGTTATAATTAAGTAATTTAGATCCTATGCTGTGATTCGAATTCAAAATAGACTTACCTTGGTTAGATCTAAGTGAAAACAACTTGTAATGATAAAATTAAGATCAAACAAACCCATATACTCAATTGAATCTGTGTGAGAGATGCTAATCACTCACCAAATCCACAAAATAACTTCAAATCAACAAATCTCTAATTCAAACAGCGAAGAACGGCCTCTGAATCAACTCAATTGATGTGATTTATCCTTCCTCGATGTTGATCTTCAGTCCTAGATCTCAAATCTATGAATGGAAATGAAGTGGAGGTGTATTTGTTTGAGCCGGGGAATCACAGACACCCAACCAAATGAGAAATGAAGAAAACTAAACAATTCTCTTTACCCCTACCCTCCTATTTATAGCCAATAGCCCCAGGCCTTAATGGGCCTCACTAGTCAGCCCACTAATGAGTATCCAAAAAACAAGTAACATTAAAACAATGATTCCTCCCAAATCGCTCAGCCAAATCCTTAATGAGACCACTCTATGGAATTGGAAACACCATTTCTAATCCAATTAAATCGATTCCATCTCCAGATTCGATCTCATTCAAAAGTTATGCTCACAACAGGGGGAAAATGGTCACAAACAGAAATGGTAAAAATCATGGACATGTCTCACATCCTCATGAACAACATATCAAAAGATTAGAATGATCCGACCCTTGGGGAGTTAAAAGCTGATTAACCTTGTACTGTTTAAAAGTGAAAAGGAGACCAATTTGTATTAGATGATGCACCTTAATAGGCCTGGCTTGACAGATTCTTACTTTTTCTCGGTTGAGGTGCGATAAACAGTCAAACATATATAAATTGGTGGATCATCAAATTATTTGGTTTACTTTCCTATTTCATTCAATATCTGTAAATCTGTAAATAAACTATAATTAGCCATATAATGTTGGCCATATATTGAAGTTTCTTGATAAAAGTAAAACTTCACAGTATAACAACTTATGATGCTAATTAGGACGAATCAGAAAAGCATGAAGATACCAGACATAAAATGTATTTTCAACGGTCAAAATTCTTCTAAATCCGTTTAAGTCCTTACTACTAAATTATAAGGAAAAAATGTAGGCGTAGATAAACATAACAGAATATAAAACTTCTTTAACCATAACGTAAAAATAAGCATTATTATTGTTAAAAAAGACTGAATGTTGTCATGATACGTAACATATGGCTCAAAATAGTTTCACCATTATGAGAGAACCTGGATAATAAAAGTATTATAGCATGACCAGCCCCAAATAAGGGTGACATTAGAACTTTCAAAGAGTTAAGCACTACGTACTAAAGGAGAAAAAGTTGGTGTTAAGCTCCATCGTGAAGTTCGAGAGCCGTGAAATTAAGGTGCCGAAGAAGCGTAGGAAATATGTGAAAGCACACGATTTCCATTGAATTACTTGGAGGAGTGTTGCTTTAGGGCTTAGATTCGGCAGAATGAAAGGGCAGGGCGGTTAATATTTAAAATAAGTGGGATGACTTGACCTAGGTTTTGGAAAAGGTAGGTTGTAGAAAAGGCAATGGTAGAGGAAGAGAATCTTTTATAAAAAAGAAAAAGGGGGAGAGTGATAAGTACGCGCAGTTTCAGTTGAAGAAAAGGAGAATGCTTGTGAACCCTTGAAACATAACTCACTAATTATAGTATAGATTTGTTCTCACACTGCAAATTCTGTATAGATTTGTAAAATCACTAATAGGTTGAAATGATATATATCCGAGTCACTATATAGATTTAGGAATCGAAACTAAATTTATTAGGATGCAATTTGAAATGATATATATACCTAGAAAATTAAATTAAATAGATAGAAATTATACATATCCATTTCACTTAACCTAGATAAAAAATTATATACGGACACCATTGGTTTATTTTGAAAGCATTTTCTGAACTTATAAAAATACTCTGATTTAATAGAAGTATTTTAGAAATCTAAATTTAGAACTTTATTTAAACTTATATTTTGATAATTTATAAACCTTTAAATTTAGATTATATTTTATGCAAATTTAATTTAAAAGTTATTATATGACTTAGAATACAAATTTAATTTTTTTTTAAATTATAATGTTTTTTAGTTTTAAATTTTAAATAATTTAATTTATAAGTAAATAAATAAATCTTTTAATATATTATAAATATTATTTAAATTTTAAAATTGTATATAAATATATTTTTTATAAAATATAAGCATATAAAGGTTTTATAGAGAAATTAGAAATTTAGTGATAACTTGGTTTGCTTAAATGACTTGGTTAAAATGAAATCTATCAAGCTAAGATAAATTGGTTTTAAGATGTGAATTTAAAATGATGAAATGGATTTAATATGAATTTGCTATGATTATGAAACTTAATAAATTGATTTGATAATAATTTATTAAGTAGATGTTTGAATTAAATACAATTACAGTTAAAATGATTAATTGATTAAATTGAAATTAAAATTTATTAATATAGACTTTAGTACGACGTGGTTTAAAAATAATCTGAATCTTAAGAATAAAGTCGTATAATCCAACTTGAATACTATCTTGAAATGAATTGAACTTATGAATTACTATTTAAATTTTAAATTGATTTGGATTGAAATTTTGAATCTGAATTAATGGTAAGCTAAACTTTAATATACAGATGAGTGGTTGGACTAGACTATTTTAAATTATTTGAAATTTGGATTGAACTATTTTAAATTATTTGAAAATTTTATTATCTTATATTACACTAAATTATACTATTTAAATATAACTATTATTTTATAACTATTTTAATGTAACTATTTTATATTTAACTTAATTATTATTTTTCTATAACTAATTTAGTTTACCATTTTGTCTCAAATTTAAGTATTATATATTTTATAATTATTTAAAATAAAAGTTATTTTATATAAATATAATTATTATTAAACATGATTATTCTATATTTTATTAACTATTTTAAAATAAAAGTCGTTTCCAATCCGAATTGTTGGGAATGCAGATTATGGATTTTAAGGCTAACTTAACACTAGACGGGGGTGAATAGTGTTCAATGAAACTTATGAATTTTTAAAATCCTTTTGAATTACATAATTAAAAGAAAATTACAAATATGAAACAATCACAAAATCGACACAGATGCAAATAATAAGTTAAAGCAGTAAAGGAAAGAATCCACCAGGATTTTATACTGGCTCGGAGTTACCATACTTTTAGTCCCACAAAATTGCTTGTGTAGATTTCTTTTCAAATTAATGTCGATATTACAACCCTCGATTTCAAGACCATGAGGTACACCCCCTCCTACTTCCTAGTACAGGGAACTCTCTTGATTTAACCAGGCTACGAAATCACCTAACTGATTTACGGGCTACAGTCACACCTAGTTGATTTAAGCGGGTCACAACCACACCTTTTCAGTAATAAGATAGAGAGACTCAATAGGACTCTGATCATTAGGTCTCTGATTACAAATGCTTCTATAACTCTAGATAATACTGAGATCTTTGAGAAAGAGCGACAACAAATCAAACTATAGATGATCGGTTTGATTCTCTTTGAATTTCGGCACAATTTGGTTAAGGATTCTTGAAATTTAGAAAGGAAATGAAGTGGAGTGAAGAATAATAAAGAAAAAGTGATTTAAATTACGTTCAGGCATCAGGTATATATAGGCAAATAACGGTCATATCCATTCACGAAAGGAAACAACGAACGAACACTTCTTTTGAAATTTGATTTTTGGCTGAAACGAAACCATGTTGACATGGGAGGATGACACATGTCGACATTCCGATGTTGAATTTTATATATATAAAAAACTTGTTTTCAAAAGAATTTTGATTTTAAAACTTGTTAAAACTATTCTGAGACTCGTTAAACATAATATAAGTAAATAACAACACTTGTTAAACATTCTAGAAAATGGTTTTTGAAAATAACAAAACACTAATATATAAAACTATAAACAAGAATATAAGAAAATAAAATTAAAAAAAATGTAACTTTAGATTAAGACTAAAACTTTGAAATTTAAAAACAACAATAAATTGAAAAGATAACAAAGAATAAAATATTTAAAAACAAAAAATATTTAGGTAAACAATTATGATTTTTAAGGTTAAAATAAAAAAAATCAAAAAGGAAATTTGAAAAACAATTTTGAAAGTTTGTGGGTTCCATCCCACTAGAGTAGGTCATGGTTTCCATCCCACTATGGGTTCTATCTTATTACAAAGCGAGAAGGTGGATCCCATTCCACAGTTAAAATTAAAATAAAGATGTTAGTGTTATTATGAATTTTCAACTAAATCTAGACTTTGTTACTTATCTTGATATCTTAAACTCTTAATACTCATAAGGCTTCAATCTTGCATTCTTCATCTTTGTAATATTCAATCTTGAATCTTTACACTGTACAGTCTTGATTCTCAATACGTGTCTATAAATATCTTGTACACACATATATAACTTAACATAAAATGTTAGTATACATATTTTATAATAAGCCATAAGGTTTTCGTCATCAAAACCATCTTCTCTTGAACTAACAATCTTCCCTTTTTTTAATGACGACGTCCTTTGTTTATAAAATATACTTACCGATACCTTGATTCTTCAATTATTCCCACTCACTCCGGAAATTCCCCCTAAAACTACTAACTCTCCCTTAATCTAAGCCTAGCCTAACCTATTTTATAATTCTCCCCCTTTATCATCAAGAAAACTAAGCCTAGACTAATATGACTCTAATACTCCCTCTTAAACTATGGTACCACTTGTGTTAATCAAGAATTAATAGTCAATGAATCAAATATAGTATAAAACAAATAGTATCAACATTAAACTAAAGTAATATTAAAAATTAGTCCAAATCAAATCATCACGTTTTTACACACAATAAATTAAACTTAAATATACCAAAATGAAGCACACCAATTTAAAATATAAAATCAAATGTTTCTTCGAACTTCTACTCATCCTTCTTCACCGAAGATAGGATCGGCTGTTATATCATCCCAGTCTTCATTGTCTTTAGTGAGAGTTCCTCTCGAGTTGTTATTGTCTTTTTCTTTGTTAAGTGCAGAAATCATCCATCAATTGACACTAAAATGCCTCTCTTGTTATTTAATGATCTGCATTTGACTCAATTCTAAGTGTCGCTGATTGTGAAGAATGAAAGTAAGTATATTTTCAAAAGAATTGAGTGTCTACTCAAGATTTTCACTCAAATTATGAATTGGAGAAACCATAATTTTGATAAAATGAGTAGATAATAAATGGAGACTAAAGAAAAATAAAACTATTTTTTAGGTGCAGTTTTTTTTTTTTTTTTTTTTTTTGTAAAACAGCAAAACTGATGCTCAAGGTGCCCAAAAAACGCTAGGCGCCAAAAAGCGCTAGGTGAGGATCTGAGGCTTTTTCGCCTTGACCACATTGGGTCATAGAAGTTAAAAAGGGAACTAGGTACGTTGGAAGACATGTTCGAATTCATGATAGAAAAATTAAGAAGTTAAGGACGAAAAAAATTCCTTTAGTAAAAGTACAATAGAACCATCACAATGAAGACGAAGCATCATGAGAGGTTGAGTCAGAAATCCATATAGATTATTCAGAATTGTTTGAAACTTAAATTTCAAGGACGAAATCTTTTTCTAAGGATGATAGAATGTAACAACCTAACTTAAATATCGGGTATGATATTTTTTTTTTAGAATATGTAATATGCTAGTATAAACTATTTAGCGTTCACACCATCTCGATTTGATTATAACATTTATGAATGTATATGCACAAACCTTATAAACAAAACAAATGATATATGTATATACATTTATATTCAAAAATATGTATAGGTTATATGACATTAATGGTATAGACAAGTGGCATTAAATGGACCATACATGTGTCCTAAGATTAAAGGAAACAATGACACCTAAACCTATTAGGTGTCCATATGTAAAAACATCTTAAGACACCTAAGGAGGCATGTGTCTACATTCTAACGCTTGCACAAAATAAGGTGGATAAGTGTCCAAAACAAAATTATAAGATTAGCCTTGAGAAATGTTATAAATAGGGTGGAAGTCTTTTTTAGTTTTTCATGCATTCACAAAACTAAAACAAAGTAAGATAAATGTGTGGTGGAAATCAGAGGGCATTTTGGGGTGTTGCACTGTTTCGGGTGCCACTGAACGCTCGCATGTGTGTGTATGTGTATGTGTGTGTGTGTGTGTGTGTAGAGAGAGAGAATAAATGATAGTGGTTCGGATCAATCAAAATAGTGTTCGGTAATTCGACCATAACATCCTCATTTCTCAACGAAAATTTCATATTATTTTTTAATGATCAAGAAAGCTAAATCAAAGACCTACAACTTTCATATTTACCACTTTTCCAAATCGAGGTGCAAAGTCGAGTAAAACTCAACCGAAATGAATATCTTGTCTTTTTAAGAAAATACCTTACTTTGTCGAATTTTGTCACTAACTTGATAAATGATTTTAAGGGTTCTTTTCATGATAATTAATTATACTAAGTAGGTTACTTACTGCAGAAAATTTGGAGCCAAAAAAAATTTTTATCATAGAGAAACTAAATCGGGTATTTCATCCAAAAAATGGTCAAAACCCCGAGTTTCTGAAATTAGTAACATTTCTGAAAATTGCAACGCTTTTAACTGTTGCTAACCCATTAGTGTCATTTAAGGCCGGATTTGCAACGGATCTGTCCAGCAACAATTGTAGCCGTTACACATACTTCAGATAACAATTTCGAAACGCTATTGTCAACTATTTAAATTTCTAAATTTGAAATTTGCGACGCTTTTAACTTGCAACATCGATTAACTGTCACAAACATGTAACATAGTGTTTAAACTTTACATAAACTTTCTATAACCTATCAGAAAACTATTTTTTCTACGGATTGTCTATAAAGTGCCCTAACAAACCCAGAACTTTTCATAACGTGTCAAGAACTCATTGTTCTGAGTCTAAAATCATTATAAACTGTTACACACCTTTCCATAACACTTTATACATTGCTGCTATTTTTATTTTACCTTTCATGGTGATATTAAAGTTTTTTAGCACTTTTAAAACGTTATCTTTTCTTTTTGGGATTTTAACATTTATAAAAGATTATAAACGTATTTTCCAACTTATACTAAGATATTTCAAAGTGGTTTGGGGTTTGTCTTAAATACATAATATATATATATGTGTGTGTGTGTGTGTGTGTGTGTGTGTGTGTGTGTTTGGAAATGTAATTTAAGTTACTTTTGGAAACATTTCCTCAATAATAATTACTTTGAGAGTGCGGTCTAAGACAATAGATCTAACGTATTGCACTATTATCTATGTTGGCATTGAGCCTACGTCCCTACTTAGTGACGGGACGCCAACCGCAATAGGATAACATATCCTAGGATCTAAACCAAATCAAGGGTGTGGTTTAGATACATGAACGAGCATTTTGATAAATCCTGGTTTTTGATGGAATGAAGTTTATTACAAACACGCTTGATTTGATATTTCGAAGTCTTCCTTGATTAATGCTTTGAGCTCTGGATTGGTAAAACCTCTGGCGAAGAGATTTATAACAAAATTATACTATAAAATCTCGGTTAATATAAATTATTATGGCATGACCTGAAAACTATAGTTTAAATAACTATCTCACTGGGTCTGTGTTGCTCATGATGCTACACTTAAAACGTTTTAGATTTATATGGTTAGTTGTTCGACCTTTGAAGTTAGTTGGATGCTTTGAAAAGAAGACTTTTATTATGTATATTATCTCTTTATGTACTCATATGTATAATCATGTGATGATTAGACTCTTGGATCTTATATAATCATGTTATATGATAATGTGAATGTATAATAATTCTCCCGTTTAAAATCATGTATTCTGGATGATTTTATATTCTGATATATTTTTATTAAGTTGTAATACTGTTCTATCGGCACATGTCTTAGACGTAACATCGACACCATTAGATAAGTATTCTAGAGCAGGGTGTTACAAATTATTTTTTGATATCATTTTTTTTCTTTTCGTATCGTTTTTTTTTGTAACATTGCAGTTTCGAACTTTTTTAATGTTTTGTCTATTTGAATTCTTTATGTTTTTACTGAGAAATATAATAATCATTACACTATTCTTTGTGCCATCTTCATCGTCGAATATATTAGGGCTGTTATGGTAATGGTTACCGTTACCGTTTGGCAAATATCGTTACCGTACCGTTTTTACTGATAAGCCAGAATTGTTTACCGTTACCGATCGACTGGTATACCGATAATCTGGTAACCGTTACCCTTGTAATGGTAAATTACCGTTTGTCCATCAAAGTTTATAATTTAACATATTTTTTGTACATGGTGCATCTTTTTTATACTATATGTAGTGTTAGTTTATAAAAAACATAAATGAAAAAGAAAATAAGTGTATCTGGAATTATTTCATCTGATTATTGAACTAAATATAATCATTTATTTGGTTCTACGTGCATGTAATAAAACATATTAGATGAGTATACTTATGTTTTGAATTAACTGGTAAAATTACCGTTACCGCTGGTATTGAAGAAACATTACCGATAATTTACCGTTAAAAATGGTAAATTTACCATTACAATACCGTTTTAACTGGTATACCGATTTCAATCAAAAACGGTTACCGATCGACTGGTAATGATATGATAATGGTAAATTTACCGTTACCATAACAGCCCTAGAATCTATCATGAACGATATTATTAGATCCAACATTTTCTACCAAAAAAACAAAAGTTTGCATCAACCAGTAGAATGATAAGGGAAAAATGCAACTTGCAGAATTTGAAGAAAATGCGAATGAGAGAATTGAATGTGAAGTTGACAGAGCGAGACGAGTGGAAGAAGAGGATGAAAGCATAGCAAAGATCCAAAAATGAAGGTCAAGAAGCGGAGATCGATCTGAGAAAGACAAAAATACCCTAAAAATGAAACGATGAAAAATGTGTGAATAACGAGCTTTGGGCTTGTGCTTGGAAGAAAGAAAAACGCAGCTGTCCTTCTGCATGATATTTTTAGGTAATATGTCTTTTAAAATATTTGTCCCTCTAACAAATTCTTTTTTGATCGATATTTAATGCAAACTACAAACCATCATCTTTATCGGAAACAAAAACAAAAAAATTTAAAATCTTTTCAATTATAAACAGAGAATACAATAATCATTTCCAACTATAAACAATTATCTAAAAAAATGATACATGTATTATACCCTTGAATGAAGCTCCAACATGTGTATGTCTGTAAATGTTACAGACCAAACTAAACAAAAACCTATGTGGCTAAAAGCAATTAAAACTTTAGCAAAATGAATTAATTGAGGTATACTTCTAAGTTAAATAGGCTGAAAATAAATGGATGAATGAAAAAATTACAATTTATCGCCATAGGCCAATCGAGGAGGAAAGATGACACTTGATTGATGAAGGCAGCTAATTATCGTACTTCTTTGGTTGACGCCACAATGAGAAACTTCTTGACAAGGATCCGAGCAAAGAAGCTTTGGGCGTGGTGAACCTTTTAGCATATAGTCGCTTTCTTGCAAGGTCAGAATATTTTGTTCCAGGTTCCTTTGATCTATCAATCTGCAAACATGTAAACGTGTACAGACGCTAAACATTCAGTAACAATTAAACCTACATAAGAGATAAACTGTAAAAGAAATATAACTATGTTATATAAATAACTTACAAAAACTCTCATATCCTAACTAGAATTCAGCAAGGTTTGGATATTCTATGTTAACAAAGCTACTTTTCTCCTATTCAACAGTGATTGTTTTCTCAAAACTTGACACAATTAGTCAAACAGGGTACCTTGTTTATTTTGCCATCTTTCAAAGTGTATCTGACACCAGACCAGTTAATAGTTTGCGTAAAATGAGACCGCACTGCAGAAATCGGGTATAGAAAGTTATCGACCAAGATTGCAACAAATACCTGCCAAAATTTACATTCATAATTAATTAGCAAACATCTTACCTTCGAATCATAATTATAAACAGAGTGTAATAATACTGTAATTTAAGTACTAGGGGGTTAAAAAAGCTTACCAGCCCCCAGTTATATGAATCAAGAGAGAGAGGTTGTCCTTCTGGAGATAAAAGGCTGCATAAATGAATCTCAACTTTGGTCAAGTTCCACATAGAAAGAAGTTCTATAAAGGTACATATTGCCAATAAGCCTGCTAGTCTCAACCCTACAAAATTAAACAGAGAATGGAATGATATAGAAAAGTTTGTTTCCCAACACCTACTGATAGTAGGAAGGTAGACAGTATGATTACCACAACGTAAGTCGGTTATTTCATTCACTGGATAGTCGCTATATTGTGCTCTGATGGCTGCTAAAACATGTATTGTTGTCATAAAATATGGCATAACAAAACCCCAGGATAAGTAGACATGCACAGAGAATAATGCACGATTCATAATCCAGTTAACCGTTGAAATGTACGACTCTAGGACAAATGTTTGCTTCCTCAAGTAATTCCAGTATCTGCACGTGAATGATTATTGAGAGACTTGTAATAATTCTTAAGAGTAATTGATAACTGATACCAATTAATTAAACCTGGAAAAGCTAAGATCGCTTGCAAGGGGATGGGGAAAGACGGCCACTGGAGGCGAACTAATCAGCCTCTTATTGTCCCCTGCAATTGAAAAATAATTCTGTTACACTCACTGAAATGCATGTGAAAGAAAATTGCACTAAACACATGTATTCAGGTACACAAAATTGTGTAAATCACACATATTCATATGCATGGAGAAGGTACTGGTACATGTAGTGGTGCACACATTTCGTTTTTATATGACTTCCATAGAACAATAATGTCAAACTAAAATAAGGGTGATGGTGTGAAGAAGAGATGACAATCTTTGCACAGTTGAGATAGATTTAGAGCATTCGAGTGAGGTGGTGATGCAGAATAATTTGACAAAAAAATAAGGTAATATTACTATATTAATCATAAATTGACTAAAGGTGAAAGTGAATGAAACCCAACATTTAAAGCTCTCTACTATGTGAAAATCTGGAATGTCTTTCTTTTCTGCAAGAAACTGATTATATATAAGAAGCCACAAAGATTAGGGGGAGACTGAACTTGTAGTTCAAAAAATTCTCATTCGAAAAAAATTGATCCCCAGAATAATTTCTAAAATTGTTCAACTAAATATAAAGATAAACGATAGTGGTAACTCGCACATGAAAAAGACAGGTTTGTCAAGTTCCCCAAAAAAAAAAAAAAAAAAAAAAAAAAAAAAAAAAGCTTCTATTCAGTAAAAAAAAGCTAAAAGAACAACATTATATACACAGGATAATAAAGAAAATGGACTTCCAATCTTTAGCATAGACATTTAGCTCATAATTACTTAATTTCAAACTTAACATAGACACCATAATATTCCAATTATGTATGAAAATAAAGTCAGCAACCACACAACATTGATAGTGAATACTCATACCAACATTGTAACTAAAAACAGCAAAAATCTTAAGGGTGTGTTTGGTTTACATTTTTCAATTTTGAGTTTTCGCATGTACAAAAGTACCGACGAAGCACACATTTTGTGAAAAACTATCGTTTTACAAAACGAAGTTAACACACAAAACAAAAACAACTTTTTATTATTTTCCATATTTTTAGAAAGAACGGAAAGACGTTAACAAATTCATGCATTCATCATCCCGCGGTCCCCTCCGTCATTCCCTTCGTCTTTGATCCATCACCTCCGTTACACTTCAAATCTTCCCAATTTCATAATTAACGTTAAAAACTAAAAACACAAAATAAAACAAACACTACCTTAGGTACCATTTGGTTTATTTTGTGTTTAGGAAAGTGTGAAGGAACGATAGAGGGGATGAAAGAAGATGGAGGGGGCGACAGTGGGAATGGAGAGATGACGGAAGGATGAATTGTTTCATGTGCTCCGTTATTTCCCAAAACACGAAAAATTAAAATTAAAACAAAAAATTGCTTTTTGTTTTTGTGTTAACTTCGTTTTCAAAACTGATCGTTTTTTACATAATATATTGTACATATGCTGTACGCACTTTTGTATTGGTGAAATCTAAAAATTAAATATGGTAAACCAACCACACTTTTAATGTATTGTAACCAAATCACATGCAGAACGCGTATGAATCTTACCAGCAATTGCAGCAAGAGTCATATCATCCGAATACCCACCATTTCGAAGTCCACTGACTACGCCATACAAATCTTTCCTGAAATCATCAGCATGCATCTGGGAATATAATTAATGATTAAGACACATATACAAATGAAGCGGTGATCGGCCTTTAAAAGTATAGCCTAATAAAATGCAATTTCACCATCATGCAGCCTCCCCATAGAAAGAAAGTCCTTCCACCAGTTGCAAATCCCATGGAACAAGGCTGAGAACAAACTGCTATATCAGAGTTCGAACGGATATTTCATGAACATATAGTATAATCCATTATGTTATATTTACAACCCGAAACATAAATTTTATAACTTAAGAATGCAATACACTACTCATCACTATGGCATGTAAGATTGATTGGCCAAACGTTGATCATAAGCAAAAAAACTAGCTTCCAAAAGTCAGTTTTATCAAATTTATCTGGTAGCACCAAAACTTTCATGTAAATGCTGCAGAAATCACATGGTTCAAACCAAGCACAACATCACGTATGGATACGTGAAGAATTTACATCATGTTTCCTAAGGGCGCAGTTACATATGGTAATCTAAAGTTACCTCGCGCATTACTTTAGTTTTTTCATTAAACGTTTATTTAATTGTATGATATGGCAATGTATCAAACCTTATTATGTACCCTTAGGGAAGGTTGTTAACAAAATTCACAAATAAATATGCAGGTAGCACCACCTAGACGTCTGCTAGAATAGGTATGCTTGCTATACTATTTAGGTATGCAGGTGCCTAATGGACATTATTGTATTAGGTACTGATACTTGCGCCAAAAAAACAGATATTCTAAACTATTACTTTGGTCACGTAAGGCAATATAGTTCATCCCCCAAAATTATTTTAGATGGAATACTAATTTAATGAGGGAGTTAACACGCTACGCATCAGGGAAGAAACACTGGTTTTTGGGGTCCCTACAAAAACAGGCTTCTATCTCTAAACACGTTTGAATTGTATCTAGATAGAAAATATACCACTGCACTTTATTAAGTTATAATAGACAGATCTACACTCCATGAAGATAAACACGTCAACCACAACCAGTTACAATTTAGCATGTTTTTTTTTTCAATTATTTATTGGTAAAGCTCTAAATGTGTGTTGCAGTAAGCAAACAGATATTTCTGCAAACTAATGCCGCTAATTAGTATTACCTGCCATTCATTATATTATTTCTGATTTCCGATGTAGAGTTTTATATAACAAGGGAGTGAAGTAACATAAAATATAGATCCACAACATCAACTGGATACACGTAACAGGAAATTAAGATGAATCAACATACAATGTAAAGATTTATTTAAGTAAACGTTTATAAGAATGAAGAACTGCACAGGCAAAAGGAGAACAAGTGGAATAGATCAATTTTCCATGAAGAATAAAACCATAAAACCACAAGAAAGAGAATTGCTCTTAGTACTGAAATAAATTACCATATGATATTCATATATACAGTAACTCCCTAAGCTTCCAGAGGGTAAATCAAGTGGGTATCCAGTTTGGATAAATATCTGGTCAACGTATACAACAACGAACCAGTAAGTGGATTATCATTAAAAGAGTGAAATGCAAGTCAGAAGTCATTTTCTAATGCAAACCTCTGGATTTTTTTCCATCTCTGCTGTAAGTGTCCCAATTGACCCTGGATGTAGTCTAACATCATCGTCGAGAAACAAAACATATTTGCTATCTTTATGCATCTTCTCAACACCAATCTGTAATAATAAACCATAGACTATATTTGTTACCATCTATTGCTATTTCTATGAAAAGGGTAGGATGAAGCAAATATAACGTAGTGCTTTAGTAATATAATTAGCAGACAAAATTTGTTTGAACATACTGCAGAAAACGAATTTTTACCATGAACACAAAATCGAACAGTTTTCAGATAATATCTTTGGGGTGTCAAAAAGTGAGAATATTATTGAAATTAAATATTCTAAATAATTCTTGTAGATTTATGGATAGAAGCATTAAATTACAGAAACTGCTAAAATAGTATACGTTATGTATGTTGATAACAGAGCAACTGATATGTCAATCTCCTGGAAGATTGCATATACTTCATATTTTGAGGTCTTCAGAAGAAATAAGTGATATATCAGTACAGTGACACCATGGAAATAGCCAACAGGAACTATATACATGATGTTTAGTTATTTTGTTTTTAGGAACTCTATTACTACAGAGAGAAGAAGCAAAACAGGTGTGAGCTCTATATTGAGTACAATAGGTTTTAAAAAAAAAATTAAAAACATAAAGCAAAAATCTGGAAATTGATCCCCCCCCCCCCCCCCCCCAAATCACGGAATCCAAATGCCAAAGAAAAAAAAAGACTGAAAAAACAAGGTGAATAAAAGAATTAACGATATTCTTCCAACTGAAAACAAGAAATTAAAAACGGAATTGAAATTTTACATTTACACAGTTACATACAACACCAAAATTCGAGTAAAAGCTTTTCAAAATGTTTCTTGTAAACAGATTGTTTGTCCGAAAGGAATACCATAAACCATCAGAAGTTGAATTGATACCATACTTGAAAAGAGATTACAATTTGACCATGTGTAAAAAAAAAAAAAAAAACAACATTAATGGTAGAAAGAAAAGTAAAAACTATGATTGGTATACATACTAACTGATTATGGATTTTTTGACTGCATGTAGTGGACATCCCAGCAACAATGATCCTTGCATCAACACTGTCCTGACATAATCAATAAGCAAGTTTAGTATAAACATTGTAATAAAGCAACTATGATATCTTGTGTGATTATGTTTATTATATTATCATTATTTCTTGGTAAAAATACACATAATAAGAGGTGGATATGGTGAAATGAGGAGGTAACTTATGTGGTTCTCATGGTATCGAGTTTGATTTCCAAACGCAAACAATAAGAGGTGAGTTTGGTTACATGATGAGGCAGCCTATGTGGTTCCTATGGTATCGACGTTGATTTCCAAACACAGCCAATCAGAAGTGAGTTTGATGAGATGATGAGATAACCTGTGATTCCCATCGTACAGGGTTAGTCTCTCAGGCCCTCACATAGAGGGGATTCTTTTGCACTCAATTCCACCCATTAAAAAAATGCATTCAGAAGAATACAATGGCAGGGCAATGTGAAAGCTGGGGAGGTCACGTGACCCCACCAGGATTCTTCACAAAAATTTCCGACAGCAAGAAAAAAACCTAGGGTTAGGAGCACCCTAGATTCAAGGCCTGCAACAACTTTGCCGATTTCAATGTCTCTGCATTGCACTCGGTAGGTTGATCGCTACAAATCATTGTAAGAAACTCTCCCTGGATTCTAACTCTTAACGAGATTTCATAATCCGATTCCAAAATTCATTGGAATTTCTTTTGAAATTTGAATTCAAAAGTTTGCTCAATTATTGGTCATTGCTGGTTTCTGAAATTATTGATTGAAAATGTTAAATTATTGTTGTTGCTTAAGGTTTTGATTTTCACTTGATTATTAGGACAGCTTGGAATTGCCAATTGCATAAGTAAAATTGATCAGTTTTTACTGAAATGTTGATAGAAAATATCATTCTTGATATTTCTCATAATTATACTTCCCATTGGCAACTGATTTTGAAAGTCATAATCAAACTTACAGCCTTGAATTTTTAATCCAATTATTTCTAAGTTTGCTTATGTAGCTTTGATGTGGTATACTGCTAAGGCTAATGTCATAATTTTTAAAAGCTGTACTGATTGTATACTAAGAACCATTTTAATCTCCACTGCAGTTGAATTAAGATACTTAGTCTAACTTGATTAAATTACTACTGTTTGTGCTAAGAAATTTTTAGCAGTCCTAAAATAAAATTACTAAAAAAATAGGTAACAATTTCCACGAATGCATTTCAGTTAGATTCAAATGATTAAGAACAAACTTTGTTAAATGTTCTTGAATGAAGGCAGATATATATTTACTTAATTATTTAAACCATTTTATCCAAAATTAGGTACTTGAGTAGTAGTACATTGTGCGGTTAAAACTCCTCTATAATGCTCTTCGACAGCTGCGTTTCTTATTTTGAGTTTTGCTACAGAGCCAAAAAAAAAGGGTGTAGGAATGTGCAGCTTTCAATTGGACGAGGTGGAATTCAGGGGTTGCTGAAATTTGTGCGGTGTATATTATTCCCATATACGTACATATTTAGCATCAGCGTTTTAAGTTAGCGTTACTAAACACTAGTTCTGTTTTAATTCCTGATATTCTATGCTACACCCGCTAAACCCAAAAAAAGAAAGAAAAATAAAATCAACACCTGCTTTAACAATATAAAAATGTTGATTTGACTATTTCAAATCAACAAAGTTAGGACAAAACCTAATTTTAACACGCACGGGTGCTCAGTGTAAATTGAAAATCCATTGTAGTCACCACATTTGAACTGCATAAATCATGATAATCATCGGTTTTTCAACATAAGATTAAACGATATTTCTTTTTCCTAAACAAACAATGTGAGAATGAGATAACTTTAAATATATGATTTTATATCTAATGAAGCTTTTTACACCTCCATTATTTTCCGCTATATCGCACTTTATATCCATTATAATTTTTTGTACCTTCACCGTTATAAAACAGCCAAGTGCTTTTTAACTGCACAGGTAGTTCTATAAATCTTAGGTAGTGCATACCCTACCATAAATCAATATATATCCAATGGTTTGAATCACGCTACACAGGATTAAGCCGAAGCACCAAACCACTCAGAGAAATTTGATCAGCAGCTCCTGTAAATTTTTGTGGTCTTGGCCTTCTTTCCCCTTATGTGTACTCTTGTTATTTCCATTTTCTAAATCAGATATCACATTTAAAACCAACAAAATAAGCAGATAAGTGTTTGAATAGTTGAGAAACACACATGGAGCTACTGTGAAAAATCTTCAAATAATTTCAAATAGTGAACCCACACCCTCCCCAAACCATCATTTCTGGCTACGCATCATCTTGAATTTACACACACGATCTGTGCACATCATGTCCCACTTGAAGGAGCATCCTTGTAGATAAATGAAGCATGGCAAAATCATTCGAACATGGAAACAAAATTTAAATTTCGTTTGTCATAATATAAAAGCGTGAAGCCAAACAAAAGTTTTTTCTTTTCAATACGAGCCTGAAAGACCTGACAGAGATCACCAATGCAATTAATCATACCTATCCGAATGGGTTGTGCCGAGCAAATTCACAGCCAGTGCAAACAAACAAGTTTCATTTTATTTTGCTTGTTTTAACATAATGAAATTAAATAATACCTTAAACTCCGAGATCAACCTAGTTACTGCAGAGTATGCTGGATCCTCAGTGCTTTCGACGACAAAAAGAAACTCGGATGGACCTCCATATAGAGATGTTATCTGCATCCATATATAAGCTTAACTGGATGAGATGTAACTGTAATGTTAATTCCGCTAAGTGGCCTATCTTGACAAAATGCAGGAACTTGTATACAAGGGATACCTAGAGTTAAATGATTAAGTAAATATAAATATATACAATAATGATGATGAAATAACCTGAGTTCTCCAGTTTTGTAGATTGTGTTCTCCAAAGCCTTTTAAGGGCATGATAATTGTCACCCTGGGTAAATTTTCCTGGGCAGAATGCTCGAGTTCATTTATATCATCACAGATAAATGCAAATGGATTCCCATCTTTGACTTTACGCTTTATCTTTCGTATTGCTTTATTCCTGAGAGTATGACACACCAGGACATAACAGGAACACCATTTGATAACGCTACTGATCATAATTTTATGTATTTTTTAAATTGATACCTGACATAAGCAGCTAAGGTCCACCCGAGAGAAAGGGCTAAACATATCATGCATCCCTACGAAGAAGATGAAGCAAATGGTCAGTCAATTGTTAAAAGTGGTATGCATGTGTCTTACGTGTGTCTAATTTACGTAGAAAATACAAATGTGTGCATGACTTGATAACAAATTGCATAAAAACTGATAATAAGATGGATCAGTGTTCAAATAAATTAACACATATAGCATAGAATATCATTACGGGGTAAAGCACAAATGTACATAGTGAAAGATAAAGCATAAATCATTATTAACTAAATAATATAACTAACAGGTGAAAAAATTAAAAAGAACTTGTGAATTAAGGTTTCATTTCATTTAATAATGTTAGTACATGTCAAACAAGGTTTGAGATCTTGGTTTTGGTCTTGATTTCAGTATCTTGTAATTCTAGGAATTTCAATTATAATTCTTAAATTTTGGTAACTTCTATTCAAGTTTCGATTTCGGATTTCATTATTTATTTTTCATATCGTTACACATATATTTGTTTGATTAATTGAAACAATATTCGTGATTTATCTTTGATTGAAAAATAAGATACAAATGAACAATATTGATTGACGACAGATATTTTTAACACTAACAAATAATAATTTATTGCTTCCTACATAACTTGTTTACACTGTTCATGTATTTTATGATTTTGAATGCTTAGAAAGTTTGAATTTCAAATTTTGAATATTTATATATTTGAAACTCAAATTAATTTTGTTTTTGATTTTCTTCTATAGAATTTATACTTCAGTCGTTTTTTTATAATTAAATTGGAGTATTGGTCTCGCTTTGTTTTGATCCCTACTAAAACCGGAATGAAATGACTGAAATCTCGGTGTTTCAATCCAAACATCAATCCTTGGTTAAAACACTAAGGGCATGTTCTTTGGTTCTAAACGGATCAGTTGAGTAACGGACGCGTCAGACGCGTCCGTTACTCAACGGTCCATTTAGGACCGTTGAGCCAACAGCTCAAAATTGAGCCGTTGGCTCTCGACGCGTCGAGCCAACGGCTCAATTTTGAGCCGTTGGCCCCTCCCCCTATAACCCCCCCCCCCCTCTCTTTCTTTTCTCCTCTTTTCTCCCTTCTGCTTCGTTCAAGTAAATTTCTTTTTTTATTAATTTTCTGTTTACGTTTTTTTATTTCTATTATTTTTTTTTCGGTCAAATGGCACATTCTTTTGCTTCTGCTTTTGCTTCTGGCTCTTCCAACGCCCCGAATGCTTTATGGCCAGTGGACTGCACTGAGGCTTTCATAGATATTTGCCTCAGTAATATTCAACCTCGAGGAACCAACAGATTCCTCACTGCTGTGCAGACTGAATTCAATGAGATGTTTAAGGACGAGTTGACTCAAACCCAAATAAAAAACAAATGAGATAATCTAAAGAGGGTCTGGACTTCTTGGAATGCACTGTTACAGATACCTAGCGGTTTTTGAAATGCTTCGCAGGACCGTTTGGATGGATCAGACGATTGGTGACATGGGGCTGCACGCATGTACCAGAAGTTTAGGAGACAACCGCCTCTGAAGTTTCAGGAGTAGGACCAGCTTTTGGGTGGCTGCATTAGCGCAGACACATGCAGTTATCAGATCCCTGCTCCACAGCCCTTCGCCCCGGCCGCCGCAGATAGTCCACCGTCGGTTCAGTCTGCACGGAAGCAGTCGACGTGCGCCACATCTAGTAAGGCAGCTCCTCCCGAAGCGGCTCCTCCCGAACCGGCCTTCGTTCAGACAGAGCGTTTCTCCATGACGGTGAACCGATGCTATAACCTTCTCTCGCTCATCGTTAGTGTCGACAAGTGGGAGATCATTGAGATTTTTCGCCTCGATCGGACTATCTTGGAGGTGGTGGAGACCTTACCTGATATGGAGTTGGTGGGTACATGGGTTATCATATTACACGGTTCCGCAGACGCCGGTAGTTTGTTGTATGTTTTTGTTTTGTTATTATGTAATGAACTGTTATGTTTTCGTTCTTTAATTACGTACTGAACTGTTATGGAATTTAATTATGTACTGAAATGATATGTTTGGTTAAGTGTGTTATTTTGCATTAATAATATCGTTAAGTTTTAATCATTAAATAATTAAATTACAAAATAAAAATAAAATACTCTGCTCAAATTCTCCGCTTAACGCACCAAACACATTCTCCGCTAACTACAATTCTCCGCTAAGATTTTCCGCTTAAATTCTCCGCTTCCGCTTGCGCCAAACACACCCTAAGTGGCACTGCAAATATCTAGATGTTTTTGTACAACATTGTCACAATATAACTAAGTTGGTTACTTGCTTGGATATATAATGTATACAAGTAAAGTTGATTTAACGAAACACCATTTATTTCTAATGATAATACGGCAATCTATAATCAGTTTTGGGGGTACTCCATCTATTTTTATCATGTTAATGAAAAGTTTTGGTTTACATGTGACAAAGGACAACCAATAGAGAATATGTGATGCTGAAATCGATGCAATGCTTTATTGTATGGAGCTTTTGGTTTTTCCATAGTTTACACTTGAGAAAGAAATAATTATTTTCTGCTGAATAGTAAAATTAAAATATCATTGTTGAAACATCGAAATTATATAAAAAAGAATTTATTGATTGTTATCAATTTAAGGAAAATAGAACTAAATAGCAAACAGGCTAAGATACATGTCTAGAAAAAAAGAATCAACCATAAAGTCTGAAATAATCTTTCTATTACCAATTACAGTATATTTCCCATGAACGGACCAGCACAGCATTATCAGGAAACGGTCTATAAAGCATATGTTTCAGTAAAGCACTAAACAGTAACAGGCTACAGGAAAATTTAAAATTAAATTTTATTGTAATGTTATTTTTATGCTTTGTCCTTGATTGCAAACCATGAACCACCATACGTAGGGATTAATATGTTTATTGCATTTCACAGTGTATTGTGTGTTAGTGAAGGATTGTGTGAAGGAATTGAAGCTACAGTTTCATAGCATTTCTGTCTGTGGAACGAATGTATTTATATTCTTGAAGAACTAAAAATTGTAGGTTGGAACAATTGTTGTGTACGGTACTCGAAAATTTCCATTATTGCATCAATTTTTGTCTGCAATGCATCTCAAATACGACTTAAGAAGTCATGAATGGCCTTTTATATTACATAACAATGTGGAATAAATATAAAAACATAGGCGAAACCAATATCTCTAGATTGCCAAGTCAGGAATGTTCAACAACATAAGCCTTACATGGTTTGATTTTTGTTGGATAATTACAAATGGCTACAAATCCCATACCTCTCTCTTCTTTATTTAATTTTATAACTGCACTATTAACAACATTACTAATTACATTATTATTTTTTCATTTTATACTGAGAGAAAGAGAGAGAGAGTGAGAGTACGTGTGTGCGCACGCGCGTGCGCTCGCCTGTCTATCTGTGTGCATGCATTATAGAAAAGCATTCTACCTGCTTTATACCTCTCCTGAATTCTAAATTTCTAATACACTCAACTTTTGCACTGTAGTGAAACTAAAATGGAGTGCTAAAGGAGAAAGGGTTCCAGTAACATTCATTTTATATGTATTTCTCTAAGTGCACCAAAAATGGGGATAATCATAATAACGATAAAAATATCTGGACCATATTAGCATCTTGTAATGAAATTCCCCATAGGTTGTATACTTGAACCAAAAACATGTAGGCAGCGAACAAGAGTAAACATTATACATAGATGAAGTCAATGGCAGAGCTAAATAAGGATCAGATGGGCAGGCGCTGCCTGACTACTGATGCGATTACTACCGATACACACAAAATATATGTATTTAGTATCATATAAGTCATTCGCAGTTGTATTGCATGTGTGCCCGCTGAATTTGATACAGATTCGTTGTTGGATGAAGCCAAAATTACGACTAAACTAAGCTAACCAAGCTAGCTGTCAAAATCATTTGTAAACTCTATTCAAGTACAGGAAAGCTTAAAAACTCATGTTCATAAACAATTTAAACCAAAAGTATCTTTAAAAATTAAAGCGCCTAAGCTATAGCTTATAGTGCACAATGAATAGTTATAGTATTATACCAGTAGTATTAGTTCTTTTGAAATTATTCCTTGAGATACAAATAATTGTGCACCCTACCATGAAAACATTGTCAGCTAATGTGTCATGGGAATGGAAAACCCAAAGTGGGTGCATAACATTGAATTTTTCTTCTTTTTGTTGCTTTTGTTTTAAAGAAAGGTTACAGTTTATATATAGATAATAAAAGCAAATATGTTCTACACATAGTTCCAGATTATTATCCATGTGGACATTTTAATCCAATATAATTTTTCTTAACTTCAAAATAAATCTGCGATGTGAGTTGTAGGGATGGTGTTGCCTTTTTTAACAGGAAACAAACTCCTACTCGTTCAAAGAGTTTTAATCCTTTTGTTTAATATTTTATCATCGGCTAACATCATATCGATATGAAATTGCTTCTTCATATACATTACACATACAGCTACACAGATATGATAGGACTACTAAACATGCTTCTAAAACATAATTCAGTCTTGGACCACGGTTTTCCTACAAATATTGAAGATCAAAACTATGTGACTAGGCGGCACAATCGTAGATTCTAATATCAAATTATAGAGATGTAGGATGTTATTGGCCACTTACAAGACTATGAACGGATGAAAAACCAATAATTAGTCACAGATAACTAATGAGCTTATCCATAGATTAGCCTAGCCTAACCAACCATGCAGTATGCTCTCTAGAAAATTGTGCAGTATGTGAGTCTTCCTGAATTTGATATGGATTTGTCGCTGGATGAAGGCAAAACCAACTCCCTAACCAAATTAGACAATATTTTTGGTAAACCCTTTCAGTTGCTTGAACTTGTTAAGAAAAAATAATGTTGGTAAAAAACTAAAAATAATAGTGCGCAATGAATACTTCTGCTCCGGGTATTATTTCTTCTGCGATTATTCAGTGGCATATCAAGAATGATCTGCACACCCCCACTGCAAAAATAGTCATCGTTGTTTCTTTTGTTTTATTCTTATTTTAATCTTTCTGATCTTTTTGGCTTTTGTTTCAAAGAAAGTGAAAGTTTACTGTAAATAACAAAAGCAGTATTTTCAGAATAAATCTGTGATGTGAGATGTAAGAAAGCTGTTGCATATAATTGTTTTTCTACTTGAAACAGGCTTCTAGCCCTCTAAAACATTTTCGTCCTTCTGTCTAATACTTTTTTCCCCGCTAACACTGTTTCAATATGAAATTTCTGTCTCAGATAATCCACTGGTACAGCTAATCAGATACGAATGAAATAAACAAGTTCCAAAAAATGCACCTCGCTCTTGGACCATGGTTTCACTACAATATTGAAGCATGATATTGAAGATCAAAATAGGTGGTGTAGTATTTAATTCTAACATCCACTAGAGAGATACAGAACATGTATGCCGCTTACAACACTAAATGACCCAATGAAAAGCCGATGATCTGTTCAAAAACAAATAGCGAGCTTATCCATGGATTAGCCTACCAAAAAATAAAACATTCTGAAACAAATGGTGAGTTAAGCTACTTATTTCATGTTATATCACTGTACATCATATAAACAAGTAGCACAGTATCATTTCACAGAAATCATTAAAGGACAATGTACCAATACAAACAACTAAATCACAGGCCAAACATCCAAATCATAACAGGTAACCGTATCGAAATCACGTACGGTTAGCTCAACAAATCAGCATTGGAATCTCAGATCCAAATGTAACACGAAAACAATAATTTACGAAGCCGTACCTGGATCTGAATGAAAATAGCAAGAGGACTGCAGCAGAATCTGCTCGCAGAGGCCAGAAAGGAATCGATAGCTTCGAAACCCATGACAGTTTCGGAAAACTCGATAAAACTTATTTTAAAGCCCTAATTTAAAAAATCAGAATTTTTAAAAAAAAGAATGGAGGCCTCAAATCGCCATCGAATTGAATGACGAGAGAGAGAAAGGAAAAAAGGGAGGACGAGAAAATTTTATCCCCGCTTTGTATGCCAATTTTGTTTCTCTTCTCTTCTCCAATAAAATTTTGCCATGCAAAAAAGGAGCGGTAAGTTATGTTCAATGCATATTTTCCTTTTGCAACTTCATGTGAATTGCAAATATAAAATCAGTGAGGTGGGAATGGGCAAAAAATACCGCGTTAATACAACTGAGTGTTGCTAAATGCAAATCAAAATTATTCAATGCAAATCGAGAAAATTACACTATTGTCCTTCCTATTTTTTTTATGCAAATACCATACAAATATTAAATATTGTACAAATATTAATGAAATTAAATGTTTGAAAAAAATAAAACATAAAGAACAAGTAACGGTTGGCTTTTTGCACAAAAAAGTAGAAAGGACAGTACTGTAATTTCCTCTAATTGAGTAATTTTGATTTGTATTTAGCAATTATAATATAACTTAGCGTAAATAAGAGAAGTTAACGTGATTTAAACATTAATTAATTAAATTAAAAAGAAAAATAAAATGATCTGTTTAAATGATCAGTTTAAACCTGCAAACGTATTCTTCATTTAACTAAATGTTCCGTTAAAACATCCTGCTTCCGCTTACTGCAAACGCACCCTAAGTACATGTTAAAACTGGGTAAATTATCAATATAACCTTGTTGAATTCCATCTATTTTTATATATTATGTGGTTAAAATAGATATTTCAAATTAATGCTTGCCGTTTACATATAAATATCATCCTTAACGTGTTCACGAGGCACATGTTAATAAAACCCAAAAAAGGAAAATATACGTAGTTATGATTTGTTAAGTGTTGTTTTATGTTTTCTAAACTAGTGCAAAAATATAAACCAAAATAAATAAAAAATTAAAAAAAAAAAAAAGGCTGACTAATTAAGTTAATGCAACCAAAAAGGTTTGCTTTATGTGAAAAGGAAAAAAAAAAGTCAAAAAGGTTACTGTAATTTGAGCTGGAGATATTTAATGCTTGAGAATGATTCTATTTGATATTTGCTACTTTGAGGGATGAGTAGGAGGGGAAGTGGGGAACTTTATTCTTTAGCTGGTTGTAATTGGCCTTTGGATTAGAAAACTAAATGGTCCGCGTGGCATCTATGGACTGTTTCTTGCTATGTCAAGGGAGAACGTTGGACCCATTTGATGGAAACCGATTCCGAATCAAATTTTTTGTTCAGCTCCAGGCTGTTTACTTGTTGTTTGATTCTAAATCGTAGTGGGTATAAAAATTATACGGCATTTAATTTGGAATATACCTAGGTCTAATGGCCTGTCAATTTGTCAGGTTGTATGAAACAATTTTGCCTCCTCAGACGGTTTGGTTATGTGTGGGAAAAAATAAAAAAGTTTTGACTGTCCACGCAGTCGCAGGTCTTTTGAAAAAATTCAAGAGTTCTGTGTAAAAATTAAATTAAATTTTTTTTGACGGACCCCACTGTAGGTCCTGTTCTTAGCATTTCTATTTATTTTTTTATGTGTTACAATAATATAACAAATAATAATAGTTAATAACTCGTTCAATCAAACAATGGTAAAAGTTCAATATATGAAGCATATTCTTGAAAGAAAATACAGTATATGTGTATGTATCAAATGTAACTTTATTTTTTTTTACTTTATTTAGTCAGTTTAAATTCCTTGGTTTTTCTCTTCGCTTGTATGATAGCGTTTTATGAAGAAATACATGTATTATGCAGATCTTTGGTCGAGTATTTTGTTTTTAGGAAAATATTGATAAAGACAGACTCAGAGGTTTTTTTAAACACAAGAATAGTACATCAAAACTTTTTTCACAAGGACAAAAGCGTTATAGATTTTAAGACAATTCTAACTGTCGCGCTCTTTCTTCTTTTCTTCCTCCGTCACTTTTTTTTTTTCCTTTTTTTTCGATTGCTTCTCTCAAATTTCAATTATGTATTTCAGTCTTCACCGTTTGTCGTTCACAATTACAGTACTCGTTTGTTTCGATTTGAGTCGGAAAATCTTGAAATTCAAGAGCAATTTATATTCTCTATGTTTTATCAAAGTTTTCATTCGTTTATTTCTAATATTTTGCTACTTTTATTTCTAAAAATTGTGACCGAGTTCGTGGTTCTATGTTCCTTTTTCATGATCTGCAGCATTTTTGAGCAGTGGCAACAGGTTTGATATGTTTTTTATTTTTATAGCAATGTTACTTTTTTATTTGAATTGAATGTTATTTTGGTTTTGTTCACTATAGATTTACTACATGTATATTGCTTTGGATGATAGGTACTGATGTGTTCTTTAGTATCTTTTCTTCCGTTAATACCATTTTAAAGAATAATGAAGTTTAAAATTGTTTTAATATTTTTATTCCTTTTCCTATTTTTGAAATCGTTGTTGTTGTGTAGTTAACATAATTACTTGCATCGTAATTTTGTGGGTTGAATTACTAATTTTTTTATCAAACATTTTATGAACATTGCTTGTAAACATTTTTGTTTTAAAATTAAGTATAAGGTTTTAGATATCAGTTTTATACATTGTAGGTATCGATTCTATATATTAATATGGAAGTTTATGTTGTCTTATTGTTTGGGTATACAGGAAAATGAAGTAGGTATTTATCAAATATGACGATTATTCTAACGAATTATGGTTTTTTTCGTATAAAATATTTACTATAGTACTTTTAAGTATTGGTTTTAGTATTTATTTCGATATCAGTTTTAAGGTATCACTTTTATTTACTATGGGTATCATCTTTGGAATAATTATTTTACTAGTTATTTTTAAATTTTCTTTTGCAGTATTGACAACAACCTTCTTGTTTTGTTTGTATTCAATGATAACACTACTTTTAACATTCGGTTGTCTTTGTATTGCTCATTTTATGATTTGAAGACTGAAATATGTCGCTATTGGTCTCAATTAACACGTTTTCCGTTGAGATTAGTGTTAAAATTGGACGATTTAAATCTATATCAAATTTATTATGGATAAGATTTATAATTGATTCCCATAATCAATTAATTATGGGTAACAGATTGGAAAGATATCAGAAGAGATTATTTGATTTTATAAATCAATCAAATCTAAATATATGTAGCAACAAATTTGGATGACATGACAAATTATTTCATTTGATTTGAGGAATCAATCAAATATATGTACGCATTCAAATAAACACAAATATGCACAATTTGCGTTGAAATCAAATCAAGAAAATCCATAAACTTTTCATTCTTATCTTCATGCAAGTTTTCATCCTTACACATGGTAATAGGGAGACATTTGCTCATCTTTTTCATTACAAGCCAATAGTGCTCTCTTCAATATATCCTCAATAGGATCCTTATTTTTGTATCAATTATAGGGTGAGATGTTTTTATCGACTGTTTGTATTCTTCTCTTATTGTACTCCCTCTTGAACTAAAAAAGAATAAATGAAGTTGTTGGGCCTCCGTGGACGTAGGATATTCGTATCTGAGCCGCGTTAAATCTTTTGGATCTCTTATTTCTACTATTGTTTATACGAGGGTGCATAATTGATTATTTTTTTTTTAAGGTTCCATTGGTATCTAAATAGACAATAATAGATCTTGATCAAATAATAACGCTTCCGCTCAAACTAAAATAAATTTCACTACAGTTTGGTATCAGGGCAGTGTTATTGTTTATATTTGGATATTAATGGCTACTTCTAGTAAGTCTATTGGTAGATCTGATGTCAATTGTGAAGTAGTATGTTTTGACGAAAAGGGAGATTTTGGTACTTTGAAGATGAAGATGGAGACTGTATTGAAGAAGGAGAAGACTTATAAAGTTGTTTTTGCGTCTGAGAAATTGAAAGATATGGACGCGGCTGATTTGGAAGAGATGGAAGATAAAGCTCTCAGAGCAATTCAGTTGATTCTTTCAGATGAAGTTCTTAGAGAATTTTTTCAAAAGAAGACGGCGAAGGAACTATGGGATGCATTATCAGATGCATATCAAGATAAGTCTCTCGCTAACTCGGATTATTCTTCAACAACAACTTTATTCGTTCAAGGTGAAGCCTGGAGCTGATCTCATGGAGCATGTAGATGCTTTGACCACTTTAGTTATGAACTTGAAGGCAGCAGATGTTGGTATTACCGATGAGGCTCAAGATGTGATCCTCTCATGTTCCTTGCTTAAGGAGTATGTTGTTTTTGTTAATTCCATGATTTATGGCCATAGTAAAATTAGTCTTTCTGATGTAAAGATTGATCTTCATAATGAAGTGTTAAGAGTTAGATGGGCAAGCACTAGCCTACATAGTGATACCAAAGGCTTATCAGTTCAGAGAAGTAGAAGCCAAAGCAAGTCGAAGAAAGGTGGAGGACAGGATTCTTCGAGGTCTTACTCTAGGGAACCTAAGAATTTGACTTGCCGTTATTGTAGGAAGCCCAAACACTTTATTGCACAATACCCCAAGCTTGAAGGAAGAAGAAAAGACCCAAAGCAAGCTTCAGTCTCTATAGCGGAGAAATCAGATACAAAGAGTGACACTGACGTGTTTACAGCTTCTGGATTCACTGGGAAGAGCATCTTATGGCTGATTGTGTGATAGCCCGTAACTTCCCTGTAAAGGAAAGCACGGATTACCTTGAGCACACGACAAAATAGAACACAAACAGAAGAACATTTCATTGTTATTTACAACAATTCCATCAGATTACAAGAATATACAGAGTATGAATAAATATTATACAACAGAAAAATATCAGAGATTACAATAAATTACATAGCAGCGGAAAAACAATATAAAACACAACTGAAAGTAATACACGGATACAGAGCTTTCCGGGTATCGTTCCAGCTGTAAACCAGGATCCTGTGAATATAAATCTGCAAAACCAAAACTACTAGCTGCCCGTGTCGAAAATAAGGGCACCCAGAGTTTAGGTTAAAACAATAAACTTTAGGTCAGTCATGTGATTGGTGTGAGAACTAAAACAGTTATTTAAAACTTTACTTTAAAAGAGAGTAATTCAAGGGACCACGCCGTATAACACGGAACGGGTTTCCTCCCAAGAACACCAGTGCATAGAATAAACAACGCAATGCTTTTTCGAAAAAATGAAGCTATTATAAGACCCAGGTCCCATCACACAATGCAACGCAAGCCGGAGGATAGGGTTTTCCCTTATAATAGCCAAACATGTTTGGTACGTTTAAAACAAATCATTTGATGTTATTATATGTGTATAGTGTCAAAACAATTTCAATCATAAATATCAATCATAGACGACATAGGTACCATATATCATGTCGCCATACTAGGCTCTACAAATAAAACCGAAATATCTCGTATTGTAAATTGGATTTCCGTCATGAGCCGAGGCAAGTGGCAATCTCCTCTCCGCTTTGAGACACTCTAGCAAATGCCTCAGGACTACGCACTCTGGGTAACCCTTGGATCTTCAGGGCCGGTCCTCTCTTACGTTTGAGGATTGGCAATTCCTGAACACACGTTTCCCGATCCTAACAGACCTAAAATCGAGGCGTCTCGCATTCCAACAACCACATAGGTAAAAATAATATAAATGTCAGCCAGTTTAAGCACTGACACTACCTCTAGCTAGAAAGAAACGTCGTGTTCTCCCTGCAGTCACTATCCCGTTTTTGACTCATACCGAGGTGTAAGGCCCGCGAATCCACGCTATACACAAAGCTATGCCACGTAGGTCGTGCTTTGATCATCAACCACAAGACTTTGCTTTTCAACAGAAGCCTTGATCATTTGCCACTTAGGCATGTCACACAGGCAATTCACTCCATGCGACTGATGTCCATCGATATACAACCTCTGAGCTCGTACGTCTCAGAGAAGGGCGTTAAGCAAGAGAATAAATTCTCTGCCGCCAAACAGATGTATATTTAATAGAGATCAATCAACACAGAATAAAATCCAATGTCAGACACACAGTCCATTTACTAGTTCATTCTGGGTCTGAACGAAACCGGAGGCACTTTCCTCGCATATCCATCGATCTTCAGGTACGTCTGGACGATCACCAACTGATTTCCTCCTCTTGGGTGTACAACCAAATCAAGATCATCAGTAATCACCCAAACGATGTGAAGACTTCCGGTCTTCAACCACCGTCTTCATCTTCGACATATCGTCGAATCGGTTATTCAGAATGGGTATAAACCCGGCCTTTCCGAATAACCCGCATATATAATAAACAAATGTTACACAAACACAACATACGCCTCATTCCAATTCAGCGGTCACTAACCGTAAATTAGTAAGAGAACAATTCCCCAAATATTAACCCCGAAGGCCGAAACCAACATCAGATCAATACCCAGGAAACCATTCAACTTAACTGATCCCCAGTTAGTTCCTAAATTTCACATTCTTAGGGAAAGGTTCCCATTAATTTTATCAAAGATAAATTCTTTAAAATTTATTCTTTAATCTTCCTTTGGATATCATTTCAAACTAGTCGGGATTAGCAAACCACACCGAAGTAATTATTTATTTTATTTCCCAATCCCAACCTATTCATCCCATGAAGCAAAACTGGTAATACTCCATATCTAACACCACGGTGTTATCGGTAAAATTAATTACCATTTCACGTTCAAATCTAATTAAATATTTAACTATCGCTTTGGAGCAAAACTGGTGATACTCCATTCTCGCTCACTTTCCAAATTTGATAATTCAAATTATCAATTCACATTTCAATCTAATTACAGACTCATTAAAACTCCTTTTACTGGGTTAAAGAACTAATGTCATTTAAAACACAGTTCACGATAAACCCAAATCACATTCTATTTATTATCGGGTTAAAGAACAAGTGTTATTTAAAACACCGTTCACAATAAACCCAAAAATCAATTCTAATTCAATTCCAATTTAATATATTAATTAATTGGTATACTTCATTAAATCTAAATAAAAAGATTTAATCTTTTCTCAATGGGGTTTAAGAACAGTGTTGGTGAAGACACCATTCACGACAAACCCAAATCCCATTTGATATTAAATACAAGGCTCTGAATAGAAAATATGTCGGCTTATATTCAATATCAAATTCTGAAACCCACAAATATCGCTTTGGAAATAACGATATAAAATATATCTTCCAAATTTCCTTCAAAATATCTGTATAATCGCGGAATCTAATATCGAAATATTCCAAAGACAATTTCGATTCAAATCCATTCCAATTCATATATTGGAAATTTTGGTTATCTAAAACCCATTTCAAATCCAATTTATTTATTTAAAAATAAATAATTATAATTCGAGTTCAAAACTAGTTCATTTCGATAAAAATTTATTTTTATCTTTTCAAATATGGGATTTTTCATCCCAATTCTTCACAAATTATCTCTTATGATTTCACACCAATTATTGATATTTTTGATAATTTTATCAAGGCCTGTACAGTCGATTTCCAACAACGGCCATCGAACTGCACTTACAACGACCTTTTCCAAATTTGATTTGGACATAATTCCAAATTCAACCATTAGATTTCAGATTTCTAATATTCATTGGAAAGCCCTTTTCGATACGAACCCAACGGTTCTGGTTTCAGGAGAATCCGACGGTCGGATCTCCCGTAATGTCCATTCGAAGTCAATGGTCAAAATTCACGAACTACCGCGGCGCGGCGCGTTATATTCAGGCCATTATATTATATATATAATATATATTTCGTCGAGTTCTATTTAAAACGAATTTTGTAAATAGTTTTAAATTCGTTTAAAAAACATTCCCAACTTCCATTTCAAATTCAAATCAAAATTGAATTTTTCCTTATAAATTCGTTTTAAATTCATTTCAAATTGATTTCAATTCAAATCGATTTCAATTGAATTTGAATTCATTTCAAATTGATTTTTATTCAATTTCAATTCGTTTTCAATTCATTCAAATTGATTTCTATTCAATTTCAATTCAATTCGAATTTCTAATTCATTCAATTCAATTCGAATTTCTTTTCTATTCAATTCGAATTTCATTTCTATTCAATTCAATTCGAATTCATTTTCTTTTCAATTCAATTCGAATTCATTTTCTTTTCAATTCAATTCGAATTCATTTTCTTTTCAATTCAATTCGAATTCATTTATCTTTTAAATTCAATTCGAATTCATTTATCTTTCAATTCAGTTCGAATTCATTTTTCTTTTCAATTCAGTTCGAATTCATTTTCTAAATATTCGATTTTTAAATCTCTTTTCAATATTCATTAAAAAAAACGAATATAATCGATATAAATATCGTTCGCGTCAAAATAGCGCATCTCTAATCAACACGGTTTATATTTTTCAATAACTTCGTTATTCTATTCAACAAATGGATATTTATTCTATTCAACACATTAATCTATATTTCTTTCAACACGTGACTAATCTCAACAAATGAGTACTGTCAACACATGACTATTTTTGTTATTTAATATCTTTTATAAAATTATGATTTCTATCGTTTAATTTTCAATCATACTCCAAACGTAAATTAGTAAGAGAACGATTCCCTAAGCATTAACTCCGAAGGCCGAAACCAACATCAGATCAATACCCAGGAGACCACTCATCTTATCTACTTTCCAGTTAGTTTCTAATTTTATATATGATAAAGATGTAAATTTTATTGTTAAAATATTTCGTTCAACACATGAATCTATATTTCTTTCAACACATGACTAATCTCAACAAATAAGTACGGTCAACACCTGAATCTTTATTTTATAATATTCTTTATTTTCCCAATTGGAATGAGGCCTAATCAATTACCATTTAATGTTAATTATATGGATTCCATACAACATATGTATATAATAGCAACGATAAATAATCAACCATCACCCAAAGTGCACCACACAACTGCATAAGCATCAAATATAAATAATTAACGCTCACACAGTCTATCGATCCATCGATCGACATACAACTAAATAATTGGGATTAATGTACGCCAAATATCATCCCAACACCCATGTGGGATTTCAATCCACAAACACTGAATATTATTTGTGCAGTTGGGCGACGTGTAAAATTTATCGTCCCAATCAATGTCCTTCAAATAGGTGTTCATAAACAAACCGTCCGGTTTGTAAATGAATATTTATTTATTCACATTCACGTTAAAAATTATATTTTTAACTATAATTAATTTATTTCAACATATTTTACATCAACATCACAAACAAACTTCACAACACATCAAATAAGCATACAAGTCGTCCATGGTCTGTGGACGACGGATGTCGGGTGCTACTAAACACCGTCTGCATCCTAGTATATATTATTAACTAGAAAAGAAGGTTTAAAGTAAGAAGTTCTCACCGGCTAGCTAAACCAACGCCACGACTCTTCTTATGTAGAAAATCTTCGTCGTGCTCGCCTTTTGTCAATTTCGTTGCCCGTAGCCACTACATATATAAAAATCACATTTTTACACCGCTACTATATAGATAAAAATTCTATTTTTATACCGTTACTATATAGATAAAAATTCTATTTTTATACCGTTACTATATAGATAAAAATTCTATTTTTATACCGTTACTATATAGATAAAAATTCTATTTTTATCCTGATCACTATATAAAAATTATATTTTTAAATCGCCCTTCTTCCAATAAAGAATATATTTTTATAACGTTGTTCATATAATAAAGATCATATTTTTATCAAGCTATTCTCTATATAAAAATTATATTTTTAAATCTACTTCTAATATAAAGATCGAATTTTTATATCATCGCTATAAAAACCACATTTTTATTTCAACATATATATAATAAAAATCAGATTTTTATTTCGCTACACATATAAAGATCAAATTTGTACTATCTATATAATATAAAAATCGTATTTTTATTCTTTCTACTACATAAAAATCAAATTTTTATTATCTCCACTATATAAAAATCACATCTTTATTATCTACATTATATAAAAATCATATTTTTACACCGCCTTCATGATAATAAAAATCAAAACTTTATCATTTAAAAATCTTTTCTTTTCTACTTTAAACATCCCGCCTTTCCACTACTAAAAATCTATCCTTTCTATATTATAAAAATTGCCCTTTTCATTTTTAAAAATACGATCTTTTCATTTCTAAATCTCTTTAATTTTTAAAACTAATCTTTTTAATTTTAACCACAATTAAAAACTAAACATAGAAATTAAATTCGGATTTATGTCTAGAACTAAATAAAAATAAATTAAAGGCTCACATTTCTTGGTTTGGACGTCGAGTGGATGGTTGGTGGGGGCTATTCGCCGGCGTTCAGGCGAAGGCACGGCCTTCGTTGGTCGCGGTGGGTTGGGCCTGGCCAGCAGGCGGCCGCTGTTGTCACGCACCTCGATGTGGAGCGGAGCCTCGATGAAGGGAGGTGGTGGGATTCACGATGCTCGATTTGAGGGGCTAGGGCACGGTGGTGGGTTCCTGGGGCTATGGGGCTCGGAGAAGAGGAGAGAGGAGGGGAAGAAGGAGGGGGTGCGACCACCTGAGGCGCGGCGGCGCGCTGCTGGGGAGGGGGGGTGCGGCTCCTCCCCGTTCACCTTTCTTTCTTTTTATTTTTTTTTATTTCTAACTTCGATTTTGAAGATAAAGGGGGGGGGCTGAACGGTATAAGGCAAGGGGGTTTTCAAATTTTTTTATTTAATTATTTAATTTCAAAAAGGTACTTTTTATTCTGACCTCGAAACGAGACCCACCGCCTGTCGTCCACAGCAAATTACCCCCATTCCGAACACAATGGGATATGTATCGCAGGCCGATTCGACTGTTTCGACTAGTTTTCGTCAAAATCAAAATATAACTCTATATATTGAATTTGAACGCACATTTCAATTTACTGGGGCCACATACTAACTCGAAAAATCTTCGAAAAATATTTTCTAGCTTTGTATTGACGATACGGTCCTAACAAAACTACTTTCGTCAAATTCCGAGACCGTTTGAAAAATGGCCATTTTCCAGTCGATTAAAATCAACTAAAACTGGTGAAACGCGTTTTCCTTTGCCACGCTCACATATTGATTCAGAAAATTACGAATTTTGAAACCTAGCAATAATTTGACATCACGGATCCGACAAAAGTGGTTTCGTCGAAAACCGAGGTCGTTTGCAAAATTCCCCTTTTTAAGGGCCAGAATTCCATAGCGACTATTCTGAATTTTCAACTGGGCATAACTTTTTATCCCCGCTATGAAATTTCGATTTTTCGGATTCATTGGAAAGATATCCTTAATTAGATTCAAATATTTTTGGTTTCACTAAAATCCGGTTTATTTTGCACCCGGTACATTCATTTGAAATTTGAAATCGAATTATCGAACTACCGCGCCATTTTCAATTCCTTTTATAATTTAAAATATTATATTCTAACGACGACGTATATAAATATTTACGTTCAAATTCTATTCAAAATAAATTTCTCGTCGATGTTATTTAAAATAATTCATTTTAAATATTCAAACTTCGCTAAATTCGCCAAAAAAAAAAAACTGGCTCAGATTTTCCGGGTTATTACAGATTGATTCTGACGCATCCTATCGTATGACACCTGATAGGAACTCCTTTTCCATTCACGTGAGATTAACCGAGGAGAAGTTCTGATGGGTAATGATGCTTCTTGCCATAAGGTTGGTGTTGGTAGTGTAAAGATCAAGATGTTTGACGGTATTATTCGAACCATTACTGATGTTAGACACGTACCTAATTTGAGAAGGAGCTTGATTTCTATTGGGGCATTGAGTAAACTTGGACTAAATATTGTAGTTAAATAAGAGAATATGAAAATATCTAAGAGTTCCATGATTGTTATGAAAGGAGTGAGGGCAGGAAATCTCTATCTACTAAAGGGCACTGCTGTAGTTAGTGAATCAACTTTAGTTACTTCAATTGATTCAAATTCTTCCAAATTGTGGCACTTGCGGATGGGTCACATTGGCGAGCGCAGCACGGATGAGCTAAGAAAGCAAGTTTTGATGGACGGATTTTGGCATTCAAAGCTTGGCTTCTATGAAGAGTGTGTTCTTGGTAAGCAGACGAAGATTTATTTTGGTGTTGGTGAGCATAAGGCAAAATCTACTTTGGATTATGTTCACACAGATGTTTGGGGGATCTTCCCCCTTGCCCATCCCTGGGTGGATCCATGTATTTCGTTTCATTTATAGACGATTTCTCTTGTAAAGTTTGGTGTAACACCCCGCATTTTTTAAAATAGTTAAAAGTATGTAAAAATATGTGTATATGCATAGATAGGTAAATAATGGTGATGTACAATGAGAATTAATTAATACATGGAAGAGAAGGAAAAATTAATTCGATAACAGTGTACGTAACAAAGAAGAGAATAAAGTAAGTATACTTAATTTAAATATCAGGAATTAAGTAAAATGGACATCATCATTGCGTGTGTCTCGAAATTCTGCTTGGAATAGAGTCCAAGTTTTCGAAAATCGGACTCCGTATGAAAGAGTTATGGCCTGCGGAAGATTCAACAAAAAATCGGAAAAATACCCAGGCAGGTCGACCTAGGGGTCGACCCCCCCCCCCCCTCCGATTTTTCCAGAGTTGGGCAGTGACGATTTTTGATGTGCTGGACGGACCGGATGGCTTCTAGGGCGATTTAATGGCTCTAAAACACTCTCTACACCTATAAAATAGTGCCTAGACCTAACCTAATTCATAAACAATTCCTTCTAACACCTCCATGCCGCCAAACTTCAACATAACATGGCCGCCGCCTCAAAACCCTAAATTAATTTGCAAGTTCTTCATCAACTTTGGAGTTTAATCAAATCAAGGAAGCAATATTCTTCATTAACGATTCAAACACTTCACCAATAATCAAATAAGAAGGTTAAATCAGCGTTCTACATCAACAACAAATAGCTTATTTCTCTAAACCAGTTAATGTGAGTGGATTTGAACTATATTTGTTGTATAATGTTACTTCTATCGTTTACCATTCCCCATAATGAATATGATGTTAATTTAATAAGATCTGTTATTTTATTTATGCCTACGTTTGAGTTCTCTCCTTTTTTATCCTTTCCCCTTTTTATTTTTGGATCTAGGTTATCTCGAACCTAGACGAAATCTTATTATACAATACGCACGATTGGAATATGGGGATATTGGAATATAATCTGTAATTTTGGGGTTTGCGGCATAACAATTGTTATTGCATATATTGGGCATAATCTATTTTATGCAGTCGAGGAATATAATCTATAATGTTGAATTTATGTAAGTTTGACATAATTGTCATTGGATATAGAGTTGGTATAATTCAATATTAACAACATGTAATTGGATAACATGGATTGGTGAAATTTATTCGTGACTTGAAAAGTAAGCCTAGAGGGTGAATTAGATTATATGTATAAACGTGGGAATGTTGGGGTATATATATTGGGAAAATATTAATTATATGAAATTGGGTATAATTGGATATTGGAAATTGGCATGTGTGGGTATGAATAACATGGAATTAGTGAATTTGGGTATAATTGGATAATTTGGGTAAAATGAAATTTGGCTAACTATTATGTAATTGGTATAGTGAATGAAAAATTGGAAATAGGCATAAAAACGAAATGTAATTAAGTTGAATTTGGAACATATGACATGAATTTGGGGTTAGGGTGAAAGACGATTGTTAATGAATGCCTATGACACGAGGTTAGACGCGTTTGTGGTGTAAGACTGCCCGGAACCGCCCGGCAAATCCAGCAACCACAAGCGGACGTCTAACGTGAGAGGTCAACGGCAAGAACTAAAGGCGTAACGGTTTATGACACGAGGTTAGGCGCGTTTGTGGTGTAAGACTGCCCGGAACCGCCCGGCAAATCCAACAGCCACGAACGGACGTCTAATGTGAGAGGTCATACATCGTTACGACATTATAAATAAATTAAGAAATACTAACCATAATAAGACATGTGGGTGACATGGGTATGGTTAGAGGGTTAAGTGGGTGATATAAATGACATGTAAAGCATAACTAATGTGGACTTAACCGTTGTGAGACATGCGATGTAAGACATAACAAAGGTAGGCTTAACCGTAGTAAAACATGTGTAAGACATGGAAACTGTAATAAAAAGAGGGTTAAGTGGGACACGTGTGACATGTGAAACAAAATTTAGATATGCTTAACCAAATGGGACCCTTAACGGTATCATAAATTAATTGAATTGGGTAAAGTTTAAGTAACGGGTTAAGTAAAAGGAAGGGTTAAGTCAAACCTAAAATTAATGACACAGCAATGGGGGAATGATAATTACCTATTATAAACTTGAGTTGCAGTGATGTGAAATTAAATAATAGGCAAACTTGTCATAGGGACAAGGGAAGGTTATGACTTGAGATGTAATACAAGACTTGAAGGGTGGGACGACTTATACTATGAAATAAGTCAAATCTAAAATTAATGACAAGAAATGGGGAATGATAAATAACCTATTATGAATAAACTTGAATAAGGCAAGAAAGGATAATAGGTGGAAATTATAACTTATGGGACAAGATAAGTTATAGGAAACGATAAGGAAGACGAGACAACTTATATGTAAAGATATACTTAAATTAAATGGTCCGTGTGGCATCTATGGACTGTTTCTTGCTATGTCAAGGGAGAACGTTGGACCCATTTGATGGAAACCGATTCCGAATCAAATTTTTTATTCAGCTCCAGGCTGTTTTCTTGTTGTTTGATTCTAAATCGTAGTGGGTATAAAAATTATACGGCATTTAATTTGGAATATACCTAGGCCTAATGGCCTGTCAATTTGTCAGGTTGTATGAAACAATTTTTACTCCTCAGGCGGTTTGGTTATGTGTGGAAAAAAAAATTGACTGTCCATGCAGTTGCAGGTCTCCTAAAAAAATTTAGGGGCCCTGTGTAAAAAAGAAATTAATTTTTTTTTACGGTGGACCCCACTGTAGGCTCTGTGCCTAGCATTTCTATTTTTTTTAATGTGTTATAATAATATAACAAATAATAATAGTTAATAACTTGTTCAATCAAACAATGGTAAAAGTTCAATATATGAAGCATATTCTTGAAAGAAAATACAGTATATGTGTATGTATCAGATGTAACTTTTTTTTTTACTTTATTTAGTCAGTTTAAATTCCTTGGTTTTTCTCTTCGCTTGTATGATAGCGTTTTATGAAGAAATACATGTATTATGCAGATCTTTGGTCGAGTATTTTGATTTTAGGAAAATATTGATAAAGATAGACTCAGAGGTTTTTTTAAACACAAGAACAATGCATCAAAACTTTTTTCACAAGGACAAAAGCATTATAAATTTTAAGACAATTCTAACTGTCGCACTCTTTCTTATTTTCTTCCTCCGTCGCTTTTTTTCACTTTTTTTTTCGATTGCATCTCTCAAATTTCAATTATGTATTTCAGTCTTCACCATTTGTCGTTCACAATTAGAGTACTCGTTTGTTTCTATTTGAGTCGGAAAATCTTGAAATTCAAGAGCAATTTATATTCTCTATGTTTTATCAAAGTTTTAATTCATTTATTTATAATATTTTGATACTTTTATTTCTAAAAATTGTGACCGAGTTCGTGGTTATGTGTTCCTTTTTCATGAACTGCAGCATTTTTGAGCAGGGCAGCACGTTTGATATGTTTTTTATTTTTATAGCAATGCTACTTTTTTATTTGAATTGAATGTTATTTTGGTTTTGTTTACTAAATCTTTACTAGATGTATATTGCTTTGAATGATAGGTATTGATGTGTTTATTTCGGTTCAGATCAAGTCTTAAGTATCTTTTTTTCCGTTAATACCATTTTAAAGAATAATGAAGTTTAAAATTGTTTTAATATTTTTATTCCTTTTGCTATTTTTGAAATCGTTGTTGTTGTGTACTTAACATAATTACTTGCATCATAATTTTGTGGGTTGTACTAATTTTTTTATCAAACATTTTATGAACATTGTTTGTATAACATTTTTGTTTTAAAATTAAGTGTTAGGTTTTAGATATCTGTTTTATATATTGTAGGTATCGATTCTATATATTAATATGGAAGTTTATGTTGTCTTATTGTTTGGGTATACAGGAAAATGAAGTAGGTATTTATTAAATATGATGATTATTCTAATGAATTATGGTTTTTTCGTATAAAATATTTACTACAGTACTTTTAAGTATTGGTTTTAGTATTTATTTCGATATTAGTTTTAAGGTATCACTTTTATTTACTATGGGTATCATCTTTGGAATAAATATTTACTAGTTATTTTAAAATTTCTTTTGCACTATTGACAACAGCCTTCTTGTTTTGTTTGTATTGAATGATAACACTACTTTTAACATTCGATTGTCTTTATATTGCTCATTTTATGATTTGAAGAATGAAATATGTCGCTATTGGTCTCAATTAACATGTTTTCCATTGAGATTAATGTTAAAATTGGACGATTTAAATCTATGTCAAATTTACTATGGATAAGATTTATAATCGATTCCCGTAATCAATTAATTATGGGTAACAGATTGGAAAGATATAAGAAGAGATTATTTGATTGTATAAATCAATCAAATCTAAATATATGTAGCAACAAATTTGGATGATATGACAAATTATATCATTTGATTTGAGGAATCAATCAAATATACGTATACGTGGAAATAAACACAAGTATGCACAATTTGCGTTGAAATCAAATCAAGGAAATCCATAAACTTTTCATTCTTATCTTTATGCAAGTTTTCATCCTTACACATATAAATAGGGAGGCATTTGCTCATCTTTTTCATTACAAGCCAATAGTGCTCTCTTCAATATATCCTCAATAGGATCCTTATTTCTGTATCAATTATAGGGTGAGATATTTTTATTAAGTGTTTGTATTCTTCTCTTATTGCACTCCCTCTTGAACTTAAAAAGAATAAATGAAGTTGTTGGGCCTTCGTGGACGTAGGATATTCATATTTGAACCATGTTAAATCTTTTGGATCTCTTATTTCTGCTATTGCTTCTATGAGGCTGCATAATTGATTTTTTTTAAGTTCCATTGGTATCTAAATAGACAGTACTAGATCATGATCAAATAATAACGCTTCCGCTCAAATTAACATAAAATTCAATAAAGTTTGGTATCAGGGCTAGTGTTATTAATTCTATTTGGATATTAATGGCTACTTCTAGTAAGTCTATTGGTAGATCTGATGTCAATTATGGAGTAGTACGTTTTGACGGGAAATGGAGATTTGGGTACTTAGAAGATGAAGATGGAGACTGTATTGAAGAAAGAGAAGACTTATAAAGTTGTTTTTGCGCCCGAGAAATTGAAAGATATGGATGCAGTTGATTTGGAAGAGATGGAAGATGAAGCTCTCAGAGCAGTTCAGTTGATTCTTTCAGATGATGTTCTTAGAGAATTTTCTCAAAAGAAGGCAGCGAATGAACTATGGAATGCATTATCAGATGCATATCAAGATAAGTCTCTCACTAATTTGGATTATTCTTCAACAACAACTTTATTCGTTCAAGATGAAGCCTAAAGCTGATCTCATGGAGCATGTAGATGCTTTGACCACTTTAGTTAAGAACTTGAAGGCAGCAGATGTTGATATTATTGATGAGGCTCAAGATGTGATCCTCTTATGTTCCTTGCTTAAGGAGTATGTTGCTTTTGTTAATTCCATGATTTATGGCCATTGTAAAATTAGTATTTCTGATGTAAAGATTGGTCTTCATAATGAAGTGTTAAGAGGTAGACTGGCAAACACTTGCCTACATAGTGATACTGAAGGCTTATCTATTCAGAGAGGCAGATGCCAAAGCAAGTCTTAGAAAGGTGGAGGGCGGGATTCTTCAAGGTCTTACTCTAGTGGACCTAAAAATTTGACTTGCCATTATTATAAGAAGCCCGGGCACTTTATTGCACAATGCTTCAAGCTTGAAGGAAGAAGAAAGGACCCAAAGCAAGCTTCAACATCTACAGCAGAGAAATCAGATACAGAGAGTGACACTGATGTTTTTACAGCTTCTGGATTCTCTGGGAAAAGCACCCTATGGATGATTGATTCTGACGCATCCTATCGTATAACACCTGATAGAAACTCATTTCCATTCACCGTAAGATTAATCGAGAAGTTTTGATGGGTAGTGATGCTTCTTGCCCTAAGGTTAGTGTTGGTAGTGTAAAGATCAGGATGTTTGACGGTGTTATTCGAACCATTACTGATGTTAGGCACGTACCTGATTTGAGAAGGAGCTTGATTTCTATTGGGGCGTTGAGTAAACTTGGATTAAATATTGTAGTTAAAAAAGGGAAGATGAAAATATCTAAGAGTTCCATGATTGTTGTGAAAGGAGTGAGGGCGGGAAATCTCTATCTACTAAAGGGCACTACTGTAGTTGGTGAATCAGCTTCAGTTACTTCAGTTGGTTCAGATTCTTCCAGATTGTGGCACTTGCAGATGGGTCACATTGGCAAGCGCAGCACGGATGAGCTAAGAAAACAAGGTTTGATTGACGGATTTTGGCATTCAAAGCTTGACTACTGTGAAAAGTGTGTTCTTAGTAAGCAGACGGAGATTTCTTTTGGTGTTGGTGAGCATACGCAAAAGCTACTTTGGATTATGTTCACACAGATGTTTGGGGATCTTCGCCCTTGCCCATCCCTGGGTGGATCTAGGTATTTCGTTTCATTTATAGATGATTTTTTTTGTAAAGTTTGGTGTACTTTCTAAAGTCTAAAAGTGAAACCTTTGCTAGATTTCGTAAATGGAAATCCATGGTGGAGAAGCATTTGTTGAGAACAAGATTTTGATCGATGCCAACATATAAAGTTTCAAGTGTTGAAGTCCTCGTGTTGTTAGAGGCGTGAAATCCCGTTCGGCTGCTCGGGTGTTGTATACCTGTTCCTCCGGGTGAAGTGAGGTGGTTGTTAGTGAAAATCCAGAAGGAAGTTTGGGACTGACGTAGGACGGTGCTCCGAACCAGTATAAAAATCCCTGATGTGATTTTTCCTTTTTACTGCATTTACTATTTTATATCTGTGATTAGCTATTATTTCATACTTGTGTGTACTATATTTATACTAGCACGTACACGCGTTTTTCAACATTTAGGGAAAAAGTTGAAAATTCTCCATTCAAATAATGGTGGAACTCATATCAAAATAGTTCATCGATTAATGTGAGTTCGAAGGCATTATGAGGCACTACAGCACACTAGACGAGCCCCAATCCAATGGAGTTGCAAAAAGGATGAATCAGACATTGAGAACTAGATGCCTCAGATTGACTGCTAAATTAAAGAAGGGATTTTGGGCTGAAGCTTTATCTATGGCGGCTTTCCTCATCAACCACACACCTTCTACCTCCATATCATGAAGATCCCTAAAGAAGTATGGAAAGGAGAGCCTGTTAGCTAATTATTTCTCAAGGTGTTTGGTTGTCCAGCTTATGTACACGAGAGTCGAGGAAAGATGGAACCTAGAGCTCGCAAGTGTATCTTTCTAGGTTATAAAAGAGGAGTAAAGGGATATAGGTGGTGGTGTCATAGTAGCAAAAAACTTATTATAAGCAAGCATGTAACTTTTGATGAGAAGGCTATGTTGAAAGTGGAGACTTCCTCATCGGATGACAATGTGAGAACATGAGAAGAATACCTGACACAAAACAATTCATCTGTTGATTCTTTTCATAGACATTCAAAGGGTGTTTCCGATGACACCATAGTTGATGAGGGTAATACTGATGTTGGCACAGAAGATCAGACTCAAGGTGGTGCTCTTACAGAGACTAGGCCTGTTAGTGAAAGAAAAAAGCCTTGATAGCTTGATGAGTTTGTTGGTTTGAGCATCAAAGACATTGACTTTGATTATATGGCAACATGCACATTAAACGTTGTCTATGATGGTCCCAGGGATACGCTATTGCATCAGTTGACAGTTCCAGTTGGTTAGTTGCTATGGAAGAGGACATCGGACCTTTACAGAAAATCACACTTGGGACTTGGTGTCACTTCCTACCGACAAAAGAGCTATTAAATGTAAGTGGATCTGTAGAATGAAAGATGACGACAGTGGAGATTTCAAATGTAAAGCAAGACTGGTACCAAAGGGGTATGCTCAGAAGAAGGGGGTAGATTATCATGATATATTTGCTCTAGTTGTTAGACATATTTCGATTCATATTCTCTTGGCATTAGCTTCTCATTCGACATGGAATCACTACAAAAGAAATTGTCTTTTACAGCGGCATATAGCTGCTATTAATTAGTTCTATAGCAGTTCGATAAACGTTGTATATTGACATGTTATAAAAAAACGTTGAATATTTATAACACAAAAAACCCGCTATAAAATAACATAGTTTTATAGTATAAATTTGTCGCTTTGTTATTTAAATACAATAGCTCATCCTCACCGCTATTAAACATCGAAATCATAATGAAAGTGTGAATCTTTATAACACAGTATAACCAATATAACATATTTATTCAATAGTGGCTATAAGACGCTATGTATAAATGAAAAAAAAAATAGCAATAAAAATGAATCTTCATAACACTTTAATAATACAAATCAAAATGAATCTTCATAACAATTTAAAGAGCAAAGTATGAACTAAAAAATATAGTAATCAATAACGCATATTCATGATAACAAAATAAAGTATCAACTAACAAAAAATAATTCCAATCCAATAGTTATCAAATTCAATACATATGTTTTCAATTCCATATTTAAAGTCTACAAGTACCAAATGCATCAATAAGAATTTCAACTGCTCGGAGCCTTTCCTTTTCCATCAAATAGTCCATGGATACTATGCAATCACCTGGTTCTAAAAAGATCTCATCTACTTGCATACAAAGGACCTTGCTTCCGATTAAGCATGTCTGTGGAAATAGAAAATTTCATAAGATGAAATGGAAAGACATTGAAAGTTTTCTTTTTACCAAAATGGATAAATGAACATAGCAATGAAGAGTATAAATTTTGTAATTTTAGCAATGAAAGCCAAATTATAATAGGATGTTCAAGCAAGAAGAGAGTGTATCATTCTGTGTTCATATTATGTGGATACAAGTTCAGATAACAAACCTAATAATGGGATCATGTTTACTTTATCAGCATAATCCTAAGATAATTCACATGATTCTTACCTTCAACCAATTAATTAACACATTGAATGCTCGCTAATTTTGTTAAATGTCACATTGGGATCTAAAGAAAAAGAGACAAGATTATCATAGAAAACTTATGATCGTCTCTCTTCATCAACATACTATGGTCAGTCATTGTAGTAACAACAAGATTCATGTTCCTGGATAAATGAGCCACTACATCGAACCACACTCTCAACCAAACATACACACAAACCATCAGCAACAACCCCTCTCGAAACAAAAACAATCGAGCTATCAACAACCGAACCTCTACTATCCACATGAAAATATTTGCAATACATCATAAAAACACGTTAATTCGTAATCAACACAAAAACAAAATAAAATTATTTGATAGATAGCAGCCTCAACTTTTTTTTGAAAGGCAAGTAAAATTTGTTTATTCACAACATCAAAAGTTACAACCAAAAAATGAAAATAAAGCTAGTACATCCTCTTGATAATTCCTAGCCTAAGAATTAACAAAACTGTTTACTAATGTTTAACAGTGCAACCAGAATGTCCGCATATTGAGTATCAATAAAAGCACCACAACTGCTGCATAATAACCAATGTAGTTTGCTGAGTGGCATTACTGTTAGACGCAATGACCACATCTAAGAACCATTACTCTAGAGCACCTATTTTCAATTCATTTAATCAAAACTGCAACAGGAAAGAGTCACTAGACAAGGAATGTCTAACAGCATGTTCTGACAAATGCAAGAGCAATCAAAATTCCACTATAGTCATCTAACAAAACCACATATTGTTAGTAACTCCAAAGACAGTAAACTCATTTAAATTGAAGAGATACAAGCTTAGATATGGGGTTGTTTCTCGTATGTCTTCCAGACTTCCTAGCATTAGTTAATGACATAACATCCTCAGGATTATAATCAAACCCATCATTCAAATCTTTATAAATTTGTTGCTTTTTACCATTTTGCTTACTACTCGTGGATGTTGTCTTATGCGATGAAGCAGTTGAACTTGCATTGGGTGGTGGAGGAAGAATGAAATGAGATGGAGGAGCCAAATGTGAATAGGGCGAGGCTGATGACATCGCTGTACATATAGTACTAGCAGTTGAATGAGTTGATAAAGAAGCATGAGCCGAGAGAAATGAAGTGAAAGATTGACTGAAAGTTGAGCCCATGTAGCTAGTTGGTGAAAATGGCATTGAAGAAGTGGTACCCAAATCATTATTAGTCAAATCCTATTCAATTTCACTATATAAATTTCCCACAATAGAATCATCACATACATCAGCACAAGCATTGTTCAGATCAATCTCTTTTCCATTATTAACTAAAATATCTCGAGCAGTTAATCCATCCTCCTCCTCCTTATTAGTTCCAATATTATTCTACGTTTCCAAGTTAACCTGAGTTGCATGTTCAGCTAAAACTGCTTCATCCCCATTGCTATTTTCAGTGTTATCAGGGTCAAGAGCCTTAATCGGATTCACATTTGCCTTACCCTCCTTAGTTTTAACACCCTCATTACTCACTCCTTTTTTTCCAATATTTCTTTGTTTTTGAGTTCACCTTTACCCAGTTACTTTGATTGGCATTAGTCGGAGCCTTCTTATAATTCTGATCTGTAGAAGCTAGATTTCTCACGTCACACTGCTCCTGCACCTCATTTTCCATCATAGCCTTATCATTGAGTTCACATATATTAGTGTCATGGCCAAAAACTTTGCATGAAGTACAAATCTGAGGTCTTCAGTCATATGTTAACATAACAAATGGACATTTTTCTCCTAGCCCATCAACCTCTATTTTCTCTAGTAATTCGAATTCAGATGATACTTCAATCAAAGATTTAGCATATCGAAATCTTTGCAATTTTCCAGTGCTGCTATCAAAATAAATTAGCTTCCCAACATGGCAAGCAAGTCAGTTAATCCCTAGCAGGGTCCAAAGAATACTAGGAATTCTATAGAAATGAACCCACACAGGCACTTTTCTAATCTGTGCTTGTGAATTGCCAGTGGTAGGATCCCTTTGTGTAATAATAAACATACGGTCTCTAATAAAAATAGGATCAAACTTAAGGATATCTCTCTATCCATTTCATTAGAAAAATTGAAATAAAAATGTATACCATCCGATTTGATATTTACCTCACGATCTAATTTCCAATAACGGTTCAAAAAATTAACAACAGTGGTATAAGATAATGTACCATCTAAGAAGAAACCGACAAGGTGATTGCTCCAATAATTCATGCCTTCTTCCCTTACCATATCCGGGGTTTTTTTTGGGTTTGCCATCCCTCACAACATCGAAATGTTGTGGCTTGAAAACGCCTGCATTACGTGGAAGAGAACTGAACAGTGATGCATAATCCATCTTAGTGATTGCAGGAAAGGAGGATATCGAAGAACTCAGGTTAGCAGAGATTTGTTGATCTGGTTTTGAATTTCCATGATGTGGAATCGATGCATCCTGATTAGCTGAATCGCCATGATTACAATTAATGTTAGGAACAATGGGATAGCAGCCTTAACTTCTTCGCACTTTTAGTTCTTTTTCCCCCATAACATGTCAAGTGCACAAAACTCTAACATAAGTCGTATACCAATGAAGCAACTACAAAGCAAAACGAATGTAAAATGATATTAATAACCATTTTTCTAAAGGCATAATTTAAGTATCAAAATTTTAAAGTAACAAAGGAAATTATGAACTTAATGAAAGCATAACAGGAAACACTATATAAAAAGATTTGAGTACTAAAATACCTTGTAAGTACAATCACATAAACTTAATTTTATCTATTCTCTACAAAACTGGAATGTAGGATAATGAGTAATATTGGAATACATAAGACCAATAATGAGTAATATTGGAATCACATAAACTTAATTTTATCTATTCTCTTCAAAATAGGAAGCATTTGAAGATTCCTCACAAGAAATAATAGGTCAACCAGTGCAAAGCATATACACTTAAATTGGATAATCAAAGCAGGACGAAATTTGTAATATAAAAATGCCATTTGTATTGTAAATTCTTTGCATAAGAGAATGATATAAATGCACATTATACCATAACATTGTAATCACTTGTTTCAAGAATCAATAAAATACTACTACTTCTTTTCTAGTAAAACTTAGAGCTAGCTACAATCTTCCTTGTATTTTGTAAAATGGTTAACATTAAGAAGATGATTAGTTCTAAACAAGTAATTTTTTGCAGTAACTTGGTAACTCGATAAATGTTTGCCATATTTGTTTCTAATGTTCACTAATATTGACCAAACAGACAACCTTTTGTAAAATTTCAAGACATTTGCTGTCGCGGCAAATTATTATATGAATTACTGAGCAAATCATGCCTACATAACAAACTGAAATGAAACAAAGATAAATTAATCAATTGGAAAATTACAATCATTGCTTCACATAACAACAGTTTCCAAATAAAAAAAGCATAACATTATGAATAATAATTGCATTGTTAACGATAAAAAATCATCAACACGCGATTTGGGAATCGACAGAGCATACATAGTGGAACTTAGAGGGTAATCAATCAAGAGGACACCTAGGTATAACCCAGTTTAGCCAAGCTCAGCTTAATTTGCCTTTTCCTAGATATTAAGACCTTAAGTTCAAAAATTAGTTACTCCTCCTTCAAGAGGTGAGTATCACACTTACGAGACTTAAGAATCAACAATTACCTTAGGATAATGGCCTTATAAGCTGTTGGAAATGTTTTACAAACATTCAGTGAATTATTAAAAATGTTGAATAAGTGAATGAATGGCTCCTATGTGTGAATAGTCCCACATCATGGGATTATATGGAAGAGGCAAAGTTTTATACTTGTTTTTAAGAAATCATGTTGGGGCCTTGGGCTCCCAATACATGCTTTGCTGTGAGGAGGGAGACCATGCATCATGAACACCACACACGCGCACGACTGACCGACTCGACCTGACCCGGCCCAGTCCGGTTCGGGCTCGGGCTTGGGTTTGTGGTGTAGACACTTACATTTTTGGACCATAAAACTTTGCAGTTTACGAACCGTTTTTTTTTTTGGAAAATTATTTTCTTCACCGATAATTTTTTCTGCAACGGTAAAAACTTTGTCCCCTCGAAATTTTAGCAGATCCGGTTTTTTCTCCCAAACCCTAGTTCTCGTTTTATATATACTTTTTATCTGCAGACAAGAAAATACACCGAATTCTATTTTCTTCTAGCCTCCGCCACTAAAAACTTTCTTTCAGAAATTTCGAGCAATATTGTTTTCGAAAGTACAAATCTGCACTAATTTGTTGTGCAAGCAAATTGGTTATCATTTTTAGAGGCTGTTTTATCTTAGAGGCGGCGACGAAGGAACGAACTGGTTTGCACCTCTGAACAGATCATCGAATCGTCTTCAAGAAAGCGACCTAGTCCGCGACTCAGCCATTGTTTTCCAACAATTTGAAGACGAACTGAAACAATGGCTTCGAACTCAATCGTAGACTGTAACAACCCGTATTTTCAATAACCTGTTATAACATAAATGGAGGCAGAATTAAACTGTAAAATCTGAATCAAGGAAAACAGGCTGTGCCATTGCGTTCGTCTCGGAAAAATACACGAAATAGAGTCCGAGTTTTCGAAAATCGAAGTCCGTATGACCAAGATATGGCCTCGCGAAGTTTCACGAAAAATTCCTAAATTAAAGTATACTTAATTAAGTGAAATGGGTTGCGCAGAGAAATATATATATATATATATATTGATATATATATATATATAATTGAAAATTAAATAAATAAATATGCAAAAATGTTCAAAACAGCGAATTGGGAGAGGGGAATAACCGAACCGGCCGATTTTTGAGGTCGACCCGCGGGTGTTTGGCTGTCAACCCGTGGGCCGATTCGCTCAAATGCAGATTTTGCATTTGGATGGTTCTCATGGTTCATCTTTAATCTAAAGGCCCTAGATGGTTCCTACACTTGACTTCTTCCCCAAGACATGCTTTGATGGCTTGGATTGAATCTAGGTTTAATCCTATGGCCTAAAACACTCGCCTAATCTATAAATAAGACCCTAACCTATCCTAAATCCTCATTATTCATTCATGCAACTAAACTATGGCAAAATTTTACCTCTCATGGCCTCCACTCTCTTCATAAAATTTCTAAATGGTTTCTATGAGAGATTTTCCATGCATACAAGTGTTTTCAAGCTTGTATGAGTGTCATTAGCTTGCATTCAAGTCAAGTTTCTGTCTTTGCATCATAAAGCAAGGGTTTTGATCATTTTGGCTCAAGGGTTTTTATGTTAGAGCTTGCATTTTGGGTCTATTTGATTGCATAAGGGCTTTGTCATATCTTTTGTGCCTTCATAGCAATGTAAGCCCTTTCCCTACTCTTAGATATTAACTATGAAGTTAAATGTTCATGTTGCAAGTTTGGGTTTGATCATTGAGTATGATACATGCTATCATGTCATGCAAGTTTATGAAGTCATTATCTTGATCTTGTGAGCTAAAAGATACAACCTTTATGTTGAAATGTTGCATTAGGCAACATGAGAACCCTCATAACCTTTATGTCAACTTGCATATGAAGTCATAACCCTTATATGATGATATATGCGAGTTACTAGTCATCATTCCATATCTTTTGTCACCATGATTCGCTTATGTGCCAAGTTTGGATTTATGCATGTTTTGAGGCTTAAGAATGTAACATGCAAGTTAATGAACACATTTGTGCCTCATTTGCCACCATGATTAACTTGTGGCTTAATATCCATTTTTGTCATGCCTTTGCCAAGTCTCTTCTTTTAATCCATTACGATGTCGCGAACGTATATGCGAGTTTAAAAGCGTTGGGTTATGTTATGGGTAATTTCTAATGACATGAAAATACAACTTGAAAACATGACTTGAAATATAACATGGAAGTTGACATGTAAGTATGCATAAACACATAAGCTTGGGAATTTACCTATTAAGTTAGGTCTACCCTTTGGGAATTTACCTATTAAGTTAGGTCTACCCAAATGCTTGAAAACTTGTAACATGTTTTGGGAAACATGATGGACATGACACTTAGATAATATAAGTGTGGCCAACTCGAGGTTGGGTTGAGTTTGCAACGTAAAACTACCCGGAACCGACCGGCCTAACTAATAGTTGCAAACAATAGGACCCAATGTGAGAAGTTGGTCATGTTGTGCTTGAACCCAAGGTTAGACCAAGTTGTGGTGTAAAGCTACCCGGAACCGACCGGCTTAACTAGTAACCACAACAAAGTCTAATGTGAGAGGTGAAGGTGCATTAAGTAATTAATGCCACATGATAGGGTTAAGTTAATTTGATTAATGACTCTTAACCAAATATGACATGGACAAATGGGTTAAGTAATTTGATTAGGCTAATGATACTTAACAAAACATGACAAGGTTGGGTAGGTTAAGTAACTTGATTTTCCTAATGACACTTAACCATTTTTATATGACTAGTGGATGGGGTTAAGTTAACCAACACTTAATCAATCCAACGCGATAACTTGGTAAGGTTAAGTAAGTTTTCTTAATGACGCTTAACCGAAAAATACGGTTAACGAAGGGGGTTAAGATTAGACTCAACTAGTCTAAACATGGAAATCAGATGGGGTTAAGTTAGCCTAGACTTAATTAATCCCACTTGGTAGTTTAATGGGGTTAAGTTAAACACTTAACTAATCTAAACATGATGAATTGATGTGGTTAAGTGACCTATACATATCCAATCTAACTCGTTAATTTATTGTGGTTAAGTTAACCAATACTTAACCAATATAACGTGAAAACATGATAAGGCTAAGTCACGAATCGCTTGAATACACTTGACCGATTTGACTAAGTAAATTGATAGGGTCAAGTTAATATATACTTAACCAATCTAGAATGATAATTGGACGAGGTTAAGTCGTGAATTGCTTAATATACTTAACCAACTTGAGCATGGTTTGTAGGGTTAAGCCTTGAACTTGGATACTTAGCCAATTTTGACAGGATTTGTAGACGGGTTAAGTCATGAACTTAAGTGACACTTAATCCATTATGTAAACCCTAGTTCTGAGGATTAGGTGGATAACCGTAGTTAACAAGGATAACGGGAACAATGCTAAGTGGTAAACCTTAGTTGAAGAATAACTAAGTAATGATTCTTAGTCAAGGAAATTTAGACCAGTTCATAGATAGATGAGTAACCTGATACAGTAGGTCATCGTTTAAGTATACGAGTAGGAGCAAGTATCTGATTTAGATAAAGGCTCCAGCGAACTGGGTAACGAAGCAGCGGCTTTGGGGAACGTGAGGATATTCTTGGTATCCCTCTATGAGCTGCCAGGTGATTATACTAGGCTCATGAGAGGTTAAGGTCTGCGTTAGAAGAACCAAGAGTATGCCTTGGTTGCTATACGAGCGACCTAAAGACGGGGATGGATAGGGGATAGTCGACGATACACGGTCGTACCCTAGATAGCATTTCGTCAGGCTACCTACCATCTTTGGTCAAGCGTGTACGTACGGAAAGGCAGAGAACACCCAAAAGACCATAATTGCTATCTAATTATGGTTGCGGTAAGGCTTGGATGTGGGTTGGCCAGTGTTGTGTTCTCATACAGGATTTATCCTGTCTTGTCTTTCACTAGTTGAGGGAGTGGTCTCGTGGGACCATAGCCACGTATAAGAAAAACAGACCTTAGCATCTGCATCGGCAGATAAATCGAAAGCTCCCGACCGAGTCCTGTATTTCTTGATTTGCCCTGTGACAGGACTCGGATGGCACGATGTGATACATGTGCATACAGTCATGGAAAAGCGATTCACGATGAATGCGTGGGAAAAAGGGCGCGGTTGGCGGTTAGCGTAATCCCTAGTAGCCCTAGGGGGTTGAACCCAAACCGAGATACGAAAACGTGCAATAGGTAAGCATAATCCCTAGCAGCCCTAGGTAGCATAAGTCCTAGTTGTACAAACAATAATTCATGTTGGAAGACCCTAGCTAGGTTTAGGGTAACAGTCCAAACCGATCTTAAGGATCATGGAACTATGTTAAAGTAATATAGAATCTCATGGGAAAGCCCGTATGGTCTACGGCAAGGGACTGAACATTTACATGGAATAAAACATACAAGTTGAGTAACCTATATATGCGATATATTAGGTTGACATGGACCATTACACGACTTTTGAGTGAGGGTCATTCTTGGTTAACACATGACACGGTGGGGATACTAGTACGGTAGGTGTAGAGCTAAAATACAGGATAGATATCACGGGGCGTTATACGTGACAGATATCTTGGGGATATTATACTTGATAGAAACCTGACGATGTGATACCTTGTTTTATCTTGACATCGTAATTTATCATGACACCTTAGTTTATCTGAGTTCAGTAGTTCATCATGTTATTTTGATTTAGCTTATCTATCTTGTTATCATGCTTATGTTCATCTCAGTTTCTCATGTCAGTTAACTTTACTAGTTTTTATGCTAATAGTAGATAGGGCTTACTCAGTCTTTTTGACTGACCCGTTTTGTTTCGCCTCTTTTCTTCCGTTTCCCCCCCAGGTTACAGGGAGGAAATACTGTTGTTTAGTTCGGACTTCTTCTGCTTGAAGGTCATCATGGATGGCTTGGACTTTTCTTGGCTAATGGCTACTTTACTGTTTTTACTTGGGGAATAATTTATGAAAATGTCTTTATGCTTCTTTACTATTGCAAGACAGGTTTTGATGTACTCTGATGTAAAAGGCTTTAGACCTTATTTATTCATGTTATGAAAGTTTGATTTTACTTCCGCTATTTTATATGTTCTGTCTTGTGATATTTCTGTGCATGTTTACCAATAATGCCCCTCTAAAGCTAGTGCATTCCTTTGCGAGTGACCCTAGCGGAGGCGGGGTGTTACATAGACGATGATGCTCCACCCTCTTCTTTCCAGAACCCTCTCGTGATTGCTACTCCATTTAGATTCGAAGGCTTGCATTTTAAGCGATGGCGTAAGAAGATGGAGTTCTTCCACACGATCAGAAAGGTTGTGGCTGCGCTGACTGCTGACAAACCGCAGCTACCAGATATACCTGACGAGGCTGATGCAACGAAGATGGCATCATGGACTGAACAGTCAAAGCAACTGCAGACCTGGACTGAACAGGATTATCTATGCAAGAACTTTATTCTGAATGAACTGAGCGATGATCTGTATGATTACTATAACTCAGATGAGAAGACAACAAAGGAGATCTGGGAAGCACTGAAAAATAAGTATGATACAGAGGAGGCAGGGGAAAAGAAATATGTTGTAAGCCGCTATCTAAAGTACCAGATGACTGACGACAGATCAGTTGAGATGCAGTCTCATGAGCTGCATAAAATAGCTCATGAGATCATCTCCGAAGGTATGGCATTGGACGAACAATTTCAAATTGTTGTTATCATTGACAAATTACCCCCTGGCTAGAAAGATTTTAAAAATGTTTTACGTCATAAGACTAAGGAATTTTCCTTAGAAAGCTTGATCACGTGCCTCCGTATTGAGGAGGAGGCACGCAAACAGGACCAGAAAGAAGAGATGTTGATTGTCAATAACAACACTAAAAAGACCACACCCGTTGTTCTGAAACCGAATCAGAAATCTTTTAAGAATCAGAACAGGCGCAACAAACAGAATGGGAATCCGCAAGGAAACCCAAAAAGACAGCAGAAACCAGCCCAAAAGAATGATTCTGGGCAGTTGTTTCTTTGCTACAACTATGGAAAACCAGGTCATATGGCACGAAAGTGTCGGAACAGGCCAAGCTCTGCACCGCAGGCTAACCTGACTGAAGATCCTCTTACGGCTATGATTACTGAGATTCACCTTGTTGGTGGATCAGAAGGTTGGTGGGTAGACACTGGTGCCTCTCGCCATGTCTGCTATGATCGTGGCTTGTTCTCTACATACACGGCTGCTGAAAATCAGAAAGTGTTGTTGGGAGATTCTCACACCACAAAAGTTGCAGGGATTGGCAATGTGGAAATTAAGTTTACCTCTGGAAAGACTGTAATTCTGAAAGATGTTATGCATACTCCAGAGATTAGGAAGAATCTGGTGTCTGGCTTTCTCCTTAATAAGGCTAGGTTTACTCAAGTTATTGGGGCTGATTTGTATACTCTAACTTATAAGGGAACCTTTGTGGGAAAGGGTTATGCTTGTGAGGGTATGTTTAAACTGAATGTTGAAACTAATAAAGTGACTACTTCCGCTTATATGTTGTGTGATTTTAATATTTGGCACTCTAGATTATGTCATGTTAATAAACGAATAATTCACAACATGAGCACCCTAGATATGATTCCTAAATTGACAGAATCTGAACTTGATAAATGTGAATTCTGTACACAATCAAAAATCAAAAAGAAACCTCATATATCTGTTGATAGAATTTCTGAACCCTTAGACTTGATTCATTCTAACATATGTGAACTTGATGGTACTTTGACTAGACAAGGACATCGTTATTTTATCACTTTTATTGATGACTGTTCTGATTTCACATATGTATACCTTATGAAAAATAAAAGTGATGCTTTTGACATGTTTAAAACATTCAAAACTGAGATTGAGAATCAAGCAAATAGGAAAATTAAGAGACTTCGTTGTGATAGAGGAACAAAATATGAATCCACTTCAATTATGGAATTCTATAAACAACATGGTATATATAGTACATGAAAGAACTACACCCTATTCTCCTGAGATGAACGGTAAAGCTAAAAGGAAAAATAGGACCTTTACCGAACTTGTAGTTGCCATATTACTAAATTTTGGTGCAACAAAACATTGGTGGGGGGATTATATTGACTGTATGCTATGTTCTGAATAGGATCCCCAAATCTATGAATAAAATTTCACCTTATGAAATTTTAAAGAATCATAAACCCAATGTCTCATACTTTAGAACTTGGGGTTGTTTAGCATATGTTCGCATTCCAGACCCTAAGAGAATAAAATTGGCAAGTAGAGCATATGAATGTGTATTTATAGGCTATGCTATTAATAGCAAAGCATACAGATTTTATGACCTTAATGCACATAATATAATTAAATCAAATGATGTCGACTTTTATGAAACAAAAATTCCTTTTAAACTAAGGAATAGTGGGGGCACTTCAAGTATGCCTATTAGAACAGAACTTAACGAAAATTCTGAAGCTGAACCTAGAAGAAGTAAAAGAGCAAGAATCATAAAAGATTTTGGTTCAGATTTCTGTGCTTTTACTATTGAGGAGGATCCCATGAACCTCCAAGAGGCCTTATCTTTTTTAGATGCCGATTTTTGGTAAGAGGCTATAAATGATGAGATGGATTCTTTGGAATCCAATAAGACTTGGCATTTGGTAGATTTACCCCCGGCTATAAATCTATAGGCTGTAAATGGGTACTTAAAAAGAAATTAAAACCTGATGGTACTATTGATAAATATAAAGCACGACTAGTAGCAAAAAGTTTTAAACAAAACGAAAACATAGATTTCTTCGACACTTTTTCATCTGTTACTAGAATCACATCCATTCGGGTATTAGTCTCACTTGCCTCTATTCATAATTTGTTAATACACCAAATGGATGTGAAAACCACATTTTTGAATGGTGAATTAGACGAAGAAATATATATGGACCACCCTGAAGGATTTGTGGTACATGGTCAATAACATAAAGTATGGAAATTATATAAATCATTATATGGTTTAAAACAAGCACCTAAACAATGGCATGAAAAAATTGATAATTTAATCATTTCACATGGTTTTAAAGTTAATGAAAGTGACAAATGCATTTATTACAAATCTGAGAATGACATTTGCACTATTGTATGCCTTTATGTAGATGACCTGCTCATTTTTGGGTCAAACATTCATGCCATAAACTCAGTGGAATCCTTATTAAGTGCCAATTTTGATATGAAAGATCTAGGTGAGGCGAGTGTAATCCTTGGTATTAAAATTACTAGGTCAGAAAAGTGAATTTCTTTGGATCAATCTCATTACATTGAGAAGATCCTAAAAAAATATAATTACTTTGACTGTAAACCTGCAAGTACACCATATGATCACAGTGTAAAGTTATTTAAGAACACTGGTGAAGGTGTAAGACAGTCTGATTATGCGAGCATCATTGGCAGCCTTCGGTATGCCACTGATTGTACTAGACCCGACATTGCCTATGTTGTGGGATTATTGTGCAGGTTTACCAGTAGACCTAGTATAGAGCACTTGCATGCTATTGAAAGGGTGATGAGATACCTTAAACGAACCATGAACCTTGGATTACATTATGAAAGGTTTCCAGCCGTACTTGAAGGATATTCTGATGCAGACTGGAATAACTTATCTGATGATTCTAAAGCGACCAGTGGCTATATATTTAGCATCGCTGGAGGAGCTGTTTCTTGGAAATCCAAGAAACATACTATTTTGGCTCAGTCTACTATGGAGTCTGAGATGATAGCACTAGCAACAACTAGTGAAGAGGCAGAGTATTTGAGAAACCTGCTAGCTGAGATTCCCTTATGGGAAAAACTGATACCGGCTATGTTGATACAATGCGATAGTACCACGGGTATTGCAAAAGTTCAGAACCATTATTATAACGGTAAGAGACGACAAATACATCGTAAGCACAACACGGTTAGAGAACTGCTTTCCACAGGTACCGTTAGAGTGGATTACGTACGTAGTGAAGAAAATTTGGCAGATCCTTTGACGAAAGGACTGTCAAGAGAGAAAGTCCACAATTCTTCTAAAAGAATGGGACTATTGCCCTTAGATTGTTGAGTCACGCTGATATACACGTAAATGTGTATATTTTATCCGCTTATTTATCTTATTTTCCCTTTAAAATAATTGATATTTTGTATTTATAGCTGTATTTTCAGATTGTTGACAAGAAGCAGGGTTTAGAGCATTTGATGGATAAAGCATGAAGAATTTGCTTAAAAAGAGTGAAGTTTAAAATTGCTAAAGCTTGAAGAGTCTAAAGCTTGAAGAACGGTTGCAATTATATTTCAGTTAAGAAGATTTGGCTCAATAAAGACTCAAACTGCATTCACATTAGCTCATTTGGAAGGCCTCTTACTCATGTTGCGTTCACACTAGCCTATTTGTTAGACCACTCACTCTAAAGCTGCGTTCACACTGGCTTATGTGTTATTTGGGTTATTTCTTTTGTCCCACATTATGTAATCAGCTAGCTAACCTTTGCCATATCAGCTATAAATACATTGTATCTTAGTCTTGTAAAAAACACATTAGGTTTTATTCTGTAATTCTCTTCTTGGAATAAAATCATTCTCTCCCTTTCTTTTTACTTTTTGTTTATTTTATTTATGTTCATGTTATTTATTTTCTTTTTCTCTTCTTCTTTAGCTATGTCTAGCTAATCCCCTTTGATTGGGGGGTGATGACGCTGATAGTATGATTCGATATGAATCACATAGCCAAAGGATGAGGAATTCATGTATATAGATCTAGATCTGAACCAAGGGTTAGATCTGAACCTTAATATCCTGTGTCGTTTAAGAGCTATGCTCCTTCACAGGGTATATTCGTGTTCGGTCTAACAATTATCAGATTTAGATCTAATTTTAGGGGTTTAGAAATTAATTAGTAAATATGTCCTGATAGTCTATGGTTGTAGAGCTGAGCTCCTGCATAGGCTATGCTTGTCGTTATTTACATATTTGTTTCTAAAAACCTATTATCGCTGATTCATGTTTGTGACAGAAACATGTATTAGATCTGGTTAATCTTTTGGTTATTGATGATTATGAATCTGATCTATGTCATTATCCCCTAATTGCTTTCACTTATTGATAAAACTCTGTTTTACTTAATTTCTGTAATTTTCTTTGTTTTCAACCAATCAAAAGTTAGGGATAACTTGATTGGATTTATTAATAAAATAATTTGGTCCCAGAGTTCGACACCCTCTACAACGATCCTTGTTGTTTAGGAAAGACGAACGAATTTTACAGTTGTTTACAATTGTCTAATTTGTTCGCAAACACACGCACAATGGTAACTCGACCTAAATGACTGGAGATCCCAAGAACTAGGTTCAATGGGTAAAACCAAGTTGTGTAGTGATAGGAGTTGAGCATGCTATTTAATAAAGCAAGAAGCATGTATTCCTGAAGTGATTAGAGGATGAGTTAATAGAAACTCTTAATGAGATCTATACTCTATTTGGAATGGAGTACCTACCTTCAGGAGTGCTCTTGATAGACTCACCTTTGTGAATGTGGAAATGTGGCCGTTTCGTATGGAGTTTTGGGAAAAACTTCTAGAGCATTCACTAAACTTGGATAGACGTGCATAGCCATAAATGCATGGGCTTATTTGATTGCACTAAAGAAAAGGTTGTGTGTGGTTTGATGGCCGGAATAGAGTTCAAGACTACGTGTCACTCTAGTAAAACTAAATCTTACTCACTATGCAACGGTTCAAGTCGGATGACATCTTTGTTTATGCACAATCTTATGGTTTTAGAAATTGCTCGAAAATATTTTTAAAAATTCAAGTGGGGGATTGTTGGAAATGTTTTACAAACATTAAGTGAATTATTAAAAATGTTGAATAAGTGTATGAATGGCTCCTATGTGTGAATAGTCCCACATCATGGGATTATATGGAAGAGGAAAAGATTTATACTTGTTTCTAAGAAATCATGTATGTTGGGGCCTTGGGCTCCTAATACATGCTTTGTTGTGAGGAGGGAGACCATGCATCATGAACACCACACACGCGCGACCGACCGACTCGACTCAACCCGACCCGACCCGGTCCGGTTCGGGCTCAGGCTCGAGCTCGGGCTTTGTGGTGTAGACACTTATATTTTTAGACCATAAAACTTTGCAGTTTTCGAACCGTTTTTTTTTTTGGAAAATTATTTTCTGCACTGATAATTTTTTCTGCAACGGTAAAAACTTTGTCCCCCCCAAAATTTTAGAAGATTCGATTTTTTTCTCCCAAACCCTAATTCTTGTTCTATATATACTTTTTATCTACAGACAAGAAAATACACCGAATTCTATTTTCTTCTAGCCTCCGCCACTAAAACCTTTCTTTCAGAAATATCGAGCAATATTGTTTTCGAAAGTGCAAATCTGCACTGATTTGTTATGCAAGCAGATCGGTTATCGTTTTTAGAGGCTGTTTTATCCTAGAGGCAGCGGCGAAGGAACGAACTAGTTTGCACCTCTGACCAGATCGCTGAATCGTCTTCAAGAAAGCGACCTAGTCCGCGACTTAGCCATTGTTTTCCAACATAAACTTATAGAAGGTGTAGAGAATCTTGTTAGGAAGGTGTACTCTAGACTTAAGATATAATAGTATGCATTGTATTAAGAGAAAATAGGCTAAAATACCACAACAGCTATACTAGATGATATATCATAGCTCTTAGTGACAAAAGGTGATACTTCCACATTGATATAGCCCATGAAAGGCCTTGGTTTATGTCAGTTATCGTGTCATAAGGATATAATAGTCATTTAAACGTTATGATATGTTAGACATATTATAAAAAGATTGAAGCACAAGTGTTAATCATAAAGGAAGAATCATTGATTTCACTTGATGATTCTTCCTTAGATATGTTTGAACTTGAATTCTTCATATATGAGGTTAGTGATAACTCCTTGTTAAATTAATAAGGAAAAAAAAATATGATTATTAAATCGAGATTACAATGATTTCAGTTTCCCGTCTTTTATTTACCATGAATGTATTACAATTGATGTGCAAATCCCCAATTTGATTTCAAAATTAAGGTTTTTGCCTCTTAGAAATGAGTACAAGATTATGGAATGTAAACCCTTCCCCCAAATGTGACCCTTCGGGTCTTATTTATAGACAATTTGGACCCCTTCGGTAGCAGTCTAGTAGGAAACCAGGTTCTTCTTCAAGCCTTTGGTATCGACTCTTCTTTGTAGCTTTCGGCTTTGGTGGTAGCTTGGTGTCAGTTTGCTTAATGGCTTCTCAGTGTCGACCCGCTTCAAGGGTCTTTGGTTTCGATATTGATTCACTAGTGCTTCTTCCTCTATAACTTTGTCCTGCCCTAGGCAATGGTACCGATACTAAGCCCATTGGTATCAGTAGCACTCTGCATGCTCCCCTATCTTATTGTTGGCCTCATACTTCTATTGTGGTATCAGTATCGTGATCCCTGTGCATGGGCTTATTTGATTGCACTAAAGAAAAGGTTGTGTGTGGTTTGATGGCCGGAATAGAGTTCAAGACTACGTGTCACTCTAGTAAAACTAAATCTTACTCACTATGCAAAGGTTCAAGTCGGATGACACCTTTGTTTATGCACAATCTTATGGTTTTAGAAATTGCTCGAAAATATTTTTAAAAATTCAAGTGGGGGATTGTTGGAAATGTTTTACAAACATTAAGTGAATTATTAAAAATGTTGAATAAGTGTATGAATGGCTCCTATGTGTGAATAGTCCCACATCATGGGATTATATGGAAGAGGAAAAGATTTATACTTGTTTCTAAGAAATCATGTATGTTGGGGCCTTGGGCTCCTAATACATGCTTTGTTGTGAGGAGGGAGACCATGCATCATGAACACCACACACGCGCGACCGACCGACTCGACTCAACCCGACCCGACCCGGTCCGGTTCGGGCTCAGGCTCGAGCTCGGGCTTTGTGGTGTAGACACTTATATTTTTGGACCATAAAACTTTGCAGTTTTCGAACCGTTTTTTTTTTGGAAAATTATTTTCTGCACTGATAATTTTTTCTGCAACGGTAAAAACTTTGTCCCCCCCAAAATTTTAGAAGATTCGATTTTTTTCTCCCAAACCCTAATTCTTGTTCTATATATACTTTTTATCTACAGACAAGAAAATACACCGAATTCTATTTTCTTCTAGCCTCCGCCACTAAAACCTTTCTTTCAGAAATATCGAGCAATATTGTTTTCGAAAGTGCAAATCTGCACTGATTTGTTATGCAAGCAGATCGGTTATCGTTTTTAGAGGCTGTTTTATCCTAGAGGCAGCGGCGAAGGAACGAACTAGTTTGCACCTCTGACCAGATCGCCGAATCGTCTTCAAGAAAGCGACCTAGTCCGCGACTTAGCCATTGTTTTCCAACATAAACTTATAGAAGGTGTAGAGAATCTTGTTAGGAAGGTGTACTCTAGACTTAAGATATAATAGTATGCATTGTATTAAGAGAAAATAGGCTAAAATACCACAACAGCTATACTAGATGATATATCATAGCTCTTAGTGACAAAAGGTGATACTTCCACATTGATATAGCCCATGAAAGGCCTTGGTTTATGTCAGTTATCGTGTCATAAGGATATAATAGTCATTTAAACGTTATGATATGTTAGACATATTATAAAAAGATTGAAGCACAAGTGTTAATCATAAAGGAAGAATCATTGATTTCACTTGATGATTCTTCCTTAGATATGTTTGAACTTGAATTCTTCATATATGAGGTTAGTGATAACTCCTTGTTAAATTAATAAGGAAAAAAATATGATTATTAAATCGAGATTACAATGATTTCAGTTTCCCGTCTTTTATTTACCATGAATGTATTACAATTGATGTGCAAATCCCCAATTTGATTTCAAAATTAAGGTTTTTGCCTCTTAGAAATGAGTACAAGATTATGGAATGTAAACCCTTCCCCCAAATGTGACCCTTCGGGTCTTATTTATAGACAATTTGGACCCCTTCGGTAGCAGTCTAGTAGGAAACCAGGTTCTTCTTCAAGCCTTTGGTATCGACTCTTCTTTGTAGCTTTCGGCTTTGGTGGTAGCTTGGTGTCAGTTTGCTTAATGGCTTCTCAGTGTCGACCCGCTTCAAGGGTCTTTGGTTTCGGTATTGATTCACTAGTGCTTCTTCCTCTATAACTTTGTCCTGCCCTAGGCAATGGTACCGATACTAAGCCCATTGGTATCAGTAGCACTCTGCATGCTCCCCTATCTTATTGTTGGCCTCATACTTCTATTGTGGTATCAGTATCATGATCCCTGTCCGTCATGTGTGATATTTCTTCTACCGATTCCGATAATTCATTCAGATGCTTGGCCCTGCTTCTTTATTCAATGGTCCAGTTTCTGGTATCACCTCTATGCTTTAACCCTGCTTCCTTAATATCGATTTCAGGCCTTTCCTTTCTTTGGTACTGAAATCAGGTCAACCATTTCATCATTTAGTATCGACACCAAGCCAACTGTTCTCAATTATGTTGGTGTTAATTATATGCTTCTTTCCTCCTTGTCTTGGTATCGGTGCCAAGCAGTGTGATCCTTATGTTGGTGCCGATAGCACCCTTGTTTTGACGTCGGCTTCATCTCTTTCGAAGTTTTTGCTTTTGATATCGGCTTCTCTTTTACATCTTCATGCTTTGGTGTTGGTTGAGCATCTTCTGGTTTTTGCTTTGGTGTCATCCCCAATACGATATATACCCATTCACTTTAACCTCGGTTCCATTCTCGAATTCTTGTAGTAATATTTGCCCCCCAGTATAGGGGTATTCCTAACTTTTCAAGTTAGCACTTTTGTTCCATTTTCGAATATTTTCACTTGGAGTTCTCCCTGTGATTTTCCTGCATAAAATACAACAACTAATACTTTTGCATTAGTCCTTTTCTTGGAGTAGGATGTATACAACAGTACGCTCATATTATGCCAGATATCTTCTGGATCGAAGCCCAATGATAGATAAAACCTGCAAAAGGATAGTATGACCAACTACCTTACATATCATAAGCTTAGGAAAAAAACCTCCCTATATGAGGTATGGGCAATTATGACCTTCCTTAGAAGATTTTATCATGGAAAACGTGTGATACCAACCCGAAGGTTGATTTAAAAATCTGATAGAAGACCAAAAATTCATATTTGGCAATAATAGAAGTCCCGAACCGAAACCCAGATTCGATTATTTCATAGAAGACCAGAAATCCTTATCTGGTAAAAATAGAAGTCCCAAACTGAAACCTCCAGATTCAGGTATTCGTATAGAAGACCAAAAATCCTTATTGGGTAATAATAGAAGTCCCAAACCAAAACCCATATTCGGGTATTTGATAGGAGACCAAAAATTTTTACATGTTAATAATAGAAGTCCTGAACCGAAACCCAGATTCAGGTATTTGTAGTTTTTGGTGCCTATCCCGGGCTTATTCTTTAAAGTAGAGGTTGTACGTGCTTTTAACGCTCCCTTTGAGCTTTAGTACCCCTCTGCAAAATAATGTGTATGCAGAGGCGACTGCATACTTAAAGTGCTCCCTTTGAGCTTTCGTTTCCTTCTATGGGAAGAGATATAACTAGAGGATGTACGTGATTAGAGTGCTCCGGTCGAGCTTCATTCCTTTCTAAGGGATGAGACAAAAGCATAGGTAGAGCGTGATCATTCTAGAGCAGAGCAAGGACGTGCTTAGTCAAAGCAGAGACAGGGCATACTCATTTTAGAGCAAAGGCAGGGCGTGCTTATTGTGCTCCTTTAGAGCATTTGTTGCCTTCTACGGGGCGAAGACATAAGCAGTGTGTTGGTGAAACACCCCGCCTCCGTTAAGGTCACTCACAAAGGGAATGCCTTAACTTTGGTGGAGCATTTTAGGTAAAAGATGCAGATAAATTACAAGACAGACAAATAAAGTAGCAGAAAATAAAGTCACTTTTTAAACAATATGGTTCAATTAAGCTTTTATAATAGTTATCTCAATCATACTTAAAAGTAATACATAGAACTTCTGTCTTGATCTAAAAACTTCCAAATATAAAAGAAGCATGAAAACAACAATGATATTCCCCAATAAAGCATGAACCAGCCATAGCAGTGGAAGAGATAGTCCAAAGCAATACATTGACTATCTTCGAGCTTGGAAAGAAAACTGGGCTAAGTGGAAACATTTCCTCCTTGTGAACCTGGAGGGGGGGGGGAACGGAAGAAAAGAAGCGAAACTAAACTAGGTCAGACATAATTCTGGTAAGTCTCGTGACTTTCAGAATATAAACAGGTAAAAGCATCATGACATGAATAAACTGAATATAAGACAATACCGTGATAACAGGGATAACAAGATAACATAGGATAAGCATAAGGTATGATAAGGCAAGATAAACTGAATGCGCTTCTACTCTTTCTCTGCTTTGCTACAACTTTGTTATTCTGATTTCTATATCTATCTCTGCACCACCTAACTAGTGTCCCAACTAGTAATCTGTATAAAATGATAACATGATCCAAATCCCCTAATTGTGGTAGCCTTCAGGTGTACATCTATCGTGAGGATTCCACCTCAATCTACCTAATTGCCATGAACATGTTAGATGTACCCTTACTACCCTATCGATCGGCTCCCTACTTGTATTAATGTTCCATGTGTCTGTGTCAATCGGTACTCTCTTGCGTGTAGATACCCTGTGCTGGTCCCACCATAAGGTGTATCAATCCCTATGATAGCGACCCGACACGATTCAAGATGCACAATGTATAACTACTGGTACTCAGTGCCTGCTTTTTCCTACTCCGGAGTACGTGCACGCCCGTAAACCGTCGGAACCTACACTGACGTACCCCCTGCTGCTGTTTTGACCGCTTATAATCAGGCCAGTAATCGTGCCCCACCCAGCCTAGTTCAGGGTACCATGATACATCTATGTGGGTTACTGCTGAAATGGGTCCCCGTTACTAGGGATTCCTACTGGTTAAGTTTGTGGGCCTATATATACAAATATTACCCGCCTACATGAGATGTACTTAACCCTCCAACCAATTCAAGCATGTTTTCTTAACGGTTAAGTTTGTGGGCCTATATTTACTAATATTACCCACCTACACGAGACATACTTAACCCTCCCATTGATTCAAACATGTTTATTTAATGGTTGAGTTTGTGGGCCTATATGTGCTAATATTACCCACCTACACGAGATGTACTTAACCTTCCCATCGATTCAAGCATGTTTATTTAACGGTTAAGTTTGTAGGCCTATATTTACTAATATTACCCACCAACACAATATGTACTTAACCCTCTCGCACGTTATGTCGTATTGGTTAAGTGTTGTCCATTCATGTTAACTTAACCCACCCATTCATCATGTCATGTTGGTTAAGTGTTTCTTATTAACTTAACCCTCCTCACTTATCACGTTAGATTGGTTAAGTGTTTCTTGTTGACTTAACCCCATGTGTTCGTCATGTTGTATTGGTTAAGTGTCATCAATCAATTCAAGTTAACTTAACCCACCTACTCATCATGTCATGTTACTTTGGTTAAGTGTTGCCTTCTTGTGTTGACTTAACCTTACCACAAATCAAGTTATATTGGTTAAGTGTTTCTCTCTTGTTTTAACTTAACCTTACCACAAATCAAGTTATATTGGTTAAGTGTTTCTCATTAACTTAACCCTAGTCATTCATGTTATATTGGTTAAGTGTTCCGGTGAACTTAACCTTAGTCATTCATCTTGTTCATTAGCATTAATTGAATTATTAGTGCACCAATCTCTCACATTAGATATGTTTTGTTGCGATTACTGGATGTGTCGGGCGGTTCCGGCCAGTTTTACACCACAACTCTATCTAACCTCGGGTTTTTCTTGGGCATTATGCACTAACCTCTCACATTATATCGGTGTTGTTGTGGTGTAACAACCCGTATTTTTCGATAACGTGTTAAGACGAGAATCAAGGAAGAATTTAATTTTAAATTCTGAATCAAGTAGAACGGGCTATGCCATTGCGTTCGTCTCAGAAAAATACGCGAAATAGAGTCTGAGTTTTCGAGAATCGGAGTCCGTATGACCAAGATATGGCCTCGCGAAGTTTCACGAAAAATTCCCAAATTAAAGTATACTTAATTAAGTGAAATGGGTTGCGCAGAGAAATATATATATATTGATATATATATATATATATATAATTGAAAATTAAATAAATAAATATGCAAAAATGTTCAAAACAGCGAATTGGGAGAGGGGAATAACCGAACCGGCCCATTTTTGAGGTCGACCCGAGCCCGCTGGGTCGACTAGGGGTTAATACAGGGTGTTTGGCTGTCAACCCGTGGGCCGATTCGCTCAAATGCAGATTTTGCATTTGGATGGTTCTCATGGTTCATCTTTAATCTAAAGGCCCTAGATGGTTCCTACACTTGACTTCTTCCCCAAGACATGCTTTGATGGCTTGGATTGAATCTAGGTTTAATCCTATGGCCTAAAACACTTGCCTAATCTATAAATAAGACCCTAACCTATCCTAAACCCTCATTATTCACTCATGTAACTAAACTATGGCAAAATTTCTACTCTCATGGCCTCCACTCAACTATCCTAGCCTCCACTTCATTCCTATGAGAGGTTCCATGATCATGAGAGTGTTAGAGAGTCCCTATGTTAGTATGAGAGCTTCTCAAGTTAATTTCAAGGCAAAAGCTTTGATCTTTGTTCTTAAAGATGGTGTTTTTAGTGGTTTGGAGCATCCATCTTTGGGTTTTTGGGTGATGGCATGCATAGGCTTCATCACAAGCTTTAGTTTAATCGATTTAGGCCTTCATAGCAATGTAAGCCCTTCCCTACTCTTAGATATTAACTATGAAGTTAAATGTTCATGTTGAAAGTTTGGGTTTGATTAATTAGAATGATGCATGCTATCATGTTATGCAAGTTTATGAAGTCATTATCTTGATCTTATGAGCTAAAAGCCACAACCTTTATGTTGAAATGTTGCATTATGCAACATGAGAATCTTCATAATCATTATGTCAACTTGCATATGAAGTCGTAATCCGTATATGATGATATATGCGAGTTTCTAGCCATCATTCCATGTCTTTTGTCACCATGATTCGCTTATGTGCCAAGTTTGGGTTTATGCATGTTTTTGAGGCTTAAGAATGTAACATGCAAGCTAATGAACACATTTGTGCCTCATTTGCCACCATGATTAACTTGTGGCTTAATACCCATTTTTGTCATTCCTTTGCCAAGTCTCTTCTTTTAATCCATTACGTTGTTGCGAACGTATATGCGAGTTTAAAAGCATTGGGTTATGTTATGGGTAATTTCTAATGACATGAAAATACAACTTGAAAACATGACTTGAAATATAACATGGAAGTTGACATGTAAGTATGCATAAAAACATAAGCTTGGGAATTTACCTATTAAGTTAGGTCTACCCATTGGGAATTTACCTATTAAGTTAGGTCTACCCAATTGCTTGAAAACTTGACTATGAACATGACACTAGACTAAACATGAAAGTGGCCAACTCGAGGTTGGGTTGAGTTTGCAACGTAAAACTACCCGGAACCGACCGGCCTAACTAGTAGTTGCAAACAATAGGACCCAATGTGAGAAGTTGGTCATGTTGTGCTTGAACCCGAGGTTAGACCAAGTTGTGGTGTAAAGCTACCCGGAACCGACCGGCTTAACTAGTAACCACAACAAAGTCTAATGTGAGAGGTTGGGGTGCATTAAGTAGTTAATGCCACATGATAGGGTTAAGTTAATTTGATTAATGACTCTTAACCAAATATGACATGGGTAAATGGGTTAAGTAAATTGGTTAGGCTAATGATACTTAACAAAACATGACAAGGTTGGGTAGGTTAAGTGATTTGATTTGCCTAATGACGCTTAACCATTTTTATACGACTAGTGGACGGGGATTAAGTTAACCAACACTTAATCAATCCAACATGATAATTTGGCAAGGTTAAGTAAGTTTTCTTAATGACACTTAACCATACAAGATGATTAGGGGATGGGGTTAAGTAATTTACGCTTAACTAATCCGACACGGTAATTAGATGGGGTTAAGTAATCCACACTTAACTAATCTAAACACGGTAATTCGATGGGGTTAAGTTAAACACTTAACCAATTTAAACTCGGTAATTCAATGAGGTTAAGTAACCAATACTTAACCAACTTAACGTGATAATTTAATGGGGTTAAGCAACTTATACTTAACCAATTATACATGATGATTTGATGGGGTTAAGTAACTTACACTTAACCAATCTAATACGCGGACTTGATAAGGTTAAGTCACAAGACCTTTTTAGAATATACTTAACCATTGTAGTACGATTAGAGGATGGGGTTAAGCCAACCTATACTTAACCAATCCGACTCGATAATTTGATGGGATTAAGATAATCTATGCTTAATCGATCTAGCAAGATAATCCGATAGGATTAAGGTAAGCTAGTACTTGACCAATTTGACTTGATAGGGTTAAGTCATGAGCCTCTGGGTACACTTAACCAACTTGTGGGACTAAGTCTTGAACTTAAATACTTAGCCAATCTTTGACGTGATTCGTGGGCGGGTTAAGTCATGGACTTGAATGATAACACTTAACCCAATAGACAAACCCTAGCTAGAAGAACTAGGTAGAAAACCGTGGTTGATCAAGGATAACGGGAAAGGAAGCTAAGTGGTAAACCTTAGTTAAGGGTAACTAAGTAATAATTCTTAGCTAAGGACATAGGACTAATTCTCAAAACGATGAGTAACCTGATACGGTAGGTCATCGCTTAGTATACGAGGGGGAGCAAGTTATCTGACTTGGATAAAAGCTCCAGCGCACTGGGTGCCGAAGTGGAAGCTTCGGGGGACGTGAGGATATTCTTGGGATCCCTCTGTGGGCTGCCAAGTAATTATACTAGGCCCATGAGAGGTTAAGGTCTGCGTTAGAAGGACCAAGAGTATGCCTTGGTTGCTATGCGAGCAACCTAAAGACTGGGATGGATTAGCGTGGAGTCGACGATTCTTGTTTTTGCCCTGGATAGCGCATCGCCGACTACCTACCATCTTTAGTCAATCGTGTACGTGTGGAAAGGCAGGGAACCCCCAACAGACCATGTGCTTGCTATCGAGTCATGGGTGAGGTTGGCCCGTAGGAAAGTGGGCTATAGTGGGGCCGTGGAGTGGTTCTTATACATGATTTTTCTTGGATTGCCTTTCAGTAGTTGAGGGAGGGGTCACGTGGGACCATAGCCACGGGTACAAAAACAGACCTTGATATTTGCATCGGCAGACGATTTAAAGCTCCCGACCGAGTTCCATATTTCTTGATTTGCCCTGGCACGGAACTCGGATGGCACATTGGGGAACATGTGCATCTAGACATGGAAAACGATTCACGATACATACGTGGGATCAAGGGCGCGGTTGACGGGTGGCGTAATCCCTAGTGGTCCTAGGTGGCCAAAACCCAAACCGAGACACGGAAACGTTCATTAGGTAGCATAATCCCTAGCGGTCCTAGGTGGCATAAATCCTAAGTGGACGCGCGATAGTTCATGGTAAGGAAACACAACTAGATCAAGGGTTGCAGTCCAAAAACAACTTCAAGGATAAACCATTTACATGGGAAAGCCCGTACAGCCTACGGCAAAGAACTGAACTTATACATGGAAAGAAACATATGAGTTGAGTAACCTATATATGCAATATATTAGGTTGACATGGACCATTACACGACTTTTGAGTGAGGGTCATTCTTGGTTAACACATGACACGGTGGGGATACTAGTACGGTAGGTGCAGAGCGGATATACAGGATAGATGCCATGGGACGTTATACGCGATAGATATCTTGGGATATTATACTTGATAGAAACCTGACAATGTGATACCTTGTTTTATCTTGACATCGTAGTTTATCACGACACCCTAGTTTATCTGTGTTCAGTAGTTCATCCTGTTATTTTGATTTAGCTTATCTATCTTGTTATCATGTTTATGTTCATCTCAGTTTCTCATGTCAGTTAACTTTACTAGTTTTTATACTAATAGTAGATAGGGCTTACTCAGTCTTTTTGACTGACCCGTTTTGTTTCGCCTCTTTTCTTCCGTTTCCCCCCCAGGTTACAGGGAGGAAATACTGTTGTTTAGTTCGGACTTCTTCTGCTTGAAGGTCATCATGGATGGCTTGGATTTTTCTTGGCTATGGCTACTTTACTGCTTTTTCTTGGGGAATAATTTATGAAAAAGTCTTTATGCTTCTTTATTATTGCAAGACAGGTTTTGATGTACTCTGATGTAAAAGGCTTCAGACCTTATTTATTCATGTTATGAAAGTTTGATTTTACTTCCGCTATTTTATATATGTTCTGTCTTGAAATATTTCTGTGCATGTTTACCAATAATACTCCTCCAAACCTAGTGCATTCCCTTTGTGAGTGACCCTAGCGGAGGTGGGGTGTTACATGTGGTTACTGGATGTGCCGGGTGGTTCCGGGCAGTTTTACACCACAACTCAATCTAACCTCGGGTTTTTCTTTAATCTACACATTTACCCTATATACCCAAATCTAGATTTTACCTGCTAATTACCAAATTCCCCAAAACTAGTCATGTTACATTTTACGCCCAATCTAGATTTAATGCTCAAGTTACCCCAAATTCGCAGCAATAACAATTTTGCCCAAAACTCGATTTATATGCCAATTTCATACTTTGTCGTTCATGGCAATTCTAGGTTCAATATGTCAAATTACATATTCCATAATTCATGTCAAATTTCCCCAAACTACATCTTAACAGTCAGGCCATACTACATGTTCCAAATTATGCCAAATAATATCAATTTCATGTTATACCCAATTACCCCCGCATTCATAACGCATGTATTTTGAGATTCAACCCAAGATTCATAAAATAAGGGGAGAAGCAAGATGGAACATCGTAAGGACATGCATAGTCATATGTTGATAAGAATCATTGGTCCAATAAACTTGATGTACTAAAAAGACAAGTTTTGCGTGGAATACATCGCAGGCATATAAATATGATAAGAATCATATCATGAACTTAAAAAGGGATCACAATTCCAATATACAACAAGGATAGATATGATTGGACCAGTTTCATAGTAAAAAATGATTCCTAAAGATATATATACTCAAGCACAGATTTCAATGAAAGGATAGCTTACATCAGGCATATTCTCATATCCATTTTATTACTTGTCACAATTAGATTTAGGTGTTCAAATCTAAAAAGTAACTGACTTACAAAACAAAGGCAAATCTTGTTTTCATGCCTAAGCCATACATCACTATACACCCTAATCTTCTTCTTCCAAATCATAATCTATCATATATATGTGCTCCAAATTTAGATCTTAAACCGCAACATGTACTATGCCTTATATTTACACTTCAATTTACGCCCCAAATCCCAAGTCATATGTCCAATACTTTATGTCTCAAATCTCAAGTCATATGTCCAATTCTTTATGCCTCAAATCTCAAGTCATATGTCCCATACTTTATGCCTCAAATCTCAAGTCATATGTCCAATACTTTATGTCTCAAATCCCCAGTCATATGTTCGATACATTTTATGTTTTGAATACAACATGTGTTATGTCCTTAAATCAGTTACAACTCAATTATGCCCAATTATACACAATTTGATACTTTTCCAAATTTTTGGCGCTAGTCATGTCCAAATCACGTATTATGCCTAATTTTATTTCCAACGTACGTTCATCTCTTATGAGATTTGGCTCAGGCTCGCAGTAGCCTGGCTATAAAACAAAATGGGAAGAGGGAAAGAAGAGACAAAGAATGGACATAATATTATCAAATGAGATAGATCCGAAGGATATAGAAAGACAGATAGAAATAGGCATAATCTCAGATCTAGATTTATTACAATGTCAGAATCACAATGAACTTTTATTTCTGAAAGTAATGTGAACTTACAAATTACAGAACACTCTTGAATTCTGGGATCTGTATTTTGAAACTAAATAGCTCTCGCTTGAAGTAGACTATTTGTTCTTCTAATTTAGATTTGATTTGATTCTTCGAAAATAGTTGTTGAAGTCGTTGAATTAGCCTTTGAATCTCTATTTGAATTCTAAACTTGATTTCTACAAAGAGCTTGAGCAGCATAACCCCGTCTTTAATTTATTTTGATATGAATTAGGGTAGATTATAGGCGTAATGAAGTTGTGTGGAGAAAACTGTAGCCTTAGGGGTGTTTATATAGCATAGGGATCAACGAATCTGGTCAGAACGGGCGTCCAAATGCAGAAAAATGAATCTTTCATTGGATCTGGAAATAGGGAAGAGGTCGACCCCCTGGTCGACCTGTCTGACCCAGGTCAACCTCCTGGTTGACCTGGGTCCTAGGCGAGAAATTTCTCGCCCAGCCCGGGTTTGTGATTTGAATTTCGAATTTCATACCTGAGCCGTTTTATTTAAACCCCTAAAACTTCTGAAGGTCATAACTTCTTCATACGGAGTCCGATTTACGCAAACTAGGACTCTATCTCAAGCAGAATTTCGTGATGAACGCAATGGCGTAACCCGTTTCCCTTAATTCTTCTCTTAAAAATTAAGTATTCTTTAATTCGTTCTTTTAATAGACACAAAAAATACGGGGTGTTACATTCTCCCCTCAAAGGATTTCGTCCCTGAAATCTTCAAGTCAATAAGAATGTATATTCTACCATCCAATCGTCCATCTACTCAACCATCAACCATAGGTGTCCATTGTCCTTAAAATACTTCTAATGCTTTCATGATCATATGCATATTGTGTGTTCATGTCCTTATCTAATGCAAAATCAGGCGGTCTACTGATTCAGTTGACCTCCTTAATGCGAATTATGTCAGTGCCATGAGTCCATTATGCATGAAATTTTTCCTAATCATACTTTCTACATGAGTACTCAATCATTCATACAAATGCAACGTCCATATGATAACACATCAAGTTTTAATCCATATATATAAAAATTCACTAATGCATATGTAATATGAAAGTGACTGAGCCGATCTAGTGACTAATGTGTGTATATGCATCCACTAGCAAACACTTACATCCACCAAACATAACATATCTCAAACACATGTTTACATCCATTGGCTTCTACCTAAGGATTTTGAATAGGATCGAGAGGAGATACTTAAAAGATAAAGACTAGCATGCAAATAAACTTTACAGAAAAAGAGGAATCAGGGATATACCCTCAAAAAGGATATGATGCGCGTATCTAGTCTTCAGTCTTCTAAGTCGCATCTTCTTGAGGTTCACTCCACTGCACCTTATCTAATTTAATTTCACAATTGCGAAGCTTCTTGACCTCCATATCCAAAACCCACTAGTAAAGATAGGACCTCGATCACTTACTATGCTAGAGGGTATCCAATGTTGTCAAACTATCTTTCCAAGATAAATAGATGTCAACCATGATGCCAAGTGTATATACTAAGATGATTAGAGGTCTCTCTTCTACTTAGCTTATCCATCATGTCACAAATCTGAGGGTCGATATCTCTCACGCAAACCATCCTAGTCGAACTTGACATCCCTCAAGTACAAGCCCCAAAGGCCTAAACCAATATCAGACAAGCACCCAAGGAATACCTCCTCCGAATTTGGACGATCTATGTGAGACGATACTAGCAAAACAACCAAACAATTGAGCACTTAACCGACTCTGGCTATCCTCGCCAATCTTGCTCCAAAACTATCGTTGATCGCATAATTGGCTTTGCATTGTCTACTAGATATATGTGGAAGCCTACCTCACGTTTTAGGGGACAAACCCCTAACCTTAATCAAAAACATCTGCGTACTCATGAACTACTCCAACGGATCGAAAATCGTTGATAAATACGTAAAGTGATTCTAGGTAGCTAAGACAAACTGATCCCTTAGGATCACACGAAATTTTGAGGGTATTCCCGAGGCAAGTCGAAAGTCTAACTACCCTCCTTTCACAATTACTAGCTAACCAATCCATGCCTAGAATCAACCCATAGCCTATGAAACCAAAAACATAAGTATCTCAAATCCTTACAAACCAAAGATAAATGAGTCGAACCACAAATTGGATTTGATACAATAATGGGATCTTCTAATATACAAGTACTAAGGTGTAGAGACTCAACTATGGAAGCAGATATGAATGTGAAGCGCTAAAATCAAAAAGAGTACTAATAGGATGATCAAAAAGGAAAAACTAAACTCTTTCAACAGAAACCTTACTACCTCTCTACTGGCGGTGAGAGCATGCACTTGCCCTCCGGAAAATCCTATCCATAGTTCTTGCCCTTGTCTCGTTATAACATAATAAAGATACTTCCTCTTGTCTTGTGATTCTTCCACTTACACCTCCTTCTTTGTGAACCAAGTCCATATCCATGAGTTCCTCATCCTTGGGTTGTGCTCTTTAGTGAAACTCCCTCAGTCTCATCTTTACTATCCTCGTGTAACACGTTGACAAGTCTCTCGAAAGCTGCCTTCATCGCACGGAAAATCCTACAAAGCTCAAAAGAAAATTAGCCGCAGGTGAAACTACATCGGCTATAGATGGAAGTTGGGCACTTCTTCGCCCTTTGATAGGTGTCGTAATATCATCAAGCCTACGGAACCATGCCGCGATGAGGTTACCTCCCGGAAAGCCAGAAGCCGCGGAGACCAAGGAAAGAAGGAAACAAGGATTCAAACAGAGGATCAAAAAGATAGCGCATATGGCTTTGGGGAATATGCCTTTAAAAACCTTTCTTTTGAAAATGCTTCCTTTAAAATCGTTTTGAAAATAAATTTTCAAATCTTTTATCTGATCCGGTAACCTTCAGCACTGATACCAAGTGAAACACGCCACCTCCGTTAATGTCACTCACAAAGGGAACACCTTAACTTTGATGGAGCATTTTAGGTAAAAGATGCAGATAAATTACAAGATAGACAAATAAAGCAACGGGAAATAAACTCATTTTATAAAAAATATGGTTCAGTCAAGCTTTTACAACAGTTGTCTCAATCATACTTAATAGTAATACATAGAACTTCTGTCTTGATCTAAAAACTTCCAAATATAAAAGAAGAATGAAAACAACAATGATCTTCCCCAATAAAGCATGAACCAGCCATGGCAGTAGAAGACAGAGTTCAAAGCAATACATTGACTATCTTCGAGCTTGGAAAGAAAACAAAGTTAAGTGGAAACATTTCCTCCCTGTGAACCTGGGGGGGGGGGGAACGGAAGAAAAGAGGCAAAACAAAACTCGGTCAGATATAAGTCTGGTAAGTCCTGTGACTTTCAGCATATAAACAGGCAAAAGATCATGACATGAATAAATTGAATATAAGAAAATACCGTGATAACAGGGATAACAAGATAACATAGGATAAGCATAAGGTATGATAAGGCAAGTTAAACTGAATGCTCTTCTACTCTTTCTCTGCTTTGCTACTACTTTGTTATTCTGATTTCTATATCTATCTCTGCACCACCTAACTAGTGTCCCAATTAGTAATCTGTATAAAATGATAACGTGATCCAAATCCCCGTAATTGTGGTAGCCTTCAGGTGTACATCTATCGTGAGGATTCCACCTCAATCATGTACCCCTACTACCCTATCGATCGTCTCCCTACTTGCATTAATGTTCCATGTGTCTGTGTCAATCGACCCTCTCTTGTGTGTAGATACCCTATGCTGGTCCCACCATAAGGTGTATCAATCCCTATGATAGCGACCCGACACGATTCAAGATGCATAGTGTATAACTACTGGTACTCAGTGCCTGCTTTTCCCACTTCGGAGTACGTGCGCACCCGTAAACCGTCGGAACCTACATTGACGTACCCACTGCCACTGTTTTGACCGCTTATAATCAGGCTAGTAATCGTGCCCCACCCTGCCTAGTTCAGGGTACCATGATACATCTATGTGGGTTACTGCTGAAATGGGTCCCCGTTACTAGGGTTTCCTACTGGTTAATTTTGTGGGCCTATATATACAAATATTACCCACCTACACGAGATGTACTTGACCCTCCCACCGATTCAAGCATGTTTTCTTAACGGTTAAGTTTGTGGGCCTATATTTACTAATATTACCCACCTACACGAGACATACTTAACCCTCCCATTGATTCAAGCATGTTTATTTAATGGTTGAGTTTGTGGGCCTATATGTGCTAATATTACCCACCTACACGAGATGTACTTAACCTTCCCATCAATTCAAGCATGTTTATTTAACGGTTAAGTTTGTAGGCCTATATTTACTAATATTACCCACCAACACAATATGTACTTAACCCTCCTGCACATTATGTCATATTGGTTAAGTGTTGTCCATTCATGTTAACTTAACCCACCCATTCATCATGTCATGTTGGTTAAGTGTTTCTTATTAACTTAACCCTCCTCACTTATCATGTTAGATTGGTTAAGTGTTTCTTGTTGACTTAACCCCACGTGTTCGTCATTTTGTATTGGTTAAGTGTCATCAATCAATTCAAGTTAACTTAACCCACCTACTCATCATGTCATGTTACTTTGGTTAAGTGTTGCCTTCTTGTATTGATTTAATCTTACCATAAATCAAGTTATATTGGTTAAGTGTTTCTCTCTTGTTTTAACTTAACCTTACCACAAATCAAGTTATATTGGTTAAGTGTTTCTCATTAACTTAACCCTAGTCATTCATGTTATATTGGTTAAGTGTTCCTATGAACTTATCCTTTGTCATTCATCTTGTTCATTAGCATTAATTAATTTATTAATGCACCAACATCTCACATTAGATATGTGTTGTTGCAGTTACTGGATGAGCCGGGCGGTTCCGGGCAGTTTTACACTACAACTCAATCTAACCTCGGGTTTTTCTTAGGCATGATGCACTAACCTCTCACATTAGATAGGTGTTGTTGTGGTTACTGGATGTGCAGGGCGGTTCCGGGCAGTCTTACACCACAACTCAATCTAACCTCGGGTTTTTCTTTAATCTACACATTTACCCTATATACCCTAATCTCGATTTTACATGCTAATTACCAAATTCCCCAAAACTAGTCATGTTACATTTTACGTCCAATCTAGATTTAATGCTCAAGTTACCCCAAATTCGCAACAATAACAATTTTGCCCAAAACTTGATTTATATGCCAATTTCATACTTTGTCGTTCATGCCAATTCTAGATTCAATATGTCAAATTACATATTCCATAATTCATGTCAAATTTTTCCAAATTGCATCTTAACAGTCATGCCATACTACATGTTCCAAATTATGCCAAATAATGTCAATTTCATGTTATACCCAATTACCCCCGCATTCATAACGTATGTATTTCGAGATTCAACCCAAGATTCATAAAATAAGGGGAGAAGCAAGATGGAACATCGTAAGGATAAGCATAGTCATATGATGATAAGAACTATTGGTCCAATAAACTTGATGTACTAAAAAGACAAGTTTTGCGTGGAATACATCGCATGCATATAGATATGATAAGAATCATATCATGAACTTAAAAAGGGATTACAATTCCGATATACAACAAGGATAGATATGAATGGACCGGTTTCATAGTCAAAAATGATTCCCAAAGGTATATATACTCAAGCACAGATTTCAATGAAAGGATAGCTTACATCAGGCATATTCTCATATCCATTTTATTACATGTCACAATTAGATTTAGGTGTTCAAATCTAAAAAGTAACTGACTTACAAAACAAAGGCAAATCTTGTTTTCATGCCTAAGCCATACATCACTATACACCCTAATCTTCTTCTTCCAAATCAAAAACTATCATATATATATATATATATATATATGCCCCAATTTTAGATCTTAAACCACAACATGTACTATGTCTTATATTTACATTTCAATTTACGCCCCAAATCCCAAGTCATATGTCCAATACTTTATGCCTCAAATCTCAAGTCATATGTCCAATACTTTATGCCTCAAATCTCAAGTCATATGTCCAATACTTTATGTCTCAAATCCCCAGTCATATGTTCGATACATTTTATGTTTTGAATACAACATGTGTTATGTCCTCAAATCAGTTACAACTCAATTATGCCCAATTATACACAATTTAATACTTTTCCAAATTTTTGGCGCTAGTCGTGTCCAAATCATATATTATGCCCAATTTTATTTCCAACGTACGTTCATCTCTTATGAGATTTGGCTTAGGCTCGCAGTAGCCTGGCTATAAAACAAAAGGGAAGAGGGAAAGAAGAGACAAAGAATGGACATAACATTATCAAATGAGATAAATCCAAAGGATATAGAAAGACAGATAGAAATAGGCATAATCTCAGATCCAGATTTATTACAATGTCAGAATCACAATTAACTTTTATTTCTGAAAGTAACGTGAACTTACAAATTACAGAACGGTCTTAAATTCTTGGATCTGTATTCTGAAACTGAATAGCTCTCCCTTGAAGTAGACTATTTGTTCTTCTAATTTAGATTTAATTTGATTCTTAGAAAATAGCTGTTGAAGTCGTTGAATTAGCCGCTGAATCTCTACTTGAATTCTAAACTTGATTTCTACGAAGAGCTTGAGCAGCATAACCTCGTCTTTAATTTATTTTGATATGAATTGGGGTAGAGTATAGGCGTAATGAAGTTGTGTAGAGAACACTACAGCTTTAGGGGTGTTTATATAGCATAGGGATCAACGAATCTGGTTAGAACGGGCGTCCAAATGTAGAAAAATGAATCTGTCCTCAGATCTGGAAATAGGGGGAGGTCGAACCCCTTGTCGACCTGTCTGACCCAGGTCGACCTGTCTGACCCAGGTCGACCTGTCTGACCCAGGTCGACCCCCTGATCGACCTTGGTCCTAGGTGGGAAATTTCCCTCCCAGCCAGGGTGTGTGATTTGAATTTCGAATTTCAAACCTGAGCTGTTTTATTTAAACCCATGAAACTTCTGAAGGTCATAACTTCTTCATACGGAGTCCAATTTACGCATACTCGAACTCTATCTCAAGCAGAATTCCGAGACGAACGCAATGGCATAACCAGTTTCCCTTAATTCTTCTCTTAAAAATTAAGTATTCTTTAATTCGTTCTTTTAATAGACACAGAAAATACGAGGTGTTACAGTTGGCTAGCTTTTGGACCAAGCCACCAAGGTTTACAAACAAAGAAAGTATAAAGCCTCACTCATCAGAGCCCTCGGGAACTCGACCATGGCCACCTCACCTTCCTCGACTCATGATACTACCCCGTTCGTGGCACCCATCCACGATCCAATCCCTCCACGCCAATGCTCCACGGCCTGATCCCTCTCCACGATCTCATCCTCACGGCCAAAGAATGAAAGCGAGAACTTGGTCTATCACGACCCGAAAGGCCCGGATCTCGCGACATCTGTCCCCAACAGCCATTTTGACCATTTCTATATTCGCTCATGAACCAGTCCAAGATCCTCGGGATTTGTGCCACGTATGACCACGATCCGCCTGCAAACATCACCTATAAATAACCCAGTGCTTGGCATTTTTCAGGATCTTTTGGGCAGTTTTGAGTGTTGTTTCTACCATTGCTGCTATTCTATTATTTCTTATCAGTCTTAGCTCAAAATTATTGAGTGAACCACCATTGTAAAACCGAGATTGAGAAAGAAATCATTGGTTGTAATTGAATCTTACGTATAATCATAGATATAAAGTGGACGTAGGCTCGTTAACGCCGAACCACTATAAATCTTGTGCATTTTCTAAGTTTTTCTTGCAATTCTAGATATTAATCTCTGCATAATTAGACAATTTGGTGATAGAGCCATTTTTGGATCTAACACAGAGGTAGGGCATGCTCATCTCTAGAGCAGAGGCAGGGTGTGCGCATTTCTAAATCATAGGCAGTGCGTGCTAATTTAGATGCTCTGTCCCGACCATTTCTGGTGTGGATCAGAGGATTACGCTTTTGATGATTTAACTAGCCCTTTCTGATTTGGTCGCGGCTAAAGGCTTACACATCACCTCCCTTCGGGTGGTGCCTTGCACTGACCATCTTAGCAATGACAGTTTTTTTTACCATTATAGGTTGTTTGTAACAATCCGTAATTTTAGTCACTTTAAATTACGGATTTGAAATATATTATTTTATTTCAATTTAAGTAAATAAGGGTTGACAAAATATTATTTGAAAAATATATTGTTGATTTATAAATTTGTTGTAGAAATTGGTTAAGTATTTTAGTTAACAACATTAGCCAAGAAATGAAGCAATTAGGCTAAGCTAACAAAACATTTAGTTAATTAACAAAATAAATACAAGCGTGTCATGTCATAATTCCACTTAGAAAACACATCTACGTGCACCCTCTCTTTTCCTTTTGAGATGTCTCTTTCCTTTAAAAGTAACTTTTGAGTTGTCAAAATTTTGTCCATTCTCCTTCTTTTTACAAGACAAACATCTCCTTCTTTTTCATTTCATTTCCTACTTCTCTCTTCTCTCCAACACTCAAAACTCAAAAATCATGGCTTCATCCATGAAAACTTTCGGATATACTATGTTCTCCCCTTTCTCTCCACTTTTCTAACTCCAAACCATCTTATTTCACCTCCTTTCCTCCTTACTAGCACCTATACTACATAAGAATTCAACTTTTACTAAGTTTGAACTCAAAAGATTTCATCTTGGTGTTTTTTTATAGATAAAGTTCTAGCATTTAAAGAGTGAAGGAGTTGAACTATCGATGAGGAAAAATTAACTTTTTTTTGTTAATATATATGTAGTTGCTTATATGTATGTATGGTTTGGATATGATAGTGACTAGTTTGAGTAAATTTGGCTGTAACTAAGTATGTAAAGAATGCATACTTGGTGTAAAAGTTTAACAACATCACCTTTGTATGTTTAAGGTGTAAAAGCTTACTTTAAAGTGTTAAAAATGTGGACTTTATGTGTTAACTATGAAAACACTTACTATAAGTGTTAAAAATGTCATATGTGAGTATGTCAAGCATTAATACTTAGTTTTATGTGTTAAAAATGTTGCTTTTATGTGTTGACTATGTACATACTTAGTCTAAAGTGTAAAGAGATCACCTTACGTGTTAATGATGTGAACACTTTAGCAAATGAACCCCTATGTGGTTATTGGATGTTTTTGGCAAAGCCAGCCAGTTTTTATAGTGGACCATACCACTTTTTCATTATAGCAAATAATGAGTACAAAATATAATAGGAGATAAGCAAAAAACTTATCTGCTATAGACATACTGACTTAACAATAGAAATACTATAGTCAAAACGTCAAAACACCACGCAGGGTTTGATCAGTAACTATATAGTACAGACATATACATTAACCCCCGAAGATCAGATAAATATTTTCTCTCAGGGCAGATTCTTTAAGTCTTCAAATACTTGCCAAACAACAAATGGAGAAAGTAGAAACAGATCAATAATATACTCCAAACCAGTAGCAGAAAGGTAGACACACACCAACAAAAAATAGAGGCTGACAACCAAGCGGAACCAATGAAGCAGCTAACACTAGCACAAGACAAATGCAGAAGATTGAACATGAGGCAAAAGTTGAAGATAGGAGCTAGGAAGGTAGCTTGAAGCAGAGTGATATAACATAGTATCAACAACTGGTATGTGGCACGCAACATCACAGACAAATAGCTACATGCCATCCATCAGTTCTAACCTTCCATTCAAATCCAGATCCACAAGAAAAGTAAGCCAAGCAACACCAAGCTACTATACAACACAAACTGAAACCCCAAGACAACACACAGGAAAATGGTGACACAGCTCACAGAAACCAAGATACTAACCAAGGCTCTCAACAAACAAACCAACCAAACCACAAGCCTACCACGACCAATAGAAGTTAGAGATCCCATAGCTTCAACACATAAAACCACCTATAATACAATCTGACAACACAGTTATAAACACATCGACCGTAAACCGCACTATCAGACATCAACTCCTAAATAAAAACCCATAATACCAATATAACCATACCAGATTCAGCAACTTTCATCACCCCCAAGAAGAAGCTAATTGTAAATAAGGAAGGCCAAAGGTAAGGAAACAGGTAGCCAGAAGGAGGCGGAAACAAATAGAACCGAAAAAGGTAGCAGGCGCGAGAGCAACACGCACATGCAGAAAGTAGATCTGAGGGAATTAAGGCAGAAGCAAAGCATGGAGGCTATGGATCGAAACCGGAGATTTAAAGGAGAATACAAGGTATAAGAACAAGGAAACATGGATAAATAGAGAGGTGAACGTGACTCTGCTGATAGATAGGAGAAAGCGGAAGGAAGAGGCTAAGTAATGCTAGGTTTGAGGAAAAGAAACGCAAGGGACCGGATCTGACGGGAACAAAATAAAATCCACAAGGAGAAAGCTAGGGGAAGAGAGGACGGAGAAGAAGGAGACAAGTGAAAGGAAAAGGTACGCAGAGAGGAGAGGAAGGAAGGGAGGAAGGTTACAGATATGAAAAGCAGCCGACCCTAGTCGCCATTGAAGATAAAATTGCTTCCTTTTAATTTGTTTTTTATATTTTCTATGTCATTCTTGTGGTTATTGGATGTTTAATTGGGTTATTAGATGTTTTATTTAGTTATTGGATGTTTAAATTGGTTACTAGATGTGTTATGGATGGTGAACCTTAAGGATTAGGAGTGTTAACACTTATGTTAAAGGTTATCCATTTGATAAATTAAATATTAATTTTATCAACATAAGTGAATGACACCTATATGGATACATATATTCGTGAAGTCTCTTTCAGAAAATACTGGAACGTTCTAGGATGATAGATATGATAGTGCCTAGGCTTGGGTTTGGAAAATATAGTTTCCTATTTTCCTAGCTATCCCAAACTAATCCAGCAAATGGGATGGTTAATTAAAATTTAATTTGAATTTTAGTTTGAAATTGGAATTTAATTTGAAATTTATTTAAATTTAAAAAGAACTATTTGAATTAAAAATTATTTTATTGGGTTTATAAAATACTTGACTTGATTTTTTGGAGAGTTTGAAAACTAAAAGATGATTATCAAAAGATAATAATATTTTATTATCTAAATAATATAATATTCAATAAATTTGAATCTTTGATTTTTAAGTTTAAAAATTGAAAATATAGTTTTCAAAAGTTCTTATATGTATTTTATATCAAATATTGACCAACTGAAAGTGAATCGGACGAATTATGAGTCCGAATCACAATATCTGTTAAGAATAGAACTAGTCGCTTAGCTGTTGTTCGCGAATTTTGACTGTTAACTTTAAATTGACATATCGGGAGATCCGACTATCAGATTTTTCTGAAACTGAAAAGTTCAGTTTCAAATAAAAAAGGATTTCAAATGAAAAAGAAAAATTTAAGATCCAATGGTTAGACTATAAAATAATCAAAATCAGTTTTCAATAAAAATCCAGAATTTACAGTTTATAGGTCAAAATGGGATTTTTTTTTTGGAAAAAGGTCAGATAATATAATTTAAAAATAGGGAAAAATTATGTAAAATCATTATAAATCTATTGAAATTGATTTAAGTTGGAAAGATGAAATTTTATTCGAAAGATGAAATTTTATTCAAGAATTTGAAAAACTTATATTTTTTGATCTAAAAAGTTAAGTGAATCGTTTACCAATTTGAAAGAAAGAGACTTAGGCATGTATATGTTCCATATAAATTCTTTTCAACTTGTTTTTATTATTCGAAAAGACCGGGAACGTTGTTTGAATACGTAAACAATTCTGAATAATAAAATGACGTGTTGAAGCAAGTCGAATGTTATTGAATATGATGGTGAAGACCGGGAACCTTCACATCAAAAGGACAACTTGCTGAATGTCTCAAATGGTCAGCTCCCATTTGAAGATGGATTCTATATCAGATAAGTGACAGTAGTCCGAACGTATTTGAAGGAATTCCGGATTTGCAAGGGCCTCTCTCCTTTATTGGATGAGGAGTAAGGTGCCTTCGGTTTCGTTCAGACCTAGAACAGACTTGTAAATGGATGTGTGTCTGTAATCATAATTTACAATATAACAAATTGATTTCTATTGATGTTATATCCGTTGGTGGGGGAGAATTTATTGTCTTAGCTTAACACCCTCCTCTTATCTTATGTACCCAAAGGGTTATATATTAATAGACACCGAATATATGTTGTAAATTGACAATGTGGTATACTAAGTGATGAGTTATTGATGATCAAAGAATGGATTGGTTAACCATAGCTTTATGTAATGATACGTCGACAGTCTCACATCCCGAAAATGACCGAAATCAGGAAAAGATATGACAAGGTTCTGGGGTTCACAACCCTTAGGGGATGACCATTTCCTTCTAGATTTTTAAAGCAACACTATGGTATGGAGCCCAGATGTTTTCTATATGGCTTTTATGAGGTAGTGTTATGGTATGGAGCCCTGACATTTTACTATAGTAGTTTTGTTGGAAATTCGGGATCCCATAGAGAAAGGTTGGTAACGACCGGGAAATGGCATACTCGTGTGGTAAGGTTTTGAACAACACTGACGACCTTGTGTTGGCAGAAAAGGGTTTACTTCTCGAGACTTACCTCTAGAGGTGTTCGCATTTGGTAAGGAAGTTACTTAGCCTTGGTCATTTGATGGAAATACAAACTCATCTGCTACGCACCCATATGGTTTTCTATTTTAGATCCTGCATAAAACGCATAGGTGGTCATTATAATATTACGGTACCTATGCTGGCTAAGGTTGATACATTTTTTGCGAAAGTGATTTTCACACTATGCACTAATAATAATATAAGAGATTTTCACGTATCAAGCATATTTTGGCTATTATATGGGAAATCTCGCCCAAGTGTGTGTTTGCAATGTGTGTGGTGGGAGACTTTATAGTAGTTTCATTTTCTGAAGAGCATTACGTGTTCTTATGCACTGGTATTCATATGGGGAAAATCCGTTCCGTGTTATATGGCATGGTCCTATGATTTATCGTACTTTAAAATAAAAGTAACTATTTTGTTTTTGTCACACCAGTCTCATGACTGATCTAGAGTTTATTGTTTACTTCACCTAAACTCTGGGTGCGCTTATTTTCCACATGGGCAACCTAGTGTTTTGGGATTTTAGTTAACTATTGGAGATAGGATTATAGATAGATGCTTATCTTGGAGTTGCTAAGCATTTGGACTTATCTTTTTGAAGACCCTATGCCTTTGCTTCTCGTTGATTATGTTGTACATGTAGTCCATATATCATTTTGTGGGACATGTATTATTGTAATATTTCATGTATTAGTTGATGTACTTCTCTCATATAACTTTGTTGTATTTTAAACTTGTTCTAATATCATGAGAAGTTTAGTTTTCATTGGTTTTTGCCTGTATTCTAATGTGTTATTACCCAAAAAACACTAACGATCGGGATTCAGACATTTGGACTTACGGCAGTGATTATCTTTGGATACATTAATTATCGATGTTCGAAGGTTGAAAATCCAGGTCGCTAGTGGACGGTCGAGAGTTCTTACCAAATTGGATCGGAGCTGTGTGGTTTATACTCGATTCAAATGGTATGGATTTTTGGGTCATCACAGTTTGGTATTAGAGCTGAAGGTTAGCTCTGAGGGTATAACCATTAGATGACTCATTAGAGATAGGGTTAGTAATACCTTAGAATGAGTGCGGATCTAAGAGAGAGAAACCCATATACCTTTATTTCCTATCAATTTTTATTCTTTTTCCCTAAGATATCTCGTCCATATGCCCTAAGTTGAGCTTTCTTACTATAGCAGATTTATAGGAAATGAGCAACCACGGAGGACAACGTAAGGTACAAAGCAATACCACTACTAACGGGTATGGCCCAGCTGTTGTTAATGAAACTCAAGGGCAAATACGAATTCAAAGTGGTTTGCCAGATCTTTACAAGAACTTCACCAAACATGGAGGTAAAGTATTCAAAGGAACCAATTCCATTATTGAAGCACAAGCTCGGATGAAATCATGTGATAGAAGTTTTAAGGGTTTGCACTTAAATGATGAACAAAAAGGGTTATATCTATGTGGTAGCTTGAAGATGGAGCTTTAGTTTGGTGGGAAACTACCACACAGGGGAACCAGAAGATGAAGTTACATGGACAAGATTCAAGGAGGTCTTTAAAGAACGGTATATGCCAGGTGAAGAATATCTAAACCAATTCAATAGACTTTCTCGTTTTGCCCCGGAGTTAGTAAGTACATCTATCAAGAAGAACGAGAAGTTTTAAAAAGGGTCGAACAAGCCATGTAGAAGAGAAATGATGGCACACTTCGTAGCTCATTCGATAAGCTATCAAGGTTTGCGTGTGAAGAAATCTTAGCATCTAATTTGATTCTAATCAAAAGTTATGCCCTATACAAAACTGATAGGGGCAAAATGGTCATAAATAAAATTGGTAAAAATTATGGACATGTCTCACATCCCCGTAAACAACATATCAAAATTTGAGAATGATCCAACTCTCAGGGAATTAACTAAAAATATTTTACGATCCTCCGATACATAAAATGCAGGATGTTACATTCTCACCCCCCTTTAGGGATTTCGTCCCCGAAATTCCAAAAAAACACCAGCAACCAAAACAATTCCACATGCCTATCATCCACAAGCAACCAATTTATCATCCAAACTAGCATCCGTCAAGTCATGCATTCATAACCCTATTCTAGCACATAGAATTGTAACAAGATAGTATAAGTTACAATGGTACAAGGTGACATGACATTAATGGCTCATATCGACGAAGAGTTCTGGATGGATCATCTTCATACTCTCTTCCGTCTTCCTCCTAAGCTGTTTCGTGTCATTCCCTACACCGTGAAGCGGCTTACGGGGTCTTGTAACTACGGTCTCGACTTCTAGGTCTTCGTATTGTTCCGAAGATACCACCACATTCAAGTCATGCATGCACTTCCTTAGAAACGACACATGGAAAACAATATGTACACTCGACATCTTCTCGGGTAAATCCAATCTATACGCGAGCTTTCCAATCTGCTCGATTATCGGAAATGGTCTAACAAATCTTGGAGCTAACTTTCCTTTACTTCTGAATCAAACCACATGCTTCAATGGCGAAATCTTCAAGAAAATCATGTCACCCACATCGAACTCCAAATCTTTTCAATGTTTATCGGCATAACTCTTCTGACGATCCGGGGATGCCTTCATTCATTGCCGAACGATCTCGATACAATCCGATGTCTCTCTGATCATCTCTGGCCCAAGTATCAAATTATCTACTGTTTCTAACAAACATGTCAAAGCATTACACGGTCTACAATATAATGCTTCGTATGGTGCCATCCTAATGCTCGACTGGTAGCTATTATTATAAGCAAACTCAACTAGATATAGTTGATCTTCCCATGATCCACTGAAGTCCAGTACACAAGCTTTTAGGAGATCTTCCAAAATTTGGTTAACTCTCTCGGTTTGACCATTAGTTTGGGGATGATAAGTCGTACTCAAACACAACTCGGTTCCCAAAGTCTCTTCCTAACCTTTCCAAAATCCACTCGTAAACAATGGATCTCGATAACTCACTATGATCTTCAGGATACCATGGAATCGAATTATCCATTTTATATAAAGCTCAGCCAACTTCGATGTTGTCCTAGTCAATCTGACAGGAATAAACTTTGCACTTTTGGACAAGCGATCCATGATGACCCAAATTCCTTCGTTTTCTGCTCTGGTTCTAGGTAGTTCATCGATAAAATCCATCGATATATGCTCCCACTTTCACTAGGAATTTCCAATGGCTAAAGCAGTCCACTCAGCTTCTTCTATTCGTCTTTCACTAAATGACAGTTCATACACTTGGAAATGAACTTTCCAACATCCGTCTTCATCCTTTCCCAGTAGTAAGCTTGCTATATGTCCTGATACATCTTGTTACCACCAGGATGAATCGTCAACTTCGAGTAATGACATTCCCTCAGCACCTCATCTCTCAATCCGCTGATATCAAGAACAACCAGTCGTCCTTGTTTTCGAAGCCATCCTTCTCAATTGACCTCGAATTCCTTATCCTCATGTTCCAACTTTTGGATAATCTCGATAAGCTTTGCACCCGGCTTTTGGCTATCGCCAATCATTTTGATAAGAGTAGGTCTTATTGATAAGCTTGCCAACATTTTAGGTTCCAATTTACACTGAGGCCTGAAATCAAATCCTGCCAAGTCTTCGAGATGTTTCCACTCCGAAAACATCGTTCCTAAAGTTGTGTATCTTTGACTCAATGCATCCGCCACTGCTTACCTTTACCAGGAGTATAAGCTATACCAAAATCATACGATGCCATAAACTCTACCCATCTTTGCTGTCGAAGATTCAAATCCTTTTGGGGGAAAAGATACTTAAATGACTTGTGAACCGTAAACAACTCAAATCGAACTCCCAACAGGTAATGTCTCTACATTTTCAGAGCAAACACGATCGTTACCAACTCCAAATCATGAGTTGAATAATTCCTTTCATGCGACTTTAGTTGACAACTCGTGTAGGCCACAACCTTATCCTTCTGCATCGGCACTGCTCCAAGTTCAGTACCGCATGCATCGGTGTATACCACTATCTCTTCATTTCCACTTGGAATTGTCAAAACAGGTGCACTCGTCAGTCTCTATTTTAGGATTCCGAAAGCTGGCTCACACTTCACATCCCATGTGAACACTTGATTCTTCTTCGTCAATCCTGTTAATGGTGCAGCTATCTTAGAGAAATCCTTGATAAAACAACGATAATAACCTACTAACCCAAGGGAACTCCGAACATCCGTTGCATTCTTAGTTCTATCCCAGTCCAGGATAGCTGCCACCTTAGCAGGGTTAACCGCTATTCCATTTCCAGAAACAACATGGCCTAAGAACCTCACTTCGCTCTTGCAGAATTGACACTTCGAAAACTTAGCCTCAGCTGATGCTTTCGCAAGGTTTCCGAAACAACTCTCAAGTGCGTCTTATGCTCTTCCTCATTCCGGGAGAAAACCAGAATATCGTCAATGAACACAAGCACGAACTTGTTCAATTGATATCCGAACACCGTATTCTTAAGATTCGTGAAATATGCTGGCACGTTAGTCAACCCAGATGGCATCACCAACCATTCGAAGAAACCAGATGGTGTCCTAAAAGTTGTCTTCGGCACATTATCCTTTTCCACCCTCAATTGGTGAAATCCCGATGCCAAATCCATTTGAGAAACTACCTTAGCCTCGTGAAGCTGATGGAACAAGTCTTCTATCCTCGGCAATGGATACTTGTTCTTCTTCGTTACCTTTTTTAGCTCATGATAGTCCACACACAATCTCAAAGATCCATCAACCTTGGTTGCAAACACAACTGGTGCACCCCATGCAGATACACTTCTTCGAAAAAACCTTTTTTTCCTAAAAGGTCACGTACTTGCACCTTTAACTCTCGCTGTTCCTTAGGTGCCATCCGCCTAAGAGGCATGATGATAGGTCTAGCACCTTCGACCAAATCGATTCTAAACTTAATCTCACGATGCAGCAACAACCCTTTGACCTCGTCAAAGACATCTTTAAATTCACTTGCGATCGACACCGCTGACAAGTCTTCCCGTGGAATCACAAGCGAATACAAATAGCCAACGAAGACACCATCTTCGAGCTTATACTGAATCACAACCATTCACCCTTCCACATTTCCGATCGTCACTTCCAGCTTCTCGCAATCCACTTTTGCCGCATACCTCTTAAGTTAGTCCATATCCAAGATAATCCCAAACCCAGCGAAGTTCAAAACAAAGCAATCACACACAAAGGAGAAACCATGACTCAACAACACTAGACACACAACAAATCTTACACAAATTGGACGAACCCCCAACTGAAGTAGTCATGATCAAAGGTCTATCACAAATCTCGGGTTCTAAACCCATGCGGCACACAAGCTTATTACAAATGAAAGAATGCGATGCCCCAGTATTGAACAAAACACATACCGAAACATCTCTAACAGAAAGAATACCTCGAATAACGACACTTCCCTTTCTCCTCCGCCGTAGGAGCCCTTGAAGATGATGGGACAACTTCCAAAGCACACGCCTTCACAATCTTCTTTCCCTTAGCTGGTTTTGGATAATCCTTCTTGTTATACCCAGGCTTGCCACAGTTGTACTTCTTCTCAGCCTTCGGACTCTTGCAATCTGTGGAGAAATGGCCCTTTTGCTTGCAGTTATAACAAGTCACTTTACCTTTCTGCTTTTTCTGGCCATCCTTCCCTTTTTGATGTTGCTGCTTCCTCCTTTCGTTATTACCACCCTGTTGTGGTTTCGGTTCTTCCTTAGCTACAGCAGAAATCTCTTCCTTTGAAACCAAACTCTCATACCTCAGAGCTTTTCCCACAATCTTCTCGTAAGTATCATCCAAGTGATCAACTAGCCGGTTCCCAAGATATTTGTCTAAGCCCATGGCAAATTTCTCATTCTTCTTATAAGGAGTCTCGATATATGAACGAGCACACTTTGACAAAGCTTCGAAGTCAGAAACATACTCCAACACTAGTCGACCGTTTTGCTTAAGCTCAATATACCTCTTAAACATAATAGACTTCTGAACGGTGGAAATAAACTTCGTCTCAAACTTGACTTGGAATTACTTCCATGAAATCTCATCTTACGGAGTCTCTAGATTAACGAAATTCCACCAATCCATAGCTCCACCCATAGTTGTCTTGATGCAAGCTTACTCTTAGTCGCATCATCAATTCCTAAGTTTCCAAAGATCCAAATGCAAGTATCAAGCCACTCTTGAATCTCTACAATTGGCTATGTTCCTTTAAACTGCTTCCCTTCTAGAGTAGTGAAGTCTTTGTACAGCTTTGCGAAGTCCACGACCCTATGCACCTGCACTTGAAATCCTACATCTACCGCGAATGTCTCCTATGTGGTTACCTTCCTCATAATCGATGTCATCATGGCCTCGAATATAGATGAGTAGTCTGGTATACCGCCATTACCCCCTACATGACAGTCTCCTCCTTAGCAGCGTGTCTCGATCGTCGATGACTCATTCTATATCTATAATATAGAATGATTAGTCCATGTACGAGAAAAACTGCAAATGAAGTTCAAATGCTATTATACTATGCACTAATATATAGTATATATCCATCAGAAATCTACAAATACATCTCTCATATGTAATTACATCCTTGAACTTTGGCTAAAATTGATAACCAGAGCTCTGATACCAAATGCGACAACCGCCCACAACTACTGCACTTAACAAGGGAAATAATGTGCTGAAAGACGTACCAGACAGTTATGAACGATCAAATGGGTGGAATATGTACACTAATCCTGTCGTATAACTCACAGTGCAAGGATAAAATATAATAGAATATATACAACATGTTTTAACCAAAAATGGTCAAACACCAAATGATGCTAGAAAAGCACGTCACCAAGTAAATGGTATGAAATTGTGAAGCCACGAACACAAAAAAAGTAAAAGCAATAAGAAGACGAGATTTTTATAGTGGTTCGATTCAATGTGAATCTACGTCCACTTCTCAATCACTTCTCATTACCGAATTTTTCTTTACAACACACATGAAATCTCTCATACATTCATTTCTCACTTCTCTCATTTTTGTAATCTAATTACGCTTAAATTTGGCAAGAAATTGTTGAGATTTCTAGCTTCATGATGAAGGATGTATGAATCGTTGATCACTTTAGCTTGTATATGCTTCTCCTCGATTTATTGATGAAGTTTGTGCTAGATCCGGATTTTTAGAGATAACTAATGGCGATTAAAGAGCATTAGACTCGAGTTAGATCAACTTTGAATGGAGAAATGAATTAATTTGATCTTCATGTTGTTGGAGAATGATAAAGCAAAGTTAGGAAGCCATTATGATGTTTTTGAAGCTTTTAGAGCGCCGTCGGAATGGTTTAGGTAGCCCTTCGGGGTCAAGAAATCTGTCCCTTGAATTGTGGAGCAAGGGGCTATTTATAGAAGAAGTTTGAAGGTAGCAGCAGTTTCGTAATTATGGGGTACAGAGTTTGGATCGGGTAGTAACTTGGATCGGGCATACATTTGAATCAGGCAGAAATTATTTATAGAAATGCCACTGCTTTAAGTAATGTACCAACCCAAATCAATTTATTAAATACCGATCTGATTCTCTTCACTACACCGATCCACTTCAGTATCAAAGTCGGCTCCTCCGCACCTTTTAACATGCCGATCCATTTATAAATGACAAGAATACCACGTGCTGCTTTGATACTTTATACCGATCCAATTTTCTAACTTAAATGTCTCGATCCAATTTTCTTGTCATGTACCAATTCAAAACCGTACCGTACCAAACTGTTTTATGCTGTGCTCATTCATCCATTTAAGCATTGCTGATCCAACCTTAAATCAACATACCGATCCATTTGCAAATAACGGGAATGCCACGTGTTTACCTTTCATTTAGTAACCGATCCAAGTGTTAACAGTTAGAAATATTGTTCCATAATAACATGTTTACTGAGATCGTGTATACTACTTTATATAGTCCGATCCATGTATGAAAAACAGACCGATCCACATGATTGCTACATGCAACCCGTGTCATTTCTTTTAACGTTAAGGCCATTTGATGGATTGTCATCAATCCAAAACATGCTTTACTTATATGTACTAAAAACACGTTCAATTCATGTCCTTTGGCTTATTTCCTTTTGCTTGTATGCTATTCACACATCCAGTTGTAAGGACATTTTCCCTTTCTGCATGTTCATGAAAACATTGACCTTTCATGTTAGAATGCAACTTGGTGGTCACGTCATGTGGCACTTTGGATGTCATTAATACTATGCTTTGCAATTCTATATTCAGGTGCCACTTTTATATTATTTTATCAATCCATAAATTCATATCCTTGTCCTTGCGTTTGCATGCATACACTATATCGGTCCACAATGTAACTTATTGCCGACCCGCCTCATTTTGGAACTGGCCGATCCGACCCAATGCGTCTGCACTGAGCATCTGACCCGGTCCATTAATGTTGTCCGATCCGATCCATTCTAAAGTGACTGATCCGGTGTCTCGACACTGACTGACCCGGTCCATATAACTGAGGCCGATCCAAAGCTTTGAAACAGACTGACCTGCTATGGTGAGCCCGATCCATATTTGCGACCGACCCGGTCTGCTCTGAATAGACCGAATCGGCACTTTGAACTGTGTTTTAAGAGGGTTAGCATTTGCCCCTCGAAGCCTGTATTTTTTGCTTGAAATGCGGGCTTCGAAATAAACATTGTTGTTGATATATTCTACATTGAGATCCAATTATTGCTTTTTGTCTTGCTATGATGATCCATGCTTTAAATCCATTTGCTATGTTACTTGTTTTGTAATTAAAACAAGCACTTACATTATTTTGGACTTATGCTTCACTATTGGTCATCCATATCGATAGTGGATTGGTTAATCATTAGAGAATGAAATATAACGAATTTTATTTTGAATTGAATAAAATATCTGCACAGAATTGCTCTACTCAGCGGTTTATAACTCACTGAATGTTATCTGTATAAATACAATATTCTAATTCGGATTCGCATTAACGCTTAAAACCAACTAATCGACTAAGCAGACTTTGGATTTCGAACGTTATCATTTTACTGACTTTTATGATGACACATGACATTCCGCATTTGAGAAGTACATATTTGTGATTATCCTTTGCTTCTCTTTGGAGAAGTCTTGGATTATTGGTGCCCCGGCTTAGGAGGCCATCACCAGTTGTGACGGCCCGCCCCGCACCAGCCGACATTTACTCCAAAAGTGCGCTGTACACATGTCCAGTTAGCACGGAACAGGTCGTCAGAAAGAAAGGGAAGAAGGAAATGAACATACAAAGAACCTGTAGAATGTCTCACAGCGCATATAATAAAATATAATAATAACATACTTGACATAAAACAGGAGAGACAGTGCATAAGCTGAAAATCAGAACTAAACATCATAGCAGCGAAAATCCAAAATACAGCTTATTACAACTTTCAAACTGTCTCAAAGCAAAAGAAAGATAAAAGAGGTACACTATTAATGCCCAAGTAGCGACCACCAACGACACAGGGAGAATGTGTATATATATAATACGTGGAAGCCTCTTGCCCGCCTCCGAAGCAGCTACTTGCGCATCACTAGCTAACCTGTCTCTAGTCTGCTCGTGTGAGCACCCAGAGTAATAAGAGGAGACACAAAACTCTGGGTCAGACATAAAGCCTGGTATGAGCGATAAGCATCTAAAGTGAACAATAACAGGTAGACTAAAAACATACCTGAACCTGGACCTGCAACCAAAGAGTTAGCACTACATACTGTACAACACTCTAAGGTACCATATCTAACAGTGTAAAGATACGGAGGTGGGGGAGGTGTGCATGTCATAATGATGGCAAACAATCAAGCATAGCATCCATCCTCACATCTCTCACTCAGTGCGTAAAGCATACGTTATTCACCACTTCGATCACCCAACATACCTTGCTACGATCACTTTGCCCCATGAAGTCATAAATGGCTTCACTGCACTGATAACGTAGACACTAATTCCTCGCTATGTCCACTTGCCCCATGGAGTTATTCACCCTATCTGCGCTGGCTCATAGCCTTACCAATCCTTACTATGTCCACTTGCCCCATGGAGTTATTCACCCCATCTGCGCTGGCTCATAGTCTTACTACGCATCACCTTGCCCCTCAGGTCATAATGACCCTACTGCACTGATAACGTAGTCTTGCTACCATCACCTTGCCCCTCAGGTCTTAACGACCCTACTGCACTGATAAGTAGCCATCCTTCATTTTTAGTGGTGAATCGAAGTTATGAACGTCGTCAACTCCTTAGCACACGTCCCGCAGCAAAGTCCAACTATGAAGTGAACTCCTTGGTTCCCAACTGGATCCTGAGCTCTAACTTCCCATATTGGACTACCTTTGCATCTCGGGTTATTGGTCAATACTGGGTCGGGTCGGGTTCCTCCTCAAGCCATCGGTTCGGGTCGGGTATCCTTCATTGGTTCGGGTCGGGTCTTCTCCTGGTGCAGTTCGGGTCGGTTGTCCTCCATCGGTTCGGGTCGGGTGCTTCACCTCGGGTCGGGTCGGGTATCATCTCCCCTCCAGCTCATGCCTCCGTTCCGATCCGTCTCCTCGTCCTTCACATGCTCCTATCCCATCCATCCTCATGCCTCCGCTCCGATCCGTCCTCCTTAATCCGGTCCGATCCCAGTTCAGTTAGCGTGGCCTTCCTTTTTGCCACTTTTCCCAAGTGTTGGGTTCCGATCCGATCGGATTCTTTGCTCAGTTCAACATATCTGATCCGATCCGAACCCTGCACTGTTTTCTGAAACTGTTCCAGCAAGTGTTTACGCCATTCGACGACGTTTTCGACCATTCTAACTATTGGAATCAATCACAAAGCATTTCATACAGTCATAGCAATATACATGATCAACCACAAGCATCAAAACATCAATATGATAGGTTAAAATGGATCAAACATACCCAAAATCGCATATTTCCCCTTAAGCATGTTTAGGTGAAACTAATGATAGGATTAGCAAAACTTAACCAAATTAACCCAAATTCATATCAGAGGTCTAAAACATCATTTAAGAATTTATGAACATTTTTCCCGAATTTTATCATGCTTAATTTCGCTAATTAACACTAATTACCCTTAACTAGCCATAATTAGTGTAAAACTAAGCAAATCACTCACCTTAGCCACAAATAAACTAAGATCTGAAATAATTCTCTGATTTGATGTGAATCTCAATGCTAAACAGCAGCTCCTATGTTGCTTTGGTGAAGATCTTCCTTCATTAGGGGTTGCTAAGCTTAATCCTTGACCAAAAGATGATTTGGAGGTGATTTAGAGGTTGGAGGCCATTTTTAGGGTTCCTTGGTGATAAGTGGAGGTTAGAAAACTGAAATGGAATGATCCTCTATCTCATTTCAGCCTCCCCATAACCCTAATCCCGAAATGGGTTATGGGCCTACTCACTAATCACCCGATTTGGCCCGGTTAAGCAGTTTTTCACCCTCCAAACATTATTTCAGCCATATCTCCCAAACGGTAAGTCCGTTTGGCTATTATGACCACTCTACGGAAAGGTAAACCATCAAACGAATCTAACGGAAGTGGTTTCAGGTCAAAATTCCTTTCCAATCGAAAGTTATGGCCAAAACAGTACCAACTAGGGGCAAAATGGTCATTTAAAAATCGGCAAGCATGGGAAATGACTCTAATGGATGTTTCCCAAAGTTACATGACCATACGACTTCATATGAGAAAGAAATAAATATTCTACGATCCCCCGATGCGTAGAATGCGGGTCGTTACACTCTCCCCCCCTTAAGAAATTTCGCCCCCGAAATTCCCTAATCAAAACACACACAAAGGTCCCGCATGCCTATCAATCATAAAACAACAATCAAACATGCAAAACCAGCAAAAAAAATCTACCCTAGCATGCGGAAAAACTAAATTACGAAGTAAGTCTTACCAGGCAAAGAGTTCTGGATATGCCTTCCTAATGCCCTCCTCTGTCTCCCAAGTACAATCATTCTCGTTCTCGCCCCACTGAACCTTGACTAGCCTCCCCGCCTTCCTTCGAAGTTGCTTCGTATCATACCCCACAATACGAATCGGCTTGCGGTTCCCAACCGCCTCGGGTTCTACTTCGAAGTCCTCTAACTGATCAGGTGAAATAGTCATATCTGAGTCGTGAATGAACTTCCTTAGTTGAGACACATGAAATACATTGTGAACTCCCGCCATCTTCTCTGGTAAGCCAACTCTATATGCCAAATTCCCGACTAGTTCAAGAACAGGGAATGGGCCAACAAAACTTGGTGCCAACTTGCCTCTCCTGCCAAATCGAATCACGCTCTTTAACGGAGAGATCTTGACAAACACCAAGTCACCAACGGAGAATTTCAAGTCTCTTCTCCTCTTATCAGCATAACTCTTCTGCCTATCTTGGGCAGCTTTCATTCGTTGCTGAATGATCTTAATCTTATCTGAAGTTTCCCTCACCACAACTGGTCCAAGCACAAACTTCTCGCCAGTCTCTATCCAACATGATGGTGAGTTGCACGGTCTTCCGTACAAAGCTTCATATGGAGCCATACCGATACTGGATTGGTAGCTATTATTATATGCAAACTCTACTAGATGCAAATGGTCATCCCACGATCCACCAAAATCCAATATACAAGCTCTCAAAAGATCTTCCAATATACGATTCACCCTCTCTGTCTGACCGTCGGTCTGAGGATGATATGCGGTACTGAGATGTAATCTTGACCCTAGAGCCTCTTGTAAGCTCTTCCAAAACCCACTAGTGAACAACGGGTCTCGGTCACTCACAATGCTTTTGGGTACTCCATGAAATCTCACTACCCACTTCATATACAGTTCGGCCAACTTGGCTGCCGTTCTGGTCGATTTGACTGGTATAAATCTTGCACTCTTAGTCAATCGATCCACAATTACCCAAATGCTATCATATCCTGATATAGTCCTTGGTAAACCATCGATGAAATCCATCAAGACTTGCTCCCATTTCCATTCGGGAATTTCTAATGGTTGCAACAAACCACCAGGCTTCTTTTGTTCAGCTTTAACTAACTGGCAATTCATGCATTTGGATATAAACTTCCCAACGTCTCTTTTCATCCCTTCCCAGTAGTAAGTCTGTCTCATGTCTCGATACATCTTATTACCACTGGGATGTATAGTTAGTTTTGAGTGATGACATTCTCTAAGCATTTCATCTCTTAAACCATTCACGTTGGGCACAGCTAGTCTTCCATTCTTTCGAAGCCATCCATCTCGATCAAGCCCATACACATTCATCTCCTCACCGTAGATGTTCATCTCTAACTTGGAGATGATTTCCGATAGATTAGGATCGTTCCTCTGGCTGGAACCAATCCGCTCTATCAAAGTGAGTCTGATCGCCAAACTAGCTAGTATAACTGGATCTAATTCGCACCTTGGTCTAAAATCAAACCCCGCGATATACTCCAGTTGCTTCCATTCAAGAAACATTGCCCCTAAGCTGGCATGTCTCCTACTCAAGGCATCGGCTACCGCATTACCTTTCCCAGGTGTGTATGCGATACCAAAATCATACGAAGCCAAAAACTCTAACCATCTCTGCTGACGGAGATTCAGATCTTTCTGGGAGAAGAGATACTTTAACGATTTATGATCGGTAAACAACTCGAATCTTTCTCCCAAGAGATAATGTCTCCACATCTTCAGTGCAAACACGATCGCTGCTAATTCCAAATCATGGGTAGGATACTTCTTCTCATGCGGCTTTAGCTGTCGACTAGCATAAGCTACAACCCTACCTCCTTGCATCAATACAGCACCCAGTCCGGTACCACAAGCATCCGTGTATACCGTCATCTCTTCATTCCCCTTAGGAATGACTAACACTGGTGCGCACGTCAACTTTTCCTTTAGACTTTTGAAGGCATTCTCACACACTCCGTCCCAGACGAAGGACTGATTCTTCTTAGTCAACTGAGTCAACGGTGCTGCTATCTTGGAGAAGTCCTAGATAAAATTATGATAATATCCCGCTAATCCTAAGAAACTTCTTACATCTGTCGCATTCTTGGGTGTAGGCCAATCCTGTACCGTAGCCACCTTCGCAGGGTCCACGGCAATACAACTCTTTGAAACAACATGACCCAAGAATCTCACTTCCCTTCTCCAAAAATGACACTTAGAGAATTTCGCTTTCAATTGGTGTTTCCTCGACACCTCCATCACTATCCTCAAGTGTCCCTTGTGTTCCTCCTCTGTCCTTGAATAAACAAGGATATCATCTACGAACACAAGAACAAACTTATTCAACTGATCTCTGAATACTCTATTCATAAGATCCACAAAATAGGCTGGTGCATTGGTCAATCCAAATGGCATGACCAATCACTCATAAAATCCAGACGGCGTCCTAAATGCCATTTTCGGAACACTCTCATCTGCTACTCGTAGCTGATGAAATCCTGTCGTGAGGTCCAACTGGGAGAACACTCTAGCTCCTTCCAGCTGATCAAACAAATCATCAATCCGCGGTAGATGATACTTATTCTTCCTCGTTACCTTGTTCAACTCGCGATAGTCCACACACAAACGAAGGGAACCATCTGCCTTAGTGGCAAACACAACTGGTGCTCCCCACTCGGAGACACTCCTTCTAATAAATCCCTTCTTCAAAAGATTGCTGACTTGCACCCCGAGCTCTCGCTGCTCCCTTGGTGCCATACGACGAAGTGGCATCACTATAGGTCTGGCATCTTTCACTAAATCAATACGGAACTCAATCTCTCGGTGTGGTGGAAGCCCGGTCACCTCCTCGAAGACGTCCGGATACTGGCCAACCACGGGCACATCTGACAACTCATCCTGCGGGATGTCGAGGGAATTTACAAAACTAGCCATAACCCCATCACTAGGTAGGCTACCAAACACTACTCTCCGCCCATCATCCGCCCTCACTGTCACCAAAAAGCCCTCACAGTCTACCACCACCCCGTATCTTTGGAGCCAATCGACTCCCAATATAATGCCATACCCAGTAAAGCCCAAAACAAAGCAATCACATACAAACATACATCCATGACTCGATAAGACCAAATTCCTGCAAATCATACTAAGGCTAGTCGAACCACCAATCGGGTTCGTCACAACCAATGGTCTATCGACTATCTCGGGTTCCAGTCCCAACCAATCTACCAGGTCACTAGATATGAAGGAACGGGAAGCCCCAGTATCAAACAAAACTCGAACTGGTACATCATAAATAGAAAGCATACCTTGAATAACAACGTTCTTTCCTTTCTCCGCCGCAGTTGGGGGCATTCGACGAAGAAGGAACAACATCAATAGCATAAGCTTTCACAATCTGCTTCTCCTTAAGAGGTTACGGACACTTATCCTTATGATGTCCCACTTGACCACAGTTGTAGCACTTCCTTTCCGCTGGCTTGGCCCGACATTATTTAGCATAATGGCCCTTCTTACCACAGCTGAAGCACTCAACATCCTTCTTGCTCTTTTTCTGGCCACCCTTAGATTGTCCTGCTTCCTCTTATTCTGAGAATTATTCTTGCCTCCACCGCCTGCTTGCGGCTTTGGCCCTTCTGCAGATGTAGCCTCAGTCTTTGACTTGGGGTAAAGACTCTCTGATCTCAAAGCTTTCCCCACGATCGATTCAAAAGTCTCATCGATGTGGTTGATAAGCCTTTCCCCCAAGTATCCATCCAAACCAGTAATGAACTTCTCATTCTTCTTTTCAGGAGTATCAATAAGAGACAGTCCATACTTCGACAAAGTGTCGAACTCAGCAATATAATCAGAAACTGCCCATCCGTTCTGCTTGAGTTCCAAGAACCTCTTGAACAACACTGACTTCTGGGCAGCTGGGATAAACTTCTAGCTAAAGCGAGCCTTGAACTGATCCCAAGTAACCTGATCCTCTGGAGTAGTTGTTCTAATGGCATTCCACCAATTCATCGCTCGCCCTTGCAGCTGACGAGACGCTAGCCTTCTCTTCATCGCATCCTCAAGACCCAAGTCATCGATGATACGGTCACAGATATCCATCCAGTCCTGAACATCCGTGGTCGACTCCGTTCCGTGGAACGGCTTCCCACCAAGATTAGTGTAATCCTTGCACAACTTGGCGAAATCGACCCTAGGCGCCTGCACTACTGGGCCAACACCAACTCCGGGATTGGGAACTGCCCCTTGCACTTCTCTAAGCATATCTCTCATGAGGTTAGTAAACATCGCCCTCATGTCAGCGGCATTCCCTTGGTTGGTCCCTCTACCAGCACCCCTCGTGTCTCGGCTCATCGTCAATCTGAAAAAGGGAAACGATTAACGACCCCATAGTGGTGCTAGTGCAGTGCGACTTCATTCTTATACTACTAATAGTATATACATATATAGCTTTTGAAAACCAAAGTAATCACAAATACGCGCTCTCATATACGTACTATCTCTCCCTAGTGTCTTTCCCTAGGTTAACTACGCAACCTAGAGCTCTGATACCAAGTGTGATGGCCCGCCCCGCACCAACCGACTTTTACTCCAAAAGTGCGCTATACACATGTCCAGTTAGCACGGAACGGGTCGTCAGAAGGAAAGGGAAGAAGGAAATGAACATACAAAGAACCTGTAGAATGTCTCACAGCGCATAGAATAAAATATAATAATAACATACTTGACATAAAATAGGAGAGACAGTGCATAAGCTGAAAATCAGAACTAAACATCATAGCAGCGGAAATCCAAAATACAGCTTATTACAACTTTCAAACTGTCTCAAAGCAAAAGTAAGATAAAAGAGGTACACTACTAATGCCTAAGTAGCGACCACCAACGACACAGGGAGAATGTGTATATATATAATACGTGGAAGCCTCTTGCCCGCCTCCGAAGCAGCTACTCGCGCATCATCAGCTAACCTGTCTCTAGTCTGCTCGTGTGAGCACCCAGAGTAATAAGAGGAGACATAAAACTCTGGGTCAGACATAAAGCCTGGTATGAGCGATAAGCATCTAAAGTGAACAATAACAGGTAGACTAAAAATAGACCTGAACATGGACCTGCAACCAAAGAGTTAGCACTACATACTGTACAACACTCTAAGGTACCATATCTAACAGTGTAAAGATATGGAGGTGGGGGAGGTGTGCATGTCATAATGATGGCAAAAAATCAAGCATAACATCCATCCTCACATCTCTCACTCAGTACATAAAGCATACGATATTCACCACTTCGATCACCCAACATACCTTGCTACGATCACTTTGCCCCATGAAGTCATAAATGGCTTCACTGCACTGATAACGTAGCCACTAATTCCTCGCTATGTCCACTTGCCCCATGGAGTTATTCACCCCATCTGCGCTGGCTCATGGCCTTACCAATCCTTACTATGTCCACTTTCCCCATGGAGTTATTCACCCCATATGCGCTGGCTCATAGTCTTACTACGCATCACCTTGCCCCTCAGGTCATAATGACCCTACTGCACTGATAACGTAGTCTTGCTACCATCACCTTGCACCTCAGGTCATAATGACCCTACTGCACTGATAAGTAATCATCCTTCATTTTTAGTGGTGAATCGAAGTTATGAACGTCGTCAACTCCTTAGCACACGTCCCGCAGCAAAGTCCAACTATGAAGTGAACTCCTTGGTTCCCAACTGGATCCTGAGCTCTAACTTCCCATATTGGACTACCTTTGCATCTCGGGTTATTGGTCAATACTGGGTCGGGTCGGGTTCCTCATCAAGCCATCAGTTCGGGTCGGGTATCCTTCATTGGTTCGGGTCGGGTCTTCTCCTGGTGCGGTTCGGGTCGGTTGTCCTCCATCGGTTCGGGTCGGGTGCTTCACCTCGGGTCGGGTCGGGTGTCATCTCCCCTCCAGCTCATGCCTCTGTTCCGATCCGTCTCCTCGTCCTTCACATGCTCCTATCCGATCCATCCTCATGCCTCCGCTCCGATCCGTCCTCCTTAATCCGGTCCGATCCTAGTTCAGTTAGCATGGCATTCCTTTTTGCCACTTTTCCCAAGTGTTGGGTTCCGATCCGATTCTTTGCTCAGTTCAACATATCCGATCCGATCCGAACCCTGCACTGTTTTCTGAAACTGTTCCAGCAAGTGTTTACGCCATTCGACGACGTTTTCGACCATTCTAACTATTGGAATCAATCACAAAGCATTTCATACAGTCATAGCAACATACATGATCAACCACAAACATCAAAACATCAATATGATAGGTTAAAATGGATCAAACATACCCAAAATCCCATATTTCCCCTTAAGCATGTTTAGGTGAAACTAATGATAGGATTAGCAAAACTTAACCAAATTAACCCAAATTCATATCAGAGGTCTAAAACATCATTTAAGAATTTATGAACATTTTTCCCGAATTTTATCATGCTTAATTTCGCTAATTAACACTAATTACCCTTAACTAGCCATAATTAGTGTAAAACTAAGCAAATCACTCACCTTAGCCACAAATAAACTAAGATCTGAAATAATTCTCTGATTTGATGTGAATCTCAATGCTAAACAGCAGCTCCTATGTTGCTTTGGTGAAGATCTTCCTTGATTAGGGGTTGCTAAGCTTAATCCTTGACCAAAAGATGATTTGGAGGTGATTTAGAGGTTGGAGGCCATTTTTAGGGTTCCTTGGTGATAAGTGGAGGTTAGAAAACTGAAATGGAATGATTCTCTATCTCATTTCAGCCTCCCCATAACCCTAATCCCGAAATGGGTTATGGGCCTACTCACTAATCACCCGATTTGGCCCGGTTAAGCAGTTTTTCACCCTCCAAACCTTATTTCAGCCATATCTCCCAAACAGTAAGTCCGTTTGGCTATTATGACCACTCTACGGAAAGGTAAACCATCAAACGAATCTAACGGAAGTGGTTTCAGGTCAAAATTCCTTTCCAATCGAAAGTTATGGCCAAAAAAGTACCAACTAGGGGCAAAATGGTCATTTAAAAATCGACAAAAATCATAATCATGGGAAATGAATCTAATGGATGTTTCCCAAAGTTACATGACCATACGACTTCATTTGAGAAAGAAATAAATATTCTACGATCCCCCGATGCGTAGAATGCGGGTCGTTACACCAGTCTTCATTATGGGAAGATTTTTTTTATAGCTCAATTTTTATTTGCTTTGTTGATCAGTTTTGACGTTGAGATTCCATTGGATGCCCCGTGTTTTGGAGAGATCATTTTAATCCAATGTTTTGTCTTCTCTTGCCGACCGGGTCAACATGATGGAGCTCATCGAGCATTGTTGATTTTTCCTGTGGAGAAATTGCTTTCTTTATGGAAATGATTTTTGTTTGTCGCATCGTTTTGCAGTGCGAACTCCCACGAAGTTTGGGTGAGGGGTGAAGGTTGGGCTGATCCACGGAGCGGGCATCAATCATCGGTCGGATTCACTTAACTCAGCGAGTGATCGCTGCCCGACTGAAGCATCCTGGACCTCCGTGAACCATGAGGTAAAGTTTAAGGTTGATTCACGGAGTGGTGATCAGTCATCGGTCGGAGTCATTTAACTCGGTAAGTGATTGCTGCCCGACTGAAGCATCCTGGACCTCCATGAACCATTAGGTAAAGGTTAAGGTTGATTCACGGAGCGGTGATTAGTCATTGGTCGGAGTCACCTAACTCGGTAAGTGATCGCTGCCCGACTAAAGCATCATGTACCTCCATGAACCATGTGGTAAAGGTTAAGGTTGATTCATGGAGTGGTGATCAGTCATCGGTCAGAGTCACTTAACTCGGTAAGTGATCGCTGCCCAACTGAGGCATCCTGGACCTCCATGAACCATGAGGTAAAGGTTAAGGTTGATTCACGGAGCGATGATCAGACATCGGTTGGAGTCACTTAACTCGGTAAGTGATCGCTGCTCGACTGAAGCATCCTGGACCTCCATGAACCATGAGGTATAGGTTAAGGTTGCATCGATCCGCAGAGCGAACCTCAGTCATCGGTCGGAGTCACTTAACTCGGTAAGTGATCACTACCCGACTGAGGTGCCCTAGACTCCTGCAAGCCTTTAAGGTTTTGGATCCATGGCTACTTGCTAACTTCCTGGGCGTTTGACTTATAAGGACTTCCTCAATTTACCATTGAATCGGTGTTATCGGGGTTGTCTCACTTGGTTGGGTTGTGAGGAAGCAAGCACTCGCCAGATAGCCTGTAATGAGAAATTGTCTATTAGCAAATTTTCGTATAAATTTGGCAAGACATAGATTTATATAGGCAGGTAATACTTCATTCATGATGCCATTGTTCGGTACAATGCATGTAAATCATTACAGAATATTTACAAGAAAGTAGAACATAGCGGAAAGTAAAGTAATGCGAGAAGTAAAGTAAATACGATAGAGATTGCTCATTTTGAGTTGTAGATATTAAATCATCATCAACGGTCATCAGCTGATTATCAGCCTTGGAATAGTGTGAGCAGCAACTACGTTGCTTGGACCGGAGTGGTCATTTGATGCCCCTTACTCTTGGGTAGTCGCAGAAGGATTTGCATCTTGAGAATTTTTTACATACTGTTGCAAACAGTTCTTCTTAATTAGCTCTTCGATCAATGATCTCATTTGTCTGCACTCATTGGTGTTGTGGCCTGGCTGGTTATGAAACTGACAAAACTTCCCAGATTTGGTCAGATGGTCATTCATTCTCATTGGCCGAGGCTCTGGATAATCATCTGCATCCTTTGTAGCAAGGTAAATGTTCTCGGGAGTATCATTCAGAGGTGTTAAATCAGACGAATCAAGAGGACGAAACTTTTTATTAGCTTTGTTGTCGTTTCCGTTGTTGGCTCGCTTCTGTCCCTGCGTATTCTTCTGATTAGCTTGGATAACTGCACTTTTAGGAGCTTTAAGGAGTTGGTTACCACCAATGATCTGAAGAGGTATATGATTATCGCCCATCCTCATGTACTCTTCTGCTTTCATATAGAACTTGTCAAGCGTAGTTGGTTCCTTCATCTTTATCCACTTCTCGAATTCGCTTGCTTTGTCTATAGCGTCGAGTAAACCCATGAGAATTATGCGTGGCTCTGGATTCCTCCCTTCAGACAAGGCAACATTGAATCGAATGAGGAAGGCTTTGATAGTTTCCCCTGGCTTCTGTTTCATTGCTGAGAGAGTTATAGCGTCCTTGGCTTTGGTAGCATACAAGCGGAACTAATCCTTGAACTTTTTGGTTAGGTCGGAGAAACAGTCTATGGATTTGGATGGTAGCTTTGTGAACCATAATGACGCGGCACCTTCTAGATAAAGGGGAAAGTAGGTGCATCTCATTTCGTCAGTCGCTTTAGCTGCGCTCATATGTCACTCATATTTGAATAGGGAGTAGTTGGGATCAACGAGGCCGTTGTATGGAGGCAAAGTCGGAGGATTAAATTTCTTTGGACATTCTGCTTCCAATTTCCTTTCGGTGAACGGAGTCCTATCGGGGGAGAAGTCCCATTCTCTTTCGTCATCTTCGTTAGCTTGATTCTTTTTCATGGCTCGTTCTATCATTTCCAAAATGTATTCTTCAGTGTTATGGCGCTCTGTGAAGCTGAGCTCTTTACCAAATGTCTGTCTAGGCATATGATCTCGATTGAAGAGCTTAGGTGCTTTGCCTTCTCGACGAGGGGGTGCCCCCGGGATGGGGTTAGCGATCTTTCGACATCCACTTTGGAATGATTCTTAGCTTTTGATCTCAATTCTTCGATGTTAGCTTCGTCCCTGTCACTTGCCCAATCATAATCGTCTTCCATATTATCGTTGCGATTATGATCGGAAGTGGGCGATTTATCATTCTCTTCGAGATCCACATGCACTTTCGGAGGGGTTAGATTTGATCGAGCATTAAGAATGGCGTCAAGTTTCTCCATCATCATTTTAGTAGAGGCATCCATTCGATTGTTGACGTTGGCAATAGCGATTTTTAATTCATTTCTGGTCACACCGGCTCCGCTTTCTGAATTTTCGCCAACTTCAAAGCGGTTTGCGAGCAGTGTTTCTTCATTAGCAACATCATCGGCTTCTACCATGGTTTTGCTAACGGTCTTCTTAGACTTTTCCATAATTTTGGAGAAGGATGCGACATAGAACTTTAATGGCCAAGCGTTTAACCTTGTGAGAGTGTGAGAGGAGGTAGGAGAAGTGAGCGCGGCCTCACGGTGGGCGCCAAATGTTTTAACCAAAAATGGTCAAACACCAAATGATGCTAGAAAAGCACGTCACCAAGTGAATGGTATAAAATTGTGAAGCCACGAACACAAAATAAAAGTAAAAGCAATAAAAAGACGAGATTTTTATAGTGGTTCGATTCAATGTGAATCTACGTCCACTTTTCAATCACTTCTCATTATGGAATTTTACTTTACAACACACATGAAATCTCTCATACATTCATCTCTCACTTCTCTCATTTTTATGATCTAATTATGCTTGAATTTGGCAAGAAATTGTTGAGGTTTCTAGCTTCATGATGGAGGATGTATGAATCGTTTATCACTTTAGCTCGTAGATGCTTCTCCTCGATTTGTTGATGAAGTTTGTGCTAGATCCGGATTTTTAGAGATTGCTAGCATTAGACTCGAGTTAGATCAACTTTGAACGGAGAAATGAACTGATTTGATCTTCATGTTGTTAGAGAATGATAAAGCAAAGCTAGGAAGCCATTAATGATGTTTTTGAAGCTTTTAGAGAGGTGTCGGAATGGTTTAGGCAGCCCTTCGGGGTCAAGAAATCTGCCCCTTAAATTGTTGAGCAAGGGGCTATTTATAGAAGAAGTTTGAAGGTAGTGGCAGTTTTGTAATTATGGGGTACAGAGTTTGGATCGGGTAGTAACTTGGATCGGGCGTTAACTTGGATCGGGCATACATTTGAATCAGGCATAAATTATTTACAGAAATGCCACCGCTTTAAGTTATGTACCAACCCAAATCAATTTATTAAATACCAATCCGATTCTCTTCACTACATCGATCCACTTCCGTATCAAATCAGCTCCTCCGCACCTTTTAACATGCCGATCCATTTATAAATGACAAGAATACCACGTGCTGCTTTGATACTTTAATACGATCTAGTTTTCTAACTTAAATGTCTCGATCCAATTTTCTTGTCATGTACCGATTCAAAACCGTATCGTTCCAAATTATTTTCTGCTGCGCTCACTCATTCCATTTGAGCAGTGCCGATCCAACCTTCGATCAACATACCGATCCATTTGCAAATAACGGGTATGCCATGTATTTACCTTTCATTTAGTAACGGATCCAAGTGTTGACAGTTAGAAATATTGTTCCATAATAACATGTTTACTGAGATCGTGCATACTACTTTATATAGTCTGATCCATGTATGAAAAACAGACTGATCTATATGATTGCTACATGCAACCCATGTCTTGCCTTTTAACGTTAAGGCCATTTGATGGGTTGTCATCAATCCAAAACATGCTTTACTTATATGTACTAAACACATGTTCAATTCATGTCCTTTGGCTCATTTCCTTTTGCTTGTATGCTATTCACACGACCAGTTGTAAGGACATTTTCCCTTTCTGCATTTTCATGGAAACATTGACCTTTCATGTTAGAATGCAACTTGGTGGTCACGTCACGTGGCACTTTGGATGTCATTAATACTATGCTTTGCAATTCTATATTCTGGTGCCACTTTTGTATTATTTTATCAATCCATAAATTCGTATCCTTGTCCTTGCGTTTGCATGCATACACCATATCGGTCCACTCATGTAACTTAATGCTGACCCACCTCGTTTTGGAACTAGCCGATCCGACCCAATGCTTCTGCATTAAGCGTCCGACCCGGTCCATTAATGATGTCTGATCCGATCCGTTCTAAAGTGGTCGATCCGGTGTCTCGACACTGACCAACCCGGTCCATATAACTGAGGCCGATCCAATGCTTTGAAGAACAAACCAACCCGCTATGGTGAGGCCAATCCATATTTTGCGACCGACCCGGTCTGCTCTGAATAGACCGAATCGACAGTTTGAACTGTGATTTAACAGGGTTAACACAACAGGCAATAACAGTGAAGCGGAATTTAATAGAATCTTAAACTCTTTCATATCATCATGAAATAATAACCATCCATCAAAGGATTACAACATAAGAGCCTGTATATAGTGCTTCACTACAAACACTAAGAGATATGTATAGTAGCAATAGTACATAAGCTTCCTGCTCGTTTTCGCTCTACAGCATGATCTCATCAAAATCAATCACCTTTCACCTGCCAATTAGTCTGCCCACACTACACCATAATATCAAATTTGACACCCCCTATCCGCCAAATTTGATACAGGTTATAGCCGTATCAAATTTGATTTGGATCTTAGCCGTATCTAAATATTTAGATAAGGTTATATACCTAATTTAAATTTGATACGGGTATAAACCATTTCAAAATTGTGTCTCTTTTAATGTAAAAATTTTCCCCGAAATGCACACCTTTCCCTCCTTAATTTTAATTCCCTCAGGCTCTCTCCCTCCCTTTCTTTTATTTCCCTCAGCGAATATTTTATCCCTGCCCTATTTTTATTTTTGAAATCGCTCCCAAAATAGTATACAAATTCAAAAGTTGTCCGCTCAAATCAGCTTCTTCGTCATCATCTGCAAATCGTGCGTCCAAATATCTGGTAAAATTTTGATTTGATTTGATTTCTTGTAATCGTATTGTTTTCGTTATTGTTTCAACATGCTTTAGGCCTTGAGCTATTTACTGGTTTTTACCCAAGGGTGTTACAAAGCAAGTTTGAACGTTGAATAAAGCAAGGTTTTCGCAGTTATCATATTTCACCATGGTTAGTGTACACGTTATTGATTTGTTTCCTTGTATTAGTCATACTGGACCAGATAGATATAGAATATGAACCTGAATTTTGTTTGTTAAACTGTCATACTCATTCCAGTAAATAAAACTAGTTTTAGGTTAACTAGTTAATTCATGTGTTGAACCATACATAAGAATTAGCTAGTTTTATTTACTTTTCATGTACTGAACATAAACAAATGTACTTAAACTAATTTTATTTATTGATTTCAATAAATAATTCATGTACTGAAATAATACTAGTATTAGTATATAAACTATACATGCCCAGAGGAAATGAACTTGCTAAGGCCTGAAAATTCCTTTGATGTTTTAACGGAGAAAGATACGAGCATGTGTGAAGGGGGGTCGACCTATTTGTGATCCAGTGGCAGGTTGAGAAACAAAAACAAACTTGCCAATGAAAACATACAGTTAAAGAACATACGGTCATGTTTAAAGGGGGTGGGCCCATTTGTTTGGTGCAATTTTATAGATATTAATTTTATTATATAAATGGAAGCAAATTTTGAATTGTATCAGCATTTTATAAAGTATAGCAATTTTTGAATAGGAGGGTAATATGCCATTTGTGATCCAGTCATGTGCAAAGGGGGTTGGGACCGTTTGAGATCCAGTGAAAGACGGAGAAACAAAAACTAACTTGCCAATGAAAACATACTGTTAAAGAAAGATGCAGGCATGTATGAAGGGTGTGGGCTCATTTGTTTGATGCAATTATATAGATATTAATTTTATTATATAGATATTAGCTAATTTTGAATTGTATCAACATTTTATAAATTATGGCAATTTCTGAATAGGAGGGCAACATGCGATTCAGTATAGACAAAAAGTGGATTATTGAATCTGATCAAAGATCTACATACAATATAGACGAGGTGAAGAAGTTTATTTGTTTTGTTGAATAAAACGATGGTAAGAAAGGAGTGTATTTATGCCCTTGCACTCAGTGCCAAAAATATGAAGAAGTTCAAATTAGATGACATTCATTTTCATTTGCGTAGATGAGGTTTTATCCAATCATATAGCATGTGGTATTTTCATAGGGAAAAAGGGTAAAGATGGAAAAACAACAACCAATTAGTAATGCCACAAGTACTAACGAGGATGAACATATTAGCATGGAAGATCTAGTCAATGATGCAAACAGATTTCATGATTTTCCACCTGAAAATTTGTTGTTTGATCATGCTAATGTTGGAAAGACGTCTACGGATGATGGAAATTGGTAGGCCAATGGAAGTAAGAAGTATAAACCACTTTTTGATAGCGCAAAAGAGCCATTATATCCTCCATGCTCAAAAGGGATAATGAAGTTGTATGCCATTGTGAAACTGAATATCTTGAAGACCCAATACGAGTTTTCAGATAATCGTGTGACCGCACTTCTTGAACTAATAAAGGAGTTACTCCCCGAAGATAACACGCTGCCGATAAAATACCACGACGTGAAGAAGTTCATTTAGCATGTTGGGATGAATTACAAAACTTATAATGCATGCATCAATGATTGCATATTGTACTGGAAAGATGATGCAAAAAGAGTTTCTTGTTCAAATTGCAATGAACCAAGATATATGGCATCATTCAACGAAGAGAGAAAAGGCACCAAAGTACCTCGAAAGACATTAAGATATTTTCCTTTGATTTTTAGATTGAAGGAACTGTATACTGTACCATGGATAGCAGATGCAATGACCTGGCATGGTTATGCCAAGTCTGATCTAAACGTAATGCGTCATCCATGTGACACTTCTCAATGGAAAGTCGTGGATTCTTTTGACATAACGTTCGCTGTAGAGCCACAAAATGTTACACTTGGAATAGCAATGGATAGTTTATGTCAAAATGCTTCTCTATCTAACCCTTACAGTTGTTGGCTAGTAATTGTACAACCATATAATCTTCCTCTGTCTATGTGCATGAAACGACAATTTTCAATGTTCACTGTTGATTTCTAGGCCAAAACAAACGGGGAAGGATATTGATGTTTATTAACAACCGTTGACAATTGAGCTAAAGCAGTTACGAGAAGGAATTGTTACATATGATTCATTAGATAAATCCGAGTTTACAATGAGGGCTAGGGTGGTGTGGGAAATCTATGATCACCCTGCTCTTAGGACTTTATCGAGATATACAACTCATAATTATTTTACGTGTCCCATTTGTGGGGAAAACACTTATTCTTATCATCTTCCCAAAAGTAAGAAGATGTGTTTTATGGGACATCGAATGTATCTTCCTAATGGATACAGTTTTCGATACGACAAGACAAATTTCAACAACGAACAAGAACTTCGCCGTCCTACAAAGCCATTGAATGGTTTGAAGCTGAAAAGAAAGTAGCGAATATCCAAATGAAAGTCGGTGAACACAAAGAAGAAACTGGTCGAAAATGAAAAAAGTCAGCCGTTGAAGAAGTTGAAAATGTTTCTGCATGTATAAGAGGTTTATATTTTTTTGATTTACCATATTGGAAAGAAAATATGATTTGACATAATATTGATGTTATGCATACGGAGAAGAATATCACAGAGCATCTCATCAGCACCATCATGGGCCATAAAGATAAGTCAAAAGATGGCATCAATGCATGCAAGGATTTGAAAACCATGGCTACAAAACAAAAGTTGTGGGTGATGGAAGATCCTAAAACAAATAAAATAATCATACCAAAGGCAACTTTCACATTGATTAAAGAAGAAAAGATACAGTTTTGCACCATATTGAAAAATTTGAAAGTACTTAACAAATTCTCCTGTAACTTCTGCAACAATGTAAGCATCAATCCTCCTGAACTAAGAAATATGAAGTCACTTGATTACCACGTCATAGTGCAACATTTGCTTATGGTATTGCTTCAACTTACTTATACACAACATAAGGATCTACGAAATGTTGTTCATCGTATTAGTCTATTCTTTAACATTTTGTGCTCAAAGGTGATCAATAGGGAACACCTTATAAATGCAAAGGCTATGTTGGTGGAAGCAATGTGTGTTTTTGAAAAACATTTTCCACCTGCATTTTTTGATATCGGTATCCATGTTATAGTTCATTTAGTCGATTAAGCATTGATTTATGGCCCTGTCAGATATAGATGGATACCCTTTTGAATGATAAATAACTAATTTCAGTTATGTACATTATTATTCAGTATAAATAGCTATCATGTACAATATATAGTTGATCACATTCATAGGTTTATGAAAACATATAAAAGATTGGTGCGCAACAAACGATAGATTGAAGGGTGTATTGCAGAAGGATATATCATACAAGAAGCTAGCCTTTATTGCATGGAATATATCCCAAATGGAGGTTTCGACAATCATAAACATACCTGCGAAGCGTTTTTAGATGAGGATGACGAGTTTGCTGGTGAGATACCTTAAGATGATGGTAAAGATATAACGTTAACCCAAGTGCAATTTGAACAAGTGCATAGATGAGTCTTTAATGAGTATGATGGATTGGATCCATAGAAGAAGTAAGTTCATGAAGTAGATTTCAAATTTCCATTTTTTAATTTACTTTATATATTCATTTCGATATGTGTTTTTTATAGAAGGTATAACTCCTATGCAAAAAACACTAGATTTCAACCATGAAGCAGAAGTGCAACTATCAAAGTCGTTTAACATTTTACTATATGGTTACATAATGAGGTATTACATCATCATAAGTATTTCACGTGTTTATCAGTTGTCAATACACCTTCGTGACCATGATTTAACTATTTATTGTGTTTTATGTAGTTGTTGAAGTGTATCGATATTGACCTAACTCTCTGGCGGCTAGTGCATGAGTCGAAGTTCATGGCGCTTAGTTATACGAAGTACCAAGTGATTGGGTTTTTATTTTCCATGAAAACGTACGAAGACCGTATGATAACAAAGGATAGCGGTGTATCCATGAAAGCAATTACAAAATTTTGAGCGAGTGGTAAAGATAAAAATTTTAAGGAAGCAGAGACAATGTATTATAGAGTCACTCAGCAAATACTTGAGTTGGATTACACTGACTTCAAACAAATAGTTTTTTATTGTGATTGGGTCAAAGTCGAGGATAAGATTAATGGTTGCAAAATAGGCCCCGCTTCAAACTTGGTCATGGTTAATTCAGGAAATTAAAGAACAAAGACAGCGTGAATGATGAGCCATTTATTCTTGCATCAGAAGCGAGTCAAGTGTTCTACTCATAGAATTTAAAAAATAACGGATGGTCTATGGTTTTGCATACATCAAAACGGTTGACTACAAATGTGGAAGACATTGAGTTTCCTACCATTTATCAATCAGCTTTTGAAGACAATGAAAAATTAGAGCTTACCAAAACCATATGTTAACTTATGAATTGTTGAATGCTTTTTTACAAGCGAATTACATGTATTTGGAATGTCATGACTAACACCGTCTTATCGCACTCCATTCTGCTTTGAAATTTATTATAACTATTCAACTTGAGTAACACTTATGAATCGTTGAGTAATAATGTAAATGAAATCATATCAGTAATATCTAATTGCGTTTGTCCTGATTCTTGGTGTTGCTTTAAAAGAAGCCGAGTGACAATTGTGATTATTATTCTGATATCACAAAATTGTTGGTAATATTATAGTTTGTAGGAAACTATGCCACAAAATCCCACATCATCACATGCATCATGTTCAAAAGAGCAGAAAGTTGACCAAAACCTACTTGGTATTCCAATCTCAGAAAACGCTCCAAAAATCGCTACTATGCTTGTTAAACTAGCATGAGCTAATGTGCTGATATCTTACACAAGTTCAGATAAAGTACCTAAAGCATATAAGGACGACAATTGGAACCAGTTGGTGGGAAATTTGTGAAAAATAGCATTTAAATTCTATAGTTTACTTGCACAGTCCAGCTCTTAATTTTTGTAGAACATGTATGCGCTTGAGTCGCTTTCAAAGGAAATCTTTTTAAAAAGAATGGTCGAGGCTTTTAGGAGACACAAGAAAATTTTGAGAGCAATTTTTTATGAGACTTTCGACAACGACGAAGAACAGTTGAAATTGTCCACCTACTATTGCTCAAGAAGATTGGAACGAGTTCATAAAGAATGAAGCAATGCCTGAAGCGAGCGAAAGAAGGGAGGTAGGCAAAAAAATAGATCCAGTCTCAGTTATGCTCACCGTGCAGGACGTAAAAGTCACGCTAGAATAGAACATGAAATGGTAATTTATATTCATTATCTTTGAAAAATAATAAAAAATCACAATTAAGGGGGGAAATATACACAAAATGGTAATTTATATACATTTGCAGATCGTTGCAAGTCAATCTGCAAATATCAACCGTCGTCAAGTATAAGAGAAGACACACACGAAAAAAGATGGTAACATATCAGATGTCGCGTCTATGTACTTCGTAAGTTTTTACTTTTATGTTTTGATTGTAACTTGTTGTTGCTTAAGTAACTGATGACGACGAAAATAAGTATAGCTCGGACCAATCCGTACTTTCTCGGTTCAATTACAATTGACTCTATCCTTTTAACTTAGCCTGATTCTAGGTTAGCCCAGCCTCACATGCATCAGTTTCAGTTACTCGCAAGCACTACTTTAGACAGTCTAGATATTGACAAGTCAAGCTCAAGTATGGCCCTCTTTAGTCCAACTTCATTATGATCGCTTTCGATCAATCCCAAGCAATGTTTCGTCATCTTATAATCGATCTCGCATCCTTTTTGTAAAATGGTCCTTTGCGCTAGTCGTTTGTTCGCAATCTTTGGCATCGAGCAACTGACTTGTTCATGATGATCTACATCCTACACGAGTCCATACAAGACCTGAATTGAGGTTGTAGCTCAGTTTCAATAAGCATTTTAAGAAGGAAAATGTTAGTATCAATTTTGTAACATCTGGGTATCAATTTTTAAAAAATATATAAAGTGTCAATAAATAATACAATTAGCCCCACTTATGGTTACTCACATATAAAAGGGCAAACATACACTTTGTATTACCTGTGTTTAATTGATTACTCAATTTATTCCGACTACAATATTTTTAACACCTGAATTAGTAATGTTTCCAACCTTTTACGTACAAGTATTATCATATCTCATGATCAAATTGCCAAAACGAAGGAAAAGATCACTGATAGTGATGAAAAAAAACTGACAATGGATGAAGATATCTTATCACAAGTGTTGGGTAAGGATACAAGGGGTAAGAGACGCACTGTTGGGACCATCATACCAAAGATGCATATTAAGGCTTGTGTTATTGCACAAAAACGATTCAAACATGTTCGTAAAGACAATGATGAGTTGAAAATGAGGATGGAAAGCCTGGAGGGTGTGGTAGGAAATTTGGAGGGTACAGTGGGAAATTTGCCTGGGCAAATGGAGCTTCTGATCAGCATGGTGGGAAATTTGTATGAACAAGGAATTCACACACCGTTAACTATTTCTTATGGAGGACGCAACACACAACTCGGTGCTTCAAAAATTGTTGCTGCTCAGATCCAAGATACGACCAATGTGGCATATAATCAAAGATGTGAAATTTTCAACTTCAATCTAGACATAGTAGCAACAAGTATTTATTAGCAGTAAGAAATCAAACTTTCCTTCAAATTTCAATCTAATGCATAATATATAATTAGCTTAAGCCTTTAGGGATGGATGTTGCAGTGCCGGCTCTAGTTAAAATATAAATTAAAAAGAGTTTGATTGCATCTGGTTGCATAGAACTTGTTTGCATGTATTTTTGGATATGCAGCATGGTTCATGGTTGCATTTTCTTTAAGCTTATCGCTAATAATTCTAAAGTGAAGGAACTACAGCATAAGCGAGTGCTTAAAGTCTAATTAATGGTTTCATTCCAGTCTAGTTGTTTTAATAAAATCATATTTTATTAACATTGTCCTTTTAAATTCTCAACTCTGATCTTGAATGCTTTATTTAACAGGTACTGCATGTCGAGATTCTACATCGTCCAGATGCCATGAGAAAGATGTACCATATACGCATGAAAATTTGGTTTTGAACAATATACTGCTACCAGATGAGAAAACCAACAAAGTAAATCATCAATTTGCAGAGACCTTTGATGAAGACGGAATGGGTGGGTTTGTGTGTCATTCGAAGAGCCTAATTCGACATCTTAAGACGCTGGAGCAGGTATATCTAATTTATATGAGAATTTTACATAAGAATTGAATGGACTTTGCATGCATTAGTGTTTTCTATATATTGTGTTTGCTTTATATCCAAAGCATGTGAGCCGTTTGTATTAGTTTGATGAACTCTCTTTAGTAGCATTTTCCCAGACACATGCATACACGACACCTGAGCTAACCTGAACTTACACCTGAACTGACCTGAACTGTATCTACGTCGATATGCACACACGATACCTACATTGAGTCTGGAGGAAAACACGACATCTGAACTAACTAGAACTTTACCTACGTCGATATGCACACACGATACCTATGTCGAGTCCGGAGGCAAACACTACACTTGAACTGACCTTATTGACCTGAACTGCCTCAACGTAGCAATTTGACAACGGAGTGTTCCATTTTTGTTAGTATGAAAATACTCCGAATATTATTTTCAGAGTTCTATAAATTGGTTGATCTCTTGACAAAATTCCATACTTGAGATGAATAGCAACATTGAAAAAATAGATGATCCCTGTTCTCCCCGTGCAAAACAAAAGTATATAGTAGCCATTTTATAGTGATTTGTTGTGCCAGAGAAAATTTGTGTATACTGAGTTTATCCTTGATAGACCTGAACTAATTAAGTTTGCAAGGTGTGAGAAAATTTCAGACTTTGTTTAATGTTTGTGAGAAATAGCTGAACTGAACTGACATATCGTGCCAGAGAAAATTTGTGAGAAAATTTGCTTCTCTTTTTGAACTGAACGCAAGGGGAATTGTTTCGTGATACATAAAACCATAGTTTTCATGGATATTGTGCATATTACACTCTGTTCTCTATGCTTTTTTAGGGTTTGCTTTGCTGCTAATTCATGTTATATATGGAATTGTTTCCTGTTGTGGCCTGTAATCATGTTTGCCTATTTGCCCATGTACTTGTTAATTTTCCTATTTGCCCATGTATATCTTTTTCGCCATTACCGACCTATTTAATGCTGCCCAAGTACTTGAATTTTGTGTAATGAGTGGTTTGGTATTTCCATGTGCATGGTTGATTCTTGCACACATCAATAGTTAGCTTATGCTCATCACTGCTTTGAAACATATAAATTCTGTACATTCCGCATATCAGCATCTAACTTATGCTCATCGCTGCTTTGATGTACATCAACGTGGACTTCATTTGCATGATCAGCGCGCTCAGCCTTCCCCTTCAAATGCAATTTTATCATGCTCTGTTTAATCTTTAAGTTTATTACTTTCAATAAGCAGCTCGGTTGACTTTGTACTTTGATGAATAATCTGTGACAGTTTCCACTTATTGTAAGACTTTGTATAAATTGTGTTATGCCTTGTGTTATGAAAATTCTTGTTATGCTTTGTGTATAAATTGCGTTATGCTTTGTATAAATTGTGTTATGAAAAATATGTGCCGCAGTTCTTTACATATATATATATGTATATGTATATATGGGGCCGGCTATTTGGACACAAAATTAAACACAAAGAGAGAAACACAAAATCTTCACCGTTAGATTTGTTTGTCTTTACGTGGAGAGTGTAATTCATGGGAGGATCCAATGGTTGAAATTTATTGTGTGCATTTTTGTGTCTCATTTTGTGTCTAAATAGGGTTTCCCTTTTTTAAAAAATCTTAACCGTCGGTTTTCCCATACGTTAATACTAGTTATCTAAATCGATGAATTCGTGAGACCGAGAATAAATGCAGGAGTCCAAAAGACCCGGTGATAATGTGGTTTTTTCTCCTTATTTCTTTCCTTTTTTCCCTAATACCCAGTATATCCTATATTACATAAACTGATGTGCTTTTCTTTAGATGTGCTCTCGGTAATATATTTCGGGGAGGACTACAGTCTCTTTGTCTGTTATGATCCAGTTTTCCAAGGTTAGTTTTCCCATGTTTATAACATTTTATTTATACATTGCATGATACATGTTTGGCGAAATGTCTCTGATAGTTGAGAAAGTTCTGCTTTAAGTTTAATTAAGTTTTAACATGAAATTAAATGTCCTGTTGTTATGATGTTTGATTATAGGATCTGTGAGATTATCCAAGAGAAAATATTCAAGTGTTTGGTTTGCTAAACTATGTTATTATGATGTTTGATATAGTAAACTAAGGTATAATGTTACTGGATTATTTTTTAGGAATTAATCAACTGGATGGCCACATGTTATTTTGCTTATGTTGCGGTTGAGTATATACAGTTATAGCATCAAGCTAATCAAGATAGAAAGTTGGACTGCGGTACAATGTACAAGGTGGCATCAATAGTTCTCTTCATTTTTTAACTTGATTTTCGACATTATGCTTTTCTACACAAATTAAGTACTCAATTTTGTTCACTATTTCATGTTTGAAATTTGTTAACTACAGATAATTCTTATCTGCTGCAGTTACTGGGTACACATGCTTCAAACTTGCACATCAACTTCATTATGTTGCATTTGTTGGTTCTGAGCTTTCATTGCTGTTGGTGGTGTATGAAATTTAAACAAATAAAATGGGTATGTAATTATTATTTTTTCCCTTCTCAACATGAAAAATTCAATCATAAATAGTATTGAATCATTCCACTGATTTTTCTATACGCCCCTTGCAAGTTATATGTTTTATTTTATTTTTTCATTTTCATTCCATTTTTATTGCTCTTAGCATTCTCAGGTATTTGTTTGTGTCCATGCAAAACATAGATTCTTCTTGGAGATTGTTTCCTTTTTCTTAATGGCCACGTACATTATATTGTGATATAATAATATTCACTAGGTTAAACATGGCTTTTTAAGGGACCAATATTTGATACCATTTTTGTTCTTTCTTATTTTGTGGAAGACATTTACCATCAATAAGAGAAACATTTTAGATACGTATTATTTTTCTATAAATTTAGCGTGGTGTTAAGGGCACCCTAGTTTCCTCTTCCTATTACCACAACTAAAAAATACCACAAAAATTACCCTTCCACTATTCCTAGTACCTCACATTAAATAATAGGGGCTACCACCATTTATACCTATTTCTCCCTCTCAGCTTCAATTTGTCCATTCTCTCTCTTTCGAAAACCCTAGATTTTTGTTGGATTCATTGCCATGATTTTTGTTTCCGACATGTTAATCCACCTTTTTCTTCACCGAATTCTACGCTATTACAAGAATGAGTGGATGCAAATAAAAGGTAGTGAATAAAGATCGAAATTAGATAAAAAGAAGAAGAAGAGAAGATGAAATTTAAAGCAACGACAAGTAAGGAACGAACAAATTAGGGTTTTAGATTAGGGTTGAATACTTGATTATTTCAGCAATCAATCATTAAGTGAGAAATTAGAAAAATATTAATGTGGTATTACGAAGCACAAAGAATTTAATATGTTTTAATTTTTTAGTTATGGTAACAGGAAGAGGAAATTAGGGTGCCCTTAGCACAACACTAAATTTATGTTATGTTCTTTTCTTTGTTTAATGTCACTTAGAAAACAAAATGTATGTAGATTGCTTGGTTATGGGAAGATGGTGATTTAGCAAAAATAAAAGACAATAAATCTAAGATGACAGTTCAGTTGTTACAGCTAATCAAAGAAAGATGCATTAAAAATAATTAAAAGGTGTAGCGTTTCTTCTCGGTGTAAAGATGTGGCGTGCTTCTTTATGGATCCAAAAGATGATCTCAATATGTCGAATAGTCATTCAAAACTCAAGGCAGTAATTCCATTGTTGCATATTGTTTCCAATCACTCTTAAAATAGTAAAATTCGTCATTGGTAGTTGATTGCCTAGAAAAATGAGATCAATTTATAATATTAACATATTTTTTATAGCAGTTGGAGTTCTGAGACGTGGCATTAATTCCACTCAAGCGGATCATGTAGCGTCTCATATAAAATAAACAAACGGGCTTCTGCTAAATTCGGTATCTTATCATTTGAACCAAAATGGAAATGTTGTGTATATACAGAGAGAGGTTAAGAGTTGGCGTGTGAAAAGATGAATGAAGCGGTGGTTGATATTACGTCATTGGCGAATGCTCATTTAGAGAAAGCGTGAGCACTGTCGAACACCAGGCGATCTGTGCCTAAAAAAGTTGTGTTGGTGTGCTGTGTCTACTCAAAGTTTGTTGGAATCAATTTTGAGGTATTGTTTTGAAAATTTTCCCCATTGAATCGAGGTTGAGGAAAGAGGTTGTTGGTGTGTATCCACTATGGTTTCAGTTGAATCTGCAGTTGTATTGCTGGCAAAGTAGGTATTGATTTCTTCTACTGCTGTAGCTGAATTATACTAATAGCTGTAAATTCTTTGTGATTTGTATGAGCGAAATAATATGAAGTTGTGAATTCAATAGAATGATTAAACTTTCAAGTTTCCAATATTGTTTTTTTGTGTGGTAGTTTTGTGTCCAGTGATAGGGTTTGCGTTTTGTTTGTTAATTTTAATAATTTGTTTACCAGTGAGTTTCCAAGCAGAACACTATAGAGTTGTGGTATAGTCAGCAATATGCAGTATTATACGGTGTCATACCGTTTGATTAACAGTTGTGTCTCATCAATAGGTTAGGATTACAATGACCGAAGTTAGTAATGTTTCAAATGAGAAGGGGTAGGAGAATATGTAAACTGTATGTGCTTTATTTATTTAGGGGTTTGTTAATGACACACCACTTTTTGTTAAGATGGGTCAATTTTTTTTAATAAAAAAATTATGTTAAGGGGAAGACAACCCAAATAGTCCTCCCTCACTTAACAATATAAAATAAAATTCTCAAAATGTCCTTTTTTCTACTGTTGTAAAAAAACGTAATTACCAAGATGAAGATTAAACCCTAACTAGTTTCTAATCAACTTCTTAATTCAACAATGGATGATCCATCAATGCAATATTCAAATATGATTCTTACGCAAGAAAGTGAACGTCACGTTGAATATATGGAAGAAATCAAGCATGTGACTAATTTTTTTACTCAATTGTTTTTTTAAAGGTTTCAGGGATATACTGTCGCATATCATCTTCGAGCGACCTCCCGACGTCGTATAATGATATTTTATACGATAGAACAGGGTCGTATAACAATATACAATGGAGAATTTAAGGCCGTAATTATACGGTACACATATTACGTTTAGATTAATTTTATACGACAAATGTCCATTGTATAACCCTAGACGATGATATTCTGTCGTATTATTTCAGTTTTGTAATTTTTTTAATGTTTGAGCTGCTTTTGCAGAAACTAGCAACCACCAATGTACAAACTGATGATGGTGTCGATGTTCAGCTTGACATTGAGAATGACATTGTGAATGAAAACGAGGATGACAATGAGAACGACAATTGTAACATGGAGGTTGACATTGAGAATGACAGTTGTAACAGTGAGGATGATAATGAGAATGACAATTTTAACAATCAGGATGACAATGAGAATGACAATTGTAACAACGAGGAATATCCCAATTTAACAGCTCATTTCACTACGGATATGGTAAGATAAACATATATTTCAATTAATTAATTGAAGCGCATTTGAGTTTTTATTGTTTGTTTTTTGCAGATGTTTGATTCTAAAGAAATAGTACGAGATTGGTGCATAAAACGTGGCATCGCTGCAAACTGTGTTTTTGTGACAAGAAGAACTAGACTGAGAAATTTGCATGCAAATGGAAAAGGATCGTTGATGTATCTTGTTTGCGAAAGAAGCAGGGAGTATATTGATCATTAGGGAAAGAATTATGTTCCGATATCGGAAAAAAAACGCAGACGGTCGGGAAGTAGAAAATGTGCATGTCCATTTAGTCTACTTGCTCGATGTCAAGAAGATTGAAGATGGACATTGAAAGTTATTAATGGACAACATAATCATAGGATTCCAAACGTATTAACCAGACATCCTTTTGTGGCAAGGCTAAAAGATGAAGAATTTAAAACCGTTGAAACAATGACGATTAATGGTGTTAGACCTCGAAATATTTTAAGTGTTATAAGAATTGACAACCCGGAGAACAAGTCGACCATAAGAACTGGGTACAATGCTAAAGTGAAAATTAAACAACATAACACAGAAGGTCGGACGATTATGCAGCAATTTATGAAATTGGCCTACAGCCATTCTTATTCGGTTCAACACAGAGTTGATGAGAAAAGTAACGATAGCGCGATGTTTTCCTCAAATATTGTTTTTAGGTTGCACGTTCAAAAACGAATCGATACAAGCTACCGTGCTTCCATATGGTTTCTTAAACATCGACATGAGCATCCTTTACCGTTGCACTTGCTTTTCTTAGCCGAGAAACCACAGAATCATATATATAGGCTCTTCAGTGCGTAAGACAGTGTTATAGTTAAAAAGATATTCCAAGTGTTATTATCACGGATGCCGAAATCGCACTTATAAATGCAGTACCTAATGTATTTCCAGCAGCTCGACACATCCTATGAGCATGACATATTTCGAAGAACGTTCAAGCAAACTGTAAACCCAACTTTGTGAAAAAGAAGCGAGTGATGATTCAACAAAAAAAGGTCGTACTAGACGATGATGAAGGTAAAAAGGAGTATGAACGTTTTTGGGAAGGTTGGACAAATATAATAAACTCACTTTCCAAAGAAGAGTATTGTCGCAATCTTAACTCGTTTCGTGTTGAATGGGATGGAAAGCAAAAAAAATCTGTCACGTATGTAATTAAAAATTGGTTAAATAAATATAAAGAAATGTTTTTTTTGGCTTGGACCAACAAAATAAAACACTATGATAACGTGTCTACGAGCATTGCAGAAAGTGCACACGCCCGTTTGAAATTGTACTTTGACACGGCTGCTGGAAGTTTTGTGCAATGTTGGAATAGTGCACATCTGTATTCTGAAAATGAATTTGTCGGAATAGAAAATGCATTCAAAATAAGCACATCGAAGGCAATGCATCGATTTCAAAAAGAACCCATGTTGAAGGAGTTAATTGGGTTTGTGTCGCATAAAGCATTGGACTTGTTACTAGATGATCTACGAAGCATTTCGATTGTTGGTTTGACTGCTGACAATTGCGGTTGTGTTATGTGGCAAGTAAATGGTTTACCCTGTGGTCATATGCTCGCGGACTTTAGACACACGCACGGTTTCATACCTCTAACCGCTATAGATGCTTATTGGAAGCAATTATCCTGTACTCCCCCTATGTTACATCGATCAACTCTAGATTTTTATGACTTGCCTGAAATCAAGGCATTGAAGAGCAGGTACGATGAGTCCCCTGATAACGTTCGATTAGTTATGCAACAAGGTTTGAAAAAGCAAGCGTTTCCGTAGACAACCGATATTTTAGAACCTCATGTGGCCACCATTCGAAAGGGTAGACCGTCCAAAAAAGATAAATCAACTAAGCGAGATCCTTCTTATTACGAACATGTTGATGCTCAACTGTCATGTGGCTCGAATTTGACTCCAGTTAGTCGGTATCTAAAAAAACTCGGTGTTTCTACTAAAAAGGGGTACGAGAACCATTTGAGCACAAATATTTGTCGCAAATTCCAAAACATATGAAACCATATATACTTGATATACAGGACATGCCAAGTGATGGAAATTGTGGATATTGGGTTGTTGTTGAACATCTAAATCTACATAATCGAAGACCAGATAATCCATGTAAGTTTGTCTGTGAGTCGATGCTTGACAACCTATCACAAAATTCGGAGATGTATAAAAGAATGCGGGATGAATGTGGTTTCGACGAAATTAAAAATAGAATACAAGATACAGATTTTGTTTGGGTTGATAAGTGGATGCAGATGCCAGAGTCAGGATTTATAATAGCAGAAACATTTGGCACCATGGTAGTGTTGATAAGTAAACATATCTGCTATACCTTTGTTCTGACTACAGTTCGTGTAAACCTTATGAATGAAAATAGACTCGTTGTTATGGGCTACGTAGAAGGTTCGCATTTTGTTGGTCTAAAACTTACTTCAGCAAGTCCATTGCCTCCTCCACCGCAATTTCAATACTTTGTGCAATTCTACAACATAAATGCATAAGATTGGGTCAGACGAATCAGTGACCGAATCAGCATGTACCGCGTGATTGCTAAAGACTTCGAAGATGAGGACAATAGTAAAACAGTAGATTTGTCTTCCTGCTAGTATCATGTGGTAATTGACTATTTTGTAACTATTGCTGCTTGTAATTGATGACTACGGTATTTGTGATTACGGTAGCTTCTAATTGACTATGATATTTTGTGACTGGTATCTTCATGTTAATGGTATCTCAATAGTTAATGTTCATGGTTAATGTTTATGGTTAATGTTCATGGTTATGTTCGTGGTTAATGTTCATGGTTAATGTTTATGGTATTTGAGACTCTTCTTAATGAGAAATGTTATATGACAAATGCATGTCGTATAGGCCAAAACGAAATGCTTAGTTCGTATTAAAATATTTTATACGGAACATGTATGTCGTATAGTTGCAGGAAATATGACAGGAATGGCATAGAACATAATACGAAGAGTAAATCGCGTATAAAAAATTTTTATACGACAGGTTCCTGTCGTATAGTTGCAGGAAAAAATGACAGTAACCCATATAACATAACACGACAGTTGTGTTATGTTATAAGGATTACTGTCATTTTTTCCTGCAACTATACGACAGGAACCTGTCGTATAAATTTTTTTTATATGCGATTTACTCTTCTATTATGTTCTATGCCATTCCTGTCATATTTCCTGCAACTATACGACATACATGTTCCGTATAAAATATTTTAATACGAACTAAGCATTTCGTTTTGGCCTATACGACATACATTTGTCGTATAACATTTGTCATTAAGAAGAGTCAAATTTAGACGATCGACAAATTCAGATTCACAAAAGATCATCATTCACACCATTTTCATACCATTCACAAATGATTACCATTCACAGATTCATACCATTCACAAATTCAAACAATTCACAAATTTTCAGAAGTCATAGAATTCATACCATTGACCAAAAAATCACCAGTCATAACAAGTCACAAAGTCTTAACCATCATACCGTACAAAGAATTAATTTCATACCAAACACAATAAGTTAACCCACCACAAAACACTATCACCTACGACAAATACATAATTAACAAGTACATATTAACAAGTACACAGAATAGTAATGCAACCACTTCCTCTTCTTCACTGCTTTCTTTTTGGCTGCCACCTTTTTGGTTGCTTTCGTTTGCAGCGCCTTGCTAACACTTTGTTCCCCAGCTGCAATATCCTCTCCGTATAATTCCATTGGCTCTGGCCCCTCTATTTGTGCAATCTTCTCTTGTGTTTGCTTCTTCATTGTTTCATCAGGAGCAGAAGAGCTTATGAACTCAGTAATGTGTCGCAACCTCTTTTGTTGCATGACGACATATGAAAATGATTAACATCAAATTGGAAATTACGTAATCAAAAATGAAAAAAATAAAGCTTACAATATGATGAAGCAGTTCAGTTGCGTCACGTTCATTCCTTCGTTCAGCTAATCTGTTTTTAGGATTAGCCACGAGAGGATGGGAAGCAGATCTATACCATTCCATGTAAGTGTCGGCACAATCCCAAGGACGTACAACTTTTGTAGACAGTAATCTCTCGTTCAACAAATGATTCGACCATTCTTCCGAACTATGATCTTGGATATTAGAGTATATTGCTTTATAAAATGTAGTAGACATCTTGAACTTCTTACTATTGACAAAGAAAGTAGTCGAAGGGATGGGTTGAAAGTAACCAAATTGATGAAGTGCCCTTTGCGGAAGATATAGCTCAACGGTTTCAAAACAAATAATTGGACCATTGTAAAAAGAACATCACTCTAATTTGTAGATGCCACGCTTGCCTTGGTAACAGTCCCACACAACATCACACTATGTTAAATCATCAATCTTCTCTCTCAAATTAATTAAGTCGGATGCTAGTTTTTGAGTTTGATCAATTGCAAAGTAGAGTGATGCTCTCACATCTCCCTCAACTGCCCCAACACATCTATTATGTCGCCTTAAAACAGAAAAGTGCTCATAAATCCATACCTACAACATGTCATCATTATGCATTAGTAATTACACGTAAAGGATAGACAAGAGGAATTACGACCACATACCTGCAGCAACGTCATACAACCACATAATTGTTGCACATCTTTTCTGCTACATTAACCTAGATTGTAGAACAACCAGCTCAAGCAAGCTGTGGCCCATGAATACGTATGCACCGAAGTCAAATCATCAAGACACTATAAATACTGAACGGATACTTTGTTGCCCGACTTATCACCACACACTAACAAACCAATGGTATACAAGAGATACGCAGTTGCACATTGTTATTTTCGATCATTAGATTCGTCCTCTTTCGAACCTGCAAACATCTTTCTCAACCATTCCAATCGTATCTTTTTCCCCTCCCATTATCATAATAGCCTCTGGCCTATCTATCCCTAGATATTTTTCCAAGAGACCATAAACTTTATCACTTATAGTCCTAGAACCACCAAGAGATCCTGAAACAACTCGTCCTTATACTGGCAAACCGGTAATGTGAACAACTTCGTCGATAGTTATCATCATTTCACCGAATGGAAGATGAAATGTATTTGTTTCTGGATAAAATATTTCCACAAAAGCATTGATAACCACTCTATCAAGTTTATCGTGAGAATGTAATGTTAGCTTATATGAATCTGACCCAATTACGACATCCCGCACAAACTTACATTCATCGTCTAACACCCACTGTCGATGTGATCCCACGTGATTGTGAATTCTTACAATTCTAGCTTCCCCTTTAGACGCCTTGCATAAGAATAAGTAAACTAATCAAGATATACAAATTATTTGTATCGTTTTACTAAATGTCCTTCGAAAGCAATATGTCCGTTATTTGTAATCAAGATAATCAAGATATGAAATGATAATCAAGATATGAAATGTATTTGCAATCAACATAATCAAGATATGCAATATGTCCGTTATTTGTAATCAAAATAATCAAGATAATCAAGATAAGCAAGATAAGCAATATGTCTGTTATTTGTATTCAAGATAATCGTGCTACTACTCAAGATAATCAAGATATGCAAGTTATTTGTAGACTTACCGTGGAATTCCATATTTTATGAGCAATATGTCCTTCGAAAGCAAAAAGGAGGGACGGTTGAACGTCTTTTCCTTTGTGTTGAGTGGATGATTGTTTACTCTTTCTCTTCGTAATTTTGAAACTGCTTTCCTCTTGCTCGTCATTGTTGGATTCTTGTTCCTTGCTACTCTCTTGTTCTTCGTCGTCGCTAGTTTTGTTTTCTACCTCATTGCTTTTTTCTTCTAAATCACCATTACTATCTTCGTCACCGCTACCCTCATCATCATTACCCTCCTCATCATTTCCCTCCTCAGTACCCTCCTCATCATTACCCTCCTAATCATCATTACTTTCTTGGTCATTACTACCCTCCTCATCATTGGACTTAGTAGGTTCTTTGTAACACCCCGTAAATTTCAATGTTAATGTTCACAAATTAAAGAATAACTAATCTCAGACGTGAGAATTAAGGAAAACGGGTTGCGCCATTGTGTTCGTCTTGGAATTTTGGTTGAGATAGAGTCCGAGTTTGCGTGAATTGGACTTCATACGAATAAGTTATGGCCATCGGAAGTTTCAAAAAATTCAAAACAGATTTCGAAAATTCAGAGTCAGATGGGCTAGGCGGGAAAATTCCCGCCAGGGCCAGGTCGACCATAGGGTCGACCTACCCCAACCAGGTCGACCATAAAGTCGACCTAGGGATCGACCATAAAGTCGACCTGGGGATCGACCTCCCCCCCTCCCCCCTAGCAGATTTGAGTGATGACCTGTTTATGACTGTATGCTGACTCATTAGGGTTTCTGGTCTGCTCTGATTGGCTGGGATTAATTTTGGGTTGATCGGACGGCCTAAACTAATCCTAAACTCTATAAAAAGACATGTACACTCAAACCCTAAAATCAAATCAAAATTAGATCAATGGCCGTCATGTTGTCACTCCAAACCCTACAGTAGCCGCCACTAACTAGAAGCAAATTAAAGACAACAATTCAATTCAAATCAAGCCTAAAACTACAACAACGAAATTGTCTACAACAAGGGAACGCTAATCAATTACAGAATTCGGATCCCAGAACTCAAGACCCCTTTTTCGGTAAGTTCTAGTCACTTTAAGGTTTAAATAAATAGAAGTGAATCGTGGTAGACTATGATTTGGGTATATGTTGTTTGTAGTTATGCAAGTTTATTATTGTTGTGGATCATAAACTTATGCAAGTTTATTGTTATTGTTGATCATGAAATTATGTAAGTTATTGTGTGAGAATTCATGAATTTATGCAAGTCGTTATCATGAATCTATGCAAGTTGTTATTATGAATCTATGCAAGTTGTTATCATGAATCTATGCAAATTGTTATAAGATCAAGCAAATCACCTATACAAGTTATTATTCATGAACCTATGCAAGTTATTATTCATGAAACTATGCAAGTTGTTATGTTATGCAAGTTGTTAAATATGTCGTAAATCATGAATCTATGTGAGTTGTTAAAACTGTTGTTAATTCATGAACCTATGCAAGTCACCTATACAAGTTGTTATGTTGCAAAATCATGAATCTATGCAAGTTGTTAATTATGTAGTGAATCATAATTATATGCAAAGTTATCATGTCATTTTCCCTAGTTGTCATGCTTATGCCAAAATTGTACTGAAAACAATCACCTTGTCATTCCCTTTATTTTATTGTTATGGCGAGGCTACCTTATAGTCTCGATGACGCCAAAAACGCAAACGGTTACGCTAGTTAAGAAACGGGAAAAAAGGGAATTTGTAATAGGCATAGTGATTATGTAAATTGGACACATGATTCTAGTAGGGAAACATATAAATAATTACCTATTATGACATGGGTAAAATTGGGTAAAAATGGTATAATTTGAATATAACCATTTATGGATAGGAAATTCAAATTGTTAACAAGATAGGTATTGGCACCTATAAAAAAGAAAGGATTAATTAATTAACTTAATTAATCAAAAGAGGAATGTTTAAGCAATTGAAGTCTGAAGATTTAATATTAAGAATTGGCATAAATGCCTTAAATGGCATAAAATAAATTTGTGATGAAATTGGTATGATTTTACATACCATAAATAGATGTACATAATTGAGTCAATTATGGCTATAGTTAAATTTGGAATTGATTGATAATTTGAATAGGGAGATTAATTCAAATTGGGTAGTAATCAATCTTGTGCAATTAATCGTCTAAGACACGAGGTTAGGCTCTTTTGTGGTGTATGATTGCCCGGACCCGCCCGACAAATCCAGCTGCCACAAATGCCAGTCTAATGTGGGAGGTCTTAGGCATAAATTAAATGCGTGACAGTTGTAAAGACACGAGGTTAGGCTCTTTTGTGGTGTAAGACTGCCCGGACCCGCCCGGTAAATCCGGCAGCCACAAATGCCAGTCTAATGTGGGAGGTCTTTATAAAGTTACGGTCCTAATGAATTAAGAAACACTTAACCAGATAAACATCTAGTGGGACATGAGGGGTTAAGTGGGTGCCTTGGGTGACATGTGGAATTAAGTGGGTGCCTTGGGTGACATGTGAAATACGATTAGGTGTCTCAATAATTAATTAATGCTGATTAAAGACTACTTAACCTAACTTAATACATATGGACTGTATGATGATAGACATAAGTTGGGGTTAAGTAAAACGAATTGGATTGTGGGTGGGTTAAGTACAACCGATGGGTAGGTGGGTAATATTAATATATAGGCCCACAAACTTAATCATTAAATAAATAGGAATAAATCTGTGGGAGAGTTAAGTACAACTGAAGGGTAGGTGGGTAATATTAATACATATAGGCCCACAAACTTAACTGGATAAAAAGGGTTATGTAATTAAAGACACCTAATGGTATACATAACCGGGGCAAAATAGTAAAGTTATGTATTAAAGACACCCTTAGGGGTACGCATAACTAATGGGAATAGATAGAGTTATGTATTAAAGACACCTATAGGTACGCATAACCGATAGGTAGAATAGGGGTTATGTATTAAAGACACCTATAGGTACGCATAACTGATTGAGGGATATGTAATTAAAGACACCTTAGGGTATACATAGTCAGTAGAAAACCTAGTGGGGATACAAGACATAGGGGAGAGCTTGTATCATGTTGTGTGGGTCCCATTTCAGTTAGTAACCCGGAGGGGTATCAAAGTAAAGAACTCCGTACTAGGCAGGGAAGGGGCACGCTTACTGATTGATTGTAAGAGATCCAAAACGAGACAGATGGTGTGGGCGGCGCAAACCGATCGGGGACATGTGCGTGCATGGGCTGGGCAGAGGGGGACAAGACGACCGTGACACCAATAGTATAACTGTGCACACCTTAGGTCGCCATTTTAGGGAAGTGATACCCCCTAGTTGTGGGACCAGCACAGGGTATCTACAGAGTAGGGAGCCGATCGATTAGGGTAGTGGTTAGGGTATACCCGGACATATCCCCTAAGTCTACCAATTTATAGTAGGAGGGTAGCGGGTACGACTATTTGAGATAGGAGCAGGCGGCACCTATGACAGCGGCTAGGAATACACGAGACTACCACCATCGTTATCATTACCGGAAGAGATCATCCCATCTTGATTTGACTAGTAATAGTGCAGAGTTTTTAGTAGTGTAGCATACATACACCTTACCTTATTTGTTCTGTCATCTGTACCGTGAATCCTCTTATCCACTTTGTATGCCTGTCATGTTTACCTTTATTTATTTACTGGCTAAAAGTTACTGGACTCACCAGACGTATGTCTGACCTAGTTTGTTTCGGCTCTTTTATTCCGTTCCCCCTAGGTTCTCAGGGAGGAAACACCCAGGTTTAGTCAGGATTTAGATATCATCTTCTAGGATCTACTTTTGAAGTACGGCTCGAGTCTCCGTCTCTTATATGGCTTGCTCTTTAATATGGGGAATGATGTTTTTCTTTTAAATACCTATGTACTCTGATGATGTAAGACAGAAGTGTTTTAATGGTTTTATGACTCATGGTATTATGTAACAAAGTATTTTGGTGATTTAATAAAGTTGTTTATTTTCCGCTGCAAAATTTTTATATCTGTCTTGTGATATTCTGTGTCTGTTTACCAAAAACGCTCCACTGAAGTTAAGGCATTCCCTTTGTGAGTGACCTTAACGGAGGTGGGGTGTTACACTTGGTATCAGAGCTGAAGGTTACCAGATTAGATAAAAGTTTTGAAAATATTTTTCAAAAAGGTTTTAAAAGAAAGTATTTTCAAAAAGGAAAGCCTGTTTTGAAAAACATTCCCCGAAAAGCCATATGCAGTATCCTTCGGTCCTTTGTCTAAAATCTCTTCCTTTGATAGGATAGGTGAATGCTCTCGCGGCTGATGGATAGGATAGGGATAGGAAAATTTATGTAGAAGGTATAATTTCCTTATCTGGTTATGAAGTTAAGACTCTTTTTGATTCTGTAATTGAGACTCTGCACTTTAATACTAGACTTGTTTTTGATCCCGTAGTTGTTTCAAACCCCTTTGGTGGTTTGGCTCATTTATTGGTGATTTGTAAGGGGTTGAAATTATCTGTGTTAGGCATCAAAAATTTGAATGTGATATTTGTGTGCTCAAGTTTATGGGCTATGGGTGGGTCCTAAATGGACCAGCTTTCTATGTAGAGGGCCGTTCTAGATTTTGAGAGGAGGGTCGTTAAGTTTCTAACTTGTCATGGGAAGACCCCCAAAGTTTCTTGTGACCCGCAAGGGTCTGTTATGCTTAGCTTTTTGAGAATCATTCTGTAATCTGATCTGTACCAGTAGTCTGTAAGTATCTGAATATTTCTGAAGGATAGGGGTTTCTACTCGAAGCATGAAGTAGATTTCCAGTTTTGACATTGTTTAATAGGGGTAATTCTCTGAGTGTCAGTCTGATGTTGATTTCGGTCTTCGGGGCTGAGACTTAGGGAATTGTTCTCATAACCGATGTCAAATGGGAACAAAGCTTTTGTTTTAGTTATATCATTTGTTTATATCCCATCGACCGGATCTTCGACCTTTAGATAGGAATCATGGATGTAGACATGTGCTTGGGACATGTTATGTTTGATGGTTGCAAGTGGATGCAAGTGTTTGCTAGTGGTTGCTCGTGGATGCATTTACACACACATTAGGCACTAGATCGGCTCAAATCACTTTCATATTCCTTATAAATGTGTGTGCATATTTAGGTTAATGGATGAACAATGGTTGTGTTATCATATGGATGCTGCATTTTGATGAATGGTTGTGCACACATGTAGAAATAACATGTAACATTAGGATTCCTTCGCATACATAATGGATGCATGACACTATCATGATTTGCATTAAGGAGGTCAACTGAATCAGTAGACCGCCTGATTTTGCATTAGAAAGAAAACATATACACACACTTCTTGCATATGTTAATACAACATTAGGAATTTTATAAGGACAATGGATGCCTATGTTTGATGGTTGAGTAAATGGTTGTTTGGATGTTAGGATATGCATTCTCCTTAACTTGGAGATTTCGGGGGCGAAATCCTTTAAGGAGGGGAGAATGTAACACCTTGTAAATTTCAATGTTAATGTTCACAAATTAAAGAATAACTAATCTCAGACGTGAGAATTAAGGGAAACGGGTTGCGCCATTGTGTTCATCTCTTAATTCTGTTTGAGAAAGAGTCCGAGTTTGCATGAATTGGACTTCGTATGAAGAAGTTATGGCCATCGAAAGTTTCAGAAAATTCAAAACAGATTTCGAAAATTCAAAATTCAGAGTCAGATGGGCTAGGCGGGAAAATTCCCGCCAGGGCCAGGTCAACCATAGGGTCGACCTGGGGGTCGACCTACCCCAACCAGGTCGACCATAGGGTCGGCATGAGGGTCAACCTGCCCCTCTCCCCCTCCCCCCTGGGCAGATTTGAGTGATGACCTGTTTATGACTATATGCTGACTCATTAGGGTTTCTGGTCTGCTCTGATTGGCTGGGATTAATTCTGGGTTGATCGGACGGCCTAAACTAATCCTAAACTCTATAAAAAGACATGTGCACTCAAACCCTTAAATCAAATCAAAATTAGATCAATGGTCGTCATGTTGTCACTCCAAACCCTAGAGTAGCCGCCACTAACTAGAAAAAAATTAAAGACAACAATTCAATTCAAATCAAGCCTAAAACTACAACAACGAAATTTTCTACAACAAGGGAACGCTAATCAATTACAGAATTCAGATCCCAGAACTCAAGACCCCTTTTTCGGTGAGTTCTAGTCACTTTTAGGTTTAAATAAATAAAAGTGAATCGTGGTAGACTATGATTTGGGTATATGTTGTTTGTAGTTATGCAAGTTTATTATTGTTGTGGATCATGAAATTATGCAAGTTTATTATTATTGTTGATCATGAAATTATGTTAGTTATTGTGTAATGAATTCATGAATCTATGCAAGTCGTTATCATGAATTTATGCAAGTTGTTATTATGTATCTATGTAAGTTGTTATCTTGAATCTATGCAAATTGTTATGAGATCATGCAAGTCACCTGTACAAGTTATTATTCATGAACCTAAGCAAGTTATTATTCATGAAACTATGCAAGTTGTTATGTTATGCAAGTTGTTAAATATGTTGTAAATCATGAATCTATGTGAGTTGTTAATTATGTTGTTAATTCATGGACCTATGCAAGTCACCTATGCAAGTTGTTATGTTGCAAAATCATGAATCTATGCAAGTTGTTAATTATGTAATAAAAATCATAATTATATGCAAAGTTATCATGTCATTTTCCCTAGTTGTCATGCTTATGCCAAAATTGTACTAAAAATAATCACCTTGTCATTCCATTTATTTTATTGTTATGGCGAGGCTACCTTGTAGTCTCGATGATGCCAAAAACGCAAACGATTACGCTAGTTAAGAAACGGGAAAAAGGGGAATTTGTTATAGGCATAGTGATTATGTAAATTGGACACATGATTCTAGTAGGGAAACATATAAATAAGTACTTGTTATGACATGGGTAAAATTGGGTAAAAATGGTATAATTTGAATATGACCATTTATGGATAGGAAATTCAAATTGTTAATAAGATAGGTATTGACACCTATAAAAAGGAAAGGATTAATTAATTAACTTAATTAATCAAAAGAGGAACGTTTAAGCAATTGAAGTCTGAAGATTTAATATGGAGAATTGGCATAAATGCCTTAAATGGCATAAAATAAATTTGTGATGAAATTGGTATGATTTTACATACCATAAATAGATGGACATAATTGAGTCAATTATGGCCATAGTTAAATTTGGAATTGATTGATAATTTGAATTGGGAGATTAATTCAAATTGGGGAATAATTAATCTTGTGTAATTGATCGTCTAAGACACGAGGTTAGGCTCTTTTGTGGTGTAAGACTGCCCGGACCCGCCCGGAAAATCCAGCTGCCACAAATGCCAGTCTAATGTGGAAGGTATTAGGCATAAATTAAATGTGTGACAGTTGTAAAGACATAAGGTTAGGCTCTTTTGTGGTGTAAGATTGCCCGGACCCGCCCGGCAAATCCAGCTGCCACAAATGCCAGTCTAATGTGGGAGGTCTTTATAAAGTTACGGTCCTAATGAATTAAGAAACACTTAACCAGATAAACATGTAGTGGGACATGAGGGGTTAAGTGGGTGCCTTGGGTGGCATGTGGAATTAAGTGGGTGCCTTGGGTGACATGTGAAATACGATTAGGTGTCTCAATAATTAATTAATGCTGATTAAAGACTACTTAACCTAACTTAATACATATGGACTGTATGATGATAGACATAAGTTAGGGTTAAGTAAAACGAATTGGATTGTGGGTGGGTTAAATACAACTGATGGGTAGGTGGGTAATATTAATATATAGGCCCACAAAATTAACCATTAAATAAATAGGATTAAATCAGTGGGAGGGTTAAGTACAACTGAAGGGTAGGTGGGTAATATTAATACATATAGGCCCACAAACTTAACCGGATAAAAAGGGTTTTGTAATTAAAGACACCTAATGGTATACATAATCGGGGCAAAATAGTAAAGTTATGTATTAAAGACACCCTTAGGGGTACGCATAACTAATGGGAATAGATAGAGTTATGTATTAAAGACACCTATAGGTATGCATAACCGATAGGTAGAATATGGTTTATGTATTAAAGACACCTATAGGTACGCATAACTGATTGAGGGCTATGTAATTAAAGACACCTTAGGGTATACATAGTCAGTAGAAAACCTAGTGGAGATACAAGACATAGGGGAGAGCTTGTATCATGTTGTGTGGGACTCATTTCACTTAGTAACCCGGAGGGGTATCAAAGTAAAGAACTCCGTACTAGGCGGGGAAGGGGCACGCTTACTGATTGATTGTAAGAGATCCAAAACGAGACGGATGGTGTGGGCGGCGCAAACCGACCGGGAAATGTGCGTGCATGGGACGGGCAGAGGGAGACAAGACGACCGTGACACCAGTAGGTATAACTGTGCACACCTTAGGTTGCCATTTTAGGGAAGTGATACCCCCTAGTTGTGGGACCAGCACAGGGTATCTACAGAGTAGGGAGCCGATCGATTAGGGTAGTGGCTAGGGTATACCTGGACTTATGCTCTAAGTCTACCAATTTATAGTAGGAGGGTAGTGGGTACGACTAGTTCAGATAGGAGCAGGCGGCACCTATGACAGCAACTTGGAATACACGAAACTACCACCTTCGTTATCATTAGCAGAAGGGATCATCCCATCTTGATTTGACTAGTAATAGTGCAGAGTAGTTAGTAGTGAAACCTGCATACACCTTACCTCATTTGTCCTGTCATACCTGTCATCTGTACCGTGAATCCTCTTATCCACTTTGTATGTCTGTCATGTTTACCTTTATTTATTTACTGATTAAAAGTTACTGGACTCACCAGACGTATGTCTGACCTAGTTTGTTTCGCCTCTTTTCTTCCGTCCCCCCGCCCCCCAAGGTTCTCAAGGAGGAAACACCCAGCTTTAGTCAGGATTTGGATATCATCTTCTAGGAGCTACTTTTGAAGTATGGCTCGAGTCTCTGTCTCTTATATGGCTTGCTCTTTAATATGGAGAATGATGTTTTTCTTTTAAATACCTATGTACTCTGATGATGTAAGACAGAAGTGTTTTAATGGTTTTATGACTCATGGTATTACGTAACAAAGTATTTTGGTGATTTAATAAAGTTGTTTATTTTCCGCTGCAAAATTTTTATATCTGTCTTGTGATATTCTGCGTCTGTTTACTAAAAACGCTCCACTGAAGTTAAGGCATTCCCTTTGTGAGTGACCTTAATGGAAATGGGGTGTTACATTCTTCTTCCGTCACAATTTTTTTCCTTTTTGATTGTTCTTCTTTTTGTCGTTCGGTTTGAACCCATTTTCGGTTCGAAGCCGTCATCGGCTTACGAGATGATGGCCTTGTCCCTTGTTTTCCTGCACAAAGAAAACATGAACCAAAAAACACATTAAGTTAACCTCTTTTGCAGAAACATTGTGAAAAAACCCGCAACTTCCCCGTAAAGGAAAGCGTCGGATAGTTCGAGAACAAGCCACAACAAAACGCATATAAAAGAACATTTCATTGTATATTACAGCAATGCATCAGATTACAAGAATATACAGAGTAAAAATGAATATTACACAGAAATATCAGAGATTTAAATTACATTTTAAATACATAGCAGCGGAAAATAATAAAATACACATCTAGAAGAGATATACGGATACAAAGCTTTCCGGATATCATTCCAGCTGTAAACCAGGATCCTGTGAATATAAATCTGCAAAACCAAAACTACTAGCTGCCCGTGTCAAAATAAGGGCACCCAGAGTTTAGGTTAAAACAATAAACTCCAGGTCAGTCATGGGACTGGTGTGAGAACTAAAACAGTTATTAATCTTTATTTTAAATCATTAGGTAAATCAAGGGACCACGCCGTATGACACGGAACGGGTTTCCTCCCAAGAATACCAGTGCATAAAACAAACAGCGCAATGCTAAATAAAGAAAAATGAAGCTGTTATAAGACCCAGGTCCCATCACACAATGCAACACAGCCGAGGATAGGGTTTTCCCTTATAACAGCCAAAGAATGCTTGATACGTTTAAAACAAATCATTTGATACTATTATAAGTGCATAGTGTATAATACGACTTCAAATCATAAGTATCAATCATAGGCGGCATGGGTACCATATATCATGTCGCCATACTAGTTTTACAATTAAAACCGCAATACACGTATTGGGAATTGGGTTATCATTTATGGTATGAACCGAGGCTAGGGGCAAGATCCTCTATCGATTTGTGACTCTCTAGCCCGAGCCACCGGAACAGCCGCAACTGCCCCTTGGATCGTCAGGGCCGGTCCACCGATGTGGATTATAGTGCCTGAACGATGCGTTTCCCCGCCCTTTGGGGCGTAAGCCTGGCCCGTCAGCCGACCAGAAGCATCGGCCGAAACCGATATCACGAGGCGCCTCGCTTTTCAGCAAGTAATAATAAGTAACATCCACATGAGTCAAACTCGTCAGCCAGTTCAAGCACTGACGCCACTCATAACTAGAAAGAAACGCATGTCCTCCCTGAGGTCCGTCTCCCGTTTTTGATTCATACCGGGTGTGATACTCGCGAATCAACGTTACACAAAGCTACGCCACAAAGGCCGTGCTTCGATCATCAACCACAAGACTTTGCTTTTCAACAGAAGCCTTGATCATTTGCACCTTAGCATGCCACACAGGCAATTCACTCCATGCGATTGATATCCATCAATATATAACCCCTGAGCTCGTACGTCTCAGAGAAGGGCGTTAAGCAAGAGAATAAATTCTCCGCCGCCAAACAGATATATATTTAATAGAGATCAATCACACGGACTAAAATCCAATGTCAGACACACAATCCATTTACAAGTCCGTTTTGGGTCTGAACGAAACCGGAGGCACCTAGTACCCCGCATATCCATCGATCTCCAAGTACGTCTGGACGATCACTAACTGTTTCCATCTTCTTGGGTGTACAGCCCAATCAAGATCATCAGTTATCACCCAAACGACGTGAAGACTTCCGGTCTTCGACCACCGTCTTCATCTTCGACTTATCGTCGTATCAGTTATTCAGAATGGGATAAACCCGGTCTTTCCGAATAACTCGCGTATATTTTAAATAAGTGTTACACAAACACAACATACGCCTCATTCCAATTCATCAGTCACTAACCATAAATTAATCAAGAGAATAATTTCCCAAACATTAACCCCGAAGGCCGAAACCAACATCAGATCAATATCCAGGAAACCATTCTGCTTAGCTAACCGACAGTTAGTTTCTGAATTTCACATTCATAGGGAAAGGTTCCCATTAATTTTATCAAAGATAAATTTCTTGAATTTATTCTTTATTCTATTTTTGAATCTCAGTTCAAACTAGTCGGGATTAGCGAACCTTACCGAAGTAATCATTTATTTTAATTTCCCCATCCCAACCTATTTATCCCACGAAGTAAAACTGGTAATACTTCATATCTAACACCACAGTGTTATCGGTAAATTCAATTACCATTTCACGTTCAAATCTAATTAAAGATTTAACTATCGCCTGGAGCAAAACTGGTGATACTCCATTTTCGATCTTTTCAATCTAATTAAAGATTCATTAAAACTCCACTTAGTTTTAATCTTCGACTGGGTTAAAGAATCAGTGTCATTTAAAACACGGTTCACGATAAACCCAAAGTCACATTCATTAATTATCGGGTTAAAGAACGAGTGTTATTTAAAACACTGTTCACGATAAACCCAAAAATCAATATCAATTCAATTCCAATTAAATATTATTTAATTGGTAAACTTCATTAAATCTAAATAAAAAGATTTAATCTTTTCTCAACTGGGTTCAAGAACAGTGTTAGTGAAGACACCATTCACGACAAACCCAAATCACATTTGATATTCAATATAAGGCTCTGAATAGAAAATATATCGGCTTATATTCAATATCAAATTCTACGATTAACAAATGTCGTATTGGAAATAACGATATAAATATATATCTTTCAAATTTCCATAACAACATCTGTATAATCACGAATTCCAACATCGAAATATTCCGAAGACAATTTCGATTCAAATCCATTCCAATGCAATCATTGGATATTTTGGTTATTTTCAAAACCCTTTTTAAATTCAATTTATTTATTAAAAATAAATAGAATTATATTTCTAGTTCAAAACTAGTTCATTTCGATAAAAATCTATTTTTATCTTTTCAATTATGGAGTTTTTCATCCCAAATCTTCACAAATCATTTCTTATGATTTTACACAAATTATTACTATTTTTAATTATTTTATCAAGGCCCGTACAGTCGATTTCCATCAATGGCCATCGAACTGCACTTACAGCGACCTTTTTCAAATTTGATTTGGACATAATTCCAAATCCAACCGTTAGATTTCGAATTTCTAATATTCGTTAGAAAGCTCTTTTCGATACGAACCCAACGGTTCCGGTTTTAGGAGAATCCGACGGTCGGATCTCCCGCAATGTCCGTTTGAAATAAATGGTCGAAATTCACGAACTGCCGCGGCGCGGCGCGTTCTATTCAGGCCATTATATTATATATATAATATATATATAATATATTTCGTCGATTTCTATTTAAAACGAATTATATGAATAGTTTTAAAATCGTTTCAAAAGCAATTTCAACTTCCTTTTCAATTCAAATCAAAATTGAATTCTCCTTTATAAATTCGTTTTAAAATTCATTTCTATTCAATTCAAATTTCAATTCAATTTGAATTCATTTCAATTCGCTTTCAATTCAATTCGAATTCGTTTTCAATTCAATTCATTTCGAAATCGTTTTCAATTCAATTTATTTCGAAATCGTTTTCAATTCAATCCATTTCGAAATCGTTTTCAATTCAATTCATTTCGAAATCGTTTTCAATTCAATTCATTTCGAAATCGTTTTCAATTCAATTCATTTCGAAATCGTTTTCAATTCAATTCATTTCGAAATCGTTTTCAATTCAATTCATTTCGAAATCGTTTTCAATTCATTTTATTTCGAAATCGTTTTAAAATCGAGATAAATATCGTTCACGTCAAAATGGCGTCAATCTAATCAACACGGCTTCATAAATTTCTATTTTCAATATTCTATTTCGAATATTTCTTTTCTTTCAAAATAGTTGTTATCAAAATATTTCGTTCAACACATGACCAATCTCAATGAATGAGTACTGTCAACACATGAACTTTTATTTTATAATATTCTTTATTTTTCAAATTGGAATGAGGCCCAATCAATTACCATATAAAGTTAATTATATGGATTTTCATACAACTCATGTATATCATAGCATTGAAAAATAATCAACCATCAACCAAAGTGCACTACACTGTATAAGCATCAAATATAGATATTCAACGCTTATAACAGCCTGTCAATCAATCGATCGACATATTTAATCAATCAGGATGAGTGAACTTCAAATTTCATCCCAACACCCGTGTGGGGTTTCAAACAATCAAACACATATTTTATTTGTGCAGTTGGGCGATATGTAAAATTTATCGTCCCAATCAATGTCCTTCAAATAAGTGTACATAAACAAACCGTCCGGTTTGTAAATGAATATTTTATTTTATTCACTTCCACGTTAAAAATTATATTTTTAACGATAAAATATTTTATTTTAACACATGAATTTCTATTCAGTTCATTTACTCAATAAAAATGATATTTCTATTTTTCTAACATATTTTAGAAAATTTCGGCGGCATAACGGCACGATACTAGAAACGGGACGAGGCCTAGCCTTATCCCCGGTCTAGTGAAGGCCCACGCCATTCACACATCAATCAAATCAATTTCAATTCACCAAACAATTCAATTTAAACCAAATAGACTAACCAACTACACAACCAAACAATTTAACAAACAAGTCATCCATGGTCTGTGGATGACGGGTGTCGGGTGCTACTAAGCACCGTCTGCATCCTAGTATATATATATATGACTAGAAAAAGAATTTGAAGAGTGAGAAGTTCTCACCGATAGCTATCCAATCTCCACGGCACTTCATTGATAGAAATCTTCATTGTTATCGCATCATCGTCATCTTCGTTGCTCGTAGTCACTATATACACAAAAATCACATTTTTATATTTTGATCTCTTTAAAATAAAAATCATATTTTTATTTATTCACTTTCAATTTAAAAATCATATTTTTATAATCACTTCATATATTTAAAAATCGAATTTTTACTATGCTATTCAATATATAAAAACCATATTTCCTTACCGCTAATATATAGGTAAAAATTCTATTTTTATAACGCTATTCTCTATATAAAGATTTCGCCTTTTTAAATTTAAAGATTTCGCCTTTTTAAATTTAAAGATTCCACCTTTTTAAATTTAAAGATTTCGCCTTTTCAAAAATATAGATTTCGCCTTTTTTTTTAAAAAATCATCACTTGATTTCAACGTATATAAAATAAAAATCAGATTTTTATTTTGCTACATATATAAAGATGATATTTTTATATTCTCTATCCTATAAAGATCATATTTTTAATACTTTAAAAATATAAAAATCATATTTTTAATATTTCTATATAGTAAAGATTATATTTTTAATACCTTAAAAATATAAAAATCATATTTTTAATACTTTAAAAATCTAATCTTTCTACGATTAGAAATCCTATCTTTTTATTAAAAAAAACCTATGCTATATTTAATTTTAAAGATCTATATAATCCTATAATTGGATTTTATGTAAATAAATAAAAAGGAAGAAAGTCAAATTATAAAACTTACTGTTTTTAATGGGGGTGGGGCTGCTGCCGTGCGTTCAAGGTGGAGGAGACTGAGGAGGCAGCGTCGGGGGCATCGGGCGTTGCAGTGGCGATTTGGGCGAGGGGGGGGGGTTCGGGTTTTTCAGCGTCGTTCGACAGGAGGAGGGTGGTGGTCGAGTTCAGGTGGGGTGGCGGCTTTGGGGTCACGGCGGCGTGGTGGGTGGGGTTGCGGTGAGGAGGCGAGGCTGCTGGGCGATTTGGGGTTCAGAGAAGAGAGCGTCGAGAGCAGAGAGAAGCGGAGAAGGAGGAGGATCGGGAAGGGAGGGGAGGAGCGGAGGCTGGAGGTCGGCTGCGCCTGTGGCGCGGCGGTCGGTGATGGGCGGAGGAGCGCCTCCCTTTTTTTTTTTTTTTCGTTTAATTCTGAAATGAACTAACGGGGGGGGGGGGGGGGTATATGAAAAAAAAAAGGTTTTATATTTTTAATTTAATTTATTTTTATTTTTATCCCAAGGAGTTGACTTTTTATTCGACTCCGAAACGAGGCCCACCGACTGTCGCCCATAGCGTTTAACCCCCATTCCGAACACAATGGGATATGTATCGTAGGCTGATTCCACTATTTGAATCAGTTTCCGTTAAATTTACATTTAAATCACTATATTGAATTTTAAACGTACATTTCAAATTACCGGGGTCGCATACTAACTCTAAAAATTCCAGAAAAATATTTTCTAGCTTCGTATTGACGATACGGTCCTAACAAAACTAGTTTCGTCGAATCCTGAGACCGTTAGAAAAATGGCCAATTTCCAGTCAATTAAAATCAACTGAAACCGGTCAAACGCGTTTTCCTTTACCACGCTCACATATTGATTCGAAAAATTATGAAATTTGAAACCTAGCAATAATTCGACATCCCGGACCCAACAAAAGTGGTTTTGTCGAAATCCGAGGTCATTTGCAAAATGTCCATTTTTAAGGGCCTTATATATATAGAAATATATATAAATTCCACAGCGACTATTTCTAATTTTAAACTGGACATATCTTATCATTTCTAAGATGAAATCTCAGTTTGTTAACTTCGTTACAAAGATATAGTTATACAGATTCAAATATTTCTTGTTTCGTTCAATTCTGACTTATATTGAATTCTGTATATTCATTTGAAATTAGAAATCGAATTTTCGAACTACCGCGCCATTTTCTATTCCTTTTATAATTATATATAATTATTATATATTCTAACGACGACGCGTATAATATATACGTTCGAATTCTATTCAAAATAAATTTCACGTCGATATTATTCAAAATAATTCATTTTAAATAATCAAAATTCAGCTAAAATTGCCAAAATAAAAATTTCAAACTGGCCCGCATTTTACGGGTTGTTACAATCTCCCCCACTTAAAACTTTTCGTCCCCGAAAAGGAACAAAGTCGAAAGTGGTTTGATTAATCAACTCTACGTTCGATCTGGCTTCCATTCTCCAACTCTTTAGTTTCTGAGAATTTTCAAAACTTCAAAAATTTGGCTAACACCTTAAATTTTTGAAAAATTTCGCCATAACCTCCCCTGCAATGGGAGCATCGGGGAATTTCAAATAGCTTCCCCGGTCCTTCAGATCTCAAAAAGAAAAAGAAAAAGCCAAGCGGCTAGCCAATAGGCTCATAAAATCATCATCACCCAAACAAAACAGTAAATTATGTAGTAAATATGTACCTATTTGTCGGGCAAACAAATTTTATTCTCTGCTCTAGCCTCCTTGCTATGACCTGTTCAATGTAAGTATATGTATATGCAAACAAATGCGACCAAATTTCAATACAATTCAATATTCGATTAAATTAGGCATAATGGTTCAAAATTAGCAAACAATTAAACAAACAACACAAACATCAATCAATTAGTGAATTAGAGTTTCAAATTCATAATTTTGATACATATACAAAAATCAGATTTTTGATGCCAAATCACAACAATAAGCCCTATCTAATTTTGGTTCTCACACCAGTCAATAGGAAATATATAGACATCACATCTTCAAAACACGAATATAAATTCTGATGATGATCGATCAATCATCAGAACCATCTCCGGGTGTCTAGAATGTGATTCTATATCTATCCAGTATATTAAAACTTTGAATACACGCGGATCAGACGTATACGCAAAATCTATATATACTGGATTGTCCACATCAATATAAATAAATAACCAAATACGAATAGTTGATTTAAATTTTCAAAACAAATTTGACTTTCATTTTAAAAATATACTCTTCACACTCGTTCTAGGATACTACTGATCCTATCTCTAACGAGTCATTCTCATTGGATATTACTAATCCAATATCTGATGAATTCTTTCGTATGGTTCTAATGTGCCTTGTTCTCTGCTTTGTAAACCAAAGCTCTGATACCAACTGTGAAAAAACCCGCAACTTCCCCGTAAAGGAAAGCGTCGGATAGTTCGAGAACAAGCCACAACAAAACGCATATAAAAGAACATTTCATTGTATATTACAGCAATGCATCAGATTACAAGAATATACAGAGTAAAAATGAATATTACACAGAAATATTAGAGATTTAAATTACATTTTAAATACATAGCAGCGGAAAATAATAAAATACACATCTAGAAGAGATATACGGATACAAAGCTTTCCGGATATCATTCCAGCTGTAAACCAGGATCCTGTGAATATAAATCTGCAAAACCAAAACTACTAGCTGCCCGTGTCAAAATAAGGGCACCCAGAGTTTAGGTTAAAACAATAAACTCCAGGTCAGTCATGGGACTGGTGTGAGAACTAAAACAGTTATTAATCTTTATTTTAAATCATTAGGTAAATCAAGGGACCACGCCGTATGACACGGAACGGGTTTCCTCCCAAGAATACCAGTGCATAAAACAAACAGCGCAATGCTAAATAAAGAAAAATGAAGCTGTTATAAGACCCAGGTCCCATCACACAATGCAACGCAGCCGAGGATAGGGTTTTCCCTTATAACAGCCAAAGAATGCTTGATACGTTTAAAACAAATCATTTGATACTATTATAAGTGCATAGTGTATAATACGACTTCAAATCATAAGTATCAATCATAGGCGGCATGGGTACCATATATCATGTCGCCATACTAGTTTTACAATTAAAACCGCAATACACGTATTGGGAATTGGGTTATCATTTATGGTATGAACCGAGGCTAGGGGCAAGATCCTCTATCGATTTGTGACTCTCTAGCCCGAGCCACCGGAACAGCCGCAACTGCCCCTTGGATCGTCAGGGCCGGTCCACCGATGTGGATTATAGTGCCTGAACGATGCGTTTCCCCGCCCTTTGGGGCGTAAGCCTGGCCCGTCAGCCGACCAGAAGCATCGGCCGAAACCGATATCACGAGGCGCCTCGCTTTTCAGCAAGTAATAATAAGTAACATCCACATGAGTCAAACTCGTCAGCCAGTTCAAGCACTAACGCCACTCATAACTAGAAAGAAACGCATGTCCTCCCTGAGGTCCGTCTCCCGTTTTTGATTCATACCGGGTGTGATACTCGCGAATCAACGTTACACAAAGCTACGCCACAAAGGCCGTGCTTCGATCATCAACCACAAGACTTTGCTTTTCAACAGAAGCCTTGATCATTTGCACCTTAGCATGCCACACAGGCAATTCACTCCATGCGATTGATATCCATCAATATATAACCCCTGAGCTCGTACGTCTCAGAGAAGGGCGTTAAGCAAGAGAATAAATTCTCCGCCGCCAAACAGATATATATTTAATAGAGATCAATCACACGGACTAAAATCCAATGTCAGACACACAATCCATTTACAAGTCCGTTCTGGGTCTGAACGAAACCGGAGGCACCTAGTACCCCGCATATCCATCGATCTCCAAGTACGTCTGGACGATCACTAACTGTTTCCATCTTCTTGGGTGTACAGCCCAATCAAGATCATCAGTTATCACCCAAACGACGTGAAGACTTCCGGTCTTCGACCACCGTCTTCATCTTCGACTTATCGTCGTATCAGTTATTCAGAATGGGATAAACCCGGTCTTTCCGAATAACTCGCGTATATTTTAAATAAGTGTTACACAAACACAACATACGCCTCATTCCAATTCATCAGTCACTAACCATAAATTAATCAAGAGAATAATTTCCCAAACATTAACCCCGAAGGCCGAAACCAACATCAGATCAATATCCAGGAAACCATTCTGCTTAGCTAACCGACAGTTAGTTTCTGAATTTCACATTCATAGGGAAAGGTTCCCATTAATTTTATCAAAGATAAATTTCTTGAATTTATTCTTTATTCTATTTTTGAATCTCAGTTCAAACTAGTCGGGATTAGCGAACCTTACCGAAGTAATCATTTATTTTAATTTCCCCATCCCAACCTATTTATCCCACGAAGTAAAACTGGTAATACTTCATATCTAACACCACAGTGTTATCGGTAAATTCAATTACCATTTCACGTTCAAATCTAATTAAAGATTTAACTATCGCCTGGAGCAAAACTGGTGATACTCCATTTTCGATCTTTTCAATCTAATTAAAGATTCATTAAAACTCCACTTAGTTTTAATCTTCGACTGGGTTAAAGAATCAGTGTCATTTAAAACACGGTTCACGATAAACCCAAAGTCACATTCATTAATTATCGGGTTAAAGAACGAGTGTTATTTAAAACACTGTTCACGATAAACCCAAAAATCAATATCAATTCAATTCCAATTAAATATTATTTAATTGGTAAACTTCATTAAATCTAAATAAAAAGATTTAATCTTTTCTCAACTGGGTTCAAGAACAGTGTTAGTGAAGACACCATTCACGACAAACCCAAATCACATTTGATATTCAATATAAGGCTCTGAATAGAAAATATATCGGCTTATATTCAATATCAAATTCTACGATTAACAAATGTCGTATTGGAAATAACGATATAAATATATATCTTTCAAATTTCCATAACAACATCTGTATAATCACGAATTCCAACATCGAAATATTCCGAAGACAATTTCGATTCAAATCCATTCCAATGCAATCATTGGATATTTTGGTTATTTTCAAAACCCTTTTTAAATTCAATTTATTTATTAAAAATAAATAGAATTATATTTCTAGTTCAAAACTAGTTCATTTCGATAAAAATCTATTTTTATCTTTTCAATTATGGAGTTTTTCATCCCAAATCTTCACAAATCATTTCTTATGATTTTACACAAATTATTACTATTTTTAATTATTTTATCAAGGCCCGTACAGTCGATTTCCATCAATGGCCATCGAACTGCACTTACAGCGACCTTTTTCAAATTTGATTTGGACATAATTCCAAATCCAACCGTTAGATTTCGAATTTCTAATATTCGTTAGAAAGCTCTTTTCGATACGAACCCAACGGTTCCGGTTTTAGGAGAATCCGACGGTCGGATCTCCCGCAATGTCCGTTTGAAATAAATGGTCGAAATTCACGAACTGCCGCGGCGCGGCGCGTTCTATTCAGGCCATTATATTATATATATAATATATATATAATATATTTCGTCGATTTCTATTTAAAACGAATTATATGAATAGTTTTAAAATCGTTTCAAAAGCAATTTCAACTTCCTTTTCAATTCAAATCAAAATTGAATTCTCCTTTATAAATTCGTTTTAAAATTCATTTCTATTCAATTCAAATTTCAATTCAATTTGAATTCATTTCAATTCGCTTTCAATTCAATTCGAATTCGTTTTCAATTCAATTCATTTCGAAATCGTTTTCAATTCAATTTATTTCGAAATCGTTTTCAATTCAATCCATTTCGAAATCGTTTTCAATTCAATTCATTTCGAAATCGTTTTCAATTCAATTCATTTCGAAATCGTTTTCAATTCAATTCATTTCGAAATCGTTTTCAATTCAATTCATTTCGAAATCGTTTTCAATTCAATTCATTTCGAAATCGTTTTCAATTCAATTTATTTCGAAATCGTTTTCAATTCATTTTATTTCGAAATCGTTTTAAAATCGAGATAAATATCGTTCACGTCAAAATGGCGTCAATCTAATCAACACGGCTTCATAAATTTCTATTTTCAATATTCTATTTCGAATATTTCTTTTCTTTCAAAATAGTTGTTATCAAAATATTTCGTTCAACACATGACCAATCTTAATGAATGAGTACTGTCAACACATGAACTTTTATTTTATAATATTCTTTATTTTTCAAATTGGAATGAGGCCCAATCAATTACCATATAAAGTTAATTATAAGGATTTTCATACAACTCATGTATATCATAGCATTGAAAAATAATCAACCATCAACCAAAGTGCACTACACTGTATAAGCATCAAATATAGATATTCAACGCTTATAACAGCCTGTCAATCAATCGATCGACATATTTAATCAATCAGGATGAGTGAACTTCAAATTTCATCCCAACACCCGTGTGGGGTTTCAAACAATCAAACACATATTTTATTTGTGCAGTTGGGCGATATGTAAAATTTATCGTCCCAATCAATGTCCTTCAAATAAGTGTACATAAACAAACCGTCCGGTTTGTAAATGAATATTTTATTTTATTCACTTCCACGTTAAAAATTATATTTTTAACGATAAAATATTTTATTTTAACACATGAATTTCTATTCAGTTCATTTACTCAATAAAAATGATATTTCTATTTTTCTAACATATTTTAGAAAATTTCGGCGGCATAACGGCACGATACTAGAAACGGGACGAGGCCTAGCCTTATCCCCGGTCTAGTGAAGGCCCACGCCATTCACACATCAATCAAATCAATTTCAATTCACCAAACAATTCAATTTAAACCAAATAGACTAACCAACTACACAACCAAACAATTTAACAAACAAGTCATCCATGGTCTGTGGATGACGGGTGTCGGGTGCTACTAAGCACCGTCTGCATCCTAGTATATATATATATGACTAGAAAAAGAATTTGAAGAGTGAGAAGTTCTCACCGATAGCTATCCAATCTCCACGGCACTTCATTGATAGAAATCTTCATTGTTATCGCATCATCGTCATCTTCGTTGCCCGTAGTCACTATATACACAAAAATCACATTTTTATATTTTGATCTCTTTAAAATAAAAATCATATTTTTATTTATTCACTTTCAATTTAAAAATCATATTTTTATAATCACTTCATATATTTAAAAATCGAATTTTTACTATGCTATTCAATATATAAAAACCATATTTCCTTACCGCTAATATATAGGTAAAAATTCTATTTTTATAACGCTATTCTCTATATAAAGATTTCGCCTTTTTAAATTTAAAGATTTCGCCTTTTTAAATTTAAAGATTCCACCTTTTTAAATTTAAAGATTTCGCCTTTTCAAAAATATAGATTTCGCCTTTTTTTTTAAAAAATCATCACTTGATTTCAACGTATATAAAATAAAAATCAGATTTTTATTTTGCTACATATATAAAGATGATATTTTTATATTCTCTATCCTATAAAGATCATATTTTTAATACTTTAAAAATATAAAAATCATATTTTTAATATTTCTATATAGTAAAGATTATATTTTTAATACCTTAAAAATATAAAAATCATATTTTTAATACTTTAAAAATCTAATCTTTCTACGATTAGAAATCCTATCTTTTTATTAAAAAAAACCTATGCTATATTTAATTTTAAAGATCTATATAATCCTATAATTGGATTTTATGTAAATAAATAAAAAGGAAGAAAGTCAAATTATAAAACTTACTGTTTTTAATGGGGGTGGGGCTGCTGCCGTGCGTTCAAGGTGGAGGAGACTGAGGAGGCAGCGTCGGGGGCATCGGGCGTTGCAGTGGCGATTTGGGCGAGGGGGGGGGTTCGGGTTTTTCAGCGTCGTTCGACAGGAGGAGGGTGGTGGTCGAGTTCAGGTGGGGTGGCGGCTTTGGGGTCACGGCGGCGTGGTGGGTGGGGTTGCGGTGAGGAGGCGAGGCTGCTGGGCGATTTGGGGTTCAGAGAAGAGAGCGTCGAGAGCAGAGAGAAGCGGAGAAGGAGGAGGATCGGGAAGGGAGGGGAGGAGCGGAGGCTGGAGGTCGGCTGCGCCTGTGGCGCGGCGGTCGGTGATGGGCGGAGGAGCGCCTCCCTCTTTTTTTTTATTTCGTTTAATTCTGAAATGAACTAACGGGGGGGGGGGGGGGGGGGGTATATGAAAAAAAAAAGGTTTTATATTTTTAATTTAATTTATTTTTATTTTTATCCCAAGGAGTTGACTTTTTATTCGACTTCGAAACGAGGCCCACCGACTGTCGCCCATAGCGTTTAACCCCCATTCCGAACACAATGGGATATGTATCGTAGGCTGATTCCACTATTTGAATCAGTTTCCGTTAAATTTACATTTAAATCACTATATTGAATTTTAAACGTACATTTCAAATTACCGGGGTCGCATACTAACTCTAAAAATTCCAGAAAAATATTTTCTAGCTTCGTATTGACGATACGGTCCTAACAAAACTAGTTTCGTCGAATCCTGAGACCGTTAGAAAAATGGCCAATTTCCAGTCAATTAAAATCAACTGAAACCGGTCAAACGCGTTTTCCTTTACCACGCTCACATATTGATTCGAAAAATTATGAAATTTGAAACCTAGCAATAATTCGACATCCCGGACCCAACAAAAGTGGTTTTGTCGAAATCCGAGGTCATTTGCAAAATGTCCATTTTTAAGGGCCTTATATATATAGAAATATATATAAATTCCACAGCGACTATTTCTAATTTTAAACTGGACATATCTTATCATTTCTAAGATGAAATCTCAGTTTGTTAACTTCGTTACAAAGATATAGTTATACAGATTCAAATATTTCTTGTTTCGTTCAATTCTGACTTATATTGAATTCTGTATATTCATTTGAAATTAGAAATCGAATTTTCGAACTACCGCGCCATTTTCTATTCCTTTTATAATTATATATAATTATTATATATTCTAACGACGACGCGTATAATATATACGTTCGAATTTTATTCAAAATAAATTTCACGTCGATATTATTCAAAATAATTCATTTTAAATAATCAAAATTCAGCTAAAATTGCCAAAATAAAAATTTCAAACTGGCCCGCATTTTACGGGTTGTTACAATCTCCCCCACTTAAAACTTTTCGTCCCCGAAAAGGAACAAAGTCGAAAGTGGTTTGATTAATCAACTCTACGTTCGATCTGGCTTCCATTCTCCAACTCTTTAGTTTCTGAGAATTTTCAAAACTTCAAAAATTTGGCTAACACCTTAAATTTTTGAAAAATTTCGCCATAACCTCCCCTGCAATGGGAGCATCGGGGAATTTCAAATAGCTTCCCCGGTCCTTCAGATCTCAAAAAGAAAAAGAAAAAGCCAAGCGGCTAGCCAATAGGCTCATAAAATCATCATCACCCAAACAAAACAGTAAATTATGTAGTAAATATGTACCTATTTGTCGGGCAAACAAATTTTATTCTCTGCTCTAGCCTCCTTGCTATGACCTGTTCAATGTAAGTATATGTATATGCAAACAAATGCGACCAAATTTCAATACAATTCAATATTCGATTAAATTAGGCATAATGGTTCAAAATTAGCAAACAATTAAACAAACAACACAAACATCAATCAATTAGTGAATTAGAGTTTCAAATTCATAATTTTGATACATATACAAAAATCAGATTTTTGATGCCAAATCACAACAATAAGCCCTATCTAATTTTGGTTCTCACACCAGTCAATAGGAAATATATAGACATCACATCTTCAAAACACGAATATAAATTCTGATGATGATCGATCAATCATCAGAACCATCTCCGGGTGTCTAGAATGTGATTCTATATCTATCCAGTATATTAAAACTTTGAATACACGCGGATCAGACGTATACGCAAAATCTATATATACTGGATTGTCCACATCAATATAAATAAATAACCAAATACGAATAGTTGATTTAAATTTTCAAAACAAATTTGACTTTCATTTTAAAAATATACTCTTCACACTCGTTCTAGGATACTACTGATCCTATCTCTAACGAGTCATTCTCATTGGATATTACTAATCCAATATCTGATGAATTCTTTCGTATGGTTCTAATGTGCCTTGTTCTCTGCTTTGTAAACCAAAGCTCTGATACCAACTGTGAAAAAACCCGCAACTTCCCCGTAAAGGAAAGCGTCGGATAGTTCGAGAACAAGCCACAACAAAACGCATATAAAAGAACATTTCATTGTATATTACAGCAATGCATCAGATTACAAGAATATACAGAGTAAAAATGAATATTACACAGAAATATTAGAGATTTAAATTACATTTTAAATACATAGCAGCGGAAAATAATAAAATACACATCTAGAAGAGATATACGGATACAAAGCTTTCCGGATATCATTCCAGCTGTAAACCAGGATCCTGTGAATATAAATCTGCAAAACCAAAACTACTAGCTGCCCGTGTCAAAATAAGGGCACCCAGAGTTTAGGTTAAAACAATAAACTCCAGGTCAGTCATGGGACTGGTGTGAGAACTAAAACAGTTATTAATCTTTATTTTAAATCATTAGGTAAATCAAGGGACCACGCCGTATGACACGGAACGGGTTTCCTCCCAAGAATACCAGTGCATAAAACAAACAGCGCAATGCTAAATAAAGAAAAATGAAGCTGTTATAAGACCCAGGTCCCATCACACAATGCAACGCAGCCGAGGATAGGGTTTTCCCTTATAACAGCCAAAGAATGCTTGATACGTTTAAAACAAATCATTTGATACTATTATAAGTGCATAGTGTATAATACGACTTCAAATCATAAGTATCAATCATAGGCGGCATGGGTACCATATATCATGTCGCCATACTAGTTTTACAATTAAAACCGCAATACACGTATTGGGAATTGGGTTATCATTTATGGTATGAACCGAGGCTAGGGGCAAGATCCTCTATCGATTTGTGACTCTCTAGCCCGAGCCACCGGAACAGCCGCAACTGCCCCTTGGATCGTCAGGGCCGGTCCACCGATGTGGATTATAGTGCCTGAACGATGCGTTTCCCCGCCCTTTGGGGCGTAAGCCTGGCCCGTCAGCCGACCAGAAGCATCGGCCGAAACCGATATCACGAGGCGCCTCGCTTTTCAGCAAGTAATAATAAGTAACATCCACATGAGTCAAACTCGTCAGCCAGTTCAAGCACTAACGCCACTCATAACTAGAAAGAAACGCATGTCCTCCCTGAGGTCCGTCTCCCGTTTTTGATTCATACCGGGTGTGATACTCGCGAATCAACGTTACACAAAGCTACGCCACAAAGGCCGTGCTTCGATCATCAACCACAAGACTTTGCTTTTCAACAGAAGCCTTGATCATTTGCACCTTAGCATGCCACACAGGCAATTCACTCCATGCGATTGATATCCATCAATATATAACCCCTGAGCTCGTACGTCTCAGAGAAGGGCGTTAAGCAAGAGAATAAATTCTCCGCCGCCAAACAGATATATATTTAATAGAGATCAATCACACGGACTAAAATCCAATGTCAGACACACAATCCATTTACAAGTCCGTTCTGGGTCTGAACGAAACCGGAGGCACCTAGTACCCCGCATATCCATCGATCTCCAAGTACGTCTGGACGATCACTAACTGTTTCCATCTTCTTGGGTGTACAGCCCAATCAAGATCATCAGTTATCACCCAAACGACGTGAAGACTTCCGGTCTTCGACCACCGTCTTCATCTTCGACTTATCGTCGTATCAGTTATTCAGAATGGGATAAACCCGGTCTTTCCGAATAACTCGCGTATATTTTAAATAAGTGTTACACAAACACAACATACGCCTCATTCCAATTCATCAGTCACTAACCATAAATTAATCAAGAGAATAATTTCCCAAACATTAACCCCGAAGGCCGAAACCAACATCAGATCAATATCCAGGAAACCATTCTGCTTAGCTAACCGACAGTTAGTTTCTGAATTTCACATTCATAGGGAAAGGTTCCCATTAATTTTATCAAAGATAAATTTCTTGAATTTATTCTTTATTCTATTTTTGAATCTCAGTTCAAACTAGTCGGGATTAGCGAACCTTACCGAAGTAATCATTTATTTTAATTTCCCCATCCCAACCTATTTATCCCACGAAGTAAAACTGGTAATACTTCATATCTAACACCACAGTGTTATCGGTAAATTCAATTACCATTTCACGTTCAAATCTAATTAAAGATTTAACTATCGCCTGGAGCAAAACTGGTGATACTCCATTTTCGATCTTTTCAATCTAATTAAAGATTCATTAAAACTCCACTTAGTTTTAATCTTCGACTGGGTTAAAGAATCAGTGTCATTTAAAACACGGTTCACGATAAACCCAAAGTCACATTCATTAATTATCGGGTTAAAGAACGAGTGTTATTTAAAACACTGTTCACGATAAACCCAAAAATCAATATCAATTCAATTCCAATTAAATATTATTTAATTGGTAAACTTCATTAAATCTAAATAAAAAGATTTAATCTTTTCTCAACTGGGTTCAAGAACAGTGTTAGTGAAGACACCATTCACGACAAACCCAAATCACATTTGATATTCAATATAAGGCTCTGAATAGAAAATATATCGGCTTATATTCAATATCAAATTCTACGATTAACAAATGTCGTATTGGAAATAACGATATAAATATATATCTTTCAAATTTCCATAACAACATCTGTATAATCACGAATTCCAACATCGAAATATTCCGAAGACAATTTTGATTCAAATCCATTCCAATGCAATCATTGGATATTTTGGTTATTTTCAAAACCCTTTTTAAATTCAATTTATTTATTAAAAATAAATAGAATTATATTTCTAGTTCAAAACTAGTTCATTTCGATAAAAATCTATTTTTATCTTTTCAATTATGGAGTTTTTCATCCCAAATCTTCACAAATCATTTCTTATGATTTTACACAAATTATTACTATTTTTAATTATTTTATCAAGGCCCGTACAGTCGATTTCCATCAATGGCCATCGAACTGCACTTACAACGACCTTTTTCAAATTTGATTTGGACATAATTCCAAATCCAACCGTTAGATTTCGAATTTCTAATATTCGTTAGAAAGCTCTTTTCGATACGAACCCAACGGTTCCGGTTTTAGGAGAATCCGACGGTCGGATCTCCCGCAATGTCCGTTTGAAATAAATGGTCGAAATTCACGAACTACCGCGGCGCGGCGCGTTCTATTCAGGCCATTATATTATATATATAATATATATATAATATATTTCGTCGATTTCTATTTAAAACGAATTATATGAATAGTTTTAAAATCGTTTCAAAAGCAATTTCAACTTCCTTTTCAATTCAAATCAAAATTGAATTCTCCTTTATAAATTCGTTTTAAAATTCATTTCTATTCAATTCAAATTTCAATTCAATTTGAATTCATTTCAATTCGCTTTCAATTCAATTCGAATTCGTTTTCAATTCAATTCATTTCGAAATCGTTTTCAATTCAATTTATTTCGAAATCGTTTTCAATTCAATCCATTTCGAAATCGTTTTCAATTCAATTCATTTCGAAATCGTTTTCAATTCAATTCATTTCGAAATCGTTTTCAATTCAATTCATTTCGAAATCGTTTTCAATTCAATTCATTTCGAAATCGTTTTCAATTCAATTCATTTCGAAATCGTTTTCAATTCAATTTATTTCGAAATCGTTTTCAATTCATTTTATTTCGAAATCGTTTTAAAATCGAGATAAATATCGTTCACGTCAAAATGGCGTCAATCTAATCAACACGGCTTCATAAATTTCTATTTTCAATATTCTATTTCGAATATTTCTTTTCTTTCAAAATAGTTGTTATCAAAATATTTCGTTCAACACATGACCAATCTTAATGAATGAGTACTGTCAACACATGAACTTTTATTTTATAATATTCTTTATTTTTCAAATTGGAATGAGGCCCAATCAATTACCATATAAAGTTAATTATAAGGATTTTCATACAACTCATGTATATCATAGCATTGAAAAATAATCAACCATCAACCAAAGTGCACTACACTGTATAAGCATCAAATATAGATATTCAACGCTTATAACAGCCTGTCAATCAATCGATCGACATATTTAATCAATCAGGATGAGTGAACTTCAAATTTCATCCCAACACCCGTGTGGGGTTTCAAACAATCAAACACATATTTTATTTGTGCAGTTGGGCGATATGTAAAATTTATCGTCCCAATCAATGTCCTTCAAATAAGTGTACATAAACAAACCGTCCGGTTTGTAAATGAATATTTTATTTTATTCACTTCCACGTTAAAAATTATATTTTTAACGATAAAATATTTTATTTTAACACATGAATTTCTATTCAGTTCATTTACTCAATAAAAATGATATTTCTATTTTTCTAACATATTTTAGAAAATTTCGGCGGCATAACGGCACGATACTAGAAACGGGACGAGGCCTAGCCTTATCCCCGGTCTAGTGAAGGCCCACGCCATTCACACATCAATCAAATCAATTTCAATTCACCAAACAATTCAATTTAAACCAAATAGACTAACCAACTACACAACCAAACAATTTAACAAACAAGTCATCCATGGTCTGTGGATGACGGGTGTCGGGTGCTACTAAGCACCGTCTGCATCCTAGTATATATATATATGACTAGAAAAAGAATTTGAAGAGTGAGAAGTTCTCACCGATAGCTATCCAATCTCCACGGCACTTCATTGATAGAAATCTTCATTGTTATCGCATCATCGTCATCTTCGTTGCCCGTAGTCACTATATACACAAAAATCACATTTTTATATTTTGATCTCTTTAAAATAAAAATCATATTTTTATTTATTCACTTCCAATTTAAAAATCATATTTTTATAATCACTTCATATATTTAAAAATCGAATTTTTACTATGCTATTCAATATATAAAAACCATATTTCCTTACCGCTAATATATAGGTAAAAATTCTAATTTTATAACGCTATTCTCTATATAAAGATTTCGCCTTTTTAAATTTAAAGATTTCGCCTTTTTAAATTTAAAGATTCCACCTTTTTAAATTTAAAGATTTCGCCTTTTCAAAAATATAGATTTCGCCTTTTTTTTTTAAAAATCATCACTTGATTTCAACGTATATAAAATAAAAATCAGATTTTTTTTTGCTACATATATAAAGATGATATTTTTATATTCTCTATCCTATAAAGATCATATTTTTAATACTTTAAAAATATAAAAATCATATTTTTAATATTTCTATATAGTAAAGATTATATTTTTAATACCTTAAAAATATAAAAATCATATTTTTAATACTTTAAAAATCTAATCTTTCTACGATTAGAAATCCTATCTTTTTATTAAAAAAAACCTATGCTATATTTAATTTTAAAGATCTATATAATCCTATAATTGGATTTTATGTAAATAAATAAAAAGGAAGAAAGTCAAATTATAAAACTTACTGTTTTTAATGTGGGTGGGGCTGCTGCCGTGCGTTCAAGGTGGAGGAGACTGAGGAGGCAGCGTCGGGGGCATCGGGCGTTGCAGTGGCGATTTGGGCGAGGGGGGGGGGGGGGTTCGGGTTTTTCAGCGTCGTTCGACAGGAGGAGGGTGGTGGTCGAGTTCAGGTGGGGTGGCGACTTTGGGGTCACGGCGGCGTGGTGGGTGGGGTTGCGGTGAGGAGGCGAGGCTGCTGGGCGATTTGGGGTTCAGAGAAGAGAGCGTCGAGAGCAGAGAGAAGCGGAGAAGGAGGAGGATCGGGAAGGGAGGGGAGGAGCGGAGGCTGGAGGTCGGCTGCGCCTGTGGCGCGGCGGTCGGTGATGGGCGGAGGAGCGCCTCCCTTTTTTTTTTATTTCGTTTAATTCTGAAATGAACTAACGGGGGGGGGGGGGTATATGAAAAAAAAAAGGTTTTATATTTTTAATTTAATTTATTTTTATTTTTATCCCAAGGAGTTGACTTTTTATTCGACTCCAAAACGAGGCCCACCGACTGTCGCCCATAGCGTTTAACCCCCATTCCGAACACAATGGGATATGTATCGTAGGCTGATTCCACTATTTGAATCAGTTTCCGTTAAATTTACATTTAAATCACTATATTGAATTTTAAACGTACATTTCAAATTACCGGGGGTCGCATACTAACTCTAAAAATTCCAGAAAAATATTTTCTAGCTTCGTATTGACGATACGGTCCTAACAAAACTAGTTTCGTCGAATCCTGAGACCGTTAGAAAAATGGCCAATTTCCAGTCAATTAAAATCAACTGAAACCGGTCAAACGCGTTTTCCTTTACCACGCTCACATATTGATTCGAAAAATTATGAAATTTGAAACCTAGCAATAATTCGACATCCCGGACCCAACAAAAGTGGTTTCGTCGAAATCCGAGGTCATTTGCAAAATGTCCATTTTTAAGGGCCTTATATATATAGAAATATATATAATTCCACAGTGACTATTTCTAATTTTAAACTGGACATATCTTATCATTTCTAAGATGAAATCTCAGTTTGTTAACTTCGTTACAAAGATATAGTTATACAGATTCAAATATTTCTTGTTTCGTTCAATTCTGACTTATATTGAATTCTGTATATTCATTTGAAATTAGAAATCGAATTTTCGAACTACCGCGCCATTTTCTATTCCTTTTATAATTATATATAATTATTATATATTCTAACGACGACGCGTATAATATATACGTTCGAATTCTATTCAAAATAAATTTCACGTCGATATTATTCAAAATAATTCATTTTAAATAATCAAAATTCAGCTAAAATTGCCAAATTAAAAATTTCAAACTGGCCCGCATTTTACGGGTTGTTACAAACATCAAACACAAATTACTGTTTGTATGGCATAGAGTAACCGTATGGGCTAAAACGAAAATGAAGAGTTGTATAAAACATATTTATACGACAACACAACATCGTATATAATTGGTGAAAAAATAGGAATAGTACAAAATTTTATACGATAGAGAGCCATCGTATAAATTCATACAGCAGATAAATATCGCATAATACATACACCTATGACATTTGTACGTCGAATGAACTAATTATGCAAATATAAAGTTTTTGACAAATGCCGACATGTTGCCATCGTATTACTTACGCTAAAACGACATAAATATGTCGTATAACTCAATAAGATGGCTACTTGCCGACCGACAACGTCAAACTACACATACAGTACACCTACGTACCACCACCCTCAACTCTCACCAAGTACCCCACATTCCACTTTACACTTGCCGTGAAAATCAAATTGGACACCACGCAAAGATTAGAACAAAATTTTCTTAATTCTCCAGCTTCTTCGCCATCGGATTAGGATCAACGATGTTCTTCTTCCCCGTTCTATTCGATCGTGGCATCGCTTGCGGTTTTAAATTTGGGGTTTACGTCAGGTTTTGATTTATGAAATTTGGAACGAGATATTAGGGTTTATGCCAGGCGATTTGAACTTTGGAGCGAGACCGAGTTACATACGACATATTAGGTTTTAGCAGTATTGAGTTGAGGGTAGTTTGGGAACGAGAGAAACAAATGTTAAAATACTCTGACGTCCCCTTAACAATTTACTTAATGTTGGTGTGCCCTTAAAATTTGACCCCCCCCTTAACAAAAAATGGTGTGTCATTAACAATCCCCTTTATTTATATTAAGTTGTTTCTTTAGTTGTACTTATGTATGATGATTAGCAAGTTGGGAAAGTCAAGATATTGAGAGGCTATCAATGTAGTAAGGGATGTTGAAGTTTAAAGTGAATTTGAATTGAAGCTAAAGAGTTTTGAATATAAATTTGATTTTTATGGTTATTTTATTGCTCATCCAACATTTTACTATGGTTTTTCATGTGAAATTTATTATTATACAGGACATCTTATATAGAATTTACGGGTGCAATAGTATTAGGTTATGGAGTTTTCGAATGGGACAATTAAGGACAAGGACAAAATTAAGGGCTTCTTTATTCATAAGGACAGCCCATTAAATTTTTTACCAAAAGGACAATACACTAATTATATTTTAATTCCCTGAATCACGTGCTCTGTTTCTTCTTCGTCGCTCCCATCTCGCGTGATTTTTTTTTCTCGTTCGATTTTCCTCCAACGCAGTTTTTTCTCAATGATTTGATCTTCAAACATCTCTCTCGTTCGATCATCTTTAGAATTGTTCGAGCTCCTCTATTAATTCGATTTGCCCTAATTTTATCGTTTCAATCGTCTTCGTCGATTCATGAAGGTGCCATGGATTTTGATTCGTTTGGCAGTAAATATGATTTCGTGTTGTTTTAATTTCGTGAATTCATTGTAGAAAATCGAACGAGAGAGATGAACGAGAAAAAAATCACTGGAATTTTTTTTTTATGGTGAAGTTAGCAGCAGTTTTTAGGTATTAGTTTTCTCATTCTTTAGGTATTAGTTTTCGTGTTTTAACAGTGTTATGCTTTGTGTTTATATTTTTGATGCTACATCAGTTTTGTACCTGTATCTTTTGTATTAGATTTGCAACTCAATCGAAATTATGTCATTTTAATCAATCAAAGTGGAATGTAAACATTTTTTTATTAGTTCTACTTTAAAATATCAAAGCAGTTTTTAGGTATCAGTTCTATATTTTTTTAGGTATCAGTTTTATATTTTCTAGTTGAATTTAAATGGGATAATTAACGACAAGGACAACAGCCTACTAAAATTTATCCATAAGGACAGCCGCCTAATATTTTATCCAAAAGGGTAGCCGCCTAATAAGAAAATCACGTAATAACGCAATCAGGAAATCACAAATTCATCTTTAACAAAATCACGCAATCACAAAATCAAGCAATAACGCAATCATGAAATCATCTTTCAGGAAATAAAACTATCGATTCACGAAATCATGAAACCCTAATTCATGAAAAATCAAATAATCACGAAACCCTAATTCGATTTTGGAGATTACATCGATTGTTTTTTTATAATCGTTATAGTTTAATGTTCATTTTTGCGATTAAGTTTTTTTTTATTTCTATCGGTGACTCATGACCTGAGACGACCCAAAATCCCGTTCTCACGGAAACAAGGGTTATCTTTGGAATATAACACAGAAACAGATAATAGCAGAACAGAATTAAATAAATACACCAGATAATGAACAATAGAATATACTGGATAAAAGTAATCATCAGAGTTACACAGTATACAGGATCTTACTTAGTACAAATACAGTTCAGCTATACATAAATGTCTACAGCGGAAATAAACAAAATATGTACAATAGGAGCTGAACAGCATAAAAAGAGATAAATGATAGAATCCATCTTCAGCTCCAGCTATCCAGAAAAAGAACCAGCTAAACCTGAATACAAGGCTGCCCGTGTAGAAAAAGGGGCACCCGAGTTTGAGAGTGAAACAAACTACGAGTCAGTCATGGGACTGGTATGAGAAATCCATTCAACACATATATAATATGGCTAATCACAGGACCACGCCACTTTCGTGGAACGGGTTTACTCCATTGGATTGCCAGTGCTTTAAAACAAATCTTTCTTTTAAACATCGCTTTGCTTTTTATAAAAATGAAGCCGTTATAAGACTCAGTTCCCATCACACAATGCAACGCAAACCCGAGGATAGAGTTTTTACCTTATAACGGCCAAAATATGCTTGATACGAATAAAACAAAGGCATTTGATATTATTGCTAGTGTTTATATGTTTTGAAAACAATTTCAAATCATAACTATCAATCATAGACGGCATTAATGCCCCATACCACTATGTCGCCATATATAGGTATACAATCAAAACCGCACAGTCACGTATTTGGAAATTGGTTTTCCGTCTTGAACCAAGGCAAAAGATAGTCCTTACCGAATTCGAGACGCTCTAGCCCGTGTCTCAGGTACAGCCGCGACCATACCCTGGATCGTCAGGGCCGGTCCACACGAAGTGGATTATAATGCCTGAACAATGCGTTTCTCCACCCTTTGGGGTGTAAATGAGCCAACGAATGACTCCATCGGACCCGGATCGTCCGATCAAACCGAGGTGCCTCGCAACAGCAACAACCACATAGGTGAAAAGTATATAAATGTCAGGGCTGGTAGGTCACTGACACCACCCTAGCTAGAAAGAAAACGCACGTCCCCCCTGAGGTCCTGCTCCCGTTTCTGGTTCATACCGGGGTGTGAGGCTCGCGAATTTACGTTATACACAAAGCTACGCCACACAGGCGGTGCTTTGATCTTCACCACAAGACTTTGCTTTTCAACAGAAGCCCTGATCACTGCATCTTAGCATGCCACACAGAATAAATCCTATGTCAGACACGCAGTCCATTTACAAGTCCGTTCTGGGTCTGAACGAAACCGGAGGCACTAAATACCTCGCAAACCCATCGATCACCACGTACGTCTGGACGATCACCACTCATTATCCATATTTCGGGATGCCTCCCAATCAGGACCTTGGTTACCATCCAAACGAGGTGAAGATCTCCGGTCTTCGACCATCGTCTTTATCTTCGACTTTCAATCGTCGGTCAATTATTTGAAATGAGAATTAACTCGGCCTTCTCAAATAATTCACGTATATTTAGAATTTCAATTCGATTTATTTCAATGGTTAAATTATTCGACAACACCAATTTTGTTCTTTAATGTAATTTTCACACCAAACACATTCAACCATCAAATACAACATAAATCGAGCAAATTCAGTTTATTTCCACTCCATATTGTTTATGGTATTTTATAACTATTTATCGCTATTTTTATTTATTTTAAAATAGCCAATTTATTCAAAACGACGCTTCGGGCCATAACGCGGCTGTGGCGCTGTTTTTCTTCAGAATTGATTTACACATATCTGAAAATCTAACCGTTGGATCTTCGCAAAATTTACGTCATTAGAAAGGTCTTTTCAAAACGAATCCAACGGTTCCAGTTTCGGGAAAATCCGACGGTCGGATCTCCCGGTACAATCGTTTGAAATTTCAATTTCAAAATACGAACTGCAGCGTCGTTATTCGATTAAATATATAATTATATTTATATATATATATATAAATATAATCGCTTCTGGCGCTGTTTTTCTTCAGCTTTGAATTAAACATTCCAGACAATCCAACCGTTGGATTTTTACAAGGTTGGTGCCGTTGGAAAGATTATTCCAAGGCGAACCCGACGGTTGAGGTTTCGGGAAAATCCAATGGTCGGATTTCCCGTACTAGTTGTTTGAAATCACGGTTTCAAAATACGAACTGCACGGCCACGTTTCGTTTTAATTTTATTTATATTTATATAATTATATAAATATAGTTCATTCAATGATTTCAATATCGTTTTCACTTCAAATATTTCACTAACGCCTTAAATTTTTGGAAAATTTCGCCATAACCTCCCCTGCACCGGGAGCATCGGGAAATCGCAAATAGCTTTCCCGGTCCTTCTAATCTCAAAAAGAAAAAGAAAAGGCCAAGCGGCTAGCCAATAGGCTCATAAAATCATCACCCAAACAAAACAGTAAATGTGTACCTATTTGTCGGGCACAAAATTTTATTCCTCTTCTCTAGCCCCTTTGCTATAACCTGTTCAATGAATATGCATGTACATATATATACAGTTCTTATCATTTATCATTTTCTATTCAACTTCATATTTGATTTCTATTTGGTTTAAAAACACCATTCATTCTAATGTTACATAAATAGGTGCAAATCATTTCATTAGCTAATTAATGAATATTTCAACTCATATATGTTTATTTTGAACAAGTGGCTATTTTTAACACTTCACATTTCACCGATTTATGCATACAATAAAAATGTGATTTTTATTGTAAAACAATTCATTTCAAAACACTATTTTTCTATATAGTTCATATAGGTGACAAAAATAGGATTTTATATATAGATAAAAGGTGATTTTTATTATCAAACAATTTATTTCAAAATATGAATACCATTCAACACATGAATTTCTAATCAACGAATGAATATCAATTCAACACATGAAGGTTTTCTATAGTTTCTATATATAGATAAAAATGTGATTTTTATTATCAAACAATTTATTTCAAAATATGAATACCATTCAACACATGAATTTCTAATCAACGAATGAATATCAATTCAACACATGAATGTTTTCTATAGTTTCTATATATAGATAAAAATGTGATTTTTATTATCAAACAATTTATTTCAAAATATGAATACCATTCAACACATGAATTTCTAATCAACGAATGAATATCAATTCAACACATGAATGTTTTCTATACAAGGAATAAATATAGTTTAAGCAGATGAAAATAATTCAAACATACGAATATTATTCAAAATTTCGGCAGCATAACGGCAGGGTAGTTAAAACCGGGACCGTCCCTAGTACGGCTCCTCGCTCTACCTTAAAACCTCGCGGTTTTTGACAATGGGGATCATGCATCTAGTTCGCACGCAGGCGGCATGTATATATTTATTTCATTTCCACAAAACTAATCCTATGTGGTTTCAACCAAATATTTCTCAACCACAAACGGGTATTTTTCAACCTCAATCAATCAATATCAACCACAAACAATCCCAAACAATCATTCGCTATCAATCAATTTTCACACCAATTTCAATCAATAAATATCGTCCATGGTTTGTGGACGGGGCGTGTGTATATATATATATATATATATAATATATATATATAGCTAGAAAAAGAAATTAGAGAGTGAGAAATTCTCACCAATTAGCTAACCAAACGCCGCGACTCTTCCTTTAGAAATCTTCGCCAATCTCGCCTTTTTTGTCGCTTTCGCCCGTATTCTCTACATATGTAAAAACGAATTTTTTACTATGTTATTCAATATATAAAAATCGAATTTTGACTTCGCTATTCAATATATAAAAATCGAATTTCAAAAATTATAGATTCCGCCTTTTCAAAAATAAAGATTATATTTTTAATATTCCTATGATGTAAAAATTATATTTTTATTACTTTAAAAATATAAAAATCATATCTTACTTCTTCTACTTAATAAAAATTCCGTCTTTTCTATTTTAAAAATATGATCTTTTCTGTCCAAGTTCAAATCTTCTTCTTTTTAAAAGTTTAAACCTTTTTCTATTTAAAGTTCAAATCTTTTTCTTTTTAAAGTTTAAAATAAAATCAGTTTTTCTTTTTAAAGTTTAAAATAAAATCAGTTCAGTTTTAAACCTTTTTAAAGTTCTAAAATAAAATCAATTCAGTTTTAAACCTTTTTAAAGTTCTAAAATAAAATCATTTCAGTTTTAAACCTTTTTAAAGTTCTAAAATAAAATCAATTCAGTTTTAAACCTTTTTAAAGTTCTAAAATAAAATCAATTCAGTTTTAAACCTTTTTAAAGTTCTAAAATAAAATCAATTCAGTTTTAAACCTTTTTAAAGTTCTAAAATAAAATCAATTCAGTTTTAAACCTTTTTGAAAATCAGTATTAAACTCTTTCGAAAAAAATCAGTTTTCTTTTCAAAATAAAATCAGTATCTTTAGAATTAAAAATAAGAATAAAATAAAATCAAAACAACTTACATTGATGCGAAGAAGGGGGGGGGTCGATGTCAGGGTCGACGGTGGGTCTCGTCAGGGCGGAGCTGGCTTCGAGGGGGCGGCGGAGGCGGGGTGCTCGCGAATTCAGGGAGGGCTCGTTCCTTGAGCTGGGGCGACAGAAATTGAGGAGAGAGGGGCACAGGTCGGAGGTGGCGCTGAGCGATGCCAGGGGGGCGGAGTTTGGGCGTCGGCGGCGCCTAGGGTAGAGAGTTCATTGGTTTTTTTTTCTTTTTTCTTTTATTCGTTTGAAATTGAAATGAACGGGGGGGGGGGGGGGGCAGAACGAAAGATAAGGGAAGGGATTAAAATTATTTTTTTCTTTTAATTATTTAATTATTTAATTTTGCAAAAAAAGTTGACTTTTACATACGACCTCGAAACGAGGCCTACCGCCTATCGTCCATAGCATTTTACCCCCATTCCGAACACAATGGGATATGTATCACAAGCTGATTTGATCGTTACAATCAGTTTCCGTTGAATTTACATTTAAATCACTATATTGAATTTTAAACGTACATTTCAAATTACCGGGGTCACATACTAACTAGAAAAATTCCAGAAAAATATTTTCTAGCTTCGTATTGACGATACGGTCCTAACAAAACTAGTTTCGTCGAATTCTGAGACCGTTTGAAAAATGGCCAATTTCCAGTCGATTAAAATCAACTGAAACTGGTCAAACGCGTTTTCCTTTTCCACGCTCACATATTGATTCGAAAAATTATGAAATTTGAAACCTAGCAATAATTTGACATCACGGATCCAACAAAAGTGGTTTCGTCGAAATCCGAGGTCGTATGCAAAATGTCCATTTTTAAGGGCCTGAATTCCATAGCGACTATTCAGTATATTCAACTGGACATATCTTTTGATTCCCGCTATCAAATTTCGATTGGTCGGATTCGTTAGAAAGATATCATCAAACAGATCCTAATGTTTTTGGTTTCACTAAAATCCGGATTGTTTTGCACCCGATACAGTCCGACAAAGTTTGAATTCAATTTTTGAAACTACAGCGCCATTTCAGGCCTTGTTTATAATTATAATTAATTATATTCGTTTTCAATTGTCGATTCAAACTCAGTTTTCATTGCCATTATTTAAAATATTTATTTTAAATATTTAAAATCCATTATTTTAGCCAATTTAAAAATTTTAAATTGGTTCAGATTTTCTGGGTCGTTACATGACCTCTCTTGGTTCTGCAATTTTAATGTTCAACTTTTTAGCAGTTGGGTATCAGTTTTATATTTTTTTTAGGTATCATTTTTGTTTATTTAACACTGTTTTATATTCGTTTGTTGTGTTTTAATGTTGTATTTATTTTGTAGTTGTATTGTTGCATTATCTATGTATTACAGTCGAACTTATTTCGTTATAATCAACCAAACTATGATGTAAATATTTTTTGTGTTACTTTTTATTTAAAACATTACAGCAGTTTTTAGGTATTATATTTTTTTAGGTATCATTTTTACTGTATTCACTGTGCTATGTTTTTTTAGTTACTTTTTGTTGCTGTATTAATTTTGTTATACCGTTGCACTAACTTTGTAATTCAATTGAGTTTATTTCATTTTAATCAATCAAATTGTGATTCAAACATTTTATGTATTACTTTTGTCGTTAAAATATTAAAGCAGATTTTAGGTATTAGTTTTGTATTTTTTTAGGTATCATTTTTATGGTTTAGTGTATGAGAACTGTGACAAATAGGTAGATTTGAGTTGTTTGCTTTGGTAATTGACCTTTTGTGATACACAACATTAATTCTAACTGATACCCGTTGATAAAAAAATAACACCCACCCACTCAATTCAAATCTCACAAAAATAATATTTATTCTCAACGATACCTTGTGGTTAAAAAAATAATAGCAAACAATTCAATTCAGTTACCACAAAAATGACATTATTCTCAATAATACACAATAATACCCACTTGTATTATATGATACCTACAACTATACATAACTGATATATACTAGGAAACATTGTTTTCCTACACAATATAAGTACGTACAACACTGCTCCCCATTCTAAGCATGCATTCATGCGTTTACTTTTACTTGTACTCAATCCAGTCTTGAATTCAAGTAAATTCCAGCAGCATGCAGTATCTGCAAGAATTTCATACACAATTAAAACTTATACCAACATAATAATGTAAATTCAACTAGAAAATATAAAACTGATACCTAAAAAATTATAAAAATGATACCTAAAAACTGCTATGATGTAAATTCAACTAGAAAATATGAAACTGATACTTAAAAAAATATAACTGATAACTAGAAACTGGTATGATGTAAATTCAAGAAGAAAATATAAAATTAATACCTAAAAAAAATATAAAACTGATACCTAAGAACTGCTATGATGTAAATTCAACTAGAAAATATAAAACTGGTACCTAGAAAAATATAAAATTTATACCTAAAAACTGCTATGATTTAAATTCAACTAGAAAATATAAAACTGATACCCAAAAAAATATAGAACTGATACCTAAAAACTGCTTTGATATTTTAAAGGAAAACTAATACAAAATGTTTACATCCCACTTTGATTGATTAAAATGATATAATTTCGATTGAGTTGCAAATCTAATGCAACAGTACAAGTACAAAACTGATATAGCATCAAAATTATAAACACAAAAGCTTAACACTATTAAAACACGAAAACTGATACCTAAAAAAATAGCAAACTGATACCTAAAAACTGCTGCTAATTTCACCATAAAAAAAAATTCCAGCAATTTTTTTTCCTCGTTCATCTCTCTCGTTCGATTTTCTAAGATGAATTCACGAAATCAAAAAAATCACGAAATCATATTTACTGCCAAACGAATCAAAATCCACGGCACCTTCGTGAATCGACGAAGACGATTGAAACGATAAAATTAGGGCAAATCAAATAAATAGAGGAGCTCTATCGATATGGATTTTGAAGAGGATTGCTGAAGAATGAAATATGAAGGAAAAAAATCACTTTGCAAATCATAGAGGAGATCGAGAAATTTGCGCGAGTCGGATTGTTGAGGAAGAAGAAATCAGCGCACGTGAAGAAGAAAAGAATTAGTTTATTGTCCTTTTGAGTAAAATTTTAGTGGACTGTCCTTATGGTTAAAAAAGCCTTCAATTTTGTCCTTGTGAATATTTTCCTGAATTTAAATCATAGCAGTTTTTAGGTATCAATTTTATATTTTCTAGTTGAATTTACATCATAGCAGTTTTTAGGTATCAGTTTTTTTTTTTTTTTTTTTTTTTAGTTATCAGTTTTATATTTTCCTATTGAATTTACATCGTAGCAGTTTCTAGGTATCAGTTTTATATTTTTTTAGGTATCAGTTTTATATTTTCCAGTCGAATTTACATTGTAGCAGTTTCTAGGTATCAGTTTTTTTTTTTAGGTATCAGTTTTATATTTTCTAGTTGAATTTACATCATAGCAGTTTTTAGGTATCAGTTTTATTGTTTTAGGTATCAGTTTTATATTTTCTAGTTGAATTTACAGTATTATGTTGGTATAAGTTTTGATTGTGTATGAAATACTTGCAGATACTACATGCTGCTGGAATTTTCTTGAATTCAAGACTGGATTGAGTACAAGTAAAAGTAAATGCATGAATGCATGCTTGGAAATGGAAGCATTGTTCTGTGTACTTAGATTGTGTAGGAAAACAATGTATCCTATTAAATCAGTTATGTATCATTGTAGGTATCATATGATACAAGTGGGTATTATTGTGTATTACTGAGAATAATCATATTTTTGTGATAATTGAATTGAATTGAATTGATTGCTATTATTTTTTAATCAGTAGGTATTATTGAGAATAAATATTGTTTTTGTGAGATATGAATTGAGCAGGTGGGTGTTTTTTTTATCAGTGAGTATTAGTTGGAATTACTGTTGTGTATCCAAAAAAGTCAATTACCAAAGCAAACAACTACTTGCAACAGTTCTCATACACTGAACCATAAAACTGATACCTAAAAATATACAAAATTGATACGTAAAAACTGCTATAATAATTAATGACAAAAGTAATACAGAAAATGTTTTAATCACAATTTGATTGTTTAAAATGAAATAAATTCGTTTGAGTAGCAAAACTGATACGGCAGTACAAGAAAAAAGGTAAAATAGCATCAAAACTATAAACAAAACAACATAACACTATTAATACAAGAAAACTGATCCCTAAAAAAAAGCCAAATGATACCTAAAAACCACTGCACAAATTTAAACTAAAACTAATGCAAAAAAAATGTTACATCACAGTTTGGTTGATTATAATGAAATAAGTTCGACTGTAATACATAGATAATGCAACAATACAACTACAAAATAAATACAACATTAAAAACATTAAAAACCCAACAAACGAATATAAAACAGTGTTAAATAAACAAAAATGATACCTAAAAAAAATATAAAACTGATACTCGCTGCTCAAAAGTTGAACATTAAAATTGGAAAACAGAAAAAAAAAAAAATCACGAATCAGCTTGCGAAATAAAAAACCTAATCGGCAGAAATGAATATTAAATTATAATGATTATAGAAAAAAAAATCAGTCAAGATTGATTTTTGAGATCGATTTCGTGCCGAATTTTGTTGTTTCGATTGATGTTTGGGGTTCGATTATCCAACATGCTGCGGATTTGATTTCGTTCGATTTCCAGTTGAGGTGATTTCATTAATTTTGATTTGCTGGATTCGTTAATTTCCACGGATTTGAAATCGGAGAAGAGAGAAAGGAGCGATGGAAAATTTTAGGGTTATGTCCTTTTGGATAAATTTTTAAGCGCGTGTCCTTATGGATAAAATATTAAGGCTGATTGTCCTTGTCATTAGTTTCCTGTTTTGGAATTCCATAACGATAATTTAGCAACTCTACCGATGCCTATATTTTAATTTCTGTGCACACTTAAAACTCCAAATGGGCGAAACGAAGACATTTGGTGCTTACTAAAGGATTGAAAGAACACATATAGGTATTGCTTCTTCATAGAATTTTGGTTAAACTTACATTTTTTTTCCAGTTTTCTAATAAATTTTCCTCTTAAAATTGTCATGAAAACTAATTGTGGTTGATGTTGATGTTTACCAATAAATTAATACTTTAAATGTTTACTGGATTGTCCTCGAAATCGAATTTGGGTGTTATGGTTACCCATTGAGGATGTAGCTAGATGAACTGAGGACTTGCAACAATAAATTAGTTGTGCATTGGTTGGACTTCCAAATATTGATGATGTTGTATGAATGCCAGAGGGATTCAACTTAGTAGTAATTTGGTTGATGTTGAATTATATGCTGTAAGGATTGAGCTGCAGGTGAAATGAATGACATTTTGTGTTCAATTATATGTTGCGTGAAATGGTGTGTTAAGTTGATGTTGATTTGGATATTATATGTTGATATGTGTGTGGACTTAATTGCATATTATTGGTTTGATCATGTTAGCAAACTATATTTATATTTCTCATTTGATTTTTGCATAACCATATGCAGTTACATAACACAAAAATTAGTTAGCAATTACAAAATCAAATAATAAGCACAAACACTAGGTAATACACTTACAGGCAAAAAAACACTGGCATGCCTTAGATATACAAACAATTAACAATTCAGGTTTGCAGCTTAACCAACAACGGTTCACGCGCGAAGCGCTTGCCATCACCGTGCGCGAAGCGCTTGCCATCACCACGCGCGAAGCGCATGCCGTTACACTCGTTTATATAATATATACAATTGTATATACATAATAATACATATACCTATGTTACTTTTTTTCTTCTAATATAGGTAAAATAGGAAAAAGAGTAATACTACCTTCTTCGTTCTACAGAAGTCCCCGTAATATGTACCGATGTTATCAAAATGCTATGGATTTAGTACAAAAGTTTGGAAAACCTGATTTGTTCATTACAATGACATGCAATCCAATATGGGACGATACGTCTGAACTATCTGGACAAACTTCACAAGATAGCCCCGATCTTACAACTAGAATTTTTTGTGCCGAATATGAAGAACTAAAGCAAGATACATACAAAAAACAAGTTCTTGGATTAGTTGCAGCAAATGTTCATGTTGTTGAATTTCAAAAAAGAGGACTACCACATGCACATATGCTTATTATTTTAGACAACGAAGCTAAACCGCATAGCCTAGATGATTATGATGTCATTGTAGGAGCAGAAATCCTGAATCGTGATGAAGAGCCAGAGTTGTACAATGTTGTTGTTAAATGGATGCTTCATGGACCATGTGGAAGACAACGACCAAATGCTCAGTGTATGAAAAATGAAAATTGCAAAAAGAAATTTTGACCATGTACTGTTCAAGGTAATGATTCATACCTTATTTATCGAAAGTGTGATACTGGCATAAACATCGCACTGGACAATGATGGTGATATTATAATGGATAATCGATGGGTTGCTCCATGTAACCCATGGCTGCTGAGAAAATATGATTGTCACATAAACGTTGAAGCTTGTAGTAGTATTAAATATGTTAAATACTCATATAAGTATGTATACAAAGGTCCAGATTGTGTGGCAGTTGAAATTCGTCCAACGCTTGAAAACGATGAGACTCAAAAAAAAAAAAAAATTAGATGCAAGATGGATATGTCCCCGAGAAGCCATTTGGAGAATATTTGGATTCACATTGCACACAATTTATCCTTCAGTTCAACGCCGACAAATACATCTTTTGAACAAGAAACAAGTGATTAATCATGCTAACCAAAACAGTGTCTGATGTATTATCAGATGAAAACATCTCTGCATCAATGTTTATTGAATTCTTCAACACAAACTCTCTAGATCCAGAAGTAAGGAATTTTTTATACCCTAAATTTCCAGAAAACTACATATGGGTATCAAAAAAATGGAGACGAAGAGTATCAAATAAAAAGGTCATAAGATGAATTTACAATGTTTTTCCATTTGAAGAAGAATGTTACTTTTTACAGATTATTTTAAGTGAAAATTAGGCACACATCCCTAAAATTAAAGTTAATTAACATGTAATCCTCCCGCTTTAAATTATACTTTTCGCATCCCTATTTTTTTTCGGGTATTCTTTTTCCATAAATAACTTTGTTCAAATTAACGCATTTTTCTTTTCATGGCGGCTTCATGGATTTGATTCATACGGCTATTATTTAGTGAGAATATTTTAGTTGATTTAATGTTGCTGTCGTCAATGTTTTTTTTCTTCTGAGATTCAATATTCGATCTAATTGCGATTTGTTGAAGAATCTAATATTCGATTTCTTCAGCGATTGAGAGATATAATGAATGTTTCATCTTCAAGGTAATTTGCGCTTCTTCTTTTTTTGTCATACGTGTGTTATTATTATTTTCAATTTGTTTTGATGTATTTATTATTATTTGTAAGGCTTCTTTTGTGAGATTAAATTTCAATACATTTGTACAAATGTGCATACAAGTATGCTAATATTTTTATTATGTGCTTACAAGTATGAAACTATTTTGTATTTTGGATAACAAATGTATGCAATTGTCCTGAATATGTGCATATAAGTATGCAACTATTTTGTATATGTGCATATAAATATGCAACTTTTCTTAAATAGTGGATAAAATTGTACGCTTCTAATTTGAATATGCGCATACAGATATGCAATTGTTCCCTATATGTTCATACAGATATGCAACTATTCTGAATATATGTATGTGACGGCAAAGGATTTCGCTCGGTCCGAACCAGTCGCTAAACCGATCCAGGCCGTTCGAAACGCCCTATCGTTTGAGAACAGGACAAAATAGAACGCATACAGAAGAATATTTCATTGTATATTACAACAATGCATCAGATTACAAGAATATACAGAGTATAAATGAATATTACACAGAAATATCAGAGATTTAAATTATATTTAAATACATAGCAGCGGAAAATAATACAATACACAACTAGAAGTAGATATACGGATACAAAGCTTTCCGGATATCGTTCCAGCTGTAAACCAGGATCCTGTGAATATAAATCTGCAAAACCAAAACTACTAGCTGCCCGTGTCAAAATAGGGGCACCCAGAGTTTAGGTTAAAACAATAAACTCCAGGTCAGTCATGTGACTGGTGTGAGAACTAAAACAGTTATTAATCTTTGTCTTTAAAGTTTGGTAAATCAAGGGACCACGCCGTATAACACGGAACGGGTTTCCTCCCAAGAATACCAGTGCATAAAACAACAGCGCAATGCTAAATAAAGAAAAATGAAGCTGTTATAAGACCCAGGTCCTATCACACAATGCAACGCAAGCCGGGGGATAGGGTTTTCCCTTATAACAGCCAAAGAATGCTTGATACGTTCAAAACAAATCATTTGATACTATTATAAGTGCATAGTGTATAAAACAACTTCAAATCATAAGTATCAATCATAGGCGGCATGGGTACCATATATCATGTCGCCATATATAGGTTTACAATTAAAACCGCAAATGTCACGTATTTGGAAATTGGATTTCCGTCTATGAACCGAGGCAAAAGATAGTCCTCCACCGATTCGAGACTGTCTAGCCCGAGTCTCAGGATCAGAGCTCGAGTGACCCTTGGATCGTCAGGGCCGGTCCACCGATGTGGATTAAAATGCCTGAACACTACGTTTCCCCGCCCTTTGGGGCGTAAATGAGCCAACGAATGACTCCATCGGACCCGGATCGTCCGATCAAACCGAGGCGCCTCGCAACAGCAACAACCACATAAGTCAAACTCGTCAGGGCGTGTAAAACCACTGACGCCACTTTTTAGCTAGAAGGAAACGCATGCCCTCCCTGAGGTCCGTCTCCCGTTTTTGGTTCATACCGGGTGTGAAACTCGCGAAGCAAACGTTACACAAAGCTACGCCACAAAGGCTTTGCTTTGATCATCACCACAAGACTTTGCTTCTCAACAGAAGCCTCGATCAATTGCCACTTAGGCATGCCACACAGGCAGTTCACTCCATGCGTTTGATATCCATCAATATATAACCCCTGAGCTCGTACGTCTCAGAGAAGGGCGTTAAGCAAGAGAATAAATTCTCCGCCGCCAAACAGATATATATTTAATAGAGATCAATCACACGGACTAAAATCCAATGTCAGACACACAGTCCATTTACAAGTCCGTTCTGGGGCTGAACGAAACCGGAGGCACCTAGTACCCCGCATATCCATCGATCTCCAAGTACGTCTGGACGATCACCAACTGTTTCCATCTTCTTGGGTGTACAGCCCAATCAAGATCATCAGTAGTCACCCAAACGACGTGAAGACTTCTGGTCTTCGACCACCGTCTTCATCTTCGACACCACGTCGAATCAGTTATTCAGAATGGGATAAACCCGGTCTTTCTGAATAACTCGCGTATATATTATAAAAGTGTTACACAAACACAACACACGCCTCATTCCAATTCAGAATATTCTTTTATTCAAATATTCCTATACTTTGGGAAAAGTTCCCATTAATTTTATCCAAGATAAATTCTTTAAATTTATTCTTTAATCTCCTTTGAATATCAATTCAAACTAGTCGGGATTAGCGAACCACACCGAAGTAATCATTTATTTTATTTCCCAATCCCAACCTATTCATCCCATGAAGTAAAACTGGTAATACTTCATATCTAACACCACAGTGTTATCGGTAAATTCAATTACCATTTCACGTTCAAATCTAATTAAAGATTTAACCATCGCCTGGAGCAAAACTGGTGATACTCCATTTTCGATCATTTCAATCTAATTAAAGATTCATTAAAACTCCACTTAGTTTTAATCTTTAACTGGGTTAAAGAATCAGTGTCATTTAAAACACGGTTCACGATAAACCCAAAGTCACATTCCATAGATTATCGGGTTAAAGAACGAGTGTTATTTAAAACACTGTTCACGATAAACCCAAAAATCAATATCAATTCAATTCCAATTAAATGTTATTTAATCGGTACACTTCATTAAATCTAAATAAAAAGATTTAATCTTTTCTCAACTGGGTTCAAGAACAGTGTTAGTGAAGACACCATTCACGACAAACCCAAATCACATTTGATATTCAATACAAGGCTCTGAATAGAAAATATATTGGCTTATATTCAATATCAAATTCTACGACTAACAAATGTCGTATTGGAAATAACGATATAAATATATATCTTTCAAATTTCCATAACAACATCTGCATAATCACGAATTCCAACATCGAAATATTCCGAAGACAATTTCGATTCAAATCCACTCCAATGAAATCATTGGAAATTTTGGTTATTTTCAAAACCCTTTTCAAATTCAATTTATTTATTTAAAAATAAATAGAATTATAATTCTAGTTCAAAACTAGTTCATTTCGATAAAAATCTATTTTTATCCTTTCAAATATGGAGTTTTTCATCCCAATCCTTCACAAATCATTTCTTATGATTTTACACAAATTATTACTATTTTTAATAATTTTATCAAGGCCTGTACAGTCGATTTCCATCAATGGCCATCGAACTGCACTTACAGCGACCTTTTTCAAATTTGATTTGGACATAATTCCAAATCCAACCGTTAGATTTCAAATTCCTAACATTCGTTAGAAAGCTCTTTTCGATACGAACCCAACGGTTCCGGTTTTAGGAGAATCCGACGGTCGGATCTCCCGTAATGTCCGTTTGAATGAATGGTCGAAATTCACGAACAGCCGCGGCGCGGCGCGTTCTTTTCAGGCCATTATATTATATATATAATATATATAATATATACTTCGTCGATTTCTATTTAAAACGAATTATATAAATAGTTTTAAAATCGTTTCAAAAGCAATTTCAACTTTCTTTTCAATTCAAATCAAAATTGAATTCTTCTTTATAAATTCGTTTTAAAATTCATTTCTATTCAATTCAAATTTTAATTCAATTTGAATTCATTTCAATTCACTTTCAATTCAATTTGAATTCGTTTTCAATTCAATTCATTTCGAAATCGTTTTCAATTCAATTCATTTCGAAATCGTTTTTCAATTCAATTCATTTCGAAATCGTTTTCAATTCAATTCATTTCGAAATCGTTTTCAATTCAATTCATTTCGAAATCGTTTTCAATTCATTTCGAAATCGTTTTCAATTCAATTCATTTCGAAATCGTTTTCAATTCAATTCATTTCGAAATCGTTTTCAATTCAATTCATTTCGAAATCGTTTTCAATTCAATTCATTTCGAAACCGTTTTCAATTCAATTCATTTCGAAATCGTTTTCAATTCAATTCATTTCGAAATCGTTTTCAATTCAATTCATTTCAAAATCGTTTTCAATTCAATTCATTTCGAAATCGTTTTCAATCGATATAAATATCGTTCACGTCAAAAAGGCGTCAAACTAATCAACACGGCTTCCTAAATTTCTATTTTCAAATATTCTATTTCAAATATTTCTTTTTCAAAATAGTTGTTATTATCAAAATATTTCGTTCAACACATGACCAATCTCAATGGATGAGTACTGTCAACACATGAACTTTTATTTTATAATATTCTTTATTTTTCAAATTGGAATGAGGCCCAATCAATTACCATATAAAGTTAATTATATGGATTTTCATACATTACACACATATAATAGCCTTGAAAAATAATCAACCATCAACCAAAGTGCACTACACTGTATAAGCATCAAATGTAGATATCTAACGCTTATAACAGCCTGTCAATCAATCGATCGACATATTTAATCAATCAGGATGAGTGACCTTCATATTTCATCCCAACACCCGTGTGGGGTTTCAAACAATCAAACACAGATTTTAGTTGTGCAGTTGGGCGATGTGTAAAATTTATCGTCCCAATCAATATCAGTCAAATCAGTGTATATAAACAAATCGGTCGATTTGTTTATAAATATTTATTTATTCACTTTCCCGTTAAAAATTATATTTTTAACGATAAAACATTTTATTCAACCTATGAATATTCTATTCGGTTCATTCTTTAAATAAAATGATATTTTTATTTTTCTAACATATTTTAGAAAATTTCGGCGGCATAACGGCACGATATTAGAAACGGGACAAGGCCTAGCCTTATCCCCGGTCTAGTGACGGCCCACGCCATTCACACATCAATCAAATCAATTTATTTCACCAAACAATTCAATTTCAAATCAAATCATCACTAATCTATGCAACCAAACAAACAAGTCCATGGTCTGTGGACGATTGTGTCGGGTGCTACTAAGCACCGTCTGCATCCTAGTATATATATAACTAGAAAAAGAAATTGAAAGGTGAGAAATTCTCACAGAAAGCTATCCTAGCTCCACGGCACTTCATTTGCAGAAGTCTTCAACGTTCTCGCCTTTTTGTCATCTTTGTTGCCCGTAGCCACTACATATGTAAAAATCGAATTTTTACTATGATGTTCAATATATAAAAATCATATTTTTACTTCGATGTTCAATATATAAAAAATATATTTTTACTTCGATGTTCAATATATATAAAAATCATATTTTTACTTTGCTATTCAATATATAAAAATCGTATTTTTAATACTTTAAAAATATAAAAATCATATTTCTACCACTTCTATATAGTAAAGATCATATTTTTAATACTTTAAATATATAAAAATCATATTTTTAATACTTTAAAAATATAAAAATCATATTTTTACTTTAAAGAAAAATCAGTTCTTTATAATATTCTACATACAAAAAAAAAATCTCATTTTTAATCCTACACATCACAGGGAAAACTGAATTTCGTTTTTAATAAAATAATTACTTTATATAATTAAAATAAAGAAATAAAAGTAAGAAGAAAAAAAAAACTTACCGTATAAGGGAAGAGAGAGGGGGGCTATGCGGCTTCGTCGGAGGTCAAGGAGGGGGAAGGGTCGCGGTTCTGCTGGCGGAGGAATGGCGGCTTCATCGATTGGGCGTGGCGAAGACTAGCGATGGGGAGCTCGATCCACGGTCGTGCGGTAGCCTTTGAATTCGCGATGGGGCCTGGGTGGATGAGGGTTTCGCGATGATTAGGGGAAAGAAGAGGGAGGGCGTCTCGAGGAGGAGGGGACGAAGAAGGGGATGCGGAGGGTGCGCCAGGGTTCGAGGTGGCGGGCGACGCGAGGTGGGGGACCTCCGGCGGAGGCGCGGTGGCGATAGGTGAAACAGGCGATTCGATTTTTTTTTTCCTTTTTTTCCATTCTGTAAATCGATTTGGTTTTGAAAATAAGGGGGGGGGGGGGCAGAGTGATTTAAGGGGAGAAGGGTTGACCCCCTTTTTTTTTTATTTCAACATATGAATTTTTGGTTTCACTAAAATCCGGATTGTTTTACACCCGGTACATTCAATTGAAGTTTGAAATCGAATTATCGAACTACCGCGCCATTTTCAATTCTATTTATAATTATATATAAATATTTATTTTCTAACGACGACGCGTATATAATATATACGTTCGATTTATATTCAAAATAAATTTCTCGTCGATATTATTTAAAATAATTCATTTTAAATAGTCAAAACTCGCTAAAATTGCCAAAATAAAAATTTTATACTGGCCCAGATTTTCCGGGTTATTACAATCTCCCCCACTTAAAACTTTTCATCCCCGAAAAGGAACAAAGTCGAAAGTGGTTTGATCAATCAACTCTACGTTCGATTTGGCTTCCATTCTCCAACTTTTCAGTTTCTGAGAATTTTCAAAATTTTCAAAAATTTGACTAACACCCTAAATTTTCGAAAAATTTCGCCATAACCTCCCCTGCACCGGGAGCATCGGGGAATTTCAAATAGCTTCCCCGATCCTTCAGATCTCAAAAAGAAAAAGAAAAAGCCAAGCGGCTAGCCAATAGGCTCACAAAATCATCATCACCCAAACAAAACAGGAAATTATAGTAAACATGTACCTATTTGTCGGGCAAACAAATTTTATTCTTCGGCTCTAGCCTCCTTGCTATGACCTGTTCAATGCAAGTACATATATATGCAAGCAAATGCGACCAAATTTCAATACAATTCAATATTTGTTTCAATTAGGCTAATGGTTCAAAATTATCAAACAAATAAACAAACAACACAAACATCAATCAATTAGTGAATTAGAGTTTCAAATTCATACTCTTGATATATAGTCAAAAATCAGATTTTTGATGCCAAATCACAACAATAGGCCCTATCTAATTTTGGTTCTCACACCTGTCAATAGGAAATATATAGAAATCTCACTTTCGTCACTCGAATATAAATACTGATAATGTGATCACAATTATCAGCATCATCCCCGGGCGACTAGAGTGTGATTCTATATCTATCCAGTATATTAAAATTTCGAATACACGCGGATTAGACGTATACGCAAAATCTATATATACTGGATTGTCCACATCTATATAAATAAATAATCAAATACGAATAATTGATTTAAATCTTCAAAACAAAAATTTGTTTTCATTTGAAAAATATACTCTTCACACTCGTTCTAGGATTCTACTGATCCCATCTCTAACGAGTCATTCTAATTGGATATTACTAATCCAATATCTGATGAATTCTTTCGTATGGTTCTAATGTGTCTTGTTCTCTGCTTTGTAAACCAAAGCTCTGATACCAACTGTGACGGCAAAGGATTTCGCTCGGTCCGAACCAGTCGCTAAACCGATCCAGGCCGTTCGAAACGCCCTATCGTTTGAGAACAGGACAAAATAGAACGCATACAGAAGAATATTTCATTGTATATTACAACAATGCATCAGATTACAAGAATATACAGAGTATAAATGAATATTACACAGAAATATCAGAGATTTAAATTATATTTAAATACATAGCAGCGGAAAATAATACAATACACAACTAGAAGTAGATATACGGATACAAAGCTTTCCGGATATCGTTCCAGCTGTAAACCAGGATCCTGTGAATATAAATCTGCAAAACCAAAACTACTAGCTGCCCGTGTCAAAATAGGGGCACCCAGAGTTTAGGTAAAAACAATAAACTCCAGGTCAGTCATGTGACTGGTGTGAGAACTAAAACAGTTATTAATCTTTATCTTTAAAGTTCGGTAAATCAAGGGACCACGCCGTATAACACGGAACGGGTTTCCTCCCAAGAATACCAGTGCATAAAACAACAGCGCAATGCTAAATAAAGAAAAATGAAGCTGTTATAAGACCCAGGTCCTATCACACAATGCAACGCAAGCCGGGGGATAGGGTTTTCCCTTATAACAGCCAAAGAATGCTTGATACGTTCAAAACAAATCATTTGATACTATTATAAGTGCATAGTGTATAAAACAACTTCAAATCATAAGTATCAATCATAGGCGTCATGGGTACCATATATCATGTCGCCATATATAGGTTTACAATTAAAACCGCAAATGTCACGTATTTGGAAATTGGATTTCCGTCTATGAACCGAGGCAAAAGATAGTCCTCCACCGATTCGAGACTGTCTAGCCCGAGTCTCAGGATCAGAGCTCGAGTGACCTTTGGATCGTCAGGGCCGGTCCACCGATGTGGATTAAAATGCCTGAACACTACGTTTCCCCGCCCTTTGGGGCGTAAATGAGCCAACGAATGACTCCATCGGACCCGGATCGTCCGATCAAACCGAGGCGCCTCGCAACAGCAACAACCACATAAGTCAAACTCGTCAGGGCGTGTAAAACCACTGACGCCACTTTTTAGCTAGAAGGAAACGCATGCCCTCCCTGAGGTCCGTCTCCCGTTTTTGGTTCATACCGGGTGTGAAACTCGCGAAGCAAACGTTACACAAAGCTACGCCACAAAGGCCTTGCTTTGATCATCACCACAAGACTTTGCTTCTCAACAGAAGCCTCGATCAATTGCCACTTAGGCATGCCACACAGGCAGTTCACTCCATGCGTTTGATATCCATCAATATATAACCCCTGAGCTCGTACGTCTCAGAGAAGGGCGTTAAGCAAGAGAATAAATTCTCCGCCGCCAAACAGATATATATTTAATAGAGATCAATCACACGGACTAAAATCCAATGTCAGACACACAGTCCATTTACAAGTCCGTTCTGGGGCTGAACGAAACCGGAGGCACCTAGTACCCCGCATATCCATCGATCTCCAAGTACGTCTGGACGATCACCAACTGTTTCCATCTTCTTGGGTGTACAGCCCAATCAAGATCATCAGTAGTCACCCAAACGACGTGAAGACTTCTGGTCTTCGACCACCGTCTTCATCTTCGACACCACGTCGAATCAGTTATTCAGAATGGGATAAACCCGGTCTTTCTGAATAACTCGCGTATATATTATAAAAGTGTTACACAAACACAACACACGCCTCATTCCAATTCAGAATATTCTTTTATTCAAATATTCCTATACTTTGGGAAAAGTTCCCATTAATTTTATCCAAGATAAATTCTTTAAATTTATTCTTTAATCTCCTTTGAATATCAATTCAAACTAGTCGGGATTAGCGAACCACACCGAAGTAATCATTTATTTTATTTCCCAATCCCAACCTATTCATCCCATGAAGTAAAACTGGTAATACTTCAAATCTAACACCACAGTGTTATCGGTAAATTCAATTACCATTTCACGTTCAAATCTAATTAAAGATTTAACCATCGCCTGGAGCAAAACTGGTGATACTCCATTTTCGATCATTTCAATCTAATTAAAGATTCATTAAAACTCCACTTAGTTTTAATCTTTAACTGGGTTAAAGAATCAGTGTCATTTAAAACACGGTTCACGATAAACCCAAAGTCACATTCCATAGATTATCGGGTTAAAGAACGAGTGTTATTTAAAACACTGTTCACGATAAACCCAAAAATCAATATCAATTCAATTCCAATTAAATGTTATTTAATCGGTACACTTCATTAAATCTAAATAAAAAGATTTAATCTTTTCTCAACTGGGTTCAAGAACAGTGTTAGTGAAGACACCATTCACGACAAACCCAAATCACATTTGATATTCAATACAAGGCTCTGAATAGAAAATATATTGGCTTATATTCAATATCAAATTCTACGACTAACAAATGTCGTATTGGAAATAACGATATAAATATATATCTTTCAAATTTCCATAACAACATCTGCATAATCACGAATTCCAACATCGAAATATTCCGAAGACAATTTCGATTCAAATCCACTCCAATGCAATCATTGGAAATTTTGGTTATTTTCAAAACCCTTTTCAAATTCAATTTATTTATTTAAAAATAAATAGAATTATAATTCTAGTTCAAAACTAGTTCATTTCGATAAAAATCTATTTTTATCCTTTCAAATATGGAGTTTTTCATCCCAATCCTTCACAAATCATTTCTTATGATTTTACACAAATTATTACTATTTTTAATAATTTTATCAAGGCCTGTACAGTCGATTTCCATCAATGGCTATCGAACTGCACTTACAGCGACCTTTTTCAAATTTGATTTGGACATAATTCCAAATCCAACCGTTAGATTTCAAATTCCTAACATTCGTTAGAAAGCTCTTTTCGATACGAACCCAACGGTTCCGGTTTTAGGAGAATCCGACGGTCGGATCTCCCGTAATGTCCGTTTGAAATGAATGGTCGAAATTCACGAACTGCCGCGGCGCGGCGCGTTCTATTCAGGCCATTATATTATATATATAATATATATAATATATACTTCGTCGATTTCTATTTAAAACGAATTATATAAATAGTTTTAAAATCGTTTCAAAAGCAATTTCAACTTTCTTTTCAATTCAAATCAAAATTGAATTCTTCTTTATAAATTCGTTTTAAAATTCATTTCTATTCAATTCAAATTTTAATTCAATTTGAATTCATTTCAATTCACTTTCAATTCAATTTGAATTCGTTTTCAATTCAATTCATTTCGAAATCGTTTTCAATTCAATTCATTTCGAAATCGTTTTTCAATTCAATTCATTTCGAAATCGTTTTCAATTCAATTCATTTCGAAATCGTTTTCAATTCAATTCATTTCGAAATCGTTTTCAATTCAATTCATTTCGAAATCGTTTTCAATTCAATTCATTTCGAAATCGTTTTCAATTCAATTCATTTCGAAATCGTTTTCAATTCAATTCATTTCGAAATCGTTTTCAATTCAATTCATTTCGAAATCGTTTTCAATTCAATTCATTTCGAAATCGTTTTCAATTCAATTCATTTCGAAATCGTTTTCAATCGATATAAATATCGTTCACGTCAAAAAGGCGTCAAACTAATCAACACGGCTTCCTAAATTTCTATTTTCAAATATTCTATTTCAAATATTTCTTTTTCAAAATAGTTGTTATTATCAAAATATTTCGTTCAACACATGACCAATCTCAATGGATGAGTACTGTCAACACATGAACTTTTATTTTATAATATTCTTTATTTTTCAAATTGGAATGAGGCCCAATCAATTACCATATAAAGTTAATTATATGGATTTTCATACATTACACACATATAATAGCCTTGAAAAATAATCAACCATCAACCAAAGTGCACTACACTGTATAAGCATCAAATGTAGATATCTAACGCTTATAACAGTCTGTCAATCAATCGATCGACATATTTAATCAATCTGGATGAGTGACCTTCATATTTCATCCCAACACCCGTGTGGGGTTTCAAACAATCAAACACAGATTTTAGTTGTGCAGTTGGGCGATGTGTAAAATTTATCGTCCCAATCAATATCAGTCAAATCAGTGTATATAAACAAATCGGTCGATTTGTTTATAAATATTTATTTATTCACTTTCCCGTTAAAAATTATATTTTTAACGATAAAACATTTTATTCAACCTATGAATATTCTATTCGGTTCATTCTTTAAATAAAATGATATTTTTATTTTTCTAACATATTTTAGAAAATTTCGGCGGCATAACGGCACGATACTAGAAACGGGACAAGGCCTAGCCTTATCCCCGGTCTAGTGACGGCCCACGCCATTCACACATCAATCAAATCAATTTATTTCACCAAACAATTCAATTTCAAATCAAATCATCACTAATCTATGCAACCAAACAAACAAGTCCATGGTCTGTGGATGATTGTGTCGGGTGCTACTAAGCACCGTCTGCATCCTAGTATATATATATAACTAGAAAAAGAAATTGAAAGGTGAGAAATTCTCACAGAAAGCTATCCTAGCTCCACGGCACTTCATTTGCAGAAGTCTTCAACGTTCTCGCCTTTTTGTCATCTTTGTTGCCTGTAGCCACTACATATGTAAAAATCGAATTTTTACTATGATGTTCAATATATAAAAATCATATTTTTACTTCGATGTTCAATATATAAAAATCATATTTTTACTTCGATGTTCAATATATATAAAAATCATATTTTTACTTTGCTATTCAATATATAAAAATCGTATTTTTAATACTTTAAAAATATAAAAATCATATTTCTACCACTTCTATATAGTAAAGATCATATTTTTAATACTTTAAAAATATAAAAATCATATTTTTAATACTTTAAAAATATAAAAATCATATTTTTACTTTAAAGAAAAATCAGTTCTTTATAATATTCTACATACAAAACAAAAAAAAACAAAAAAAAGAAGAAAATCTCATTTTTAATCCTACACATCACAGGGAAAACTGAATTTCGTTTTTAATGAAATAATTACTTTATATAATTAAAATAAAGAAATAAAAGTAAGAAGAAAAAAAAAACTTACCGTATAAGGGAAGAGAGAGGGGGGCTATGCGGCTTCGTCGGAGGTCAAGGAGGGGGAAGGGTCGCGGTTCTGCTGGCGGAGGAATGGCGGCTTCATCGATTGGGCGTGGCGAAGACTAGCGATGGGGAGCTCGATCCACGGTCGTGCGGTAGCCTTTGAATTCGCGATGGGGCCTGTGTGGATGAGGGTTTCGCGATGATTAGGGGAAAGAAGAGGGAGGGCGTCTCGAGGAGGAGGGGACGAAGAAGGGGAGGCGGAGGGTGCGCCAGGGTTCGAGGTGGCGGGCGACGCGAGGTGGGGGACCCCCGGCGGAGGCGCGGTGGCGATAGGTGAAACAGGCGATTCGATTTTTTTTTTCCTTTTTTTCCATTCTGTAAATCGATTTGGTTTTGAAAATAAGGGGGGGGGGCAGAGTGATTTAAGGGGAGAAGGGTTGACCCTTTTTTTTTTATTTCAACATATGAATTTTTGGTTTCACTAAAATCCGGATTGTTTTACACCCGGTACATTCAATTGAAGTTTGAAATCGAATTATCGAACTACCGCGCCATTTTCAATTCTATTTATAATTATATATAAATATTTATTTTCTAACGACGACGCGTATATAATATATACGTTCGATTTATATTCAAAATAAATTTCTCGTCGATATTATTTAAAATAATTCATTTTAAATATTCAAAACTCGCTAAAATTGCCAAAATAAAAATTTTAAACTGGCCCAGATTTTCCGGGTTATTACAATGTAATACAACTATTATTAACAGTTGCATAAAAGTATGCTGATATTCTGGATATATGTGTACATGTATGCATATAATTATATTATGCTGCAAACGTGTGTGTAGTTTTATTTGATTAATGCTGATAAGGTTTATTAATAATTCTCTTCTTTGTATAACATTGTTCCTTCTAATGTTGGTGTATTTGTCTTGTTGAAGTTTGGGAATGATAGCTTTTCTATACGTCTTTATTTTGATAGTACTGTTGATATTGTGAGAGATGCTGTTTGTGGTAAATGGATTGATTTAAGTCCATTGTCATTTGAATTGTATCACATTAGAGATGGCTTGAGAAGGAATATTCAAAGTAATTCTAATCTTCGATCTATTCTATTGTTGGCTGCACATAATCATGAGGATTATTTGGTTTTTTTTGTTGAGGTCAATCGTAGTAGTTCGTCAGTTAACAATGCTAGGTCAGATGATGTTTCTTGTGGTAGTGATTCTTCTTTTTCTAGTACATGTGATTCAAACAATCAATTGAAACAATTGTTGAGAAGTGATTTGAATCAACCTATTTTTTCTGTTGTTGGTCAGCAATTTCCAGGAGGTGTTACTGAATTTAGGTTGTATGTGATGATGTATAGTGTGAAGACTGGATACAAACTTAATTTGGTTAAGAATGACAAGAAAAGAGTTACAGCCGTTTGTTCTAAGCAAAATTGTACTTTTAGGATTCATGCTTCTGTTAAGTTCAATCTTCCTGGCTATTTTGTTTTAAAGAGATTTCAAGCTGATCATACTTGTGGTGCTGGAATTCATGATATAAACAATCCTGTTGTATCCAGCAAATTCATTAAGTTGTTAGTTTATGATCATATTCATTCTAATCCATTAATGAAGACCAAGGATATTATTAATTTGTTTGAAACTGAGTATAATGTTATTTTGAAGTATTACTATGCTTATAGTGGGAAGAAGTTGGCATTAGAAGAGTTACATGGAAGCGATATAATGTCTTATCATCATTTGCAGTCATTTTGTGATGCTGTTGTTACTACTAATCCTGGGAGTAAAGTTGTGTTGGAGTGTAATGATGATACACGTCAATTTAAAAGGGTTTTTATTGGTTTCGAAGCTTGTGCACATGGATTTCAATATTGTCGTCCTTTAATTTTTGTTGATGCTACTTTTATGAAAGGAAGAGCTCAAGGTTGTTTGATGGCTGCTACTGGTAAAAATGGAAATGAAGGTATGGTGTTTTGTCAGTTTATAACTGTATGTGTATGCATAAAAGTATGCAGTTATATTTATTATATGCATTCATGTATGCAACTATTCTGGATGAATGCATAGGGATATAATAATCTTCTATATGTATGCGTACAATTATGCAGCTATTCTTAATACATTCATAGAAGTATGTAAATATTATGAATACATGCATTCATTTGCATGCATCTATTCTGAATAAGTGCATACTTGCATGCATCTTTTTTGAATAAATGCATATATGCATGCATCTATTGTGAATAAGTGTAAATATTATGAATACATGCATTCATTTGCATGCATATATTCTGAATATGTGCATACTTGCATGCATCTGTTCTGAATAAGTGCATATATACATGCATTCATTTGCATGCATCTGTTCTGAATAAGTGCATACTTGTATGCATCTGTTTTGTAAATTTGCATTCAAGTATGCTATTATTTGGAATACACAATAATGCAACTGATCTAAAAATTTGCAAAAATTATTTATAATTGTTGCTGATTTTATTTTTTGTTTGATAATATGTTTGTTTCTGTTAACAGGTTTTTTCCCTTTAGCAATTGCTATTGTGTCTGGGGAAGATGAAGACAATTGGATTTGGTATTGTGAACGACTGAAAGAGTTTCTTGTAACAACCCGTATTTTTGAATAACATGTTATAACATAAATGGAGGCAGAATTAAACTGTAAAATCTGAATCAAGGGAAACGGGCTATGCCATTGCGTTCGTCTCGGAAAAATACGCGAAATAGAGTCCGAGTTTTCGAAAATCGGAGTCCGTATGACCAAGATATGGCCTCGCGAAGTTTCACGAAAAATTCCCAAATTAAAGTATACTTAATTAAGTGAAATGGGTTGCGCAGAGAAATATATATATATTGATATATATATATATATAATTGAAAATTAAATAAATAAATATGCAAAAATGTTCAAAACAACGAATTGGGAGAGGGGAATAACCGAACCGGCCGATTTTTGAGGTCGACCCGAGCACGCTGGGTCGACTAGGGGTTAATCCAGGGTGTTTGGCTGTCAACCCGTGGGCCGATTCGCTCAAATGCAGATTTTGCATTTGAATGGTTCTCATGGTTCATCTTTAATCTAAAGGCCCTAGATGGTTCCTACACTTGACTTCTTCCCCAAGACATGCTTTGATGGCTTGGATTGAATCTAGGTTTAATCCTATGGCCTAAAACACTTGCCTAATCTATAAATAGGACCCTAACCTACCCTAAATTATCATTATTCATTCATACAACTAAACTATGGCAAAATCAATCCTCTCATGGCCTCCACTCTCTTCATAAAATTCCTAAATAAATTCCTAAGTGATTTTCCATGCATACAAGTGTTTTCAAACTTGTATGAGCATCATTAGCTTGCATTCAAGTCAAGTTTATATATTTGCATCATAAAGAAAGAGTCTTGATCATTTTGGCTCAAGGGTTTTGCTTGCATTTTGGGTTTAATTGATTTCATAAGGGCTTTGTCATATTTTTGTGACTTCTTAAGCATTGTAAGCCCTATTCTACTTTCATACTTAATCTTTGAAGTTAAATGTATGATATGCAAGTTTATATGTGAGTTTACTATGTTATGAAATGCAAGTTTATCATGTTATGCAAGTTTTCTATGATGTAATATACAAGTTTATCATGTTGTGATATGCAAGTTTATATGCAAGTTTATCATGTTGTGATATGCAAGTTTATATGCAAGTTTATCATGTTGTGATATGCAAGTTTATATGCAAGTATGCCAAGTAATGTTATGCAAGTTTGGGTTGAACATTTTGTTCATGCTATCATGTTATGCAAGCTTATTTTGGGTTTATGAACATAAAGCTTTAAGCTTTATGCCAAAGGTTGCATTTTAGCAACATGTAAGTTATCATATCTCTTATGATAACTTGCATGTGAGGCTAAATGCGAACTTATGGCCATCTCTACATGTCATTTAGCACCATGTATCACCAATATGCTAAGTTTGGTTTTATGCATGCTTTTGAGGCCTAAAAATGTAATATGCAAGTGTATGAACATATGAACATTTCATATGCCACCATGTTAAGCTTGTGGCTTCAATACCTTTATGTCATGATTATGCCAAGTTCCCTCTTTCTATCCTTTATGCGCTATTGCGATATGTAAGCGATGGGATTGCGTTTGGGGTTGGGTAAACTTAAAAGACATAAAACATAAGCTTGGAAATTTACCTATTAAGTTAGGTCTACCCATTGGGAATTTACCTATTAAGTTAGGTCTACCCAATTGCTTGAAAACTTGTAACATGTTTTGGAAAATTGATGGACATGACACTTAGAAAAGATAAGTGTGGCCAACTCGAGGTTGTGTTGAGTTTGTAGCGTAAACCTACCCGGAACCGACCGGCTTAACTAGTTGCTACAAACAATAGGACCCAATGTGAGAAGTTGGTCATGTTGTACCTTGAACCCGAGGTTAGACCAAGTTGTGGTGTAAAGCTACCCGGACCCGCCCGGCTTAACTAGTAACCGCAACAAAGTCTAATGTGAGAGGTTAAGGCGCATTAAATTAATTAATGCCTCATGATTAGGGTTAAGTCATGGTCCACTTAGTACTTAACCAATTTGGGCTCGGTAGATTAATCGGGGTTAAGTCGTGAACTCATCATTACACTTAACCAAGTTAATCCATGATTAGCAAGGGGGTTAAACCGTACTTAACCCACTAGAAAAATCCTAGCAATGGGGGCCCACTCCAGCAGTAATACCAAGTTAGTATCATCATGACCCTAGGGACTAGGCTAGGGTGGGGGCACGATTACTGGACTGGAGGTAAGTGACCAAAAGCGACGGCAGAGGGTACGCCGGTGTAGTTCCGGGCGGACTCTGGTCATGCACATAGTCCGTAGCCGGAGAAAACATGCACGGGTACCAGTAGATCGGGACTGTGCACTCATGTTCATGGTGTCCAGGGGTTGACACCCTAGGGCTTGATACACCCGAAGGGTGGACCCGGCACAGTTCGACTACAATTATGATTGGGCCGTATTGACACCAACACGTGACGAGTTAGGCTTAGGGAGCCGATCGACTAGACCTTTTGGTTGGACCTTGTATTAGGGTCATTTCATGTTGTTGGGCCAAAGCTTGGGCCAAGGGATCAATACTTGTTTATTCAAGTCATGTTAGTTTGCTAGTACACCTGTGGTGCAAAACCTTAATCCTGATTATGCGATGACACCTTTATCTACCTTGTTAGTTAACCATCATGCCAGTATGTAGTTATCCTTATTGTCATACCTGCTGCTCATGACAGTTAACTTTATCAGTTTACATTGATTATAGTAGGGCTTACTCAGTCTTTTTGACTGGCCTGTTTTCTTTCGCCTCTTTTCTTCCGTTCCCCCCCCAAGGTTCTCAGGGAGGGAATATTGGAGCTTAGCTGGATTTCTGACTGCTTGCTTGTGGGATTTAGCTCATGTACGGTTTGACATGAAGCTAGCTGTGGCTATCACTTCTTTTGGGGATTAGTATTTATGTATTTCAGTTTTCAGTTGATGTTGTTTTATCTAGACTTGTTTATTTGGGAAGTTGACATTATGATGTAACAGACTTGTTTTGAAATGGTTTAAAATCTTCCGCTGTTTTACCTATGTTATTTACTCTGTTTACGCATATACATATGTTCTTGTTCTGCCTTGATATATCATTATGCATGTTTACCTGATTCAAACGCCCCTCCAAAGTCAGAGTGCTTGCAAGAGTCACCCGGGCGGAGGTGGGGTGTTACATTTGGTATCAGAGCATATGGTACGAGAAGGAAAAAAAGGCTTTTAGAAAACTTTTGGAAAACTATTTTCAAAACCAAGTATAAAGTATTTTCCAAAGAAAAGTCTAGTTTATTTTAAAGGCTATTCCCCAAAAAGCCATTAGCAAAATTCCTTCGTTTTTCTCCATTCTGAATCTGTCTTTTTCTTCATTTTCAGTATGGCCGATAACTTTGCTATTCCGGAGGGAGTGCACGTACCTGTTTGGTATAGGAGACTTTTGGAGGCTAGGGCGACCGAAGCCGGCCCCGCAGATGTCCCTCCTCCTCCTCCTCCAGTAGTTAATATTCCTCCTCCTGTCGCTAATGTTCCTCCTCCTCCTGTCGCTGAGGTTCCTCCTCCCCCTCAGCATCCTCAAGCTGACTTCGCAAAGACTTGCAAAGATTTCAAAGCAATGGATGGAAAGAACTTTCAAGGCACCGAGACTTTTGTAGAGGCCAGAAATTGGTTGAAAGAGACCGAGGATTTATTTGCTATCTTTGGGATAGACGATCAGAGGAAGCTCTTGTTGGCGGTTTGGCTTATGAAGGATGAAGCCGCTTATTGGTGGGAAGTCACCAATGGTACTAGGCCTGTTGAGACTTGGGCCGATTTCAGGGCAAGGTTCATGCTTAAGTTTCTATCTTCTGCTGAGGAGAATCTGCAAATGGAGAGGTTCATAACTTTGAAACAAGGAGATATGTCTGTCAAAGAATATGTGAACAAGTTCAATCAGTTAGCTCGTTTTGGCTTGGATATGGTGAATACTCCTCAGAAGAAGGCTCTTCGTTTTGCTAGAGGATTGAATGAGCCGTTGCAGGGATTGGCTATGTCACATATTCCCCATGGGGCCACGTTTGAGAGTTTGGTTGTTATGGCGTTACTTCAGGGAGATGTCAAGAAAGAAACCAAGATGAATGATACTCAAGCCAAGAAGACTGATTCCCAGGGAAAAGGAAATCAGGGTAATCCAAGTGGTCAGAGCAGTCAAGGCAATCATAACAAGAACAAGAGTCAAGGCAACAAGGGGAACAACAACAAGGGCAATAACAACAAGGGCAAGAACAACAAGGGGAAGTGCCATTATTGCGGTTCAGTTGGGCATCTTATTAAGGATTGTAAGAAGAGGAAAAGGAAGAATGGTGAATGCTTTTTCTGTGGGGAGACTGGACATTTCAGTAAGGATTGCCCGAGGAAGCAAGGGCAAGGCCAGGGTCAGACTCAGCGTGCTGGACCTTCAGGAGGGCAAGTTCATGCTCTCAATGTCGCTCCAGTTCCCGATCGAGGTAGTATTTCTGTTGAGAGCCTTGTATATATTTCTGATTTTCCAGTTCGTACCTTGTTTGATTCTGGTGCATCGCATAGCTTTATCTCATCTGATCTTGTTGATAGTTTGCACCTTACTACTAGCTTGGTAGATGATCCCGTCTGTGTCTCAAATCCTATTGGGGGTTCCGCCCATTTGTCTATGATATGTGGGGATTTGAGGATCTCTATACTGAGTGTAGAGTTCTTGTGTAGTGCTTATGTTCTTGGTTTCAGGGGATACGGATTGATATTGGGCATGGATTGGTTGTCCAGATATGGAGCCATCCTTGATTGTGAGCATAGGGTTGTGAGGCTCGTGATTCGCCTCGGAAACACCCTAGAGATTTCTTGTGATCCGAGAGGTCCCGTCATGTTGTGCTATCTGGAATCACTCGACTCGTCAATGGAAACTCTTCAGTCTGTGAGAGTGGTTCGAGAGTATCCAGATGTTTTCGATGAAGTTAGGGGGTTGCCCCCTAAGCGAGAGATTGATTTCCGCATTTATCTGGTGGATAATGCAAAGCCTGTTTCTTTGCCCGTTCGGCACATGGCTCCGCGTGAAAGGCGGGAGCTAAGTAAGCAAGTGAAAGAGTTGCTTGAGAAGAACTTCATTAGACGAAGTATATCTGAATGGGGAGCGCCTGTGGTATTTGCTACTAAGGCGGATGGTTCTCTCCGACTTTGCGTTGACTATCGAGAGTTGAATAAGCTGACTAAGAAGAACAGACACCCGTTACCGAGGATTGATGATCTCTTTGACCAGCTTGTCGGTGCTTCTGTTTTCTCTCAGCTTGATCTTGCTACGGGGTTCCATCAGCTCAGGGTAGCTGAAGATAGTATAGACAAGACTGCGTTCAGAACTCCAGATGGATTCTTCGAATGGCTTGTCATGCCGTTCGGCTTGACTAATGCACCCGCATATTTCGTGGACTTGATGAGTAGGGTGTTCAGGGAGTTCTTGAACAAGTTTGTCGTGGTCTTCGTAGATGATATTCTGATCTTCTCTAAGGATGAGGAAGAGCACGCAAGGCATCTCATGGAGGTGATGGATACGCTTAGAGCGCATCAGTTGAAGGCCAAGTTCTCCAAGTGTCACTTTTGGAAAAGGGAAGTTAGATTCCTTGGGCATATAGTATCTAAGCAAGGCTTAGCGGTGGATCCCGCTAAGGTAGTGGCAGTTCAGGATTGGAAGACTCCAAGGAATGCAACCGAAGTGAGAAGTTTTCTAGGTCTTGCGGGTTTCTACCGGAAGTTCATCAAGGACTTCGCAAAGATATCCGCTCCTCTCACTAAATTGACAAAGAAGAATTTAGTTTTTGCTTGGAGCATAGAATGCGAGCTTGCTTTTCAGAAGCTCAAGAGAGCCCTCACATCAGCACCTGTTCTAGCTTTGCCCGATGGAGGGAAGTTATTTACCGTATACAACGATGCATGTGGCACGGGGTTAGGAGCTGTTCTTATGCAAGAAGGAAGAGTGATATGCTTTGGCGGTAGACAACTCAAAGTGCATGAGAAGAATTATCCCACTCATGACTTAGAGTTGGCAGCAATAGTATATGCACTCAAGGCTTGGCGCCATTATCTTCTGGGAGAAAGATTTGAGCTTTATACCGATCACAAGTCATTGAAGTATCTCTTTTCTCAGAAGGATCTGAATCTGAGGCAACAAAGATGGATGGAATTCTTGGCATCCTACGATTTTGAGATAGCTTATACCCCTGGCAAGGGGAATGTGGTAGCAGATGCATTGAGTAGAAGAAGGTTGACCCTAAGTCCTCTATTCGTTGAGATGAAGAATTTAGAGTATGTGGCAACCTTTGATTTCTCTTTGGCGATTGAGTCGATGACCGGTTCTTTAGCATCTCTGGAACTCAGACCTACCCTTCTTGATCAAGTTGGGGCTTCGCAGAAAGAAGACCCTCAGATAGTTGAGGTTATGGATAAGTTGATTCGAGGAGAGACGTCTAGTCATCTCGCTCGATATTCTATTGATGACAAGGGTTGGCTGAGGAGAGACGGAAGGTTATGTGTTCCCATGGTAGAAGATTTGGTAAGAAAGGTTCTGGAGGAAGCGCATCGCTCTAAGTTGACTATACATCCAGGTGGAGATAAGATGTATAAAGATATGAAGCGCATTTTCTTTTGGCCTGGGATGAAGAAGGATGTGGCAGAGTTTGTCTCTAGATGTATCATTTGCCAGCAAGTCAAGGCCGAGTCAAAGAAGCCCGGTGGGCTATTGCATCCTCTAGACGTTCCACTATGGAAGTGGGAGAGTATCTCCATGGATTTTATCGATGGGCTACCAAGGTCAAGGAAAGGGAATACGAGCATCTGGGTTATTGTGGACCGACTTACAAAGAGTGCTCATTTCATTCCGGTGAAGAGCAAGAGGACCGCATCTTGGCTAGCATCTGTATATCTTCGTGAGATTGTGAGACTTCATGGAGTCCCTTCTAGTATAGTCAGTGACCGTGACCCAATCTTTACAAGTCAATTCTGGAATAGCTTGCAAGAAGCCATGGGCACGAGGTTGAATCTAAGTACGGCTTATCACCCACAGACGGACGGTCAAACTGAAAGGGTGAATAGGGTACTCGAGGATCTGTTGAGGCTTTGTATTCTGGATTTTGGTGGTACTTGAGAAGACCGTCTTCCTCTTGTTGAGTTTGCATATAATAACAGTTATCAGGCAAGCATAGGGATGGCACCATTTGAAGCTTTATATGGGAGGCCGTGCAAGTCGCCTACATGTTGGTGGGAGACTACAGATGAGCTTATACTTGGGCCTGATATGATCAGAGATACATCCGAGAAGATCGAGTTGATTCGGAGACGGATGAAAGCGACCCAAGACCGACAGAAATCCTATGCTGATAAGCGAAGAACGGATTTGGAGTTTGATGTTGGGGATATGGTTTTCGTGAAGGTTTCTCCTTTGCGGAATGTGGTCCGATTTGGAGCTGTTGGGAAGTTGGCACCGAGGTTTGTTGGACCATTCCCTATTATAGAGAGGATCGGGCAGATGGCTTATAGAGTGAAGTTGCCCGAGAAGCTTGCCGGAGTACACGATGTTTTTCATGTCTCGCACCTCCGGAAGTGTTTACATGAATCAGCAGAGGTTGTTGAGCCGAGTGTTCTGAAAGATGTGGAAGTGGAGAAAGAGGCTACCTTGAGGAGAGCTCCGATTCGTATCTTGGGGACGGAGACCAAGAAGCTAAGGAATCGAGAGGTCAAATTGGTGAAGGTTCAATGGGGTGAAGCCGAAGAAGACGCAACTTAGGAAACCGAGGAGAAGATGCGTGGGCTTTATCCATTCCTTTTTGAGGGTATACTCTCAATCTCTTTTCTTTGTTAGCATATCTTTCTCTTTGCTATCCATGTTTATCTAATTTATCGTGTTAATCTTGTCATGAGAACCTTAGGTAGAAAACCTTTGGACGAAACATGTGTTTGAAACATGTTATGCTTGATGGTTGCAAGTGGTTGCAAGTGTTTGCAAGTGGTTACTCGTGGATGCATTATACACGTTAGGCACTAGATTGGCTCATACACTCCTCATATTGCATATGCATGAGTGTTTATGCTTATTCATGGATGAAAATTTGTGTGTTATCACATGGATGTTGCATATGGATGAATGTTATGTGCACTCATGTAGAGATTATAAATTATGTTAGGAATTTGCATACATATGGACTCATTTCACTAACATATTTTGCATTAAGGGGGTTTACTGAATCAGTAACCTCCTGATTTTCGCATTAGATAAGTACATATACACACACCTTTGCATATGATCATACATCATTTAGAACCTTTTAAGGACAATGATTGCTCGTGGATGATGTTTTGAGTAGATGGATGATGGATGGTAGGATACGTTCTTCTTAACTTGGAGATTTCGGGGACGAAATCCTTTAAGGAGGGAAGAATGTAACAACCCGTATTTTTGAATAACATGTTATAACATAAATGGAGGCAGAATTAAACTGTAAAATCTGAATCAAGGGAAACGGGCTATGCCATTGCGTTCGTCTCGGAAAAATACGCGAAATAGAGTCTGAGTTTTCGAAAATCGGAGTCCGTATGACCAAGATATGGCCTCGCGAAGTTTCACGAAAAATTCCCAAATTAAAGTATACTTAATTAAGTGAAATGGGTTGCGCAGAGAAATATATATATATTGATATATATATATATATATAATTGAAAATTAAATAAATAAATATGCAAAAATGTTCAAAACAGCGAATTGGGAGAGGGGAATAACCGAACCGGCCGATTTTTGAGGTCGACCCGAGCCCGCTGGGTCGACTAGGGGTTAATCCAGGGTGTTTGGCTGTCAACCCGTGAGCCGATTCGCTCAAATGCAGATTTTGCATTTGAATGGTTCTCATGGTTCATCTTTAATCTAAAGGCCCTAGATGGTTCCTACACTTGACTTCTTCCCCAAGACATGCTTTGATGGCTTGGATTGAATCTAGGTTTAATCCTATGGCCTAAAACACTTGCCTAATCTATAAATAAGACCCTAACCTACCCTAAATCATTATTATTCATTCATACAACTAAACTATGGCAAAATCAATCCTCTCATGGCCTCCACTCTCTTCATAAAATTCCTAAATAAATTCCTAAGTGATTTTCCATGCATACAAGTGTTTTCAAACTTGTATGAGCATCATTAGCTTGCATTCAAGTCAAGTTTATATATTTGCATCATAAAGAAAGAGTCTTGATCATTTTGGCTCAAGGGTTTTGCTTGCATTTTGGGTTTAATTGATTTCATAAGGGCTTTGTCATATTTTTGTGACTTCTTAAGCATTGTAAGCCCTATTCTACTTTCATACTTAAACTTTGAAGTTAAATGTATGATATGCAAGTTTATATGCGAGTTTACTATGTTATGAAATGCAAGTTTATCATGTTATGCAAGTTTTCTATGATGTAATATACAAGTTTATCATGTTGTGATATGCAAGTTTATATGCAAGTTTATCATGTTGTGATATGCAAGTTTATATGCAAGTTTATCATGTTGTGATATGCAAGTTTATATGCAAGTATGCCAAGTTATGTTATGCAAGTTTGGGTTGAACATTTTGTTCATGCTATCATGTTATGCAAGCTTATTTTGGGTTTATGAACATAAAGCTTTAAGCTTTATGCCAAAGGTTGCATTTTAGCAACATGTAAGTTATCATATCTCTTATGATAACTTGCATGTGAGGCTAAATGCGAACTTATGGCCATCTCTACATGTCATTTAGCACCATGTATCACCAATATGCTAAGTTTGGTTTTATGCATGCTTTTGAGGCCTAAAAATGTAATATGCAAGTGTATGAACATATGAACATTTCATATGCCACCATGTTAAGCTTGTGGCTTCAATACCTTTATGTCATGATTATGCCAAGTTCCCTCTTTCTATCCTTTATGCTCTATTGCGATATGTAAGCGATGGGATTGCGTTTGGGGTTGGGTAAACTTAAAAGACATAAAACATAAGCTTGGGAATTTCCCTATTAAGTTAGGTCTACCCATTAGGAATTTACCTATTAAGTTAGGTCTACCCAATTGCTTGAAAACTTGTAACATGTTTTGGAAACATGATGGACATGACACTTAGAAAAGATAAGTGTGGCCAACTCGAGGTTGGGTTGAGTTTGTAGCGTAAACCTACCCGGAACCGACCGGCTTAACTAGTTGCTACAAACAATAGGACCCAATGTGAGAAGTTGGTCATGTTGTACCTTGAACCCGAGGTTAGACCAAGTTGTGGTGTAAAGCTACCCGGACCCGCCCGGCTTAACTAGTAACCGCAACAAAGTCTAATGTGAGAGGTTAAGGCGCATTAAATTAATTAATGCCTCATGATTAGGGTTAAGTCATGGTCCACTTAGTACTTAACCAATTTGGGCTCGGTAGATTAATCGGGGTTAAGTCGTGAACTCATCGTTACACTTAACCAAGTTAATCCATGATTAGCAAGGGGGTTAAACCGTACTTAACCCACTAGAAAAATCCTAGCAATGGGGGCCCACTCCAGCAGTAATCCCAAGTTAGTATCATCATGACCCTAGGGACTAGGCTAGGGTGGGGGCACGATTACTGGACTGGAGGTAAGTGACCAAAAGCGACGGCAGAGGGTACGCCGGTGTATTTCCGGGCAGACTCTGGTCGTGCACATAGTCCGTAGCCGGAGAAAACATGCACGGGTACCAGTAGATCGGGACTGTGCACTCATGTTCATGGTGTCCAGGGGTTGACACCCTAGGGCTTGATACATCCGAAGGGTGGACCCGGCATAGTTCGACTACAATTATGATTGGGCCGTTTTGACACCAACACGTGACGAGTTAGGCTTAGGGAGCCGATCGACTAGACCGTTTGGTTGGACCTTGTATTAGGGTCATTTCATGTTGTTGGGCCAAAGCTTGGGCCAAGGGATCAATACTTGTTTATTCAAGTCATGTTAGTTTGCTAGTACACCTGTGGTGCAAAACCTTAATCCTGATTATGCGATGACACCTTTATCTACCTTGTTAGTTAACCATCATGCTAGTATGTAGTTATCCTTATTGTCATACCTGCTGCTCATGACAGTTAACTTTATCAGTTTACATTGATTATAGTAGGGCTTACTCAGTCTTTTTGACTGACCTGTTTTCTTTCGCCTCTTTTCTTCCGTTTCCCCCCCTAGGTTCTCAGGGAGGGAATATTGGAGCTTAGCTGGATTTCTAACTGCTTGCTTGTGGGATTTAGCTCATGTACGGTTTGACATGAAGCTAGCTGTGGCTATCACTTCTTTTGGGGATTAGTATTTATGTATTTCAGTTTTCAGTTGATGTTGTTTTATCTAGACTTGTTTATTTGGGAAGTTGACATTATGATGTAACAGACTTGTTTTGAAATGGTTTAAAATCTTCCGCTGTTTTACCTATGTTATTTACTCTGTTTACGCATATACATATGTTCTTGTTCTGCCTTGATATATCATTATGCATGTTTACCTGATTCAAACGCCCCTCCAAAGTCAGAGTGCTTGCAAGAGTCACCCGGGCGGAGGTGGGGTGTTACATTTGGTATCAGAGCATTGAAGAATTTTAGAGATGTTGGAGGATCCAAAGTGGTAAATTTTTTTAGCGGAATTCTTTTTGAGAAGTTTGCAAATGTTTTTTTTCCTGGTTGTCGTTATGGTGAGATGTCTTCTAATTGTTCGGAGAGTTTTAACAAATGGATTTTGGAGGAAAGACATTTACCAATTACTGCTTGTTTGGATAAAATTAGAATGAAGTTAATGAAACTTATGTTTGACCGTCGTGGAGTTGCTTCTACTTTGAATAGTGTTTTATGTCCTGTGATTGAAACTCGATTAAGAAACCTTTATTTGGAAGGAGCTTCGTGGTTTGTTATCAAATCAAGTGAATATGTGTTTGAAGTTCATTCTCCGGTCCATCAATCCGTTGATTTACATAGTCGAGTGTGTTCTTGTAACATGTGGCAAATTAATGGTTTTCCTTGCTCTCATGCTATACGATGTATTTTAAGTTGTGAGAAGTTGGATGTGTATGACTACATCGAAGATTACTTCAAAGTTTCTTATTTTCGATTAGCTTATTCTCATGCAATCAATCCTATCATAGACTTTATGGGTGAAGATGTTGCAATTGAAGATGCAATTATAGCTCCTCCAAAAGGTAGAAGAATGTCCGGTCGTCCACCGTCTTCTAAAAGGTTAAAATCTGCTGGTGAATTTACAAAGACTATTAGATGTGGGTTATGCAAAAAGTTGGGGCATAACAAAAGTACTTGTTCTTTACAAGGAAACTAATTGCAATTTGGTTTAGTATTTTGATATGTTTGTAACTAGTTTGAATTTTTCTGTTTTGTTGTTTACTGTTTGTAACCAAGTTGAATATTTCTGTTATGTTTGTAACTTTGGTTTATTATTTTAATGTTTCTGTGCTGAAGTTTGGTTTTGTATTTTGAATATTATTGTCAATATATGTGTTCTGTTTTGCATACATGTATATATGCATATTGTGAATGAATGTAAGTAGTCTGTTGTTTTCCTGTATATATGCATACATGTATGCTGTAATTTAGAATGTTTAGCATTCTAGTATGCAACTTTTCTGTATAGATGCATACATTCCGGCTATAGATTTGTATACAGTACACATACATACTGTGAATTTGTGTTTAGTGTTTTGTGATGAAGTTTGGTTTATTGTTTATGTGAATACTGTGTATGAATGTAAGTAGCCAGTTTTTTTTCCCTGTATATATGCATACATGTATGCTGCTATTTGGAATATTAGCATTTTAGTATGTAACTCTGCTATATAGATGCATACATTCCGGCTACAAATTTGTATACAGTACATATATATTCAGATTTTCTTAATATGAGCATATGATTTTGCATTTACAATGATTAGATGCATACATTCGAGTAATAAATTGGTATAAAGAACATAAATTCACGTTTTCTAAATATACACATATAAGTATGCAACTATTTTGGATATGTACATAATAGTATGCGATTTTTTAACAATTAATTGAATCAGCAACAGTAATGTAAGAAATATAAGTAAAATTGAACGAACTTAACTCAATACAAAAAATTACACATTGATTCATCTTGAAAACTAGATAATCACTTGCCAGTAGTTCATACATTGTGCTTTAGTCAGAATATTTACAATACTTTGATCAGTGTATTTTAGCCAAAATATTTACAAGAAGTGAAAAAACCATTTTCCATAAATTTAAGCAGAAGGTTTGTTTGCATCTGAAAATATAAAGTTCTGTGTCAGGTCTTCTTCTGGAGTCCAACTATGAGGTTTGCGATTGAGAAGTTCGTAAGCAAGCTTGGCCCATTGTAGATAAATAGTCGCAGGCTTGTACATTTCACCCTGTTTATCAATTTCTTTGTACTCGCTTCTCTGTTTCATCATGTTAATAACGAACATTCCACAATCGACCCTGCAGAATTTGTAAAACATGATTAATATTATGCTAGTATTTAAGAAAGCTGCATACAAGTATGCACATATTCATACTATATCAGTAAATAATTGTAAATACAAGTATGTAAATACAAGTATGCATACAAGTGTAAAATAATTGTAAATACAAGTATGCAATTATTTTTATTTACTTACGTGGTGCCTTGTTGTGGGCAATTAGCAATTTCAAGTTGTCCATGTTTCTGAAAATTCTTGTTCTCTAGCTTTTTCAGCAATCCACTGATGTAAATTCTCTGTATATGTATAAAAAAAACACATACATATGACTATTTATAACAGTTTATATACTAGTTTGAATGTCAATTATCTTCAATTTACATACAAAATCTCTTGCAAGTCTTTGGTGATTTCCTCCTTCACGTCGATTTTTGTTGGAATCGTAATGTATCCATCTTTTACTGTCTTTTATAAATTCTAACAATGAAAAATGGTTTCCCTCGTGGATAGGAATCAATATTTTTGTGCTTGTGTTGTAGAATGTTTGCACTTTTTTATCTATCAAATACTCTCTGTTTTCTGATGATTCATTCTTAATTAATGCCTGTAATTGCATTTTAGTGAGCAAAATTTTTGATGTTACAAGAAAATTTTGCTAGAAAATTAATAAAAACTTACAGAAGCAATAGTTCTGATGTACATGATTTCTGGATGGTCGTTGTTGAGCTCATGTGCACACCAGTCAATTATCTGTTTAAATTAGTAGACTGTAAATGTTAAGGAAAACTTCCAGCTAATAATCATCATATGATACTATATTTGAATTTGACTGCGGCTATACCTGTGAGTCAAGGAATCCTCCAGCTATTAAATCAGCCAATGAAACTCCAAAAATGTATATGTCTGCGTCGCCATTAGGGTATGCACTTCTACTACTAATTTATGTAATATATTTAGAGAATTTCTAGAAATATATTAGCACTGATCTATGCATCTAATCTTAATAATTGCATATGTATATATATATATATACAACTTTTATTTTTAATTAAAACATTTAGAAAATTTAATTAAGTTTTTAAGTAATTTTACCCCGGTCTGAATTTGAAAAATATGCTTCTAGTTTCTGGATTTGATCCTCTGGTAGTTGCTTAACATTGTTAAATTTCCTGACGTCCATTTTTGTTCGTACATTCGTTTCTTCTGATGTTGTTCTCATCTCATAATCCTCAACAATCACGGTTTCTGTTTGTTCCTGTTTTTTTCTGTTTTTTTGGGCTGCAACTGAGAATAATATAAGATATCAGCAATGTATTGATGGAAACTTTCTATTTGGAACATTATTACCATTAGAAATTATTTTTATTATTTTTACCTTTTTGATTTCTAACATTTTGAAGCTTCAGCTTCTTTTGCTTCCCGTTGTCATTATTCTTCTCCAGCTCTTTTATGTCTTTTGATTTTTCATCATCAATTTTATGATCATTATTCTTTTCCATGTTATCTATTTACATATTATTAATCTCATCAATAAGTGAATAGATGCACACAAGCAAGCAACTATTCAGAAATAGCTGCACACAAACATGCAACTATTTTTGAATAGTTGCAAACAAGCATAGAACTATTCTGAACAAATGCACCCAAACATGCAACAATTAGTAATAGATGCACATAAGAATGCAATAATTTTGTTATACTGTATTGCTTGAAACTAGATAATGTGTTCATTATTTATTACCATCAGAATACTATAATTATTTTTTACCTTTTTCCATTTCCACCTCCTTCTGTTCTTTCTCCACCTCCTTCTGTTCTTTGTCCACCACGTTCTTTTCTTTCTCCATCTCATTCTCTGGCTTCTTTGGCTCCTGTTTCTTCTCCACATCTTTCTGTTTTTTCTCCGCCTCCTTCTCTGGCTCCTCTTCCTTCTGTCCAACCTCATCATTGTTCTTCTCTGTATCTACTTCCATGTTATCAATCTGATTAATATTTCTTGTATCAGCTATTTTATCTTTATCCTGCATGCCAACATCTAAATTTTTTTGCGGTTCTTCATTTCCTTCTTCTTCTGCAGTGTTTTCTTTTTCCACATTATCTCTGTCAACATTTTCATTCTTGTCACCTTCGGCACTTTTATTCTCATCATCATCGGCATTATTATTCTCATCTTCATTTTCATCGTTCATATTAAGCTTTTCCTGCTTTTCATCCTCACTCTCGTCATTATTTTCACTTTCATTGTCATCGTTCGTATTATCATTTTTCTGCTTTTCATTCTTACTCTCATCGTCATACTCAGCCTCACTTTCATTGTCACTTTCATTCTTAATCTTATCCTCATTATCCTTTTCCTCTTCATTATCCTCACTTTCATTGTCATTATCCTCTCTTTCATCATTATCCTCATTTTCAATTGCATTTGCATCTTTTATTCGAAGTTGTACTTTTCTTCCCTTTTCTTCACTCTCAGTGCTTTCGTCACTCTCAGTGCTTTCTTCACTCTCATTAATTTTCTCACTATCAGCGTTTTCGTCACTCTCCTTATTTTCCTCACTTTCATCTTCTTTAGATTCATCACTGTCAGCAAGTCCTTGTAGTCTTTTTTTTTTAACCTTAAATTTTCCTGTTTAAGTTGTTTATTTTCTTGTTGTAGCTTTACTATCAAGCTCGTGTAATTTTCCACCCGTTTTTGGTAAACCGCTTCGTACTCTTTGTCTTTGTAAATAGCTTGTTCTAACAGTTCTAAATCCTTTCCTTGGGACTCCTGGAAACAAAGGGAGCAAATGTTCAACTAATACTGAAAATAAATGCAGTAAAGTATGCATCTGTAGAAAATAAGTGCATACATCCATTCATTTTTTATACAGATGAATACATAGATGCATCTGTTCAAAATATATGCACAAATATATGAAACTGAATTTGACTGTTGTGAATAGACACATAGATGCGTGCAATTGTTATGATTATAATCATACATGGACGCACCTCTTTATAATAGATGCATACAAGTATGTAACTATTCCTATATATCTGCATAGTTGTATGCAACATTTTTAATATGACACTAAAAAAGTATTCAAAATTAAATATCACTTACAGTTGTGTATTTGATGTTTATTAACATGTTTGGCTTCAACAATTTTATATCCCATTTTGCAGCCAGGGGATATACATCACTGTATTCTTTCTTTGTATTTTTTAGAACATAGGTTTTTTCGCAAACCCACCACTGGAAAAAAAATTTATTTATTATCAGAATGAACAATAATTAAATAAGAAACACACAAAAAAGTTCAAAATAGTACCAGCAATAGTGTCACACAAGCATTAATCTTGCGTGGTGTATCACAGTATTTTTCCACCTGGGTTATGAGATGGTTGTGTATGGTTTTTGGCCAAGATATTTTCATTAATTTTTGGCTGCATACACAATATGGAATCAAGGTCCATGGTAAGCTGTATTTTGTGTTTGTTAGAAGAAATGTTGCGGCCAAATAAAGAAGAATAAGCTTCACTACATCAAATTTTGCTTCGGCTGTGTCTTCTTTTAATGTCAAAAAAAATCTGTCTCTTTATATTTTTCTTGTTGACTGAGGCTTCTCCATTAAAATGTCTTTCCATGAACGATTTATATTCTTCATCTTCCTTCTCGTTCTTTTTCAAGTGCCCTGTTGTTTTTATTATCTGTCCTTGTATTGGAGCACCTAGTAAATCTCCAACATCTTCTTGTGTAAAAGTTAGCATGATATCACCAAACTGAAAATATTTTAAGTTCTTCTTGTAGTTCTTGATGATGAGATCTAAAGTTGTAGAATTTTTAATGGTTTCTGCAGGTGAAATGAGCCCATCAAAAATCATGTTAATAAACTTGTAGAGCGGCAGTTTTTTCAAATATTTTGAATGTTATGCTGTAAATAGTTGATCTTTGTTTATGTTTTCCACCAACTCAATGAACGCCTTAATATTATTTCTATAAACATTGTCCTTCCTGGGAAGCATTTGTTCATCTTCAATTTTCCTTCGTTTGATTATTGGTGCATGTTTTGAAAGGTTTTCTGTGAGAATTATTGCTGTTTCTTTTTGAATCTCTTCATTATCTCCTTGTTCAACATTTGCTCTCTGTAATAAGGGTTAAAAAAAAAATTAAATAAGTTTTGAATATATGAAGATATTTGAGCACTTTTGTGCGACTATTCTTAATAAAATTACACAATCGTGCAACTATCATAAATAATAACACACAAGTGTGCAACTATCCTGAATAATAGCACAGAAGTGTGCAACTATCCTGAATAAAAACATATAGGAAAGAAAATATCCTAAACAATAGAATATAGGAATGCAACCATCGTGAGTAAAATCATAGAAGCATGCAACTATCCTGAATAAAAGAACACAATAACGCAATTATCCTTAACAAAAGCACACAAGCATGCAACTATCCTGAATAATAGCACACAAGCTTACAACTATCCTGAATAAAAGCACACAAGCGTGCGACTATCTTGAATAAAACACACAAGCGTGCGACTATCCTGAATAGAAGCACGCATGCGTGCCACTATCCTGAATAAAAGCACGCAAGCGTGCGACTATTCTGAATAAAAGCACGCAAGCGTGCGACTATCCTGAATAAAAGCACGCAAGCGTGCAACTATCCTGAATAAAAGCACGCAAGCGTTGGAATATCCTGAATAAAAGCATGCAAGCGTGCGACTATCCTGAATAAAAGCACGCAAGCGTGCGACTATCCTGAATAAAAGCACACAATCATGCGACTATCCTGAATAAGAGCACACAAGAGTGCGACTATCCTTAATAAAAGCACACAAGGGTGCGACTATTCTGAATAAAAGCACATATGCGTGCGACTATCCTGAATAAAAGCACGCATGCGTGCGACTATCCTGAATAAAAGCACGCATGCATGCCACTATCCTGAATAAAAGCACACATGCATGCCACTATCCTGAATAAAAGCACGCATGCGTGCGTCTATCCGGAATATAAGCACGCATGCATGCGACTATCCTGAATAAAAGCACACAAGCATGCGACTATCCTAAATAAAAGCACACAATCGTGCGACTATCCTGAATAAAAGCACACAAGGGTGCGACTATCCTGAATAAAAGCACACAAGCGTGCGACTATCCTGAATAAAAGCACGCATGCGTGCCACTATCCTGAATAAAAGCACGCATGCGTGCGACTATCCAGAATAAAAGCACGCATGCGAGCGACTATCCTGAATAAAAACACGCATGCGTGCGACTATCCTGAATAAAAGCACACAAGCATGCGACTATCCTGAATAAAAGCACACAATCGTGCGACTATATTGAATAAAAGCACACAAGTGTGCAACTATCCTGAATAAAAGCACACAAGCGTGCGACTATCCTGAATAAAAGCACGAATGCGTGCCACTATCCTGAATAAAAGCACGCATGCGTGCGACTATCCTGAATAAAAGCACGCATGCGTGCGACTATCCTGAATAAATGCACACAAGCATGCGACTATCCAAAATAACTGCACATAAGGGTGCGACTATCCTGAATATAAGCACACAAGCGTGCGACTATCCTGAATAAAAGCACACAAGCGTGCGACTATCCTGAATAAAAGCACGCATGCGTGCGACTATCCTTAATAAAAGCACGCATGCGTGCGACTATCCTGAATAAATGCACACAAGCACGCGACTATCCTAAATTAAAGCACACAAGGGTGCGACTATCCTGAATAAAAGCACACAAGCGTGCGACTATCCTGAATAAAAGTACACAAGCCTGCAACTATCCTGAATAAAAGCACACAAGGGTGCGACTATCCTGAATAAAAGCACACAAGCGTGCAACTATCCTGAATTAAAGCACACAAGCATGCAACTATCCTGAATAAAAGCACACAAGCGTGCGACTATCCTGAATAAAAGCACAGAAGCTTGCAACTATCGTAAATAAAAGCACACAAGCGTGCAACTATCCTAAATAAAAGCACACAAGCGTGCAACTATGCTGAATAAAAGCACACAAGCGTGCGACTATCCTGAATAAAAGCACACAAGCGTGCAACTATCCTGAATAAAAGCACTCAAGCGTGCAACTATCCTGAATAAAAGCACACAAGCGTGCAACTATCCTGAATAAAAACAATCAAACGTGCAACTATCCTGAATAAAAGCACACAAGCGTGCAACTATCCTGAATAAAAGCACGCATGCGTGCGACTATCCAGAATAAAAGCACACAAGCGTGCGACTATCCTGAATAAAAGCACACAAGCGTGCAACTATGCTGAATAAAAGCACACAAGTATGCAACTATCTGTAATAAAATCATCCAAGAATGCAACTATCGTGAATAAAATCACACATATGTGCAACTATCCTGAATAAAAGCACACAAACGTGCAACTATCCTGAATAAAAGCACGCATGCGTGCAACTATGCAGAATAAAAGCACACAAGCGTGCGACTATACTGAATAAAAGCACACAAGCGTGCAACTATTCTGAATAAAAGCACACAAGCGTGCGACTATCCTGAATAAAAGCACACAAGTGTGCAACTATCCCGAATAAAAGCACACAAGCGTGCGACTATGCTGAATAAAAGCATACAAGTATGCAACTATCCATAATAAAATCATCCAAGAATGCAACTATCGTGAATAAAATCACACATGTGTGCAACTATCATGAATAATAGCACAAAAGTGTGCAACTATCCGGAATAAAAATTATGTAATCAAGCAACAAACATTAATAAAACCATATTAATAATTTTATCCGGAATAAAATTATGAATAACAACATTTACGCATGCGACTATCATTAATAAAACCACACAAACGTGCAAGAATTTACAATAACAGCATTCAAGGATGCAACAATTTTAAGTAACATCAAATTTTGATAATAATTCGAAAAATCAGTAAATATTGAAGTTTTTTAGTAACTAAGTACAATATTTGCCACAATCACTTTCGATTACTGTTGTTTACAATCTATAATATACATTTTTCATAAACAGTGAAATATGAAATAAAGAATACAAAAATATACCTTCCCTCGCACCATTGTTGATAAAACGACAATGATTTTCCAGTTTTCAGAAGATCGAGATTAAGTGAAGATCGCGATTAGTGTTTTATTTATTTTGTTGATCGACTGATTTAGAACATTGATTTGTTGTATGTAGTCGCGGTTAGGTTTATGAGGCGACATAAGGGTAAAACTGGAAATAATAGACCCGCATTCAAAAAAAGGGACCTAATTTTTAATGTTACAGCGGCTGGACTTTTTTTTTATTTTGAAAGTTAATAGGGATGTTAGTCTAACGTTCTCTTATTTTAAACCATGTAAAATGACGTACTTTATTTGACTATCTTCTAACCATTGACGGTGTCAAATGTCAAATGTTTCGACAAGCAACGGAAAAGATGGGATTACTGGAAGAAGACTAAAGTATAAGAGAATGTTTGACTGAAGCGTTGACCACGCAAATACCGTTATCTTTAAGAAGATTATTCGCAACGACCTTAATTTATTGTGCACCAACGGGGGTCAAAAAATTATGGGAAGAATGTTTTAATCATATGGTTGAAGATTATCCAAGTTCAAGTACAATGACTCGACCGTTACTTAAAAATCAACATCTACGTGATCTTAATGATCTATTAATGAACCATTATAAACAAATATTTGATTTTGAACTTCCAAGAATCAGAAATGATATAAATGTTGATTCTCTAACTTCAAAATTATTAGAGGAGAAACATTCAATTGTAACTCCTACAGAGGATATTATATCTATTGAAAAGTTAAAAGAATGTCAAAAATATGCATATAACACCATTACTAATGCAATTTATAATAAGAAGAGCAAAATCTATTTCATAGATGGTCCTGGTGGAATGGGAAAGGCCTTTCCTTATCGAGCAATACTTGGAAAACTTAGACAAGATGGTTTAATTGCACTTGCAATGGCTACATCAGGGATAGCTGCAACAATTTTACTAGGTAGTCGAACAGCACGTTCGCGGCTTAAAATCCCACTTAATCCAAATTCCAACTCAATGTGTGCAATACCCAAACAGTCTCAGTTAGCTGAACTTATGCGATTAGCCGATGTTCTCATTTGGGATGAAACAACAATGACCCACATATATGCTTTTGAAGCAATGGACATAACTTTAAAGACATATTAGGAAATTACATGCCATTTGGAGGTAAAATTGTAATAATTGGTGGGATTTCAGGCAAGTTTTACCTGTTGTACAAAAGGGTACAATATAAAAAACAATTGATATATGCATAGTTAAATCATCATTATGGAGACATTTATAAGTGGCCCATCTCACTTAAAATATGAGAGCTAAAGAAGATCATTTTTATGCATATTTCCTTCTACAGGTTGGTGATGGAGATGAGTCACATATATTTGAGGACAAGATAAGAATCCCAGATGAAATGATAATAGCATGGAAAGATGAAAATTCAATAACCACTCTTATAAATTCAACTTTTCCAACCTTAAACGTGAATGCATTCGATACAAATTATATGATTACCAGAGCTATAATAACCCCACTTAATGAAACCCTGGACATACTCAATGACGAAATTATTAAAAAAAAATCCTGGATGTCATCATGTCTACTATTCTTTTGATTCTGTGGAAGATGATGTAAGAAATTTGTACTAGATTGAATATTTGAATTCACTTAATTTAAGTGGTTTACCCCTACATAAATTGGTATTGAAGAAAGATGCACCAATAATGTTGCTAAGAAACCTTGATCCAAAAGATGGATTATGCAATGGTACACGGCTTATATGTCATGAACTTCATAAAAACATCATAGATGCAGAGATTGTTGTTGGTCACTTTGCTGGAAGTCGGGTTTTCTAACCACGAATACCTATGAAGCCCTCTGAAGATATTCGTTTACCATTTACTTTGTTACGTAAACAGTTTCCAATAAGATTATGTTTTGCTTTAACTATCAACAAAGCTCAAGGGTAAATAATTCTGAATGTGGGAATTTACTTTCCTCAAAAAGTATTTAGCCATAGTCAACTTTATGTAGCATTGTCCAGAGGAGTTTCAATGAAAAACACCAAATTTCTAATAAAAAATGGCATGGTTCAAGGGAAAACTGCAACCTATACTAGAAATGTTGTGTACAAAGATGTGTTGCTATCTTCAAAAGGATAGATTTGATATTTTTTGATTAATTATTTCTTCCTATAATGTTGAAACATGATTTAAACAATATTTATTTTCAGTTCCCTTCTTTTAATGTGTGCTTATAAAATAGCAATCACTAGCAATGAAATAAATCTTAATCCTACTAATTGTTTTATATTTAAAACTTTGTTTTTATGCATGTCATTCATATGTCAATTCAATATTCGGTATTTCTATTTCTTTCTCTTGAGCATGTAAATTATGCAATATTTCTTCAATTCATATGCAAACATATATAAAAAAACACAATATTTCAGAAACAACAATTCACGCTCGCATTAATAATTATAATAGTAAAATTTAACCAATAGGAGTATTTTTCTCTTTCAACATTCTCTCTCTCCCTCCACCCTTTCCTATATATATATATATTAATCATATGCAGGCCCATATGACCACGTTCTTGGCAGTTTTGCTCCATGCCTTCACATAGTAAATAATTTGTTCTTTACATGCTTTCCTGATATCCAAATTTAATATATCTAAATGTATATTATATTCCCTAGTTCTACTACCTGTATGTGCGCCTGCGCATATTCATTTTTACACCATGACAGACAAAAATTGCTTAATGATCATATAGATTAATGGATGAACAAAAAATGTTTAGTCCATCTTTAGTGTGCACTTTGTATTTCATGCTACAAAACTCTATGCACATATATGTGTTAGAAAATTAATATGTAATGGAGACCATCAGTTTACCTCTTCTGCTGTAGCAAGCTTTTACTAGAACTGGATATGTTTCCCAAAGCAACAACATTTTCTAGCCAGTTTATATAATTGCATTGCCAGTGTCCATATTTTTAGGTTAGTTATAACCAAATTAATGTAACTACATTAGTTGTATACTATATACAAAAATTCCTTTTATTAATTCCTAGCATCAGTATACTCCACCTAAAAAACCACAACCAGTAAACAAACTAAAACATGCACAAAACGTAACCTTTACAACTATAAAGCACCAAAAACAATTAGTTTAAAGCTAAGTGATGCAATTACTGATATATAATAGTGGCATAAACAAGTTAAATGCATCAAGTATGATAGTTAAAAGGGAGAATAACATACATATTAATGCTAATGGTTGCTTCTGCCCCGTATTAGATATTAACATGTAATGTTTGGGTTGAACAGAATATTTTCAAAAATAAAAAATGTATAACAAGTTCACATTTTATTTAATCAAAATGATATGAGCAAGTCTAACTAGTAAATCATCTAATCGTTGTCCTTTTGTAACTCCATCTACATATTTAATAGTCAAAATATAAGATATATACCAAAATGCTTCCTCACCTGAAAAGAAAGGTGAATCGTTTAGACCTTCATCAATGTGTTTCATGAACAGGTATCCAAACACGTGTAGATATAGGAAAAGAACGACTGACATGGAACCTTGCTATTCAAAATATAAGATATCCTGAATGTCTATTGTAGTATCTAAGAAAAAAATGGGTAAAGACGGAGCAACACGAGTCCTTTAAATGCCGAATAAGCCAAATATAGTTGAGAGTTATGAAAATAGTACAATGAAAATTTTAACATAGCTAAAATCACCGATGCTTACTGCAATTATTGCCATAAATCAAATTATCAGTATTCTCTTTGACTCAGAGCCCAAGCATGTCGCTCAATTCCAGTTTTTATAAACAATGCTAAACGCCGTTGGAGTACACAAATCACAAGCCCAGATGTATCTATCCCATGTATAAAACTCTGGAGGGGATATCTCAGGATGATTGGCGCATAAATGAGGGCATAATTCATCATATTGTCTGGCAAATGCTCAAAGTAAGGCAACAAATACACAAAATAGAACTAAATCGCAATTTCTATTTGAACATTTGAACAAAACCAAAATAGATTTAGCGCATCGCAATCATAATTTAGCAGAGGTACAAAAAAGGGAATAAAAAGGAGGAATAGGAAGAAGCAGCAGGAGCAAAGTTGAACTGATAAATCAAGGATAGAGGAAGATCGATGTATTTCTCACTACCTTTTTCAGATTTTTCTGGAAAAGCCCCAAAAGCATCGTATATTTCAATGCATCGCATCGATTTAGTACGGTCTGGTGTTAATGTGGAGTTAGTAGGATTTGTGCCGCCATTATGAAATAGCTCGACACTGCGCCGTAAGCTGAGCTCCATATTGCGCCGCCATTGTTTTAGTGAGGAATCAGTGGGGTTTGGTGTTAACTGTTGATTTATGTGTGGTTGTTTGGACTGTGTTTTGCGGGTGGCAGATTGTGTTCGCTATTTCTTACATGTTTGTAGCTCCGTGATTTGCCAACAAACAGTAAACGGGCACGAATTCTTAATTGTTATCTATCTCATGTATAATTGTTGTATCTTAATTATATCAATTATCATTGTTGAATACTAATTACTATGGACATGTTTTAAATGCTTAATCATTAACTATTAATTATCAATTGTTAAATATATCATTAAAAAATAAATTATTATTATTATTATCAATTGTTAAATATTTTATTAAAAAATAAACAATAATTATTATTATCAATTATTAGTTTTTATTATTAATTAATTATTATTATTTTTGAACTGCTTATTATTATTTATTATTTTTTAATTATTGATTATCATTAAAAACTGCTATTTATTTATTGACGGTAAATTATAAGTAGTCGTTATGACTTATTAATTAAAAACTACTACTTATTTTCAATAGTATGTTTTTTCGCAACTAGATTTACCACTTGTAGAAAAATACAGTTATTGCAACTAGGGACAGATGCTAATTTTTTTTTTTTTTTTTTACAAGTTTGGAAGCATAGTTGCAAATTATATGTCTATTGCAATTACTATAAAATCGCAATTGTTGAATTAAGTGGATTGTGGAAGGAGATACGAACTCCAAGTTCTTTCACTCGACTATTCGTAAGAAGAATAGTCTTCTCTCCATCCGTCAGATCCGTCGCCCTGACCAATCTTTGGCTTCCACTCCTAGTGAAGTCAAAGATATTGTTCTCTCCCACTTTCAATCCTTCCTCTCTGTTTCCTCGCCTGACCCGTCCCTGCTTGCTTTCATCCCTAGATTGGTACTTCCGTCGGACAGCTCAGACCTTACCGCACCCCCTTCCTTGGAAGAGATACGTACCTGCGTATTTGCTTTAAGCAAGGACAGTGCGAGTGGGCCAGATGGTTTCAACGGAGTTTTTTATAGAAGTGTGTGGCCTATCATTCAGGTAGATTTTTGCCTCGCCGTTCAGTCCTTCTTTTCAGGTGAAGACCTCCCCGCTAGTTGGACTTCCACCAATTTAGTTCTCATCCCTAAGTCTGATCATCCTTCCTCTTGCACGGATTTCAGACCTATCAGTTTGTGTAACTTCTCTAATAAGGTCATATCTAAGGTCCTAGCCTCTAGGCTAGCACCGTTTCTTGAGCGCATTATTTCTTCTTCGCGGGCTAGGTTCGTAAAAGGACGACTTATCACCGATAACGTCCTTTTAGCTCAGGAGCTGATTTCTCAGATCGACAAGAAGGTTCGAGGTTCTAATGTGGTCGTTAAGCTAGACAAGGCTAAGGCCTACGATCGCATGTCGTGGTTCTTCATCATCAAGGTCCTAAGGGTTTTCGGTTTCCCGGAACCTCTAATCGATGTGATTTGGAGACTAATCTCGAATTGCTGGTTTTCTGTGCTCATTAATGGCTCGGCTACTGGCTATTTCAGGTCCGGTAGAGGCCTCCGGCAGGGAGATCCCCTGTCCCCTTCCCTTTTCGTTATTGCTGCCGAGGCTTTTGTTTGTGGACTCCACTCCCTTACGATAGCTAGGCAGATCCATAGGTTCGGTATTCCGAGGGGCTGCCCTATCATCTCCTTCTTATCTTTTGCTGACGACATCATCATTTTCACTAATGGTTCTCGTCGCTCTTTTCGCTGCCTTCTTGATCTTATCAGACGGTACGAGATTTGTTCAGGGCAACTCATGAACACCGACAAGAGCTGCTTTGTGCCTGCTAAAGACCTTTCTCCAGTTAGATCCTTCGGGATCGAATCTACCTCTGGATTTAAGGCTAGTTCCCTTCCGCTTCCATATCTTGGTATAGTTCTATATCGAGGGAGGAAGCTCAACGCCATTTTCGATCCGCTAACCGACAAAGTTAGGGGTAAGATTATTAGGTGGAATGCCTCTCTCATCTCTCAGGCTGGTAGACTAGTTCTCATTAAGTCTGTCCTTGACTGCATGGGTTCTCATATCTTCGCAGCTATGACACCCACTGCATCCTTCTTTCGCTCCTTCCGTTCTTTGGCCTCTTCCTTTTTCTGGGGCAGCAATGACAACGTTTCTCGACATCACTGGATTTCTTGGAACGTCATTTGCCGTCCCAAAGAGGAGGGAGGTCTTGGGCTCCGTAACCCTAAGGATATCTGTTTGGCCTTTGCTTGCAAGCTTTGGGCGAGGTTTGGAGCGAACAACTCCCTCTGGGCGACGTTTCTCCAGGCCAAGTACCATAGGCTAGCAAGCACGAATTACACAGGTATCCCGTATAATGCTAGTGAGACGTGAAAACGTATGCAATCCGTAAAGGCTTTTACGGATGACCACGGGAATGGTACCACTTGGGACGGTGCTCCTTTCTCTCTCAAGGCAGCGTGGGATTCAGTAAGGATTCCTGGTCCAAGTCTTACTGTCTTCAGCTTTATCTGGAATGTCCGAATTCCGCCTAAGGTTTCTCTGTTTATGTGGAAAACTTTGCATGATGGTTTGCCAATAGATGAGAACATTCAGCGTATAGGCATCCCGCTCGTGTCCAGATGCAGGTGTTGCAGCACTGGACGCACTGAGTTCTCCTTTCACTTATTGATCTCGGGTGCTTGTGCCAGAGCGGTCTGGAATTACTTCGGGAACCTTATGGGTTGCCGAGGTAATGCCATCTCCGTGGAAGGTTTGCTGAGTTTCTGGGGGGCTGGGAACTCTGGTAAATCCTTTCGGTCTATTCTACGACGTCTGATTCCTTGTCTTATCTACTGGCACATCTGGTGCTCCAGGAATAAGGCGGTTTACGACGAAATAGCAATGGATCCTCCTTCGATCATCCGGAAAGTTAGGAACGATGTTTTCCTAGCATTTCGGGGCCGTCCTTTCAGAGGTGTCCTTAGTGGCCGATCTAGGAGATTGGCCATTTCATTTGACATTCTTCCGAATTCGGCCAATCTGAGGGCTGGCATCGGCTGATTTTGGACTACCTTTTTGTTTCTTTTTTTACTTGAGTAGTTTTCTCGGTTTCTGATTTCTGGTTTTGATTTCGTCACCGTTTATTCTTTTCATATTAGCTGGGTCTTCTTTGGTTTTCCTTTATATTAAATTTCTGTTTCTTTAGATATTTCCCCGTCCCCCCTCCCCTTTTTTCCATCCACCCCCCCTTGATGATGTTCGTTAATTATGCAGGTTTATTAGGTCCAAGGTTCAGACTGTGTGGAGCTTGGTGGATGCTTCTGTCTTAGGTTTCTTGACTGACTTCTGCCGGAGTTTGGAATGCCGGCACACGTATGGGTTCTGGGGTCCAAATTGTAGCACTGGTAGCTCACAGTTCTTCAGTGTCAGATTAGACGGTATGTCTATGGAGTTTCTCACCCATGGCATCTTGGCTCTCTTGGAGGCATGTCCACAGCTCTCTTTTATTGGACAGCTGGACTCATCGTCGTTCTTTAGCTTGCTGACGGAACTTCTGATTCGTCAGAGGATTAGATTGGAGCTGCTTTTAGTTGGTTTATTAGTTTGTTACTTTTGTTGTATTCCGTATTTGTATCTTGTCTGTGGGTGCACGGTTTCTGTTATTCAGAAATCGTTTTTGTGAGCCGTTGGAGAATGGCTAGATTCTCCCTTTTGGTATGATATTTTCTATTTAAAAAAAAAATCGCAATTGCTAAATTTTACAACTGGAAGAGAAATGCAGCTGCTAAAAATATGCTTTTTGCAACAGAAAGAAAATGTTTGTTGTTAAATCTCATTTATTGCAGTTGCTACGAAAGGTCTGTTGTGAAATATCATTTATTGCAACTGTCATGTATTGCTAATTGGAAACAGCTAGTTATAATAGGGTGTTTTTTTTGTAGTGAGTTAAATTAAAATAAAATAAAATAGTTATTGAATGTATAGTAATCATGTTAAATATATATATATATATATAAGATAATTATAAAGTAATAATTAAATCTAAGTTATATAATTTAAAATCGTTTAATATAAAATAACACAAATTTCAAATAATTTAAAATAATATAATCCAAACCACTTATCCATAATTCAAAAGTCCAGTTTCATTAATTCGGCTTCAATTTTTTTACCTCAAATCAATTGAATCTTTAAACAACACATTCTTAAGCTCGATTCATTTCGAATTAGTATTCAAGTTAGGTTATCCGATTTTTATTCATAAGAATTCAAATTACATTTAAATCACTCTTTTATAAAGTTTATATTAATTAAACCCAAATTTTAATTTATTCGATTATAAAATGTTAACTATGATTATACTCAGCTTCAAAGCATTTACTTAATAAATTATTACCAAATTAATTTATTAATTTTTATAATCATAACCAATTCATATAACTCATTTCATAAATTAAATTCACGTCTTAAAATCAATCAGTCTTACTAAATAAATTACATTTTAATTATTGTTATTTAACGAATCAAGTTATCGTTATATATATCTTCTCTTTAAACTCTTTTTATTTTATATTTATATAAATAGTTTTAAAATTTAAATAGTATTTATACTATAATAAAAGATTCATTAGTTTACTTATTAAAATAGTTTATATTATTTAAAACTTAAAACTAAATAATATTATAATTTAAAATCTTGAATTTTTATTAAACATATATAAACTTAAATATATTAAAATTTATAACATATAATTTTATTTTAAAATTTAAATTTAAAGCATTATTAAATAATCAAAATATAAGTTTAAATAAAGTTCTAAATTTAAATCTCTAAAATACTTTATCAAAATTGGAACATTTTATAAATTCAGAAAATGCTTTCAAATAGACCAATGATGTCTTTATATAATTTTCTACCTAGGTCAAGTGATACGGATATATATCATTTCAATGCATGACTTAAAATTTACGGGTATTTATCATTTCAAGAAGCATCACAATACAAAATATATATAACATCCATACATAAGTCAACACATATCATAATAATCAATTTTATGTCATATATATCAACCTGTGCAGTTAAAGCGCTTAGCGGTTTTATAGCGGTAGAGGTGCAAAAAGGTGTAACGGGGATAAAGCGGGAAAATAGCAGGGATATAGCAAAGGCGTAAAAAGGTGCACTAGATATAAAACCAAATAGTTGAAAGTTAATAAATCATCATTCTCACATTATACTTGTACGAGAAACTAATACTAAATAACCTTACATAACAAAATCAAGGAATATCATAGTTACGCATGCTAAATTTGATGAGTGTAATTGATTGTTACCATATATTAGCCACTTATGCCTTAGATTTATCCCTTTATGCTAAATTTACTTAATTTTTGAAAAGAGAACTAGTCAAATCAAGCTCTATATATTAATACTGCTAAAGCGGATGCTAAAAATCCTTGATTTAGCAGATGCTGCGGAAAATAGCGGGGATAAAAGCGAATCTACTATTCATTAGTGTTAAATTGAAATAGCGTAGCGGTTGAAGTGCGCTATGGGATATAGCGGGGATATTGCAGGACTTTAGTGGGGTTTAACTACACAAATGTCAACAATGTGCATGTTACATGTATGCAAACAAACAATCGGGTTTTCTATAACAATCAAAACATTTCAAATGTCATTTCAAATGATATCAATTTATACTGGAATTGTTACCCAGTGAGAATTCTCACTTGCATGGCAAAAGAATAGACGACAATGAATGGATACAATATAAAACGACAAATCCTGTGGAGACTACAAGTCGAAAAAATCCAACTCAATATCGGATCTATCCATCTCGGATCAAAATAGCAAACCCAAGTATTGACCTGCTTTTTGGTAAAGTAGTCACACGATGGTTTTTTTTGTTTGTTATCGAAGTACACAAGACTGGAGTACTGCTCGGATAAGTATGTGGCAATTTGGTCAAAGTCGCAAAGTGTACGAAAAGGTTGGAAATATGGTTAATTCTTGAATCGGTGTACTTGATTCGCCAGCACTTCAGATCGAGTAGGATTTGATAATCAGAAAAGGAAAAGACATTGGTTTTAGTGTGCGCAAGATCAAATCAGCTCCAAAACATTATCATGGTTAAGTTGATCACCTCCAAAGACAAGGCACAAGTCTTGGATCGAGATTTCATGTCACAGGCATGGATGGGATATAAAAAATACATTTTTTTTTATCCTTAGGATACAAAATCATAAATTCATATCCTATCCTAGTATACGAAATCCACATTACCACCAAGCACTTACCATGGCAAGTTTTCTCATGCATCAATCGCCTCAAAAGTCTTGCGCACATCAGGATTTGGGATTGCCAATCCTTGGATCAGATACGAAATATTCAATAATTTGGCAAATTCAAAATAGCCTAATCACATCGGGTTGATCAACAAAATTCATGGGATCAACACATGTTTTCTGGAAATGGCATTTCAAGGATTCGAAGTTTTACATATAGGTCTGGCAACTTCAAAAACCGTGTCACATACATGCGAGTCACACGTTTTGGCATGATCAACACGTGTGGATCACTGATTTTTAACACTCTAGTCAGGAAACAAAATTTCAGCAAACACTTGAATTTTGGCTAACTCCTGGGATCAACACGACTACTAGGATAAGAAATTCAAGACTTTAGCTACCAACTCCACTAATAAATACTCCACTGACATGACACCGGAGAGGACTATTGGCCTTTCATTTTCAGCACGTAGGAAGCTTCTTCTCGGAGCATTTTAATGGCTTCTTTCGTGGTATTCACAGCTTTGGAAGGTCTTTTAGACTTATAAACTTCACACAGAAGTTCACTCTTAACATTTTGGCATTTGAATTGACACTTAGCTTTGTTTTGGACATATTTGGACTTGGAAACATATTTTTATACATTTTGGCTTGAGGAAGATGATTATTTCCTAATAAGGAACTAAAAAGATTTTGTTATTCTCTAATACAACTTTGTAAACTCAAAGTGTTGATACTCGGATAATTTTTGTAATTGTAACAATGATGATGAATAGTTACTATGAAGTGGACGTAGGTGTTAGTGCCGAATCATTATAAACTCGATGTTGTTTACTTTTCCTCATTTTTATGTCTGGATTGTTTACTTAATTTGGATAATTCGTTTAATATTAACCCATCGAGTGTTGGCATGTGCGAGTGACCAATTCCCCACGTCAATCTTTTGGGGCGCCAGGCAGGCGATATTGGGTTGCCTTCGAATTTTGGATTTGTTAAGGAAACAAATTCTCTTAGATTTCTCTCAAATTTCACTGTGGTAAGAGGAAACAGATAAGTTTTGCTCATTCGGAAGGAGAAGATGTAGTGGAAAGTCAAGAAGTATCCTATACTAAATATCTATCGAACTACGTTACTCGTGAGGATATCGATGGAGTTGTTAAAGAGTTAACCAAGGATTTGACTTCTCCGTTAGAACAATAAGAAGAGCATTTCCAAAGATAAGAGGCTACAATGAATACTCTTCTTGCTGGGATTGAAGGTATCGTAAGGCCGTCGGGCCTAGGAAATGTTGTAGGAACAAGTGTTAGTGCTCCTTAAGGAATAATTCCGGACTTGGGGAAAATTCCCAAAGAATAACCCTGTGCCGACACCAATCCGCAACCATGTACCGAATCGGTTAGGCGCGGGGCCATCACCTCCAATCTTGTTTAAGATTTGGCTTAGGATTTGGTTGATCAGGTTTCAGGTTCGGGAGTTGGTAATGTCGCACAGGCGTCGGTGCGCGCAGCTGTGGATGTAGGAACTTCCATAGTTTCAGAGGCTAGGGTTGTTCCAGTCGAGGTGCCTTAGGGTTGAGTTGAGCCAGGCATCTTTGTTAGGACTCAACAGTTCTCTAATGTTGTACTTGACACTGGGGCACCGGTGTAGATTTGAATGATTGAAATCACTTGCTTGGTAATGGTAATGGTGCTAAAACCGGCGATATTATTCAACGATACACTTGAGGCTGGGCTCCTCTCACGAATTTGGATTGCGTTACTCATAGTCCATTCAATTAGGATATTCGAAATTCACACAGCCCATTGGATTTCGAATTGTCGATGTTGGAAGTTTTGATGGTAGGAAGGATCCTACAGTTCATTTGATGCGGTATACGCCCCATATGGAAGAACTTTTGGCTTCGTAGAATGTTATTATGAAGTGCTTTCCTCTTTATCTTACGGATATTGCTGCTTTGTGGTTTCGACAATTGGAAAATGAGTCGGTTAATTATTATAATGTTTTGTTTAGGAAATTAATCGACCAGTTTATGGTTCACATTGCTCGACCCAAGAATGTGATGTGTCTTACGGAAATTAAACAAAGCATAAGTGATACTTTGAGTAATTTTTGAAAGGTTTAATGTTGTTATGGCTTCGTTCGATTGACCGGACCCTTCAATGGTTTTGATGGCTGCGGTGTTTAGTGTCCTGAAAATGGTGGATTTCAAGATCTCGCTTCAGTGGGATCCACTGAGGGACCTTGTTGAATTCTATTTTTAAGATGAATGGTTTCTTTGGGAAGAGGATGCGAGGACTAAAAAGAAAGTTCTCGAGGATAATTCGGTTCGGGGCGAAGGATCGTCCAACTCTAGTAAAGACAAAGGAAAGGCTGCTCCCCGCAATGATCGAAATGCATGGAATCAATCCAAATTCTATTCCTAGGTGGATTTTCCAAAAACTCTAGAGGAGATTTGTCTGGAAGTTCACCCGATTACTCTTTTTAAGAAGCATCCCACAAGGGAGAATGATTCTGGTAAGCATTGCTTGTTTCACGACTTGGATGGTCACGACACCAAATATTGCGGACATCTTAGGGATATGATCGAAGAACGTATCAGATGTAGCGATCTGGCAGAATACATTCAGAATTAAGCTGTAATACCAAGAACTGCCTTCCTCGGTTCGGAGTAGGGATAGACTGGGAGCCACTCACGGCGGTTTTGTCATTAATTGATATGGCTTTCCAGATTTTCTGGTTTTGCAGATTTTGGTTCTCTTGGATTTCTAGTTTATTGGCTTCCTGGTTTATCCACTTTTCATCTCTCCACACTTTGTACTTTTAGCTTTATATATTCTGGTCTTTGGCATTCCTCCTTTTGATTATGACATTTATACTTTTGGCTTTTTGGTATTTTGGTTTTCCGGCTTATGGATGTGACCCTTGTGCAGTTTATTCCTCGCTATAACCTTGTTATATCCCATAACGGATTACCACCGCTGCGCTTTTTCCCAAATAGCCTCTTATATAGCCTATCCTCTTTAAGCCCCGCTATATTCCTATATTCTCGCTATATCCTATTATTAGCGCTATATTACTCTGTTCCCGCTATATCTTTGATGAAAGAAATGAACTGAAAAATGACACCTATGCATTATAAAAATTATGAAGTTAGTTTTTTTAATGAATTTTTAAATACAACAAAAGTACTCTATATTCTATAAATTTTAATTAAGTTAAATTGCAATTTACGTTTATTTGCAGATATTTGCACATGGTTTTGTTTAAAATTAAGAATGTACTAATTATATTTAAACTAAGTGCTATTTTTTCATTTAATAATCGTTTTTACATTAAAATATTATGAACAAGTTACATGTGCTATCTTTATGTCATCCGTTATATCCTGCTCTTTCCTTGCTATATCGCCGCTATGACTTTTTGAACCTCCGCCGCGTTGGATCCGCTGAGCGCTTTTACTACACAGTGTGGCCCTACTTTTATCTGGGTCTTCGGCTTATGTAATTTGGCTATCTTGGTGATTTAAACTATGGCTTATCACCTCTGGATTATGGTAATATTGGCTCCAGCCTATTGGATATTATGCTTCAGGTTTGTCGGCTACGGATAGCTTTAAGTCGAATCACACACATGTGATTAGGTCTTAATACCTAGGCGTGCTCTATATCCGACCATAAACCATTTTCTTGGAGATTAACTAATCCCTTTGGTTTACATGATTGTAGGAGGGAGGAAGGCCTAAGTCCGCCCACCCATGTATGTGATTAGACTTTAATCCCTAGGCATTCCCTTTGTGGTAGAGAAACCGTCCATTTCTTATACTCGTCTCTGGATTCACTAGCTTGGTAGTTTGGAGCGCCTAAGCCTGCCTATCTATGTGCGGGATTAGACCTTAATCCCTAGGCATGCTCTTTGTAGATGATAAACCGTCTAGTCTCCTACTTTCATTCTGTTTATCTGGCTTAGGATTTCCAAGGGCTAAGTCTGCCTACCCATGTACGAGATTAGGGCATTCTCTTTACAGATGATGAACCCTCCAATTTCCTTCACTTATTTCTGGTTATCCGGCTTGGGATTTCTGAGGGATAAGTATTCTTACCCATGTACGGGATTGGACTTAATCCCTAGGCACACTTTTTACGGATGATGGATTCTTCGAATTCCTTCACTCATTTCTATTTACATGGCTAGGGAGTTTGGAGGCTATGCCTGCCTATCCATAAACAGGATTAGGCCGTAATCCCTAGGCATGATCTTTATAGGTGATAAACCATCCAATCTCCTTCGTTTATTTTTCATTTCCTGGGTTATGGATAATTATGTCGTCCTACGTTTAAGGACTCAATAAACTTGAAATTGAAAGCGACTAAGTCAACTCATCCACATAAGGGATTAGGCCTTAACCCCTAGGAATTCTCTGCTTGATAATAAACCGCTAGGTTTTCCTTTGGATTTATTAAAAACTTCAACCCCTGAAAACATTAATAAAAATTACTTCGCTTGTTGGGACGCTGCTTGCGAAGTAAGAAAATCTAGAATTAGACCTTCATACTTTAAAGACTTGGTGTTGTAGGGAATTTGATCGCTAAGTACATAAATATTGGTCTCCAAGTAAGGACTTTGCTTAGGAAAGGACGAACCTCCTTGTTAGGTCTTGGCAAGGCTGTTTTATCTTGTGGTCAGTAGGGCTTACCTGTTTGGCTTTTCCTCAGTCCTCTTGTCACACTCTGGCAAGGGCGTCCTGGACTTTTCTGGCTTTTTGGTGGTTCTTTTGTCACACTCTAGCAAGGGCGTCTCAGACTCTTCTGACTTATCCTTGGTCGTCTTGTGGCGTTTTGGCAAGGGTGTCTTGGACTCATCTGGTTATTGGTTATTATGGCTTTCGGATTCATTCGATCATCTGATTATCTGATTATTCTAGTTTTTAGATTTGTCTGATCATCTAGTTTGGTTATCTGGTTATTGGCTACTCTCACTACAAGACATACCATGTTTGACAACATCTAAACTCAGCGTTTTAAACCAGTTGCTATTGTACACATCTCATTCTAACTAGAGAAATTAAGCACAACACAATATAATGTTGTATTACACTTTTGATAGCCCGCCCGAGTTTCCCTTTGTTTTTTTAATTCCCCGCTCAAAGCCTATTTTTTTCACTTACACTACAGTAGGAAGCTCAAAACCTCTAATCTCTCATGCCTATTGTTCCTCGTCCTTTCATCCACTATAAAATAAAAATCATAAACAATAATCTCTTTAGTTCGGCTTCAAGTTTTTCTAAAGGACTCGTTGAGTTTCTTAAATAGCTTAGTTAAAGAGGTCAGGTTAATTCATATTCATATAATGGTTTAGCGTTGACTTTAACTAAACAAGATTCATATTTTTTTTATGCATGATTACCTTTTTAATGAAAATTAAGCTTTTTACAACTATCTTTGTTAATTTACATATGCTAGTTAGTTTTGCGTTTCTTTATAGGATATTGGGTTATTTTAGGACACTAATTCAGCTTTTGCTTACTATTAGAAATGAGGACGTTTTTTTTTCTGAAACGACCCAAACTTCCCCGTGAAGGAAAGTAAGGATTGTTTGAGAACAACACACATCAGAACACAGAACATAAGAACATTTTTGTTGTTGATTACAACAATTACATCAGAGTACAAGAATATTCCAGAGTATGAATAAATAATATACATTGGAAATACAATATCAGAGATTTAAATTACATTTAGATAGCAGCGGAAAAATAATACAAACATACAACCGAAAGGAATATACGGATACAGAGCTTTCCGAATATCGCTTCAACTGTAGACCAGGATCCTATGAATATGATATCTGCAAAAAAACAAGCTACTCGACTGCCCGTGTGGAAAATATGGGCACCCGAGTTTGCCAGTGAAACAAAATACAGGTCAGTCATGGGACTGGTATGAGAAATCTTAACTAACCTATCTAATAATAAGGCTAATCACAGGACCACGCCGCTAACGCGGAACGGGTTTACTCCATTGGATTGCCAGTGCATAAAATAAAGTAAATCGTTAAATAACGCAATGCTTTTTAGAAAAATGAAACCATTATAAGACCCAAGTCCCATCACACAATGTAACGCACGCCGGAGGATAGGGTTTTACCTTATAATGGTCAAAAGATGCTTGATACGATAAAAACGGTATAATAGTGTGTATATATATTTTAATAAAACATTTCCAAGTAAATGTATCAATCCTAGACGGCATAGTACCCCATCCTACTATGTCGCCATACTAGTTATACAATCAAAACCGTAAGGGACGTATTGAAGATTGGGTTTCCATCAAGAGTCAAGGCTAGGGAGGAGATCCTTACCGATTCGAGACACTCTAGCAATGCCCCAGGATTGGTACTCTGTCCAACCCTTGGATAGCTGCAGGGCCGGTCCACACTTACTTTTGTGGATTAGTTATGCCTGAACACACGCTTCCCGGTCCTTTTGGACCTACAATACGGCCAGTGTCGACCACATAAACCGAGGCCTCGAACAATCCAACAACCACAATGAATAAATGCCAGCGCTGGTAGGTCCCTGGCACCACTCTAGCTAGAAAGAAACGTGTGCACTCCCTGCGTTCCCTTCTCCCGTTTTAGACTCCGCCGGTGTGTGAGGTTCGCGAAGTCACGATATACACAAAGCTATGCCTAAATAGACTGTGCTTTGATCATCAACCACAAGGTCTGCTTTTCAACAAAGCCTTGATCATCTGCATCTTGGCATGCCACATTGTCAGACTCTACCATATCATTGATCATCTACCAATATATATATAACCTCTAAGCTCATACGTCTTAGAGAAGGGTGTTAAGTGAAGAATAAATTCTCCACCACCAAACAGAAATATATAATCAGTAGCGTTCAACAAATACAGTAGAAAAGAATACAATGTCAGACACACAATCCATTTACAAGTCCGTTCTGGGTCTGAACGGAACAGGAGAAACCTGGGTGGCCCTCGTATATCCGGACAATCAACACATACGTCCGGACGACTACCACAGAAGTCCCTTCAGGTAGCTACTCCTATCGTGGACCTCAGTAGCAATACATCCATTCGATGTGAAAACCGCCGGTCTTCAACACCGTCTTCGTCTTCGACTCTTCATCGTCGTAATAGTTATTCAGAATGGGTTAAACCCGGTCTTTCCGAATAACTAGCATATTCTATAATTAAAAATCAAATGCTGTAAAAAAAACATCCAATGTCTCATTCCAATTCAGAATATTCTTTTAAATAGAATATTTATAATATTAGGGAAAGGTTCCCATTAATTTTATCAAAGATAAATTCCTTTAAAATATTCTTTAATCTTCATTTTAAAGATTCATTAAAACTCCAATTTGGTTTTAATGTCAAAAATCATTATTAAATGATTATTCAAATTTTAAGGAATTATCCCTTGTCTTTAATTGGGTTAAAGAATCAATGTTATTTAAAAACATTGTTCACTATAAACCCAAAATCATATTCCATCAATTATGGAATTTTCACAGAAATCAAGTCGATATATAAACGATATAAATTACTGTATCAGACCAATACTATAAATGAAATAACGACAAAGCCTTTTTAAATTCCATATATAGTATACGTCTTCTTTTACAGAAGCCTATCTCGAATATTATCAGATCGAATTTCCATTCAATTCCAATTTAATATATATTAAATTGGAAAAACTAGACTTTAGAAAATTTATCTTTAAATCTTAATAAAAAGATTTATTAATTCTAAATCACCTTTTAATGTTAATTTGGGTCAAAGACAAATGTCGTTTAAGAAACCTAGTTCACCAAAACCAATCTATTTAAGCAATTCCAAATAAATATTTTTCAAATGGAAAATTCTATTAAATCTAAATTTAGTAATTTCATTCTAGTTAATAACAAGTTTATTACAAAAGGAATATCTTTTATCTTTTGTTCGTCCAAGAACAGACATAGAAATCATCTTTTCATCTTTTGTTAAATATTCTTTAAAATATTCATTATAAAATATTCTTTGTATGAAAAGAATTTTCTATATAAAATATTCTTTATAAAACATTATCCTTTATTTTAAAGGTATTTGTACTATAATATTCTTTATTTAAAAAGATATTCTTTATATAAAAGAAATCCTTTATTGGAATGTGACTCAATCAGTCACCATATAACTTTAGTTATATGGATTTCATACATTGAATGTATATAACAAGGAAAATAAATGATTATCAAACATCCATCCACATCCAGAGTGCAATATACAACTGTGTGAGCATTAAAAATGAAATAATAACGCTCATCGCAGTCTGTCGATCTATCGATAGACGTACAATTAAATATTGGGATTAGTGTATGTCAATTTCCATCCAACACCCGTGTGGGGTTTCATCCAATCAAATAAATCATCTGTGCACTTGGGCGATGTGTGAAAATTATCGTCCCAATCACATAAACAAGTCCGGTAACTTGTAAATGGAAGTGTACTATTCAGTTTTGAATATACTCAACATTATAATTAAACACACCAACCTCACAGACATATATTTCAATTCTTTTTAAAGTGACAAAAATTGCCTCTTTATTCTAATTCTTTTCAAGTGCCAAAAATGTCTCTTTATTCTAATTTTTTCCAAGTGACAAAAATGTCTCTTTATCCTACTTCATACTTTTTAATGTATAAAAAGTATACATTTTCAATTCTTCCTTTTTAATGTATAAAACATACATTTTCATTTCTTCTTTTTGTAAACAAAATGTGATAATTTGTCTAATTCTTCTTTTGTAAACAAAATGTGATATTGTCGAGTCCTTTTTATGTAAACCAAACATAATAATGTTTCTTAACTTGTAATACAAACAAAATGAGATTTTGTTTATACTTTCTTAATGCAAACAAAAATATGATTTTTGGTTATTCTTTCTTAATGCAAACAAAAATATGATTTTTATTTATTCTTTCTTAATGCGAACAAAAAATATGATTTTTGTTCATTCTTTCTTAATGCGAACAAAAAATATGATTTTTGTTCATTCTTTCTTAATGCGAACAAAAAATATGATTTTTGTTCATTCTTTCTTAATGCAAACAAAAAATATATATGATTTTTGTTCATTCTTTCTTAATGCAAACAAAAAAATATGATTTTTGTTCATTCTTTCTTAATGCAAACAAAAAAATATGATTTTTGTTCATTCTTTCTTAATGCAAACAAAAAATATGATTTTTGTCATGTCCTTCTTAATATAAACAAAATAATGATTTTGTCTAACTCTGTTTCAAAGTGCCAAAATGTTTCTCTTAATTCATTCCTTTTTTCAAAGTGATAAAAATGAATGAATTACTTCATTCTTTCCAAAGTGGTAAAAATGTTTCCTTTAATTCATTTAACAAAATATGATAAAAATGTCAATCTTTTTCATTAAACAAAATATGATAAATCTATTTTACTAATCATATTTGACAAAATATGTTAACTCTATTCTACTAATCATATTTGACAAAATATGTTAATTCTCTTACAAATCATATTTGACAAAATATGTTAATTCTATTACAAATCATATTTGACAAAAATATGTTAATTCTATTACAAATCATATTTGACAAAAATATGTTAATTCTATTACAAATCATATTTGAGAAAATATGTTAATTCTATTACAAATCATATTTGACAAAATATGTTAATTCTATTACAAATCATATTTGAGAAAAATATGTTAATTCTATTACAAATCATATTTGACAAAATATGTTAATTCTATTACAAATCATATTTGAGAAAAATATGTTAATTCTATTACAAATCATATTTGAGAAAATATGTTAATTCTATTACAAATCATATGTTAACATAAAATATGTTATTCTATATAACACTTTTAACCAAAGCAATGTTTTCATCCTAAATAAACATTTTGACAAAAGCGGTGTATTAATCTAAATGTCCATTTTTAACCAAATGCAATGTTTTTATCTAAATGTTCATTTTTAACTAAAGCAGTGTTTTCTATTCTAAATGAATATTTTAACAAAAGCGGTATTTTAATCTAAATGCGCATTTTCTAACAAAAAGTGATATTTAATCAAATGGAGATTTCCTAATCAAAATGTTCTAATGTTAACATTTTTAAACCAAAATGTCGATTTCATACTAATGCAACATTTTAAACTAAAATGCAAATTTTTATACCAATGTGACATTTTAAACCAAGATGTACATTTTGTACATTTCTATTTCAGCAAAGAAAAAAGCAAAATGAGAACTTTTGTTCGTCAATAAACCTAATCCGAGAAAATAATAAAAATAATAACTTTTGTTTTCAACTTTTAGTTTCAACAAGATTGATAATTTTGTTTCACTATTTGGTCATAACAAAAATGATATATTTTTGTTTTCAATCCTAAATGTCACAACAAAACGATATATTTTGTTTTCATCCATTTCACCACCAACATGATACACACCATTTCCATTCAGTGATTTATCTCAATACAACAAGAACAACACTTCAATGAATATATAAATAACACCATAGAATGAATATAAACTTCAAAATAAAATAAATAAATAATTTATAAATTAAAAATAGAATTCTCACATTATTATTTGTTCAGATCTGAGATTTTCCCCAAATCTTGACTTGCTCAGAATTGGTTCAAATCTGTTCCATCATGTAGTACTTTTCGACACGATTCCAATGGTGGTTGGCTTGTTTAATTCTGTTTCAATTTGCACGAGATATGAAGTTTTTAACATTTTACAATTAAATAATAAAATTAACATTTGATTATCCCTTAATTAGATCTTAAACCTTCTTCTTGGATACTGTAAATAATCGAACCCACGCTTCATCAGAAATCCTCCATCACCGCTCCGCCCACAACCACCGTGACGCCGATCAAAGCTCACCGCTCCGTCGCCCTTTGAGGCAGCCTCCGACGCCGGCCACCGTGGATCGCACGATGGGCCCCACCATTTTCAATTTGCGTGCGAGCATGACAGCTTCAGGTCACGAATTCGCGAAGGCTGCTTCATGAAACTTCATCATCTCCATATGAGATTGAAGAGGGAAGGATGCTCTTCCATTCTGGTTTCGAATTCATGCTTAATTCTAGAAAGATTTGGGAGAGATTGGTGATTTAGTTTGGTGTATTTTTGGCCATGGAGTTTAGGGAAGAGGAGGCAGATGAAGAAGAAAGAAATTTAGATATATATATATTGATATTTTTTTTTCCTTTATGTGGAGAAGAAGAATAAGATCTAAAATAAAAAAAAACAATTGCTCAAAAGAGGAAAAAATATGAGAAAAATACGTGATTAATTTCTCACTGATGTCTCTTAACATATGGTAGGTTATGAAAGAAATTGATTAGCTGACTAGGCATGAGGTAGCGTATTAATTTCTCATTTAAATTTCAAAAGCAAGTTACGAAGAAAAAGAGACTAAAAGGGAAGAATTGAATGCATATTTATGTTAAAAGTATTTGTCTTTCCTGATGCTGAAAAGGCATGCGCATGAATTTATGCAAAAATCCATTGGCATTCACTTCTCCCTTAATTGGTTTCTCAATGTTATCATTTATTCTTCAAAAGTCTTTTGAAATTCAAACTTAAAATTATTAATGAGGTAGAAAAACTTTCCCTCCACTGTGAATCTAAAATTTAGAACAATGATAAAATTTCCTTTCTTAATATATATATATATATATATATATATGCAAATTTAAAGAATTGAAACCCCTTTTCATTTAAATTTGAAATAAAAACCGACAATAAATAGTAGGAGGCGAAAACGGAAATTTTATATAAACATCAATTAGAGAATTAATTGAGCATTTAGAAGAAAATGTTTATATGCAGATCATTCAGAACAACAATATAAACTAAGGTTGGTGCAATAAATGTAATCAATTTCCAGCCAAACAAAGAATTGATATCCCCCTTTTTCTTAATTTGCTTTTACTTGTTTATTTCTAACATTTTGTTTCCAGTTTTCAACATTCATTACCAATACACAAATATATATTTTAAATTGAAACAATACCTGATTAGCATAAAATTTCTATGTATAAATTCATTTAATTTATGTTCATATATATGAATAATGTAACATGGATGCATGTTCTAAAAATAAGGAAGGGAAGAATTTATTTCACCGTTACACCGTAAATTAAATGCCAATGTCAACGCTAAATTCACGAATTTATTTCACCCATTATTTCTTTATTTAGAACTAAACTACATATAAAGTTAAAATATTCTCTATTAGCAAAACGTTAACATTAAGAATTTAAATAAATAATCCATATATTTTATTACATGTGAATTGTTCACGCCCCGTATTTACATTAAAAAGAATATTTTTGACATATCTTAAATATACGTTTTCTTTTCTCTTTTAGTAATTAATTTCTAGCAATGTTAAAAAAATAATGTTTTTTTTTTTGCACTTTTATATTTACTAACATATATCTTTCTTTACTTCAAATAAAATAAAATTTTAACTCTTACTAATTTAAAATAAATTATTTTAAACAACCAAAGCTCATTAAAATAATTTAAAATAAAATTTAAATTTGCCCCGAAATTTAGGGTTGTTACATTTTCTCTCTGAAGTTGTTGTATTGGGAATGAATTTATTTAAAATGATTCTTAGATGGTACGAGTTACTCTTAGGAAAGTTTATAAGTAATTTTGTACTAGTAGTTGGATATATATAAGTATAACCTATAAACTGTTTGTTATAAGGTATGAGAAGTAGTGTAATAACCCGCCTTTTTGCCCGGTTTTCGCCGGTAATTAAACAAATTAAAACCATTCATAAACATGGATTGTTAGGAGTACTTACACATTTACACAAAAGTGAAAGAACTTTTCCATTATCATTACAACAAAATTACATCAAAGTTATAAGAGATACATCAGAGCATTGATTACACAACGGAAAAGATACTAACTCAGTGAAAGAATTTGAATGCTCTAAGATATAATAGCTCCAGCTAAAACTAGCATCCTGCTCCAACCAACTACAAGTCTAAAACTACAAGCCAAACTACAAGGTGTCCTATAAAAATTATAGGCACCCAGTGCTTAGGTGTGGGAACAAAAAACTCCAGGTCAGTCATGGGACTGGTTAAGAGCTCAAAACATTTGTTTTTATGGTTTATTTTAATGTTAGGTAATTCACCGAACCACGCCGCTAATGCTTTTTGAAAAATGAAACTAACATAAGGTCTCGCAGCACACACACCATGCAAATGCACATTTGTGTAACAACCCAGAATTTTTGAACCAATTTAAAATTTTTATTTTAGTTATTTTTATGGGTTTTGAATATTTATAATGATTTATTTTAAATAATAACGACTAAAAATTTATTTTAAACAAAGTTAGAACGTAGAAATTTATATTAATTATTAATAGATTTTGAAATGGAGCGGTAGTTTGAAAATTCGATTTTAAATTTCAGATGAATGTACAAAACTCAAAATAAACCGGATTTCAGTAAAACCAAAAACATCTGAATCTGTTTAACAATATCTTTCTAATGAATGTGAAAAATTCCGATTTCATAATATAAATTGTAAGTTATGTCCAATTTAAAATTTAAAATAGTCGCTATGGAATTTATTTATATATTTTTTAAAATAATATATAACCCTTAAAAATAGCTATTTTGCAAATGACCTCTGTTTTCGACGAAAACACTTTTGTCGGATCCGGAATATCAAATTATTGTTAGGTTTCAAATTTCATAATTTCTGGAATTAATATGTGAGCATGATAAATTTAAACGTGTTTTGTCAAAGTAGCTTAAATTTAATCAACCAGAAAAATATCATTTTTCAAACGGCTTCCAAATTCGATGAAATTAGTTTTATTAGGACCATATCGTCAAAACATAGCTAGATTTATTTTTCTGTAATTTTTTGAGTCAATATGTGGCGAGGTAAATTAAAATGTATGTTTAAATTCAATATATATTGATTTATATTTTAATTTTGACGAAAACTAATCATAACAGTCGAATTGGCTTATGAAACATATCTTATTGTGTCCGGAATGAGGGTATTCGGTTAAGGATGATAGTCATTGGGCTTGATTTGGAGTTCGGATGAGTTAGAATCAATAAGAGAATTAATTAAGTGAAAATTAGGGACACATCCCTACTTTCAAACTTAATGTAGCCCACGTCCCTCCCTTTTTTTTATAAGTTTCCGCCCCTTGTTTTCAGCTGCCGCCTTCCGCTTTTTCCTTCCACCATACTTCCGCCATCTTCATTTGAAAGTTACGTGTTTTCTTCAATAAAAAATGCGCTGTTAGTAAAAAAATAAATTCTAAATTCTGGAAACTTCTCCAGAAGTCCACGGAAAAAAAGTTGCATACATGTATGCAACTTTTGCCAATAGTTGCATACATGTATGCAACTATCTGCATACACATGCAAAAAATATGTGCATGCATACTGAATAATTGCATAAAAGTATGCAGTTGTTCAGAATAACCGCGCACTTGTATGTAAGAATATATTGAAGGCCGTAGGCTACGCAATATGTACATACTTGTATGTATTTTTTCTACGTAACTACATACTTGTATTCACATATACAAGTATGCATGTTTTCTATGCAGATTTGAATACTTGCATCAAAAGATGCAATTATTTCACAAATCTGCATACATGTATGCAACTATGCTGCTGTTCGATGAAGAATTGAAATGAATGCATACATATATGCAACTAATTGAATTATATGCATCTTTTGATGTATTTTACTACATTTCGTTGTTTTTGTGTAATTTTTGATTTTGACGTTGTTTTTGATGTTTTTTTAACCTGAGTTTTTTTCATGATTAATTGTTTTAATTATTACGAATTTACGTGATTTTTTATATTTTATTTTTATTTTTTTAATGTATTTTTGAAAAATAGGGACTAAATTTATAATAAGTTTATGACCGGATGTGAGCCTAATTGTAATAACCCGAAAATGCGTGCCAGTTTGAAATTTTTATTTTGGCAATTTTAGCGAATTTTGAATATTTAAAATAGATTATTTTAAATAATATCGACGAGAAATTTATTTTGAATAGAATTCGACGTATATATTATACGCGTCGTCGTTTGAATATAAATATTTATATATAATTATTAATAGAATTGAAAATGGCGCGGTAGTTCGATAATTCGATTTCAAACTTCAATTGAATGTACCGGGTGCAAAACAATCCGGATTTTAGTGAAACCAAAAATAATAGGATCTAATTGATGATATCTTTCCAACGAATCCGAAGAATCAAAATTTCGTAGCGGGAATCAAAAGATATGTCCAGTTGAAAATTCTGAATAGTCGCTATGGAATTCAGGCCCTTAAAAATGGACATTTTGCAAACGACCTCGGATTTCGACGAAACCACTTTTGTTGGATCCGCAGTGTCAAATTATTGCTAGGTTTCAAATTTCATAATTTTTCGAAGCAATATGTGAGCGTGGCAAAGGAAAACGCGTTTGACCAATTTCAGTTGATTTTAATCGACTGGAAATTGGCCATTTTTCTAACGGTCTCGGAATTCGACGAAATTAGTTTTGTTAGGACCGTATCGTAAATACGAAGCTAGAAAATATTTTTCCGGAATTTTTAGAGTTAGAATGTGACCCCGGTAATTTGAAATGTACGTTTAAAATTCAATATAGTGATTTAAATGTAAATTTAACGGAAACTGATTTTAACAATCGAATCAACCTGCGATACATATCCCATTGTGTTCGGAATGGGGGTAAAACGCTATGGGCGACAGGCGGTGGGCCTCGTTTAGATGACATATGTGAAAGTCAACTTTTAAAAGTAATTAAATAATAAAATAATAAATAAATAAATAAAAAGAAAAATCCTCTTTCCCTTAACAGGCCCCCCCCCCCCCCGATTATTTCAGAAATCAAAATTAAAAAAAAAAAAAAGAGGGGCTATGCCCTAGCTCGCCCACCGCGGCTCCAGGAGGGCGCGTCGCCCACCGCCGCCAGGGCACTGGCTTCGCCATCGCCCCCTCCCCCAATCTCCCACCTCCGACGTTCTTCCTCCTCTCACTCCCATTTCTGATTTGAAGAACCGCGCACCACCCAAACCCGCCAAGGCCGACCACCGCACAGCCGCTCCCCTCCTCCGTCGGCGCGCAGCCTCCCCCGCCTCCCCCCTTTTGCTGCGACTTCCCCTCCTTCTTCAATCTGCGTTGAAACAGTCCTCGCCCCCCTCTTCTTCTAACAGTAAGACTTCTTTATTTTAATTATTCTTATTTCAGTTTTTGGATGTAAGGAGTACTGTTTTCCTATATGATTTTAGATTGGAAAAAAAAAAATATATAATCTTTACTATATAGGAATATTAAAAATATGATTTTTATATTTTTAAAGTATTAAAAATATAATCTTTATAGGATAGAGAATATTAAAATATCATCTTTGTATATGTAACGAAATAAAAATCTGATTTTTATTTTATATACATTGAAATCAAGTGATGATTTTTTTTTTAAAAAAAAGGTGAAATCTTTAAATTTAAAAAGGCGAAATCTTTAAATTTAAAAAGGTGAAATCTTTAAATTTAAAAAGGTGAAATCTTTAAATTTAAAAAGGTGATATCTTTAAATTTAAAAAGGTGAAATCTTTAAATTTAAAAAGGCGAAATCTTTTAATTTAAAAAGGCGAAATCTTTAAATTTAAAAAGGTGAAATCTTTAAATTTAAAAAGGTGAAATCTTTAAATTTAAAAAGGCGAAATCTTTAAATTTAAAAAGGCGAAATCTTTATATAGAAAATAGCGTGATAAAAATATAATTTTTATCTATATAACATAGTAGTAAAAATTCGATTTTTATATTGAATAGCAAAGTAAACCTTCGATTTTTACAAATATGAAATAGCGATGAAAATTCTATTTTCACAATATGAAGTTAGCGATAAAAATATGACTTTCAAATTGAAAGTGAATAAATAAAAATGTGATTTTTATTTTAAAGACATCGAAATATAAAAATGTGATTTTTATATATATAGTGACTACGGGCAAAGAAGCTGACGAAGATGCGAAAACGGCGAAGACTTCTGCAAATGAAGTGCCGTGGAGCTTGGATAGCTTTCGGTGAGAACTTCTCACTCAAATTCTATTTTTCTAGTTATATATATATATACTAGGATGCAGACGGTGCTTATTAGAAGCACCCGACACCCGTCCACATACCATGGACTTGTTTGTTTGGTTGTGTAGTTGGTTAGATTATTTGATTGGATGTTTGGTGATTGATTGAGATATTGGTTTGAATGTGGTTTGTGGTGTGAAAAATCGAATCGATAAATTGGTTAGGATTAGACGTGCGCCGTTATAAGGCGAAGGAGTAAGACTAGGTTAGACTCTTACTCCAAATTTTGTGGTTTGCATAACGAAAGTGATTTGATTGATGTGTGAATGGCGTGGGCCTTCACTAGACCGGGGATAAGGCTAGGCCTTGTCCCGTTTCTAGTATCGTGCCGTTATGCCGCCGAAATTTTCTAAAATATGTTAGAAAAATAAAAATATCATTTTTATTGTGTAAATGAAATGAATAGAAATTCAAGTGTTGAAATAGAATATTTTATCGTTAAAAATAATTTTTAACGTGAAAGTGAATAAATAAAATATTTATAAACAAATCGGCCGATTTGTTTATATACACTGATTTGACTGATATTGATTGGGTTGATAAATTTTACACATCGCCCAGCTGCACAAATAAAATCTGTGTTTGATTGTTTGAAACCCCACACGGGTGTTGGGATGAAATTTGAAGTTCACTCATCCTGATTGATTAAATATGTCGATCGGTGGATTGACAGGCTGTTATAAGCGTCGGATACCTATATTTGATGCTTATACAGTGTAGTGCACTTTGGTTGATGGTTGATTATTTTTCAATGCTATTATATACATATGTTGTATGGAATCCATATAATTAACACTATATGGTGATTGATTGGGCCTCATTCCAATCGGGAAAACAATGAATATCATAAAAGAAAATTCATGTGTTGAATATAAAAACAGTCATGTGTTGACGGTGATCATGTGTTGAAACTATTCATGTGTTGAGTAGAATATTTTTAATAAAATAAATTACATCTTTATCATATTTACGATTAGAATCTACTTTACGGTGGAGTCTAATTAAAATCAAACGATAGATACCATAGTTTTATAAAATATTTTACATAACAAAAATAGTGAGGTGTTGACAGTACTCATGTGTTGAGATTAGTCGTGTGTTGAAAGAAATATAGGTTCATGTGTTGAATTGAATAGAAGTTTTTGAAATATATAAAGCCGTGTGGATTAGAGATGCGCTATTTTGACGTGAACGATATTTATATCGATTTTATTCGTTTTACAACGAATATTGAAAAGTGATTTCAAAACTAAATATTTTGAAATGAAATTCAATTGAATTAGATTAAAATTCGAATTGAATAGGAAGTGAATTTGAATTTGAATAAAATAGGAAGTGAATTTGAATTTGAATAAAATAGGAATGAATTGAATTGAAAACGATTTCGAAATGAATTGAATTGAAAACGATTTCGAAATGAATTGAATTGAAAACGATTTCGAAATGAATTGAAGTGAAAACGAATTCAAATTGATTTGAAAGCGAATTGAAATGAATTCAAATTGAATTGGAATTTGAATTGAATAGAAATGAATTTTAAAACGAATTTATAGAGAAGAATTCAATTTTGATTTGAATTGAAATGGAAGTTGAAATTGCTTTTGAAACGAATTCAAAACTATTTTTAAAATTCGTTTTAAAAGGAAATCGACGAAATATATATTATATATATTATATATATAATATAATGGCCTGAATAGAACGCGCCGCGCCGCGGCAGTTCGTGAATTTCGACCATTTATTTCAAACGGACATTGCGGGAGATCCGACCGTCGGATTCTCCTAAAACCGGAACCGTTGGGTTCGTATCGAAAAGAGCTTTCCAATGAATATTAGAAATTTGAAATCTAACGGTTGGATTTGGAATTATGTCCAAATCAAATTCGAAAAAGGTCGCTGTAAGTGCAGTTCGATGGCCGTTGTTGGAAATCGACTGTACGGGCCTTGATAAAATTAATAAAAATATCTATAATTTGTGTAAAATTATAATATGTGAATTGGAAAGATTTGGGCTGGAAAATTCCACATTTGAAAAGATAAAAATAGATTTTTATCGAAATGAACTAGTTTTGAACTAGAATTGAAATCAATTTTTTTTTAAAATAAATAAATTGAATTTGAAAGTGATTTTGAAAATAATCGATAATTTCCAATACGTGGATTGGACTGGAGCTGAATCGAAATTATCTTCGGGATATTTCGATGTTGGATTTCGTGACTATACAAATATTGTTATGGGGATTTGAAAGATATTTTATATCGTTATTTCCAATACGATATTTGTTGGTTTCAGAATTTGATATTGAATATAAGCCGATATATTTTCTATTCAGAGCCTTGTATTTAATATCAAATGTGATTTGGTTTGTCGTGAATCGTGTTTTGATGACATTGGTTCTTTAACCCAGTTAAAGGCAGAATATTGATTTTTGAAAAGATTAAAACTAAGTGGAGTTTTAATGAATCTTTAATTAGATTGAAAAGTGAATTGATAATTTAAATTATCCAATCTGAAAAGTGATCGAGAGTGGAGTATCACCAGTTTTGCTCCAAAGCGATAGTTAAATCTTTAATTAGATTTGAACGTGAAATGGTAATTAATTTTACCGATAACACAGTGGTGTTAGATGTGGAGTATTACCAGTTTTCTCCATGGGATATATAGGTTGGGATTGGGAAATAAAATAAATAATTACTTCGGTGTGGTTCGTTAATCCCGACTAGTTTGAAGTGATATCCAAAGGAGGATTAAAGAATAAATTTAGAATAATTTATCTTGGATAAAATTAATGGGAACATTTCCCTAAGAATGTGATATTGTGAATAAAAGAATATTCTGAATTGGGATGAGGCGTTTGTTGTGTTTGTGTAACATTCGTTTATTATATACGTGGGTTATTCAGAAAGGCCGGGTTTATACCCATTCTGAATAATCGATTCGACGAGATGTCGAAGATGAAGACGGTGGTTGAAGACCGGAAGTCTTCACATCGTTTGGGTGATTACTGATGATCTTGATTGGGCTGTACACCCAAGATGAGGGAAACAGTCGGTGATCGTCCAGACGTACTTGGAGATCGATGGATATGCGAGGAAAGTGCCTCCGGTTTCGTTCAGACCCAGAACGGACTTGTAAATGGACTGTGTGTCCGACATTGGATTTTAGTCCGTGTGATTGATCTCTATTAAATATATATCTGTTTGGCGGCGGAGAATTTATTCTCTTGCTTAACGCCCTTCTCTGAGACGTACGAGCTCAGGGGTTATATATTGATGGATATCAAACGCATGGAGTGAATTGCCTGTGTGGCATGCGTAAGTGGCAATTGATCAAGGCTTCTGTTGAAAAGCAAAGTCTTGTGGTTGATGATCAAAGCACGGCCTGTGTGGCATAGCTTTGTGTATAACGTGAATTCGCGAGCCTCACACCTCGGTATGAGTCAAAAACGGGAGATGGACCGCTGGGAGAGCACGACGTTTCTTTCTAGCTAGGGTGGTGTCAGTGACCTACCAGCCCTGACATTTATATACTTTTCACCTGTGTGGTTGTTGGAATGCGAGGCGCCTCGGATTTAGGTCTGTAAGGACCGGGAAACGTGTGTTCAGGAATAACTAATCCTCAAAAGCAAGAGAGGACCGGCCCAGCCGATTCCAAGGATCAAAGTGGGGTCCTGAGGCATTTGCTAGAGTGTCTCGAACGCGGAGAGGAGCTTGCCCCTTGCCTCGGCTCATGACGGAAATCCAATTTCCAATACGTGTATTGCGGTTTTAATTGTAGAACTAGTATGGCGACATGATATATGGTACCCATGCCGTCTATGATTGATATTTATGATTGAATTGTTTTGACACTATACACTTATTATAGTATCAAATAATGTGTTTTAAACGTATCAAGCATGCTTTGGCTGTTATAAGGGAAAACCCTATCCTCCGGCTTGCGTTGCATTGTGTGATGGGACCTGGGTCTTATAACAGCTTCATTTTTCTTTATTTAGCATTGCGCTGTTTGTTCTATGCACTGGTATTCTTGGGAGGAAACCCGTTCCGTGTTATACGGCGTGGTCCCTTGATTTACTGAACTTTAAAATAAAGAATTATAACTGTTTTAGTTCTCACACCAGTCCCATGACTGACCTGGAGTTTATTGTTTTAACCTAAACTCTGGGTGCCCCTATTTTCCGCACGGGCAGCTAGTAGTTTTGGTTTTGCAGATTTATATTCACAGGGTCCTGATTTACAGCTGGAACGATGCTCGGAAAGCTCTGTATCCGTGTATCACTTTCAGTTGTGCTTTTGTATTATTTTCCGCTGCTTTGTAATTTATTGTAATCTCTGATATTTATCGAATGTAATTTATTCATTTATACTCTGTATATTCTTGTATCTGATGGAATTGTTGTAATAACAATGAAATGTTCTTCCGTATGTGTCCTTTTGTGTATTGTTCTCAAAGTATTCGTGCTTTCCTTCACGGGGAAGTTACGGGTTCTTACAGTGGTATCAGAGCTTTGGTTTACAGAGCTCGAGAACAAGACACATTAGAACCATACGAAAGAATTCATCAGATATTGGATTAGTAATATCCAATTAGAATGACTCGTTAGAGATAGGATCAGTAGTATCCTAGAACGAGTGAGAAGAGTATATTTTAAAAATGAAAACAATTTTGTTTTGAAATTTAAATCGTTTTATACGTATTTGAATATTTATTTATTTTGAATATGGACAATCGAGTATATAAGGATTTTGCATATACGCGTCATGAACGTATATTCGAAGTTTTAATATACTGGGTAGATATAGAATCACATTCTAGACACCCGGAGATGGTTCTGATGATTGATATATCATCATCAGAATTTATGTTCGTGTTTCGAAGGTGTGATTTCTATATAATTCCATTAGACTGGTGTGAGAACCAAAACTTATATAGTTAGAACACATTGTTGTGAATTGGCATCAAAGACATGATTTTTGTATATATATCAAAATTTATGAATTTGAAACTCTAATCCACTAATTGATTGATGTTTGTGTTGTTTGTTTATTTGTTTGCTGATTTTTAACCATTTATGCCTAATAGAATCAAATATTGAATTGTATCGGAAATTGGTAGCATTTGCTTGCATATACATATACTTACATTGAACAGGTCATAGCAAGGAGGCTAGAGCAGAGAATAAAATTTGTTTGCCCGACAAATAGGTACATGTTTACTACATAATTTCCTGTTTTGTTTGGGTGATGATGATTTTGTGAGCCTATTGGCTAGCCGCTTGGCTTTTTCTTTTTCTTTTTGAGATCTGAAGGACCGGGGAAGCTATTTGAAATTCCCCGATGCTCCCATTGCAGGGGAGGTTATGGCGAAATTTTTCGAAAATTTAGGGTGTTAGCCAAATTTTTGAAATTTTGAAAATTCTCAGAAACTGAAAAGTTGTAGAATGGAAGCCCGACCGAATGTAGAGCTTAATAATCAAACCACTTGCGACTTTGTTCCTTTTCGGGGACGAAAAGTTTTAAGTGGGGGAGATTGTAATAACCCGAAAATGCGTGCCAGTTTGAAATTTTTATTTTGGCAATTTTAGCGAATTTTGAATATTTAAAATAGATTATTTTAAATAATATCGACGAGAAATTTATTTTGAATAGAATTCGACGTATATATTATACGCGTCGTCGTTTGAATATAAATATTTATATATAATTATTAATAGAATTGAAAATGGCGCGGTAGTTCGATAATTCGATTTCAAACTTCAATTGAATGTACCGGGTGCAAAACAATCCGGATTTTAGTGAAACCAAAAATAATAGGATCTAATTGATGATATCTTTCCAACGAATCCGAAGAATCAAAATTTCGTAGCGGGAATCAAAAGATATGTCCAGTTGAAAATTCTGAATAGTCGCTATGGAATTCAGGCCCTTAAAAATGGACATTTTGCAAACGACCTCGGATTTCGACGAAACCACTTTTGTTGGATCCGCAGTGTCAAATTATTGCTAGGTTTCAAATTTCATAATTTTTCGAAGCAATATGTGAGCGTGGCAAAGGAAAACGCGTTTGACCAATTTCAGTTGATTTTAATCGACTGGAAATTGGCCATTTTTCTAACGGTCTCGGAATTCGACGAAATTAGTTTTGTTAGGACCGTATCGTAAATACGAAGCTAGAAAATATTTTTCCGGAATTTTTAGAGTTAGAATGTGACCCCGGTAATTTGAAATGTACGTTTAAAATTCAATATAGTGATTTAAATGTAAATTTAACGGAAACTGATTTTAACAATCGAATCAACCTGCGATACATATCCCATTGTGTTCGGAATGGGGGTAAAACGCTATGGGCGACAGGCGGTGGGCCTCGTTTAGATGACATATGTGAAAGTCAACTTTTAAAAGTAATTAAATAATAAAATAATAAATAAATAAAAAGAAAAATCCTCTTTCCCTTAACAGGCCCCCCCCGATTATTTCAGAAATCAAAATTAAAAAAAAAAAAAAGAGGGGCTATGCCCTAGCTCGCCCACCGCGGCTCCAGGAGGGCGCGTCGCCCACCGCCGCCAGGGCACTGGCTTCGCCATCGCCCCCTCCCCCAATCTCCCACCTCCGACGTTCTTCCTCCTCTCACTCCCATTTCTGATTTGAAGAACCGCGCACCACCCAAACCCGCCAAGGCCGACCACCGCACAGCCGCTCCCCTCCTCCGTCGGCGCGCAGCCTCCCCCGCCTCCCCCCTTTTGCTGCGACTTCCCCTCCTTCTTCAATCTGCGTTGAAACAGTCCTCGCCCCCCTCTTCTTCTAACAGTAAGACTTCTTTATTTTAATTATTCTTATTTCAGTTTTTGGATGTAAGGAGTACTGTTTTCCTATATGATTTTAGATTGGAAAAAAAAAATATATAATCTTTACTATATAGGAATATTAAAAATATGATTTTTATATTTTTAAAGTATTAAAAATATAATCTTTATAGGATAGAGAATATTAAAATATCATCTTTGTATATGTAACGAAATAAAAATCTGATTTTTATTTTATATACATTGAAATCAAGTGATGATTTTTTTTTAAAAAAAAAGGTGAAATCTTTAAATTTAAAAAGGCGAAATCTTTAAATTTAAAAAGGTGAAATCTTTAAATTTAAAAAGGTGAAATCTTTAAATTTAAAAAGGTGAAATCTTTAAATTTAAAAAGGTGAAATCTTTAAATTTAAAAAGGCGAAATCTTTTAATTTAAAAAGGCGAAATCTTTAAATTTAAAAAGGTGAAATCTTTAAATTTAAAAAGGTGAAATCTTTAAATTTAAAAAGGCGAAATCTTTAAATTTAAAAAGGCGAAATCTTTATATAGAAAATAGCGTGATAAAAATATAATTTTTATCTATATAACATAGTAGTAAAAATTCGATTTTTATATTGAATAGCAAAGTAAACCTTCGATTTTTACAAATATGAAATAGCGATGAAAATTCTATTTTCACAATATGAAGTTAGCGATAAAAATATGACTTTCAAATTGAAAGTGAATAAATAAAAATGTGATTTTTATTTTAAAGACATCGAAATATAAAAATGTGATTTTTATATATATAGTGACTACGGGCAAAGAAGCTGACGAAGATGCGAAAACGGCGAAGACTTCTGCAAATGAAGTGCCGTGGAGCTTGGATAGCTTTCGGTGAGAACTTCTCACTCAAATTCTATTTTTCTAGTTATATATATATATACTAGGATGCAGACGGTGCTTATTAGAAGCACCCGACACCCGTCCACATACCATGGACTTGTTTGTTTGGTTGTGTAGTTGGTTAGATTATTTGATTGGATGTTTGGTGATTGATTGAGATATTGGTTTGAATGTGGTTTGTGGTGTGAAAAATCGAATCGATAAATTGGTTAGGATTAGACGTGCGCCGTTATAAGGCGAAGGAGTAAGACTAGGTTAGACTCTTACTCCAAATTTTGTGGTTTGCATAACGAAAGTGATTTGATTGATGTGTGAATGGCGTGGGCCTTCACTAGACCGGGGATAAGGCTAGGCCTTGTCCCGTTTCTAGTATCGTGCCGTTATGCCGCCGAAATTTTCTAAAATATGTTAGAAAAATAAAAATATCATTTTTATTGTGTAAATGAAATGAATAGAAATTCAAGTGTTGAAATAGAATATTTTATCGTTAAAAATAATTTTTAACGTGAAAGTGAATAAATAAAATATTTATAAACAAATCGGCCGATTTGTTTATATACACTGATTTGACTGATATTGATTGGGTTGATAAATTTTACACATCGCCCAGCTGCACAAATAAAATCTGTGTTTGATTGTTTGAAACCCCACACGGGTGTTGGGATGAAATTTGAAGTTCACTCATCCTGATTGATTAAATATGTCGATCGGTGGATTGACAGGCTGTTATAAGCGTCGGATACCTATATTTGATGCTTATACAGTGTAGTGCACTTTGGTTGATGGTTGATTATTTTTCAATGCTATTATATACATATGTTGTATGGAATCCATATAATTAACACTATATGGTGATTGATTGGGCCTCATTCCAATCGGGAAAACAATGAATATCATAAAAGAAAATTCATGTGTTGAATATAAAAACAGTCATGTGTTGACGGTGATCATGTGTTGAAACTATTCATGTGTTGAGTAGAATATTTTTAATAAAATAAATTACATCTTTATCATATTTACGATTAGAATCTACTTTACGGTGGAGTCTAATTAAAATCAAACGATAGATACCATAGTTTTATAAAATATTTTACATAACAAAAATAGTGAGGTGTTGACAGTACTCATGTGTTGAGATTAGTCGTGTGTTGAAAGAAATATAGGTTCATGTGTTGAATTGAATAGAAGTTTTTGAAATATATAAAGCCGTGTGGATTAGAGATGCGCTATTTTGACGTGAACGATATTTATATCGATTTTATTCGTTTTACAACGAATATTGAAAAGTGATTTCAAAACTAAATATTTTGAAATGAAATTCAATTGAATTAGATTAAAATTCGAATTGAATAGGAAGTGAATTTGAATTTGAATAAAATAGGAAGTGAATTTGAATTTGAATAAAATAGGAATGAATTGAATTGAAAACGATTTCGAAATGAATTGAATTGAAAACGATTTCGAAATGAATTGAATTGAAAACGATTTCGAAATGAATTGAAGTGAAAACGAATTCAAATTGATTTGAAAGCGAATTGAAATGAATTCAAATTGAATTGGAATTTGAATTGAATAGAAATGAATTTTAAAACGAATTTATAGAGAAGAATTCAATTTTGATTTGAATTGAAATGGAAGTTGAAATTGCTTTTGAAACGAATTCAAAACTATTTTTAAAATTCGTTTTAAAAGGAAATCGACGAAATATATATTATATATATTATATATATAATATAATGGCCTGAATAGAACGCGCCGCGCCGCGGCAGTTCGTGAATTTCGACCATTTATTTCAAACGGACATTGCGGGAGATCCGACCGTCGGATTCTCCTAAAACCGGAACCGTTGGGTTCGTATCGAAAAGAGCTTTCCAATGAATATTAGAAATTTGAAATCTAACGGTTGGATTTGGAATTATGTCCAAATCAAATTCGAAAAAGGTCGCTGTAAGTGCAGTTCGATGGCCGTTGTTGGAAATCGACTGTACGGGCCTTGATAAAATTAATAAAAATATCTATAATTTGTGTAAAATTATAATATGTGAATTGGAAAGATTTGGGCTGGAAAATTCCACATTTGAAAAGATAAAAATAGATTTTTATCGAAATGAACTAGTTTTGAACTAGAATTGAAATCAATTTTTTTTTAAAATAAATAAATTGAATTTGAAAGTGATTTTGAAAATAATCGATAATTTCCAATACGTGGATTGGACTGGAGCTGAATCGAAATTATCTTCGGGATATTTCGATGTTGGATTTCGTGACTATACAAATATTGTTATGGGGATTTGAAAGATATTTTATATCGTTATTTCCAATACGATATTTGTTGGTTTCAGAATTTGATATTGAATATAAGCCGATATATTTTCTATTCAGAGCCTTGTATTTAATATCAAATGTGATTTGGTTTGTCGTGAATCGTGTTTTGATGACATTGGTTCTTTAACCCAGTTAAAGGCAGAATATTGATTTTTGAAAAGATTAAAACTAAGTGGAGTTTTAATGAATCTTTAATTAGATTGAAAAGTGAATTGATAATTTAAATTATCCAATCTGAAAAGTGATCGAGAGTGGAGTATCACCAGTTTTGCTCCAAAGCGATAGTTAAATCTTTAATTAGATTTGAACGTGAAATGGTAATTAATTTTACCGATAACACAGTGGTGTTAGATGTGGAGTATTACCAGTTTTCTCCATGGGATATATAGGTTGGGATTGGGAAATAAAATAAATAATTACTTCGGTGTGGTTCGTTAATCCCGACTAGTTTGAAGTGATATCCAAAGGAGGATTAAAGAATAAATTTAGAATAATTTATCTTGGATAAAATTAATGGGAACATTTCCCTAAGAATGTGATATTGTGAATAAAAGAATATTCTGAATTGGGATGAGGCGTTTGTTGTGTTTGTGTAACATTCGTTTATTATATACGTGGGTTATTCAGAAAGGCCGGGTTTATACCCATTCTGAATAATCGATTCGACGAGATGTCGAAGATGAAGACGGTGGTTGAAGACCGGAAGTCTTCACATCGTTTGGGTGATTACTGATGATCTTGATTGGGCTGTACACCCAAGATGAGGGAAACAGTCGGTGATCGTCCAGACGTACTTGGAGATCGATGGATATGCGAGGAAAGTGCCTCCGGTTTCGTTCAGACCCAGAACGGACTTGTAAATGGACTGTGTGTCCGACATTGGATTTTAGTCCGTGTGATTGATCTCTATTAAATATATATCTGTTTGGCGGCGGAGAATTTATTCTCTTGCTTAACGCCCTTCTCTGAGACGTACGAGCTCAGGGGTTATATATTGATGGATATCAAACGCATGGAGTGAATTGCCTGTGTGGCATGCGTAAGTGGCAATTGATCAAGGCTTCTGTTGAAAAGCAAAGTCTTGTGGTTGATGATCAAAGCACGGCCTGTGTGGCATAGCTTTGTGTATAACGTGAATTCGCGAGCCTCACACCTCGGTATGAGTCAAAAACGGGAGATGGACCGCTGGGAGAGCACGACGTTTCTTTCTAGCTAGGGTGGTGTCAGTGACCTACCAGCCCTGACATTTATATACTTTTCACCTGTGTGGTTGTTGGAATGCGAGGCGCCTCGGATTTAGGTCTGTAAGGACCGGGAAACGTGTGTTCAGGAATAACTAATCCTCAAAAGCAAGAGAGGACCGGCCCAGCCGATTCCAAGGATCAAAGTGGGGTCCTGAGGCATTTGCTAGAGTGTCTCGAACGCGGAGAGGAGCTTGCCCCTTGCCTCGGCTCATGACGGAAATCCAATTTCCAATACGTGTATTGCGGTTTTAATTGTAGAACTAGTATGGCGACATGATATATGGTACCCATGCCGTCTATGATTGATATTTATGATTGAATTGTTTTGACACTATACACTTATTATAGTATCAAATAATGTGTTTTAAACGTATCAAGCATGCTTTGGCTGTTATAAGGGAAAACCCTATCCTCCGGCTTGCGTTGCATTGTGTGATGGGACCTGGGTCTTATAACAGCTTCATTTTTCTTTATTTAGCATTGCGCTGTTTGTTCTATGCACTGGTATTCTTGGGAGGAAACCCGTTCCGTGTTATACGGCGTGGTCCCTTGATTTACTGAACTTTAAAATAAAGAATTATAACTGTTTTAGTTCTCACACCAGTCCCATGACTGACCTGGAGTTTATTGTTTTAACCTAAACTCTAGGTGTCCCTATTTTCCGCACGGGCAGCTAGTAGTTTTGGTTTTGCAGATTTATATTCACAGGGTCCTGATTTACAGCTGGAACGATGCTCGGAAAGCTCTGTATCCGTGTATCACTTTCAGTTGTGCTTTTGTATTATTTTCCGCTGCTTTGTAATTTATTGTAATCTCTGATATTTATCGAATGTAATTTATTCATTTATACTCTGTATATTCTTGTATCTGATGGAATTGTTGTAATAACAATGAAATGTTCTTCCGTGTGCATTCTATTTTGTCTTGTACTCAATTCTATCCGTGCTTTCCTTCACGGGGAAGTTCGGGTCGTCTCACTAATTTTGAAACTTAATAGGGACCTGTAGAAAACGCAGCCATTAATTAATACTAAAAGTATTATATATATATATATATATATATTTGGAACCAAAAACCCTAGCCCGTGTTCATTCAATTCAGCCACCAATCACGAAATAGAGGGCAGAAATTCTCCGTTTTTAAATCCTTAAATCCGTCCTCATCTTTTCGAATTAAATTATGAACTATAAACGAAAGTTTTAGAGGTTCTCCTGCTCTATAATTCCGTAAAATTTTGATCGTCTTTCGTAGACTATGCTATTCGGTTTCTGGCGATGAAGTGACTGAGTTCAATCGCATTTTCCCGGATCTAGATGCCGCCGAGTTCGGCGCTATACTAGGTGGAGGAAGGAGGTGCACGGCTGGTCGACGGCGAAGTGTCTGATTGAATTCCAGCACTGTATATTATGCTGTGATTTAAACCCTAAATTTTGATTTGGGTTCGGCTGTTATATGCTTTACTGGGTTATCGGGAAAGAAGGTAGACGTGATTAATTATTTAATTAATAATTAATTTAAGTTAATTACTAATTTAACTAATTATTGTTTAAAATACCATAGCTTTCTCATACGATATTAGATTGAAGAACCGTCAATTGCGTTGGAATAAGGGAAGAGAACACTACATTGTAGAATTGGCCAGAAGGATTTTGGAGCTATTTGATATTTTTGATCAAATTAAATGTCCTGTTTAATCTGATTAAAATAATCATTTCATCGATTTCTGAAACCGATCAAAGTGAGAACTCCTTCTCACTAAATTCTATTTTATCATGTTATTGGATTCATATATAAAAATATGTAAAATTGCTAGTATAGATTTTTATCAGATTTAATTATTATAAATAGTATACGGTGCCTGTTAGCTCGCCTCCCTCGTCCACAAACCATGGATGATTTAATTGACTGCATTGTGTTTTGATTGTGATGCTGAAATGTTTAACATATTGAAAATAATGTTAACAATAATGTGGTAGTTGAAATTAAATTATAAATATCCATTTATAATTTAAATATTGAAAATTGATTAATTAGAAAAATAATTTAAATCGAATTAGAACTGGTTAAATTTATTAACCAGTGACTATTTTATATAAACTGTTGTTGTTTGAAAACCCCACACGGGTATTGTGATGATATTTGACATACACTAATCCCAATATTTAGTTGTATGTCAATCGATTAGTTGACGGACTCCGTTAGGCGTTATTTAATTATTTAATGCTTATACAGTTGTAAATTGCACTCTGGATGTGAATTGACTGTTTGATAATTTATCATTATTGTTGAATACATGTGATGTATGAAATCCATATAACTGAAATTATATGGTAATTGATTGAGTCTGATTCCAATTCAGAAATAACGAATATTTTAAAATAATATTCAGTGAATAATCAAAATATGATTTCGATGTCCGATTTTGGATGGGTACGAAAATATAAAAAAAAATGTATGAAGCCAGGTTAAGTATAGAAACGCCATTTTAACCCGAATGGGTTTATCGATCGATTTTATTCATTTTATAATGAATATCGAAAAAAATGGATTTCAAAGTCTAATATTTTGAAAATATTATCATTTTAATATTATAACGATACAGAATATTCAATTTTGATTTAAAATTGAAAATAAAGTGGAAATCGTTTTGAAATAAATTTATAAACGAATTTATAAAATACATTTTAAATGGAAATCGGCGATATACATATATTATATATATATTAAATGGCCGGAATGGAACGCGCTATGCAGCAGCAATCTCGAATTTCGACCATTGACTTCAAATTGATGTAACAGGAGATCTGACAGTCGGATTCTCCCAAAACCAAAACTGTTGGGTTCGAATCGAAAAGAGCATTCCAATGAATATAAGAGATTTAAAATCTAACGGTTAGATTTTGAGACATGTCCAAATCAATTTCAGAAAAAAGGTTTGCTATGGATGCAGTTCGGTGGTCGTTATTAGAAACCGACTGTAAGGGCCTTAATACAATCACAAAAAAATATGGAAAAAAATTGTAAAAATCATAATAAATGATTTGAAAAGATTTTGGATGAAAATTCCATATTTCAAAAGATAAAAATATATTTTTATCGAAATGAACTAGTTATAAATAAACTTGATTTGTTAATGGGTTTTAAAATAACCAGAATTTTCCAATGAATAAATAGGAATGGATTTGAATGGAAATCATTTTCGGAATATTTTTATATTGGATTTCGTAATTATATGGAAATTGTTGAGGAATTTGGAAGATATATATATATATATATATATATATATATGTCATTCCCAATACGTTATTTGTTGGTTTCAGAATTTGATATTGAATATATAAGCCGATATAATTTCTATTCAGAGCCTTGTATTTAATATCAAATTAGATTTTTAGTTTGCCGTGAATGGTGTCTTTATGAACACTGTTTTAAACCCAGTTGAGAAAAGAATAAATCTTTTAATTAAGATTTAGAGAAGTCTACAAATTAATTAACATCTGCAAATTAATTAACATGTAATTGGAATTGAATTATGATTGGATTTTTGGGTTTATCGTGAACAGTGTTTTAAATAACACTTGTTCTTTAACCCAACTAACAGTGAAGATATGATTTGGAATTTATAATCTTTTATATAAGATTAATGGAAAATTTCCAAAGTAAAGTTTTCCAATTTAATATATTAAATTGGAATTGAATGGAATTCGATTCGGTAATAATCGAAACGAGCTTCTGTGAAGGAAGGCCGTTACTATATATGGAATTTAAAATGCTTTGTCGTTATTCCATTTATAGTTTTAGTCTTATACGGGAATTTATATTGATTATACACTTTTATGACTTCCGTGTAGATTCCATTTTTATGCAAGATGATTTTGGGTTTATCGTGAACGATGTTTTAAATGACATTCGTTCTCTAACCCAGTTAATGGCAGGATCTATTTCCTAAATTTGAATAATTATTAAATAATGATTTTTGGATATTAAAACTAAGTGGATTTTTAATGAATCTTTAATTAGATGAAAAAGTTAATGTGGTAATTTAATTTGCCAAATTTGAGAAATGTTCGAAAATGGAGTATCACCAGTTTTACTTTAGGCGATAGTTAAATCTTTAACTAGATTTGAACATTGAATGGTAATTGAATTTACCAATAACACAGTGGGTGTTAGATATGGAGTACTACCATTTTTGCTCTATGGGATGAATAGGTTAGGATTGGAAAAATAGAATAAATGATTACTTCGGTAAGGCTCGATAATCCCGACTAGTTTGATAAACCTTAATGTGTTTTAAGATTGTGAAAAGATAATATAAAATCTTTTGAAATGGTTTCCAAGTGAAGATTTAAATAAGAGGTTTAATTAAATCTTTGATAAGATGTATGGGAATAATTCCCAATGTAAAGAATATTTGAATAAAAGAATATTCTAGATTGGAATGAGGCATATGATATGTTTTTATAGCACTTGATTATAAGATACACGAGTTATTCGGAAAGACCAGGTTTAACCCATTCTAAATAATTGATTCGATGACTAAGTCGAAGACACTGAAGACGATGGTTGAGGACTAGCGAACTTCACATCGAAAGGATTACTGCTGATTCCCTGGATTTGGGTATCTCCCATGATGGGGTTATATTGGTAGTTATCCAGACGTACTTGTTGATTGTTCGAATATGCGAGGGCCTCTCTCCTGTATTGGACATATATGATGAGGAATAATGCGCCTTCGGTTTCGTTCAGACCCAGAACGGACTTGCAAATGGATGATATGTCTGATATTGTATTTCTTTATGTTGTATTCGTTGATCTTTGCTAAATATATATCTGTTTGGTGGCGGAGAATTTATTCTCTTTCTTAACACCCTTCTCTGAGAGTACGAGCTTAGAGGTTATATATTGGCAGAAATCAATGGTATGGTTTGGATTGACAATGTGACATGCTGAGATGCATAGATCAAGACTTTTGTTGAAAAGCAGATCCTTATGGATGATGATCAATGCATAGCTTTAATTAGCATAGTTTTGTGTAGCATTAATTCGCGAGCCTCGCACATCGGGATGATGGTGAACTGATGGTCAGATCAATATGCTTTTGAGATGAGGATAGACACCCTACAGGTTATCATGGATTCGGTCGACCGAGATGAGCTGAGTGTGGTCGCTCCACGCTCAAAGGGATAGGGAACACCACCTTGATTCCCAGAGGGATAGAGTAAGCGTTGTTTTCCAATGACCTGGACCTAAGCCGTAGTGATACTATTTCTCAAAAAGGCGGATGTGCATTACGGTGTTTTCCAACTACCTGGACTTAAGCCGTTGAGTATTGCACTACGTGATAGATCTTTCAAATCAGCAGCCATCATGGTAGAAATCCAAACTTCCAATACTATTTTTTATGTTTTATTTGTAAACCTATGTATGGCGACATAATATATGTGTTTAGGATTGATACATTTAATTTCGAAGTTGATTCATGCATTATACACTTATAGTAATTATAGATAAATTTCACGTATCAAGCATATTTGGATATTATAAGGTAAAACTCTATCCTCCGGCTTGCATTGCATTGTGTGATAGGACTTGAGTCTTATAATAGCTTCATTTTTCTTTATTTAGCATTGCGAGTCTGTTTTAGGGTATTCATGGGAGGAAACCCGTTCCATGTGATACGGCGTTGTCCCGTGATTTACCAAACATTAAAATAAATTAATATCTATTTTTAGTTCTAACACTTGTCCCATGACTGACTCGGAGTTTATTGTTTTCACCTAAACTCTGGGTGCCCATATTTTCCACATTGGCAGCTTGTAATTTTGGTTTTCGCAGATATTTCTTTTCACAGGATCCTGTTTTACAACTGGAGCTATATTCGGAAAGCTTTGTATCTGTGTATTTCATTCAGCTGCGGTTGTTGATATTTTCTGCTGCACATAATGTATATGTATCTAAAATGTAATTTTAATATCTGATATTGTATTTCCACTGTGTATTATTTATTCATACTCTGATATATTCTTGTACTCTAATGTAATTTTAGTAATAGAAATGAATGTTCTAGTGTTTGTGTTCTGATGAGTCATGTTCTCAAAGCAATCCGTGCTCCTCTATATCTTCGGGGATCAGGGAAGTCTGGGCCGTCTCTGTTGGTATCAGAGCTTTGGTTTACAGAGCTCGAGAACAAGATACATTAAAACCAAATGAAAGAATTCATCATAGATAGGATTAGTAATGTCCTGTAAGAATGACTCGTTAGAGATAGGAGCCTAGTATCCTAGAATGAGTTTGAAGAGTGCTATTTCTATAAAAGAAAACGAGTTTAATTTTGAAATTTATATCTTATTATACGTATTTGAGTATTTTATTTTATATTGATTTGGATTGTCGAGTATAGAAAGATTTTGCATATACGTCTGATCCACGTGTATATGAAGCCTCAAATATGCTAGGTAGCTATAGAATCACAATATAGTCGCCCAGGGATGATTCTGATGATGTGGCTACATCATTAGCATCTGTGTTCGAGTTTCGAAAGTGGGATATCTATATATTTCCAATTGACTGGTGTGAGAACCAAAACTTAGTTAGATTTTATTGTTTGTGATTTGGCACTAAAAATATGAGTTTTAAGTATACATAGAAAGATAAATGTTTGAAAATTTAATTAACTAATTGATTGTTGATTGTGATGTGTGATTATTAGTTCAACTAATTAAAATATTGGAATAATAAAACTGATATGAAAATTAAAGGAAGATTTAGCCAAATCGAATATAATATTGAACTGAATTGAAAATTGATTGGAATTGTATACATGTACATATATATGTGTGAACGGGTCGTAGCACGGAAGCTAAGAAGAGGGATAAAATTGTATGCCCGACAAATAGGTATATGTTTATTGTATTTATTGGAGTTTTGATGATTTTATGAGCCGATTGGAAAACCGCTTAGATTTTTCTTTTTCTTTTTGATTGATGAGGGCCCTGTGAGGCAAGTTGTGGTTTTACCGATCAGCCCGTACAAAGGAGGTTATAGCGAAAATTTTCAAAAATTTAGGGTGTTAGCCAAATTTTGAGAAATTTGAAAGTTCTTAAAAACTGAAAAGTTGAAGAACTGAAGCCAGAATGAAAGTTGAGTTGGTTAGTTAAACAACTTTCAGCTCCGTTCCTTTTCGAGGACGAAAATATTTTAAGTGGAGGAGAATGTAACAATCCGAAATTTCTGAACCAATTTAAAATTTATATTTTAGTTATTTTAATGGGTTTTGAATATTTATAATGACTTATTTTAAATAATAATGACTAAAAATTTATTTTAAACGAAGTTAAAACGTATAAATTTATTTTCATTATAAATAGAGTTTGAAATGGCGTGGTAGTTCGAAAATTCGATTTTACATTTTCATTTAAAAGAGTATAATTTCAAGATCTCTTCATGATGCTGTTTCATTTTCAAGCTTTCTTCATAATGTGAATTCATTTATTTTTACTTTTGCCATGCCAGGGCACGTGATTTAGTGGATTATGGACATCCAATTTCTGTTCTGTATTTGATTTAGCATAGAAAGCTGTAAACCAAGTATGGTGCACTTAATGAGTAAATTTTCTTATTACATGTAATTATCTACTCATTGACATTTAATGTGACTGTTTAACATAATTTTTTTGCCTGCTTGCTATTTTCCTTGACCATTAAGTCAATGGTTAAAACTGGATATTTGGATAACTTTAAGGTGAACCATTATGTTGCTACTTTATGTTGATCCTCTCTTGATGTATGTCTAGGCCTTCGTCATTTTATATAATTGTATAACTAAAAGATCAAGACCACTTGGTTTTCCAGATTTGTTGGTTCTATGGTTATACATATTTTTTCACATCAATTTATATTGAAAGTCCGAGACATCTTGGTTTTCTAGATTTGTTTATTGGTTTCGCAACTATTAAGTTCTATGTTACAATATGTTATACTGTAGTTTATGCATTTTATTCAATAGTTTGTACTAACAGTCCAAGGCAAGTTTGTTTTTCAGACTTTTTTATTAGTTCCAAAACTAATACCTCCACGTTACAATATTTTTATGCAACAGTACCATGTTTTGGCCTCCACATTATCAATTCCTAAATCTATGTTGGTAGACTTAAAATTCCCCATGTTGATTAATTAATGTTTAAAATAACTTGGATGGATTCCCTTTTTATGGAGTAAAATGCATAAAAGTTGAATATTTGATTTACTTTAATCCAATTGTCAAGTACGCAATATTTTGAATATTGATTTAATGATAGATGAATGTTTGTAATGATTTGTAGAAAGCAACACATACTTATATTTTAAATCCATGATTCCAAATAAAGCAATGTGATGTAATGAATATTTATGATTTTCTTCTAAGTTGAATTTTAATTAAATATCATTACCATGTACATGGTTATTACGATTATATAAAAGAATGAGTAGTAATTAATGCTTGAAATGATGACAATGCTTCGTAATTCTTGAAACGCACGAGCTTTGTCGTTTTCCCACCGACGAGAATGTAGTTACACTAAGTTGAAGCTTAGTTAACATCATTTAATTATAGATATGCCCATAGGTTCGAAAGGCTAAAAGGCGACAAAACATTAGCGCGCCTAAAACGTGTTACTGACAAATAATTATAGTACTCTATTTTCGAGTGCAACTGCGTTGCTACTAGGGATAGAAGCTGAAAGATTTGAATCTGACCATGAAGCTTCTGTATTATTATTGTTATTATTATTATTATTATTTGCACTCATTATGCGTACATAATTGCATACGAATGAGTAACCAAGTACACTAATCGGCACCCATCATTGCATACCAATATATGCATAAAGTGAAATCACATCTGAAGATGATGCAGTTGAGTTAAAATGTTGACTAAGCCTTGAACAATCTACAGTGATGTTAGAAGTTGACATCAATTGGCCACCATTTAGAAAAACATTCCGGTATGTATTTTGTTGATTCATTACTGGATCAGATACCACAACATCCTCTGAAAACATCTGTGTGTCAAAACATTCGTTAGGAGAAACAAACTCATCACCAATATGATTGATCTCACCGTTGTTGTTCATATTATGCAGATTCTAAGCATGGAAATGTGAATTTATTAAATCTTCAAGTTCACGATACTCTTCTTCATTATTAGTTTGTTGGATATAGACATCATTGTTATAATGGGATGAACCATAAAATTATTTATATCAACATCATCGTCTCTTAAGCTATTGCTCTACGACACCTGATACTGCAAGTGCAAATTAATAGACAACATTACTGAATAGAAAGATACTACGTTAATCAACATGATGCTGCCTAGACAAAGTTAAACTGAGAATTAAAATATAAAACATTTTATCAATGTTTGGAAAAAAAATTATTGATTCACATAAATGTGCAATAATTTAGTTTAACTAGTTTTTATCATTATTAATTTCCACTAAAGTTCGAGTGAATTTACAGGGAAAAAGCATGGTTAAACACTAGTCACTTGAAATTTCATCAATCTTTCCTGGTTTTTTCATATCCCGATTGGTTTCTAATCCAATCTTTTGGCTTAGAAACTGATGTATTTCAATTGTGATTTGATCACTACTATATTGATTGAGTTTGTAGTTTGTTATACTGTTAGTTTTATTTGTGTTGTTTGATTAGCGGACATAGATAGTTTGAAGAATTTGACTAATAATTAAAGACAGAAGTATATCATGCTTCCACAAGCTCTGTTGAACTTCAGTAAGCAATAACTCCCACTGGTCAGTTATACCACTCCGCCTAATCTTCAGTAGCAACATCTCTAAAGATCCATGCAAGGATATATGACTTGAGTATTAAGTCATGTAAGTTTATATGTTAAAGTAACAATTTATTGTATGTCTGTTCTTACATTTATGTAAATCTAGCTTAATCAATTAACAGTTTACAGTATTGTTGTTCTTATAAGTTTATATATGAAGTAACAGTTTACTGTTGTTTGTTCTTATATGTATATTTAGCTTCATCAACTAACAATGTACTATTGGGTTGTTCTTATACGTTTATAAGTAAAGTACTATGGTGAAATTTTATATCTTCTATGCAAAGATATGTGGCTTGGTTAAATTGTACGGAATATGCTATTTGCAAGTCAAATCATGTTCATGATCATCATTTGGGAATGTTTCAATCCATTTTACCAACATCTACGAAATCATGCACCAATTTACAAATATCAATTTCCCATGTTCCTTATCTTTCCAAAATATATTTAGCACATCTTCGGTGCTTTAAAAATTACACAAGAATGAAATTAAAAGAGGAGAATAAATTGCTACAATTCTACTTTGTACAAATAGTAAATTAACAAAATAGGTCGATATTATCACTGGCAAAGAAAACCTCATAATTATAAATTTCACAACTGCCCGTATGCGTAGCACGGGTCACACACTTGTTTCAAATGGATGTACAAAATTCAAAATAAATCGGATTTCAACCAAAAACATATGAATCTGTTCAACAATATCTTTCTACTGAATGTGAAAAATTCATATTTCATAATATAAATTGTCAGTTATGTCCAGTTTAAATTTAAAATAGTCGCTATGGAGTTTATTTATATATATTTTAAAATAATATGTAGCCCTTAAAAATAGCTATTTTGCAAACGACCTTCGTTTTCGATGAAACCACTTTTATTGGATCCAGAATGTTATATTATTCTTAAGTTTCAAAGTTAATAATTTTTGGAATTAATATGTGAGCGTGGTAAATTTAAATGTGTTTTGTCAATTCAGTTAAAATATAATCGACCAGAAAAAAATTCATTCTTCAAACGACCTCCAAATTCAACGAAATTAGTTTTGTTAGGACCGTATCATCAAAACATAGCTAGATTGATTTTTCTGTAATTTTTTGAGTTAGTATATGGCCAGGTAAATTAAAATGTATGTTTAAATTCTATATATATACTGATTTATATTTTAATCTTGATGAAAACTGGTCGAAACAGTTGAATTGGCTTACGAAACATATCCCATTGTGTCCAGAATGGGGTTATTTGGTTAGGAACGACAGTCATTGGGTTTGATTTGGAGTTCGGACGAGTTAGAGTCAATAAGAGAATTAATTGATATTAGAAATATTATACATATATATTTGGGCCCCAAAACCCTAGCCCATGTTCATTCAATTCAGCCGCCATTCACGAAATAGAGGGCGGAAATTCTCAGTTTTTTAATCCTTAAATTCTCCCTCATCTTTTCGAATTAAATTATGAAATATAAACGAAAGTTTTAGAGATTCTCCTGCTCTATAATTCCATACAATTTTGGTCGTCTATCGCGGACTATGCTATTCGGTTTTCGGCGATGAAGTGGCTGAGTTCAATCACGTTTTCCAGGATACAGAAGCCGCCGAGTTCGGCGCTACACCAGGCGAAGGAAGGAGGTGCAACTGTGCAAGGCTAGTCAACGGCGAAGTGTCTGATTGAATTCCGGTACTGTATTTTATGCTGCGATTTAAGCTCTAAATTTTGATTTGGGTTCGGCTGTTATACGCTTTACTGGGTTACCGGGGAAGAAGGTAAACGTGATTAATTATTTAATTAATAATTAATTAATTTAATTACTAATTTAACTAATTATTGTTTAAAATACCCTAGCTTTCTCATACGATATCGGATTGAAGAACCGTCAGTTGTGTTGGAATAAGGGAAGATAACACTACATTGTAGAGATGACTAGAAGGATTTTGGAGCTAGTTGATATTTTTGATCAAATTAAATGTCCTATTTAATTTGATTAAAATAATCATTTTATCGATTTCTGAAACCGATCAAAGTGAGAACTCCATCTCACTAAATTATATTTTATCATGTTATTGTACTCGTGTATAAAAATATATAGAATTGCCAATGTAAATTTTTATTAGATTTAATCATTATAAATTGTATATGGTGCCTGTTAGCTCACCTCCCTCGTCCACAAACCATGGACGATTTAATTAACTGCATTGTTTTCTGATTGTGATGCTGAATTGTTTAACATATTGAAAATAATGTTAACATTAATGTTGTAGTTGAAATTAAATTATAAATATCCATTTATAATTTAAAAAGAGAAAATTGGTTAATTAGAAAAATATTTCAAATCGAACTAGAACTAGTTAATCTATTAATCAGTGATTATTTTAAATAGACTGTTGTTGTTTGAAAACCCCACACGGGTATTAGGATGATATTTGGCATACACTAATCCCAATATTTAGTTGTATGTCAATCGATTGGTTAATATACTATGATAAGCGTTATTTAATTATTTAATGCCTATACGGTTGTAAATTGCACTCTTAATGTGAATTGACTGTTTGATAATTTATCATTATTGTTGAATAATGTGATGTGTGAAATCCATATAGCTGAAATTAAATGGTAGATGATTGAGTCTAATTCCAATTCAGAAATAACGAATATTTTAAAATAATATTCAGTGAATAATCAAAATATGATTTTGATGTCCGGTTCTGGATGGACACGAGAATATATAAAAATGTATAAAGTCGGGTTAAGTATAGAAACGCCATTTTAACCCGAACGAGTTTATCAATCGATTTTATTCATTTTATAATGAATATCGAAAAGAAATGGATTTCGAAGTCTAATATTTTGAAAATATTATCATTTTAATATTATAATGATATGAAATATTCAATTTTGATTTAAAATTATAATGAATTGGAAATCGTTTTGAAATAAATTAATAAACGAATTTATAAAATACGTTTTAAATGGAAATCGATGATATATATATTATATATATTAAATGGCATGAATAGAATGCGCCGCGCAGCTATCGTTCGCGAATTTCGGCCATTGACTTTAAATTGACGTGATGGGAGATCCAACTGTCGGATTCTCCTAAAACTAGAACCGTTGGGTTCGTACGGAAAACAACTTTCCAATGAACATAAGAGATTTGAAATCTAATGGTTAGATTTTGAGATATGCCAACTCAATTTTAGAAAAGGTTGCTATGGATGCAGTTCGGTGGCCGTTATTGAAAACCGACTGTAAGGGCCTTAATAAAATTATTAAAAAAATATTGTAAAATCATAATAAATGATTTGAAAAGATTTTGGATGAAAATTCCATATTTGAAAAGATAAAAATATATTTTTATCGAAATGAACTAGTTATTAACTAGAAAATTAACCTAATGTTTTTAAGTAAATAAATTGGATTTGTAAGTGAGTTTTAAAATAACAAGAATTTTCCAATGAATAAATTGGAATGGATTTGAATGGAAATCATCATCCGAATATTTTTATATTGGATTCCCCAATTATACAGATATAGTTAAGGAATTTGGAAGATATAAATATAAATATATATATATATATCATTATTTCCAATACGATATTTGTTGGTTGCAGAATTTGATATTGAATATAAGCCGATATAATTTCTATTCAGAGCCTTGTATTTGATATCAAATTAGATTTTGGGTTTGTCGTGAATGGTGTCTTTATGAACACTGTTCTTAAACCCAGCTGAGAAAAGAATAAATCTTCTAATTAAGATTTAGAGAAGTCTACCAATTAATTAACATGTAATTGGAATTGAATTAAAATTTAATTTTTGGGTTTATCGTGATCGGTGTTTTAAATAACACTTGTTCTTTAACCCAATTAACAGTGAAGATATAATTTGGAATTTATAATCTTTTAATTAAGATTAATGGAAATTTCCAAAGTAAAGTTTTCCAATTTAATATGTTAAATTGGAATTGAATGGAATTCGATTTGTTAAAAATCGAAATGGTCTTCTATGAAGGAAGCTCGTTACTATATATGGAATTTAAAAGGCTTTGTCATTATTTCATTTATATTATTAGTCTGATACGGGAATTTATATCGATTATACACTGTTATGATTTCCGTGTAGATTCCATTTTTATGGAAGATGATTTTGGGTTTATTGTAAAGGATGTTTTAAATGACATTTGTCCTTTAACCCAGTTAATAGCAGGATTTATTTCCTAAATTTGAATAATCATTAAATAATGAATTTGGAGATTAAAACTAAGTGGAGTTTTAATGAATCTTTAATTAGATTGAAATGTTAATGTGGTAATTAAATTAGCCAAATTTGAGAAATGTTCGAAAATCGAGTATCACTAGTTTTACTTCAGGCGATAGTTAAATCTTTAATTAGATTTGAACGTTGAATGGTAACTGAATTTACCAATAACACAGTGGGTGTTATATTTGGAGTACTACAAGTTTTGCTCCATGGGATGAATAGGTTGGGATTGGAAAAAATAAAATAAATAAATACTTCGGTAAGGCTCGATAATCCAACTAGTTTAATAAACCTTAACGTGGTTTAAAGTTGTGAAAAGATAATACAAAATCTTTTGAAATGGTTTCCAAGTGAAGATTTAAACAAGAGGTTTAAATGAATTAAGTCTTTGATAAGATTTATGGGAATAATTCCCAATGTAAAGAATATTTGAATAAAAGAATATTCTGAATTGAAATGAGGCGTATGATGTGTTTTTACAGCACTTGATTATAAGATACGCGAGTTACTCGGAAAGAGCGGGTTAAACCCATTCTGAATAATTGATTCGACGACTATAAGTAGAAGATATTGAAGACGGTGGTTGAAGACCGACGATCTTCACATCGAATGGATTACTACTGATGCCTTGGATTTGGGTAGCTTCCATGATGGGGTTATAGTGGTAGTTGTCTGGACGTACTTGTTTGTTGCTCAGATATTCGAGGGCCTCTCTCCTGTATTGGACATAAGGGACGAGGAATAAGGTGCCTCTGGTTTCGTTCGGACCCAGAACGGACTTGCAAATGGATGGTATGTCTGATGTTGTATTCCTTTATGTTGTATTCGTTGATCTCTGCTAAATATATATCTGTTTGGTGGTGGAGAATTTGTTCTCTTGCTTAACATCCTTCTCTGAGTCGTATGAGCTTAGAGGTTATATATTGGCAGAAATCAATGGTATGGTATGGATTAACAATGTGACATGCTGAGATGCATGGATCAAGGATTTTGCTGAAAAGCAGAGCCTTGTAGATGATGATCAAAGTATAGCTTTAATTAGCATAGCTTTGTGTAGAGTTAATTTGCTAGCCTCACACACTGGGATGATGGTGAACTGATGGTCAAATCAATATGCTTTTGAGATGGGGATAGACACCCTATTGGTTGTCATGGATTCGGTCGACCGAGATGAGCTGAGTGTGGTCGCTCCACGCTCAGAAGGATTGGGTGCACCCCCCCGATTCCCAGAGGGATAGAGTAAGCGTTGTTTTCCAATGACCTGGACTTAAGCCGCCGTGATACTTGATTTCCAAAAAAAGGCAGATGTGCCTTACGGTTTTTTCCAACGACCTAGACTTAAGCCACTGAGTATTGCACTACGTGATAGATCTTTCGAATCAGCAGCCATCATGATGGAAATGCAAACTTCCAATACGAGTTTTTCGGTTTTAGTTATAAACCTATGTATGGAGAAATAATATATGGCACCTATGCCGTTTAGGATTGATACATTTACTTTCGAAGTTGATTTATGCACAATACACTTATAGTAATAAAAGATAAATTTCACGTATTAAGCATATTTGGCTATTATAAGGTAAAACTCTATCCTCCGTCTTGCAATGCATTGTGTGATGGGACCTGAGTTTTATAATAGCTTTATTTTTCTTTATTTAGCATTGCGAGTCTATTTTATGGTATTCATGGAGGAAACCCGTTTTGTGTCATATGGCGTGGTCCCGTGATTTACCTAACAATAAAATAAAATTAATAACTGCTTTTAGTTCTCACGCCAGTCCCATGACTGACTCGGAGTTTATTGTTTTCACCTAAACTCTGGGTGCCTATATTTTCCACATGAGCAGCTTGTAATTTTGGTTTTCGCAGATATTTTTTTTCATAGGATCCTGGATTACAACTGGATCTATATTCGGAAAGCTTTATATCCGTGTATTTCATTCAGTTGTGTTTGTTGATATTTTCAACTGCACATTATGTATATGTATTTAAAATGTAATTTTAATCTCTGATATTGTATTTCTGCTGTGTAATATTTATTCATACTTTGATATATTCTTGTATTCTGATGTAATCGTTGTAATAGCAATGAAATGTTTGAGTTTTTGTAACGACCCGGAATTTTGATTCATTTATTTTAAATATTTAATATGGATTTAAATATTGAATTAATAATATAATAGAATTTTTATTTTGAATTATTGATTTATAATCGATATATAGCTTATTTCGAATATATATAATCATTGTAATACGAAAATGAATTTAGTTGAATTCAAAAAATTTAAACTAAATATGAAAACAATTCAAATGACCAATACAAACTTCTGTTTGAATTAGAATAATAATATTAATTTATTTTCGAGAAATTAATTGTTTTAAATTTAATTTATATCGATTTAAATTTATATCTTCTCCAGATGATCGAATAAGGCTTTGAAACCTGTCCCAGTAAGTTCAGAATGGTGGTTTAACCCTAGGAAGGACTGTTGTTGGGCTCAAATAGGAGTTTGAAATCAACGGATAATTTAAATTAAAGGATACTGGTTCAAAAACAAATTAAAATAAATAAAATATAATAGCTTCCTTCCTAAGCTAGATACATTAAAGACCTACCTCTGATAAACCTTACCTAGGAAAACACCTTTCTTCCTTTCCTTAAAAAGGAAGTATTTCTCTTTATAAAACGCAACCACTTCCTTTTGTTTTCCAAAAAAAAAAAATTTGATCGAGCTTCATGAAATTTAAATGGCCATTTCTGCTGTTTAAAACCATGACTACCCTTATCTTCTTCATTGTTGTTTCCTTTCCCTACTCAATCTCGTATTCGAATCAAATACGTAGAAAAAAAATGGTTGTTCCTTTTAGGGTATTTCACTCCTCAAAAATATCTGAAATCAAGAACCGCACCCCTTTTTATTTTATAAAATCAAATTCAGAAGCTGCAAAACAGATTTAAATGGACGCCCTAATTCAAAATAAAATCGCGATCTAGAATCGTCGCGAGGCTCGGGCATGGTTTGCGCAGCAAGTTGCGAAGTGGGTTCTGGGCTCAATCTCGAGTTAGCGTCGAACATCAAAGGGGTTGTTTTTGGAGTAGTCGATTGAAATGGTAGCTAACGTTGGTTTCAGGGTAAAGGAATTCGACGTTGTTTTTGAGGTGATTGATTTAGGGATCGAGTTTGGAGAAGTAGCGGTCAATGATGGGTAGCAGTTGCGATTGAGGAGCTCAGGGCGACCTCGGTGTTAGGTATGATTGGAGTTGGAACGCTCTGCTGCTGATTAGGGAGTTCGATAGTGGTGGATTGAGTGAAGCGGGCTGTTGTGTTGATTTGGAGGAGAATGACTTCTAAAAGGGACTGCCTTTTTCCTGATGGTAGTGTGGAAACCCAAATTGAAGGTGTTGAGGATGCTCGAAGGGGGTTCAGAGGTGCTACAGTTGTCGACATGTGGTGTCGGAGGTGGCATTGACCTTTTGAAAAGATGGAGGGTACAAATAAAACAATTAGGTGAATTGCGATGAGGATGGTCTCATTCGTTGGCAGGTGAAGGCAGGCGTTCGATTGAAGGTAATAGCGAGTGTGGAGTTTAGGAGTTCTTTGTTCCAAAAATTGGTTGCGAAATTTCCAGTGCTAGCGTGACTTTGGGTTCAGTTAAGTTGTAGCAGGGTTCGAATATGGTTAGCAGTAAGGAAGAAACATTGACACAGGATTAAGGTAAATTTTTGTTTTAGTAATATGATTTTTTATTTATATACAAATAGGTTAATAGCTTAAATAATATATATAAATTGTTATGTTTATAGAAGATTTCATCGAATGGAATCGGTCGAGAAATTCCTAGCTTCGGAATTCATAAGCTAGAATTAAAACTGGAATCAGAATGGAATGCTAAATAAAAACCCGGTGAGTAATTCTCACTCAAGAAATAAGTTAATTTTTATCATTAAAAATAATTTGTTGGTTGTTTGCATGCATTGAGATATTATTTGGCTATAAAATAAATATTAGTTATTTAGGCTTGCTATTATATATATATATATATATATATATTGGTTTGGTGGTTGGATTTCCCGCAGTATCATTAGCGGATGCCCGCGGTACCATTAGCGGATGATTACCCAATACGTCCCACGCTATGATAGTGGATGACCTTCTATACAACGATATCCTGCCTTGAAGCAGGATGGGTATTATTTATGTTGACTAACGTCTATGGATGCAGGAAAAACAGGTTGGAAGGATCCAACTGGATTCCTCAAAAATATATTGTCTGTTTGTTTGTTTGCACCTATACTGTCATATATGATGTGTTAGAAAACCTGTCAATTATAATTGGTTGTTTTGATTGTTTGAAATATCACTGGGTCTTAATGTTGATTTATAAAAATATCATGAAAGAGATTTTGAGATTTAAAAGGAAAATTCTATTTTCTAAAATAGAATTTGAATTTAGAATGGGTTAAAGATATTTACTTGTTTTGGAAATAAATAAACAAGTATTGAATTTATAAACGATGTTTATAAATTAAATAATACAAGAAATTGAAGTGAATTTATAAATCGTGTTTATAAATAAAATAGATTGATTTTCGTTGGATAATCAGATAATTGAAATGGAATTATAAACAGTATTTATAGAAATAAAGTGAGAAAAATTATCATTTGATAATTTGAATATTTAAATTCAAATGTGAATTTAAAAATAGAAATGGGGAAATCGTTTTAAAGAAATAAACGATGGAATGTATTCTGATGTTCAGAATATAAATTGGACTAAAATAAATCCGTAAGGATTTATGATTTGAATTCGATTAATTCGAATTTTATTTTAATAGAAGTCAAATTGAATAAAGAGAATTTGAATATATAGAATTTCAATATATGGAATTCGAATGGAATTTGAATATATAGAATTTGAATTGAATTTGAATATATAAAATTTGAATAGAATTTGTATATATAGAATTTGAATAGAATTGAAAATAGAAAATTCAAATAGAATTGAAAATAGAAATTGGAAATAGAAAGTTGAAATCATTTTGAAATGGGAATGATGAAATATATTTCAGAATGTGGATTTTTTTTTATAAAAAAAGAATAGAAATAAATCCAAAGGATTTATAATGTTTCAAAGGAATTGGAATTTAATAAAAAAGATCGAAGTATAAACAAATATATTACCGAGTAAGGAAAATTTGACAATTATAGATAATCGAAGATATTATGTTGAATTGGGAAAATTGATTTGATATATATCAAAATATATCAGAATAGGGTTGAATTTATTATAAACGAAGTTTTAAAACGTTTATATATATATATATAATTAATTAAAACGAAATCGCCACAGCGCTGCAGTTCGTAAATTGGCGTTTCGAACTTCAATTGAGTACACATAACTCAATTGAAGTCGAAATTCTTTGAAACAAGAAACGTCAAGACCGATTTGATAATAGTTTTCTAATGGTGGAGAAAAATTTGGATTTCGTTGAATAGATTTTGAGTTATGTCAAAATCAAATTTTCAAAAAAAACAGCGCTAGAACCATTTTAAAACCATAACGATTTATTTAAATAAATAAAAGGATTTTAAAGAAATATATCCGAATTGGCATTAGGAAAATCCAGACTGGAGATATAAAATAAATATGAACTCCAGTGAAGTAAGTGATATGATTTTTGAAACAAAAATCAGATTTTTAGTTATTAAATAGGTTTAACTAATTTTGAAGAATAAATAGTCAATCGAGTTTAAATCGAAATTGGTGTTGGATAAGTAAAATTGGTTTTTGTGGATTCATATTTGAAATCGAATTTAAAACTCAAGTTAAAAATGAAATTCTACTTGTTTACAAGCGAATTAAAATATTTTTGAACATGATATGTTCAAATTAAAGGGATTTGGCAAAATAGCTAATTAACGAATAAATTAGCGACTTAAGTTAGGAATGACCGGATTGAGTTGGATAAATTGGAAACAGGTGAATATGTGTTAGACAGGTATGGAATGACGTATATGAAGACTATAATTGGTGTGCCCGACAAGAAGGTACACGTTTAAATTCCATATAAGGTTTTATGCGCCGTATCGGCAAGCCGCTTGGCTTTTTCTTTTTGATTGGAAAGGCCTATGTGGCGGTTTGGGGATTTTCCCGATGTTCCCGGTACAAAGGAGGTTATGGCGAAATTTTCCGGAAATTTAAGGAGTTAGAATATTTTTAAGAAAATTTGATAGTTAGAAATCAATGTATCGATATATATATAATTTGATAAGTAAATGAGTTTAAAAATAGAATATTATAAACAAAAAGGAAATCGATAATCTGGTAATAGAAAGAGAAACATATATACGTTTAAAAATGAATATATTTTTTGTATAGTATTGATTTTTCGGGAATAATGGTTTTGTCTGTTTTGAAGTTAAAGATGTTTTCAGTCAAGGTCTGAGAGGTAATTTTACCCCCAACTCGATTGTTTTCATTACTAACTGATAAATTGCAGGATTCAATCTCGATAATCAATATTTGAATAAGATTTAGTTGAATACAGCATTTCGGGTTGTAACGATGTTTTACACCACATTCGTTTTTACCCAAATAAGTGGGATTTTGGAAATATAACAGTTAATATTTCCTAAGTATATAAATGAATAGTAGGGAAAGAAATATGTAATTGGAATGTTCTCCAATTATAAATAGAAAATATTTTCTAAGTGTAGAAAATAAAAGAAGGTGAGATATGGAAATGTTTTCCAAATGGGTAAGAGGCCAAGATGATAATTGAAAATATTTAGTTAATGAATATTGATAAAGGAAGTGGAGAAGTGTTTTAATTAATGAAATATAAATTAAAAGGCCCAGTGATTGTTTGATGTTTTGAATGGATGTTTGTTTTTCTTTAATAGTTAAATAACTGACTATCGAAGTATTTTCCAATATCGTTGTCAATATGGAGAGACCTGTTGGATTATTATCCGTGAACCACTTCGTATTGGCAGTAACGTTGCGAATCAGATTATATGATGATAATCGAAGACGGAGTAAAGTGCAAGGGCTTTTTCTATTAATGGAAATTGTGCCTTCGGTTTCTTTTAATCCCAGAACGAATGTATATGGACGAATGTCTGACAAAGTATTTCCAATGATCGAATATGTTGGTATGTATAAATATATATGGTGGCAACGGATTTATTCCTTTAGCATAATATCCAGAATATTTGTGCAAATCAATTAGTGATTAACAGATCTGACAATGTGGCATTCAAAGTGATTGTGCTATCAAGGAATGATAAGTAATCGTAGCCTCAGGCCTCAACAACCGGGAAATGACAAAAATCGGGCAGGCAGCATGGCTATGTGGGTCGCTCCCGTTAGGATGTATAATCACCTATCTAGAGATATTCATTTCATTCTTTAATCTATTCGATGCTGTCCCTTTTCAGGAAACGGTTGCTAATCCCAACCGTTGGTGATATACATTCGATACACTCAAGCGAAATGAGTGGTCGGACATGTGTGGGCCGGGTTGCAAGATGTTCTTGTTGAACCCAATGTATTCCCCTCTAGAGATACACTATCGGAAGGTGGTTCCATACCTTGTCATGTTGGAAATCCAATCTCCAATAAGCGCCCTACAGTTTTTGATTTTATATTATATATGGAGCATGAGATGCAAGCGTTCCACTAGACTGTTATTTATTTGATTTAGACACTATTATAATATCACTGGATTTTCGTATCAATATATTTTGGGTTATCGTAAGGTAAAAACCGTCCATGTTTATGTGTGGATCGGTCTTACGATTATCATTTCTTTCGAAAGGATTTTTAAAGTTAAATGAATGATTGGAGTTTACTCACACTAGTCCCATGACTGACCCAGAGTTTATTTTGTTTTTGTTTTCGCTAAACTATTGGGTGCCCAAATTTGTATGGGAAGTCAAGTAGTCAGGATTTTTCAGATTCACTTGGAAGACCTGGAAGCAGGAGGCTTCGCCAGTTAGCTATAGACTATCATATATTCCGCTATGTACCATGTTTGTATTTGGAAACAGGTGTTTATAACTGTTCCAGGAATAACTGTTGTGCTCTGATAGTGGTATATATATACAGTTACTGATTTGTATTTCAAAAAGTTATGTTATATAATATATTTTATTCGTTCCGCTGCGAGATTGTCTTCTCTGTTTTCTTCTATTCTAACATTTCTTTATTTCTATTTCTCATCCTCTAACTTCTTTCTAATAATGATTCGTATTTCTGTGCAATTTGGGTTAGAGGTGTGATGTATGTAGTCAACTCAAAGGGTACGGATTTGTGGGCCGTTACAGTGTTTGTGTTCTGATGAGTCGTGTTCTCAAAGTAATTCGGGATCCTTCGTCTCTTCGGGGATTGGGGAAGTCTGGGTCGTCTCAACTTGGGTGAGGTTTCTCCTTATGCGGTTATAAAATGGCTTTGGTACACGAAACCTCTTTCATATTATTATAAGTGCATAGTGTGAAAACCTTTTGGAAGTAAAGCTATTAAAATAGCTAACATAGGTACGATATACTAACTGATGTATGGTATACAACTAGAAACATACAGGCTCGCAATAGAGATTGAGTTTCCAACAATGACCAGGCAAAGGAACTTCCTTTCGAACCGAATTTAGAACACCTCTAGAGGGATGTCCAAGGATCAACAGTGATGCCCCTCAGGCCAACACAAGGTCGGGTCACATCTATAACTAGGTAACTTAGAGTACGCCTGAGTTTGTCATCTCCTGGGAGTTACCGACCTTTCCGAGCGCACGCCAACAACAACCACCAAACTAGATGTTTTTACCACAAAGGTTAATACCTGGGCTCCATACCATGGTACACCTTTTATCTATAAGAAGACAACACCCCATAACTTTATTGCATTTCTTCCTGTTTTGGCCATTTACCGGGGTGTGGGGCTTGCTGAGGTCATGATATACACAAATTTACGCTTCAATAAGTCATGCTTTGATCATCCATAGCTCATCACATAACTTAATTACGCCACATTATCCATTCGCAGCGCATCACTAATTTCTATCAATATATAACTTCTAAGCTCATACGTCTTAAAGAATGGTGTTAAACTGAAAGAATAAATTCTCTGTCACCAAGCAGATATATATTTAACAGAGATCAATGCTACACAGTCAATTATAATGTCAGACACACAATCCATACAAGTCCGTTGTAGGTCTGAACGAAACCACAAATTCAGAATTCCTTCACATACGTCCAGGCTTCTTGCCACTTAGCTGATATAAATTCCATCTGCAAATTGGAGCTACCCATTTGAGAATTCAGCAAGTCGTCCTTACGATATGAAGGGTCCCGGTCTTCAATACCGTCTTCAATTTCTCCATAATGTCGTATTATTAATTGGAATGGTTTTTGGAATACATGCGATCCCGGCCTTTCCAAATAATGAGCACAATTTTAAAAACAAAATTATGGAGCGCACAGGCTTTCAACCAAATCTCCTTCCATCTTCGATTTGTTAAATTAAAACTTCTTTGAACCCGTTCTGAAATTATCTTTAACAAAAATCCATATTTTAAATTTACTCTTTTAAAACACATCCTTTAAATCAAAGATAATCTAGCCTCAAACCTTAACTAACTTTCGTTTTGATAACTCGTTATCCAAATCCAATTTCTTTTGAAAACCCTTAATGCATATTTTAACCATAGTTTCCAATAAAAATGTTTTCCTAACATTCAATTCTTTAATCTTAACAAAAGATTATACTTTCTTCCTAATTCCTTACTTTTAATAACTTTAAATCAAAGATTTGATTAAATCCCCAAATTATGATATGAATTTCCATACCTCAATCTCATCGGGTTGCAAGAATGATATTATTGAAGATACGATTCATGACAAAACCCAAATCAATCGATATTGAACATAATTTACACAGAAATTGTATCTACTTATATTTGATATCAATTCTCATAATCGACGAATAATATAAGTGGAATAACAATATAATAATATCTTCCAAATTCTTCAAATAGTATACGTTTACACCATAGAATTTCATATTAGATATCTGAAGATTATTTCTATCCAACTTATCTCAATCAAATCGGGAAACCTGTATCTTAATTAAAAGATTTATCCAACTCTTTGACATTAGATCTGGATAGAAATATCATCAGCTTATCCTCAATATTAATCTTCGTATCCAACTCACACTATAAGCGGAATAACGGTGAACTGCCTTTTAAAGTCCCCAAATAGTAATAGTTGTAATCTACCGAATTAATATCAAACATCCGAAGATTTATCTCCAACCATATCCAATTATTTAAAATTGAAAAACCCGTTTTAATATTAAATAAATCAATTTAAATTCCACATAAAATATTTCCTATACTTTTAAACCTTTGAAAACATTCCACAAATCATTTAAAAATGATTACTTATAGTTCAGAACACAGTTTGCCTGTTAAAAACTTCCAAGTAGATTGTTTTCAAAGAAAATGTTACGACAACGTTCTAAAAGCGTTACAAACACGTTACAAAATTGTTATATTGGCTGACTTGATCAAAACAACCTTTATATTGTTCAAAACCAGCATTTTCCAATTCAAAACATTATAAATAATTTATAATGATTTTACAAAAAAATCGATATTTTAAAAACATTTAAAATAGTTGTTTTCAATTACGGTCGATGAACTGCACTTACAACGATTTCTTCCAAAACGGCTTTAAACATAACTTGAAAAATATAAATCAAAATTAAAATCTCCTTTCACTCACTTGAAATCTCTTGTTAATAGAAATCAAATGTTTTTCGTTACATGAAAATCCGATTTAAGTTGCAAAAGTTATAAGCATTTAAAGTTTGTAACTAAAATGTGCGAACTGCCATTGTGCGATAAGGTCTATTTTGACCACTTCATAAATATTATTCTGCGATACTTCAAAATACCTTAGAAAACCATTATATACTTATATAAACCATTTAAAAATCATTTAAATTGATTTTCCAAATTATTTCGAAATTAAAATTCAATTTTTATTTTTATAAATAAAATATTAGATTAAATTTTAATTTAACCATCCCGTTTGTTGGATTAGTTAGAAATAGCCAAGGAGAGCAGGTAGCTATATTTTCTAAACTTAAGCCTAGAAGCTATCCTCTCTGTCATCCCAGAATGTTTCGGTATGTATTTATTTATTTAAAGAGGCTTTATCAATGAATTCGTACATATGTGTCTTTTCCAATTATTAATCTCTAATTTCAATAAAAATATTTCTTCTAACTACGAAGGAGATTTGCCGATCAATAATGAAATACCATAATTATTGTGACATGGTGTTTGCGAAACAACATCATCAACCATTATAAACATCCATAGCAGCCATCATCAACATAATTAAATAAATCATAACTGTGCACAAGCATTATAACACTAACGCTTAATAGTGTCTATGTTCTAAACTACGCAACCATAATCCATAACAAACAACATCAATCATTATTAACCACTAATAATTCATCACTTTATTTAAATTAGTCTGACTACTAATTAAATATATAAATTATGGTTAAAAAGTTCTCACCAAACAACTTTCCAATCTTCACGGTGGCGAGCCTAGCTGAGTGAACCGTCGGACAGAATTTCAGCGCATCGTCTTCTTCACCAATATATATATATATATATATATATGTATGTATGTATGTATGTATGTATAACATACAACATATTAATCTCTCTCTTTATAAGAAGAGGAGGAGGAGGACGATGAACTTTGGCAAGGTGGTGGTGAAGGAAAAATGGTGGAAAAGAGAAAAATTTATGCCATGGAAACCATGGTTTCAAGCTTTAAGAAGAAGATAGAAAAGAGAGATGTGATAATGAATGAGAAAATGAAAGGAAAGGGTGGTATTTATAGGAAAAATGGAGTAAGGAGAGAAGGCGGCAAGTGGAAGGCATGCATGAAAGGAGGCATGCAAAATGACAAATGCCTTAACACTTGTCTTAAGGAGGAAAGTGAACTTTTGGTAGCATTTTCCTTCAAATTCTATGAAAATTAAGGGCAACACTTAATTCTAATGCTATTAATTCATGTTATTGTTCGATAAATCGAACGACAAATAGTATTAATAAATCAAAACTTATTAATATTCATTCTCATCCGTTAAATTCATAATTAAAATAAAATCTATTATATAACTTATCAAAATTATTAAATATTCTTAACCATATATATTTGTGTCAAATTCAAAATTAAATAAAATTAAGTAATAAAAATTCCAATTTTAAATTGGTTAAAAATTCTGGATCATTACATTCATCCCTCCCCCCCAACTTTTCGTCCTCGAAAAGGAAAGGGAATCGTAACTGCCCATTCGACGTCTTGTAGATTTTCAAACTCAAGATTTAAATTCTATATACCAAGGCTCCATGTTCTCATAATGAATATTCCAGGTAAAATATTCTAACACACATATTTAAAAACATATCTACCATGTCCTCTAATGATAACTTCCAATTACCCGTTATATTCGATTCATCGTTTACTAGGCCAAGCCTAGTGCTCAAACATTTACCGCCTTTAAGAAAATTATAGTTATAAATTATTCTGTTAGAACTTATCTTGCAAAGGTTATTAAACTTATTCCTTTTCAGTTTCCCAAAATTACTGTTATTCTTAACACCAAAAACTTGATCATCTCGTAACTCAGCTTGTCTAATGTTTCAGTTTAGGTAATTTCTTCCTGCGTGCATAATTTCCTTTAATCAAATTTTGAAACTTAATTCACAAGGTATTCATGCTTACTTAAACAGTTCTTTTTATGATCGCAATATACTTTAGAACTTAACGACTGTCCAGAATTGTCGATAATTCCATATTTTAATTCCTTATATTATTTAATTTTGGCTATCTTTATTAATTATTCCAAATTTAAGGTTATAAAACTATTTCCTTCAAACTTTAGATAAATCATTCAGATATATCTTTATTAATAGCTTTAACCAATGTAGTCCTTGCCATTTTACCGAATTCCAAAAATATCGACAAATATCTTATAGTTATGTTGTGAAACAGAATTCATTAAATATTTGTATTTTAAATATAATCAGTTTGGGAGGTCTAATTATAAAATGTCACATGATTAATTCCAGCTTAGCCTTTCAAATCATTTCTCAAACTACCTTTTATACTTGGATTGCCTATGTAAATTATAGCTTTACATAGACGACATTTAATCAAGTGTGAAATTCTAATCATAAGATGTTCGTGCTCATTCCAAATATTTTCAAAGGAATTAAGTCGATCCAAAATTGAAAGGAGGCCCTTTCAGTCGGAAAACCTCGAGTGCCAACGATTTTCTGATTTTTTCCAAAATATATTATTTCAAAATCAATTTCAAAGTAATTGCCAACTCATACTCAAAGTTTTGATTTAATTTTCCAAATTATATATCCTTTTAATACCAATTTTTTTTAATACCACAAATACACTTTCTCATATATTCTCTACTGGCTTATCCTTATTATAGGTTTACCTAGTATAATTATTGCAACTCTATCAAATTTTCAATATCTCGCTTACTTATTCAAATTCACATCAACTTACCAAATATTTTCTAGTAATTATCTAAATAGGTTTAAGTATATATTGATGTTTTAATTGGAATCATATAGTCATCCCACTTTCGAAACTAGAAAATACATACAGATGTTGCTGCAGTCATCAACAGAATCATCTTCAAGCAACTAAAGTGTGATTCTATATTTATCTAGTATACTTAAGACTTCGTATATACGTTAGCTGGGCGTATATTCAAAATCTTCTTATACTAGATAGTCTAACCTCAATATCGAATAAAATATTCAAACTCTTGTTATTTATTTTGATTTCTAACCATATTGATTAGTTTCTTTAGAGGAGAATTACTTTAATAATTTTTACCCAAGTATCTATTAACATGAATTCTAATATATTATAATCCCAGACTTAATTAGTTATACTTGGAAGGCGCTCTCTCGAACGTAGTGCTCCAGAAACTCATTCTAGGGCATTACTAATGTAACAACCCGTAAAATGCGGGCCAGTTTGAAATTTTTATTTTGGCAATTTTGGCGAAGTATGAATATTTAAAATGAATTATTTTAAATAATTATCGACGAGAAATTTATTTTGAATATATTAGAACGTATATATTATATACGTCGTCGTTAGTATATAATATTTATATATAATTATAAATAGAATTGAAAATGGCGCGATAGTTCGATAATTCGATTTCAAACTTCAATCGAACATACCGGGTGCAAAACAATCCGGATTTTAGTGAAACCAAAAATAATGGGATCTAATTGTGAATATCTTTCCAACGAATCCGAAAAATCGAAATTTCCTAACGGGAATCAAAAGATATGTCCAGTTGAAAATTCTGAATAGTCGCTATGGAATTCAGGCCCTTAAAAATGGACATTTAGCAAACGACCTCGGATTTCGACGAAACCACTTTTGTTGGGTCCGGGATGTCAAATTATTGCTAGGTTTCAAATTTCATAATTTTTCGAATCAATATGTGAGCGTGGTAAAGGAAAACGCGTTTGACCAGTTTCAGTTGATTTTAATCGACTGGAAATTGGCCATTTTTCAAACAGTCTCAGAATTCGACGAAACTAGTTTTGTTAGGACCGTATCGTCAATACGAAGCTAGAAAATATTTTTCGAGAATTTTTAGAGTTCGTATGTGACCCCGGTAAATTGAAATGTACGTTTGAAATTCAATATAATGATTTAAATGTAAATGCAACGGAAACTGATCGAAACGAACGAATCAGCTTGCGGTACATATCCCATTGTGTTCGGAATGGGGGTGAAACGCTATGGGCGACAGGCGGTGGACCTCGTTTAGAGGTCGTATGTGAAAGTCAACTTTTTAATAATTAAAAAAAAAACCCTCTTCCCTTTTATACGTTGGCCCCCCCTTTCTTCAGATCGATTAGATTTAGAAAAAAAAAAAACCCCGACGATCCTTCTCAGATCGAAAAAGGGCGACGCCCTCGCCATCGCCACCGTCGGAGACCCCACCGCCGCGCCCAGTCAACCGTCCTCCACCCTCGACTTCCCCCTTCGCCCCCCCCCCCCTCTCTCTCTCCATCTGATTGAACCCACCTCCCCCCTCTTCGATACGTCGCAGACCTCCCCCCCATAGGAAATCGATGCCGCCGCCACTTCCAGTCAAGACCGCGCCTCCCCGTTCGAATCGAGCCGCCGCCTCGAAGCCCTCTGACGATCTGCGAAAACCCCCCTGTAAGTTTTATTTTGTTTTGTTAAATTATTTTTATGTAAGAAAAAAAACTGATTTCGTCTAAAGTTAAAAACTGTTTTTTTTTCTTGAGGTTTAAAAATTGATTTTTAACAGGTTTTAAAACTGATTTTTAAAAGATGAAAAACTGAATTGATTTTTAAAAGATGAAAAACTGAATTGATTTTTAAAAGATGAAAAACTGAATTGATTTTTAAAAGATGAAAAACTGAATTGATTTTTAAAAGATGAAAAACTGAGTTGATTTTTAAAAGATTAAAAACTGAATTGATTTTTAAAAGAAAAACTGAATTGATTTTTAAAAGGTTAAAACTGAATTGATTTTTTTTAAAAGGTTTTAAAAGATTTGAATTTTGAAAAGTAAAAGATTTAAACTTTAAAAAGTAAAAGAAAAGATTTGATCTTTAAAATGGAAAAGGCGGAATCTATATTTTTAAAAATAGGATTTTTATATATAGAACTTCGAAATAAAAATATGATTTTTATATATAGAACTTCGAAATAAAAATATGATTTTTATATATAGAACTTCGAAATAAAAATATGATTTTTATATATAGAACTTCGAAATAAAAATATGATTTTTATATATAGAACTTCGAAATAAAAATATGATTTTTATATATAGAACTTCGAAATAAAAATATGATTTTTATATATAGAACTTCGAAAAAAATTCGATTTTTATATATTGAATAGCGAAGTAAAAAATTCGATTTTTACATAGGTAGTGAAAGCGGACAACGAAGGTAACAAAAGGCGAGTTGGCGAAGATTTCCTGCATTAGAAGTGCCGTGGAGCTAGGATAGCTATAGGTGAGAATTTCTCACCTTTCAATTTCATTTCTATTTATATATATATACTAGGATGCAGACGGTGCTTAGTAGCACCCGACACAATCGTCCACAGACCATGGACTTGTTTGTTTGGTTGCATAGATTAGTATATGATGTGATTTGAATTTGGTTGTTTGGTGGTTTTGATTGATGTGTGAATGGCGTGGGCCTTCACTATACCGGGGATAAGGCTAGGCCTTGTCCCGTTTCTAGTATCGTGCCGTTATGCCGCCGAAATTTTCTAAAATAAGTTAGAAAAATATAAATATCATTTTATTTAAAGAATGAACTGAATAGAAATTCATATGTTGGAATAAAATGTTTTTTTTTATCGTTAAAAATATAATTTTTAACGTGAAGTGAATAAAATAAATATTCATTTACAAACCAGACGGTTTGTTTATGTACACCTATTTGAAGGACATTGATTGGGACGATAAATTTTACACATCGCCCAACTGCACAAATAAAATCTGTGTTTGATTGTTTGAAACCCTACACGGGTGTTGGGATGATATTTGACGTACACTAATCCCGATTGTTTAGTTGTGTGTCGATCGATTGATTGACAGACTGTTATAAGCGTTGAATATTTATATTTGATGCTTATACAGTGTAGAATGCACTTTGGATGATGGTTGATTATTCATCGTTGTTGATATATACATGTGTTGTAGAAAATCCATATAATTAACATTATATGGTAATTGATTGGGCCTCATTCCAGTTTCGAAAGAGAAATATTTGAAATGAAAATATTTGAAATAGAAATATTTGAAATAGAATATTTGAAAATAGAAATATGTGAAGCCGTGATGATTAGATTGACGCCATTTTGACGTGAACGACATTTATATCGATTTTAAACGATTTCGAAATGAATTGAATTGAAAACGATTTCGAAATGAATTGAATTGAAAACGATTTCGAAATGAATTGAATTGAAAACGATTTCGAAATGAATTGAATTGAAAACGATTTCGAAATGAATTGAATTGAAAACGATTTCGAAATGAATTGAATTGAAAACGATTTCGAAATGAATTGAATTGAAAACGATTTCGAAATGAATTGAATTGAAAACGATTTCGAAATGAATTGAATTGAAAACGATTTCGAAATGAATTGAATTGAAGACGATTTCGAAATGAATTGAATTGAAAACGATTTCGAAATGAATTGAATTGAAAACGATTTCGAAATGAATTGAATTGAAAACGATTTCGAAATGAATTGAATTGAAAACGATTTCGAAATGAATTGAATTGAAAACGATTTCGAAATGAATTGAATTGAAAACGATTTCGAAATGAATTGAATTGAAAACGATTTCGAAATGAATTGAATTGAAAACGATTTCGAAATGAATTGAATTGAAAACGATTTCGAAATGAATTGAATTGAAAACGATTTCGAAATGAATTGAATTGAAAACGATTTCGAAATGAATTGAATTGAAAACGATTTCGAAATGAATTGAATTGAAAACGATTTTGAAATGAATTGAATTGAATATGAATTCAAATTGAATTGAAAGCGAATTGAAATCAATTCAAATTGAATTGAAATTTGAATTGAAAAGAAATGAAATTTAAAACGAATTTATAAAGAAGAATTCAATTTTGATTTGAATTGAAATGGAAGTTGGAATTGCTTTTGAAACGAATTTTAAAACTATTTATATAATTCGTTTTAAATAGAAATCGACGAAATATATATTATATATATAATATAATGGCCTGAATAGAGCGCGCCGCGCCGCGGCAGTTCGTGAATTTCGACCATTTATTTCAAACGGACATTACGGGAGATCCGACCGTCGGATTCTCCTAAAACCGGAACCGTTGGGTTCGTATCGAAAAGAGCTTTCTAACGAATGTGATAAATTAGAAATCTAACGGTTGGATTTGGAATTATGTCCAAATCAAATTGGAAAAAGGTCGCTATACGTGCAGTTCGATGGCCAGTGATGGAAATCGACTGTACGGGCCTTGATAAAATTATTAAAAATAGTAATAATTTGTGTAAAATCATAAGAAATGATTTAGAAAGAATTGGGATGAAAAACTCCATATTTGAAAAGATAAAAATAGATTTTTATCGAAATGAACTAGTTTTGAACTAGAATTATAATTCTATTTATTTTTAAATAAATAAATTGAATTTGAAAAGGGTTTTGAAAATAACCAAAATATCCAATGATTGCATTGGAGTGGATTTGAATCGAAATTGTCTTCGGAATATTTCGATGTTGGAATTCGTGATTATACAGGTGTTGTTATGGAAATTTGAAAGATATATTTATATCGTTATTTCCAATACGACATTTGTTAGTCGTAGAATTTGATATTGAATATAAGCCGATATATTTTCTATTCAGAGCCTTGTATTGAATATCAAATGTGATTTGGGGTTTGTCGTGAATGGTGTCTTCACTAACACTGTTCTTGAACCCAGTTGAGAAAAGATTAAATCTTTTTATTTAGATTTAATGAAGTGTACCAATTAAATAATATTTAATTGGAATTGAATTGATATTGATTTTTGGGTTTATCGTGGACAGTGTTTTAAATAACACTCGTTCTTTAACCCGATAATTAATAGAACGTGATTTTGGGTTTATCGTGAACTGTGTTTTTTTAAATGACACTGATTCTTTAACCCAGTCAAAGATTAAAACTAAGTGGAGTTTTAATGAATCTTTAATTAGATTGAAATGATCGAAAATGGAGTATCACCAGTTTTGCTCCAGGCGATGGTTAAATCTTTAATTAGATTTGAACGTGAAATGGTAATTGAATTTACCGATAACACCGTGGTGTTAGATATGAAGTATAACCAGTTTTACTTCATGGGATGAATAGGTTGGGATTGGGAAATAAAATAAATGATTACTTCGGTGTGGTTCGCTAATCCCGACTAGTTTGAATTGATATTCAAAGGAGATTAAAGAATAAATTTAAAGAATTTATCTTGGATAAAATTAATGGGAACTTTTTTCCAAAGTATAGGAATATTTGAATAAAAGAATATTCTGAATTGGAATGAGGCGTATGTTGTGTTTGTGTAACACTTTTATAATATATACGCGAGTTATTCAGAAAGACCGGGTTTATCCCATTCTGAATAACTGATTCGACGTGGTGTCGAAGATGAAGACGGTGGTCGAAGACCGGAAGTCTTCACGTCGTTTGGGTGGTTACTGATGATCTTGATTGGGCTGTACACCCAAGAAGATGGAAACAGTTAGTGATCGTCCAGACGTGCTTGGAGATCGATGGATATGCGAGGTACTAGGTGCCTCCGGTTTCGTTCAGACCCAGAACGGACTTGTAAATGGACTGTGTGTATGACATTGGATTTTAGTCCGTGTGATTGATCTCTATTAAATATATATCTGTTTGGCGGCGGAGAATTTATTCTCTTGCTTAACGCCCTTCTCTGAGACGTACGAGCTCAGGGGTTATATATTGATGGATATCAAACGCATGGAGTGAATTGCCTGTGTGGCATGCCTAAGTGGCAATTGATCGAGGCTTCTGTTGAAAAGCAAAGTCTTGTGGTGATGATCAAAGCAAGGCCTGTGTGGCGTAGCTTTGTGTAACGTTGATTCGCGAGTATCACACCCGGTATGAACCAAAAACGGGAGACGGACCTCAGGGAGGACTTGCGTTTCTTTCTAGTTAGAAGTGGCGTCAGTGGTTTTACACGCCCTGACGAGTTTGACTTATGTGGTTGTTGCTGTTGCGAGGCGCCTCGGTTATATCGGTTTCGGCCGATGCATTCTGGTCGGCAGACGGACCAGACTTACACCCCATAGGGTGGGGAGACTTATTGTTCAGGCATAATAATCCACATCGGTGGACCGGCCCTGACGATCCAAGGGGCAGTTGCGGTTGTTCCTGAGACACGGGCTAGAGCGTCTCGAATCGGTTGAGGACTATCTTTTGCCTCGGTTCATAGATGGAAATCCAACTTCCAAATACATGACAATTGCGATTTTAATTGTAGAACCTAGTATGGCGACATAGTGGGATGGGGCATTCATGCCGCCTATGATTGATATTTATGATTGAAGTTGTTTTATACACTATGCACTTATTATAGTATCAAATGATTTGTTTAAAACGTATCAAGCATTCTTTGGCTGTTATAAGGGAAAACCCTATCCTCGGCTGCGTTGCATTGTGTGATGGGACCTGGGTCTTATAACAGCCTCATTCTTCTTTATTTAGCATTGCGCTGTTGTTTTTATGCACTGGTATTCTTGGGAGGAAACCCGTTCCGTGTTATACGGCGTGGTCCCTTGATTTACCGAACTTTAAAAATAAAGATTAACTGTTTTAGTTCTCACACCAGTCCCATGACTGACCTGGAGTTTATTGTTTTAACCTAAACTCTGGGTGCCCTTATTTTGACACGGGCAGCTAGTAGTTTTGGTTTTGCAGATTTATATTCACAGGATCCTGGTTTACAGCTGGAACGATATCCGGAAAGCTTTGTATCCGTATATCTACTTCTAGTTGTGTATTGTATTATTTTCCGCTGCTATGTATTTAAATGTAATTTAAATCTCTGATATTTCCGTGTAATATTCATTTATACTCTGTATATTCTTGTAATCTGATGCATTGTTGTAATAAGTAATGAAATGTTCTTCTGTATGCGTTCTGTTTTGTCGTGTTCTCAAACGATAGGGCGTTTCGAACGGCCTGGATCGGTTTAGCGACTGGTTCAGACCGAGCGAAATTCCTTCTCGTCACACGTGGTATCAGAGCTTTGGTTTACAAAGCGGAGAACAAGGCACATTAGAACCATACGAAAGAATTCATCAGATATTGGATTAGTAATATCCAACGGGAATGACTCGTTAGAGAAGGGATCAGTAGTATCCTAGAACGAGTGTGAAGAGTATATTTTTCTAATGAAAACAAGTTTTGTTTTGAAAATTTAAATTAATTATACGTATTTGATTATTTATTTATATTGATGTGGACAATCCAGTATATATAGATTTTGCGTATACGTCTGATCCGCGTGTATTCGAAGTTTTAATATATTGGATAGATATAGCGTCACACTCTAGTCGCCCGAAGATGATATTGATGATAGCGATCGCATCATCAACATTTATGTTCGAGTTTCGAAGGTGTGATTTTCTATATATTTTCATTAGACTGGTGTGAGAACCAAAACTAATATAGCTAGAATACATTGTTGTGATTTGGCATCAAAAACATGATTTTTGTATATATATCAAAGTTATGAAATTCAAATGATAATTCACTAATTGATTGATGTTTGTGTTGGTTGGTTATTTGTTTGATAATTTTTAACCATTATGCCTAATTTGATCAAATATTGAATTGTATTGAAAATTGGTCGCATTTGCTTGCATACATATATATCATTGAACAGGTCATAGCAAGGAGGCTAGAGCCAGAGAATAAAATTTGTTTGCCCGACAAATAGGTACATGTTTACTACATGATTTACTGTTTTGTTTGGGTGATGATGATTATGTGAGCCTGTTGGCTAGCCGCTTGGCTTTTTCTTTTTCTTTATGAGATCTGAAGGACCGGGGAAGCTATTTGAAATTCCCCGATGCTCCCTTTGCAGGGGAGGTTATGGCGAAATTTTTCAAAAATTTAGGGTGTTAGCCAAATTTTTGAAGTTTTGAAAATTCTCAGAAACTAAAGAGTTGGAGAATGGAAGCCAGATCGAACGTAGAGTTGATTAATCAAACCACTTTCGACTTTGTTCCTTTTCGGGGACGAAAAGTTTTAAGTGGGGGAGATTGTAACAACCCGTAAAATGCGGGCCAGTTTGAAATTTTTATTTTGGAAATTTTGGCGAAGTATGAATATTTAAAATGAATTATTTTAAATAATTATCGACGAGAAATTTATTTTGAATATATTAGAACGTATATATTATATACGTCGTCGTTAGTATATAATATTTATATATAATTATAAATAGAATTGAAAATGGCGCGGTAGTTCGATAATTCGATTTCAAACTTCAATCGAACATACCGGGTGCAAAACAATCCGGATTTTAGTGAAACCAAAAATAATGGGATCTAATTGTGAATATCTTTCCAACGAATCCGAAAAATCGAAATTTCCTAACGGGAATCAAAAGATATGTCCAGTTGAAAATTCTGAATAGTCACTATGGAATTCAGGCCCTTAAAAATGGACATTTTGCAAACGACCTCGGATTTCGACGAAACCACTTTTGTCGGGTCCGGGATGTCAAATTATTGCTAGGTTTCAAATTTCATAATTTTTCGAATCAATATGTGAGCGTGGTAAAGGAAAACGCGTTTGACCAGTTTTAGTTGATTTTAATCGACTGGAAATTGGCCATTTTTCAAACAGTCTCAGAATTCGACGAAACTAGTTTTTTTAGGACCGTATCGTCAATACGAAGCTAGAAAATATTTTTCGAGAATTTTTAGAGTTCGTATGTGACCCCGGTAAATTGAAATGTACGTTTGAAATTCAATATAATGATTTAAATGTAAATGCAACGGAAACTGATCGAAACGAACGAATCAGCTTGCGGTACATATCCCATTGTGTTCGGAATGGGGGTGAAACGCTATGGGCGACAGGCGGTGGACCTCGTTTAGAGGTCGTATGTGAAAGTCAACTTTTTAATAATTAAATAAAAAAAAGAAACCCTCTTCCCTTTTATACGTTGCCCCCCCTTTCTTCAGATCGATTAGATTTAGAAAAAAAAAACCCCGACGATCCTTCTTAGATCGAAAAAGGGCGACGCCATCGCCACCGTCGGAGACCCCACCGCCGCGTCCAGTCAACCGTCCTCCACCCTCGACTTCCCCCTTCGCCCCCCCTCTCTTTCTCCATCTGATTGAACCCACCTCCCCCCTCTTCGATACGTCGCAGACCTCCCCCCCCCATAGGAAATCGATGCCGCCGCCACTTCCAGTCAAGACCGCGCCTCCCCGTTCGAATCGAGCCGCCGCCTCGAAGCCCTCTGACGATCTGCGAAAACCCCCCCTGTAAGTTTTATTTTGTTTTGTTAAATTATTTTTATGTAAGAAAAAAAACTGATTTCGTCTAAAGTTAAAAACTGTTTTTTTCTTGAGGTTTAAAAATTGATTTTTAACAGGTTTTAAAACTGATTTTTAAAAGATGAAAAACTGAATTGATTTTTAAAAGATGAAAAACTGAATTGATTTTTAAAAGATGAAAAACTGAATTGATTTTTAAAAGATGAAAAACTGAATTGATTTTTAAAAGATGAAAAACTGAATTGTTTTTTAAAAGATTAAAAACTGAATTGATTTTTAAAAGAAAAACTGAATTGATTTTTAAAAGGTTAAAACTGAATTGATTTTTTTTAAAAGGTTTTAAAAGATTTGAATTTTGAAAAGTAAAAGATTTAAACTTTAAAAAGTAAAAGAAAAGATTTGATCTTTAAAATGGAAAAGGCGGAATCTATATTTTTAAAAATAGGATTTTTATATATAGAACTTCGAAATAAAAATATGATTTTTATATATAGAACTTCGAAATAAAAATATGATTTTTATATATAGAACTTCGAAATAAAAATATGATTTTTATATATTGAACTTCGAAATAAAAATATGATTTTTATATATAGAACTTCGAAATAAAAATATGATTTTTATATATAGAACTTCGAAATAAAAATATGATTTTTATATATAGAACTTCGAAAAAAATTCGATTTTTATATATTGAATAGCGAAGTAAAAAATTCGATTTTTACATAGGTAGTGAAAGCGGACAACGAAGGTAACAAAAGGCGAGTTGGCGAAGATTTCCTGCATTAGAAGTGCCGTGGAGCTAGGATAGCTATAGGTGAGAATTTCTCACCTTTCAATTTCATTTCTATTTATATATATATACTAGGATGCAGACGGTGCTTAGTAGCACCCGACACAATCGTCCACAGACCATGGACTTGTTTGTTTGGTTGCATAGATTAGTATATGATGTGATTTGAATTTGGTTGTTTGGTGGTTTTGATTGATGTGTGAATGGCGTGGGCCTTCACTAGACCGGGGATAAGGCTAGGCCTTGTCCCGTTTCTAGTATCGTGCCGTTATGCCGCCGAAATTTTCTAAAATAAGTTAGAAAAATATAAATATCATTTTATTTAAAGAATGAACTGAATAGAAATTCATATGTTGGAATAAAATGTTTTTTTTATCGTTAAAAATATAATTTTTAACGTGAAGTGAATAAAATAAATATTCATTTACAAACCAGACGGTTTGTTTATGTACACCTATTTGAAGGACATTGATTGGGACGATAAATTTTACACATCGCCCAACTGCACAAATAAAATCTGTGTTTGATTGTTTGAAACCCTACACGGGTGTTGGGATGATATTTGATGTACACTAATCCCGATTGTTTAGTTGTGTGTCGATCGATTGATTGACAGACTGTTATAAGCGTTGAATATTTATATTTGATGCTTATACAGTGTAGAATGCACTTTGGATGATGGTTGATTATTCATCGTTGTTGATATATAAATGTGTTGTAGAAAATCCATATAATTAACATTATATGGTAATTGATTGGGCCTCATTCCAGTTTCGAAAGAGAAATATTTGAAATGAAAATATTTGAAATAGAAATATTTGAAATAGAATATTTGAAAATAGAAATATGTGAAGCCGTGATGATTAGATTGACGCCATTTTGACGTGAACGACATTTATATCGATTTTAAACGATTTCGAAATGAATTGAATTGAAAACGATTTCGAAATGAATTGAATTGAAAACGATTTCGAAATGAATTGAATTGAAAACGATTTCGAAATGAATTGAATTGAAAACGATTTCGAAATGAATTGAATTGAAAACGATTTCGAAATGAATTGAATTGAAAACGATTTCGAAATGAATTGAATTGAAAACGATTTCGAAATGAATTGAATTGAAAACGATTTCGAAATGAATTGAATTGAAAACGATTTCGAAATGAATTGAATTGAAAACGATTTCGAAATGAATTGAATTGAAAACGATTTCGAAATGAATTGAATTGAAAACGATTTCGAAATGAATTGAATTGAAAACGATTTCGAAATGAATTGAATTGAAAACGATTTCGAAATGAATTGAATTGAAAACGATTTCGAAATGAATTGAATTGAAAACGATTTCGAAATGAATTGAATTGAAAACGATTTCGAAATGAATTGAATTGAATATGAATTCAAATTGAATTGAAAGCGAATTGAAATGAATTCAAATTGAATTGAAATTTGAATTGAAAAGAAATGAAATTTAAAACGAATTTATAAAGAAGAATTCAATTTTGATTTGAATTGAAATGGAAGTTGGAATTGCTTTTGAAACGAATTTTAAAACTATTTATATAATTCGTTTTAAATAGAAATCGACGAAATATATATTATATATATTATATATATAATATAATGGCCTGAATAGAGCGCGCCGCGCCGCGGCAGTTCGTGAATTTCGACCATTTATTTCAAACGGACATTACGGGAGATCCGACCGTCGGATTCTCCTAAAACCGGAACCGTTGGGTTCGTATCGAAAAGAGCTTTCTAACGAATGTGATAAATTAGAAATCTAACGGTTGGATTTGGAATTATGTCCAAATCAAATTGGAAAAAGGTCGCTATACGTGCAGTTCGATGGCCAGTGATGGAAATCGACTGTACGGGCCTTGATAAAATTATTAAAAATAGTAATAATTTGTGTAAAATCATAAGAAATGATTTAGAAAGAATTGGGATGAAAAACTCCATATTTGAAAAGATAAAAATAGATTTTTATCGAAATGAACTAGTTTTGAACTAGAATTATAATTCTATTTATTTTTAAATAAATAAATTGAATTTGAAAAGGGTTTTGAAAATAATCAAAATTTCCAATGATTGCATTGGAGTGGATTTGAATCGAAATTGTCTTCGGAATATTTCGATGTTGGAATTCGTGATTATACAGGTGTTGTTATGGAAATTTGAAAGATATATTTATCTCGTTATTTCCAATACGACATTTGTTAGTCGTAGAATTTGATATTGAATATAAGCCGGTATATTTTCTATTCAGAGCCTTGTATTGAAAATCAAATGTGATTTGGGGTTTGTCGTGAATGGTGTCTTCACTAACACTGTTCTTGAACCCAGTTGAGAAAAGATTAAATCTTTTTATTTAGATTTAATGAAGTGTACCAATTAAATAATATTTAATTGGAATTGAATTGATATTGATTTTTGGGTTTATCGTGGACAGTGTTTTAAATAACACTCGTTCTTTAACCCGATAATTAATAGAACGTGATTTTGGGTTTATCGTGAACTGTGTTTTTTTAAATGACACTGATTCTTTAACCCAGTCAAAGATTAAAACTAAGTGGAGTTTTAATGAATCTTTAATTAGATTGAAATGATCGAAAATGGAGTATCACCAGTTTTGCTCCAGGCGATGGTTAAATCTTTAATTAGATTTGAACGTGAAATGGTAATTGAATTTACCGATAACACCGTGGTGTTAGATATGAAGTATAACCAGTTTTACTTCATGGGATGAATAGGTTGGGATTGGGAAATAAAATAAATGATTACTTCGGTGTGGTTCGCTAATCCCGACTAGTTTGAATTGATATTCAAAGGAGATTAAAGAATAAATTTAAAGAATTTATCTTGGATAAAATTAATGGGAACTTTTTCCCAAAGTATAGGAATATTTGAATAAAAGAATATTCTGAATTGGAATGAGGCGTATGTTGTGTTTGTGTAACACTTTTATAATATATACGCGAGTTATTCAGAAAGACCGGGTTTATCCCATTCTGAATAACTGATTCGACGTGGTTTCGAAGATGAAGACGGTGGTCGAAGACCGGAAGTCTTCACGTCGTTTGGGTGGTTACTGATGATCTTGATTGAGCTGTACACCCAAGAAGATGGAAACAGTTAGTGATCGTCCAGACGTGCTTGGAGATCGATGGATATGCGAGGTACTAGGTGCCTCCGGTTTCGTTCAGACCCAGAACGGACTTGTAAATGGACTGTGTATCTGACATTGGATTTTAGTCCGTGTGATTGATCTCTATTAAATATATATCTGTTTGGCGGCGGAGAATTTATTCTCTTGCTTAACGCCCTTCTCTGAGACGTACGAGCTCAGGGGTTATATATTGATGGATATCAAACGCATGGAGTGAATTGCCTGTGTGGCATGCCTAAGTGGCAATTGATCGAGGCTTCTGTTGAAAAGCAAAGTCTTGTGGTGATGATCAAAGCAAGGCCTGTGTGGCGTAGCTTTGTGTAACGTTGATTCGCGAGTATCACACCCGGTATGAACCAAAAACGGGGGACGGACCTCAGGGAGGACTTGCGTTTCTTTCTAGTTAGAAGTGGCGTCAGTGGTTTTACACGCCCTGACGAGTTTGACTTATGTGGTTGTTGCTGTTGCGAGGCGCCTCGGTTATATCGGTTTCGGCCGATGCATTCTGGTCGGCAGACGGACCAGACTTACACCCCATAGGGTGGGGAGACGTATTGTTCAGGCATAATAATCCACATCGGTGGACCGGCCCTGACGATCCAAGGGGCAGTTGCGGCTGTTCCTGAGACACGGGCTAGAGCGTCTCGAATCGGTTGAGGACTATCTTTTGCCTCGGTTCATAGATGGAAATCCAACTTCCAAATACGTGACAATTGCGGTTTTAATTGTAGAACCTAGTATGGCGACATAGTGGGATGGGGCATTCATGCCGCCTATGATTGATATTTATGATTGAAGTTGTTTTATACACTATGCACTTATTATAGTATCAAATGATTTGTTTTAAAACGTATCAAGCATTCTTTGGCTGTTATAAGGGAAAACCCTATCCTCGGCTGCGTTGCATTGTGTGATGGGACCTGGGTCTTATAACAGCCTCATTCTTCTTTATTTAGCATTGCGCTGTTGTTTTTATGCACTGGTATTCTTGGGAGGAAACCCGTTCCGTGTTATACGGCGTGGTCCCTTGATTTACCGAACTTTAAAAATAAAGATTAACTGTTTTAGTTCTCACACCAGTCCCATGACTGACCTGGAGTTTATTGTTTTAACCTAAACTCTGGGTGCCCTTATTTTGACATGGGCAGCTAGTAGTTTTGGTTTTGCAGATTTATATTCACAGGATCCTGGTTTACAGCTGGAACGATATCCGGAAAGCTTTGTATCCGTATATCTACTTCTAGTTGTGTATTGTATTATTTTCCGCTGCTATGTATTTAAATGTAATTTAAATCTCTGATATTTCCGTGTAATATTCATTTATACTCTGTATATTCTTGTAATCTGATGCATTGTTGTAATAAGCAATGAAATGTTCTTCTGTATGCGTTCTGTTTTGTCGTGTTCTCAAACGATAGGGCGTTTCGAACGGCCTGGATCGGTTTAGCGACTGGTTCGGACCGAGCGAAATTCCTTCTCGTCACAACTAACCCTATCTCTAATGAGATTTGTAACTCAGATGAGTCTTTCCTTTTATTCAAATGAGTCGTATCCCACAGCTTTGTATAAACCAAAGCTCTAATACTACTTCATAAATATTATTCTACGATACTTCAAAATACCTTAGAAAACCATTAATACTTATATAAACCATTTAGAAATCATTTAAATTATTTTAAATTAATTTTCCAAACTATTTCGAATTTAAAATTCAACTTTTATTTTTATAAATAAAATATTAGATTAAATTTTAATTTAACCATCTCGTTCGTTGGATCGGCTAGAGATAGCCAGGGAGAGCAGGAAACTATATTTTCCAGACTCAAGCCTAGACAATGTCCTCTCTGTCACCCAAGAACGTTCCGGTATTTATTTAGTTATTTATTTAAAGAGACTTTATCAATGAATTCACACAGATGTGTCTTTTCCAATTATTAACCTCTAATTTCAATAAAAATATTTCTTCTAATTTTGAAGGAGATTTGTCGATCACCAATGAAATACCATAATTGATGTGTCATAATATGTGCGAAGCAACATCATCAACTGTTATAAGCATCCATAGCAACAATAATCAACATAATTAAATAAATCATAACTATGCACAAGCATTATAACACTAATGCTTAATAGTATATGTGTTCTAAACTACGCAACCATCACCCATCACAAAAAACATCAATCATCATTAACCACTAATAATTCATCATTATATTTAAATTAGTCTAACTACTAATATAAATTTTTGTGAAAATGTTCTCATCAAACAGCTTTCCAATCTTCAAGATAGGCAAGCTTAGCCGACTGAACCGTCAGACAGTATTTCGACACATCGTCTTCTTCACCAATATATATATATATAATATACTATATATTAATCTCCCTCTTTATAATAAGAGGAGGAGGAGGACAATGAACTTTGGCAAGGTGGTGGTGAACAGAAAACGGTGGAAAAGAGGAGGATTTATGACAAGTAAACCATGGTTTTAAGCTTTAAGAAGAAGAGAGAAAAGAGAGAATGGAAGAAAATAAAATAAAGGAAAGGGTGATATTTATAGAAAAAAATAGAGTAAGGAGAGAGTGACACCTAAGGAGGTAAGTGGAAGGCATGCATGAAAGAGGCATGCAAATTGAAAAATGTCCTAACACTTGTCTTAAGGAAGAAAGTGAACTTTTTGTAGCATTTTCCTTTAAATGATATGAAAACTAAGGGCAACACTTAATTATACTGCTACTAATTCATGTTATTGTTTGATAAATCCGATCAAACGACAAATAGTATTAATAAATCTAAACTTATTAATAATCATTCTCATCCGTTAAATTTATAATTCAAATAAAATCTATCATATTACTTATAAAAATTATTAAATATTCTTAACCATATATATTTACGTCAAATTCAAATTTAAATCAAATTAAGTAATAAAAATTCAATTTTAAATTGGTAAAAATTCTAGATCGTTATAGGTAGAAAAATTTTGGTTTGTTATTTCAGTGATTTGTTGAAGCACCATGCTCTAAATTATTTGTGTGATTGTTTGGTATCCAAATATTGACATATGTGTAAAGTCCTGCCTAGTTTCTATTTCGATCGAGTTTTATTACTGTTGCAATACGCATGGTTATGAATATTGTGGTGATAATTTTGGTTTATCTACAATTGTTGGTGCATAAAACCATAACATATGGCACTATTGGAAGCAATGTCGTTCAGTTTAGCGGTATTGGATGCTCAAAAATAATTCAATTCTCAGTGTTATTTACTTGAAAATAAGATTGCATTTATCCAAAAAATATATGTTCTTATTTAACTAAAACAACACTGTTGTATCTAGTAGCGTACTGATTATAACTAGATGTGGAGTTTATAATGGTTAAATAATGTATATATTTTTACATATTTGTTTTGAATTGTCATATTGTGGATATGAATGTTGTCAGTCTCAGGTAAATTTAAGTCGAACTGTGTGGTACATAGTTTTAACTGAATTTATATCAAGTATACCACCTTAAATATATCATAAGCACTCATAAATTTTGTACAATGGATGTTTACATTTTCTTTGCTATCTTTTTATATCTGATTTATGTATTCAATGAAAAATGCGTTTACATGATAGTTTAGAAAGTATAAATCAATTTTGGTTAATTTCTTAGTTTCTTCTTTTAGAAAATGATGGCTAAATTTTCTAAACATAGAAATCAATTTTGGTTAATATATTGGTTTTTAGATTCTCAAAATAAGTCTACAGCCATTGGATGCAAAACTCTTGCATATATTCAGGATTATTATTCTCATGACGATGATTCGTATATGAGCGGCTGCTTATCATTATGTAGTAAATAAAACAATGCCATGGATAAGGCTCCATGTTCAGGAGTGGGATGCTGCCAAACTCTTATTTCTAAAGGTATGATTTACTACGATGCAAGATTCGATGATGGGTTTAATCATAGAAGTATTGTGGATTTTAGTCCATGCAGTTATGCATTTCTTGGTGATTAAGACTACATTTTCAATTCATTGGATGTTCACATGGATGAGATTGGCAAAAGGAATGAGAAAGGCAAGCCTATTATGCTTTACTTGGATATTGGAAATAGTAGTTGTGCAGAGTCAATTCATAATAAGGATTATGCTTGTGTTATTAAGTACAACTATTGTGTGGATTTCATAAATGGACCAGGTTATACTTGCAACTGCTCAATTGGTTTCTAAGGAAATCCATACAAACTAGGAGGATGTAGTGGTTAGTTTTATCCCTTTGAATTGTTTTCCCTTATTAAGAGAATTAATTAGAGAGAAATATCATGCTCTAGTAAAATTAGCTAAGATTTCCACTTTTATATGAACGTGGATATGAGTGCTTGAATCATGAAGTTCAAATGGTTTGATAAGTTGAAAATCCATGCTGCATTAAAGAGTTATCTAATGCATGTTGCAGCATGTGGGATTATAAATTTATAGGTTGTTACGAACTCAATTAGACTATTATGCTAAGTTGGTAAGTGATGTATGTGCAAGTGCATTATTTTTTGGTTTACTTTTCTTGGTCTTTGTTTCCTTCTTATCAGAAATCGACTAAGACTTAAAGCCAACTACACACTTGTGTTTTTCATAATTGTTGACTTAGTTAAATAGGTTTTAAACATATCATGTCCACCTTTATTTTAGGAGTGTAAAACATGCCAACTTCTTCATATATGTTAATGTAACTGGATATTGTGTTTTTGTAGTTTCCATGGAAAGAATTTCTATATCACATTCTTGCGCCGAAGATGAATGGGGCTAAGCGATTTGCCGAAGCTGTGCGATGTCAAAATGCATCGGTAGGGGAGCATTCTACCTTAGAGGGAAGCACCCGCGCAAGCAGGTGTGGATGAAGCGGAAGCGAGAATGTCGGCTTGAGTAACACAAACATTGGTGAGAATCCAATGCCCCGAAAACCTAAGGGTTCCTCCGCAAGGTTCGTCCACAGAGGGTGAGTCAGGGCTTAAGATCAGGCCGAAAGGAGTGGTTACAGAAGTCTATTTATCACATATATGCTTCAAGGGGCATAATGACATAGCCGTCGAGGTAAGTAGGGACCTAAAAGATCGAATGGAATGAAACGATATATAGACAAGTAAATCCCTTACGAGTCCCAAAGTTATTCCTTTAATTTTCATTATTTGAAGGGAAGTAGACTACTCAATAATTTCACATTTGGCTTTTGGTCTATCTACATCCATTATAGCATGGTCTAGAGGGTTTTTTCGCTAGAGGATTCAAGAGAGCATTCAAAATTAAGGTGATTTCAATTCCTTCCGCCATTTCTTTTCGATTTGGGTGTGTACCATATTAGTTCACTTGTGACTTATCTTTGGATTTTTCTAATAAATTAGGATTTTGGCAAAAGTATCAATCAAAATGTACATGCACACCGTGCATAAAATTATGGCGAAAATGAACTCACATCGCTATGTATGCTAAAGAGCTATATATACCCACAATGTTGTGTATATTCAAAATAACATAGACCCACATACACAAAATTAAGGTGAAAATGAACTCACAGGTTATCACATATATGAACATTGTGCATATATGTTAGAACGTTAGGCCACAATTCACATATGAATGGAAAAATTATCGAGCTCACGTAGTGCATACAGGTAGTAATGGAAATACAAGAAAATCAAGGATTGAAGCCAGGCCACAAAGAAGTTCAAATTACTGATATTTTCTTTTCTCTAAACATGATTTTTAGGTTCTAATTTCAATTTTTTCCGCGTGTAGGAAATCCAACTTTGGAGCATATAAGCTTGGACATTCAGCGATTCATATTTTATTTTTCTTAGTAAGCACTTATTGTAAAAACATGTTAGTTACATCTTTGATGGTATCATTGATTACAAAATGTTATGTATGACTATCGTCAATTTGCCATATGGAATAGTGTAAGTTATGTAAAGAGTTTTAAGATTATATTTATTTTGTGGTGTTTGAATTTAGTGATATTTTGCACATATATGCATTGTGTGAAAATGACAAATGATGTGATAGATGTACCTCAAAAACTCTACAGGAAATCATAAACGCTGCAAAAAACATTTGAACATCAAACAAAACGTTGTAGAATACAACACATGTAAACATTAAAAAACGCCATGATATGTGGAAGAACGCTGTAGAAAAGGAAAGATGACAACATTTCTAAACGATATAAGACGCTGTTAAATATTTGATGGGAAAAGGAATCACTGTGAAACACTATAATACACATAATAACATAAAATGTTGTTCAAACATTAAAAAAACATTTGAAACGCTGTAGCATGTCAATTTTCTATAGCGTTTAGGTATGTTTTGTGATATTTCTATGACCTATTACAACTTGTTGGTAGACAACGTTCATCAAAAAGCTGTTAAAGGTTTTCACAATATTTCTGAAATGCTGTGGAAGGGAAATTGTTCTAGTGTCTGGTTTTCTGGATTTTGCATTACTCTGGTTTCCTAATTCTCGATTTGTAACTCCCCGTAATTCCGTAACATTAAGCTTCACAAATTAAAGTATAGTTAATTTTTAGAAGAAGAATTAAGGGAAATGGGTTATGCCATTGCGTTCGTCTCGAAATTCTGCTTGAGATAGAGTCCGAGTTTGCGTGAATCGGACTCCATATGAATCGGCTTCTAGGGCAATCTAATGGCTCTAAAACACTCTCTACATCTATAAAAGAATGCCTAGAACTAAGGTTTCTCCACACAAATTCTTTGAGGCATCTATATGTTGTTTCTCTCTATTCTAGCCTCCACCATCAAAATAAATTTTATTCTCCATTAAAACAAGCTATAGTTCTTCAAATTGGAGACTCAAATCAAGTTAAAGCTTCAAGTTGGACCGTAGGCATTCCGCTTCAAGCAACGTCACTCGAATCATAGCAATTCGCTGCAACACTATCTTATTATCCTTTCTAAACCGATCACTGTAAGTTCGGTTATTCTTTAGATTTGAACATGTAATTGGAATCGTGAATGTAATAAATCAAAATATAGAACTGTACTTATTTGTAAGTTAATTATCTTTGATTCATGCTTATGTCAAATCTAAAGTTATCTACGCCTTTGGATCTGATTTATGACATGACTATGATACTTTTGCCTAAGACTGTGACTATGAAACTGTTTCCTATGAAGCTATTGCCTATGACTATGAGACTTTTGCCTAAGACTATGACTATGAAACTGTTGCCTATGAAATTATTGCCTATGACTATGATTCATGACTATGAGACTGTTGCCCACGACTATGATTCATGACTATGAGACTATTGCCTATGACATTGATTAAGAAACTATTGTGATTAGTCGCCCATGACTATTGTGGTTAATTGCCTATAACTATTGTGGTTAGTTGCTTATGCCTATTCCCATTGTTACAATTAACCAATCATGTTATATCTTGAACTGGCATTATGTTGGACCATATCACCGATGCCTATTCCTTTAATTATGTTGGATCTCATATTTAGTGTGTAACTTGGCTAGTTTATTCCTATTCACTCTTATGTACATCGAACCTATTAGAGCCATTATTTTTGTTATTGGTTCATTATTGCATGCCTATTCTTTTATATCAATTCTTGTGCTTATCCCCTATTCCTTTTGTTAGTGTTATTTCATGAGTACTTAGAAGACTTGTGAAATCATGATATACGTATGATCATGACGCGGGGATTGGGCGTAGCTTAATTAAGTTAATTTGGCATAATAAATATGTTGGCATAATCTGAATTGGCTATAATAGTGAATAATTTACATGCATATTAGACTTGGGCATAAATGATAAATTTTTAATTGGCCGCAAAGTATGTAATTGGCATGTAACCCAAGTTTTGGACATGAGGGGTAAACTAGAATATTAAATCTAGTTTTGAAATGAACTGTAAATTGGAATATTAATCTAGATTGGGCATGAACTTTAAAAGGGGAATATTAAATCTAAATTGGTATAAACTGCAAATTGGGCTAATTGATAGGTAAGTCAAGTTTTGGGCATAGAATATAAGTATGTTAATTGGCATGACAAATGAATATGATCTAGGCTAAATTGATTTATGGAAAATTTACGTAAATAGTAAATATGTAAATTAGAGAAGAGGAAAATGCCTAACCCGAGGTTAGATTGAGTTTTGGTGTAAAACTGCCCGGAACCGCCCGTCACATCCAGTAACCACAACAATACCTGTCTAATGTGAGAGGTTAGAGCATCAAGCCCAGAAAGACCCGAGGTTAGACTGGGTCGTGGTGTAAAACTGCCCGGAACCGACCAGCATATCCAGTAACTAGAACAATACCTGTCTAATGCAAGTGGTTGGTGCTTTAATTAATTAATTAAAGCTCATGAACAATCAAGCTAGAAATGGCGAGGTTAAGTAATTAAGGAAACACTTAACCAACTTAACATGTTAACAAAACAAGAAGGGTGGGGTTAAGTAATTGAGAAAACACTTAGCCAATTCAACATGTTAACTAGACAAGATTGATAAGGGTTAAGTTAATTTGGATACTAAACCAACTTAACATGTTAACGAGGCAAGATTTGTGGGGGTTAAGCAACTAAGTAAACACTTAACCATTATAACATGATAACTAGACAAGTGGGCAAGGTTAAGTAAATGTTTAATATGCTAACTAGACTAGATGGTGGGGTTAAGTAAACTAAGAACACTTAGCCATTATAGCATGATGAATAAACAGGGTTAAGTTAATGAGAGACACTTAACCAGTATAAACTGATAAACGAGATATGATATATGGGTAGGTTAAGTCAACGTGAACTACTGGATAACACTTAACCAATTTAACATTACAAGTGAATGGGTTAAGTTGAATTGAATTGACTGATGACACTTAACCAATCCAACATGACGAGAAAGAGAACTAAGTAGTTAACCTTAGTTAAGAGAACTAAGCAGCAAACCTTAGTCATGAAAGCCACGTAGAACACGAGAAGGAGAGAACGTCCGTCTGATCATGAAGAAGGCTCCAACGAACTGGGTTACGAAGCACGCGGCTTCGAGGGGATGTGACGGTACTCTTGGTATCCCTCTGTGAGGCTGTAGATGATCCTCCTGGGCTCACAGAGGTTAAGGTCTGCGTTAGAAGAGCCAAGGGTATGCCTTGGTTGAAATAATAAGGCAACCTAAAGACTAGGATGGACTAGCGTGATTCGGAGAGACCAGCTTTTTCCCTGTGATAGCAACTTTTCCTCTTCCTACCATCTTGAGTCAGTCGAGATATGTGAAGTGGAAAGGCGGAGAACTCTAACATACCATATACTTGCTATCTATTTATGGGTGAGGTTGGCCCATAGGTTTGTGGGAGCATAGAGGGCCTGCATACAATTCTCATTCTTGATTTTCTTGGGTGCCTTTCATTTGTTAGTTGAGGGAGGGGTCTAGTGGGACCATAGCCACTGTAAAAGCAGGCCTTATCATCTGCAATCGACATATATCTGAAAGCTCCTGACCGAGTTCCGTGTTTCTTGACTAGCCCTGCCACGGGACTCGGGTCGCACATATAGAGGACATGTGCATTTAGACATCGATAAAGATTCACGACACATATGTGGGGAAATTCTAGGAACATATACCGCTCTGGGTAGTGTGTCCTAGCCTAGGGGGCATCGTTCGATAGGTAGCACAATCCCTAGTTGGACCTAGGTCGCATAAACCCTAAATCCGAGAAGCGTTCAATAGGTAGCATAAACCCCAGTGGCCCTGTATAGCGTAAACCCTGGTTGAATCTAGGAAACGCTCGATAGTAAACCCTAGATTAGATCTAGGTAATAAATGGAATCCCCATAATAGATGTACACCTGAAGGCAACCACAATTACGAGGATTGGGATCACGTTATCATATGATCGTTTTATATAGATTACTAGTCTGGACACTATTTAGGTAGTGCAGAAATATAGAAATTAGTATAACAGGGTAGTCGCGAAGCAGAGAAGGAGTAGAAGCGCATTCAGTTTATCAGTATATTCAGTTTATCAGTATATCTAGTTTATCAGTACATTCAGTTTATCTTGCCATATCATATCCCATGCTTATTCCATGTTATCTTGTTACTATGGTTTAGTCTTATATTTAGTTTATTCATGTCATGACCCGTTTCCTCATTTAAATGCTAAGAATCACTGAGCTTACCAGGCTTTATATCTGACCTAGTTTGCTTTCGCCTCTTTTCTTCCGTTCCCCCCAGGTAGCCAGGGAGGGAATAGCTCAGCTCATTTTGGAACGTTACTCTTTCTGAGCATGAAGATCCTTTGACGCATTGCTTTGAACTCCATTTTCTACTGTTATGGCTGGCTCATGCTTTATTAGGGAATATCATTGTCAGTTTATGCTTCTTTATTTTAAACAAGACAGATGCTCTGTTGTAATAAGTATCGGTGTTGTAAAACAATCTTTGTACAAGCTGTTTTTAATCAATAAAGGTTATTTATTTTCCGCTGCTTTATTTGTTTGTCTTGTAATTTTTCTTCATCTTGTACCAAAAATGCTCAGCCGAAGTTAAGGCATTCCCTTTGTGAGTGACCTTAATGGAGGTGGGGTGTTTACACTTGGTATCAGAGCTGAAGGTTACCGGATCAGATAAAAGATTTGAAAAATTATTTTCGAATGGTTTTAAAAGAAGCATTTTCAAAAGAAAACTTCTGTTTTAAAGGCATATTCCCCAAAGCCATATGCACTATCTTTTGACCTTCTTCTTGAATCCTTGTTTCCTTCTTTCTTAAGTCTCCAGGGCTCCTGGCTTTCTGGGAGGTAACCTCATCGTGGCATGGTTTCATAGGCTTAATGTGACTACGACACCTGTCAAAGGGCAAAGTAGTGCCCAACTTCAATCTATAGCCTTAGTAGTTTCACCTGCGTCTAATTTTCTTTCGAGCTTTGTGGGGTTTTCGGTGCGATGGAGGTAGCTTTCGAGAGACCTGTCAACATGTTACACAAGGATGGTAAAGATGATAAAGAGGGAGTTTGGCCAAGGAGTACAACCCAAGGATGAGAAAACTCATGAATATGGACTTGGTTCACAAAGGAGGAAAGAAGAGTAAAACCTAAGACAAGAGAAAGTATCTTTAGTATTGTATAACAGGTCATATAACTAAGGACAAGGGCAAGGACAAAGGACAGGATTTTCAGGAGGGCAAGTGCATGCTCTTACCGCAAGCGTACCTGAGGGAGAGGTAGTAGAGCTTCTGTTGAAAAAGTCTAGTTTTTCTTTTGATCCTCCTGTTAGTACTCTTTTTGACTTTAGCGCTTCACATTTGTTTATATCTGCTTCAATAGTTGAGTCTCTGCACCTTTGTACTTGTATAGTTGGAGATCCCGTTTTTTTATCAAATCCAATTGGTGGTTCGGCTCATTTATCTTTGGTTTGAAGGGATTTGAGAATAGCTATCGAGTTTAAGCATAATGCTTATGTTTTTGGTTCCTTGGGCTAGGGGTTGATTCTAGGCATGGGTTGGTTAGGTAGTAATTGTGAAAGGAGGGTAGTTAGACTCTTGACTTGCCTCGGGAATACCCTCGAGATTTCATGCGATCCTAAGGGATCAGTTTGTCTTAGCTACCTAGAATCACTTTATCTATCTATCAACGATTTTCGATCCGTTGGAGTAGTCCATGAGTACGCATGATGTTTTGATTAGGGTAGGGGATTTCCCCCTAAAACTCGAGACAAACTTCTGCATATATTTAGATGATACTGCAAAGCCAGTTATGCGATCAACGATAATTTTGGAGCAAGATTGGCGAGGATAGCCAGAGTCGGTAAAGTGCTCAATTGTTTGGTTGTTTTGTTAGTATCATCTCACATAGATCATCCAAATTCGGATGAGGTATCCCTTGGGTGCTTGTCTGATATTGGTTTAGGCCTTTGGGGCTTGTACTTGAGGGTTGTCGAGTTCGACTAGGATGGTTTGCGTGAGAAATATATGGTTGGGGCTGGCACCCTAAGTTAGACTGACCTTAAGAGAGGTAAAAAGTACATAGTAACCATCAGCTTTAGGCCCTCAGATTTGCAACATGAGGGATAAGCTAAGTAGACGAGACACCTCTAATCATCTTAGTATATACACTTGGATACCCTCTAGCACAATAAGTGATCGAGGTCCTATCTTTACTAGTAGGTTTTGGAAATGGAGGTCAAGAAGCTTCACAATCGTGAAGTTAATTTAGTTAAGGTACGATGGAGTGAAGCTCAAGAAGATGCAACTTAGAAGACTGAAGACTAGATACGCGCATCATACCCTTATCTTTTTGAGGGAATACCCTTGATTCCTCCTTTTCTGTTAAGTTCATACTAGTCTTTATCTTTTAAGGTGTATCCTCCAAGTCATATCTTCGATCCGTAGGTAGAAGCCAATGGATGTAAACATGTGTTTGAAACATGTTATGATTGATCGTTGCAAGTGGTTGCTAGTGGTTGATCGTGGATGCATACACACACATTAGGCACTAGATTGGCTTAGTCACTTTCATATTGCATATATATATATATATATATATTTGTTGAACTTGATGTGTTATCCTGTGGACATTGCATTTGAGTGAATGGTTGTGCACTCATATAGAAATAATCTGGATTGCATACATATTGGACGCATGGCACTGACATGATTAGCATTAAGGAGGTCAACTGAATCAGTAGACCGCCTGGTTTTGCACTAAATAAGGACACATACACACAATATGCTTATGATCATGAAAGCATTAGAAATCTTTTTAAGGACAATGGATGCCTGTGATTGAATGGTTGAGTAGATGGATGATTGGATGGTAGGACACATTCTTCCCAACTTGAAGATTTTGGGGGACGAAATCCTTAAAGGGGGAGAATGTAACACCCCGTAATTCCATAAGATTAAGCTTCACAAATTAAAGTATAGTTAATTTTTAGAAGAAGAATTAAGGGAAACGGGTTACGCCATTGCGTTCGTCTCGAAATTCTGCTTGAGATAGAGTCCGAGTTTGTGTGAATTGGACTCCATATGAAGGAGTTATGGCCTTCGGAAGAATCAAGAATTAGAACGGTTCAAATCGAAATTCAAATTTCGAAATCAGAAGAAGAAGCGGGCTGCGTGGGAATTTTCCCGCCCAGGGACCAGGTCGACTAGGGGGTCGACCTCAACCTCCCCCATATAGGTTGATCTTAGTGTCGACCTGGGGGTCTACCTGGGCCTGTTTTGCCAGATCTGGACTACAGCAATTTTAACCTATTCTGGACGGACCGGATGGCTTCTAGGGCGATCTAATGGCTCTAAAACACTCTCTACACCTATAAAAGAATGCCTAAACCTAAGGTTTCTCCACACAAGTTCTTTGAGGCGTATATATGTTGTTTCTCTCTATTCTAGCCTCCACTATTAAAATAAATCTTATTCTCCATTAAAACAAGTTATAGTTCTTCTTCAAATTGGAGATTCAAATCAAGTTTAAGCTTCAAGTTGGACCGTAGGCATTCCGCTTCAAGCAACGTCACTCGAATCATAGCAAATCGCCATAACACTATCTTATTATCCTTTCTAAACTGATCACTGTAAGTTCGGTTATTCTTTAGATTTGAACGTGTAATTGGAATCGTGAATGTAATAAATCAAAATATAGAACTGTACCTATTTGCAAGTTAATTATCTTTGATTCATGCATATGTCAAATCTTAAGTTATCTTTGCCTTTGGATCTGATTTATGTCTATGACTATGAGACTTTTGCCTAAGATTATGACTATGAAACTGTTGCCTATGAAGCTATTACCTATGACTATGACTATGAGATTTTTGCCTAAGACTATGACTATGAAACTGTTGCATATGAAACTATTGCCTATGACTATGATTCATGACTATGAGACTGTTTCCCATGACTATGATTCATGACTATGAGACTATAACCTATGACATTGATTAAGAAACTATTGTGATTAGTCGCCCATGACTATTGTAGTTAATTGCCTATAACTATTGTAGTTAGTTGCTTATGCCTATTCCCATTGCTACAATTAACCAACCATGTTGTACCTTGAACTGGCATTATGTTGGACCAAATCACCTATGCCTATTCCCTTAATTATGTTGGATCTCATATTTAGTGTGTAACTAGGCTATTTTATTCCTATTCACTGTTGTGTACATCGAACCTGTTGGAGCCATTAATTTTGTATTTGGTTCATTATTGCATGCCTATTCTTTTATATCAATTCTTGTGCTTATCCCCTATTCCTTTTGTTAGTGCCATTTCATGAGTACTTAGAAGACTTGTGAAATCATGTTATACGTACGATCATGACGCGGGGATTGGGCATAGCTGAATTAAGTTAATTTGGCATAATAAGTATGTTGGCATAATCTGAATTGGCTATAATAGTGAATAATTTACATGCATATTAGACTTAGGTGTAAATGATAAATTTTTAATTGGCCGCAAAGTATGTAATTGGCATGTAAACCAAGATTTGGACATGAGCGGTAAACTAGAATATTAAATCTAGTTTTGACATGAACTGTAAATTGGAATATTAATCTAGATTGGGCATGAACTGTAAAAGGGGAATATTAAATCTAAATTGGTATAAACTGCAAGTTGGGCTAATTGATAGGTAAATCAAGTTTTGGGCATATAATATAAGTATGTTAATTGGCATGACAAAAGAATATGATATAGGCTAAATTGATTTATGGAAAATTTACATAAATAGTAAATATGTAAATTAGAGAAGAGGAAAATGCCTAATCCGAGGTTAGATTGAGTTGTGGTGTAAAACTGCCCGGAACCGCCCGGCACATCCAGTAACCACAATAATACCTGTCTACTGTGAGAGGTTAGTGCATCAAGCCCAGAAAGACCCGAGGTTAGACTGAGTCGTGGTGTAAAACTGCCCGGAACCGACCAACATATCTAGTAACTACAACAATACCTATCTAATGTGAGTGGTTGGTGCTTTAATTAATTAAAGCTCATGAACAATCAAGCTATAAATAGTGAGGTTAAGTAATTAAGGAAACACTTAACCAATTTAACATGTTAACAAGACAAGAAGGGCGAGGTTAAGTAATTGAGAAAACACTTAGCCAATTCAACATGTTAACTAGACAAGATTGATAGGGGTTAAGTTAATTTGGACATTTAACCAATTTTACATGTTAACGAGACAAGATTTGTGGGGGATAAGTAACTAAGGAAACACTTAACCATTATAACATGTTAACTAGACAAGTGGGTAAGGTTAAGTAAATGTTTAATATGCTAACTAGACTAGATGGTGAGGTTAAGTAAACTTAGAACACTTAGCCATTATAGCATGATGAATAAACAGGGTTAAGTTAATGAGAGAAACTTAACCAGTATAACCTGATAAACGAGTAAGGTTAAGGAACACTTAACCAATTTGACATGATATATGGGTAGGTTAAGTCAACGTGAACTACTGGATAATACTTAACCAATTTAACATGACAAGTGAATGGGTTAAGTTAACTTGAATTGACTGATGACACTTAACCAACCCAACATGACGAGAAAGAGAACTAAATAGTAAACCTTAGTTAAGAGAACTAAGTAGTAAACCTTAGTCAAGAAAGCCACATAGAACACGAGAAGGAGCGAACGTCCGTCTGATCATGAAGAAGGCTCCAACGAACTGAGTCACGAAGCACGCGACTTCGAGGGGACGTGAGGGTACTCTTGGTATCCCTTTGTGAGGCTGCAGATGATCCTCCTGGGCTCACATAAGTTAAGGTCTGCGTTAGAAGAGCAAAGGGTATGCCTTGGTTACAATAATAAGTCAACCTAAAGACTAGGATGGACCAGCGTGATTCGGCGAGACCAATTTTTGCCTTGTGATAGCAACTCATCGTTTACCTACCATCTTGAGTCAGTCGAGATATGTGAAGCGGAAAGGCGGAGAACTCTAACAGACCATATACTTGCTATCTAGTTATGGGTGAGGTTGGCCCATAGGTTTGTGGGGGCATAGAGGGGCTTACATACAATTCTCATTCTTGATTTTCTTGGGTGCCTTTCATTTGCTAGTTGAGGGAGGGGTCTATGGGACCATAGCTACTGTAAAAGTAGACCTTAGCATCTGCAATCGGCAGATATCTAAAAGCTCCCGACCGAGTTCCGTGTTTCTTGACTAGCCCTGCCACGGGACTCGGGTCGCACATATAGAGGACATGTGCATCTAGACATCGATAACGATTCACGACACATACGTGGTGAAAGTCTAGGAACATATACCGCTCTGGGTAGTGTGTCCTAGCCTAGGGGCATCATTCGATAGGTAGCATAATCCCTTGTTGGACCTAGGTCGCATAAACCCTAAATCCGAGAAACGTTCAATGGGTAGCATAAACCCCAGTGGCCCTGGGTAGCGTAAACCCTGTTTGAATCTAGGAATCGCTCGATAGTAAACCCTAGATTAGATCTAGGTAATAAATGGAATCCCTATAATAGATGTACACCTGAAGGCAACCATAATTACGGTGATTGGGATCACTTTATCATATGATCATTTTATATAGATTACTAGTCTGGACACTAGTTAGGTAGTGCAGAGATATAGAAATCAGTATAACAGGGTAGTCGCGAAGCAGAGAAGGAGTAGAAGCACATTCAGTTTATCAGTATATACAGTTTATCTGTACATTCAGTTTATCTTGCCATATCATATCCCATGTTGTCTTGTTACTATGGTTTAGTCTTATATTTAGTTTATTCATGTCATGACCCTTTTCCTCGTTTAAATGCTAAGAATCATTGAGCTTACCAGGCTTTATGTCTGACCTAGTTTGCTTTCGCCTCTTTTCTTCCGTTCCCCCCCCCGGTTAGCCAGGGAGGGAATAACTCAGCTCATTTGGACCGTTACTCTTTCTGAGCATGAAGATTCTTTAACGCATTGCTTTGAACTCCATTTTCTACTGCTATGGCTGGCTCATGCTTTATTGGGGAATATCATTGTCAGTTTATGCTTCTTTATTTTAAACAAGACAGAAGCTCTATTGTAATAAGTATTGGTGTTGTAAAACAATCTTTGTATAAGCTGTTTTTAATAAATAAAGGTTATTTATTTTCTGCTGCTTTATTTATCTGTCTTGTAAATTTTCTGCATCTTGTACCAAAAATGCTCCACCGAAGTTAAGGCATTCCCTTTGTAGTGACCTTAACGGAGGTGGGGTGTTTACATGATTATTATGACTATCTTAGTTATCTCTCGTAATACGATCCAGGGAGATCATCGAGCCTCTTTGGTTTTGGTTTTCTGGTTAGTACGATCTGGAGCAATCGTCAAGTCTCTTTGGTTTTGATGTTCTGGTTAGCACGATACGGAGTGATTGTCGGTTTCCTTTAGTTTTTTGGATTTCTGATTTTACATTTATACAATCCGACGTGATCGTGGCTCATGATTATGTAGTTATCAGCTGTTGGATTTCTACGCAGACTTCTTGGGTTCGTGACTTCTGAATTCTTAATTTTCGGGATTCCTGGATTATTCAAAACACATCTCCCTTTTTCAAGGAAGACATATTTTGGGGGGAAAATTATTGACCCACTTTTTGGCAAAGCAATCACACGGTAGTTTTTCGGTTATCGAAGTACTTGATACTCAAGTACAGGCATGGATAAACATGTAGTGATATGATAAAAGTAACGAAGTGCTTGGAAAAGGTTGGAAATATGGTTAATTCTCGAGTTAGTGTTCTTAATTCGATAGCACTTTATATCGGGTTGGACTTGATAATCAGATAAGGCAACGACATGGGTTTTAATGTTTGCAAGATCAGACTAGCTCCAAAATTTTGCCATAGCATAGTTGATCACCTCAAAAAACAAAGAAAGAGGCTTGGATCGGGATCTTTTGTCCTAGGTATGGATAGGATACAAAAAATACGTATTTCATATCCCTAGGATGCAAAATCATCAGTTTGTATCCCCTCATGGGATACGAAATCCACTTCACCCCCATGCACTTGCCATGGAAAGTTTTCTCATGCTTCATAACCTGAAAGGGCATACACACATCAGGATTTGGGATTGTCGATCCCTGAATCGAATATGAAATATTCAATGATTTGGCAAACTCAAAACATCCTGATCACATCGAACTGATCAACAAAATTCATGGGATCGACGCATGTTTTCTAGACTTGGCATTTTAGGGATTCGAAGTTTTACATTTGGGACAAGCAACTTCAAGAATCGAGCCACATACTTGTTGATCACACGTTTTGGCTTGATCAACACGTGTTGATCACTGATTTTTAGTACTTTAGCTAGGACATGAAATTTCAGCAAACACTTGAATTTTGGCTAACTCTTGGGGATTTATTCCGATCTCGGGATACAAAATTCTAGAATTTGGCTACCAACTGCACTTATAAATACCTCACTGATGTGACACTTGAGAGGACATTTGGCTGTTCATTTCCAACACATGGGAATCGTATTTTTGGAGCATTCTAATAGCTTCTTTTATGGTTTTCATGGATTTAGAACATCTTTTGGACTTATAAACTTCACATAGAAGTTTACTCTCAACATTTTGGCACTTGGGTTAATACTTAGCTTGCTTTTGGATATATTTGGACTTGGAAGCATATTTTTACATATTTTGGCTTGAGGAAGATGTTTATGGCCCAATCGGGAACTAACAAGGACTTTTTTTATCTTTGATACAACTTTGTAAACTAAAAGTGTTGAAACTCAGATAATTCTTGTAATTGAAATAATGGTGATGAACAGTTACATGAAGTGGACGTAGGTGGTAGTGCCAAACCACTATAAACTCGCTGTTCTTTACTTTTCTGCATCTCTATGTGTGGATTGTTTGTTTAATTTGGATAATTCATTTCATATTAACCCATCGAGTGTTAGCCTGTGCAAGTGACCAATTCCCCACGTCAACACCAAGCTTTTAAAAAAAATCCTTTCAATCAACAAATCCAACCATTAATAGTTTAGACAATCAAAGACAACAACTTCAACAAACTTCAATATGATTTGGCCAACCAAATATTGGCTACAAGGAATTTTAATGCAGCTTTGTAAATTGAGTTCGGCTATATAAATCCAAACTTCAACCATCTTCAACAGATGACAATGAAAAGTGATTACCAACAGATAAACCTGAATTCAACAACACTTAGATAACTTCTCTCCCTCGTTATTTTATCTTCTTCAATGTGCTTTCAAGTTTTGCAAACCTATGAAAATAAAATTTTGATACATGGAAATTTATAGGTAGGCCAATGAGACATGCTTGCATAAAGGGAAGACAGTTTGATACAACATATCAAGAGTAAAGAAGAAAGAGAGGTTTCTATTTGAGACATTAAGATATATATATATATATATATATATATATATATATATATAAATATATAGGACATGCGCAGGTTTGCAAGCCTATGGATGTAGAGAAACAAATATGAAAAAAGAAAAGAAGTGAGAAGAGGACACGAAAAATGGAGGAGCAAAGCTACAGACATGCGTGGTTCATTAGAGGAAAAAGAATGAAATGTCTCAGTAAATAAGAAAAGCAGGAGGCGGAATATAAAGAAGAGGAAGTCTAAGTAGTAGACGACGTGATAAGTGGAGAAAGATGGGTGTGCACATTTATTTCAGAAATGAATGAACTGGGTAAAACTTTTGGCTTATCAAGATTTTTAACGTTTTAAAACTGAAATTATAAAATTTAAAGTGCGCATTAATAATAGGTAAGTATAGGTAAAAAAAGAAAATGATTGGAAATAAAGATTGAAGCAATATGCATATGTTAACCGATTTTGGGCAGTTTTTTAGTCGAAATTAAAGATTTAAAGCAATAAACGTCTAAATTTAGCAAAACGGAAAATGTCTTCTTTTCAGAATATAGTCTATCGTTTTTAGTTCAAATTCGCTTAAATTCTGACTACGCTTTATTTTCAAAACAATTTAGTCTAATTTAACTAAACACGCGAATATAACATATTTGCGTATTTTTCAATGAAACTATATTTGATTAAACGCATCTCATATATTAAATTTCATATTTTATTTTAAATATTAAGTTTTAAACATTTATTTCGCTATATCGGCTGTCGCTACCGTAAATCGATCGCTTAAAACAATTTAAACGGAGCGAATGAAAGTTGACGTTTTTGTTATATAATTTACAAGATCAATTTTATATAAGAAAATTACATTTTATAAATCAATATTACTATGTTAAAATTTTAGTTTGTTTCACGTTAATTTTAGGAAAATGCATTCTGAAATGAACAATCATTATGATTCAGATATTCAAATAAACGTACATGCTTTAGATTTATATCCAGAAACCAAATACCTGCACTTTTATTATTCGAAATAAAACAAATTTTAAATTCCAAAATAAAATTCTTAGACACGTTATTTAAACCATCAAAATTTCATGATGTTACAATCTCTCTCATTCAAATCTTTTCGTCCCCCAAAAGGAACTAGGCAGGGAAATAGAAATAAAGCAATAATATATATAAAAAATTAAGTTATAGATAATTGTTGACTTACTTAAATTAATATGTGGGAGCATATTCAAATCAAAATTTTAGATATTTCCCAAATATGTCAATATAGTTTCAAGTACCAACTCGATGCTTCAGTTTGCACTATCACTTTCTAAACCTGAAAACCAATACCAATGATGTCATGATCTTCATTGGAATTATTTCCAAGCGACTAGAGCTGGTCTCTATATTTTCTAATACATATAGGATTTAGTACATACTTTAGCTAAACGTATGTCCAAATCACTTAATATTCGATAGGCCAACTTTAACATCAAAAATATACTCAAAACTTTTCTTTTTCAAATAAAATATACAAAAGTCCCAATGTAAGTATATTTTCAATCATTTATTTATTACAAAGTTAGGAATAGGAAAAATTTATATATTTCCCCCACTCATTTATTTATTATATCTTGATTTATATCATACTTTCAGATATAGACAATTTATAATTACTATGAGAAATCTTATAAAATAGCATTCTCAAGACTTATTTTATATGGTTTCCAAATGTATATAAGGATTTTACCTATGCGGCCTTCTAAGTTCTTAATTTTGCATTTGAACTCAAATTAAATTTATGCCTAAATTCATTATTATAGAGTTATCAAATCTTATTATCACTAAGTCACACTAGTTAAGTTTTCATTTTAAATACTAGCAAACAAAATAAGTATATATTACATCAAATCACCTTATATTAGATTCATCCCAATTGTAAAGACCTGTAAATCCCCACCCATTGAATCGACCATAAACCATACAGGTCTGATCCAAAAGTTGGAAATCCACGAATACTTTAAGTTTGGGCATACAACACATCATAACAAATAACAGCAGACTTTTATAAACATCATAATAATGTTACATCATAGTACAGAATATCAGAGTACATCAATAAAGAAATTACAGCGGAGGACTTATTATAATAAATTAATACAATACACAGCAGAAGACTTTCTATGCTCTGGACACAGCTTTAGGCTTCGATCCAGAATCCTGCTCAAGAGATAAATATATGTAAAAAGCTACTCGACTGCCAATGTGGAAAAGAGGGCACCCGATTTTGCAAAGTGAAACAAGCTACGAGTCAGTCATGGGACTGGTATGAGAAATCTAACTTAACTAACCTAATAATAAGGCTAATCACAGGACAACGCCGCTAACGCAGAACGGGTTTACTCCATTGGATTGCCATTGCATAAATAAAGTAAATCGTCAAACAACGCAATGCTTTTTATAAAAATGAAACCATTATAAGACTCAAGTCCCATCACACCATGCAACGCAAACCGGAGGATAGAGTTTTACCTTATAATGGTAAAAAATGCTTGATACGATAAAACGAATTTGATATTATTATTAGTGTGTATATGTTTTAAAAACATTTCAATCATAATATCAATCATAGACGACATAACTACCATATACTATGTCGCCGTACTAGTAATACAATCAAAACCGCATGGGCCGTATTGGGATATGGATTTCCATCATGAACCAAGGCAAAAGATAGTCCTTACCGAATTCGAGGCACTCTAGCTCGTCCCTTAGGCTCAGCCGCAATTGCACCTTGGATCTTCAGGGTCAGTCCACAAATATGTTAGTGGATTAATAATGCCTCGACAATACGTTTCCCCGCCCTATGGGGAGTAAATAGAGCCACTAGGGACTCAATAACCGAGACGCCTCATTCCATCATCCACATAGGTAAAAATGACAGGGCTGGTAAGTCGCTGACGCCACTTCTAGCTAGAAAGAAACGTATGTCCTCCCTGTAGTCCTTACTCCCGTTTCTGGTTCATACCGGGGCGTAAGGCTCACGAAGTAACGCTATACACAAAGCTGTGCCTAGATAGGCTGTGCTTTGATCATTAACCACAAGGCTCTGCTTTTCAACAATAAGCCTTAATAATTTGCATCTTGGCATGCCACATTGTCAATCCATATCATACCATTGATTTCTGTCAATATATAACCTCTAAGCTCGTACGTCTTAGAGAAGGGTGTTAAACACCAAACAGATATATATTTAGCCGAGATCAACGAATACAGTATAAAGGAATACAACGTCAGACATACAATCCATTTACAAGTCCGTTCTGGGTCAGAACGAAACCGGAGGCACCTTATACCTCGCATATCCGAACAATCAACAATACATCCGGACGGTTACCACTGTATCCCCTTCAAGGTAGCTACTCCAATCGTGGCATCAGTAGGATCGTCGGTCTTCAACCACCATCTTCAAATCTTCGACTTCCAATCGTCGTATAATTATTTGAAATGAGATTTAACTCGTACTTTTCAAATAATTCTAAAATATATATAGTTCAAAATCATTTCTTTTCATTCCATATCGCTTATAATATTTTATAACGATTTATGGCTATTTTCAGACCTATGTGGTTTATGGTCAATTCAAAGGGCGGGGATTTTTGGGTCATTACACCAATATCATTCTTAATTGCACAAAGTTTAAACAGTACTTAATGTTTGTTACAAACATCCTAAGTCCAACTCATGTTAAACACTAAAGCTTAATTCAAATAAATAATAATCAGTTTAATTAACTTAATAGGTATGACCGCCTAAGTTATACTTATAAAGTCCATTTACTTACATGAGTTTAACTTATACTTATTTCACCAATCATTATTCTTTTACAATTCAATAACCATATATAGAGTAGACCTTTTATAAGTTCATAAGTATTATTCCTTAGAAATTAGTTAGTACTTCCAATATATTTCCTCAGAATCAAATTTATTCTTATACTCATTAGACTTTCTATCTTATAATCAGATTAGTGTAGATTCACTTAACTAATTATCTCAAGTTTTTAACCCATATTATTTTCCAAAATACTTATTTTTCCATTAAATAACCAAGTTACTATTTCCTTAGTTATTAACACATTTACGTTTTCACATTAATTCTTAATACAAGCTATACTGAGAAGTTTCTATTATTAGTTTAGTTAGTTCGAAAATAAGTCTAAAACACAATTTAGAAACTAAACCAATAAAGGAACTTAACCAATGGGAATTTTGGAAGATGGACACTCTAATTAGCATGGACTAGAAAATATTAAGGATTTTGAAATTGATCAATTACAGAATTCCTAGGATATAGATTTAGGACAAAGATCAAGATTTAACTAGGGAATCCGAATCTAAGAGAATTCTAACAAAGGGAACGAAACTCAAAGGAAGGAGACACTTAGGAAAGAAAAATTTTAATATAATTTTTTTTTATCAAAATTACTTTTGAAACCATTTTTAAAACTATTTATACTTTTCAAAATACACTCTATTAAGAAAAATTATGAAACCGGTTCTACTCATTTTAGGGTATTGCTACCCAATCTCTAATGAGTTCTAAATTCCATAAGCTAAGGTTTTTTAATTAAAGTAAATCTCTGATGCCACATGTAACGATTGATTTTTTTCTTACCATTTAAGTCGATAATGAAATGAACTCAAATCATTCGAAAACATAGATTTTTTTTAACTATTCGGTTTAACGAAATCAAATCACAAAACATAGACAGCTACAAAATAGTTGAATAACTCACCGCGGAATAAATAAATTAGTCATTCATGAAGCTACAAATCAAAATTCTCAAAAAAAAAATACATAATATCAGCTTAATAAATCGGTACATTAGAAAATCTAAGATACATAAATACCTAGTATATAAACAAATGATGGAAATGGAATAACTGAATCATCAAGATAGCAGTAACAGATAGATAATAAGCTGAATCTCCAATAGGTCTCCATCTCTCAAAAAATGAATCGCCAAAGCCGAACTCCTTAGTTTTACCAAGCGTAAAGTCAAAATAAGACACTCGGGTTATGAGTAACAATATCATCAGTGAATTAACTGAAGTAAAATGTTCAAATGAAATGCATCGGTAACTCAAAGAATGTTTGGGATCCCATTCTTTAAGGATCCATTAAACAAGATATCATATAATACAATACACTATTATAATAGCGTTTATAGTTAAATATGCTATTAAAAATAGCATAAGCGAGATTACCATTATTATACTTACACCATTTACAATGTCGTAGTCTATGCAGATACCGTAAAGTCCACTGTAAACTAGTGGCCATCAGAGATCACTCTATAGGTATGACACAAATCAAAATTGTTGGGGGCTCGACCAGTTTAATATAACAAGGCACACGAGGAATACGCAGGCTAGGATTCTACCGATTGCACGCTTGGACCGGTGGTAACACATAGCCACAACTACCGCCCACCTCAAAACACACTCCGATAATCAAAGGAGCCTCAAGTCAATCACAAAGCAATAGAGATGGTATCAAAGAAATGTGTCTGATAGGAGTTGCGACCTTACTTATTCATGGTATAACATCTGTTTTAGTCATTTTAATTATGACCCGAAGCTCAGTGTTGTCCATCATCATTCTCTTACTTCATTCCAGTAGCGTTTGCCAAACCAACCTACTATATTCTGGATTCTCCGCCACATGCACAATTGTTAAAGTAGTTCCAGTATTGGCAGAGAGTATAACAATATCCGTCCTCAGTCTCTTTAACAACCAAACGCTTACTTCACACCATGGTCATTTATATCCAAAAATATATTTAAAAATATAAAAAATTAAATAATAAAAAATATTGGTTTATATTCAAATAATTACGTTCAATTGCTTTTATATCGTAAATCATTATTCAAATTAGTTCTTTATTTCATTAAGTTCATAAATTATAAATCATTTCATTATTAGATTTAGTTTAAGATTCATATTTCGTATTTACAAAACAATTTTTAAACCAACTTGCATTTCGATTTCACATTTTTATGTCTCAAATTTCAAATTTTAAAAAAAATCTCTCTATTAATATTACAGGTTCAATACGTCGGATTGGAGTAACTTCTTATTTGGAATAGTTAATATAATATAAATAGTTTCATTTAAAAATAATAATTATATATATATTAATTTGATGTAAATAATTATAATATAAATAATAGTTAAATTAAAATAATATAATTGAAATAGTTATTGAAAGTATAGTAACCATATTAAATATATATATATAAGATAGTTATAAAGTCATTATTAAATTTGAATAATATAATTAAAATATTTTACTATAAAACAATACAAATTTCAAATAATTTAAACTAGTCCAATCCAAACCACTTATCCGTAATTTAAAGTTCGGTTTTTTTAATTCGGCTTCAAAATTTGCTTCAAATCAATTGAATCTTTAAACCACGCATTCTTAAGCAATTCATTTCAAAATAGTATTCAAGTTAGGTTATTCGATTTTTATTCGTAAACATTCAAATTACATTCAAATCACTCATTTTATTAAGTTCATATCAATTAAATCCAAATTTCAATTTAATCGATTATAAAATGTTAACTACAATTATACTCAACTTTAAAGCATTTAGTCTCTATGTATCTTCACTAGGAACATTCAAAATGGTACAACTATATTCGTTGTGATATATACTCAGGTTTACAACATTTTGTAACTAGTATCACAAAATATACCTTTCGAGGATATTCTATTAAATATATTTTTAATTATATTAATTATTTAGTACAACACATTATATCAAGTATTTCATATAAAAAATACCTTTTATTTTGAAAAAGATTGGTCAACGATTAGATATATGTAACAAATACATGTTTTTCTATAGAATATACCTCTAACTATATAAAATATTACATGAGTAATCATTTCTTTGAGCTAGTCAAAAGAAACTATATCTTACTAGGTATTTAAGTATAACACAATTTAAAAATTGTATTATTTTGGTTGATAAGATGAATCCATGCATGGAAAACTTGCCTTTTTTATGCATATGTATGAAATAGTACAGTTGAAAAACATGATTATGTTTGACTATTCAACCCTTGTTATTTAATTAAATGATTTATATATAATTACTTAATCATCCTACAATTAAAAAATAGAGCTTGAAGAAAAAATGTTCGTGCATACATAAGTAATCTTAATCCACGAACCATTTTTCCAGTTTGTAAGTCAATATATCATCCAATTACAAAATTAGAGCTTCTCAATCAAGTCAATAATGGTTTGCTCTTTGATATAACTTATTAGGATCAATATACATTATGATTGACTAATCATGAAACATTAGATTTTAATAGCCGATCCACAATGATTTGATTGAGAAGAAATCAGATAATAGGTAGCTAAATTAATAGGAGCGTAGATGAACATATAATTGGAAATCGATGAGAAGACGAATTCGATTTGGTCTTTCTAAGTAATACAAAATTTATATATGAAATATGCTCTCCATAATGAGCATTAGATTTCCTAGATCTTGTACAATTCAAGGACCATAATCCCTTATTTATAATGCTGACATTTTTTAATTTTACCTTTCAACAAATTTAAATGTGCGGGTGTCTACACATTGATCTCATGATAATTACATCTTTAAGACTCTTAGCTTTATTTTAAACATCACTTTGATTAGTCTTTAAATCCAAACAACAAAACTCATTTTAATTATGTATGTGATTCAAATATTGAAACTTCAATACATCTAGCACATGAGTAACATATATCATCTTAATAACACTTTAAAAGTTTTCACAGTATTTACACTTTTTCACCTTCATTGATTTCCCAGCACTTTCCAACATAGGATCAATGCCATTAATTTTTGTATCAATATTGATTATTAAATATGTTAATATCATAAAAATTAAGTGAGAAATGCATGGTTTTGTTGCACCAAATGATAAGGAGATATAATAAAACTTAAAAAATACGCATAAAGGCTTTTACCCAATGTTACCACAACCGAACCGTCAGTCGAGCCGTAACGATCTAAGGTTTAAGGTTTTGAGGGTTCAACCGGTCGGACCATTCAAGCCGTGCATATTAATTTCCACCGAAATTTGTAATATAAATGATGCATGTATATATTAACATTGCACGGAAATATACAAATCAAAATTTTAGATATTTCCCAAATATTTCAATATAGTTTCAAGTACCAACTCGACGCTTCAGTTTGCACTTTATATCCATCTCACTTTCTAATCCTGAAAACTAATACCAATGATGTCACGATCTTCATTGGAATTATTTCCAAGCGACTAGAACGGGACTCTATATTATCTAATACATATAGGATTTAGTACATACTTTAGCTAGACGTATGTCCCAATCACTTAATATTTGATAGGCCAACTTTAACATCAAAAAAATACTCAATATTTTTCTTTTTCAAATAAAATATATAAAAGTCCCGATGTAAATATGTTTCCAATCATTTATTTATTACAAAATTAGGAATTGGAAAAATTTACATATTTCCCCCACTCATTTATTTATTATATCTTGATTTATATCATACATTCAAATATAGCCAATTTATAATTACTATGAGAAATATTTTAAAATAGCGTTCTCAAGACTTATTTTATATGGTTTCCAAATGTATATGAGAATTTTACCTAAGCGGCCATCGTTCTTAATTCATGCATTTGAACTCAAATTAAGTTTATGCCTAAATTCATTATTATAGAGTTACCAAATCTTAGTATCACTAAGTCACACTAGTTAAGTTTTCATTTTAAATATAACAAACACAATAAGTATATATTACATCAAATCACCTTATATTAGACTCATCCCAATATTATTCTTAATTGCACAAAGTTTAAACAGTCCTTAATGTTTGTTACAAACATCCTAAGTCCAACTCATGTTAAACCCTAAAGCTTAATTCAAATAAATAATAATCAGTTCAATTAACTTAACAGGTACGATCGCCTAAGTTATACTTATAAAGTCCATTTACTTACATGAGTATAACTTATATTTATTTCACCAATAATTATTCTTTTACAATTTCAATAACCATATAAAGAGCAGACCTTTTATAAGTTCATAAGTATTATTCCTTAGAAATTAATTAGTACTTCCATTATATTTCCTCAGAATCAAATTTATTCTTATACTCATTAGACTTAAATAAGAATAACCAATTTCAAAGCATCATGTTTCAAGTTCTATCTTATAATCAGGTTAGTACAGATTCACTTAAGTAATTATCTCAAGTTTTTAACCCATATTACTTTCCATAATATTTATTTTACCATTAAATAACCAAGTTACTATTTCCTTAGTTATTAACACATTCATGTTTTCACATTAGTTCTTAATACAAGCTATACTGAGAATTTTCTATTATTAGTTTAGTTAGTTCAAAAATAAGTCTAAAACACAAGTTAGAAACTAAACCAATGAAGGAACTTAACCAATGGGAATCTTTGAAGATGGAGACACTAATTGACATGGACTAGAGAATATTAAGGATTTTGAAAGTGATCAATTATAGAATTCCTAGGATATAGATTTAGGACAAAGATCAAGATTTAACTAAGGGAATTCGAATCTAAGAGAATTTTAACAAAGGGAACAAAACTCAAAGGAAGGAGACACTTAGGAAAGAAAAAATTTAATATAATTTTTTTTACCGAAATTACTTTTAAAACCATTTTTAAAACTATTTATACTTTTCAAAATATACTCTATTAAGAAAAATTCTGCGACTGGTTCTACTCATTTTAGGGTATTACTAACCTATCTTTAATGAGTTCTAAATTCCATAAGCTAAGGTTTTTTAACTAAACCAAAGCTCTGATACCACATGTAACAATTGATTTTTTCTTACCATTTAAGTCGATAATGAAACAAACTCAAATCGTTCGAAAACATTTTTTTTTTAACTATGCTATTTAACAAAATCAAATCACAAAACACAGACAACTACAAAATAATAGAATAACTCGCTGCGAAATAAATAACTTAGTCATTCATGAAGCTACAAATCAAAATTCTCATAACAAAAATACATAATATCAGCGTTATAAATCAGTACATTAGAAAATTTAAGATACATAAATTCCTAGTATATAAACAAATGATGGAAGTGGAATAACTGAATCACCAAGATAGCAATACCAGATAGATAATAAGCTGAATCTCCAATAGGTCTCCATCTCTCAAAAAATGAATTGCCAACGCCGAACTCCTTAGTTTGATCAAGCATAAAGTCAAAGCAAGACACTCATATTATGAGTACCAAAACCAACAGTGAAGTAACTAAAGTAAAATGTTCAAATGAAATGCATCGGTAACTTAAAGAATGTTTGGGATTTCATTCTTTAAGGATCCGTTAAACAAGATATAAGATAATATAATACACTATTATAATAGCGTTTATGGTTAAACATACTATTAAAAATAGCATAAACGAGATTACCATTATTACACTTACACCGTTTGTAATGTCGTAGTCTATGCAGATACCGTAAAGTCCACCGTAAACTAGTGGCCATCAGAGATCACTCTATAGGTACGACACAAATCAAAATTGTTGGGGGCTCGATCAAATTAATATGACAAGGCATACGAGGAATACCTAGGGTAGGATTCTACCACTTGCACTCTCGGACCGGTGGTAACGCATAGCCGCAACTACCGCCTACCTCGAAACATACTCCCATAATCAAAGGAGCCTCAAGTCAATCACAAAGCAATAGAGACGGTATCAAAGAAATGTGTCTGATAGGAGTTGCGACCTTACTTAATCATGGTATGACACCTGTTTTAGTCATTTTAATTATGACTCGAAGGTCAATGCTGTCCATCATCGTTTCCGTACTTCATTCCAGTAGCGTTTTCCAAACCAACCTACTTTATTCTGGATTCTCCGCCACATGCACAATTGTTAAAGTAGTTCCCGGTATTGGCAGAGAGTATAACAATATCCGGCCTTAGTCTCTTTAACAACCAAACTCTTATTTCACACCATGGTCATTTATATTCAAAATCCTATTTAAAAATATCAAAATTAAATACTAAAAATATTGGTTTATATTCAAACGTTCAAATGCTTTAATATCGCAAATCATAATTCAAATCAGTTCATTATTTGATTAAGTTCATAAATTATAAATCATTTCATTATTAGATTTAGTTTAAGATTCAGATTTCGTGTTTATAAAACAATTTTTAAACCAACTTACATTTTGATTTCACATTTTTATGTCTCAAATTTCAAATTTTCAAAAAAAATCTCTATTAACATTTCGTGTTCAATAGCTCGGATTGGAATAACTTCTTATTTGAAATAGTTAATATAATATAAATAGTTTCATTTAAAAATAATAATTACATATATAATAATTTGATGTAAATAATTATAATATAAATAGTAGTTAATAATTGAAATAGTTATCGAAAGTATAGTAACCATATTAAATATATGTATATATATATAAGATAGTTATAAAGTAGTAATTAAATTTGAATAATATAATCAAAAATATTTTAATATAAAATAATACAAATTTTAAATAATTTAAACTAGTCCAATCCAAACCACTTATCCGTAATTTCAAAGTTTTTTTTTAATTCGACTTCAAAATTTACTTCAAATCAATTGAATCTTTTAACCACGCATTCTTAAGCAATTCATTTCAAAATAGTATTCAAGTTAGGTTATCCGATTTTTATTCGTAAACATCCAAATTACATTAAAATCACTCTTTATGTAAAGTTCATATCAGTTAAATCCAAATTTCAATTTAATCGATTATAAAATGTTAACTACAATTATAATCAACTTCAAAGCATTTAGTCTCTATGTATCTTCGCTAGGAACATTCAAAATGGTACAGCTGTATTCGTTGTGATATATACTTAGGTTTACAACATTTTGTAACTAGTATCACAAAATATTCCTTTCAAGAATTTTCTATTAAATATATTTTTAATTAAATTAATTATTTAGTATAACACATTATATCAAGTATTTCATATAAAAAATACCTTTTATTTTGAAAAAGATTGGTCAACGATTAGATATATGTAACAAATACATGTTTGTCTATAGAATATACCTCTAACTTTATCTAATATTACATGAGTAATCATTTCTTTGAACTAGTCACAAAAGAAACTATATCCTACTAGGTATTTAAGTATAACACAATTTAAAATTTGTATTATTTTGGTGGATAAGATGAATCTATGCATGGAAAACTTACCTTTTTTATGCATATGTATGAAATAGTACAGTTGAAAAACATGATTATGTTTAACTATTCAACCTCTGTTATTTAATTAAATGATTTATATATAATTACTTAATCCTCCTGAATAAAAAATACAGCTTGAAGAAAAATGTTCGTGCATACGTAAGTAATCTTAATCCACGAACCATTTTTTCCCGTTTGTAAGTCAATATATCATCCAATTACAAAATTAGAGCTTTTCAATCAAGTCAATAATGGTTTGCTCTCTGATATAACTTATTTGGATTAATATACATTATGATTGACTAATCATGAAACATTAGATTTTTATAGCTGATTCACAATGGTTTGATTGAGAAGAGATCAGATAATAGGTAGCTAAATTAATAGGAGCGTACATGAATCCATAATTGGAAATTGAGGAGAAGACGAATTCGATTTGGTTTTTCTAAGTGATACAAACTTTAGATATGAATAGGCTCTCCATAATAAGCATTAGATTTCCTAGATCTTGTACAATTCAAGGACCATAATCCCTTATTTATAATGTTGACATTTTTTAATTTTACCTTTCAACAAATTTAAATGCGCGGGTGTCTACACATTGATCTCATGATAATTAGATCTTTAAGACTTTTAGAGCATCTTCAATGCGGATGTTATTGAAGTGTAATGTCAATGACACTTCAGCACATAACAACAATTTAGTTTTTTAGGTCTCTAATGCAATGTTGATCTCAAAGTGGAATCCTACGTGTGCAAATTTTTTTTTTTCCACATTGTGGAGCCTGATGTCCAGTTTCAGACATCTACCTTGACAATTTCAAACACCCACGTCATTAAATCAGTTGCTTTTTTCTTCTTCATCCATCCTCATCCTACATCACCCGATATATATTTTCAGTTTTTTTTTTTTTAATTGTTTTCGGATCTAATTTGCCACAATTGCAGTTTCGCGTGTCTTTGTGTCTTTGTATGCAAGTCTATTGCTAGGATATTGACTACTAAGTCTACTGTTTCAATAATTTGAGAATAGCTGAGCTGATGCTGTTCTAGTTGGAGAGCAATCTTTGATATCTGCATTTGCTGCAGCGGTACTAGTTAATAGCTATCTTTGCAGTCTAATTTCTTGTTTTTTTTCAGCTAATCCACTATGTTCGATCATGCCACATAGATTAGTTTAACTTTTCCACCACGTTTGCATTGGACTCGGTCTTCTTATATATATAATGCTTGTTGACACATAGGCTTGACATTGTAAAGTTGTCTCCACGTAATCTTCTGAAGACAATGCATTGCCTGAGGATAGGAGATGCTCTTAGCTTTATTTTAAACATCACTTTAATTAGTATTTAAATCCAAACAACAAAACTCATTTTAGTTACATATGTGATTCAAATATTGAAACTTCCCTACATCCAGCACATGAGTAACATATATCATCTTAATAACACTTTAAAAGTTTCAACAGTATTTACACTTTTTCACCTTCATTGATTTCCCTGCACTTTTCAGCATAGGATCAATGCCATTAATTTTTGTATCAATATTGATTATTAAATATGTTACTATCATACAAATTAAGTGAGAAGTGCATGGTTTTGTTGCACCAAATGATAACGAGACATCATAAAACTTTTAAAAAAAGCATAAAGGCTTTCATCCAATGTTACCATAACCGAACTGTCGTTCGAGCCGTGACGATCTAAGATTTAAGGCTTTGAGGGTTCAACCTGTCGGACAATTCAAACCATGCATATTAATTTTCCACCAAAATTTGTAATATATATGATGCATGTATATATTAACATTGCACGGAAATATACAAATCATAGCATACCAAGTTAATTCACAGCCCATACATTGATACATGCTAATTTCAGCAACAGACACTGCTGGGAGGTATGTTATGCAAAGTAAATAGTTTCACAAAATATCACTTGCAGTTTTAATACGTGCTAATTCATAGTTTAGAACATTACAATACATATCCAATGTGCACATTGACATCAGCACATTTAAACCTGTCCAATATGCTAACTATGCAGCACTATGAAAATGAGCACACCCAGAATGTATAGTGTATATCAGCTTTAATAATTAAGTAATGCCCATGAACAGTAATAGTTAATACAAGCACTTAAACTTCAGCTACATCTACAGTACACTGCAAATTTGTTGGAAAGCTTTTGAACGGTCCAAATCAAAGGTTCAACCACCGGTTTTGAGGTTAAACCCCCGGCTCTTGCAGATGGACGGTTCAATCAGGTTCCGGACCGAAATGACTTAGTCCGCGGTTTTTCGCTGTTTGACCGCGAATCATTTCAGTGCTTATAAGATATAACTACGCTTTAACCTTCTTCAAATCATCCGCGTATGTTGGTCCTACCCTCTTGGAATAAGTTTAAAAGAAAATGCACAATAGTTATATTTTGACTAAACCAAACAATTAAGTTAATTAAACATATCAATTGCAATTTACCTTTTAAAGTCTTTCAATTCAAATGCATATTAATAACATGATAATTAGTTTGTGATTTGCCCTGTTGAAGCAACGCTGATGGCTTGAGAAGCTCCGCTTTGTGTAGCTGGATTATGACGAGTAGCAATTTGATCGCCTACAACTTGATTTAAAACATGAGTAAACTGAATTCCATCGTTATTGTAAAATAAAATTTTAAACTGAAATGATGAAGAATGTAAGATTAATTTTATTTATCTTATACCTTTCAATCTATTTGATTTTCATTGTAACTGATAAGAGAAAAGAAGAAAGAGGAAGTCAATAATAAAGAGGGGATGTAAAAGTAATTCTGTAAAACACTAAAATTACCGTGTGATTTGATGAGCAAATGAAAGAAGATTAAGATCTATTGGAAACTATATACAGATGGCTATATTTAGGGGTTTAGATTCAATAATCCAAAGCATTAGGTGAGTTTTATACTTTTATTATAGGTGATTTGATGAGCAAATGATTTACCCTGGTTTAGAAATGCATCTTCCAACCAATAAATACCATGAAATACACAGCAACAAGATACAATTAATTATGATTCATAACATCGCAATCAAAGCAATCCAAACTCTGCAGTTCTTACAAAACACAATAATAACGCTGCAACATAAAACCATGCATAAAGTTTCTTTGCTTACAAATTTCATAACCCCTCCCCACTCAATCGATCAACAAAATGAACATTCCTGTAAAAGACAGACAGACCATGCAAAAGCAAAGAGAACTAAACATCAAAACATTCCTTAAAACCCTAACAAAGCAGCAATAATAACCTGCAAAGCAACAACCAGCGTGGAAACCAAAACAGCTCTGCTCGAGTCAGAAGAATCGGGACTAGGCGGCGAAGTAGCAGGCGCATCAGAGCGACTGATGACTCTGATGATCATTTTCTGACCACGTTCGCAGTGCCCTGCCGCCCCGCTTATGAAGTAGAACGTCCCCGAGCTGTTGAACCTGTACTCCGAGTTCCCATTGTTTGAGAAAAAAGAAGGACGCACCGATTTGCATTGCTGGTACTCTTCTTTTGTTACCGCCATCACTGAATCCTTCTTGTACTTGAATGCTGTTCAAAGAAGATATATAATAACATCATGAAATGAATATATAAAGATATTATACAGCATGATGAGAGAAATGGAGATGGAACTTACTGACTACGTCGCCGACATTGAAGCGATTTTTGGAAGCCCATTGGTTGTACATTTGAGAGTTGTTAGGTGGTGGCACAGCCCAGCCATGATCGCCACCAACGTCAAATTCCAAACAGAGAGTGAAGCTTAGTAATATGGAAGAGAAGAGTGTGAAAAGAAGAACATTTTTCAATGGGGTTGAAGTCATTTTTGCGATGGTTTTCAGTTAAGTATGGAGCAGAGTGTCAAAAATGTGAGGGAAGTCGGGGTTTATTAAGAAGAACAAGGGAGTGAAATGTGGAGATGGTGGCTTAGTGGGATGAGTCGGAATAGGGCATGGTTACTGACTTAGTCCAAGTATGTGCTGTTTTTCCAGCCTAGAGAAGTTTCAGAACCGTTAAATAATATTTTTTTGATTTATTTATAATATTATTTTATAAGAATAATCAGAGGCGGAGCCATTCACAACTCACCTAGGGCCAATGCCCCACCTAAAATTTTTCTTTTTCTTTAATAATACCACTTTTCATGATGTGGCCCTACCTAAAAATAATTTTTGGCCCTACCTACTTCAATTCTCTGGCTCCGCCACTGAGAATAATGCTCGGCATTTAGACGAGTACTTTGCAGCATCTGCTCAATGAGTAATACAGTTTAATGCAGGATGCCAGTGTAAACTGTGGTTTATGATCAATCAAATAATCAGGACTGACATGCAAACGGTAAGTTTATCATTATTATACCATAACTAATCGATCGGTTATCATTTAAATTTTTAAGTAAAATTGGTATACCAATTTAATCGGTATGATAAAAATAAACTAATTTTTTATGATGAAATAGCAAGAATAATTTCTTTAATGTAACACTAATTTTACCAGCTATTTATAACACTTGTATTAATTTGCATGTTTTTTCAAAAGGTTTTAAAATAAAGCAAGTTATTAACTTTAATTCATCAATTAATGATATAATGTTAAATACACATTTTTGTTTCTTTCTCTTCATCTCTTTTATTATGTAATATAAGTTGCTACTATGATATCTTGGATTCTAATTCACTACTGCTGCGAATTAATAGTAACAAAACATCATATTAAAATAGTATAGTGCTAAGTGCATCCCAATTTCCTCATCCTATTACCACAACAAAAAAAATTAAAATATATTAAATTTTATATGCTTCTTAATACCACATTGATCCTAATCTCACTCAACCTTGTTTGCCGAAATAATCGTGTATTCAACCCGAATCTAAAACCCTAATTCATTCATTCCTTTATCGCCCTTACTTTTCACGGCTTCAAAATTCATCTTCACTTCTTCCATTTTGCTAAATTCGATCTTTATTCTGTAACACCCCGTAATTTAAAAGGGCTTTATAACGATAAACTGAAAGATAATTAATTAAATATTGGGAATTAAGTAAAATAAACTGTACCATTGCGTTCGTCTCGGAATTCTGGTTAAGATAGACTCCAAGTTTGCGTAAAAATGGACATCGTATGAGAAAAATACAAAGGTTAGAAGTTTGTATACGTATAAGTAGAGTATATGTAAATAAAACTAACCAGAATTTTCAAAATAAATCAAACAACAAAGTGGGAAACCAAGGAGGGAAATTGACACGTTGGGGGTCGACCCATGCCTGGCTGGGTCAACCCATCTAGGTAGGGGTGGGTCGACTCACACTGGATCTGGCTGGATGCATATTTCTTAATTTGGACTTAATTTTTAACTGGGTTTGTTGAGGAAAGGCTACATATAGGACATCATTTCTATTGTTTTTCTACATCTAAAATAATGGAGACAATAAAATGTTGCCTTTGCTTGGATTGAATCAGACTTTCTTCTTCAACACCAGCTTATACATGTACAAGAATCTCTTCTACAACATTAGCATGTTATTCTCTGTTCTTTAGATCCAATCTCTGTGAGTTCATGTTACTTTTAGATATAAAAATTTAACAATAAACCTAACATATTTATAAATCTGGATCTGAACCTATGCTTGTTAAGAACCTGATTCATACCTAAATAGTTCTGCTATTGCATGTATTCTTCTGTACACCTGATTTGTTGTTCAATTCTTATATACCTATTTCTGCTATCATATGCCTATTTCTGCTATTATATGCACGTTTCTGTTCTTCTCTCTCATTCCTTTTTATTTTTTAGCCTAGGCTACCTTCGAGTCTAGGCCAATATCGCTGAAATATGCTTACGAACAAAATTGGGATGAAGTGGGAATGATAATTTGAGGGCATATCCTGTATTATGAATCATGACTGGGATTTAGGGGCATAACCTATACTGTGAAATATGACTAAAATTTAGAGCATATGTTATACTGTGAATTATGACTGGAATTTAGGGGCATATAAATCTATAGGCTTAATTTAAAGATTAAGCGGTACATGTTAATGAAACTGCAAGTAAACTGTGAAACCTGTTTAATATTTTAGAGTTATGTAAATCTATTTAATTTATTGGGGGTTATGTAAATCTGTTTAATCTGTTGGGGGTTAAGTAAACCTTTTTAATCTGTCGGGGTTAAATAAACCTGTTAACCTATGAAAACTTAACTTTTAATCTGTGGGGTTAGGCAAACCTGATAATCTATAGGCTTAACCTGTTAAAAATCCTAGTTGATTAGGGCACACAAGTTTAGGGGTTTGACTTGTGTCATCTGCTGTGTGGGACCCATATCAGTCAGTAACCCATTCTGGTATTAAACGGGAATCCACACTAGGTAGGGGTCAGAGCACGCATACTGAACTGATTATAAGAGTTTCATCTGAAAAGGGTTGTATACGGGCGCGTTCCAATGGAGTCATGTGCATGCATGAGTCCGGTCTGTCGGGGGAAAATAAGCCGTTGTATCACCAACAAATAAGTCTATGTCCTTATGTAGGTTGCCACTTTAGGAAGTAATATACCCTATTGTTGGGCCGACACAAGGTATTTACAAGTTAGGGAGCCGATCACTTGGGGGTAGTAATTAGGGTACATCTAGTCCTGTCTGTTTCTGTTGAGGTTCCTGTTATTTTTGTTTGGGGTAACACCCGTTATTTCTGTTGAGGTGCCTGTTATTTCTGCTTGGGTAAAACACATTAATAGAATACACCTAGAACTACCATTATGTTTATGTTGGGATCATTCTGTTTCTATTAAGTAATTATGGGACACCTAATCCTGTCATAATATGATATACTAGTATTGGTGCAGAGAAAGTAACTGAGAAGCATAGTTCACCCTGTTTATTCTGTTCAGTCTTTTCATACATGTTACATGACACTGTTATCCCTCATCTAGTTTATATGCATGTCATGATTCTTTTACTTCTTTATATGCTAAAGACTTGCTAGACTTTATGTATGACCCGTTTTGTTTCCTTTTCTCTCTCTTCCTTTCTCCACCCAGGTTCTCAGGGTAGGAACGCTCAGGCTTGATTAGGATTCTCTCGTCTATTTCTGCTTGGATTTGGATCTGCTTTGATGTATTGCTTCAACTACTTGTTTATTTTATTATGGCTATTACTGGGAATTATGATTTTACATTTCTGTACTCTGATGGTTTTTAGCGCAAGACAGATTTTTTGTTTTGATGTAATCAGTTTCAGTATTTTATGGCTGATGTTGTAACTGGTTTTGAGACTACGATGTTTTTCTGCAAAATAATGAAGTTTTAAATTTCCACTGCTATTTTATATCTATCTTGTGATATTCTATTTCTGTTTACGTATAACGCTTCATGGTACTTAATGCATTCTGATAAAGAGTGATATTAATAGGCGTGGGGTGTCACATTTGGTATTAGAGCTGAAGGTTACAAGATCGGATAAAAGGTTTTGAAAATTGTTTTCAAAAAGTTTCAAAAATAAAGTATTTTGAGAGAAAAGTCTATTTTTGAAAAACATATTCTCCAAAGCCATAATAAATATCTTTCGATTCTCTGTTTGAATCCCTTTTCCTTTTCTTTTCCGCATGTCTGGGGAACCGAATCTTCCCGAGGGCGTCAGATACCGGCTTGGTTTCGCAGATACTTTGGGGCTACGGTGCCTGCCGAAGGCTTAGGAGACATCGCTCCCCCAGCTGCAGCCGCTGTTCCTTCTGCTTCGCGAGCGGATAATTTCTCTAAGATATGCAAAGATTTTTGTGCTATGAGAGGAAATTCATTCCGTGGAACTAAGAAGTTTGTGGAAGCACGGAATTGGCTAAAAGAGACAGAAAACTTGTTTAGGCTTTTTGAGGTTAATGACCGCAAAAAGATATAGTTGGCTGCATGACAGCTTAAGGACGAGGCTTCGTAATGATGGGAAGTGACGCAAGCAGGGCGTTCAGTTGATACTTGGGATGATTTCCGATAGAGATTTGAGACAAAGTTTCATTCTCAGGTAGAAAAGAGTATGCAAATGGAGAGGTTTTTGGAATTAAGCAAGGAAGCATGTCTGTTAAAGAGTATGAAAATAAGTTTAATCAGTTGGCAAGGTTTGGTCTGGAGCTGTTGAATACCCCGCACAAGAAAGCTTTAGGGTTTGCAAGAGGATTAAATCAACCTCTTCAGGCATAAGCATTATCTCACATTCCAATGAGGGCTACTTTTGAGAGACTAATTGATATGGCATTGATGCGTGAAGATGGTAAGGATGAGAAAAAGGAGGCTAAGACCGATGAGACGGAAAATAAGAAAATGGGGCCCAAGAAAGAACAACAAAAGAAGGGTGGAAATAATGACAAAGATCAAGGCAGGAAGAAATGTCATGGTTGTAGGAGCTTGGGTCATTTGGTCAAAGATTGCAGAAAAAAGGAAGAATGCTTGCTTCAACTGTGCTGAGGTTAGACACTATACTAAGGAGTGCCCGAAGAAGCAAGGACAGGGCTAAAGGGAAAGATCTTTTAGAAGGCAGGTGCTTGCTCTCGAGGCTAATGTACAGGACAGAGGTAGGAAAGTTTCTGTTGAAGGTATGATTTCTCTTTTCGATCATCCAGTTAGGACCCTTTTTTATTTTGGCACTTCTCATTTCTTTATATCTGATTTGGTTTTTGAGTCTCTTCACTTTAGTACTAGTATTGTTCCTGATCCCGTTATTGTCTCAAACCCCATTGGGGGCACGACTCATCTGTCCATGATATGTTGGGGTTTGAGGATATCTGTGTTGGGTGCTGGGTTTGAGTGTGACGTATATGTGCTTGGTTTTATGGGCTATGGTCTGATTCTAGAATGGATTGGCTAGCCAAGTATGATGCCATTCTAAACTATGAGAGGAGGATCGTTAGATTTTTTACTTGCCGAGGAAGGACTCTCGAGATTTACTGTGACCCAAAGGGGTCTTTCATGCTTAGTTTCCTAGAATCACTTGATGCTGTTATCGATGACTTGCGATCTGTACCTGTAGTCTGTTAGTATCTGGATGTTTTTGAGGAGGTTAGGGGCTTACCTCTAAGGCATGAGAATGATTTCCGGATATACTTGGTGGATAATATGAAGCCAGTTGCATTGGCTGTGCGCTACATGGCTCTTAGGGAAATGCGCTACATGGCTCTTAGGGAAAGGAGGGAGCTTAGCGAACAAGTAGGGGAGCTACTTGAGAAGGGGTTTATTATGCGAAGTATATCTGAATGGGGGTGCTCCAGTCGTCTTCGCTACCAGGCGGATGATTCACTTCGTCTATGTGTAGATTACAGGGAGTTGTATAAGCTCACCAAGAAAATAGGCACCCGCTTCGGAGGATTGATGATCTGTTTGACCAACTTGTTAGCGCATCTATTTTTTTCTCATTTAGACTTGGCCACGGGATTCCATCAGTTGAGAGTGGCCGAGGACAGTATAGACAAGACCGCTTCCAGAACTCTAGATGGTTTCTTTGATTGGCTAGTCATACCTTTTGGGTTGATGAATGCACCTGCATATTTTATGGATCCGGTGAGTTGGGTGTTCAAGGATTTTCTGAATAAGTTCATTGTGGTCTTTATGGATGACATTCTGATTTTCTCGAAGAGTGAGGAAGAGCATGCCCTACATCTAATGGAGGTTTTGAGGACTCTCCAAGCACACCATCTTAAGGCGAAAATTTTCAAATGTCACTTTTGTGGAGAGGAATTATGATTTCTAGGGCATGCGGTCTCCAAGAATTGGATAGAGGCGGATCCCGCGAAAGTAGTTATAGCTCAAGATTGGAAAGTTCCAAAGAATGCAACGAAGGTGAGCGGTTTTCTTGGGTTGGCGGGCTATTATAGGAAGTTTGTTAAGGACTCCGCAAAGATATCATCCCCACTCACCAGACTGATGAAGAAGAATCTGACCTTTTCTTGGAGCATTGACTGTGAGGATGCTTTTCAGCTATTGAAGAGGGCTCTGACAATAGCCCCCTTCGCATGATGGGAACAAAGTATTCACATTGTAAACTGATGCATATGGTATAGGGCTTGGTGGCGTCTTGATGCAAACGGGAAGGATAGTATGCTACGGTGGTAGACAGTTGAGAGTTTATGAGAGGAACTACCCTACCCATTATTTGGATTTGACTGCTATAGTGTTTGCGCTTAAGACTTGGTGACATTATCTACTTTAAGAGAGGTTCGAGTTGTACATGGATCATAAATCTCTCAAGTATATGTTCTCGCAAAAGGATCTCAATTTGAGACAGCATAGATGGGTGAAGTTCCTAGTGTCCTATGATTTTGAGATTTCTTTTACCCTTGGCGGGGGTAATGTGGTGGTGGACGCGTTGAGTATGCAGAGGATGACTTTTAGTCCTCTATTCATAGAGGTGAGGAGTTTGGAGTACATATCGACCTTTGATTTTAGGAAATCTACGGATCTTACACCGGGTTTGTTGGCATCCTTAGAGGTGCGACCTTCCCTTATGGATCAGAAAGGATTTTTTTAGCGAGAGGATCCATAGATAACAAACATCTTGGATAGGCTCAGTAGTGGGGAGACTTCTAGTCACCTCGGTAGATATTCCACGGATGATAGAGGGTGGCTACAAGGGGATGGGAGGCTTTGTGTTCCCCGAGCTAGAAGTCTGTTGAAGACAGTCCTTGAGGAAGCCCATCATTCTAGGTTGACTATCCATCCTGACAGTGATAAGATGTATAGAGATATGAAGAGGGTTTTCTTATGGACTGGGATGAAGAAAGATGTAGCAGAGTTTGTCCCTCGATGTTTAGTTTGCCAGCAAGTCAAAGCTGAACAAAAGAAGCCCGACAGTTTGCTTCATCCTTTGGAGGTCCCACAGTGTAAATGGGAGAGCGTCTCTATGGATTTCATCAATGGTTTTCCAAGATCGAGGTAGGGCTGGCGATTAGAACCGAAAACCCAAACGAAACCGACCCGAAAAGACCCGAACCCGAATCGAACCCGATGGGTCTCGGGTCGGGTCTAAGTGATGAAAAACACCATCACGACCCGATCAAACCCGACCCGCATAGACCCAACCAAAAAACATTGAAATATATGTATTTTTAGTGTTATTATTCAATCAGACCCGACCCGACCCGAGCTTCATCCCGACCCGACCCGAGCTTCATCCCGACCCGACCCGAATCCAAGCTCGGGTCGGGTTGGGTCAAGATTTTTGAAATGTATAGTTTAGACCCGACAAAACCCGACCTACCTAGAACCGAGACCAGATGGGTCGGGTCAGGTCCATCGGGTCGGGTCTGATTGCCACTCCTAGATCGAGGAAAGGCAACACCGGTATTTGGGTTATATTTTACAGGCTTACTAAGAGCGCTCATTTCATTCCTGTTAAGAGCAAGAGTACGACAATATGGTTGGTATCAGTTTATCTTCGTGAGATAGTCCATCTACATGGAGTACCTTCTGGCATAGTGAGTGATCGTGACCCCATCTTCACTAGTGAGTTCTGGAAGAGCCTATTAGAGGCATTAGGTACACAGCTATGTTTAAGCACTACATATCACCCTCAGACCAATGGACAGACTGAGAGGGTGAATAGAGTTATTGAGGATCTTTTGAGGCTGTGTATCCTAGACTTTAGAGGGACTTCGGAGCAGTATCTTCCTTTGGTTGAGTTCTCATACAACAACAGTTATCAAGCCAGTATAGGTATGGCACCCTTCGAGGCAATGTACGGAAGGCCTTGCAGATCACCGACTTGTTGGTGGGAGTCGACATTTAGGCTTCTACTCGACCTTAGATGATTAGAGAAACTTCAGAAAAGATTGATCTTATCCACAAAAGCATGAAGACAACTCAGGACAGGCAGAAGTTCTATGTAGATAAGAGAAGGACTGATATCGAGTTTAAGGTTGGAGACATGGTTTTCATCAAAGTATCACTTCTGAGGAATGTGGTTCGCTTTGGATCTATAGGGAAATTGGCGCCACGGTTTGTAGGGCTAAGTGGAAAGGATAGGTCAAATGGGTTAATGTGACGGCAAGGAATTTCGCTCGGTCCGAACCAGTCGCTAAACCGACCCAGGCCGTTCGAAACGCCCTATCGTTTGAGAACAGGACAAAACAGAACGCATACAGAAGAACATTTCATTGTATATTACAACAATGCATCAGATTACAAGAATATACAGAGTATAAACAAATAAATATTACACAGAAATATCAGAGATTTAAATTACATTTAAATACATCGCAGCGGAAAATAATACAATACACAACTTAGAATGAGATATACGGATACAAAGCTTTCCGGATATCGTTCCAGCTGTGAACCAGGATCCTGTGAATAAAATCTGCAAAACCGAAACTACTAGCTGCCCGTGTCAAAATAAGGGCACCCAGAGTTTAGGTTAAAACAATAAACTCCAAGTCAGTCATGTGACTGGTGTGAGAACTAAAACAGTTATTAATCTTTATTTTAAATCATTAGGTAAATCAAGGGACCACGCCGTATAACACGGAACGGGTTTCCTCCCAAGAATACCAGTGCATAAAACAAACAGCGCAATGCTAAATAAAGAAAAATGAAGCTGTTATAAGACCCAGGTCCCATCACACAATGCAACGCAGCCGAGGATAGGGTTTTCCCTTATAACAGCCAAAGAATGCTTGATACGTTTAAAACAAATCATTTGATACTATTATAAGTGCATAGTGTATAAAACAACTTCAAATCATAAGTATCAATCATAGGCGGCATGAGCGCCCCATCCCACTATGTCGCCATATATAGGTTTACAAATAAAACCGCAAATGTCACGTATTTGGAAATTGGATTTCCATCTATGAACCGAGGCAAAAGATAGTCCTCAACCGATTCGTGACTCTCTAGCCCGAGCCACGGGCAAGCGCGCAGGCAAGCCTTTAGATCGTCAGGGCCGGTCCACCGATGTGGATTATTATGCCTGAACACTACGTTTCCCCACCCTATGGGGTGTAAGTCTGGTCCGTCAGCCGACCAGAATGCATCGGCCGAAACCGATATAACCGAGGCGCCTCGCAACAGCAACAACCACATAAGTCAAACTCGTCAGGGCGTGTAAAACCACTGACGCCACTTCTAACTAGAAAGAAACGCAAGTCCTCCCTGAGGTCCGTCTCCCGTTTTTGGTTCATACCTGGTGTGAAACACGCGAGGTAAACGTTACACAAAGCTACGCCACAAAGGCCGTGCTTTGATCATCACCACAAGACTTTGCTTTTCAACAGAAGCCTTGATCATTTGCATCTTAGCATGCCACACAGGCAAACCATCCTATGCAACCGATATCAGTCACACAGAATGAAATCCGATGTCAGACACACAGTCCATTTACAAGTCCGTCCTGGGTCTGAACGAAACCGGAGGCACCTAGTACCCCGCATATCCATCGATCTCCAAGTACGTCTGGACGATCACTAACTGTTTCCATCTTCTTGGGTGTACAGCCCAATCAAGATCATCAGTAATTACCCAAACGACGTGAAGACCTCCGGTCTTCGACCATCGTCTTCATCTTCGACTTATCGTCGTATCAGTTATTCAGAATGGGATAAACCCGGTCTTTCCGAATAACTCGCGTATATATTATAAAAGTGTTACACAAACACAACATACGCCTCATTCCAATTCATTAGTCACTAACCGTAAATTAATCAAGAGAATAATTCCCCAAATATTAACCCTGAAGGCCGAAACCAACATCAGATCAATATCCAGAAAACCATTCTGCTTAGCTAACCGACAGTTAGTTTCTAAATTTCACATTCATAGGGAAAGGTTCCCATTAATTTTATCCAAGATAAATTCCTGAATTTATTCTTTAATCTATCTTTGAATATCAATTCGAATTAGTCGGGATTAACGAACTTTACCGAAGTAATCATTTGTTTTAATTTCCCAATCCCAACCTATTCATCCCATGAAGTAAAACTGGTAATACTTCATATCTAACACCACAGTGTTATCGGTAAATTCAATTACCATTTCACGTTCAAATCTAATTAAAGATTTAGCTATCGCCTGGAGCAAAACTGGTGATACTCCATTTTCGATCTTTTCAATCTAATTAAAGATTCATTAAAACTCCACTTAGTTTTAATCTTCGACTGGGTTAAAGAATCAGTGTCATTTAAAAACACGGTTCACGATAAACCCAAAATCACATTCCATTAATTATCGGGTTAAAGAACAAGTGTTATTTAAAACACTGTTCACGATAAACCCAAAAAAATCAATATCAATTCAATTCCAATTAAATATTATTTAATTGGTACACTTCATTAAATCTAAATAAAAAGATTTAATCTTTTCTCAACTGGGTTCAAGAACAGTGTTAGTGAAGACACCATTCACGACAAACCCAAATCACATTCGATATTCAATACAAGGCTCTGAATAGAAAATATATCGGCCTATATTCAATATCAAATTCTACGATTAACAAATGTCGTATTGGAAATAACGATATAAATATATATCTTTCAAATTTCCATAACAACACCTGTATAATCACGAATTCCAACATCGAAATATTCCGAAGACAATTTCGATTCAAATCCACTCCAATGCAATCATTGGAAATTTTGGTTATTTTCAAAACCCTTTTCGAATTCAATTTATTTATTTAAAAATAAATAGAATTATAATTCTAGTTCAAAACTAGTTCATTTCGATAAAAATCTATTTTTATCTTTTCAAATATGGAGTTTTTCATCCCAATTCTTTCTAAATCATTTCTTATGATTTTACACAAATTATTACTATTTTTAATAATTTTATCAAGGCCCGTACAGTCGATTTTCATCAATGGCCATCGAACTGCACTTACAGCGACCTTTTTCAAATTTGATTTGGACATAATTCCAAATCCAACCGTTAGATTTCAAATTTCTAATATTCGTTAGAAAGCTCTTTTCGATACGAACCCAACGGTTCCGGTTTTAGGAGAATCCGACGGTCGGATCTCCCGTAATGTCCGTTTGAAATCAATGGTCGAAATTCGCGAACTGCCGCGGCGCGGCGCGTTCTATTCAGGCCATTATATTATATATATAATATATATAATATATATTTCGTCGATTTCTATTCAAAACGAATTATATAAATAGTTTTGAGTTCGTTTCAAAAACATTTTCAACTTCCATTTCAATTCAAATCAAAATTGAATTCTTCTTTATAAATTCGTTTTAAAATTCATTTCTATTCAATTCAAATTTCAATTCAATTTGAATTCATTTCAATTTGCTTTCAATTCAATTTGAATTTGTTTTCAATTCAATTCATTTCGAAATCGTTTTCAATTCAATTCATTTCGAAATCGTTTTCAATTCAATTCATTTCGAAATCGTTTTCAATTCAATTCATTTCGAAATCGTTTTCAATTCAATTCATTTCGAAATCGTTTTCAATTCAATTCATTTCGAAATCGTTTTCAATTCAATTCATTTCGAAATCGTTTTCAATTCAATTCATTTCGAAATCGTTTTCAATTCAATTCATTTCGAAATCGTCGATTTCGAGATTACTTTTCAATATTCATTTTAAAATGAATAAAATCGATATAAATATCGTTTACGTCAAAATGGCGTCAATCTAATCAACACGGCTTCATAAATTTCTATTTTCAAATATTCTATTTCAAATATTTCCTATTATCAAAATATTTGTTATTATCAAAATATTCTTTATTTTCACGATTGGAATGAGGCCCAATCAATTACCATATAAAATTAATTATATGGATTTTCATACAACACATGTATATAATAACATTGAAAATAATCAACCATCAACCAAAGTGCACTACACTGTATAAGCATCAAATATAGATATTCAACGCTCGTAACAGCCTGTCAATCAATCGATCGACATATTTAATCAATCAGGATGAGTGAAATTCATATTTCATCCCAACACCCGTGTGGGGTTTCAAACAATCAAACACAGATTTTAGTTGTGCAGTTGGGCGATGTGTAAAATTTATCGTCCCAATCAATGTCATTCAAATAAGTGTACATAAACAAACCATCTGGTTTGTAAACGAATATTTATTTATTCACTTCACTATTTTCATATTCACGTTAAAAATTATATTTTTAACGATAAAACATTTTATTTCTACCTATGAATTTCTATTCAATTCATTTATTCAATAAAATGATATTTTTATTTTTCTAACATATTTTAGAAAATTTCGGCGGCATAACGGCACGATACTAGAAACGGGACAAGGCCTAGCCTTATCCCCGGTCTAGTGAAGGCCCACGCCATTCACACATCAATCATATCAATTTCATCTCACCAAACAATTCAATTCAAACAAATAACTCAACTAATCTATGCAACCAAACAAACAAGTCCATGGTCTGTGGACGATTGTGTCGGGTGCTACTAAGCACCGTCTGCATCCTAGTATATATATAAAACTAGAAAAGAAATTGAAAGGTGAGAAATTCTCACATATAGCTATCCTAGCTCCACGGCTCTTCATTTGCAGAAGTCTTCGTCGTTTCGCCTTTTTGTCACCTTCGTTGCTGCTTTCACTACATACGTAAAAATCACATTTTTACTTCGCTATTCAATATATAAAAATCGAATTTTTATTTCAAAGTTCAATATATAAAAATCAAATTTTTCCTATGAAGTTCAATATATAAAAATCATATTTTTCCTATGAAGTTCAATATATAAAAATCATATTTTTCCTATGAAGTTCAATATATAAAAATCATATTTTTCCTATGAAGTTCAATATATAAAAATCATATTTTTCCTATGAAGTTCAATATATAAAAATCATATTTTTACTATATATAAAAATCAGTTTTCACTTTATATAAAATCAGTTTTACTTTATATAAAATTTCAGTTTTACTTTAAATAAAATTTCAGTTTTACTCTAACTAAAATTTCAGTTTTAACCTAACTAAAAAAAATCAGTTTTTCTAAAATAAAATTCAGTTTTAACCTAACTAAAAAAAATCAGTTTTTCTAAAATAAAATTCAGTTTTATCTTTTTATTTAAAATCAGTTTTAACTTTTTATTTAAAATCAGTTTTAACTTTTTATTTAAAATCAGATTCAACTTTTTATTTAAAATCAGTTTTAAAAATAAAGTTAAAAATCAGTTTTAAAAATAAAGTTTAAATCAGGTTTTTAAAAAAAAGTAAAAATCAGGTTAAAAAAAAATAAAGTAATTACTTACAGTTCGACGGGGGGGGGGGGGGGGAAGGTCTTTGTCGCGATCCGACTTCGAGGAGGGGGGGGGGGTTCAGCGAAGCTTCGCCGCCGGCGTCGGAGCTGCTTCGAGGGGCGGCGGCTTTGGGTTGGGTGCTGGCTCGTGGTTTTGAAGGGGGGGGTTTCGACGAGGGGACGAGGTCGAGGTGAAGGGGGGGTACGACGGTGTGGCGGTGGAGGTGCCAGGGAGGAGGGCGACGATCGGTGGCGGGCTGAGGAGCTGGAGGAAATCGCGTTTGGGTTTTTTTTTTCTTTCTTTGTTTACTGCAGAATGAAATCGGGGGGGGGGGGGGGCAGAGGGAAAATAAAGGAGGAAAATATTTTTTTTTTATTAAATTAATTGCATAAAGTTGACTTTCACCCATGACCTCGAAACGAGGCCCACCGCCTGTCGTCCATAGCGTTTAACCCCCATTCCGAACCTAATGAGATATGTATCGTAAGCTGATTCGATCGTTACAATCAGTTTCCGTTGAATTTACATTTAAATCATTATATTGAATTTTAAACATACATTTCAAATTACCGGGGTACATATTAACTCTATAAATTGCAGAAAAATATTTTCTAGCTTCGTATTGACGATACGGTCCTAACAAAACTAGTTTCGTCGAATTCTGAGTCCGTTGGAAAAATGGCCAATTTCCAGTCGATTAAAATCAACTGAAATGGTCAAAACACGTTTTCCTTTACCACGCTCACATATTGATTCGAAAAATTATGAAATTTGAAACCTAGCAATAACTTCACATCCCGGACCCAACAAAACTGGTTTCGTCGAAATCCGAGGTCGTTTGCAAAACGGCTATTTTTAAGGGCTATATATTATATAAAATATATATAAATTCCACAGCGACTATTCTGAATTTTCTACTGGACATATCTTATCATTTCTAAAGTGAAATCTCAGTTTGTCAACTTCGTTACAAAGATATAGTTATACAGATTCAAATATTTCTTGTTTCGTTCAATTCTGACTTATATTGAATTCTGTATATTCATTTGAAATTAGAAATCGAATTTTCGAACTACCGCGCCATTTTCAATTCCTTTTATAATTATATATAATTATTTATATTCTAACGACGACGCGTATAATATATACGTTCGAATTCTATTCAAAATAAATTTCTCGTCGATTATATTTAAAATAATCTATTTTAAATATTCAAAATTCGCTATAATCGCCAAAATAAAAATTTTAAACTGGCCCAGATTTTACGGGTTGTTACAATCTCCCCCACTTAAAACTTTTCGTCCCCGAAAAGGAACGAAGTCGAAAGTGGTTTGATTATTTAACACTACGCTCGATCTGGCTTCCATTCTCCAACTCTTTAGTTTCTGAGAATTTTCAAAATTTCAAAATTTGGCTAACACCCTAAATTTTTGAAAAATTTCGCCATAACCTCCCCTGCACCGGGAGCATCGGGGAATTTCAAATAGCTTCCCCGGTCCTTTAGATCTCAAAAAGAAAAAGAAAAAGCCAAGCGGCTAGCCAATAGGCTCACAAAATCATCATCACCCAAACAAAACAGGAAATTATGTAGTAAACATGTACCTATTTGTCGGGCAAACAAATTTTATTCTCTGCTCTAGCCTCCTTGCTATGACTTGTTCAATGATATATATGTATATGCAAGCAAATGCAACCAATTTTCAATACAATTCAATATTTGGTTCTGTTAGGCTAAATGGCTAAAAATTAGCAAACAAATAAACAAACAACACAATCATCAATCAATTAGTGAATTAGAGTTTCAAATTCATAATTTTGATACATATGCAAAAATCACATTTTTGATACCAATTCACAACAATAGGTTCTAGTTATATAAGATTTTGGGTTCCCACACCAGTCTAATGGAAATATATAGAAAATCACACCTTCGAAACTCGAATACCAATTCTGATGATGTCTAGACTATCATCAGAATCGTCTCCGGGCGACTAGAGTGTGACTCTATATCTATCCAGTATATTAAAACTTCGAATACACGCGGATCAGACGTATACGCAAAATCTATATATACTGGACTGTCCAACTCAATATAAATAGATAATCAAATACGAATAATTGATTTAAATTTTCAAAACAAAATTTGTTTTCACTTTTAAAAATATACTCTTCACACTCGTTCTAGGATACTACTGATCCCATCTCTAACGAGTCATTCTCATTGGATATTGCTAATCCAATATCTGATGAATTCTTTCGTATGTTTCTAATGTGTCTTGTTCTCTAGCTTTGTAAACCAAAGCTCTGATACCAAATGTGACGGCAAGGAATTTCGCTCGGTCCGAACCAGTCGCTAAACCGACCCAGGCCGTTCGAAACGCCCTATCGTTTGAGAACAGGACAAAACAGAACGCATACAGAAGAACATTTCATTGTATATTACAACAATGCATCAGATTACAAGAATATACAGAGTATAAACAAATAAATATTACACAGAAATATCAGAGATTTAAATTACATTTAAATACATCGCAGCGGAAAATAATACAATACACAACTTAGAATGAGATATACGGATACAAAGCTTTCCGGATATCGTTCCAGCTGTGAACCAGGATCCTGTGAATAAAATCTGCAAAACTGAAACTACTAGCTGCCCGTGTCAAAATAAGGGCACCCAGAGTTTAGGTTAAAACAATAAACTCCAGGTCAGTCATGTGACTGGTGTGAGAACTAAAACAGTTATTAATCTTTATTTTAAATCATTAGGTAAATCAAGGGACCACGCCGTATAACACGGAACGGGTTTCCTCCCAAGAATACCAGTGCATAAAACAAACAGCGCAATGCTAAATAAAGAAAAATGAAGCTGTTATAAGACCCAGGTCCCATCACACAATGCAACGCAGCCGAGGATAGGGTTTTCCCTTATAACAGCCAAAGAATGCTTGATACGTTTAAAACAAATCATTTGATACTATTATAAGTGCATAGTGTATAAAACAACTTCAAATCATAAGTATCAATCATAGGCGGCATGAGCGCCCCATCCCACTATGTCGCCATATATAGGTTTACAAATAAAACCGCAAATGTCACGTATTTGGAAATTGGATTTCCATCTATGAACCGAGGCAAAAGATAGTCCTCAACCGATTCGTGACTCTCTAGCCCGAGCCACAGGCAAGCGCGCAGGCAAGCCTTTAGATCGTCAGGGCCGGTCCACCGATGTGGATTATTATGCCTGAACACTACGTTTCCCCACCCTATGGGGTGTAAGTCTGGTCCGTCAGCCGACCAGAATGCATCGGCCGAAACCGATATAACCGAGGCGCCTCGCAACAGCAACAACCACATAAGTCAAACTCGTCAGGGCGTGTAAAACCACTGACGCCACTTCTAACTAGAAAGAAACGCAAGTCCTCCCTGAGGTCCGTCTCCCGTTTTTGGTTCATACCTGGTGTGAAACACGCGAGGTAAACGTTACACAAAGCTACGCCACAAAGGCCGTGCTTTGATCATCACCACAAGACTTTGCTTTTCAACAGAAGCCTTGATCATTTGCATCTTAGCATGCCACACAGGCAAACCATCCTATGCAACCGATATCAGTCACACAGAATGAAATCCGATGTCAGACACACAGTCCATTTACAAGTCCGTCCTGGGTCTGAACGAAACCGGAGGCACCTAGTACCCCGCATATCCATCGATCTCCAAGTACGTCTGGACGATCACTAACTGTTTCCATCTTCTTGGGTGTACAGCCCAATCAAGATCATCAGTAATTACCCAAACGACGTGAAGACCTCCGGTCTTCGACCATCGTCTTCATCTTCGACTTATCGTCGTATCAGTTATTCAGAATGGGATAAACCCGGTTTTTCCGAATAACTCGCGTATATATTATAAAAGTGTTACACAAACACAACATACGCCTCATTCCAATTCATTAGTCACTAACCGTAAATTAATCAAGAGAATAATTCCCCAAATATTAACCCCGAAGGCCGAAACCAACATCAGATCAATATCCAGAAAACCATTCTGCTTAGCTAACCGACAGTTAGTTTCTAAATTTCACATTCATAGGGAAAGGTTCCCATTAATTTTATCCAAGATAAATTCCTGAATTTATTCTTTAATCTATCTTTGAATATCAATTCGAATTAGTCGGGATTAACGAACTTTACCGAAGTAATCATTTGTTTTAATTTCCCAATCCCAACCTATTCATCCCATGAAGTAAAACTGGTAATACTTCATATCTAACACCACAGTGTTATCGGTAAATTCAATTACCATTTCACGTTCAAATCTAATTAAAGATTTAGCTATCGCCTGGAGCAAAACTGGTGATACTCCATTTTCGATCTTTTCAATCTAATTAAAGATTCATTAAAACTCCACTTAGTTTTAATCTTCGACTGGGTTAAAGAATCAGTGTCATTTAAAAACACGGTTCACGATAAACCCAAAATCACATTCCATTAATTATCGGGTTAAAGAACAAGTGTTATTTAAAACACTGTTCACGATAAACCCAAAAAAATCAATATCAATTCAATTCCAATTAAATATTATTTAATTGGTACACTTCATTAAATCTAAATAAAAAGATTTAATCTTTTCTCAACTGGGTTCAAGAACAGTGTTAGTGAAGACACCATTCACGACAAACCCAAATCACATTCGATATTCAATACAAGGCTCTGAATAGAAAATATATCGGCCTATATTCAATATCAAATTCTACGATTAACAAATGTCGTATTGGAAATAACGATATAAATATATATCTTTCAAATTTCCATAACAACACCTGTATAATCACGAATTCCAACATCGAAATATTCCGAAGACAATTTCGATTCAAATCCACTCCAATGCAATCATTGGAAATTTTGGTTATTTTCAAAACCCTTTTCGAATTCAATTTATTTATTTAAAAATAAATAGAATTATAATTCTAGTTCAAAACTAGTTCATTTCGATAAAAATCTATTTTTATCTTTTCAAATATGGAGTTTTTCATCCCAATTCTTTCTAAATCATTTCTTATGATTTTACACAAATTATTACTATTTTTAATAATTTTATCAAGGCCCGTACAGTCGATTTTCATCAATGGCCATCGAACTGCACTTACAGCGACCTTTTTCAAATTTGATTTGGACATAATTCCAAATCCAACCGTTAGATTTCAAATTTCTAATATTCGTTAGAAAGCTCTTTTCGATACGAACCCAACGGTTCCGGTTTTAGGAGAATCCGACGGTCGGATCTCCCGTAATGTCCGTTTGAAATCAATGGTCGAAATTCGCGAACTGCCGCGGCGCGGCGCGTTCTATTCAGGCCATTATATTATATATATAATATATATAATATATATTTCGTCGATTTCTATTCAAAACGAATTATATAAATAGTTTTGAGTTCGTTTCAAAAACATTTTCAACTTCCATTTCAATTCAAATCAAAATTGAATTCTTCTTTATAAATTCGTTTTAAAATTCATTTCTATTCAATTCAAATTTCAATTCAATTTGAATTCATTTCAATTTGCTTTCAATTCAATTTGAATTTGTTTTCAATTCAATTCATTTCGAAATCGTTTTCAATTCAATTCATTTCGAAATCGTTTTCAATTCAATTCATTTCGAAATCGTTTTCAATTCAATTCATTTCGAAATCGTTTTCAATTCAATTCATTTCGAAATCGTTTTCAATTCAATTCATTTCGAAATCGTTTTCAATTCAATTCATTTCGAAATCGTTTTCAATTCAATTCATTTCGAAATCGTTTTCAATTCAATTCATTTCGAAATCGTCGATTTCGAGATTACTTTTCAATATTCATTTTAAAATGAATAAAATCGATATAAATATCGTTTACGTCAAAATGGCGTCAATCTAATCAACACGGCTTCATAAATTTCTATTTTCAAATATTCTATTTCAAATATTTCCTATTATCAAAATATTTGTTATTATCAAAATATTCTTTATTTTCACGATTGGAATGAGGCCCAATCAATTACCATATAAAATTAATTATATGGATTTTCATACAACACATGTATATAATAACATTGAAAATAATCAACCATCAACCAAAGTGCACTACACTGTATAAGCATCAAATATAGATATTCAACGCTCGTAACAGCCTGTCAATCAATCGATCGACATATTTAATCAATCAGGATGAGTGAAATTCATATTTCATCCCAACACCCGTGTGGGGTTTCAAACAATCAAACACAGATTTTAGTTGTGCAGTTGGGCGATGTGTAAAATTTATCGTCCCAATCAATGTCATTCAAATAAGTGTACATAAACAAACCATCTGGTTTGTAAACGAATATTTATTTATTCACTTCACTATTTTCATATTCACGTTAAAAATTATATTTTTAACGATAAAACATTTTATTTCTACCTATGAATTTCTATTCAATTCATTTATTCAATAAAATGATATTTTTATTTTTCTAACATATTTTAGAAAATTTCGGCGGCATAACGGCACGATACTAGAAACGGGACAAGGCCTAGCCTTATCCCCGGTCTAGTGAAGGCCCACGCCATTCACACATCAATCATATCAATTTCATCTCACCAAACAATTCAATTCAAACAAATAACTCAACTAATCTATGCAACCAAACAAACAAGTCCATGGTCTGTGGACGATTGTGTCGGGTGCTACTAAGCACCGTCTGCATCCTAGTATATATATAAAACTAGAAAAGAAATTGAAAGGTGAGAAATTCTCACATATAGCTATCCTAGCTCCACGGCTCTTCATTTGCAGAAGTCTTCGTCGTTTCGCCTTTTTGTCACCTTCGTTGCTGCTTTCACTACATACGTAAAAATCACATTTTTACTTCGCTATTCAATATATAAAAATCGAATTTTTATTTCAAAGTTCAATATATAAAAATCAAATTTTTCCTATGAAGTTCAATATATAAAAATCATATTTTTCCTATGAAGTTCAATATATAAAAATCATATTTTTCCTATGAAGTTCAATATATAAAAATCATATTTTTCCTATGAAGTTCAATATATAAAAATCATATTTTTCCTATGAAGTTCAATATATAAAAATCATATTTTTACTATATATAAAAATCAGTTTTCACTTTATATAAAATCAGTTTTACTTTATATAAAATTTCAGTTTTACTTTAAATAAAATTTCAGTTTTACTCTAACTAAAATTTCAGTTTTAACCTAACTAAAAAAAATCAGTTTTTCTAAAATAAAATTCAGTTTTAACCTAACTAAAAAAAATCAGTTTTTCTAAAATAAAATTCAGTTTTATCTTTTTATTTAAAATCAGTTTTAACTTTTTATTTAAAATCAGTTTTAACTTTTTATTTAAAATCAGATTCAACTTTTTATTTAAAATCAGTTTTAAAAATAAAGTTAAAAATCAGTTTTAAAAATAAAGTTTAAATCAGGTTTTTAAAAAAAAGTAAAAATCAGGTTAAAAAAAAATAAAGTAATTACTTACAGTTCGACGGGGGGGGAAGGTCTTTGTCGCGATCCGACTTCGAGGAGGGGGGGGGGGGTTCAGCGAAGCTTCGCCGCCGGCGTCGGAGCTGCTTCGAGGGGCGGCGGCTTTGGGTTGGGTGCTGGCTCGTGGTTTTGAAGGGGGGGGTTTCGACGAGGGGACGAGGTCGAGGTGAAGGGGGGGTACGACGGTGTGGCGGTGGAGGTGCCAGGGAGGAGGGCGACGATCGGTGGCGGGCTGAGGAGCTGGAGGAAATCGCGTTTGGGTTTTTTTTTTTCTTTCTTTGTTTACTGCAGAATGAAATCGGGGGGGGGGGGGGGGGGCAGAGGGAAAATAAAGGAGGAAAATATTTTTTTTTTATTAAATTAATTGCATAAAGTTGACTTTCACCCATGACCTCGAAACGAGGCCCACCGCCTGTCGTCCATAGCGTTTAACCCCCATTCCGAACCTAATGGGATATGTATCGTAAGCTGATTCGATCGTTACAATCAGTTTCCGTTGAATTTACATTTAAATCATTATATTGAATTTTAAACATACATTTCAAATTACCGGGGTACATATTAACTCTATAAATTGCAGAAAAATATTTTCTAGCTTCGTATTGACGATACGGTCCTAACAAAACTAGTTTCGTCGAATTCTGAGTCCGTTGGAAAAATGGCCAATTTCCAGTCGATTAAAATCAACTGAAATGGTCAAAACACGTTTTCCTTTACCACGCTCACATATTGATTCGAAAAATTATGAAATTTGAAACCTAGCAATAACTTCACATCCCGGACCCAACAAAACTGGTTTCGTCGAAATCCGAGGTCGTTTGCAAAACGGCTATTTTTAAGGGCTATATATTATATAAAATATATATAAATTCCACAGCGACTATTCTGAATTTTCTACTGGACATATCTTATCATTTCTAAAGTGAAATCTCAGTTTGTCAACTTCGTTACAAAGATATAGTTATACAGATTCAAATATTTCTTGTTTCGTTCAATTCTGACTTATATTGAATTCTGTATATTCATTTGAAATTAGAAATCGAATTTTCGAACTACCGCGCCATTTTCAATTCCTTTTATAATTATATATAATTATTTATATTCTAACGACGACGCGTATAATATATACGTTCGAATTCTATTCAAAATAAATTTCTCGTCGATTATATTTAAAATAATCTATTTTAAATATTCAAAATTCGCTATAATTGCCAAAATAAAAATTTTAAACTGGCCCAGATTTTACGGGTTGTTACAGTTATAGGGTGATAGTACCAGAGAGGTTGGCGGGTGTTCATGATGTTTTTCATGTTTCTCAATTACGGAAATGCCTGCACGATACAACAGAGGTTGTTTAGCCAAGCATTCTTGAGGAGGTAGAGGTAAAAAGGGAGGCGAAAGTTAGACGAGTTTCTACCCGTATACTTGGATCAGAGGTTAAGAAGTTATGCAACAAAGAGGTCAAGTTAATGAAATTGAAATGAGGAGGAGACAACGAGGATGCAACTTGGGAGACCGAGGACAAGATTCGCGCTTCTTAGCCTTTACTTTTCAATGGTATGTTCTCAACTTCTTTTTCCAAGATTATATTCATACTTGCTTCTGTCATTTGAGTATATCCTATCGATCGAATCTTCGACCTTTAGGTAGGAAACCAATCGATGTAAACATGTGTTTGAGACATGTTATTTTTGATGGATGCAAGTGGGCATAAGTATTTGCTAGTGGTTGCTCGTGGATGCATACACACACACACACTAGGCACTAGATCTTCTCAAAGCACTCTCATATTGCATACAGATGTATGTGCATTTTTCTTTTAGTGGATGAAATTGGATGTATCATCATATGGATGTTGCATTTGGATGAATGGTTGCGCGCACATATAGAGTTTACATGATATGCTAGGACTATTTACATACATTTTGGATTCATGGCACAGACATATATTACAATAAGGAGGTCGACCGAATCAGTAAACCGCCAGATTTTAGCATTAGCATAAGGATATATACACACACCTTTGCATATATTCATATAAGCATTAGAAATCTCTTAAGGACAATGGATGCCTGTGATTGATGGATGAGTAGATGGTTGATGGATGTATGGATAAACAATCTTCTTATCTTGGAGATTTCCGGGATGAAATCCTTTAAGTAGGGGAGAATGTAACATCCTGTAATTTTAAAGGACTTTATAACAATAAACTAAAAGGTAATTAATTAAATATTGGGAATTAAGTAAAATAGATTGTACCATTGTGTTCGTCCCGGAATTCTGGTTAAAACAGACTTCGAGTCTGCGTAAAACGGGCATCATATGAGAAAGATATAAAGGTTAGAAGTTTGTATACATATAAGTAGGGTATATGTAAATAAAACTAACTAGAATTTTCAAAGCAAATAAAACAACGAATTGGGAAACCGAGGGAAATTGACCCGTTTGAGGTCGACCCATGCCTGGCTGGGTCGACCTAGGTGGGGGTGGGTCGACCCACAATGGATTTGGATGGGTGCATATTTGTGAATCTAAAAGAAATTGTTAACTGGGTTCGTTGAGTATAGGCTATATATAGGATAACATTTCTATTGTTTCTCTATACTTAAAACAATGGAGACAATGAAGTGCAGCCTCTGCTTGGATTGAACCAGACTATCTTCTTCAATACCAGACTATACATATACAAGAATCTCTTCTACAACATTAGCATATTATTCTCTATTCTTTAGATCCAATCTCTATGAGTTCATGTTACTTCTAGATATAAAAATTTAACAGTAACCCTGACATGTTTATAAATCTAGATCTGAACCTATGCCTGTTAAGAACCTGATTCATACCTAAACAGTTCTGCTATTGCATGTATTCTTCTGTATACCTGATCTGCTGTCCAGTTCTTATATGTCTATTTCTGATATGCCTGTTTCTACTATCATATGCCTATTTCTGTTATTATATGCCTATTTTTGTTCTTCTCTCTCTTATTCCCTTTTTATTTTTATAGCCTAGGCTACCTTCGAGCCTAGGCCAATATCGCTGAAATATGCGTATGAACGTAATTGGGATAAATTGGTAATGACTGGGAATGATAATTTGGGGGAATATCATGTACAATGAATCATGACTGGGATTTGGGGGCAAAACCTATACTGTGAAATATGACTAAAATTTGGGGAATATGTTATACTGTGAATTATGACTAGAATTTGGGGGCATATAAATCTGTAGGCTTAATTTAAAGATTAAGCTGAACGTGTTAATGAAACAACAGTAACCTGTGAGACCTGTTTAAACAACATGTGACCTGTGAAACCTATTTAATCTGTTGGGGGTTATGCAAATCTGTTTAATCTGTTGGGGTTTATGTATGCCTGTTTAATCTGTTGGGGTTAAGTAATCCTTTTTAACCTGTTGGGGTTAAATAAACCTGTTAACCTATAAAAACTTAAGCTGTTTATCCGTGAAGGTTAGGCGAACCTGATAATATGTAGGCTTAACCTGTTAAAAATCCTAGTTAATTAGAGGACAAAAGTTTAGGGGTTTGACTTGTATCATTTGTTATGTGGGACCCATATCAGTCAATAACCCATTCTGGTATTAAATGGGAACCCCACACTAGGTAGGGGTCAGGGCACACATACTGAACTGATTATAAGAGGTTCATCTGAAAAGGGGGTATACGGGCGTGTTCCAACGGAGTCATGTGCGTGCATGAGTCGAGTCTGTCGGGGGAAATAAGCCGCTGTAGCACCAGTAAATAAGTTTGCGTCCTTCTATGGGTTGCCACTTTAGGAAGTAATACACCCTAAGATGGGGCCGAACACAGGGTATTTACAAGTTAGGTAGCCGATCGCTTGGGGGAAGTAATTAGGGTACATCTAGTCTTGTCTGTTTCTATTGAGGTACCTCTTATTTTTGTTTGGGTTAACACCCGTTATTTCTGTTGAGGTGCCTGTTATTTCTGCTTGGGTAAAACCTGTGACTAGAGTACACCTAGAACTACCATTATATTTCTGCTGGGATCATTCTGTTTTTGTTAAGTTAGTAGGGGACACCTAATCCTGTCATAATCTGATATACTAGTATTGGTTCAGAGAAAGTAACTAAGAAGCATAGTCCACCCTGTTTATTCTGCTTATTCTGTTCAGTCTGCTCATACCCGTTACATGATACTGTTATCTCTCATCCAGTTTATACGCCTGTCATGATGCTTTTACTTCTTCATATGCTAACAGTCACTGAACTTGCCAAACTTTATGTCTGACTCGTTTTGTTCCCTTTTCTCTCTCTTCCTTTCTCCCCCCAGGTTCTCAGGGTGGGAACACTCAGGCTTGATTAGGATCTCTCTTCTGTTTCTGCCTGGATTTGGATCTGCTTTGATGTATCGCTTCGACTACTTATCTACTTTTTTAGGCTATTACTGGAGATTATAATTTAACATTTCTGTATTCTGATGGTTTTTAGTGCAAGACAGATGTTTTGTTTTGATGTAACCAGTTTCCGTATTTTATGCCTGATGTTGTAACTGGTTTTGAGACTACGATGCTTTTCTGCAAAATATTGAAGTTTTAAATTTCATCTACTATTTTATATATGTCTTGTGATATTCTGTTTCTGTTTAAATATAACGCTTCACGGAACTTAATGCATTCTGATAAAGAGTGACATTAATGGACGTGGGGTGTCACATATTCACAACTTTTTTTATTTGCATCCATTTATTCTTGTAGCAGCGTAGATTTTGGTTCAAAAGAGATAGGACATATCAGAAATAAAAATCATGGCAACTTAGGGTTTTTGAAAGAGAAAGAACAAACGAATCGAAGCTGAGATGGAGAAATAGGTATAAACGGTGGTATCCCCTATAATTTAATGTGAGGTATTAGGAAGAATGAAAGGTAATTTTTGTGGTATTTTTTAGTTGTAGTCATAGGAAGAGGAAATTGGGGTGCCCTTAGCACCACACTTAAAACATTACACTACAGGAATTCAGGCTATCTAGGTAAAAGCAACACATTTGTTTAGATTATATAAAGCTAGTTGGACTTTAGTAGATCCAACTGACAAGTAAAATCATATATAATGTGCTTTGTTTTAATTTAACTACCAACAATGTACATATGTATATGTACGTATTAACGTACCTATCGTTCATAAGAAATAATTTTGTTTTGAGTGTGTGTAATTAATCTTAAAAAAACAAAAAACATGTTATTTTTTTATCAACATGTTTGTAAATTAGTCGTTACCCAAGCTGTACGGTTTGGATTATTTTTTATAGTAAGAAAAAAAGACTATAAAAGATTATACATTCAAATACATGTAATTAACATGTGTTAGAAGTAAAAAATAAAAAGAAACTGAAGGCAAATTATTTTATATTACTTCCATATAAAGGCTACGTAGTCCATCTAATCTAATAAAATCCCAATTTTGATTTTGGTTTATGTAATGACGGAAAGAATGTTTGTGTTTTAATCTTGAAATTTAAAAAAGTATCATATTTATTAAATAAGATAAAATCGTGCTTTTGAAATTTTGCATCCCTTGATTATTTGTTAACATGTGAAATTAAAAGAAAACAAGGAACATTACTGCACTAGTAACAAATTTATAGAAGAAAAGCAGTCTAAAAAACCAAAAGCCGACATCATTTGTGATAGTACAATAAAATGTATTTGATTTGCTTCTCAATTATTCCTTGATGAAGGCTTGAATATTGACTACTAAAACAACACCAATATTTAAATTTAGTACACAATAATGGAAGAATAATTGTAACAACCAGCATTTTACGTATCAGAGGATTGTAAAATATTTTTATTTAATTCCTTGAGGGTTGGATCATTTCATATTTTGATTTGTTGTTTATGGGGATATGAGACATGTCCATAATTTTTATCAACTTTATTTGTGACTATTTTGCCCCTGTTAGTTTTATACAGGATATAACTTTTGACTGGGATCGAATCACGTGCTGAGATCGATTTCGTTGCAAAAGAAATGATGTTTTCAATTCCGTAGAGTGGTCACATTAAAGATTTGGTTCAGCGGTTTGGGAGGAATCGTTGTTTTAGTGCTTCACAATTCTGTACATGTTTGGCTAGTCATTAATGGGCTGAATTGGTGTGCCTGATTAATGGGCTAGTTAGAGGCTATAATTAGGGTGTAAGAAGCATAAAGAGGAGTTTACTTTCTTCATTCTCTCATTTGGTTGAGCTCGTGACCTCCTTGCTCAATCAAATACATCTTCCTCCATTAAAATTATAGATCTACGCAAGTAGATTGAAGATCTGCATCAAGCAAAGCCAGATCTACATTGAGTGAAGGAAGATCGAATCAAATTGAGAGGTTTGAAGATTGATCATCGCTGTCCGGATTTGAGATTAGTAGATTTCAAGTTATATTGAAGAATTGGTGAGTGATAAGAATCTCTCGCATAGATTCAATCGAGTATATGAGTTTTTTTATATTATGTTCATCAATTCAAGTTGTTTTCACATAGATCTAATCGATGTAAGTATGTTTCCAGTTTGAATCACCTTAGGGTCTAATTAGCAACATAAATTAGTGAATTTCTATGTAATTGCACGATGATAATCATAATTTGAATGTTTTTTGATAATTGCATGATTTGATGTTATTTTTTGATTGAATCATTGTCGAAAAGTTGATGGTTGATTGGTTTTCGAATATGAAATCAAGTGAATTTGGTCGGAGTTTAGGGTGCACAAACATGTATGGATCAGGTGTAAATTTGACAATGGATCGGGCACAAATATCCTAGAGATGCGCGTGTGAAACAGTTGATTTGGCAAGTATTTGGATGGATGGGGCAAGCCAAACAAGTGGATCGGGCAAAATTTATTTAACAACGTTTGGCAAATGCTGTAGAAGGACATGGATCGGGCAACAAAATCTTGGTGTTACACACGAGCAAATGGTGGGTCTAGCAAGGCGCATGACCATGAGTCGGGCAGTTTTCATGGCATGGATCAGGCGCAAATTACAACGCTTCACAAACGCTGTTCAAAAGGGATGGATCAGGTGCTAGTTAAAAGCATGGATCGGGTAGTCGTCGGTGATGACGAATAGAGTTATGGAGGCTGAGAAATTACCATTTTCGTAGTTTCCAGCGGACTCAAAGCAGGGGTATAATGGGGATGCCTAAAAGACTGGTTGAATGGTTGAGCACCCTGGGCAGTCATGATGGTCTTAGAGATACGGGTCACGATGGCGTATAGAGTTTTTGCTAGAACTAGGGTTTACCATTAGCCCTTGACGGACGGCATGATGTTGAGCCGGTCATACGATCAACGATGGTTTCAAAGCAAGATTGGCGTGATAGTCAAGGTCAAGGATGATGATTATTTCGCTTGTATCGTCTTGTGTAGACCATTCGATGTCAAAGGAGACACCTCTTGAGTGCTTGTCTGATGTTGGTTTAATCCTTTGGGGGTTGTGCTTGGGAGATGTCGATATCGATTAGGATGGTCTACGCCTGATAACTGATTGCCATGAATGTATTATTTGTTTCTACTTGATTATTGTAAAGGCTGTCACTGTCTGATGTGGGAAAGATGGGTTTGGTTTCTTCTCTGTTGATGTTGGTAAATTAGTTTATTAATTTGCCTATTCTCATATACTTTATTGATGATGTTAGATAGTTGTTTCATCGCTCATTAAGACAGTTGTCTGAATAAAGGTTTTATGTTTTCTCTTATTACCTTGGGTTGTCCATCCATATTTTGGATGGGCAGATTGAGTAGCAGGTGACAGATTATTGATCTTGATAAGGACGACACTGCTGAGCGATGATGAGCTGGAGGCTTACGTAGTAGTTTGCTATTACCTACTATTTGTTGTTTTAATGCTGCTATGTTAATGTATTCTCTGAGAGACTTATAGTGAGGCACTTTGTACAGACTCTTATAGTGTAATCCAATGTTGTATGGATTCTTCATGGTGATATAAAAAAGTTTAAGATTATGCTCAATTCTGCTCTACTATTATTGCCTGTTGTATATGTTCTACTATATTTTATCCTTGCGTTGTACATTATTCTAGCCTGATGATCGTACATAGCTGCCTGGCACGTCCTTCAGCGCATTATTTCCCCTGTTAAGTGTAGGAGTTGTGGGCGGTCATCACATTTGGTATCATATATCTGGTTAATCGATTTTAGCCAAAGTTAAAGGCGTAATGATGTATGGGTGACGAATTTGTAGATTTCTAATGGATGTATTGTAACACCCAGTAAAATACATAAGTATTAATAATAAATAAATAATTAAAAATAAGCAAATAAATAGTAAGGCTGGAAAATGAGATTTTGCAACTTTAGGAATTTGGCTACAAAATTCGTTTATTTAGATTCGAGGTGAAATTCTAAATCGTTTTCATATATAATATGTTGAAAATGGTCTATGTATGAATAATTTATGAACAAATGAATTTGGATAGCAAAACGCAGGATATATATATATACAATGAAATGGATAATATATATATATATATGTCCAAAATAAATTCAAAATAAAAAGGGAGAATCTGAAATTTGAAAGAAAGATAAGATCAAGGGGATAAAGGATACTGTATATAAGGAATAAGATTTAGAGATTCAGGAACGTATTAATTTAATTTAACACCTCAACAATGCACGTTTATTTGGCGTTGCATCCCCTAAGGGGTCGACCGCCCCCCAGAGGGGTCGCTCAGGTCGATGGCCTGGCGGCTGGACAACCCAACAAATCTATGTGGTTATTTTTTTATAGAGGATATATATAAATAAAAGGCCTGGATTAAATCAAACTAATCCAACGGTCTACGCTCACATGGGCAACTATATATAACTCCTCATATCACACTATGAATCCCTGACCATTCTCTATCCCTGCCTCCATGTTGCGTCTCTGCCATTACTAAATTCCAAGAAAATAAAGGTTAAGGATTTCTTCTAATTCTCTAACCTTAATTCTTATCTCCTTTCTTTTCTAACTCTTATAGATTTTTAGAATGAACTTTGGAATTTGGTATGAATATATATATATAAGATTCTAATACATGTTTCTTGTGTGTGTGTGTATATATATATATATCTTAGGAGGATTATTGGAGCACGTTTGACCGCAAAGATCAAGCATAGATCTAGATCAACAACAGATTCCTCTTTGTTCTTCCACAGATCCATGAGTGGAATATCGTTTACTTAGGCATATTCATTGTTTTAATAGATTATCGTGTGGATAGATAAGTCTAGGAGGATTTGGAAATCGATAACAAAAATACCAAAACCCCCAAATCCTCTATTTTATATTTGCATATGAATTGACATGATTATTTGGGTTTTTTGGATTGTTGATTTAAATATTGGGTTAAAGATGAAAAAGTGGTGTTGCTACATTTGTTTCTATTTTATGTAATTCACCTTTATAAACATTTGATTATAACCTAAAAGTGTATAGTTTGGGTTTGCATGATTTGATTAGATTTGGATTCTAATTTGAATCTAAATGTATTCATACTTGAAATATGTCAAATGTAAAACATTTTTATGTGCATAATACCCAAAAAGGGGTGAATTAAATAAAGTGGAGATTATAAACATACATGTATAAAATGTATGTCATACTCTATTTTTAATCCAGTATTGAAATTACTACAACGAGCCTAGGATGCAAGTTGAAATTTGTATATATGCGTATTTTCCATTCACTACTACTTGTTATATTGTTATTATGTCATCATGCATAACTTGTAGCAGTAAAAGTATGAAAAAACTAACTTGCATACCTTGATTTAGACCAATTTGACAATTTCCATTTCGTTAGAATGTTTCCTTGTTCATACGAATATTTACATTATTTAGGCTTATTATTTATTTTACTTATATAAACGTAATTTATGTTTTATTAGCGTAGTAAATACGATTAGGATAGAATTCGAATTTGAATTGTCCCCATATATGTAAATATATATTGATGCATGTGTGCATATAGATGGTTATATATATATAAATAATGACACACATGCACGAGGTTAGTTGCCATTTGTGCTATAAGTCTGCCCGAAACCGACCGGTAAATTTAGCAACCACAAGTAGGCCTAACTAATGTGGGAGGTCTGGGTGCCATGAACCATTCAAACTTAGTACACTAGACATGAGGTTAAACCAACTTACAGTAGAAGTTTTCCCAGAACCGACTGGCATATCCCACATCTACAGGTATACGGTTTAATGTGAGACGTCTAGTGCATATATATACATAACTATATACATAAGTCTATTACGTGCAGAAATAGGTAGGTTTACTACACCTTTAGAAGGTCTTAATTGGCTGACTTTCTTTTTATCTAATTTGGGTCTTAAGTGGTTAGGACTAGCATCCCTCTGAAGGTTTACTCCTTGGAGAGGAACCAAAGTCATGGGAATCACCCTTATTATATTTAAAGTAAGTCTTTGTGTCCTCCTTCTCTAAAAGTGGTTAGGCATAAATGGTAACGGAGTAGGGTAGTTCACGGGGGATGTCCACTTCCTTTAGAAGCTTGTAAGCGCTAAACTAGGGACATACTTGATAAATAAAAGATATGTGGCCATTGCATGCTAACCAACTGTCTAAGGAAAGTATTAAGAGACATAGGTGTTCTACCGTAATATCAGTTAAGCAGTAATGTTCACAATACTACTTCTCATATTACAAGTGAGATTATAGACTTAAGAATGTTAACGTATTAGGACGGGGTCTTAAGGGGATAGGGGTCCGCCTCAGGATTATAAGAGATCATAAGAATCCACCTTTAATAGGGCCATAAGTGGCCGAGAATGCCCACCTCGTTGAGTCTTTACCCCTAAAACACTAATGGGCAATTGACTAGGTTATCTACCCCATTAGTTAGACACTTGTTTCTTGTTTGAATATTGTGTGTTGCATGGACATACCTTGACATATGTAACCTGCTAAAAATATAGGGTATGGACATTAAGTAACTCCATATTTCAGTCACAAAGAACTTTATGTTCTGACCCCTCTCTTTAACATATCTAACAGGTCAGTAGATGGGGTAAAAGCCATGGACGAAGTTATGATTGGAGCCGGAAGAACACGAAGTTATTTTGCTAATATTAGTAGTTATAGCTTTACTTATTTTGGAAACTTGTGAGAATAAACTATTTGGTGTACCCGTTGAATAGATGTAAATGTGTCTGTTGTATTTCTGTGGTTTTTAAATAAGTGGTACATCTTATTTCAGTATTATATTTTCTCTTTCCGTTGTGTGAGAATTCCATTTGAAGCATATGTTGTTAATGTCCGTGCAAATGTAATACTTATAGGAACCAATGACCCGTTTGTAATGGCTCTAAGTTCGATAGGCCTTTTCTGTGTCGAAATTTAGGCCCATTCCGGCAGGGTTGATACATTTGGTATCAGAGCATAGGTTACCAATTATAAGGGAATTATATGTCAGAGAGGCGTATTTGTATTTTGAAAAATATTTTCCAAACTATATATATATATAATATTTACCCCAATAAGCATACACATTTATACTAGGCATCTTTATCGTTTTCCTCCTTTTTCGGCTTAAATACTATCTTTGGAGTATCCACTAAAGGATTTTTCCTTTTCTTTTCATATAGTAGAATGGATGAAATCCTTTTGAGCAGGGTAACTAGGCAAGACCCCGATACTTGCCAGAGTGGTTCCAATAGTACCTCTGTACTGTGGAACATGTCCTTGTTGCTAATCCTGCCCCAGCGACTCTTGCATCTCCTGCCGCTGAGGTTTCCTTTAATTTTTATCACTACTGTAAGACCTTTACAAATCATAGAGGGAAATCGTTTTCTAGGAAATGAAGTTTTACTAATGCCCAGTCTTGGCTAATGGACTGTGAAAGAATTTTCCAAGCTATTAGATGGCCTGATGAGGTGAAGAGGAGAATTGCGGCCTAACATTTGAAGGATGAGACCCTTGAATGGTGGAACTTAGTATCGGTGGATAAGGAGGGCCGGATATTTACATGGGCCGAATTCAAGACCCATTTCGAAGCAAAGTTTTTGCCAAGGGCAGAAGTGACTATCCAGCTAGAGAAATTCATCCACCTCAAGCAAGGCTTGCAAGAGTATATCTCAAAATTTACCTAATTATGTAAGTTTGGGAGAGGTTTGGGAGACACCGTCATGAACAAAGCCCCGATATTTATTAAAGGGATGAAGTCTCCGTTGAAGGAAATTTTATTAGCCCAAGTGACTTTTTGGGCAACTTTTGAAACCCTAGTAGAGACAGCTATCCTTTGCACGGCTAAAGGATCCAACGAGGAGAAAGAAGGAGAAAAGGGAGAAGGAAGTTCCAACAAAAATAAGAAAAAGGAATGGTGGAAAAACAAGAAGAAGAACAAATTCAAAAAGTAAGCAAAGACTTGTACGACGTGCAACCGCATGGGTCATGAGGCCAAAGATTGTAGGACCTCTTAGCAAAGAAGGAATTCAATGGAAAGTGTTACAACTGCCATGAAGAAGGACACATGTCTAAGGACTGGACAAAGCCCAAAGTTATCAAAAGTGGCCAAAACTATGTGATAGAAGCAACACCAATTCAAAGCCAACCCCCAAAAGACCAAGGGAAACCCGCACTGGGAGGTATAACTTCTGTTTTAGGAAATTCTGTATACACCTTATTCGATTCCGGAGCGACCCGTTCTTTTATCTCTAAGAGACTTGCAAATCTGTTGAATCTTCCCATGTCTATCTCTGGTAGTACGATACGGGTGGCCAACCCTATCGGAGGATCTAAGTATCTTGAGTTGTTGTGTAAAGACCTAGAATTGGCGGTCGAAAATGTCGAATTCATTGCGAAGCATATGCACTGAATTTTATAGGGTATGACCTTATCCTAGGTATGGACTGGCTATCATTCTATGGGCTTGTCCTAGATTGCGATAAGAGAAGCGTTCGTCTTAGGAGCTGAGGAGGACGTAGTCTAAGCATTCCTTGTAATGTTAGAAACAAGGATAACGCCTTATTATATTCCTTATCTCCTAGTTCTGAAGGACCATCTTCGGTCCCTATATTTTGTGAGTTCTTGCATGTTTTTGAGGAAGTCACGGAACTTTCACCTTGCAGAGAATATCTTTTCGTATTGACCTAGAGAAAGACGCTAGAGCCATAGCACTATCCTTGAGGCATATGGCGCCTAAAGAAAGAAGAGAGTTAGATAACCAGATGTCGGAGTTGTTGAAAAAGGTTTCATTTGATGAAGTACCTCAAAATGGGGTGCACCTGTTTTATTTGCCACCAAAGCAGACAAATGTTTGAGACTTTGTGTGGACTATAGGGAACATGATAAATTGACTAAGAAGAATAGTTACATTTTACTTAGAATCAATGACCTTTTTGACCACTTGGGAGGAGCCCGAGTATTTTCCCAATTAGACCTTGCTACTAGATTTCACCAGTTAAGAATTACGGAGGACGACAAGGACAAAACTGCACTTAGGACACCAGATGGATTGTTCCAACCGGAAGTTATGCCCTTCGGACTAACGAATGCACCCGCTTTCTTCATTGACCTCATGAGTATGGTATTTAGGGGCATTTAAAATAAAATTGTCGTAGTCTTCGTAGATGATATCCTTATATTTTCAAAAGACCATAAAGAGCATGAGAATCACTTGAGACAAGTGTTAGGGATATTAAGAAAGAACCAATTGAAAGAAAAATTCTCGAAGTGCCATTTTTGGAGGGAAGAAGTAAGATTTTTATGACATATTGTGTCAAGTGAAGGCTTGGCCGTAGACGCAATAAAGATCGAAGTAATCAAAGAATGGAGGATACCTCGAAATGCTATAGAAGTGGTGAGAAGCTTCCTTGGATTGGTCGGGTATTGTAGGAAATTCATAAAAGACTTCGCAAAGATTTCTACTCCTTTAGCCCAATTAACCAAGAAAAATTTGGTGTTTTCTTGGAGTGTAAATGTGATATAGCCTTTAAGAAATTAAAGGAAGTATTAATTAGTGCACCAGCCCTAATTATACCCAACGGTTCAAAATTATTTACTGTTTATATCGATGCATGTGGGACCGGTTTAGGAGAAATCCTTATGCAAGAAGGAAAAGCAGTTGCTTATGCTAGTAGACAACTCAAAGATCCAGAGAAGAGATACCCAGTTCATGACCTTGAGTTAGTGTAACGACCCAGATTTTCGGCGACTTTGGTTATCGACATAAGCACGATGTCGATAACCAAAACATCGAAAAATCCCGGTAATTAATGAAAGAAATTAGAAGGTGAGAATAGATAAGATAGAAACTTAGAATAGAAGAAGGAGAAGAACACAACATCAGAGTAACACGAACCTCACAGCGGAACGAATAACATATAATAGATAACATAACTTTGAAATATAACAGTTATGTATACAATAGCACTTATCAGAGGACATCACTTACAACACAGCGGAAATAACTATAGCTATATGATCTTGAAGCCTCCTGCTCCACGCTCTTCCAGTATATCTGTGAATTTCTGACTACTTGACTGCCCGTACAAAATTAGGCACCCAAGAGTTTAGGGAAAACAAAACAAATAAACTCCGGGTCAGTCATGGGACTGGTATGAGTAAAACAGTTTAAACAGGTATATGAACAAGTAAACGATATCTCATAAGACCACGCCGTAGAACGGAACGGGTTTTTCTCTTATGAGAATCCATAATATCTTTATATCAAAAACCTTTTGATATTATAATAATGTCTATGTACAAATAGATATCAACTAGCAGAAACGCTTTCATCTCACGTTCTACATATATAGTATACAATCAAAACCGCAAGCACGTATTGGGTAATGGATTTCCAGCTATGACAAGGTATGGAATCACCTTCCGATCAGTGTACTCTAGGAACGATACACTGGAGTTCAACAAGAACATCTTGCAACTCAGCCACACATGACCGACCACTCATTTCGCTTGAGTGTATCGAATGTACATCACCAACGGTTGGGATCAGCAACCGTTCCCGTATATATATATGGGACAGCATTGATATATTAAAAGAAGCAAATGAATATTCACTAGATAGGTGATTATACACCCTACTTCGGTGCGACCGACTTAGCCATGCTGCCTGCCCGATTTCTGTCATTTACCGGTTGATGAGGCTAGAAGCTACGCTTTATCATCACATCAGATTCACTTCGAATGCTACATTGTCAAATCCATCGAAAATCACTAATTGATGTCTACAACCATACATTACGTGTCAGCTAAAAGAAGTTTCCTTCTCCGCTTCCACTCTTGGTATAGTTGAAGAAATCAATGTACGTGATCGTCTGGAAATACTATGTCAGACATCCATCTTCATTCACTTAGAAATGTCACATCGTCATACCCGCCAAATCACAAATTGACTTATCCAAAAATAACACGGGTATACAGCTAAGAGAAACGAATTTTTCCGCCACCAAACGTGAATACGTTTGAACAGATCAACTTACGCGATCTATTGGATATACTCTGTCAGACCTTCGTCCATACAAGTTGTCCTGGGACTGGACAAACCGAAGGCACTATTCTGTAAACAGGATAGCCCTTGCATTTTACTCCGTCTTCAATTATCTTTGGCATATATGATTCGCAACGCTTATGCCAATACAGAGTGGTTCTATGGATAATAATCCAACCGGTCTCTCCATATTAACAATGTTAAAATGGTCAAAACTTCGATAGTCGGTGAGTTAACTATCAAAGAAAAACAAGTGTGCAAACAACGATATTATTTCCAAATGGAAATTATATCAAACAAACATTATTTAACATAATCTCTTTAGTTCATTTATCTACTTATCTCCTGTTTCCCTATATTCTAAATTCTTATTTTCTTTTATCAGAAAACATTTCTGATTCTCGTTTGGAAAACATTTCCAAAACTCCTTTACGATCAAACCTTACCATTTCTTAGTTAAGAAGGAAGTCACTCAAGTTGGGGTATAATTACCTCTCAGACCTTAACTGAACAACGTTATAACTTCGAAATGGTCAAAGTTTATCCTTTAATCTTTAACAACTTCTTTATGCCTTTCTCGGATCCAATTTTACTAATCCACTTCTATATTTAAAACATTGGTTATAACGATAACGTTATAATCCCTACTTTCGAATTATCTAACTTTAATTATAACTTCTATTCTGATTAGTGAATAATCAACCTAACACTTATTTATTTATAAATAAATAAACCTCTATTTAAACACTGGAAAGTATAAGTACTTTCCCGAATTCGATATAATCGAAGTTGCCGATTAACTCTCTTCGAGAAATCTCTATTTGATTAACTCTTCTTCGAATAACCTATATTCGATTAACTTCTTCCTTTTCAAATATCTCATATTTGAAAATCTTACTTCGATTAAACTATAATCGCTAACTCCCTTCGATGAAACTAACATCGATAACTCCCTTCGATGAAACTAACATCGATAACTCCTTTCGATCGATGAAACTAACATCGATAACTCCTTTCGATGAAACTAACATCGATTTATTTAACTCGACGAACTTAACTTGACTCGACTAACTCGACTTACTTGGTTCGACCAATTCGATTCGATTAACTAGGCTCGACTAACTTGGTCGAACCACCCGATCAACTCAACTTATTTAACTTAACTTATTTCTCAACTCGATCAACTCGATCAACTCCTATCGATAAACTAATATTCGATATAACTCCATTCGCTTGACTCTAGATCGCAGCGATCACAATGGTTACGCCTGACTCCCTCAGGAAACATCCGACCGCCGTAGGCTATTTACAGCCCTGCGAATTACGCTAGCAGTCGTACAAGATGACAATTTACCCTGAATACTATGTTTGACTAACTCTGTTTCAAAGAACTATATTTGATTAACTCTAGTTCGTTTTAACTCTAATCGATTAACTCCGACTAATTAACTCCAACTGGTTAACTCTAACTGATTAACTCTAACTAATTAACTCCAACTGGTTAACTCTAACTGATTAACTCTAACTAATTAACTCCAACTGGTTAACTCTAACTGATTAACTCTAACTGGTTAACTCTAACTGATTAACTCTAACTAATTAACTCCAACTGGTTAACTCTCTTTGATTCACTCAAATCGATTAATTCTAACTGATTAACTCTATTTGACTAACTCGACTCAACTAATCCCTTTCGAATAACATATTCGATTAACTAACTTCGAATACCATATTCGATTAACTAACTTTGAATACCATATTCGATTAACTAACTTCGAATACCATATTCGATTTCTCCTTTCGAATATCTATATTCGATTAACTAACTTTGAATACCATATTCGATTTCTAACTTCGAATGTCTATATTCGATTCACTAACTTCGAATACCATATTCGATTAACTAACTTCGAATACCATATTCGATTAACTCCTTTCGAATGTCTATATTCGATTAACTAACTTCGAATACCATATTCGATTTCTCCTTTCGAATGTCTATATTCGATTAACTTTATTCACTTTATAAAGATTTCCTTTTTAACAACGTTTTATTCATTTGAAAAGATTTACTTTTAAATAACGGTTCTACACTTTAAAAATGATTTCCTTTTTATAATGTTCCCTTTCCAATTCTATTTGTAAATGGTTTACAAATATTTCCTTTTCAAATTTATTCTTGAAATATTCTAACTCCTTAAATTCCCGGGAAAATTCGCCATAACCTCCTTTGTATCGGGAGCATCAGGAAAATCCCCAAACTCGCCACACAGGCCTTTCCATTCAAAAAGAAAATGTTTTGAATTTATTTTCCTTTTTAAAATATCTCTTATTTATAAATATCCCAATTTATAAATATTCCTTATTTATAAATATCTCACTTTATAAATATTCTATTTATCAATATCACTTTGAAAATTCCCTTATCAACATTTCGATATGTTATGGTATTCAATCATATCAAATCACGATGTTCAATATCGTTTAACCACATATAATCGCCAATAGATTATATATCACATTATATATCACAATATATAAATCACAGTAAAATAACTGTTGAGGAATCCAGTTGGATTCCTCCAACCTGTTTCCCTGCATCCACAGATGTTACACAGTATAATATACATCAATTTCATCCCAACATGAAATATACTGATAATCAGAATCCATATTTGATTGACGGTTTTCTATATATAACTATATCTACGTTTTCAATCAAATCTATTTAACAGTCCAATTTAACAGTCCAATTTAACAATCAATACATAGCAATCAATCATTAAAAATAAAGTACAGTTTATACAAATATAAACTGAACAAAGTTAGTGAGATTTACTCACATTTGCGCGTTAACCGATAAATATCGGTTTGCGTTCATTGATTCAGTCGGACAATTTATTTCGCCATAAATTGTAACGAGCTCGGATTGACTCGCGGTCAGTCCCATTTTGTTGCTCTCGTCCATACGATCCCAACGCGACAGACGGTTCGAAATTCTGATACCGTATGCACAAGTTATCAGATTAACAAATAGGTATACATTTTTAAATTAAATTAAAACAAAAATCTAACTTTATTTGGGCTTCCCCTTTTACCTTAAGGCCCACACCCGTATTAAACAAAAAGGCCGACCTCTTTTTTTTTTTTCGCTTCCTTCCTCAACAAAATGCCGTGAGCTCCTTAGGACTGCTCCTCCACCTTCGACATTTCCAGCGCCGGATACTCCTTCGACTTCCATCGTTCTCCGAAATAAAGACACCATCGAACTCCTCCTCTCGAGTACACCAATCCCCATACCCTCACTTCCAACTCAGTCTCTCCCCCAAAATCCCGACATGGTGTTCTTTCCATTCGATCCAGAAATTAGATCGAAGTTTGTTAACGCGGAATTCATCAAAAGGATTCCTGCAAGTGCTACTCGACCCCAGCATTCCGAAAACAACATCCAAGAACCCGAATTGAAGCTCCTACCCCCTTCGATTATCAACCCTAGTTCATTGCGAAAATCTTGGATTCCCTGACTTGGTTCGAGTTACTCAGAACTTATACCAGCGTGAAGAGGGACTTAGCAGGAACTCGATCACACATATATTAGGATTTTAGGATTTGTTTGGAAATTGTTTTGATTTTCTAAGACTTGCGTTTTGCTTGAGGATGAAAAAAAAACATACTGACGGCGGAAAAGAGGTTTTATAGAGGATCGTCAAATTTTGTGTGGCTGTAAACATCAGAATGGTGGCATGTTTGGGTTCACACAACTTAGATATTTTATTTTTATTTTTCTTTATTCGTTCACTTGCTTTCTAAAAATCACCATGATTACATACGATACCTAAAAATCACCAAACTAGACATGTAGCTAGAGTTCGCCATTACGGTGCCAACGAAACTGGTTTCGTTGAATTCCGACTCCGTATGCTCACACAGCGTATTTTTAACCATCGAAATACTGACTGTTTTTCGCTCTAAAAATTCGTACGGCCACACAGTGACTCTAAAAATCACGAAACTGGAAATCTAACAACTATTTGACATTGCGGATCCAACAAAACTGGTTTCGTCGAATTCCGACTTCGTTTGCAAAAGTGGCTATTTTTAACGCTCTAAATAGCCCATTTAAATATATAAATATATTTAAATATTTTTAAATTTAATATTTAAAAATAAATATTATCGTCTATATTCACAGTGGCATACCCTACAGCTCAGAAAAAACCATATATATATTTTCAACTCGATATTACATCGTCAGAATTACATCGATGGTCGAAATCTATTTAAATCCTTATTTAAAATATAATTAAATCGTTATGGTCAGGGCGCTGCATTCTTGAGAATTTGATTTGGACGTAACTCAAAATCTATACGACGAAATCTCGATATTTCTCTTCCACTAGAAAGATATACTCCACCAGCTCCACACGTTTCTTGTTTCACAGAAATCCGATTTAAAACGAATCATGTACATTCAGTTGAAGTTCAAATCGCCAAATAGCGAACTACCGCGTCGTTACGCGCTCTATTTTAATTTTATTATAATTATACGTTCAAACTGTCGTCGATTGAATATATTCGTTCTTATATTTCGAATCGAAACTCAACCACATCTCGTATACTATTCAATTCACACTCTATTGTGAATTCTACTATTTCCGACTATTTCGACATTATAATATATTATTATATTATAATTATTTATTAAATATTCAATATTATTTAATTAAACGATCATTAACTTCTCTAAATCACCAATTATATAATTAAATAAATTAATTATATATCGCAGAAAATGCGGGTCATTACATTCTTCCCCACTTAAAATAATTTCGTCCTCGAAATTGCTAAGTTAGAGGACGACCCTATCTATTGGAATTCCTAAGATTTGTTTACCCCTTATTTCTGATTTCAACTGAACCAATTAATATTGACTAAAACATTAATTTATTCCGACTAACTAAAATTTTCAAAAATTCTGAAAATTTTCTAACACTTTAAATTTTCGGAAAATTTCGCCAGCGTTTCCTTTGTACGGGGTTACCGGAAAAATTCAAACCTTGCCACACAGGCCCTCTCCAATCCCAAAGAAAATCAAACAGCCAAGCGGCTTGCCAAATCGGCTCATAAAATCCAAACTCATATATAAAATAAACTTGTACCTTTTTGTCGGGCATATCATTATATCCCTTTTCATCTGTTACTCAAATCAACATATATAAATGTCATTCCAAACAAATTCCTGTCAGTTGGTTCCCAACCAAATCATTCGCTTATACTTAAGTCGAATTCCATTCAAACTCTAATGTCAAATTCCAACTCTTAAGTTATCGACTTAATCCTATTTCAGATTATTCTATAATCCAATCCAATTTCATTTATCTTAGTTCAAGTTAAATTCAAATTTATTTATTCACTTTTTCCATTTTAATCCATTTAACTTTATTAGTTAAATTTTAATTCCAGAACTTAAATTCCTGAGTTTATTTCAAATCAATTTGAAATCATAACACCAATTCAAAACATTTGAATTTCTAAACACTTGTTTTCTCAAAACAATTCAAAAACAAAACCTTTGGTAGTAATCCATCACTTACAACTCGAAAATGAACACTGATGATGTGGCCACACTCATCAGAATCTATTTCCCAGTAATCGAAGTGAGTTCAATACTATTTCACTTTCAAAAATCATTTCTAAACACTTCCATTTTGAAAACAGTTCAAAATCTCCCAGGAACTTAAAATTTACTTATTTTAATTCCAATTCTGATTTAACTTCAGATTCAATTCGTCTTACTTCATATACTTTACTTATATGAATTCTGATTAGTTATTTATAACCATTTCATCTTTTTATAATCTCATTCGATTATAATAACAACCAACACAACTAATATACTATATTAATTTCAAAACATATCATGTCGGTTCATCGTATTCAAGTGTTTATAAAACTCCTACCGATACAGTGGATCAAACTGATCGTCCAGAATTCATAAGCCACTCAATCAATAAATCTCCACAATATAAAACCATTTTATATTCAATAACATATACGATCTCTTGTATATATATACACTCAACTCAATCTAGGATATTACTAATCCCATCTCTACTGAGTTACTCCACAGAGTTATGTCCGATCACTAAAACATAAGCTCTGATACCAACTGTAACGACCCAGATTTTCGGCGACTTTGGTTATCGACATAAGCACGATGTCGATAACCAAAACATCGAAAAATCCCGGTAATTAATGAAAGAAATTAGAAGGTGAGAATAAATAAGATAGAAACTTAGAATAGAAGAAGGAGAAGAACACAACATCAGAGTAACACGAACCTCACAGCGGAACGAATAACATATAATAGAACATAACTTTGAAATATAACAGTTATGTATACAATAGCACTTATCAGAGGACATCACTTACAACACAGCAGAAATAACTATAGCTATATGATCTTGAAGCCTCCTGCTCCACGCTCTTCCAGTATATCTGTGAATTCCTGACTACTTGACTGCCCGTACAAAATTAGGCACCCAAGAGTTTAGGGAAAACAAAACAAATAAACTCCGGGTCAGTCATGGGACTGGTATGAGTAAAACAGTTTAAACAGGTATATGAACAAGTAAACGATATCTCATAAGACCACGCCGTAGAACGGAACGGGTTTTTCTCTTATGAGAATCCATAATATCTTTATATCAAAAACCTTTTGATATTATAATAATGTCTATGTACAAATAGATATCAACTAGCAGAAACGCTTTCATCTCACGTTCTACATATATAGTATACAATCAAAACCGCAAGCACGTATTGGGTAATGGATTTCCAACTATGACAAGGTATGGAATCACCTTCCGATCAGTGTACTCTAGGAACGATACACTGGAGTTCAACAAGAACATCTTGCAACTCAGCCACACATGACCGACCACTCATTTCGCTTGAGTGTATCGAATGTACATCACCAACGGTTGGGATCAGCAACCGTTCCCGTATATATATATGGGACAGCATTGATAGATTAAAAGAAGCAAATGAATATTCACTAGATAGGTGATTATACACCCTACTTCGGTGCGACCGACTTAGCCATGCTGCCTGCCCGATTTCTGTCATTTACCGGTTGATGAGGCTAGAAGCTACGCTTTATCATCACATCAGATTCACTTCGAATGCTACATTGTCAAATCCATCGAAAATCACTAATTGATCTACAACCATACATTACGTGTCAGCTAAAAGAAGTTTCCTTCTCCGCTTCCACTCTTGGTATAGTTGAAGAAATCAATGTACGTGATCGTCTGGAAATACTATGTCAGACATCCATCTTCATTCACTTAGAAATGTCACATCGTCATACCCGCCAAATCACAAATTGACTTATCCAAAAATAACACGGGTATACAGCTAAGAGAAACGAATTCCTCCGCCACCAAACGTGAATACGTTTGAACAGATCAACTTATGCGATCTATTGGATATACTCTGTCAGACCTTCGTCCATACAAGTTGTCATGGGACTGGACAAACCGAAGGCACTATTCTGTAAACAGGATAGCCCTTGCATTTTACTCCGTCTTCAATTATCTTTGGCATATATGATTCGCAACGCTTATGCCAATACAGAGTGGTTCTATGGATAATAATCCAACCGGTCTCTCCATATTAACAACGTTAAAATGGTCAAAACTTCGATAGTCGGTGAGTTAACTATCAAAGAAAAACAAGTGTGCAAACAACGATATTATTTCCAAATGGAAATTATATCAAACAAACATTATTTAACATAATCTCTTTAGTTCATTTATCTACTTATCTCCTGTTTCCCTATATTCTAAATTCTTATTTTCTTTTATCAGAAAACATTTCTGATTCTCGTTTGGAAAACATTTCCAAAACTCCTTTACGATCAAACCTTACCATTTCTTAGTTAAGAAGGAAGTCACTCAAGTTGGGGTATAATTACCTCTCAGACCTTAACTGGACAACGTTATAACTTCGAAATGGTCAAAGTTTATCTTTTAATCTTTAACAACTTCTTTACGCCTTTCTCGGATCCAATTTTACTAATCCACTTCTATATTTAAAACATTGGTTATAACGATAACGTTATAATCCCTACTTTCAAATTATCTAACTTTAATTATAACTTCTATTATGATTAGTGAATAATCAACCTAACACTTATTTATTTATAAATAAATAAACCTCTATTTAAACACTGGAAAGTATAAGTACTTTCCCGAATTCGATATAATCGAAGTTGCCGATTAACTCTCTTCGAGAAATCTCTATTTGATTAACTCTTCTTCGAATAACCTATATTCGATTAACTTCTTCCTTTTCAAATATCTCATATTTGAAAATCTTACTTCGATTAAACTATAATCGCTAACTCCCTTCGATGAAACTAACATCGATAACTCCTTTCGATGAAACTAACATCGATAACTCCTTTCGATGAAACTAACATCGATAACTCCTTTCGATGAAACTAACATCGATAACTCCTTTCGATGAAACTAACATCGAGTTATTTAACTCGACGAACTTAACTTGACTCGACTAACTCGACTTACTTGGTTCGACCAATTCGATTCGATTAACTAGGCTCGACTAACTTGGTCGAACCACCCGATCAACTCAACTTATTTAACTTAACTTATTTCTCAACTCGATCAACTCGATCAACTCCTATCGATAAACTAATATTCGATATAACTCCATTCGCTTGACTCTAGATCGCAGCGATCACAATGGTTACGCCTGACTCCCTCAGGAAACATCCGACCGCCGTAGGCTATTTACAGCCCTGCGAATTACGCTAGCAGTCGTACAAGATGACAATTTACCCTGAATACTATGTTTGACTAACTCTGTTTCAAAGAACTATATTTGATTAACTCTAGTTCGTTTTAACTCTAATCGATTAACTCCGACTAATTAACTCCAACTGGTTAACTCTAACTGATTAACTCTAACTAATTAACTCCAACTGGTTAACTCTAACTGATTAACTCTAACTAATTAACTCCAATTGGTTAACTCTAACTGATTAACTCTAACTGGTTAACTCTAACTGATTAACTCTAACTAATTAACTCCAACTGGTTAACTCTCTTTGATTCACTCAAATCGATTAATTCTAACTGATTAACTCTATTTGACTAACTCGACTCGACTAATCCCTTTCGAATAACATATTCGATTAACTAACTTCGAATACCATATTCGATTAACTAACTTTGAATACCATATTCGATTAACTAACTTCGAATACCATATTCGATTTCTCCTTTCGAATATCTATATTCGATTAACTAACTTTGAATACCATATTCGATTTCTAACTTCGAATGTCTATATTCGATTCACTAACTTCGAATACCATATTCGATTAACTAACTTCGAATACCATATTCGATTAACTCCTTTCGAATGTCTATATTCGATTAACTAACTTCGAATACCATATTCGATTTCTCCTTTCGAATGTCTATATTCGATTAACTTTATTCACTTTATAAAGATTTCCTTTTTAACAACGTTTTATTCATTTGAAAAGATTTACTTTTAAATAACGGTTCTACACTTTAAAAATGATTTCCTTTTTATAATGTTCCCTTTCCAATTCTATTTGTAAATGGTTTACAAATATTTCCTTTTCAAATTTATTCTTGAAATATTCTAACTCCTTAAATTCCCGGGAAAATTCGCCATAACCTCCTTTGTATCGGGAGCATCGGGAAAATCCCCAAACTCGCCACACAGGCCTTTCCATTCAAAAAGAAAATGTTTTGAATTTATTTTCCTTTTTAAAATATCTCTTATTTATAAATATCCCAATTTATAAATATTCCTTATTTATAAATATCTCACTTTATAAATAGTCTATTTATCAATATCACTTTGAAAATTCCCTTATCAACATTTCGATATGTTATGGTATTCAATCATATCAAATCACGATGTTCAATATCGTTTAACCACATATAATCGCCAATAGATTATATATCACATTATATATCACAATAAATAAATCACAGTAAAATAACTGTTGAGGAATCCAGTTGGATTCCTCCAACCTATTTCCCTGCATCCACAGATGTTACACAGTATAATATACATCAATTTCATCCCAACATGAAATATACTGATAATCAGAATCCATATTTGATTGACGGTTTTCTATATATAACTATATCTACGTTTTCAAATAGGTATACATTTTTAAATTAAATTAAAACAAAAATCTAACTTTATTTGGGCTTCCCCTTTTACCTTAAGGCCCACACCCGTATTAAACAAAAAGGCCGACCTCTCTTTTTTTTTTTCGCTTCCTTCCTCAACAAAATGCCGTGAGCTCCTTAGGACTGCTCCTCCACCTTCGACATTTCCAGCGCCGGATACTCCTTCGACTTCCATCGTTCTCCGAAATAAAGACACCATCGAACTCCTCCTCTCGAGTACACCAATCCCCATACCCTCACTTCCAACTCAGTCTCTCCCCCAAAATCCCGACATGGTGTTCTTTCCATTCGATCCAGAAATTAGATCGAAGTTTGTTAACGCGGAATTCATCAAAAGGATTCCTGCAAGTGCTACTCGACCCCAGCATTCCGAAAACAACATCCAAGAACCCGAATTGAAGCTCCTACCCCCTTCGATTATCAACCCTAGTTCACTGCGAAAATCTTGGATTCCCTGACTTGGTTCGAGTTACTCAGAACTTATACCAGCGTGAAGAGGGACTTAGCAGGAACTCGATCACACATATATTAGGATTTTAGGATTTGTTTGGAAATTGTTTTGATTTTCTAAGACTTGCGTTTTGCTTGAGGATGAAAAAAAAACATACTGACGGCGGAAAAGAGGTTTTATAGAGGATCGTCAAATTTTGTGTGGCTGTAAACATCAGAATGGTGGCATGTTTGGGTTCACACAACTTAGATATTTTATTTTTATTTTTCTTTATTCGATCACTTGCTTTCTAAAAATCACCATGATTACATACGATACCTAAAAATCACCAAACTAGACATGTAGCTAGAGTTCGCCATTACGGTGCCAACGAAACTGGTTTCGTTGAATTCCGACTCCGTATGCTCACACAGCGTATTTTTAACCATCGAAATACTGACTGTTTTTCGCTCTAAAAATTCGTACGGCCACACAGTGACTCTAAAAATCACGAAACTGGAAATCTAACAACTATTTGACATTGCGGATCCAACAAAACTTGTTTCGTCGAATTCCGACTTCGTTTGCAAAAGTGGCTATTTTTAACGCTCTAAATAGCCCATTTAAATATATAAATATATTTAAATATTTTTAAATTTAATATTTAAAAATAAATATTATCGTCTATATTCACAGTGGCATACCCTACAGCTCAGAAAAAACCATATATATATTTTCAACTCGATATTACATCGTCAGAATTACATCGATGGTCGAAATCTATTTAAATCCTTATTTAAAATATAATTAAATCGTTATGGTCAGGGCGCTGCATTCTTGAGAATTTGATTTGGACGTAACTCAAAATCTATACGACGAAATCTCGATATTTCTCTTCCACTAGAAAGATATACTCCACCAGCTCCACACGTTTCTTGTTTCACAGAAATCCGATTTAAAACGAATCATGTACATTCAGTTGAAGTTCAAATCGCCAAATAGCGAACTACCGCGTCGTTACGCGCTCTATTTTAATTTTATTATAATTATACGTTCAAACTGTCGTCGATTGAATATATTCGTTCTTATATTTCGAATCGAAACTCAACCACATCTCGTATACTATTCAATTCACACTCTATTGTGAATTCTACTATTTCCGACTATTTCGACATTATAATATATTATTATATTATAATTATTTATTAAATATTCAATATTATTTAATTAAACGATCATTAACTTCTCTAAATCACCAATTATATAATTAAATAAATTAATTATATATCGCAGAAAATGCGGGTCATTACAGTTAGCTACAGTAATATTCACCCTTAGAAAATGTGGAGGCATTATATTTTAAGGGAGAATTTTGAACTTTTTATTGACCATAAATCCCTAAAGTATTTATTTTCTCAACGTGACCTAAACTTGAGACAACAACGATGGATGAAACATATTGCCTCATTTGATTTCATGATCCAGTATACCCCGTGAAAGGGGAATGTTGTGGCGGATGCTTCGAGAATTAAACATGAATCTTGAATGCGATGATAGAATGAAAGCAGTTAGAGTTTCTCTCTAATTTTAATTTGCAACCCTTGACAACCACCTCTAATGGTTTCCTTGGGGATATGATAATTAGACCTACCCTAAGAGAAAGGATCCAAGGCCTGCTATAATAAAAATGATTTTTTGTAGCGCTATAAAAACGCCACCAAACATTTTTGGTGGCGTTTCGATAATCGTTACGAGAAAACATGCCACTAAAAATCGTTGAGTCCTAGTTGCACTTTTTTCAACGCCACTGTAAATACTTTTATTGTAACATTTCTAAATGCCACCATAAATATTTCTGTAGCGCTTTAAAAACGCCATAAAAAAGGTTTTTGATGCTATAAGCAAAATTTCCAATTTTACCTCTGATTAACGGTTGCGTTTACTCAACGCCACTACATGTATTTCTGTAGTATTTTTAAAATGCTACCAATAATTATTGATTAATTTGCTTTATTTTTTCATGCAATTATTTCTTATTAATAGTCTATTTTGTTTTTACAATATCAATCAATAGTCATTCATGTAATCATCATGTTCAAACAATTAACCATATAATCAAATACAATATGAACCATTTCAATACAATAGTTTTCTGAATATGACCAAACTCACATACAATAGCCATTGATATACAAATTTACACATCTAGTACAAAGAAAATGTTATACCTGACTAGTACTTACAAAATGCTTAATTAGCCATACTTCTTTGTTCTATACACCCCCTTAGTTTCCCTGATCCCGCTTTTCTATGAAATCCCACCATTATCCTCGAGCATTTCTTATAAGTTTGAAACATACAAATAAAACTTCCAAGTCAAAGTATCAACTGTCAGTTTTGTTCTTCCCTTCTAGTAAATGTAACATACAAAAGTTGGTCTTTAGTGTACATGGTGTACTACTCACAAGGCCTCGTCCAAAAATTGAATCCTTTGAGACTGCATTGAGCAGTGTATACAGCAGCAGCAGCCAACAACGAAGGTTAGAACAAAAATCAAGGGCAAACATACATCTTGAAAAGCCTTAGAGTGAATGTTGCAGGCATCTCCACCATTTTCTATGTTACCCATCGGTCCCATGTTCTCCAAGAACAGCATAAGCCACTTTCCAGCAACGGCAGTGTTTAACACAACCAAATCTGCTGTAAGAGCAACATCGACTACTTCTTGGCCCTTTGCTGAAATGACATGTGCTCACTAACCTTAGTAAAGAGTTCACTAAATCATGAAACAGTTCACAGAAAATCAACACCTATTCTCACTAACCTTAGTAAAAATAACAAGGGGTCCTTAAGCTCCAGAGCAATTCATGTTGATCATGCTTCATACGACATGAATTCCGATGTGTTAATTATTTAACGCTTGATACATATATAATATTTACTGTCAGATGTAGCAAAAATAATAAAAGATCAAACAAGATAAAGAAAAAAAAGAAAAATACCTTCAAGAGGTTGAAAGGACCTTCTAGGACTGAGTAATCTAAGAGCAATAGGTTGGTCCGAATACTTCGCCAATTGTCGTACTTTGTACAGAGTTGTGTATATCTACTGTCATACCTGCACAACTTCATATATATCAGTATGCTAAAACACACACACAAAAAAATGCAAACTTGCATTCTTATTTTGCATAACCAATGCTTACAATCGTGAGATTTTACCAATGATACATCATGAGATAACGGATAACATTACTACAACTTGTGAATTCACTAGAAAACACAATGGTAGATGTATTTAAAAAATCATCTACTTCATTTAGTCCTTTAGAATATGCAAACATTGAGGCATTATAAAATGTCATGACTTGCTCAAATCTAAAGATCATCACATGATCAACACACTATATATCTTAAGAGAATGCACAAATGAGCACAAGTTTTACAATTTTTGACATCCATTTTTTTAACCTATAATCAGAATCTATATAAATACACATATATTTTGTCCTTAAACTCAGTATTTTACTTAATTAATATGAAAATTTATAGAAACGAGTACTAAACATACATAAAATAAGATCTTTACCATTACAAAGAAAGATAAGTAATCCATTGTATATGTGCATAGCACATATACAGCTACACACATGCTTATAAACATACGTGTATATTAAATGAAACTTGTCTTTTTAGAATTCTAAATCTCCATTAATTTCCTATACTAGATCCATCAAATTAAGAGATGCAAGGGAAGGAAAGACAAGACTTGCAAAAGAAAGATTTTTTTTTCCTTGTTCACTTTTGTTTTTATTCAAATTCATTCATTGATTTGATGAATCCAGTGTATAAAGTTAAGGGAAAAGCATATAGGTTTGCATAATCCAAACATATTCAAAATGAAAACTTGCATTCTTATATTGCATAATCAATATATGAACCTAGTCATGCATACCTCTCTCCTTTTAAAACTATGATGCCTGCCAAGACATCACTTTGTCCGGATATAAATTTCATGGCCGACTCCATAACAATATCTGTGCATCAGTTAGCTAAAATAGTAAAATGTAGTAGATAGTAGTGACAAGATTAAGACATTCTTGAACTTATTGTAAGAATCACAAACCTGGTCCAAGTTCTAATGGCTTACACAACACAGGGGACGTGACCGTATTATCCACACAAACTAGATCTCCATCCGTGTGAGCTATTTTCAATATTTTTTGAAAGACGAAAAAAGGGTGAAAATTTACTAAAGAATTTTGATAAGAATTAACAAAATGTTGTGTTCTTTCTAGTATCCAAACCAATGAAATCTAATTATGAAACTATGAATTTGTAAATGTGAAAGTTAACATTGCACTCTGTTTCATTTACATATACAAAATGTAGAACTTATCCCAACCGTTCAGAATAAACGTATCGTACTAAGCAGAAAAAAATTAATTTGCAAACGATCATTCCACTAAAGCGCAGTAAATCAAATATCATACCCTTATGTCTAGAATGAACATGTGAGGATTAGTCGGACTTTCAAACAACACAAGCTTTGTTATAGGGCTAATTGCAGATTCCGCCTTACTTAGATCACACATATTGACATATCCGAATTCAAAATTAATTTTATAGGACAATAGTTCTCGTTATTCAGTATTTACCAATTATTTTTTATTCCATTAAGCTGTCAATCATGCTCTTATTTCGTAAATGAAATAAAAAATCAATGGTGCTTAGGTACGGTTAAACTATGGCACAGATAAGCTTAGGCACAAATAAGCTATGGCACAGATAAACCATTTTCACCTTTTTCGACAAAAACAGGAGGAGGATAAATATCATCATCATTATAAGTTAATACCACACCTTTAATTAACATAGAATCAACTAAGTGTAGGTTAACATGTCATAGAAAAGCAAACCAATCTGATCCTAGCCTCCTGCTCTCATACTCTCGAACACCTTGCGCTCAAAGTTCTAATCTTCATGGAGCTTGGCAGCTGACCATTACTGGAGCTGGCTCTACAACTTTTAATTACATGAATCAGAAATATAAGGTCAATCTACACAACATTGTACATAAAAGGAAAAACAAACTACCATGTTTTAATAACCTCAGTTTAAGGAGAGATTGGCAGAGAACAAATTTATGTGGATATACTCGAGGGTTTGTTTACTAGCAAATAATAAAAATTATAGATACAAAATAAAAACTTGAACAGGTGATACAAGCTTACCAGAACTCAATCATACAATGGTGGACAGAAACACATAGTTCTTGCAACCAGTTGCTAATACAGTTGATTGTTTTAAGTCAATTATCCGACTGAGCATAAAATTATGAGCAAACCTACAATTTTTTTATCCTAGCAGTATAAAATCAATGGAAAATTATCATAAATAGTACTAAGTTCAATAAATTTAAAAAACATGAAACAAGGAAAATAAATGTTCTTATTTAAATCGTTTGTCGAAAACTCACCAAGCATAAGTGAATATCAATTTCTATGTCATCGCCAAAATTCATTGGTACATGCCAAGTTCCACTTTCAAATTCCTGCACAAATCATAAATATAAATAAATATCTTATATCGGTAAGTAACAAAAAAGGACGTTTAATCGGTAAGTAACAAAAAAACACCAACAAAATTATGCAAATAGTGATGTCAATTCTTGTTAAACCCTAGATTTATGCAGAAGAACTGAACAAAACAAATAGAACGCTGAATTGATCCAAATAGAGAAATTAAAGCAAGGAGTACCTGGATCGATAAAATCAACGGAAGGAACGGGAGTAGAGTAAGAAATAAGGAGCAACATTGATTCATCTTCGTTAACAATATTTTGAGCCAGACGATGTTAGGAGGAGGTAATTTTTTGGTTGAACAACATCAATTAACGATGGGAGAAAAATGGGTAGATAATGTGGGTGAGGGAGGGAAGTTTGCTTGTGGGGCGAAGAAGGAAGGTGTACTCCCAGATCTGAAGCAGAGAAGGGAGCCAGATGATTAGCCAAACTAGGAAAGAGTGGGAAATAGGTAGTCGCATTTATTTTGGACCATGCGAAACTATTTTCAGAGAGTGGGAATGCGAAATTTTTTTGTCGCTTTCATACTTGGAATGAAAGAAGCTTTGTTTGCATTTGCGAATAAACGCCACTGATTTTTACAATAAAAAAATTCAATTTTCTTGTAGTTGCGCACAAGACCTTGACGAGGAATTAATAAGCATAAAGGAAAAAGAGGGAAAGAAGGAGACCTTTCCCCATTCGGTCAGGTATTCGATTGGCAATGATGGAAGTTTACCTTGGGATGGACGACTTTACATCCTAAGAATGAAGGGTTGAGGAAATAAATTCTAGAGAAGTTCCATAAGGCAAAAAGACCATACATCCCGGTGGGGATAAAATGTACAAGGATATGAAGAGGAATCTCCATTGGGAAGGAATGATGAGAGATGTGGCTGAATTCGTGGCCAAGTGTACAACATGCTACTAAGTAAAAGCAGAGCAAGGGAAGCCTGGAGGATTGTTGTTACCTTTAGAGATCCCCACGTGGATGTGGGAACATATTTCTATGGACTTTATAGATAAACATCCTAGAAGCCAAAAGGGGAATGTGGCCATTTGAGTTGCGGTAGATCGTTTAACCAAAAGTTCCCATTTTATATCAGTCAAGAAGACAAGGACTGCGACCTCGTTAGCCTAATCATATGTCAAAGAGATAGTCAGACTACATGGTATTTGTGACACTCTATGTCCGTTGATGTCACTCACTAAGGGAATGCACTAAGTTTCATGAAGTGTTATAGGTAAAAAGACACAGAATAATTACAAGATAGATAAAATAGCAGCAGAATTAAGAAAAACTTTTATTAATCATAAAGCATGGTTACACCATATGTCTAAAAATACATAAACTCGGTATATCATTAAACTTCTGTCTTGTACTTTAAATATCAGTGTACAATAACAAAGAAAGCATAATCCCCAAATCGTGAGCCATAGTAACAAAGACAGAAGCTTGAGCAATACATCTAGAAGCTCAAAGTAAGACGATAGCAGAATCCTGACTAAGCCTGAGAATTCCCTCCCTTGAGATCCTAGGGGGAGGGGAATGGAAGAAAGAAGAGGAAACAAAAAGGGTCAGACATAAAATCTGGCAAGTCTAGTTACTTTTAGTGAGTAAATAAATAAAAGTAACATGATAGGCATATAAAGAAGATAATGGAGATCACTACATAAATGGAAAATGTGACAAGGTAAGCAAGATAAGGTGTACATGCTTCGAATAATTATTGCAGCGGAGAAATAGTTTGATTACAACAACATCATAAACCAACAGAAAAACCAAGTACACTTAGTAACCATCTTGACAAATTGTTTTCTGAGTACATAAAATAAAAAAGCATAACCCCAACATAAGTAGCCATAATAGAGATGAGCTAAACTTTACTTTCAACAATCCAAGCACTTCCAAAAGAGAGAGAAAGATCCTGATCAAGCTCCACTAGTACTAGTACCACCCTGAGAACCTGGGGGGAAAGGAAGAAAAGAGGCGAAAACAAAGGGGGTCAGACATAAAGCCTGGCAAGTACCATAACTTTAACAATACAATTATGAAAGTAATTAGGATAAGGCATAAACGGGAAAGATAAGGAATGACTGTGAAACAAGTGGGCAAGGCAAAACAAATAGGAGGAATATTCTGGCGTTAATCTCGCTCCTAATCACTATAGGATAATTGCTATACTGCACCACTACTAGCCACCCTAAAAGTTGATCCCGCCTACTGAACACAATAGTCATAATGGTAGTTTCGTGTACCCCTAGCTGTCTTCATAGGTGCTGCCTGCCCCTATCTACACTATTTGTACCCACTACCCCCATGCGATCGGCTCCCTAACTCGTAGATACCCTTGCTGGTCCCCCAGTGGGATGTATCACCCCCCAAAGTGGCAACCCGATACCACTAAAGATGCATAACTTATATCCACACGATGCAAGACCAGCCTGGGCCCACGCACGCACATGACCCCGTTGGACTTGCGTTGCCACCGTTAACCCGTTTTGACCTCTTACAATCAAACCCAGTAACCGTGTCCCGTCCTCGATCTAACTCGATCTCGCAAAGATACTTAATGGGTTACTGGTTTGAAATGGGTCCCCCATGCTTGACACAAGCTTTCCACCTACGCTTGGTCCCCACTAGAATTTTCCACTTAACCCCCTCTTATTCATGTCTTCTTTACATGTTTCAATTTGGTCAAGTGTTTCTAATCGTATTTCACATGCCACCCATGTCACCCACTTAACCCCTATGTCCCACCACATGTTTATCTTGGTTAAGTGTTACTTAGTTCATTATAACCGTAACTTTGTAAGACCTCCCACATTAGACTCCCGTTTGCAGTTGCTGGATTTGTCGGGCGGGTCCGGACAGTCTTATACCGCAAACGTGTCTAACCTCATGTCATTACAATTGTTATGCATTTAATTTATGCCTTTAACATCTCACATTAGACTACCGTTTGTGGTTGCTGGATTTGCCGGGCGGGTCCGGGCAGTCTTAAACCACAAATGAGTCTAAGCTCGTGTCTTAGGCATTTATTATTACAAAATTATTTCACTCCAATATGAATTAATTATCCCTATTCAAATTTACAATAATTTCCAAATTAATTATGTCCATAATTGTCACCTAAATTATGTCCATACTTTTTAGGTATAAAAATTATACCAATTAATTCTCAATTTAATTATATGCTTTTAAAGCCATTTTATGCCAATTCACAATTTACATAATTAGTATTTTCCCATTTGTCCCCACGCTATTCGTATGTTCAAATATGAAATACGTTAGGCTCGCAAATAGTCTAACTTATATAAATAAATAAAAGAACATCACAACTTGCATAACACATAAAAACAGATCTAACTTGCAAATGGGAATAAAATTGTATAGCAAACAATTTGCATAGACAATGTCATATAGAATCATATATTTGCATAAACTACCATGGATCTAAATATAGATCTAAACATGAAATTGTGAACTTGCATATATAAATTATGGGTCTTGCTTAACTTGCATATGTGAATATAATTTTCACCCAAAAACTTGAATTTAGTTTTTCACCTAAACTTGCATATGGATTTCTACAACTTGCATATGAATTTCTACAACTTGCATATGAATTTCTACAACTTGCATATGAATTTATCACATGATTTTGCACATAAACTAGCATATATATATATATATACTTGATTCACGTATAAACTTGTGTACAATTCACATATAGACTTGCATAAGATTCATATTCAAACTAACATACAATTTAACATCCCAAACATGCATAAGATTCATATATGAATTAACATATGATTTAACAACCCAACTTGCATAAGATTCACATATGAATTAACATATGGTTTAACATCCCAAACTTGCATAAAATGAATCAAGTTAAATATGGAATAGATCTACAAAGTTAAACAGCATCATGCGATTCAATAGACATGTTCTCATAATCCAATTACAACCCATCATAATTAATTTAATAATTATATTGTGAAAGAAATAGTACTCACACACAAAAGAACATTCTTGTTTTTCTAGGATCTGTATTCTAAAACTGAATTGCTCGCCTTTGATGTAGACTAATTTTTATTCTAATTTAGATTATATTTGATTTTGATTCTTGCTTTTGAGTTGAAAGAGAATGACGGCTACTCTAGATTCACCATTGACAGCATCATGGCTCTTGGTATGAATTAGTGTGATTTTAGGTTGAGGGTTATGTTGCTTATATAGAATTTTAATTAATTAAGAGCCGTCAAATTAACCTAGAAGCAATCATGGCCATCCAGTCAAGATAGAATAACCACCTCAGCCCTAATGACTCAGTAGTGAGTCAAAACATCGCCACATTTCAGATCTGCCCAGGGGGTAGGTCGACCCCCTGGTCGACCTGTATGCGTAGGTCGACCCCCTGGTCGACCTGGCCCTTGGGCGGGACAAATCTCGTCTAGCCTGCTCCCCTGTTTGACATTTGAATTTCAAATTTTCTGAACCTGAGCTGTTTTTAATTTATTTAAATTCTGAAACTTCGGACGGCCATAACTTCTTCATACGGAGTCCAATTCACGCAAACTCGGGCTCTATCTCAAGCAGAATTTCGATATGAACGCAATGGCGTAACCCATTTCCTTAATCCTCACATTTGAAATAAAGTATTCTTAAATTTGTTAATTTTTAATATTTAAAATCACGGGGTGTTACAACGTCGCCCACACTGTCCTCCACGTTTGGATCCCTTATAATCAGTCAGTAAGCGTGCCCCTTCTCCGCCTAGTACGGAGTACTTCGTTTGATACCTACTCCGGGTTACTGATTGAAATGGGTCCCCCTCACAATTTGATACAAGCTCTCCCCTTTGTCTTGTATCCCCCATTAGGTTTTCACTGAATATGTATACCACTAGGTGTCTTTAATTACATAGCCTTATTTATTTCTACCGGTTATGCATACCTATAGGTGTCCTTAATACATAACCATAATCTTCCAACCGGTTATGCTTACCTATAGGTGTCTTTAATTACATAACCCTATTACTTCTACAAGTTATGTTTACCCTAAGAGGTGTCTTTAATTGCATAACTTTATTATTTCCACTGATTATGTATACCACTAGGTGTCTTTAATTGCATAATCTTAACGGGTTAAGTTTGTGGGCCTATTACCCATCCCCTCTTCAGATTTACTTAACCCACCCCTCAGCCATGTTTACTTGACCCCCAACTTAAATTTAAGTTCATACAATCCCTATGGATTAACTTAGGTTAAGTAGTCCAATTCTTTACCATGTCCATTTATGGTTTCATAATGGGCCAGACCTCCCACATTACGCCTACAACATGTGGATGCTGGATATGCCGGTCGGGTCCGGACAGACTTATTCCATAGTTGGGCCTAACCTCGTGTCATAGCCCGATTCGTATTTACGTACTTAGACCTCCTACATTAGGTTCACCATTAGTGGCTGCAGGATATGCCGGTCGGGTCCGGGCAGACTTCCACCACTAATATAACCTAACCTCGTGTTATAAGTACAATTACAATTCCTAATTGTAATTACTAGACATTCCATTTTTTATTAATTAATCAATTAATTAACCCTTTCCTTTTATAGGTGTCAATACCTATTTTGCCCAATAATTTGAATTACATGTCCATAAATGTTCATATTCAAATTATGCCATTTTTAATTAATTTACCAATTAATTAATCCTTTCCTTTTATAGTTGTCAATACCTCTTTTGCCAAATAATTTGAATTACATGTCCATAAATGTTCATATTCATATAATGCCATTTTTATCCCTTTTTCCCCCGTTCCTTAACTAGCCCCCTCCCAAAATTGGTAACATGCCTAGGCTAGACAATAGCCTAGTCATAAACGACAATAGGGAAAATAATGGGAATATACTAAAATGATCATCATGGCAAAAACATAGACTTGTATGATAATAAGGTGAACATATATACTAGCACGGACATGAAATTGTCATCATAAAAAGGTGGACATAAAACTAAAGAATTATGATGTCACAATATCGCCCAATCGATTTAAATCTAACATGATAACATAGGGTGACAATTTAGATCACATAAAACAGATCTAACATGAATCATAAGGTGACAAATTTAGATCACATAGGATAGATCTAACATGAATCATAAGGTGACAATTTTAGATCACATAGGATAGATCTAACATGAATCATAAGGTGACAATTTTAGATCACATAGGATAGATCTAACATGAATCATAAAGTGAAAATTTTAGATCACATACGATAGATCTAACATGAATCATAAGGTGACAATTTTAGATCACATAGGATAGATCTATCATGAATCATAAGGTGATAAATTTAGATCACATACATCCGCATCATAGCATATCATAAAAGTTACAACCCAAGATCCATAATAATAAAATAGAAAACAATTTGAATTGGTTCCAAAGAAATAAATCTATCATGATACAACATAAGATCTAACAATAACATAGATTCAAGGTTTGCAGTGTATCCAAATCATAGTCTTTCATAATTCACAATTATTTATCTAAACCTAAAAGAAACTAGAACTCACTGTGATTGGATTGCTAAGATGATAGAAAAGGTGCTGAGTCTATGTTTGAATCTCAGAATTTGATATGCTTTAGAAGAAGATGAGAGATCCTAATTCAGTTTAGAATCCAGCAGAGTCCGACCACCTTTATTTCTCTTTGAAGAAAACAAAGGATATGAGATATATTTATAGCTTCTGGGTTATAGAATTCGGATGCCACCTCTCCCTAATGAAATTGGGTCAGGTCACAGGTCGTCACTCACTCGAAAAAGGCCCGAATACCTAGAAATTATTCTGGTCGCACTTTACAGGTGCGCCAGTACAATATTGCCTTGGCGCACTTGGCAAGTGCGCCAGTTATAACTGGTTTTGATTTTCAACTTTCTATCGTCCGTAACTTCTTCATACATTATTCGTTTTACGCAAACTAGGTGTATATCCTAACCAGAATTTCGAGACGGAAGTAATGACGTAATCAATTTCCCTTAATTCTTAATATTAAATTAATTATTCTTTAATTTATCCTCTTTAATGTCGTTAAAAATTCGGGGTGGTACATTCTCCCCCAATCTAAGTATTTCGTCCTCGAATCTCCAAGTTGAGAAGAATGCATATCCTACTACCCATCATCCATCTACTCATCCATCAATCACTGGCATCCATTGTCCTTAAAGATTTCTAATTATTATATGAGCATATGCAAAGGTGTGTGTATATATCCCAACACTAATGCGAAAATCAGGCGGTCTACTGATTCAGTTGTCCTCCTTAATGCAATGTATGTTAGTGCCATGAATCCAATATGTATGCAAATAAACGTATTATAACATATAAGCTCTACATGTGTGCATACTCATTCATCCAAATGCAACATCCATATTCTAGTTCATCCATTTCCATCCATAAAGGAAAAGAAAACGCACACACATCCATATGCAGTATGAGAGTGATTAAGCCGATCTTAGTGCCAAATGTGTGTGTATATGCATCCACAGGCAACCACTAGCAAACATTTGGATCCATTTGCACCATTAATCATAACATGTCTCAAACATATGTTTACATCCATAGGATCCCTATCTAAAGGTCGAAAAATACTATGGATAAGATATATTCAAATGATAGAAACAAGTACTGATAAAGCTTTGGAAAAAGGAGTTAAGAACATACCCTCGAAGAGAAAAGGGTACGAAGCACATATCTTTTCTTCAGTCTCCCAAGTCGTATCCTCTGGGTTATCTCCCCGTTGAACCTTTAGCAACTTGAGCTCTTTATTGCGTAGCTTCTTAACTTCTGATCCCAGAATACGGGAAGGAACTCGCCTGACTTTCGCCTCCTGTTCCACTTCTATCTCTTCCAGTATACTTGGCTCAATAACTTCCGCGGTGTCATGCAAGCACTTCTGCAGATGAGAAACATGGAAAACATCATGAACACTAGATAGATTTTAAGGAAGCTTTAGTATATAGGCCATTTGGCTAATCCTCTCGATTATGGGAAATGGTCCCACAAACCTAGGTGCCAACTTCCCTTCCGATCCAAAGCGAACCACATTCCTCAGAGGTGACACTTTGATAAAAACCAAGTCTCCTACTTCAAATTCGAGGGCAGTTCTTCTCTTGTCTGCATAGGATTTATGCCTATCCTAAGTTGCCTTCATCCGTGTTCGAATAAGGTCAATCTTTTCAGATGTTTCTCTAACCATATCTGGTCCAAGTAATAATCTTTCTGTAGATTCCCACTAACAAGTTGGTGATCTACAGGGTCGTCCGTACAATGCTTTGAAGGGTGCCATGCCGATGCTGGTCTGATAGCTGTTGTTATAGGAAAACTCTACTAAAGGAAGATGCTCTTCCTAAGTCCCTCCGAAGTCTAGGATACACAGCCTTAACGGATCTTCTAAGATTCTGTTCACCATCTCGGTTTGCCCATTGGTCTGAGGATGATAAGCGGTGCTCAAACGCAACTGTGTACCTAATGCTTCTTGCAAGCTCCTGCAAAATTCGTTGGTAAAGATGGGGTCACAATCTCTCACGATGTTGGAAGGAACTCCATGAAGACAAACTATTTCTCGGAAATAAATTGCTGCTAACCATGATGCCGTCCTCTTGCTCTTAACTGGAATAAAGTGAGCGCTCTTAGTGAGTCTGTCTACCACAACCCAGATACTGGTGTTGCCTTTCTTCGATCTAGGAAAACCATCTATGAAATCCATAGAGACGCTCTCCCATTTCCACTGATGAACCTCCAACGGATGAAGTAAACCACCAGGCTTCTTTTGCTCTGCTTTGACTTGCTGGAAAACTAAACATTAAGAAACAAATTTGGCCACGTCCTTCTTCATCCTAGCCCAAAAGAAAACCTACTTCGTGTCCCTGTACATCTTATCACCGCCTGGATGAATGGTCATCTTAGAATGGTGGGCTTCTTCTAGAACTGCCTTTATCAATCTTCCAGTTTGAGGAACACAAAGCCTTCCATCTTGTCACAACCACCCCTTTTCATCTATGGCATGTCTGCTAAGGTGACTAGAAGTCTCCCCTCTGAGCTTACCCATGATGTCTAGAATCTATTGGTTACCTTCTTGCGAAGCTCCTATCTGGTCCATAAGAGTCGGTCGTATCTCCAAGAATGCAAACCAAGCAGGCAAAATCTCGATGGAGGGTTCAAAATCGAAAGCTAATATGAACTCGAAGTTCTTTCTTTCCACAAATAGAGGACTCAGGACCACCCTCTGCCTACTTAGTGCGTCTACCACCACATTACCCTTGCCAGGTGTATAAGAAATCTCAAAATCATAAGAAGCTAGAAACTCCACCCACCGCTGTTGCCTTAGATTGAGATCCTTCTGCGAGAATAGATACTTGAGAGAATTATGATCAGTGTATAACTCGAACTTCTCTCCACGTGAATAATAAAACCATGTCTTTAATGCAAACTGTTGGATCTAGATTAACACTAGAGGGGGGTGAATAGGGTTAAATACAATTTTTTAAGATATTACGGGATAATAAACAAATCACAGATAGTAGTAGAAATAGAAATGCAGAAATTAAATGACACAAGAGATACCCAGCTTCGGCAAAACTGTAACAACCCGAAAATCTGGGCCAGTTTAAAAATTTTATTTTGGAAATTTTAGTGAATTTTGATTATTTAAAATGGATTATTTTAAATAATATCGTCGAGGAAATTTAATTTGAATATAAATCGAACGTATATATTATATACGTCGTCGTTAGAATATAAATAATTATAAAAGGAATTGAAAATGGCGCGGTAGTTCGATAATTCGATTTCAAACTTCAATTGAACATACCAGGTGCAAAATAAACCGGATTTTAGTGAAACCAAAAATAATGGGATCTAATTGTGACTATCTTTCCAATGAATCCGAAAAATCAAAATTTCATAGCGGGAATCAAAAGATATGTCCAGTTGAAAATTCTGAATAGTCGCTATGGAATTCAGGCCCTTAAAAATGGGAATTTTGCAAATGACCTCGGATTTCGACGAAACCACTTTTGTTGGGTCCGTGATGTAAAGTTATTGCTAGATTCCAAATTTCATAATTTTTCGAATTAATATGTGAGCGTGGCAAAGGAAAACGCGTTTGACCAGTTTCAGTTTATTTTAATCGATTGGAAAATGGCCATTTTTCTAACGGTCTCAGAATTTGACGAAACTAGTTTTGTTAGGACCGTATCGTCAATACGAAGCTAGAAAATATTTTTCTAGAATTTTTCGAGTTAGTATGTGACCCCGGTAAATTGAAATGCGCGTTCAAATTCAATATATAGAGTTATATGTGGATTTTGACGAAAACTGATTGTAACGACCGAATCAGCCTATGATACATATCCCATTGTGTTCGGAATGGGGGTAATACAGGCGGTAGGCCTCGTCTAGAGGTCGTATGTAAAAGTCAACTTTTTGAAATTAAAATAATTAAAAATAAAATAAAAACCTCTCTCCCCTTATAAACCGCTGCCCCCCTTCCTTCATTTTCGTTCAGAACAAAAATTAAAAAAAAAAAAAAGAAGAAAGAGGAAGAAGGCGCAGCCCCCCCCCCCCAATCGAACCTCGCGACGCCGCCAGGGGGGCCCCCAACCACTGCCGCCGCCTCCCTTTCTTCTTCCCCTCCCCTGTCGCAGCCCTCTCGGTTCCCCCCCTCGATCGACGAACCCCCACGAAGACCGCAGCCCACCCATCGACGCCACCGACCGAAGCCCCTCCACTCGACGACGCTCCCCTCAGGCGGTTCCCACAGCTCCTCCCTCCTCCAATCGATCGAACGCACCACCCACGCCACCCCCAGCCACCACCCTCCGACGCTCCCTCTGACCTCTATCCCTCTTTCTTTTCTGATCCAAACACTGTAAGCTTCTTTATTTATTTTCTATGAATTAGGTTATAAAAAAATATATACATATAAAGAAAGGACCTTTATTTATGTATATTAAATATAAAGGAATGATTTTTATTTATATATATAGGAAAAAAAATGATTTTTATATAGGTAAGATAGTAAAAATATCATCTTCATATATGTAGCAAAATAAAAATGTGATTTTTATAGTGTTAAAATAGAAAAGATTAGATTTTTAAAATAGAAAAGATTAGATTTTTGAAATTTGAAAAGGCGAAATCTTTATATATAGTAGTGTTGTAAAAATAGAATTTTTATCTATATAGTAGTGTTGTAAAAATAGAATTTTTATCTATATAGTAGTGTTGTAAAAATAGAATTTTTATCCATATAGCGTGATTATAAAAATGGGATTTTTATATATTGAATAGCAAAGTAAAAATTCGATTTTTATATATTGAATAGCAAAGTAAAAATTCGATTTTTATATATTGAATAGCAAAGTAAAAATTCGATTTTTATATATTGAATAGCGATGTAAAAATTCGATTTTTAAATATATGAAGTGATTATAAAAATATGATTTTTAAATTGAAAGTGAACAAATAAAAATGTGATTTTTATTTTAAAGACATCAGTATATAAAAATGTGATTTTTATATATGTAGTGACTACGGGCAGCGAAAGTGACAAAAGGCGAGAACGACGAAGATTTCTATAAATGAAGTGTCATGGAGTTGGAATAGCTATTGGTAAGAATTTCTCACTCTTCAATTTCTTTTTCTAGTTATATATATATATATATATATATATATATACTAGGATGCAGACGGTGCTTAGCAGCACCTGACACCCGTCATCCACAGACCATGGATGGCTTGTTTTTTTGATTGACGTGTTGTGAAATTTGTTTGAGAAATTGATGTGAAATAGATAATGAAATATATTCATGTGTGGAAATAAAATAAAATATTTATATAGTTAAAAATATTTTAACATTAAAAATATAATTTTTAACGTGAATGTGAATAAATAAATATTTATAAACAAATCGACCGATTTGTTTATATACACTGATTTGACTGATGGATTGGGATGATAAATTTTACACATCGCCCAACTGCACAAATAAAATCTGTGTTTGATTGTTGGAAACCCCACACGGGTATTGGGATAAAATACGACATACACTAATCCCAATAATTAGTTGTATGTCGATCGATGGATCGACAAGCTGTTATAAGCGTTAGATATCTATATTTGATGCTTATACAGTGTAGTGCACTTTGGATGATGGTTGATTATTTATCGTTGCTATTATATACATTTGTCGTATGGAATCCATATAGTTAACGCTATATGGTAATTGATTGGGCCTCATTCCAATTTAGAAAATAAAGAATATTATAAAATAAAGGTTCATGTGTTGACCGTACTCATCCGTTGAGATTAGTCATGTGTTGAACGAAATATTTTAACAATAAAATTTACATCTTTATCATATATGAAATTAGAAATTAACTGGAAAATAGATAAGATGAGTGGTATCCTGGATATTGATCTGATGTTGGTTTCGGCCTTCGGGGTTAATATTTAGGGAATCGTTCTCTTACTAATTTACGGTTGGAGTCTGATTTGAAATCAAACGATAGGTATCACAATTTTGTAAAATATATTGAATAACAAAAATAGTCACACGTGGACAGTACTCATTCGTTGAGATTAGTCATGTGTTGACAAAAATATAGTTTCACGTATTGAATAGAATAAATATTCATTTGTTGAATAGAATAACGGAATTTTTGAAATATATAAAGCCGTGTTGATTAGAGATGCGCTATTTTGACGCGAACGATATTTATATCGATTATATTCGCTTTTATAAATTGAATAGAAAAGAAATTCAAATTGAATTGAATAGATAAAGAAATTTGAATTGAATTGAATAGAAAACCAATTTGAATTGAATTGAATAGAAAACGAATTTGAATTGAATAGAATAGAAGACCAATTTGAATTGAATTGAATAGATAAAGAAATTTGAATTGAATAGAATAGAAGACCAATTTGAATTGAATTGAATAGGTAAAGAAATTTGAATTGAATTGAATATAAAACCAATTCATAATGAATTGAATATAAAAGGAATTTGAATTGAATTGAAAACGAATTCGAATTGAATTGAAAACGAATTGAAATGAATTCAAGTTGAATTGAAATTTGAATTGAATAGAAATGAATCTTAAAACGAATTTATAAGGAAAAATTCAATTTTGATTTGAATTGAAATGGAGGTTGAAGTTGTTTTTGAAACGAATTCAAAACTATTTATAAAATTCATTTTAAATAGTAATCGACGAAATATATATTATATATATAATATAATGGCCTGAATAGAACGCGCCGCGCCGCGGTAGTTCGCGAATTTCGACCATTGATTTCGAACGGAGATTACGGGAGATCCGACCGTCGGATTCTCCTAAAACCGGAACCGTTGGGTTCGTATCGAAAAGAGATTTCTAACAAATATTAGAAATTTGAAATCTAACGGTTGGATTTGGAGATACGTCCAAATCAGATTTGAAAAAGGTCGCTGTAAGTGCAGTTCGATGGCCGTTGATGGAAATCGACTGTACGGGCCTTGATAAAATTATTAAAAATAGTAATAATTTGTGTGAAATCATAAGAAATGATTTGGGAAAAATTGGGATGAAAAACTCCATATTTGAAAAGATAAAAATAGATTTTTATCGAAATGAACTAGTTTTGAACTAAAACTAGAACCCATTTATTTTTAAATAAATAAATTGGATTTGAAAATGGGTTTTAAATAGAATTGATTAGTGGGTTTATCGTGAAGGGTGTTTTAAATAACATTTGTTCTTTAACCCGATAATAAATAGAATGTGATTTGGGTTTGTCGTGAACTGTGTTTTAAAAGACATTAGTTCTTTAACCCAGTAAAAGGAGTTTTAATGAATCTTCAATTAGATTGAAATGTGAATTGATAATTTAAATTATCAACTTTAGGAAGTGAGCGAGAATGGAGTATCACCAGTTTTGCTCCAAAGCGATAGTTAAATCTTTAATTAGATTTGAACGTGAAATGGTAATTAATTTTACCGATAACACCGTGGTGTTAGATATGAAGTATTACCAGTTTTGCTTCATGGGATGAATAGGTTGGGATTGGGAAATAAAATAAATAATTACTTCGGTGCGGTTCGCTAATCTCGACTAGTTTGGAAAACCATAATTTGGTTTGAAATGACATCCAAAGGAAGATTAAAGGATAAATTTTAAAGAATTTATCTTGGATAAAATTAATGGGAACCTTTCCCTAAGAATATGAAATTTAGAAACTAGCTGTAGGTTAGTTAAGAAGAATGGCTTCCTGGGTATTGATCTGATGTTGGTTTCGGCCTTCGGGGTTAATATTTGGGGAATTGCTGTTTTACTGATTTGCGGTTATTGACTAATGAATTGGAATGAGGCGTATGTTGTGTTTGTGTAACATTTGTTTTTAATATACGCGGGTTGTTCGGAAAGTCCGGGTTTATACCCATTCTGAATAACCGATTCGACGATATGTCGAAGATGATGACGGTGGTCGAAGACCGGAAGTCTTCACATCGTTTGGATAATTACTGACGATCCTGATTGGGCTGTACACCCAAGAGGATGGAAATAGTTGGTGGTCGTCCATACGTACTTCGAGATCGATGGATATGCGAGGAAAGTGCCTCCTGTTTCGTTCAGACCCAGAACGAACTTGTAAATGGATTGTGTGTCTGACATTGGATTTTATTCTGTGTTGATTGATTTCTGTTAAATATATATCTGTTTGGCGGCGGAGAATTTATTCTCTTGCTTAACGCCCTTCTCTGAGACGTACGAGCTTAGAGGTTATATATCGATAGATATCAATCGCATGGCATGAATTGCCTGTGTGGCACGCTGAGTTGCATGGATCAAGGCTTCTGTTGAAAAGCAAAGTCTTGTGGTTGATGATCAAAGCACGGCCTACGTGGCAGCTTTGTGTATAATGTGAATTCGCGAGCCTCACACCTCGGTATGAGTCAAAAACGGGATAAGGACTGCAAGGAGAGCACGACGTTTCTTTCTAGCTTTGGTGGTGTCAGTGACTTACCAGCCCTGACATTTATATACTTTTCACCTATGTGGTTGTTGGATGAGGCGCCTCGATTTTAGGTCTGTAAGGACCGGGAAACGTGTGTTCAGGAATTGCCAATCCTCAAACGTAAGAGAGGACCGGCCCTGAAGCATCCAGGGTTGCCCAGAGTGCGTAGCCCTGAGACATTTGCTAGAGTGTCTCGAAAGCGGAGAGGAGCTTGCCCTTTGCCTCGACTCATGACGGAAATCCAATTTCCAATACGCGTATTGCGGTTTTAATTGTAGAACTAGTATGGCGACATGATATATGGTACCCGTGCCGTCTATGATTTATATTTATGATTGAAATTGTTTTGACACTATACACTTATTATAGTATCAAATGATTTGTTTTAAACGTACCAAGCATGTTTGGCTATTATAAGGGAAAACCCTATCCTCCGGCTTGCGTTGCATTGTGTGATGGGACCTAGGTCTTATAATAGCTTCATTTTTCGAAAAAGCATTGCGTTGTTTATTCTATGCACTAGTATTCTTGGGAGGAAACCCGTTCCGTGTTATACGGCGTGGTCCCTTGAATTACTCTCTTTTAAAGTAAAGTTTAAATAACTGTTTTAGTTCTCACACCAGTCACATGACTGACCTGGAGTTTATTGTTTTTAACCTAAACTCTGGGTGCCCTTATTTTCCACACGGGCAGCTAGTAGTTTTGGTTTTGCAGATTTATATTCACAAGATCCTGATTTACAGCTGGAACGATGCTCGGAAAGCTCTGTATCCGTGCATTATTTCTAGTTGTGCTTTTGTATTATTTTCCGCTGCGATGTATTTAAATGTAATTTAAATCTCTGATATTTGTTGAATGTAATTTATTCATTTATACTCTGTATATTCTTGTATTCTGATGGAACTGTTGTAATATACAATGAAATGTTCTTCCGTCTGCGTTCTATTTTGTCTTGTCCTCAATGCCATCCGTGCTTTCCTTCACGGGGAAGTTCGGGTCGTGTCAGTTTGGTATCAGAGCTTTGGTTTACAGAGCTCGAGAACAAGACACATTAGAACCATACGAAGAGATTCATCAGGTATTGGATTAGTAATATCCAATTAGAATGACTCATTAGAGATAGGATCAGTAGTATCCTAGAACGAGTGTGAAGAGTATATTTTTCAAATGAAACCAATTTTGTTTTGAAATTTAAACCATTTTATACGAATTTGAATATTTATTTATTTTGAATTTGGACAATCCAATATATAAAGATTTTGCATATACGCGTCATGAACGTATATTCGAAGTTTTAATATACTGGATAGATATAGAATCACATTCTAGACACCCGGAGATGGTTCTGATGATTGATCGATCATCATCAAAACTTATGTTCGTGTTTCGAAGGTGTGATATCTATATATTTCCATTAGACTGGTGTGAGAACCAAAACTAATATAGCTAGAATTTATGGTTGTGTATTGGCATCAAAAACATGATTTTTGCATATATATCAAAATTATGAATTTGAAATTCTAATTCACTAATAGATTGATGGTTGTGTTGTTTGTTTATTTGTTTGATAATTTTTAAACATTTAGCCTAATTGAACCGAATATTGAATTATATTGAAAATTAGTCGTATTTGCTCGCATAAACATGTATATCTTTTGAACATGTCATAGCAAGGAGGCTAGAGCAGAGAATAAAATTTGTTTGCCCGACAAATAGGTACATGTTTACGATAATTTACTGTTTTGTTTGGGTGATGATGATTTTATGAGCCGATTGGCTTTTTCTTTTTCTTTTTGAGATCAGAAGGCCTATATGGAAATTTCGGGATTTTCCCGTGGCTCCCGGTGCAGGGGAGGTTATGGCGAAATTTTACGAAAATTTAGGGTGTTAGCCAATTTTTTGAAGAATTTGAAAATTCTTAGAAACTGAAAAGTTGGAGAATGGAAGCCAGATCGAACGTAGAGTTGATTAATCAAACCACTTTCGACTTTGTTCCTTTTCGGGGACGAAAAGTTTTAAGTGGGGGAGATTGTAACAACCCGAAAATCTGGGCCAGTTTAAATTTTTTATTTTGGCAATTTTAGCGAATTTTGATTATTTAAAATGAATTATTTTAAATAATATCGTCGAGGAAATTTAATTTGAATATAATTCGAACGTATATATTATATACGTCGTCGTTAGAATATAAATAATTATAAAAGGAATTGAAAATGGCGCGGTAGTTCGATAATTCGATTTCAAACTTCAATTGAACATACCGGGTGCAAAATAAACCGGATTTTAGTGAAACCAAAAATAATGGGATCTAATTGTGACTATCTTTCCAACGAATCCGAAAAATCAAAATTTCATAGCGGGAATCAAAAGATATGTTCAGTTGAAAATTCTGAATAGTCGCTATGGAATTCAGGCCCTTAAAAATGGGAATTTTGCAAACGACCTCGGATTTCGAGAAACCACTTTTGTTGGGTCCGTGATGTAAAGTTATTACTAGATTCCAAATTTCATAATTTTTCGAATTAATATGTGAGCGTGGCAAAGGAAAACGCGTTTGACCAGTTCAGTTGATTTTAATCGACTGGAAAATGGCCATTTTTCTAACGGTCTCAGAATTTGACGAAATTAGTTTTGTTAGGACCGTATCGTCAATACGAAGTTAGAAAATATTTTTCGAGAATTTTTAGAGATTGTATGTGGCCCCGGTAAATTGAAATGCGCGTTCAAATTCAATATATAGAGTTATATGTTGATTTTAACGGGAACTGATCGAAACGATCGAATCGGCTTACGATACATATCCCATTTTGTTCGGAATGGGGGTAAAACGCTATGGACGACAGGCGGTGGTCCTCGTTTAGAGGTCGTATGAAAAAGTCAACTTTTTGAAAATTAAAAAAATAAAACCCTCTCTCCTCTTCCCTTTATTCGTTCTGGCCCCCCTTTCTCGTTTTGCATTCGTTCAGAAATCAAAAAAAAAAGAAAGAGGAAGAAGGTGCAGCCCCCCCCCAATCGACCCTCGCGACGCCGCCAAGGGGGCCCCCAACCACTGCCGCCGCCTCCCTTTCTTCTTCCCCTCCCCTGTCGCAGCCCTCTCAGTTCCCCCCCCTCGATCGACGAACCCCCACGAAGACCGCAACCCACCCATCGATGCCACCAACCGAAGCCCCTCCACTCGACGACGCTCCCCTCAGGCGGTTCCCACAGCTCCTCCCTCCTCCAATCGATCGAACGCACGACCCACGCCACCCCCAACCACCACCCTCCGACGCTCCCTCTGACCTCTATCCCTCTTTCTTTTCTGATCCAAACACTGTAAGCTTCTTTATTTATTTTCTATGAATTAGGTTATAAAAAAATATATACATATAAAGAAAGGACCTTTATTTATGTATATTAAATATAAAGGAATGATTTTTATTTATATATATAGGAAAAAAAATGATTTTTATATAGGTAAGATAGTAAAAATATCATCTTCATATATGTAGCAAAATAAAAATGTGATTTTTATAGTGTTAAAATAGAAAAGATTAGATTTTTAAAATAGAAAAGATTAGATTTTTGAAATTTGAAAAGGCGAAATCTTTATATATAGTAGTGTTGTAAAAATAGAATTTTTATCTATATAGTAGTGTTGTAAAAATAGAATTTTTATCTATATAGTAATGTTGTAAAAATAGAATTTTTATCTATATAGTAGTGTTGTAAAAATAGAATTTTTATCTATATAGTAGTGTTGTAAAAATAGAATTTTTATCTATATAGTAGTGTTGTAAAAATAGAATTTTTATCCATATAGCGTGATTATAAAAATGGGATTTTTATATATTGAATAGCAAAGTAAAAATTCGATTTTTATATATTGAATAGCAAAGTAAAAATTCGATTTTTATATATTGAATAGCAAAGTAAAAATTCGATTTTTATATATTGAATAGCGATGTAAAAATTCGATTTTTAAATATATGAAGTGATTATAAAAATATGATTTTTAAATTGAAAGTGAACAAATAAAAATGTGATTTTTATTTTAAAGACATCAGTATATAAAAATGTGATTTTTATATATGTAGTGACTACGGGCAGCGAAAGTGACAAAAGGCGAGAACGACGAAGATTTCTATAAATGAAGTGTCGCGGAGTTGGAATAGCTATTGGTGAGAATTTCTCACTCTTCAATTTCTTTTTCTAGTTATATATATGTATATACTAGGATGCAGACGGTGCTTAGCAGCACCTGACACCCGTCATCCACAGACCATGGATGGCTTGTTTGTTTGATTGACGTGTTGTGAAATTTGTTTGAGAAATTGATGTGAAATAGATAATGAAATATATTCATGTGTGGAAATAAAATAAAATATTTATATAGTTAAAAATATTTTATCGTTAAAAATATAATTTTAACGTGAATGTGAATAAATAAATATTTATAAACAAATCGACCGATTTGTTTATATACACTGATTTGACTGATGGATTGGGATGATAAATTTTACACATCGCCAACTGCACAAATAAAATCTGTGTTTGATTGTTGGAAACCCCACACGGGTATTGGGATAAAATACGGCATACACTAATCCCAATAATTAGTTGTATGTCGATCGATGGATCGACAGGCTGTTATAAGCGTTAGATATCTATATTTGATGCTTATACAGTGTAGTGCACTTTGGATGATGGTTGATTATTTATCGTTGCTATTATATAAATTTTGTCGTATGGAATCCATATAGTTAACGCTATATGGTAATTGATTGGGCCTCATTCCAATTTAGAAAATAAAGAATATTATAAAATAAAGGTTCATGTGTTGACCGTACTCATCCGTTGAGATTAGTCATGTGTTGAACGAAATATTTTAACAATAAAATTTACATCTTTATCATATATGAAATTAGAAATTAACTGGAAAATAGATAAGATGAGTGGTCTCCTGGATATTGATCTGATGTTGGTTTTGGCCTTCGGGGTTAATATTTAGGGAATCGTTCTCTTACTAATTTACGGTTGGAGTCTGATTTGAAATCAAACGATAGGTATCACAATTTTGTAAAATATATTGAATAACAAAAATAGTCACACGTGGACAGTACTCATTCGTTGAGATTAGTCATGTGTTGACAAAAATATAGTTTCACGTATTGAATAGAATAAATATTCATTTGTTGAATAGAATAACGGAATTTTTGAAATATATAAAGCCGTGTTGATTAGAGATGCGCTATTTTGACGCGAACGATATTTATATCGATTATATTCGTTTTTATAAATTGAATAGAAAAGAAATTCAAATTGAATTGAATAGATAAAGAAATTTGAATTGAATTGAATAGAAAACCAATTTGAATTGAATTGAATAGAAAACGAATTTGAATTGAATAGAATAGAAGACCAATTTGAATTGAATTGAATAGATAAAGAAATTTGAATTGAATAGAATAGAAGACCAATTTGAATTGAATTGAATAGATAAAGAAATTTGAATTGAATTGAATATAAAACCAATTCATAATGAATTGAATATAAAACGAATTCAAATTGAATTGAAAACGAATTGAAATGAATTCAAATTGAATTGAAATTTGAATTGAATAGAAATGAATCTTAAAACGAATTTATAAGGAAAAATTCAATTTTGATTTGAATTGAAATGGAGGTTGAAATTGTTTTTGAAACGAATTCAAAACTATTTATAAAATTCGTTTTAAATAGTAATCGACGAAATATATATTATATATATATATATATTATATATATAATATAATGGCCTGAATAGAACGCGCCGCGCCGCGGTAGTTCGCGAATTTCGACCATTGATTTCGAACGGACATTACGGGAGATCCGACCGTCGGATTCTCCTAAAACCGGAACCGTTGGGTTTGTATCGAAAAGAGCTTTCTAACGAATATTAGAAATTTGAAATCTAACGGTTGGATTTGGAGATACGTCCAAATCAGATTTGAAAAAGGTCGCTGTAAGTGCAGTTCGATGGCCGTTGATGGAAATCGACTGTACGGGCCTTGATAAAATTATTAAAAATAGTAATAATTTTTGTAAAATCATAAGAAATGATTTGGGAAAAATTGGGATGAAAAACTCCATATTTGAAAAGATAAAAATAGAATTTTATCGAAATGAACTAGTTTTGAACTAAAACTAGAACCCATTTATTTTTAAATAAATAAATTGGATTTGAAAATGGGTTTTAAATAGAATTGATTAGTGGGTTTATCGTGAAGGGTGTTTTAAATAACATTTGTTCTTTAACCCGATAATAAATAGAATGTGATTTGGGTTTGTCGTGAACTGTGTTTTAAAAGACATTAGTTCTTTAACCCAGTAAAAGGAGTTTTAATGAATCTTCAATTAGATTGAAATGTGAATTGATAATTTAAATTATCAACTTTAGGAAGTGAGCGAGAATGGAGTATCACCAGTTTTGCTCCAAAGCGATAGTTAAATCTTTAATTAGATTTGAACGTGAAATGGTAATTAATTTTAGCGATAACACCGTGGTGTTAGATATGAAGTATTACCAGTTTTGTTTCATGGGATGAATAGGTTGGGATTGGGAAATAAAATAAATAATTACTTCGGTGCGGTTCGCTAATCTCGACTAGTTTGGAAAACCATAATTTGGTTTGAAATGACATCCAAAGGAAGATTAAAGGATAAATTTTAAAGAATTTATCTTGGATAAAATTAATGGGAACCTTTCCCTAAGAATATGAAATTTAGAAACTAGCTGTAGGTTAGTTAAGAAGAATGGCTTCCTGGGTATTGATCTGATGTTGGTTTCGGCCTTCGGGGTTAATATTTAGGGAATTGCTCTCTTACTGATTTGCGGTTAGTGACTAATGAATTGGAATGAGGCGTATGTTGTGTTTGTGTAACATTTGTTTTTAATATACACGGGTTGTTCGGAAAGTCCGGGTTTATACCCATTCTGAATAACCGATTCGACGATATGTCGAAGATGATGACGGTGGTCGAAGACCGGAAGTCTTCACATCGTTTGGATAATTACTGACGATCCTGATTGGGCTGTACACCCAGGAGGATGGAAATAGTTGGTGGTCGTCCAGACGTACTTGGAGATCGATGGATATGCGAGGAAAGTGCCTCCGGTTTCGTTCAGACCCAGAACGAACTTGTAAATGGATTGTGTGTCTGACATTGGATTTTATTCTGTGTTGATTGATTTCTGTTAAATATATATCTGTTTGGCGGCGGAGAATTTATTCTCTTGCTTAGAAGTACGAGCTTAGAGGTTATATATCGATAGATATCAATCGCATGGCATGAATTGCCTGTGTGGCACGCTGAGTTGCATGGATCAAGGCTTCTGTTGAAAAGCAAAGTCTTGTGGTTGATGATCAAAGCACGGCCTACGTGGCAGCTTTGTGTATAACGTGAATTCGCGAGCCTCACACCTCGGTATGAGTCAAAAACGGGATAAGGACTGCAGGGAGAGCACGACGTTTCTTTCTAGCTTTGGTGGTGTCAGTGACTTACCAGCCCTGACATTTATATACTTTTCACCTATGTGGTTGTTGGATGAGGCGCCTCGATTTTAGGTCTGTAAGGACCGGGAAACGTGTGTTCAGGAATTGCCAATCCTCAAACGTAAGAGAGGACCGGCCCTGAAGCATCCAGGGTTGCCCAGAGTGCGTAGCCCTGAGACATTTGCTAGAGTGTCTCGAAAGCGGAGAGGAGCTTTCCCCTTGCCTCGACTCATGACAGAAATCCAATTTCCAATACGCGTATTGCGGTTTTAATTGTAGAACTAGTATGGCGACATGATATATGGTACCCATGTCGTCTATGATTTATATTTATGATTGAAATTGTTTTGACACTATACACTTATTATAGTATCAAATGATTTGTTTTAAACGTACCAAGCATGTTTGGCTATTATAAGGGAAAACCCTATCCTCCGGCTTGCGTTGCATTGTGTGATGGGACCTAGGTCTTATAATAGCTTCATTTTTCGAAAAAGCATTGCGTTGTTTATTCTATGCACTAGTATTCTTGGGAGGAAACCCGTTCCGTGTTATACGGCGTGGTCCCTTGAATTACTCTCTTTTAAAGTAAAGTTTAAATAACTGTTTTAGTTCTCACACCAGTCACATGACTGACCTGGAGTTTATTGTTTTTAACCTAAACTCTGGGTGCCCTTATTTTCCACACGGGCAGCTAGTAGTTTTGGTTTTGCAGATTTATATTCACAAGATCCTGATTTACAGCTGGAACGATGCTCGGAAAGCTCTGTATCCGTGCATTATTTCTAGTTGTGCTTTTGTATTATTTTCCGCTGCGATGTATTTAAATGTAATTTAAATCTCTGATATTTATTGAATGTAATTTATTCATTTATACTCTGTATATTCTTGTATTCTGATGGAATTGTTGTAATATACAATGAAATGTTCTTCCTTCTGCGTTCTGATTTGTCCTATTCTCAAACGATCAGGAGTTTCGAACGGTCTAGATCGGTTTAACGACTGATTCGGATCGAGCGAAATTCCTTGCCGTCACATTTGGTATCAATTGTAATAAACCGGAAATTCTGAACCAGTTTAAAATTTTTATTTTGGCAATTTTAGCGAATTTTGAATATATAAAATAGATTATTTTAAATAATAATCGACGAGAAATTTATTTTGAATATAATTAGAACGTATATATTTATACGTGTCGTCGTTAGAATATAAATAATTATATATAATTATAAAAGGAATTGAAAATGGCCATGCAGTTCGATAATTCGATTCCAAACTTCAATTGAATGTACCGGGTGCAAAACAATCCGAATTTTAGTGAAACTAAAAACATTAGAATCTAGTTGAAAATATCTTTCCAACAAATCTGAAAAATCGAAATTTCATAGCGGGAATCAAAAGTTATGCCCAGTTGAAAATTCAGAATAGTCGCTATGGAATTCAGGCCCTTAAAAATGGGAATTTTGCAAACGACCTCGGATTTCGACGAAACCACTTTTGTTGGGTCCGTGATGTCAAATTATTGCTAGATTCCAAATTTCATAATTTTTCGAATCAATATGTGAGCGTGGCGAAGGAAAACGCGTTTGACCAGTTTCAGTTGATTATAATCGACTGGAAAATGGCCATTTTTCCAACGGTCTCAGAATTCGATGAAACTAGTTTTGTTAGGATCGTATCGTCAATACGAAGCTAGAAAATATTTTTCTGCAATTTTTAGAGTTCGTATGTGACCCCGGTAAATTGAAATGCGCGTTCAAATTCAATATATAGAGTTATATGTTGATTTTAACGGAAACTGATCGAAACAGCTGAATCAGCTGACGATACATATCCCATTGTGTTCGGAATGGGGGTAATTAGCTATGGAAGACAGGCAGTGGGCCTCGTTTAGAGGTCGTATGTAAAAGTCAACCTTTTTGAAATTAAATAATTAAAATAAAATAAAATAAAAACCCTTTTCTCTTTCCTCTCCCCTTAAACTCCTCCAGGCCCCCCCGATTCATTTCGAAATCAAAAAAAAAAGAAAAAAGGCGGAGCCGCCCCCCAGGGGCGTGCGCCACCGCCGCGCCGCCGTCCAGGATGGCCGCACCCCCCCATCGCAGCTCTCTCCTTCTTCCTCCTCCTCCCCTGTTCCTTCTTGACGCGAAGACCCCCTCCCCCTCCTGATCGACGTGCCGCAAACCCCCCTCCTCCTCAGCCTGGATCGAAACCCCCCCTCTCTGCTGCCTCGCGATCGAACCCCCCTTCCTGTTGCTGACCGACGCCAAACCCCCCTACCCTCTGCCTCGGCCGCGATACCCCCCCTTCTCCGACTGCTGCGCACCAGAGACCCCCCCTCCGACAGTGAACGTTGCTCTTCTCCCTTCTATTTCTATGTAAGTTTTTATTTTATTTTTCTATTTTCAGTTATCATTTTATTTGATTTTAAAACTGAATTTATTCGATAGGAAAATTAGAGATAGAATTTTTATTCGATCGGAGAGTTAAAGATATGATTTTTATATGATAAGGAAGTTAAAAATATATTTTTTATCGTATGTAAAGGTTGAAAATATAATTTTCATATTATATAAATAATAAAAATATAATCTTTTATATTGTAGGAGTATAAAAATATAATTTTTATATAGGTAAGATAGTAAAAATATCACCTTTATATATGTAGTGAATAAAAATTCAATCTTTGTATTAGGAGTAGAAGTTAAAGGAGAAATCTTTATATTTGAAAAGGAGAAATCTTTATATTTGAAAAGGAGACATCTTTATAGTTGAAAAGGCGAGATCTTTATATAGAGAATAACGTTGTAAAAATAGAATTTTTATCTATATGATAGCGTTGTAAAAATAGGATTTTTATATATTGAATAACGAAGTAAAAATTCGATTTTTATATATTGAATAGCAAAGTAAAAATTCGATTTTTATATATTGAATAGCGAAGTAAAAATTCGATTTTTATATATTGAATAACGAAGTAAAAATTCGATTTTTATATATTGAATAGCGAAGTAAAAATTCGATTTTTATATATTGAATAACGAAGTAAAAATTCGATTTTTATATATTGAATAACGAAGTAAAAATAGGATTTTTATATATTGAATAGCGAAGTAAAAATAGTATTTTTATATATTGAATAACGAAGTAAAAATTCGATTTTTATATATTGAATAACGAAGTAAAAATTCGATTTTTATATATTGAATAACGAAGTAAAAATTCGATTTTTATATATTGAATAACGAAGTAAAAATTCAATTTTTATATATTGAATAGCGAAGTAAAAATAGGATTTTTATATATTGAATAGCGAAGTAAAAATAGGATTTTTATATATTGAATAGCGAAGTAAAAATTCGATTTTTATATATTGAATAGCGAAGTAAAAATAGGATTTTTATATATTGAATAGGGAAGTAAAAATAGGATTTTTATATATTGAATAGCGAAGTAAAAATTCGATTTTTATTTATTGAATAGCGAAGTAAAAATGTGATTTTTATATATGTAGTGAATACGGGCAACGAAGATGACAAAAAGGCGATCACGACGAAGATTTCTATAAATGAAGTGTCGTGGAGTTGGGATAGCTATCTGTGAGAACTTCTCACTCTTCAATTTCTTTTTCTAGTTATATATATATACTAGGATGCAGACGGTGTTTAGTAGCACCCGACACCCGTCATCCACAGACCATGGATGGCTTGTTTGTTTGATTGATGTGTTGTGAAATTTGTTTGTGATGTTGATGAGAAATCGATAATAAATTGTAAATGTGTTGAAATAAATTAATTATCGTTAAAAATATAATTTTTAACGTGAAAGTGAATAAATAAATATCTATAAACAAATCGGCCGATTTGTTTATATACACTGATTTGACTGATATTGATTGGGTCGATAAATTTTACACATCGCCCAACTGCACAAATAAAAATCTGTGTTTGTTGATTTGAAACCCCACACGGGTATTTGGGATAAAATACGACATACACTAATCCCAATAATTAGTTGTTTGTCGATCGATTGATTGACAGGCTGTTATAAGCGTTAAATATCTATATTTGATGCTTATACAGTGTAGTGCACTTTGGATGATGGTTGATTATTTATCGTTGCTATTATATACATGTGTTTTATGGAATCCATATAGTTAACGCTATATGGTAATTGATTGGGCCTCATTCCAATTTAGAAAATAAAGAATGTTATAAAATAAAGGTTCATGTGTTGACAGTACTCATCCGTTGAGATTAGTCATGTGTTGAACGAAATATTTTAACAATAAAAATTTACATCTTTATCATATATGAAATTAGAAACTAACTGGAAAATAGATGAGATGAGTGGTCTCCTGGATATTGATCTGATGTTGGTTTCGACCTTCGGGGTTAATATTCAGGGAATCGTTCTCTTACTAATTTACTGTTGGAGTCAGATTTGATATCAAACGATAGATACCCTAATTTTTATAAAATATATTAAATAACAAAAATAGTCACACGTGGACAGTACTCATTCGTTGAGATTAGTCGTGTGTTGACAAAAATAAATATTCATTTGTTGAATAGAATAACGGAATTATTGAAATATATAAAGCCGTGTTGATTAGAGTTGCGCTATTTTGACGTGAACGATATTTATATCGATTTTATTCGTTTTACAATGAATATTGAAAAGTGATTTCAAAATTGAATATTTTGAAATAAAATTCAAATCAAATTAGATTAAAATTCAAATTGAAATTTTATTGAATCAATTTGAAATGAATTCAAATTGAATAGAAAATGAATTCGGTTCGAATTGAATAGAAAGTGAATTTGAATTCGGATTAAATAGAAATCAATTCAAATTGAATATATAACGAATTTGAATTAAATTGAATATATAACGAATTTGAATTAAATTGAATATATAACGAATTTGAATTAAATTGAATATATAACGAATTTGAATTAAATTGAATATATAACGAATTTGAATTAAATTGAATATATAACGAATTTGAATTAAATTGAATATATAACGAATTTGAATTAAATTGAATATATAACGAATTTGATTTGAATAGAAAACGAATTTGATTTGAATAGAAACCGAATTTGATTTGAATAGAAAACGAATTTGAATTGAATAGAAAACGAATTGAATTCGAATTGAATAGAAAACGAATTGAATTGAATTGAAAAGAAAATGAATTCGAATCGAATTAAAAATCGATTTGAATTGAAATCAAATAGAAATGAAAGTAAATAGGATTTATAATAGAAAATTCAATTTTGATTTGAATTTGAAATAAAGGTTGAAATTGTTTTTGAAACGATTTCAAAACTATTTATAAAATTCGTTTTAAATAGAAATCGACGAAATATATATTATATATATAATATAATGGCCTGAATAGAACGCGCCGCACCGCGGCAGTTCGTAAATTTCGACCATTAACTTCGAACGGACATTACGGGAGATCCGACCGTCGGATTCTCCTAAAACTGGAACCGTTGGTTTCGTATCGAAAAGTGCTTTCTAACGAATATTAGAAATTTGAAATCTAACGGTTGGATTTGGAGATACGTCCAAATCAAATTTGAAAAAGGTCGCTGTAAGTGCAGTTCGATGGCCGTTGATGGAAATCGACTGTACGGGCCTTGATAAAATTATTAAAAATAGTAATAATTAGTGTAAAATCATAAGAAATGATTTGGGAAAAATTGGGATGAAAAACTCCATATTTGAAAAGATAAAAATAGATTTTTATCGAAATGAACTAGTTTTGAACTGAAATTAAAACCCATTTATTTTTAAATAAATAAATTGGATTTGAAATGAATTTTAAATAGAATTGATTTATGGGTTTATCGTGAACGGTGTTTTAAATAACACTTGTTCTTTAACCCGATAATAAATAGAATGTGATTTGGGTTTGTCGTGAACTGTGTTTTAAATGACATTAGTTCTTTAACCCAGTAAAAGGAGTTTTAATGAATCTGCAATTAGATTGAAATGTGAATTGATAATTTAAATTATCAAATCTAGAAAATGAGCGAGAATGGAGTATCACCAGTTTGGCTCCAAAGCGATAGTTAAATCTTTAATTAGATTTGAACGTGAAATGGTAATTAATTTTACCGATAACACCGTGGTGTTAGATATGGAGTATTACCAGTTTTGCTTCATGGGATGAATAGGTTGGGATTGGGAAATAAAATAAATAATTACTTCGGTGTGGTTCGCTAATCTCGACTAGTTTAGAAACCATAATTTGGTTTAAAATGACATCCAAAGGAAGATTAAAGAATAAATTTTAAAGAATTTATCTTGGATAAAATTAATGGGAACCTTTCCCTAAGAATTGAAATTTAGAAACTAGTTGTAGGTTAGCTAAGAAGAATGGTTTCCTGGATATTGATCTGATGTTGGTTTCGGCCTTCGGGGTCAATGTTTGGGAAATTGTTCTCTTGCTGATTTACGGTTAGTGACTAATGAATTGGAATGAGGCGTATGTTGTGTTTGTGTAACATTTGTTTTTAATATACGCGGGTCGTTCGGAAAGGCCAGGTTTATACCCATTCTGAATATCCGATTCGACGATAAGTCGAAGATGAAGACGGTGGTCGAAGACCGGAAGTCTTCACATCGTTTGGATAATTACTGACGATCCTGATTGGGCTATACACCCAAGAGGATGGAAATAGTTGGTGGTCGTCCAGACGTACTTGGAGATCGATGGATATGCGAGGAAAGTGCCTCCGGTTTCGTTCAGACCCAGAACGAACTTGTAAATGGATTGTGTGTCTGACATTGGATTTTATTCTGTGTTGATTGATTTCTGTTAAATATATATCTGTTTAGCGACGGAGAATTTATTCTCTTGCTTAACGCCCTTCTCTGAGACGTACGAGCTTAGAGGTTATATATCGATAGATATCAATCGCATGGCATGAATTGCCTGTGTGGCACGCTGAGTTGCATAGATCAAGGCTTATGTTGAAAAGCAAAGTCTTGTGGTTGATGATCAAAGCACGGCCTACGTGGCAGCTTTGTGTATAACGTGAATTCGCGAGCCTCACACCTCGGTATGAGTTAAAAACGGGATAAGGACTGCAGGGAGAGCACGACGTTTCTTTCTAGCTTTGGTGGTGTCAGTGACTTACCAGCCCTGACATTTATATATTTTTATCCTATGTGGTTGTTGGATGAGGCGCCTCGATTTTAGGTCTGTAAGGACCACGAAACGTGTGTTCAGGAATTGCCAATCCTCAAACGTAAGAGAGGACCGACCCTGAAGATCCAAGAGTTGCCCAGAGTGCGTAGCCCTGAGACATTTGCTAGAGTGTCTCGAAAGCGGAGAGGAGCTTGCCCCTTGCCTCGACTCATGACGGAAATCCAATTTCCAATACGTGTATTGCAGTTTTAATTGTAGAACTAGTATGGCGACATGATATATGGTACCCGTGCCGTCTATGATTTATATTTATGATTGAAATTGTTTTGACACTATACACTTATTATAGTATCAAATGATTTGTTTTAAACGTACCAAGCATGTTTGGCTATTATAAGGGAAAACCCTATCCTCCGGCTTGCGTTGCATTGTGTGATGGGACCTGGGTCTTATAATAGCTTCATTTTTCGAAAAAGCATTGCGTTGTTTATTGATATGCACCGGTATTCTGTAACAACCCGGAAAATCTGGGCCAGTTTGAAAATTTTATTTTGGCAATTTTAGCGAATTTTGATTATTTAAAATGAATTATTTTAAATAATATCGACAATAAATTTATTTTGAATATAATTCGAACGTATATATTATACGCGTCGTCGTTAGAATATAAATAATTATATATAATTATAAATAGAATTGAAAATGGCGCGGTAGTTCGATAATTCGATTTCAAACTTCAATTGAATGTACCGGGTGCAAAACAATCCGGATTTTAGTGAAACCAAAAATAATGGAATCTAATAGTGAATATCTTTCCAGCGAATCCGAAAAATCAAGATTTCATATCGGGAATCAAAAGATATGTCCAGTTGAAAATTCTGAATAGTCGCTATGGAATTCAGGCCCTTAAAAATGGACATTTTGCAAACGACCTCGGATTTCGACGAAACCAGTTTTGTTGGATCCGCAGTGCCAAGTTATTGCTAAATTCCAAATTTCATAATTTTTCGAATCAATATGTGAGCGTGGCAAAGGAAAACGCGTTTGACCTGTTTCAGTTGATTTTAATCGACTGGAAATTGGCCATTTTTCTAACGGTCTCAGAATTCGACGAAACTAGTTTTGTTAGGACCGTATCGTCAATACGAAGCTAGAAAATATTTTTCTGCAATTTTTCTAGTTAGTATGTGACCCCGGTAATTTGAAATGTACGTTTAAAATTCAATATAGTGATTTAAATGTAAATTCAAAGGAAACTGATCGAAACGGTCAAATCAGCTTGCGATACATGTCCCATTGTGTTCGGAATGGGGGTGAAACGCTATGGACGACAGGCGGTGGGCCTCGTTTCGAGTTCGTATTTAAAGGTCAACCTTTTTTCGAATAAAATAATTAAAATAATAATAATAATAAAAAAAAAAAAATATATATCTTCTTTCCCTTTTATACGTTGGCCCCCCCCCTTCTGCAGATCGAATAAAAATAAATAAATAAAAAACCCCCAAAGAAAATCGCGCCTCCCTCCTCCTGTCGGCGCCACCCTTTGCCAGAGCCGACCGCCGCCTCCGCCGAGTCCACCTCCCCCTCGCGCCCATCCTCTGATGAACCCCGCTCGAGCCTCGCGACCCCTGGACCCCAACCCCAAATCGCCACGCCCAGCAAACCACCGCAAATCGAAACCCTAGCCCCCAAGCCACTGTCGCCTCGCGGCTGCCCACCGCCGACCTCCGATGCTCGCTCCCCTCTCCCTATCCTCTGTTGACCAAAGACTGTAAGTTTAGTTTTGTTTTATTTGTTTATTTTCTTTTATCTGTAAATTTTATTAATGTTTAAAAACTGTTTTATTAAAAATTGAAAAACTGATTTTAGTTAAATAGAAAAAAAAACAGTGAGCATTTTTAATATGACATTATTTATAAAATCAGTTTTCTTATATATATATATCTTTTTAGAAAAGTTTAGAAATTGATTTTGTTAACAAGCGAAAAGATTTGATTTTTGGTTAACTTTTATATATGTATATCATTATTTTTGAAATACAAGACATGAGTTGTTTTTGAAAATAAAGTTAGCGATGTTTTTAAAATATAAAGAAAGGATTTTTAAGATGTATAAAGTTGGGATTTTTAGAATTAAAAATAGGTTTTTTATTTATTAAACTTCGAACTAAAAATTCGATTTTTATCTATTAAACTTCGAACTAAAAATTCGATTTTTATCTATTGAACTTCGAACTAAAAATTCGATTTTTATCTATTGAACTTCGAACTAAAAATTCGATTTTTATCTATTAAACTTTGAAATAAAAATTCGATTTTTATATATTGAACTTTGAAATAAAAATTCGATTTTTATATATTGAACTTTGAAATAAAAATTCGATTTTTATATATTGAACTTTGAAATAAAAATTCGATTTTTATATATTGAACTTTGAAATAAAAATTCGATTTTTATATATTGAACTTTGAAATAAAAATTCGATTTTTATATATTGAACTTTGAAATAAAAATTCGATTTTTATATATTGAACTTTGAAATAAAAATTCGATTTTTATATATTGAACTTTGAAATAAAAATTCGATTTTTATATATTGAACTTTGAAATAAAAATTCGATTTTTATATATTGAACTTTGAAATAAAAATTCGATTTTTATATATTGAACTTTGAAATGGAAATTCGATTTTTATATTTATTGAATAACATAGTAAAAATTCGATTTTTACATATGTAGTGAAAGCGGACAACGAAGGTGACAAAAATGGCGAAACGACGAAGACTTCTGCAAATGAAGAGCCGTGGAGCTAGGATAGCTATAAGTGAGAATTTCTCACCTTTCAATTTATTTTTCTAGTTATATATATACTAGGATGCAGACGGTGCTTAGTAGCACCCGACACCCGTCCACAGACCATGGACTTGTTTGTTTGACTGTTTGGTGATTGATTGTGATATTGGTTTGAATGTGGTTTGTGGTGTGAAAAATCGAATCGATAAATTGGTTAGGATTAGACGTGCGCCGTTATAAGGCGAAGGAGTAAGGCTAGGTTAGACCCTTACTCCAAAGTTTGTGGTTTGCATAACGAATTGATTTGATTGATGTGTGAATGGCGTGGGCCTTCACTAGACCGGGGATAAGGCTAGGCCTTGTCCCGTTTCTAGTATCGTGCCGTTATGCCGCCGAAATTTTCTAAAATAAGTTAGAAAAATAAAATTAGCATTTTATTTAACGAATGAACTGAATATAAATTCATATGTTAAAATAAAATGTGTTATCGTTAAAAATATAATTTTTAACGTGAATGTGAATAAATAAATATTCATTTACAAACCAGACGGTTTGTTTATGTACACCTATTTGAATGACGTTGATTGGGTCGATAAATTTTACACATCGCCTAACTGCACAAATAAAATATGTGTTTGATTGTTTGAAACCCCACACGGGTGTTAGGATGAAATTTGAAGTTCACTCATCCTGATTTATTAAATATGTCGATCGATTGATTGACAAGCTGCTATAAGCGTTAAATGTCTATATTTGATGCTTATACAGTGTAGTGCACTTTGGTTGATGGTTGATTATTCATCGTTGTTGATATATACATGTGTTGTAGAAAATCCATATAATTAACATTATATGGTAATTGATTGGGCCTCATTCCAGTTTCGAGAAAAATAGAAATATTTGAAATAGAAATATTTGAAATAGAAATATTTGAAATAGAAATATTTGAAATAGAAATATTTGAAATAGAAATATTTGAAATAGAAATATTTGAAATAGAATATTTGAAAATAGAAATATGTGAAGCCGTGAGGATTAGATTGACGCCATTTTGACGTGAACGATATTTATATCGATTTTATTCATTTTAAAATGAATATTGAAACGTGATTTCGAAATCGAATATTTTGAAATGAATTGAATTGAAAACGATTTCGAAATGAATTGAATTGAAAACGATTTCGAAATGAATTGAATTGAAAACGATTTCGAAATGAATTGAATTGAAAACGATTTCGAAATGAATTGAATTGAAAACGATTTCGAAATGAATTGAATTGAAAACGATTTCGAAATGAATTGAATTGAAAACGATTTCGAAATGAATTGAATTGAAAACGATTTCGAAATGAATTGAATTGAAAACGATTTCGAAATGAATTGAATTGAAAACGATTTCGAAATAAATTGAATTGAAAACGATTTCGAAATGAATTGAATTGAAAACGATTTCGAAATAAATTGAATTGAAAACGATTTCGAAATGAATTGAATTGAAAACGATTTCGAAATAAATTGAATTGAAAACGATTTCGAAATGAATTGAAAACGAATTCAAATTGAATTGAAAGCGATTTCGAAATAAATTGAATTGAAAACGATTTCGAAATGAATTGAATTGAAAACGATTTCGAAATGAATTGAATTGAAAACGATTTCGAAATGAATTGAATTGAAAACGATTTCGAAATGAATTGAATTTTAAAACGATTTCGAAATGAATTGAATTGAAAACGAATTCAAATGGAATTGAAAGCGAATTGAAATGAATTCAAATTGAATTGAAATTTGAATTGAATAGAAATGAATTTTGAAACGAATTTATAAAGAAGAATTCAATTTTGATTTGAATTGAAAAGGAAGTTGAAATTGCTTTTGAAACGAATTTAAAACCATTTATATAATTCGTTTTAAATAGTAATCGACGAAATATATATTATATATATTATATATATAATATAATGGCCTGAATAGAACGCGCCGCGCTGCGGCAGTTCGCGAATTTCGATCATTTGTTTCAAACGGACATTACGGGAGATCCGACCGTCGGATTCTCCTAAAACCGGAACCGTTGGGTTCGTATCGAAAAGAGCTTTCTAATGAATGTTAGAAATTTGAAATCTAACGGTTGGATTTGGAGATACGTCCAAATCAAATTCGAAAAAGGTCGCTGTAAGTGCAGTTCGATGGCCGTTAATGGAAATCGACCGTACGGGCCTTGATAAAATTATTAAAAATAGTAATAATTTGTGTAAAATCATAAGAAATGATTTGTGAAAGTTTGGGATGAAAAACTCCATATTTGAAAAGATAAAAATAGATTTTTATCGAAATGAACTAGTTTTGAACTAGAATTATAATTCTATTTATTTTTAAATAAATAAATTGAATTTGAAATGGTTTTGAAAATAACCAAAATTTCCAATGATTGCATTGGAGTGGATTTGAATCGAAATTGTCTTCGGAATATTTCGATGTTGGAATTCGTGATATTACAGGTGTTGTTATGGAAATTTGAAAGATATATATGTATATCGTTATTTCCAATACGACATTTGTTAATCGTAGAATTTGATATTGAATATAGGCCGATATAGTTTCTATTCAGAGCCTTGTATTGAATATCGAATGTGATTTGGGTTTGTCGTGAATGGTGTCTTCACTAACACTGTTCTTGAACCCAGTTGAGAAAAGATTAAATCTTTTTATTTAGATTTAATGAAGTGTACCAATTAAATGATATTTAATTGGAATTGAATTGATATTGATTTTTGGGTTTATCGTGAACAGTGTTTTAAATAACACTTGTTCTTTAACCCGATAATTAATGGGATGTGACTTTGGGTTTATCGTGAACCGTGTTTTAAATGACACTGATTCTTTAACCCAGTCACAGATTAAAACTAAGTGGAGTTTTAATGAATCTTTAATTAGATTGAAAAGATCGAGAATGGAGTATCACCAGTTTTGCTCCAGGCGATAGTTAAATCTTTAATTAGATTTGAATGTGAAATTTAGAAACTAACTGGCGGTTAGCCAAGCAGAATGGTTTTCTGGATATTGATCTGATGTTGGTTTCGGCCTTCGGGGTTAATATTTGGGGAATTATTCTCTTGATTAATTTACGGTTAGTGACTAATGAATTGGAATGAGGCGTATGTTGTGTTTGTGTAACACTTTTATAATATATACGCGAGTTATTCGGAAAGACCGGGTTTATCCCATTCTGAATAACTGATACGACGATAAGTCGAAGATGAAGACGATGGTCGAAGACCGGAAGTCTTCACGTCGTTTGGGTGATAACTGATGATCTTGATTGGGCTGTACACCCAAGAAGATGGAAACAGTTAGTGATCGTCCAGACGTACTTGGAGATCGATGGATATGCGGGGTACTAGGTGCCTCCGGTTTCGTTCAGACCCAGAACGGACTTGTAAATGGACTGTGTGTCTGACATCGGATTTCATTCTGTGTGACTGATATCGGTTGCATAGGATGGCTTGCCTGTGTGGCATGCTAAGATGCAAATGATCGAGGCTTCTGTTGAAAAGCAAAGTCTTGTGGTGATGATCAAAGCACGGCCTTTGTGGCGTAGCTTTGTGTAACGTTTACCTCGCGTGTTTCACACCCGGTATGAACCAAAAACGGGAGACGGACCTCAGGGAGGGCATGCGTTTCTTTCTAGCTAGAAGTGGCGTCAGTGGTTTTACACGCCCTGACGAGTTTGACTTATGTGGTTGTTGCTGTTGCGAGGCGCCTCGGTTATATCGGTTTCGGCCGAATGCATTCTGGTCGGCTGACGGACCAGACTTACACCCCATAGGGTGGGGAGACGTATTGTTCAGGCATAATAATCCACTCCGTGTGGACCGGCCCTGACGATCCAAGGCTTGCCTGCGCGCTTGCCTGAGACATGGGCTAGATTGTCTCGAATCGGTTGAGGACTATCTTTTGCCTCGGTTCATAGATGGAAACCCAATTTCCAAATACGAGACTTTGCGGTTTTGATTGTATATCCTATATATGGCGACATAGTGGGATGGGGCGCTCATGCCGCCTATGATTGATACTTATGATTTGAAGTGTTTTATATACTATGCACTTATAATAGTATCAAATGATTTGTTTTAAACGTATCAAGCATTCTTTGGCTGTTATAAGGGAAAACCCTATCCTCGACTGCGTTGCATTGTGTGATGGGACCTGGGTCTTATAACAGCTTCATTTTTCTTTATTTAGCATTGCGCTGTTGGTTTTATGCACTGGTATTCTTGGGAGGAAACCCGTTCCGTGTTATACGGCGTGGTCCCTTGATTTACCTAATGATTTGAAATAAAGATTAATAACTGTTTTAGTTCTCACACCAGTCACATGACTGACCTGGAGTTTATTGTTTTAACCTAAACTCTGGGTGCCCCTATTTTCGACACGGGCAGCTAGTAGTTTTGGTTTTGCAGATTTATATTCACAGGATCCTGGTTTACAGCTGGAACGATATCCGGAAAGCTTTGTATCCGTATATCTCATTCTAGTTGTGTATTGTATTATTTTCCGCTGCTATGTATTTAAATGTAATTTAAATCTCTGATATTTCTGTGTAATATTCATTTATACTCTGTATATCCTTGTAATCTGATGCACTGTTGTAATATTCAATGAAATGTTCTTCTGTATGCGTTCTGCTGTGGCTTGTTCTCGAACTATCCGACGCTTTCCTTTACGGGGAAGTTGCGGGTCTTTAAAGTTGGTATCAGAGCTTTGGTTTACAAAGCTCAGAGAACAAGGCACATTAGAACCATACGAAAGAATTCATCAGATATTGGATTAGTAATATCCAATTAGAATGACTCGTTAGAGATGGGATCAGTAGTATCCTAGAACGAGTGTGAAGAGTATATTTTTTTCAAGTGAAAACAAATTTTGTTTTGAAAATTTAAATCAATCATTCGTATTTGATTTTCTATTTATATTGAGTTGGACAATCCAGTATATATAGATTTTGCGTATACGTCTGATCCGCGTGTATTCGAAGTTTTAATATATTGGATAGATATAGAATCACACTCTAGTCGCCCGGAGAAGGTACTGATGATAGCACGTGCATCATCGGTATTTATGTTCGTGTCTCGAAGGTGTGATTTTCTATATATTTCCATTAGGCTGGTGTGAGAACCCAAAACTTATATATAGCTAGAATACATTGTTGTGAATTGGCATCAAAAACATGATTTTTGTATATGTATCAAAATTATGAATTTGAAACTCTAATTCACTAATTGATTGATGTTTGTGTTGTTTGTTGAATTGTTTGATAATTTTTAACCAATTAGCCTGATTGAATCATATATTGACTTATATTGAAAATTGGTCGCATTTGCTTGCATACATGTATATCTTTTGGAACAGGTCATAGCAAGGAGGCTAGAGCCAGAGAATAAAATTTGTTTGCCCGACAAATAGGTACATGTTTACTACATAATTTCCTGTTTTGTTTGGGTGATGATGATTTTGTGAGCCTATTGGCTAGCCGCTTGGCTTTTTCTTTTTCTTTTTGAGATCTGAAGGACCGGGGAAGCTATTTGAAATTCCCCGATGCTCCCATTGCAGGGGAGGTTATGGCGAAATTTTTCGAAAATTTAGGGTGTTAGCCAAATTTTTGAAATTTTAGAAGTTCTCAGAAACTGAAAAGTTGGAGAATGGAAGCCAAATCGAACGTAGAGCTGAATAATCAAACCACTTTCGACTTTGTTCCTTTTCGAGGACGAAAAGTTTTAAGTGGGGGAGATTGTAACAACCCGGAAAATCTGGGCCAGTTTGAAAATTTTATTTTGGCAATTTTAGCGAATTTTGATTATTTAAAATGAATTATTTTAAATAATATCGACAATAAATTTATTTTGAATATAATTCGAACGTATATATTATACGCGTCGTCGTTAGAATATAAATAATTATATATAATTATAAATAGAATTGAAAATGGCGCGGTAGTTCGATAATTCGATTTCAAACTTCAATTGAATGTACCGGGTGCAAAACAATCCGGATTTTAGTGAAACCAAAAATAATGGAATCTAATAGTGAATATCTTTCCAGCGAATCCGAAAAATCAAGATTTCATATCGGGAATCAAAAGATATGTCCAGTTGAAAATTCTGAATAGTCGCTATGGAATTCAGGCCCTTAAAAATGGACATTTTGCAAACGACCTCGGATTTCGACGAAACCAGTTTTGTTGGATCCGCAGTGCCAAGTTATTGCTAAATTCCAAATTTCATAATTTTTCGAATCAATATGTGAGCGTGGCAAAGGAAAACGCGTTTGACCTGTTTCAGTTGATTTTAATCGACTGGAAATTGGCCATTTTTCTAACGGTCTCAGAATTCGACGAAACTAGTTTTGTTAGGACCGTATCGTCAATACGAAGCTAGAAAATATTTTTCTGCAATTTTTCTAGTTAGTATGTGACCCCGGTAATTTGAAATGTACGTTTAAAATTCAATATAGTGATTTAAATGTAAATTCAAAGGAAACTGATCGAAACGGTCAAATCAGCTTGCGATACATGTCCCATTGTGTTCGGAATGGGGGTGAAACGCTATGGACGACAGGCGGTGGGCCTCGTTTCGAGTTCGTATTTAAAGGTCAACCTTTTTTCGAATAAAATAATTAAAATAATAATAATAATAAAAAAAAAAAAATATATATCTTCTTTCCCTTTTATACGTTGGCCCCCCCCCTTCTGCAGATCGAATAAAAATAAATAAATAAAAAACCCCCAAAGAAAATCGCGCCTCCCTCCTCCTGTCGGCGCCACCCTTTGCCAGAGCCGACCGCCGCCTCCGCCGAGTCCACCTCCCCCTCGCGCCCATCCTCTGATGAACCCCGCTCGAGCCTCGCGACCCCTGGACCCCAACCCCAAATCGCCACGCCCAGCAAACCACCGCAAATCGAAACCCTAGCCCCCAAGCCACTGTCGCCTCGCGGCTGCCCACCGCCGACCTCCGATGCTCGCTCCCCTCTCCCTATCCTCTGTTGACCAAAGACTGTAAGTTTAGTTTTGTTTTATTTGTTTATTTTCTTTTATCTGTAAATTTTATTAATGTTTAAAAACTGTTTTATTAAAAATTGAAAAACTGATTTTAGTTAAATAGAAAAAAAAACAGTGAGCATTTTTAATATGACATTATTTATAAAATCAGTTTTCTTATATATATATATCTTTTTAGAAAAGTTTAGAAATTGATTTTGTTAACAAGCGAAAAGATTTGATTTTTGGTTAACTTTTATATATGTATATCATTATTTTTGAAATACAAGACATGAGTTGTTTTTGAAAATAAAGTTAGCGATGTTTTTAAAATATAAAGAAAGGATTTTTAAGATGTATAAAGTTGGGATTTTTAGAATTAAAAATAGGTTTTTTATTTATTAAACTTCGAACTAAAAATTCGATTTTTATCTATTAAACTTCGAACTAAAAATTCGATTTTTATCTATTGAACTTCGAACTAAAAATTCGATTTTTATCTATTGAACTTCGAACTAAAAATTCGATTTTTATCTATTAAACTTTGAAATAAAAATTCGATTTTTATATATTGAACTTTGAAATAAAAATTCGATTTTTATATATTGAACTTTGAAATAAAAATTCGATTTTTATATATTGAACTTTGAAATAAAAATTCGATTTTTATATATTGAACTTTGAAATAAAAATTCGATTTTTATATATTGAACTTTGAAATAAAAATTCGATTTTTATATATTGAACTTTGAAATAAAAATTCGATTTTTATATATTGAACTTTGAAATAAAAATTCGATTTTTATATATTGAACTTTGAAATAAAAATTCGATTTTTATATATTGAACTTTGAAATAAAAATTCGATTTTTATATATTGAACTTTGAAATAAAAATTCGATTTTTATATATTGAACTTTGAAATGGAAATTCGATTTTTATATTTATTGAATAACATAGTAAAAATTCGATTTTTACATATGTAGTGAAAGCGGACAACGAAGGTGACAAAAATGGCGAAACGACGAAGACTTCTGCAAATGAAGAGCCGTGGAGCTAGGATAGCTATAAGTGAGAATTTCTCACCTTTCAATTTATTTTTCTAGTTATATATATACTAGGATGCAGACGGTGCTTAGTAGCACCCGACACCCGTCCACAGACCATGGACTTGTTTGTTTGACTGTTTGGTGATTGATTGTGATATTGGTTTGAATGTGGTTTGTGGTGTGAAAAATCGAATCGATAAATTGGTTAGGATTAGACGTGCGCCGTTATAAGGCGAAGGAGTAAGGCTAGGTTAGACCCTTACTCCAAAGTTTGTGGTTTGCATAACGAATTGATTTGATTGATGTGTGAATGGCGTGGGCCTTCACTAGACCGGGGATAAGGCTAGGCCTTGTCCCGTTTCTAGTATCGTGCCGTTATGCCGCCGAAATTTTCTAAAATAAGTTAGAAAAATAAAATTAGCATTTTATTTAACGAATGAACTGAATATAAATTCATATGTTAAAATAAAATGTGTTATCGTTAAAAATATAATTTTTAACGTGAATGTGAATAAATAAATATTCATTTACAAACCAGACGGTTTGTTTATGTACACCTATTTGAATGACGTTGATTGGGTCGATAAATTTTACACATCGCCTAACTGCACAAATAAAATATGTGTTTGATTGTTTGAAACCCCACACGGGTGTTAGGATGAAATTTGAAGTTCACTCATCCTGATTTATTAAATATGTCGATCGATTGATTGACAAGCTGCTATAAGCGTTAAATGTCTATATTTGATGCTTATACAGTGTAGTGCACTTTGGTTGATGGTTGATTATTCATCGTTGTTGATATATACATGTGTTGTAGAAAATCCATATAATTAACATTATATGGTAATTGATTGGGCCTCATTCCAGTTTCGAGAAAAATAGAAATATTTGAAATAGAAATATTTGAAATAGAAATATTTGAAATAGAAATATTTGAAATAGAAATATTTGAAATAGAAATATTTGAAATAGAAATATTTGAAATAGAATATTTGAAAATAGAAATATGTGAAGCCGTGAGGATTAGATTGACGCCATTTTGACGTGAACGATATTTATATCGATTTTATTCATTTTAAAATGAATATTGAAACGTGATTTCGAAATCGAATATTTTGAAATGAATTGAATTGAAAACGATTTCGAAATGAATTGAATTGAAAACGATTTCGAAATGAATTGAATTGAAAACGATTTCGAAATGAATTGAATTGAAAACGATTTCGAAATGAATTGAATTGAAAACGATTTCGAAATGAATTGAATTGAAAACGATTTCGAAATGAATTGAATTGAAAACGATTTCGAAATGAATTGAATTGAAAACGATTTCGAAATGAATTGAATTGAAAACGATTTCGAAATGAATTGAATTGAAAACGATTTCGAAATAAATTGAATTGAAAACGATTTCGAAATGAATTGAATTGAAAACGATTTCGAAATAAATTGAATTGAAAACGATTTCGAAATGAATTGAATTGAAAACGATTTCGAAATAAATTGAATTGAAAACGATTTCGAAATGAATTGAAAACGAATTCAAATTGAATTGAAAGCGATTTCGAAATAAATTGAATTGAAAACGATTTCGAAATGAATTGAATTGAAAACGATTTCGAAATGAATTGAATTGAAAACGATTTCGAAATGAATTGAATTGAAAACGATTTCGAAATGAATTGAATTTTAAAACGATTTCGAAATGAATTGAATTGAAAACGAATTCAAATGGAATTGAAAGCGAATTGAAATGAATTCAAATTGAATTGAAATTTGAATTGAATAGAAATGAATTTTGAAACGAATTTATAAAGAAGAATTCAATTTTGATTTGAATTGAAAAGGAAGTTGAAATTGCTTTTGAAACGAATTTAAAACCATTTATATAATTCGTTTTAAATAGTAATCGACGAAATATATATTATATATATTATATATATAATATAATGGCCTGAATAGAACGCGCCGCGCTGCGGCAGTTCGCGAATTTCGATCATTTGTTTCAAACGGACATTACGGGAGATCCGACCGTCGGATTCTCCTAAAACCGGAACCGTTGGGTTCGTATCGAAAAGAGCTTTCTAATGAATGTTAGAAATTTGAAATCTAACGGTTGGATTTGGAGATACGTCCAAATCAAATTCGAAAAAGGTCGCTGTAAGTGCAGTTCGATGGCCGTTAATGGAAATCGACCGTACGGGCCTTGATAAAATTATTAAAAATAGTAATAATTTGTGTAAAATCATAAGAAATGATTTGTGAAAGTTTGGGATGAAAAACTCCATATTTGAAAAGATAAAAATAGATTTTTATCGAAATGAACTAGTTTTGAACTAGAATTATAATTCTATTTATTTTTAAATAAATAAATTGAATTTGAAATGGTTTTGAAAATAACCAAAATTTCCAATGATTGCATTGGAGTGGATTTGAATCGAAATTGTCTTCGGAATATTTCGATGTTGGAATTCGTGATATTACAGGTGTTGTTATGGAAATTTGAAAGATATATATGTATATCGTTATTTCCAATACGACATTTGTTAATCGTAGAATTTGATATTGAATATAGGCCGATATAGTTTCTATTCAGAGCCTTGTATTGAATATCGAATGTGATTTGGGTTTGTCGTGAATGGTGTCTTCACTAACACTGTTCTTGAACCCAGTTGAGAAAAGATTAAATCTTTTTATTTAGATTTAATGAAGTGTACCAATTAAATGATATTTAATTGGAATTGAATTGATATTGATTTTTGGGTTTATCGTGAACAGTGTTTTAAATAACACTTGTTCTTTAACCCGATAATTAATGGGATGTGACTTTGGGTTTATCGTGAACCGTGTTTTAAATGACACTGATTCTTTAACCCAGTCACAGATTAAAACTAAGTGGAGTTTTAATGAATCTTTAATTAGATTGAAAAGATCGAGAATGGAGTATCACCAGTTTTGCTCCAGGCGATAGTTAAATCTTTAATTAGATTTGAATGTGAAATTTAGAAACTAACTGGCGGTTAGCCAAGCAGAATGGTTTTCTGGATATTGATCTGATGTTGGTTTCGGCCTTCGGGGTTAATATTTGGGGAATTATTCTCTTGATTAATTTACGGTTAGTGACTAATGAATTGGAATGAGGCGTATGTTGTGTTTGTGTAACACTTTTATAATATATACGCGAGTTATTCGGAAAGACCGGGTTTATCCCATTCTGAATAACTGATACGACGATAAGTCGAAGATGAAGACGATGGTCGAAGACCGGAAGTCTTCACGTCGTTTGGGTGATAACTGATGATCTTGATTGGGCTGTACACCCAAGAAGATGGAAACAGTTAGTGATCGTCCAGACGTACTTGGAGATCGATGGATATGCGGGGTACTAGGTGCCTCCGGTTTCGTTCAGACCCAGAACGGACTTGTAAATGGACTGTGTGTCTGACATCGGATTTCATTCTGTGTGACTGATATCGGTTGCATAGGATGGCTTGCCTGTGTGGCATGCTAAGATGCAAATGATCGAGGCTTCTGTTGAAAAGCAAAGTCTTGTGGTGATGATCAAAGCACGGCCTTTGTGGCGTAGCTTTGTGTAACGTTTACCTCGCGTGTTTCACACCCGGTATGAACCAAAAACGGGAGACGGACCTCAGGGAGGGCATGCGTTTCTTTCTAGCTAGAAGTGGCGTCAGTGGTTTTACACGCCCTGACGAGTTTGACTTATGTGGTTGTTGCTGTTGCGAGGCGCCTCGGTTATATCGGTTTCGGCCGAATGCATTCTGGTCGGCTGACGGACCAGACTTACACCCCATAGGGTGGGGAGACGTATTGTTCAGGCATAATAATCCACTCCGTGTGGACCGGCCCTGACGATCCAAGGCTTGCCTGCGCGCTTGCCTGAGACATGGGCTAGATTGTCTCGAATCGGTTGAGGACTATCTTTTGCCTCGGTTCATAGATGGAAACCCAATTTCCAAATACGAGACTTTGCGGTTTTGATTGTATATCCTATATATGGCGACATAGTGGGATGGGGCGCTCATGCCGCCTATGATTGATACTTATGATTTGAAGTGTTTTATATACTATGCACTTATAATAGTATCAAATGATTTGTTTTAAACGTATCAAGCATTCTTTGGCTGTTATAAGGGAAAACCCTATCCTCGACTGCGTTGCATTGTGTGATGGGACCTGGGTCTTATAACAGCTTCATTTTTCTTTATTTAGCATTGCGCTGTTGGTTTTATGCACTGGTATTCTTGGGAGGAAACCCGTTCCGTGTTATACGGCGTGGTCCCTTGATTTACCTAATGATTTGAAATAAAGATTAATAACTGTTTTAGTTCTCACACCAGTCACATGACTGACCTGGAGTTTATTGTTTTAACCTAAACTCTGGGTGCCCCTATTTTCGACACGGGCAGCTAGTAGTTTTGGTTTTGCAGATTTATATTCACAGGATCCTGGTTTACAGCTGGAACGATATCCGGAAAGCTTTGTATCCGTATATCTCATTCTAGTTGTGTATTGTATTATTTTCCGCTGCTATGTATTTAAATGTAATTTAAATCTCTGATATTTCTGTGTAATATTCATTTATACTCTGTATATCCTTGTAATCTGATGCACTGTTGTAATATTCAATGAAATGTTCTTCTGTATGCGTTCTGCTGTGGCTTGTTCTCGAACTATCCGACGCTTTCCTTTACGGGGAAGTTGCGGGTCTTTAAATATTCTTGGGAGGAAACCCGTTCCGTGTTATACGGCGTGGTCCCTTGAATTACTTTCTTTTAAAATAAAGTTTTAAATAACTGTTTTATTTCTCACACCAGTCACATGACTGACCTTGAGTTTATTGTTTTAACCTAAACTCTGGGTGACCTTATTTTCGACACGGGCAGCTAGTAGTTTTGGTTTTGCAGATTTATATTCACAGGATCCTGGTTTACAGCTGGAATGATATCTGGAAAGCTCTGTATCCGTATATAACCTTCAGTTGTGCTTTGTATTATTTTCTGCTGCTATGTAATTTATTGTAATCTCTGATATTTATCGAATGTAATTTATTCATTTATACTCTGTATATTCTTGTATTCTGATGGAATTGTTGTAATAACAATGAAATGTTCTTCCGTCTGCGTTCTATTTTGTCTTGTCCTCAACGCCATCCGTGCTTTCCTTCACGGGGAAGTTCGGGTCGTGTCAGTTTGGTATCAGAGCTTTGGTTTACAGAGCTCGAGAACAAGACACATTAGAACCATACGAAAGAATTCATCAGATATTGGATTAGTAATATCCAATTAGAATGACTCGTTAGAGATAGGATCAGTAGTATCCTAGAACGAGTGCGAAGAGTATATTTTCCAAATGAAAACAATTTTGTTTTGAAATTTAAATCGTTTTATACGTATTTGAATATTTGTTTATTTTGAATGTGGGCAATCGAGTATATAAAGATTTTGCATATACGCGTCATGAACGTATATTCGAGGTTTTAATATACTAGATAGATATAGAATCGTACTCTAGTGGCCCGAAGATGATTCTAATGGTTGAGTACTCATCGTCAGCATTTATTTTCGAGTGACGAAGGTGTGATATCTATATATTTCCATTAGACTGGTGTGAGAACCAAAACTAATATAGATAGGTTTATTGTTGTGAATTGGCATCAAAAACATGATTTTCTGTATATGTATCAAAATTATGAATTTGAAACTCTAATCCACTAATTGATTGATGTTTGTGTTGTTTGTTTATTTGTTTGACAATTTTTGAACCATTATGCCTAATTGAATCAAATATTGAACTGTATTGAAAATTCGTCGCATTTGCTTGCATATACATATACTTACATTGAACAGGTCATAGCAAGGAGGCTAGAGCAGAGAATAAAATTTGTTTGCCCGACAAATAGGTACATGTTTACTATAATTTACTGTTTTGTTTGGGTGATGATGATTTTATGAGCCTATTGGCTAGCCGCTTGGCTTTTTCTTTTTCTTTTTGAGATCAGAAGGCCTGTATGGCAATTTCGGGATTTTCCCGTGGCTCCCGGTACAGGGGAGGTTATGGCGAAATTTTAGGGTGTTAGCCAAATTTTTGAAGAATTTGAAAATTCTCAGAAACTGAAAAGTTGGAGAATGGAAGCCAGATCGAACGTAGAGCTGATTAATCAAACCACTTTCGGCTTCGTTCCTTTTCGGGGATGAAAAGTTTTAAGTGGGGGAGATTGTAATAACCCGGAAATTCTGAAACAGTTTAAAATTTTTATTTTGGCAATTTTAGCGAATTTTGAATATTTAAAATAGATTATTTTAAATAATAATCGACGAGAAATTTATTTTGAATATAATTAGAACGTATATATTTATACGCGTCGTCGTTAGAATATAAATAATTATATATAATTATAAAAGGAATTGAAAATGGCCCTGCAGTTCGATAATTCGATTTCAAACTTCAATTGAATGTACCGGGTGCAAAACAATCCGGATTTTAGTGAAACCAAAAAAATTAGAATCTAGTTGAAAATATCTTTCCAACGAATCTGAAAAATCGAAATTTCATAGCGGGAATCAAAAGTTATGCCCAGTTGAAAATTCAGAATAGTCGCTATGGAATTCAGGCCCTTAAAATGGGAATTTTGCAAACGACCTCGGATTTCGACGAAACCACTTTTGTTGGGTCCGCGATGTCAAATTATTGCTAGATTCCAAATTTCATAATTTTTCGAATCAATATGTGAGCGTGGCGAAGGAAAACGCGTTTGACCAGTTTCAGTTGATTTTAATCGACTGGAAAATGGCCATTTTTCCAACGGTCTCAGAATTCGATGAAACTAGTTTTGTTAGGACCGTATCGTCAATACGAAGCTAGAAAATATTTTTCTGCAATTTTTAGAGTTCGTATGTGACCCCGGTAAATTGAAATGCGCGTTCAAATTCAATATATAGAGTTATATGTTGATTTTAACGGAAACTGATCGAAACAGCCGAATCAGCTGACGATACATATCCCATTGTGTTCGGAATGGGGGTAATTAGCTATGGACGACAGGCAGTGGGCCTCGTTTAGAGGTCGTATGTAAAAGTCAACCTTTTTGAAATTAAATAATTAAAATAAAATAAAAACCCTTTTCTCTTTCCTCTCCCCTTAAACTCCTCCATGCCCCCCCGATTCATTTCGAAATCAAAAAAAAAAAAGAAGAAGAAAAAGGCGGAGCCGCCGCCGCGCCGCCGTCCAGGATGGCCGCACCCCCCCATCGCAGCTCTGTCCTTCTTCCTCCTCCTCCCCTGTTCCTTCCTGACGCGAAGACCCCCTCCCCCCTCCTGATCGACGCACCGCAAGCCCCCCTCCTCCTCAGCCTCGATCGAAACCCCCCCTCTCTGCTGCCTCGCGATCGAACCCCCCCTTCCTGTTGCTGACCGACGCCAAACCCCCCTACCCTCTGCCTCGGCCGCGATACCCCCCCCTTCTCCGACTGCTGCGCACCAGAGACCCCCCCTCCGACAGTGAACGCTGCTCTTCTCCCTTCTATTTCTATGTAAGTTTTTATTTTATTTTTCTATTTTCAGTTATCATTTTATTTGATTTTAAAACTGAATTTATTCGATAGGAAAATTAGAGATAGAATTTTTATTCGATCGGAGAGTTAAAGATATGATTTTTATATGATAAGGAAGTTAAAAATATAATTTTTATCGTATGTAAAGGTTGAAAATATAATTTTCATATTATATAAACAATAAAAATATAATCTTTTATATTGTAGGAGTATAAAAATATAATTTTTATATAGGTAAGATAGTAAAAATATCACCTTTATATATGTAGTGAATAAAAATTCAATCTTTGTATTAGGAGTAGAAGTTAAAGGAGAAATCATTATATTTGAAAAGGAGAAATCTTTATATTTGAAAAGGAGAAATCTTTATATTTGAAAAGGAGAAATCTTTATAGTTGAAAAGGCGAGATCTTTATATAGAGAATAACGTTGTAAAAATAGAATTTTTATCTATATGATAGCGTTGTAAAAATAGGATTTTTATATATTGAATAACGAAGTAAAAATTCGATTTTTATATATTGAATAGCGAAGTAAAAATTCGATTTTTATATATTGAATAGCGAAGTAAAAATTCGATTTTTATATATTGAATGACGAAGTAAAAATTCGATTTTTATATATTGAATAGCGAAGTAAAAATTCGATTTTTATATTTTGAATAACGAAGTAAAAATTCAATTTTTATATATTGAATAGCGAAGTAAAAATAGGATTTTTATATATTGAACAACGAAGTAAAAATTCGATTTTTATATATTGAATAACGAAGTAAAAATTCGATTTTTATATATTGAATAGCGAAGTAAAAATTCGATTTTTATATATTGAATAACGAAGTAAAAGTTTGATTTTTATATATTGAATAGCGAAGTAAAAATAGGATTTTTATATATTGAATAGCAAAGTAAAAATTCGATTTTTATATATTGAATAGCGAAGTAAAAGTAGGATTTTTATATATTGAATAGCGAAGTAAAAATTTGATTTTTATATATTGAATAGCGAAGTAAAAATGTGATTTTTATATATGTAGTGAATACGGGCAACGAAGATGACAAAAAGGCGATCACGACGAAGATTTCTATAAATGAAGTGTCGTGGAGTTGGGATAGCTATCTGTGAGAACTTCTCACTCTTCAATTTCTTTTTCTAGTTATATATATATATATACTAGGATGCAGACGGTGTTTAGTAGCACCCGACACCCGTCATCCACAGACCATGGATGGCTTGTTTGTTTGATTGATGTGTTGTGAAATTTGTTTGTGATGTTGATGAGAAATCGATAATAAATTGTAAATGTGTTGAAATAAATTAATTATCGTTAAAAATATAATTTTTAACGTGAAAGTGAATAAATAAATATCTATAAACAAATCGGCCGATTTGTTTATATACATTGATTTGACTGATATTGATTGGGTCGATAAATTTTACACATCGCCCAACTGCACAAATAAAAATCTGTGTTTGTTGATTTGAAACCCCACACGGGTATTGGGATAAAATACGACATACACTAATCCCAATAATTAGTTGTTTGTCGATTGATTGATTGACAGGCTGTTATAAGTGTTAAATATCTATATTTGATGCTTATACAGTGTAGTGCACTTTGAATGATGGTTGATTATTTATCGTTGCTATTATATACATGTGTTGTATGGAATCCATATAGTTAACGCTATATGGTAATTGATTGGGCCTCATTCCAATTTAGAAAATAAAGAATGTTATAAAATAAAGGTTCATGTGTTGACAGTACTCATCCGTTGAGATTAGTCATGTGTTGAACGAAATATTTTAACAATAAAAATTTACATCTTTATCATATATGAAATTAGAAACTAACTGGAAAATAGATGAGATGAGTGGTCTCCTGGATATTGATCTGATGTTGGTTTCGGCCTTCGGGGTTAATATTCAGGGAATCGTTCTCTTACTAATTTACGGTTGGAGTCTGATTTGATATCAAACGATAAATACCCTAATTTTTATAAAATATATTAAATAACAAAAATAGTCACACGTGGACAGTACTCATTCGTTGAGATTAGTCGTGTTTTGACAAAAATAAATATTCATTTGTTGAATAAAATAACGGAATTATTGTAATATATAAAGCCGTGTTGATTAGAGTTCCGCTATTTTGACGTGAACGATATTTATATCGATTTTATTCGTTTTACAATGAATATTGAAAAGTGATTTCAAAATTGAATATTTTGAAATAAAATTCAAATCAAATTAGATTAAAATTCAAATTGAAATTTTATTGAATCAATTTGAAATGAATTCAAATTGAATAGAAAATGAATTCGGTTCGAATTGAATAGAAAGTGAATTTGAATTCGGATTAAATAGAAATCAATTCAAATTGAATATATAACGAATTTGAATTAAATTGAATATATAATGAATTTGAATTAAATTGAATATATAACGAATTTGAATTAAATTGAATATATAACGAATTTGAATTAAATTGAATATATAACGAATTTGAATTAAATTGAATATATAACGAATTTGAATTAAATTGAATATATAACGAATTTGAATTAAATTGAATATATAACGAATTTGAATTAAATTGAATATATAACGAATTTGAATTAAATTGAATATATAACGAATTTGAATTAAATTGAATATATAACGAATTTGAATTAAATTGAATATATAACGAATTTGAATTAAATTGAATATATAACGCCTACTGCTGCATTCCTAAGGTTTCTACTAGGTGATAGAACAGATCCCGCATACAAGACCATGTACACTCGCAAACCCTACTCCTATTCTAACCCTACGCACAAAGCCCTAGACTGACCAATATCCCCTCGATCTGATTTCCCTTGATTACGTCCCCGTAACCAGTAACCTAGATTTTACAGACTCTAGGAACTGTCAGTCAACACCCTGACTGGATACCCTAGTATTTTACAGACACTAGAAACTGTTCGAAATGGTTAACAAAACAAATTAAAAAATACAACAAAAATAAACTAAAACCCTAGTATTAAAAAAGAAGAATAATCTCCCTTTAAATCACTTGAATAGGCCGGCTAACTCAAAAGTGGTTCCACCCTTTACTTTATTTGTTTGAACCCGATTCCCTGTTCCTCTTTTCTTGAAAATGGCGGCCAACACTTCTGGACTAGGGTTTTCTCAAAACCGCAATTCAAAATCGATTGCTTCTGGAATATTGATCTCTGAGGGCTCTTGTCATTGTATCTTGCTTTCTGATGTCGATTTGTTGGAGTTCTCACTTGAACGAAACCCTAAAAAATTGTGAGTAATTCGGATTTGATTCTTTGCTTGAATTTATGATGCTTGGTTTCAATTTTTGATTGAATTGTTTGTGGTTTCGATAATCAAATGCCAGTGATGAGAACGGTGTATAAAATAGGATTATAGAATCCTCTAATTGCTCTGATTTCACTGAATGATTTGATCTGAAATTTTCGGTTTCCTCTTTTGCCTGAAATGGTAAAAAAATTTCTTGCCACAACTGTGTTGATGCTGATTATAAATTTCACACATGAAACGTCTTACTCCTTATCCCTCTGTATTTCTGGAAAGTACAATTTGCGATTTCCTGATTGATTTGACAATTGAATTTGAACAGATTACTTCTGGCTATATATGAAAAATTGACGAGCAAAATCTCTGTGATAAAAACATTCCCAAAATTGTTTTCTCCCTTTAAAACTGCTGCCAAAAATAACTTGAGCAAATTTTGATTTCTGGAAAAAAATAAAGCATGCAAAAAAAATGTTCCCTTGAATTTCCCTTTTGATTAACAAAAGAATTTTGGAAATATATGATTCATTGTTGCTTGCTTGAAGTTTCTTGAGTGGTTTTCTGGTCATCAATGATTTTCCAATTTGAAATTTAAAATAGTCGGCTTTGAGTAAATCAATTCCAAAAAAAACATTCTCGTTTTGAAATTTCTCTATTTTAAGTGTTGCCAAAAACATTTCTTTAAAAAAAACATCTGCCCATTTTGTAGCTTGACTAAAATCTGGAAAGTAGCAATTACTTTCCCAAGATTTCTTCCATGAGTGGTTATCACTTTCCACTTTTATCCATTGCCAAAACATGATCTATTTCTCACGCAGATTTGTTCTATTTTTCTGATACGAACCATGCTATGTAAAATTTGCATCTTTGATGATTTGTACTTCACCATGATAGCTCAATCACTTTGAGTATGTTGCCATGTGTATCCTTGAATTCAATTTTAAGTTATACTTATAAAATCCATGCTGAACCATGCTTGAAACATGTTGCACTTAGTTTCTGTTTCACCACTTGTTCACATACCTGAAACATGTTGCACTCATGTAGTCACATTAACAAAACTGAAGTGCTCAATTGCATTTTTCTTAGCTTAGTTGTTGACTTGGATGCACCTGAATTTTCTAAACAATGCTGAATCATGTTGCTGATCCATTGCCTGAAACTGATTTGTTCACTTGTTGTTTCATTGACCTATCTTGTGTGTGTGAACCATTTCTGCCATGTATTGCTCTGCCATGATAGGCTGCCTTATCTGTGTTTAAATCTGTCTTGATCTGTTTGCATCATATTTATGAACCGGTCATGTTATTTGTGTACACCATGCAGCTTGACTGCTGAGACTATATCCATGAATGCTTTGTTGCTGTCATGCTTGCATCAGTTTTGTGTATCACTTGCACTGTGTACTTGATCATGTACACCATGTAGTAGAGTTGACTGATTCACCTATGCTTCACCCATGTGCCACATTTGCGGTTGCACCCTTGAGCATTCTTGACTCTTGTAGTATTGCTGATTTGAAAATGTGGCTTCACTTGGCAATGTATTTGACTACCATCCTTACCACTGTCTTGAACATGCTGTTTTCTTTAAACTGATGTACTTGTTAGTTGCTGCATTGATCTGCCATGTTGAACCTGTCTCGACCACTTTTGCACTTGAACTGTCTTGACACTTGCTTGTCGTTTCTGAAACTATACTTGCATTTGTTGCTTGGCATTTGAATATTTGCTTTGTACTTTGAGATTTGTTGACTTTGTTTTCATGTGCACTGAGTTGAGAAGGTCCACGTGGCTACTCCTCAGTTGCACACTGAATTGGCGTGGCAGTGCACACGTGTGTATATGCAGCCATTCAGAAAATTTCCGGTCCCTGTACATATACAAACTGTCTGCCTATACATAGATGAATCAGACCAAGTCATGAAAAATAATGAGAAACACACCAGAAAAATGAGGCAGATAAAATTTTTAAAATAAAAAATATATCTGCTAGAATTTATAATATTATTTCTGTTCCAGATACTGTGTGTGTGTTTCTGTGAATGACAGGTATGAAGACTGGACTGACTGTGCAATGAAGAGACAGAAGACAGAAGAATGTGGAGTTGTAATTATGTATATAAAAAGTGTCTGTATATTGAGTCTGTGAATGTATAAGTGAAAGAGTACTGAGTGTTGAGTGATATAGTGAGGAGCTAATGTATATAAAAAAGTGATTGTACTGATTATTTGTAATAAACAGAATCTGTTTGAAATAAAATATTATTTCATTGTTGTCAAACAGACTTGTCTATTCTATTCTGTTTATTTATAAGTACAAATATGTGAAGTGATTAAATAGTGGAGTTAAAATAGATGTACTGTTTAATGTTAGAAATATAATATTTATATTTTAAATAAAATACAGTAAATATTTGAATTTCTGTACAGATGTATTTTATTTAAATATAAATATTACAATCTTGTCTGTGATGTAAATATAGAACAGTACAGTAACAAACACATTTATAAAATATATTTGGTTGTTATCATCAAACAAAAATCATATAATTGTGTATACAACACCGTTATATACAACAATATCCCCCTTTTGATGATGACAAACAAATATGAAGATTTTGAATGTAATAAATGTGTTTGAGAGTGAAGAACTGAACTCCCCCTATTTGAAAGCTCCCCCTACAACAGAGAACTCCCCCTATATGAGTGAACTGAACTGAAAAATAATGAATTTTCAAAATTAAAAATATTTATAAAATATTCACTCATAAATCAAAATCTCAATCCATTCTCCTCCTTTTTTTATCATCAAAAGGATACAGAGTTTAGATGAAAATTTTGACTAAAAATATAATTTCAGCATAAGAGGAAGAACGATCATCATAAATCTCAATCAGTCAAACAAAAATCATAATAAACTCAGGTGGCATATTTCGCATTGTAGAACGATGGATTTACAATGAATTTTATAAAAATGAGGAGAGTTATATAAATATGAATTTCAATTTTTTTATAAAAATGAAGTTCAAAAAACAGTGATGGATTTGGACTATAGATAATTATTCAATTTAAGTGACAACACCGAATATTCTCAAATCCCAATAACTATATCAATCAACAAATCATAATACTTCATAAGATTTCAACACATTTCACAGATTAGAAGATGGACTGATAGGCTGGTTTTTATACCCCGAGGAGAGTTCCAGATTAATTTTAGTTTATAGCATAATATTTCCTTTTTCTTTTATTTAAGAGCACACTGAGCACCCATAACCAGAGCTTGGATTTTTAAATGAGGTCAGTCGCAGCTTAAATTATAAGTTGTCTCATAACCATGCATAACCAGAGCTTGGATTTTTAAATGAGGTTAGAGACACACTTATGTATATATTTTATCATTTTCAGCTTTAAATAGAAAAACTCCTCGGTATATACAACCAATATGAATGATAGAAATGTGCTAGGTACAGAAATGGACTGTGAAATAAATTTCTAAATTATTTATATTATGAAATATGATCAACTGTACCGAGACCGTTGAAAATTTCAATTATCACTAATTCTGAATAATAATAACATAGCCACAATTCCATCAAAAATATTTTCACTGTTTATTCAAGATTATTTAAAAAAAATATTAAACTCTCCGCATTATTATAAAATCACGATGGATGGCAGAAGGATGATAGATAAGGAAGATGGTCATGAAATAATTGCCAGTTCAAAGTTATTATAATGAATGTTCAACCATCATGAAAATCCAAATAAAGTCTCCTCTTGTTGTAAAATATATGCTGCAGTCACAATTCATCACAATTTCAAACACTGATAATAATTTTGATGAATTATAAATACAGTTCAATTTGGATATTGATTTCAATTTCTGAATGAATAATCAATAAATAATTTTAAAATTTAAAATCAATTACAAGAGGGATATATACAGATTTATACAAGGGGAAAAAATGTGTATGGTGTCTATACAAGATGAAAAAAAACAAAACAGATGGGTGAAAGAGCTGATACCAATTGTAGTCTCCTTTATCGAGGAATTTATTCACACCCTAGATATCTCAGATTAAAGAAATTTCAAACACAAAGCCCAAACAGACAAGAATACAAATTTGGCACAATTATCAGAGCAACAGTCAGATTAAAGCAGGCAGTTATTTGAATACAGTATCAGAGCAGCACATCAGAAACAGTTTCAAATTCAGGATATGTGTGTGATTCAATGAATCAATAATTTCAAATGATTTTAAAACAAACAAATATTTTGAATCAAATAATCATGAAATAACAGTGATTTTCAGACCCAAATTTTCAAACATTTTTTCCAAAATATTTCAGACAAGCCCAAATAAAAAAATCACTTACATCAGGTTTGATAGATATTCATGATCCAAAATAATTTATTTGAAATCACTTGAAACAATGTCAAGATTTTGAAATATAATGAATCAGTCACACAAGATTGATAATTTCAAATTTAGGAGGTGGTATGATTCAAAATATCAAGAATTTTAAACAAGCAAATTTCAACCATAATAATCATGAATAAAGACGAGCTTTAAGATGTATCACTAATTTAAGTCATGTTTTGAAAATTCAAGCCATTTTGAAAATCAATGAAATTATCACAATTGATAAATAACAGAGTGCTGTAATGAGTATAATATTTTGAGATTTTCTAAAATGAATTAGAATAAACTCAGAACAATAGAGGTGTGTGAATTCCCATTTAATTTTCAGATCTTAAAAAAAATTCAAATTAACAGTGTTCAAGATATACCAAGAATACGTCAACACTGTTAGGAATTCAAAAGACAGAAAATGAACTTCAAAACAATTACAGAAATATTACAAAATTGAATTCAAGATCTGGAAGTAATTTAACAACATCAGAGTTTTATTCAAGATGAACCGAATTTCCAGAAGATCATGAATTCTGTAATTGGAAGTTAAGAAGCACAAAAAAATGGCAGTGATAAATTAAATACAAACAATTAGAAGGAAAAAATAGAAGAGGTAGAAGAAGAAATAAACAAAGAAAAAATATTTACAAAGATGAATTCAGAGATTATACCTGAGATCAATGTAAACTAGAATCTCTGACTCAACGAGTTTGGCTAAGGAACTGAGGATGACCCAAAGATATAAAGCAGTTTAGATTCAGTTTTTGCAAAGCAGTTCCTCAGACTCCTTTGGTACCTAGCAATTTTAGGGATCGAGTGGTCTAACAAAGTTTGTAAAACCACTCATAGTTGTGTTTATTTGTTTTAGTACCCAGACTTGTTTATATAACAAACCATTCGAATCTACCTTTGTACCCTTCGGGACCCAAACCTGTTTGAATTTAGTCGAAGCCGTTTTATTTTTATTTGGGATCCAAGATTGTTTAAATGATTTGTTATCGATCAAATTCACTTCACGTTTTTGATTTAAAAATCCTTTGAGAATGTTAGAGTTCAAATTTTTAAAACAAACATTTCCAAAGCGATTTGAAGGATTTTTAAAATCAATTGAATTCTGTTTTTCAAACTCATTTGTTTTTCCAAAACCGAGACCTCTTTTATTTCCATGAGAGAACTTATTATTCAAAAGCATATTCAAAGATTTTTCTCCGGACGAAAAACGTTTCAGACTCAACTCAAGATAATTGATTTTGGATTTTCGAAGATCATTCTCATTTAAAAGCTTCTCGGTTTTGACTTTATATTCAAAAATCTAAGAATCAAAGAGCTTTTGTTTTCCAATTTCAAAAATCTTGAAATTTTCAATTTCCTTTTCAAGTTCCTTCAAAGCAGATTCTGATTTCAACAAATTTTCCTTTTCAAAAATTTCATGTTCGAAATTAACCTTATCCAACTCCTTCTGCAAAGCGTTATTTTTATGAATTAGCTCATCTTCGTGATTTTTCAAAATCAAAAATTCATTTTCAATCTTTTTAGAATTTTCATTAAGTTGAGCTAAATCGGTTTTCAAGTTAAAGCAATTCTTACACTCAGAGTTTTCAAATTTAAATTTCAACATATTGTTATTGTGAGTCAACTCAGAATTTTTAGATTTCAAAGCCTTGTTTTTCCGTTCGAGACGATCAATAGTTCTTGTTAAATTATTACAAAGAGATATCAAATCTTCATATGATAAGTCCACATCGTCTGAGTCGTCATGAATAGCTCCAGTTAAGCACAAATCTGAATCTGAGTTGGCAGTTGAGGGTTTTGAGCAGGTGTCAGATTTTTCATACAACGTGTAGAGAGTTTTCCAGATATCCTGCGCGGTTAAACAATGAGAGATAAATTTTAATTGACCATTATCAAGATAGGAATAAATAATATGCATGACGCGAGCATTTAAGACCTTATTCCTCTTGTCTAACAAGTCCCCCATATTTTCAATAATATTCCAATATTCAGAATTAATAGATTTTAAATATAATTCAAAATTTGATTTCCAAATTTGAAAATTTGTTCCATTGAAAATAAATGGAATATCACTGGACTGACTCTCAGAAGACTGACAGCAAGGGGAAAACATGATTCTAGAGTTAATCAAAAACCAAGCTCTCATACCACTTGTTGGATCTAGATTAACACTAGAGGGGGGTAGGGGTGAATAGGGTTAATTACAATTTTTTAAGATATTACGGGATAAAAAACAAATCACAGATAGTAGTAGAAATAGAAATGCATAAATGAAATGACACAAGGGATACCCAGCTTCGGCAAAACCCTGCCTACTGCTGCATTCCTAAGGTTTCTACTAGGTGATAGAACAGATCACGCATACAAGACCATGTACACTCGCAAACCCTGCTCGTATTCTATCCCTACGCTCAAAACCCTAGATGACCGATATACCCTCGATTAGATTTCCCTTGATTACGTCCCCGTAACCAGTAACCTAGATTTTACAGACTCTAGGAACTGTCAGTCAACAACCTGACTGGATACCCTAGTATTTTACAGACACTAGAAACTGTTCGAAATGGTTTACAAAACAAAATAAAAAATACAACAAAAATAAACTAAAACCCTAGTACTAAAAAAGAATAATAATCTCCCTTTAAATCACTTGAATAGGTCGGCCAACTCAAAAGTGGTTCCACCCTTTACTTCATTTGTTTGAACCCGATTCCCTGTTCCTCTTTCCTTGAAAATGGCGGCCGACACTTCTGGACTAGGGTTTTCTCAAAACCCCAATTCAAAATCGATTGCTTCTGGAATATTGATCTCTGAAGGCTCTTGTCACTGTAGCTTGCTTTCTGATGTCGATTTGCTGGAGTTCTCACTTGAACGAAACCCTAAAAAATTGTGAGTAATTCAGATTTGATTCTTTGCTTGAATTTGTGATGCTTGGTTTCAATTTTTGATTGAATTGTTTGTTGTTTCGATAATCAAATGCCTGTGATGAGAATGGTGTATAAAATAGGATTATAGAATCCTCTAATTGCTCTTATTTCACTGAATGATTTGATCTGAAATTTTCGGTTTCCTCTTTTGCCTGAAATGTTAATTTTTTTCTTGCCATAACTGTGTTGATGCTGATTATAAATTGCACACATGAAACGTCTTGCTCCTTATCTCTCTGTATTTCTGCAAAGTACAATTTACGATTTCCTGATTGATTTGGCACTTGAATTTGAACAGATTACTTCTGGCTATATATGAAAAATTAACGAGCAAAATCTCTGTGATAAAAACTTTCCCAAAATTGTTTCCTCCCTTTAAAACTGATGCCAAAAATAACTTGAGAAAATTTTGATTTCTGGAAAAAAATAAAGCATGCTAAAAATGTTGCCATGAATTTCCCTTTTGACAAACACAAAGAATTTTGGGAATATGTGATTCATTGTTGCTTGCTTGAAGTTTCTTGAGTGGTTTTTTGGTCATCAATGATTTTCCAATTTGAAATTTAAAACAGTCGGCTTTGACTAAATCAATTCCAAAAAAAAAAACTTTCTCCTTTTGAAATTTCTCTATTTTAAGTGTTGCCAAAAACATTTCTTAAAAAAAAACATCTGTCCATTTTGTAGCTTGACTAAAATCTGGAAACTAGCAATTACTTTCCCAAGATTTCTGCCATGAATGGTTATCACTTTCCACTTTTATCCATTGCCAAAACATGATCTATTTCTCACATAGATTTGTTCTATTTTTTCTGAAACGAACCATGCTATGTAAAACTTGCATCTTTGCTGATTTGCATTTCACCATGATAGCTCAATCACTTTGTGTATGTTGCCATGTGTATCTTTGAATTCAATTTTAAGTTATACTTATAAAATCCATGCTGAACCATGCTTGAAACATGTTGCACTTACTTTCTGCTTCACCACTTGTTCACATGCCTGAAACATGTTGCACTCATGTAGTCACTTTAACAAAACTGAAGTGCTCAATTGCATTTTTCTTAGCTGAGTTGTTGACTTGGATGCACCTGAATTTTCTGAACAATGCTGAATCATGTTGTTGAACCATTGCCTGAAACTGATTTGTTCAGTTGTTGCTGCATTGACCTCTCTTTTGTGTGTGTGAACCATTTCTGCCGTGTATTGCTCTGCCATGATAGGCTGCCTTATCTGTGTTTAAATCTGTCTTGATCTGTTTGCATCATATTTATGAACCAGTCTTGTTATTTGTGTACACCATGCAGCTTGACTGCTGAGACTATATCCAAGAATGCTTTGTTTCTGTCATGCTTGCATCAGTTTTGTGTATCACTTGCACTGTGTACTTGATCATGTACACCATGTAGTAGAGTTGACTGATTCACCTATGCTTCACCCATGTGCCACACTTGCGGTTTCACCCTTGAGCATTCTCGACTCTTGTAGTATTGCTGATTTGAAAATGTGGCTTCACTTGGCAATGTATTTGACTACCATCCTTACCACTATCTTGAACATGTTGTTTTCTTTAAACTGATGTACTTGTTAGTTGCTGCATTGATCTGCCATGTTGAACCTGTCTCGACCACTTTTGCACTTGAACTGTCTTGACACTTGCTTGTCGTTTCTGAAACTATACTTGTATTTGTTGGTTGGCATTTGAATATTTGCTTTGTACTTTGAGATGTGTTGACTTTGTTTTCATGTGCACTGAGTTGAGAAGGTCCACGTGGCTACTCCTCAGTTGCACACTGAATTGGCGTGGCAGTGCACACGTGTATATATATACACGTGTGTATATGCAGCCATTTAGAAAATTTCCTGTCCCTGTACATATACAAACTATCTGCCTAGACACATATGAATCAGATCAAGTCATGAAAAATGATGAGAAACACACCATAAAACTGAGGAAAATAAATTTTTTAAAATAAAAATATATCTGATAGAATTTAGAATATTATTTCTGTTCCAGATACTCTGTGTGTGTTTCTGTGAATGACAGGTATGAAGACTGGACTGACTGTGCAATGAAGAGACAGAAGACATAAGACTGTGGAGTTGTAATAATGTATATAAAAAGTGTCTGTATATTGAGTCTGTGAAGTATAAGTGAAAGAGTACTGAGTGTTGAGTGATATAGTGAGGAGCTATGTATATGAAAAAGTGATTGTACTGATTATTTGTAATAAACAGAATCTGTTTGAAATAAAATATTATTCCATTGTTGTCAAACAGACTTGTCTATTCTATTCTGTTTACTTATAAGTACAAATATGTGAAGTGATTAAATAGTGGAGTTAAAATAGATGTACTGTTTGAATGTTAGAAATATAATATTTATATTTTAAATAAAATACAGTAAATATTTGAATTTCTGTACAGATGTATTTTATTTAAATATAAATATTACAATCCTGTCTGTGATGTAAATATAGAACAATACAGTAACAAACACATTTATAAAATATATTTGGTTGTTATCATCAAACAAAAATCATATAATTGTGTATACAACACCGTTATATACAACACAAACACCATGGCAGCTAGCTCAAGATCATGGGTGGGGTAGTTCTTTTCAAGAACTCTCAGGTTTCCACCCCCATAACACACTACTTTCCCTTCTTGCATTAGGACCGCACCAAGCCCTGTACCGCATGCATCAGTGTAAATGGTAAACACTTTATTTCCATCAGGTAAGGTCAAGACTGGGGCTATTGTCGGGGCCCTCTTCAGTCATTGGAAAGCAATGTCACAATCTATATCCCACGAGAATGCCAAGTTCTTCTTCGTCATCCTGGTGAGCGGGGCTGATATCTTTGCGAAGCCCTTAATGAACTTCCTATAATAACCTGATAACCCAAGAAAGCTTCTCACCTCGGTTGCATTTTTAGGAACCTACCAATCTTGCGCTGCAACCACCTTCGCGGGATCTACGGCTATCCCTTATTTGGAGACCACATGCCTTAAGAATCTTACGTCTTTTCTCCAAAAACTACATTTGGAGAACTTTGCTTTAAGCTGATGGTCAAGGAGAGTTTTCCAAACTTCCCTCAAATGCTGGGCATGCTCTTCTTCGCTTTTGGAGAAGACCAAAATATCATCAACAAAGACTACCACAAACTTATTTAGGAGCTCTCGAAATACCCTACTCATCAGACTGACAAAATAGGCAGGTGCATTCGTCATCCCACAAGGCATAACTAGCCATTTAAAGGAACCGTCCAGTGTCATAAAGGCAGTCTTATCTGTGCTATCCTCAGCCACCCTCAAATGTTGGAACCCCGTGGCCAAGTCTAACTGGGAAAATACCGAGGCACCAACAAGCTGATCAATTAAATCATCAATCCTCGGAAGCGGGTGCCTATTTTTCTTAGTGAGCTTATTCAACTCCCTATAATCAACACGCAAACAAAGAGAACCATCCGCCTTAGTTGCGAATACCACTGGAGCACCCCATTCAAATATGCTTCGTCTGATAAACCATTTCTCAAGTAGCTCCCCTACTTGCTTACTCAGCTCCCTCCTTTCCCTTGGAGCCATGTGGTGCACTAGTAATGCAACTGGCTTTGCATTGTCCACCAGATATATGCGAAAGTCGATCTCGCGCCTTAGAGGTAAACCCCGAACCTTATCAAAAACATCATAAAAATCTCGGACTACTGGAACGGATTGCAGATCGTCGATAGATGCATCAAGAAACTCTAGGAAACTAAGCATAACTGACCCTTGTGGGTCACATGAAATCTCGAGGGTTCTCCCATGACAAGTCAGAAGCCTAACAACCCTCTTCTCACAATCCAGAATGACACCATAAGTGGTAAGCCAATCCATTCCTAGAATCAACCCATAGCCCATAAACCCGGCACATACGCGTCGCATTTAAACTCGACGCCTAACACAGATATTTTCAAACCTCGACAAATCATAGATAAATGAACCGAACCACCAATGGGGTTTGAAACAACTACATGATCTACTACCATACTAGTAATTAAATGCAGAGATTCAACTACAGAACTTGATATAAATGAATGTGAGGCACCAGAATCGAAAAGTGTTCTAATAGGATGGTTTGAAAGAGAAATCAAAACTTCCACGGAAACTTTCCTACCTCTATCTAGTGCACTAGCCACGAGAGCATTCGCTTGCCCTCCAAAGGTTCCCGTCCTTTGACCTTGCCTTTGCTTCCTTGAACACTCCCTAGAATTGTGTCCAACCTCTTTACAAATGAAGCAAGTATTCTTCCTTTTTCTTGCAGTCCTGGGCCAAGTGACCCTCTCGCCCGCAACTATGGCACTTCCTCTTACCCTTAGCCTTGTCATTCTTTCCGCCCTACTTCTGTTGTTGTTACTGTCCTTTCTTGGGCTATACCTTTTTATTTCGTGTTTCCTCAATCTCAACTTCTTCCTTTCAGACTTATTTGAACTTTATCTTTGTTCCCTTCCTGGGCCATCATTTTTCTCATCCTTAGGCTGTGCTCCTTAGCCCTAACTCCCTTGTTCTCCTTTTTACCATCCTCGTGTAACAAGCTAACAAGTCTCTCGAAAGTTGCCTCCATCACACGGAAATCCTTATGAAGCTCGAGAAAATTAGCCACAGGTGACACTAGTACAACTACAGATGGAGGTTAGGCACTTCATTGCCCTTCGACATGTGCCGCAGTTTAAACATACCTATGGCATCATGCCGGAATGGGGACACCTTTCGGGAAGAATCGGTTCCCTAGGCAAAAAGGAAAAAGGAATCAAGCGGAGAATCGAGAGATATTTCCTATGGCTTTGGGCAATATGTTTTCCAAAGCAGACTTTTCTTTTTGAAAATGCTTTCTTTTAAAACTTTTTTGAAAATAATTTTCAAAAACTTTTATCTAATCTAGTAACCTTCAGCTTTGATACCAAGTGTGACACCCCACGTCCGTTAATGTCACTCACTAAGGGAATGCATTAAGTTTCGTGAAGCGTTATAGGTAAACAGACACAGAATAATTACAAACCAGATAAAATAGCAGCGGAATTTAAAAAAACTTTTATTAATCATAAAGCATGGTCACACCATATGCCTAAAAATACACAAACTCAGTATATCATTAAACTTTTGTCTTGTACTTTTAAATATTAGAGTACAATAACAAAGAAAGCATAATCCCCAAATCATGAGACATAGTAGCAAAGATAGAAGCTTGAGTAATACATCTAGAAGCTCCAAGCAAGACGATAGCAGAATCCTGACTAAGCCTGAGAATTACCTCCCTTGAGAACCGAGGGAGGGAGGAGAGGGGAACGAAAGAAAGAAGAGGAAACAAAAAGGGTCAGACATAAAGTCTGGCGAGTCCAGATACTTTTAGCCAGTAGATAAATAAAAGTAACATGATAGGCATATAAAGTGGATAAGGGAGATCACTACATAAATGGCAAGTGTGACAAGGTAAGCAAGATAAGGTGTATGTGCTTCGAATAATTACTCTACACTGTTACTAGTATATCCAGAAAGAGATTATCCCTCAAACTATAAGATGGTAGACTTAGATATACGTCCAAATGTATCCTAATTACTACCCTGATCGATCGGCTCCCTAACCCTCATAGATACCTTGTGTTGGCCCCACAGTAGGAGGTATCACTTCCTAAAGTGGCAACCCCTCGTCAAAACAATGTGCATAACCATATCTACATATGTCAAGATTGTCTTATCCCCCTCTTCCCGGCTCATGACGCTCATGGCCCGGTCAGTTTGCGCCACCCACACCGTCCTCCACGTTTGGATCTCTTACAATCAGTCAGTAAGCGTGCCCCTTCTCCGCCTAGTACGGAGTACTTTATTTGATACTTACTCCGAGTTACTGTCTGAAATGGGTCCCACACAATATGATACAAGCTCTCCCCTTTGTCTTGTATCCCCCACTAGGTTTTCACTGACTATGTATACCACAAGGTGTATTTAATTACATAGCCTTATTTATTTCTGCCGGTTATGCTTACCTATAGGTGTCTTTAATACATAATCCCTAATCTTGCAACCGGATATGCTTACTTATAGGTGTCTTTAATTATATAACCCTGTTACTTCTACAAGTTATGTTTACCTAAGAGGTGTCTTTAATTACATAACTTTATTATTTCCACCGATTATGTATACCACTAGGTGTCTTTAATTACATAATCTTAACGGGTTAAGTTTGTGGGCCTATTACCCATCCCCTCTTCATATTTACTTAACCCACCCCTCAACCATGTTTACTTAAACCCCAACTTAAATTTAAGTTCATCCAATCCCTATGGATTAACTTAGGTTAAGTAGTCCAATTCTTTACCATGTCCATTTATGGTTTCATAATGGGCCAAACCTCCAACATTAGGCCTACAACATGTGGATGTTGGATATGCCGGTCGGGTTCGGGCAGACTTATTCCACAGTTGGGCCTAACCTCGTGTCATAGCCCGATTCGTATTTACGTACTTTGACCTCCCACATTAGGTTCACCATTAGTGGCTGCTGGATATGCCGGTCGACTTCCACCACGAATGCAACCTAACCTCGTGTCATAAGTACAATTACAATTCCTAATTGTAATTACTAGACATTCCATTTTTAATTAATTAATTAATTAATCAATTAGTTAACCCTTTCCTTTTATAGGTGTCAATACCTGTTTTGCCCAATAATTTGAATTACATGTCCATAAATGTTCATATTCAAATTATGCCATTTTTCATTAATTTACCAATAAATTAATCCTTTCCTTTTATAGGTGTCAATAACAATTTTGCCAAATAATTTGAATTATATGTCCATAAATGTTCATATTCAAATTATGCCATTTTTATCCCTTCCCCCTTCCTTAACTAGTGCCCTCACAAAATTGGCAACATGCCTAGGCTAGACAATAGCCTAATCATAAACGATAATAGGAAAAATAATGGGAATATACTAAAATGATCATCTAGGCATAAACATAGACTTGTATAATAATATGGTGAACGCACATACTAGCATGGACATGAAACTGTCATCATAACAAGGTGGACATAAAACTGAAGAACCATGATGTCACATATCTAAATTAGCCATTTTAGATGTCCCATTGATTTAAATCTAACATGATAACATAGGGTGACAATTTAGATCACATAAAATAGATCTAATATGAATCATAAAGTGACAAATTTAGATCACATAGGATAGATCTAACATGAATCATACAGTGACAATTTTAGATCACATAGGATAAATCTAACATGAATCATAAGGTTACAATTTTAGATCACACAGGATAGATCTAACATGAACCATAAGGTGATAATTTTAGATCACATACGATAGATCTAACATGAACCATAAGGTGACAATTTTAGATAACATAGGATAGATCTAACATGAATCATAAGGTGACAATTTTAGATCACATACATCCACATCATAGCATATCGTAAAAGTTACAACCCAGGATCCATAATAATAACATAGTAAAACAATTTAATTAGATTCAAAGAAATAGATCTATCATGATATAGCATAAGATCTAACAATAACATAGATTCAATGTTTGCAACGTATCCAAATCACAGTCTTTCATAATTCACAATTATTTATCTAAACCTAAAAGCAACAAGAACTCACTGTGATCGGATTGCTAAGATGATAGAAAAGGTGCTGAGTCTATGTTTGAATCTCATAATTTGATATGCTTTAGAAGAAGATGAGAGATCCTAATTCAGTTCAGAATCCAGCAGAGTCCGACCACTATTGTTTATCTTTGGAGAAAACAAAGGATATGAGATATATTTATAGCTGCTGGGTTACAGAATTCGGATGCCACCTCAGCCGTAATGAAATTGGGTCAGGTCACGGGTCGTCACTCACTCGAAAAAGGTCCGAATACCCAGAAATTGTTCTGGGTGCGCTTTACAAGTGCGCCAGTACAAAATTGCCCTGGCGCACTTGGCAAGTGCGCCAGTAATACCTGGTTCTGATTTTCAACTTTCTATCGTCCGTAACTTCTTCATACGTTATCTGTTTTATGCAAACTAGGTGTCTATCTTGACCAGAATTTCGAGACGTACGTAATGATGTAATCAGTTTCCCTTACTTCTTAATATTAAATTAATTATTCTTTAATTTGTCCTCTTTAATGTCATAAAAAATTCGGGGTGTTAAAGTATTCCATCGAGTATCGTGAGTGATAGAGACCCCTAGTTCACAAGTGAATTTTGAGAAGCCTACAAAGAACATTGGGAATGACCCTCAATCTAAGCGCAGCCTATCATCCACAGACCGATGAACAGATGAAAAGGGTAAACAAAATCTTAGAAGACTTACTCAGAGCTTGCATCAATGACTTATGGGGGAGTTTGGGAGCAGCACCTATCTCTTGTGGAGTTCATCTACAAAAATAGTTTTCAAAATACAATTGGTATGGCTCCTTATGAAGTCCTTTATGGGAGGCTATGCAAATCGCCAACTTGTTGGTGGAAAACTACTGACAAGGTTATACTTTGACCAGACTTCGTCTGTGAATCCACAGAGAAGATAACCTTGACTAGGCAGAGGATGAAGGCAGCCCAAGACCATCAGAAATCGTACGCCAATAAGCGAAGGAGGGAACTTGAGTTTTAATGTTGGAGACTTGGTATTCGTAAAAGTATCCCCTCTTAAGAAGACTGTTCAGTTTGGGAAGACTGGGAAGTTGGCTATCAAATTTATTGGGCCTTTTCATGTCATCTAGAAGATATAATCTTTGGCTTATCTAGTAGATCTCCCAGAGCATCTATCTGGGATCCACAATGTTTTACATGTATCTCGTCTAAGGAAATGCCTTCATGATTCTACTATCTGACTCGAGCTTGACGAAATTGGGGACATAGAAAAAAATCTAGTTGGAATCCAAGGTGCCATGTGCCACTGAAAAGATTGTAGAGCACAGAATCAAGAGACTCCGCAACAAAACCTTTCGCCTCCTCCGAGTATAATGGGGAAATGACCCTGTGGAAAGCACATGGGAGACCGAGGATAAGATCAGATAGACTCACTCAGAGTTTTTCTTGGGTAAATTTTCCTCAAATTAATGTTTATGGATGCATCATGATTACTAGATTGGATGTTAGGAAATGGATGTAACACCGTTGCACAACGTACTCATATAGAATTATATGCATAATTAGGTTATTTGCATACATGTTGCATCGCTTATTACACATACATGCTATGATAGAGCTCACTTTAGTGGGTCTGCAGTTTATAACTAGTATGAGTCATGGATGTTTATGGATGAATCAAAAATAACAAGGATATACAACATGGATGTGTTCGAGCGAGTTGTGTTTTCGCCCCTTAAACAGATTTCAAGACGAAATCAATTTTAAGGGGGAGAATGTAACACCCCGTAAAATACATAAGTATTAATAATAAATAAACAATTAAAAATAAGCAATTAAATAGTAAGGCTGGAAAATGAGATTTTGCAGTTTAGTCATCTAGCTACGAAATTCTTTTATTTGAATCGTTTTCATATACAATATGCTGAAAACGGTCAATGTATGAAGAAGTTATGAATAGATGAATTTGGAACGTAAAACGCGGGATACATATATAATTAAATGGATAATATATTTTTGTATCAAAAATAAATTCAAAATAAAAAGGGAGAATTTGAAATTTGAAATAAAGATAAGATCATGGGGACAAAGGATATTGTATATAAGGAATAAGATTAAGAGATTAAGAAACGTATTAATTTAATTTAACACCTCAGCAATGCACAATTATTAGGCACCCCAGCCCCTAAGCGGTCGACCACCCCCAGAGGGGTGTCGATCGTCGATCGACCGCTCAGGTCAACGGCCTGGCGGCTGGACAACCCAATGAATCTATGTTGTTATGGGTTTTTTTAGAGAGGATATATAAATAAAAGGCCCGGATTAAATCAAACTAATCCAACTGTCTATGCTCACATGGGCAACTATATATAACCCTTCATATCACACTATGAAACCCTAACCATTCTCTATCCCCGCCTCCATGCAGCCTCTTTGCCATTACTAAATTCCAAGAAAATAAAGGTTAAGGATTTCTTCTAGTTCACCAACCTTAATTCTTATCTCCTTTCTATTCCAATTCATATATGTTTTTAGAGTGAACTTTGGACTTTGTACGAATATATATAATATTCTAATATGTGTTTCATATATATGTGTGTATATATATATTAGGAGGAATATTGGAGCATGTTTGACTACAAAGATTAAGCACAGATCTAGATCTACTACATATTCCTCTTTGTTCTTCCCTAGATCTGTGAGTGGAATATCGTTTACTTAGGCATATTCATATTTTTATTACATTAATATGTGGATATATATGCATAGGAGGATTTAGAAATCGATAAAAAAAATACTAAAACCCCCAGATCCTCTATTTATATTTGTGTATGAATTATCATGATTATTTGGGTTTTGTGGATTTTTGATTTAAATATTGGGATAAAGATGAAAAAGGGATGTTGCTACTATTGTTTCTATTTTATGTAATTCACCTTGATTAAACATTTGATTGTTTCGTAAAGGGTTTTGATTTGGGTATTTCATGATTTGATTAGTTTTGGATTCAAATTTGAATCCAAATGTATTCATAATTGAAATATGTCAAATGTAAACATTTTTATGTGCATAATACTCAAAAAGGGGTTGTAACACCCCACCTCCGCCAGGGTGGCTCTTGCAAGCACTCTGACTTTGGAGGGGCGTTTGAATTAGGTAAACATGCATAATGATATATCAAGGCAGAACAAGAACATATGTATATATGTAAACAGAGTAAATAAGATAAGTAAAACAGCGGAAGACTTCAAACCATTTCAAAACAAGTCTGGTACAACATATTGTCAACTTTCCAAATACACAAGTCTAGATAAAAACAACATCACTGAAAAACTGAAATACATAAGTACTATCCCCAAAATAAGTGATAACCATAGCTAGCTTCATGTCAAGACCGTACATGAGCTAAAATCCCACAAGCAAGCGATCAGAAATCCAAGCTAAGCTCCAATATTCCCACCCTGAGAACCTGGGGGGGGGGGAACGGAAGAAAAGAGGCGAAAGAAAACAGGTCAGTCAAAAAGACTGAGTAAGCCCTACTACAATCAATGTAAACTGATAAAGTTAACTGGCATGAGAAGCAGGGATGAACATAAGGATAACAACATACTAGCATGATGATTAACTAACAAGGTAGATAAAGGTGTCATCGCATAATCAGGTTTAAGGTTTTTGCACCACAGGTGTACTAGAAAACTAACATGACTTGAATAAACAAGTATTGATCCCTTGGCCCAAGCTTTGGCCCAACATCATGAGATGACCTAAATCAAGGTCCAACTACTCGGTCTAGTCGATCGGCTCCCTAAGCCTAACTCGTCACGTGTTGGTGTCAATACGGCCCAAACATAATTGTAGTCAGACTGTGCAGGGTCTCCCGTCGGGTGTATCAAGCCCTAGGGTGTCAACCCCTGGACACCATAAACATGAGTGCACAGTCTCGATCTACTGGTACCCGTGCATGTTTTCCCCGGCTTCGGACTATATGCACGACCATAGTCCGCCCGGAACTACACCGGCGTACCCATCTGCCGTCGTTTTTGGTCACTTACCTCAAGTCCAGTAATCGTGCCCCCACCCTAGCCTAGTCCCTAGGGTCGTAATGATACAAACTTGGGATTACTGCTGGAGTGGACCCCTATTGCTAGGATTTTCTAGTGGGTTAAGTACGGTTTAACCCTCTTGCTAATCATGGATTAACTTGGTTAAGTGTAAGATGAGTTCACGACTTAACCCTGATTAATCTACCAAGCCCAAATTGGTTAAGTACTAAGTGGACCATGACTTAACCCTAATCATGAGGCATTAATTAATTTCACGTGCCTTAACCTCTCACATTAGACCTTGTTGTGGTTACTAGTTAAGCCGGGCGGGTCCGGGTAGCTTTACACCACAACTTGGTCTAACCTCGGGTTCAAGGTACCACATGGCCAACTTCTCACATTGGGTCCTATTGTTTGTAGCAACTAGTTAGGCCGGTCGGTTCCGGGTAGGTTTACGCTACAAACTCAACCCAACCTCGAGTTGGTCACACTTATATTTTCTAAGTGTCATGTCCATCATGTTTCCAAAACATATTACAAGTTTTCAAGCATTTGGGTAGACCTAACTTAATAGGTATATTCCCAATGGGTAGACCTAACTTAATAGGTAAATTCCCACTCTTATGTTTTTATGTCTTTTAAGTTTACCCAACCCCAAACGCAATCCCATCGCTTACATATCGCAATAGCGCATAAAGGATAGAAAGAGGGAACTTGGCATAATCATGACATAAAGGTGTTGAAGCCACAAGTTCAACATGGTGGCATATGAAATGTACACATGTTCATATACTTGCATATTACATTTTTAGGCCTCAAAAGCATGCATAAAACCAAACTTAGCATATTGGTGATACATGGTGATAAATGACATGTAGAAATGGCCATAAGTTCGCATTTAGCCTCACATGCAAGTTATCATAAGAGATATGATAACCTACATGTTGCCAAAATGCAACCTTTAGCATAAAGCTTGAAGCTTTATGTTCATATACTCAAGATAAGCTTGCATAACATGATAACATGAACAAAATGATCATCCCAAACTTGCATAACATACTTGCATATCATATGACGAACTTGCATATCAAACTTGCATAACATAACATGATAAACTTGCATATCATAACATGGCAAACTTGCATAGCATAACATGGTAAACTTGCATATCATAACATGGCATACTTGCATAACATAACATGATAAGCTTGCATATCATAACATGGCAAACTTGCATAGCATAACATGGTAAACTTGCATATCATAACATGGCATACTTGCATAACATAACATGATAAGCTTGCATATCATAACATGGCGAACTTGCATAGCATAACATGGTAAACTTGCATATCATAACATGGCATACTTGCATAACATAACATGATAAGCTTGCATATCATAACATGACGAACTTGCATAGCATAACATGGTAAACTTGCATATCATAACATGGCATACTTGCATAACATAACATGATAAGCTTGCATATCATAATGGTCAACCAAACTTGCATCATTCATTTAACTTTAGAGTTTAAATATGAAAGTAGAATAGGGCTTACAATGCTTATGAAGACACAAAAATATGACAAAGCCCTTATGCAATCAAATAGACCCAAAATGCAAGCTCTAATAGAAAAACCCTTGAGCCAAAATGATCAAAACCCTTTCTTTACGATGTAAATATGGAAACTTGACTTGAATGCAAGCTAATGATGCTCATACAAGCTTGAAAACACTTGTATGCATTGAAAATCTCTCATAGAAATGACTTAGGAATTTTATGAAGAGAGTGGAGGCCATGAGAGGAATAATTTTGCCATAGTTTAGTTACTTGAATGAATAATGATGATTTAGGATTAGGTTAGGGCCTTATTTATAGAGATTAGGACTAGTTTTAGCCTTAGGATTAAACCCTAGTTCCAATCTCAGCCCTTAAAACCGAATCTGGCCCCCAAACTCAACACAAACCCAAAATGGTGCACCAGGCAAAACTGCCCGGCTGGACTAAGTCGACAGCCAAGTCGACAGGGCTGTCGACTTGGATCCAACCAAGTCGACTCCCAAGTCGACAGGGCTGTCGACTTGGGTACTCTGGCGGGAATTTTCCCGCCTGTGCCCAATCTGCCCTAATTTCCAAATTCAAACTTGAATTTGAAATCTGTTTTTTTACTTTGAAATTTTCTGAAAACTTCGTTGGGCCTTAATCGGGTCATACGGACTCCGATTTTCGAAAACTCGGACTCTATTTCGCGTATTTTTCCGAGACGAACGCAATGGCATAACCCGTTTCCCTTGATTCAGATTTATAAATTAAATTCTGCCTCGATTTACGTTATAACAGGTTATTGTAAATACGGGTTGTTACAATCTCCCCTCCTTAAAGGATTTCGTCCCTGAAATCTTCAAGTTAGGAAGAACGTATCCTACCATCCAACATCCATCTACTCAAAACATCATCCACGAGCAATCATTGTCCTTACAAGATTCTAAATGTTGTATGAACATATGCAAAGGTGTGTGTATATGTACTTATCTAATGCAAATATCATCAATGCAAATTATGTTAGTGAAATGAATCCATATGTATGCAATTCCTAACATAATGTATAACATCTATATGTGTGCACATAACATACATCCATATGAAACATCCATGTGATAACACAAAAATTTTCATCCATGAATAAGCGTAAACACTCATGCATATGCAATATGAGGAGTGTGTGAGCCGATCTAGTGCCTAATGTGTATAATGCATCCACGAGTAACCACTTGCAAACACTTGCAACCACTTGCAACCATCAAGCATAACATGTTTCAAACACATGTTTCATCCAAAGGGTTTCTACCTAAGGTTATCATGACAAGATTAACATGATAAACTAGATAATCAAGACAAACATGGATAGCAAAAGATAAGCTACAAAGAGATCGGGAAGATAAGCAGGATATACTCCTTTCGGATTACAAGAAATCCCTTCCTAACCCAACCCATATCCTATAAAAGCCCAAAAGGTTTAGTCAACCTAACGGACCCCTTCAAACCTTGACATGTATTACTAACCGATGAGTCATACCCCCTTATGGAGTTTATAGCAGAAATGGGATCGAGAATGGGACCGAGAGGATATATGTAAAAGATAACATGCAAGTAAGTTCCACAGGAAAACAAGGATCAAGAATATACTCTTAAAAAGAGATATGATGCGCGTATCTAGCCTTCAGTCTTCCACGTCACGTTTCCTTGAGCTTAACTCCACTGTGCTTTGACCGTCTTTTACCTCATGATTTCTTAGCTTCTTAACTCTTATTTCCAAATATGAGTTGGAACCCATTTCATTGTCGCCTCTCATCTTCCTCTTTCACTTACTCTTCTATCATTCTTGGCTTAAACATAACTATGACCTCATGGTTTCATGCAAGCTCTCCAAAATTCACTAGTGAATCCTGGATCTCGTTTACTTACTATAAAGTATTCCACGCAGCAGAACTTTTCTTGAAAATACCAATCCACGTTGCCAATTGCTCTTACTAACGTGATTTTTCTATAACTCATGCTTGAACGAAATGAACCATCCGCCTGTGAATGATAGGCCGTACTTGATTCAGTTGCTTGCCCATGACTTCCCGTAGACTATCCCAAAACTGGCTAGTGAAGATTGAGTCATGGTTACTAACTATACTTTAGGGAACCTCGTGCAACCGCTTTATTTCTTGAAAGTAAACTGTCGCTAGTTATGATGCAGTCCTTTCGCTCTTTACCGGAGTGAAATGAGCACTCTTCGTGAGTCTACCTACTATGACCCACATGCTCGTATTCCCTTTCCTTGATCTAGGCAGTCCATCCACGAAATCCTTCGTGACGCTTTACTACTTCCATTGCGGGGACCTCCAGTGGATGTAATAGCCCACCGGGCTTCTTATGACTCGGCCTTAATCTGTTGGCACAACATGCACCTTGGGACAAACTCGGCCACCTCCTCGAGTGATGTGCATCTTCAAGAGCTTTCTTTCTCTCATTGCGTCTTAGCCATCCCTTGTCATCTATAGCGAGGTGACTTACCATCTCGCCTCGAATCAACTTGTCCATGATCTCGACTAACTGCGGGTCTTCTTTCTGTGAAGTCCCTACTTGATCCAGAAGGGTAGGTCTAAGCTCAAGGGACGCTAACTAACTAATTAAACTGAGAGAACTTCTTACTTCAATTGTCCTCGTCGGAGCTTTCCGGTCTTGAACCGAGACCACTTTAGCAGGATCCACCACTAAGCCTTGCTTAGAAACTATGTGCCCAAGAAATCTAACTTCTTTTTCTCCAAAATGACATTTGGAGAACTTGGCCTTCAACTGATGCGCTCTAAGCGTATCTATCACCTCCTTGAGATGTCTAGCATGTTCTTCCTCGTTCTTTAAGAAAGTCAGGATATCGTCTACAAAGACTACCACAAACTCGTTCAGGAACTCCCTAGACACCCTACTCATCAAGTCCACGAAGTAGGCGGGTGCATTAGTCAAACCGAATGGCATGACTAGCCATTCTAAGAATCCATCTGGAGTTTTGAACGCAGTTTTATCTATACTATCCTCAGCTACTCTGAGCTGATGGAATCCAGTAGCTATATCAAGAGAAAACAGATGTTCCTACTAGCTGATCAAACGAATCATCGATCCTTGGCAATGGTTGTCTATTCTCTTTGTTTAACTCACGATAATCAACACACAGGCGAAGCGTACTGTCCACATTAGTAGCGAATACTACTAGAGCACCTTCCTCGGAAATGCTTCATTGAATGAAGTTCTTCTCAAGCAACTCCTTCACTTGCTTACTTAGCTCCCGTCTTTCACGCGGAGCCATGTGCTGAACGGGAAAAGAAACCAGCTTTGCATTATCCACCAGGTAAATGCAGAAATTATACTCGCGTTTAGGGGTAACCCCCTTCACTTTACCCAAGATATCAGGATATTCTCGGACCACCCTCACCGATTACAAACTACTGATAGACGAATTGAGGGATTCAAGATAACACAACATGACGGGACTCATAGGGTTACTAGAAATTTTTAGGGTATTACCGAGGCAAGTCATGAGCCTCTCAACCCTATGCTCAAAAATCAAGAATGGCTCCAAAACTGGACAACCAATCCATGCCCAAAATCAACCCATACCCCATGAAACCGAGAATATAAGCATCACACGAGAACCCTACACTAAAGATAGAGATTTTCAAATCCACGTAGATAATAGACAAATGGGCGGAACCCCCCAATTGGATTTGAAACACACACGGGATCATTAACTAGACTAGTACTTAGGTGCAAACTTTCAACTAGATCAGATGAAATAAAGCTATGCGATGCACCAGAATCAAACAAGGTACGAACTGGAAAATTAGAAATATATACAAGGCTCTCAACAGAAATACTACCTCGATCGGGAACTGGAGCGGCATTGAGAGCATGAACTTGCCCTCCTGAAGGTCCAGCACGCTGAGTCTGACCCTGTCCTTGCCCTTGCTTCTTCGGGCAATCCTTACTGAAATGCCCAGTCTCACCGCAGAAAAAGCATTCACCATTCTTCCTTTTCCTCTTCTTACAATTCTTAATAAGATGCCCAACTGAACCGCAATAATGGCATTTCCTCTTGTTGTTATTGCCCTTGTTGTTGTTCCCCTTGTTGCCTTGACTCTTGTTCTTGTTCTTGTTCTGATTGCCTTGACTGCTCTGACCACTTGGATTACCCTGATTTCCTTTCCACTGGGAATCAGTCTTCTTGGCTTGAGTATCATTCATCTTGATCTCTTTCTTGACGTCTCCCTGAAGTAACGCCATATCAACCAAGCTCTCAAACATGGCCCCATGGGGAATATGTGACATAGCCAATCCCTGTAACGTCTCATTCAATCCTCTAGCAAAACGAAGAGCCTTCTTCTGAGGAGTATTCACCATATCCAAGCCAAAACGAGCTAACTGATTGAACTTGTTCACATATTCTTTGACAGACATATCTCCTTGTTTCAAAGTTATGAACCTCTCCATTTGCAGATTCTCCTCAGCAGAAGATAGAAACTTAAGCACGAACCTTGCCCTGAAATCGGCCCAAGTCTCAACAGGCCTAGTACCATTGGTGACTTCCCACCAATAAGCGGCTTCATCCTTCATAAGCCAAACCGCCAACAAGATCTTCCTCTGATCGTCTAACCCAAAGATAGCAAATAAATCCTCGGTCTCTTTCAACCAATTTCTGGCCTCTACAAAAGTCTCAGTGCCTTGAAAGTTCTTGCCACCCATTGCTTTGAAATCTTTGCAAGTCTTTGCGAAGTCAGCTTGAGGATGCTGAGGGGGAGGAGGAAGAGGAACCTCAGCGACAGGAGGAGGAACATCTGCGGGGCCGGCTTCGGTCGCCCTAGCCTCCAAAAGTCTCCTATACCAAACAGGTACGTGTACTCCCTCCGGAATAGCAAAGTTATCGGCCATACTGAAAACGAAGAAAAAGGATAGATTCAGAATGGAGAAAAACGAAGGAATTTTTGCTAATGGCTTTTTGGGGAATAGCCTTTAAAATAAACTAGACTTTTCTTTGGAAAATACTTTATACTTGGTTTTGAAAATAGTTTTCCAAAAGTTTTCTAAAAACCTTTTTGTTCCTTCTCGTAAACCATACGCTCTGATACCAAATGTAACACCCCACCTCCGCCAGGGTGGCTCTTGCAAGCACTCTGACTTTGGAGGGGCGTTTGAATCAGGTAAACATGCATAATGATATATCAAGGCAGAACAAGAACATATGTATATATGTAAACAGAGTAAATAAGATAAGTAAAACAGCGGAAGACTTCAAACCATTTCAAAACAAGTCTGGTACAACATATTGTCAACTTTCCAAATACACAAGTCTAGATAAAAACAACATCACTGAAAAACTGAAATACATAAGTACTATCCCCAAAATAAGTGATAACCATAGCTAGCTTCATGTCAAGACCGTACATGAGCTAAAATCCCACAAGCAAGCGATCAGAAATCCAAGCTAAGCTCCAATATTCCCACCCTGAGAACCTGGGGGGGGGGAAACGGAAGAAAAGAGGCGAAAGAAAACAGGTCAGTCAAAAAGACTGAGTAAGCCCTACTACAATCAATGTAAACTAATAAAGTTAACTGGCATGAGAAGCAGGGATGAACATAAGGATAACAACATACTAGCATGATGATTAACTAACAAGGTAGATAAAGGTGTCATCGCATAATCAGGTTTAAGGTTTTTGCACCACAGGTGTACTAGCAAACTAACATGACTTGAATAAACAAGTATTGATCCCTTGGCCCAAGCTTTGGCCCAACATCATGAGATGACCTAAATCAAGGTCCAACTACTCGGTCTAGTCGATCGGCTCCCTAAGCCTAACTCGTCACGTGTTGGTGTCAATACGGCCCAAACATAATTGTAGTCAGACTGTGCAGGGTCTCCCATCGGGTGTATCAAGCCCTAGGGTGTCAACCCCTGGACACCATAAACATGAGTGCACAGTCTCGATCTACTGGTACCCGTGCATGTTTTCCCCGGCTTCGGACTATATGCACGACCATAGTCCGCCCGGAACTACACCGGCGTACCCATCTGCCGTCGTTTTTGGTCACTTACCTCAAGTCCAGTAATCGTGCCCCCACCCTAGCCTAGTCCCTAGGGTCGTAATGATACAAACTTGGGATTACAGCTGGAGTGGACCCCCATTGCTAGGATTTTCTAGTGGGTTAAGTACGGTTTAACCCTCTTGCTAATCATGGATTAACTTGGTTAAGTGTAACGATGAGTTCACGACTTAACCCTGATTAATCTACCAAGCCCAAATTGGTTAAGTACTAAGTGGACCATGACTTAACCCTAATCATGAGGCATTAATTAATTTCACGTGCCTTAACCTCTCACATTAGACCTTGTTGTGATTACTAGTTAAGCCGGGCGGGTCCGGGTAGCTTTACACCACAACTTGGTCTAACCTCGGGTTCAAGGTACCACATGGCCAACTTCTCACATTGGGTCCTATTGTTTGTAGCAACTAGTTAGGCCGGTCGGTTCCGAGTAGGTTTACGCTACAAACTCAACCCAACCTCGAGTTGGTCACACTTATATTTTCTAAGTGTCATGTCCATCATGTTTCCAAAACATATTACAAGTTTTCAAGCATTTGGGTAGACCTAAATTAATAGGTATATTCCCAATGGGTAGACCTAACTTAATAGGTAAATTCCCACTCTTATGTTTTTATGTCTTTTAAGTTTACCCTACCCCAAATGCAATCCCATCGCTTACATATCGCAATAGCGCATAAAGGATAGAAAGAGGGAACTTGGCATAATCATGACATAAAGGTGTTGAAGCCACAAGTTCAACATGGTGGCATATGAAATGTACACATGTTCATATACTTGCATATTACATTTTTAGGCCTCAAAAGCATGCATAAAACCAAACTTAGCATATTGGTGATACATGGTGATAAATGACATGTAGAAATGGCCATAAGTTCGCATTTAGCCTCACATGCAAGTTATCATAAGAGATATGATAACCTACATGTTGCCAAAATGCAACCTTTAGCATAAAGCTTGAAGCTTTATGTTCATATACTCAAGATAAGCTTGCATAACATGATAACATGAACAAAATGATCATCCTAAACTTGCATAACATACTTGCATATCATATGACGAACTTGCATATCAAACTTGCATAACATAACATGATAAACTTGCATATCATAACATGGCAAACTTGCATAGCATAACATGGTAAACTTGCATATCATAACATGGCATACTTGCATAACATAACATGATAAGCTTGCATATCATAACATGGCAAACTTGCATAGCATAACATGGTAAACTTGCATATCATAACATGGCATACTTGCATAACATAACATGATAAGCTTGCATATCATAACATGGCGAACTTGCATAGCATAACATGGTAAACTTGCATATCATAACATGGCATACTTGCATAACATAACATGATAAGCTTGCATATCATAACATGGCGAACTTGCATAGCATAACATGGTAAACTTGCATATCATAACATGGCATACTTGCATAACATAACATGATAAGCTTGCATATCATAATGGTCAACCAAACTTGCATCATTCATTTAACTTTAGAGTTTAAATATGAAAGTAGAATAGGGCTTACAATGCTTATGAAGACACAAAAATATGACAAAGCCCTTATGCAATCAAATAGACCCAAAATGCAAGCTCTAATAGAAAAACCCTTGAGCCAAAATGATCAAAACCCTTGCTTTATGATGTAAATATGGAAACTTGACTTGAATGCAAGCTAATGATGCTCATACAAGCTTGAAAACACTTGTATGCATTGAAAATCTCTCATAGAAATGACTTAGGAATTTTATGAAGAGAGTGGAGGCCATGAGAGGAATAATTTTGCCATAGTTTAGTTACTTGAATGAATAATGATGATTTAGGATTAGGTTAGGGCCTTATTTATAGAGATTAGGACTAGTTTTAGCCTTAGGATTAAACCCTAGTTCCAATCTCAGCCCTTAAAACCGAATCTGGCCCCCAAACTCAACACAAACCCAAAATGGTGCACCAGGCAAAACTGCCCGGCTGGACCAAGTCGACAGCCAAGTCGACAGGGCTGTCGACTTGGGTCCAACCAAGTCGACTCCCAAGTCGACAGGGCTGTCGACTTGGGTACTCTGGCGGGAATTTTCCCGCCTGCGCCCAATTTGCCCTAATTTCCAAATTCAAACTTGAATTTGAAATCTGTTTTTTTACTTTGAAATTTTCTGAAAACTTCGTTGGGCCTTAATCGGGTCATACAGACTCCGATTTTCGAAAACTCGGACTCTATTTCGCGTATTTTTCCGAGACGAACGCAATGGCATAGCCCGTTTCCCTTGATTCAGATTTATAAATTAAATTCTGCCTCGATTTACGTTATAACAGGTTATTGAAAATACGGGTTGTTACAGGGGTGAATTAGATAAAGTGGAAATTATAAATGTGCATGTATAAATGTATGTAATACTCTATTTTTAATCCAGTATTGAAACCATTCTAACAAGCCTAGGATGCAAGTTAAAATTTGTATGTATCTATATTTTCCATTCACTGCTATTTGTTATATTGTTATTATGTCATCAAGCCCAAGATGTAGCGGTAAAAGTATGGAAAAACTAACTTGCATACCTTGATTTAGACAAATTTGACAATTCCCATCTCGTTTGAATGTTTTGTCGTTCGTACGAATATTTACGTTATTTAGGCATTATAATTATTTTACTTATATAAACATAATCAATGTAATTATCGTTTTTAAGCGTAATAAATGCGATTAGGATAGAATTCGAATTTAAATTGTCCCCATATATGTAAATATATATTGATTGCCTATTTGTGCGTATATAATGGTTTTATATATATAAATAATGACACACATACATGAGGTTAGTTGCCATTTTTGCTATAAGTCTTCTCGGAATTGATAAATAAATTCAACAGCCACAAGTAGGTCCAACTAATGTGGAAGGTCTGTGTAAGGACCCGTTACTTCCCCGTGAAGGAAAGAGCGGATACTTCGAGAACAACACACAAAGGAACGCAGGCAGAAGAACATTTCATTGCTATTACAACAATTCCATCAGATACAAGAATATATAGAGTATAAATGAATACTATACATTCAATAAATATCAGAGATTACAATAAATTACATAGCAGCGGAAAAACAATAGAAAACACAACTGAAAGTAATACACGGATACAGAGCTTTCCGAGCATCGTTCCAGCTATAAATCAGGATCCTGTGAATATAAATCTGCAAAACCAAAACTACTAGCTGCCCGTGTCGAAAATAGGGGCACCCAGAGTTTAGGTTAAAACAATAAACTCCAGGTCAGTCATGTGACTGGTGTGAGAACTAAAACAGGTATTTAAAACTTTACTTTAAAAGAGAGTAATTGAAGGGACCACGCCGTATAACATGGAACAGGTTTCCTCCAAAGAATACCAGTGCATAGAAAAAAAACAACGCGATGCTTTTTCGAAAAATGAAGCTATTATAAGACCCAGGTCCCATCACACAATGCAACGCAAGCCGGAGGATAGTGTTTTCCCTTATAATAGCCAAACATGCTTGGTACGTTTAAAAACAAATCATTTGATACTATTATAAGTGTATAGTGTCAAAACAATTTCAATCATAGACGACATGGGTACCATATATCATGTCGCCATACTAGTTCTACAATTAAAACCGCAATATCACGTATTGGAAATTGGATTTCCGTCATGAGTCGAGGCAAGGGGCAAGCTCCTCTCCGATTCGAGACACTCTAGCAAATGTCCCTGGACTACACACTCTGGGTAACCCTTGGATGCTTCAGGGCCGGTCCTCTCTTACATTTGAGGATTGGAAATTCCTGAACACACGTTTCCCGGTCCTTACAGTCTGTGTGCCATAAACCATTCAAACTTAGTACACTTGACACGAGGTTAAACCAACTTGTAGTAGATGTCTTCCTGGAACCGACCGGCATATCCAACGTCTACAGGTATATGGTTTAATGTGAGCGGTCTAGTGTGTATATATATAACTATATATATACACATATATATAGATATACTTATATATATACACATATATGTATATACATATATATATATATATATAGGTCTATTGCATGTGAAAACAGGTAGGTTTACTACACCTTGAGAAGGTCTTAAGTGGCTGACTTTCTTTTTATCTAATTTGGGTCTTAAGTGGTTAGGACTAGGATCCCTTAGGTGGTTTACTCCTTGGAGAGAAACCAAAGTCATGGGACCCACCCTTATTAGATTTGAATTAAGTCTTCGGGTCCTCCTTCTCTTAAAGTGGTTAGGCAGAAACAGTAACGGAGTAGGGTAGTTTACAGGGGATGTCCACTTCCTCTAGAAGCTTGTATGAGCTCAACTAGGGACAGACTTAGAAAATAAAAGATATGTGTCCGTTGCATGCTAACCAACTGTCTAAGAGAAATCTTAAGCGACATTGGTGTCCTACCGTAATATCTGTTAAGTAGTAACATTTACAATACTACTTCTTATATTACAAGTGAGAGTATAGACTTAAGAATGTTAACGTATTAGGATGGGGTCTTATGGGGCAAGGGGTCCGCCTAAGGGTTATATGAGATCATAAGAATCCACCTTTAATAGGGCCATAAGTGACCGAGAATGCCTAACTCATTTGGTCTTTAGCCTAAAAAAACTAATGGGCGATTGACTAAGATATCCACCCCATTGGTTATACACTTCTTGCTTTTGTGAATCTTGTGTGCTGCGGAGACATATCTTGAATATGTAGCCTACTAAAAATATAGGGTATGGACATTCGGTAACACCATACTTCAGTCATATGGAACTTTATGTTCTGACCCCTCTTCTTAACATATCCGATAGGTCAGTACATGGGGTAAAACCATGGACGAAGTCATGATTGGAGGCGGAGAAGAAGACAGATTTATTTTTCTACTATTAGTAGTTATCACTTTACTTCTTTTGGAAACTTGTAAGAATGAACTATCTAATGTACCCATTGAACAGTACTATAACTATTGTATTTCTGTGATTTTTAAATAAGTGGTACATCTTATTTAAGTATTATATTTTCTCTTTCCGCTGTGTGAGAATTCCATATGAAGTATATGTTATTATTATCCGTGTAAATGTAATCCTTACAGGAACCAACGACCTATTTAGAATAGCTCTAAGTTTCGATGGGCCTTTTCTAGGAAGAAATTTAGGCCAATTCCAGGTGGGTTGTCACAGGTATACTATATATTAGTGTATAGCATAATAGCGTTTTAACTCCGTTTGTAGTTTTTCTCGTATATGGACTAATCATTCTATATTACAAATTTAGAATGAGTTGTCGAACATCAAGACACACTTCTAGGGAGGATATTGTACCTGTAGGGGTAATGGTAGTATACCAGACTACCTAGCTATGTTCGAGGCCATGATGGCATCGAACATGAGGAGGGTACCTGTAACGGCCTAGATTTTTAAACTTTTTATCAAATGTTTAGAAATTGTTTTGTATATTGTTTTGGCAATTTAATAGCTTGAATATCAATGGTTTTGAATATTTTATTAATGCAAATTATAAAATAACATATTTAATTCCGAAATGGTCGGGATTAGTTGAATTTGTAGTAAAATATGAATTGACAACATAGAAAGGTTTAGTGTTGTTTATATTGAAATTATAATAATGATTTCGTTTATTAAACGACGTTTGAACTTTTAATATATAAACAATAAAACGAGTTGCAGCGGCATGGTAGTTCATAATATTTCATTTTGATCGTACGTTATATGTATTTGTACTAGCCGTAAACATTCAAACATTAATTTCACATCAAATTAAATAATGATCGCTTTCAAACTTAACAAATTCGGTAGCATATCTCAATTCACAAAGTCATTTTCAAATCCCAGCATGATCAGACAATAATCCTTGAAATATCCTTTTAAAATATATATATATATATTAAAGGTCAGTCTCTTTATAGAAAACTTATTACAAAATTTCAAACAGATTCGACTATGATTTTGCCTCTTGAAACCAACCTTTCCAGACACTAACATGTTCCTTTCATTTTATTTAATCCATGTCCCAGTAAACCAATCAAAAAGAAGAAAATATCTCTGACTTCATGTGCGTGCAATGAATTTTCTTTCATTTCTGCAAATGAAATAAATTTCTTAGTCTGTCCTTCAAAAAACATTACTGTAGATAAAAATTAACCTGATCTTATCTCTATTGCATACATGCATACATACATATATATATATATACATACATATATATATATATATACATACATATATATATATATATATATATATATATATATATATATATATATATATATATATATATATATATATATATATATATATATATATATATATAGCAGGCAACCATTTTCTTTCCAGAAAACAAAGAAACCTACACCTTCAATTCGAATACTTACTTTTTCTCCTCTCCCGTTCAAAATTTTGAACTGAAAAAAGTTCGCACTTTCCCTGTGCATTGCTGTATAAAAGGAAGAGTACACGCTAAAGTAAGGAGAAGGAAGTTTCAGAGAAGGTTGCCTCGGGTGGAAGCTAGGGGCTGTCGACTGTGGCTGTAATAGGATGGTAGCTCAAGGTGACTTGCAAAGGTGGCTCCGATGTGGGGACGTGGTCAGTTATGGTGAGACAAGGTGGCACCAGTGATATTTATATGGAGGGGGCGGGATTTGCTTTGAATGAAGGGCCGACTGGAGATGTCACCAGTGGTGTTTGAGGGTCGTGCCGCTCCGAGGACAGGTACCTCGGTAAGGCAAAGCGGCGGCATGAGCGGGGTGGCATCCTGTGCTACTAACTGACGTCAGTGAGGGTTCGAAATGGGGAAGTTGCATGGCCTTTTTTTCCAGTGTAGTGGCTTGAGTTCTGAAACACGAAGGGAAGGTGAGGTAATATGTTGGCGGGCTGTTGTGGGCTTTGGACTATTTAATAAAAATGGAAAAAAGAGAATACGTGAGGTGCATGAAGTTTTATCAAGAAAAGAGAGAGAGAGATAATTTGGCCATTGTTTACTGTGAGCATGTGTATGGTTATGGAGTGGAAGAAGAAAGTGGAGTTAAAGAGAGAAGTGGTGAAGTCAGCATTGTTTTTGTGAGGAGGAAGAGAATAGTTGGCTCGACCATGGAAAAACGAAGAAAAAGGATGCTATAGCATGGCCATATTATCGAAGGGTTATTGTTTGGGCTTTGAAAATTTGTGGGATGTGCGCTTAATAGTAAAAGAAGTAGTTTTGGGGAAGGTGATGTAGTAATGGGTTGCGTATGTGGGATGTGGGCGACTGGGTTAAATAAAAAAATATGAAGAGTGTTTGGTTATGTGTTTCACACTGGGAAGGTAATGCTTGTTGTGCTAGGAAGATGGGAGTAAGTTTGGGTACAGATGTTAGCTAATGTTTGGTGTTAAATCTTGGCCATTGAAGTCTGAATATATTTGGCTTTATAATAAAAAGGTATCTACTACATAAGACTAAATAGAGAGAAAATATAAATTAAATTCAAATTTAGTTTAAACTGATGATTGGGAATTAAATTGTAAACCATTTTAAACTCGATTTAAATCTTATAACATCGATATCTATTTCGTTCCTTTACAAAATTAAATGAAACGAGAGACGATGAATATTTCAAGTGCATGCTGGATTGGTGGGCTTTGGAAATAATTGGATTTTATATATTTTCAAACGTCTGTTTGGAACTATATAAACCGATACGCAATCGTCGAATCGAAATCAAACGGTAAGTTAACTCTCATACTTTTCTTTATGCTAAAAAAAACTCTTATACTTTTCTGGAATACAATGATGTGCCAAATTCATATAATTATGACTTATCATTGATAGTATAAAATTGGTCGATTGGATGCTATGGATGCTATTGGTTGTTTATTGTTGATAGCTGACGTTATTTATATTTCATCGTTTAAATGCATTATATTAATTGAATCATTTCATATTTTTTATTATCAAATTTTATTGTCATATGTGATGCAAGGAAGAACAGGTTGGAGGAATCCAGCCGGATTCCTCAAATAAATTATATGTTATTTGTTGAACAATTTCATATATGTGAATTATTTACCCTAAATGACATCAAAACCGGCTTGGATGTTGATGACCGAATGGATGTTAATCGTTGTTGTGATTTTAATCTATCGACAGTATTGATTAAGTGGTTGGCAGTGATGGCCTAAAATCTATCGTTTTATGACGTTGTTTTCCGTTTGAGGGTTAGATGAAGTTTTAATTATAATATTTATTTTATAAATGAATTGAAGTTTTCAAGTTTATTTTGAGAAGTTTTATAAATATATTTATATTTAAAATCATGTTTTACAAAGGGATTATCTGACGTTTTATATAACGAATTCTTATGTCATTTTATGATCAGAAAGTCAGAAACCAATCTATGGGTTAGTAAAATTGATTAATTCTTTTTATAGAACAATTAAATGATGTTTTTAAATTATCTTAGTTATTAATTGATTTAATAAATTATACTAATATAAGAAATGGTTTATAAAACCATGCTAAAATCAAATTTTAAATAAGATTTGTTTAGAGAAAGTTTACTTAATTAAGTAAAAGGGATTAACATGTAAAGTATGTTTTAAAATAAAATAAAATAGTTTATAAAACCACATTAAATGGTAATGGAAATGATACAATAGATTTTTGAGTTGCAAACTTTTATTATATTAAGATAAGAATGTCGTCAATCAAGGTCTGAGCGGTAATTAGAATACCCCAACTTGAACAACTTCACCATTATCAAGTGATAGTATTAGTTTGTAATGGGTAAGAATGTTGGAACGATTTATTATTTTCTTAAGAATGAATTGTAACTATATTTTGCAAAAGGTTTATAATTTTAATAAAAGCTATTGGATTTTTCAATAACAATGTTGTATTGACATGTTGGCCAATAGTAGGTTTGGTAAATACCCTTACTCAAAGAAATAAGTTAATGAGTTTTAATTTCGGGAAAAATGAAAATAAAGGTTTATATAAATTGGATATTAGAAATATAATTATTACTTCCATAAAAGAGTTTGGTAAACTTTGATGAACTAAGTTTGAGCTTAATGAAACCGTTTGGGATTGTATTATAAGAAATGTGTCGTATGATGTTATTGTGGCCATAAAAGATTTGGTAATTAAATATATACCATTTGAAATATTTATAGAGATATTTCAAGATAAACAAGAATAAGGGAATAAGACTGGAAAACATGTTTATTCTTAAAGATAAATATTATGTTCGAAGGTAACAAAACAAAAGGGTTTTGTTGAGATAAGAATTTAGAATCAATTTGTGAGAATCGATGAAATGGTTTATTGAAATATTTTATATAAAGGACCTGAGCTACTAATGTACTTAACAGTACTGTTATGATTTGATAGTTAAACAACTGACTATCAAATGAATTATTCTATTGGATCTTTTGATGTGTTGTTTCAAAGAGACTGGGATGGGAACTAGACCCAAAACCACTTCGAACCAACTGTGTGTTTGCGACTAACTTGCAAGGCAATAAAGATGGAGCATTGAAGACTGTTGATCTTCATGAGCGGAAGAACTACTTGACAAATTTCTCTGAATGGAACCAGAGTTATTTGGGTAGTGATTTTGTCATGATTGTAATCCACGAATTGCAAGGACTTCTCGCCACTGATCCTTAGGGTGATTCATATATAGGATGCGGTAGGAGGGTGCCTTCGGTTCGTCCTGTTCCTGGATGACTTGTATGGACGAATGTCTGACAGAGTATTTCCTGGTATCACGTACGTTGAATTTTACAAATATACCAAGTTTGGTGGCGGAGAAATTCTCTTCCTTTACACCTAGACTATATTTGTGGAAGTCAATTAGTGATTTGTCGGATATGACGATCTGACATTCAAAGTAAATGGTGGCATACTATCCTTAAAAAGTAATCATGACCTCAAGCCTCATAACTGAGAAATGATAAAAATCAAAGCAGGCAGCATGGCATGTTGGGTTGTACCCAACCAGGGTGTATTGTCACCTATTTAAAGGAAATTCATTATTTGTTTTCTTTTGATTCCATATTTTGCGAATTACGGTTGGATGGCCGACAACCGTGGGTGGAAATATATTCGATACACTCAAGATGAATGAGTGGTCGATCATGTATAGCCGGGTTGTAAGATGTTCTTGTTGAACCCTAGTGTATGCCACCTAGAGTACATTGATCGGAAGGTGGTTCCATACCTTGTCATGGTTGGAATTCAATCTCCAATAAATTCCTTGTGGTTTTTGATTTTATAATGAATATATAGAGCGTGAGATGCAAGCATTCTTCTATATGGTTATTTATTTGTGATTTGATAGATATTATTATAATATCACTGGATTTTGATATATCAAAAATATTTTTGGTTATAGTAAGGTAAAAACCGTCCATGTTTATGTGTGGGCTGGTCTTACTATTATCCTTTTCTTTTAGAAAAATTTACAAAGTCAAACAAGTTGTTTGGGCTATGAATTTATCACTGAAAGTATTCTGAACTAATTTGGGTGAATTTTTCTTTGCTTCAATTGTGCTCAGGTCAGACCTAGTATATTTCCAGGTTAAGTTTCGGTTGGAGTTTCAGGAGCAGGAAGAAGGAGGCTTCACCATTAGTTATTTAAAGTTATCTTCTGCTGTGACAGATATATGTTATACTCTGATGATTGGTATGAATAAATAGTTTCCTTTTGTAAAGAGATTCAAAATATTATGTTTATTCATTCTGCTGTAAGATTCTCATGTTCTTCTTCTTTTTTTCTATTCTAACATTTATTTCTTTCTACTTCTCATCCTCTAATTTCTATCTATTAAATATTCGTAATTTCGTGCAATTTGGGTTGGACATGGGTTGCAATTCGTCATCTCAAAGGGTATGGATTTACGGGACTTTATCGCACCTACGGAAGAGACAACCGCGGTAGATGTGGGAGTTAAAGTGCAAGTGCTTAACGCAGTGGACTTTGCAAAGTTATTCAAAGATTTCACTACTGTAGGAGGGAAGTCATTTCAAGGGACGTGTTGATTGTAGAAATTCAAGGGTGGCTTGATACTTGCACTCGGATCTTTGGACACTTAGGAATTGATGATGCAACTAAGAGGAAGCTTGCATCGAGACAACTACAGGGCAGAGCAATGGATTGGTGGATGTAACGAACAGGGATTTCCGGCCCGGGAAATCGACATAAATACCCTTACCGTAACTTATGCCGAACTTCCAAACACCGAAAACACTGGACGTTATTAGAAAGAATTTAAAGGGTGAGGTAAGAAAGAAAGAAATTTTAGAATAGAAGAAGAAGAAGAACCAACACAACACAGAATCAGAGTCTCACATCACAGCGGAACAAAATATAATATAGAAATAAATCTTTATTGAGAGCTTTCAAAGATACTTACAATATCAGAGTACAGCACATGATGGGACAGTTATAATAACTTGTTCCCATATACAACACACAACGGAATAATAGCTATATAATATCATACGTCTGAACATCTTCAGCTCGTCTCTTCACAGCATTCGATAACTTGAACCTGTACACCCCGGGCTAACCCGAGCATTTTCAAAACACTAGGTCAGTATGGTGAACCAGAGTGAGAAAAACTTGCACAGTATTAAAGGTAAATCATCCAACAAGATTTTAAAGTTCAAAATCCTTCCAAAGAAAAGGATAATTGTAAGACCAAATCCACACATAAACACGGACGGTTTTTACCTTACGATAACCCAAAACATTTTTAAAATCAATATCTTTTCTGATATTATAATAATGTCTAAATACAAGTAAGTAACAATCTAGTGGAACACTTGCATCTCACGCTCCACATATATAGTATATAATCAAAACCGCGGGCGCTTATTGGAGATTGGATTCCGACCTTGACAAGGTATGTGACCACCTGCCGATAGTGTATCTCTAGAGGCGAATACACTGGGTTCAACAAGAACGTCTTGCAACCCGGCCCTCACATGACCGACCACTCATTTCGCTTGAGTGTATCAGATGTATATCACCAACGGTTGGACTCAAACCACCGTTTCCCGAAAAGGGACAGCATCGATAGATTAAAGAAGTAAAAGGAATTTCTCTAGATAGGTGATTATACACCCTAATGGGAGTGACCCACATAGCCATGCTGCCTGCCCGATTTTTGTCATTTCCCGGCTGATGAGGCTTGAGGTTAGAATTCCCTTTTGAACGTCTTGTCATCATTCACTTTGAATGCCACATCGTCAAATCCGCTAGATATCGCTAATTGATGTCCACAAAAATACTCTAGTTGGGAGCTAACCAACTACGGCACGTTTGAAGAAATCAACGTACGCGACCCTTTTGGAAATACTCTGTCAGACATCCGTCCCTACAAGTCATCCAGGAACAGGATGAACCGAAGGCACTCTCCTACTGCATCCAATATAGGAATCACCCTATGGGTCAGTAGCGAGAAGTCCTTGCAACCCATAGATTTCAACCACGACAGAACCACAGTTTATCTCTGGGAGCTAACCAGAGATTATTAGCGGTTCTTCCGTTTATTGAAGATCCACGGTCTTCAATGCTCCATCTCGACCAACTTCTGAAATCTTCACGTATTTGTTGGTCGGAATGGTTTTCGAATATATACTCGATCCCGGTCTCTCCTTACTAACAATCGTATTGGACAGATTTGATAGTCGGTGATTTAACTATCAAAATAATCAGTGTTTCAATCATGACAATCCAATGAGTTCACTGGTTCAGTATTCAACACCACTTGGCCTTTAAATTAAAACAAATGTAAATTCACACTCTTAAATCTTTCGATCTTATAAATATGGTTTCGCTTCTTATTTAACATAAGAATCGTCTTTAAACCAATTCAATTTCTTAGGAAAATCCTATATCATATTCAGTTGTCTATTTTCACTTTCAAATCATTTACCACATTATCATATAATATTAGGAAATCAATTCCACTTATCTATATATAAAACAACGTTATGCCATATCTTTTATTCATTACTATCCTCTTTTACCATTACAACTAATATCACCTTCAGATACTCCCATTGTCGTTCAAGTTGGGGTATTTAATTACCTCTCAGACCTTAATCAACAACGTTCATACCTAAAGATAAATATAAGTTGTAATCCCAAAAACCAATATTTTAATCTAATATCAATTCAATTTCCCTTTAACTATTTCATTCAAAATACGGTTTCATAAACCTTCTTATCATTTTGAAAATCTCTTCCTCGGATATAATAATTAAGCAACTTCTTTATAAACATCACTTTTAACCTTTTCCCTTTTTAAACAATTTCATTTATAATTCGGATTTGATTACAAAACCCGATGACCCATTTCTTTAACCAATTCACTTTTACCAATTCCCTTTCAAATCCCTTCAACCATTTCTCGCTCGACATTCTCATTTCAATTGCCCACTTTTACTCAAATCCCATCTTTAAGTAACGTTAATTTAGAATTAACGATATAACACCTCACATCTCTTTTATATAACTCTGGTTTATAATAAAACCTTTTTTCCTCTAAATTTCCTTTTACTTAATTTAAATAATTAAGTAACATTTATTTTAAGCTATAATATTCGCTTAAAAATTTGTTTTATAACTTTGTTATAAAATTCAGGTTTTAAACAAAACTGATTCATCGACTCCTTTTCACCAACTCAATGAATTTCATTTCGCCTTTGATTACTATTAAATGAATTTCCATTATAAAGTAATTCACTAAATTATTATTAATTAAAATAATAATTTGCTTAGGTCATTTACTACTGTAGAGGTAGTTAATTCCTTTGTTAACTAAAATAATATATTTCAAAAATCTATCTCTAGTTATAAAATAAATTTTATAACTTTAGTTCTATTAGTTCACCTGACGGTAAACCAATATAAACAAAACAGTTTACCTTTAGGCCATTTACTGCCGATTACTCAACCAATATAGCCCATTGGTTAAAACACAACACGGGTTGACTTTTTGGATCAATGATCAATACTCAAACCAATCACCCAAACATGACAGTTCATATGACAATATGAAATAAATAATATATTTTGAGGAATCTGGTTGGATTCCTCCAATCTGTTCTTCCCTGTGTTCAAATGGTTATCTTAAACAGATTATTCAATTCAAACAGATCAAACAATTCAAATAGATCAAACAATTCAAATCATTAAACACGTTTATTAACGTGGCCAACAAGGTAATTTACCTTTATTGGAATCGATCGTTAGAATAACGATTTGGTATTTCACTGAAATTAAATGACGGTTTAATTTCATCAGTTAAATCAGCAAGCAAACAGTCAATCATTGGCAAGCAGAGCACACAAAATAAAAACCCAATTTATATAAAATATAAATGGGAAAAACTGAGTGAGTTTAACTCACCTTGATCTGATTCATGGTTTAAAAAGCTCGTTTTTTAAATTAAACAGTTATTTAATTTAATTAAAATCCCGGTGGATTCTGATTGTTGTCCCGTTCTGTTCCATGGTGTAGTATTCTGCGATGCGGTCCCAACGCCTTCCGTTTAATTCAATTCTGTTAGCAGATGCACAAATTTTGGCTATTATAATTATATGATCTTAAATAAACAATTTACTCCTAAATTAAATTATTAATTAAACTCATTACTTAGTCAATGTTAATCCAGCCGATAATCCTCCTTTTTGTTATCTCATATGCGTTCATTCTATTCGTTGTTGCTTCAACCCGATAGAGTACCCTGCAGCAGTTCATGCTTTTAGTTACAATCCTAAACTAACTAGGTAAAACCATAATCGCTTTTTATTAAAATTAATTAATTACCTAATTAAGTAACACCAAGGATCGGCCTAACTAAAACTTCTCCATCCGGCTCCTGTCACTGTGTATTGTTGGCTCCAGGTCTTCATGCATTCTCGGAAATCCCACGCTGCAAATAGATTAACGTTTTTGAAGTTAATCATTATTTAATTAATAAATTATCTTAATGAAATTAACTTTCTAATTACTCTTTGTTAGAGGAAAAGTTGGATGGACATCAGCTGTTCCCATTCGAATGAATAACCCTACCCTTTTTTATTTCCTTTTTCCACTTCGTTGCAGTTCTTCACTGCAAATCTCGAAATCATGTTGCCTGGATATAACCGAACCTAATTAACCCATGCTCTTGAATACCCAGTACGTACACCAACTTTGCACCATCCCATTTTATCACCAGTTCGACGATCTTTCGCTCGACAGGCTTTCCGCTTCCACCCTTCTCCCAATATCGTTCCTTCCATCCCAAACGCGCCTCATCGAAATTCACGCCAGCACCTTGCCTTCGCCCTGTCTCTCTTCTTTTCTTACATTTTTCTTATTTCGATTATACCCTTCCCTCTCATGCGGTTACACCTCCCTCCTCATGCACAGACACACCCAGCGCAACCACCACTACGCCGAACTCCTCCGTTGATCCTAACTGACCTCCTTCCCTTCTTGCTTCACGTCTGGTCTCTTTTTTTTCCACGTCTTTGTTGCTTCCCCCCTAGTGTTCACGTCTGCCTTCCCTCTGTTCATTAGTTTGAACAGTTGCGGTTTTTGAATGGTTCGCGTTATATCCTATTTGCAAGGGAAAATGAGAATTTAAACTTGCTAAAAGAAGATGGGGAGGACACGGGAAAGAATGGGTGACAATTGCTGTATGTATATGCGAGGAAAAACAAGATAAAAACAACGTCATTTCCACTAGGTAGTGTAGTGTTTTAGGTAGCTGTGAAGTCTTAAATTGGACGAGATGGGGTAGGCGAGTAGACATTAAAAAAATTTCCGAGTAGGCTGTCATGTTTGTCTACATACAGATTTTCAGAAATGGTGAGAATACAGGCTGTTTGTACATCCTTTTAAGTCTGCATGGTATCTTAGCTGTACTCGTTTTCTTTCTTGGTCTATGGGTTTTTCGAAAGGTCCATGTGCTTTTCTGGAAAAGGTGAAGATATGGCGTAGATTAGGTTGGCTCAAAGGAAGTTGCTTAGGTTAGCTGTATGCATGCAAGGGTTTTGTCTCGTGAAAGATATAAAAGGTGTGTATGCAAGAAAATGAGAAAATATCGAGTAGCTATATGGGTAGGCAACTAGACGTTGATGGGTTTGAAAAGAAAAAGATGTGCCGTGAGCTTTCCTTTCAAATTCCGCATAGGCTACCCACTGACAAGATGTAAATTGGCAGAAGCTAGAACTTAGGACTTTCTTACATATGAATTATATATTCATTGACACGGTACCACTAAGTAACAATTGAAACTGACCATAATCGACTTTTGTTAACTGATAAAAAGGCTAATCTTTGTGTAAAAAGTATTCCAGACCCAATGGGACAAGTTTCATCGAAATCCAAGGTTGTATGAAAAATTTTCCTTTATAAAACCAGAAATAAACTCGCGTTAAATTTTTCCACGGTCACTAGATAAATCAAATCAACTTGAAACCTTGCAATCCTACAATAATTCTTCAATACGAACCCAACGGCACCAGTTTCGTCGCATTCTGAGACTGTTTGCCCGGTAGGCTATTTTTACACGCACCGCAATGCCCTTTTTGACACCAAATTTCCCTTTCTCTAAAAATAACAAACTATATACCTATCCTGACTCTAATCGACGATACGAACTCAACGGAACTGGTTTCGTGGCCTAATTCGATCGTCTGTTCAAGTTATACTCGAATATCCCTTTATTATATTAATTACACGCTATAGAAAATGAACGGGCGTTTACAGCTATCGTGGGCACATACGACATCGGTTTGCCACGCAGTTTGGTTTCCTTACAATAATTTAACGATACGGTTCCAATGAAACTAATTTCATCAAAAACAGAGACCGTTTGCAAAATGGCCATTTTAAAGGCCGATAGCAATTTCCTTAGCGACTATTTCAAAAATTTGACTTGGCCATAACTAACAATCTACAACACGGAATCTGGATTTTTCTCTTTCATATGAAAATTATAATCAACACGGTTCCAACGTTTCTTGTTTCACTGAAATCCGACTTATATCGGGTCCTGTATATCCATTTGAAGTTCAAAACTCCAAATTATGAACTGCACGCCATTTTCAAGCTCGATTTATATTATATATGAATATATATCGTTCAACTTCGTTTTGAATAGCGATTTAAATATAAAAATCCATTTATATTTCAAATAAAATATTTAAACCCAATTTAAATATTCATATTCAAATGGTCGAAAAACACGGGTCGTTACATTCTTCCCTCCTTAAAATAATTTCGTCCTCGAAATTGCTAAGGTAAGAAAGAACGTTGCAAATCCATTAATTTCCAAATCCAATTTATTTTAAATGAAAACCGATTTATTTTGGTAAAAATAAAAACAAAAATTTCAAAAATATCGAAAATTTTCTAACACTTTAAATTCCCGGGAAAATTCGGTAGAGTCTCCCCTGCACGGAGTGACATCTGCGATATCGCAGGAACAAATAATATATATTCATCGACCAACGGTCGGAAAACAAAAATCAAAACCCCAAAATTTCATATTTTCGCGTAGGCGTACCTATACAAGCGTTATTGAGCATACTGGCTCAACGTATATGCGATTTACTCAACCGATATCAATCCGCCTAGCCATCTGGCACCTGTACTTAACTAAATTTACATATCAGTAATAGATATATGAAATTCTGAGATAATATCTCATTAATCAACAATATAACTACACCCATTTACAAAATCAAATAGATACCACCAATACTTTATCGAATGCCAGGTTAAATCATAGATTCCAATTCATATGAAGTTTCCTTCCAGTATAATCACACCGGAATTTATTCTTCAGTTTATAAATTCATTTAGCTCCATTACCTTGTTAATTATTCCCATTCAAACAAACTGTCATCCAATAACAAACAATTCACAATCGACAACCAATATGCAACCAAATCAACCAAACCGATTGAATTTACATTCAATATTAATATTTCATTTTGGTTTCTCATATTTGAACATCAATCGATTTATGTCCGATTGATTTTCTTTTGATTATTTTCAATTCAAAATTCCAATTTCCATATATGTTTTATTTAATTTCGATATCATTCTTTACTTTAATTCCATTTAACAAAGTTAAATTTTCAATTCACATTTTCAATCCAATTTGAATATTATTCAAATCAATCAAACACACAAATATCTCAATAATTTGATAAAATTATTTTCTTTTCTCTACAAAAAAATAATTTGGGCAAAATTATTTCATTTACCCTTATTTCAAAACAATATTGTATCCATTGCCAGTTTTATGCTTCTTAACACTTGAACTGATCAACAAACACAATACAAAACATTTGTATTTTAAAATTTACAAATACGCTCTCATATATGTATACACTCAATCTCGATCTAGGGTATTACTAACCCAATCTCTATCGAGTTACACCACAGATCCAAGGTTATTCCTAAACCAATAGCTCTGATACCACTGTAATAAACAGGGATTTCCGGCCCTGGAAATCGACATAAATACCCTTACCGTAACTTATGCCGAGCTTCCAAACACCGAAAACACTGGACGTTATTAGAAAGAATTTAGAGGGTGAGGTAAGAAAGAAAGAAATTTTAGAATAGAAGAAGAAGAAGAACCAACACAACACAGAATCAGAGTCTCACATCGCAGCGGAACAAAATATAATATAGAAATAAATCTTTATTGAGAGCTTTCAATGATACTTACAATATCAGAGTACAGCACATGATGGGACAGTTATAATTACCTGTTCCCATATACAACACACAGCTGAATAGTAGCTATATAATATCATACGTCTGAACATCTCCAGCTCGTCTCTTCACAGCATTCGATAACTTGAACCTGTACACCCCGGGCTAACCCGAGCATTTTCAAAACACCGGGTCAGTCTGGTGAACCAGAGTGAGAAAAACTCGCACAGTATTAAGGGTAAATCATCCAACAAGATTTTAAAGTTCAAAATCCTTCCAAAGAAAAGGATAATCGTAAGACCAAATCCACACATAAACACGGACGGTTTTTACCTTACGATAACCCAAAACATTTTTAAAATCAATATCTTTTCTGATATTATAATAATGTCTAAATACAAGTAAATAACAATCTAGTGGAACGCTTGCATCTCACGCTCCACATATATAGTATACAATCAAAACCGCGGGTGCTTATTGGAGATTGGACTCCGACCTTGACAAGGTATGGGACCACCTGCCGATAGTGTATCTCTAGAGGCGAATACACTGGGTTCAACAAGAACGTCTTGCAACCCGGCCCTCACATGACCGACCACTCATTTCGCTTGAGTGTATCGGATGTATATCACCAACGGTTGGACTCAAACCACCGTTTCCCGAAAAGGGACAGCATCGATAGATTAAAGAAGCAAAAGGAATTTCTCTAGATAGGTGATTATACACCCTAATGGGAGCGACCCACATAGCCATGCTGCCTGTTCGATTTTTGTCATTTCCCGGCTGGTGAGGCTTGAGGTTAGAATTCCCTTTTGAACATCTGGTCATCATTCACTTTGAATGCCACATCGTCAAATCCGCTAGATATCGCTAATTGATGTCCACAAAAATACTCTAGTTGGGAGCTAACCAACTACGGCACGTTTGAAGAAATCAACGTACGCGACCCTTTTGGAAATACTCTATCAGACATCCGTCCCTACAAGTCATCCAGGAACAGGATGAACCGAAGGCACTCTCCTACTGCATCCAATATAGGAATCACCCCATGGGTCAGTAGAGAGAAGTCCTTGCAACCCATAGATTTCAACCACGACAGAACCACAGTTTATCTCTGGGAGCTAACCAGAGATTATTAGCGGTTCTTCCGTTTAATGAAGATCCACGGTCTTCAATGCTCCATCTCGACCATCTTCTGATATCTTCACATATTTGTTGGTCGGAATGGTTTTCGAATATATATTCGATCCCGGTCTTTCCTTACCAATAATCGTATTGGACAGATTTGATAGTCGGTGATTTAACTATCAAAATAATCAGTGTTTCAATCATGACAATCCAATGAGTTCACTGGTTCAGTATTCAACACCACTTGGCCTTTAAATTAAAACAAATGTAAATTCACACTCTTAAATCTTTCGATCTTATAAATATGGTTTCGCTTCTTATTTAACATAAGAATCGTCTTTAAACCAATTCAATTTCTTAGGAAAATCCTATATCATATTCAGTTGTCTATTTTCACTTTCAAATCATTTACCACATTATCATATAATATTAGGAAATCAATTCCACTTATCTATATATAAAACAACGTTACGCCATATCTTTTATTCATTACTATCCTCTTTTACCATTACAACTAATATCACCTTCAGATACTCCCGTTGTCGTTCAAGTTGGGGTATTTAATTACCTCTCAAACCTTGATCAACAACGTTCATACCTAAAGATAAATATAAGTTGTAATCCCAAAAACCAATATTTTAATCTAATATCAATTCAATTTCCCTTTAACTATTTCATTCAAAATACGGTTTCATAAACCTTCTTATCATTTTGAAAATCTCTTCCTCGGATATAATAAATAAGTAACTTCTTTATAAACATCACTTTTAACCTTTTTCCCTTTTTAAACAATTTCATTTATAATTCGGATTTGATTACAAAACCCGATGACCCATTTCTTTAACCAATTCACTTTTACCAGTTCCCTTTCAAATCCCTTCAACCATTTCTCACTCGACATTCTCATTTCAATTGCCCACTTTTACTCAAATCCCATCTTTAAGTAACGTTAATTTAGAATTAATGATATAACACCTCACATCTCTTTTATATAACACTGGTTTATAATAAAACCTTTTTTCCTCTAAATTTCCTTTTACTTAATTTAAATAATTAAGTAACATTTATTTTAAGCTATAATATTCGCTTAAAAATTTGTTTTATAACTTTGTTATAAAATTCAGGTTTTAAACAAAACTGATTCATCGACTCCTTTTCACCAACTCAATGAATTTCATTTCACCTTTGATTACTTTTAAATGAATTTCCATTATAAAGTAATTCACTAAATTATTATTAATTAAAATAATAATTTGCTTAGGTCATTAACTACTGTAGAGGTAGTTAATTCCTTTGTTAACTAAAATAATATATTTCAAAAATCTATCTCTAGTTATAAAATAAATTTTATAACTTTAGTTCTATTAGTTCACCTGACGGTAAACCAATATAAACAAAATAGTTTACCTTTAGGCCATTTACTGCCGATTACTCAACCAATATAGCCCATTGGTTAAAACACAACATGGGTTGACTTTTTGGATCAATGATCAATACTCAAACCAATCACCCAAACATGACAGTTCATATGATAATATGAAATAAATAATATATTTTGAGGAATCTGGTTGGATTCCTCCAATCTGTTCTTCCCTATGTTCAAATGGTTATCTCAAACAGATTATTCAATTCAAACAGATCAAACAATTCAAATAGATCAAACAATTCAAATCATTAAACACGTTTATTAACGTGGCCAACAAGGTAAGTTACCTTTATTGGAATCAATCATTAGAATAACGATTTGGTATTTCACTGAAATTAAATGACGGTTTAATTTCATCAGTTAAATCAGCAAGCAAACAGTCAATCATTGGCAAGCAGAGCACACAAAATAAAAACCCAATTTATATAAAATATAAATGGGAAAAACTGGGTGAGTTTAACTCACCTTGATCTGATTCATGGTTTAAACAGCTCGTTTTTAATTAAATTAAACAGTTGTTTAATTTAATTAAAATCCCGGTGGATTTTGATTTTTGTCCCGTTCTGTTCCATGGTGTTGTATTCTACGATGCGGTCCCAACGCCATTCGTTTAATTCAATTCTGTTAGTAGATGCACAGATTTTGGCTATTATAATTATACGATCTTAAATAAACAATTTACTCCTAAATTAAATTATTAATTAAACTTATTACTTAGTCAATGTTAATCCAGCCGATAATCCTCCTTTTTGTTATCTCATATGCGTTCATTCTATTCGTTGTTGCTTCAACCCGATAGAGTACCCTGCAACAGTTCATGCTTTTAGTTACAATCCTAAACTAACTAGGTAAAACCATAATCGCTTTTTATTAAAATTAATTAATTACCTAATTAAGTAACACCAAGGATCGGCCTAACTAAAACTTCTCCATCCGGCTCCTGTCACTGTGTATTGTTGGCTCCAGGTCTTCATGCATTCTCGGAAATCCCACGCTGCAAATAGATTAAAGTTTTTGAAGTTAATCATTATTTAATTAATAAATTATCTTAATGAAATTAACTTTCTAATTACTCTTTGTTAGAGGAAAAGTTGGGTGGACATCAGCTGTTCCCATTCGAATGAATAACCCTACCCTTTTTGATTTCCTTTTTCCACTTCGTTGCAGTTCTTCACTGCAAATCTCGAAATCACGTTGCCTGGATATAACCGAATCCAATCAACCCATGCTCTTGAATACCCAGTACGTACACCGACTTTGCACCATCCCATTTTATCACCAGTTCGACGATCTTTCGCTCTACAGGCTTTCCGCTTCCACCCTTCCCCCAATGTCGTTCCTTCCATCCCAACCGCGCCTCATCGAAACTCACGCCAGCACCTTGCCTTCGCCCTGTCTCTCTTCTTTTCTTACATTTTTCTAATTTCGATTATACCCTTCCCTCTCATGTGGTTACACCTCCCTCCTCACGCACAGACACACCCAATGCAACCACCACTACGCCGAACTCCTCCTTGATCCTAACTGACCTGCTTCCCTTCTTGCTTCATGTCTGGTCCCTTTTTTTCCCACGGCTTTGTTGCTTCCCCCCCCCCCACCAGTGTTCACGTCCGCCTTCCCTCTGTTCATTAGTTTGAACAGTTGCGGTTTTTGAATGGTTCGCGTTATATCCTATTTGCAAGGGAAAATGAGAATTTAAACTTGCTAAAAGAAGATGGGGAGGACACGGGAAATAACGAGTGACAATTGCTGTATATATAGGCGAGGAAAAACAAGATAAAAACAACGTCATTTCCACTAGGTAGTGTAGTGTTTTAGGTAGCTGTGAAGTCTTAAATTGGACGAGATGGGATAAGCGAGTAGACGTTAAAAAAAATTCCGAGTAGGCTGTCATGTTTGTCTACATACAGATTTTCAGAAATGGTGAGAATACAGGCTGTTTGTACATCCTTTTAAGTCTGCATGGTGTCTTAGCTGTACTCGTTTTCTTTCTTGGTCTATGGGTTTTTCAAAAGGTCCATGTGCTTTTCTGGAAAAGGTGAAGATATGGCGTAGATTAGGTTGGCTCAAAGGAAGTTGCTTAGGTTAGCTGTTTGCATGCAAGGGTTTTGTCTCGTGAAAGATAGAAAAGATGTGTGCAAGAAAATGAGAAAATATAGAGTAGCTATATGGGTAGGCAACTAGACGTTGATGGGTTTGAAAAGAAAAAGATGTGTCGTGAGCTTTCCTTTCAAATTCCGCATAGGCTACCCACTGACAAGATGTAAATTAGCAGAAGCTAGAACTTAGGACTTTCTTACATATGAAGTATATATTCATTGACACGGTACCACTAAGTAACAATTGAAACTGACCATAATCGACTTCTGTTAACTGATAAAAAGGCTAATCTTGTGTAAAAAAGTATTCCAGACCCAATGGGACAAGTTTCGTCGAAATCCGAGGTTGTATGAAATTTTTTCCTTTATAAACCAGAAATAAACTCGCGTTAAATTTTTCCACGGTCACCAGATAAATCAAATCAACTTGAAACCTTGCAATCCTACAATAATTCTTCAATACGAACCCAACGGCACCAGTTTCGTCGCATTCTGAGACTGTTTGCCCGGTAGGCTATTTTTACACGCACCGCAATGCCCTTTTTGACACCAAATTTCCCTTTCTCTAAAAATAACAAACTATATACCTATCCTGACTCTAATAGACGATATGAACTCAACGGAACTGGTTTCGTGGCCTAATTCGATCGTCTGTTCAAGTTATACTCGAATATCCCTTTATTATATTAATTACGCGCTATAGAAAATGAACGGGCATTTACAGCTATCGTAGGCACATACGACATCGGTTTGCCACGCAGTTTGATTTCCTTACAATAATTTAACGATACGGTTCCAATGAAACTAATTTCATTAAAAACAGAGACCGTTTACAAAATGGCCATTTTAAAGGCCGATAGCGATTTCCATAGCGACTATTTCAAAAATTTGACTTGGCCATAACTAACAATCTACAACACGGAATCTAGATTTTTCTCTTTCATATGAAAATTATAATAAACACGGTTCCAACGTTTCTCGTTTCATTGAAATCCGACTTATATCGGGTCCTGTATATCCATTTGAAGTTCAAAACTCCAAATTATGAACTGCACGCCATTTTCAAGCTTGATTTATATTATATATGAATATATATCGTTCAACTTCGTTTTAAATAGCGATTTAAATATAAAAATCCATTTATATTTCAAATAAAATATTTAAACCCAATTTAAATATTCAGATTCAAATGGTCGAAAAACACGGGTCGTTACAGTGGAACTCTGTCACTCTAGAGACTCCAGAAGATGAGATTTCATGGAAGCAATTCCAAGTCAAGTTTGAGATGAAGTTTATCTCTACTATTCAGAAGTCTATTCTGTTTAAAAGGTTCATTGAGCTTAAGTAGAATGGTCAACCGGTGCTGGAGTATGTTTCTGATTTTGAAGCCTTGTCAAAGTAGTCCATTCATATGTTGAGACTCCTTATCAGAAGAACGAGAATTTTGTCATGGGATTGGACAAGTTCATTGGGAGTCAACTGGTTGATCACTTGGATGACTCTTACGAGAAGATCATGGAAAAAGCTCTAAGGCATGAGAGTTCATTTCCCTAGGAAAAGACTATTGCTGTAGCCAAAGAGGAACCTAAACTACATGAAGGTGGTAATAACAGAAAGAGGAAGCATCAACTGTCAAAAGAGAAGGATGGTTAGAAGAAAAAAAAGGCAAAGTGACTTGCTATAGCTGCCTGCAAAAGGGACATTTTTCCAAGGATTGCAAGAATCCAAAAGCTAAAAGGAAGTGTCACAACTGTGGCAACCCTGGGCATTTCAATAAGTACTGTCCAAAACTAGCGAAAGGAAAGAAGATTGTGAAGGCATATGTTTTGGAAGTTGTGTCATCGTCTTCAAAGGCTCCTAAGATGGAGGAGAAAGGAAAGAGTGTGATCATTAAAGGTATTTTTTTCGTTCGAGATGTTTCAGTTCGTATGTTGTTAGATACCGGAGCATCGCATTCATTCATTTATAATGAGCACGTTTGTCGCTTGGGTTTGGAACCCGAGATTTGTTACAGACCTTTTGTTGTGACTAATCCAGTTGGGGGTTCGTCCAGTTTTTGTACGATTGGCGTGGTTTACTATTGTCAATTCATGGTTGACCTTTGTGTGTGATTGCTTTGTTTTGAGCTTTGCTTGGTTTGGAATTATTTTAGGTATGGATTGGCTCAAGAGTATGTGGCAAAAGTGGATTGCAAGAAGCTGGAGGCGACAATTGAGAATATGGAAGGGTGAATGGTTGTGATTTATTGTAAGCCCGAAGATGGTGTCTTCGTGAGCTATTTATATTCAATTATGATTCCGCGAGAAGACTTTTCATCGGTGCCGATCGCAAGTGAGTTTAATGATGTCTTTGACAATGTCAAAAGGTTTCCGCCGCATCGCGAGATTGAGTTTAGAATCAATTTGGTCGAGGGTGCTAGACCTATCTCCATGCCTCTTAGGCGAATGGTGCCTACGGAGCAATGAGAGTTAGATGTGCAAACACATGGCCTTTTGGGAAAAGGGTTTATTCAGAGAAGTGTATCCGAATGGGGTGTACCAGTTATGTTTGCAACCATGGATGATGGATCTTTGAGATTGTGCATGGATTATCATAAGCTGAACAAGGTGACCAAGAAGAACAAGTATCTCTTACCTAGGAAAGATGACTTGTTCAATCAGCTTCACGAATCCAAGGTTTTTTCTCAGATGGATTTGGAAACGGGATTCCACTAGTTGAGGGTGACAAAGGATAGTTTGCCGAAGACCGCTTTTAGGACACCATCAGGTTTCTTCGAATGATTGGTGATGCCATTCGAGTTGACTAACGCGCCAACATATTTCATAGATCTGATGAATAGGGTTTTCAGAGATCAATTGAACAATTTCGGGCTTTTATTCATGGACGATATTATGGTTTTCTCCCGAAATGAGGAAGAGCAAAAGACGCGCTTGCGAATTGCTTTTGAAATCTCGCGAAAGCATCAGTTGAGAGCTAAGTTTTCGAAGTGCCACTTCTGGAAGAGTGAAGTGAGGTTCTTAGGCCATGTTGTTTCTGTAAATGGTATAGCGGTTGACCCTACTAAGGTGGCAGTAGTCCAGTACTGGGATAAAACTAAGAATGCAACGAACGTAAGAAGCGTTTTTTGGGTTGGCCAGATATTATCGCCGGTTTATCAAGGATTTCTCCAAGATAGCTGCACCATTAACGGGATTGACGAAAAAGAATCAGGTGTTCACATGGGATGCGAAGTGTGAGCAAGAATTTGGAATCATGAAAAGGCGAATGGCGAGTGCTCCGTTCCTCGAGAACTTGGAAGGATTTGATTTCAGACCATGATGTGGGTTGGAACCTTAATTTTTGGCAAGCTTATCGATAAGACCGACTCCTATCGAAAGGATTGGAGAGAGCCTAAAGCATGATGCAAAGCTTATTGAGATTATCTAGAAGTTGGAATCCAAAGATAAGGAATTCGAAGTCAATCGAGAAGGTTGGCTTCGAAATAAAAGACGACTGGTTGTTCCTGATATTGACGGATTGAGAAATGAGGTTCTGAGGGAATGTCATACTCAAAGTTGACAATTCATACAATTGATAGTAAGATGTATCAGGACATGAAGCGAGCGTACTGCTGGGAAGGGATGGAGAGGGATGTTGGAAATTCATTTCCAAATGCATGAACTGTTATTTAGTGAATGTTGAACAGAAGAAGTCGAGTGGATTGCTTTAGCAATTAGAAGTCCCTACATGGAAGTGGGAGCAGATATCGATGAATTTTATCGATGGACTACTTAAAACCAGGGTAGGAAACGAAGGCATTTGTATCATAGTTGATCGCTTGACCAAAAGTGCCAGAATTATTCCTATCAGATCGACTAGGAAAACATCGAAGTTAGTTGAGCTTTATATAAAATGGATAGTTCGATTCCATGGTATCCTGAAGAGCATAGTGAGTGATCGAGATCCATTATTCATGAGCGGATATTGGAATATTTTTCACGAAACTTTGGTAGATGAATTGTGTTTGAGTACAACTTATCATCCCCAAACCAATGGTCACACCAAGAGGATTAACCGAGTTTTGGAAGATCTCCTTAGGGCTTGTGTATTGGACTTCGGAGGATCATGATAAGACCATCTACATTTAATTGAGTTTGCGTATAACAATAGTTACTAGCCAAGTATTGGGATGGCATTGTACGAGGCGTTGTATGATAGACCGTGTAATTCTCCAGCATGTTGGCTAGAGACTGGAGATAAGTTGGTATTGGGGACAGATATGATCAGAGAGACATCAGATTGTATCGAGATCGTTCAGAAATGAATGAAAGCAGCCCCAGACCGTTGGAAGAGTTATGCTAATAAGCATCGAAAGGATTTGGAATACGACATTGGCGATATGGTTTTCGGGAAGATTTCACTGTTAAAGAATGTTGTTCGGTTCAGAAGTAAAGGAAAGTTAGCTCCAAGGTTTGTTGGACCATTTTTCATGGTCGAGCGGACTGGAAAGCTCGCGTACAGATTGGAGTTACCCGAGAAGATGTCGAGTGTGCATAATGTTTTCCTTGTGTCATTTCTACGTAATTTTGTGCATGATTCGATTGTGATGGTATCTCCGGAGCAGTACAAAGACCTAGAAGTGGAGACCGTAGCTGCAAGACCTCGTAATAAGCTTCACATTGTGGGGAATGACATGAAACAACTTAAGAGGAAGACAATTACGCTAGTCAAGGTGCAGTGGAGTGAGGATGAGGATGATTGTACGTGGGAGACGGACGAGAATATGAAGACGATCCATCCAGAATTCTTCGTTTGTATGACCCATTAATATCGTGTCACCTTACACCATTGTAACTTGTACTATCGTTGTTAGAGTTCCGCGTGCTAGGATAAGGCTATGGATGCGTTGTTTGATGGATGCTATTTTTGATGATAAATTAGTTGCTTCTGGCTGGTAGGCATGCAGAATTGTTTTGGTTGCTTATGTTTGCTTGGAATTTCGGGGGAGAAATTCCTAAAGGGGGAGAGGGAGGGAGAACGTAACGACCAGCTGTTTTACGTATCAGAGGATCGTAAAATATTTTTATTTAGTTCCTTGAGAGTTGGATCATTCTAATATTTTGATATGTTGTTTATGGGGATTTGAGACATGCCCTACCAATTTTATTTGTGTCCATTTTGCCCTTGCCAGTTTATATAGGGTATAACTTTTGACTGGGAACGAATCAGGTGCTGAGATCAATTTCATTAGAAAGGAAATGATGTTTTCGATTCCCTAGAGTGGTCACATTAAAGATTTGGTTTAGCGGTTTGGGAAGAATCATTGTTTTAGTGCTTCACAGTTTGTGTACAGGCTTGGCTAGTCATTAATGGGCTGAATTGGTATGGCCCCACTACGCCATAAATGGCCTAATGTCACGAATTTGCAAGGTGTTGCAAGCCAAAATGCGACGATAGCTATACTATTTTGGTCCTACTACAATGTTCTATTTTTGATGTTACCTTACCCATAAAAATGTGTTGCTCTAGATAAACAAGTGTAACATGATGCAACATTTTATACTGTGTTGCAATAGTAGACCTTTCCATATCCTACGCGGTGATCTACATCAACGCGATCCAATGGTCCATGTTACTGATCCGCATCATTCTGATTTTCCTTCATCGCCTTAGCTTCTTTTCCCTAAATTTTCATTTTTCCACTGGAACATAATTCACGCTATTTTCACTTGAGAATAAATAAAGTCAGCTTCCACTATAATGGTCGATCGAACTAGGCTTTTACTCTCTTCAACAAATCGCACTTCAGCTTCTTTAATTCAAGATGATCCTATGATTGCTTCGAATTACAACTTCTCCTCTCGTCGTCGATTTCTCGAATGTTACTGGTGCTCCGATAATCTTCGATCCTGGTCATGCTGAGATGAAATTGATCTCTGAAATTAGTACGAGATTTTGGCACTTTTTACTTTTGATTATTGTTTTTTTGTTCAATTTCAATCCCACCTTTGCCTATGATTAATTCATGTCAATTTATAGGGTTTCGAATCCCAAAATAATCTCTAATTTCAACACTAGGTTTGGTTGTGATTTGTAGCTTTGATTTTGTCGAGTTTGAAATTTTCAAACTTTGTGGAATTTAATTTCGTGATGAATGACTCAACTGAAATTAGATTTTCTGGAATTAAATTTCTGAAATTACATGTTGATTAATGGAAGATGAATATTGGGCAATTCAATATATTTGCAGAGTCAAAGATAAACTCTAGGAGTTTATTGAGTTGCTTGAATTGCTGATGACTTGCTTGTGAGTTTATTGTGTTGTTATGCACTTGTATATGTTGCACTTTGGTCTCTCTTATTTAACCTTCAACTTGCCATATGAAATAGCATACAAACTCATAACCATGAACAATTGGTCTGAATTATTTGAAGGTGATTAAGTAAGCTTATTTTATTGATCAGAATACGTCAGTGCATATATTGTATGTATGTATGTGCAGTACTTAAAGGCCTTTACTTGAATCTTACTACAGCTAAAGCGAGAACTAAGGATCCTATTATTTGGAACTGGAATTGGAATTGGAATGAAACAACATATAAACTCATATATATGCATCCTCTTGTTTTATTTACTGCACTACTTCCAATTGTTTATTAGTTTTGTATGATAAAAATGATATTTATGTATTACTAGGTGTGATCTTATCCTAATGTGTGGAAATGGAATGAAACTTTTAAACTACAGAAGAAGTGGTGCAGTATGTAGGGTATGCGATTATGTGCAGTTTTGATAAGTGTAGCATGCGGGGTATGTTTTGAGATGGTGCTGAAGAAGGATAAGTGCAGGCAAGGGGACACAAGGTGTTTGTGGTCGGAGAGGATGTAAGCGTGTTACAGAAGTGGAAGTTTTGAAGTTTAATGTTTATTGTTGTTGTTTAAGGCTTTAGGTGATGACAGACTTAGCGTGCAGTGTTTCAAAGAAGGTTTGGTCTTCCAAAATCAGATGAATCGGGTGGTGCAGACTATGGGGACCCAGACCCCGTTGGCGCTGTGCCCGGACCGCTGACTGCTCGCCTTCGGATCGGCATATATTTGTCAGTGTTAGTGTCTGTATGAATTGAAACTGCATATGTAATGGGTGATGTAGTGAGGAGTATATGTATATATGATTGACTATGTTATTAATAGTGAATTGTAAATTGTGGAGTTAGAAATATGTATTATTTCAAATGCTGAAATAAAACATTAATTTGAATAAAAATACGGTTTGAATATTTAATTCTGTGTAATAGCTTATACTTCTCATTTTTGTTATATTATACTTTTTTTAATATAAATATTTATAGCAATATTTTTGGAATGTTGCTATTGACAACTGAGGATGTCGCTACAGACCTAAATAGGGGTCTATTGTAACAATATTTGTTATGTTGCCTTTGATAATCAAAATGTTGCCTTTGAGGTCTGCAGCAACGGTGAAAATTGCATTACCCGAAAAATATTTCCAAAGACCTGTGCCAATATGTTTTTGGCCTGTGCCAATATTTTTTTCCTATCGCATTAGGCCGTTTATGGTGTAGCGCTCATTAATGGGCTAGTTAGAGGCTATAAATAAGAGGTTAGAGGGATGCAGAGGGGTTTACTTTCTTCATTCTCTCATTTGGTTGAGCTCATGACCTCCTTGCTCAATCAAATACAGCTTTCCTCCGTTAAAATTCTAGATCTACGCAAGAAGATTGAATATCTTCATCAAGCAAAGCTTGATCTACATCGAATGAAGGAAGATCACATCAAATTGAGAGTTTTGAAGATTGACCATCGCTGTCCGGATTTTTGATTAGTCGATTTCAAGTTATTTTGAAGAATTGGTGAGTGGTAAGCAACTCTCACATGGATTCAGTAGAGTATATGGGTTGACCTTATGGTCATCATTTCAAGTTGTTTTCACTTAGATCTAATCGATGTAAGTATGTTTCCAATTTGAATCACCATAGGTCCTAATTTATCAACTTTAATAAGTGAACTTCTATGTAACAGCATGATGATAATCATTGTTTGAATGTTTTTTGATAATTGCGTGGTTTTTTGTTATTTTTTTGATTGAATCATTGTTGAAAAGTTGATATTGGATTGGTTTTCGAGTATGAAATCAAGTCGTATTCAAGTGTGAATTCGGTCGGGGTTTCGGATGTGCAAACATGTACGTATCAGGTAACTTCATTGTATGGATCGGGAGGAAATCGGACAATGGATCTGGCACAAAAATCCTGGAGGTGCCGCGTGAAAACAGTTGATTTGGAAAGCATTTGGATGGATCGGGCAAGCCAAATCAATGGGTCGGGCAAAAGTTGTTTAACAACATTTGGCAAATGATGTAGCAGGACATGGATCAGGCAGAAATGAAATCATGGATCGGGCAACAAAATCTTGGTGTTGCGCACAAGAAAATGGTGGGTCGAGCAAGGTGCATGACCATTAATTGGGCGGTTTTCAGGCCATGGATTGGGCGCATATTACAGCGCTTCCCAAACGTTGTTAAAAGGGGATGGATCGAGCGCTAGGTAAAAGCATGGATCAGGCATTAAAAATCATGGTGTGTGCACATGTTTTGGATGGATCGGGAAGGTTCACATAGTGGATCGGGCGGCTTTCAAAAAAGACGGATCGACAAGTGGCACAGCGCTTCAGAAATGTTGTCTTTTTCATGGATCGGGAAAAAGCCAATGTGGATCTGCCATTTTGTCACAGTTGCACAATGCTCAGGAATGGGTGATCAGCCCATGCGCAACACGGTGGATCACCACCATTTCATGGATTGGGAAGACAGATCCAGAATTTGACATGCGGATTTGGTAGCATTTCCAAAACACCATGAAATGCAGTTTCAACGTTGTGCTTAGTTTTCATAGCGAAAAAGATGAAAATGCTATGAAATGCAGTATCGATCAAATAATGCATATTTGTAGGTCGACGATGACTGTGGCTTCGATGCAAATTCAAATAGGAATGTTCGAAGTTTCATGGAGTATTCGTTGATCCTTGAAATGCAAAGAATGCGACTCAAGCGTGTTTTGAGCTCATGAATAATGGCCTCTCAAGTGTGCTTTGAGCTTATGTATAGTCACCGGTGATGACGACTAGAGTTATGGAGGCCGAGAAATTACCATTGTCGTAGGTTCTAGCGGACTCAAAGCAAAGGTATAATAGGTACGCCTTAAAGACCGGTTGAATGGTTGAATATCCTGGGCAGTCATGATGGCGTATGGATTTTTTGCTAGAGCCGGGGTTTACCATTAGCCCTTAACGGGCGACATGATGTTGAGTGGTCATATGATCAATGATGGTTTCCAAGTAAGATTGACGGTGATAGCCAGAGTCATAGATGATGATTATTTCGCTTGTATCGTCTTGTGTAGACTATTCGACATCGAAGGAGACATCTCTTGAGTGCTTGTTTGATGTTGGTATAGGCCTATGGGGGTTGTGCTTTGGAGATGTCGATATCGATTAGGATGGTCTACGCTTGATAACTAATTGCCACGAATATATTGCTTGTTTCTACTGGATTATTGTAGAAGCTTTCACTGTCCGATATGGGGAAGACGGGTTTGGGTTTTTCTCTGTTGATGTTGGTAGATTAGTTGATTAATCTGCCTATTCTCATATACTTTATTGATGATGTTAGATATTTTTTTATCGCTCATCAAGACTGCTGTCTGACTCAAGGTTTTATGTTTCCTCTTATTACCTTGGGCTGTTCATCCATATTTTGGATGGGCAGACTGAGTAGCAGTTGACTGGTTGTTGACCTTGATGAGGACGATGTCACCGAGCAATGATGAGCTGGAGGCTTACATATTAGTTTCCTATTACCTACTATTTGTTATTTTTCTTCTGCTATGTTGATGTATTCTTTGAGAGACTTGTAGTGTGGCACTTTGTACAAACTATTATAGTGTACTCCAAGTTTGTATGGATTCTTCATAGTGATATGAAAAAGTTCAAGATTCTGCTCAATTCTGCTTCACTATTATTATATGTTGTATATGTTCTATTATATTTTATCCTTGCGATGTCAGTTATACGACATGTTCCGCGTACATTATTCTAAGCTGGTGATCGTCCATAGCTGGCTAGCATGTCCTTCAGTGCAATATTTCCCTTGTTAAGTGCAGGAATTGTGGGCGGTCGTCATAGATATGTTTCAAGAAACTAAAACAGACAACTAAGATTATTGAATTGAGCCTATTAGTGATGCATTAATTAAGTAAAAAGATTGTCATTAAATGAACAGAAAAAGTACTAATGTCGTATGTGACATTACCATTTGACTTAGTTAACAAAACCAACTACATAATGATTTAGAATACGACTATCCTTTGGTGACCAAATATGGTTATAACTTACAATTATGTACAATTCACCATATAACGCCAACAATTATGCTCACCATAAATAGAGCTAATTTAGCTAGATCAAAGGTCCAAGATCAGTGAATTATGCATTTCTATTGATTTTAGAATATAACTGAATGTCTGTAAACCAAAGTATTGTTTAGTGATGATATTTCTTAGTTATTTGACCAAATTCATATGAAAAGTAGAAAATGACAATACAGAAATCTACCAAACTTATAACTTCCCTTTCTCCTATATCCCGTAGATTAAATAATTTGGTTTCATTTGTTATCAATCAATGGCCACAATTTTGATAGTATTATCTTTTCTTATTGGGTGGATGTTAACGTAGGTTTCACTTGTTATCAATTAGTGGCCACAATTTTGAGGGTATTACCCTCGTTCATTGGGTGAATGTTAATGTAACACTACATTTCATACATTACAATAGGAAAAAAATCCTATGCTTTGCATCATTACTTTAACGTTAAACAAATTCACTAAAAATTGAGAACAAACTACATTATAATGGTTGCTCAAACAGTGGAAATTGGGACACTTTTTAGTGCTATATTTGATGAAATCTACCTTTTCTACGACAATTATTCTTTAATTTTTCTTATTAGCTATTCAGTTCTTCGGTTTTGTCTTGTAGGAACAACTTGCATGTATGATTCACATACTATTGTAGAACCAATCCTTTCTGTAATATCAATTTACCAATAAATGATAAGATAAAGAAATTTGGAGAAAATTAACCTCGTTTTTCATTGCAGAATAAACCTATATATATACATGTTCAACCCGAGCATATCAGGGAAACCCTAAAATGTATAACCAAATATATCCTGATATAACATGGTGCAATATGCCATATCAAATATATTTTAATATAACCTGGCGCTATATGCTATATCAAATATATCCTAATATAACCTTGTGCAATATGTCATATCAAATATATCCTAACGTAATATATTTTCATATAAAATATATCATAATATAACCTGCCATATCAAATATATCATATTACTCCCCCTCAAGTTGTAGCATGCAAATCACAAATGCCCTAATTGCGTAACAAATAGCCAAACAGTTAACGACCGACCCAGAGGGTAGCCCACCAAGCCCTCGAGCAAGGGTAGCCCACTGGCTGGGGAAATATAAAATGCTTTACTTCTTTATAAGTAGTTGTTATACTATGTAAACTGAACAGATTGTTATAGGATGTGTGGTTGAGTGGTAAGCATGGTGCTTATAGCTTAATGTTGGGAGGTTATGGTAGGTTCAAGACCTAACTAGTGCAACATTTTTTTAAAGGTCTATGTTAAAACCGAAATTCAATTTTAACACTAAAGGTGCTTTATAAGCACTTCACTAAAAGGTTGGATTAAAATATGGAACCACGTAATAACAGAAAAAAGTAAAATAATAAAGACAAGGAGTTTTTATAGTGGTTCGATCTAAAATAGATCTACATCCACTTTTGAATCAATTCTCATTATGGTAATTTACTTCACACCATTCAAGAATTTTCTCTTTACATTCATTTCCCGCTTTTCTCTCTTTCTAGGATCTAAATTACACTTGAATCAGTAAGGAAATTGAAGAGATATCTAGCTTTGTGATAATGGATGTATCAATCTTCGATCACTTAGGCGTTTTGATGCTCTTCTACAATTTGATACAAATTTTGTGTTAGATCCGAATTTTGGAGAGGATTAGTAGCCGTTGGAGACCATTCCAAATGAGTTAGACCAATTTCCATGGCACATGAGAGAGATTGGAGAAGCTTTGATAGAATTTAAGAGAGCTCTAATGTTGAATACAATTCATTTGATCCACATGATGTTGGAGAGAAGTTGTTTGATCCTTGGAAGCCATTAATGAAGTTGGTGGAGAGCCTCAAATTTGATAGCACTTCATGGTAGGAATAAAAATTGGACCCCCTTTGTGAATTATGAGGGGTATTTATAATTGGAGCTTAGGGGGAGTGGCACGGTTGTAATTTAACGTGTTTGGTTGTACAACAATCTAAAGGGATTGGCATGACCTAAAGAAATGCAGTCCAAAGCATGAGAACAACTTAGAAGCCGCGGACTAAAACAATTGCATGCTAAAATATTCGCGGCCTAAAGGATAGGAGCGGGCCCATTATGTACAGCTGTTGACAGTTATTGCTCACGGCCTAAAAATGAGGGAGCGAGCTACAAGCATCTTCACAGTCTAAAATGGAACCAACGACCTAAAAGCTGGCACGAGCTAACAATATTTGCGGGCTAAAAGGCATTAACGAGCTAAAAAACAATAGCGGCCCGATTTAAGTCAATGGGCATACGACCTACTATACTCATTACGTGAGAAGTAATGTTGGCCTACCTCATTTCTTCTTACCCAATAAATGACCTAATGGTCCTTTAATCAGCAATGACCTTTTTTACTCTTATCATAGCTGTTCTTTAATCTTTGCCACTTGTAGTCAACATATATATACGAAATACATGTGACATTTATATGGAATATCATAGTCCATGTGTCTTCTTTACCAGCCTTTTTCTAATCAACCTTCATGCCGTGTCACCATAGTATATATCATGCAGGTATATTTGCACTTCATTATATATGTACTTAAATGTAAACGATCTGACTATAGCTTCTTGATGTATATGACGACCTAAGCTGGTTAATGACATGGCGACGACCCAAGAGGGTGGTGAGCGGCCTTCGAGCTAAGAAGGAAGAACGACCTTCATGTTGGAACGGCCTAAGATAATTGTAAATGGCGATCTAGCATATACATATGAAGTTTACGTGGCAGTCATATGAGATGGTTCACCGTATGGCACTTTGTTTAGACTTCTAGAAAGAGCCAGTTATTTGTGGTATGCCATGCCAGCATTGGATAATAACGATCCGATGACTAGTTTGAGTGGAATGACATTGTTGCCACCATATGAATTTGCTAGCATATCAGTGTATCGGAGCTGGTGCTTGTTCCATCATATTGTATGTGAATGAGTCATATTATCATGTTGACATGCCCAAACTTTAAGCTTGCCACGTCACTTTACATTATTGTAGATACATGAAAACACGTCATCACATACTCCTTGCGACCCACATTGTTTATCATAAGAGTGACCCAAGGCTAGTTCGTAGGTCGCACAATCTTTCAGACCATAAGTCGTGTAGGTCGTCGGAGCTTTTGACTCTCAAGTAGCTTTAGCTTGTAGGTGGCTCAAGGCAAGTCTGTACGGTTTAAGAAGTTTCATGAACAATTTAAGTGGTCTAGCGACCCAAATGTTGATGATGTGGCAAGCTAGTTTTAGTAGCGAGCCAACTGAGGTTGCGGGCTAAGCGTTTGCTGACGAGCCAAATAGAGTAACGGGCTAAATGAAACCGTGTGTCAATGTTCATCAGTACTTCTAAGTTCTGAACCGCGTTTTTACAACGGGGTTAACATCTGCCCCCCAAAGTTTGTATTTTTCGCTTGTGAGAAATGCAAGCTTTGAAATGAACATTGATGTTGATATACTTTGCATTGAGATCGCCAAATATTTGCTATGGAAAATCATACCTTGAATTTGTATACTTCATGTCACCTGTTCTATAATTTAAAACATTCACTTGCACATTTTTGGACTTATACTTCACCATCGAGCATCCATATCCATAGTGGATTAGTTAAATCATTAGAAGATGAATTATAGCAAATTTCATTTTCAATTGAATAAGGTATTTGTGCTGGATTATTTTACTTAACAGTTTATAACTCGTCAAATTATTGTTTGCATAATACGATATTCTGATTCAAATTCGCATTATCGCTTAAAATCAACTTATTGACTAAAGTCGACAGTGGATATCAAGTGTTATTGTTTTTAAGATTTATATGATAATGTATGACAATCCGCATTTGGGAAGTGCATATCTATGATTTGTTTTCTGCTTCCTTTTATGTCTTTGATTATCCGTGCCTCGACTTAGGAGGTCATCATTAGTCTTCATTATGGGAAGAATTTTTTGTTGTTCAATATTTTTTCACTATGTCAGCTAGCTCTGACATTGGAGACTTTGTTGGTTGCCCCGTGCTTTGGAGAGCCACTATAATCCCATGTTTGTTCTCTTTTGTTGGCTAAATCAGGGTTATAGAGTTCATTGAACACCGTTAACTTCTCCTGTGGAGAAGGTGCTTTCTCTATAGAAAGGATTTTCGGTTGTCGCATCATTTCGCAATGCGAACTCCAACGACATTTAGATGAGGTTGTATCGCTTCGTGCCACGAATTCCCATGTTTCGTTTCACTTATAGTGAACTCCAACGCTTCACTTCCCGCAACGAATTCCAACGAACCTTTGGAGGGTTGCATCTCTTCGTGCCACGAACTCACATGCTTCGTTTCACTTATAGTGAACTCCCACTCTTCGTTTCGCACAACGAATTCCGCAACCTTTAGGATTTATATTCTTCACATCTGGTGATTCCATATGCTATGCAAATGGATTTACATTCTTCACATCTGGGGATTCCAGATGCTATGCAAATTGATTTACATCCTTCTAATATGGGGATTCCAGATGCTACGCAAATGGATTTACATTCTTCACATCTGGGGATTCCAGAAGCTACGCAAATGAATTTACATTCCTCACATCTGGGACTTCCAAATGCTATGCAAATGGATTTACATTCTTCACATCTAGGACTTCTAGATGCTATGCAAATGAGTTTACATTCTTCACATCTGGGGACTCCAGATGCTATGCAGATGGATTTATATTCTTCACATCTGGGGCTTCCAGATGCTACGCAAATGGTTTTCATTCTTCACATCTGGGGATTCCAGATGCTAGGCAAATCGTTTTCATTTTTCACATCTGGGAATTCCAGATGCTATGCAAATGGTTTTCATTCGTCACATCTGGGGATTCTAGATGCTACGAAAATGGTTTTGGTGGCTGTTATATTGTTTCACAGGGAGGCCACCAGTCCCTTTGTCGGATGCCTGACTTGGCAGGCTGTTCTTATTTAGGAACTGAAGATATGAACCTCTCACTTAGGGAAGTGCCCCTTCGACAAAAGTCATGGTTCTCGTGTTTGTTTGACGTGGCGCTTGTTCATTGTTTGAATCTTTGCGACTTTCCCATTCACTTTTCAAGGTGGTGTTTTTTCTTTTTTTGCATTTGGCTCTTGAACTAGCGTTGTTGGGGTCGCGATGTTACAGGAACAAGCGCTCGACAGATGGCCTGCAACATGAAATCATCTTTTAAGAAAGTTTTGATTTGACATCTAATTTTGCAAGCAAGAAATTCATTTAGACAGATATTCTCTCAGTCGTAGAGCTAATGTTTAGTGCATCACTTGCAGATTATTACACATTGTTTACAAGAAGTCTTGAATATAATAGAAAGTAAGACGTGAAGTAAAGCATGAACTAAAGCAGGAAATAGAGCATGAAGTAAAGCAGTGGCTAACTAAAGCATGAACTAAAGCAGGAAATAGAGCATGAAGTAAAGCGGTGGCGATGTTGATCGCTTATTCTGAGCCATTGAAATTGGAGCACCATTAGCGGTTATTAGTTGATGATCAGCGTTAGATTGGTTTGAGCAGAAGCTATGTTGCTTGGACTAGTCTGATCATTGGATGCCACTTGCCCCTGGGGGTTGCAGAAGGACTCAGGGCCTACGGATTCTTTACATACTACTACAGCCTATTTTTCCTGATCAATTCCTCGATGAGGTTCTTCAGGTATGGCACTCATTTGTGTTATGACCAGGATGGTTGTAAAATCTGCAAAATTTTCCCGAGTTACTGCTTTGTCGCTTATCCTTATCGGATGTGGCTCCGTGTATTCTTCAGAATTCTTTATTGCAAGATAGATATTTTCAGGAGTGTCATTCAAAGGCGTCAGGTCTAATGAGTTGAAAAGGCGAGACTTCTTATTAGCCTTGTTGCTGTTCCATCGTTGGCGCGCTTCTGCCCGTGAATGTTCTTTCTATTGCACTGAGTAGCAGCATTTTTGGGAGCTTCAAGAAGTTGGTTACCATCAATAATCTGAAGAGGCACATGATTATAGTCCACCCTGATATATATTCTACGGCTTTTTTATAGAAACTTTCAAGCATGTTCGGCTCTTTCATTTTGATCCATCTCCTGAATTCGCTCTTCTTATCTATAGCATCGATCAGAGACATGAGGACTATATGGGGTTCTGGATTCCTTATTTCAGACAAGGCCACATTAAATCGACTGAGAAAAGCTTTAATAGATTCCCCTGGATTCTGTTTCATTGCTGAGAGTGTTATAGCATCTTTGACTTTGGTAGCATACAAGCGGAACTACTCTTTGAACTTTTTGACTAGGTCAGAGAACCGGTCTATGGATTTAGGTGGTAGCTTTGTGAACCATAATGATGCAGCACCTTCTAAGTAGAGAGGAAAGTACGTGCATCTCATCTCGTCGGTAGCCTTAGCTGCACTCATATGCCACTCGTATTTGAACAGAAAGTAGTTAGGATCAACAAAGCCGTTGTACGGAGGCAGGTTTGGAGGATTGAACTTCTTTGGACATTATGCTTCAAGGATTCTTTTGGTGAATGGAGTCCTACCTGGAGAGAAGTCCCATTCTCTTTCATCGTCTTTGCTAGCTTGATTCCTCTTCATGATTTGCTCTATCATATCCGAGATGTATTCTTCAGTGTTATGGCACTCTACGAAGCTGAGCTCTTTACCAAATGTTCGTCTAGGTAAACGGTCTTGATTAGAGAGCTTAGGAACTTTGCCTTCTCGACGAGGAGGTGCCCCCATGACAGGATTGGTAGCCTTTCGAGGACTCACTCTGGAATGAATCCTAGCCTTTGATTTTAGTTCATCGATGTTAGCTTCGTCCTTGTCACTCATCCAATCATAATCGCCTTCCATGTTGTCATTGCGGTTTTGATCGGAAGCGGGCGATTTGTCATTCTCTTCGAGATCAACATGGACTTTTGGAGGGGCTGGATTTGGTCGAGCATTAAGGATGGCGTCAAGTTTCTCCATCATATCCTTAGTAGAAGCATCCACCCTTTGATTTACGTTGGCAATAGCGGCATTTAATTCATTTCTAGTCACACTGGATCCACTTACCGAGTTTTCACCAACATCGAAACGGTTAGCAAGCGGTGTTTCTCCATTAGCAATATTATTGGCATTTTCGACATCTTTACTTATGGTCTTCTTAGATTTCGCCGTTATGTTGGATAAGGAAGTGGTTTAGAACTTCTATGCAAGGCTTTTAGACTTGAGAAAAAGTGTGAAGGAAGGAAATGCGGACGTGGGCCCACGGTGGGTGCCAAATGTTAAAATCGAAATTCGATTTTAATACCAAAGGTGCTTTATAAGCACTTCACCAAATGGTTGGATTAAAATATGGAACCACGTAATCACAAAATGAAAAGTAAAAAAATGAAGATAAGGAATTTTTATAGTGGTTCGATCTAAAATAGATCTACATCCACTTTTGAATCAATTCTCATTATGGTAATTTACTCTACACCATGCAAGAATTTTCTCTTTACATTCATTTCCACTTTTCTCTCTTTCTAGGATCTAAATTACACTTGAATCGGTAAGGAAATTGAAGAAATCTCTAGCTTTGGGTTGAGGGATGTATGAATCTTTGATCACCTAGGTGTTTTGATGCTCTTCTACGATTTGATAAGAATTTTGTGTTAAATCCGAATTTTGGAGAGGATTAGTAGCGGCTGGAGATCATTCCAAATGAGTTAGAGCAATTTCCATGGCACGTGAGAGAGATTGGAGAAGCTTTGATAGAATTTAAGAGAGCTGTAGTGTTGATTAGAATTCATTTGATCCACATGATGTTGGAGAGAAGTTTTTTGATCCTTGGAAGCCATTAATGAAGTTAGAGGAGAGCTTCAAATTTGATAGCACTTCATGGTAGGAATAAAAATTGGACCCCTCTCTTTGTGAAATATGAGGGGTATTTATAATTGAAGCTTACGGGGAGTGGCATTGTTGTAATTTAATGTGCTTGGCTGTACAACGATCTAAAGGGACTGGCACGACCTGAAGAAATGCAATCCAAAGAATGAGAACAACTTAGAAGTCGTGGACTAAAACATTTGCCTGCTAAAGTATTTGGAGTTTTAATGAATCTTTAATTAGATAGAAAAGATCGAGAATGGAGTATCACTAGTTCTTGTTGCAGTCATGATGGGGGGTTCTCGCTTCGTGGTTTGGTGGCGAACGGGAGACTCTTACCCCCACATGTCCCTTGTGGTGGGGGTTGGTTAGGCAGTGGCCGCGAGGCTCGCGAGGGTCGCCGTAAAACAAGTTACTGGGGGACCATGTGAGAGCCACGGTGGGTTTTACCTGCTGCTTAGGGGGATGAAGAGATGGTTGCAAAGCCTACCGGATTTCGTCGGCTATCTCACAGTTGGCCACCGCGATTAGTTTAGGTTTTTTTTTCTTCTGTATGAACTCGAAACGAGGGGGGGCCAGAGGAGTTAGGAGAGGGAAAGGGGATTTTTTTATTATTTTAATTATTTAATTTACAAAAAGTTGACTTTTTCATACGACCTCTAAACGAGGCCCACCGCCTGTCGTCCATAGCTAATTACCCCCATTCCGAACACAATGGGATATGTATCGTAAGCTGATTCGATCGTTTCGATCAGTTTTCATCAAAATCAACATATAACTCTATATATTGAATTTGAACGCGCATTTCAATTTACCGGGGTCACATACGAAGCTAGAAAATATTTTTCTGGAATTTTTCTAGTTAGTATGTGACCCCAGTAAATTGAAATGCGCGTTCAAATTCAATATATAGAGTTATATGTTGAGTTTGACGAAAACTGATCGAAACGATCGAATCGGCTTACGATACATATCCCACTGTGTTCGGAATGGGGGTAATTAGCTATGGACGACAGGCGGTGGGCCTCGTTTAGAGGTCGTATGAAAAAGTCAACTTTTTGTAAATTAAATAATTAAAATAATAAAAAAAATCCCCTTTCCCTCTCCTAACTCCTCTGGCCCCCCTTCGTTTCGAGTTCATACAGAAGAAAAAAAAAACCTAAACTAATCGTCAATCTAATCAACACGGTTCAGCCCTAACATTTATATACTTTTCACCTGTGTGGTTGTTGCTGTTGTGAGTCGCTTCGGTTTGATCGGACGATCCGGGTCCGATGGAGTCATTTGTTGGCTCATTTGCGCCCCAAAGGGCAGGGAAACGTAGTGTTCAGGCATTTTAATCCACATCGGTGGACCGGCCCTGACGATCCAAGTGTCACTCGAGCTCTGATCCTGAGACATGGTAGGCTAGATTGTCTCGAATCGGTAGAGGACTATCTTTTGCCTCGGTTCATAGATGGCTACATGGTACAAATTTTAATTAATCCATCAATAATCAACAACACAAACATCAATCAATTAGTTGGTTATCATTTCAAATGCATAACTTTGATATATAGTCAAAAAATCAGATTTTTGATGCCAAATCACAACAATAAGTCCTATCTAGTTTTGGTTCTCACACCAGTCAATAGGAAATATATAGAAAGCCCACTTTCGTCACTCGAACATAAATTCTAATGATGGAGCTCCATCATCAAAATCATCTCCGGGCGACTAGAGTGTAATTCTATATCTATCCAGTATATTAAAATTTCAAATACACGTGGATCAGACGTATACGCAAAATCTTTATATACTGGACTGTCCAATCAACATAAATAAGTAATCAAATACGAATAATTCGATTAAAATTGCAAAACAAAAATACAAAAAGGAATCTCGCTCGATCCGAATCAGTCGCTAAACCGATCTAGACCGTTCGAAACGCCTGATTGTTTTGAGAACATGACAAATCAAAATGCACACGGAAGAACATTTCATTGTTAATTACAACAATACCATCAGAATACAAGAATACACAGAGTATAAATGAATATTACACAGAAATATCATAGATTTAAATTACATTTAAATACATCGCAGCGGAAAATAATACAATACACAACTAGAAGAGATATACGGATACAAAGCTTTCCGGATATCATTCCAGCTGTAAACCAGGATCTTGTGAATATAAATCTGCAAAACCAAAACTACTAGCTGCCCGTGTCAAAATAAGGGCACCCAGAGTTTAGGTTAAAACAATAAACTCCAGGTCAGTCATGGGACTGGTGTGAGAACTAAAACAATTATTAATCTTTATTTTAAAGTTTGGTAAATCAAGGGACCACGTCGTATAACACGGAACGTGTAACAACCCGTATTTCGATAACACGTTAAAACAAGAAATCAAGGCAGAATTTAATTATAAAACCTGAATCAGGATAAACGGGTTGCACCATTGCGTTCGTCTCGGAAAAATACGCGAAATAGAGTCCGAAATTTCGTAAATCGGAGTTCGTATGACTGAGATATGGCCTCGCAAAGTTTCACGAAAATTCAAATCCGAAAACAGATTTGAAATTCAGCCCAATTAAGACACCACTCCATTTTTAGGCCTGGTTAAGACACCACTCCATTTTTTAGACTTGACTTCTTCCCCAAGACATGCTTTAAAGGCTAGGATTGGTTCTAGGGTTTATCCTATGGCTAAAACTATCCTAGTCTTCTATAAAAAGACCCCTAACCCTCTCCTAAAACCCTCATTATTCATTCTAGTAACTAAACTATGGCAAAATCAATCCTCTCATGGCCTCCACTCTCTTCATAAAATTCCTAAATAAATTTCTAAGTGATTTTCCATGCATACAAGTGTTTTCAAACTTGTATGAGCATCATTAGCTTGCATTCAAGTCAAGTTTCTATATTTGCGTCATAAAGAAAGAGTTTTGATCATTTTGGCTCAAGGGTTTTTATGTTAGAGCTTGCATTTTGGGTCTATTTGATTGCATAAGGGCTTTTTCATATCTTTTGTGCCTTCATAGCAATGTAAGCCCTTTCCCTACTCTTAGATATTAACTATGAAGTTAAATGTTCATGTTGCAAGTTTGGGTTTGATCATTGAGTATGATACATGCTATCATGTCATGCAAGTTTATGAAGTCATTATCTTGATCTTGTGGGCTAAAAGCTACAACCTTTATGTTGAAATGTTGCATTATGCAACATGAGAACCCTCATAACCTTTATGTCAACTTGCATATGAATTCATAACCCTTATATGATGATATATGCGAGTTACTAGTCATCATTCCATGTCTTTTGTCACCATGATTCGCTTATGTGCCAAGTTTGGGTTTATGCATGTTTTTGAGGCTTAAGAATGTAATATGCAAGTTAATGAACACATTTGTGCCTCATTTGCCACCATGATTAACTTGTGGCTTAATATCCATTTTTGTCATGCCTTTGCCAAGTCTCTTCTTTTAATCCATTACGTTGTTGCGAACGTATATGCGAGTTTAAAAGCGTTGGGTTATGTTATGGGTAATTTCTAGTGACATGAAAATATAACTTGAAAATATGACTTGAAATATAACATGGAAGTTGACATGTAAGTATGCATAAAAACATAAGCTTGGGAATTTACCTATTAAGTTAGGTCTACCCTTTGGGAATTTACCTATTAAGTTAGGTCTACCCAAATGCTTGAAAACTTGTAACATGTTTTGGAAACACGATGGACATGACACTTAGATAATATAAGTGTGGCCAACTCGAGGTTGGGTTGAGTTTGCAACGTAAAACTACCCGGAACCGACCGGCCTAACTAGTAGTTGCAAACAATAGGACCCAATGTGAGAAGTTGGTCATGTTGTGCTTGAACCCGAGGTTAGACCAAGTTGTGGTGTAAAGCTACCCGGAACCGACCGTCTTAACTAGTAACCACAACAAAGTCTAATGTGAGAGGTTGAGGTGCATTAAGTAATTAATGCCACATGATAGGGTTAAGTTAATTTGATTAATGACTCTTAATCAAATATGACATGGACAAATGGGTTAAGTAATTTGATTAGGCTAATGATACTTAACAAAACATGACAAGGTTGGGTAGGTTAAGTAATTTGATTTGCCTAATGACACTTAACCATTTTTATACGACTTGTGGACGGGGTTAAGTTAACCAACACTTAATCAATCCAACACGATAACTTGGTAAGGTTAAGTAAGTTTTCTTAATGACGCTTAACCGAAAAATACAGTTAATGGATGGGGTTAAGATTGGACTCAACTAGTCTAAGCATGGAAATCGGATGGGGTTAAGTTAGCCTAGACTTAATTAATCCCACTTGGTAGTTTAATGGAGTTAAGTTAAACACTTAACTAATCTAACATGATGATTTGAGGTGGTTAAGTGACCTATACTTAACCAATCTAACTCGTGAATTTATTGAGGTTAAGTTAACCTATACTTAACCAATCTAACGTGAAAACATGATAAGGCTAAGTCACGAATCGCTTAAATACGCTTGACCGATTTGACTCAGTAATTTGATAGGGTCAAGTTAACATATACTTAACCAACTTGAGCATGGTTTGTAGGGTTAAGTCTTGAACTTGGATACTTAGCCAATTTTGACATGATTTGTAGACGGGTTAAGTCATGAACTTAAGTGACACTTAATCCATTATGTAAACCCTAGTTCTGAGGATTAGGTGGATAACCGTAGTTAACAAGGATAACGGGAATAAGGCTAAGTGGTAAACCTTAGTTGAGGAATAACTAAGTAATGATTCTTAGTCAAGGAAATTTAGACCAGTTCATAGATAGATGAGTAACCTGATACGGTAGGTCATCGTTTAAGTATACGAGTAGGAGCAAGTATCTGATTTGGATAAAGGCTCCAGCGAACTGGGTAACGAAGCAGCGGCTTCGGGGAACGTGAGGGTATTCTTGGTATCCCTATATGAGCTGCCAGGTGATTATACTAGGCTCATGAGAGGTTAAGGTCTGCGTTAGAAGAACCAAGAGTATGCCTTGGTTGCTATACGAGCGACCTAAAGACGGGGATGGATAGGGGATAGTCGACGATACACGGTCGTACCCTAGATAGCATTTCGTCAGGCTACCTACCATCTTTGGTCAAGCGTGTACGTACGGAAAGGCAGAGAACACCCAATAGACCATAATTGCTATCTAATTATGGTTGCGGTAAGGCTTGGATGTGGGTTGGCCAGTGTTGTGTTCTCATACAGGATTTATCCTGTCTTGTCTTTCACTAGTTGAGGGAGTGGTCTCGTGGGACCATAGCCACGTATAGGAAAAAACAGACCTTAGCATCTGCATCGGCAGATAAATGGAAAGCTCCCGACCGAGTCCTGTATTTCCTGGTCTGCCCTGTGACAGGACTCGGATGGCACGATGTGATACATGTGCATACAATCATGGAAAAACGATTCACGATATATGCGTGGGAAAAAGGGCGCGGTTGGCGGTTAGCGTAATCCCTAGTGGCCCTAGGTGGTTGAACCCAAACCGAGATACGAAAACGTGCAATAGGTAAGCATAATCCCTAGTAGCCCTAGGTAGCATAAGTCCTAGTTGTACAAACGATAATTCATGTTGGAAGACCCTGGCTAGGTTTAGGGTAACAGTCCAAACCGATCTTAAGGATCATGGAACTATGTTAAAGTAATATAGAATCTCATGGGAAAGCCCGTATGGTCTACGACAAGGGACTGAACATTTACATGGAATAAAACATACAAGTTGAGTAACCTATATATGCGATATATTAGGTTGACATGGACCATTACACGACTTTTGAGTGAGGGTCATTCTTGGTTAACACATGACACGGTGGGGATACTAGTACGGTAGGTGCAGAGCTAAAATACAGGATAGATATCACGGGGCGTTATACGTGACAGATATCTTGGGGATATTATACTTGATAGAAACCTGACGATGTGATACCTTGTTTTATCTTGACATCGTAATCTATCATGACACCTTAGTTTATCTGAGTTCGGTAGTTCATCCTGTTATTTTGATTTAGCTTATCTATCTTGTTATCATGCTTATGTTCATCTCAGTTTCTCATGTCAGTTAACTTTACTAGTTTTTATGCTAATAGTAGATAGGGATTACTCAGTCTTTTTGACTGACCCGTTTTGTTTTGCCTCTTTTCTTCCGTTTCCCCCCCAGGTTACAGGGAGGAAATACTGTTGTTTAGTTCGGACTTCTTCTGCTTGAAGGTCATCATGGATGGCTTGGACTTTACTTGGCTATGGCTACTTTACTGTTTTTACTTGGGGAATAATTTATGAAAAAGTCTTTATGCTTCTTTACTATTGCAAGACAGGTTTTGATGTACTCTGATGTAAAAGGCTTTAGACCTTATTCATTCATGTTATGAAAGTTTGATTTTACTTCTGCTATTTTACATGTTCTGTCTTGTGATATTTCTGTGCATGTTTACCAATAATGCCCCTCTAAAGCTAGTGCATTCCCTTGTGAGTGACCCTAGCGGAGGCGGGGTGTTACATTTGGTATCAGAGCAGAAGGTTACCAGACTGGGCAAAAGTTTTTAAAGACCTTCTGAAAACTATTTGAAAAACCGTTTACAAAGAAGCATTTTTCAAGAAAATTTTCTTTTAAAAGAAAAAGGCTATTCCCCAAAGGCCATTAGCGCTATCCTTGTTTCCTTAATTGAATCTCTTTTCCTTTCTTTCCTCCATCTGTAGTCACAGTGGTTTTAACTGCGACTAGTCTTTTCTATCTACGAAAGTGCTTTCCATACGATGGAGGTGGTTCTCGAGAGACCAGTGGCCGCGTTATAAGAAAGGATAGTGAGAAAGAGGATAAAGGATACGAGTTTAAGGATGAGCAACTTGTTGGTATGGCTTAGTCCTCAAAGGAGGGAGAAAGATGAACAATGAAACCCATGACGAGAGAGTACCTTTGGCATGGTAAAACGGGGCGGATAGTTAAGTATTGTGGGACAAGGACAAGATCATCGGGAGGGCAATAGTATGCTCTCATTTCTAGGCTACCTCGGAAGGAGGGTAACGATCTTGTTAAAGGTTTAGCTTTTCTTCTCTATCATCCCGTTAGGACTTCGTTTTTCGTATCATTTAAGTCTGCTTCAGTAGTTGAGTCTCTGCACCTTAAGTACTAGTGTAATAGAGAATCCCATTTTTGTCTCAAAGTCCTATTGGAGAATCAGTCCATTTATACATGACTTGTTTGGATTTGAGAATGTCTATGCCAGGTGTTGAGTTTGGAAATAATGCTTATGTTTATAAGCTATGGATGGATTCTAGGGATGAAGTGGTTATCCAGTAAAGGGTGCCACTCTCGGTTTTGATAGGAGGGTAGTTAGACTCTTGACTAGCCTTGGTAATACTCTCGAAGTATCGTGTAACCTTTTTGAGGTTCTGTCGTGACTAGTTACTTAGAATCCCTTGATGCCTTTATTGGAAATTTGAAGCCCGATCGAGTGGTGTTCGCCGATAAGATGGATGGTTTACTTCATTTAAGCATGGGTTATAGAGATCACCCTAGTAAGTGCGCTTGATAACCTGGTTGGCATCTGTTTACTTTCAAGAGGAAGTTCTTCTACGTGGAATACCTTGTGGTACGAGGTCCGAGATTCACTAGTGAATTTTGGAAAGCTTGCATGAGATCATGAGTACGCAGTCATGTTTGCGCCAAGTATTCTAGGAAAAGGATAAGTGCAAGTGGAACGAGAGGCGACGAAGAAATGAGTTCCAGCTCATGCTATGGAAACAGGAAATAAGAAGCTACGAAATCGCGAAGTTAAAAGACGGTCAAGGCACAATGGAATTAAGCTCGAGGAAATACGACTTTGATGGTCAAAGACTAGATACGCGCATGATATCTCTTTTTGGGAGTATGTCCTTGATCCCTGTTTTCTGTAGAGCTTACTTGTAGGCTATCTTTTGTGGACATCTTCTTGGTCCTATTTTCTGTTACAAACCCCGTAAGGAGTTTGTCTTGTTTATCTTCTCGACCCTGTTTCAGGGAATCCTAGGTAGAACCCTATGGATGTAAACATGTATTTGAAACATGTTATGATTGATATGGTTGCAAGTATTTGCAAGTGGTTGCTCGTGGATGCGCGAATACACATTAGATACTAGCTCGACTCGGTCACATTTCATATTGCATATGCACGAGTATTTATACTTGTTTATGGATGAAATCGAATGTATTATCATGTGGCTGTTGCATATGAATGAATGATTGCGCACGCATATAGTATCTATATGACTAGGATTATTTGCATACATGTTGGATTCATGGCACTATACATATTTTGCATTAGAAAGATTATTCAGGCCTGATCATTAGCATTAGCTAAGGAACATGTACACACACGTTTTGCATATATTCATACAGCATTAGAAATCATCTAAGGAAAATGGTTGCTTATGGATGATGTTTTGAGTAGATGAATGATGGATGGTAGGATATGTTCTTCCTAACTTGGAGATTTCGGGGACGAAATCCTAAAAGGTGGGGAGAATGTAACAACCCGTATTTCGATAACACGTTAAAACAAGAAATCAAGGCAGAATTTAATTATAAAACCTGAATCAGGATAAACGGGTTGCACCATTGCGTTCGTCTCGGAAAAATACGCGAAATAGAGTCCGAAATTTCGTAAATCGGAGTTCGTATGACTGAGATATGGCCTCGCAAAGTTTCACGAAAATTCAAATCCGAAAACAGATTTGAAATTCAGCCCAATTAAGACACCACTCCATTTTTAGGCCTGGTTAAGACACCACTCCATTTTTTAGACTTGACTTCTTCCCCAAGACATGCTTTAAAGGCTAGGATTGGTTCTAGGGTTTATCCTATGGCTAAAACTATCCTAGTCTTCTATAAAAAGACCCCTAACCCTCTCCTAAAACCCTCATTATTCATTCTAGTAACTAAACTATGGCAAAATCAATCCTCTCATGGTCTCCACTCTCTTCATAAAATTCCTAAATAAATTTCTAAGTGATTTTCCATGCATACAAGTGTTTTCAAACTTGTATGAGCATCATTAGCTTGCATTCAAGTCAAGTTTCTATATTTGCGTCATAAAGAAAGAGTTTTGATCATTTTGGCTCAAGGGTTTTTATGTTAGAGCTTGCATTTTGGGTCTATTTGATTGCATAAGGGCTTTGTCGTATCTTTTGTGCCTTCATAGCAATGTAAGCCCTTTCCCTACTCTTAGATATTAACTATGAAGTTAAATGTTCATGTTGCAAGTTTGGGTTTGATCATTGAGTATGATACATGCTATCATGTCATGCAAGTTTATGAAGTCATTATCTTGATCTTGTGGGCTAAAAGCTACAACCTTTATGTTGAAATGTTGCATTATGCAACATGAGAACCCTCATAACCTTTATGTCAACTTGCATATGAAGTCATAACCCTTATATGATGATATATGCGAGTTACTAGTCATCATTCCATGTCTTTTGTCACCATGATTCGCTTATGTGCCAAGTTTGGGTTTATGCATGTTTTTGAGGCTTAAGAATGTAACATGCAAGTTAATGAACACATTTGTGCCTCATTTGCCACCATGATTAACTTGTGGCTTAATATCCATTTTTTTCATGCCTTTGCCAAGTCTCTTCTTTTAATCCATTACGTTGTTGCGAACGTATATGCGAGTTTAAAAGCGTTGGGTTATGTTATGGGTAATTTCTAGTGACATGAAAATATAACTTGAAAATATGACTTGAAATATAACATGGAAGTTGACATGTAAGTATGCATAAAAACATAAGCTTGGGAATTTACCTATTAAGTTAGGTCTACCCTTTGGGAATTTACCTATTAAGTTAGGTCTACCCAAATGCTTGAAAACTTGTAACATGTTTTGGAAACACGATGGACATGACACTTAGATAATATAAGTGTGGCCAACTCGAGGTTGGGTTGAGTTTGCAACGTAAAACTACCCGGAACCGACCGGCCTAACTAGTAGTTGCAAACAATAGGACCCAATGTGAGAAGTTGGTCATGTTGTGCTTGAACCCGAGGTTAGACCAAGTTGTGGTGTAAAGCTACCCGGAACCGACCGGCTTAACTAGTAACCACAACAAAGTCTAATGTGAGAGGTTGAGGTGCATTAAGTAATTAATGCCACATGATAGGGTTAAGTTAATTTGATTAATGACTCTTAATCAAATATGACATGGACAAATGGGTTAAGTAATTTGATTAGGCTAATGATACTTAACAAAACATGACAAGGTTGGGTAGGTTAAGTAATTTGATTTGCCTAATGACACTTAACCATTTTTATACGACTAGTGGACGGGGTTAAGTTAACCAACACTTAATCAATCCAACACGATAACTTGGTAAGGTTAAGTAAGTTTTCTTAATGACGCTTAACCGAAAAATACAGTTAATGGATGGGGTTAAGATTGGACTCAACTAGTCTAAGCATGGAAATCGGATGGGGTTAAGTTAGCCTAGACTTAATTAATCCCACTTGGTAGTTTAATGGAGTTAAGTTAAACACTTAACTAATCTAACATGATGATTTGAGGTGGTTAAGTGACCTATACTTAACCAATCTAACTCGTGAATTTATTGAGGTTAAGTTAACCTATACTTAACCAATCTAACGTGAAAACATGATAAGGCTAAGTCACGAATCGCTTAAATACGCTTGACCGATTTGACTCAGTAATTTGATAGGGTCAAGTTAACATATACTTAACCAACTTGAGCATGGTTTGTAGGGTTAAGTCTTGAACTTGGATACTTAGCCAATTTTGATATGATTTGTAGATGGGTTAAGTCATGAACTTAAGTGACACTTAATCCATTATGTAAACCCTAGTTCTGAGGATTAGGTGGATAACCGTAGTTAACAAGGATAACGGGAATAAGGCTAAGTGGTAAACCTTAGTTGAGGAATAACTAAGTAATGATTCTTAGTCAAGGAAATTTAGACCAGTTCATAGATAGATGAGTAACCTGATACGGTAGGTCATCGTTTAAGTATACGAGTAGGAGCAAGTATCTGATTTGGATAAAGGCTCCAGCGAACTGGGTAACGAAGCAGCGGCTTCGGGGAACGTGAGGGTATTCTTGGTATCCCTCTATGAGCTGCCAGGTGATTATACTAGGCTCATGAGAGGTTAAGGTCTGCGTTAGAAGAACCAAGAGTATGCCTTGGTTGCTATACGAGCGACCTAAGGACGGGGATGGATAGGGGATAGTCGACGATACACGGTCGTACCCTAGATAGCATTTCGTCAGGCTACCTACCATCTTTGGTCAAGCGTGTACGTACGGAAAGGCAGAGAACACCCAATAGACCATAATTGCTATCTAATTATGGTTGCGGTAAGGCTTGGATGTGGGTTGGCCAGTGTTGTGTTCTCATACAGGATTTATCCTGTCTTGTCTTTCACTAGTTGAGGGAGTGGTCTCGTGGGACCATAGCCACGTATAGGAAAAAACAGACCTTAGCATCTGCATCGGCAGATAAATGGAAAGCTCCCGACCGAGTCCTATATTTCCTGGTCTGCCCTGTGACAGGACTCGGATGGCACGATGTGATACATGTGCATACAGTCATGGAAAAACGATTCACGATATATGCGTGGGAAAAAGGGCGCGGTTGGCGGTTAGCGTAATCCCTAGTGGCCCTAGGTGGTTGAACCCAAACCGAGATACGAAAACGTGCAATAGGTAAGCATAATCCCTAGTAGCCCTAGGTAGCATAAGTCCTAGTTGTACAAACGATAATTCATGTTGGAAGACCCTGGCTAGGTTTAGGGTAACAGTCCAAACCGATCTTAAGGATCATGGAACTATGTTAAAGTAATATAGAATCTCATGGGAAAGCCCGTATGGTCTACGGCAAGGGACTGAACATTTACATGGAATAAAACATACAAGTTGAGTAACCTATATATGCTATATATTAGGTTGACATAGACCATTACACGACTTTTGAGTGAGGGTCATTCTTGGTTAACACATGACACGGTGGGGATACTAGTACGGTAGGTGCAGAGCTAAAATACATGATAGATATCACGGGGCATTATACGTGACAGATATCTTGGGGATATTATACTTGATAGAAACCTGACGATGTGATACCTTGTTTTATCTTGACATCGTAATCTATCATGACACCTTAGTTTATCTGAGTTCGGTAGTTCATCCTGTTATTTTGATTTAGCTTATCTATCTTGTTATCATGCTTATGTTCATCTCAGTTTCTCATGTCAGTTAACTTTACTAGTTTTTATGCTAATAGTAGATAGGGCTTACTCAGTCTTTTTGACTGACCCGTTTTGTTTCGCCTCTTTTCTTCCGTTTCCCCCCCAGGTTACAGGGAGGAAATACTGTTGTTTAGTTCGGACTTCTTCTGCTTGAAGGTCATCATGGATGGCTTGGACTTTACTTGGCTATGGCTACTTTACTGTTTTTACTTGGGGAATAATTTATGAAAAAGTCTTTATGCTTCTTTACTATTGCAAGACAGGTTTTGATGTACTCTGATGTAAAAGGCTTTAGACCTTATTCATTCATGTTATGAAAGTTTGATTTTACTTCCGCTATTTTACATGTTCTGTCTTGTGATATTTCTGTGCATGTTTACCAATAATGCCCCTCTAAAGCTAGTGCATTCCCTTGTGAGTGACCCTAGCGGAGGCGGGGTGTTACAGAACGGGTTTCCTCCCAAGAATACCAGTGCATAAAACAACAGCGCAATGCTAAATAAAGAACAATGAAGCTATTATAAGACCCAGTTCCCATTATACAATGCAACGCAAGCCGGAGGATAGGGTTTTTACCTTATAATAGCCAAGAATGCTTGATACGTTTAAAACAAATCATTTGATACTATCATAAGTGCATAGTGTATAAAACAACTTCAAATCATAAGTATCAATCATAGACGGCATAAGCGCCCCATCCCACTATGTCGCCATACTAGGCTCTACAAATAAAACCGCAAATGTCACGTATTTGGAAATTGGATTTCCATCTATGAACAGAGGCAAAAGATAGTCCTCACCGAATTCGAGACGCTCTAGCCCGTGTCTTAGGCAAGTACTCAGTCAAGCCTTTGAATCCTCAGGGCCGGTCCACCGATGTGGATTAAAATGCCTGAACACTGCGTTTCCCCACCCTATGGGGTGTCGATGAGCCAATGAATGACTCCATCGGTCCCGGATCGACCGATATAACCGAGGCGCCTCGCAACAGCAATAACCACATAAGTCAAACTCGTCAGGGCGTGTAAAACCGCTGACGCCACTTCTAGCTTGAAAGAAACGCATGCCCTCCCTGACGTCTGTCTCCCGTTTTTGGTTCACACCGGGGTGTGAGGCTCGCGAATCAACGTTACACAAAGCTATGCCACAAAGGCCGTGCTTTGATCATCCACCACAAGACTCTTCTTTTCAACAGAAGCCTTGATCATATTGCCACTTAGGCATGCCACACAGGCAATTCACACAATGCGTTTGATATCCATCAGTATATAACCCCTGAGCTCGTACGTCTCAGAGAAGGGCGTTAAGCAAGAGAATAAATCCTCCGCCACCAAAAAGATATATATTTAATAGAAATCAATCACACAGACTAAAATCCAATGTCAGACACACAGTCCATTTACAAGTTCGTTCTGGGTCTGAACAAAACCGGAGGCACTTTCCTCGCATATCCATCGATCTCCAAGTACGTCTGGACGATCACCAACTGTTTCCATCTTCTTGGGTGTACAACCCAATCAAGATCATCAGTAATCACCCAAACGACGTGAAGACCTCCGGTCTTCGACCACCGTCTTCATCTTCGACCCCACGTCGAATTAGTTATTCAGAATGGGATAAACCCGATATTTCTGAACAACTCGCGTATATATATAATAAACACGTGTTACACAAACACAACATACGCCTCATTCCAATTCAGAATATTCCTTAGTTCAAATATTCTTATATTTTGGGAAAGGTTCCCATTAATTTTATCAAAGATAAATTCTTTAAATTTATTCTTTAATCTCTTTTGAATATCAATTCAAACTAGTCGGGATTAGCGAACCACACCGAAGTAATCATTTATTTTAATTTCCAATCCCCACCTATTCATCCCATGAAGTAAAACTGGTAATACTTCATATCTAACACCACGGTGTTATCGGTAAATTCAATTACCATTTCACGTTCAAATCTAATTAAAGATTTAACTATCGCCTGGAGCAAAACTGGTGATACTCCATTCTCGATCTTTTCAATCTAATTAAAGATTCATTAAAACTCCACTTAGTTTTAATCTTTAACTGGGTTAAAGAATCAGTGCAATTTAAAACACGTTTCACGATAAACCCAAAATCACATCGCATTAATTATCGGGTTAAAGAACAAGTGTTATTTAAAACATTGTTCACGATAAACCCAAAAATCTATACCAATTCAATTCCAATTAAATATTATTTAATTGGTACACTTCATTAAATCTAAATAAAAAGATTTAATCTTTTCTCAACTGGGTTCAAGGACAGTGTTAATGAAGACACCATTCACGACAAACCCAAATCACATTTGATATTAAATACAAGGCTCTGAATAGAAAATATACCAGCTTATATTCAATATCAAATTCTACGACTAACGAATATCGTATTGAAAATAACGATATATATATATCTTTCAAATTCCCAGAACAATATCTGTATAATCACGAAATCCAACATCGAAATATTCCGAAGACAATTTCGATTCAAATCCATTCCAATGCAATCATTGGAAATTCTGGTTATTTTTAAAACCCTTTTCAAATTCAATTTATTTATTTAAAAACAAATAGAATTTTAATTCTATTTCAAAACTAGTTCATTTCGATAAAAAACTATTTTTATCTTTCCAAATATGGAGTTTTTCATCCCAATCCTTCACAAACCATTTCTTATGATTTTACACAAATTATTACTATTTTTAATAATTTTATCAAGGCCCGTACAGTCGATTTCCATCAACGGCCATCGAACTGCACTTACAGCGACCTTTTCCAATTTTGATTTGGACATAATTCAAAATCCAACTGTTAGATTTCAAATCTATAATATTCGTTAGAAAGCTCTTTTCGATTCGAACCCAACGGTTCTGGTTTCAGGAGAATCCGACGGTCGGATCTCCCGTAATATCCGTTCGAAGTCAATGGTCGAAATTCGCGAACTGCCGCGGCACGGCGCGTTCTATTCAGGCCATTATATTATATATATAATATATACTTCGTCGATTTCAATTCAAAACATGCTTTATAAATCGTTTTAAATTCATTTTCAAAATGGTTTCAACTTCATATTCAATTTCAAATCAAAATTGAATATTCCAACATAAATTCGTTTAAATTCATTTCAAATCGATTTCAATTCAAATTGATTTCTAATTCAATTTCAGTACGTTTTCAGTTCAATTCAATTTCAATTCGAATTCATTTATATTCAATTTCAATTCGAATTCACTTATATTCAATTTCAATTCGAATTCACTTCTATTCAGTTTCAATTCGAATTTCAATTCTTTTCAAAATATCAGATTTTGAAATCACTTTCGATATTCATTATAAAATGAATAAAATCGATATAAATATCGTTCACGTCAAAATGGCGTCCATCTAATCAACACGGCTTCATATATTTCTATTTTCAAATATTCTATTTCAAATATTTCTTTTCAAATATTTCTTTCTCAAATATTTCTATTCAAAATTGGAATGAAGCCCAATCAATTACCATATAATGTTAATTATATGGATTTTCTACAACACATGTATACAATAACAACAATGAATAATCAACCATCATCCAAAGTGCATTCTACACTGTATAAGCATCAAATATAAATATTTAACGCTCATAACAGTTTGTCAATCAATCGATCGACATACAACTAATTATTGGGATTAGTGTATGTCATATATCATCCCAATACCTGTGTGGGGTTTCAACAATCAAACATAGATTTTATTTGTGCAGTTGGGCGATGTGTAAAATTTATCGTCCCAAACAATATCAGTCAATGTGTGTATATAAACAAATCGCCCGATCTGTTTATTTTTATTTCATTTCATATACACGTTAAAAATTCTATTTTTAACTATAAAATATTTTCCACTATAAAATATTTTATTTCATTTCACATCACATCACACAATCAACTACACATCAAAATCAAACAAACAAGCATACAAGCCGTCCATGGTTTGTGGACTACGGGTGTCGGGTGCTACTAAACACCGTCTGCATCCTAGTATATATATTTTAACTAGAAAACAAAATTAAAAGGTGAGAAGTTCTCACCTATAGCTATCCCAACTCCACGACACTTCTTGTGTAGGAAATCTTTGTCGTGCTCGCCCTTTGTCTATTTCGTCGTCCGTAGCCACTACATTTATAAAAATCACATTTTCATTTGTTCACTTTCAATTCAAAAATCATATTTTTATAATCACTCCATATGGATAAAAATTCTATTTTTACATCTCTACTATATAGATAAAAATTATATTTTTACATCGTTACTATATAGATAAAAATTCTATTTTTACATCGTTGTTCATATAATAAAGATTATATTTTTATCACGCTATTCTTCATATAAAGATTTCGCCTTTTCAAATATAAATATTTCGCTTTTTCATTTCATCACTATAAAAATCACATTTTTATTTCAACGTATATATAATAAAAATCAGATTTTTATTTCGCTACATATACAAAGATGATATTTTTATTCTTCATACTATATAATAATCATATTATTTTTTAATTCGCTACTTCTTATATGTAAAAATCGAATTTTTATTTAGCTATTCAATATATAAAAATCAAATTTTTATTTCTAATCCATTCATATAAAAATCAAATTTTTATACCGCTACCTTCACATTAAAAATCATAACTTTGGTCGAATAAAAATCTTTTATAAAAATCCTATCTTTGTTTCGATAAAAACCATTTCTTTGTTTCGATAAAAATCATTTCTTTGTGTGTTAAAAATCAATATCCTCCACTTACAAAAACTGATTTCACAACAATGTATTTACTTCAAATAAAAACTGACTTAAAAACTATGTTTTTAACCTAGAATAAAATCAGATTTAAACATACTGTGAAAAGAAAAACTCACCTTTATTGGTGAAATTGAATCTTGCGTCGGAGGGGGGTGTCGACTGCGGCCGTGGGCCTTGCTGGCGAGGAGGAGGCGCATGGGGGGTGTCGACTGGTCATCGGCGGCGGGTTCAGGGGCTCGCGGGTGGTGCTGTAGGCTTTGAGGGTTCGAGCGTTGAAAGCAAGAGGAGGGAGAGAGAAAAGAGGGGCGCGGGGTTCGTCGGCGTTGGAGGGAGGATCGGAGGTGGCTGCGCCCCCAGGCGACGACTCCTTCGATGCTAGGGCAGGCGCGTTTTTTTTTCTTTTTTTTCTTTTTTGTTTTGATTTCTAACGGGGGGGCCTGAGAGAAGATAAGGGGGAAGAGGAGAGAGATTTTAATTTTATATTATTTAATTTACAAAAAGTTGACTTTTTATTTCGACCTCGAAACGAGGCCCACCGCCTGTCATTTGTAGCGTTTCACCCCCATTCCGAACACAATGGGATATGTATCGTAAGCTGATTCGATCGTTTTGATCAGTTTTCGTCAAAATCAACATATAACTCTATATATTGAATTTGAATGCGCGTTTCAATTTACTGGGGCCACATACTAACCCTAAAAATTCCCAAAAAATATTTTCTAGCTTCGTATTGACGATACGGTCCTAACAAAACTAGTTTCGTCGAATTCTGAGACCGTTTGAAAAATGGCCATTTTCCAGTCGATTAAAATCAACTGAAACTGGTCAAACGCGTTTTCCTTTGCCACGCTCACATATTGATTCGACCGTCGGATTCTCCTAAAACCGGAACCGTTGGGTTCGTATCGAAAAGAGCTTTCTAACGAATATTAGAAATTTGAAATCTAACGGTTGGATTTGGAATTATGTCCAAATCAAATTTGAAAAAGGTCGCTGTAAGTGCAGTTCGATGGCCGTTGATGGAAATCGACTGTATGGGCCTTGATAAAATTATTAAAATAGTAATAATTTGTGTAAAATCATAAGAAATGATTTGTGAAGAATAGGGATGAAAAACTCCAAATTTGAAAAGATAAAAATAGATTTTTATCGAAATGAACTAGTTTTGAACTAGAATAATTATTTATTTATTTATTTAAAATAAATAAATTGGATTTGAAATGGTTTTAAAAATAACCAGAATTTCCAATGATTGCATTGGAATGGATTTGAATTGAAATTGTCTTCGGAATATTTCGGTGTTGGATTTCGTGATTATACATATATTGTTATGGAAATTTGAAAGATATATATATATATCGTTATTTCCAATACGATATTTATTGGTCGTAGAATTTGATATTGAATATAAGCCGATATATTTTCTATTCAGAGCCTTGTGTTTAATATCAAATGTGATTTGGGTTTGTCGTGAATGGTGTCTTCATTAACACTGTTCTTAAGCCTAGTTGAGAAAAAGATTAAATCTTTTTATTTAGATTTAATGAAGTGTGCCAATTAAATGATATTTAATTGGAAATGAATTGGTATTGATTTTTGGGTTTATCGTGAACAGTGTTTTAAATAACACTTGTTCTTTAACCCGATAACCAATGAATGTGATTTTGGGTTTATTGTGGGCTGTGTTTTAAATGACATTGGTCCTTTAACCCAGTTAAAGACATGATATTGATTTCTGTGAAGATTAAAACTAAGTGGAGTTTTAATGAATCTTTAATTAGATTGAAAAGATCGAGAATGGAGTATCACCAGTTTTGCTCCTGGCGATAGTTAAATCTTTAATTAGATTTAAACGTGAAATGGTAATTGAATTTACCAATAACACCGTGGTGTTAGATATGAAGTATAACCAGTTTTACTTCATGGGATGAATAGGTTTGGATTGAGAAATTAAAATAAATGATTACTTCGGTATGGTTCGAAATCCCGACTAGTTTGAATTGATATTCAAAGAAGATTAAAGAATAAATTTAAAGAATTTGTCTTTGATAAAATTAATGGGAACCTTTCCCAAAATATAAGAATATTTGAATAAAAGAATATTCTGAATTGGAATGAGGCGTATGTTGTGTTTGTGTAACACGTGTTTATTATATATATACGCGAGTTGTTCAGAAAGACCGGGTTTATCCCATTCTGAATAACTGATTCGACGTGGTTTCGAAGATGAAGACGGTGGTTGAAGACCGGAGGTCTTCACGTCGTTTGGATAATTACTGATGATCTTGATTGGGCTGTACACCCAAGAAGATGGAAACAGTTGGTGATCGTCCAGACGTATTTGGAGGTCGATGGATATGCGGGGTGCTAGGTACCTCCGGTTTCGTTCAGACCCAGAATGAACTTGTAAATGGACTGTGTGTCTGACATTGGATTTTAGTCTGTGTGATTGATTTCTATTAAATATATATCTGTTTGGCGGTGGAGAATTTATTCTCTTGCTTAACGCCCTTCTCTGAGACGTACGAGCTCAGGGGTTATATATCGATGGATATCAAACGCATGGAGTGAATTGCCTGTGTGGCATGCCTAAGTGGCCATATGATCAAGGCTTCTGTTGAAAAGCAGAGTCTTGTGGTGGATGATCAAAGCACGGCCTGTGTGGCATAGCTTTGTGTAACGTGAATTCGCGAGCCTCACACCCCGGTTGTGAACCAGAAACGGGAGAGGACCTCAGGGAGGACATGCGTTTCTTTCTAGCTAGGGTGGTGTCAGTGACCTACCAGCCCTGACATTTATATACTTTTCGCCTGTGTGGTTGTTGCTGTTGCGAGGCGCCTCAGTTTGATCGGACGATCCGGGTCCGATGGAGTCATTTGTTGGCTCATTTGCGCCCGAAAGGGCGGGGAAACGTAGTGTTCAGGCATTTTATTCCACATCGGTGGACCGGCCCTGACGATCCAAGGGTCACTCGAGCTCTGATACCAACTGTTACGACCAGGAATCCCACTCGATCCGAATCAGTCGCTAAACCGACCCAGACCGTTCGAAACGCCTAATTGTTTTAAGGAGGAGAGATAGGAGAGTTTTTATTTATTTAATTTTAATTTCGAAAAGGGTACCTTTTATTTTGACCTCGAAACGAGGTCCACCGCCTGTCGTCCATAGCTAATTACCCCTATTCCGAACACAATGGGATATATATCGCAGGCTGATTCGACTGTTTCGATCAGTTTTCGTCAAAATCCGAGGTCGTTTGCAAAATGGCTATTTTTAAGGGCCTGAATTCCATAGCGACTATTCAGAATTTTCAACTGGACGTATCTTTTGATTCCCGCTATGAAATTTTGATTTTTCGGATAGATTTTATTATTTTTGGTTTCACTAAAATCTGGTTTATTTTGCAACCGGTATGTTCAATTGACGTTTGAAATCGAATTATCGAACTACCACGCCATTTTCAATTCCTTTTATAATTATTTATATTTTAACGTCGATCTATATAAATATATACGTTCGAATTCCATTCAAAATAAATTTCTCATCGTTATTATTTAAAATAATTCATTTTAAATAATCAAAATTCATTAAAATTGCCAAAATAAAAATTTTAAACTGGCCCAGATTTCCGGGTTATTACAGCGGGCCTATTATGTACAGCTGTTGACAGTTATTATTCACGGCCTAAAAATGAGGGAGCGAGCTACAAGCATCTTCACAGTCTAAAATGGAACCAACGACCTAAAAGCTGGCACGAGCTAACAATATTTGCGGGCTAAAAGGCATTAACGAGCTAAAAAACAATAGCGGCCCGATTTAAGTCAATGGGCATACGACCTACTATACTCATTATGTGAGAAGTAATGTTGGCCTACCTCATTTCTTCTTACCCAATAAATGACCTAATGGTCCCTTAATCAGCAATGACCTTTTTTACTCTCATCACAACTGTTCTTTAATCTTTACCACTTGTAGTCAACATATATATACGAAATACACGTGACATTCATATGGAATATCATAGTCCACGTGTCTTCTTTACCAGCCTTTTTCTAATCAACCTTCATGCCGTGTCACCAGAGTATATATCATGCAGGTATATTTGCACTTCATTATATATGTATTTAAATGTAAACGATCTGACTATAAGCATCTTGATGTATACGACGACCTAAGATGGTTAATGACGTGGCAAGGACCCAAGAGGGTGGTGAGCGGCCTTCGAGCTAAGAAGGAAGAACGACCTTCATGCTGGAATGGCCTAAGACAATTGTAAATGGCGATCTAACATGTACATATGAAGTTCACGTGGCAGTCCTATGAGATGGTTCACCGTATGGCACTTTGTTTGGACTTCTAGAATGAGCCAGTTATTTGTGGTATGCTATGCCAGCATTAGATAATAATGATCCAATGACTAGTTTGACTGGAATGACATTGTTGCCACCGTATGAATTTTCCACCAGATCATTATATCAGAGCTTGTGCTTGTTTCTTCATATTGTATGTGAATGAGTCATATTATCATGTTGACATCCCCAAACTTTAAGCTTGCCATGTCACTTTACATTATTATAGATACATGAAAACATGTCATCACATACTCCTTGCGACCCACATTGTTTATCACAAGTGCGACCCAAGGCTAGTTCGTAGGTTGCGTAAGCCTTCGGACCATAAGTCGTGTAGGTCGTCAGAGCTTTTGACTCTCAAGTAACTTAGCTCGCAGGTGGCTCAAGGCATGTATGTATGGTCTAAGAAGATTCATGAACAACTTAAGTGGTCTAGAGGCCCAAATGTTGATGATGTGGCGAGCTAGTTGTAGTAGCGAGCAAACTGAGGTTGTGGGCTAAGCGTTTGCTGACGAGCTAAATAGAGTAACGGGCTAAATGAAATCACGTGTCAATGTTCGTCGGTACTTCTAATTTCTGAACCGCGTACAACGAGGTTAATAGCTTTGTTCCAAAATTGGTTACTGGACTTGGGAAGCAGAAAGATAGGATCAGCTCTGCTGGTAGGTACATACGAAGTAGTAATATTTCCATGTTGCAATTCATCACGAACAAAGTGACAATCAACTTCAATATGCTTGGTGCGGTCATGAAACACCGGGTTCTTTGCAATATGGAAAGCACATTAACTATCACAAAACAGCCGCATGGACATGGAATGAATTACACCAAGAGAATGCAACAATGGTTTTATCCATTAAGTTCACAAGTCGTAATGGCCATAGAACGATATTCTTCCCCCGCGGATGAACGAGAAATAGTCGGTTGGTTTTTAGTTTTCCAGGAAACAAGAGAGCGGCCAATAAGCACAAAATAACTAGACATCCAACGACGCATCAAAGGACAAGCTTCCCAATCACGATCATAATACGATTTCAATTACATATCATGGTACCTTGACCAGGTTAACTTTTAATATATCGTAAGACACGGATGACAGCATCCTAATGTGCGACATGAGGATTACTCAAAAATTGAGCAAGATTATGAATGGAATAACTCAACTCAGGTCGAGGAACAGAAAGATAAACCAAGCACCCTACCAAACGCCTATGTTGCTCTGGATGGTCATAAGGATCATTTGCCGCATAAGCCAACCGATGATTCTGTTCCATTGGTGCATCAATAGGTTTACCACCTAACATATGTGTCTCTGTCAATATATCCAAAGAAAATTTCCATTGAGAAAGAAACAAGCACTCATCACCATGGGATACTTCATTCTCAAGAAAATATTCAGCATAGCAAGATCCTTCATATGAAAACATGTACTAAAGTAGTGCTTGAACCTCAAGATCACATCATGTGAGGAACCTGCAATAATCAAATCATCCACATAAACTAGTACATGTAAAGCAACCTCATCATGCTGATGACTAAATAAGGAATAATCAACATAAGATTGTGTAGAACAAAATTTCCGCAAAGCACTAAATAACTTAGCAAACTATTGCCGAGGAGTTTGATGTAAACCATATAATGACTTGCGTAACTGACATACTTCCCAAAGGTGAGAACGACTATAACCTGGGGGAAGCAGCATATAGACCTCTTCCTCTAAATCATCATAAAGAAAAGCATTACATACATCCTTATGATTCAATGCCCTATTACGAGCAATAATTACAAGAAAAATACGAATATTACCCATCTTAGCAACTCGAGCGAAAGTTTCATTATAGTCAATACTAGCAACCTACCGATTACCATACACAACCAATCATCCGTTAAGATGCTCAACATCACCATTAGCACGTCATTTTATTTTGTAAACCCAACCACTACCAATACCAGGTGGCAAATCATCCAATGTCCATGTGCCATTCCATTCAAGTGCATCAATTTCCTCTTTCATTGCCTGACGCCAATCTTCATCCTCTACGGCCTCTTTGAAAGAAGTTGGTTCTTTTTTAGATGTAATTACTGCTAAAAAAATTCTTATGTTTCACATTTTTTTTATCATATTTTGCAAAACAAGCTATATTAAATGGTTTACAAGAGGAACGAGATGGAGTAGGAGAAGCAGTATACGATGTAGGGGGTCTGTCTTGCACATAACTATGTTAGTAACATACCCTCAAAGACGAGATGAAGGAAACTTGATGCGGTGCCAATGACCATGATTATCACCATTTGAAATAATGCATGAATTTTCTCTAGACTCCACACCATCTAAATCAACTCCCGGACTCCCCCTTGACTATATGACCATATTATCGTACAACGTTGCTAGCTGCTGCACACTCACGTCACCTCTATCTTCAACTATCACATCATCTATAACATCAACATGTCGCGCATTACCCAAATCAGTCACAACACCTCACTCATCATAATCATCAAACACACCATTCGTGGAATTCTAGGATAGAATCTGGTTAAAATGCTCACTGGGGGAGGTAAAGGGATGATTAATAAATTTGACATCGCGACTAATAAAATAGACGTGAGCATCTAAATCATGCCACCCCATCTGACCCAAAGGATAGCAAAAAAAGATACATCTCCTAGAATAGGGGCCAAATTTATCCTTGGCACGAGGCTGATTCACATCGTAGAAAAGACACCCACATACCTTTAAAGTAGACATACTAGGTGGACTCCAAAAAGTATTTCATAGAGAGTTTTACAATCCAAAACAGGAGTGGGAATCTGACTAATAAGGTAATAGGCAGTTAATACACACTCCCCCCAAAAATCAATAGGTAGGCAAGCTTGAAAACGCAGAGCACGAGAAACATTTAGAACATGTTTATTCTTACATTCTACTACACCATTTTGTTAGGAAGTATCGACATAAGAGGTTTGATGCAAGGTGCCTTGTTTAGCAAAATAATCCTTTAAGCATTTAAATTCTTGTCCATTATCATTAGGCAAAACCTTCACTAGCCTATTAAACTACATTTTGACCATAGCAAAGAAATTTTGAATCAATTCACCAACCTCATATTTACCGACCATCAAACATATCTATGTAGCACGAGAAAAATCATCAACTATAGTCAAAAAATATTGAGCTCCACAACTAGAAGCAACACAATAAGGACCTCAAATATCACAATGTATTAAATCAATCTAATCAGTTGCTTTAGTTGTACTCAATGGAAAAGAGTCACGAGGCTGTTTAGCCATAAAACAAACATCACAATTTTCATCACAAGTTTTATTCATAATAATACTACTACTTCCAACAATTAATAAAGAACGAACCACTTTCATGGAAGGATGACCCAACCGCCTATAAGATAACTGAGCGGAGTCTACAACTGTGGAGTTATTTGCTTGAATATTGTGAACTGGTCGGAAGAGATGGACCCTATTTACTTCTCTCCTGTGCCAATCAAGTTCCTCAAACTTTGGTCCTGAATAGTGCATAGTTTGCTAGTGAAAAATACAATAAATTTTTGGTTTTCAAGCAGTTGAGACACAGACAACAAATTACAATTAACAGTAGGTACATATAAAACATTATCAAGAATTAAGTCATGACTTAATTTAATATGACCTTCATTAGCGGAAATGGAATGTTTTCCATTCGGAAAACCATTAGGCTTCGAAGCAATTTCTTTTGTATAAACAAACAAATCAAGATTACCCGACATATGGTTTGAAGCTCCTGTATCAATAATCCATTGGTCTGAAAATTTCTTACCATGCAACTTTGGAGTAGAAGACATGGTTGAAGAAGTCTTGAGAGTTGCGATGAGTTACTGCACTTGCACATCAGTGAGAGTAGGTAATGAAGCACGATCCACTTCACTGTACAACTTGAAGGGCTTTGACGATAGTTGTCCATGGAACTTAGGAGGCTATGATACCATGATAAGGTCAGTAAATTTTGGAGAAAATTAACCTTGCTTTTTATTATAGAATAAACCCATATATACACATGTTCTGCTTGAGTATATCAGAAAAAGTAAAATATAGAACCAAATATAGCGATATCAATTATATCCTAATATAACCTGGTGCAATATGTCATATCAAATATATCCTGATATAACCTGGTTTCATATGCCATATCAAATATATCCTAATATAACCTTGTGTGATATGCCATATTAGATATATCCTAATATAGATTAGCGATGTATCAAATATATCCTAATATAACCTACAATATCAAATATATCCTATTATTAAATGTGTATTAAAACGACTGCATTATTATATTAACATGTCAATTTGTTTTCCCTCCAATAGATTAAACATGTAGCTAAAATAATTATGAAAATTTACTTAGATACATATTATTTCTGGAGTCAGTGTACTGTACACTTATTACTACTATAATTTTAGTTGTTTTATGCCTAATCAGTTGTGCGGGGTAATCAGCAACTTGCAGTAGGCCATAACACAAATTTGAGCATATGTTGTATAAATCTGAAGCTTATGAATCACCATGTTTACCATAAACTACTCAGAGGCAACCATGCTGAAAAATATCGATAGCATCAACCTATACAAATTCATGCATATGCTTATTAGCTTCTCAAAATATCAACAATAACAAGTATGCTATGTTTGAATACTTGTTGTATCCATGCTCTTATACCTTTTTCTTTATTTTTTTTAATTTTCATTTTATTTTAATGACTGAACTGTGATTATTTAATGAGTATAATCCAAACACACATTTTATAATTATTGTATATGTATTTTGAATATTATGTATTTTGTACTTCTAACAAATGGCACTGGGTCATTTCTTTTTCTAATATATTGAATATTTGTCAGTTTCCTACTTGTATCTAAGTTATGTATTATATTTGTTTTCCGTTAGATTGTGTGGAAGAAGTTACATTATGTTGCATTTGCCATATTCAGTTGCTTTATTATATCAGTTAAATTACTAGCAGATTTAAAGAATTAAATATGGTCTTTCTTAAGTTTCGAATGAAGGGGCTTACTTTAGACCATTGGTGAGTCTTTAGAATTCTAGAGGCGAATATTTCTTATGTCTATGTATTTAGAGACCTGTTTTTAAAGACAGCACTCCCAATGGGTCTCACGTATAAATTAAAGACAAAATATCCTATTTATACATAATATAAAATGGTATCTAATGGATTATTTTCGTAGTGTGAAAACGATAGCAAAAAATACAAAAAGAATGGTATTAGTTATGAAATAGTGGGAGATTATATGAATAGATAATAGAATTTTTTTAGAAATGTTGAACTTTTATTGCTTTTTGAACTTATTTAAAATGTGCATAAGATCCTATATTTATAGACTTTGTTTTACAAAAGATATGCTAATAAAATATTCTGGAATGAACATTAAGAATATTCTAGCTAAGCTTTTTTACATACACAATTCTTTATTATTCTAGATAACTCTAATACTCTCTAATCTTCCAGAAATTTGTATCACCCTTCAACACTCCTTGATACAAATGTCAGAGACATTAATAATTGCCCACAACTACTCATATTTTGTTCTTGGTAATGCCTTTGTTAATGTATCTGCAAGTTGGTCTTCTTCTCGTTCAATACTTAAATTCAATTTGATTAGTATTTTCTGCTTCTTTGATGAAGTGGTCTTTTATGGTTGTATGTTTTATTCTACTATGATGAACTGGATTCTTTGTCATCGCGGTTGCTGATTTGTTGTCACAGTAAATAGTGTAGGATAACCTTGTTGTTCACCCATTCCTACAAGAATTTTTAGAAGCTATATTGTTTGATTTATTGCTTCAGCTGCTGCCATATATTCTGCTTTTGTTGATGATTATGCAACTGTTGCTTGCTTCTTCGATGCCAAAGAGAATATTCCTAATCCAAATGAGAGGGCATAGCCTGAGGTGCTCTTTATGTCATCAATAGAACCTGCCCAATCATTATCAGTTTAGCCAATTAACTTTGAGTTGGTCATGGCCTTATACCATATTCCAAACTCCTTTGTGCCCTGTAAATATCTTAAAATTATTTTGACTATTCCAAGATGAATTTGGCTTGGTCTCTGCATGAATCTTGATAGAAGGTATGTTGCATACAAGATATCTAGTTGCATAATTGTAAGATGCAGAAGTCTCCTAAGTAAGATTCTATAACGTGCTGCATCAGCTTCCGGGGATCGATCATTTTTTTGTAGCTTTTCATTTTTAGCAAACGGAATAGTAACTAGTTTGCAGTCATCCATCCTGAATTTCTTTAATAGGGCTTTGGTATAATTCTTTTGAAAAATAGATCTTCCTTCCTTTTTTTTGTTTTTCTCTCTATGCCAACGAAGTAATACATCAAACCAAGATCTGTCATCTTGAATGTTTTCATCATGTCTTCCTTGAATGCAACTATCACCTTTAAATTATTTCCATTATAGATTAAATCATCTATGTATAGCGAGACAGTAAGAATATCATGTTCCCTTAGGTCTTGATGTATAGTGGTGGCTCACTCTTATTCCTCCTCAATCCTTAATCAATGAAGTATTGATCAGTTTTGTTATACCATGCACGTGGAGCTTGTTTTAGGCCATACGAAGCTTTTCTTAGTTTCAACACTTTTTCTTTATTGCCTTTATTAACAAAGCATTTTGATTATTCCACATAAATTACTTCTTTAAATACTTCATTTAAGAAGGCAGATTTGATGTCAAGTTGGAAAATATTCCGACCTTTTTGGTCTGCAAGAGCAATTAAAATTCTAATTGTATCAAAATGTGCAACTGGACCAAATGTCTCATTATAGTTGATTCCATATTGTTGTATGTAGCCCTTTGCAACGAGCCTTGCTTTATGCCTTTGTGAGCCATATGGATTAAGCTTTGTCTTGTAAACCCATTTTACTCCAGTGATATCTTTATTTTTAAGTCAATCTACTAATGCCGAAGTAATATATTTCTCAATCATTTTTATTCTTTCTTCCATTGTTTTACCCGAACTTCTTGCTTTGATGTTGCTTCATAATTTTTTGGTTCAAGTATGGCTAATTGCATGCTTCATATATATATATATATTATAAGGTTCTAACTCTTCTCGATATAGACTCTAGCGAAAAAGATTGTTGTCGATGAGGTGAAGAGGACAAGGTTGGTTTTTCTACTACTTCTTCAAATTCAGCTTGAGGTTGTTGCATTGAAATAGAAATGCTTTTCCTTTCAACTTTTCCTTCAGCCCAAATCCAAGTACTATTCTTATCTACTTTGACATCTCAACTAATAATAAGCTTCTTTGTTTGTAAGTTATAAACCTATAGCCTTTGGATTGTGAGATGTATCCCAAGAATATTCCTTGTTTTGTCATGTCTTCTAACACGTGCTCCTCCTTTCATTTGGAACATGCACGTAACAAACGGATCCATAAACTCTTAGATGTTTAGCTAATGGCTATCTCCCACTTAATGTTTCTATATGAGTCTTATCTAGGATAACTGTTGTTGGACATCCATTAAGTATATAGACTGCAGCGTATACTGCTTCGACCAAAAAAAATGTTTGTCAAGCCATTCTCCTTCAACATTGATCTAGCCATCTCCATGAATGTGCGATTTTTCCTTTCAGATAATCGATTTTATTATGGAGTATATGTGACTGTAAGTTGTCGCTTAATACCTTCATCATCACAAAAATTATCAAATTCATGGGAGTTGTATTTTTTTCCACAATCGCTTCTAAGCCTTTTGTTATGTTTTTCGCTATGATTTTCAAGTAGCACCGTAAATTTATTGAATACTCCAAACAATTTTGATTTTCCTTTGATGAAATTGACCCATGTCATTCTGGAAAAATAATCAATTAATAGAAGAAAATACCTGTTGTTGTTGAGTAATGGTGTCCTCATTGATCCGCAAACATCAATGTGAATCAATTATAACAAATCTTTTGCTCTCTGTGTGCTTTTAGGTTAAAACGATGACCAATGTTTCTTTCCTAAAAGACATCCTTCACATGCTTCATTATTTTCTTTTAAGCTTGAAAGATGTCGCATCATGTTCTTTTGATATAACAACTTCCAAACTTGAATGTTGAAGTAGCCAAATCATCGGCGACATAACCATGAGTCATCAACTTGAACTTTCATAGCAATTCTAGTGGCATATTTAAAGTTTACTGGAAAACTTTTATTTATCTTTTCTATTTTCACTTGAGCTATTTCTTGTCTTTTGTTATTTTTATCATAAACTTTGCACATGTCTCCTTCAAAGTGTATAACATAACATTTTCCCATCATTTGACCAATACTTAACAATTTTTTTAAAGATCGAGAACTAGAGAAACATCGTTTATAAATTATATATCTTTCTTCATTTCTACCATTACAGTACCTTTGACATCTGATTTTACAGCAGTGCCATTTTGCAGTCGTACTTTCACTTTAGCGTAATTATCAAGATCCTTGAAGATGCTTCCATCTTTTTCTATATGATTACTGCAACCACTATCCAAATACCAGTTGTTAGATTTTTCATTACAGTCATGTGAAGCATAAAAAAGATGTTGATCAAGATCATTTTGTGCTTCTCATAATTAGTTTCTCCGATGAAATTTGCTTGATGTTTATTTTTGTAAAGTATTTATTCTCCTCATGTCCAAATTTTATACAATGTCTACACTGTGGCTAGCATTACAAAATGGAAGCAAAATTTCTCTAAATGATTTGTTATTTTACAAATTTTACATTGGAGGATATTTATTCTTTTTGTTTATAGAGAAGTCACCAGAAGTTTCTTTGTTTCCAGAATATTCTCGAACTTTCTTATTATTATTGAAAATGAAAGATTATTAAATGTCTTAGGATATGTACAGTCTCACATCCTAGTATGTAATATATATTATTTAGTTATATACTAGGATGAGGACATTATTATAGTTCACATGAAACAAAGATACATAAATGGAATAGTCAACTTAGCGGGTGGTGCAGCCCACCACACTACATGCGTGTGCATCTGTGCCTGTGTCCGTGCCCAAGCCCGAACCTCGCACCTGCATCGATGGTGTGATACGAATGGGCGTTTAAGGCATATTAGAGACACTTAACACTTTGCAATTGGCAGTGGCAGTTGGAATTGTCAAATTGCTCATAACAAATAGTTTTTTCGTTCAATTTTAAATAGAAAAGGTAATAAAACAGTCGCACCACTCGATCAAAGGGTCGCAACATTTCCAAGCGTTATAACTGTTAAACCGACATTCTCATACCCATATATAGGAAGAAGTAGGCGGAACAAATAATTAATTTTCTCTCCTGCAATCTTCTCTTCACCCCGTAATTAAATTCCGTTCTTAATTACTCTCTTGAGTTCGTCAGGCTTTGCAAATTTCAGCGCGGTTTTGCAGAGCATGTCCATTTCGTCTTGGGAAACAGTTGCCTATCTGTGACGGCCCGCCCCGCACCAGCCTGCGTTTCCTCCGAAAGTGCGCCGTACACATGCCCGACTAGCACAGGACGGACGTCAAGAGAAAGGAAAGAAGAGAATGAACTAATCAAGAAACCTGTAGAATGTCTCACAGCGCATGGAATAAAATATAATAATAACATACTTGACACAAAACAGGCGAGACAGTGCATAAGCTGATAACTAAAATCAACATCAATCATCAAAGCAGCGGAAATCCAAATACAGCTTATTACAATTTTCCAAATTTACTGTCTCTAAACAAAAGAAAGCTGAAGTAGAAGATACACCAACAATGCCCAAGCAGTGATCTTCAACAACACAGGGAGAGTACTATATATATTACGTGGAAGCCTCCTGCTCGTCTCCGGATCATCTACCCGTGCATCACCAGCTAACCTGTCTCTAGTCTGCTCGTGTGAGCACCCAGAGTAATAAGAGGAGACATAAAACTCTGGGTCAGACATAAAGCCTGGTATGAGCGATAAGCATCTAAACAGAATAATAACAGGTATACTAAACCATACCTGAACCTGGACCTGCAACCAAAGAGTTAGTACCACATACCGTACAATGCTCTAAGGTGCCATAATAAATAGTGTAAGAATACGGGGGTGGGGTATGCATGTCACAATGATAGCAAACAAATCATCCATATCAACCATCCTCACACCTCTCACTCAGTGCGTAAAGCGTACGACATCTACCACTTTGGAACACTAGACAAACTGAGGTAACGACGAATCCCGACTTGTAGAAACCCTGCTGTTTTCTGCAACTTTCCAGCAACTGTTTATACGCCTCTCGACGGCGTTTTCGACCAATCTAACTATTGGAATCAATCACAAAGCATACCCAAGAGTCATAGCAACATATAACAGCAACCACAAGCAACAAACAACAATTTAAATGAATCAAAATGGATCAAAAGTGGCCAAAACCTCACATTTTCCTATAATCCCTCTTAATCATGTTTAAGCATACGATTAGCAAAACACATCGAAATTAACCCAAATTTCTAACAGAGCCTTAAAACATTATTTTAGAATTTTAAGAATTTTTCCAGAATTTATTTACGTATAAATTCGCTAATCTTCACTAATTACCCTTAATTACCGTAATTAGTGCAAAAACTATGCAAATCACTCACCTTGGCCACAAATGAAACACCAAATCTGAAATACTCTCTGTTTGGGTCGAATTCCTATGTATAGCAGCAGCTCCAACCTTGCTTTGTTGCTATTTGGCCTTGCTTTGATGTAGTTTAGGCTTAATCTTCACTAAAAAATGTGTTTAGGAGTGGTTTTAGAGGATGGAAGCCATTACTAAGGTCTCAAGAAGGTTTGTGGCGGCTCAAAACTGAAATGAAAGTGATAACCTAACCCTAATCAGTCCTCCTATACCTCTAAACCCGAAATTCCCCTTGGGCCTAACTGCTAATCACCCGGTTAAGCCCAATTAAGCTGTTTTTCACCATCTGAAACTTGTTTCAGCCATATCTCCCAAACGGTAAGTCCGTTTGGCTAATGTGACCATTCTACGGAAAGAGAAACCATCATCCGAAGCCAATGGAAGTGGTTTCATGTTAAAATTCCTTTCCAGTCAAAAGTTATGGCCAAAACAGTGCCAACTAGGGGTAAAATGGTCATTTAAAAATCGAGAAAAATCATGAACATGGGAAATGACCCCAATAGTCGTCTCCCAAAGTTGCATGACCATACGACTTCGTATGTGAAAGAAATAAATATCCTACGATCCTATGATGCGTAGAATACGGGTCGTTACACTCTCCCCCCTTAAGAAATTTCGTCCCCGAAATTCCTTAACCCAAAACATACAAAGGATCCCGCATGCCTAACAACCACATACAACAATCAAACATGCAAAACAAGCAAACAAGCCTATCCTAGCATGCGGAAAACTAAATCAAAGTCAAAATCTTACCAGGCAAAGAGTTCTGGGTGTGTCTTCCTAATGTCCTCCTCTGTCTGCCAAGTACAATCACTCTCGTCCTCGCTCCACTGTACCTTGACTAGCTTCACCGCCTTCCATCGAAGTTGCTTCATGTCGTGCTCGACAATACGGGCCGGCTTGCGGTTCCCAACCGCCTCGGGTTCTACTTCGAAGTCCTCTAACTGATCAGGTGAAATAGTCATATTTGAGTCGTGAACGAACTTCCTTAGTTGGGAAACATGAAATACGTTATGAACTCCCGCCATCTTCTCTGGTAAGTCAATTCTATATGCCAAATTCCCGACTAGCTCAAGAACAGGGAATGGGCCAACAAATCTTGGTGCCAACTTGCCTCTCCTGCCAAATCGTATTACGCTCTTCAACGGAGAAATCTTGACAAACACCAAGTCGCCAACGGAGAATTTTAAGTCTCTTCTCCTCTTATCAGCATAACTCTTCTGCCTATCTTGGGCAGCCTTCATTCGTTGTTGAATGATCTTGATCTTATCTGAAGTTTCCCTCACCACATCTGGTCCAAGCATAAACTTCTCGCCAGTCTCTATCCAACATGATGGTGAGTTGCACGGTCTTCCGTACAAAGCTTCAAACGGAGCCATACCGATACTGGATTGGTAACTATTATTATATGCAAACTCTACTAGATGCAAATGGTCATCCCATGCTCCACCAAAATCCAATATACATGCTCTCAAGAGATCTTCTATAATACGGTTCACCCTCTCCGTCTGACCGTCGGTCTGAGGATGATATGCGGTACTGAGATGTAACTCTGACCCTAGAGCCTCTTGTAAGCTCTTCCAAAACCCACTAGTGAACAACGGGTCTCGGTCGCTCACAATGCTTTTAGGTACTCCATGAAATCTCACTACCCACTTCATATACAATTCTGCTAACTTAGCTGCCGTTCTGGTCGATTTGACTGGTATAAACCTTGCACTTTTAGTCAGTCGATCTACAATTACCCAAATGCTATCATATCCCGATCTAGTCCTTGGTAATCCATCGATGAAATCCATCGAGACTTGCTCCCATTTCCATTTGGGAATTTCTAAGGGCTGTAACAACCCACTAGGCTTCTTTTGCTCGGCTTTAACTAGCTGGCAATTCATGCACTTGGATATAAACTTCCCAACGTCTCGTTTCATTCCTTCCCAGTAGTAAGTCTGCTTCATGTCTCGATACATCTTATTACCACCGGGGTGTATAGTCAGCTTTGAGTGATGACATTCTCTAAGCACTTCATCTCTCAATCCATTGACATTGGGTACAACAAGCTTTCCATTCTTTCTAAGCCATCTATCTCGATCAAGCCCATACTTGTTCATCTCCTCATCGATACCCATCTCTAACTTGGAGATGATTTCCAATAGGTTAGGATCGTCCCTCTGACTAGAGCCGATCCGCTCAATCAAAGTGGGTCTGATCGTCAAATTTGCTAACATTTCTGGATCCAATTCGCACTTTGGTCTGAAATCAAACCCCGCGATAAACTCCAGTTGCTTCCATTCAAGGAACATAGCCCCTAAGCTGGCATGTCTTCTACTCAATGCATCAGCCACCGCATTGCCCTTTCCTGGTGTGTATGCGATGTCAAAATCATAGGAAGCTAAGAACTCTAACCATCTCTGCTGACGGAGATTCAGATCTTTCTGAGAGAAGAGATACTTTAACGACTTATGATCTGTAAACAGCTCAAATCTTTCTCCCAAGAGATAGTGTCTCCACATCTTTAACGCGAACACGATTGCTGCCAATTCTAAATCATGGGTAGGGTATCTTCTCTCGTGCGGTTTCAATTGCCGACTTGCGTAAGCTACAACCCTACTGCCTTGCATCAATACAGCACCCAGTCCGGTACCACAGGCATCCGTGTATACCGTCATCTCTTCATCCCCCTTAGGAATGACTAACACTGGTGCGCTTGTCAACTTGCCCTTTAGACTCTTGAACGCATTCTCGCACCTTTCATCCCAGACAAAAGCTTGATTCTTCTTGGTCAACTGGGTCAATGGTGCTGCTATCTTGGAGAAACCTTGGATAAACTTACGATAATATCCCGCTAACCCCAAGAAACTTCTTACATCTGTTGCATTCTTGGGCGTAGGCCAATCCTGTACCGTAGCCACCTTTGCCGGGTCCACGGCAATACCATTCTCTGATACAACATGGCCCAAGAACCTCACTTCCCTCTTCCAGAAGTGACACTTAGAAAACTTTGCTTTCAATTGGTGTTTTCTCAACACCTCCATCACTACTCTTAAATGTTCCTTGTGTTCTTCCTCTGTCCTCGAATAGACCAAAATATCATCAACGAACACAAGGACAAACTTATTCAACTGATCTCTGAATACCCTATTCATAAGATCCACAAAATATGCTGGGGCATTGGTCAGCCCGAATGGCATGACCAACCACTCATAAAACCCAGACGGCGTCCGAAATGCCGTTTTAGCTATACTCTCAGCTTCCACTCTAAGCTGATGAAAACCTGTCGCGAGATCCAACTGAGAAAATACTCTCGCGCCACTCAACTGATCAAACAAATCATCTATCCGCGGTAGAGGATACTTGTTCTTCCTCGTCACTTTATTCAACTCGCGGTAGTCTACACACAAACGAAGGGAACCATCCGCCTTGGTAGCAAACACAACTGGTGCTCCCCATTCAGAAACACTCCTTCTGATAAATCCCTTCTTCAAAAGATCGCTGACTTGCACCTCGAGCTCACGCTGCTCTCTCGGTGCCATACGACGAAGTGGCATCACTATAGGTCTGGCATCTTTTACCAAATCAATACGGAACTCAATCTCTCGGTGTGGTGGTAGTCCGGTCACTTCCTCGAAAACATCCGGATACTGGCCAACCACGGGCAAACCTGACAACTCACTATGCGGAATGTCGAGGGAGTTTAGAAAACTAGCCAATACCCCCTTACTGGGTAGACCACCAAACACTATCCTCCTCCCATCATCCGCTCTAGCTGTCACCAACAAGCCCTCACAGTCTACCACCACCCCGTATCTTTGGAGCCAATCTACTCCCAAAATAATGCCAAACCCAGTAAAGCCCAAAACAAAGCAATCACAAACAAACATGCATCCATGACTCGATAAGACCACATCACGACAAATCATGCTAAGGCTAGTCGAACCACCAATCGGGTTCGTCACTATTAAAGGTCTATCGATAATTTCGGGCTCCAATCCCAACCTATCTACCAGGTCACTAGATATGAAAGAACTGGAAGCTCCGGTATCAAACAAAACTCTAACAGGAACATCATAAACAGAAAGCATACCTTGAATGACGACATTCTTTCCCTTCTCCGCCGCAGTTGGGGCATTCGACGAAGAAGGAATAGCATTGAGGGCATATGCTTTCACCATTTGCTTTTCTTTAGGGGGCTGTGGACACTTGTCCTTGTGATGTCCCATTTGGCCACAGTTGAAGCACTTCCTATCCGCTGGCTTGGCCCGACAATTACTAGCATAATGGCCCTTCTTACCACAGCTGAAGCACTCCACATCTTGCTTATTCTTTTTCTTCTGGCCGTCCTTAGCCTGATTCTGCTTTCTCTTATTCTGAGAACCACCTTTGCCTCCACCACTAGCTTGTGGCTTTGGCTCATCTGCGGATGCAACCTCAGTCTTCGACTTAGGGTAGAGACTTTCCGATCTTAACGCTTTCCCCACAATCGATTCAAACGTCTCATCGATGTGGTTAATAAGTTTTTCCCCCAAGTACTGATCCAAACCAGTTATGAATTTCTCATTCTTTTTCTCGGCAGTATCAATAAGAGATAACCCATATTTTGACAAAGTGTCAAATTCAGCAATATACTCCGAGACAGCTCTGCCATTCTGCTTGAGCTCCAAGAATTTCTTAAACAACATTGACTTCTGAGCAGCTGGAATGAACTTCTCACTAAAGCGAGCCTTAAACTGCTCCCAAGTAATCTGATCTTCGGGAGTAGCTGCCTTTATAGCATTCCACCAATTCATTGCCCGCCCTTGCAGCTGACGGGACGCTAGCTTTCTCTTCATCGCATCCTCGATACCCAAATCCTCGAAGATACGTTCGCAACTATCCACCCAATCCTGCACATCCGTAGCCGACTCCGTTCCGTGGAACGGCTTCCCACCAAGGCTAGTATAATCCTTATTCAGCTTGGCGAAGTCGACTCTTGGCGCCTACACCATTGGACCACCACCATTTCCACCATTGGGAGCTGCCCTCTGTACATCTCTAAGCATCTCTCTCATGAGGTCAGTAAACATCGTCCTCATGTCAGCAGCATTCCCATTATTGGCTCCCCTACCAGCACCTCTAGCATATCGGCTCATCGTCAATCTGAAAAAGGAAACGATTAACGACTCCATAGTGGTGCTAGTGCAGTACGACTTCATCCTTATACTACTAATAGTATATATATATATAGCTTTTAAAAACCAAAGTAATCACAAATACGCTCTCTCGTATACGTGTATTATCTCTCCCTGATAACTTCCCTAGGTTAACTACGCAACCTAGAGCTCTGATACCAAGTGTGACGGCCCGCCCCGCACCAGCCTGCGTTTCCTCCGAAAGTGCGCTGTACACATGCCCGACTAGCACAGGACGGACGTCAAGAGAAAGGAAAGAAGAGAATGAACTAATCAAGAAACCTGTAGAATGTCTCACAGCGCATGGAATAAAATATAATAATAACATACTTGACACAAAACAGGCGAGACAGTGCATAAGCTGATAACTAAAATCAACATCAATCATCAAAGCAGCGGAAATCCAAATACAGCTTATTACAATTTTCCAAATTTACTGTCTCTAAACAAAAGAAAGCTGAAGTAGAAGATACACCAACAATGCCCAAGCAGTGATCTTCAACAACACAGGGAGAGTACTATATATATTACGTGGAAGCCTCCTGCTCGTCTCCGGATCATCTACCCGTGCATCACCAGCTAACCTGTCTCTAGTCTGCTCGTGTGAGCACCCAGAGTAATAAGAGGAGACATAAAACTCTGGGTCAGACATAAAGCCTGGTATGAGCGATAAGCATCTAAACAGAATAATAACAGGTATACTAAACCATACCTGAACCTGGACCTGCAACCAAAGAGTTAGTACCACATACCGTACAATGCTCTAAGGTGCCATAATAAATAGTGTAAGAATACGGGGGTGGGGTGTGCATGTCACAATGATAGCAAACAAATCATCCATATCAACCATCCTCACACCTCTCACTCAGTGCGTAAAGCGTACGACATCTACCACTTTGGAACACTAGACAAACTGAGGTAACGACGAATCCCGACTTGTAGAAACCCTGCTGTTTTCTGCAACTTTCCAGCAACTGTTTATACGCCTCTCGACGGCGTTTTCGACCAATCTAACTATTGGAATCAATCACAAAGCATACCCAAGAGTCATAGCAACATATAACAGCAACCACAAGCAACAAACAACAATTTAAATGAATCAAAATGGATCAAAAGTGGCCAAAACCTCACATTTTCCTATAATCCCTCTTAATCATGTTTAAGCATACGATTAGCAAAACACATCGAAATTAACCCAAATTTCTAACAGAGCCTTAAAACATTATTTTAGAATTTTAAGAATTTTTCCAGAATTTATTTACGTATAAATTCGCTAATCTTCACTAATTACCCTTAATTACCGTAATTAGTGCAAAAACTATGCAAATCACTCACCTTGGCCACAAATGAAACACCAAATCTGAAATACTCTCTGTTTGGGTCGAATTCCTATGTATAGCAGCAGCTCCAACCTTGCTTTGTTGCTATTTGGCCTTGCTTTGATGTAGTTTAGGCTTAATCTTCACTAAAAAATGTGTTTAGGAGTGGTTTTAGAGGATGGAAGCCATTACTAAGGTCTCAAGAAGGTTTGTGGCGGCTCAAAACTGAAATGAAAGTGATAACCTAACCCTAATCAGTCCTCCTATACCTCTAAACTCGAAATTCCCCTTGGGCCTAACTGCTAATCACCCGGTTAAGCCCAATTAAGCTGTTTTTCACCATCTGAAACTTGTTTCAGCCATATCTCCCAAACGGTAAGTCCGTTTGGCTAATGTGACCATTCTACGGAAAGAGAAACCATCATCCGAAGCCAATGGAAGTGATTTCAGGTTAAAATTCCTTTCCAGTCAAAAGTTATGGCCAAAACAGTGCCAACTAGGGGTAAAATGGTCATTTAAAAATCGAGAAAAATCATGAACATGGGAAATGACCCCAATAGTCGTCTCCCAAAGTTGCATGACCATACGACTTCGTATGTGAAAGAAATAAATATCCTACGATCCTATGATGCGTAGAATACGGGTCGTTACACTATCAACCTTTTGCATCATAGAGAGAACAACATTGTTTCAACGAAAAAAGCATTTTAAACTTGGACAAACAAAAAGGTACTATACTTACTACTGATTCTCTATATTATGTTTTGCAAAGCCTTTGCGAACAAATTTAATAACCCGCCTTTTTGATAGCTTCAAGTTCGCAATTAAACCAACTAAAAATGTTCTCAAAGACAGATTGTTAGGGTTGTAACACATTAGAATGGAAACAAAATGAATTTTTATGATACAACGATATTTTTACATCAGAGTTACAAAAATTTATCATAGTACATTAAATATGCAGCTGAAAAATAACTAAAGTACAAAGGAAGAATACAAATGTTCCAAATATAGTTGTAGTCTAAACCAGCACCTTCTCTGTAAAATGACTCAAAACTATCTACAACCCTTAACTACTAGGCTGCCGATGTAAAAAATATGGGTACCCCGAGTTTAACTGGAAGAACAATAAACTCCAGGTCAGTCATAGGACTGGTGTGAGAACTTGAAAATAGTTATATTTATTTTAAAATTTGTAAATCATAAGATAACGCCGTACAAACACAGAACGGGTTTTTCCCATATGAATACTAGTGTAGAAAATCCGCAATACTTTTTAGAAAATGAAGATACCATAAGTTCTAGCGGCACACACACAATGCAAACACACACATGGGCGAGGTTTCTCATTATGATAACAAAAAATTCTTGATACGTGAAAATCATTTGATATCATTATTAGTGCATAGTATGGAAAATCTTTTCGCAAATAAATGTATCAATCCTTGCCAGCATAGGTACCATATACTATGCAGACATATAGTATACAACTAATATTGTAAGGGTTCGTAGTAGAGAATGGGTTTCCAACAAATAGCCAGGCTAAGGAACTTCCTTATCTGATGGGTACACCTCTAGTGGGATGTCTAGAGAAAAAATGGACTCTCCGCCAACAAAAGGTCGGGTTATCCCTTGACGGGATAACTTAGATCAAATCTGAGTATGTCATCTTTCGGTCGTTACCAACTTTAACAGGGAACCCGTGACATCAAAAACCACATAAATAGATGTTGCCACATAAGTAATACCTGGGATCCAGACCATGGCACACTTTTTATCTAGAAAAAACTGACATACTCATAACCTTGCTGCATCGTTTCCTGTTTTGGTCATTTCTGGGGTATGATGCTTGACGAAATCGCATTACACATTCCTACACTTTATCCGAAAGCCATGCTTTGATCATCAATAGATCAATCACTTAACATGTCACACTGTCATTTCATAACATATAATTGATAATCACTAACCGTATTACCTTTGAGCTCGTGCGTCTCAAAGATGGGTGTTAAGCTAAGAGAACATATTCTCCGCCACCAAAAGAAATATATTTAGTAAGGATCAACCAGTACATTACAAAATACAATGTCAGACACACATCCATACAAGTTTGTTCTGGAACTGAACGAAACCGAAGGCGCTTTATTCCTCGTCCAATAAAGGAGAGAAGCCGTTGCAAATCCAGAAATTCTCCAAATACATCCTGACCACTACTATATATAACCTCATAATGGGAGCTACCCGAGGCATCAACAAGAAATCCATTCGATGTGAAGATTCCCGGTATTCAACCACCATCTTCAATATTTTCATTTGCTCCATTTCGACATATCATTATTCAAAATCGTTTTCAGATAGAAATAAGATCCCAGTCTATCCTAATAATGAGCGTTCTTTTAAAACCATATGGAAATAAATGATTAATCAAGTCTCTTTCCACTTAAAATTGGTTAATTAAAACCTGCTTAAAACAATTCACCATTTCTTATCCTTTAAGAAAGTCCTTATTTGAAAAACTTGTTAATGACTAAGCTTTGTTAATCTTATAACCATTCCTTAAATAATTAAACCAAGATTTATCTTACCCAAGGTTCCTTTTAAAGTTCACTACAAAAATTCATTTGATAAATTCATCTTTAAAACATATTTTTTAAATCAAAATAACTAAGCTTCAAAAATCTTAATAAATATTTCTCGTAGCTTTACTTATGTTAAACCGTTGTATTAACCCTTTATTAATTTCCTTGATTTAGAATCATTCACAAGTCTTTCAATAACAAAGATCTCAACTTTCTTTTAGAAAGAACCATTATTTAATCAAAAGTCATTAACCACTTATTTTCTTTAACTTTTGATTTAAGAGATGATAATTCTTTTTAAGTTACAATTGTTGGGTTAAAGAATGAAATTATTTAAGACACCATCCACAACAAACCCAAAACAATTTGATATTAAATATAAGATTTGAATAGAAATTATACCTTGCTAGTTCTCGTAATCAATAAATAATATAAGTGGAATAACAATATAGATATCTTTCAATTCATCAAATAGTATACGTCCTTACTACGGAATTTAATATCAAATAACATAGGATTATTTCCATCCAAATCCAGTGAAATTAAAATTGGGGAACTTTAATTCATTTAAAATTAGATTTCCAAACATCGTTTTACCATATTTGGTTAGTTAGGCTGAAAAACCCAAAATTCAAATTATAGTTCAAAACTTCATATTTCTTACCCAAATCATTTTAAAATCATTCATTATAATTTTTCATAATTTTTCATAATTTTAATATGTTTTATAAAGTTATTTCGTATGGTTTCTAATTGCAGTCACCAAACTGCAAAACCACGATTTTATTTAAAACTTGCTTTGGGTAAAATTGAAAATCTATACAATGAAATTTGAAATTTCATTTTCTATTTGAAAGCTATTATCATTAGGAAGAAATTGTTTTTCATTTTAGGTAAATTCAATTTAAATTACATTTGATATACTTTTTTGAAGTTAACGGTCGAAATTCACAAACTACGGCAACACGACTAGCCCTATTCAGACCATATTATAATTTTGAATTAAAATTTATCTTATTTACTTCTAGTATATTTATAAACTTTATAAACCATTTATAAACTCATTTACAAGTAAAATTTCAAATTTCAACCTTAGATTCAATTATAAATCAAAATTGTATATTTTAATATTAATATAATATTATTATTTTTCAAAATTAAATCGTTTGAAATCCAAACATTGCACAAATCAAATTAAACATTATACAGGATTACCGAAATAATGAATTTGAATTTAAAACATTGTTTATATAGCTAATTCAAATTCAAACTCAAAATCGATTTCATTTATTTGAATTTGAGCAAGTCATTTTATATCAAAATCTTAGACTTAGATAAATTTCAACTTCTACAAAAGTTGTTAATAACAACAACAACAACAAAGCCATATATCCCAAACAAGTTGGGGTTGGCTAGATATGGAACCCAAAATAAAAACAGAAATAAAAGAAATAATACTGATAATAATACATATATATAAGGGTTTAAAATAGCCAAACAGATAAAAAGACATCTGATAAAGTTTTTTTTTTAAAAAAGGTCCAATAAAAGTGAAATAAATTCTGAAATAATAATCAAAAAAGTAAAAAGGTTCAACAAAAGTGAAATAAAGTCTAAAATAATTTTAAAAAAACTAAGGTTCTGGTACATAGATTGCCAACTTCCATGCACTCCTATCCACTACCAGCTCCTCAGATATACTCCAATTACTTAAAACCCTCTTTATTATCTCCTCCTATGTCATTTTAGGTCGACTTCTACCTCTCTTTAGGCCTTCGGCGCAGCCTATAATTCCAACGCGCACAAATGCATCATATGGTCTATGTTGGATATGTCCAAACCTTCTCAAGTAGTGTTGGACTAACTTTTCTTCAATAGGTGCAACTCCAAGTTTTTCCCGAATATCCTCATTTCTAATCCGATCTCGTCTGGTATGCCCACAGTTCCAGCGCAACATCCGCTTCATCTCTGCTACACTTATCTTCGGACGTGTTGCTTCTTAGTAGGCCAACATTCTACACCATAAAACATTGCATGCCTGATTGCTGTCTTATAGAATTTTCCTTTAAGCTTCTGAGGAATCTTCCTATCACAGAGAATGCCAGATGTCAGTCGCCATTCCACCCATCCTGCTTGAATTCTAAAACTAATATCCTTATCAATCTCCCTATCAAACTGCAACATATATCCTAAGTATCGAAATGATTCCTTCTTGGGTATTACTCTACCGGCCAGGGTGACCTCTCCGTCATCTGAGCTGACACCGCTAAACTCACACTTCATATACTCTATTTTAGTTCTGCTAAGCCTGAAACCCTTTGATTCCAAGGTCTCCCTCCACAACTCCAGTTGTCAATTAACCCCTATTCTACTTTCATCAATCAGCACAACATCATCGGCAAAGAGCATACACCAAGGAATCTCGCTTTGTATATCTTTTATGATTTCATCCATCACTAATTCAAAAGTTTTTAATAATCACTTTAATTTCATTTCTAAACAATTTTGGATACAAAATTCAAACTTTTATTTTTGCACCTTATTTCTCCTAAAGGAATAAAATATTCATTTATAGTATACAAATGGAACGAGACTTTACCAATACTCAAATAATTTCCGTACATGTGAGCGTAATGTATGAACAATCATAATAACATTTAAAACCAATCATCCATATCACAGTACTTATAATATAAGCGTTACAACACTTAATGCTTATACGCATATGAATAATAATAACTTTAATAACATCCATCAACCACGAAGCAACCATAACAACCACAAATCAACATATACACACACACACATAACTCTTAGCCAGATTTTGATTATAACTAATTTTCCAAACTTGATCAAAGAAGTTTTCACAGTAATTATTATTCCAAATATAATTTAAGAAGTGATCACTATGATAAATGCTCCAAATAAAAATCAAAAGATTTCTCACCTTGTTTTAAACCATTGAAATAACGACTAGTTTCAATTTAAATTAAACAAATGTTTAACTTAAACAAAACTTCCCGCTAGCTCTAAACACTTCAATCCAAATTCATCACGTAATATTCACTAGTGTGATTCCAATGCAATTCGTCTCATTCTGATCTGTTAACATATGAAAATGTAACCGTCGTTACAAGTTTTAATCAATTATAATTAAACTTAAATTAACTAATGAACTTAATTAACACTAATCATAGTAATTAATTAAAGTTAATTATAATCAGTTACCCTAATCATCTTCACCATGTTCTACATTTCCAGTGTTCAAACCCGAAAAGCACATCATCAATAAACCATCACCACCGCGCCTATGACCACCTGAGCGCCTCCTCAACCTGACCATCGCCACCCTGATGCTAGCGGGTCCCACACCTCCAACCTCGGGCCACAACGCTTCGTTGATCACCAGAAAAACCAATTCGAACGAAAGCGTTCATGCCAACCCACCGACCGCCATATGCCACCATCGATCACAAAACTCCATCAGTACCTCAACCTCGCTACTGTGCATCTTTCTCCTATTGACACTTTCACTTGAAACCACCGCCATCGCCTCGAAAACAACAAAATACGAAATAATCACACCTTCTTTGAACCCAAATCTACAATGCTGCGATGATATGGATTTGAAGAGATTTAAGAGATCTACAACTTTGATGTGTTGAGTTTTTTTTAAAAGTGAACGAATTAAAAGAGATTGACGAAAGAAGAAGAGTGATTTTCGGCCATTAAAGTTAGGTAGAGGCTGAAGAGAATTAGGGTTAGTGTTGGCCATCTTAATGGGTATTTATAGGTTAGTTTAATTATTATTTTATTCACACTAGGCATTGGAAATTTCACGAACTCCAAACAAAGCACAATGACTGTCGTTTCTACCTAAATACCCATATCGAAACACAATGGAATGTGTTTTGGAATTTCTCAAAATTAAATTATAAACCATTATTATTTCAAATTGACTATCAATTGAAACGACCCGAACTTCCCCGGCCTCCGAAGAGAAGAGAAAGAACGGATTGTTTTGAGAACACGACAAATCAGAACGCAGACGGGAGAACATTTCATTGTATATTACAACAATGCATCAGATTACAAGAATATACAGAGTATAAATCAATATTACACAGAAATATCAGAGATTTAAATTACATTTAAATACATAGCAGCGGAAAATAATACAATACACAACTAGAAGGAGATATACGGATACAAAGCTTTCCGGATATCATTCCAGCTGTAAACCAGGATCCTGTGAATAATAATCTGCAAAACCAAAACTACTAGCTGCCCGTGTCGAAATAAGGGCACCCAGAGTTTAGGTCAAAACAATAAACCCCAGGTCAGTCATGTGACTGGTGTGAGAACTAAAACAGTTAATCTTTATTTTTAAAGTTAGGTAAATCAAGGGACCACGCCGTATAACACGGAACGGGTTTCCTCCCAAGAATACCAGTGCATAAAACAACAGCGCAATGCTAAATAAAGAAAAAATGAAGCTATTATAAGACCCAGGTCCTATCACACAATGCAACGCAAGCCGGGGGATGCATGCTGGATACGTTTTAAAACAAATCATTTGATACTACTATAAGTGCATAGTGTATAGAACAACTTCAAATCATAAGTATCAATCATAGGCGACATGAGCGTCCCATGCCACTATGTCGCCATAAATAGGTTTACAAATAAAACCGCAAATGGCACGTATTTGGAAATTGGATTTTCATCTATGAACCGAGGCAAAAGATAGTCCTCAACCAATTCGAGACGCTCTAGCCCGTGTCTCAGGATCAGAGCTCGAGTGACCCTTGGATCGTCAGGGCCGGTCCACCGATGTGGATTAAAATTCCTGAACACTGCGTTTCCCCACCCTTTGGGGTGTCAATGAGCCAACGAATGACTCCATCGGACCCGGATCGTCCGATCAAACCGAGGCGCCTCGCAACAGCAACAACCACACAGGTGAAAAGTATATAAATGTCAGGCTGGTAGGTCACTGACACCACCCTAGCTAGAAAGAAACGCATGCCCTCCCTGAGGTCCTCTCCCGTTTTTGGTTCACAACCGGGGTGTGAAGCTCACGAATTCACGTTACACAAAGCTGTGCCACACAGGCGGTGCTTTGATCATCAACCACAAGACTTTGCTTTTCAACAGAAGCCTTGATCATTTGCCACTTAGGCATGCCACATAGGCAATTCACTCCATGCGTTTGATATCCATCAGTATATAACCCCTGAGCTCGTACGTCTCAGAGAAGGGCGTTAAGCAAGAGAATAAATTCTCCACCGCCAAACAGATATATATTTAATAGAGATCATTCACACGGACTAAAATCCGATGTCAGACACACAGTCCATTTACAAGTCCGTTCTGGGTCTGAACGAAACCGGAGGCACCTAGTACCCCGCATATCCATCGATCTCCAAGTACGTCTGGACGATCACCAACTGTTTCCATCTTCTTGGGTGTACAGCCCAATCAAGATCATCAGTAATCACCCAAACGACATGAAGACCTCCGGTCTTCGACCATCGTCTTCATTTTTGACTTATCGTCGTATCAGTTATTCAGAATGGGATAAACCCGGACTTTCCGAATAACTCGCGTATATTTTAAATAAGTGTTACACAAACACAACATACGCCTCATTCCAATTCATCAGTCACTAACCGTAAATTAATCAAGAGAATAATTACCCAAATATTAACCCCGAAGGCCGAAACCAACATCAGATCAATACCCAGGAAACCATTCTACTTAGCTAACCGACAGTTAGTTTCTAAATTTCACATTCATATGGAAAGGTTCCCATTAATTTTATCAAAGATAATTTCTTTAGATTTATTCTTTAATCTTCTTTTGAATTTTGATTCAACTAGTCGGGATTAACGAACCTTACCGAAGTAATCATTTGTTTTAATTTCCCAATCCCAACCTATTCATCCCATGAAGTAAAACTGGTAATACTTCATATCTAACACCACGGTGTTATCGGTAAATTCAATTACCATTTCACGTTCAAATCTAATTAAAGATTTAACTATCGCCTAGAGTAAAATTGGTGATACTCCATCCTCGATTATTTCAATCTAATTAAAGATTCATTAAAACTCCACTTAGTTTTAATCATTAACTGGGTTAAAGAATCAGTGTCATTTAAAACATGGTTCACGATAAACCCAAAATCACATTCCATTAATTATCGGGTTAAAGAACGAGTGTTATTTAAAACACTGTCCACGATAAACCCAAAAATCAATATCAATTCAATTCCAATTAAATATTATTTAATTGGTACACTTCATTAAATCTAAATAAAAAGATTTAATCTTTTCTCAACTGGGTTCAAGAATAGTGTTGGTGAAGACACCATTCACGACAAACCCAAATCACATTTGATATTTAATACAAGGCTCTGAATAGAAAATATATCGGCTTATATTCAATATCAAATTCTACGATTAACAAATGTCGTATTGGAAATAACGATATAAATATATATCTTTCAAATTTCCATAACAACATCTGTATAATCACGAATTCCAACATCGAAATATTCCGAAGACAATTTCGATTCAAATCCACTCCAATGCAATCATTGGAAATTCTGGTTATTTTTAAAACCCTTTTTAAATTCAATTTATTTATTTAAAAATAAATAGAATTATAATTCTAGTTCGAAACTAGTTCATTTCGATAAAAATCTATTTTTATCTTTTCAAATATGGAGTTTTTCATCCCAATCCTTTCTAAATCATTTCTTATGATTTTACACAAATTATTACTATTTTTAATAATTTTATCAAGGCCTGTACAGTCGATTTCCATCAACGGCCATCGAACTGCACTTACAGCGACCTTTTTCAAATTTGATTTGGACATAATTCCAAATCCAACCGTTAGATTTCAAATTTCTAATATTCGTTAGAAAGCTCTTTTCGATACTAACCCAACGGTTCCGGTTTCAGGAGAATCCGACGGTCGGATCTCCCGTAATATTCGTTCGAAGTTAATGGTCGAAATTCGCGAACTGCCGCGGCACGGCGCGTTCTATTCAGGCCATTATATTATATATATAATATATATAATATATATTTCATCGATTAATATTTAAAACGAATTTTATAAATAGTTTTGAATTCGTTTCAAAAACGATTTCAACCTTTATTTCAATTCTATTCGAATTCATTTATATTCAATTTCAATTCGAATTCATTTATATTCAATTTCAATTCGAATTCATTTATATTCAATTCTTTTCAAAATATCAGATTTTGAAATCACTTTTGATATTCATTATAAAATGAATAAAATCGATATAAACATCGTTCACGTCAAAATGACGTCAATCTAACCAATACGGCTTCATATATTCCTATTTTCAAATATTCTATTTCAAATATTTCTTTTTCAAACATTTCTATTTTAAAACTGGAATGAAGCCCAATCAATTACCATATAATGTTAATTATATGGATTTTCTACAACACATGTATCTATCAACAATGATGAATAATCAACCATCATCCAAAGTGCATTCTACACTGTATAAGCATCAAATATAAATATTCAACGCTTATAACAGCCTGTCAATCAATCGATCGACATACAACTAAACAATCGGGATTAGTGTACGTCAAATATCATCCCAATACCCGTGTGGGGTTTCAAGCAATCAAACACAGATTTTTATTTGTGCAGTTGGGCGATGTGTAAAATTTATCGTCCCAATCAATGTCCTTCAAATAGGTGTACATAAACAAACCGTCCGGTTTGTAAATGAATATTTATTTATTCACATTCACGTTAAAAATTATATTTTTAACGATCAAATATTTTATTTTAACCTATGAATATTCTATTCGGTTCATTTATTCAATAAAATGATACCTTTATTTTTCTAACTTATTTTTAGAAAATTTCGGTGGCATAACGGCACGATACTAGAAACGGGACAGGGCCTAGCCTTATCCCCGGTCTAGTGAAGGCCCACGCCATTCACACATCAATCAAATCAATTTCATTTCACCAAACAATTCAATTTAAACAAAATATTCTAACTAACCACACAACCAAACAATATAACAAACAAGCCATCCATGGTCTGTGGATGACGGGTGTCGGGTGCTACTAAACACCGTCTGCATCCTAGTATATATATATAACTAGAAAAAGAAATTGAAGAGTGAGAAGTTCTCACCAATAGCTATCCAATACCACGACTCTTCATTTAGAGAAATCTTCGTCGTTCTCGTCTTTTTGTCATCTTCATTTCCCGTATTCTCTACATATGTAAAAATCGAATTTTTACTTTACTATTTAATATATAAAAAAAACGAATTTTTACTATGCTATTCCTATTTTCAAATCAAGTATATTATATTTTCAAACTTCAAAGTATATTATATTTTCAATTTAAAAACAACGATGTATATTTTCTATTTGGAAAATCAATGCTAATTTTATTTGAAAAGCGATGACAATTTTATTTTAAAAACAAGGATTATTTTTCTTTTACAAACAATGCAAATATTATTTTATGAACAAAGTTCTTATATTTAAATATTACATTTTTAATTCAAACAAAACTAATGCCATTTTTATTTTCAAAAAGAATGCCATTTTTATTTTCAAAAAGGATGCCATTTTTATTTTCAAAAAGAATGCCATTTTTATTTCCAAAAAGAATGCCATTTTTATTTTCAATTACAGGGTTTAAAAACATTTACACTGTCGCTTTCTGATTTTCCTGGTGGTCTTCAGTCCATCAGCTCGTTCAAAAGAAACTGTTGTTGCCAACCCTAAACCCTCCGTCGACGTTGACTTCCACCCCCGGACCAGGATCTGAAGGCGCCGCCGTTACCCCCGAACATTGCTCCACCCACGCCCTCGCCAGCGCGATGCTCGAGGCTCCCTCTCGATGGGAAATCAATTCGAACGGAGGCCGTTTTCAGAGGGGAAATCGAAAGGAGGGAGGGCGGGGAGATGACTGATCGTCGGTGGAGGAGTTCGGGGGAGGGAGGCGTCGGCTGATAGAGGGGGCGTCAAACGAAGGAGGAGCGGGATTTGGGTTTTCAGCTGAAAAGGAGGCGCGATTTTTTTCTTAAAGGGGGTTAGGGTTCTGGAAAAAAAGGGAGGATATTTATATTTAATTATATTATTATTTAAATTCTATTTTTTTCAATTTTACTTATTTATTGCCCTCAACTCCAAACAAACTCCAAACTAGACCCAAAGACTGTAGCCCCTAGCTAAATACCCCCCTCCAAACACTCTGGGATATGTTCCGCTGGCCAATTCGACTGTTACGATCAGTTTTCGTTGAATTTAAAATATGAATCTTTATATATTCAATTTAAATGCACATTTCATTTTACCGGGGTCACATACTAACTAGAAAAATTCTAGAAAAATATTTTCTAGCTTCGTATTGACGATACGGTCCTAACAAAACTAATTTCGTCGAATTCTGAGACCGTCGGAAAAATGGCCATTTTCCAGTCGATTAAAATCAACTGAAACTGGTCAAACGCGTTTTCTTCTGCCACGCTCACACATTGATTCGAAAAATTATGAAATTTGGAATCTAGCAATAATTTAACACTGCGGATCCAACAAAAGTGGTTTCGTCAAAATCCGATGTCGTTTGCAAAATTCCCATTTTTAAGGGCCTGAATTCCATAGCGACTATTCAGAATTTTCAACTGGACATATCTTTTGATTCCCGCTATGAAATTTTGTTTTTCGGATTCGTTGGAAAGATATTATCAATTAGATCCTAATGTTTTTGGTTTCACTAAAATCCGGATTGTTTTGCACCCGGTACGTTCAATTGAAGTTTGAAATCGAATTATCGAACTACCGCGCCATCTTCAATTCCTTTTATAATTATAAATAAATATTTATATTCTAACGTCGATCTATATAACTATATACGATTGAATTCTATTCAAAATAAATTTCTCGTCGATATTATTTAAAATAATTCATTTTAAATAATCAAAATTCGCTAAAATTGCCAAAATAAAATTTTTAAACTGGCCCAGATTTTCGGGTTGTTACATCAATGCACGTTTATATCGCGCATGCTCGTATAGCGAATCTGATTGATACAAAAATTGAGATATTATAATGATTTGACATTCTGAATCTGATGAAATGGATTTCATCGAAATCTAAAATCCATTGAAAAATAGGTATTTTCAAGTATTAAATTAAATCGATAAAAAATAAATTGATTTTAAAACAATCAAATTCATTGATAATAAATTATTGTTATCGTATGTATTCAAATAGAATTTTACATAGCTTCAAAATAAACTAGTTTGGATTTTAAATTTGACATTTCCATTTTAAGTACACTAACATTTAAGATTCTAAGTTAAATAAAATTCCAGTCGTTAAATTTCAAAATTAATCATTTTAAATATTTAAATATTTCTATATAAAAATTCGGGTCATTACAAAATTTCTGCAATATTTATACTGTTTTACCATTACATAAGAAAACACAGTTTTTGCAAACTATTTGCAAACATTTTTTTGAAATATAAATTGACATGGTTTTTGGAAATTGTTTTCTGATATAACTTCCATAGTCTTTTTTGCAAAATCTTTGCAAATATTTTTCTACAACATATTTGCAATAGTCTATGTTGCATATTTATTGGTTTTCCCTAAAATCTTGAAGTAATATTGTATAAATATTAGTCAGTCGCTGATTGGACTCATTATATTATAGACAATAGCTCAAAACAGTAATACATCGGCAACAAACACACTTGTGGCCACCACTGAGAATCCAACAATGGTTCCAACAACCACTGTCACTTTATTGCATGGTGAGAGACCAGAAAAATTAATTAGAGTAAAGTTCAAGTACTGTCAATAGAAAATTTTGTTCTACTTTACAACTTTAGTCCTTACAAAGTATCTCATTAAGGAAGCTCCAGAAGTAAACGAACTAGTGTCTGATGCAATAAAAGTCGAAGCACTCAGCATTTGGAAAAAATCAGACTTCATATGAAAAAACTACGAATTAAATAGACTGAATAACAGTTTGTATAATGTGCACTACATAGTGAAGACATCAAACCAACTCTGGGTTTCTCTTGATAAAAAGGTATAAAACGAAGGATGCTGGAATGTAGAAATTAATTACCTGAAATTTCCTCAATTTCAAAATGATAGATGCCAAAAATGTTATTAGACAAATCCAGGAGTTGGAGGTAATAATTCATGAAATCCATGATGAAGGAATGCCATTAAGAGAGTCATTTCAAGTGGCTGTTGTCGTTGAAAAGTTACCTCCATCATGGAAAGATTTCAATAAATATCTGAAGAATAAATGCAAGGAAATGACAATGAAAAATCTTGTTATTAGATCCAAGATCGAAGAGGATAAAAGAAAATCTGAAAAGAAATCAACCAATGCAATAGCGGTAAAGGAAAATATGGTCGAGGCTGACAAGAACAACAACCATAAGATGAACAATTGTTTATGGGAAACACTTCCATGTCAAAAGTTAAAGGAGAAGGCAAAACCAATCTGAAAATGACATTTGGAAATGATCTTACACTGAACGATGTCCTAGACATTCGAAAGAATTTGGTTTCTGGCTCACTTCTTAGCAAAAATGGCTTTAAGTAGTTTTTTTTTTCTCCAATAACTTTGTTTTGTCAGAGAATGGAGTTTATGTAGGAAAAGGATATGTGAGCGATGACTTGTTTAAAACAAATGTAATGACTGTTGTACCAAAGAATTGTAATAACAAAATTGATTCTTCTGTTTATATCGCTGAATCCTTTAGTATATGGCATGCTAGATTAGGTCACATTAATTTTGATACATTACGAAAATTGATTAACTTAGATTTCATACCTAAATTTTAAGTAAGTTATAAATATGAAATACGCGCTAAGGCAAAAATGACCAGAATTTCCTTTCACCATATTGAAACGTATACTGAGCCCTTAGGCTTAATACATATAGATGTATATGACATCAAAATGTGTCAATCTCCCGAGGGAGAGGATATTTCATAACCTTTATAGACGACTGTACTAGGTATTGCTATGTGTACAAGTAAAGATGAGGCATTTGAAATGTTTCAGCAATACAAGGCCGAAGTTGAATATCAATTAAACAAGAAAATCAAAGCCTTAAGAAGAGATAAGGGAGGTGAATATGAATTTCCATTCGAGGAATTTTGTGCACAAAATGGCATAATCCATCAAACAATGGCACCATATTCCCCTCAATGAAACGGTTCAGTAGAATGGAAAAACCGTACTATTAAAGAAGTGATAAAGGTTTTACTCATAAGTTCCGGTCTACTAGATAACTTCTGAAGAGAAGCTATATTTTCTACTAATCACATCTGAGTAAAGTGCCTCGAAATAAAACTTCAAAGTCTCCATATGAATTATGGAAAAAATAAACCACCATCCTACAAATATTTAGGAGTATGGGAGTGTCTTGTGAAAGTAGAAGTACCTATACCAAAAAGGTCAGAATTGGACCAAAAATGATAGATTGTGTTTTCATAGGATATGCACAAAATTGTACTGCATACAGGTTCCTAGTATTAAGAACGAAATTGATAATATTCATGAGAATACCATCATTGAGTCAAGAAATGGTAGATTTTATGAAAATGATTACCCTTTAAAACATTCTATCAAGCACAATAAGCGGACAGAAATAGAAATTTCTGATTCATAAGTGTAATGAGAACAAGTTGTGAATAATCACAACAAGAGAATAATAAACAATCGGAGGAACCGAGAAGAAGCAAAAGGCAATGGATTTCAAAATCTTTTATACCTAACTTTTATGCCTTAATGTTAGAAAATGAACCACTAACATATAATAAGGCAATGTCCTCCTCTGGGGCTCCATACTAGAAGGAAGCCATTAATAGCGAGACAGAGTCCATTATGAATAATCATACAAGGGAATAAGTTGATCTAACTTAAGGATGCAAAGCATTGGATAATAAATGGATCTTTAAAAGAAAATTAAAACTTATAGCTCTATAGATAAATATAAAGCATGACTAGTGGTACACGGTTATAGGCAAAAGGAAGAGTTGGACTACTTCGACACATATTCGCCTATAACACGAATAACTTCCATTAGAATACTGATAGCAATTGCATCAGTACTACAATTGGAAATACATCAAATGGATGTTAAAACAGCATGGTGATCTTGAAGAAGAGATTTATATTAAACAACTACAGGGTTTCCTAGAAGTAGGAAATGAAGGAAAAGTATGCAAACTAGTGAAATCATTGTATAAGCTTAAACAAGCACCAAAACAGTGGCATGAAAAATTTGACAAATTAAACTTTGACATCAAGTTGATTTCATATAAATGAATGTAACAAATGTGTCCATAACAAAATTACAAATAAGGATATGTCATTGTGTGTCTATACATTGATGATCCACTCATACTAGGAAGTAATAAAGATGTAATAACATCAACAAAGAATATGCTTTCCACCAGATTTAATATGAAAGATACTGGAATCATTGATAAATTCTTGGTATAAAAATACATAAATGTCCACGAGGATATATATTGTCTCAATCACATTAAATTGAGAAAATATTATAAAAATTTAAGCAACATAACATAATTGTTGCAAAGTAACCTGTAGACTTAAATCAAAATTGGGCCAAAATAGTGGTGATAATATCTATCATGTTGAGTATTCTTGTATATTTGACAACATTATGTATGTTATGAATTGTACTAAATTAGACATAGCATATGTTGTAAGTAAACTTAGCCAATATATGAGCTACCCAGGGAATTGTCATTGGAAAGCAATAATTGGAGTATTATGATATTTGAAATATACATAGAATTATGGACTACATCATTCAGAATATCCATCTATCATATAAGGATATTGCAACGCAAATTGGATCATTAGGTCAGTAGACACAAATCCACAAGCAAATACGTGTTCATTTTGGCTAATGGGGGTAGTATCTTGGAAATCTTCCAAACAAAATTATATAGCAGGATCTACAATGGAATCAAATTTCATTGCATTAGACAAAGCTGCGAAAGAAGCTGAATGGCTAGAAGTTTTTAAGAAGATATTCCAAATTAGGGAAAATAGGTACCATTAATAAGTATACATTGTGATAATTTATCTGCTATTGGTAGAGCTGGCAAACTGTATAATGGAAAGTCTATACATATTCGTCGTAGACAAAAAACTATAAGACAACTTCTCTCTAATAGAGTTATGAATATAAACTACATATAATCAAAAGATAACATAGAAGATCCACTAACAAAAAGCTTTCTAAGAGAGAAAGTTCAAACCTTATCGATGGGAATGAGGTTAAGGCCGATAAATTAAAAGTTTTCCTTAAAGGAAATTCCACCTAATAGACTAGAGATCTCAAGATCTAGGTTCAAAGGGACACCAAAGTTCAGAAAAAAATTAGCAGCATTTTTAATATTCAAATCATTCCTATGATAATTCAATACACTTAACATTCAAATCATTCCTATGATAAGTCAATGCACGAACCGCTGGAGGATAAAGTAAGCTTAGTTTTTAATTATGTCTATACTTGGCTAAAAAGAGAACCAGGTAGGTGTATTGGGGGATACACTTTATAGGATCACCTAAGTGAGTGTGAAGGCATCGCTTCAAGGAGAATTATTAAGGGTCAATATTCTTTAAACACTCATGAGACTAGGCTGGTGCTCACTGCAAAAATAAACATTAACAAAGAACCAAGAATGATAAGAAATATTATTGTGTGTTATTTATGAATCATACGTACACGAAAAGCTTATGGTTCAAGGACAAACATGTCTACTGATTCGCTAGTAAGTCAAATAAATAATCATAAGGAAAGTTAACAGACTTTATGCTACTTTAACCGATGTGATAGTATTTCATTAAACTAGGAACAAATAAACAAATACTCATTCATGTGGGGATTGCTGAAATTAAATGATTATTAAATGTCTCAGGATATGTATGGTTCTACATCCTAGTATGTAACATATCTAATATAATTATATACTAAGATGAGGACATTATTATAATTCACATAAGATAAGAGATACATAAAAGAAAAACCCATCTTAGATGATGATGGAAAGCACTACAACGCACATGCAATCCGCTCTTCTTTTTCTTCACTAAATCCGTTCTTAATTACTCTTTTGAGTTCGTCAAGCACTGCAAATTCCAATGCAATTTTGCAGAGTAGATCCATTTTATCTTGGGAAACGGGTGCTCATCAACCTTCTGCATCATAGAGGAAGCAATATTGTTTCAAAAAAAAAGAGCATTCCGGACTTGGATAAATATAAATATACTATACATATTATTGATTCTCTATAATAGTTTTTTGCAAAGTCTTTGCGAACAAGTTTCTACAGAGAATTTTTGTACTAGTTTACCGTGACATAAGAAAACACTTTTTTGCAAACTATTTGCAAATAGTTTTCTAAAATATAAATTGACACAGCATTGCAAACTATTTGCAAAGCGTTTTTTATTATATAATTGACATAGTCGGTTTTTGCAAGATCTTTGCAAATATTTTTCTGTAACATATTTGCAGCAATCTATGTTGCATATTTACTGGTTTTCCCTAATAATTATATCTATGTCATTTATTTTGATTTGGAAATTTGAGCTTTGACTGAAAGGCATTTTCCATCGACTCTTCATCATGCTTGCTCAACCTTTGATCAATTGCTTCAAGAGAGCCTATTAATTCAGTTACCATCATAGTAGAGAGATTTTTAGTTTGCTCTATCATTATCTTGATAAGATCATATTTACAAAGGATTAAAATCAAAATTTTCTCAATAATTCTTTTATCCAAAATATCCTCTCCATAGGCTCTCATCTGATCAACAATTTCTTTTATTTTGGAGTAGTAATCCTTTACGATTTCGAACTCCTTCATTTTATTAATTTAACTTCATGTCTTAATGATTGAAGTTTAGTGACACATACTTTTTACTTCCTTGAAACTCCTCTTGTGATATGCTCCATGCTTGTTTTGTGCTTGTGGCACCCATTATTTTAGGAAATACTGCTTTGTCCACCGCTTGATGCAGAATAAATAGTGCTTTTAAATCTTTTTTTAATTTTCTTTTAACTCCTTTTTGTTCTTGACTAAGAGTTATTGCATTTGCAGGAGCTACAAATCCTTCTTCTATAATATTCCACAAATCTTCAGAGATAAAAAAGTCTTCATCTTTATACTCCAAAGATCATAATTTTCACCATGAAATTACGGACTGGAATAGACAAGGATTGAAAGGTATTTTCTGTCACTTTGAAATTTTTGAAAATAGAGAAAAATAAAAAAGAATTTTTATTTAGAGATGGAAGATAGGGATTAAACGATGCTCTGATATCACTGATAGCGAAAAAGAGAAATCGAATTGTATTAGTTGTGAAATAGTGTGAGATTAGATGAATAAATGATTGTTAGAAAATTTTAGAAATATAGAACTTTTATTGCTTTCTTTGAACTTAATTTTCAATGTGCATAAAAGCCTATATAGGTTTTATTTTGCAAAAAATGTGCTAATAGAATATTTTAAAATGAATATTCTAAGGAGAATAATATAGATAGAATATTCCGATTATCGTTTATTACATATACAATTCTTTATTATCCTAGATAGTTCTAATACTCTTTTGAAAACTAGAGACGAAGAAAAATATTTTTTCTTATTTTCTTAGTGTTCTTCGTACGGCCAACAATACTATATAAAAATAAAATACAAAACCCGAAAAGCTTGTACAACATAGCCAACACATAAAATGCGTACAAAACACACAATAACAATTTCATAAAACAACATACAATACTTCAACAATACTTTACATCCTCATTCAAGTTGGACTCGGTGGTTTAGACAAAAGTCCTAGCTTGGTCGATAGAAAAGCATGTTGCTTGGCTCCTAGAGGCTTTGTAAGCAAGTCTGCAAGTTGAAGAGTAGACTTCAACTGAAGAATATTGATTAAATTTGCATCCACGTAATTCCTTACAAAATGACAATCAACCCGTAAATGCTTAGTTTTTTCTTGGAAAACCTTGTTTTCTACAATATACTTTGTTGCAATGTTGTCACAAAACAAATTGATATGAAGAGATACTTTGACCTGTAAATCAGCAAGTAAACCCTCCAGCCAAATTCATTCACTTGTATTATAGCTCGTACTTCTTTCTATATTCATCCTCATAAGTGCTCTTAGATGTTGTTTTCTATTTCTTTGTTTTCCAGTATATCAATGAATCACCTAGAAATATTGTGTAACTAGAAAGAGATTTTGCAGAAAAAGAACAGCTTCCCCAGTCAGCATCACAATACGCCGTAACTTGAAAATCAGACTGAGCAGAATAGAAAACACCAATATCTACAGTACCCTTGAGATATTTAAGAAAATGCAATGCAATATCAAAATGTGTTTTGCATGAGAACTTAAAAATTGACTAAGATGTTGAATAACATATGAAATGTTAGGTCTAGTCATGTTAAGGTATAACAATTTACTAATAAGTCTCCTGTATATCTCAAGATCCACAATCAAAGTTGTATCTTCAGCGCTGAGTTTCAAATTTTTGGGTAATGGGAAAGACACAGGTTTGCATACTTCCATGTTTGTATCCTTTAACAAGTCCAAAATATATTTTCTTTGATTTAATAAAATGCCTGCTTTTGTTCTAAATAATCCTGTTCCAAAAAAATATATCTTAATTGGCCTACATCTTTAATTGTAAAAATAGAAAGAAGGGAAATTTCTCGGAGCTTGAATTTCAATCAAAGAATTAACAGTAATCAACAAATCATCGACATAAACTTTCATAGCAGTAAAAGAACCATTACCGGACTTTATGAAGAGAGAATAATCTTGTTTTGATTGCTTATATCCTGAACTAATTAGATGCTTGCTAAACTCCACATTCCATTGCCTTGCAGTTTGTCCTAACCTATACAAGGATTTCTTCAGTTTACGTACTTCCCCAGGTTTTCCTTTGGAATAACCAGGTGGTGGTTGCAATAAAACTCTTCCTCAACATAAGCATGTAACAAAGCATTATTTATACCGAGTTGATGAAGATCCCAATTTTTTCAGTAAAAGCAATAAGCATTCTAACCGTGGATAACTTTGCAACAAGGCTAAAATATATTTAAAATCTTTACCTTTAACTTGCTTATCACCTCTTGCCACCACTCTTTCCTTGCATTTATCAAGACTTCAATCTGGATTAAATTTTTCCTTATAGACCAATTTACTTCCAATAGCAGTTTTATTAGAAGGTAAGCTAGTCATTTCCCAAGTATTATTATTATAATTCTCAAGAGCTTGTAGCTCTTTTTCCATGGCTTCAATCCAATTAGGGTCATCCTTAGCTTGAGCATAAGAACTAGGTTCATGAACAAATAAAACATTTGCTAGGCTAATGATGTATTATAAACTTAAATGGTTCAGTTTAGGAATAGAAAGGAATTTCTGAACAAAAGAACATGTAGTAGGAGGTTTGAGATGTTTGTCTAGAATAAATCATTCAAATTTCTTTAGTAACCGAGTAACTCGAGTGGATTTTCTAATTGGTAGACACTTGGTTATAGGAGAGGACTGATGTGGAATAGATGAAGATAATCATTGTGTTTGAGAATAAGATGTGAAGAATCATATGGAATAGGGGAAGAAGAAGGTCTTTCCGGGAAAGGAGAAATGTTTTCAAAAGTATTTTGTAGTGGCTGAAAAATGTTTTCAACTAGAATTTTTTTAGTGGAATCAGAATATAGTTGGATTAACAAGAGGAAGATTAGTATGTTGATCAGAACTTGAAAAAACGAGAGAAGATGAATGGAAAGGAAAAACATCTTCCTTAACGATGATATCTCTACTCAATAATATTTTATGATTCTCTAAATCATAAAGTTTATACCCCTTTTGAGCATATGGATACCCAAGCAAAATGTATCTCCTTATCTAGAAGTCATTTTATCTTGGGATTTGACATCTGGGTAAGACAAATGTAATGGCCCAGATTTTCTATCAAGTTAATTTTAAATATTTAAAATGGATTTAAATATTTAGTTGATAATATAAATGAATTTTTATATTTATGTTATTGATTTGAATATCGATTTCGGTTTAATATCATATATATTAAATTATCAAAATAAGGAATCAGCGAATAACTGAATTCGAAGTTAAAACTGATTTGAAAACAGTTCAGATAATTAATTCAAACTCCTGGTTGAATTAGATTTATAATATTAAATTATTATCGAAGAATGTAAATGGTTTGAAATTTAATTTAAATGAATTTAAATTAATATCTTCTCCATATTATCAAATGGGGTTTCGATACTTATTCCAATGGGTTCGGAATAGTGGGTAAACCCTAGAAACGCTAGTTGTTGCATTCGAAAAGGAGTTCAGAATCCTGAGTATTTTAAATTAAATAAAATCATATCGTTGTAGTTCAAAACTAAATTAATTAAATAAAAATAAGTGGATCTCCTTCTTCCAAATAACCCAATGTCGTGCTCCCTTTATAACCACCAAATAAAACATGTCGTGCTCCCTTTACAACCACAAAGAAAATAACCTTGTTGTTCCTCTCAATACCGCACCTCCTCCCTTTAAAATTGCATCCACCTTCTGATTTCATTCTCCAAATCAAAGCCGTGCCAACCATTATCTTATCAAATCAAATCAAAATCCGCACTCCACCATACCATCCAAAATCGAATCCCCATCTCGAATTGAAGCTCGATTCAACATTGATGAGGCTTGCGATTTCAAGGGGTAGGGTTATCGAGCCTATCATGAGTTTGTCGCGGGTACTGTGGTGGTGTGCGAGTGGAGAAGGAGAGGCCGATGTTGTTCGATGTGAGGTCGGGATGCCTGGAAGTGCGATTTGGTACTGACGTTCGAATTTGATGGATCGAGGTTGCGATGGGAGTTGCAGAGAGATCGATTGTTTACACAGTGGAGCAGCCGGAGGCGTTTCTGTAGCGTGTGAGGTAGGGAGTACAACTTGCGGTAGATTTTGTCGTGATAGGAGGGGAGCCTAGAATTGATATCGCGATTGATTTTGCGTGCTGGTTGGAAGGAAAACGTAGGGAAGAACACTGCAATGTTGAACAAGAAATGGAGCGATGAAAATTTGTTTGTGATGAAGTGGTGTCAGGCAAGTAAGGCATTTTAAACGAGGATGACGCTGATATGAAGAGGACCGTGGAGCTCATGTTGTCAAGGCAGTAGCCGGAGGAGCATTTCGTGAGTCTGCATACTTGGTGGATGAACCGGAAGTCGCTGATAGCGGTATAAGAGTTGTTTAAGGGTGCTTCGTTGATTTGTCGATTTAAGTGTGGTAACCATAAGGTGCGAATGGATTGGGTTGAAGATGATTCAAGAAAATTCGTAAACAACTACGACATTTAATTGGGTATTCAGAGCAAATAAAATCATGGTGAGTAAATCTCACTCACCTGTTATTTAGAATTATTTTTATTCGGTAAAAACAATGGTTGTTGCTTGTTTGAATGTTTTCTGGTTGATTTAAATATATTAGTTATTTAGGGTTGACTATTATATATATATTGGGTTGATGATTGGATTGTTTCGCGGTCTCATTAGCGGATGCCCGCTGCTTCATAGCGGATGATTTCCCTATGTGCCCCACAAATATATATTAGTGGATGACCTTCATACCGCGATGTCCTGCCTCGAAGCAGGATGGGTATTATTTGTGTTGACTAATATATTTGGATGCAGGAAAATAGGTTGGAGGAATCCGACTGGATTCCTCAAAAATATATTATATTTTTGTTTATTTGTTTGCATATATGCTATCATATATGATGTGTTAGAAAACCTGAAATAAATAATTGGTTGTTCAGTGTTTAAATATCATTGGGCCTAAGTGTTAATTTATAAAAATGTCCTCAAAGGGATATTTGAGATTCAAAAGGGAAATTCTATTTTTTTTCTAAAATAGAATTGGAAATTATTAAATAGATTTTGAAATAGACTTTAAAACAAGGAAATTTATAAAATGGTGTTTATAAATAAAATGAGTAAATTACCAAGAGATAATTTGACTATTTATATTCAAATTTGAATTGAATAAAGAGAATTCAAATAGAATTGAATATGGAATTTGAATATAGAATTCAAATAGAATTGAAAATGGAATTTGATGTTAAATTCAAATAGAATTGAATTGGAATTTGAATATAGAAGTCGATAAGGAAACGAGCTTAAAAATAGAATTAGATTTGGTTAATGAGTAGATTAAAATATATTTGAAACATGTTATGTTCAAATATACAAGTGAAATAGACAAAGAGTTAATTAACGAATTAATTAACGAGTTGAGTAAAAACGAGTGTATCAAGTTGAAATGAATTAGAAATGTATGGATATACATGAGACAGGTATGGAATGAAGTTAATAAAGATATATATTAGAATGCCTGAAGAAAAGGTATGTATTTAATTCGTGTATGAGATTTATGCACCGTATCGGCAAGCCGCTTGGCTGTTTCTTTTTGAATGGAGAGGCCTATGTGGCAGTTTGGGGATTTTTCCGATGCTCCCGGTACAAAGGAGGTTATGGCGAATTTTTCCGGGAATTCAAGGAGTTAGAATATTTTTAAGAAGATTTGGTAAACTAGAAATCGATATATCGATATATATAGAATTCGATAATGAAACGAACTTAAAATAGAATATTATAAACGAAAAGGAATTTTATAAATAAAATCCTGGGAGGTATAATTTTTAAAGTAAACGATGATTTAAAAGCAAATGATTTGCAGATTTAAAATGATCGTGTTGATAAGAAGTTAATCAAATGGAGTTAAAGAAATAGAGTTAAGCAGAAACAGAAATTGACTGCAAATTAGTTGAGTTGAATGACTTTTTGAGTATCGATCTGATGTTGGTTTCGGCCTTCGGGGTTATACTTAGGAAGTTGTTCTCTTACTAGTTTAAAATTAGAGTCTGATAGATGTGGAAGAATAGTGATATGTAAATAAGAGATGGAAATGTTTTCCAGGGTTAATAACATATATTTTCTTAACATAGAAAATAAGGAAATATGAATATATATATATATATGTTTGATGATGTGATCGATAATTCCATTTGGAAATAAGATCGTTGTGTTTACACGAACATTTTTCATCTGATAGTTAAATCACCGACTATCAAAGTTTTGACCATTTTAACGTTGTTAATATGGAGAGACCGGTTGGATTATTATCCAAAGAAACACTCCGTATTGCATAAGCGTTGCGAATCATGTATGCTGAAGATAATTGAAGACAGAGTAAAGTGCAAGGGCTATTGTATAAGTCCGAGGTAGAGATTGCCTAGGATGGATGTACTGAATAGTGCCTTCGGTTTCGTTCTATCCCAGAACAAACGTATATGGACGAGTGTCTGACAGAGAATTTCCAATGATCGAATATGTTGGTCTGTATAAATATATATGGTGGCAACGGATTTATTCCCTTAGCATAATATCTAGAATATTTGTGCAGATCAATTAGTGATTAACGGATCTGATAATGTAGCATTCAAAGTGATCGTCTTATCAATGAATGGAAAGAAATCGTAGCCTCTGGCCTCAACAACCGAAAAATGACAAAAAATCGGGCAGGCAGCATGGCAATGTAGGTCGCACCTATTAGGGTGTATAATCACCTGATCTAGAGTTTTATTTACTTCTAAAATCTATTGTTGATGTTGTCCTATTCGGAAAACGGTTGCTGATCCCAACCGTTGGCGATATACATTCGATACACTGAAGCAAAATGAGTGGTCGGTCATGTGTGGCTAAGTTGCAAGATGTTCTTGTTGAACTCGGTGTATTCTCCTCTAGAGATACACCCGCGGTAGGTGGTTGCATACCTTGTCATAGTTGGAAATCCATTACCCAATACGTGCTTGCGGTTTTGATTGTATACTATATATGTAGAACGTGAGATGAAAGCGTTTCTGCTAGATGATTATTATATTGTGGTTGATAGACATTATTATAATATCAAAAGGGTTTTGATATAAAGATATTTTGGATTCTCATAACGAAAAAACCCGTTCCGTGTTATATGGCGTGGTCTTATAAGTTATCGTTTATTTCCTCAAGCTGTTTTAAACTGTTTACTCATACCAGTCCCATGACTGACCCAGAGTTTATTTTCCATTTTTTCCCTAAAATCTTCGGTGCTCAAATTTGAACGAGCAGTCAAGTAGTTCAGGTGTTTACAGATATTTGGAGGAGCTTGGAGCAGGAGGCTTCAACGTTAGTTATCTAGTGTTATTTCCGCTATATTGTTAAGTGTTGTACTCTGACGATAAAGTTATGTATATACAGTCAAATTTTGTATTTCAAAAGCTGTTATATATTATATTTTATTCCGCTGCGATGTGAGATTCTATGTTGTGTTTCTATTCTTCTTCTTCTATTCTAAGTTTCTTTTCTTTCTATTTCTCATCCTCTAACTTCTTTCTAATAATGATTCGTATTTCTGTGCAATTTGGGTTGGACGTGTGGTGTATTTAGTCAACTCAGATAGTGCAGATTTGCGGACCATTACAGTTGGTATCAGAGCGAGGTTGAGCGAACACCTAGGATTTGGGGAATTGTGCTTATTAGAGATAGGGTCAGTAGTACCCTAGAATGAGTTGAGTGTATCTATATATACGAGAGCGTGTATTTGTTAATTGATTAAAACAAATGATTTATATTGTGTTGGCTAGTCTGTTGAGTGGATTATTAACTTTGGTCGAATCGTGGGACGCCACGAAGTCGATAGGAATTTATAAACACTTGAACAGAGAATTCGACACGATATTGTTTTAATGGATAAATGAAATAATTTTATCCAAAATTCTATTTTGATAGAAAAAGAATACTTTTCTTAAATTATTACAATATATGAATGTGTTGGATGTCAATGTTATAATCAAATTAGATTATAAAATTGGAATGATTATATATAACCGAAATAGAATTTGTATATGAATTAAATATACAAATGAGATGAATTAAAATTGAATTCAAAACAGAAATTGAAATTTTAAATCCTGGGAAGTTAGAAAATATTTTTTGAAGTATATTAAAATAATATAGCTTTGTGTGGAAGGATTTTCAAAGTGACAAAGCACTGAACTCACTTCAGTGGCTGGAAAATAATTCTGATGATAATTGCAACATCATCAGTGTTCATTTTCAAGTTTCTAAGTGATGGATTGCTACCTTAGAAAAGTTTTTGAGGAAAACAAGTTTGTTTGAAATTCAAATGTTTTGAATTGGAAATAAATATATGTGTATATTTATGGGATTTCAAAAGGATTTGAAATAAAAATCTGGGGATTTGAATTATGGAATTAAAATTTAACTTAAGCAAGTTAAATGAATCGAAGTGAATAAATTGACTAGAATCAATTTGAATAGATTAATGGAATACAGATTGGATAAATATAGATTGTAGATCATTCAGATTTAATGAATGAAAAGCAAAAAATTTGGTAGAACTAAAATTTGTCGAAATATAAAGAGTTGAGTTTCAGCATAAGTGGAGTTTGAAAAGTAGTAGGTTAGTAGCATTTTTTCCTACCTTAGTAATTTCGGGGACGAAATTCTTTTAAGGGGGAAAGAATGTAATGACCCAGATTTTCTGTCAAGTTAATTTTAAATATTTAGTTGATAATATAAATGAATTTTTATATTTATGTTATCGATTTGAATCTCGATTTCGATTTAATATCATATATATTAAATTATCAAAATAAGGAATCAGCGAATAACTGAATTCGAAGTTAAAACTAATTTGAAAACAGTTCAGATAATTAATTCAAACTCCTGGTTGAATTAGATTTATAATATAAAATTATTATCGAAGAATTTAAATGGTTTGAAATTTAATTTAAATCAATTTAAATTAATATCTTCTGCATATGATCAAATAGGGTTTCAATACTTATTCCAATGGGTTCGGAATAGTGGTTAAACCCTAGAAATGCCAGTTGTTGCGTTCGAAAAGGAGTTCAGAATCCTGAGTATTTTAAATTAAATAAAATCATATCGGTTTAATTCAAAACTAAATTAATTAAATAAAAATAAGTGGATCTCCTTCTTCCAACTAACCCAATGCCATGCTCCCTTTATAACCACCAAATAAAACATGTCGTGCTCCCTTTACAACCACAAAGAAAATGACCTTGTTGTTCCTCTCAATACCGCACCTCCTCCCTTTAAAACTACATCCATCTTCTGATTTCATTCTCCAAATCAGAGCCGTGCCAACCATTCTCTTATCAAATCAAATCAAAATCTGCACTCCACCAAACCATCCAAAATTGAATCCCCATCTCGAATTGAAGCTCGATTTAACGTTGGTGAGGCTTGCGATTTCAAGGGGTTGGGTTATCGAGGCTGTCATGAGTTTGTCGCAGGTACTGTGGTGGTGTGCGAGTGGAGAAGGAGAGGCCGATGTTGTTCGATGTGAGGTCGCGATGCCTGGAAGTGCGATTTGGTACTGACGTTCGAATTTGATGGCTCGAGGTTGCGATGGGAGTTGGAGAGAGATCGATTTTTCATACAGTGGAGCAGCCGGAGGCGTTTCTATAGCGTGCGAGGTGCAGAGTATAACTTGCGGTAGAGTTTGTCATGATGGGACGGGAGCCTGGGAGTGATTTCGCGATTGATTTTGGGTACTGGTAGGAAAGAGAACGTAAGGAAGAACACTGCAATGTTGAACAGGAAATGGAGCGCTGACAACTGGTTCGCGATGAAGTGGTGTCAGGCAAGTAAAGCATTTTGAACAAGGCTGACGAAGATATGAAGAGGATCGTGGAGCTCATGTTGTCAAGGCAGCAGCCGGAGGAGCATTTCGTAAGTCTGCAAACTTGGTGGATGAACCTGAAGTCGCTGATATCAGTATAAGAGTTGTTTAAGGGTGCTTCGTTGATTTGTCAATTTAAGATTGGTAACCATAAGGTGCGAATGGATTGGGTTGAAGATGACTTGAGAAAATTCATAAACAACTACGGCATTTAATTGGGTATTCAGAGCAAATAAAATCATGGTGAGTAAATCTCACTCACCTGTTATTTAGAATTATTTTTATTCAGTAAAAGTAATGGTTGTTGCTTGTTTGAATGTTTTCTGGTTGATTTAAATATATTAGTTATTTAGGGTTGACTATTATATATATATATTGGGTTGATGATTGGATTGTTCCCGCAGTCTCATTAGCGGATGCCCGCAGTTCCATAGCAGATGATTTCCCTATGCGCACCACAAGTATATATATTAGTGGATGACCTTCATACCGCGATGTCCTGCCTCGAAGCAGGATGGGTATTATTTGTGTTGACTAATATATTTGGACGCAGGAAAACAGGTTGGAGGAATCCGACTAGATTCATCAAAAATATATTATCTGTTTGTTTATTTGTTTGCATATATACTGTCATATGTGATGTGTTAGAAAACCTGAAATAAATAATTGGTTGTTCAGTGTTTAAATATCACTGGGCCTAAGTGTTAATTTATAAAAATGTCCTAAAAGGGATATTTGAGATTTAAAAGGGAAATTCTATTTTTTCTGAAATAGAATTGGAAATTTTTAAATAGATTTCGAAATAGACTTATTTAAATAAAACAAGGAAATTTATAAAATGGTGTTTATAAATAAAATGAATAAATTACCAAGAGATATTTTGAATATTTAAATTCAAATATGAATTGAATAAAGAGAATCAAATAGAATTGAATATGGAATTTGAATATAGAATTCAAATAGAATTGAAAATGGAATTTGAATATGGGAAATTCAAATAGAATTGAATTAGAATTTGAATATAGAAGTCGATAAGGAAACGAGCTTAAAATAGAATTAGATTTGGTTAATGAGTAGATTAAAATATATTTGAAACATGTTATATTCAAATATACAAGTGAAATAGACAAAGAGTTAATTAACAAATTAATTAACGAGTTGAGATAAAACGAGAGTATCAAGTTGAAATGAATTAGAAATGTATGGATATACATGAGACAGGTATGGAATGAAGTTAATGAAGATATATATTAGAATTCCCGATAAAAAGGTATGTATTTAATTCGTATATGAGATTTACGCGCCGTATCGGCAAGCCGCTTGGCTCTTTCTTTTTCTTTTTGAATGGAGAGGCCTATGTGGCAGCTTGGGGATTTCCCCGATGCTCCCGGTACAAAGGAGGTTATGGCGAATTTTTCTAGGAATTTAAGGAGTCAGAATATTTTTAAGAAGATTTAGTAAACTAGAAATCGATATATCGATATACATAGAAATCGATAATGAAACGAACTTAAAATAGAATATTATAAACGAAAAGGAATTTTACAAATAAAATCCCGGGAGGTATAATTTTTGAAGTAAAAGATGATTTAAAAGCAATTGATTTGCAGATTTAAAATGATCGTGTTGAAAAGAAGTTAATCAAATGGAGTTAAAGAAATAGAGTTAAGCAGAATTAGAAACTGACAGGAAATTAGTTGAGTTGAACGACTTTTTGAGTATCGATCTGATGTTGGTTTCGGCTTTCGGGGTTTATACTTAGGAAGTTGTTCTCTTACTAGTTTACAATTAGAGTCTGATAGATGTGGAAGAATAGTGATATGTAAATAAGAGATGGAAATGTTTTCCAGGGTTAATAACATATATTTTCTTAATATAGAAACTAAGGAAATATGAATATATATATATATATATATGTTTAATGATGTGATCGATAATTCTATTTGGAAATAAGATCGTTGTGTGTACACGGACATTTTTCATTTGATAGTTAAATCACCGACTATCAAAGTTTTGACCATTTTATCGTTGTTAAATGGAGAGACCAGTTGGATTATTATCCAAAGAACCACTCCGTATTGCATAAGCGTTGTGAATCATGTATGCTAAAGATAATTGAAGACGGAGTAAAGTGCAAGGGCTGTTGTATAAGTCCTAGGTAGAGATTGCCAAGGATGGATGTACTGAATAGTGCCTTCGATTTCGTTCCGTCCCAGAACGAACATATATGGACGAGTGTCTGACAGAGTATTTCCAATGACCGAATATGTTGGTCTGTATAAATATATATGGTGGCAATGGATTTATTCCCTTAGCATAATATCCAGAATATTTGTGCAGATCAATTAGTGATTAATGGATCTGACAATGTGGCATTCAAAGTGATTGTGTTATCAATGAATGGAAAGAAATCGTAGCCTCTGGCCTCAACAACTGGGAAATGACAAAAAATCGGGCAGGCAGCATGGCTATGTAGGTCGCACCTATTAGGGTGTATAATCACCTGATCTAGAGTTTCATTTACTTCTAAAAATCTGTTGTCGATGCTGTCCCATTCGGGAAATGGTTGCTGATCCCAACCGTTGGTGATATACATTCGATACACTCAAGCCAAATGAGTGGTTGGTCATGTGTGGCTGAGTTGCAAGATGTTCTTGTTGAATTCGGTGTACTCTCCTCTAAAGATACACCCACGGCAGGTGGTTTCATACCTTGTCATAGTTGGAAATCCATTACCCAATACATGCTTGCGGTTTTGATTGTATACTACATATGTAGAACGTGAGGTGAAAGCGTTTCTGCTAGATGATTATTATATTGTGGTTGATAGACATTATTATAATATCAAAAGGTTTTTGATATAAAGATATTTTGGATTCTCATAAGGAAAAAACCCGTTCCATGTTATACGGCGTGGTCTTATGAGTTATCGTTTATTTCCTCAAGCTGTTTTAAACTATTTACTCATACCAGTCCCATGACTAACCCAGAGTTTATTTTCTTATTTTTTCCTAAACTCGTGGGTGCTCAAATTTGAACGAGAAGTCAAGTAGTTCAGGTGTTTATAGATATTTGGAGGAGCTTGGAGCAGGAGGCTTCAACGTTAGTTATCTAGTGTTATTTCCGCTGTATTGTAAGTTTTGTACTCTGAAGATAATGTTATGTATATACAGTCAAATTTTGTATTTCAAAAGCTGTTATATATTATATTTTATTCCGCTGCGATGTGAGATTCTATGTTGTGTTTCTGTTCTTCTTCTTCTATTCTAAGTTTCTTTTCTTTCTATTTCTCATCCTCTAACTTCTTTCTTGTTAGATCCAAAATTGGCTCTAACACCCAAGTTGTTCAATTATGCAAAAATTAATATTAGAAAAAATACTAGAAAATCAGAAGAAAAAAAACACAAGATTTATAGTGGTTTGACGTTAATGAGCCTACATCCACTTTATATCTTTGATTATACTTGTAATCAGAGTACAATCGATGATTTATCCCTCAATCTCACTCTTACAAAGTTTATTCACTCAACAGTTTCGAGACAACTCTGAATAATAATGGAGATGTAATAATGGTGGATTCAGAACTCAGAATTGCCAAAAAAGATCCTGAAAAATACCAAGTTCTGGACTATTTATAGGTAATTTTCTCAGGCAGATCGCGGTCATACGTGGCACACATCTCGAGAATCTCGGACTGGTTCGTAGCTTGATGGAGAATTGGTCAATATGACAGTTATGAACAGGTGTCACAGGATCCGACGTTTGCGGATCGTGGTAGACTTGGTCTTGGCTATCTCCTTGTCTTCTAGACATGGATCGGATCGTGCAGAAGAGGAGAGGGGGGATCGGATCGAGTTACTGTGGACAGACTAGGCTAGATCGCATCGGGCTGACATGAGTGAGTCGCATCGGATCGGATCGAGCTAGCAGGGACACGATCGCGATCGGGTCCAGGTCTTCTCACAAGTAAAGCTCCATCTTGAATCATGTTTGAATTTTGATGGCTTGGTCCAAAAGCTAGCCAACATTTTGCCCCCTCGAAGTATGTTCCATCGAAGATGGATCATGCTTCGAAATTTCGAACATATCTTTTCATGAAATAATACAAGCCAGAAAGTCGTAGCTGTCTGAAACGTCGTAAACTTCAGAGAGTCGTGTCTTTTGATTAGTATAAATATACAGTCAATCCTCAATCATTTCCTTATTCACTGGATAGTCCTTTTTCTTGAAATTTTTCAAGGATTTTGTCGTCAATTTTTCAGGTAAACTTTCAAATTTTTCATAAGAATTTTCTGAATTTTTATCGTTGATAATTATTCGCTTAGTCGGATCGCCAAACACCTCATGGTTCGTGAGACAAGGTCTTTATTTTGGGCTGACAACCATTCGAGCATTTCTCCACGAGACGCAACGGGGCCATCCTGCTTCAGTCACGAGCCGCCTCGAAGGATCGGCCTTCCTCTTTCCCTGCTGGGCTTGGTTCCGTGGCCCACGAAGCTCCGCGGTCCGAGTGGGACAAAAATCAGAATATCAACGGTCGCGGGTTTTGGCTATATAAACCAAACCTCCCCCTTCCTTTCCTTTTCCTTTGTGCAGATCACACATTCCCCAAGACAGAAGGCTCAGTGTATAACGATCGATTATACCGTCTTCTAAAAAGCAAGTCTGACTTCTTGAGAATTAAGAAATGCATTACCGACGAAAACCTTCACAAACATCATCTTTTGGACATAAGATTCAGACTTGGCGCGGGTGGCAAACCTTACAAGTATGTCCCCCCAGCTGAAGGAGAAGGAACTTCTCAAGCTGCAGAGACGAATACTCGTCGCAAGAGTCCTTCACCGATGATTAATTAGGACGACGAAGATTTAAATGTGTATAAAGGAGATGAGGAACGAGCTGATAAATCAAAGGAGGTTACAACCTCCGAGGGACAGTCTCCACTGAGGACTTCATTGCCAGTTGAGTCTGCCGCTCACGACGAATTAACGGAGGAACAAATTTTTGGGGAATTAAGTAACATTCCTTTGCCAGATGATATCGATACCCAAGAAGATTTCGGAGGGGAACCAACCTTTCCCCTCTCCGAAGAAACAGGTGCTCCGATTGGAGAAAAGGAAGTTACCCAAACGAGCTTAACTTCGGGCGCTGGTCTATTTTTTAAAAAAGGGGATTCCACGGGATGCACAAAACACATGCACCATTTATCATAACACTCTTTTACTACTGTGGTCCATAGTTCTAATACGCTCTTGTTTTCTTTGCAGAAAAAATGTCTCGCAAACGATCTTATTCCTATCGTTCCCTTCGCGAGGGCACACCAAGCCTCCTTCCGGAGCCTGAGCACACTCGTAGCGATAGTCGTGGAAGAGATAGTCATCGAACCCGGGATTCTCATCAATCTTATCCTGCACGACCTCGATCTCTACCGAAGCAAAGTTATGGAAAGCCACCTAGTCGTCCAATGCCACCAGCTGGGGGGAAGCAACTTCCTAGAGATTTAACCCCTCCAAAAAGCACTCCTTCTCACGCCCAACTTTCTAAGAAACACGCTGAGCCAAAGGACAAGGATAAAGATGATGGCAGGATCATAGAGAATGGGAAGAAAGTTCCAACTTCCTCTGGTGAGCGTGACTTGGACACTACTGCTGCAAGGGATGTTGCCCCCAGTTCTGAGATCATGGCCAGGTTAGAGCATTTACGAAAACAGTTTCCCGACATTTACTTTGAGAGGATGGTGTTCGTCCCAAATCTTGAACTGGTCCCCGAGGATTGGGACACAGAGGTGATAGGGTATGTGTGCCATGCAGCTAAACAATACGGGGTAATGAAGAAGCATGCGACTACCTCTCTTCCATCATCCACCAGATGGTGACGGACGCAGCCAGGGCCAGAGTAAAGATTGACAATGATGCTAGGGCCAGGTGCAAAATGGAAAAAGAACTGGAGGATGCACAGGCCCAACTGGCTTTAGCTCGGCGAGACGCGGAGAATTATAAGTCCGAGTTGGAAAGTGACAAGGAGCGTTTTCGCAACGAGCATGACTTAAATAGCCAGGAACGGCTGGCCCAAAGAAAAGAAGCGGAAGATCTAAGGGGGGTTAACACCGAACTGAAGATAGCTCAGGATCGCTTTTCTGCTGAGAAAGAGGCTTGGGAGAAAGAGAAGGCGAGCTTAAAAAATGACCTTGCCCTTGCCAAGAAGGAGAAGGAGGTTCTAAATGATCAACTTGCTCAAGCTGAGGAGCGGGTAGCTGTCGCCGAAAGCAATGCCAATAGCACTCTTGAGTCAGCAGCTGCTGTGGCTGACAAGCTTGCTGAAAAAGAGAAGGATATAGATAGCTTTGAGGGATTGTTTTTCGATTTCTTTGGTAAAGTTATCAAGCATCGAGATATCTCCTGGATTCCCGACTACCATGTTACCCTGGCCAATATATGGGACGCTATTGTCGAGGGTGAGAAGCGGCGACTAGGGGTCGACGAAATTGATGAGCACCAGCTAATGCAAACTTTTCTCAGAGGTGAAGAGCCCGCGGCTTTGGAGGAAGGTATACGCCTTATCCACGAGGAAATGGAGTGGGAGAAAAGCAGGCTCAAGGGTAAGGATAAAATTAATGAGATCTCGAGCTTGGTGGTAGAGCCCAGAACCTCCGAAGTGGAGGGATATAACCCTGATGATCCACCCTTGGTACCTACTCCTCCGATTGTCAGGACCACCAGTACATGTTAAGGAGATGGGTCAGCCGAAGGTATTTCCACATTTTCTCCATAGTTCATTAAAACAATCATAACTCGTCGTCATCCCATGGGACAAACAACTAAGATGGCGACATCTCCTCCCGATTTGCTAACCCTTATTTCAAATGGTGTAGGTACCAAGGTGGTCGAAAAGGGTGCAGAGGAGAAGGCAGAGGCCGAGAGGGTTGAGATTCCCCCGAGTTCTGGTATCGAAGCTTCTGAGGTCTCAAAGCAAACCGGGGGCTCAACCAGTGATAGAGTTACAGTAGTATGGCACTCCTGCAGACGCCGAGATCATTGCCGCTTTGCGTGACATAGATGGCAGTCATGGAGATGAGGAAGAGGAGGTAGAAATCATTGATGAGGCCAAGGGTGATGATAGCGAAAGCTTGGCTGATATACAGGCTAGGAAGGAGAAGCAGCTGGCTCTTAAGAGGGAGGAACAGAATCCTGTGTTCGTGACTCCTATTTCTGAAATCGACCCCAAGATCGGGTTGGTTATAAGATTCTCTTCTAGGTCGATAACTTCACAGCTTTCCTACGAACCCTCCAGTTCTTCCCCGGAGCCCCTTGTCGACAAGAGGAAGAGGAAGAAAAGTGACTGCTCCGGTACTGATAAAGAGGAGTTAGAAAAACAGAAGAAGGACAAGAAATCAAAACCATCTCCCAAGCGCAAATAGAATGCAGCTATTGGTTCACGTCTTAGTTTTAGAATTTCTTTTGGCCAAAAGTTGTAGTCGTGAGATTGGCCCTCACTTTTTGCTTAGTTTCTTGTTTTTTGTATATCCATTTCCAGTAAATAAGGATCTATTTCTTTTGCATCACAGTGTTCCTGCAAATTCATTGTGTTAGCAGAGTTTAAGTAATCATAATTGACATTTTCATAGTTAAATGTTAAAGTTGTAAGTAACGATCATTAATCATAACGAAAATAGTCATCAGGAAATATATGTGTTGAGCAATCGTATAGTAAGGCACGTATACATTCCTAATTGATCGTCATTGTAGTGCCTGGCCAGGGCATGTTGACGATCGATTAGAATTATATTCGTACTACCCTGATTTTTCCATGGGGTAATGGTTCTTGCGACGCTAAGTCTCTAGCGCTTTTATACTCTCCTGATCCTTCAGCGGGTTAGAGTTTGAGTGGCACTAAGTCTCTAGCGCCTTTAGACTCTCCCGATCCTTCAACGGGTTAGAGTTCGAGCTCGATCTTTGGTCTGCTCACCGATCCTTCACCAGGGCAGAAGTTCTGGGGGCGCTAAATCTCTAGCGCCTTTATATTCTCCCGATCCTTCAGCGGGTTAGAGTGTTGCCAAGGCGGTTTTATCATGGTGCACCTGCACGCCTTGGGGACGTCATCTTCCCGTCCTTTATATTCTATCCTTGATCTCAGGAGTTAAGTTGTAATGCAATTTACCCTGCTGTACCCTTTGAAGTTTTAATCATTGCAAACTTTCTGATTCGCCGAATGGTATCTTGAATTAGTTGTTTTGAGATCACAACATAAATTTAAAACAATTTCCTGAAATGGTAACAGTATATATATATATTGATAAAAATAAGAGAGTAGATAAGAAATGGTGCAGTAAGGGTAAATAACACACAACATTTTTATAGTGGTTCGGTCGAATCATGACCTACGTCCACTTTATAATCTTTTGCTCAAGTAACCAGACTGTTCTTAGGCAAGTCAAGCCTTTTTACATAGTTCTAAAAACAAAAGAGTAGAACTGACACTTTTTATGTCAGGTAAAGCCGCAAATGCTGGGCATTCCACACTCTGGGGATTTCTTCTCCATCCACGGTCGCTAGCTTGAAGGTTCCATTATCAAGCCTTCGTAAAATGGAGTATGGTCCTTCCCATTTGGGGCCCATATGCACCGGGGGTGGAAAGACAAGTTTCAGAACCAATTCTCCGGGTTCGAAGGTGTGAGCTCAGACTCTCTTGTTGTAGTACCGAGCTACTTGTTATTTGTGCCTCATGGCACGTAAGTCGGCTTCGTCCCTTTTTTCCTCAATCATGTCCAGGGATTCAAGGAGCAATTCATTGGTGGTCATTGGGTCGTAATAAATGGTGCGATGGGATGGTACCTCTAACTCGACTGCAATAACTGCTTCGGCTCTGAAGGCTAGGGAAAACGGGGTATGACCCGTTGCCGATTTGTAGGTCGTTCTATAGGCCCATAGTGCCAGGGGCAATTCATCGACCCACATAATTTTGGCCCTATTCAACCTTTTCTTCAGAATGAATTTGATCACCTTATTTGCCGCTTCAACCTGTCCGTTCGATTGCGGATGTGCCACAGAAGTGTATCTTTTCTCGATGTGATACTTTCGGCAGAAATCTCGAAATTCCGTTCTGTCGAATTGGGTCCCATTGTCGGTTACGATGACTTTTGGAATCCCAAACCGACAGATGATGTTCTTAACGACAAAGGTGATCACTCTTTTGGTCGTAATCGTGGTCAAAGGCTCTGCTTCTATCCATTTGGTAAAATAATCCATGCCCATAATAGCGAACTTTGCTCCGTCCTTTGCTATGGGGAGGCTTCCAACGATATCGATTCCCCACATAGCAAAAGGCCACGGGCTTATCATTGTCTTCAACTGGTTGGGTGGCGCCCTAGGGATTCTGGAGAACTACTAGCAAGCATCACAACGACTTACATGCTTGGCTGCATCCTTGTTTATAGTGGGCCAGAAATAGCCGTATCGCAATATCTTCTTTGCCAATGTTTGTACTCCTGTGTGGTCGCCACACTCACCTTCATGGACTTCCTTCAGCACACGCTTGATGTCGTCATGGGCAATGCACCAGAGGAGGGGCATCGAGAAACCTTGTCTGTACAGGACTCCGCCTAGCAACACATATCGGGAAGCCTTCCATATGACCACACGCCTCTCGCTTTTCTTATTTGGGAGTGTTCCACTCATTAAGAAATTCTTCAAGGGGTCATCCATCACTCCCTTTCAGGTTCAATTTCCAGTACCGGATCAACTTCCATCTGATCTACACTTGGGAACCGTAATACTTCAATCGTGACTAGCTCCGTATGTTTTGGATTATCGGAACTAGCCGTTTTTGCTAACTTGTCCGCTATTTGATTTTCTGCTTGAGGAATGCGAGATATACTGTGGTGCTCAAAACCACCCAATAATGTTCTTACTTTTTCCAAATATGATATCAACCTCGGACTCCTAGCCTGAAATTTTTCATTAACTTGGTTCACAACCAAATTGGAGTCACAAAAGATGTCCAGCTTTGTTACCCCTAGTTCCTTTGCAAGATTCAATCCGGCAATCAGAGCTTCATACTCGAAATCATTATTGGTCGTGTGGAACTCCAATCTAAGAGCATAGTATATTATCCATTTCTCTGGAGTTTCAAGGACCACTCCGGCACCTGATCGTCTGTCATTTTTAGCTCCATCGATATATAGTTTCCAGGCATTAGGGTCAAGGAGTAGCTTTGGAGGATTGTCTTCCTCACTTTTCGCATCATCTTCTAGGACGGTAAATTCTGCTATAAAGTCTGCAAGTGCCTGCCCTCTTATCGACCTCCGAGGTTGGAAGTTCAGGTCAAATTGACTTAGTTCGATGTTCCATTTGAGCAATCTTCCCGATGCTTCCGGCCTTTGCAGGACCTACTTAAGCGGGTGCTCAGTATAAACAGTAATGGGATAAGCTTGAAAGTAGTGACGAAGCTTCCTAGATGCAATCAGCAGACTGTACGCGAGCTTTTCTATCTTTGGATAATTTCGTTCTGCAGCTGCCAATTTCTTTCTCACATAGTATACTGGTCTTTGCACCTTATCCTTTTCTCTTACCAAAGCAAAACTGATCGCGTGGGATGTCACTGCCAGATACACGAATAAATCCTCGTGATCCACAGGCTTAGATAGTATCGGGGGTCTCTCCAGATGATTCAACGGATTTTGGAAAGCTTCTACGCAATCAGGAGTCCATTTAAAGTTGCGCTTGCCTCGGTTTATTTATTCGAAGAACGGGATGCATTTATCTGTAGCTTTCGAAATAAATCTGCTTAGCGCTGCCACTTTTCCAGCAAGGCTTTGCACATCCTTAATATGCTTTGATTCTTGGATATTTCGGATTGCTGTAATTTGATCTGGATTAATCTCGATTCCACGTGAGCTTACAATGAACCCTAGGAATTTTCCAGACGCTACTCCAAACGAGCATTTCAAAGGATTCAATTTCATCCCATATTTTCGGAGAATTTGAAACATTTCTGCCAAATCGTTGGTATGATCGGACGACTATCTGGACTTTACCAACATATCGTTGACGTATACCTCTATTGTTTTCCCAATCTGGTTTTAGAACATCCTATTCACTAACCGCTGATATGTTGCATCGGCATTTTTCAGACCAAAAGGCATTACCACATAGCAATATAATCCTAAATCTGTAATAAAGCTGGTATGCTCTTGGTCTGGGACATGCATAGGGATCTGATTGTATCCTGAATAGCATCCATAAAGGAAAGGAGTTCATGACCTGCAGTTGAATCTACTAATTGATCAATTCTTGGCAACGGGAAACTATCCTTCAGACAAGCTTTGTATAAGTCAGAGAAATCGATACACGTTCGCCACTTTCCATTGGCCTTTTTTACCAAAACCGGATTCGAAATCCAGTCAGGGTACGTCGAATCTTTGATAAATCCATTACTCTTCAGTTTCTCGACTTCCTCTTTCAGTGCGGCAGGCCTTTCTGGACCAAACGTTCGCCTTTTCTGCTTGACAGGGGGATGTTTCGGGTTAATGCTTAGAGAATGACTCATAACCAAGGGAGATATCCCGCACATGTCTGCATGGGTCCAGGCAAATACATCCAAGTTAGTTTTCAGAAACTTTGTTAATTCCTTGGCTCGAACAGGATCCAACTGGGATCCAATCTTTAGGACCTTCTCTGGGTCACTATCATCGATTTGTACATCCACAGTTGCTTCATTGGGAGTCGTCGTTCTGCACCCAGGCCCTTCATCCTCTCTGGGATCTATGTCCTCGGCCAACTCTCTGGGCGACCCTCCCAATGGTACTTCCTTTAGTTGCTATGACGATTCCTCCCTCGGAGGGGAGGAGCCACCTTTCGCTTCTATATCTCTTCCTTTGCGGAGCAGTTTTAACTCTGCAATGTAGCATGCTCGTGCCACAACTTGATCTCCTCTAACAATACCCACACCGGAATCCGTGCGAAATTTCAACAATAGGCACCAGGGCGCAATACAGGCCCTGAATTTGGCTAGGGTCGGTCGGCCCAAGAAAGCATTGTACGGTGATTTAATATCCAAGACCACGAAGGGGAGGATCCTCACTCTCTGGCGTTCCCCTTCCCCAAGGGTTATTGATAATTCAACGTACCCTATTGGAGCAGTCGAAGCCCCATTAAGTCCACGTATCCATCCTTCACATGGTTTTAAATCCTTCGGCTCGAGTTTCATTTGGTCGAATGTTTTCTTGAACAAAATGTTGACGGAACTCCCGTTATCTACTAAGACCTTATGAACTATCGCCAGGCCAATGGTGATGGTGATCACCAATGGATCTTCAGTTGGGGAGTGTGCTCCAATACTCTCTCGCTCGCGAAATATGACGTCATCGGACATCATTTTTTGTTGCTTAATCGGAGCATTGTCCTCAGGGTTACTACACTCTCCCACTTCGAAATGCTGTTTAGCTGCATTTATGTATTGATCCATAGCCCTGAAGCTGTGCCCTGCTAGGTGGAGCCCACAAATTATGGTATTGATAACGATATTTTTTCTTCTTTTGCTGAGCCGTCGGTTTAGCAGTAGGTTGGCTTTGGTTTGTGGCTTGTACGGCTTTCCCCCTATCCCTGGGAGTCAGCTTATATTCATCAATCTTCCCTTCTCGGAGAAGCCTTTCAACCACATCTCTCAAGTGACGGCATTCATTTGTGGAATGACCGTAGATCTGATGAAAAAGACAGAATATCCCAGTTTCTCGCTCTTTCTCGGTAAAATCTCTCGGAGGAGGTCTTTTATACTGGAGGACATTATATGTATCCAGAAAGATGTTCTCCAATGTATCATTCAACGGTGTGAAGCTCTCAAATGGTCTGGACCGGGACCTTCTCTGAGAGTTGTTTCCTCGATTTCTCTTCCGATTGTTGTTATTATTATTCCCTGATTGGCGACCACTGTGTTGATTCTTATTCCCAACGTTAACTTCAACCTTTCCTGAGCTATCTCCCGTTTGCTTGATGGACACGTTGCTTTGGATATCTTCCTTATCAGTAGCTTTTCTTTTTCGATTAGCGTATATCACCTCCCGACGCAGGTGAATATTGGCTTTTTCATAAAATATTTCTCTGGTCGGGGGTGGTTTACCAGCCAAATATCTTCCAAACTTGGTATCTTTATCGACGCCATTGATCAAGGCCATCAACACAGTTTGCTCATGCGGATCTTTGACTTCTGTGACAGCCAAGTTAGAACGATCCAAATATGACCTCAGGCTTTCGTCCGGTCGTTGTTTAATGAGGGATAACTTGATCACATTCTTAGACCTCTGGGCATGAAGACGGAATTGGTTTACGAATTTCTCACTCAATTCCCTGAAGCTGGATATTGACCGTGCTGGAAGACGGGTAAACCACAATAACGCCACATCTTCCAAGAATATAGGGAATGCTTTACATTTAACCACGTCTGTAGCTGCAGCGACATTCATAGACCAGGAGTACCGCATTAAATGTTGGATGGGGTCAGTCCTTCCCATGTAGCGATTCATGGTGGGCATATTGAAGCGACTCGGGAATGTAACATCCAGTATGTCGTTAGTAAAAGGTGTGTGACTGCGGTCTATGCCCCAATCTTCATTTCTCTGCCCACGGCTATCTACCATGACTTGTCTAATCATTGCTTCAACCTCTGCATGGGTCAGGGTAGATTCGAGATCAGCACTCCTTGCCCGACGTCCTCCACTGTCGTTTCTTTGACGTGCTGCTATAAAATTCAGGCCCTGAGTAGAACTCCCTTGCCCCCTGTTGCCGCGGTCGATCATGCGACGAGCGGGAGGCATGCCATTCCTTGGGGGTAGAACAGGTTCATTTAGGTTTGTCTCTTTGGATCGCGGAACCCTTACCCTGATGGCTCGGAGCGCCCCTTGGGACGGGATCGTGGAAGTGTTGGGGGGACGGTTCGTGATGACGTCGTGGGAGCGAGTGGTAACCCCTTCAGCGGGTTGGATCGTGATTCCCTCAACGGATCGGTTCACCCCCTCTTCTCGGCGATCCGAGAGCTCCTCCTCGACCTGCTCATGGACACTTTCTTCGATTGCTTTGTTTTCAACTTCATTCGCGTGCGAAGCTCGTACTTCCTTAGACTTCTTTCCAGCCATAATATCTGAACTTCACTGAAATCTTCAAAAACTGAAATAGTGGAGTTTTGGACTGTTTTGTTCGGACTTGAGTATCCAAACAACGGAGCAACAATCCAATATACTGAGGATTCGTTCTCAGTGAAAGCACCAAAATGTTAGATCCAAAATTGGCTCTAACACCCAAGTTGTTCAATTATGCAGAAATTAATATCAGAAAAAATACTAGAAAATCAGAAAAAACACAAGATTTATAGTGGTTCGGCGTTAATGAGCCTACGTCCACTTTATATCTTTGATTATACTTGGAATCAGAGTACAATCGATGATTTATCCCTCAATCTCACTCTTACAAAGTTTATTCACTCAATATTTTCGAGACAACTCTGAATAATAATGGAGATGTAATAATGGTGAATTCAGAACTCAGAATTGCCAAAAAAGATCCTGAAAAATACCAAGTTCTGGACTATTTATAGGTGATTTCCTCAAGCGGATCGCGGTCATACGTGGCACACATCTCGAGAATCTAGGAGTGGTTCGTAGCTTGATGGAGAATTGGTCAATATGACAGTTATGAACAGGTGTCACAGGATCCGACATTTGCGGATCGTGGTGGACTTGGTTTTGGCCATCTCTTTGTCTTTTGGACTTGGATCGGATCGTGCAGAAGAGGAGATGGGGGATCGGATCGAGTTACTGTGGACAGACTAGGCTGGATCGCGTCAAGGTTGACATGAGTGAGTCGCATCGGATCGGATCGAGCTAGCAGGGACCCGATCGCGATCAGGTCTAGGTCTTCTCACAAGTAAAGCTCCATCTTGAATCATGTTTGAATCTTGGTGGCTTGGTCCAAAAGCTAGCCAACATTTCTATTAATGATTCGTACTTCTGCGCAATTTGGGTTGGACGTGTGGTGTATTTAGTCAACTTAGATAGTGCGGATTTGTGGGCCATTACAATAAACATCCCATAACCCTTAAGTGTGAATAATATTGAAGTTTATTCACCAAAACTTTATAAGGTGTTTTCCAAGCAATAACAAAACTAGGCATAGGATTTATTAAGTAAGTTGTTGTAAAAAAACAATCTACCAAAAACTGTTAGGTAAATTGGCTTGCAATTTAAGAGCTCTAACAGTTTCAACTAAATGTTTGTGTTTATGTTCTACCCTTCCGTTTTGTAGTGTAACTCCCATAACACTTTTTTGAAGAATAATCCCCATTGATACAAATAAGATTGTGCATGTCTCTTGAACTATTTTCAGTTCCATTATCAGATCTAATTATTTTAATATATTTCTAAAACTGATTCTGGACATATGCTAAGAAGGCAGTTATGATTTGAGGAACTTGATCTTCATGGTGAACTAAATGAGTTCAGGTAGTTCTTGAATGATTGTAACAACCTAGTTTTTAATAATCGAATAATTTGTTTATTTAATTAGTTTATTTAATTGTTTTAAAGTTGATTTGGAAATTTAAATATCTTGAATTCAATAATTTTCAATATTTAATTAATATAACTAGTGTAATAATAAATTTGATTCTGAAATAGTCAGAAATAAGTCGTATTTGCAATATTGTGTGAATTCGATAATTTAAGATATTTAATTGAGTTTATATTCCAGTTATAATAATGAATTATTATTTAAACGAAGTTTGAACATATTGATTTTAATATAATTATAAACGAGCTCGTCACATCGCGATGGTTTGTAGTTTTATGTGTTAACTTTAATTGGATGTACAAGATTCGCTATAAGTCGGATTTCTTTGAACAAGAAATTTTCGGATCTATTTGACTATAGTTTTCTAATAAAAGTGAAAAATCTAGATTTCATATTGTAGATTGTGAGTTATGTCCAAATCAAATTTTTAGAAAGTCGTTATGGAATCGTTGATAAACCATAATGGTTTACTTAATAAAATAAATGGATTTTAAAATAAATTGAACATCAATTTAACTTGAAAATGAAACTATCAAGTTTAAAATTCAAGTTAGATTATTTTGAACCTATATAACATTTGTTTGAGTATATATGATAATAATATTTTATTAATAGATTTGTTTATTTTGGAATTGATTTATATTATATCGATTCATTATGCAATTTAAGAATAATAAATTTACAAAAGACCTCGAATTTTAACGAAACTAATTTTATTAAATCCTCCATGATTAATTATTGTAAGATTTCCAGTTTGGGGTCAATTGGAGTTTTTTGTGGTTGTGTCAATTTAAACGCATATTGATTCACGTTATGAGTTTTAAAAGGAAGTTTTACAAACGATCTCGGAATTTGATGAAACCAGTCCCATCGTGTCTGAAATATTAAGTTATTATAGGATTTCAATTTTCGTCATGGTTGGAGCTCATGTGAGGTTATTTGAGCGTGTTACTTTGTGCATAAGTTTCGTGTATATTATATATCTATATATAGATATATAAATCGTACCGAAATCAAATCTATATCTTTTTAATTAAAATAAAAATCTCTTCGAATTCAAATCATATTAATGGAAAATCAAATTACATCTTTTTAAAATCAAGTCATACTAAAATAAATTATATTAAAATTCAAAATAAAATAAATAAATAAAACAAATCAAAGTAAAATTTTGTATTTAACCTAACATAAATTAAATATGAGTTGTACGATGGTCTCCCTTCCTTCTTTTATAAATAAGGAGCCAGTTCATTTTGCTGGAACAAAAATTGCATACCCGAAGCTTTTTTATGGCTTTCAAAAAAATTATTTCAAACTAAATCCTCCACAAAAGAAAATCCAAAACTAGTATATTTGAATTGCCATTGACAATCTCTTTATCCCTATATTTATTTAGAGGGGTGCGACGCAGGTTTTCAAAGGCTCGAAAATTACAGCGTTGGTTAGGGTTGAAATTTGTGAGAGAATGAAGCATCAATTTGTGATTTAAATCTTGTATTTAGGTTTGTAGGATCGTATAGTACGTGTATGCAAAAACTAGGGTGATTTCATGTTAAAAAAAATTGCGACTGCATTGTAGCTATGGAGTGGAGTAGTTCGACGTAATTCATATGAAGTGTCGAGATTGAAGTTGAGGATATGTGATGAAGAGGAGAATGAAGGCGATTTTTTTTAATTTATTGTGGAGTAGAAAGGGAGGTTGAAGTCTTCAAAAATGCAGCTATGGCCATAGAATGTTTACTGGAGGCGGGTTCTTTTTGCGTTGAGGAGAAGAAGAAGTAAGCGGGTCATGGGTTTGATGTAGTGGTTTGGGCCGGGTGGAAAGGTGAGGCCCAGAATCAAATTAAATTAGAATACAATTTTAATCAAATAATGTCTATAAGCTTGTTAATGTTATATTTCATTAATACGTTATTAGAATTGAACGCCGTCTATCGCGTTGAAATCGTATGGACGTAGGAAACGCAATGAAACTGATTTGGAGCGATTTGAGATCACGAGAATGTAACAACCCGAAAATCAGAACCAATTTAAAATTTTTATTTTTATTGGAAATTCTACCCAAATTTAAAATTTCCATTTTTGAATAATATTTTAATGATGGAAAAATAGACATTTTGCAAACGAACTCCGTTTTCGACGAAACTACTTTTGTTGGATCCGGAATATCATAATATTGCTAGGTTTCAAATTTCATAATTTTTGGAATCAGTATATGAGCGTGGCAGAAGAAACTGTGTTTGGTCAAATACAGTCAAAATTGGACGACTTAAAAATGGCCATTTTTCAAACAGTCTCAGAATTCAACAAAAATAATTTTGTTGGATTCGTATCGTCAAAACATAGCCAAAAATATTTTTTTTTGGATTTTTGGGAGCCCGTATGTGGCTCCGGTGGATTTTTGAATGTGTCAGAATATTAAAATAAAAGAATAATTTTAAATCTGAAAAACGGAGGCTGAGATGACTTTTTGGGCCTACGCGACATATTTAGATGGATCCGGAATAGGGGTTATTAGCAAGGAAACACAGTCGTTGGGCTGAAAACGGAGCAAGTGGGTAAACGGACCTTTATTGGATAATTGGATAATAACATAATTAAATAATAATATAAATAATAGGACAAAGTACGGTCCTCTTTCTTCCCCGTCGCTCTAACAGCCCACGCACGCACGCAAGGAGCAAACCCATGGCTGAAAATTCCCATCAAAAGTCCTCCCAATCCACAAAGAATTAGATGAAGCCGTAGTGTAATCTTTTGAAGCTCTTCTCACTCTCTTCAATCTCCAACAAGTTTCATCCATTTTCATCGACCGTAGGCGAAGTTCTAGCCTCTCCATCCCGCGGCCTTTCAACCAAAACCGCATCTTCCATGTGCCGCCACCCATCACCCTATTTTCTGAGCTTGTAGATCTCTTGTAGCCGGTCGTTTTGCCGCAAACCGTTCACAAAACCATCAACTACAGAGAGAGAAATCTTGATCCAAAATTTTGAACAAAACTAAAAATCATTGGCCAAAATATAAAGGTATAATTTTTAACTTTCCTACATCCAGAAGCGTTGAAAATTGAAAATTTATCTTATATTGACTATAACTAATGCATACGTGATCCGATTTACAAATTTTCAGATCCGAATTGACGTGGTTCTGAACACTTCGGTTCAAACCAGAATTGGACATTTTTCCGAGGTCGATAGAATTTTGGATCTAAATTTATTCAAGGTGAGAAATCATATCTATTTTATAAATAATTATATTTTAAATATTGATCTCGCCTTTGAATTGCTATACATATATTGTTCTACGCTATGGTAATTTAGGATTTTTTTTTTGTTCATGTACCTCTGTTGTGTTTGTCATATTCGCTTGGTTGATATGTTCAAATCTCATAGTATTGAGATTAATAAAGATTATATATGTTCCGAATTTGATTGTAGATTTGTTAAATGCGACCAAAATCTCATTTTATTGAGATTTATATATATATATATATATATATATATATATATATATATATATATATATATATATATATATATATACACGCGACTGGTAACTTAGGATTTATTTTATTTTATGTTATTTTGTAACAACCCGTATTCTGCACATCATAGGATTGTAGAATATTTATTTCTTTCCCATGTGAAGTTGTATGGTCATGTAACTTTGGGAAACATCCATTAGAGTCATTTTCCATGTTCATGATTTTTGTCGATTTTTAAATGACCATTTTGCCCCTAGTTGGTACTGTTTTGGCCATAACTTTTGATTGAAAAGGAATTTTGATCTGAAACCACTTCCATTAGATTCGTTTGATGGTTTACCTTTCCGTAGAGTGGTCATAATAGCCAAACGGACTTACCGTTTGGGAGATATGGCTGAAACAAGGTTTGGAGGGTGAAAAACTGCTTAACCGGGCCAAATCGGGTGATTAGTGGATAGGCCCATAACCCATTTCGGGATTAGGGTTATGGGGAGGCTGAAATGAGATAGAGGATCATTCCATTTCAGTTTTCTAGCCTCCACTTATCACCAAGGATCCCTAAAAATGGCCTCCAACCTCTAAATCACCTCCAAATCACCTTTTTGTCAAGGATTTGGCTTAGCAACCCCTAATCAAGGAAGATCTTCACCAAAGCAACATAGGAGATGCTGTTTGGCATTGAGATTCACATCAAATCAGAGAACTATTTCAGATCTTAGTTTATTTGTGGCTAAGGTGAGTGATTTGCATAGTTTTACACTAATTATGGCTAATTACGAGTGATTAGTGTTAATTAGCGAATTTATACACTAATAAATTCGGGAAAAATGTTCATAAATTCTTAAATGATGTTTTAGACCTCTGATATGAATTTGGGTTAATTTGGTTATGTTTTGCAAATCCTATCATTAGTTTCACCTAAACATGCTTAGGGGAAAATATGGGGTTTTGGGTATGTTTGATCCATTTTAACCTATCATGTTGATGTTTTGATGTTTGTGGTTGATTATGCATGTTGCTATGACTGTATGAAATGCTCTGTGATTGATTTCAATAGTTAGAATGGTCGAAAACGTCGTCGAATGGCGTAAACACTTACTGGAACAGTTCAGAAAACAGTGCAGGGTTCGGATCGGATCGGATATGGGGCTCGGATCGGATATGTTGAACTGAGCAAGGAACCCGATCGGATCGGAACCCAACACTTGGGGAAAATGGCAAAAAGGAAGGCCACGCTAACTGAACTGGGATCGGATGGGATTAGGGAGGACGGATCGGAGCGGAGGCATGAGGACGGATCGGATAGGAGCATGTGAAGGACGAGGAGACAGATCGGAACGGAGGCACGAGCTGGAGGGGAGATGACACCCGACCCGACCCGAGGCGAGGCACCCGACCCGACCCGAGGCGAAGCACCCGACCCGAACCGCACCAGAAGAAGACCCGACCCGAACAGATGGAGGATACCCGACCCGAACCGATTGCTTGAGAAGGAACCCGACCCGACCCAGTATTGACCAATAACCCAAGATGCAAAGGCAGTCCAATATGGGAAGTTAGAGCTCAGGATCCAGTTGGGAGCCGATGAGTTCACTTCATGGTTGGACTTTGCTGCGGGACGTGTGCTAAGGAGTTGTCGACGTTCATAACTTCGATTCACCACTAAGAATGATTGATGGGCTACTTATCAGTGCAGTAGGGTCATTATGACCTGAGGGGCAAGGTGATGGTAGCAAGACTACGTTATCAGTGCAGTAGGGTCATTATGGCCTGAGGGGCAAGGTGATGCGTAGTAAGACTATGAGCCAGTGCAATGGGGTCATTGCGACTCCATGGGGCAGAGTGGACATAGTAAAGATGAGTAAGACTATGAGCCAGTGCAGTGGGGTCATTGCGACTCCATGGGGCAGAGTGGACATAGTAAGGATTAGTAAGGCTATGAGCCAGTGCAGTGGGGTTCTTGTGACTCCATGGGGCAAGGTGGACATAGCAAAGGATTTGTGGCTACGTTATCAGTGCAGTGAAGTCATTTATGACTTCATGGGGCAAAGTGATCGTAGCAAGGTATGTTGGGTGATCGAAGTGGTGAATATCGTATGCTTTACGCACTGAGTGAGAGATGTGAGGATGGATGCTATGTTTGATTGTTTGCCATCCCTATGACATGCACACCTCCCCCACCTCCGTATCTTTATATTGTTTGAGATGATACCTTAGAGTGTTGTACAGTATGTAGTGCTAACTCTTTGGTTGCAGGTTCAGGTATGTTTTAGTCTACCTGTTATTGTTCACTTTAGATGCTTATCGCTCATACCAGGCTTTATGTCTGACCCAGAGTTTTATGTCTCCTCTTATTACTCTGGGTGCTCACACGAGCAGACTAGAGACAGGTTAGCTGGTGATGCGCGAGTAGCTGATTCGGAGGCGGGCAGGAGGCTTCCACGTATGATATATATATATACACATTCTCCCTGTGTCGTTGGTGGTCGCTACTTGGGCATTAGTAGTGTGCCTCCTATTATCTTACTTTTGCTTTAAGACAGTTTGAAAGTTGTAATAAGCTGTATTTTGGATTTCCGCTGCTATGATGTGTAGTTCTGATTTTCAGCTTATGCACTGTCTCTCATGTTTTATGTCAAGTATGTTATTATTATATTTTGTTCTATGCGCTGTGAGACATTCTACAGGTTCTTTGTATGTTCATTTCCTTCTTCCCTTTCCTTTTGACGACCCATTCCGTGCTAACTGGACATGTGTACAGCGCACTTGTGGAGTAAATGTCGGTTGGTGCGGGGCGGGCCGTCACATATTTCAAGCGTGAGATGTCAAAATCTCATCTTGAATTTTATTTTTGTTTTATTTCAAGCGTGGGATGTCAAAATCTCATCTTGAATTTTATTTTTGTTTTATTTCAAGCGTGAGATGTCAAAATCTCATCTTGAATTTTATTTTTGTTTTATTTCAAGCGTGAGATGTCAAAATCTCATCTTGAATTTTATTTTTGTTTTATTTCAAGCGTGAGATGTCAAAATCTCATCTTGAATTTTATTTTTTTCAAGAGTGGGATAACACTAATCTCATCTTTGCAGCTCATGTTCGATTGTGAGATGTAAAAATCTCATCTTGTTTACATGTTATAAAAAGAGAGATGTAAAAGTTCCATCTTAGGATTTATTTTATTTTGTTTATCCAAGTGTGAGATGTTAAAATCTCATCTTGAGTTTATTTCTGTTAATGCGATCAAAATCTCATTTTACTCAGATTTATATATATATATATATATATATATATATATATATATATATATATATATATACGTGATTGGTAACTTAGGATTTATTTTACTTTATTTTCAAGTGTGGGATGTAAGAATCTCATCTTGAGATTTAGTTTATTTTATTTAATCCATATTCAAATTGGTACATCGCGTTGTTGTTATTCTGTTCATTTAAAAATGTCATGGATTGTTCACCTTTAGACAATATGATTATTTGTTCATTTAAATTGTCATGAGTTTTTCACCTTTAGATAACATGTTGTTTGTTCATTTATTATGACATTGATTGTTCACATTTAGAGATACATGTTATTTTTGAAATAAAAGATGTAAAGTGAAAACACATGTGTATTGACATCATTTTGTTAATAAAGAGGTCAAAATGGAAATTACATTTTTAAATTAATTTTTTATTTGTTAATTTAAAAAGGCATGTTAAGAATTACATTTTAATCAACTTCTTATTAGTTAATTCATTATAACATGAAAGTGTTAACATTCTAATTAACATTTTATGTGTTAATTCGAAATAACAAGAAAAATTAACATTTTAGTTAACCTTTTATTTGTTAAGTTAAAATGACATAAAAAGTTTTTACCTTTAATTAACATTATATTTGTTATTTGAAAGGGTAGGATAGGATCACAAAGTCATAAATTACATTTTATATGTATTGTATATGCAAATAAAAGGCAAAGGCATAAAGTACAATTTTGTAAGTATTTTGTGTACATGTCAAAAGATAAGATTATTAAACTTGTTTTTATTTATACTTTTTGTGTAAATAAAAGAGAAGAATTAAGAACCGTATTTTTGTTCACATTGTACATGTATATAGAGGTTCATTTTTCACTGTTAGATTTGAAATAATAATTTTTATCATCAATTGAGATGCAATAGAATTTGTAGGTTTCAAATTTATATTTTTATCGTCATTTGAGATGTGGTAAAAAGATCGTATTAAAATTTACACTTTTGTTTTATCTTTTTATATTAAACAAGAAGGTAGATTTTAAGAAGAGATTTTCATCGACATGTTAAATGTGATATAAGAGACAAATCTACAAAGAATATTTTATTTACATTTTTGTTGTAAATAAAATGTTAGAAAAGGAGATTTCATTTGTATTGTCAAAATATAGTGGAAACAAAAGAGCAGAAAGTATATTACACTTTTTATTTCGTTTTTATGAAAATAATAAGCTGAACTTTAAATTATATTTCTATTGTCACAATAGCGACAAATGAAAAGTAGATTTAAAATTATATTTTATTGTCAACATAAAAAGACAATAAAAAGGATTACATCTGAAATTGTCATTTTTATCAAAATCTAAATATGATAAAAGAGGGGACAAAACCATGATAAGATTGACTACACTGGTTTGTTGTGTGTTGATTGACTTGTTTGAATCGCCAATGGATTTATATTTATATATAAATATTAATTAAATTTAAGCGAGTCACGCGCGGTAGTTCGCGTTTCGGAATCGTAACTTTAAACGGTTATACAGAAAGATCCAACCGTCGGATTTCCCAAAACCGGACCCGTTAGGACCATCTTGGGATATTCTTTCCAATAGTAGAAATTTCGTCAAAATCCAACGGTCATATTTTGAGATAAGAGTATATTAAATTTTGGGAAAAACAGCGCCATGGCCACTATTGACCTGAAGCGTCGTTAATTAAATTAAGGCTATTTTTGATTAATTAAAAATAGTGAAAATCGTTATAATATATTCTTAGCGATATAAACTAGTTTTACAATTTATACAACCTCGAGAATTATTTGAAAAGACCAAGGTAAACTCATTTCAAATAATTATACGGCGATATCCAAATTGAAGAGTTGAAGACGACGGTCGAAGACCGACGATCTTCAAGGCGGATGGTTGTATTGCTATTGTTGGCCTTGATGGGAGTAGCTACCTTGATGGGTTGATGGTAGTGATCGTCCAGACCTTTTTGTTGATTGTTCGGATTTGCGAGTGTCTTTATTTCCCACGAAATAAGACGACTCCGGTTTCGTTCAGACCTAGAACGGACTTGTAAATGGATAGCATGCCTGACATTGAAATTTGTGTCGTGTAATTAAATTGGTTTTTATTTAATGTATGAATGCATGGTGGCGGAGAATTTATTCTCTTGCTTAACACCCTTTTGTAAATTAAATGATTATAATTCGCAAGATATGAGTTGTTGATGTGACATGGCAAGTTGCAATGGAACAAGGCTTATTGTTGCAAAGCAGGGCCTTGTATGAGGATCAATGCATAGTCTAGTATGGACACAACTTTGTGTATATGTTACTTCGCGAGCCTCACACCTCGGTGGAGTCTAAAACGGAGCAAGGGAACGCAGGGAGTGCGCATGTTTCTTTCCAGCTAGAAAGTGGTGTCAGTGGCCTACCAGCACTGATAGTTACTACGTGGTTATTGGATTTGAGGTACCTCAGTTATATTGGTCGCTACTGGCCAATTTAGAGATCCGTTAGGATCGGGAAATGTGTGTTCAGGAATTGCCAATCCATTAAGCGTTAACGTATGGACCGGCCCTGCAGGATCCAAGGGTTGGACAGAGTACCAATCCTGGGGCATTGCTAGAGTGTCTCGAATCGGTAAGGATCTCGCTCCTAGCCTTGACTCAGTATGGAAACCCAACTTTCCAATACGAGATGATGGACTTGATTGTATACTTATTATGGCGACATAGTAGGATGGGGTACTATGCTGTCTAGGATTAATACATTTACTTTGAAGTAATTTAAATCATATTATACACTTATGATATTAAAATAGTATTTGACTCGTACTCTGCATTTTTTGATCATTATAAGGTAAAACTCTATCCTTTGGTGTGCGTTGCATTGTGTGATGGGACCTGAGTCTTATAATGATTTCATTTTTTTTACAAAAAGCATTGCGTTATTCTTTTTATTTAATAAATATATGCACAGACAATCTATTGGAGTATACCCGTTCCACGAAAGTGGCGTGGTCCTTAGATTTGTCATATTCAGTAGTTAATATAGATTTCTCATACCAGTCCCATGACTGAATCGTAGTTTGTTTCACTTTGCAAACTCGGGTGCCCTCTCTCCACACGGGCAGCCAAATGACAGGTTTGGTTTAGCTTTGCTTGGAGTTCTTCTTTCTCGCTTTGAGGAGCTTTCTTCATTCTTTTGGAGTTCTATTTGAGGATTTGGTGGAAGAGTTGCTAGCTTGGAGTTTTAGAGATTTGCTGTTGTAAGGTGTGACTTGAAGCATGGAGAACTATCATCTTTCTTTCTTTCATCTTTTTCCTTCATTTGGATATTTCTGGATCTTTAAACACTGAAACTTATTTCGGTTCTATTTCAGTACTTGGGAGTTGTTTGGGACATGTTTATCGTATTTGGTTCTTGATGTAATAATTTTTGACTTCTGTGACTGTGGGACTCTATATTTTGATGACATCTATTTCCGCTGCCATGATGTTGTTATGATGTAGTTTTCTTATACTTATGTTGTTATCTGTGTTATGTATTGCCATATTTATGTTGTATTCCAAATGATCATCCTTATTTTCGTTATGCGGAAGTTTGGGGTAATCATAGTTGGTATCAGAGCTTTGGTTTAAACTTTAGTTTTGGAATATAACATATTTATAGCAATACGTCTCATTAGAGATGGGATTATTTAGTCCTAGAATGAGTATGACAGTTTAGCACATATTTTACAGTCATTTATCCATTTCCATCTTTTCCTTTGAATTTTCATTTCGCTTGGTCTAACTCTTTTCTTGATCGTACAGACTAAGTAAAATGACAACTCGAGCCAGAGCTAGGGCTAGAGGTGGAGCAGCTAAAGTGAGGAGAAATACCGCTCTAGTGGCCCCCAACCAACCAAATAGTGATGAGGAAATGTTGCCACCACCACCACCTCCACCTGCTTTCGATCTTGATAAAGTTGCAAAGAAAATAAAGAATTTAGGGGGAGTCCATTTCACGGGCCAAGAATCTGTTACAGAGGCCCAGGCTTGGTTGAAGACGATTGAGAGGATTCTAGATGGCTTGGAGCTAGAGGATCACCGCAAGCGGTTCATGGCGGTGTGGTTCTTGCAAGGTCAGGCTCAGACTTGGTGGGAGCAAGCTATGATAGGTATGGTTGAAGCTAAAGTCACGTGGACCAGATTTAAAGAATTATTCAATGCTAAATATATCCCACCTCATGAAGTGGAAAGATTACATGATGAGTTTTCCAACCTCCAGCAAGGAGGAATGACAGTTTCTGAATATGTAAGGAAATTTGAAGAGCTCTCAAGGTATGCTCTAGAGTTGGTGCAGGATGCAACTCAGAAAAATAAAAGATTTATTAATTGCTTGTCAAGGAAGTATCACAACCGTGTCACTAACCATATAGAGCGTCCCTTTGCCAAGATTAATGAGATGGCTTGCCGCTTTGAGGAGATTGACCAGAAAGCTGCCCAACAGGATAAAGATAAAAAGCAAGTCACTGCAAAGAAGGAGGCAGAGAAGAAGCCTGATTCAGTGAGTTCCTCTTCATCAAAGCCACAGGGGCAAAAAAGGGACAAGGAAAAGATCAAGTGCCGTAACTGTGGGAAGATGGGCCATTATGATAGAGAGTGCTGGGCCAACAAGACGCCAAAGAGAAACGAATCAGGTCCTAGCAAGAGTTCGCATCAAGCAAGGGAGTGTTACAACTGTCACAAGCTAGGGCACATTTCCAGAGATTTCCCATTGCTCAAGAAATCAGAGGTGGCTCATGTTTATAGTGAACCTACTGCACCAGCTTCTACTTCTGGAGGTGCAGGTAAACCTGATGTTCTCTGTGGTACCATTAATATTAAGAATATCCACATTACTGTTCTTTTTGACACTGGTGCTTCTAGAAGTTTTATTTCTGCCGACACAATTAAGAAGCTGAAATTAAAACCAAGGAAATTAAGAGAACCAATTAATGCACATAGTCTAATAGGCGGCTCACTCTTTTTTGATCAGTACTGTCGAGTGCCCATTTCTTACTCTTATTTCCAGTTTCCATATGACTTAATCATTATGAGTTTTTCTGGATATGATATTATTCTTGGACTCGACTGGCTTGAAAATTTTGAAGCTGAATTAGTTTGCGCTGAAAGGGTGGTTAGAATCAAAACCAAATTTGGCGATATTATCACTATTCCTTGCCATGGTTCTCCCACCGGCAGAAAGGAATTTTGGTCTTCTTTAGAAGTCTTCCCGGCTTCTATTGAAGATATTCCTATTGTAAAAGATTATGCTGATGTTTTTGAAGAGGTGGATAGCTTACCTCCTCGTAGAGAAATAGATTTCAAAATCGAGTTAGTTCCTGATGCTAGATCAGTTGTTCATGCTATACGGAGAATGTCTCCAAAAGAGAAAGAAGAGCTGAGCAACCAAACAAAACAGCTTTTATGGAAGGGTCTAATCAGACCAAGCTTTTCTAGTTGGGGCGCAGCAGTGGTGTTTGTGCCTAAATCTAACGGTACCCTCAGGCTTTGCATGGACTGCTGTGATCTCAACAAACAGACATTAAAGAACAAATACCCTTTGCCCCCGCATAGTTGATCTTCTTGATAGATTGCATGGAGCTCGTGTATTCTCTAAGATGGATCTAGCCACAGGTTTCCATCAACTGCGCATCGCAAAAGAGTGTGTTCCTCTCACTTCTTTTAGAGGGCCTGGCACATTTTATGAATGGCTAGTAATGCCTTTTGGTTTGTGCAATGCTCCAGCTTATTTTGTTGACTTGATGAATCGCATTTTTAGAAATGTCCTTAATAAATTCGTGCTTGTAATCATTGATGATATTCTTATCTTTTCAAAATCTGTTGAGGAGCATGAAAAACATTTGAGAAAAGTCTTAGAAATTCTTCGTAGAAATGTACTGAAAGCCAAATTCTCTAAGTGTATGTTTTGGCAAGAAGAGGTGAAATTCCTCGGCCACGTAGTTTCCAAAGAAGGCATTTCAGTTGATCCTGGAAAGATCTCAGCCATCCAAGAATGGAAACAGCCTACTACTCCCACTGAAGTTAGAATTTTCTTAGGTTTGGCTGGTTACTATCGCAAATTTGTAAAAGATTTCTCTAAATTATCTGGTCCATTGACTGAGCTGACTAAGAAGCATAAGAAGTTCATTTGGACTCCAAAATGCGAGGCATCTTTCCAAGAGCTTAAAAGGAGACTGACCACTGCTCCTGTTTTGACCATCATCGATGGCAATCAGGATTTGAAAGTTTGGACAGACGCTTCCAAATAAGGTATTGGCGCGGTGCTTATACAAGGAGACAAAGTTGTCGCTTATGCTAGTCGCCAATTAAAAAACCATGAGAAGAAGTACCCCACCCACGATCTTGAACTTATGGCTATTGTCTTCACTCTTAAAGTTTGGAGACATTATTTATTGGGGGAAAAGTTTGAGCTTTACTCCGACCATAAATCTCTGAAACATCTCTTCACTCATAAAGATCTAAATTTGAGACAGCAGAGATGGGTGGAATTCCTTGCAGCTTATAACTTCGATATTCTATATATGCCTGGAAAGGCGAATGTTGTGGCAGATGCGCTCAGTCGAAAGAATGCTGCCAAAACTAATCTCATTCTCGCCCATCTTATTATCACTCCTTCTCTAATTGACAAGATTGCCGCTCTTCAGAAAGAGGATAGATTTACTCAAATAATTGTTGAGCATGTTCACAAAGGCAAATCATTAAGTTTTTCTATTGATGACAAAGGAATTCTCAGAATCCAAGGGCGTATTTGTGTGCCTGATATCCCAGAGCTAAAAAGGGAAGTCATGGACGAGAGTCACAAATCAAGACTCAGTATTCATCCCAGTGTTAGAAAAATGTACAAGGATCTAAAGCGTACATTTTGGTGGAAGTCTATGAAGAGCGATATTTCTATTTATGTTGCTAGATGTCCCACCTGCCAGCTAGTAAAGAGTGATCAGCAGAAGCTAGCAGGATTATTACAGCCGCTAGAGATTCCAGGTTGGAAATGGGACCAGATCTCCATGGACTTCATAGATGGCTTACCCCGCTCTAGAAAGGGGAATGACAACATATGGGTGATTGTTGACCGTCTTACAAAAAGTGCTCATTTTATTCCGGTCAAATCCAACCATACATCTAGAAGTTTGGCGCAGCTGTATGTGAAAGAAATTGTAAGATTGCATGGTGTCCCTAGTAGCATCGTCAGTAATCGCGACCCAATTTTCACTAGAAAATTTTGGGAAGCCTTTCAAGAAGAATTGTGATCCAAGCTGAATTTTAGTACATCCTATCACCCTCAGACAGACGGGCAGATTGAGAGGGTGAACTGCATCTTAGAAGATCTTTTGCGAGCTTGCATTTTAGATTTTGGTAGTTCATGGGAGGATCATATACATTTGGTCGAGTTTTCTTATAACAATAGTTACCAAGAAAGTATAAGGATGGCGCCTTTTGAAGCTCTTTATGGCAGACCATGCAGAACCCCCGCATGTTGGGTAGAATCCGGTGATCGTCTAGTACTGGGGCCTGACATGATTCGAAAGGCAGCAGATAAAGTTGATTTTATTAAGAAGAAATTATTAGCTGCCCAAAGCCAACAGAAGAGTTATGATGACACTAGAAGAAGAGACTTACAATTCTCTGTTGGTGATATGGTATATCTTAGAGTTTCCCCATTACGTGGTGTAATACGATTTGGGAAGACTGGCAAGCTGGCACCTAGATTCATTGGCCCATTCCCCATTACTGAAAGGATTGGCACACTTGCTTACAGACTACAGTTGCCCGATTGGCTGCCAGGCGTACACGATGTCTTTCATGTATCCCAACTGCGTAGACATGTCCATGATCCAGATCTTGTTGTAGAGGAAGCTGCACAGCAGGATTTGGTAATTACACCGACCTTACAAGTGAGAAGGGAACCAATAAAACTAGTGGGTAGAGAAACTCATTAGCTAAGAAATAAAAGGATCAATCTTGTGAAGGTGAAATGGAGTGGAGACCCTAGAGACTGCACTTGGGAGACAGAGGATAGTATTAAGCAAGCCTACCCCATGTGCAGAGTGGACATCTCCGAATAATGCTAATGTTGAGGTATGTTTTCAATACTTCATATTTTTCGATTTTGCTTCCTACTTTACTTTTTCCTTTTCGAAGACGAAAAAACTTTTAAGTGGGCGCGATTGTAACAACCCGAAAATCAGAACCAATTTAAATTTTTTATTTTTATTGGAAATTCTGCCGAAATTTAAATTTTCCATTTTTGAATAATATTTTAATGATGGAAAAATAGACATTTTGCAAACGAACTCCGTTTTCGACGAAGACACTTTTGTTGGATCCGGAATATCATAATTTTGCTAGGTTTCAAATTTCATAATTTTTGGAATCAGTATATGAGCGTGGCAGAAGAAACTGTGTTTGGTCAAATACAGTCAAAATTGGACGACTTAAAAATGGCCATTTTCAAACAGTCTCAGAATTCAACGAAAATAATTTTGTTGGATTCGTATCGTCAAAACATAGCCAAAAATATTTTATTTTTGGATTTTTCGGAGTCCGTATGCGGCTCCGGTGGATTTTTGAATGTGTCAGAATATTAAAATAAAAGAATAATTTTAAATCTGAAAAACGGAGGCGGAGATGACCTTTTAGGCCTGCGGGACATAGTTAGATGGATCCGTAATAGGGGTTATTAGCTAGGAAACACAGTCGTTGGGCTAAAAATGGAGCAAGTGGGTAAACGGACCTTTATTGGATAATTGGATAATAACATAATTAAATAATAATATAAATAATAGGACAAAGTACGGTCCTCTTTCTTCCCCGTCGCTCTAACAGCCCACGCACGCACGCAAGGAGCAAACCCATGGCCGAAAATTCCCATCAAAAATCCTCCCAATCCACAAAGAATTAGATGAAGCCGTAGTGTAATCTTTTGAAGCTCTTCTCACTCTCATCAATCTCCAACAAGTTTCATCCATTTTCATCGAACGTAGGCGAAGTTCTAGCCTCTCCAACACGCGGCCTTTCAACAAAAACCGCATCTTCCATGTGCCGCCACCCATCACCCTATTTTCTGAGCTTGTAGATCTCTCGTAGCCGGTCTTTTTGCCGCAAACCGTTCGCAAAACCATCAACTACAGAGAGAGAAATCTTGATCCAAAATTTTGAACAAAACTGAAAATCTTTAGCCAAAATATAAAGGTATAATTTTTAACTTTCCTACATCCAGAAGCGTTGCAAATTGAAAATTTATCTTATATTGACTATAACTAATGCATACGTGATCCGATTTACAATTTTTCAGATCCGAATTGACGTGGTTTTGAATACTTCGGTTCAAACCTGAATTGGACATTTTTTCTGAGGTCGATAGAATTTTGGATCTAAATTTATTCGAGGTGAGAAATCCTATCAATTTTATAAATAATTATATTTTAAATATTGATCTCGCCTTTGAATTGCTATACGTATATTGTTCTTCGCTATGGTAATTTAGGATTTTTTTTTGTTTATGTACCTCTGTTGTGTTTGTCATATTCGCTTGGTTGATACGTTCAAATCTCATAGTATTGAGATTCATAAAGATTATATACGTTCCGAATTTGATTGTAGATTTATTGAATGCGACCAAAATCTCATTTTATTGATATATATATATATATATATATATATATATATATATATATATATATACACGCGACTGGTAACTTAGGATTTATTTTATTTTATGTTATTTCAAGCGTGAGATGTCAATATCTCATCTTGAATATTTTTTTTTATTTCAAGCGTGAGATGTCAAAATCTCATCTTGAATTTTATTTTTGTTTTATTTTCAAGCGTGAGATGTCAAAATCTCATCTTGAATTTTATTTTTGTTTTATTTCAAGCGTGAGATGTCAAAATCTCATCTTGAATTTTATTTTTGTTTTATTTTCAAGCGTGAGATGTCAAAATCTCATCTTGAATTTTATTTTTGTTTTATTTTCAAGCGTGAGATGTCAAAATCTCATCTTGAATTGTATTTTTGTTTTATTTCAAGCGTGATATGTCAAAATCTCATCTTGAATTTTATTTTTGTTTTATTTCAAGCGTGAGATGTCAAAATCTCATCTTGAATTTTATTTTTGTTTTATTTTCAAGCGTGAGATGTCAAAATCTCATCTTGAAATTTATTTTTGTTTTATTTCAAGCGTGAGATGTCAAAATCTCATCTTGAATTTTATTTTTGTTTTATTTCAAGCGTGAGTTGTCAAAATCTCATCTTGAATTTTTTTTTCAAGAGTGGGATAACACTAATCTCATCTTTGCGGCTCATGTTCGAGTGTGAGATGTAAAAATCTCTTCTTGTTTACATGTTATAAAAAGAGAGATGTAAAAGTTCCATCTTAGGATTTATTGTATTTTGTTTATCCAAGTGTGAGATGTTAAAATCTCATCTTGAGTTTATCTCTATTAATGCGATCAAAATTTTATTTTACTGAGATTTATATATATATATATATATACGCGATTGGTAACTTAGGATTTATTTTACTTTATTTTTAAGTGTGGGATGTAAGAATCTCATCTTAAGATTTAGTTTATTTTATTTAATCCATATTCAAATTGGTACATCGCGTTGTTGTTATTCTGTTCATTTAAAAATGTCATGGGTTGTTCACCTTTAGACAATATGATTATTTGTTCATTTAAATTGTCATGAGTTGTTCACCTTTAGATAACATGTTGTTTGTTCATTTATTATGACATTGATTGTTCACATTGATACATGTTATTTTTGAAATAAAAGATGTAAAGTGGAAACACATGTGTATTGACATCATTTTGTTAATAAAGAGGTCAAAATGGAAATTACATTTTTAAATTAATTTTTTATTTGTTAATTTAAAAAGGCATGTTAGGAATTACATTTTAATCAACTTCTTATTAGTTAATTCATTATAACATGAAAGAGTTAACATTCCAATTAACATTTTATGTGTTAATTCGAAATGACAAGAAAAATTAACATTTTAGTTAATCTTTTATTTGTTAAGTTAAAATGACATAAAAAGTTTTTACCTTTAATTAGCATTATATTTGTTATTTAAAAGGGTAGGATAGGATCACAAAGTCATAAATTACATTTTATATGTACTTTATATGCAAATAAAAGGCAAGGCATAAAGTACATTTTTGTAAGTATTTTGTGTACAAGTTAAAAGATAAGATTATTAAACTTGTTTTTATTTATACTTTTTGTGTAAATAAAAGAGAAGAATTAAGAATCGTATTTTTGTTTACATTGTACATGTATATAGAGGTTCATTTTTCACTGTTAGATTTAAAATAATAATTCTTATCATCAGTTGAGATGCAATAGAATTTGTAGATTTCAAATTTATATTTTTATTGTCGTTTGAGATGCGATAAAAAGATCGTATCAAAATTTACACTTTTGTTTTATATTTTTATATTAAACAAGAAGGTAGATTTTAAGAAGAGATTTTCATCGACATGTTAAATGTGATATAAGAGACAAATCTACAAAGAATATTTTATTTACATTTTTGTTGTAAATAAAATGTTAGAAAAGGAGATTTCATTTGTATTGTCAAAATATAGTGGAAACAAAAGAGCAGAAAGTATATTACACTTTTTATTTCGTTTTTATGAAAATAATAAGTTGAACTTTAAATTATATTTCTATTATCACAACAGCGACAAATGAAAAGTAGATTTTAAATTATATTTTATTGTCAACATAAAAAGACAATAAAAAGGATTACATCTGAAATTGTCATTTTTATCAAAATCTAAATATGATAAAAGAGGGGACAAAACCATGATAAGATTGACTACACTGGTTTGTTGTGTGTTGATTGACTTGTTTGAATCGCCAACGGATTTATATTTATATATAAATATTAATTAAATTTAAGCGAATCGCGCACGGTAGTTCGCATTACGAAATCGTAACTTTAAACGGTTATACAGAAAGATCCAACCGTTGGATTTCCCAAAATCCGATCCGTTAGGACCGTCTTGGGAAGATCTTTCCAAGGTAGAAATTTCGTCAAAATCCAACGGTCATATTTTGAGATAAGTGTAAATTAAATTTTGGGAAAAACAGCGCCATGGCCACTATTGATCTGAAGCGTCGTTAATTAAATTAAGGCTATTTTTGATTAATTAAAAATAGTGAAAATCGTTATAATATATTCTTTGCGATATAAACTGGCATTACAATTTATACAACCTCGAGAATTATTTGAAAAGACAGAGGTAAACTCATTTCAAATAATTATACGGCGATATCCAAATTGAAGAGTTGAAGACGACGGTCGAAGACCGACGATCTTCAAGGTGGATGGTTGTATTGCTATTGTTGGCCTTGATGGGAGTAGCTACCTTGATGGGTTGATGGTAGTGATCTCCGGACGTTCTTGTTGATTGTTCGGATTTGCGAGTGTCTTTATTTCCCACGAAATAAGACGACTCCGGTTTCGTTCAGACCCAGAACGGACTAGTAAATGGATAGCATGCTTGACATTGAAATTTGTTTCATGTAATTAAATTGGTTTTTATTTAATGTATGAATGCATGGTGGCGGAGAATTTATTCTCTTGCTTAACACCCTTTTGTATATAAATTATTATCAATCGCATGATATGAGTTGTTGATGTGACATGCCAAGTTGCAATGGAACAAGGCTTATTGTTGCAAAGTAGGGACTTGTATGAGGATCAAAGCATAGTCTAGTATGGACACAGCTTTGTGTATATGTTACTTCGCGAGCCTCACACCTCGGTGGAGTCTAAAACGGAGCGAGGGAACGTAGGGAGTGCGCACGTTTCTTTCTAACTAGAAAGTGGTGTCAGTGGCCTACCAGCACTGATAGTTACTATGTGGTTGTTGGATTTGAGGTACCTCAGTCATATTGGTCGCTACTGGCCAATTTAGTGATCCGTTAGGATCGGGAAACGTGTGTTCAGGAATTGCTAATCCATTAAGCGTGGACCGGCCCTGCAGGATCCAAGGGTTGGACAGAGTACCAATCCCGGGGCATTGCTAGAGTGTCTCGAATCGGTAAGGATCTCGCTCCTAGCCTTGACTCAGTATGGAAACCCAACTTTCCAATACGAGATGACAGACTTGATTGTATACTTATTATGGCGACATAGTAGGATGGGGTACTATGCTGTCTAGGATTAATACATTTACTTTGAAGTAATTTAAATCATATTATACACTTATGATATTAAAATAGTATTTGACTCGTACTCTGCATTTTTTGATCATTATAAGGTAAAACTCTATCCTCTGGTGTGTGTTGCATTGTGTGATGGGACCTGAGTCTTATAATGATTTCATTTTTTTTACAAAAAGCATTGCGTTATTCTTTTTATTTAATAAATATATGCATAGACAATCTATTGGAGTATACCCGTTCCACGAAAGTGGCGCGGTCCTTAGATTTGTCATATTCAGTAGTTAATATAGATTTCTCATACCAGTCCCATGACTGACTCGTAGTTTGTTTCACTTTGCAAACTCGGGTGTCCTCTCTCTACACGGGCAGCCAATTGACAGGTTTAGTTTAGCTTTGCTTGGAGTTCTTCTTTCTCGCTTTGAGGAGCTTTCTTCATTCTTTTGGAGTTCTATTTGAGGATTTGGTGGAAGAGTTGCTAGCTTGGAGTTTCAGAGATTTGCTGTTGTAAGGTGTGACTTGAAGCATGGAGAACTATCATCTTTCTTTCTTTCTTTCATCTTTTTCCTTCATTTGGATATTTCTGGATCTTTAAACATTGAAACTTATTTCGGTTCTATTTCTGTACTTGGGAGTTGTTTGGGACATGTTTATCGTATTTGGTTCTTGATGTTATAATTTTTGACTTCTGTGACTGTGGGACTCTATATTTTGATGACATCTATTTCCGCTACCATGATGTAGTTTTCTTATACTTATGTTGTTATCTGTGTTATGTATTTCCATATTTATGTTGTATTCCAAATGATCATCCTTATTTTCGTTATGCGGAAGTTTGGGGTCATCACAGAGAATTTCAGAGGAAATAAAAAGACTGATTGTAATTATCGATGATTGATCGTTATTCAACAATTTATGAGCCAAAGTGAGTAAACTCACTAACTCTGTCTAGTTTTATAATATTATAAACATATTTTAATGTTGATAATTGATGATTGAATGTCGTGTGATGATTCTTTAGATGAATTGACATATTATTATTAATTGTTGCTATTATATGTATATTAGTTATATTTAAGGTCGGTAGTTGGATATTCCCGCACACTTAAGCGGACGAGACCCTATGCTCCCAGCATAATAGTAGATGACCTTCTATACTGTGATATCCTACTTCGAAGTGAGATAGGCATTATTTACGTTGTATAACATCTGTGGATGCAGGAAAAATAGGATGGAGGGATCCAACTGAACTCCTCAAAATTATTATTGTTTGTTTTCATATATACTGTAATATATGATGTGTTAGATGTTCTATAATAAATTTTTTTTGTTTGGATGTTTGAAAAGCACTGGCCTTAAATATTGATATTTAAAATATCATAAGAAAGGATTTTGAGATTTTATAGAATTTTTTTTTTTCGAAATAGAAATTGAATTTCGAATGGGCTAGAATATAAGAACTTGTTTTTAATAATAAAAACAAGTAGTTTAATTTTTAAATGATGTTTATAAATGAAGTGAGATAATTATTATTGGATAATTTTGGGAATGTAAATTCAAGAGTAAATTTAAAGGGAAATTGGAAATCATTTCAAAAGAAAACGATGAAATTTACTCCGTTATACGGAATGTGAATGGAATGAAATAAATCTGTAAGAATTTATAATAAGAATTCGACTATGTCGAATTTTATAAAAATAATTAATTTATTGAAATTATATATTATATAATTCGGAACTTGACAACATAATTAATATTTGGTTTTAAACCAATAATTTATAATCGAATATGAAGTCGATATTAAGTTAAAAACTCGACAGATAATTAACAAGAAGTTGTCCTATAAACGAGATTTATGAATGAAGTGGAATGTGAATGTGAGTGTATAAAGTGACTCGATAACAGGATTTGAACCTGTAATAGTATTTACAAATAAAATCAAGACTGATTTGATAAAATGAGCCTAAATTTCTATAAAGGAATAATATTTACCTTTTAAAGTAGTTAATAGTTTAAGAGCAAAAATGGAGACCTCTCTGTCGAATGACTTTCCCCCTGAAATGGAGTTCCCCTCATGCCTCACCGTCCTCCAGACCCGAACCCACCAACTCCAAAACCTCCTTACCTAGCGACGGCATCCACATATCCACCCTCTGGTCCACCCTTACCAGCTGTCAAATGGTCGAACCTTTTCGCCACAAAACCATGTAATGCCGGTGAGTTCATACCACCTCATATCACTTTGGAATTCTCAGGCAGAAGCATAGTACCAAAGGAAGAGACAATTCAAGCCAACATCGAGGTGTGGAGCGAATATATCATTGGATTATTCCTGAATGACCCTCTCTCCTACACGGCTCCTACACGGCTATAGTAAATCACTTTGGAAATCATTGGAAACCTAGGGGACCAATTAAAATCAAGTCGATGGTAAGGTATTTTTCGTCCTGCTTTCTGATATTGAGGATAGGAAGAGTATACTAGAAGTGAATCCCATAATTATTAGGAACAAACTTTTCATTGTTAAGAACTAGGACATTGCTTTGGGTAATTGTTGACCCATTTTTGGCAAAAGGTATAATGGCTTAGCGGATCGAAGCCAAATGTCAAGAGACTCATTAAACCACATCGACAGACTTTGGCAGTCGACTCCTTCAGAAAGCCCAGAAAAGGTTCGACTCGAGCCAGGTTACTTCGAGCAGTGGCGTCACATACCCCGAAAGAATCGCCCTCCCAGACCGACCGAGTCAAGCTTCTACTTAAAAGTCTGATCGATCAGATATCTCTGGATCTATATGGAAATATCCTGCTGAGTCATTCAAAACTCAGCCCGATTCTCAAGGCATTAAAAGCGATCAACAACTTCCGGCCAAAGCACTACTTTTGATACACCTCATCTTGAATTCCACGTAAGCCACAATTCTCGAGGATACTATTAATCAGCAGTAGACCAGGTCCCACCCTCGTCAAATGATCGAGCTCCATATGTCCGAGCTCCGCAAAAAAGCCAAGACACGTGTAGCTCACCCAGCGCCTCTCTTCACCTATAAATACCTCCATGCTGAAAATAGAAATGGACTTTCCTATAGACTCATACTTTTTCTCTCTACTGGAACTTTTCCCACTTCAACTCCTCTTGGAAGTTTTCTCCACGTCTAACTCCAAAAATAACCAATCTTCCTTCTTTCTTCAAACATAAAAAGTGTTGTATTTGTAATAAAAAAGAAAATAAAAAAAATATAAAGTGTTTTCTTTACTTTACTATATTCTGTGATTATTATTCGAGTGTTGTATGCACGATTGGGGCTTGACTGTCACTAGTGACCAACTTTTGATGTCAACTGTAATGTTAGTAAAGGAATTATGCAGGTCCCTGTTTGGTTTAGAATGTTGAATATCCCTATGGTAGTGTGGTCTAAAGTAGGAATTTGTAGGCTACAACTAGAGTTGGCAAGTTTCTATGTATGGATCAATCCACTGAAAGATAAGATAGATTGGGTTTCACAAAATGCATGGTCGAAGTTATGTTAGAAAGTGAACTGCCGGAGTCGTTTACTATACCGTTGGATGATGGAACTGAGCATGTAGTTATAGTGACCTATCTATGGAAGCCTGACAGTTGGAAGGGCTGTAATGTCTTCGAACACAAGGACGAGAAATGCCCATCCTCTCTTAAGAAAGAAAAATCCCTGACAACTTGCGGTGGGTGTTTAGATAGTATTAACGAGGAAAAGGAAAATGTGAATGCTTATATGCAAGTTGATACAAAAGGATTTATAGCTACTACTAGGAAGAACACAAGTAAGATGCCACCATCTAGAAATAAAAAGGATTAGAATTCTACCTGTTAGAGATGTAGGTAAGTAGAGAAAATCAATGTTAACTCTGGCACTAAAAAGAAAGATGATGGATGTAAGAATGCAAATGAAAATGGTTTAGACACATGCAACAACTTCATTGCCTTGGGTGTTATGTTGGATGCGGATGAATTGGATAATGTTGAGGAAGGCCAAATCCATGAGGACAATCAAGTTGATGACATGGCAACTGTACACAATGTTGGTAACCAGGATATTGTCACTAGTAGTGAAGCTAATGTATTAATTGACAGCGAAAGTGTTAACAAAAATGTTAAGGGAAAACATATAATGGGTCATGTTAGCGATGAGTTTGGAACTAAAATAGACACGTGATGCAGGCAATCATTAAAGATTTGTGTGAGTTTGAGGAAACTATGAATTCGGGTGGGTTTAATGTTCATGTGCCTATCACTGACAAATCAGTGCTGCTGAACATAAATGCACAGGTGAGTGGTTTCTTTAAACCAGGTTTCCTAAACAACCCAGGAAAATTCAACAAACAAATTAAATCTCCCAGTAAAAACAACAATAAAAGCATTTCAAATGTTCACGAAGCATCGACGTCAATTGTTATCTCATCATATAAGAAGTGTGGGAAACCTAAGCAAGACCATCCCTATGCATGCATACTTTCGCCTGTTGCGCACAAGCAACCTCCCCCTTTACTCGATGCTTGTGTTGACCCTCCAAGTTCCTCTTTACCCAAAGAAGTATCCACTCCTATAACTAGGAGTAGACTTCGTGGGCTGCTCAACTCTGTGCAGTGGGGTGGTGATCTTGGTCTGGACTATTTTGGACGAGAATTACATGCAAAATTTGGAATGCAGTAATGAAATTTCTTTTATGTAAAAGTTATGTTATAACTCATGTAATTGATAGCCTGTGTGCTAAGCTATATTCCTTTCGTGGAGTAGTATTAATAGTTGATACATGTGATATGTATCACCTGAACTTATTGTATTATATATTTTATATAATAAGTGTTACAGAACACTATAAAAATTGGTCGGCCTTGCCAAAAAAATATTTTAAGAGCAAACATTTTGCAGATTGGAATAGTTATAAAGGGAATTGGTAAATATTTGGAAGTGATAAATTCATAGGTGAATTTAGAATAAAAGTGGAAATTGAGTTGATCTGAAATGGTAAATAATTCTGAATTTCGGAACGTTAATCGAATAGAGATTAATCGAAAGAGAGTTATAAATTTGAGTTTGACTATATCGAATTCAGGAAAGGTACGATTTACTTTTCGTTAAAATAAAGTTTTACTAATAATTAATTACTTATTTAATTATTTATTCCAAGTAATGAATAAAAGTTATATTTTAAAATTAAATATTTTGGAAGCGTGGATTGTAAGGCCATTGTTATAATCAACGATTTTCATACGAGAAGTGGTTCTTAAACTAAATCCGGAAGTAACGTAAGCAATGTTTGTAAAGATTGAAGTTGTTAGATTTATCAATTTCGAAGTTAAAAATGTTGTTCAGTTAAGGTCTGAAAGTTAATCATACCCCAACTTGATTTACTCCTTTATCAACTAAGGAATGTTTAAGGTTCAGTAGCGAGGATTGGTTAGTGATACGGTTAGTTAACGAGTGATTAATGGGTTGAGTTGCCGTAATGGTGTTTTATACAACGTTCGTTTAAATACATATAAATGGATTTTGGAAATGTTTTCCAAATATAATCAAAGATGTTTTCTAAGTGTAACGACCCGCATTTTTGACCGTTTAAAATCGACAATAATCCACTCATGTCGACCCAAACAAATCGCAAATGCAGGTAGTTATTGGGAAAAGAAGAAAAAGAAAGAAAGAAGAGAAAGACAATAACAGAAATCTCACAGCGGAAGGACAACATATAATAAACAAATAGCAGTTAAAAGCAGTTGAAATGTATACTGTGATTATAACATTCAATGATTATCAGAGTTACATATACATACGAATGTACATAATAAGCAGCGGAAATAAATGCAGCGGAAATACATATGTATAGATAATAGATATACCAAATCTTCGTCTTCGATCTCCAAGCACAGTCATCTCTGGTAACTGCAAACGTCTGCTGACCCGAGCGTATTGCATAAAAGAAAACACAACAAACACTCGGATCAGCACTAAATCATTCTCATATTAGTCAAATTAAAATACGAAACAACTTGAGTATCATGGGTGCAGTAACTCAAGAGATGTTACGGGATTTTTCCATCTCTCAAGGATCCGTTAAACTAATACATACATAATATAGTACGCTATTATGATAGTGTCTATCCAGTAAAGTATAAATACTGAAAATAGCGTAAGCGGGATTACCATATTACCCTTACGCCGTTTATAGGCACCAACAGTCTATACAGTACCGTAAATTCACCGTACTGGTGTTATCAGAGGGCACTCCATAGAAGGCAATGCTAAATCAAAATCGTATGGGGCTCGATATGGATATATATGAAAAGGCACTCGAGGCAATGCCCAGGGTAGGATTCTACCAATTGCACTCCCGGACTGGTGGTAACGCATAGCAGCCACTACCGCCCACCTCGGAACACACTCCCATAATCATAAATGGGCCCAAATCATCATCATCATAGTCATAGAAATATTATCGAAGAAGTGTGTCCGATCAAATGTGCTACCTCAATTAGTCACGGTATAGCTCCTGTTTTAGTCATTTCAATTCTGACCCGAAGGTCAGGGCTATTTCGTCATCGATCATCTTCTTCGATTCAATAATCGCCTCCAAGTCATCATACTCATTCTGGATACGTCATAACGTTCACAGTTGTCAAAGTGGTATCGACACTGACAGGGAGTATGCCTTATGTCGACTCCGGTCTCTTTAACAACCAACGCTTACATCTTTTCACATCGGTTGGTTCTTTTACATTTCAAAGGTTCGCTTTCATATCAAAATATCATATTTTGCTTCGAACCCATTTTATATTCAAAATAGAATATACTTTCATATCAAAAATATCCCAATCATTCCCAAACCGATTATATTCCAAACCAGAATATATTTCCATGTCATTATATTATACTCGTATAATATTTCAAATCGATTTATATTCACATATAATACGCTGCATCTTAAAAGGTTTCAGTTAATTCAGATCGATTTACATTCGAAGTCCCGTCATATTCAAATAGAATATATATTCCATATCCATTCATTTCAATCTTTGGAAATCCCATTTATTCGAGTAGAATAAAATCTACCCTTCCATATCAAAATCGGTTTAAACTCAATTCATATTCAAATAGAATATACTTATCTCAACTTCATTTGAACCAACGGTTTTAAATCCAATCACTTTCCATTCGGAAGAAGAACTAAGATTCAAAAAATAAAATTATGAAAATAAGTACTTATAAATAAAACCTTATATAAAATTTACTTATATAGATCATTAGAGTATACTAAGGTACTTTAAATCATTATAAATATATATATATACATAAAACAAGCTTACTTAAAATTTTAAATAATAATATATATATATATATGGAAACTTCCCTTATAACAAAGTAGATATCTAGTTTCTAAATAAAATAAACATAGAATAAAATAAATTAAACAGATCAACATAAAATAGAATTTTTAAACCTTAAATTGTTTCTCCTTCCAAATTTCAATAATTGAATCTAAATTCCAGTCTCAAATGGGGTTACATCATTCCAATATCTTATTCCAAACCCATTCGACCAACTTTCCATTTCGAGGATTCAAACCATATTCGTATTTAGTTTAAACACCTCCAAATATCATCGATTACCTTTATTCCAAAATTTTAAAATTCAAAGAGAACTTATTAAATTTGAGTCTACTAATTATTGGAATAAATCCCAAATCATATTTCAATCCAAGTTACAACTTCCAAATTAGTTTGGGAAATTCTTAACCATTCCAAATAACATCGAGAAGTCATATCTTAAAGGAAAATTAAAAATTTATCGAAAATCGATACATTTCCTTTAAATGAAATTTCCACCAAATAGAATTCAAATAATTTAAGATCATTTAACCAACCGATGTCTGTATATAATTTCTACCCAATGGCCAAGTGGTTTTAATTTAATTTCTCGATATTCAGGGGATGGATCTATCATTTCAATCCAAATCAGGGTCACAGAGATTTATCATTTCACTCTGTGTTCTAATTTATTTTATCGATAAACCCCCGATTTATTAGATGCCCGTAACATCAAGGGTAAATGGGATTTATCGCCACAATCACATGCAATGCAATACTGAATATAAAGCCTTAACAGTGTCAATATCAAATTCAGTAATAAAATCCAACCAAGCATCCATCACACCATTTTATTCAACTGATCAGTTTCAACTGTTTTCAGGATTTATAAGGATTCGAATTTTCAAATAGAAATTTAAATCTAAATCAAATAACTAATCATCGATCTAATTTGCCTGTTAACACACTGATATATCAAATTTAAGCAACCACATTCAACAGCCAATCACAACCATGCAACCAAACTATTTCATAATTTAATTCGATAAATATGGGAATAAATTAGTATTTCGTGAGCGAAGAATAACTCACCTTTGGGTCCTTAGTGGATCGGACGTCCAACCATAGCCCAAAATTTCACAGTCTCTAAACGCAGCCAGGTTAGTGCCAAAACGTCCGCAACTCCGCCACGATCCCAACGCAACAAACCGCGCATCAATCTGAGGTCGTATGTAAAAGTTATCAGCATTTTAGTGTTTGAATTTGAAATATATAAAATAAATTAAAACAACTCCTCACCAACCAGGGCCTGCCACGTCATCCATCTTCAACGCGTTCTCCCGCTTCCCCAGCTACAGTACCCGACGAGAAAAAAAAACCCATCGCAGAAAACTTTGACCGCCCCTAGCCTCGCACTCCGACCACCGTTCAACCCAAGGCCACCTCCAATCCAGAGCTCGCCGAGGTCCGCATCCGCCAGCGCTGACGGCATCCGCTCCGGTGGTCCCCCTCGCCGGCCGTCATCAACCCTAAAACCGTGAATTCGCGCCTTCCTTCACCAAATTCAGGCACCACACCCCACAATAAATCACATGAATACAACTGATACACTCGTATGGACATCCTCTTCAATACCCAGGTCGCCGATTCTTTGATTGACCTCTAAATCAAAAACCCCCAAAATCAAGCCCTAATTCGAAATCTGAAACCTTTGACCAAGATTTCTGGTCAAACCGTACACTGCATGTCTGATCTGAGACCATCAGCAAGTTCGTATCGTCGAGATCTTCATTTTGACATATAATACGTTGGGTTTTGAGGAGATTCGAATTTCAAGCTTGTATTTTTATTTAATCTAGGGTTTTGAAAATATTGGTTTCTGCCATTGAAGATAAAAATCGACAGATAGAAAAGTATACGTGAATGAGAAGTGAGATGGTGAGGTGGATATAGAATTCTATTTATATATATAAAGAAGGCCCAAACACTAGAAATACCCAATTATCCATTTACATTGATCTCGTTCACATTTTCTCTCGTACGAACAAACGGTAAGTCGGATTGTAACACAAATTGAAATCCTATAAAAATTCACTGTTCCGGTTCCGATGGCACCAGTTTCGTCGAATTCCGAGACAGTCGCCAAAACAGTTAAATTTCACCGTTAATTAATTAATTAATTAATTATTCAATTATTCGATTAACCGTTTTAAATTCAAATTAAATATTCATTGAATTCAAATTTAAATCAAATTATAACTTAAATAAATTTCTACAAATAAGTTTCACACATTTTCAAATCATAATTTGATTATTTGAATCTTGATTGAAATTTCAGTTATAAATTAACGACTTAAAATTCCACCATTAAATCAATTAAATTTGAATTCCCTTTTTAAATTAACTCTCTCACATTAATTTAATTATTTAAATATTAAATTTCAAATTACTGCTTTTCAAAACTAAATTTGAAAAATATATTTACTCAATTTAAACAATCATCATCATTAAAAATTAACACAAATTTGATTTTCCCTATATATTCCAATTTATTTATTTTAAATTGAAATTTAAATATACTGAAAATTATCGGACGTTACATTCTCCCCCACTTAAAATCTTTTCGTCCTCGAAAAGAGAGCGAGATAAGGTATTAAACAAGTCATACTTCCAAATTCATACTTGTAAAATAGTGTTTATAAAATAAGTTATATAGTTGAAAAATCTCATAAATTTTCTAACTCCCGAAATCACGAAAAATTTCGGCAGCATCTCCTTTGTCCGGAGAGGTCCGGAAAAATCAAATATATATAAAATCTCAAATATTCATCTCATCATTCGATGAGGCATCCCAAAAATGGGGAATACACCATATATATGTGACTACAAAACTACATAACCCACATACGTACCTTCTTAGCGTTTATTTGCTTTTTTATTTACCTTAGCATTTAGCATTTAGCGCAGGCGAGCTCCGAAGCGTAGCGCGACTTCCCTACACCTGCTACATACTCACATATACATGAGAATCAAACATATATACGCTAAATAGCAAATGCATATACGTTACACCACATAACATCGACATTTCAACAACAAAATCAACATGTTAACAACAGACCAGCAAACAAATCAACATTATCACCCCTTTAAAGTTAGAATTTGAATGAAGCACACTAGGCAAAATTGTAGCACTCGTTTCAGGCTTTCCGAATTGTCCGGATTCATCGAATTCGGATAATCCGTTTGAAAGTTATGACTGTTTTAGTAAAACCGAACGCTTCAGCCCGCACACTGAAAATGCAGATCTGAAATGTTTTACCCAGTTTTTAACCCCTTAAACATCAGATTTAGGCTTAACACTTTACGAAAAAGTTTTAGTTTACGTCCTGGCCTTTCCGAATTGTATTCGCACATTAAAATCCAACGCTCCGTTAGAGAGTTATGGTCAAAACAATATCGCTATTCAGTTCAGATTTTTATTTTCTGCGCATACAGCTACGACTAGTTCTTGGTTTTCAACCTAATAGGCTTGGAAACTAGGCAAGGCTTTATTAACACCAAATTTAGCTCAGTTTCTAAGGTTTCCAAAAAGTCCGGAATCGTCAAATTCCAATCATCTATTCAAAAATTATGGTCGTTTCCGTTTCAGATTATCAACTAGTTTAGCTTTTCGCATACACGTCGATTTATTTAAGTTGGAGTTCAAACTTTCAGGAAAGAAAATTTGTGAATTCGTTATGACTTCACTTTATCATCACTACTTTGCTCGAGAAATGGATTCGCATTGAATTCCTTACTAAATCTCCGAATATTTCTATTCATTTCCCATTTTATCTTAAATGTCAATTTTTTTTCCTTCCAAACTCGAATTCTTCTTTTTTTTCTTTTTTTCTTTCCGAATTTTATTCAATCATATTAAATCATCGATTCATTAACCTTGGTCAATTTTTCTTTCATTCATTAACATGGATCAAGCTTCCAAATTCCATTCTCATCTATTTGCTTCATCCAATTTACATTGAATGTCTTTCCATTTGGATTAAATTCGACCTTATTATTCTAATTATTTAAATTCATCCTCACTCATTTCATTGTTTATATCCAGATTTACATTTGATATATTTTACTAATGAGATTTGCCCCATTAGATTTTCCTCGACCACTCGCATTTACTAACTAACCTAAATTTCATTTCAACTTCTTCTCGAGCTAGTTTAATCCACTTATTAATTATTCCAAATCAAACTGTTGCCAATTTATTGTTGGTATAAGGCTCATTCCGTTCCCCTTTTCAAGTTACCTTTACCTTTCATTTCTCAAGGTTTTCCTATACACATACTTCACTTGGACCAATCTTCATTCCCTTATTTGAAAACTTAAAGTTTCGAGTGATATAGGTTTTCTCAAATTCATTTTATTTTAAACTAAATCTTATTCCTTCAACTAAATTTATTTGTTTACTCATCAAATCAGGAATTTGATTAAGGATCATTTATAATTCAAGTTTACACCTAGTTCTCAAACCACTTTTATTCGATTTCCTAAGTTACACTTTATTTAACTCAGTTTCTGTACGAATTAAGTTATATTTTATTCAACAAAAATTTGGTTCCATTCATGTCGTTATTTATACCCAGATTTATATTCTATATATTAGTCAAATAAGGTTTACCACATTTGGATTTCGTATGCTTTGACTCCACATATATACTAACTTGTAGTTTATTTCCTTATTTATATTTATTGGCAAGTGACGTTTTGGTAACTAATTTAAATCCCTTTCTACTTCTTCTCAACTAATTTCACTTACTTATTTATTGTAACAACCCGTAAATTCTGGGCCAGTTTAAAATTTTTATTTTGGCAATTTTAGTGAATTTTGATTATTTAAAATGAATTATTTTAAATAATATCGACGAGAAATTTATTTAGAATATAAATCGAACGTATATATTATACGCGTCGTCGTTAGAATATAAATATTTATATATAATTATAAAAGGAATTGAAAATGGCGCGGTAGTTCGAAAATTCGATTTCTAATTTCAAATGAATATACAGAATTCAATATAAGTCAGAATTGAACGAAACAAGAAATATTTGAATCTGTATAACTATATCTTTGTAACGAAGTTAACAAACTGAGATTTCATCTTAGAAATGATAAGATATGTCCAGTTGAAAATTAGAAATAGTCGCTGTGGAATTTATATATATTTTAATATAATATATGGCCCTTAAAAATAGCCATTTTGCAAACGACCTCGGATTTCGACGAAACCAGTTTTGTTGGATTCGCAGTGTAAAGTTATTGCTAGATTCCAAATTTCATAATTTTTCGAATCAATATGTGAGCGTGGCAAAGGAAAACGCGTTTGACCAGTTTCAGTTGATTTTAATCGACTGGAAATTGGCCATTTTTCAAACAGTCTCAGAATTCGACGAAACTAGTTTTGTTAGGACCGTATCGTCAATACGAAGCTAGAAAATATTTTTCTGCAATTTATAGAGTTATTATGTGACCCCGGTAATTTGAAATGTACGTTTAAAATTCAATATAGTGATTTAAATGTAAATTTAACGGAAACTGATTCAAACGGTCGAATCAGCTTACGATACATATCCCATTGTGTTCGGAATGGGGGTAATTCGCTATGGACGACAGGCGGTGGGCCTCGTTTCGAGGTCTTAGGTAAAAGTCAACTTTATGCAATTAAATTAATAAAAAAAAAAAAAATATCTTTCTCTTTTATCCTCCAGGCCCCCCCCCCCCGTTCAAAAAATTAAATTTCAGAATAAAAAAAAAAAGAGGGCGGAGCCCTAAAACCGCTCGACGGAGCCACATCGCGCGAGGCGCTGCTCCCCCCATCTCCGACAACTCCTCCGCCGCCCTCTCAGGTGAACCCCCCCTCGTGAAAACAACCGAGCGCCTCCCCTTGAAGCCCTCGACGCCGACGAAGAAGCCGCGCCACCCCCCCCCCTCGAAGCAGCCCCTCCTGCCACCACCGATCGAAGACCCAAGCCGCCGACGAACTGCGAAGACCTCCCCCCCCCTCTCAGTAAGAATTTCTGTTTATTTTATTATTATTATTTTTTTTTTATTTTTTTTAAAAACCGATTTTAATAATGATTTTGTTTTAAAAATAAAAACTGAAAATGTTTAAAAGTAAAAAACTAAATATTTTTAAAGGTATAAAACTGAATATTTTTAAAAGGAATTTTTAAAAGTAATAAAACAGGAATTTTTAAAAAGTATTAAAAACTGGAATTTTTAAAAGCATTTTAAAAACCTGAATTTTAAAACATAGAAAAAAAAACTGATTTATTTATAAAGTATTAAAAACTGAAATTTTTATAAAGTATAAAACTGGATTTTTTTTATAAAGTATTAAAACTGAATTTTTTTTAGAAATAAAAACTGGTTTTTGAAATAAAGGATAAAAACTGAATTTTATAAAAAAAAAAATAAAAACTGATTTAGTTTTAAAGGTAAAAGCTTTAACATGGGAAGAAAGGTTTGAACTTTCAAGCAAAGTAAAAATCATATTTTTATATGGTGAAAGCAAAAGTAAAAATCATATTTTTATGTGTTGAAAGTCGAAATAAAAATCATATTTTTATATGTTGAAAGTCAAAGTAAAAATCATATTTTTATATATTGAATAGCGAAGTCAAAATTCGATTTTTACATATTGAGTAGCATAGTAAAAATTCTATTTTTACATATGTAGAGGATACGGGCGAAAGCGACAATAGGCGAAGATTTCTATTAAGAAGAGTCTTGAAGTTGGATAGCTATTGGTGAGAATTTCTCACCTTTCAATTTATTTTTCTAGTTATATATATACTAGGATGCAGACGGTGCTTAGTAGCACCCGACACCCGTCCACAGACCATGGACTTGTTTGTTTGACTGTTTGGTGATTGATTGTGATATTGGTTTGAATGTGGTTTGTGGTGTGAAAAATCGAATCGATAAATTGGTTAGGATTAGACGTGCGCCGTTATAAGGCGAAGGAGTAAGGCTAGGTTAGACCCTTACTCCAAAGTTTGTGGTTTGCATAACGAATTGATTTGATTGATGTGTGAATGGCGTGGGCCTTCACTAGACCGGGGATAAGGCTAGGCCTTGTCCCGTTTCTAGTATCGTGCCGTTATGCCGCCGAAATTTTCTAAAATAAGTTAGAAAAATAAAATTAGCATTTTATTTAACGAATGAACTGAATATAAATTCATATGTTAAAATAAAATGTGTTATCGTTAAAAATATAATTTTTAACGTGAATGTGAATAAATAAATATTCATTTACAAACCAGACGGTTTGTTTATGTACACCTATTTGAATGACGTTGATTGGGTCGATAAATTTTACACATCGCCTAACTGCACAAATAAAATATGTGTTTGATTGTTTGAAACCCCACACGGGTGTTAGGATGAAATTTGAAGTTCACTCATCCTGATTTATTAAATATGTCGATCGATTGATTGACAAGCTGCTATAAGCGTTAAATGTCTATATTTGATGCTTATACAGTGTAGTGCACTTTGGTTGATGGTTGATTATTCATCGTTGTTGATATATACATGTGTTGTAGAAAATCCATATAATTAACATTATATGGTAATTGATTGGGCCTCATTCCAGTTTCGAGAAAAATAGAAATATTTGAAATAGAAATATTTGAAATAGAAATATTTGAAATAGAAATATTTGAAATAGAAATATTTGAAATAGAAATATTTGAAATAGAAATATTTGAAATAGAATATTTGAAAATAGAAATATGTGAAGCCGTGAGGATTAGATTGACGCCATTTTGACGTGAACGATATTTATATCGATTTTATTCATTTTAAAATGAATATTGAAACGTGATTTCGAAATCGAATATTTTGAAATGAATTGAATTGAAAACGATTTCGAAATGAATTGAATTGAAAACGATTTCGAAATGAATTGAATTGAAAACGATTTCGAAATGAATTGAATTGAAAACGATTTCGAAATGAATTGAATTGAAAACGATTTCGAAATGAATTGAATTGAAAACGATTTCGAAATGAATTGAATTGAAAACGATTTCGAAATGAATTGAATTGAAAACGATTTCGAAATGAATTGAATTGAAAACGATTTCGAAATGAATTGAATTGAAAACGATTTCGAAATAAATTGAATTGAAAACGATTTCGAAATGAATTGAATTGAAAACGATTTCGAAATAAATTGAATTGAAAACGATTTCGAAATGAATTGAATTGAAAACGATTTCGAAATAAATTGAATTGAAAACGATTTCGAAATGAATTGAAAACGAATTCAAATTGAATTGAAAGCGATTTCGAAATAAATTGAATTGAAAACGATTTCGAAATGAATTGAATTGAAAACGATTTCGAAATGAATTGAATTGAAAACGATTTCGAAATGAATTGAATTGAAAACGATTTCGAAATGAATTGAATTTTAAAACGATTTCGAAATGAATTGAATTGAAAACGAATTCAAATGGAATTGAAAGCGAATTGAAATGAATTCAAATTGAATTGAAATTTGAATTGAATAGAAATGAATTTTGAAACGAATTTATAAAGAAGAATTCAATTTTGATTTGAATTGAAAAGGAAGTTGAAATTGCTTTTGAAACGAATTTAAAACCATTTATATAATTCGTTTTAAATAGTAATCGACGAAATATATATTATATATATTATATATATAATATAATGGCCTGAATAGAACGCGCCGCGCTGCGGCAGTTCGCGAATTTCGATCATTTGTTTCAAACGGACATTACGGGAGATCCGACCGTCGGATTCTCCTAAAACCGGAACCGTTGGGTTCGTATCGAAAAGAGCTTTCTAATGAATGTTAGAAATTTGAAATCTAACGGTTGGATTTGGAGATACGTCCAAATCAAATTCGAAAAAGGTCGCTGTAAGTGCAGTTCGATGGCCGTTAATGGAAATCGACCGTACGGGCCTTGATAAAATTATTAAAAATAGTAATAATTTGTGTAAAATCATAAGAAATGATTTGTGAAAGTTTGGGATGAAAAACTCCATATTTGAAAAGATAAAAATAGATTTTTATCGAAATGAACTAGTTTTGAACTAGAATTATAATTCTATTTATTTTTAAATAAATAAATTGAATTTGAAATGGTTTTGAAAATAACCAAAATTTCCAATGATTGCATTGGAGTGGATTTGAATCGAAATTGTCTTCGGAATATTTCGATGTTGGAATTCGTGATATTACAGGTGTTGTTATGGAAATTTGAAAGATATATATGTATATCGTTATTTCCAATACGACATTTGTTAATCGTAGAATTTGATATTGAATATAGGCCGATATAGTTTCTATTCAGAGCCTTGTATTGAATATCGAATGTGATTTGGGTTTGTCGTGAATGGTGTCTTCACTAACACTGTTCTTGAACCCAGTTGAGAAAAGATTAAATCTTTTTATTTAGATTTAATGAAGTGTACCAATTAAATGATATTTAATTGGAATTGAATTGATATTGATTTTTGGGTTTATCGTGAACAGTGTTTTAAATAACACTTGTTCTTTAACCCGATAATTAATGGGATGTGACTTTGGGTTTATCGTGAACCGTGTTTTAAATGACACTGATTCTTTAACCCAGTCACAGATTAAAACTAAGTGGAGTTTTAATGAATCTTTAATTAGATTGAAAAGATCGAGAATGGAGTATCACCAGTTTTGCTCCAGGCGATAGTTAAATCTTTAATTAGATTTGAATGTGAAATTTAGAAACTAACTGGCGGTTAGCCAAGCAGAATGGTTTTCTGGATATTGATCTGATGTTGGTTTCGGCCTTCGGGGTTAATATTTGGGGAATTATTCTCTTGATTAATTTACGGTTAGTGACTAATGAATTGGAATGAGGCGTATGTTGTGTTTGTGTAACACTTTTATAATATATACGCGAGTTATTCGGAAAGACCGGGTTTATCCCATTCTGAATAACTGATACGACGATAAGTCGAAGATGAAGACGATGGTCGAAGACCGGAAGTCTTCACGTCGTTTGGGTGATAACTGATGATCTTGATTGGGCTGTACACCCAAGAAGATGGAAACAGTTAGTGATCGTCCAGACGTACTTGGAGATCGATGGATATGCGGGGTACTAGGTGCCTCCGGTTTCGTTCAGACCCAGAACGGACTTGTAAATGGACTGTGTGTCTGACATCGGATTTCATTCTGTGTGACTGATATCGGTTGCATAGGATGGCTTGCCTGTGTGGCATGCTAAGATGCAAATGATCGAGGCTTCTGTTGAAAAGCAAAGTCTTGTGGTGATGATCAAAGCACGGCCTTTGTGGCGTAGCTTTGTGTAACGTTTACCTCGCGTGTTTCACACCCGGTATGAACCAAAAACGGGAGACGGACCTCAGGGAGGGCATGCGTTTCTTTCTAGCTAGAAGTGGCGTCAGTGGTTTTACACGCCCTGACGAGTTTGACTTATGTGGTTGTGGTTGTTGCGAGGCGCCTCGGTTATATCGGTTTCGGCCGAATGCATTCTGGTCGGCTGACGGACCAGACTTACACCCCATAGGGTGGGGAGACGTATTGTTCAGGCATAATAATCCACTCCGTGTGGACCGGCCCTGACGATCCAAGGGGCAGTTGCGGCTGTTCCTGAGGCTCGGGCTAGACAGTCTCGAATCGGTTGAGGACTATCTTTTGCCTCGGTTCATAGAAGGAAATCCAATTTCCAAATACGTGACTTTGCGGTTTTATTTGTAAACCTATATATGGCGACATGATATATGGTACCCATGCCGCCTATGATTGATACTTATGATTTGAAGTTGTTTTATGCACTATGCACTTATTATAGTATCAAATGATTTGTTTTAAACGTATCAAGCATTCTTTGGCTGTTATAAGGGAAAACCCTATCCCCCGGCTTGCGTTGCATTGTGTGATAGGACCTGGGTCTTATAACAGCTTCATCTTTCTTTATTTAGCATTGCGCTGTTTGTTTTATGCACTGGTATTCTTGGGAGAAAACCCGTTCCGTGTTATACGGCGTGGTCCCTTGATTTACCTAATGATTTGAAATAAAGATTAATAACTGTTTTAGTTCTCACACCAGTCACATGACTGACCTGGAGTTTATTGTTTTAACCTAAACTCTGGGTGCCCCTATTTTCGACACGGGCAGCTAGTAGTTTTGGTTTTGCAGATTTATATTCACAGGATCCTGGGTTACAGCTGGAACGATATCCGGAAAGCTTTGTATCCGTATATCTCATTCTAGTTGTGTATTGTATTATTTTCCGCTGCTATGTATTTAAATGTAATTTAAATCTCTGATATTTCTGTGTGATATTCATTTATACTCTGTATATTCTTGTAATCTGATGCATTGTTGTAATATACAATGAAATGTTCTTCTGTATGCGTTCTGTTGTGGTTTGTTCTCGAACTATCCGACGCTTTCCTTTACGGGGAGGTTGCGGGTCTTTACATTTGGTATCAGAGCTTTGGTTTACAAAGCTCAGAGAACAAGGCACATTAGAACCATACGAAAGAATTCATCAGATATTGGATTAGCAATATCCAATGGAATGACTCGTTAGAGATAGGATCAGTAGTATCCTAGAACGGGTGTGAAGAGTATATTTTTCAAATGAAAACATTTTGTTTTGAAAATTTAAATCAACTATTCGTATTTGATTATTTGTTTATATTGATTTTGGGCAATTCAGTATATAAAGAATTTGCATATACGCCTTGCAAACGTATATTCAAAGTTTTAATATACTGGATAGATATGGAATCACATTCTAGTCGCCCGGAGATGGTACTGATGATTGTCATGACATCATCCGTATTTATATTCGTGTTTCGAATGTGTGATTTTCTATATATTTCCATTAGGCTGGTGTGAGAACCCAAAACTTATATAGTTAGAATTCATTGTTGTGATTTGGCATCAAAACATGATTTTTTGTATATGTATCAAAATTATGAATTTGAAACTCTAATTCACTAATTGATTGATGTTTGTATTGTTTGATAATTTTGAATCATTATGCCTAATTGAATCAAATATTGAATTGTATTGAAATTTGGTCGCATTTGCTTGCATATACATATACTTACATTGAACAGGTCATAGCAAGGAGGCTAGAGACAGAGAATAAAATTTGTTTGCCCGACAAATAGGTACATGTTTATTACATAATTTACTGTTTTGTTTGGGTGATGATGATTTTATGAGCCTATTGGCTAGCCGCTTGGCTTTTTCTTTTTCTTTTTGAGATCTGAAGGACCGGGGAAGCTATTTGAAATTCCCCGATGCTCCCGGTGCAGGGGAGGTTATGGCGAAATTTTTCGAAAATTTAGGGTGTTAGCCAAATTTTTGAAATTTTGAAAATTCTCAGAAACTGAAGAGTTAGAGAATGGAAGCCAGATCGAGCGTAGAGTTGAATTATCAAACCACTTTCGACTTTGTTCCTTTTCGGGGACGAAAAGTTTTAAGTGGGGGAGATTGTAACAACCCGTAAATTCTGGGCCAGTTTAAAATTTTTATTTTGGCAATTTTAGTGAATTTTGATTATTTAAAATGAATTATTTTAAATAATATCGACGAGAAATTTATTTAGAATATAAATCGAACGTATATATTATACGCGTCGTCGTTAGAATATAAATATTTATATATAATTATAAAAGGAATTGAAAATGGCGCGGTAGTTCGAAAATTCGATTTCTAATTTCAAATGAATATACAGAATTCAATATAAGTCAGAATTGAACGAAACAAGAAATATTTGAATCTGTATAACTATATCTTTGTAACGAAGTTAACAAACTGAGATTTCATCTTAGAAATGATAAGATATGTCCAGTTGAAAATTAGAAATAGTCGCTGTGGAATTTATATATATTTTAATATAATATATGGCCCTTAAAAATAGCCATTTTGCAAACGACCTCGGATTTCGACGAAACCAGTTTTGTTGGATTCGCAGTGTAAAGTTATTGCTAGATTCCAAATTTCATAATTTTTCGAATCAATATGTGAGCGTGGCAAAGGAAAACGCGTTTGACCAGTTTCAGTTGATTTTAATCGACTGGAAATTGGCCATTTTTCAAACAGTCTCAGAATTCGACGAAACTAGTTTTGTTAGGACCGTATCGTCAATACGAAGCTAGAAAATATTTTTCTGCAATTTATAGAGTTATTATGTGACCCCGGTAATTTGAAATGTACGTTTAAAATTCAATATAGTGATTTAAATGTAAATTTAACGGAAACTGATTCAAACGGTCGAATCAGCTTACGATACATATCCCATTGTGTTCGGAATGGGGGTAATTCGCTATGGACGACAGGCGGTGGGCCTCGTTTCGAGGTCTTAGGTAAAAGTCAACTTTATGCAATTAAATTAATAAAAAAAAAAAAAATATCTTTCTCTTTTATCCTCCAGGCCCCCCCCCCCCCGTTCAAAAAATTAAATTTCAGAATAAAAAAAAAAAGAGGGCGGAGCCCTAAAACCGCTCGACGGAGCCACATCGCGCGAGGCGCTGCTCCCCCCATCTCCGACAACTCCTCCGCCGCCCTCTCAGGTGAACCCCCCCTCGTGAAAACAACCGAGCGCCTCCCCTTGAAGCCCTCGACGCCGACGAAGAAGCCGCGCCACCCCCCCCCCTCGAAGCAGCCCCTCCTGCCACCACCGATCGAAGACCCAAGCCGCCGACGAACTGCGAAGACCTCCCCCCCCCTCTCAGTAAGAATTTCTGTTTATTTTATTATTATTATTTTTTTTTTATTTTTTTTAAAAACCGATTTTAATAATGATTTTGTTTTAAAAATAAAAACTGAAAATGTTTAAAAGTAAAAAACTAAATATTTTTAAAGGTATAAAACTGAATATTTTTAAAAGGAATTTTTAAAAGTAATAAAACAGGAATTTTTAAAAAGTATTAAAAACTGGAATTTTTAAAAGCATTTTAAAAACCTGAATTTTAAAACATAGAAAAAAAAACTGATTTATTTATAAAGTATTAAAAACTGAAATTTTTATAAAGTATAAAACTGGATTTTTTTTATAAAGTATTAAAACTGAATTTTTTTTAGAAATAAAAACTGGTTTTTGAAATAAAGGATAAAAACTGAATTTTATAAAAAAAAAAATAAAAACTGATTTAGTTTTAAAGGTAAAAGCTTTAACATGGGAAGAAAGGTTTGAACTTTCAAGCAAAGTAAAAATCATATTTTTATATGGTGAAAGCAAAAGTAAAAATCATATTTTTATGTGTTGAAAGTCGAAATAAAAATCATATTTTTATATGTTGAAAGTCAAAGTAAAAATCATATTTTTATATATTGAATAGCGAAGTCAAAATTCGATTTTTACATATTGAGTAGCATAGTAAAAATTCTATTTTTACATATGTAGAGGATACGGGCGAAAGCGACAATAGGCGAAGATTTCTATTAAGAAGAGTCTTGAAGTTGGATAGCTATTGGTGAGAATTTCTCACCTTTCAATTTATTTTTCTAGTTATATATATACTAGGATGCAGACGGTGCTTAGTAGCACCCGACACCCGTCCACAGACCATGGACTTGTTTGTTTGACTGTTTGGTGATTGATTGTGATATTGGTTTGAATGTGGTTTGTGGTGTGAAAAATCGAATCGATAAATTGGTTAGGATTAGACGTGCGCCGTTATAAGGCGAAGGAGTAAGGCTAGGTTAGACCCTTACTCCAAAGTTTGTGGTTTGCATAACGAATTGATTTGATTGATGTGTGAATGGCGTGGGCCTTCACTAGACCGGGGATAAGGCTAGGCCTTGTCCCGTTTCTAGTATCGTGCCGTTATGCCGCCGAAATTTTCTAAAATAAGTTAGAAAAATAAAATTAGCATTTTATTTAACGAATGAACTGAATATAAATTCATATGTTAAAATAAAATGTGTTATCGTTAAAAATATAATTTTTAACGTGAATGTGAATAAATAAATATTCATTTACAAACCAGACGGTTTGTTTATGTACACCTATTTGAATGACGTTGATTGGGTCGATAAATTTTACACATCGCCTAACTGCACAAATAAAATATGTGTTTGATTGTTTGAAACCCCACACGGGTGTTAGGATGAAATTTGAAGTTCACTCATCCTGATTTATTAAATATGTCGATCGATTGATTGACAAGCTGCTATAAGCGTTAAATGTCTATATTTGATGCTTATACAGTGTAGTGCACTTTGGTTGATGGTTGATTATTCATCGTTGTTGATATATACATGTGTTGTAGAAAATCCATATAATTAACATTATATGGTAATTGATTGGGCCTCATTCCAGTTTCGAGAAAAATAGAAATATTTGAAATAGAAATATTTGAAATAGAAATATTTGAAATAGAAATATTTGAAATAGAATATTTGAAAATAGAAATATGTGAAGCCGTGAGGATTAGATTGACGCCATTTTGACGTGAACGATATTTATATCGATTTTATTCATTTTAAAATGAATATTGAAACGTGATTTCGAAATCGAATATTTTGAAATGAATTGAATTGAAAACGATTTCGAAATGAATTGAATTGAAAACGATTTCGAAATGAATTGAATTGAAAACGATTTCGAAATGAATTGAATTGAAAACGATTTCGAAATGAATTGAATTGAAAACGATTTCGAAATGAATTGAATTGAAAACGATTTCGAAATGAATTGAATTGAAAACGATTTCGAAATGAATTGAATTGAAAACGATTTCGAAATGAATTGAATTGAAAACGATTTCGAAATGAATTGAATTGAAAACGATTTCGAAATAAATTGAATTGAAAACGATTTCGAAATGAATTGAATTGAAAACGATTTCGAAATAAATTGAATTGAAAACGATTTCGAAATGAATTGAATTGAAAACGATTTCGAAATAAATTGAATTGAAAACGATTTCGAAATGAATTGAAAACGAATTCAAATTGAATTGAAAGCGATTTCGAAATAAATTGAATTGAAAACGATTTCGAAATGAATTGAATTGAAAACGATTTCGAAATGAATTGAATTGAAAACGATTTCGAAATGAATTGAATTGAAAACGATTTCGAAATGAATTGAATTTTAAAACGATTTCGAAATGAATTGAATTGAAAACGAATTCAAATGGAATTGAAAGCGAATTGAAATGAATTCAAATTGAATTGAAATTTGAATTGAATAGAAATGAATTTTGAAACGAATTTATAAAGAAGAATTCAATTTTGATTTGAATTGAAAAGGAAGTTGAAATTGCTTTTGAAACGAATTTAAAACCATTTATATAATTCGTTTTAAATAGTAATCGACGAAATATATATTATATATATTATATATATAATATAATGGCCTGAATAGAACGCGCCGCGCTGCGGCAGTTCGCGAATTTCGATCATTTGTTTCAAACGGACATTACGGGAGATCCGACCGTCGGATTCTCCTAAAACCGGAACCGTTGGGTTCGTATCGAAAAGAGCTTTCTAATGAATGTTAGAAATTTGAAATCTAACGGTTGGATTTGGAGATACGTCCAAATCAAATTCGAAAAAGGTCGCTGTAAGTGCAGTTCGATGGCCGTTAATGGAAATCGACCGTACGGGCCTTGATAAAATTATTAAAAATAGTAATAATTTGTGTAAAATCATAAGAAATGATTTGTGAAAGTTTGGGATGAAAAACTCCATATTTGAAAAGATAAAAATAGATTTTTATCGAAATGAACTAGTTTTGAACTAGAATTATAATTCTATTTATTTTTAAATAAATAAATTGAATTTGAAATGGTTTTGAAAATAACCAAAATTTCCAATGATTGCATTGGAGTGGATTTGAATCGAAATTGTCTTCGGAATATTTCGATGTTGGAATTCGTGATATTACAGGTGTTGTTATGGAAATTTGAAAGATATATATGTATATCGTTATTTCCAATACGACATTTGTTAATCGTAGAATTTGATATTGAATATAGGCCGATATAGTTTCTATTCAGAGCCTTGTATTGAATATCGAATGTGATTTGGGTTTGTCGTGAATGGTGTCTTCACTAACACTGTTCTTGAACCCAGTTGAGAAAAGATTAAATCTTTTTATTTAGATTTAATGAAGTGTACCAATTAAATGATATTTAATTGGAATTGAATTGATATTGATTTTTGGGTTTATCGTGAACAGTGTTTTAAATAACACTTGTTCTTTAACCCGATAATTAATGGGATGTGACTTTGGGTTTATCGTGAACCGTGTTTTAAATGACACTGATTCTTTAACCCAGTCACAGATTAAAACTAAGTGGAGTTTTAATGAATCTTTAATTAGATTGAAAAGATCGAGAATGGAGTATCACCAGTTTTGCTCCAGGCGATAGTTAAATCTTTAATTAGATTTGAATGTGAAATTTAGAAACTAACTGGCGGTTAGCCAAGCAGAATGGTTTTCTGGATATTGATCTGATGTTGGTTTCGGCCTTCGGGGTTAATATTTGGGGAATTATTCTCTTGATTAATTTACGGTTAGTGACTAATGAATTGGAATGAGGCGTATGTTGTGTTTGTGTAACACTTTTATAATATATACGCGAGTTATTCGGAAAGACCGGGTTTATCCCATTCTGAATAACTGATACGACGATAAGTCGAAGATGAAGACGATGGTCGAAGACCGGAAGTCTTCACGTCGTTTGGGTGATAACTGATGATCTTGATTGGGCTGTACACCCAAGAAGATGGAAACAGTTAGTGATCGTCCAGACGTACTTGGAGATCGATGGATATGCGGGGTACTAGGTGCCTCCGGTTTCGTTCAGACCCAGAACGGACTTGTAAATGGACTGTGTGTCTGACATCGGATTTCATTCTGTGTGACTGATATCGGTTGCATAGGATGGCTTGCCTGTGTGGCATGCTAAGATGCAAATGATCGAGGCTTCTGTTGAAAAGCAAAGTCTTGTGGTGATGATCAAAGCACGGCCTTTGTGGCGTAGCTTTGTGTAACGTTTACCTCGCGTGTTTCACACCCGGTATGAACCAAAAACGGGAGACGGACCTCAGGGAGGGCATGCGTTTCTTTCTAGCTAGAAGTGGCGTCAGTGGTTTTACACGCCCTGACGAGTTTGACTTATGTGGTTGTGGTTGTTGCGAGGCGCCTCGGTTATATCGGTTTCGGCCGAATGCATTCTGGTCGGCTGACGGACCAGACTTACACCCCATAGGGTGGGGAGACGTATTGTTCAGGCATAATAATCCACTCCGTGTGGACCGGCCCTGACGATCCAAGGGGCAGTTGCGGCTGTTCCTGAGGCTCGGGCTAGACAGTCTCGAATCGGTTGAGGACTATCTTTTGCCTCGGTTCATAGAAGGAAATCCAATTTCCAAATACGTGACTTTGCGGTTTTATTTGTAAACCTATATATGGCGACATGATATATGGTACCCATGCCGCCTATGATTGATACTTATGATTTGAAGTTGTTTTATGCACTATGCACTTATTATAGTATCAAATGATTTGTTTTAAACGTATCAAGCATTCTTTGGCTGTTATAAGGGAAAACCCTATCCCCCGGCTTGCGTTGCATTGTGTGATAGGACCTGGGTCTTATAACAGCTTCATCTTTCTTTATTTAGCATTGCGCTGTTTGTTTTATGCACTGGTATTCTTGGGAGAAAACCCGTTCCGTGTTATACGGCGTGGTCCCTTGATTTACCTAATGATTTGAAATAAAGATTAATAACTGTTTTAGTTCTCACACCAGTCACATGACTGACCTGGAGTTTATTGTTTTAACCTAAACTCTGGGTGCCCCTATTTTCGACACGGGCAGCTAGTAGTTTTGGTTTTGCAGATTTATATTCACAGGATCCTGGGTTACAGCTGGAACGATATCCGGAAAGCTTTGTATCCGTATATCTCATTCTAGTTGTGTATTGTATTATTTTCCGCTGCTATGTATTTAAATGTAATTTAAATCTCTGATATTTCTGTGTGATATTCATTTATACTCTGTATATTCTTGTAATCTGATGCATTGTTGTAATATACAATGAAATGTTCTTCTGTATGCGTTCTGTTGTGGTTTGTTCTCGAACTATCCGACGCTTTCCTTTACGGGGAGGTTGCGGGTCTTTACATTTATTAGCCAAGGCATATGCTATTTCCGACCTTCTTACATAACAAACTTTCAAATTGTTTTGGTTGACTTTAGTTGGAGTTTATTTCGCGGCTAATCAAATCCTCTAATACTTATATCGACCACACTCGTAACTTATTTCACTTAATTATCGTCCACAATTTTTTTTTTTTGTTTAACCGATGGTTCCTTTCTCTCAACAATCAAGTCCATTTCTTAGTTTCAAAATCAAAATTCTCTAATTGAATCGAGTTGTCTTAGTTCTCAACCAACATTATTAGTTAGGATGAACCTGAATGCCTTAATTCCGGGTTATAACTAAGTTTAAATAATATATGTATTTACACTATTTAGAGAAACCATACCATAATTTGAAATCCAACTTTAATTGAAAAACAAAGGAAATTCAATCCTGGTTCAATTCTTAAACTCCACTTTATATACCCTTGGAAATTAGGTCCAAAATTCCTTTCAACAAGTTATGGTAGTACGGAGTGGTCTCCCCCACTTAGACACTTCATAATAAATGTCGATAATGCGTGCACTCATTACCGAAGTCATTTATGATGTCCGAGAAGGGATTACACACTTGTTTCCTTTAAAACTCCTTTAAACCATTCCTTTTGAAAATACTCATAAGACGATATTATTTCAAAAATTCGATAAAACTATTTCATAAGTATCCCAGGATCAAGTTTCAAGGTCATTCCTATTTAATCACAAACCTTTCTCACCTAATGATACTTAAAGGTATCTTTCAATTTCAAATATTTCTAAGACCATTTAAATTCCTTATTAAATTTATTATCGAATCAACCGCAATAGGTAATATCTTAATATTATTTCCTACCAACAAACACATATATCCTTGAACCAAAAATATATATTTAATATAATTTAAAATATAATCGAAAACCATATTATGTCGATCATTCTATTCGATTATTTAGAAATTTCTATCGATTCTATGGCGTCCCATATATTGACCGAAATCCATAAATATTCAACAGAACAAGTCAGCACAATATAAAACCGTTTTATCCAAAATACAAGTACGCTCTCTCATATCACTCAAACTCATTCTAGGGCGTTTCTAATCCCTATCTCTAATGAGTTTATTCCCAAACAGAGCCAAGGTTATCGCTAACCATCGCTCTGATACCAACTGTAACGACCCGCATTTTTGACCGTTTAAAATCGACAATAATCCACTCATGTCGACCCAAACAAATCGCAAATGCAGGTAGTTATTGGGAAAAGAAGAAAAAGAAAGAAAGAAGAGAAAGACAATAACAGAAATCTCACAGCGGAAGGACAACATATAATAAATAAATAGCAGTTAAAAGCAGTTGAAATGTATACTGTGATTATAACATTCAATGATTATCAGAGTTACATATACATACGAATGTACGTAATAAGCAGCGGAAATAAATGCAGCGGAAATACATATGTATAGATAATAGATATACCAAATCTTCGTCTTCGATCTCCAAGCACAGTCATCTCTGGTAACTGCAAACGTCTGCTGACCCGAGCGTATTGCATAAAAGAAAACATGTAACAACCCGCATTCTACGCATCTAGGATCGTAGAATATTTATTTCATTTTCATATGAAGTCGTATGGTCATGTAACTTTGGGGACGACTATTGGGGTCATTTCCCATGTTTATGATTTTTGCCGATTTTTAAATGATCGTTTTGCCCCTAGCTGATCTTGTTTCGCCCATAACTTTTGACTGGAAAAGAATTTTGACCTGAAACCACTTCCATTGGATTCGAATGATGGTTTACAATTCCGTAGAGTGGTCACATTAGTCAAGCGGACTTACCGTTTGGGCTGTAGGGCTGAATTAAGGTTCAGAAGTGGAAAAACAGCTTAATTGGGCCAAACCGGGTGATTAGCAACTAGGCCCAATGGGGGATTTCGGGTTTAGGGGTATATGAGGGCTGATAGGGTTAGGATTTCGGTTTCTTTCTCATTTTTCCAGCCGCCACTTGCTTTCCTTCAACCTAGTCATGGCCTCCAACATCTAGAATCATCCCAAATCACCTCTAAACACTTTCTAATTGAAGATTAAGCTAATTAGCATCAAACCAAGGCTAATCAACATCAAATCAGAGTTGGAGCTGCTGCTAAGCATTGGAATTCAACCCAAACAGAGAATCATTTCAGATCTATAGTTTACTTTGTGGCAAAGGTGAGTGATTTGCATTGTTTTTCACTAATTACGGCTAATTATGGTAATTAGCGAAGATTAGCGAAATTATGGCTCAGAAAAATCTAGAAAAATTCCTAAAATTCTAAAACATCATTTTATGCCTCTGATATGAATTTGGGTTGATTTCGACTAATTTTGTAAATCCCGGAATTTGGGGGGATTAAGGAGTAATTAGTAATAATTAGCGAAATTATGCATGTTAAAAATCTGGAAAAATATGCAGAAATTCATAAATATTATTTTAAGCCTCTGTTAGAAAAATTGGCTAATTTGGTTAAGTTTTGCTAATCCTATTGTTAGATTTGCTTAAACATGCTTAAGGGGAAAATATGGATTTTTGGGTATGTTTGATCCATTTTAACCTATGATATTTATGTGAATGATGTTTGTGGTTGATTATGCATGTTGCTATGACTGTATGAAATGCTTTGTGATTGATTCCAATAGTTAGAATGGTCGAAAACGTCGTCGAATGGCGTAAACACTTGCTGGAACAGTTTCAGAAAATAGTGCAGGGTTCGGATCGGATAAGGGGGCTCGGATCGGATATGTAGAACTGAGCAAAGAATCCGATCGGATCGGAACCCAACACTTGGGAAAAGTGGTAAAAAGGAAGGCCACGCTAGCTAAACTGGGATCGGATCGGACAGAGGAAGACGGATCGGATCGGATAGAGGAAGACGGATCGGATCGAAGGGGACGGATCGGATCGGAAACACAAAGGCGAATCAGAGCAGGAGCACAAAAGCGGATCGGATAGGAGCATATGAAGGGGAGCATGAAGACGGATCGAAAGCACAAACCAAGAAGGACCCGACCCGACCCGAAAGGAAGCACCGACCCGACCCGAAGAAGAAGAAGCAGCTGACTCGAACCCAGAGGAACGCCGACCCGAACCGATGGAGGACAACCGACCCGAACCGCACCAGGAGAAGACCCGACCCGAACAGATGAAGGACACCCGACCCGAACCGATGGCTTGAGAAGGAACCCGACCCGACCCAGTATTGACCAATAACCCGAGATGCAAAGGTAGTCCAATATGGGAAGTTAGAGCTTAGGATCCAGTTGGGAACCAATGAGTTCACTTCATAGTTGGGCTTTGCTGCGGGACGTGTGCTAAGGAGTTGTCGGTATTCATAACTTTGGTTCACCACTGAGAGATGGATAGTGGGCTTGTGGTGATAGTTACACGGGATTGGATTCCGCCATGGCCCAAAGTATTAAGTGACCAAAGTAGTGGATATCGTATGCTTTACGCACTGAGTGAGGGATGTGAGGATGATTGCTATGCTTGATTGTTTGACATCACTATGACATGCACACCCCCACCCCCGTTATCTTTACACCATTTGAAAGGGCACCTTAGAGTGTTGTACAGTATGTAGTGCTAACTCTTTGGTTGCAGGTCCAGGTTCATGTATGATTGGATTATACCTGTTATTATTTTGTTTAGATGCTTATCGCTCATACCAGGCTTTATGTCTGACCCAGAGTTTTATGTCTCTTCTTATTACTCTGGGTGCTCACACGAGCAGACTAGAGACAGGTTATGGTTAGCTGGTGATGCGCGAGTAGCTGATTCGGAGGCGGGCAGGAGGCTTCCACGTATGATATATAGATATTCTCCCTGTGTCGTTGGTGGTTGCTACTTGGGCATTAGTAGTGTACCTCCTTTATCTTGCTTTTGCTTTGAGATAGTTTGAAAAGTTGTAATAAGCTATATTTTGGATTTCCGCTGCTATGATGATCAGTTCTGGTTTTTAGCTTATGCACTGTCTCTCCTGTTTTATGTCAAGTATGTTATTATTATATTTTGTTCTATGCGCTGTGAGACATATTACAGGTCCCTTGATTAGTCCATTCTCTTCTTTCTTTTTCTTCTGGCGACCGTCCCGTGCTAACTGGATATGTGTACAGCGCACCTTTGGAAAAAATGTCGGTTGGTGCGGGGCGGGCCGTCACACGTGGTATCAGAGCTCTAGGTTGCGAAGTTAACCTAGGGAAAGACACCAGGGAGAGATAGTATACGTATATGAGAGCGCGTATTTGTTATACTTTGGTTTTCAAAAGCTAGTTATATATATACTAGTAGTATTAGTAAGGATGAAGTCGCACTGCACTAGTACCACTATGGAGATGGCTGATTCGTTCTCTTTACAGATTGAACGATGAGCCGAAACCTGAGGAACAATGGTCCAAGGGGTAACAATAGGAATGACCCAGACTTGAGGACGATGTTCACCAACTTCATGCGAGATATGATTAGGGATGCTCAGGGAGCAGTCCCTAATGCTGCTAATGGTGGTGGTGCAGCGGTGCAGGCGCCTAGGGCCGATTTCGCCAAGCTGAGCAAGGATTATACTAACCTTGGTGGAAAGCCGTTCCACGGAACGGAATCGGCTACGGATGTTCAGAATTGGTTGGATAGCTGCGAGCGCATCTTTGAGGACTTGGGTATCGAGGATGCGATGAAGAGAAGGCTAGCATCCCGTCAGCTGCAAGGACGGGCAATGAATTGGTGGGATGCCATTAAAGCAGCTACTCCCGAGGATCAGATTACTTGGGATCAGTTCAAGGCTCGCTTTAGCGATAAGTTTATCCCAGCTGCTCAGAAATCAGAGTTGTTTAGGAAGTTTCTGGAGTTGAAGCAGAATGGCAGGGCTATCTCGGAGTACGTTGCTGAGTTCGACATTTTGTCGAAATATGGATTATCTTTGATTGATACTGCCGAGAAGAAGAATGAGAAGTTCATAACTGGCTTGGATGGATACTTGGGGGAAAGGCTTATAAACCACATCGATGAGACGTTTGACTCGATTGTGGGAAAAGCATTAAGGTCAGAGAGTCTTTACCCTAAGCCAAAGATTGAGGTTGTTATTACATCAGCAGAGGAACCAAAGCCGCAAGCAAGCGGTGGAGGTAAGGAGAATTCCCAGAGCAAAAGGAAGCAGAATCAGGCCCAAGCTAAGGATGGTCCAAAGAAGAAAAGCAGGGAAGATTCTGAGTGTTTTAGCTGTGGCAAGAAGGGCCACTATGCTAGAGATTGTCGAGAAAAGCCTGGGGAAAGGAAGTGCTTCAATTGTGGGCAAGCGGGACATCACAAGAATGAATGTCCACAACCTCCTAGGGAGAAGCAGATCGTGAAAGCATATGCTATCAACGCCGTTCCTTCTTCGTCAAATGCCCCAACTGCGGCGCAGAAGGAAAAAGGTGTCGTTATTCGAGGTATGCTTTCTATTTATGATGTTCCTATTCTAGTTTTGTTTGATGTCGGGATTTTTCCATTCTTTTATGTCTAGTAACCTGGTGGATAAGTTGGAATTGGAACCCGATAGTCGATAGACCCCTAGTAGTGACAAACCCGATGGGTGGTTTGACTAACCTTTGTAGGATTTGTCGTAATTTGGTCTTATCGAGTCATGGATGTATGTTTGTTGTGATTGCTTTATTTCGAGCTTTACTAGGTTTGGCTTGATTTTTTGGGAGCCGATTGACTCCAAAGGTATAGAGTGGTAGTAGATTGCGAAGAGTCTTTGACGACCGTTAGAGTGAATGATGGACGAAAGGTGGTATTGGATCGCCTACCTTATGATGAAGATGATAACGGGAGTTAGAGAAGCAAATGTACATTGGATGTACAGTAGTTTGGTCAGGACTTGGTCATGCGACCGACGATAGTTTCAAGCAAGATTGGCGAGGATAGCCAAAGTCGGTTATGGATGCTTGAATGTTTGGATGTTTTGCTCATATCATCTCACGTATATTGTCTGAACTCGGAGGAGATGTTCCTTGGGTGCTTGTCTGATATTGGTTTAGGCCTTTGGGGCTTGTGCTTGGGGAATGTCGTGGTCGACTAGGATGGTTAGCGTGAGAGATAAGTGGTTGTTGTGATTCTCATTGGATGATATCTTGGTGCACTCGAGGAGTGATGTACAGCTCGTAACATGATAGGAATGTTCGATGGTATAGATTACCCGAGTTAGACTCAATAAGGTTATGAGATGACTCGAGTGGGACTCGAGAAAGATGCAAAGTGATGGATTGTTTAGGACCCTATGTTGATGTTCTTTTTGAAAGAATAGGATGTACTCGTTGATCATGGAAGATGCAACGAAGGTTGGGACGATTCAAGTTGGACTTGAACTCGTAAAATAAAATAGGTGTTTGATTGATCTTAGAGATGCAATAAATAGGGAGACGACTCACGTTAGACTAGAGTTTGTCGATGATGAATACTCAAGACTGGGTCTGAGTTATAGATTGGCTCGGGTTAGACTCGAGAAGGCTGCAAGGAATTGGATTCGGCTCGAGTTGGACTCGAGAGGGCAGCAAGAAAATGGGTAGACTTGGGTTGGACTCAAGTATTTTAGGAGGACTAAAAGCAGGGGTATATGGGGACGCCCATTACCTTGGATCCGTTGGACGTGATCTAGTTATCCTTGGAGGATAAACGTACGTTGGACGTACGGTAGTCCGTTTGGAGGCGGGGCTTCCATTAGTTTTAGTTATCCTTGGAGGATAAATGTATGTTGGACGTACGGTGGGTTGTTTGGAGGCGGGGCTTCCATTAGTTATTGATGTTGGTTAGACCAGACATACAGGTATAGATGTATTTATGGCTTTAGCAGGTGATGGATAGGATTTGTTTGATAGATGCTATGATTGCTATGTTTGTTCCTATCTTTCTTTTCTTAGGTAGACTGTCACCTGTAGGATCCTGTTGAATAGAAAATAGGATAAGTTTGTTGATCATGGTGATATGACGGGAGTAAGATACTTTACGTTAGACTTGAAGTATGTTTGGGAATTGTAGAGCGTCCGTTGATCTTGGAGATTCAGCGGATATAGGAGCTTCAAGTTGGACTTGGACTCATAGGTAGGGTACCTAGATTCATTGGATGAGTCTAGTTCACCTTTGGAAGGTGGATGTACGTTGGACGTGCAGTACAGATATAGGTAGAGTACCTAGATTCATTGGATGAGTCTAGTTCACCTTTGGAAGGTGAATGTACGTTGGACGTGCAGTACGAATGTGGGTAGGGTACCTAGATTCATTGGATGGATCTAGTTCACCTTTGGAAGGTGAATGTGCGTTAGACGTACAGTACGGATATGGATGTAGTGCCTAGGGTCATTAGATGGATCTAGTTTGCCTCTAGGAGGTGAATATACGTTGGACGTACAGTGTGGATGTAGGCAAGATTCGGGTTAGACTCGAAAGGATATTTGGAATGTGGTTGGTAATTTAACGTATATGGTTGGATTACCTAAGAAGATGACAGTATGGATGGATGCCGTAGTACCGGACTAGGTGCGGTAACTGATGCATTGGGTAGGAGACATGCCAGTTTAGAGGTTATGTTTTGGAATGAAAGCAACTAGAGTATATCATGGGATATAACTTCAGACCTAAGTGTGAATTGGATTCAGAAACGTTAGTAAGCTTGACGATTAGATCGATCTGGATTGAGTGGATCAGTTCCAGTCAGAGGGACGATCCTAACTTATTGGAAATCACCGCTAAGATAGAGATGGAGATCGATGGCGAGGGAACGACTGTACTTGGGAAGTAGAGAATAACATAAGAGAGTCGTATCCAAAGCTCTCCGCCTGATAAGACTTTAGCGGCGATGATTCTTCCTTTGTTAGAAAACCTCATGCTAGGATAGGTTAGTTGTACTATCATGTATGTTTGATTGTTGAAATTGGTTGATAGGCATGCGGGATCCATTGCTTGTTTCTTAGTTAAAGAATTTCGGGGGCGAAATTTCTTAAGGAGGGAAGAATGTAACAACCCGCATTCTACGCATCTAGGATCGTAGAATATTTATTTCATTTTCATATGAAGTCGTATGGTCATGTAACTTTGGGGGACGACTATTGGGGTCATTTCCCATGTTTATGATTTTTGCCGATTTTTAAATGACCGTTTTGCCCCTAGCTGATCTTGTTTCGCCCATAACTTTTGACTGGAAAAGAATTTTGACCTGAAACCACTTCCATTGGATTCGAATGATGGTTTACAATTCCGTAGAGTGGTCACATTAGTCAAGCGGACTTACCGTTTGGGCTGTAGGGCTGAATTAAGGTTCAGAAGTGGAAAAACAGCTTAATTGGGCCAAACCGAGTGATTAGCAACTAGACCCAATGGGGGATTTCGGATTTAGGGGTATATGAGGGCTGATAGGGTTAGGATTTCGGTTTCTTTCTCATTTTTCCAGCCGCCACTTGCTTTCCTTCAACCTAGTCATGGCCTCCAACATCTAGAATCATCCCAAATCACCTCTAAACACTTTCTAATTGAAGATTAAGCTAATTAGCATCAAACCAAGGCTAACCAAGCTAATTAGTCGAATTCAACCCAAACAGAGAATCATTTCAGATCTATAGTTTACTTTGTGGCAAAGGTGAGTGATTTGCATTGTTTTTCACTAATTATGGTAATTAGCGAAGATTAGCGAAATTATTGCTCAGAAAAATCTAGAAAAATTCCTAAAATTCTAAAACATCATTTTATGCCTCTGATATGAATTTGGGTTGATTTCGACTAATTTTGTAAATCCCGGAATTTGGGGGGATTAAGGAGTAATTAGTAATAATTAGCGAAATTATGCATGTTAAAAATCTGGAAAAATATGCAGAAATTCATAAATATTATTTTAAGCCTCTGTTAGAAAAATTGGCTAATTTGGTTAAGTTTTGCTAATCCTATTGTTAGATTTGCTTAAACATGCTTAAGGGGAAAATATGGATTTTTGGGTATGTTTGATCCATTTTAACCTATGATATTTATGTGAATGATGTTTGTGGTTGATTATGCATGTTGCTATGACTGTATGAAATGCTTTGTGATTGATTCCAATAGTTAGAATGGTCGAAAACGTCGTCGAATGGCGTAAACACTTGCTGGAACAGTTTCAGAAAATAGTGCAGGGTTCGGATCGGATAAGGGGGCTCGGATCGGATATGTAGAACTGAGCAAAGAATCCGATCGGATCGGAACCCAACACTTGGGAAAAGTGGTAAAAAGGAAGGCCACGCTAGCTAAACTGGGATCGGATCGGACAGAGGAAGACGGATCGGATCAGATAGAGGAAGACGGATCGGATCGGATAGAGGAAGACGGATCGGATCGAAGGGGACGGATCGGATCGGAAACACAAAGGCGAATCAGAGCAGGAGCACAAAAGCGGATCGGATAGGAGCATATGAAGGGGAGCATGAAGACGGATCGAAAGCACAAACCAAGAAGGACCCGACCCGACCCGAAAGGAAGCACCGACCCGACCCGAAGAAGAAGAAGCAGCTGACTCGAACCCAGAGGAACGCCGACCCGAACCGATGGAGGACAACCGACCCGAACCGCACCAGGAGAAGACCCGACCCGAACAGATGAAGGACACCCGACCCGAACCGATGGCTTGAGAAGGAACCCGACCCGACCCAGTATTGACCAATAACCCGAGATGCAAAGGTAGTCCAATATGGGAAGTTAGAGCTTAGGATCCAGTTGGGAACCAATGAGTTCACTTCATAGTTGGGCTTTGCTGCGGGACGTGTGCTAAGGAGTTGTCGGTATTCATAACTTTGGTTCACCACTGAGAGATGGATAGTGGGCTTGTGGTGATAGTTACACGGGATTGGATTCCGCCATGGCCCAAAGTATTAAGTGACCAAAGTAGTGGATATCGTATGCTTTACGCACTGAGTGAGGGATGTGAGGATGATTGCTATGCTTGATTGTTTGACATCACTATGACATGCACACCCCCACCCCCGTTATCTTTACACCATTTGAAAGGGCACCTTAGAGTGTTGTACAGTATGTAGTGCTAACTCTTTGGTTGCAGGTCCAGGTTCAGGTATGATTGGATTATACCTGTTATTATTTTGTTTAGATGCTTATCGCTCATACCAGGCTTTATGTCTGACCCAGAGTTTTATGTCTCTTCTTATTACTCTGGGTGCTCACACGAGCAGACTAGAGACAGGTTATGGTTAGCTGGTGATGCGCGAGTAGCTGATTCGGAGGCGGGCAGGAGGCTTCCACGTATGATATATAGATATTCTCCCTGTGTCGTTGGTGGTTGCTACTTGGGCATTAGTAGTGTACCTCCTTTATCTTGCTTTTGCTTTGAGACAGTTTGAAAAGTTGTAATAAGCTATATTTTGGATTTCCGCTGCTATGATGATCAGTTCTGGTTTTTAGCTTATGCACTGTCTCTCCTGTTTTATGTCAAGTATGTTATTATTATATTTTGTTCTATGCGCTGTGAGACATATTACAGGTCCCTTGATTAGTCCATTCTCTTCTTTCTTTTTCTTCTGGCGACCGTCCCGTGCTAACCGGATATGTGTACAGCGCACCTTTGGAATAAATGTCGGTTGGTGCGGGGCGGGCCGTCACAAAACACAACAAACACTCGGATCAGTACTAAATCATTCTCATATTAGTCAAATTAAAATACGAAACAACTTGAGTATCATGGGTGCAGTAACTCAAGAGATGTTACGGGATTTTTCCATCTCTCAAGGGTCCGTTAAACTAATACATACATAATATAGTACACTATTATGATAGTGTCTATCCAGTAAAGTATAAATACTGAAAATAGCGTAAGCGGGATTACCATATTACCCTTACGCCGTTTATAGGCACCAACAGTCTATACAGTACCGTAAATTCACCGTACTGGTGTTATCAGAGGGCACTCCATAGAAGGCAATGCTAAATCAAAATCGTATGGGGCTCGATATGGATATATATGAAAAGGCACTCGAGGCAATGCCCAGGGTAGGATTCTACCAATTGCACTCCCGGACTGGTGGTAACGCATAGCAGCCACTACCGCCCACCTCGGAACACACTCCCATAATCATAAATGGGCCCAAATCATCATCATCATAGTCATAGAAATATTATCGAAGAAGTGTGTCCGATCAAAGGTGCAACCTCAATTAGTCACAGTATAGCTCCTGTTTTAGTCATTTCAATTCTGACCCGAAGGTTAGGGCTATTTCGTCATCGATCATCTTCTTCGATTCAATAATCGCCTCCAAGTCATCATACTCATTCTGGATACGTCATAACGTTCACAGTTGTCAAAGTGGTATCGACACTGACAGGGAGTATGCCTTATGTCGACTCCGGTCTCTTTAACAACCAACGCTTACATCTTTTCACATCGGTTGGTTCTTTTACATTTCAAAGGTTCGCTTTCATATCAAAATATCATATTTTGCTTCGAACCCATTTTATATTCAAAACAGAATATACTTTCATATCAAAAATATCCCAATCATTCCCAAACCGATTATATTCCAAACCAGAATATATTTCCATGTCATTATATTATACTCATATAATATTTCAAATCGATTTATATTCACATATAATACGCTGCATCTTAAAAGGTTTCAGTTAATTCAGATCGATTTACATTCGAAGTCCCGTCATATTCAAATAGAATATATATTCCATATCCATTCATTTCAATCTTTGGAAATCCCATTTATTCGAGTAGAATAAAATCTACCCTTCCATATCAAAATCGGTTTAAACTCAATTCATATTCAAATAGAATATACTTATCTCAACTTCATTTGAACCAACGGTTTTAAATCCAATCACTTTCCATTCGGAAGAAGAACTAAGATTCACAAAATAAAATTTTGAAAATAAGTACTTATAAATAAAACCTTATATAAAATTTACTTATATAGATCATTAGAGTATACTAAGGTACTTTAAATCATTATAAATATATATATACATAAAACAAGCTTACTAAAAAATTTAAATAATAATATATATATATGGAAACTTCCCTTATAACAAAGTAGATATCTAGTTTCTAAATAAAATAAAAATAGAATAAAATAAATTAAACAGATCAACATAAAATAGAATTTTTAAACCTTAAATTGTTTCTCCTTCCAAATTTCAATAATTGAATCTAAACTCCAGTCTCAAATGGGGTTACATCATTCCAATATCTTATTCCAACCCCATTCGACCCACTTTCCATTTCGAGGATTCAAACCATATTCGTATTTAGTTTAAACACCACCAAATATCATCGATTACCTTTATTCCAAAATTTTAAAATTCAAAGAGAACTTATTAAATTTGAGTCTACTAATTATTGGAATAAATCCCAAATCATATTTCAATCCAAGTTACAACTTCCAAATTAGTTTGGGAAATTCTTAACCATTCCAAATAACATCGAGAAGTCATATCTTAAAGGAAAATTAAAAATTTATCGAAAATCGATACATTTCCTTTAAATGAAATTTCCACCAAATAGAATTCAAATAATTTAAGATCATTTAACCAACCGATGTCTGTATATAATTTCTACCCAATGGCCAAGTGGTTTTAATTTAATTTCTCGATATTCAGGGGATGGATCTATCATTTCAATCCAAATCAGGGTCACAGAGATTTATCATTTCACTCTGTGTTCTAATTTATTTTATCGATAAACCCCTGATTTATTAGATGCCCGTAACATCAAGGGTAAATGGGATTTATCGCCACAATCACATGCAATGCAATATACTGAATATAAAGCCTTAACAGTGTCAATATCAAATTCAGTAATAAAATCCAACCAAGCATCCATCACACCATTTTATTCAACTGATCAGTTTCAACTGTTTTCAGGATTTATAAGGATTCGAATTTTCAAATAGAAATTTTAATCTAAATCAAATAACTAATCATCGATCTAATTTGCCTGTTAACACACTGATATATCAAATTTAAGCAACCACATTCAACAGCAAATCACAACCATGCAACCAAACTATTTCATAATTTAATTCGATAAATATGGGAATAATTTAGTATTTCGTGAGAGAAGAATCACTCACCTTTGGGTCCTTAGTGGATCGGACGTCCAACCATAGCCCAAAATTTCACAGTCTCTAAACGCAGCCAGGTTAGTGCCAAAACGTCCGCAACTCCGCCACGATCCCAACGCAACAAACCGCGCATCAATCCGAGGTCGTATGTAAAAGTTATCAGCATTTTAGTGTTTGAATTTGAAATATATAAAATAAATTAAAACAACTCCTCACCAACCAGGGCCTGCCACGTCATCCATCTTCAACGCGTTCTCCCGCTTCCCCAGCTACAGTACCCGACGAGAAAAAAAAACCCATCGCAGAAAACTTTGACCGCCCCTAGCCTCGCACTCTGACCACCGTTCAACCCAAGGCCACCTCCAATCCAGAGCTCGCCGAGGTCCGCATCCGCCAGCGCTGACGGCATCCGCTCCGGTGGTCCCCCTCGCCGGCCGTCATCAACCCTAAAACCGTGAATTCGCGCCTTCCTTCACCAAATTCAGGCACCACACCCCACAATAAATCACATGAATACAACCGATACACTCGAATGGACATCCTCTTCAATACCCAGGTCGCCGATTCTTTGATTGACCTCTAAATCAAAAACCCCCAAAATCAAGCCCTAATTCGAAATCTAAAACCTTTGACCAAGATTTCTGGTCAAACCGTACACTGCATGTCCGATCTGAGACCATCAACAAGTTCGTATCGTCGAGATCTTCATTTTGACATATAATACGTTGGGTTTTGAGGAGATTCGAATTTCAAGCTTGTATTTTTATTTAATCTAGGGTTTTGAAAATATTGGTTTCTGCCATTGAAGATAAAAATCGACAGATAGAAAAGTATACGTGAATGAGAAGTGAGATGGTGAGGTGGATATAGAATTCTATTTACATATATAAAGAAGGCCCAAACACTAGAAATACCCAATTATCCATTTACATTGATCTCGTTCAAATTTTCTCTCGTACGAACAAACGGTAAGTCGGATTGTAACGCAAATTGAAATCCTATAAAAATTCACTGTTCCGGTTCCGATGGCGCCAGTTTCGTCGAATTCCGAGACAGTCGCCAAAACAGTTAAATTTCACCGTTAATTAATTAATTAATTAATTAAATATTCAATTATTCGATTAACCGTTTTAAATTCAAATTAAATATTCATTGAATTCAAATTTAAATCAAATTATAACTTAAATAAATTTCTACAAATAAGTTTCACACATTTTCAAATCATAATTTGATTATTTGAATCTTGATTGAAATTTCAGTTATAAATTAACGACTTAAAATTCCACCATTAAATCAATTAAATTTGAATTCCCTTTTTAAATTAACTCTCTCACATTAATTTAATTATTTAAATATTAAATTTCAAATTACTGCTTTTCAAAACTAAATTTGAAAAATATATTTACTCGATTTAAACAATCATCATCATTAAAAATTAACACAAATTTGATTTTCCCTATATATTCCAATTTATTTATTTTAAATTGAAATTTAAATATACTGAAAATTATGGGACGTTACACTAAGCGTAGAAAATGAAATGAGTTGGTTGGTGAAAATAATAAATGACAAAATATGGAAATGTTTCCCAATGTTAATAACATAGATCTTCTGAATATAAAAAATAAGAAATGTGAATATATATGGAAATATTTTCCAACAGTGATAAGAGATATTTTATGGAATATGGAAAATAAATACTTTATGATATATGGAAATGTTTCCAAGAATCATGAGAGGGCAAAAAGGTTTTGAGGAATATCTGGGGAAAATATGGAAAACGGAAAAATGGAAAATTGGGAAATGATAAATTAATTTAAAGGACCTAGTGTTGCTTGATGCTTGAGAATTTCCATTTGGAAATAGTATCGTTGGTTGTATGGATGTTCCCTTTGATAGTTAAATAACCAGATGTAATAACCCAAATTCTGACAGACCGACTTGTTTTCAAAATTCCATCCTATCAAAACTCGAATTGGCTTGTCTGGTATCCTGCATAAAAGACAAAGATATAAAATATATTAGAGCTCAAAAATCATCTCACAGCGGAATGGAATAAAATATAGTACAATCAAATATAGCCTTACCAGGGTAACAATACTATCTAATCAGTATCCAAAGCTATCATATCTCTGCTATAAACCTATCCCACGTGTGTATTATAAGGTGGGGTCAGAACACAAGTTCTGGTAACTATACTAAATTACACATTCTGAAATAACCCTACATATACCATTTAGTGTTTTTTTCTTGTTTATTAGGTTAGTTTCGGTTAATAGCACTCAAGGCTTTACACACACTTCGTACCCATCTACCTCCTACTAGATTAACCTAATATAGTATATATGTAGCTACCCTAATATATCAAGGTACTTCCCATGGTACACTACTCGCATGGTCTTCGCCGTCATGCCTTGGAAGCGTATGGAACTCTCATTTTATGTCGAACAACATACGGACTTCCAAAGTACTATGCCACGTTCCGCATAGAACTATCATCGCAATGCTACGTAAATGTACGAACTGCCATATCCAAAATCCTCGATCAAGCTCAGTGTCAAATCAGAGTAATGCCCTAACGTCTATAATACACTACCCGGTGCGATGTGCATGTACTTAGACCCTCACATGTACGTTTTGTCTACTGTACACCGAGTCCCATAATAGGGCTGCATCTGAATGCACAGAACTCGGTCGGGAGCCTTTCCATATCTATATAGGTCTACTAAAAAGGCCTAAAGTACAAACATCGAAACTATGGTCTGCATTTTCACGGTGGCTATGGTACCACCTCGACTCCTCCCTCAACAAGTGAAAGTCTACATCAAGAGCTAAGTGATGTTCCCTTAGCAAACAATCAACATCCAAATTGGCGTGTCCCGCAACCAAAGTCTCGATTGTCAAAGATCGATGGTCTGTAGGTTTAGCTCTTATCTTTCCACATCACAAAAATTGAAGATGATAGGTACCCAGCGATTGCTATCTTTTATTTGATCCTGGCCAGCCTATCTATAGGAAAATCCTCGAATCACCCCAATGTCATACCGTCACAACCTTATGACTGCCAAACTACCATTGTAGTCAAGGTATACTCACCGGGTGGTAACGCGCAGACACAACCTCTACGAGTACATCCTGAGCGTGCACCACAACAAAGGACCACCATGGAGTACCCTACCACGTCCCTTGGAAATCGCATGCTTCCGTCTAGTCCTGTAGAGCTGACAATAAGAATATCAAGCAGAAGAATCAGATGGATGTGCTCCTCTCATGCCTCCAAACACTTCCATAATCTACACCAATGGGTTCTTCACCTTCAAACGTACAGACTGGTCCAAGCACATCACACCGTCATGTTATTAGACCCTATGTATAATCGTTCAATCACATGCTTGCTTTATCTTATTAGTTTAATTAACTTGATTAATCAAGTTACCGGATTTTCTCTAGGCCCCTTATATCTCGAAGGAACGGACCCCTCTCCCATAATAATTCACTGATATAACTTAACCCATTTAAGTTCATTAATAATTCCATAACATGTTATTCCCTAGATTATAAGTAATGAAAGTTGTCTACTGTTGGCACACTTTTTGGTCAAAGCTGTCACACATAGAATTCCTGGATAATGACATGCTCAAGCGGTGGAAACAACGTCAGAAGACAGGAAGCAATTTGGTTGAAGTCGCATCACAAACAAAGAATGGCCCAAAAGTCCTATTAGACGACCTCTTTTGGTCCTGAAAACATCAATTATGAAGCTTTTTTTGTATAGCCCTCTGAATTAGCTTCAGGTAGAGCTCTCATTTGGGCAAAACGGACTTACGGTTTGAAAGTTACGCCCGTTTCCGTGAATGGGTGTAATCTGGTATCAATTGGCAATCACTTGGATGAAGTGACGAAGCGTCATCAGCTCGGACCATGGACCGACCCGTGGGTCCCACCACGTCGGCTCGTGGGACCCACCTCGGCTCGCCCCAGACTCCGCTCGCCCCCTAGGTTCGCCTACATTGGCTCGTCCACGACCCGCTCGTGAAGCAACCTCGTCTCATAAACCAACCTGGTTCGTGGACCACCATCTCCATCCACGACCCGACCGTGGACACCAACTTCACCACTCCATCTCGTGACCAGACCTCGGCTCGTGAAGCCCATAATCACGACCCGACCACTACCACGATTCGCCTGCAGCTGCACACACAATTGTGACATATTCTTAAGGCTTTTCGCATTCCTACTTTCCCGGATTGGGTGCCACGTGCCTCGTCACGAACCGGTCCTCCCAGAGGCTCTCCTACGGCTATAAATACACCACTACATGGAATTTTGAGGGAGTCTCTTTGACTTTTTGGCTGGGACTTTCTCCTACATCTCCACAGTCTCTGCCATTACCGAGTGCAAGGATTTTGCACCTTTCTACATCTAAATTCTCCTCTTGTAATCTCAATTAACACACGGATTGTGTGTCTGCATGTAACTGATTCTTGTAATCTGTCAGTATAACAATAAGATTATAAAGTGGACGTAGGCTACATCTACAATCGAACCACTATAAAAACTTCGTGTGTCTCCTCTTATTTATCATTTTCTACATTCTGTGATCTGTGATTTGCATTTGGGTGTTAGCGCCATTTTTTGGTCTAACTTCTACAATCTTTTACATTATTACAGTGTTATTCATTGTCCAATTTCAGGTTTACAGGTTACAATAACATGTTCTACTTAATGTATAATTAAGCAAATCTTGTCCACATTCACATATTTTCTACTTACATGTTACATTAATGTATATGATTAAATATAACTTATTTCATTCCATAAGTCTACCTCATTCTTTCTTATTTAATCATATCCTCAACTTACACTGTCATTACAACTTGTTGTTGTTTCTTATTAACTAAGTTATACTAATAAGTTTCCTTTTCAATTATTATAACTTATGGTATAATTCCCACTTGTCCCAAAGACAAGCGTACCTATTATATTCCATTTTCATTCATATAATCAGTTATAATAGGTTATATTCCCCATTCATCACATTTTTTTAGTTCTTTAATGTTAACCAAACTCTTACTGTTGTAACTTTTATCTCATTACTGTCTTGTAAATTTCCACACATACCATTTATTTCCATTGATTACATTCAATGTCATTTACTTATTTATTTATTCCATGTTGCATACATATATTTTTATATATGTCTATGCACCAAACCCCTCACGTTAAGTTGACAACTTATCAATGTTGGATCTGTTGGGCGGTTCCGGTCAGACTTCTACCACAATTTGAACTTAACCTCGTGTCTTAGTGCAGCTGTCTACAATTTCCCAATTACTGTAAATTTTACATACCATTTAGGCATATCTATTTTTTATCATTGTTCCCAAATTATACTGTAATTCTATTTACAACCTTTTGGCATAATAATTCTCTTAAGAAAAGTATTCATGTTTATTGTAAATTCCATAGTTACAGTGTTTAAGTAATTCCCAATTCAAACAAATAATTAATTGAAATAGACTTTATACAATAGAAATGTTCTCAACATGTTCTAGGTAGAATTAATCTCAATTACCGTAATTATTCCCAATTTCACTGTAATTTGATCTACAATATCCAATATGTCATTAATAGTATTTTCTGTAACATATTCACTTTTAATGTAAATCTCACTAACTCAGTATTACAGTAATTTTAGCCCAAATAGCATATTCATAGAATATATCTATACAACGTTAATATTCTTAACATAACTAAAAATGAATTACACTGCAATTATCACAACTTATAGTTATTTAACATGTTAAGAATGATTGGAATGGAAGTGGTAAATATACCATTATTTAAAAAGGTATAATTTAAATCCACTTACGTGATAGCTTTCCATTCCATGAGTCTAGGACTTTCAAAACTGAAGAAAACCCTTTAACCCAACCCTTTTAACCCATTATTAATAGGGTTGGGTTGAACTAATTTTATTTTATTTCGTATTGGGTCATTACCCATTCAGTCCACATTAAAAATAACGTTACCTTGTCTACCCAAAGTTCATATCCATAAATTCTAAAATCTCCTCCATCCACTCTTTCCTTATGGCTGCTTTCTCCCTCCTCAACTTCCTTGGCATCATCTTCTCTGCCGCATCCGAAATCAACGAATTCCGTTAGCTCTGGAAGCGGATCAACACCACACCCTTTCAGTGGCTCCTCTGCTTCCCAATCTGCACCCGTCCCTTCGACCGCGTCTTCTTCTGATCGTACCTCTTCTGCGTCTCCAGGTATTTCCAGCATCGTCTTCGCGATTTTGGAAAGGTAGGGCAGTTTGATAGTTAGGGTTCCAGTGATGCACTGTGCATTACTGTCTATGTTGTTTTTGTGATTGGAGTTCTGGTAGAGCTTTCAGGTGGTTTGTGTTCAGATATCGATGATGGCATATGTGGTGGTGTTCAAGAATAGATTTTGGGTGAGTGTTGGTGGAAATTAGAGGAGTTTAGAAGTCATGTTGGAGTGCTAGTAGCATTAACTAGCATTATTATCGGTGAATTACTGTGCCGGGTAGCATCATTATGGGTGAATGGGATTATGATGTTTGTTTTTGTTAATTGGTATGCTAGAAGAGGGGGATTGAAGGAGAAAGGATTGGTTGATGCTTAACTTGAATAAATGATAAATGATTGGTTTTTTTGTTCCCTATTTTCGGTTGATTAGCATATGTATGATTTTGTACAAAACATGTTGTAGAATAACTTGAGAGAAAACCAAAAATTATGTATAGATGATATATATGTATATTCAATAAATGGTTTTCTTAGCCAAATGTCATTGGATTTTATTTCTTTTTCAATTTTGTTTCTCTACCATCTACACATCGTTTTTTGGTGCTTTTCATACAAAATGCTCTGTTTTATCACTAGGCCGGTAGAAATGATATCTCTTTTGCTTATTTCCAGTGCTGCTATGAGTCAATGTTGAAATAGGTTAAACAGGTTGACCCTTGTATGAAACGGGTTGGGTCATACTAACCATTTTAATAAATATATTAAAAAGGTTGGGTCATAAAATGGGTCGGGGCGATTTTGATCCGACCCATTATGACCCGACCCGACCCGTTTGATAGGTCCACGTGAGTCTGATCTAGATCTATTATTTCATGGCCTTCTTAGTTGAATATATTATCCAAATAACCATGGATTCACAAATCTCATACTAAAATAAGAGGAAAGAGATAAACCTATATAAATCAGATTCAAGTATATTCCTTACATTAATCAGAATTAAGAACATCTATTCGTATATTCATTTCTATTATCTTCAAATCTTGAATCAGAATCCCTATGAACTAGTACTCTAATTTTTTTTGAAAAGATTTGGGCGAGAAAAGAGAATGGCACAGCCTATGCAGCACCTTCGAAATTATGAGATTATGGCTAGGCCCTACTGGTCTATTTATAGCTGTACGAGAAAGTCTGGACCATCAAATTTAATCTATTAAAATCCAAACTGTACCAATTAGAATTATACGTCATAGGAAAATGGATCTGGGCTAGCCCTTGTCGACCCCTGGGTCAACCCGCCTTCATGTGGGTCGACCGCTGGGTTGACTCATTGGTCGACCAAAGCAGAACGTAGGTCGACCCGTTCGGGTCCAGTCGATTTTTCTACGATGTAGTTCTTTCTAAGTTTAACATTTAATTATAACATTGATTACTTGTTTTTTCCTGATTTATTTTATTCCTAGTATAAACCATTGTTGAGTTTGAATTTCAAATCTATGCGTGTATATACGCATGAAATCTTTCAATTCCTTGCTTGATAATTAATGTTAATGCTGCCATCAATTAGTTGTTTTATTCCTTTTAATTCACTCTAATTTCAAAGGCATTTAATTTCTTTGTTCATTTTCCATTTATTATGCATTATCTATATTCTGCTCTTAACTTGCACATTTTATCTCAACATTTGAATTTGTGCATATATATATATATGTATGTATATACCAGTACAGAGGCATGTCCGTTGGACGTATGCATAGACTTTCGAAATTAAAGATGGTTTTGTCATGCTGTATGGCCAAAACAAAAATGAATTGAAAAAATATGTTATGTGCTTCACATATTAGAAGGAAAAGTACAATGGCAAATCCTTCAAGGATGCAATTGATAATATTTAGATGTTGCGTGCTGATTGAGCAGACATTAGTGGAAGTGAAACTAAAAACCATGGTTCATCCATTGAACATGTAAAGAAACAAATGAGTAAGCTTTATTACAACTATATAAATACATACATATATAAGTATGGGTATAAGGTGCATATACTTTAACTTTCTAGTACAAAGCAAAAAATGATAATTAAATTAAAGCATCAACTAACAACCATTCATTTACACTTGTGTTTATTCACGGATGTAGATAAATTTAGTGTATTCTGGGCATTTGATATGAATTTAATCAACTATCCGCACGCAACAACATGAATCCACACTATGACTTCCATCAAATGATATCTTTAACAGCTCTTGGCTGCAAGATCTTCCTCCCTTTCTCCAATGCTCAAATTAGAATGGAATCAAATGCTCTTATAGATGGAAGCATCTGATCGTCTTAGTGAAGAATGGCATTCCATCATGAATATTTTGAACAATAATAATAAATTATCATGAAAAAAATAACATATAGTACGGGCGATAATTAGCTTATTCTCAATTTAACCCTCCCTATTCACTTTTAGTGCATCATGGAATTCAAATATCATATTTGTCTTTTGAATATACAACAATAGTAGTGTAATTGAATTGAGTACGACTACAGAAATACATTTCAAATACATTTTCGTAATAATTTTATTTGTTATGCTTGAATAAACCACATACATATGAGTACCCTATGTCATCATGGCTAATCGAAGAATCTTCGATGTGTCTAAATCATGACCGTGAGCTTGAACTGTAAACATGCAGCTGAACATTAAACTATAAAAATATCATGATTATTATAGTTATTGAAAATTTACTAAACTAACACTGAATATATAAAAAAACTCAAAAGATAGTACAGTGCATGTATGTTGTAAGTTAAAAGAAAGGAAATAACAATTGAAGTAAGACCATACCGTGCACAAAACCAAAGGACCATTTCCTTGTGGTCTGCAACCACAGAGGTGTTTACAAAGTTTATCACTTGCCCAAAAATAAAAACTAAGGAAATTTTGTGAACACGAAGTACGACAATAAATTTTTATTGGTAAAAGCATACAATACTTGTAGTTGACAGTTTGGATCGACTTAGAGACATCACTTTCCACCTTTAATACCTCATGAATCCAGCATTTATTACAGGCTGTGTACAATATCTGTAAATAACGCTATAAACATTAATGAAATGCACAAATGTATAGAAACACAGAAACTATATGTTCATATCAATGACATATGGTAAATTATCATCCAAAATCTTTGTGGTTACTTTCTTCCGCTGTACACAATTAGTGCATTCAAAATCCGCATGTCTATGAAATACATGATGCATGTGTGACGAGCAGGAATCTCGCTCGGTCCGAACCAGTCGCTAAACCGACCCAGACCGTTCGAAACGCCCTATCGTTTGAGAACAAGACAAAACAGAACGCATACAAAAGAACATTTCACTGTATATCACAACAATGCATCAGATTACAAGAATATACAGAGTATAAACAAATAAATATTACACAGAAATATCAGAGATTTAAATTACATTTAAATACATAGCAGCGGAAAATAATACAATACACAACTAGAAGAGATATACGGATACAAAGCTTTCCGGATATCATTCCAGCTGTAAACCAGGATCCTGTGAATATAAATCTGCAAAACCAAAACTACTAGCTGCCCGTGTCAAAATAAGGGCACCCAGAGTTTAGTTCAAAACAATAAACCCCAGGTCAGTCATGTGACTGGTGTGAGAACTAAAACAGTTATTAATTCTTTATTTTAAAGTTAGGTAGATCAAGGGACCATGCCGTATAACACGGAACGGGTTTCCTCCCAAGAACACCAGTGCATAAAACAAACAACGCAATGCTAAATAAGGAAAAATGAAGCTATTATAAGACCCAGTTCCTATCACACAATGCAACGCAAGCCAGGGGATAGGGTTTTTACCTTATAATAGCCAAGAATGCTTGATACGTTTAAAAGAAATCATTTGATACTATTATAGGTGCATAGTGTATAAAACAACTTCAAATCATAAGTATCAATCATAGGCGGCATGAATGCCCCATACCACTATGTCGCCATATATAGGTTATACAATCGAAATCGCAAAGTCACGTATTTGGAAATTGGGTTTCTATCTATGAACCGAGGCAAAAGATAGTCCTCAACCGATTCGAGACAATCTAGCCTACCATGTCTCAGGATCAGAGCTCGAGTGACCCTTGGATCGTCAGGGCCGGTCCACCGATGTGGATTAAAATTCCTGAACAATACGTTTCCCCGCCCTTTGGGGCGCAAACGAGCCAACGAATGACTCCATCGGACCCGGATCGTCCGATCTAACCGAGGCGCCTCGCAACAGCAACAACCACACAGGTGAAAAGTATATAAATGTCAGGGATGGTAGGTCACTGACACCACCCTAGCTAGAAAGAAACGCATGCCCTCCCTGAGGTCCTTCCTCCCGTTTCTGGTTCACCACCGGGGTGTGAAACTCGCGAAGTAAACGTTACACAAAGCTACGTCACAAAGGCCGTGCTTTGATCATCACCACAAGACTTTGCTTTTCAACAGAAGCCTTGATCATTTGCATCTTAGCATGCCACACAGGCAAACCACTCTATGCAACCGATATCAGTCACACAGAATGAAATCCAATGTCAGACACACAGTCCATTTACAAGTCCGTTCTGGGTCTGAACGAAACCGGAGGCACCTAGTACCCCGCATATCCATCGATCTCCAAGTACGTCTGGACGATCACCAACTGTTTCCATCTTCTTGGGTGTACAGCCAAATCAAGATCATCAGTAATTATCCAAATGATGTGAAGACCTCCGGTCTTCGACCATCGTCTTCATCTTCGACCATCGTCTTCATCTTCGACTTATCGTCGTATCAGCTATTCAGAATGGGGTAAACCCGGTCTTTCCGAATAACTCGCGTATATTTTAAATAAGTGTTACACAAACACAACATACGCCTCATTCCAATTCATCAGTCACTAACCGTAAATTAATCAAGAGAATAATTTCCCAAATATTAACCCCGAAGGCCGAAACCAACATCAGATCAATATCCAGAAAACCATTCTGCTTAGCTAACCGACAGTTAGTTTCTAAATTTCACATTCATAGGGAAAGGTTCCCATTAATTTTATCCAAGATAAATTCCTTGAATTTATTCTCTAATCTTCTTTTGAATTTCGATTCAACTAGTCGGAATTAGCGAACCTTACCGAAGTAATCATTGGTTTTAATTTCCCAATCCCAACCTATTCATCCCATGAAGTAAAACTGGTAGTACTTCATATCTAACACCACGGTGTTATCGGTAAATTCAATTACCATTTCACGTTCAAATCTAATTAATGATTTAACTATCGCCTGGAGCAAAACTGGTGATACTCCATTCTCGATCATTTCAATCTAATTAAAGATTCATTAAAACTCCACTTAGTTTTAATCGTTAACTGGGTTAAAGAATCCGTGTCATTTAAAACACGGTTCACGATAAACCCAAAGTCACATTCCATTAATTATCGGGTTAAAGAACGAGTGTTATTTAAAACACTGTTCACGATAAATCCAAAAATCAATATCAGTTCTATTCCAATTAAATATTATTTAATAGGTACACTTCATTAAATCTAAATAAAAAGATTTAATCTTTTCTCAACTGGGTTCAAGAACAGTGTTAGTCAAGACACCATTGACGACAAACCCAAATCACATTTGATATTAAATACAAGGCTTTGAATAGAATATATACCGGCTTATATTCAATATCAAATTCTACGACTAACAAATATCATATTGGAAATAACGATATATATATATCTTTCAAATTCCCATAACAAAATCTGTATCATCACGAAATCCAACATCGAAATAATCCAAAGGCAATTTCGATTCAAATCCATTCCAATGCAATCATTGGAAACTCTGGTTATTTTCAAAACCATTTCAAATTCAATTTATTTATTTAAAAATAAATAGAATTATATTTCTAGTTCAAAACTAGTTCATTTCGATAAAAATCTATTTTTATCTTTTCAAATATGGAGTTTTTTCATCCCAAATTTTCCCAAATCATTTCTTATGATTTTACACAAATTATTACTATTTTTAATAATTTTATCAAGGCCCGTACCGTCGATTTCCATCAATGGCCATCGAACTGCACTTACAGCGACCTTTTTCGAATTTGATTTGGACGTATCTCCAAATCCAACCGTTAGATTTTGAATTTCTAATATTCGTTAGAAAGCTCTTTTCGATACGAACCCAACGGTTCCGGTTTTAGGAGAATCCGACGGTCGGATCTCCCGTAATGTCCGTTTGAAATAAATGGTCGAAATTCACGAACTGCCGCGGCGCGGCGCGTTCTATTCAGGCCATTATATTATATATATAATATATATAATATATATTTCGTCGATTTCTATTTAAAACGAATTATATAAATAGTTTTAAAATTCGTTTCAAAAGCAATTTCAACTTCCATTTAAATTCAAATCAAAATTGAATTCTTCTTTATAAATTCGTTTTAAAATTCATTTCTATTCAATTAAAATTTCAATTCAATTCGAATTCATTTCAATTCGCTTTCAATTCCATTTGAATTCGTTTTCAATTCAATTCATTTCGAAATCGTTTTCAATTCAATTCATTTCGAAATCGTTTTCAATTCAATTCATTTCGAAATCGTTATCAATTCAATTCATTTCGAAATGGATAAAATCGATATAAATATCGTTCGCGTCAAAATGGCGTCAATCTAACCAACACGGCTTCATATATTTCTATTTTCAAATATTCTATTTCAAATATTTCTTTTTCAAAATTGTTGTTATTATCAAAATATTTCGTTCAACACATGACCAATCTCAATGGATGAGTACTGTCAACACATGAACCTTTATTTTATATTGATAAAGATGTAAATTTTATTACTAAAATATTTCGTTCAACACATGACCAATCTCAATGGATGAGTATTGTCAACACATGAACCTTTATTTTATATTATAATATTCGTTATTTTCTAAATTGGAATGAGGCCCAATCAATCACCATATAAAATTAATTATATGGATTTTCATACAACACATGTATATAATAGCATTGAAAAATAATCAACCATCAACCAAAGTGCACTACACTGTATAAGCATCAAATATAGATATCTAATGCTTATAACAGCCTGTCAATCAATCGATCGACATATTTAATCAATCAGGATGAGTGAACTTCATATTTCATCCCAACACCCGTGTGGGGTTTCAAACAATCAAACAGATATTTTATTCGTGCAGTTGGGCGATGTGTAAAATTTATCGACCCAATCAATGTCCTTCAAATAGGTGTACATAAACAAACCGTCTGGTTTGTAAATGGATATTTATTTATTCACATTCACGTTAAAAATTGTATTTTTAACGATAAAACATTTTATCCCAACATATGAATTTCTATTTAGTTCATTCTTTAAATAAAATGATATTTTTATTTTTCTAACTTATTTTAGAAAATTTCGGTGGCATAACGGCACGATACTAGAAACGGGACAAGGCCTAGCCTTATCCCCGGTCTAGTAAAGGCCCACGCCATTCACACATCAATCAAATCAATTTATTTCACCAAACAATTCAATTTCAAATCAAATCATCTAACTAATCTATGCAACCAAACAAACAAGTCCATGGTCTGTGGACGATTGTATCGGGTGCTACTAAGCACCGTCTGCATCCTAGTATATATATATAACTAGAAAAAAGAAATTGAAAGGTGAGAAATTCTCACCGATAGCTATCCTAACTCCACGACGCTTCTAATGCAGGAAATCTTCAACGTTCTCGCCTCTTTGTCACCTTCGTTGCTCGTATTCACTACATATGTAAAAATCACACATTTTTATATTTGCTGATGTCTTTAAAATAAAAATCATATTTTTATAATCGCTTCCTACATTTAAAAATCGAATTTTTACTACTATGTTATATAGATAAAAATTATATTTTTATCACGCTATTTTCCATATAAAGATTTCGCCTTTTCTAAAATAAAGATTTCGCCTTTATAAAAACATAGACTTCGCCTTTTCAAATTTAAAGATTTCATCTTTATAAAAATCTCATTTTTATTTTTCTACGCATATAAAGATGATATTTTTAATATTCCTATCATGTAAAAATTATATTTTTAATTCTCTACCTAGCCAAAAATCATATTTTTACATCTTCTATATAGTAAAGATTATATTTTTAATACTTTAAAAATATAAAAATCATATTTTTATTACTTTAAAAATATAAAAATCATATTTTTATTACTTTAAAAATATAAAAATCATATTTTTATTACTTCATATATAAAAGTTATATCTTTAACCTTTTTAAACGATAAAAATCCCAACTTTCGTTATGTAAAAAATCCAACTTTCATCATATAAAAATTCCAACTTTCATGATAAAAAAAAAATCAAAACTTTATAGATTAAAAATCGGATTTTTATAACACTAAAAATCGAACCTTTATTAATCATAAAAATCGGTTCTTTAAATAATTAAAAATCAGTGTTTTTATATAAGAAAAATCGGTGTTTTTATATAAGAAAAATCGGTGTTTTTATATAAGAAAATCAGTGTTTCTTTTATATGAAATACTCACCGCGTTGTCAGAGTTCGAGGGGGGAAATGCTGCGTCGGATTGGTGGATGGCTGCGTCAGAGCTGATGGCAGGAGGGCGCGGGTCCAAGGCTGTGGCGGGTTTGTGGGCTTCGGTTTCTTCAATCAGGGGGCGTCGGTCTTCAATCGATTTAGGGCTATGGGGCGTCGGTTGTTTCCAGAGGAGAGGGAGGAGGCGCGAGGAAGTCGGAGGGTGGTTAGGGAAGTTCGTCGGAGTCTGGCGTCAGGCGAGAGGGGGGTCCGGCTATCGAAGTGGAGGCGACGATCGAGGGGGCGACTGGGAATTGGGGATCGGGTTTTGGGTTTTTATTTTAAATCGATTGACTGAGTTTGACTGAGAGGGGGGGATAAGTATAAAGGATTTATATTTTATATTATTTAATAATTTTTTTTCTCTCAAGTGGACTTTTCATACGACCTCGAAATCAAACATGCCGACTGTCGTCCCTAGCGTTTTACCCCCATTCCGAACACAATGGGATATGTATCGCAAGCTGATTTGACCGTTTCGATTAGTTTCCGTTGAATTTACATTTAAATTACTATATTGAATTTTAAACGTACATTTCAATTTACCGAGGTCACATACTAACTCGAAAAATTCTATAAAAATATTTTCTAGCTTCGTATTGACGATACGGTCCTAACAAAACTGATTTCGTCGAATTCTGAGACCGTTGGAAAATTGGCCAATTTCCAGCCGATTAAAATCAACTGAAACTGGTCAAACGTGTTTTCCTTTGCCACGCTCACATATTGAATCGAAAAATTATGAAATCTGAAACCTAGCAATAACTTGACATCACGGACCCAACAAAACTGGTTTCGTCGAAATCCGAGGTCATTTGCAAAATTCCCATTTTTAAGGGCCCTGAATTCCATAGCGACTATTCAGAATTTTCAACTGGACATATCTTTTGATTCCCGCTATGAAATCTCGATTTTTCGGATTCGTTGGAAAGATATCATCAATTAGATCCTATCAATTTTGGTTTCACTAAAATCCGGATTGTTTTGCACCCGGTACATTCAATTGAAGTTTGAAATCGAATTATCGAACTACCGCGCCATTTTCAATTCTATTTATAATTATATATAATTATTTATATTCTAACGACGACGCGTATAATATATACGATCGAATTATATTCAAAATAAATTTATCGTCGATATTATTTAAAATAATCTATTTTAAATATTCAAAATTCGCTAAAATAGCCAAAATAAAAATTTTAAACTGGCCCAGATTTTCGGGTTGTTACAGCATGTTGCTCTATATTGCACTTAACATGGTACGCTTAGGGAAGAATACACACACACACATGCACATCCTTGTTGTTTTTCTGTAATCCTTTTAACTTCGTCATCATTTAATTTCTCCACTTCATCCCTTCTCGCACCCCAAGCATATACACTCGATGGGTATGAATGTGTCCTAGCATTATCTTGTTCACTTCCAACATTTTTTGTGCTGCTATATCTGCAAAGTTTTACATGCCAAACTATATTGGCTACTATATCTACAATCTACAAACCTATATAAATTAATTTGTGACTCTAAATGAGTGAAACAACGCATTTGTGTCCAGTAGCTTGGGCACGTGTGAGTGTGGGTATACAAATATTATGTTTAGAAGGCATACATTAGCATTAGTCCTATTGTTAATCTCATCAAGCTTACTAAGGTAGCATATCATGGTACTTGGTATTCGATAGCTATGCCACTGATACAAAAATGTGACAATTTAAAGCTAACACCCAATCAACATTTGTGCAGTCAATACAAATATGATAGCAACATAAAGCTTCCATCAGCCAGCGTTTATGAAAAATAGTGTGTACAAAAGAAGATTCATGGATAGGGTAATTCCAGCAGGTTTTATGTAGAAATCCTCCACAAACATTCAGAACATTAAGGTGGGTGAATCCCAAATCAGTGATACATTCATATTTCCTTCTGATAAATCACAGATATACCTCTACCCAGTCCCCATTCAATTGGTCTGATAATCATGAGTTACATAACATTACTTGATAGCATACACCATTAAAGATGCTTATATATGATGTAGTTGTTCATTCTACATCAGGCTTTTGAACACATGGCCAGAGTAGCCTTGTATTTTTTCCATACAAAATATATGATCGACGACACACTCAAAGGACAATTTAACAACGATAGGATGGCTAAGAACAATAAATTTTAGCAAAATAAACCGTAACATTCTCCAAACGAACTCAAATGAAAAGCCCAAATGTCAATCTTATATACAAATATTTATTATTGCACTCCAAAAACTATGACCCAACTTATTTTGGTGTTGGATTGCTTGTAGCACTTTGAGTAATTTATTGAATGTTTATCCAAATAACAAATACACGATTTCCTCCTTAGTCTAGTCCCTACTCAAGTTCCTAGCAGAAAATAAAAATGATAACTTACCAGATCAAATGTGGAAATATGCAATTTCAAGAGCAAGCCCAGTAGAAGTTACGGCGTACATCTTATAGCAGGTCTTCAACAAATCTTCAGCAAGTTTTAAATTCTTCAAATCTTCAATAGTTAGATTACCACCCTCGCTAGCCTCTCTCTTTGAGATACCTTTAGTTGCACCAAGACCAAGTGCACCCAGAAGGAAACAAACCTATAAAATGGGTAGTATTAGGTAAAGAATTTGCTTCTATCGTGTATGCAATTATTTTTGTTCAGATCTTGCCTCTCGTAATTCATAAAAGAAACATACCTGATGCTATGAAAGTTAATAAAAAAAATTCAATTGTTCCTAGCTCAAACAAATAATTTTCCTAATTCGTTAAAAGAAATTAAATAAATGGTAAATAGGATTCAACATTGATGTAAATAATTTTCCTAATCTTCATGTTCATATGCGCAAGGTATAGTGGGAGATATCAATAATTCCATACTCCAGTCAGAAACACGTTTAGAAACATAGTCCGAAGTATAATTTCTGGAAAATAGGGGAGTATAAACAAGCGGACCATAGTTGCAATTGTTGACATTCTATATGATTACATTATTTTTAGTTGATCGATCAAGGAATGGAAGAGTAATCAAACTTCATCCATAACAATTTAATACAAATATAACTTAATATTTCTATTTCTATTTCGAAATTTGAATTAAAAAATTCATTGAATAAAATATGAACACTTGAAGCAGGTACCATCGCGGGGTTAAAGCAAGTAGAGAGGAAAAAAATTTTGAGTGACATCATTTTCATATATACCATCATATAATCAGCTAATTTTTCATGTCCGGTATTAAAATGTAAATAGGTATTGAAAATTTCTTAAGGGTCATAAATTTAAGATAATAGTCAGTGTAACTTATCGGTGTAAACATAGGAGCCCCACCAATATATCTACAATGAAAAACAGATCCATCAGTCTATTTATAGAAAGAAAGAAAAATCACATAATGACATTCAAATTAAGATATTTATCCAATTGAATAATTTCATATCAACCATTCCATACCATTCATACCTGCTTTCTCTGTCTATTTTAATGCTTCATATGTCATCTTGGAATCACCTAACACAATATAGGAATTGAAAATTATGCAGTTGGCATATGTAGATACACATTAGAGTATGATTCTGTCATTGTAAAAAAATATAAAAGTATTGACATTTAAAAAATAATAAACATGCTCTACAGTGCATAGTAAAAGAGCATGGTTAAAACTCATAACTTGAAGCAATTCTAAGGTTGAGTATATGCATAGACATGAATTTTGGAGAAATGATAAGAAAATTAAGGGGCAGTTTAAAACATGAATATATGCATATCTGAAACCTCCTTAGATCATGTGTGTGTGTGTGTGTATATATATATGCATATCCATGTGCATGTAGTAGCAAAACCTATATTGTTATTTATGGAACCTAGGCATATGAATCTCGTGAAACCAACTTGCTTTGTGTATAGGTATTACATACGGTAAGAAAACTAATTAGAGCCACGATCAAATTCTCAAATTGATATTGGTTCATCAAGATTCCTCTCTTTGCTTCATGTTAGAAGATGACTCACGAGCATCAATGATTCAAATAGTGCTTCTGTTAGAAGATTACTCAAAAGCATCAATGACGGGTTCTAAGAAAATAAGTAATAGATGATAACGCGACGATTGCTTGAACTAAAGAGTCGGACCTGGTACCACAAATCTAAACCCAACTGAAGCATAAGTTAAATCGGGAGAGTAGGTAGTAGTTTACCTAACTAATAGCAGGAAGGAGCCTCTTCGATCATCAACAGGAATCCCAGATTTGTAAATCGAAAGGGGCATCAAATTTAAAATCCCTAGTCTCAAGAATCGACATGGCAACGGGAGACGATTTTGATGCAGATCTGGTAGCAAGACTGGTTTCGAATTTGCCGATTTGGTCGATTCATCCCAGATCTAGAGCCTGCGTGCCTTTCTTCCATCGTTGACGCAGTGTTTTTTTTTTTGGAAAGCGGGTGAAAAGGTTGAGAAAATAATAGAATGGGAAACGTGAAGGACAGTAGGAAAAAAAGGAAAATGGTGAGAAGTGGGTTAATGGAATTAGAACGTGGTTAAAGAAATGACCTACATATCCTATTTTCTTTTGTTCAAAATAATTTTTTGTACATATGTAAATGGGTAAATCGGGAAGTTTAAAAAAGCTTCACCATCTCTGAAGTATTTGTATTATTATAAAGATATATATATATATAAATATATATATATATACGTGCAACTTTTATTTCATTTTCTAAATTCCAATGGCGTTATGCCATCATTTAATTCTTACCTATTTTCATTGATTGCAGGTTTATTTTGGATTTCTCTATCATATGTATATTTTTTGCACACACATACGCATGTATTTACATATACACGTATACATATATTTTTATACTCACCTTTATGTATAATTTTCCCTATATGTGCATTTATACATATTTTCTTCTTAGAATATGTATTATTTTAGCCTTCCTCTAAAATAAAACTATGGTGCCAACGGGACTCGAACTTGTGCCACTCACTTGGAAAAGACATGCCTTTACAAACTGAGCTACATAGGCTTTTGTTAATAAGGTTAAAAACAACGGTGGTCATTATTCTTTTCTTATACCTTCTTTTCATGTTTATTGTAATATTTCAATTAAAGATATCTTTTTCATCTTAAATCCGTTTCCTGCAAACCATAGGTCTAAATAGATCAAAAAGTCGCTACGGACGCAATAACACTAATTTTATGACCAAATTTTGAAAGCTTTTCAAATTTTATTTTATTATTTAATTTAAAAATGCGGGATGTTGCGTTCTCCCACCTTAGGAAATTTCATCCCCGAAATTTGGTAAGTATAAAATTAAGTAATTCCTCGCATAATTCTCAACCATCATGTGTATGTCAAATTTTGCAACCATGTGTGCACTTGTGCAAAGTGTAATTCAACATAATAATACATGAGTGAAATGAATGCCTAAGCTGTACCTCCTATATGAATGCAACTTTTTCTTGAAAATCTTTTTAAAAACATGATGCACACATCCTAAATATACTGGCCATTTCTATATGAATGCAATATTTTGAAAATCAAAATATTTTTCCATCAAATTTTTCCTACACTCTTACAGAGCAAGAATGTAGTTCATCCAATTTTTGCATCTAAATCCTATCAAATAACTTTAAATTTGTGAAATACAGAAAAGTTTAATTTTCTGAATTCGATTTCTTTTGTTATAAAAAGGTGGAAAGTGGATAACTTGACATCTTCTGTTTTTCTTTTATATACCTTTTCTATCTGTACTTGGAACTTATGCAGCTATTATATAAAGATTCCCTGTCTTCCTATCCAAGCACAGTTTCATAAGAAAACTTTCTTTATTATATATTTTCTTTTTCAACTTACTTTGGAAAACCCATTTTTCATTTCTCAAAAATTTCTATTTTTGTCAACTGGCATGTTTGTTGCTTTACTGGATTTGTTGTTTTCTCTTTAGTTATGTCATTACTCTTTTCTTAGCTTAATTGACTTAATCCACCGATCTAGGTCTAATTTTAAATAAGCCTTTTAATCCTTCAATTAAAACCGGAAAACAAGCACTCTACACAGCTACTACCAAGAGCTAAGACCATGTCCCCCTCTGTAATAACCCGAAAATCTGGGCCAGTTTAAAATTTTTATTTCGGCAATTTTAGTGAATTTTGAACATTTAAAATAGATTATTTTAAATAATATCGACGTGAAATTTGTTTTGAATAGAATTCGATCGTATATATTATATACGTCGTCGTTAGAATATAAATATTTATATATAATTATAAATAGAATTTAAAATGGCGCGGTAGTTCGATAATTCGATTTCAAACTTCAATTGAATATACCGGGTGCAAAACAATCCGGATTTTAGTGAAACCAAAAACATTAGGATCTCATTGATAATATCTTTCCAACGAATCCGACCGATCGAAATTTCATAGCGGGAATCAAAAGATATGTCCAGTTGAAAATTCTGAATAGTCGCTATGGAATTCAGGCCCTTAAAAATGGACATTTTGCAAACGACCTCGGATTTCGACGAAACCAGTTTTGTTGGGTCCGTGATGTAAAGTTATTGCTAGGTTTCAAATTTCATAATTTTTCGATTCAATATGTGAGCGTGGCAAAGGAAAACGCGTTTGACCAGTTTCAGTTGATTTTAATCGACTGGAAAATGGCCATTTTCCAACGGTCTCAGAATTCGACGAAACTAGTTTTGTTAGGACCGTATCGTCAATACGAAGCTAGAAAATATTTTTCTGGAATTTTTCTAGTTAGTATGTGACCCCGGTAATTTGAAATGTACGTTTAAAATTCAGTATAGTGATTTAAGTGTAAATTCAACGGAAACTGATTCAAACGATCAAATCAAACTACGAAACATGTCCCATTGTGTTCGGAATGGGGGTAAAACGCTATGGACGACAGGCGGTGGGCCTCGTTTAGAGGTCGTATGTAAAAGTGAACTTTTTCAAAAAAAAATAAAAAATAAATAATTAAATAATTAAATAAAAATAAAAAAAAACTTTCTCTTCCCTCCATATACACTCTGCCCCCCCCCCCCCCCGTTAGAACATAAATCAGAAAATAGAAAAAAAAAGAAAAAAAAAGAAAAAAAGGGAGAAAAGGACGCAGCCGCCGCCCCCTTGGCGATCGCCACCCCGACGCGCCATCACCCGCCTGCCGCCCTCCGCCGCTTCTTCCCTTCTTCTTCCCTCCTCCCGCTCCCTCTTCCCACCGCGAGAACCCCCAGTGCCTGAACCCGACGCCGACGCACCTCCAGCCCCCCCTCCGATCCTCCGCCTTCTTCTTCCCTCCTCCCTCCACTTCCCTGACCTCAACAGCAACCCCCCCCCTTTTTCTGATTTGACTGTAAGTTTTATATTTATTTCATTTAGTAATTTATTTAAAATAATTAGTTTATTTAGTTTATTTAAATCAGTAAAGAAAGATTTTTAAAATGCGAAAGTATAGATTTTAAAAAAAATAGCGAAAGTTTAGATTTTTAAATAGAAAAGTTTGAATTTTTTTTTAAAAAAGGCAAGATTTGATTTTTATTAGGTAAAAGGTAAGATCTTTATATTTTTAAAGTAATAAAAATATGATTTTTATATTTTTAAAGTATTAAAAATATAATCTTTATTAAGTAGAAGTAGTAGAAATATGATTTTTGTTTATGTAGAGAATAAAAAAATATCATCTTTGTGTATGTAGCAAAATGAAAATCTGATTTTTATTTTATATACGTTGAAATAAAGTGGTGATTTTCATAACGAGGAAATCTATATTTTTGTAAGGGTGAAGTCTTTATAGTTAAAAAGGCGAGATCTTTATATAGAAAATAGAGAAATAAAAATTCGATTTTTATATATTGAACATCATAATAAAAATTCGATTTTTATATATTGAACATCATAATAAAAATTCGATTTTTATATATTGAACATCATAGTAAAAATTCAATTTTTATATATTGAATAGCATAGTGAAAATTCGATTTTTAAATATATAAAGTGATTATAAAAATATGACTTTTAAATTGAAAGTAAACAAATAAAAATGTGATTTTTATTTTAAAGACATCGAAATATAAAAATGTGTGATTTTTATATATATAGTGACTACGGGCAACAAAGATGACGAAGATGGGATAACGAAGAAGATTTCTATAAAAGAAGAGTCGTGGTATTGGATAGCTTTCGGTGAGAACTTCTCACTCTAAATACTTTTTTTTCTAGTTATATATATATACTAGGATGCAGACGGTGCTTAGTAGCACCCGACACCCGTCATCCACAGACCATGGATGGCTTGTTTGTTAAATTGTTTGGTTGTGTAGTTGGTTAGTTTGTTGGGTTTGAATTGAATTGTTTGGTGAAATGGAATGGATTGATTGATGTGTGAATGGCGTGGGCCTTCACTAGACCGGGGATAAGGCTAGGCCTTGTCCCGTTTCTAGTATCGTGCCGTTATGCCGCCAAAATTTTCTAAAATGTGTTAGAAAAATAAAAATATCATTTTTTATTGTGTAAATGAAATGAATAGAAATTCATGTGTTGAAATAGAATATTTTATCGTTAAAAATATAATTTTTAACGTGGAAGTGAATAAAATAAAATATTCATTTACAAACCGGACGGTTTGTTTATGTACACCTATTTGAAGGACATTGATTGGGACGATAAATTTTACACATCGCCCAACTGCACAAATAAAATCTGTGTTTGATTGTTTGAAACCCCACACGGGTGTTGGGATGAAATTTGAAGTTCACTCATCCTGATTGATTAAATATGTCGATCGATTGATTGACAGGCTGTTATAAGCGTCAGATATCTATATTTGATGCTTATACAGTGTAGTGCACTTTGGTTGATGATTGATTATTTTTCAATGCTATTATATACATGTGTTGTATGGAATCCATATAATTAACATTATATGGTGATTGATTGGGCCTCATTCCAATCGGGAAAACAATGAATATTATAAAAGAAAATTCATGTGTTGAATATAAAAATAGTCATGTGTTGACGATGATCATGTGTTGAAACTATTCATGTGTTGAGTAAAATATTTTAAATAAAATAAATTACATCTTTATCATATTTACAATTAGAATCTACTTCACGGTGGAGTCTAATTAAAATCAAACGGTAGATACCATAGTTTTATAAAATATTTTACATAACAAAAATAGTGATGTGTTGACAGTACTCATGTGTTGAGATTAGTCGTGTGTTGAAAGAAATATAGATTCATGTGTTGAATGGGATAAATATTCATTTGTTGGATAGAATATAGAAGTTATGAAAATATAAATCCGTGTTGATTAGAGATGCGTTATTTTGACGCGAACGATATTTATATCGATTTTATTCGTTGTATAATGAATATTGAAAAGTGATTTCGAAATTAATTAAATTGAAATTGAAATTTAAAATGGACTGAAATTGAATTGAAATCAATTTGAAACGAATTCGAATTGAATCAAATAGAAGGTAAATTCGAATTGAATTGAATTGAAACGAATTTGAATTTGAATTTGAATTGAATTGAAATGAACTCGAATTGAATTGAAATCAAATCGATTTGAAATTGAAGATGAAGTTGAAATTGTTTTTGAAACGAATTTAAAACGATTTATAAAATTCGTTTTAAATAGAAATCGACGAAATATATATTATATATATTATATATATAATATAATGGCCTGAATAGAACGCGCCGCGCCGCGGCAGTTCGTGAATTTCGACCATTTATTTCAAACGGACATTGCGGGAGATCCGACCATCGGATTCTCCTAAAACCGGAACCGTTGGGTTCGTATCGAAAAGAGCTTTCCAATGAATATTAGAAATTTGAAATCTAACGGTTGGATTTGGAGTTATGTCCAAATCAAATTCGAAAAAGGTCGCTGTAAGTGCAGTTCGATGACCGTTGTTGGAAATCGACTGTACGGGCCTTGATAAAATTATTAAAAATATCTATAATTTGTGTAAAATTATAATATGTGAATTGGGAAGAATTGAGCTGGAGAATTCCACATTTGAAAAGATAAAAATAGATTTTCATCGAAATGAACTAGTTTTGAACTAGAATTAAAATCAATTTATTTTTGAAATAAATAAATTGAATTTGAAAGTGATTTTGAAAATAATCGATAATTTCCAATACGTGGATTGGACTGGAGCTGAATCGAAATTATCTTCGGGATATTTCGGTGTTGGATTTCGTGACTATACAGATATTGTTATGGGAATTTGAAAGATATATTTTATATCGTTATTTCCAATACGATATTTGTTGGTTTCAGAATTTGGTATTGAATATAAGTCGATATATTTTCTATTCAGAGCCTTGTATTTAATATCAAATGTGATTTGGGTTTATCGTGAATCGTGTTTTAGATGACATTGGTTCTTTAACCCAGTTAAAGACAGGATATTGATTTTTGAAAAGATTAAAGCTAAGTGGAGTTTTAATGAATCTTTAATTAGATTAAAATGTGAATTGATAATTTAAATTATCAAATCTGAAAGGTGATCGAGAATGGAGTACCACCAGTTTTGCTCCAAAGCAATAGTTAAATCTTTAATTAGATTTGAACGTGAAATGGTAATTAATTTTACCGATAACACCGTGGTGTTAGATATGGAGTATCGCCAGTTTTGCTCCATGGGATATATAGGTTGGGATTGGGAAATAAACTAAATAATTACTTCGGTGTGGTTCGTTAATCCCGACTAGTTTGAGATGATATCCAAAGGAAGATTAAAGAATAAATTTAGAAGAATTTATCTTTGATAAAATTAATGGGAACCTTTCCCTAAGAATGTGATTTTGTGAATAAAAGAATATTCTGAATTGGAATGAGGCGTTTGTGGTGTTTGTGTAACATTCGTTTATTATATACGTGGGTTATTCAGAAAGGCCGGGTTTATACCCATTCTGAATAACCGATTCGACGAGATGTCGAAGATGAAGACGGTGGTTGAAGACCGGAAGTCTTCACATCGTTTGGGTGATTACTGATGATCTTGATTGGGCTGTACACCCAAGATGAGGGAAAACAGTCGGTGATCGTCCAGACGTACTTGGAGATCGATGGATATGCGAGGAAAGTGCCTCCGGTTTCGTTCAGACCCAGAGCGAACTTGTAAATGGATTGTGTGTCTGACATTGGATTTTATTCTGTGTTGATTGATCTTTATTAAATATACATCTGTTTGGCGGCAGAGAATTTATTCTCTTGCTTAACGCCCTTCTCTGAGACGTACGAGCTCAGAGGTTATATATCGATGGACATCAGTCGCATGGAGTGAATTGCCAATGTGGCACGCGTAAGTGGCAATTGATCAAGGCTTCTGTTGAAAAGCAAAGTCTTGTGGTTGATGATCAAAGCACGGCCTGTGTGGCGTAGCTTTGTGTATAACGTGAATTCGCGAGCCTCACACCTCGGTATGAGTCAAAAACGGGATACGGACCCAAGGAGTGCACGACGTTTCTTTCTAGCTAGGGTGGTGTCAGTGACCTACCAGCCCTGACATTTATATACTTTTCACCTGTGTGGTTGTTGGATACGAGGCGCCTCGGATATAGGTCTGTAAGGACCGGGAAACGTGTGTTCAGGAATTGCCCATCCTCAAAAGTAAGAGAGGACCGGCCTTGGAGGATCCAGGGATTGCTGTGTGCGGTCCCGAGGCATTTGCTAGAGTGTCTCGAACGTGGAGAGGAGCTTGCCCCTTGCCTCGACTCATGACGGAAATCCAATTTCCAATACGTGATATTGCGGTTTTAATTGTAGAACTAGTACGGCGACATGATATATGGTACCCATGCCGTCTATGATTGATATTTATGATTGAAATTGTTTTGACACTATACACTGATTATAGTATCAAATGATTTGTTTTAAACGTATCAAGCATGTTTGGCTATTATAAGGGAAAACCCTATCCTCCGGCTTGCGTTGCATTGTGTGATGGGACCTGGGTCTTATAATAGCTTCATTTTTCGAAAAAGCATTGCGCTGTTTATTCTATGCACTGGTATTCTTGGGAGGAAACCCGTTCCGTGTTATACGGCGTGGTCCCTTGAATTACTCTCTTTTAAAGTAAAGTTTTAAATAACTGTTTTAGTTCTCACACCAGTCCCATGACTGACCTGGAGTTTATTGTTTTAACCTAAACTCTGGGTGCCCCTATTTTCCGCACGGGCAGCTAGTAGTTTTGGTTTTGCAGATTTATATTCACAGGAACCTGGTTTACAGCTGGAACGATGCTCGGAAAGCTCTGTATCCGTGTATCACTTTCAGTTGTGTTTTGTATATTTTCCGCTGCGATGTATTTAAATGTAATCTCTGATATTTATCGAATGTAATTTATTCATTTCTACTCTGTATATTCTTGTATCTGATGGAATTGTTGTAATAACAATGAAATGTTCTTCCGTATGCGTTCTATTTTGTCCTGTTCTCAAAGTATTCGTGCTTTCCTTCGCGGGGAAGTTACGGGATCTTACAGTTGGTATCAGAGCTTTGGTTTACAGAGCTCGAGAACAAGACACATTAGAACCATACGAAAGAATTCATCAGATATTGGGTTAGTAATATCCAATTAGAATGACTCGTTAGAGATAGGATCAGTAGTATCCTAGAACGAGTGTGAAGAGTATATTTTTCAAATGAAAACAATTTTGTTTTGAAAATTTAAATCGCTTTATACGTATTTGATTATTTAATTATTTTGAATATGGACAATCGAGTATATATAGATTTCGCATATACGCGTCATGAACGTATAGTCGAAGTTTTAATATACTGGATAGATATAGTGTCACATTCTAGACACCCGGGGATAATTCTGGTGATGTGGCCACATCATCAGTATTTATATTCGTGTTTCGAAGGTGTGATATCTATATATTTCCATTAGACTGGTGTGAGAACCAAAATTAATATAGTTAGAACACATTGTTGTGATTTGGCATCAAAAACATGATTTTCTTTATATAAAGTTATGAATTTGGAACTTTAATCCACTAATTGATTGATGTTTGTGTTGTTTGCCTATTTGTTTGCTAATTTTGAACCATTTAGCCTAATTGAATCAAATATTGAATTGTATTGAAATTGGTCGCATTTGCTTGCATATACATATTCTTACATTGAACAGGTCATAGCAAGGAGGCTAGAGCAGAGAATAAAATTTGTTTGCCCGACAAATAGGTACATGTTTACTACATAATTTACTGTTTTGTTTGGGTGATGATGATTTTATGAGCCTATTGGCTAGCCGCTTGGCTTTTTCTTTTTCTTTTTGAGATCTGAAGGACCGGGGAAGCTATTTGAAATTCGCCGATGCTCCCGGTGCAGGGGAGGTTATGGCGAAATTTTTCGAAAATTTAGGGTGTTAGCCAAATTTTTGAAGAATTTGAAAATTCTCAGAAACTGAAAAGTTGGAGAATGCAAGCCAGATCGAACGTAGAGTTGATTGATCAAACCACTTTCGACTTTGTTCCTTTTCGGGGACGAAAAGTTTTAAGTGGGGGAGATTGTAATAACCCGAAAATCTGGGCCAGTTTAAAATTTTTATTTCGGCAATTTTAGTGAATTTTGAACATTTAAAATAGATTATTTTAAATAATATCGACATGAAATTTGTTTTGAATAGAATTCGATCGTATATATTATATACGTCGTCGTTAGAATATAAATATTTATATATAATTATAAATAGAATTTAAAATGGCGCGGTAGTTCGATAATTCGATTTCAAACTTCAATTGAATATACCGGGTGCAAAACAATCCGGATTTTAGTGAAACCAAAAACATTAGGATCTCATTGATAATATCTTTCCAACGAATCCGACCGATCGAAATTTCATAGCGGGAATCAAAAGATATGTCCAGTTGAAAATTCTGAATAGTCGCTATGGAATTCAGGCCCTTAAAAATGGACATTTTGCAAACGACCTCGGATTTCGACGAAACCAGTTTTGTTGGGTCCGTGATGTAAAGTTATTGCTAGGTTTCAAATTTCATAATTTTTCGATTCAATATGTGAGCGTGGCAAAGGAAAACGCGTTTGACCAGTTTCAGTTGATTTTAATCGACTGGAAAATGGCCATTTTTCCAACGGTCTCAGAATTCGACGAAACTAGTTTTGTTAGGACCGTATCGTCAATACGAAGCTAGAAAATATTTTTCTGGAATTTTTCTAGTTAGTATGTGACCCCGGTAATTTGAAATGTACGTTTAAAATTCAGTATAGTGATTTAAGTGTAAATTCAACGGAAACTGATTCAAACGATCAAATCAAACTACGAAACATGTCCCATTGTGTTTGGAATGGGGGTAAAACGCTATGGACGACAGGCGGTGGGCCTCGTTTAGAGGTCGTATGTAAAAGTCAACTTTTTCAAAAAAAAATAATAATAATAAAATAATTAAATAAAAATAAAAACTTTCTCTTCCCTCCATATACACTCTGCCCCCCCCCCCCCCCCACCCCGTTAGAACATAAATCAGAAAATAGAAAAAAAAAGAAAAAAAAAAGAAAAAAAGGGAGAAAAGGACGCAGCCGCCGCCCCCTTGGCGATCGCCACCCCGACGCGCCATCACCCGCCTGCCGCCCTCCGCCGCTTCTTCTTCTTCCCTTCTTCTTCCCTCCTCCCACTCCCTCTTCCCACCGCGAGAACCCCCAGTGCCTGAACCCGACGCCGACGCACCTCCAGCCCCCCCTCCGATCCTCCGCCTTCTTCTTCCCTCCTCCCTCCACTTCCCTGACCTCAACAGCAACCCCCCCTTTTTCTGATTTGACTGTAAGTTTTATATTTATTTCATTTAGTAATTTATTTAAAATAATTAGTTTATTTAGTTTATTTAAATCAGTAAAGAAAGATTTTTAAAATGCGAAAGTATAGATTTTTAAAAAAATAGCGAAAGTTTAGATTTTTAAATAGAAAAGTTTGATTTTTTTTTAAAAAAAGGCAAGATTTGATTTTTATTAGGTAAAAGGTAAGATCTTTATATTTTTAAAGTAATAAAAATATGATTTTTATATTTTTAAAGTATTAAAAATATAATCTTTATTAAGTAGAAGTAGTAGAAATATGATTTTTGTTTATGTAGAGAATAAAAAAATATCATCTTTGTGTATGTAGCAAAATGAAAATCTGATTTTTATTTTATATACGTTGAAATAAAGTGGTGATTTTCATAACGAGGAAATCTATATTTTTGTAAGGGTGAAGTCTTTATAGTTAAAAAGGCGAGATCTTTATATAGAAAATAGAGAAATAAAAATTCGATTTTTATATATTGAACATCATAATAAAAATTCGATTTTTATATATTGAACATCATAATAAAAATTCGATTTTTATATATTGAACATCATAGTAAAAATTCAATTTTTATATATTGAATAGCATAGTGAAAATTCGATTTTTAAATATATAAAGTGATTATAAAAATATGACTTTTAAATTGAAAGTAAACAAATAAAAATGTGATTTTTATTTTAAAGACATCGAAATATAAAAATGTGTGATTTTTATATATATAGTGACTACGGGCAACGAAGATGACGAAGATGGGATAACGAAGAAGATTTCTATAAAAGAAGAGTCGTGGTATTGGATAGCTTTCGGTGAGAACTTCTCACTCTAAATACTTTTTTTTCTAGTTATATATATATACTAGGATGCAGACGGTGCTTAGTAGCACCCGACACCCGTCATCCACAGACCATGGATGACTTGTTTGTTAAATTGTTTGGTTGTGTAGTCGGTTAGTTTGTTGGGTTTGAATTGAATTGTTTGGTGAAATGGAATGGATTGATTGATGTGTGAATGGCGTGGGCCTTCACTAGACCGGGGATAAGGCTAGGCCTTGTCCCGTTTCTAGTATCGTGCCGTTATGCCGCCAAAATTTTCTAAAATGTGTTAGAAAAATAAAAATATCATTTTTTATTGTGTAAATGAAATGAATAGAAATTCATGTGTTGAAATAGAATATTTTATCGTTAAAAATATAATTTTTAACGTGGAAGTGAATAAAATAAAATATTCATTTACAAACCGGACGGTTTGTTTATGTACACCTATTTAAGGACATTGATTGGGACGATAAATTTTACACATCGCCCAACAGCACAAATAAAATCTGTGTTTGATTGTTTGAAACCCCACACGGGTGTTGGGATGAAATTTGAAGTTCACTCATCCTGATTGATTAAATATGTCGATCGATTGATTGACAGGCTGTTATAAGCGTCAGATATCTATATTTGATGCTTATACAGTGTAGTGCACTTTGGTTGATGATTGATTATTTTTCAATGCTATTATATACATGTGTTGTATGGAATCCATATAATTAACATTATATGGTGATTGATTGGGCCTCATTCCAATCGGGAAAACAATGAATATTATAAAAGAAAATTCATGTGTTGAATATAAAAATAGTCATGTGTTGACGATGATCATGTGTTGAAACTATTCATGTGTTGAGTAAAATATTTTAAATAAAATAAATTACATCTTTATCATATTTACAATTAGAATCTACTTCACGGTGGAGTCTAATTAAAATCAAACGATAGATACCATAGTTTTATAAAATATTTTACATAACAAAAATAGTGATGTGTTGACAGTACTCATGTGTTGAGATTAGTCGTGTGTTGAAAGAAATATAGATTCATGTGTTGAATGGGATAAATATTCATTTGTTGGATAGAATATAGAAGTTATGAAAATATAAATCCGTGTTGATTAGAGATGCGTTATTTTGACGCGAACGATATTTATATCGATTTTATTCGTTGTATAATGAATATTGAAAAGTGATTTCGAAATTAATTAAATTGAAATTGAAATTTAAAATGGACTGAAATTGAATTGAAATCAATTTGAAACGAATTCGAATTGAATCAAATAGAAGGTAAATTCGAATTGAATTGAATTGAAACGAATTTGAATTTGAATTTGAATTGAATTGAAATGAACTCGAATTGAATTGAAATCAAATCGATTTGAAATTGAAGATGAAGTTGAAATTGTTTTTGAAACGAATTTAAAACGATTTATAAAATTCGTTTTAAATAGAAATCGACGAAATATATATTATATATATTATATATATAATATAATGGCCTGAATAGAACGCGGCGCGCCGCGGCAGTTCGTGAATTTCGACCATTTATTTCAAACGGACATTGCGGGAGATCCGACCATTGGATTCTCCTAAAACCGGAACCGTTGGGTTCGTATCGAAAAGAGCTTTCCAATGAATATTAGAAATTTGAAATCTAACGGTTGGATTTGGAGTTATGTCCAAATCAAATTCGAAAAAGGTCGCTGTAAGTGCAGTTCGATGGCCGTTGTTGGAAATCGACTGTACGGGCCTTGATAAAATTATTAAAAATATCTATAATTTGTGTAAAATTATAATATGTGAATTGGGAAGAATTGAGCTGGAGAATTCCACATTTGAAAAGATAAAAATAGATTTTCATCGAAATGAACTAGTTTTGAACTAGAATTAAAATCAATTTATTTTTGAAATAAATAAATTGAATTTGAAAGTGATTTTGAAAATAATCGATAATTTCCAATACGTGGATTGGACTAGAGCTGAATCGAAATTATCTTCGGGATATTTCGATGTTGGATTTCGTGACTATACAGATATTGTTATGGGAATTTGAAAGATATATTTTATATCGTTATTTCCAATACGATATTTGTTGGTTTCAGAATTTGGTATTGAATATAAGTCGATATATTTTCTATTCAGAGCCTTGTATTTAATATCAAATGTGATTTGGGTTTATCGTGAATCGTGTTTTAGATGACATTGGTTCTTTAACCCAGTTAAAGACAGGATATTGATTTTTGAAAAGATTAAAGCTAAGTGGAGTTTTAATGAATCTTTAATTAGATTAAAATGTGAATTGATAATTTAAATTATCAAATCTGAAAGGTGATCGAGAATGGAGTACCACCAGTTTTGCTCCAAAGCAATAGTTAAATCTTTAATTAGATTTGAACGTGAAATGGTAATTAATTTTAACGATAACACCGTGGTGTTAGATATGGAGTATCGCCAGTTTTGCTCCATGGGATATATAGGTTGGGATTGGGAAATAAACTAAATAATTACTTCGGTGTGGTTCGTTAATCCCGACTAGTTTGAGATGATATCCAAAGGAAGATTAAAGAATAAATTTAGAAGAATTTATCTTTGATAAAATTAATGGGAACCTTTCCCTAAGAATGTGATTTTGTGAATAAAAGAATATTCTGAATTGGAATGAGGCGTTTGTGGTGTTTGTGTAACATTCGTTTATTATATACGTGGGTTATTCAGAAAGGCCGGGTTTATACCCATTCTGAATAACCGATTCGACGAGATGTCGAAGATGAAGACGGTGGTTGAAGACCGGAAGTCTTCACATCGTTTGGGTGATTACTGATGATCTTGATTGGGCTGTACACCCAAGATGAGGGAAAACAGTCGGTGATCGTCCAGACGTACTTGGAGATCGATGGATATGCGAGGAAAGTGCCTCCGGTTTCGTTCAGACCCAGAGCGAACTTGTAAATGGATTGTGTGTCTGACATTGGATTTTATTCTGTGTTGATTGATCTTTATTAAATATACATCTGTTTGGCGGCAGAGAATTTATTCTCTTGCTTAACGCCCTTCTCTGAGACGTACGAGCTCAGAGGTTGTATATCGATGGACATCAGTCGCATGGAGTGAATTGCCAATGTGGCACGCGTAAGTGGAAATTGATCAAGGCTTCTGTTGAAAAGAAAAGTCTTGTGGTTGATGATCAAAGCACGGCCTGTGTGGCGTAGCTTTGTGTATAACGTGAATTCGCGAGCCTCACACCTCGGTATGAGTCAAAAACGGGATACGGACCCAAGGAGTGCACGACGTTTCTTTCTAGCTAGGGTGGTGTCAGTGACCTACCAGCCCTGACATTTATATACTTTTCACCTGTGTGGTTGTTGGATACGAGGCGCCTCGGATATAGGTCTGTAAGGACCGGGAAACGTGTGTTCAGGAATTGCCAATCCTCAAAAGTAAGAGAGGACCGGCCTTGGAGGATCCAGGGATTGCTGTGTGCGGTCCCGAGGCATTTGCTAGAGTGTCTCGAACGCGGAGAGGAGCTTGCCCCTTGCCTCGACTCATGACGGAAATCCAATTTCCAATACGTGATATTGCGGTTTTAATTGTAGAACTAGTACGGCGACATGATATATGGTACCCATGCCGTCTATGATTGATATTTATGATTGAAATTGTTTTGACACTATACACTGATTATAGTATCAAATGATTTGTTTTAAACGTATCAAGCATGTTTGGCTATTATAAGGGAAAACCCTATCCTCCGGCTTGCGTTGCATTGTGTGATGGGACCTGGGTCTTATAATAGCTTCATTTTTCGAAAAAGCATTGCGCTGTTTATTCTATGCACTGGTATTCTTGGGAGGAAACCCGTTCCGTGTTATACGGCGTGGTCCCTTGAATTACTCTCTTTTAAAGTAAAGTTTTAAATAACTGTTTTAGTTCTCACACCAGTCCCATGACTGACCTGGAGTTTATTGTTTTAACCTAAACTCTGGGTGCCCCTATTTTCCGCACGGGCAGCTAGTAGTTTTGGTTTTGCAGATTTATATTCACAGGAACCTGGTTTACAGCTGGAACGATGCTCGGAAAGCTCTGTATCCGTGTATCACTTTCAGTTGTGTTTTGTATATTTTCCGCTGCGATGTATTTAAATGTAATCTCTGATATTTATCGAATGTAATTTATTCATTTCTACTCTGTATATTCTTGTATCTGATGGAATTGTTGTAATAACAATGAAATGTTCTTCCGTATGCGTTCTATTTTGTCCTGTTCTCAAAGTATTCGTGCTTTCCTTCGCGGGGAAGTTACGGGATCTTACACCCTCTAACAAAGAAAAGTCGAAGGATCTAAACACTTGCTTACCCTTTACCATCTAGTAGTCTCCACTAGTCTTTGTTGTGTACTAACAGTCTTTTCCAAGCAACAATCTAGGCTCTATAATGCTTATGCATTCTACGGGAATTTACCATTATTCCAAAACAGTCCTTGCTATTAAATTTATAGCCTCAAAATATTTCTCGTCTTCCCTAAATACTAATCCTTACCTACTCCATGATTTAAAAACATGGTTTGGCTTCCTCGTTTCATTTTCCTTTCAAAAATTAAAAGTTTCAAAAATTCATTTTTCTTTTTTAAAACTTTCCTTTGCCAAACCATAAAAATGTGTCATTCCATAAAAAAAGTGCAAACCTCTTTTTTTTCAAATTATAAAAACTAGAGTAGACAAAGATAACTATTTCTTAATAAGTTCACAACTGTACATGTTATACAATGTCAGTTCAATAACTTACATCTAGGTGCAAACATCTACTTTATTCTTAATTATTACAACTTATTTTGTCCATTCAAAAAAAATTTATGTCAAAATAATTATAAAAAATTATTGTCAAAAGAACAGTGATTTTCAAAAATTTCTTTACAGAAAATTTTAATTTTTAACAAAATGCAATCTTTTATATGCTTTGTTATTTAACTCTTTCATACATTATAAATTAAAAATTAGTGAGTTATACATGCTCTATAATGTGCACATTTTCTGAATAAATTCATTTTAGACAAAAATTGCATAAGAAATCATCATTTCCAAAATTTACCCTATTTTATTTTATTTTCCTTCAAAACTCCCTATGTACTTTTGAAATATGTTCCTTACATATTTTTTTCAAATAAAAAAAAATACTCCCTTTTTGTTCAAAAAATTGTTTCTACGCAATTTAGCTAGTACATATTTTAAAGTTTTAACTTTCAGCGTCAAAACTTGAAAAACACCATAAGCTATCACCCAAAAGCTTTTAATTTTTCAAGTTCTCAAAAGTTAACAATGGGGATAGACTCAAAGTTGGTTCCCAACTTACCTAGACTTTTCTAGATATTTCCACAAAATAATTTCTCTCTCTCACACACACACATACAAACACACACACACACACACACACACACATATATATATATATCCCTAATCCATTTTCCTTCATTCCTTTTTCCCAATTTATGAGGCTCAACTGTCAAACTCACTAATACAAAGCATTAACATATGGGATACATCTTTCTTCATTACCGGTTACATTGTACACTTTTCACCCAAACTACCTATGGGCCTCTAATTTTCAGATTTCCATAAGCATTCCTTTAGTGTACATAACAGATATCCCAACTTTTTCCGTATGTTGTTCTTCCGATTTAGTGGGTTCCTTTATGGATCTTGGTGTATATATATAATATATTTATATTTCCTTAAAATACGAATATGTTCACTCACTAGCTATACAAGAATCCTAAACCTAGGCTCTGATACCAGATGTAACAAACTAAATTTCGACAGACGGATTTTTTTTCAAAATTCCAACTTGGAGAAACTTGAATTGGCTTGTCTGGTATCCTGCAGAAAAAACAGGGATATTAAATATATTAGAGCTCAGAAAACACTCATAGCGTAATGGAACAAAATATAGTATAATCAAATATAGCCTTACCAAGGTAATAATATTGTCTAACCAGTATCCAAAGCTATCATATCTCTACCATAAACATATTCTGCGAGTGTGTTATGAGGAGAGGATCAAAACACAAGTTCTAGTGATTGGACTAAATTAGACATTCTGAAATAACCCTACATATACCATTCAATTTTGCTTTCTTGTTTATTAGGTTAGTTTGGGTTAATAACACTCAAGGTCTTACACATACGTCACACCCATCTACCTTCAAGTAGAATAACCTAATATAGTATATACGTAGCTACCCTCAATATATCAAGGTACTTCCCATGGTACCCTACTCGCACGTCCTCCGCCGTCACACATTGGAAGTGTATGCAACTCTCATCCTATGCCGAACAAAGTACCGACTTCCATATTACTACGCCACGTTCCGCACAGAACTACCATCGCTACGCTACAAAAGCGTATGGACTTCCATATCCAAAATCCTCGATCAAGCTCAGTATCAAATCGAAGTAACTCCCTAACGTCTACAATACCCCACTCGGTGAGGTGTGCATGTACCTAGACCCTCACACGTGCATTCTGTCAATTGTACATCTAGTCTCGTAATAGGGCTGCATCTGAATGCACGGAACTCGATCGGGAGCCTTTCCATATCTGTATAGGTCTACTAAAAAGGCCTAAAGTACATATATCTAAACTATGATCTATATTTCCATGGTGGCTATGTCCCACCTCGATGCCTCCCTCAACTAGTGAAAGACTACATCAAGAGCTAAGTGGTGTGCCCCTAGCGAACAATCTACATCCAAAATTGGCATGTCCGACAACCAAAGTCTCGATAGTGAAAGATCGATGGTCTGTAGGTTTAGTTCTAGTCTTTCTGCCTCACACTGACAGCCGATGATAAGTACCCTACGATTACTATCCTTTATTTGGTCCTAACCAGCCTATCCATAGGAAAATCGTTGAATCTTCCCAATACCATACCACCACAGCCTCCTGATTACCAAACAACCATTGTTGTCAAGGTATACTCATCGGGTGGTAACGCGCAGACCCAACCTTGACAAGTACAGCCTGAGAATGCACCGTAATAGAGGACCACCATGAAGTACCCAGCCAAGCCCCTCGAAAGCCGCGTGCTTCCTTCTAGTCCCGCAGAGCCAACAACCAGACGAATCAAATGGACATGCTTCTCTTGTAACTCTAAACACCTCGATGATCTACCCCATTGGGTTCTTAACCTTCAAACGTGCGGACTGGTCCAAGCAAGTCACATCGTCGTGTTATTAGTCCCTATGTCAAATAATTCAATCACGCGATTACTTTATCTTATTAGCTTAATTAACTTGATTTTTCAAGTTACTGGGTTTTCTCTGAGCCCCTTATATCTTGAAGGAACAGATCCCTCTTGCTTATTAATTCAATGATATAACTTAACCCATTTAAGTTCATTAATAAGCTCATAACATGTTATTCCCAAGATTATAATTAACGAAAGTTATCTACAATCTTTTTACATTATTACAATGTCATTCATTGTCCAATTTCAGGTTTACAGGTAACAATGACATGTTCTACTTAATGTATAATTAAGTATGTATTATCCCCATTCACATGTTTTCTATTAACATGTTACATTAATATATATGGTTAAATATAACTTATTTCATTCCATAAGTCTGCCTCATTCTTTCTTATTTAATCATAATCTCGTCTTACACTATCATTACAAATTGTTGTTGTTTACTTATTAACTTAGTTCTAATAACTAAGTTTTATTAATAAGTTTCCTTTTCATTTATTATAACATATGTTATAATTTCCACTTTCCCCTAAGACAAGCTGACCTATTATATTCCATTCTCATTCATATAATCAGTTATAATAGGTTATATTCTCCATTCATCCCATTTTCTTTGGTTCTTTAATGATAACCAAACTCTTACCATTGTATCTTTTATCTCTTTATTGTCTTGTAAATTTCCACACATACCATTTATTTCCATTGATTACAATCAACATCATTTACATATTTGTTTATTCCATGTTGCATACATATATTTTTATATATGTTTATGCACCAGACCCCTCACATTAAGTTTACCACTTATGGATGTTGGATTTGCCTAGCGGTTCCGAGCAGACTTCTACCACAAGTTGAGCTTAACCTCGTGTCTTAGTGCAGCTATCTACAATTTCCCAATTACTGTAACTTTTACATACCATTTAGGCATATCTATTCTTTTTCATTATTCCCAAATTCTACTGTAATTTTATTTACAACCTTTTGGCATAATAATTCTTTTAAGAAAAGTATTTGTAATGGCCTGAATTTCCGTACCCTTTGAGTTGATTAATAACACCACATGTCCAACCCAAATTGCACAGAAATACGAATCATTATTAGAAAGAAGTTAGAGGATGAGAAATAGAAGGAAAGAAAGCTAAGAATAGAAGAATATCGAAGAACACAAATCTCACAGCGGAACGAATAAAATATATTATATAACATAACTTTTGAAGTACAAATCAATAACTGTATATACATATCATCATCAGAGCACAACAGTTATTCCTAGAACAGTTATAAGCACCTGTTTCCATATACAACATAGTACACAGCAGAAAATATGGTAGTCTATAGCTTACTGATGAAGCCTCCTGCTTCAAGCTCCACCTAGCAAACCTGTAAAATCCCAGCTACTTGACTGCCCATACAAATTTTGGCACCCAAGAGTTTAGGGAAAACAAAACAAAATAAACTCTGGGTCAGTCATGGGACTGGTGTGAGTAAACTCCAACCATTTGTTTAACTTTCAAAATCCTTTCGGAAGAAATGATAATTGTAAGACTGATCCACACATAAACATGGATGGTTTTTACTTACGATAACCCAAAACATTTTGTTATCAAAATCTGGTGATATTATAATAGTGTTAAATCAAATGAATAGAAATCTAGCGGAACGCTTGCATCTCACGCTCCATATATAATATAAAATCGAAAACCGCAGGGCGCTTATTGGAGATTGGATTTCCAACATGACAAGGTATGGAACCACCTTACGATAGTGTATCTCTTGAGGGGAATACACTGGGTTCAACAAGAACATCTTGCAACCCAGCCCACACATGGCTGACCACTCATTTAACTTGAGTTATCGAGCATATTATCGCCAATGGTTGTGATCAACAACCGTTATCGAAATCATATAGTAGCAAATAGAATAAGAAACAAATGAATTTTCTCTAGATCAGGTGATAGTACCCCTAATGGGAATGACCCACATGGCCATGTTGCCTGCCCGGTTTCTGTCATTTCCCGGGTGATGAGGCTTGAGGTCACGATTATATTTTAAAACATATTTCCATTATTTCCTTTGAATGCCACATCATTAGATCCATCCATATGCGTTGTCCTAGGATTGGACAAAACGAAGGTACCATTCTATCAATCCATCTTGGGCAATTTTTACCTAGGATTAATAGAACAGCCCTTGCACTTAACTCTGTCTTCATATGTCTTCAGCTAAGTTGATTCATAACACTTATGCCAATACGGAGTGGTTTTCACGTAATACCCTGATCCTGGTCTCTCCTTGTTGACAATAGGGGTATAAAATAAAATAAAACTTTGACAGACGGTGATTTAACTATCAAAGGAACATCCATACAACCAACGATCCTATTTCCAAATGGAAATCCTAACGATCAACCATCAAACAACTCTGGCCCCTTTTTAAATTAATTCCTTATTATATTATCATTCCCATTTCCCATCTTTCGTATCCTTTCAAATCCCTATTTTCTCTCTTGATTCTTGTAAAATCATTCCCAATATCCTAATTCCTTTATTCGAGAAAATATCTCTTATTTCAGTCGAAAAACATTCTAAATATTCACGAATCCTTAATTTCTATATTTAGAAAATATACCTTATTAATACCGGGAAAATATTTCCATCTTCCATTTCTTAATTCCTCCTTGACCAATTCATTTCATTTTCTATGCGTAGAAAATATCTCTCATTTTATTTGGGAAAACATTTCAAAAGTCCTTTAAATTAACGCGATGTTATAAAAAATCGTTATTACAACTCAAAGCATTAAACATTTATTAACTAACCATATTGCTAACCAATCTTCACTATTGAACCTTAACCATTTCCCTATCAATCATGAAGTCAATCAAGTTGGGGTATAATGACATCTCAGAACTTAATTGAACAACATTCTCAACTTTGAAATAGTCAAAGCTCACAACTTCAAACAAAACCTCGCTTACGCGACTCTCGGATTCAATCGAAGAATCCACTTCTTTCACAAAAAATATTGATTATAATGGTAGCGTTATAATTGTTGTTTCCAAACGTTAATTATAACGGCAGCGTTAAAATCGCTATTTAGATTTACAAAACATTTATTATAACAGCATCATTATGATCGCTGTTTAGATTTACAAAACATTTATTATAACAGCAGCATTATAATCGTTGTTTCCAAGTATTTGGTTTATAAAAATATAACTTGTACTTATTATTTCAATTAATAAGTAAATAAATAAATAAATTGATTCAAATGGAAAGTAAAAATGACTACTTCCCTAAATTCGATATAATCGAATTCCAATAAATAACTCTCATTCGATTAATATTTCGAACTTCGGAAAAAACCTTATTATTTCAAGTTAACCCAATTTCCCTTATGATTATTTCCATTCGCAAAACATTTTCTTTTAATCGTTTTTCATTTTCAATTATCAATATCTTTCCTTCATAGGAATCTAGACTTGTTTGATAATTCTAATTTAAAATAAATCTTAAACTATTTCAAAACATAGAATTGTATTTCCACAACTATAAATATTGGAATATTCTCTTCTTAATATATTTCATTTAAATTATATTTTTAAATAGAATTCAAATATCCTTCTTGAACTAATCCATTATAATAAAATTCGACATAATCAAAGTATAATTATAAATCCCTTGGATTTATTTCAATTTGTTTTATATTCCGAACTTTGGAATAAAATCCAACATTTCCTTTTTGAAAATGATTTACATTTCCCTTATTATTCAAATTTCTATTTGAATTCATGTTTCCAACCCAGATTTTTCTTTTATAAATGCTTTCATTTGCAACATATCTCTCTAATCGATTATTCACTTAATTGTGAAAAATATTTCTTTTTACACAATTAAATACATTTGATTTTACAATATCAAATCCAAACTCCATTTATAACTTCTATTTACAATCGTGTATAGAAAATCTCATTACTAATTTCAAACATTTAAAATCTCGATTATAATTTTTTTTATAATATTTCAAATATTTGTTTCAAAACCAATTTCCCCTCTTTCATATAAATTTAAAATTTGAATTTATATTTCAATTAATCCAACGATAAATAATTCACTTAATTTATACTCTCGTTTATAATCAACTGCTTATTTTCTCAATTACCATGTTTATAATTTTAACCCTATTCGAAATTACATTTCTATTTTTGGAGGCCACATATGTAAAATAGATTGGAGGCCACGGAATTGAAAATTTGCTTGCGACTCACAGTGTTTTGAAAGCGTGGAGAACACGAAGTGAAAAGTTTGGATGGCAAGTTGTTAGGAATAATAATAATAATAATATGATAGGCGTGTTTTTGAGATGGCTGGGTAGGCATGTTATTCAGATGACTTATGTCCTACTATGTGTATGTGCTGTTAACATTTTTACTGGTACCCATTGGAGACAATTTGTAATAAAAGTATTCCATAAATTTGGTAGCAGTTGTGTCCATTTCAATTTTAATACTGTGAAGTAACTTTATTTTGTATTTCAATACTACCCCTGTGTCAGTATATTGTCTTAACAAAACATACCACTTCTAACGAATATGAATGATTTAGAGTAGGCAGACTTAGGCATATATACATATATATATGTTAAATTGTATCTGGTACCACCTGCATAGAATTTTACTTATTTACCGACTGCTATGGACAAAAATAAAAATATTCCTACGTTAAGCAATGCACTATGATTCCATAAAAATAATAAAATAGGCGAATTAACTTACTTTGTACAACTTCAAAAGAGCTGATACAGGGTGTAAAATACTTCAAATAAAAAGTTGTTTGTTTTCTTTTCAAAATAAAAATTTCAGAAAAAATCTATAAATTAAATTATAACAACGTCTCAAAAATCTCGTAATAGTTATCTATTTCGGATTTTATAAAATTAATTTCGTTAAAGTCCGACATCGTTGGAAATTAAATTGATATAATATAATTTGATTCCAAAATAAACAAATCTATTAGTAATAAAATATTATTATCCTATATATATTCAAATATATATATATATAGCTTCAAAATAATATAATTCACATTTTATACTTGGTATTTCAAATTAAAACGACATTCGTATCATTCAAAATTGATTTATATATAAAATAAACCATTGTAATTTATAAATGATTCCATAGCGAATATTTGAAATTTTGATTTGGACATAACTCTAAATCTATAAGACGAAATCTCGATTTTTCACTTTCATTAGAAAAACATAACTAAATAGGTCCGATTGTTCCTTGTTTCAAAGAAATCTGATTTATATTGAATCTTGTATATCCTGTTGAAGTTTCTAAACGGAATATTACGAACTTCCGCAGCGTTATGAGCTCATTTTTAATTTAATTATAAATTATCCATTCAACTTCGTTTTTAAATAAATATATTCCTTATAAAAATCATTTTACATTACCAATACAACATTTAAAATCAATTTAAATGTTTTAAAATTAACAGTGAAAAATCTGGGTCGTTACATTCCTTCCCCCTTAAAATAATTTCGTCCTCGAAATTGATAAGCAGCAAAAATGTTATAAAAATTACTACTCAAAACCTACTTAGTTGAAATCTTATATTACTTGTCTTCATTACCCAGTTCTTACCGGACCTTCGAATTCTCATACCAATACTCTACCATTCATAATTCTTTCCAAGTGATCTGTCCATCATTTTTGACAATCCATCATCACTTTCTTGTCTTCAATCCATATGCTCTTCTGCATATCCACACCCATTCCAATTGATTTGAAATCCATTTATCAATTTCATTATTCCACTTGAAAATTTATTAACGAATTTTGGTTTTCTTATTTCAATTACAATTAACAACTCGATTTTATATTATCAAAAAAAAAATCTTGAAAATTTTCCAACTATTTAAATTTTCGAATAATTTCGCCAGCATCTCCTTTGCACGGCTTAATCGATGCAACCACAACTCGCCTTTCTTGGCCTCCTCCAATCCAAAAGAAAATCAAAAAGCCAAGCGGCTTGCCCCATGGGCTCATAAAACCATCAAACTCAAGTAATATTTAAACATGTACCTTTTTGTCAGGCATAATTCTGTCTCTAGCATTTACCTCCATTCAATATCTACTCAGTATACATATATCCATTTGTAGTTGGTTTCAAATCAATCCAACTTCCATTTTATCAACCGATCAATTTCCAAACTTCCACTCAAACTTGATTTCTATTACAATAATCAATCCATATATTCTACTAGGATTCAAATTTTTCACAACTTAATACGGATTAACAATATCCAATACATATTCAACTTGTTTATACATAAGTTGAATTCATATTAATAATCTGAATCTCAACATTTCTCTTTATTTAATTTCATTCGGGATTATCTCTATCCAATCCAATTTCCACTTAAGTTAAATTTCAATCCATTTGATACATTTTTACCATTTCAATCTATTCAACTTATACAAGTTAAATTTTAATTTCAGAATTAAATTCCCGGCTTTTATTTCAAACTTGCTTTAAATAATAAATATATATAATCATTTAACAATCCAAAATCTATGAATTTTTAAAATAAATTGTTCTTTACAAACAAATTTTCCATCAATGAACTATAATGGTAGCGATCCGTCACTCAGAACTTGAAGATGAATACCGATAATGTCGCGATCCACTATCAGAATTATTTTCTTGCCACTGAAGTGATTTCAGTGTTTAGTCACTTATCAAAATCCATTTAAAACCATTTTTAGAAAAAATTCTTAAAAGTAATTTCATATTATTTTAAAAATATTTCAGAAAATATTTCTAAACAAATGGGATTTAAATTCCAAATTCAGATCTGAATAAAATTTTAATTCATCTTATTTGTGTACTCCATTTTTATACAAATTCGATTTGGTTATATATAACCATTTTAATATTTTACAATTTTATTTGATTGTAATAATAATCAACCCATCCATATACTATCATAATTCAGAAATTTATTCTTTTATATCAAATAATTTTGTTGGGAAAAATTATTTCATTACCCATTTTTAAAACAATATTGTATCGAATTGGTTTGTTCGAGAGTTTAGAAACACCTATCAATATAGTTGTACATTCGGTATCTACCAGAATTCATAAACCACTCAACAAACCATCCAACATAATATAAAACATTTTTTTATATCAAAACTACAAATACACGGTCAGATATATAAACTCAAAATCAATCTAGGGTGTTACTAACCCCATCTCGATTGAGTTACGCCACAAAGCCAAGGTTACTACTCAACCTTCAGCTCTAATACCAAATGTAATGTACCGGAAATTTCACTAAGCTTTTCAACCATCCCTTCACCCCCAAGTCAGCGGGTTAACATCCCACCGTGGCTTACACTGGTACCCCACCAACTCATTTTATGGCCAGCCTTTCGATTTCACAACCAACCCTTCCTTACTTTCGAGGGGCATGTAGAGGTAAGAGTCTCCCGTCCGCCACCTAACGCGAAGCGAGAACCCTCTATCATGTGTACCCATCTCACACAGCCAGCAACAAGTTGGGGTATAATTACCTCTCAGACCTTAATTGAACAACATTCTCAACCTTGAAATAGTCAAAGCTCACAACTTCTAACAAAACCTCGCTTACACGACTCTCGAATTCAATCAAAGAATCGACTTCTTTTACAAAAAAAAATATTGATTATAATGGTAATGTTATAATCACTGTTTCCAAACATTAGTTATAACAGCAGCGTTAAAATAATGTTTAGATTTACAAAACATTTATTATAACAGCATCATTATGATCACTCTTTAGATTTACAAAACATTTATTATAACAGCAGCATTATAATCGTTTTTTCCAAGTATTTGGTTTATAAAATATAACTTGTACTTATTATTTCAATTAATAAGTAAATAAAATAATTAAATAAATAATTTGATTCAAACGGAAAGTAAAAATGACTACTTCCCTAAATTAAATATAATCGAATTCAAATAAATAACTCTTGTTCGATTAATATTCCAAACTTCGGAATAAACCTTATTATTTCAAGTTAACCCAATTTACCTTATAATTATTTCCATTCGCAAAACATTTGCTTTTAATCATTTTTCATTTTCAATTATTAATATCTTTCCTTAATAGGAATCCAGACTTGTTTGATAATTCTAATTTAAAATAAATCTTAAACTATTTCAAAACATAGAATTGTATTTCAATAACTATAAATATTGAAATATTCTCTTCTTAATATATTTCATTTAAATTATTTATTTAAATAGAAATCAAATAACCTTCCTGAACTAAACCATTATAATAAAATTCGACATAATCAAAGTATAACTATAAATCCCTTGGATTTATTTCAGTTTGTTTCATATTCCGAAATTTGGATAAAATCCAACATTTCCTTTTCGAAATGATTTTCATTTCCCTTATTATTCAAATTTCTATTTGAATTCACGTTTCTAACCCAGAATTTTCTTTTATTTCATTTGCAACATATCTCTCTAATCGATTGTTCACTTAATTGTGAATAATATTTCTTTTTACACAATCAAATACATTTGATTTTACCATATCAAATCCAAACTTCATTTATAACTTCTATTTACAATCGTTTATAGAAAATCTCAATATTAATTTTAAACATTTAAAATCTCGTTTATGATTTCCTTTATAAACTGCTAAGTTCAAATCTCATTTCAAATATATGTTTCAAAACCAATTTCCACTCTTTCATATAAATCTAAAATTTATATTTCAGTTAATCCAACGATAAATAATTCACTTAATTTATACTCTCCTTTATAATCAACTGTTTATTTTCTCCATTACCATGTTTATAATTTCAACCCTATTCGAAATTACATTTCTATTTTTGGAAATAAATTTCCTTTTTAAAAAAAACTCAAATTTCATTTTCTATATAAATTCATTTTTCGGTTTTTGAATACTAACATTCTTGGGCCAGAGTAGTTCAAACACCACATTATCAATCATAGATTATATAACACATCATATAGTACAATAAATAATACAGGAACACAAATGTTGAGGAATCCAGTTGGATCCACCCAACCTGTTTCCCTGCATCCACAGACGTTAATAACATCAATAATATTAATTTCACATCAACGTGAAATGTCATAGTAAACAACATTAATAACTTATCAATGACATAACAATATCAACCATTCAACAAATTTTATCAACCATTCATCCAAACAACCATCACACTAGTTATAAAATTACTATAAATAATTTAAAACTTGTTTATATAAAAATATAAACAAGACAAAGTTAGTGAGTTTACTCACATTATTTCAAGTTGACGATTCTATTTTTTATCTGATTTTCAACTAGCGTTAAAAATCAGATAAAATTCCAGCTAGCCCCAATTCCTCCACACTAGTGCATACACGTAGTATTCGTTGCCATGATCCTAACGGATCTTGTTTCGCAGAATTCTATTCATGTATGAACATGTTGTCAATATCATAAGTTATAAACAATTTCAATTGACCTTAATTATTTAATTAATAATGAATTAAACCTAAATCCTTAATTAATTAAAATAAATCACGGACAAAGGGTTATTTCCGCTAATCACTCCACCCCACGTAAGCTTCACCTTCCTAGTATACTTCAACCCGTTATCCCACCATTAACATGCGTTTCCAACTCCCTTTCACCATCGCTCCTTTACGAAATCCAAAATTTGATGACACCATCCTTATCATTACTGTGCTTTACTAACTCAACAACAATCCAACTAAACCATGCTATTTACAGTTTCTTCCCTATATATTCCCATGACTTCACAAACTCACAGATTCCCTCTTCTCTTCACTTGCTTTTTGTTTTCAATCACCACGCACCCGATTCAACTGCTACCTAACCTTTGTACAAACTCCATACAACTGACTCCCATCCAAAAGCCCTACAGCTCCCAACATCTTCACCAAAACAAAACATTTGTTCATCAACAAGCTTTCGCCACCTACTAAAGCAAACCACTCGCTCATCCCCCCTTCATTCGATATTCCACACAGCAATTCCCCTCCCTTAAAACATTATTCACTTGTAATCCTCCCAATTATACACAGTCCAATACCAAGTCTTTTTTTTTCTCTCCAGTATTGAACAAAGCAGTTTGCAACTTTCAGCCTCCCACTAACCTTCTTCTTAGAACGAGACCGCTACAGTGAACATCGACCCAAACTAGCTCCAACTCACACCAATCTCCACCCCAAATCGTGCGCCATACCGTCCTTAAACCTGTGGCAACCTCAAAGCGCATTTCGATGCCGCCAATCTCCGACAGCAGACATTCAGACTGACGTCGTTTTCATGAGCTCGAGAAATATATGAATCGCACCATATAAAATGTATGCGAAATTGAAGTTTGAACTTACAGCAATCCAAATATAGGAATCACGTAAATTATAGAATTAAATTTGATTTATTTTTGAATTTAGAAGTGGCGATTTTCTCATCGTTAATTGCTGGAAGGGAGCGGTTTTTCAGCTGAAATGGGGAAACACGAAAATGAATTGGGAAAGAAGGTTTTATAATAGTAACTGATTTGGTTGGCACAGATGTAAAATAAATTAGAGGCCGTGGAATTGAAAATTTGCTTGCGATGCATGTTGTTTTGAAAACGTGGAGAACACGCAGTGGAAAGTTTAGATGGCAAGCTGTTAGGAAAAATAATAATATGACAGGTGTGTTTTTGAGAAGGCTGGGTAGGCATGTTATTCAAATGACTTACGTCCTACTATGTGTATGTGCTGTTAACATTTTTGCTAGTACCCATTGGAGACAATTTGTAATAGAAGTATTCCTTATATTTGGTAGCAGGTATGTCCATTTCAATTTTAAATACTGTGAAGTAACTCTATTTTGTATTTCAATACTACCCCTGCATCAATATATTGTTTTGACAAAACATACCACTTCTAACTAATATGAATGATTTAGAGTAGGTAGACTTAAGCATATGTGTACGTATATATATATATATATATATATATATATATTTGTTAAATTGTATCTGGTACCGACTGCATAGAATTTTACTTATTTACCGACTGCTATGGAAAAAAATAAAAATATCCCTATGTTGAGCAGTGCACTATGATTCCAGAAAAATAATAAAATAAGCGAATTAACTTACTTTGTACAGCTTCAAAAGCGCTGATACAGGGTGTAAAATACTTCAAATAAAAAGTTGTTTGTTCTTTTTTCAAAATAAAAATTTTAGAAAAATTCTATAAGTTAAATTATAACAACGTCTCAAAAATCTCGTAATAATTATCTACTTCAGATTTTATAAAATTAATTTTGTTAAAGTCCGACATCGTTTGGAAATTAAATTAATATAATATAATTCGATTCCAAAACAAACAAATCTATTAATAATAAAATATTATTATCCTGTATATTCAAATATATGTATATAGCTTCAAAATAATATAATTCAGATTTTACACTCGATATTTCAAATTAAAACGACATTCGTATCATTCAAAATTGATTTATATATAGAATAAACCATTGTAATTTATAAACGATTCCATAGCGACTATTTGAAATTTTGATTTGGATATAACTCTAAATCTATAAGACGAAATCTCGATTTTTCACTTTCATTAGAAAAATATAACCAAATAGGTCCAAACGTTTCTTGTTTCAAAGAAATATGATTTATACTGAATCTTGTATATCCAATTGAAGTTCAAAACGGAATATTACGAACTTCCGCAGCGTTATGAGCTCATTTTTAATTTAATTATAAATTATCTATTCAACTTCATTTTTAAATAAATATATTCCTTATACAAATCATTTTATATTACCAATACAACATATAAAATCAATTTAAATGTTTTAAAATTAAGAGCGAAAAATCCGGGTCGTTACAGTATTCATGTTTATTGTAAATTCTGTAATTATAGTGTTTAAGTAATTCCCAATTCAGACAGATGATTAATGGAAAGAGGCTTTATACAACAGAAATGTTCTCAACCTGTTCTACGTAGAATTAATCTCAATTACCGTAATTATTCCTAATTTCACTGTAATTTGATTTACAATATCCAATATGTCATTAACAATATTTTTTGTAACATATTCACTTTTAATGTAAATCTCACAAACTCGGTATTACAATAATTTTAATCCAATTAACAGATTCATAAAATATATCTATACAACAGTAATATTCTTAACATAACTGAAAATGTATTGTATCGCAATTATCACAACTTATAATTATTTAACATGTTAAGAATGACGAGAATGTAAACAATAAATATACCATTATTTAAAAAGGTGTAACGACCCGGATTTTTTGGTCATTTGAATTCAAATATTTAAACTTGCTTTAGATTTTATATTTGGAATATTAAGGGTTTTTAATATTGAATTCGTTATTAAATGACAATTGAACGTTTATATTTATATTTAATTTAAAACGAACTCATAACGTTATGATTGTTCATAAAATTGAGTTTTGAACGTCAAGCGAATATACAGAATCCGTTTCATGTCGGATTTCTGTGAAATAAGAATCATTTGAACCTATTTGCTTATAATTTTCTAATAGAGGAGAAAAATTGAGATTTTATCTTATATGTTGTAAGTTATGTCCAAATCAAATTTTAAAATAGTCGCTATGGAATCGTTTATAAACGATAACGTTCATTTAAATAATTTAAAAGGTTTTTTTTATATATTTGGACATTGTTAAACTCAAATACGTCAACATTCAGTTTTAATTCCATATTGGTTGGATTTGAAGTTATATATTATTTATTTGAATACATATGACAATAATAATTTACTGTGATTTATTAAATTGTTTTGGAATTAAAATATATTTTTATCGATATTATATAAGTTGTATAAATGGCTATGTTCAAACGACTTCCATTTTCGACGAAATGAATTTTACTGGAATATGTACAACTATTGTTGCTAGATTTTCTGTTTGGAGCCGATCAGAGTTATTTTATGAGCGGACGATATTTAAATTGAGGACCGATGAATATATTGAAATTAAAATAACGCTTTTGTGCAAACGAAGACAGTTTTTAACGAAATTAATTTTAATGGCTTCGGAACGGTAAAACGTAATAGTGCTTTTGTTTCCATTGCATTTGGATATGTCGGAGCATATATTTATCATGCAACGTTAAATAGCGATAAATTAAAATTAACCATATAAAAGCTTTTACCCTAAGAAAATAAAATATATAAAATAAAAGTATAAGCCACCATATCACTAAATACAAACATACATGCTTAGCACTTAAGCAAATGAAAATACACGAGGCACATGCAACGTTTAAAATATGGTACCCTACTTTCTACCAGCTAAAAAGAGCAGCCTACCCTAACTAAGTACAGTCAAAATAAATGAAAACACACTGAAATCTATCTACCTTTCACACTAACCTACCCCATGTTATCCAAAAACATCTACATGCACATGTAGCAGGATTAACCTATCTATTTCAAGTATACAGACATAATAAAAATAAAAAATTAAATAAAAAATTAACTACTTAGTAATAAGGTACAGACTTATCTGTATCATAATGAAATACATGAAGTCACTTTGGAATTAATACACGCACATGTCTACACCCTATCAAATGAATATACATATAGACCTACGCATTATTTTTCCCCTCTACATAACTACCCCACCATACGCAACAAGCCTACCTCTCCCCCTAAAACATGCATGCCAAACCAAAGAAACTTGATACCCACACTTCACCATCTATAAATATACACCTCTCCTTTGCCATTTTCTTTTGCTGTGTTTCCATGAAACCAAACCTATAAATTTCAATACAAAGAAAAATACATGTCACCTATAACCCATCTTCATAATACAAAAACTCTGAAAGGAAATAAAAAAAATAGACAGCTGAGTGAGTTCAAGGTGTTGGCCAGTCGTAGATTGGTGGTGGCATTTTCAGGTATGAGGAAGGTTTCGAGTGGGGAGTTGCTTCCAGCGTTGAGGGTACACGACGAGGCGAAGCCGGTGGTGAGGTCAGGTGGTGATCTCCGCTGGTAGACTGACGGTGGGGTTGGAGATGAGGAGGTGCAAATGGAAGAGGCGTTCGAAATTTTAGCAACATAGGGAAAGAGGGAATAATATGGGGGTCACATGCATGTAGGGAGATTGGGGGTGGCACTGGCACTGTAACTATAACGCGTGCACCGAGGAATATATTTAAGCTTCAGGCAAAAGAAGAATTCAGGGAAGAACGAAACGGGTTGCTGGGAAGAAAGGAGTATTGGGACAGGGAGAAGAAGAAGGTATATGGGAAGTGAGTTGTAAAAGAAATGAAATGTTGGGCGTAGGCTAATAGGATCATATGGGCTTTCGGGCTTTAAGCTACAAAAAAATGCAGGAAAGAACTATAACAAAACAAATGGAATGGGGAGGGGAAAACGCGTGGGGGGAAGGAAAACCTACGTGGCGTTTGTTAAAATTAGTGAATGCTTAATGCTGATTGCTGAAGGTTGAATGCTGATTGCTGAGAAGTGGATGCTTAATGCTGAATGCGGATTGTTAAAATGTTGTTTTGATTATGCGCTGATTGTAAATATGTTTTATTGTAATAACTTGCTAGCTGACAAATTTGCCCTTCATAGTTGATTTATATATTATTGAAAATAGACGATGAAATTACGTATCATGAGTTAATACAAAATAAAAACGAAAAATCTATTTATTGATTGTCTACACGAAATTAAAATCAAAGCAACTTATTAATTGTAATGCCAGATTTTTATTTAAAAAAAGTAGAGAAGATCCATAGCATTCGGTATCAAGTTTTCTCTCAGCTGGGCGACATATTTGGATTTAGTACCAAAACATTGAGTTTAGGCATAATAAATGACTGAAGATGGAGTGTACTAGAAGTACGGTCTAAAGAAGCTACTTGCATGTATATATATGTAGCATCAATTGGCAGAGTGCAGGATGTTTTCTATAGGAACAGCTACACATAATGACATCAATTCCATTTGTACAAATAGCAGTCTTTCACGTGACTACAAATGCTAGAAAACAAAAAGTATGCTGAAAACGGTGTTTTAGCAGACAGATAAGCTGGATGGGGAGAAAGATGATCTTCTAGATGATAATACAGTGTTTCCTCCCGTATATAAAAGAAAGGGTATTCACAGGAAAAATATCAAGAACAAATCAGTGGTTCAAATAAACTTCCTATTTCTGCTTAATGTTATTTTGCTGGTTTGACTCAGTTACGCTGATTGAGTATTCCAACCAAACATGCTTAATACTGGTGAATCTATTAAGCAAATTTATTCAGCATCCAAAAAGCATTTTTTTCCCGAAACAAATAATACCTTAGAAACTGGAAGGAAGAAAACTGGTATGAAAAGGATGGGGAGAAACAAATACAGGCTGAGAATTCATTTGGGTTAGGCACTGGGCTTTGGGCTGGGTTTAATATTTGTGTGTGTGTGTGTGTATATATATATATATATATATATATATATATATATATATATATATTGAAGGAAGATAAACGTAAAAGAGGAAAAGAAGGGAATGAATTGTTGCAAAACATTAAGTTGAAGGCATGAACAGTCACGTGTATTTACATTGAGATGAGGACGTGGGCTAACAATGAAATAGTAAAGTCCATTGTAAAATTTAAGGTTTAATTATAAGTGAATGTTTATATAACCGTATTAATGATAATATCTCGACCGTATATAACCAGAACCGAGTGCGGTCGGATCCGTTGGAGTCGTATTGTCAAGCACAAGATGAAGCTTGTTTGGTCAAGACTGGCAAAAGCTGTAATTCTTAATTAAATTAAACGTCAGTTTAATTTAATTAAAATCAAGCGTTTTTTATCGACGAATTAAACCAAGGCGAGTGAGACAAACTCACTCAGTTCTCCCACTTATAATTATTATAAGTCGGGTTTATTATTTGAATGTTGTGGTTGCTAATTATTGGTTGTTTGATGATTGTTTGGATGCGTATTAAATATTTTTATCTATTGTTTAAATTAAACGTTTGTTTAATTTAAATGAAATGACATCGTTATTTTTAACAATTATTTCCAATCGTGGTAATGTACCTTGTTGTTTACGTTTATAGTAATATAAAAGTATTAAATTTAATTGGTTGCTTGAATTGTTGTTATCAGTTGATCGTTATTAGTTCAATAAATTATTCATGTTTATAATATATTATCACATTAAACGGATTGTTTTATTCGAGGTAACATATTTGAATGCAAGGAAATACAAGTTGGAGGGATCCAGCTGGATTCCTCAGATTTGTTATTTATTTGCATATGATCGTTATATGAACTGTTTAACCTAGATGATTAAATTATTGATTATTGAATATGAATTCAACATTTGTTTAATATTAACCAATGTGTGACACTGGTTGAGGAATAATAGTAGACGACCTAACTAGAAATTGTTTTATAGTTTAATTTACCATCAGGTAATTCAAATAGAAAATGAAGTTATAAGAATTATAGATTTTTAAAAATATTATTTGAATGGAAGTTTATGAAAGGAAACATATATATTTATAGTATTATTTAAGCTCATTAGTAATTATTAAATGATTTTACACTAATATTAATAAGATTGACCAGCAAGTGACAGAACTTAACATAACGATTAATAACTGAGATTAATTATTTTAAAGAAACAATGAGATTATATTGAATTGATTATTATTTATTTAATAATAAGCAAATAGGGTTATTTAATTTAATTAAATTTGTAATTAATTTAAATAGAAAGATGATTTGAGATTTGATTAATGAGTTAATCATATTCATAGTTGACTAAGTCAACCGTGTTAACTAAAATGGATTTATTAAATTAATTTATTTATTTAATGGAAATAATTAATGGTTAATGTGATGGCCCGCTCCGCACCAGCCGCCATTTCTCCGAAATACGTTGTACCATTGCCCAACCAGCATGGGATGGTTGCCAGAAGAAAAGGGTTTAAGATGAATAACTAACAAAGAACCTATAATATATCTCACAGCACATGGAATGAAGTATAATAATAACATAACTTGACACAAAACAGGCAAGATAGTGCATAAGCTGGAAACTAAACCATAACCATCATATCAGCGGAATCCAAAATACAGATTATGATCCAAAACCAATTATTACAACTTCCAAAATACTGTCTCCAAAGAAAAATGGAAACGTGCAATACCAATGCCCAAAGTAGTGACCAGCGACAACAGAGGGAGAATATATGTATAGAATACGTGGTAGCCTCATGCTCGTCTTCAGACAGCTACTCGTGCATACCAGCTAACATGTCTCTAGTCTGCTCATTTAGGAGCACCCAAAGTAATTAGAAGAGGACATAAAACTCTGGGCCAGACAAAAGTCTGGTATAAGTGATAACAACAACATAAGCAATAACAAGTATAAGTAAATCATACCTGAACCTGGACCTGCAACCAAAGAGTTAGCATAACAAGATGTACAGTACTCTAAGGTGACACTAACATAAAGTGTAAATGGGAGTGTGCGTGTCATGGTGATTGCAAACATTAAACATAGCAATCATCCTTACATCTCTTTCTCGATGCATAAAGTATACGATATCCACCGCTTTGATCACCAAATCCTTTTCTACGACCACTTTGCCCTTGGGGTCTTAGTGACCCCATTGCGCTGGTCCATAGCCATTAATCCCTTGCTACGATCATCTTTCCCTTGGGAGTCCTAATGATCTCATTGCGCTGATCCATAACCACTAATCCGTCTCAGTGGTGAACTAAAGCTACAGATATCGACAAACCCTTTGCACACGTCCCGCGGTAAAGTCCTACTTTGGAAGTTAACTTGTTTGTTCCCATTTGGATTCTGAGTTATAACTTCCCACTTGGACTTCCTTTGCATCTTGGATTTTGGTCGACTTGGAGTTGGTCTTCAGAAGAATCGTCGCGTAGAAGCAGTGGAGGCTTGAACTCGGTTCAGTTCGGTGCGTGGTTATTGCCTCGATTCGGTCGTGAAATTCCATGGTATGGTTCGGTTCGATCTCTCAAGGTGCAGTTCGGTTTGATGCTCCCCTTCTGGCTCGGTTCGACGCTCGTAATTCACGCCTCAGTTTGGTTTGGTCCTTCTGTCTGTGTTCGGTTCGGTCTCTCTTGCCGTGCAGTCAATCCAATCCGTTCCCATTCCAAGCTTCAGTCTGATCCCAACTCTAACCCAATGCATGTGGCCTTCCTTCTCGCCATGCTTACTCATTGTAACAATCCGGAAAATCAGAACCAATTTAAAAAATTTATTTTGGCAATTTTAATGAATTTCGAATATTTAAAATGAATAATTTAAACAATAACGACTAAAAATTTATTTTGAACAGGATTAGAACGTATATATTTAAATAAATCAAAATTAAATATAAATATTTATCTTAATTATAAAAGGAATTGAAAATGGCGCGGTAGTTTGAAATTTCGAATTCAAATTTCAATTGATTGTACATGATTCAAAATAAACCGAATTTTAGTGAAACTGGAAATATTTGAATCTGTTTGAAGATATCTTTCCAACAATCCGAAAAATCCAAATTTCATAGCGGGAATAAAAAGTTATGTCCAGTTGAAAATTCAGAACAGTCGCTATGGAAATATAGCCCTTAAAAACAGCCATTTTGCAAACGACCTCCATTTTTGACGATACCACTTTAGTTGGATCCGGGATGCCAAATTATTGCTTGATTCCAAAATTCATAATTGTTAGAATCAATATGTGAGCGAGGCACAAGAAAACGTGTTTTGGCAGTTTCAGTCAATTTGGATCGACCCGAAAATGGCCATTTTTCGAACGGTCACCAAATTCGACGAAATTAGTTTTATTGGGACCGTATCGTCAAAACATAGCCAGATTTATTTTTTTGGAATTTTTGGAGTCGGTATGTGGCCCCGGTAAATTGAAATGTGCATTTGACTTTAAAATATATTGATTTATATTTTAAATTTAAAGGTAACTGATCATAACAGCCGAATTGGGTTACGAAACATATCCCATTGTGTTCGGAATGGGGGTAATTAGCTAGGGACGATAGTCGGTGAGTTTGATTTGGAGTTCAAAATAAAAAGTTACCTTTTGAAAATTATAAAAGAAAAAAAAATTATTGCATAAACCTATCCCTCTCTCAACCCTAAGTTAACACCCCATCCCTCGGTCAAAATTCAAAAACCTGCGCCCCCTTTCTACCCAGCCCGATTCTCGTCGCCTCCCCCCTTTTCTGGCCACCGCGACCCCCTCCTCCACCAATGCCGCCCTTCGTGTTCCCCCTCTGGTCAACCACGCCTCCTCCTGCCTCCGCACTCTCTCTCCTCGCCTCCAACCACAAACGCCACCCCCAAACAGCCCTAAACCGACCCATGGACCCCCTAGCCCCGCCTGCGCCACCACTTGTACCACCACCGCCACCTTCCAGCGCCCCACCGCCCCTCCTCCGACCAACATCTCCGCCCGTAGCCCCTCCGTTACCCGAAACCCATTTTACACCAATTTTCATTTTTTTTAAAAACCCTCGTCTTCGCTAAAGCCAACATCAACGGACCCTCATCCACCTACAGGCGGTAGCTTCTAGAATTTGGGTTTTCTTTGAAGCTCGGACAATGACGGTGATTTTCTATTTTATTTTGATTTATTTATGTAAATAAAAATAGGATTTTTTTATATGAAAAATCTTTGAATAAGAGTATAATTTTTATAATGAAGTAGCATAAATAAAGATTTGATTTTTATATTTAAAAGGATATGATTTTTATTATTTGTAGCATTGAAATAAAAATGTGATTTTTATAGCGTTAAAATAAAAATGTGTTTTTTACAGCGTTGAAATAAAAATTCGATTTATATATATATGAAGTAGCGATAAAAATTCGACTTTTATATATATGAAGTAACGATAAAAATTCGATTTTTATATATATGAAGTAGCGATAAAAATATGATTTTTATTATATATATAGTGAAGTAAAAATATGATTTTTAATATATAAACATCATATTAAAAATGTGATTTTTATTATGAACAACGTGGAAAGGACTATGTTAGAATTTCAGACAAATCCAAATGGTTCAGAAATTCAGAATAGAATGGAGGAGTGGATCCTGAAGGTGAGAACTTCTCACTTTAATTTTATTTTTTAGTTAGTAATATATACTAGGATGCAGACGGTGCTTAGTAGCACCTGACACCCATCGTCCACAATCCATGGACGACTTGTTTGATTTGATTGTGTTGTGAAAGTTGATTGTTATGTGAAATGGAAAATAATATTCATGTGTTGAAATAAATATTTTATAGTTAAAAAAATAATTTTTAACGTAAATATGAATAAAATAAATATTCATAAACAAATCGGATGATTTGTTTATGTACACACATTTGACTGATATCGATTAGGACGGTATATTTTACACATCGCCCAACTGCACAAATAATAATTAGTGTTTGTTGTTTGAAAACCCCACATGGGTATTGGGAAGATATTGGGCATACACTAATCCCAATATTTAGTTGTATGTCAATGATTGGTTGACAGGTTGTTATAAGTGTTAAATGTTTATATTTAATGCTTATGCAGTGTAGAATGCACTCTGGATGATGGTTGACTGTGTTTGATTGTTGTTGTGTACATGTGTTGTATGAAATCCATATAATTAACATTATATGGTAATTGATTGTGTCTGATTCCAGTTCAGAAAGAATGAATATTTTAGAAAAACGAATATTTTAAAATAATGAATATTTTAAAATAATATTTAGTAAAAGATTAAAATCTGATTTTGATGTCCGATTTGGGATGGACACGAAAATATTTAAATATATAAAGCCATGTTGATTAGATTAACGTCATTTTGACGTGAACGATATTTATATCGACTTTATTCATTTTTATAATGAATATCGAAATGGATTTGATTTCAAAATCTAATGTTTTGAAAATATTATCATTTATATATTAATGATATGGAATATTCAATTTTGATTTAAAATTGAATATAAAGTTGAAATCATTTTGAAAATGGATTTAAAACGATTTATAAAATACGTTTTAAATGGAAATCGACGAAATATATGTAATATATATATTTAATGGCCTGAATAGAACGCGTCGCGCAATGGTAGTCCGTGAATTTCGACCATTGACTTCGTATTGACGTTACGGGAGATCCGGCCGTCGGATTCTCCTAAAACCGGAACCGTTAGTTTCGTATCGAAAAGAGATTTCCAAGGAATATAAGGAATTTGAAATCTAACTGTTGGACTTGGAATTATGTCAAAATCAAATTCGGAAATGGTCGTTGTAAGTGCAGTTCGATGACCGTTTATGGAAATCGACTGTACTGGCCTTGATAAAATTATTAAAAATATCAATAATTAGTGTAAAACCATAGTAAATGATTTGGAAAGAATTGGAATGAAAAATTCCTTATTTGAAAGGATAAAATATATTTTTATCGAAATGAACTAGTTATTAACTAGAATTAAAATCCAATTATTTTTAAATAAATAAATTGAATTGAGAATTGGTTTTTAAATATAACCTGAATCTCCAATACATGAATTGGAGTGGATTTGAATCAAAATCTTCGGAATATTTTGATATTGGATTTTGTGATTATACGGATATTGTTATGGAAATTTGGAAGATATATGTATGTCATTATTCCCAATACGATATTTGTTGATTTCAGAATTTGATATTATATAAGCCGATATAATTTCTATTCAGAGCCTTGTATTTAATATTGAATTGGATTTTGGGTTTGTCGTGAACGGTGTCTTCACTAACACTGTTCTTAAACCCAATTGAGAGAAGACATAAATCTTTTTATAAGATTTGATGAAGTTTACCAATTAATTAACATTTAATTGGAATTAAATTGAAATTGGTTTTTGGGTTTATCGTGAACGGTGTTTTAAATAACACTTGTTCTTTAACCTGATTAACAATGGAATGGCATTTTGGGTTTGTCGTAAATGGTATCTTTAATAATACTATTCCTAAACCCAATGGAGTTAAGAAAATTAGAAACTGACTGGAGATTAGCTAAGTTGAATGGTTTCCTGGGTATTGATCTGATGTTGGTTTCAGCCTTCGGGATTAATACTTAGGGAATTGTTCTCTTACTAATTTGCGGTTAGAGACTGATGGGATGAGATTTGGAATGTGAATTGGGCTTATTGTGAACTGCGTTTTTAACGATATTCGTTCTTTAACCTGATTTACAGTGAAATGGGATTTGGAGCATACAAATCTTTTTATTAAGATCTAACGGGAATTTTCCAAAGTAAAGTTCCAATTTAATATATTAAATTGGAATTAAATGGAATTCGATTTGATAATAATCGAAACGAGCCTCTATGAAGGAAGACTGTTAATACATATGGAATTTAGAAGGCTTTGTCGGTATTCCATTTATATTATTAGTTGGATACGGAAATTGATATCGATTATATATTGATTTGTTTATCCGTGAAGATTGCATAATTAATGGAATCTGATTTGGGTTTATCGTGAACTGTATTTTCAATGACATTAGTTCTTTAACCCATTTAAAGGCAGGATTACATGTCTGTCATTATATTTCGAACTGTATGGTTTATCTCTGCTAAATATATATATCTATTTAGTGGCGGAGAATTTATTCTCTTGCTTAACACCCTTCTCTGAGATGCACGAGCTCAGAGGTTATATATAGGTAGAAATCAATAATACGGTGTAGATTATCGATGCGACATGTTTGTGTTTCCAAAGTTAAATAATCATTAATATTGATTTTTGGAAAGATTAAAACTAAGTGGAATTTTAATGTATCTTTAATTAGATTGAAATGGGAATTGATAATTTAAATTTTCAAATTTTGGAGATGATCGAGAATGGAGTTTCACCAGTTTTGCCCCCAGCGTTAGTTAAATCTTTAATTAGATTTGAACGTAGAAGGTAATTAAATATACCAATAACAATGAGGTGTTAGATATGGAGTATTACCAATTTTGCTCCATGGGATGAACAGGTTGGGATTGAGAGATTAAACAAATGATTACTTCGGTAAGGTGCGCTAATCCCGGCTAGTTTGGAAAACTGTAACATGGTTTGAATTGATATCCAAAGGAAGGTTAAAGGATAAATTTAAAGAATTTATCTTTGATAAAATAAATGGGAACCTTTCCCAAAGGATATGAATATTTAAATAAAAGAATATTCAGAAGTGGAATGAGGCGTATGTTGTGTTTTTATAACACTTGGTTATTATATACGTGAGTTATTCGGAAGGCCGTGTTTATACCCATTCTGAATAACTGATTGGACGATAAGTCGACAATGAAGACGGTGGTTGAAGATGGGAGGTCTTCACGTCGTTTGGATGATTACTGATGTCTTGATTGGGCAGTACACCTAAGACGAGGTAATAAGTGGTGATCGTCCGTATGTACTTGGAGATCGACCGGATATGCGAGGACCTCTCTCCTGTATTGGATATCCGAGACGAGTAATAAGGTGCCTCCAGTTTCTTTCAGACCTAGAACGAACATGTAAATGGATGTGTGTCTGACATTGGATTTTATTCTGTGTTGATTGATTTCTATTAAATATATATATGTTTGGCGGCGGAGAATATATTCCCTTGCTTAACGCCCTTCTCTGAGACATACGAGCTCAGAGGTTATATATCCATACACATCAGGCGCATGGCGTGATCTGCTTGTGTGGCATTCTGAGATACAAATGATTAAGGCTTCTGTTGAAAAGCGAGTCTTGTGGTTGATGATCAAAGCACGGCTTTAATATAGCATAGCATTGTGTGTAGCGTTAATTCGTGAGACTCACACCTTGGTATGAGTCAAGAACGGGACAATGACCGTTTGGAGAACATGACGTTTCTTTCTAGCTATGGGTGGTGTCAGCGTTTTTCAATCCCTGACATTGTTATATTTTTACCTATGTGGTTGTTGGAATGTGAGGCGCCTCGGATATATCAGTCTCTATGGAGATGATGGATATAGGTCCGATAGGATCAGGAAACTTGTGTTCAGGAATTTCCAATCCACTAACGTAAGTGTGGACCGGCCCAGCCGATTCCAGGGGTTACCCAGAGTGTGTAGTCCTTAGACATTTGCAGAGCGTCTCGAAGCAGTGAGGAACCATCCCTGGCCTCGACTCATGACGGAAATCGAATTTCCAATATATGACATTCGGTTTTATTTGTAGAGCCTAGTATGGTGACATAGTGGGATGGGGCAATGTGCCGTCTATGATTGATACATTTATGTTTGAAGTTGTTTTCATACACTTTACAATATAATAGTATCAAATGATTTGTTTTAAATGTACCAAGAATGTTTGGCTATTATAAGGTAAAACTCAATCCTTTGACTTGCGTTGCATTGCGTGATGGGACCTGAGTCCTATAATAGCTTATTTTTCCAAAAAACATTGCGTTGTTTATTCTATGCACTGGTATTCTTGGAAGGAAACCCATTCCATGTTATACGGCGTGGTCCCTTGATTTACATTATTTTTAAAGTAAATATTTAATAACTGTTTTAGTTCTCACACCATTCACATGACTAACCTGGAGTTTATTGTTTTAACCTAAACTCTAGGTGCCCCTATTTTCCACACGGGTAGCTAGTAGTTTTGGTTTTGCAGATTTATATTCACAGGATCCTGGTTTACAGCTATAAGGATATTCGGAAAGCTCTGTATCCGGTTATCCCTTTCAGTTGTGTTTTGTATTACTTTCCGTTGCATTGTAATTTGTAAATCTCCGGTATTTATCAAATGTATATTTATTTATACTCTGTATATTCTTGTACTCTGATGTAAATTGTTGTAATAAGCAATGAAATGTTCTTCTGTTTGTGTTCTGATTCGTCTTGTCCTCAAAGCAATTCGTTCTTTCCTTTACGGGGAAGTTCAGGTCCTCTCATTTGGTATCAGAGCTTTGGTTTACAGAGCTCGAGAACAAGACATATTAGAACCAAACGAAAGAATTCATCAGAGATTGGATTAGTAATATCCAATGAGAATGGCTCGTTAGAGATAGGATCAATAGTATCCTAGAACGAGTTCGAAGAGTGTTGTTTTAAAATAAAAAGTGAAAACAAACTTTGTTTTGGAAATTTAAACCCTATTATACGTATTTGATTGGACAATCGAGTATATGAAGATTTTGCATATACCCCTAGCTAGCGTGTATTCGAAGTCTCAAATATACTGGGTAGATATAGAATCACACACTAGTCGCCGGAAGATTGTTCTGATGATCGCTATAGTACATACATCATCATAATTTATATTCGAGTTTCGAAAGTGGGATTTCTATATATTTCCAATTGACTGGTGTAAGAACCATAATTAGATAGGATTTAATTGTTGTTACTTGGCATCAAAAATATGATTTTTGAATATATATTAAAGTTATGCATAAATCATAATCCACTAATTGATTGATGGTTGTGTTATGTGATTATTCACTTAACCCATTATGTGAATGTAAGGTAAATTTAGCCAAATCGAATCAAATATTGAACTGAATTGAAAACGACTGCAATTGCATGCATATACATGTACATTGAACAGATCATAGCAAGGAGGTTGAAGAAGAGGAATAAAATTGTATGCCCGACAAATTGGTACATGTTTACTAATTTATTGGGTTTGGATGATTTTATGAGCCGATTGGCTAGCCTCTTGGCTTTTTCTTTTTCTTCCTGAGATGGGAGAGCCTATGTGGAGGTTCGAGGATTTTCCCGATGCTCCCCGTAAAAAGGAGGTTACGGCGAAATTTTTCGAAAATTTAGGGTGTTAGCCAAATTTTTGAAAAATTTGAAAATTCTTAGAAACTGGAAAGTTGAAGAATGAAGGCCAGAATGAAAGTTGAGTTGATTAGTAAAACAACTTTTAGCTCCGTTCCTTTTCGAGGACGAAAAGATTTTAAGTAGGGGAGATTGTAACAACCCGGAAAATCAAAAACAATTTAAAATTTTTATTTTGGCATTTTTAATGAATTTTGAATATTTAAAATGAATAATTTTAAATAATAACGATAGAAATTTATTTTGAATAGGATTAGAACATATATACTTACATAAATCGAAATTAGGATATAAATATTTATTTTAATTATAAAAGGAATCGAAAATGGCGCAGTAGTTTGAAATTTTGAATTCAAATTTCAACTGAATGAACAACATTCAAAATAAACTGGATTTTAGTGAAACCAAAAATATTCGAATCTGTTTGAAAATATCTTTCCAACGAATCCGAAAAATCCAAATTTCATAGTGGGAATAAAAAGTTACGTCCAGTTGAAAATTCAGAATAGTCGCTATGGAAATATAGTCCTTAAAAATAGCCATTTTGCAAAAGACCTCCGTTTTCGACGAAACCACTTTTGTTGGATCCAGGATGTCAAATTACTGCTTGATTCCAAAATTCATAATTGTTGGAATCAATATGTGTGCGTAGCACAAGAAAACGTGCTTTGGCAATTTCAGTCAATTTGGATCGACCAGAAAATGACCATTTTTCAGACAGTCTCCAAATTCGACGAAATTAGTTTTGTTGGGACTGTATCATCAAAACATAGCCAGATTTATTTTTCTGGAATTTTTGGAGTCAGTATGTGGCCCCGGCAAATTAAAATGTGTGTTTGAATTTAAAATATATCGATTTATATTTTAAATTTAACTGTAATTGATCGTAACAGCCGAATTGGGTTACAAAACATATCCCATTGTGTTCGGAATGGGGGTAATTAGCTGGGGACGACAGACGGTGAGTTTGATTCGGAGTTCAAAATAAAAAGTTACTTTTTGAAATAATAAAAGAAAAAAATTATTATTATATAAACCTATCCCTCTCCCAACCCTAAGTCAACACCCCATCCCTCGGTCAATATTCGAAAACCCACGCCCCCGTTCTACCCAGCCCGATTCCCGCCGCCTCGACCCCGCCTCCTCCTCCCTCCGCACTCTCTCTCCTCGCCTCCAACCACAAACCCCACCCCAAACAGCCCTAAACCGACCCGTGGAACCCCTAGCCCCACTGCGCCGCCACTTGTACCACCACCGCCACCTTCCAGCGCCCCAACGCCCCTCTTCCGACCATTATCTCCGCCCGTAGCCCCTCCGTTACCCGAAACCCATTTTACACCAGTTTTCATTTACAAAAAAAAACCTCGTCTTCGCTGAAGGCGACATCAACGAACCCTCGTCCACCTGCAGGTGATAGCTTCTAGAATTTGGGTTTTCTTTGAAGCTCGGACAATGGCAGTGAGTTTCTATTTTATTTTGATTTATTTATGTAAATAAAAATAGGATTTTTTATATAAAAATCTTTGAATAAGAGTATAATTTTTATAACGAAGTAGCATAAATAAAGATTTGATTTTTATATTTCAAAGGATATGATTTTATTATATAGCACTGAAATAAAAATGTGATTTTTATAGCGTAGAAATAAAAATGTGATTTTTATAGCGTTGAAATTAAAATTCGATTTTTATATATATGAAGTAGCGATAAAAATTCGATTTTTATATATACGAAGTAGAGATAAAAATTTGATTTATATATATATGAATTAGCGATAAAAATATGATTATATATATATAGCAAAGTGAAAATATTATTTTTAATATATAAACATCATATTAAAAATGTGATTTTTATTATGAACAGCATGGAAAGGACTGCGCTAGAATTTCGGACGAATCCAAACGGTTCAGAAATTCAGAATAGAATGGAGGAGTGGATCCCGAAGGTGAGAACTTCTCACTTTAATTTTATTTTCTATTTAGTAATATATACTAGGATGCAGACGGTGCTTAGCAGCACCCGACACCCGTCGTCCACAAACCATGGACGACTTATTTGATTTGTTTGTGTTGTGAAAATTGATTGTTATGTGAAATGGAAAATAATATTCGTGTGTCGAAATAAATATTTTATAGTTAAAAATATAATTTTTAACGTAAATATGAATAAAATAGATATTCATAAACAAATCGGACGATTTGTTTATGTACACACATTTGACTGATATTAATTAGGATGATATATTTTACACATCGTCCAACTGCGCAAATAATAATTAGTGTTTGTTATTTGAAAACCCCACATGGGTACTGGGAAGATATTGGGCATACACTAATCCCAATATTTAGTTGTATGTCATTCAATTGGTTCACATGCTATTATAAGCGTTAAATGTTTATGTTTAATGTTTATGCGGTGTAGAATGCACTTTGGATGATGGTTGACTGTGTTTGATTGTTGTTGTGTACATGTGTTGTATGAAATCCATATAAATAACATTATATGGTAATTGACTGTGTCTGATTCCAGTTCAGAAAGAATGAATATTTAAGAAAAAAGAATATTTTAAAATAATGAATATTTTAAAATAATATTCAGTAAAAGATCAACATCTGATTTTGATGTCCGATTTGGGATGGACACGAAAATATTTAAATATATAAAGCCATGTTGATTAGATTAACGTCATTTTGACGTGAACGATATTTATATCGACTTTATTCATTTTTATAATGAATATCGAAATGGATTTGATTTCAAAATCTAATGTTTTGAAAATATTATCATTTATATATTAATGATATGGAATATTCAATTTTGATTTAAAATTGAATATGAAGTTGAAATCGTTTTAAAAATAGATTTAAAACGATTTATAAAATATGTTTTAAATGGAAATCGATGAAATATATATATATATATTATATATATATATATAATGGCCTTAATAGAATGCGCCGCACCGCGGCAGTTCGCGACTTTTGACCATTGACTCCGAATTGATGTTATAGGAGATCCGACCGTCGGATTCTCTTAAAACTGGAACCGTTGGGTTCATATTGAAAAGAGCTTTCCGAAGAATATAAGGAATTTGAAATCTTACTGTTGGATTTGGAATTATGTCCAAATCAAATTTGGAAAAGGTCGCTGTTAGTGTAGTACGATGACCATTTATGGAAATCGACTGTACGGGCCTTGATAAAATTATTAAAAATATCAATAATTAGTATAAAATCATAATAAATGATTTGGAAAGAATTGGGATGAAAAATTCAATATTTGTAAAGATAAAAATTTATTTTTATCGAAATGAACTAGTTATTAACTAGAATTAAAATCCAATTATTTTTAAATAAATAAATTGGATTGAGAATGGGTTTTTAAATATAACCAGAATCTCCAATATATGAATTGGAGTGGATTTGAATCGAAATCATCTTCGGAATATTTTGATATTGGATTTCGTGATTAAATGGTATTGTTATGGAAATTTGGAAGATATATGTATATCGTTATTCCCAACACGATATTTGTTGATTTTAGAATTTGATATTATATAAGCCGATATAATTTCTATTCAGAGCCTTGTATTTAATATTGAATTGGATTTTGGGTTTGTCGTGAATGGTGTCTTCACTAGCACTGTTCTTAAACCCAGTTGAGAAAAGATATAAATCTTTTTATTAATATTTAATGAAGTTTACCAATTAATTAACATTTAATTGGAATTAAATTGAAATTGGTTTTTGGGTTTATCGTGAACGGTGTTTTAAATAACACTTGTTCTTTAACCCGATTAACAATGGAATGACATTTTGGGTTTGTCGTGAATGGTATCTTTAATAATACTGTTCTTGAACCCAATGGAGTTAAGAAATTTAGAAACTGACTGGAGATTAGCTAAGTTGAATGGTTTCCTGGGTATTGATCTGATGTTAGTTTCGGCCTTCGGGATTAATACTTAGGGAATTGTTCTCTTACTAATTTACGGTTAGAGACTGATAGGATGGGATTTGGAATGTGAGTTGGGTTTATTGTGAACTGTGTTTTTAACGACATTCGTTCTTTAACCCGATTATAGTGAAATGGGATTTGGAATTTATAAATCTTTTTATTAAGATTTAGCGTGAATTTTCCAAAGTAAAGTTTTCCAATTTAATATATTAAAATGGAATTGAATGGAATTTGATTTGATAATAATCGAAATGAGCCTCTATGGAGGAAGACGTTAATACATATGGAATTTAAAAGGCTTTTCCGTTATTCCATTTATATTATTAGTTGGATACGTAAATTGATATCGATTATATATTGATTTGTTTTTCCGTGAAGATTCCATAATTAATGGAATGTGACTTGGGTTTATCGTGAACTGTGCTTTAAATGACATTAGTTCTTTAACCCAGTTAAAGGCAGGATACATGTGTGTCATTGTATTTCGAACTGTATGGTTGATCTCTGCTAAATATATATCTGTTTGGTGGCGTAAAATTTATTCTCTTGCTTAACACCCTTCTCTGAGACGTACGAGCTCAGAGGTTATATATAGGTAGAAATCAATAGTATGGTGTAGATTTTCTACGCGGCTTGTTTGTGTTTCCAAAGTTAAATAATCATTAATATTGATTTTTGGGAAGATTAAAACTAAGTGTAGTTTTAATGAATCTTTAATTAGATTGAAATGGGAATTGATCATTTAAATTATCAAATTTGGGAGATGATCGAGAATGGAGTATCACCAGTTTTTCTCTGAGCGATAGTTAAATATTTAATTATATTTGAATGTGGAATGGTAATTAAATTTACCAATAGCACCGTGGTATTAGATATAGAGTATTACCGGTTTTGCTCCATGGGATGAATATGTTGGGATTAAGAGATTAAACAAATGATTACTTTGGTAAGGTGCGCTAATCCTGACTAGTTTGGAAAACCGTAACATGGTTTGAATTGATATCCAAAAGAAGACTAAAGAATAAATTTGAAGTATTTATCTTTGATAAAATTAATGGGAACCTTTCCCAAAGGATATGATTATTTAAATAAAAGAATATTCAGAATTGGAATGAGGCGTATGTTGTGTTTTTATGACACTTGTTTATTATATACGTGAGTTATTTGGAAAGGCCGGGTTTATACCCATTCTGAATAACTGATTCGACGATAAGTTAACGATGAAGACAGTGGTTGAATACAAGAGGTCTTCACATTGTTTGAATGATTACTGATGTCTTGATTGTGCTGTACACCCAAGACGAGGTAATAAGTGGTGATCGTCCAGACGTACTTGGAGAACGACCGGATATGCGAGGACCTCTCTCCTGTATTGGACATCCGGGACGAGGAATAAGGTGCCTCCAGTTTTGTTCAGACCCAGAACGAACTTGTAAATGGATGTGTGTTTGACATTGGATTTTATTATGTGTTGATTAATTTATATTAAATATATATCTGTTTGGCGGCGGAGAATATATTCTCTTGCCCAACACCCTTCTCTAAGACGTACGAGCTCAAAGGTTATATATCGATAGACATCAGTTGCATGGAGTAAATTGCTTATGTGGCATGTTGAGATGCAAATGATCAAGGCTTCTGTTGAAAAGCAGAGTCTTATGGTTGATGATCAAAGCACAGCTTTAATATAGCATAGCTTTGTGTGTAGCATTAATTCGCGAGCCTCACACCTCGGTATGAGTCAAGAACGGGATAAGGACCGTTGGGAGAACATGACGTTTCTTTCTAGCTATGGGTGGTGTCAGCGCTTTACAAGCCCTGACATCATTATATTTTTACCTGTATGGTTGTTGGAACGCGAGGCGCCTCGGATATATCGGTCTCTACGGAGCTGATGGATATAGGTCCGATAGGACCGGGAAACGTGTGTTCAAGAATTGCCAATCCACTAACGTAAGTGTGGACCGGCCCAACTGATTCCAGGGGTTACCCAGAGTGTGTAGTCCTAAGACATTTGTTAGAGTGTCTCGAAGCGGTGAGGATCCATCCCTGGCCTCGACTCATGATGGAAATCCAATTTCCATTACATGACATTTGGTTTTATTTGTAGAGCCTAGTATGGCGACATAGTGGGATGTGGCACTATGCCGTATATGATTGATACATTTATATTTGAAGTTGTTTTCATACATTTTACACTATAATAGTATCAAAATGATTTGTTTTGAATGTACCAAGCATGTTTGGCTATCATAAGGTAAAACTCTATTCTCCGGCTTGCGTTGCATTGTGTGATGGGATCTAGTCTTATAATAGCTTCATTTTTCCAAAAAGCATTGCGCTGTTTATTCTATGCACTGGTATTCTTTGGAGGAAACCCGTTTCGTGTTATACGGCGTGGTACCTTGATTTACCTTATTTATAAAGGAAAGATTTAATAACTGTTTTAGTTCTCACACAAGTCACATGACTGACCTGGAGTTTATTGTTTTAAACTAAACTCTAGGTGCCCCTATTTTCCACACGGGCAGCTAGTTATTTTGGTTTTGCGGATTTATATTCTCAGGATCCTGGTTTACAACTGGAACGATATTCAAAAGCTCTGTATCCGGTTATCCTTTTTAGTTGTGTTTTGTATTATTTTCCGCTGCATTGTAATTTGTAAATCTCTGGTATTTATCAAATGTATATTTATTCATACTCTGTATATTCTTGTACTCTAATGTAAAGTGTTGTAATAAGCAATGAAATGTTCTTCTGTTTGTGTTCTGATTCGTCTTGTCCTCAAAGAAATTCGTTCTTTCCTTTACGGGGAAGTTTGGGTCGTTACACTCATGTTGTTGAAGATTCCACTACCCCGGCTTGGTTCGGTCCACCCGATCCGATCCGGATCTTGCAGAATTTCTAGCAAACTTGTTTCGCCCATTCTCGCCATATGACGGCGTTATCAACCATTCTAACTTTTCTAAACTATCATAAAACATTCTAAGCAACAGTAATAACATATAGATTCAGTCAAAAAGGATCAAAATATCAAGCATATAGGCTACTTTAGATCAAACATACCCAAAAACAAGATTTTTCCTTAATCCCCTTAAGCATGTTTTAACTATAGGATTATCAAACTTAATCCAAATTAACCCAAATATTTACCAGAGCCATAAAATAATATTTCAAAGTTTTTAAATATTTTTCCATATTTTTCTAAGTCATAATTTCGCTAATTATCGATAGTCACCCCCTAATTAGCCGTAATTAGTGTAAAAAATTGCTAATCACTCACCTTAACCACAAATAAATCTTAGATCTGAAACTTTAACTGATTTGGCACGGTTCCCATTGTATTCCAGCAGCTCTATCTCGATTTCTATGCTAGTCCGCCTTAATTTGATGTAGATTTGGCTAATATGTGATTAGAAAGTGATTAAGATGAATTTAGAAGGTGGAGGCCATTGCTACGTTTGAAGAAATGTATATGGCAGCTGAGAAAATGAAAAGGAACCATTCTCTAACTCAATTCAGCCCTCTCATAACCCTAATCCCCAAATGGGTTATGGGCCCAGCTGCCAATTACCCTATTAAGCCCGATTAAGTTGTTTTTCTCCTTCCAAATCTTATTTCCGTCATGTCTCCCAAACTGTAAGTCCGTTTGATTAATGTGACCACTTTACGGAAAGGTAAACCATAATCCTAATCCAATGGAAGTGGTTTCAAGTAAAAACTCCTTACCAATCAAAAGTTACAGCGAAACAAGATTCGCCAAGGGTAAAACGGTCATTTAAAAATTAGTAAAAATCATGAGCGTGGGAAATGACCCCAGTAGTCGTTCCCCTAAGTTACACGACCATACGACATCATATGTAAATGAAATTAATATTCTACGATCCTCCGATGCGTAGAATGCAGGTCGTTACAGTTAAGTAATCATTTTTTAAATGTTGATATTTGATTATCATTTATTTAATAGTAATCAAAGTGGAAATCTTGGGATTTAAAAGGAATAATGGAAATTTATCAAACGGTAAGGCCTGTTTATAACAAATTGATATTTTAAAGAAAATTATATGAATAATAATATAAGTTAAGTTTAAATTGTCGTTTAAAGCGAATTCTTATTTGAGATTCTATTTAATTGGACTTATGAAATCGAAGATTTTGACGAATTTATAAAACCCTAGTTTTAAACTGGTGATTAAAATGGCTTGTGAATGAAATAAAAGTTGAAAATATGAAATTAAAGAATTAGAATCTAACAGGAGATCGGTTGAGATAAATGGTTTTCTGAATATTGATCTGACGTTGGTTTCAGCCTTCAGGGTTGATATTTAGTGAATTATTTTCTTACTGATTTACGGTCAGGGACTAATGAAGGTTTGAAATGGAAATCCAAACGAGAACCCAAATTTGGCTTAAAGTGGTGAGGTGAGTTGAGTTATAAAGATGCGATATAAATTTGCTATATGAAATAAGAGATGAATTTCATTAAGGTATAACTAAAATAGGATTTGTTTTGATATTAGGAATGAATATCGGTTTTTGGTATTACAACTGATATTTATCTTAAGGTAAGAACGTTGTTGATCAAGGTATGAGAGGTAATTAAAATACTCCAACTTGAACGACTTCAGGATTATCGGAGGAAGATATTAGTTGTAACGGCGGAGATGTATGAAGTAATTTATTTTGAGAAATAATAATGTAACATTATTTGAAGAACTTGGGAATATATATAATGGGATTCGAAAATAGAAGGAAATAAAAAGGGCTTGAGAATATGAAATAATAATTTTATAGTAAAGAGATAAATGAAGGGAGATTTGCGAAAATATAACGATATTTTCGAAGTAAAGTGATGAGATTTAGAATGAGTTTATTCTAAAAGGATAAGTGATGATTATGGTGTTCAAATAACGAAACAAAGAAGATTTCATAACAATTATTTTACGAATAATAAGTTGAATTGATTTACCAATTATAGATAATAAGAAATGTTATAGTAAATGTTTTGAAATGTTAGTTAACAGGAAATCAGATATGATTTCAAGATGTTTTTCTAAGTATCAAAATAAAATGATTTGAGAATATTAAGATATTAAAATTGATATATTATTATTGGTATTACAACCGACATATTATTTTTGATGTCATAGTGATGTTGTATAATAAACCTATGGATCTATTTTATTTTTGTGATTGTTTATTTTGATAGTTAAATAACCGTCGTACCAAATGCTTTGTTGGTATGGAAAGGCTGGGATCGAATTTATACTCAAAAACTTTTCGACCAACAAATATGTAAGCGAAGAAGATATCTAACGTTGATCAGTATGGAACAATTGAAGGTCATAAATCTTCATGAGTGGAAGAATCATTGTTGAATTTCTCTAGCTGATCCCTAGAGATATATATTTGACAGCGATTTTGTCATGATTGGAATTTACAGATTGCAAGGACTAATCGCTACTGGTCTATATGGTGATTTCTAGGATATGGTAGGAGGGTGCCTTCGGTTCATGTTGTTCCTGGATGACTTGTATGGACGAATGTCTAACAAATTATTTTTAAAGGAGCCACGTACGTTGATTTGTACAAACGTATTCCTGTTGTTGGTGGAGAATGGCCCTTCTTTTAGCTTAACAACTAGAGTATTTTTGTGAACGTTAGTTAGCGACTTTGAGGCAGATCTGACGATGTGGCATTCAAAGTAAAGGGTGGCTAGATGTTCTACAAAAGAAAATTTAAACCTTAAGCCTCATCAACTAGGAAATGGCAAAAATCAGGTAGGTCGCATGGCTATGTAGGTTGCTCCCATTAGAGTGTATTTCACCATCTAGAGAATATTCATATTTTTTCTTCTTTTCGCTTCTGTATCTCCTGGGAATGGTTATGTTGGTACCAACCGTAGGTGAAAATATATTCGAAACATTCAAGCGAAATGAATGACCAGTCATGTTTAGCCTGGGTTGCAAGATGTTCTTGTTGAACTCATTGTATTCCTTTCTAGAGATACACTGTCGGAAAGGTGGTCCCATAACTTGCCATGGAAATCCATTCGCCAATAAGAGCTCGCGGTTTTGATTATATAATATGTATGTAGAGCGTGAGATGCAAGCACTCTGCTAGATTGTTATTTATTTGTATTTAGACATTATTATAATATCAGAAGAGATATACGATTTCAAAATGTTTTGGGTTATCGTAAGGTAAAAACCGTCCGTATTTATGTGTGGATTTGGTCTTATAATTATCCTTTTCTTTCGAAAGGATTTGAACATTAAAATCTAGTTGGATGGAACCCTTAAACTTAATGAGTTTTTCTCACGTTGGTTCACCAGGCTGATCCTGGCATTTGCAATGCTCGGGTCAGACTGAGTTTTACAGGTTCAGGTTATCGATGTTATGAAGTCCAGAGACGAGCTGGAGGAGTTCAGACATTGATATCTAGTTATTATTCCGCTGTGTGTTGTATGTTAGGACATATTATTATAATTGTCCAAATGTATTGATGTACTCTGATAATTGTATATATTTCAAGCAATCAATAAATATTTATTTTTTATTTTATTTTGTTCCGCTGTGATGTGAGACTCCATGATATGTTGGTCCTTCTTCTTATTCTTCTATTCTTAAATTTCTTTCTTTCTTATCTCACCCTTTAATTTCTTTCTATTAAAGATTCATAATTTTGTGCAATTTGGGTTGGACATGGGTTGTAATTCGTAAGGGTACAGATTGCGGGCCTTTACAAAAGGTATAATTTAAATCCACTCACCTAATAGCTTTCCTATCCATGAATCCGATCCAAATCCATTATTCCATGGCTTCCTAACTGAATCTATTATCCAAATAACCATGGATTCACAATTCTGGTACTAAAAGAAGAGGAAAAGACTATATAAATCAGATTCAAGGACTTACTTCAAGTTGATCAGAATTATGAACCCCTATTAGTAGATTTATATCTCTTATCTTAAAATCTTGAATCAGGACCCTTATGAACTAGTACTCTAACTTTTTTGAAAATATTTGGGGAGAAAAGATAATGGCAGAGCCTAGGCAACACCTCAGAAATTATGATATTAAGGCTAGGCCCTCCTAGTCTATTTATAGGTGTACGAGAAAGTCTGGACCATCGGGTTTAATCTATTAAAATATGAATCGTACAATTCAGAATTATACATCACAGGAAAACAGACCTGGGCTCGCTCAGGTCGACCCCTGAGTCAAGCCATAGGTCGACCGCCGGGTCGAGCCATAGGTCGACCCCTGGGTCGACCTATAGGTTTACCAGGCAGATCGTGGGTCAACCCGTTCAGGTCTTGGCGATTTTTCTACGACGTAGTTATTTTTGAGTTTAACGTTTAATTAAAACGTTGTTTACTTGCTTTGTATGCTTTTTCGTGATTTATTTTATTCCTTGTATAAACCATGGTTGAGTTTGAATTTCAAATCTATGCGTGTATATACACATGAAATCTTTCAGTTGCTTGCCTTATACTTAATGTAATTAATACTGCCATCAATTAGTTGTTTTGTTCCTTTTAATGCACTCTAATTTAAAAGGCAGTTAATTTCTTTATTTATTTTCCATTTATTATGCATTAATTATATTTTGCTCTTAACTTGCACATTTTATCTTAATGTTTAAATTTGTGTGTGTGTGTATATATACGTGCAACTTTTATTTTATTTTCTAAATTCAAACGGCGTTATGCCATCATTTATTTATTGCCTATTTTCATTGATTACAGGTTTATTCTGGATTTCTCTTTCTACGTATATATTTTTGCACACACATATGTATGCATACTGTGACACCCCACGTCCGCTAATTGACTCTTTATCAGAATGCATTAAGTTTCGTGAAGCGTTATAGGTAAACAGAAACAGAAACATCACAAGACAGATATAAAATAACAGTGGAATTTAAAGCTTTATTAAACAGAAAACATTGTGGTCCAAAACCCAGTTACATCATAAGTTTGAAATACACAAAACCCATTACAATTGTTGTCTTGTTACTAAAACCATCAGAGTACAATAATATAAAAGCATAGTCCCAAAAATATAGCCATATCAAAGAAGATAGGAAATCAAAGCAGTACATCTAAGTAGCTCCAAGCTGAATAAAAGAGAGAATCCTAATCAAGCCTGAGTGTTCCCACCCTGAGAACCAGGAGGGAATGGAAGAGAGAGAAAAGGAAACAAAACGGGTCAGACATAAAGGTTGGCGAGTCCAGTTACTTTTAGCATATAAATAAGTAAAAGCATCATGACAGGCATATAAACTGGATGAGAGAGATAACAGTATCACAAGGCAGGCATAACAGACTGAGCAGAAGAAACAGAATAAACAGAACAGAATATGCTGCACTTCTCAAGTACTTTTCTCTACACCAATACTAGTATAACAGAGACAAGATGATCGCAACAAGAACAAGATGGTATACTTAGGTGTACTTCTAGTGAGGGGTTTTACCCCGTACAATAATAAAAAATAGCCCAACAGAAATGACAGGTGTTACCCCCAATGATAATAATGGGCTCCTAAAAAAGCAAGACTAGATCTACCCTCATTACTACCCAATTGATCGAAGCCCTATCCCATAGACACCCTGTACTGGCCCCACAGTAGGATGTCTCACTTCCTAAAGTGGCAACCCCTTTATTAACGAGATGCACAGCCATCTGCTGACGTCACAGCGTCTTATTATCCCAACGCATGAAGATTCATGCACACACATGAATCCGACGGAGTGCACCGTCAACATCCCCACTTAAATGAACCTCTTACAATCAACTCTGTCAGCTTGCCCGGACCCCAACCTAGATCGGGGTTCCCCGTTTGATACCAAGATGGGTTACTTACTGATATGGGTCCCACACAACAGATGATACAAGCTTCCCCCATGCTTGCATACCCATTACTAGGATTTTGATAGGTTAGGCATAATAGTTTAACAAGGTTGCTTAACCCTAACATATAAAACAGGTTAAGTTGGTCGGGTAAATACACACACACACACACACACATATATATATATATATATATATATATATATATATATATATCCCACCCCCACAGATTTAAAAAGATTAACTTAACCCCCACTGATTCAAGAAAGTTTACTTAACCCCTACTTAATTTGTTAGGTTCATGTAACCCCCACAGATTTAAACAGGTTAAGTATTTCAGGTGAACAAGTTATTATCATATTTCCATTCATGGTTGTTAATGGACAAGACCTCTCACATTAAGTCCACCACTTGTGGATTCCGGATATGTCGGGCGATTCCGAGCAGACTTCTACCATAAGTCGGACTTAACCTCGTGTCTTAGCACCGTTACGTGCACATTTATGCACTAGACCCCTCACATTAGATTTACCATTTGTGGACGCTGGATTTGTTGGGTGGTTCTGGACAGGCTTCAACCACAAGTGCAATCTAACCTCTTGTATGAGCACGGTTACAGTTTCTAATTACTGTAAATCTAGGCATGTTCATTATTGAACAATTTTTCATGTTTATCCAAGGTTATGCCCCAAATCCTAGTCTGATCCACGACACAAGTTATGCCTCAAGTTAAAGTTTTAGATCAAGGTATAGATTTTGCCCCAAATCCCAATCATGTTTTACAATATAAGTTACTCCCCAATTTATCATTTCCAACTATTCCTAATTTCATGCACTCGCATATTTCAGCGATAGGCCTAGGCTCGAAGGTAGGCTGACTATAAAGAAAAAGGGAAGGAGGGAGAGAAGATAACAGAAATCGGCATGATAACAAAATAGACATATGATGACAGAAAGAAGCATACTAAAAGAATGGGCATATGGTGACATGATTAGGCATAATAACAGAATAGGCATATGGTGACATGATTAGGCATAATAATAGAATAGGCATATCAGGAATGGGCATATGAGAACTCAACAGTAAATCAGGTGTACAAGTAGTGGCAGATTTATTTAGTTATGATTCAAGTTATTGACAGGCATAGGTTTAGATCTAACTTATAAATATGTCAAGATTACTTATTAAATGTTTACGTCTAACAGAAAAATAAACTCACTGTGACTGGATCTAAAGGACAGAGAATCGACTGTTGATGTTGTAGCAGAGATTCTTGTATGCTTATAAATTGTTGGTGCAGAAGAATAGGCTAGTTCAATCTGAGTTGGGGCAGCACCTCGTTGTCTCCATTGTTTTTGGTGAATAAAACAATAGAAATGAGGTCCTATTTATAGCCTACGGTCAACGAATCTGGTCAAGAAATGAGTCCATGTTCACAGACATGGATCTGCACCAGATCTGGGTGGGGTCGACACCACCATGAAGTGGTCGACTCAGGGGTCGACACCCCCGTGAAGGTGTCGACACCCATGGGGCATGGGGTCGATCCCTAACAAGCTGAATTCCCTCCTTTCCCCACTCTTTGATTTTTGATTTTCTGGACATGATTAATTTATATTTCTTATATGTATACAAACTTCAAACCTTAATATCTTCTTCATACGATGTTCATTTTACGCAAACTCGGAGTCTATCTTAAGCCAAATTCCAAGACAACCGTAATAGCGCAGTCTGTTTTACTTAATTCCCAATATTTAATTAATTATTCTTATGTTTATCATTATAGTGTTCTTTAAAATTACGGGGTGTGACATTCTCCCTAATTAAAGGATTTCGTCCTCGAAATATCTAAGCTAAGAAGAATGTATATCTTAACATTCATCATCCATAGACTCATCCACCAACCACAGGTGTGTGTATATGTCCCTATACAAATGCGAAAAATCAGGCGGTTTACTGATTCAGTTGAACTCCTTAATTGTAACACTCCACGTCCATTAATGTCACTCTCAAAGGGAATGCATTAACTTTCATGGAGTATTATTGGTGAATAGAATAGAATATAACAAGACAGATACATATATTGGTACTTGAAAATTTTCAAAACAACTTCTAGTTTCAGCGGAGAAATAGTTTGATTACAACTACATCATAAACCAACAGTAAAACCAAGTACACTTAGTAGCCATCTTAACAAATTATTTTCTGAGTACATAAAGTAAAAAGCATAACCCCAATCATAAGTAGCCATAAAAGAGATGAGCTGAATTTTACTTTCAGCAATCCAAGCACTTCCAAAGAGAGAGAAAGATTCGAATAAGGCTCCACTAGCACTAGTCCCACCCTGAGAACCTGGGGGGTGAAAAAGGAAGAAAAGAGGCGAAAACAAAGGGGGTCAGACATAAAGTTTGGCGAGTACCATAACTTTAACAATATAATTATTAAATTAATTAGGATAAGGCATAAACTGGTAAAACAAGGGATGACTGTGAAACAAGTGGGCAAGACAAAACGAACAAGAGGAATATTCTGGCGTTAATCTCGCTCCTAATCACTATAGGATAATTATTATATTGCACCGTTACTAGTCACCCTAAGAGTTAATCCTGCCTATTGAACATAATAATCATAATTGTAGTTTCGTGTACCCCTAGTTGTCTCCATAGGTGCCGCCTACCCCTATCTCCACTAGTTGTACCCACTACCCCCATGAGTTCGACTCCCTAACTCGTAGATACTCGTGCTGGTCCCACAGTGAGGTGTATCACTCCCCAAAGTGGCAGCCTGATACCACTAAAGATGCACGGTTTATATCTACATGATGCAACAACGTCTTACCTACCAGCCCGGGCCCATGCACGCACATGACCCCGTTGGACTTGCGTCGCCACCATTAACCCGTTTTGACCTCTTACAATCAAACCCAGTAAGCGTGTCCCGTCCTCGATCTAACTCGAGCTCACAAAGATACTTAATGGGTTACTGGTTTGAAAAGGGTCCCCCATGCTTGACACAAGCTTTCCACCTATGCTTGGTCCCTACTAGAATTTTCCACTTAACCCCTTCTTATTCATGTCTTCTTACATGTTTCAATTTGGTTAAGTGTTTCTAATCGTATTTCACATGTCACCCATGTCACCCACTTAACCCCTATGTCCCACCACATGTTTATCTTGGTTAAGTGTTACTTAATTCATTATAACCGTAACCTTGTAAGACCTCTCACATTAGACTACCGTTTGCGGTTGCTGGATTTACCGGGCGGGTCCGGGCAGTCTTATACCGCAAACGAGTCTAACCTCGTGTCTTTACAATTGTTACACATTTAATTTATGCCTTTGACCTCTCATATTAGACTACCGTTTGTGGTTGCGGGATTTGTCGGGCGGGTCCGGACAGTCTTACACCACAAACGAGTCTAACCTCGTGTCTTAGGCGTTTATTATTACAAATTATTTCACCCCAATTTGAATTAATTATCCCTATTCAAATTGTCAATAATTTCCAAATTAATTATGTCCATAATTGTCACCTAAATTATGTCCATACTTTTTAGGTATAAAAATTATACCAATTAATGTCTCAATTTAACTATATGCTTTGAAAGCCATTTTATGCCAATTCACAATTTACATAATTATTATTTTCCCATTGTCCTCACGCTATTCGTACGTTTAAATATGAAATATGTTAGACTCGCAAATAGTCTAACTTATAAAAAATAAACATCACAACTTGCATAACACATAAAAATAGATCTAACTTGCAAATAGGAATTATAACATAAATTTGCATAGCCAATAATTTGCGTAGCCAATAATTTGCATAGACAATGGTCATATAGAATCATATATTTGCATAAACTACCATGGATCTAAATATCGATCTAAACATGAAATTGTGAACTTGCATATATGAATTATGGGTCCCACCTAAACTTGCATATGTGAATATATTTTTCACCTAAAAAATGCGAATATAGTTTTCACCTAAACTTGAATATGGATTCCTACAACTTGCATATGAATTTATCACATGTTTTTGCATATAAACTAGCATATGTATATACTTGATTCACATATAAACTTGTGTACAATTCACATATAGACTTGCATAAGATTTATATTCAAACTAGCATATGATTTAACATCCCAAACTTGCATAAAATTCACATACGAATTAGCATATGATTTAACATCCCAAACTTCCAAAAGATTCACATACGAATTAACATATGTAAAAATGGACTTGCATAAGATTCATATTCAAACTAGCATATGACTTAACATCCCAAACTAGCATAAGGTTTCACATACGAACTAGCATATGATTTACATCTCAAACTTGCATAAAATAAATCAAGTTAAACATGTATAATTGGACATATGAAATAGATCTACCAACATAAGGTAACAAAGTTAAACAATCATCATGTGATTCAACAGACACGTTCTCATAATCCAATTATAACTCATCATAATTAATTTATTAATTATATTGTGAAAGAAATAGTACTCACAAAGATAGGTTAGAGAAGAGAATGGTTCGTTCGTCTTTTGAATTAGATTTCTGACTTGCTTAATCCTAAGCTTTAGGAAGAAGAACTATCCAAGCATCTTCATGGTAGCCAAGAGACAAATTTATGTTTAGGTTTAGGGTTTGAGTCTAGGCACTCTTTTATAGAAGTTTAAATCAATCTAAGCCATTAGATTATCATAGGAGCAATCCCAACCATCAAGACTAGATAGAGTTTTCTAGAACAGACACATCAGCCCTAATGACTCAGCAAAGAGTCAGAAATCATCACATTTCAGATCTTCCCGAGGGGGGTAGGTCGACCCCCAGGTCGACCTGTATAGGGTTGGTCGACCCCCAGGTCGACCTGGCCCTTGGGCGGGATAATTCCCGCCCAGCCTCTTCCCTTTCTGAATTTTGAATTTATTATTCTAAACTATTTTAATTTATATAAAGTTGCTGAAACTTCCGAGGGCCATAACTTCCTCATACGAAGTCCGATTTACGAAAACTTGGATCTATTCCAAGCAAAATTTCGAGATGAACGCAATTGCGTAACCCATTTCCCTTAATTCTCACTTTAATAATTAAGTATTCTTAGGATTGTTAATTTTAATATTCACAGAAAATTCAGGGTGTTACATTCTTCCCTCCTTAAAGGATTTCACCCCCGAAATCTCCAAGTTAAGGAGAATGTATATCCTAACAACCAATCATCCATCTACTCAACAATCAAACACAGGCATCCATTGTCCTTACAAGATTTCAAATGTCGCATGAACATATTCAGAAAGTGTGTGTATATGTTCCTTATCTAACGCAAAATCAGGTAGTCCACTAATTCAGTTGACCTCCTTAATGCAAATCATGATAGTTCCATGCGTCCATTATGCATGCAAAAGAATCCTAATGATACATATTACTTCTACATGTGTGCACAACCATTCATCAGAATGCAACATCCATACGATAAAACAACCATTATACATCCATTAATTTAAATATGCACACACATTTATATGCAATATGAAAGTGATTGATCCGATCTAGTGCCTAAAGTGTGTGTGCATGCATCCACGAGCAATCACTAGCAACCACTTGCAACCACTCGCAACCATCAATCAAAAAATGTTTCACATACATGTTTACATCCACCGGTTTCTACCTAAGGATAAAGAATAGGACTGAGAAGGTATACTTAAAAGATAGATATAAGCATGAATAAATTTATGGAAAAAGAGATCAAGGAGGTACCCTTAAAGAGAAAAGGGTAGGCTGCGCGTATTTTCCTCTCAGTTTCCCAAATTGAGTCTTCCTCAGCGTCACTCCATTGAACTTTAACAAGCTTGACTTCACGGTTGCGTAGCTTTTTGATTTCCGTACCTAAGATACGAGTTGGAACTCTCCTCACAGTCACTTCTCGTTCCACTTTTACTTCCTCCAGTATACTTGGCTCCACCACTTCTGCAGATTCATGTAAGCACTGTCGTAGTTGAGAAACATGAAAAACATTATGAACTCCAGCCAGTCTCTTGGGTAGCTCTACTCTGTAAGCCATCGTCCCAATCCTTTCAATGATAGGAAATGGTCCTACAAATCTTGGTGCTAGCTTTCCTACGGACCCAAAGCGAATGACATTCCTCAAAGGAGATACTTTAAGGAATACCCTGTCTCCAACCTCAAACTCAAGGTCGGTCCTTCTTTTGTCTACGTAGGACTTCTGTCTATCTTGTGCAGCCTTCATCCATCTTCTTATCAAGTCCACCTTTTATGAGGTCTATCTAATCATGTCTGGTCCAAGTACGAGCTTGTCTGTAGACTCCCACCAACAAGGTGGTGATCGGCATGGTCTTCCATATAAAGCTTTGAAGGACACCATGCCTATGGTAGCTTGGTAGCTATTCTGTAGGCGAATTCCACCAGAGGAAGATGATCCTCCCATGTCCCTCCAAAGTCAAGAATGCACAATCTCAAGAGGTCTTCCAATACTCTATTCACCCTTTCCGTCTGACCATCGGTTTAGGGGTGATAGGCCGTGCTTAAGCATAATTGTGTGCCTATAGCCTTTTGCAAATTCTTCCAAAACTCACTCGTAAAGATAGGATCTCGATCACTCACTATGCTGGAAGGTATCCCATGGAGTCGAACTATCTGTTTAAGATAAATGGATGCTAGGGACGAGGCAGTTCTTCTACTTTTAGCAGGTATAAAGTGAGCGCTTTTAGTGAGCCTGCCCACTATTACCAAAATACTGGTATTGCCCCCTTCTTGACCTAGGCAACCCATCAACAAAGTCCATCGAAATGCTATCCCACTTCCACTGTGGGACCTTGAGAGGATGAACCAGACCACTGGGCCTCTTCTGCTCCGATTTGACTTGCTGGCATATCAAACACTTAGCGACGAACTCAGCTACATCTCTCTTCATGCCATTCCAAAAGAAAACCCTTTTTATATCCTTATACATCTTGTCTCCTCCTGGGTGTATGGTCAGCTTAGAATAGTGTGCTTCTTCGAGAACCGTCTTCACTAAATCCCTAACTTGTGGGATGCACAGCCTTCCAACCCGTCTCAACCAACCCTTATCATCGGCGGAGTATCTAGTGAGGTGACTAGAAGTCTCATCCCTAACTAGCTTATCCATCATGTCAACAAGCTGAGGGTCTTCTCGTTGTGCGGTTCCTATTGAGTCCAAAAGAGTAGGCCGCACCTCTAGTGATGTTAATAGACCAGGCACAATTTCAGAGGAGGGTCTAAAGTTAAAGTTTTCTATATACTCCAAGCTTTGCCTTTCTACAAAGAGTGGACTCAAGGTCAGCTTCTTCCTACTTAAGGCGTCTGCTACCACATTACCCTTGCCAGGGGTATAGGAAATCTCAAAATCGTAGGATGCTAAGAACTCCATCCACCTTTGTTGCCTCAAGTTAAGATCTTTCTATGAGAAAAGCTACTTCAACGATTTATGGTCAGGATACAATTTAAACTTTTCACCTAGGAGATAATGGCGCCAAGACTTAAGCGCAAAGATGATGGCAGCCAACTCTAGATCATGGGTTGGGTAGTTTTTCTCATGTACTTACAATTGTCTGCCTCCATAAGCTACTACCTTCCCTTCTTGCATCAAGACAGCGCCTAGTCCTGTACCACATGCATCCGTGTATACGGTAAACATCTTGCTCCCATCCGGCAATGTCAGAACTGGGGCTGTTGTTAGAGCCCTTTTCAAACATTGGGAAGCAATATTGCAATCCAAATCCCAAGCGAAATTAGGTTCTTCTTCGTTAATCTTGTGAGTGGGGCTGAGATTTTTGCAAAGTCTTTAATGAATTTTCGGTAAAAGCCCGCTAGCTCGAGGAAGCTTCGGACTTCGGTTGCATTCCGTGGAACCTTCCAATTATGCACCGCAACTACTTTTGCGATTTCCACAGCTAACCCTTCTTTGGACACCACATGTCCAAGAAATCTCACTTCTTCTCTCTAGAAATGGCATTTGGAGAATTTTGCTTTCAGCTGATGTGCACGAAGAGTATCCATGACTTCTCTTAAGTGCAAAGTATGCTCTTCTTCATTCTTTGAGAAAATCAAAATGTCGTCTACGAAGACCACCATAAACTTATTAAGGAATTCTCTAAACACCCTGCTCATCAAGTCAACGAAGTAAGCAGGTGCGTTTGTCAAGCTGAAAGGCATGACAAGCCATTCAAAGAAACCATCCGGGGTTCTAAACGCGGTCTTATCAATGATGTCTTCAGCCACTCTTAGCTGATGGAACCCGATAGCCAAATCTAGTTGGGAGAAAATAGACGCACCTACAAGCTGATCAAACAAATCATCTATTCTTGGAAGTGGGTGCCTATTCTTCTTGGTCAGCTTGTTTAGCTCCCTATAATCAACGCATAGGCGAAGTGAACCATCCGCTTTGGTTTCGAACACTACTAGAGCACCCCATTCAGAAATACTCCGCCTTATAAACCCCTTTTCGAGCAGCTCTTTGACTTGCTTATTGAGCTCTTTTCTCTCCCTCGGAGTCATGTGTCTAACGGGTAGAGATACGGGTTTTGCATTATCAACTAGGTATATGCGGAAGTCTATCTCCCGCTTCGGGGGTAAGCCCTTGACCTATTCAAATACATCTGAGTATTCACGGACTACCCTAACCAACTGCAAGTTTTCAACAGACGCATCAAGAGATTCTAGGTAGCTAAGCATAACAGAATGTATGGGATTACAAGAGAGTTCGAGAGTGTTGTCAAGGAAAGTCATAAGTTTAACCACTCTCTTTTCACAATCGAGGACGGCACCATTACTGGATAACCAATCCATGCCTAGAGTGAAGCCAAGAACTAAGGCGTTGCATTCAAACTCAACGCTCAAGATAGACACTCTCAAATCCCGACAAATCATTCAAAGATGAGCCAAACCACCAATAGGATTTGAGACTACTATGGGATCCGTAACTAGACTAGTATTTAGGTGCAGTGTTTCAACTAACGAAGCAGACACAAACGAGTGTGAAGCGCCAGAATCAAACAAAGTACGAACAGGATGATCAAACAGAATAAACCAAACTTTCAACAGAAATGTTTCTACCTCTCTCCTGTCCTGGTGCCATGAGAGCGTGAACCTGCACTCTTGCCTGTCCTGGTGCCATGAGAGCCTGAACCTGCCCTCCAGAAGTAGAACCAGTCCTCTGCCCTTGTCCTTGTCTTCTTGGGCAGTCTTTGATCAGATGTCCTGCCTCACCACAGTTAAAGCAGCCGGTCTTATTCTTCTTCCTACATTCCTTGCTCAGATGGCCTGGTGTTCCACAATTAAAGCATCTTTTCTTTCCTTTTCTATTGTTGTCCTTACCACCTTTCTTAGGTTGCTGCTTTGACTTCTTTTGATCCCCTTTCTTTTCTGGTGCCTTATTAGCATTAGCGCCTTTCACCTCTTCATGCATAAGTGCCATGTCAACCAGTTTCTCAAAGGTAGCCCCTATAGGAATGTGGGTCATAGCCAACCCATGTAGCGGCTCATTCAAACCTTTAACGAATCTCAGGGCCTTCTTTTCAGGTGTGTTTAACAAGTCTAAGCCAAACCTCGCCAACTGATTGAACTTGTTGACGTACTCCTTTACTGATAAATTCCCCTGCTTCAATGCCAAGAACCTTTCCATGTATAAATTCTCTTCTGCTCGTGAGAGAAATTTCATCTCGAACCTATGTCTGAAATCCATCCATGTCTCCACCGGACACTCTCCATTCGTGACCTCCCACTAGAACGAGGCTTCGTCCTTCATTAACCAAGCAGCCAATTGGGCCTTCTTTCCATCTTCTATTTCAAAGATACCAAACAAATCTTCTACCTCCTTAAGCCAATTTCGAGCTTCAACAAATGTCTCTGATCTGTGAAAAGGTTTTCCGCCCATTGCTCGAAAGTCTTTGCATATTTTTGAGAAAGTATCAACACAGGGAGGGGGAGGAGGAGGAGCGGCTGCAGCTGGGGAAGGAGGGATGTCTGCTGGGCCCGTGGCGGTGGCCCTAGCCTCCAAATACCTTCTGAACCAGGTTGGTATCGGTATTCCCTCGGGTATCTCGGGTAACCCAGACATGCTAAAAAGAAAAAGAAGAGATTCAAAATGGAGAATTCGAAAGAAAGATATATGCCTCTTGGGGGTTATGTTTTTAAAACAAACTTTTCTCTTGAAAATACTCTCCATAAAACATACTTTTGAAAGTACTTCTTTATAAAACGCTTTTGAAAAACATTTTTTCAAAATCTCTTATATGTTCTGTTAACCTTCAGCTCTAATACCACATGTAACACCCCACGTCCATTAATGTCACTCTCAAAGGGAATGCATTAACTTTCATGGAGTATTATTGGTGAATAGAACAGAATATAACAAGACAGATATATATATATATATATTGATACTTGAAAATTTTCAAACAACCTTTTATTTCAACGGAGAAATAATTTGATTACAACAACATCATAAACCAATAGTAAAACCAAGTACACTTAGTAGCCATCTTAACAAATTGTTTTCTGAGTACATAAAGTAAAAAAGCATAACCCTAATCATAAGTAGCCATAAAAGAGATGAGCTGAACTTTACTTTCAGCAATCCAAGCACTTCCAAAGAGAGAGAAAGATCCGAATCAAGCTCCACTAGCACTAGTCCCACCCTGAGAACCTTCCGGGGGGAGAGGAAGAAAAGAGGCGAAAACAAAGGGGGTCAGATATAAAGTCTAGCGAGTACCATAACTTTAACGATATAATTATTAAAGTAATTAGGATAAGGCATAAACTGGTAAAACCAGGAATGACTGTGAAACAAGTGGGCAAGACAAAACGAACAAGAGGAATATTTTGGCGTTAATCTCGGTCCTAATCACTATAGGATAATTACTATACTGCACCATTACTAGTCACCCTAAGAGTTGATCCCGCCTACTGAACATAATAATCATAATGGTAGTTTCGTGTACCTCTAGCTGTCTCCATAGGTGCCGCCTGCCCCTATCTCCACTAGTTTTACCTGATACCCCCATGCGATCAACTCCCTAACTCGTAGATACCCGTGTTGGTCCCACAACGGGGTGTATCACTCCCCAAAGTAGCAACCCGATACCACTAAAGATGCACGACTTATATCTACACAATGCAACAACGTCTTAATTACCAGCCAGGGCCCACACACGCACATGACCCCGTTGGACTTGCGTTGCCACCGTTAACCCGTTTTGACCTCTTACAATCAAACCCAGTAAGCGTGACCCGTCCTCGATCTAACTCGAGCTCACAAAGATACTTAATGGGTTACTGGTTTGAAAAGGGTCCCCCATGCTTGACACAAGCTTTCCACCTATGCTTGGTCCCCACAAGAATTTTCCACTTAACCCCTTCTTATTCATGTCTTCTTACATGTTTCAATTTGGTTAAGTGTTTCTAATCGTATTCCACATGTCACCCATGTCACTCACTTAACCCCCATGTCCCACCACATGTTTATCTTGGTTAAGTGTTACTTAATTCATTATAACCGTAACCTTGTAAGACCTCTCACATTAGACTACCGTCTGCAGTTGCTGGATTTGCCGGGAGGGTCCGGGCAGTCTTATACCGCAAACGAGTTTAACCTCCGTGTCTTTTCAATTGTTGCACATTTAATTTATGCCTTTGACCTCTCACATTAGACTGCCGTTTGTGGTTGCTGGATTTGCCGGGCGGGTCCGGGCAGTCTTATACCACAAACGAGTCTAACCTCGTGTCTTAGACGTTTATTATTACAAATTATTTCACCCTAATTAGAATTAATTATCCCTATTCAATTTGTCAATAATTTCCAAATTAATTATGTCCATAATTGTCACCTAAATTATGTCCATACTTTTTAGGTATAGAAATTATACCAATTAATGTCTCAATTTAATTATATGCTTTTAAAGCCATTTTATGCCAATTCACAATTTACATAATTAATATTTTCCCATTGTCCTCACGCTATTCGTATGTTCAAATATGAAATATTTTAGACTCGCAAATAGTCTAACTTATAAAAAGAAACATCACAACTTGCATAACACATAAAAATAGATCTAACTTGCAAATAGGAATTATAACATAAATTTGCATAGCCAATAATTTGCATAGACAATGGTCATATAGAATCGTATATTTGCATAAACTACCATGGATCTAAATATCGATCTAAATATGAAATTGTGAACTTGCATATATGAATTATGGGTCCCACCTAAACTTGCATATGTGAATATAATTTTCACCTAAAAAATGTGAATATAGTATTCACCTAAACTTGCATATGGATTCCTATAACTTGCATATGAATTTATCACATGTTTTTGCATATAAACTAGCATATGTATATACTTGATTCACATATAAACTTGTGTACAATTCACATATAGACTTGCATAAGATTCATATTCGAACTAGCATACGATTTAACATCCCAAACTTGCATAAAATTCACATATGAATTAGCATATGATTTAACATCCCAAACTTGCATAAGATTTACATACGAATTAACATATGTAAAAACAGACTTGCATAAGATTCATATTCAAACTAGCATATGATTTAACGTCCCAAACTTGCATAAGGTTTCACATACGAACTAGCATATGATGTACATCCCAAACTTGCATAAAGTGAGTCAAGTTAAACATGTATAATTGGACATATGAAATATATCTACCAACATGAGATAACAAAGTTAAACAATCATCATGTGATTCAACAGACATGTTTTCATAATCCAATTATAACTCATCATAATTAATTTATTAATTATATTGTGAAAGAAATAGTACTCACAAAGATAGGTTAGAGAAGAGAATGGTTCGTTCGTCTTTTGAATTAGAATTCTGACTTGCTAAATCCTATGCTTTAGGAAGAAGAACTATCCTAGCAGCAGCATGGTAGCCAAGAGACAAATTTATGTTTAGGTTTAGGGTTTGAGTCTAGGCACTCTTTTATAGAAGTTTAAATCAACCTAAGCCGTTCGATTATCATAGGAGCAATCCCAACCATCCAGATAAGATAGAGTTATCTAGAACAGCCACATCAGCCCTAATGACTCAGCAAAGAGTCAGAAATCGTCACATTTCAAATCTTCCCGAGGGAGGGTAGGTCGACCCCCTGGTCGACCTGTATAGGGTAGGTCGATCCACAGGTTGACCCCCTGGTTGACCTGGCCTTTGGGCAGGATAATTCTCACCCAGCCTCTTCCCTTTTTGAATTTGAATTTCGAATTTATTATTCTGAACTATTTTAATTTATATAAAATTGCTGAAATTTCCGGGGGCCATAACTTCCTCATACGAAGTCCGATTTATGAAAACTTGGACTCTATTCCTAGCAGAATTTCGAGACGAACGTAATGGCGTAACCCATTTCCCTTAATTCTCCATTTAATAATTAAGTATTCTAAGGAATGTTAATTTTAATATTCACAGAAAATTCAGGGTGTTACATTAATGCAATGTATGTTAGTGCCATGAATCCAACTTGTATGCAAATAGTCCTAATATATTATGTAAATGTTATATGCGTGCATAATCATCCATCCAAATGCAACATCCATATGATGATACATCCATTTCCATCAATACAAAGAAGAAAAATGCACATGCATCCATATGCAGTATGAGAGTGATTGAGTCGAAGTGCATAATGTGTGTGTACATGCATCCACGAGCAACCACTAGCAAACACTTTCTTCCACTAGCATCCATCAAACATAACATGTCTAGAAACATATGTTTACATCCATTGGATTTCTGCCTAAAGATCGAAGATTCGATCGATAGGATATACCTAATGATAGAAATAAGTACGAATACAAGCTTTGGAAAAAGAAGTTAAGAATATACCCTTGAAAAGAAAAGGGTATGAAGTGAGAATCTTGTCTTCAGTCTCACAACTTGCATTCTCAGGGTCATTTCCCCATTGAACTTTCATCAACTTGACCTCTTGATTGCATAGCTTCTTAACTTCTGATCCAAGAATACGGGTAGGAACTCGTCTAACCGCCGCCTCCCGTTCCACCTCTACTTCCTCAAGAATACTCGGCTCAACTACTTCTGCGGTATCATGCAAGCACTTCCGTAAATGAGAAACGTGGAAAACATCATGAACACCAGTCAGTCTTTCTAGTAACTTCACTCTATAATCCATTTAACCAATCCTTTCTATTATGGGAAATGGCCATACAAGTCTTGGCGCCAATTTCCCTATAGATCCAAAACGAACCACATTCCTCAAAGGTGATACTTTGAAAAAAAAACATGTCTCCTACTTCAAACTCAATATCGGTCCTTCTCTTATCTATGTAGGACTTCTGCCTGTCTTGAGCTGTCTTCATGCGTATGTGGATAAGATCAATCTTCTCTGAAGTTTACCTAATCATCTCAGATCCAAGTAGAAGCCTCTCTGTAGACTCCCACCAACAAGTCGGTGATTTACAGGGTCGTCCGTACAATGCCTCGAAGGGTGCCATGCCAATACTAGCCTGATAACTGTTGTTGTAGGCGAACTCTACCAAAGAAAGATGCTCTTCCCAAGTCCCTTCGAAGTCTAGGATACACAGCCTTTAAAGATCCTCAAGAACTTTATTTACCCTTTCCGTCTGTTCATCGGTCTGAGGGTGATAAGCAGTTCTCAAACACAACTGTGTTCCTAATGCCTCTTGCAAGCTTCTCCAAAACTGACTGGTGAATATGGGGTCACGATCACTCACAATACTGGAAGGTACTCCATGCAGACGGACTATCTCACGAAAATAAACGGTTGCCAACCTTGTTACTGTCCTCTTACTCTTAATAGGAATGAAATGAGCACTCTTAGCAAGTCGATCAACTACAACCTAGATACTGGTGTTGCCTTTCCTTGATCTAGGAAAACCATCAATGAAATCCATAGAGACGCTCTCCCAGTTCCACTATGGGACTTCCAAAGGATGAAGTAAACCATCAGTTTCCTTTGCTCAGCCTTGACTTGCTGGAAAATCAAACGTCGAGAAACAAACCCTGCTACATCTTTCTTCATCCCAGCCCAAAAAGAAAACCCTCTTCATATCTTTATACATCTTATCACCGCCTGGATGAATATCATCCTAGAATGATGGGCTTCCTCAAGGACTGTCTTCAACAAACTCCCAACTCGGGGAACACAAAACCTTCCATCTCATCGCAACCACCCTCTATCATCCGTAGAATATCTACTGAGGTGACTGGAAGCCTCCCCTCTAATGATGCCAATAAACTAGGGTGAACTCAGTAGAGGGTTTAAATTAAAAATTCAATATATACTCCAAGCTCTGCCTCTCTACAAATAGAGGACTCAAAGACATCACTCAGTGCATCTGCCACTACATTACCCTTACCGGGGGTATAAGCAATCTCAAAATCATAGGATGTTCGGAACTTCATCCATTTTGTTGCCTTAAATTGAGATCCTTCTACGAGAACAAGTACTTGAGAAATTTATGATCGGTATACAACTCAAACTTCTCTCCAAGTAGATAATGACGCCAAGTCTTAAGCACGAATACTATGGCTGTCAACTATAAGTCATGGGTAGGTAGTTATTTTCATGAACTCTTAACTGTCTACCTCCACAACGTACTATTCTTCCCTCTTGCATCAGAACCGCACCAAGCCCTGTACCACATGCATCAGTGTATACTGTGAACACTTTGTTCCCATCAGGCAAAGTCAAGACTGAGGTTTCCGTCAGAGCCCTCTTCAATCGTTGAAAAGCATCTTCACAGTCTATGTCCCAAGAAAATGTTAGATTCTTCTTCGTCAGTCTGGTGAGTGGGGATGATATTTGAAAGAACCCGTAACTTCCCCATGAAGGAAAGAACGAATTGCTTTGAGGATAAGACGAATCAGAACACAAACATAAGAACATTTCATTGCTTATTACAGCAATCCCATCAGAGTACAAGAATATACAGAGTATGAATAAATATTACACATTTGATAAATATCAGAGATTTAAATTACATTTAAATACATAGCAGCGGAAAAATAATATAAAACATAACTGAAAGAAATACACGGATACAGAGCTTTCCGAATATCACTTCAGCTATAAACCAGGATCCTGTGAATATAAATCTGCAAAATCCAACAACTAGCTGCCCGTGTGGAAAATAGGGGCACCCAGAGTTTAGGTTAAAACAATAAACTCCAGGTCAGTCATGTGACTAGTGTGAGAACTAAAACAGTTATTAATCTTTATTTTTAAAGTTAGGTAAATCAAGGGACCACGTTGTATAACATGGAACGGGTTTCCTCCCAAGAATACCAGTGCATAAAACAAACAGCGCAATGCTAAATAAAGAAAAATGAAGCTATTATAAGACCCCGGTCCCATCACACAATGCAACGCAAGCCGGAGGATACGGTTTTACCTTATAATAGCCAAATAATGCTTGATACGTTTAAAAACAAATTATTTTGGTATTACTATAAGTGTATAGTGTAAAAACAATTTCAATCATAAGTATCAATCATAGACAGCATAACTACCATCTATTATGTCGCCATACTAGGTTCTACAAATAAAACCGAATTATTACGTATTGGAAATTGGATTCCATCATGAGTCGAGGAAAAGGGCAAGCTCCTTTCCGTTCGAGACACTCTAGCAAACGTCTCAGGACCACACACAGCGATCCTTGGAACCTCCAAGGCCGGTCCTCTCTTACTTTTGAGGATTAGTATTCCTGAACACACGTTTTGGGGTCCTATAGGACCTATATCCGAGGCGCCTCGCATCCAACAACCACACAGTTAAAAATAATATAAATGTCAGGGCTGGTAGGTCATTGACATCACCCATAGCTAGAAAGAAACGTCGTGCACTCCTTGGGTCCTTATCCCGTTTTTGACTCATACCGAGGTGTGAGGCTCGCGAATTAACGCTACACACAAAGCTACGCCACATAGGCCGTGCTTTGATCATCAACCACAAGACTTTGCTTTTCAACAGAAGCCTTGATCATCTGCCACTTAGGCATGCCACACAGGCAGTTCATGCCATGCGATTGATATCCATCAATATATAACCTCTGAGCTCGTACGTCTCAAAGAAGGGCGTTAAGCAAGAGAATAAATTCTCCGCCGCCAAACAGATATATATTTAATAGAAATCAATCACACAGAATAAAATCCAATGTCAGATACATAGTCCATTTACAAGTTCGTTCTGGGTCTGAACGAAACCGGAGGAACCTTATTCCTAGCATATCCATCGATCTCCAAGTACGTCTGGACGATCACCAACTGATTCCCTCCTCTTGGGTGTACAACCCAATCAAGATCATCAGTAATCATCCTAACGATGTGAAGACCTCCGGTCTTCAACCACCGTCTTCATCTTCGACTTATCGTCGAATCGGTTATTCAGAATGGGTATAAACCCGGCCTTTCCGAATAACTCGCGTATATAATAAACAAGTGCTACACAAACACAACATACGTCTCATTCCAATTCAGAATATTCTTTTATTCAAATATTCACATTCTTAGGGAAAGGTTCCCATTAATTTTATCAAAGATAAATTCTTCTAAATTTATTCTTTAATCTTCCTTTGGATATCATTTCAAACCATGTTAAGGTTTTCCAAACTAGTCGGGATTAGCGAACCACACCGAAGTAATCATTTATTTTATTTCCCAATCCCAACCTATTCATCCCATGGGGAAAAATTGGTAATACTCCATATCTAACACCATGGTGTTATCGGTCAATATTAATTACCATTTCACGTTCAAATATAATCAAAGATTTAACTATCGCTTTGGAGCAAAACTGGTGATACTCCATACTCGATCCCTTTAATCTAATTAAAGATTCATTAAAACTCCACTTAGTTTTAATCTTCCCAAAAATCAATATTAATGATTATTCAAAGCTAAGAAGCTAATCTTATCTTTAACTGGGTTAAAGAACCAATGTCATTTAAAAACACGGTTCACGACAAACCCAAAATCCCATTCCATTGTTAATCGGGTTAAAGAACAGGTGTTATTCAAAACACTGCTCACGATAAACCCAAAAACCCATTTAAATTCAATTCCAATTAAATACTAATTAACTGGACAATTTCACTAAATCTTAATTTAAAGATTTATTCTTTTCTAAACTGGGTTCAAGAACAGTGTTATTTAAGACACCATTCACGATGAACCCAAAATCCCATTTGATATTAAATATAAGGCTCTGAATAGAAAATATATCGACTTATATTCAATATCAAATTCTAAAACCAACAAATATCGTATTGGAAATAACTATATAAATATATCTTTCAAATTTCCACAACCATATCTGTATAATCACGAAATCCAACATCGAAATATTCCGAAGATAATTTCGATTCAAATCCATTCCAATTCGCATATTGGAAATTCTGATTATTTTTAAAACCACTTCAAATCCAATTTATTTATTCAAAAATATTGGATTATAATTCTAGTTCAAAAATAGTTCATTTCGATAAAAATATATTTTTATCCTTTTTAAATATGGGAATTTTCACCCCAATTATTTCTAAATCATCTATTATGATTTTACATAAATTATTAATAAATTTTAAATTTTTATCAAGGCCCGTACAGTCGGTTTTCAATAATGGCCAACGAACTGCACCGACAGCGACCATTTCCAAATTTGATTTGGACATAATTCCAAATCCAATCGTTAGATTTTAAATATCTAATATTCATTGGAAAGCTCTTTTCGATACGAACCCAACGGTTCAGGTTTTAGGAGAATCCGACGGTCGGATCTCCCGCAATGTCAATTCGAAGTCAATGGTCGAAATTCGCGAACTGCCGCGGCGCGGTGCATTCTGTTCGGGCCATTTAATATATATAATATATATTATATATATTTCGTCGATTTCAATTTTAAACGTATTTTATAATTCGTTTAAATTCGTTTTCAAAACAATTTCAACTTTATATTCAATTTTAAATCAAAATTGAATATTCCATATCATTAATATATAAATGATAATATTTTCAAAATATTAGATTTTGAAATCACTTCCTTTTCTATATTCATTGCAAAAACGAATATAATCGATATAAATATCGTTCGCGTCAAAGTGGCGCAAATCTAATCAACACGGCTTTATATATTTCAATAACTTCGTTATTCTATTCAACAAATGAATATTTTCTTCAACACATGAATATATATATTTTATTCAATACATGAATATTTATTAATTCTTATAATAAAAATGTGAATTCTATTGTATAAAATATTTTGTTCAACATATGAATAGTTTCAACACATGAATATTCTCAACACATGAGTATCGTCAACACATGACTATTTTTGTTATTTAATATAGTTGACAAAATTATGATTTTTATCGTTTAATTCTTAATCAGACTCTGATCGTAAATTAGTAAGAGAACGATTCCCTAAATATTAACCCCGAAGGCCGAAACCAACATCAGATCAATAACCAGGAAACCACTCATCTTAGCTCGTTTCCAGTTAGTTTCTAATTTTATATATGATAAAGATGTGAATTTTATTGTTAAAATATTTCGTTCAACACCTGAATATTCTCAACACATGAGTTTTCTTTTATTCAACACATGAATATATATTTTATTCAACACATGAATATTTATTCTATTCAATACATGAATATATATATTTTATAATATTCTTTATTTTCCAAATTGGAATGTGGCCTAATCAATTACCATATAATGTTAATTATATGAATTCCATACGACACATGTATATAATAGTAATGACAAATAATCAACCATCATCTAAAGTGCACCACACAACTGCATAAGCATTAAATATAAATAATTAACGCTTACACAGTCTATCAACCTATCGATTGACATACAACTAAACAATGAATTCTATTGTATAAAATATTTCATTCAACATATGAATAGTTTCGACACATGAATATTCTCAACACATGAGTATCGTCAACACATGACTATTTTTGTTATTTAATATAGTTGACAAAATTATGATTTTTATCATTTAATTCTTAATCAGACTCTGACCGTAAATTAGTAAGAGAACAATTCCCTAAATATTAATCCCGAAGGCCGAAACCAACATCAGATCAATACCCAGGAAACCACTCATCTTAGCTCGTTTCCAGTTAGTTTCTAATTTTATATATGATAAAGATATGAATTTTATTTTTAAAATATTTCGTTCAACACATGATAAGTTTCAACACCTGAATATTCTCAACACATGAGTTTTCTTTTATTCAACACTTGAATATGTATTTTATTCAACACATGAATATTTATTCTATTCAACACATGAATATTTATATTTTATAATATTCTTTATTTTCCAAGTTGGAATGAGGCCTAATCAATTACCATATAATGTTAATTATATGGATTCCATATGACACATGTATATAATAGTAATGATAAATAATCAACCATCATCCAAAGTGCACCACACAACTGCATAAGCATTAAATATAAATAATTAATGCTTACACAGTCTGTCAACCAATCGATTGACATACAACTAAACAATTGGGATTAGTGTACACCAAATATCATCCCAACACCCGTGTGGGGCTTCAAATCAACAAACACAGATTTTTATTTGTGCAGTTGGGCGATGTGTAAAATTTATCGTCCCAATCAATATTAGTCAAATCAGTGTACATAAACAAACCGTCTGATTTGTAAATGAATATTTATTTATTCACCTTTACGTTAAAAAAAAATTTAACAATAAATAATTTATTTCAACACATGAATATATTTTCATTCATTCCACATCATAATCAATTTTCACCACACAACAAAATTAAATAAGTCGTCCATGGTCTGTGGACAATGGGTGTCGGGTGCTGCTAAGCACCGTCTGCATCCTAGTATATAATTTTAACTTGAAAACAAGAATTAAAGTGAGAAGTTCTCTCCAATAAGCTAAACCAAACGCCACGACTCTTCATATGTAGAAATCTTCGCCATGTCTCTAACGGAGTCTGTTTCAAGAAGTTTATATTAAAAATCACATTTTTATAACTTCGCTATATATGTAAAAATCACATTTTTAAACTGCTACTATATAGATAAAAATTCTATTTTTATACCGCTACTATATAGATAAAAAATCTATTTTTATACCGCTACTCATATAAAAATTTTATCCTTTCAAATAAACAAAATCAAAGTTTTTCTATTTCAAAAATCTCGTTTTTCACGTGTTAAAAATCTCCTCTTTCATATGAATAAAAATCCGATCATTTCGCTTTCATAAATCATGTCTCTACTCTATTTCAAAAATCAGTTCTTTCTCTACTTAAAAATCAGTTCTTTTTCTACTTAAAAATCAGTTCTTTTTCTACTTAAAAATCAGTTCTTTTCATATGCAAAAAAACATATTTTAAACTACATACATGAATAAAATAATTGATGAAAAACTCACGGTGCTTGTCGATGGTGGAGGAGGCTCGGGGAGTAAATTACGCGCTCTCTAAACAATAAAAATTGGATCTTTGAACACGGGAAGGGCCACGGACGGATTTTGGCGAAGTGGGGGCGCGGCTGGGGTCTGAGGTAGCGGGGGAGGTGCGCCAGGGGTCGAGGAGGCGTCGGCAAGGGGTTCAGGGGGGCCTAGGGTTTCACGACGCGGATTGGGGTTTAAATGGGTTCGGGTTTGGGCAGTGGGAGGATTGGGGCTCGGATTAGGTGTTGCGCGAGAGGAGGGTGCGGGACTCGGAGTGGGTGTCGGAGGTGGGAGCACCCGCCTAGGCGGCGGCGAGGGAGGAAGGGGAAGAGCCGCGACAATCTTTGGCGGCGGTGGGTGCGACATCGACGAGGGCTTTTGCCCCTTTTTTTATTCAAAGTGACGGGGAGAGAGAATACTAAGGGAGGGGGTTTATATTTTTTTATATTTATTTATTTAATTTCTCCATAAAGTTGATTTTTAATTCGAACACCAACCGAGGCCCAACGACTGTTGTCCATAACTAACTACCCCCATTTCGAACACAATGGGATATGTATCGTAAGCCAGTTCGGCTGTTTCGACCAGTTTCCGTCAAAATCAAAATATAAATCTATATATTGATTTTGAACGCACATTTCAATTTACCGGGGCCACATACGGACTCTAAAAATTCCCCAAAAATTATTTCTAGCTTCGTATTAAAAATATGATCCTAACAAAACTAATTTCGTCAAATTCTGAGACCGTTTGAAAAATGGCCATTTTAAAGGGCCAGAATTTCATAGCGACTATTCTGAATTTTCAACTGGACGTAAATTTTGATTCACGCTATGAAATTTCAATTTTTCGGATTGTTGGAAGGATATTCTCAAATAGATTCTAATTCTTTTGGTTTCGCTAAAATCCGGTTTATTTTGAATCCTGTACATTCATTTGAAATTTGAAATCGAATTTTCAAACTACCGCGCCATTTTCAATTCCTTTTATAATTAAAAATAAATATTTAAATTCTAACGACGATTCAAATAAATACATACTTTCTAATTCTATTCAAATCAAATTTCTTATCGTTATTATTTAAATATTCAAAATTCACTGAAATTGCCAAAATAAAAAAATTAAATTGGCTCAGATTTCCGAATTGTTACAATATCTTTGCAAAGTCCTTAATGAACTTCCTATAATAGCCCGCTAAACCAAGAAAACTCCTGGCCTCCGTTGCATTCTTTGGAATCTGCCAATCTTGAACTGCAACTACTTTCGTGGGATCTACTGCTATCCCATCCTTAGAGATTGCATTCCCTAGAAATCTTATTTCCTTTTTCCAAAATGACATTTGGAGAATTTCTCCTTAAGCTGGTGTGCACGGAGAGTTTTCAAAACCTCCCTTAAATGTCGGGCATGCTCTACCTCGCTCTTCGAGAAAATCAAGATGTCATCAACAAAGACCACAACGAACTTATTTAAAAACTCCTGGAACAGCCTACTCATCAGATCCACAAAAAAGGCGGGTGCATTCGTCAACCCGAAAGGCACGACGAGCTACTCGAAGAAGTCATATGGAGTCCTAAAAGCGGTCTTGTCTATACTATCCTCGGCCACCCTTAGCTGATGAAACCCCATGGCCAAGTCTAACTAGAAGAAAACAGATGCACCAACAAGCTGGTCAAACAGATCAGCTATCCTCGGAAGTGGGTGCCTATTTTTCTTAGTGAGCTTATTCAACTCCCTATGATCCATGCATAAGAAAAGAGAACCATCCACCTTAGTGGTGAATACTACTTGAGCACCCCATTCAGATATGCTTCGCCTAATAAACCCTTTCTCAAGTAGCTCCCCTACTTGCTTGCTGAGCTCCCTCCTTTCTCTTGGAGTCATATGGTGCACAGGCAATGCAACTAACTTTGCATTGTCCACTAAGTATATACAGAATTCAATCTCATGCCTCAGAGATAAGCCCCAAACCTCCTCAAAAACATCAGGATACTCACAGACTACTGGTGAAGATTGTAAATCATTGATTGATGCATCAAGCGACTCTAGGAAACTAAGCATGGCAGACCCCTTAGGGTCATGAGAAATCTCGAGGGTCCTCCCATGGCAAGTCAAAAGTCTAAGACACTCCTCTCACAATCCAGAATGGCACCATACGTGGCTAGCCAATCCATCCCTAGAATCAAACCATAGCCCATGAAACCAAGCACATATGCGTCGCACTCAAACTCGACGCCCATCACAGATATTCTCAAACCCCAACAAATCATAAACAAATGAGTCGTACCTCCAATGGGGTTTGAGGCAACAACATGATCCAAAACCATACTAGTACCAAGGTGCAGAGACTTAACCACAGAATCAGATATAAAAGAATGGGAAGCACCAGAATCAAAAAGAGTCCTAACATGATGATTGGAAAGAGAAATCAAACCTTCAACAGAAACTTTCCTACCTCTATTCGGTACACCGGCCATGAGAGCATGCACCTATCCTCCAGGAGATCCTGCCCTTTGGCCCTGTCCTTGCTTCTTCGAGCAATCTTTAATAAGATGTCCGACCTCTCCACAATGGAAACAAGCATTCTTCCTTTTCCTGCACTTTTTTCTCAAATGACCCACGCGTCCATTATTATGGCATTTCCTCTTTTCTCAGGCTTTTTCGTTCTTTCCTCCCTTCTTTTGTTGGTGTTGTTGTTCTCTCTTGGGCCACACCTTATTATTTTGTGTTTTGTCAATCTTAGCCTCTTTCTTTAAACCTTTATCTTCTTCATGCATCAATGCCATGTCAACGAGTTTCTCAAAAGTTTCTCCCATCGGAATATGAGACATAGCAAACCCATGAAGGGGTTCATTAATCCTCTAGCAAACCTCAAATCTTTCTTGTGTGGGGTATTCAATAACTCTAAACCAAACCTCGTCAATTGATTGAACTTATTAACATGCTCTTTTACAGACATGCTTCCTTTCTTAAGTGCCAAAAACCTTTCCATTTGCATACTTTGCTCGGTTTGAGAAAGAAACTTCATTTCGAATCTCTGTCGGAAATCATCCCAAGTCTCAACTGGACGCCCTGCTTGTGTCACTTCGCACCAGAACGAAGCCTCATCTTTCAGCTGCCAAACAACCAACTGATTCTTCCTACAATCGTCAACCTCAAAAATCCTAGACAAATCCTCCGTCTCTTTAAGCCAATTCTTTGCTTCTACAAAAATATCAGTTCCTCGGAATGGCTTTCCTCCCATAGCACAGAAGTTCTTGCATATCTTGGAGAAATTATCCACTCCTGGAAGATGAGGAACAGCTGCTGCAGCTGGGGGGAGGGCGTTTGCTTGGCCTCCGACAAGTGACGTGGCCTCAAGATACCTACAGAGCCAAGCAGGTATCTGTACGCCCTCGGGAATATTTAGTTCCCCAGACATGTTGAAAAGAAAAGGAAAAGAGACTCAATAGAGAGTCAAAAGATATTTCATATGGCTTTGGGGAATATTTTTTTCAAAACAGACTTTTCCTTTTGAAAATGCTTTCATTTAAAACCTTTTTGAAAACAATCTTCAAAATCTTTTATTTGATCTGGTAACCTTCAGCTCTGATACCAAATGTGACTACCCACGTCCGTTAATATCACTCTTTATCAGAATGCATTAAGTTTCATGAAGCGTTATAGGTAAACGGAAACAGAAATATCACAAGATAGATATAAAATAACAGCGGAATTTAAAACTTTATTAAACAGAAAACATCATGGTCCAAATCCCAGTTACATCATAAGTCTAAAATACAGAAAACCCATTAAAATTTTTGTATTGTTATTAAAATCACCAGAGTACAGTAATATAAAAGCATAGTCCCCAAAATATAGCCATATCAGATAAGATAGGAAATCAAAGTAGTACATCTAAGCAGCTCCAAGAAGAATGAAAGAAAGAATCCAAATCAAGCCTAAGTATTCCCACCCTGAGAACCTAGAGGGAAAGGAAGAGAGAGAAAAGGAAATAAAACGGGTCAGACATAAAGCCTGGTGAGTCCAGTTACTTTTAGAATATAATTAAGTAAAAGCATCATGATAGACATATAAACAGGATGAGAGAGATAACAATATCATAAGGCAGACATAACAGACTAAGCAGAGTAAACGGAACAGAATATGTCGCACTTCTCAAGTACTTTTCTCTACACCAATACTAGTATAACAGAAACAAGATGATCCCAACAAGAATAAGATGATAGACTTAGGTGTACTTCTAATGAGGGGTTTTACCCCATAGAATAATAACAGGCAGCCTAACAGAAATGACAGGTGCCACCCCCAACGATGATAACAGGCTCCTAAACAAGCAAGACTAGATGTACCCTCATTACTACCCAATCGATCGTCTCCCTATCCCATAGACACCCTGTGCTGTCCCCACAGTAGTGTTGAGTCAAGAAATTCACGGAGTTTTGATTTCTGACGAACAGATAAGCCACGATTGACGAAAAGAAGAATTCATCGGTTTGATAAAGCATAAGAGCTATATACAGTATTTATACTTTAGAGGATGATTATTTGTTATCTTAGTAGTGTTATTCATGTTAAAATCTATCCTCAAATAGTCATATACCTCAAAAGTTTAAATATATATATAAATATATTTGTGTATACATTTATTGTGCTCACTGGGTGAAACCGGTCGACCGGTTCATTTTCTGGCAGTCGACCGTTTCTGCCCAGTTTACACAATAAACGTGCACACACACACACACATATATATATATAACGTACATATATTCAAATTCCTGTCTACCGGTCCATTTTGAATTGTCGACCACTTTTCAACAGAAGCAACGTTTCATAAAGACACTTCCATTTCTTCAAAAGTTGCTTCTCTTCCTTTTCACCAATGATCATGACTTTTGATTATAACTCTTTACAAAGGGTTATAACTATTTATACTCTATATAAACATCACGAGATCGTTATTCCAATCTACCAATTCTTTCTGTCTAATCTCTATACTATTGATTTCATTCTTGAACTCTCGAAATACTCAAATGCTCATATTCTTCATAATATCGTTTTTGAATCCTAGAATTTATATATTATTCTTTTGATTCAAATAAGATATCATCTTCCAAAATCTTCATAAACACAAATACCATTTGAAGATAAGATTATAGGAAGGTTGTACAAGAATTGACAAATTCGTGTTATTGAGAACACATATTGTCAACTATAAGTATATTCATCTGTGTTGAAGTCCTCCGCGTTGTAAGAGGCAAGTGTTGAAGTCCTGTGTATGATCAGGCAAGTGTTGAAGTCCTCGTGTTGTTAGAGGCGTGAAATCCCGTTCTGCTGCTCGAGTGTTGTATACCTCTTCCTCTGGGTGAAGTGAGGTGATTGATTAGTGAAAATCCTGATAGAAGTCTGGGACTGGACGTAGGACGGTGCTCCGAACCAGTATAAAAATCTCTGGTGTGATTTTTCTATTTTTTACTGCATTTACTATTATACTGTTTTGTAATTAACTATCACTTTATACTTGAATATTATTCGTCATATTACATGATCCGTGTGTGTACTATACTTAGCAAGTACATGCACTTTCATTTGGTATCAGAGCAAGGTTATAACCGTAACACAGTTATTTGATATATTCTTGTAATATGGCAAATAACACAAGTACTAGAACTAAAAACACCACTTACACGGAAGGTCAATCGACACAACGACCTCCATTCTTCAATGGTCTCAACTATAGCTATTGGGCAACACATATGGTATTCTTTATGCAATCAAATAGCTATGATGCCTGGAATGCTACTCAACAGGAAATAGTAAATCCAGCAATTGATTATTCAGAATGGACACCGGCTGAGAAAACGGCAGCAACTGTAAATGCAAAAGCAATAAACATGTTGTTTTGTGCATTAGATCAAAATGAATATAACCATGTTAGTATTTGTACCACCACATGTCAAATTTGGCAAACGCTAAAAACCACTCATGAAGGTACTAACAAGGTTAAACAAGCCAAAATAGCCATGCTGAAAAGTCAGTTCCAAAATTTCAAAATGAAGCCGAATGAAACAATCAATGATATGTATTCACGGTTTCAAACTATTCATTATGCACTTATTGGATTAGGACAAAAATATTCTGATTTTGATGTTGTTTCGACAGTCCTACAATCTCTGACTAGCGAATGGTAAGGAAAAGTATTAGCAATTAAAGAAGCTAATGATCTTTTCGCCATGAAGCCAAATGAATTGATAGGAAATCTAATGTCATATGAAGCTAATTTGCAGGCTAGAAAGGAACAGAAAGAAGAAAAGAAAATTGTAGCATTTCATGCTGAAAAAGATGAAGATGAATCGAATTATGAAGATGAAGAACAAGCATTTATTGCAAAAGGTTTCAAAAAATTCTTGAAACAACGAAAAGCTAGTCGATATAATAAAAAGAAGACTGGATCAAATAGACCATCATCATCAACTTTAGAATGTTTCAACTGCAATAAAAAGGGGGGCACACACAAAGATTGTCCGGAACAAAAGAAGAAATCAGAAAATGACAAGTTCAAATACAAGAAGGACAAATCAAAGAAACAAGCTTTCTCAGTCACACGAGATGATTCAGACTCGTCTTCATCAGAAAGTGAAAGTGACACAAGGATGAACAAGCAAATGTTTGTTTCATGGCAACAGAAGATGAGGTACAAATTCCTACATTTGAAGAAATTCTTGATATTAATGCTGAATTGATAGTTAAATTTAAAGATATGAAATGACAATGCAAAGAAGCCAAAGCAGATTTAAGTAGAGCAGAGTCTGAACAAGATATGTTAAAAGACGAGAAGAAAATATTAGAAGGGAAACTTGAAAAAGCTCAAGAATCATAATCTAATATTGATTCTAAATTATCTCTTTTGAGTAAAGAAATTGAAACTCAAAAAGAGAAAAATGATGCTCTCACTACTGAAAATCATGAGCTTAAGGCAAAAGGCAAAATTCTAGACCTAGAAAAATCTAGTTTAGAAACCAAGTTAGATAACATTACTCAAAATGTTTCTAACTTCAATAAAGGTCGAGAAAATTTGACAAAAATCATTGAAAGTTCACAACCTGCTTCAAATAAACAGGGTTTGGGATATAAGAAACAAGAAAGAAAAAAATATCTCAAAAAGAGAGTTGTTGAAAATAAAGCAAAGAAGAATCTTAGTTTATTATATTCGAAACCAAAACCAGTTGTGAAGTTTCAAAAGAGAAATGTCAAGACTATCAAGATATGGGTTCCTAAAACAAACAACAATTTGATTAGGAACAAATATATTCAGCATATCATGAATACTATGTATCATAATTCAAATTATTTATATAAAGGGGATACCGGACCCGTATGGGTTTGGACTCCTAAGACCTGACTCTTAGGACCCTATAAAAAGGTGGGTACCATGGACTTAATTTTATTTTTTACAGGTCCCACTTAAGAAAAGAGGAAAGTGGATATTGGACAGTGGTTGCTCGAAGCACATGACTGGAGACAAGAGCTTATTGACAAATATTACATACTCAGATGGTGGCTCCGTCACTTTTGGAGATAAAGGCTATATCATCGGCAAAGGCAATATGAGCAATTGCATATCATTTACCTTTATTATCAACTCCTTTTTGTCGATGACAAAATGGGAGAAAATGGTGCTAACATGGAATATGCAGGAAAATATAGTTTACAGGCACATATACAGGGGGAGATTCAGAAGTATGTTGTCATCAATCAAAAAGGGGATAATGTTGGGTCAAGAAATTCACGGAGTTTTGATTTCTAACGAACAAATAAGCCACGATCAACAAAAAGAAGAATTCATCGGTTTGACAAAGCATAAGAGCTATATATGGTATTTATACTTTAGAGGATGATTATTTGTTGTCTTAGTAGTGTTATTCATGTTAAAATTATCCTCAAATAATCACATACCTCAAAAGTTTAAATATATATACAAATATATTTGTGTATACATTTATTGTGTTCACTGGGTGAAACCGGTCGACCGGTTCATTTTCTGGCGGTCGACCATTTCTGCCCAGTTTACACAATAAACATGCACACATATATATAACGTATATATATTCAAATTCCTCTCTACCGGTCCATTTTGACCTGTCGACCATTTTTGAATAGAAGCAACTTTTCATAAACACACTTCCATTTCTTCAAGAGTTGCTTCTCTTCCTTTTCACCAATGAACATGACTTTTGATTGTAACTCTTTACAAAGGGTTATAACTGTTTTTACTTTATATAAAAATCACGACATCGTCATTCCAATCTACCAATTCTTTCTATCTAATCTATATACTATTGATTTCATTCTTGAACTCTCAAAGTACTCAAACACTCATATTCTTCATAATATCGTTTTTGAATCCTAGAATTTATATATTATTCTTTTGATTCATATACGATATCATCTTCCAAAATCTTCATAAAAACAAATACTATTTGAGGATAAGATTATAGAAAGATTGTACAAGAATTGGCAAATTCGTGTTATTAAGAACACATATTGTCAACTATAAGTATATTCCTCTTTGTTGAAGTCCTCCGTGTTGTAAGAGGCAAGCGTTGAAGTCCTGTGTGTGATCAGGCAAGTGTTGAAGTCCTTGTGTTGTTAGAGGCTTGAAATCTTGTTCTGCTGCTCGGGTGTTGTATACTTGTTCCTCTGGGTGAAGTGAGGTGATTGATTAGTGAAAATCCAGATAGAAGTCTGGGATTGGACGTAGGACGGTGCTCGAACCAGTATAAAAATCTCTGGTGTGATTTTTCAATTTTTTCTGCATTTACTATTATAATGTTCTGTGATTAGCTATTACTTTATACTTGAATATTGTTCGTCATTTTACACGATCCGTGTGTGTATTATATTAGCAAGTACACGCACTTTCAAGTAGGATGTATCACTTCCTAAAGTGGCAACCCCGTTATTAACGAGATGCATATCCATCTACTGATGTCACAACGTCTTATTATCCCAATGCAAGCAGATTCATGCATGCACATGAATCCGACGGAGTGGGCCGTCAACATCCCAACTTAAATGAACCTTTTACAATCAACTCAGTAAGCATGCCCAGACCCCGACCTAGTTTGGGGTTCCCCGTTTGATACCAAGATGGTTACTGACAAATACTGGTTCCACAAAATAGTTGATATAAGCTTCCCCCTAGGCTTGCATCCCTACTACTAGGATTTTGATAGGTTATGCCTAATAGTTTAACAAGGTTGCATAACCCCAACATATAAAATAGGTTAAGTTTGTCGGGTGTGTGTGTATGTGTGTGTGTGTATGTATATATATATATATATATATATATATATATATATATACGCATACACACATATATATTATATATATAACCCGCCCCCACAGATTTAACAAGATTACTTAACCCCCACTGATTCAAGCAAGTTTACTTGACCCTTACTCAATTTGATAGGTTCATGTAACCCCCACAGATTTAAACAGGTTAAGTATTTCAGGTTAACAAGTTAGTATCATATTTCCATTCATGGCTGTTAATGGACTAGACCTCTCACATTCTACCACTTATGGATGCTGGATATGTCGGATCGTTCCGGGCAGACTTCCACCACAAGTCGGACTTAACTTCGTTCCTTAGCACCAGTAAGTGTACATTTATGCACTAGACCCCTCACAATAGATTTACCACTTGTGGATGCTGGTTTTGTCGGGTAGTTCCGGGCAGGCTTCTACCACAAGTGTAATCTAACCCTGTATCTAAGCGCGGTTACAATATCTAATTACTGTAAATCTAGGCACGTTCATTATTAAAAAAAAATCATGTTTATCCAAGGTTATGCCCTAAATCCCAGTCTGATCAACGATAAAAGTTATGACCCAAGTTAAAGTTTTAGATCAAGATATAGATTTTTCCCTAAATCCAATCATGTTTTACAATATAAGTTATGCCCAAATTTATCATTTTCAACCGTTCCCATTTTATGCGCTCCCATATTTCAGCGATAGGCCTAGGCTCGAAGGTAGCCTGGATATAAAAATAAAAAGGGAAGGAGTGAAAGAAGAGAACAGAAATAGGCATAATAACAAAACAGGCATATGATGACAGAAAGAAGCATACTAGCAGAATAGGCATATAGTGACATGATTAGGCATAATAACAGAATTGGCGTAACAAGAATAGGGATATGAGAACTAAACAGTAAATCAGGTGTACAAGTAGTGGTAGTTCTATTTAGTTATGATTCAAGTTATTAACAGGCATAGGTTTCGATCCAACTTATAAACACGTCAAGATTACTCATTAAATGTTTACATCTTAAAGCAACATAAACTCACTATGACTAGATCTAAAGGACAGAGAATCTACTATTGATGTTGTAGCAGAGATTCTTGTATGCTTATAAATTGTTGTTGTAGAAGAATAGGTTAGTTCAATCTGAGTTGGGGCAGCACCTCGTTTGTATCCATTATTTTTGGTGAATAAAACAATAGAAACGAGGTCCTATTTATAGCCTACAGTTAATGAATCTAGTCAAGAAACGAGTCCACATTCACCCCAAATTTGGGTGGGGTCGACCCCGGGGTCGACCCACGGGTCGACACCCACGTGTAGGGGTCGACCCATGGGTCAACACCCATGAGGCATAGGGTCGACCCCTAATGAGCCGAATTCCCTCCTTTTCCCGCTCTTTGATTTTTTATTTTTTTTGGACATGATTTATTTATATTTATATTGCTTATATGTATATAAAATTTAAATCTTAATATCTTCTTCATACAATGTCCTTTTTACGCAAACTCAGAGTCTATCTTAAGCAGAATTCTGAGACGAATGCAATGGCGTAGTCCGTTTTGCTTAATTCCCAATATTTAATTAAGTATTCTTATGTTTATAATTATAGTGTTCTTTAAAATTATGGGGTGTTACATTCTCCCCTACTTCTTTTACTTCTTTTCTTATACTTCTTTTCATGTTTGTCGTAATATTTCATTTAAAGATATCTTTTTCATTTTAAATCCGTTTCCTACAAACCATAGGTCTATATCGATTAGAAAATCGCCAAGAATGCAATGATGCTAATTCCGTGACCAAGTTCTGAAAGTTTTTCAAATTTTATTTTATTATTTTATTTAAAAATGCATGGTGTTACACCGGCTATCAAAGTTTTAGCTCATTTCATATTTCCGTTGTCAACACAAAGAGACCGAGATTAGGTTTATTACCTAATTAAAAACCACTCTATATGGGCATAAGCGTCGCGAATCAAATTATGCGGAAGATAGTTGATGACGGAGTAAAGTGCAAGGGCGGTTCTATTAATCCTAGGTATAAATTGCCTAAGATGGATTGATGGGATAGTGCCTTCGGTTTGTCCAGTCCTAAGACAACTTATATGCATGATAAAGTATTTCCAGATGGTCCATATTTGGTGGTGGAGAAAGAATCTTCTCTTAGCTCAACACCCAATGTATTTTTAAGGACGTCAATTTGTAATTTTGATGGAATTGATGACGTAACTTTCAAAGTGAATGCTTCTATGGTGTTATAAAGGTAAGACGTAGCCTCAGGCCTCATCAGCCAGGAAATGAAAAAAATTGGGCATGCAGCATAGCTATGTTGAAACACCCCACCTCCGTTAGGGTCACTCTCAAAGGGAATGCCCTAATTTTGGTGGAGGTTTATAAGTACAAGTCACAGATATACAAGACAGATATAAGAACACATATTTGTAAACAGCGGAAGAACAACAAACTTTATTTCATAAAGTCAAATACGTGTTACAACAACATCCTTTCCAAAAAAAAACATAACATAACACTTTCATAATCTGTCTTGAGTACATTATTTAAAGAAGCATAAATAAAACATAGATAAACTGCAAAAGCCCCATAGTGGATTGTCCAAAGCCATAGTTCAAAACAGGAAAGTCCAAGCAATACATTTCTCTTCTTCAAGCTGGAGGTTGAGGTAGGTCAAGCTGCTGTGTTCCCTCCCTGAGGACCTGGGGGGGAAACGGAAGAAAGAAGACGAAAGAAAAGTAGAGTCAGACATAAAGCCTGAGTAAGTCTAGTACTATTTTGTCTATGAATAAAGAACTGGGTATGATAAGTATAAACGAGAAGTGGGCATGCACTATAAACTTGGTTAAGTTGTCTAGGGTCGAATATACTATCGTACCCCATGTTAATCTCTGAACCCATATAAACTAGTTTCCCACTGGCACCCCATAATCAGGGTGATGTGATCCATTCTATGATGATCGGCTCCTACTCGCATAGTTACATGTGTCTTACGGCCCCCGATGTCGTAGTTACCTATGCTGGTCCCACCATGGGGTGTATCAAGTCCCATAGTGGCAACCCGACACAACCTTAGAGTGCACAGGTATGCTACTGGTGTCCAGTGCCTTATTTTTCTGCGCCGGAGTGTGTGCACGTCCGCACTCCGTTAGAACCTACACTGCTACACCACCGCCGTCGATTTTTGACCTCTTACAATCAGCCCAGTAATCGTGCCCCACCCTGCCTAGTTTCAGGGTATCATGATACACCGTGTAGGGTTACTGCTGAAAAGGGTCCCCCGTTACTAGGTTTTCTATCTCTAGCCAACATGCTAAGTTGGTTAAGTGTTTTCTAACCTAACCCCACCAGTCCGTTTAGTTTAGCATGTTCCATTTTGATTAAGTCTTAGTCCACTTAATCCTAACAATCCTGATTCAGCCTTAATTGTCTTATTAAGGCCCTAACCTCTCACATTAGACAGGTATTGCTGTGGCTGCCTGTTGCCGGTTGGTTCCGGGCAGTCTTACGCCACAACTCAGTCTAACCTCGGGTCCTTATTGGGCTCCATGTTTAACCTCCCACATTGGATAGGTATTGTTGTGACTACTGGACAGCCGGGCGGTTCCGGGCAGGTTTACATCACAACTCAATCCAACCTCGGGTTAAACACATCGTATTTTCTACATTTACATATTTTGTCTTTCTTCTTTGTTTATATGTAAATATTTGCGGCCCATTATTAAGTTAATGGTGTAAAGGTTACACCAATCATGGGCCCAACCCATACTTGAATTTGGGCCCTTCTACTTTAGTTTTCATTCATTAGTAATTTTAACCCAACGTTATTTTCCCCCGTTTTACACGTCCGTTTATATATATTGGGCTTAGCCTTTTAAAGCCCAATTTAGCCATGCGAAAAGGGGAGGCTTAAAGCGTGATTACATACACAAAGAGGGGAAGGTGAGCGCATGAACTTGCATATGACGTTGGAAATCCATAATAGAAACTGGTGTACTTGCATAGTGGTAACATAGGTGACATGAATCAAAGCATGTGAACTTGTAATTGAGATATCATTATTGACCCATGAACCTATATTTTTACTTAGGCATAATGTCAAACATAAGCATGGCATAAATACTTTTAGCATAAACATGGCATAATGTCAAACATAAGCATGGCATAAATACTTCTAGCATAAACATGGCATAATGTCAAACATAAGCATGGCATAAATACTTCTAGCATAAACATGGCATAATGTCAAACATAAACATGGCATAAATACTTCTAGCATAAACATGGCATAATGTCAAACATAAACATGGCATAAATACTTCTAGCATAAACATGGCATAATGTCAAACATAAGCATGGCATAAGTATAGTTAAATTTGTTTATAAGGTTTCTACATGTTTACAAAGAGGATACTTTGTTACTAACACAAAAGCATAGTTCAACTTAATTAAATTTAATCACATAACGATGGTACAAATATACTTATGCATAAATATTCCTAAGCATGGTGTTTACAAACTTGCAAAAAGCGATTTTTGAGTCTAACCTAGCCATGTCTCACATATGTCATCATATAATTTTTTTTTTAAACAAGATAGACTTAATCATGAATTTCAATTATGCCCAATATCATTCATAGCCTAGCCATATTCATAAGTTTGCAAATAGGTTTCTAGTACAAAACATGGCTTGATACATAGATCATGGTGCCAAACTTGTCAATATAATTTCATATGAATTATGATAATCCCAACCTTATTCCAATTACTTCACAAAAATGATGTTTTGCATAAAAAAATACACATTATGATGGCATAGTAACAAAATCCCAAACTTGCATGATTTTCAATTCAACAACTACATACATGTAGCTTCAACATAAATTACATATTTTGCGAATATCCAAACGTCATACTTGCATAAAACTACCGCATGTAGTTTTTCATGATGAATAACATAATCCAAACGTCATACTTGCATAAAACTACCGCATGTAGTTTTTCATAATGAATAACATAATCCAAACGTCATACTTGCATAAAACTACCGCATGTAGTTTTTCATAATGAATAACATAATTCAACGCACAAATATGAATTATTTTATCGCCACAAATCAAGTATACATATCAACACAATTATTTGTTCATACCAAAGTAATACTCTACTTACAATGGTTGCGGCAAATTCTCTAATTAAGAGATATGATTCCTTTGTTGAATTGATTAGCTTTAGGTTGCTTGAATTGCTTTAGGTTTTAGAACTTCCTCCCTAATCCTCTCTCTAGTTGGCGGCTACCTCTAGTCGTTCCTCAGCAACATGGCGGCTATGTTCTTAATTTTGAATGAATAGATTAGGGTTTGTCTAGGGTTGTTTATATAGAGGTTAGGAATTGATTAGGACCATTGATGTTGCTAGGTTAGATCGTAGCCATTCATTCGATAGAGAGACCAATTAAAACTTGCCACCTAGCCCTAATGACAAAGCAACCCACAGAAATTCGACCAAACACAGACCAGGCCAGCCAGGAGGGACTGGGTTCGATTTTCAAAAATTAAACTTTAAATTGAGCTGTTTTAGTCTGTTTGAATTTTATCTATTGTATACATATATTTTTGCATATATATATATATATTCTCATATATATACATATATTTTCTTTATTTCCTTATATGTACGTTCTTATCCTTTCAAAATTTGAATTTGTATACGTACATGTATTTGCATGCTCAGTTGGCCCTCTCTAAAACAGAGATAAAAATTATGTCGCCGCCGGGGTTCGAACCCCCGACCTCCATGCTACAAATCCAATGCCTTAACCAACTGAGCTACAGAGGCTTTTGTTAATAAGTCTTAGAATAATAATAATTATTGTCCTCTCCTTACTTCTTTTTTTCATGTTTTGCTGTAATATTTAAATTAAAGATATCTTCTTCATACGTTATCCGTTTTGCGCAAACTCGGACTCTATCTCAAGCAGAATTCCGAGACGAACGCAATGGTGATGTCCGTTTCCCTTAATTTTTCTGTTACAATTTAATTATACTTTAATTTGTTAATTTACTGTTAACAGAAAAATCCGGGGTGTTACATTCTCCCCCACTTAAAAGGATTTCGTCCCCGAAATCTTCAAGTTAGGAGGAATGTATATCCTAACATCCAATCATCCATCTACTCATCCATCAAACACGAGCATCCATTGTCCTTAAAAGACTTCTAATGCTTCATGATCATATGCGAAGTGTGTGTGTGTACATGTACTTATCTAATGCAAAATCAGGCGGTCTACTGATTCAGTTGACCTCCTTAATGCGAATCATGTAAGTGCCATGTATCCATTATGTATGCAGATTTTTCCTATTCATGATTCTACATGGGTGCACAATCTTTCATACAAATGCAACATCCATATGACAACACATTACAATTCAACCATATACGAGTGCAAACATATATGCATATGCAATATGAAGTGACTGAGCCGATCTAAAACCTAGATTGTGTGTGTATATGCAGCCACGAGCAACTACTAGCAATCACTTGCAACCACTTGCAACCATCATACATAACATGTTTCAATTACATGTTTTCATCCAAAAGGGTTTCTACCTAAAAGATAAGGTCGGGGAAATATACCCTAAAAAGATAGATAAAAGCGCAACTTAAGGAAAAAGAAAGATCAAGAATGTACCCTTGAACAGAAAAGGGTAGGCAGTACGTATTCTAGCTTCAGTTTCCCAAGTCGCGTCTCCCTCGGCGTCGCTCCACTGGACTTTGACGAGTTTGACTTCGCGGTTGCGTAGCTTCTTCACTTCCGTTCCTAGTATGCGGGTTGGAACTTTTCTTATGGTTGCTTCGCGTTCCACTTCGGCCTCTTCGAGGATATTTGGCTCTACCACTTCAGCAGACTCATGTAGACATTTTCGGAGATGTGAAACGTGAAAAACGTTGTGGACTCCGGCCAATTTCTCGGGTAGCTCTAATCTATAGGTCATTTTCCAAATTTTCTCAATGATAGGAAATGGTCCTACCTAAAGGTATAGTCGAATGATAGAAGCAAGTAAAAATTTTGTGCCCATTAGGCAATGTCAAAACTGGAAATCTATGCCACATATATATTGATTAGGAGAAGAACTCTCTAAGCATCAGCCCCGAAGACCGAAATCAACATCAGACTGACACCCAAAGAATTAATCAACCCAACCACCACATATGATTCTAGGAAACTAAGCATGATGGACTCCTTTTAGGTCACAAGGGAGTCCCTTCCTAAGTCCAACTATGTTGCCAAATGTACTTACTAAGGTGATTCTTTACAACTCATGCATAAGTGAAATGAACCTTCAGCCTTAGTGGCGAACACTCCTGGAGTGCCCTATTCTGAAATGCTCCACCTAATGAACCCCTTCTCTAGAAGCTCTCTAATTTGTTTACTGAGCTCTTTCCTTTCTCGTGGAGCCATATGTCTAACGGGCAACGCAACGGGCTTTGCATTATCTACAAGATATATGCGGAAGTCTATTTCCCGCTTCGGAGGCAAGCCCTTCACCTCTTCGAAGACATCCGGATATTCCCGGACCACTCTAACTGATTGCAAATTTTCAACAGAGGCATCTAGCGACTCAAGATAACTAAGCATAACCGCATACGAGGGATTACAAGAAATTTCCAAAGTATTACCGAGCTGGGATAGGAGCCTAACAACCCTTTTCTCACAATCAAGGATGGCCCCATTACTGGATAGCCAATCCATACCCAAAATCAAACCATACCCCGAAAAGCCCAAAACAAAGGCACTACATTCAAATTCTACACTTAGAATAGAAATTTTCAAATCCAAACAGATCATAGACAAATGAGCTGGGCCTCCAATTGGGTTTGAAACAATTAAGGGGTCCTCTACCATACTAGTTTTTAGGTGCAGAGATTTTACTAAAGCAGACGAGATAAAGGAGTGTGATGCGCCAGAATCAAATAAAGTGCGAACGGGGTGATCATAAAGATAAACTACACTTTCTACAGAAGTGTTTGTACCTCGCTGTTGCAAAGGTGGCGCTTCCAGCACATGAACATGTGCCCCTGGAGTGGATCCAGCTCCCTGCCCCTGCCCTCGTTTCTTTGGGTAGTCCTTAGCCCTATGGCCCGTCTCACCACAAGAAAAGCACCCACCATTCTCCTTGGCCTTCTTTTTCCGGCAGTCCTTTACCAAGTGCCCCACTTTGCCACAGAAATTACACGTCCTCTTCTCTTTGTTGCCTTCCCCGCCTTTCTTAAAGTCCGTCTTCTTAGGCTGCAAACCCTCTTTCTTCCCTTGAGAGCTTTCTGCCTTTGTCTCCTTCTTGCCCTTATCCTCTTCATTCAGCAACGCCATTTGCACCAATCTTTCATACGTGGCTCCCATGGGTATATGGGTCATGGCCAAACTGTGTAATGGCTCATTTAACCCTTTGACGAAACGGAGAGCCTTCTTGTGCGGGGTGTTGACTAGGTCAAGCCCAAACCTAGCCAGCTCATCAAATTGATTCACATACTCTCTAACAGTCTTGTCTCCTTGCTTAAGAAATAAGAATTTCTCCAACTGCAAACTTCTTTCCGCATCTGAGAGAAATTTGGTCTCAAACCTTGCCCTAAAGTCCCCCCATGTTTCTACTGGTCTTTCAGCATTAGTGACTTCCCACCAGTAGGAAGCCTCGCCCTTCAATAGCCACACTGCCAATTGTACTTTTTGTCTATCTTCTACCTCAAAGATGATGAATAGGTCTTCAGTTTCCTTCAGCCAATTCCTAGCTGCTACGAAGGACTCAGTTCCATGGAAATCCCTTCCTCCCATAGCTTTAAAATCTCTACATATCTTAGCGAACGTGTTTCCCCGTGGAGGAGGTGGAGGAAAAGGTGCTGCTGCAGCTGGATGATTCCCTGCAGCTGGGGGAGGAGGAACGGTAGGACCTGGTTGAGTGGCCCTAGCTTCTAAGAATCGTCTAAACCAACCAGGTATTGGTACTCCTTCCGGCAAGTTAAGATCTTCGGACATGCTGAAACAAAAGGGATAGATTCAAAACGAAGGATAAGAGATAGTACCTATGGCTTTGGGGAGTGGACTTTGCCTTTTTAAAATAAAATAATATTTTTATCTTTTAAAAATGCTTCTTTAAATTCCCTTTTTGAAAATAATTTTTCAAAACTTTTTATCTTATCTGGTAAACCTATGCTCTGATACCAAGTGAAACACCCCACCTCCGTTAGGGTCACTCTCAAAGGGAATGCCCTAATTTTGGTGGAGGTTTATAAGTACAAGTCACAGATATACAAGACAGATATAAGAACACATATTTGTAAACAGCGGAAGAACAACAAACTTTATTTCATAAAGTCAAATACGTGTTACAACAACATCCTTTCCAAAAAAAAAACATAACATAACACTTTCATAATCTGTCTTGAGTACATTATTTAAAGAAGCATAAATAAAACATAGATAAACTGCAAAAGCCCCATAGTGGATTGTCCAAAGCCATAGTTCAAAACAGGAAAGTCCAAGCAATACATTTCTCTTCTTCAAGCTGGAGGTTGAGGTAGGTCAAGCTGCTGTGTTCCCTCCCTGAGGACCTGGGGGGGAAACGGAAGAAAGAAGACGAAAGAAAAGTAGAGTCAGACATAAAGCCTGAGTAAGTCTAGTACTATTTTGTCTATGAATAAAGAACTGGGTATGATAAGTATAAACGAGAAGTGGGCATGCACTATAAACTTGGTTAAGTTGTCTAGGGTCGAATATACTATCGTACCCCATGTTAATCTCTGAACCCATATAAACTAGTTTCCCACTGGCACCCCATAATCAGGGTGATGTGATCCATTCTATGATGATCGGCTCCTACTCGCATAGTTACATGTGTCTTACGGCCCCCGATGTCGTAGTTACCTATGCTGGTCCCACCATGGGGTGTATCAAGTCCCATAGTGGCAACCCGACACAACCTTAGAGTGCACAGGTATGCTACTGGTGTCCAGTGCCTTATTTTTCTGCGCCGGAGTGTGTGCACGTCCGCACTCCGTTAGAACCTACACTGCTACACCACCGCCGTCGATTTTTGACCTCTTACAATCAGCCCAGTAATCGTGCCCCACCCTGCCTAGTTTCAGGGTATCATGATACACCGTGTAGGGTTACTGCTGAAAAGGGTCCCCCGTTACTAGGTTTTCTATCTCTAGCCAACATGCTAAGTTGGTTAAGTGTTTTCTAACCTAACCCCACCAGTCCGTTTAGTTTAGCATGTTCCATTTTGATTAAGTCTTAGTCCACTTAATCCTAACAATCCCGATTCAACCTTAATTGTCTTATTAAGGCCCTAACCTCTCACATTAGACAGGTATTGCTGTGGCTGCCTGTTGCCGGTTGGTTCCGGGCAGTCTTACGCCACAACTCAGTCTAACCTCGGGTCCTTATTGGGCTCCATGTTTAACCTCCCACATTGGATAGGTATTGTTGTGACTACTGGACAGCCGGGCGGTTCCGGGCAGGTTTACATCACAACTCAATCCAACCTCGGGTTAAACACATCGTATTTTCTACATTTACATATTTTGTCTTTCTTCTTTGTTTATATGTAAATATTTGCGGCCCATTATTAAGTTAATGGTGTAAAGGTTACACCAATCATGGGCCCAACCCATACTTGAATTTGGGCCCTTCTACTTTAGTTTTCATTCATTAGTAATTTTAACCCAACGTTATTTTCCCCCGTTTTACACGTCCGTTTATATATATTGGGCTTAGCCTTTTAAAGCCCAATTTAGCCATGCGAAAAGGGGAGGCTTAAAGCGTGATTACATACACAAAGAGGGGAAGGTGAGCGCATGAACTTGCATATGACGTTGGAAATCCATAATAGAAACTGGTGTACTTGCATAGTGGTAACATAGGTGACATGAATCAAAGCATGTGAACTTGTAATTGAGATATCATTATTGACCCATGAACCTATATTTTTACTTAGGCATAATGTCAAACATAAGCATGGCATAAATACTTTTAGCATAAACATGGCATAATGTCAAACATAAGCATGGCATAAATACTTCTAGCATAAACATGGCATAATGTCAAACATAAGCATGGCATAAATACTTCTAGCATAAACATGGCATAATGTCAAACATAAACATGGCATAAATACTTCTAGCATAAACATGGCATAATGTCAAACATAAACATGGCATAAATACTTCTAGCATAAACATGGCATAATGTCAAACATAAGCATGGCATAAGTATAGTTAAATTTGTTTATAAGGTTTCTACATGTTTACAAAGAGGATACTTTGTTACTAACACAAAAGCATAGTTCAACTTAATTAAATTTAATCACATAACGATGGTACAAATATACTTATGCATAAATATTCCTAAGCATGGTGTTTACAAACTTGCAAAAAGGGATTTTTGAGTCTAACCTAGCCATGTCTCACATATGTCATCATATAATTTTTTTTTTAAACAAGATAGACTTAATCATGAATTTCAATTATGCCCAATATCATTCATAGCCTAGCCATATTCATAAGTTTGCAAATAGGTTTCTAGTACAAAACATGGCTTGATACATAGATCATGGTGCCAAACTTGTCAATATAATTTCATATGAATTATGATAATCCCAACCTTATTCCAATTACTTCACAAAAATGATGTTTTGCATAAAAAAATACACATTATGATGGCATAGTAACAAAATCCCAAACTTGCATGATTTTCAATTCAACAACTACATACATGTAGCTTCAACATAAATTACATATTTTGCGAATATCCAAACGTCATACTTGCATAAAACTACCGCATGTAGTTTTTCATGATGAATAACATAATCCAAACGTCATACTTGCATAAAACTACCGCATGTAGTTTTTCATAATGAATAACATAATCCAAACGTCATACTTGCATAAAACTACCGCATGTAGTTTTTCATAATGAATAACATAATTCAACGCACAAATATGAATTATTTTATCGCCACAAATCAAGTATACATATCAACACAATTATTTGTTCATACCAAAGTAATACTCTACTTACAATGGTTGCGGCAAATTCTCTAATTAAGAGATATGATTCCTTTGTTGAATTGATTAGCTTTAGGTTGCTTGAATTGCTTTAGGTTTTAGAACTTCCTCCCTAATCCTCTCTCTAGTTGGCGGCTACCTCTAGTCGTTCCTCAGCAACATGGCGGCTATGTTCTTAATTTTGAATGAATAGATTAGGGTTTGTCTAGGGTTGTTTATATAGAGGTTAGGAATTGATTAGGACCATTGATGTTGCTAGGTTAGATCGTAGCCATTCATTCGATAGAGAGACCAATTAAAACTTGCCACCTAGCCCTAATGACAAAGCAACCCACAGAAATTCGACCAAACACAGACCAGGCCAGCCAGGAGGGACTGGGTTCGATTTTCAAAAATTAAACTTTAAATTGAGCTGTTTTAGTCTGTTTGAATTTTATCTATTGTATACATATATTTTTGCATATATATATATATATTCTCATATATATACATATATTTTCTTTATTTCCTTATATGTACGTTCTTATCCTTTCAAAATTTGAATTTGTATACGTACATGTATTTGCATGCTCAGTTGGCCCTCTCTAAAACAGAGATAAAAATTATGTCGCCGCCGGGGTTCGAACCCCCGACCTCCATGCTACAAATCCAATGCCTTAACCAACTGAGCTACAGAGGCTTTTGTTAATAAGTCTTAGAATAATAATAATTATTGTCCTCTCCTTACTTCTTTTTTTCATGTTTTGCTGTAATATTTAAATTAAAGATATCTTCTTCATACGTTATCCGTTTTGCGCAAACTCGGACTCTATCTCAAGCAGAATTCCGAGACGAACGCAATGGTGATGTCCGTTTCCCTTAATTTTTCTGTTACAATTTAATTATACTTTAATTTGTTAATTTACTGTTAACAGAAAAATCCGGGGTGTTACATATGTGGATCGCACCCATTAGGGTGTGTTATCACCTGATCTAGAGAAAATTCAATTACTTCTTATTCTATTGTTGTTGTATGCTTTCAATAATGGTTGTTGATCACAACCGTTAGTGATAATGCATTCGGTACACTCAAGCGAAATGAGTGGTCGGTCATGTGTGACTTGGGTTACAAGATTTTCTTGTTGAACCCGGTGTATTCCTCTCTAGAGATAAACTAATGGAAGGTGGTTCCATACCTTGTCATAGTTGGAAATCCATTTCCCAATAAGCGCCTATGGTTTTTGATTGTATACTATGTATATGGAGTGTTAGATCCAAGCGTTCTGCTAGATTGCTATTGATTTGATTATTTACTATTATAATACAGAATAGTGTTGATACAAAAAATATTTTGGGTTATCGCAAGGTAAAAACCATCCATGTTTATGTGTGAATCAGTCTTACGATTATCATTTCTTTCAAAAGGATTTTTAAAAGTTAAACCAAGTGGTTGAAGTTTACTCACACCAGTCCCATGACTGACCCAGAGTTTATTTTGTTTTGTTTTACCCTAAACTCTTGGGTGTCCAAATTTGTATAGACAATCAAGTAGTCAGGATTTTACGGATATACTTGAAGGTGCTTGGAGCAGGAGACTTCAGAATCAGATAGCTACTGTTTATTTCCGTTGTGTTGCATGTATTATACTATAATGTTGGTATGCATATACAGTTATAGATCTGTATTTCAAAAGTTATGTTATATAATATATTTTATTCGTTCCATTGTGAGATTATTGTCTGCACTGATGTTATGATATTGTAATCTTCTTTTATTTTATTTTAACTTTTCTTTCTATTTCTCACCCTCTAACTACTTTCTATTAATGATTCGGTAAATTTCCAGTGCTTGGTTAGTCGACATGGTGTTTTTGTCGATGATCAGGATCGGGAATTTGTCGGTTCGTTACAATGATCATCTAGAATGGTTGAGAACACCATATATAGAAGGAACTCGATATGGTTCCCACAAATCTATGTGAGTTAATTCAAAACATGCATTCGCAATGGAATTTGATATAGGACAAGGTAATCTACGATGCTTTGCACAAATACATGCTTCACAAAGAGGATTACTATCATTAGTGAATGATGTTCAAAAGATAGGTATATGTTTTAATTTGTTTCAAGAGGCATGTCCAATTCTTGCATGAAAAAAATCAATTGATCATGATTTTTTGTTTTATTAGAAGCTAGAGCAAGAATGTATTGATCAAAAATAACATTATTTGTAAAACGAGAATTACTTGGAAATTCCTTAAGAAATCTATACAAACTTCCTTGTCTCAAACCAACAGCCTTCACTTGATCTGTTGTAAGGTCCTGGAAAGAGCAGAGCGTTGCTCAAATTTAGTAATAATATTATTTTGATCCAATAATCTCTTAACAAATAATAGGTTATGTTTAAATTCTGTACATAGAAAACATTTTTGAGAGTAATGTGTGAATTGATAGTGATAATGCAATGATAGAAATAGTTTTGAGGGTACCATCACCAAGAACAATTTTTATAGGCTGTTTTAGAGTATGTGTTTTGTCAAACATGTTTAAATCAAATGCCATATGATCACTAGATCTTGTATCAATTATAGATGTATGAATGTTTGCATGCTCAATTGATTATTTCGCATTAAATGCGGAAATAATACTTGCAAAGTTCACAACAGCATTATAGGCATCAGAAGAAGAATATCCTTGGTTGATTTGCGTCATCTTCACAAATTCCTTATAAAAAGCAGAAAAAAAAATTAGGATCAATAGCTGTAGAAGTATTAGATGCTTTAGTATCGAATTCCAAAGGAGAAGCAGCAAGAACAGATCCAAGAATTCCGTTGTCAGTAGAATTTTCTTGCACATTTGCTGCAAACCTTTGATGCTTCTGATTAATTTTTCCCTTCCACCAATCTGGATATCCAACAATCTTAAAACATTGATCCTTAGTATCACCCTTAGATTTACAATGATGGCAAAATTTATCAAGCTTAGCCTTCTTATTGTCTTTTTTGCGGAAAAATGGCTTGAAATTATGAGAATTATCACCATTGTTAGCAGAAAAAAGAGCACTCATCTTAGTTGATTGATAAGCAATATTAAGAGCATTCTGCCTCAATCTGCTGGAGCATGTGTGTTATGTAACTAGAGTTGGAACAAAGCCTCCCTCTTCTTGCATAGGAAGCACGCATATGAGTTGACATAAACATCCTTGTAAGAAAAAGAATCTATATTGTTACGTGCCTATCAACTCATATACTTCACTCCTTCAATTTATTCCATGATGTGGGACTATTTATTCAAACAGTCATTTCTACTTTAACAACATGCGAGGCAATACTAATAGTCTCCCTCTTGACTTGCATCCTGCGAGTATCTTTTGGGAGTACTGCCTTGTCTGCATGACCAAGTTCATAACTTTCGGCTTTGATACTACTGTTATGTAACGACGATCGGAACAAAATCCCCCCTCTTCCTGCATAGGGCACACACATACGAGTTGACATACACATCCGTGTAACAAAAGGAATCTCTGTTGTTACGTGCCTGCCAACTCATATTTATACTCCACTTCTTCAATTTATTCCGTGATGTGGGACTATTTATTCAAACCATCATTTCTAACTTAACAACATGTGAGGCAATCATAACAATGTGAATTGCTGTATTTACATTTGATAACGAGTCCATACTAAGAAAATTTATCTTAGATTGATCATAGGCTTTGTTCAAACCAGAAATAAATTGTATAAGCTTTCTAAGTTGATCAGCTTCTAAAATTTTCTTTAGAAAACCGCATGAATAGTTAATAATTGTTGTACAAGTACAATCAGGGAAAGGCTTTAAATTTTGCAATTGATCCCAAAACTTGTTTAAGATTGACGTAATATGTAGTTATATTATCATCATTTTGTTGAATACTCATCAATTTCTTATGAATCTCATAAATCTGAGGAGAATTAGAATGACCATACCTTTCTTGGATCTCAATCCAAAGATGTCTTGCAGAAGAATTGAAAATAAAACTCTCATAAATCTTTTTCTCCATTGAGCAAAGAATCCAAGCAGTAACCATGTAGTCGCTTGGAATCCATTTCTAAAAATCTGAAGGTTCTTTAGATGGTTGAAAAAGAGAACCATCGATGAAACCGATTTTATTCTTCGCTCCAAGTGCCCCAGGAACACTGCGGCTCCAGTTAAGGTAATTGTCACCATTGAAGACGATTTGACCTACTTGAAAATTCAGATTGTCTTCGTGGTAAAGAAAATACGTATCATTGTAATCAATCGTAGAATTTTCGAAGTTTTCTGGATTAGTACTCGAGATTGGATTCAAATATAGCGTTATGAATTAGGATTTAAGGTTTTTGAGAAAAAAAAAATTTGCATGACTCTGATACTATGAAAAGTAGAGATGAAGAAAAATAATGTTTCTTATTTTCTCATACAAAACCCGAAAAGCTTGTACAGCATAGCCTAACACACAAAATGCACACAAAACACACAACAGCTATTTTGTAAAGCAACATACAACATTATACAATATTCTACACCTTTAATCCTCTAGAAATTTGTACTATACTTCAACTGAAAAATTAAGCTCAAGCCTGTTCCTGGTACTAGAACCCGATAACAAGTGAGATAAACGACTTCTTTTAGTGCAAACCAGATATAATATACTTCATTTGCTTCTTGTTTGTATAAAGAGGATGCACCGTTGATCTTCCAAAATATAGAAGACAACGACAGAGAGAAGTGTACACATGCACAAATGAGAAGCAGGCCATAAAATGACAAGACACATTTCAATACACATTTGAGTGGTTATAAAATGCATTTGAAGATTACAGCTTCAGCTTGGACTTGAGACAAATACCAATTAAAAAAAGGGGTTATGTTGTGATTCCTAGAGGCTGCACATGCGCCGACGCCCAAAGTATACTATATGCGTGATTAGGGAGTTACTTGTAAGTCCTCTAACAACTTCTTTGGCAGTTTACAAAAAATTATTCTAGGCTTCTAGCCTAACAAAAAAATAAGATGCTAAGACAATCAATATACGGAATATATTTATATATAAAAGTCCATAACAGAATGATTCGTTATATATGAATATTTTCTTTATCTTGTGTTTAAAGTTGAGGTAGATATCATATGATAATTGACAATCATAAACAATATCAATGAGCATGAGCTAACAACCGTTTAGTTGTATGATTGTTTCTCGCAACTATTATTATGCTTTTCATGTCATGGCACACAATCACATAAGTGCAAAAATACTAGCTAATTATCACGCTATCTATGTACTCATAATTAATACTATATTTATACTTCTACTTGTTTAAAGGTTCTGCTTTTAATGCTAAAGGCAAAAGTGTAGTCTCGATAATTTGGAGCTGGAATTTACACTATGTTGTTATGATTATGTTTAGTTAGTGCATAGCATGCAAAATACAAGATCTTGGGATTAGATGTTTCGACTATGTGACAAGGAAAAAGTTTGTGGAAGCATGTGAAATTTGTAGGCTATGTCGTCTCATTATTTTAACAACTTTTTTTTATTACGTTGTAAAAATATTAAGTTTAAAATGTAAATGTTGTTTGGAGGAATGAATGGCTAGAGAGAGTGAAGGTAAAATTAAACTCTTACCAGAAAAACACTCTAATTAACAGGTAAACATGAAACTGATACACTTTGATAGTTCAAATTAAATGTACAATTAGATAATTTTCACCTCTTTGTTCTGCTTACAATTTGCAAAACAAGGGTTAATTACTTTTACTCAATAACCAAATTTTAGGAACTGTCACACAATTATAGTCTGATAAGTAGTATTTCCTAATGCTTGGTGTCGCAAGACCTTCAGTTTTCTTTCTTTAATTGCAGGATCTTCCAGTAGCAAAACTTTGTCTGAATCATTGACTCCGATCATATGCAAGTGATCATCGTCTTCTCTTTCTTTTCCCTTGAATAGCAGTCTCTGCTCCCTTGGCTCCAAGCCGGTCACTATTGAAACTAACATCTTCAACTCTCCTGCATTCAAAAAATGCATTAACAGTGAGATGTTGCTCAAAAACAGAAACAAAAATTCATAACAAGGAATGGTATATATAAAAACTTACCAAAGGTAGAAGTAGCTCCAATGCAAATATCATGCCATTTAGAGCCAGTAGAAACTCTTACTGTAATCACCTCCTTTTGCTTATCACCTTCAGTAACTCTCTTCTGAACAAGCATTCCACCTGGCCTCATTTCCCATTCTATTTCTCCTTCCCTTTCGTAATACTCTTCGCCTTTGGCTCCACCACCAAAACAACTCACGCAGTACTTGGAGTTTGAGTTGTTTCTAAACAATTTCTTCCCTTTGATCTTAATCATGCTTCTTTCTTTTTCTTCTTCTTTTTAAAGCTTGTTTTGGTACTATTGGCTTGTTTCTCTATGCATTGAGAGGAGAACCCGGGTTGAATATATAGGAGAAATGGGAGTGTACACGTGCATACAAGACAGAAAAGTTGATCATACAGCGACCTAGCTAGTATGAGTAACGACAAGCGCATTTTAAGATTTTATACAGCAATGTATGTGTGTATGACATTGAATATTGGCTTCGGTTTAAAATGAAGCCAACTTAAAAATGGTTTGCGTATAGATTATTGGTGGCTACACATGGGGCTGTCAAACATCCTCTTCCATGATTAGTGGGCCAATTTATTCAAATATTTCAAATAACTTGGAGATTTTTTTTATCGTTGCTTTGCAAAAGAGAATTTTTGTTGTAATTTCGAACTTATGTTGAAAAACTTTGTTGGGTAGACTGTTTCAGTGTTTTCAATTTGAAGGCTAATTAAATGTTTAGTTGGAAAGAAACTGAGTTGATCTTTTCCCCTATAGGCCCTATTTTGGTTTATCATATGCACTCCTTTTAACCTGTGAATGAAATATGAGTAGTAAAATATACTAAGCATGCTTGAATGTTCCTGCTTTTTATGCTATTAGAATGGAAATTTGTGAAAACGGAATTGATTAGGATACTTTATTGTAATTGTGTTGCGTTAGTTGACAGCATGAGGAGAACAAGAACCTAGGATTACGCGTTAAAACTTAAAAGTTTCCTGATTTCCCGAGCCACGAAAAATAAGAGGTACTCCATAAAAGTATTTGTTAGAAGAGGTAGGTTTATAAATGCTCCATGTTTTACATAAGTCAACCCATTTAAAGTAAACATTTTATTATATATATGTATATTTTATTTTATATATATATATATATATATATATATATGTATATATATATATATATATATGTATGTATGTATATATGTATGTATGCATGCTATGCATGCATACATACATAATGCAAAAGTTCTGCACCATTAATCTTTGTGTGGAGGGTGGAATTCGAAAGCAATGCTCGTTGTCTCATCGATTATATATGTATTTTGTGCCTAAAATTAGTAGAAATTAGAGTAAAAGGATATATTCATTCTTAAAAGTAATAAATTTTAAGGACTGCAAATATAAATAATAAGCTTCATGAACCAAGAAGTGAATTGAGTGGAAATCGCTACCGAATTATGTATTTTAGGGTAATTATCAGAAGAGAGATGCTACTGAGCCCGAATAAAAGGTGCGATTTTGAATGGGAATTCGCAGAATTCAGAGCGCATCGTTGATTTTTAAGTTTCAGTTAAATAGCAACCATTAGATTTTGATTCGGGCAAACTGACGTACATACTTTCGGGCCTTCTAGATTAACTGTTATCAGAATATAAAGGAACAAAATGAAACCAATCAACGGCAACCAAAACAATTGATATTTTAAGATCAGCAAATTTGTTTATGTAAACATATATAGAATCGTATATTATTTATGGAAACTGTATGAGAAAGCATGTGCAGTAGGTAGGCTATGTCGAACAAGAATACTTTATGGTGGCCTTTTCACAAAGCTGCCTTTAGTTTTATAGAAGTTAGAGACAACAAAGGGCAATACTTTTGTCGTATATGAATAATTTGACAATAGATTTTATTGCATGAAAATAGAAAATTTAGCAATTGTTAGTTGGTTGGTTTGGCATAATTCATGTTTTCTGTTAAATCCCATGACTGGTGTTATCAATATTAGGATTGATTCTAATTAGTAGGCATGATATGTTTTTTTTACTCTTTTAAGTAGAATTTAATTTACAGATAAACCACACCTTAGACCAAAATTGCTTGTTCAAGAAGCTCTTAATTAACCTTTCTTGATGCTTTAATTTCCGTTCCTTAATTGCAGAACTGACCAACTTCGTGGAAATTTCAGAACTCATGTCCTGTCATGTGCAAATAGTTAGTTATGCGATGACTGCATTAATATATGCAGGGAAAAAATGGAAGGAAAAGTGCATGGTTATGCGTATAAACTTTGTACGTGTGTATACTGAATTAAAGAGAAAGTAATAAACGCGTGCATGTAAGGCAGGAAAAGAAAAGCGTATTATGTCCTGTGATTAATAAAAAGTAAGCAAAGCAATAGCATGCTTAAATAGTAGTATTTGAAGAGGGATTCTCTAAAGAAAAGTAACACTGTAAGAATGTAGCATATGTTAGATTCTTGAAATACACAAATCATGGGTTAATTACAGCATTTTTCACCTGCATGCGCTTTTGTATTCTGTTGTATATGTATTTAGAGGTTCAATGAAAGACCTTCATGGTGAAAACAACCTTATGTTTCAAGCTCTTCCTCCCCATGTATGTACACATAACTATTCTGACTTTCTAAGCCTGTATTGTATTTCTTCACCATGGTATTTTTTGTTTTCTACTGAAGCTGGAGGTGATCGTGATATATATATATATACATATATACATATATATATATATACATATACATATATATATATACATATATATATATAGTGGCACGTAATGTCAGAAATTCCTTTTGGAGGTGATCGTGATATATATATATACATATATATATATATACATATATATATACATATACATATATATATATATATATATATATATATATATATAGTGGCACGTACATATATACATATATATACATATATATATAGTGGCACGTAATGTCAGAAATTCCTTTTGGAGGTGATCGTGATATATATATATACATATATATATACATATACATACATATATATATATATATATATATATATATATATATATATATAGTGGCACGTAATGTCAGAAATTCCTTTTGTTATAGGATCTGTGTGTGTCAACTCATATGCGTGTGCTTTATGCGGAAGGAAAGGGCTTTGTTTCGACCGTCGTTACATAACAAAAGGAGCCATGACACAGAAATGTAAGCAGAAGTACATGAAAACCAGCTATGAATGGGAGATTTGAATATGAAGTAATGCACGTGTAGTACGATGGAGATATACAGACAGGATAAGATATGTTGCATTAGGTGCAGATGCTGAAATATATGCATGAACGTAAATTATTTGGAAAACAAGAATATGTGAATGATGCTCTTGCTGTTTCACTTCTATTATTGATTTGGTTACCATGATTCATATCTTAAATTGCAGGCTAAAATCCAAATTTTAGGGATTTGATCATGTTTTGGATACTTTATGCCCGCTGCTGTCATTTTGTTTAATCGTCAAAATATAACAATCAGGTTACCCTGTTAATAACAAATCATACCCTTATAAGAGATATCCCTTGAGCTCCAAGAACCTCCGTTAATGACTACCACTTTTTCTGATCAGAATTTGAGGGATTCCTCTCCTCCTCCCTCTAATTCTAACCCTAATCTTTCTCTCTCTTCTCCAGTGGCGGAACTACATTGGGATCAGTGGGGGTCACGGCCCCTCTAACCCAATATAGTTCCGCCACATGTATATATAAAACAAAAGGTTACCAAAAACGGGCTATTGAGCAAAACAAAGGCCCGATAATATATAGAAAAGAACAACAAAGCATATGAGCGAAACATGAAATAAGACTACATGAACCAGACTCCGAGCAGAAATGAAGGACTGTGGCGCACAGGTTTGGCAGCAAAAGCTTAATAAAAAGGACAACTAAATGATGTGACTGTATCGCCCCTCCCCTCCCCGGTTTTGGTCCCTACGTTGTTGAATTCCTGGTTCCGGCCTTGCTCTTCTCTCAATCCTAAAGATAAACCACCTGATGTTGTGTAACGTCCCGTATTTTCTTGTCAATTATTTTATTTATTTAAAATATTGGTTTGAACTTAAATAATCGATTTTAACCATTTTTTATTTGGAATATTTATTTATATTAATAATATAATAATATTTTAATTTCCAAAATATTTGGAAAAATGTTGAATTTGCGTTATAATGTGAACGAACAATTTAAAATGATTTAATATTGTTCGTATTGAAGTTATAGTAATGATTTCGTTATAAAACAACGCTTTAATGTATATAATTTATAATTATATTATAAAACGAGCTGCAGCGGCGCAGTAGTTCGTAATATTGCGTTTTGAACTTTAAACGGCTGTACAGGATCCAATATGTATTGGATTTTCTCGAAACAAGAAACGTCTGAATCTGTTGGATTAAATTTTTCTAATGAAAGAGAAAAATCCAGATTTCATAGTATTAATTTTGTTTTATGTCCAAATCAAATTTTAAAATAGTCCCTATGGAATTCATTTATATATTATAGCGATTTATTTATATAAAACAAAGGGTTTTTATTTTTTTGAATATCGATTTGGCTTATAATTCAACCCGAGATATTTTATTTTGGTAGTATGTGAAAGTCTGCTCGTGTATAACCAATAATAATATTTTATTATTTTTATATTGAGGTATTCTAAAATTGGTTTATTTTAATCTGAATTGGGCAGTTAAAAAGGGTCATTATTCAAACGACCTTCGTTTTCAACGAAACAAATTTTATTAAGACCGTAGCAACTAATTATTGCTAGATTTCAGATTGCACGTAAATCAGAGCTATTCTGTGAGCATGGCAAAATAAAATGCAAATAAAACGACCATTTGGATGTGAACGAGCATCGTTTGAGCAAACAAACTCAGAATTCGACGAAACAAGTTTCATTAGGACCGTAAGGTCAAATTGTATCATGCCGCCCATTTTTATCTCGAACGGGGTTTGTATGTGAGCACAGGAGCTAATAAACAGTGTTTGAATTTGCGATAGACACGAAAAATAATATCGTTACTCACATCGACATATAATAATATTATTTCACCCCTATATATACACCTACAAATCCTCCTAAATCCATATCCTCCAAACCAAATTCGTCCGCCAACAAAACATTTTGCAGAAAACCCCCTAGGCACTAATTAATTTATATTTTCATTTCCGTCGAGAATCGACATGGGTGGTCTGAGGCAAAGTTGAAGATCTCGTTGCTTCCTAGCTCCACTAAAAATTTTAGGTCCAACGGTCGCCTGAGTCGACCGAAAATCACAAATTACAGCGAGATCCAGGTTTCGGTTTTAGTGCTTTTGGAGGAGCTAGGGTCAGTATTTGCTACTGAGGTCTGAGGGAATTTTGTAAAGAAGTAGGCGGTCATTTTCTTCTTTGGGTCGATGACTAAAACTGGCTATGGTGGCATGGAAATCGAGATGATCGGAGACACAGGTTGTGGGTTGATTTTTAAAAGCTGCCGCCGGTTTAAGGGGTTTTCCGGCGTCGACGTTGGTTGTTGGGGTATGAAGGGAAAAGAACAAGGGGGGTCGACCGCGTCGAACTGAGGGGGTGGCGTGACGTTCGATGATCGGTAACGTGGGTGGTGGCGTTCTAAAGATCATCTGTTCGAGAATAGTTTCTGGCGATGTCGAACATCCTGGTGGCTCGTGGTCTTTGGCGATGGCAGAGGGATAAGTGGCGGTTCTGGCAGCATCGATGCGTAGGGTCCGGTGATTCCTAGAGGCAGCGTCAGGCGCGAGAACAGGAGGAAGAAAGTCGAGCTGTGTTTTCCGAAAAAGGGATCGGGAATGATGGAACGATTGGGAGAAAACACGTGGACGCTAATCTGATGTGGATTAGCAACAGTAAACCGGTAATTAATAATTAGTTAATAAATTAGTTAATAATTTGTTAGTTTAATTATCGTTTGATTTATACAAACTTGAAAATCGTATAACTTTTACATACGTTAACGGAATTACGCGAAACAGGATCCGTTGGGATCGCAGGGACGAGGCCTAGACAATGATGCTGACTGGAAACTGATTGGAGTTGTTTGAAATTTCAGTTAATTTTAAACGTTCTTTTAAAATTAAAAGGAGACAAACGCGTCAACCGAAATAAAATCTGGAGAGTTAATTCTCACACCTTCTGAAATTCTGCGATGTGTTAAAATCATAGTAAAATATAATTTTATCATGAACGGTACAAATTGGTTGATTGATTGCTATGGATGCTATTGGCTGTTTGATTGTTTGTTGTTATTTATATTCGTCATTTTAAATAATAGATTATTGAAATTCAGTTCGTGAATTATTATCAACACGTTATCTGTGATGCAGGGAAGGACAGGTTGGAGGAATCCAATCGGATTCCTCAAATAAACTGTATATTATTTGTTGTGCATATCATTCCTATATATGAATTGTTCACCCCAACTGACACTAAAACTGTTTTAATGTTGATGGTTTAATAGATACTCATCATTGTTGTGATTAGATTAATCGACAGTAATGATTGGGTGATTGGCAGTGAATGGCCTAAAATATATTGTTGTAAACGTCGTTCTACAGTCAGGTGAATTGATGTAGTTTTAAAGTTCTAAATTATTTTATTACTGAATTAAGGTTTTTTCAATTATTTTATATAAATAATTAAATTGGAAATTTATAAATATATATATTTTAATCGAGTTTATAAAGAGATTATTTAAAGGGTTTATATAAGTTTAAAAGCAGAAAGACAAATAAATTACCAACGGGTTGGTAAAATAGAATAATTGTTTTTAAAACAATTATATATTGGTTTTAAATTAATTAAGTTATTTAATTAATTTAAAGGGGGAAATGACAATGAAATTCAGTTAATAGCCAACTGATATGTACGATTGGCAAGATCAACGTGTTTAATTGGAATTGATAATGAAATTAAATTGATAATGGAATTGATTGAATTTTCTGAAGATTAGTTAAATTTAACGAGTAATGCAAAAGTATTAGTTAATCCCCGATTAACTATATTTTTGAATTGTTTAGCGTTAATTATTAGTTATTCCCCGATTAACTATAGATTAAGGGAATTATTGAATTGTTTCATTAATTATCAGTTAATCTTCGATTAACTATAATTCAAAGTAATTATCAAATTGGTATAGAGTTAATAACATTAATTATTATTTAATAATTTTTTTTGAAATGATAATAATCCTATTTTGGATTAATATCAAAGTTAACCATTTCTAATATAATAAATATTAAAGTTAATTATTATTTTAATTAATAATAATTAAAACGATGACATTTAATTGGAATTCATTTGGAAAGTGATTAAGTGGCGATATGTCTGATCAAAGGGGGGATAAGAATTTACAAAGAGATGTATAATCCAAGTTTTAAACGAAGGTGGTAAATGGAATTGGTAAGTAAATTTAGGGATTTAAATAAGGTTTGTTCTAAAATTTTAAATTAAGTGAAGCGAATCCAAATGGAATGGAATTGGTTAATAGATTGGAAATAGACTAAGATATAATGATGGTTTTAGAATAAATCTAAGAAGTTGGAAAGATGGTAAACGGATTTGTATAAGTGATAAGGGAGAAACCCAAACAAGGTTTTAAAAGAGGTTTAAAACCAAAATAATGACCTTAAAGGTTAAAGCATTAAATTGAGCGAAATGTTGTAATTTAAATAAGGTTTTCAAACGAAAAGAAAAATACACACAATTGGATTGTGTCAAAGATTGGTAAAGGGATTTTGGAAATATAATCCAAGCAAAGAGGTCTTTTTGTAAAGAAGATGGAAAGCGGATTTTTATCCAAGATAAGCTTTATTATAGAAATGCCCAAAATAGATGGAAGCAAATTATTTGACGAGGGATTTTTATTATAAATTAAAATGTTATAAGAGAAATAATGATTTAAGTTAGAAGTGGTGTTTTTGTAGACATTTACTTAATCAAACAAATTAAGTAAATGGATTATATGGAAAAAGAGATTTCAAATATATGAAACGGTTTATAAAACCAGCTTTGAAATCAAGGTGGTAAATGAGATTTTAATATCAGTAGTCAAGTGACAAACTAATATAATTCCAAGATAAGAACGTTGTCGATCAAGGTCTGAGAGGTAAATAAAATACCCTAACTTGAACGGCTTCACTATTATCGATGAATGGTATTAATCTGAAATGAGGAAAAGGTGTTGTAATTGGTTAATATTCCATACGAGAAATATTTAACATGAGTACGGGGGTTTTGAATATAAATGTTAGTTATAGGGTAAATAAGAATATTTGATTTTAAATTATATAAATTTGACATTTGATTTGTCATATCAGAATTGGTGATTTGGTTTATACCATTAAGTATTATATATATAAGTATATATCATGATGCCATAATTTAAGGAAATAGGAAAAGAGGTTTTGAAGAATATAATGACATTTCCAATGGTAATAAAAATGGAAAGTTAGGTATATATATTCATGTTCTAAACATATAAAATAGCCTGTGTTATAATAAAATAAGGATAAATAAAAGGTTTAAATATATTGAAAGAATTAAAAGTTGATTAACCATTTATTAATTATCTTTAAATACGCCAAGTAATGCCAAGTACGGAATCAGTAAAATTATTTACCCGATTATTATTTGATAGTTAAATCACCGACTATCAAACTTGACCAATACGATTGTTGGTACGGAAAGACCGTGTAACACCCCTCTCGAAAAGCTAACACAAAGATCTTTTAGCACAGTGGTTAATGCATGGTGTTGCTTTTCGAGAGGTCAGGGGTTCGAATCCCATAGTTGTCACATTTGGTATCAGAGCCTATACCCAGCCAGAATTTTGTGTGCCACGGATGTCTGTTGGTGTGGTACTGATGCAGGTTACATGCACAACGCCTGGGTGATGAGTGATATGAGCCAACGAGGACGTTGGGCTCTTTAAGGAGGGTAGTCTGTAACACCCCTCTCGAAAAGCTAACACAAAGATCTTTTAGCACAGTGGTTAATGCGTGGTGTTGCTTTTCGAGAGGTCAGGGGTTCGAATCCCATAGTTGTCACAGACCGGGATCGAAATTATATTCGAAAACCATTCCGAACCCACAAATACGTGAAGATGGTAATTGAAGATGGAGAAATTGAAGACCGTGTATCTTCATAAGCGGAAGGACTATTTGTCGAATTTCTCTGGCTTGCACCAAGAGTTCTTTGATTTGTGATTCTGTAGTGGTTGAAATCTACGGATTTGCAAGGACTTTTCGCTACTGATCCATGGGGTGATTCCTATATTGGATGCGGTAGGAGAATACCTTCGGTTCATCCTGTTCCTGAATGACTTGTATGGATGAATATCTGACGGAGTATTTCCTAAAAACCACGTACGTTGATTTTTACAAATATACCGATTTGGTGGTAAAGAGGGGCACTTCTTTTATACCTAGTGTATATTTGTGGACGTCAGTTAGTGATTTGATGGATCTGACAATGTGGCATTCAAAGTGAATGATGACCAGATGTTCTAAGGATAAATTTTAGCCTCAAGCCTCATCAACCGGGAAATGAAAAAAATCAGGCAGGCAACATGGCTATGTGGGTCGCTCCCATTAGGGTGTATAATCACATATCTAGAGAAATTCCATTTGCTTCTTTAATCTATTTCGACGTTGTCCCTTTTTCGGGAAACGGTTGCTGATCCCAACTGTAACGCCCCGCATTCTATACATCGAAGGATCGCAGGATATTTATTTCTTTCACATGCGAAGTCATATGGTCATGTAACTTTGGGAAACGACTATTGGGGCCATTTCCCCTATTCATGATTTTCGCCGATTTTTAAATGACTGTTTTGCCCCTAGCTGATCTTATTTCGGCCGTAATTTTTGATTGGAAAGGAGTTTTGACCTGAAACCACTTGCATTAGATTTGGATGAGGGTTTACCTTTCCGTAGAGTGGTCATATTAGCCAAACGAACTAACCGTTTGGGAGATATGGCTGAAACAAGCTTCAGATGGTGAAAAACAGCTTAATTGGGCTTAATCCGGTGATTAACAGCTGAGCCCACTGGGGGATTTCGGGATTAAGAGTATAAGAGGGCTGCTAGTGTTTAAAAAACGAATTTTACTTCATTTTCCAGCCGCCTAAGACATTCCTCTCAACCTAGCAATGGCCTCCACTTGCTAAAACACCCCAAATCACCTTCTAATCGCTAATTAAGCCAAATCAACATCAAATCAAAGCGGATTAGCGCAAGAATCGAGGTAGAACTACTGTATAGCCTTGGGAACAGCGCCAAACAGAGAATCATTTCAGATTTGGTAATTTGTTTGTGGCTAAGGTAAGTGATTTTCATAGTTCCTCACTAATTATGGTTAATTAAGGGTAATTATTGATAATTAGCGAATTTATACATGTTAAAAATCTGGAAAAATATTGATAAATTTCGAAATATTGTTTTAGGCCTCTGTTAGAAAATTTGGTTAAGTTTTACTAAACCTATCATTAGTTTTGCTTAAACATGCTTAAGGGAAAATATAGGATTTTGGCTATGTTTGATCCATTTTAAGAAAATCAAATTGTTGTTTTAGTGTTTGTGGTCAATTATATATGTTGCTATGACTGTTTGGAATGATTTGTGATTGTTTAGAAAAGTTAGATTGGTCAAAAACGTCGTCGTATGGCGTAAAACAGTCGCTGGAAAGGTTGCAGGAAAATGTGTAGGGTTTCGGATTGGATCGGGTTAGGGGGCTCGGATCGGATGGTGGACTGGGCAGAGAAGCCAAACCGGATCGGAATTTAGCACTAGAGGAAAGGCATGGAAACAAGGAAGGCCATTTGGATTGTGTTGGGGTTGGGTCGGAGCTTGGCACGGGATAGGATCGGATCGGATTAACTGGAGGGCAAAAGGATCGAACCAAACAGAGACTCGAGCACCGAGCCGAACCGCTTTAGAAGTACTGAACCGAACCAAAAGAAGAGCACCAAACCGAACTGAATGGGGAACTCGAACATCGTGAATCCGAACCGAACTGAGGGGAGCAGACCGAACCGAACAGGAAGCTTGAGCGTGGTATATCCGAACCGAACGAGATGTGTACTCCCATTTCTACGCGATGATTTTTCTGAAGACCAACTCCAATTTGACCAAAACCTGAGATGCAAAGGAAGTCCATATAGGAAGTAGAACTCAGGGTCCAGTTAGGAACCAACGAGTTAACTTCATGAGTTGGGCTTTGCTGCGGGACATGTGCAAAGGGGTTATCGACGTCTGTAGCTTTGATCCACCACCAAGACGGATGTTAGGCTGCGTATCAGTGAAGTGGGGTAGTTACTACTCCATGGGGGCAAAGTGATCGTAGCATGGCTATGAGCCAGTGCAGTGGAGTCGTCATGACTTCATTGGGCAGAGTGGACATAGCAAGGATTAGTGGCTATGGATCAGTGCAGTGGTGTCATTATGACTCCATGGGCAGAGTGATCATAGCGAGGAATTGGTGGTCAGAGCGGCGGATGTCGTATGCTTTACGCACTGAGTGAGAGATGTGAGGATGATTGCTATGCTTGATTGTTTGCCATCACTATGTCATGCACACCCCCTCCCCCGTATCCTTTACACAACATGTTAGTGGCACCTTAGAGTATTGAGCGGTATGTTGTGCTAACTCTTTGGTTGCAGGTCCAGGTTCAGGTATGGTTTAGTATGCCTGTTATTGTTCTGTTTTGATGCTTATCGCTCATACCAGACTTTTGTCTGACCCAGAGTTTTATGTCTCTTCTTATTACTCTGGATGCTCTTAAACGGGCAGAATAGAGACAGGCTAGGTGACGATGCATGGGTAGCTGTACCGGAGACGAGCAGGAGGCTCCCACGTATGATATATATAGATATTCTCCCTGTGTTGCTGTTGGTCACTACTTTGGGCATTAGTAGTGTATCTTTCCATTCTTTTGACTTAGAGACAGTTTCAAAAGTTGTAATAATAATGATGTGGAACATAAGCTGTATTTGGATTTTCCGCTGCTATGATGTTTAGTTTTCAGCTTATGCATTGTTTCACCTGTTTTACGTCAAGTATGCTATTATTATATTTTATTCCTTGCGCTGTAAGACATTCTACAAGTTCTCTGTTAGTTCACCAATAACTTCTCTTCTTTTCCCTTTCTTTGGCGATCGTCCCGTGCTGGTTGGACATCGACACAACGCACTTTCATGGGAAATGTCGGCTGGTGCGGGGCGGGCCGTTACACTTGGTATCAGAGCTCTAGGTTGCGTAGTTAACCTAGGGAAAGACATCAGGGAGAGATAATACGTATATTGGAGCACGTATTTGTGATTATTTTGGTTTTCAAAAACTATATATGTATATACTATTAGTATAGCTAAGGATGAAGTCGCACTGCACTGACACCACAAAGTGGATGGTTAATCATTTCTCTTTACAGATTGAACGATGAGCCGATATACGAGGAGTGCCGGTAGAGGAGCCAACAATGGGAATGCTCCTAACATGAGGGCTATGTTGACTGACTTCATGAGGGAGATGCTCAGAAATGTGCATGGAGCAGTTCACAATGCTGCAAATGGTGGTGGTGCAGCGGTGCAGGCGCCTAGAGCCGATTTTGCCAAGCTATGCAAGGATTACACTAGTCTTGGTGGAAAGACGTTCCACGGAACAGAATCGGTCATGGATGTTCAAGATTGGTTGGATAGATGTGAGCGTATCTTCGAAGACTTAGGTATCGAGGATGCGATGAAGAGAAAGTTAGCGTCCCGTCAGCTGCAAGGACGGGCAATGAATTGGTGGAACGCTATTAAGGCAGCTATTCAAGAGGATCAAGTTACATGGGATCAGTTTAAGGCCCGATTCGGTGAAAAATTTATCCCAGCTGCCCAAAGGTCAGAGTTGTTTGGGAAATTCCTGGAGCTCAAGCAGAATGGTAAGGCAGTCTCGGAGTACGTTGCAGAATTCGATACTTTATCGAAGTATGGATTATCCCTCATTGACACTCCCGAGAAGAAGAATGAGAAGTTTATGACAGGCTTGGATCAGTACTTGGGGGAAAGGCTTATTAACCACATCGATGAGACATTTGAATCGATTGTGGGAAAAGCTTTGAGATCGGAGAGTCTATACCCCAAGTCAAAGACTGAGGTTGCAACTGTGGAAGAGCCAAAGCCGCAAGTAAGCGGTGGAGGCAAGAATGGTTCTCAGAATTAGAGAAAGCAGAATCAGACCAAGGATGGCCAGAAGAAAAAGAATAAGAAAGATGTTGAGTGCTTCAGCTGTGGTAAGAAGGGCCACTATGCCAAAGAATACCGGGCCAAGCCAGCGGATAGGAAGTGCTTCAACTGTGGCCAAGTGGGACATCACAAGGATAAGTGTCTGCAACCCCCTAAAGAAAAGCAGATTGTGAAAGCATATGCTATCAATGCTGTTCCTTCTTCATCGAATGCCCCAACTGCGGTGGAGAAAGGAAATAATGTCGTTATCCAAGGTATGCTTTCCATTTATGATGTTCCGGTTAGAGTATTGTTTGATACTGGAGCTTCCAGTTCCTTCATATCTAGTGACCTGGTAGATAGGTTGGGATTGAAGCCCGAGATTGTCGATAGACCTTTAATAGTGACGAACCCGATTGGTGGTTCGACTAGCCTTAGTATGATTTGCCGTAATGTGGTCTTATCGAGTCATGGATGCATGTTTGTTTGTGATTGCTTTGTTTTGGGCTTTACTGGGTTTGGCATTATTTTGGGAGTCGATTGGCTCTAAAGATACGGGGTGGTGGTAGACTGTGAGGGCTTTTTGGTGACAGTTAGAGCGGATGATGGCCGGAGGGTAGTGTTTGGTGGTTTACCTAATGATGGGATAATGGCTAGTTTTCTAAATTCCCTCGACATTCCGCATGATGAGTTTTCAGATGTGCCTGTTGCTGGCCAGTATCCGGACGTCTTCGAGGAAGTGACCGGACTTCCACCACACCGAGAGATTGAGTTCCGTATTGATTTAGTGAAAGATGCCAGACCTATAGTGATGCCACTTCGTCGTATGGCACCAAGGGAGCAGAGAGAGCTCGGGATGCAGTGATCGATCTATTAAAGAAGGGATTTATCAGAAGAAGTGTTTCTGAATGGGGAGCACTAGCTGTGTTTGCTACCAAGGCAGATGGTTCCCTTCGATTGTGTGTGGACTACCGCGAGTTGAATAAGGTGACGAGGAAGAATAAGTATCCTCTGCCGCGGATAGATGATTTGTTTGATCATTTGAGTGGCGCAAGAGTGTTCTCCCAATTGGATCTCGCGACAGATTTTCATCAGCTTAGAGTGGAAGATGAGAGTGTAGCTAAAATGGCCTTCCGGACGCTGTCTGGATTTTATGAGTGGTTGGTCATGCGATTCGGGTTGACCAATGCACCAACGTATTTTGTGGATCTTATGAATAGAGTATTCAGAGATCAGTTGAATAAGTTTGTTTTTGTGTTCGTGGACGATATACTTGTTTATTCGAGGATAGAGGAAGAACACACAGAACACTTGAGGGTAGTGATGGAGGTGTTGAGGAAACACCGTTTGAAAGCAAAGTTTTCTAAGTGTCACATTTGGAGGAGGGAAGTGTGATTCTTGGGCCATGTCGTTTCAGAGAATGGTATTGTCGTGGATCCTGCGAAGGTGGCTACGGTACAAGATTGGTCTACGCCCAAAAATGCAACGGACATAAGAAGTTTCTTCGGATTAGCTGGATATTATCACAAGTTTATCCAATACTTCTCCAAGATAGCAGCACTGTTGACTCAGTTGACTAAGAAAAATCAAGCTTTCGTCTAGGACGAAAAGTGCGAGAATGCATTCAAGAGTCTAAAGGAAAAGTTGACATGTGCACCAGTGTTTGTCATTCCTAAGGGGAATGAAGAGATGACAGTATATACAGATGCATGTGGTACCGGACTAGGTGCTGTACTGATGCAAGGAGGTAGGGTTGTAGCTTATGCAAGTCGGCAATTGAAACCGCACGAGAGAAGATACCCTACCCATGATTTGGAATTAGCAGCGATCGTGTTCGCGTTGAAGATGTGGAGACATTATCTCTTGGGAGAAATATTCGAGCTGTTTACTGATTATAAATCGTTAAAGTATCTTTTCTCTCAGGAAGATCTAAATCTCTGACAACAAAGGTGGTTAGAGTTCTTGGCTTCCTATGATTTCGATATCGCATACACACCAGGAAAGGGCAATGCGGTGGCTGATGCATTGAGTAGAAGACATGCCTGTTTAGGGGCTATGTTTCTAGAATGGAAGCAACCGGAGTACATCGCTGGCTATGATTTCGGACCAAAGTGTGAATTGGATCCAGAAATGTTAGAAAGTTTGACGATCAGATCCACTTTGATTGAGCGGATTGGTTCCATTCAAAGGGACAATCCTAACCTATTGGAAATCATCTCCAAGTTAGAGATGGGTAGCGAGGAGGAGATGAACAAGTATGGGCTTGATCGAGATGGATGGCTTAGAAAGAATGGAAGACTTGTTGTGCCTAACGTCAATGGATTGAGAGATGAAGTGCTTAGAGAATGTCATCACTCAAAACTGACTATACATCCCGATGGTAAAAAAATGTATCGAGACATGAAGCAGACCTACTACTGGGACGGGATAAAAAGGGACGTTGGGAAGTTTATATCCAAATGCATGAATTGCCAACTTAAAGTTGAGCAAAAGAAGCCTAGTGGGTTGTTGCAACCATTAGAAATTCCAGAATGGAAATGGGAACAAGTCTCAATGGATTTCATTGATGGGTTACCAAGGACTAGATCGGGCCATGATAGCATTTGGGTGATTGTGCACCGATTGACCAAGAGTGCAAGATTTATACCCGTCAAGTCGAATAGAACGACAACTAAGTTGGCAGAACTATATGTGAAGTGGGTAGTGAGATTTCATGGAATACCCAAAGGCATTGTGAGCGACCGAGATCCGTTGTTTACTAGTAGATTTTGGAAAAGCTTACAAGAGGCGTTAGGATCAGAATTACATCTCGGTACCGTGTATCATCTTCAAACCGACGGACATACAAAGAGGGTGAATCGAGTGTTAGAAGATCTTTTGCAAGCTTTTGTATTGGAATTTGATGGATCATGGGATGACCATTTACATCTAGTGGAGTTTGCATATAATAACAGTTATCAATCTAATATCGGTATGGCTCCATTTGAAGCTTTGTACGGAAGATCGTGCAACTCACCATCTTGTTGGTTAGAAACTAGTGAGAAGTTTGTGCTTGGACCAGATGTGATAAGGAAACTTTAGACAAGATCAAGATTATTCAACAGCGAATGAAGGCTTCCCAAGATAGGCAGAAGAGTTATGCTGATAAGAGGAAAAGAGATTTAAAGTTCTCCATTGGCGACTTGGTGTTTGTCAAAATTTCTCCATTGAAGAGCGTGAGATGATTTGGCAGGAGAGGCAAGTTAGCACCAAGATTTGTTGGTCCATTCCCAGTTCTTGAGCAAATTGGGAATCTGTCATATAAAGTTGAATTACCAGAGAAGATGGCAGGAGTTCACAACGTATTTCATGTTTCCCAGTTAAGGAAGTTCGTACACGACCCCGATGTGACTATTTCACCTGATCAGTTGGATGATATCTAGGTTGAACCCGAGGTGGTTGGGAACCGCAAACCTATGTGTATTGTTGGGAACAATACGAAGCGACTTCGAAGGAAAGCGGTGAATCTAGTCAAAGTTCAGTGGGGCGAGAATGAGAATGACTGTACTTGGGAGACAGAGGAGAGCATTAGGAAGACGTATCCAGAGCTCTTTGTCTGGTAAGATTTTAACTGTGATTTAGTCGTTCCGCATGTTGTTTTGTTTGTTTTGCATGTTTGATTGTTGCATATGGTTGGTAGGCATGCGGGATCCTTTGTATGTTTTGGGTTAAGGAATTTCGGGGACGAAATTTCTTAATAGGGAGAGAATGTAACGACCTGCATTCTACGCATCGAAGGATCGTAGGATATTTATTTCTTTCACATGCAAAGTTGTATGGTCATGTAACTTTGGGAGACAACCATTGGGGCCATTTCCCCTATTCATGATTTTTGCCAATTTTTAAATGACCGTTTTGCCCCCTAGCTGATCTTATTTCGGCCATAACTTTTGATTGCAAAGGAGTTTTGACCTGAAACCACTTCCATTAGATCCGGATGAGGGTTTACTTTCCGTAGAGTGGTCACATTAGCCAAACGGACTCACCGTTTGCGAGATATGGCTGAAACAAGCTTCAGATGGTGAAAAACAGCTTAATTGGGCTTAACCGGGTGATTAACAGCTAAGCCCACTGAGGGATTTCGGGATTAAGAGTATAAGAGGGCTGCTAGGGTTTAGAAAACAAAGTTTTACTTCATTTTCCAGCCGCCTAAGACATTCCTCTCAACCTAGCAATGGCCTCCACTTGCTAAAACACCCCAAATCACCTTCTAATCGCTAATTAAGCCAAATCTACATCAAATCAAAGCGGATTAGCACAAGAATCGAGGTAAAACTTCTGTATATCCTTGGGAACAACGCCAAATAGAGAATCATTTCAGATTTGGTAATTTGTTTGTGGCTAAGGTGAGTGATTTGCATAGTTCCTCATTAATTATGGTTAATTAAGGGTAATTAGTGATAATTAGCGAATTTATACATGTTAAAAATCTAGAAAAATATTGATAAATTTATTAATATTGTTTTAGGCCTCTGTTAGAAAATTTAGTTAATTTGGTTAAGTTTTACTAATCCTATCATTAGTTTTGCTTAAACATGTTTAAGGGAAAATGTAGGATTTTGGCTTTGTTTGATCCGTTTTAACATATCAAATTGTTGTTTTAGTATTTGTGGTCAATTATGTCGCTATGACTGTTTGGAATGATTTGTGATTGTTTAGAAAAGTTAGATTGGTCAAAAACGCCGTCGTATGGCATAAAACAGTCGCTGGAAAGGTTGCAGGAAAATGTGCAGGGTTTCGGATCAGATCGGGTTAGGGGGCTCGGATCGGATGGTGGACTGGGCAGAGAAGCCGAACCGGATCGGAACCTAGCACTAAAGGAAAGGCATGGCAACAAGGAAGGCCATTTGGATCGTTTTGGGGTTGGGTTGGAGCTTGGCACGGGATAGGATCGGATCGGATTAACTGGAGGGCAAAAGGATCGAACCAAACAGAGACCCGAGCACCGAATCGAACTGCTTCAGAAGTACCGAACCGAACCAGAAGAAGAGCACCGAACCGAACTGAATGGGGAACTCGAACATCGTGAATCCGAACCGAACTGAGGGGAGCAGACCGAACCGAACAGGAAGCTTGAGCGTGGTATATCCAAACCGAACGGGATGTGTACTCCCATTTCTACGCGTTGATTTTTCTGAAGACCAACTCAAATTCGACCAAAACCCAAGATGCAACGGAAGTCCAAATAAGAAGTAAAACTCAGGGTCCAGTTGGGAACCAACGAGTTAACTTCATGAGTTGGGCTTTGCTGTGGGACATGTGCAAAGGGGTTATCGACGTCTATAGCTTTGATCCACCACCAAGACGGATGTTAGGCTGCATATCAGTGCAGTGGGATAGTTACTACTCCACGGGGAAAAGTGATCGTAGCATGGCTATGAGCCAGTGCAGTGGATTCGTCATGACTTCATGGGGCAGAGTGGACATAGCAAGGATTAGTGGCTATGGATCAGTGCAGTGGTGTCATTATGACTCCATGGGGCAGAGTGATCATAGCGAGGAATGGGTGGTCAGAGCGATGGATGTCGTATGCCTTACGCACTGAGTGAGAGATGTGAGGATGGTTGCTATGCTTGATTATTTGCCATCACTATGTCATGCACACCCCCTCCCCCGTATCCTTTACACAACATGTTAGTGGCACCTTAGAGTATTGAGCGGTATGTTGTGCTAACTCTTTGGTTGCAAGTCCAAGTTCAGGTATGGTTTAGTATGCTTGTTATTGTTCTGTTTTGATGTTTATCGCTCATACTAGACTTTTTTCTGACCCAGAGTTTTATGTCTCTTCTTATTACTCTGGGTGCTCTTAAACGGGCAGACTAGAGACAGGTCAGGTGACGATGCACGGGTAGCTGTAACGGAGATGAGCAGGAGGCTCCCATGTATGATATATATATATATATATATTTATATTTTCCCTGTGTCGCTACTGGTCACTACTTTGGGCATTACTAGTGTACCTTTCCTTTCTTTTGCCTTAGAGACAGTTCCAAAAGTTGTAATAATAATGATGTGGAACATAAGCTGTATTTGGATTTTCCGCTGCTATGATGTTTAGTTTTCAGCTTATGCACTGTCTCACCTTTTTTACATCAAGTATGTTATTATTATATTTTATTCCTTGCGCTGTGAGACATTCTATAGGTTCTTTGTTAGTTCTCCAGTAAGTTCTCTTCTTTTCCCTTTCTTTGGCGACCGTCCCGTGCTGGTTGGACATCGGCACATCGCACTTTCATGGGAAATGTCGGCTGGTGCGGGGCGGGCCGTCGCACTAACCGTTGGTGATATACATTCGATACACTCAAGCGAAATGAGTGGTCGGTCATGTGTGGGCCGGGTTGTAAGACGTTCTTGTTGAACCCAGCATATTCGCCTCTAGATTACACTATCGGTAGGTGGTTTCATACCTTGTTATAGTCGGAATCCAATCTCCAATAAGCGCCCGCAGTTTTAATTGTATACTATATATGTGGAGCGTGAGATGCAAGCGTTCCACTAGATTGTTATCTATTTGTATTTAGACAATGTTATAATATCAAAGTAAGTTATGATTTCAAAAATGTTTTGGGTTGTAGTAAGGTAAAAACCATCCGTGTTTATATGTGGACTGGTCTTACTATTATCCTTTCTTTCGAAAAGGATTTTGCAAAGTTAAACTAGATTGTTTGTGATGTGAATTTATCACTGATATTATTCCAGACTGACCTGGTGAATTTTGCTTTGCTTCAAATATGCTCGGGTCAGACCGAGTATATTTCCAGGTTAGGTTCGCTTGGAGTTTCAGGAGTTGGAAGCAGGCGGCTTCACCGCTAGTTATATTCGGCTGTGACTGATTTGTTGTACTCTGATGATTGGTATGTATTTACAGTTCTTTTGTACAAAGAGATTTGTTATATTATATTTTATTCGTTCTGCTGTGAGATTCTGATGTGATGTACTTCTTCTTTCTTCTATTCTAATATTTCTTTCTTTCTACTTCTCATCCTCTAACTTCTTTCTATTGACAATCTGGGTTTTCGATACTTGGATTTTCGGCAAGTAATATAGATTTATGTATTATTGTCAGAAATTCGAGCATCGAAATTCTCCGGGTCGTTACAGTGGTATCAGAGCCAGGTTTAATGACAACCTTGGCTCTGTGGCATAACTCAATAGAGACAGGGTTAGTAATATCCTAGATTGAGTTTGAATATATATGAAAGCACGTATTTATATTTTGATATAAAATTATTTTAAAAATTATTTTTGATCAATATATTTCGTAAGTTAATAAAAGTGATATTTTCTCAAATTATTATAATATGGAAAATCAATTGGATTGGTTAATGTTGATTTGAATGATATGTTTGGATTGTGTTGTTGATGGCTTGAATATAAATCTGAAATGGATAGACTTGGTTGTAAACAAATCTAAAATGAATAAGTTGAATAAATCAATCCAAATTTAATGAATCTGAGTGGATATTTAAAGGAAATCTCAAATATGAGAGGTATAAATAAAAATATTTATATTTAATCTTCCTTACACTAAGTAAACCATAAAAGATGTAATCATACTTGAAATTTTCAGAATTTGACTTGGGATTGGAAAAACGGTAAGTCAATGGAATATTTGGAAATCAATGAATTATTTGGATTGTATAGTTGTTTGCATGGATATTGATTTGAAACTTGATCGAGGACCAATGAATGAATCAAAGTCTAATGAATTTGAATGGATAATTAAAGAAGTAAATGGATTGATAAGACTTGGGTATAATTAAATCTCATGTGAATTGAATCATGTATACAAAATCGGTTGGAATGGATGATATGAATTTTTGAACCTGATTGACATTGTTTTGATGACTAATGGAGCTCATTGGAGTTGAGAATAGGTGCGAAAGAGCCAATTCAACTTTAAAACTCATCCAAGAGAATTCTGGGATAAACTGAATACAGTTTGCATGTTAATTGAGCAAGTTCAAATATAATTTATGGCTTATCGCGTAACAATGCTCGCAAAAAGGTACGCCTATGCAAAATATGAAATTTTGGTTTTTATTTGGATTTTGAATTTTTCCAACCGTGTTGGTCGATGTATATATATATGTTGAATCTGCAATATTGCAGATGTCCCTCCGTATAGGGGAGAATCTGCCAAAAAATTTCCAAAATTTAAGGTGTTAGAATTTTTTAAGATTTTTGGAAAATTTTGTTATTTGAAATAAATTGGTTTTAAAACCAACTGGATTAGCTTTGAAAATAAAATCGAGTTTTAAATTAAATATTTTTGTAAAGATAATTGGTTGTAGCGTTCTTTCTACCTTAGTAATTTTGGGGACAAAATTCTTTTAAGGGGTAAGGAATGTAACGTCCTGTATTTTCTGGCCAATTATTTTAATTATTTTATTTATTTAAAATAATGATTTGAACTTAAATAATCGATTTTAACCATTTTTTATTTGGAATATTTACTTATATTAATAATATAATAATATTTTAATCTCCAAAATATTTGGAAAAATGTTGAATTTGCGTTATAATGTGAACGGATGATTTAAAATGATTTAATATTGTTCGTATTGAAGTTAGAGTAATGATTTCATTATAAAACAACGGTTTAATATATACAATTTATAATTATATTATAAAACGAGCTGCAACGGTGCGGTAGTTCGTAATGTTGCGTTTTGAACTTTAAATAGTTGTACAGGATCCAATATGAGTCGGATTTCCTCGAAACAAGAAACATCCGAATCTGTTGGATAATATTTTTCTAATGAAAGAGAAAAATCGAGTTTTCATAGTGTAGATTTTGTTTTATGCCCAAATCAAATTTTAAAATAGTCGCTATTGAATTCGTTTATATACTATAGCGATTTATTTATATAAAACAAAGGGTTTTTATTTTTTTGAATATCGATTTGGCTTATAATTCAACCCGAGATATTTTATTTTGGTAGTATGTAAAATTCTGGTCGTATATGGCCAATAATAATATTTTATTATTTTTATATTAAGGTATTTTAAAATTGATTTATTTTAATCTGAATTGGGCAGTTAAAAAGGGCCATTACTCAAATGACCTCCGTTTTCAAAGAAACAAATTTTATTGAGACCGTAGCAACTAATTATTCTAGAGTTTGCACGTAAATCGGAGCTATTATGTGAGTATGGCAAAATAAAATGCAAATAAAACGACCATTTGGACGTGAACGACCACCGTTTGAGCAAACAAACTCGGAATTCGACCAAACAAGTTTCATTAGGACCGTAACGCCAAATTGTATCATGCCGCCCATTTTTATCTCGAACGGGGTTTGTATGTGAGCACAGGAGCCAATAAACAGTATTCGAATTTGCGATAGATACGAAAAATAATATCATTAGTCATATCGACATATAATAATATTATTTCACCCCTATATATACACCTACAAATCCCCCTAAATCCATATCCTTCAAACCAAATTCGTCCACCAGCAAAACATTTTGCAGAAAACCCCCTAGGCACTAATTAATTTATATTTTCATTTCCGTCGAGAATCGGCATGGGTGGTCTGAGGCAAAGTTGAAGGTCTCGTTGCTGCCTAGCTCCAGTAAAAATTTCAGGGCCAACGATCGCCTGAGTCGACCGGAAATCACAAATTACAGTGAGATCCGTGTTTTAGTTTTGGTGCTTTTGGAGGAGCTAGGGTCAGTATTTGCTACTGGGGTCTGTGGGGATTTTGTAGAGGAGAAGTAGGCGGTCATTTTCTTCTTTGGGTGATGACCTGAAACTGATTGTGGTGGCATGGAAATCGAGATGATATGAGACATGGGTTTTGGGTTGATTTTTAAAAGCTACCGTGGTTAAGGGGTTTTTCGGTGTCGACGTTGGTTGTTGGTGTCGGGGTATGAAGGGAAAAGGACGAGGGGGGTCGGCCATGTCGAAATGAGGGGGTGGCGTGACGTTCGGTGGTCGGTAACGTGGGTGGCGGCGTTCCAAAGATCCGTTGTTCGGGAATAGTTTCTGGCAATGTCGAACGTCTTGGTGGCTTGTGGTCTTTGGCGGTGGCAGAGGGATAAGTGGAGGTTCTGGCAGCATTGATGGCGTGGGGTCCTGTGATTCCCAGAGGCGGCATTAGGTGCGAGAACGGGAGGATGAAAGTCGAGCCGTGTTTTCCGAAAAATGGATCGGGAATGATGGAACGATTGGGGAAAACGCATGGACGCTAATCTGACGTGGATTACCAACAATAAACCGGTAATTAATAATTAGTTAATAACTTGTTAGTTTGATTGTCATTTGATTTATACAAACTTGAAAATCGTATAACTTTTACATACGTTAACGGAATTACACGAAACAGGATCCATTGGGGTCGCAGGGACGAGGCCTAGACGATGGTGCTGATTGGGAACTAATTGGAGCTGTTTGAAATTTCAGTTAGTTTTAACGTTCGTTTAAAATCAAAAGGTGACAAATGCGTCAACCGAAATAAAATCTGGTGAGTTAATTCTCACACCTTCTGAAATTCTGTGATGTGTTAAATTCATAGTAAAATATAATTTTATCGTTAACGGTATAAATTGGTTGATTGATTGCTATGGATGCTATTGGCTATTTTATTGTTTGTTGTTATTTATAATCGTCATTTTAAATAATAGATTATTGAAATTTAATTCGTGTATTATTATCAACACGTTATTTGTGATGCAGGAAAGGACAGGTTGGAGGAATCCAACCGGATTCCTCAAATAAACTATATATTATTTGTTGTGCATATTATTCATATATATGAATTGTTCACCCTAAGTGACACTAAACCTGCTTTAATGTTGATGGTTAAATAGATACTCATCATTGTTGTGATTAGATCAATCGACAGTATTGATTGGGTAATTGGCAGTGAATGGCCTAAAGAATATTGTTGTAAACATCGTTCTACAGTAAGGTGAATTGATGTAGTTTTAAAGTTCTAAATTATTTTATAACTAAATTAAGGTTTTTCAACTATTTTATATAAATAATTAAATTGGAAACTCATAAATATATATTCTAATCGAGTTTATAAAGAGATTATTTAAAGGGTTTATATAAGTTTAAAAGCAGAATGACAAATAAATTACCAACGGGTTGGTAAAATAGAATAATTGTTTTTAAAACAATTAAATAGTGTTTTTAAATTAATTAATTTATTTAATTAATTTAAAGGGGGAAGTGACAATGAAATTCAGTTAATAGTCAATTGATATGTACGGTTGACAAGATCAACGTGTTTAATTGGAATTGATATTGAAATTAATTGATAATGGAATTGATTAGATTTTCTGAAATTCGTTAAATTTAACGAATAATGAAAAAATATTAGTTAATCCCCGATTAACTATGTATTTGAATTGTTTAGCTTTAATTATTATTTAATCCCCGATTAACTATAGATTAAGGGAATTATTGAATTGTTTAGTTTTAATTATTATTTAATCTTCGATTAACTATAATTCAAAGTAATTATCAAATTGGTATAGTGTTAACAACATTAATTATTTCTTAATAAGTTTTTTTTAAATGATAATAATCCTATTTTGGATTAATATCAAAGTTAACCATTTCTAATATAGCAAATATTAAAGTTAATTATTATTTTAATTAATAATAATTAAAACGATGGCTTTTAATTGGAATTCATTTGGAAAGTGATTAACTGGCGATATATCTAATCAAAGGGGCGATAAGAATTTACAAAGAGATGTATAATCCAAGTTTCAAACGAGGGTGGTAAATGGAATTAGTAAGTAAATGTAGGGATTTAAATAAGGTTTGTTCTAAATTTTTAAATTAAGTGAAGCGAATCCAAATGGAATGAAATTGGTTAATAGATTGGAAATAGACTGAGATATAATGATGGTTTTAGAATAAATCTAAGAAGTTGGAAAGATGGTAAACGGATTTGTATAAATGATAAGGGAGAAAACCAAACAAGGTTTTTAAAGGGGTTTAAAATCAAAATAATGACCTTAAAGGTTAAAGCATTAAATTGAGTGAAACGTTGTAATTTAAATAAGGTTTTCAAACGAAAAGAAAAATACACACAATTGGATTGTGTTAAAGATTGGTAAAGGGATTTTGGAAATATAATCCAAGCAAAGAGGTCTTTTTGTAAAGAAGATGGAAAGCGGATTTTTATCCAAGATAAGCTTTATTATAGAAATGCCCCAAATAGATGGAATCAAATTATTTGACGAGGAATTTTTATTATAAATTAAAAAGTTATAAGTGAAATAATGATTTAAGTTAGAAGTGGTGTTTTTGTAGACATTTACTTAGTCAAACAAATTAAGTAAATGGATTATATGGAAAAAGGGATTTCAAATATATGAAATGGTTTATAAAACCAGCTTTGAAATTAAGGTGGTAAATGAGATTTTAATATTAGTAGTCAAGTGATAAACTAATATTATTTTGAGATAGGAACGTTGTCGATCAAGGTCTAAGAGGTAAATAAAATACCCCAACTTGAACGAATTCACTGTTATCGAGGAATGGTATTAATTTGAAATGAGCAAAAGGTTTTGTAATTGGTTAATATTCCATACGAGAAATATTGAACATGAGTACGGGGTTTTTGAATATAAATGTTAGTTACAAGGTAAATAAGAATATTTGATTTTAAATTATATAAATTTGACATTTGATTTGTTATATCAGAATTGGTGATTTGGTTTTTACCATTAAGTATTATATATAAGTATATATCGTGATGCCAGAATTTAAGGAAATGAGAAAAGAGGTTTTGAATAATACAATGTTATTTCCAATGGTAATAGAAATGGAAAGTTAGGTATATATATTCATGTTCTAAACATATAAAATAGCCTGTGTTATAATAAAATAAGGATAAATAAATGGTTTAAATATATTGAAAGAATTAAAAGTTAATTAACCGTTTGTTAATTATTTTTAAATATGCCAAGTATGGAATCAGTAAAATTATTTACACGATTGTTATTTGATAGTTAAATCACCGACTATCAAACCTGACCAATACGATTGTTGGTACGGAAAGACCGGGATCGAAATTATATTCGAAAACCATTCCGAACCAACAAATACGTGAAGTTGGTAATTGAAGATGGAGCAATTGAAGACTGTGGATCTTTATACGCGGAAGGACTATTTGTTGAATTTCTCTGGCTTGCAACCAGAGTTTTTTGATTTGTGATTCTGTCGTGGTTGAATTCTACGGATTTGCAAGGACTTCTCGCTACTGATCCATAGGGTGATTCCTGTATTGGATGCAGTAGGAGAATCCCTTCGGTTCATCCTGTTCCTGGACGACTTGTGTGGACGAATGTCTGACAGAGTATTTCCTAAAATCCACGTACGTTGATTTTTACAAATATACCGAGTTGGTGGTAAAAAGGGGCAATTCTTTTATATCAAGAGTATATTTGTGGACGTCAATTAGTGATTTGACGGATCTAACAATGTGACATTCAAAGTGAATGATGACCAGATGTTCTAAGGATAAATTCTAGCCTCAAGCCTTATCAACCGGGAAATGACAAAAATCGGGCAGGCAACATGGCTATGTGGGTCGCTCCCATTAGGGTATATAATCACCTATCTAGAGAAATTCCATTTGCTTCTTTAATATATTTCGATGCTATCCCTTTTTCGGGAAATGGTTGCTGATCCCAACCGTTGGTGATATACATTCGATACACTCAAGCGAAATGAGTGGTCGATCATGTGTAGGTCGGGTTGCAAGACGTTCTTGTTGAACCCAGTGTATTCGCCTATAGAGATACACTATCGGTAGGTGGTTCCGTACCTTATCATAGTCGGAATACAATCTCCAATAAGTGCCCACGGTTTTGATTGTACACTATATATATGAGCGTGAGATGCAAGCGTTCTGCTATATTGTTATCTATTTGTATTTAGACACTATTATAATATCAGAATAAATTATGATTTCAAAAATGTTTTGGGTTATAGTAAGGTAAAAACCGTCCATGTTTATATGTGGACTGATCTTACTATTATCCTTTCTTTCGAATAGGATATTGCAAAGTTAAACAAGATTGTTTGTGTTGTGAATTTGTCACTGATAGTATTCTAGACTGACCCGGTGAATTTTTCTTTGCTTCAAATGTGCTCTGGTCAGACCGAGTATATTTCCAGGTTAGGTTCGGTTGGAGTTTCAGGATTTGGAAGCAGGCGGCTTCACCGCTAGTTATATAAAGTTATTTTCGGCTGTGACTGATTTGTTGTACTCTGATGATTGGTATGTATTTACAGTTCTTTTGTACAAAGAGATTTGTTATATTATATTTTATTCGTTCCGCTGTGAGATTCTGATGTGATGTACTTCTTCTTTCTTCTATTCTAATATTTCTTTCTTTCTAGTTCTCATCCTCTAACTTCTTTTTATTGACAATCTGGGTTTTCGATACTTGGATTTTCGGCAAGTAATACGCGTTTATGTATTATTGTCAGAAATTCGAGTGTCGAAATTCTCTGGGTCGTTACATGTTGACTCGGTGGGGTTTCAAACCATAAAATCCAGAAAAAGAAACCCCCCTTTTGCCAAAACCAATAGGCTAAACAATGTTTTGAACAATTCTCATGTGAATTCCGGCCAAAATCAGAGAGATAAGATCTAGAATGCCAAGAATCAAAATTCGCAGAATCAAACCCAAAATCCGTTGTGGAACAAATCATTTAATTACGAGGGTCCAAGTATTTCTGCTAATCAAAAGGCTAATCAACCATCATCAACATGGGAAAACATGGTTAAAATGGTGGCGTCTCTTCTAATTTTGATCTTGAGTATATTTCTCCAATGAGCATTGGGGAAAAGGAGATAGTTGTGGTGAAAGAAGAAGCAAATAACCAAACAATCGAGAAATGGTGCATTTGTATAGTGGCATATGTGGTGGAACTAAGACCGTACTATCATCACTTCAGAAATTTCATGGACAAAACATGGTGTCCAACAGGTTATTTTGAAATCTTTACTAGGGATAACGAGTTTTTATTATCAGTTTCGCTAATAATTCTGATTGCGAAAAAGTTGTTGGGGGTGGACCTTTCTTTATTGGTGGGAAATTGATTATTTTAAAGAAATGTAATAAGAGAATAATTCTTGATAGGGAAGTTATATCCACTTTGGATCCGCTTACCAAAATTGAATCTCCAACTCTAGGATAAAGAAATCTTTAGCACAATAGCAAGTATAATGGGAATTCCATTAAAATTAGATGAACCTATTTCTAAAGAGACTAGACTTAGCTATGGGAGTATTTTAGTTGAAATTAAAGCAGATTCAGATTTTCCTAATGAAGCCCACATAACATTACATGATGGGAATCAATCTTTCAGCCTATTACTTACAAAGGAATACCTCCAAGATGTTCGAAATGCGTTTGTTTCGGGCATATTACTGAAAAGTGCCCTACCAAACAAGTATGGCCTGAAAAGTTTCCTCAAGAAGAGGATAATACAAATAATATTGCAGAAAAACAAGTTCTGATAAATCTTGATCCAGAGATTGAAAATACTGCTAATGTTCAAGAAGAAAAAGTGCAAATAGAAGAAGATTTTTCTGAAGGAACTCAAGATATGAATGTTGAAAATAAAAATCCTTCAAATATCAGTCAAAAAGATCAAGGAAATATTTATAAGAAAATAGGTTTCTTTGAATAATTCAAGAATTCTTCAGTTTCTGATAAAATGGACCATTCTAATAAAGAAAATACCCGAAATCAGAATAACACTTTCGAAAAAATTGATTTAACCAAAGACACAATCTAACAAAGTTCTTTTATGGCTGAGTCCTTAATATCAGATGGCAATGTCAATACATCCCAAACAAATAAACTGAATTCTACAGGGGATAAAATTCCACAGTTCATGAGTTAACTTCTCTTGAAAGTTGACACAAGTATTATTACAGACCAATTACTGCAAGAAAAAGAATTAAATCCTAAATCTTCTTGTCTCGAGAACATTGGGTTGAATCAGGTCTCCTATGAGAAGAAGGATAAAATCATTGAAGATGTTGCACGTCTATTCTCCATTTCCTCATCTCCTGCAAACAACAAAAAGAAAAGGAAAATAAAGCAAAAAAGTATGCAGGAAATAGTTGGTAATAACTCAGATAAAACCCCTTCCAGGAAAAAATTCAAAGAAAAATATATAGTTAAGAATCCAGACTAGGGGGATTATCTAAAAACTAATTCAAAAAAGTGCAAAAGGAAGGGCATAAAGATTTCAGATCATATTGAAGCGTATGATGATGATAATGGAGATACATAATCCATGGAAGAAGATGTTAGTCCTGAAGATTCAGGATAAGAGCAATAAACTTTATTATATCCTTTATATATATACTTATATATATATATTTTGAAATTGGGTAAAATTTTATTTTAGCTTATAAAGCCAGCCTGGCCCAAATGTTACAGCCCGATCCGCATCGGGTACAAACAGAAAACATAATACAAACAAATGACAACTTTTCGTTCATTCCTCATTCTTTGAAAAGGAAAAAAACCAAAAAGCTCCCAATTGTTCCAATTAGGGTTACGTCTAATTCCTTATGGCGGCCGCAGATTCTCTCGTCGCCTTCCTCCAGTCACTGCCCTCCAGTTCCACTTCTCCAATTGCAATAGTTCTCGTGTCGTTGCAGTGCTAATGAACTTCGGTTTAATTCTGTCGATAATAATTGCAATTTCTCTGTTGATCGCCGCTACATTTTCTAACACATCTTTCTCTTTTTTCTTGAAAGCACGGGTGTTGCGTTCTCGCCATGTCTGCCACACCGTGGTTGCGAGGCCAACCTTGCCAAACTCTATCATCAATTGCGACATGTTACCTCCATCGTTCAGGTAGTTGATTTCTTCCTCTAAGCTTCCAATTTGATCACTGCTGAAGCATTTTAGTTTTTGAATGGCTCATAATCTTCTGCTGTACTGACATTCAAAGAATAAGTGGTTTAGGGTTTCCCTTTCTCTCTTACACAGAAAGCATGTGTCTTCTTCTATGATTCCCCAACTATGTAATCTTTCTTTGGTAGGCAGTCTGTTGAGTATAGCTTTGTATAGCACTTGAGACATTTTGTGTGGACACGACCTTGACCAAACCACTTTGCTCCAAGGTACCTGTTCATATTCATGCCTAATGCTCTCCCATACATTTTTGAGTACGAATTTGCCCTCAGACCACTTCCACTCATCCTGTGCTTGTTATAGTTGATTGTTTTCTCAGCCAATTCGTTCGCCAAATTACGTGCCACCAAGTTGTTATTACAGTTCCACATATTATTGGAAATAATAGTGCTTACATTGACTGTTGGTGCACCATTTGCTGAGTAACTATCCTATCCTTGTCTATCTATTAAACTTTGACCGTTAAACCAAGGATCTCTCCATAGATCAGTTGAAATGCCATTTGGTATTTCTCGCTGGATTCTTCCCTTTATCTCATATCTAAATTCTAGGCAAATTTTCCAAATGATTGATGAGTTGTTATCTATGGGTGAGGTCCAGAAATTGCTTTTGTTGTATCTGGTCCTCATCCATACAGCCCATAAATTATTTGAAGAGAATAAATTCCAGGCCAGTTTAAGCCCATAGGCTTTCTTTAGTTCAAATAAGTTTTTCAAACCCACTCCCCCCTCTTTCTTGGGCCTGCACAAAAGTTTGTAGCTGATTTTATGCATACCTCCCTTCCAAATTAAATTAGCACATACTGTGTTGATTTTAGCAATCGAGCAGTCTGGAATTTGAAAGGTTTGGAGCCAAAATCTGACTTTAGAGGTAATCATTGTATGTACCAGCTCCACTCTCCTAGCAAATGACAATAGTTTTGATCTCCATCCCTGTAGTTTTTCACGAATACTTCCTACCAATTTGCCACATTCAGCATCTGTAATAGTGTTATTAGATAGCGGCACCCCCAGGTATTTTACAGGGAGGTTACCCTCTGGCACTCCAATTGTTTCAAGTAACTCACTCTTATTTCTGCAAAATTTGTTAAAATAGCATCTGGTTTTGAGATCATTCACTTTAAGCCTCACCCACTTTTCCATGCGGTTAAAAATGTGTTTTAAATGAGAAATAGTTGTTGTGGATGCCTTAAACACCACTAATAAGTCATCAGCATATATCGGATGGGTAACAGAGGTTGGTGATTATAAATTGGCAATATCAGGCTTCGTTCAGTAGCCAATTCCATCTGCAAAGTGAACCATTCCATAGCCACTACAACAAATATGGAGATAGTGGGTCACCTTGTCTAATTCCCCTTGTACTAGTGATATAACCCTTAGGGACTCCATTGGTTATGATAGAGTACGTTGGGGAATTGAGGCAGAAACGAATTAAATTTAAGAGATTAGCAGGTAGGCCCATAGAGCTTAGCATGTGCATTATGAATTCTCTATTAACTCTGTCATAGGCATTATGAAGGTCAATTTTTAGACACATTTTGTCAGCCCCTCTCTTCTTAATTTCTCTGACTAGTTCATGGGCCGTGAGAGAATTTTCTGATATGAGTCTTCCTTTAATGAATGCACTTTGAGATTGAGAGATAATGTCCGGAAGTACCAAGTTTAATCTATTGCAGATGATTTTGCTTAGCACCTTGTACAGCACATTGCAACATGCAATTGGTCTATAGTCTTCAATTCTTGTAGGGTTCTGCACTTTAGGAATTAGTGAAATAAAAGTATGATTTATTTCTCTAATAAATTCACCTGAGTTTAAGGCCTCTTGATAAGCATCTAACATCAAAATTTTCAGGTTTTTCCAGTGCAGTTTGAAGAAGGCTGCCCCCATTCCATTAGGCTCGGGGCTGGAGTCATTGTGAATGGAGAGCAAGGCACTCTTCAGTTCCATCTTGCTGATTTCAGCACCTAGCAACAGCCTCCCCTCGTCAGAGATTTGCCTTCTACACTCAACTCTGGGTAAGTCTTCAACATATGCCCCATTGAACAGGTCAGTGTAGTATGAAATAGCAGTATCCTCTAATTGCTGAATCTATTTTGTAGCATCCCCCTATTCATTAAAACAATTAAACAGATTGTTATAATGTTTTCTTTGCGACATTTTGGTATAAAAGAATTTGTTGCATTCATCTCCCTCCGTCAACCACTTTTCTTTAGCTTTTTGTTTGATTTCAAGTGATTTTTTTGACAAAGCATCTTTGATTTGCCTTTGCACTTCATAAAAGTCACTGTTAAGGCCATCATTAAGTGGGTCTACATCTAGAAGGTTCTAAAAGTGTTCTAGCTGTTGTTGAAGCCCTTGAATTGCATCGCCCTCTTTTGGCCTCAGTTTGTTTCATTCTTTCAGTCTGTTCTTGCATTGTTTTATGACCATCACTACTTTGAACATATTGTTCCCTTCTAGGATGCAAATTTCGTTGAAATTGGTTGCATTGTGGTATCCATGGATGAGGTACCAATGGTTTTCATACCTGAACGGTTTACCTTTGGGGTCAGTGGCATCACTAAACCTTATTAGCAGTGGAGAATGGTCACTAGTGGATGAGGCTAAGACAGTAGCGTTAAGCCCATTGATCTGGTTTAGCAAGTTTGCATTTGCAAGTGCTCGATCAAGTCTTGATGATATTTTCTTGGCCTCACCACTTCTCCATGTAAACTGCAGACCTGAATGGGGAATTTCTGATAATCCACTTGCTAATACGCAATTATTGAATTCAGAAACTTGGGATAGCTTGAGGGTAAGTCCTCCTTTTTTTTCATTTGTACGTAGTACAACATTGAAATCTCCTAGCACCAGCCATGGTGATTGCATTATTTTTGCTGTTTCATTGATAGTTTTTCATAATTGGACTCGTTCCAATGCCTAGTTGCTTGCATAAACAAAAGTAATGTATATATCAAGTCCACCAACGTTAGTTGCCCGAATAGTAACTTATTGGTTATCATAGTTCACACATACACACTTCCAACACATCACATCCCAGAAAATTACTATACGACCCTTTAGAGACGTATTAAGGTTATCACTAGTTTGCCATTGGGTACCCATGCGGTTTTTGAAAAATTCCAAGCTATCATGTGAGAATTTGTTTTCTAAAACCGCAATTATTGAGGGCTTATACTTTTCCCTAAAGTTGTAGAGGTCCAATTGACGAGTGTCATTATTTAGACCCCTAACATTCCAACATAAAATCGACATTATGATTTGGTGGCTTTGCTCCTTGTGACTGGAGCAGTGCCAACCATGCCACTGTTATTGGCAACTTTCTTTTCCTTTTGTTTGAATTGTGCATTGTAATTGTTGTTTACTTCAGTAAGGCCACTAATGTTCGGTTCTTCTGTGCTTTCTTCTTCAAACTCAACCAGTTGAATATCCAGCCCCTGAGTATCATCCAGAGACTCTGGTTCCTTATCCTCCTCCACCACTTGACTGGGCTCCACATGTTGACGGACTGGACATGAGCCATCCACGACTTCCTGAACCTGTCCCTGACTTCGATCTGGATCTGTATGAGATGCTACAGATGCTGCAGTCTCCAACTCATTAAGAGGTGGAGCCAAGTTGGTTGTAGATAGTGTAGACGTGCTGGCTTCATGGTGTACAGCCCTTTTTGCGAAGCCTGATTTTTGGAAGTGTTAGCTTCAGGGGACTTTCCAACCCATATTTTGTCTAGTGAAACTGATGATCAATATGTAACTGAATGCCCAAAGCATTTGCATGTAGTGCATCTAGGTGGGACAAACTCGTACTCAACTGATTGTTCGTAGGTATTAATATATATATATACTTATATATATATATATACAATGAATATTATTGCTTGAAATGTTAGGGTTTTAATTCCCTTAAAGAAAATTAGATTTTTCTAATCTTACTGCTTCTAATAAACCAAGTATAGTTGGTATATTGGAACATAAGATGGGTAATTCTAGTATTAGTGATTTTCACATGAGGTATATGGCTAACTAGGGTATTATTGACAATAATATAATTGATGACAAAGGTAGGATTATTGCCTTTTGGGATAATTCTATTTGGGACCTATCTAACCACTTTATCAATCCCCAATACATTCACTATATTTTTAATAATAAAGATGGTTTAATTATTAATGTGACTATTTTATATGCTTACACTATTGAAAAATATAGATATATTCTCTGGAATCACCTTGAGATGTTAAATAAAATAATGAAATCCCCTTGGATAATCTTAGGTGATTTCAATTTTATTATTAAGGCTTTTGAAAAGAGACGTGGAAATAATACTCCACTACAAAAATTAGAATTTTTTTCTAATTTTATTTACAAAACTGGTCTAATTGAGCCTATTCTAAAGGGCAACAAATTTACATGGAAATCGGGGGAATTTAGAAATATTCATTGTAAACTGGATAGAGTGCTTTTAAATCACTTTTTCACTGAATTCTTTCCCAATTTTTCATGTAAGACACTTCCTCAAGCAACAAGTGATCATACTCATATCCAAGTGTTTTTTGATTCTAAGCTTAATGATAAAATCAATTTTCCTTTTAGGTGAAAAAATGGTTGGGCTCTTAATAATGATTATAAATCTGTTGTTTGAAGCTGTTTTAACAAAAATTCTATTTATGGCATTGCACAATATAAACTGACGCAGTTATTAACTAGTGCCAAGAACAATTTAAAAAAGTGGAACAACAGTAAAAATGTTAATTGCATCTCTGCTACTAGATTGGAGTGTGAAAAACTTCAAAACATCATTGATTTTGATAATTCTGATAGAGATACTGTCAATAATTTCTTTCAAATGCAGAAAAATCTTAATGATGCTCTTCATATTGAAACAGTTAACCTAAAACAAAAGCTTAAGGTTGACAGACTTTTAAAGGGTGATGCATGCAGTAAATTTTTTTATGCCAAAATGTCTAGTAGACAACATAGGAATGACATTCGTAAAATTATGAATAGTAAAGGTGAAATTGTGAATGTTGTAGCTTAACTAAAAAAGGAAGCCAATGGTTACTTTACTGATTTATACAACCCTGAGGATAGTCATATTAGTTTTCCTAGAATTTGCCCAAAATTTATCTTAAATAATAGATGTTCTGAAATTCTTCTTACTCCTGTGTTAACGCATGATATTAAAAATATTATCTTCATTGCTAATGATGATAAAAGACCTGGGCCTGATGGCTTTGTGCTAAATTTTTCAAAATGCATTGGGATGATATTAAGAACATGAATCATACTTTCATTACCTTAATTCCAAAGATTAAAGTGCCAAATTCTTTGAGTGGTTACAGGCCTGTTGCTTGCTGTAATTTTATTTATAAAATAATATCTAATATTTTAAGCAATAGAATAAAAGTTTTTTTTTGCAGTATATCATATCTAAAAATCAGAGTGCATTTATACCTGGGAGGCTTATTAGTGAAAACACTTTACTTGCACTTGAGATGCTTAAAAACTTTAATCATGGGTCTAAAAAAAGATGTGTATTAAAATTGATTTACATAAAGCTTTTCACAAGATAAACAGAAAATTTATAATTCATGCTATGAAACAATTTGGTTTTGATATTAAGTTTTGTGCTCTGGTTGAAGAATGCATTTCTAATATTACTTTTTCTATTCTCATTAATTGTTCTGCCAATGTTTTTATAAAAAGCAATAGGGGGATAAGGCAAGGAGATCCATTTTCCCCTTATTTATTTACTCTTGCAATGGTATATTTTTCTTATCAAATCAGTTTAAAGATTATGTTAAAAATATAAAATCTATCAATAGAATTATTCCTTATGTTTCTCTTCTTCTATATGCTGATAACTTGTTTATTTTTCTAAATGCAAATATGGATAATGCTAATATTATAAAAAATATTTTCAGAAATATGGAGCTATACGCTGGGTTAAAGATCAGTGAAAGCAAGAGCAAAGTATATTTCAGTAATTGTTGCAAGGATAAGGATAGGATTCTAAATTTCCTTAATTTTCAAAAGGGAAAACTTCCAGTTAAATATTTAGGGCTTCCTCTTAGTGCAAATCAGATTAAAGATAAAGATTGCACAAAGCTGCAAGAGATTATTCAAAGCAAAATAGATACTTGGTCCAGCAAATTTCTTTCTATTGCTGGAAGAATTGACCTCACTCATACTGTTATTACTGCTATAATTATGTATTGGATGCAGTCTCATAGTATTCCTATCAAAACCATAGAGAAGATTGAGAGGATTTGTGCTAACTTTATTTGGAATGGTAAATATCATAAGGTTGCTTGGAATGTCATTACAAAACCAAAAGTATATGGTGGTTTAGGGCTTAGGAATTTTAGAAATATTAATGAAGCCTGCAATCTCAAATTGTTCTGGAAATTTATAGAGGGGAAATCCTTATAGGCTAAATGGATGAAAGAAAAATATGTTAAAAATAAGAATTTTTGGACAATGCGTATTGAGAATCATTATTCCCATACTTGGAAAAGCATTTTAAATTCTAGGGATATTGGGAAAAATCTAATTACTAGAAAGTTCAAGGATGGGAAGAATACCACTTTATGGTTTGATCCTTGGATCAACAATAAATCACTTGTTGATTTAATGGGTTGGAATAATCTTAGTATTTTTGGTGGAGCAGATAAACTCATATTATAGATAATAATGTTTGGAAATCTAAGAATCATGAAGCTACTCATATATTCAAGTCTGTTATAAATAATATTGATTTAGATAATAATATTAAGAAGGATTGTTGGATTTGGATTCTATCTTCTAATGAGAAATTCTCATCCAAGAATACTTGGAATTACATCAAAGTTAATGAGATTGAGGTTACGCATCAAATTATTTGGAATAACTCAAACTGTCTAAAGATGGATTACTGCACTTATTTGGCTATCATGAACAAGCTACCTACAAGAGATAAATGTTATAAATGGAGCAAAAAGGAAAATTATAAATGCCTTCTTTACAAAGAAGATATTGAGGATATAAATCATTTATTTTTTAATTGTACATATTCTATGAAAATATGGTTTCTTGCGAAGAGAAAGCTCAAGATTGATCCTAGAATCAACATTCAAAATATTAGAGATAGTATTGACTATTTCTTACCGGTATTTAGAGGCAAAAAAGACATCATGAACAAATCTTGTATGGTTTTAAATGCTATTATCTATTCATTGTGGAAAGAAAAAAAATAACAGGCTACACAACAACAAAGAGACTGACTATTTCCAATTATGGAGACAAACTGAAACTGATTGAAACATTATTCTTCTCAAGGCCATCAAAAATACCAGCAATCAATGTAATAGTATTAATACTTGTGATTTAGACAACTATGAAAATAGAGCTGAAGCATACTTACAAGGGGAAAAATATCCTATTGATATTTCAAAGGGAAGAATCATTAACAACAATTCCAGCAACCTTGAAAGTCACTGGATGGTAGATGCAGAAATATTAACATCAGGCTCCCTACTTAAAGACTTAAGTCCTGCCAATTATACCAGAGATATTCCTGTAAAGGGGAATAAAAACTTTGTTAACAATATCATTAATAATTCTACTGAGAACTTATTATCTATCCATGTTGTACCTGATATGTGCATGCTTGATAAAGGTGTCCCCAATAGTGTTCCTGATGTCAAACATTCAAAAGTTAATAGCCTCGCTGATCACAGATGCATAGACAGACACTGGATGGCTGCTGAGAACTCCATTCCATTAGACTCCCTACTTGGAGATCCAAAAAATAGTTTTCTTTCAAAATCTATAAAGGGGAGTATGATTAATATTAAAGATAGCGACTTTAAATATTCAAAGAACAAAATTGGTAACCAAAAATTACCTGTGCATTACAGTTTGGAGATTTGACCTCCAACAGTGTTCCTGATGGCAGATCTGTAGAAAAGCATAAAGGTTGGAGTATTAAAGACATAGATGAGTAAAGAGTTGGGAAAAATCACTATGTCAGCAAGCTCAACAACAAAAAATATCACTTATCTTGCTGGAGCAAGGGAGATTGTAGTACATCTCATAGCAGAGATCCTATAACACCAAGGATTGAAGCCGATCGAAATTTGTATGAAGGAAATAAGATGGACGAGAAGGACAAGCTAATCAGCTGGAAAGCACCGTAGGGTTTCTCGCCTCTGAATCTTGTCAATTTGAAGTATTAGTGTGAAGATTCTAGAAGCTTATGGCCTGTCTCCATTGCTTTCATGAAGAGGAAATAACCCTAGCTTACGATGTCGGCTAGGGTTTTAGAGGATGTCTTAATGTTTTTTCTGTTCAAATATGTGTATATACCACGATCTCATGGGCTTGGGCCTTGGGCCATACTATTTTTTTTTACCTGTTTAAAAAAAAAGGTTACTCTATTAATGGATTGGGCTAACAATATTGAAAAAGTGGTGTTGTCTGAGCACTTCTGATGAAATAAAAAGTGTTGGCATCCATAAATCTTTGAAAAGCTATTGTACGAAATTAAAACATCACACTTTTCTCTTAAAAGCTTAAATTTATTTTGCCTCCGTGGCAATTGGGCCTAAAATGATCCCAAAATTATGAGATTTTTAAGTGTAAACAATTAATAAATTTATCTATTAAATAATAGTAAAGCAGAAGCTTTTGGAGCTCTCCCTTATTTGTAGAAGTTTTCTCTTATTTGCTTGACTCTCTCCAAATTTTTTATTTTTAAGTTAGTTTATCACTTTACATTTATTTACTGTTTCTCTCACATTATTTTACTTTTCTATCATTTTACATTTTGATATGAACATTTCAATGTTTATAGAGTTATTTATTAACAGTTAGCTCATAATATTTTATATCTAAGCCTACATATTTAGATTAATTAAAAAACCTAAACTTTAAGTAACTTAAATAAATTTAATTAACTAATATTTCTTTTAAATACTAAAATTAACGAAATTATGCTTTTAGGCTCCAAATACCTATAATTCAAGTTTTCTATAACCATTTAAGTCTCTTTCAATTATTTTCTAGCATTTTACATTAATAACAAATTTTACAATTAATTATATAATATTAAAACTATTTAAATGTTTTAGCAAACTATTATTCGCTGATTCGCCTAATAAATCACGTCAAGATTAACCATATTAATATTAACAAAAAATGAAAAATAAACAAAAAAAATAAACAATATCAATCACATAACATGAATTATACACATAACTAACTATTACAAGTTCAAATTCGAACTCATTTATGTCAATATATTTTATGTGTATTTTATTAGTAATGTCAAACATATACATTTCAATTTTTTTATAGTTATTTTCAAAACATTACACAATATCACTTAACATTGTACATTTAAGTCAATATGTTTAAACTAACTATGTGATTTTGAATTTAACAAATGAATTCAATCAATAAATTATTGTTAATTTATTTAATAGTTAATTCTAAGTGTGATGTTTTAAAATGTACACCATGTTCATATTCACAAAAATGAAGAAAAAAAAATTAGTTTTTCTTCCAAATATGAAGTTAAATAAGTCACATAGTTTGAATAATATATGTAAACAGTAATAAAAAATTTAATATATTATATACTTATCTCAATAAATTAAAGAAAACAATTTCCACTTTAAATACCTATGTTTTGACATTTCTGCAATTATTTACTAAACCTCCTCGATTCTTTCATGATATTTTATACTTCACTCCATACGTTTTAGCTACTCATGAAATCTTAAATTTAATTTTTTAAATAATCTTAAAGAGTATTTATTCCATTTTCTTTTTTTTTTTTGAAAATGATTTAGTCCATTTTCTAATAGTTCTTAAAAATATACGTCAATTCTAATATGTACATTAATACCCAAAAAATGTAGTTTTTCATACAACTATAAAGATATGTATAAATCACATAACATGAACTATATATGTATATCAACAACAATGGCAAAGTTAATTTGTAAATTGATTATGATTCATTTATATCAAGAATTTACCATATTATATAACATAAAATTCCATAATATTTTTTTTTTTTGCAAATTTCTTTTCAATTCTTCATGCTATACTAACTAACTTCACAATTTGACATTAAACATATTTAAATAAATTCTATTATATAATATTTGATAATTCATCAAATAAATTACTCATAAAATTCTATTTTAACATATATACTATGTTAACAAAAACAATTAAAAACATTCCAAATACACACACATACGTATTGTTTGTGCAAGCAATAGAACGTAAATTACACACAAACAATAATAATAATTTCATTTATAATTTATGCATTTTATACCAAAATTTATCATATACTGCAAAACAAAGTTCTCATTTTAGCATTAAAATAATAAGTATAACTTTTAATAATATTATCGTGTGCGACGCACAAGTTGCACACTAGTTTTTGATATTCCAAAAAAAGTTATGTACCTATTCATCATGGAACTTTAACTCCAACATGATCTATATTTTTGTTTCCTTCATTATTTACTTTGTGCCCGAACTTGGTCCAAAAAAATATATTGAATCAAACTCATTCAAGTCAAAGGTTTTTTGATTGCAAGGTGGATGATTTGAGAATAGGGAATCTAATTAATCAATCATAAGATATATATATATATATATGTGTGTGTGTGTGTGTGTGTGCGTGCTTTTTTTCACATCTTTTTCACAAAAATGGAGGAAGCGCCGAAAGTTATCCTGCCTAAATCTTCCTCAAATCTAAATCGGAGTTCATTTCAATCTAAATTAGCAGTCGATTCATCTGTAGCTGCTGAAATTCCTATATCTAAGGTCGATTCTATCTCTCTATAGTATGTTAAACCTTCAGAGGATTTGGTTTACATTCCAGAAGATATTTTTAATTTGTCTGTGGAGGTTTGGCATGATACAATCGCTTTACATCCTATTGATTTCAGACTATCAGTTGGAAAATTAAAGGAATATATTCGTAAAGTCTGAAAACCAGTTGGTAATTTCATTGTTCATATATTTGTTGGCTTTAATTTTACAGTTCAGTCTGAGGATTCATTGGATTTTACTTCTGTTATGAAATCAATGACTAATTCTTATTTTGGAATTTTTTTAATGATTGCTAAATGGTTTCCTAGCTATGAGTTTGACAAGTTTGTTGTAGATAGAGTTCAGATCTGGATTAGGTTGCATAATCTAGATATGAAATTGTGGTCAAATAATTCTCTATAAAGAATTGTTAGTTTTATAGGGGAACCAATTTGTATGGATGATAATACTGTGAATAAGAAGATCACCAGATATGTAAGAGTACTGGTAGCAATTGATATAGCTTCTGTCTTGTTTGATAAAATTCCCATTCAGTTGCATAATAGTATGGAGAAGGTCATTATGGTTGAATATGAATTTATTCCTTCCAAATGTGATATGTAATATGTTTGACACCAAACTGAGATTCATGAGATTACCGAAGATCCGACTTAGGTAGCTAAAGAGAATGTTAATGCATCCACATCAGAGAGTAATGATGATTCATATTTGCAGAATAATGCTTCTTTTCTTCAACAAAACATAAAGGTAAAGAAAGTTTGGCTTTCTTAGACTCTGAGCTTCCTGATGATATTTTACCTGATGAGATAAATCAAGTTGCAGATTCTTTGAATGAAACTACATTTGAAGAAGAAAATAATGATGTATCAGCTGGTGTCGGCAAGAACAATGAATATATCGCTCATGTTACTGATAAAGCTCCTATTAACCCTATTGATCCTCCTAAAAGAAATATAAGGAGCTCAGTAACTATTAAATGACAATAATGTGCTGGAATGTCAGAGGGGTGACTTCCTCTTTTCGTATGAGGGAGATTTTATCCCTTCCGACAAAGTTGGTTTGGTTGAGAATAAATTTAATGCAGAAAATGTTGTTCTATTTAGAAAGCTTCTTCCTAGTAATTGGGATCTTCTTCCACATCAACCTACTATCTTTTCTGGTAGGATTCTTCTAATATGGAATACAACTGTTTGGTCTTTGAGTACAATTTCAGCTTCGAGACAACATGTGGCTGTTCAAGTTATAATTACTAGAAGTTTGAATATTTCTATTTCTATTTCTATTATATATGGTAGCAACAATTTTTACTAGAGGCAAGAGCTATGGCAGCACATTATACAAGAAGCAGAAATGATTAATGGGGAATGGATACTAATGGAGGACTTCAATAATCCTACTTCTCCCGCTAATAAGAAAGGTGGGTTTCCTGTCCCTTTCCGGCAATTAAGAGCTTTGAATAATTGTTTATCTCAATCAGGCCTTATCGAAATCAAAGCAGTGGGTTCAATTATACCTGGAGAAGGAGAGGTATTGTAAATCACTTAGATAAGATTTTTGTTAATCGCTCTTGTTTACATAAATTCAATGACATGAAGGCTTTACCCTTGTTGCAATTATCTAGTGAGCATAACCCATTATGCTCGACCTCATTACTACTTCTACGACTAAGGGATTCCCCTTTAGATACTCAAATGATTGGAGTTTTGAAGAAGGATATATGGACTATATTGTGAGAGGCTTGAATGATAATGTTTGGGGATTTCCAAGTTATAATTTTCTACATAAGTTACAAGCTTGTAAGAAAGAGTTGAAATTATGGAATAAGATAAGATGAAACGATAATGCTATGATTTTAGAAGATGAAAATATATTTACTGAAAGGGAAGCTGCTTAGGATTTAGATCCTGAAAATATTGAATTCTATGAAAGTATGTTGCAGGCTAAGCTTCAACTTATGGTTCAGAAACAAATCAGATTTTGGAGTTATAGACAAAAAGCTAAAGTTTCATGGCTACAGGAAGGTGATACCAATTCTAAAAATTTTCATGAAAAGTTGTCGTCTCCCAGACAGTATAACAACTTGAAGGCTTTAATTAATTCCAATGGTGACTTATTATACAAGCAAGAAGAGGTGGCTGCTGAAGCTATTGCATTCTTTGAAAATATGTTCAGCAGATCTAATAGCAGAGATTTTCCTTTCTTTTAGTCTTCCTTTGTCAGCAATCAACAGGGTAAAACAGATCTAATCCATTCAATTTCTCTTGAGGAAGTGAAGAAGGCTATTTTTTCAATACATGAAAATATTAGTCTAGGTCCAGATGGCTTCAACTCGAATTTTTTAAGTTGCATTGGGAGGATAAAAAGATGGATCTACTATTAGCTATTCAGGATATGTTCAACTCGGCAAAACTTTACAAGGGTGTAATCATTCCTTTATTACTCTTATTCCTAAAATTGAAAAGCCTACTGAGATTTATCACTATCGACCCATTGCTTTCTGCAATTTATATTATAAAGTTTTTAGTAAAATTCTTTGCAATAGGATAAACTAGTTTCGGCCTCATCTTATATACCTAATAAATGTGCATTTATTCCATCACGTTATATTGGCATTAATATTTTGCTTGCACATGAATTGATTAGGGATTTTAAGAAACTGGGTGTGAATAAGTATTGTGTGAAAGTGGATCTTCATAAAGATTATGATAGGATAAATCGAGAATTTAAATGTCATATTATGAAGAATATGGGTTTCCCTATACATTTTATAAATGTGAATTATGAATGTATTTCTACATCAACCTTCCCCATCATGATACAAGGGGTACCTAAAGTTTCATTATATCTAATTGGGGAATTCGACAAGGTGATCTACTATCACCTTACTTATTTTCTATTGCAATGGAGTTTTTCTCTTTTGGTATGAATGAAGTGTTAGTGTAGAAGAAATTTTTTCCTGTTCATGCGTTTGAGCCTACAGTTACCCACTTATTATATGCGGATGACCTATTGGTTTTTGGAAAATGTTCAATTTCGAGTGCTACTTATCTGAAGTCGGTATTTGATAAGTTGGAGCTTTATAGTGGACTAGCTGTTAGCGCTCTCAAAACAAAGATCTATTTAGTTCCTATGCTTCTTTATCTAGCAAGATTATTGATGTTCTTGGTTTTAATGTTGGCAACCTTCCTATAAAATACTTGGATGTACCGTTATCGACAAATTACATTCACTATCAAGACCTTCTACATAAAATTCAACAGAAACTTCAAGCTTTAGATGTTAAATTTCTTAGTTTTGCGGGGAGGGCTGAGCTAATTCAGTCAGTTATCAGCAGACTTCTTTTGGGGTGGTTCGAAGCATAAAGTGAAGTGGGAAACCTTATGTATTCCAAAGAGTGAAGGTGGTATTGGTTTAAATCCTTCAAGGATCTTAAGAAGGCTGCGAGTATTAAATTGATGTGGAAATTCCTTGTTGATTCTTCAATATGGAGCAGATGGATGACAATGAAGTATTGCAAAGGCAATTTTTTTGGAACATGAGCATAGATAATTATTCTTCGGGTACATGGAAAGCAATTATGAGGTTATGATCAATTGGAAAGAATTTGTTTAATAGATTTGTAGCTTCAGGATCATCAACACTTCTATGGTTTGAACCATGGATAAACAACAAATGTTTAGTAGATATTCTTTGCATTTCCATATTTCAAGCATTGGGAAGGCAAAATGAATACGCTGATTGCATTTTTCGAGATGGAAGAATCTGCAGTAGTATGCATCCAACTACTAGAGAGGTTTAGCAATACGTGGAGGGTGTGGTTGTGAACCATAATATACAACATGATTTCTTTGAATGGGGTGGTGGGGGAGAGTTTTCATTTAACAAGGCTTGGCAGAAGGTGAGAGAGAAACATCCAGTGAAGCAAGTGTTTAAAGTCATATGGCATTCGAAGAACTCGATGAGAATGGCATTTATTACATACTTAGCAGTGGTAGACTGGTTAAGAACTAAAGATAAATTGTTGAGATATGGTGTGATGGATGAGAATAGATGTTCTTTATGTGGCCTAGAAGAAGAATGTGTTAAACACTTGTTTTTTGCATGTGTGTATTCGAAGTATATATATGGATTTCTTTGAGAACGAAGTTGGGTTAGAATTCATACTTGATTGGATCTGTTGAAGAGGAGGCTAACTAAATATTGCAAGCTTTTCAAGAGAAGGATCAGAAACAAGACATTGGTTGCGCAACATTAACTTATGTAGTTTATCATGTCTGGCTAGAAAGAAATATAAGACAATTTTCTAATCATGCCATAGAAAAGGAGATTAAATTGAAGATTTTGAAAAAAGAGATTTATTATCTGATCAATGGTAATGGCAGTAAAACATGTAGATCGGGTTACAATGAAGAATTCTAGAAGAGTTGGGGAGTGGAGTTGATTGATACAGGATGAAATACATGGCTGATGTATTTCTGTTGTGAGGATCCGAGGAGGATAGAGTGTTATATGAGATTGTTGTTTTCTTTATAGTTTTGATGATTTTTTCAGACTGCTGTCATTTTAGTTGGCTCGATTGTATTGTAAGTATATAGATTATATATGTACTCTTTTTCCTTGTTGTCGCACCCATTTAGGTTGGGGGGCACATGGTTTTGATGAGGCAAATATATGAAGTATATGATTGGTTATTTGTAATAAAGTGAACCAATTTTCAATATATATATGTATGTGTATGTCCATATATGTATGTGTGTATATATATAGGTAGGTAGTCACATGGCACTCAATTTTCATGGCGTCCCTTTTGCACCTCAATAATAGTCATTCGTTCGAATTAAAATAATGTGCGAGTAGAAGAGAGAATTAGTAAAATAAGAGTGAAAGTGGATTATGTGTTGGAAATTAAGGGGGGTTAAAGGAGTGATGCACCATTTGGGGTGCTCCTGATCTTATATATACATACATATATATATATATATATATATATATATATATATATGTGTGTGTGTGTGTGTGTGTATGTGTGTGTCTGTAGTGGCTATTTGGACACAAAATTATATAGAAATTGAAGGACATAAAATTTCGATCCCTTGATCATTTTTCCTCATATGGGAGGTGGAATGCATGGAGCTATCTAATAATAAATATTTGTTGTGTTACCAACTTCTTTTTTGTCTAAATAGACTTTTACATGTGTGCATGCATGTGTATGTGTATGTTAAATATTATATGATATTATAATTTATTAATCATGTATGCCTACATATATATATATATATCATTTTTATTTAATTAGTTAATTTTTATTTAATTAGTTAGGTGAGATTTTGATATGTAATGTTGTCACGGTAGAGATTAATGGGCTATGTATGTAAATTAAACATTCATAATTTATTATTAATACAAGATTATAAGTTAAACAAACATTTTAATTTATTATAGTTTTTTTTTAAAATGGTAAACATAGTAAGGCAAAAGCTTTTCCCATAAAACATGATAAAAACAACACACAGGTAATGTAACGATCCGGCTTTTTGCTTGGTTTTCGCCGGTAATTAAACCAACTTAAACCGTTCATAAAGACGGATTGTTAGGGGCATTTACACATTTGCACAAAAATAAAAACAACTTTTCCATTATCATTAAAATAATATTACATCAGAGTAATAAGAGGTACATCAGAGTACATCGGTTACACAGCGGAAAAGATACTAAACTCAGCGGAAGAATGCGAATGCTCCAAACATAATAGCTCCAGTTAAACCAGAATCCTGCTCCAACTAACTTCAAGTGTAACGACCCGAATTTCGCCCGACCCCAATCGATCGCAAGATCGATTAAAACCGTTCAAAACCCGCGTACGTTAACTTTGGGCATACAACACATCAGAACAAAAACACAGACTTTTATAACATCAATAATAAATGTTACATCAGAGTACAAAATATATCAGAGTACATCAATAAATAATACAGCAGAAGATACATTTACAATAAATTAAATACATTGCAGCGGAACTAATCTCAGCGGAAGGCCATCAGTAACTGGACCCAGCTTCAGACTTCAATCCAGGATCCTGCTTAACTATATCTGCAAAAAGCTACTCGACTGCCCGTGTGGAAAGAGGGCACCCGAGTTTGCAAAGTGAAACAAACTACAGGTCAGTCGTGGGACTAGTGTGAGAATTCTTAACTTAACTTATCTAAACAGTAGGCTAATCACAGGACCACGCCGCTAACGCGGAACGAGTTTACTCCATTGGATTGCCAGTGCATAAATAAAGTAAACCGTCTAATATCGCAATGCTTTTTTAGAAAAATGAAACCATTATAAGACCCAGGTCCAATCACACAATGCAACGCACACCAGAGGATAGGGTTTACCTTATAATGGTCAAGAGATGCTTGATACGTAAAAAAACGATATTATTATTAGTGTGTATATATATATTTAAAACATTCAAATATAATATCAATCCTAGACGGCATAGGTACCATATACTATGTCGCCGTATATAAGTTTACAATCAAAACCGCAAGGGCGTATTGGGAATTGGGTTTCCATCATGAGTCGAGGCTAGGGGCAAGCTCCTCTCCGATTCGAGACACTCTATCAAATGCCTCAGGATCCCCCGCAGTGAACCCTTGGATGCGGTAGGGCCGGTCCCCGCCTATCGGCAGTGGATTGGTTATGCCTGAACACACGCTTCCCGGTTCCTTTGAACCTATAATATGACCACTATCGGCCTATAAAAATCCGAGGCGCCTCAAAATCCATCATCCACATAAGTAAAATGTCAGGGCCGGTAGGTCACTGACACCACTCTAGCTAGAAAGAAACGTGTGCACTCCCTACGGTCCATATCCCGTTTTTGACTCATACCGGGATGTGAGGCTCACGAAGTCACGATATACACAAAGCTATGCCGTAATAGGCTATGCTTTGATCATTCCACAAGGCCCTGCTTTTCAACAAAAGCCTTGATCAATTTGCATCTTGGCGTGCCACATTGTCATACCCTACCATATTATTGATCATCTACCAATATATATATATAACCTCTAAGCTCATACGTCTTAGAGAAGGGTGATAAGTAAAGAATAAATTCTTCACCACCAACAGAAATAATAATCGGTAGCGTTCAACAAATACAGTAGAAAGGAATACAATGTCAGACACGCAATCCATTTACAAGTCCGCTCTGGGTCTGAGCGAAACATCGTGTCCGTCGATCTCCAAATGCGTTTGGACGATCATTACCAAATACCTTGCCTTGGAAGGCCAATCCCAATTCAAGATACCAGTCATCATCATCCCAACGATGTGAAAACCTTCGGTCTTCAATCACCGTCTTCGTCTTTGACTCTTGATCGTCGTGATGATTATTCAGAATGGGTTAAACCCGGTCTTTCTGAATAACTTGCGTAATTTGGGATTAAAAACAAATATTGGAAAATCACACATTTCGTCACATCCCAACTCAGAATATTCTTTTAATAAGATATTCGTTTTAGAAGATTCTCATTAATTTTATCAAAGATAAATATTCAAAATAAAATCTATAAATCAATTTCTAAAAATATGGAATTCCACAGAAATCCAATCAATACATAATCGATATAAATTTCTGGATCAGACTAATAGTATAAATGGAATAACGGCAAAGCCTCTTAAATTCCATATATAATATCGGTCTTCTTTTACAGAAGCCCATTTCGATTATTACCAATCGAATTTCCACTTAATTCCTATTTCATATATTAAATTGAAAACTTGATTTTCTAGAAAATGCCTTTTTAAATCTATAAAATAGATTCATAAGTTCCAAATAATAATTTCAATGTAAATTGGATTAAAGGACAAATGTCGTTTAAAACATCGTCCACGGTAAATCCACTTCACATCTCAATTTATTACATATCACAAAATATAATTGCAAATGCTAGTAATCTTTTAAAAACATAATTTAAAATAATCATAAAAATATTCTTTATATAAAAGATTCTAAATGAGAAGTATTCTTTATTTTACAAATCTTTATCTTTTACAAATATTCTTTGTTTAACATATAGTTGATTAAAAATACATTACGAAAAATATATGCACTTTATATAAAAAGGATTTCTAATGTAAAAATAGTCTTATTTAAAAGAACACTTGAATCGAAATGCGACTCAAACATTTACCATATAATTTGGATTATATGGATTTCACACACATCATATATATGACAATAACAGTATAATCATCAAGTCATCCATTACATCCAAAGTGTAATTTCCACTGTGTAAGCGTTAAAATTAAATAATAACACTCATCACAGCCTGTCGATCTAACGATCAACATACAACTAAATATTGGGATTAGTGTATGTGAATTTTCATCCCAACACCCGTGTGGGGTTTTCAACCAATCAAGCAAATGATAAACTAATTTGTGCACTTGGGCGATGTGTGAAAATTATCGTCCCAATCACATACACAAGTCGGGTAACTTGTGAATGGCAGTGTAATACACAATATATAACACGACGATAAAAATGTCTCTTTTATTTATATTCCTTTTATTGCCTATAAATGGTCAATAAAAATGTGATCTTTATTTCTATACTTTTTATTGTAATTTACATTTTTTTTTAGCAAAATGTCCTTTTTATTCTAACTTACATTTTGAATGTAATTTTTCTTTTTATTGTTTATTTACCTCAAAATGTAAATGTTCCCTTTTTCATTGTTTATTATTAACAACAAAAATCTCGTCTTCTATATTTATTCTTTTCAATGAAAGCAATTTTACATAAAATTGTAATTCTTTAATTTTATTCTTTTTATTGTCTCTAGAAAGACAATAAAATGTAACACAAAAATATATTCTTTTTATCGCATCTAAAATGATGATAAAAATGTAACATTAACATTGCTATTTTTATCGCATCAAAAATGCCGATAAAAATGAATCACTAACATTGTCTATTTTTATCGCACCAAAAATGTCGATAAAAATGAATCACTAACATTGTCTATTTTTATCGCACCAAAAATGTCGATAAAAATGAATCACTAACATTGTCTATTTTTATCGCACCAAAAATGTCGATAAAAATGAATCACTAACATTGTCTATTTTTATCGCACCAAAAATGTCGATAAAAATGACAACATTAACCATTCTATTTTCACCGCATTCAAAATGACGATAAAATATTCAACATTAACAATTCTATTTTTACCGCATTCAAAATGACGATAAAATATTCAACATTAACACAATTCTATTTTTACCGCATTCAAAATGACGATAAAATATTCAACATTAACAATTCTATTTTTACCGCATTCAAAATGACGATAAAATATTATCATAAGAAATGAAAGCAAAATGTTCTTTTTATTACTAAAAGGAAAAACAACAAAAATGCTTCTTTTAATGCTAAAAAGAAACATGACATAAAAATGTTCTTTTAAGGTTAAAAAGAAGAAGCGACAAAAATGACCCTTTTCATGTTAAAAAGAAAAGGTGACAAAATATGTTTTTAATTCTAAAAAGAAAAAGCGACAAAAATTATCTTTTTATTCTAATGCAATATCTTTACAAAAGTGTTATTTTAATATCAATGCGAATTTTCAATTTCTTACTACATATAAAAATGTAAACTTTATTTTACATTATATATATCATCCTAAATTACATATAAAAATGTAAGTTTTAATTTTATTTGCAAATCCCATTTCTAATTACATATAAAAATGTAATTTTTATTTCACATTGTAAATTCATGTCCCAACTACATAAAGAAATGTAATTGTTATAATGCAATACCAATTCATATTCTAATTACATTGAAAAATGTAATTTTTATCTTACCAATATAACTCATATATAAATTACATAGAAATAAAAGTCATTTTTATTTTACCGTTCTAATTCACATCTAAATTACATAGGAAAATGTAATTCTTATCATGCGGTACAAATTCAATTTTAAGTTACATAGAAAAATGTAATTTTCATCATGCGATGGAAATTCATATTTTAATTACATAGAAAAATGTAATTTCTAACATACGACATAAATTCATATCTAAATTACATATAAAAATGTAATTTTTATCATACAGTGTAAATTCACATTTTAATTACCTATAAAAATGTAATTTTTAATTTACAAAGCAAGTTCATACATTCATTTCATATACATAACAAAATAAATGAAATTTCATTCATGCGGAGTAAATTCATTCATAAATTACATAATAAAATGTAATTTATTTCATACGGTGTAAATTCATTCATAAATTACATAATAAAAATGTAATTTATTTTACATCATAAAATTTCATTCTTTTATTTACAATATAAAAATATTCACTTTTATGTTTACAATGTAAAGCTATCAACTTTTATTTTTATAATGTAAAAATATCAACCTTTATATTTTACGGTGTAAAAATATCAACTTATATATTTTAATGTAAAAACATCGTCTTTTAATATTTAATATTAAAATATCACCTTTTAATATTTTACAATGTAAAAATTTATCACCTTTCTATTTACACCGTAAAAATTTATCTTTTTATTTCCATTTAAAAATATGATCTTTTTCTTCTTCTTCTTTTTTTCAATAAAAAAAAATATTATCTTTTTATTTACATCGTAAAATTTTCACCTTTTTATTTTCAATACAAATATATGATTTAAATCTAAATTTAGATTTAATTTTCTAATCCCAAATAGAATTCAATAATATAGCAATTTCAATGCGGATCTAACATGTCACAAACAACAAACCATACCACAAGCAACAATCAATCATCTATCCAACCCAAACATTTCAGATCTGAATCAACACAATAATACAATAATTTTTAACACGAGAAAATTAATTAATAATTAATTAAATAATAGAATTTGAATTCTCACATTGAATTTTGCTGAAAATTTGACTGTCTCAGAATCAGGTGTGGTCTGCGCCATCGCGAAGCTCTCGGAAAGACGAGTCCAACGCAACTAACGGTTCGTCAAACGGACCTCGTATGAAGAAGTTATCGATTTTTAAAGATTGGATAATTTAAATATTTAAATAATAAAATAATAATAAAAGAAAAAAAAGTACCTTCTTCACGTCGCTCAAACCAAGCCGCAACCAATTTTCACGTTCGAACCTTCCGTGCGCGCGCCACCTCGGTGCCCCGTTCGCCGATCAGACACCGCCATACGAACCGCCATGCCAAGAGCCGCCTACACCTCCAACCATGTCGAACTCGGCCTCCCCTAGGACCCGCAAATCACTAAAAACCGCAGCCCCTTCTCGGCCAAAATTCGCAAAATCCGTGAATCAAAACCCGATCTTGACCGTATAGATTTGTAACTCTCTGAATTCTCTTCGATTTTGTATATCATACGTCGATTTTCGTTGAACGGATTGAGAGATATTAGCGTTTGAAATTGGGTTGATTTCAGCCATTAAAACCTGGCGGCGGCTGCTCCATTGAAAATTAGGGTTTCAGCCGATTTTTTTAATATTCTTTTAATATTTAATTTCGAAATTTGTGTTAAAAAGGTGGATTTTCGGACTTTCTCCGTTTTGGGCCTGCTTACTGTCGATCTTAACGTTTTGAGGCCTTCTGAACGCGATGGGCTATGTCCCGGGCTCCAATTCTGATGTCTGTACGTTTTTTTTTAATTTAAAAATACAATATTAAATAAATAATTTAATTTCTACCGTACATTTAAATATGCCGGGGCCACATACGACCTCAGAAAATTCTAAAAAAGATATTTTTAGCTTTCTTATGACGATACGAATCCAACAAAATTATTTTCGTCGAATTCTGAGACTATTTGAAAAATGGCTATTTTTAAGGCGTTCAAATTTAAGTGAAAATAGTCAAAACATATTTTCCTCTGCCACGCTCACATATTAATTCGAAAAATTCTGAAAATTGAAACCTAGCAATAATTTGACATTCCGGTTCTAACAAAAGTGGTTTCGTCGAAAACGGAGGTCGTTTGAAAAATGACTATTTTCAAGGCCAATATATTTAATATTAAAAATACATTTTTAAACAAATAATTTTCCGAAACTCAAAATATATAAGTGTTTACTGTTTTTCAATGCAGAAACGTCATTCCGAACTCAATGGAAGTGGTTTCGAGTCGAAATTCCTTCATATGTGAAAAGTAGCCTTTCGGGCCCTATAAATTCTACAACGACCTTTCTAAAAATTGAATTGGCCATAACTTTTGATTTCCGCTATGAAATTTCAATTTTTCAGATTCGTTAGAAAGATATTTTTAAATAGATTCTAATATTTTTGGTTTCACTAAAATCCGTTAAATTTTGCATCCTGTACGGTCAGCCAGAATTCAAGTTTGACTTTTCAAACTACCGCGTTATTTCTAATTCCATTTATATTTAAATTAAATTTATTCGTTTTAACTTCGATAAAAATAAATTCTAGCCATTATTATTAATAATAAATTATATTATAACCTCAAAATTCATTAGAATTTTCTAAAATAAAATTTTTAAATTGGTTCAGAATTTGCGGGTTGTTACAATCTCCCCCACTTAAGATCTTTTCGTCCTCGAAAAGGAAATGAAGCTAAAGTTGTTTATTTAACTAATTTAATTAATTTTCATTCATTAATTGTTTAATAATTTATTAGTTGAATTTATATTCACACAACACAATCATCAATCAATTAGTTGATTAAATTTTCAAAAATATAACTTTTATATATACAAAATCATATTTTCTAAAATCGAACTATATATAATAACAAGTACGCTAATTATGAATTCTTCTTCACTCTGACTCATTCTAGGGCATTGCTGACCCCATCTCTAATGAGTATTCTCATTCTAGGATACTGCTGATCCTATCTCTAATGAGTATTCCTATTGGATATTACTAATCCAACCTCTGATGAGTCTTCTGTTTAGTTCAAACGAGTTGTACCCCAAAGATTTGAGCTAACCAGAGCTCTGATACCAGCTGTAACGACCCGAATTTCGCCCGACCCCAATCGATCGCAAGATCGATTAAAACCGTTCAAAACCCGCGTACGTTAACTTTGGGCATACAACACATCAGAACAAAAACACAGACTTTTATAACATCAATAATAAATGTTACATCAGAGTACAGAATATATCAGAGTACATCAATAAATAATACAGCGGAAGATACATTTACAATAAATTAAATACATTGCAGCGGAACTAATCTCAGCGGAAGGCCATCAGTAACTGGACCCAGCTTCAGACTTCAATCCAGGATCCTGCTTAACTATATCTGTAAAAAGCTACTCGACTGCCCGTGTGGAAAGAGGGCACCCGAGTTTGCAAAGTGAAACAAACTACAGGTCAGTCGTGGGACTGGTGTGAGAATTCTTAACTTAACTTATCTAAACAGTAGGCTAATCACAGGACCACGCCGCTAACGCGGAACGAGTTTACTCCATTGGATTGCCAGTGCATAAATAAAGTAAACCGTCTAATATCGCAATGCTTTTTTAGAAAAATGAAACCATTATAAGACCCAGGTCCCATCACACAATGCAACGCACACCAGAGGATAGGGTTTACCTTATAATGGTCAAGAGATGCTTGATACGTAAAAAAAAACGATATTATTATTAGTGTGTATATATATATATTTAAAACATTCAAATATAATATCAATCCTAGACGGCATAGGTACCATATACTATGTCGCCGTATATAAGTTTACAATCAAAACCGCAAGGGCGTATTGGGAATTGGGTTTCCATCATGAGTCGAGGCTAGGGGCAAGCTCCTCTCCGATTCGAGACACTCTAGCAAATGCCTCAGGATCCCCCGCAGTGAACCCTTGGATGCGGTAGGGCCGGTCCCCGCCTATCGGCAGTGGATTGGTTATGCCTGAACACACGCTTCCCGGTTCCTTTGAACCTATAATATGACCACTATCGGCCTATAAAAATCCGAGGCGCCTCAAAATCCATCATCCACATAAGTAAAATGTCAGGGCCGGTAGGTCACTGACACCACTCTAGCTAGAAAGAAACGTGTGCACTCCCTACGGTCCATATCCCGTTTTTGACTCATACCGGGATGTGAGGCTCGCGAAGTCACGATATACACAAAGCTATGCCGTAATAGGCTATGCTTTGATCATTCCACAAGGCCCTGCTTTTCAACAAAAGCCTTGATCAATTTGCATCTTGGCGTGCCACATTGTCAGACCCTACCATATTATTGATCATCTACCAATATATATATAACCTCTAAGCTCATACGTCTTAAAGAAGGGTGATAAGTAAAGAATAAATTCTTCACCACCAACAGAAATAATAATCGGTAGCGTTCAACAAATACAGTAGAAAGGAATACAATGTCAGACACGCAAACCATTTACAAGTCCGCTCTGGGTCTGAGCGAAACATCGTGTCCGTCGATCTCCAAATGCGTTTGGACGATCATTACCAAATACCTTGCCTTGGAAGGCCAATCCCAATTCAAGATACCAGTCATCATCATCCCAACGATGTGAAAACCTCCGGTCTTCAATCACCGTCTTCGTCTTCGACTCTTAATCGTCGTGATGATTATTCAGAATGGGTTAAACCCGGTCTTTCTGAATAACTTGCGTAATTTGGGATTAAAAACAAATATTGGAAAATCACACATTTCGTCACATCCCAACTTAGAATATTCTTTTAATAAGATATTCGTTTTAGAAGATTCTCATTAATTTTATCAAAGATAAATATTCAAAATAAAATCTATAAATCAATTTCTAAAAATATGGAATTCCACAGAAATCCAATCAATACATAATCAATATAAATTTCTGGATCAGACTAATAGTATAAATGGAATAACGGCAAAGCCTCTTAAATTCCATATATAATATCGGTCTTCTTTTACAGAAGCCCATTTCGATTATTACCAATCGAATTTCCACTTAATTCCTATTTCATATATTAAATTGAAAACTTGATTTTCTAGAAAATGCCTTTTTAAATCTATAAAATAGATTCATAAGTTCCAAATAATAATTTCAATGTAAATTAGATTAAAGGACAAATGTCGTTTAAAACATCGTCCACGGTAAATCCACTTCACATCTCAATTTATTACATATCACAAAATATAATTGCAAATGCTAGTAATCTTTTAAAAACATAATTTAAAATAATCATAAAAATATTCTTTATATAAAAGATTCTAAATGAGAAGTATTATTTATTTTACAAATCTTTATCTTTTAAAAATATTCTTTGTTTAACATATAGTTGATTAAAAATACATTACGAAAAATATATGCACTTTATATAAAAAGGATTTCTAATGTAAAAATAGTCTTATTTAAAAGAACACTTGAATCGAAATGCGACTCAAACATTTACCATATAATTTGGATTATATGGATTTCACACACATCATATATATGACAATAACAGTATAATCATCAAGTCATTCATTACATCCAAAGTGTAATTTCCACTGTGTAAGCGTTAAAATTAAATAATAACGCTCATCACAGCCTGTCGATCTAACGATCAACATACAACTAAATATTGGGATTAGTGTATGTGAATTTTCATCCCAACACCCGTGTGGGGTTTTCAACCAATCAAGCAAATGATAAAATTTGTGCACTTGGGCGATGTGTGAAAATTATCGTCCCAATCACATACACAAGTCGGGTAACTTGTGAATGGCAGTGTAATACACAATATATAACACGACGATAAAAATGTCTCTTTTATTTATATTCCTTTTATTGCCTATAAACGGTCAATAAAAATGTGATCTTTATTTCTATACTTTTTATTGTAATTTACATTTTTTTTTTAGCAAAATGTCCTTTTTATTCTAACTTACATTTTGAATGTAATTTTTCTTTTTATTGTTTATTTACCTCAAAATGTAAATGTTCCCTTTTTCATTGTTTATTATTAACAACAAAAATCTCGTCTTCTATATTTATTCTTTTCAATGAAAGCAATTTTACATAAAATTGTAATTCTTTAATTTTATTCTTTTTATTGTCTCTAGAAAGACAATAAAATGTAACACAAAAATATATTCTTTTTATCGCATCTAAAATGATGATAAAAATGTAACATTAACATTGCTATTTTTATCGCATCAAAAATGCCGATAAAAATGAATCACTAACATTGTCTATTTTTATCGCACCAAAAATGTCGATAAAAATGAATCACTAACATTGTCTATTTTTATCGCACCAAAAATGTCGATAAAAATGACAACATTAACCATTCTATTTTCACCGCATTCAAAATGACGATAAAATATTCAACATTAACAATTCTATTTTTACCGCATTCAAAATGACGATAAAATATTCAACATTAACAATTCTATTTTTACCGCATTCAAAATGACGATAAAATATTCAACATTAACAATTCTATTTTTACCGCATTCAAAATGACGATAAAATATTATCATAAGAAATGAAAGCAAAATGTTCTTTTTATTACTAAAAGGAAAAACAACAAAAATGCTTCTTTTAATGCTAAAAAGAAACATGACATAAAAATGTTCTTTTAAGGTTAAAAAGAAGAAGCGACAAAAATGACCCTTTTCATGTTAAAAAGAAAAGGTGACAAAATATGTTTTTAATTCTAAAAAGAAAAAGCGGCAAAAATTATCTTTTTATTCTAATGCAATATCTTTACAAAAGTGTTATTTTAATATCAATGCGAATTTTCAATTTCTTACTACATATAAAAATGTAAACTTTATTTTACATTATATATATCATCCTAAATTACATATAAAAATGTAAGTTTTAATTTTATTTGCAAATCCCATTTCTAATTACATATAAAAATGTAATTTTTATTTCACATTGTAAATTCATGTCCCAACTACATAAAGAAATGTAATTGTTATAATGCAATACCAATTCATATTCTAATTACATTGAAAAATGTAATTTTTATCTTACCAATATAACTCATATATAAATTACATAGAAAAAAAAGTCATTTTTATTTTACCGTTCTAATTCACATCTAAATTACATAGGAAAATGTAATTCTTATCATGCGGTACAAATTCAATTTTAAGTTACATAGAAAAATGTAATTTTCATCATGCGATGGAAATTCATATTTTAATTACATAGAAAAATGTAATTTCTAACATACGACATAAATTCATATCTAAATTACATCTAAAAATGTAATTTTTATCATACAGTGTAAATTCACATTTTAATTACCTATAAAAATGTAATTTTTAATTTACAAAGCAAGTTCATACATTCATTTCATATACATTACAAAATAAATGAAATTTCATTCATGCGGAGTAAATTCATTCATAAATTACATAATAAAATGTAATTTATTTCATACGGTGTAAATTCATTCATAAATTAAATAATAAAAATGTAATTTATTTTACATCATAAAATTTCATTCTTTTATTTACAATATAAAAATATTCACTTTTATGTTTACAATGTAAAGCTATCAACTTTTATTTTTATAATGTAAAAATATCAACCTTTATATTTTACGGTGTAAAAATATCAACTTTTATATTTTAATGTAAAAACATCGTCTTTTAATATTTAATATTAAAATATCACCTTTTAATATTTTACAATGTAAAAATTTATCACCTTTCTATTTACACCGTAAAAATTTATCTTTCTATTTCCATTTAAAAATATGATCTTTTTCTTCTTCTTTTTTTTCAATACAAAAAAAAAATATTATCTTTTTATTTACATCGTAAAATTTTCACCTTTTTATTTTCAATACAAATATATGATTTAAATCTAAATTTAGATTTAATTTTCTAATCCCAAATAGAATTCAATAATATAGCAATTTCAATGCGGATCTAACATGTCACAAACAACAAACCATACCACAAGCAACAATCAATCATCTATCCAACCCAAACATTTCAGATCTGAATCAACACAATAATACAATAATTTTTAACACGAGAAAATTAATTAATAATTAATTAAATAATAGAATTTGAATTCTCACATTGAATTTTGCTGAAAATTTGACTGTCTCAGAATCAGGTGTGGTCTGCGCCATCGCGAAGCTCTCGGAAAGACGAGTCCAACGCAACTAACGGTTCGTCAAACGGACCTCGTATGAAGAAGTTATCGATTTTTAAAGAATGGATAATTTAAATATTTAAATAATAAAATAATAATAAAAGAAAAAAAAGTACCTTCTTCGCGTCGCTCAAACCAAGCCGCAACCCATTTTCACGTTCGAACCTTCCGTGCGCGCGCCACCTCGGTGCCCCGTTCGCCGATCAGACACCGCCATACGAACCGCCATGCCAAGAGCCGCCTACACCTCCAACCATGTCGAACTCGGCCTCCCCTAGGACCCGCAAATCACTAAAAACCGAAGCCCCTTCTCGGTCAAAATTCGCAAAATCCGTGAATCAAAACCCGATCTTGACCGTATAGATTTGTAGCTCTCTGAATTCTCTTCGATTTGGTATATCATACGTCGATTTTCGTTGAACGGATTGAGAGATATTAGCGTTTGAAATTGGGTTGATTTCAGCCATTAAAACCTGGCGGCGGCTGCTCCATTGAAAATTAGGGTTTCAGCCGATTTTTTTAATAATTTTTAATATTTAATTTCGAAATTTGTGTTAAAAAGGTGGATTTTCGGACTTTCTCCGTTTTGGGCCTGCTTACTGTCGATCTTAATGTTTTGAGGCCTTCTGAACGCGATGGGCTATGTCCCGGGCTCCAATTCTGATGTCTGTACGTTTTTTTTGTTTTAATTTAAAAATACAATATTAAATAAATAATTTAATTTCTACCGTACATTTAAATATGCCGGGGCCACATACGACCTCAGAAAATTCTAAAAAAAATATTTTTAGCTTTCTTATGACGATACGAATCCAACAAAATTATTTTTGTCGAATTCTGAGACTATTTGAAAAATGGCTATTTTTAAGGCGTTCAAATTTAACTAAAAATAGTCAAAACATATTTTCCTCTGCCACGCTCACATATTAATTCGAAAAAATCTGAAAATTGAAACCTAGCAATAATTTGACATTCCGGTTCTAACAAAAGTGGTTTCGTCGAAAACGGAGGTCGTTTGAAAAATGACTATTTTCAAGGCCAATATATTTAATATTAAAAATACATTTTTAAACAAATAATTTTCCAAAACTCAGAATATATAAGTTTTTACTGTTTTTCAATGCAGAAACGTCATTCCGAACTCAATGGAAGTGGTTTCGAGTCGAAATTCCTTCATATGTGAAAAGTAGCCTTTCGGGCCCTATAAATTCTACAACGACCTTTCTAAAAATTGAATTGGCCATAACTTTTGATTTCCGCTATGAAATTTCAATTTTTCAGATTCGTTAGAAAGATATTTTTAAATAGATTCTAATATTTTTGGTTTCACTAAAATCCATTAAATTTTGCATCCTGTACGGTCAGTCAAAGTTCAAGTTTGACTTTTCAAACTACCGCGTTATTTCTAATTCCATTTATATTTAAATTAAATTTATTCGTTTTAACTTCGATAAAAATAAATTCTAGCCATTATTATTAATAATAAATTATATTATAACCTCAAAATTCATTAGAATTTTCTAAAATAAAATTTTTAAATTGGTTCAGAATTTGCGGGTTGTTACATCAAGGCTAAATCTGCGAACCAAACTACTAGGGTTCTCGTGTAAAAATTATGAGCACCTAGAGTTTAGATGAGGGAACAATAATGTGACTACCCCAAACCCCGTTCCACGGTGGCAAGGGTAATCTTTGGAATATAACACATAAACAGATAACAGCAGAACAGAAATAAATAAATACACCAGATAATGTACAATAGAATACACTGGATAAATATAAACATCAGAGTTACACAGTATACAGGATCATACTTAGTACAAAATACAGTTCAGCTTTACAGAAATGTCTACAACGGAAACAAAACATAATATGTACAATAGGAGATGAACAACATAAAAAGAGATAAATGATAGAATCCATCTTCAGCTCCAGCTATCCAGAAAGAGCCTACTAAAACTTGAATACAAGGCTGCCCGTGTAGAAAAAGGGGCACCCGAGTTTGCAAGTGAAATAAACTAGGAGTCGGTCATGGGACTGGTATGAGAAATCTACTTAACATATTTTATAATATGGCCAATCACAGGACCACGCCGCTAACGAGGAACGGGTTTACTCTATTGGATTGCCAGTGCTTTAAAACAAGTAAATCTTTTAAACATCGCAATGCTTTTTATAAAAATGAAGCCATTATAAGACTCAGTTCCCATCACACAATGCAACGCAAACCGAAGGATAGAATTTTACCTTATAATGGCCAAAATATGCTTGATACGAATAAAACAAATCATTTGATATTATTACTAGTGTTTATATATTTCAATCATAAGTATCAATCATACATGGTATGGGTACCATATATCATGTCGCCATATATAGGTATACAATCAAAACCGCACGATGTCGTATTTGGAAATTAGATTTCCGTCACGAACCAAGGAAAGGGATCGTCCTTACCGCTTCGAGACTCTCTAACCCAAGCCTCAGGGTCAGAGCGCATCGATCCTTGGATCGTCAGGGCCGGTCCACACAGAGTGGATTAAAATGCCTGAACACTGCGTTTCCCCGCCCAATGGGGCGTAAACTGATCATAAATCGGCCAAACCATCGGCCCAGGAGCGACTGATATAACCAAGGCGCCTCGCTATCCATCATCCACATAAGTAAAATGCCCGGGCGTGTAAAACCCAAAGCACCACTCCTAGCTAGAAAGAAACGCAGGCCCTCCCTGAGGTCCTCTCTCGTTTTTGGCTCATACCGGGGTGTGAGGCTCGCGAAACAACGCTAAAACAAAGCTAGCTATTTAAAGCCCTGCTTTGATCATCAACCACAAAGCTCTGCTTTTCAACAAAAGCTTTGATCACAACATCTCTGCATGCCACATTGTCAATATACAACGTCAGACACACATCCATCAACAAGTCCGTTCTGGGTCTGAACGAAACCGGAGGCACCTTATACCTTGCACATCCGTACAATCAACAAGTACGTCCGGACGGCTACCACTTTATCCCCCTTCAAGGTAGCTACTCCCATCGTGAGCATCAGTAGCACCCATCCATTTGATGTGAAGATCATCGGTCTTGCACCGTCTTCATATCTTCGACTTCTAACCGTCGATCAATTATTTGGAATGAGAATTAACTCGGCCTTTTCAAATAATTCACGTATATTTAGAATTTCAAATCAATTCATTTCAATGGTTAAATTATTCGACATCAATAATTTTGTTCTTTAATGTAATTTTCACGTCAAACACATTCAACCATCAAATATCCAATAAACTGGCTAAATTCGGTTTATTTACATTCCATATCGTTTATAGTATTTTATCACGATTTATCGCTATTTTTATTCATTTAAAAATAGCCAATTTATATAAATGACGCTTCAGGCCATAACGCGGCCATGGTGCTGTTTTTCTTCAGATTTGATTTACACATATTTGAAAATCTAACCGTTGGATCTTTACAAATTTTATATCATTAGAAAGATCTTTTCAAAACGAATCCAACGTTCCAGTTTTGGGAAAAAATCTGACGGTCGGATCTCCCGGTACAATCGTTTGAAATTACGATTTCAAAATACGAACTGCAGCATCGTTGTTCGATTTATTTTAATTATATATATATATAACCGATTCTGGCGCTATTTTTCTTCAGATTTGAATTAAACATTCCAGACAATCCATCCGTTGGATCTTTGCAAAGTTGGTGTTGTTGGAAAGATATTTCCAAAGCAAACCCAATGGTTTCGGTTTCGGGAAAATCCGATGGTCGGATCTCCCGCAATAATCGTTTGGAATCACGGTTTCAAAATACGAACTGCAGCTTCGTTATTCGATTTATTTTAATTATATTTGTATATATATATAGTTCGTTCTTTGATTTCAAAACATTTCATTTCATATATGTGATAAAAATGATATTTTTATCCAACAATTATTTATTTCAACACATGACTATTTTTAACACTTCAAATATATCATAAAAATGTGATTTTTGTGGTCAAAACAATTTATTTCAAACATGATTATTTTTTTTGTACTTCATATAGATGATAAAAATGTGATTTTTATTGTTAAAACAAATTATTTCAAAAATGAAGATTTTTAGCAATTCATATATATTATAAAAATGTGATTTTTATTTGTAAAACAATTTATTTCAAAACTGAATATTTTTCTATACTTCGTACATACAATAAAAATGTTAGTTTTATCGTTCAAACCATTTATTTCATTCGTTCGATAAAAATGATATTTTTATCGTTCAAACCATTTATTTCATTCATCACATGAATATATTTCAATACATGAAGATAAATCAAACACAGAAATTTTTCAGAAAATTTCGGCAGCATAACGCACTACAACAAAAACACCGTATTACAACTTTAATTTTACAACGGTGGTAAAAGCACCGTTGTAATAAATGTTTTTTACAACTTTTTCCAGAACAGTTGTAATAAACTTATTTTTAACAACTGTGTTATTTTGACAGTTGTAATAAAAGCCTATCACAACTTTTATTTTTTGACTGTTGTAATATATGACTATAATTTAATATAATTAACAACTAATAATTAATATTAATATATTTATATTAATTATTTATAATTAATAACTAATAATTACTATTAATAATCAATTAGGAAGTAATAATCAATAATCAATCCGTAATATTTAATAATTAGCAACTAAGAAGAATAATTAAAAAAATATAGTCAATATTACATAATTACTATTAAATAGTTAATAATTAAAATATTATAGTTAATGCTAATCATGAATAATCAATGATTGCTATTAATAATTAAGAAGTAGAGATTAATAATTAAGAAAAAGAGATTAATAACTAAGATTATATTTAATAATTAATTTATAATAACGAACGATTAATAAGAAATCTTTTATAATTAAAATTAATACTTACTATTAGTATTTAATATTTAATAGTTATGGGTAATAATTATATTTAACATCCAATATTTCAAAAAAAGTTTAAAATTTTCTAGACAGAACTTATAATATATTGAATTATTCATGAATTAATTAAAAAAAATCAATGAACTAGAATTTTTATGAAATATCCAAAATTTCGAAAAACTTGTTCGTTTTTTTTCTTTTTTTCTTATGATAATTGAACCTTAAAATCGAAATGAATATTTAGATGACTTAACAACGTGATCTATTGAGTGTTGAAATTGGTTACTTGATTCCTATGGGAAATAATATTATGTATAGTGCTGAAAACAATTGGAATATAAGATGTAATCACATTAGCATGTACCAATGAGATAAACGTGAAAAAATCAATCGTTTGGAGAAGTGGCGGCAGCTTGAAAATTTTGGCAGCCAACCCTAATATTTCACCGAAGCTTTCCTCAAATAATCTCGATCCCCTTTGTTCTTTTCCCAAATCATTCCCAAAAATCGAAGCCTGATAATGGCAGCAGCTGAAATCGAACCACCTCCTTCACTGCTCGTGTCATGGCTCAATTCTTCCTTGCTCCACCGCTGGCTCAAGCCGCTCGCCCTCCTCTCCATACTCGATCGATTATGCTCCGCCATCTCCTGTCGTGCGCACTTGAAAACCCACCATCAACCTTCGCCGTTGCCTTCATCGAAACCGCACCGACAACCTGATGCCTCCGGTCCACCATTTTGCTCGCTGACTGAACCCCTAGACACTGTGAAGCGAAGCCTGACCAACACAACTGCCACGTCGAGCAACCGCCTGTGTTTCATCCCGTTCAAGGTGAGTTTGTTACTCACGATTCATTTATTTTCAAGAAGATTGACTCCAAATTTAAACTAGAAAATAATAGCTAATACTTGGGTGCTTTGTTGGCTGACATATGGTTGTCGTTTGAGGTTATTACTGCTTGTATCTTGTTCCCTTTAATTCTGTGTATGGCTGCACCTTCCCCTGTATTCTTCGATGTATGTTTTTAGATTTTAAAATGTAAGTCGTATGCAAGTTCTGTTTCAAAATTTTGATACTGTTATAAGCCGAATTAGGTTCCATTACCCACAAGTTCTGTCCTATTTCTGCCTTGGTTTCGCTTGCAGCAGTTACATATATTAGCCCATTGTTTTATTATCAAATATCAATTGTAAAATGTGAAGTTTAAATAGTACATATCCGATTTGGTAGCTGCTACCACCACAGCTGCTCCAAACATACTTCCGGGCGTTATATCACATGTTGTTAAACATACTTCTGGGCGTTTATTTGATCAAATGAAAATGCACATTTCAAACATCAACTCCACATACAAGTAGTTTTTACAAATTATCTGTTCTAATTCATAACCCAATATTGATTGTTTAGGATTTTATTTTAAAATAATGATCCATGATAGACTTAAGGGATTACTGTAAAATATTGAAAACAAAGACTTAGGGGATATGTAAAAATAATTGTTTAAGGACAGGCCTTCTTATGTGATCCATGGTATAAATTTTGTGTTATGTTTAATTTTTGTGTATGAATCTTTTCTAATTAAGTTATAGTATCAAAATTTGTGTTGGCTGCAGGTTGACATTCTTCAAAGATAGAGTACAGAGCCTTTTATCATAATAGGAAGTAGAAGGTAGATATCTCTTGGCTATTTCCTTTCTCTTTGGTAGTTGAACTAAGATTTATAATTATAATTATTCACCAAGCCTGCTCTATTTTCTCTCTCTTTTGTTCTGCCCATTGCCACCAGGCTGAAAAGCTCTTCATACCTCCGACCTAGGAACGAATTGTAGCTCCTCCAATCGTCATTGGATCTAGTAGCTCGACCACAGTGACATCAGATTAACAGTTCATTAAACCAACTATAAACTCCATAAACCCTGGCACTTTTTGATATCTAGCTACTACAGCCTCTTATGTGCGGTAGGTAGAAATATATGTATTTTCTTATAATTGTGCTTAATTTTAAACTCTTTATCAATTAGTATTAGTATAATGCAGGTACTTGAAGGTGGTCCATGTTAGAAGATTGAAAAAACGTATGGTATATTGGGTATGGTTCACTGGTGTGCAAATAGTTAAGGAGGCTTGAGAAAATAAAAATATTTTGTTACTTTGGGTATGATTTCGTTACAGCATTCAGTTCATTTACGCATTGGGTTGCCATAGGTATGTGGTATCTTGCTTTTTGAATTTTTGCCTTGGGTTTTGGTTGTATTTCTAGTAGGATATTTGCATAGCTGTGTTTCTATTTCTTTTAAGCTGCTTCCATTTGTTTACCTATCAGCTTTGAGCATCCAGACTCCCCTTGAGGTCAGGTTATTTTCGTATATAATAGTTTGAATGCATTGTATTAGCTGTTTATTTTGTGCACTCACATTTTTTCCAATTTTCGTTACATGCATAAATCTATACTGCAACACTAACAGTTTGATAATTTCTTTCTTAGGAATGGATATTAAGGAGAAAAAGGAGCACAAGGAGATTAACAGGAGCAAAAGAAAGTTAGAACTATTATAAAGTCTTTTTATCTTCAGTTTTGTCAGTGTATTATGTAAAAAAATGATGAGTTTGAAAAAAATAATATTGTTTTGGTTCATGTTTAAGTTTGTTTGATATCTTCAGTTTTGTAGATAATATGTTCTGCAATGAATTCTTCTATAAGTAATATGTATATAATTTGTGGATATATTACAACAATAAAATATAAAAATTGTAATAAAATATATCACAACGGTTATAATTAGTTGTAAAAATTAAAACAACAGCAATGCATAACTGTTGTAATAAACTTATTACAACGGTGGAAAATAGTTGTAAAATATACATATTACAACGGTGTTGCAACAGTGCAAAAAAGTTGTAAAAGATATTAGTCTATTACAACTTCTTAATACACGACAGTTTGCCCACCGTTGTAAAATGTATATTACAATGGTGTTCCATGACGGCAGGGTAGTTAAAACCGGCATCGTCCCGAGTACGGCTCCTCGCTCTACCTTAAAGCTTCGCAGCTTTTGACAATGGGGATTTCAATATCTAGTTCGTACGCAGACGAATTTTCCTATATACTAATCCTATTGGGATTTCAACCACATTCAACCATTCAAGATATTCACCAAATTTCACATCAACCAAATCCAAACAATATCACAACCAATATTTATTGTCTATGGTCTGTGGACGAGGGGAGTATGTATATATATATATACGTATATAACTATATTTCGATTTCATTTCAATTTATTTCAACGCATATATCATTTTTACAATGCATATATAACTTATACATCGAACATACAACTTATACAACGCTTGTACATGAGGTGTACAATGCTTATATAACTCATACATCGACTGTATTATTTATACATCGTCATTTCCATATCGTTGATAAATCAGAAATCTCACATTGGTTTCCACTCCTCCAAAAATTGTAGAAGGCTCAGAAAAATATCCGGTCTATTCTAAAATGTAGAAGACGTCGACACGGTCTTGGTGTTTCTTGTTTCACTGAATTTCGACCTCAGAGCAAAAAGATATGATTTTTAGAAGTTTGCAACACTTAAAAGTGTAAAAATTAGTTCATAGTTTTCAAAGCCATTACCTCTCTAAATGGTACAAAACTAGGTTTTGATTTTGAACCAAATGTGTAGCACTTCACTGAAATTGAATTATACCACGTCAAGGAGCATCAGGAGGTGCGCAAACCGATGGGTCCCAAGTCCAGTTCGATCGCCTGAATAGGGGGCGTCGGCGCTCCAAGGTCCGGGTCTTTGAGAGGCCGATTCTCCACGAACACAACACTAGGGAGGTCGAGACCGATACTGATTTGAAGAGGGAGAAGAGAGCTTCAAAAATTGGGCTGGGGCAAGGTCTAACTCGAAGTGGATTGGTTAGAAAGTGGCCAGGAAGAATCGAATACTGGCCGTCGTCGATACTGAGAGGTCGAGGGTTTTTTTCGGACTTTTTTTATAAATTAAATTATGAAGGAAAATTTTTGATTGGCCACTATTTATTTAACTAAAAAATTAGGGTTTTTACAAACGAACTCCAATCAGAACCCAAAAACTGTCGTCCCTAGCTAAATACCCCCATTCTGAACACAATGGGATATGTTTCGTAGGCCTATTCGACTTTTTCAGTCAGTTTCTCTTCAAATTAAAATACAAAACATTCAATATTTGATTTGAACGTACATTTCAATTTGTCGGGGCCACAAACAAATCCCAAAAATTCTAGAAAATTAAATCTAGCTGTGTTTTGACGATACGGTCCCAACAAAACTAGTTTCTTCGAATTCTGAGACCGCTTGAAAAATGACCCTTTTCTGGTCGATCAAATTCAACTGAAATCAACCAAACACATTTTCCTTCGCAACGCTCACATATTAACTTCAAAAATTATGGAATTTGAACTAGCAATAATTTGACATCCTGGATCCAACAAAATTGGTTTCGTCGAATTTTGAGATCGTTTGCAAAATGGCTATTTTCATGGGCTATATATTCTCTATAGCGACCTTTCTGAAAATTCATTTGGCCATAACTTTTGATTCCCGCTATGAAACTTCGATTTTTCAGATTCGTTAGAAAAATATTCACAAACAAATTTAAATATTTTTGGTTTCACTAAAATCCCTTTTATTTTGCACCCGATACAGTCAGTCAAAGTTTGAATTCAAATTTTCAAACTGCAGCGCCATTTCAGGCCTTGTTTATAATTAAAATAAATATATTTATTTTCAAACATCGATTCAAATATACTTTTCGTCGTTATTATTTAAAATAATTAATTTTAAATATTTAAAATCCACTAAAATAGCCAAATTAAAATTTTTAAACTGGTTCTGATTTTCCGGGTTGTTACAATCTCCTCCGCTTAAAATCTTTTCATCCCCGAAAAGGAACGAAGTCGAAAGTTGTTTAATTAACCAACTCAACTTTAATTCTGGCTTTCAATCTTCAACTTTTCAGTTTCTAAGAATTTTCAAATTCTTCAAAAATTTGGCTAACACCCTAAATTTTCGAAAAATTTCGCCATAACCTCCTTTGTACTGGGAGGGGTTTCGAAATTTATTGGGCCGTATAAGGTACCCAATAAATCCTAATAAGCATGCACATATTTATAGTGATATATTTCGATGTCCACAGTGGAGTGTGTATATATCATAACTCCAGAGAATAAATTCTCGTCACCCTATAAATGGTTTTTGTGCCTTAATGACCAGAGAGACATGTTTATTGTCATCTCCAGACCCGTGTGGGGTTTTTATTAATCTTGCAGTTTACCATTACATTTTATAGTCCATATCAGTCATCAGTTCAACCTGTAATATATAGTCATCGCCATACAAGCCTCTCGCTCGTATGGTAAATCTTCAACCTCGTCACACAAGCTCCAAATGCTTGTGTGATATATGATGAAGTATGCCATTTTCACGAAGTATGCCATGTAATGTAGTTCAAAATTAATTGTTACTATCCTATGGCGACGTTTATTATTACACATAGAACAACCAGCACTCCGCATCCAATGGCATTCACAGGAGTTGAAATAATAATTAAATTGCGCAACCAACTCATTAAGATTTACCTATTTGTCAGGCATGCAGATGAATTCTTTACTCAACAGCTAATCCATTTACCTGTTCAAACATATATAATGTACATGCATATATTTCTAGCTATTTTCAAATCAGTTCAATGTGTGATTTAATCGAATATATTTACCATCATTCTCTAATTGATTAAATTAACTATCATTCTAATAATTTAATTAATCAAATCCACAATCACACAACACAAACAACAATCAATTTGTTTTTATCTTTCAAAAATGTACTAATTAATTCATATACTCTTTTAAAATCATTCAGACTATATAATTAAAATGTTTACATCCATGAAAAGAAAACCACAACAAAGTAGAGAACAAAATGGAAATGCAAAATATGGTAAATGTACCTTGCACCAGAGTCAATCAGAGATATCCACCCTGCACTTGGGGTAGGATTTCTTCAATGTCGTCTCCAATGTCTTTAATTGCTCTACAACGTCGTATTATTAGTTTGAATGGTTTTCAGACATACATTCGATCCCGTCCTTTCCAAATAATAAGCGCAGTTTAAAAAACACAATTATAGAACACACATGCTTTCTACCAATCTCCTTCCGTCTTGGATTTTGTCAAAATTAAACTTCTTTAAACCTGTTCCCAAATTATTACAAATCCATATTTAACCTTTCTCTTTTAAAACACATCCCTTAAATCAAAGATGATTTAGCCTTAAAGCCTTAATTAATTTTCCGTTTGATAACTCGTTATCAAAATCTAGTTTCCTTTGAAAATCCTTAATCCACATTTCAACCATAGTTTCCAATCAAATTGATTTTCCAACATTCCATTCTTTAATCTTAACTAAAAGATTATACTTTCTTTCCAATTCCTCACTTTCAATTTCCTCAAATCAAAGATCTGATTAAATCCTCAAATTACGATATGAATTTCCATAACTCAATCTCATGGGGTTTCAAGAATGATATTATTGAAGATATGATTCATGACAAAACACAAATCAATTGATATTGAACATAAGTTACACAGAAATTGTATCTACTTATATTCAATATCAATTCTCATAATCAATGAAAACTATAAGTGGAATAACGATATAATAATATATTCCAAATTCCACAAATAATATACATTTACACCACAGAATTTCATATCAAATATCTGAAGATTATTTCTGTCCAACATATCCCTGTCAACTTAGGAAACTCGTATCTTAATTAAAAGATTTATCTGACTATTGATATTAAATCTGGATAGAAATACCATCACCTTATACTTAATATTAATCTCGATATCCAACTCACACTATAAGCGGAATAGTTATCTTAACTATTTTGATCAAAATATTGTTTATCTTAGCCAAAACTTAAAATTTACAATTCAAAACACTTTTACATAATTTATTATGATTTTATTTTTTTTTCCATATTTTTAACACATTAAAAAATAGTTGTTTATAGTTATGGTCAACAATTGTTCTTATATCGATCTTTTCCAAAACACTTTCAAACATAACTTGAAAATTATAACCCGAATTTAAAATCTGCTTTCAATCATTTGAAAGCTCTTGTTAATGGAAATCAAACGTTTTTCATTTTATGGAAATCCGATTTAGATTGCAAAAGTTATAAGCGTTTAAACTTTGCATCTAAAATACGTAAATTGCCGTTATGCGACAAGCTCTATTTTGACCATAATAACCATTATTCTACGATACTTCAAAATATCTTAGAAAACCATTATATCCTTATATAACCCTTTTAAAAATCATTTAAATTTACTTTCCAAATTATTTTGGATCTAAAATTCGACTTCCATAAATCCCAATTCATTTCTAAATTCAAATAACTTCAAATTAACCTTCCCATTCAACGGATCAGTTAGGGATAGCTAGGGAGAGCAGGAAACTTCATTTCCAAGCCCAAGCCTAGACACTATCCTCTCTGTCATCCTAGAATGTTCCCGTATTTATTTATTCAATGAAAGGACTTTTACAATATATATGAATTCATACATATGGTCTTTTCCAATTATTAACCTTCAATTTCAATAATAAAATTGCTTTTAATTGTGAAGGAGATTTTTCGATCACCAATGTGATACCATAATTGTTGTGTCATAGTGTGTGCAAAACAACATCAACAACCATTTAAACATCCATAGCAACCAACATCAACATGATTCAATAAATAATAATTGTGCACAAGCGTTATAACAATAACGCTTAATAGTGTGTGTTCTAAACTTCACATCCATCATCCATCACAACAAATATCAATCATCATTAACCAATAATAATTAATCACTATATTTAAACTAGTCTTGCTACTAATTAAATATATAAACCGTGGTTAAAGAGTTCTCACCGAACAGCTTCCCAAATCTTCATGGTAGGCAAGCCTAGCTGAACGAATCCTCAGACAGTATTTCCGCGCACCATCTTCTTTGCCAATATATATATAAATATATTAATCTTATCTCTTTATAAGAGGAGGAGGACGAACTTTGGCAAGTTGATGGTGGAAAAGAGGAAGACTTATGCCATGGTAACCATGGCCATAAGCTTTAAGAAGAAGGTGGAAAGAAAAGAAGTGAGAATGAATGAAAAAGTGGAAGAAAAGGGTGGTATTTACAGGAAATAAGGAGTAAGGAGAGAGTGATACATCATAGGACATGTGTATTTTATGCATGGAATGTTGCATGCAAAATTACAAGTTTCTTAACACATGTAAAAAGGAGAAGGAATGTGTTTTTGATAGCATTTACCTTAAATGTTATGAAAACAAAGAGCAACTCATAATAATAATGCTATTAATTTATGTTATTTTTTGACAAATCCGATCAAACGACAAATAATATCAGTAAATCCAAACTTATTAATAATCATTTTCATTTATAAATGTTATAATTCAAATAAAACCTATTGTTTAACCTATCAAAATTATTAAATGTTCTCAAACTTATTTTATGTTCAGAAAATTTAAACTAAGTATTAAAAATTCCAATTTCAAATTGGTTCAAAATTCTGGATCATTACATTCACCCCCCCTTAAAACTTTTCGTCCTCGAAAAGGAAAGGGAATCGTAACTTGAGACGACCCCAAACCCCGTACTAACAGCGGACAAGGTAATCCTTGGAATATAACACAGAAACAGATAACAGCAGAACAAAATTAAATAAATACACCAGATAATGCACAATAGAATACACTGGATAAACGTAATCATCAGAGTTACACAGTATACAGGATCATACTTAGTACAAATACAGTTCAGCTATACATAAATGTCTACAGTGGAAAATAAACAAAATATGTACAATAGGAGCTGAACAGCATAAAATAGATAAATGATAGAATCCATCTTCAGCCCTAGCTATCCAGAAAGAGCCAGCTAAACCTGAATACAAGGCTGCCCATGTAGTAAAAGGGGCACCCGAGTTTGAAAGTGAAACAAACTACGAGTCAGTCATGGGACTGGTATAAGAAATCTACTCAACACATTTAATATATGGCTAATCACAGGACCACGCCACTTTCGTGGAACGGGTTTACTCCATTGGATTGCCAGTGCTTTAAAATAAATATTTCTTGAAACATCGCAATGCTTTTTCTAAAAATGAAGCCATTATAAGACTCAGTTCCCATCACACAATGCAACGCAAACCGAAGGATAGAGTTTTACCTTATAATGGCCAAAATATGCTTGATACGAATAAAACAAAAGCATTTGATATTATTTCCAGTGTTTATAAGTTTCAAAAATAATTTCAATCATAACTATCAATCATAGACGACATGGGTACCATATATCATGTCGCCATATATATATACAATCAAAACCGCACGATGTCGTATTTGGAAATTGGATTTCCGTCCTGAACCAAGGCAAAAGATAGTCCTTACCGAATTCGAGACTGCCTAGCCCGAGTCTCAGGATCAGAACACATCGACCCTTGGATCGTCAGGGCCGGTCCACACGAAGTGGATTAAAATGCCTGAGCACTACGTTTCGCCGCCCTTTGGGGCGTAAGCGAGCCAACAAATGACTCCATCGGACCCGGATCGTCCGATCTAACCGAGGCGCCTCGCAACAACAACAACCACATAAGTCAAACTCGTCAGGGCGTGTAAAACCACTGACGCCACTTCTAGCTAGGAGGAAACGCAGGCCCTCCCTGAGGTCCTTTCTCCCATTTCTGGTTCATACCGGTGTGTGAGGCTCGCGATTTCACGTTATACACAAAGCTACGCCACACAGGCGGTGCTTTGATCATCTCCACAAGACTTTGCTTTTCAACAGAAGCCCTGATCACTGCATCTTAGCATGCCACACAGACAATTCACACCGTGCAACTGATAGATATCAATCACACAGAATAAATTCCAATGTCAGACACACTGTCCATTTACAAGTCCGTTCTGGGTCTGAACGAAACCGGAGGCACTATATACCTCGCAAACCCATTGATCACCACGTACGTCTGGACGATCACCACTCATTATCCATATTTCGGGATGCCTCCCAATCAGGACCTCGGTTACCATCCAAATGAGGTAAAGATCTCCGGTCTTCGACCACCGTCTTCATCTTCGATTTCTTATCGTCGATTCAGTTATTCAGAATGGGATAAACCCGGTCTTTCTGAGCAACTCGCGTATATAATAAACAAGTGCAACACTAACATACACACGCATCATTTCAATTCATTAGTCACTAACCATCAATCAGTAAGAGAACGATTTCCCAAATATTAACCCCGAAGGCCAAAACCAACATCAGATTAACACCCAGGAAACCATTCGACTTAGCCAACCTTCAGGTAATTTCTAAATCACATCCATATCGTTTATAATATTTTATAACGATTTATCGCTATTTTTATTTATTTTAAAATAGCCAATTTATTCAAAACGACGCTTCGGGCCATAACGCGACCGTGGCGCTGTTTTTCATCAGATTTGATTTACACATTTCTGAAAATCTAACCGTTGGATCTTCACAAAATTTACATCATTAGAAAGATCTTTACAAAACGAATCCAACGGTTCTAGTTTCGGGAAAATCCGACAGTCGGATCTCCCGGTATGATCGTTCGAAGTTTCGATTTCAAAATACGAACTGCAGCGTCATTATTCGATTAAATATAATTATATTTATATATATATATAAATATAATCGATTCTGGCGTTGTTTTTCTTCAGATTTGAATTAAACATTCCAGACAATCCAACCGTTAGATTTTTACAAGGTGGTGCCGTTGGAAAGATATTTCCAAAGCGAACCCAACGGTTGCGATTTCAGGAAAATCCGATGGTCGGATCTGCCGGTATAATCGTTTGAAATCACGGTTTTAAAATACGAACTGCAGCGTCGTTATTCGATATATTTTAATTCTATTTTTATATATATATCGATTCTTCGATTTCAAAACTATATTCTTTTCATACATTTGATAAAAATGATATTTTTATCTAACTGGCTTCTATTTCAACACTTCACTATTTTTACCAATTCATGTATATACTAAAAATGTGATTTTTAATGTAAAACAATTTATTTCAAAATACGACTATTTTACATAGTTAATATAGGTGTTAAAAATAGGATTTTTATTATAAAACAATTTATTTCAAAACACGACTATTTTATATAGTTCATATAGATGATAAAAATGTGATTTTTATTATAAAACAATTTATTTCAAAATATGATTACCATTCAACACATGAATTTCAATTCAACGAATGAATATCGATTCAACACATGAAGGTTTTCTATAGTCTATATATATCGATAAAAAGGTGATTTTTATATTTAAAACACGAATACCATTCAACACATGAATTTCAATTCAACGAATGAATATCGATCCAACACATGAAGGTTTTCTGTAGTTTCTATATATAGATAAAAAGGTGATTTTTATATTTAAAACACGAATACCATTCAACACATGAATTTCAATTCAACGAATGAATATCGATTCAACACATGAAGGTTTTCTATTGTTTCTATATATAGATAAAAATGTGATTTTTATATTTAAAACACGAATACCATTCAACACATGAATTTCAATCCAACGAATGAATATCGACTCAACACATGAAGGTTTTCTATAGTTTCTATATATAGATAAAAGTGTGATTTTTATATTTAAAACACGAATAACATTCAACACATGAATTTCAATCCAACGAATGAATATCAACTCAACACATGAAGGTTTTCTATTCAACGAATAAATATAGTTTCAACAAACGAAAATAATTCAAACACATGAATATTATTCAAAATTTTGGCAGCATAACGGCAGGGTAGTTAAAACCGGGACCGTCCTTAGTACGGCTCCTCGCTCTACCTTAAAACCTCGCGGTTTTTGACAATGAGGAATCATGCATCTAGTTCGCACGCAGGCGACATGTATATTTATTTCATTTCCACAAACTAATCCTATGTGGTTTCAACCAAATATTTCTCAACCACAAACGGGTATTTTTCAACCACAATCAATCAATATCAACCACAAACAATTCCAATCAACCATTCGCTATCAATCAATTTTCACACCAATCACAACCAATAAATATCGTCCATGGTTTGTGGACGAGGGGCGTATATATATATATAGCATTTCACTTCTATTTCAACACATATTTTTTTTACAATGCATATACAACTTATACATCGAACGTACGACTTATACAATGCTTATACATGAGGTGTACAACGCTTATATAACTCATACATCGACTATATAATTTATACATCGTCGTTTTCCATATAGTTTATAAATTAGAAATCTCACATTGGGTTCCACTCCACCAAAAATAGCAGAAGGCTCAGAAAAATATGCGGTCTCTTCTAAAATGTAGAAGACGTCCACACGAGTCCACCGTCTCTTGTTTCATTGAATTTCAACAACAAACGAAAAAGATATGATTTTTCAAAGTTTGCAACGGTTTAAAGGTGTTAAAACTGTTGAAATTATATATAGCCGTACCTCAGCTGAAAGGTTCAAAACTAGGTTTGGATTTATCTCGAAATCTGTGTAGCTATTCGTCGATCGGCCTTCGCAGCGTTGAAGGGGGAGGAGAGGCGTGCCTGCACCTCTGACGGCGGCGAGCTCGGTGGTCAGAATCAGGCGGGGCGGCGGCGAAAACGCCCAAACTTCCTGAGCTCGATTCTCACTCCACAGGCCACGAAAAATTCCAAACTTTATATGGATTTGAAGATCTCGAGGAGCTCTACAAAATCTTCAACAGGAGGAGGGGCTAATTTTGCGTGGATTGATCGGAAAATGAATGCGAAGTGGTGAACGTGTTTCTGTCGTTCGTCGCAGCTGATACGGGGAGAGAGAAAGATTTTCTGACCAATGATTTTTTTTTGTTTATTTATATATTTTAAAAATCCGAAAATACCCTCTTTCCCACACGAACACCAATTCAAACCCAACGACTGTCGTCTTTAGCATTTTACCCCCATTCCGAACACAATGGGATATGTTTCGTAGGCCCATTCGACTGTTTAAGTCAGTCTCCATTCAATTTAAAATACATAACATTCAATATTCGATTTGAACGTATATTTCAATTTGCTAGGGCCACAAACTGATTTGAAAAATTCCAGAAAAATAAATCTAGCTATGTTTTGACGATACGGTCCCAACAAAACTAGTTTCGTCGAATTCTGAGACCGTTTGCAAAAAGTCCCATTTCTGGTCGATCCAATTTAACTGTAATTGACCGAAACACGTTTTCCTTCGCCACGCTCACATACTAGCTTCAAAAATTATGAAATTTGAAACCAAGCAATAACTTCACATCCCAATTCCAACAAAAGTGGTTTCGTCGAATTCCGAGGTCGTTTGCAAAATGGCCAATTTCACGGGCTATATAAATTCCACAATGAACTTTCTGAAAATTCATTTGGCCATAAATTTTGCTTTCCGCTATGAAACTTCGATTTTTCAGATTCGTTAGAAAGGTATTCACTAAAAGATTTAAATATTTTTGGTTTCACTCAAATCCGTTTTGTTTTGCACCCGGTACAGTCCGACAAAGTTTGAATTCAATTTTTGAAACTGCAGCGCCATTTCAGGCCTTGTATATAATTAGAATTAATTATATTCGTTTTCAAACGTCGATTCAAACTCACTTTTCATTGCTATTATTTTAAATATTTAAAATCCATTATTTTAGCCAATTTTTTTTTTTAAATTGGTTCAGATTTTCTGGGTCGTTACAATCTCCTCCACTTAAAACTTTTCGTCCCCGAAAAGGAACAAATTTGAAAGTGGTTTGATTAATCAACTCTATGTTCAACCTGGCTTCAATTCTCCAACTTTTCAGTTTCTGAGAATTTTCAAATTCTTCAAAAATTTGGCTAACACCGGGAATTTTTAAAAATTTTCGCCATAACCTCCTTTGTACGGAGAGAGGTTTGGAAATTTATTGGGCCGTATTAGGTACCCAATAAATCCTAATAAGCATACACATATTTATAGTGATATATTCTGGTGTTTACAGGGGAGCGTGTATTGATAATAACTCCAGAGAATAAATTCTCGTCCCCCTGTCAAAGCCTGAGGGAGTGTGTATTTTAAATGCTCCAGAGGATAAATCCTCGTCACCTTGTCCCGTGTGGGAAATAAATAGTCCATGTGCCGTATCTAATAACTAGAGAGACGTGATTATTGTCAACTCCAGACCCGTGTGGGGTTTTTATTAATCTGGCAATTTTATCGTTACAATTTAAATAGTCCATATCAGTCATCAGTTCAACCTGTAAAATATAGTCATCGCCATACAAGCCTCTCGCTCGTATGATAAATCTTCCACCTCGTCACGCAAGCTCCAAATGCTTATGTGGTATATGATGAAGTATGCCTATCTTCAGAAGTATGCCACGCAGTGTAGTTCAAAATTAATTGTTACTATCCTATGGCGATGTTTATTATTTCACACAGAACAACCAGCACTCCGCATCCAATGGCATTCATAGGAGTTGATATAATAATATTTCGCATCCAACTCATTAAGGTTTACCTATTTGTCGGGCACGCAAATAAAATTCTTTACTCAACAACTATCCAATTACCTGTTCAAACATATATAATGCACATGTATATATTTCTATCTATTTTCTAATCAGTTTAATGTGTGATTTAAATGAATAAATTCTACCATTATTCCCTTATTGATTAAATTAACTATCATTTCAATAATTTTAATTAATCTAATCTACTATCACACAACACAAACAAAAAGCAATTTGTTTTTAACTTTTCAAATATATATCTTTTATATATTCAAAAATTATATTTCTAAAACCATCCTATATATATAATCACAAATACGTTATTTACAAACATATAACTCTCGACTCGTTCTGAGGCACTTCTGACCCCATCTTTAACGAGCTATTCGGATTATGCTATACTCATACTAGGATATTACTGATCCTATCAGTATTGAGTTACCCGTCCTAGAACACTACTGGTTCTATTTCTGACGAGTTCGTTAACATGTTATATTCCAGAACTAAGCTTAACCAAAGCTCTGATACCAAATGGAGACGACCCCAAACCCCGTACTGACGGCGGCAAGGGTAATCCTTGGAATATAACACAGAAACAGATAACAGTAGAATAGAATTAAACAAATACACCAGATAATGCACAATAGAATACACTGGATAAACGTAATCATCAGAGTTACACAGTATACAGGATCATACTTAGTACAAATACAGTTCAGCTATACATAAATGTCTACAGCGGATAACAAACAAAATATGTATAATAGGAGCTGAACAGCATAAAATAGATAAATGATAGAATCCATCTTCAGCTCCAGCTATCCAGAAAGAGCCAGCTAAACCTGAATACAAGGCTACCCATGTAGAAAAAGGGGCACCCGAGTTTGAAAGTGAAACAAACTACGAGTCAGTCATGGGACTAGTATGAGAATTCTACTCAACACATTTAATATATGGCTAATCACAGGACCACGCCACTTTCGTGGAATGGGTTTACTCCATTGGATTGCCAGTGCTTTAAAACAAATATTTCTTGAAACATCGCAATGCTTTTTCTAAAAATGAAGCCATTATAAGACTCAGTTCCCATCTCACAATGCAACGCAAACCGGAGGATAGAGTTTTACCTTATAATGGCCAAAATATGCATGATACGAATAAAACAAAAGCATTTGATATTATTTCTAGTGTTTATAAGTTTCAAAAACAATTTCAATCATAAATATCAATCATAGACGGCATGGGTACCATATATCATGTCGCCATATATATATATACAATCAAAACAGCACGATGTCGTATTTGGAAATTGGATTTCCGTCCTGAACCAAGGCAAAAGATAGTCCTTACCGAATTCGAGACTGCCTAGCCCGTGTCTCAGGATCAGAACGCATCGACCCTTGGATCGTCAGGGCCGGTCCACACGAAGTGGATTAAAATGCCTGAGCACTACGTTTCGCCGCCCTTTGGGGCGTAAGCGAGCCAACAAATGACTCCATCGGACCCGGATCGTCCGATCTAACCGAGGCGCCTCGCAACAGCAACAACCACATAAGTCAAACTCGTCAGGGCGTGTAAAACCACTGATGCCACTTCTAGCTAGGAGGAAACGCTGGCCCTCCCTGAGGTCCTTTCTCCCGTTTCTGGTTCATACCGGGGTGTGAGGCTCGCGATTTCATGTTATACACAAAGCTACGCCACACAGGCGGTGCTTTGATCATCTCCACAAGACTTTGCTTTTCAACAGAAGCCCTGATCACTGCATCTTAGCATGCCACACAGACAATTCACACCGTGCAACTGATAGATATCAATCACACAGAATAAATTCCAATGTCAGACACACTGTCCATTTGCAAGTCCGTTCTGGGTCTGAACGAAACCGGAGGCACTATATACCTCGCAAACCCATCGATCACCATGTACGTCTGGACGATCACCACTCATTATCCATATTTTGGGATGCCTCCCAATCAGGACCTCGGTTACCATCCAAACGAGGTGAAGATCTCCGGTAATCGACCACCGTCTTCATCTTCGATTCAGTTATTCAGAATGGGATAAACCCGATCTTTCTGAGCAACTCGCGTATATAATAAACAAGTGCAACACTAACATACACATGCATCATTTCAATTCATTAGTCACTAACCGTCAATCAGTAAGAGAACGATTTCCCAAATATTAACCCCGAAGGCCGAAACCAACATCAGATTAACACCTGGGAAACCATTCGACTTAGCCAACCTTCAGTTAATTTCTAAGTCACATCCATATCGTTTATAATATTTTATAATGATTTATTGCTATTTTTATTTATTTTAAAATAGCCAATTTATTCAAAACGACGCTTCGGGCCATAACGCGACTGTGGCGCTGTTTTTCTTCAGATTTGATTTACACATATCTGAAAATCTAACCGTTGGATCTTCACAAAATTTACATCATTAGAAAGATCTTTTCAAAATGAATCCAACGGTTCTAGTTTCGGGAAAATCAGACGGTCGGATCTCCCGGTATGATCATTCGAAGTTTCGATTTCAAAATACGAACTGCAGCGTCGTTATTCGATTAAATATAATTATATTTATATATATATAAAAATATAATCGATTCTGGCACTGTTTTTCTTCAGATTCGAATTAAACATTCCAGTCAATCCAACCGTTGGATTTTTACAAGGTTGGTGCCGTTGGAAAGATATTTCCAAAGCGAACCCAACGGTTGCGATTTCAGGAAAATCCGATGGTCGGATCTCCCGGTATAATCGTTTGAAATCACGGTTTCAAAATACGAACTGCAGCGTCATTATTCGATATATTTTAATTCAATATATATATATATATCGATTCTTCGATTTCAAAACTATATTCTTTTCATACGTTTGATAAAAATGATATTTTTATCTAACTGGCTTCTATTTCAACACTTCACTATTTTTACCAATTCATGATATACTAAAAATGTGATTTTTAATGTAAAACAATTTATTTCAAAACACGACTATTTTACATAGTTAATATAGGTGTTAAAATTAGGATTTTTATTATAAAACAATTTATTTCAAAACATGACTATTTTATATAGTTCATATAGATGATAAAAATGTGATTTTTATTATAAAACAATTTATTTCAAAATATGATTACCATTCAACACATGAATTTCAATTCAACAAATGAATATTGATTCAACACATGAAGGTTTTCTATAGTCTATATATATCGATAAAAAGGTGATTTTTATATTTAAAACACGAATACCATTCAACACATGTATTTCAATTCAACGAGTGAATATCGATTCAACACATGAAGGTTTTCTATAGTTTCTATATATAGATAAAAAGGTGATTTTTATATTTAAAACACGAATACCATTCAACACATGAATTTCAATTCAACGAATGAATATCGATTCAACACATGAAGGTTTTCTATAGTTTCTATACATAGATAAAAATGTGATTTTTATATTTAAAACACGAATACCATTCAACACATGAATTTCAATCCAACGAATGAATATCGACTCAGCACATGAAGGTTTTCTATAGTTTCTATATATAGATAAAAGTGTGATTTTTATATTTAAAACACGAATACCATTCAACACATGAATTTCAATCCAACGAATGAATATCGACTCAACACATGAAGGTTTTCTATTCAACGAATAAATATAGTTTCAACAAATGAAAATAATTCAAACACATGAATATTATTCAAAATTTTGGCAGCATAACGGCAGGGTAGTTAAAACCGGTACCGTCCCAAGTACGGCTCCTCGCTCTACCTTAAAACCTGGTGGTTTTTGACAATGGGGAATCATGCATCTAGTTCACACGCAGGCGGCATGTATATTTATTTCATTTCCACAAACTAATCCTATGTGGTTTCAACCAAATATTTCTCAACCACAAACGGGTATTTTTCAACCACAATCAATCAATATCAACCACAAACAATTCCAATCAACCATTCGCTATCAATCAATTTTCACACCAATCACAACCAATAAATATCGTCCATGGTTTGTGGACGAGGGGCGTATATATATATATATATATATATATATATATAGCATTTCAGTTCTATTTCAACACATATTTTTTTTACAACACATATACAACTTATACATCGAACGTACGACTTATACAACGCTTATACATGAGGTGTACAACGCTTATATAACTCATACATCGACTATATAATTTATACATCATCGTTTTCCATATCGTTTATAAATTAGAAATCTCACATTGGGTTCCACTCCACCAAAAATAGCAGAAGGCTCAGAAAAATATGCGGTCTCTTCTAAAATGTAGATGACGTCCACACGAGTCCACTGTCTCTTGTTTCACATAATTTCTTCAACACATGAAAAAGATATGATTTTTCAAAGTTTGCAACGGTTTAAAGGTGTTAAAACTGTTGAAATTATATATAGCCGTACCTCAGCTGAAAGGTTCAAAACTAGGTTTGGATTTGTCTCAAAATCCGTGTAGCTATTCGTCGATCGGCCTTCGCAGCGTCGAAGGGGGAGGAGAGGCGCGCCTGCACCTCTGACGGCGGCGAGCTCGGTGGTCAGAATCAGGCGGGGCGGCGGCGAAAACGCCCAAACTTCCTGAGCTCGATTCTCACTCCACAGGCCACAAAAAATTCCAAACTTTATATGGATTTGAAGATCTCGAGGAGCTCTACAAAATCTTCAACTGGAGGAGGGGCTAATTTGGCGTGAATTGATCGGAAAATGAACGGGAAGGGGTGAACGTGTTTCCGTCATTCGTCGCAGCTGATACGGGGAGAGAGAAAGATTTTCTGACCAATGATTTTTTTTGTTTATTCATATATTTTAAAAATCCGAAAATACCCTCTTTCCCACACGAACACCAATTCAAACCCAACGACTGTCGTCCCCAGCGTTTTACCCCTATTCCGAACACAATGGGATATGTTTCGTAGGCCCATTCGACTATTTCAGTCAGTCTCCATTCAATTTAAAATATATAACATTCAATATTCGATTTGAACGTACATTTCAATTTGCCAGGGCCACAAACTGATTCGAAAAATTCCAGAAAAATAAATCTGGCTATGTTTTGACGATACAGTCCCAACAAAACTAGTTTCGTCGAATTCTGAGACCGTTTATAAAAAGGGCCATTTCTGGTCGATCCAATTTAACTGTAATTGACCAAAACACGTTTTCCTTTGCCACGCTCACATACTAGCTTCAAAAATTATGAAATTTGAAACCTAGCAATAACTTCACATCCCGGATCCAACAAAAGTGGTTTCGTCGAATTCCGAGGTCGTTTGCAAAATGGCCAATTTCACGGGCTATATAAATTCCACAACGACCTTTCTGAAAATTCATTTGGCCATAACTTTTGCTTTCCGCTATGAAACTTCGATTTTTCAGATTCGTTAGAAAGGTATTCACTAACAGATTTAAATATTTTTGGTTTCACTCAAATCTGTTTTGTTTTGCACCCGGTACAGTCCGACAAAGTTTGAATTCAATTTTTGAAACTGCAGCGCCATTTCAGGCCTTGTTTATAATTAGAATTAATTATATTCGTTTTCAAACATCGATTCAAACTCACTTTTCATTGCTATTATTTAAAATATTTATTTTAAATATTTAAAATCCATCATTTTAGCCGATTTAAAAAAAATTAAATTGGTTCAGATTTTCTAGGTCGTTACATAACTACTCATTCACCAAATTCAAGATTAAGATTCTTTGTACCAAAGCTCCCTATTCTTATAATGGAAATACCAAGTAAAATATTATAACACACATATTTACGGACAACCATATCTACATGTCCTCTAACGATAACCTCCAGTTACCCATTATATTCGATTCATCGTTTACTGGGCCAATTACTTATACTCAACTACTTACTTCTTTCAAAAAAAATTCAGAGTTATAGATTTATTCTCTTAGATCTTATCTTGCAAATACAAAGGTTATGAAACTTATTCCTTTTCAGTTCTCCAAAATTACTATTATACTTTGCATGAAAAACTCGATCATCTCAGAACTCATCTTATCTAAACGTTTTAGTTTAGGTAATATCTTCTTAATATTCCTACTTTCCAAAAATCCTTTACTCAAATTGTGAAACTTAATTCACAAGGTATTCATGCTCACTTAAACAGTTCCTTTTGTTGTCACAATATACTTTAAAACTTATCGACTGTCCAAATTCGACGATAATTCCAGATTTTAATCCCTTATATTGTTTAAGTTTGGCTATCCTCATTAATTATTCTAAATTCAAGATTACAAAACTTATTTCCTCCAAACTTTAGAGAAACAGCTTTAACCAATGTAGTCCTTAACCAAAATATCATCAAATATCATATTGAATTATCAGGATATTTTGCATTTTAAATTTAATTAGTTAGGGAGAACTAATTATAAAATATCCTGATTAATTAATTCCAACTTAGCCTTTAAATTGTTTACCAAACTACATGGATTGCTTATGTAAACTACAACTTTACATAGACGTCTTTTAATCAACTGAGAAATCCCAATCACAAGATGTCCATGCTCAAGTTTTAATTTTCAAATATTTCAAAGATCTTTTTCCTTTATATTCAAAATATATTTTTCCAAAATCAATTCCAAAGTAATTGCCAATTCTTACTCAAAATTTTGATTTGAGTTTTCAAATTATACATCTTTTCAAAACCTTTATATATATATATATATATATATATATCTCACAAATGCACTTTCTCATATACTCTTTACTGGCTTATCCTTATTATAGGTTTACCTGATATAATTCTTACAACTTATCAAATTTTCAAGATCTCGCTTACTTATTCTAATTCATATCAATTTATCCAATATTTTCAAACACTTACCTAAATTGGTTTAAGTATATATTGATATTTTAATTGGAATCATACAGTCATCCCACCTTAGAAACTCGAAAATACATACTGATGATGCTGTAGTCATCAACATAATCATCGTCAAGCGACTAGAGTGTGATTCTATATCTATCTAGTATACTTAAGACTTCATATATACGTTAGCTAGACGTATATTCAAAATCTTCTTATACTCGATAGTCCAACCTCAACATCAAATACAATACTCAAATTCTAATTTTTAATTTCTAACCATATTGATTAGTTACCTTAACAAATTTGACCCAAGTTTATCGATATTTCGAAATCCCCAATAGTGAAATTAAATCCAAAAGGCATTTGTACTCGGATCGTTTTCCTGATCAGTGGAAGGGGCTTAATTACCATGCCATAAGAAGTATTTTATGTGTAATTATAATAACAAAATATAAACTTAACCTTAATCATTTGATTAAGTATGCAGGTTATAATTAACCATACTTATTTCCAAAATATGTTTCTTTCTTAAAATATAACTTTTCAAAACTCATTTCATATTTTCAAATATGCTCTCTTAAATATAATACTCCAAAATCTCATTCTAGGGCATTACTAACCCTATCTCTAATGAGATATATTACTCTGATGGGTCTTTCCTTTTTTTCAAATGTGTCGTACCCCATTGCTTTGTATAAACCAAAGCTCTGATATCACTAATGTAACGACCCGACTTTTTTCTCGGTTTTCGCCGGTAATTAAACCAACTTAAACCGCTCATAAAGACGGATTGTTAGGGGCACTTACACATTTGCACAAAACAAAAACAACTTTTCCATTATCATTAAAATAATATTACATTAGAGTAACAAGAGGTACAACAGAGTACATCGGTTACACAACGGAAAAGATACTAAACTTAGCGGAAGAATGCGAATGCTCCAAACATAATAGCTCCAGTTAAACCAGAATCCTGCTCCAACTAGCTTCAAGGCTAAATCTGCGAACCAAACTACTAGGCTGCCCATGTAAAAATTATGGGCACCCAAATTTTAGGAGAGGGAACAATAAACTCCAGGTCAGTCGTGGGACTGGTGTGAGAACTCAAAACAATTGTCTTTAGGGATTATTTTAAAGTTAGGTAATTCACCGGACCACGCCGCTAATGCGGAACGGGTTTACTTCATATGGATACCAGTTCATAGAAATCCGCAATGACTTTTTGAAAAATGAAGCTATCATAAGCTCGTCCTACATCACACAATGCAATCACACACCAGATGGGTGAGTTTTGCCTTATGATAACCAAAAATGCATTCATACTGAAAATCCTCTTTTACTATTTTATATAGTGTAAAAAACCTTTTTGCAAATAAATGTATTAATCCTAGCCAGCATAATGCCCCATCCCATTATACAGACAATCCTACTGGTAACCAGCAGGCTATACAATCAAAACCGTACGGGCTCGTAGTGGAGAATGGGTTTCGAACATGATGGTTCCTGGTACGAAAGATCATTTGTGGGCCCACAACTTTCTTGCGTGCATCATCCCAGTACTCGCAGATAACGTCCAGATTCGGACTCCGTTATACTAACCCACAATACATGAATCAGAGTACCCAACAAATAGCATCCCAGACTGGGGACTTCGCAGTACCCTTTCATCATCACATCCCGGTGCACCGAACAAACCAAACGAACATAAAAATCTGACCACCAGTTTACCCTCAATCCGGGGTTTGAGGTTCGTCGAGGTCACGATATACACAAAGCAATGCTTAAATAAGCCATGCTTTGATCATCCATAGCTCATCTCATAACTTAAGTATGCCACATTGTCCATTCACTACATATCACTGATTTTCATCAATATATAACCTCTAAGCTCATACGTCTTAGAGAAGGGTGTTAAGCAAGAGAATAAATTCTTCGCCACCAAGTAGATATATATTTAACAAAGATCAATGCTATGCAGTCAATTACAATGTCAGACACACAATCCATACAAGTCCGTTTTGGGTCTGGACGGAACCACAATCCGGAATTCCTTCACATACGTTCAGGCTTCTTGCCTCTTAACTAATATAAAATCCATCTGCAAATGGGAGTGACCCATTCGAGACATTCAGCAAATCGTCCTTACGACATGAAGGGTCCCAGTCTTCAATGACGTCTTCAATTGCTCCATAACGTCGTATTATTACTTGGAATGGCTTTCATACGTACATCCGATCCCGGTCTTTCCAAATAATAAGCGCAGTTTAAAAAAACACAATTATAGAACACACAGGCTTTCTACCAATCTCCTTCCATCTTGGATTTTGTCAAAATCAAACTTCTTTAAACCCATTCTCAAATTATTACAAAATCCATATTTAACCTTTCTCTTTTAAAACACATCCCTTAAATCAAAGATGATTTAGCCTTAAAGCCTTAATTAATTTTCCGTTTGATAACTCATTATCAAAATCCAGTTTCCTTTGAAAATCCTTAATCCATATTTCAACCATAGTTTCCAATTAAATTGATTTTCCAACATTCCATTCTTTAATATTAACTAAAGGATTATAATTTATTTCCAATTCCTCACTTTTAATTTCCTCAAATCAAAGATCTGATTAAATTCTCAAATTACGATATGAATTTCCATAACTCAATCTCATGGGGTTTCAAGAATGACATTATTGAAGATATGATTCACGACAAAACCCAAATCAATTGATATTGAACATAAGTTACACAGTAATTATATCTACTTATATTCGATATCAATTCTCATAATCAACGAATATTATAAGTGGAATAACAATATAATAATATCTTCCAAATTCCTCAAATATTATACATTTACACCATAGAATTTCATATCAAATATCTGAAGATTATTTCTATCCAACTTATCCCAGTCAACTTAGGAAACTTGTATCTTAATTAAAAGATTTATCCAACTCTTTAACATTAGATCTGGATAGAAATACCATCAACTTATACTTAATATTAATCTCAATATCCAACTCACACTATAAGAGGAATAATGGTGAAGTACCTTTTAAATTCCTCAAATAGTAAGAATCATCATATACCGGATTAATATCAAACCTCCGAAGATTTATCTCCAACCATATCCAATTATTTAAAATTGAAAACTCATATTAATTTCAATTTAAATTCCATATAAAATATTTCTAATATTTTTAAACCTGTGAAAATATTCCACAAATCATTACTTATAGTTCGGAAAATAGTTTACAGTTTAAAACTTCCAAATAGATTGTTTTCAAAGGAAGCATTACAATAGCATTTCAAAAGTGTTACAAAAACGTTACAAAATTATTTTGGTCAAATATTGTTTATCTTAGCCAAAACTTAAAATTTACAATTCAAAACACTTTTACATAATTTATTATGATTTTACAATTTTTTTCCATATTTTTAAAACATTTAAAAATGGCTATTTATAGTTATGGTCAACAATTGTTCGTAAATCGATCTTTTCCAAAACGGTTTCAAACATAACTTGAAAATTATAACCCAAATTTAAAATCTGCTTTCACTCATTTGAATGTTCTTATTAACGGAAATCAAATGTTTTTCATTTTATGGAAATCCGATTTAGAATGCAAAAGTTATAAGCGTTTAAAGTTTACATCTAAAATACGTAAATTGTCGTTATGCGACAAGCTCTATTTTGGCCATAATAACCATTATTCTACGATACTTCAAAATATCTTAGAAAACCATTATATCCTTATATAACCCTTTTAAAAATCATTTAAATTTACTTTCCAAATTATTTTGGATCTAAAATTCGACTTCCATAAATCCCAATTCATTTCTAAATTCAAATAACTTCAAATTGACCTTCCCATTCATCGGATTAGTTAGGGATAGCCAAGGAGAGCAGGAAACTTCATTTCCAAACCCAAGCATAGACACTATCCTCTCTGTCATCCTAGAATGTTCCGGTATTTATTTATTCTTTTAAAGGACTTTAACAATATATATGAATTCATACGTATGGTCTTTTCCAATTATTAACCTTCAATTTCAATAATGATATTGCTTTTAATTATGAAGGAGATTTTTCGATCACTAATGTGATACCATAATTGTTGTGTCATAGTGTGTGCAAAACAACATAAACAACCATTTAAACATCCATAGCAACCATCATCAACATGATTCAATAAATCATAATTGTGCACAAGCGTTATAACACTAACGCTTAATAGTGTGTATTCTAAACTTCGCATCCATCATCCATCACAACAAAATCAATCATCATTAACCAATAATAATTCATCACTATATTTAAATTAGTCTAGCTACTAATTAAATATATAAACTGTGATTAAAGAGTTCTCACCCAACAGCTTCCCAAATCTTCACGGTATGAGAGCCTAGCTGAACGAATCCTCAGACAGTATTTCCGGACACCATCTTCTTTGATAATATATATATATAAATGTATTAATCTTATCTCTTTATAAGGGGAGGAGGACGAACTTTGGAAAGGTGTTGGTGGAAAAGAGGAAGACTTATGCCATGGAAACCATGGACATAAGCTTTAAGAAGAAGGTGGAAAGAAAAGAAGTGAGAATGAATGAAAAAGTGGAAGGAAAGGGTGGTATTTATAGGAAAAGGGAAGTAAGGAGAGAGTGACACATCATAGGACATGTATATTTTATGCATGGAATGTTGCATGCAAAATTACAAGTGTCTTAACACTTGTAAAAGGAGAAGGAATGTGTTTTTGGTAGCATTTACCTTAAACGTTATGAAAATAAAGAGCAACTCATAATACTAATGCTATTAATTTATGTTATCTTTTGACAAATCCAATCAGACGAAAGATAATATCAGTAAATCCAAACTTATTAATAATCATTTCCATTTATAAACGTTATAATTCAAATAAAACCTATTGTTTAACATATCAAAATTATTAAATGTTCTCAAACTTATTTTATGTTCAGAAAATTTAAATTAAGTATTAAAAATTCCAATTTCAAATTGGTTCAAAATTCTGGATCATTGCAGGTAAACCCCGTAAGATACAAACAACAACAAAAGAAACCCTAGCCTACATATCCCTCGTAATATACTAGGGTTACTAGCCCTAAAGTAATGGTAGAGCTTGAAAAAAAAATCCTGCCAAAAGATGCCCTTCATGATGACTTTCTAACTTCCGCATCTTCAACTCTTCACCATCTTCCCTTCTAACAAAGCTGGCATCTATGTAGTAATAGTCAGAGCATTGAAATCTTTTAAAAGTTTGGATCCAGAATCCAAGTTATTTCTTTTATGCTTCTAGGGACTCGGAAGAATTAGATATGAGCTAGGAAGCTTTCGAGTTGCGTTAGAGATGTCAAATTGGTCAGATTTGAAGAAAAAATCGAGGCTTTAAGAATTAAGCTACTTGAATCTCCATAGCTCTACTCAGATATGGGATATACTTTATTATTAAAATTACTTTTGTAATTTATAGTGAAAAGGTCAAGTTCTTTGCTTGTTGATTTCAAGTTGTAAAATTCCCTTTTTGATGAATCAAGTGGTGACTGCCTTGAGCACTAATGAGGGGGTTGTTTTTAGATCTGCAAGTAATAGGTAAAGAACCACCCTTATGGTCCCTATCATTATTCATAAAGTCATTATTATTACTCACAAAGTCATTTATAAAATAATGACTTGTTTACTTCCCCGACAAGAGTCAAAATTGACTACTGAATCAAATGCCTTAGCATAGAGCAGGACAAATTGCAACTACGATTGATTTTATGAGTGTTGACAGTATGATATTCTTTATCAGAAACATCTGGAACACTATTGGTGCTGTCTTGTCCCCCTAAATGTAGGGGTGAGCAATATTTGGTTCAAACTGAATTAACCGACCAAACCGGTTCATTTTGGTCTGCTTTGTTTAGTTTTAAAACTAAATTGGTTTGAATTCGGGTTGTAAAATTTATTTTTTGGTTATCGGTTTAATCGAACTTTTAATTTACTATCTAATTTTGTAGTATTGTAGTACTTTAAATAATTAATTTAATTATATAATACAAAGGTAGTTATTGCAAATAAATCAAATCTTATCGTAAATATAAAATTTCTCCAAACATGAATTTATGGTTTACTTTGAGTGAATCCATCATTTAAATAATAATACATCTTTCATGTTCAGTTAAACCGGTTATCGACCAAATTAACAGAAATCAATTCGGTTCATTTAGGGTCGGAAAAAATTCGGTTCCAATTTGGATTGAGGTTTTTTTACCTCCAAACCAACCAAACCGACCGAGTACTCACCCCAACCTAAATGGAAAGGGTAAGCAATGAGAGTCTAAATATAACTTATTATTAAAAAAACAAGTAAAAATTTGATAAATTTCTTTGATTAAATTGATTCATATTGTCAGGCAAAACCATATTAAAGTTGGAGTTAGATCCCCACTACATCACACAAGTAGATCTACAACTCCCTATTGCGGAAAATTTGCAATGCCTAAATTCCATTGCATCTTAATACGATCACAAGCTTGTTACAATTTAAAATGGATTTAATCCATTTTAAAAGTAAGTACAGCCTTCAGTACATCCCATGTTCCTACTTTCCCATTTTGGTTTTCACGCAAGAAAAAAACAAAGACGTACGTTAGTGCCCTAGATCTAAAGCACTGGAGCCCGTGATTTTCTCCATTACCCTGGTCATCTAGTAATCGGCCTCTCTTGATCATTGCCATTGTCTCCTAATCGGAAATCATTAAGTAATCCATAATCTACTATCGTAAGTTATTGCAGTCTCGTAATCTTGTAATCGGTAATATCATGTTTGTGAGGCTGCAAAATTATTTGATAGATTTAAATCTCTTATGTATTATTGAGTTTTCATATTTTGTTTATACTGTATAATTGAATTATACATTGATGGCACTACAAGAAATCATGCTTTTAGTTGCATTATACAGTAGTGTTTGAATACTAAATGCATCAGTTTCATTGGCCTCCCTAAAATGTTTATGTTTTAGCTTTATATATATTAAACGGGATTTGTTTCTCAATTTCCGCTTACCGCCCATTATTTTTTCATTCTCTAAAATTACTTTCTAAGAAAACCCCATTCCACAAACTTCCAATTCAGTTACTTCGCCCTATTTTCCAAGTCATGAATCATTCCACCTTAATTATCAGACAACATCTGTGAATCGCTTTGCCGCTTCATTTAGCCTCCCAACCCTAATTCGGAATTGCTTGACTTAACTTTTGCATTGCTCATCTCTACTAGTCACTTTGTAATCCAACATCATAAGGTTTCATCTACAATTTGTATTTCCGTTTTAAGTATATTTTGGAGTTACTTTCGGAATTTAACATTAATTTAGATTTTTCATAAACCACTTGTTGCTTTAGTAGATGTTTCATTGGGTTTTTTTATCCCGAGGGTTTATCTCATTGTTTAGGTAATTTCTAATAGCCTGCTGCAGTGCAAAGTCTATTTTTGTTATTTTTCATCAATACAGTATTGAATAGTTTACTTTTTATTAGAAGAAGTTATTTATACATCTTAATCTTGTAATATTTTCTATCTCTATGAATAATTTGTTTCTAAATTTTCAAAATATTATATAAGTGGACATGGGAGCTTTTCATATAATGTGAAGCTGAACAATTTGGTTGGACATTTTTGTCATACTCTAGTTCTTGTTCCTTATCATATATGGTAACCTATTTTCATTTTAATTTTTATATCCCGTTTGCACTTTTAAAGGAAGACTGATATATTCATTTTGTATGTGCTCAAAAGGAATTATTTGTGGAATAATTATATTCTAGTTTAACACTTAATAAATGTTTTGTGTTGAATAAAATTGCAATACTATTAAGTTGTTAGGGAAAAAAAGAACAATAACTAGAAGTGTTTAATTCTTTTCATTTGGTGGGTACAATATTTTCCTTTCAAACACATACTTCAAAAATTATACGAAATAAATGGTCAGATTTTTATTTTGAATTTCTTTATATGATTTTTGCTACATTTCAAAGCTCTTTATGTTATTAAACATTTCAAACCAATTTAAATTGCATTAAATTGAGTTTAAAACATGTTTACATCTTGGTCAAACAAGCATCTACAAAAACTAGACTTCCATAAAGACCAAGTCCAAATTATACGCGAATAAAACTCATAGTAATCGTACGTGTTCAAAGCAAACTTTGTCTCATATAACATTTATTTTACTATATGCCCACTGAGTGAAACGACCGACTAATCAAATTGATTAGATACCGAGCACCTGGAGGCATATAACATACTTGTAGAATATTTTTGTTATTTTGATGTTGCTATATGTTAGCCACCTTTTGTGTTTCCAGTATTGGAAATAAACTTAACAACATGCACTAATTTTTATAGTATTTGAGAGTGTAATACTAGGCCCTTATGGTTACAAAGATTAGTTTTTTTTTTTTCTTATTCTATAGTAGAATGAGGTTGGAGTAGGATTAACGTTGCTCTTAAACTTCCCCGATCCAACCCACATGTTGTTGCTTAATTTATTTATTTCAAACTTATTTTATCTTCCTTTATATTTTTTACATTGTTTTCTTTAAATATCATCGTTTAGTACTATTGTAACTTGATAACTATTTGTAATCACTTCATTTTTGTTGTACATAATGCATAATGTTTGTGAACATTTGAAGTTTGAAAAATTGTAGTTTGGTTATTAGGTTGTAGTTCATACCTCTTCACCATCAAGTGGTTCTATTATACCTTTTGATAATACAACTTTGTGTATTATAATTCAATTATCAAGTTCAGCACAACTTAAGGAATGTATATCATTTAATAGTGAGAACCACAATTCAACCAAAAGGCGATTGGCTATGATTGTGGTTTAAGGTCCATTGAAGATTTGTTTTGAATGCAGCTTTCTTGGTGAGGAAGAGGTTTAATTTTTGTTTAAAAATATCAATAATTTGAATGTCGTGTTAAGCAATCATTTTCTTTGCATGGTCAATCTTTGTGTCTTTACCGGTACCCCTAATTTTCTACATTACAATGTTGTGTAACATTAATAATTTTCATTAGAGAGGAGTGAGTTCAATGTCTTGCTCCTTACTGAAGGAGATTTATCTTTATTTTCCTTAGGGTGTGAACTAAACAGTGGGTGCAATGGATCGGGGTTAAGGTCGAAGAGTTGGATTTATTTGATATCTTGGACTTATTATTTCTAGGCTTACCGCTTTTTCTATGGGATTTGGAGACATCCACGTTTGACATAGGGAGAGGATTTTTGGTTGGTTTAGTGGGACTAATATTGGTAGTTTGGTCAAGAGGAGGTTGAGGGAAGGTGGGGCCTTGACGTTCAAAATAATGTTGCCAGCATTGTGTGAAGGGGAGGTGTTAACAGGGTTGTTTGGAGAGGCTAATGGAGTAGTTGTTGATAAACTTATACCAGTTTTGTTTATGGCATTTGGTTTTGGTCGTGATAGTTCAGTGGTCAGATCGAGGTCGCCATTTGATTCTTTACTTTCAGAATTAATTTTAGTTTGGTTATGTGCAAGTTGTGTGCAGATGTGAACCATGTTTGTATTTAACCTTTATGCATTTTGTTTGGTTGATTTATTACATGATTTCTCCTTCTTAATCCTCATTTTTAGTCATTTCTAGTATATTTTCTATTTACTGTTGGTGCCCAATTTCAAACATCTCATCCAATGTACGTTAATCTGATATCATCCATTACATATCACGTTATCATCCATTACATATCACGTGATATACTGATTGAATATGGTAACCAGTTTGAAATACTGATTGTGTTATCATCCATTACATATCACGCTTTAGCATGTTAACAATGAGAAGTCATATGATATTCTGTATATATAAAATGTTAGAAGTAATTGCCTTAAAATCAATGACAACTACGGGCAAACCTCGAAAATGAAGTGGAGAAACATAAGACTGTTGGTGAAGTGTAGTACTACTACTGAGGCTGCTGAAATAATGATGATTTAGAGTTCGTCGGGTTTGGTCAACGATAACATGTGAACTTCAGTCTGATCCTACTCTGAGGTACTATACTCGTAAATTTTATGTTTAGCAATTTTTATTTTTGATTTTTGAATGTTTTGAGAGTGATTGTAGTAGAGCATGTAGAGGACAACACTAATGGTTTTGATTTTTGATGTGCTTTCGTTTTTTCTTTACTTTATAACGATCTTTTCAGATCTGGGCTTGGATAAGACTTTAAAATGCTAACCACTAAAGTAATTTGTTTACTAAAAAATTAACATAATAATACCAACTATTTATACTTAAATTATATTAATGTTTGGCACTTCTAATTTTTAGCGAACACGAATATGGGTTTTCCCTAACTAATTAAAGTTTGCTCTCAGCTGAAGTAGGTGTATTTGTTAGTTCTCAATGTGGATATCCATTGTTTGTTATATTTATTAGCTTTGGGTACGAGTCCTCATCATCAGATCTGACCGTTTCTGCTTATTCAAAATATGTTAGATATGTTGGAGAATGGAGTTTGATGACAACAACCTTATTTCAATTATCATTATTAATTGATTATAAAATATATATACTAACATCTCTATCTAGAATATATATACACACACATATATAAATATATATATATGTAGGGTTTGTATACAGGACATAAATACTGAAGAGTGTATAATTTAGAGTTTTAAGAGATTCAGGAATAAAAAAAGATTCAAGACTCATGAGTAATCAAGATATCAATATTTCAAGAGTTCAAGAAAAATATAATAATAGAGTCTAGTTTATATGTAAGACTCTGAATAGCACTCCAGGTTCAAATTCTGTTTTTCAAATTCTGATTATGTTTTCAAAATTCAAATTCTGATTTCAATTTATTTTATCTTCACCCCTCTTCATATGTAACGACCCGGAAAATCTGAACCAATTTAAAATTTTTAAATTGGCTAAAATAGTGGATTTTAAATATTTAAAATAAATATTTTAAATAATAGCAATGAAAAGTGAGTTTGAATCAACGTTTGAAAACAAATATAAATAATTCTAATTATAAACAAGGCCTGAAATGGCGTGGCAGATTCAAATTTTGAATTCAAATTTTGACTGACTGTACCGGGTGCAAAGCAAAACGGATTTGAGTGAAACCAAAAAATATTTAAATCTGTTAGTGGATACCTTTCTAACGAATCTGAAAAATCGAAGTTTCATAGCGGAAAGCAAAAGTTTGTGGCCCTAGCAAATTGAAATGTACGTTCAAATCAAATATTGAATGTTTTATATTTTAATATGAAGGAAAACTGACTGAAACAGTCGAATGGGCCTACGAAACATATCCCATTGTGTTCGGAATGGGGGTAAAACGCTAGGAACGACAGTCGTTGGGTTTGGATTGGAGTTCGTGTGTGAAAGGGGGTATTTTCGAAATTTAAAAATATATACAATAAAGAAAAAACGTGATTGGGCCTTCATTTTCTCTCTCCCCGCTTTACAGCCCTCGTCGAACGGCGATTAAGCTTCCCCCGCTTCCCGGCCATTTTCCGATCAATCCATGCATCTATAGACCTCCCTCCAGTTGAACTTTTTAAAGTACTCTCTCCACTCTTCAAATCCATATAAGGTTCATCTTCTATCGTGCAGTGTGCATCGAGATTGAGCCCCTCAAAGTTTCGAACTTCCCGCCGCCGATAGCCCCTCCACGTCAGTTCGAGTTCGTCATCACCACCACACCCTGGTGCGGTTTTCGAGGCTCCACAACGTGGCGCAACCTGATCGAGGCCTAACATCACGGATTGAACAAAAATCCGAACCCTAGTTTTGAAGATTTCAGAGAGGTATACGGCTATGTATTATTTAAGTTGATTTAAACACTTTTAAGTGTTGCAAAATTTGACAAATCATATCTTTTTCGTTTCTTGACGAAATTCAGTGAAACAAGAGACAGTGGACTCGTGTGGACGTCTTCTACCTTCTAGAAGAGACCGCATATTTTTCTGAGCCTTCTGCTATTTTTGGTGGAATGGAACCCAATGTGAGATTTCTAAACTATAAACGATATGGAAAACGACGATGTATAAATTATATAGTCGATGTATGGGTTTTATAAGCGTTGTACACCTCATGTATAAGCGTTGTATAAGTTGTACGTTCGATGTATAAGTTATATATGCATTGTAAAAATTATATATGTGTTGAATAGAAGTGAAATGCTTATATATAAATATATATATACGCCCCTCGTCCACAAACCATGGACGATATTTATTGGTTGTGATTGGTGTGAAAATTGGTTGATTACGAATGGTTGATTAGAATTGTTTGTGGTTGAAATTGATTGTGGTTGAAAAATACCCGTTTGTGGTTGAGAAATATTTGGTTGAAACCACATAGGATTAGTTTGTGGAAATGAAAAAAAAATATACATGCCGCCTGCGTGCGAACTAGATGCATGATTCCCCATTGTCAAAAGCTGCGAGGCTTTAAGGTAGAGCGAGGAGTCATACTAGGGATGGTCCCGGTTTTAACTACCCTGTCGTTATGCTGCCGAAATTTGAATAATATTCATGTGTCAGAATTATTTTCATTTGTTGAAACTATATTTATTCGTTGAATAGAAAACCTTCATGTGTTGAATTGAAACTCATTCGTTGAATAGAAATTCATGTGTTGAATGATATTCGTGTTTTAAATATAAAAATCACCTTTTTATCTATATATATAAATTATAGAAAACCTTCATGTGTTGAATCAATATTCATTCGTTGAATAGAAATTCATGAGTTGAATGGCATTCGTGTTTTAAATATAAAAATCACATTTTTACTCTATATATATAAAAAATAGAAAACCTTCATCTGTTGAATCGATATTCATTCGTTGAATAGAAATTCATGTGTTGAATGGTTTTCGTGTTTTAAATATAAAAATCACATTTTTACTCTATATATATAAACTATAGAAAACCTTCATGTGTTGAATCGATATTCATTCGTTGGATAGAAATTCATGTGTTGAATGGTATTCGTGTCTTAAATATAAAAATCACCTTTTTATCTATATATATAAACTATAGAAAACCTTCGTGTGTTGAATCGAAATTCATTCGTTGAATTGAAATTCATGTGTTGAATGGTATTCATATTTTGAAAGAAATTGTTTTATAATAAAAAAAATCCAAATTTTATCATCGATATGAACTATATAAAATAATCTTGTTTTGAAATAAATTGTTTTATAATAAAAATCCTATTTTTATCACCTATATTAACTATATAAAATAGTCGAGTTTTGAAATAAATTGTTTTACATTAAAAATCACAATTTTATTATATACATGAATTGTTAAAAATAGTGAAGTGTTGAAATAGAAAACAGTTAGATAAAAATATCATTTTTATCAAATGTATGAAATTCATATAGTTTTGTAATCGAAGAATCGATATATATATATATATATATATATATATATATATATATATATATATATATAAATAGAATTGAAATATATCGAATAACGAAGCTGTAGTTCGTATTTTGAAACCGTGATTTCAAACGATTAGTGCGGGAGATCCAACCATCGGATTTTCCCGAAACTGCAACCGTTGGGTTCGCTTTGGAAATATCTTTCCAACGGCACCAACTTTGTAAAAATCCAACGGTTGGATTGTCTGGAATGTTTAATTCAAATCTAAAGAAAAACAGCGCTAGAATCGATTATATTTAAATATATATATTTATAAATATAATTATATTAAATCGAATATCGACGCTGCAGTTCGTATTTTGAAATCGAAACTTCAAACGATTATACCGGGAGATCCGACCGTCGGATTTTCCTGAAACTGGAACCGTTGGATTCGTTTTGAAAAGATCTTTCTAATGATGTAAATTTTGTGATGATCCAACGGTTAGATTTTCAGATATATGTAAATCAAATCTGAAGAAAAACAGCGCCACGGCCGCGTTATGGCCCGAAGCGTCGTTTTGAATAAATTGGCTATTTTAAAATAAATAAAAATAGCGATAAATCATTATAAAATATTATAAACGATATGGATGTGAAATTTAGAAACTAACTGAAGGTTGGCTAAGTCGAATGGTTTCTTGGGTATTGATCTGATGTTGGTTTCGGCCTTCGGGGTTAATATTTGGGAAATCGTTCTCTTACTGATTGACGGTTAGTGACTAATGAATTGAAATGATGCGTAGTAGTGTTTGTGTAGCACTTGTTTATTATATACGCGAGTTGCTTAGAAAGACCGGGTTTATCCCATTATGAATAACTGAATCGACGATAAGAAATCGAAGGTGAAGACGGTGGTCGAAGACCGGAGATCTTCACCTCGTTTGGATGTTAACTGGTGTCCTTATTGGGAGGCATCCCGAAATATGGATAATAAGTGGTGATCGTCCAGACGTACATGGAGATCGAAGGGTTTGCGAGGTATATAGTGCCTCCGGTTTCATTCAGACCCAGAACGGACTGGCAAATGGACAGTGTGTCTGACATTGGAATTTATTCTGTTTGATTGATAGCTATCAGTTGCACGGTGTGAATTGCCTGTGTGGCATGCTAAGATGCAGTGATCAGGGCTTCTGTTGAAAAGCAAAGTCTTGTGGTGATGATCAAAGCACCGCCTGTGTGGCGTAGCTTTGTGTATAACGTGGAATCGCGGGCCTCACACCCCGTTATGAACCAGAAACGGGAGAGGACCTCAGGGAGGACATGCGTTTCTTTCTAGCTAGAAGTGGTGTCAGTGGTTTTACGCGCCCTGACGAGTTTGACTTATGTGGTTGTTACTGTTGCGAGGCGCCTCGGATATATCGGTCGATCCGGGACTGATGGAGTCATTTGTTGGCTCATTTACGCCCCAAAGGGCGGAGAAACGTATTGTTCAGGCACTATAATCCACTCCGTGTGGACCGACCCTGTCGCTCCAAGGGGCAGTTGCGGCTGTTCCGGAGACATGGGCTAGATTGTCTCGAAGTCGGTAAGGACTATCTTTTGCCTTGGTTCATGACGGAAATCCAATTTCCAAATACGTGACTGTGCGGTTTTGATTGTATATACATATGGCGACATGATATATGGTACCCATGCCGTCTATGATTGATAGTTATGATTGAAATTGTTTTTCGAAACCTATAAACACTAGTAATAATATCAAATGCTTTTGTTTTATTCGTATCAAGCATATTTTGGCCATTATAAGGTAAAACTCTATCCTCCGGTTTGCGTTGCATTGTGTGATGGGAACTGAGTCTTATAATGGCTTCATTTTTATAAAAAGCATTGCGATGTTTAAAGGATTTATTTGTTTTGAAGCACTGGCAATCCGATGGAGTAAACCCGTTCCACGAAAGTGGCGTGGTCCAGTGATTGGCCATATTTTAAATGTGTTGAGTAGATTTCTCATACCAGTCCCATGACTGACTCGTAGTTTGTTTCACTTTAAAACTCGGGTTATAGGGCTATTGTAATCATTTGGGAAGTATTTGGGAAGTATTTGGAAAAGGATGTGTTCCTTATAGCTTGAAATCAAGGAAATGTAACCTTGTAGCCGTAGAATCAAGGGTGTTTGGAACGGTGTTAACCTTGTAACCGTGAAACCAAGGGGTTGTACTTGGATATTGATAATAATAAAACTCTGCGCAATCCAGCATTGCTGGACTGGACGTAGGAGTAATCCGAACCAGTATAAAATCCGATGTGTTCTTTCCTTTTCTGCATTTTATATTTATCTATTTCTGTGTTTGTGTTTGATTATATGTTTGTGATTATCTCTAGTGTGTGTGATTCATATAGTAGATCGTTTAAGTTTAAGATTTTCATAAATTCCTTATAAACACTATTCACCCCCCTTTGTGTTAGTCTTACCTTAAGATCTGCATTCCCTAACAAGATATCTTTCAAAAATATACTCATTTGAATAAAAAGACATCAAAAGTGATTTTATTAATATTTCATTTTCTCAGAAAATTTGTATGTTCTCTAATTAAGTAGTCCTCCTTATATAAGTTTCTTTTTGTAAAGTTTTATTTATTTATTTATAAAGTATTTGTTCCATCAACTATGATCTTTGATTTGGTTGACTAGCCCATTCCAAACTTATCTTGGGATCCTTGCTTTATGTTATAGGCTTTAAGCAACTATCCTTTTAAGTTGTTCATGGACACACGAATAATAATGAGTGATTTAAATATCTATAATTTGTCACTAATGATCTGTCTGTATGAATTTTAGGAAAAACTACAAAAATTATGTACTACTTTTGAAAATATTGATAGTCGGTATAAAATAATTATACACACAAGAACTTGAAGTATAAAAGTATACCTCAAGGGATTTACATATTTGGAGCAGAGATGATCAAAGAAAAAATAACAATGCAGCATAAAACAAAACTCTTCGTCATTTTTATTTAGATTACAATATTCTCAGTTTTGTTGGACTTCTTTTATAATCAAGTAATTTGATATTTGATTCCTGTATTTATAGTTTATAAAAAAATTGCAAGAATTTTAAATTAATTAACATGACAAATCTGGGGATTCTGGATAAGATTATACATCAACCATATTTTCAACTTATTTACTAAACTACTTAAAGTTGTCTGGTTTTTATCTTAGAAAGAAAAGGAAAAATAATTTGCTAAATAATTAAATTAATTAACTGACATAATAAATCTTGGATCAATTGGTTTTACCAACGAATGTTTTTATTACCTAAGTTTTCAGATCTGGATATTCATATACTGTTACATTGTCGAGTTCAGCATTTAGTAATTCCACATTATGGTTTGCTTCAATTTTTGGGATAATTTGATGTCCAACACAACCATTTCATTATTATTTCTTTGCATAAGAAGTTTGGTTGGCTGAAGTTGGGTTGACTTTTGAGTTGTGCAACTTTTAAGCATTTATGATTGTTTCAACCTAAATAATTTTTCCTTATGGCTGTTCTATTCCCATCACTTCTTGTTCCATTCGCAATAATTTTTTTAAGCAAATGTACAATTTTCAAATATTTTGATGTATACTTCATGTGATGAAGATCAAGGGCTACTTTCATAGTCCGGGATATAAGTGATTTTAATCTTAAATAGCCGAGATTATTTTTGATTAATTTAATTCTTGTAACACTTTGGGGGATACTGTAGATATGCAAGGACAAAAACTAGTGATGATAATCTCATAACATTCTGTGGCTTTATTTTTTCATTTTATTCGGTTTAACATGTTTCATAGACATGTTCAATTTTGCACCTTTCAGTATAAATTTAATAGTAGAAGAAAGAAGGATATGCATTAATGATAGAAGCAATTCAAATGTCTGCACTAAAGTATACAAAACACATCAATGTCTGGGTAAGAAAAATAATACATCAACACAATTTTTTTGAAATAGCATCAACACATCTTATTGGATATGATACTATTAGATAAATATCGGAGTTTCATTAAAAACAAGAATTTGGAAGAAAGAAAATAACATCAATGAATATTGATGTACTTATTATCCTTGAACTAAGGTGCATCACTTAGCCTTGGCACATGCAAAAAAGAAAACAGAGTTTAACATTCTGCTCTTTCTTTTTGAAAAAAATTATGCTCCTACTTTTCGTATATTTGTTGGTGGCATATGGAATTTAACAGTTTTGTCTTCTTCTTTTCCCTTTTTTTACATAAAAGGATTTTCATAATTATTTTCTCGTCAATTGGGACATAATCAAAATCAATATTATGTAATGGTTGTTCTAATGTATATGGCTTTATAACTCCAGTGTAATTGTTTATATGGAAAATAAAATTTCATTACTAATACATACGCATAATTAATTGAATGATATTATGCATCCATAACACTTTTCAATACATATATTATCTATCTTTGCTGAGCAAGCTGTTGTTCAGCTATTATTCTTTATCCTAACGCGGATATCATGTGTATATGTGCATATATACATACATACATACATATATATATATATATATAAACACATATACAAAATCTAACTGTTCACAATGTGTTGTTTCTATATGTTCACTGTACGTAAGTAGAGAACTTTTAGCTATCAAGAGTAAGTATATCTTTGTGTTCACGGTAAGTAAAGAGAAAACTTTTAACTATCAAGAGTAAGTAAACCAATAACATTCCTGAATTTTGTCAGTTAGTAAACCAGGCCCCAATTCAAAGAAATTAAGTTTAATAAATATACAAGTTTTAAAATAAATTAGAGACTTACTTGTAGTTTAGAATGATTAATAATATGGTCAGGATGTGTTAGTATTGTATGTCGTTCAATCGGAATTTTTAAAAGCTGAATAGAAGTTGAAATATAATGATATATAAGCATTATCATTTTGTAACGCTTCGAAACGCTGCAAATAAGTGATGCCAATACCATGGAAAACCATGTGCACAGGTCCATGGTTTTGATTTCCAAAAGCACACGGTATTTCTTTTGGCCCATGATTTTCTCCATGGAAAATTTCACCTAAGCCCCTTAGAAAATTTGATGTAACCCCTTTCTTCACACTTATAAATATGCATCACTTTCTCCTTCATTTTCATTCACTTCCCTTCTTCTTTTTCTACATCTTCTTAAGCTATGGCCATGGCTTCCATGGCAACATAATCTCCTCCATTTTTCTTCCACCCTCCCCTTAATTTTCTCCTCTTCCTCCTCCTCCATGATTTTCAGCCATAAGCCCTTTCTTTTCCACCTCCTCCTCCCTCCTTTTTCCGCCATTACCTCCCCCCCTCACGGCCTTGCCACGTAAGCCCGAACCCACCACCCTCGGCCACATCACCACCTCCTCCATGACCTCCACCCTCCACCATCCTCCTCCCCAATCTCGACCTCCACCTCCTCCTCCTATAAAAAAGAAATTATTTTTTAATATATATATATATATACTAGATGTGAACCCGTGTGTCGCACACGGGAAGTGTTTAATGTTGTGGTGTAAGTTTGAAGGGTTGAAGAGTAGGTAGTAGTAGTTGAGTACAAAGTATGTTAGTTGTGATAATAATATTACTTTTTAAAAGATGTTAAATGGAAGGATGAAGTAGTAATGGTGTGGCTTCATTAGTAGTAGATGGGGTACGTTAATGGTTTATTTAGGTAGTGTTTGTGGTTTTAATTTGCCATGTTACAAATGCGATCTCGTCTGACGTGTTAGTTGTGGTATAGTGGTAAACCATGGTCAACAATTGTCAAATTGACTGTAGTAAAAAATGAATCATTAACGTTTGACATGGTGGGTGTGGCTGACGGTATTTGAAACGTGTGGTTTTTTTTGATAGCAGTACGTGTTACAAATTGGAATAGACGAACCTGTCGGTGTTGGGATGTAAGTTAGTAAGTTATCCCTAATTTTTAAGAGTATGCAAATGGTAATGTAGTAATTTAGTTTTGGATAATAATGAACAAAAATGTGAGTAGAAGTTTTTGAGCTGCTTGAGCATGTATAATGTTGATAGAAATGAACTGAGCACAATGTGAAGTTTAATTAACGTATTAATCTGGTAAATGAAATTTAAGAAATCATATCCTTTAGATTGCGCTAAAATGGTTTGTAAGTAACTAAGCTAAAAATTGCATTATATATGAATATATACCTCCATTCTATTAAGTTGTATGAAAAGAAAAGAAAAAATCGCATTCTCGTTCGCCTAACGTGTTTTGCTCAAATTCGTTTTACAAATGCCGAACTAAAATACTCCATTACAGTTTGTAGGAAACAAACGCATAAACGGGGGTGAGGAGTACATAGAGAAGGATTACAATATGGTTGACAAATTGCTCATTCTTTTACGTATGCATGTCCAAGGTTAATGAGCTTTTCTATTTTTTTCCGGGTGTATAGCACGTCCATTAGTCCACTCTCAACTGTAATTTTTTTCCCAATAACAAATACCATAACAAATTTAATTTTAATTTTTATTTAACAATTCAGTTTGAATCTCTCTATTATACTTGCAACAAAAGAAGAATCTTTTGTATCTAGTCACGATCAGTTGATGTACTTCATTGAACAAAATTTTATTAGTTTTATACTAATTCCCTCAGTAAAAGTAGTTTAATCATTTGTTCTCCTATCTAATGGCATTTTCTATATAAATCAGTTATTATATCATATTTTGCCAAGCCAAAACTCAACCGCTTTACTTATAACACCAAATTGTTGTCCGCGGTTCTTATGTGATATAATTTTAAAATGTTAAACTGTAAACTAAATCAAATGCAAATGCAAGATGCTGCATATCAACTTATGGAAATGTTAATGCAGCAAAGTTGTAATGAAGAAACAATTTCGTACTATTATATATATTCCCGGGATCCATCTCCAGTCCAATTTATGCTGTGTAAATTATGTGCTGTAAACAGTGCACAACGTAATATGTAGGATATAAAGCAAACGAAGTAAACATAAACAGATTTTACTATACGGAACTGAAAATACATATATATACACGCATGTGTTGATACAACAAACTGTTAAATACAAAGGAATGAAATGTAAAACGATAAACACAAATAACACAGAAGAAGATAAAACAGTTGCACGGTGAGGATAAAGATAACATCAAGTCTACTTCACATCTCAGTCCTTCTCTTCCTTCCAGTCTTGGATGCAGCAGCTCGGGAAGATGCACTTGCATTATCATCTGGCTTGTTTTGTAGAAATTCCCTTTGTGTTTGCAATCCTTCTTGCTGTTTTGCTGCATTTGGTTTTTATCTTTTTTCCTTGTTCAGTTTCATTATCAAGGACAATATTTTTTCCCTTATTTACAGCAGACATCTTGTGATAACCACTGTCAGATGGAATTTCTGTACCAGTACTTTCTTCTTTGATATGGACAGGCTTAGCAGAGCACAAGTTGTTCGCCAGCATAATTTTTGTGGTAGTGAAGTTGCATTTTCTATTGGAGATGTCATATTCTGTTGTTTTGATATCGATCACTGTTTGAAGTCCACACAAAGCGTTGAAAATGGTATCAATCTGGATTTTCCCATCAGTCTCATTTATTAGCCCAACCATGTAATCAGCAAAGTGTTTTTATCAAATTCTCAGCTTGTTTGTCAAAAGCAATAATAGTTGTATTAGCTGTGTTGTCAAAAACATCCAACAGCAAACGAAATCGAAGTGCAGGAGTGGGAATCATTTTCTAACATTTTGGGCAGAAAAAGCGTGCTTTATCTTCTTGAATAGTTTTTTTGCAGTCAGGGCATGATAGATACAACCATTTGGACGACGAATTTACATTCATAATTGTCGCTTTGAAAGAGTATCGTGCTCCCTGCATACCAAAAAATGGTAATATGGACATGTGTAAAAATTGAGAAGGTAGTAATAGCATGTTAGGTACCGCAAAAGACGAGTTTCAGATAGCCGCTAGAACTTCGGATAAAGGTTTAAGGGTTGTAGTTGATGCAGATGATGAAGGGTCACCAAGCTGAAGCACAGAACTCTGTTGTAAACCGCCATTTTCAGTCCTAAAATACAGGAGAAAACGTTAACTTTAAGTTGTAAACATTGTATGATGATACATTAACATCTAAAAGAAGCACCATGTAAGAAGATGTCTGCTTTGAGGTTCATTAACATTCACGTAAACCTTAGTTGCATTAGTTGAGTTAAAAGAGAACTCACCTGGGATAAGTCATAATGAATTACAAATGATAGTGTTAAAAATAAAATGGTGAGAGCCGATTACAAAACCTTTATATAGTTTGAGCACCGTGGACGTAACCACTACTGTAACTGGTTGACCCTTTATTTCCATTATGGATTCATCAATTAGGTTAGTTTTGTTAGACCATAGTGTTGCAACAATCAACTTTCCTTCACCAACAAATGTAATAACCCGGAAATTCTGAGCTAGTTTAAAATTTTTATTTTGGCAATTTTTTTGAATTTTGAATATTTAAAATGAATTATTTTAAATAATAGCGACGAAAAATTTATTTTGAATAGAATTAGAACATATATATTTATATAGATCGTCGTTAGAACATAAATATTTATTTTTAATTATAAAAGGAATTGAAAATGGCGTGGTAGTTTGAAAACTCGATTTCAAATTTCAATTCGATGTACAAGACTCAAAATAAACCGGATTCTAACGAAACCAAAAATACTAGAATCTATTTGAGAATATCTTTCCAGCGAATCCGAAAAATCAAAATTTCATAGCGGGAATCAAAAGTTACGTACAGTTGAAAATTCAGAATAGTCGCTATGGAATTCTGGCCCTTAAAAAAATGGAAATTTTGCAAATGACCTCGGTTTTCGACGAAACCACTTTTGTTGGATCCATGATGTCAAGTTATTGCTAGGTTTCAAAATTAGTAATTTTCTGAATCATTATGTGAGCGTGGCAAAGGAAAATGCGTTTGACCAGTTTCAGTTGATTTTGGTCGACTGGAAAATGGCCATTTTTCAAACGGTCTCAGAATTTGACGATATTATTTTTGTTAGAACCGTATCGTCAATGCGAAGCTAGAAAATATTTTTCGAGAATTTTTAGAGTCTGTATGTGACCCCAGTAAATTGAAATGCGCGTTCAAATTCAATATATAGATTTATATTTTGATTTTGATGAAAACTGATCGAAACGATCGAGTCAGCTTACGATACACATCCCATTATTGTAACACCCCGTAATTCTGTAACACTAGGATTCACAAATCAGGGAAGAATTAAAAGTTAAAATCAAAATCAAGGGAAACAGGCTGCGCCATTGCGTTCGTCTCGGAATTCTGCATGAAAACGAGTCCGAGTTTGCGTAAATCGGAGTCCGTATGAGGAAGATATGGCCTCTGGAAGTTTCAGCAAAGTTCAAATTTCAAAACAGACTCAGAAGCGGGCTGGGCGGGAAATTTCCCGCCCAGGACCCAGGTCGACTGGGGAGTCGACTGGGTAGTCGACCCCCCCCCCCCCCCGGGTCGACTGGGGAGTCGACCCCCCCAGGTCGACTAGGGAGTCGACTGGGTAGTCGACCCCCCGGCTTTTTCCAGCTTTCTGAACCTGATTCGTTTCTCTGTATCCGGACGCCCTTCTGACCCGATTCGTTGACTTCTACACTATATAAACAGCCCTAGACTTCTTCTCTATTCACAATTCTTTTCTATCCTTATGCTGCCTCTGAGAAAATATATAAATAAGTAATATATAAAATAAATCAAGACGAGGAAATGCTGCTCAAGAAGAGGTTCAAGTCAAGCTAGGATCAAGAGGAGGTTCAAACGACTTCAACGACTGTTTTTCTACGAATCATAGCAACACCATCTTTCTGTTCTAATCTAATCTCTGTAAGTCAGTTACTTTTTAGATTTGAACGTTTCTCTCTGTTCGTGACACGAATTAAAGGAATAAAAGAATATGCCAAATCTTTCTATTCGAATCTGTGCCAATATCTTTGGACTTAATTAAGAACTGTTATGATTCGATGACCGATAAGACTGTGACTATGATACTATGGACCTTAAAACTATATGCCTCTTTGACTATGAACATTGCCTATGACTATGAACATTGCCTATGACTATGAACACTGCCTATGACTGTGACTATGAGAATTATTTCCTTGACCAAGCCTATGCCTTTGATTAGGAAACATAAACTATTGCCTATACAAGGACAACTATGACTTAATCCCTATGATTCATGACTAGGAAAGTATTGCTTAAGTTTTGTGACTGTGAAATTGGGTCTAAACCCGATTATGTATTCTGTCTATTCTTGGTTTTTCTTTCGTTTTAGACCTTGGGAATTTACCTATTAAGTTATGTCTACCCATGTTCTTGAACCTACGTCTCTATTCTGTCTATTCTTGGTTTTAGACCTTAGGAATTTACCTATTAAGTTAGGCCTACCCATGTTCTTGAACCTACGTCGTTATTCAACCCTTTTCATGTCGAAATCTACATGCCTGTGAATTATCATCTTATGCCAGTTGTTATGTCCGTTCTTTTATGGAATTTTGGTTCATTCCCTTTTAGCCACGTATCCAGCTTTATTTATAATCTAGGTTGAACCACGATTATGCGAACGATGGGAATACGTTTTGGGGAAAACATGAAATTGACTAAACGTGGAAATTGGCATAATTTGATGAAAATTAGAACAACAAGTCTAGTTTTGGTAATGAACTGAAATTAGAATATTAAACCAGGGTTGGGTGGCTAAATTAAGCAGGATAAGTATGTTAGCATAATTTACATACGTCGGACGTAAATGGAAAAGGTTTAGTGGGCCACAAAATAGGTAGTTGGTATGCAAATTAAGTTTTGGGCATAAACGGTGAACTAGAATATGAAATCTAGTTCGGCATAAACTGTGAACTAGAATATAAAATATAGTTTTGGCATAAACTGTAAATGGGGGGTGTTGAACCTAAATTACTATAAACTGTAAGATAGGCAAATCAAGATTTGGGCCTAGAATATAAGTCTATTAGTGAGCATGATAAATGAATATGGTATAGGCCAAAATTTATTCAGAAAGGGAAAGTGGTCTTTGCGGATAAATTGTTAACAATTTATTTACATACAAAAGAAAGGTTTATTAATGACACCTCTTTTAATAAATACACCAGAAAGTTCTAGGGTGACAGAGAGGATAGTGTCTAGGCTTGAGTTTGGAAAATACAAGTTTCCTGCTCTCCCTGGCTATCCCTAACTGATCCGACGGACGGGATGGTTACTTTCAAAACCTGATTTGAAAATTAGTCAAAACCCTTTGAACTAGAAAACATGAATAGGCCTAATCCGAGGTTAGACTAAGTTGCGATGTAAATCTGCCCGGAACCAACCGGCACATCAAGTAATCGCAACAATATCTGTCTAATGTGAGTGGTCGTGGCTTTAATCTATTTAATTAAAGCTAGAACAAGAATGGTAGGGTTAAGTTCACTAAGACACTTAACCAATTCAACATGATAACCAGACTGGTGGGTGGGGTTAGGGCCATACAGTTAAGCTAGAATGGGAGGGTTAAGTCCATAGGAACACTTAACCAATTTAACACAGTTAAGCTAGGATGGGAGGGCTAAGTCCATAGGGACACTTAACCAACTTCACATGGTAACAAGACAAGATTTGCAGGGGTTAAGTAACTAAGGAAACACTTAGCCAAATTAACATGTTAACTAGACTAGAAGGTGGGGTTAAGTAAAGTTAATACACTTAGCCAAATTAACATGTTAACTAGACTAGAAGGTGGGGTTAAGTAAAGTTAATACACTTTGCCAAATTAACATGTTAACTAGACTAGAGGTTGGGGTTAAGTAAATACACTTAGACAATTTGATATGTTAGCTGGGCTAGACCGTAGGGTTAAGTAAGCTTGAACACTTAACCATCGGATTGTGATAAAGGAATAGGGTTAAGTCTAAAACATGAAGGGATAATACTTAGCCATTAATAACATGTTAGTTAAAACAGACGGGCAAGGTTAAGGAACACTTAACCAATACAGGGTGAATGGGTAGGGTTAAGTAATAAGAAATACTTAACCAATATAACTTGGTTTATGGTGGGGTTAAGTCAACATGAATTACTGATAATACTTAACTAGTTTAACATGATAAAGGAAGAGGGTTAAGTTAGCTTGAATTGACTAAAGACACTTAACCAATCCAAATTGACGGGAAAGAGAACTAAGTAGTAAACCTTAGTTAAAAGGAGCTAAGTAGTAAACCTTAGTTAAGAAGACAACGATTCGGGAAACTAAGTGGTAAATCTTAGTTAGTAAAACTAAGTAGTAATTCTTAGTATAACACGGGAAGGAGCGAATGTCCGTCTGAGTAGAAAGAAGGCTCCAACGAATTGGGTTACGAAGCCCGAGGCTTTGAGGGGACGTGAGGGTACTCTTGGTATCCCTCTGTGAGGCTGCAGATGATCCTCCTACGCTCACAGAGGTTAAGGTCTGCGTAGAAGAACCTGAGGTATGCCTTGGTTGCAATACATGGCAACCTAAAGACCAGGATGGACCGGCGTGATTCGACGAGAAAACGGTAGCCCTGTGATAGCAACTCGTCGTCTACCATCCATCTTGAGTCAATCGAGATACGTGAAGCGGAAAGGCGGAGAACTCCAAAAGACCATATACTTGCTATCTAGTTATGGGTGAGGATGGCCATAGGATAGAGGGGCACCGGGGGCCGGCGTATAGTTCTCATTTTACAAGGTGTGCGTTTCATTAGTTGAGGGAGGGGTCAAGTGGGACCATAGCCACTGGAATAAAAACAGACCTTAGCATCTGCATCGGCAGATATCTGAAAGCTCCCGACTGAGTTCTGTATTCCTTGATTTGCCCTGTCACAGGACTCGGACCGCACATTACAGGACATGTGCATCTAGACAAGCGATAACGATTTGCGATACATGCGTGGGGAAAGTCTAGGAACATATGCCACTCTAGGTAGTGTGTCCTAGACTTGGGGGCATCGTTCGACAGGTAGCATAATCCCAAGTTGAACTAGGTGGCATAAATCCTGAATCCGAGAAGCATTCAGCAGACAGCGTAAAACTCTACTTGAATCTAGAAAGCACTGGATAGAAAACCCTAGATTAGATCTAGGTAATAAATAATAAATGGATGCTCGAAGGCAAGGGAAAATACAGGGATTGGGATCACGTTATCGTTACTAGTTGGGACACTAGTTAGGTGGTGCAGAGATATAGAAATCAGTATAACATGGAAATAGCGAAGCGGCGAAAGTATTAGAGCATATCCAGTTTTATCTTATTTTAGCATATCTTGTCTAACCTTGCTGACCCTATCATCATGGTGTTATCTTGTATTCAGTTAATTCATGTCGTTTTGTTTTTCCATATTCATATGCTAGAAGTTACTGAACTTACTCAGGCTTTATGTCTGACTCTGTTTTTCTTTCGTCTTCTTTTCTTCCGTTCCCCCTCAGGTAGTAAAGAAGGGAATAGTATAGCTCAGGTTAAGTTGGACTGTCACTCTTTCCCAGCTTGAAGATTTGTCGAAGTTTTGCTTGGATTCTCTTTTCAGATGCTATGGCTGGCTCTTGCTAAAAATTGGGGAATATAAATGTTGTTTTATGCTTCTTTATTTTGTAAGACAGATGATACTCTGATATAATAAGAAATCATTGTACAAACTATTTTATCAATAAAGCAAAGTTTTATTTTCTGCTATTTAATTTCTGTCTGTCTTGTAATTTATCTGCATCTTTTACCCAAAATGCTCCACAAAACTTAGTGCATTCCCTTTGTGAGTGACACTAACGGACGTGGAGTGTTACAATTATGTTTAGAATGGGGGTAATTAGCTATGGATGATAGGCGGTGGGTTCGATTTTGAGTTCGAAATAAAAAGTTTCTTTTTGAAATTAAATAATTAAAATAAAAAAATAAAAAAACCCTCTCCCTCTTTATACTCGCAGAAGACCCCCCTCCGTTCATTTTGAAAAAGAAAGAAAAAAGGGGGCTTCGTGCCCTAATACGCACCGCCAAGGGGGAGGACCACCGCCGCACCCCTCCTCTTCCGCCGCTACCTCCTTGCCCCCTTCTCTCTCGAACTCGCTGAAGACCCCCCCCCAAACCGATTTGAAACAGCCGCGTGCCCCTCTCCTGGCCCACACCCCGACCACCTGCCGCGACGCCGACTGCTAGAGGCCCCTGACCACCAGACCGCCGCCATCTCCTCCCCCCTGACCCAAAACCGCTGTGAAACCCCCCCCTCTTCGTTGAAAAAAAAACTATAAGTATATTTACCTTCGTTTATTTTTTTATATATAATATAACATTGTTTTATAAGGAAAACTGGTTTTTACATATAGTTTTGAAAATTAAAAATACGATTTTGAAAAGTAAAAGATTTGATTTTTTTATGTAAAGAAAGATTTGATTCTTGACCATAGAAAAGAAACATTTTTATAAATTATAACGATGTGATTGTTATAATAAAAACTGAAGATTAAAGATATGATTTTTAATACGACATGACGATGAAGTTGAGATTTTTAAATCGATAAATAATAGATTTTTAACGGTGTAAAGATCAGACTTTTATATATTATAGAATAGAATAAAAATGTGATTTTTATTTATAGAGTAGCGGGATAAAAATATGATTTTATCAATATGAAGTAGCGTTAAAAATTGGATTTTTATTGTATGAAGAGCACTTTAAAAATACGATCTTTATTATAATGGAGCAATAAAAATATGATTTTTATATTAGAAAAGTTTGAATCTTTATATAGTTGAAATGGTAAAGTAAAAATGAGATTTTTATATAGGAAGTAACGAAATAAAAATATTATCTTTATAACGTAAACATCGTGTTAAGGATGTGATTTTTACACATATGGCTTTGAAGTAGAAATATAATTTTATTATATGATTTTTGTATAATAGAAAATATAAAAATGTGTTTTTTATATATGTAGCGAACACGGACGACGAAAGTGACAAAGGGCGAGCACGGCGAAGATTTCCTACATATGAAGAGTCGTGGCTATTGGTTTAGCTAGTTGGTGAGAACTCCTCACTTTTATTTTAATTTCTTGTTGAAATATATACTAGGACGCAGACGGTGCTTAGCAACACCCGACGCCCGTCGTCCACAGACCATGGACGACTTGTTTGATTTTGTGTGTTGTGAAAATTGATTGAGATGTGTGTTGAAGTAAAATATATATTCATGTGTTTAAATAAAATATATATTCACATGTTGAAGTAAAATAAATATTCATTTACAAATCGAATGATTTGTTTATGTACACCGATTTGACTGATATTGATTGGGACGATAAATTTTACACATCGCCCAAATGCACAAATAAAATATGTGTTTGATTGATTGAAACCCCACACGGGTATTGGGATGATATTTGACGTACACTAATCCCGATTGTTTAGTTGTATGTCAATCGATGGGTTGACAGACTGTGTAAGCATTAATTATTTATATTTAATGCTTATGCAGTTGTGTGGTGCACTCTGGATGATGGTTGATTATTTATCGTCGCGGTTATATACGTGTGTTGTATATAATCTATATAATTAACACTATATGGTAATTGATTGGGCCTCATTCCAATTTGAAAAATAAGAAATAGTTATATACGAGTGTTGTATAGAATCCATATAATTAACACTATATGGTAATTGATTGGGTCTCATTCCAATTTGGAAAATAAGAAATATAAATTCATGTGTTGAATAGAAATATATATATTCATGTGTTGAATAGAAATATAATTTCATGTGTTGAATAGAAATATATATATATATATTCATGTGTTGAATAGAAATATAAATTCATGTGTTGAATAGAAATATAAATTCACGTGTTGAATAGAAGTATAAATTCATGTGTTGAATAGAAATATAAATTCATGTGTTGAATAGAAAATATTCATTTATTGAATAGAATAATGAAGTTATTGAAATATATAAAGCCGTGTTGATTAGATTGACGCCATTTTGACGTGAACGATATTTATATCGATTATATTGATTTTTAAAATGAATATAGGAAAGTAAGTGATTTCAAAATATATCGTTTTGAAAATATTATCATTTGTATATCGATGATGTGGAATATTCAATTTTGATTCGAAATTGAATATGAAGTTGAAATCGTTTTGAAAACGAATTTAAAATGATTTATAAAATACGTTTTAAAAGGAAATCGATGAAATATATATAATATATATATTATATATATAATATATATATAATATATATAATATATATAATATATATATATATATATATTATATATATATATATAATGGCCTGAATAGAACGCGCCGCGGCCGTTCGCGAATTTCGACCATTGACTTCGAATGGATATTACGGGAGATCCGACCGCCGGATTCTCCTAAAACCGGAACCGTTGGGTTTGTATCGAAAAGAGCTTTCTAATGAATATTAGAGATTTGAAATCTAATGGTCGGATTTGGAATTATGTCCAAATCAAATTTGGAAAAGGTCGCTGTAAGTGCAGTTCGATGGCCGTTGATGGAAATCGACCGTACGGGCCTTGATAAAATTGTTAAAAATAGTAATAATATGTGTAAAATCATAAGAAATGATTTGTGAAGAATTGGGATGAAAAATTCCATATTTGAAAGGATAAAAATAGATTTGTATCGAAATGAACTAGTTTTGAACTAGAATTATAATCCCATTTATTTTTAAAATAAATAAAGTGGATTTGAAATGGTTTTGAAAATAACCAGAAATTCCAATAATTGAATTGGAATGGATTTGAATCGAAATTGTCTTTGGAATATTTGGATGTTGGATTTCGTGATGATACAGATATTGTTGTGGGAATTTGAAAGATATATTTATATTGTTATTTCCAATACGATATTTGTTGGTCATATAATTTGATATTGAATATAAGCCGTTATATTTTCTTTTCAGAGCCTTGTGTTTAATATCAAATGTGATTTGGGTTTTTCATGAATGGTGTCTTCATTAACACTGTTCTTAAACCCAGTTGAGAAAAAGATTAAATCTTTTTATTTAGATCTAATGAAGTGTACCAATTAAATGGTATTTAATTGGAATTGAATTTGAATTGATTTTTGGGTTTATCGTGAACGGTGTTTTGAATAACACTTGTTCTTTAAACCGATAATTAATGAAATGTGATTTTGGTTTTATAGTGAACTGTGTTTTAAATGACACTGGTTCTTTAACCCAGTTAAAGACAGGATGTGATTTCCCAAGTTAAATAATCATCGATAGTGATTATTGGGAAGATTAAAACTAAGTGGAGTTTTAATGAATGTCTAATTAGATTGAAATAATCGAGAATGGAGTATCACCAGTTTTTCTCAAGGTGATAGTTAAATCTTTAAATAGATTTGAACGTGAAATGGTAATTGAATTTACCGATAACACCGTGGTGTAAGATATAAAGTATGACCAGTTTTACTTCATGGGATGAATAGGTTGGGAAATAAAATAAATGACTTCGGTGTGGTTCGCTAATCCTGACTAATTTGAATTGATATTCAAAGGAGGATTAAAGAATAAATTTATAGAATTTATCTTTGGTAAAATTAATGGGAACCTTTCCCAAAGTATAAAAATATTTGATAAGAGAATATTCTGATTAGGAATGAGGCGTATGTTGTGTTTGTGTAACACTTGTTTATTATATACGCGAGTTATTCAGAAAGACCGGGTTTATCCCATTCTGAATAACTGATTCGACGTGGTGTCGAGGATGAAGACGGTGGTCGAAGACCGGAGGTCTTCACATCGTTTGGGTGATTACTGATGATCTTGATTGGGTTGTACACCCAAGAGGAGGGAATCAGTTGGTGATCGTCCCGATGTACTTGGAGATCGATGGATATGCGAGGTATAAGGTGCCTCCGGTTTCGTTCAGACCCAGAACGTACTTGTAAATAGACTTGTGTCTGACATTTGATTTTATTCTGTGTGATGGATTTCTATTGAATATATATCTGTTTGGCAGCAGATAATTTATTCTCTTGCTTAACGCCCTTCTCTGAGACGTACGAGCTCAGGGGTTATATATTGATGGATATCAATCGCATGGAGTGAATTGCCTGTGTGGCATGCCTAAGTGGCAATATGATCAAGGATTTTGTTGAAAAGCAGAGTCTTGTGGTTGATTATCAAAGCACGGTCTATGTGGCATAGCTTTGTGTAGCGTTGATTCGAGAGGCTCACACCCCGGTTGTGAGCCAGAAACAGGAGAGGACTTCAGGGAGGGCGTGCGTTTCTTTCTAGCTAGGGTGGTGTCAGTGACCTTCCAGCCCTGACATTTATATTATTTTCACCTGTGTGGTTGTTGCTGTTGCGAGGCGCCTCGGATATATTGGTGACTGTGTGGAGCCGATGGAGTCATTTGGCTCATTTACGCCCCAAAGGGTGGGGACACGTAGTGTTCAGGCATTTTAATCCACATCGGTGGACCGGCCCTGACGATCCAAGGTGCAGTTGTGGCTGTTCCTGAGACATGGTAGGATAGATTGTCTCGAATCGGTAGAGGACGATCCTTGGCCTCGGTTCATAGATGGAAATCCAATTTCCAAATACGTGACTTTGCGGTTTTGATTGTAGAGCCTACTATGACGACATAGTGGTATGGGGCACTTAAGCCGTCTATGATTAATACTTATGATTGAAATTGTTTTCTTCACTTATAGTAATAATAAAAGATGAAATTTAGCGTATCAAGCATTCTTTGGCTATTATAAGGTAAAAACCCTATCCTCCGGCTAGTGTTGCATTGTGTGATGGGACCTGGGTCTTATAATAGCTTCATTGTTGTTTATTTAGCATTGCGCTGTTGTTTTATGCACTGGGGTTCTTAGGAGGAAACCCGTTCCGTGTTATACGGCGTGGTCCCTTGATTTACCTAACTTTAAAATAAAGATTAATAACTGTTTTAGTTCTCACACCATCACATGACTGACCTGGAGTTTATTGTTTTAACCTAAACTCTGGGTGCCCTTATTTTTGACACGGGCAGCTAATAGTTTTGGTTTTGCATATTTATATTCATAGGATCCTGATTTACAACTGGAACGATACTCAGAAAGCTCTGTATCCGTGTATTACTTCTAGTTGTGTTTTGTATTATTTTCCGCTGCGATGTATTTAAATGTAATTTAAATCTCTGATATTTGCTGCGTAATATTTATTCATGCTCTTTATATTCTTGTATTCTGATGTAATTGTTGTAATAAACAATGAAATGTTCTTCTGTTTGCGTTCTGGTTTGTCGTGTTCTCAAAACAATCAGGGGTTTCGAATGGTCTTGATCGGTTTAGCGACTGATTTGGATTGAGCGAAATTCCTGTTCGTTACAGCTTGGTATCAGAGCTTTGGTTTACAAAGCTCGGAGAACAAGACACATTAGAACCATACGAAAGAATTCATCAGAGATTGGATTAGTAATATCCAATGAGAATGACTCGTTAGAGATGGGATCAGTAGTATCCTAGAACGAGTGTGAAGAGTGATGTTTTTAAAATAAAATTGAAAACAAATTTTGTTTTGAAAAATTTAAATCAATTATTCGTATTTGATTATTTATTTTATATTGTTTTGGACAATTAAGTATATATAGATTTTGCATGTACGTCTGATCCGCATGTCTTTGAAGTTTTAATATACTGGATAGATATAGAGTCACACTCTAGTCGCCTGGAGATGATTCTGATGATTGTTGCTACATCATCAGAATCAGTGTTCGAGTTTCGAAGGTGTGATATTTATATATTTCCAATTGACTGGTGTGAGAACCAAAATTAGATAGGGCTTATTGTTGTGATTTGGCATCAAAAATCTGATTTTTGGACTATATATCAAAGATATGAATTTGAAATGATAATCAACAAATGGATTGTTGATTGTGTTATTTGATTATTGTTTGATTAATTAAATTTTGAACCATTATGCCAAATTGAACCGAATATTGAACTGTATTGAAAAATAATTACAATTGCATGCATATACATGTACTTACATTGAACAGGTCATAGAAAGGAGGATAGAGCAGAGGAATAAAATTGTTTTTCCCGACAAATAGGTACATGTTTACGAATTTATTGGGTTTTTGATGATTTTATGGGCCGCTTGGCTGTTTCTTTTTCCTTTTGGATTGATGAGGGCCATGGGAGGCTATTTGAAATATCCCGATGTAACAACCCGGAAAATACGAGCCAATTTAAAAAATTTAAATTGGTCATTTCAAAGGAGTTTGAACAATTGAAATAGAATATTTCAATAAAATAGTGAATTAGAAATTGTGATTCAGCTTGAAAATTTGAATTCAAACTTTGACTGACTGTGCAGGGTGGAAAATATAATGGATTTTAGTGAAACAAAAAATATTTAAATCTGTTAGTCAATACCTTTCTAACGAATCTGAAAAATCGAAATTTCATAACGGGAGTCAAAAGTTATGCCCGAATGAATTTTCAGAATGGTCGCTATATAGAATATATAGCCCTGGAAAATTGATATTTTGCAAACGACCTCGGAATTCGACGAAACCACTTTTGTTGGGTCCGGGATGTCAAACTATTGCTAGGTTTCAAATTTCATAATTTTTGAAGCTAGTATGGGAGCGTGGCAAAAGAAAATGTGTTTGGTCAATCTTTATTAAATTGGATCGACCAGAAAATGGCCATTTTTCAAACGATCTCAGAATTCGACGAAACTAGTTTTGTTGGGACCGTAGCATCAAAACATAGCTAGATTTATTTTTGTGGAATTTTTCGAATCAGTTTGTGGCCCTGGCAAATTGAAATGTACGTTCAGAGTTAAAAATTAAATGTTTTATACTTTAATTAGAAAAATATCTGACTGTAACAGTCGAATTGGCCAACGTAACATATCCCATTGTGTCCGGGACGGGGGTATTTAGCTAGGGACGACAGTCGTTGGACTTGAAAAGGAGTTCGTTGGAGAAAACACTATTTAAAAATTTAATAAAACCCTAGGCCAATCAGAATTTTTCTTTCATAAATTAAAATAAAAAAATCCCGCTTCCTTCGAAACGAACGGCGAAACCCGTTCCAAACTTCCCCGACCGATCGCCGCCGCCTCAGCCCTCTATCCACGCCACCACCTACCCCCGTCGACGCGCCTCCTCCTCCTCTTCAAATCCGACCAATTGTGACGATCCCAAAATCCGAGGGGCGGTATTAAGGATAATCATTGGGTTATAACACATTAATCATCATAGCAGAGTACAGATAATAGCAGAAACAATAAATATTATGATTTTACATGGATATGACAGCGGAATCACAACATGTAACAACATCAGAATAGCACAGCATAGGATATAACTTAGTAAATAAAAGGGAAGTGATCAGTCATCATCGCCAGAGGCGGAATACATACATGCAGTGAGACATAATAAGGGTATCAGTCTACATCGCCGAAGGCGGTACTTATACATACGAGAATAAATACTGAAAATAAAGCAGTCTCATCGCCAGTGGCGGAATCATAATATAAGTACAATAATGGCGGAAAATGTCAAAGTCGTCTCTGTGAAGTCAGCCTCGCCATGAGCCAAAATGCACTCTATGCAACAGTGTAGAGCCAAAAACAACCTGTCACCTGTGAACTAGGCTTCCCGTATGGAAATAAGGGCACCCGCGTTTGCAAAGTGAAACAAACAACGAGTCAGTCATGGTGACCGGTATGAGGAATCTATTTAACAGTTTAAACAACAGTAATAAGCAAATCATAGGACCACGCCACTTTCGCGGAACGGGTTTACTCCAGTGATTGCTAGTGCATTTAAAACAAAGTAAATTCTTTAAAACAACGCAATGCTTTTAAAAGAATGAAGCCATTATAAGACTCAAGTCCCATCACACAATGCAACGCAAGCCGGAGGATAGAGTTTTACCTTATAATGGCTAAATATGTTTGATACGTATAAAGCAAAATCAATTAATATTATTACTAGTGCATATATGTTTCAAAAATGAATAGCATCATAAATATCAATCATAGGCGGCATAGCTACCATCTACTATGTCGCCATACTAGTTCTACAATCGAGTCCGTTATTTCGTATTGGAAATTGGATTTCCATCATGAGTCGAGGCAAGGGGCAAGCTCCTCTCCGCTTCGAGACATTCTAGCAAATGCCCCAGGACTACACACTCTGGGTAACCCTGGATCGGCTGGGCCGGTCCTCTCTTACGTTTGAGGATTAATTATGCCTAAACACACGTTTCCCGGTCCTTACAGACCTATAATCGAGGCGCCTCGCATTCCAACAACCACATAGGTGAAAAATAGATATAAATGTCAGGGCTGGTAAGTCACTGACACCACCATAGCTAGAAAGAAACGTCGTGCTCTCCCAGCGGTCCGTATCCCGTTTTTAACTCATACCGAGGAGCGAGGCTTGCGAATCCACGCTATACACAAAGCCAGGCCACGTAGACCGTGCTTTGATCATCATCCACAAGACTTTGCTTTGCAACAGAAGCCTTGATCACAGCATCTTGGCATGCCACATAGGCAATCCACTCCATACGATTGATTTCCATCGATATATAACCTCTGAGCTCGTACGTCTCAGAGAAGGGCGTTAAGCAAAAGAATAAATTCTCCGCCGCCAAACAGATATATATTTGTTACACTATCTTTTGGCAAAGATCGTCTCAACACGAATTTCTATCATCTGGAACGACTCAAGACTTGGGTGTAGACTGGCAATCACTTGGATGAAGTGGCGGAGCATTGCTAGCATGGAGTTTGTGTTATTTCTCACCCCTCTGGATCGGTTCGTCCCCTAGGAGTCGCCCCCCTAGGTCGCGATCTGATCCTAGGAGTCGCACCCCTAGGTCGCGGTCCGATCCTAGGAGTCGCCCCCTAGGTCGCGGTCCGATCCTAGGAGTCGCACCCCTAGGTCGCGGTCCGATCCTAGGAGTCGCACCCCTAGGTCGTGACCCGATCGTGGAGCGTAGGGGGACCGCGAACCGCCTGTAGTTCTGCACTGTTTTGACCTATTCTAAAGGCTATTTTCACTCCAACTTGCATGGATCTTATTACACATGTCATATGACGATTTGGAGAGGGCTTCTGGACGTTTTCAACCACATTTCGAGATTTTTGGGATGCGTGCCATGTGTCCCATGAACCGCCTTCAGGAAACAGCTATAAATACACCATTTGAAGACATTTTCGGGGATCCTTTTGGCTCTAACTCTTCATAGCTTCCACCATTACTGAAGTGCAAGGACTTTGCACCTGCATACACTAAAATTCTTCTCTTTTTAACACAATTAACACACAGATTGTGTGTCTACATATAACTGATTCTTGTAATCTGTCAGTATAACAATAAGATTATAAAGTGGACGTAGGCTACATCTACAGCCGAACCACTATAAAAACTTTGTGTGTCTCCTCTTTATTTACTTTTTTCTACATTCTGTGATCTGAGATCTGCATTTGGGTGTTAGGCCCAATTTTTGGTCTAACATTTTGGCGTGCCAGGTAGGGGGGCACACAAAAACTTCAACTTCTAGCTTGAAAAGAAACTCAATGGCAATCAAAAGGAAGAAGACTGGAACTTCCACTCATGCTGATGATGCTGATGCTGAAGGCACAAGGAACGAGGCGAGCCAGGAAGCTTCCTCTCATGGAGATCCTTCTGCATACTTGACCAGAGACGAGATGGATGGAGTTCTCGCTGAACTGAGAGATCAGATGGCATGGCAAGACGATCTTCTCTAGAAACAACAGGAAATGATCAACCAATTCTTCGCTCGGATGGATGGAAGGCCGAGCAACGTTCAAGCCATTGGAGACGGAGCCACTGAAGCGGCTCGCACAGACCACCACGATCAGATCGGTTCAGACCCAGCGACCCACGACCTGCCAGCACCAGTGCTCGGGGGCATCCCTCTCCATGTTGGAAATGCACAACGATCGGCTCCAGCTCCAGATCGAACGAACACTGGACCACAAGCTCCCACGCATCAGCAGCAGCCAGCTCGTGATGGGGCACCAGATCTCGTTCGGATCGCCCCCCTGTCCACGATCTGAATTCACGACTCGAACTCCACACAGATACTGGTCGAGTCCCCCATCACGATCCATGATCCGCGACCCGCGATCCACTTCTGGCAGTTCACCGACAGCTTCCAACCTCTCCTGCATTCAACGCTGGGGGCACCAGCCCTGATTTTGGCAATTTGCAATAACTTTTTGAAATAAATCGGCTAGCAGATCTCATTCAACGCCTCTCGAGAGGCCGCACCTATCAGAATGACGTGGACGACGTCAATCACAATCCGTTCACTCAGGAAATCAGGAATTCACGCAATCCTCCGGATTTCAAACTTCCACAACTGGAGCCATACAACGGTAGGACAGATCCTACCGTGCATCTCATGCGCTACAAACGACATATGGAAGTTCAATCGGCATCGGAAAATGTCATGGCTAAATGTTTTCCCCTCTTTCTGACTAATATAGCGGCCTTGTGGATTCGGCAGCTAGAATCTGAATCGATTAACAGCTGGAATATATTGGTCGCTCGCTTTCTTGAACAATTCTGGGTCCACATCGCACGACCCAAGAACGTCATGTCGCTCACTACGATTAAGCAGAGGCCTAGAGAAACTCTGCGTTCATTCCTGGAAAGATTCAACGTTGCAGCAACATCAGTTGATCATCCTGAACCATCGATGGTACTGATGGCAGCAGTATCCGGCGTTCTAGATAACTCGGAGTTCAAAAAATCTTTGTACCGAGATCCACCGCGAAATCTCGGTGAATTCTACCTTGAAGCAGACAGATTTCTGCGGGAAGAAGATGCAACTTCTGAGAAACTCACTCTCGACGTCAACATGCTCGGAGATGGAGCACCGCACAATCCTGGAAAAGGCAATGACAAGGGTAAAGGAAATACCCCTGCTACAAATGATCGTAATGCTCCACCCCGGAGAGGGTCCAGATACGACAAATACACTGAACTGAATGACACCCTGAGCAATATATACGTGGATACAGGGGGTGCCGCCTCATATCCAAGGCCTCCCAAGAGGGAGCCAACGCTAGCACAACGCAATTCTGGCAGACACTGTATATTTCATGACATAGACGGTCACAACACTGATGACTGCAGACATTTGCGAGATCTTATTGAGGATCGGGTCAGACGAGGAGAGCTACCCGAATATGTCACTCGACCAACAACGCCTACACCTGCGCTGCCACCCCCTATTCCCCAGAGAGGGAACGATCCTGGATCGAGCAATCGCGGGATTATCATTCGCTGATCCCACTCAGCGGATCTCTTCAGTTTGCTGAACTCCGGTTCACAGTTCATGTTTTTAGGTTTTTAGGCGACTTCTTGCCCTCCTTTGTTTTCCCTGCATGTAATAAGAGCCGTCACATCAGCCCACATGCACGGAACCTACTTGTGGTCTCCAGTCGTGTCCGGCAAACAACCGCTGTGTTTTCATGAATTAGCAATAAGCATTGAGCTCCGGCTCCAAACTGGATCCGTCCAGTACGAACATGAGCTCCGGCTCCTAACTGGATCCGTCCAGTATAAACAAATCTTCATGTGCTTTTACTTGGTCGTCTTACTCCGGTAAGGCCGTCTTGGAACCTTCATGTGCTTTTCCATGGTCGTCTTACTCCGGTAAGGCCATCTTGGAACTTTCATGGCATTTCCTTGGTCGTCTTACTCCGGTAAGGTCGTCTTGGAACCTTCGTTTCTTTTCCTTGGTCGTCTTACTCCGGTAAGGCCGTCTTGGAACCCCTCTAACATCTTCCTAGATGGTTTACTCCGGTAAGGCCACCTAGGAAATATTCTTGCATTATTTGTTTTATCTTTTTGCAGGTACAAACTCCTGGCCTTCTTGGATTTCTCTGGCCTTAATACGATCCCGTGTGATCGTCGGTTTTCTGGCCTTAATACGATCCCGTGTGATCGTCGGTTTTCTGGCCTTAATACGATCCGGCGTGATCGTCGCATTCTGGATTTGGATTTCTCAGATTATCCAGAACACATCTTCCTTCAATCAGCAAGATATGTTCTGGGGGGCAACTTGTTACACTATCTTTTGGCAAAGATCGTCTCAACACGAATTTCTATCATCTGGAACGACTCAAGACTTGGGTGTAGACTGGCAATCACTTGGATGAAGTGGCGGATCATTGCTAGCATGGAGTTTGTGTTATTTCTCACCCTTCTGGATCGGTTCGCCCCCTAGGAGTCGCCCCATTAGGTCGCGATCTGATCTTAGGAGTCGCACCCCTAGGTCGCGGTCCGATCCTAGGAGTCGCCCCCCTAGGTCGTGATCTGATCCTAGGAGTCGCACCCCTAGGTCGCGGTCCGATCCTAGGAGTCGCACCCCTAGGTCGCGACCCGATCGTGGAGCGCAGGGGGACCGCGAACAGCCTGTAGTTCTGCACTGTTTTGACCTATTCTAAAGGCTATTTTCACTCCAACTTGCATGGATCTTATTACACATGTCATATGACGATTTGGAGAGGGCTTCTGGACATTTTCAACCACATTTCGAGATTTTTGGGATGCGTGCCATGTGTCCCATGAACCGCCTTCAGGAAACAGCTATAAATACACCATTTGAAGACATTTTCGGGGATCCTTTTGGCTCTAACTCTTCATAGCTTCCACCATTACTGAAATGCAAGGAATTTGCACCTGCATACACTAAAATTCTTCTCTTTTAAACACAATTAACACACGGATTGTGTGTCTACATATAACTGATTCTTGTAATCTGTCAGTATAACAATAAGATTATAAAGTGGACGTAGGCTACATCTACAGCCGAACCACTATAAAAACTTTGTGTGTCTCCTCTTTATTTACTTTTTTCTACATTCTGTGATCTGAGATCTGCATTTGGGTGTTAGGCCCAATTTTTGGTCTAACAATATTAAACAGAGATCAATCAGTATAGAAAAAAATCCAATGTCAGACACACAGTCCATTTACAAGTCCGTTCTGGGTCTGAACGAAACCAGAGGCGTCAAATTCCTCGTATATCCGTCCAATCAACACATACGTTCAGACGGCTACTACTTCCGTTCCTTCACGGTAGCTACTCCGGTCAGGAACCTCAGCAGCGCCCATCCAACCGATACGAAGATCGTCGGTCTTGAATCGTCTTTGCATTTTCCAATTCGAATCGCTCGATAAATTATTTGAAATGAGGGTTAGCTCGGCCTTTTCAAATAATTCACGTAATTAGAATTTAAATCGATTCTTTCCATGGTTATATTATTCGACATCCATCTTTCAGTTCTTTAGTGTTATTTTCGTGTCAAGCACATACAACCATCAAATATCAAATAATTCAAGCCCAATTGGTCTATTTGCAATCTATGTTGCTTATAATATTTTATAACGATTTTTCGCCATTTTTATTTATTTAAAAATGGCCATATTTAATTAAACGACGTTTTAGGTCGTGCCGTGGCACTGGCGCTGTTTTTCCCCTAATTTGTTTTACACATATCGGGAAATCTAACCGTTGGATTTCTACAAAGTCTATATCAGTGGGAAGATATTCCCAAAGCGAACCCAACGGTTCCAGTTTCGTGAAAATCCGACGGTCGGATCTTCCGCACTAGTCGTTTGAAGTTACGGTTTCAAAATTCGAACTGCAGCGTCATTATTTGATTAAATTTAATTATATTTATATTTATATATAAATATAAACGATTCTGGCGCTGTTTTTCTTCATATTTGAATTAAACATTCCGGACAATCCAACCGTTGGATTTTTACAAGGTTGGTGCCGTTGGGAAGATATTTCCAAGGCGAACCCAGCGGTTGCGGTTTCGGGAAAATCCGATGGTCAGATTTCTCGTACTAATCGTTTCAAATTACGATTCCGAAACACAAACTGCACGGCTTCTATTCCTTTTAATTATATTTATATTTATATATAAAAATATAGTTCATTCGATAATTCCAACTATAGTTCATTCTATATTTTCAACTTCGTTTTCACTTCAAATATTTCACTAACGCCTTAATATTTCGAAAAATTTCGCCATAACCTCCTTTGTACGGGGAGGGGTTTGGAAATTTATTGGGCCGTGTTAGGTACCCAATAAATCCTAAAAAGCATCCACATATTTATAGTGATATATTCTGGTGTTTACGGGGGAGCATGTATAGATAATCACTCCAGAGAATAAATTCTCGTCACCCTGTTTCCGTGTGGAAATAAATAGTCCATGTGTCGTATCTAATAACTAGAGAGACGTGATTATTGTCAACTCCAGACCCATGTGGGGTTTTTATTAATCTGGCGATTTATCGTTATATTTTATATAGTCCATATCAGTCATCAGTTCAACCTGTAGTATATAGTCATCGCCATACAAGCCTCTCGCTCGTATGGTAAATCTTCCACCTCGTCACACAAGCTCCAATTGCTTATGTGGAATATGATGAAGTATGCCTATCGTCATGAAGTATGCCATGTAGTGTAGTTCAAAATTAATTGTTACTATCCTATGGCGATGTTTATTATTTCACACAGAATAACCAGCACTCCGCATCCAATGGCATTCACAGGAATTGATATAAAAATAAAATTGTGCAGCCAACTCATCAAGGCTTACCTATTTGTCGGGCATGCAAATAATTTCTTTACTCTACAGCTAATCCATTTTTCCTGTTCAACACATGTATATATATGCAGAACAAAGCTAATAATAATATTTCTAGCAAACTATTATTTATTTCAACACGTGTGTATTTTTATCAAAGCGTATACATGATAAAAGAAATATTTTTATCATCAAAAATATTTATTCAACACGTGAATGTTTTTAACACTTCATATTCACAATAAAGAAGTAGATTTTATTGTCTATTCATTTTATTTTAAAATACGATAACATTCAACACATGAATTTCAACTCGACGAGCGAATTGCAACTAAACACATGAATATTCTCTATAGTTTGTATATATATAAAAATGTGGTTTTTATCGCTAAAGCTATTTGTTTAAATTCAAATAATATTCAACACATGAATTTTGATTCAACGAATGAATTTCAACTCAACACATGAATATTCTCTATAGTTTGTATATATATAAAAATGTGATTTTTATCGCTAAAGCTATTTGTTTAAATTCAAATAATATTCAACACATGAATTTTGATTCAACGAATGAATTTCAACTCAACACATGAATATTCGCTATAGTTTGAATATATATAAAAATGTGATTTTTATCGCTAAAGCTATTTGTTTAAATTCAAATAATATTCAACACATGAATTTCAACTCAACGAATGAATTGCAACTCAACACATGAATATTCGCTATAGTTTGTATATATATAAAAATGTGATTTTTATCGCTAAAGATGTTTGTTTAAATTCAAATAATATTCAACACATGAATTTCAACTCAACGAATGAATTGCAACTCAACACATGAATATTGGTTTCAATATATGTAATTTATTTCAATGAATGAAAATTATTAAACACATGTATATTTCAGAAAATTTCGGCAGCATAACGACAGGGTAGTTAAAACCGGGACCGTCCCTAGTACGGCTCCTCGCTCTACCTTAAAACCTCGTGGTTTTTGACAATGTGGATCATGCATCTAGTTCGCACGCAGGCGGCATGTTTTATTTCCATTTCCACAATCCTATTCTAATTTGTTTCAACCGCAAGAGGGTATTTTTCAACCACAAAGGTATTTTTCAACCACAAAGGTATTTTTCAACCACAATATCAACCACAAACAATTATTTCCAACCATTCGCTATACCATATAATATCACGTCAATCACAAACAATAAATATTGTCCATGGTCTGTGGACGAGAGGAGTATATATATATATATATTATTCCTATAATTCACTTGCATTTCATCATAATTCAAAGCATATATGTTTCATTCAACGCTTGTATAATTTATACATCGCTAATATAACTTATACAACACATGTACATGAGGTATACAATGCGTATATCATTTACACTTCGTTTATATAATTTATACAACGCGATTCCATTCACACAATTCAGTTTAGATTCCTCACATTGGTTTTTGCAGTGCTAAAAATCGTAGGAAGATCAGAAAAATCCGCGGCTTCTTCTAGACGGTAGAGAGCCTCCTTGCGGTCACGGTGTCTCCTGTTTCATCGAATTTCATTAACGAACGAAAAAGATATTATTTTTCAAAGTTTTGCAACACTTAAAAGTGTTATTTTCATTTCAGAATAATAAAGGTCGTACCTTTATTTGAAGGTTCAAAACTAGGTTAGCAAAATTCGTGAAATCCGTCGATCGTTGCTTCGATCAGGTAGTGCCACGCCCTCGGGCTTGGAGAGGCGCGCCTGCGCCTAGGAGTGGGGTCAGTTCGGTGGTCGGAGGAAGGCTGGGCGGCGTCGGAAAGATGTCGACTTCGTGGGGGTGGTTCAGGCGATACAGGCGATGGTGGAGGGCGGGGTTTGGTCGGATGTGAAGAGGGGACGAAGGGTCGTCGAACTGGGGTGGTGGCGGGGCTAACTACGTCGGAGGTGGTCGGAAAATGGAAGAGAAGGACGGAGCAACGTGGGACGTCGATATCGCCTGGGGCGGCTAGGGTTTCTGAGATTTTTTTTTAAAGAAAAAATCCTATTGGTCGAGATTTTATAGGAAGTTTTAAATAGTGTTTTTACAAACGAACTCGAAATCAAACCCAACAACTGTCGCCCCTAGCTAAATACCCCCATTCCGGACACAATGGGATATGTTTCGTTGGCCAATTCGACTGTTACAGTCAGTTATTTTTCAAATTAAAATATAAAACATTCAATATTTAATTTGAACGTACATTTCAATTTGCCAAGGCCACAAACTGAATCGAAAAATTCCAGAAAAATAAATCTAGCTTTTTTTTGACGATACGGTCCTAACAAAACCAGTTTCGTCGAATTCTGAGCTCGTTTGCAAAATGGCCATTTTTAGGTCGACCCATTTTAACAGAAATTGACCAATCACATTTTCTTTTGCCCCGCTCACATACTAGCTTCAAAAATTATGAAATTTGAAACCTAGCAATAGTTTGACATCCCGGACCCAACAAAAGTGGTTTCGTCGAATTCCGAGGTCGTATGCAAAATATCAATTTCCAGGGCTATATATGCTATATAGCGACCTTTCTGAAAATTCATTTGGCCATAACTTTTGATTCCCGTTATGAAACTTCGATTTTTCAGATTCGTTAGAAAGGTATTCATAGACAGATTTAAATATTTTCAGTTTCGCTAAAATCCGTTATATTTTCCACCCGGTACAGTCAGACAAAGTTTGTATTCAAAATTTCAAACTGCAATACTATACCCAATTCTTTATTTTATTGAAATATGCTATTTCAATTATTCAAATTCTTTGGTAATAACCAATTTTAAAATTTTTAAATTGGTTCACATTTTCCGGGTTATTACAATCTCCCCCACTTAAAACTTTTCGTCCCCGAAAAGGAAATAACAGCAAAGTAGGAAACAAAATGTAAATGAAAAGTATTGTAAAGGTACCTTGCACCGGAGTTAGTCAGAGATGTCTACCCTGCATTTGGGGTAGGCTTGTTTAATGCTTTCCTCAGTCTCCCAAGTACAGTCTTGTAATAACCCGGAAATTCTGAGCCAGTTCAAAAATTTTATTTTGGAAATTTTAGCGAATTTTGAATATTTAAAATGAATTATTTTAAATAATATCGACGTGAAATTTATTTTGAATAGAATTACAACGTATATATTATATATGTCGTCGTTAGAATATAAATATTTATATATAATTATAAATAGAATTGAAAATGGCGTGGTAGTTCGATAATTCGATTTCAAACTTCAATTGAACGTACCGGGTGCAAAACAATCCAGATTTTAACGAAACCAAAAAAATAGGATCTAATTGATAATATCTTTCCAACGAATCCGAAAAATTGAAATTTCATAGCAGGGATCAAAAGATATGTCCAGTTGAAAATTCTGAATAGTCGCTATGGAATTCAGGCCCTTAAAAATGGGAATTTTGCAAACGACCTCGGATTTCGACGAAACCACTTTTGTTGGATCCGTGATGTCAAATTATTGCTAGATTCCAAATTTCATAATTTTTCGAATCAATATGTGAGCGTGGCAAAGGAAAATGCGTTTGACCAGTTTCAGTTGATTTTAATCGACTGGAAAATGGCCATTTTTCCAACGGTCTCGGAATTCGACGAAACTAGTTTTGTTAGGACCGTATCGTCAATACGAAGCTAGAAAATATTTTTCTGGAATTTTTCTAGTTAGTATGTGACCCCGATAAATTGAAATGCGCGTTCAAATTCAATATATAGAGTTATATGTTGATTTTAACGGAAACTGATCGAAACGATCAAATCAGCCTGCGATACATCTCCCATTGTGTTCGGAATGGGGGTAAAACGCTTTGGGCGACAGGCGGTGGGCCTCGTTTTGAGGTCGAAAATAAAAGTTGCTTTTTGGTGAAAATAAAATAATTAAATAAATTAAAAATTTAAAACCCTCCCTCCTCTCTATATTTCTCTGCCCCCCCCCCCCTTCTACAAAATGGATTTCACAGATAATAAAAAGAAATTCATATGTTAAAATAAAATGTTTTATCGTTAAAAATATATTTTTTAACGTGAATATGAATAGTGAATGTGAATAAATAAATAGTCATAAACAAATCAGCCGATTTGTTTATATACACTGATTTGACTGATATTGATTGGGTCGATAAATTTTACACATCGCCCAACTGCACAAATAAAATCTGTGTTTGATTGTTTGAAACCCCACACGGGTGTTGGAATGAAATTTGAAGTTCACTCATCCTGATTGATTAAATATGTCGATCGATTGATTGACAGGCTGTTATAAGCGCTAGATATCTATATTTGATGCTTATACAGTGTAGTGCACTTTGGTTGATGGTTGATTACTTTTCAATGCTATTATATACGTGTGATGTATGAAAATCCATATAATTAATATTATATGGTGATTGATTGGGCCTCATTCCAATTTGAAAAATAAAGAATATTATAAAATAAAGGTTCATGTGTTGACAGCACTCATCCGTTGAGATTAGTCATGTGTTGAACGAAATATTTTAAAAATAGAAATATTAAAATAGAAATATTTGAAATAGAAATATTTGAAAAAGAAATATTTGAAATAGAGTATTAGAAAATAGAAATATATGAAGCCGTGTTGATTAGATTGACGCCATTTTGACGTGAACGATATTTATATCGATTTTACTCATTTTGAAATAAATTGAATATAAAACGATTTCGAAATGAATTGAATATGAAACGATTTCGAAATAAATTGAATATAAAACGATTTCGAAATGAATTGAATATGAAACGATTTCGAAATAAATTGAATATAAAACGATTTCGAAATGAATTGAATATAAAACGATTTCGAAATGAATTGAATAGAAAACGAATTGAATTCAAACTGAATAAAAAACGAATTGAATTTAAATTGAATAGAAAACGAATTGAATTCGAATTGAATAGAAAACCAATTTGAATTCGAATTGAATAGAAAATGAATTGAATTCAAATTGAATAGAAAACGAATTGAATTCAAATTGAATTCAAATTGAATAGAAAACGAATTGAATTCAAACTGAATAGAAAACGAATTGAATTCAAACTGAATAGAAAACGAATTGAATTTAAATTGAATAGAAAACGAAATGAATTCGAATCGAATTAAAAATCGATTTGAATTGAAATCAAATAGAAATGAAAGTAAAGGATTTATAATAGGAAATTCAATTTTGATTTGAATTTGAAATAAAGGTTGAAATGTTTTTGAAACGAATTCAAAACTATTTATATAATTCGTTTTAAATAGAAATCGACGAAATATATATTATATATATAATATAATGGCCTGAATAGAACGCGCCGCGCCGCGGCAGTTCGCGAATTTCGACCATTTATTTCAAACGGACATTACGGGAGATCCGACCGTTGGATTCTCCTAAAACCGGAACCGTTGGGTTCGTATCGAAAAGAGCTTTCTAACGAATATTAGAAATTTGAAATCTAACGGTTGGATTTGGAGATACGTCCAAATCAAATTTGGAAAAGGTCGCTGTAAGTGCAGTTCGATGGCCGTTGATGGAAATCGACTGTACGGGCCTTGATAAAATTATTAAAAATAGTAATAATAAGTGTAAAATCATAAGAAATGATTTGAAAAAGATTGGGATGAAAAACTCCATATTTGAAAAGATAAAAATAGATTTTTATCAAAATGAACTAGTTTTGAACTGAAATTAAAACCCATTTATTTTTAAATAAATAAATTGGATTTGAAATGGGTTTAAATAGAATTGATTCATGGGTTTATCGTGAACGGTGTTTTAAATAACACTAGTTCTTTAACCCGATAATAATTAGAATGTGATTTGGGTTTGTCGTGAACTGTGTTTTAAATGACACTAGTTCTTTAACCCAGTGAAAGGAGTTTTAATGAATCTACAATTAGATTGAAACGTGAATTGATAATCTAAATTATCAAATTTGGAAAATAAGCGAGAATGGAGTATCACCAGTTTTGCTCCAAAGCGATAGTTAAATCTTTAATTAGATTTGAACGTGAAATGGTAATTAATTTTACCGATAACACCACGGTGTTAGATATGGAGTATTACCAGTTTTGCTTCATGGGATGAATAGGTTGGGATTGGGAAATAAAATAAATAATTACCTTGGTGTGGTTCGCTAATCTCGACTAGTTCAGAAAACCTTAATTTGGTTTGAAACGACATCCAAAGGAAGATTAAAGGATAAAATTTAAAGGATTTATCTTGGATAAAATTAATGGGAAACTTTCCCTGAGAATATGAATTGGAATGAGGCGTATGTTGTGTTTGTGTAACATTCGTTTTAATATACGCGGGTTGTTCGGAAAGGCCGGGTTTATACCCATTTTGAATAACCGATTCGACGATAAGTCGAAGATGAAGACGGTGGTTGAAGACCGGAAGTCTTCACATCGTTTGGATAATTACTGACGATCCTGATTGGGCTGTACACCCAAGAGGATGGAAATAGTTGGTGGTCGTCCAGACGTACTGTGAGATGGATGGATATGCGAGGAAAGTGCCTCCGGTTTCGTTCAGACCCAAAACGGACTTGTAAATGGACTGTGTGTGTCTGACATTGGATTTTAGTCCGTGCGATTGATCTCTATTAAATATATATCTGTTTGGCGGTGGAGAATTTATTCTCTTGCTTAACGCCATTCTCTGAGACGTACGAGCTCAGGGGTTATATATTGATGGATATCAAACGCATGGAGTGAATTGCCTGTGTGGCATGCCTAAGTGGCAATTGATCGAGGCTTCTGTTGAAAAGCAAAGTCTTGTGGTGATGATCAAAGCACAGCCTGTGTGGCACAGCTTTGTGTAACGTAAATTCGTGAGCCTCGCACCACGGTTGTGAACCAAAAACGGGAGAGGACCTCAGGGAGGGCATGCGTTTCCTTCTAGCTAGGGTGGTGTCAGTGACCTACCAGCCCTGACATTTATATACTTTTCACCTGTGTGGTTGTTACTGTTGTGAGGCGCCTCGGTTTGATCGGACGATCCGGGTCCGATGGAGTCATTCGTTGGCTCATTTACACCCCAAAGGGCGGGGAAACGTAGTGTTCAGGCATAATAATCCACATCGGTGGACCGGCCCTGACGATCCAAGGCTTGCCTGCGCGCTTGCCTGAGACACGGGCTAGAGCGTCTCGAATCGGTAGAGGACGATCCCTGGCCTCGGTTCATAGATGGAAATCCAATTTCCAAATACGTGACTTTGCGGTTTTATTTGTAAACCTATATATGGTGACATAGTGGCATGGGACGCTCATGTCGCCTATGATTGATACTTATGATTTGAAGTTGTTTTATACACTATGCACTTATAATAGTATCAAATGATTTGTTTTTAAACGTATCAAGCATTCTTGGCTATTATAAGGTAAAAACCCTATCCCCCGGCTTGCGTTGCATTGTGTGATAGGACCTGGGTCTTATAATAGCTTCATTTTTCTTTATTTAGCGTTGCGCTGCTTGTTTTATGCACTGGTATTCTTGGGAGGAAACCCGTTCCGTGTTATACGGCGTGGTCCCTTGATTTACCTAACTTTAAAAATAAAGAATAATAACTGTTTTAGTTCTCACACCAGTCACATGACTGACCCGGAGTTTATTGTTTTGACCTAAACTCTGGGTGCCCCTATTTTCGACACGGGCAGCTAGTAGTTTTGGTTTTGCAGATTTATATTCACAGGATCCTGGTTTACAGCTGGAATGATATCCGGAAAGCTTTGTATCTGTATATCTCTTCTAGTTGTGTATTGTATTATTTTCCGCTGCTATGTAATGTATTGTAATCTCTGATATTTATCGAATGTATATTATTTGTTTATACTCTGTATATTCTTGTATTCTGATGAATTGTTGTAATATACAATGAAATGTTCTTCCGTCTGCGTTCTATTTTATCGTGTTCTCAAAACAATCAGGCGTTTCGAACGGTCTAGATCGGTTTAGCGACTGATTCGGATCGAGCGAAATTCTTGATCGTCACAGTTGGTATCAGAGCTTGGGTTTACAAAGCTCAGAGAACAAGGCACATTAGAACCATACGAAAGAATTCAACAGAAACTGGATTAGTAATATCCAACGGGAATGACTCGTTAGAGATGGGATCAGTAGTATCCTAGAACGAGTGTGAAGAGTATATTTTTAAAGTGAAAACAAATTTTGTTTTGAAAATCTAAATCAATTATTCATATTTGATTATTTATTTGTATTGATTTGGACAGTCCAGTATATAAAGATTTTGCATATACGCCTTGCAAACGTGTATTCGAAGTTTTAATATACTGGATAGATATAGAATCACATTCTAGTCGCCCGGAGATGGTACTGATGATTGTCATGACATCATCAGTATTTATGTTCGTGTTTCGAAGGTGTGATATCTATATATTTCCATTGGACTGGTGTGAGAACCAAAACTTATATAGCTAGAACACATTGTTGTGAATTGGCATCAAAAACATGATTTTTTGTATATGTATCAAATTATGAATTTGAAACTCTAATCCACTAATTGATTGATGTTTGTGTTGTTTGTTTATTTGTTTGACAATTTTGAACTATTTAGCCTAATTGCATCAAATATTGAATTGTATTGAAATTGGTCGCATTTGCTTGCATATACATGTACTTACATTGAACAGGTCATAGCAAGGAGGCTAGAGCAGAGAATAAAATTTGTTTGCCCGACAAATAGGTACATGTTTACTACATAATTTACTGTTTTGTTTGGGTGATGATGGTTTTATGAGCCTATTGGCTAGCCGCTTGGCTTTTTCTTTTTCTTTTAGAGATCAGAAGGCCTGTATGGCAATTTCGGGATTTTCCCGTGGCTCCCGGTGCAGGGGAGGTTATGGCGAAATTTTTCGAAAATTTAGGGTGTTAGCCAAATTTTTGAAAATTTGAAAATTCTCAGAAACTGAAAAGTTGGGGAATGGAAGCCAGATCGAACGTAGTGTTGATTAATCAAACCACTTTCGACTTTGTTCCTTTTCGGGGACGAAAAGTTTTAAGTGGGGGAGATTGTAATAACCTGGAAATTCTGAGCCAGTTTAAAATTTTTATTTTGGAAATTTTAGCGAATTTTGAATATTTAAAATGAATTATTTTAAATAATATCGACGTGAAATTTATTTTGAATAGAATTACAACGTATATATTATATATGCCGTCGTTAGAATATAAATATTTATATATAATTATAAATAGAATTGAAAATGGCGCGGTAGTTCGATAATTCGATTTCAAACTTCAATTGAACGTACCGGGTGCAAAACAATCCGGATTTTAACGAATCCAAAAACAATAGGATCTAATTGATAATATCTTTCCAAAAAATCCGAAAAATTGAAATTTCATAACGGGGATCAAAAGATATGTCCAGTTGAAAATTCTGAATAGTCGCTATGGAATTCAGGCCCTTAAAAATGGGAATTTTGCAAACGACCTCGGATTTAGACGAAACCACTTTTGTTGGATCCGTGATGTCAAATTATTGCTAGATTCCAAATTTCATAATTTTTCGAATCAATATGTGAGCGTGGCAAAGGAAAACGCGTTTGACCAGTTTCAGTTGATTTTAATCGACTGGAAAATGGCCATTTTTCCAACGGTCTCGGAATTCGACGAAACTAGTTTTGTTAGGACCGTATCGTCAATACAAAGCTAGAAAATATTTTTCTGGAATTTTTCTAGTTAGTATGTGACCCCGGTAAATTGAAATACGCGTTCAAATTCAATATATAGAGTTATATGTTGATTTTAACGGAAACTGATCGAAACGATCGAATCAGCCTGCGATACATCTCCCATTGTGTTCGGAATGGGGGTAAAACGCTATGGGCGACAGGCGGTGGGCCTCGTTTTGAGGTCGAAAATAAAAGTTGCTTTTTGGTGAAAATAAAATAATTAAATAAATTAAAAAATTAAAACCCTCCCTCCTCTCTATATTTCTCTGCCCCCCCCTTCTACAAAATGGATTTCACAGATAATAAAAAGAAATTCATATGTTAAAATAAAATGTTTTATCGTTAAAAATATAATTTTTAACGTGAATATGAATATAGTGAATGTGAATAAAAAATAGTCATAAACAAATCAGCCAATTTGTTTATATACACTGATTTGACTGATATTGATTGGGTCGATAAATTTTACACATCGCCCAACTGCACAAATAAAATCTGTGTTTGATTGTTTGAAACCCCACACGGGTGTTGGGATGAAATTTGAAGTTCACTCATCCTGATTGATTAAATATGTCGATCGATTGATTGACAGGCTGTTATAAGCGCTAGATATCTATATTTGATGCTTATACAGTGTAGTGCACTTTGGTTGATTGTTGATTATTTTTCAATGCTATTATATACGTGTGATGTATGAAAATCCATATAATTAATATTATATGGTGATTGATTGGGCCTCATTCCAATTTGAAAAAGAAAGAATATTATAAAATAAAGGTTCATGTGTTGACAGCACTCATCCGTTGAGATTAGTCATGTGTTGAACGAAATATTTTAAAAATAGAAATATTAAAATAGAAATATTTGAAATAGAAATATTTGAAAAAGAAATATTTGAAATAGAGTATTAGAAAATAGAAATACATGAAGCCGTGTTGATTAGATTGACGCCATTTTGACATGAACGATATTTATATCGATTTTACTCATTTTGAAATAAATTGAATATAAAACGATTTCGAAATGAATTGAATATGAAACGATTTCGAAATAAATTGAATATAAAACGATTTCGAAATGAATTGAATATGAAACGATTTCGAAATAAATTGAATATAAAACGATTTCGAAATGAATTGAATATAAAACGATTTCGAAATGAATTGAATAGAAAACGAATTGAATTCAAACTGAATAGAAAACGAATTGAATTTAAATTGAATAGAAAACGAATTGAATAGAAAACCAATTTGAATTCGAATTGAATAGAAAACGAATTGAATTCAAATTGAAAAGAAAACGAATTGAATTCAAATTGAATAGAAAACGAATTGAATTCTAACTGAATAGAAAACGAATTGAATTCAAACTGAATAGAAAACGAATTTAATTTAAATTGAATAGAAAATGAAATGAATTCGAATCGAATTAAAAATCGATTTGAATTGAAATCAAATAGAAATGAAAGTAAAAAGGATTTATAATAGGAAATTCAATTTTGATTTGAATTTGAAATAAAGGTTGAAATGTTTTTGAAACGAATTCAAAACTATTTATATAATTCATTTTAAATAGAAATCGATGAAATATATATTATATATATAATATAATGGCCTGAATAGAACGCACCGCGATGCGGCAGTTCGCGAATTTCGACCATTTATTTCAAACGGACATTACGGGAGATCCGACCGTCGGATTCTCCTAAAACCGGAACCGTTGGGTTCGTATCGAAAAGAGCTTTCTAACGAATATTAGAAATTTGAAATCTAACGGTTGGATTTGGAGATACGTCCAAATCAAATTTGGAAAAGGTCGCTGTAAGTGCAGTTCGATGGCCGTTGATGGAAATCGACTGTACGGGCCTTGATAAAATTATTAAAAATAGTAATAATTAGTGTAAAATCATAAGAAATGATTTGAAAAGGATTGGGATGAAAAACTCCATATTTGAAAAGATAAAAATAGATTTTTATCAAAATGAACTAGTTTTGAACTGAAATTAAAACCCATTTATTTTTAAATAAATAAATTGGATTTGAAATGGGTTTAAATAGAATTGATTCATGGGTTTATCGTGAACGGTGTTTTAAATAACACTAGTTCTTTAACCCGATAATAATTAGAATGTGATTTGGGTTTGTCGTGAACTGTGTTTTAAATGACACTAGTTCTTTAACCCAGTGAAAGGAGTTTTAATGAATCTACAATTAGATTGAAACGTGAATTGATAATCTAAATTATCAAATTTGGCAAATAAGCGAGAATGGAGTATCACCAGTTTTGCTCCAAAGCGATAGTTAAATCTTTAATTAGATTTGAACATGAAATGGTAATTAATTTTACCGATAACACCATGGAGTTAGATATGGAGTATTACCAGTTTTGCTTCATGGGATGAATAGGTTGGGATTGGGAAATAAAATAAATAATTACCTCGGTGTGGTTCGCTAATCTCGACTAGTTCAGAAAACCATAATTTGGTTTGAAACGACATCCAAAGGAAGATTAAAAGATAAATTTTAAAGGATTTATCTTGGATAAAATTAATGGGAACCTTTCCCTGAGAATATGAATTGGAATGAGGCGTATGTTGTGTTTGTGTAACATTCGTTTTAATATACGCGGGTTGTTCGGAAAGGCCGGGTTTATACCCATTCTGAATAACCGATTCGACGATAAGTCGAAGATAAAGACGGTGGTTGAAGACCGGAAGTCTTCACATCGTTTGGATAATTACTGACGATCCTGATTGGGCTGTACACCCAAGAGGATGGAAATAGTTGGTGGTCGTCCAGACGTACTTGGAGATGGATGGATATGCAAGGAAAGTGCCTTCGGTTTCGTTCAGACCCAGAATGGACTTGTAAATGGACTGTGTGTGTCTGACATTGGATTTTAGTCCGTGCGATTGATCTCTATTAAATATATATCTGTTTGGCGGCGGAGAATTTATTCTCTTGCTTAACTCCCTTCTCTGAGACGTATGAGCTCAGGGGTTATATATTGATGGATATCAAACGCATGGAGTGAATTGCCTGTGTGGCATGCCTAAGTGGCAATTGATCGAGGCTTCTGTTGAAAAGCAAAGTCTTGTGGTGATGATCAAAGCACAGCCTGTGTGGCATAGTTTTGTGTAACGTAAATTCGCGAGCCTCGCACCCCGGTTGTGAACCAAAAACGGGAGAGGACCTCAGGGAGGGCATGCGTTTCCTTCTAGCTAGGGTGGTGTCAGTGACCTACCAGCCCTGACATTTATATACTTTTCACCTGTGTGGTTGTTGCTGTTGCGAGGCGCCTCGGTTTGATCGGACGATCCGGGTCCGATGGAGTCATTCGTTGGCTCATTTACGCCCCAAAGGGCGGGGAAACGTAGTGTTCAGGCATAATAATCCACATCGGTGGACCGGCCCTGACGATCCAAGGCTTGCCTGCGCGCTTGCTTGAGACACGGGCTAGAGCGTCTCGAATCGGTAGAGGACGATCCCTGGCCTCGGTTCATAGATGGAAATCCAATTTCCAAATACGTGACTTTGCGGTTTTATTTGTAAACCTATATATGGTGACATAGTGGCATGGGACGCTCATGTCGCCTATGATTGATACTTATGATTTGAAGTTGTTTTATACACTATGCACTTATAATAGTATCAAATGATTTGTTTTTAAACGTATCAAGCATTCTTGGCTATTATAAGGTAAAAACCCTATCCCCCGTCTTGCGTTGCATTGTGTGATAGGACTTGGGTCTTATAATAGCTTCATTTTTCTTTATTTAGCATTGCGCTGTTTGTTTTATGCACTGGTATTCTTGGGAGGAAACCCGTTCCGTGTTATACGGCGTGGTCCCTTGATTTACCTAACTTTAAAAATAAAGAATAATAACTGTTTTAGTTCTCACACCAGTCACATGACTGACCCGGAGTTTATTGTTTTGACCTAAACTCTGGGTGCCCCTATTTTCGACACGGGCAGCTAGTAGTTTTGGTTTTGCAGATTTATATTCACAGGATCCTTGTTTACAGCTGGAATGATATCCGGAAAGCTTTGTATCCTTATATCTCTTCTAGTTGTGTATTGTATTATTTTCCGCTGCTATGTAATGTATTGTAATCTCTGATATTTATCGAATGTATATTATTTGTTTATACTCTGTATATTCTTGTATTCTGATGAATTGTTGTAATATACAATGAAATGTTCTTCCGTCTGCGTTCTATTTTGTCGTGTTCTCAAAACAATCAGGCGTTTCGAACGGTCTAGATCGGTTTAGCGACTGATTCGGATCGAGCGAAATTCTTGATCGTCACAAGTCACTAGGATCACTACTCCACTGCACTTTGACTAAATGAATCTTTTTGCTCCTTAGCTCTCTAGTTTCTTTGCCAACTATCTTTAATGGCTCTCTTCTGAGCGCTAATTCTGGAGTTATGTCTATATCCTGTTGCGCTGCTTCTTCCACAACAAGATCTGGATCATGAACATGTTTTCTGAGTTGAGACACGTGGAACACATCATGTACACCAGGCAACCAATCAGGTAATGAAACCCTATATGCCAGAGTTCCAATCCGTTCAAGTATAGGAAAGGGACCAATAAATATCGGTGCCAACTTCCCAGTCTTGCCAAATCTGATTACTCCCCGCATTGGAGAAACTCTTAAATAAACATAATCGCCAACGGCAAATGATAAGTCTCTCCTTCTCGCATCAGCATAACTTTTCTGTCGACTTTGTGCGGTTTTCAATCGCTTCTTAATGAAATCGACTTTATCCGATGCTTCTCGAATCATATCGGCCCCTAACACAAGTCTGTTGCCAGGTTCTACCCAACATGCGGGAGATCTGCACGGTCTACCGTATAATGCTTCGAATGGAGACATTCCCAAACTTGCTTGATAGCTATTGTTGTAAGAGAATTCGGCTAGATGTAAGTGATCTTCCCATGAGCCTCCAAAATCGATAACGCAAGCCCGCAGTAAATCTTCTAGAATTCTATTCACCCGCTCAGTTTGGCCGTCTGTCTGCGGGTGATAAGCGGTGCTTAAATTTAATTTGGTTCCCAATTCTGTTTGGAATGCTTCCCAGAACTTGCTAGTAAACAGGGGATCTCTATCACTGACTATATTGAGCGGCACTCCATGTAGTTTAACTATTTCTTTGAAGTAAATCTGTGCTAAACTTTGAGCCGTTCTATTGGATCGGACAGGTATGAAATGGGCAGTCTTCGTGAAGCGATCTACGATTACCCATATGTTGTCGTTTCCTTTCTTAGTTCGAGGCAAGCCATCAATGAAGTCCATCGAAATTTGCTCCCACTTCCAACCTGGAATTTCTAATGGTTGTAATAATCCAGCCAATTTCTGCTGATCGCTCTTAACTAGCTGACAAGTGGGGCATCTGCTAACATATATTGAAATATCTCTTTTCATCGCCCTCCAGCAGAATGTGCGTTTGATATCGTTATACATTTTGCTCACACCGGGATGGATACTTAATTTGGACTTGTGGCACTCATCAAGTATTTCTCTTCGAAGCTCTGGAAGATTTGGGATGCAAATTCTGCCCTTTAATCTTAGAACTCCTCTGTCATCGAGTCGGAAACTTGTGGATTCACCTCCCTTGACTCTCTGACTGACTCTTTGAATAAATTCATCGTCTTTCTGTAGGGTCGAGATCCTGTCAATTAAGGAAGATGTGATGACAAAACTGGCGATGATTTCATTCTTTCTGCTGAGCGCATCGGCTACAAAACTGGCGTGGCACTACCTGTATAGAATTTCAAAATCGTATGCCGCAAGGAATTCTAACAAACACTGTTGTCTCAAGTTTAGATCCTTCCGAGTGAATAGATATTTCAAGGATTGATGATCGGTAAATAGTTCGAACTTCTCGCCCAATAAATAATGCCTCCAGATTCTTAAAGCAAACACGATAGCTAATAACTCAAGATCATGAGTTGCATAGTTTCTTTCATGCGGCTTCAGCTGACGGCTGGCATAAGCGACCACTTGGCCTTTTTGCATTAATACTGCGCCTAGCCCTCTAATAGAAGCGTATGTCCATACAGTCAAGTCTTGGTTGCCTTCTATAATTGTCAATACTGGAGCGGTTGTCAACTTCAGCTTCAGCTCCTGGAAAGCTTCTTCACATTCGGGGGTCCATTTGAATTTCTCATGCTTCTTTGTAAGCTTTGTCAAAACACCCGATATCTTGGAAAAATCCTGAATGAATTTCCGATAGTAACTAGCCAATCCAAGGAAACTTCGAACTTCTGTGGGGGTAGTAGGTTGTTTCCAGTTCTGAATCGCTGTAATTTTGCTTGGATCTACAGCAATCCCTACCTTTGATACGACATGGCCTAGGAACTTAACTTCATCCTGCCAGAAGACACATTTAGAAAATTTAGCTTTCAAGACATTTCTCCTTAGAATTTTCAACACTTGTTCTAAATGTTTTGCATGCTCGCCTTCCGACTTGGAGTAGATTAAAATGTCATCGATGAAGACTAGAACAAATTTATTCAATACACCTCGGAACACTCTGTTCATAAGATCGACGAAGTAGGCCGGAGCGTTACACAAGCCGAACGACATTACTAACCATTCGTAGAATAAATCGGGACCCCTGAAGGCTGTCAAAGGAATACAGTCTTCTACTATACGTAATTGGTGGAAACCTGTAGCTAGGTCCATTCTGGAGAATAATGTTGCTCCATTTAATTGATCTAACAGATCATCTATACGTGGCAAGGGATATTGTTCTTCAATGTCTGCTTATTGAGATCTTGGTAATCAACACAAAGTCTTAGAGTACCGTCTGATTTCGAGACAAATACTACTGCTGCTCCCCAAGCTGAAAAGCTCGGTCTGATCAGACCTTTCCAAAGCAATTCTCAGGTTTGACTACCTAACTCTTCTTTTTCTTTCGGGGCCATTCTTCTAATTGGATGTACTACTGGTCGGGCGTTAGGAATTAAAGCTATCCTGAATTCAATTTCTCTTTGCGGCGATAAGTTTTCTACTTCTTCAAACACATCCACATAGTTTTTAACGACCGGTATCTTTTCTAATGAAGGGGGAGTAACTTCTAAAGAAGACCAAAATTGTGTTCTATTAATTTCGGAACCATGGCATGGTATAGTGATATGCCGAAATTTTGTTTTAACTTGGACGATTCGTTCGGCACATCTAACTTCGGTCTTATATTTTGTCAACCATTCCAAACCGAGAATAACATCAAATTCAGACAAATCCATAACGATTAAGTGGATGGGAAACTTGTAACGTGAATAAGAGATAGGCACTCTGCAGTATGACTTGAGACTAACAGAACCTCCTATCGGATTTTGAACTTTAATTGGTTCTTTAAACTTTCTTTGTTTCAATTTTAACTTGTGAACAATGTTACCAGAAATGAAGCTACGTGATGCACCAGTATCAAAAAGTACAGAAACAGGAATATTTTTAATGGTAAGGGTACCTCCCAAGACGTCGGGTTTACCTGATCCATCAGTGGTAGCTGGCGGGGTCTCCCCGTCATACACATGAGCCACTTGTGCATTCTGCTTTAGAGGACAGTTCCTGCTATAGTGCCCTTTCTTATGGCAGTTGTAGCATTCGGCTGAGTCTGGATTTGCCTTTGGCTTCCTCGGGGCTTTGCACACATTAGAAAAATGTCCTGGCTTCCCGCAGTTGTAGCAATTCCCCTTCGGTATCTTTCCAGGTTTCTGAGTAGCGGCCGCTGTAATGCTAGACTCTGGCTGATCTACTAAAGCCTTGCGCTTATTTCCAGCTTGGTTTTTGGCGCGGTCTTGGCTGGCGTGCCTTTCATCCATATCTTCATAATTGCAAGCCATCTCTACCAATTCCGAGAAGGAAAGTTTGATGTTGCTCATGGCTCTGTCATGGTACTTGCACTTTAGCCCAAATATAAATCTCTTGTTTTTAGCTTTGTTAGTCATAATAAGCTCTGGAGCATAGCGCGACAACTGAGTGAATTTATTGAGGTAATCCTGGATAGAGAGATCTCCCTGCTGGAGATTAGCAAACTACTCTCGCATCCTCTCTAAGGCCTGTTCAGGTACAAACTTCTCGTTGAACATGGTTTTGAATTGCTCCCACGTCCTGACAGTACCTGCTGCATCCTCTGAGGTGATGGCATCCCACCACAACTCTGCTTCCTCCTGTAGGAGCTAAATACCTAGTCGTGCTTTGTTGTTGGTCCCCAAACCCATTCCTTCAAAGATCTTTTCACAGGTCTTCAACCAAGCTATAGCCTCTGTCACTGTACCAGTGCCAGAAAAGGGTTTTCCCCCAAGGTTCCTATACCTCTTCGCTACTCTATCTAGCTCAAAGTCCTCGGGTGCTGGTGGCTGAACAATAGGGCCTCCCTCAACTACGGGGATATTCCCCCGTCCTCCTGCTACTCCTGCTCGGCCTCCACGGCCTCCTCTAGCTGCTGCTGCTCGTGTAGCCATCAGAGATAGTACTGTATAAGCAAGAAAAGAGTCAAGCTCACAGATTTGATAATTTTCGTATATGATAAAGCAGGGGAACATAAGGAAAGATAATGATGTACTGATCAAATTGTTTTGCTAATCTGCTTAGCTCATTCTAGGACATTGCTAATCCTATCTCTAATGAGCTACTTGCCTTAGAACACTACTGATTCTATTCTGACGAGGTGTTTAATGTGTTAGATCCCGGAACTAAGGTTAACCAAAGCTCTGATACCAACTGTGACGATCCCAAAATCCAAGGGGCGGTATTAAGGATAATCATTGGAATATAACACATTAATCATCATAGCAGAGTACAGATAATAGCAGAAACAATAAATAGAATGATTTTACATGGATATGACAGCGGAATCACAACATGTAACAACATCAGAATAGCACAGCGTAGGATATAACTTAGTAAATAAAAGGGAAGTGATCAGTCATCATCGCCAGAGGCAGAATACATACATGCAGTGAGACATAATAAGGGTATCAGTCTACATCGCCGAAGGCGGTACATATACATACGAGAATAAATACTGAAAATAAAGCAGTCTGCATCGCTAGTGGCGGAATCATAATATAAGTACAATAATGGCGGAAAATGTCAAAGTCGTCTCTGTGAAGTCAGCCTCGCCATGAGCCAAAATGCACTCTATGCAACAGTGCAGAGCCAAAAACAACCTGTCACCTGTGAACTAGGCTGCCCGTGTGGAAATAAGGGCACCCGCGTTTGCAAAGTGAAACAAACAACGAGTCAGTCATGGGGACCGGTATGAGGAATCTATTTAACAGTTTAAACAACAGTAATAAGCAAATCATTGGACCACGCCACTTTCGCGGAACGGGTTTACTCCAGTGATTGCTAGTGCATTTAAAACAAAGTAAATTCTTTAAAACAACGCAATGCTTTTAAAAGAATGAAGCCATTATAAGACTCAAGTCCCATCACACAATGCAACGCAAGCCGGAGGATAGAGTTTTACCTTATAATGGCCAAATATGTTTGATACGTATAAAGAAAAATCAATTGATATTATTACTAGTGCATATATGTTTCAAAAATGAATAGCATCATAAATATCAATCATAGGCGGCATAGCTACCATCTACTATGTCGCCATACTAGTTCTACAATCGAGTCCGTTATTTCATATTGGAAATTGGATTTCCGTCATGAGTCGAGGCAAGGGGCAAGCTCCTCTCCGCTTCGAGACATTCTAGCAAATGCCTCAGGACTACACACTCTGGGTAACCCTGGATCGGCTGGGCCGGTCCTCTCTTACGTTTGAGGATTAATTATGCCTAAACACACGTTTCCCGGTCCTTACAGACCTATAATCGAGGCGCCTCGCATTCCAACAACCAAATAGGTGAAAAATAGATATAAATGTCAGGGCTGGTAAGTCACTGACACCACCATAGCTAGAAAGAAACGTCGTGCTCTCCCAGCGGTCTGTATCCCGTTTTTAACTCATACCGAGGTGTGAGGCTCGCGAATCCACGCTATACACAAAGCTAGGCCACGTAGACCGTGCTTTGATCATCATCCACAAGACTTTGCTTTGCAATAGAAGCCTTGATCACAGCATCTTGGCATGCCACATAGGCAATCCACTCCATACGATTGATTTCCATCGATATATAACCTCTGAGCTCGTACGTCTCAGAGAAGGGCGTTAAGCAAAAGAATAAATTCTCCGCCGCCAAACAGATATATATTTAACAGAGATCAATCTGTATAGAACAAAATCCAATGTCAGACACACAGTCCATTTACAAGTCCGTTCTGGGTCTGAACGAAACCGGAGGCGTCAAATTCCTCGTATATCCGTCCAATCAACACATACGTTCAGACGGCTACTACTTCCGTTCCTTCACGGTAGCTACTCCGGTCAGGAACCTCAGCAGTGCCCATCCAACCGATACGAAGATCGTCGGTCTTGAATCATCTTTGTATTTTCCAATTCGAATCGCTCGATAAATTATTTTAAATGAGGGTTAGCTTGGCCTTTTCAAATAATTCACGTAATTATAATTTAAATCGATTCTTTCCATGGTTATATTATTCGACATCCATCTTTCAGTTCTTTAGTGTTATTTTCGTGTCAAGCACATACAACCATCAAATATCAAACAATTCAAGCCCAATTGGTCTATTTGCAATCTATGTTGCTTATAATATTTTATAACGATTTTTCGCCATTTTTATTAATTTAAAAATGGCCATATTTAATTAAACGACGTTTCAGGTCGTGCCGTGGCACTGGCGCTGTTTTTCCCCTAATTTGTTTTACACATATCGGGAAATATAACCGTTGGATTTCTACAAAGTCTATATCAGTGGGAAGATATTCCCAAAGCGAACCCAACGGTTCCAGTTTCGTGAAAATCCGACGGTCGGATCTTCCGCACTAGTCGTTTGAAGTTACGGTTTCAAAATTCGAACTGCAGCGCCGTTATTCGATTTAATTTAATTATATTTATATTTATATATAAATATAAATGATTCTGGTGCTGTTTTTCTTCGGATTTGAATTAAACATTCCGGACAATCCAACCGTTGGATTTTTACAAGGTTGGTGCCGTTGGGAAGATATTTCCAAGGCGAACCCAGCGGTTGCGGTTTCGGGAAAATCCGATGGTCGGATTTCTCGTACTAATCGTTTCAAATTACGATTCCGAAACACGAACTTCACGGCTTCTATTCCTATAAATTATATTTATATTTATATATATAAATATAGTTCATTCTATAATTCCAACTATAGTTCATTCTATATTTTCAACTTCGTTTTCACTTCAAATATTTCACTAACGCTTTAATATTTCGAAAAATTTCGCCATAACCTCCTTTGTACGGGTAGGGGTTTGGAAATTTATTGGGCCATGTTAGGTACCCAATAAATCCTAAAAAGCATCCACATATTTATAGTGATATATTCTGGTGTTTACGGGGGAGCATGTATAGATAATCACTCTAGAGAACAAATTCTCGTCACCCCCGTTTCCGTGTGGAAATAAATAGTCCATGTGCCGTATCTAATAACTAGAGAGACGTGATTATTGTCAACTCCAGACCCGTGTGTGGTTTTTATTAATTTGGCGATTTATCGTTATATTTTATATAGTCCATATCAGTCATCAGTTCAACCTGTAGTATATAGTCATCGCCATACAAGCCTCTCGCTCGTATGGTAAATCTTCCACCTCGTCACACAAGCTCCAATTGCTTATGTGGAATATGATGAAGTATGCCTATCATCAAGAAGTATGCCATGTAGTGTAGTTCAAAATTAATTGTTACTATCCTATGGCGATGTTTATTATTTCACACAGAATAACCAGCACTCCGCATCCAATGGTATTCACAGGAGTTGATATAAAAATAAAATTGCGCAGCCAACTCATCAAGGCTTACCTATTTGTCGGGCACGCAAATAATTTCTTTACTCTACAGCTAATCCATTTTTCCTGTTCAACACATGTATATATATGCAGAACAAAGCTAATAATAATATTTCTAGTAAACTATTATTTATTTCAACACGTGTGTATTTTTATCGAAGCGTATACATGATAAAAGAAATATTTTTATCATCAAAAATATTTATTCAACACGTGAATGTTTTTAACACTTCATATTCACAATTAAGAAGTAGATTTTATTGTCTATTCATTTTATTTTAAAATACGATAACATTCAACACATGAATTTCAACTCGACGAGCGAATTGCAACTCAACGCATTAATATTCTCTATAGTTTGTATATATATAAAAATGTGATTTTTATCGCTAAAGCTATTTGTTTAAATTCAAATAATATTCAACACATGAATTTTGATTCAACGAATGAATTTCAACTCAACACATGAATATTCTCTATAGTTTGTATATATATAATAATGTGATTTTTATCGCTAAAGCTATTTGTTTAAATTCAAATAATATTCAGCACATGAATTTTGATTCAACGAATGAATTTCAACTCAACACATGAATATTCGCTATAGTTTGAATATACATAAAAATGTGATTTTTATCGCTAAAGCTATTTGTTTAAATTCAAATAATATTCAACACATGAATTTCAACTCAATGAATGAATTGCAACTCAACACATGAATATTCGCTATAGTTTGTATATATATAAAAATGTGATTTTTATCGCTAAAGATGTTTGTTTAAATTCAAATAATATTCAACAAATGAATTTCAACTCAATGAATGAATTGCAACTCAACACATGAATATTGGTTTCAATATATGTAATTTATTTCAACGAATGAAAATTATTCTAACACATGTATATTTCAGAAAATTTCGGCAGCATAACGACAGGGTAGTTAAAACCGGGACCGTCCTTAGTACGGCTCCTCGCTCTACCTTAAAACCTCGCGGTTTTTGATAATGGGGATCATGCATCTAGTTCGCACGCAGGCGGCATGTTTTATTTTCATTTCCACAATCCTATTCTAATTTGTTTCAACTACAAGAGGGTATTTTTCAACCACAAAGGTATTTTTCAACCACAAAGGTATTTTTCAACCACAATATCAACCACAAACAATTATTTCCAACCATTCGCTATACCATATAATATCACGTCAATCACAAACAATAAATATCATCCATGGTCTGTGGACGAGGGGAGTATATATATATATATATATATATATATATATTATTCCTATAATTCACTTGCATTTCATCACAATTCAAAGCATACATGTTTCATTCAACGCTTGTATAATTTGTACATCGCTAATATAACTTATACAACACATGTACATGAGGTATACAATGCGTATATAATTTACACTTCGCTTATATAATTTATACAACGCGATTCCATTCACACAATTCAGTTTAGATTCCTCACATTGGTTTTTGCAGTGCTAAAAATCGTAGGAAGATCAGAAAAATCCGCGGCTTCTTCTAGACGGTAGAGAGCCTCCTTGCGGTCACGGTGTCTCCTGTTTCATCGAATTTCGTTAACGAACGAAAAAGGCATTATTTTTCAAAGTTTTGCAACACTTAAAAGTGCTATTTTCATTTCAGAATAATAAAGGTCGTACCTTTATTTGAAGGTTCAAAACTAGGTTAGCAAAATTCGTGAAATCCGTCGATCGTTGCTTCGATCAGGTAGTGCCACGCCCTCGGGCTTGGAGAGGCGCGCCTGGGCCTAGGAGTGGGGTCAGTTCGGTGGTCGGAGGAAGGCTGGGCGGTGTCGGAAAGATGTCGACTTCGTGGGGGTGGTTCAGGCGATACAGGCGATGGTGGAGGGCGGGGTTTTGTCGGATGTGAAGAGGGGACGAAGGGCCGTCGAACTGGGGTGGTGGCGGGGGCTAACTACGTCGGAGGTGGTCGGAAAATGGAAGAGAAGGACGGAGCAACGTGGGATGTCGATATCGCCTGGGGCGGCTAGGGTTTCTGAGATTTTTTTTATTATTATTTTTTAAAGAAAAAATCCTATTGGTCGAGATTTTATAGGAAGTTTTAAATAGTGTTTTTACAAACGAACTCGAAATCAAACCCAACGACTGTCGCCCCTAGCAAAATACCCTCATTCCGGACACAATGGGATATGTTTCGTTGGCCAATTCGACTGTTACAGTCAGTTATTTTTCAAATTAAAATATAAAACATTCAATATTTAATTTGAACATACATTTCAATTTGCCAGGGCCACAAACTGAATCGAAAAATTCCAAAAAAATAAATCTAGCTTTGTTTTGACGATACGGTCCTAACAAAACCAGTTTCGTCGAATTCTGAGCTCGTTTGCAAAATGGCCATTTTTAGGTCGACCCATTTTAACAGAAATTGACCAATCACATTTTCTTTTGCCCCGCTCACATACTAGCTTCAAAAATTATGAAATTTGAAACCTAGCAATAGTTTGACATCCCAGACCCAACAAAAGTGGTTTCGTCGAATTCCAAGGTCGTATGCAAAATATCAATATCCAGGGCTATATATGCTATATAACGACCTTTCTGAAAATTCATTTGGCCATAACTTTTGATTCCCGTTATGAAACTTCGATTTTTCAGATTCGTTAGAAAGGTATTCATAGAGAGATTTAAATATTTTTAGTTTCGCTAAAATCCGTTATATTTTCCACCCGGTACAGTCAGACAAAGTTTGTATTCAAAATTTCAAACTGCAATACTATACCCAATTCTTTATTTTATTGAAATATGCTATTTCAATTATTCAAATTCTTTGGTAATAACCAATTTTAAAAATTTTAAATTGTTCACATTTTCCGGGTTATTACACCAACCCTCACCCCCCCCTCGACCACCGTATCGCCTGAATCAGGCCCAGGAAGTCGCCGACTTCCCAGCGCCACCCCGATCGCCACCGACCACCGAGCCACCCCAAACCGCCACTGACAGGACCGCCTCTCCTTCCTCTTCCACGTCAGCACCTCCGATCGTCCCCTCGTGCCTCGATTTTCGCGAAAACCGCAACCCTAGTTTCGAACCATCGTGAAAGGTTAGTTCTTTTTTATGTTTGCACTTTGAAAAATCATATCTTTATGGTGTGTTGACGATATTCGATGAAACAGGAAACATCGGGACCGCAAGGAAGCTCTCTACCACATAGAAGAAGCCGCGGATTTTTCTGAGTCATCTACGATTTTTAGCACTCCGAAAACCAATGTGAGAAATCTAAATTAAATGAATTTGAATGGAAATTGTCGTGTATAAATTATATAAGCGAAATATAAATTACACACGTGTTGTATACCTCATGTACATGCGATGTGTAAGCTATATAAGCGAAGTATAAATTATACATGCATATAATAATTGATATATGTGTTGAAATGCAAGTGAAATATAGCAATAATATATATATATATATATACTCCCCTCGTCCACAAACCATGGACGATATTTATTGTTGTGAATTGGTGTGAAACATTGGATGAAAAATACGAATGGTTGAATAATTGTTTGTGGTTGATATTGTTTGGTTGCGGTTGAAAAATACCCATTGGTGATTGAAATGAATTGGAAAAATTGTGGAAATAAAAATAAAACATGCCGCCTGCGTGCGAATTAGATGCATGAATCTCCAATGTCAAAAACCGCGAGGTTTTAAGGTAAAGCGAGGAGCCGTACTAGGGACGGTGCCGGTTTTAACTACCCTGTCGTTATGCTGCCGAAATTTTGAATAATATTTATGTGTTAGAATTATTTTCATATGTTGAAATTATCTTCATGCATTGAAATTAGAGTCATACGTTGAAACTATATCCATGTGTGGAAATGTTCATGTGTTGAAAAGTGATGGGTGAAAATTAAATTCATTTGTGAAGGAATGAAGTGTTTAAACAATAAAAATTTCATCTTTCTTATATGAACAACATATATAAAATATCCATGTGTGGAAATGCTCATGTGTTGAGAAGTGTGTGTATTGGAAAAGTTCATGTATTGAATAAAAGGATCGAACAATAAAAATCACATTTTTATTGAAATTATAAAGTGTTGAAAACATTCATTTGTTGAATAAATATTTTAAATGATAAAAACACCATTTTTATCATATATGTGAGATGTTAAATATATGCGAGCGTTGAAATAAATATTTGTGAAAGGAATATTATTTTTAACATGCATAGGAACTAAATAAAATAGTCATGTGTTGAAATATATTTTAGTTCGCCAAAATTATCAATTTTGAAATGTGAAGTGTTAAAAATAGCCACTCGTTCAAATAAATATGCATGAGTTGAAATGTTCATTAATTAGCTAATGATATGATTTTTTCCTATGCATGCAACATTAGAATGAATGGTGTTTTTAAACCAAATTGAATCAAATATGAAGTTGAATGGAAAATGATAAGTGATAAGAACTGTATACATGTACATGCATATTTATTGAACAGGTTATAGCAAAGGGGCTAGAGAAGAGGAATAAAATTTTATGCCCGACAAATAGGTACACGTTTACTGTTTTGTTTGGGTGATGATTTTATGAGCCTGTTGGCTAGCCGCTTGGCTTTTTCTTTTTCTTTTTCTTTTTGACATGAGACGCCCGTGTGGCTATTTGGGAATTTTCCCAGCCCCTCCCGTACAAAGGAGGTTATGGCGAAATTTTCCAAAATTTAAAGGCGTTAGTGAAATATTTGAAGTGGAAACGATATAGGAATTTTTGAATGAAATATATTTATATAAATATAAATAAAATTAAAACGAAACGTGGACGTGCAGTTTGTGTTTTGAAACCGTGATTTCAAACGACTAGTGCGGGAAATCCGACCATTGGATTTTCCTGAAACCGCAACCGTTGGGTTCGCCTTGGAAATATCTTTCCAACGGCACCAACTTTGTGAAGATCCGACGGTTGGATTGTCTGGAATGTTTAATTCAAATCTTAAGAAAAACAGCGCCAGAAACGATTATATTTATATATATATATAAATATAATTAAATTAAATCGAATAACGACGCTGCAGTTCGTAAATTGAAATCGTAACTTCAAATGGCTAGTGTGGAAGATCCGACCGTCGGATTTTCCCAAAACTGAAACCGTTGGATTCATTTTGAAATGACCTTCCTAATGATATAAAATTTGTGATGATCCAACGGTTAGATTTCCAGATATGTGTAAAACAAATTTAGTGAAAAACAGCGCTAGTGCATCGGTACGACCTGAATCGTCGTTTAATTAAATATGGCCGTTTTAAATAAATAAAAATGGCGATATATCGTTATAAAATACTATATACGATATAGTGTGGAAATAAACCAATTTTGTTGTGATTGCTTGATATGTGATGGTTGAATGTATTTAGCATGAAGATTATAACTAAAGAACTGAAATGTGAATGTTGAATAGTGCAACCATGTGATAAATTGATTTGAAAATCTAAATATACGTGGGTTATTTGAAAAGGCCGAGTTCATCTCATTTCAAATAATCGATCGACGTTGAGAAGTCGAAAAGTCGAAGACGGTTGAAGACCGACGATCTTCACTTTGGATGGATGGGCGCTACTGATGCTCGTGATTGGAGTAGCTACCGTAAAGGAGCTGAAGTAGTAGCCGTCCAGACATACTGTTGATTGTACGGATATGCGAGGAATTGGTGCCTCCGGTTTCGTTCAGACCCAGAATGGACTTGTAAATGGACTGTGTGTCTAACATTGGATTTTGTTCTGTGCTGATTGATCTCTGTTAAATATATATCTGTTTGGCGACGGAGAATTTATTCTCTTGCTTAACGCCCTTCTCTGAGACGTACGAGCTCAGAGGTTATGTATTGATAGAAATCAGTCGCATGGAGTGGATTGCCTGTGTGGCACGCCTAAGTGGCATATGATCAAGGCTTCTGTTGCAAAGCAAAGTCTTGTGGTTGATGATCAAAGCATGGTCTGTGTGACGTAGCTTTGTGTATAACGTGGATTCACGAGCCTCACACCTCGGTATGAGTCAAAAACGGGATAGTAACTGCAAGGAGAGCACGACGTTTCTTTCTAGCTAAGGTAGTGTCAGTGACCTACCAGCCCAGACATTATATATACTTTTCACCTGTGTGGTTGTTGGAATACGAGGCGCCTCGGTTATAGGTCTGTAAGGACCGGGAAACGTGTGTTCAGGAATTGCCAATCCTCAAAAGTAAGAGAGGACCGGCCCTGAAGATCCAAGGATCATAGTGGGGTCCTGGGACATTTGCTAGAGTGTCTCGAATCGGAGAGGAGCTTGCCCCTTGCCTCGACTCATGAAGGAACCCAATTTCCAATACGAAATATGCGGACGTGATTGTATTACTAGTATGGCGACATAGTAGATGGTAGCTATGCCGCCTAGGATTGATATTTATGATTGAATTTGCTTTTGAAACATATATGCACTAGTAATAATATCAAACACTTTTGTTTTATTCGTATGAAGCATTTTTGGCCATTATAAGGTAAAACTCTATCCTCCGGCTTGCGTTGCATTGTGTGATGGGACCTGAGTCTTATAATGGCTTCATTTTATAAAAAGCATTGCGATGATTTAATCATTTACTTTATTTCATGCACTAGCACTCATTGGAGTAAACCCGTTCCGCGAAAGTGGCGTATTCCTTTGATTTGCCTGATTATTGTTGTTAATAAGTTAAGTAGATTTCTCATACCAATCCCATGACTGACTCGTAGTTTGTTTCACCTTGCAAACTCGGGTGCCCTATTTTCACACGGGCAGCCTAGTTAGAGGTATCTGGTGCACTTTTGGTTCATGGCGAGGCTTGACTACACCGTGCTGACTTTGACTCTTTCCGCCATTATTGTATCTATATTATGATTCCGCCATTGGCGATGTAGACTGATATTTATTTTGTGTACTCTTTATGTATGATTCCGCCTCTGGCGATGGTGACTGATTATGTTTATTATGGACTAAGTTGTATCCTGCGCTGTGCTCTCTGATGTGGTGATATCTATATGATTCTGCTGTCATATGTGTGTAAATTATTCTATTTTATGTTCATGCTATTATCTGTGATCTGCTAATGATGGTTAATGTGTTATATTCCAATGATTATCCTTAACACCGTGTCACGGGGTTTTGGGATCGTCACACCCGAAGTCCCCGATGCAGGGGAGGTTATGGCGAAATTTTTCGAAAATTTAGTGTGTTAGCCAAATTTTTGAAGAATTTGAAAAGTTCTTAGAAACTGTAAAGTTGAAGAACTTAAGCCGTAATGAAAATAATGAAAGTTGAGTTGATTAGTTAAACAACTTTCAGCTTCGTTCCTTTTCGGGGATGAAAAGTTTTAAGTGGGGGAGATTGTAATAACCCGGAAATTTAGAGCCAGTTTAAAATTTTTATTCTGGCAATTTTATTGAATTTTGAATATTTAAAATGAATTATTTTAAATAATAGTGACAAAAAAATTTATTTTGAATAAAATTAGAACGTATATATTTATATAGATCGTCGTTAGAACATAAATATTTATTTTTAATTATAAAACGAATTGAAAATGGCGCGGTAGTTTGAAAATTCGATTTCAAATTTCAATTCGATGTACATGATTCAAAATAAATCACATTTTAGCGAAACCAAAAATATTAGAATCTATTTGAGTATATCTTTCCAACGAATCCGAAAAATCCAAATTTCATAGCGGGAATCAAAAGTTACGTCCAGTTGAAAATTCAGAATAGTCGCTATGGAATTCTGGCCCTTAAAAAAATGGAAATTTTGCAAACGGCCTCGGTTTTCGACGAAACCACTTTTGTTGGATCCGCGATGTCAAGTTATTGCTAGGTTTCAAAATTCGTAATTTTCTGAATCAATATGTGCGTGTGGCAAAGGAAAACGCATTTGACCAGTTTTAGTTGATTTTAATCGACTAGAAAATGGCTATTTTTCAAACGGTCTCAGAATTTGACGAAATCTGTTTTGTTAGAACCGTATCGTCAATGCGAAGGTAGAAAATATTTTTTGGGAATTTTTAGAGTCCGTATGTGACCCTAGTAAATTGAAATGCGCGTTCAAATTCAATATATAGATTTATATTTTGATTTTGACCAAAACTGATCGAAACGATCAAATCAGCTTACGATACACATCCCATTGTGTTCGGAATGAGGGTAATTAGCTATGGACGACAGTCGGTGGGTGATATTTTGAGTTCGAAATAAAAAGTTGCTTTTTGAAATTAAATAATAAAAATAAAAAAAATAAAAAAACCCTCTCCCTCTCTATATCGCAGAAGACCCCCCATTCATTTTCAAAAAGAAAGAAAAAAAGGGGGCTTCATGCCCTAATATGCACCGCGCACCGCCAAGGGGGAGGACCACCGCCGCACGCCCCTACCGCCGCACCCCTCCCCTTCCGCCACCACCTCCTTGCCCCCTTCTCTCTCGAACTTGCTGAAGACCCCCCCAAACTGATTTGAAACAGCCGCACGCCCCTCTCCTGGCCCACAACCCGACCACCTACCACGACGCCGACCGCCAGAGGCCCCCGACCACCAGACCGCCGCCATCTCCTCCCCCCTGACCCAAAACCACCGTGAAACCCCCCCCTTGCTGGAAAAAAAACTGTAAGTATATTTACCTTCCTTTATTTTTTTATATATAATATAACATTGTTTTATAAGGAAAACTGGTTTTTACATATAGTTTTGAAAATTAAAAATACGATTTTGAATAGGAAAAGATTTGATTTTTTTTTGTTTGTAAAGAAAGGTTTGATTCTTGACCAGAGAAAAGAAATGTTTTTATAAATTATAACGATATGATTGTTATAATAAAAAGCAAAGATTAAAGATATGATTTTTAATATGACATGACGATGAAGTTGAGATTTTTAAATCGATAAAGAATAGATTTTTAATGGTGTAAAGATCGGATTTTTATATATTATAGAATAGAATAAAAATGTGATTTTTATTTATAGAGTAGCGAGATAAAAATATGATTTTTATCAATATGAAGTAGCGTAAAAAATTGGATTTTTATTGTATAAAGAGCACTTTAAAAATATGATCTTTATTATAATGGAGCAATAAAAATATGATTTTTATATTAGAAAAGTTTGAATCTTTATATAGTTGACATGGTAAAGTAAAAATGAGATTTTTATATAGGAAGTAACGAAATAAAAATATTATCTTTATAATGTAAACATCGTGTTAAGGATGTGATTTTTACACAGATGGCTTTGAAGTAGAAATATAATTTTATTATATGATTTTTTTACAATAGAAAATATAAAAATGTGATTTTTATATATGTAGCGAACACGGACGACGAAAGTGACAAAGGGCGAGCACAGCGAAGTTTCCCTACATATGAAGAGTCATGGCGATCGGTTTAGCTAGTCGGTGAGAACTCCTCACTTTTATTTTAATTTCTAGTTGAAATATATACTAGGATGTAGACGGTGCTTAGCAGCACCCGACACCCATCGTCCATAGACCATGGACGACTTGTTTGATTTTGTGTGTTGTGAAAATTGATTGAGATGTGTGTTGAAGTAAAATGTATATTCATGTGTTGAAATAAAATATATATTCATGTGTTGAAATAAAATATATATTCACGTGTTGAAGTAAAATAAATATTCATTTACAAATTGAACGCTTTGTTTATGTACACCGATTTGACTGATATTGATTGGGACGATAAATTTTACACATCGCCCAACTGCACAAATAAAATATGTGTTTGATTGATTGAAACCCCACACGGGTATTGGGATGATATTTTACGTACACTAATCCTGATTGTTTAGTTGTATGTCAACCGATGGGTTGACAGGCCGTGTAAGCGTTAATTATTTATATTTAATGCTTATGCAGTTGTGTGGTGCACTCTGGATGATGATTGATTATTTATCGTTGCGGTTATATACGTGTGTTGTATATAATCCATATAATTAACACTATATGGTAATTGATTGGGCCTCATTCCAATTTGGAAAATAAGAAATATAAATTCATGTGTTGAATAGAAATATATATATTCATGTGTTGAATAGAAATATAATTTCATGTGTTGAATATAAATATATATATATATTCACGTGTTGAATAGAAATATAAATTCATGTGTTGAATAGAAACAAAAATTCACGTGTTGAATAGAAGTATAAATTCATGTGTTGAATAGAAATATAAATTCATGTGTTGAATAGAAAATATTCATTTGTTGAATAGAATAATGAAGTTATTGAAATATATAAAGCCGTGTTGATTAGATTGACGCCATTTTGACGTGAAAGATATTTATATCGATTATATTCATTTTTAAAATGAATATAGGAAAGTAAGTGATTTCAAAATATATTGTTTTGAAAATATTATCATTTGTATATCGATGATGTGGAATATTCAATTTTGATTCAAAATTGAATATGAAGTTGAAATCGTTCTGAAAACGAATTTAAAACGATTTATAAAATAAGTTTTAAAAGGAAATCGACGAAATATATATATAATATATATTATATATATATTATATATATAATGGCCTGAATAGAACGCGCAGCGCCGCGGCCGTTCGCGAATTTCGACCATTGACTTCGAATGGATATTACGGGAGATCCGACCGTCGGATTCCCCTAAAACAGGAACCGTTGGGTTCGTATCGAAAAGAGCTTTCTAACAAATATTAGAGATTTAAAATCTAACAGTTGGATTTGGAATTATGTCCAAATCAAATTTGGAAAAGGTCGCTGTAAGTGCAGTTTGATGGCCGTTGATGTAAATCGACCGTACGGGCCTTGATAAAATATTATTAAAAATGGTAATAATTGGTGTAAAATCATAAGAAATGATTTGTGAAGAACTGGGATGAAAAATTCCATATTTGAAAGGATAAAAATAGATTTTTATTGAAATGAACTAGTTTTGAACTAGAATTATAATCCTATTTATTTTTAAAATAAATAAAGTGGATTTGAAATGGTTTTGAAAATAATCAGAAATTCCTATAATTTAATTGGAATGGATTTGAATCGAAATTGTCTTTGGAATATTTCGATGTTGGATTTCGTGATGATACATATATGTTGTGGGAATTTGAAAGATATATTTATATCGTTATTTCCAATACGATATTTGTTGGTCATAGAATTTGATATTGAATATAAGCCGATATATTTTCTATTCAGAGCCTTGTGTTTAATATCAAATGTGTTTTGGGTTTGTCGTGAATTGTAACACCCCACATCCGTTAGTGTCACTCACAAAGGGAATGCACTAAGTTCTGTGGAGCATTTAGGGTAAAAGATGCAGATAAATTACAAGACAGACTGAATATTAAACAGCGGAAAATAAAACTTTGCTTTATTGATAAAATAGTTTGTACAGTGGTTTCTTTACAATATCAGAGTATCATCTGTCTTACAAAACAAAGAAGCATAAAAACAACATTTATATTCCCCGATTTTAGCACGAGCCAGCCATAGCATCTGAAAAGAGAATCCGAGCAAACTTCGACAAATCTTCAAGCTAGGAAAGAGTGGCAGTCCAACTTAACCTGAGCTAAACTATTCCCTCCTTTACTACCTGGGGGGAGGAGGGGGGAGGGAAACGGAAGAAAAGAAGACGAAAGAAAAACAGAGTCAGACATAAAGCCTGAGTAAGTTCAGTAACTTCTAGCATTTGAACATGGAAAAACAAAACGACATGAATTAACTGAATACAAGATTACACCATGACGATAGGGTCAACAAGATTAGACATGGTAATCACAAGATATGCTAAGATAAGATAAACTGGATACGCTCTAATACTTTCGCTGCTTCGCTATTTCCTTGTTATACTGGTTTCTATATCTCTGCACCGCCTATCTAGTGTCCCAACTAGTAACGATAACGTGATCCCAATCCCTGTGTTTTCCATTGCCTTCCGGCATACATTCATTATTTATTACCTAGATCAAATCTAGGGTTTTCTGTCAAGTGCTTTCTAGATTTAACTAGAGTTTACGCTATCTGCTGAACGCTTCTCGGATTCAGGATTTATGCCACCTAGTCCAACTAGGGATTACGCTACCTGTCGAACGATGCCCCCAAGTCTAGGACACACTACCTAGAGTGGTATATGTTCCTATACTTCCCCACGCATGTATCGCGAATCGTTATCGCTTGTCTAGATGCACATGTCCTGTAATGTGCGGTCCGAGTCCTGTGACAGGGCAAATCAAGGAATACAGAACTCGGTCGGGAGCTTTCAGATATCTGCCGATGTAGATGCTAAGGTCTGTTTTTATTCCAGTGGCTATGGTCCCATTTGACCCCTCCCTCAACTAATGAAAGGCACACCATGTAAAATGAGAACTATACGCCGGTCCCCGATGCCCCTCTATCCTATGGCCATCCTCACCCATAACTAGATAGCAAGTATATGGTCTTTTGGAGTTCTCCGCCTTTCCGCTTCACGTATCTCGATTGACTCAAGATGGATGGTAGACGACGAGTTGCTATCACAGGGCTACCGTTTTCTCGCCGAATCACGCTGGTCCATCCTGGTCTTTAGGTTGCCATGTATTGCAACCAAGGCATACCCCTGGTTCTTCTATGCAGACCTTAACCTCTGTGAGCCCAGGAGGATCATCTGCAGCCTCACAGAGGGATACCAAGAGTACCCTCACGTCCCCTCGAAGCCTCGGGCTTCGTAACCCAATTCGTTGGAGCCTTCTTTCTACTCAGACGGACATTCGCTCCTTCCCATGTTATACTAAGACTTACTACTTAGTTTTACTAACTAAGATTTACCACTTAGTTTCCAGAATCGTTGTTTTCTTAACTAAGGTTTACTACTTAGTTCTCTTTCCCGTCAATTTGGATTGGTTAAGTGTCATTAGTCAATTCAAGCCAACTTAAACCCTCTTTATTTACCCTGTTAAACTGGTTAAGTGTTGTCAGTAACTCATGTTGACTTAACCCTACCACAAACCAAGTTATATCGGTTAAGTATTTATTACTTAACCCTACCCATTCACCCTGTATTGGTTAAGTGTTCCTTTTTAATTTAACCTTGCCCGTCTGTTTTAACTAACATATTATTATTAATGGTTAAGTATTATCCCTTCATGTTTTAGACTTAACCCCATTCCTTTATCACAACCTGATGGTTAAGTTTTCAAGTTTACTTAACCCTACGGTCTAGCCTAGCTAACATATCAAATTGGCTAAGCGTATTAGATTTTACTTAACCCCAACCTCTAGTCTAGTTAACATGTTAATTTGGCTAAGTGTATTAACTTTACTTAACCCCTACAAATCTTGTCTTGCTACCTTGAGTTTGGTTAAGTGTCTCTATGGACTTAGCCCTCCCATTCTAGCTTAACTGTGTTAAGTTGGTTAAGTGTTCCTATAGACTTAACCCTCCCATTCTAGCTTAACTGTGTCTGTATGAACCTAACCCCACCCATCGGTTTGGTTATCTTATTGAATTGGTTAAGTGTCTTAGTTAACTTAACCCTACCAATCTTGTTCTAGCTTTAACTAAATAAATTAAAGCCGCTACCACTCACATTAGACAGATATTGTTGCGATTACTGGATGTGCCGGTTGGTTCCGGGCAGGTTTACATCGCAACTCAGTCTAACCTCGGGTTAGGCATATTCGTGTTTTCTAAGTTCAAAAGGGTTTTGATTAGTTTTCAAATCAGGTTTTGAAAGTAACAATCTCGTCTGTCGGATCAGTTAGGGATAGTCAGGGAGAGCAGGAAACTTGTATTTTCCAAACTCAAGCCTAGACACTATCCTCTCTGTCACCCTATAACTTTCTGGTGTTTCATTAAAAGAGATGTCGTTAATAAATCATTAGTTTGTCTAAATTTACGTTTCTCATTTAGGACAAATTCTATAAGTAAATTATTCCTAATTTACTTATTTCCCAATTACTCTTTTAATGTAATCTGTCTACATTTATTTCTATGCCCCATTTTCCCCTCTATATCATATTTATGCTTTTTGGTATGTAAACTATACCAAATTAAGTGTCACTAACCATGATTTTGCTAAACCTGACAGTTATTCCCAATTATGGCCAATTTCACATTTATGCCAATATACTTACCGTGCCAAATTAGCTAATCCAATTCCGATTCACATTCTAATTCACGTCAAACTAGACTTATTACTCTAGTTCACTATTCATGTAAATGCTAGATTTACACGTCAATACTAGATTCAAATTACACATCTTATAATTCATGTCAAATTTATCCAATTTTCATTTCTATGAACATGCCATAATATATGTTTCCGATTTATGCCAATTTCCAAGTTAAACTACGCTTTTAGTAAATTTCATATTTTGCCCAAACCGCATTCCCACCGTTCGTATAATCGTGATTCAGTCTAGATTATAAATAAAGCTAGGTTCGTAGAAAATAGGGAATGAACCAAAGATGCTATGCAAAAGATAGACATACTAACATGCATAAAAAGGGTTGAATAACGACGTCGGTTCAAGAACATGGGTAGACCTAACTTAATAGGTAAATTCCCAAGGTCTAAAACCAAAGAAAACCAAGAATAGACAGAATAGAGGCGTAGGTTCAAGAACATGGGTAGACCTAACTTAATAGGTACATTCCCAAGGTCTAAAACCAAAGAAAACCAAGAATAGACAGAATAGAAAATCAGGTTTAGACCCAATTTCACAGTCAAAAACTTAAGCAACACTTCCTAGTGATGAATCATAGGTGTTTAGTCACAATTGTCCTTGTTATGTCATAGGCAATGGTTTATGTTTCCTAATCAAAGGCATAGGCTTAGTCAGGGAAATAATTCTCATAGTCACAGTCATAGTCATAGGCAATGTCCATAGTCATAGGCAATGTTCATAGTCATAGGCAATGTTCATAGTCAAAGTGGCATATGGTTTTCAGGTCCATAGTTTCATAGTCACAGTCTCATTTGTGCTTGAATCATAACAGTTCTTGATTAGGTCCAAGAGTATAGGAACTGATTCGAATAGAGAGAGAGAGATTCGGCATATTCTTTTATTCCTTTAATTTCATGTCACGAACAGAGAAAAACGTTCAAATCTAAAAATAACTGACTTACAGAGATTAGATTAAAACAGAAAGATGGCGTTGCCATGATTCGTAGAAAAACAGTCGTTGAAGTCGTTTGAACCTCCTCTTGAATCCTAGCTTGACTTGAACCTCTTCTTGAAAATCTTTTAGCACCATTTCCTCGTCTTGATTTATTTTATATATATTATTTTACTCACTTATTTATTTATTTCTCAGAGGCAGCACAAGGATAGAAAAGAATTGTGAATAGAGAAGAAGACCAGGGCTGTTTATATAGTGTTAGGCGGACGAACCTGGTCAGAAAACGTGACCAAATACATCAGAACGAACTAGGTGCAGGAAGCTGGAAAAAGTGGGGAGGTCGACCCCCAGGTCGACTACCCAGTCGACCTGGGTGACCCAGGTCGACTACCCAGTCGACCTGCATGCCCCAGGTCGACTACCCAGTCGACCTGGGAGCCTTGGGCGGGAATTTTCCTGCCCAGCTCAAACCTGGGTCTGTTTTTGAATTTCGAACTCAATTCTGATCTGTTTTGAAATTTGAACTTCGTTGAATCTTCCGGAGGCCATATCTTCCTCATACGGACTCCGATTTACGCAAACTCCGACTCGTTTTCATGCAGAATTCCGAGACGAACGCAATGGCGTAGCCTGTTTCCCTTAATTTTGATTTTAACTTTTAATTCTTCCTTGATTTGTGAATCTTAGCGTTACAGAATTACAGGGTGTTACATTCTCCCCCACTTAAAAGGATTTCGTCCCCGAAATCTTCAAGTTAGGAAGAATGTGTCCTACCATCCAATCACCCATCTACTCAACCATTCACTCACAGGCATCCATTGTCCTTAAAAGATTTCTAATGCTTTCATGTTCATATGCATAGTGTGTGTATATGTCTTTATCTAATGCAAAATCAGGCGGTCTACTGATTCAGTTGACCTCCTTAATGCGAATCATGTCAGTGCCATGCGTCCAATCATGTATGCAAGCATCCCTAGTTATGTAAATACTACATGTGTGCATAGCCATTCATCCATGTGCAACATCCATATGATCACATATCAAGTTCAACTTACAACCAAATACATATCTGTAAATGCAAGATGAAAGCGTCTGAACTTGATCTAGTGCCTAATACGTATGCACATGCATCCACGAGCAACCATTAGCAACCACTTGCAACCACCAACCATAACGTGTTTCAAATACCTGTTTACATCCATTGGCTTCTACCTAAGGATCGAAGATACGACCTAGGTGATATACTTTGGAAAGAGAGAAACAATTATGTGTAAAGCTCCTAAACAAAGAAATCAAGGATGTACCCTTAAGAAAAAGGGTACGACACTAGTTTCTAGCCTTCTTGAGCTTTACTCCATTATATCTTAACTAATTTAACTTCACGATTGTGAAGTTCCGGATCTCCATTTCCAAAATAAACAGATGTCAATCACGGTACCAGGTATACGTACTAAGATGATTAGAGGTTTCCCTCTTATCCGCCATGCCATAACTATAAGAGTCGAAAGGTCACTACGTGCTCTTTGGAGTGCCAGCCACAACTATTCATCTCTTGCGCAAACCATCCAAACCGAACTCGACATTCCTCAAGTACAAGCCCCAAAGGCCTAAACCAATATGAGACAAGCACCCAAGGAATATCTCCTCCAAATTTAGACGATCTACGTGAGATGATATAAGCAAACTCGATAGCTATTCTCAAATCCCTACAACCCAAAAATAAACTGGTCGGACCACCAATTGGATTTGAGACTCTAGTGGGATCTTTCTACTATACAAGTACTATGGTGCAGAGACTCAACTATGGAAGTGGATATGAACAAATGCGAAGCGCTAGAACCAAGGAAATAGTACGAACAGAAAAACTAGACCCTTCCAACAGAACTTTACTACCCTTCTCCTAGGTACGCTTGGTGGCGAAAGCATGTACTTGTCCTTCTGAAAATCTCGTCCTCGTTCTTGCCCTTGTCCTTAAGTATATGCCCTATCATACCCTAGTAAAGATACTTCCTCTTGTCTTAGGTTTTATAATTCCTTCCTTCTTCATGAGCTAATTCTATATCCAAGAACTCATCATCCTAGGGTTGTGCTCCCTAGCCAAAATCCTCATCCCCTTCCGTGTGTAGCCATTGTTGACAAATATCCCGAAAGCTGCTTCCATCGTACCGAAAACCCTACTAAGCTTGAAAGAAAACTAGCCGTAGGTGAAACAACTACGGCTATGGATGAAAGCCAGGCACTACTTCGCCCATCGAGGAGGTTAACTCCCAGAAATCCAGGAGCCCCAGAGACTCAAGAAAGAAGGAGACAATAATTCAAACAGAGGAAGAGAAGATAATGCGTATGGCTTTTGGGGAATTTGCCTTTAAAACAAAACTTTTCTCTGAAAATGCTTCTTTAAAAACCGTTTTGAAAATAATTTTTCAAATCCTTTGTCTGATCTGGTAACCTTCAGCTCTGATACCACATGTAACACCCCACATCCGTTAGTGTCACTCACAAAGGGAATGCACTAAGTTCTGTGGAGCATTTAGGGTAAAAGATGCAGATAAATTACAAGACAGACTGAATATTAAACAGCGGAAAATAAAACTTTGCTTTATTGATAAAATAGTTTGTACAATGGTTTCTTTACAATATCAGAGTATCATCTGTCTTACAAAATAAAGAAGCATAAAAACAAGATTTATATTCCCCGATTTTAGCAAGAGCCAGCCATAGCATCTGAAAAGAGAATCCAAGCAAACTTCAACAAATCTTCAAGCTGGGAAAGAGTGGCAGTCCAACTTAACCTGATCTAAACTATTCCCTCCTTTACTACCTGGGGGGGACGGAAGAAAAGAAGACGAAAGAAAAACAGAGTCAGACATAAAGCCTGAGTAAGTTCAGTAACTTCTAGCATGTGAACATGGAAAAACAAAACGACATGAATTAACTGAATACAAGATTACACCATGACGATAGGGTCAACAAGATTAGACATGGTAATCACAAGATATGCTAAGATAAGATAAACTGGATATGCTCTAATACTTTCGCCACTTCGCTATTTCCTTGTTATACTGGTTTCTATATCTCTGCACCGCCTATCTAGTGTCCCAACTAGTAACGATAACGTGATCCCAATCCCAGTGTTTTCCATTGCCTTCCGGCATACATTCATTATTTATTACCTAGATCAAATCTAGGGTTTTCTATCAAGTGCTTTCTAGATTTAACTAGAGTTTACACTATCTGCTGAACGCTTCTCGGATTCAGGATTTATGCCACCTAGTCCAACTAGGGATTACGCTACCTATCGAACGATGCCCCCAAGTCTAGGACACACTACCTAGAGTGGTATATGTTCCTATACTTCCCACGCATGTATCGCGAATCGTTATCGCTTGTCTAGATGCACATGTCCTATAATGTGCGGTCCGAGTCCTGTGACAGGGCAAATCAATGAATACAGAACTCGGTGGGAGCTTTCAGATATTTGCCGATGCAGATGCTAAGGTCTGTTTTTATTCCAGTGGCTATGGTCCCACTTGACCCCTCTCTCAACTAATGAAAGGCACACCTTGTAAAATGAGAACTATACGCCGGCCCCTGGTGCCCCTCTATCCTATGGCCATCCTCACCCATAACTAGATAGCAAGTATATGGTCTTTTGGAGTTCTCCGCCTTTCCGCTTCACGTATCTCGATTGACTCAAGATAGATGGTAGACGACGAGTTGCTATCACAGGGCTACCGTTTTCTCGCCGAATCACGCCGGTCCATCCTGGTCTTTAGGTTGCCATGTATTGCAACCAAGGCATACCCCTGGTTCTTCTACGCAGACCTTAACCTCTGTGAGCCCAGGAGGATCATCTGCAGCCTCATAGAGGGATACCAAGAGTACCCTCACGTCCCCTCGAAGCCTCGGGCTTCGTAACCCAATTCGTTGGAGCCTTCTTTCTACTCAAACGGACATTCGCTCCTTCCCGTGTTATACTAAGACTTACTACTTAGTTTTACTAACTAAGATTTACCACTTAGTTTCCAGAATCGTTGTTTTCTTAACTAAGGTTTACTACTTAGTTCTCTTTCCCGTCAATTTGGATTGGTTAAGTGTCATTAGTCAATTCAAGCCAACTTAACCCTCTTCATTTACCCTGTTAAACTGGTTAAGTGTTGTCAGTAACTCATGTTGACTTAACCCTACCACAAACCAAGTTATATTGGTTAAGTATTTATTACTTAACCCTACCCATTCACCCTGTATTGGTTAAGTGTTCCTTTTTAACTTAACCTTGCCCGTCTGTTTTAACTAACATGTTATTATTAATGGTTAAGTATTATCCCTTCATGTTTTAGACTTAACCCCATTCCTTTATCACAACCTGATGGTTAACTTTTCAAGTTTACTTAACCCTACGGTCTAGCCTAGCTAACATATCAAATTGGCTAAGCGTATTAGATTTTACTTAACCCCAACCTCTAGTCTAGTTAACATGTTAATTTGGCTAAGTGTATTAACTTTACTTAACCCCTACAAATCTTGTCTTGCTACCTTGAGTTTGGTTAAGTGTCTCTATGGACTTAGCCCTCCCATTCTAGCTTAACTGTGTTAAGTTGGTTAAGTGTTCCTATAGACTTAACCCTCCCATTCTAGCTTAACTGTGTCTGTATGAACCTAACCCCACCCATCGGTTTGGTTATCTTGTTGAATTGGTTAAGTGTCTTAGTTAACTTAACCCTACCATTCTTGTTCTAGCTTTAACTAAATAAATTAAAGCCGCTACCACTCACATTAGACAGATATTGTTGCGATTACTGGATGTGCCGGTTGGTTCCGGGCAGGTTTACATCGCAACTCAGTCTAACCTCGGGTTAGGCATATTCGTGTTTTCTAAGTTCAAAAGGGTTTTGATTAGTTTTCAAATCAGGTTTTGAAAGTAACCATCTCGTCTGTCGGATCAGTTAGGGATAGCCAGGGAGAGCAGGAAACTTGTATTTTCCAAACTCAAGCCTAGACACTATCCTCTCTGTCACCCTAGAACTTTCTGGTGTTTCATTAAAAGAGATGTCGTTGATAAATCTTTAGTTTGTCTAAATTTACATTTCTCATTTAGGACAAATTCTATAAGTAAATTATTCCTAATTTACTTATTTCCCAATTACTCTTTTAATGTAATTTGTCTACATTTATTTCTATGGCCCATTTTCCCCTCTGTATCATATTTATGCTATTTGGTATGTAAACTATACCAAATTAAGTGTCTTTAACCGTGATTTTGCTAAACCTGACAGTTATTCCCAATTATGGCCAATTTCACATTTATGCCAATAAACTTACCGTGCCAAATTAGCTAATCCAATTCTGATTCACATTCTAATTCACGTCAAACTAGACTTATTACTCTAGTTCACTATTCATGTAAATACTAGATTTACACGTCAATACTATATTCAAATTACACATCTTATAATTCATGTCAAATTTATCCAATTTTCATTTCTATGAACATGCCATAATACATGTTCCCAATTTATGCCAATTTCCAAGTTAAACTACGTTTTTAGTAAATTTCATATTTTGCCCAAACCGCATTCCCACCGTTCGTATAATCGTGATTCAGTCTAGATTATAAATAAAGCTAGGTTCGTAGAAAATAGGGAATGAACCAAAGATGCTATGCAAAAGATAGACATACTAACTGGCATAAAAAGGGTTGAATAACGATGTCGGTTCAAGAACATGGGTAGACCAAACTTAATAGGTAAATTCCCAAGGTCTAAAACCAAAGAAAACCAAGAATAGACAGAATAGAGGCGTAGGTTCAAGAACATGGGTAGACCTAACTTAGTAGGTAAATTCCTAAGGTCTAAAACCAAAGAAAACCAAGAATAGACAGAATAGAAAATCAGGTTTAGACCCAATTTAAAAGTCAAAAACTTAAGCAACACTTTCCTAGTCGTGAATCATAGGTGTTTAGTCACAATTGTCCTTGTTATGTCATAGGCAATGGTTTATGTTTCCTAATCAAAGGCATAGTCTTAGTCAGGGAAATAATTCTCATAGTCACAGTCATAGTCATAGGCAATGTCCATAGTCCTAGGCAATGTTCATAGTCATAGGCAATGTTCATAGTCAAAGAGGCATATGGTTTTAAGGTCCATAGTTTCATAGTCACTGTCTCATTTGTGCTTGAATCATAACAGTTCTTGATTAGGTCCAAGAGTATAGGCACTGATTCGAATAGAGATAGATTCGGCATATTCTTTTATTCCTTTAATTTCATGTCACGTACAGAGAAAAACGTTCAAATCTAAAAATAACTGACTTACAGAGATTAGATTAGAACAGAAAGATGGCGTTGCTATGATTCGTAGAAAAACAGTCGTTGAAGTCGTTTGAACCTCCTCTTGAATCCTAGCTTGACTTGAACCTCTTCTTGAAAATCTTTTAGCAGCATTTTCTCGTCTTGATTTATTTTATATATATTATTTTACTCACTTATTAATTTATTTCTCAGAGGCAGCATAAGGATAGAAAAGAATTGTGAATAGAGAAGAAGACCAGGGCTGTTTATATAGTGTTAGGCGGACGAACCTGGTCAGAAAACGTGACCAAATACATCAGAACGAACCAGGTGCAGGAAGCTGGAAAAAGCGGAGAGGTCGACCCCCAAGTCGACTACCCAGTCGACCTGGATGACCCAGGTCGACTACCCAGTCGACCTGGGTGCCCCAGGTCGACTACCCAGTCGACCTGGGTACCTTGGGCGGGAATTTTCCCGCCCAGCTCAAACCTGGGTCTGTTTTTGAATTTCGAACTCAATTCTGATCTGTTTTGAAATTTGAACTTCGTTGAATCTTCCGGAGGCCATATCTTCCTCATACAGACTCCGATTTACGCAAACTCGGACTCGTTTTCATGCAGAATTCCGAGACGAACGCAATGGCGCAGCCCGTTTCCTTTGATTTTGATTTTAACTTTTAATTCTGCCTTGATTTGTGAATCTTAGCGTTACAGAATTACAGGGTGTTACATGAATGGTGTCTTCATTAACACTGTTCTTAAACCCAGTTGAGAAAAAGATTAAATCTTTTTATTTAGATTTAATGAAGTGTACCAATTAAATGGTATTTAATTGGAATTGAATTTGAATTGATTTTTGGGTTTATCGTAAACGGTGTTTTAAATAACACTTGTTCTTTAACCCGATAATTAATGGAATGTGATTTTGGGTTTATAGTGAACCGTGTTTTAAATGACACTGGTTCTTTAACCCAGTTAAAGACAAGATGTGATTTCCTAAGTTAAATAATCATTGATAGTGATTATTGGGAGGATTAAAACTAAGTGGAGTTTTAATGAATCTTTAATTAGATTGAAATAATCGAGAATGGAGTATCACCAATTTTGCTCCAGGCGATAGTTAAATCTTTAATTAGATTTGAATGTGAAATGGTAACTGAATTTACCGATAACACCGTGGTGTTAGATATGAAGTATGACCAGTTTTACTTCATGGGATGAATAGGTTTGGATTGGGAAATAAAATAAATGATTACTTCAGTGTGGTTCGCTAATCCCGACTAGTTTGAATTGATATTCAAAAGAAGATTAAAGAATAAATTTAAAGAATTTATCTTTGATAAAATTAATGGGAACCTTTCCCAAAGTATAAGAATATTTGGATAAAAGAATATTCTGAATAGGACTGAGGCGTATGTTGTGTTTGTGTAACACTTGTTTATTATATACGTGAGTTATTCAGAAAGACCGGGTTTATCCCATTCTGAATAACTGATTTGACGTGGTGTCGAGGATGAAGACGGTGGCCGAAGACCGAAGGTCTTCACATCGTTTAGGTGATTACTAATGATCTTGATTGGGCTGTATACCCAAGAGGAGGGAATTAGTTGGTGATCGTCCAGACGTACTTGGAGATCGATGGATATGCGAGGTACAAGGTGCCTCCGGTTTCGTTCAGACCCGGAACGGACTTGTAAATGGACTGTGTGTCTGACATTGGATTTTATTCTGTGCGATTGATTTCTATTGAATATATATCTGTTTGGCGACGGAGAATTTATTCTCTTGCTTAACGCTCTTCTCAGATACGTTTGAGCTCAGGGGTTATATATTGATGGATATCAATCGCATGGAGTGAATTGCCTGTGTGGCATGCCTAAGTGGCAATATGATCAAGGCTTTTGTTGAAAAGCAGAGTCTTATGGTTGATCATCAAAGCTCGTCCTGATTGGCATAGCTTTGTGTAGCTTTGATTCGAGAGCCTCACACCCCGGTTGTGAACCAGAAACGGGAGAGGACTTCAGGGAGGGCATGCGTTTATTTCTAGATAGGGTGGTGTCAGTGACCTACCAGCCCTGACATTTATATTATTTTCACCTGTGTGGTTGTTGCTGTTGCGAGGCGCCTCGGATATATCAGTGATTGTGTGGAGCCGATGGAGTCATTTGGCTCATTTACACCCCAAAGGGTGGGGAAACGTAGTGTTCAGGCATTTTAATCCACATCGGTGGACCGACCCTGACGATCCAAGGTGCAGTTGCGGCTGTTCCTGAGACATGGTAGGCTAGATTGTCTCGAATCGATAGAGGACGATCCCTGGCCTCGGTTCATAGATGGAAATCCAATTTCCAAATATGTGACTTTGCGGTTTTGATTGTAGAGCCTAGTATGGCGACATAGTGGTATGGGGCACTTATGCCGTCTATGATTAATACTTATGATTGAAATTGTTTTCTTCACTTTTAGCAATAATAAAAGATGAAATTTAGCGTATCAAGCATTCTTTGGCTATTATAAGGTAAAAACTCTATCCTCCGGCTTGTGTTGCATTGTGTGATGGGACCCGGGTCTTATAATAGCTTCATTGTTCTTTATTTAGCATTGCGCTGTTGTTTTATGCACTGGTGTTCTTGGGAGGAAACCCATTCCGTGTTATACGGCATGGTCCCTTGATTTACCTAACTTTAAAATAAAGATTAATAACTGTTTTAGTTCTCACACCAGTCACATGACTGTCCTGGAGTTTATTGTGTTAACCTAAACTCTGTGTGCCCTTATTTTTGACACGGGCAGCTGGTAATTTTGGTTTTGCAGATTTATACTCACAGGATCCTGATTTACAGCTGGAACGATACTCGGAAAGCTCTGTATCCGTGCATTACTTCTAGTTGTGTTTTGTATTATTTTCCGTTGCGATGTATTTAAATGTAATTTAAATCTCTGATATTTTCTGTGTAATATTTATTCATACTCTGTATATTCTTGTATTCTGATGTAATTGTTGTAATAAACAATGAAATGTTCTTCTGTTTGCGTTCTGGTTTGTCGTGTTCTCAAAACAATCAGGGGTTTCAAACGGTTTTGGTCGGTTTAGCGACTGATTCGGATCGAGCGAACCTCTTGTTCGTTACAACAAAGCTGTGGTAATAACTGTTAGATATATCGAAGAGGAAAAGAAGGTGGGAATAAAGTTTAGCTAATCAACTTCCACTAAGTATTTGTAAATCTCTTTTGACTGTACAGAAACCTTTACTTATAGTCAAAGGAGTGATGTTGGAGATACCTCTAAGAATACTAGATATATTTGTGGTTTGACAAAATTAAAGGAGGACAATTATAGTGTAGTATAATTGTTAAAAGTTTGCCGTAATATGTAGTTATGGTACGTGTACAAACAGAAAATACCAGTTAGCAATTCCGTCTTTCCAACTTTGGATGCAAGAATGTATTCATTGACGATTGAGACTTTATATCATGGAATTGCAGGATCAGGTTGATTGATTTTTGCAACGATAATATCAGAACGTATCAAAATTGTCAACTCGTTATCCAATGCTCTGTAGTTATCACTTGATCTTATGACATTGAAAGTTTCAATTTCACATACCTCATATTCTTTGAAGACAGGTTCATATTTTTGCATTAGCTGTTTTGGCACTAAAGCCAACTTTTCATTGCCCTACGTACATAATAACAAAGGATAAAAAGAAAATGAGTAATGGGTGGAAAAAATGTAGGAAAAGAGTGGAAATAAATAAAAAAACATAGCATCCAAAAGCTGTAAATTTAGGCAGTATGCTTCATTGCTTTCCTGTTTGACAGAGTGCAATATACGGCCAATTCGTACTTTGATGCGTACACAATTTGTACCGAATGGCAATTGAAACAGAGGTTGATAAACCTCATCTGTTACTGTGTGATACAGTAAAATTTGGAGTTTAACAGGGAAAAGAATAAGGTAATGGGAATACGTAAAGGTGTGAGATGCCGATGTATTTATATGTTTGTTCACCTTAGCAGTTTCTAAAATAACCGCAGGAATAAGTTAAAAAAAACTGAAATGTTAAAACTGAAATATGGGAGGAAATGAGAAAGGGAGGCAACAGTTTTATAACTATAGTATAAAGTTGGTTCAAAGCAGTTCTATTCAAAGCAGTGATGGATAAGTTTAAAATGACAACCAATTGGTGATTGGCACTTGTTGACAGTTGTTGGGAAATGGAGAGAACAGTTTCTATGAGTAGTAGGACAAATTTGGCTATATGTATACGTGGGGATAATGAAGAGGAAAAATACTTGTGTGGGTTAAAATACATCTAAGGAGGGAAAAAATAATATGGCATAAATATTGTGCAAAAAAAAGAAGAAAAAAAGAAGAAGGAAAAAAACACGGTAGGGATGGCAAACTATATGTAGAAGTGAGTTAAAAAACAAAATGACAGCATGTAGGGATGAGGTAAGCATACAAATATGGTGGACACATAATATTATACGAAAGATTGATAGTAAAGAGGTGAGTTAAAAAAATGAGAATCCAAACATAAGAAATATTTTGAGATACTTCATACTTTATAGATTTATAGTTCAGTGGTGAGGCCACCTAAATCTATGTCAAAAATTGTAGACGGATGAAGTGATAAAGTGAGAAACAGAAGTGAACGATAGTGGTACAATACGTGTTGCATAATTCCGAAATAGATAAACGAATTTTAAAAAGAAAGTGAACAACATTGTGTATGATATCAATAAACGTGAATACATGCAAAAGGAAAACATTTTAATTTAATTTGTAACCAAAAACTGGTATTACGTATGCCAAAATGAAAAATCAGAGGAGATCGAATAATTCGATTCACTCTTTTTAAAAGACAATATCATTAGAAACGTATATGTGTGTTTGAAGTAGAATTATATATTTAATTCGAATCCTTAATCCTAAATCTTACAACATGTAAAAGTAAACATATATTTGTAAGAGTTAGATGAAAAAAAATAGAAGTCATGCATGGTTATAGTCTGATATGTAGTAATGTCTTCATTCACGGTTAAGTGCATGTAAGTTAAAAATGTTTTAATATTTAAAACCTGGAATACATATTGATAATCCATACTTTATCTCAGACGAATGAATGTTGGCATATTTATATAATTTTTTTTTGCATAATAAGTTTTAACATATATAAACAGAACATTGTGAAGTGCCAGAAATCTAGAAGTACAATTATTTAAGACCAAAAAGCATATGTTTGTTTAGGAATTAAGGCTCTGTCACATCATAAGTATAAACAAATGATGGTACAGATAATAATAACAAATGATATATGTTTCAATATCCTAAAATTTATTTAAACTTTGTCACCAATCATGCTTTTCAAACTGCATCTTTCAGTCCCCAACATGAGACCAAACGATGATTGCAAAGTGCCTCCTTGATTCCCCAACATTAATTATCACTGAAGGCAATACAATATAGCTGTAAAAAGTGATTATAAATATTAATGTAATTTCACAATAGAAGTAATGGAAAGTATTGATACATGATAACAAATATTGTACACATGTTCATGATAGACTAACATATAAAATCTACAATTTAGATGAAATAGGTTGGTAGAATGCTCCAATAGAATTTATTTGACCATAGTTTTCAATAAATCAGACATAGTACTTGGTAGGGATGTATTATGAGCTAAACAGAACAAACGCATGTACAAATGGCTTAAATTCCTTAATGCTGTAATATGAAACAACTATACATCTCAAACAAAGAATAGTTCCAAGTTACAGGCATCGAACATGAAGGCATGGAAGATTAGTTTTTGTAAGAACAATTAATTCTTTAATTATAGGCATATCTAGGATAGGCTGAAAAAAGAAGCACATTTCAATTTATAAGGTAAGAAAAGTGGAAACAGTGTCTAACCGAAGTTTTAGCATAATCTGATAAGGTAAAATCTTTGGTGTGAAAGGAAAGGTCCTAAAAAAATATTCCCTGCACATATATTTGATTTCTTAATTGTTGCAATTTTAGAACTTGAGTCTGTTGGGAGCTGAAAATTCATATGCACGCAAATTTCTGAAATTTTTAAGATAGCAGTGGTTTATGTTTTTTTTTGACATAAATTATAAAATGCATAAGAGAGGTGAAGTTGGAAAATGGATGATTTGAAAACTGGTATAAACATATAAAATCTTATAAAAATGACATTTTCTTGTTTTCGTACTTTTAGTAAAATATAAAAGGTCTTCTTCTCATTTTCCCCTTTTTCAAAAAATTATAGCTTTTTATAACACCTATTCTCCCTATGTCAGTACACGTACTCAAAATGTAACACACAAAACTATGCATCAAACCAAACGCTACCTCTTAGCACATGTTGATATTTTCAAGGTTCTTTTGTACAACCAAATTGAGGAAGCATAATTCCACCAGCTGATATTGAGAAGGAGTAAGAATAAGAAACTAATATACAAAAATAGATAGCAAAAATTATAGTACATATGTATCTTTAGCATTTATCAACTAATAATAGGGATTTGGAAAATGATATTTCAAGTCGAGTATGGTTAAGCACAAATGAAGAGTATTGAAGAAAATGTGATTCATGCTTCTAAAAGGAGTACATGTAATCATATAAAAAATATTAAAGATTATCTCTTGGTTATAGTAATATATTTAATAAATATAATCATTCTTAGAAATATATCATATAATATCTTCCAAATTAATCCATCTAAATTATGATTAAAATAATAGTATTTCAGTTTAGCAGTAGGTTGGCGTAGTATTGATGCAAAACCCCGTCCACTTTCTATCAATTGGTGATTTAACAATATTAAACAAAGTGTGCAAGCAATAAACGTAAACAAATACTTTCTCACCACAATTTACCCATTACTAAAGTGAATGTGGTAAAAAGGGGAACGCACAGTAAATCTTTTTCAGCCCAATTCAAATTTTCTTTAAATCAGTTGGATATGTTTGTATTTTGGAATAAAGAAATAAAGAATTGCGTTAATGATACATTTTGAAAATCAAATTCCGTCACTACATAGTAATTGACAGTGATTAGAAATATTGGTTACAACTAAGTTGGATGTAGTAAGTGTAATTCAAGATAAAAGCTCCATTTACCTCATATTAGTGTTTTACTTTGCATAGGTATACTGATGTGTGGTCATGTAACGCTGTGAAAAAGCAAAAGACCTAAAATTATTATATTTCCACTATTATCTTTGATTTTTCCCATGTAAGCAATAATGGATTTGATCTGATTTCTTCTTTTCACCGCCGCATTAAAATAGGTCAGTTTTCCAAGATTTTCTAGAATCTAGATGTAATACACAGGATTTTCGCAATAAAATAATGGTGTTGGAGTTCTGGCAGATGTAATTAAAAGGTAACACTGTAAGCTAGCATTGTGTTTATTTATTTATTATAATAAAATTGGGACTAATAACTTGAAAAAAATGTGTATGCACAAGTGATGGCCATCCAAATTTCATTGACAGGTTCATATATTGCCAATTGTTAAAACATCAGCAGTCGTTCTACTCTCGTTGAATTGTAATCAAAGTCTGAATTAATGACATGAGAAGCTCTATGATCAATGGAAGAATTTGCGGTAAAATTAAATTACAGTTGACGATCATAAATTATGAAAATCAGGAGACAATGGTGTGCAATCTTAGCTACAGGTATTAAGTTGAACTTAATACCCAGTGTGCCTCCATTTATAGACAGTATCTTAAATCAGTATGTTGATCAATTTATTATGATGAGGCTATGACCATTATATTTATCCGCAGCTACATGAGTGTGGTTGCACTTATATCTATGGGTTTGCATCATACTGAGTATTCATATGGATGGATATATCACAAAAACTCTTTTTGTTAAACTCGAGAATTAATTATTGAATATTGGGATTAGTATTCTGACGGATGACGTTTTGAATAGTCTAATATTTGGTAGAAGTTTGATCAAGAAAAAGATAAATAAAAGTTATGAATCAAATTAGATATAAGGCATCATCTAAATTTAACCATTTCTTTATCGGTCTTGATGTCCAAAGAAATTTTAGAAATACCATAACTTAAGTAAATTTAAAAACTAATATAATATGTTGACATATATTTTAACAATAAAATTATAAACAGGCAATTTAGACACATTTGTAGGATAATAGGAAATAACGATGAACTGAACGTAACTATGTAACATGCAGTTGTTTAGTTGCCAATGTACAGAAAGTGTCACCTTGAATGAATCTGGATGAACACCCCATAAAGAATCAGTTCAGTCATATCTTCAGTAATGCTAAGAAAAGTGAGGTGCGATCAACTACAATTAGAACAACAAAATAAATGTTGATTAGTAATTACTGTCATAGCAGAATTTATTTCGTCAAGTAATTATCCACTTAAATCTTGTTATTGGAATCAATGTGAAAGCAAGTTTATGGTTCATGCCTATTCGATATAGGTAAAACTGTGAATTTTATTACAACCAGGAAAATACCGGGTTGTAAGATAGGATGTTAGCCACATATTTTCAATAAACACAATAATTAGAAATAAATAATTCATGTACATTGAAGGATTCGTAGGAGGTAATGAAAAGTAGAATAGAAGCATTGAAGTATATCTGTTTATTAGACATTGTAAATATAGAATCATGTAAATAAATCCGACTTATTTGACTGAACAAAGAATCATGTTACAAGTTTATATAACTTAATAGTTCCAAAATAGGCAATCAAACGGAAAGAAGTTGTATAAAAAAACGGCTGTCAAAAAATTATAACACTTTATTATAATTAAATATCAAAGTTGATTTATGAAGATTTAATATCCGCTTACCACATAGGTCGATCAGTTTCATCGGTATTATTATGTTATTTGCAGCGAAGTTCTGACCTGTTGCAAGAACAAATGTTGTACGGTAAAAAAACTATTTTCTATAACAAATAAATTTGTGTGCACTTATGTACCTGTCAATGGTTGAAAAACTTCTTTAAACGCTATATTTTGCGTTTGATCACTTACTTTGTTTGCCAGGTTCTTTATTAATATTTTTAACCCACGATTGGAAGTTGTTCTTGCGATTGCAACATATAACTGCCCATGTGCAAATACAGGCTGCGGTAGGTACACACCAACAGTGTCCAAGGTTTTTCCCTGACTTTTGTTAATCGTAATTGCAAAACAAACTTTGCTGGGAAATTGTCGTCTTCGAAGAACAAATGGCCATTTAGTTTCAACAGATGTAAGTACAATTCTGGGAATTATAACGGTTCTTCCACTTTTGTTCCCTGTAATAATTCGGGCTTCTATAACCCATCTGTGAAGTTGTGTAACCGCTAATCGAGTACCGTTACATAATCCTAATCCTTGATTGAGATTTCTTAGAAGCATAATAGGTGTACCTAATTTAAGTTCCAACTTATGATTTGGAATACCAGAAACTTGCAAGGTATTTAAGAACTCGGTTGGATATATCAAATTTTGATCATCACTTCCTTTGGTCAATGGACTTATTGAATCCGCACTGAAATATGTAACCACATTCCCTTGTATATTAGAAAAAAAGAATTAATTACTTCCACTCCATCATTTGTGGGAGTTAAAATGCATCTATCATGAAGATAATTGTTCTCACTAATTATGTTCTCTAAATCTGGGTACACATACTCCACAATACTTTTGACATCATCATCACCACGAGGGATGAGAAACTGTGTAGGCATTTGTATCCACGTGTCATTGCTGCTAGTCTGTGAAGAAGTATTTTTAATGTTTCCTTCACCAACATCTAGAACCCATTTACAAATAATTTCAATTTCTTTGCGCTCCTCCATATTTAAACCAATAGTTTTTAAATGCATATTTTACTTCAATTCAAATACAGTACATCTATTCCACAAGGTAGATTGATTATTAGCTGCGTGTACAATCATTTATCTTGTTCCATATGGAATGACAGGTAATGTTTGTCTAAAATTGCCACCAAACAAAACTGTTTTACCCCCGAATATTTTAGATTCATCATGAGTAACATCTGTTGTCATTATATCTATTATTGTTTTCTCGAACGCTTCCAGTGTATTTCTATGTACCATTGGTGCCTCATCCCAAATAATCAAATCTGTTTTTGAAGTAAATCAGCTAGACATGATTGCTTTGATATGTTACACACCGAATTATCCTCAACTGTCATTGGTATTTTAAATTTAGAATGTGCTGCTCTAACTCCTGGAAGTAGTAATGACGCTATGCCAGATGAAGCAACTGCAAGAACCACCATACCCTTTGATCTTAAACTGTTTATGATAGCCTTCCATAGGAAAGTTTTTCCAGTTCCTCCACTACCATAGACGAAAAAAAACCTACCAACACCAGTTTCTACTGTATGTTGTATAATATCAAATACGGTTCGTTGTTCCACATTCATTGCTGGTATCATATGCTGCAACTAATCCTCTATTTCATCAACATTGTAGTTTTGTTCCTCCTGTAAAAGGCTATTGGTGATAGATGATGGAAAGACATGGGTTGAAAATATTGAAGATGAAAATTTAGTTAGAGATCGATTGTTTCTTCGCATTATCTTCTCTATTTCTTCCAACGCTAAACTTCTGACCTCAACCTCTACAAGTTCGATCGTGTCATCTTTCAACATACGTTTTTGTCTCCATGTTATATCATCCGACAAAATTTCCCAATGCCTATCCCAAATTTTAATTGGGTCGGTTATTTCACAAAATAGTAACATCATCACAAACAGTTCTCGTAGGGAGGAGACAGATGCCCATCGTTCGGCTTCAATGATTGCATCATTCCACTCATTATCATCTTCAAGAAGACCGCGTGCTAAACATGCACCTTTATATGAGTAGCAAAGCACATTGTCCACAGTTCTAATCTCTTCAAATGTACGTAGTCCTTTCACAATGTTTAGCAACAACCTAAGGTAAAATCTTTCACCTGACGTTGGATAAGCATAATAGATTCTCCCTATTATTGTCCCTTTTTTTCGACGTGTCCATTTTTTTTGCTTCTTGTTCCAAACCCACTTAGTAGGAAAGTCTACAAATGTTAATTGTCGTGCTTCTATATGCATCTTATTTGTCTCCATCCACTGTGTGAAAATGATCCGTTCAACATTTGGACGATTTGAAACCTCCTTTATATTATTTTTTGGTCCAAAATATAGTAACTGCTCATCTGGCAAATGAAATTGCAATCGTTCAACTACAGGGCTGCGGTATTGTATTTCAAATTCGAAAATTCTCCAACAAGCTTCCGCTGCTGATATGTATCTACAGTCTAAATATGTTTTCAGCTCATCCACTTGTTTGGAAAAACTATGATTTGTAACATTATTCTCCTCTATGACTATAGTAGTTCTGTCGTTACCCTTGTTTATGTATTTGAACAAATATTTTATTGATCGGGCTCTATTGGATACTTCAACATTAATGTGTGCTTGATACTTTACGACCAAATCAACATTATGAGGTACCACCCATCCATTATCTAGTTTTATATCACTATTTATCTGAACATAATTACCTTTATTTCTTCTTCTGTACACGGGAAAACCCTTTTTATCGAATGAAGTTTCATTTACTAACCTTCTAGGATAGTGCTTTGAGCATACTCCATCATACACGGACATTTGGTATTAAGCACCCCACAAGGCCCGTGAATCATAAACATGGTAACAGATGTATATGCTATAGGATCTTCCAGTTTGTTAGGAATTTCTGCACTAATAAACTCATCTACATCAGCAATAGTTTTTGGCTTATCTTCATGCTGTAGAAAGATAAGCATGTGGGCATGAGGAAGACTTCGTTTTTGGAACTCAATTGTATACAGTACTGTAGAAAATAAAAAGGTTGAGTTAATAAGTATGAATAAGTTATATGATATCGAATGATTATGTAAAAAAATTAGAAGTTTTATAAGCATATCAAACCAGCTTTAGTACGTCCAAAAAACCCAATTTTTATATGTTGCAGAAGCTCCAACAATTTAATACGAAACATCCGTGCAACAATATCCGGTCTATCTTCAACCATCTGGCCCTCTATAAATTTCAAATATTCTTTTATTTCTTGCCATTTCGGGTTGCATGTAAAGGTCAAAAAATAGTATGGTGTTCCAGCCTAACGGTATACTGCCATAGCATCCTGATAATTTTGAACCATATATCTCGGACCGCCTGTGAAGGATGACGGAAGAACCATACGTTTACCTATAGAAATTACGGAATTATCACATGCTGTTATCGCATCTTGTAACCCTCTATAATCTTCAGATCTAATGTGTCGTTGGTTATTTCTAATCCAAGCAAGTTTATCTTCCTCTATAGAAGTGTAAGCGTCAACCAAAAATTGTTGAAATAATCGTCCCCCCATCAATAATGTTTCTCCTTCACCATGTCGATATTGTATTATATATGCATAATACTCGCACATAGTCACGGTTGTTCGTTTGCATGATTTAGGAACCTTTTCCATGACATAACTAATATTAGGTCTATAACCATCTTCTGTGTACGGAAATAGAATTGGACACTGCATTGCCATGAAACTTGGATGTTTCTCGTTAATTCTTCGTAGTAACCCACTCTTTTCCTCAATAACTACATCTCTGAAACCAATTCTATGTCCGCCCCCACCAACTGACAAAGTTGCAGTCTCTGAGGTACTGGGCATGTTATATTGTCTTCCGTCTCTTTCCCTTCATTCTAAGAGCGTAACGGTAACAGATTTATGAGTACTTCCCTTAAAACGATCTCTTGCCATCCTAAAAAATTTCTCTAACTGATTACAACTATCAAACATGGAAATCAACTTCTCAACTATTTTAGCATCCAACATTCGTTCATGATTATTCCCCTATACACTCATTCTGTTCTTCACCTCATTATCAGTGTCATAGATGTATAGTTGAGCAAATTTTGGATGTCCATCCACTCGAAGCAATGAACCAATTTTATGATGATTCTGTCCATTTAATCAAAAAACATATGGTCCTCGACCGTTGTTGAAAGAATGATCTACATGTCTCCGAATGTTATTCCTAAATGTTTTGCTTTCTCTCCCACCACTATATTGCAGCAAATTGTGAAGGTAATCAGGACATGGTGTATACACAGGCAATTTAACCTTCCCTGCTTGACAGCATACTGAAAAATTTGGGTTTTCAGGCGTTAAAGACTTGTAATTTCTTTCTGCATACCACATGACTGCTTTGCAATTTGGAAAAACATAAGTTGGTCCTCCAAAATTCCATGCATTAAATATTGTTCCTATATACCATATGCATTTATTTTGCAAGAATAAACTTACTTTTAATATTGCTGCCTTCACCTTCCACGACTAATCTACCATATGATGTTTCATTATTGTTATCCCTGATGCATTGATGTACACTGGTAATATTGCGAGCAAATGTTTCTTTCATTCCCTCCACAGTACGATATGAAGACTTATCCATTTAAAAAAAATAGATAATGAACATACGAATATTTGTCAGTGTAATAATATACGGAGAAGCATAAAGAAGTATGAAAATTAAAATAAGTTTGTTATCTTACCTTTATTAACCTTCTTAATTTTTTTTTCCTACGGCAAGAGAACGGTGCACACGAAAACATTGTCTCACTGAGTAAAAGAAAATGCAGTCAAAATTACGTGCACAAATGAACAGAAAAAATCTCTGTTATCACGTACCCTTCTCAACCACATTTGGCGGGAGATTAGACTTATGCTTTTTACTATTGTTATCCAAATTGATAGTGGAGGAAGTACAACCCATATTTTTCCGTTTCACATTGCGTTGCTTCGTCGCGGCTCAACGATCCATTAGGTTAACTTTTCTTTTAAGTCTTGCATATCTTTTCATATGGTTATTGTCCACGTCTGCAATAACACAATTTAACAGGAACAATAAGAATACAACCTGATTTTCTATTGTCTTCGAATGAACACTGTCAAATAAGACTGGTAACAAATAAGTATCTGTTTTATCAGTAACTTTACATTTTCCTATTACCAAATTCTTTCTGTTCGTGCAGACGGAGCAATGTTAAGCTCAGTCTGAAAAATATGTGTTAGTGTGCTGAATACAATTATTTGTTATCGATCCAGATGGCAAAGAACATAATATAAGTTAGGATTTATGATCCCACACACTACTTATCATATGAAATAATATTCATTGATCCCAGAAGATCTTCAAAGAGAAAATTTGGTAAAATAAACTTAAACATACAAACAACATACTATCATGTTGTACTTAACAAAATATATTGTAACAACCCGGAAAATCTAAACCAATTTAAAATTGTTATTTTGGTAATTTTAATGAATTTTGAATATTTAAAATGATTTATTTTAAATAATAACGACGAAAAATTTATTTTGAATAGAATTAGAACGTATATATTTATTTGAATTGTCGTTATAATAAAAATATTTATTTTTAATTATAAAAGGAATTGAAAATGGCGCAGTAGTTCGAAAATTCGATTTCAAATTTCAAATGAATGTACAGGATTCAAAATAATCCGGATTTTAGCAAAACCAAAAATATTAGAATCTGTTTGAGAATATCTTTCCAATGAATCCGAAAAATCGAATTTTCATAGCGGTAATAAAAAGTTATGTCCAGTTGAAAATTCAGAATAGTCGCTATGGAAATATAGCCCTTAAAAATGGAAATTTTACAAACGACCTCCGTTTTCGACGAAACCACTTTTGTTGGATCCGGAATGTTAAATTATTGTTAGGTTTCGAAATTCATAATTTTCTGCATCAATATGTGAGTGTGGCAAAAGAAAACGTGTTTTAACAGTTTTAGTCAACTTCGATCGACCAGAAAGTTGCCATTTTTCAAACGGTCTCATAATTTGACGAAATTAGTTTTGTTAGGACCGTATCGTCAATACGGAGCTAGAAAATATTTTTTGGGAATTTTTAGAGTCCGTGTGTGGCCCCAATAAATTGAAATGTGCGTTCAAATTCAATATATTGATTTATATTTTGATTTTGACGAAAACGAATCGTAACAGTCGAACTAGCTTACGATACATATCCCATTGTGTTCGGAATGGGGGTAATTAGCTAGAGACGACAGGCAGGTGGATCTCGTTTGGAGTTCGAATTTAAAAGTTACCTTTTTGAAAATAAATTAAATTAATTTTATAATATTCCCCCTCCTTTTCCCTTTACCGTGATCAACGCCCCCATATCGTTCGTTCTCAATCCAAAAAAAAAGAAAAAAAAAGAAAAACAAAACCACGATCGATCCCCAGGCCCTCCCTTCCGCTGTCTCCGCGGCGAGCCTCACCACCGGAGGCGCCCTCCGATTTCCCACCCTCTCTCTCTCATGCGACGCCCCTCTTCTTCTCCGCCACGCTCTCCTCCTCTCATTGAAAGACCACCGTGCCAAACCCGAAGACAACCGCCATCGTCGCACCTCCTGGGCTCGCCTCGGTCCAATCCCCCCCTCTTGCTCGCCCCCCGACGACCTGAGCCGCCCCTCAGCTACCCACCGCCTACGAAAACAAAACATAAGCCCTCTAATTTATTTGTTTTAAATTCTTTTAATTTGAGTAGGAAAATATAATGTAATGGTTTAAAAATATGATTTTTATATGATAGGAATAATAAAAATATGATTTTTATATGTTGTAGCAAAATAAAAATATGATTTTTATAATATAGAGATAATAAAAATATGATTTTTATATTATATGAATAATAAAAATATGATTTTTATATTATGTAGATAATAAAAATGTGATTTTTATATATGTAGCGATAGGATAAATATACAATTTTTATATATGAAGTGAAGATATAAAAATGTGATTTTTATATATGTATAGTAATGATAAAAATGTTATTTTTATATATGTAAAGTAGCGATAAAAATTCGATTTTTACATGTTTGGTTAAAGTATAAAGATTTGATTTTCAATAGAAGAAAAATTAGATTTTTCATTATAGAAAAATTAGATTTTTCATTGTAGAAAAATTAGATTTTTATTTTGAAGCAGCGAAAATAAAAATTCAATCTTTATTAAGTAGTAGAAAATATAAATATAATTTTTGTATAGAAAGAAGCATTGTAAATATATGAAGAAGAAATAAAAATATGAATTTTATTTATTGGAATGAAGCGATAAAAATATGATTTTTTATATATGAACAGCGTGGAAAAGACTACATTGAATTTCAAGCAAATCCAAGCCATTCAGAAATGAAACGGTGGAATGGATCCCAAAGGTGAGAACTCCTCACTTTTATTTTAATTTCTAGTTAGAAATGTATACTAGGATGCAGACGGTGCTTAGCAGCACCTAACACCCGTCGTCCACAGACCATGGACGACTTGTTTGTTTGATTGATTGTGTTGTGAAAATTGATTATGTGATGCGGAATGGAATAAAATATTTTATAGTTAAAAATATAATTTTTAACGTGTATGTCAATAAATAAATATTTATAAACAAATCGGACGATTTTTTTATATACACACATTTGACTGATATTGATTGGGACGATAAATTTTACACATCGCCCAACTGCACAAATAAAACCTGTGTTTGATTGTTTGAAACCCCACACGGGTATTGGGATGATATTGAACATACACTAATCCCAATAATTAGTTGTATGTCAATCGATTGGTTGACAAGATGTGTAAGCGTTAAATATTTGATGCCTATGCGGTGTAGAATGCACTCTAGATGTTGGTTGATTGTTTATCATTGTTGTTATACACATGTATTGTGTGAAATCTGTATAATCAAATTATATGGTAATTGACTTTGTCTGATTCCGGTTCAGAAAGAATGAATATTTTAAAATAATGATTATTTTAAAATAATATTCAGAAAAGAATCAAAATCTGATTTTGATGTCCGATTTGGGATGGACACGAATATATTTAAATATATAAAGTCGTGTTGATTAGATTAACACCATTTTGACGTGAACAATATTTATATCAATTTTATTCATTTTTATAGTGAATATCGAAAAGGAATGGATTTCAAAATCTAATGTTTTGAAAATACTATCATTTATATATCGATGATACGGAATATTCAATTTTGATTAGAAATTGAATAGGAAGTTGAAATCGTTTTGAAAATGAATTTAAAATGATTTATAAAATACGTTTTAAGTGGAAATCGACGAAATATATATTATATATATAATATAATGGCCGGAATAGAACGTGCCGCGCTGCGACAATTCGCGAATTTCGACCATTGACTTCGAATGGACATTACGGGAGATCCGACCACCGGATTCTCCTAAACCCAGAACCGTTGGGTTCGTATCGAAAAGAGCTTTCCAAACAATATTAGAGATTTGAAATCTAACGGTTGGATTTGGAATTATGTCCAAATCAAATTTGGAAAAGGTTGTTGTAAGTGCAATTCGATGACCGTTTATGGAAATCGACTGTACGAGCCTTGATAAAATTATTAAAAATATCAACAATTTGTGTAAAATCATAATAAATGATTTGGAAAGAATTAGGCTGAAAAATTCCATATTTGAAAAGATAAAAATAGATTTTTATCACAATGAACTAGTTACGAACTAGAATTATAAATCCAATATTTTTTTTAAAATAAATAAATTGGATTTGAAATGGTTTTAAAAATACCAGAATTTCCAATATATAAATTAGAAAAGGATTTGAATCGAATTTGTCTTCGGAATATTTCGAAGTTGGATTTCGTGATTATACAGATATTGTTATGGAAATTTAAAAGATATATTTATATCATTATTTCCAATATGATATTTGTTGGTTGTGGTATTTGATATTGAATATAAGCCAATATATTTTCTATTCAGAGCCTTGTATTTAATATCAAATGGGATTTTTGGATTTGTCGTGAATGGTGTCTTCACTAACACTGTTCTTAAACCCAGTTGAGAAAAGATTAAATCTTTTTATTTAGATCTAATGAAGTATAAAAATTAATTAATATTTAATTGGAATTGAATTGAAATTGGTCTTCGGGTTTATCGTGAACGGCGTTTTAAATAACACTTGTTCTTTATCCCGATTAACAATGGAATAAGATTTTGGGTTGTCGTGAATGGTATCTTTAATAATACTGTGCATAGACCCAATGGAGTTAAGAAAATCAGAAACTAACTGAAGAATAGTTAAGTTGAATGGTTTCCGTGTTATTGATCTGATGTTGGTTTCAGCCTTCGGGGTTAATACTTAGGGAATTGTTCGCTTGCTAATTTACGGTCAAAGGTTGATGGAATAGAATGTGATTTTCGGTTTATCGTGAACCGTGTTTTAAAGGACATTGGTTCTTTAACCCAGTTAAAGATAGGATATGATTTCCCAAGTTAAACAATCGTTAATATTGATTTTTGGGAAGATTAAAACCAAGTGGAGTTTTAGTGCATCTTTGATTAGATTAAAATGATATCCAAAGGAAGATTAAAGAATAAATTTAAAGAATTTATCTTTGATAAAATTAATGGGAACCTTTCCCAAAGTATAAGAATATTTGAATAAAGGAATATTCTGGATTGGAATGAGGCGTATGTTGTGTTTTTATAGCACTTGTTTATTATATACATGAGTTATTCAGAAAGACCGGGTTTATCCCATTCTAAATAATTGATTCGATGATGTGTCGAGGATGAAGACAGTGGTTGAAGACCGGAGATCTTCACATCGTTTGGATGATTACTGATGTCTTGATTGGGTTGTACACCCAAGACAAGGTAATAAGGGGTGATCGTCCAGGCGTACTTGGAGATCGACGGACATGCGAGGGCCTCTCCCCTATATTGGACATATGGGGGAGGAATAAAGTGCCTCCGGTTTCGTTAAGACCCAGAACGAACTTGTAAATGGATGTGTGTCTAACATCAGATTTCATTCTGTGTGATTGATAAACATCGGTTGCATAGCGTGAATTGCCTGTGTGGCATGCTGAGATGCAAATGATCAAGGCTTCTGTTGAAAAGCAGAGTCTTGTGGTTGATGATCAAAGCACGACCCTGATATAGCGTAGCTTTGTGTAGCGTTAATTCATGAGCCTCACACACCGGTGTGAACCAAAAACGGGAGAGGACATCAGAGAGGGCATGCGTTTCCTTCTACCTAGGAGTGGTGTAAGCGTTTTGCACGCCCTGACATTTTACTTATGTGGATGATGGAAAGAGAGGCGCCTCGGTTATATCGGTCGATCCGGGACCGATGGAGTCATTTGGCTCACTGACGCCCCATAGGGCGGGGAAACGCAGTGTTCAGGCATTTAAACCCACTCCGTGTGGAACGACCCTGACGATCCAAGGGCCCACCTGAGTCTGGGTCCTGAGACACGGGCTAGAGCGTCTCGAAGTGCTAAGGACGATCCCTTGCCTTGGTTCACAGATGGAAATCCAACTTCCAATACATGACATTTGCAGTTTTGATTGTAGAGCCTAGTATTGGCAACATGATATATGGTACCCATGCCGTCTAGGATTGATACATTTATATTTGAAGTTGTTTTATACACTATGGACTTATAATAGTATCAAATGATTTGTTTTAAACGTACCAAGAATGTTTGACTATTATAAGGGAAAACCCTATCCTCCGGCTTGCGTTGCATTGTGTGATGGGACCAAGGTCTTATAATAGCTTCATTTTTCCAAAAAGCATAGCGCTTTTTTGTTATATGCACTGGTATTCTTGGGAGGAAACCCGTTCCGTGTTATAAGGCGTGGTCCCTTTATATATCTGATTTAAAGTAAAGTTTTAAATAACTGTTTTAGTTCTCACACCAGTCACATGAATGACCTGGAGTTTATTGTTTTAACCTAAACACTGGATGCCCCTATTTTCCGCACGGGCAGCTAGTAGTTTAGGTTTTGCAGATTTATATTCACAGGATCCTGATTTACAGTAGAAGCGATATTCGGAAAGCTCTGTATCCGTATATTCCTTTCAGTTGTGTATTTGTATTATTTTCTACTGCATTGCAACTTGTAAATCTCTGGAAAATAAGTGAATGTGTAATATTTATTCATACTATGTATATTCTTGTATTCTAATTAGATTGTTGTAATAAGCAATGAAATGTTCTTCTGTTTGTGTTCTGTTTCGTCGTGTTCTCAAAGCAATCCGAGCTTTCCTTTATGGGGAAGTTCGTGTCATTTTCATTTTGGTATCAGAGCTTTGGTTTACAATGCTTGAGAACAAGACACGTTAGAACCAAACGAAAGAATTCATCAGACTGGATTAGTAATATCCAATGAGAATTACTCGTTAGAGATGGGAGCAGTAGTATCCTAGAATGAGTCGGAAGAGAGTTATCTTCAAATAAAGATGAAAACGAATTTTGTTTTGAAAATTTAAAATCTATTATACGTATTTGAATATTATTTTTATATCATTGCCATATACACTTACAGCTAAAACCGTGAAATCACGTATTGGAAATTGGGTTTCGATCTATGAACCAAGGCAAGCGATCGTCCTTATCGATTCGAGACTCTCTAGCCCAAGCCTCAGGATACAGCCGCAACTGCACCTGCGGATAGCGATAGGGTCAGTCATCCATCGATGATTAATTATATCATAGACTATATGTTAGCCGGTTCTATCGAACCTTCAAAATGGGTCAGTAATGTCGACCACTCTAGAGCCACTAGGGACTCAAATCATATCCGAGCCTTTCAGTTGGCCCAAATTCTGAGGTACCTGGCTTTCCATCAAATAATATGCAACATACACATAAGTAAACAGTCTGGGCTCCATACCATGACGTTACTCCTAGCTAGAAACTAACATATGTCCATTTCCCAAAAGTCCTCATCCCGTTTCTAGTTCATACCGGGGGGTGAATCTCGCAAATTAACGTTACACAAAGCTATGCTATTTAAAGCTATGCTTTGATCATCAACCATAAGACTTTTCTTTTCAACAAAATCCTTGATCCATGCATCTCAGCTTGCCACACTATCAATCCATATCGTACTACTGATTTTCGCTAATATATAATCTCCAAGCTCGTACGTCCTAGAGAAGGGTGTTAAGCAAGAGAATAAATTTTCCGCCACCATACATATATATATATTTAGCAGAGATCAACGAATACAGTATAAAGGAATCAATGTCAGACACACCATCCATTTGCAAGTCTGTTCTGGGTTTGAACGAAACAGGAGGCACCTTATTCCTTGTCCTATATGTCCAATACAAGAGAGAGGCCCTCGCATATCCGGTAGATCACCAAGTATGTCCGGATGATCACCACTTATTACCTCGTCTTGGGTGTACAGCCCAATGAAGACATTAGTAATCATCCAAACGATGTGAAGATCTCCGATCTTCAACCACCGTCTTCATCATCGACTTTTAGTCGTCGTATTCATTATTCAAAATAGGTTAAACCCGGTCTTTCCGAATAACTCGCGTATTTTATAATCAATAATCAAGTGCTATAAAAACACATCATACGCCTCATTCCAATTAAAAATATTCTTTTATTCAAATATTCTTTTCACAATTTAAACCAAATTAATGTTTTCCAAACTAGTCAGGAGTAAGAACCCGGAAAATCAGAACCAACTCAAAATTTTTATTTTAGCTATTTAAATGGATTTTGAATATTTAAAATGATTTATTTTAAATAGCAATGACTAAAAATTTATTTAAATCGAAGTTAGAATGAATAAATTTATTTTAATTTTATAACGAGCCTGAAATGGCGTGGTAGTTTGAAAATTCGATTTCAAATTTCAAATTTCAAATGAATGTACAAGATACAAAATAAATCAGATTTCAGTGAAACAAGAAATATTTGAATCTACTTGAAAAATCTTTCCAACGAATGTGAAAAGGAATAAAAAGTTATGTCCAGTTGAAAACTGAGAATAGTTGCTATGGAATTTTATGATATATAGCCCTTAAAAATAGAGATTTTGCAAACAACGTCCGTTTTCGATGAAACCACTTTTGTTGGATCCGAAATGTCAAATTATTGCTAGACTCCTATTTTCATAATTTTTGGAATTAATATGTGATCGTGGCAAAAGAAAACGTGTTTTGTCAATTTCAGTTGAATTGGATTGACCAGAAATGGCTATTTTTCAAACGGTCTCCAAAATTCGACAAAATTAGTTTTGTCAGGACCGTATCGTCAAAACATAACTAGATTTATTTGTCTGGAATTTTTGGAGTCAGTATGTGGACCCGGTAAATTGAAATGTACATTTAAATTTAATGTATATTGAATTATATTTTAATTTAAAGAAAAACTATTTAAAACGATAGAATGGGGGTATTTAGCTAGCGGTGACACTCGTTGGAATTCATTTGGAGTTCGGATGTAAAATCAGTATTTTTTAAATTAAATGAATTAAAAATAAATTATTATAAATAGCAGCCAATCAGAAAAATCGTTGACCTAATTTCATTAAATAAAAATCGCGCATCCTCTATCATGCGAATCGCGGCTAGGGCTCAAAACTTTGACCTCCAAATTCGTTCAATCAACACACTAGAATCAAATACTTTCTGAAGCAAAATTAGAGTACTCGATCCCCTCTTCATATCGATGTAAGCAAAATCCACTACTGTTGAGTGAGGTGCTCGAATTTTGAGGGGAAAGTGGTAGACTTCGTGGCCGATTTCCGACGAATTGGTGAGCACGAGCACCACGTAGTGGCAGGTGGAGGAAGGACACGGAGTGGCGCGTCGTGTGGTGGTGGAGGATCGCCCTCCAATCGACTATGGCGGCGACAATTGGGGAGGAACGGTTTCGATCAAGGGTCGGCTCTTACTGGACGAGGAGAGAGAATAGGAGATGGTAAATATAATTTAATTAATTGATTTAAATACTCGTACAATTATCCCGTTGTTTAAAAACCCGTATCTTATTCATACAAGGTCCAAATCGCGTGAAACTGAATCCATTGCGTTCGTGGGGACGAGGGCTTCACAACAAGACTAACCGGGTCCAATTTGGAGCATGTTGGAATTTCGGGCAAATTCAAATCCAAAACTGTTTAGAACTTCAGAAATAAAACTGGCGGAGTGGAAACCGACTGTGAGAACTCTTTCTCACTCAATTTATTTACAGTTAAATATATAATATGTAACAACCCGCAAAAATCAGAACCAATTTAAAATTTTTATTTTAGGAAATTTTAATGAATTTTGACAATATAAAATAATTTATTTAAATAATAATGATCACAAATTTGATTCAAATCGAAGATAGAATGAATAATTTAATTTTAATTAACAAAAGAGTTAGAAATAACGCGGTAGTTTGAAAAGTCAAACTTGAACATTGACTGACCGTACAGGATGCAAAATTTAACGGATTTTAGTGAAACCAAAAATATTAGAATCTATTTAAAAATATCTTTCCAACGAATCCGAAAAATTGAAATTTCATAGCGGAAATCAAAAGTTATGGCCAATTCAATATTTAGAAAGGTCGCTATGAAATTTATAAAGGTCAAAATGCTACTTTTTGCATACGAAGGAATTTGAACTCGAAACCACTTCCATTGAGTTCAGAATGATGTTTCTACATTGAAAAACAGTAAACACTTATATATTTTGAGTTTCGGAAATTATTTGTTTAAAAATATATTTTTAATATTAAATATACTGGCCTTAAAAATAGTCATTTTTCAAACAGTCTCAGAATTGAACGAAATAAATTTTGTTGGACTCGTATCATCAAAACAAAGCTAAAAATGATTTTTTTGGTAACTTTTAGAATCAAAATATAATTATAATTGATTTTTCAGTGTAAACGGGCAAATTTTTGACTTTAAAAATTCATTAAAAAATTCATACGAGCTCAGAATCGAACGAAATTAATTTTCATATGCCCACAGCATCAAAACATAGCTAAATATATTTTTCGAGAATTTTTGAAGTTAATTTGTGACCTCGGTGAATTTTCATGTACGGTACACATTAAAATATTAATAAAATAATGTAATTATTCCAAAAATCGTAACAGACCTCGGAATTGGATCCTGGGACATAGCCCATCGCGTTCAGAAGGTGTCAAAACCTTAAGAACGACAGTAAGCAGGCCTAAATCGGAGTTCGGACCAAAACGGGCTTTAACGGGCTAATTAAATTATTAAATAATGATTAGGAAAACCTAATATAATATTATAAAATCCGAAAAACACTGTTCATCCGTCCTCTTCCGTCGTTTTCAGCCGCAACATGAACCCATGAACATTCAAATCTTCAAACTTCGATTTCTCTTTCATTTTTCAACGAAATTTAGCGTGTGAGTACCCGTTTCGAAGCTCTTTCCGAGCTCTACGATCTCCGACAAGAATCACCTCGAACCGTGCCTCGATGAAGCCGCCATAGCCCCTTAAACCCGCGTCGTTCGCGCCTCCCCCGGACCCCGCCGCCGCCGCCGAGTGCCCCCACCTTCTGGCCGATCATAGGTCTCTCCAAGCTCTTCCACCTCCAACAAACGGTTCGTCATTTCATCAACCGTAGCTCCGGCAATTTGAAAACAAAGATTTGAACACTTTCCTAAAGGTAAAAGCTTCAGATTTTGTAACGCTTATAGACGTGGCTGTGACAGTTGTTAAAGGCCGATTCTTATTTATTTATATGAATTTGAATGCTAAATGTTTCAGATCCGCAACCGTCTTGAATTCGAACACTAAATCTGACCAAACTCGATTCATCGCAGAACCAACAGCGGTGAGAATTTATTTTTAATTAAATTTAATTTATTTAATTATTTATTAATTCTTTGTTATTAAAGAATATTGACTGATCTGCTATGTAGCAATATTGAAATACGAATCTAAGTTGTTTATGACTGTATGTTGTTAGATCCGCGAATCTAAATGTTAGATCTGAAATTATTGGCTAATTAAAATGATTATTTGTTAATTCATTTCAATCATCCTTCGTTGATTTGTCATATGCCATCAAAAATATCACCTTGTGTAAAATTTGGATGTGAAGTGTTGGATCTAGATCTATTGGATTATTTGAATGTTGTTGATTTGATGACATGAAATTTACAATTTATTTTGTAAATTAAAAATTAGAATTTGTCGTTGATATGAGATTTACAATTTGTTTTGTAAATTAAAGTTAACATTTGTCGTTGACATAGATTTACATTTTAATTTGTAAATTATAGTTAGAATTGGCGATGACACAAATTTAACATGTTACTATGTAAATAAAGTATTTTCACCATATGCATAAATTTACATTATTTTCAATGTAAATTAAATAGTAAATCTAACCGTAGGATTTGTTAACATTATATTTAATGTTAATACATGAAAATATCACCGTAGGAAGATTTACATCATTTTTAATGAAATAAAAAAAATGGATTTCACATTGTAATTAGAGAGTGAAAATTTACATTTTTCCTAATGTAAATATGTATGAATTTCACCGTGTGTACATTTTACATTATTTTTAATGTGAATTATATAGTAATTACAACGTAGGATAATTCTTTTTATGATTGAAAATAAAAGTCAATCTTTTTATGATTGAAGATAAAAGTCAACATTTTTATATTGAAATTAAAAAGACCATCTTTTTATGTTGTAAATAAAAAGACAACATTTTTATGTTGAAATTAAAAGGGCAATCTTTTTACGTTGAAAATAAAAAGACAATATTTTTATTGTAAATAAAAAGATGAAAATTTGACGATGTAAATAAAAAGACAATCTTTTTGGAATTAAAATAAAAAGATGAGTTTTTACGGTGAATATAGAAAAAGTTGATATTTTTGCATCGTAAAGAAAGAAAATATCATTTTTATATGATAAAATGGAAAAGATAATATTTTTACATTGTGAAATATAAAAAGATGATATTTTTACATTGTACAAAAAAAAGGATGTTTTTACATTGTAAAACATATTTTATTATGGAATTTATGAGGAATTTCCACAGCATGAAATAAATAACATTTTTATATGTTATTTATGAATGATTTTTCATCGCATGAAATAAATAACATTTTTGTATGTTATTTATGAATGAATTTCCACCGTATGAATAAAATTACATTTTTATACGTAATTAAAAAGGTGAATTTACTTTGCATAACAAAAGTTACATTTTTATATGTAATTTATATATGAATTTGCACCGTATGACAAAAATTGCATTTTTCTATGATATAAAAATGTAAATTTACATTGCATGATTAAAATTACATTTTTCAATGTAATTTAGAAATGAATAATAACGGTAGAATGAAAATTACATTTTTACATGTAATTAAAATGTGAATGTGCACTGTAGGATAAAAACTACATTTTTAGATGTAATTTAGATATGAATTTATGTCGTATGATAGGAATTACATTTTTCTATGTAATTAAAATATGAATTCCCATCGCATAATAAAGATTACATTTTTCTATGTAATTTAGATGTGAATTAGAACAATAAAATAAAAATGACATTTTTCTATGTAATTTATATATGAGTTATAACGGTATGATAAAAATTATATTTTTTAATGAAAAAGAACAAAATAATGTGAATCCTTTTATTTACATTTTCTATTGTAAAGAAAAGAACAAAATTGTGTGAACCATTTTATTTACATTTTCTATTGTAAAGAAAAAGGTAAAAAGAGAGTTACATTTCTTATTTGCATTTTTAGATGCAAATAAAGCATAGAAAGGAAATTACACTATTGTTTACCATTGGTTTGTTAAATAAAAGTACAAGATATAAAAGAACATTTTTATTGACATTGTTTTGTCAAATAAAAAGACAAATACATGAGATACACTTTTATTTGTGTTTTATGTACAAATAAAAGTACAAGATTAGAAACACACTTTTATTTACATTGTATTTGTTGAAATAGAATTGTTAACAAAATGAGTATATCACTTTCACTCATCTTTGTAGGAAACAGAATTTATGTGCAAATATAAGAATCACTTTTATTTGCATAATATACAGTAGAATTTATACGCAAATACAAAATCCAATTTTTATTTGCAAAACTTGCATTAGAATTTATATTATAATATACAATTGTATTGTTGGTCAAAATATACACTGAAAAGTATTGTTAAGAAACTTCATACAAATAAAGAATAATGGAAATTATATCCCATTTGTCATCCACAATAAAGCTATATAAATAAATTGCCCTTTATGTAACTTTAGGAATATATAGTGAGATCATACGAGTAAAATACATTCTTACTCGATATAAGTGACATGTGTAGTGAAATTGAAATTCGTTAAACCTATTAACCAATTATTTATTTATTTATATGAATTGTTGTTGGCTGAAAACCCCACATGGGTATTGGGACGATACTTGACTGACACAAATCCCAATGTTTAATTATATGTTTATCGATTGATCGACAGGCTGCGATGAGCATTATTATTTCATTTTAACGCTCACACAGTTGAAATCGCCACTCTGGTTGTTAATGGATGGATTGAGAATTATTTCCTGTTATTACCCTATACATGAAATGTATGAAACTCATATGACCCAAATTATATGGTGCATGGTTGAGTCGCATTCCAATGCAGAATTTCTTTTTAAATAAAGAATGTTTACATAATAAAAGAATTTTTGTAAATTAAAAGATTTTGTATTATAAAGAATATTTTACATAAATAATATTTTATTGATTATTTTAAAATATATTTTTTAATATTTTTAGGATAAATCTTTTATTTAAGATCATTAGATCTTAACAATTATGTTTGGTGATTGATATGTAGATTGGATTTGTAGTGGACGATGTTTTAAATAACATTTATCCTTTAATCCAATTTACATTGAAATTATTATTTGAAATTTATAAATCTATTTTATAAATTTAAAAGAAGATTTTCTAAAATTAGAATTTTCCAATTTAATATATTAAATTGGAATTAAGTGGAAATTCGATTGATAATAATCGAGATGGGCTTCTGTAAAAGAAGACCGATATTATATATGGAATTTAAGAGGCTTTGCCGTTATTCCATTTATAATGTTAGTCCGGTACGGAAATTTATAACGATTATTTGTTGATTTGGTTTCTGTAGAAATTCCATATTTTGGAAATTGGTTTTGGGTTTATCGTGAACTGTGTTTTAAATGACACTAGTTCTTTAACCCAATTTAAGACAAGATTGGTTTATTGAAATTAATAATCTTGTAATAATGATTCTTGTATTAAAAATCAAAATTGGAATATTAATAAATCTTTTTAGAAAGATTAAAAATTTAATTTATTTTATCTTTGATAAAATTAATGAGAATCTTTTAATATAAATAATATTTTTATTTAAAAAAGAATGTTCAGAGTTGGAATGTGGCGTATGGTTGATTTTAATAACGAATACGCGAGTTATTCAGGAAGACCGGGTCTAACCCATTCTGAATAATCATCACGACGATCAAGAGTCGAAGATGAAGACGGTGACTGAAGACCGGAGAGCTTCACATCGTTTGGTTGATGGTGAATGATATCTTGAATTGGGACTGATCCCCCAAGGCAAGGTAAAAAGTGATGATCTTCCAGACGTACTGGAGATCGACGGATACGTTGTTTCGTTCAGACCCAGAACGGACTTGTAAATGGATAGCATGCCTGACATTGAAATTTATTTCATGTAATTAAATTGGTTTTTATTTAATATATAAATGCATGGTGGCGGAGGATTTATTCTCTTGCTTAACACCCTTTTGTATGTTAAATAATTACCGATCGCATGATATGAGTTGTTGATGTGGTATGCCAAGTTGCACTTGAACAAGGCTTATTGTTGCAAAGCAGAGCCTTGTGGGATGATCAAAGCATAGTCTATTTAGGTATAGCTTTGTGTAACGTGACTTCGCGAGCCTCACAGCCCGGTAGAGTCTAAAACGGGAGAAGGGAACGCAGGGAGTGCACACGTTTCTCTCTAGCTAGAGTGGTGCCAGGGACCTACCAGCGCTGGCATTTATTCATTGTGGTTGTTGGATTTTTCGAGGCCTCGGTTTATGCGGTCGCCACTGGCCGTATTATAGGTCCAAAAGGACCGGGGAGCGTGTGTTCAGGAATTGCCAATCCATTAAGCTTTAACGTATGGACCGACCCTGCAGCTATCCAAGGGTTGGACAGAGTACCAATCCTGGGGCATTTGCTAGAGTGTCTCGAATCGGTAAGGATCTCCTCCCTAGCCTTGACTCAGATGGAAACCCAAATTTCCAATACGACATCACGCGGTTTTGATTGTATACCTATATATGGCGACATTGTGGGATGGGGCACTCATGCCGTTTAGGATTAATACATTTATTTTGATGTATTTCAAATTGGTTGCACATTATTATTATATAATACCGTGTTTATCGTATCAAGCATTTCTTGACCATTATAAGGTAAAACCCTATCCTCCGGCTTGCGTGACATTGTGTGATGGGACCTGGGTCTTATAATGGTTTCATTTTTCAAAAAGACATTGCGTTATTCTACGATTTACTTTACTTTATGCACTGGCAATCTATAGGAGAAAACCCGTTCCGCGAAAGTGGCGTGGTCCTGTGATTAGCCTTATTATATTATATAGGTTAAGTAGAATTCTCACACCAGTCCCATGACTGACCTGTAGTTTGTCCACTGGCAAACTCGGGTGCCCATATCTTCCACACGGGTAGTCGAGTAGCTATTTTTGCAGATATATTAAGCAGGATTCTGGGTTGAAGCTTAAAGCTGTGTCCAGAGATAGAGAGTCTTCTGCTGTGTTTCTTCCGCTGCAATATATTTTAATTATTGTAACTTATTCTTCCGCTGTTTTTTTATTCAATGTACTCTGATATTCTGTACTCTGATGTAACATTATATGATATGTTATAAAAGTCTTCTGTTGTTGTTTTAATATGTTGTATTCCCAAAGTTAAAGTATTCGTAGATTTTCACTTTTTGGGTCAGACCTGTGTGGTTTATGGTCGATTCAAAGGGTGGGAATTTGCGGGTCTTTACAGTTGGTATCAGAGCTCTGGTTAGCTCAAATCTTTGGGGTACAACTCATTAGAACTGGACAAAAGACTCATCAGAGATTGGATTAGTAATGTCCAATAAGAATACTCATTAGAGATAGGATCAGCAGTATCCTAGAATGAGTAAACTCGTTAGAGATGGGGTTAGTAATGCCTTAGAACGAGTTCAGAGTTACGAATTTATAATTAACGCATTTTTGATATTTATAATCTATTCTTTGAAATATGATTTTTTTTATATATAAAGTTATGTATATTTTGAAAAGATAATCAACCATTAAAATTTAAAATTAAGATAGTTAATTTTACAATTTTTAGCTACGCTCCTTTTCGAGGACGAAAAGTTTTTAAGTGGTGGCGATTGTAACAACCCGCAAAAATCAGAACCAATTTAAAATTTTTATTTTAGGAAATTTTAATGAATTTTGACAATATAAAATAATTTATTTAAATAATAATGATCACAAATTTGATTCAAATCGAAGATAGAATGAATAATTTAATTTTAATTAACAAAAGAGTTAGAAATAACGCGGTAGTTTGAAAAGTCAAACTTGAACTTTGACTGACCGTACAGGATGCAAAATTTAACGGATTTTAGTGAAACCAAAAATATTAGAATCTATTTAAAAATATCTTTCCAACGAATCCGAAAAATTGAAATTTCATAGCGGAAATCAAAAGTTATGGCCAATTCAATATTTAGAAAGGTCGCTATGAAATTTATAAAGGTCAAAATGCTACTTTTTGCATACGAAGGAATGTGAACTCGAAACCACTTCCATTGAGTTCAGAATGATGTTTCTACATTGAAAAACAGTAAACACTTATATATTTTGAGTTTCGGAAATTATTTGTTTAAAAATATATTTTTAATATTAAATATACTGGCCTTAAAAATAGTCATTTTTCAAACAGTCTCAGAATTCAACGAAATAAATTTTGTTGGACTCGTATCATCAAAACAAAGCTAAAAATGATTTTTTGGTAATTTTTAGAATCAAAATATAATTATAATTGATTTTTCAGTGTAAACTGGCAAAATTTTGACTTTAAAAATTCATTAAAAAATTCATACAAGCTCAGAATCGAACGAAATTAATTTTCATATGCCCACAGCATCAAAACATAGCTAAATATATTTTTCGAGAATTTTTGAAGTTAATTTGTGACCTCGGTGAATTTTCATGTACGGTACACATTAAAATATTAATAAAATAATGTAATTATTCCAAAACTCGTAACAGACCTCGGAATTGGAGCCCGGGACATAGCCCATCGCGTTCAGAAGGTGTCAAAACCTTAAGAACGACAGTAAGCAGGCCTAAATCGGAGTTCGGACCAAAACGGGCTTTAACGGGCTAATTAAATTATTAAATAATGATTAGGAAAACCTAATATAATATTATAAAATCCGAAAAACACTGTTCATCCGTCCTCTTCCGTCGTTTTCAGCCGCAACATGAACCCATGAACATTCAAATCTTCAAACTTCGATTTCTCATTCATTTTTCAACGAAATTTAGCGTGTGAGTACCCGTTTCGAAGCTCTTTCCGAGCTCTACGATCTCCGACAAGAATGACCTCGAACCGTGCCTCGATGAAGCCGCCATAGCCCCTTAAACCCGCGCCGTTCGCGCCTCCCCCGGTGAGACGTCCCGAAATCCCGTTCCGACGGAGACAAGGGTTATCTTTGGAATATAACACAGAAACAGATAATAGCAGAACAGAATTAAATAAATACACCAAATAATGAACAATATAATATACTGGATAAAAGTAATCATCAGAGTTACACAGTATACAGGATCTTACTTAGTACAAATACAGTTCAGCTATACATAAATGTCTACAACGGAAATAAACAAAATATGTACAATAGGAGTTGAACAACATAAAAATAAATAAATGATAGAATCCATCTTCAGCTCCAGCTATCCAGAAGAAGAACCAGCTAAACCTGAATACAAGGCTGCCCGTGTAGAAAAAGGGGCACCCGAGTTTGAAAGTGAAACAAACTACGAGTCAGTCATGGGACTGGTATGAGAAATCTACTCAACACATATATATTTTGGCTAATCACAGGACCACGCCACTTTCGTGGAACGGGTTTACTCCATTGGATTGCCAGTGCTTTAAAACAAATCTTTCTTTTAAACATCGCTATGCTTTTTATAAAAATGAAGCCGTTATAAGACTCAGTTCCCATCACACAATGCAACGCAAACCGGAGGATAGAGTTTTTACCTTATAACGGCCAAAATATGCTTGATACGAATAAAACAAAGGCATTTGATATTATTGCTAGTGTTTATATGGTTTGAAAACAATTTCAAATCATAACTATCAATCATAGACGGCATTACTGCCCCATACCACTATGTCGCCATATATAGGTATACAATCAAAATCGCATCGTCACGTATTTGGAAATTGGATTTCCGTCATGAACCAAGGCAAAAGATAGTCCTTACCGAATTCGAGACTCTCTAGCCCGAGCCTCCGGAACAGCCGCAACTGCCCCTTGGATCGTCAGGGCCGGTCCACACGGAGTTGATTATAGTGCCTGAGCAATACGTTTCCCCGCCCTTTGGGGCGTAAATGAGCCAACGAATGACTCCATCGGACCCGGATCGTCCGATCAAACCGAGGCGCCTCGCAACAGCAACAACCACATAGGTGAAAAGTATATAAATGTCAGGGCTAGTAGGTCACTGACACCACCCTAGCTAGAAAGAAACGCATGCCCTCCCTGAGGTCCTTCTCCCGTTTCTGGTCCATACCGGGGTGTGAGGCTTGCGAATTCACGTTATACACAAAGCTACGCCACACAGGCGGTGCTTTGATCATCCCCACAAGGCTTTGCTTTTCAACAGAAGCCCTGATCACTGCATCTTAGCATGCCACACAGGCAATTCATGCCATGCGACTGATGTCCATCGATATACAACCTCTGAGCTCGTTCGTCTCAGAGAAGGGCGTTAGGCAAAAGAATAAATTCTCCGCCGCCAAACAGATGTATATTTAATAGAGATCAATCAACATAGAATAAAATCCAATGTCAGACACACAGTCCATTTACAAGTCCGTTCTGGGTCTGAACGAAACCGGAGGCACTAAATACCTCGCAAACCCATCGATCACCATGTACGTCTGGACGATCACCACTCATTATCCATATTTCGGGATGCCTCCCAATCAGGACCTCGGTTACCATCCAAACGAGGTGAAGATCTCCGGTCTTCGACCATCGTCTTCATCTTCGACTTTCAATCGTCGGTCAATCATTTGAAATGAGAATTAACTCGGCCTTTTCAAATAATTCACGTATATTTAGAATTTCAAATCAATTTATTTCAATGGTTAAATTATTTGACAACACCAATCTTGTTCTTTAATGTAGTTTTCACACCAAACACATTCAACCATCAAAAGCCACATAAATCGAGCAAATTCAGTTTATTTCCATTCCATATCGCTTATGATATTTTATAACTATTTATCGCTATTTTTATTTATTTTAAAATACCTAATTTATTCAAAACGACGCTTCGGGCCATAAAGCGGCCGTGGCGCTGTTTTTCTTCAGATGTGAATTACACATATCTGAAAATCTAACCGTTGGATCTTCACAAAATTTACATCATTAGAAAGGTCTTTTCAAAACGAATCCAACGGTTCCAGTTTCGGGAAAATCCGACGGTCGGATCTCCCGGTACAATCGTTTGAATTTTCGATTTCAAAATACGAACTGCAGCGTCGTTATTCGATTAAATATATAATTATATATATATATATATAATCGCTTTTGGCGCTGTTTTTCATCAGATTTGAATTAAACATTCCAGACAATCCAACCGTTGGATTTTTGCAAGGTTGGTGCCGTTGGGAAGATATTTCCAAGGCGAACCCGACGGTTGAGATTTCGGGAAAATCCAATGGTCAGATTTCCCGCACTAGTTGTTTGAAATCACGGTTTCAAAATGCGAACTGCACGGCCACGTTTCGTTTTAATTTTATTTATATTTATATAATTATATAAATATAGTTCATTCAACAATTTCAATATCGTTTTCACTTCAAATATTTCACTAACGCCTTAAAATTTTGGAAAATTTCGCCATAACCTCCCCTGCACCGGGAGCATCGGGAAATCGCAAATAGCTTTCCCGGTCCTTCTAATCTCAAAAAGAAAAAGAAAAAGCCAAGCGGCTAGCCAATAGGCTCATAAAATCATCACCCAAACAAAACAATAAATGTGTACCTATTTGTCGGGCACAAAATTTTATTCCTCTTCTCTAGCCCCTTTGCTATAACCTGTTCAATGAATGTGCATGTACATATATATGGTTCTTACCATTTATCATTTTCTATTCAACTTCATATTTGATTTCTATTTGGTTTAAAAACACCATTCATTCTAATGTTACATACATAGGTGCAAATCATTTCATTAGCTAATTAATGAATATTTCAACTCATATATGTTTATTTTGAACAAGTGGCTATTTTTAACACTTCACATTTCAACGATTCATGCATACAATAAAAATGTGATTTTTATTGTAAAACAATTCATTTCAAAACACTATTTTTCTATATAGTTCATATAGGTGACAAAAATAGGATTTTTCTTATAAAACAATTTCTTTCAACACGAGATTATTTTACACAGTTCATATAGTCGATAAAAGGTGATTTTTATTATCAAACAATTTATTTCAAAATATGAACACCATTCAACACATGAATTTCTAATCAACGGATGAGTATCAATTCAACACATGAAGGTTTTCTATACAATGAATAAATATAGTTTAAGCAAATGAAAATAATTCAAACACACGAATATTATTCAAAATTTCGGCAGTATAACGGCAGGGTAGTTAAAACCGGGACCGTCCCTAGTACGGCTCCTCGCTCTACCTTAAAACCTCGCGGTTTTTGACAATGGGGATCATGCATCTAGTTCGCACGCAGGCGGCATGTATATATTTATTTCATTTCCACAAACTAATCCTATGTGGTTTCAACCAAATATTTCTCAACCACAAACGGGTATTTTTCAACCACAATCAACCAATATCAACCACAAACAATCCCAAACAATCATTCGCTATCAATCAATTTTCACAACAATTTCAATCAATAAATATCGTCCATGGTTTGTGGACGAGGGGCGTATATATATATATATTATATATAGCAATTCACTTTTATTTCCACACATATATATATGGCTAGAAAAAAAGAAATTGAAGAGTGAGAAATTCTCACCAATAGCTATCCAATACTACGACTCTTCCTTTATAGAAATCTTCGCCAATCTCGCCTTTTGTCGCTTTCGTTGCCCGTATTCTCTACATATGTAAAAATCAAATTTTTACTATGTTATTCAATATATAAAAATCGAATTTTTACTTTGCTATTCAATATATAAAAATCGAATTTTTACTTTGCTATTCAATATATAAAAATCGAATTTTTACTACGCTATTCAATATATAAAAATCGAATTTTTTATTTAGTTATTCAAGATATAAAAATCGAATTTTTACTTCGTTATTCCATATATAAAAAAAATCATATTTTTATTATGCTTCGATGTTCAATATATAAAAATCATATCTTACATCTTCTACTTAATAAAAATTCCGTCTTTTCTATTTTAAAGATCTGATCTATTCTATTCTAAAAATCTGATCTTTTCTATCCAAGTTCAAATCTTTTTCTTTTTAAAGTTCAAATCTTTTTCTTTTTAAAGTTTAAATCTTTTTCTTTTTATATCTTAAAATAAAATCAGTTTTTAAACCTTTTAAAAATCAGTTTTTAAACCTTTTTAAAAATCAGAATTTAAACCTTTTAAAAATCAGTTTTTAAACCTTTTTAAAAATCAGAATTTTCAGAATTAAAATAAAAATAAAATAAAAACAACTTACTGTAATCTGCGAAGAAGGGGGGGTCGTCAAGGCGGAGCTGGCCAGCGGTCGGAGGTGGGTCAGAGGCGGTGGCTTCAATGGTCTCGAACTAGGGGGCTCGCGAATTGGGGCGTCGCGATGGCTTCCGGGGGGGGGGGGGCGATGTCACTGGCGGGATCGACGGACGAGGGGGAGGGGGATGCGGTGAGCGACGTGGGGGCGACGACGTGAGGGGTTCCGTCGATCTCGATTTAGGGCTTAGGTTTTCTTTTTTCGAACGGTAGAAAGAAAGTGAGGAGAGAGAGAGAGTAAAGGATTTATATAAATATTTATTATTTTTAATTTCAAAAAGTTGACCTTTTTATTCGACCCCTAAACGAGGCCCACCGCCTGTCGTCCATAGCGTTTTACCCCCATTCCGAACACAATGGGATATGTATCGCAAGCTAATTTGATCGTTACAATCAGTTTCCATTGAATTTACATTTAAATCACTATATTGAATTTTAAACGTACATTTCAAATTACCGGGGTCACATACTAACTCTAAAAATTCCAGAAAAATATTTTCTAGCTTCGTATTGACGATACGGTCCTAACAAAACTAGTTTCGTCGAATTCTGAGACCGTTTGAAAAACGGCCAATTTCCAATCGATTAAAATCAACTGAAACTGGTCAAACGCGTTTTCTTTTGCCACGCTCACATATTGATTCGAAAATTATGAAATTTGAAACCTAGCAATAACTTGACACTGCGGATCCAACAAAAGTGGTTTCGTCGAAATCCGAGGTCGTTTGCAAAATGTCTATTTTTAAGGGCCTGAATTCCATAGCGACTATTCAGAATTTTCAACTGGACATATCTTTTGATTCCCGCTATGAAATTTCGATTTTTCAGATTCGTTAGAAAGATATCATCAAATAAATCCTAATGTTTTTGGTTTCACTAAAATCCGGATTGTTCTGCACCCAGCATGGTCCGACAAAGTTTGAATTCAATTTTTGAAACTACAGCGCCCTTTCAGGCCTTGTTTATAATTATAATTAATTATATTCGTTTTCAATTGTCGATTCAAACTCAGTTTTCATCGCCATTATTCAAAATATTTATTTTAAATATTTAAATTCCATTATTTTAGCCAATTTAAAAATTTTAAATTGGTTCAGATTTTCTGGGTCGTTACAATCTCCCCCACTTAAAACTTTTCGTCCCCGAAAAGGAACAAAGTCGAAAGTGGTTTGATAAATCTACAATCCCACAATACAACAACCAATTTGTTTTTAACATTCAGAGTATAGAATAAATAGTGCACATCCATGGGAAGAAAATAGCAATAGAATAGAGAATTAAATGGTAATGCAAAGTATGGCAAATGTACCTTGCACCGGAGTCAATCAGAGATATCTACTCGGCATCTAGGATAAGCTTTATGAATGCTCTCCTCAGTTTCCCAAGTACAATCTCGCGGATCTCCACTCCATTGCACTTTGACCAAGCGAACCTTCTTGTTCCTTAGCTCTTTGGTTTCTTTGCCTATAATCTTTAGCGGCTCTCTTCTCACAGCTAATTCTGGGGTAATTTCAATGTCATGTTGAGCTGCTTCTTCCACGATCAAGTCTGGATCATGAACGTGCTTTCGAAGTTGAGATATGTGAAATACATCATGAATTTCAGGCAACCAATTAGGCAGTTTGACCCTATAAGCGAGAGTTCCGATCTGTTCCAGAATAGGAAACGGACTTATGAATTTGGGTGCTAACTTTCCAGTTTTACCGAACCGGATAACTCCTCTCATCGGCGATACTTTCAAATATACATAGTCGCCAACTTCAAAGGATATATCTCTTCTTCTTCTATCGGCATAGCTCTTTTGTCGGCTTTGAGCGGCGAGTAATCGCTTCTTAATAAAATCGACTTTGTCGGCCGCTTCTCGAATCATATCAGGACCCAACACAAGTCTATTTCCAGGCTCGACCCAACAAGCAGGAGATCTGCACGGTCTACCGTACAACGCTTCGAATGGCGACATTGTCAGACTCGCCTGGTAGCTTTTGTTATAAGAGAATTCAGCCAAATGCAGATGGTCTTCCCATGATCCACCGAAATCTAGAACACAAGCCCGCAATAGATCTTCTAAAATGCGATTCACCCTCTCAGTCTGACCGTCTGTCTGAGGATGATAAGCGGTGCTCAAGTTCAACTTGGTTCCTAGCTCGACTCGAAATGCTTCCCAGAATTTGCTAGTGAATATCGTATCTCTATCACTGACTATACTGAGTGGCACTCCATGTAGTCTAACTATTTCCCTGAAGTAGATCTGCGCCAGACTCTGAGCGGTTCTGTTTGATCTGACAGGTATAAAATGGGCGGTCTTCGTGAAGCGATCTACGATCACCCAAATACTGTCATTTCCTTTTCTGGTCCTGGGCAAACCATCAATGAAATCCATAGAAATATGTTCCCACTTCCAACCAGGTACTTCTAGCGGTTGTAACAATCCAGCCAATTTCTGTTGGTCGCTCTTGACTAGTTGGCAAGTAGGGCATCGGCTAACATATATTGAAACGTCTCTCTTCATAGCCTTCCACCAGAATGTTCTTTTGAGATCGTTATACATTTTGGCCACGCCAGGATGGATACTTAGCTTGGACTTGTGACACTCGTCTAACACTTCCCTTTTTAACTCTGGGATGTCAGGAACACAAATCCTTCCTTTTAACCTCAAGGTCTCATCGCTATCTATTTGAAAACACGAGGGTTCGCCTTTCTGAATCCTTTTGATCATATCTTTAATAAAGTTATCCTCCTTCTGAAGAATAGATATTTTGTCAATCAAGGATGTCGTGATAATAAAGCTGGCGATCATTACATTCTTTCTGCTTAACGCATCAGCCACGACATTGGCTTTTCCTGGAGTATATATAATTTCAAAGTCATATGCTGCAAGAAACTCCAGCCAACGTTGCTGCCTCAAATTCAGGTCTTTCTGGGTGAACAGATATTTTAACGACTGATGATCTGTAAATAGTTCAAATCTCTCACCCAGAAGATAGTGTCTCCAGATTTTCAAAGAGAATATGATAGCCAATAACTCAAGATCATGAGTTACGTAGTTTTTCTCGTGCGGCTTCAGTTGACGGCTAGCATAAGCAATCACTTGACCTCTTTGCATTAACACTGCGCCAAGGCCTTCTCTAGAAGCATCAGTCCATACTTTTAAATCCTGGTTTCCATCAATGATGGTTAACACTGGAGCTGTTGTTAGTCTTAACTTTAGCTCTTCAAAAGCCTCATCACTTTCTGGAGTCCATTTGAATTTAGAGTGCTTCTTTGTAAGCTTCGTTAAGTGACCTGATATCTTCGAAAAGTCTTTAACGAATTTCCGGTAATAACTAGCCAATCCGAGAAAACTGCGGACTTCAGTGGGAGTACTGGGCTGTTTCCAATTCTGAATGGCCGTGATTTTGCTTGGATCCACAGCGATTCCGTCTTTCGATACGACATGGCCTAGGAATTTTACTTCATCTTGCCAGAAGATACATTTGGAAAATTTGGCTTTTAATACATTTCGTTTCAGAATTTCTAGAACCTGTTCCAGATGCTTTTCATGTTCGGCCTTTGATTTAGAGAAGATTAGAATATCGTCAATAAAAACCAGAACAAATTTATTCAATACTCCTCTAAATACTCGGTTCATTAGATCGACGAAGTAAGCTGGAGCGTTACATAAGCCGAACGGCATTACTAACCACTCGTAGAATAAGTCGGGGCCTCTGAATGCTGTCATTGGAACACACTCTTCGGCTATTCGAAGTTGATGGAAGCCCGTAGCTAGGTCCATTCATGAAAATACTTGTGCTCCATTTAATCGATCCAACAAATCATCAATCCGCGGCAATGGATACTTGTTCTTTATTGTCTGTTTGTTCAGATCACGATAATCCACGCATAGCCGTAGAGTACCGTCAGATTTTGGGACAAATACTACTGCTGCACCCCAATCAGAGAAACTAGGCCTGATCAGACCTTTCCATATCAGCTGTCGTGTTTGATTGTCTAATTCCTCTTTCTCTTTCAAGGACATTCTTCGAATAGCGTGAACTAACGGCCTTGCATTGGGAATCAAAGCAATCTTGAAGTCCATTTCTCTTTGTGGAGGTAAGCGAACAACTTCTTCGAACACATCCGCATAATTTTTGACGACAGGGATATCTTTGATGAGGTCGGGAATATTCTCTGCAACTTCAGGGATATTTTCTATTTGAGCTGGAGAAACATCTAAAGCTGCCCAGAAGTCTTTTCTATCAGCATTCTGACCTTCACAGGGAATGGTTATATAATCACCTGATTTAATCTTCGCCTTTACGACTCTGTCGGCGCATTTAACTTCGGCTTCATATTTGGTCAACCAGTCTAACCCCAAGATAAGATCAAACTCTTTAAAATTCATGACGGCTGCGATGGTAGGGAACCGATAACGAGAGAAAGAAACCGGCACTCCACAAACCCAACTGAGATCTATGGAACCCCCAACCGGATTCTGGACAGTCATTGGTTCCTTCAGCTTTTTCAAATTCAAATCCAGTTTCTTAGCTACATCTTTGGCAATGAAACTTCGTGACGCGCCTGTGTCAAACAGTACTTTGACTGGAATATTTTTGACAGTAAGCGTTCCTTCTAAAACATCATACCTTCCCTGTTTATCTGAGGGCGCTGAGGTTTCTGCCACTTCATTTACCTGAGCCTCCTTGGTTGCCTTTAACAGTCGACAATCCTGTTTTACATGGCCAAACCGATGGCAAATGCTGCATCCTTTGGTCTCTTGAAACTTCTTATTAGACTTAGATCCTTCTTTTCTTTGTTTCTTTAGAAATCGGCAACTTATCGAGAGATGTCCTTGCTTACTGCAGTTAGAGCATACAGTTGTCGTTACTGGTTTCTTCTCAGATTTGGCCCTTTTTCTCTTGGCACTGGGCTTCTTACTGACATCAGACTTTGTACTGGCCTCGGGACGATCAGTTTCAGACTCATTTCTATTACTAGAGCTGACTTCTTCTTCGTACTGTAGCATACCTTTCCTGTCCAGGTCTTCGTACCGATAAGCCATGTATATCATTTCAGAAAAAGGAAGCTTCACATGCCCCAATACTTTATTCTGGTATTTCCTTTGAAGCCCGTGTATAAATCTAAGATTCTTCCTCTTTGGGTCCTTGATCAGATGTGGAGCAAAGTGAGAAAGTTCGTTGAATTTCTTATGATATTCTGGGATGGTCAGGTCACCTTGTATCAGATAAGAAAATTCATCACATAGTCGCTCGATCGCTTCGGGAGGAGTAAATTTTTCTAGGAAAATCACTTTGAATCTGTCCCAGGTGATATCACCTTCTGGATTATTCTCTATAACCGAATCCCACCAGAACAAAGCTTCATCTTTGAATGCCCAGGAGGCCAGTAATCTTTTCTGGTCATCCCTCAGCTTTAAACCATCGAAGAACTTTTCAGCCGAACGAATCCAAGCTTGTGTCTTCATAATAGATTCTTCACCAGAGAACGGTATTCCACCCATATTCCGATATTTGATTAATAGGGCCTCAATATCCGGTTCTGCATTCCTTCTGCTTCTGACACTCATTTTCTAGTACTTCTGCAAATGGCAGATCAAGTGTCAGGTCACAGAAAAGACAATTTAAAATATAGAAACACATACTTCAAATGTAAATGTGTCTATCAAGGTGTAATTTCATTCTGCTTTACTCATACTAGGATAATACTGATCCTATCTGTATAGAGTTACCCGTCCTAGAACACTACTGGTTCTATTTCTGACGAGTTCGTTCAAATGTTATATTCCAGAACTAAGCTTAACCAAAGCTCTGATACCACGTTGAGACGTCCCGAAATCCCGTTCCGACGGAGACAAGGGTTATCTTTGGAATATAATACAGAAACAGATAATAGCAGAACAGAATTAAATAAATACACCAAATAATGAACAATAGAATATACTGGATAAAAGTAATCATCAGAGTTACACAGTATACAGGATCTTACTTAGTACAAATACACTTCAGCTATACATAAATGTCTACAGCGGAAATAAACAAAATATGTACAATAGGAGCTGAACAGCATAAAAAGAAATAAATGATAGAATCTATCTTCAGCTCCAGCTATCCAGAAAAAGAACCAGCTAAACCTGAATACAAGGCTGCCCGTGTAGAAAAAGGGGCACCCGAGTTTGAAAGTGAAACAAACTACGAGTCAGTCATGGGACTGGTATGAGAAATCTACTCAACACATATATATTTTGGCTAATCACAGGACCACGCCACTTTCGTGGAACGGGTTTACTCCATTGGATTGCCAGTGCTTTAAAACAAATCTTTCTTTTAAACATCGCTATGCTTTTTATAAAAATGAAGCCGTTATAAGACTCAGTTCCCATCACACAATGCAACGCAAACCGGAGGATAGAGTTTTTACCTTATAACGGCCAAAATATGCTTGATACGAATAAAACAAAGGCATTTGATATTATTGCTAGTGTTTATATGGTTTGAAAACAATTTCAAATCATAACTATCAATCATAGACGGCATTAATGCCCCATACCACTATGTCGCCATATATAGGTATACAATCAAAATCGCATCGTCACGTATTTGGAAATTGGATTTCCGTCATGAACCAAGGCAAAAGATAGTCCTTACCGAATTCGAGACTCTCTAGCCCGAGCCTCCGGAACAGCCGCAACTGCCCCTTGGATCGTCAGGGCCGGTCCACACGGAGTGGATTATAGTGCCTGAGCAATACGTTTCCCCGCCCTTTGGGGCGTAAATGAGCCAACGAATGACTCCATCGGACCCGGATCGTCCGATCAAACCGAGGCGCCTCGCAACAGCAACAACCACATAGGTGAAAAGTATATAAATGTCAGGGCTGGTAGGTCACTGACACCACCCTAGCTAGAAAGAAACGCATGCCCTCCCTGAGGTCCTTCTCCCGTTTCTGGTCCATACCGGGGTGTGAGGCTTGCGAATTCACGTTATACACAAAGCTACGCCACACAGGCGGTGCTTTGATCATCCCCACAAGGCTTTGCTTTTCAACAGAAGCCCTGATCACTGCATCTTAGCATGCCACACAGGCAATTCATGCCATTCGACTGATGTCCATCGATATACAACCTCTGAGCTCGTGCGTCTCAGAGAAGGGCGTTAGGCAAAAGAATAAATTCTCCGCCGCCAAACAGATGTATATTTAATAGAGATCAATCAACATAGAATAAAATCCAATGTCAGACACATAGTCCATTTACAAGTCCGTTCTGGGTCTGAACGAAACCGGAGGCACTAAATACCTCGCAAACCCATCGATCACCATGTACGTCTGGACGATCACCACTCATTATCCATATTTCGGGATGCCTCCCAATCAGGACCTCGGTTACCATCCAAACGAGGTGAAGATCTCCGGTCTTCGACCATCGTCTTCATCTTCGACTTTCAATCGTCGGTCAATCATTTGAAATGAGAATTAACTCGGCCTTTTCAAATAATTCACGTATATTTAGAATTTCAAATCAATTTATTTCAATGGTTAAATTATTTGACAACACCAATCTTGTTCTTTAATGTAGTTTTCACACCAAACACATTCAACCATCAAAAGCCACATAAATCGAGCAAATTCAGTTTATTTCCATTCCATATCGCTTATGATATTTTATAACTATTTATCGCTATTTTTATTTATTTTAAAATAGCTAATTTATTCAAAACGACGCTTCGGGCCATAAAGCGGCCGTGGCGCTGTTTTTCTTTAGATTTGATTTACACATATCTGAAAATCTAACCGATGTATCTTCACAAAATTTACATCATTAGAAAGGTCTTTTCAAAACGAATCCAACGGTTCCAGTTTCAGGAAAATCCGACGGTCGGATCTCCCGGTACAATCGTTTGAATTTTCGATTTCAAAATACGAACTGCAGCGTCGTTATTCGATTAAATATATAATTATATTTATATATATATATAAATATAATCGCTTCTGGCGCTGTTTTTCATCAGATTTGAATTAAACATTCCAGACAATCCAACCGTTGGATTTTTGCAAGGTTGGTGCCGTTGGGAAGATATTTCCAAGTCGAACCCGACAGTTGAGATTTCGGGAAAATCCAATGGTCAGATTTCCCGCACTAGTTGTTTGAAATCACGGTTTCAAAATGCGAACTGCACGGCCACATTTCGTTTTAATTTTATTTATATTTATATAATTATATAAATATAGTTCAGTCAACAATTTCAATATCGTTTTCACTTCAAATATTTCACTAACGCCTTAAAATTTTGGAAAATTTCGCCATAACCTCCCCTGCACCGGGAGCATCGGGAAATCGCAAATAGCTTTCCCGGTCCTTCTAATCTCAAAAAGAAAAAGAAAAAGCCAAGCGGCTAGCCAATAGGCTCATAAAATCATCACCCAAACAAAATAGTAAATGTGTACCTATTTGTCGGGCACAAAATTTTATTCCTCTTCTCTAGCCCCTTTGCTATAACCTGTTCAATGAATATGCATGTACATATATATGGTTCTTACCATTTATCATTTTCTATTCAACTTCATATTTGATTTCTATTTTGTTTAAAAACACCATTCATTCTAATGTTACATACATAGGTGCAAATCATTTCATTAGCTAATTAATGAATATTTCAACTCATATATGTTTATTTTGAACAAGTGGCTATTTTTAACACTTCACATTTCAACGATTCATGCATACAATAAAAATGTGATTTTTATTGTAAAACAATTCATTTCAAAACACTATTTTTCTATATAGTTCATATAGGTGACAAAAATAGGATTTTTCTTATAAAACAATTTCTTTCAACACGAGATTATTTTACACAGTTCATATAGTCGATAAAAGGTGATTTTTATTATCAAACAATTTATTTCAAAATATGAACACCATTCAACACATGAATTTCTAATCAACGGATGAGTATCAATTCAACACATGAAGGTTTTCTATACAATGAATAAATATAGTTTAAGCAAATGAAAATAATTCAAACACACGAATATTATTCAAAATTTCGGCAGTATAACGGCAGGGTAGTTAAAACCGGGACCGTCCCTAGTACGACTCCTCGCTCTACCTTAAAACCTCGCGGTTTTTGACAATGGGGATCATGCATCTAGTTCGCACGCAGGCGGCATGTATATATTTATTTCATTTCCACAAACTAATCCTATGTGGTTTCAACCAAATATTTCTCAACCACAAACGGGTATTTTTCAACCACAATCAACCAATATCAACCACAAACAATCCCAAACAATCATTCGCTATCAATCAATTTTCACAACAATTTCAATCAATAAATATCGTCCATGGTTTGTGGACGAGGGGCGTATATATATATATATATATATATATTATATATAGCAATTCACTTTTATTTCCACACATATATATATGGCTAGAAAAAAAGAAATTGAAGAGTGAGAAATTCTCACCAATAGCTATCCAATACTACGACTCTTCCTTTATAGAAATCTTCGCCAATCTCGCCTTTTGTCGCTTTCGTTGCCCGTATTCTCTACATATGTAAAAATCGAATTTTTACTATGTTATTCAATATATGAAAATCGAATTTTTACTTTGCTATTCAATATATAAAAATCGAATTTTTACTTTGCTATTCAATATATAAAAATCAAATTTTTACTACGCTATTCAATATATAAAAATCGAATTTTTTATTTAGTTATTCAAGATATAAAAATCGAATTTTTACTTCGTTATTCCATATATATAAAAAATCATATTTTTATTATGCTTCGATGTTCAATATATAAAAATCATATCTTACATCTTCTACTTAATAAAAATTCCGTCTTTTCTATTTTAAAGATCTGATCTATTCTATTCTAAAAATCTGATCTTTTCTATCCAAGTTCAAATCTTTTTCTTTTTAAAGTTCAAATCTTTTTCATTTTAAAGTTTAAATCTTTTTCTTTTTATATCTTAAAATAAAATCAGTTTTTAAACCTTTTAAAAATCAGTTTTTAAACCTTTTTAAAAATCAGAATTTAAACCTTTTAAAAATTAGTTTTTAAACCTTTTTAAAAATCAGAATTTTCAGAATTAAAATAAAAATAAAATAAAATAAAAACAACTTACTGTAATCTGCGAAGAAGGGAGGGGGGGTCGTCAGGGCGGAGCTGACCAGCGGTCGGAGGTGGGTCAGAGGCGGTGGCTTCAATGGTCTCGAACTGGGGGGCTCGCGAATTGGGGCGTCGCGATGGCTTCAAGGGGGGGGGGGGCGATGTCACTGGCGGGATCGACGGACGAGGGGGAGGGGGATGCGGTGAGCGACGTGGGGGCGACGACGTGAGGGGTTCCGTCGATCTCGATTTAGGGCTTAGGTTTTCTTTTTTCGAACGGTAGAAAGAAAGTGAGGAGAGAGAAAGAGTAAAGGATTTATATAAATATTTATTATTTTTAATTTCAAAAAGTTGACCTTTTTATTCGACCCCTAAACGAGGCCCATCGCCTGTCGTCCATAGCGTTTTACCCCCATTCCGAACACAATGGGATATGTATCGCAAGCTGATTTGATCGTTACAATCAGTTTCCGTTGAATTTACATTTAAATCACTATATTGAATTTTAAACGTACATTTCAAATTACCGAGGTCACATACTAACTCTAAAAATTCCAGAAAAATATTTTCTAGCTTCGTATTGACGATACGGTTCTAACAAAACTAGTTTCGTCGAATTCTGAGACCGTTTGAAAAATGGCCGATTTCCAGTCGATTAAAATCAACTGAAACTGGTCAAACGCGTTTTCTTTTGCCACGCTCACATATTGATTCGAAAAATTATGAAATTTGAAACCTAGCAATAACTTGACACTGCGGATCCAACAAAAGTGGTTTCGTCGAAATCCGAGGTCGTTTGCAAAATGTCTATTTTTAAGGGCCTGAATTCCATAGTGACTATTCAGAATTTTCAACTGGACATATCTTTTGATTCCCGCTATGTAATTTCGATTTTTCAGATTCGTTAGAAAGATATCATCAAATAGATCCTAATGTTTTTGGTTTCACTAAAATCCGGATTGTTCTGCACCCGGCATGGTCCGACAAAGTTTGTATTCAATTTTTGAAACTACAGCGCCCTTTCAGGCCTTGTTTATAATTATAATTAATTATATTCGTTTTCAGTTGTCGATTCAAACTCAGTTTTCATCGCCATTATTCAAAATATTTATTTTAAATATTTAAATTCCATTATTTTAGCCAATTAAAAAATTTTAAATTGGTCCAGATTTTCTGGGTCGTTACACCCGGACCCCACCGTCGCCGCCGAGTGCCCCCACCTTCTGGCCGATCATAGGTCTCTCCAAGCTCTTCCACCTCCAACAAACGGTTCGTCATTTCATCAACCGTAGCTCCGGCAATTTGAAAACAAAGATTTGAACACTTTCCTAAAGGTAAAAGCTTCAGATTTTGTAACGCTTATAGACGTGGCTGTGACAGTTGTTAAAGGCCGATTCTTATTTATTTATATAAATTTGAATGCTAAATGTTTCAGAACCGCAACCGTCTTGAATTCGAACACTAAATCTGACCAACCTCGATTCATCGCAGAACCAACAGCGGTGAGAATTTATTTTTAATTAAATTTAATTTATTTAATTATTTATTAATTCTTTGTTATTAAAGAATATTGACTGATCTGCTATGTAGCAATATTGAAATACGGATCTAAGTTGTTTATGACTGTATGTTGTTAGATCCGCGAATCTAAACGTTAGATCTGAAATTATTGGCTAATTAAAATGATTATTTGTTAATTCATTTCAATCATCCTTCGTTGATTTGTCATATGCCATCAAAAATATCACCTTGTGTAAAATTTGGATGTGAAGTGTTGGATCTAGATCTATTGGATTATTTGAATGTTGTTGATTTGATGACATGAAATTTACAATTTATTTTGTAAATTAAAAATTAGAATTTGTCGTTGATATGAGATTTACAATTTGTTTTGTAAATTAAAGTTAACATTTGTCGTTGACATAGATTTACATTTTAATTTGTAAATTACAGTTAGAATTGGCGATGACACAAATTTAACATGTTACTATGTAAATAAAGTATTTTCACCATATGCATAAATTTACATTATTTTCAATATAAATTAAATAGTAAATCTAACCGTAGGATTTGTTAACATTATTTTTAATGTTAATACATGAAAATATCACCGTAGGAAGATTTACATCATTTTTAATGAAATAAAAAGAATGGATTTCACATTGTAATTAGAGAGTGAAAATTTACATTTTTCCTAATGTAAATATGTATGAATTTCACCGTGTGTACATTTTACATTATTTTTAATGTGAATTATATAGTAATTACAACGTAGGATGATTCTTTTTATAATTGAAAATAAAAGTCAATCTTTTTATGATTGAAGATAAAAGTCAACATTTTTATATTGAAATTAAAAAGACCATCTTTTTATGTTGTAAATAAAAAGACAACATTTTTATGTTGAAATTAAAAGGGCAATATTTTTACGTTGAAAATAAAAAGACAATATTTTTATTGTAAATAAAAAGATGAAAATTTGACGATGTAAATAAAAAGACAATCTTTTTGGAATTAAAATAAAAAGATGAGTTTTTACGGTGAATATAGAAGAAGTTGATATTTTTGCATCGTAAAGAAAGAAAATATCATTTTTATATGATAAAATGGAAAAGATAATATTTTTACATTGTGAAATATAAAAAGATGATATTTTTACATTGTACAAAAAAAAGGATGTTTTTACATTGTATGAAATAAAACATATTTTATTATGGAATTTATAAGGAATTTCCACAGCATGAAATAAATAACATTTTTATATGTTATTTATGAATGATTTTTCATCGCATGAAATAAATAACATTTTTGTATGTTATTTATGAATGAATTTCCACCGTATGAATAAAATTACATTTTTATACGTAATTAAAAAGGTGAATTTACTTTGCATAACAAAAGTTACATTTTTATATGTAATTTATATATGAATTTGCACCGTATGACAAAAATTGCATTTTTCTATGATATAAAAATGTAAATTTACATTGCATGATTAAAATTACATTTTTCAATGTAATTTAGAAATGAATAATAACGGTAGAATGAAAATTACATTTTTACATGTAATTAAAATGTGAATGTGCACTGTAGGATAAAAACTACATTTTTAGATGTAATTTAGATATGAATTTATGTCATATGATAGGAATTACATTTTTCTATGTAATTAAAATATGAATTCCCATCGCATAATAAAGATTACATTTTTCTATGTAATTTAGATGTGAATTAGAACAATAAAATAAAAATGACATTTTTCTATGTAATTTATATATGAGTTATAACGGTATGATAAAAATTATATTTTTTAATGAAAAAGAACAAAATAATGTGAATCCTTTTATTTACATTTTCTATTGTAAAGAAAAGAACAAAATTGTGTGAACCATTTTATTTACATTTTCTATTGTAAAGAAAAAGGTAAAAAGAGAGTTACATTTCTTATTTGCATTTTTAGATGCAAATAAAGCATAGAAAGGAAATTACACTTTTGTTTACCATTGGTTTGTTAAATTAAAGTACAAGATATAAAAGAACATTTTTATTGACATTGTTTTGTCAAATAAAAAGACAAATACATGAGATACACTTTTATTTGTGTTTTATGTACAAATAAAAGTACAAGATTAGAAACACACTTTTATTTACATTGTATTTGTTGAAATAGAATTGTTAACAAAATGAGTATATCACTTTCACTCATCTTTGTAGGAAACAGAATTTATGTGCAAATATAAGAATCACTTTTATTTGCATAATATACAGTAGAATCTATACGCAAATATAAAATCCAATTTTTATTTGCAAAACTTGCATTAGAATTTATATTCTAATATACAATTGTATTGTTGGTCAAAATATACACTGAAAAGTATTGTTAAGAAACTTCATACAAATAAAGAATAATGGAAATTATATCCCATTTGTCATCCACAATAAAGCTATATAAATAAATTGCCCTTTATGTAACTTTAGGAATATATAGTGAGATCATACGAGTAAAATACATTCTTACTCGATATAAGTGACATGTGTAGTGAAATTGAAATTGGTTAAACCTATTAACCAATTATTTATTTATTTATTTATATGAATTGTTGTTGGCTGAAAACCCCACACGGGTATTGGGACGATACTTGACTGACACAAATCCCAATGTTTAATTATATGTCTATCGATTGATCGACAGGCTGCGATCAGCATTATTATTTCATTTTAACGCTCACACAGTTGAAATCGTCACTCTGGTTGTTAATGGATGGATTGAGAATTATTTCCTTTTATTACCCTATACATGAAATGTATGAAACTCATATGACCCAAATTATATGGTGCATGGTTGAGTCGCATTCCAATGCAGAATTTCTTTTTAAATAAAGAATGTTTACATAATAAAAGAATTTTTGTAAATTAAAAGATTTTGTATTATAAAGAATATATTACATAAATAATATTTTATTGATTATTTTAAAATATTTTTTTTTAATATTTTTAGGATAGATCTTTTATTTAAGATCATTAGATCTTAACAATTATGTTTGGTGATTGATATGTAGATTGGATTTGTAGTGGACGGTGTTTAAAATAACATTTATCCTTTAATCCAATTTACATTGAAATTATTATTTGAAATTTATAAATCTATTTTATAACTTTAAAAGAAGATTTTCTAAAATTAGAATTTTCCAATTTAATATATTAAATTGGAATTAAGTGGAAATTCGATTGATAATAATCGAGATGGGCTTCTGTAAAAGAAGACCGATATTATATATGGAATTTAAGAGGCTTTGTCGTTATTCCATTTATAATGTTAGTCCGGTACGGAAATTTATAACGATTATTTGTTGATTTGGTTTCTGTAGAAATTCCATATTTTGGAAATTGGTTTTGGGTTTATCGTGAACTGTGTTTTAAATGACACTAGTTCTTTAACCCAATTTAAGACAAGATTGGTTTATTGAAATTAATAATCTTGTAATAATGATTCTTGTATTAAAAATCAAAATTGGAATATTAATAAATCTTTTTAGAAAGATTAAAAATTTAATTTAATTTATCTTTGATAAAATTAATGAGAATCTTTTAATATAAATAATATTTTTATTTAAAAAAGAATGTTCAGAGTTGGAATGTGGCGTATGGTTGATTTTAATTACGAATACGCGAGTTATTCAGGAAGACCGGGTCTAACCCATTCTGAATAATCATCACGACGATCAAGAGTCGAAGTTGAAGACGGTGACTGAAGACCGGAGAGCTTCACATCGTTTGGTTGATGGTGACTGATATCTTGAATTGGGACTGATCCCCCAAGGCAAGGTAAAAAGTGATGATCTTCCAGACGTACTGGAGATCGACGGATGCGTTGTTTCGTTCAGACCCAGAACGGACTTGTAAATGGATAACATGCCTGACATTGAAATTTATTTCATGTAATTAAATTGGTTTTTATTTAATATATAAATGCATGGTGGCGGAGGATTTATTCTCTTGCTTAACACCCTTTTGTATGTTAAATAATTACCGATCGCATGATATGAGTTGTTGATGTGGTATGCCAAGTTGCACTTGAACAAGGCTTATTGTTGCAAAGCAGAGCCTTGTGGGATGATCAAAGCATAGTCTATTTAGGCATAGCTTTGTGTAACGTGACTTCGCGAGCCTCACAGCCCGGTAGAGTCTAAAACGGGAGAAGGGAACGCAGGGAGTGCACACGTTTCTCTCTAGCTAGAGTGGTGCCAGGGACCTACCAGCGCTGGCATTTATTCATTGTGGTTGTTGGATTTTTCGAGGCCTCGGTTTATGCGGTCGCCACTAGCCGTATTATAGATCCAAAAGGACCGGGGAGCGTGTGTTCAGGAATTGCCAATCCATTAAGCGTTAACGTATGGACCGGCCCTACAGCTATCCAAGGGTTGGACAGAGTACCAATCCTGGGGCATTTGCTAGAGTGTCTCGAATCGGTAAGGATCTCCTCCCTAGCCTTGACTCAGATGGAAACCCAAATTTCCAATACGACATCACACGGTTTTGATTGTATACCTATATATGGCGACATAGTGGGATGGGGCACTCATGCCGTTTAGGATTAATACATTTATTTTGATGTATTTCAAATTGGTTGCACATTATTATTATATAATACCGTGTTTATAGTATCAAGCATTTCTTGACCATTATAAGGTAAAACCCTATCCTCAGGCTTGCGTGACATTGTGTGATGGGACCTGGGTCTTATAATGGTTTCATTTTTCAAAAAGACATTGCGTTATTCTACGATTTACTTTACTTTATGCACTGGCAATCTATAGGAGAAAACCTGTTCCGCGAAAGTGGCGTGGTCCTGTGATTAGCCTTATTATATTATATAGGTTAAGTAGAATTCTCACACCAGTCCCATGACTGACCTGTAGTTTGTCCACTGGCAAACTCGGGTGCCCATATCTTCCACACGGGCAGTCGAGTAGCTATTTTTGCAGATATATTAAGCAGGATTCTGGGTTGAAGCTTAAAGCTGTGTCCAGAGATAGAGAGTCTTCCGCTGTGTTTCTTCCGCTGCAATATATTTTAATTATTGTAACTTATTCTTCCGCTGTTTTTTTTATTCAATGTACTCTGATATTCTGTACTCTGATGTAACATTATATGATATGTTATAAAAGTCTTCTGTTGTTGTTTTAATATGTTGTATTCCCAAAGTTAAAGTATTCGTAGATTTTCACTTTTTGGGTCAGACCTGTGTGGTTTATGGTCGATTCAAAGGGTGGGAATTTGCGGGTCTTTACATAATATGATGTAGACGGTGCTTAACAGCACCCGACATTATTTATTGTACAGACCATGGATGATTTGTGTGATTTGATTGTGAAATTGATTGTGTATGAATAAAATATTTGAACAATAAAAATTTCATTTTTGTTGTATATATGAACTATATAAAATATTCATGTGTTGAATAAAATATTATGTAACGACCCAGATTTTCAACCATTGAATTCTGAATATTTAAATTTGTTTTAAATTTTTTATTTGAATTAAATATAGGAATTTATTTAATAAAATGATATTTAAACGTATAATTTATAATATAATTTAAAACGAGTTTAAAATAGCATGGTAGTTTGAATATTCGATTTCAAATTTCAAATGATACAGGACTCAAAATAAATCGAATTTTAGCGAAACAAGAAATATTTGAATCTGTTTGAAGATATCTTTCCAACGAATATGAAAAAGCCAAATTTCATAGCGGGAATAAAAAGTTATATCCAAATAAAATTTTCAGAAAGTCGCTATGGAATCGCATATGGACCATAACGGTTTAGTTAATATAACTAGAGACTGGTTACGAATTTGGACAAGGTACTTTTGCGGCATAGTTATAATTTAATTTTTAGAACTTTACTATAATTTTTAATTAATTAAATATGCAATTTTTTATTTGGAGTATTTTGCACCCTATATCAATATTTTGGGAATTCATAATATAAGTTAAACTACCGATATTATTATATTTTTGGGATCGTGGTACCTCGCTGGACACGACTGTATTCTTACTTCTGTCTGTAGCGGCCCGAACGTAAATGAAATATTTATCCTACATGTTCACTTAAATGAGTATGGGTCGTAATTAAACAAATAAAGAGGAGAGGAAGTGTTGCATGGCATAGTCTAAGCAAAACTGTGCTTCTCCATTTGTTTGTTTACAAACTAAAATGTTAAGGAGAATGACATACATTGGTAATTGTAAATAATCGTTCATATAGGGTATCATTTGAGAGTTTGGTAAACTTTGCAATTGTACCTAAATATAAGAAAAAATACAAATATAAATATTGCTACTTTGCTCTGTACGCCTCGTCATATTTTCCAAATAGTGTGCCACCCAAGCTATTTCAACACCATGTTGTCCAAGGTACCTTAACCCGTGCACGCCAAGGAATTGAAACCCTGCATATCAAGCCAACTAAAGCCGTGCAAATCAAATAATTTCAATATGTGCTCCCCAAGGTGTTTTCTTTTAAATACTAATCTTCCCATTTGTTCTGCCTTTAGACAAATCAGAACCAAACCGCAAGCTTTAAAATCACAGTAAAACCCAAAGTGAAATCCCCCACTTCAAACCACTAGTAAAAATCGAATTAAATCCCTAAATTTATGAAACTTATATGCTTGCATTCCTCATCTCCTGATCTTCACGTTGGGGCCATCGCCCTTGGGATCGACGGCGAGGTTCAACGGTGGCGCTTCGATCAGTTGAACGTACTTGGTCTTGGTTGCGGTTTCTAGTTCATGTGTGACCTACAGTGGTTCGGAGGAAGGAAGATTAATTGGAAGGAGGAGCGTTTCAGAGTTTCGGAGTGGTGAAAATTCGTACAGGGAGGGAGAGGGCTGGTGATGGGTGCGTTCCAGGATTTGGATTGCCAATGTTTGGTGGGATTGAATACGTGGTTAGAGTCACTAAAATGGGGAGCGGTTGTGATTTTTGTTCAAATGGTTTATGCAAAGAAGGATTAAGAGAAAAGAAAAAAATGGATTAAAAATGGTTTGATTGTCATTATTCTATGACTGTCAAGCCAACATGGCAAAGTAAGGAGTTTAAAATGTTTGATTGTTGTTATTCTGAATTTGTAAATTTACGTTAAAAAGGGAAATTAAATTAACATAATGGACTGAATTACGTGGATTAAGGAATTACTCAGGAGGGAACGTGAAGGAAAGAGAGGCGCTTCAAATCATGTTGATTGACTACATGGGACGAAAATGGTTTTCACCAAAGAAGAAGTGTAATAGGACCGAGCCTGTATGACCACTGATTGATGAAATTACTAAGTATTAATTTGTGGGTTAGTGAAGTTAACAAAGGAGTTTTGAGTTCAAGGTATTGTTTGGGTAAGGTGCAGGAACGACTTTGAATGGTTACGGGAAGAGGAGGAAGTTAAAATCCTTGATCACTGCTTATATCTGGTAATAGTGGTAATTATAAGTTTACCAACAATAATAATAATTTTTAAATAATTATAATTTGAACAAAATTATAAATCACTATAGCTATTGTGTTCGTAAACAGAATTAAACGTGACTGGTCACGTTCGAATTATTACGACAAAGTCGTCGTTGTGGAACTGATATGGATGAGAACAGAGCTACTGGAACTTCGTGATCAAATCAAACGTCTATTTGATGTTAAACGAAAACAAAACCAGATCTGTCAACTAGGAACCAAGGTGAGTAAACTCACTAACTCTGCCTCGTTTATATTTCTATATAAACGAATTTTAAATTTATTTTATACTGTTTGATGGTTGCTTGGTTGAATAATTGATAAAATTGGTCGATAGGATTACATCGTTGACCGATTATTAGTTCTGATATTTCATATTGATGTGAAATAATATTATTGATGTTATTAACATCTGTGGATGCAGGGAAACAGGGTGGAGGGATCCAACTGGGTCCTTAACGTTTTATTTACTGTTTTATTTATTATGATATATGATTGGTAATTGATAATGTTATGGTTGAATTACACTGGCTCGACAAATTTTGGTATTTAAATACCGTAAAATATTTTAGAACATAGAAAAAGAGATTTGAGTTTTAAAAAGGGAATTATTTCCAAAATAGAAATTAGATTTCAAATGGAATGGAAATAGAAACTTGTTTAAGTGAATTAAAACAAAAAGTTGTTTATAATGATGTTTATAAATTAAATAAAATATATATCATAAAAAAAAGTAAAATATAAATTCAAGTTGAATTTATATAAGCAAAGTGGTAATTGGTGTTGATATCCGATATTAGAAGAGGGATTTGAATGCAATAGTGGTAAAAGAGATTTGAGTGGGAAAATTGGTTTCGAAAGAAACGATGGGTTATATTCCAAAAAAAAAATGGGGATATAAAATTAATTGAGATAGACCCAATGGAATTTTAAATTGGAATTCGGCTATGTCGAATTTTACAAATCAATTATGTCTCGAAAGGATATTTAAATTTATTTAACATGAACCTATAATTTAATTTAAATACATTAAGAGGGTAATATTCAATTAATTCTATAATTTGCAATAATATATATAAAAGGGATTTATTGAAATCAAATTGAGATAATTTCAGAAGTTAAAAGAATGTGTAGCTTGTAAATACATTTAAAAGAGAACTCAAATTGTTTAAAATAAACAGAGTTTATAAATGAACAACGGAAGCATGTGCATCGCACACTGTACTTTATTTAAAAACAGCGATGATAACGCTACTGTTATGATAAATGTTTTAAATCTAAACAGCGACTTTAGCGCTGTTGTTATAGTAAATATTTTGTAAATCTATATAGCGATTTTAAACGATGCCGTTATAGTAACTGTTTTGTAAATCTAAACAGCGATCTGAACGCTATTGTTACAATAAGTGTTCTATAATTCTCAACAGTGATGGTAACGCTATTGTTAAAAGTAATGTTTTATAAATCAAATATTTGGAAACAGCGATTATAACGCTACCGTTATAATCAAAGTTTTTCCGTGAAAGAAGTGTGTTCTTAGATTGGAACTGAAAGTCGCGTAAGCGATGTTTGGTTTAAAGTTGTGAGCCTTGACTATTTCAAAGTTGAGAATGTTGTCCAATTAAGGTCTGAGAGGTAAATATACCCCAACTTGATTGACTTCATGATTGATGGAGAAATGGTTAAGGTTCGATAGTGAAGATTGGTTATCATGATGGTTAGTTAATAATTGGTTAATGTTTTGAGTTATAATAACGATGTTTTATAACATCGCGTTAATTTAAAAGAATTTGAAATGTTTTTCCCAAATAAAATGAGAGATATTTTCCACGTATAGAGAATGAAATGAATTGGCCAACGAGGAATTTAGAAAGGGAATTTGGAAATATTTTCCAATATTAATGCTGTATATTTTCTAATATAGAGAAAATAAGGATTCGTTAATATATATATAGAATTGTTTTCTAACTGTAATAAGAGATATTTTCTTGAATAAAGAAATTTGATATTGGGAATGTTTTTCAAAGAATCGAGAGGGAAATCGAGCTTCAAAAGGATACGAAAGATAGTGAAACAGGAATTTGAAATAATAATATAATCAGGAATTGATTTAAAGGGGCCCAGTGTTGTTTGATGCTTGATCGGTAGAATTTCCAATTGGAAATAGGACCGTTGATTGTATGGATGTTTCTTTAATAGTTAAATCACCGACTATCAAAGTTTTGATTTATTTTATACCTCCCTTGTCAATATGGAGAGCCCGGGATCAGATTTAATATATGAAAACCACTCCGTATTGGCATAAGCGTTACGAATCAACTTATGTTGAAGAGATTATGAAGTTGGAGAAAAATGCAAGGGTTGTTCTGTTAATTCAAACCTCAAGCCTCACAACCGGGAATTGACAAAAATCGAGCTGGCAGCATGGCTAAGTGGGTCGCTCCCATTAGGGTGTATAATCACCTATATAGAGATTCATTTAATTCCTTATTATATTCGATGCTGTCCCATTCGGGAAACGGTTGCTGATCCCAACCGTTGGTGATATACATTCGATACACTCAAGCGAAATGAGTGGTCGGTCATGTGTGGGCCAGGTTGCAAGGTGTTCTTGTTGAACCCAGTGTATTACTCTCTAGAGATACACTATCGGAAGGTGGTTCCATACCTTGTCATGTTGGAAATCCAATCTCCAATAAGAGCCCTGCGGTTTTTGATTTAATATTATATATGGAGCGTGAGATGCAAGCGTTCCGCTAGATTCTATTTATTTGATTTAGACACTATTATAATATCATCAAATTTTGATATCAAAATGGTTTGGATTATCGTAAGGTAAAAACCATCTGTGTTTATGTGTGGATCGGTCTTACGATTATCTTTTCTTTCGAAAGGATTTTTAAAAGTTAAACAAATGGTTGGAATTACTCACACCAATCCCATGACTGACACATAGTTTATTTTGTTTTGTTTTCCCTAAACTCTTAGGTGCCCAAATTTGTACGGGCAGTCAAGTAGTCAGTATTTTTCAGATTCGCTTGGATGAGTTTGAAGCAGGAGGCTTCACCAGTTAGCTATAGACTATCACATTTTCCGCTGTGTACTATGTTGTATCTGGAAATAGGTGTTTATAACTGTTCCAGGTATAACCGTTGTGCTCTGATAATGGTATGTATATAAAGTTACTGATTTGTATTTCAAAGTTTATGTTATCTAATATATTTTATTCGTTCCGCTATGAGTTGTGATCTTCGTTTTCTCCTATTCTAATATTTCTTTCTTACTATTTTCTTTTCCTCTAACTTCTTTCTAATAATGATTCGTATTTCTGTGCAATTTGGGTTGGACGTGTGGTGTTATTAGTCGACTCAAAGTGTACTGAAATTCGGGTTGTTACAGTTGGTATCAGAGCTGAAGGTTGAGTGATAACCTTGGCTCTATGGCGTGACTCAATAGAGATGGGGTTAGTAATACCCTAGATTGAGTTTGAGAGTATATATATGAGCGTGTATTTGTATATTTGATATAAAAATTGTTTTATGTTGTGTTGACTGGTTTGTTGAGTGGTTTATGAATTCTGGTCGATACAGGATGTACAACTGTATCGATAAGTGTTTCTAAACTCTCGAACAGAATAATTCGACGCGGTATTGTTTAAAGGGGGTAAATGATATAATTTTGCCCAAAATTTTTGTTATATAAAAGGAATAATTTTGGATTATTAGCGTATTGATTGTTATTACAATCAAATAAAGTTGTAAAATATTAAAATGGTTATATATAACCAAATCAAATTTGTATAAAAATGGAATACACAAATAAGATGAAGTACATTTGAATTCAAACCAAGAATTGTGTAATACCCCACCTCCGCTAGGGTCACTCACAAAGGGAATGCCCTAGTTTTGGAGGGGTATTATCTAGTAAACAGGCACAGAGATAACACAAGACAGAACATAGATAAAATAGAGTATATAAAGCATCGGATATAAACTTTAAAACCAAATCTCATTACTGAAAAATAGAGTCAAAACCTCTTACATCAAAATGCCAAGTCATTATTTCATTACATCAAGTTCTAAAGAAGCAAAGTACTTAAAACAACATAAGTAAAATAGTATTCCCCAAAAAGTGCATGAGTGCAGCCATAGCATAGCTCAAGACCAAACCGTACATGAGCAATCAAAAAGCAAGCAAAGTCCAAGCTAAGAGCTAGAGTTTCCTCCCTGAGAACCTGGGGTGGGGGGGAAACGAAAGACAAAGAGGCGAAAGAAAACGGGTCAGTCAAAAAGACTTGTAAGCCCTAGTGACTATCTGCATAGAAACTAGTAAAGTTAACAAGACATGAATAAACTGGAATTAAACATAGGAATGATGATAAGTCTGACATGATAACTAAGCTAACAAGATAACTCAAGTCTAACATTGCGTATTCAAGGTTCGCCATACCAACTATACTGGTATACTAATCCCGTGTCAACTATAAATCAATAAATAATCCCTTGGCCCAATATCGTGAAGTGACCCAATTCGGGGTCCAACGGTATGATCTAATCGATCGGCTCCCTACAAGTCTAGCTCGTCGTGTGTCTGTGTCATACGGCCCTATCACGAATGTAGTCACCTGTGCTAGGTCCACCATAGGGTGTATCAAGCCCTAGGGTGCCAACCACCGACACGAATCAAGAATGCATAGATAATCCTACTGATGCCCAATGCCTGCTTTTTCAACTCCGGACTAAGTGCACGACCCTAGTCCGCCTGAACCTACAATGGCGCACCAACTCAGCCGTCTTTCTGGTCGCTTACAATCAGCCCAGCAATCGTGCCCCACCCTGCTTAGTCCCAGGGTACCGTGATACATCTAGTGGGTTACTGCTGAAAAGGACCGCGTAACTAGGGTTACGTTCAGCAGGTTAAGTTGTCACTTAAAATCGAGACTTAACCCCATCTACATGTCATGTCAAATTGACTAAGTGTGTCGTTCTAGTTCAAGACTTAGTCCTACGAATCATGTGTCAGGTTGGTTAAGTGTGTTCAAGCGGTTCATGACTTAACCCTATCAAATCAACGTTTCAAATTGGTTAAGTATATTCAAGTGGTCCACGACTTAACCCTATCCAGTGGCATTAATTTACTTAATGCACCCCTTACCTCTCACATTAGACTTGGTTATGGTTACTAGATGTGCCGGGCGGGTTCGGGCAGTTTTATACCATAACCTAGTCTAACCTCGGGTTTCGAGTGCGATATGACCAACTACTCACATTGGGTCCTATTGTTTGCAGTTACTGGATTCGCCGGGCGGTTCCGGGCAGATTTATACTGCAAACTCAACCCAATCTCGAGTTGGCCACGTTCAAGTTATCTAAGTGTCATGTCCCAAATTCATATTTTCAAGTATAATTTCATGTCAAGTTCATGTTCCTATCCAAGCTCAAGTTATAACGATATTCATGTTTTCAAGTTCATACTAAATTCAGGTTTTCCTAAACTACCCAAATCGCATCCCCAACGCTCGTGAATTCGAATCAAGGCAATAGATGTAACTAGGGAATAACATAACAAGGATGGGTATAAAGTGGCAAAGGTGATTTCAAGGCAAGCATGGTGTAACTTGAGATATGATCATAACATCCCTGGCATATGAAATAGGGTGATAAACATAGAAATAAATGACATAAGATGATAATCCTAAACTTGTGACTAGCAATACTTTCAACATCACAACATCACAGGCATGTTAAAATAATGATAGGGTTTAGGTTATGACATGAACAGGCCCCTAAATCAAGTTCTTATCAGTATTCCACAAATCAAGGTTCAATATGAACGGTACTAGGTTCAAGGTGAATAGATCTAGGGTGAACAAGAGTAGATCTAAAATAACAGATCAAAAAGGAATAGTCATAGATCAAAGATATACAAGAGTAGGTCTCAAGTAGTTATCATGTTTATGTTCAACTTCAATTTACACATGTCCATATTAAGTTTAGAGTTTAGATCTAAGAGTAACTGGGGCTTACAGATCGTGGTTTTTGAGAACTAAGAACAGAAATTGTCGTAGGATCGTTGTTGAGATGTTGATCTATTCCCTTGAATTGTTGTAGAAACGTTGGCCTTCGATTTGGATCTAGTTTGAATGTTTAAGCTTCAAGTTGGAGGCGGCGGCCATGGTTCAAGAGCAGACTTAGCAGCATAATGGTGTTAGAAAGATTTGTTGTGGATTAGCCTAGGTCTTAGCGTGTTTTTATAGTTGCAACAACTAGTTTAGGCCATAGGATAAACCCTAGAATCGATCTGAACCACCAAAAATCGTCACAGGCCCTCAAACAAGCCAACAGGGTCAAGCAGGAGCAACCAGGCCCAAACCAGGTTCGGGGACCAGGTCGACACCCAAGTCGACTGCGTAGTCGACCTGGTCCTGGGGGTGTCGACTGCCCAGTCGACTCCCCAGTCGACCTGGGGTGCTGGGCGGGAAATTTCCCGCCCAGTCTGTCTGGGTTTTGAAATTCGAATTTGAACTCGAATTCGAACTGTTTTGAACTCTGAAAATTTCTGAAACTTTGGGGAGCCATAACTTGGTCATACTGACTCCGATTTTCGAAAACTCGGACTCGATTTCATGCATAATTCCGAGACGAACGCAATGGCGCAACCCATTTCCCTTGGTTCTTATTTTAAAATTTAATTCTGCCTAGATTTATGGTTATAATACGTTATCAAAATACGGGTTGTTACAAATTGGAATTTAGATCCCGGATGTTCAGTAAATATTTTCCGAAGGTATTATAAAGTAATATAACATTACTTTAAAGGATTTTCTAGATAGAAATGGTTTTAAATGAATTTTGAAAGTGATTAAGCACTGAAATTGCTTCAGGGGCGAGAAAATAATTCTGATAATGGGTTGCAACATTATCGGTATTCATTTTCAAGTTTCTAAGTGACAAATTGCTACTATAGTAATTTTAGAATGAAAGATTTGTTTGAAAAAGGACAAGATGTTTTAGAAATTCAAATGTTTTGAATTGAGTTGATTATAAGTATATGTGTATAATTATATTTGATTTCATACTAATTTGAAACAAAACCCGGGAATTTGAGTTCTAAAAATTAAAATTTAATTTTTATAAGTTGAATAAATTGAAATGGTCGAAGTAAATCAAATGGATTGAAATTCAACTTAAGTTAAATAGAAATTGAAACTCAAACTGAACAAGTGGATTGATTCTGAAATAAAGATTAAATGGAATCAATAGAATGGAAGTAAACTAATCAGAAGTTGATTAGAGAGTTAAAACTGGAAGTAGGGTTGATTTGAAACTAACTGGAAATGGATATATGTATGCTGAGCATATATTGAAAGGAAGTAAATGCAAGAGATAGAATTATGCCCGACAAAAAGGTACATGTTTACCATGTTAATTAGGTTTGATTATTTTATGAGCATGTGGGGGAAGCTGCTTGGCTTTTTGATTTTTCTTTTGGATTGGAGAAGGCCTAGAAAGGCGAGTTGTGGTTGTACCGATTGTGTCGTGCAGTGGAGATGCTGCCGAAATTTTTCAGAATTTAAAGTGTTAGAAAATTTTCAGAATTTTTGAAATTTTTCGTTAATAAGAATAAATTAATATTTTAATTGTAATAAATTGGTCCAGTTAAACTAAAGTTAAGAGTTGAACAAAAAGGATTTTTTTGGACCTAGTTAACAGGGTATGTAGCATCTTTTCCTACCTCAGCAATTTCGAGGACGAAATTATTTTAAGGGGGAAGGAATGTAACGACCCGGATTTTCAGCCGTTGAATTCTGAATATTTAAATTTGTTTTAAATGTTTTATTTGAATTATATATAGGAATTTATTTAATAAAATGATATTTAAACGTATAATTTATAATATAATTTAAAACGAGTTTAAAATAGCGCGGTAGTTTGAATATTCGATTTAAAATTCCAAATGAATGTATGGAATTCAAAACAAATCGAATTTTAGCGAAACAAGAAATATTTGAATCTGTTTGAAGATATCTTTCCAACAAATGTGAAAAATCCAGATTTCATAGCGGGAATAAAAAGTTATATCCAAATAAAATTTTCAGAAAGTCGCTATGGAATCACATATGGACCATAATGGTTTAGTTAATATAACTAGAGACTGGTTACGAATTTGGACAAGGTTCTTGTGAGGCGTAGTTATAATTTAATTTTTAGAATTTTACTGTAACTTTTAATTAATTAAATATGCAACTTTTAATTTGGAGTATTTTGCACCTTATATCAATATTTTGGGGTTTCATAATATAAGTTAAACTACCGATATTATTATATTTTTGGGATCGTGGTACCTCGCTGGACACGACCGTATTCTTACTTCTGTCTGTAGCGGCCAGAACGTAAACGAAATCTTTATCCTACATGTTCACTTAAATGAGTATGGGTCTTAATTAAACAAATAAAGAGGAGAAGAAGTGTTGCATGGCATAGTCTAAGCAAAACTGTGCTTCTCCATTTGTTTGTTTACAAACCAAAATGTTAAGGAGAATGACATACATCGGTAATTGTAAATAAGCGTTCATATAGGGTATCATTTGAGGGTTTGGTTAACTTTGCAGTTGTACCTAAATATAAGAAAAAATACAAATATAAATGTTACTACTTTGCTCTGTACGCCTCGTCACATTTTCCAAATAGTGTGCCACCCAAGCTATTTCAACACCGTACTGTCCAAGGTACCCAAACCCGTGCACGCCAAGGAATTGAAACCCTGCATATTAAGCCAACTAAAACCGTGCAAATCAAGTAATTTCAATCCGTGCTCCCCAAGGTGTTTTCTTCTAAATACTAATCTTCCCATTTGTTCTGCCTTTAGACAAATCAGAACCAAACCACAAGCTTTAAAATCACAGTAAAACCCAAAGTGAAATCCCCCATTTCAAACCACCAGTAAAAATCTAATTTAATCCCTAAATTTATGGAACTTATATGCTTGCGTTCCTCATCTCCTGATCTTCACGTTGGGGCCATCTCCCTTGGGATCGACGGCGAGGTTCAACGGCGGCGCTTCGATCAATTGAACGCACTTTGTATTGGTCACGGTTTCTAATTCCTGTGTGACCTACAGTGGTTCGGAGGAAGGTAGATTAATTGGAGGGAGGAGCGTTTCAGAGTTTCGGAGTGGTGAAAATTCGTACAGGGAGGGAGAGGGATGGTGATGGATGCGTTCCAGGATTTGGATTGCCAATGCTTGGTGGGATTGAATACGTGGTTGGAGTCTCTAAAATGGGGAGCGGTTGTAATTTTTGTTCGAATGGTTTCTGCAAAGAAGGATTAAGAGAAAAGAAAAAAAATGGTTTGATTGACATTATTCTGTGACCGTCAAGCCAACATGGAAAAGTAAGGAGTTTAAAATGTTTGATTGTTGTTATTTTGAATTTGGAAATTTACGTTTAAAAGGGAAATTAAATTAACATAATGGACTGAATTACGTGGATTAAGGATTACTCAGGAGGGAATGTGAAGGAAAGAGGGGCGCTGCAAATCATGTTGATCGACTACATGGGACGAAAATGGTTTTCACCAAAGGAGAAGGGTTAGAGGACCGAGCCTGTATAACCGCTGATTGATGAAATTGCTATGTATTAATTTGTGGGTTAGTGAAGTTAACAAAGGAGTTTTGAGTTCACGGTATTGTTTGGGTAAGGAGCAGGAATGGCTTTGATTGGTAACGGGAAGAGGAGGAAGTTAAAATCCTTGATCACTGCTTATAACTGGTAATAGTGGTAATTATAAGTTTACCGACAATAATAATAATTTTTAAATAATTATAATTTGAACAAAACTATAAATCACTATAGCTATTGTGTTCGTAAACAGAATTGAATGTGACTGGTCACATTCGAATTATTGCGACAAAGTCGTTGTTGTGGAACTGATATGGATGAGAACAGAGCTACTGGAACTTCGTCATCAAATCAAACGTCTGTTTAATTTTAAACGAAAACAAAAGCAGATCCGTCAACTGCTAACCAAGGTGCGTAAACTCACTAACTCTGCCTCGTTTATATTTCTATACACACGAGTTTTAAATTTATTTTATATTGTTTGATGGTTTCTTGGTTGAATAATTGATAAAATTGGTCGATAGGATTACATCGTTGATCGATTATTAGTTATGATATTTCATATTGATGTGAAATAATATTATTGATGTTATTAACATCTGCGGATGCAGGGAAACACGGTGGAGGGATCCAACTGGATTCCTCAACATTTTATTTACTGTTTTATTTATTATGATATATGATTGGTAATTGATAATGTTATGGTTGAATTACACTGTCTCGATAAATTTTGGTATTTAAATACCGTAAAATATTTTAGAACGTAGAAAAAGAGATTTGAGTTTTAAAAAGGGGATCATTTCCAAAATAGAAATTAGATTTCAAATGGAATGGAAATAGAAACTTGTTTAAGTGAATTAAAACAAAAAGTTATTTATAATGATGTTTATAAATTAAATAAAATATATATCATAGAAAAAAGTAAAATATAAATTCAAGTTGAATTTATATAAGCAAAGTGGCAATTGGTGTTGATACCTGATATTTGAAGAGGGATTTGAATGCAATAGTGGTAAAAGAGATTTGAGTGGGAAAATTGGTTTTGAAAGAAATGATGGGTTATATTCCAAAAAAAAAAAATGGGGATATAAAATTAATTGAGATAGACCCAATGGAATTTAAAATTGGAATTCGGCTATGTCGAATTTTACAAATCAATTATGTCTCGAAAGGATATTTAAATTTATTTAACTTGAACCTATAATTTAATTTAAATACATTAAGAGGGTAATATTCAATTAATTCTATAATTTGCAATAATATATATAAGGGATTTATACAAATCAAATTGAGTTAATTTCAGAAGTTAAAAGAATGTGTAGCTTGTAAATACATTTAAAAGAGAACTCGAATTGTTTAAAATAAACAGAGTTTATAAATGAACAATGGAAGCATGTGCGTCGCACACAGTACTTTATTTAAAAACAACGGTTATAACGCTATTGTTATAATAAGTGTTCTATAATTCTCAACAACGATTGTAACGCTATTGTTAAAAGTATTGTTCTATAAATCAAATATTTGGAAACAACGATTATAACGCTACAGTTATAATCAAAGGTTTTCCGTGAAAGAAGTGTGTTCTTAGATTGGAACTGAAAGTCGCGTAAGCGATGTTTGGTTTAAAGTATGAGCCTTGACTATTTCAAAGTTGAGAATGTTGTCCAGTTAAGGTCTGAGAGGTAAATATACCCCAACTTGATTGACTTCATGATTGATGGAGAAATGGTTAAGGTTCGATAGTGAAGATTTGTTAGCATGATGGTTAGTTAATAATTGGTTAATGTTTTGAGTTATAATAACGATGTTTTATAACATTGCATTAATTTAAAAGAATTTGAAATGTTTTTCCCAAATGAGAGATATTTTCCACGTATAGAGAATGAAATGAATTGGCCAACGAGGAATTTAGAAAGGGAATTTGGAAATATTTTCCAATATTAATCCGGTATATTTTCTGAATATAGAGAAAATAAGGATTCATTAATATATATATATATAGAATTGTTTTCAAACTGTAATACGAGATATTTTCTTGAATAAAGAAATTAGATATTGGGAATGTTTTTCAAAGAATCGAGAGGGAAATCGAGCTTTAAAAGGATACAAAAGATAGAGAAATAGGAATTTGAAATAATAATATAATCAGGAATTGATTTAAAGGGGCCCAGTGTTGTTTGATGCTTGATCGGTAGAATTTCCAATTGGAAATAGGACCGTTGATTGTATGGATGTTTCTTTAATAGTTAAATCACCGACTATCAAAGTTTTGATTTATTTTATACCTCCTTTGCCAATTTGGAGAGACCGGGATCAGATTTAATATCTGAAAACCACTCTGTATTGGCATAAGCGTTACAAATCAACTTATGTTGAAGAGATTATGAAGACGAAGAAAAATGCAAGGGCTGTTCTGTTAATTCGAACCTCAAGCCTCACAACCGGGAGTTGACAAAAATCGGGCAGGCAGCATGGCTATGTGTGTCGCTCCCATTAGGGTGTATAATCACCTATCTAGAGATTCATTTAATTCCTTATTATATTCGTTGATGTCCCATTCGGGAAACGGTTACTGATCCCAACCGTTGGTGATATACATTCGATACACTCAAGCGAAATGAGTGGTTGGTCATGTGTGGGCCAGGTTGCAAGATGTTCTTGTTGAACCCAGTGTATTCCTCTCTAGAGATGCACTATCAGAAGGTGGTTTATACCTTGCCATGATGGAAATCCAACCTCCAATAAGAGCCTTGCGGTTTTTGATTTAATATTATATATGGAGCGTGAGATGCAAGCGTTCCACTAGATTCTATTTATTTGATTTAGACACTATTATAATATCATTAGATTTTGATATCAAAATGGTTTGGGTTATCATAAGGTAAAAACCATCTGTGTTTATGTGTGGATCGGTCTTACGATTATCTTTTCTTTCGAAAGGATTTTTAAAAGTTAAACAAATGGTTGGAGTTTACTCACACCAGTCCCATGACTGACCCAGAGTTTGTTTTGTTTTGTTTTCAATAAACTCTTGGGTGCCCAAATTTGTACGGGCCGTCAAGTAGTCGGGATTTTTCAGATTAGCTTGGAGGAGTTTGAAGCAGGAGGCTTCACCAGTTAGCTATATACTATCACATTTTCCGCTGTATACTATGTTGTATCTGGAAACAGGTGTTTATAACTGTTCCAAGGATAACCGTTGTGCTCTGATAATGGTATGTATATAAAGTTACTGATCTGTATTTCAAAGTTTATGTTATCTAATATATTTTATTCGTTCCGCTGTGAGTTGTGATCTTCGTTTTCTCCTATTCTAATATTTCTTTCTTTCTATTTTCTCATCCTCTAACTTCTTTCTAATAATGATTCGTATTTCTGTGCAATTTGAGTCGGACGTGTGGTGTTATTAGTCGACTCAAAGTATACCGAAATTCGGGTCGTTACATATTTGAACAATAAAAATATCATTTTTATTGTATATATGAACTGTATAAAATATTCGTGTGTTGAATAAAATATTTGAACAATAAAAATATCATTTTTATTGTATATATGAACTGTATAAAATAGTCTTGTACTGGAAAAAATATTCATTTACAAATCGGACGATTTGTTTATGAACACCCATTTAACTGATATAGATTGGGACGATATATTTTACACATCGCCCAACTGCATAAATAAAATCTGCGTTTCACACGGGTATTGGGGTGATATTTGACATGCACTAATCCCAATTGTTTAGTTGTATGTCAGTTGATTGGATGACAGACTGTTGTAAGCGTCAATTATTTATATCTAACGCTTATGCAGTTGTGTAATGCACTCTGGATGATAGATGATTGTTTATCGTTGTAGTTATATACATGGGTTGTATGGAATTCATATAAATAACATTATACGGTAATTGATTGGGCTTCATTCCAATCTGGAAAATAACGAAGATTTTAAGTTAATAAATATTTTAAAATAACGAATATTTTAAAATAAAATTCAGTAAAGGATCAAATATGGTTTTGATGTCCGATTTTAGATGGACACAAAAATATTTAAATATATGAAGCCGTGTTGGTTAGATTTGCGCCATTTTGACGCAGATGATATTTATATCGATTTTATTCATTTTTATAATGAATATCGAAAAGCAAATGATTTCAAAATCTGATATTTTGAAAATATTATCATTTATATATTAATGATATGGAATATTCAATTTTTATTTAAAATTTGATTTGAAATTTGAAATGAAATTGAAATCATTTTAAAATGAATTTAAAACGAATTTATTAAGGAATATTCAAATTTGATTTGAAATTTGAAATGAAATTGTCTTAAAATGAATTTTTTATGGAATATTCAAATTTGATTTGAAATTTGAAATTAAATTGAAATCATTTTAAAATGAATTTAAAACGAATTTATTAAGGAATATTTAAATTTGATCTGAAATGAAATTGAAATCGTTTTAAAATGAATTTAAAACTAAATAATTAAGGAATATTCAAATTTGATTGGAAATTTGAAATGAAGTTAGAATCATTTTAAAACGAATTTGTAAACAATTTATAAAATATGTTTTAAATGGAAATCGACGAAATATATATTATATATATAATATAATGGCCTGAAAAGAACGTGCTGCGCCGCGGCCGCTCGTGAATTTCGACCATTGACTTCGAGTTGATATTACGGGAGATCCGACCGTTGGATTCTCCTAAATCAGAACCTTGGGTTCGTATTGGAAAGAGCTATCCAAGGAGTACAAGAGATTTGAAATCTAACAGTTGGATCTGGAATTATGTCCAAACCAAACTTGGAAAAAGTCGCTGTAAGTGCAGTTCGATGACCGTTTATGGAAATCAACTGAAAGGGCCTTAATAAAATTATAAAAAATGTTAATAATTTGTGTAAAATCATAATAAATGATTTGGAAAGAATTGGGATGAAAATTTCCATGTTTGTAAGGGTAAAAATATATTTTTATCAAAATGAACTAGTTATTAACTAGATTTGAAATCCAATAATTTTTAAATAAAATAAATTGGATTGGTGATTGGTTTTAAAATAACTAGAAATTTCCAATAAACAAATTGGAATGGAAATAATCTTCGAAATATTTCGACTTGGATTCCGTGATTATATGGATATTGTTATGGAAATTTGGAAGATATATTCATATCGTTATTTCCAATACGATATTTGTTGGTTTCAGAATTTTATATTGAATATAAGCCGATTTAATTTCTATTCAGAGCCTTGTATTTAATATCAAATGGGATTTTGGTTTTTCGTGAATGGTGTTTTCAGTAACACTATTCTTAAACCCCGTTTGAAAAGAATAAATCTTTTAATTAAGATTATTAGAGTTTCCAGTTACTTTTGGTAATTGGAATAAAATGGAATGTGAATTGGGTTTATCGTGAACTGTGTTTTTAATAACATTCGTTCTTTATCCCGATTAACAGTGAAATATAATTTGGATTTCATAAATCTTTTAATTAAGATTTAGGGGAATTTTCCAAAGAAAAGTTTTCCAATTTAATAAAATAAATTGGAATGGAATGGAATTCGATTTGGTAATAATTGAAGTGAACTTCTGTGGAGGAAGACTGTTACTGTATATGGAATTTAAAAGGCTTTGCCATTATTTCATTTATATTATTGGTTGGATACGGATGTTTATATCAATTATATATATTTATCTATTTTCTGAGAAGATTCCATAATTAATGAAATGGGATTTTGGGTTTACCGTGAATTGTGTTTTAAATGACATTAGTTCTTTAACCCAGTTAAAGATAAGATTAATTTCTTAACTTTGAATAATCATTAAGTAATGATTCTTGAGATAAAAACTAAATTAGAGTTTAAATGAATCTTTAATTAGATTGGAATATAAATGGGATAATTAAATTTATCGAATTCATGAAATGATCGAGAATGGAGTATCACCAATTTTGATCCAAGCGATAGTTAAATCTTTAATTATATTTGAACGTGAAATGGTAATCAATTTTACCGATGATATAGTGGTGTTAGATATGAAGTATTACCAGTTTTTATTCATGGGATGAATAGGTTGGGATTGGGAAATATAATAAATAATTACTTCAGCAAGTTTCACTAATCCTGACTAGTTTGGATAAACCTTAATTTGTTTTGAATGATATCCAATGGAAGATTAAAGAATAAATTTAAAGGATTTATCTTTGATAAAATTAATGGGAACCTTTCCCAAAGGATATGAACATTTAAATAAAATAATATTCAGAATTGGAATGTGGCATATGTTGTGTTTTTATAATCCTTCTTTATAAGATACGCGAGTTATTCAGAATGACCGGGTTTATCCCATTCTGAATAACTGAATCAACGATAAGTTGAGCATGAAGATGGTGATTGAAGATCGGAGGTCTTCACATCGTTTGGATGATTACCGATGTATTGATTGGGCTGTACACCCAAGACAAGGTAATAAGTGGTGATCGTCCAGACGTACCTGGAGATCGACCGGATATGCGAGGACCTCTCTTCTATGTTGGACATATGGGACGGGGAATAAGGTGCCTCCGGTTTCATTCATTCCCAGAACGAACTTGTAAATGGATGTGTGTCTGACATTGGATTTTATTCTATGTTGATTGTTCTCTATAAAATATATATTTATTTGGTGGCGGAGAATTTATTCTCCTACTTAACACCGTTCTCTGAGACATGCGAACTCAGGGGATACAGATCGATAGACATCAGTCGAATAGCATCAATTGTCAGTGTGGCATGCTGAGATGCAAATGATCAAGGCTTTTGTTGAAAAGCAGAGTCTTGTGGTTGATGATCAAAGAATGACTTTAATATAGCATAGCTTTGTGCATAGCGTTAATTTGTGAGCCTCACACCCCGGTGTGAACCAGAAATGGGAGAGGACTTCAAGGAGGACATGCATTTCCTTCTAGCTAGGAGTGGTGTCATGGTATGGAGCCCAGACATTTTTACTTATGTGGATGACGGAAAGCGAGGCGCCTTAGATATATCGGTCACTACGGGGCCGATGGATGGTTTGGTCGATATACTGACCAGTTACGCCCCATAGGGCGGGGAAACATATTGTTAAGGCATTATAATCCACTCCGTGTAGACCGACCCTGACGATCCAAGGGCTTACCTGTGTCTGGGTCCTAAAACTCGGGCTATAGAGTCTCGAAGTCGATAAGGATGATCCCTTGCCTTGGTTCACAGATGGAAATCCAACTTCCAATACGACATTGTGCGGTTTTGATTGTAAACCTATATGGCAACATAGTAGCATGGGATACAATGCCATCTATGATTGATACATTTATATTTGAAGTTGTTCTATACATTTTACGCTTAGTATCAAAATGATTTGTTTTAAACGTATCAAGCATGTTTGGCTATTATAAGGTAAAACTCTATCCTCCGGCTTGCGTTGCATTGTGTGATGGACCTGAGTCCTAAAATAGCTTCATTTTTCGAAAAAGCATTGCGCTGTTTGTTATATGCATTGGTATTCTTGGGAGAAAACCCGTTCCGTGTTATACGACGTGGTCCCTTGATTTATCTAACTTTAAAATCAAGCTAATAACTGTTTTAGTTCTCACACCAGTCACATGATTGACCTCGAGTTTATTGTTTTAACCTAAACTCTCGGTCCCCCTATTTTCCACACAGGCAGCTCGTAGTTTTGGTTTTGCAGATTATATTCACAGGATCCTGGATTTACAGCTGGAGTTATATTCAAAACGCTTTGTATCTGTGTATTTCTTTCAGTTGTTTTTTGTATTATTTCCCGTTGCATTATAATTTGTAAATCTTTGATATTTATCAAATGTATATTATTTGTTCATACTCAATATATTCTTGTACTCTGATGTAAATTGTTGTTATAGCAATGAAATTTTCTTCTGTTTGCATTCTGATTTGTCATGATATTAACTCAATCCGGGCTTTCCCTTAAGGGCGAGTTTGGGTCGTTTCAGTTAGTATCAGAGCTTTGGTTTACAGAGCTCGAGAACAAGACATATTAGAACCAAACAAAAGAATTCATCAGAGATTGGATTAGTAATATCCAATAGGAATGACTCGTTAGAGATGAGATCAGTAGTATCCTAGAATCAGTACAAAGAGTGTTATTTTTTAAAATAAAAATGAAAACAAATTTTGTTATGAAAATTTAAATCTTATTATACGTATTTGATTATTTATTTTATATAAAATTTGGACAATCAAGTATATGAAGATTTTGCATATATGCCTAGCTAGCGTGTATTCGAAGTCCCAAATATACTGGGTAATTAGATACAGAATCACACTCTAGTCGCCCGGAGATTATTCTGATGATTGATATATCTTCTGTGACGGCCTGGAATTTCGCTCGATCCGAATCAGTTGTTAAACCGATCTAGACTGTTCGAAACCCCTGATCGTTTTGAGAACACGACAAAACAGAACGCAGACGGAAGAACATTTCATTGTATACTACAACAATTCCATCAGATACAAGAATATACAGAGTACAAATGAATAGATTACATTCGATAAATATCAGAGATTACAATAAATTACATAGCAGCGGAAAATAATACAAAGCACAACTGAAGGTGATATACGGATATAGAGCTTTCCGAATATCATTCCAGCTGTAACCCAGGATCCTGTGAATATAAATCTGCAAAACCAAAACTACTAGCTGCCCGTGTCGAAAATAGGGCCCCCAGAGTTTAGGTTAAAACAATAAACTCCAGGTCAATCATGTGACTGGTGTGAGAACTAAAACAGTTATTTAAAACCTTACTTTAAAAGAGAGTAATTCAAGGGACCACGACGTATAACACGGAACGGGTTTCCTCCCAAGAATACCAGTGCATAGAATAAACAGCGCAATGCTTTTTCGAAAAATGAAGCTATTATAAGACCCAGGTCCCATCACACAATGCAACGCAAGCCGGAGGATAGGGTTTTACCTTATAATAGCCAAACATGCTTGGTACGTTTAAAACAAATCATTTGATACTATAATAAGTGTATAGTGTCAAAACAATTTCAATCATAAATATAAATCATAGACGGCATAAGTGCCCCATACCACTATGTCGCCATACTAGTTCTACAGTTAAAACCGAAATGCACGTATTGGAAATTGGATTTCCGTCATGAGTCGAGGTAAGGGGCAAGCTCTTCTCCGCTTCGAGACACTCTAGCAAATGCCTCAGGACTACACACTCTGGGTAACCCTGGATGCTTCAGGGCCGGTCCTCACTTACGTTAGAGGATTATTTATTCCTGAACACACGTTTCCCGGTCCTTACAGACCTATAATCGAGGCGCCTTATCCAAAAACCACATAGGTGAAAAGTATATAAATGTCAGGGCTGGTAAGTCACTGACACCACCAAAGATAGAAAGAAACGTCGTGCTCTCCCTGCAGTCCTTATCCCATTTTTAACTCATACCGAGGTGTGAGGCTCGCGAATTCACGCTATACACAAAGCTATGCCACGTAGGCCGTGCTTTGATCATCAACCACAAGACTTTGCTTTTCAACAGAAGCCTTGATCCATGCAACTCAGCGTGCCACACAGGCAATTCATGCCATGCGATTGATATCTATCGATATATAACCTCTAAGCTCGTACGTCTCAGAGAAGGGCGTTAAGCAAAAGAATAAATTCTCCGCTGCCAAACAGATATATATTTAACAGAAATCAATCACCATAGAATAAAATCCAATGTCATACACACAATCCATTTACAAGTTCGTTCTGGGTCTGAACGAAACCGGAGGCACTTTCCTCGCATATCCATCGATCTCCAAATACGTCTGGACGACCACTGACTATTTCCATCCTCTTGGGTGTACAGCCCAATCAGGATCATCAGCAATTACCCAAACGATGTGAAGACTTCCGGTCTTCAACCACCGTCTTCGTCTTCGACATATCGTCGAATCGATTGTTCAGAATGGGTATAAACCCGGACTTTCCGAACAACCTGCGTATATTAAAAACAAATGTTACACAAACACAACATACGCCTCATTCCAATTCCACATTCTTAGGGAAAGGTTCCCATTAATTTTATCCAAGATAAATTCTTTAAAATTTATCCTTTAATCTTCCTTTGGATGTCGTTTCAAACCAAATTATGGTTTTCTAAACTAGTCGAGATTAGCGAACCACACCGAAGTAATTATTTATTTTATTTCTCAATCCCAACCTATTCATCCCATGAAGCAAAACTGGTGATACTCCATATCTAACACCGTGGTGTTATCGGTAAAATTAATTACCATTTCACGTTCAAATCTAATTAAAGATTTAACTATCGTTTGGAGCAAAATTGGTGATACTCCATTCTCGCTCATTTTCCAAATTTGATAGTTTAAATTATCAATTCACATTTTAATCTAATTGCAGATTCATTAAAACTCCTTTTGCTGGGTTAAAGAACTAATGCCATTTAAAACATAGTTCACGACAAACCCAAATCTCATTCTATTTATTATCGGGTTAAAGAACAAGTGTTATTTAAAACACCCTTCACGATAATCCCACAAATCAATTCTATTTAAAATTCATTTCAAATCCAATTTATTTATTTAAAAATAAATGGGTTTTAATTTTAGTTCAAAACTAGTTCATTTTGAAAAAATCAACTTTTATCTTTTCAAATGTGGAGTTTTTCATCCCAATTTTTCCCAAATCATTTCTTATGATTTTACACAAATTATTACTATTTTTAATAATTTTATCAAGGCCCGTACAGTCGATTTCCATCAACGGCCATCGAACTGCACTTACAGCGACCTTTTCCAAATTTGATTTGGACGTATCTCCAAATCCAACCGTTAGATTTTGAATTTCTAATATTCGTTAGAAATCTCTTTTCGATACAAACCCAACGGTTCCGGTTTTAGGAGAATCCGACGGTCGGATCTCCCGTAATGTCAGTTTGAAATAAATGGTCGAAATTCACGAACTGCCGCGGCGCAGCGCGTTCTATTCAGGCCATTATATTATATATATAATATACATATATTTCGTCGATTTCTATTTAAAACGAATTTTATAAATAGTTTTAAATTCGTTTCAAAAACAATTTCAACTTCCATTTCAATTCAAATCAAAATTGAATTTTTCCTTATAAATTCGTTTTAAAATTCATTTCTATTCAAATTTCAATTCAATTTGAATTCATTTCAATTCGTTTTCAATTCAATTCGAATTCGTTTTCTATTCGATTCAATCCAAATTGGTTTTCTATTCGATTCAATTCAAATTTGTTTTCTATTCGATTCAATTCAACTTTCATTTCAAAATATTCGATTTCGAAATCACTTTTCAATATTTATTTTAAAATGAATAAAATCGATATAAATATCGTTCACGTCAAAATGACGTCAATCTAATCAACACGGCTTCATATATTTCTATTTTAAAATACTCTATTTCAAATATTTCTTTTTCAAATATTTTTTATTCAAATATTTCTATTTTTAAAATATCTCGTTCAACACATGACTAATCTCAACGGATGAGTACTGTCAACACATGAACCTTTATTTTATATTGATAAAGATGTAAATTTTATTATTAAAATATTTCGTTCAACACATGACTAATCTCAACGGATGAGTACGGTCAACACATGAACCTTTATTTTATAATATTCTTTATTTTCTAAATTGGAATGAGGCCCAATCAATCACCATATAATATTAATTATATGGATTTTCATACATCACACGTATATAATAGCATTGAAAAATAATCAACCATCAACCAAAGTGCACTACACTGTATAAGCATCAAATATAGATATCTAACGCTTATAACAGCATGTCAATCAATCGATCGACATATTTAATCAATCAGGATGAGTGAACTTCAAATTTCATCCCAACACCCGTGTGGGGTTTCAAACAGTTAAACACAGATTTTATTCGTGCAGTTGGGTGATGTGTAAAATTTATCGTCCCAATCAATGTCCTTCAAATCGGTGTACATAAACAAACCGTCCGGTTTGTAAATGAATATTTATTTATTCACATTCACGTTAAAAATTATATTTTTAACGATAAAATATTTTATTTTAACACATGAATTTTTATTCAGTTCATTTACAAAATAAAAATGATGTTTTTATTTTTATAACTTATTTTAGAAAATTTCGGCGGCATAACGGCACGATACTAGAAACGGGACGAGGCCTTATCCCCGGTCTAGTGATGGCCCACGCCATTCACACATCAATCAAATCAATTTCATTTCACCACACCATTCAATTCAAACCAAATAAACTAACCAACTACACAACCAAACAATTTAACAAACAAGCCATCCATGGTCTGTGGATGACGGGTGTCGGGTGCTACTAAACACCGTCTGCATCCTAGTATATATATATAACTAGAAAAAAAGAAATTGAAGAGTGAGAAGTTCTCACCAATAGCTATCCTAACTCCACGACACTTCATTTATAGAAATCTTCGTCGTTCTCGCCTTTTTGTCACCTTCGTTGCCCGTAGCCACTACATATATAAAAATCGAATTTTTACTTCGCTATTCAATATATAAAAATCGAATTTTTACTTCGCTATTCAATATATAAAAATCAAATTTTTACTTCGCTATTCAATATATAAAAATCGAATTTTTACTTCGCTGTTCAATATATAAAAATCTCACCTTCATGAATATAAAAATCCAACTTTTATATTATTGAAAATCATTTCTTTTTGCTATGAAAAATCGCCTCTTTACAATGATAAAAATACCGTCTTTAAAATGGTAAAAATATCCGATCTTTCCATAGTTAAAAATCAAACTTTTCAAAGTCAAAAATCAAATTCCTTCATAGTTTAAAAATCAAATCTTTTATAGTTTAAAGATCTAATCTTTTCTATTTTAAAAATCTCCGCCTTTTTACTTGGTTAAAAATCAGTTTTAAAATCAAATAAATTTCAGTTTTAAAATCAAATAGAACGATAACTGAAAATTGAAAAATAAATAAAATAAAATAAAATAAAAACTTACAGTAAAATTTTCTAGGGTTTCAGGGCCTCGAAGGGGGTGTGTGGGGCGTCGGTCTTCAGGTGGGAGGCGGGGAGGTGGTCGAGGGGGGTGCAGGAGGGGGTCGCCGGCGTCGGGTGGGGGTATCGATTGCGCGGTGGCGCAGGGGAAGGGGGTCTTCGATCGCGGCGGGAGGAAAAGGGGGGGGGGGGGTGGGTTCGGAGGTGGCGCGCCGCCACCTGGGGCACGGCGGTGGGCGGCGCTGCCCTAGGGGGGCGCGATGGCGGTTCTTCCGCCTCCGTCCTCCCTCCATTTTTCTTTTTCTTTTTCTTTTTCGTTTTGATTTGGGTTTGAACGGAGGGGGGGGGGGGGGGCAGATAAAGGAAGGAGAGAGAGAGAAAGTTTTAATTTATTATTTAATTATTTTATTTTCCACCAAAATGCAACTTTTATTTTGGACCTCAAAACGAGGCCTGTAATAACCCGGAAAATACGAGCCAATTTAAAATTTTTAAATTGATTATTTCAAAGCAATTTGAATCATTGAAATAGAATATTTCAATAAAATAGTAAGTTAAGAATAGTAAGTCAGTTTGAAAATTTGAATTCATACTTTGACTGACTATGCAGGGTGGAAAATATAACGGATTTTAGTGAGACCAAAAATATTTAAATCTGTTAGTCAATACCTTTCTAACGAATCTGAAAAATTGAAGTTTCATAACGGGAATCAAAAGTTGTGGCCGAATGAATTTTCAGAAGAGTCGGTATATAGAATATATAGGCCTGGAAAATTGATATTTTGCATACGGCCTCGGAATTCGACGAAACCACTTTTGTTGGGTCCGGGATGTCAAACTATTGCTAGGTTTCAAATTTCATAATTTTTCGAATCAATATGTGAGCGTGGCAAAAGAAAACGCGTTTGACCAGTTTCTGTTGAATTTAATCGACTGGAAATTGGCCATTTTTCAAACGGTCTCAGAATTCGACGAAACTAGTTTTGTATGGACCGTATCGTCAATACGAAACTAGAAAATATTTTTCTGGAATTTTTCTAGTTAGTATGTGACCCCGGTAATTTGAAATGTACGTTTAAAATTCAACATAAGAATTTAAATGTAAATTCAACGGAAACTGATTGTAACGATCAAATCAACTTACGATACATATCTCATTGTGTTCGGAATGGGGGTAAAACGCTATGGACGACAGGCGGTAGGCCTCGTTTCGAGGTCGTATGTAAAAGTCAACCTTTTTGCAAAATTAAATAATTAAATATTAAAAAGGAAAAAAATATATTATTTTAATTTCCCTCCTTTTCTTCTTCTTGGCCCCCCCCCGATTCATTAATCAGAAACAAAAAAAAAAAAAACCTAAACCTATCGCCGCCGCCCCCCTCAAGACATCGCCGCCGACGAACCCCTCGCGACGCCCCCCTCCGTCCAGCCTCCTCCTCCCAGTAGCGAAGCCCTCGAACCCCTCGCGACGTCGAATCAAATCGAACAGCCCCTGAAGCCTCGCCGCCGACACCATCGAACACCACCGCCCTGCCGCCGACGCTTTCTTCTTCTTTTCCCCCCCTTCGCAGGCTACGGTGAGCATTTAGTTTATTTTATTTTTATTTTTATTTTTGTTTTGCAAAAACTAATTTCTGAATTTTTTTTTTAGATTTATAAAAACTGATTTTTTTAGAACTTAAAAACTGATTTTTTTAGAACTTAAAAACTGATTTGAAAAAGGATTTAAAAACTGATTTTTTTTAGATTTAAAAACTGATTTTTTATTAGAATTTAAAAACTGATTTAATAAGAATTTAAAACTGATTTTAGATTTTTTTTAAGAAGTTATAAAACTGATTTTAATTAGAATTTAAAAACTGATTTTTAAAGGAAATAAAAACTGATTTTATTTTAAGGTTTAAAATAGAAAAAAGGTTTAAACTTTGAAATAGAAAAAGGTTTAATCTTTTAAAAGAAAAAGATTTGAACTTGCAAAAATAAAGATCATATTTTTAAAAAGAGAAAAAGATGGAATTTTTATTAGGTAAAAGGAGTAAGACATGATTTTTGTATTTTTAAAGTAATAAAAATATAATTTTTACATCATAAGAATATTAAAAATATAATCTTTGTTTTTAGAATATGATCTTTATATATTGAATAACATAGTAAAAATTCGATTTTTACCTATGTAGAGAATACGGGCAACGAAAGCGACAAGAAGGCGAAATAGGCGAAGATTTCTATAAAGGAAGAGTCGTGTTATTGGATAGCTATTGGTGAGAATTTCTCACTCTGCAATTTCTTTTTTATATATATATATATATGTGTGGAAATAAAAGTGAATTGCTATATATAAATATTTATATATATATATATACGCCCCCTCGTCCACAAACCATGGACGATATTTATTGGTTGAAATTGTTGTGGAAATTGATTGACGGCGAATTGTTGTTTGGGATTGTTTGTGGTTGATATTGAATTGATTGTGGTTGAAAAATACCTGTTTGTGATTGGAAAATATTTGGTTGAAACCACATAGGATTAGTTTGTGGAAATGAAATAAATATATACATGCCGCCTGCGTGCGAACTAGATGCATGATCCCCATTGTCAAAAACCGCGAGGTTTTAAGGTAGAGCGAGGAGCCGTACTAGGGACGGTGCCGGTTTAACTACCCTGCCGTTATGCTGCTGAAATTTTGAATAATCTTTGTGTGTTAGAATTATTTTCATATGTTGAAATTATTTTACATGCATTGAAATTAAAGTCATATATTGAAACTATGTCCATGTATGGAAATTGTTCATGTGTTGAAAAGTGTTGTGTGAAAATTAAATTCATTTGTGAATGAATGAAGTGCTTAAACAATAAAAATCACATTTTTATATATATATGAAGTATGAAAAATATTCGCCTTATATAAATAGTTTCAACAATCAAAATTTCATCTTTCCAATAAGAACAACATAAATAAATTGTCCATGTGTGGAAATACTCATTTGTTGAGAAATGTGTGTAGTGGAAAAGTTCATGTGTTGAATAAAAAGATTGAGCGATAAAAATTACATTTTTATTGAAACTATGAAATGTTGAAACCATACATTGGTTGAATAAATATTTTAAATGGTAAAAATATCATTTTTATCATATGTGTGATATGCTAAAGATATGCGGACGTTGAAATAAATATTTGTGATAGAAATATTATTTTTAACATGCATAAGAACTAAATAAAATAGTCATGTGTTGAAATCTATTTTAGTTCGCCAAAATTATCATCCTTGAAATGTGAAGTGTTAAAAATAGCCACTTGTTCAAAATAAACATATATGAGTTGAAATATTCATTAATTAGCTAATGAAATGATTTGCACCTATTTATGTAACATTAGAATGAATGGTGTTTTTAAACCAAACAGAAAGCAAATATGAAGTTGAATAGAAAATGATAAATGATAAGAACTGTATATATATGTACATGCATATTCATTGAACAGGTTATAGCAAAGGGGCTAGAGAAGAGGAATAAAATTTTGTGCCCGACAAATAGGTACACTTTTACTGTTTTGTTTGGGTGATGATTTTATGAGCCTGTTGGCTAGCCGCTTGGCTTTTTCTTTTTCTTTTTGAGATTAGAAGGACCGGGAACGCTATTTGCGATTTCCCGATGCTCCCGGTGCAGGGGAGGTTATGGCGAAATTTTCCAAAATTTTAGGGTGTTAGAAAAATATTTGAAGTGAAAACGATATGGAAATCATTGAATGAACTATATTTATATAAATATATAAATATAAATATAATTAAAACGAAACGTGGCCGTGCAGTTCATATTTTGAAACCGTGATTTCAAACGACTAGTGCGGAAGATCCGACCATTGGATTTTCCCGAAACCTCAACCGTTGGGTTCGCCTTGGAAATATCTCTCCAACGGCACCAACTTTGTGAAGATCCGACGGTTGGATTGTCTGGAATGTTTAATTCAAGATTAGTGAAAAACAGCGCCAGAAACGATTATATTTATATATATATATATATATATATATATATATATATATAATTAAATAAATTAAATCGAATAACGACGCTGCAGTTCGTAAATTGAAATCGTAACTTCAAATGGTTAGTGTGGAAGATCCGACCGTCGGATTTTCCCAAAACTGGAACCGTTGGATTCGTTTTGAAAAGACCTTCCTAATGATGTAAAATTTGTGAAGATCCAACGGTTAGATTTTCCTATATGTGTAAAACAAAATTAGTGGAAAGCAGCGCCAGTGCATCGAAATGACCTGAAACGTCGTTTAATTAATTATGACCGTTTTAAATTAAATAAAAATGGCGATGTATCGTTATAAAGTGCTATAGACGATATAGAGTGAAAATAAACCAATTTTGTCGTGTTTGCTTGATATGTGATGGTTGAATGTATTTGACGTGAAAATTATAACTAAATAACTGAAATGTGAATGTTGAATAGTTCAACCCTGTGATTAATTGGTTTGAAAATCTAAATATACGTGGGTTATTTGAAAAGGCCGAGTTTATCTCATTTCAAATAATCGATCGACGTTGAGAAGTCGAAGACGAATGAAGACCGACGATCTCCATATTGGATGGATGGGCGCTACTGATACTCGTGATTGGAGTAGCTACCATGAAGGAATTGAAGTAGTAGCCGTCCAAACATAGTGTTGATTGTACGGATATGCGAGGAATTGGTGCCTCCGGTTTCGTTCAGACCCATAACGGACTTGTAAATGGACTGTGTGTCTGACATTGGATTTTGTTCTGTGTTGATTGATCTCTGTTAAATATATATCTGTTTGGCGGCAGAGAATTTATTCTCTTGCTTAACGCCCTTCTTTGAGACGTACGAGCTCAGAGGTTATGTATTGACAGAAATCAGTCGCATGGAGTGGATTGCCTGTGTGGCACGCCTAAGTGGCATATGATCAAGGCTTCTGTTGCAAAGCAAAGTCTTGTGGTTGATGATCAAAGCATAGTCTGTGTGACGTAGCTTTGTGTATAACGTGAATTCGCGAGCCTCACACCCCGGTATGAGTCAAAAACGGGAGAAGGACCCAAGGAGTGCATGACGTTTCTTTCTAGCTATGGTGGTGTCAGTGACCTCCCAGCCCTGACATTTATATCTACTTTTCACCTGTGTGGTTGTTGGAATGCGAGGCGCCTCGATTATAGGTCTGTAAGGACCGGGAAACGTGTGTTCAGGAATAATTAATCCTCAAAAGTAAGAGAGGACCGGCCTTGGAGGATCCAGGGGATTGCTGTGTGCGGTCCTGGGACATTTGCTAGAGTGTCTCGAATCGGAGAGGCGCTTGCCCCTTGCCTCGACTCATGAAGGAATCCAATTTCCAATACGATATATGCGGTTGTGATTGTATTACTAGTACGGCGACATAGTAGATGGTAGCTATGCCGCCTAGGATTGATATTTATGATTGAATTTGCTTTTGAAACATATATACACTAGTAATAATATCAAACACCTTTGTTTATTCGTATGAAGCATCTTTGGCCATTATAAGGTAAAAACTCTATCCTCCGGCTTGCGTTGCATTGTGTGATGGGACCTGAGTCTTATAATGGCTTCATTTTAGAAAAAGCATTGCGTTGATTTAATCATTTACTTTACTTCATGCACTAGCACTCATTGGAGTAAACCCGTTCCGCGAAAGTGGCGTGGTCCTTTGATTTGCCTTATTATTGTTGTTAATAAGTTGAATAGATTTCTCATACCAGTCCCATGACTGACTCGTAGTTTGTTTCACCTTGCAAACTCGGGTGCCCTCATTTTCACACGGGCAGCCTAGTTACAGGTTTCTGACGCACTTTTGGCTCATGGCGAGGCTTGACTACACCGTGCTGACTTGGATTTTCTCCGCCATTATTGTATCTATATTATGATTCCGCCACTGGCGATGTAGACTGATATTCCTTTTGTGTACTCTTTATGTATGATTCCGCCTCAGGCGATGGTGACTGATTATGTATCATTATACACTAAGTTGTATCCTGTACTGTGCTTCTCTGATGTGATGTTATCTATATGATTCCGCTGTCATATGTGTGTAAATTATTCTATTTTCTGTTTATGCTATTATCTGTGATCTGCTAATGATGATTAATGTGTTATATTCCAATGATTATCCTTAACACCGTGCCACGGGGTTTTGGGATCGTCACAGTGGTATCAGAGCTTTGGTTAACCTTAGTTCTGGAGTCTAACACATTAAACACTTCGTCAAAATAGAATCAGTAGTATTCTAAGGCGAGTCGCTCATTAGAGATAGGACTAGTAAAGTCCTAGAATGAGCTGAGCAGAATAGCAAAAACAATTGATCAGTCCATCGTTATCTTTCCGTAGGAATTTCTGCTTAACTATGCAATAGACTATTATTTCTGTTAACTGACTTTTTCGTTACTTATACAGAATTTGACAAATGGCTACCAGAGCAGCCGCCGCTAGAGGAGGCCGTGCCGGCCGAGGCCGTGCCGGCCGAGGCCGTGCCGGCCGAGGCCGTGCCGGCCGAGGCCGAGGAAGGGGAGAAATCCCAGCTCAAGAAGGACCTTTGATATAACCTCCGGCAGCTCAATACTTCGAGCTTGACCGTGTAGCTAAGAGATATAAGAACTTAGGAGGCAAGACCTTCTCGGGAACTGGCACCGTAATAGAGGCCCTTACATGGCTCAAAACATGCGAGAAAATCCTTGAAGGCCTAAGGCTAGGAGACGAAGACAAAGCTATTATGGGCGCCTGGCTTATGCAGGAACAAGCCGAATTATGGTGGGAATCTCTTACCGCCGGGAATAGAGAAGCTGGAAGAACATGGGATGGATTCAAAGAACTCTTCAAGGAGAAATATGTCCCAGAACAAGCTCTGGAAAGAATGCACGATGACTTCGCCAATCTCCAGCAAGGGGATCTTTCCGTGCAGGATTATCTGAACAAATTCACAATGTTGTCGCCCTATGCTCCAGAACTCGTTGCTACCGCGAAATCCAAAAATAAGAGGTTTATCTTTGGACTAAGAAGACAATATCATGATAGAGCCATGGCCCATGTCAAGCTGGATTTCAACGAGCTAGTGGAAATGACATGCAACTATGAAGACCTTGATCAAAGGCATCTGGATCAGGATCGCGCTAGAAGTCAAGCAGGAAACAAGCGCAAGCCTGCTGTAAATCAAGGCGAGTCAAGCCAAGCAGCATCTTCAAAGCCTCAGACTGGCAAGCCGCCAAGAGGAAATTGCTTTAATTGTGGTAAGCCGGGGCACTACTCAAACGTCTGCACAGCTCCAAAGAGACAGAAAACAAACTCTCAAGTCTCGAGCCAAGGCTCTCAGAACCCTCGCTCGTGCTTCAATTGTCGCAAGACCGATCATCTGGTCAAAGACTGTCCTTTGCTGAAGAAAGCTACTGTAGCTCATGTCTATGACGGGTCTAGCCCGCCAGCTGCTTCCGAAGGAGCAGGTAAAGCCGATGTTTTGGGAGGTACCCTTACAATTAAAAATATTCCTGTTTCTGTATTATTTGACACAGGTGCATCGCGTAGTTTTATTGCTAGAAACACAGTGCACAAACTAAAGTTAAAACAGCGAAAGCTTAAAGAATCGGTTGAAGTTCATAACCCGATAGGGGGTCCTATTACTCTCAGTTCATATTGTAGGGTGCCAATCTCTTATTCTTTCTACAAATTTCCCATTAATTTGATTGTTATGGATTTTCCCGAATTCGACGTCATCCTTGGGTTAGAATGGTTAACGAAATATGAAGTCGAAGTGAGGTGTGCGGAAAGAATTGTTAAAATCCGAATGGAGCTTGGACATATATATATTCCCTGTCATGGTTCGAATCCGAATAGAGAAGAATTTTGGTCAGCATTAGAACTTATCCCCACTTCCATAGAAAAGATTCCGATTGTTAGCAACTATGCGGATGTGTTTGAAGAAGTTGAAAACTTACCTCCGCAAAGAGAAATAGAATTCCGAATCGATCTAATTCCCAATGCCAGACCAGTGGTGCATCCAATTCGCAGAATGACTCCGAAAGAAAAAGAAGAATTAGGCGATCAAACTCGTCAACTGTTGTGGAAAGGTCTAATCAGACCGAGTTTTTCTAATTGGGGTGCAGCTGTTGTGTTTGTCCCAAAGTCAGACGGTACTCTTAGATTATGTGTTGATTACCGAGACCTCAACAAACAGACGCTTAAACACAAATATCCATTACCCCGCATTGATGATTTGCTAGACCAATTGAATGGGGCGAAAGTATTTTCCCGAATGGACCTAGCTACAGGTTTTCACCAATTGAGAATAGCAGAAGAGTGTGTTCCTTTGACCGCTTTCAGAGGTCCAGACATATTTTATGAATAGTTAGTAATGCCGTTTGGTCTATGTAACGCTCCAGCATACTTTGTCGATCTAATGAATAGAGTGTTCAGGGGAGTTCTGAATAAATTTGTCCTCGTATTCATCGATGATATTTTAATCTACTCCAAATCAAAACCCGAGCATGAAAAACACTTAGAACAAGTATTGGAGATTCTAAGGAAGAACGTCTTCAAAGCCAAATTCTCTAAATGTGTCTTCTGGCAAGAAGAAGTCAAATTTCTTGGCCATGTCGTGTCAGGGAAAGGAATTTCTGTTGACCCAAGCAAAATAATAGCAATTCAAGACTGGAAACAACCCACTACTCCCACAGAAGTTAGAAGTTTTATGGGATTGGCTAGTTATTATCGAAAGTTCGTTAAGGATTTTTCGAAGATATCCGGTCCGTTAACGAAGCTCACAAAGAAACATGAGAAGTTTAAGTGGACTTCCGACTGTGAAGAAGCTTTCCAGGAATTGAAATCGAAGCTGACCACCGCTCCAGTGTTAACTATTATTGATGGCAATCAAGATTTAACGGTTTGGACAGATGCTTCTATTAGAGGTCTTGGTGCAGTGTTAATGCAGAGAGGCCAAGTAGTCGCTTATGCAAGCCGCCAATTGAAACCGCATGAGAAGAATTATGTGACTCATGATCTTGAGTTGCTAGCCATCGTATTTGCCTTAAAAATCTGGAGGCATTACTTATTGGGCGAGAAATTTATACTGTACACAGATCACCAATCATTGAAGTATTTATACACCCAAAAAGATATGAATCTGAGACAGCAGCGTTGGCTAGAATTTCTTACAGCGTATGATCTTGATATCCTGTATACGCCGGGGAAAGCTAACGTAGTAGCGGATGCACTTAGTAGAAAGACTGCAATCGTTGCCCATCTTATAATTACACCTGGATTGATTCATAGGATTTCAGCCCTTCAGAAAGAAGATGAATTCATTCAGAGAATCAGTAAGAGAGTCAAGGAAGGTGAAACCACGAGTTTCTGTATTGACAATAAGGGGGTTCTCAGGTTAAAAAACAGGATTTGCATCCCAAATATTCTAGGCCTTCGAAGAGAAGTGCTAGATGAATGCCATAAATCCAAATTTTGCATCCATCCTGGGGTGAGTAAAATGTACAACGATATCAAACGCACTTTCTGGTGGAAGGCAATGAAAAGAGATATTTCTTTGTATGTTAGCAGATGCCCTACTTGTCAATTGGTCAAGAGTGACCAACAAAAGCTAGCTTGACTGTTGCAACCGTTGGAAGTCCCAGGTTGGAAATGGGAACAGATTTCCATGGATTTCATAGATGGTTTGCCGCGAACCAAGAGAGGTAATGACAGTATTTGGGTAATCGTAGATCGCTTTACGAAGACTGCCCATTTTATACCTGTCAGGTCCAATAGAACTGCCCAAAGTCTAGCACAGATATATTTCAAGGAAATTGTTAAGCTGCATGGAATTTCCATCAGCATAGTCAGTGATAGAGATCCCCTATTTACTAGCAAGTTCTGGGAGGCATTCCAGACAGAATTGGGGACAAAACTGAATATGAGCACCGCTTATCACCCCCAAACAGATGGCCAAACTGAGCGGGTGAATAGAATTCTAGAAGATTTATTGCGGGCTTGTATAATCGATTTTTGTGGGTCATGGGAAGATCATTTGCATTTGGCAGAATTCTCATATAACAATAGCTATCAAGCAAGTTTGAGGATGTCACCATTTGAAGCATTATATGGCAGACCCTGCAGATCTCCAGCATGTTGGGTAGAACCAGGCAATAGACTTGTACTAGGACCCGATATGATTAGGGAAGCATCTGATAAAGTGGACTTCATCAAGAAGCGATTGAAAACCGCCCAAAGCCGACAGAAAAGTTATGCAGACTCTAGAAGGAGAGATTTGACATTTGCTGTTGGTGATCATGTTTATTTAAGAGTTTCTCCGATGAGAGGAGTAATCAGATTTGGCAAGACTGGGAAGTTGGCACCGAGATTTATTGGTCCCTTTCCTATACTTGAGCGAATTGGAACTCTTGCTTATAGGGTTCAATTGCCAGATTGGTTGCCTGGAGTGCACAATGTATTTCACGTATCTCAACTTAGGAGACATGTGCATGATCCGGATCTTGTTGTAGAAGAAGCAGCGCAACAGGATGTGGAGATAACTCCAGAATTAGCACTCAGAAGAGAGCCATTAAAAATTGTTGGCAAAGAAACCAGGGAACTCAGAAGCAAAAAGGTTCATTTAGTTAAAGTGCAGTGGAGCAGTGATCCTAGAGACTGTACTTGGGAAACTGAGGAAAGCATTAAGCAAGCTTATCCCAAATGCAGAGTGGATATCTCTGACTAACTCCGGTGCAAGGTACCTTTACCATACTTTGCATTTACATTTTATTTCCTACTTTATTGTTGTTTCCTTTTCGAGGACGAAAAGTTTTAAGTAGGGGAGATTGTAATAACCCGGAAAATACGAGCCAATTTAAAATTTTTAAATTGATTATTTCAAAGCAATTTGAACCATTGAAATAGAATATTTCAATAAAATAGTAAGTTAAGAATAGTAAGTCAGTTTGAAAATTTGAATTCATACTTTGACTGACTATGCAGGGTGGAAAATATAACGGATTTTAGTGAGACCAAAAATATTTAAATCTGTTAGTCAATACCTTTCTAACGAATCTGAAAAATTGAAGTTTCATAACGGGAATCAAAAGTTGTGGCCGAATGAATTTTCAGAAGAGTCGGTATATAGAATATATAGGCCTGGAAAATTGATATTTTGCATACGGCCTCGGAATTCGACGAAACCACTTTTGTTGGGTCCGGGATGTCAAACTATTGCTAGGTTTCAAATTTCATAATTTTTCGAATCAATATGTGAGCGTGGCAAAAGAAAACGCGTTTGACCAGTTTCTGTTGAATTTAATCGACTGGAAATTGGCCATTTTTCAAACGGTCTCAGAATTCGACGAAACTAGTTTTGTTAGGACTGTATCGTCAATACGAAACTAGAAAATATTTTTCTGGAATTTTTCTAGTTAGTATGTGACCCCGGTAATTTGAAATGTACGTTTAAAATTCAACATAAGGATTTAAATGTAAATTCAACGGAAACTGATTGTAACGATTAAATCAGCTTACGATACATATCTCATTGTGTTCGGAATGGGGGTAAAACGCTATGGACGACAGGCGGTAGGCCTCGTTTCGAGGTCGTATGTAAAAGTCAACCTTTTTGCAAAATTAAATAATTAAATATTAAAAAGGAAAAAAATGTATTATTTTAATTTCCCTCCTTTTCTTCTTCTTGGCCCCCCCCCCCCCGATTCATTAATCAGAAACAAAAAAAAAAAACCTAAACCTATCGCCGCCGCCCCCCTCAAGACATCGCCGCCGACGAACCCCTCGCGACGCCCCCCTCCGTCCAGCCTCCTCCTCCCAGTAGCGAAGCCCTCGAACCCCTCACGACGTCGAATCAAATCGAACAGCCCCTGAAGCCTCGCCGCCGACACCATCGAACACCACCGCCCTGCCGCCGACGCTTTCTTCTTCTTTTCCCCCCCTTCGCAGGCTACGGTGAGCATTTAGTTTATTTTATTTTTATTTTTATTTTTGTTTTGCAAAAACTAATTTCTGAATTTTTTTTTTAGATTTATAAAAACTGATTTTTTTAGAACTTAAAAACTGATTTTTTTAGAACTTAAAAACTGATTTGAAAAAGGATTTAAAAACTGATTTTTTTTAGATTTAAAAACTGATTTTTTATTAGAATTTAAAAACTGATTTAATAAGAATTTAAAACTGATTTTAGATTTTTTTAAGAAGTTATAAAACTGATTTTAATTAGAATTTAAAAACTGATTTTTAAAGGAAATAAAAACTGATTTTATTTTAAGGTTTAAAATAGAAAAAAGGTTTAAACTTTGAAATAGAAAAAGGTTTAATCTTTTAAAAGAAAAAGATTTAAACTTGCAAAAATAAAGATCATATTTTTAAAAAGAGAAAAAGATGGAATTTTTATTAGGTAAAAGGAGTAAGACATGATTTTTGTATTTTTAAAGTAATAAAAATATAATTTTTACATCATAAGAATATTAAAAATATAATCTTTGTTTTTAGAATATGATCTTTATATATTGAATAACATAGTAAAAATTCGATTTTTACCTATGTAGAGAATACGGGCAACGAAAGCGACAAGAAGGCGAAATAGGCGAAGATTTCTATAAAGGAAGAGTCGTGTTATTGGATAGCTATTGGTGAGAATTTCTCACTCTGCAATTTCTTTTTTTTTATATATATATATGTGTGGAAATAAAAGTGAATTGCTATATATAAATATTTATATATATATATATATATACGCCCCCTCGTCCACAAACCATGGACGATATTTATTGGTTGAAATTGTTGTGGAAATTGATTGACGGCGAATTGTTGTTTGGGATTGTTTGTGGTTGATATTGAATTGATTGTGGTTGAAAAATACCCGTTTGTGATTGGAAAATATTTGGTTGAAACCACATAGGATTAGTTTGTGGAAATGAAATAAATATATACATGCCGCCTGCGTGCGAACTAGATGCATGATCCCCATTGTCAAAAACCGCGAGGTTTTAAGGTAGAGCGAGGAGCCGTACTAGGGACGGTGCCGGTTTAACTACCCTGCCGTTATGCTGCCGAAATTTTGAATAATCTTTGTGTGTTAGAATTATTTTCATATGTTGAAATTATTTTACATGCATTGAAATTAAAGTCATATATTGAAACTATGTCCATGTATGGAAATTGTTCATGTGTTGAAAAGTGTTGTGTGAAAATTAAATTCATTTGTGAATGAATGAAGTGCTTAAACAATAAAAATCACATTTATATATATATATATGAAGTATGAAAAATATTCGCCTTATATAAATAGTATCAACAATCAAAATTTCATCTTTCCAATAAGAACAACATAAATAAATTGTCCATGTGTGGAAATACTCATTTGTTGAGAAATGTGTGTAGTGGAAAAGTTCATGTGTTGAATAAAAAGATTGAGCGATAAAAATTACATTTTTATTGAAACTATGAAATGTTGAAACCATACATTGGTTGAATAAATATTTTAAATGGTAAAAATATCATTTTTATCATATGTGTGATATGCTAAAGATATGCGGACGTTGAAATAAATATTTGTGATAGAAATATTATTTTTAACATGCATAAGAACTAAATAAAATAGTCATGTGTTGAAATCTATTTTAGTTCGCCAAAATTATCATCCTTGAAATGTGAAGTGTTAAAAATAGCCACTTGTTCAAAATAAACATATATGAGTTGAAATATTCATTAATTAGCTAATGAAATGATTTGCACCTATTTATGTAACATTAGAATGAATGGTGTTTTTAAACCAAACAGAAAGCAAATATGAAGTTGAATAGAAAATGATAAATGATAAGAACTGTATATATATGTACATGCATATTCATTGAACAGGTTATAGCAAAGGGGCTAGAGAAGAGGAATAAAATTTTGTGCCTGACAAATAGGTACACATTTACTGTTTTGTTTGGGTGATGATTTTGTGAGCCTGTTGGCTAGCCGCTTGGCTTTTTCTTTTTCTTTTTGAGATTAGAAGGACCGGGAACGCTATTTGCGATTTCCCGATGCTCCCGGTGCAGGGGAGGTTATGGCGAAATTTTCCAAAATTTTAGAGTGTTAGAAAAATATTTGAAGTGAAAACGATATGGAAATCATTGAATGAACTATATTTATATAAATATAAATATAATTAAAACGAAACGTGGTCGTGCAGTTCATATTTTGAAACCGTGATTTCAAACGACTAGTGCGGAAGATCCGACCATTGGATTTTCCCGAAACCTCAACCGTTGGGTTCGCCTTGGAAATATCTTTCCAACGGCACCAACCTTGTGAAGATCCGACGGTTGGATTGTCTGGAATGTTTAATTCAAGATTAGTGAAAAACAGCGCCAGAAACGATTATATTTATATATATATATATATAAATATAATTAAATTAAATCGAATAACGACGCTGCAGTTCGTAAATTGAAATCGTAACTTCAAATGGTTAGTGTGGAAGATCCGACCGTCGGATTTTCCCAAAACTGGAACCGTTGAATTCGTTTTGAAAAGACCTTCCTAATGATGTAAAATTTGTGAAGATCCAAGGGTTAGATTTTCCTATATGTGTAAAACAAAATTAGTGGAAAGCAGCGCCAGTGCATCGAAACGACCTGAAACGTCGTTTAATTAATTATGACCGTTTTAAATTAAATAAAAATGGCGATGTATCGTTATAAAGTGCTATAGACGATATAGAGTGAAAATAAACCAATTTTGTCGTGTTTGCTTGATATGTGATGGTTGAATGTATTTGACGTGAAAATTATAACTAAATAACTGAAATGTGAATGTTGAATAGTTCAACCCTGTGATTAATTGGTTTGAAAATCTAAATATACGTGGGTTATTTGAAAAGGCCGAGTTTATCTCATTTCAAATAATCGATCGACGTTGAGAAGTCGAAGAGTCGAAGACGAATGAAGACCGACGATCTCCATATTGGATGGATGGGCGCTACTGATACTCGTGATTGGAGTAGCTACCATGAAGGAATTGAAGTAGTAGCCGTCCAAACATAGTGTTGATTGTACGGATATGCGAGGAATTGGTGCCTCCGGTTTCGTTCAGACCCAGAACGGACTTGTAAATGGACTGTGTGTCTGACATTGGATTTTGTTCTGTGTTGATTGATCTCTGTTAAATATATATCTGTTTGGCGGCAGAGAATTTATTCTCTTGCTTAACGCCCTTCTTTGAGACGTACGAGCTCAGAGGTTATGTATTGACAGAAATCAGTCGCATGGAGTGGATTGCCTGTGTGGCACGCCTAAGTGGCATATGATCAAGGCTTCTGTTGCAAAGCAAAGTCTTGTGGTTGATGATCAAAGCATAGTCTGTGTGACGTAGCTTTGTGTATAACGTGAATTCGCGAGCCTCACACCCCGGTATGAGTCAAAAACGGGAGAAGGACCCAAGGAGTGCATGACGTTTCTTTCTAGCTATGGTGGTGTCAGTGACCTCCCAGCCCTGACATTTATATCTACTTTTCACCTGTGTGGTTGTTGGAATGCGAGGCGCCTCGATTATAGGTCTGTAAGGACCGGGAAACGTGTGTTCAGGAATAATTAATCCTCAAAAGTAAGAGAGGACCGGCCTTGGAGGATCCAGGGGATTGCTGTGTGCGGTCCTGGGACATTTGCTAGAGTGTCTCGAATCGGAGAGGCGCTTGCCCCTTGCCTCGACTCATGAAGGAATCCAATTTCCAATACGATATATGCGGTTGTGATTGTATTACTAGTACGGCGACATAGTAGATGGTAGCTATGCCGCCTAGGATTGATATTTATGATTGAATTTGCTTTTGAAACATATATACACTAGTAATAATATCAAACACCTTTGTTTATTCGTATGAAGCATCTTTGGCCATTATAAGGTAAAAACTCTATCCTCCGGCTTGCGTTGCATTGTGTGATGGGACCTGAGTCTTATAATGGCTTCATTTTAGAAAAAGCATTGCGTTGATTTAATCATTTACTTTACTTCATGCACTAGCACTCATTGGAGTAAACCCGTTCCGCGAAAGTGGCGTGGTCCTTTGATTTGCCTTATTATTGTTGTTAATAAGTTGAATAGATTTCTCATACCAGTCCCATGACTGACTCGTAGTTTGTTTCACCTTGCAAACTCGGGTGCCCTCATTTTCACACGGGCAGCCTAGTTACAGGTTTCTGACGCACTTTTGGCTCATGGCGAGGCTTGACTACACCGTGCTGACTTGGATTTTCTCCGCCATTATTGTATCTATATTATGATTCCGCCACTGGCGATGTAGACTGATATTCCTTTTGTGTACTCTTTATGTATGATTCCGCCTCAGGCGATGGTGACTGATTATGTATCATTATACACTAAGTTGTATCCTGTACTGTGCTTCTCTGATGTGATGTTATCTATATGATTCCGCTGTCATATGTGTGTAAATTATTCTATTTTCTGTTTATGCTATTATCTGTGATCTGCTAATGATGATTAACGTGTTATATTCCAATGATTATCCTTAACACCGTGCCACGGGGTTTTGGGATCGTCACAAGGCCCACCGCCTGTCGTCCATAGCGTTTTACCCCCATTCCGAACACAATGGGATATGTATCGTAGGCTGTTTCGATCAGTTTTCGTCAAAATCAACATATAACTCTATATATTGAATTTGAACGCGCATTTCAATTTACCGGGGTCACATACGAACTTGAAAAATTCCAGAAAAATATTTCCTAGCTTCGTATTGGCAATACGGTCCTAAAAAAACTAGTTTCATCGAATTCTGAGACCGTTGGAAAATGGCCATTTTCCAGTCGATTAAAATCAACTGAAACCGGTCAAACGCGTTTTCCTTTTCCACGCTCACGTATTGATTCGAAAAATTATGAAATTTGAAACCTAGCAATAATTTGACATCACGGACCCAAAAAAAGTGGTTTCGTCGAAATCCGAGGTCGTTTGCAAAATGTCAATTTTTAAGGGCCTGAATTCCATATCGACTATTCAGAATTTTCATTTGGACATATCTTTTGATTCCCGTTATGAAAATTTGATTTTCCGGATTCGTTGGAAAGATATTCTCAAGTAGATCCTAATGTTTTCAGTTTCGCTAAAATCCGGATTGTTTTGCACCCGGTACATTCAATTGAAGTTTGAAATCGAATTATCGAACTACCGCGCCATTTTCAATTCTATTTATAATTATATATAGTTATTTATATTCTAATGACAACGTATATAATATATACGTTCTAAATATATTCAAAATAAATTTCTCGTCGATATTATTTAAAATAATCTATTTTAAATATTCAAAATTCGCGAAAATTGCCAAAATAAAAATTTTAAACTGGCTCAGATTTTCCGGGTTATTACAATCTCCCCCACTTAAAACTTTTCGTCCTCGAAAAGGAACAAAGTCGAAAGTGGTTTGATTAATCAATTCTACATTCGATCTGGCTTCCATTCTCCAACTTTTCAGTTTCTGAGAATTTTCAAATTCTTCAAAAATTTGGCTAACACCCTAAATTTTCGAAAAATTTCGCCATAACCTCCCCTGCACCGGGAACCACGGGAAAATCCCGAAATTGCCATACAGGCCTTCTGATCTCAAAAAGAAAAAGAAAAAGCCAAGCGGCTAGCCAATAGGCTCATAAAATCATCATCACCCAAACAAAACAATAAATTATAGTAAACATGTACCTATTTGTCGGGCAAACAAATTTTATTCTTCGGCTCTAGCCTCCTTGCTATGACCTGTTCAATGTAAGTATATGTATATGCAAGCAAATGCGACCAATTTTCAATACAATTCAATATTTGATTCTATTAGTCATAATGGTTCAAAAATTACCAAACAAGTAAACAAACAACACAAACATCAATCAATTAGTGGATTAACGTTTCAAATTCATAATTTTGATATATATATACAAAAATCACATTTTTGATGCCAATTCACAACAGTGTGTTCTAGCTATATAAGTTTTGGTTCTCACACCAGTCTAATGGAAATATATAGATATCACACCTTCGTCACTCGAATATAAGTTCTGACGACGAGTACTCAACCATCAGAATCATCTTCGGGCCACTAGAGTATGATTTTATATCTATCCAGTATATTAAAACTTCGAATATACGTTCATGACGCGTATATGCAAAATCTTTATATACTCGATTGTCCAAATTCAAAATAAACTAATATTCAAATACGTATAAAATGGTTTAAATTTTCGAAACAAAATTGTTTTCATTTGAAAAACATACTCTTCACACTCGTTCTAGGATACTACAGATCCTATCTCTAACGAGTCATTCTAATTGGATATTACTAATCCAATATCTGCTGAATTATTTCGTATGGTTCTAATGTGTCTTGTTCTCGAGCTCTGTAAACCAAAGCTTTGATACCAAATGTGACGGCCTGGAATTTCGCTCGATCTGAGTCAGTCGTTAAACCGATCTAGACCGTTCGAAACCCCTGATCGTTTTGAGAACACGACAAAACAGAACGCAGATGGAAGAACATTTCATTGTATACTACAACAATTCCATCAGATACAAGAATATACAGAGTATAAATGAATAGATTACATTCGATAAATATCAGAGATTACAATAAATTACATAGCAGCGGAAAATAATACAAAGCACAACTGAAGGTGATATACGGATACAGAGCTTTCCGGATATCATTCCAGCTGTAACCCAGGATCCTGTGAATATAAATCTGCAAAACCAAAACTACTAGCTGCCCGTTTCGAAAATAGGGGCACCCAGAGTTTAGGTTAAAACAATAAACTCCAGGTCAGTCATGTGACTGGTGTGAGAACTAAAACAGTTATTTAAAACCTTACTTTAAAAGAGAGTAATTCAAGGGACCACGCCGTATAACACGGAACGGGTTTCCTCCCAAGAATACCAGTGCATAGAATAAACAGCGCAATGCTTTTTCGAAAAATGAAGCTATTATAAGACCCAGGTCCCATCACACAATGCAACTCAAGCCGGAGGATAGGGTTATAACAGCCAAACATGCTTGGTACGTTTAAAACAAATAAATTGATACTATAATAAGTGTATAGTGTCAAAACAATTTCAATCATAAATATAAATCATAGACGGCATAAGTGCCCCATACAACTATGTCGCCATACTAGTTCTACAATTAAAACCGAAATGAACGTATTGGAAATTGGATTTTCGTCATGAGTCGAGGCAAGGGGCAAGCTCCTCTCCGCTTCGAGACACTCTAGCAAATGCCTCAAGACTACACACTCTGGGTAACCCTGGATGCTTCAGGGCCGGTCCTCACTTACGTTAGAGGATTATTTATTCCTGAACACACGTTTCCCGGTCCTTACAGACCTATAATCGAGGCGCCTCATCCAACAACCACATAGGTGAAAAGTATATAAATGTCAGGGCTGGTAAGTCACTGACACCACCAAAGCTAGAAAGAAACGTCGTGCTCTCCCTGCAGTCCTTATCCCGTTTTTAACTCATACCGAGGTGTAAGGCTCGCGAATTCACGCTATACACAAAGCTATGCCACGTAGGCCGTGCTTTGATCATCAACCACAAGACTTTGCTTTTCAACAGAAGCCTTGATCCATGCAACTCAGCGTGCCACACAGGCAATTCATGCCATGCGATTGATATCTATCGATATATAACCTCTAAGCTCATACGTCTCAGAGAAGGGCGTTAAGCAAAAGAATAAATTCTCCGCCGCCAAACAGATATATATTTAACAGAAATCAATCAACATAGAATAAAATCCAATGTCAGACACACAATCCATATACAAGTTCGTTCTGGGTCTGAACGAAACCGGAGGCACTTTCCTCGCATATCCATCGATCTCCAAATACGTCTGGACGACCACCGACTATTTCCATCCTCTTGGGTGTATAGCCCAATCAGGATCATCAGCAATTACCCAAACGATGTGAAGACTTCCGGTCTTCAACCACCGTCTTCGTCTTCGACATATCGTCGAATCGGTTGTTCAGAATGGGTATAAACCCGGACTTTCCGAACAACCTGCGTATATTAAAAACAAATGTTACACAAACACAACATACGCCTCATTCCAATTCCACATTCTTAGGGAAAGGTTCCCATTAGTTTTATCCAAGATAAATTCTTTAAAATTTATCCTTTAATCTTCCTTTGGATGTCGTTTCAAACCAAATTATGGTTTTCTAAACTAGTCGAGATTAGCGAACCACACCGAAGTAATTATTTATTTTATTTCCCAATCCCAACCTATTCATCCCATGAAGCAAAACTGGTGATACTCCATATCTAACACCGTGGTGTTATCGGTAAAATTAATTACCATTTCACGTTCAAATCTAATTAAAGATTTAACCATCGTTTGGAGCAAAACTGGTGAAACTCCATTCTCGCTCATTTTCCAAATTTGATAGTTTAAATTATCAATTCACATTTCAATCTAATTGCAGATTCATTAAAACTCCTTTTGTTGGGTTAAAGAACTAATGCCATTTAAAACATAGTTCACGACAAACCCAAATCTCATTCTATTTATTATCGGGTTAAAGAACAAGTGTTATTTAAAACACCCTTCACGATAAACCCACAAATCAATTCTATTTAAAATTCATTTCAAATCCAATTTATTTATTTAAAAATAAATGGGTTTTAATTTTAGTTCAAAACTAGTTCATTTTGAAAAAATCAACTTTTATCTTTTCAAATGTGGAGTTTTTTATCCCAATTTTTCCCAAATCATTTCTTATGATTTTACACAAATTATTACTATTTTTAATAATTTTATCAAGGCCCGTACAGTCGATTTCCATCAACGGCCATCGAACTGCACTTACAGCGACCTTTTCCAAATTTGATTTGGACGTATCTCCAAATCCAACCGTTAGATTTTGAATTTCTAATATTCCTTAGAAAGCTCTTTTCGATATGAATCCAACGGTTCCGGTTTTAGGAGAATCCGACGGTCGGATCTTCCCTAATGTCAGTTTGAAATAAATGGTCGAAATTCACGAACTGCCGCGGCGCGGCGCGTTCTATTCAGGCCATTATATTATATATATAATATATAATATATATATATATATATATTTCGTCGATTTCTATTTAAAACGAATTTTATAAATAGTTTTAAATTCGTTTCAAAAACAATTTCAACTTCCATTTCAATTCAAATCAAAATTGAATTTTTCCTTATAAATTCGTTTTAAAATTCATTTCTATTCAAATTTCAATTCAATTTGAATTCATTTCAATTCGTTTTCAATTCAATTCGAATTCGTTTTCTATTCAATTCAATCCAAATTGGTTTTCTATTCGATTCAATTCAAATTTGTTTTCTATTCGATTCAATTCAACTTTCATTTCAAAATATTCGATTTCGAAATCAGTTTTCAATATTTATTTTAAAATGAATAAAATCGATATAAATATCGTTCACGTCAAAATGGCGTCAATCTAATCAACATGGCTTCATATATTTCTATTTTCAAATACTCTATTTCAAATATTTCTTTTTTAAATATTTCCTATTCAAATATTTCTATTTTTAAAATATCTCGTTCAACACATGACTAATCTCAACGGATGAGTACTGTCAACACGTGAACCTTTAGTTTATATTCATAAAGATGTAAATTTTATTATTAAAATATTTCGTTCAACACATGACTAATCTCAACGGATGAGTACGGTCAACACATGAACCTTTATTTTATAATATTCTTTATTTTCTAAATTGGAATAAGGCCCAATCAATCACCGTATAATATTAATTATATGGATTTTCATACATCACACGTATATAATAGCATTGAAAAATAATCAACCATCAACCAAAGTGCACTACACTGTATAAGCATCAAATATAGATATCTAACGCTTATAACAGCCTGTCAATCAATCGATCGACATATTTAATCAATCAGGATGAGTGAACTTCAAATTTCATCCCAACACCCGTGTGGGGTTTCAAACAATCAAACACAGATTTTATTCGTGCAGTTGGGCGATGTGTAAAATTTATCGTCCCAATCAATGTCCTTCAAATCGATGTACATAAACAAACCATCCGGTTTGTAAATGAATATTTATTTATTCACATTCACGTTAAAAATTATATTTGTAACGATAAAATATTTTATTTTAACACATGAATTTTTATTCAGTTCATTTACAAAATAAAAATGATGTTTTTATTTTTCTAACTTATTTTAGAAAATTTCGGCGGCATAACGGCACGATACTAGAAACGGGACGAGGCCTGGCCTTATCCCCGGTCTAGTGATGGCCCACGCCATTCACACATCAATCAAATCAATTTCATTTCACCACACCATTCAATTCAAACCAAATTAACTAACCAACTACACAACCAAACAATTTAACAAACAAGCCATCCATGGTCTGTGGATGACGGTTGTCGGGTGCTACTAAACACCGTCTGGATCCTAGTGTATATATAACTAGAAAAAAAGAAATTGAAGAGTGAGAAGTTCTCACCAATAGCTATCCTAACTCCACGGCACTTCATTTATAGAAATCTTCGTCGTTCTCGCCTTTTTGTCACCTTCGTTGCCCGTGGCCACTACACATATAAAAATCGAATTTTTACTTCGCTATTCAATATATAAAAATCGAATTTTTACTTCGCTATTCAATATATAAAAATCGAATTTTTACTTCGCTATTCAATATATAAAAATAGAATTTTTACTTCGCTATTCAATATATAAAAATCTCACCTTCATGAATATAAAAATCAAACTTTTATATTATTGAAAATCATTTCTTTTTGCTATGAAAAATCGCCTCTTTACAATGATAAAAATACCGTCTTTAAAATGGTAAAAATATCCGATCTTTCCATAGTTAAAAATAAAACTTTTCAAAGTCAAAAATCAAATTCCTTCATAGTTTAAAAATCAAATCTTTTATAGTTTAAAGATCTAATCTTTTCTATTTTAAAAATCTCCGCCTTTTTACTTAGTTAAAAATCAATTTTAAAATCAAATAAATTTCAGTTTTAAAATCAAATAGAACGATAACTGAAAATTGAAAAATAAATAAAATAAAATAAAAAAAACTTACAGTAAAATTTTCTAGGGTTTCAGGGCCTCGAAGGGGGTGTGTGGGGGCGTCGGTCTTCAGGTAGGAGGCGGGGAGGTGGTCGAGGGGGTGCGGGAGGGGGTCACCGACGTCGGGGGGGGGGGGGGGGTATCGATTGCGCGGTGGCGCAGGGGAAGGGGGTCTTCGATCGCGGCGGGAGGAAAAGGGGGGTGGGTTCGGAGGTGGCGCGCCGCCACCTGGGGCACGGCGGTGGGCGGCACTGCCCTAGAGGGGCGCGATGGCGGTTCTTCCGCCTCCGTCCTCCCTCCATTTTTTCCTTTTTCGTTTTGATTTGGGTTTGAATGGAGGGGGGGCCATATAAAGGAAGGAGAGAGAGAGAAAGTTTTAATTTATTATTTAATTATTTTATTTTCCACCAAAAAGCAACTTTTATTTTTGACCTCAAAACGAGGCCCACCGCCTGTCGTCCATAGCGTTTTACCCCCATTCCGAACACAATGGGATATGTATCGTAGGCTGATTCGATCGTTTCGATCAGTTTTCGTCAAAATCAACATATAACTCTATATATTGAATTTGAACGCGCATTTCAATTTACCGGGGTCACATACGAACTTGAAAAATTCCAGAAAAATATTTCCTAGCTTCGTATTGGCAATACGGTCCTAACAAAACAAGTTTCGTCGAATTCTGAGACCGTTGGAAAAATGGCCATTTTCTAGTCGATTAAAATCAACTAAAACCGGTCAAACACGTTTTCCTTTGCCACGCTCACGTATTGATTCGAAAAATTATGAAATTTGAAACCTAGCAATAATTTGACATCACGGACCCAACAAAAGTGGTTTCGTCGAAATCCGAGGTTGTTTGCAAAATGTCAATTTTTAAGGGCCTGAATTCCATAGCGACTATTCAGAATTTTCTTTTGGACATATCTTTTGATTCCCGTTATGAAATTTTGATTTTTCAAATTCGTTGGAAAGATATTCTCATATAGATCCTAATGTTTTCAGTTTCGCTAAAATCCGGATTGTTTTGCACCCGGTACATTCAATTGAAGTTTGAAATCGAATTATCGAACTACCGCGCCATTTTCAATTCTATTTATAATTATATATAGTTATTTATATTCTAACGACGACGTATATAATATATACGTTCTAAATATATTCAAAATAAATTTTTCATCGATATTATTTAAAATAATCTATTTTAAATATTCAAAATTCGCTAAAATTGCCAAAATAAAAATTTTAAACTGGCTCAGATTTTCTGGGTTATTACATCATCATCAGATTCTATATTCGAGTTTCGAAAGTGGGATATCTATATATTTCCAATTGGCTGGTGTGAGAACCAAACTAGATAGGGTTATTGTTGTGAATTGGCATCAAAAACATGATTATATATACACACATATCGAATTTATGAATTTGAAAATTTAATGAACCAATTGATTGTATTGTATAATTATTAGTTCAGCTAATTAAAATATTGGAATGATCAAACCAATGAGAAAATGTAAGGCAAATTAAGCGAAATTGAATCAAATTATTGAACAAAATTGAAAATCGATTGAAATTGCATACATATACATGTATATACATTGAACAGGTCATAGCAGGGAAGCTAAGCAGAGGAATAAAATTGTATGCCCGACAAATAGGTACATGTTTACTAATTTCTTGGGTTTGGATGATTTTATGAGCCGATTGGCTTTTTCTTTTTCTTTTGGATTGGTGAGGGGACTGCGTGGCTAGTTGAGGTTTTAAATGTCTCCACCTACAAAGGAGGTTATGACGAAATTTTTCGAAAATTTAGGGTGCGAGCCAAATTTTTGAAGAATTTGGAAATTCTTAGAAATCGAAAAATTGAAGAATGAAAGTTGAGTTGGTCAGTTAAACAACTTTCAGCACCGTTCCTTTTCGAGGACGAAAAGATTTTAAGTGGAGGAGATTGTAACGACCCAGAAAATCAGAACCAATTTAAAATTTTTATTTTAGCTATTTCAATGGATTTTGAATATTTAAAATGATTTATTTTAAATAATAACGACTAAAAATTTATTTAAATCGAAGTTAGAACGAATAAATTTATTTTAATTATATAACGAGCCTGAAATGGCGTGGTAGTTTGAAAATTCGATTTCAAATTTCGAATGAAAGTACAGGATTCAAAATAAATCGAATTTCATTGAAACAAGAAATATTTGAATCTGTTTGAAAATATCTTTCCAACGAATGTGAAAAATCCAGATTTCATAATGGGAATAAAAACATATGTCCAGTTGAAAATTCAGAATAGTCATTGTGGAATTTTATATAATATATAACACTTAAATATAGCCATTTTGCAAACAACCTCCATTTTCGATGAAATCACTTTTGTTGGATCCGGAATGTCAAATTATTGCTAGATTCCAATTTTCATAGTTTTTGGAATTAATATGTGAGCGTGGCAAAAGAAAATGTGTTTTGTCAATTTCAGTTGAATTGGATCGACCAGAAAATGACCATTTTTCAAACGTTCTTCAAATTCGATGAAATTAGTTTTGTCAGGACCGTATTGTCAAAACATAGCCAGATTTATTTTTCTGGAATTTTTGGATTTAGTATGTAGCCCGGTAAATTGAAATGTGTGTTTAAATTTAATATATATTGAATTATATTTTAATTTAAAGAAAAACTATTTGACACGATAGAACTATCTTTCGAAACATATCCCATTGTGTCTGGAATGGGGGTATTTAGCAAGGGGTGACACTCGTTGTGTAACGACCCACATTTTTCAGCGATATAAATAATTTATTTAATTATTTGAATAATGGTTTGGTTATCTAAAATGACCAGAATTTAATAATATTGAATATTTAATTAAAATAAATAATATAATAATATATTTAATTTTTGAAATAGTCAGAAATAGTGGAATTCACAATATGGTGTGAACTAGATCATCTGTGATATTTAATTTAGTTTAGAATTGAATTCGAATAACGACTATATTATTTGAACGACAGTTTGAACGTATAATTATATTATAATTATAGTCGAGCTCGAAATGGCGCAGTAGTTCGCTATTTGGCGATTTGAACTTCAACTGAATGTATAGGGTTCGTTTTAAATCGGATTTCTGTGAAACAAGAAACGCTAGGAGCTGGTGAAGTATATTTTTCTAGTGAAAGAGAAAATTTGGGATTTCATCGTGTAGATTTTTATATAAGTCCAAATCAAATTTCAGAAAAGTCGATATGGAATTCCTTTATTATATATATCGATTTATTTATATTTTAAAATGGTATTTTAAATATAAATCTAATATCAAGGTAACACTAGATTAGAAATATCGAGCTATAAATCCCAGTGGAGGTGTACGATATTCTGTTGTGAATATATACAATAATATTTATTTTTATATATTAAATTTAAATGTTTTTAAATATATTTATACATTTAAAAGGGTTATTTAGGGCTTTAAAAATTGCCAGTTTTTCAAACGACCTCGGAATTTGAAGAAACTAATTTTGTTGGATCCGCAATGTTAAATTATTGCTAGATTCCAAGTTTCGTGATGTTTAGAGTCACCGGGTGGCCGTACGGATTTTTAGAGTGAAAAACAGTCAGTATGTTAACGGTTAAAAATACGTTGTGTGAGCAAACGGAGTCGGAATTCGACGAAACCAGTTTCGTTGTGATCGTAATGTCGAACTGTAGCTGCATGCCATTTTTCGTGTTTTTGGGGTATCGTATGTGATCACAGGAATTTTAGAGGACAAATGTAAACAACGATAGCTTAAAATTAAATAAAATAATCGATTAAAAAAATATTAAACCTATCCTATATATTATCGTTACCTCACCAAACCCTTCTCACAATTTCTCTTCTAGTCAAAACTCACGCCGCCACCACAGAAAAATCAAAACGTGAAAATCCCCTTTTCTAAAATCAAAATCAAATGAGATACATATTTATAAGTCTCGAAATATATATCGTTGCGCTCCTGAGATCGAGCTCTTCGCAGTAGTATATACTTTGTTGAACTTGACTTCTGTTCTGGAGTTTCACATTGGTAACCGTAGTTCTAGGGTTTTGATTATCTGGGAACGGCGACGTCGATGTGCGAGCTAGAGGTTGAAGTGTCAATCGTGGAGGAGAGGCGCACGGTTTGGTGATTTTTTAGGGGATTCCGACATTTAAACTGTCGATGTTGTACTGTAGTGGTGCAGAAAAAGCCTCAGTATCATGACGAGGGAGATAGGATCGAGCTTGGGTCTAAGAGGCCGGGATTGATGAGGTCGAGCGAGGGAGTAAAATGGTGAAGTCGAATTGAGAATTCACAAAGAACGGAGGGAGTTCGAATTCGAAATGTGTGGAGCAGCTCTGAAGTGCGGAGGTGCGTGTTTGGGGAAGACGGGGATACTAGGCTCGGGCTTGGGCTTTAAGGGTGTTGGGCTGAAATGTTTAATTGGTAAAGCCCAAATTGAGAAAATATATGTGTTTAAATTTATGCCGATAATGTGCTAACTTATATAATGCGTAACTCCTTCATACGATATCGGTTTTCAGCAAAACAAGACCCATTGGGATCGTAGGGATGGACAGTACCCAATGGAACTGACTAGGAGTGAATCGAAGCTCGTTACAATTTATGACGAAATAAATTGTCCGAATGAATCAAATCGAGCAATGGTTATCGTTATTAACGATGATCGTCCAATGTGAGTAATCTCACTAACTCTGCTCAATTTATATTTTTATAAAATATTTTTAGAATTTATAAATAATGGTTGTTTGCTGTGTGTTGGCTGTTTGGTTGAACTGCTAGTCAGTTGATTGAAAATATAGATAACAATATAGATATACATCGTTGATCAAATATTGATTTTGTTTAGCAGAATATTTCATAGTGAAATGAAATTGATATTAATTTTATTGTTTAACATCTGTGGATGCAGGGAAACATGTTGGAAGGACCCAACCGGGTTCCTCAACATTTATTTTACTGTTTTTTCATATATTGTGTTATATAATGTGATATGAAATCTGTTGTTGATTTTGTATGGTTGAATGACACCGATCATTGTTATATGGTATGGTAAATACCAGAAAGAATACTGGAATGTTAAAAAGGAAATTTTAAATGTTATATTGAAAAAGAAATATTTATAAAATCAAAAGATTTTATAAAAAGAAAACTATTTATTTAGAAATAAATAGATTAAAGGGATATTTATTTGTTAATCAAATAGATAGAATTGAAAAAGAAATATTTGTACACTATTTACAAATTGAATTGAAAAGGAATATTTATTTGAAAAATAAATAGAATAGAAAGGGGAATTATATGTAAAAGGAATAGTTAGATTATAAAAGGAATTACTTATAAAATCAATAGATTTTATAAACAGAAAATATTTTATAGAATAAATAGAATTATCAAAAGGGGAATTATTTGGTAAATAAATTGATTTTAAAAGGAATACTGGAAAAGTGACTAGTATTGTAGAAAAGGAAAATTTTACATTTGAAAGATTTAAACCCGTGCTTCGCACACGGGTATAACGTGTTATGGATTTATAACAAAGTTTTTAAATAGAATCTATTCTGACCGATAGATTGAGAAGTTAAATTTAAAAATAATATTTTATAAATCAAATGAAATGTTTATCATTGGATAAATAGAATATATAAGTCAGGACTTACATAGAGAAGTAATAGTCGATTTCAACATCGATATTTGAAACTGGATATAGATGAAGAGTTAGTCGATTGAGAGTTAATCAGTTAGAGTTAATCGATTAGAGTTCGAATTAATCGAATTAGAGTTAACAGAACATAGTTAATCGAATTAGAATTAAGGGAATATTTGTTATTCAATTAGAGTTGATCGAATATAGTTATTTGAGATAGAGTTAGTCAAACATAATTATTTAGGATGAGTTGCCATTTCGTTCGACTGCTAGTGTATTTCGCAAAGCTGCAGATAGCCTACGGCGGTCGGAGGTTTCTTGAGGGAATCAGGCGTAACCATTGTGATCGCTGCGATCTAGAGTCAAGCGAATGGAGTTAAACGTAATATTAGTTAATCGATAGGAGTTAAATAAGTTGAGTTAATCAAGTTGAGTTAATCGAGTTAAGTTAGTCAAGATGAGTTAATCAAACCGAGTTAATCCAAATGAGTTAATCCAAAGGAGCTATTCGTAATAGTTTATTCGAATAAAATTAAAGGAATTAATCGAACATAGTTTATTCGAAGGGAGTTAATCGAATATAGTTTATTCGAAGGGAGTTAATCGAATGTAAAACATTCGAAGGGAGTTAATCAAATGTAAATCATTCGAAGGAGTTAATCGAATATAGTTTATTCGAAGGGAGTTAATCGAATATAGTTTATTCGAAGGGAGTTAATCGAATGTAAAACATTCGAAGGGAGTTAATCAAACGTAAATCATTCGAAGAGAGTTAATCGAATATAGTTTATTCGAAGGAAGATTGTCGAATGTTGTAATTCAAAGAAAAAGTTATTGAATATAGTTTATTCGAAAAGGAGTTATCAAATAGAGTTATTTCGAAAAAGAGAATTACACGTTGAATTCGATTATATCGAATTAGGGAAAGTTCTATTTACTTTCCATCTTTAAATCAAGATGTATATTATTATTCAATTAGTTATTTGTTATTTATTCAAAATAAGGAATAAGAATTTTATTTATGTTATTTCATATCAAAAGCATGGGATTATAACACCATCGTTATAATCGAATGATTTGGTAAAAGAAGAGGATTCATAAATAGAATCTGAGTTAGGTAAGGAAGTTTGTAAATGGTTGAAAGGTGAGCTTTGTCTATTTCGAGGTTAGAAATGTTGTTCAGTTAAGGTATGAGAGGTAATTATACCCCAACTTGATTGATTTTGTTTTTAACTATGGGATGGGTAAGGTTCGATAGTGAAAATTGATTTAGTGAATTTAGTTAATGAGTGTAATGGTTTAAATTGGCTTAGTGATGTTTTATTTAACATCTGTTTAAAATCAAATGAATACATTTTGGAAACATTTTCCAAATATAATCAGTGGTATTTTCTAATTATAGAAAATGAAATGTTGATGAGAAAGAATACTGGAATGACAGTAATACGTGAAATAGAGATGGAAATGTTTTCCAATAATTGATGACGTATATTTCCTGAATTTAGAAAATAAGAAATGTTGAATACATGGAAATGGGAAATAAATAAACTGATGAACTAAAGAGATAAATGTTGAATGTTGAGTGATCGATAGAATTTCCATCTGGAAATAATATCGTTGGTTATACACCTATTTTTCTTTGGTAGTTAAATCACCGACTATCAAAGTTTTTGACCATTTTTCCGTCGTCAATACGGAGAGACCGGGATCAGATTCTCTATCTGAAAACCACTCTGTATGGACGTTAGCGTTGCGACCAAATATTGAAGACGGAGTTATGCAAGGACTATACTGTTACAGAATAGTGCCTTCGGTTTGTCCAATCCCAGGACAACATGAATGGATGAATGTCTAACAAAGTATATCTAACGGATCGCGTAAGATGATCTCTTCAAACGTACTTACGTCTGGTGGCGGAGAAATTCGTTTCTCTTAGCTTTATACCCGTGGAATTTTTAGGGAAATCAATTTGTGATTTGATGGGTATGACGATGTGGCATTCAAAGTGAATGGCGGTCGGGTGTTTTAAATGATACGTTATGACCTCAAGCCTCATCAATCGTGAAATGACAGAAATCGGGCAGGCAGCATGGCTAAGTGGGTCGCTCCCATTAGGGTATATATCACCTATCTAGAGAAAATCCATTTCATTCTTTTATCTATTATTGATGCTGTCCCTTTTCGGGAAGACGGTGGGTAGCTCCCAACCGTTGGTGATATACATTCGATAAACTCAAGCGAAATGAGTGGTCGGTCATGTGTGGGCCGGGTTGCAAGACGTTCTTGTTGAACCCAGTGTATTTTCCTCTAGAGATACACCATCGACAGGTGGTCCCATACCTTGTCATAGTTGGAATCCAATCTCCAATAAGTGCTCGCGGTTTTGTTGTTATGCTATATATGTGGAACGTGAGATGCAAGCGTTCTGCTAGATTGTTAATTACTTGTGATTAGACATTATTATAATATCAGAAGAATATTTATTTTCCAAAAGTGTTTTGGTTATCGTAAGGTAAAAACCATCCGTGTTTATGTGTGGATTAGTCTTACGATTATCTTTTCTTTTGAAAAGGATTTTGGAAAGTTAAACCAAATGATTTGAGTTTACTCACACCAGTCCCATGACTGACCCAGAGTTTATTTTGTTTTGTTTTCCCCCTAAACTCTTGGGTGCCCAAATTTGTACAGGCAGTGAAGTAGTTCAGGTCTTTACAGATATGCTTGGAGGAGCTTGAAGTAGGAGGCTTCAGGATTATATAGCTATTGTTATTTCCGCTGGGTGTAAGTGTGGTGCACTGATAATGTTATTATACTGTTTTATTGCAAAGTTATGTTATATGTTATATTTTTTTGATTCCGCGGTGAGATCCGTGTTTACTCTGATTGTGTTCTTCTTCTTCTTCTATTCTAATTTTCTATATTATCTATTCTCATCCTCTAACTTCTTTCTATTAATGATCTAGAATGTTCGATACCTGAATAATTAACATGGGTTTTATGTTGATTTTCTGGGTCGAAAATCCCAGTTCGTTACAGTGGTATCAGAGCTGAAGGTTGAGTGATTACCTTGGCTCTGTGGCGTGACTCAATAGAGATCGGATAAGTAATACCCTAGATTGGGTCTGAGTGTATATATACGAGTGAACGTATTTGTAGATTTTATAAAAAAAATGATTTATATTATGGAGATTTATTGGTTGAGTTGTTTGTGAATTCGGGTCGATCAGTTTGATCCACTATATCGATAGGAATTACCAAACACTTGAATACGATAAACCGACGCAGTATGTTTTGAAAAAGAGTAAACGAGATAATTTTACCCAAAGTATATTTTGATATAAAGAAAATATTTATATTCGAATTATTATAGTATGTTGGATGTGTTGGTGGATTATAAGTAAAATAGTTATATAAATAACCAAACAGAATTCGTATAAGTGAAATATGTGAAAGCAGACGAATTAAATCTGAATTTAAATCAGAATTGAAATTAAAACCCTGGGAAATTTGAAAGGGTGTTTAAAATGGATTGGATTAAATATATGAGAATTTTAAAATCCTGGGAGATTTTAAATTGTGTTAAAAGCTTTGTGAAAGGTATTTTGAAATATATTTCAATGTGGAATTGTTTAAAAGGATTTTTAAAAGTGATATAGTATTGAACTCACTTCGATAGCTGGGTAATAACTCTGATGATGCTGGCTACATCATCGGTGTTCATTTTCGAGTTGTAAGTGACGGATTGCTACCAAAGATTTTGTTTTCGAATCATTTTTGGAAAAAGGAAGATAGTATGGTTTAAAATCCCGAAAGGGAATAATTTATTTTAGAAAAACTAAACTGTTTAAAATCCCCAGGAAGATAGTATGAATTAAAAACAAATTAAAGAAATTGGTGAAAGCGAATATAAATTGAATTGAAACCAATTAACTAGAAATTTAATTGGAATATAATATATGAAGTAAAATCAGATTTTGAGTTGTGAGATAGAATCTAAAATGGTATTGGACTGGTGAGATAGGAATTTGGAATCGAGAATGAAACTTGAGTTTGAAATGGGAATTGGCTTGTTTAAGCGAATAGCTGTGTTGAGAATAAATTGATCAAAGATTGATTGGGATGACTTTGGTATATGCTGAATTGGCAGCATAATGGAAGGATATAATGATATGCCCGACAAAAAGGTACACATTTATTTTTACGGATTTAGTAATTTATGGGGCAATTTGGCAAGCCGTTTGGCTGTTTGATTTTCTTTTGGATTGGAAAAGGCCTAGAGACGCTAGCTGGGGTTTGAACTATTGACCGGTACAAAGGAGGTGCTGGCGAAATTTTTCGAAAATTTAAGGTGTTAGGAAATTTTCAGGATTTTTGAAATTTTTTATTAGTAAGAATAAATTAATATTTTAATTGAAATAAATTGGTTCAGTTGAAACTGGAGTTAAAAGTGAACGAATAGTTTTTAAACCTGTTAATAGGGTATGTCTTCTACCTTAGCAATTTCGAGGACGAAATTATTTTAAGGGGGGAAGAATGTAACGACCCGCATTTTTCAATGATATAAATGATTTATTTAATTATTTGAATAATGGTTTGGTTATCTAAAATGACCAAAATTAAATAATATTGAATATTTAATTAAAATAAATAATATAATAATATAGTTAATTTCTGAAATAGTCAGAAATAGTGGAATTCACAATATGGTGTGAACTGGATCATCTGTGATATTTAATTCAGTTTAGAATTGAATTCGAATAACGAATATATTATTTGAACGGCAGTTTGAATGTATAATTATATTATAATTATAATCGAGCTCGAAATGGCGCTATCGTTCGCTATTTGGCGATTTGAACTTCAACTGAATGTACAGGGTTCGTTTTAAATCAGATTTCTGTAAAACAAGAAATGCTAGGAGTTGGTGAAGTATATTTTTCTAGTGGAAGAGAAAAATCGGGATTTCATCGTGTAGATTTTTATATCTATCCAAATCAAAATTCAGAAAAGTCGCTATGGAATTCCTTTATAATATAAATCGATTTATTTATATTTTAAAATTGATTTTTAAATATAAATCGAATATCAAGGTAACACTGGATTTGAAATATCGAGCTATAAATCCCAGTGGAGCTGTATGATATTCTGTTGTGAATATATACGATAATATTTATTTTTATATATTAAATTTAAATGTTTTTAAATATATTTATATATTTAAAAGGGTTATTTAGAGCTTTAAAAATAGCCAGTTTTTCAAACGACCTCGGAATTCGATGAAACTAATTTTGTTGGATCTGCAATGTTAAATTATTGCTAGAATCCAAGTTTCGTGATTTTTAGAGTCACTGGGTGGCCGTACGGATTTATAGAGTGAAAAACAGTCAGTATTTTGACGGTTAAAAATACGCTGTGTGAGCAAACGGAGTCGGAATTCGATGAAACCAGTTTCGTTGGGACCGTAATGTCGAACTGTAGCTACATGCCAGTTTTCGTGATTTTAGGGTATCGTATGTGATCACAGGAATTTTATAGGACAAATGTAAACAACGATAGCTTAAAATTAAATAAAATAATCGATTAAAAAAAATATTAAACCTATCCTATATATTATCATTATCTCACCAAACCCTTCTCACAATTTCTCTTCTGGTCAAAACTCACACGCCACCAAAGAAAAATCAAAACATGAAAATCTCCTTTTCTAAAATCAAAATCAAATGAGATACATACTTATAAATCTCGAAATATATATCGTTGCGCTCCTGAGATCAAGCTCTTCGCAGTAGTATATACTTTGTTGAACTCGACTTCTATTCTGGAGTTTCACATTGGTAACCGTAGTTCTAGGGTTTTGATTATCTGGGGAACGGCGGCCTCGATGTGCGAGCTAGAGGTTGAAGTGTCGATCGTGGAGGAGAGGCGAACGGTTTGGTATTTTTGAGGGGATTCCGACATTTAAACTGTCGATGTTGTACTGTAGTGGTGTGGAAAAAGACTCAGTATCGTGACGAGGGAGATAGGCTCGAGCTTAAGTCTGAGAGGTTGGGATTGATGAGGTCGAGCGAGGGATTAAAATGGTGAAGTCGAATTGAGAATTCACAAAGAACGGAGGGAGTTCGAATTCGAAATGTGTGGAGCAGCTCTGAAGTGCGGAGGTGCGTGTTTGGGGAAGACGGGGATACTAGGCTCGGGCTTGGGTTTTAAGGGTGTTGGGCCGGAGTGTTTAATTGGTAAAGCCTAAATTGGGAAAATATATGTGTTTAAATTTATACCGATAATGTGCTAACTTATATAATGCGTAACTCCTTCATACGATATTGGTTTTCAGCAAAACAAGATCCATTGGGATTGTAGGGACGGACACTAGCCAATGGAACTGACTAGGAGTGAATCGAAGTTCATTACAATTTATGACGAATAAATTGTTCGACTGAATCAAATCGAGCGATGGTTATCGTTATTAATGATGATTGTCCAATGTGAGTAATCTCACTAACTCTGCTCAATTTATATTTATAAAATATTTTTAGAATTTATAAATAATGGTTGTTTGTTGTGTGTTGGCTGTTTGGTTGAACTACTAGTCAGTTGATTGAAAATATAGACAACGATATAGATTGTAACGACCCGGGTTTTTGAACGATTAGTTTTAAATATTTAATATCGTTTTAAATATTGTGTTGAAAAAAAAAATTATATTGGATTATCGATTAAATAATCGAAATACGATTTATTTTGATAATTATCGTAATATGAAACAGTAACAATTAAATTTAGAGTTAAAATTGTATTGAAAACAATTTAGCCGATTTATATAAATTTTATATTGAATTAGAATGATAATGATATTTTGTTATCGACGAATTTAATTGTTTGGAATTGATTTATATTTTAAATCAAATTTAATTTAAATTGTTAATTTAAATTGTATCTCTTATATACAAGTCGAATTAAAATTCAGAATGGGTTCCATTGGGTTCAGAATGACATTATAATCTTGTAACGTCGGTCATTGCGACTAGATAGCAGTTTAAGGACATCAAGCTAGGGGACTGCGAGATATTTTAGTTATTTAATAAGAATAAAATCAAATAAATTACCTAATCTAATCATGGCCACCCTATATTTCATCTAGAGCCGGCCTATTTCATTTTCATCGCAGCCTATTTTCTTCGAGCTGTATATTGTGCTTCTTCTCTTCCCGACAAAGCTAAACAAAGAAATTAATGGTGCAGACCTAAAAAGCTATGCTCGCAGACCTCATTTACACCAACGCAGACCTACTTTTCTTCTATATAAACAAAGCCACTCTCCTTTGTTATTTCCCCCGTTCATTTTGTAATATCCGAAACCTCAGATTAAAAAAAAAAAAGGAAACAAGAAATTCAATTCAAATCGGAAATCGTGAGTCCACCAAGAGCTTGAGCATCGCGACTTGGTCAAAGGGTTTTCCATTGATTTATGGGACTCGCGAGTTGGTTTTGGGGGTCGACGTTCATCGCGAAAGGGGGGGGATCGGCTCTAGGTTGATCGCGATTTTTGGGCAACGAATTATCTGATGGGATGGTAGCGACAACAGTTGGGACTCGATGTGAGAGCGACTCGATGTGCTGAGTGGCGCGATGATAGTTGAGAGGATCGACAGTAAGATATGGGAGGGGTTTGGGGACTGCGACTTTGTGAAGGGGATGAGGTCGATATCTGAATACAAGGATGGTGCGATGTGGTGTTCGACAGTGGACGCGAGGATGTTGTGGTGGTGTGACAACAGCTTGGCTGTTGATTGTAGATGACAACAAAGCATTGGTGAGTGAAGGCGAAGTGTTCGATTTAATGCCAAAGAGAAAAGGTCAGCAATTTAGGGGTTTTTCTCAGCAAAATCGTTCGATGATTATCGAGTAGCTTCATGGTTAGAATAGCAGTAAGGTATGCGTTGATTCGGAATTTTTAAATACGTAGAAAAATTTATTTATTTAATGGATAGTTGATTTAAAATATACAATTTATGGAAATTAATTTGCTCATGTTAAATAGAAAAAGAAAAAGTTTAGTTGATAAATTAAAATATATAATCGTAGGTACCAAAAAGATTTATTCGAATAGATTCGAAGCTGTGACAGGATATCCGACAAATAAATCAGGTGAGTAAATCTCACTCACCTTTTATTTATAATTATTTTTACTTCGTAAAAATAATCGTTGTTGCTTGTTTGGATTTTTCTGCTTGGTTTATATATATTAGTTATTTAGGCTATTATATATATATATATATTGGGTTGATTGATTGGTTGGATTCCCGCAGTCTCATTAGCGGATGCCCGCAGTTTCATAGCGGATGATTACCCTATACGCCCCACGCTATGATTAGTGGATGACCTTCTATACCGCGATATTCTGCCACGAAGCAGAATTGGTATTATTTATGTGCTAACATCTGTGGATGCAGGAAAACAGGTTGGAGGAATCCAACTGGATTCCTCAAAAATATATTATCTGTTTGTTTATTTGTTTGCATATATATTGTTATATATGATGTGTTAGAAAAATAAATAATTGGTTGCTTTGTGTGTTTTATCACTGGGCTTAAGTAATGATATTTAAAAATATCGTGGAAGGATATTTGAGATTTTAAAAGGGAAAATTCTATTTTTAAATAGAATTTGAATTTTAAATGGAAATAAAATATAAACTTGTTTTTGAAAAATAAAACAAGTAGATTCTTTTTAAACGAGGTTTATAAATAGTTCTTTTATAACGAAGTTATAAATGAAGTGAAATGAATTATCATTTGATAATTCAGAAATAGAAATACAAGCGTGAAATTGGGATTTGAAATGAAATTTCAAAATAGGATGTGAAATGAAATTTTTAAATATATAACTCAAATGAAATTTGAGTATAACATTTGAATTTTAAAAGGAGTTTTAATATTTGAATTTTAAAAGGAGATTGAATATTAGAAATTCAAATAGAAGTTCAAATAGAATTTGAATAGACGAAATTAGAATGAAAAATAGAATTTTGAATTCGAAGAAATTCAAATAGAGATTTGAAATATAGAATTCGAATGAAATTCAAATATAGAAATTTGAATATGGAAGTTCAAATGGAATTTTAAATATATAAGTTTGAATAAGAGATTCAAACAGCATTTGAATAAGAGAGTTCAAAATAGAATTTGAATAAGAAAATTGAAATAGAATTTAAATAAAGAAAATTCAAATAGAGATTTGAATGTAGAATTTCAAAATAGAATTTGAAATAAACTTTGAAATAGGATTTTCAAAGTAGAATTGGAAGTAGAATTTCAAATAGGATTTCAAATAGGAAATCCAAATGGTTTTGAAATGGAATTTGGATTCAAGGGAATTCAAATGGATTTGAGTGAAGAAATTCAAATGGTGTTAAAAATAAGTTGAATATTAGAAATTTAAATGGTGTTGGGAATGAATTTGAATATTAGAATTCAAATGGAAATGGAAAATGAAATTGGAATATAAGAGATTCAAATTGAATTCAAATAGGATTTAATCTATGAGATTTGAATATAGAAATTCAAATGAAATTTTGAAAATAGATTTGAATATAGGAATTCAAATGAAGTTTTGAAACTAAATTTGAAAAGGAATTCAAATAAGAGGATTTAAATAGAATCTGAATGATAGAATTAAAAAGGGGTTGAACATTTGAAATTTCAAAATAGAATTGAATCGGAGTTTGGATATTTGAAATTCAAATAGAATAAATATAGAATTTGAATTCGAAGAGAATTGAATAGGGAATTTGAATGTAGAATTCAAAAAGGAATTCAAATGGAATTTAAATTATAGAATTTGAATATAGCATTCAAATGGAATTTTAAACTATGGGATTTAGCTATATAATTCAAACGGAATTTGAAATATGGAATTTGAATATAGGATTCAATAGAAGTGAAATTTGAATTTGAATATGGAGTTCAAATAAAAGTGAAAATGAAGTTTGAGTGGAGTTGAATTCATTTTAAACGAAGTTTAACGTTTATATTTATAAATATAATTAAAACGAACTCGCCGCAGCACTGCAGTTCGTAAATTGGCAACTCGAACTTCAATTGAGTATACAGAACTCAATTGGGGTCGGAATTCTTCGAAATAAGAAACGTCAGGACCGATTTGATAATAGTTTTCTAATGAAGGAGAAAAATCTGGATTTCGTCGTATAAATTTTGAGTTATGTCAAAATCAAATTTTCAGAAAAACAGCGCCAGAACTATTTAAAAACCATAACGGTTTATTTCATTTATAAAAGGATTTTAAGCGAATAAAATCCGAATTTCTATTTAGAAAATTTTAGATTTGAGTTATAAAATATATGTGAACTCAGGTGGAGTAATGAATTGATTTTTGAAACAGAAACCAGATTTTGATTTATTGAATAGAATTAACTAAATTGAATAGAAATTAGTTAAGGAGATTTCGAATGGATATTGGGGTTTGAATAAGTAAATTCGATTTGAAAAGTTATATTCGAAATCAAAAAGGAAACTAGAATTGAAATTGAAATTCCATTTGGTTATGAGCAAGTTAAATATTTTGTTTGAAAATGCTATGTTCAAACAAAGGAGTAAAATAGGCAAAATGGCCGATTTAAAGAATAAATGGGCGAAACTGAATTCAAACGATTAGATGGTATTGAATTGAATTGAAAACAGGTGAACATGTGTAAGCAGGTTTGATATGAAGTATATGAAGATTTAAATTTATATGCTCGACAAAAAGGTACATGTTTAATTCATATATGAGATTTTATGCGCCGTATCGGCAAGCCGCTTGGCTTTTCCTTTTTCTTTTCGATTTGAGAAGATACCGGGAAGCTATTTGAAATTTCCCGATGCTCCCGATACAGGGGAGGTTATGGCGAAATTTTCCGGAAATTTAAAGAGTTAGAATATTTTTAAGAAATTTGACAATTTGAAATCTATATATATAGAATTCGATAAGGAAACGAAATCAAAAATAGAATATTGTAAACAAAAAGGGAAATCTATAAATTTGAAATAGAAAGAAAACCATACACGTGTTTTAGAATGAACAATTGGGTTTTATAGTGTGTATTCGAGGTAAGTGGTTTTGCCGTTTTTGAAGTTGAGGATGTTTTCAGTTAAGGTCTGAGAGGTAATTTTACCCCAACTTGATTGATTTCATTTAAATGGATAAATAGCAAGATCCAGTCTCGAAGAGAAGTGTTTGAAAAAGAATTAGTTGAATAAAATATTTTGGGTTGTTGTAACGATGTTTTACACAACATTCGTTTTAAACCCAAGTGATGGAATTTTGGAAATATAATAATAAATATTTCCTAAGTATAAAAATGAATGATCGTAAAAGAAATTAGTAATTGGAATATTTTCCAATTATTTATAGAGGGTATTTTCTAAGTATAGAAAATAAAAGAAGGCGATGTATGGAAATAATTTCCAAATAGCGTAAAAGGCCAATATGGTTATTAGAAATATTTGGGTAACAAATATTGATAGAGAAAATGGAGAAGAGATTTAATTAATGAAATATTAATTAAAGAGCCCAGTGATTTGTTTGATATGTTGGATGAACACTTGTTTTTATTCGATAGTTAAATCACAGACTATCGAAGTTTTTGACCATCGTTGTCAATATGGAGAGACCGGTTGGATTATTATCCGAAGAACCACTCTGTATCGGCATAAGCGTTGCGAACCAAGTATGCTGGATATATTGAATACGGAGTAAAGTGCAAGGGCTTTTCTATTAAATAGAAATAGTGCCTTCGGTTTCGTTCAATCCCAGAACGAACGTAAATGGACGAATGTCTGACAGAGTATTTCCAATGATCAAATGGGTTGGTCTGTATGAATATATATGGTTGCAACGGATTTATCCCTTAGCATAATATCCAGAATATTTGTGCAAACTCAACTAGTGATTAACGGATCTGACAATGTGGCATTCAAAGTGATTGTGCTATCAATGAATGGTAAGTATTCGCAGCCTCAGGCCTCAACAACCGGGAAAGGACAAAAATCGGGCAGGCAGCATGGCTATGTGGGTCGCACCCATTAGGGTGTATAATCACCTATCTAGAGAAATTCCTTTTGTTTCTAAATCTATCGATTCTGCCCATTCGGGAAACGGTGGTTTGAGTCCAACAGTTGGTGGTATACATTCGATACACTCAAGCGAAATGAGTGGTCGGTCATGTGTGGGCCGGGTTGCAAGACGTTCTTGTTGAACCCAGGTGTATTTGCCTCTAGAGATACATCATCGGAAGGTGGTCCCATACCTTGTCATGTTGGAAATCAAATCTCTAATAAGCGCCATGCGGTTTTTTTGATTTTATAATATATATGTGGAGCGTGAGATGCAAGCGTTCTGCTATTTGGTTATTTACTTGATGTAGACATTATTATAATATCACTGGATTTTCGTATCAAAGTGTTTTGGGTTATAGTAAGGTAAAAACCGTCCGTGTTTATGTGTGGGCTGGTCTTACTATTACCTTTTCTTTTGAAAGGATTTTTAAAGTTAAGCAAGTGGTTGGAGTTTACTCACACCAGTCCCATGACTGACCCAGAGTTTATTTTGTTTTGTTTTCCCTAAACTCTTGGGTGCCCAAATTTGTACGGGCAGTCAAGTGTTTCAGGCTTTTACAGATACACTTGGAGGAGCTTGAAGCAGGAGGCTTCAACGTTAGTTATTTAGAGTTACTTCCGCTGGATCAAATGTTATGTGTACTCTGATGATGGTATGTATATATGTACCAAACAGATTTGTATTTCAAAGCTTATGTTATATAATATATTTTATTCGTTCCGCTGTGAGTTGTGATCTTCGTTTTTCTTCTATTCTAATGTTTCTTTCTTACTATTTCTCATCCTCTAACTTCTTTCTAATAATGATTCGTATTTCTGTGCAAATTTGGGTTAGACGTATGGTGTTATTAGTCAACTCAGATAGTACGGATTTGCGGGCCTTTACAGTTGGTATCAGAGCTGGTTGCTTAATTGGTACGGATGATAGGGGGTTCTCGCTTCGTGTTAGGTGGCGAACGGGAGACTCTTACCCCTACATCTCCCGACAATGTGGGTTGGTCGAGTCGAGAGGCTGGCCGTAAAAGCAGTTCTGAGGTATCTCTGTAAGCCACGCTGGGAGGTTAGCCCAGTACCGAGGGAGGAGAGGATGGTTGAAAAGCCTACTCAAATCCCGGGGTCTTTACAGTTGGTATCAGAGCTTAGGTTGAGCGAATACCTAGGCTTGTGTGGCATGTGCTCATTAGAGATAGGGTCAGCAGTACCCTAGAATGAGTTGAGTGTATAATACGAGAGAGCGTATTTGTTAGTTGATATAAAAGTTGTTTTATATTGTGTTGGCTAGTCTGTTGAGTGGTTTATGAATTCTGGTCGAATCGTGGGACGCCACGAAGTCGATAGGGATTTCTAAACACTTGGACAGAAAATATGACATGATATTGTTTTTAAGTGGGTAAATGAAATAATTTTACCCAAAATTTCTATTTTGATATAGAAAGAATAATTTTCTAGAATTATTATTATATGGATGTGTTGATTGATATCATTATAGTCAGATAAGACTATAAAAATTGAAATGGTTATTTATAGACAAATAAAATTTGTATATGAATAAAATATATACAAATGAGATGAATTAGAATTAAATTCAAACCAGAATTGAGAATTCAAAATCCTGGGAAGTTGAAATTTATTTTTCAAAGTATATTAAAATAATATAGATTTGTTTTAGAAGGATTTGAAAGAAAATCATTTTAGATGGATTTAGAAATAATAAAGCACTAAACTCACTTCGGTGACTGGGAAATAATTCTGATGATAGTCGCGACATCATCAGTATTCATTTTCGAGTTTCCAAGTGATGACTTGCAACCGTAGAAAAGTTTTTGATGAAAATTTGTTTGAAAGAAAACAAGTAGATTGAAAATCCAAATGTTTTGAATTGAGATGAAAATAAGTATAAGTACACATTTATGTATTTCAAAGGATTTGAAATGAAAACCCCGGGATTTGGATTCTGGAATTAAAATTTAACTAAAACAAGTTAAATGGTTCGAGGTGAGTAAATTGACTAGAATCAATTTGAAATAAATTGAAATGAATATGAATTAGAATGCATATGAATGGAAACCAAAAAAAGTTTTGGTGGAACTAAATTTGTTGAAAGATGAGGAGTTGAGTTTCAACATAAGTGAGATGTTGAAAAGTAATAGATTTGTACCCTTTTTCCTACCTTAGCAATTTCGAGGACGAAATTATTTTAAGGGCGGAAGAATGTAACGACCCGGGTTTTTGAACGATTAGTTTTAAATATTTAATATCGTTTTAAATATTGTGTTGAAAAAAAAAATTATACTGGATTATCGATTAAATAATCGAAATACGATTTATTTTGATAATTATCGTAATATGAAACAGTAACAATTAAATTTAGAGTTAAAATTGTATTGAAAACAATTTAGCCGATTTATATAAATTTTATATTGAATTAGAATGATAATGATATTTTGTTATCGACGAATTTAATTGTTTGGAATTGATTTATATTTTAAATCAAATTTAATTTAAATTGTTAATTTAAATTGTATCTCTTATATACAAGTCGAATTAAAATTCAGAATGGGTTCCATTGGGTTCAGAATGACATTATAATCTTGTAACGTCGGTCATTGCGACTAGATAGCAGTTTAAGGACATCAAGCTAGGGGACTGCGAGATATTTTAGTTATTTAATAAGAATAAAATCAAATAAATTACCTAATCTAATCATGGCCACCCTATATTTCATCTAGAGCCGGCCTATTTCATTTTCATCGCAGCCTATTTTCTTCGAGCTGTATATTGTGCTTCTTCTCTTCCCGACAAAGCTAAACAAAGAAATTAATGGTGCAGACCTAAAAAGCTATGCTCGCAGACCTCATTTACACCAACGCAGACCTACTTTTCTTCTATATAAACAAAGCCACTCTCCTTTGTTATTTCCCCCGTTCATTTTGTAATATCCGAAACCTCAGATTAGAAAAAAAAAAAAGGAAACAAGAAAGTCAATTCAAATCGGAAATCGTGAGTCCACCAAGAGCTTGAGCATCGCGACTTGGTCAAAGGGTTTTCCATTGATTTATGGGACTCGCGAGTTGGTTTTGGGGGTCGACGTTCATCGCGAAAGGGGGGGGGGGATCGGCTCTAGGTTGATCGCGATTTTTGGGCAACGAATTATCTGATGGGATGGTAGCGACAACAGTTGGGACTCGATGTGAGAGCGACTCGATGTGCTGAGTGGCGCGATGATAGTTGAGAGGATCGACAGTAAGATATGGGAGGGGTTTGGGGACTGCGACTTTGTGAAGGGGATGAGGTCGATATCTGAATACAAGGATGGTGCGATGTGGTGTTCGACAGTGGACGCGAGGATGTTGTGGTGGTGTGACAACAGCTTGGCTGTTGATTGTAGATGACAACAAAGCATTGGTGAGTGAAGGCGAAGTGTTCGATTTAATGCCAAAGAGAAAAGGTCAGCAATTTAGGGGTTTTTCTCAGCAAAATCGTTCGATGATTATCGAGTAGCTTCATGGTTAGAATAGCAGTAAGGTATGCGTTGATTCGGAATTTTTAAATACGTAGAAAAATTTATTTATTTAATGGATAGTTGATTTAAAATATACAATTTATGGAAATTAATTTGCTCATGTTAAATAGAAAAAGAAAAAGTTTAGTTGATAAATTAAAATATATAATCGTAGGTACCAAAAAGATTTATTCGAATAGATTCGAAGCTGTGACAGGATATCCGACAAATAAATCAGGTGAGTAAATCTCACTCACCTTTTATTTATAATTATTTTTACTTCGTAAAAATAATCGTTGTTGCTTGTTTGGATTTTTCTGCTTGGTTTATATATATTAGTTATTTAGGCTATTATATATATATATATATTGGGTTGATTGATTGGTTGGATTCCCGCAGTCTCATTAGCGGATGCCCGCAGTTTCATAGCGGATGATTACCCTATACGCCCCACGCTATGATTAGTGGATGACCTTCTATACCGCGATATTCTGCCACGAAGCAGAATTGGTATTATTTATGTGCTAACATCTGTGGATGCAGGAAAACAGGTTGGAGGAATCCAACTGGATTCCTCAAAAATATATTATCTGTTTGTTTATTTGTTTGCATATATATTGTTATATATGATGTGTTAGAAAAATAAATAATTGGTTGCTTTGTGTGTTTTATCACTGGGCTTAAGTAATGATATTTAAAAATATCGTGGAAGGATATTTGAGATTTTAAAAGGGAAAATTCTATTTTTAAATAGAATTTGAATTTTAAATGGAAATAAAATATAAACTTGTTTTTGAAAAATAAAACAAGTAGATTCTTTTTAAACGAGGTTTATAAATAGTTCTTTTATAACGAAGTTATAAATGAAGTGAAATGAATTATCATTTGATAATTCAGAAATAGAAATACAAGCGTGAAATTGGGATTTGAAATGAAATTTCAAAATAGGATGTGAAATGAAATTTTTAAATATATAACTCAAATGAAATTTGAGTATAACATTTGAATTTTAAAAGGAGTTTTAATATTTGAATTTTAAAAGGAGATTGAATATTAGAAATTCAAATAGAAGTTCAAATAGAATTTGAATAGACGAAATTAGAATGAAAAATAGAATTTTGAATTCGAAGAAATTCAAATAGAGATTTGAAATATAGAATTCGAATGAAATTCAAATATAGAAATTTGAATATGGAAGTTCAAATGGAATTTTAAATATATAAGTTTGAATAAGAGATTCAAACAGCATTTGAATAAGAGAGTTCAAAATAGAATTTGAATAAGAAAATTGAAATAGAATTTAAATAAAGAAAATTCAAATAGAGATTTGAATGTAGAATTTCAAAATAGAATTTGAAATAAACTTTGAAATAGGATTTTCAAAGTAGAATTGGAAGTAGAATTTCAAATAGGATTTCAAATAGGAAATCCAAATGGTTTTGAAATGGAATTTGGATTCAAGGGAATTCAAATGGATTTGAGTGAAGAAATTCAAATGGTGTTAAAAATAAGTTGAATATTAGAAATTTAAATGGTGTTGGGAATGAATTTGAATATTAGAATTCAAATGGAAATGGAAAATGAAATTGGAATATAAGAGATTCAAATTGAATTCAAATAGGATTTAATCTATGAGATTTGAATATAGAAATTCAAATGAAATTTTGAAAATAGATTTGAATATAGGAATTCAAATGAAGTTTTGAAACTAAATTTGAAAAGGAATTCAAATAAGAGGATTTAAATAGAATCTGAATGATAGAATTAAAAAGGGGTTGAACATTTGAAATTTCAAAATAGAATTGAATCGGAGTTTGGATATTTGAAATTCAAATAGAATAAATATAGAATTTGAATTCGAAGAGAATTGAATAGGGAATTTGAATGTAGAATTCAAAAAGGAATTCAAATGGAATTTAAATTATAGAATTTGAATATAGCATTCAAATGGAATTTTAAACTATGGGATTTAGCTATATAATTCAAACGGAATTTGAAATATGGAATTTGAATATAGGATTCAATAGAAGTGAAATTTGAATTTGAATATGGAGTTCAAATAAAAGTGAAAATGAAGTTTGAGTGGAGTTGAATTCATTTTAAACGAAGTTTAACGTTTATATTTATAAATATAATTAAAACGAACTCGCCGCAGCACTGCAGTTCGTAAATTGGCAACTCGAACTTCAATTGAGTATACAGAACTCAATTGGGGTCGGAATTCTTCGAAATAAGAAACGTCAGGACCGATTTGATAATAGTTTTCTAATGAAGGAGAAAAATCTGGATTTCGTCGTATAAATTTTGAGTTATGTCAAAATCAAATTTTCAGAAAAACAGCGCCAGAACTATTTAAAAACCATAACGGTTTATTTCATTTATAAAAGGATTTTAAGCGAATAAAATCCGAATTTCTATTTAGAAAATTTTAGATTTGAGTTATAAAATATATGTGAACTCAGGTGGAGTAATGAATTGATTTTTGAAACAGAAACCAGATTTTGATTTATTGAATAGAATTAACTAAATTGAATAGAAATTAGTTAAGGAGATTTCGAATGGATATTGGGGTTTGAATAAGTAAATTCGATTTGAAAAGTTATATTCGAAATCAAAAAGGAAACTAGAATTGAAATTGAAATTCCATTTGGTTATGAGCAAGTTAAATATTTTGTTTGAAAATGCTATGTTCAAACAAAGGAGTAAAATAGGCAAAATGGCCGATTTAAAGAATAAATGGGCGAAACTGAATTCAAACGATTAGATGGTATTGAATTGAATTGAAAACAGGTGAACATGTGTAAGCAGGTTTGATATGAAGTATATGAAGATTTAAATTTATATGCTCGACAAAAAGGTACATGTTTAATTCATATATGAGATTTTATGCGCCGTATCGGCAAGCCGCTTGGCTTTTCCTTTTTCTTTTCGATTTGAGAAGATACCGGGAAGCTATTTGAAATTTCCCGATGCTCCCGATACAGGGGAGGTTATGGCGAAATTTTCCGGAAATTTAAAGAGTTAGAATATTTTTAAGAAATTTGACAATTTGAAATCTATATATATAGAATTCGATAAGGAAACGAAATCAAAAATAGAATATTGTAAACAAAAAGGGAAATCTATAAATTTGAAATAGAAAGAAAACCATACACGTGTTTTAGAATGAACAATTGGGTTTTATAGTGTGTATTCGAGGTAAGTGGTTTTGCCGTTTTTGAAGTTGAGGATGTTTTCAGTTAAGGTCTGAGAGGTAATTTTACCCCAACTTGATTGATTTCATTTAAATGGATAAATAGCAAGATCCAGTCTCGAAGAGAAGTGTTTGAAAAAGAATTAGTTGAATAAAATATTTTGGGTTGTTGTAACGATGTTTTACACAACATTCGTTTTAAACCCAAGTGATGGAATTTTGGAAATATAATAATAAATATTTCCTAAGTATAAAAATGAATGATTGTAAAAGAAATTAGTAATTGGAATATTTTCCAATTATTTATAGAGGGTATTTTCTAAGTATAGAAAATAAAAGAAGGCGATGTATGGAAATAATTTCCAAATAGCGTAAAAGGCCAATATGGTTATTAGAAATATTTGGGTAACAAATATTGATAGAGAAAATGGAGAAGAGATTTAATTAATGAAATATTAATTAAAGAGCCCAGTGATTTGTTTGATATGTTGGATGAACACTTGTTTTTATTCGATAGTTAAATCACAGACTATCGAAGTTTTTGACCATCGTTGTCAATATGGAGAGACCGGTTGGATTATTATCCGAAGAACCACTCTGTATCGGCATAAGCGTTGCGAACCAAGTATGCTGGATATATTGAAGACGGAGTAAAGTGCAAGGGCTTTTCTATTAAATAGAAATAGTGCCTTCGGTTTCGTTCAATCCCAGAACGAACGTAAATGGACGAATGTCTGACAGAGTATTTCCAATGATCAAATGGGTTGGTCTGTATGAATATATATGGTTGCAACGGATTTATCCCTTAGCATAATATCCAGAATATTTGTGCAAACTCAACTAGTGATTAACGGATCTGACAATGTGGCATTCAAAGTGATTGTGCTATCAATGAATGGTAAGTATTCGCAGCCTCAGGCCTCAACAACCGGGAAAGGACAAAAATCGGGCAGGCAGCATGGCTATGTGGGTCGCACCCATTAGGGTGTATAATCACCTATCTAGAGAAATTCCTTTTGTTTCTAAATCTATCGATTCTGCCCATTCGGGAAACGGTGGTTTGAGTCCAACCGTTGGTGGTATACATTCGATACACTCAAGCGAAATGAGTGGTCGGTCATGTGTGGGCCGGGTTGCAAGACGTTCTTGTTGAACCCAGGTGTATTTGCCTCTAGAGATACATCATCGGAAGGTGGTCCCATACCTTGTCATGTTGGAAATCAAATCTCTAATAAGCGCCATGCGGTTTTTTTGATTTTATAATATATATGTGGAGCGTGAGATGCAAGCGTTCTGCTATTTGGTTATTTACTTGATGTAGACATTATTATAATATCACTGGATTTTCGTATCAAAGTGTTTTGGGTTATAGTAAGGTAAAAACCGTCCGTGTTTATGTGTGGGCTGGTCTTACTATTACCTTTTCTTTTGAAAGGATTTTTAAAGTTAAGCAAGTGGTTGGAGTTTACTCACACCAGTCCCATGACTGACCCAGAGTTTATTTTGTTTTGTTTTCCCTAAACTCTTGGGTGCCCAAATTTGTACGGGCAGTCAAGTGTTTCAGGCTTTAACAGATACACTTGGAGGAGCTTGAAGCAGGAGGCTTCAACGTTAGTTATTTAGAGTTACTTCCGCTGGATCAAATGTTATGTGTACTCTGATGATGGTATGTATATATGTACCAAACAGATTTGTATTTCAAAGCTTATGTTATATAATATATTTTATTCGTTCCGCTGTGAGTTGTGATCTTCGTTTTTCTTCTATTCTAATGTTTCTTTCTTACTATTTCTCATCCTCTAACTTCTTTCTAATAATGATTCGTATTTCTGTGCAAATTTGGGTTAGACGTATGGTGTTATTAGTCAACTCAGATAGTACGGATTTGCGGGCCTTTACATAGATGTACATCGTTAATCAAATATTGATTTTGTTTAGCAGAATATTTCATAGTGAAATGAAATTGATATTAATTTTATTGTTTAACATCTGTGGATGCAGGGAAACATGTTGGAGGGACCCAACCGGGTTCCTCAACATTTATTTTACTGTTTTTTCATATATTGTGTTATATAATGTGATATGAAATCTGTTGTTGATTTTGTATGGTTGAATGACACCGATCATTGTTATATGGTATGGTAAATACCAGAAAGAATACTGGAATGTTAAAAAGGAAATTTTAAATGTTATATTGAAAAAGAAATATTTATAAAATCAAAAGATTTTATAAAAAGAAAACTATTTATTTAGAAATAAATAGATTAAAGGGATATTTATTTGTTAATCAAATAGATAGAATTGAAAAAGAAATATTTGTACACTATTTACAAATTGAATTGAAAAGGAATATTTATTTGAAAAATAAATAGAATAGAAAGGGGAATTATATGTAAAAGGAATAGTTAGATTATAAAAGGAATTACTTATAAAATCAATAGATTTTATAAACAGAAAATATTTTATAGAATAAATAGAATTATCAAAAGGGGAATTATTTGGTAAATAAATTGATTTTAAAAGGAATACTGGAAAAGTGACTAGTATTGTAGAAAAGGAAAATTTTACATTTGAAAGATTTAAACCCGTGCTTCGCACACGGGTATAACGTGTTATGGATTTATAACAAAGTTTTTAAATAGAATCTATTCTGACCGATAGATTGAGAAGTTAAATTTAAAAATAATATTTTATAAATCAAATGAAATGTTTATCATTGGATAAATAGAATATATAAGTCAGGACTTACATAGAGAAGTAATAGTCGATTTCAACATCGATATTAGAAACTGGATATAGATGAAGAGTTAGTCGATTGAGAGTTAATCAGTTAGAGTTAATCGATTAGAGTTCGAATTAATCGAATTAGAGTTAACAGAACATAGTTAATCGAATTAGAATTAATGGAATATTTGTTATTCAATTAGAGTTGATCGAATATAATTATTTGAGATAGAGTTTGTCGAACATAGTTATTTAGGATGAGTCGCCATTTCGTACGACTGCTAGCGTATTTCGCAGGGCTGCAGATAGCCTACGCCGGTCGGAGGTTTCCTGAGGGAATCAGGCGTAACCATTGTGATTGCTGCGATCTAGAGTCAAGCGAATGGAGTTAAATATAATATTAGTTAATCGATAGGAGTTAAATAAGTTGAGTTAATCAAGTAAGTTAATCAAGTTGAGTTAATCGAGTTAAGTTAGTCAAGATGAGTTAATCAAACCGAGTTAATCCAAATGAGTTAATCCAAAGGAGCTATTCGTAATAGTTTATTCGAATAAAATTAAAGGAGTTAATCGAACATAGTTTATTCGAAGGGAGTTAATCGAATATAGTTTATTCGAAGGGAGTTAATCGAATGTAAAACATTCGAAGGGAGTTAATCAAATGTAAATCATTAGAAGGAGTTAATCGAATATAGTTTATTCGAAGGGAGTTAATCGAATATAGTTTATTCGAAGGGAGTTAATCGAATGTAAAACATTCAAATGGAGTTAATCAAATGTAAATCATTCGAAGAGAGTTAATCGAATATAGTTTATTCGAAGGAAGATTATCGAATGTAGTAATTCGAAGAAAGAGTTATCGAATATTGTTTATTCGAAAAGGAGTTATCGAATAGAGATTATTCAAAAAAGAGAATTATACATTGAATTCGATTATATCGAATTAGGGAAAGTTCTATTTACTTTCCATCTTTAAATCAAGATGTATATTATTATTCAATTAGTTATTTGTTATTTATTCAAAATAAGGAATAAGAATTTTATTTAAGTTATTTCATTTCGAAAGCATGGGATTATAACACCATCGTTATAATCAAATGATTTGCTAAAAGAAGAGGATTCATAAATAGAATCCGAGTTACGTAAGGAAGTTTGAAAAAGGTTGAAAGGTGATCTTTGTCTATTTCGAGGTTAGAAATGTTGTTCAGTTAAGGTCTGAGAGGTAATTATACTCCAACTTGATTGACTTCATTTTTAACTAAGGAATGGGTAAGGTTCGATAGTGAAAATTGATTTAGTGAATTTAGTTAATGAGTGTAATGGTTCAAATTGGCTTAGTGATGTTTTATTTAACATCGGTTTAAAATCAAATGAATACATTTTGGAAACATTTTCCAAATATAATCAGAGGTATTTTCTAATTATAGAAAATGAAATGTTGATGAGAAAGAATACTGGAATGACAGTAATACGTGAAATAGAGATGGAAATGTTTTCCAATAATTGATGACGTATATTTCCTGAATTTAGAAAATAAGAAATATTGAATATATGGAAATGGGAAATAAGTAAACTTATGAACTAAAGAGATAAATGTTGAATGTTGAGTGATCGATAGAATTTCCATCTGGAAATAATATCGTTGGTTGTACACCTATTTTTCTTTGATAGTTAAATCACCGACTATCGAAGTTTTTGACCATTTTTCCGTCATCAATACAGAGAGATCGGGATCAGATTCACTATCTGAAAACCACTCTGTATGGACGTTAGCGTTGCGATCAAATATTGAAGACGGAGTTATGCAAGGACTATCCTGTTATAGAATAGTGCCTTCGGTTTGTCCAATCCCAGGACAACATGAATGGACGAATGTCTGACAAAGTATATCTAACGGATCGCGTAAGATAATCTCTTCAAACGTACTTACGTTTGGTGGCGGAGAAATTCGTTTCTCTTAGCTTTATACCCATGGTATTTTAGGGGAAATCAATTTGTGATTTGACGGGTATGACGATGTGGCATTCAAAGTGAATGGTGGTCGGGTGTTTTAAATGATACGTTATGACCTCAAGCCTCATCAACCGGGAAATGACAGAAATCGGGCAGGCAGCATGGCTAAGTGGGTCGCTCCCATTAGGGTGTATATCACCTATCTAGAGAAAATCCATTTCATTCTTTTATCTATTATCGATGTTGTCCCTTTTCGGGAAGACGGTGGGTAGCTCCCAACCGTTGGTGATATACATTCGATACACTCAAGCGAAATGGGTGGTCGATCATACGTGGGCCGGGTTGCAAGACATTCTTGTTGAACCCAGTGTATTTGCCTCTAGAGATACACTATCGGCAGGTGGTCCCGTACCTTGTCATAGTTGTAATCCAATCTCCAATATGCACCCGCAGTTTTGTTTGTATGCTATATATGTGGAACATGAGATGCAAGCGTTCTGCTAGATTGTTAATTACTTGTGATTAGACATTATTATAATATCAGAAGAATATTGATTTCCAAAAGTGTTTTGGTTATCATAAGGTAAAAACCATCCGTGTTTATGTGTGGATTGGTCTTACGATTATCTTTTCTTTTGAAAAGGATTTTGGAAAGTTAAACCAAATGATTTGAGTTTACTCACACCAGTCCCATGACTGACCCAGAGTTTATTTTGTTTTGTTTTCCCCTAAACTCTTGCATGCCCAAATTTGTACGGGCAGTTAAGTAGTTTAGGTCTTTACAGATATGCTTGGAGGAGCTTAAAGCAGGAGGCTTCAGGATTATATAGCTATTTTTATTTCCGCTGGGTGTAAGTGTGGTGCTCTGATGATGTTATTATACTATTTTATTGCAAAGTTATGTTATATATTATATTTTATTCGTTCCGCTGTGAGATCCGTGTTTACTCTGATTTTGTTCTTCTTCTTCTTCTATTCTAATTTTCTATCTTATCTATTCTCACCCTCGAACTTCTTTCTATTAATGATCTAGAATGTTCGATCCCTGAATAATTAACATGGGTTTTATGTTGATTTTTTGGGTCGAAAATCCCAGTTCGTTACACGTTGGAATTCGTTTGGAGTTCGGATGTAAAATCACTATTTTTTTAAATTAAATGAATTAAAAAATTATTATAAATAGTCGCCGATCAGAAAAATCATTGGCCTAATTTCATTAAATAAAAATCGCACCTCTTGTACCATGCGAACGGCGGTTATGGCTCAAAGCTTTGAGCTCTGAATTCGTTCAATCTACAAAATGGAATCGAATACTTTCTAAAGCAAAATTAGAGTACTCAATCCCCTCTTCATATCCATGTAAGCTAGATCCACTACCGTTGAGCGAGGTGCTCGAATTTCGAGGGGAAAGTGGCAGACTTCGTTGTCGATTTCAGGCGAACTGGTGAGCTCGAGCACCATGTGGTGGCAGGTGGAGGAAGGACGCGGAGTGTCGCGTCGTGTGGTGGTGTAGGATCGCCCTCCAATCGACTGTGGCGGCGACAATTGGGGAGGAACGGTTTTGAGCAAGGGTCGGGTTTTACTGGACGAGGAGAGAGAATAGGAGATGGTAATTATAATTTAATTAATTAATTTAAATACTTGTTTAATTATCCCGATGTTTAAAAACCCGTATCTTATTCATACTAGGTCCAAATCGCGCGAAACTGGGTCAGTTGCGTTCGTGGGGACGAGGGCTTCACAACAAGACTAACCGGGTCCAATTTGGAGCATGTTGGAATTTCAATCAAATTCAAACCCAAAATTGTTCAGAAATTCAGAAATAAAACTGGCGGAGTGGAAATCGACTATGAGAACTCTTTCTCACTCAATTTATATACAGTTGAATATATATATTAGGATGCAGGTGGTTCTTAACATCACCCGACACTATTTATTTTACAGACCATGGATGATTTGTGTGATTTGATTGTGAAATTGATTGTATATGAATAAAACATTTGAACATTAAAAATATCATTTTTATTGTATATATGAACTGTATAAAATATTCATGTGTTGAATAAAATATTTGAATAATAAAAATATCATTTTTATTGTATATATGAACCATATAAAATATTCTTGTCTTGAATAAAATATTGGATTAATTGTCAAGAATAATCCGATGTTTAACGTGTCTTCCCGTAGTACTCCCAAATTTGGATTATTTCTAAATAATCCGAAGTTTGGGGATGTCTTCTTATATTCATCCCAAAATAACACATCAAAAAGTCATTGGGATCATTATAGGAAGACACCCCAAACTTCGGATTATTCAGAAATAATCCCACGTTAAACTTTGGATTATTCTTGATAATTAATCCTAAAATATTTGAACAATAAAAATATCATTTTTATTGTACTCATGAACTGTATAAAATAGTCATGTGTTGAAAATAAATATTCATTTCCAAATCGGACGATTTGTTTATGAACACCCATTTAACTGATATAGATTGGGATGATATATTTTACACATCGCCCAACTGCACAAATAAAATCTGCATTTGTTGATCGAAACCCCACATGGGTATTGGGATGATATTTGACACACTAATCCTAATTGTTTAGTTGTATGTCAATCGATTGGTTGACAGATTGTTGTAAGCGTTAATTATTTATATTTAATGCTTATGCAGTTATGTAATGCACTCTGGATGATGGATGATTGTTATCGTTGTAGTTATATACATGTTTTGTATGGAATCCATATAAATAATATTATATGGTAATTGATTGGGCTTCATTCCAATTTGGAAAATAATGAATATTTTAAAATAACAAATATTTTAAAATAATATTCAGTAAAGGATCAAAATATGGTTTTGATATCCGATTTTGGGTGGACATGAAAATATTTAAATATATGAAGTCGTGATGATTAGAATTGCGCCATTTTGACGTAGACAATATTTATATTGATTTTATTCATTTTCATAATGAATATCGAAAAGGAATTGATTTCAAAATTTGGTATTTTGAAAATATTATCATTTATATATTAATGATATGGAATATTCAATTTTGATTTGAAATTTGAAATGAAATTGAAATCGTTTTAAAATGAATTTAAAACGAATTTATTAAGGAATATTCAAATTTGGTCTGAAATTTGAAATGAAATTGAAATCGTTTTAAAATGAATTTAAAAAGAATTTATTAAGGAATATTCAAATTTGATTTGAAATTTGAAATGAAATTGAAATCGCTTTAAAATGAATTTAAAACGAATTTATTGAGGAACATTCAAATTTGATTTGAAATTTGAAATGAAATTGAAAACGTTTCAAAATAAATTTAAAACAAATTTATTAAGGAATATTCAAATTTGATTTGGAATTTGAAATGAGATTGAAATCATTTTAAAATGAATTTATTAAGGAAAATTCAAATTTGATTTGAAATTTGAAATGAAATTGAAATCGTTTTAAAATGAATTTAAAACGAATTTACTAAGGAATATTCAAATTTGATTGGAAATTTGAATTGAAGTTAGAATCATTTTAAAACGAATTTATAAACGATTTATAAAATACGTTTTAAATGGACAATGAAATATATATTATATATATAATATAATAGCCTGAACAGAACGCGCCACACCGCGGCCGTTTTCGAGTTTCGACCATTGACTTTGAATTGATATTACGGGAGATCCGACTGACGGATTCTCGTAAAACCGGAACCGTTGGGTTCGTATCGAAAATAGCTTTCCAACATATACAAGAGATTTGAAATCTAACGGTTGGATTTGGAAATATGTCAAAATCAAATTTGGAAAAGGTCGTTGTAAGTGCAGTTCGATGACCATTTATGGAAATCGACTGAAAGGGCCTTAATAAAATTATTAAAAATATTAATAATTTGTATAAAATCATAATAAATGATTTAGAAAGAATTGTGATGAAAATTTCCACGTTCGTAAAGATAAAAATATATTTTTATTAAAATGAACTAGTTATTAACTAGATTTGAACTCAATAATTTTTAAGTAAAATAAATTGGATTGGTGAATAAAAACCAGAAATTTCCAACAAATAAATTGGAATGGGTTTGGAATGGAAATAATCTTCGGAATATTTCGATCTTGGATTCCGTGATTATACGGATATTGTTATGGAAATTTGGAAGATATATTTATATCGTTATTTCCAATACGATATTTGTTAGTTTCAGAATTTGATATTGAATATAAGCCAATATAATTTCTATTCAGAGCCTTGTATTTAATATCAAATGAGATTTTGGGTTTTTCGTGAAAGGAGTTTTTAGTAACACTGTTCTTAAACCCCGTTTGAAAAGAATAATCTTTTAATTAAGATTATTAGAGTTTCCAATTACTTTTGGTAATTGGAATAAAATGGAATGTGAATCAGGTTTATCGTGAACTATGTTTTTAACAACATTCGTTCTTTAACCCGATCAACAGTGAAATATGATTTGGAATTTATAAATCTTTTAAATAAGATTTAGGGGAATTTTCCAAAGAAAAGTTTTCAATTTAATAAAATAAATTGGAATGTACTGGAATTCGGTTTGGTAATAATCGAAGTGAACTTCTATGGAGGAAGACTGTTACTTTATATGGAATTTAAAAAGCTTTGCCGTAATTCCATTTATATTATTGGTTGGATATGGAAGTTTATATCAATTATATATATTGATCTATTTTCCGTGAAGATTCCATAATTAATGGAATGGGATTTTGGGTTTACCGTGAACTGTGTTTTAGATGACATTAGTTCTTTAGCTCAGTTAAAGATAAGATTAATTTCTTAATATTGAATAATCATTAAGTAACGATTCTAGAGATTAAAACTAAATTAGAGTTTTAATGAATCTTTGATTCGATTGGAATGTGAATGGGATAATTAAATTTATCGAATTCATGAAATGATCGAGAATGGAGTATCACCAGTTTTGCTTCAAGCAATAGTTAAATCTTTAATTAGATTTGAACGTGAAATGGTAATTAATTTTACCAATGACGCCGTGGTGTTAGATATGAAGTATTACTAATTTTGCTTCATAGGATGAATAGGTTGGGTTTGGGAAATATAATAAATGATTACTTCGGTAAGGTTCGCTAATCCCGACTAGTTTGGATAAACCTTAATTTGGTTTGAATTGATATCCAATGAAAGATTAAAGAATAAATTTAAAGGATTTATCATCGACAAAATTAATGGGAACCTTTCCCAAAGGATATTTATATTTAAATAAAAGAATATTCAGAATTGGAATGAGGCGTATTGTAACAAACCGAAATTCTAATGCAGTTTAAATTTTTTATTTTGGCAATTTTGATGGATTTTGATTATTTAAAATGAATTATTTTAAATAATCTCGACGAGAAATTAATTTTGAATAGAATTCGAACGTATATATTTATTCGAATCGTTGTTAGAATATAAATGTTTATTTTAAATTATAAAAGGAATTGAAAACGGCGCGGTAGTTCGATAATTCGATTTCAAAATTCAAATGAATGTACCGGGTGCAAAATAAACCAGATTTTAGTGAAACCAAAAATATTTGAATCTAATTGAGGATATCTTTTTAACGATTCCGAAAAATCGAAATTTCATAGCGGGGATAAAAAGTTATGCCCACTTGAAAATTCAGAATAGTCGCTATGGAATTCTAGCCCTTAAAAATAGCCATTTTGCAAACGACCTCGGTTTTCGACGAAACCACTTTTGTTGGATCCGCGATGTCAAATTATTGCTAGGTTTCAAATTTCATAATTTTTCGAATCAATATGTGAGCGTGGAAAAGGAAAACGCGTTTGACCAGTTTCAGTTGATTTTAATCGACTGGGAAATGGCCATTTTTCAAACGGTCTCAGAATTCGACGAAACTAGTTTTGTTAAGACCGTATCGTCAATACGAAACTAGAAAATATTTTTCGAGAATTTTTAGAGTTCGTATGTGGGCCCGGTAAATTGAAACGTGCGTTCAAATTCAATATATAGAGTTATATTTTGTTTTTGACGAAAACTGATCGAAATGGTCGAATCAGCCTACGATACATATCCCATTGTGTTCGGAATGGGGGTAATTAGCTATGGACAACAGTCGTTGGATCTCGTTTCGAGTTTGAATAAAAAGTCAACAAATTAATGAAGTAAATAATAAAATAATATATATATTATTATATAACTACCCTCACATCTCTCTCTCTTTTCGATTTCAGAAAAAAAAAAGAAAAAAAAACCCTCCGTTCGATTCCTCAGCGCGCCTCCCCCTACGCCGCCACCATCGCCCCTCCGCCACCGCTCCTCCACCACAGCCCCCCCCCGATCTCCTCTGCTGCTCTCTCCTCCATCCCTAATTGAAGCCACGCCCTAAACCCCCCTGTCGCGATTCCACCTGCGCCGCCCGTGCTAGCGGACCCCACTGTGCCATCACACCCCTAGCCTCGCCCGCGCCGCCACCTGCCGCCGTTCTCCGACTATGAGCAGCCCCCTTCCATTTTAACTGTAAGTTTTATTTATTTAATTCTATTTCTTTTTCAGTTTAAATATAAAGTATGCATTGATTTAAATGTAGTTTGTATATAAGACTGTTAAAATCTGATTTTATTTAAATTATAAATCGTATTTGGAAATGAGTTTTTATGTATATTTATAAAGCAAAGATTTTTATAATAAGGAAAAGTGTATGATTTTTAAACAAATAAAGATAGTATTTTTAATCTATGAAAGACGATATTTTTATATGATGTAGAGGTTAAAAATATAATTTTTATAATATAGAAAGGTTAAAAATATAATTTTTATACTAGTGACATATTAAAAATACGATTTTTATATTAGATAGATAGTAAAAATTCGATCTTTGTATATGAAATAGAAATATAAAAATATAATTTTTATATAGAAATGAGCGTTGTAAAATTATACGAAGTAGAAATAAAAATATGATTTTTATTTATTGAAATGAAGTGATAAAAATATAATTTTTATTTGAACAGTGTGAAAAGGACTACATTGGAATTTCAAACCGATCCAGACGGTTCAGCAGTTCAACAGTAAAGCACGGCGGAGTGGAACCCTCTGTGAGAACTTCTCACCTTCAATTTTATTTCTTGTTGAAATATATACTAGGATGCAGACGGTGTTTAGTAGCACCCGACACCCGTCGTCCACCGACCATGGACGGCTTGTATGCTTGTTTGTATGATTTTGATGTGTAGTTGATTGTGTGATGTGATGTGAAATGAAATGAAATATTTATATAGTTAAAAATATTTTATAGTTAAAAATAGAATTTTTAACGTGTATATGAAATGAAATAAATTAATATAAACAAATCGAACGATTTGTTTATATACACACATTTGACTGATATTGATGGGGACGATAAATTTTACACATCGCCCAACTGCACAAACAAAATCTGTGTTTGATTGTTTGAAACCCCACACGGGTATTGGGATGATATATGACATACACTAATCCCAATAATTAGCTGTATGTCGATCGATTGACAGACTGTTATAAGCGTTAAATATTTATATTTGATGCTCATACAGTGTAGACCGCACTTTGGATGATGGTTGATGATTTATCGTTGATGTTAGATACGTGTGGTAGAAAATCCATATAATTAACATTATATGGTAATTGATTGGGCCTCATTCTAGTTTTGAAATAGAATATTTGAAAATAGAAATATTTGAAAAAGAAATATTTGAATAGAAATATTTGAAAAAGAAATATTTGAAATAGAATATTTGAAAATAGAAATATATGAAGCCGTGTTGATTAGATTGACGACATTTTGACGTGAACGATATTTATATCGATTTTATTCATTTTATAATGAATATCGTAAGTGATTTCAAAATATATATTTTGAAAAGAATTGAAATTCGAACTGAAACTGAATAAAAATGAATTCGAATTGAAATTGAATAGAAATGAATTCGAATTGAAATTGAATTGAATTGAAAACGAACTGAAATTGAATTAGAAATCAATTTGAATTGAAACCAATTTGAAATGAATTTAAATCGAATTTATAAGGAAAAATTCAATTTTGATTTGAATTTGAAAAGAAGTTGAAATCGTTCTGAAAACGAATTTAAAACGATTTATATAATACGTTTTAAAAGGAAATCGACGAAGTATATATTATATATATATTATATATATATAATATAATGGCCTGAATAGAACGCGCTGCGCTGCGGTAGTTCGTGAATTTCGACCATTGACTTCAAATGGATATTGTGGGAGATTCGACCGTCGGATTCTCCTAAAACCGGAACCTTTGGTTCGTATCGAAAAGAGCTTTCTAACGAATATTAGAAATTTGAAATCTAACGGTTGGATTTGGAATTATGTCCAAATCAAATTTGGAAAAGGTCGCTGTAAGTGCAGTTCGATGGCCGTTGATGGAAATCGACTGTACGGGCCTTGATAAAATTATTAAAAATAGTAATAATTTGTGTAAAATCAAAAGAAATGATTTGTGAAGAATTGAGATGAAAAATTCCATATTTGAAAAGATAAAAATAGATTTTTATCGAAATGAATTAGTTTTGAACTAAAATTATAATTCATTTATTTTTGATATAAATAAAGTGAATTTGAAATGGTTTTGAAATATAACCAGAATTTCCAATAATTGAATTGGAAGGGATTTGAATCGAAACTGTCTCCGGAATATTTCGATGTTGGATTTCATGATGATACAGATATTGTTATGAGAATTTGAAAGATATATTAATATCGTTATTTCCAATACGATATTTGTTGGTCGTAGAATTTGATATTGAATATAAGCCGATATATTTTCTATTCAGAGCCTTGTATTGAATATCAAATGTGATTTGGGTTTGTCGTGAATGGTGTCCTCATTAACACTGTTCTTAAGCCCAGTTGAGAAAAGATTAAATCTTTTTAGTTAGATTTAATGAAGTGTACCAATTAAATAATATTTAAATGGGATTGAATTGGTATTGATTTTTGGGTTTATCGTGAATAGTGTTTTAAATAACACTTGTTCTTTAACCCGATAATTAATGGAATGTGATTTTGGGTTGTCATGAACGGTATCTTCAATAATACTGTTCTTAGACCGAGCGGAGTTAAGAAAATCAGAAACTAATTGGAGATTAGTTAAGTGGAATGGTTTCTTGGGTATTGATCTGATGTTGGTTTCGGCCTTCGGGGTTAATACTTAGGGAATTACTCACTTGCTAATTTACGGTTAGGGACTGATTGAAATGTGATGTGATTTTGGGTTTATCGTGAACCGTGTTTTAAATGACATTGATTCTTTAACCCAGTCACAGGTTAAAACTAAGTGGAGTTTTAATGATTCTTTAATTAGATTGAAAAGATCGAGAATGGAGTATCACCAGTTTTTCTCCAGGCGATAGTTAAATCTTTAATTAGATGTGAACGTGAAATGGTAATTGAATTTACCGATAACACCATGGTGTTAGATATTAAGTATGACCAGTTTTACTTCATGGGATAAATAGGTTGGGGTTGGGAAATTAAAACAAATGATTACTTCAGTAAGGTTCGTTAATCCTGACTAGTTTGAATTGATATTCAAAGGAAGATTAAAGAATAAATTTAAAGGAATTTATCTTTGATAAAATTAATGGGAACCTTTCCCTAAGAATGTGAAATTTAGAAACTAACTGTAGGTTAGCTAAGCAGAATGGTTTCCTGGGTATTGATCTGATGTTGGTTTCGGCCTTCGAGGTTAATATTTAGGGAATTATTCTCTTGTTAATTTACGGTTAGTGATTGATGAATTGGAATGAGGCGTATGTTGTGTTTGTGTAACACATGTTTATTATATACGCGAGTTATTCAGAAAGACCGGGTTCATCCCATTCTGAATAACTGATACGACGATAAGTCGAAGATGAAGACGATGGTAGAAGACCGGAGGTCTTCACGTCGTTTGGATAATTACTGACGATCTTGATTGGGCCGTACACCCAAAAGGAGGGATTCAGTTGGTGGTCGTCCAGACGTACTTGGAGATCGATGGATATGCGGGGTACTAGGTGCCTCCGGTTTCATTCAGACCCAGAACGGACTTGTAAATGGACCGTGTGTCTGACATCGGATTTCATTCTGTGTGACTGATATCGATTGCACAGAGTGGTTTTCCTGTGTGGCGTGCTAAGATGCAAAGGATCAAGGCTTCTGTTGAAAAGCAGAGTCTTGTGGTTGATGATCAAAGCACGACCTGTGTGGCGTAGCTTTGTGTAGCGTTGATTCGCGAGCCTCACACCCCGGTGGTGATCAAAAAATGGGAGAGGACCTTAGGGAGGACATGCGTTTCTTTCTAGTTAGAAGTGGCGTCAGTGGTTTTACACGCCCTGACGAGTTTGACTTATGTGGTTGTTGCTGTTGCGAGGCGCCTCGGTTAGATCTGACGATCCGGGTCCAATGGAGCCATTCGTTGGCTCATTTACGCCCCCAAAGGGCGGGGAAACGCAGTGTTCAGGAATTTTAATCCACATCGGTAGACCGGCCCTGACGATCCAAAGGCTTGACTGAGTACTTGCCTGAGGCTCGGGCTAGAGAGTCTCGAAGTCGGTGAGGACTATCTTTTGCCTCGGTTCACAGATGGAAATCCAATTTCCAAATATGTGACTTTTGCCGTTTTAATTGTATAACTAGTATGGCGACATGGTATATGGAACCCATGCCGTCTATGATTGATATTTATGATTTGAAGTTGTTTTATACACTATGCACTTATAATAGTATCAAATTATTTGTTTTAAACGTACTAAGCATGTTTGGCTATTATAAGGGAAAACACTATCCCCCGGCTTGCGTTGCATTGTGTGATAGGACCTAGGTCTTATAATAGCTTCATTTTTCTTTACTTAGCATTGCGTTGTTTGTTTTATGCACTGGTATTCTTGGGAGGAAACCCGTTCCGTGTTATACGGCGTGGGCCCTTGATTTACCTAACTTTAAAAATAAAGACTAATAACTGTTTTAGTTCTCACACCAGTCACATGACTGACTTGGAGTTTATTGTTTTAACCTAAACTCTGGGTGCCCTTATTTTGACACGGGCAGCTAGTAGTTTTGGTTTTGCAGATTTATATTCACAGGATCCTGGTTTACAGCTGGAACGATATCCGGAAAGCTTTGTATCCATATATCTCCTTCAGTTGTATTTTGTATTATTTTCCGCTGCTATGTAATGTATTGTAATCTCTGATATTTGCCGAATGTATATTATTTGTTTTATACTCTGTATATTCTTGTATTCTGATGGAATTGTTGTAATTTACAATGAAATGTTCTTCCGTCTACGTTCTGATGTGGCTTGTTCTCGACTCAATCCGTGATTTCCCGTAAGGGGGATTTCGGGTCGTTTCAAAAATTGAATTCAAACTTTGTCGGACTGTACCGGGTGCAAAACAAAACAGATTTGAGTGAAACCAAAAATATTTAAATCTGTTAGTGAATACCTTTCTAACGAATCTGAAAAATTGAAGTTTCATAGCGGGATGCAAAAGTTATGGCCAAATGAATTTTCAGAAAGGTCGCTATGGAATTATATAGCCCATGAAAATGGCCATTTTGCATACGACCTCGGAATTCGATGAAACCAATTTTGTTGGATCCGGGATGTGAAGTTATTACTAGGTTTCAAAATTCATAATTTTTGAAGCTAGTATGTGAGCGTGGCAAAGAAAAACGTGTTTTGGTCAATTATAGTTAAATTGGATCGACCAGAAATGGGCCTTTTTACAAACGGTCTCAGAAATCGACGAAACTAGTTTTGTTGGGACCGTATCGTCAAAACATAGCCAGATTTATTTTTCTGGAATTTTTCGAATCATTTTGTGGCCCTGGCAAATTGAAATGTACGTTCAAATCAAATATTGAATGTTTTATATTTTAATTTGAATGAAAACTGACTGAAACATTCGAATGGGCCTTCGAAACATATTCCATTGTGTTCAGAATGGGGGTAAAACGCTAGGGATGACATTCGTTGGGTTTGATTTCGAGTTCGTGTGAGAAAACCCTAATTTCCAAATTAAATAAATAGCAGGCCAATCATATATTTTCTTTTATTATTTTATTTTCTGAAAATATCTCAAAACCCCCCCGATGCTCCAACGATTGAACGGCGCCCGTGTTCCCCTATTCCCTCCCAGATTCCAGCCGCCACCGCCCACGCCAGACCCCGCCACCACCCACGTTCGAAAGCTCTCCCTTCCTCCTTCAAATCCGACCAACCCTCGCCCTCCACCATCGCCTGTGCCTCGAGAATCGAGTCCGAGAAGCCGCCATCTTCCTAGCGCCGCCGCGACCAGATCCAACCACCGATCATCACCAAATCACCCTGCGTCGACTCCCCTCTCCTCTCTCTTCCACGTCACACCCTCCGATCGTCACCACATGGCTCGGATTTCGCGAAAAATTCAAACCCTTATTTGAACCAACGATGAAGGTGTTCCCTTTATATGATTTTAACACTTTTAAGTGTTACAAAACTTTGAAAAATCATATCTTTTTAGTGTGTTAACGAAATTCGATGAAACAGGAAACATCGGGACCGTGTGGACGTCTTCTACATTCTAGAAGAGACCGCATATTTTTCTGAGCCTTCTGCTATTTTTGGTGCAGTGGAACCCAATGTGAGATTTCTAATTTATAAACGATATGGAAAACGACGATGTATAAATTATATAGTCGATGTATAAGTTATATAAGCGTTGTATAAGTTGTACGTTCGATGTATAAGTTGTATATGCGTTGTAAAAATTATATACGTGTTGAAATAGAAGTGAAATGCTATATATATATATATATATAAATACGTCCCTCGTCCACAAACCATTAACGATATTTATTGGTTGTGATTGGTGTGAAAATTGATTGATAGCGAATGGTTGATTGGAATTTTTGTGGTTGATATTGATTGATTGTGGTTGAAAAATACCCGTTTGTGGTTGAGAAATATTTGGTTGAAACCACATAGGATTAGTTTGTGGAAATGAAAAATATATACATGCCGCCTGCGTGCGAACTAGATGCATGATTCCCCATTGTCAAAAACCGCGAGGTTTTAAGGTAGAGCGAGGAGCCGTACTAGGGACGGTCCTGTTTAACTACCCTGCCGTTATGCTGCCGAAATTTTGAATAATATTCATGTGTTTGAATTATTTTCTTTTGTTGAAATTATATTTATTCGTTGAATAGAAAACCTTCATGTGTTGAATCGATATTCATTCGTTGAATTGAAATTCATGTGTTGAATGGTATTCGTGTTTTAAATATAAAAATCACATTTTTATCTATATATATAAACTATAGAAAACCTTCATGTGTTGAATCGATATTCATTCGTTGGATTGAAATTCATGTGTTGAATGGTATTCGTGTTTTAAATATAAAAATCACATTTTTAGCTATATATATAAACTATAGAAAACCGTCATGTGTTGAATCGATATTCATTTGTTGGATTGAAATTCGTGTGTTGAATGGTATTCATATTTTGAAATAAATTGTTTTAAAATAAAAATCTAATTTTTATCATCGATATGAACTGTATAAAATAATTTGTTTTGAAAGAAATTTTTTTATAATAAAAATCCTATTTTTAGTACCTATATGAACTATATAAAATAATAGTGTTTTGAAATGAATTGTTTTACAATAAAAATCACATTTTTATTATATAAATGAATTGTTAAAAATAGTGAAGTGTTGAAATAGAAGACAGTTAAATAAAAATATCATTTTTATCAAATGTATGAAAAGAATATAGTTTTTGAAATCGAAGAATCGATATATATATATAAATAGAATTGAAATATATCGATAAACGAAGCTGCAGTTTGTATTTTGAAACCATGATTTCAAACGATTATACCGAGAGATCCGACCATCGGATTTTCCCGAAACCACAACCGTTGGGTTCGCTTTGGAAAAATCTTTCCAACGGCACCAACTTTGTAAAAATCCAACTGTTGGATTGTCTGGAATGTTCAATTCAAATCTGAAGAAAAACAGCACCAGAATCGATATATATATATATAAATATAATTATATGTAATCGAATAACGACGCTGCAGTTCGTATTTTGAAATCGAAACTTCAAACGATTATACCGGGAGATCCGACCGCCGGAATTTCCCAAAACTGGAACCGCTGGATTCGTTTTGAAAAGATCTTTCTAATGAAGTTAATTTTGTGAAGATCCAATGGTTAGATTTTCAGATATGTGTAAATCAAATCTGAAGAAAAACAGCGTCACGATCGCGTTATGGCCCGAAGCGTCGTTTTGAATAAATTAGCTATTTTAAAATAAATAAAAATAGCGATAAATCGTTATAAAATATTATAAATGATATGGATGTGAAATTTAGAAAATAACTGAAGGTTGGATAAGTCGAATGGTTTCCTGGGTGTTGATCTGATGTTGGTTTCGGCCTTCGGGATTAATATTTGGGAAATCGTTCTCTTACTGATTGACGGTTAGTGACTAATGAATTGAAATGATGCGTATGTATGTTAGTGTTGCACTTGTTTATTATATACGCGAGTTGCTCAGAAAGACCGGGTTTATCCCATTCTGAATAACTGAATCGACGATAAGAAGTCGAAGATGAAGACTGGGGTTGAAGACCGATCTTCACCTCGTTTGGATGGTAACTGAGGTCCTGATTGGGAGGCATCCCGAAATATGGATAATGAGTGGTGATCGTCTAGACATACGTGGGAATCGATGAATATGCGAGGTATTTAGTGCCTCCGGTTTCGTTCAGACCCAGAATGGACTTGCAAATGGATTGTGTGTCTGACATTGGATTTTATTCTATGTTGATTGATCTCTATTAAATATACATCTGTTTGGCGGCGGAGAATTTATTCTTTTGCTTAACGCCCTTCTCTGAAACGCACGAGCTCAGAGGTTGTATATCGATGGACATCAGTCGCATGGCATGAATTATTAGTGTGTCATGCCTAAGTGGCAAATGATCAAGGCTTCTGTTGAAAAGCAAAGTCTTGTGGTGATGATCAAAGCCCCGCCTGTGTGGCGTAGCTTTGTGTATAACGTGAATTCGCGAGCCTCACACCCCAGTATGGACCAGAAACGGGAGAAGGACCTCAGGGAGGGCATGCGTTTCTTTCTAGCTAGGAGTTGTGTCGGTGTTTTTACACGGCCTGACATTTTACTTATGTGGTTGTTGCTGTCGCGAGGCGCCTCGGATACACCGGTGACTATGTGAAGCCGAAGGAGCCATTCGTTGGCTCGTTTACACCCCATAGGGCGGGGAAACGAAGTGTTCAGGCATAATAATCCACATCAGTGGACCGGCCCTAACGATCCAAGGGGCAGTTGCGGCTGTTCCTGAGGGGCGGGCTAGAGCGTCTCGAATTCGGTGAGGACGATCCCTTGCCTCGGTTCATGACGGAAATCCAATTTCCAAATACGTGACTGTGCGGTTTTGATTGTATACCTATATTTGGCGACATAGTGGCATGGGATGCTCATGTCGTCTATGATTGATAGTTATGATTCGAAATTGTTTTTGAAACATATAAACACTAGTAGTAATGTCAAATGCTTTTGTTTTATTTGTATCAAGCATATTTTGGCCATTATAATGTAAAACTCTATCCTCCGGTTTGCGTTGCATTATGTGATGGGAACTGAGTCTTATAATGGCTTCATTTTTATAAAAATCATTGCGATGTTTAAAAGAAAGATTTGTTTTTAAAGTACTGGCAATCCAATGGAGTAAACCCGTTCCACGAAAGTGGCGTGGTCCTGTGATTAGCCATATTATTAATGTGTAGAGTAGATTTCTCATACCAGTCCCATGACCGAATCGTAGTTTGTTTCACTTTCAAACTTGGGTGCCCCTTTTTCTACATGGGCAGCCTTGTATTCAGGTTTAGCTGGCTCTTTCTGGATAGCTGGAGCTGAAGATGGATTCTATTATTTATCTCTTTTTATGCTGTTCAGCTCCTATTGTACATTATGTTTATTTCCGTTGTAGACATTTATGTATAGCTGAACTGTATTTGTACTAAGTATGATCCTGTATACTGTGTAACTCTGATGATTACGTTTATCCAGTGTATTCTATTGTACATTATCTGGTGTATTTATTTATTTCTGTTCTGCTATTATCTGTTTCTATGTTATATTCCAAAGATTACCCTTGTCTCCGTCTGTACGTGAAATGGGGTCGTCACATTGTGGTATCAGAGCTTTGGTTAAGCTTAGTTCTGGAATATAATATATTAACGAACTCGTCAGAAATAGAACCAGTAGTGTTCTAGGACGAGTAACTCATTACAGGTAGGATCAGTAATATCCTAGTATGAGTAGCAGAATGAAATAACACCTAGATAGACACATTTACATTCAAGTATTTGTCTCTAAGTTTTGAAATATCTTTTCTGTGACCTGACACTTGATCTGCTGTTTGCAGAAGTACTAGAAAATGAGTGCCATAAATAGAAGAAGTAATACTGACCCGGATATAGAAGCTCTATTTATGAAATATAGAAATCTGGGTAGAAAACCCTTCTCGGGTGAAGAATCAATTATGAAAACACAAGCCTGGATTTGTTCGGTTGAGAAAATCTTTGAAGGATTAAAGCTGAGGGATGACTAGAAAAGATTACTGGCCTCCTGGGCACTCAAAGACGAAGCTTTGTTCTGGTGGGATTCGGTTATCAAGGATAATCCATAAGGTGATATCACCTGGGATAGATTCAAAGTGATTTTCCTAGAAAGATTTACTCCTCCAGAAGCAATTGAGCGGCTATGTGATGAATTTTCTTATTTGATACAAGGAGATATGACCATTCCAGAATATCATAAGAAATTCAATGAACTTTCTCACTTTGCCCCTCATCTAATTCAAAATCTGAAGAGGAAGAATTTGAGATTTATCAACGGGCTTCAAAGAAAATATCAGAATAGTGTAATGAGGAATGTGAAGCTTCCTTTTTCAGACATGATTTATATGGCTTATCAGTACGAAGATCTCGACAAGAAAGGCATGTTACAGTACGAAGAGGAAGTCAGCTCTAGTAATAAATTTGAGTCTGAAACTGATCGTCCCGAAGCCAATACAATGTCAGAGGTCAGTAAGAAGCCCAGAGCCATGAGGAAGAGGACTAGATCTGAGAAAGAACCGATAATGACTGCCATATGCTCAAGCTGCAATAGGCAGGGACATTTGGCGAAAAATTGCAAGTCTTCGAACAAACGAAGAAAGGATGAATCTAAATCCAAGAACAAGTTTCATTCAGCCCGAGAATGTAATCTTTGTCATCGGGCTGGTCACGTAAAGCAAGACTGCTGGATGTTAAAAAAGACCAATGTGGTTCAAGTAAATGAAGTGGCAGAAACTTCAGCACCCTCAGCAAGTCAGGAAAGGGATGATGTCCTAGGAGGCACGCTAACTGTCAAAGATATTACAGTTAAAGTACTGTATGACACCGACGCGTCGCGAAGCTTTGTTGCAAAGAATGCAGCTAAGAAACTGGATTTAAATTTGAAGAAGCTGAAGGGACCAATGACTGTCCAGAATCCGGTTGGGGGTTCCATTAATCTCAGTTAGGTTTGTAGAGTGTCGGTTTCCTTTTCTCGTTATCGGTTCCCTACCATCGCGGCTGTCATGAATTTTACAGAGTTTGATCTTATCTTGGGGTTAGACTGGTTGACCAAATATGAAGCTGAGGTTAAATGCGCCGACAGAGTCATTAAGGCGAAAATTAAATCAGGTGATTATATAACGATCCCCTGTGAAGGTCAAAATGCTAATAGAAAAGACTTCTGGGCAGCTTTGGATGTCTCTCCAGCCCAAATAGAAAATATCCCTGAAGTCACAGAGAATATTCCTGACCTCATCAAAGACATTCCTGTCGTCAAAAAATATGCGGAGGTGTTTGAAGAAGTTGTTCGCTTACCCCCGCAGAGAGAAATAGATTTCAAGATCGCTTTGATTCCGAATGCAAGGCCGGTAGTTCACGCTATTTGAAGAATGTCCTTGAAAGAGAAAGAAGAACTTGACAATCAAACACGACAGCTAGTATGGAAGGGTCTGATCAGGCCTAGTTTCTCTGATTGGGGAGCAGCAGTGGTGTTTGTCCCAAAATCTGACGGTACTCTACGGCTATGTGTGGATTATCGTGATTTGAACAAGCAGACAATAAAGAACAAATATCCATTGCCGCGAATTGATGATTTATTGGATCGTCTGAATGGAGCACAAGTATTCTCAAGAATGGACCTAGCTACAGGCTTCCATCAACTTCGAATTGCCGAAGAGTGTGTTCCAATGACAGCATTCAGAGGTCCAGACTTATTCTACGAGTGGTTAGTAATGTCGTTCAGCTTATGTAACGCTCCAGCATACTTCGTCGATTTGATGAATAGAGTGTTCAGAGGAGTTTTGAATAAATTTGTTCTGGTTTTTATTGACGATATTCTAATCTTCTCTAAATCAAGGGCCGAACATGAAAAACATTTGGAACAGGTTCTGGAAATCCTCAGAAGGAATGTATTAAAAGCCAAACTATCCAAATGTATATTCTGGCAAGATGAAGTGAAATTTCTGGGCCACGTCGTATCGAAAGAAGGAATTGCTGTGGATCCAAGTAAAATCACAGCTATTCAAAATTGGAAACAGCCCAGTACTCCTACAGAAGTCCGCAGTTTTCTCGGATTGGCTAGTTATTACCGGAAGTTCGTTAAAAACTTTTCGAAGATATCTGGTCACTTAACGAAGCTTACAAAGAAGCACTCTAAATTCAAATGGACTCCAGAAAGTGAGGAGGCTTTTGAAGAGCTAAAGTTAAGATTAACGACAGCTCCAGTGTTAACCATCATCGATGGCAATCAGGATTTGGAAGTCTGGACTGATGCTTCTAGAGAAGGCCTTGGTGCAGTGTTAATGCAAAGGGGTCAAGTGATTGCTTATGCTAGCCGTCAGCTGAAGCCACATGAAAAGAACTACGTAACTCATGATCTTGAGTTATTGGCTATAGTATTCTCTTTGAAAATCTTGAGACACTATCTTCTGGGTGAGAAATTCGAACTGTATACATACCATCAGTCGTTAAAGTATCTGTTCACCCAGAAAGACTTGAATCTGAGGCAGCAACGTTGGCTAGAGTTCCTTGCAGCATATGATTTTGAAATTCTGTACACTCCAGGGAAAGCCAATGTCGTGGCCGATGCGTTAAGCCGAAAGAATGAAATGATCACCAGTTTTATCATTGCGACTTCTTTGATTGAAAAGATATCGGCTCTCCAAAAAGACGACCAATTTATTAAAGGAATGAGTCAGAGAATTCGTGAAGGCAATGCTTCGGATTTCTAGCTCGACAACGAAGGGATTCTGAGGTTAGAGGGACGAATTTGTGTTCCAGAAATTCCTGAACTCAGAAGAGATGTGCTTGATGAATGCCACAAATCTAAGCTCAGTATCCATCCGGGTGTGAGTAAAATGTATAACGATATCAAGCGAACATTCTGGTGGAAGTCGTTAAAGAGAGACATCTCGATATATGTTAGTCGATGCCCTACTTGCCAGCTAGTCAAAAGCGACCAACAGAAACTGGCTGGATTGTTACAACCGCTAGACGTTCCTGGTTGGAAGTGGGAACATATTTCCATGGACTTCATTGATGGTTTGCCCAGAACCATAAAAGGAAATGATAGTATTTCGGTGATCGTAGATCGCTTCACGAAGACCGCCCATTTCATACCTGTTAGATCAAACAGAACTGCTCAGAGTCTGGCGCAGATATACTTCAGGGAAATAGTTAGACTACATGGAGTGCCGCTCAGTATAGTCAGTGATAGAGATACAATATTTACTAGCAAATTCTGGGAGGCATTTCAAGTAGAACTGGGAACAAAGCTGAATCTAAGCACCGCTTATCATCCTCAGACAGATGGTCAGACTGCGAGAGTGAATCGTATTTTAGAAGATCTATTGCGGGCTTGTGTTCTAGATTTCGGTGGATCATGGGAAGACCATCTACATTTGGCTGAATTCTCTTATAACAATAGCTACCAGGCGAGTCTGACAATGTCACCATTCGAAGCATTATATGGTAGACCGTGCCGATCTCCTGCTTGTTGGGTTGAACCCGGTAATAGACTTTTGTTGGGGCCAGACATGATCCGAGAAGCTGCCGACAAAGTCGATTTCATTAAGAAGCGATTACTCGCCGCTCAAAGCCGACAGAAGAGCTATGCCGATAGAAGAAGAAGGGATATATCATTTGTTGTTGGCGACTATGTATATTTAAAAGTATCGCCGATGAGAGGAGTTATCCGGTTCGGTAAAACTGGAAAGTTAGCGCCCAAATTCATTGGTCCGTTTCCTATTCTGGAACGGATCGGAACTCTCGCTTATAGGGTTAAACTGCCGGATTGGTTGCCTGGAGTTCATGATGTATTTCACATATCTCAACTTCGAAAGCACGTACATGATCCAGACTTGATCGTGGAAGAAGCAGCTCAACAGGATATTGAAATTACTCCCGAAGTAGCTGTGAGAAGAGAGCCGCTCAAGATCATCGGCAAAGAAACCAAAGAGCTGAGGAACAAGAAAGTTCACTTAGTCAAAGTGCAATGGAGTGGGGATCCGCGAGATTGTACTTGGGAAACTGAGGAGATCATTCAGAAAGCCTATCCTAGATGCCGAGTGGATATCTCTGATTGACTCCGGTGCAAGGTACATTTACCATACTTTGCATTACCAATTAGTTCTCTACTCTGTTGTTATTTTCTTTCCATGGATGTGCACTTTTAATTCGATGGTCTGAATGATTTTAAAAGAGTATAGGAATTGATTAGTATATCTTTGAAAAGTTAAAAACAATTTGATTGTTATTTGTGTTGTGTGATTGTAGAGTTGATTAATTGAATTATTAAAACAATAGTTAATTTAATCCATAATAGAATGAATGGTAGGATTTAATCGATTATATCGCACATTGAACTGATTAGAAAATAGATAGAAATATATACATGTGTATTATATATGTTTGAACAGGTAAATGGATAGCTGTTGAGTAAAGATTTTATTTGCGTGCCCGACGAATAGGTAAACCTTAATGAGTTGGATGCGAATTATTATTATATCAACTCCTGTGAATGCCATTGGATGCGGAGTGCTGGTTATTCTGTGTGTAATCATAAATGTCGCCATAGGATAGTAACAATTAATTTTGAACTACACTGCATGGCATACTTCTGAAGATAGGCATACTTCATCATATACCACATAAGCATTTGGAGCTTGTGTGACGAGGTGGAAGATTTACCATACGAGCGAGAGGCTTGTATGGCAATGACTATATTTTACAGGTTGAACTGATGACTGATATGGACTATTTAAATTGTAACGATAAAATTGCCAGATTAATAAAAAAACCACACGGGTCTGGAGTTTACAATAAACACGTCTCTCTAGTTATTAGATACGGCATATGGACTATTTATTTCCCACACGGGACGAGGTGACGAGGATTTATCCTCTGGAGCATTTAAAATACACACTCCCTCAGGCTTTGACAAGGTGACAAGAATTTATTCTCTGGAGTTATTATCTATACACGCTCCCCTGTAAACACCAGAATATATCACTATAAATATGTGTATGCTTGTTAGGATTTATTGGGTACCTAATACGGCCCGATAAATTTCCAAACCTCTCCCCGTACAAAAGAGGTTATGGCGAAAATTTTCGAAAATTCCGGGTGTTAGCCAAATTTTTGAAGAATTTGAAAATTCTCAAAAACTGAAAAGTTGGAGAATGGAAGCCAGGTTGAACGTAGAGTTGATTAATCAAACCACTTTCGACATTGTTCCTTTTCGGGGACGAAAAATTTTAAGTGGGGGAGATTGTAACGACCCAGAAAATATGAACCAATTTAAAAAAATTTAATTGGCTAAAATAGTGGATTTTAAACATTTAAAATAAATATTTTAAATAAGAAAGATGAAAACTGAGTTTGAATCGACAATTGAAAAGGAATATAATTAACTCTAATTATAAACAAGGCATGAAATGGCGCTGCAGTTTCAAAAATTGAATTCAAACTTTGTCGGACTTTACCGGGTGCAAAACAAAACGGATTTGAGTGAAACAAAAAATATTTAAATCTGTTAGTGAATACCTTTCTAACGAATCTGAAAAATCAAAGTTTCAAAGAGGGATGCAAAAGTTATGTCCAAATGAATTTTCAGAAAGGTCGCTATGGAATTTATATAGCCCGTGAAAATGGCTATTTTGAATACAACCTCGGAATTCAACGAAACCACTTTTGTTGGATCCGGGATGTGAAGTTATTGCTAGGTTTCAAACTTCATAATTTTTGAAGCTAGTATGTGAGCGTAGCAAAGAAAAACGTGTTTTGGTCAATTACAGTTAAATTGGATCGACCAGAAATGGGCCTTTTTGCAAACGGTCTCAGAATTCGACGAAACTAGTTTTGTTGGGACCGTATCATCAAAACATAGCCAGATTTATTTTTCTGGAATTTTTCGAATCAGTTTGTGGCCCTGGAAAATTGAAATGTACGTTCAAATCAAATATTGAATGTTTTATATTTTAATTTGAATGAAAACTGACTGAAACATTCGAATGGGCCTTCAAAACATATTCCATTGTGTTTGGAATGGGGGTAAAACGCTAGGGACGACAGTCGTTGGGTTTGATTTCGAGTTCGTGTGAGAAAACCCTAATTTCCAAATTAAATAAATAGCGGGCCAATCATATATTTTCTTTTATTATTTTATTTTCTGAAAATATCTCAAAAACCCCCGGATGCTCCGGCGATTGAACGGCGCCCGTGTTCCCCTGTTCCCTCCCAGATTCCGGCCGCCACCGCCCACGCCAGACCCCGCCACCACCCACGTTCGAAAGCTCTCCCTTCCCCCTTCAAATCCGACCAACCCTCGCCCTTCACCATCGCCTGTGCCTCGAGAATCGAGTCCGAGAAGCCGCCGTCTTCCTAGCGCCGCCGCGACCAGATCCGACCACCAATCATCACCAAATCACCCTGCGCCGACTCCCCTCTCCTCCCTCTTCCATGTCACACCCTCCGATCGTCAGAAAAATTCAAACCCTTGTTTGAACCAACGATGAAGGTGAATCCTTTATATGATTTTAACACTTTTAAGTGTTACAAAACATTGAAAAATCATATCTTTTTAGTGTGTTAACGAAATTCGATGAAACAGGAAACATCGTGACCGTGTGGACGTCTTCTACATTCTAGAAGAGACCGCATATTTTTCTGAGCCTTCTGCTATTTTTGGTGGAGTGGAACCCAATGTGAGATTTCTAATTTATAAACGATATGGAAAACGACAATGTATAAATTATATAGTCGATGTATGAGTTATATAAGCGTTGTACACCTCTTGTATAAGCGTTGTATAAGTTGTACGTTCGATGTTTAAGTTGTATATGCGTTGTAAAAATTATATATGTGTTGAAATAGAAGTGAAATGCTATATATATATACGCCTCTCGTCCACAAACCATGGACGATATTTATTGGTTGCGATTGGTGTGAAAATTGATTGATAGCGAATGGTTGATTGGAATTGTTTGTGGTTGATATTGATTGATTGTGGTTGAAAAATACTCGTTTGTGGTTGAGAAATATTTGGTTGAAACCACATAGGATTAGTTTGTGGAAATGAAAAAAAAATATACATGCCGCCTGCGTGCGAACTAGATGCATGATTCCCCATTGTCAAAAACCGCGAGGTTTTAAGGTAGAGCGAGGAGCCATACTAGGGACGGTCCTGGTTTTAACTACCCTGCCGTTATGCTGCCGAAATTTTGAATAATATTCATGTGTTTGAATTATTTTCATTTGTTGAAACTATATTTATTCTTTGAATAGAAAACCTTCATGTGTTGAATCGATATTCATTCGTTGAATTGAAATTCATGTGTTGAATGGTATTCGTGTTTTAAATATAAAAATCACATTTTTATCTATATATATAAACTATAGAAAACCTTCATGTGTTGAATCGATATTCATTCGTTGGATTGAAATTCATGTGTTGAATGGTATTCGTGTTTTAAATATAAAAATCACATTTTTATCTATATATATAAACTATAGAAAACCTTCATGTGTTGAATCGATATTCATTCGTTGGATTGAAATTCATGTGTCGAATGGTATTCATATTTTGAAATAAATTGTTTTAAAATAAAAATCTAATTTTTATCATTGATATGAACTATATAAAATAATCTTGTTTTGAAAGAAATTGTTTTATAATAAAAATCCTATTTTTATTACCTATATGAACTATATAAAATAATAGTGTTTTGAAATGAATTGTTTTACAATAAAATTCACATTTTTATTGTATAAATGAATTGTTAAAAATAGTGAAGTGTTGAAATAGAAGACAGTTAGAGAAAAATATCATTTTTATCAAATGTATGAAAAGAATATAGTTTTTGAAATCGAAGAATCGATATATATATATATATATATATATAAATAGAATTGAAATATATCGAAAAACGAAGTTGAAGTTCGTATTTTGAAACCGTGATTTCAAATGATTATACCGAGAGATCCGACCATCGGATTTTCCCGAAACCGCAACCGTCGGGTTTGCTTTGGAAAAATCTTTCCAACGGCACCAACAATGTAAAAATCCAACGGTTGGATTGTCTGGAATGTTTAATTCAAATCAGAAGAAAAACAGCGCCAGAATCGATTATATTTATATATATATATATATATAATTATATTTAATTGAATAACGACGCTGCAGTTCGTATTTTGAAATCGAAACTTCAAACGATTATACCGGGAGATCCGATTGTCGGAATTTCCCGAAACTGGAACCGTTGGATTCGTTTTGAAAAGATCTTTCTAATGAAGTAAATTTTGTGAAGATCCAATGGTTAGATTTTCAGATATGTGTAAATCAAATCTGAAGAAAAACAGCGCCACGGCCGCGTTATGGCCCGAAGCGTCGTTTTGAATAAATTAGCTATTTTAAAATAAATAAAAATAGCGATAAATCGTTATAAAATGTTATAAACGATATGGATGTGAAATTTAGAAAATAACTGAAGGTTGGATAAGTCGAATGGTTTCCTGGGTGTTGATCTGATGTTGGTTTCGGCCTTCGGGATTAATATTTGGGAAATCGTTCTCTTACTGATTGATGGTTAGTGACTAATGAATTGAAATGATGCGTATGTATGTTAGTGTTGCACTTGTTTATTATATACGCGAGTTGCTCAGAAAGACCGGGTTTATCCCATTCTGAATAACTGAATCGACGATAATAAGTCGAAGATGAAGACTGGGGTTGAAGACCGATCTTCACCTCGTTTGGATGGTAACTGAGGTCCTGATTAGGAGGCATCCCGAAATATGGAAATGAGTGGTGATCGTCTAGACGTACGTGGGAATCGATGAATATGCGAGGTATTTAGTGCCTCCGGTTTCGTTCAGACCCAGAACGGACTTGCAAATGGACTGTGTGTCTGACATTGGATTTTATTCTATGTTGATTGATCTCTATTAAATATACATCTGTTTGGCGGCGGAGAATTTATTCTTTTGCTTAACGCCCTTATCTGAAACGCACGAGCTCAGAGGTTGTATATCGATGGGCATCAGTCGCATGGCATGAATTGTTAGTGTGGCATGCCTAAGTGGCAAATGATAAAGGCTTCTGTTGAAAAGAAAAGTCTTGTGGTGATGATCAAAGCCCCGCCTGTGTGGCGTAGCTTTGTGTATAACGTGAATTCGCGAGCCTCACACCCCAGTATGGACCAGAAACGGGAGAAGGACCTCAGGGAGGGCATGCGTTTCTTTCTAGCTAGGAGTTGTGTCGGTGTTTTTACACGGCCTGACATTTTACTTATGTGGTTGTTGCTGTTGCGAGTCGCCTCGGATATACCAGTGACTATGTGAAGCCGAAGGAGCCATTCGTTGGCTCGTTTACGCCCCATAGGGCAGGGAAACGCAGTGTTCAGGCATAATAATCCACATCGGTGGACCGGCCCTGACGATCCAAGGGGAAGTTGCGGCTGTTCCTGAGGGGTGGGCTAGAGCGTCTCGAATTCGGTGAGGACGATCCATTGCCTTGGTTCATGACGGAAATCCAATTTCCAAATACGTGAATGTGCGGTTTTGATTGTATACCTATATTTGGCGACATAGTGGCATGGGATGCTCATGTCGTCTATGATTGATAGTTATGATTCGAAATTGTTTTTGAAACTTATAAACACTAGTAGTAATGTCAAATGCTTTTGTTTTATTCGTATCAAGCATATTTTGGTCATTATAAGGTAAAACTCTATCCTTCGGTTTGCGTTGCATTGTGTGATGGGAATTGGGTCTTATAATGGCTTCATTTTTATAAAAAGCATTGCGATGTTTAAAAGAAAGATTTGTTTTTAAAGTACTGGCAATCCAATGGAGTAAACCCGTTCCACGAAAGTGGCGTGGTCCTGTGATTAGCCATATTATTAATGTGTAGAGTAGATTTCTCATACCAGTCCCATGACTGACCCGTAGTTTGTTTCACTTTCAAACTCGGGTGCCCCTTTTTCTACACGGGCAGCCTTGTATTCAGGTTTAGCTGGCTCTTTCTGGATAGCTGGAGCTGAAGATGGATTCTATTATTTATCTCTTTTTATGTTGTTCAGCTCCTATTGTACATTATGTTTATTTCCGCTGTAGACATTTATGTATAGCTGAACTGTATTTGTACTAAGTATGATCATGTATACTGTGTAACTCTGATGATTACGTTTATCCAGTTTATTCTATTGTGCATTATCTGGTGTATTTATTTAATTCTGTTCTGCTATTATCTGTTTCTGTGTTATATTCCAAAGATTACCCTTGTCTCCGTCTGTACGGGAAATGGGGTCGTCATAGGGGTGCGTTGGAGGGAACGGCGGTGGCTCCGCCGATTGTCGAGCGCTTTCCTCCCTTTTTTTTCTTTTTTTTATTTGCGTTGACCGGTCTGGGGAAAGAGAGAGTGGAGGGTAGGGGTTATATAATATATATATATATATATATATTTAATTATTTTAAATTCTAAAATCAACTTTTTTATTTTCAACTCGAAATCGAACCCACAGACTGTCGTCCCTAGCTAAATACCCCCATTTCGAACACAATGGGATATGTTTCGTAGGCCAATTTGGTCGTTACGATCAATTTCCATTAAATTTAAAATATAGATCAGTATATATTCAATTTGAACGCACATTTTAATTTACCGGGGCCACATACTAACTCAGAAAATTCCAGAAAAATATTTTCTAGCTTCGTATTTACGATACGGTCCTAACAAAACCAATTTCGTCGAATTCTGAGACCATTTGAAAAATGGCCATTTTCCAGTCGATTAAAATCAACTGAAATTGGTCAAACGCATTTAAGTAGCCACGCTCACATATTAATTCTAAAAATTATGAAAATTGGCATCTAGCAATAATCTGACATCACGGATCCACCAAAACTGGTTTCGTAAAAAACAGAGGTCGTTTGCAAAATGGCTATTTTTAAGGCCTTTATATTATATTTAAATATATATAAATTCCACAGCGACTATTCCGTATTTTCAACTGGGCATATCTTACACTCTATAAAGTGAAGTCTCAGTTTCTTAACTTCGTTTGAAAAATATTCTTATACAGATTCAAATATTTCTGTGTAGTATTTATTCATACTCTGTATATTCTTGTAATCTGATGGAGTTGTTGTAATAAACAATGAATTGTTCTTTCACTTGCATTCTGATTTGTCTTGTCCTCACAGTAATTCGTTATTTCTCTTCTCTTCGGAGACCGGGGAAGTTCGGGTCGCTTCCCCACCCACGCCACCGCCCTCCGCTTCTCTTCCCCTCCGATCAGTCCTCCCTCTCCCCCGTACTCCTTCAATTGCGACGCTAACGAAGACCCCAATCGATGAAAATCCGACGCCCTCCTCTCGAACCCCCTTCATCCTCGTTGAAACCCATATCCCCCAAAGCCCTAAAACCCTGAAATCCCCAAACCTGGCCACTGCCCCACCGCACCGGCCATCTGCGCCTCCCCCTTGACGCTCCGACGTTCTCAAGCGCTCCTCGGCCTCCTCAGCACTGTGAAGACCCCCACCCAGTTGCTTCGAGCTTGGCTAAAAGGGTAAGTTTTATAATTTTTAAGTTTAACATAAAAACTGATTTTATTTTAGCTAATTTAAATATGAAACATGGTTTAACTTCAGTTTTAGAAGTATAAAAGGATGATTTTATTTCATATTTTTATGACAAGTAGATCATGATAAAGACTGGGTTTTCTTATAGGAAAGTCAAGATTTTTATATAAGAAAGGTTCGATTTTTATAATAAGAAAGGTTCGATTTTTATAAAGAGAAAGACGATGTTTTTATGTAGAGAAAGACGATATTTTTATATAGTGAAAGATCGAATTTTTATATAGAAGAAAGCGTTTTAAAAATATAATCTTCACATTATATGAAGTTAAATAAAAATATGATTTTTATACAGTAGAGATTATAAAAATATATTTTTTATATTATAAAAAGAATAAAAATATGATTTTTAGCATAGGTGAAGTATAAAAATATAATCTTTTATATTGTAGGAGTATAAAAATATAATTTTTATATGGGTAAGATAGTAAAAATATCATCTTTATAAATATAGCGAAATAAAAATCTGATTTTTATTATATATATGTTGAGATAAAGATGTGATTTTTATAGTGATAAAATAAAAATTAAATCTTTATATTTGAAAAGGCAAAATCTTTATATAGAGAATAGCGTGATTAAAATATAATCTTTATTATATGAACACCATTGTAAAAATAGAATTTTTATCTATATAGTAGCGATATAAAAATATAATTTTTATATACAAAGCAACAATATAAAAATGTGATTTTTATATATGTAGTGGCTACGGACAACAAAAGTGACAAAAGGCGAGAACAGCGATGACTTCTATATAAGAAGAGTCGAGGCGTTTGGATTAGCTAGTCGGTGAGAACTTCTCACTCTAAATTTCTTTTTCTAGTTATATATATATATATATATATATACTAGGATACAGACGGTGCTTAACAGCACCCGACACCCGTCGTCCACAGACCATGGACGGCTTGTATGCTTGTTTGATGTGTTGTGAAATTTGTTTGTGATGTTGATGTGAAATAGATTCATGTGTTGGAATAAATTAATTATCGTTAAAAATATAATTTTTAACGTGAATATGAATATAGTGAATGTGAATAAATAAATATTCATTTACAAACCGGACGGTTTGTTTATGTACACCTATTTGAAGGATATTGATTGGGACGATAAATTTTACACATCGCCCAACTGCACAAGTAATATTCAGTGTTTGTTGATTTGAAACCCCACACGGGTGTTGGGATGATATTGGGCGTACACTAATCCCAATTATTTAATTGTATGTCGATCGATTGGTCGACAGGCTGTGTAAGAATTAATTAATTATATTTGATGCTTATGCAGTTGTGTGGTGCACTTTGGATGATGATTGATTGCTTATCGTTGCTATTATATACATGTGTTGTATGGAATCCATATAATTAACATTATATGGTAATTGATTGGGCCTCATTCCAATTGGGAAAATAAAGAATGGAATAAAATAAAGATTCATGTGTTGAATAACAAAAATAGTCATGTGTTGACGATATTCATGTGTTGAAACTATTCATGGGTTGAGTAAAATATTTTAATAACAAAATTTACATCTTTATCATATTTAAGATTAGACACCACTTTACGATTGGAATCTGATTTAAAATCAAACGATAGATACCATAATTTTATAAAATATATTACATAAAAAAAATAGTCGTGTGTTGACAGTACTCATGTGTTCGTGTGTTGAAAAAAAATATAGATTCATGTGTTGAATGGAATAAATATTTATTTGTTGAATAGAATAAAGAATTTATTGAAATATATAAAGCCGTGTTGATTAGAGTTGTGCTATTTTGACGTGAACGATATTTATATCGATTATATTCGTTTTTATAATGAATATAGAAAAGGTAGTGATTTCAAAATATAAAGTTTTGAAAATATTATCATTTATATAGTAATGATATGAAATATTCAATTTTGATTGGAAATTGAATATAGAGTTGAAATGGTTTTGAAAACGAATTTAAAACGATTTATAAAATACGTTTTAAAAGGAAATCGATGAAATATATATAATACATATTATATATATATAATGGCCTGAATAGAATGCGCCGCGGCAGTTCGTGAATTTCGACCATTGACTTCGAATTGACGTTACGGTAGATCCGACCGTCGGATTCTCCTAAAACCGGAACCATTGGGTTCGTATCGAAAATAGCTTTCCAATGAATATTAGAAATTCGAAATCTAACGGTTGGATTTGGAATTATGTCCAAATCAAATTTGGAAAAGGTCGTTGTAAGTGCAGTTCGATGGCTGTTGATGGAAATCGACTGTACGGGCTTGATAAAATTATTAAAAATATTAATAATTAGTGGAAAATCATAATATGTGAATTGGGAAAAATTGGGATGAAAAACTCCACATTTGAAAAGTTAAAAATAGATTTTTATCGAAATGAACTAGTTTTGAACTAGAATTAAAATCAATTTATTTTTGAAATAAATAAATTGAATTTGAAAGTGATTTTAAAAATAATCAATATTCCCAATACATGAATTGGACTGGAGTTGAATCGAAATTATCTTCGGAATATTTCGATGTTGGATTTCGTGACTATACAGATATTGTTATGGGAATTTGAAAGATGTATTTTATATCGTTATTTCCAATACGATATTTGTCGGTTTGAGGATTTGATATTGAATATAAGCCGGTATATTTTCTATTCAGAGCCTTGTATTTAATATCAAATGTGATTTGGGTTTGTCGTGAATGGTGTCTTCATTAACATTGTTCTTAAGCCCAATAGAGAGAAAGATTAAATCTTTCTATTTAGATTTAATGAATTGTATCAATTAAATAATATTTAATTGGAATTGAATTTGAATTGGTTTTTGGGTTTATCGTGAGCGGTGTTTTGAACAACACCTGTTCTTTAACCCGATTAACAATAAAGTGTGATTTTGGGTTTATCATGAATCGTGTTTTAGATGACATTGGTTCTTTAACCCAGTTAAAGACAGGATATTGATTTTTGGGAAGATTAAAACTAAGTGGAGTTTTAATGAACTTTTAATTAGATTAAAATGTGAATTGGTAATTTAAATTATCAAATCTGAAAAGTGATCGAGAATGGAGTATCACCAGTTTTGCTCCAAAGCGATAGTTAAATCTTTAATTAGATTTGAACGTGAAATGGTAATTAACTTTACCGATAACACCGTGGTGTTAGATATGGAGTATTACCAGTTTTGCTCCATGGGATGAATAGGTTGGGATTGGGAAATAAAATAAATAATTACTTCGGTGTGGTTCGCTAATCCCGACTAGTTTGGAAAACCATAAAATGGTTTGAAATGATATCCAAAGGAAGATTAAAGAATAAATTTGGAAGAATTTATCTTTGATAAAATTAATGGGAGCCTATTCCCTAAGAATGTGATTTTGTGAATAAAAGAATATTCTGAATTGGAATGAGGCGTTTGTTGTGTTTGTGTAACATTTGTTTATCATATACGTGGGTTACTCAGAAAGGCCGGGTTTATACCCATTCTGAATAACCGATTCAACGAGATGTCGAAGATGAAGACAGTGGTTGAAGACCGGAAGTCTTCACATCGTTTGGGTGATTACCGGTGATCTTGATTGGGATGTACACCCAAGATGAGGGAAACAGTTGGTTATCGTCCAGGCGTACTTGGAGATGGATGGATATGCGAGGAAAGTACCTCCGGTTTCGTTCAGACCCAGAACGAACTTGTAAATGGATTGTGTGTCTGACATTGGATTTTATTCTGTGTTGATTGATCTCTATTAAATATGCATCTGTCGTATGGTGTGTTTTTATAACCCTTGTTTATAAGATACACGAGTTATTCAGAAAAACAGGGTTTATCCCATTAAGAATAACTGAATCGTCGATAAGTCGCGGATGAAGACGGTGATTGAAGACCGGAGGTCTTCACATCGTTTGGATGATTACTGATGTCTTGATTGGGCTGTACACCCAAGACAAGGTAATAAGTGGTGATCATCCAGATGTACTTGGAGGTCGACCGGATATGCGAGGACCTCTCTGATGTATTGGATATGTGGGACGAGGAATAAGGTGCCTCTGGTTTCGTTCAGACCCAGAACGAACTTGTAAATGGATGTGTGTTTGACATTGGATTTTATTCTATGTTGATTGATCTCTATTAAATATATATTTGTTTGGTGGCGGAGAATTTATTCACCTGCTTAACACCCTTCTCTGTGACGTACGAGCTCAGGGGATATAGATCGATAGACATCATTCGCATGGCGTGAATTGTCAGTGTGGCATGCTGAGATGCTAATGATCAAGGATTTTGTTGAAAAGCAGAGTCTTGTGGTTGATGATCAAAGCACTACTTTAATATAGCATAGCTTTGTGTATAGTGTTAATTCGCGAGCCTCACACCCCGGTGTGAACCAGAAACGGGAGAGGACTTCAGGGAGGACGTGCGTTTCTTCTAGCTTGAAGTGGTATCATGGTATGGAGCCCAAACATTTTTAATTATGTGGATGATAGAAAGCGAGGCGCCTCGAATATATCGGTCACTACGGGGCCGATGGATGGTTTGGTCGATATACTGACCAGTTTACGCCCCATAGGTTGGGAAAACATATTGTTCAGGCATTTTAATCCACTCCGTGTGGACCGGCCCTGACGATCCAAGGGCTCACCTATGTCTGGGTCCTGAGGCTCGGGCTAGAGAGTCTCGAAGTCGGTATGGACGATCCCTTGCCTTGGTTCACAGATGGAAATCCAACTTCCAATACGACATTGTGTGGTTTTATTATAAACCTATTTGGCGACATAGTAACATGGGATACTATGCCGTCTATGATTGATACATTTATATTTGAAGTTGTTTTATATAATTTACACTTATAATAGTATCAAAATGATTTGTTTTAAACGTATCAAGCATGTTTGGCTATTATAAGGTAAAACTCTATTCTCCGGCTTGCGTTGTATTGTGTGATGGGGCCTGAGTCTTATCATAGCTTCATTTTTCCAAAAAGCATCGCGTTGTTTGTTATATGCACTAGTATTCTTGGGAGAAAACCTGTTCCGTGGTATACGTCGTGGTCCCTTGATTTTTCTAACTTTAAAATCAAGCTAATAACTGTTTTAGTTCTCACAACAGTCACATGACTGACCTGGAGCTTATTGTTTTAACCTAAACTCAGGGTTCCCCTATTTTCCACATGGGCAGCTTGCAGTTTTGGTTTTGCAGATATGTATTCACAGGATCCTAGATTTATGGCTGGAGCTATATTCAGAACGCTCTATATCCGTGTATTTCTTTCAGTTGTGTTTTGTATTATTTTCCGCTGCATTATAATTTGTAAATCTCTAATATTCATCAAATGTATTTTAGTTGTTCATACTCTGTATATTCTTTAACTCTGATGTAAATTGTTGTAATAGCAATAAAATGTCCTTCTGTTTGCATTCTGATTTGTTGTGTTCTCAACTCAATCCGGGCTTTCCCATAAGGGTGAGTTTGGGTCGTTTCATCGGGATTAGCGAACCTTACCGAAGTAATCATTTGTTTTATTTCTCAATCCCAACCTATTCATCCCATGGAGTAAAACTGGTAATACACCATATCTAACACCATGGTGTTTTCAGTAAAATTAATTATCATTTCATGTTCAAATCTAATTAAAGATTTAACTATTGCTTGGAGCAAAACTGGTGATACTCTATTCTCGATCATTTCTCAAATTTGATAATTTAAATTATCACATTCGAATTTCAATCTAATTAAAGATTCATTAAAAATCCACTTAGTTTTAATCTTTCCAAAAATCATTATTAATGATTATTTAACTTTGGGAAATCTAACACGCCGCATCGATAATCTACACTGTACCATTGATTTCTACCGATATATAACCTCTAAGCTCATACGTCTCAAAGAAGGATGATAAGCAAGAGAATTAATTCTCCGCCACCAAACAGATATATATATTTAGCAGAGATCAATAATACAGTTCGAAATACAATGTTAGGCACATCTTGTCTTTCACTGGGTTGAAGAACCAATGTCATTTAAAACACAGTTCACGATAAACCCAAAATCATATTCCATTAACTATGGAATCTTCACGGAAAACAAATCAATATATAATCGATATCAATTTCCATATCCGACTAATAATATAAATGGAATAACGACAAAGCCTTTTAAATTCCATATATATTAACAGTCTTCCTCCACAAAAGTTCACTTTGATTATTACCAAATCGAATTCCATTCCAATTTATTTATTAAATTGGAAAACTTTACTTTCGAAAATTTCCATTAAATCTTAATAAAATATTTATATATTCCCAATCACATTTCACTGTTAATCCGGTTAAAGTACGAATGTTGTTAAAAACACAGTTTACAATAAACCCAATTCACATTCCATTTTATTCCAATTACTAAATATAATTGGAAATTCTAATAATCTTAATTAAAAGATTTATTCTTTTCACACGGGGTTTAAGAACAGTGTTATTTAAGAAACCATTCATGATAAACCCAAAATCTCATTTGATAATAAATATATGGCTCTAAACAGAAATTATCGGCTTATATTCAATATCAAATTCTGAAACCAACACATATCGTATGAGGAATAACGATATATATCTACCTTCCAAATTCCTCCACAATATCCGTTTAGTCACGAGATTTAACATCGAAATATTCCGGGGATTATTTCGATTCAAATCCATTCCAATTCATACATTGGAAAATTCTTGTTAGATTAAAAACATTCTCAAATCCAATTTATTTATTTAAAAACATTGGATTATCATTCTAGTTAATAACTAGTTCATTTTGATAAAGCATATATTTTTATCTTTTCAAATATGGAATTTTTCATCCCAACTCTTTCCAAATCATTTATTATGATTTTACACAAATTATTAATATTTTTAATAATTTTATCAAGGCCCGTACAGTCAGTTTCCAATAACGGCCATCGAACTGCATCCATTGCGACCTTTTCCAAATTTGATTTGGATATAATTCCCAATCCATCGGTTAGATTTCAAATCTCTTATATTCTTTGAAAAGCTCTTTTCGGTACGATCCCAATGGTTCTGGATTTAGGAGAATGTGACGGTCAGATCTCCCGAAATGTCAATTCGAAGTCAATGGTCGCAATTCGTGAACGGTCGCAACGCAGCGCGTTCTATTCAAGCCATTTATATATATAATATACACATATATATATCATATATATTTCGTTCAAAACGTATTTTATAAATTCATTTAAAAAAACGATTCCCACTTCCATTTCAATTATAAGTCAAAATTGAATACTCCTTATCATTATAATATTTAAATGATAATATTTCCAAAATATCAGTTTTTGAAATAATTTCCTTTCCCATATTCATTATGAAAATGAATAAAATCGATATAAATATCGTTCACGTTAAATTGGCGCATATCTAATCAATACGGCTTCATATATTTCAATATTTTCATGTCCATCCAAAATCGGACATCAAATTCACATTTTTATTCTTTATTGAATATTATTTTAAAATATTCATTCTTTTTGAATTGGAATTAGAACCATTCAATTACCATATAATGTTAGTTATATGGATTTCTTACAACATATGTACATAACAATAATGATACACAATCAACCATCATCCAGATTGCATTACACAATTACATAAGCATTAAATATAAATAATTAACGCTTACAATAGTCTACCGACCAATCGATTGACATACAACTAAACAATTGGGATTAGCGTACGTCAAAAATTATCCCAATACCCGTGTGGGGTTTCAACTAGCAAATACTGAATATTATTTGTGCAGTTGGACGATGTGTAAAATTTATCGTCCCAATCCATGTCAGTTAAACGGATGTACATAAACAAATCGTCCGATTTGTAAATGAATATTTATTTTCATTTCAGGAGAATTTTCTGTCGTTCACTTATACGTTAAAAATTATAATTTAACGATAAAATATTTATTTCAACACATGAATATTTTTAATAGTCCGTACATTCAATAAAAATGATATTTTTATTGTTCAAACAATTTATTCAATACATGAATATTTTATACAGTTTATATACATATTAAAATTATATTTTTAATGTGCAAATATTTATTTTAGAAAATTTTGGCATTATAATGGCACGATATTAGAACGGGAGCAATGTCTAGCATTACCCCTCTCCTGATACTGGCTCGCTCCATACAAAATAATTAACCAAACCACAATACAATCCATTCAACACAACACAGCCAATCTCACCAAAATTCAATTCAAACAAACAATCATGGTTTGTACAAAAAATAGTGTGTAGGGATACTAAGCCCCGTCTACATCCTAGTATATATTTAGCTGTACAATAATTTGAGTGAGAAGGTGTTCTCACCTTGGGTTCCACTCCGCCATTCTTTAGCGGGCGATGGTTTTAATTCCGTATTGTTTCCAGTCAGTTCCATCGCGTAGTATTCTTCACCGTGATTCCAGCGCAATCTGTTTCATGCGGCTTATATTAAAAATCACATTTTTAACAACGATATTGACAATTAAAAATCACATTTTTAACAACGTTACTTATATTTTAAAAACAGTGCTATTTATACTTTAAAAACAATGCTATTTATATTTTAAAAACAGTGCTATTTATATTTTAAAAACAATGCTATTTATATTTTAAAAAACAATGCTATTTATATTTTAAAAAATCTCATGCTATTTATATTTTAAAAACAATGCCATTTATATTTTTAAAAACAATGCTATTTATATTTTAAAAAAATTCATTGTTAATTTAAAATTATTTCATAATAAAAATCATATTTTTAAAACAATGTTTTATACATAAATTAATTCACATTTAAAAACAATGCTTTATACATTAAAAAAAACATTTCTTTGCGTAAAATCTGGAGCCCGTCGTTTTGCTCCAGCCCTAGGGCACCCAACCGCCGCCTTGTCGCTCCACTGGCCATCGATCTATCTATGCCAGTCGACGCGCCTTGGTGAGCCGCGCTACCCCCCATAACCACGACCAACTAGCTCAACCCCTTCTCCTATAAATCGAACCGAAACCCGCCGCCTTCACAGCAGAAACTCTAACTCCTCGTCGCACCAGAGGTCATCAAACTAGGATAGATTCGAAGATCCTGAAATTCTCTTCACTTTTCGCTTTTAAAATTTTGAAATTCTTTGATTATCGTGAGAGATCTAAGGGGATTTAGAATCGAGCATTTGTCGCCGTTCAATTCGAATGGAGGCGTAGATAAATATAGGGGTTGACCTTTGACTAGGGTTTAGGAGCTTTTATACCTTTTTATTTTATTTTTATTAATATTTAATTCCAAAAATTCACGTTTACCCAACCGAACTCCAAATCAAACCTAACGACAGTCTCCCCTAGTTAAACACCCCTATTTAGGCATAATGGAAAATGTTTCGTAAACCAATTCGACTGTTTCCATCAGTTTTTATTTAAATTAACATAAAAATTAATGTAAATTGAATTTAAATGTACATTTTAATATACCGGGGCCATATACTAACTCCAAAAATTATAGAAAAATTTATCTAGCTATGTTTTGACTATACGGTCCTAAAAACGTTAATTTCATCGAATTTGGTGGTAGTTTGAAAAATGGCCATTTTTCCAGTCGATTAAATTTAAACTGAAATTGCCATATGCGTTTAACTTCACCCTGCTCACATATTAATTCCAAAAATTATGAAAATTGGAATATAGCGATAATTTGACATTCTGGATCCAACAAAAGCGGTTTTGTCGAAAATGAAGGTCGTTTGAAAAATGACTATTTTTAAGGGCCATATATATTTTATTTAATATATATAAGTTCCATAGCGACTATTCTGAATTTTAAACTATACATAACTTTTAATTTATGTTATGAAATCTAGAATTTTCACATTCTTTAGAAAGATATCATTAAACATATTCCAACATTTCAAGTTTTACTAAAATCCGATTTATTCTAAATCTTGTACATTCATTTGAAATTTAAAATCGAATTTTCAAACTACCGCGCCACTTCAAACTCTATTTATAATTAAAATAAATTTATGCATTCTAACTTCGATTTAAATAAATTTTAAGTCGTTATTATTTAAAATAAATCATTTTAAATAACCACAATCCATTAAAATAGCTAAAATAAAAATTTAAAGTTGGTTCTGAAATTCCGGGTTGTTACAATCTCCCCCACTAAAATCCTTTCGTCCTGGAAAAGGGACGGAGCTGAAAGTTGTTTAACTAACCAACTCAACTTTCATTCTTCAAGTTTTCAGTTTATAAGAATTTTCTAATTTTTCAAAAATTTGGCTAACACCCTAAATTTTCGAAAATTTTCGCCATAACCTCCTTTGTACGGGTTGATATTTAAGACCGCAACTTGCCTCACAGGGCCCTCATCAATCCAAAAGAAAACCAAAAAGCTAATCGGCTCATAAAATCATCAAAACCAAGAAATACCGTAAACATGTACCTATTTGTTAGGCATACAATTTTATTCCTCTTCTTAGCTTCCATGCTATGAACTGTTCATTATATGTAATTTCAACCAATTTTCAATTCAGTTCAATATTTGTCTTGATTTGGCTTAATTTGCCTTTCATTTCCATATTGGTTTCATCAATTTTATTAGTTAACTAATAATCACTCAACACAACTAGCAATCAATTAGTTGATTAGTTTTTCAAATATATAACTTCTATATATACTCAAAAATCATATTTATGGTGCCAAATCACAAATAATAAATATTATCTAAGTTTTGGTTCTCACACCAGTCAATTGGAAATATATAGATAGCACCTTCGAATCTCAAACATAAATACTGATGATGGGGCCCCATCATCAAAAATTTTCCGGGCAACTAGAGTGTGATTCTATATCTACCTAGTATACTTGAGACTTCATATACACGTGGATCAGACATATATTAAAAATCTCTTTATACCTGATAGTCCAAAATCAATTTAAAATAAAATACTCAAATACGTATAATAAGGTATAATTTTCAAAACTAAATTCTTTTTCATAAATAATACTCTTCAAACTCATTCTAGGATACTACTGATCCTATCTCTAACGAGTCATTCTTATTGGATATTACTAATCCAATCTCTGATGAATTCTTTCGTTTGGTTCTAACGTGTCTTGTTCTCAAGCTCTGTAAACCCAAGCTCTAATACCACCTGTAGCGACACGAACTTAAGTAAAGGCTAATATATGTTAATATAACATATGTTTTGTAATACGTTTCGAAATGTGCTCTGAAATGTTATATGATTTACATTTGCAAATTTTAAGTTGGTTATATTTGATAAAGGATAGAAGGTAAAATTTAACAAATAAATGAGTGGGGAAGAGATATAATTTTTCTCATTGTAAATTTATAACAGATGATTGATTGAAATGTGTACTCTAGTTAGAAAGAAATGTTTCAAAAATTGCACTTAACATTAAGATCAGGATATCAAATACGTAAAGACTTTAGATAGAAGTCCAGCTAACGTATGTACAAAATCCTGTATGTACTAGATGGATATAGAATTGTACTCCGATTGCTTGAAAACGATTCAGATAATGACCGTGGCATCACTAGCATTTATTTTCAAGTATCAAAGTGATATATATATAGTGCCAATTGAGACGTTGAGTGAATATTTGAAACCATATTGGAATGTTTGGGAAAGATCTAAACCTTGATTTAAATATATTGATCTAAGTAAGTAGGAAAATATTAATAACTTGAGTTAAATATATAGCAAATTATTTGACTACTTTTCCCTCCCTCGTTCGTTTTTGGGGAACAAAAAGTTTGAGGAGGGAGTTTGTAACATCCTGAAGTTTTGAACCTTTTTTAATGATGAATTAATTCAAATATAACTTTTCAAAAATTTAAGATCGGATTTATTATTGAATTATATGAAATAAATGAATTGTATTCCTGTATACAAACATGAGTAGGGATAATTTGACATCGAGAATTAAATGGTTGTCAATGCAAACCTTAATTGTTAGGTTAACATGATTTATATTATTATTTGATTTTAAGTTCGTTCTTAAAATTTAAATTTAAACAATAAACTTGTAATATTGAGTAATATGTTTGCTAAATTGTTTGAAATGAATCTTTTTCTGAAAAAGTTAATTTAGGTCAAACTTAGTCAAAATTTGAATTTTATTTGTAAATTAATAAGTATTGAAATTTGATTTTACTTCTTATGATTGTACTCCGAATTTTGAGTTATCTAGCTTTTTTGTTTCATCAAAATCTGCTTTTTTGCATGGAAGCCGGTTTTTATAGTGGCCCTACTACTTCTATTAGAAATGCAGAGAAAGAAGTGAATATCTGCACCGGCACAGAAACTTCATGTAACAACCCGAAAATCTGGGCCAGTTTAAAATTTTTATTTTGGCAATTTTAATGAATTTTGAACATTTAAAATGAATTATTTTAAATAATATCGACGAGAAATTTATTTTGAATAGAAATCGAACGTATATATTATATACGTCGTCGTTAGAATATAATAATTATATATAATTATAAATAGAATTGAAAATGGCGCGGTAGTTCGATAATTCGATTTCAAACTTCAATTGAATGTATCGGGTGCAAAATAAACCGGATTTTAGTGAAACCAAAAACATTAGGATCTAATTGATAATATCTTTCCAACGAATCCGAAAAATCAAGATTTCATAGCGGGGATCAAAAGATATGCCCAGTTGAAAATTCTGAATAGTCGCTATGGATTTCAGGCCCTTAAAAATAGCCATTTTGCAAACGACCTCGGATTTCGACGAAACCACTTTTGTTGGATCCGTGATGTCAAGTTATTGCTAGATTCCAAATTTCATAATTTTTCGAATCAATATGTGAGCGTGGCAAAGGAAATTGCGTTTGACCAATTTTAGTTGATTTTAATCGACTGGAAAATGGCCATTTTACCAACGGTCTCGGAATTCGACGAAACTAGTTTTATTAGGACCGTATCATCAATACGAATCTAGAAAATATTTTTCTGGAATTTTTCGAGTTAGTATGTGACCCCAGTAAATTGAAATGCACGTTCAAATTCAATATATAGAGTTATATGTTGATTTCAACGGAAACTGATCGAAACGATCGAATCATCTTGCGATACATATCCCATTGTGTTCAGAATGGTGGTAATTAGCTGTGGACGACAGGCGGTGGGCCTCGTTTAGAGGTCGTATGAAAAAGTCAACTTTTTGTAAATTAAATAATTAAATAAAAAAAAATTAAACCTCTTCCCCTTAAAACCCGTTGCCCCCCCCTCAGTTAATTTCAATCGAACGAATCAGAAAAAAAAATGGCGAACGAGGGGGGGGGGAGGAGCGCCGCAGCTCCTCCCATCGGAGCGCCGCCGCGCCCCAGGGCGGCGCCGCCACATCGCACCCCCCTTCCCCCTTCGATCCCTTCTCCTTCTTCTCCTCTCCCCTCTGCTAAAAACCATGACCGCCCTCCCCCCTTCTTTCTCCTGCGCCTCCGCCTCCTCCCCCCCCCCCTCAGCAAACCGGCCCTACCACCGCTTGCTCCCCTTTATAACCACTCTGGCGCCACCTCAAGCCCGACCACCACCTCCGACATCCATGCGCAGCCCCCTTCAGACGACGACAACGAGGCCCCTTTCCAATTCGATTTTCCCCCCTCGAGCTGTAAGTTTTTATTTTATTTTTCTATTTTCAGTTATCATTTTATTTGATTTTAAAACTGAATTTTATTCGATAGGAAAATTAGAGATAGAATTTTTATTCGATAGGAAAGTTAAAGATATGATTTTTATATGATAAGGAAGTTAAAAATATAATTTTTATCGTATGTAAAGGTTGAAAATATAATTTTCATATTATACAGATAATAAAAATATAATCTTTTATATTGTAGAAGGATAAAAATATGATTTTTACATAGTGGGAACTATAAAAATATAATCTTTACAAGATAGAGAATATAAAAATATCATCTTTGTATATGTAGCGAAATAAAAATCTGATTTTTATTATATATACGTTGAAATAAAGAGGTGATTTTTTATAGTGATGAAATCTTTATATTTTAAAAGGCGAAATCTTTTTATATAGAATAGTGTGATAAAAATAGAATTTTTATCTATATAGTAGCAATGTAAAAATAGAATTTTTATCTATATAGTAGCGATGTAAAAATAGAATTTTTATCTATATAGTAGCGGTGTAAAAATGGGATTTTTATATATATAGTAGCGGTGTAAAAATGGGATTTTTATATATTGAATAGCGAAGTAAAAATTCGATTTTTATATATTGAATAGCGAAGTAAAAATTCGATTTTTATATATTGAATAGCGAAGTAAAAATTCGATTTTTATATATGTAGTGAATACGGGCAACGAAAGTGACAAAGGGACAGAACGACGAAGATTTCTACATAGGAAGAGTCGAGGTGATTGGAATAGCTTTGGTGAGAATTTCTCACTCTTCAATTTCTTTTTCTAGTTATATATATATATATACTAGGATGCAGACGGTGCTTAGCAGCACCCGACACCCGTCATCCACAGACCATGGATGGCTTGTTTGTTTGATTGATATGTTGTGAAAATTTGTTTGTGAAGTGGATGTGAAATAGATAATGAAATATATTCATGTGTTGAAATAAATTAATTATCGTTAAAAATATAATTTTTAACGTGAATGTGAATAAATAAATATTTATAAACAAATCGACCGATTTGTTTATATACACTAATTTGACTGATATTGATTGGGATGATAAATTTTACACATCGCCTAACTGCACGAATAAAAACATGTGTTTGTTGATCTGAAACCCCACACGGGTGTTGGGATGATATTTGGCGTACACTAATCCCAATTATTTAATTGAATGTCGATCGATTGGTCGACAGGCTGTGTAAGCGTTAATTATTTATATTTGATGCTTATGCAGTTGTGTGGTGCACTTTGGATGATGGTTCATTGTATGTCGTTGCTATTATATACATGTGTTGTATGGAATCCATATAATTAACGTTATATGGTAATTGATTGGGCCTCATTCCAATTGGGGAAAATATTCGTGTGTTGACGAGGTTCAGGTGTTGAAACTATTCATGTGTTGAGTAAAATATTTTAAATAATAAAATTTACATCTTTATCATATTTAAAATTAGAACTACTTCACGGTGGAGTCTGATTTAAAAATCAAACGATAGATACCATAATTTTATAAAATATTTTACATAAAAAAATAGTGATGTGTTGACAGTACTCATGTGTTGAGATTAGTCGTGTGTTGAAAAAAATATAGATTCATGTGTTGAATGGGATAAATATTCATTTATTGAGTAGAATAACGAATTTATTGAAATATATAAAGCCGTGTTGATTAGAGATGCGTTATTTTGACGCGAACGATATTTATATCGATTTTATTCGTTTTATAATGAATATTGAAAAGTGATTTCAAAATTTAATATTTTGAAATGAAATTCAAATTAAATTAGATTAAAATTCAAATTGAAATTTTATTGAATCAATTTGAAATGAATTCGAATCGAATAGAAAATGAATTCGATTCGAATTGAATAGAAAGTGAATTTGAATTCAAATCAATTAGAAATGAATTCAAATTGAATTAAATTGAAATTGAGTTAAAAACGAATTGAAATCGTTTTGAATGAAATTTAAAACGAACTGAAATTGAATTGAAATCAATTTGAAATGAATTCGAATTGAATTAAATAGAATGTAAATTCAAATTGAATTGAATTGAAACGAATTAGAAATTGAATTGAATTGAAACGAATTAGAATTTGAATTGAAACGAATTTGAATTCGAATTAAATAAAATTGAAATGAATTCGAATTGAATTGAAATCAAATCGATTTGAAATTGAATGTAGCGTTGAAATGGTTTTGAAAACGAATTAAAAACGATTTATAAAATACGTTTAAAAGGAAATCGACGAAATATATATAATATATTATATATATATATATATATATATATATATAATGGCCTGAAGAGAATGCGCCGCGCCGCGGCAGTTCGTGAATTTCGACCATTAACTTCGAATTGACGTTGCGGGAGATCCGATCGTCGGATTCTCCTAAAACCGGAACCGTTGGGTTCGTATCGAAAAGAGCTTTCCAATGAATATTAGAAATTTGAAATCTAACGGTTGGATTTGGAATTTTGTCCAAATCAAATTTCGAAAAGGTCGTTGTAAGTGCAGTTCGATGGCCGTTGATGGAAATCGACTGTACGGGCCTTGGTAAAATTATTAAAAATATCTATAATTCGTGTAAAATCATAAGAAATGATTTGGGGAAAAATTGGGCTGAAAAATTCCACATTTGAAAGGGTAAAAATAGATTTTTATCGAAATGAACTAGTTTTGAACTAGAATTAAAATCAATTTATTTTTGAAATAAATAAATTGAATTTGAAAGTGATTTTAAAAATAATCAATATTCCCAATACGTGGATTGGACTGGAGTTGAATCGAAATTATCTTTGGAATATTTCGATGTTGGATTTCATGACTATACAGATATTGTTATGGGAATTTGAAAGATATATGTAACAACCCTGAATTTTGGGGCCAATTTAAAATTTATTTTAAGTAATTTTAAATGAGTTTTGATATTTAGAATAATCTATTTTAAATAATAATGATCACAAATTTGGTTCAAATCGAAGTTAGAATGAATAAATTAATTTTAATTATAAAAAGAGTTAGAAATAGAGAGGTAGTTTGAAAAGTCAAACTTGAACTTTGACTGACCGTATAGGACGCAAAATTTAACGGATTTTAGTGAAACCAAATATATTGGAATCTATTTAAAAATATCTTTCCAACGAATCCGAAAAATCAAAATTTTTAGAGTGAGAAATTTTTAGAAATCGAAAGTTATGGCCAATTCAATTTTTAGAAGGTCGCTAGGTAATTTGCATAGGTCAATAATGCTACTTTTTGCATATAAAGGAATTTTAACTCGAAACCACTTCCATTGAGTCCGGAATGACGTTTCTGCCTTTAAAAAGTATAAACACTTATATATTTCGAGTTTCGAAAATTATTTGTTTAAAAATGTATTTTTAATATTAAATATACTGGCCTTAAAAATAGCCATTTTTCAAAATGTCTCAGAATTCAACGAAATAAATTTTGTTGGATTCGTATCATCAAAACAAAGCTAAAAATGATTTTTTGGTAATTTTTAGAATTAAAATATAATTATAATTGATTTTTCAGTGTAAACGGGCAAATTTTTGACTTTAAAAATTCATTAGAAATTCATACGGGCTCAGAATTGAACGAAATTAATTTTCATAGCTCCACAGCATCAAAACATAGCTAAATATAATTTTCGAGAATTTTTGAAGTTAATTTGTGACCTCGGTGAATTTTCATGTACGGTATACATTAAAATATTAATAAAATAATATAATTATTCCAAAACTCATAATAAATTTCGGAATTGAGTCCTGTAACATGTTCCATTGCGTTCAGAAGGCCTCAAAACCCTAAGAACGACAGTAAGCAGGCTTAAATCGGGGTTCGGACCAAAACGGGCCTTAACGGGCTAATTAAATTATTAACTAATGATTAGGAAAACCTAATATTATATTATAAACCCGAAATTACTGTTCACCGTCCTCTCCAAACATGAATTTCTGCAGCCACCAAAGAACCCATAGCCTCCGATTTTTCAAACTTCGATTTCTCCTTCGTTTCTCAACGGAATTTAGCGTGTGAGTACTCATTTCGAAGCTCTTCCCGAGCTCTTTCTTCTCCGACAAGAATCACCTCGAACCGTGCCTCGACGAAGCCGCCGTACCCCCGTGAACAGCCGCTGGTCGCGCCCCCCTAGGCCCCACCAGGCGCCGCCGAGCACCACCCCCCTCTGGCCGATCAAAGCCCTCTCCGAGCCGGTCCTTCTCCAACAAACGGCTCGTCGTTTCGTCAACTACAACTCCAGAAAATCGAATTTGAAGTTTTGAACGTTCTAAGGTAGATTTTATTTCAGATTTCCCCACGCTTTTAAGCGTTACACAGCCAGTTGTAAAAGGCTGATTTTGATTTTTCCTATGAATTTGCATTAGAATTGTCCCAGATCCGCAATTGTTTTGAACTCGAACATCAAATCTGTTCGAACCTGAATCTTCTTCTATGACCAAACACGGTGAGAATTTTATTTTTAAATTTAATTTAATTTAATTTATTAAATTATTATTTGCATGATTGTTAACCGTAGATCTTATATGTTATGATATTTAGAACATAGATCCGAATTGTTCACCCCGTATGTTGTTAGATCTGAATTGCATGATATTAGATCTGAAAATTTAGGGAAGAAACCTGAATTAATAATTAATTATAATTAATTATGGTTATTTGTTTAATCACGCTACCGTTGATTTTACATATGTCAAGTTAAAACATCACCTTATAATTACATTGATGTTAATTATTGGAATTGGATTTGTTGTCATGGTTGGATGTTGCTGTTATGTGATGTGATGAAAATTTACTTTTTATGGGATGCAAATAAAATAGGAATGCGACTTGTGGTGGAATTTACATATTATTATGTGAAATTAAAATAAGATGAAAATTTGACCATGTAAATAAATAAATAAAAAAGACGATCTTTTTATACTTAAAATAAAAAGACAAATCTTTTATATTGAAAACAAAAAAATGAAAATCCGACGATGTAAATAAAAAGACAATCTTTTTGCATTGTATAATAGAAGAGATAATATTTTTACATTGTAAAATAGAAAGATTAATATCTTTACATTGTAAAGTAGAGAAGTTGATATTTTTACATTATCAAAATGAAAAGTTGATATCTTTACATTGTAAACATAAAAGTGAATATTTTTGCATTTTAAGTAAAAGAATGAATTTTGCGATGTAAAGTAAAATAACATTTTTATATGTTATTTAGATAAGAATTTTCACCGCATGAATAAAAACTACATTTTTCTATGTTAAAAATAAGAATTTACATCGTATGTCAAATTAAACATTTTTGTTAATGTTAAAAATAAGAATTTACATCGTATGTCAAATTAAACATTTTTGTTAATGTTAAAAATAAGAATTTACATCGTATGTCAAATTAAGCATTTTTGTTAATGTTAAAAATAAGAAATTTCATCGTATAACAAATTTAACATTTTTGTTAATGTTAAAAATAAGAAATTTCATCATATGATAAATTTAACATATTTTTTAATGTTAGAATTTTGCGTTGACATAAATTTACATCTTATTATGTAAATTTAATGTTAGAATTTTGCGTTGACATAAAATTTACATCCTATTATGTAAATGAAATGTTAGAACTTGGCGTTGATATAAATTTACATCTTATTATGTAAATTTAATGTTAGAATTTACGATGACATAAAATTTACATCTTATTATGTAAATAAAATATTGAAATTTGGAGATGACATAAATTTTACATTTTATTATGTAAATTAACGTTAGAATTTCACCGTATGAAAAGTTTACATTTTTATTAATATTAATATATATGAACATTCACCGTAGGAGGAGTTTACATTTTTATTTATGTAAATAAAGGAAATTTTTACCGTATGAAAATTCACATATTTATTAATGTAAATTAAAGAGAATATTTAACCGTAGGATTTGTTAACATTATTTTTAATGTTAATATATGTGAATTTAACCGTAGGATTTGTTAACATTATCTTTAACGTTAATACATAAAAAAAAATCACCGTAGGAAGATTTACATTAATTTTAATGTACTAAAAAGAATGGAATTTACATTGTAATTAAAAAGTCAATTTTACATTGTAAAGAAAGAACGGATTTCACATTGTAATAAGAGAATGAAAATTTACATTTCCTTTAATGTAAAAATACATGAATTTCACCGAATGTCCATTTTACATTATTTTTAATGTAAATTATATAGTAATCACAACGTAGGATAATTTTGCATTATTTTATAATGTAAATAAAAAGGGGATTTACACTGTAGGAAATTAACATTATTTATAATGTTAAGATAAAAGAATGATATCGTAGGATGAATTGACATTATTTATAATGTTAATAAAAAGAAAATTTACCGTAGGATAAGTGACATTATTTATGATGTTAATATAAAGGGTAATTTAACCATAGGATAAGTCAACATTATCTTTAATGTTAAAATTAAGAAAATATGCATCGTAGGATGAGTTAACATTATTCTAAATGTTAATATAAAAAGTGTATATACCATAGGGAAAAATTTACATTATTTTAATGTTAAAATAAAGGAATTTCACCGTAGGATGAGTTTACATTTTATTCAATGTAAATAGGTAAGAATGCGACATGTAAATGCAAGTTTACGTTTTATTCAATGTAAATAAGTAAGAATGTGACAGGTAATTGCAAGTTTACATTTTATTAAATGTAAAGAAAACAAGAATGCGATATGTAATGAAAGTTTACATTTTAATTAATGTAAATAAAAATATGATTTTTAGAATGCGTCGTTAAATAAGAGGTTTGACTATTTTAAATAATTAAAATAGAATGAATTGTTAATAAAAATATTATTAACGAATAAGAAGGATTTTCAAAATATATATATATATGTATATATATACGAGGATTGTTTGGGAAGTCCGAGATATTCTCATCCCAAATTAATCCAGCGGCGTTAAAGATCGAAGTAAGAAGACGACGCATGAAGACCGTAAATCTTCCCTCGAATGGACAGCGATCGAGACCCTGAATTGACTTGCTACCAATTCATGGGTCAAGGTCATTGCCCAGACGCACGTGTTGGTTTCACGGATTTGACTTTCGTTCAGACCCAGAGCATAAGTTTAAATGGACGGTGTGTCTGACATCGTACTTCGTTATATATCATATTGTTGATTTTCTGTTAATATATAAATATTGGTGGTGGAGAATTTATTCTCTACTTAACACCCATTTATGTATTGATGGAGAAGCAATGGTATGGTATGGAGTGACAGTGTGGCATACTAAGATGCAATGATCAAGGTTTCTTGTTGTAAGCAGGCCTTGTGGGATGATCAAAGCATAGCCTGTTTAGGCATAGCTTTGTGTATGACGTGACTTCACGAGCCTCACACAACGGCGGAGTCTAAAACGGGAGAAGGGAACGCAGGGAGTGCACACGTTTCTTTCTAGCTAGAGTGGTGCCAGGGACCTACCAGCGCTGGCATTTATTCATTGTGGTTGTTGGATTTTTCGAGGCCTCAGATTAATGCGGTCGCCACTGGCCGTATTGTAGGTCCAAAAGGACCGGGAAGCGTGTGTTCAGGCATAACTAATCCACAAAAGTAAGTGTGGACCGGCCCTGCAGCTATCCAAGAGTTGGACAGAGTACCAATCCTGGGGCATTGCTAGAGTGTCTCGAATCGGTAAGGATCTCCTCCCTAGCCTTGACTCAGATGGAAATCCAAATTCCAAATACGACCCTACGGTTTTGATTGTATTACTAGTATGGAGATATAGTAGGATGGGGTACTATGTTTCCTAGGATTGATACATTTATTTTGAAATGTTTTATTATACCCTAATAATAATATTAAACTCGTATTTGCCGTATTTAGCATGTTTAATCACCATAAGGGAAAACTCTATCCTCTGGTGTGCGTTGCATTGTGTGATGGGACTTGAGTCTTATGGTGATTCCATTTTTCTAAAAAGTAATGCGATGTTGTACGTTCTGACACTTTAAATTATGCACGACCATCCATTGAGTAAACCCGTTCCGCATTAGCGGCGTGGTCTTTGGATTTGTCATATTATTATTACTAAACTAGTTATGAATTCTCATACCAGTCCCACGACTGACCCGTAGTTTGTTTCACCTTTTTGCAAACTCGGGTGCCCTCTTTTCTACACGGGCAGCCAAGTAAACAGGTTCATTCTTTGCTTGGAGTCTTCTTGGAGTTGCTCATTATCTTTGCTTGGATTTGCTTTTGCGGAGAGGTGATGACTTGGAGCTTTGAGGATAGCTATCATTTACTTCTATTGCATTTTTCTATCTTTAAGTTCAGTCATTAGACTTGTTTCATTTCGTATTGCTTATTTTGGGAGTTGGAACTTATTTTCATTTCTGCAAACTTGATGTAATAATTTGGATTCTGTGACTGTTGGGATTCTGTGGTTTATGACATTATATTTCCGCTGCTATAATGTTATTATTCTATGGTATTTCCTCTGCTATGTTGTATCAGTGATATGTATTGTTATATTTATGTTGTATTCCATATGATTATTCCTTACTTTCACCCAGTGGAGGTTTGGGGTCATCACAGTTGGTATCAGAGCTTTGGTTAAACTTAGCTTTGGAATATAACATATTTATAGCAAATTCGTTTACATAGAATCACAATATTCTATGGCGAACATTTCATGTGATACATAATAGCCAGTCACTTTCGTCATCTTTTCATTCATCCTTCGATCTTTTCTATCTCTTAGAACCACCATTACAGTTGTTCTGACTCTTCCCTTGATCGTACAGAACTAACTAAAAATGGGTACTCGGGTCGCTAGAACTAGTAGAGCTAGAGCAAGGAGGCAAGACGCTACTGGAACTGAGGAGCTTTATTCCCAACGACACGGTTAAGAAGTTAGAAATTAAAACATTCTACGTTCTCTAGGTTAGTTCCTACTCTTCTATTTCTTTTTTCCTTTTCGAGGACGAAAAGTTTTTAAGTGGGGGAGATTGTAACAACCCTGAATTTTGGGGCCAATTTAAAATTTATTTTAAGTAATTTTAAATGAGTTTTGATATTTAGAATAATCTATTTTAAATAATAATGATCACAAATTTGGTTCAAATCGAAGTTAGAATGAATAAATTAATTTTAATTATAAAAAGAGTTAGAAATAGCGCGGTAGTTTGAAAAGTCAAACTTGAATTTTGACTGACCGTATAGGACGCAAAATTTAACGGATTTTAGTGAAACCAAAAATATTGGAATCTATTTAAAAATATCTTTCCAACGAATCCGAAAAATCGAAATTTTATAGCGGAAATCAAAAGTTATGGCCAATTCAATTTTTAGAAGGTCGCTAGGTAATTTGCATAGGTCAATAATGCTACTTTTTGCATATAAAGGAATTTTAACTCGAAACCACTTCCATTGAGTCCGGAATGACGTTTCTGCATTTAAAAAGTATAAACACTTATATATTTCGAGTTTCGAAAATTATTTGTTTAAAAATGTATTTTTAATATTAAATATACTGGCCTTAAAAATAGCCATTTTTCAAAATGTCTCAGAATTCAATGAAATAAATTTTGTTGGATTCGTATCATCAAAACAAAGCTAAAAATGATTTTTTTGGTAATTTTTAGAATTAAAATATAATTATAATTGATTTTTCAGTGTAAACGGGCAAATTTTTGACTTTAAAAATTCATTAGAAATTCATACGGGCTCAGAATTGAACGAAATTAATTTTCATAGGTCCACAGCATCAAAACATAGCTAAATATAATTTTCGAGAATTTTTGAAGTTAATTTGTGACCTTGGTGAATTTTCATGTACGGTATACATTAAAATATTAATAAAATAATATAATTATTCCAAAACTCATAATAAATTTCGGAATTGGGTCCTGTAACATGTTCCATTGCGTTCAGAAGGCCTCAAAACCCTAAGAACGACAGTAAGCAGGCTTAAATCGGGGTTCGGACCAAAACGGGCCTTAACGGGCTAATTAAATTATTAACTAATGATTAGGAAAACCTAATATTATATTATAAACCCGAAATCACTGTTCACCGTCCTCTCCAAACGTGAATTTCTGCAGCCACCAAAGAACCCATAGCCTCCGATTTTTCAAACTTCGATTTCTCCTTCCTTTCTCAACGGAATTTAGCGTGTGAGTACTCATTTCGAAGCTCTTCCCGAGCTCTTTCTTCTCCGACAAGAATCACCTCGAACCGTGCCTCGACAAAGCCGCCATACCCCCGTGAACAGCCGCTGGTCGTGCCCCCTAGGCCCCACCAGGCGCCGCCGAGCACCACCCCCTCTGGCCGATCAAAGCCCTCTCCGAGCCGGTCCTTCTCCAACAAACGGCTCGTCGTTTCGTCAACTACAACTCCAGAAAATCGAATTTGAAGTTTTGAACGTTCTAAGGTAGATTTTATTTCAGATTTCCCCCACGCTTTTAAGCGTTACACAGCCAGTTGTAAAAAGCTGATTTGATTTTTCCTATGAATTTGCATTAGAAATGTCCCAGATCTGCAATTGTTTTGAATTCGAACATCAAATCTGTTCGACACCTGAATCTTCTTCTCTGACCAAACACGGTGAGAATTTTATTTTTAAATTTAATTTCATTTAATTTATTAAATTATTATTTGCATGATTGTTAACCGTAGATCTAATATGTTATGATATTTAGAACATAGATCCGAATTGTTCACCCTGTATGTTGTTAGATCTGAATTGCATGATATTAGATCTGAAAATTTAGGGAAGAAACCTGAATTAATAATAATTATAATTAATTATGGTTATTTGTTTAATCACTCTACCGTTGATTTTACATATGTCAAGTTAAAACATCACCTTATAATTACATTGATGTTAATTATTGGAATTGGATTTGTTGTCATGGTTGGATGTTGCTGTTATGTGATGTGATGAAAAATTACTTTTTATGGGATGCAAATAAAATAGGAATGCGACTTGTGGTGGAATTTACATATTATTATGTGAAATTAAAATAAGATGAAAATTTGACCATGTAAATAAATAAATAAAAAAGACGATCTTTTTATACTTAAAATAAAAAGACAAATCTTTTATATTGAAAACAAAAAAATGAAATTCCGACGATGTAAATAAAAAGACAATCTTTTTGCATTGTATAATAGAAGAGATAATATTTTTACATTGTAAAATAGAAAGATTAATATCTTTACGTTGTAAAGTAGAGAAGTTGATATTTTTACATTATCAAAATGAAAAGTTGATATCTTTACATTGTAAACATAAAAGTGAATATTTTTGCATTGTAAGTAAAAGAATGAATTTTGCGATGTAAAGTAAAATAACATTTTTATATGTTATTTAGATAAGAATTTTCACCGCATGAATAAAAACTACATTTTTCTATGTTAAAAATAAGAATTTACATCGTATGTCAAATTAAACATTTTTGTTAATGTTAAAAATAAGAATTTACATCGTATGTCAAATTAAACATTTTTGTTAATGTTAAAAATAAGAATTTACATCGTATGTCAAATTAAGCATTTTTGTTAATGTTAAAAATAAGAAATTTCATCGTATAACAAATTTAACATTTTTGTTAATGTTAAAAATAAGAAATTTCATCGTATGACAAATTTAACATATTTGTTAATGTTAGAATTTTGCGTTGACATAAATTTACCTTATTATGTAAATTTAATGTTAGAATTTTGCGTTGACATAAAATTTACATCCTATTATGTAAATGAAATGTTAGAACTTGGCGTTGATATAAATTTACATCTTATTATGTAAATTTAATGTTAGAATTTACGATGACATAAAATTTACATCTTATTATGTAAATAAAATATTGAAATTTGGAGATGACATAAATTTTACATTTTATTATGTAAATTAACGTTAGAATTTCACCGTATGAAAAGTTTACATTTTTATTAATATTAATATATATGAACATTCACCGTAGGAGGAGTTTACATTTTTATTTATGTAAATAAAGGAAATTTTTACCGTATGAAAATTCACATATTTATTAATGTAAATTAAAGAGAATATTTAACCGTAGGATTTGTTAACATTATTTTTAATGTTAATATATGTGAATTTAACCGTAGGATTTGTTAACATTATCTTTAACGTTAATACATAAAAAAAAATCACCGTAGGAAGATTTACATTAATTTCAATGTACTAAAAAGAATGGACTTTACATTGTAATTAAAAAGTCAATTTTACATTGTAAAGAAAGAACGGATTTCACATTGTAATTAGAGAATGAAAATTTTCATTTCCTTTAATGTAAATATACATGAATTTCACTGAAGGTCCATTTTACATTATTTTTAATGTAAATTATATAGTAATCACAACGTAGGATAATTTTGCATTATTTTATAATGTAAATAAAAAGGGGATTTACACTGTAGGAAATTAACATTATTTATAATGTTAAGATAAAAGAATGATATCGTAGGATGAATTGACATTATTTATAATGTTAATAAAAAGAAAATTTACCGTAGGATAAGTGACATTATTTATGATGTTAATATAAAGGGTAATTTAACCATAGGATAAGTCAACATTATCTTTAATGTTAAAATTAAGAAAATATGCATCGTAGGATGAGTTAACATTATTCTAAATGTTAATATCAAAAATGTATATACCATAGGGAAAAATTTACATTATTTTAATGTTAAAATAAAGGAATTTCACCGTAGGATGAGTTTACATTTTATTCAATGTAAATAGGTAAGAATGCGACATGTAAATGCAAGTTTACGTTTTATTCAATGTAAATAAGTAAGAATGTGATAGGTAATTGCAAGTTTACATTTTATTAAATGTAAAGAAAACAAGAATGCGATATGTAATGAAAGTTTACATTTTAATTAATGTAAATAAAAATATGATTTTGAGAATGCGTCGTTAAATAAGAGGTTTGACTATTTTAAATAATTAAAATAGAATGAATTGTTAATAAAAATATTATTAACGAATAAGAAGGATTTTCAAAATATATATATATGTATATATATACGAGGATTGTTTGGGAAGTCCGAGATATTCTCATCCCAAATTAATCCAGCGGCGTTAAAGATCGAAGTAAGAAGACGACGCATGAAGACCGTAAATCTTCCCTCGAATGGACAGCGATCGAGACCCTGAATTGACTTGCTACCAATTCATGGGTCAAGGTCATTGCCCAGACGTACGTGTTGGTTTCACGGATTTGACTTTCGTTCAGACCCAGAGCATAAGTTTAAATGGATGGTGTGTCTGACATCGTACTTCGTTATATATCATATTGTTGATTTTCTGTTAATATATAAATATTGGTGGTGGAGAATTTATTCTCTACTTAACACCCATTTATGTATTGATGGAGAAGAAATGGTATGGTATGGAGTGACAGTGTGGCATACTAAGATGCAATGATCAAGGTTTCTTGTTGTAAGAAGGCCTTGTGGGATGATCAAAGCATAGCCTGTTTAGGCATAGCTTTGTGTATGACGTGACTTCACGAGCCTCACACACCGGCGGAGTCTAAAACGGGAGAAGGGAACGCAGGGAGTGCACACGTTTCTTTCTAGCTAGAGTGGTGCTAGGGACCTACCAACGCTGGCATTTATTCATTGTGGTTGTTGGATTTTTCGAGGCCTCGGATTTATGCGGTCGCCACTGGCCGTATTGTAGGTCCAAAAGGACCGGGAAGCGTGTGTTCAGGCATAACTAATCCACAAAAGTAAGTGTGGACCGGCCCTGCAGCTATCCAAGGGTTGGACAGAGTACCAATCCTGGGGCATTGCTAGAGTGTCTCGAATCGGTAAGGATCTCCTCCCTAGCCTTGACTCAGATGGAAATCCAAATTCCAAATACGACCCTACGGTTTTGATTGTATTACTAGTATGGAGATATAGTAGGATGGGGTACTATGTTTCCTAGGATTGATACATTTATTTTGAAATGTTTTATTATACCCTAATAATAATATTAAACTCGTATTTGCCGTATTTAGCATGTTTAATCACCATAAGGGAAAATTCTATCCTCTGGTGTGCGTTGCATTGTGTGATGGGACTTGAGTCTTATGGTGATTCCATTTTTCTAAAAAGCATTACGATGTTGTACGTTCTGACACTTTAAATTATGCACGACAATCCATTGAGTAAACCCGTTCCGCATTAGCGGCGTGGTCTTTGGATTTGTCATATTATTATTACTAAACTAGTTATGAATTCTCATACCAGTCCCACGACCGACCCGTAGTTTGTTTCACCTTTTTGCAAACTCGGGTGCCCTCTTTTCTACACGGGCAGCCAAGTAAACAGGTTCATTCTTTGCTTGGAGTCTTCTTGGAGTTGCTCATTATCTTTGCTTGGATTTGCTTTTGCGGAGAGGTGATGACTTGGAGCTTTGAGGATAGCTATCATTTACTTCTATTGCATTTTTATATCTTTAAGTTCAGTCATTAGACTTGTTTCATTTCGTATTGCTTATTTTGGGAGTTGGAACTTATTTTCATTTCTGCAAACTTGATGTAATAATTTGGATTCTGTGACTGTTGGGATTCTGTGGTTTATGACATTATATTTCCGCTGCTATAATGTTATTATTCTATGGTATTTCCTCTGCTTTGTTGTATCAGTGATATGTATTGTTATATTTATGTTGTATTCCATATGATTATTCCTTACTTTCACCCAGTGGAGGTTTGGGGTCATCACAATATAATTTATATCGTTATTTCCAATACGATATTTGTTGGTTTCAGAATTTGATATTGAATATAAGCCGGTACATTTTCTATTCAGAGCCTTGTATTTAATATCAAATATGATTTGGGGTTTATCGTGAATCGTGTTTTAGATGACATTGGTTCTTTAACCCAGTTAAAGGCAGGATGTTGATTTTTGAAAAGATTAAAACTAAGTGGAGTTTGAATGAATCTTTAATTAGATTGAAATGTGAATTGATAATTTAAATTATCAAATCTTAAAGGTGATCGAGAATGGAGTACCACTAGTTTTGCTCCAATGCGATAATTAAATCTTTAATTAGATTTGAACGTGAAATGGTAATTAATTTTACCGATAACACCGTGGTGTTAGATATGGAGTATCACCAGTTTTTCTCCATGGGATATATAGGTTGGGATTGGGAAATAAAATAAATAATTACTTCGGTGTGGTTCGCTAATCCCGACTAGTTTGAAATGATATCCAAAGGAAGATTAAAGAATAAATTTAGAAGAATTTATCTTGGATAAAATTAATGGGAACCTTTCCCTAAGAATGTGATTTTGTGAATAAAAGAATATTTTGAATTGGAATGAGGCGTTTGTTGTGTTTGTGTAACATTTGCTTATCATATACGTGGGTTATTCAGAAAGGCCGGGTTTATACCCATTCTGAATAACTGATTCGACGAGATGTCGAAGATGAAGACGGTGGTTGAAGACCGGAAGTCTCCACATCGTTTGGGTGATTACTGATGATCTCGATTGGGCTGTACACCCAAGATGAGGGAAATAGTTGGTGATCGTCCAGACGTACTTGGAGATGGATGGATATGCGAGGAAAGTGCCTCCGGTTTCGTTCAGACCCAGAACGAACTTGTAAATGGATTGTGTGTCTGACATTGGATTTTATTCTGTGTTGATTGATCTCTATTAAATATATATCTGTTTGGCGGCGGAGAATTTATTCTCTTGCTTAACGCCCTTCTCTGAGACGTACGAGCTCAGAGGTTGTATATCGATGGACATCAGTCGCATGGAGTGAATTGCCAGTGTGGCACGCGTAAGTGGCAATTGATCAAGGCTTCTGTTGAAAAGCAAAGTCTTGTGGTTGATGATCAAAGCACGCCCTGTGTGGCGTAGCTTTGTGTATAACGTGAATTCGCGAGCCTCACACCTCGGTATGAGTCAAAAACGGGATACGGACCCAAGGAGTGCACGACGTTTCTTTCTAGCTATGGTGGTGTCAGTGACCTACCAGCCCTGACATTTATATACTTTTCACCTGTGTGGTTGTTGGATACGAGGCGCCTCAGATATAGGTCTGTAAGGACCGGGAAACGTGTGTTCAGGAATAATTAATCCTCAAAAGTAAGGGAGGACCGGCCTTGGAGGTTCCAAAGGATCAGAGTGGGGTCCTGAGGCATTGCTAGAGTGTCTCGAACGCGGAGAGGAGCTTGCCCCTTGCCTCGACTCATGACGGAAATCCAATTTCCAATACGTGATATTGCGGTTTTAATTGTAGAACTAGTATGGCGACATGATATATGGTACCCATGCCGTCTATGATTGATATTTATGATTGAAATTGTTTTGACACTATACACTTATAATAGTATCAAATGATTTGTTTTAAACGTACCAAGCCATGTTTGGCTATTATAAGGGAAAACCCTATCCTCCAGCTTGCGTTGCATTGTGTGATGGGACCTGGGTCTAATAATAGCTTCATTTTTCCAAAAAGCATTGCGTTGTTTTGTCATATGCACTATTATTCTTGGGAGGAAACCCGTTCCGTGTTATACGGCGTGGTCCCTTGAATTACTATCTTTAAAGTAAAGTTTTAAATAACTGTTTTAGTTCTCACACCAGTCACATGACTGACCTGGAGTTTATTGTTTTAACCTAAACTCTGGGTGCCCTTATTTCCGACACGGGCAGCTAGTAGTTTTGGTTTTGCAGATTTATATTCATAGGGTCCTCATTTACAGCTGGAACGATGCTCGGAAAGCTCTGTATCCGTGCATTATTTCTAGTTGTGCTTTTGTATTATTTTCCGCTGTGATGTATTTAAATGTAATTTAAATCTCTGATATTTGTTGAATGTAATTTATTCATTTATACTCTGTATATTCTTGTATCTGATGGAATTGTTGTAATAACAATGAAATGTTCTTCCGTTTGCGTTCTATTTTGTCCTGTTCTCAAAGTATTCGCTCTTTCCTTCACAGGGAAGTTACGGGTTCTTACAATTGGTATAAGAGCTTTGGTTTACAGAGCTCGAGAATAAGACACATTAGAACCATACGAAAGAATTCATCAGATATTGGATTAGTAATATCCAATTAGAATGACTCGTTAGAGATAGGATCAGTAGTATCCTAGGACGAGTGTGAAGAGTATAATTTTCAAATGAAAACAATTTTATTTTAAAATTTAAATCGCTTTATACGTATTTGATTATTTATTTATTTTGAATTTGGACAATCGAGTATATAAAGATTTCGCGTATACGCGTTATGAACGTATATTCGAAGTTTTAATATACTGGATAGATATAGAATCACATTCTAGACACCCGGGGATAATTCTGGTGATGTGGCCACATTCATCAATATTTATGTTCGTGTTTTCGAAGGTGTGATTTCTATATATTTCCATTAGACTGGTGTGAGAACCAAAATATAGCTAGAATACATTGTTGTGAATTGGCATCAAAAGCATGATTTTTGCATATGTATCAAAATTATGAATTTGAAACATTAATTCACTATTGATTGATGTTTGTGTTGTTTGTTTATTTGTTTAATAATTTTTGAACCATTTAGCCTAATTGAACCAAATATTGAATTGTATTGAAAATTGGTCGCATTTGCTTGCATATACATGTACTTACATTGAACAGGTCATAGCAAGGAGGCTAGAGCAGAGAATAAAATTTGTTTGCCTTACAAATAGGTACATGTTTACTATAATTTACTGTTTTGTTTGGGTGATGATAATTTTATGAGCCTATTGGCTAGCCGCTTGGCTTTTTCTTTTTCTTCTTGAGATCAGAAGGCCTGTATGGCAATTTCGGGATTTTCCCGTGGCTCCCGGTGCAGGGGAGGTTATGGCGAAATTTTTCGAAAATTTAGGGTGTTAGCCAAATTTTTGAAGAATTTGAAAATTCTCAGAAACTGAAAAGTTGGAGAATGGAAGCCAGATCGAACGTAGAGTTGATTAATCAAAACACTTTCGACTTCGTTCCTTTTCGGGGACGAAAAGTTTTAAGTGGGGGAGATTGTAACAAACCGAAAATCTGGGCCAGTTTAAAATTTTTATTTTGGCAATTTTAATGAATTTTGAACATTTAAAATGAATTATTTTAAATAATATCGACGAGAAATTTATTTTGAATAGAAATCGAACGTATATATTATATACGTCGTCGTTAGAATATAATAATTATAAATAGAATTGAAAATGGCACGGTAGTTCGATAATTCAATTTCAGACTTCAATTGAATGTACCGGGTGCAAAATAAACCGGATTTTAGTGAAACCAAAAACATTAGGATCTAATTGATAATATCTTTCCAACGAATCCGAAAAATCAAGATTTCATAGCGGGGATCAAAAGATATGTCCAGTTGAAAATTCTGAATAGTCGCTATGGAATTCAGGCCCTTAAAAATAGCCATTTTGCAAACGACCTCGGATTTCGACGAAACCACTTTTGTTGGATCCGTGATGTCAAGTTATTGCTAGATTCCAAATTTCATAATTTTTCGAATCAATATGTGAGCTTGGCAAAGGAAAATGCGTTTTGACCAGTTTTAGTTGATTTTAATCGACTGGAAAATGGCCATTTTCCAACTGTCTTGGAATTCGACGAAACTAGTTTTATTAGGACCGTATCGTCAATACGAATCTAGAAAATATTTTTCTGGAATTTTTCGAGTTAGTATGTGACCCCAGTAAATTGAAATGCGTGTTCAAATTCAATTTATAGAGTTATATGTTGATTTTAACGGAAACTGATCGAAACGATCGAATCAGCTTGCGATACATATCCCATTGTGTTCAGAATGGGGGGTAATTAGCTATGGACAACAGGCGGTGGTCCTCGTTTAGAGGTCGTATGAAAAAATCAACTTTTGTAAATTAAATAATTAAATAAAAAAAATTAAATTAAACCTCTTCCCCTTAAAACCCGTTGCCCCCCTTAGTTAATTTCAATCGAACGAATCAGAAAAAAAAAGGGGGCGAACGACGGGGGGGGGGGGGGGGGGGGGGGGGGAGGAGCACCGCCGCTCCTCCCATCGGAGCGCCGCCGCGCCCCAGGGCGGCGCCGCCACATCGCACCCTCCTTCCCCCTTCGATCCCTTCTCCTTCTTCTCCTCTCCCCTCTGCTAAAAACCGTGACCGCCCTCCCCCGCCCTTCTTTCCCCTGCGCCTCCGCCTCCTCCTCCCCTCAGCAAACTGCCACCACCACTGCTTGCTCCCCTTTCCAACCACTCCGGCGCCACCTCAAGCCCGACCACCACCTCCGACATCCATGCGCAGCCCCCTTCAGACGACGACAACGAGGCCCCTTTCTAATTCGATTTTTCCCCCCTCGAGCTGTAAGTTTTTATTTTATTTTTCTATTTTCAGTTATCATTTTATTTGATTTTAAAACTGAATTTTATTCGATAGGAAAATTAGAGATAGAATTTTTATTCGATAGGAAAGTTAAAGATATGATTTTTATATGATAAGGAAGTTAAAAATATTATTTTTATCGTATGTAAAGGTTGAAAATATAATTTTCATATTATATAGATAATAAAAATATAATCTTTTATATTGTAGAAGGATAAAAATATGATTTTTACATAGTAGGAACTATAAAAATATAATCTTTATAAGATAGAGAATATAAAAATATCATCTTTGTATATGTAGCGAAATAAAAATCTGATTTTTATTACATATACGTTGAAATAAAGAGGTGAATTTTTATAGTGATGAAATCTTTATATTTGAAAAGGCGAAATCTTTATATATAGAATAGTGTGATAAAAATAGAACTTTTATCTATATAGTAGCAATGTAAAAATAGAATTTTTATCTATATAGTAGCAATGTAAAAATAGAATTTTTATCTATATAGTAGCGATGTAAAAATAGAATTTTTATCTATATAGTAGCGGTGTAAAAATGGGATTTATATATATATATATATATATATATAGTAGCGTTGTAAAAATGGGATTTTTATATATTGAATAGCGAAGTAAAAATTCGATTTTTATATATTGAATAGCGAAGTAAAAATTCGATTTTTATATATGTAGTGAATACGGGCAACGAAAGTGACAAAGGGAGAGAACGACGAAGATTTCTACATAGGAAGAGTCAAGGTGATTGGAATAGCTTTGGTGAGAATTTCTCACTCTTCAATTTCTTTTTCTAGTTATATATATATATATACTAGGATGCAGACGGTGCTTAGCAGCACCCGACACCCGTCATCCACAGACCATGGATGGCTTGTTTGTTTGATTGATATGTTGTGAAAATTTGTTTGTGAAGTGGATGTGAAATAGATAATGAAATATATTCATGTGTTGAAATAAATTAATTATCGTTAAAAATATAATTTTTAACGTGAATGTGAATAAATAAATATTTATAAACAAATTGACCGATTTGTTTATATACACTAATTTGACTGATATTGATTGGGATGATAAATTTTACACATCGCCCAACTGCACGAATAAAAACATGTGTTTGTTGATTTGAAACCCCACACGGGTGTTGGGATGATATTTGGCGTACACTAATCCCAATTATTTAATTGAATGTCGATCGATTGGTCGACAGGCTGTGTAAGCGTTAATTATTTATATTTGATGTTTATGCAGTTGTGTGGTGCACTTTGGATGATGGTTGATTGTATGTCGTTGCTATTATATACATGTGTTGTATGGAATCCATATAATTAACGTTATATGGTAATTGATTGGGCCTCATTCCAATTGGGGAAAATATTCGTGTGTTGACGAGGTTCAGGTGTTGAAACTATTCATGTGTTGAGTAAAATATTTTAAATAATAAAATTTACATCTTTATCATATTTAAAATTAGAACTACTTCACGGTGGAGTCTGATTTAAAAATCAAACGATAGATACCATAATTTTATAAAATATTTTACATAAAAAAATAGTGATGTGTTGACAGTACTCATGTGTTGAGATTAGTCGTGTGTTGAAAAAAATATAGATTCATGTGTTGAATGGGATAAATATTCATTTGTTGAATAGAATAACGAATTTATTGAAATATATAAAGCCGTGTTGATTAGAGATGCGTTATTTTGACGCGAACGATATTTATATCGATTTTATTCGTTTTATAATGAATATTGAAAAGTGATTTCAAAATTTAATATTTTGAAATGAAATTCAAATTAAATTAGATTAAAATTCAAATTTTATTGAATCATTTTGAAATGAATTCGAATCGAGTAGAAAATGAATTCGATTCAAATTGAATAGAAAGTGAATTTGAATTCAAATCAATTAGAAATGAATTCAAATTGAATTAAATTGAAATTGAGTTTAAAACGAATTGAAATCGTTTTGAATGAAATTTAAAACGAACTGAAATTGAATTGAAATCAATTTGAAATGAATTCGAATTGAATTAAATAGAAGGTAAATTCAAATTGAATTGAATTGAAACGAATTAGAAATTGAATTGAATTGAAACGAATTAGAATTTGAATTGAAACGAATTTGAATTCGAATTAAATAAAATTGAAATGAATTCGAATTGAATTGAAATCAAATGGATTTGAAATTGAATGTAGCGTTGAAATGATTTTGAAAACGAATTTAAAACGATTTATAAAATACGTTTAAAAGGAAATCGACGAAATATATATAATATATATATTATATATATATAATGGCCTGAATAGAACGCGCCGCGCCGCGGCAGTTCGTGAATTTCGACCATTAACTTCGAATTGACGTTGCGGGAGATCCGACCGTCGGATTCTCCTAAAACCGGAACCGTTGGGTTCGTATCGAAAAGAGCTTTCCAATGAATATTAGAAATTTGAAATCTAACGGTTGGATTTGGAATTATGTCCAAATCAAATTTGGAAAAGGTCGCTGTAAGTGCAGTTCGATGGCCGTTGATGGAAATCGACTGTACGGGCCTTGATAAAATTATTAAAAATATCTATAATTCGTGTAAAATCACAAGAAATGATTTGGGGAAAAATTGGGCTGAAAAATTCCACATTTGAAAGGGTAAAAATAGATTTTTATCGAAATGAACTAGTTTTGAACTAGAATTAAAATCAATTTATTTTTGAAATAAATAAATTAAATTTGAAAGTGATTTTAAAAATAATCAATATTCCCAATACGTGGATTGGACTGGAGTTGTATCGAAATTATCTTCGGAATATTTCGATGTTGGATTTCGTGGCTATACAGATATTGTTATGGGAATTTGAAAGATATATTTTATATTGTTATTTCCAATACGATATTTGTTGGTTTCAGAATTTGATATTGAATATAAGCCGGTATATTTTCTATTCAGAGCCTTGTATTTAATATCAAATATGATTTGGGGTTTATCGTGAATCGTGTTTTAGATGACATTGGTTCTTTAACCCAGTTAAAGGCAGGATGTTGATTTTTGAAAAGATTAAAACTAAGTGGAGTTTGAATGAATCTTTAATTAGATTGAAATGTGAATTGATAATTTAAATTATCAAATCTGAAAGGTGATCGAGAATGGAGTACCACCAGTTTTGCTCCAATGCGATAGTTAAATCTTTAATTAGATTTGAACGTGAAATGGTAATTAATTTTACCGATAACACCGTGGTGTTAGATATGGAGTATCACCAGTTTTTCTCCATGGGATATATAGGTTGGGATTGAGAAATAAAATAAATTATTACTTCGGTGTGGTTCGCTAATCCCGACTAGTTTGAAATGATATCCAAAGGAAAATTAAAGAATAAATTTAGAAGAATTTATCTTGGATAAAATTAATGGGAACCTTTCCCTAAGAATGTGATTTTGTGAATAAAAGAATATTCTGAATTGGAATGAGCCGTTTGTTGTGTTTGTGTAACATTTGTTTATCATATACGTGGGTTATTCAGAAAGGCAGGGTTTATACCCATTCTGAATAACCGATTCGACGAGATGTCGAAGATGAAGACGGTGGTTGAAGACCGGAAGTCTCCACATCGTTTGGGTGATTACTGATGATCTCGATTGGGCTGTACACCCAAGATGAGGGAAACAGTTGGTGATCGTCCAGACGTACTTGGAGATGGATGGATATGCGAGGAAAGTGCCTACGGTTTCGTTCAGACCCAGAACGAACTTGTAAATGGATTGTGTGTCTGACATTGGATTTTATTCTGTGTTGATTGATCTCTATTAAATATACATCTGTTTGGCGGCGGAGAATTTATTCTCTTGCTTAACGCCCTTCTCTGAGACGTACGAGCTCAGAGGTTGTATATCGATGGACATCAGTCGCATGGAGTGAATTGCCAGTGTGGCACGCGTAAGTGGCAATTGATCAAGGCTTCTGTTGAAAAGCAAAGTCTTGTGGTTGATGATCAAAGCACGGCCTGTGTGGCGTAGCTTTGTGTATAACGTGAATTCGCGAGCCTCACACCTCGGTATGAGTCAAAAACGGGATACGGACCCAAGGAGTGCACGACGTTTCTTTCTAGCTATGGTGGTGTCAGTGACCTACCAGCCCTGACATTTATATACTTTTCACCTGTGTGGTTGTTGGATACGAGGCACCTCGGATATAGGTCTGTAAGGACCGGGAAACGTGTGCTCAGGAATAATTAATCGTCAAAAGTAAGGGAGGACCGGCCTTGGAGGTTCCAAAGGATCAGAGTGGGGTCCTGAGGCATTGCTAGAGTGTCTCGAACGCGGAGAGGAGCTTGCCCATTGCCTCGACTCATGACGGAAATCCAATTTCCAATACGTGATATTGCGGTTTTAATTGTAGAACTAGTATGGCGACATGATATATGGTACCCATGCCGTCTATGATTGATATTTATGATTGAAATTGTTTTGACACTATACACTTATAATAGTATCAAATGATTTGTTTTAAACGTACCAAGCATGTTTGGCTATTATAAGGGAAAACCCTATCCTCCGACTTGCGTTGCATTGTGTGATGGGACCTGGGTCTTATAATAGCTTCATTTTTCCAAAAAGCATTGCGTTGTTTTGTTATATGCACTAGTATTCTTGGGAGGAAACCCGTTCCGTGTTATACGGCGTGGTCCCTTGAATTACTATCTTTAAAGTAAAGTTTTAAATAACTGTTTTAGTTCTCACACCAGTCATGTAATAACCCGAAAATCTGGGCCAGTTTAAAATTTTTATTTTGGCAATTTTAGCGAATTTTGAACATTTAAAATAGATTATTTTAAATAATATCGACGAGAAATTTATTTTGAATAGAATTCGATGTATATATTATATATGTCGTCGTTAGAATATAAATAATTATATATAATTATAAATAGAATTGAAAATGGCGCGGTAGTTCGATAATTCGATTTCAAACTTCAATTGAATGTACCGGGTGCAAAACAATCCGGATTTTAGTGAAGCCAAAAACAATTGGATCTATTCGTGAATATCTTTCCAACGAATCCGATAAATTGAAATTTCATAGCGGGGATCAAAAGATATGTCCAGTTGAAAATTCTGAAAAGTCGCTATGGAATTCAGGCCCTTAAAAATAGACATTTTGCAAATGACCTCGGATTTCGACGAAACCACTTTTGTTGGATCCGGGATGTCAAATTATTGCTAGGTTTCAAATTTCATAAATTTTCGAATCAATATGTGAGCGTGGCAAAGGAAAACGCGTTTGACCAGTTTCAGTTGATTTTAATCGACTGGAAATTGGCCATTTTTCCAACGGTCTCAGAATTCGACGAAACTAGTTTTGTTAGGACCGTATCGTCAAAGCGAAGCTAGAAAATATTTTTCGAGAATTTTTAGAGTTAGTATGTGGCCCCGGTAAATTGAAATGCGCGTTTAAAGTCAATATATAGAGTCATATGTTGATTTTGATGAAAACTGATCGAAATGATCAAATCAGCTTGCGATACATATCCCATTGTGTTCGGAATGGGGGTAATTAGCTATGGACGACAGGCGGTAGGCCTCGTTTCGAGTTCGTATATAAAAGTCAACTTTTTCATAATAAAATAATTAAATAAAAAAAATATCTTTCTCTTCCCCTTATACTTCTGCCCCCCCCCCGTTCGAATTTCATTTTACAGAAAGAAGAAAAAAAATCCCTAAATCGCGTCGATGCCCCCCCCCCCCCGATGGACCGCGCCGCCGCGCGAGAGCCCCCCTCCTCCTACCGCCGACCTCGCTCCACCCTTGACCTCGCCCGAGCCTCATCTCCAGTCGCGACGCCGCCAGGTGGGGCCCCCAACCACCGCCGCCCTCCATCTTCTTCCTCCTCCCGTTGCCTCGCACCCCTCCTCCTCGTTCTCCCTATCCCCTTCTTCCTCTCCTCTTAAATTCGACGCCACCAGACCCGCACCACCCACGACCACCGCCTGCCTGCGCAAACCCCCCCCTCTTCGACAAGCGACGAGCTAAGGTAATTTGTTAATTTAATTACTTAGTTTTAATTTGTTAACTATAGTTAATAATATAGATTTTATTTTCAGTTTTAAACATAGGGTTTTTAACAATAGAAAAGACGTGATTTTTAAAATAGAAAAGACGTGATTTTTAAAATAGAAAAGACTTCATTTTTAAAATAGAAAAGACGTGATTTTTAAAATAGAAAGGACGTGATTTTTAAAATAGAAAAGATTAGATTTTTAAAATAGAAAAGATCAGATTTTTAAAATAGAAAAGATCAAATCTTTGAATTTGAAAAGGCGAGATTTTTATATATTGAATAGCGAAGTAAAAATTCGATTTTTATATATTGAATAGCGAAGTAAAAATTCGATTTTTATATATTGAATAGCGAAGTAAAAATTCGATTTTTATATATTGAATAGCTAAGTAAAAATTCGATTTTTATATATTGAATAGCGAAGTAAAAATTCGATTTTTATATATTGAATAGCGAAGTAAAAATTCGATTTTTATATATTGAATAGCGAAGTAAACATTCGATTTTTATATATTGAATAGCGAAGTAAAAATTCGATTTTTATATGTGTAGTGGCTACGGGCAACGAAAGTGAAGAAAGGCGAGCACGGTGAAGATGTTCTACATAGGAAGTGCCGTAGAGTTAGGATAGCTATTAGTGAGAACTTCTCACTCTAAATTCTCTTTTTCTTGTTATATATATATACTAGGATGCGGACGGTGTTTAGTAGCACCCGACACCCGTCATCCACAGACCATGGATGGCTTGTTTGTTAAATTGTTTGGTTGAGTAGTTGGTTAGTTTATTTGGTTTGAATTGAATTGTTTGGTGAAATGAAATTAATTTGATTGATGTGTGAATGGCGTGGGCCTTCACTAGACCGGGGATAAGGCTAGGCCTCGTCCCGTTTCTAGTATCGTGTCGTTATGTCGCCGAAATTTTCTAAAATATGTTAGAAAAATAAAAATATCATTTTTATTGTGTAAATGAAATGAATAGAAATTCATGTGTTAAAATAAAATATATTATCGTTAAAAATATAATTTTTAACGTGAAAGTGAATAAATAAATATTTATAAACAAATCGGCCGATTTGTTTATATACACTGATTTGACTGATATTGATTGGGTCGACAAATTTTACACATCGCCCAACTGCACAAATAAAAATCTGTGTTTGATTGTTTGAAACCCCACACGGGTGTTGGGATGAAATTTGAAGTTCACTCATCCAGATTGATTAAATATGTCGATCGATTGATTGACAGGCTGTTATAAGCGTTAGATATCTATATTTGATGCTTATACAGTGTAGTGCACTTTGGTTGATGGTTGATTATTTTTCAATGCTATTATATACATGTGTTGTATGGAATCCATATAATTAACATTATATGGTGATTGATTGGGCCTCATTCCAATCGGGAAAATAATGAATATTATAAAAGAAGATTCATGTGTTGAATATAAAATAGTCATGTGTTGACGATGTTCCTGAGTTGAAAATATTTATGTGTTGAGTAAAATATTTTAAAAATAAAATTCACATCTTTATCATATTTAAAATTAGAACTACTTTACGATGGAGTCTAATTAAAATCAAACGATAGATACCATAGTTTTATAAAATATTTTACATAACAAAAATAGTCATGTGTTGAAAGAAATATAGATTCATGTGTTGAATAGAATAAATATTCATTTGTAGAATAGAATAAAGAAGTTTTTGAAAAATATAAAGCCGTGTGGATTAGAGATGCGCTATTTTGACGTGAACGATATTTATATCGATTTTATTCGTTTTACAATGAATATTGAAAAGTGATTTCAAAATCTAATATTTTGAAATGAAATTCAAATTGAATTAGATAAAAATTCAAATTGAAATTTTATTGAATCAATTTGAAATGAATTCGATTCAAATTGAATAGAAAATGAATTCGACTCGAATTGAATAGAAAACGATTAGAATTTGAATTGAATTGAAACGAATTTGAATTCGAATTAAATAAAATTGAAATGAATTCGAGTTGAATTGAAATCCAATCGATTTGAAATTGAATATAGTGTTGAAATGGTTTTGAAAACGAATTTAAAACGATTTATAAAATACGTTTTAAAAAGGAAATCGACGAAATATATATAATATATATATATATATATTATATATATAATTGCCTGAATAGAATGCGCCGCGCCGCGGCAGTTCGTGAATTTCGACCATTGACTTCGAATTGACATTGTGGGAGATCCGACCGTCGGATTCTCCTAAAACCGGAACCGTTGGGTTCGTATCGAAAAGAGCTTTCCAATGAATATTAGAAATTTGAAATCTAACGGTTGGATTTGGAATTATGTCCAAATCAAATTAGAAAAAGGTCGCTGTAAGTGCAGTTCGATGGCCGTTGATGGAAATAAACTGTACGGGCCTTGATAAAATTATTAAAAATATCTATAATTTATGTAAAATCATAAGAAATGATTTGGGAAAAATTGGGCTGAAGAATTCCACATTTGAAAGGATAAAAATATATTTTTGTCGAAATGAACTAGTTTTGAACTAGAATTAAAATCAATTTATTTTTGAAATAAATAAATTGAATTTGAAAGTGATTTTAAAAATAATCAATATTCCCAATATGTGAAGTGGAAGTGGAGTTGAATCGAAATTATCTTCGGAATATTTCGATGTTGGATTACGTGACTATATAGATATCGTTATGGGAATTTGAAAGATATATTTTATATCGTTATTTCCAATACGATATTTGTTGATTTTAGAATTTGATATTGAATATAAGCCAGTATATTTTCTATTCAGAGCCTTGTATTTAATATCAAATGTGATTTGGGTTTATCGTGAATCGTGTTTTAGATGACATTGGTTCTTTAACCCAGTTAAAGGCAGGATGTTGATTTTTGAAAAGATTAAAACTAAGTGGAGTTTTAATGAATCTTTAATTAGATTAAAAATGTAAATTGATAATTTAAATTATCAAATTTGAAAGGTGATCGAGAATGGAGTATCACCAGTTTTGCTCCAAAGCGGTAGTTAAATCTGTAATTAGATTTGAACGTGAAATGGTAATTAATTTTAACGATAACACCGTGGTGTTAGGAATGGAGTATCACCAGTTTTGCTCCATGGGATATATAGGTTGGGATTGGGAAATAAAATAAATAATTACTTCGGTGTGGTTCGCTAATCCCGACTAGTTTGGAAAACCATAAAATGGTTTGAAATGATATCCAAAGGAAAATTATAGGATAAATTTAGAAGAATTTGTCTTGGATAAAATTAATGGGAACATTTCCCTAAGAATGTGATTTTGTGAATAAAAGAATATTCTGAATTGGAATGAGGCGTTTGTTGTGTTTGTGTAACATTCGTTTATTTTATACGTGGGTTATTCAGAAAGGCCGGGTTTATACCCATTCTGAATAACCGATTCGACGAGATGTCGAAGATGAAGACGGTGGTTGAAGACCGGAAGTCTTCACATCGTTTTGGGTGATTACTGATGATCTCGATTGGGCTGTACAACCAAGATGAGGGAAACAGTTGGTGATCGTCCAGACGTACTTGGAGATGGATGGATGTGCGAGGAAAGTGCCTCCGGTTTCGTTCGGACCCAGAACGATCTTGTTAATGGATTGTGTGTCTGACATTGGATTTTATTCTGTGTTGATTGATCTCTATTAAATATACATCTGTTTGGCGGAGGAGAATTTATTCTCTTGCTTAACGCCCTTCTCTGAGACGTACGAGCTCAGAGGTTGTATATCGATGGACATCAGTCGCATGGAGTGAATTGCCAGTGTGGCACGCGTAAGTGGCAATTGATCAAGGCTTCTGTTGAAAAGCAAAGTCTTGTGGTTGATGATTAAAGCATGGCCTGTGTGGCGTAGCTTTGTGTATAACGTGAATTCGCGAGCCTCACACCTCGGTATGAGTCAAAAACGGGAGACGGACCGCTGGGAGAGCGTGACGTTTCTTTCTAGCTAGGGTGGTGTCAGTGACCTACCAGCCCTGACATTTATATACTTTTCACCTGTGTGGTTGTTGGAATGCGAGGAGCCTTGGATATAGGTCTGTAAGGACCGGGAAACGTGTGTTCAGGAATTGCCAATCCTCAAAAGTAAGAGAAGACCGACCCAGCCGATTCCAAGGATCAAAGTGGGGTCCTGGGACATTTGCTAGAGTGTCTCGAACGCGGAGAGGAGCTTGCCCCTTGCCTCGGCTCATGACGGAAATCCAATTTCCAATACGTGATATTGTGGTTTTAATTGTAGAACTAGTATGGCTACATGATATATGGTACCCATGCCGTCTATGATTGATATTTATGATTGAAATTGTTTTGACACTATACACCTATAATAGTATCAAATGATTTGTTTTAAACGTATCAAGCATTATTTGGCTATTATAAGGGAAAACCCTATCCTCCGGCTTGCGTTGCATTGTGTGATGGGACCTGGGTCTTATAATAGCTTCATTTTTCCAAAAAGCATTGCGTTGTTTTGTTATATGCACTAGTATTCTTGGGAGGAAACCCGTTCCGTGTTATACGGCGTGGTCCCTTGAATTACTCTCTTTTAAAGTAAAGTTTTAAATAACTGTTTTAGTTCTCACACCAGTCACATGACTGACCTGGAGTTTATTGTTTTAACCTAAACTTTGGGTTCCCCTATTTTCGACACGGGCAGCTAGTAGTTTTGGTTTTGCAGATTTATATCCACAGGGTCCTAATTTACAGCTGGAACGATATCCGGAAAGCTCTGTATCCGTGTATCACTTTCAGTTGTGTTTTGTATATTTTTCCGCTGCTATGTAATTTATTGTAATCTCTGATATTTGTCGAATGTAATTTATTCATTTATACTCTGTATATTCTTGTATTCTGATGGAATTGTTGTAATAACAATGAAATGTTCTTCTGTATGCGTTCTATTTTGTCTTGTCCTCAATTCTATCCGTGCTTTCCTTCACGGGGAAGTTCGGGTCGTTTCAAGTCACATGACTGACCTGGAGTTTATTGTTTTAACCTAAACTCTGGGTGCCTTTATTTCCGAAACGGGCAGCTAGTAGTTTTGGTTTTGCAGATTTATATTCACAGGGTCCTGATTTACAGCTGGAACGATGCTCGGAAAGCTCTGTATCCGTGCATTATTTCTAGTTGTGCTTTTGTATTATTTTCCGCTGTGATGTATTTAAATGTAATTTAAATCTCTGATATTTGTTGAATGTAATTTATTCATTTATACTCTGTATATTCTTGTATCTGATGGAATTGTTGTAATAACAATGAAATGTTCTTCCGTTTGCGTTCTATTTTGTCCTGTTCTCAAAGTATCCGCTTTTTCCTTCACGGGGAAGTTACAGGTTCTTACAGTTCATCTGGTTTCAAGTGCCACAACACTAAATTTATATATAATAGGAGAGAAACAGAGTGTTTCGACTACAATCAAGGACCTAGCAGTTAATCCTCCACTAGGGTGGAATAACTGAAGGAATCACTATCACTACCTATAACATTGATATACTCAGAGAAAAGTACAGCATGGTTAGGTACAAAACATGGGTTAGGAATGCGAAAATCACATTTCCAGTCCCAAGTAGAATCGTGGAAAAGTGTCTTATTCTTCTCGCCTAGTTCACCCTCCTGAATGCACACTCTTGCTTTGAGATCATTCAGGAGGGTTTGATAGCAGGTTGCATTGCCTTAGATATCACAGGATTCAAGTTGGCATTTAATCGATCATTCTGGGTGCTAAACAACATAGAAGGAAGGTTACGATTGGCATCTATCTTGGGTGGTACTACACCATTTCTCACCAAATCTTCAGTTTCTTAATGCTCATCCATAAAGGTCGCAATGGAGCTTTTAATGATTTTCGGGTCAGAACTATTATTGTCACCCTCAACATCTTTAAACCTAATAGCAAGATCAGAAATACCTGAAATGTTCTGGTTGGGCTCAGATTCGAACATTTAAGAAATATTATCATCCTTCCATTGTTCTTCATCATGCGTTCTTGCAATCAAAGGAGATACATGCAAGTTAGACGTAGATCAAATACCAGAAATTGGATCTACGGAACTAGACGAGGCTAGGGATTTAGCTAAGAACTGAAACGGGATGGAGATCTTAGGTTCTGCAGTTGATAGTGATGGTAATCCAGACGAAAAAACATCTCCCAGAATGCATAATCCATATATGAGCTTTTTAGTGAAAATGCGCAAAACGAATGATAAATCGTTTAAATTTTACTGTTACTCTTTTTTTGGATTATCTACAATATTCTTCTTTTAGCTTCATGGGAAAGCTTTGCCACCTCACACCTCATTATTTATTTCATATTTGAATTTATAGATACTATGGTAAGTTATAGTACAATTTTCTTTCTCATGACTTCTCATTCATCCACCCAAAGAATTTTTCCTTATTCTTCTTCCTCTCTTCTTCCCCAATTCATTTCTCACAAAAAGTATATTCTCATTCAAATTCATCTCTCTTCTCTCCACAAATTTTAGATCCTAAACTAAAAATAATAATAATATCTCTTCTTTATTTCTTATTTTCTAAACCTTATCATCATTTCTCTTCTTCTTCTTCTAGTTCTACAAATCTACTTTTCTATGAATTTTTCCTAAAAATTTCCATAGCCTTTCTCCATCTAAATTCACAAATCAAAACAAATTTCTAAATCTCTAATCATCTCTCTCAATTCCTAAATCTCAAAACTCTAGAAATCTCAAAACCTAGAGATCCTAAAGCCTAAATCTCTTTTCTCTTGGAAACCCTTTGTTTCCTTCCTTCCCAGCAACCACCAATCCAGCCGCCACCTAGCCTCTGCCAACTTAGTTAGCGCCTACAACAACCTGACTCCTAATAAACCCACTGGTCGCACCACACAGCCGTGAATTGAACCTAAAATCCATAAACCTGATTACATATGTTTTTATTTTTTGCTTTTTCACATTTTGCCATGTCTCCCTATAGCAATAACTTCCTGTTATATAACCAAAATACATTTTTTTCCTTTTCTTTTTCAAATTGGGTAAAATAGAGGTAACTACGACTTTCATGTTGATAACTTTTTCAGATTTTGTAATCTTATGTGTCGAAATCGCGAATCTTTTAAGCATATTTTTGAAACTAGATTTTTGACTTGCAAATTCATCTTTTACGGCTTAACTCATATCTCCCTAGAATTTTATCGAAATTCTATTTTCCCCTTTTTTAATTAAAGATGAAAGAATTCGCAATAACTTTTTTGTTTATGAATATTCCAAATTCTAAGGCCAACTGGTCCAAAATCAAATTTAAAATGATCAAATTTTTGTTTTGTTTTTGTAGAATCTAAATCCATCTTCCCTATCCAAAACCCTCTACTCACTTATTTTAATTTCATGGGTATTGATTTGTGAATTTATATGCTCCATGGATATAGAGATCATATAGCTGTGTTTGTAGTTGGAGTTATACATCTCGCTTTCCATATTCGTGTCCATTCGTTTCGTCTTCATTCAATGCTACGAAAGCTGAGTTTATCTCACACTTGACTAATATACTTGTGAATATGAAATTTAATACATTTGAAATATTTAGGATTTCTTATAATAAATCATAATATATAATATTTATATTGTGCATGAACGATAATCATTTATAACACGCGATATATATGACACGAGATGTGCAGAAGTGATACGTGTTGTTATATTTATCTATTTAACTTTTTATGTTTATTTATATTATTCTCACTTTGCAAGTTCCCTACGGGTTAAAAAAATACATACTGAGACTACTATATACATTTAGGAAATGAAACTGAATCGATTTGGGATGTAATCTGACTGATATATATATCAGGGATTCAAATTTTTTATCATGGATTAAAATGATACATATCTGTATTACTTGAGCTAGGTAGAAAACTATTGCGGATGTTGTTAGTCTATTTTGAAAAATATTTCCAAAATTATAAGTACATTTTTATTTAATAAAGCTATTTTACAAAATTACAAATATTTTATTATAGTTTAATACTATTTAAAGTTTAAACTTAATATATAAACATAAATTTTCTTAAAACTTTAAATGAGAAAAGAGTTGAAAGTTAGAAATTTAATTAGGACTAGGGGATTCGATTTTCTGCATCTATCTTTTTTTTCGTTTCCTTATGTTGCCATCCCTCTTTTCAACTCCGTTCTCTCTTCCTTCTGCCCTAACTTTCCTCGCTATTGTTTATACATTGTTCGCTCTACACTTAAGCCTCGAGAGTCTCTCTTCTCAAATCTAAAATCTCTTTTCTCTTAAATGACCCTAAAATCCTTTTCATATGGTCCACATCCATTATCTTTGGAGATATACTGATTTATCTTGCTCAACATTTTGGCTTTCATTTTTCCCATTTAATCGTCCTATGTGATTGATCTTCAGTTAAAACTGTGTTTTTATTGTTGAATCTGATCTACTAGCCTGGATGTTGACTGCGATTCCAGTTTGCTTCTCAGATTTACTGGTTTTTTTAATTTGGTTGTTTTGCAAGGTTTTTTCTAAAAGTTTTTTTGGTTCTTTTTGTTAGTTTGTGTGAGTTTTGGGGGTTTGCATATGGGGCCATTCTCTGTGTTAAGTTTGTGCTCCTCCTTCTTCTTCATGGTGATAGCGATGTTGCACTAGAGTTTTGTGTTGTTTGTTGTGAGTCCGCCATGCTTCTTACCCTGCAACAATTTTTTAATCATTGTTTTGATGTTTCTAGTTTTGATGGCATATTCATCTTTGAATTATGGATTTTAGTTGGTGTTTGTTGGCTCTACACGGCCACTATTAGAGCATTTCCAATCCTCAAGCAATGTAATGTCTTCAAAAGATAACGTGGAGACAACAGCTTACAATGTGAAGCCTATGTGTCAACAAACATTACATATATAAGAAAACCGAGTCCAATGCAATTGTGGTGAAAAAATGGAAGTAACTGAACATAGTTAATTAGCTTAAAAAATGCCAGTAAAAAAACCGCAGGTGAAAAAGAAGATGGAAGAAACTAGATTGCAAATTGCAGGAAATTTAACAAATAAGTAGTGTAGCAAGAAATCATTGCGAATTGCATTAACTCAGCACAGCCTTCCCTTCAAACTTTTATCTTTTCCAAATTCAACGAAGAATACAGTAGTCAATATGCTAGAAGTATGACTTGTAAATCCGTTTATAAAATAAAATTGAAAAAAAAGAATAAAATCAGAATCGCGATTTAATATCGCGAAAGCATGAAGACCGAAGCCAACCTCGTTTTGGAGAAGCTTGCGTGAGGGGAATTTGTAACGTTAGGGTGCGACGATGGGGGTCATCGTTGGTGTGTTCTGAGATCTGCGAAAGGGGGAAAATCGAGATTGATAAAATTTCGGACAGCTCCTGAATCTCAACGATTTAGAGAAAGACTCACCAAACTGCAATTGAGGTAAAATTGATTTGAAAACAATTAAAAAAATAGAAATATATATCAATCTATGTAGGAAGAGGGCGGATTGATGCAGGAAGAAGACGGACGAAGAAGAAAAAAGAAACTGATTTAATTACGTGGGTGTTTGAAATTGTCAAGGCACATGTCTGAAACTGAACATCGGGTTTCACAATGTGGAAAAAAAAATTCACACGTCGGATTCCACTTTGAGATTAACATTGCATTGGAGACCTAAAAGACAAAATTGTTGTTATGTGCTGATGTGTCATTGACATTACACTCCAATAACATCTGCATTGAAGATGCTCTTAAATTCGTCTTGGCATTTTCTTTTGCAACGAAGGTGTCTAAGACATCAATCCTAGCGTCGATGTGTAGCACTTCGCATTGCTTAATGATACATTTTGCTGATTTCTTGGTGAGATGTTTTTATGATGTGAAATTTCCTCTTGGATTCTCAGTTTCATGTTAATTTGTTGTTCCAATGTGTTTTTACTATGTTTGGTACTTGACATGTCACCAGTTGGTATGTGGAATTTATTGCTGCAAATTCATGTCATTGGTTTTGCCTTGTGTTATATGTTTATGTAAATTTCTTCCTGCGGAAAGAAGGTCATTTGGAAATTAGTTTGTAGTTGATCAGTCGTATTCATCTATGTTAAATGGATTTGTAACGACCCGCCTTCTTGCCTGAATCAAACCAATGATTAAACCGACTTAAACCGATCAACAAGATGTATCGCCTTTGGGTATACAACGCTTAAGAACTGAACAAAACAACTTTTTCATTATCATTGCAATAATTGTAACAGCTCGAATTTTCGTACTCTTTGAGTCGACTAATAACACCATACGCCCAACCCAAATTGCACAGAAATACGAATCATTATTAGAAAGAAGTTAGAGGATGAGAAATAGAAAGAAAGAATAGTTAGAATAGAAGAAAATGAAGAACACAATCTCACAGCGGAACGAATAAAATATACTAAATAACATAATTTTTTGAAATACAAATCAGTAACTGTATATATGTACCATTATCAGAGCATAACAATTATTCCTGGAGCAGTTATAAACACCTATTTCCAGATACAACATAGTACACAGCAGAAAATATGACAGTCTATAGCTAACTGATGAAGCCTACTGCTTCTGGCTCCTCCAAGTGAATCTGAAATATCCCGACTACTTGACTGCCCGTACGAATTTAGGCATCCAAGAGTTTAGGGGAAAACAAACAAAATAAACTCTTGGTCAGTCATGAGACTGGTGTGAGTAAACTCCATCCATTTGTTTAACTTTTAAAAATCCTTTCGAAAGAATCGTAAGACCAATCCACACATAAACACAGATGGTTTTTACCTTATGTTAACCCAAAACATTTTGATATCAAAATCTGGTGATATTATAATAGTGTCTACAACAAAAAAGTAGAATCTAGCGGAACGCTTGCATCTCACGCTCTATATATAATATAATATCAAAAACCGTAGGGCGTTTATTGGAGATTGGATTTCCAACGTGACAATGTATGGAACCACCTTCCAATAGTGTATCTCTAGAGGGGAATACACTAGGTTCAACAAGAATGTCTTGCAACCCGGTCCACACATGGTTGACCGCTCATTTAACTTGAGTGTATCGAGCATATTATCACCAACGGTTGTGACTAGCAACCATTAACGAAAGCATACAGCAGTGAATAGAATAAGAAGAAAATGAATTTTCTCTATATTAGGTGATAATACCCCTAATGGGAATGACCCACATGGCCATGCTGCCTGCCCGATTTCTGTCATTTCCCGGGTGATGAGGCTTGAGGCCAAGATTATCTTTCAGAACATCATGCCATCATATACTTTGAATGTCACGTTGTCAGACATTCGTCAATATACGTTGTCCTAGGACTGGACAAACGGAAGGCACCATTTTATTAATGCAACTTGGGCAATTTCTACCTAGGATTAACAGAACAGCCCTTGCACTTTACTCCATCTTCAATTATCTTCAGCATAAGTTGATTCGTAATGCTTGTGCCAATACGGAGTGGTTTCCAGATAATAAATCTGATCCCAGTCTCTCTGTATTGACAACGGAGGTATAAAATAAATCAAAACTTTGATAATCGGTGATTTAGCTATCAAAGAAACATCCATAAAATCAACTATCCTATTTCCAATTGGAAATTCTACCGATCAAACATCAAACAACACTAGCCCCTTTTTATATTAATTCCTTATTATATTATCGATTCCAATTCCCATTTTCCGTCTTCTAGATTTTATTAAAATTTAATTGTCTTCCCCGATTCTTTAAAAACATTTCCAATATCAAAATTCCTTTATTTGAGAAAATATCTATTATTCCAGATAGAAAATATTACTAAATATTCATGAATCCTTATTTCTATATTTATAAAATATACCTTATTAATATCGAAAAATATTCCCATCTTCCATTTCTTAATTCCTCGATGACCCATTCATTTCATTTTTCTATGCATAGAAAATATCTCTCGTTTTATTTGGGTAAAACATTTCAAAATCTTTTAAATTAAACTGATGTTATAAAACAACGTTAATATAACTCAACCATAAATCATTCAATAACTAAGGTTATCACTAACCAATCCTTGCTACCAAACCTTAACTATTTCTCCGTAAATCATGCAGTCAGTCAAGTTGGGGTATATTTACCTCTCAGACCTTAACTGAACAACATTCTTAACTTTGAAATTGCCAAAGCTCACAACTTCAAACAAAACATCGCTTATGTGACTCTCAGAGTCAATTTAAGAATCCACTTCTTTTACGGGAAAATATTGATTATAACGGTAGCGTTACAATTGCTGTATTTGATTTATAAAACAATAATTATAATGGTAGCATTAAAATCGTTGTTTAGATTTACAAAACATTTATTATATAGCAGCGTTATAATCGCTGTCTAGACTTACAAAACATTTGTTATAACGTTAGCATTATGATCGCTATTTCCAAATATTTGATTTATAAAACATTAATTATAATGGCAACGTTAAAATCGCTATTTAGATTTATATAACATTTATTGTAACAGTAGCGTTAGAATTGCTATTTCCAAATATTTGGTTTAGAAAAATATTACTTGTACGTATTAATTTCAATAAATAAATTAATAAATAAATTTGATTCAAATGGAAAGTAAAAATAACTACTTCCCTAAATTCGATATAATCAAATTCCAATAAATAACTTCTCTTGAATAATCTATATTCGATTTATATTCCGAACTTCGGAATTTATCTACCGTTTCAGGTTAATTCAAATTTCATATTCACTTTTGAATTTATCCCTTCCAAATCATTTCCAAATTCCTTGATAACCATTCCAACTTACAAAACATTACTACATTTTATATTATATTCTGAATTTTGAATTAAAACTCATTGTTTCCTTTTAAAATGATTACCCACTCCCCTTCTCATTCAATTTCCAATTTGGATTCATATTTCAAATTTAAATTTCCTTTAAAGATGTTTCATTTGCAAAATATTTCCTTTAAAACCATTATTCACTTTAATCGTGAATATATTTCTTTTATATATAATCAAATCAGTTTGAAACCCAAATTCTATTTTTAACTTCTCTTTCACACAAATATCATTTTTATTCCAATCATATAAAACCTCTTTTTATAATTTCCTTTATAATTTGCCAAGTTCAAATCTAGTTTCAAATATTGATTTCAAAACTGATTTCCACTTTTTCATATAAATTCAAATTTGATTTATATTTCAAATTATCCAATGATAAATAATTCACTTAATTTATATTCTTATTTATAAACAACTTCTTGATTTATCCACTTGAATAGGTTTCTATTTTCAACTCTATTCGAAATTTAATTTCTATTTTGGATATAATATTCCATTTTTAAATCACAATTTCCTTTTCCACATTCGATAATGTTTTTACAGTATCTAAAATACCAAGTTTCAAGGGCCAGGGTAAATCAAACACAACATATCCAATCATGGATTATATAATACATCGTATATCACAATCAAATAAAACATTAATATAAATGTTGAGGAATCCAGTTGGATCCCTCCAACCTGTTTCCCTACATCCACAGATGTTAATCAACATTAATTTCACATAATATGAAATATCATAGTAAACAGAACTAATAACCGATCAACGATATATTATATCAACCATTTCAACCAAATTTTATCAACCATTTATCCAAACAACCATCAGACAGAATAAAATAAATTTAAACTCGTTTATATAAAAATATAAATGAGTCAGAGTTAGTGAGTTACTCACCTTGTTTTGTAGTTGACGGTTCTACTTTTATTTTGTTTGCAGTCAAACAAATGTTTGATTTTATCACGAAATCCTATTAGCTCTGTTTTCAGCCATGTTAATTCCATTATGTAAATCTCGCCATTACGACCCCAACATAACTTATTTCGTTAAATTCTATTAATGTATAAATAATTTAAATTAAAACGGGCTTGAAATGGCGTGGTAGTTTGAAAATTCGATTCTTAACTTTTATTGAATGTATAGAATTTAATATAATTCAGAATTAGAGAAAACAAGAAACATTGGAATATTTTGAATTGTGATTTTTTAACAAATGTAAGAAATTGAGATTTTACTTTATATGTTGTAAGTTATGTCTAAATTAAAATTTACAATAGTCGCTATGGAATTTATATATATATATATATTTAATATTATATACAACCCTTAAAAATGGCCATTTTGCAAACGACCTTCGTTGTCAACGAAACCACTTCCATTGGGTTCAAAATATTGTTTACGCGTTCGAAAAGTATAAACATTGATATATTCCGAGCTTCAGAGATTTGACACCTTGGTTAGGGCTTGGTTAGCCAACCTAGCCCACTTGCTTAAACACCCAACATCAGCCCTCTCCTTCATTCATTCTCCAAACACAAAACAAAATAAAAATGGGGATAGGGAAATTAAAATTCCCTAAGCCCTAGCTTAATCTAGGAGCTCTAATCTTGTAGGAATCATGTGCAAATCAAAGGAAAAGCTTAGGTAGGCTCCTCCGTCTTCATCTCCATCTTCTCCAACTCAATTGCTCTTCTATTTTTGAGATTTCCTAAACCTAACTCATAGGAAAATTTGTGTATTCATGTGTAGATTGAAGTTTTAAGTGCTATATTGGAAGAGAGAGTTTTCTAGCTTGGTTATGCGCCTCCTTCTTCCATATTAAGATCAAAAGTGAGAGCTTTGTGAGTTATTCATGAACACACACTTAGGCAACAAGCTTATAACTTATATAGGTGTAATTTAGAACCTATTTGATTTTGCATACGCTAGTGTATTGGATAGATTAGTGAAACTTGGTTGGTTTTATATATTCTTGTTTCATAAAATTGAAAATTATGATTAAAATTGTCCACACAATCTAATTCATAAGCTACTAGTCAATTTGGAGATATTGTGAAGCTCCGTTGTCACCCCGGCAAAGTTCTAAGTCTTCACAATTCGCTTATATCGCATTTAATTTCTTTGGTTAGAGAATTTAATCGTTTTGGAATTTATAATCAAAGACCAATGCAAATCTTTTGTATTAATGTTTGTGCATGTGAATTTGGTGTTATGAGTTGCTTTGGGGAAGTTATAGAAGCCTTATTTGCATGTATATAACTTCATAGGCCTTCGAGCATTAGACGATATCATTCCGAACATGTTTTCAAGGAAAAAATGTAAAAAAATTAGGGTTTTAACATCCGTTCAGCAATTAATAGTGGTGGGAATGGCTTCTTCTCAGCCATTAATGGCCGAACAGTGAATTAAAAAAAAACTTTAAACGATCATAACTTTTTGAACTCGGAATTAAGCGTAACAAGATGCATTGGAACCGTATCGACGATAGCATTGCAATGAAACTAATTTGGAGTGTTTGGAGTTCATGATAATTTTTTATGAAGGAAAGCATCCAATGTAAACAACCAAACAGGGAAAAACAAAGGGTGAAATAATTAATTTACTTTAAACGATCTTAACTTTTTCATATGTTATCAGAATTCAGTGAAACCAGATCTGTTGGAACCGTATCGACGAGATATTTGCATTGAAACTAATTTGAAGTGATTTGGAGCTGACGGGAATTTTTGTGGAGAAAAACGTCCGACGTATACATTCAAAAGTTCATCGTTATTTAACGACACTAGTACCGTCAATTAAAGACTGACGGAGTGGAAACCAATGGTGACTATTTGTACAGTTATTTATTTTTATAACTGAGTATATATTTATTGCCTGTGATTGCAATATTTATTTGATGATTGATGGATGTTTACATTTTTAATGTTATTATTATTAAACTATAGATAAATTCATATGGATTGTGATTTAAACCTCGCACGGGTACTGGGACGATAATTTTACACATTTCACAAGTATGAAAATAATGATCATTGGATGTTAATTGAAAACCCCACAAGGGTCAGGGGAAGATAACAACTTCACACATCTCCCTTGTGTTTAGTTATATGTCAACCGATTAGTTGACAGACTATTATAAGCGTTATTTATTTGTTTAATGCTTATGCAGTTGCAAATTACTCTATGGATGTGAATTGAATGGTTAATAGTTGTTTGTCACTATTTTTGAATACATGCGATGTATGGAATCCATATAAATTAAACTATATGGTAATTGATTGAGTCTGATTCCAATTCAGAAATTACGCATATTTTAAAATAATATTCAGTGAAGAATCAAAATATGACTTTGATGTCTGATTTTGGTGGACACGAAAATATTGAAATACTCCAAGTTTGAAAATATAAAAGATATTTTTATCTGAATGAAATGGTTAAAAACTAGAATAAAGGATTGATATGGTTTTGATATAACCAGAATTTTCCCAACATATGAATTGGAAATGATCTGGATAGAAATAGTCTTCAGAATATTTCGATATTGGATTCCGCGGATATACGGATATTGTTGAGGAATTTGGAAGATATATATATTGTTATTTCCAATATTATATCCTTTGGTTTCAGAATTTGATATTGAATATAAGTCGATATAATTTCTATTCAGAGCCTTGTATTTGATATCAAATTGGATTTTGGGTTTGTCGTGAATGTTATCTTCAATAACACTGTTGTTAAACCTAGTTGAGAATAGAATAAATCTTTTTATTGAGATTAATGAAGTTTTCCAATTAAGTGAATATAATTGGATATTAACTAGAAGTTGATTTTAGGTTCATTATGAACTGTGTTTTAAATGACGTTTGTTCTTTAACCCTGTAAAAGCAGGACGAATTTCCTAAGTTAAATAATCATTAAATCATAATTTTTGAAGATTAAAACTAAGATAGGGTTTTAATGAATCTTTAATTAGATTGGAATGAGAATGAGGAAATTAAATCTACTGAATTCAAGGAATGATCGAGAATGGAGTACCACCAGTTTTACTCCATGCAATAGTTAAATCTTTAATTAGATTTGAAACGGAAAATGGTAACTAATTTTACCATTAACATAGTAGGTGTTAGATATGAAGTACTACTAGTTTTGCTCCATGGGACGAATGGGTTTGGATTGAGGTTATAAAATAAATGGTCACTTCGTTAAGGGTCGACAATCCCGACTGGTTCCACAGACCTTAATTTGGTTTAAGTAGTGAAAGGGTATTACAAAATATTTTGAAATGATATCCAAAGGAAGGTTAAAGAATAAGTTTGAAAGAACTTATCTTTGATAAAATTAATGGGAACCTTTCCCTAAAAATGTGAATATTTGAGTAAAAGAATATTCTGGATTGGAATGAGGCATGTGATGTGTTATTATAGCACTTGATTATAAAATACACGAGTTATTGGGAAAGGCTAGGTTTAACCCATTCTGAATAACTATTACGACGATTAAAAGTCAACGATGATGACAGTGGTTGAAGACTGGAGATCTTCACATTGGATGGATGATTACTAATGTCTTGATTAGGTTGTACACCCAAGATGAGGTATAAGTGGCAGACGTACTTGGAGATCGGTCGGATATGCGAGGACCTCTCTCCCATATTGGACATATAGGACGACGAATAAGGTGCCTCTGGTTTTGTTCAGACCCAGAACGAACTTGTAAATGGATTGTATGTCTGACATTTTAGTGTGTGCTATATTCGTTGATCTCCACTGAATATATTTATGTTGGCATAGAATTTATTCTCTTACTTAACACCCTTCTCCGAGACATACGAGCTTAGAGGTTATATATTGATGGAAATCAATGGTATGATATGGATTGATAATGTGGCATGCTAAGATGCAATGATTAAGGCTTTTGTTGAAAAGTAGGGTCTTGTGGATGATGATCAACGAATGGCTTTAAAATAACTTATCTTTGTGTATAAAGTTAATTCGCGAGCTTCACACCCCGGTGTGAGTCAAAAATGGGATGAGGACCTCAGGGAGGACATGCGTTTCTTTCTAGCTATGGGTGATGTCATGGTATGGAGACCGGCCTCGGATATGATTGCTCTCCAATGGCCAAATGATAGGTTCAATAGGACCAGGAAATGTATTGTTCAGGAATAACCAATCCACAAACGTAGGTGTAGACCGTCCATGACGCTTACCAAGGGTGTCCAAGTTTGTGATCCTGGACATCTTGCTATAGGTGATTCGAAACCGTATAGGAAGATCCCTTGCCTTGACTCATAGATGGAATCCAATTTCCAATACACGACTTTTCAGTTTTAGTTGTAAACCTATATGGGGACATAGTGGCACGGGACGCTCATGTCGTCTATGATCAATACATTTATATTGAAGTTGTTTTGACACTATGCACTTATAGTAATATCAAAAAAATATTTTTTAAAGCGTATAAAGCATGTTTGATCTTTATAAGGTAAAAATCTAACCTTTGGTTTGTGTTTGCATTGCGTGACGGGACCTGAGTCTTATAATGACTTCATTTTTCAAAAAGCATTGCGTTGTTTATGTGTTTAAACCAATATTCATGTGGAGCAAACCTGTTCCGTGTCATATGGAATGGTCCCATGATATTTCAACTTTTAAAGTAAGTATATTAATTGTTTTGAGTTCTCACACCAGTCCCATGACTGACTTGGAGTTTATTGTTTCTACCTAAACTCTAGGTGCCCATATTTTCTACATGGGAAGCTAGTAGTTTTGGATTTGCAGATATTTCTTTTCACAGGATCCTGGATTATAGCTGGAGCTATATTCGGAAAGCTTTGTATCCGTGTATGTCTTTCAGTTGTGTTAATTGATGTATTTTCCACTGTACATAGTATTTATACATTTAAATTTGTGCATTTTAATCTCTAATAATTTTCTGCTATATATTATTTATTCGAACTCTGATGTTTTGTACTCTAATTTAAATTGTTGTAATAGAAATGAAATGTTCTCATGTGTATGTTCTGATGCGTCATGTTCTCAACACAATCCGGGCTCCTCCGTCTCTTTGGGGATCGAGGAAGTCTACATCGTGATAGGTGGTATCAGAGCTTTGGTTTACAAAGCTCGAGAACAAGACACACAAGAACCAAATGAAAGAATTCATCGGAGTCAGTATTAGTAATATCCTAAAAGAATGACTCAGTACCGATAGGGATAGTAATACCATAGAATGGGTTTAAAGAGTGCTATTTCTAAAAATGAGTTTTGGTTTTAAAAATATATCTTATTATAAAGATTTAAATATTATATTTGATATTGAATTTTGACTATCAGTTATAAGAAGATTTTGCATATATGCGTCATGAACGTATATTCGAAGACTCATGTATACTGGATAGATATAGAATCACACTCTAGTCGCCCGTGGATAATTCTGATGATGTTGCAACATCATCAGTGTTTGTGTTCGAGTTTCGAAAGTGGGATATCTATATATTTCCAACTGACTGGTGTGAGAACCAAAACTTAGTTAGGGTTTATGTTGTGATTTGGCATTGAAATATGATTTTTGACTATATATAAAAGTTATATATTTGAAAAGCTAATTAACAAATTGATTGTTGGTTGTTATGTGTGATAATTAGTTTGACTAATTAAAATATTGGAATAATAAAACCAATATGAAATTGAAAGGTAAATTAAGCCAAATCGAATTTAATACTGAAATGAATTGAAAAATTGATTGGAATTGGATACATATACATGTATATATGTGGAACAGGTCATAGCATGGAAGCTAAGAAGAGGAATAAAATTATATGTTCGACAAATAGGTACATATTTACTATATTGATTGGGTTTGATGATTTTATGAGCTAATTGGCTAGCCGTTTGAATTTTGGATTTTCTTTTGATATATGAGAGCCAAAAGAGGCCATTTGTAGTTGTACTGTTCAACCCATACAAAGAAGGTGGTGGCAAAAAATTTCGAAAATTTAAGTTGTTAGCCAAATTTTGAGAAATTAGAAAATTCTTAGAAAATGAAAAGTTGAAGAACTTGAGTCAAGTGAAGGTTGATTTGGTTAAGTAAACGACCTTCTGTTCCTTCTTTCTTTTCGAGGACGAAAAGATTTTAAATGAGGGAGATTGTAATTCTAAAATTTGTTTTTAATTGATTTTCATATAAATTAAATATTTCAGATGAATTATTTGAGACTAAACAACTTAAAATTTATTTTAATCGAGGTTAGAACGTTTAAATTTTAATTAAAATGAGATTGAAATGGCGTGATAGTTTGAAAATTCGACTAAAAACTTTGATGAATGTATAGAATTCAATATAAGTCAGAATTGGGTAAAATAAGAAACATTGGAATATTTTGAATTGTGATTTTCTAACGAATGTAAGAAATTGAGATTTCACTTTATAAGTTGTAAGTAATGTCTAAATTAAAATTTAGAATAGTCTCTACGGAATATATATATATTTTTAACATTATATATAGCCCTTAAAATGGCCATTTTGCAAACGACCTCCGTTGTCAACGAAACCACTTCCATTGGGTTCAAAATGTTGTTTACATGTTCGAAAGTATAAACTTCGATATATTCCGAGCTTCGATGATTTGGCACCTTGGTTAGGGCTTGGTTAGCCAACCTAGCCCACTCAATAAAACATGCAACATTATCCCTCTCCTTCATTCATTCTCCAAACATAAAACAAAATAAAAATGGGGATAGGGAATGGGAAATTAAAATTCTCTATGCCCTAGCTTATTCTTGGAGCTCCAATCTTGTAGGAATCAAGTGCAAATCAAAGGAAAAGCTTAGATAAGCTCCTCCGTCTTCATCTCCATCTTCTCCAACTCAATTACTCTTCTATTTTTGAGATTTCCTGAATCTAATTCATAGGAAAATTTGTGTACTCATGTGTAGATTGAAGTTTTATGTGCTATATTGGAAGACAGAGTGTTCTAGCTTTGTTATGCACCTCTTTCTTCCATATTAAGATCAAAGGTGAGAGCTTTGTGGGTTATTCATGAACACACACTTAGGCTACAAGCTTATAACTTATATAGTTGCAATTTAGAACCCATTTGAGTTTGCATATGCTAGTGCATTGGATAAAGCATTGAAACTTAGTTGGTTTCATATATTCATGTTTCATAAAATTGGAAATTATGATTAGAATTGTCCACACAATCTAATTCATAAGTTACTAGTTGATTTGGCAATATTGTGAAGCTCCGTTGTTGCTCCAACAAAGTTCTAAGTTTTCAAAATTCGCTTATATCGCATTTGACTGCTTTGGTTAGAGAATTTAATAATTTTGGAATTTATAATCAAAGATCATTGCAAATCTTTTGTATGAATGTTTGTGCATGTGAATTTGGTGTTATGAGTTGCTTCGGTGAGTTATAAAAGCCTCATTTGCATGTATATACTGTCATAGGCCTTTGGGCATTCGACGATATCATTCCGGACATGTTTTCAAGGAAAAAATGTAAAAAATTTAGGGGTTTATCAACCGTTTGGCCATTAATAGCATGGTAATGGCTTCTGCTCGGACATTAATGGCCGAACAGTGAATTAAAAAAAACTTTAAATGGTCATAACTTTTTCGAACGAACTCTAAATTAAGCAAAACAAGATGCTTGGAACCGTATTGACGAAAGCTTTGCAATGAAACTAATTTGGATGATTTAGAGTTCATGATAATTTTTGGTGGAGGAATCATCGAATGTAAACAACCAAACAGGGAAAAACAAAGGGTGAAATAATTAATTTACTTTAAACTATCATAACTTTTTCATACTTTATCAGAACTCAGTGACACTGGATTCGTTGGAACCGTATCGATAAGAGCTTTGCATGAAACTAATTTGAAGTGATTTGGAGGTGACGGGAATTTTTGGTGGAGAAAAACGTCCGATGTAAACAATCTAAAGTTCATCGTTATTTACCGTCACTAGAACCATCAATTAAAGACTGACGGAGCAGAAACCAATGGTGATAACTCTCTCACTCAAACTATTTGTACATTTATTTATTTTTATAACTGAGTATATATTTATTTCGTGTGATTGCAATATGTGTTTGATGATTGATGGATGTTTACAGTTTTAATGCTATTATGATTAAACTATAGATAAATTCACATGGATTGTGATTTAAACCCCACATGGGTATTGGAACAATAATTTTACACATTACTCAAGTTTGCAAATAATGATCATTGGATGTTGATTTAAAAGCCCACACGGGTCTCGGGATGTTAATAACTTCACACATCTCCCTTGTGTTTAGTTGTATATCAACCGATTGATTGATAAAATGTTATAAGCGTTACTTAATTGTTTAATGATGCAGTTGCAAATTGCACTATGGATGTGAATTGAATGTTTAATAGTTGCTTATCACTATTTCTGAATACATGCGATGTATGGAATCCATATAAATAAAATTATATGATAATTAATTGAGTCTGGTTCCAATTCAGAAATTATGAATATTTTAAAGTAATATTCAGTGAAGAATCAAAATATGACTTTGATGTCCGATTTTGGATGGACATGAAAATATTGAAATACTCCAAGTTTGAAAAGATAAAAGATATTTTTATCTGAATGAAATGGTTAACAACTAGAATAAAGGATTGATATGGTTTTGATATAACCGGAATTTTCCCAACGCATGAATTGGAAAGGATTTGGATGGAAATATTCTTCAGAATATTTCAATATTGGATTCCATGGTTATACGGATATTGTTGAGGAATTTGGAAGATATAGATATCATTATATCCAATACGATATCCTTTGGTTTTAGAATTTGATATTGAATATAAGTTGATATAATTTCTATTCAAAGCCTTGTATTTGATATCAAGTTGGATTTTGGGTTTGTCGTGAATGGTGTCTTCAATAACACTGTTCTTAAACCCAGTGAGAATAGAATAATTTTTTTATTAAGATTAATGAAGTTTTCCAATTAAGTGAATATAATTGGATATTAAATGGAAGTTGATTTTGGCTTCATTGTGAACTGTGTTTTAAATGACGTTTGTTCTTTAACCCATGTAAAAGCAGGATGAATTTTCTAAGTTAAATAATCATTAAATCAGGATTTTTGAAGATTAAATCTAAGATAGGGTTTAAATGAGTCTTTAATTAGATTGGAATGTGAATGAGGAAATTAAATCTACCGAATTCAAGAAATGATCGAGAATGGAGTACCACCAGTTTTACTCCATGCGATAGTTAAATCTTTAATTAGATTTGAAATGGGAAATGGTAATTAATTTTACCAATAACACAGTGGGTGTTTGATATGGAGCACTACTAGTTTTACTCCATGGGACGAATAGGTCCGGATTGGGGCAGTAAAATAAATGGTCACTTCGGTGAGGCTCGATAATCCCGACTAGTTCCAAAAACCTTAAATTGGTTTAAGATGTGACAGGATATTGCAAAATCTTTTGAAATGATATCCAAAGGAAGGTTAAAAAATAAGTTTGAAAGAACTTATCTTTGATAAAATTAATGGCAACCTTTCGATAAAAATGTGAATATTTGAATAAAAGAATATTCTAGATTGGAATGAGGCGTATGATGTTTTATTATAGCACTTGATTATAAAATAAGCGAGTTATTCAGAAAGACCGGGTTTAACCCATTCTGAATAACTGTTACGACGATTAAAAGTCGACGATGACGACGGTGGTTGAAGACCGGAGATAATCACATCGGATGGATGATTACTAATGTCTTGATTGGGCTGTATACCCAAGACAAGGTAATAAGTGGTGATCGTCCAAACGTACTTGGAGACTGATCAGATATGCGAGGACCTCTCTTGTAACACCCCGTATTTTCTGCAAACATTAAAGTAACGAATTAAAGAATAATTAGTTACAAATATGAGAATTAAGGGAAACAGGTTATGCCATTGCATTCGTCTCGTAATTCTGCTTGAGATAGAGTCTGAGTTTGCGTAAATCGGACTCAATATGAAGGAGTTATGACCTTCAGAGGATTCAAGAATTTAAATAATAAAACCAGCCTGAAATTCAAATTCAAGTTTCGAAATTCAAAAACCCTGAAGCAGGCCGGGCGAGAATTTCCCGCCTAGAAATCAGGTCAACCAGGGGGTCGACCTGGGTCACATAGGTCGACCAGGGAGTTGACCTAGAGGTCGACCTCCCCCTCGGGCCAGATCAGAAACATGACGTATTTCTTTGAGTGACGATTTTCGGAGTCATTAGGGCTTGTGTGGCAAGTTCTGGTTGGTTCTCTTAGGTTTGAATGGCTTTGATTGGCCCTAGGTTGATCTAACGGCTCCTACTAAATCAAACTTCTATATAAGCAACATAATCTAAACCCTAAGCCACACAAAAAATATTCCTAGAACCGTCATGCTGTCAATACTCAACCTAGAGTAGCCGCCACTCTCCTTCAACTAGAAAGCAAGTTAGAAACTATGATTCAAATCTAATTCAACTAAGAGAATTCAACGTCTACAACAAAGGAGAGCTATTCAGTTTCAGAATACAGATCCCATAACACAAGACTAGTCTCCTTTTTATAAGTCCAATTATCATTTAGACCTAAATGATATTAGAATCGTGACTAAAATAACTGGATGTAGAACAACGCCTAATGTAAATTTATGCCTATCCTTAAAACTGAATTGATTAAGACTGTGACTCTTATCATGTTAAGTTTATGATCATGTTGTATGTAAGTTGATGATAAAACTACCATGTCAAATGCTTGGCAATGAACCTATATGTTGTATAATTTGGAGATGACATATCATGTTGTGTCATTTGGCGATGGCATATCATGTTGTATAATTTGGTGATGACATATCATGTTGTATAATTTGGTGGTGGCACCTATATGTGTATGTCAATTTGGGAAATTTGTTATGTTTATGCAAGTTCAACCATGTTCACATATATGACTAGAACTACATGCTAATTTGCAAGTTCACAAATACATGCCTAATTTAAGTTTATGTAGTTCTATGTAAAACCCCTATTTTACGATTCATGTTGAGTAGATCTAAATTTGCAAGTTCATAATTAAATGTATATTGTTTTATGCCGAATTCATATGACACATGTGTAGTTAGATCCATATTTTTAATAGTGTTGGAATATTACATTTTCCTCTTTTTTTCCCCTTTTGTGTATGAGTTAGGCTATGTAGCGACCCTAAAATTATATGTTATTTATGCGAACGTTTAACGGGGGTAACGTTGGGGAGAACACATGAAATTACATGTAATTGGCATATTTGACTCATAATCATATAAATGGTTTATTGCATAAAGTGGTATAATTTTTATACAAAAAATTATGAACTTGATTTAAAGGGAAAGTGGGGCTTGACTCGAATGACAATAATTTACATATAAACATAAAGAGGCAAATATGTAAATTAAAAAAAAACAAATATGCCTAACCCGAGGTTAAATTGACTTATGGTGTAAGACTACCCGGAACCGCCCGGCATATCCAGCATCCATAACAATATATATCTAATGTGAGAGGTTAGTGCATTGAGCCCAAAAGAACCCGAGGTTAGACTGAGTTGCGGTGTAAAACTGCCCGAACCCGACCGGCACATCCAGTTACCGCAACAATACCTGTCTAATGTGAGTGGTTGGTGCTTTAATTAATGAATTAAAGCTAAGTCAGGAATGGTAGGGTTAAGTTATTAAGGCAACACTTAACCAATACAACATGTTAAGTAAACTGATGGGTGGGGTTAGGTTAACTTGGACACTTAACCAATTTAACATGTTGATTAGGAAACCCTAGTAACGGGGACCCATTTCAGTAGTTATACACTGTGCATCTTGAATCGTGTCGGGTTGCCACCGTTCGATTTGATACACCCCATGATGGGACCAGCACATGTATCTACAATCGAGCGGGGTCGTATGACACAAGTAGTAAATGCGTGCGAGTAGGAACCGACCGATAAAAAGGGATCATTGGGTATGAACTTATGATGATGGTTGAAATATCTAGTAGGTGCAGAGAATATGGATATGAGTGCGATAGTATGATTAGTTTATCTTGCCTTGTCCTATGTTACCTTATTTCTTTGTTATTGTCCTGCTTCCAGTTTATTCATGTCATGGTTCTCTTACCAGTTTACATGCTGAATAATCACTGGACTTACCAGAATCATGTCTGACCCATTTTTCTTTCACTCTCTTTTCTTCCATCCCCCCCTCTCAGGTAGCCAGGGAGGGAATAGCTCAGCTTAATTTGGACCGTTCATCTTTCCAAGCTTGAAGACTCTGTGATGTATGGCTTGGAACCTCTTATCTTTGGTTATGGCTTTGGACACACTACCACTTGGGGATTTATGCAGTTTTATTTGTGTTTATGCTTCTTTATGTTATAATCAACACAGAGATTTTGATGTAATGATTTGAAAGTTGTTTTGAGACAGTTTGTTGTAATGTTTTTGTTTTGAACCACGTATGAAATAAATTTAGTTTTTCCGCTACTTATATATGTCTGTCTTGTAAATTATCCGTGTCTTTTACCTATGATGCTCCACCAAAGTTAAGGCATTCCCTTTGTGAGTGACCTTAACGGAGGTGGGGTATTTCATCTCTCTTGTATTAGACACATGGGACGAGGAATAACGCACCTCTTGTTTCGTTCAGACCCAGAACGAACTTGTAAATGGATTGTATGTCTGACATTGTAGTGCGTGCTTATTCGTTGATCTTCGCTAAATATATATTTGTTTGGTGACAGTGCATTTATTCTCTTGTTTAACACCCTTTTCTGAGGCATACGAGCTTAGAGGTTATATATTGGTGGAAATCAATGGTATGGCATGGTTTGATAATGTGGCATGCTAAGGTGCAATTATCATGGCTTTTGTTGAAAAGCTGGGTCTTGTGGATGATGATCAAAGCCGGGCTTTAAAATAGCATAGCTTTGTGTATAGCGTTAATTCACGAGCTTCACACCCTGGTATGAGTCAAAAACGGGATGAGGGCCTCTAGGAGGACATGCGTTTCTTTCTACTATGGGTGATGTCATGGTATGAAGCCTAGACATTTTTACTTATGTGGTTGATGGATTGCGGGGCGCCTGAGATATGATTGGTCTCCAATGGCCAAGTAATAGGTCTAATAGGACCGAGAAACATATTGTTTAGGAATAACCAATCCACAAACGTAGGTGTAGACTGGCCCTAACGCTGACCAAGGGTGCCCAAGTGGAAAATCCCTTGCCTCAACTCATAGATGGAATCCAATTTCTAATAGGCGACTTTTCGGTTAGTTTTGTTAACCTATATGACGACATAGTGGAATGGGATGCTCATGCTGTCTATGATCGATACATTTATATTTGAAGTTGTTTTGACACTATGCATTTATAGTAATATAAAAAATATTTGTTTTAAAGCATATCAAGCATGTTTGGCCATTATAAGATAAAACTCTATCTTTTGGTTTGTGTTTGCATTGCGTGATGGGACCTGAGTCCTATAATGGCTTCATTTTTCAAAAAGCATAGCGTTGTTTATGTGCTTAAACCGGTATTCATGTGAAGTAAGCCCGTTTCGTGTCATATGGCGTAGTCCCATGATATTTCAACTTTTAAAGTAAGTATATTAACTGTTTTGAGTTCTCACACCAGTCCCATGGCTGACCTGTAGTTTATTGTTTCTATCTAAACTCTGGGGGCTGATATTTTCCACATGGACAGGCAGTAGTTTTGGATTTGCAGATATTTCTTTTCACATGATCCTGGATTACAGCTGGAGCTATATTCGGAAAGCTTTGTATCCGTGTATTTCTTTCAGTTGTGTTAGTTAATGTATTTTCCGTTGTACGTAGTATTTATACATTTAAATTTGTGTATTTTGATCTTCGATAATTTTCCGTTGTATATTATTTATTCGAACTCTAATATCTTGTACTCTGATGTAAATTATTGTAATAGCAATGAAATGTTCACATATTTGTGTTCTGATTTATCGTGTTCTCAACACAATCTGGGCTCCTCCGTCTCTTCGGGGATCGGGGAAGTCTAGATCGTGATATCTTGGCAATATCATGACGAGCTTATCTGGTTCGTATGACTGCATGTTGGCCCACGTAGACATCGATACCCGATATTGTCAAGAAGACAATCTGGCAGGATTTTCTGGTACATACGTGTGATATATCATTTATTACATTAAGTAGCCATGCTCAAATTTGATCAGTTCATATTTATGCTATTTTAAAAAAAAATGCAGGGTGCGTTGGATCTCCAGGAGACGGATTTGGACCTCGTCAAGCGCCACTGGAATAACACAATAGCCAAAACTTACAGAAAAACAATGAATAGCACAAAATCAGGTGGGAAAAAACTGGATTGGATGAGCGTTAAGGTATGGGATGAGCTATATACTTATTGGAATAATAATGAGGAGTTTCTGATAAATTTACTGCATATTTAATTTAATTTTTTCTACTCAATTAACGTATAAATTAGAATAAAACATTTTTTTAATTTAAATGTATAGGCCAAGTCCACGAGAAATAGAAACTAAAATTTAGTGACAATAGAAACTAAAATTTATAATAAAAACTGATATTTGCTCGAATTGCTATTACAAAATACTGAAAATCTAAAATTATATACAGGTTAAGATATCTCAGCAGACATACCAGATGGCTCAGGACAAGGAGGAGATCGCACAGCTACGAGCATAGATCGCAGAGCCTCATGAGCGTGATTGTCGCCATGAAGAGCAGATGGAGCAGTTTAACCAGCGGTTGGCGGAGTTCATTCCCCAGTACGGTACACCACGTTCATCTTCCGGTCGAGAGAGTTGAGGTTAGTTTGTTTTGATGTTATATATGTTTTAAGAGTTGGTGAGGCTTGATACATTATGATGGTTATATATATTGATGTTGTGTTGGTGATGATGGTTTGGACATGATGTTGGATGTTATGTTGGTGATGATATAATTTGGACATGGTGTTAGTGATGATGATTTGGACATGGTATGTATATATATGTTGTGTTGGTGACGTTGGATTGTTGTATTATGTAAATATTGGTTTATGTTATGTGTTTAATTTTGGTATAATATTGTGTTTAGGTGTATAAATGATTAAGATTGTGACTTATATGCTCGAAATGTGGAGCAGTTTTGATGAATAAATATATTGTGTGTGGCTGAAAGCGATTAGCTTGAAATCAGTAAAAAAAAAAAACCAGATTTCCATTGGTTGGCAATAGCTTACGGGATCATATATTTCAACGGCTATCGACGACTAATTTCAATGTTTTTCAAAATTTTCCAACAGATATGTGGCTAGAAATAAAAGACACGTAGCCAAGTTTCACAGTTGGATGCCGTTGATGACATTGGAAGTCTTTGGGAACCTTGATCCGTATACCAACGACTTCCAACGGCCATACCAACGGCCGTTGGAATGTACTGTTCCTCTTATAGTGAATCTTATTTCTAAATGCTTACTATTAGTATTCATTTGTGCAGACTACATCTGAAAATCTTGAATTAGCTTGAATTGTTTTGGAGGATATATTCACGTAAGCAAAAGAAATAAAATGGTAGTGTCATTTGAAATAAAAAACAATTAAAATGAAAGGAATAAAAGAAAACACTCCATGGATAGAATATATTAATACCTTATTCAATGCTTCTTTTGCCTAACTTGAACCCAACAACAATTGAAGCGTTAGTCTACTTTGCCTATATTAGCCAGAAATCAAATAGTGAGTATAGTAAAGGTTTTGATAGTTCTTCATTTGCACCATTATTTACGCCAAAAGTTTTAATAGTTCTTCACAAAACGGAGAGAAGCCTTACTCAACTACTATTATTACTCTATACCAGCCGTCTCTCAAACTATGCATTTTAAAATGAATTTGTGAAGAACCAAATGAATATATGAACAAAAAATGCTAAGTTTTCTTAAAATGGTGGAGAGTTGTTCTGACCTATACTGTTGGCTTTAGCGTGTGCCATCTAATACTCATTATTACATGCTATGTTTGACAAAATTGTTTAGAAACCATTTATCAAATCCAAATCAGGCTTCAACAAACCCAAATTTTGAGGTAGATTTGATAGTTAAGCTTTCTATCCCATCGCACATTTCGTTCTACATATTTATACCAACTCAGTCTCAATGGTGCAATTGTTGCATCTATATATGCTTTATGTAATCCATTATCCATGTTTTAGTTCACTCTACCTACGACGAGCTTTCGATAATCCAATGTGCACACTATATCAGTTAGGAGAAAAAACTTAATGCAAGTACAAGTCTAAAATTTCCCAAATTAATCTCCTTTCAAAGTTGGATTTTTTCGTACTTTAAAATTTTTAGGTTCAACTTCGTGTACAAGATCAAAAATAAAACTTCACACTTTTCAAAATTCTTATCTTTTTCAAAACAGTAATTTTATTATAGTTACAAAATTCAAGTTCTTAAAGTTCAAATCATTTAAAATTCCTTCAACGTCAGTTTAAAAAATCGAATTTTCAAACTCCAGTTGTTTTAATATTCAAAATTTCATAAATAAATGCTTTGAAAATCAAAATAAACATTTTCCTAAAAATAAACATTTTCAGAATTCAAATTTTTCTACTATATTTAAAGGTATTTTGTTTAAAGGACATATTTAAAAAAAAACTAGATCTAAGGATAATTAAGTTTAATAATTAGATCAAGAACAAAGACCAAATTGTATTATATCAACTTGAAGTTCACTTTAATTTATCATCATTACTAAATTAATTAAAAAAATATTCCTCAAAATTGAAAGGAAAAAATATTTTTATTTTTTTAATCGATTGATTTTATTATAGAGATATATAGAAATAATCAACTTGGAAAGCTAGATGAATATGGCTTTATAACTTAAAAATATAATTTTATATTGTATCACCTAAATACGTAACTAAGTCGTTTTAAAGCTAATTTCATTTGAATTCAAAAAAAAATTATATGTAAAAAACGAAGCTGTACACATTTAACTTTTCGTCCTAAATTTTCTTATATTCATTTCTCCATATTTAAAACTTGGGAATAGTCGCATTTCAAGGCTTAAAAGTTAGCCATAAATAATGGTTGAGGGCGTTTGGTTGAGTTCGATGATGGAGAGTCAGGATTTGGCACTGGCTTATTGATTTCAGCTGGAACATAGCATGGGGTTGTCCATCTGCCTGGAGCATACCAAGAGTAGGAATGCAATGGTAATCCGTTGGAGAATATCAAACTTTTCAACATAGGGATGTTGAATTAACGAGATGTGGAATTTTCGCTGCTCCTAGGGTTTGAAGATCAAGTTTTTGTGTGTGGTTTGAAGGCATAGAAGTTGTCATAGACCATAGCACTTGAATACGTGAATGCATATTGATAGGGCAAGATGCTTGCTTGCTAGAATGCATACATGCAATTTGCCGGAATGTTGTGAAGATGATCAAAGTTTTAAGATTAAACTAAAGTTCTATACAAATAATCCCAATAAATGTAACATGTCTACAAACTGGTTCTGAAAATAAATAACCCTCACAAACATCAATTCTGTGAAACAAAATTAATTTTGATCAAAATGTTATTTCAAACACAAAATAGTTTGAAAATAATATAAGTTTTAGAAAAAAACGTGAGTTTATTTTTTGTTAATGTTTTCACATTTTTTTTTATATGTATAAGCCAAGTCTGTGAGAAATAGAAACTAAAATTTAGCGGTAATAGAAATTAAAATTTATAATAAAAACTGAAATTTACTCGAATTGCTATTATGAAATACTGAAAATCTAATCATATATAGGTTAATACATCTCAGCAGACATATCAGTGGGCTCAGGACAAGGAGGAGATCGCACAGCTACGAGCACAGACGCAGAGCTTCATGAGCATGATCGTCTGTCGCGAAGAGCAGATGGAGCAGCTTAACCAGCGGTTGACGAAGTTCATTGTCTAGTACGGTACGCTACATTTATTAACATTCATTAACAGACCCAGGCTGCTTACTCTACAACAGGTATCCAGCGAGTGATTACTAAATCTCCTAGTTTTACCCTGAAGCCCACTGGGTTGTTGCTTTATACCAGGGCCCACTGGCCTTGGATAGCCCAATAAGCAATTTCATAGTCCTCAATTTGCAAATTTTATTATTTCTTTGCAAACAAAAATTATGTATCTTTTGGTTTTGCAGCAACACAAAGACAGGGTGAAGGATACATGAGTTGATTTCAAGATAAAACTTAAGTCACTCGATGATTACCAGTTTTACAGTTTACCACCTTCTTGATTCTTCTCGACCTAAGCCATTAGGTGCAATCGCTTGGCATTCATCAAATTGCTAGCTTCATTTACTTCTGCTCATGGAATATTGGAAGCATCTCATTTAACTACTGCTCGCTTCAACACATTTGCTTTACGTTCAATACATGGTATCACATCCTACAAGCAATGCCGCACATGTCCAACCACCTACATGCAATGCTAGCACTCAACCTGTAAAAGCCTTTCACCCACTCCATATGCAGCCTATCTTTCTTCCCGCGTTGCATTTTAAGCAACGTTTTAATGATTCTACCCAACCTAGACTCGACCGCGATTAATTTTGAAACTACAAGTGTTACAGTCTCCAAATAGAAATAACCATTCACCTGCGTAGACACACAGTTCAATCCTATAATTTTTTAAAACCCTTTAAATCCAACCCTTAAAAATGAAGTTATCAACTTTTTTATTACATTCATTAACTTCTCACTTTATTAATCCTTAAGATACTGTTACTCATTGCAATTGCTATCAATATAGTTAATATTGTTACGGTTACTGGTTTTTTGGTGATAGTGGCACTACTATTTTGTTTTGATTATCATGAATAGTACCATATAATATACTTTTCTATGATTCTTTTTAGCAATAATACCAATGTTATCATAACCGAACCGCAGGTCAAACCGTGACGCTCTAGGGTTTAAGGTTTTGAAGGTCGAGCCAGTTGGACCGGTAAAACCGTACACTTTTATTTTTCAATAAATTTGTAGATTTAAAATGTAAATTATTAAGGAGTTGTTAAACATGCAATGTCAGTTTGCTATATATAAAAAATAATTGGAGTAAACAGAAAAGAAAGCAAGAAATAGGGTGCAACGTAAAACTGCTACAATCCCACGCTCTGTACTCTTCGTTTCTCCTTCTTCTTTCAGGAAACCCATTCCCCAATTCAAAATCAAAGTCACCGCAGTTCAAACCCTCGAATTATTTAGGAATTAAAATTATAACCGACGGTTCTCTCGAAAGCGGTTCTAGCGGTTTGACCTCGATTTTGAGCATTCTCGATTTTGGATACCTCCGGACCGTGGTGGCCAACGGCTGGCGGTTCTGACGATCCGACCGTCGGTTCCGTCCGGTCTTCATAACACTGAATAATACACTAGTGCTGCCATATACTTAAGATTTAGATGTGGCAATTTAACACTTATCTTATCACTATCTACATCGAACTTGCATCCATGTCATATATAGCCACTAGCTATGATCCGACATGTCATCGCTCATGCATTCCAATTGCTTCTCATACCCTATCAACCTTGTTTAATCCCCCCATCAAATTTACATGTTTTGTCATAGTTAGCTTTAATAAATCATCTCTTAATTGTTGTTACGAAGTTTCAAATTCAAAAAGAAGATTTAAATCTAAACTCATGGTATTGTTGATAGATTCGCAAAAGGTGCTACTATTCACACACCAATTTACACTTTCGGCCACCTTTATAAATTTAATACAGATAATTATTTTTTATATTCTTATGGCCACCATATATTATTCCTTCACTCAATTATTCAGCACCGTTCTTCTCCTAAAAAAACACATATTTCTTTACAATTTCAAACCCTAACCCTTGCAAAAATAGATATTCTTTTGTGTCTAATAGAGATGGAAGACGAAGATAAAAAAGAGGTTAGAATTGCTTTATTTTTGTTGTTTTCTATTGTGATATAGAACATGTTGTTAGGGTTTTTTTAATGGTTGGGGTTGTCCGTTGCGTTTTTGGATATTTTTTCCGTAACCGTTGGATATTTCAAGCTTGGAAGACATTAAATTTGACGACGTTGTAATAGAGAATGACAATGTAAGTTTTGACTTGTAGGTTTTTATCCGTATAACTTACGTGTCTTCTTTTACAAATTGATACATTAATTTTTATTTTTTATCGTTTGATAGTTGGAGTATTCGAATGATGACAAATTGGACGATAAACATGATGGTTATAATAATGTGATGGAAGATATTCGATCAAATGACTCAAAAGACATAAATGTTAATTTGACGAATCATTTCACAACTGAAGAAATAAGTACTCATTTATCAAAATTAAAATTGCTAGTGTGATTATGGAAATGGATTATTAAATTAAATCATTTCACAACCGACGAAGTAAGGGAGGAAGGAAGCATTCGTGTAGAGGAAGGAGCTGGTGGCCTCTGCGTTTTTGTGACGGCCCGCCCCGCACCAACCGGCATCTACTCCAAAAGTGCACTGTACACATGTCCAGTTAGCACGGGACGGTCGTCAGAAGAATGGAAGAAGACGAAGAATCAACAAAGAACCTGTAGAATGTCTCACAGCGCATGGAACAAAATATAGTAATAACATAATCTTGACATAGAACATGCGAGACAGTGCATAAGCTGAAAACTAAACCAACATAGCAGCGGAAATTCAAATACAGCTTATTACAACTTTCCAAATTTACTGTCTCTAAAACAAAAGAAAGCTACAGTAGAAGATGCACGACTAATGCCCAAGCAGTGATCTTCAACAACACAGGGAGAATACTATATGTATCATACGTGGAAGCCTCCTGCTCGTCTCCGGATCAGCTACCCGTGCATACCCAGCTAACCTGTCTCTAGTCTGCTCGTGTGAGCACCCAGAGTAATAAGAAGAGACATAAAACTCTGGGTCAGACAAAAAGTCTTGTATGAGCGATAAGCATCTAAACAGGACAATAACAGGTATAATCTAATCATACCTGAACCTGCAACCAAAGAGTTAGCACTACAGACCGTACAATACTCTAAGGTGCCATTTCAAATGGTGTAAAGATAACGGGGGTGGGGGTGTGCATGTCATAGTGATGGCAAACAACCAAGCATAGCAACCATCCTCACATCTCTCACTCGGTGCGTAAAGCATACGATATCCACTACCTTGGTCACCTAATTCTTTGGGCCATGACGGAGTCCAACCCCGTACGACTATCACTACAAGTCCTCTCTCAGCGGTGAACCAAAATTATGAACATCGACAACACCTTTGCACACGTCCCGCAGCAGAGTCCAATCATGAAGTGAACTCGTTGGTTCCCAACTGGATCATGAGCTCTAACTTTCTACTTGGACTTCCTTTGCATCTCGGGTCTTGGTCGAATTGGAGTTGGTCTTCAGAAAAGTCATCGCGTAGAAGTGGCCCTGAATTCGGTTCGGTTCGGATATATACATATAACCCAGTTCGGTTCGGTAGAATGCTTCATAGTATACTCCTGGATGTGGTTCGGTTTGGTGGTTCTCCTCCTTCAGACGTCGGTTCGGTTCGGGTGTGTTAAGGTGGCTTGGTTCGGATGTGCTTTCCCATGTCTCCAGATCTGTTCTCCTTTGGTCTCTCCGATCGGATGCCCTTTAGTTTCCCTTCGATCTGATCCCCCCTGGTCTCTCTCCGATCCGATCCCCCTTGGTCTCTCTCCGATCCGATCCCCCTTGGTCTCTCTCCGATCCGATCCCCCTTGGTCTCTCTCTGATCCGATCCTCAACCCAACTCCAACCCTTTTTTTGCACGTGGCCTTCCTTCTTGCCAATCCCTCATTCTTGTACTGGGTTCCGATCCGGTTCGGTACTCTGCTCAGCTCCACCAATCCGACCCAAGCCCCCTAACCCGATCCGATCCGAAACCCTGCACAACTTTCTGCAACTTTTTCCAGCAACTTGTTTACGCCGTTTGACGGCGTTTTCAACGAATCTAACCTTCCTAAACAACCACAAATCATTCCATACAGTCATAGCAACAAATAGAAGTGAACTCAAACACCAAAATAACAACATGATGAGTTAAAATGGATCAAACATAGCCTAAAACCCCAATTTTCCCTTAAGCATGTTCAAGAACAACTAAGCATAGGATTAACAAAACTTAACCAAATTAACCCAAACTTCTAACAGAGGCCTAAAACATTATTTTCGAATTTATAAATATTTTTCCAGAATTTATTAGTGTATAAATTCGCTAATCTTCACTAATTAACCGTAATTAGTGCAAAACTATGCAAATCACTCACCTTGGCCACAAATAAAATACCAAATCTGAAATGAATCTCTGTTTGGCGTGAATACCGATGTCTAACAGCAGCTCTAACCTTGCCTTGGTGTTAATCCTCTTTGATTTGTTGTTGCTATGCTCAATCCTTGATTAGAAAGTGATTTGGAGATGTTTTAGAGGTTGGAGGCCATTATTAGGGTTTCTAAGAGGTAAATGGCGGCTAGAAAACTGAAGTGGAATGAAAACCTAACTCATTTCAGCCTCCCCTTAACCCTAATCCCGAAATGGGTTATGGGCCCATTTGCTAATCACTTCATTTGGCCCGATTAAGCAGTTTTTCACCATTTGAAACTTGTTTCAGCCATATCTCCCAAACGGTGAGTCCGTTTGGCTAATGTGACCACTCTACGGAAAGGTAAACCAACAAACGAATCTAATGGAAGTGTTTTCAGGTCAAAATTCATTTCCAATCAAAAGTTATGGCCAAAAAAATATCGGCTAGGGGCAAAACGGTCGTTTAAAAATCAGCAAAAATCATGAACATGGGAAATGACCCCAATAGTTGTCTCCCAAAGTTTCACGACCATACGACTTCGTACGAAAAAGAAATAACTATTATACGATCCTAGATACGTAGAATGCGGGTTGTTACATTCTCTCCCCCTTAAAAAATTTCGTCCCCAGAATTCCTTAACCCAAAACATACAAAGGATCCCGCATGCCTACCAACCATATACAACAATCAAACATGCAAAACAAACAGAACCATTCTGCCCTAACATGCGGTTTACTAACAAGGGAAGAATCATCGCCGCTAAAATCTTACCAGGCAAACAGCTTTGGATATGACTTTCTTATATCATTCTCTACTTCCCAAGCACAGTCGTTCTCTCGCCATCGATTCCCATTTCTACCCTAGAGGTAACTTCTAATAGGTTGGGATCGTCCCTCTAACTAGAACCGATCCACCTAATCAAGATCAATCTAATCGTCAAGCTTACTAGCGTTTCTGAATCCAATTCACACTTAGGTCTGAAGTCATATCCCGTGATATACTCTAGTTGCTTCCATTCCAGAAAAATAGCCTCTAAACTGGCACGTCTCTTACTCAATGCATCAGCTATCGCACCCAGTCCGATACTATGGCATTCGTCTATACTGTCATTTTCTTAGGTAATCCAAACCTATATGCCGAATTTTCAACTACATTCCAAATGTCCTTTCAAGTCCAACTTGAGTCCTTCTTACATTCTTATTGCACGTCTAATGTACATTCACTTCCTAGAGGCAGACTAGACCCATCCAATGACCCTAGGCACTACACCAATATCTGCACTGTACGCCTAACGTACATTCACCTTCTAAAGGTGAACTAGATTCATCCAATGAACCCAGGTACCCTACCCATATTCATACTGCACGTCCAACGTACATTCACCTTCCAAAGGTGAACTAGACTCATCCAATGAATCTAGGCACTCTACCTATATCCGTACTGTACGTCCAACGTACATTCACCTTCTGAAGGTGATTTAGACTCATCCAATGAATCTAGGTACTCTACCTATGAGTCCAAGTCCAACTGAAACTCCTATATCCGTTGAATCTCCAAGACAACGGACACTCCACAATGCCCAACATACTTCAAGTCTAACGTAAAGTATCTTACACTCGTCATATCACCATGATCAACGAACTTACCCTATTTCCATTCAACAGGATCCTACAAGTGATACTCAAGAGAAGAAAGGTAAGAACAAACACAACAACCATAGCATCCATCAAACAAATCCTATCTATCACCTGCTAAAGCCATGAATACGTCAATACCTATATGTCTGGTCCAACCAACATTAATAACTAATGGAAACTCTGCCCCCAAACGGACTACCGTACGTCCAACGTACGTTTATCCTCCAAGGGTAACTAGATCACGTCCAACGGATCCAAGGTAAGTGGGCGTCCCCAGATACCCCTGCTTTTAGTCCGCCTGAAACACTCGAGTCCCACCCAAGTCTATCCATTATCTTGCTGCCCTTTCGAGTCCAACTCGAGTCAATCCAATTCCTTGCAGCCTTCTCGAGTCCAGCTCGAGTCAATCTATTACCTATAAACTCAGACCCAGTCTTGAGTATCCATTACCTACCAACCCTAGTCCAACATGAGTCGTCCCCCTATTCGTTGCAGCTCCTAGATCAACGAATACCTATTTTCTTTTACGAGTTCAAGTCCAACTTGAATCGTCCTAACCTTCGTTGCATCTTCCATGATCAACGAACTCATCCTATTCCTTCAAAGTTCTACTATCCAAAGAGAACATTAGCATAGGGTCCCAAAAATCCATTACTTTGCATCTTTCTCGAGTCCCAGTCGAGTCATCTCATAACCTTATCGAGTCCAACTCGGGGCAGTCCATACCATCGAATAGTCTTATCCTGTCACAGCTGCCCATCACTCCTCGAGTAAACCAAGGTATCATCCAAAGAAAATCACAACGACTACTTATCCCTTACGCAAACCATCCTAGTCAAACTCGACATTCCCCAAGCACAAGCCCCAAAGGCCTAAACCAATATCAGACATGCACCCAAGGAACATCTCCTCCAAATTCGGATAATCCACGTGAAGTGATACTAGCAAAACAACTAAGCACTGGAGCACTCATTTGCCTCCCAGAGACAACTAGGGCTTAATACAACGATAACCTCTCAGCTTCCTTAACTCCAGTTACTATCGCCATCACTAGGTAGGTACCTAATACCACCCCATTCCTTTAGAGTAGATCGACTCCCCAAATAATGCTAAACCCAGTAAAGCCTAAAACAAAATAATCATAAACAAACATACATCCATGGCTCGATAAGACCACGTTACGATAAATCATACCGAGGCTAATCAAACCACCAATCGGGTTCGTCACAACTAAAGGTCTATCGACTAACTCAGGTTTGTCAAACAAAACCCGATCAAAACATCTTAAATAGAAGGCATACCTCGAATAACGACACCTTTTTCCTTCTATGCCACAGTTGGGGCATTCGACGAAGAAGGAACATCGATGATAGCATATGCTTTCACGATCTGCTTCTCCCTAGGAGGTTGTGGACATTCATTCTTGTGATGTCCCGCCTGGTCACAATTAAAGCACTTCCTTTCCCCAGGCTTTTCCCGACAATCTCTGGCATAGTGGCCCTTCTTGCCAAAGCTAAAGCACTCGCCATCTTTCTTACTTTTCTTATTTTGGCCATCAATGGTTTGGTCTGGCTTCCTCTTATTTTGGGGAACTATCCTTGCCTCCACCGCTTGCATGCGGCTTTGGCTCCTCTGCAGATGCAATAGCAACCTCGGCCTTTGGCTTAGGGTAAAGACTTTCCGATCTCAAAGATTTCCCCACAATCGACTCAAACGTCTCATCGATGTGGTTAATAAGCCTTTCCCCTAAGTATCCATCTAATCCAGTAATGAACTTTTCATTCTTCTTTTCGGGAGTGTCAATGAGGGATAGTCCATACTTCGACAAAGTGTCGAATTCAGCAATATAGTCCGAGACTGCCCTACCATTCTGTTTGAGTTCCAAGAACTTCCTAAACAATTCTAACTTCTGAGCAGTCGGGATAAACTTGTCGCTAAAGCGAGCCTTAAACTGATCCCAAATAACTTGATCCTCGGGAGTGGCTGTCTTAATAGCATTCCACCAATTCATCGCTCGCCCTTGCAGCTGACGAGACGCTAGCCTTCTCTTCATCGCATTCTTGATACCCAAATCGTCGAAGATACGATCACAGCTATCCAACCAATCCTGAACATCCGTAGCCGACTCCGTTCCGTGGAACGGCTTCCCACCAAGTTTAGTGTAATCCTTGCACAACTTGGCAAAATCGGCCTTAAGCGCCTGCACTATTGGACCAACATTACCACCATTGGGAGCTGCCCTCTGCACATCCCTAAGCATCTCCCTCATGAGGTCAGTAAACATCGTTCTCATGTCAGCAGCATTCCCATTATTGGCTCCTCTACCGGCACCTCTTACGTATCGGCTCATCGTTCAATATTTAAATAGAAAACGATTAACCATCTCCATAGTGGTGCTAGTGCAGTGCGACTTCATCCTTAACTATACTAATAGTATATATATATATAGCTTTTGAAAACCAAAATAATCACAAATACGCGCTCTCATTTACGTATACTATCTCTCCCTGATGACTTCCCTAGGTTAACTACGCAACCTAGAGCTCTAATACCAAATGTGACGGCCCGCCCCGCACCAACCGGCATCTACTCCAAAAGTGCGATGTACATATGTCCAGTTAGCATGGGACGGTCGTCAGAAGAAAGGAAGAAGACGAAGAATCAACAAAGAACCTGTAGAATGTCTCACAGCACATGGAACAAAATATAGTAATAACATAATCTTGACATAGAACAGGCGAGACAGTGCATAAGATGAAAACTAAACCAACATAGCAGCGGAAATTCAAATACAGCTTATTACAACTTTCCAAATTTACTATCTCTAAAACAAAAGAAAGCTACAGTAGAAGATGCACGACTAATGCCCAAGCAGTGATATTCAACAACACAGGGAGAATACTATATGTATCATACATGGAAGCCTCCTGCTCGTCTCTGGATCAGCTACCCGTGCATACCCAGCTAACCTGTCTCTAGTCTGCTCGCGTGAGCACCCAGAGTAATAAGAAGAGACATAAAACTCTGGGTCAGACAAAAAGTCTGGTATGAGCGATAAGCATCTAAACAGGACAATTAGAGGTATAATCTAATCATACCTGAACCTGCAACCAAAGAGTTAGCACTACAGACCGTACAATACTCTAAGGTGCCATTTCAAATGGTGTAAAGATAACGGGGTTGGGGGTGTGCATGTCATAGTGATCGCAAACAATCAAGCATAGCAACCATCCTCATATCTCTCACTCGGTGCGTAAAGCATATGATATCCACTACCTTGGTCACCTTAGTCTTTGGGCCATGACGGAGTCCAACCCCTTACGACTATCACTACAAGCCCTCTCTCAGCGGTGAACCAAAGTTATGAATACCGACAACCCCTTTGCACACGTCCCGCAGCAGAGTCCAATCATAAAGTGAACTCGTTGGTTCCCAACTGGATCCTGAGCTCTAACTTCCTACTTGGACTTCCTTTGCATCTCGGGTCTTGGTCGAATTGGAGTTGGTCTTCAGAAAAGTCGTCATGTAGAAGTGGCCCTGAATTCGGTTCGGTTCGGATATATACATATAACCCAGTTCGGTTCGGTAGAATGCTTCATAGCATACTCCTGGATGCGATTCGGTTCGGTGGTTCTCCTCCTTCAGACGTCGGTTCGGTTCGGGTGTGTTGAGGTGGCTTGGTTCGGATGTGCTTTCCCATGTCTCCAGATCTGTTCTCCTTTGGTCTCTCCGATCCGATGTCCTTTAGTTTCCCTCCGATCTGATCCCCCCTGGTCTCTCTCCGATCCAATCCCCCTTGGTCTTTCTCCGATCCGATCCCCCTTGGTCTCTCTCTGATCCGATCCCCCTTGGTCTCTCTCTGATCCGATCCTCAACCCAACTCCAACCCTTTTTTTGCACGTGGCCTTCCTTCTTGCCAATCCCTCATTCTTGTACTGGGTTCCGATCCGGTTTGGTACTCTGCTCAGCTCCACCAATCCGACCCGAGCCCCCTAACCCGATCTGATCCGAAACCCTGCACAACTTTCTGCAACTTTTTCCAGCAACTTGTTTACGCCATTCGACGACGTTTTCGACGAATCTAACCTTCCTAAACAAACACAAATCATTCCAAACAGTCATAGCAACAAATAGAAGTGACCTCAAACACCAAAATAACAACATGATGAGTTAAAATGGATCAAACATAGCCTAAAACCCCAATTTTCCCTTAAGCATGTTCAAGAACAACTAAGCATAGGATTAACAAAACTTAACCAAATTAACCCAAACTTCTAACAGAGGCCTAAAACATTATTTTCGAATTTATAAATATTTTTCCAGAATTTATTAGTGTATAAATTCGCTAATCTTCACTAATTACCCTTAATTACCATAAGTAGTGCAAAACTATGCAAATCACTCACCTTGGCCACAAATAAAATACCAAATCTGAAATGAATCTCTGTTTGGCGTGAATACTGATGTCTAACAGCAGCTCTAACCTTGCCTTGGTGTTAATCCTCTTTGATTTGGTGTTGCTAAGCTCAATCCTTGATTAGAAAGTGATTTGGAGATGTTTTAGAGGTTGGAGGCCATTATTAAGGTTTCTAAGAGGTAAATGGCGGCTAGAAAACTGAAATAGAATGAAAACCTAACTCATTTCAGCCTCCCCTTAACCCTAATCCCGAAATGGGTTATGGGCCCATTTGCTAATCATTTCATTTGGCCCGATAAAGCAGATTTTCACCATCTGAAACTTGTTTCAGCCATATCTCCCAAACGGTGAGTCCGTTTGGCTAATGTGACCACTCTACGGAAAGATAAACCATAAAATGAATCTAATGGAAGTGGTTTCAGGTCAAAATTCCTTTCCAATCAAAAGCTATGGCCAAAACAATATCGGCTAGGGGCAAAACGGTCGTTTAAAAATCAGCAAAAATCATGAACATGGGAAATGACCCTAATAGTTGTCTCCCAAAGTTACACGACCATACGACTTCGTACGAAAAAGAAATATTCTACGATCCTAGATTCGTAGAATGCGGGTTGTTACAGTTTTTTGGTTATGAATTTAGATGGTGGCCAGAAGAGGAAAATTAAAATATTTGGGGTGCTCTTAGTTGTGCTAGCTAGAAGTGTAAATAGGGGTGTGAATAGTAGCACCCTTCGCAAAATAACCGATCACAATATCTCAATCATAGAATAGCCAATCCAAAATAATTAATCTCAATCATAAGCAATCAATAATAACCAATAACAATGAAAATAAAGCACACACATCAGATTTATAGATAATTCCACTAATGCTTTGTTACTATATATCCACTTTAAAGAGAAAATTTTACTACACAATGATAAGAGTACAAGAGACTAATTCAATGATAACCAATATAGAATTGAGTTTGCGGAGACTCACTCCCTAACAACTTTCTTATTTGAACAAGTCTGTCTATAGTGTGCGGCCACGTCTAGAGTTCTTGGTTAATAGTCAGAAGCAGAAAATAGAGGGACTTTATAATTGAGGAAATATTGATTAGGTTAGAACCCTAATTCCCTGGAGAAGAGCCCTTGATCAAGTTAGAAGTCCACCTCCTTCAAATCTAAAAAATAACCTATATAGAAAAGATTTTAGTCAAGACAAAATACCCTTTTGCCCCTTCAAAATTCAAAAAAAAATTCCAAATCAGACCTGGCGTATAACTCAAATTTTCGCGATCCAAACATACAAATCAAAACTCAGTTTTCTAAAATGTAGAAAACAATATGTTTGAATTCTGAACCGGACGTCTGGTTCTGATCTCATAAATCTGTAGACTAGAAATTCGGACATCAAAATTCAGAAATTCAAATTGAGACATCTGGATTTACTCTGAGTTACATCCTGCATGCACCCTGCTCTTTCCATCTTCAAAACGCGATAACTTGAGATCCCAATCTCCGATTTGCATGCCGTTTTCACCGATTTCAGGCTATTCTCGACCTCTTCAATGTATCGTTTAGTGTCTTTATAAAATTTAATACTCCGTCCTGACACTATAACGTCTCCAAAATTCAATGCACCAAACATCTCCAACTCAACCAGTCAACATGAATACTTCCCAATTAGCTCCGACAAAGCCATCGCCCATTGCACTCCATCAATGAGCTCTGGCAAAGTCACCGCCCGTTGGCAAAGTGTTGAAACCAAAACCATCTCAACAAAAGACAAAGTACTAAGGAGTGTAAACAAGTATTTATCAAGAAGATAGGATCTCAATCTGTTATTGATACTCGCCTTAGTCATCAAACTAATTGCTCTCTCCAACTGTGTCATCCTGTTGCACCTAACACTTAAACAAGTAAATTAGGTTCGAGCAATTATAGAAATTCACAAATGGCAATGCTTTGATGAACATATCCTCTGCGTTGTCCATCGCATGCACCTTCCAAAGGTTTTCTAGCTTATGTTTATCCATGGCTATCAAAAAAACTCCCTGACCACGATAAGCTTAGTATGTGAGTTGAATGCCAATTTTTTCCACTAAATGAATAACACTTTGGCTATCAATCGAACATTGTTAATATCATGCTCAAAACCCAAATCACACAAAAACACTTCAAATAAAGTGCTTCTTTTTTCTGCCTCCATCGCGACTCTCAAACCTGCTTCCGTAACATATAAAACAACTATAGTTTGGAATCTCAATTTCTAACTAATGGTCGTACCGCTAAGTTTAAAGATGTATCTGAAAGTTGATTTCCTACGATCCCTATGAACGACGTAGTCCGAGTCACATAACTAACCAACTTCCAACTCATTCCTTCACTATCACAAAAAGCAAGACCACGAGATGATGTATCTGTAAGGTATCTCAAATAGCATTCATGACTATCCAATGCGATTTTAACGGATCAACTATACACCAAATAACCATCCCAATGACATTTGCAATATCGAGCCTTATACATACCACGGGATACATCAAACTTCCAACAACACTAGCATATGACTCCTTTGCCATATAACCTTGTATTTCTTTAAGATGGGTGATCAGTCACTCAAAATCTTCACAGGGAAAGGTAAAGGCGTATCTAAAACATTTGCATTCTCCATGCTAAAACAGTTAAACACTTTCTAAATGTACTATTTTTGAGTTAATTTCAACTTAAAATGCTTTCGGTTGCTCTTAATTTACATGCTCAAAATTTTCTATTGCCCCTCCTAAATTTTTCGTTTTGAATTCTGATTTTAAAAGCATTTTTAACTTGTTGATTTCCTTCTCGTATTTATAAGCAATGAGCATGTCATCCACGTATAAGAGTAAGTACCCCCATCAATCATTTTTTAATCTCTTGAAATATACACAAGCGTCAGTGGTGCTTCTATCAAAACTTTTTCAATTATAAAATAATCAAATCTCTTGTATCATTGCCTAGATGATTGCTTTAGATCACGTAACTATCCAGAATTTTTTTACCAATTGAAAACTAAATTTTTGGGATATAATTTGAATTTTCTAGGTATAAAATGGATTTATTATAATTTGTATAATTATAATATACATACATATAAATATACACACATATATACATATATGTGTGTGTTTGAATAATAAAATAGATGTTTGATTATAATGATATAATTCTAATAAGAATTTATCATTGTTATAACAATTTTTTTTCCACTACATATATTTAAAACTATTTTTAAATGTGTTCTTTTCTAGTTAAATAAATATATTTTAAAATATAAATGAATATGATAATATATATATCTTTACTAATAATACAAATATTTTAGGATGGTGAAGCTTTTTAACACTTCCAATTCAACCCATAGCCACCTGCATATCGTATTTAAATTGAACACTATGACAAGGGCATTTGTGTACTTTTTGATGTCCATGTTCTCAGCCCCACTAACCTTACAGCGGTTAGTCCTCGGTCACGTTTATTCTAGTTATTTCACAAATTGTCCTCCCCACTAAAAAGTCCTCTTTTGAAACAACCGCCTACCAAGATTTCACTGTTCTTCTTTCTTCACCATCCGCAGCGACATTTCACATCCATACAGTTTTGCGCAGCAATCAGTAGGTCAACAAACGAACGACCAGATTTTGATTCATTAGCTTGCTTCCTCTTTCTCTAAATCAACGAATTCCATGGTAAGATTAACGAGATTGCCTCATCCACCTTCCGATTTGCATATTTTCTCTGCTACTCAACCTCTGCCTGACATGATTTTCTGTTGTTTATTTAAGGCACACAACTGGAAGAAAGGGTACATGCTTCCGATTCCTCATTTTGCAGCTTCTGAACCCAGATTTCACATATCTGCAACAATTTCAACGTTTACTGTACACGAGGTTATTTGTAACATCCGTGATTTTTGACAATTCAAATCGATAATGATCCTCAATGTCGACTTAAACAAATAAAAAATACGGATAGTTATTGGGATTTATGTAAGAAAAAGAAGAGAAGAAGAAAGACAAACACAGAATCTCGCAGCGAAAGGACAAAATATAATAAATAAATAACAGTTCATGAAGATGTTAAAAACATCCATTTTATTATATTTACAACAATTATCAGAGTAAATTAACATACAACATACCAATATATTTTTGCAGCAGAATAATAATTTTAATACGTCTGTTGAACTCCATCTCCATCTTCTTAAATGTACCTTCAAGCAAGGAAAATCTTTGCTAATTGCAACTTGGTGTGACCCGAGCATATTGCAACAAAAAAAACACAACAAACACTCGAATCAGAACTAAATCATTCTCATATTAGTTAAATCAAATTTCATGTAATAATGTGAAAGCAATAACTTAAGAGATGTTACGGGAATTTCCATCTCTTAAGGATCCGTCAAACTAATACTATATAATATAATACGCTATTATAATAATGTCTATGGTTAAATATAACATAATAAAATAGTGTAAGCGGGATTACCATTATTACCCTTACACCGTTTATATCGCTGCCGTACAGTTTGCATATAACACACCAATACGTCGGCGGATAGGGATGCGCCGTGATACGACAACGTTAAATCAAAATCGTAGGGGCTCGATCAGGATAGTATGACAAGGCACACGAGGAATGCCCAGAGTATGAATATACTAGTTGCACGCCCAGACTGGTGGTAACGCATAGCCGCGACTACCGCCCACCTCGGACAACACTCCCAAATCACGGATGCACATCAAATCAATCAAACTGAGGGACAATAGTAATAAAGGAAGAAGTGCTGCCGATGGAGGTAGCTAACCCCACTCGGTCACGGCATAGCCCTGTTTTAGTCATTTTAATTATGATCCGAAGGTCAAGGATATCCATCATCATTCTCTTTCTTCAAATCCAGTAATCGCCTCCAAATCCATCCAACACCATTTCTGGAACTCCACCGCGTACACAGTTGTTAAAGTGGTTTTCGGTATTGGCAGAGAGTATTACAATATCCGATCCCGGTCTCTTTAACAACCAATCGTTTACATTTTTCACACTGGTCAGTTCATTTACATTTCGAAGGAGTTCATACTTCATATAAAAATATCATATTTTCAAAATCTTTCACTATTCAAGATAGAATATTATTCGTACTAAAATCTCCATTTAAACCAATTAAAATCTTGAAACAATTCCAACTTAATTATTTGAATATAAAAATAGTTAACAATATATTTAAAATAATTTAGATATATAATTGAAATAGTTTGTAATTAAAATAGAATTTATCAAATTTATTAAAATATATAGTTAAAACATTAAGTAATTTATAAAATAAATAGTTAATTATAAAATGATTTATTTAAAATAATTTATAAAATAAAATAGAAATAAAGTAAAATAGTTTATAAAGAAAATAATTATTATTAAAATAGTTTATAAAATGATTTGAAATGCTATCGTTGGAATTAGAATCGTTTCTCTAACATTTTCAATTAAACTTGAAGTCATATTTCAATCTTCAATTCAACCAACTCAATTCTCAATAATTCCATCGATTAAACTTCCAATTTACATTCATTTCAATTCGATCGAATTAATTCAAATAGTTACATTCCTAAACAGATTCTCATTATCAACGATTTCAATTTATAACAAATATCGAATTCACAATTCACACATAATTCAAATCAATGTTGATTCATAATAAATTTCAAATTTGGGTGAAACCATTCAATTTCAATAAATTCGATTTACATTATATTTCACTCTATTTAGCTTCAATTACAATACTACTTTATTTCCCCTTTTTGTTTATATTTCAAAATTCAAGGTTCAAGTTCAAAGGAAATAAATATAGAACATCGCTTATATTGTCTTTAAAACAATATTTCAAAATTCATGGTTAAAGAAATTTTTTATTTAACCAACCGGTGTCCGTATATAATTTTCTATCCTATGGCTAAGTGATACTTAAATTTTAATTTTAGTATTTTAGGAAATGATATATATCGTTTCAATCCAAATATGGGTCATAGGAATTTATCATTTCAACCTACGTTCTTAATTCATTTTAATTATTAATTCCGGGTTTATTCGATGCCCATAAAATCTAGGGTAATGATTGGGATAAATCAACACAACAATGGTCATATATAAATAAATGTGAATAACAGGTAAACTCAAACAATTAACATCAATATGTCAAACCTATCAAATTCAAGTCATTCATCACATCAATACATACAAACAACCAAATATCATATAAATTTGCCAATTATCAGGTGTCAGGTTTAAAAACAGTAATTAAATGTCAAATTTAAACTTAACTGTAAAATTAAATCTAACAGTCAAATTAAACTACATTATCGATGCAAATCAATATAAATATGCAATTTAAACCGTCAAACATCAATCCAAACAATCATATCATGACATAATATTATTTTAACTAATTTAGAATACTTTAGTTAAGCGTGAGTGGGTTAAATCACTCACCTTGGTTTCAAACGAGATTGAAATTCCAATTTTAGCCCAAAAATCAATGGTCTCAGAATCAGTTAAAACCAGTGGCATCGCGAAGTGCTCGTCGATACGATTCCAACGCAACAAACCACGTGTCAATTGGTGCTCGTATGAAAAAGTTATGTACGTTAGAATATTTGAATTTTAAAAATATATAAAATAATAAATAAAATAATAAATAAAATTTCCCACCAATCGTACGATTCCACGTCAGCTGTCTTCCCCCCTCCAACGTGCTACAGTAACCCGCGCAAGGCCCCTAAACCACCAGAACTTTGAACGAACATAACTTCTTGCTCCGACATCCGTTTGACGCAAGACCACAGCCAAATCGAAGCTCTCGACGAGCAGCATATTCACAAGAAATCTCAAGACCTCTGGCCCCCTGTGTGCCCCGCTACGTCCATCAAAGGTGCGGATTTTCGTACCTTAAAATGCAAATTCCCGGAGCTTTCGACTACAAATCGACACGAGACCACTTGCATTAGTTTCGTATGAAGATTCTCTACAATACCCATAAGTCGCTTTCTTCAATTGAGCCCTAAATCAAAAACCCCCAAATCATAGCTTAGGATTTCGTTTTCAGCAACTTTGACCGTGAATTCCCATTGATTAGAGCGCAGTTTCGCGTAACGAACGCGTCCCGTCAGTTATTATCATCGAGACCTTTCCGAAAACATATAATTCGATATGGTTTGAGAGATTTGAATTTTTGACGTTGTTTTTCAGATCTATAATCGCCATTAATTTTTGATTTTGAAATTTGGGCTAATAGAGTGGATTAGAGGCTGTGTTAGGGGCTGGTAATGATAATTTATAATAATCATAGAATGGGTTTAGATGCATATGCCCGGTTGGCCCAAAATAGACCTCTTATCGTCAAAACGGTTATATTTCTACGTGTTCACAATTCTGATCAGAAACCCAACAATCTACTTATTGAAATAAATGTTTTCGATGCTTTTGAATTGATTGGAATAGGTCTTGAGTTCTAATTCCGTCGTATTCAAAAGTTACCGTTTCAAAACCAATTCATTAATATATAATATTCATTTTAGCTTTTTCCGCGTTTAAGGTAAATTCGAAGGTTTATAAATTTTATTCTAATCGAAATAAAATTCATATATACTTATAAATCAACAATTTTATTATTGCAACTATGATTATCATTATTTTAAAAATTCAATTATGTTTTCAAAGTTAAATTTCACAATTAAATCATTAAATATTATTTACAATCATAATATATCATAAATCATATTAAACAAAATAATAAAATTTATCGCAAAATCTTTGGATGTTACATTCTCCCCCACTTAAAACTTTTCATCCTCGAAAATGAACATAGTAATGAAGTGGCAATATAAAATCAAAATAATATAAAATTTCTACTAAACATAGAAAATTTAACTTATATAAAACTCAAATTTTCACAAAATTTTCTAAGTCATAAATTCACGAAAAATTTCGGCAGAGTCTCCTTTGTATGGTTAGGTCTGGAAAACAATAATATATATATATAATCATAAATATACATCTCATCTCAATGATGAGGCATCCCAAAATTGGGGAAAACAATATAAAATGCCAAAATACGATATATAAATTCGATATACGTACCTTTCATTTGCGTTATTAGCGATTTAGCTTATTTTTAAGCAAGCAATAGCAAATTTATGTGCACAAGTAGCTCCAATGCAAGCAAATTGTCTTTAGTACCTACTAACACTCAACAACATATGAAAGAAATAATATTTATATGTTTATAGTAAGCACGAATGAATTAGCAAATGCAACTAAAACACAAATAAAACATCCAATCAATTTTATTCATTCAAACAAGCAATCTAACAAAAATTTCAATGTCACTTTTCATTAGCATGATTTCATTGTTTATTTCACTCTTAAACAATTCATAATTTCATTTGTTATATTTCATTCTCAAATTCATTTCCAACGTTAATGCTTGGTTTATTATATTTATTACTTCTTATCATTGTCCAAGTTAAGTTATTGCCATTTTGTTTAAACAACAAAATTTTCCAATTCATATTTAGCTGACTGACATTGAATTATGTTTCACATTTAATTTCAATTTCATTCAACAATTCTATCGACTTTATTATCGTCCCTTTTATTTATAATTACATTTTACATCGCGAATTTCCCTGGCGTTGTTTTTCTGAAATTTTGGTTTACACATATCTTGAAATTTACAAGTTGAAATTTAAAATTTTCTCTTTCATTAGGAAACTATAATCCAATAGAACCGGAAGATTCTTGTTTCAAAGAATTCTGACTTATTTTGGATTCTATACATTCATTTAAACTTCAAATCGGAAGATTACGAACTGCCGCTACGCGACGAGCTCGTTTTTAATTAATTTAATTAATTCGTTCAACCATCATTAAGTTTATAATTATAAGCCTATTCACTTATATTTTCACCAAACCAAACATTAATATCAATACATTTAGTGTAATACTAAATAATTTGCTTAATTGATTTTTCATTGATTCGGTTAATTCATGTTACTTAGTTTAATTGAATTTCACAACGTAACTAATTATATCTCGCTTTTATTACATAACTTAAATTTTATTTATAACTAATCAATTTTTTTCCACTTTGATTTTCCATTCTTATACTTGTGCATTAATTAATTGCTTATTCTTAAAACATTCAACTTCTTAGTTAATTGGTAAGTTATTCATGTTATAGAACAGAATTGATTATTACACAAGTTTCAGTGGTTACCATTCGTTTCAATTTATTATCCAATTCTTAAGAATTTTATTTTAATTATAACTCTCTTAGTATTGAGAAGTTTCAATTCATCACTTATTCAAAATTTCAAGAATTATTTTCGGGTTCTTTTTTTTCAATTTTTTTATATAATATATCGTTTACATAAAACCATAATATAAAAGGGATTTGATTAAAGTTCAATTTCGTAAAACAAAATACAAAATAGTAAATGTCTCCCTACTTAGACTCTTGAAAATAAACATCGATGATGCGTGCACTCATCACCATTAAATCATTTTCAAAGAAAAGAGGGTATACACTTATTTTTTTTTTCAATAATTCATTTAAAAACAATTTATATTTGAAACACTTTTAAAATATAAATATATTATTTCAAACCATTTGCAAATCAATGCAACAAAATCACCCGAAATCAAATTCTCAACTTCATATTTTACTTCTTATTTCATTACTGATTAATTCCAATATTTTATTTTTCTCTTAACCATTCACAATGTAGTGACCCGAAATTCCGGTCCAATTTGAGCTGACCAAATAACACAAGTCCAACCCCAATTACACTGGAAAATCAGAAAACTAATAGAAAGAATACAGAGGGTGAGGATAGATAAGATAGAAACTTAGAATAGAAGAAGAAGAAGAAGAAGAACATCAGAGTAACACGAACCTCACAGCGGAACAAATAACATATAATATATAACATAACTTTGAAATATAAATCTGTACTTGCATATACATATCATTTCAAAGTACAACACTTACAACAAAGCGGAAATAAACAATAGCTATATGATCCTGAAGCCTCCTGCTCCAAGCTCTCCAAGTATATCTGTAAAATCCTGACTACTTGACTGCCCATACAAAATTGGGCACCCAAGAGTTTAGGGAAAACAAAACAAAATAAACTCCGGGTCAGTCATGAGACTGGTATGAGTAAAATAGTTTAAAACAGTTTGAACAACTAAACGATATCTCATAAGACCACGCCGTATAACGGAACGGGTTTCTCCCTTATGAGAATCCAAAAAATCTTTATATCAAAAACCTTTTGATATTATAATAATGTCTATCAACCACAATATAAAAATCATCTAACAGAAACGCTTTCATCTCACGTTCTACATATATAGTATACAATCAAAACCGCAAGCACGTATTGGGTAATGGATTTCCAACTATGACAAGGTATGGAACCACCTTTAGCTAGTGTACCTCTAGAAAGGAATACACGGGGTTCAACAAGAACATCTTGTAACCCGGCCACACATGATCGACCACTCATTTCGCTTGAGTGTATCGAATGTATATCACCAACGGTTGGGATCAGCAACCGTTTCCCGAATGGGACAGCATCAACAATAGATTTTCAGAAGTAAATGAAACTCTAGATCAGGTGATTATACACCCTAATAGGTGCGACCTACATAGCCATGCTGCCTGCCCGATTTCTGTGATTTACCGGATGTGAGGTTGGAAGCTACGCTTTATCATCACATCAGATTCACTTCGAATGCCACATTGTCAGATCCATAGAAAATCACTAATTGACGTCTACAACAGTACATTACATGTTATCTAAAGAAGTTTCCTTCTCTGCTTCCACTCTTGGTACGGTTGAAGAAATCAATGTACGTGACCTTTCTGGAAATACTCTGTCAGACATTCATCCATACAAGTCATCCAGGAACAGGATGAGCCGAAGGCACCATTCAGTACATCCGTCTTAGGCACTGTTATCTAAGACTTATACAATAGCCCTTACACTTTACTCCATCTTTAATAATCTTTGGCATATATGATTCGCAACGCTTATGCCAATACAGAGTGGTTCTTTGGATAATAATCCAACTGGTCTCTCCATATTAACAACGTTAAAATGGTCAAAAACTTCGATAGTCTGTGATTTAACCATCAAAGAAAAACATGTGTGCAAACAACAATATTATTTCCAGGAGGAAATTATATCGACCCATCATCATTCAACATTTATCTCTTTATTTCATTAATTTACTTAACTCCTCTTTCCATATATTCTAAATTCTTATTTTCTATTATCAGAAAACATTTCTGATTCTCGTTTGGAAAACATTTCCAAAAACTTCTTAATTGGGATTTAAACAGATGTTTAAAACTATATTGCGATGACAACTCAAACCACTATACTAAATTACTAAATCCACTTAACCACTTCACACTCAAACCGTAACCATTCCTTAATTTATAACGCAGTCAATCAAGTTGGGGTATAGCTATCTCTCAGACCTTAACTGAACCACCTTTCAAATCTCGAAATAGATAAGATTCACCTTTTTAACTCTTTAACACTTCCTTATGAACCCTCGGATTCTATTTACGAACCCCCTTCTTTTACAAGTTTATGTGATTATAACAATGGTGTTATAATCTCCTGCATCCGAAATATATTATCTTTAATATGACTTTTATTCCCTAACTCGAATAATATAACGCCAACTAATTTATTTATTCCTATTCGGTTAACTCTAATCTATAACTCTTATTTGAATAACTCCAACCTAATAACTCTTACTGGATTAACACTTATTCGAATAACTTATTCGAATAACTTATATTCGATTTGCTTACTTTCGAATACTTATATTTGATAATCTCTTTCTTCGAATAAATTTTATTCGATTTAACTCCTGTCGAATAACTAGATTCGATCAACTCACTTCGAATATTTCTGATTCGATTATCTCACTTCGAATAACTAAATTCGATTAACTCATTTCAACTCTATTCGAATAAACTAAATTCGATTAACTCCATTTGAATAACTCTAGTTCGATTTAACTCTATCGATTAACTCTAATTCGATTAAACTCTATCGATTTACTCTAACCGATTAACTCTAACTGTTTAACTCTACGGTTTAACCTAACTGGTTAACCCTAATGGTTTTACTCTAACTGGTTAACCCTAACTGATTAACTCTTTGTCCTTATTCAGTTTCAAACATCGATGTTGAAATCGATTTTTACTTCTTTATATAAGTCCTGACTTATATATATATATATATATATATATATTTATCCAAAGATAAATATTTCCTTTATTAACCTTATTTATTTATCCTAAGTATTTCCTTTATTAATATCTTATTTATTTATCCTAAGTATTTCCTTTATTAATATCTTATTTATTTAACAGATAAATATTCCTTATATCTTATCTTATTTATTTAACAAATAATCCTTTTCTTATTCTATTTATTTAACAAATAAATAATCCTTTTAATAACTTATTATGTTTCCTAAGTATTTCCTTTATTATTATCTTATTTATTTAACAAATAAATATCTCGTTTAACATCTCCTATTTATTTAACCAATAAATATCTCATTTATAAAATCTTATGATTTTATAAATATTCCCTTTTCTTTATAAATATTTCATTTACAAAGATTTCCCCTTTCTATATAATTTCAACTTTAAAGATTTCTATTTATAAATATTTCATTTATAAATATTTCATTATTAAATATTTCATTTATAAATATTTCATTTATAAAACCCTTTTGATTTTATAAATATTTTATTTTCAAATACCATTTGAAAATTTCCCTTTTCAGCTCTATTGATTTTATAATTATTTCCTTTTATAAAACCCTTTTCTTCTATATATAAAATCCCTTGATTTTATATAAATAATTTATTTTCAAAATATACTTTGAAAATCCCCTTTTCTACATCCCAGTTTTTCTTACGGTATTTAAAATACCAAACCCAGTGATTGATATCATCCAAACACACATAATCATCAACAGACTATATATCACATCATACATCACAGTATATGAAACAACAATATTTTATATAATTGAGGAACCCAGTTGGGTCCCTCCAACCTGTTTCCCTGCATCATAGATGTTAAATCATATAATTAACATCAACTTCAATTCTGTATGAACTGTTCTGATAAACAACTTCAATATATATATTTAATGGTTTATATATATATATATATATATTTATAGATATATATATATAATTTCAACTAACTGACTAGCAGTTCAATCAACCAAATCAACACACAACAATCAGTCATCATTTATCACTTCTAAATATACGTTATAAAAATAGAACTGTTCAGAGTTGGTGAGTTTTACTCACATTGGACGATCATCGTTGGTAATGATAACCATCGCTCGATTCGATTCAGACGGACAATTTATTTTGCAATAAATTGTAATGAGCTTCGATTCACTCCCCGTCAGTTCCATCGTGTAGTGCTCTTCCATACGATCCTATCGGATCTTGTTTCGCTCAATTCTAACATCGTATGTTCAAGTTACGATATTAAATGTTGTGTTCATATTTAAATAAATAAACTTAAGTATTTTCCTTTTGGGCTTTACCTTCTTTATCCGTCCCATGGTCTTATTTCTCAATCCAGGCCCGCTCCACAATCACCCCTTTCTTCCTCGTTGACACACTCCTCCAGCAAAACAACTAATAGCTGATTCCTTATTATCCACACACCCCTCTTCTCTTCATGATTCTTCCTACTATCTCCACCATCGAACGCCTCTCCCAAACCTCCATCCACCTGGCCACGATACCTTAAACTCGTACGCTCCTTTTCAGTTCCAGTAACCCCCATTTTTCCACTCCAGACACCGTTCAACTTCTCGTTCTGATCCCACAAATTTTGATCTGTTCTCCCTCCCGACGCAAGGAAATCATCATTCAACTTCTCACGAAATGATTCGACCCCAGCACCTCAATGAAATCGCGACTTCACTCACCCAAAACCGTGCCATACAGAAATTCGATCGACACAATAAAACACGGATTCCCTCAAAAAAATGAAATGAGTTGCTATTCAATCTCCTTAGCACAAATCCAACCCTTAAATCGCGTTACGAAGTTTGAATCACTAGAAAACCCAAACCCTAGTTTAAACAAACCGACGCTGTGTATATCCGCAGGTGAGCCAACGGGTTTCGAACCACACAAAAATCATATGAGAAGGTAGAGGATACTCTCAACAACTCAAACATATACTCATTTCGATTTATAGAAATTTGTTTGCTTTGTTTTTGATTTTTCTTTCTTGCCTTCATCATGTTTTTACCTTACTGCCTGGCGGCCAAATGAAATTGATTTTATAGGAGGACGAGATATGTTGTGTGGTTGAAAAGATGAGTGGGTGGCACCTTAAATGTTCACACGTACTTAGATATTTTATTTTTATTTATACTTTTTCTTTCTAAAAATTCGTGCGATCACACACGATACCCAAAAATCATGAAAATTGACATGCAGCTAGAGTTTGACATTACGGTCCCAACGAGACTGGTTTCGTCGAATTCCGACTCCATTTGCTCACACAGCGTATTTTAAATCATCAAAATATCGACTGTTTCTCACATTAAAAATCGGTACGGCCACATACTGACTCTAAAAATCACGAAACTGGACATCAAACAATAATTTAACATTGCGGATCCAACAAAATTAGTTTCGTCGAATTCTGAGGTTGTTTGCAAAACTGGCTATTTTTAAAGCTCTGAATGACCCATTTAAATATATTTAAATATAATTAAATTAAATATAAATAAATTTATATTATCGTGTATATTCACAGTGGGATACCATACAGCTCTACTGGGATTTATAACTTGATTTTTCAAATCCCGATTAAATCGATATTCGATTTAAAATGAATTTCCTTTTTAAAATATAAATATTTCCTTTATAAATTATAAAGGAATTCCGCAGCGACTTTTCTAAAATTTGATTTGGACGTAAATCAAAATCTACCCGACGAAATCCATATTTTTCTCTCCCACTAGAAAGATATACTCCACCATCTCCACATGTTTCTTGTTTCACAGAAATCCGATTTAAAACGAACCTTGTACATCCAGTTGAAGCTCAAATTGCCAAATAACGAACTGCCGGGCCATTTCAAGCTTGATTTTAATTATAATATAATTATACGTTCAAACTGTCGTTCAAATAATATATTCGTTATTCTAATTCAATTCTAAACTGAATTAAATATCACAGATGATCCAGTTCACACCATATCGCCATTTCAGCCAATTCTGATTATTTAAAAATTAAATATATTATTTAATTTATTATTTTAATTAAATATTCACCATTATTTAATTCAACGACCATGAAATCCTTTTAATCACCTTTTTAAATAATTAAATAAATTAATTATTATAACGCTGAAAATGCGGGTCATTACATTCTTCCCCACTTAAAATAATTTCGTCCTCGAAATTGCTAAGGTAGGAAACTTCTCTAGTGACCGGTTAAAATTTATTCGTTCACTTCTTAACTTCAGTTTTCAACTGAACCAATTTAATTTCAATTAAATATTAATTAATTCTTATCAACGAAAATTTTCAAAAATCCTGAAAATTTTCTAACGCCCTAATTTTTTTGAAAAATTTCGCCAACACCTCCTTTGTACTGGTCAATACGTCAAACCACCACTCGCCTCTCTGGCCCATCTCCATCCCAAAAGAAAATCAAATAGCCAAGCGGCTTGCCAATTCGGCTCATAAATCTTATATCCAATAGAAATATAAACTTGTACCTTTTGTCGGCATATCATTATATCCTTTCCACCTATTATCAATTCAGCGGATACAAGGGTCATCCTAATCAAATTCCAATCTGCTTTTATCCACAACACAACCATTCGCTTATATCCGAGCCAAATATCATTTCAACTCGAGTTTCTTCTCGATTCCCAACTCTTAACTTGATTATCACATTATACTTCAAATTTGAATCTCACAATCCAATTTGTCTTGATATCATTCTAATTCAATCTCAGTTACCACTTTACTGGCTTTACTTTAATTCAAATTTTCTTTCACAAATTTCTGTTAAATTTGTTTTTAATTCAAACAGACTTTCCCTGGGAGTTTTTAAACAATTTACTCTCAAAAATCAATTTTTCCTTTTTGAAGTTTAACACAACTTGTCTTTCCCAAAACAAATTCAAAACAGTATCTCTGGTAGTAATTCGTCACTTACAACTTGAAAATGAATACTGATGACGCAGCTGTCATCATCAGAATCTATTTTCCAGCGATCGAAGTGAGTTCAATACTATAAAACCATTTCTAAACATTTCCACTTTGAAATTCATTTCAAAATATAATTCACACTGCTTGTAAAACGATTTAAAATCTCGTAGGATCTTAATTTTCCTTATTTTTAATCCAAATCCATTTACAAACACTTATCCAATTTTCCTGAATTTTAATTTAATTTTTGGTTTAAATTTCAGATTTAACTCACCTGATTTCACGTATTTCACTTATATGAATTCTGATTGGTTATTTACATAACCATTTAATTTATAATCTTACTCGATTATAATAACAACCAGTATATCGAATATATTATAATTTTGATATATATATCTTCTCTATATCAAGATATACCTTGGGTAAACTTATTTTAGTTTACCCTCTTTTCAAAACATATCGTGTCGACCCATCGTATTCGAGTGTTTAGTGACTCCTACCGATACAGTGGATCAAACTGATCGACCAGAACTCATAAACAACTCAACCAATAAATCACCACAATATAAATCAATTTTTATATCAATAACAAATACGCTCACTCGTATATATACACTCAACTCAATCTAGGGTATTACTAACCCTATCTCTACCGAGTCACGCCACAGAGCCAAGGTAATTCTCTTAACCTAAGCTCTGATACCAACTGTCGTGACCCGAAATTCCGGTCCAATTTGAGCTGACCAAATAACACAAGTCCAACCCCAATTACACTGGAAAATCAGAAAACTAATAGAAAGAATACAGAGGGTGAGGATAGATAAGATAGAAACTTAGAATAGAAGAAGAAGAAGAAGAACAACATCAAAGTAACACGAACCTCACCGCGGAACGAATAACATATAATATATAACATAACTTTGAAAAATAAATCTGTATTTGCATATTCATATCATTTCAAAGTAAAACACTTACAACACAGCGGAAATAAACAATAGTTATATGATCCTGAAGCCTCCTGCTCCAAGCTCTCCAAGTATATCTGTAAAATCCTGACTACTTGACTGCCCATACAAAATTGGGCACCCAAGAGTTTAGGGAAAACAAAACAAAACAAACTCCGGGTAAGTCATGGGACTGGTATGAGTAAAACAGTTTAAAACGGTTTGAACAACTAAACGATATCTCATAAGACCACGCCGTATAACGGAACGGGTTTTTCCCTTATGAGAATCCAAAATATCTTTATATCAAAAACCTTTTGATATTATAATAATGTCTATCAACCACAATATAAAAATCATCTAGCAGAAACGCTTTCATCTCACGTTCTACATATATAGTATACAATCAAAACCGCAAGCACGTATTGGGTAATGGATTTCCAACTATGACAAGGTATGGAACCACCTTTCGCTAGTGTACCTCTAGAAAGGAATACACGGGGTTCAACAAGAGCATCTTGCAACCCGGCCACACATGACCGACCACTCATTTCGCTTGAGTGTATCGAATGTATATCACCAACGGTTGAGATCAGCAACCGTTTCCCGAATGGGACAGCAACAACAATAGATTTTTAGAAGTAAATGAAAATCTAGATCAGGTGATTATACACCCTAATAGGTGCGACCTACATAGCCATGCTGCCTGCCCGATTTCTGTCATTTATCGGATGTGAGGTTAGAAGTGACGCTTTATCATCACATCAGATTCACTTCGAATGCCACATTGTCAGATCCATAGAAAATCACTAATTGACGTCTACAACAGTACATTACGTGTTAGCTAAAGAAGTTTCCTTCTCCGCTTCCACTCTTGGTACGGTTGAATAAATCAATGTACGTGACCTTTCTAGAAATACTCTGTCAGACATTCATCCATACAAGTCATCCAGGAACAGGATGAACCGAAGGCACCATTCAATACGTCCGTCATAGGCACTGTTATCTAAGACTTATACAATAGCCCTTGCACTTTAATCCGTCTTTAATTATCTTTGGCATATATGATTCACAACGCTTATGCCAATAAGAGTGGTTCTTTGGATAATAATCCAATCGGTCTCTCCATATTAACAACGTTAAAATGGTCAAAAACTTCGATAGTCTGTGATTTAACCATCAAAGAAAAACAGGTGTGCAAACAACGATATTATTTACAGGAGGAAATTATATCGACCCATCATCATTCAACATTTATCTCTTTATTTCATTAATTTACTTAACTCCTGTTTCCATATATTCTAAATTCTTATTTTCTATTATCAGAAAACATTTATGATTCTCATTTGGAAAACATTTCCAAAAACTTCTTAATTGGGATTTAAACAGATGTTTAAAACTATATTGCGATGACAACTCAAACCACTATACTAAATTACTAAATCCACTTAACCACTTCACACTCGAACCGTAACCATTCCTTAATTAAAAACGCAGTCAATCAAGTTGGCGTATAACTACCTCTCAGACCTTAACTGAACCACCTTTCAAATCTCGAAATAGATAAGATTCACCTTTTTAACTCTTTAACACTTCCTTACGAACCCTCGGATTCTATTTACGAACCCCCTTCTTTTACAAGTTTACGTGATTATAACAATGGTGTTATAATCTCCTGCATCCGAAATATATTATCTTTAATATGAATTTTATTTCCTAACTCGAATAATATAACGACAACTAATTTATTTACTCCTATTCGGTTAACTCTAATCTATAACTCTTATTTGAATAACTCCAACCTAATAACTCTTACTAGATTAACTCTTATTCGAATAACTTATTCGAATAACTTATATTCGATTTGCTTACTTTCGAATACTTATATTCGATAATCTCTTTCTTCGAATAAATCTTATTCGATTTAACTCCTGTCAAATAACTAGATTCGATCAACTCACTTCGAATATTTATGATTCGATTATCTCACTTCGAATAACTAAATTCGATTAACTCATTTCAACTCTATTCGAATAAACTAAATTCGATTAACTCCATTTGAGTAACTCTAGTTCGATTTAACTCTATCGATTAACTCTAATTCGATTAAACTCTATCGATTTACTCTAACCGATTAACTTTAACTGTTTAACTCTACGGTTTAACCTAACTGGTTAACCCTAATGGTTTTACTCTAACTGGTTAACCCTAACTCATTAACTCTTTGTCCTTATTCAGTTTCAAACATCGATGTTGAAATCGATTTTTACTTCTTTATATAAGTCCTGACTTATATATATATATATATATATATATATATCCAAAGATAAATATTTCCTTTATTAACCTTATTTATTTATCCTAAGTATTTCCTTTATTAATATCTTATTTATTTATCCTAAGTATTTCCTTTATTAATATCTTATTTATTTAACAAATAAATATTCCTTATATCTTATCTTATTTGTTTAACAAATAAATAATCCTTTTCTTATTCTATTTATTTAACAAATAAATAATCCTTTTAATAACTTATTCTGTTTCCTAAGTATTTCCTTTATTATTATCTTATTTATTTAACAAATAAATATCTCGTTTAACATCTCCTATTTATTTAACCAATAAATATCTCATTTATAAAATCTTATGATTTTATAAATATTCCCTTTTCTTTATAAATATTTCATTTACAAAGATTTCCCCTTTCTATATAATTTCACCTATAAAGATTTCTATTTATAAATATTTCATTATTAAATATTTCATTTATAAATATTTCATTTATAAAACCCTTTTGATTTTGTAAATATTTTATTTTCAAATACCATTTGAAATTTTCCCTTTCTAGCTCTATTGATTTTATAATTATTTCCTTTTATAAAACCCTTTTCTTCTATATATAAAATCCCTTGATTTTATATAAATAATCTATTTTCAAAATATACTTTGAAAATCCCCTTCTACATCCCAGTATTTCTTAAGGTATTTAAAATACCTAACCCAGTGATTGATATCATCCAAACACACATAATCATCAACAGACTATATATCACATCATACATCACAGTATATGAAACAACAGTATTTTATATAATTGAGGAACCCAGTTGGGTCCCTCCAACCTGTTTCCTTGCATCACAGATGTTAAATCATATAATTAACATCAACTTCATTTCAATATGAACTGTTCTGATAAACAACTTCAATATATATATTTAACGGTTTATATATATATATATATATATAGATATATATATATAATTTCAACTAACTGACTAGCAGTTCAATCAACCAAATCAACACACAACAATCAGTCATCATTTATTAGTTCTAAATATAAGTTATAAAAATAAAACTGTTCAGAGTTGGTGAGTTTTACTAACATTGGACAATCATCGTTGGTAACGATAACCATCGCTCGATTCGATTCAGACGGACAATTTATTTTGCAATAAATTGTAATAAGCTTCGATTCACTCCCCGTCAGTTCCATCGTGTAGTGCTCTTCCATACGATCCTATCGGATCTTGTTTCGCTCAATTCTGACATCGTATGTTCAAGTTACGATATTAAAAGTTGTGTTCATATTTAAATAAATAAACTTAAGTATTTTCCTTTCGGGCTTTACCTTCTTTATCCGGCCCATGGTCTTATTTCTCAATCCAGGCCCACTTCACAATCACCCCTTTCTTCCTCGTTGACACACTCCTCCAGCAAAACAACCAATAGCTGATTCCTTATTATCCACGCACCCCTCTTCTCTTCATGATTCTTCCTACTATCTCCACCATCGAACGCCTCTCCCAAACCTCCATCCACCTGTCCACGATACCTTAAACTCGTACGCTCCTTTTCAGTTCCAGTAACCCCCATTTTTCCACTCCAGACACCGTTCAACTTCTCGTTCTGATCCCACAAATTTTGATCCGTTCTCCCTCCCGATGCAAGGAAATCATCATTCAACTTCTCATGAAATGATTCGACTCCAGCACCTCAATGAAATCGCGAATTCACTCACCCAAAACCGTGCCATACAGAAATTCGATCGACACAATAAAACACGGATTCCCTCAAAAAAATGAAATGAGTTGCTATTCAATCTCCTGAGTACAAATCCAACCCTGAAATCGTGATACGAAGTTTGAATCACTAGGAAACCCAAACCCTAGTTTATACAAACCGACGCTGTGTATATCCGCCGGTGAGCCAACGAGTTTCGAACCACACAAAAATCATATGAGAAGGTAGAGGATACTCTCAACAACCAAACATATACTCATTTCGATTTATAGAAATTTGTTTGCTTTGTTTTTAATTTTTCTTTCTTGCCTTCATCATGTTTTTACCTTATTGAGCGGCGGCCAAATGAAACTGATTTTATAGGAGGATGAGATCTGCTGTGTGGTTGAAAAGATGAGTGGGTGGCACCTTAAATGTTCACACATACTTAGATTTTTTTTTTTTTTTTTTTTTTGCTTTCTAAAAATTCGTGCGATCACACACGATACCCAAAAATCATGAAAATTGACATGCAGCTAGAGTTTGACATTACGGTCCCAACGAGACTGGTTTCGTCGAATTCCGACTCCGTTTGCTCACACAGCGTATTTTAAATCGTCAAAATATCGACTGTTTCTCACATTAAAAATCGGTACGGCCACATACTGACTCTAAAAATCACGAAACTGGACATCTAACAATAATTTAACATTGCGGATCCAACAAAATTAGTTTCGTCGAATTCTGAGGTCATTTGCAAAACTGGCTATTTTTAAAGCTCTGAATGACCCATTTAAATATATAAATATATTTAAATATAAATAAATTTATATTATCGTGTATATTCACAGTGAAATACCATACAACTCTACTGGGATTTATAAATTGATTTTTCAAATCCTGATTAAATCGATATTCGATTTAAAATGAATTTCCTTTTTAAAATATAAATAATTCCTTTATAAATTATAAAGGAATTCCACAGCGGCTTTTCTAAAATTTGATTTGGACGTAAATCAAAATCTACCCAACGAAATCCAGATTTTTCTCTTCCACTAGAAAGATGTACTCCACCAGCTCCACACGTTTCTTGTTTCACAAAAATCCGATTTAAAACGAACCTTGTACATCTAGTTGAAGCTCAAATCGCCAAATAACGAACTCCCGAGCCATTTCAAGCTGGATTTTAATTATAATGTAATTATACGTTCAAACTGTCGTTCAAATAATATATTCGTTATTCTAATTCAATTCTAAACTGAATTAAATATCACAGATGATCCAGTTCACACCATATCGCCATTTCAGCCAATTCTGATTATTTAAAAATTAAATATATTATTTAATTTATTATTATAATTAAATATTCACCATTATTTAATTCAACGACCATGAAATCCTTTTAATCACCTTTTTAAATAATTAAATTAATTAATTATTATAACGTTGAAAATGCGGGTCATTACACACAACCAATTGTCTTAATTATGATTAATCGAGTAATTAATGATGAAAATTTAATATTATCCTCAACAAAATCAAAATTCATACATTTTCAAATAATTATATATATATATATAATATAATTCAAAACAATATTATGTCGATAAGCTCTGTTCGAGTGTTTGGAAATCCCTATCGATGCCTTGGGTCCCCAAGTACCGACCAGAATTTGAAAATACTCAACAGAACAACTCAACACAATACAAACTCATTTTTATATCAAAATACAAGTACGCTCTCTCAAATACACTCAACATTCTAGAGCATTACTACTCCATCTCTAATGAGTTAATCCCACATAGAGCCAAGGTTTTCGCTAAACTAAGGCTCTGATACCAAATGTAACATCCGTGATTTTTGACCGTTCAAATCGATAATGATCCTCAATGTCGACTTAAACAAATCATAAATATGGATAGTTATAGGGATTTATGTAAGAAAAAGAAGAGAAGAAGAAAGACAAACACAGAATCTCGCAGCGAAAGGACAAAATATAATAAATAAATTACAGTTCATGAAGCTGTTAAAAACATAAATTTTATTATATTTACAACAATTATCAGAGTAAATTAACATACAACATACCAATATATTTTTACAGCGGAATAATAATTTTAATACGTCTGTTGAACTCCATCTCCATCTTCTTAAATGTATCTTCAAGCAAGGAAAATCTTTGCTAACTGCAACTTGGTGTAACCCGAGCGTATTGCAACAAAAAGAAACACAACAAACACTCGAATCAGAACTAAATCATTCTCATATTAGTTAAATCAAATTTCATGTAATAATATGAATGCAATAACTTAACAGATGTTACGGGAATTTCCATCTCTTAAGGATCCGTCAAACTAATACTATATAACATAATACGCTATTATAATAATGTCTATGGTTAAATATAACATAATAAAATAGTGTAAGCGGGGTTACCATTATTACCCTTAAACCATTTATTCCGTTGCCGTACATTTTGCATATAACACACCAGTACGTCGGTGGATAGGGATGCGCCGTGATACAACAACGTTAAAACAAAATCGTAGGGACTCAATCAGGATAATATGACAAGGCACACGAGGAATGCCCAGAGTATGAATATACTAGTTGCACGCCCGGACTGGTGGTAACGCATAGCCGCGACTACCGCCCAACTCGGACAACACTCCCAAATCACGGATGCGCATCAAATCAAATCAATCAAACCGAGGGACTATAGTAATAAAGGAAAAAGTTTCCGATGGAGGTAGCTAACCCCTCTTGGTCACGGTATAGCCCTGTTTTAGTCATTTTAATTATGACCCGAAAGTCAAGGATATCCATCATCGTTCTCTTTCTTCAAATCCAGTAATCGCCTCCAAATCCATCCAACACCATTTCTGGAACTCCACCACGTACACAGTTGTTAAAGTGGTTTTCAGTATTGGCAGAGAGTATGACAATACCCGATCCCGGTCTCTTTAACAACCAATCGTTTACATTTTTCACACTGGTCAGTTCTTTTACATTTCAAAGGGGTTCATACTTCATATCAAAATATCATATTTTCAAAATCATTCAATATTCAAGATAGAATATTATTCGTACTAAAATCTCCATTTAAACCAATTAAAATCTTGAAACAATTCCAACTTAATAATTTGAATATTAAAATAGTTAATAGTATATTTAAAATAATTTAGATATATAATTGAAATAGTTTGTAATTAAAATAGAATTTATCAAATTTATTAAAATATATAGTTAAAACATTAAGTAATTTATAAAATAAATAGTTAATTATAAAATGATTTATTTAAAATAATTTATAAAATAAAATAGAAATAAAGTAAAATAGTTTATAGAGAAAAAAAAAATTATTATTAAAATAGTTTATAAAATGATTTGAAATGCTATAGTTGGAATTAGAATCGTTTCTCTAACATTTTCAATTCAACTTGAAGTCATATTTCAATCTTCAATTCAACCAACTCAATTCTCAATAATTCCATCGATTAAACTTCCAATTTACATTCATTTCAATTCGATCGAATTAATTCAAATAGTTACATTCCAAAACAGATTCTCATTATCAACGATTTCAATTTATAACAAATATCGAATTCACAATTCATACATAATTCAAATCAATGTTGATTCATATTAAATTTCAAAGGTGGGTGAAACCATTCAATTTCAATAAATTCGATTTACATTATATTTCACTTTATTTAGCTTCAGTTACAATACTACTTTATTTCCCCTTTTTGTTTATATTTCAAAATTCAAGGTTCAAGTTCAAAGGAAATAAATATAGAACATCGCTTATATTGTCTTTAAAACAATATTTCAAAATTCATGGCTAAAGAATTTTTTTATTTAACCAACCGGTGTCTATATATAATTTTCTATCCTATGCCCAAGTGATATTAAATTTTAATTTTAGTATTTTGGGAAAGGATATATATCATTTCAATCCAAATCAGGGTCATAGGTATTTATCATTTCAACCTATGTTCTTAATTCATTTTAATGATTAATCCCGGGTTTATTCGATGCTCGTAACATCTAGGGTAAGGATTGGGATAAATCAACACAACAATGGTCATATATATATAAATGCGAATAACAGGTAATTTCAAACAATTAACATCAATATGTCAAACCAATCAAATTCAAGCAATTTATCACATCAATACATACAAACAGCCGAATATCATATAAATTTACCAATTATCAGGTGTTAGGTTTTAAAACAATAATTAAATGTCAAATTTTAACTTAACTATAAAATTAAATCTAATAGTCAAATTAAACTACATTATCGATGCAAATCAATATAAATATGCAATTTAAACTATCAAACATCAATCCAAACAATCATATCATGACATAATATTGTTTTAACTAATATTAGAATACTTTAGTTAAGCATGAGTGGGTTAAATCACTCACCTTGGTTTCAAACGAGATTGAAATTCCAATTTTAGCCCAAAAATCAATGGTCTCAGAATCAGTTCAAACCAGTGGCATCGTGAAGTGCCTGTCGATACAATTCCAACGCAACAAACCGCGTGTTAATTGGAGCACGTATGAAAAAGTTATGTACGTTAGAACATTTGAATTTAAAAAATATATAAAACAATAAATAAAATTTCCCACCAATTTTACGCTGCCACATCAGCTATCTTCCCCCCTCCAGGGTGCTACAGTAACACGCGCAAGGCCCCTAAACCACCAGAAATTTGACCGGACATAACTTCTTTCTCCGACATCCGTTTGACGCAAGACCACAACCAAATCGAAGCTCTCGACGAGCAGCATCTTCACAAGAAATCTAAAGACCTCCGGCCCCCTGTGGGCCCCGCTATGTCCAGTCAAAGGTGCGGATTATCGCACCTTAAAATGCAAATTCCCGGAGCTTCCGACCACCAATCGACACAAGACCACTTGCATTAGCTTCGTATAAAGATTCTCTACAATACCCGTAAGTCGCTTTCTTCAATTGAGCCCTAAATCGAAAAAACCCCAAATCAGAGCTTAGGATTTCGTTTTCAGCAACTTTGACTATGAATTCCCGCTGATTCGAGCGTAGTTTCGTGAAAAGAACGCTTCCCGTCAGTTCATTTCGTCGAGACTTTTCCGAAAACATATAACTCGGTATGGTTTGAGAGATTTGAATTTTTGACGATGTTTTTCAGATCTATAATCGCCATTAATTTTCAGCTAGGGTTTTGATTTCGGAATTTAGGTGAATAGAGTGGATTAGAGGCGGTGTTAGGGACTGGTAATGATAATTTATAATATTCATAGAATGGGTTTAGATGCATATGCCCGGTTTGCCCAAAATAGACCGCTTATCATCAAAACGGTTATATTTCTGCGTATTCACAATTCTGATCAGAAACCCAACAATCTACATATTGAAATAAATGTTTTTGATGCTTTTGAATTGATTGGAATAGGTCTTGAGTCCTAATTCCATCGTATTCAAAAGTTACCATTTCAAAATCAGTTCATTAATATATAATATTCATTTTCGCTTTTTCTGCTTTTAAGGTAAATTTGAAGGTTTATAAATTTTATTCTAATCGAAATAAAATTCATATACACTTATAAATCAACAGTTTTATTATTGCAACTACGATTATCATTATTTTAATAATTCAATTATGTTTTCAACGTTAAATTTCACAATTAAATCGTTAAATATTATTTACAATCATAATATATCAAAAATCATATTAAATTAAATAATAAAATTTATCGCAAAATCTTGGGATGTTACATTATTTTTCTCCCATTTCTTCCCCTGCATTACAATTTTTTTCCGTTACAGCTTTCTGGATTGTGAACATTAAACCATGAAATAAAACATATCCTTCATCATATTTTCTGTAATTTTCATGTTTAAACATCCGTCTACCCGTGAGATTTGTAAATTTTATATCAGCCGTGGCAGATCTGCCAGTTGTGTTCTTAGTAAATTTATTTTTTTGCATTCTTATTAAATTCTTGCCTTGGTTACAATTTGCATTCCTAATAAATTCCGTTGTATGTTGTGTTGTGGGAACCACGACTAAATTTAATATATATGACTTGGTAGTCAAAGACATAATAAACGTGTGGCAGAGATAATATACATATTTGATTTGGGATGATAAACGTCTATCATTTTCTTTAATGTTTCTTGAAGAGGGAAAAAAGCATGTTGAAATTGAATGTGGCTTGAGCCACTCTTATGTCAGTGGAATGAATCTCAAATAATATTACAGGTACTTCGGCATATTTTTCTCCTTCTGTCTCATTACAAAACTCATTTTCTAACATTATATCTATATCAAAATTGTTTTTGTTCCTATCTATGACTCTGCTTCTTCATCTTTCTTTCTTCCTTTCAAATCTCTTGAATTTCTTGACATTTTGACCTATCAATTACAAATTTATGCTTCACTTGCTGATGGAAATGTTTAATAAGTAAACATGGTTTATGTATTTTTACATGAAACTATAAACATGGTTCTTCATGGTTATAGCTTTACAGAAATAAAGCTTTACATGAAACTATAAACATTTTGACCTATCCAATTCCTGTATTTTTGGTTCATAATTTATATGTTTAATAAGTTGTAAACATGGTTTATGTATTTTTACACGCCTAATCTATTATTGTGCACTTCAATTTTGTTTTAGGGAGTTTCCAGTTTTCTAACATTATAATAGCGAAGGTAGGCAATAAGATAAGTAAAGCAACATGCCAACATCACATATTTATGTCCAGAAACATTTAGTAGAATGCTATGCAAGCATAGGAAAGGAGTAATTACTTTCCATTGAAGCCCAGTTTAGAGATGGAAAACCAAAGAATTCATCCTTCCATAAATCAACCAACCAGAGAACTTTCAACCATCATTACAAAGTGAATGTTTATCCAGGTATTCTCTTTTTTTCTAAGGTATGTATTTACATCCTGACCTCTCTATATTTTGTAAAATATGCATTTACATCCTGTTTAGATTAGAACATTTTTGAATTAGTTTCGTAAGTTTAATCAATAGGCCTTTTTTTCCAAAGGTTTACTTTTACATCTGTTCAAATTGGATGAATTTCTGGGTTATTACAAAAACTTATTTTTACCACTATTTATGAGTTTCTTAATCAACGTGCAGTAGGAATTATATCTAAACTAGATATGTAAAACAATTTTACAAATAGGTAGGAAATAATTTATGTATGGTATCCTTAAAATGGACAAGAATTAATATACTTAAGGCTTATTATATATATTGTAACTGTAAATACCTTATTGTTGCAATATATTTGGAAGCTAATTGTTCCTATCTTACTTTAAATTTTTGGCTTAAAAATATCTTCTGTTTCGGAGTTTAATGAAAAGTTATGAATTAAATAATGGTTTAGGTTATCCAGTAACATACATTATTGAAACGACCCGAACTTCCCCGTGAAGGAAAGCACGGATTGAATTGAGGACAAGCCACATCAGAACACAAACAGAAGAACATTTCGTTGCTTATTACAACAATTCATCAGAATACAAGAATATACAGAGTATGAATCAATATTACACATCATAAAATATCAGAGATTACAATTCATTACATAGCAACGGAAAATGATACAAAACACAACTGAAGGAGATATACAGATACAAAGCTTTCCGGATATCATTCCAGCTGTAAACCAGGATCCTATGAATATAAATCTGCAACCCGTGTCGAAAATAAGGGCACCCAGAGTTTTAGGTTAAAACAATAAACTCCAGGTCAGTCATGTGACTGGTGTGAGAACTAAAACAGTTATTTAAAACTTTACTTTAAATCAGATATATCAAGGGACCACGCCGTATAACACGGAACGGGTTTGCTCCCAAGAATACCAGTGCATAGATCAAAACAGCGCAATGCTTTTTGAAAAAATGAAGCTATTATAAGACCCAGGTCCTATCACACAATGCAACGCAAGCCGGGGGATAGGGTTTTCCCTTATAATAGCCAAACATGCTTGGTACGTTAAAACAAATCATTTGATACTATTATAAGTGCATAGTGTATAAAACAACTTCAAATATAAATGTATCAATGCTAGATAGCATGGGTACCATATATCATGTCGCCAATACTAGGCTCTACAATCAAAACTGCAAAGTCACGTATTGGAAGTTGGATTTCCATCTGTGAACCAAGGCAAGGGATCATCCTTACCGCTTCGAGACTCTCTAGCCCGAGTCTCAGGCAAGTACTATGTCAAGCCTTTGGATCGTTAGGGCCGGTCCACCGATGTGGATTAAAATGCCTGAACACTGCGTTTCCCCGCCCTTTGGGGGCGTAAATGAGTCATATGACTCCATCGGCTCCACATAGTCACCGATATATCCGAGGCGCCTCGCAATCCAACAACCACACAGGTGAAAATAATATAAATGTCAGGGCTGGTAGGTTACTGACACCACCCTAGCTAGAAGGAAATGCATGCCCTCCCTGATGTCCTCTCCCGTTTCTGGTTCACAACCTGGGTGTGAGGCTCGCAAATTAACGTTATACACAAAGCTACACCACAAAGGTCGTGCTTTGATCATCAACCACAAGACTCTGCTTTTCAACAGAAGTCTTAAATCATTTGCATCTCAGCATGCCACACAGGCAATTCACGCTATGCAACTGATATCCATCAAACAGAATGAAATCCGATGTCAGACACACATCCATTTACAAGTCCGTTTTGGGTCTGAACGAAACCGAAGGAACCTTATTCCTCGCATATCCATCGATCTCCAAGTACGTCTGGACGATCACCAACTGGTTCCCTCCTCTTGGGTGTACAGCCCAATCAAGATCATCAGTAATTATCCAAACGATGTGAAGACCTCCGGTCTTCAACCACCGTCTTCATCCTCGACACATCGTCGATTCAGTTATTCAGAATGGGATAAACCCGGCCTTTCCGAATAACTCACATATATAATAAACAAGTGTTACACAAACACAACATACGCCTCATTCCAATTCTGAATATTCTTTTATTCAAATATTCTTATACTTTGGGAAAGGTTCCCATTAATTTTATCAAAGATAAATTCTTTAAATTTATTCTTTAATCTTCTTTTGAATATCAATTCAAACCAAATTATGGTTTATCCAAACTAGTCGGGATTAGCGAACCTTACCGAAGTAATCACTTGTTAAATTTCCCAACCCCAACCTATTCATCCCAAGAAATAAAACTGGTCATACTTCCTATCTAACACCAAAGTGTTATTGGTAAATTCAATTACCATTTCACGTTCATATCTAATTAAAGATTTAACTATCGCCTGGAGCAAAACTGGTGATACTCCATTTTATATCATTTCAATCTAATTAAAGATTCATTAAAACTCCACTTGGTTTTAATCTTCCCAAAAATTAATATTAATGATTGTTTAACTTAGGAAATCATATCCTGTCTTTAACTGGGTTAAAGAACCAATGTCATTTAAAACACGGTTCACTATAAACCCAAAATCACATTCCATTCCATCAGCCTTTAACTGTAAATTAGCAAGTGAACAATTCCCTAAGTATTAACCCCGAAGGCCGAAACCAACATTAGATCAATACCCAAGAAGCCATTCAACTTAACTAATCTCCAGTTAGTTTCTGATTTTCTTAACTCCGTTGGGTCTAAGAACAGTATTATTAAAGATACCATTCACGACAACCCAAAATCACATTCCATTAACGATGGAATCTTCATGGAAAACAAATCGATATATATAATCGATATAAACTTCCATATCCGACTAGTAATATAAATGGAATAACAGCTATGCCTTTTAAATTCCAGATATATTAGCAGTCTTCCTCCACAGAAATTCACTTTGATTATTACCAAATCGAATTCCATTCCATTCCAATTTATTTTATTAAATTGGAAAACTTTACTTTGGAAAATCTCCTTTAAATCTTATCAAAAAGATTTATAAATTACATATCCCATTTCACTGTAAATCGGGTTAAAGAACGAATGTCGTTAAAACACAGTTCACTATAAACCCAATTCACATTCCATTAATTATCGGATCAAAGAACAAGTGTTATTTAAAATGCCATTCGCGATAAACCCAAAAATCAATTCCAATTCAATTCCAATTAAATATCAAATAATTGGTACATTTCATTAAATCTAAATAAAAAGATTTAATCCTTTTCTCAATTTGGTTTAAGAACAGTGTTAATGAAGACCATTCACGACAAACCCAAATCCCATTTGATATTAAATACAAGGCTCTGAATAGGAAATATATCGGCTTATATTCAATATCAAATTCTACGATCAACAAATATCGTAATAGAAATAACGATATAAATATATTTTTCAAATTTCCATAATAATATGTGTATAATCACGAAATCTAACATCGAAATATTCTGAAGACAATTTCGATTCAAATCCATTCCAATTCAATTATTGGAAATTCTGGTTATTTTTAAAACCATTTCAAATCCAATTTATTTATTTATTTTAAAAAAATGGATTATAATTCTAGTTCAAAACTAGTTCATTTCGATAAAAATCTAATTTTATCTTTTCATATATGGGATTTTTCATCCCAATTCTTTCCAAATCATTTCTTATGATTTTACACAAATTATTGCTATTTTTAATAATTTTATCAAGGCCCGTGCAGTCGATTTTCATAAACGGCCATCGAACTGCAATTACAACGACCTTTTCCAAATTTGATTTGGACATAACTCCAAATCCAACTGTTAGATTTCTAATTTCTAGTATTCGTTAGAAAGCTCTTTTCGATACAAACCCAACGGTTTCGATTTTAGGAGAATCCGACGGTCGGATCTCCCGTAATGTCGATTCGAAGTCAATGGTCGAAATTCGCGAACTGCCGCAGCGCGGCGCGTTCTATTCAGGCCATTATATATATATATAATATTATATATATTACGTCGATTTCCTTTCAAAACGTATTTTATAAATCGTTTTAAATTCGTTTTCAAAATGATTTCAACTTCCTATTCAATTTCTAATCAAAATTGAATATTCCATATCATCGATATATAAATGATAATATTTTCAAAACATTAGATTCTGAAATCAATTCCTTTTCGATATTCATGATAAAAATGAATAAAATCGATATAAATATCGTTTACGTCAAAATGGCATTAATCTAATCAACACGGCTATATATATTTAAATATATTCGTGTTCATCCCAAATCGGACATCAAAATCAGATTTTGATTCTTTTCTGAATATTGTTTGAAAATATTCGTTATTTTAAAATAATCGTTATTTTAAAATATTCTTTCCTTCTGAACTGGAATCAGACAAGTTAATTACCATATAATTTGATTATATGGATTTCACACAACAAATGTGTATAACAACAATGAAAACAACAATCCATCATCCAGAGTGCATTCTACACTGTGTAAGCATCAAATACAAATATTTAACGCTTACACAGCTTGTTAACCAATCGTTGACATACAACTAATTATTGGGATTAGTGTATATCCAATATCTTCTCAATACCCGTGTGGGGTTACAAACAATCAAACACAAGTTTTATCTGTGCCGTTGGGCGATGTGTAAAATTTATCGTCCCAATCAATATCAGTCAAATGTGTGTATATAAACAAATTGTCTGATTTGTTTATAAATAATTATTTTATATACACGTTAAAAATTATATGTTTAACTATAAAATATTTATTCATTCCACATCACACAATCAATTTTCATAACACATCAATCAAACAAACAAGTCATCCATGGTCTGTAGACGACGGGTGTCGGGTGCTGCTAAGCACCGTCTGCATCCTAGTATATATTTCAAACTAGAAAATAAAATAAAAGTGAGGAGTTCTCACCTAGACGCTAAACCAAACGCCACGACTCTTCATATGAAGAAAATCTTCGTCGCGGTCTCAACGAGATCTGTTTCACGAAATTTATATTTTAAATCATATTTTTAACAACGCTACTATATATAGAAAAATCGCATTTTTATACCGCTACTATATAGGTAAAAATCGAACCTTTCTATTTCTAATGAATATCTAAAAATCTCATTTTTACATTATCATTCAAACGATAAAAATCGCCTTTTTACTATGCTAACTTCATAATAAAAATCGTATTTTTATTTTCCTTTCATACATATGAAAATCCTATTTTTACTTCGCTCCCTAGATAATAAAAATCATATTTTTATTATCTCTATAATATAAAAATCATATTTTTATTCTTTCTATAATATAAAAATCATATTTTTATTCTTTCTATTAAAAATCATACCTTTCTAGCGAAGTTCATATCATCAAAATCATATCTTTCTATTATAAAGATTCAAACTTTTCTATTATAAAGACTCAAACTTTTCTATTAAAAAAATTCTAACCTTTCTATTTGAAAAACTGAAATTCAAATAATATGAATCATAAAAAAACAGAAATTTAAATAACTCACTGTATATTCTCAGAGGGGGGAGTGGTTTTGCTTGCACGGTGGATGGCGGCGCCTCCGACGGTCGGAGCGGGCTGCAGTGGCGGCTTCAGGCGAAGGTAGGGGGTTTTTGAGTGGTTTTTGATTTAAGGAGGAGAGAGAGGTGCTGGGGGCTGCGCCGGGTGATAGGGCGTCGGGGGAAGTCGGCGAATGGTCGGAGGTTCGCCTGGGGTGGCTGTGGTTGCGGGTATCGTGGGTTTGGGGGGCTTAGTCTTCGAATGACGCATGGTGGAGAGGAGAGGGAGGAGTAGATCGGAGGGCGACCAGAGGGGGTCGTGCGTCGGAGCCTGAGGGGGGCGACGGCGATCACCTAGCGGCTAGGGTTCCTTCGTGATTTTTTTCTTTTTCTTTCTGTTTTCGATCTGGAAACTGGACAGAGAAGAGGGAAGTAGGAGAGAGAGGAGGGAACTATATATATAATATTTATTTTAATTTAATTTGTTTCCCCCAAAAGCACCCTTTTAATTCGAACTCAAAATTGAACCCACCGACTGTCGTCCCTAGTGTAACACCCCCATTCCGAACACAATGGGATATGTTTCGCAAGCCAATTTGATTGTTTAGATCAGTTTCCGTTTAAATTAAAATATAAATTTATATATATTCAATTCAAACGTACATTTTAATTTACCGGGGCCACACACTGATTCCAAAAATCGTAGAAAAATTATTTCTAGTTTCGTATTGACGATACGGTCCTAACAAAACTAATTTCGTCAAATTCTGAGACCGTTTGAAAAATGGTCGTTTTCTGGTTGATCCAAATTGACAAAAACTGACAAAACACGTTTTCTTTTGCCACGCTCACATATTGATTTAAAAAATCATAAATTTTGGAATCTAGCAATAATTCGACATACCGGATCCAACAAAAGTGGTTTCGTCGAAGATAGAGATCATTTGCCAAATTTCCATTTTTAAGGGCTATATTTTCTAGGGCTGTTATGGTAACGGTTACTGTTACCGATTGACAAATATCGTTACCGTACCGTTTTTACTGGTAAACCAGAATTGCTTACCGTTACCGTTACTGATCAACTGGTATACCGGTGATTGGTATACCGATAATCTGGTAACTATTACACTGGTAATGGTAAATTACCGTTTGTCCATCAAAGTTTATATCTTAACATATTTTTTGTACATGGTGCATCTTTATTATAATATATGTAATGTTAGTTTATAAAAAACATAAATGAAAAAGAAAATAAGGGTATTTGAAAGTATTTCATCTGATTATTGAACTAAATATAATCATTTATTTGATTCTACGTGCATATAATAAAGCATATCAAATGAATATACTTATGTTTTGAATTAACTGGTAAAATTACCGTTACCGCTGGTATTGAAGAAACGTTACCGATAATTTACCGTTAAAAATGGTAAATTTACCGTTACCATACCGTTTTAACTGGTATACTGATTTCAATCAAAAATGGTTATCGACCAACTGGTAATGGTATGGTAATGGTAAATTTACCATTACCGTAACAGCCCTAATATTTTCCATAGTGACTATTCTGAATTTTCAACTGGACATAACTTTTGATTCCCGCTATGAAATTTCAATTTTTTGGATTTGTTGGAAAGATATTCTCAAATAGATTCAAATATTTTTGATTTCGCTAAAATCTGATTTATTTTGAATATTGTACATTCATTTGAAGTTTGAAATCGAATTTTCAAACTACCGCACCATTCCCAATTCCTTTTATAATTAAAATAAAATATTTATATTCTAACGACGATCTATATATATATATATGTTCTAATTCTATTCAAAATAAATTCCTCGTCATTATTATTTAAAATAATCCATTTTAAATACCCAAAATTCCCTAAAATTGCCAAAATAAAATTTTTAAATTGGTTCGGATTTCCGGGTTATTACAATTATCCTTTAACCACAACCTTCTATCGGTTTAATTTGTTATCTGTAACCTAATATTAATATGTAGTTTTAATTATATAAACATAACTACTGCTATTAGTTTTATCCAAGTACTATTATGCTTTGTGAACTACACTAGATAGGAAAAAACCATGAGTTCATGTATAAACATTTCAAAAGCCATTGCATCTAAAATTGCCTTTTGATACTGATCGAGTAATGTTATGGTATGTCTGCCTGAGATTTATACGGTTAAAAATTGTACATACCTATTAGTTAATGAATCCCTTAAATATGATGAGCAAAAAATTTATACAGCTTTTATGGATATGGTTTTATGCATAGGTCATACATGCATCATATATTTTCTTTTCAACAATGTAACTACTTTTAGCGTAGATCTAGACCTTAAAAGTGAAAAAGAATAAATTGTTTGTCAATTACAGCTCTTAATCATCAGCATTTGTGACAACCAAAATTTACATTATTACTATCATATGTGTTTTACAGAGAAATTTGTTGCAATAAAATTTAATTGTAGTGTCATTTCTATTTAATATAACGCTGCATTTACACATTTGTCTATGCTTTTGATGGATTTCTTATCAGTTATTATTTTGCATGTAAGTGTTTATGAGAGATGTGCAGCAAATTTTTTTTCCAGCATTTCTTTAAACCAAATTATCCTCTCATGGTTGGTTGGAAGTTAAGGGTGGAAGCCAAGAAGAATGTAATAAAGGACCTAATCCAAGAGAAAAGAAATGACAGCCCTAAGTCATGAAAGTAAAACATTCCAAAAGAATCATCCAAGTAAATGCAAGGCTCATTAATACGAAGGGACAACTGGGCTATGGCTTGAGCTAATATTACACATAACTTATATCTGGAACTACATTATTGTTGCACATAACTTATATTGGTATTTTATTGTTGCCCTATTTTTTTGACTAAACTGATTTCATTTTTTGATGATGTGTTTACTTTTATCATGCATATAGCTGAGGACAGGGACGGAACCAGGATTTGGGTTAGAGGGGGGCGAATTTAGAGGGGGGGGGGGGCAAAAAAATATATTCAACACACATTAAGATGTATAAATACACTACAAACGTCTTTAAAATGGTTATTTTTGCATAGAGGTACATGATTTAACCAATTTTTTTTTCAAAATATGGGACCAAGGGGGGGGGGCGTGGCCCCTACTTGCCCCCCCTACAGTTCCGTCCCTGGCTGAGGACGTGCATGAGAAATGGTAGACAAGTGATCATTATGCCATTCGCAAGTTCTAGCAGTAAATCTTCATATTACCCATCTTTTGTTTTTCCTGATGATGTAATGTATCTTACTCAGTTTGCTGATAGGTAACCTCTCCTTTATTTTTCCTTCAATCTGAGTGGCATGGTTATACAATTTTCTCTTAGTTACACAAGTTTGGTTATCTACCATCTCCATGGTCCTTATAGAATGCCGACACAAAGTTAATTGATTTTTGATCTTTTTTACAAGCATGCTCAAGTTAATAATATTTTAGATTATCCTTTAGAAAATCATTATTTTAGATCTACTATGAATTCGTAGGTAAAATCTATTTGTTCTTCTTGTGTCAAGTTAATTTTCCCATATTTTCAGCAGTATTTTTTACTGCTTAAGCACATTGGGTTATTTTTTATTGCAGTATTTTCAGTAGTCAATTAACTGTTGCAGAAATTTGATTAACATGCTAACTGCCAATTAGCTGCATAATATAATCAATGGTTTTTGTTCAATTAAATTTATTGCAACGTACATGTGCTCTTTCTAGGATTTTGTCGATGACTAATTACCAGCTGCCTATGGACATACAGAGCTTACTGTTTTCTAATACAGGTATGGTTAATCAAAATTTACATTTAGTAAATGTTTACATTATGCATCCTATCCAAGTTTCAATTATTATTGTTATATGTGCTTAACTCCTTTCATTCATTTATACTTAACATATTCAGCTATTCCATTGATTTATTTGACATTAATAAAGTAACTACATGGCCATTTTATATGATACAAGGCCATTTATTTGTAAAGGCAAGCATTTGATGCACTATGACATAAACAATCATAATTTTGCAGGAACATTGTATAGTTATATGGTTACAGCCATTACCAAAAGGATTAATAGGTGGATGTTATTCTCAGACTTAAAATGATATATCTGTAGATGTTTTCTTTTGCTCCATTATTTTCATCATTTATTTTACTTTACGATACACCTAATCACAACAATATAAAAATTTGTACGAAATGGTTTTGAAAAAAGAAGATAAAAAGACCTGACAAATGACTAAATCAATTATATATGTGACCACATCAGCAAAAACAATGGTAGCCTAATGTTATGCTCACGGATTTAACTGTATGTTAAAAGACATTTTTGCTTTTAACCTCGCGATTTTGATCTCTGAAATTGTCATATGGTGCAGCACATTTCCTTGCTTGATTGAAATTTTATTTCATAACGATGATAACTGATACTTACAGACTATTTAAAGTAGATTCTAACCGTGTTTATCCTTTCCAAATAACTTTGCACTTTTCATATATGACATTTTTAGTCTCCAATCACACTTATATAACTCATCTTTTTTGAAATAGATATCACGTACAACTTTTCAAAAATTGTCATTATTACTAGGGACTAGAGATAAGTTGATTATCAAGCATACATGTTGCTTACTGTTATGTTCATGCTATCAATGATATTGTTTCTGATATTGTACTTATTAACATATCGTTTCTCATAATATGCAGATCACTTAATATATCTCAGGCCTTGAAGACTTACTGATTATTAAATGACATGCTTTGCGCTGAAGAATTGGGTGCTTCCACCTATAGTAGGATTTGGACTCATGCTTATTTTGCAGAGCTCCTTTTGAAGCAACGGTTGTTGGAGAATGGAATGGACATCTTGGGGATGAGAGCAATTTAAGAGTTCATATTTGAGGAAGATGGCCATTGCACCAGCTAGGCACATGAGGTTAAAAGTAATCGGTTTCTATGAACATATTTTTGCCAATATTGTACTAACAGATTTTCTTGATCAGCCTTTTCCATTGTTGCTAGTAGGTTGTTCTATAAATATCCGAAACAAACAAGTCAATATTTAACTGCTTATGTGAACTGTACAAGAACAAAAAATGCATTTTACAGATAATCTACTGTATTAATGTTATACTGAATCAATAATGAAGCAGCTATGGTTGAAGTTTTCTGTGGTCAAATTATGATAGCAATTGTATAATTTTCAACTCATTTCCAACCGTGATCATATCTATCTGTAACCATGTCAAAAGGTGCATTTACAATTAATCTACTATAACTCTATGACAATATTTCAATCAACTTATATACTTTAGACATCTGTGTGCAATCCTGGAAACATGCCACCTGCTCTATAATTAAGGTGTTAAATACACTACAACAGTTTCACTACATGCAAGTTGAATAATAGTTTCACAAAAAAGAAAACTAATTCCTCCTAGAAAATTATATACAAAGCATTACGTGGGTAATCATTGATTTGATGCCGGAGAGCAAGCATCAATGCACAAAACCAATATTCGCTTCAAATGCTTACGTGCACGTCCAACGGACGTGTCTAAAGTACTGATGTGTGTGTGTGTATATATATATATATATGTGTGGGGGGGGGGATAGTACAACCAAAATAATTATTTAGTTGTTAATATTTGATAACAATAACTGTCAACGTTTTAGACGACAAAATTATTTTTAAGTGATTTCTTTTGTCAAATTATATTTGTTAAGTAACGATTTTTAAAACTCAATGTATAGTTTAATTTGTTACATCAAACATCATTATATTTTGTCGATAAAATTGAAAATCTGAACTCATTCATTCTCTCCTATATTCTGAAATTGAAATTGAAATATATTCTATTCCTTTCATACAAAACAAATATGTTTTTGCAAATTTGAACTCATTCTCTTCTATTCCTATGAATAAAATCGAAATACATTTTATTTAAGAAAACTTAGAAGAGATTGGAGAAATGAAAATGACAAAGCTTTGTTGCTGCCTCTATAAAATATGAGAAAAGATAAGAGCCCTTTATTTATAGACGTTGGAATGACTCTGAGCCATTAGACCAGATTTAAGTTCAAAAAAATTCATCCGTAAATATAAAATAAGACTCTACACAACTCTAACGGTCGTTGGAACAGATCGATCCAGCGGTGGACTGCTGGTCGACTTGACTCCAGTGGAATTAATGGTGGGAGTTAATATAATTTTGGTTATATATTTATTTTCTGTTCATATTCATTTTTTGTCTATAACTTGTTCATAAAGATTCCGTTCGCGAAGTTCCAAAAATGAAAGTTGACCAGAATTCCATTAATTGTGTATGTTTCATTGGAAAATTCCAATATTTGCTCAAAATTTATTTTTGGAGCCTTATTAAATAATTGGGTGTTACAAAAATTTATCGAAACAAGGATAAATTACCTTGTTGAAATGTCTATAAAACATGTAAAATTTGTAATTTTATGGTGAAATTGAATTTCAACTAGATGTTTCAGATCTGAAATAAATGCAAATGTTAGCGTGGACTATTTTGGAATGCAACTTATGAAATGGTGAAATGTATACAATATAAAATCCTTATGTCGATGTTGATTGTATGATTTTGCAAAATGACCTCTTGTAGAAAATGGTAGAATGTACATTATTGAGTTTATCTTAATTTTTACATAAATCATAGATAGGTGGAGAGTGAACTATCGTTAAATTCCTTTATACGCTTTTTTATTCCATCCCACATTGTGGCTAAAAGCGAAAGAGCCATGATTGTTTATGCGTATTTGAAATATCTGTATGAGAGGAATACAAATTCTAAACAAATATATATTGTAATTTGTGATATTCAATCACATATATTGAAGAAGACGATGCGTGGAAGTGTATTGTGATAGATGAGGAAGTGCAGCAGCAAAAGAGGGGGAAGAAGTGGACAACGAGCATTTCAGGCGTATGGATGATTTCAATGGAAATTCCCGAGTTCTGTTTCAGACGCCTGGTTTTCCATTCCAAACGTTTGAATGATGTATCAGACATCTGAAAGTGGAGCCAGGCGTCTGAATCAGATGGTTTTCTGTTTTTGACCCACTCTTTCTGAAATACATTTTGCAAATTTTGAAGGGAAAAACTAGGTATTTGCCTAAGTCTTCTATTCTTCTATATAAGCAGCTTTTATGATTGTATTATGATGATAAGATTGGGACCGAAATAGTTGATTCAAGGGTTTGTCGTTGTTCTTCATTGTTCCCCTCTCCAATAATAGTTGTAGTCATCTAGATATTTTTCTCTTTCTCAATAAGGTTATTGATTCAATTGTAGTTTACTTTTGGTTTTTGATCCATTAAGTGTATATATTTTTTTGTGAATCAATAAAGAGGGTGGTTGGGTGGAATATACATATACATATACAATTGGAGATCCTTGTGGTATTACAAACATTTTTAAACCGTTAGTTTTGCATAGTACATCTTGGGGGAGATGCATCTTTTGCAGGCAATGGTTGTGTTTGTAATAGTTTAACTGAGAGTATGTATCGTTGAAAGAGCTAGATCGACTTGTTTGTTGATTGTTACAAGTTTATTTGATGATATGATATCATATCAAGGTGGAATGTTGTGATTTTTGATATTCAGTCACATATATTTATGAAGACTATGCATGAAAGTACTTTGTGATAGAGGAGGAAGTGCAGCAGCAAAAAAAGGGGGAAGAGGTGGACATCAAGCATTTCCAAACGGGACGATTTCAGGGGAAATTCTCGAATTCTATTTCAAACGTCTGGTTTTCCATTCTAGACTTCTGAATGCTATTTTAGACATCTGGAATTGGAGCCAGACGTCTGAATCGGAGGGTTTGCGATTTTTGATCTAGTCTTTCTGGGATATTTTTGCAAGTTTTGAAGGGGGACATTGAGTATTTGTCTAGGTCTTCTATTCTCCTATATAAGCAACTTCTTTAACTGGATTATGATGATGGGATCGAGACCGAAATAGTTAATCCAAGGGTTTATTATCGTTCTTCATTGTTCTTCTTCTCCGACAATAGTTGCAGTCATCTAGATATTCTTTACCATTTTCAATAAGGTTATTGGTTCAATTGTAGATCCATTGAGTGTAAACAAAATTTGTTTTTGCCAATCAATAAAGAGGTTGGGTGGAATATTTTGTGTTTGTGCATGCAATTTCATATCTGTGTTATTTTTTTAATCAAATCATCTTTAAGTAATTGGGTGAATAAAATCCTAGTCTCTTCCGCAAAGGCGCAATTTTCCCCAACAATATATAGTTCCAACATTAATATTTATTTAATAAACCATTTTAATGAAGAGATTTACATTTTTATGCATTGCACATCGAAATTCTTTGATGTGGCAGCTATTACCAAATAAACAAAGTGTATTGCTAAGAGCACCAGATTGGTTGCTAGGGGCTACAAGCCAGATGCCTATCAAACTAGAGCTTGGTCGGCGGTTTACCACTGACTGAGATTTAGTTAGCAGATAACGACTGACCAAATATGATTTAGTTGACGGTTAATCGCTGGCCCAGACACCGAACTGGTAGCCTGTTGCAATCATTTTGATGCCCGAGCAAAACATTAAACAAATAGCGGCCTAGATGTGTTTAATTGTTTGAATCCAACGATGTTTGTCTTGATCACAGCTGAGCTTATGCACTATTAATAGCTTCATGCATTCAACACACAGTATGCTACACGTTCTTTGTATGTTTGAAGTTGCAATGTGGACGACTGATTTTCCATATAAATAAATTACTGGATAAAGTAGGCATGATTATGAATTTTTTTTTGCAGTTGGACCATCAACTACTATGTTGTTTCATGTTCTTCCAATTTGTATATATACATTTATCCTGTGATGTTTTTATTTTCACGTGTCACAAGAAACTTCAAGTCCCACTCTTTTTTACCTTCGTACCAGCCATTTCAATTAGTTCGATTTTATTTTCCATTAAACATTGGATTGATGTCATAACCTTTTCCAAATATTTACTTCAGTTATTCGTAACTATTGTCCTATCAATTTCCAACTTTATATTTTCTGCCTTTTTGCTCTTTTGAGTGTCTTCCTTGTATTTCTTTATATGTTCAATTTTCTGTAGACGTTGAGATTTTGAATTGCGGGACTGGAAACTTGATCTACAGCTAAATATTTAATTTACAAAAAAAATTTGTTTATCGATGTATGATATTTTGAAACTCAATCAACGTTACTTGTTTCTTATTTGCATTTTCAGATGTTATTTGATCATTTATTTAGATATTATACATTTTAGACTTTCTCAAAGTTATACTTCTGTCGTTTGCACAATTCATGATATGCTTGTGCAATGTCAATGTCATAATGAAGTTATTTTATTCGGTTTTTAAATTGTACCGTATTGTGTTTTATTTTATAGTCACGTTCTTCGCTTTTATTTGATAGAATAATTGATGTTTTCTTAAGTGGTTGAATGGATCGATCCTGTAATGAAATCAGTTGAGTCACGTTTTTCTTTTAATAAACAAATTAAGTGGGTTGAGTCACAAAATGAATTAAACATGTTTTGTTTTCAAATAAAAAATTGCAATATTCAATTTGAACAAGATCAACCTGGCAGGACTGGTAAGCTTTTCGGTTGTTAAACCAAAGGCGTTCAAGGGAAAAAAAATTCCCACCTACCGTCATGGACACGTCCGTGATGTTACTGGGCATTTTTCCTATTAGCCCAACGACTCCATTTCAAGCCGCTGGGCTAACGAGCAAATTTTCTCTCCCCTCTGCATATACTTCTCCTTCCATTTCAACTTCCACATCAAACTCTCTCTACTCCCTCTCAAAACAATGTCAAACAGACAAACAAAGCACCATTTGACCAGCACGACAACTCGACTTCTGTTGAAATGCGCCTTTACTTCGTTACTGCATACGGTTAATGCGATAACAACAAAAACAGGTGCACAAAGCTATAGCGAAAAGCTGTAATGCTGCAACGATTGAAATCAATGTACGAAGAAACATGATTTTCTTTAAATATGATCAATAACAACAAAGTTTGACATAAACACGATAGTACTAGAAGGGAACGGGCAAAATGAGAAAGTTTGAACAACAAAACTAGAGCTTATTGGGAAGCGGTTCGACAGATTGTTTCAAGCTCGGAGGAATGGTGGGATAATCGTTTAAAGGTATTTTTCATAAATGTTGTTTTTTTAATAAAACCGTTAGTGATTAATGTTTTTCAAATAGGAATTTGGACCAAGTATTATGAAATATAAAAGTACACCACTTGAGCATTTCGATCTACAACAACTATTTCAAGAAACACATGCAACTGGAAATACATCATGTACGCCAGCTTATATGCCCGCTTTTACTCGAGAAGAGTGAACACAACAATTTACTCCTTTTGTGCTTGGACCGTATGCAAATCCATGGGAGTATGATGAATTTTAAAGTCAGCTAAATGGTACAGAAGAACAAGGGCAAAGTAGTATACCAAATTTGAATTCACCATCAAATTATTCTTGGAATCATGAACTGTCAATTCAACCCCCTGTTCAAGAAACTCCTGTGCTGCAAAATCGACATGTTGGTTCATCTTAAAGTCGATGTGGAGTTTTCAGAAAACGTCGTGGTGAAATCGATGAGAAGATGACTGACATCATCAATTACATCCACGCTTGAAAAGTGCAAAAGTATACAAGTACGAAAAGTCCGAACATAAACAATGTATGATTAACAAGGAATTCTTTAAGTTACACAGATTTGGTAGCACGCATTAAACGTTTGAGTGAAGGAGCGAATTTTAGTTTTAGTGAAGTTTTACACATTGTTACATATCCCAACAAGACATATATATTCAACATCTTAAACAATGACAACGTAAAAGCATGGTTGTCGCATGAGACACACCACCATCGTCTTTTTGCTAACTACGAATCATATCTGATAAGCCAAGGAGTAGGCAACATATATGATTTTTACTATTTTTTTTCAGTTTCTGTTATATTTCTGCATATTTATGTTCTGTTTGATTTACTTTATTATTTTGCTTTAATGATATTGTTCTGTTTTAAACACAAGTTAATTAAATTTAAAAATAAAATAAAAATACTGATCTATTTAAATGATTCGCTTAATGCCAGAAATGCATTATCTGCTAACAAAAAAATCCTGCTAAAATACCCTACTACCGTTTCACTCAAACACACTAAGGTTCAATTCCTATGGCTCACTCTACTTACCGTCTTGCATTTGAACATCAAAACATGCAGGCCTAAACTTTTGTTACACATCTTTACCCGGGGCCTACTTCCATTTGGGTTGGGCCTGATGAGAGTAGCCTCAACATGTCTACGAAACTCATCTTGCTTGCTTGAAATGTGGAGCAACCTACTTCTTAGGCATGTTTCATCATCCTGAATGCAACCAATGATGACTTACTATTCTCTACTTATCATCGCGACATGAAACCATACAAGATTTCAAAGGATCTAATGAAATGAATGAAATAATAATCGAGACACTTAGTTATCAGTGTTTTGAAGCTAGATTTGTGTTTTGACCTTTGAATATATGCGAAAAGCTAGTTTGACATAGAAAAGAGGTAACGAGATGTGCAGGAAAGTAGCCAATGTGTGGATATCAGAGAGGTGAATGCAATTTAAAGATCATGATTATAGCCTCAATTTCTAAGTGAAGTAGCTTTGTTGTATAAATCATGATTATAGCCTCAATTTCTGAGTGAAGTAGCTTTGTTGTGGACAAATATACCTTTAGACATACATACCTTTAAACAAAATGGATAATGTATCAAATAAAATTGGAAATGGTTTCATTTTTTTGTTGATTGTAAAATTATCGTAAACTGATAAGTACTTTGTCAGTTTGCCCAAATTGGTTAGAAAACTTGGACATGTTGTAATGCAATATATTATAGGAATTTTTTTAAGTTGGACCGGCTTTGAAGACTTATTACGAAATTAGATCAGTTTCCAAAATAATTACAAAATTAGACCATTTTTGTTCATGTAGAAAACCAGTCCAAATTTAAAAAAAACAACTTCTTATATTACGTACTATCTAAATTTGTATATAAAGTACCTATTTTTTTTTAAATTTATCATAACTTTTCTTATTTCTTTTATTAAAATGTATATTGTTTTGAAATTAAAATAATCACAAGTCGCTAAATAATCTAGTTAAGTAGTGTATGAAAATGGGTTGGTAGCCATCTAATAGTATTGGAGATTATTTTTTCTTAGAATAACATTTATTGCTTGCATTTATTAACCTTGTTCATGAATGAACTCCGCCCCCACTAGTAGTAGTACAAAAGACTATAATTTTTAATAAAGGTTGGCTTATGTGTGAACCATCTTATAAACATTGCAATCGTATCGACCAAGTGTGATACTTGACAAAAGCGGTTACAGGTCTGCTGATTTCACGTAAAAAGTAACAACATACGTTAATTAAAATTGCAACACTCTCGCTATTGTCTAATCAGTAAGTTTTAAGTGAGTTCATACATAAAAAATTATTTACTCTAACATCAAAGAGCACAATTTAATAAATTGGTTACAGAGCAAATGACATAATACTTTTGATAACCTCTAAACTCAACGATCAATTTTAATAAGAATTATATCAAGCAGTGTTTTAAAGACCCAACCCAACCTCGATTCGACCGCGGTTAACCTTCGATCTAAGAACATCATGACTTTGAAAATGAAAAAAATGTTACACGGGCATAGACCCACGATTTAACATCAAAACCCGTTAAAAAACCACTGAACCGACCTCTTTGAATTTCATGGTTCTTCAAATTTAAGAAAAAATAATCGTTTCACTCTTCACTTTTTGACATAATAAATTTAACATATAATTTCCCGCAATCATCATTAAATTTTAGATGATATAATTCGTTATTATGTACATTTTAAAAAAATTACAGACATAATCCTCTTTCACTAAGAAAATTAGTAAATTAATAACTTTACTATGATAAACTATTATATAATTATTCTAATTAGATACTATATAACATGCTACTTGACAAGTGGGTTAAAGATGAAAATTGAACCCATTACTCCTTGGATCATGTCAAAGTGTCCATATCAGTTTTAACACCGGGGCTTGTTATAATTTGTTAAATTTTATTTATATTTAAAATAATTTTACATTTAATTGAAATAAACTATCTGCATGGCTCTCACCGTCTGATCGGTTGAACCACAAAAACCTTTTATCCTGCACTATCACGTTTTGATTTATGATTGGGTCTTCACAACTATGATATCAAGCCATGCAAAGTATGCGTAGGCGTGTAATGGAAAGAAATGTTACAAGCAGTTTTGATTTACAAGCTGATAGATGAAGTTCCTCATGTTGGAGGGGTACATGAACCTGTGCAGCTAAAGCACTTAGCGGTTCTATAGCGGTGGAGGTGTAAAAAGTTGTAGTGGGGATAAAGCGGGGAAATAGCGGGGCTATAGTGGAAGTACAAAACCGTTCATTAGATATAAAATTATGTATTTGAAATTAACTAATTATCATTTCCACATCATTTTTGTTACGTATATTAATTAGTCTTATATAACAAAATCAGAGAATATCTTGGTTATGATACTAGATTTGATGGTTATAAAAGATTTCTTCCATATATTGGGCACTTATGCTTTAAACTTAGCTCTTTGTTCTATCTTTTTTATTTATTTTAAAAGAGAACTGGTCAATTGATTCTCTGGGTATTAATATTGCTAAAGCGGTTGCTAAATAGTCTTGATTTAGCAAGTGTTGTGGAATATAGCAGGGCTTAAAGCGGATCTACTGTTCATCGGGGCTAAATTGAAATAGCGTAGTGGTCGGATAGTGCTATGGGCTATAGCGGGGATTTTGTGAGGCTATAACAGGGCTTTAACTACATAGACATGAACATAGTTTATTATTAACGTTAAAATGCTGATGCACACATGGCTGGTACAGAGGCAAGGGATAATACATATAATAATGGGGCACAAGAGAATTCTTCACGTCCAAGAAGAGTGGTAAACATACCTCAGCGTTATCTGGACTAATCCTGCAAATGGCGCCATAAAGTTACTTTTACTTTTTATCTATTTGTTTCACCGCCCTAAAAGTTTTTGTGAGGAGTAGCACCTTGTATCCACGAATTAGAAGTTAGTTACAAATTACAGCTATATATACGTACCTATGAATGAAAGGAAGGATATGGAAGAATTATTTATGAACACTCTCTCTCTCTTCTCTTTGCTTTTCTTTTCCAATCTCTCTTCTTCTTCCCCATTAATCTCCTACTTTCTCAAACTTCCTTGTTGTATCCACATCATTTTGGTGCTTTCACCTCTTGAGCTCCCCTCCTCTCCCTCATTATCCAAAACAACCTACCACAATGACCCGCATCGATGACGCTTTCTCACAACTAGCCACTCATCAAGATGCCATAACCTCTAACAGGGCCATGCTACAAACTCTTAGTGTCGATAATATTGACATCAAAACAACCCTTCAAGACCTAACCAAGAAAATGGTCGACATTCACCGAAAACTTGATAACTTATCACCCACCTCTCCAAACAATCAAGCATCCACCATGAATAACCAGCCACTACCCCCTCGCTAACTTTTAAAAAGCGTACTTTAGGTGCTATGAAGGGCCCATTATTGTAACAACCCGTATTTTTGAATAACATGTTATAACATAAATGGAGGCAGAATTAAACTGTAAAATCTGAATCAAGGGAAACGGGCTGCGCCATTGCGTTCGTCTCGGAAAAATACGCGAAATAGTGTCCGAGTTTTCGAAAATCGGAGTCCGTATGACCAAGATATGGCCTCACGAAGTTTCACGAAAAATTCACAAATTAAAGTATACTTAATTAAGTGAAATGGGTTGCGCAGAGAAATATATATATATATATATTGATATATATATATATATATATATATATATATATAATTGAAAATTAAATAAATAAATATGCAAAAATGTTCAAAACAGCGAATTGGGATAGGGGAATAACCAAACCGGCCGATTTTTGAGGTCGACCCGAGCCCGCTGGGGGTTAATCCAGGGTGTTTGGCAGTCAACCCGTGGGCCGATTCGCTCAAATGCAGATTTTGCATTTGAATGGTTCTCATGGTTCAGCTTTAATCTAAAGGCCCTAGATGGTTCCTACACTTGACTTCTTCCCCAAGACATGCTTTGATGGCTTGGATTGAATCTAGGGTTAATCCTATGGCTAATACTATCCTAATCCTCTATAAAAAGACCCCTAAACCTAGCCTAAATCATCATTATTCATTCCTACAACTAAACTATGCCAAATTTGTTCCTCTCATGGCCTCCACTCTCATGCTAAAATTCCTAAGTCTATCTATATGAGAGATTTTGAGTGCATACAAGTATTTTCAAGCTTGTATGAGTGTTCTTAGTTTGCATTCAAGTCAAGTTGCAACATTTCTCTTTCAAAGCAAGAGTTTTTATTGATTTGGCTCAAGGGTTTTTCATTTGGAGCTTGCATATTTGGGTTTTGCATAAGGGCTTCGTCTCAATCTTTATAATAACTATTTATTTGTGTCTTCATAGCATTGTAAGCCCTTTTCTACTTTCTTTCTTGAACTCTAAAGTTAAATGAATGATGCAAGTTTGGGGTTGATCATTATGATATGCAAGTTTGGTTGATCATTATGATATGCAAGTTTGGTTGATCATTATGATATGCAAGTTTGGTTGATCATTATATGCAAGTTTGGTTGATCATTATATGCAAGTTTGGTTGATCATTATATGCAAGTTTGGATGATCATTATGCAAGTTGGGTTAATCATTATGTATGACACATGTTGCTATGTTATGCAAGTTTGGGTTGATCATGTTATCATGTTATGCAAGTTAAACTTGATGTTGTGAGCATAAAGCTCCAAGCTTTATGTTGAAGGTTGCATTTTGGCAACATGGAAGTTATCATATCCCTTATGATAACTTGCATGTGAGGCTAAATGCGAACTTCTAGCAACTTCTACATGTCATTTATCACCATGTATCACTCATATGCTAAGTTTGGTTTTATGTATGCTTTTGAAGCCTAATGATGCAATATGCAAGTATATGAATATATGTACATTCCATATGCCACCATGATAAACTTGTGGCTTCAACACCTTTTTGTCATGATTATGCCAAGTTCCCTATTTTATCCTTTATGCGTTGTTGCGAGTATGTAAACGATGGGATTATGTTGGGGTTGGGTAAAATTATGACATGAACATGATTTTTATAACATGACGTGATATGTTAACTTGTAATTATGTTTTGGAAACATAATGGACATGACACTTAGAAAATATGAGTGTGGCCAACTCGAGGTTGGGTTGAGTTTGTAGCATAAATCTACCCGGACCCGCCCGGCTTAACTAGTGGCTACAAACAATAGGACCCAATGTGAGAAGTTGGTCATGTTGTGCTCGAACCGAGGTTAGACCTGGTTGTGGTGTAAAGCTACCCGGACCCGCCCGGCTTAACTAGTAACCACAACAAAGTCTAATGTGAGAGGTTAAAGCGCATTAAGTTAATTAATGCCTTCTGATTAGGGTTAAGTCATGGTCCACTTAATACTTAACCAATTTGGGCTTGATGGATTAATCGAGGTTAAGTCAGGAGCCTTGGGTACTCTTAACCGATTTAATCCACGTTTGGATCGGGTTAACCACATTTAACCCGTTAAGAAACCCTAGTTGCGTGGTCCTTTTCAGCAGTAACCTTCTAGATGTATCATAAGACCCTAGGACTAGGCTAGGGTGGGGCACGATTACTGGGCTGATTGTAAGAGACCAAAAGAGACGGCTGAATGATGCCCCGGTTGTTCAGGCGGACCATGGTCGTGCACATCAAGTCCGGAGTTGAACACGAGCACCGGTAGGTTTGGACTGTGCATCATGGTATGGTGTCTGAGGGTTACACCGTAGGGCCAGATACACCGTAGGGTGGACCCTGCACAGTCAACTACATTACATGATTAGGCCGTATGACACCGACACTTGACGAGTTTGGCTTATAGGGAGCCGATCGACTAGACCGTGTAGTTGGACCTTAATTTAGGTCACCTCATGATGATGGGCCAAGCTTGGGCCAAGGGATCAATTCTTGTTTTTACTTGACATGTTAGAATGCTAGTACACCCGTGGTGCAAAACTTAACCTTAATTATGCGATGACACCTTTATCTATCTTGTTAGTTAATCATCATGCCCGTATGTTGTTATCCTTATGTTCATCTCAGCTTCTCATGCCAGTTAACTTTACTAGTTCATAGACAGATAGTAGTAGGGCTTACCAGTCTTTTTGACTGACCTGTTTTCTTTCGCCTCTTTTCTTCCGTTCCCCCCCCCTCAGGTTCTCAGGGTGGGAACATTGGAGCTTAGCTTGGATCTTTACAGCTTGCTTACTGGATTTGCTCATGTACAGTTTTGGACATTGAGCTAGCTATGGTTTATCACTTCATTTTGGGGATAGTACTTTATGTATTTCAGTTTTTCAGTTTATGCTTTTATCTAGACTTTATTGTTGGAAAATAATGACCAAGTACTTTGTTGTAACATGACTGTGGTTTTGAAATGCTAAGTTTTATCCGCTGCTTTACTACTCTGTTTTACTTATATGTTCTATCTTGTGATATCTGCATGCATGTTTACCTTGTTTAACGCCCCTCCAAAGCTAATGTCCTTGCAAGAGTGGCATTGGCGGAGGTGGGGTGTTACATTTGGTATCATAGCATAAGATTTACAAGATTGGAGCAAAAGGTTTTTAAAACTTACCTTTTGAAGAACTATTTTCAAAACCAATTAAGTACTTTCCAAGAAAAGTCTAGTTTATTTTAAAAGGCTATTCCCCAAAAGCCATAGCACTATCCTTCGTTTCTTCGTTCTGAATCTATCTTTTTCTTCGTTTTAGTATGGCCGATCGCTTTAACATCCCGGAAGGCGTACAAGTACCCGTCTGGTTCCGAAGATTTATGGAGGCTAGGGCGAATGAAGTCGGCCCCGCGAACATTCCTCCTCCTTCCCCCGTCGCTAACATCTCTCCTCCTCCCGTAGCTGAGGTTCCTCCTCCCCCTCAGCATACACAAGTGAATTTTGCGGAGCTTTGCAAAGACTTTAAGGCGATGGGTTGCAAGAATTTTGTCGGAACGGAGACTTCTGTGGAGGCAAGAAACTGGTTAAAGGAAACTGAAGACCTCTTTGCTATATTTGAGGTGGAAGATCGTAGGAAAGTTCTGCTGGCGGTATGGCTATTAAAAGGGGAAGCTGCTTATTGGTGGGTAGTCACCACCACTACTAGACCCATTGAGACTTGGGATGACTTTAGGAGAAGGTTTGGACTAAAGTTTCTATCATCGACTGAAGAGAATCTTCAGATGGAGAGCTTACTATCTCTAAAGCAAGGGGACATGACAGTTAGGGAATACGTGGATATGTTTAATCAACTTGCTCAGTTCGGCCTAGATATGGCAAACACAGCTCAGAAGAAGGCCCTACACTTTGCTCTAGGATTGAATGAGCCATTGCGCGGTTTGGTCATGTCTCATATACCCATGGGGGCGACTTTCGAGAGTTTGGTGAATATGGCCCTACTTCAAGAGGAAGATAAGAGTGGCAAGAAGGAGGTCAAGGCAAATGAGTCTCAAGGCGAGAAGGTAGATTCCGGAAAAGGAGGCAAGAACAACAATAGCTAGGACAACAAGTCAAGAGAAAGGAGGAAGTGCAACTTCTGTGGGATTACTGGGCACATAGCCAAAGACTGTAGGAAGAAGAAAAGGAAGTTGGGCGAATGCTTTCATTGTGGAGAGACTGGACATTTCAGTAAGGATTGCCCCAAGAAGCAAAGACAAGGGCAAGGGCAGAATCAGCATGCAGGACCTTCTGGAGGGCAAGTGCATGCTCTCAACACTGCTCCAGTTCAGGACCGAGGTAGTATTTCAGTAGAAAGCCTTGTTTACATTTCTGATTTCCCCTGTTCATACCTTATTTGATTCTGGCGCATCGCATAGTTTTATTTCTTCTGACATTGTTGAAAGTTTGCACCTAAGTACTAGCTTAGTTGAGGATCCCGTTTGTGTTTCAAATCCAATTGGGGGTTCCGCCCATCTACCTGTGGTTTGTATGGATTTGAAAATCTCTATCTTGAGCATAGAATTCATGTGTAATGCTTAGGTTCTCGGGTTATGGGATACAGGTTGATTTTGGGTGTGGATTGGTTGTCCAGTTATGGAGCCATCCTCGATTGTGAGCATAGGGTGGGAAGGCTCATGACTCGCCTCGGTAATACCCTAGAAATTTCTTGTAACCCTAGAGGTCCCGTCATGTTATGTTATCTTGAATCTCTCGACTCGTCCATCGATGATCTGCAATCTGTACGGGTGGTCCGAGACTATCCCGATGTCTTTGAAGAAGTTAGGGGGTTACCCCCTAAACGAGAGATAGATTTCCGCATTTATCTAGTTGATAATGCCAAGCCAGTATCATTGCCAGTTAGGCACATGGCTCCACGAGAGAGAAGGGAGCTCAGTAAGAAAATCAAGGAGCTGCTTGAGAAGGGTTTTATTAGACGAAGCATTTCTGAATGGGGTGCTCCGGTGGTATTCGCTACTAAGGCGGATGGTTCGCTTCGTCTATGTTTTGATTATCGAGAGTTGAACAAGCTGACAAAGAAGAATAGGCACCTGTTACCGAGGATTCATGATCTCTTTTGGTGCTTTTGTTTTCTCTCAACTCGATCTAGCCACCGGATTCCATCAGCTTAGAATAGCTGAGGATAGCATTGATAAAACTGCGCTTAGGACTCCAGATGGATTCTTTGAATGGCTTGTCATGCCATTCGGTTTGACTAATGCACCCGCATACTTCGTGGACTTGATGAGTAGGGTGTTCAGGGAGTTCCTTAACAAGTTTGTCGTTGTCTTCGTGGATGATATTCTGATCTTCTCAAAGGATGAGGAAGAACATGCAAGGCATCTCAAGGAAGTGATGGATACGCTTAGAGCGCATCAGTTGAAAGCCAAGTTCTCCAAATATCATTTCTGGAGAAAGGAAGTTCGGTTTCTTGGACATATAGTTTCTAAGCAAGGCATAGCGGTGGATCCCGCGAAAGTGGTTGTGGTTCAAGACTGGAGGACACCGAGGAATGCAACCGAAGTAAGAAGCTTTCTCGGTCTGGCGGGTTACTATAGGAAGTTCATCAGGGACTTCGCTAAGATTTCAGCCCCTCTTACTAAGTTAACAAAGAAGGACTTAGTCTTTGCATGGGACTTGGAGTGTGAGCTTGCTTTTCAAAGGCTCAAGAGAGCCCTTACCTCAGCTCCAGTTTTGGCAACATGGATTGGCACTTGTTTTCAAGAGATAGTTTTCTGCGTGGGATACCGTATAATATGTAAATGAGATCCAAGATTCACTAACGAATCTTGGAAAGCTTGCACGAAACCATGAGCACGCAGTTATGTTTAAGCCAAGTATTTTAGGCAAAGAATAAGTGGAAGTGGAACGAGAGGCAACGGTGAAATGAGTTCTAACTCATATTTTGGGAACAAGAATTAAGAACTACGGAATTGCGAAGTTAAAAGACGGTCAAGGCACGATGGGATTAAGCACAAGAAAATGCGGCTTAGAAGACTGAAGACTAGATACGCGCATTTAATCTCTTTCTAAGAGTATATCCTTGATCCCTATTGTTCCGTAGAGCTTACTCGCATGCTACCTTTTAAGTATATCCTCTCAGTCCTATCCTCAATCTTAGTTTTGTTACAAACCCCCTAAGGATTATGGCTAGCCTATTTGTGATATATGGTTGGGGTGAAGAAGTTCGCCACCAAACTATTTGGGCTTTATGGGATATGGGTAATAATTGATAGATTTACAAAGAAAGCCCATTTTATTCCGGTGAAAAGCAAGAGGACTGTATCATGGCTAGCATCTGTTTATCTTCGAAAGATAGTACGGTTGTATGGAGTTCCTTCTAGCATAGTTAGCGATCGTGACCCAATTTTCACTAGCCAGTTCTGGAACAGTTTGCAAGAAGCAATGGGTACGCGATTGAATCTGATTACAGCCTATCACCCCCGGACGGATGGCCAAACCGAAAGGGTGAATAGAGTGCTAGAAGATCTTTTGAGGTTTTGTGTTCTCGACTTCGGTGGTACTTGGGAAGACCACCTTCCTCTTGTAGAGTTTGCTTATAATAATAACTATCAAGCCAGCATAGGGATGGCACCATTTGAAGCTTCGTATGGGAGGCCGTGCAAGCCACCAACATGTTGGTGGGAAGACGACGGATAAGCTTATAATTGAGCCCGACCTGATAAGGGACACATCCGAGAGGGTTGAATTGATTCGAAGACGGATAAGAACGGCCCAAGACAGACAGAAATCCTATGCAGACAAGCGAAGGACAGACTTGGAATTTAAAATTGGAGATATGGTCTTTGTGAAGATTTCTCCTTTGCGAAATATGGTTCGCTGACACCAAGGATCGTAGGACCCTTCCCTACTATAGAAAGAGTCGGGAAGATGACTTATAAGGTGGAATTGCCGAGAAGCTGGCCGGAGTGCATAATGTCTTTCATGACTCGCATCTCCGGAAGTGTTTGCACAGACCCGCCAAAGTGGTTGAACCAAGTATTCTTGAAGACATGGAGGTAGAGGATGAAGCAACCCTGAGACGAGCTCCGATTCGTATCATGGAAATGAAGACAAAGAAGCTAAGAAGCAAAGAAGTTAAGCTTGTTAAGGCGCAATGGAGTGAAACAGAGGGAGACGCAACTTGGGAAACCAAGGAGAAGAGGCGCGTGCTTTATCCATTTCTTTTTGAGGGTACATTCTCGATCTCTTTTCCTAATTAGCATATCTTTCTTTTTGCTATCCGTGTTTATCCTGTTTGTCTAATTATCTCGTTAATCATGTTATGAGGACCTTATGTAGAAACCCTTTGGATGAAACATGTATTTGAAACATGTTATGCTTGATGGTTGCAAGTGGTTGCAAGTGTTTGCACGTGGATACTCGTGGATGCATGATACACATTAGGCACTAAGATCGGCTAACACACTTTCATACCGCATATGCATGAGTGTTTATGCTTATTCATGGATGAAACTTGTTATGCTATCACGTGGATGTTGCATATGGATGAATGTTATGTGCACTCATGTAGAGACTATGAGTTATGTTAGGAATTTGCATACATATGGACTCATTTCACTAACATGCTTTGCATTAAGGAGGTTTACTGAATCAGTAACCGCCTGATTTTTGCATTAGATAAGTACATATACACACACCTTTGCATATGATCATACAGCATTTAGAATCCTTTAAGGACAATGACTGCACGTGGATGATGTTTTGAGTAGATGGGTGATGGATGGTAGGATACGTTCTTCCTAACTTGGAGATTTCGGGGACGAAATCCTTTAAGGAGGGGAGAATGTAACAACCCGTATTTTTGAATAACATGTTATAACATAAATGGAGGCAGAATTAAACTGTAAAATCTGAATCAAGGGAAACGGGCTGTGCCATTGCGTTCGTCTCGGAAAAATACGCGAAATAGAGTCCGAGTTTTCGAAAATCGGAGTCCGTATGACCAAGATATGGCCTCACGAAGTTTCACGAAAAATTCACAAATTAAAGTATACTTAATTAAGTGAAATGGGTTGCGCAGAGAAATATATATATATATATTGATATATATAATTGAAAATTAAATAAATAAATATGCAAAAATGTTCAAAACAGCGAATTGGGAGAGTGGAATAACCGAACCGGCCGATTTTTGAGGTCGACCCAAGCCCGCTGGGTCGACTGGGGGTTAATCCAGGGTGTTTGGCTGTCAACCCGTGGGCCGATTCGCTCAAATGCAGATTTTGCATTTGAATGGTTCTCATGGTTCAGCTTTAATCTAAAGGCCCTAGATGGTTCCTACACTTGACTTCTTCCCCAAGACATGCTTTGATGGCTTGGATTGAATCTAGGGTTAATCCTATGGCTAATACTATCCTAATCCTCTATAAAAAGACCCCTAAACCTAGCCTAAATCATCATTATTCATTCCTACAACTAAACTATGCCAAATTTGTTCCTCTCATGGCCTCCACTCTCATGCTAAAATTCCTAAGTCTATCTATATGAGAGATTTTGAGTGCATACAAGTATTTTCAAGCTTGTATGAGTGTTCTTAGTTTGCATTCAAGTCAAGTTGCAACATTTCTCTTTCAAAGCAAGAGTTTTTATTGATTTGGCTCAAGGGTTTTTCATTTGGAGCTTGCATATTTGGGTTTTGCATAAGGGCTTCGTCTCAATCTTTATAATAACTATTTATTTGTGTCTTCATAGCATTGTAAGCCCTTTTCTACTTTCTTTCTTGAACTCTAAAGTTAAATGAATGATGCAAGTTTGGGGTTGATCATTATGATATGCAAGTTTGGTTGATCATTATGATATGCAAGTTTGGTTGATCATTATATGCAAGTTTGGTTGATCATTATATGCAAGTTTGGTTGATCATTATATGCAAGTTTGGTTGATCATTATATGCAAGTTTGGATGATCATTATGCAAGTTGGGTTAATCATTATGTATGACACATGTTGCTATGTTATGCAAGTTTGGGTTGATCATGTTATCATGTTATGCAAGTTAAACTTGATGTTGTGAGCATAAAGCTCCAAGCTTTATGTTGAAGGTTGCATTTTGGCAACATGGAAGTTATCATATCCCTTATGATAACTTGCATGTGAGGCTAAATGCGAACTTCTAGCAACTTCTACATGTCATTTATCACCATGTATCACTCATATGCTAAGTTTGGTTTTATGCATGCTTTTGAAGCCTAATGATGCAATATGCAAGTATATGAATATATGTACATTCCATATGCCACCATGATAAACTTGTGGCTTCAACACCTTTTGGTCATGATTATGCCAAGTTCCCTATTTTATCCTTTATGCGTTGTTGCGAGTATGTAAACGATGGGATTACGTTGGGGTTGGGTAAAATTATGACATGAACATGATTTTTATAACATGACGTGATATGTTAACTTGTAATTATGTTTTGGAAACATAATGGACATGACACTTAGAAAATACGAGTGTGGCCAACTCGAGGTTGGGTTGAGTTTGTAGCATAAATCTACCCGGACCCGCCCGGCTTAACTAGTGGCTACAAACAATAGGACCCAATGTGAGAAGTTGGTCATGTTGTGCTCGAACCCGAGGTTAGACCTAGTTGTGGTGTAAAGCTACCCGGACCCGCCCGGCTTAACTAGTAACCACAACAAAGTCTAATGTGAGAGGTTAAAGCGCATTAAGTTAATTAATGCCTCCTGATTAGGGTTAAGTCATGGCCCACTTAATACTTAACCAATTTGGGCTTGATGGATTAATCGAGGTTAAGTCAGGAGCCTTGGGTACTCTTAACCGATTTAATCCACGTTTGGATCGGGTTAACCACATTTAACCCGTTAAGAAACCCTAGTTGCGTGGTCCTTTTCAGCAGTAACCTTCTAGATGTATCATAAGACCCTAGGACTAGGCTAGGGTGGGGCACGATTACTGGGCTGATTGTAAGAGACCAAAAGAGACGGCTGAATGATGCCCCGGTTGTTCAGGCGGACCATGGTCGTGCACAACAAGTCCGGAGTTGAACACGGGCACCGGTAGGTTTGGACTGTGCATCATGGTATAGTGTCTGAGGGTTACACCGTAGGGCCAGATACACCCTAGGGTGGACCCTGCACAGTCAACTACATTACATGATTAGGCCGTATGACACCGACACTTGACGAGTTAGGCTTATAGGGAGCCGATCGACTAGACCGTGTAGTTGGACCTTAATTTAGGTCACCTCATGATGATGGGCCAAGCTTGGGCCAAGGGATCAAATCTTGTTTTTACTTGACATGTTAGAATGCTAGTACACCCGTGGTGCAAAACTTAACCTTAATTATGTGATGACACCTTTATCTATCTTGTTAGTTAATCATCATGCCAGTATGTTGTTATCCTTATGTTCATCTCAGCTTCTCATGCCAGTTAACTTTACTAGTTCATAGACAGATAGTAGTAGGGCTTACCAGTCTTTTTGACTGACCTGTTTTCTTTCGCCTCTTTTCTTACGTTTCCCTCCCCCCTCAGGTTCTCAGGGTGGGAAAATTGGAGCTTAGCTTGGATCTTTACAGCTTGCTTACTGGATTTGCTCATGTACGGTTTTGGACATTGAGCTAGCTATGGTTTATAACTTCTTTTTGGGGATAGTACTTTATGTATTTCAGTTTTTCAGTTTATGCTTTTATCTAGACTTTATAGTTGGAAAATAATGACCAAGTACTTTGTTGTAACATGACTGTGGTTTTGAAATGCTAAGTTTTATCCGCTGCTTTACTACTCTGTTTTACTTATATGTTCTGTCTTGTGATATCTACATGCATGTTTACCTTGTTTAACGCCCCTCCAAAGCTAATGTCCTTGCAAGAGTGGCATTGGCGGAGGTGTGGTGTTACATTTGGTATCATAGCATAAGATTTACAAGATTGGAGCAAAAGGTTTTTAAAACTTACCTTTTGAAGAACTATTTTCAAAACCAATTAAGTATTTTCCAAGAAAAGTCTAGTTTATTTTAAAAGGCTATTCCCCAAAAGCCATAGCACTATCCTTCGTTTCTTCATTCTGAATCTATCTTTTTCTTCGTTTTAGTATGGCCGATCGCTTTAACATCCCGGAAGGCGTACAAGTACCCGTCTGGTTCCGAAGATTTATGGAGGCAAGGGCGAATGAAGCCGGCCCCGTGAACATTCCTCCTCCTTCCCCCGTCGCTAACATCTCTCCTCCTCCCGTAGCTGAGGTTCCTCCTCCACCTCAGCATACACAAGTGAATTTTGCGGAGCTTTGCAAAGACTTTAAGGCGATGGGTTGCAAGAATTTTGTCGGAACGGAGACTTCTGTGGAGGCAAGAAACTGGTTAAAGGAAACTGAAGACCTCTTTGCTATATTTGAGGTGGAAGATCGTAGGAAAGTTCTGCTGGCGGTATGGCTATTAAAAGGGTAAGCTGCTTATTGGTGGGTAGTCACCACCACTACTAGACCCATTGAGACTTGGGATGACTTTAGGAGAAGGTTTGGACTAAAGTTTCTATCATCGACTGAAGAGAATCTTCAGATGGAGAGCTTACTATCTCTAAAGCAAGGGGACATGACAGTTAGGGAATACGTGGATATGTTTAATCAACTTGCTCAGTTCGGCCTAGAATTGGTAAACACAGCTCAGAAGAAGGCCCTACACTTTGCTCTAGGATTGAATGAGCCATTGCGCGGTTTGGCCATGTCTCATATACCCATGGGGGCGACTTTCGAGAGTTTGGTGAATATGGCCCTGCTTCAAGAGGAAGATAAGAGTGGCAAGAAGGAGGTCAAGGCAAATGAGTCTCAAGGCGAGAAGGTAGATTCCGGAAAATGAGGCAAGAACAACAATAGCAAGGACAACAAGTCAAGAGAAAGGAGGAAGTGCAACTTCTGTGGGATTACTGGGCACATAGCCAAAGACTGTAGGAAGAAGAAAAGGAAGTTGGGCGAATGCTTTCATTGTGGAGAGACTGGACATTTCAGTAAGGATTGCCCCAAGAAGCAAGGACAAGGGCAAGGGCAGAATCAGCATGCAGGACCTTCTGGAGGGCAAGTGCATGCTCTCAACACTGCTCCAGTTCAGGACCGAGGTAGTATTTCAGTAGAAAGCCTTGTTTACATTTCTGATTTCCCCTGTTCATACCTTATTTGATTCTGGCGCATCGCATAGTTTTATTTCTTCTGACATTGTTGAAAGTTTGCACCTAAGTACTAGCTTAGTTGAGGATCCCGTTTGTGTTTCAAATCCAATTGGGGGTTCCGCCCATCTACCTGTGGTTTGTATGGATTTGAAAATCTCTATCTTGAGCATAGAATTCATGTGTAATGCTTAGGTTCTCGGGTTATGGGATACAGGTTGATTTTGGGTGTGGATTGGTTGTCCAGTTATGGAGCCATCCTCGATTGTGAGCATAGGGTGGGAAGGCTCATGACTCGCCTCGGTAATACCCTAGAAATTTCTTGTAACCCTAGAGGTCCCGTCATGTTATGTTATCTTGAATCTCTCGACTCGTCCATCGATGATCTGCAATCTGTAAGGGTGGTCCGAGACTATCCCGATGTCTTTGAAGAAGTTAGGGGGTTACCCCCTAAACGAGAGATAGATTTCCGCATTTATCTAGTTGATAATGCCAAGCCAGTATCATTGCCATTTAGGCACATGGCTCCACGAGAGAGAAGGGAGCTCAGTAAGCAAATCAAGGAGCTGCTTGAGAAGGGTTTTATTAGACGAAGCATTTCTGAATGGGGTGCTCCGGTGGTATTCGCTACTAAGGCGGATGGTTCGCTTCGTCTATGTGTTGATTATCGAGAGTTGAACAAGCTGACAAAGAAGAATAGGCACCTGTTACCGAGGATTCATGATCTCTTTTGGTGCTTCTGTTTTCTCTCAACTCGATCTAGCCATCGGATTCCATCAGCTTAGAATAGCTGAGGATAGCATTGATAAAACTGCGCTTAGGACTCCAGATGGATTCTTTGAATGGCTTGTCATGCCATTCGGTTTGACTAATGCACCCGCATACTTCGTGGACTTGATGAGTAGGGTGTTCAGGGAGTTCCTTAACAAGTTTGTCGTTGTCTTCGTGGATGATATTCTGATCTTCTCAAAGGATGAGGAAGAACATGCAAGGCATCTCAAGGAAGTGATGGATACGCTTAGAGCGCATCAGTTGAAAGCCAAGTTCTCCAAATATCATTTCTGGAGAAAGGAAGTTCGGTTTCTTGGACATATAGTTTCTAAGCAAGGCATAGCGGTGGATCCCGCGAAAGTGGTTGTGGTTCAAGACTGGAGGACTCCGAGGAATGCAACCGAAGTAAGAAGCTTTCTCGGTCTGGCGGGTTACTATAGGAAGTTCATCAGGGACTTCGCTAAGATTTCGGCCCCTCTTACTAAGTTAACAAAGAAGGACTTAGTCTTTGCATGGGACTTGGAGTGTGAGCTTGCTTTTCAAAGGCTCAAGAGAGCCCTTACCTCAGCTCCAGTTTTGGCAACATGGATTGGCACTTGTTTTCAAGAGATAGTTTTCTGCGTGGGATACCGTATAATATGTAAATGAGATCCAAGATTCACTAACGAATCTTCGAAAGCTTGCACGAAACCATGAGCACGCAGTTATGTTTAAGCCAAGTATTTTAGGCAAAGAATAAGTGGAAGTGGAACGAGAGGCAACGGTGAAATGAGTTCTAACTCATATTTTGGGAACAAGAATTAAGAACTACGGAATTGCGAAGTTAAAAGACGGTCAAGGCACGATGGGATTAAGCACAAGAAAATGCGGCTTAGAAGACTGAAGACTAGATACGCGCATTTAATCTCTTTCTAAGAGTATATCCTTGATCCCTATTGTTCCGTAGAGCTTACTCGCATGCAACCTTTTAAGTATATCCTCTCAGTCCTATCCTCAATCTTAGTTTTGTTACAAACCCCCTAAGGAGTATGGCTAGCCTATTTGTGATATATGGTTGGGGTGAAGAAGTTCGCCACCAAACTATTTGGGCTTTATGGGATATGGGTAATAATTGATAGATTTACAAAGAAAGCCCATTTTATTCCGGTGAAAAGCAAGAGGACCGTATCATGGCTAGCATCTGTTTATCTTCGAAAGATAGTACGGTTGTATGGAGTTCCTTTTGGCATAGTTAGCGATCGTGACCCAATTTTCACTAGCCAGTTCTGGAACAGTTTGCAAGAAGCAATGGGTACGCGATTGAATCTGAGTACAGCCTATCACCCCCGGACGGATGGCCAAACCGAAAGGGTGAATAGAGTGCTAGAAGATCTTTTGAGGTTTTGTGTTCTCGACTTCGGTGGTACTTGGGAAGACCACCTTCCTCTTGTAGAGTTTGCTTATAATAATAACTATCAAGCCAGCATAGGGATGGCACCATTTGAAGCTTCGTATGGGAGGCCGTGCAAACCACCAACATGTTGGTGGGAAGATGACGGATAAGCTTATAATTGAGCCCGACATGATAGTGGACACATCCGAGAGGGTTGAATTGATTCGAAGACGGATAAGAACGGCCCAAGACAGACAGAAATCCTATGCAGACAAGCGAAGGACATACTTGGAATTTAAAATTGGAGATATGGTCTTTGTGAAGATTTCTCCTTTGCGAAATATGGTTCGCTGACACCAAGGATCGTAGGACCCTTCCCTACTATAGAAAGAGTCGGGAAGATGACTTATAAGGTGGAATTGCCGAGAAGCTGGCCGGAGTGCATAATGTCTTTCATGTCTTGCATCTCCGGAAGTGTTTGCACAGACCCGCCAAAGTGGTTGAACCAAGTATTCTTGAAGACATGGAGGTAGAGGATGAAGCAACCCTGAGACGAGCTCCGATTCGTATCATGGAAATGAAGACAAAGAAGCTAAGAAGCAAAGAAGTTAAGCTTGTTAAGGCGCAATGGAGTGAAACAGAGGGAGACGCAACTTGGGAAACCAAGGAGAAGAGGCGCATGCTTTATCCATTTCTTTTTGAGGGTACATTCTCGATCTCTTTTCCTAATTAGCATATCTTTCTTTTTGCTATCCGTGTTTATCCTGTTTGTCTAATTATCTCGTTAATCATGTTATGAGGACCTTAGGTAGAAACCCTTTGGATGAAACATGTATTTGAAACATGTTATGCTTGATGGTTGCAAGTGGTTGCAAGTGTTTGCACGTGGATACTCGTGGATGCATGATACACATTAGGCACTAAGATCGGCTCACACACTTTCATACCGCATATGCATGAGTGTTTATGCTTATTCATGGATGAAACTTGTTATACTATCACGTGGATGTTGCATATGGATGAATGTTATGTGCACTCATGTAGAGACTATGAGTTATGTTAGGAATTTGCATACATATGGACTCATTTCACTAACATGCTTTGCATTAAGGAGGTTTACTGAATTAGTAACCGCCTGATTTTTGCATTAGATAAGTACATATACACACACCTTTGCATATGATCATACAGCATTTAGAATCCTTTAAGGACAATGACTGCACGTGGATGATGTTTTGAGTAGATGGGTGATGGATGGTAGGATACGTTCTTCCTAACTTGGAGATTTCGGGGACGAAATCCTTTAAGGAGGGGAGAATGTAACAACCCGTATTTTTGAATAACATGTTATAACATAAATGGAGGCAGAATTAAACTGTAAAATCTGAATCAAGGGAAACGGGCTGTGCCATTGCGTTCGTCTCGGAAAAATACGCGAAATAGAGTCAGAGTTTTCGAAAATTGGAGTCCGTATGACCAAGATATGGCCTCGCGAAGTTTCACGAAAAATTCACAAATTAAAGTATACTTAATTAAGTGAAATGGGTTGCGCAGAGAAATATATATATATATATATATATTGATATATATATATAATTGAAAATTAAATAAATAAATATGCAAAAATGTTCAAAACAGCGAATTGGGAGAGGGGAATAACCGAACCGGCCGATTTTTGAGGTCGACCCAAGCCCGCTGGGTCGACTAGGGGTTAATCCAGGGTGTTTGGCTGTCAACCCGTGGGCCGATTCGCTCAAATGCAATTTTGCATTTGAATGGTTCTCATGGTTCAGCTTTAATCTAAAGGCCCTAGATGGTTCCTACACTTGACTTCTTCCCCAAGACATGCTTTGATGGCTTGGATTAAATCTAGGGTTAATCCTATGGCTAATACTATCCTAATCCTCTATAAAAAGACCCCTAAACCTAGCCTAAATCATCATTATTCATTCCTACAACTAAACTATGCTAAATTTGTTCCTCTCATGGCCTCCACTCTCATACTAAAATTCCTAAGTCTATCTATATGAGAGATTTTGAGTGCATACAAGTATTTTCAAGCTTGTATGAGTGTTCTTAGTTTGCATTCAAGTCAAGTTGCAACATTTCTCTTTCAAAGCAAGAGTTTTTATTGATTTGGCTCAAGGGTTTTTCATTTGGAGCTTGCATATTTGGGTTTTGCATAAGGGCTTCGTCTCAATCTTTATAATAACTATTTATTTGTGTCTTCATAGCATTGTAAGCCCTTTTCTACTTTCTTTCTTGAACTCTAAAGTTAAATGAATGATGCAAGTTTGGGGTTGATCATTATGATATGCAAGTTTGGTTGATCATTATATGCAAGTTTGGTTGATCATTATATGCAAGTTTGGTTGATCATTATATGCAAGTTTGGTTGATCATTATATGCAAGTTTGGATGATCATTATGCAAGTTGGGTTAATCATTATGTATGACACATGTTGCTATGTTATGCAAGTTTGGGTTGATCATGTTATCATGTTATGCAAGTTAAACTTGATGTTGTGAGCATAAAGCTCCAAGCTTTATGTTGAAGGTTGCATTTTGGCAACATGGAAGTTATCATATCCCTTATGATAACTTGCATGTGAGGCTAAATGCGAACTTCTAGCAACTTCTACATGTCATTTATCACCATGTATCACTCATATGCTAAGTTTGGTTTTATTCATGCTTTTGAAGCCTAATGATGCAATATGCAAGTATATGAATATATGTACATTCCATATGCCACCATGATAAACTTGTGGCTTCAACACCTTTTTGTCATGATTATGCCAAGTTCCCTATTTTATCCTTTATGCGTTGTTGCGAGTATGTAAACGATGGGATTACGTTGGGGTTGGGTAAAATTATGACATGAACATGATTTTTATAACATGACGTGATATGTTAACTTGTAATTATGTTTTGGAAACATAATGGACATGACACTTAGAAAATATGAGTGTGGCCAACTCGAGGTTGGGTTGAGTTTGTAGCATAAATCTACCCGGACCCGCCCGGCTTAACTAGTGGCTACAAACAATAGGACCCAATGTGAGAAGTTGGTCATGTTGTGCTCGAACCCGAGGTTAGACCTAGTTGTGGTGTAAAGCTACCCGGACCCGCCCGGCTTAACTAGTAACCACAACAAAGTCTAATGTGAGAGGTTAAAGCGCATTAAGTTAATTAATGCCTCCTGATTAGGGTTAAGTCATGGTCCACTTAATACTTAACCAATTTGGGCTTGATGGATTAATCGAGGTTAAGTCAGGAGCCTTGGGTACTCTTAACCGATTTAATCCACGTTTGGATCGGGTTAACCACATTTAACCCGTTAAGAAACCCTAGTTGCGTGGTCCTTTTCAGCAGTAACCTTCTAGATGTATCATAAGACCCTAGGACTAGGGTAGGGTGGGGCACGATTACTGGGCTGATTGTAAGAGACCAAAAGAGACGGCTGAATGATGCCCCGGTTGTTCAGGCGGACCATGGTCGTGCACATCAAGTCCGGAGTTGAACACGGGCACCGGTAGGTTTGGACTGTGCATCATGGTATGGTGTCTGAGGGTTACACCGTAGGGCCAGATACACCATAGGGTGGACCCTGCACAGTCAACTACATTACATGATTAGGCCGTATGACACCGACACTTGACGAGTTAGGCTTATAGGGAGCCGATCGACTAGACCGTGTAGTTGGACCTTAATTTAGGTCACCTCATGATGATGGGCCAAGCTTGGGCCAAGGGATCAAATCTTGTTTTTACTTGACATGTTAGAATGCTAGTACACCCGTGGTGCAAAACTTAACCTTAATTATGCGATGACACCTTTATCTATCTTGTTAGTTAATCATCATGCCAGTATGTTGTTATCCTTATGTTCATCTCAGCTTCTCATGCCAGTTAACTTTACCAGTTCATAGACAGATAGTAGTAGGGCTTACCAGTCTTTTTGACTGACCTGTTTTCTTTCGCCTCTTTTCTTACGTTTCCCTCCCCCCTCAGGTTCTCAGGGTGGGAACATTGGAGCTTAGCTTGGATCTTTACAGCTTGCTTACTAAATTTGCTCATGTACGGTTTTGTACATTGAGCTAGCTATGGTTTATCACTTCATTTTGGGGATAGTACTTTATGTATTTCAGTTTTTCAGTTTATGCTTTTATCTAGACTTTATTGTTGGAAAATAATGACCAAGTACTTTGTTGTAACATGACTGTGGTTTTGAAATGCTAAGTTTTATCCGCTGCTTTACTACTCTGTTTTACTTATATGTTCTGTCTTGTGATATCTGCATGCATGTTTACCTTGTTTAACGCCCCTCCAAAGCTAATGTCCTTGCAAGAGTGGCATTGGCGGAGGTGGGGTGTTACAATTATTATCCACATCAAACCAAAACCGATAGCCTAAAATCATATCAATAACATTCGATAGCATGAATCCACACGATGGGATCATCCAAGATGATCGTTACTTTACCTACTGCTCAACACAGGAAGAACAACGTGTCGAACTAGCTAGATTTCACATAGAGGCACAAGTGCTAACCTGGTTTCAATGGATGCACCACAACAAGAAGCTATCATCTTGGCTAGCGTTAGCACAGGCAGTCAAAAAATGTTTTGGGCTACCCACATTTTTGAATACAGAAGCCACCCTCTTCGAGCTAAAGCAATTAACAATAGTCGAAAACTAAAAAGCCACATTTGAAACACTTTGCAACCCCATCATAACCTTAAACTCTGAATCCATCCTACAATGTTTTATATCCGGTTTGAAACCCCAGATCCAAAATGAACTCCTACTCTTTAAGCCATCCACCATTTCTGATGCTGTAGACACAACCAAACTTATAGACAACCCAAATATCAATTCCAAAAAACCAGCACATACTTCATCAAACCATCAAATACCCAAAATCCCACTCAATCATTTCCTAAACACCTCATACTCAACCAACTAAACCAACTATACCCATCAAACAACCGACAAAAGCAGAAATGAATACTCGAAAACAACAAGGCCACTGTTCTAACTATGATGAAAAATATCATTTTGGCCATAGACGTAAACCAACCCATATCCTAATGATCCTTCCTGATATCAATCCAGATCGACCGAAATCCACCGATGACAACATTACAGATCCACCCGTATGGACAAGCCAAGCGATATTGACGAACTCATTGATGAAGTGCCACAGGAAATTTCTTTTCATGCTTTAACGGGATCTGCACATCCACATGCAATTCGGCTTACAGCCATTTCAACGGAAACCCAATTTCAATTTTAGTTGATTTGGGTTCCTCTCACAACTATTTGCACTCGGAGACGAAGAAATTTTTCGGACTCGACATCAAAAGTAACAACTCATTTGAAGTGGTGGTAGGCAATGGTAAGAAACTTCGGAGTTCAGGGTGTTGCAGAAATGTATCAGTTGAGATTCAAGGGTATACATTTTTGATAGAGTTTTACTTACTTGAAATAGTGGGCTTTTATGCCGTTTTTGGCATACAATGGTTAGAATAGCTCGGCCCAATCACAATGGACCATAGAAAGCTGACCAAGCAATTTCATTTCAATAATAAGGCCATTTCGTTGATTGGGCATGGCCAAACTTTCAACCCATCGCCTATTTCTCTACATCAGCTAAAACGCCTTGAAACCACTTCAGCAATTTCCACCATCCTATATCTACAACTTAACCACACATCAAGCCCACTAATTCACGACCAAATCAATCACGAAAATCCCCAAATCCACACTATAATCACTACTTTAAACACATTTTCTACCCACCAAATACACTTCCACCATACCGCACACTTAACCACCACATCACCCTCAATTCCAATGCCAAATTAATTTACATAAAATCATATCGATACCCATATTTCCAAAAAACGAATCAAAAAACAAATACATGAAATGCTCAATTCAAATATCATTCAACCCTCAACTAGCCCATTCTCTTCCCTCGTTCTTTTGGTAAAAAGGATGGGTCATGATGATTTTGCGTTGATTATCGTGCGCTTAATGCTATTACAATTAAAGATAAATTTCCAATCCCAACCGTTGATGAATTATTGGATGAACTCTATGGTGCTATATTTTTCTCAAAATTAGATTTGCGAAGAGGCTACTTTCAAATTCGTGTCCACCCACCCGACATTCCAAAAACTGCATTTCACACTTATGAAGGCCATTATGAGTTTTAGTCATGCCATTCGGCTTAACCAATGCACCATCCACCTTCAAAGCCACCATGAATAATGTATTTCGACAACATTTAAGAAAATTTATACACGTTTTCTTTGATGATATTCTCATTTATAGTACTTCTTGGAATGATCACCTAGAACACCTTCACCAAACACTTGACATCCTCAATCACCATCAGTGTTATCCCAATTTGAATAAATGTTCCTTTGGCCTCACGGAGCTAGATATTTGGGCCACATTATTTCAAGAAAGGGAGTCCGTGTGGACCCTTCAAAAATATCAACAATGATCACTTGGCCAATACTAAACTCATTAATAGCTGTTAGAGGTTTCTTGGGCCTCACTAGTTACTACCGCTAGTTTATAAAAAAATATGCGGGCCTTACAAGTCTAATAACCGATTTACTAAATCACAAAACGTTCGTATGGAGCAAGGCAACCCAATACCCTTTGAAAAATTAAAAGTCGCAATCATCACCACTCCCATTCTTCCTTTACTCAATTTCAAACAACCATTTTCCATCACCACCGATGCCTTAGCCATAGCCATAGGAGCAGTCTTCTCCCAATTCGAACACCCAATCGCCAATCTTCAGCCTTAAACTTCCCCGTTCGCTTCAAAAACCGTCCAGTTATTCGAGAGAGATGTTCGCAATTACTTCTTCTATAAAAAATGGAGACATATTTGTTAGGTCGTTCCATTCTGATATTCATGGACCACCAAAGCTTACACGAGCTCACGTCGCAAACGATTCAAACTCCAGAACAACAAAAAATGGCTTACCAAACTATTGGAATTTTATTTCACGATTCACTACAAACCAGGTAAACAGAATTTGATTACTGATGGATTATCCAGATTCTCCTCTATCGCCACATGCAGGTTATTCGGGACCAACCTTTCCACTCCTTGTTGATATACAAAATGCACCAACCAGGGATACTGCAGCCCAAGAGATAATTAGTCAACTCTCTACAGGTACTTGTTTAAACCCCAAATTTCAATTTCGAAATAATTTGTTGTTTTGGGGAAATCGATTGTATGTTCCGGTGGATAATGAGCATAAATAACAAATCATCACGGAGTTACACGCCTCAAAAGTTGGGGTCATTCGGGGATTAAAGCAACAATTGCGAGAGTGGCATCTAATTTTTACTGGCCACATTTAGCCGCTTCAGTTCAAGAATTTGTAAGATAGTGCCATATTTTCCTGCAAACTAAACTAGATAACATACCTTAGAAAGGCTTGCCCCAACCCTTACCTGTCCCAATGCAAATATGGACGGCATTGTGATGGATTTCATCACTCATCTTCCACAATCTAACGGTTGAACAGTTATTTGGGTGATCGTCGACTGGCTATCAAAGTTTGCTCACTTCTGTGCACTGCCAAAATAAGTCTTAGTCCCCCAACTAGCTTCTTTCTTCTTGAAAGAGTACGTCAGACTACACGGCTTTCCATGTTTAATCATATCCAATAGAAACAGATTTTTTACGAGTCAGTTTTGGAAGGAATTGTTCCGTCTTCAGGGTACAAAGCTATAGTTCAGAAATGCATACCACCCACAAACCTACAGTCAATCCGAAGTCCTAAATCGCTATCTGAAAAATTACTAGGAAGTTGTAGTAGGTGATACACCAAACAAATGGGCCAAATATCTTTCGGGGGCCGAATGGTGGTACAACAACACAAAACATACCACCATTGGCATGTCCCCCTTTCAAGCGGTCTATGATAGACCACCGCCTGTCCTCACCGATTACATTAACTGCTCGGCAACTACCCCACATCTTCAAGAATGGGATGTTTCACATGATAGATTACTTCACATCATCAAAGCTAATCTGCAAAAAGAACAATAGCGCATGAAGACCCAGGCTGATCAACACCGTACTGACAAACACTTTGACGTGGGATCGTGGGTCTTCCTCAAGCTTCAACCATACCGTCAGCAAACCATGAGGAATAACCACCACAAGCTCACACAAAAATATTATGGACCCTTTCAAATCATTGAACACATTGGCAAAGTAGCTTACAAACTGCAGCTTCCTACAACAACACGCATACACCCAGTTTTTTGTTATGTAACGACGGTCGGAACAAAGCCCCCCTTCCTTGCACGCATATGAGCTGGCACACAACTCCCATATAACAAAAGGAATCCCTGATGTTACGTGTCTGTCAGCTCATATTTGTACACAAATCCTTCAATTTATTCTGTGATGTGGGACTATTTATTCAAACCGCCATTCCTACCTTAACAATATGCGAGACAATCCTAACAGTCTCCCCCTTGACTCGCATCCTATGAGTATCTTTTGAGAGCACTGCTTTGCCTACATGGCCCATTCCGAACCTTCGACTCCGATACCACTGTTATGTAACAACGGTCGGAATAAAGCCCCCCTTCCTTGCACGCATATGAGCTGGCACACAACTCCCATATAACAAAAGGAATCCCTGATGTTACGTGTCTACCAGCTCATATTTGTACACAACTCTTTCAATTTATTTTGTGATGTGGGGCTATTTATTCAAACCGCCATTCCTACCTTAACAACATACGAGACAATCCTAACATTTTTTCACATCTCGTTACTCAAATTGTACCCACAGCCATCAGCAATCTAGCCTTGCCAGCTGCCACCAAACATTACTGACGACTATGTCGACCTTGAGGATAAGGCCGTTCTTGAAGAGAAAGGATGCACACACGGCTGGTACAGAGACAAGGGATAATGCATATAACAATGGGGTACAAGAGAATGCTTCACGTCCAAGAAGAGTGGTAAAGACACCTCAGCGATATCTGGACTAATCCTACAAATGGCGCTGTAAAGTTACTTTTACTTTTTCTATATTTGTTTTACCGCCTAAAAGTTGTTGTGAGGAGTAGCACCTTGTATCCACGTATTAGAAGTTAGTTAGGAATTACAGCTATATATGTACTTATGAATGAAAGGAAGGATATAGAAGAATTATTTGTGAACACTCTCTCTGTTTTAGCTTTTCTTTTCCAGTCTCTCTTCTTCTTCCCCATTAATCTCCTAATTTTTCAACCTTCTGTGCTGTATCCACATCAAATGCCTTATTATTTCACCATTGAAATATCATGCTTACATCTTGTTCTTAATTTTAAATATGAATTCCTCAAGCATCAAATTATCTTCCAGGAGCTCTTATGTATTTTGGACAATGTTTACTTTATTTGAGTGTTCAAAAACCACTTTAATTATGTAACTGTGATAAAATGCAGTAATAGTTTGTGATAGGCCAATTCCAATTCCGGGATGAACAATGCAATTGACCAACATTTCATACCTGAGAAACTTATCAAGCATTTTGTCATAAGCAGATGGAAATCCGGCTAGTGAGTTAGTTCTAGGTTAAACAAAAGTTGTCATTTGTATAAAAACAGTAGACCATGCTGCTGAAGAAAAATAGGTCGTTCCATGCAGCACAGTTGGTGATGGGTTTGTAATTTGGTCTAACCATTGCTTGCGGGTTGTGTAAGCTGCTGATTTATTGTTTGTTAGCTTCTTTTAATTTATTTCTTGTTTTGTACTTTGATGTTTATTAGGTACATAATGGTTTTTTTGGAGAAAAATCACGATATTCAGCCAAAAACAGGTGTATCAAAGTTAGTTGTTCTCATATATCCACTTAATTCAATCATTGGTCACTTAATCACTTGCTTTTCAAATGATGATGTGGAGGCGTACATTGACATTAAATTACGATGATTGATGACTAAGATTTAAAGAGGCATATAAGAATATACGATTTGATCTCATTGTTGTATATGCTTCAAAAAATTGGTACATTATATGTTTATTTTTTTAAATTCTTTTTTGGCAAGGCAAACCGTTTTTATAGTGGGCGTACCACTTTTTTATTAGAATAAGAAAAGAAAGTAAGAAGAGTTCTGCATAGGCACAAAGCTCAATTCTGGTCTGAAGTGTCTGAACACTAAAACAACATAGAACGGGAGCAAGACAAATGCATCTAGTCTACAAGATATGACATCCCTAGCTCCCTCCCCCTCCCCGCGAGGAGGAGGATCTACAAAAGGTGTTGGGCGGGCCAAAAACATAGGTGAAACTGGAAAAAGCCAAGGCTAGATTTGGCACATAGCATGGATAAAGAGCACTGAAGATGAAGTTTCTATCCCAAGAGTGATCATAGAACCCAAGCTTATTAGTCTCACCTACTTCACTAGTTTGAATAAGCACAATGTTATCACCAACAATTTGATACATTAATTTCCTCTTATCACTTACTTCGTCATCGATAAATTTGTGGAAGGTATCACTAAGAGGACAATACCGCATACCAGAGAAAACACGTGTCCAAACTTTATTAGCGTCACTCCAAACAATATCCTCACTATTATCGTTGATGTCAACCTTCTCCATTATAAATATACAACAAACAACAAATATGTTGTATATTTATAATGGTTACAAGCATTATAAACTCTTTATTTTGTAATGGCTATACCGTTCTATTTCCTGTGACAAATTTTGACACCTACATGTTGATTATGATTATAATCACTATAGTTTCAAATTTTGTTCAATGTAAATATCTCCTTTTCATGTTGTTATATATATACACACACACGTACGTACATACATATTTACATATACCACGAGCAATGCACGAACTTCATACATGAATATTTCCTTTGGCTAACATTCTAAGAGAAAATCATTTTCATAAATATCTAGTTATATTTTTGCGTTAAAATCATGTGATGTTCGTGTTAATTTTTATTTCTATTTCAACATCTATTTTTCTCTTAGTTTAAATTTTTGTTTCCGCTAGTAAAACTTATTTGTAAATAAAATTCATTTGTTAGATTCTATTATCAAGCAATGTTATAATCTAATAATATTTATAAATGACATTTTAATTGGCAAATTAAATTTGTCTATTAGATCCTACTTTCTAATAATACTAGAATTTAATAATATCAATAAATGGTGTGTTTTCAGTACTTCACGTTGATATAAAAAAAAATTTAATACCAAAGCTATTACAACGATTAAAAATGAGTTACGGTTCATGCAATTCATATGTGAAATATTTTTCCTACAATTAACGATTTAAGGGAATATGATTTGCATGCATATCTAGTATAGTTAGTTTTGATTTTTATTTCTAAGTTGCAATATTTTCTTTTTTTATTAGTTTAAATTTTAGTTTCTATTATTTATTAGTAAAAAATAAATTTGTAAATAAAATTTATTTGTGATATCATATTTGGTGATATTTGCATAATGTCATTTTGATTTGGTTGAGATAGTTTATGTTAAATCATATTTTTAGGTGGTATTAAGATTTGATAATTTTCATTAATGGTTGTGTTTTATAGTTAATATTGACATTCAAAAAATGTGACATCAAATGTACCACGGTCATTATTAAAAATGATTTTTTTACTCATATTTGGTTAATTAAACGGTTGTAATTACACAAAAAAATGACATATAAAAGAGGGCATAAGTACTTGTATATGTCGAAGGGAAGGCATGAAGTCGTAATTTGTAATGTATTCATCAGTTAAAAGAAAACTGTAATAACCCGGAAATCTAAGCCAATTTAAATTTTTTATTTTGGCAATTTTATTGAATTTTGAATATTTAAAATGAATTATTTTAAATAATGACGACGAGAAATTTATTTTGAATAGAATTAGAACGTATATATTTATTTGAATCATTGTTGGAATATAAATATTTTATTTTAATTATAAAAGGAATTGAAAATGGCGCGGTAGTTTGAAAATTCGATTTCAATTTTCAAATGAATGTACAAGATTCAAAATAAACCGAATTTTAGTGAAACCAAAAATATTTGAATCTATTTGAAAATATCTTTCCAACGAATCCGAAAAATTGAAATTTCATAGTGGGAATAAAAAGATATGCTCAGTTGAAAATTCAGAATAGTCGCTATGGAATCTTGGCCCTTAAACATGGAAATTTTGCAAACGACATTTGTTTTCGACGAAACCACTTTTGTTGGATCCGGGATGTCAAGTTATTGCTAGATTCCGAAATTCGCAATTTTTGAAAGCAATGTGAGCGTGGCGAAAGAAAACGTGTTTTGACAGTTCAGTCAATTTTGATCGACCAGAAAATGGACATTTTTCAAACAAACTCAAAATTTGACGAAATTAGTTTTGTTAGAACCTTATCGTCAATACGAAGCTAGAAAATATTTTTTGGGAATTTCCAGAGTCGGTATGTGACCCCGGTAAATTGAAATGTGCGTTCAAATTCAATATACATTGATGTATATTTTAATTTGAACGGAAACTGATCGTAACAAGCAAATTAGCGTATGAAACATATCCCATTATGTTTGGAATGGGGATAATTAGCTAGGGATGATAGTCGTTGGGTCTCGATTGGAGATCGGATTTAAAAGTTACTTTTTAGAATTAATTAAATAATTAAATATATATTTGTATACCCTCTCTACCTCACTCTCTCTGTCTCCCTAGAAGTCAACTGTCGGTTTTAAAAGAAATAATTTTTTTTACTAAAGAGCGACGGAGCCTCCCCATCGAGACCCGCGCCACCGCACCCACCAAGCCACCGCCGTCGAGGATTGCTCCCTCCCACTCTTCCTCCAGCGCAACTCTTCTCCGTTCTCCCTCCTTCTGCTCAACTCCCTCAAAGGAACCGCACCCCAAACCTTAATGCCCAAATCGGAGGAACCCTAGCCGTCGCACCACAACCCTAATCCCCCAAAGCCTGAGCACAGCCGCCGCCTGGACTCCCTCCGACGATCTCGAGCGCCTGAAACCCCCCTTCTTCCATTTTAACTGTAAGTTTTTATTTTTTTATTATTTTATTTCTATTCTTTTTAGTTTATTTTTATATAAGAGTAATTAGTTTATTAAAAATAAAATTAGGGTTTTATGTTATTTATGAATAAAAATTTAGTTTTTTGAAAATATAAACTAGAAGATTGTTTTTGAATATAAACCAGAATTTGATTTTGAAAAAAATAGAATAAGATAAAAAAATTATCGTATGATAGAAATGTTTTTATGAAAATAAAAATATGATTTTTATATTATAGAGAGAATAAAAATATGATTTTTATATAGTAGAGATTATAAAAATATGATTTTTATAAGACAAAGAATATAAAAATAGGATTTTGATATATGTTGTAGAGAAATAAAAATTCGATATTTATACGTGTAGCGGACTGAAAATAGAATTTTTATATAATATAGAATATAAAAATATAATTTTTATATATGTATGAGAATAAAAATATAATTTTTATATATGTAATGAAATAAAAAAAATTATTTTTATATGTGTAGCGAATTAAAAATGTGATTTTTAATACGAACAGTGTGAAAAGATTGCTTTAGAATGGTGGGCAAATCCAAACCGTTCAGAAATGAAATGACGGAGTGGAACCCAAAGGTGAGAACTCCTCACTAAAATTTTCTGTTCAGTTATTTATTTTATAACTGCATAAATAAACTGCTCCCCGTCATCCACAGACCATGGATGACTTGTGTGATTGTTTGTGTTGTGAAAATTGACTGTTGGTTGTGATGTAAAATATATATTCATGTGTTGAAATAAAATATATATTCATGTGTTGAAACCATTCATGTGTTGAATAAAATATATATTCATGTATTGAAATAAAATATATATTCATGTGTCGAAATCAAATATATATTCATGTGTTGAAGTAAAATAAATATTCATTTACAAATCGAACGATTTGTTTATGTACACCGATTTGACTGATATTGGTTGTGACGATAAATTTTACACATCGCCCAACTGCACAAATAAAATCTGTGTTTGATTGTTTGAAACCCCACACGGGTGTTGGGATGAAATTGGACATACACCAATCCCATTAATTAGCTGTATGTCGATCGATTGATTGACAGGCTGTTATAAGCGTTGAATATTTATATTTGATGCTTATACAGTGTAGAATGCACTCTGGTTGATGGTTTATTATTTATCGTTGCTATTATATACATGTGTTGTATGGAATCCATATAAATAATATTATATGGTAATTGAGTGAGTCTCATTCCAATTTAGAAAATAAATTATATTCATGTGTTGAATAAACAAAATAGTCATGTGTTGACAATACTCATGTGTTGAGAATATTCATGTGTTGAAATCAAATATATATTCATGTGTTGAAGAAAATATTCATTTGTTCAATAGAATAATGATGTTATTGAAAGATATAAAGCCGTGTTGATTAGATTTGCGCCATTTTGACGCGAACGATATTTATATCAATTATATTCGTTTTTAAAATGAATATAGAAAAGGAAGTGATTTCAAAATATAATATTTTGAAAATACTATCATTTACATATCGATGATATGGAATATTCAATTTTGATTTGAAATTGAATACGAAGTTGAAATCGTTTTGAAAACGAATTTAAAACGATTTATAAAATACGTTTTAAAAGGAAATCGACGAAATATATATAATATATATATTATATATATAGAATGGCCTGAATAGAACGCGCTGTGGTAGTTCGCGAATTTCGACCATTGACTTCGAATGGACCTTACAGGAGATCCGACCGTCGGATTCTCCTAAAACCAGAACCGTTGGGTTCGTATCGAAAAGAGCTTTCTAACGAATATTAGAGATTTGAAATCTAACGGTTGGATTTGGAATTATGTCCAAATCAAATTTGGAAAAAGGTCGCCGTAAGTGCAGTTCGATGGCCGTTGATGGAAATCGACTGTACGGGCCTTGATAAAATTATTAAAAATAGTAATAATCTTTGTAAAATCATAAGAAATGATTTGGAAAGAATTAGGATGAAAAAATTCCATATTTGAAAAGGTAAAAATAGTTTTTTATCGAAATGAACTAGTTTTGAACTAGAGTTATAATCCATTTACTTTTAGAATAAATAAATTGGATTTGAAAGGGTTTTAAAAGTAACCAGAATTTCCAATAATTGAATTGGAATGGATTTGAATCGAAATTGTCTTTGGAATATTTCAATGTTGGATTTCGTGATGATAGAGATATTGTTATGGGAATTTGAAAGATATATTTATATCGTTATTTCCAATACGATATTTGTTGGTCGTAGAATTTGATATTGAATATAAGCCGATATATTTTCTATTCAGAGCCTTGTATTTAATATTAAATAGGATTTTGGGTGGTCGTGAATGGTATCTTTAATAATACTGTTCTAAGACCCAACGGAGTTAAGAAAATCAGAAACTAACAGGAGATTAGTTAAGTTGAATGGTTTCCTGGGTATTGATCTGATGTTGGTTTCGGCCTACGGGGTTAACACTTAGGGAATTATTGACTTGCTAATTTACGGTTAAAGGCTGATGGAATAGAATGTGATTTTGGGTTTATTGTGAACCGTGTTTAAATGACATTGGTTCTTTAACCCAGTTAAAGACGGGATATGATTTCCCAAGTTAAATAATCATTGATAGTGATTATTGGGAAGATTAAAACCAAGTGGAGTTTTAATGAATCTTCAATTAGATTGAAATGATCGAGAATGGAGTATCACCATTTTTGCTTCAGGCGATAGTTAAATCTTTAATTAGATTTGAACGTGAAATGGTAATTGAATTTACCGATAACACCGTGGTGTTAGATATGAAGTATTACCAGTTTTACTTCATGGGATGAATAGGTTGGGATGGGAAATTAAAACAAATGATTACTTTGGTGTGGTTCGCTAATTCCAACTAATTTGAATTGATATTCAAAAGAAGATTAAAGAAATAATTTAAAGAATTTCTCTTTGATAAAATTAATGGGAACCTTTCCCAAAGTATAAGAATATTTGAATAAAAGAATATTCTGAATTGGAGTGAGGCGTATGTTGTGTTTGTGTAACACTTGTTTATTATATACGCGAGTTATTCAGAAACACCGGGTTTATCCCATTCTGAATAACTGATTCGACGATGTGTCGAGGATGAAGATGGGGGTCAAAGACCGGAGATCTTCACATCGTTTGGATAATTACTGATGATCTTGATTGGGCTGTACACCTAAGAGGAGGGAATCAGTTGTTGATTGTCCAGACGTACTTGGAGATCGATGGATATGCGAGGTACAAGGTGCCTCCGGTTTCGTTCAGACCCAGAACGAACTTGTAAATGGACTGTGTGTCTGACATTGGATTTTATTCTGTGTTGATTGATCTTAATTAAATATACATCTGTTTGGTGGCGGAGAATTTATTCTCTTTCTTAACACCCTTCTCTGAGACGTACGAGCTCAGGGGTTGTATATCGATGGACATTAGTCGCATAGAGTGAATTGCCTGTGTGGCATGCCTAATGGCAAATGATCAAGGCTTTTGTTGAAAAGCAGAGTCTTGTGGTTGATGATCAAAGCACGGCCTGTGTGGCATAGCTTTGTGTAGCGTGGATTCACGAGCCTCACACCCCGGTTGTGAACCAGAAATGGGAGAGAACCTCAGGGAGGACATGCATTTCTTTCTAGCTAGGGTGGTGTCAGTGACCTACCAGCCCTGACATTTATATTATTTTCACCTGTGTGGTTGTTGGACTGCGAGGCGCCTCGGATATATCGGTGACTATGGGGAGCTGATGGAGTCATTTGGCTCATTTACGCACCAAAGGGCGAGGAAACGCAGTGTTCAGGCATTTTAATCCACATCGGTGGACCGGCCTTGACGATCCAAGAGTCGATGCGCTCTGACCCTGAGGCTCGGGCTAGAGAGTCTCGAAGACGATGAGGACGATCCCTTGCCTCGGTTCACAGATGGAAATCCAAATTCCAATACAAGATTTTGCGGTTTTGATTGTAGAACCTATATATGGCGACATAGTGGTATGGGGCACTTATGTCGTCTATGATTGATACTTATGATTGAAATTGTTTTGATACTATACACTTATAGTAATAACAAAACATGAAATTTCACGTACCAAGCATTCTTGGATATTATAAGGTAAAAACCCTATCCTCCGACTTGCGTTGCATTGTGTGATGGGACTTGGGTCTTATAATAGCTTCATTGTTCTTTATTTAGCATTGCGCTGTTGTTTTATGCACTGGTACTCTTGGGAGGAAACCAGTTCCGTGTTATACGGCGTGGTCCATTGATTTACCTAACTTTAAAATAAAGATTAATAACTGTTTTAGTTCTCACACCAGTCACATGACTGACCTGGAGTTTATTGTTTTAACCTAAACTCTGGGTGCCCTTATTTTGACACGGGCAGCTAGTAGTTTTGGTTTTGCAGATTTATATTCACAGGATCCTGGTTTACAGCTGGAATGATATCCGTAAAGCTCTATATCCGTATATCTCTTTCAGTTGTGTATAGTATTTATTTCCGTTACATTGTAACTTGTAAATCTCTGATGTTTAGTAAATGTATATTATTTGTTAATACTCTGTATATTCTTGTATTCTGATGAAATTGTTGTAATAAACAATGAAATGTTCTTCTATTTGTGTTTCGATTTGTCGTGTTCTCAAAACAATCGGGGATTTCAAACGGTCTTGGTCGGTTTAGCGATCGATTCGGATCGAGCGAAATTCCTTTATTGTCACATGTGGTATCATAACTTTGGTTTACAGAGCTCGGAGAACAAGGCACATTAGAACCATACGAAAGAATTCATCAGAGATTGGATTAGTAATATCCAATGGGAATGACTCGTTAGAGATGAGATCAGTAGTATCCTAGAACGAGTGTGAAGAGTATATTTTTAGAATGAAAACAATTTTTGTTTTGAAAATTTAAATCAATTATTCATATTTGAATATTTATTTTAAATTGATTTGGACAATCAAGTATATAAAGATTTTGCGTATACGTCTGATCCGCGTGTATTCGAAGTTTTAATATACTGGATAGATATGGAATCACACTCTAGTCACCCGAGAATAATCCTGATGATGGTGCATCATCATCAGCATTTATATTCGAGTGTCGAAAGTGGGATATCTATATATTTCCAATTGACTGGTGTGAGAACCAAAACTAGATAGGATATATTGTTGTGACTTGGCATCAAAAACATGATTTTTTGTATATATATCAAAGTTATGAATTTGAAAAGCTAATCAACTAATTGATGGATGATTGTGTTGTTTGATTATTGTTGTGATTAATTAGAATTTGAACCATTTAGCCAAATTATATCAAATGTTGGACTGAATTGAAAATTGTTTGAAATTGCATGCATATACATGTACTTATGTGTGAACATGTCATAGCAAGGAGGCTAGATCAGAAGAATAAAATTATTTGCCTGACAAATAGGTACATGTTTATTGTATTTCTTGGGTTTTGATGATTTTATGAGCCGATTGGCTAGCCGCTTGGCTGTTTCTTTTTTCCTTTTGGATTAATGAGGGCCATGGGAGGCTATTTGAAATATCCCGAAGCTCCCGGTGCAGGGGAGGTTATGGCGAAATTTTTTAAAAATTTAGGGTGTTAGCCAAATTTTTGAAAAATTTGAAAAGTTCTTAGAAACTGAAAAGTTGAAGAACTTAAGCCGTAAAGAAAATAATGAAAGTAGAGTTGATTAGTTAAACAACTTTCAGCTTCGTTCCTTTTCGGGGACGAAAAGTTTTAAGTGGGGGAGATTGTAATAACCCGGAAATCCGAGCCAATTTAAAATTTTTCTTTTGGCAATTTTAGTGAATTTTGAATATTTAAAATGAATTATTTTAAATAATGACGACGAGAAATTTATTTTGAATAGAATTAGAACGTATATATTTATTTGAATCGTCGTTGGAATATAAATATTTTATTTTAATTATAAAAAGAATTGAAAATGGAGCGGTAGTTTGAAAATTCGATTTCAAATGAATGTACAGGATTCAAAATAAACTGGATTTTAGTGAAACCAAAAATATTTGAATCTATTTGAAAATATCTTTCCAACGAATCCGAAAAATTGAAATTTCATAGCGAGAATAAAAATATATGCCCAGTTGAAAATTCAGAATAGTCGCTATGGAATCTTGGCCCTTAAAAATGGAAATTTTGCAAACGACCTTTGTTTTCGACAAAACCGCTTTTGTTGGATCCGGGATGTCAAGTTATTGCTAGATTCCAAAATTTGTAATTTTTGAAAGCAATATGTGAGCGTGGCGAAAGAAAACGTGTTTTAACAGTTTCAGTCAATTTTGATCAACCAGAAAATGGCAATTTTTCAAACAATCTCAAAATTTGACGAAATTAGTTTTGTTAGGACCGTATCGTCAATACGAAGCTAGAAAATATTTTCGGGAATTTCCAGAGTCAGTATGTGACCCCGGTAAATTGAAATGTGCGTTCAAATTCAATATACATTGATGTATATTTTAATTTGAACGGAAACTAATCGTAACAAGCGAATTAGCGTACGAAACATATCCCATTGTGTTTGGAATGGGGGTAATTAGCTAGGGATGACAGTCGTTGGGTCTCGATTGGAGGTCAGATTTAAAAGTTACTTTATAGAATTAATTAATTAAATATATATTTATATACCCTCTCTACCTCACTCTCTCTCTCCCTAGAAGTCAACTGTCGGTTTTAAAAGAAAAAAACAAAAAATTATTGAAGAGCGACGAAGCCTCCCCATCGAGACCCGCGCCACCGCACCCACCAGGCCGCCGCCGTCGAGGATTGCTCCCTCTCTTCCTCCAGCGCACCTCTTCTCCGTTCTCCCTCCTTCTGCTCAACTCCCTCAAAGGAACCGCACCCCCAAACCAATGCCCAAATCGGAGGAACCCTAGCCATCGCATTACAGCCCTAATCCCCTAACACCCGAGCACAGCCGCCGCCTGGACTCCCTCCGACGATCTCGAGCGCCTAAAACCCCCCCTTCTTCCATTTTAACTGTACGTTTTTATTTTTTTATTATTTTATTTCTACTCTTTTTAGTTTATTTTTATATAAGAGTAATTAGTTTAGTAAAAATAAAAATAGGGTTTTATGTTATTTATGAATAAAGAATTTCATTTTTTGAAAATATAAACTAGAAGATTGTTTTTGAATATAAACTAGAATTTGATTTTGAAAAAAATAGAATAAAATAAAAAATTTATCGTATGATAGAAATGTTTTTATGAAAATAAAAATATGATTTTTATATTATAGAGAGAATAAAAATATGATTTTTATATAGTAGAGATTATAAAAATATGATTTTTATAAGACAAAGAATATAAAAATACGATTTTTATATATGTTGTAGCGAAATAAAAATTCGATTTTTATACGTGTAGCGGATTGAAAATATTTTTTTTATATAATATAAAAATATAATTTTTTATATGTATGAGAATAAAAATATAATTTTTATATATGTAATGAAATAAAAAAATGATTTTTATATGTGTAGCGAATTAAAAAGGTGATTTTTAATATGAAAAGTGTGAAAAGATTGCATTGGAATAGGGGGCAAATCCAAACCGTTCAGAAATGAAATGACGGAGTGGAACTCAAAGGTGAGAACTCCTCACTAAAATTTTCTGTTCAGTTATTTATTTTATAACTGCATATATAAACTGCTCCCCATCGTCCACAGACCATGGACGACTTGTGTGATTGTTTGTGTTGTGAAAATTGATTGTTGGTTGTGATGTAAAATATATATTCATGTGTTGAAATAAAATATATATTCATGTGTTGAAACCATTCATGTGTTGAATAAAATATATATTCATGTGTTGAAATAAAATATATATTCATGTGTTGAAATCAAATATACATTCATGTGTTGAAGTAAAATAAATATTCATTTACAAATCGAACGATTTGTTTATGTACACCGATTTGACTGATATTGACTGGGACGATAAATTTTACACATCGCCCAACTGCACAAATAAAATCTGTGTTTGATTGTTTGAAACCCCACACGGGTGTTGGGATGAAATTGGACATACACCAATCCCAATAATTAGCTGTATGTCGATCGATTGATTGACAGGCTGTTATAAGCATTGAATATTTATATTTGATGCTTATACAGTGTAGAATGCACTCTGGATGATGGGTTATTATTTATCGTTGCTATTATATACATGTGTTGTATGGAATCCATATAAATAATATTATATGGTAATTGAGTGGGTCTCATTCCAATTTAGAAAATAAATTATATTCATGTGTTGAATAAACAAAATAGTCATGTGTTGACAATACTCATGTGTTGAGAATATTCATGTGTTGAAATCAAATATATATTCATGTGTTGAATAAAAGAAAATTCATGTGTTGAAGAAAATATTCATTTGTTCAATAGAATAACGAAGTTGTTGAAAGATATAAAGCCGTATTGATTAGATTTGCGCCATTTTGACGCGAATGATATTTATATCGATTATATTCGTTTTTAAAATGAATATAGAAAAGGAATTGATTTCAAAATATAATATTTTGAAAATACTATCATTTACATATCGATGATATGGAATATTCAATTTTGATTTGAAATTAAATATGAAGTTGAATCGTTTTGAAAATGAATTTAAAACAATTTATAAAATACGTTTTAAAAGAAAATCGACGAAATATATATAATATATATATTATATATATAGAATGGCCTGAATAGAATGCGCCGCGCTGCGGCAGTTCGCGAATTTCGACCATTGACTTCGAATGGACCTTACGAGAGATCCAACCGTCGGATTCTCCTAAAAACCGGAACCGTTGGGTTCGTATCGAAAAGAGCTTTCTAACGAATATTAGAGATTTGAAATCTAATAGTTGGATTTGGAATTATGTTCAAATCAAATTTGGAAAAGGTCGATGTAAGTGCAGTTCGATGGACGTTGATGGAAATCGACTGTACGGGCCTTGATAAAATTATTAAAAATAGTAATAATTTGTATAAAATCATTTGGAATGAATTGGGATGAAAAACTCCATATTTGAAAAGATTAAAATAGATTTTTATCGAAATGAACTAGTTTTGAACTAGAGTTATAATCCATTTATTTTTAAAACATATAAATTGGATTTGAAAGGGTTTTAAAAGTAACCAGAATTTCCAATAATTGAATTGGAATGGATTTGAATCGAAATTGTCTTTGGAATATTTCGATGTTGGATTTCGTTATGATACAGATATTGTTATGAGAATTTGAAAGATATTTATATCGTTATTTCCAATACGATATTTGTTGGTCGTAGAATTTGATATTGAATATAAGCCGATATATTTTCTATTCAGAGCCTTGTATTTAATATTAAATAGGATTTTGGGTTGCCGTGAATGGTATCTTCAATAATACTATTCTGAGACCCAACGGAGTTAAGAAAATCAGAAACTAATTGGAGATTAGTTAAGTTGAATGGTTTCCTAGGTATTGATCTGATGTTGGTTTCGGCCTTCGGGGTTAACACTTAGGGAATTATTCACTTGCTAATTTATGGTTAAAGGCTGATGGAATAGAATGTGATTTTGGGTTTATTGTGAACCGTGTTTAAATGACATCGGTTCTTTAACCCAGTTAAAGACGGGATATGATTTCCCAAGTTAAATAATCATTGATAGTGATTAGTGGGAAGATTAAAACCAAGTGGAGTTTTAATGAATCTTTAATTAGATTGAAATGATCGAGAATGGAGTATCACCAGTTTTGCTCCAGGCGATAGTTAAATCTTTAATTAGATTTGAACGTGAATTGGTAATTGAATTTACCGATAACACCGTGGTGTTAGATATGAAGTATTACCAGTTTTACTTCATGGGATGAATAGGTTGGGATGGGAAATTAAAACAAATGATTACTTCGGTGTGGTTCGCTAATCCCGACTAATTTGAATTGATATTCAAAAGAAGATTAAAGAATAAATTTAAAGAATTTATCTTTGATAAAATTAACGGGAACCTTTCCCAATGTATAAGAGTATATGAATAAAAGAATATTCTGAATTGGAATGAGGCGTATGTTGTGTTTGTGTAACACTTGTTTATTATATATGCAAGTTATTCAGAAAGACCGGGTTTATCCCATTCTGAATAACTGATTCGACGATGTGTCGAGGATGAAGACGGTGGTCAAAGACCGGAGGTCTTCACATCATTTGGATAATTACTGATGATCTTGATTGGGCTGTACACCCAACAGGAGGGAATCAGTTGGTGATCGTCCAGACGTACTTGGAGATCGATGGATATGCGAGGTACAAGGTGCCTCCGGTTTCGTTCAGACCCAGAACGAACTTGTAAATGGACTGTGTGTCTGACATTGGATTTTATTCTGTGTTGATTGATCTCTATTAAATATACATCTATTTGGTGGCTGAGAATTTATTCTCTTGCTTAACACCCTTCTCTGAGACGTACGAGCTCAGGGGTTGTATATCGATAGACATCAGTCGCATGGAGTGAATTGCCCGTGTGACAAATGATCAAGGCTTTTGTTGAAAAGCAGAGTCTTGTGTTTGATGATCAAAGCACGACCTGTGTGGCATAGCTTTGTGTAGCGTGGATTCGCGAGCCTCACACCCCGGTTATGAACCAGAAACGGGAGAGGAACTCAGGGAGGACATGCGTTTCTTTCTAGCTAGGGTGGTGTCAGTGACCTACCAACCCTGACATTTATATTATTTTCACCTGTGTGGTTGTTGGATTGCGAGGCGCCTCAGATATATCGGTGACTATGTGGAGCCGATGGTGTCATTTGGCTCATTTACGCCCCAAAGGGTGGGGAAACGCAGTGTTCAGGCATTTTAATCCACATCGGTGGACCGACCATGACGATCCAAGGGTCGATGCGCTCTGACCCTAAGGCTTGGGTTAGAGAGTCTCGAAGCCGGTGAGGACGATCCCTTGCCTCGGTTCACAGATGGAAATCCAAATTCCAATACGTGATTTTGCGGTTTTGATTGTATAACCTATATATGGCGACATAGTGGTATGGGGCACTTATGCCGTCTATGATTGATACTTATGATTGAAATTGTTTTGACACTATACACTTATAGTAATAATAAAACATGAAATTTCACGTACCAAGCATTCTTGGCTATTATAAGGTAAAAACCCTATCCTCCGACTTGCGTTGCATTGTGTGATGGGACCTGGGTCTTATAATAGCTTCATTGTTCTTTATTTAGCATTGCGCTGTTGTTTTATGCACTGGTACTCTTGAGAGGAAACTCGTTCCGTGTTATACGGCGTGGTCCCTTGATTTACCTAACTTTAAAATAAAGATTAATAACTGTTTTAGTTCTCACACCAGTCACATGACTGACCTGGAGTTTATTGTTTTAACCTAAACTCTGGGTGCCCTTATTTTGACATGGGCAGCTAGTAGTTTTGGTTTTGCAGATTTATATTCACAGGATCCTGGTTTACAGCTAGAATGATATCCGGAAAGCTCTGTATCCGTATATCCCTTTCAGTTGTGTATAGTATTATTTTCCGCTGCATTGTAACTTGTAAATCTCTGATGTTTAGTAAATGTATATTATTTGTTAATACTCTGTATATTGTTGTATTCTGATGAAATTGTTGTAATAAACAATGAATTGTTCTTCTGTTTGTGTTTCGATTTGTCGTGTTCTCAAAACAATCAGGGTCTTCGAACGGTCTTGGTCGGTTTAGCAATCGATTCGGATCGAACGAAATTCCTTTGTTGTCACAAAAACATTGCACCATTTCCTTTAAAAAATTTATGAACTTTAGATGCTTCGGTATTACATTTAACATAAATTATTAATCATCTTATATAAAATACATTTTTAAATTCTTAACTTGTATATTATTATCTAAATCTCGGGAGTACATACGATTATCAAATTCAATTTGTTACATAATCTAATTTTCTATGTTAAATTCATGATTTAAATTCTTTGGTTTAGTTTCAAAACTCCTTGAAATCTTATTATATGTCTAATCACAGAAAATATATACACAAAGCTCAAGGCTGTGCAGTTTATTTCCCACTAATGCCCCGCCATATACTTGCTATATCGTGTAGCGGATTTCTACCACTACACTATTTCCAATAGCCTCTGATATAGCCTTTCCGCTTTAAGCCCCGCTATATTACGATATATCCCATTATTTCAGCTATATTCCGCTATTTCCGCTATATCTTCTATAAAAGAAATGAATTGAAAATGGACATTTTCGCATTATAAATTAGTAAAATTAGTATTTTGATAGAATTTTTTGACATATATTTTCAAAATAGAAAATACTGTAATATTGTAATAAATTAAATCAAACTAAATAATAGTTAACATTTATTTACATATATTTGCACATGCTTTTATTTAAAATTTAGAATGTACTAATTATAATTTTAATTTTAATTTTCCACTTATTTATCATTTGTATATTTGTAAAAGCATTAAATATGAGTTTTATATGCTATTTTAGACTCATCCACTATATCCTGCTATTTCCTCGCTTTATCCCCACTACAACTTTTTGCACCTCCTCCGCATTGGATCCCTGAGCGCTTTAGCTACACAGGCTCGAGGAACCTCAAAATGATATCCAGGATCAGGGTACTACCACATGGTATCCTAATTCCCATTTTTTAAGAAGAAAAATACTCAAGAGAAGGGTTTACTATCCGAGTATGTCACTTTCCGATTTTATGTTATTTCCACGCCACTCAAACTAGTTAACTTAAAAATATTTTCTTTTGAAATATTTACATTTATAAAAGCTTGTAAAATAGTACTATAATTTTATTCTTTAGAAATTTATTTGAAATCCATATTTTTAAATCATTAGGAATTAAATTCCTAAACAATCATGAATTTATTGACAAACATTATAACTTACATTTTATAAAGAAATTCCTTTTGTGTAAGAAAGTTCCCTTGTTAACAAATTAAAATTGCTTATTCACAATTGCCTTATAGTCAAATCATGTAGCTAAATTCACTAGGTGTGATCACCCCAAACTCCCATGCCACGGAAGCAAGGATAATCATTGGAATATAACACATTTATCACAATAGCAGATTACAGATAACAGCATAACACATTAAATCATAGGATAATATCATCATAGCAGCAGGATTAAAAATGTCATCAACATCAGAGTCGCACAGACACAGGATACAACTTAGTACATAAGAAGTTCCAACAAAATAGAAATAAGTCTAGAATATCATTAAGTACAACATAGATAAAATGATGTCTAAATGTTCCAAAATAGAAATAAAAGATAGAGATAATCTTCATCTTCTGCAAAAGAGCACACTCCGCTTCGGTACATATCCAAAATAAGCCTGTTACCTGTCACTTGGCTGCCCGCGTAAAAATAAGGGCACCCGAGTTTGCAAGTGAAAACAAACTATGAGTCAGTCATGGGACTGGTACGAGAAATCTTACTTAACTTATCCAACAACAAGGCTAATCATAGGACCACGCCGCTAACACGGAACGGGTTTACTCCATTGGATTGCCAGTGCATAAAATAAGTAATTTTTTTAAAACAACGCAATGCTTTTTAGAAAAATGAAACCATTATAAGACTCAAGTCCCATCACACGATGCAATGCAAACCGGAGGATGGAGTTTTACCTTATAATGATCAGACATGCTTGATATGTATAAAACAATAATCATTGATATTATTATTAGTGTCTAGTCAGTTTAAAACATTTTCAAAATAAATGTATCAATCCTAGACGGCATAGTACCCCAACCTATTATGCCGCCATATATATGTTTACAATCAAATCCATAATGTCGTATTGGAAATTGTGTTTCCATCATGAGTCGAGGCTAGGGATGGCTCCTCCTAATTCGAGACACTCTAGCAAATGTCTCAGGATCACACCTACGGGCAACCCTTGGATGCGGTAGGGCCGGTCCACAAATACTTTAGTGGATTGGCAATTCCTGAACAATACGTTTCCCGGTCCTATCGGGCCTATCACTTGGCCACTAGCGACCAATATATCGAGGCCTCGCAAACTATCATCCACATAAGTAAAAATGTCTGGGATCCATACCATGACACCACTTCTAGCTAGAAAGAAACGCAAATTCTCCATGCGTTCCTTATCCCGTTTTTGACTCATACCGGGGTGTGAGGCTCGCGAAGTAACGCTATACACAAAGCTATGCTAATTAAAGCTGTGCTTTGATCATCAACCATAAGGCTCTGCTGAATTGACCCAAACTCGCCCTTACAGGAAAGCCCGGATTGAGTTGAGAACACAAAAAATCATAACACAAACAGAAGAACATTTCATTGCTTATTACAACAATTTACATCAGATTACAAGAATATACAGAGTATGAACAAATAATATACATTTGATAAATATCATAGATTTATAAATTATTATACAGCGGAAAATAATACAAAACACAACTGAAAGAAATACGAGGATACAGAACGTTCGAATATAGCTCCAGCTTTAAACCAAGATCCTGTGAATGTAATATTTGCAAAACCAAAACTACTAGTTGCCCGTGTGGAAAGTAGGGGCACACAAAGTTTAGGTTAAAACAATAAACTCCAGGTCAGTCATGTGACTAGTGTGAGAACTAAAACAGTTATTTAAAACTTTACTTTAAAATAAAGAAAATCAAGGGACCACGCCGTATAACACGGAATGAGTTTCCTCCCAAGAATACCAGTGCATATAACAAACAACACAATGCTTTTTGGAAAAATGAAGCTATTATAAGACTCATGTCCCATCACACAATGCAACACAAGCCAGAGGATAGAGTTTTCCCTTATAACAGCCAACATGCTTGGTACATTTAAAACAAATCATTTGATACTATTATAAGTGTATAGTGTATAAAACAAATTCAAATATAAATGTATCAATCATAGGCGGCAAGGGTACCATCTATCATGTCGCCATACTAGGCTCTACAATCAAAACTGAAATGTCACGTATTGGAAATTGGATTCCGTCTAAGGGTCGAGACCAGAGATGGCTCCTCAACGCTTCGAGACACTATAGCAAATGTCTCAGGACTACACACTCTGGTCAACCCTTGGATCGGTTGGGCCGATCCTCTCTTACGATTGAGGATTGGCAATTCCTGAACACACGTTTCCCGGTCCTATCGGACCTATCCATCGGCTCCGTAGTAACCGATATATCCGAGACGCCTCACTATCCATCATCCACATAGGTAAAAAATATAAATGTTTGGGCTTCATACCATGACACCACCCATAGCTAGAAAGAAACGTCATGTTCTCCCAACAGTCCGATCCCGTTTTTGACTCATACCGAGGTGTGAGGCTCGCGAATTAACGCTATACACAAAGCTATGCCCTTTAAGGCCGTTCTTTGATCATCAACCACAAGACTCTGCTTTTCAATTGAAGTCTTGATCATTTGCATATCAGCATGCCACATAGACAATTCACGCCATGCGACTGATGTTTATCGATATATAACCTCCGAGCTCGTACGTCTCAGAGAAGGGTGTTAAGCAAGAGAATAAATTTTCTACCACCAAATAGATATATATTTAATAGAGATCAATCAACACAGAATAAAATCCGATGTCAGACACACATCCATTTACAAGTTCGTTCTGGGTCTGAATGAAACCGGAGGTACCTTACTCCTCGTCCCATATGTCCAATACAGGAGAGAGGTCCTCGCATATCCGGTCGATCTCCAAGTACGTCTGGACGATCACCACTTATTACCTTGTCTTGGGTGTACCTCCCAATCAAGACATCAGTAATCATCCAAATGATGTGAAGACCTCCGGTCTTCAACCACCATCTTCATCGTCGACTAATCGTCAAATCAGTTATTCAGAATGGGTATAAACCCGACCTTTCCGAATAACCCGCCTATATAATAAACATGTGCTATAAAAACACAACATACGCCTCATTCTAATTCAGAATATTCTATTATTCAAATATTCACATTTTTAGGGAAAGGTTCCCATTAATTTTATCAAAGATAAATTCTTTAAATTTATTCTTTGATCTTCCTTTGGATATCAATTCAAACCATATTAAGGTTTTTCAAACTAGTCGGGATTAACGCACCTTACCGAAGTAATCATTTATTTAATTTCCCAATCCCAACCTATTCATCCCATGGAGCAAAACTGGTAATACTCCATAACTAACACCATGATGTTATTGGTAAAATTAATTACCATTTCACGTTCAAATCTAATTAAAGATTTAGCTATCGCTTGGAGTAAAACTGGTGCTACTCCATTCTCGATCATTTTCCGAATTTGATAATTTAAATTATCACACTCTCTTTTCAATCTAATTAAAGATTCATTAAAACTACACTTGGTTTTAATCTTCCCAAAAATCAATATTAATGATTATTTAACTTTGGAAAATCAAACATGTCGCATCAGCATCTACACCGTACTATTGATTTCTGCTTATATATAACCTCTAAGCTCGTACGTCTTAGAGAAGGGTGTTAAGCAAGAGAATAAATTCTCTGCCACCAAATAGATATATATTTAGCAGGGATCAACCATACAGTTCCGTATACATTGTTGGACATGTCATCTTGTCTTTAACTGGGTTAAAGAACTAATGTGATTTAAAACACAGTTCACGATAAACCCAAATCACATTCCATTAATTATGGAATCTTCACGGAAAACAGATCAATATATAGTCGATATCAATTTCTGTATCAGACTAATAATATAAATGGAATAACGACAAAATCTTTTAAATTCCATATATATTAAAAGTCTTCCTCCACAGAATCTCACTTCGATTATTATCAAATCGAATTCCATTCAATTCCAATTTATTATTTTAAATTGGAAAATTTTACTTTGGAAAATTCACATTAAATCTTAATAAAAAGATTTATAAATTACAAATCACATTTCACTATGAATCGGGTTAAAGAACGAATGTCGTTAGAAACACAGTTCACAATAAACCCAATTCATATCCTATTTTATTCCAATTAGATGTTAATTAACTGGAAACTCTAATAATCTTAATTAAAAGATTTATTCTTTTCACATGGTGTTAAAGAACAGTGTTATTTAAGACATCATTCACGACAAACCCAAAATCCAATTCTTTTATTCAATTCTAATTAAATATTAATTAATTAGTAAAACTTCACTAAATCTTAATTAAAGATTTATTCTTTTCTTAACTGGGTTTAAGAACAGTGTTAATGAAGACACCATTCATGACAAACCCAAAATCCAATTTAATATTAAATACAAGGCTCTGAATAGAAATTATCGGCTTATATTCAATATCAAATTCTGAAATCAACAAATATCGTATTGGGAATAACGATATATATATCTTCCAAATTCCTCCACAATATCCATTTAATCATGGAATCCAATATCGAAATATTCCGAAGATAATTTCAATTCAAATCCATTGCAATTCATATATTGGAAATTCTGGTTATTTTTAAAAACATTTCAAATCCAATTTATTTATTTAAAATATTGGATTATAATTCTAGTTCATAACTAGTTCATTCTGATGAAAATATATTTTTGTAACAACCCGCATTCTACGCATCGAAGGATCGTAGAATATTTTTTTTTCTTATATGAAGTCGTATGATCATGTGGCTTTGGGAAACGACCATTGGGGTCATTTCCCATGTTCATGATTTTTGCCGATTTTTAAATGACCGTTTTGCCCCTAGCTGATATTGTTTCGGCCATAACTTTTGATTGGAAAGGATTTTTGACCTAAAACCACTTCCATTGGCTTCGGATGATGGTTTACCTTTGCATAGAGTGGTCACATGCGAAAAACGGACTTACCGTTTGGGAGATATGGCTGAAATAGGGTTTGGAAGGTGAAAAACTGCTTAACCGGGCCAAATAGGATGATTAGTGAATGGGTCCATAACCCATTTTGGGATTAGGGTTATGGGGAGGCTGAAAAGAGTTAGGGTTTCATTCCTTTTCAGTTTTCTAGCCTCCACTTACCTCTAAGAAACCCTAAAAATGGCATCCAACCTCTAAATCACCTCCAAATCACTTTCTAATTAAAGATTAAGCTTAGCAACATCAAATCAAGAGATATCTTCACCAAATCAAGATTAGAGCTGCTGTTTAGCATTGTTATTCGCGCCCAAACAGAGATTTATTCCAGATCTAAGGTTTATTTGTGGCTAAGGTGAGTGATTTGCATAGTTCCTCACTAATTATGGTTAATTAACGGTAATTAGTGTTAATTAGCGAATTTAAACATGATAAAAATCTGGAAAAATACTTATAAATTCTTGAATGATGTTTTAGACCTCTGATATGAACTTGAGTTAATTTGGTTATGTTTTGCTAATCCTATCGTTAATTATGCTTGAACATGTTTAAGGGAAAATATGGGGTTTTGGCTATGCTTGATCCATTTTAACCTATCATATTTATGTTTTGGTGTTTGAGGTCACTTCTACTTGTTGCTATGACTGTATGGTATGCTTTGTGATTGACTAGAATAGTTAGAATGGTCGAAAACGCCGTCGAATGGCGTAAAACACTCACTGGAAAAAGTTGCAGGAAAATGGTGCAGACTTTCAGATCGGATCGGGGGAATGGGCTCGGACCGGATAGTGGACTGGGCAAGGGATCATCGAACCGAACCGAGGCTTGGCACAAGGGAAAGTATGGCAAGAAGGAAGGCCACAATGGTTAAACTGGGATCGGATCGAGCTAAAGAAGGGGAAATCGGATCGACTGAAGGGAAGAGAAGGGGATCGTAATGGAAGAGGAAGGAGAAGTGGATCAGATTGAAGATCAGGAACCCGAACCGAACCGATGGAGCAAGGGTACACCGAACCGAACCAAGACGCATCTACCCGACCCGACCCGCCAGAGAACACCCGAACCGAACCGATGTACTACGAAGGGACTTGGAGGCCACGATCCGACCTAGAGCACTTGGAAGAGACCGATCCGAACCGACAGAGAAGAAGAGTTGAGGATCCGAACTGATCCAGGGATGACCAAAAACCCGAGATGCAAAGGTAGTCCAAATGGAAGTTAGAGCTCAGGATCCAGTTGGGAACCAATGAGTTCACTTCATGATTGGGCTTTGCTGCGGGACGTGTGCTAAGGAGTTGTCGACGTTCAAAACTTCGATTCACCACTGAAAGGAATGATGGGCTACGTATCAATGTAGTAGAGTCATTATGACTCGAGGGGCAAAGTGATCGTAGCAGGACTACGTATCAGTGCAGTAGAGTCATTATGACTCAAGGGGCAAAGTGATCGTAGTAGGACTATGAGCCAGTGCAGTGGAGCCATTGTGACTCCCTGGGGCAGAGTGGACATAGTAAAGGATTAGTAAGGCTATGAGCCAGTGCAGCGGGGTGTGTACGACTCCATGGGGCAAAGTGGACATAGCGAAGGATTAGTGGCTATGGATCAGTGCAGTGAAGCCGTTGTGACTTCATGGGGCAGAGTGATCATAGCAAAGTATTGGGTGATCGAAGTGGTGGATATCGTATGCTTTACGCACTGAGTGAGAGATGTGAGGATGGTTGCTATGCTTGATTGTTTGCCATCATTATGACATGCACACCCCCACCCTGTACTCTTTACATCGTATGTAGTGGCACCTTGGAGTATTGTACAGTATGTAGTGCTAACTCTTTGGTTGCAGGTCCATGTTGGGGTATGGTTATTTGTACCTGTTATTGTTCTGTTTAGCTACTTATCGCCCATACCAGACTTTTTGTCTGAACCAGAGTTTTATGTCTCTTCTTATTACTCTGGGTGCTCTCACGAGCAGACTAGAGACAGGTTAGCTGGTGATGCGCGAGTAGCAGATTCGGAGGCAAGCAGGAGGCTTCCACGTATGATATATATATATAGATATCCTCCCTATGTCGTTGCTGGTCACTACTTTGGGCATTAGTAGTGTACCTTTCTTGTTTAGCTTTTTGTGACAGTTTTTAAAAGTTGTAATAATGTTGGCTTTGGATCATAAGCTGTACTTTGGATTTTCCGCTGCTATGGTAGTTTGTTTCAGCTTATACACTATCTCACCTGTTTTATGTCAAGTATGTTGTTATTATATTTTGTTCCATGCGCTGTGAGACATTCTATAGGTTCTTTGTTGATTCTTCGTCTTCTTCCTTTCTTTCCGATGACCGTCCTGTGCTAACTGGACATGTGTACAACGCACTTTTGGAGTAAATGTCGGTTGGTGCGGGGCGGGCCATCACATTTGGTATCAGAGCTCTAGGTTGCGTAGTTAACCTAGGAAAAGACACTAGGGAGAGAGAGTACGTATATGAGAGTGCATATTTGTGATTACTTTGGTTTTCAATAGCTACACACATATATATATACTATTAGTATAACTATGGATGAAGTCCTACTGCACTAGCACCACTATGGAGATGGTTAATCGTTTTCTCTTTACAGATTGAACGATGAGCCGATATGCAAGAGGTGCTGGTAGAGGGACCAATAATGGGAATGTTCCTGACATGAGGACGATGTTCACTGACTTCATGAGAGAGATGCTTAGGGATGTTCGGGGAGCAGTTCCCAATCACGGTAATGGTGTTGGTCCAGTAGTGCAGGCGCTAGGGCCGATTTCGCCAAGCTGTCCAAGGATTACATTAACCTTGGTGGGAAGCCGTTCCACGGAACGGAGTCGGCCACGGATGTTCAGGATTGGTTGGATAGCTGTGATCGTATCTTTGACGACTTGGGTATCGAGGATGCGATGAAGAGAAGGCAAGCGTCTCGTCAGCTGCAAGGGCGAGCGATGAATTGGTGGAATGCTATTAGGACAGCCACTCCAGAGGATCAAGTTACTTGGGATCAGTTTAAGGCTCGCTTTAGCGACAAGTTTATCCCAGCTGCTCAGAAGTCGGAATTGTTTAGTAAGTTCTTGGAGCTTAAGCATAATGGTAGGGCAGTCTCGGACTATATTGCTGAGTTCAACACTTTGTCAAAGTATGGATTATCCCTTACGATACTCCCGAAAAGAAGAATGAGAAGTTCATTACTGGTTTGGATGGATACTTGGGGGAAAGGCTTATTAACCACATCGATGAGACGTTTGAATCGATTGTGGGGAAAGCTTTGAGATCAGAGAGTCTTTACCCTAAGTCAAAGACTGAGGTTGCATCTGCAGAAGGGCTGAAGCCGCAAGCAGGCGGTGGAGGCAAGAATAACTCTCAGAATAAGAGGAAGCAGAACCAAACTAAGGATGGCCAGAAAAAGAGTAAGAAAGATGTTGAGTGCTTCAGCTGTGGTAAGAAGGGCCATAATGCCAAAGAATGTCGGGCCAAGCCAGCGGATAGAAAGTGCTACAACTGTGTCCAAGTGGGACATCATAAGGATAAATGTCCACAACCTCTTAAAGAGAAGCAGATTGTGAAAGCATATGCTATTAATGTTGTTCCTTCTTCGTCGAATGCCCCAACTGCGGCGGAGAAAGGAAAGAATGTTGTCATTCAAGGTATGCTTTCTATTCTTGATGTAACTGTTCGAGTTTTGTTTGATATTGGGGATTCCCGTTCCTTCATATCTAGTGACCTGGTAGATAGGTTGGGACTGGAACCCGAGATAGTCGATAGACCGTTGGTTGTGACGAACCCGATTGGTGGTTCGACTAACCTTAGTATGATTTGCCGAAATTTGTTCTTATCGAGTCATGGATGTATGTTTGTTTGTGATTTCTTTGTTTTGGGCTTTATTGGGTATGGCATTATATTGGGGGTCGATTGGGTCCAAAGATATGGGGTGGTGGTAGACTGTGAGGGCTTTTTGGTGACAGTTAGGGCGGATGATGGGCGGAGGGTAGTGTTTGGTAGTCTACCTAGTGATGGGGTAATGGCTAGTTTTATAAATTCCCTCGACATCCCGCATGATGAGTTGTCAGATGTGCCCGTGGTTGGCCAGTATCCGGACGTCTTCGAGGAAGTGACCGAGCTTCCACCACACCGAGAGATTGAGTTCCGTATTGATTTAATGAAAGATGCCAGACCTATAGTGATGCCACTTCGGCGTACGGCACCAAGGGAGCAGCGATAGCTCAGGGTGCAAGTAAGTGATCTTTTGAAGAAGGGGTTTATTAGAAGAAGTGTCTCCGAGTGGGGAGCACCAGTTGTGTTTGCCACTTAGGCAGATGGTTCCCTTCGTTTGTGTGTGGACTATCGCGAGTTTAATAAGGTGACGAGGAAGAATAAGTATCCTCTACCACGGATATATGATTTGTTTGATCAACTGGAAGGAGCAAGAGTGTTCTCCCAGTTGGACCTCGCGACAGGATTTCATCAACTCCGAGTAGCGGTTGAGAGTGTTCCGAAAACGGCATTTAGGACACCGTCTGGATTTTATGAGTGGTTGGTCATGCCATTTGGGTTGACCAATGCACTAGCATACTTCGTGGATCTTATGAATAGAGTATTTAGAGATCAATTGAATAAGTTTGTTCTTGTGTTCATAGACGACATCCTTGTTTACTCGAGGACAGAGGAGGAACACAAGGGACATTTGAGGATAGTGATGGAGGTGTTGAGAAAACACCGATTGAAAGAGAAATTTTCTAAGTGTCACTTCTGGAGGAGGGAAGTGAGATTCTTGGGCCATGTTGCTTCAGAGAATGGTATTGTCGTGGACTTTGCGAAGGTGGCTACGGTACAAGATTGGCCTACGCCCAAGAATGCAACAGACGTAAGAAGCTTCTTGGGGTTAGCTGGGTATTATCGTAAGTTTATCCAGGACTTCTCCAAGATAGCGGCACCGTTGAATCAGTTGACTAAGAAGAATCAAGCCTTCGTATGGGACGGAGTGTGTGAGAATGCATTCAAGAGTCTAAAAGAAAAGTTGACGCGTGCGCCAGTGTTAGTCATTCCAAAAGGGAATGAAGAGATGACGGTATACACGGATGTGTTTGGTACCAGACTAGGTACTGTATTGATGCAAGGAGGTAGGGTTGTAGCTTATGCTAGTCGGCAACTAAAGCTGCATGAGAAAAGGTATCCTACACATGATTTGGAACTGGCAGTGATCGTGTTCGCGTTGAAGATGTGGAGACATTATCCCTTGGGAGAGAGATTCGAGTTGTTTACCGATCATAAATCGTTAAATTATCTCTTCTCTCAGAAGGATCTGAATCTTCGTCAACAGAGATGGTTAGAGTTCTTGGCTTCGTACGATTTTGATATCGCATATACACCTGGGAAAGGTAATGCAATAGTCGATGCCTTGAGTAGGAGACATGCCAGTTTAGGGGCTATGTTTCTTGAATGGAAGCAAGTGGAGTATATCGCAGGGTTTGATTTCAGACCAAAGTGTGAATTGGATCCAGGGTTGTTAGCTAGTTTGACGATCAGACCCACTTTGATTGAGAGGATTGGTTCCAGTCAGAGGAACGATCCTAATCTATTGGAAATCTTCTCCAAGTTAGAGATGAATATCGATGGTGAGGAGATGAATTTGTATGGGCTTGATCGAGAAGGATGGTTTCGAAAGAATGAAAGACTAGTTGTACCCAACGTGAATGGTTTGAGAGATGAAGTGCTTAGGGAGTGTCATCACTCAAAACTGACTATACACCCCGGTGGTGATAAGATGTATCGAGACATGAAGCAGACTTACTACTGGGAAGGGATGAAAAGAGACGTTGGGAAGTTTATATCCAAGTGCATGAATTGCCAGCTAGTTAAAGCCGAGCAAAAGAAGCCTAGTGGTTTTTTGCAACCATTAGAAATTCCCAAATGGAAATGGGAGCAAGTCTCTATGGATTTCATTGATGGTTTACCAAGAACTAGATCGGGACATGATAGCATTTGGGTAATTGTGGATCGATTGACCAAGAGTGCAAGATTTATACCAGTCAAATCGACCAGAACGGCAGCTAAGTTAGCAGAACTATATTTGACGTGGGTAGTGAGATTTCATGGAGTACCTAAAAGCATTGTGAGTGACCGAGACCCATTGTTTACTAGTAGGTTTTGGAAGAGCTTACAAGAGGCTCTAGGGTCGGAATTATATCTCAGTACTGTGTATCATCCTCAAACCGGCGGTTAGACAGAGAGGGTGAATCGTATATTGTAAGACCTCTTGAGAGCTTGTATATTGGATTTTGGTGGATCATGGGATGACCATTTGCATCTAGTAGAGTTTGCATATAATAATAGCTACCAATCCAGTATCGGTATGGCTCCATATGAAGCTTTGTACGGAAGACCATGCAACTCACCATCATGTTGGATTGAGACCGGTGAGAAGTTTGTGCTTGGACCAGATGTGGTAAGGGAAACTTCAGATAAGATTAAGATCATTCAACAACGGATGAAGGCTGCCCATGATAGGCAGAAGAGTTATGCTGATAAGAGGAGAAGAGACTTAAAATTCTCCGTTGGTGACTTGGTGTTTGTCAAGACTTCTCCGTTGAAGAGCGTGATACGATTTGGCAGGAGAGGCAAATTGGCACCAAGATTTGTTGGCCTATTCCCAGATCTCGAACAAGTTGGGAATTTGGCATATAGAGTTGACTTACCCGAAAAGATGGTGGGAGTTCACAACGTATTTCATGTTTCCCAGCTAAGGAAGTTCGTGCACGACCCAGATATGACTATTTCACCTGATCAGTTAGAGGACCTCGAAGTGGAACCCGAGGCGGTTGGGAACCGCAAGCCGATTCGTATTGTCGTGCACGATACGAAGCAACTTCGAAGGAAGGCGGTGAAGTTAGTCAAGGTTCAGTGGGGCGAGAACGAGAATGATTGTACTTGGGAGACAGAGGAGAGCATTAGAAAGACGTATCCAGAACTCTTTGCTTGGTAAGATTTACTTTGCAATTTAATTATTCCGCATGCTAGGATAGACTTGTTTTGCTTGTTTTGCATGTTTGATTGTTGTTTTATGGCTGATAGGCATGCGGGACCCTTTGTGTGTTTTGGTTAGGGAATTTCGGGGGCGAAATTTCTTAAGGAGGGAAGAATGTAACAACCCGCATTCTACGCATCGAAGGATCGTAGAATATTTCTTTCTTTCTTATATGAAGTCGTATGGTCATGTGGCTTTGGGAAACGATCATTGGGGTCATTTCTCATGTTCATGATTTTTGCCGATTTTTAAATGACTGTTTTGCCCCTAGCTAATTTTGTTTCAGCCATAACTTTTGATTGGAAAGGATTTTTGACCTGAAACCACTTCCATTGGCTTCGGATGATGGCTTACCTTTCCATAGAGTGGTCACATGCGAAAAACGGACTTACCGTTTGGGAGATATGACTGAAATAGGGTTTGGAAGGTGAAAAACTGCTTAACCGGGCCAAATAGTATGATTAGTGAATGGGTCCATAACCCATTTCGGGATTAGGGTTATGGGGAGGCTGAAAAGAGTTAGGGTTTCATTTCATTTCAGTTTTATAGCATGCACTTACCTCTTATAAACCCTAAAAATGGCCTTCAACCTCTAAATCACCTCCAAATCACTTTCTAATTAAAGATTAAGCTTAGTAACATCAAATCAAGGGAGATCTTCACCAAATCAAGATTAGAGCTGCTGTTTAGCATTGTTATTCATGCCCAAATAGATATTTATTTCAGATCTAAGGTTTATTTGTGGCTAAGGTGAGTGATTTGCATAGTTCCTCACTAATTATGGTTAATTAGGGGTAATTAGTGTTAATTAGCGAATTTAAACATGATAAAAATCTATAAAAATACTTATAAATTCTTAAATGATGTTTTAGACCTCTGATATGAACTTGAGTTTATTTGGTTAAGCTTTGCTAATCCTATCGTTAATTATGATTGAACATGTATAAGGAAAAATATGGGGTTTTGGCTATGTTTGATCCATTTTAACCTATCATATTTATGTTTTGGTGTTTGAGGTCACTTCTACTTGTTGCTATGACTGTATGGTATGCTTTGTGATTGATTAGAATAGTTAGAATGGCCGAAAACGCCGTCGAATGGCGTAAAACACTCGCTGGAAAAAGTTGCAGGAAAATGGTGCAGACTTTCGGATCGGATCGTGTAACAACCCGAATTTTAATAACATGTTGAAACTAGAAACCAGGGTATAATTAACTTTTAAAGTGAGAATCATGGGAAATGGGTCGTTCCATTGCGTTCGTCTCGGAATTCTGCATGAAATCGAGTCCGAGTTTTCGAAAATCGGAGTTCGTATGACCAAGTTATGACCTCTAGAAGTTTCACGAATTTTCAGAATTGAAAACAGCTCAGAAATCCGAATTCAAAATTCAAATTTCAAGTTTCAAAAATGAGTACCTGGTCCAAAGGGGGTCGACCACCCAGTCGACCTCCCTGGTGCTGGGTCGAGCCCAGGTCGGCTGAGTTGATTCGTGGGTGCGTTTTTCGGGCCTGTGACGAATTTTGACAGTTCAGATGAGTTCTAGGGTTAATCTGAGGGCCTAAACTAGTTGCTACGCCTATAAAAACACCCTAAGTCCTAACCTAATTCATAACAAATCATTCTTACACCTAAATGCTGCTGGATTCCCTCTTGATCATGGCCGCCGCCTCTAATAAACTTCCTAAGCTTTCGTACACAATCCGATTCGAAGATTAAGGCTTCTACAATGATTCAAGACAATAAATCAACAACGTCACTGCAACATTCTACAACAAATTCAGTTCTTAATTCATTTGCCATGCTCTGTAAGTGCTAGTTACTTTTAGATTTAAACATTTAATTATAATATGGACATGAAATAAAGTGGAATTGGATCTAAGTATGTTTATCGATTCAGACCTATTTCTGTTGCTTCTTGAATCTTGAGTTTTTGAGACTTGTCTATCTTTATTCTCATGTCAAGTTCATGATCTATTCAGCCTGTTGTAAATCAGTTTTCTCAATTCATGTTGATATTATTATCAAGTTGTAATCTTCATGCCTATGATGATGTTTTTCTCTCTGATCTTATTTTTATGCAAAATTCTATCTTCCCCTATTTATTTTCTTTTGATGAACCTAGGTCAATTTCGGACCTAGGCCTAAACTACGATATACGTGCGATGGTATACGGGGGAAATATTGGAATATTGCCTAGTGGAATATATGTGTTTGGTGGAATTGATGGCATAACATAAAAATTGGATATTTGGGTATTACTACCATTAACATGAAATTGGATATTTGGGTATTGTCATTAAAATGATAATTGCAAGAATGGGGATTGGCATATGTAATTTGATATAGATCTTGATATATGTAATCTGGCTAGAACTTGTTATGGGTAAATTGGTGTAAACGTGGTATACATGTAATTTTGGGTATAAAACTTGATCTATGTAAATTAAGCATAACTTTGTAAACATGTAAATCATGAAACTTGGTACATGTGTAAATTGGCATGAAAATTGGCATGCATGTAAAACGGCATGAATTGAACATATGTAAATTTGGTATGAATTGGGCATATGTAAAAACTGACATGTAATCTAGAACTTGGGCATATGTTAATTATGTAAAATTTGGAGTTGAAACATATATGATAATTTATGACTTGGTAGAGGTTTAATATGAACGCGCCTAAGTTGGGTTTTGGGTAACTGTCATGTATTGTAAATAAAAGGCTATAACTTGGCATAACCTTATAGTGAATTATGATAATAATTTGGGAATACACTTTGGGGGCAAAAACGTGAATTATGAACTTGATAATTGACATATAACAGGAAATATGAACGTAGTCGGAACATGAACATTCCTATATGTTAAACACATGAACTGATATTGGGGTTTTGGGTGGAATACGACCATTAATGAACCTTTGACACGAGGTTAGACTCAGTTTGTGGTGAAAATCTGCCTGGAACCGCCCGGCAAATCCAGTAGCCACAAAGTGTCAGTCTAATGTGAGAGGTTGAAGGCCGAATTGTAGGCGCAACGGTGTATGACACAAGGTTAGACCCAGTTTGTGGTGTAAATCTGCCCGGAACCGCCCGGTAAATCCAGTGACCACAAAATGCACGGTCTAATGTGAGAGGTCATGATTCGTTCGTCATAATGAATGAATTAAGGAATACTAACCATAATAAGACGTGGGTATGGTTAGAGGTTTAGGTGGGATGACATGGAAATTTGACATGTAAATGTGGACCTAACCGGTATGAGTTAAGAACATGTAAAACTTATAAGTGTGGGCTCAACCAATATGATATGAATGGGTGGGTTAAGTAACGTGGCTAGGCTAATGACACTTAACTGTTATAACATGACTAGCGGATTGGTTGGGCTAACTTGAATAGGTTGATAACACCCAATCGATATAACCTGATGCGTGGTAGGGTTAAGTAAACACACGAGGGTAACACTTAACCATTATAATATGACTGGTGGATGGGGTCAAGTTAACATGCACTTAACCAATATAACGTGATGCGTGGTAGGGTTAAGAAACAACAGAGGGTAACACTTAACCGTCACAACATGATAAGTAGGTGGGCTAAGTCAATGTACACTTAACCAATATGACATGACATGCGGTGGGGTTAAGTTAACACAAGGGAGAACACTTAGCCTGTATAACAAGGCTTGCGGTAGGATTAAGTAACACAAGGAACAACACTTAACCGATATAACATGATGTGTGGTAGGGTTAAGTAAAACAAGAGAAAACACTTAACCAACTTAACGTGATGGACGGAGAGGGTTAAGTACATATCGGGTTGGTGGGTAATATTAGTAAATATAGGCCCACAAACTTAACCATTAATAAGCATGCTTGAATCGGTGGGTTAAGTACATCACGGGAAGGTGGGTAATATCTGTATATATATAGGCCCATAAACTTAACCAGTAGGAAACCCTAGTAACGGGGACCCATTTCAGCAGTAACCCAATTAGGTATCATGGTACCCTGAAACTAGGCAGGGTGGGGCACGATTACTGGGCTGATTGTAAGCGGTCAGAAGCGACGACGGCGGGTGCACAGTGTGGGTTCTAACGGGGTGCGGGCGTGCACACACTCCGAAGCAGACAAACAGGGCACTGGGGCACCAGTAGTATAACATATGTATTCTAGAATTGCGTCGGGCCGCCACCATGGGTCTTGATACACCCCATGGTGGGACCAGCATAGGTATCTACAATCATTGGGGGCCGTATGACACACATAGGTAGCATAATCCCTAGGTTGGTCCTAGGTGGCATAAACCCTAAATCCGAGAAGTGTTCAATAGGTAGCATAATCCCTAGGTTGGACCTAGGTGGCATAAATCCTGGTTGAATCTAGGAAGCGCTCGATAGAAAACTCTAGATTAGATCTAGGTAATAAATAATAGATGTACACATGAAAGAAACCTTAATTTCGGGGAATGGGATCACGTTATGATTTTATCATTTTATATAGATTACTAGTTGGGACACTAGTTATGTGGTGCAGAGCAAATAGATATCATTTTAATGGTGAACAGAGAAATCTTGCGATGCTTGATAGAAATCTTGCGAAACTATACTTAGTTCATCTTGAATGGGAACCTTGCAATGTTATACATGACAGAAATCCTATGATGTTTTTCTTAGTTATCGTGCCTGTAGCTTATCTTGTCATCGTGCTTATGTTTACTTTCAGTTTATTCATGCCATGTTATCTTTACCTGTTTTTATGCTGAAAGTCACTAGGACTTACTCAGTCTTTATGACTGACCCGTTTTGTTTCGCCTCGTTTTCTTCCGTTCTCCCCCCCCCCCCAGGTTCGCAGGGTGGGAATACAGCTTAGTTCGGATCTTACCAAGCTCCTAGGATCTTTCACGAACGACTTGGATTTCTCTTGGCTATGGCTTGCTTTACTGCTTTACTGGGGAATACTACAATTTATTTTCATGCTTCTTTGTTTTTGAGCAAGACATATATTTTATCTATGTAATTGGGTATTTGAAAGTTGATGGGCTTTTATTGTAAACAATTATATTTAATAAATGATTTGAAGTACTTCTACTTTACCTTCCGTTGTTGTATATATGTCTGTCTTGTAATATTTCTGTTCCAGTACCCATAATGCTCCATCGAAGCTAAGGCATTCCCTTTGTGAGTGACCTTAACGGATGTGGGGTGTTACAGATCGAGGGAATGGGCTCGGACCGGATAGTGGACTGGGCAAGGGATCACCGAACCGAACCGAGGCTTGGCACAAGGGAAAGTATGGCAAGAAGAAGGCCACAATGGTTGAACTGGGATCGGATCGAGCTAAAGAAGGGGAAATCTGATCGACTGAAGGGAAGAGAAGGGGATCGGAACGGAAGAGGAAGGAGAAGTGGATCGGATCGGAGACCAGGAACCTGAACCGAAGGAGCAAGGGTACACCAAATCGAACCAAGACGCATCTACCCGACCCGACCCGCCAGAGAACACCCGAACCGAACCGATGTACTACGAAGGGACTTGGAGGCCACGATCCGACTCGGAGCACTTGGAAGAGACCGATCTGAACCGACAGAGAAGAAGAGTTGAGGATCCGAACCGATCCAGGGATGACCAAAAACCCGAGATGCAAATGTAGTCCAAATGGAAGTTAGAGCTCAGGATCCAGTTGGGAACCAATGAGTTCACTTCATGATTGGGCTTTGCTGCGGGACGTGTGCTAAGGAGTCGTCGACCTTCATAACTTCGATTCACCACTGAAAAGGAATGATGGGCTACGTATCAGTGCAGTAGAGTCATTATGACTCGAGGGGCAAATTGATCGTAGCAGGATTACATATCACTGCAATAGAGTCATTATGACTCGAGGGGCAAAGTGATCGTAGTAGGACTATGAGCCAGTGCAGTGGAGCCATTGTGACTCCATGGGGCAGAGTGGACATAGTAAAGGATTAGTAAGGCTATGAGCCAGTGCAGTGGGGTGTGTACGACTCCATGGGGCAAAGTGGACATAGCGAAGGATTAGTGGCTATGGATCAGTGCAGTGAAGCCGTTGTGACTTCATGGGGCAGAGTGATCATAGCAAAGTATTGGGTGATCGAAGTGGTGGATATCGTATGCTTTACGCACTGAGTGAGAGATGTGAGGATGGTTGCTATGCTTGATTGTTTGCCATCATTATGACATGCACACCCCCACCCTGTACTCTTTACACCGTATGTAGTGGCACCTTGGAGTATTGTACAGTATGTAGTGCTAACTCTTTGGTTGTAGGTCCATGTTGGGGTATGGTTATTTGTACCTGTTATTGTTCTGTTTAGCTGCTTATCGCCCATACCAGACTTTTTGTCTGAACCAGAGGTTTATGTCTCTTCTTATTACTCTGGGTGCTCTCACGAGCAGACTAGAGACAGGTTAGCTGGTGATGCGCGAGTAGCAGATTCGGAGGCAAGCAGGAGGCTTCCACGTATGATATATATATAGATATCCTCCCTATGTCGTTGCTGGTCACTACTTTGGGCATTAGTAGTGTACCTTTCTTGTTTAGCTTTTTGAGACAGTTTTTAAAAGTTGTAATAATGTTGGCTTTGGATCATAAGCTGTACTTTGGATTTTCCGCTGCTATGGTAGTTTGTTTCAACTTATACAGTGTCTCACCTGTTTTATGTCAAGTATGTTGTTATTATATTTTGTTCCATGCTTTGTGAGACATTTTACAGGTTCTTTGTTGATTCTTCATCTTCTTCCTTTCTTTCTGACGACCGTCCCGTGCTAACTGGACATGTGTACATCGCACTTTTGGAGTAAATGTCGGTTGGTGCGGGGCGGGCCGTCACAATTTTTATCTTTACAAACATGGAATTTTTCATCCAAATTCTTTCCAAATCATTTGTTATGATTTTACACAAATTATCAATATTTTTAATAATTTTATTAAGGCCCTTTCAGTCGATTTCCATAAACGGTCATCGAACTGCACTTACAACGACATTTTCCAAATTTGATTTGGACATAAATCCAAGTCTAACCGTTAGATTTCAAATTTCTTGTATTCTTGGAAAGCTCTTTTCGATACAAACCCAATGGTTTCAGTTTTAGGAGAATCCGACGGTCCGATCTCCCGTAATGTCCATTCGAAGTCAATGGTCGAAATTCGCGAACTATCGCGGCGCGGCGCGTTCTATTCAAGCCATTATATATATATATATTTCATCGATTTCCATTTAAAACGTATTTTATAAATCGTTTTAAAGACGATTTCAACTTCATATTCAATTTTAAATCAAAATTGAATATTCCATATCATTAATATATAAATGATAATATTTTCAAAACATTACATTTTGAAATTACTTCTTTTTCGATATTCATTATAAAAATGAATAAAATCGATATAAACATCGTTCGCGTCAAAATGGCGCATATCTAATCAACACGGCTTATATATTTTTCGATATATTCGTGTCTATCCCAAATCGGACATCAAAATCATATTTTGATCCACTACTGGATATTATTTTAAAATATTAGTTATTTTAAAATATTCATCATTCGTCTTTTTAAAATATTCGTTAATTTAAAATATTCGTTCTTTCCGAATTGGAATCAGACACAGTCAATTACCATATAATTTTATTTATATGGTTTTCATACACACATGTACACAACAATAATCAAACACAGTCAACCATCATCCAGAGTGCATTACACAACTGCATAAGCATTAAATATAAATAATTAACGCTTGCAACAGCCTGTCAATCAATCGATTGACAAACAATTGAACAATCGGGATTAGTGTATATCAAATATCATCCCAATACTCATGTTGGGTTTCAATCAATACACACCAATTTTATTTGTGCAGTTGGGCGATGTGTGAAATATATCGTCCCAATCAACATCAGTCAAATGAGTGAACATAAACAAATCATTTGATTTGTAAATGAATATTTATTTTCATTTATATACTCATTAAAAATTATATTCATTTATACAATAAAAATGATATTTTTATTGTTCTAAGATTTTTAGAAAATTTCGGCAGCATAACTGCGCGATACTTGAATCGGAATAAGGTCTAGCCTTATTCCTCACCTAATAATGGCTCGTGCCATATACAAACCAAATTCTAATCAATTCTTTTCACTTCCCAAATCAAATTCAAACAAATAATCCAATCAACCAAACAACCAAACAAGCATGGTTTCAAACAAAGATGTCGGGTGCTATTAAGCACCGTCTGCATCCTAGTATATATTTAACTAGAACGTAATTAGAGTGAGAAGTTCTCACCTTTGGGATCCACTCCTCCAGTTTTATTTCTGAATTTCTAAACCATTTGGATTTGCCTGAAATTCCAACGTAATCATTTCGACGTTGTTCACAGTAAAAATCACATTTTTAATATGATGTTTATATATTTAATAATCGCATTTTATATCGCTATATATATAATAAAAATCAAACTTTTTATATAACTAAAAATCTAATTTTTATCAGCTAAAAATCATTCCTTTTCTAACTAGAAATCATTTATATAAAAATCGCATCTTTAAAATGATTTCATTCATATAGGAATCATATTTTTATAGTCTCCCTTTCAATATAAAAATCATATTTTTATAATTTATCTTTCAATATAAAAATCATATTTTTATAATTTATCTTTCAATATAAAAATCATATTTTTATAATTTTTCTTTCAATATAAAAATCATATTTTTATATTTCTCTTTCAATATAAAAATCATCTTTTTATAATTCGAATATATATAAAAATTATATTTTTATCTTCATGTAATCTATATAAAAATCATATTTTTACAACGCTACTTCCTATATAAAAATCATATTTTTATAATGCTAAAAATCATATTTTTGTAACGCTTTTCTTATATAAAAATCTAATCTTTTTATTTATAAAAATCTAATCATTTTATTTGTAAAAATCCTATCTCTATCATGTTATACATAGAATAAAAAAAATTCTATTTTTTTATTATTAAAAATCATATAAAATTATAATTTTTAGTCAAAGAAGGGAGGAGGAGGGGCTGAGGTGGCGCCGGAGCTTGTAGGTGGCGGAGGAGATTTGCTGGCCAGGGGAAAGGCAGCACAGGCTGAGGGGAGGTTGGGTGGTGGCGGTTTGCTATTTTATAATGGGGGAAGAGAGGGAAAACGACGGAGAAGGAGGAAGGGAAGGGGCTATGGTCGGAGGAGAGGGGGAGGGTCTCGCCGTAGGCGGTGGCGGTAGGGGGAGACGGTGCGCGCGGTGGTGAGGCGACTAGGGCTGACGGGAATCAGCGGTTTCCTCTTTTCTTTTTTCTTTTTTTATTTCTGAAAGGAACGGGGAGAGAGAATAGTGAGTGGGTTGACCAAGTAATATATATATATATATTTAATTTAATTTTAATTCCAAAAAGTTATTTTTTCTATTCGAACTCCAAATTGAACCCACCGACTGTCGTCCCTAGCTAATTACCCTCATTCCGAATGTAATGGGATATGACCCGTAAGTCAATTTGACTGTTTCGATCAGTTTTTGTTAAAATTAAAATAAATATAACTTTCAAATTTGATTTTAACGTATATTTTAGTTTACTAGGCCCACATACTGACTCCAAAAATTCCAAAAAAAAAATCTAGCTATGTTTTGACGATACGGTCCTAACAAAACTAATTTCATCGAATTTGGAGACCATTGAAAAATGTTCATTTTCTAGTAGATTAAATTCAAACTGAATTGACCAAACACGTTTAAATCCGCCACGCTCACATATTGATTCCAAAAATTAGAAAATTGCAATCTAACAATAATTTGACATTCTAGATCCAACAAAAGTGGCCTCGTTGAAAACGGAGGTCATTTGCAAAATTGCTATTTTTAAGGGCTATATATTATATAAAATTCCATAACGACTATTCTGAATTTTCAACTGGACATAACTTTTTATTCCCGTTATGAAATATGGATTTTTCACATCCGTTGGAAAGATATTTTCAAACAGATTCAAATATTTCTGGTTTTACTAAAATTCAGTTTATTTTGAGTCCTGTACATTCATTTGAAATTTGAAATCGAATTTTCAAACTACCGCGCCATTTCCAATTCCTTTTATAATTAAAATTAATATTTATATTCTAACTTCGATTTAAATAAATTTATACGTTCTAATTCTATTCAAAATAAATTTCTATTCGTTATTATTTAAAATAAATCATTTTAAATATTCAAAATTCATTAAAATAGCCAAAATAAAAATTTTAAGTTGGTTCTGATTTTCCGGGTTGTTACATTTGCTTTTCAACAAAAGCCTTGTTCATTTGCATTTTAGCATGTCACATTGACAATTCATGTAACACCCCGTATTTTCTGTGAACGTATAAGTAACAAATCAGAGTATAATTAATTTTTAAAATAAGAAACAAGGGAAACGGGTTGCTCCATTACGTTCGTCTCGGAATTCTGCTTGGAAACGAGTCCGAGTTTGCAAGAATTGGAGTCCGTATGAGGGAGATATGACCCTCTGAAGTTTCAGAAATTTTCAGAATCGAAAACAGCTCGAAATTCGAATTCAAAATTCGAATTCAAACCCAGAAGCGGGCTGGGTGGGAAATTTCCCGCCCAGGACCCAGGTCGACTGGGGAGTCGACTGGGCAGTCGACCCCCCAGGACCCAGGTCGACTGGGGAGTCGACTGGGCAGTCGAGCCCCAGACCAGGTCGACTGGGCAGTCGACCTGGGGGTCGACCTCCCTGGTCGAACCTGGTGCGTGTGTGTGTGCGATTTTAGGGGCTGTGACGTGTTTGGACGGACCTGATGAGTTGTAGGGTTAATCTGAGGGCCTAAATGAGTTCCTACACCTATAAATACATCCTAAGGCCTAACCTAATGGATAACAAAACATTCTTACATCAAAATTTTGCTGGACTTCCTCTTGATCATGGCCAACGCTCTCTAAGCAATTCTCTTAGCCTCCAAACTCAATCAAACTAGATATTAAAGCTCCTACAACGATTCTACAACAAATTAAAGTTCTTTCTTTAATCTAACCAAGGCAAGTACAGTTATTTTCCGATATAAACGTTAATTCTGATTGTGACATGAATTGTAAATCAGAATCTGAGGTTATATTTGTTCTGTTCTGTTTAGATCTATCTTATTCTGTATCTCTTTCTTCTTTCTGTTCTATAGCCAGGCTACTATGAGCCTGCGCCAATCTCCTAAGAGATTAACGCACGAACGCTAAAATGTTTTGGACAAATAATGAATGTGGCATAATTGGACATGGCTAATCTGTGACTGATTTAAGAAAAAGGACATAGGTTGTAAACTAGATTTAGATCTATGCATATTCTGTGAATTGGAAGAAGAGGAACCATGGTATGTTAACATGTGACTTGAGACATTGGACATAACGCATATTTTGAATTATGATCTGTTATAACTAGATTGTTGGGCATATTGTTTATATAACAATTCATGATTTGAAGGAGAATATGACTTAGGTGTGAAGATCTATATTAAGATTTGATAACTATCAAATGTGAATAACACCTAAGTAGGAGATTTTTGAATATATGACATGCATTGAAATCGATGGCTATATTTGGTATAATTTATATGTGAATCTTTTGTACTTGGCAAGTTGAACTAAATTGGGACATGTAAATTATGACCATAATCTGTGACATGTAAATTCAATGCAAACGTGGGGTATATGATCATAGTGTGAATCATGACAACTATTTAGGCATGCAAACTTAGGACAAATTTATAATTAGGCAAGATATGTTTGTGAAACTTCAAGGAATGATTAAATCTGTTATATTTGTCTAATTTGCTAGTTCTGCTATATTTGCTTAATCTGCTAGTTCTGTTATATTGCTTAATCTGCTAGTTCTGCTCTACTGCCTAGTCTGCTAGATCTGTTCATCTTCCAAATCTGTCATCTGCTAAGTCTGCTGAAAATGCCAAATCTGTTATATGCTTAATCTGCTAAATTTCTTAACCTGTTAAATCCGTTAAGTAACCTAATCTGCGGAATCTGTTATCTGCTATATCTGTCGAGTTGATATAATTAGTCTGTTATTGACATAATCTGAATTGGCTATAGTCATGAATAATTGACATGTATATTAGGCATGGGTATAAATGGTAAATTATTAATTAATTGGCCGCAAAGATAAACATGGCTAACTCGAGGTTAGAATGAGTTTGCGGCGTAATTCTGCCCAGAACCGCCCGGCATATTCCAGTGGCCGCAAACAATAGGTTCTAATGTGAGAAGTTAGTCATAACGTGCTTGAAACCCGAGGTTAGACTCAGTTTGTGGCAGAAACCTGCCCGGAACCAACCGGCCTAACCAGTAGCCGCAAACTGTCAGTCTAATGTGAGAGGTCTGGGCATTAATATTTAATTAATGAAAATCTAAGATAAATATGACGTCTAAAACGTGTTGGGTGGGTAAGGTTAAACCAATTGGACCAATGAATCTGATAAACCCGTTTTGTGAATCTGTAGGCCCAATACAAAGTTAGACAATCTATAACCGGTTAATTTGTAACCAGTTAATCTGTAAGTCTGTTAATCTGTAACTAGTTAATCTGTAAGTCTGTTAATCTGTAACCAGTTGATCCGTAAGCCTATAAATCAGAACATCCGATCCGTTAGTCTGGAAACCTGTTAACTTGATTGTCTGATCTGTGAACTAGTTGATCTAAACTCTGTATGTCTGAAACTTGTAAACAAGTTAATCAGAAATCTGTTAGTCTGGGGACACAAGGTTAGGAGGGGAATTACTTGTGCCATCTGTTGTTTGGGACCCATATTAGTCAGTAACCCTTTCTGGTATCAAAACTTTGACCCAACAGTAGGTAGGGTCCGTGCAAGCTTACTGAACTAATTATAAGCTGTTCATTCTGATAATGGCGAGGGGTGTTGATGGCGCGTTCCAACCGGGTCATGTGCGTGCATGGATCCCGGTCTGCCTCTGAGGATATAAGACGCCGTGACATCTGTAAATAGGTCTGTGCCAATTGGTTGTCACTTTAGGGAATGATACACCCTACTGTGGGGCCGACACAGGGTATTTATGTATTAGGGAGCCGATCGCTTGGGGTAGGGTTTTAGGGTACACTTAGTTCTGTCTGTTTCTGTTGGTACCGTCTGTTTCTGTTGGGTGGTAACACCTGTCTGTTCCTGCGTGGTACCGTCTGTTCGGGTGGTAAAGGCCCATTACTAGTGTACACCTAATTCTACATTCTGTTTCCGTAGGGATTAATCTGTTTCTGTCCGTTTCTGTTGGGGTGGTAAAGGCCCATTACTAGCATTCTCTTCTGTGGAAATTATTTTGTACCCGTTTCTGTTTCAGTTTAGATATTAGGGTGACACCTAATTCTGTTATACTAGTATTAGTGCAGAGAAGTGTAAAGAAATAGCTTATGTCATTCTGTTCTTCTGTAATATCCGCTACACCTGTTACTGTTATCTCTCATCCAGTTTTATTTTCATGTCATGTTATTATTATCTGTTCATAACTGAAAATCACTGGACTTGCCAGACTTTTTGTCTGACCCTTGTTGTTTCGCCTCCTTTCTTCCGTTTCCCCCCAGGTTTTCTAACTAGGGAATACTCTATCTTGATCCGGATTCCTTCTGCTTGAAGTGATTAAAGTATGGCTTTTCTTCTTCTCTGGGGATTATGATTTTAAACTATGCATTCTGAAGGCTTTTGTACAAAACTGATATTTTGTACTTGAATTCTGAGATTGTGATTTGAAAGGATGTAACCAAGCTTATTTCGGTTTCTATTGAAATAAAGTTATAAATTTTTCAAGTACGGTTTTATCTGTCTTGTAATATTCTGTTCTGTTTACTAAAATACTCCATCAATGTTAAGGCATTCCCTTTGTGAGTAACCTCAACGGAGGTGGGGTGTTACACTTGGTATCAGAGCTTGAGGTTACCAGAACAGATATTTTTTTTAGAAAAACTATTTTTCTAAAGTATTTTTGGAAGAAGTGTTTTCAAAAACATGTCTTGATGAGTAATTTAAAGAGAAAAGTTTTTATGAAAAACATAATCCCCAATAGCCATATATCTTTATCTTTCGAATTCTCCATTTTGAATCTTTCCTTTTTCGTTTCAGCATGGCTGAAGATCTTAACCTTCCGGATGGTGTAACGATACCAGGATGGTATAGGAGGTTATTAGAAGCTAGGGCCGCTGCAGGTCCAGCCAATCTTCCTCCACCACCAGTTGCACCCGCTCCTCCTCCCCCTCCTCGCGGTGATACTTTTGCAAAGACATGCAAGGAATTTAAGGCTATGGGTGGAAAACCTTTTCAAGGGTCAGAAACGTTTGTGGAAGCTAGAGATTGGCTTAAGGAGGTGGAAGAATTGTTAGAAATCTTTGAAGTAGAAGAAGGGAGGAAAGTCAAATTAGCAGCTTGGTTAATGAAGGGAGAGGCCTCGTTTTGGTGGGAGGTCACTAAAGGGGAGCGTCATGTTGATCCTTGGGCAGATTTCAGACGTAGGTTTGAGGCAAAGTTTCTCTCAAGGGCAGAAGAGAATCTATACATGGAAAGGTTTTTGACATTGAAGCAGGTAAATCAATCAGTGAAAGAGTACGTCAACAAATTTAACCAATTGGCAAGGTTTGGCTTAGATTTGGTGAACACACAAGAGAAGAGGCTCTGAGGTTCGTTAATGGCTTGAACGAGCCATTACAGGGGCTGGCTATGACCCACATCCCTATGGGGGCCACCTTTGAGAAGCTAGTAGACATGGCACTCATGCACGAGGAGAAAGGCGCTAAAGCTGATAAGGCACCCGAGAAGAAAGAGGCAAAGAAGGAAGAGCCACCGAACAAGAAGGCATGGACCAAAAAGGAAACCCAAAAGAAAGATAAGGAGTCTGAAGATAAGAAGGATAAAAAGTGTTTTACTTGTGGGAGCTCGACTCATCTGAACAAGGATTGCAGAAAAAGGAAGGGCACTTGCTTCAACTGTGGTGAGATGGGACACTTCACTAGGGACTGCCCGAAGAGACGAGGGCAAGGGAAGAGGGCAGAACCCACTTCTGGAGGACAGGAGAATGCCCAAGGGACTGGTAGATAGGGTAGAAATAAGAAAATTTAAGTAGAAGGTTTAATTTTCTTATCTGATGGTTGAGTTAAAACTCTTTCTGATTCTGGCATTTTGATTCTGTAATCGATACTCTGCACTTTAATACTAGTATTGTTTCTGATTCCGCTATAGACCCAAATCCATAAGAATTATGACTAATCTGTTTGTGATAGATTGGAGTTTGAGAGATATCTGTGTTAGGCTTCAAGTAGGACGCATACATTCTGGGTTTTATCATGCTTAGTTCGGTAACCTGATCTGTACCAGTAAACTGTAAATATCTGAATATTCCCGATAAGGTTAAGATTTCTAGTTATGACATTATCTGAAGAGGGTAATCCTCTGTGTGTCAATTTGATGTTGGTTTCGGTCTTCGGGGCCGATACTTAGGACCCATGTCTAATGGGAACCAAGTTTTTGTTTTATCTGTACTCGCTTCCATCATTCGACTGTATACTATCGATCGAATCTTCGATCTTTAGGTAGAAACTAATGGGTGTAAACATGTGTTTGAGACATGTTATGTTTGATGGTTGCAAGTGGATGCAAGTGGTTGCTAGTGGTTGCTCGTGGATGCATATACACACACTAGGCACTAGATCGGCTCGAAAACACTCTTATACTGCATATGGATGTGTGAACATTTTCAATTTTTGTGGATGCAAAATGATTGACTCGGCACATGGATGTTGCATATGAATGAATGGTTGTGCACTCATATAGAAATGATATGTATTGAGTAGGAAAATTGCATACATGTTGGACTCATGGCACTGGAATAATTCGCATTAAGGAGGTCAACTGAATCAGTGGACCGCCTGATCTTTGCATTAGATAAGGAACATATACACACACTTTTGCATATGTTCATACAACATTAGAAGTTTCTAAGGACAATGGACGCCAGTGATTGATGATTGAGTAGATGGATGTTGGATGGTAGGACACATTCTTCTTAACTTGAAGATTTCGGGGACGAAATCCTTTAAGGAGGGGAGAATGTAACACCCCATATTTTATGTGAACGTATAAGTAACAAATCAGAGTATAATTAATTTTTAAAATAAGAGTCAAGGGAAATGGGTTGCGACATTGCGTTCGTCTCGGAATTCTGCTTGGAAACGAGTCCGAGTTTGCAAGAATCGGAGTCCGTATGAGGGAGATATGACCCTCCGAAGTTTCAGAAATTTTCAAAATCGAAAACAGCTCGAAATTCGAATTCAAAATTTGAATTCAAACCCAGAAGCGGGCTGGGCGGGAAATTTCCCACCCAGGACCCAGGTCGACTGGAGAGTCGACTGGGTTGTCGACCCCCCAGGACCCAGGTCGACTGGGGAGTCGACTGGGCAGTCGACCCTCAGACCAGGTCGACCGGGCAGTCGACCTGGGGGTCGACCTCCCTGGTCGAACCTGGTGCGTGTGTGTGTGCGATTTTGGGGGATGTGACGTGTTTGGACGGACCGGATGAGTTCTAGGGTTAATATGAGGGCCTAAATGAGTTCCTACACCTATAAATACATCCTAAGGCCTAACCTAATGGATAAAAAAACATTCTTACATCAAAATGTTGCTGGACTTCCTCTTGATCATGGCCGCCGCTCTCTAAGCAATTCTCTTAGCCTCCAAACTCAATCAAACTAGAGATTAAAGCTCCTACAACGATTCTACAACAAATTAAAGTTCTTTCTTTAATCCAACCAAGGCAAGTACAGTTATTTTCCGATATAAACGTTAATTCTGATTGTGACATGAATTGTAAATCTGAATCTGAGGTTATATCTGTTCTGTTCTGTTTAGATCTATCCTATTCTGTATCTCTTTCTTCTTTCTGTTCTATAGCCAGGCTACTACGAGCTTGCGCCAATCTCCTAAGAGATTAACGCACGAACAATAAAATGTTTGGGACAAATAATGAATGTGGCATAATTGGACATGGCTAATGTGTGACTGATTTAAGAAAAAGGACATAGGTTGTAAACTAGATTTAGATCTATGCATATTCTGTGAATTGGAAGAAGAGGAACTATGGTATGTTAATATGTGACTTGAGACATTGGACATAACACATATTTTGAATTAAGATCTGTTATAACTAGATTGTTGGGCAAATTGTTTATATAACAATTCATGATTTGAAGGAGAATATGACTTAGGTGTGAAGATCTATATTAAGATTTTATAACTATCAAATGTGAATAACACCTAAGTAGGAGATTTTTGAATATATGACATGCATTGAAATCGATGGCTATATTTGGTATAATTTATATGTGAATCTTTTGTACTAGGCAAGTTGAACTAAATTGGGACATGTAAATTATGACCATAATCTATGACATGTAAATTCAATGCAAACGTGGGGTATATGATCATAGTGTGAATCATGACAACTATTTAGGCATGAAAACTTAGGCCAAATTTATAATTAGGCAAGATATGTTTGTGAAACTTTAAGGAATGATTAAATCTGTTATATTTGCCTAATTTGCTAGTTCTGCTATATTTGCCTAATCTGCTAGTTCTTTTATATTGCTTAATCTGCTAGTTCTGCTAAACTGCCTAGTCTGTTAGATCTGTTCATCTTCCAAATCTGTCATCTGTTAAGTCTGCTGAAAATGCCAAATCTGCTAAATTGCTTAACCTGTTAAATCCGTTAAGTCGCCTAGTCTGCGGAATCTGTTATCTGCTATATCTATCGAGTTGATATAATTAGTCTGTTATTGACATAATCTGAATTGGCTATAGTCATGAATAATTGACATGTATATTAGGCGTGGGTATAAATGGTAAATTATTAATTAATTCGCCGCAAAGATAAACATGGCTAACTCGAGGTTAGAATGAGTTTGCGGCGTAATTCTGCCCGGAACCGCCCGACATATTCCAGTGGCCGCAAACAATAGGTTCTAATGTGAGAAGTTAGTCATAACATGCTTGAAACCCGAGGTTAGACTCAGTTTGTGGCAGAAACCTGCCCGGAACCAACTGGCCTAACCAGTAGCCGCAAACTGTCAGTCTAATGTGAGAGGTCTGGGCATTAATATTTAATTAATGAAAATCTGAGATAAATATGACGTCTAAAACATGTTGGGTGGGTAAGGTTAAACCAATTGGACCAATGAATCTGATAAACCCGTTTCGTGAATCTGTAGGCCCAATACAAAGTTAGACAATCTGCAACCGGTTAATTTGTAACCAGTTAATCTGTAAGTCTGTTAATCTGTAACCAATTAATCAGTAAGTCTGTTAATCTGTAACAGTTAATCCGTAAGCCTGTAAATCAGAACATCCGATCCGTTAGTCTGGAAACCTGTTAACTTGATTGTCTGATCTGTGAACTAGTTGATCTAAACTCTGTATGTCTGTAACTTGTAAACAAGTTAATCTGAAATCTGTTAGTCTGGGGACACAAGGTTAGGAGGGGAATTACTTGTGTCATCTTTTGTTTAGGACTATTAGTCAGTAACCCTTTCTGGTATCAAAACTTTGACCCAACAGTAGGTAGGGTCCGGGCACGCTTACTGAACTAATTATAAGCGGTTCATTCTGATAATGACGAGGGGTGTTGATGGCGCGTTCCAACCGGGTCATGTGCGTGCATGGATCCCGGTCTGCCTCTGAGGATGTAAGACGTCGTGACATCTGTAAATAGGTCTGTGCCAATTGGTTGTCACTTTAGGGAATGATACACCCTACTGTGGGGCCGACACAGGGTATTTATGTATTAGGGAGCCGATCGCTTTGGGTAGGGTTTTAGGGTACACTTAGTTCTGTCTGTTTCTGTTGGTACCGTCTGTTTCTGTTGGGTGGTAACACCTGTCTGTTCCTGCGTGGTACCATCTGTTCGGGTGGTAAAGGCCCATTACTAGTATACACCTAATTCTACATTCTGTTTCCGTAGGGATTAATCTGTTTCTGTTCGTTTCTGTTGGGGTGGTAAAGGCCCATTACTAGCATTCTCTTCTGTGGAAATTATTTTGTTCCCGTTTCTGTTTCAGTTTAGATATTAGGGTGACACCTAATTCTGTTATACTAGTATTAGTGCAGAGAAGTGTAAAGAAATAGCTTATGTCATTATGTTCTTCTGTAATATCCGCTACACCTGTTACTGTTATCTCTCATCCAGTTTTATTTTCATGTCATGTTATTATTATCTGTTCATAACTGAAAATCACTGGACTTGCCAGACTTTTTGTCTGACCCTTGTTGTTTCGCCTCCTTTCTTCCGTTTCCCCCCCAGGTTTTCTAAGGAGGGAATACTCTAGCGTGATCCGGATTCCTTCTGCTTGAAGTGATTAAAGTATGGCTTGTCTTCTTCTGTGGGGATTATGATTTTAAACTATGCATTCTGAAGGCTTTTGTACAAGACTGATATTTTGTACTTGAATTCTGATATTGTGATTTGAAAGGATGTAACCAAGCTTATTTCGGTTTCTGTTGAAATAAAGTTATAAAATTTTCAAGTACTGTTTTATCTGTCTTGTAATATTCTGTTCTGTTTACTAAAATACTCCATCAAAGTTAAGGCATTCCCTTTGTAAGTGACCTCAACGGAGGTGGGGTGTTACAATTCATGCCATGTAACTAATGTCTATCAATATATAACCTCTAAGCTCGTACGTCTCGGAGAAGGGTGTTAAGAAAGAGAATAAATTCTCCTCCACCAAACAAATATATATATTTATAGAAATCAATTAACACAAAACGAAATCCAATGTCAGACACACATCCGTTTAACAGTCCGTTCTGGGTCTGAACGAAACTTGAGATACCTTATTCCTCGTCCTATATGTCCAATACGGAAGAGGGGTTCTCGCATATCCGGACAATCAACAAGTACGTCTGGAAACTACCATTGTAACCCTTTCAAGGCAGCAACTCCAGTCAAAGGAATCAGTAGTCGTCCATTCGATGTGAAGATTGCCGGTCTTCAACCACCGTCTTCAATGACTTCGATTTAAACTGTCGTATAATTATTTAAAATGAGATTGAACTCGGTCTTTTCAAATAATTCTCGAATACATGTAATTTAAATCATTTCATATTATTAATATTATTTTATAACGATTTATTGCTATTTTTATTTATATAAAAATAGCCCATTTTAATTTAACGACGCTTTAGATCAGTATGCGGCCCTGTCGCTGTTGTTATCCAAATTTGAATTACACATTTCTCGAAATCTAACCGTTGGATTTTAACAAATTTAATATCGTTGGAAAGATCTTTCCAAAGCGAACCTAACGGTTCTAGTTTTGGAAAATTCCGACGGTCGGATCTTCCAGTATAATCGTTTAAAGTTGCGATTTTGAAACGTGAACTACCGCGCGCGATTCATTTAATTTATATATATATATATATATATATATATATATATAAATCGTTCGACGATTCCACTAACATGTTAAAAGTGGTATTTTCAACAAACAAAACATGTATTAACGTATACATATTTTCTTATTTGCTAACATGTAAGTGATTACATTATAATCAATCAAAACATGTAATTATTTTTGTCTAAATAAACATGTAAAATGTCATTTTTAATGAAACTAAATAAATATAAAAAATGTCCTTCTTAACCTCTACACAATTTCTAATGAACATGTCATTTATAATAATTAAATCATTTTTAATGCCTAACAATTTCTAATGAACATGTCAATTATAATAATGAAACATTTTTAATGAAACTAAACCTACGTTAAAAATCTTCTTTTTAAATCCCTACACAATTTCTAATGAACATGTCATTTATAATAATGAATCATTTTTAATGAAAATAAACCTACATTAAAAATGTTCTTTTTAAATCTCTACACAATTTCTAATGAACATGGCCATTTTATTAACGAATCAAAACATACATTAAAATTGTCATTTTTGATGTTTCAACAATATTTCATAAACATGATTCTTTTAATAATGAATCTAAATATAAATTAAAAATTATCATTTTTAATGTTTCAACATTTTTCCCTAAACATGATTCTTTTAATAATGAATCTAAATATACATTAAAAATTATCATTTTTAATGTTTCAACATTTTTCCCAAAACATGATTCTTTTAATAATGAATCTAAATATACATTATTATTTTTTAGTGTTTCAACATTTTTCCTTAACATGACAAATTTGTGATTCATATAAAAAAATAATTTTATTGTATAAACAAATTTTGTTCTATTCTATGATTCATATATATACAATAAAAAAAGTAATTTTATTGTATAACTAATTTTGTTCAATTCGATGATTAACATACATATACAAAAAAAAAGTAATTTTATTTATATAAACAATTCCTATGTACACATATACAATAAAAAAGAGAATTCTTATTGTACACCAATTTCTATGTTTCACATTTACCAAAAAAAAATTATTTATACAACAATTTCTATGTTTCATATGTACAAAAAAATAAAATAAGAATTTTATTTATGCAACAATTTCTATGTTTCATATGTACAAATAAAAAAAGAGAATTTTATTGTATACAAATTTTCTATGATTAACATGTACAATAAAAAGATTATTTTTATTGTTTACACAAATTCTAACAATTCTATTATTAACATGTACAATAAAAAGAATATTTTATTATATACACAAATTATAACAATCCTATTATTAACATGTACTATAAAAAGATTATTTTTATTGTTTAACAAATTCTAACAATTCCTATGATTAACATGTACAATAAAAAGAATATTTTATTGTATACACAAATTCTAACAATCCTATTATTAACATGTACAATAAAAAGATTATTTTTATTGTTTAACAAATTCTAACAATTCCTGTGATTAACATGTACAATAAAAAGATTATTTTATTGTCCAACAAATTTAACAATTTACATGATTTATATATATAATAAAAAGAATATTTTTATTATACAAACAAATATAACAATTTTCATGATTATATATACAATAAAAAGAATATTTTTATTGTACAAACAAATTTGACAATTTTCATGATTATATATACAATAAATAGAATATTTTTATTGTACAAACAAATTTAACAATTGTCATGATTTATATATACAATAAAAAGAATATTTTTATTGTACAAACAAATTTAACAATTTTCATGATTATATATACAATAAAAAGAATATTTTTATTATACAAACAAATTTAACAACTTTTATGATTATATAAACAATAAAAAGAATATTTTTATCGTATGAACAAATTTAAAAAAATTCATGATTATATATACAATAAAAAGAAAATTTTTATTCTACAAACAATTTAACAATTTTCATAATTTATATATAGGATAAAAAGAATAATTTTATTGTACAAACAAATTTAACAATTTTCATAATTATATATACAATAAAAAGAATATTTTTATTGTACATACAAATTTAACAATTTTTATGATTATATATACAATAAAAAGAATATTTTTATTATACAAAAAAAATTAACATTTTTCATGATTTATATATACAATAAAAAGAATATTTTTATTATACAAACAAATTTAACAATTTTCATGATTATATATACAATAAAAGAAATATTTTTATTTTACAAACAAATTTAACAATTTTCATGATTATATATACAATAAAAAGAATATTTTTATTGTACAAACAATCATGACTATTTGTTTTACTACCTAATTCAATCCAATAGTTCTTCACAACCAAAATCGACCAACTCAAACCTCGTACAACACCAATATGAATTTTTACAGCGTATATAAATAAATTTCTCAACGCAATAACGATTAATTTTAATTTTAAATAAGAGATCTCATAGTGCTTTGGAATTCTTCAGAAATTATAGATCGATCTAAAATCCCATGGTCGCTTCTTGTAACAACCCGAATTTTAATAACATGTTGAAACTAGAAATATGGGTACAATTAATGTTTAAAATAAGAATCAAGGGAAACGGGTTACGCCATTGCGTTCGTCTCGAAATTTTACATGAAATAGAGTCCGAGTTCTCGAAAATCGGAGTCCGGATGAAGAAGTTATGGCCCGTAGAAGATTCAGCAGATTTTAGGCAGCACAGGACCAGGTAGGTTGACCTGGGGGTCGACCTGGGGGTCGACCTGGGGGCCAGGTCGACCATGTGGTCGACACTAGGGTCGACCTACCCCCCAGGTCGACCATGTGGTCGACCTCCCCCCTTACAGGTCGACCTGGTCGGCTTGTTTTGACCCAGAACTCATTTTTGAATCCTGAGACGTGTTTTGATGGTCCAGATTGATTCTAGGGTTAATCTAAGGGCCTAAACTAGTTGCTACACCTATAAAAACACCCTTAGGCCTAACCTAATTCACTACAAATCATTCTTACAACAAAATGCTGCTGAGGTCCCTCTTGATCGTGGCCGCCGTCTCTAATCAATTTCTTAAGCTTTCATACACAATCCAATTCGAAGATTAAAGCTTCTACAATGATTCAAGACAATAAATCAACAACGTCACTGCAACATTCCACAAAAAATTCAGTTCTTAATTCATTAGCCATGCTCTGTAAGTTCTAGTTATTTTCAGATTAAAATATTTAAATATAATATGGGCATGTGATGGAGTGAAATTGGATTTAAGTATGTTTATCGATCTATTTCTGTTGCTTCTTGAATCTTAAGTTTTGGGACTTTTCTATTTTCATTCTCATGTCAAGCATATGATCTATTCAGTTGTTGTAAATCAATTTTTCTTGAATCATGTTGATATGATTATCAAGATCTATCTTTTATCCCTGAGATGACGCTTTTGTGCCAGTTTTCTCTCGGTACTTATTGTTATACAAGTTCTACCTCCCCCTATTTATTTTTCTTTTGATGAACCTTGGTCAATTTCGGACCTAGGCCTAAACCGCGATTTGCGTACGATTGAATACGGGGAAATATGGGAATATAGTCTTTATTGGATATATGTTTGGTAGAATTGACGACATAACATGAAATTGGAAATTTGGGTATTGTCAATATTGAAATTGCAAGTTTGGGCATTGGCATAAATAATTTGGCATGAAGTGGGCATACATGAATTGGCATGTAAGTTAAATCACGAGTTTGGGACTATGTAAGTTTAAATCAAAAGATTGGGCTTATGTTAATTTAGCATATGTAGAATTGGGAATTTGAACATGAAAGCAATTGTAAATTTGGTAATTGGCATAAACATGTATTATGAACTTGGGCAACTGATATGTATTGTAATAAAAAGATTATAGTTTGGGATAACTACATCATGAATCATGATTTGGGTTTATTGGGTATAAAACTTGATACATGTAATTTTGGCTAGAACTTGATATGGTAAAATGGCATAAAAATTGGCATACATGTAAAACGGCATGAATTGAACATATGTAAATTTGGTATGAATTGGGCATATGTAAAACTGACATGTAACCTAGAACTTGGGCACATGTTAATTATGTAAAATTTGGAGTAGAAACATATATGATAATTTATGACTTGGAGAAAGTTTAATATGAACGCGCCTAAGTTGGGTTTTGGGTAGTTGGTATGTATTGGACATCTAGAAGGCACGTAAGCATGCTTATGAACTTGAAACATGAATTGGTTATGAATATGAATCATTAACTTGATAATAGGCATAAGTGAAAACATGAAACTTGACATGAAACTCACCATGAAACTAGACACGAACTTGACATGAAATTTGAACATGGACATGACATTAGAATGAACATGAAAATGGCCAACTCGAGGTTGGGTTGAGTTTGCAGTGTAAATCTGCCCGGAACCGCCCGGCGAATCCAGTGACTGCAAACAATAGGATCCAATGTGGGTAGTTGGTCATATCGCACTTAAGACCCGAGGTTAGACTAGGTTGTGGTGTAAATCTGCCCGGAACCGCCCGGCGAATCCAGTGACCACAACATCTAGTCTAATGTGAGAGGTTGGGGTGCATTAATGAATTAATGCCACATGATAGGGTTAAGTCATGAACCGCTTAAATATACTTAACCAATTTGACACGATGACTTAATAGGGTTAAGTCTTGAACCGCTTGAATATACTTAACCAATTTGACACGATGATTTGGTAGGGTTAAGTCATGAACCGCTTGAATATACTTAACCAATTTGACACGATGATTTGATAGGGTTAAGTCATGAACCGCTTGAATATACTTAACCAATTTGACACGATGATTTGGTAGGGTTAAGTCATGAACTGCTTGAATATACTTAACCAATTTGACATGATGATTTTCTAGGGTTAAGTCATGGACCGCTTGAATATACTTAACCAATTTGACACGATGACTTGATAGGGTTGAGTCATGAACCGCTTGAACATACTTAACCAATTTGACATGATGATTTGGTAGGGTTAAGTCATGAACCGCTTGAACATACTTAACCAACTTGACACATGATTCGTAGGGCTAAGTCATGAACTTGAACGACAACACTTAGCCAATTTGACATGACACGTAGACGGGTTAAGTCACGAACTTGAATGACCACAATTAACCAACTTGACATGCTAGACTGATGGGGTTAAGTCTCTAATTTAAATGACAACACTTAACCTGCTGGACGGAAACCCTAGTTACGCGGTCCTTTTCAGCAGTAACCCACTAGATGTATCATGGTACCCTGGAACTAGGCAGGGTGAGGCACGATTACTGGGCTGATTGTAAGCGACCAGAACGACGGCTGAGTTGGTGCGCCATTGTAGGTTCAGGCGGACTATGGTCATGCACGTAGTCCGTAGTTGAAAAAGCAGGCATTGGGCACCGGTAGGTTTACACTGTGCGTGCTTGATTCGTGTCGGTGGTTGGCACCCTAGGGCTTGATACACCCTATGGTGGACCTAGCATAGGTGACTACATTCGTGATAGGGCCGTATGACACAGACACATGAACGAGATAGGACTTGTAGGGAGCCGATCGATTAATAGATCGTTTCGTTAGACCAAGTAACGGGTCATTTCATGACATTGGGCAAGGGATCATTTTATAGTCAACACATGGCACGGGTTGGGATACTAGTACGGGTGGTGCAGAGCAAATAGATATCATAGAAATATTTTAACGGTGAAGCAGAGAAATCGTGCGATCTTGCGAAATTATACTTAGTTCATCTTGAATGGGAAACTCGCAATGTTATATAGTGTTATTCTTAGTTATCGTGCATGTAGCTTATCTTGTCATCATGCTTATGTTTATTTTCAGTTTATTCATGCCATGTTATCTTTACCTATTTTTATGTTGAAAGTCACTAGGACTTACTCAGTCTTTATGACTGACCCGTTTTGTTTCGCCTCTTTTTCTTCCGTTTCCCCCCCACCCAGGTTCACAGGGTAGGAATACAGCTTAGTTCGGATCTTACCAAGCTCCAAGGCTCTTTCATGTACGGTTTGGATTTCTCTTGGCTATGGCTTGCTTTGCTTTATTGGGGAACACTATAGTTTATTTTTATGCTTCTTTGTTTTTGAGCAAGACAGATATTTTAGCTATGTTATTGGGTATTGGAAGTTGATGGGCTTTTATTGTAAACAATTATATTTAATAAGATTTGAAGTACTTCTACTTTGCTTTCCGTTGTTTTTATATACATCTGTCTTGTAATATTTCTGTTCCAGTACCCATAATACTCCATTAAAGTTAAGGCATTCCCTTTGTGAGTGACCTTAACGAATGTGGGGTGTTACATTTTGTAACACCCCGTGTATTCTATAACAGTAAAATTCACAAATTAAAGTATAATTAATTTCGAATCAAAGAATTAAGGGAAATGGGATAAGCCATTGCATTCGTCTCGAAATTCTGCTTGAGATAGAGTCCAAGTTTGCGTAAAACGGACTCCGTATGAGGGAGTTATGGCCTACGGAAGTTTCAGAATTCAGTTTAAAATTCAAACAGACGAAAACAGCTCAGAAAAACAAGTTTAAAATTCAAAAATCGGGCCCAATTGGCCAGGGCGGGAAAATTCCCGCCCAAGGCACCCAGGTCGACTTGGCAGTCGACCTGGGGCTAGCCAGGTCGACTGGGCAGTCGACCTGGGTAACCCGTGTCGACTGCCAAGTCGACACGGTGTCGACTGGGGTGTCGACCTGGCCCCTGAGCCAGGTCGAACCCAGCCCACCCTGGCTGGCCTAGTCTGTGTTCGGTCGATTTTCTGAGCCTTGCCTTGTCACTAGGGCTAGGTGTCAGCTCCTGGTTGGTCTCTCCTTTGAACGAACGACTATTATTAAACCAAGCTCCATCGACGGTCTAAATCAACTCACAAAATCTATAAAAAGGACCTAGGACTAACCCTAATTAACACAAACTAAAATGGAGATGAGACCGTCATGCTGCTGAGGAGAGACTAAGGATAGCCGTCAGAAATTGGGAGACAATTAGGAGATAATTCAAAGCTTAAAGCAACGTCAATTCAATCAAGACAACGCCTACAACAAAGGGTAGCATCTCCAAATTCAGAATTCAGATTCCTGAATTGAAGATTCGTCATACGTTGTAAGTAGAGTGCTATTCCGATGTGAATAATTAATTGCGTTTGATTTGTGTAAAATGCGAAATGGAATTGTGGCGATAATAATCTATATTTGTATGTTATTTTGATTCTAACAATTTGGGAATGTTATGGTATACGATTGGATATTTGCAAGTATGTGATTTGCGTTTGAAATTAACAACGAAATGGAATTGTGGTGATAATAATCTATACTTGTATGTTATTTTGATTCTAAACGATATGGAAATGCTATGGTATACGATTGGATTCATACAAGTATATGATTTATATTGACAACCATATGTTGTGGAATTTTAATTGGAATTCATGCAAGTATATGATTCGTTGTTATGCTAATAAGACGTACATACTTTTATGATCACTTTTAGTGTGTAATTGGACTAGGCTAAGTACTATGATTTATATGAATCTATGTTGAAATTGGCAAATCATACTTTTGTGTTAAAAAAAACAAAAGTAAGCACCTTTATGAACATGACTAAACTATGTTTGGTATTATGCCTAGTTGAAACATGTTTTAGGCCTAAGTTGTTATCAAAACCATATGGTGATATATGTGACACAATTAAGTTAGATTTACATCCCAATTGCAAGTTTACAAAGATTCATGTTTAAGTATTATTTATGCCATGATTACATGAATAGAATGATTCATGTTTAAGTATTATTTATGCCATGATTATATGAATAGAACGATTCATGTATTGTTTATGCCATAATCATATGAATAGAATGATTCATGTTAAAGTATTGTTTATGCCATGATTATATGAATAGAATGATTCATGTTTAAGTATTGTTTATGCCATAATCATATGAATAGAATGATTCATGTTAAAGTATTGTTTATGCCATGATTATATAAATAGAATGATTCATGTTTAAGTACTGTTTATGCCATAATTATATGCTGTTACAATTGCAAGTTCACATGTGCCTACTTTATGTTAATTGAATCATTCGTTGCAAGTTCATGCGTTCACACTCCCCTTTTTCATGTTACCTTATAAACACCATGTTAAAAGCCTCCCCTTTTCATATGGCTAAATTGGGTTTAAATATTAAACCCAACACACCTTACATTGTAGCGAACGTGTAAAACGGGGGTAATGACGTTTGGGTTAAAATATAGAACATATGTGTTGGCATGTTTGACGCATGCCAACAACCTTGAAAAACAATTAAGTGGCATAAATAAATTTTAATCAATAAAGATGAATTTGAATAATGGGCCGCAAATATTTACATATAAAAAGAAAAGAGACAAAATATGTAAATGTAGAAAATACGATGTGTTTAACCCGAGGTTGGATTGAGTTGTGATGTAAACCTGCCCGGAACCGCCCGGCTGTCCAGTAGTCACAACAATACCTATCCAATGTGGGTGGTTAAACACAGAGCCCAATAAGGACCCGAGGTTAGACTGAGTTGTGGCGTAAGACTGCCCGGACCCAACCGACAACAGGCAGCCACAACAATACCTGTCTAATGTGAGAGGTCGAGGCTTTAATAAGACAATTAAGGCTGAGTCAGGACTGATAGGATTAAGTAAATTATATTAATACTTAATCAAAATGGAACATGCTAAACTATACAGACTGATTGGGGGTTAGGTTTATAAAACACTTAACCAACTTAGCATGTTGGTTAGAAATAGAAAACCTAGTAGCGGGGGACCCTTTTCAGCAGTAACCCTACAAGGTGTATCAGGATACCCTGAACTAGGCAGGGTGGGGCACGATTACTGGGCTGACTGTAAGAGGTCAAATCGACGGCGGTGGTGCGGCAGTGTTGGTTCTAACGGGGTGCGGGCGTGCACACACTCCGGCGCAGAAAAATAAGGCACTGGGCACCAGTAGCATACCTGTGCATTCTAGAATTGTGTCGGGCCGCCACCATGGGACTTGATACACCCCATGGTGGGACCAGCATAGGTAACTACAACATCGGGGGCCGTAAGACACATGTAACTATGCGAGTAGGAGCCGATCATCAGAAATGGATTACTTCACCCTGATTATGGGGTGCCTGTTGGGAACTAGTTTATATGGGTACAGAGATTAATTTGGGGTACGATAGTATATTCGACCCTAGACAACTTAACTTAGTTTATGGTGCTTTCCCATTTCCAGTTTATACTTATCATACCCAGTTCTTTATTCATAGACTGAATAGTCCTAGACTTACTCAGGCTTTATGTCTGACTCTACTTTTCTTTCATTTCCCCCCCAGGTCCACAGGGAGGGAATACCGTAGCTTGACCAGATTTCACATCCAGCTTGAAGAGAAAGAATGTATTGCTTGGATCTTTTCCGTTTTGGACTATGGCTTTGGGTAGCAATTATGGGACTTTTGCAGTTTGTTTATGTTTTCTTTATGCTTCTTTAATAATGTAATCAAGACAGTTATGAAGATGTTATGTTTTTGGAAGAATTGTAAGACAAGTATGGTATGTTTTTGTGAACACGTATTTTGATGAAATAAAAGATGTTTGTTGTTTTTCCGCTGTTCAAAAATATGTGTTCTTATATCTGTCTTGTATATCTGTGATTTATACTTATAAACCTCCACCAAAATTAGGGCATTCCCCTTGAGAGTGACCCTAACGGAGGTGGGGTGTTTCACTTGGTATCAGAGCATAGGTTTACAAGATAAGATAAAAAGTTTTGAAAATTTATTTTCAAAAGAAAATTTAAAGAAGTATTTTTAAAAGATAAAATATTATATTTTAAAAAGGCAAAGTCCCCCAAAGCCATAGGTACTATCTCTTATCCTTCGTTTTGAATCTATCCTTTTTGTTTCAGCATGTCCGAAGAACTTAACTTGCCAGAGGGTGTACGAATACCTGGTTGGTTTAGACGGTTCTTAGAAGCAAGGGCCACTCAGCCAGGTCCTACCGTTCCTCCTCCCCCAGCTGCAGGAAATCATCCAGCTGCAGCAGCACCTCTTCCTCCACCTCCTCCACGGGGAAACACTTTTGCTAAGATATGTAAAGATTTTAAAGCTATGGGAGGAAGAGATTTTCATGGAACTGAGTCCTTCGTGGCAGCTAGAAATTGGCTGAAAGAAACCGAGGACTTATTCGTCATCTTTGAGGTAGAAGATAGGCAGAAAGTACAACTGGCAGTATGGCTACTAAAAGGTGAGGCTTCCTACTGGTGGGAAGTCACCAATGCAGAAAGACCAGTGGAAACATGGGAGGACTTTAGGGCAAGGTTTGAGGCTAAATTTCTCTCAGACGCGGAAAGGAGTTTGCAGTTGGAAAAATTCTTATTTCTTAAGCAAGGGAACAAGACAGTCAAAGAGTATGTTAATCAGTTCGATGAGCTAGCTAGGTTCGGACTGGACCTAGTCAACACCTCGCACAAGAAGGCTCTCCATTTTTTCAAAGGGTTGAATGAGCCATTACACAGTTTGGCCATGACCCATATACCCATGGGAGCTACATATGAAAGGCTAGTACAGATGGCATTGCTGAACGAAGAGGATAAGGGCAAGAAGGAGACAAAGGCAGAAAGCTCTCAAGGGAAGAAAGAGGGTTTACAGCCTAAGAAGACAGACTTTAAGAAGGGCGGGAAAGACAACAAAGAGAAGAGGAAGTGTAATTTCTGTGGCAAAGTGGGGCACTTAGTAAAAGATTGCCGGAAAAAGAAGGCCAAGATGAATGGCGGGTGCTTTTCTTGCGGTGAGACAGGCCACATGGCAAAGGACTGCCCAAAGAAACGAGGACATGGGCAGAGGGCTGGATCCACCTCAGGGGCACAGGTTCATGTTCTAGAAGCGCCACCTCTGCAACAGCGAGGTATAAATACTTCTGTAGAAAGTGTAGTTTATCTTTATGATCACCCCGTTCGCACTTTATTTGATTCTGGCGCATCACACTCCTTTATCTCGTCTGCTTTAGTAGAATCTCTGCACCTAAAAACTAGTATGGTAGAGGACCCCTTAATTGTTTCAAACCCAATTGGGGGCCCGGCTCATTTGTCTATGATCTGTTTGGGATTGAAAATTTCTATCCTAAGCGTAGAATTTAAATGTAGTGCCTTTGTTTTGGGCTTTTCGGGATATGGTTTGATTTTGGGCATGGATTGGCTATCCAGTAATGGGGCTATCCTTGATTGTGAGAAAAGGGTTGTTAGGCTCCTGACCCAGCTCGACAACACTTTGGAAATTTCTTGTAATCCCTCGTATGCAGTTATGCTTAGTTATCTTGAATCGCTAGATGCCTCTGTTGAAAATTTGCAATCAGTTAGAGTGGTCCGGGAATATCCGGATGTCTTCGAAGAGGTGAAGGGCTTGCCTCCGAAGCGGGAGATAGACTTCCGCATATATCTTGTAGATAACGCAAAGCCCGTTGCATTGCCCGTTAGACACATGGCTCCACGGGAAAGGAAAGAGCTCAGTAAACAGATTAAAGAGCTTCTAGAGAAGGGGTTCATTAGGAGGAGCATTTCAGAATGGGGCGCTCCAGTGGTGTTCGCTACAAAGGCGGATGGTTCACTCCGTCTATGTGTTGACTATAGGGAGCTCAACAAGCTAACGAAAAAGAATAGGCACCCTCTCCCCAGAATTGACGATCTGTTTGATCAACTTGTAGGAGCGTCTGTCTTCTCCCAACTCGATTTAGCGACCGGTTTTCATCAGGTAAGGGTGGCTGAAGATAGCATTGATAAAACGGCATTCAGAACCCCAGATGGCTTCTTTGAATGGCTTGTCATGCCTTTCAGCTTGACAAACGCACCTGCTTACTTCGTGGACCTAATGAGTAGGGTATTCAGAGATTTCCTCAATAAGTTCGTAGTGGTCTTCGTAGACGATATCCTTATCTTCTCAAAGAGTGAAGAGGAACACGCTCAGCACTTGAGGGAAATCATGGAAACTCTGCGAGTCCATCAGCTAAAAGCCAAATTTTCCAAATGCCACTTTTGGAGAGAAGAAGTGAGGTTCCTTGGGCACATAGTATCCAAAGAAGGGTTAGCTATGGACCCTGCTAAGGTAGTAACGGTACAGGATTGGAAGACACCAAGGAATGCAACTGAGGTCCGAAGTTTTCTAGGACTGGCAGGTTTCTATCGAAAGTTCATAAGGGATTTTGCGAAAATCTCAGCTACGCTCACAAAGTTGACCAAGAAGAATCTAGTGTTCAATTGGGACTTGGATTGCGAGTTTGCTTTCCAACGACTGAAAAGGGCTCTTACAACAGCCCCAGTTTTAACGTTACCAGACGGAAGCAAGATGTTCACAGTTTATACAGATGCATGTGGGACAGGGCTAGGCGCTGTCTTAATGCAAGAAGGGAGGGTAGTAGCTTATGGCGGGAGACAATTGAAAGTGCATGAAAAGAACTACCCGACCCACGATCTTGAGTTAGCCGCCATCGTCTTTGCACTCAAGTCTTGGCGACACTATCTCCTAGGTGAGAAGTTCGAACTTTACACTGATCATAAATCGTTGAAATACCTTTTCTCGCAGAAGGACCTTAACTTGAGGCAATAGAGATGGATGGAGTTTCTTGCCTCGTATGATTTCGAGATCTCCTACACTCCGGGCAAAGGCAACGTAGTGGCAGACGCGTTGAGCCTAAAGAAACTGACCATAAGCCCGCTGTTTGTTGAAAGACAAAGCCTAGAGTTTATAGCCAGTTTTGACTTTAGGCTCTCCTCCGATTTTGTACCAGGCTTGCTAGCATCTCTCGAAGTACGCCCGACTTTAGTGGACTCAATAGGGGCAGCACAACGCGAAGACCCTTAGCTTGTGGAAATGATTGATAGGCTAATTAGGGGTGAGACTTCAAGTCACCTCAACAGATACTCCATCGACGATAAGGGTTGGCTAAGGCGAGACGGAAGACTATGCGTCCCACAGACAAGGGATTTAGTAAAGAAGGTTCTCGAGGAAGCACATCACTCCAAGATGACGATACACCCAGGCGGGGATAAAATGTACAAGGACATAAAGAGAACTTTCTTTTGGAACGACATGAAGAAGGACGTGGCAGATTTCGTTTCTAAGTGTATGGTGTGCCAACAGGTTAAAGCGGAACAGAAAAAGCCTGGCGGTCTGCTCCATCCTCTAGAGGTCCCGCAGTGGAAGTGGGATAGCATCTCAATGGACTTCATCGATGGGCTGCCTAGGTCTAGGAGAGGCAACACTAGCATTTGGGTAATAGTGGATAGGCTTACTAAAAGCGCCCACTTTTTACCTGTCAAAAGTAAAAGAACTGCCTCATCCCTAGTATCTCTTTACCTCAAGGAAATCGTTCGACTCCATGGAATACCATCCAACATTGTTAGTGACCGAGACCCTATCTTCACAAGTGAGTTTTGGCGGAGTCTGCAAGAAGCGGTAGGCACACAGTTATGCTTGAGCACAGCCTATCATCCCCAAATCGACGGCCAAACAGAAAGAGTGAACAGAGTTTTGGAGGACCTTTTAAGACTATGCGTCCTTGACTTCGGAGGGACATGGGAAGACCACCTTCCTTTAGTGGAATTTTCCTACAACAACAGCTATCAAGCAACCATCGGAATGGCGCCCTTCGAAGCTTTATATGGAAGACCGTGCCGATCACCCACTTGTTGGTGGGAGACTACTGATAAGCTCATACTTGGACCAGATATGATCCGAGAGACTTCAGAGAAAGTAGACTTAATACGAAGAAGGATGAAGACGGCCCAAGACAGACAAAAGTCCTACGCCGACAAGAGGAGGACCGACCTTGAATTTGAGGTTGGGGACATTGTTTTTCTTAAGGTATCTCTGCTAAGGAACGTTGTTCGTTTTGGAACCACAGGAAAGCTAGCACCAAGGTTCGTAGGGCCATTCCCTATCATCGAGAAAATTGGGAAAATGGCTTATAAATTAGAGCTACCTGAAAAATTGGCCGGAATTCACAACGTCTTTCACGTTTCACATCTCCGAAAATGTCTACATGAGTCGGCTGAAGTGGTAGAGCCAAATATCCTAGAAGAAGCTGAAGTGGAACGCGAAGCAACCGTGAGGAAAGTTCCAACCCGCATATTAGGAACGGAAGTAAAGAAGCTACGCAACCGCGAGGTCAAGCTCGTCAAAGTTCAGTGGAGCGACGCCGAAGAAGATGCAACTTGGGAAACTAAAGCTAGAATACGCGCAGCCTACCCTTTTCTTTTCGAGGGTACATCTTTGATCTTTCCTTTTTCCTTAAGTTGCGCTTTTATCTATCTTTTTAGGTATATCTCCTCGACCTTATCTTTTAGGAAGAAACCCTTTGGATGAAAACATGTAATTGAAACATGTTATGGATGATGGTTGCAAGTGGTTGCAAGTGATTGCTAGTGGTTGCTCGTGGTTGCATATACACACACAATCTAGGTTTTAGATCGGCTCAGTCACTTCATATTGCATATGCATAAATGTATTTATATTCGTATATGGTTGAAATTTAATGTATTGTCATATGGATGTTGCATTTGTATGAATGATTGTGCACTCATGTAGAGTCATGAATAGGAGAATTTGCATACAAAATGGATTCATGGCACTTACATAATTTGCATTAAGGAGGTCAACTGAATCAGTAGACCGCCTGATTTTGCATTAGATAAGTACATGTACACACACACACACTTCGCATATGATCATAAAGCATTAGAAGTCTTTTAAGGACAATGGATGCTCGTGTTTGATGGATGAGTAGATGGATGTTTGGAGGTTAGGATATACATTCTTCCTGAACTTCAAGATTTCGGGGACGAAATCCTTTTAAGTGGGGGAGAATGTAACTCCCCGTGTATTCTATAATAGTAAAATTCACAAATTAAAGTATAATTAATTTCGAATCAAAGAATTAAGGGAAACGGGTTACGCCATTGCGTTCGTCTCGAAATTCTGCTTGAGATAGAGTCCGAGTTTGCGTAAAATGGACTCCGTATGAGGGAGTTATGGCCTCCGAAAGTTTCAGAATTCAGTTTAAAATTCAAACAGACGAAAACAGCTCAGAAAAACAAGTTTAAAATTCAAAAATCGGGCCCAATTGGCCAGGGCGGGAAAATTCCCGCCCAAGGCACCCAGGTCGACTTGGCAGTCGACCTGGGGCTAGCCAGGTCGACTGGGCAGTCGACCTGGGTAACCCGTGTCGACTGCCAAGTCGACACGGTGTCGACTGGGGTGTCGATCTGGCCCCTGAGCCAGGTCGAACCCAGCCCACCCTGGCTGGCCTAGTCTGTGTTTGGTCGATTTTCTGAGCCTTGCCTTGTCACTAGGGCTAGGTGTCAGCTCCTGGTTCGTCTCTCCTTTGAACGAACGGCTATTATTAAACCAAGCTCCATCGACGGTCTAAATCAACTCACAAACTCTATAAAAAGGACCTAGGACTAACCCTAATTCACACAAACTAAAATGGAGATGAGACCGTCATGCTGCTGAGGAGAGACTAAGGATAGCCGTCAGAAATTGGGAGACAATTAGGAGATAATTCATAGCTTAAAGCAACGTCAAATCAATCAAGACAACGCCTACAACAAAGGGTAGCATCTCCAAATTCAGAATTCAGATTCCTGAATTGAAGATTCGTCATACGTTGTAAGTAGAGTTCTATTCCGATGTGAATAATTAATTGCGTTTGATTTGTGTAAAATGCGAAATGGAATTGTGGCGATAATAATCTATATTTGTATGTTATTTTGATTCTAACGATTTGGGAATGTTATGGTATACGATTGGATATTTGCCAGTATGTGATTTGCGTTGGAAATTAACAACGAAATAGAATTGTGGCGATAATAATCTATACTTGTATGTTATTTTGATTCTAAACGATTTGGAAATGCTATGGTATACGATTGGATTCATACAAGTATACGATTTATATTGACAACCATATGTTATGGAATTTTAATTGGAATTCATGCAAGTATATGATTCGTTGTTATGCTAATAAGATGTACATACTTTTATGATCACTTTTAGTGTGTAATTGGACTAGGCTAAGTACTATGATTTATATGAATCTATGTTGAAATTGGCAAATCATACTTTTGTGTTAAAAAAAAACAAAAGTAAGCACCTTTATGAACATGACTAAACTATGTTTGGTATTATGCCTAGTTGAAACATGTTTTAGGCCTAAGTTGTTATCAAAACCATATGGTGATATATGTGACACAATTAAGTTAGATTTACATCCCAATTGCAAGTTTACAATGATTCATGTTTAAGTATTATTTATGCCATGATTACATGAATAGAATGATTCATGTTTAAGTATTATTTATGCCATGATTATATGAATAGAACGATTCATGTATTGTTTATGCCATAATCATATGAATAGAATGATTCATGTTAAAGTATTGTTTATGCCATGATTATATGAATAGAATGATTCATGTTTAAGTATTGTTTATGCCATAATCATATGAATATAATGATTCATGTTAAAGTATTGTTTATGCCATGATTATATGAATATAATGATTCATGTTTAAGTACTGTTTATGCCATAATTATATGCTGTTACAATTGCAAGTTCACATGTGCCTACTTTATGTTAATTGAATCATTCGTTGCAAGTTCATGCGTTCACACTCCCCTTTTTCATGTTACCTTATAAACACCATGTTATAAGCCTCCCCTTTTCATATAGCTAAATTGGGTTTAAATATTAAACCCAACACACCTTACATTGTACCGAACGTGTAAAACGGGGGTAATGACGTTTGGGTTAAAATATAGAACATATGTGTTGGCATGTTTGACGCATGCCAACAACCTTGAAAAACAATTAAGTGGCATAAATAAATTTTAATCAATAAAGATGAATTTGAATAATGGGCCGCAAATATTTACATATAAAAAGAAAAGAGACAAAATATGTAAATGTAGAAAATACGATGTGTTTAACCCGAGGTTGGATTGAGTTGTGATGTAAACCTGCCCGGAACCGCCCGGCTGTCCAGTAGTCACAACAATACCTATCCAATGTGGGTGGTTAAACACGGAGCCCAATAAGGACCCGAGGTTAGACTGAGTTGTGGCGTAAGACTGCCCGGACCCAACCGGCAACAGGCAGCCACAACAATACCTGTCTAATGTGAGAGGTCGAGGCTTTAATAAGACAATTAAGGCTGAGTCAGGACTGATAGGATTAAGTAAATTATATTAATACTTAATCAAAATGGAACATGCTAAACTATACAGACTGATTGGGGGTTAGGTTTATAAAACACTAAACCAACTTAGCATGTTGGCTAGAAATAGAAAACCTAATAGCGGGGGACCCTTTTCAGCAGTAACCCTACAAGGTGTATCAGGATACTCTGAACTAGGCAGGGTGGGGCACGATTACTGGGCTGACTGTAAGAGGTCAAATCGACGGCGGTGGTGCGGTTGTGTAGGTTCTAACGGGGTGCGGGCGTGCACACACTCCAGCGCAGAAAAATAAGGCACTGGGCACCAGTAGCATACCTATGCATTCTAGAATTGTGTCGGGCCGCCACCATGGGACTTGATACACCCCATGGTGGGACCAGCATAGGTAACTACAACATCGGGGGCCGTAAGACACATGTAACTGTGCGAGTAGGACCCGATCATCAGAAATGGATCACTTCACCCTGATTATGGGGTGCCTGTTGGGAACTAGTTTATATGGGTACAGAGATTAATTTGGGGTACGATAGTATATTCGACCCTAGACAACTTAACTTAGTTTATGGTGCTTTCCCATTTCCAGTTTATACTTATCATACCCAGTTCTTTATTCATAGACTGAATAGTCCTAGACTTACTCAGGCTTTATGTCTGACTCTACTTTTCTTTCGCCTTCTTTTCTTTCTTTCCCCCCCCCCCCAGGTCCACAGGGAGGGAATACCGCAGCTTGACCAGATTTCACATCCAACTTGAAGAGAAAGAATGTATTGCTTGGATCTTTTCCGTTTTGGACTATGGCTTTGGGCAGCAATTATGGGACTTTTGCAGTTTGTTTATGTTTTCTTTATGCTTCTTTAATAATGTAATCAATACAATTATTAAGATGTTATGTTTTTGGAAGAATTGTAAGACAAGTATGGTATGTTTTTGTGAACACGTATTTTGATGAAATAAAAGATGTTTGTTGTTTTTCCGCTGTTCAAAAATATGTGTTCTTATATCTGTCTTGTATATCTGTGACTTATACTTATAAACCTCCACCAAAATTAGGGCATTCCCCTTGAGAGTGACCCTAACGGAGGTGGGGTGTTTCACATTTGGTATCAGAGCAGAAGGTTACCAGACTGGGCAAAAAGCTTTTAAAAACATTCTAAAACTATTTTCAAAACGTTTACAAAGAAGCATTTTTCTAAGAAAAGATTTGTTTTACGAAAGTCATATTCCCCAAAGCCATATGCACTATCTTTTGATTCTCTCCTTGAGTCTCTTCTCTCTTTCTTTTTCACCATAGTTTTGTAGGTGTACGACACATGCAGGAGGGCAAAGGAGTGCTCAACCTCCATCAGTAGCCGCAGTAGTTTCATCTGCGACTAATCTTATTTCAAGCTTTGTAGAGTTGCAGTGCGATGGAGGTAACTTTCGAGAGACTTGTCAACAAGCTATACAAGGATAGTAAGAACGAGGATAAAGAACACAAGCCTAAGGGGGAGAAACTTGTTCATATGACTTAATCCACGAAGGAGGAAAAGGTGAAAGGAAAGAGGTCAAAGTAAAAGAATAATAAAACCCATGACAAGAAAGAACATCGTTGGTATGGTAAAAAGGGACATGTAGTTAAGTATCATAGGACAAGGACAAGGGCAAAGAACAAGATCGTCGAGAGGGCAATTGTATGCTCTCACTACTAGCATACCTAAGAGAGGGGTAACATTTCTGTTAAAAGTTTAGCTTCTCTTTTCTATCATATCGTGGGAACTTTGTTTTTGTACATCGCATCCTTTTAATTCTGCTTCGATAGTTGAGTCTCTGCACCTTAGTACTAGCGTAGTAGAGGATCCCATTTTTGTCTCAAATCCTGTTGGGGAATCGGCTCATTTATTCATGATTCGTTTGGATTTGAGAATTTTTATGCTAAGTGTTGAGTTTAGAAGTAAAGCTTATGTTTTTTTTGGGGCTATGGGTTGATTCTAGGGATGGAGAGGTTATCCGGTAATGGTGCCATTCTTGAGTATGAAAAGAGGGTAGTTAGATTCTTGACTTGCCTTGGTAATGCCCTCGAAGTCTAGTGTAACCCTTAGGGTTCTGCCATGTTTAGTTACCTAGAATCTCTTGATACATTTATCGATCCGCTCGAGTAATGTTCACCACTAAGGCGGATGGTTCATTTTGCTTATGCATGAGTTATAGAAAATCACCTTAGTAAGTACATTTGGCAACATGGTTGACATTTGTTTGTTTTCAAGGGATAGTTCTTCTGCGTGGAATACCTTATAGTGAGTAAACGAGATCCAGGATTCACTAGTGAATTTTGGAGAGCTTGCATAAAACCATGAGTACACAGTTATGTTTAAGCCGAGTATACTAGAAGAAGAATAAGTAAAAGTGGAACGAGAGGCAACAGTGGAATGAGTTCCAACTCATATTTTGGAAATAAGAATTAAGAAGCTACGAAATTGTGAAGTTAAAGACGGTGAAAGCACAATGGAGTTAAGCTCAAGGAAATGCGACTCAGAAGATTGAAGACTAGATACGCGTATCATATCTCTTTTTAAGAGTATATCCTTAATTCCTCTTTTCCTGTAGAGCTTATTTGCATGCTATCTTTCAAGTATATCCTCTCGGTCCTATTCTCAATCCCATTTCTGTTAGAAACCCCATAGGGAACATGACTCGTCTGTTAGTAATACATTTTGGGGCTTGAGGGTGTCCGTTGGGTTGACTAAACTCTTTGGGTTTTATAGGATACGGGTTGGTTTTAGGAAGGGATTTCCTTGTGACCTAAAAGGAGTCCATCATGCTTAGTTTCCTAGAATCATATATATTGGTTGGGTTGAGTAATTCTTTGGGTGTCAGCCTGATGTTGATTTCGGTCTTCTGGGTTGGTGCTTAGGGAGTTCTTCTCCAAATCAGTATATATATGACATAGATTTCCAGTTTTGACATTGCCTAATGGGCACAAGGTTTTTACTTGCTTCTATCGTTCGACTATATCTTTATGTAGGAACAATTGGGTGTAAACATGTGTTTGAGACATGTTATGATTGATGGTTGCAAGTGGTTGCAAGTGGCTGCTAGTGGTTGCTCGTGATTGCATAACACACATTAGGCACTATACCGGCTCAGACACATTTCCATATTGCATATGCATGAGCGTTTATACTTGTTTATGGATGATATTGGAGTGTTGTCATATGGATGATGCATATGGATGGATGTTTGTGCACACATATAGTGTTTATGTGACTACACTACACCAAAACATCAAATTTGACACAACATCATTTAGAGATTTGATACGGCTTTAAGCCGTATCAAAATTGATTGTGCTCATAGCCGTATCATATTTTATTTGCTACACCTTAATCAATCCGCACCTCACTCAACCATTAAAATCTAACCGTAGATCTTGAAATGTTCGGATCAGTTCCTATGATACACCTTTGAACCGTATCATATTTATTTTTCGTTCCTTCTCTCTTTTAGCTCCCCTCTCAATTCTACTTTTCGTTTCTCGACTGAAATAAAAATAAATCCCAAACGAAAAAAAATGGCGTGTTCCCCTTTCTCCAAATCAAAATCGCTTCCCCAAATCGTGTCTTCAAAATCCATTGCTCCGCTTCTTCAAGCACCGCTTATCAGAATCGTTTGCTTGAGAGCAGGACTCACTTCAAATCCCAAATCCTTCCCTCGAGACGATACCTAAACCTCAAATTCCTTAATTCATTGGTGATGTTGTAAGTTTTTATTTTTATTTTCTGTTTTAGCTGATTAGTAATTTTGGTTATTAGGTTGATTTCAAAAGATTTCCAGATTTCACGATGTTTACTAGATCTGTTAGGTCAGCGAATCGTAGGTGACTTTGGTACTACTGTGTGACTGTATTCCATGTTGTGCATCGTAGTCTGAGTTGTTAGTAGTTAGGTTATGAGGAAAGATAATTTTATGTTTCTGTTGCCCGCTGCCCACTTTGAATTAAGGTATTAACTCATTGTTTTTACATCATTACCAGGAATGATAATATAATGTAGTATGAAATGTCTACTGAACTTAACATTTACAATTAACCATGTTTTGTCATAAAAACATTGATGATGAGCCTGATTTGAGAGAAATTAATCAAATCATTATGTGTATTGAGCTTTATATACGTGTGTATGTGTGTGTGTGTATTTATTGATGATATTGAGGCAGTACGTTATTGAAAATTTTACTACTACGAAATTTATAAAACCATAACATGTTCAATGAATAATGAACTAACATCCATTCGATGTTACAAAAATTATATAAAGGTTATCAATATATATAGATTATCAGTGCAAAACGCATAATGTGTTCATACAACGGTTGAACTTGTACATAGTCCTAACGCAAGAAATTTGTATCAAAGAAGAAAGTAGATAAAAACTCTTGGTATGTCCCACTTACAGTGCTTTTTTAATGTACGCATATATCTTGGCCAAAACAATGACAATGTTTGCTTTCAGTGGATGACACCGACTGAGTAAATAAATCCATTAACCATATAAATTTTGAAATGAGAGTATATGTAAGATTTACTGGAAGTTTTTGAATTATAATAATTCATTTCTTAAAGTTGTTGCAAAAGGACTGTCATAGAGCGTGTGCACATGTAGAGTAAATAAAGTCGGTGAAAAGTTAAAATTTTGATAAGAAACGTATTTAAATATTGGTATATATAGCAGTAGAAGGCAATCGCCTTCAAATCCACTTTTCGTGGTTTATGCATCTTCGGCTATTAACTTAAGGTGAGACAACTATAATGATACTTTCTTTCCAAGGATAATGTTTATAAACTGGGAATTGTTAAAATAAATTGGAAAAGTATAGTTGTATCAACTTTTGACCCTTTTGCAAATTAATTTATACCATTTCCAATGATTTATAATCATAGACATCAAAATGTCTAAATAATTTGGATAAATCAGTAGCAGCAGGACATGCTGTAATAACATAATCATTTCACTGATTTGTTTGAAGCAATAACCAAACATCTCATATAAAATAATGAAGAGTTTAGGGGGAAAAAAGATAATATCTTATGTCTGTGATCAAATGACTCAAGTATATATTAAAATATTTCAAACTTCCGTTACCCTAATCATATAGTGAAGTATATACACTACCTAAAAAATCATTGTCATACATATGAAGATGCATGAATGGAAAAGCAAAAATGGAGGAATCTCCCAAGTTAAGCCATCAAAAGGATAATCAAGAAAATAATTTGGAGGAAGTAGTATATATCAGTGGCCATTGTGCACCGTAGTTTTGTTTTTTTGCTGCTTAGGTTGAGGAGAAATGATGCTCAGTTGCTTATTCATCGAATTATCTTAGAATGACAGAATGATATTGCTGCTATGGGGTAGACCCCAGTAAAGATGATCAAATTAAAAATACATAACCAAATATGGGTATATTATATAATGGGAGAGTTTATCACTTGGTCTTCTAGCATGCAAAACCTTTTGACGACAAATAATGGCACCAACATCATTACCCCCTTTCATACTCTACAAATCGCCCAATATCATACCCAGTAACTTACACCCATTGTAAACACCCATTGTATACCAACCATGCATGCCCATATGACGCAGGAAGTTTGTTCTCTGTTCACTTTATAAACTTTGATATCACACATCATTTTAATTTAGGTAATCAACATATGATCAGACCAGATGCATTTGCTTATTTAATTTTTTTTGTCTAAAAACTGAAAATAGAACTTCTTAGACTATATGTAAACTTTTTAGCAGAATATTGCAGAAGAAGGTTTGAGTTAGAATAGCGTAATATTGGCATGTATCGACAAAGTTCCAAATAATGTTGTAATTTAAAAGTTTTGTGTAATCAGTGTTAACTTCATGATAAGTTAATCAAAGATTATGCAAGTAACCGCTAAGTTCAAAGATTTTTCTATATAATTTTCTAATGGATCATGATATATATTTATATAATAGAAGTAGTCTTCTTTGACTGTTTTCAACTTCCAACAGCAGATGTAATTAGCAACGCATGAAACTTCACATGTATAGTTAAAAAAAAAACTAAGCACCTACCTAGTGTCAATTTCAACAAATTGTAATATCTAACATTTTAATTAAGTTTGGGACTACAAACTGACTTCTACTTTGGTGTTTAAAACACAGATATTCTCAATGCGGATGGTGCTAATCAATAATTATCAAGCTTTGTGAAGTAAAAAAAAAGGGATTCACGAAGTGGGTAAAAAATGTAATGGTGAAAGTAAACAAAAATAAGATCCTATACTCATTAAAGATTTACTATATCGTTCAGACCAGGTACTAATATAGGGGAAGATCCTATGGCGCATGTCATGAGATAGCTAAGTCAAAGCACAAACACTGAGCAGTGAGCACTAGATGTGCAAGAAGTGAAAGCCTGGACGTGTGATGGACTAAGGCAACAAGAGATGGGTGAAGTGATGTGCACTGTTAGGCAAATCAATGAGTATACTTGCTGTCCTGATTTGCAGGAGTGCACAGGCATTGCAAATTTGCAATTCGCTGGAAGATCATGAACAGAGGGCCAGTTGGATCAGCAAGCATAAAGAATCAGGTGATGTTGAAAAGCAATTGAATCCCAGAAGTTCTGTTTCTGCCGTCACTTACAGAAAATGCAAAGAGCAATGCATGTAAATGAGAACCTTAAGGGCAACTGAAGCATCATTGTCCTGGTCCGTAAAGATGCTGAAGCATGAGTAGTCCATGCAAGTTATGAGAAAATTTGGATGTAACATCGACAGTGTGCACTATTCTAACCTTTTTTTCATCTTATAAAATGCAGCTTGATTTGGTACTATTTCCAGGCAAGTCATTTCCTTTATTTGCTCAATTTTACTTGACTATAAGATAAGAAATTTAGTACTATTAGTGAAAGTTCGAACAACGTAGTCATCATGTTATTACTTTTTCTAGGCGACTATGGAGATGAGAATGTTGAAATTGTCAAAAGCATTGCAAAAGTGGATATTCGGAAGTCAGTTATATTGGGTAACCATGATTGTTGGCGTACTCGTCAGTTTTCAGAGAAGTAGGTTTCATGAACACAATGTTCAATGCTTTATATTTACTCGTACCAAATAATTTACTAAACTCTTCATAAACAAACTCAATCATTTGTTTTGTTTATATGATTCGTAGGAAGGTGGACCATGTGCAACTTCAGTTAGAATGGTACACTTCTCAATTTGAATCTTTTTTTGTCCACTGATTCTTGTGCTAGGATTATTATTTCTTATGCTAGGATTATTATTTCCATGCCTTGCATGAACTTTTAATTTTTTTCAATTCTTTATCTGATGCAGCATGGTTGTTCTACTCCTTTTTTTTCCTATGGTTTATATAACCATGTATTATATAAATATGCTTTCAATAACAATGGGTTGCCTTGGCGAGGAGCATGTCAGAATTCAGTTCGAAACTCAGTTCAGAACTGAGTTCGTGAACCCAGTTCAGTTCAAAACTGAGTTCGCGAACTCAGTTCGGAACTGACTCAGTTTTGAACTGAACTGAGTTCGCGAACTCGGTTCGGAATTGAGTTCGCGAACTCAGTTCAGTTCAGAACTGAGTTCGGAACTGACTCAGTTCTGAATTGAACTGAGTTCGTGAACTCAGTTCGAAACTGAGTTCGCGAGCTCAATTTTGTACAAAGTTAGTAGTTTACATAAGATGAATTTCAGAATAACATATGATACGTATTTTCTTCATATTGGATTGAATCTTAAAATAAACTATGATAGATAATGTGTACTTTTTGGCATAATTTACTAAAGCTGTGTAAGCATATACAGATTTTCCATTTTGAAAAAATTAGACCGGATTTGTAAACACAACAGATTTGTCATTGTAATATACTTTATGACTCTGACCAAACAATTGCTGAAATTTTATGATTTAACGACAACTATGTATACCGCCTTAGTGAATGATAAAGTGCAACAAGCACTAAAATTATATTCTGTGCTACTATTACTGTTATTATCGAAAATAGTTTCCTTACTTGATATATAATTAGCAAATGAAATTGAGCTTATGTGAAGTCACAGCTGTAGTATATTAGCTTAAAATCGTGAATGCTTTTTCGGTCTACTTGCATGTAATTGCATTGGATGTTTCATGTTATCCATGCATGATGTTATATTTCAATACATCAGATCCAAGTCATGCTCAAACATAGCTTCCAGATGCCATTAGTAAATCAACTACTAACGCATGGAAGTAGTGGAAATTGTTGCATCATCATCGAGTCGATCATCATCAACTTCCACACTTGTTGAGGCAGCAGTGCGTGCATGGCGCCATAAGTATCCTACCTCCAAAGTTGACGACTGTGCTGCAGTATGTCTCGACCTCAGGAACACATCAAACCATCATCTAATTCGGACTTAAACCATACTGCTTCAGATATAAATAATGATTCATTTTCATCCGAAATTCTTGAAGAAGAGCACAAAGGAAAAGGAAAGGATAGTGAAGTCTGGACGGCATTAGAGGGGGTTTCTCGAGGGAACAATCTCTTGACCCTGCCAAGATTCGATACCAGATAAATTGGGGGTGAGCAAGCTGCTTATAGCATCTACAGATTTATATATTGGATTTGAATGATTGGGAACAAATCTTATGTTTTTGTTAGTGTGTGCTAGCTTTTCTTTTACCATCCATTCATGTTGTTTTTTCTGAGTGAATAGAATCAAGTTCTTGTAAAATCCAACTACAGCATTTGAAGTTGGTTTCAGCAATTGTTATATTTTTACCCTTGTCTGAATGTTCAATTATATAAAAGAAGCTCGGGAATTTGTACAACAGCCAGTGTATCTTTCATTCATATTTGTACTAACCCAATAGAAGCTAATGCCTAGTGATAACTACTTGTTTGACAATTAGGAAACAATAGCAGGCTTTTTGACAGTATCTATGGATTTGAGAAATCAATTCAATCTACTTATAATCAAAGTTAGAAACAAAGAATCCTCGCTTTCTCAGTCACACTGCTTCACTTCATCGTTTATTTCCATAACTCTTTGAACTCTTATAACTCTATTATAGGTTTCAGTTCAAGTTTCTCGGTTAAAAACTTGTAAGTCCTGCAAAAATGAGTTCCGGAACACTTACCTCCAATGCACTTCCTGCTTTTGTAGTCTATGAAACAATCACTGGTTCTTCAATTCCTCAACATCACATTATGACATGCAATGAAGCAGGATCAAGTCAGAATTTGCTCTGCAATTATAACAGCAATGGTGTCGAACAATTTCAAATAGGCAGTATTGGATCAATGGCGATGACTAATAATTTTTCAGAGGTTGCAAATGTGACTACAGGAAGAAAAAAGAGAAGGAGAAGGATAAAAATAAGTAAGAACAAAGAAGAAGCTGAAAATCAAAGAATGACTCACATTGCTGTGGAGCGAAATAGGCGTAGATTGATGAATAAACATCTTGCTGTTCTGAGGTCTCTTATGCCTGAATCGTACATTCAGAGAGTAAGTTCTTCTCATAAGCCATCTTTGTTTCATTTATATTGGCTTGGTACATAGTTTAAAATTTAATGCTCATTAAAGTCTGTCATATGCATTGTCTTTAGTTTCCTTGACATGAATTTGACATAAACAGGATCATGTGCATAGTTTTACTTTTCTTTTTTTCCTCGTATTAACTTCTGCACACTTAAATGATGAGAACAATATTTAGATCCTCTGCTATGATATTTTATTAGACTTGAACCATCCAATTTTAAATTAGACAATTCAAATCCGGTTCCTATCTTAAGATGCATGTACAAAAAGAGAATGCATGCACAAAAAGAGAATGCATGCATATATACATTTAAATAACACTTTTCTTTCTTTAACAGATGTTAGTTCATTAATTGCAATCGAGGAATTTTATTGACTAAGGATACCTCATTCTATTTCAAGTTTCCTAATTTTTTGCTAATTCATAAAGTATGAAATGGTATTTTATTGATTGTTGTTGATTATCTGCAATTTAATTAGCTTTCGCATGAATTTGGATTCTCCTTCTACTCATTATTCATAGGAGGGTAAATCTAACTAATCTAGAGTTGAAAACAAAATTCATGGACAAAAAAAAATTAGTTTAAGCAAGAAGTGACTTCATATTTTATTAAGGTAGAATTTGCAAAACCTGCTAGGTCACTTATTAGAGGAAGTGTTCTTGTTAGCTGACACGCTGAGTTTGAAAAAATACATCAGGTAGTATCTGAGCATTCATACTCAATAGGAAAATGAAATGGGTTTTAATAGCATGAAATTATCCACTATTTTGAAAAAATACATCAGGTAGTATCTGAGCATTCATCACACACTTGCCATCCAACAGACAATGTCCAAATGATAATATCTTTTTATTTAGCTACTGTTTCAATAATAATTATGTGAGTGTTGGTTGTCAAATTAGAAGCAACATGATAAATGTAATTTGAAGATATAAGAACTTAACATATCACGTTTCAATGGCAGGTACTTTTTTGTAACTAAGAACTGGAAGCATGTGCTTGAAAGTCAATTCTTGCTTCAGTTTTATTAACAAAGCCGAATCCATTAATTTTCAGTGCAACAGGTACTTTATTTGCTCATTGTTGCATAATCCATTAATTTTCAGTATTCAAGTATTCTTTTTCTATACAAATATGGTTGGACTTACATTGAGTAATGTGAACATTTTGAAGGCTTTGGATGAAAACAGACTGCACATGCTGGATTACCATGACATTTATCTTCCCTTCATCGATCGTATCAGGCTGCTAATATCTTGACCACCATTCGGGCAATCACAAATCTCTTCAAGCATTCACATTTTTACAAATGGTTACATTTGCACTACAGTGAGGTTGTTTCTTATGCCACCAGCTGATACATTGAAGCTCAATAGTGAGAAATCATTTAGTTAATTTCCTGTTGATTTTCTTCGTGCAGATTCTTGATGCAATATCCAGCTGCAAACTGTCCTTTACTAAGAGCGTCTATTTAGCTTATTCTACTTTGGTCCTTAAGTAAGTATCATTTTTCAAGTAACTAGATGATATCCTTTTGTATAACATGAGAAATGTGTACATACAGATACATATACTTTCTAAGAAAGTAAACACATGTTGATGCATAGATTAAAGTCCCTTCGATGCAAAACTATAGAAGCCAAAGTCATTAGAAATTGTCAGATGACCATTTGTGCTGTTAAACTATTAGATTGAGGCTTTGCATTAGAAATTGCAACTACACAACATATTTTCAGACTTCAGTTTAATCTCTAGCTTGTGTACTGAGTTCGCAAACTCAGTCCCGAACTAATTCGCAGCAAACTCGTTTCGAACCGAGTTCGCAGCAAACTCGTTTCGAACCGAGTTCGTGAACTCAGTCCGGAACCGAGTTCGCGAACTCAGTCCGGAACCGAGTTCGCGAACTCAGTCTGGAACCGAGTTCGCGAACTCAGTTCTGGAACTGAGTTTGCGAAGACAGAAGTATGGAAAAGTTTTCATTTTCATTCCACTTCATTTAAAATCGCAGACCGAATTACCCTTGTTTTGATTCATTTTCACTCCACTTCATTTAAAACCGCAGATGAGGACTGAGGAGAGGAGCAGTGGTGGAAGACCTGAAGTGGAGACATGTATGTTTCAGACTTTCAGCTTAGTACCATAGTAGTATCACTATATCAGTATGTAATATGTATCTGTATATTGTATCTTAGTAGTGAAACTGAAGTCTATGAGCCGTATCAATCCATTACATTATGTATTATTGTATGTAATATGTATCATTGTATTATGTTTCACGCTTTCAGGCTAATTGTATTTTTTTTTAATTTTTTTTTAAATTTGATACGGCTTTAAGCCGTATCAAATTATTAATTTGATACGGTTTAAACCCATATCAAATTAATCAATTGATATGGCTTAAAACCGTATCAAATTCATACTTTGATACAGTTTTAAGCCGTATAAAAATACCAATTTGATACGGTTTTAAACCGTATCATTTTATGAATTTGATACGGTTTTAAGCCGTATCAAAATACCAATTTGATACGGTTTTAAACCGTATCATTTTATGAATTTGATACGGTTTTAAGCTGTATCAAAACAACAGAGACGCCATTTTTTGATATGGCTTAAAACCGTATCAAATTCATTTTGATACGGCAATGAACACTGCCAAATTGGCATTTTTGGTGTAGTGCTAGGACTATTTGCATACATGTTGGACTCATGGCACTAAACATATTTTGCATTAAGAAAATCAATCAGGCCTGATCATTTGCATTAGATAAGGAACATATACACACACTTTCTGCATATGTTCATACAGCATTAGAAATCTCTTAAGGACAGTGGATTCCTGTGATTGATGATTGAGTAGATGGATGATTGGATGGTAGGACACATTCTTCTTAACTTGAAGATTTCGGGGACGAAATCCTTTAAGGAGGGGAGAATGTAACAACCCGAATTTTAATAACATGTTGAAACTAGAAATCAGGGTATAATTAATTCTTAAAATAAGAAGCAAGGGTAACGGGTTACGCCATTGCGTTCGTCTCGAAATTTTACATGAAATAGAGTCTGAGTTTTCGAAAATCGGAGTCCGGATGAAGAAGTTATGGCCCGTAGAAGATTCAGCAGATATTAGGCAGCATAGGACCAGGCAGGTCGACCTAGGGGTCGACCTGGGGGCCACGTCGACCATGTGGTCGACCCTAGGGTCGACCTACCCCCCAGGTCGACCATGTGGTCGACCTCCCCCCCTTACAGGTCGACCTGGTCAGCCTGTTTTGACCCAGAACTCATTTTTGAAGCCTGAGACGTGTTTTGATGGTCCGGATTGATTCTAGGGTTAATCTAAGGGCCTAAACTAGTTGCTACACCTATAAAAACACCCTTAGGCCTAACCTAATTCACAACAAATCATTCTTACAACAAAATGCTGCTGAGGTCCCTCTTGATCATGGCCGCCGTCTCTAATCAATTTCTTAAGCTTTCATACACAATCCAATTCGAAGATTAAAGCTTCTACAATGATTCAAGACAATAAATCAACAACGTCACTGCAACATTCCACAACAAATTCAGTTCTTAATTCATTAGCCATGCTCTGTAAGTTCTAGTTATTTTCAGATTAAAATATTTAAATATAATATGGGCATGTGATGAAGTGAAATTAGATTTAAGTATGTTTATCGATCTATTTCTGTTGCTTCTTGAATCTTGAGTTTTGGGACTTTTCTATTTTCATTCTCATGTCAAGCATATGATCTATTCAGTTGTTGTAAATCAATTTTTCTTGATTCATGTTACTATGATTATCAAGATCTATCTTTTATGCCTGAGATGACGCTTTTATGCCAGTTTTCTCTCTGTACTTATTGTTATACAAGTTCTACCTCCCCTATTTATTTTTCTTTTGATGAACCTTGGTCAATTTCGGACCTAGGCCTAAACCGCGATTTGCGTACGATTGAATACGGGGAAATATGGGAATATAGTCTTTATTGGATATATGTTTGGTAGAATTGACGACATAACATGAAATTGGAAATTTGGGTATTATCAATATTGAAATTGCAAGTTTGGGCATTGGCATGAAGTGGGCATACATGAATTGGCATGTAAGTTAAATCACGAGTTTGGGACTATGTAAGTTTAAATCAAAAGATTGGGCTTATGTTAATTAGGCGTATGTAGAATTGGGAATTTGAACATGAAAGCAATTGTAAATTTGATAATTGGCATAAACATGTATTATGAACTTGGGCAACTGACATGTATTGTAATAAAAAGATTATAGTTTGGGATAACTACATCATGAATCATGATTTTGGTATATTGGGTATAAAACTTAATACATGTAATTTTGGCTAGAACAGGATATGGTAAAATGGCATAAAAATGGGCATACATGTAAAATGGCATGAATTGAACATATGTAAATTTGGTATGAATTGGGCATATGTAAAACTGACATGTAACCTAGAACTTGGGCATATGTTAATAATGTAAAATTTGGAGTAGAAACATATATGATAATTTATGACTTGGAGAAAGTTTAATATGAACGCGCCTAAGATGGGTTTTGGGTAGTTGGTATGTATTGGACATCTAGAAGGCACGTAAGCATGCTTATGAACATGAAACATGAATTGGTTATGAATACGAATCATTAACTTGAAAATAGGCATAAGTGAAAACATGAAACTCGACATGAAACTCGCCATGAAACTAGACACGAACTTGACATGAAACTTGAACATGGATATGACATTAGAATGAACTTGAAAATAGCCAACTCGAGGTTGGGTTGAGTTTGCAGTGTAAATCTGCCCGGAACCGCCTGGCGAATCCAGTGACTGCAAACAATAGGATCCAATGTGGGTAGTTGGTCATATCGCGCTTAAGACCCGAGGTTAGACTAGGTTGTGGTGTAAATCTGCCCGAAACCGCCCGGCGAATCCAGTGACCACAACAACTAGTCTAATGTGAGAGGTTGGGGTGAATTAATGAATTAATGCCACGTGATAGGGTTAAGTCATGAACCGCTTGAATATACTTAACCAATTTGACACGATGACTTGATTGGGTTAAGTCATGAACCGCTTGAATATACTTAACCAATTTGACACGATGATTTAGTAGGGTTAAGTCATGAACCGCTTGAATATACTTAACCAATTTGACACGATGATTTGATAGGGTTAAGTCATGAACCGCTTGAATATACTTAACCAATTTGACACGATGATTTGGTAGGGTTAAGTCATGAACCGCTTGAATATACTTAACCAATTTGACATGATGATTTGGTAGGGTTAAGTCATGAACCGCTTGAATATACTTAATCAATTTGGGATGATGACTTGATAAGGTTAAGTCAAGAACCGCTTGAACATACTTAACCAATTTGACACGATGATTTGGTAGGGTTAAGTCATGAACCGCTTGAACAAACTTAACCAACTTGACACATGATTCGTAGGGCTAAGTCATGAACTTGAATGACAACACTTAGCCAATTTGACATGACACGTAGACGGGTTAAGTCACGAACTTGAATGACCACACTTAACCAACTTGACATGCTAGACTGATGGGGTTAAGTCCCGAATTTAAATGACAACACTTAACCTGCTGGACGGAAACCCTAGTTACGCGGTCCTTTTCAGCAGTAACCCACTAGATGTATCATGGTACCCTGGAACTAGGCAGGGTGGGGCACGATTTCTGGGCTGATTGTAAGCGACCAGAACGATGGCTGAGTTGGTGCGCCATTGTAGGTTCAGGCGGACTATGGTCGTGCACGTAGTCCGGAGTTGAAAAAGCAGCCATTGGGCACCAGTAGGTTTACACTGTGCGTGCTTGATTCGTGTCGGTGGTTGGCACCCTAGGGCTTGATACACCCTATGGTGGACCTAGCACAGGTGACTACATTCGTGATAGGGCCATATGACACAGACACATGAACGAGATAGGACTTGTAGGGAGCCGATCGATTAATAGATCGTTTCGTGAGACCAAGTAACGGGTCATTTCATGACACTGGGTAAGGGATCATTTTATAGTCAACACAATGCACGAGTTGGGATACTAGTACGAGTGGTGCAGAGCAAATAGATATTATAGAAATTTTTTAATGGTGAAGCAGAGAAATCTTGCGATCTTGCGAAATTATACTTAGTTCATCTTGAATGGGAAACTCGCAATGTTATATGATGTTATTCTTAGTTATCGTGCCTATAGCTTATCTTGTCATCATGCTTATGTTTATTTTCAGTTTATTCATGCCATGTTATCTTTACCTATTTTTATGCTGAAAGTCACTAGGACTTACTTAGTCTTTATGACTGACCCGTTTTGTTTCGCCTCTTTTTCTTCCGTCCCCCCCCCCCCAGGTTCACAGGGTGGGAATACAGCTTAGTTCGGATCTTACCAAGCTCCAAGGCTCTTTGATGTACTGTTTGGATTTCTCTTGGCTATGGCTTGCTTTGCTTTATTGGGGAATACTACAGTTTATTTTTATGCTTATTTGTTTTTGAGCAAGACAGATATTTTAGCTATGTAATTGGGTATTGGAAGTTGATTGGCTTTTATTGTAAACAATTATATTTAATAAGATTTGAAGTACTTCTACTTTGCTTTCCGTTGTTTTTATATACGTCTGTCTTGTAATATTTCTGTTCCAGTACCCATAATGCTCCATTGAAGTTAAGGCATTCCCTTTGTGAGTGACCTTAACGGATGTGGGGTGTTACATTTGGTATCAGAGCAGAAGGTTACCAGACTGGGCAAAAAGCTTGTAAAAACCTTCTAAAACTATTTTCATAACGTTTACAAAGAAGCATTTTTCTAAGAAAAGTTTTGTTTTACGAAAGGCATATTCCCCAAAGCCATATGCACTATCTTTTGATTCTCTCCTTGAGTCTCTTCTCTCTTTCTTTTTCACCATAGTTTTGTAGGTGTACGACACATGTAGGAGGGCAAAGGAGTGCCCAACCTCTATCAGTAGCCGCAGTAGTTTCATCTGCGACTAATCTTATTTCAAGCTTTGTAGAGTTGCAGTGCGATGGAGGTAACTTTGGAGAGACTTGTCAACAAGCTATACAAGGATAGTAAGAACGAGGATAAAGAACACAATCCTAAGGGGGAGAAACTTGTTCATATGACTTAATCCACGAAGGAGGAAAAGGTGAAAGGAAAGAGGTCAAAGTAAAAGAATAATAAAACCCATGACAAGAAAGAACATCGTTGGTATGGTAAAAAGGGACATGTAGTTAAGTATCATAGGACAAGGACAAGGGCAAAGAACAAGATCGTCGAGAGGGCAATTGTATGCTCTCACTACTAGCATACCTAAGAGAGGGGTAACGTTTCTGTTAAAAGTTTAGCTTCTCTTTTCTATCATACCGTGGGAACATTGTTTTTGTAAATCGCATCCTTTTAATTCTGCTTCGATAGTTGAGTCTCTGCACCTTAGTACTAGCGTAGTAGAGGATCCCATTTTTGTCTCAAATTCTGTTGGGGAATTGGCTCATTTATTCATGATTTGTTTGGATTTGAGAAATTCTATGCTAAGTGTTGAGTTTAGAAGTAAATCTTATGTTTTTTTTGGGCTATGGGTTGATTCTAGGGATGGAGAGGTTATCCAGTAATGGTGCCATTCTTGAGTATGAAAAGAGGGTAGTTGGATTCTTGACTTGCCTTGGTAATGCCCTCGAAGTCTAGTGTAACCCTTAGGGTTCTGCCATGTTTAGTTACCTAGAATCTCTTGATACATTTATCGATCTGCTCGAGTAATGTTCACCACTAAGGCGGATGGTTCATTTCGCTTATGCATGAGTTATAGAAAATCACCTTAGTAAGTACATTTGGCAACATGGTTGACATTTGTTTGTTTTTAAGGGATAGTTCTTCTGCGTGGAATACCTTATAGTGAGTAAACGAGATCCACGATTCACTAGTGAATTTTGGAGAGCTTGCATAAAACCATGAGTACACAGTTATGTTTAAGCCGAGTATACTAGAGGAAGAATAAGTAAAAGTGGAACGAGAGGCAACAGTGGAATGAGTTCCAACTCATATTTTGGAAACAATAATTAAGAAGCTTCGAAATTGTGAAGTTAAAGACGGTGAAAGCACAATGGAGTTAAGCTCAAGGAAATGCGACTCAGAAGATTGAAGACTAGATCCGCGTATCATATCTCTTTTTAAGATTATATCCTTGATTCCTCTTTTCCTGTAGAGCTTATTTGCATGCTATCTTTCAAGTATATCCTCTCGGTCCTATTCTCAATCCCATTTCTGTTAGAAACCCCATAGTGAACATGACTCGTCTGTTAGTAATACATTTTGGGGCTTGAGGGTGTCTGTTGGGTTGACTAAACTCTTTGGGTTTTATAGGATACGGGTTGGTTTTAGGAAGGGATTTCCTTGTGACCTAAAAGGAGTCCATCATGCTTAGTTTCCTAGAATCATATATATTGGTTGGGTTGAGTAATTCTTTGGGTGTCAGCCTGATGTTGATTTCGGTCTTCGGGGTTGGTGCTTAGGGAGTTCTTCTCCAAATCAGTATATATGTGACATAGATTTCCAGTTTTGACATTGCCTAATGGGCACAAGGTTTTTACTTGCTTCTACCATTCGACTATATCTTTAGGTAGGAACAATTAGGTGTAAACATGTATTTGAGACATGTTATGATTGATGGTTGCAAGTGGTTGCAAGTGGCTGCTAGTGGTTGCTCGTGATTGCATAACACACATTAGGCACTAGATCGGCTCAGACACATTTCCATATTGCATATGCATGAGTGTTTATACTTGTTTATGGATGATATTGGATGTGTTATCATATGGATGATGCATATGGATGGATGTTCGTGCACACATATAGTGTTTATGTGACTAGGACTATTTGCATACATGTTGGACTCATGGCACTAAAAATATTTTGCATTAAGAAGATCAATCAGGCCTGATCATTTGCATTAGATAAGGAACATATGCACAAACTTTCTGTATATGTTCATACAGCATTAGAAATCTCATAAGGACAATGAATGCCTGTGATTGATGATTGAGTAGATGGATGATTGAATGGTAGGACACATTCTTCTTAAATTTAAGATTTCGGGGACGAAATCCTTTAAGGAGGGGAGAATGTAACAATCCGAATTTTAATAACATGTTGAAACTAGAAATCAGGGTATAATTAATTTTTAAAATAATAATCAAGGGAAATGGTTTACACCATTGCGTTCGTCTCGAAATTTTACATGAAATAGAGTCCGAGTTTTCGAAAATCGGAGTCCGGATGAAGAAGTTATGGCCCGTAGAAGATTCAGCAGATTTTAGGCAGCACAGGACTAGGCAGGTCGACCTAGGGGTCGACCTGGGGGCCACGTCGACCATGTGGTCGACCCTAGGCTCGACCTACCCCCCAGGTCGACCATGTGGTCGACCTCCCCCCCTTACAGGTCGACCTGGTCGGCCTGTTTTGACCCAGAACTCATTTTTGAAGCCTGAGACGTGTTTTGATGGTCTGGATTGATTCTAGGGTTAATCTAAGGGCCTAAACTAGTTGCTACACCTATAAAAACACCCTTAGGCCTAACCTAATTCACAACAAATCATTCTTACAACAAAATGCTGCTGAGGTCCCTCTTGATCATGGCCGCCGTCTCTAATCAATTTCTTAAGCTTTCATACACAATCCAATTCGAAGATTAAAGCTTCTACAATGATTCAAGACAATAAATCAACAACGTCACTGCAACATTCCACAAAAAATTCAGTTCTTAATTCATTAGCCATGCTCTGTAAGTTCTAGTTATTTTCAGATTAAAATATTTAAATATAATATGGGCATGTGATGAAGTGAAGTTGGATTTAAGTATGTATATCAATCTATTTCTGTTGCTTGTTGAATCTTGAGTTTTGGGACTTTTCTATTTTCATTCTCATGTCAAGCATATGATCTATTCGGTTGTTGTAAATCAATTTTTCTTGATTCATGTTGATATTATTATCAAGATCTATCTTTAATGCCTGAGATGACGCTTTTTTGCCAGTTTTCTCTCTGTACTTATTGTTATACAAGTTCTACCTCCCCCTATTTATTTTTCTTTTGATGAACCTTGGTCAATTTCGGACCTAGGCCTAAACCGCGATTTGCGTACGATTGAATATCGGGAAATATGGGAATATAGTCTTTATTGGATATATGTTTGGTAGAATTGACGACATAACATGAAATTGGAAATTTGGGTATTTTCAATATTGAAATTGCAAATTTGGGCATTGGCATAAATAATTTGGCATGAAGTGGGCATTCATGAATTGGCATGTAAGTTAAATCACGAGTTTGGGACTATGTAAGTTTAAATCAAAATAATGGGCTTATGTTAATTAGGCATATGTAGAATTGGGAATTTGAACATGAAAGCAATTGTAAATTTGATAATTGGCATAAACATGTATTATGAACTTGGGCAACTAACATGTATTGTAATAAAAAGATTATAGTTTGGGATAACTACATCATGAATCATGATTTTGGTATATTGGGTATAAAACTTGATACATGTAATTTTGGTTAGAACTTGATATGGTAAAATGGCATAAAAATTGGCATACATGTAAAACGGCATGAATTGAACATATGAAAATTTGGTATGAATTGGGCATATGTAAAACTGACATGTAACCTAGAACTTGGGCATATGTTAATTATGTAAAATTTGGAGTAGAAACATATATGATAATTTATGACTTGGAGAAAGTTTAATATGAACGCGCCTAAGTTGGGTTTTGGGTAGTTGGTATGTATTGGACATCTAGAAGGCACGTAAGCATGCTTATGAACTTGAAACAAGAATTGGTTATGAATATGAATCATTAACTTGATAATAGGCATAAGTGAAAACATGAAACTTGACATGAAACTCACCATGAAACTAGACATGAACTTGACATGAAACTTGAACACGGACATGACATTAGAATGAACTTGAAAATGGCTAACTTGAGGTTGGGTTGAGTTTGCAGTGTAAATCTACCCGGAACCGCCCGGCGAATCCAGTGACTGCAAACAATAGGATCCAATGTGGGTAGTTGGTCATATCGCGCTTAAGACCCGAGGTTAGACTAGGTTGTGGTGTAAATCTGCCTGGAACCTCCCGGCGAATCCAGTGACCACAACAACTAGTCTTATGTGAGAGGTTGGGGTGCATTAATGAATTAATGCCACATGATAGGGTTAAGTCATGAATCGCTTGAATATACTTAACCAGTTTGACACGATGACTTGATAGGGTTAAGTCATGAACCGCTTGAATAAACTTAACCAATTTGACACGATGATTTTGTAGGGTTAAGTCATGAACCACTTGAATATACTTAACCAATTTGACACGATGATTTGATAGGGTTAAGTCTTGAACCGCTTGAATATACTTAACCAATTTGACACGATGATTTGGTAGGGTTAAGTCATGAACCGCTTGAATATACGTAACAAATTTGACATGATGATTTGGTAGGGTTAAGTCATGAACCGCTTGAATATACTTAACCAATTTGATACGATGACTTGATAGGGTTAAGTCATGAACCGCTTGAACGTACTTAACCAATTTGACACGATGATTTGGTAGGGTTAAGTCATGAACCGCTTGAACATACTTAACCAACTTGACACATGATTCGTAGGGCTAAGTCATGACTTGAACGACAACACTTAGCCAATTTGACATGACACGTAGATGGGTTAAGTCACGAACTTGAATGACCACACTTAACCAACTTGACATGCTAGACTGATGGGGTTAAGTCTCGAATTTAAATGACAACACTTAACCTGCTGGACGGAAACCCTAGTTATGTGGTCCTTTTCAGCAGTAACCCACTAGATGTATCATGGTACCTTAGAACTAGGAAGGGTGGGGCACGATTACTGGGCTGATTGTAAGCGACCAGAACGACGGCTGAGTTGGTGCGCCATTGTAGGTTTAGGCGGACTTTGATCGTGCACATAGTCCGGAGTTGAAAAAGCCGGCATTAGGCACCAGTAGGTTTACACTGTGTGTGCTTGATTCATGTCGGTGGTTGGCACCCTAGGGCTTGATACACCCTGTGGTGGACCTAGCACAGGTGACTACATTCGTGATATGGCCGTATGACACAGACACATGAACGAGATAGGACTTGTAGGGAGCCGATCGATTAATAGATCGTTTCGTGAGACCAAGTAACGGGTCATTTCATGACATTGGGCAATGGATCATTTTATAGTCAACACATGGCACGGGTTGGGATACTAGTACGGGTGGTGCAGAGCAAATAGATATCATAGAAATATTTTAGCGGTGAAGCAGAGAAATCTTGCGATCTTGCGAAATTATACTTAGTTCATCTTGAATGGGAAACTCGCAATGTTATATGATGTTATTCTTAGTTATCGTGCATGTAGCTTATCTTGTCATCATGCTTATGTTTATTTTCAGTTTATTCATGCCATGTTATCTTTACCTATTTTTATGCTGAAAGTCACTAGGACTTACTCAGTCTTTATGACTGACCCGTTTTGTTTCTCCTCTTTTTCTTCCATTTCCCCCCCCAAGGTTCACAGGGTAGGAATACAGCTTAGTTCGGATCTTACCAAGCTCCAAGGCTCTTTCATGTACGGCTTGGATTTCTCTTGGCTTGCTTTGCTTTATTGGGGGATACTACAGTTTGTTTTTATGCTTCTTTGTTTTTGAGCAAGACAGATATTTTAGCTATGTAATTGGGTATTGGAAGTTGATGGGCTTTTATTGTAAACAATTATATTTAAAAAGATTTGAAGTTCTTCTACTTTGCTTTCCGTTGTTTTTATATACGTCTGTCTTGTAATATTTTTGTTCCAGTACCCATAATGCTCCATTGAAGTTAAGGCATTCCCTTTGTGAGTGACCTTAACGGATGTGGGGTATTACACTTCTAAAATATAGTAGACACTGCCATTATCCCAACGGTCCCTATTTCATGTGATTCCGAGATCATACGAACAAGTTATTATTTTTTTGTAAATAATTAAATTATCAACGCTTTTATATTGTTGTAATTAATTAAAATATACCTTCTTCCTCCTTTATCTATTATAGCCGATGGTTTTGAGTTTGTTCAAATCTAGGTCAGGATTTTGTGATCAGACCGCTCGACTTCGTGACGATCGGAAGCTACCACGTTGGATGGGGAGGAAGCGCGCGCCAGGTGGCGGTGGTGGGGCCCAACTCGACGACGGTTCAAACGGCGGGTGTTTGGGGCTTTGGATCTCGTCGAAGACTCGACGATAGGAGGTGATGGTCGTTTGGATATGAAGAGTGCAGAGAGGACTACAATATTGTCCAAAGGAGGGGCGGGTTTTACTTAGTGGATCGAGAATTTTTAATGGGGGAGTTTTGTGCTTTTCTGGCCATGAAAATGAAGATGGCGACGACTCTAGATATGTATTAAGGTTTTATAAATCCTATATTTATAATATAGTATTATTTAATTCTCTAATTTTCAGAAAAAGCCCATTAGTTCCTACTAACTCCAAATCTAGCCCAGGGAATGTCACCTCTAGCCAAATATCCCTATTCCGGACACAATGGACTAGGTCTCATCAGCCATTTGATCGTTTCATCCCATTTTTATTTAAATTAAAATATAAAACATTTTAATATTAAATTTGAACATACATTTTAATTTACCCGGGCCACATATTGACTCCAAAAATTCCCGAAAAATAAATCTAGCTATGTTTTGACAATACGGTCCTAACAAAATTAATTTCATTGAATTTGGAGATCGTTTGAAAAATGGTTTTTTAATGGTCAATCCAATTCAATAGAAATTACCGAACACATTTTAATTTACTACGCTCACATCTTAATTCCAAAAATTATGGAAATTTAAACCTAGCAATAATTTGACATTCTGGATCCAACAAAAATGGTTTCATAAAAAATGGAGGTCGTTTGCAAAATGGCTATTTTCAATAGCTTTATTATTATTTAAAAATGGAATTTTTGAATTTTGACACATTTTCTATCAAAATTTCTTAAAATAAATTTTTTAAAATTGGTTTTGATTTTCTGGGTTGTTAGAATCTCCCCCACTTAAAAACTTTTGTCCCCGAAACGGAAACAATAGTAAAGTAGTAAACAAAACAGAATGTAAAATATTGTAAATGTACCTCAACACAAGAGCTAATCAGAGATATCCACTCTGCACTTGGGATAAGCCTATTTTATGCTATCCTCGGTCTCCCATGTACAGTCTTTAGGATCTTCGCTCCATTGCACTTTGACTAAATGGATCCTCTTGTTCCTCATAACTCTGGTTTCTTTGCCAATGATTTTCACTCGCACTCTTCTCACTGCTAAGCTCGGGGTAATCTCCAAATCTTGTTGTGCTGCTTCCTCTACAGTCAAGTCTGGATCATGTACATGCTTTCGAAGTTGAGACACGTGGAATACATCATGTACGCATGGAAACCAGTCAGGCAACTAAACTTTGTAAGCGAGAGCTCCAATTCTTTCGAGAATAGGAATTGGACCAATGAATCTAGGTGCCAACTTTCCTGTCTTCCCGAAACGAACTACTCAATGGTGAAACTCTCAAGTACACATAATCGCCAACAACAAATTCTAAATCCCTTCTTCTTGAATATCCATAACTCTTCTGTCGGCTCTGAGCTGTCTGAAGTCGCTTCTCAATGAAATCGACTTTATCCGATGCTTCACGAATCATGTCGGGACACAATACTAGCCGATTGCCCTATTCTACCCAACATGCGGGAGATCTGCATGGCCTACCATATAATGCTTTGAATGGCGACATCTGTAAGCTTGCATGGTAACTGTTATTATATGAAAACTCAACCAGATGCAAGTAATCTTCCCATGACCTGCCAAAATCAAGAATGCATGCCCACAACAAGTCTTCTAGTATACGATTCACCCTCTTAGTCTGGTCATCTGTTTGAGGATGATAAGCGGTGCTCAAATTCAACTTTGTCCCCAGCTCCTCTTGGAATGCTTCCCAGAATTTACTAGCGAATATTGGATCATGATCATTAACAATGCTACTAGGAACTCCACGTAGTCTGACAATTTCTCTGAAATAAATCTGCGCCAGACTTCTAGGTGTTCTATTAGATCGGATAGGAATAAAATGGGCGGTCTTTGTGAAACGATCTACGATCACCCATATACTGTCGTTGCCTTTCCTGGTTCGGGGCAAACCATCAATAAATCTATGGAAATCTGATCCTACTTCCAATTTGGAACCTGTAGGGGTTGCAACAATCCTTCGAGTTTCTGTTGATCGCTTTTGACTTATTGGCAAGTAGAACACCTGCTAATATATATGGAAATGTCTCTTTTCATCGCCTTCCACCAGAATGTGTGCTTGAGATCATGATACATCTTGCTTACTCCTGGATGGATGCTAAGTTTAGATTTGTGACATTTATCCATTACTTCTCTTTTGAGCTTGGGAATATCCGACACACAGATTCGCCCTTGCAATCTAAGAGTCCCCTTGCTATCAATTTGGAAGCTTGTAGCTTAGCCCTTTCGAACTCGTCCACTGATCATTTGAATAAACTTATCGTCTTTCTGAAGAGCAGAGATTTTATCAATTAATGAAGGCATAATGATAAGATTGGCGATGATCGCATTCTTCCTGCTAAGCGCGTCAGCTACAACATTGGCTTTCCCTGGAGTATACAAAATATCCAGATCGTATGCCGCAAGAAATTCTAACCAACGCTGCTGCCTCAGATTCAAGTCCTTCTGGGTGTACAGATACTTCAATGACTTATGATATGTATATAATTCGAACTTCTCAGCCAAAAGATAGTATCTCCATATTTTCAAAGCAAACACAACTGCTAACAACTCAAGATCATGAGTAGGATATCTCTTCTCATGTGGCTTCAACTGATGGCTAGAATAAGCAACTACTTTGCCTATTTGCATCAATACTGCACCAATACCTTCAAGAGAAGCATCTATATAGACGGTCAAATTTTGATTGCCATCAGTAATAGTCAAAACTGGAGCAGTGATCAGCTGTAATTTTAGCTCATGGAAAGCTGCCTCACATTCAGGCGTCCAATTAAACTTTGTATACTTCTTAGTCAGCTTTGTTAATGGACAAGATAGCTTTGAAAAATCTTTAACGAATTTCCGGTAATAGCCAGCCAATCCTAGAAAACTTCTGACTTCTATAGGAGTGTTAGGCTGCTTCCAATCTCGAATGGCTTTGATTTTTCCTGGGTCCACCGAAATTCCTTTCTTCGATACGACAAGACAAAGGAACTTTACTTCTTCTTGCTAGAATATGCATTTAGAAAATTTGGCTTTTAATACATTCTTTCTCAGAATTTCCAAAACTTCTTTCAGATGCTTTTCATGCTCAGCCATGGACTTAGAGAAGATTAAGATGTCGTCAATGAAAACCAGCAAAAATTTATTCAAGACATCGTAGAATACTCTGTTCATCCAATTGACAAAGTAAGCAGGAATGTTACATAAGCCGAACGACATTACTAACCACTCATAGAATAAGTCTGGCCCTCTGAAAGCGGTCAAAGGAACACATTCTTCGGCAATGCGCAATTGATGGAAACCTGTAGCTAGGTCCATTCTGGAGAACACCTGCGCTCCATTCAAGCGATCTAATAAATCATCAATGCGCGGTAGTGGATATTTATTCTTTACTGTCTTCTTATTGAGGTCTCGGTAATCCACACACAATCGGAGAGTACCATCTGACTTCGGAACAAACACCACTGCTGCACCCCAATTTGAGAAGCTAGGCCTGATCAGACCTTTCCACAAAAGCCGCTTAGTTTGATTTCTCAATTACTCTTTCTCTTTCAACGTTATTCTTCGAATAGCATGCACAACTGGAGTGGCATTCAGAACTAGATAAATCCTGAAGTCTATTTCTCTTCTCGGAGGTAAGCTATCAACTTCTTCAAACACATCCGCATAATCTTTAACAATAGGAATATTCTCAGTAGAAGTAGGGGTAACTTCTAGAAAAGACCAAAATTCTTTTCTTTTAGTTTCTAAGCCATGGCATGGTATAAATATATCTCCGAGCTTTGTTTTAACTCTAACAATTCTTTCGGTGCATTTAACTTCGGCCTCATGTTTTGTTAGCCAATCCAACCCAAGAAATGATATCAAATTCAAAAAAATTCATGACGATTAGATCAAAAGGAATCTGGTAACAAGAATAAGAGATCGGCACTCTACAATATAAACCGAGAACAAGAGAACTCCCTATCGGATTATGGACACTAATCGATTCTTTAATATTTCTTGGTTTCAAACTTAACTTTTTAATTGTGTTACTAGAAATGAAACTTCGTGATGCACTAGTGTCAAACAATACTATAACAGGAATATTCTTAATAGTAAGGGTACCTCCCAAAACATCTGGTTTACCTGCTCCTTCGGAAGAAGCTGGTGCACTTGCTCCATCATATATGTGAGCCACCTCGGAGTTCTTCAGCAATGGACAGTTTTTAATAAAATTCCCCATCTTGTGGCAATTGAAGCACTCGTTAGTATTTCGAGGATTCTGACTGGGCCCTGATTCACTCCTCTTTGGCCTCTTTGGATCTTTGCATTCATAATTATAGTGTCCGAGTTTCTGGAAGTTGAAGCATTTAACCTTGGCCCTTTTACTCTCTTGAGGCTTGGCGGCTGCAGTGTTGCTCGCCTCTGGCTTCTTATCAGACTACTTCCTCTTGTTATTAGCTTGATTTCTTTCCCGATCCTGCTGAGAATTTCTCTTGTCAATCTCCTTGTATCTACAAGCCATCTCAATTACTTTGCCAAACGGGAGCTCAACATGTGCCGTCACCCTATTGTGATACTTCCTTGAAAGACCATTAACGAACCTCTTGTTTTTCTGGAGTGGGTCCTGAATCAGTTCAGGTGTATATAAGGAGAGCTCTTTGAATTTCCTCACATACTCAGTAATAGTCCGATCTCCTTGTTGGAGATTAGCAAATTCATCATGAAGGCGCTTGACTTCTTGCCGAGGAATGAACTTCTCATTAAAGAGCTCCTTGAACTTTTCCCAAGACATATCAGTATCAATATCACCAATCGTAGCTGTCTCCCACAAAATTAAAGCCTCGTCCTTTAGCATCCATGATGCCATAAATCTATTCTGATGGTCCTCTAGTTCAAAGCCCGTAAAAATCTTCTCGCATGTCTTAAGCCAAGTCTAAGTCTCTGCACTGTCTCACGGCTAGTGAATGGCATGCCTCCCAAATTCTTGAATTTCTTTGCCACTTTATCTAGATCAAAAGATTGCGGGGGTGGTGGTGGTGGCACTACCGCCTCTGGATTAGGCTGGTCCTGAGCAGCTTCGATTTCACCCCTTCCCTGGCCTCTTCCTGCTCAACCTCTAGCTCTAGCCCTCATACTCATCTTAGTCAGTTCTATACCATCAAGGAAAGAGTCAGACCAACAACAATGATAATTTTTTAAGGAATGGTAAAAGTAGAAGGACATTTGGAAAAAAATGATGATGTAATGACTGATTATGATGTGCAATTCTGCTGTGCTCGTTCTAGGGCATTACTAATCCTATCTCTAATGAGCTACTCGCCTTGAATACTACTGACCCTATCTTGACGAATTGTTTTAAATATGTTATACTCTAGAGCTAAGGTTAACCTAAGCTCTGATACCAACTGTGATCACCCCAAACTCCCGTGCTACGGAAGCAAGTATAATCATTGGAATATAACACATTTATCACAACAACAGATTACAGATAATAGCATAACACATTAAATCATCAGATAATATCATCATAGCAACGGGACTAAAAATGTCATCGACATCAGAGTCTCACAGACACAGAATACAACTTAGTACATAAGAAGTTCCAACAAAGTAGAGATAAGTCTAGAACATCATTAAGTACAACATAGACAAAATGATGTCTAAATGTTCCAAAATAGAAATAAAAGATAGAGATAATCTTCATCTTCTGCCAAAGAGCACAGTCCGCTTCGATACATATCCAAAATAAGCCTATTACCTATCATTTGGCTTGCCCGTGTAAAAGTAAGGGCACCCGAGTTTGCAAGTGAAAACAAACTACAAGTCAGTCATGGGATTGGTATAAGAAATCTTACTTAACTTATCTAACAATAAGTCTAATCATAGGACCACGCCGCTAACACGGAACAGGTTTACTCCATTGAATTGCCAGTGCATAAAATAAGTAAATCTTTTAAAACAATGCAATGCTTTCTAGAAAAATGAAACCATTATAAGACTCAAGTCCCATCACACAATGCAACGCAAACCAGAGGATAGAGTTTTATCTTATAATGATCAAACATGCTTGATACGTATAAAAAAATAATCATTGATATTATTATTAGTGTCTAGTCAGTTTAAAACATTTCAAAAAAAAATGTATCAATCCTAGACGGCATAGTACCCCATCCTACTATGTCGCCATATATATGTTTACAATCAATTTCGTAATGTTGTATTGGAAATTGGGTTTCCACCATGAGTTGAGGCTAGGGATGGCTCCTCCCGATTCGAGACACTCTAGCAAATGTCTCAGGATCACACCTACGGGAAACCTTTGGATGCGGTAGGGTCGGTCCACAAATACTTTAGTGGATTGGAAATTCCTAAACAATACGTTTCCCGGTCCTATCGAACCTATCACTTGGCCAGTAGCGACCAATATATCGTGCCCTCGCAAACTATCATCCATATAAGTTAAAATGTCTGGGCTCCATACCATAACACCGCTTCTAGCTAGAAATAAACGCAAATTCTCCTTACGGTCCTTATCCCGTTTTTGACTCATACCGGGGTGTGAGGCTCGCGAAGTAACGCTATACACAAAGTTATGCTAATTAAAGCTATGCTTTGATCGTCAACCATAAGGCTCTGCTTTTCAGCAAAAGCCTTGATTATTTGCATCTTAGCATGCCACATTGACAATTCACGCCATGTAACTGATGTCTATCAATATATAACCTCTGAGCTTGTACATCTCAGAGAGAGGTGTTAAGCAAGAGAATAAATTCTCCGCCACCAAACAGATATATTTTATAGAAATCAATTAACACAGAACGAAATCCAATGTCAGACACACATCCATTTACAAGTCCGTTCTGGGTCTGAACGAAACGGAGATACCTTATTCCTCGTCCCGTATGTCTAATACGAAAGAGAGGTTCTCACATGTCTGGACAATCAACAAGTACGTCCGAACAACTACCACTATAACCCTTTCAACGAAGCAACTCCAATCAAAGGCATCAGTAGTTGTCCTTTCGTTGTGAAGATTGCAGGTCTTCAACCACCGTCTTCAATGACTTCGATTAAAACCGTCGTATAATTATTTGAAATGAGATTGAACTCGGTCTTTTCAAATAATTCCCGAATACATGTAAATTAAATCATTTCATATCGTTAATATTATTTTATAACGATTTATCCCTTTTTTATTTATATAAAAATAGTCCATTTTAATTTAACGACGCTTCAGGTCAATATGTGACCCTAGCGCTGTTTTTATCCAAATTTGAATTATACATTTCTCGAAATCTAACCGTTGGGTTTTAACAAATTTAATATCATTGGAAAGATCTTTCCCAAGCGAACCTAACGGTTCTAGTTTTGGAAAAATCCGACTGTCGGATCTTCTAGTATAATCGTTTAATGTTACGAATCAGAAACGCGAACTACCGCGCGCGATTCGTTTAATTTTAATTTTAATTTATATATATAAATATATATATATATATATAAATCGTTCGACGATTCCACTAACATGTTAAATGTGATATATTCAACAAACAAAACATATATTAACATATAAATATTTTCCTATTTGCTAACATGTAAGTGATTACATTTTAATGATTCAAAACATGTAAACTTTTTTATCTAAATAAACATGTAAAATGTCATTTTTAATGAAACTAAATAAGCATTAAAAATGTCCTGCTTAACCTCTTCACAATTTGTAATGAACATGTCATTTATAATAATGAACCATTTTTAATGCCTAACAATTTCTAATGAACATGTCAATTATAATAATGAATCTTTTTTAATGAAACTAATCCTACATTAAAAATGTTCTTTTTAAATCTCTACACAATTTCTAATGAATATGTCATTTATAATAATGAATAATTTTTAATGAAACTAAACCTACATTAAAAATGTAATAACCCGGAAAATCCGAACCAATTTAAAAAATTTATTTTGGCAATTTTAATGAATTTTGAGTATTTAAAATGAATTATATTAAACAATAACGACAAGAAATAAATTTTGAATAGAGTTAGAACGTATATATTTATTTGAATACCCGTTAGAATATAAATATTTATTTTTAATTATAAAAAGAATTGAAAATGGCGCGGTAGTTCAAAAATTCGATTTCAAATTTCAAATGAATGTACAGGATTCAAAATAAAATGGATTTTAGCGAAACCAAAAATATTAGAATCTATTTGAAAATATCTTTCCAACGAATCCAAAAAATTGAAATTTCATAGCAGGGTTAAAAAGTTATGCCCATTTGAAATTTCAGAATAGTCGCTATGGAATTTTAGCCCTTAAAAATGGAAATTTGGCAAACGACCTCCGTTTTCGACGAAACAAATTTTGTTGGATCCAGGATGTCAAATTATTGCTAGGTTCCAAAATTCATAATTTTTCGGATTAGTATGTGAGCGTGGCGAAGTTAAATGTGTTTTAATAGTTTCAGTCAATTTGGATCGACCAGAAAATGGCCATTTTTCAAACGGTCTTCAAATTTGATGAAATTAGTTTTGTTAGGACCGTATCGTCAATACAAAGCTAGAAATAATTATTCTGGAATTTTTGGGGTCCGTATGTGACCCCAGTAAATTGAAATGTACGCTTAAAATTCAATATAATGATTTAAATGTTAATTTAAAGCGAAACTGATCGAAACGATAGAATTGGCTTACGGGGCATATCCCATTGCTTTCAGACTGGGGGTAATTAGCTTGTGGCGACAGTCGTTAGGTCTCATTTGGAGTTCGAATAAAAAAATTACATGAGTAAAGGAAAATATAATATAAAATACAAAATCATTTTCTTTACTTAGCACCCCCTTTTTTTCATTTTCCTAGACCAAATCATTTCTCCCCTTTTCAGAAAAAACCGACCCCTTTCTTCCTCCTCTCGACCGCCGCTCCTCTTCCCCTTCCCATCGTCGTCCCCCCCAACCGTGCCACCATTCATCGCCTCCCCCATCTGATGCTCTTCCGCCCCTCTTCCTCTTGAACGCTAAACCCCTTTCCCCATAACCCTAAATCAACCGCAGCCGCCATCGACGAGACCCTGGTCACCGCGCCATGACCCCACCACCACCGGAGATTGCCACCCCCTTGCCATCCAGGACCGACGGTGGACCCCCCCATTCGCTGAAAACAGTGAGTTTTTATTTTTACTTTATGTGATTATTATTATTATTTATATAAAAACCAATGTAAAAATCAGTTTGTTTTAAAAATAGCATTGTGATTTTTGATATAAAGAAAAGGATTTTTGTTTATATAAAGATGCAATTTTTATTTATGTAAAGATATAATTTCTTTTAAATTAGTTAAAGGTATGATCTTTAACATAGAAGTGCATGATTTTTAATCTTATAAAAAATATGATTTTTATATTTATAAATAGCGAATAAGATTTGACTTCCGAAGTGTTAAAGATTAGATTTTTTATCAATATAAAGTTTTAATCTTTGTTCATATGAAGTTAAGATTTTTAACACTTTAAAGATATGATTTTTTAACAATTTAAAAATACGATTTTTATAGAAATGGTTTTAGATAAAAAGGCGATCTTTATAACATAAGCATCGTTATAAAAATACGATTTTTATATTATAGAAATAATAAAAAATATGATTTTTATATTATAGAAATAATAAAAATATGATTTTTATATGATAGAGAATAAAAAAATGCGATTTTTACATATATAGTAAAGATATAAAAGTACGATCTTTATATATAAAAATGTGATTTTTATATAGAAAAAGGCGAGTGAAAAATATGATTTCATTGAATGGAAATATATGATTTCTTTGTAAAAAGAAAACATGATTTCTATTTAAATCACCTTGACATAAAAATATAATTTTTATGTTGAAAGCGAGAAAATAAAAATGTGATTTTTATATATATGAAGTGGCAGTATAAAAATGTGATTTTTATATGAACAGTACAAGAATAAAAATGTGATTTTTATTGTGAACAGCGTGAAATGGTTGAGTTGGAATATTGGGAAAATCCAAACAGTTCAGAAAGAAAGACTGGCGAAGTGGAACCCAAAGGTGAGAACTTCTCACTTTTATTTTATTTTCTAGTTAAAATATATACTAGGATGCAGACGGTGCTTAGCAGCACCTGACACCCGTCGTCCACAGACCATGGATGACATGTTTGTTTGTTTGACTGTGTTGTGAAAATTGATTGTGTGATGTGGAATAAAATGTTTTATAGTTAAAAATATATAATTTTTAATGTGTATATGAATCAAATAAATATTTATAAACAAATCGGACGATTTTTTTTATATACACACATTTGACTGATATTGATTGGGACGATAAATTTTACACATCGCCAACTGCACAAATAAAATTCATTATTTGTTGATTGAAACCCCACATGGGTATTGGGATGATATTGGACATACACTAATCCAAATAGTTAGTTGTATGTCAATCGATTGGTTGACAGACTGTTATAAGCGTTAAATATTTATATTTAATGCTTATACAGAATAGAATGCACTCTGGATGATGGATGATTATTTATCACTGTTGTTGTAAACATGTATTGTATGAAATCCATATAATCAAATTATATGGTAATTGATTGTGTCTGATTCCAGTTCAAAAAGAATAAATATTTTAAAATAATGATTATTTTAAAATAATGAATAGTTTAAAATGATATTCAGTAAAAGATCAAAATATGATTTTGATGTCCGATTTGGGATGGACACGAATATATTTAAATATATAAAGCCGTGTTGATTTGAAATGCGCCATTTTGACGTGAACGATATTTATATCAATTTTATTCATTTTTATAATGAATATCGAAAAGGAATTGATTTCAAAATCTAATGTTTTGAAAATATTATCATTTATATATCGATGATGTGGAATATTCAATTTTGATTTGAAATTGAATATGACGTTGAAATTGTTTGAAAACGAATTTAAAACGATTTATAAAATACGTTTTAAATGGAAATCGACAAAATATATATTATATATATAATATAATGGCCTGAATAGAATGTGCCGCGCTGCGGCAGTTCGCGAATTTCGACCATTGACTTCGAATGGACATTACGGGAGAACCGACCGTCGAATCCTGCTAAAACCGGAACCGTTGGGTTCGTATCGAAAAAAAAGCTTTCTAACGAATATTAGAAATTAGAAATCTAACGGTTGGATTTGGAATTATGTCCAAATCAAATTTGGAAAAGGTCGCTGTAAGTGCAGTTCGATGGCCGTTTATGGAAATCGACTGTACGGGCCTTGATAAAATTACTAAAAATATCATAATTAGTGTAAAATCATAAGAAATTATTTGGAAAGAATTGGGATGAAAAATTCCATATTTGAAAAGATAAAAATAGATTTTATCTTATTTTTAAAATAAATTGGATTTGAAATGGTTTTAAAAATAACCAGAATTTCCAATATATAAATTGGAAATGGATTTGAATCGAAATTGTCTTCGGAGTATTTCGATGTTGGATTCCGTGATTATAAAGATATTGTTATGGAAATTTGAAAGATATATATATATATATATATATCGTTATTTCCAATACGATATTTGTTGACTTCAGAATTTGATATTGAATATAAGCTGATATATTTTCTATTCATAGCCTTATATTTAATATCAAATTGGATTTTAGGTTTGTCGTAAACGGTATCTTTAACAATACTGTTCTTAAACCCAATAGAGTTAAGAAAATTAGGAACTGACTGGAGATTAGTTAAGTTGAATGGTTTCCGGGGTATTGATCTGATGTTGGTTTCGGCCTTCGGGGTTAATACTTAGGGAATTGTTCTCTTACTAATTTACGGTTAGAGACCGATGGAATGTGAATTGGGTTTATTGTGAACTGTGTTTATAACGGCATTCGTTCTTTAACCCGATTTACAGTGAAATGTGATTTGGAATTTATAAATCTTTTTATTAGGATTTAACAGGAGTTTTCCAAAGTAAAGTTTTCCAATTTAATATATATTAAATTGGAATTGAATGGATTTCGATTTGATAATAATTGAAATGAAATTCTGTGGAGGAAGGCAGTTAATACAGATGGAATTTAAAAGGCGTTGCCGGTATTCCATTTATATTAGTGGTCGGATTTGGAAATTGATATCGATTATATATTGGTTTGTTCTTCCGTGAAGATTCCATGATAAATGGAAAGTGATTTGAGTTGTTGTGAATGGTATCTTTAATAATAATGTTCTTAGTCCCAATGGAGTTAAGAAAATCAGAAACTAATTGGAGATTAGTTAAGTTGAATGGTTTCCTGGGTGTTGATCTGATGTTGGTTTCGGCCTTTGGGGTTAATACTTAGGGAATTGTTCTCTTGCTAATTTACGGCTGAAGGCTGATGGAATGGAATGTGATTTTGGGTTTATCGTGAACCGTGTTTTAAATGACATTGGTTATTTAACCCAGTTAAAGACAAGATATGATTTCCCAAGTTAAACAATCATTAATATTGATTTTTGGGAAGATTAAAACCAAGTGGAGTTTTAATGCATCTTTAATTAGATTGAAATGATATCCAAAGGAAGATTAAAGAAAAAATTAAAAGAATTTATCTTTGATAAAATTAATGGGAACCTTTCCCAAAGTATAAGAATATTTGAATAAAGGAATATTCTGAATTGGAATGAGGAGTATGTTGTGTTTTTATAACACTTGTTTATTATATACGCGAGTTATTCGGAAAGACCGGGATTATCCCATTCTGAATAAATGATTCAACGATATGTCGAGGACAAAGACGGTGGTGGAACACCGGAGGTCTTCACATCGTTTGGATGATTACTGATGTCTTGATTGGGCTGTACACCCAAGGCAAGGTAATAAGTGGTGATCGTCCAGACGTACTTGGAGATCGACCGGATATGCGAGGGCCTCTCCCCTTTATTGGACATATGGGGGAGGAATAAGGTGCCTCCGGTTTCGTTCAGACCCAGAACGAACTTGTAAATGAATGTGTGTCTGACATCGGATTTCATTCTGTGTGATTGATAGACATCGGTTGGATAGCGTGAATTGCCTATGAGGCATGCTGAGATGCAAATGATCAAGGCTTCTGTTGAAAAGCAGAGTCTTGTGGTTGATGATCAAAGCACGGCTTTAAAATAGCATAGCTTTGTGTAGCGTTAATTCGCTAGCCTCACACACCCGTGTGAACCAGAAACGGGAAGGGACCTCTAGGAGGGCATGTGTTTCCTTCTAGCTAGGAGTGGTGTCAGCGTTCTACTAGCCCTGACATTTTACTTATGTGGATGATGGATTGCGAGGCGCCTCAGTTATATCGGTCGATCCGGGGCCGATGGAGTCATTTGGCTCATTTACACCCCATACGGCGGGGAAACCTAGTGTTCAGGCATTTTAATCCACATCGAGTGGACCAGCCCTGACGATCCAAGGGACGATGCGTTCTGTTTCTGTGGCTCAGGCGAGAGAGTCACGAAGCGGTAAGGACGATCCCTTGCCTTGATTCACAGATGGAAATCCAACTTCTAATACGTGACAACTGCAGTTTTGATTGTAGAGCCTAGTATTGGCGACATGATATATGGTACCCATGCCGTCTAGGATTGATACATTTATATTTGAAGTTGTTTTAAATACTATGCACTTATAATAGTATCAAATGATTTGTTTTAACGTACCAAGCATGTTTGGCTATTATAAGGGAAAACCCTATCCCCAGGCTTGCGTTGCATTGTGTGATAGGACCTAGGTCTTATAATTGTTTCATTTTTCCAAAAAGCATGGCGCTGTTTTGTTATATGCACTGGTATTCTTGGGAGAAAATCCGTTCTGTGTTATACGACGTAGTCCCTTGATATATCTGATTTAAAGTAAAGCTTTAATTAACTGTTTTAGTTCTCACACCAGTCACATGACTGACCTGGAGTTTACTGTTTTAACCTAAACTCTGGGTGCCCCTATTTTCGACACGAGCAGCTAATAGTTTTGGTTTTGCAGATTTATATTCATAGGATCCTGGTTTACAGCTGGAATGATATTCGAAAAGCTCTGTATCCGCATATTCTTTTCACTTGTATTTTGTATTATTTTCCGCTGCATTGTAACTTGTAAATCTCTGAAGTTTAGTAAATGTATATAATTTATTCATATTCTATTATATTCTTGTATTCTGATGAAATTTTTGTAATAAGCAATGAAATGTTCTTTTGTTTGTGCTCTAATTCGTCTTGTTCTCAATTCAATCCGGGCTTTCCTTCACGGGGAAGTTCAAGTCGTCTCATTTTGGTATCAGAGCTTTGGTTTATAGAGCTCGAGAACAAGACACATTAGAACCGAACGGAAGAATTCATCAGAATTGGATTAGTAATATCCAATAAGAATGACTCGTTAGAGATGGGATCAGTAGTATCCTAGAACGAGTGTGGAGAGTATATTTTTAAAATGAAAACCAACTTTGTTTTGAAAATTTAAACCTTATACGTATCTGAATATTTATTTGTATAGAATTTGGACAATCCAATATATAAAGATTTTGCATATACGCCTTGCAAACGTATATTCAAAGTTTTAATATACTGGATAGATATAGAATCATGCTCTAGTCGCTCGGAGATGATTCTGATGATTGCTCGAGCATCATCAGCATTTATGTTCGGGTTTCGAAAGTGGGATTTCTATATATTTCCAATTGACTGGTGTGAGAACCAAAACTAGGTAGGGCTTATTGTTGTGATTTGGCATTAAAAACATGATTTTCTGGATATGTATCAAAGTTATGAATTTGAAAAGCTAATCGACTAATTGATTGATGGTTGTGTTGTATGATTATTCCTTTAAACCATTATGTGAAAGAACGATACACATAACCAAATTATATCAAATATTGAATTGAATTGAAAATTATTAGCAATTGCATGCATGCACATATATATACATTGAACAGGTCATTGCAAGGAGGTGAGAGAAGAGGAATAAAATTGCTTGCCCAACAAATAGGTACATGTTTACAAATTTATTGGGTTTGGATGATTTTTATGAGCCGATTGGCTAGCCGCTTGGCCGTTTCTTTTTCTTTTTGGATTCGAGAGGTCTGTATGGCGATTTCGGGATTTTCCCGATGCTCCCATACAGGGGAGGTAATGGCGAAATTTTTCAAAAATTTAGGGTGTTAGCCAAATTTTTGAAAACTTTGAAAAGTTCTTAGAAACTGAAAAGTTGAAGAACTTAAGCCATAATGAAAATAATGAAAGTTGAGTTGGTTAGTAAAACAACTTTCAGCTCCGTTCCTTTTCGAGGACGAAAAGATTTTAAGTGGGGGAGATTGTAATAACGTGGAAAATCCGAACCAATTTAAAATTTTTATTTTGGGAATTTTAATGAATTTTGAGTATTTAAAACGAATTATTTTAAATAATAACAATAAGAAATTTATTTTGAATAGAGATAGAACATATATATTTATTTGAATCGTCGTCAGAATATAAATATTTATTTTTAATTATAAAAGGAATTGAAAATGGCGCGGTAGTTCGAAAATTCGATTTCAAATTTCAAATGAATGTACAGGATTCAAAATAAAACGGATTTTAGCGAAACCAAAAATATTAGAATCTATTTGAAAATATCTTTCCAACGAATCCAAAAAATTGAAATTTCATAGTAAGGATAAAAAGTTATGCCCAGTTGAAATTTCAGAATAGTCGCTATGGAAATTTGGCCCTTAAAAATGGAAATTTGGCAAACGACCTCCATTTTTGACGAAACCACTTTTGTTGGATCTGGGATGTCAGATTATTGCTAAGTTCCAAAATTTATAATTTTTGGGATTAGTATGTGAGCGTGGCGAAGTTAAACATATTTTAACAGTTTTAGTCAATTTGGATCGACCAGAAAATGACCATTTTTCAAACGGTCTTCAAATTAGATGAAATTAGTTTTGTTTGGACCGTATCATCAAAACAAAGCTAGAAATAATTTTTCGGGAATTTTTGGGGTCCGTATGTGACCCCAGTAAATTGAAATGTACGTTTAAAATTCAATATAATGATTTAAATGTTAGTTTAAAGCGAAACTGATCGAAATGATAGAATTGGCTTACGAGGCATATCCCATTGCGTTCAGAATGAGGGTAATTATCTAGGCGCAATAGTCGTTAGGTCTCGTTTGGAGTTCGAATAAAAAAAATTACATTTTAGAGAGTAAAGGAAAATATAATATAAAATATAAAATCATTTTCTTTACTTAGCACCCCCCTTTTTTTCATTTTCCATGACCAAATCATTTCCCCCCTTTTCAGAAAAAAATCGACGCCTTTCTTCCTCCTCTCGAATGCCGCTCCTCCCCTTCCCATCATCGTTCCCCCCAGCCGCGCCACCATTCATCGCCTCCTCCATCCGATGCTCTTCCGCCCCTCTTCCGCCCCTCTTCCTCTTGAACGCTAAACCCCCTTCCCCATAACCCTAAATCAACCGCAGCCGCCATCAACGAGACCCTGGTCACCGCGCACGTCACCATGACCCCACCACCACATGAGCTCGCCTGCGCCGACCCCTTGCCATCCAGGACCGACGGTGGACCCCCCATTCGCTGAAGACAGTGGGTTTTTATTTTTACTTTAAGTGATTATTATTATTTATATAAAAAGCAATGTAAAAATCGGTTTGATTTAAAAATAGAATTGTGATTTTAGATATAAAGAAAAGGATTTTTGTTTATATAAAGATGCGATTTTTATTTATGTAAAGATATAATTTCTTTTAGATTAGTTAAAAGTATGATCTTTAACATAGAAAGGGCATGATTTTTAATCGTATAAAAATATGATTTTTATATTTATAAATAGCTAATAAGATTTGATTTCCGAAGTGTTAAAGATTAGATTTTTTGTCAATATAAAGTTTTGATCTTTGTTCATATGAAGTTAAGATTTTTAACACTTTAAAGATATGATTCTTTTTAACGATTTAAAAATACGATTTTTATAGAAATGGTTTTAGATAAAAAGGTAATATAAGCATCGTTATAAAAATACGATTTTTATATTATAGAAATAATAAAAATATGATTTTTATATTATAGAAATATAAAAATATGATTTTTATATGATAGAGAATATAAAAATGTGACTTTTACATATATATAAAGATATAAAAGTACGATCTTTATATATAAAATTGTGATTTTTATATAGAAAATGGCGAGTGAAAAATACGATTTCATTGAATGGAAATATATGATTTCTTTGTAAATAGAAAACATGATTTCTATTTAAATAACTTGACATAAAAATATAATTTTTACGTTGAAAGCGAGAAAATAAAATTGTGATTTTTATATATATGAAGTGGCAGAATAAAAATGTGATTTTTATATGAACAGTACAAGAATAAAAATGTGATTTTTATTGTGAACATCGTGAAATGGTTGAGTTGGACAATCGGGCAAATCCAAACAGTTCAGAAAGAAAGACTGGCAAAGTGGAACCCAAAGGTGAGAACTTCTCACTTTTATTTTATTTTCAAGTTAAAATATATACTAGGATGCTGACGGTGCTTAGCAGCACCCGACACCCGACGTCCACAGACCATGGATGACTTGTTTGTTTGTTTGACTGTGTTGTGAAAATTGATTGTGTGATATGGAATAAAAAAAATTATAATTAAAAATATATAATTTTTAATGTGTATATGAATTAAATAAATATTTATAAACAAATCGGACGATTTGTTTATGTACACACATTTGACTGATATTGATTGGGACGATAAATTTTACACATCGCCCAACTGCACAAATAAAATTCATTATTTGTTGATCAAAACCCCACACGGGTATTGGGATGATATTGGACATACACTAATCCCAATAGTTAGTTGTATGTCAATCGATTGGTTGACAGACTATTATAAGCGTTAAATATTTATATTTAATGCTTATACAGAGTAGAATGCACTCTGGATGATGGATGATTATTTATCACTGTTGTTGTATACATGTATTGTATGAAATCCATATAATCAAATTATATGGTAATTGATTGTGTCTGATTCCAGTTCAGAAAGAATAAATATTTAAAAATAACGATTATTTTAAAATAACGAATAGTTTAAAATAATATTCAGTAAAAGATCAAAATCTGATTTTGATGTCTGATTTGGGATGGACACGAATATATTTAAATATACAAAGCCGTATTGATTTGATATGTGCCATTTTGATGTGAACGATATTTATATTGATTTTTTTTCATTTTTATAATGAATATCGAAAAGGAATTGATTTCAAAATCTAATGTTTTGAAAATATTATCATTTATATATCGATGATATGGAATATTCAATTTTGATTTGAAATTGAATATGAAGCTGAAATCGTTTGAAAACGAATTTATAACAATTTATAAAATAAGTTTTAAATGGAAGTCGATGAAATATATATTATATATATATATATATATAATATAATGGCCTGAATAGAACGCGCCGCGCCGCGGCAATTCGCGAATTTCGACGATTGAGTTCGAATGGACATTACGGGGGATCCGACCGTCGGATTCTCCTAAAACCAGAACCTTTGGGTTCGTATCGAAAAATCTTTCCAACGAATATTAGAAATTAGAAATCTAACGGTTGGATTTGGAATTATGTCCAAATCAAATTTGGAAAAGGTCGTTGTAAGTGCAGTTCGATGGCCGTTTATGGAAATCGACTGTACGAGCCTTGATAAAATTATTAAAAATATCAATAATTAGTGTAAAATCATAATAAATGATTTGGAAAGAATTGGGATGAAAAATTCCATATTTAAAAAGATAAAAATAGATTTTCATCGAAATGAACTAGTTTTGAACTAAATTATAACTCAATTATTTTTAAAATAAATTGGATTTGAAATGGTTTTAAAAATTATCAGAATTTCCAATATATAAATTCGAAATGGATTTGAATCGAAATTGCCTTCGGAATATTTCGATGTTGGATTTCGTGATTATACAGATATTGTTATGGAAATTTGAAAGATATATATATATATATATATATATATATATATATATATATCGTTATTTCCAATACGATATTTGTTGACTTCAGAATTTGATATTGAATATAAGCTGATATATTTTCTATTCAGAGCCTTGTATTTAATATCAAACTGGATTTTGGGTTTGTCGTGAACGGTATCTTTAACAATACTGTTCTTAAACCCAATAGAGTTAAGAAAATTAGGAACTAACTGGAGATTAGTTAAGTTGAATGGTTTCCGGGGTATTGATCAGATGTTGGTTTCGGCCTTCGGGGTTAATACTTAGGGAATTGTTCTCTTACTAATTTACGGTTAGAGACTGATGGAATGTTAATTGGGTTTATTGTGAACTGTGTTTTTAACGGCATTCGTTCTTTAACCCGATTTACAGTGAAATGTGATTTGGAATTTATAAATCTTTTTATTAGGATTTAACAGGAGTTTTCCAAAGTAAAGTTTTCCAATTTAATATATATTAAATTGGAATTGAATGGATTTCGATTTGATAATAATCGAAATGAAATTCTGTGGAGGAAGGCAGTTAGTACAGATGGAATTTAAAAGGCGTTGCCGGTATTCCATTTATATTAGTGGTCGGATACGGAAATTGATATCGATTATATATTGATTTGTTCTTCCGCGAAGAATCCATGATTAATGGAATGTGAATTGGGTTGTCGTGAATGGTATCTTTAATAATAATGTTCTTAGACCCAATGGAGTTAAGAAAATCAGAAACTAATTGGAGATTAGTTAAGTTGAATGGTTTCCTGGGTGTTGATCTGATGTTGGTTTCGGGCTTTGGGGTTAATACTTAGGGAATTGTTCTCTTGCTAATTTACGGCTGAAGGCTGATGGAATGGAATGTGATTTTCGGTTTATCGCGAACCGTGTTTTAAATGACATTGGTTCTTTAACCCAGTTAAAGACAAGATTTGATTTCCTAAGTTAAACAGTCATTAATATTGATTTTTGAGAAGATTAAAACCAAGTGGAGTTTTAATGCATCTTTAATTAGATTGAAATGATATCCAAAGGAAGATTAAAGAATAAATTAAAAGAATTTATCTTTGATAAAATTAATGGGAACCTTTCCCGAAGTATAAGAATATTTGAATAAAGGAATATTCTGAATTGGAATGAGGAGTATGTTGTGTTTTTATAACACTTGTTTATTATATACGCGAGTTATTCGGAAAGACCGGGATTATCCCATTCTGAATAACTGATTCAACGATATGTCGAGGACAAAGACGGTGGTGGAAGACCGGAGGTCTTCACATCGTTTGGATGATTACTGATGTCTTGATTGGGCTGTACACCCAAGGCAAGGTAATAAGTGGTGATCGTCCAGACGTACTTGGAGATCGACGGATATGCGAGGGCCTCTCCACTGTATTGTACATATGGGGGAGGAACAAGGTGCCTCCGGTTTCGTTCAGACCCAGAACGAACTTGTAAATGGATTTGTGTCTGACATCAGATTTCATTCTGTGTGATTGATAGACATCGGTTGCATAGCGTGAATTGCCTGTGAGGCATGCTGAGATGCAAATGATCAAGGCTTCTGTTGAAAAGCAGAGTCTTGTTGTTGATGATCAAAGCACGGCTTTAATATAGCATAGCTTTGTGTAGCGCTAATTCGCGAGCCTCACACACCCGTGTGAACCAGAAACGGGAAGGGACCTCTGGGAGTGCATGTGTTTCCTTCTAGCTAGGAGTGGTGTCAGCATTCTACTAGCCCTGACATTTTACTTATGTGGATGATGGATTGCGAGGCGCCTCAGTTATATCGGTCGATCCGGGGCCGATGGAGTCATTTGGCTCATTTACGCCCCATACGGCGGGGAAACGTAGTGTTCAGGCATTTTAATCCACATCGAGTGGACCAGCCCTGAAGATCCAAGGGACGATGCGTTCTGTACCAGAGGCTCAGGCTAGAGAGTCTCGAAGTGGTTAGGACGATCCCTTGCCTTGGTTCACAGATGGAAATCCAACTTCCAATACGTGACAACTGCAGTTTTGATTGTAGAGCCTAGTATTCGCGACATGATATATGGTACCCATGCCGTCTAGGACTGATACATTTATATTTGAAGTTGTTTTAAATACTATGCACTTATAATAGTATCAAATGATTTGTTTTAACGTACCAAGCATGTTTGGCTATTATAAGGGAAAACCCTATCCCCCGGCTTGCGTTGCATCGTGTGATAGGACCTGGGTCTTACAATAGCTTCATTTTTCCAAAAAACATTGCACTGTTTTGTTATATGCACTGGTATTCTTGGGAGAAAACCCGTTCCGTGTTATACGGCGTGGTCCCTCGATATATCTATTTTAAAGTAAAGTTTTAAATAACTGTTTTAGTTCTCACACCAGTCACATGACTGACCTGGAGTTTATTGCTTAACCTAAACTCTGGGTGCCCCTATTTTCCGCACGGACAACTAGTAGTTTTGGTTTTGTAGATTTATATTCACAGGATCCTGGTTTACAGCTGGAATGATATTCGTAAAGCTCTGTATCCTCATATTCTTTTCAGTTGTGTTTTGTATTATTTTCCGCCGCATTGTAACTTGTAAATCTCTGAAGTTTAGTAAATGTATATAATTTATTCATACTCTGTTATATTCTTGTATTCTGATGAAATTGTTGTAATAAGCGATGAAATGTTCTTCTGTTTGTGTTCTGATTCGTTGTATTCTCAATTCAATCCGGGCTTTCCTTCATGGGGAAGTTCGGGTCGTCTCAAAAAATGTTCTTTTTAAATCTCTACACAATTTCTAATGAACATGTCCATTTTATTAATGAATCAAAACATACATTAAAATTGTCAGTTTTGATGTTTCAACAATTTTTCCTAAACATGATTCTTTTAATAATAAATCTAAATATACATTAAAAATTATCATTTTTAATGTTTCAACATTTTTCTCTAAACATGATTCTTTTAATAATGAATCTAAATTTACATTTAAAATTACCATTTTGTTTCAACATTTTCCCCTAAACATGATTCTTTTAATAATGAGTCTAAATATACGTTATTTTTTTAATGTTTTAACATTTTTCTCTAACATGACAAATTTGTGATTCATATAAAAAAAGTAATTTTATTGTATATACAAATTTTGTTCTATTCTATGATTCATATATATACAATAAAAAAAATTATTGTATAATCAATTTTGTCCAGTTATGTGATTAACATATATATACAAAAAAGTAATTTAATTTATATAGACAATTCCTATGTTCACATATACAATAAAAAAAGAGAATTCTTATTGTACAACAATTTCTATGTTTCATATGTACAAATAAAAAAAAATTATTTATACAACAATTTCTATGTTTCATATGTATAAAAAAATAAAAAAAAGAATTTTATTTATACAAAAATTTCTATGTTTCATATGTACAAATAAAAAAAGAGAATTTTATTGTATACACATTTTCTATGATTAACATGTACAATATAAAGATTATTTTTATTGTTTACACAAATTCTAACAATTCTATTATTAACGTGTACAATAAAAAGAATATTTTATTGTATACACAAATTCTAACAATCTTATTATTAATATGTACAATAAAAAGATTATTTTTATTGTTTAACAAATTCTAACAATTCCTATGATTAACATGTACAATAAAAAGAATATTTTATTGTATACACAAATTCCAACAATCCTATTATTAACATGTACAATAAAAGATTATTTTTATTATTTAACAAATTCTAACAATTACTATGATTAACATGTACAATAAAAAATTATTTTATTGTTAACAAATTTAACAATTTTCATGATTTATATATACAATAAAAAGAATATTTTTATTGTACAAACAAAATTAACAATTTTCATGATTATATATACAACAAAAAGAATATTTTTATTGTTCAAACAAATTTGACAATTTTCATGATTATATATACAGTAAAAAGAATATTTTTATTGTACAAATAAATTTAACAATTTTCATGATCTATATGTACAATAAAAATAATATTTTTATTGTACAAACAAATTTAACAATTTTCATGATTATATATACAATAAAAAGAATATTTTTATTGTACAAACAAATTTACAATTTTCATGATTATATATACAATAAAAAGAACATTTTTATTGTACAAACAATCATGACTATTGTAACAACCCGAAAATCTGGGCCAGTTTAAAAATTTTATTTTGGCAATTTTAGCGAATTTTGATTATTTAAAATGAATTATTTTAAATAATATCGACGAGAAATTTATTTTGAATATAATTAGAACTTATATATTATATACGTCGTCGTTAGAATATATATAATTATAAATGGAATTGAAAATGGCGCGGTAGTTCGATAATTCGATTTCAAACTTCAATTGAATGTACCGGGTGCAAAACAAACCGGATTTTAGTGAAACCAAAAACATTAGGATCTAATTGATAATATATTTCCAACGAATCCAAATAATCAAAATTTCATAGCGGGAATCAAAAGATATGTCCGGTTGAAAATTCTGAATAGTCGCTATGGAATTCAGGCCCTTAAAAATAGCCATTTTGCAAATGATCTCGGATTTCGACGAAACCAGTTTTGTTGGGTCCGTGATGTAAAGTTATTACTAGATTCCAAATTTCATAATTTTTCGAATCAATATGTGAGCGTGGCAAAGGAAAACGCGTTTGACCAGTTTCAGTTGATTTTAATCGACTGGAAATTGGCCATTTTTCCAACGGTCTCAGAATTCGACGAAACTAGTTTTGTTAGGACCGTATCGTCAATACGAAGCTAGAAAATATTTTTCTGGAATTTTTCTTGTTAGTATGTGACCCGGTAATTTGAAATGTACGTTTAAAATTCAATATAATGATTTAAATGTAAATTCAACAGAAACAGATCGAAACAGTCGAATCAGCCTACGATACATATCCCATTGTGTTCGGAATGAGGGTGAAACGCTATGGACGACAGGCGGTGGGCCTCGTTTAGAGGTCGTATGTAAAAGTCAACTTTTTGAAATTAAAATAAATTAAATAATATAAAAATAAAAAAAAATATTCCTTCCCTCTCCTTATTCATTCTGCCCCCCCCCCCCCCCCCCCCGTTTCTTCAAAAATCAAAAATCAAAAAATAAATAAAAAAAAACCCTAAACCCGCCGCTTCCCCGATCATCCGCCTGCCGCCGCCTCAGGCGTGGCGCCGCCCATCACCGCATCCCCCTCCCCCTCGTCCGTCGATCCCCCTCCCTCCCTCCGCGTCCGATTCAAGGTCGCCCCCCCCCCAGCGAGCCATCGACGACGCAGCCGCCGCCCCCCCCCCTCATCCACCAGACCACCGCGACAGTCCCCCCCCCCCCCCCCCGATGACCGACGCAGTGAAAACCTTCCCCCCTTTTTCGACAAATTGACTGTAAGTTTTCTTTATTTGTTTTTTTATTTTATTTTCTTCTTATTTAGTTAGAAAGAAATTCAGTTTTTAGAATAAAATACCTTGGGTTTTTAAAAAAATATAAATAACCATTGTTTTTCTCAATCAAATTTGCTTTGCTTTTAAAATAAAAATATGATTTTTATATTTTTAAAGTAATAAAAATATGACTTTTATATTTTTAAGGTATTAAAAATATAGTCTTTACTATTTAGACGAAGTAAAAATATGATTTTTATATTTTTAAAGTGTTAAAAATATAATCTTTATTAAGTAGAAGATGTAAAAATATGATTTTTGTTTAGGTAGAGAATTGAAAATATAATTTTTTCATGATAGGAATATTAAAAATATCATCTTTACATGAGTAGAAAACTAAAAATGTGATTTTTATAATGATATTTTTGAAAAGGCGAAATCTTTATATGAAGAATAGCGGGATAAAAATAGAATTTTTACCTATGTAACATCGAAGTAAAAATTCGATTTTTATATATTGAATAGCAAAGTAAAAATTCGATTTTTATATATTGAATAGCAAAGTAAAAATTCGATTTTTATATATTGAATAGCAAAGTAAAAATTAGATTTTTATATATTGAATAGCAAAGTAAAAATTCAATTTTTATATACTGAATAACGAAGTGAAAAGGTGATTTTATATATATAGTGGCTACGGGCAACAAAGATGACTAAGAGGCGAGAACGACGAAGATTTCTCTAAATGAAGTGCCGTGAAGTTAGGATAGCTATCGGTGAGAATTTCTCACCTTTCAATTTCATTTTTGATATATATATACTAGGATGCAGACGGTGCTTAGTAGCACCCGACACAACCGTCCACAGACCATGGACTTGTTTGTTTGGTTGCATAAATTAGTTAGATGATTTGATTTGAATTTGGTTGTTTGGTGAATTTGATTGATGTGTGAATGGCGTGGGCCTTCACTAGACCGGGGATAAGGCTAGGCCTCGTCCCGTTTCTAGTATCGTGCCGTTATGCCGCCGAAATTTTCTAAAATAAGTTAGAAAAATAAAAATATCATTTTATTTATAGAATGAACTGAATAGGAATTCATATGTTAAAATAAAATGTAGTATCGTTAAAAATATAATTTTTAACGTGAATATGAATATAGTGAAAGTGAATAAAATAAAATATTCATTTACAAACCGGACGGTTTGTTTATGTACACCTATTTGAAGGACGTTGATTGGGATGATAAATTTTACACATCTCCCAACTGCACAAATAAAATATGTGTTTGATTGTTTGAAACCCCACACGGGTGTTGGGATGAAATATGAAGTTCACTCATCCTGATTTATTAAATATGTCGATCGATTGATTGACAGGCTGTTATAAGCGTTAGATATCTATATTTGATGCTTATACAGTGTAGTGCACTTTGGTTGATGGTTGATTATTTTTCAATGCTATTATATACATGTGTTGTATGAAAATCCATATAATTAATTTTATATGGTGATTGATTGGGCCTCATTCCAATTTAGAAGATAAAGAATATTATAAAGTAAATGTTCATGTGTTGACTGCACTCATCCGTTGAGATTAGTCATGTGTTGAACGAAATATTTTTATAATAAAATTTACATCTTTATCAATATAAAGTAAATGTTCATGTGTTGACTGCACTCATCCGTTGAGATTAGTCATGTGTTGAACGAAATATTTTTATAATAAAATTTACATCTTTATCAATATAAAGTAAATGTTCATGTGTTGACTGCACTCATCCGTTGAGATTAGTCATGTGTTGAACGAAATATTTTTATAATAAAATTTACATCTTTATCAATATAAAGTAAATGTTCATGTGTTGACTGCACTCATCCGTTGAGATTAGTCATGTGTTGAACGAAATATTTTTATAATAAAATTTACATCTTTATCAATATAAAGTAAATGTTCATGTGTTGACTGCACTCATCCGTTGAGATTAGTCATGTGTTGAACGAAATATTTTGATAATAACAAATATTTTGATGATAGGAAATATTTGAAATAGAATATTTGAAAATAGAAATAAATGAAGTCGTGTTGATTAGATTGACGCCATTTTGACGTGAACGATATTTATATCGATTTTATTCATTTCGAAATAAATTGAATTGAAAACGATTACGAAATGAATTGAATTGAAAACGATTTCGAAATGAATTGAATAGAAAACGAATTTGATTTGAATATATAACGAATTTGATTTGAATATAAAACGAATTTGATTTGAATATATAACGAATTTGATTTGAATATATAATGAATTTGATTTGAATATATAACGAATTTGATTTGAATATATAACGAATTTGATTTGAATATATAACGAATTTGATTTGAATAGAAAACGAATTTATAAAGAAGAATTCAAATTTGAATTGAATTGAAATTTGAATTGAATAGAAATGAATTTTAAAACGAATTTATAAAGAAGAATTCAATTTTGATTTGAATTGAAATGGAAGTTGAAATTGCTTTTGAAACGAATTTAAAACTATTTATATAATTCGTTTTAAATAGAAATCGACGAAGTATATATTATATACATTATATATAATATAAATGGCCTGAATAGAACGCGCCGCGTCGTGGCAGTTCGCGAATTTCGACCATTAACTTCGAACGAATATTACGGGAGATCCGACCGTCGGATCCTCCTAAAACCGGAACCGTTGGGTTCGTATCGAAAAGAGCTTTCTAACGAATATTAGAAATTTGAAATCTAACGGTTGGATTTGGAATTATGTCCAAATCAAATTTGAAAAAGGTCGCTGTAAGTGCAGTTCGATGGCCGTTGTTGGAAATCGACTGTACGGGCCTTGATAAAATTATTAAAAATAGTAATAATTTGTGTAAAATCATAAGAAATGATTTAGAAAGAATTGGGATGAAAAACTCCATATTTGAAAAGATAAAAATAGATTTTTATCGAAATGAACTAGTTTTGAACTAGAATTATAATTCTATTTATTTTTAAACAAATAAATTGAATTTGAAATGGTTTTGCAAATAACCAGAATTTCCAATGATTGCATTGGAATGGATTTGAATCGAAATTGTCTTCGGAATATTTCGATGTTGGATTTCGTGATTATACAGATGTTGTTATGGAAATTTGAAAGATATAGATATATATATCGTTATTTCAAATACGATATCTGTTGGTCGTAGAATGTGATACTGAATATAAGCCGATATATTTTCTATTCAGAGCCTTGTATTTAATATCAAATGTGATTTGGGTTTGTCGTGAATGGTGTATTCACTAACACTGTTCTTGAACCCAGCTGAGAAAAGATTAAATCTTTTTATTTAGATTTAATGAAGTATGCCAATTAAATAATATTTAATTGGAATAGAATTGATATTGATTTTTGGGTTTATCGTGAACAGCGTTTTAAATAACACTCGTTCTTTAACCCGATAATTAATGGAATGTGATTCTGGGTTTATCGTGAACCGTGTTTTAAATGACACTAATTCTTTAACCCAGTTAAAGATTAAAACTAAGTGGAGTTTTAATGAATCTTTAATTAGATTGAAATGATCGAGAATGGAGTATCACCAGTTTTGCTCCAGGCGATAGTTAAATCTTTAATTAGATTTGAACGTGAAATGGTAATTGAATTTACCGATAACACCGTGGTGTTAGATATGAAGTATTACCAGTTTTACTTCATGGGATGAATAGGTTGGGATTGGGAGATTAAAACAAAGGATTACTTCGGTAAGGTTCGTTAATCCCGACTAGTTGAATCAAAATTCATAAGAAGATTAAAGAATAAATTCAAGAAATTTATCTTGGATAAAATTAATGGGAACCTTTCCCTATGAATGTGAAATTTAGAAACTAACTGTCGGTTAGCTAAGCAGAATGGTTTCCTGGATATTGATCTGATGTTGGTTTCGGCCTTCGGGGTTAATAATTGGGGAATTATTCTCTTGATTAATTTACGGTTAGTAACTAATGAATTGGAATGAGGCGTATGTTGTGTTTGTGTAACATTTATTTTTAATATACGCGGGTTGTTCGGAAAGGCCGGGTTTATACCCATTCTGAATAACCGATTCGACGATATGTCGAAGATGAAGATGGTGGTTGAAGACCGGAAGTCTTCACATCGTTTGGATAACTACCGACGATCCTGATTGGGCTATACACCCAAGAGGATGGAAATAGTTGGTGGTCGTCCAGACGTACTTGGAGATGGATGGATATGCGAGGAAAGTGCCTCCGGTTTCGTTCAGACCCAGAACGGACTTGTAAATGGATAGTGTGTCTGACGTTGTATTCCTTTATACTGTATTGGTGATCTCTACTAAATATATATCTTTTTGGTGGCAGAGAATTTATTCTCTTGCTATACACCCTTCTCTGAGACGTACGAGCCTAGAGGTTATATATTGGCAGAAATCAGTGGTACAGTATGGACTGACAATGTGGCATGCTGAGTTGCATGGATCAAGGCTTTTGTTGAAAAGCAAAGTCTTGTGGTTGATGATCAAAGCACGGCCTTGTGTGGCGTAGCTTTGTGTAACGTTGATTCGCGAGTATCACACCCGGTATGAACCAAAAACGGGAGACGGACATCAGGGAGGACATGCGTTTCTTTCTAGTTAGGAGTGGCGTCAGTGCTTGAACTGGCTGACGAGTTTGACTCATGTGGATGTTGCTTATTATTACTTGCTGAAAAGCGAGGCGCCTCGTGATATCGGTTTCGGCCGATGCTTCTGGTCGGCTGACGGGCCAGGCTTACGCCCCAAAGGGCGGGGAAACGCAGTGTTCAGGCATAATAATCCACATCGGTGGACCGGCCCTGACGATCCATGGGGCAGTTGCGGCTGTTCCTGAGACACGGGCTAGAGCGTCTCGAATCGGTGAGGATCTTGCCCCAAGCCTCGGTTCATACCATAAATGATAACCCAACTTCCAATACGACATTGCGGTTTTGATTGTAAACTTATATATGGCGACATAGTGGTATGGGTCATTCATGCCGTCTAGGATTGATACTTATGATTTGAAGTTGTTTTATACACTATGCACTTATAATAGTATCAAATGATTTGTTTTAAACGTATCAAGCATTCTTTGGCTGTTATAAGGGAAAACCCTATCCCCCGGCTTGCGTTGCATTGTGTGATAGGACCTGGGTCTTATAACAGCTTCATTTTTCTTTATTTAGCATTGCGCTGTTGTTTTATGCACTGGTATTCTTGGGAGGAAACCCGTTCCGTGTTATACGGCGTGGTCCCTTGATTTACCTAACTTTTAAAATAAAGAATAATAACTGTTTTAGTTCTCACACCAGTCACATGACTGACCTGGAGTTTATTGTTTTAACCTAAACTCTGGGTGCCCCTATTTTGACACGGGCAGCTAGTAGTTTTGGTTTTGCAGATTTATATTCACAGGATCCTGGTTTACAGCTGGAACGATATCCGGAAAGCTTTGTATCCGTATATCTCCTTCTAGTTGTGTATTGTATTATTTTCCGCTGCGATGTATTTAAATGTAATTTAAATCTCTGATATTTCTGTGTAATATTCATTTATACTCTGTATATTCTTGTAATCTGATGCATTGTTGTAATATACAATGAAATGTTCTTCCGTTTGCGTTCTGTTGTGACTTGTTTTCGAACTATCCGCGCTTTCCTCACCGGGGAAGTTGCGGGTTTTTACAACTATTTGTTTTACTACCTAATTCAATCCAATAGATCTTCACAACCAAAATCAATGAATTCAAATCTCATACAACACTAATATGAATTTCTACAGCGTATATAAATAAATTTCTCAACGCAATAACGATTAATTTTAATTTTAAATAAGAGATCTCACAGTGCTTTGGAATTCTTCAGAAATTATAGATCGATCTAAAATCCCCTGGTCGCTTCTAAAATATAGTAGACGCTGCCACGATCCCAACGGTCTTTGTTTCATGTGATTCTGAGATCGCACGAACTAGTTATGATTTTTTTTTAAATAATTAAATTAGAAGTGCTTTTATAATGTTGTAATTAATTAAAATTTATCTTCTTCCTCCTTTATCTATTATGGCCGATGGTTTCAGTTTGTTGAAATCTAGGTCAGGATTTTGTGATCAAACCGCTCGACTTCATGATGATCAGAAGCTACCATGTCAAAGGGGGAGGAAGCGCGCGCCAGGTGGCGGTGGTGGGGCCCATCTCAACGGCGCCCAGGTGATGCGGCGGTGGTTCGAACGGCGGGTGTTTGGGGCTTTGGATCTCGTCGAAGACTCGACGATAGAAGGTGTTGGTCATATGGATGTGAACAGTGCAGAGAGGACTACAATATTGTCCAAAGGAGGGACGAGTTTTACTCAGTGGATCGAGAAATTTTAATGGGGGAAGTTTCGTGTAATGTCCCGAAAATCCCCCTCTCGGGAAATCGCCGGATACACTAACTTTGGGCATACAACACATCAGAAATAACAGAAGACTTTTATAAACATTACAATAATGTTACATTAGAGTACAGAATATCAGAGTACAACGAATAAATAATAATACATCGAAAGATTTATTTACAATAAATTTAACATAATGCAGCGGAAGACTATCATTGCTCTGGCCACACCTTTAAACTTCAATCAAGAATCCTTCCTAATAAATAGATATCTGCAAAACAAGCCACTCGACTTCCCATGTGGAAAAGAGGGCACCCAGGTTTGCAAAGTGAAACAAACTACGAGTCAGTCATGAGACTGGTATGAGAAATCTTACTTAACTTATCTAACAATAATAAGGCTAATCACAGGATCACGCCGCTAACATAGAACGGGTTTACTCCATTGGATTGCCAGTGCAAGAAATAAAGTAAATCGTTAAACAACGCAATGCTTTTTAGAAAAATGAAACCATTATAAGACTCAAGTCCCATCACACAATGCAACGCAAACCAGAGGATAGAGTTTTACCTTATAATGGTCAAAAATACTTGATACGATAAAAACGGATTTGATATTATTATTAGTGTATATATGTTTCAAAAACATTTCAATCATAATGTATCAATCATAGACGGCATAGCTACCATATACTATGTCGCCATACTAGTTATACAATCAAAACCGTATGGTGTCGTATTGGAAGTTGGATTTCCATCATGAACCAAGGCAAGGGATCGTCCTTACCGAATTCGAGATACTCTAGCCCATGCCTCAAGACTCAGACTCAGGTGAGCCCTTGGATCTTCAGGGCCAGTCCATAAATACTTTAGTGGATTAGTTATGCCTGACCAATACGTTTCCCCGCCCTACGGAGCGTAAATATAGAGCCACTAGGGACTCAAAACCGAGGCGCCTCATTCCATCATCCACATAAGTAAAAATGCCAGGGCTTGTAAACGCTGACACCACTCCTAGCTAGAAAGAAACATATGTCCTCCCTGCAGTCCTTTCCCGTCTCTGGTTCATACCGGGGTGTGAGGCTCGCGAAGTAACGCTATACACAAAGCTATGCCTAAATAAGTTGTGCTTTGATCATCAACCACAAGGCTATGCTTTTCAACAAAAGCCTAGACCATTTGCATCTTAGGATGCCACATTGTCAATCCATACCATACCATTGATTTCTGCCAATATACAACCTCTAAGCTCGTACGTCTCAGAGAAGTGTGTTAAGCAAGAGAATAAATTCTCCGCCACCAAACAGATATATATATTTAGCAGAGATCAACGAATACAGCATAAAGGAATACAACGTCAGACATACCATCCATTTACAAGTCTATTCTAGGTCTGACCGAAACCGAAGACACCTTATTCCTCGTCCCATATGTCCAATTTCTCGGATATCCATCGATCTCCAAGTACGTCTGGACGATCACCACTTATTACCTTGTCTTGGGATGCCTCCCAATCAAGTCATCAGTAATCATCCAAACAATGTGAAGATCTCCGGTCTTCAACCATCGTCTTCATCTTAGAATCTCAATCGTCGTGGTAATTATTCAGAATGGGTTGGACCCGGTTGAAAAGACCCGAACTTCCCCGTGAAGGAAAGCCCGGATTGAATTTGAGAACAACACACGTCGGGAATATAAACAACACAAACAGAAGAACATTTCATTGCTTATTACAACAATTTCATCAGAATACAAGAATATACAGAGTATAAATAAATATTACACATTTGATAAACATCAGAGATTTAAATACATTACAATGCAGCGGAAAATAATACAAAAAACAACTGAAAGGAATATACGGATACAGAGCTTTCCGAATATCATTCCAGCTGTAAACCAGGATCCTGTGAATATAAATATGCAAAACCAAAACTACTAGCTGCCCGTGCGAAAAATAGGGGCACCTAGAGTTTAGGTTAAAACAATAAACTCCAGGTCAGTCATGTGACTGGTATGAGAACTAAAACAGTTATTATTCTTTATTTTAAAGTTAGGTTAATCCAGGGACCACGCCGTATAACACGGAACGGGTTTCCTCCCAAAAATACCAGTGCATAAAACAACAGCGCAATGCTAAATAAAGAACAATGAAGCTATTATAAGACTCGGGTCCCATCACACAATGCAATGAAAGCCGGAGGATAGAGTTTTTACCTTATAATTGCCAAGAATGCTTGGTACGTAAAATTTCATGTTTTATTATTACTATAAGTGTATAGTGTCAAAACAATTTCAATCATAAGTATTAATCATAGACGGCATAAGTGCCCCCATACCACTATGTCGCCATATATAGGTTTATAATTAAAACCGCAAAATGTCGTATTGGAAATCAGATTTCCATCTGTGAACCAAGGCAAGGGATCGTCCTTACCGAATTCGAGACGCTCTAGCCCACCCCTCAGGCAAGTGCGCATGCAAGCCTTGGATCGTCAGGGCCGGTCCACGCAGAGTATATTAAAATGCCTGAACAACGCGTTTCCCCGCCCTATGGGGCGTGAACTGGTCATATCCCGACCAAACTATCGGCTCTGGAATGACCGATATAACCGAGGCGCCTCGTTATCCATCATCCACATAAGTAAAATGTCATGGCATGCAAAACGCTGACACCACTCCTAGCTAGAAGGAAACGCATGTCCTCCCCAAAGTCCCCTCCCGTTTCTGGTCCACACCGGGGTGTGAGGCTCGCGAATTAATGCTACACAAAGCTATGCTATATTAAAGTCGTGCTTTGATCATCAACCACAAGACTCTTCTTTTCAACAGAAGCCCTGATCAATTGCATCTCAGCATGCCACACAGGCAATTCACGCTATGCAACCGATGTATATCAATAACACAGAATGAAATCTGATGTCAGACACACATCCATTTACAAATTCGTTCTGGGCCTGAACGAAACTGGAGGCACCTTATTCCTCCCCCGTATGTCCAATACAGGGGAGAGGCCCTCGCATATCCGTCGATCTCCAAGTACGTCTGGACGATCACCACTTATTATCTCGTCTTGGGTGTACAACCCAATCAAGACATCAGTAATCATACAAACGATGTGAAGACCTCCGGTCTTCAACCACTGTCTTCATCCTCGACATATCGTCAAATCAGTTATTCCGAATGGGATAAACCCGGTCTTTCTGAATAACTCGCGTATATAATAAACAAGTGCTATAAAAACATAACATACGCCTTATTCCAATACAGAATATTCCTTTATTCAAATATTCTTATACTTTAGGAAAGTTTCCCATTAATTTTATCAAAGATTAATTCTTTAAATTTATTCTTTAATCTTCCTTTGGATTTCATTTCAATCTAATTAAAGATGCATTAAAACTTCACTTGGTTTTAATCTTCCTAAAAATCAATATTAACGATTGTTTAACTTGGGAAATCATATTCTGTCTTTAACTGGGTTAAAGAATCAATGTCATTTAAAACATGGTTCACGATAAACCCAAAATCACATTCCATTCCATCAGCCTTTAACCGTATATTAGCAAGTGGACAGTTCCCTAAGTATTAACCCCGAAGGCCGAAACCAACATCAAATCAATACCCAGGAAACCATTCAACTTAACTAATCTCCAGTTAATTTCTGATTTTCTTAAATCCATTGGGTCTAAGAACATTATTATTAAAGATACCATTCACGACAACCCAAAATCTTACTCCTGTCTTTAACTGGGTTAAAGACCCAATGTCCTTTAAAACACGATTCACGATAAACCCAAAATCACATTCCATTCCATCAGCCTTTAACCACAAATTAGCAAGTGAACAATTCCTTAAGTATTAACCCCGAAGGCCGAAAGCAACATCAGATCAATACCCAGGAAACCATTCAACTTAACTAATCTCCAGTTAGTTTCTGATTTTCTTAACTCCATTGGATCAAAGAGCAGTATTATTAAAGATACCATTCATGACAACCCAAATCTTATTCCATTGTTAATCAGGTTAAAGAACAAGTGTTATTTAAAACACCATTCACGATAAACCCAAAGACCAATTTCAATTCCAATCCAATTAAATATTAATTAATTGGTATGCTTCATTAAATCTAAATAAAAATATTTAATCTTTTCTCAACTGGGTTCAAGAACAGTGTTAATGAAGACCATTCACGACAAACCCAATATCACGTTTGATATTAAATATAAGGCTCTGAATAGAAAATATATTGGCTTATATTCAATATCAAATTCTGGAATCAACAAATACCGTATTGGAATAACGATGTATATATATCTTCCAAATTCCTCCACAATATCCGTATAATCATGGAATCCAATATCGAAATATTCCGAAGATAATTTTGATTCAAATCCATTCCAATTCATATATTGGAAATTCTGGTTATTTTTAAAACAATTTAAAATCCAATTTATATGTTTAAAAATATTGGATTTCATAATTCTAGTTAATAATTAGTTCATTTTGATAAAAATCTATTTTTATCTTTTAAAATATGGAATTTATCATCCCAGTTCTTTCCAAATCATTTGTTATGATTTTACACAAATTATTGATATTTTTAATAATTTTATCAAGGCCCATACAGTCGATTTCTACAAACGGCCATCGAACTGCACTTACAACGACCTTTTCCAAATTTGATTTGGATATATTTCCAAATCCATCCGTTAGATTTCAAATCTCTAATATTCGTTAGAAAGCTCTTTTGAGACGTCCCCAAACCCCGTACTGACGGTGGCAAGGGTTATCTTTGGAATATAACACAGAAACAGATAATAGCAGAACAGAATTAAGTAAATACACCAAATAATGAACAATAGAATATAATGGATAAAAGTAATCATCAGAGTTACACAGTATACAGGATCTTACTTAGTACAAATACAGTTCAGCTATACATAAATGTCTACAGCGGGAAACAAACATAATATGTTCAATAGGAGCTGAACAGCATAAAAAGAGATAAATGATAGAATCCATCTTCAGCCCCAGCTATCCAGAAAGAACCAGCTAAACCTGAATACAAGGCTGCCCATGTAGAAAAAGGGGCACCCGAGTTTGAAAGTGAAACAAACTACGAGTCAGTCATGGGACTGGTATGAGAAATCTACTCAACACATATATAATATGGCTAATCACATGACCACGCCACTTTCGTGGAACGGGTTTACTCCATTGGATTGCCAGTGCTTTAAAAACAAATCTTTCTTTTAAACAACGCAATGTATTTTTTTTTATAAAAATGAAGCCATTATAAGACTCAGTTCCCATCACACAATGCAACGCAAACCGGAGGATAGAGTTTTTACCTTATAACGGCCAAAATATGCTTGATACGAATAAAACAAAGGCATTTGATATTATTGCTAGTGTTTATTTGTTTCTAAAACAATTTCAAATCATAACTATCAATCATAGACGGCACTAATGCCCATACCACTATGTCGCCATATATAGGTATACAATCAAAATCGCACAATCACATATTTGGAAATTGGATTTCCGTCATGAACCAAGGCAAAAGATAGTCCTTACCGACTTCGTGACTCTCTAGCCCGAGCCACAGGGTCAGAGCGCATCGACCCTTGGAGCGACAGGGCCGGTCCACCGATGTGGATTAAAATGCCTGAACAATACGTTTCCCCGCCCTTTGGGGCGTAAACGAGCCAACGAATGACTCCATCGGACCCGGATCGTCCGATCTAACCGAGGCGCCTCGCAACAGCAACAACCACATAGGTGAAAAGTATATAAATGTCAGGGCTGGTAGGTCACTGACACCACCCTAGCTAGAAAGAAACGCATGCCCTCCTTGAGGTCCTTCTCCCGTTTCTGGTTCATACCGGGGTGTGAGGCTCGCGATTTCACGTTATACACAAAGCTACGCCACACAGGCGGTGCTTTGATCATCACCACAAGACTTTGCTTTTCAACAGAAGCCCTGATCACTGCATCTTAGCATGCCACACAGGCAATTCATGCCATGCGACTGATGTCCATCGATATACAACCTCTGAGCTCGTGCGTCTCAGAGAAGGGCGTTAAGCAAAAGAATAAATTCTCCACCGCCAAACAGATGTATATTTAACAGAAATCAATCAACATAGAATAAACTCCAATGTCAGACACATAGTCCATTTACAAGTCCGTTCTGGGTCTGAACGAAACCGGAGGCACTAAATACCTCGCAAACCCATCGATCACCACGTACGTCTGGACGATCACCACTCATTATCCATATTTCGGGATGCCTCCCAATCAGGACCTCGGTTACCATCCAAACGAGGTGAAGATCTCCGGTCTTCGACCACCGTCTTCATCTTCGACTTTCAATCGTCGGTCAATTATTTGAAATGAGAATTAACTCGGCCTTTTCAAATAATTCACGTATATTTAGAATTTCAAATCAATTTATTTCAGTGGTTAAATCATTCGACAACACCAATTTTGTTCTTTAATGTAATTTTCACACCAAACACATTCAACCATCAAATACAACATAAATCGAGCAAATTCAGTTTATTTCCATTCCATATTGTTTATGATATTTTATAATGATTTATCGCTATTTTTATTTATTTAAAAATAGCCAATTTATTCAAAACGACGCTTCGGGCCATAGCGCGGCCGTGGCGCTGTTTTTCTTCAGATTTGATTTACACATATCAAAAAATCTAACCGTTGGATCTTCACAAAATTTACATCATTAGAAAGGTCTTTTCAAAACGAATCCAACGGTTCCAGTTTCGGGAAATTCCGACGGTCGGATCTCCCGATACAATCGTTTGAAGTTTCGATTTCAAAATACGAACTGCAGCGTCGTTATTCGATTAAATATAATTATATTTATAAATATAAATAAATATAATCGTTTCTGGCGCTGTTTTTCTTCAGATTTGAATTAAACATTCCAGACAATCCAACCGTTGGATTTTTACAAAGTTGGTGCCGTTGGAAAGATTTTTCCAAGGCGAACCCAACAGTTGCGGTTTCGGGAAAATCCAATGGTCGGATTTCCCGCACTAGTTGTTTGAAATCACGGTTTCAAAATACGAACTGCACGGCCTTGTTTCGTTTTACTTTTATTTATATTTATATATTTATATAACTATAGTTCATTCAATGATTTCATTATCGTTTTCACTTCAAATATTTCACTAACGCCTTAAAATTTTGGAAAATTTCGCCATAACCTCCTTTGTACGGGAGGGCTGGGAAAATTCCCAAATAGCCACACGGGCGTCTCATGTCAAAAAGAAAAAGAAAAAGCCAAGCGGCTAGCCAACAGGCTCATAAAATCATCACCCAGACAAAACAGTAAATGTGTACCTATTTGTCGGGCACAAAATTTTATTCCTCTTCTCTAGCCCCTTTGCTATAACCTGTTCAATAAATATGCATGCACATATATACAGTTCTTATCATTTATCATTTTCTATTCAACTTCATATCATTAGCTAATTAATGAATATTTCAACTCATATATGTTTATTTGAACGAGTGGCTATTTTTAACACTTCACATTTCAACGATTCATGTATATAATAAAAATGTGATTTTTATTGTAAAACAATTCATTTCAAAACACTATTATTTTATATAGTGTATATATAGGTGACAAAAATAGGATTTTTCTTATAAAACAATTTCTTTCAAAACGAGATTATTTTATACAGTTCATATAGTCGATAAAAGGTGATTTTTAATATCAAACAATTTATTTCAAAATATGAATACCATTCAACACATGAATTTCAAATCAACGAATGAATATCGATTCAACACATGAAGGTTTTCTATAGTTTCTATATATAGATAAAAATGTGGATTTTTATATTTAAAACACGAATACCATTCAACACATGAATTTCTAATCAACGAATGAATATCAATTCAACACATGAAGGTTTTCTATTTAACGAATAAATATAATTTCAGCAAATGAAAATAATTCAAACACATGAATATTATTCAAAATTTCGGCAGCATAACGGCAGGGTAGTTAAAACCGGGACCGTCCCTAGTACGGCTCCTCGCTCTACCTTAAAACCTTGCGGTTTTTGACAATGGGGATCATGCATCTAGTTCGCACGCAGGCGGCATGTATATATTTATTTCATTTCCACAAACTAATCCTATGTGGTTTCAACCAAATATTTCTCAATCACAAATGGGTATTTTTCAACCACAATCAATCAATATCAACCACAAACAATCCCAAACAACCATTCGCTATCAATCAATAAATATCGTCCATGGTTTGTGGACGAGGGGCGTATATATATATATATATACACACAAAGCAATTCACTTTTATTTCAACACATATATAATTTTTACAACGCATATATAACTTATACATCGAACATACAACTTATACAACGCTTATACATGAGGTGTACAACGCTTATATAACTCATACATCGACTATATAATTTATACATCGTCGTTTTCCATATTGTTTATAATTAAGAAATCTCACATTGGGTTCCACTCCACCAAAAATAGCAGAAGGCTCAGAAAAATATGCGGTCTCTTTTAAAATGTAGAAGGCGTCCACGCGGTCACGATGTTTCCTATTTCATCGAATTTCGTTAACGAACGAAAAAGATATGATTTTTCAAAGTTCGCAACGGTTTTAAACTGTTAAAATCAGTTTAAAATAAAAACAGTCGATACCTGCTTGAAGTCTTCGAAACTAGGTTTCGATTTTTAGCTCCACCCGTTGCACTTCGTCACGATCAGGTTATACCACATCGTCGAGCTTGGAATGGGCTTTAAATGCCAGGGGCGGCGCTCCGTTCGATGGCCAGGATCAGTGGCGGTGGCGAGATGAAGTCGCCGCCTTTGAGGTGCTCGATCTCGCTCCACAGGGCATGGTGGAGGCCAAACCAGGTATGGATGGGAAGAGGGAGGAGAGTACTCTAAAAAGTTCAACTGGAGGGAGGTCTATCGAGGCGTGGTTTCGCCGGAAAATGGACGAGAAGATTGGAACGGTGGCCGCCATTCGTCGCTGAGGATATCTGGGTTTTTTTGTTTTTTTTTATATTTTTAAATTAATGAAATAAAAAATCCTATTGGCCGATGTTATAATAAATTCAAAAATTGGGGTTTTCTTGGACGAACTCGAAATCAAACCCAACGACTGTCGTCCCTAGCGTTTTACCCCCATTCCCAACACAATGGGATATGTTTCGTAGGCCCATTCGACTGTTTCAGTTAGTTTTCCTTCAAATTAAAATGTAAGATATCCAATATTTAATTTGAACGTACATTTCAATTTGCCAGGGCCACAAACTGATTCGAAAAATTTCTGAAAAATAAATCTAGCTATGTTTTGACGATACGGTCCCAACAAAACTAGTTTCGTCGAATTCTGAGACCGTTTGCAAAAAGGCCCAGTTTTGGTCGATCCAATTTAACTTAAATTGACCAAAACACATTTTCCTTTGCCACGCTCACATATTAGCTTCAAAAATTATGAAATTTGAAACCTAGCAATAACTTCACATCCCGGATCCAACAAAAGTGGTTTCGTCGAATTCCGAGGTCGTATGCAAAATGGCCAATTTCACGGGCTATATAAAATCCATAGCGACCCTTCTGAAAATTCATTCGGCCATAACTTTTGCTTTCCGCTATGAAAATTCGATTTTTCATATTCGTTAGAAAGGTATTCACTAACAGATTTAAATATTTTTGGTTTCGCTAAAATCCGTTTTGTTTTGCACCCGGTACAGTCCGACAAAGTTTGAATTCAATTTTTGAAACTGCAGCGCCATTTCAGGCCTTGTTTATAATTAGAATTAATTATATTCGTTTTCAATTGTCGATTCAACTCCCTTTTCATTGCTATTATTTAAAATACTTATTTTAAATATTTAAAATCCATTATTTTAGCCAATTTAAAAATTTTAAATTGGTTCAGATTTTCTGGGTCGTTACATCTTTTCGATACGAACGCAAAGGTTTCGGTTTTAGGAGAATCCGACAGTCGAATCTCCCGTAATGTCCGTTCGAAGTCAATGGTCGAAATTCACAAACTGCCGCAACGCGGTGCGTTCTATTCAGGCCATTATATTATATATATAATATATATTTTGTAGATTTCCGTTTAAAACGTATTTTATAAATCGTTTTAAATTCGTTTTCAAAATGATTTCAACTTCATATTCAATTTCTAATCAAAATTGAATATTCCATATCATCGATATATAAGTGATAGTATTTTCAAAACATTAGATTTTTTTTGAAGCAAAAGGTAGTGAATCTAATGATTCACGCCTAGAGATATCATAAATATAGAGTTCGGTACAGTACAAGAAATATAGTATATGGACATCATTTACAAGCTAGCCACAAAAAGAACATCAAAACCTGACGCAACAGGTACATAATAAACTTAAACATAATAAGCATAATACATAAACAACACCAAGAAGCTAGCCGCGCCTGCATTTGCGATCGTGGACCCTTGCAGCTATGGTGTCGACAAACTTCTCCTTTTCCATCCCTGCCCACAATAGAACATATTTAAGAATGATGAAGATAATTTTATCAGGTGATTTCATCTTGAATTTGAACTTTCTAGAGTTTCTCTCATGCCATAATATCCAAGTATAAGCGAAGTTAAGTAGAATAAAAAGACTCTTTTTATGTGTGTTGTCTAAATTTGGTAAAAAGGTTAACCAAAAATGTTGCTGGTCTTTGATTGAGTCCCTCCAGTCTAAGTTTAAATCAAGATACACGATACACTTCGTCCATACATAAAACGCAAAATCACATCTCCAGAAAACATGTTTGTAGTCTTCATCAGCTTCATCACAGAAAGCACAACCAGTATTGACAACAAAACCCTTACGCCTTAGTCTGCAACCGGTATTCAGTAGATCGTGAAGCACAATCCACATATGAATCTTAACTTTTAGCGGCACCTTCTTTGTCTTCCACATTCGATCAAACTCCAGTCTTCTACAACCCGGAAAGGTAATCAGTTTATACACACTCCTAACCCGAAACATCTCCTTACTATCATCACCCATCCACACAAACTCATCTTTTCCTTCAGTTAAATGTACATTCTCCAACCACAAATATAGCTGGCAAAGTTGTTGAAGAGCATCACCAGAGACAAGTCGGCAGAAAGATAGTCTGCACTTAAAATCAGTAGCCTCAGAGTTATATATATCTCCAACAGACTTGTGTGTGTTACATGCAATTTCAAATAGCTCCTTCAATTCCTCTTTCAATGGTATAGGCAATAACCAAGCGTCATGCCAGAATGATATGTTAAACCCATTGCGAACCACCACTTTAGTGCCAATCTTGATCCACTGCGAGAAACTCATAACCCCTTTCCAGAAAACAGAGCAGCGTGACCAGTCCCTATTCAAGACATCAGTAATCATCCAAACGATGTGAAGACCTCCAGTCTTCCACCACCGTCTTTGTCCTCGACATATCGTTGAATCAGTTATTCAGAATGGGATAATCCCGGTCTTTCCGAATAACTCGCGTATATAATAAACAAGTGTTATAAAAACACAACATACTCCTCATTCCAATTCAGAATATTCCTTTATTCAAATATTCTTATACTTTGGGAAAGGTTCCCATTAATTTTATCAAAGATAAATTCTTTTAATTTTTTCTTTAATCTTCCTTTGGATATCATTTCAATCTAATTAAAGATGCATTAAAACTCCACTTGGTTTTAATCTTCCCAAAAATCAATATTAATGATTGTTTAACTTGGGAAATCATATCTTGTCTTTAACTGGGTTAAAGAACCAATGTCGTTTAAAACACGGTTCACGATAAACCCAAAATCACATTCCATTCCATCAGCCTTCAGCCGTAAATTAGCAAGAGAACAATTCCCTAAGTATTAACCCCAAAGGCCGAAACCAACATCAGATCAACACCCAGGAAACCATTCAACTTAACTAATCTCCAATTAGTTTCTGATTTTCTTAACTCCATTGGGTCTAAGAACATTATTATTAAAGATACCGTTCACGACAACCCAAACCACTTTCCATTTATCATGGAATCTTCACGGAAGAACAAACCAATATATAATCGATATCAATTTCCGTATCCGACCACTAATATAAATGGAATACCGGCAACGCCTTTTAAATTCCATCTGTATTAACAGCCTTCCTCCACAGAATTTCATTTCGATTATTATCAAATCGAAATCCATTCAATTCCAATTTAATATATATTAAATTGGAAAACTCTACTTTGGAAAATTCCTGTTAAATCCTAATAAAAAGATTTATAAATTCCAAATCACATTTCACTGTAAATCGGGTTAAAGAACGATTGCCGTTATAAACACAGTTCACAATAAACCCAATTCACATTCCATCGGTCTTTAACCGTAAATTAGTAAGAGAACAATTCCCTAAGTATTAACCCCGAAGGCCGAAACCAACATCAGATCAATACCCCGGAAACTATTCAACTTAACTAATCTCCAGTCAGTTCCTAATTTTCTTAACTCTCTTGGGTTTAAGAACAGTATTGTTAAAGATACCGTTTACGACAAACCTAAAATCCAATTTGATATTAAATATAAGGCTATGAATAGAAAATATATCAGCTTATATTCAATATCAAATTCTGAAGTCAACAAATATAGTATTGGAAATAACGATATATATATATATATATATATATATATATATATATATCTTTCAAATTTCCATAACAATATCTTTATAATCACGGAATCCAACATCGAAATATTCCGAAGACAATTTCGATTCAAATCCATTTCCAATTTATATATTGGAAATTCTGGTTATTTTTAAAACCATTTCAAATCCAATTTATTTTAAAAATAAGATAAAAATCTATTTTTATCTTTTCAAATATGAAATTTTTCATCCCAATTATTTCAAAATAATTTCTTATGATTTTACACTAATTATGATATTTTTAGTAATTTTATCAAGGCCCGTACAGTCGATTTCCATAAACGGCCATCGAACTGCACTTACAGCGACCTTTTCCAAATTTGATTTGGACATAATTCCAAATCCAACCGTTAGATTTCTAATTTCTAATATTCGTTGGAAAGCTTTTTTTTTCGATACGAACCCAACGGTTCCGGTTTTAGCAGGATTCGACGGTCGGTTCTCCCGTAATGTCCATTCGAAGTCAATGGTCGAAATTCGCGAACTGCCGCAGCGCGGCGCATTCTATTCAAGCCATTATATTATATATATAATATATATTTTGTCGATTTCCATTTAAAACGTATTTTATAAATCGTTTTAAATTCGTTTTCAAACAATTTCAACGTCATATTCAATTTCAAATCAAAATTGAATATTCCATATCATCGATATATAAATGATAATATTTTCAAAACATTAGATTTTGAAATCATTCCTTTTCGATATTCATTATAAAAATGAATAAAATCGATATAAATATCATTCACGTCAAAATGGCGTTAATCTAATCAACACGACTTTATATATTTAAATATTTTCGTGTCTATCCCAAATCGGACATCAAAATTAGATTTTGATCTTTTACTGGATATTATTTGAAAATATTCGTTATTTCAAAATAATCGTTATTTTAAAATATTCATTCTTTCTGGACTGGAATCAGACACAGTCAATTACCATATAATGTGATTATATGGATTTCATACACCATATGTACACAACAACAATCAAACACAGTTATCCATCATCCAAAGTGCATTCTACACTGCATAAGCATCAAATATAAATATTCAACGCTTACAACAGCTTGTCAATCAATCGATCGACATAAACTAATTATTGGGATTAGTGTATGTCCAATATCATCCCAATACCCGTGTGGGGTTTCAATCAACAAATAATGAATTTTATTTGTGCAGTTGGGCGATGTGTAAAATTTATCGTCCCAATCAATATCAATCAAATGTGTACATAAACAAATCGTCCAATTTGTTTATAAATATTTATTTTATTCATATACACGTTAAAATTATATTTTTAAGTGTAAAATATTTTTAACTATAAAATATTTTATTCCATTCTATATCACTCAATCCATTTCCACAACATAACCAAACAAACAAACAAGTCGTCCATGGTCTGTGGACAACGGGTGTCGGGTGTTGCTAAGCACCGTCTGCATCCTACTATATTTTTTAACTAGAAAATAAAATAAAAGTGAGGAGTTCTCACCAGGAAGCTAAACCAAATGCCGCGACTCTTCATATGTAGAAAATCTTCGCCGTGTTTTCCCAACGTAATCTGTTTTCATACAGTTTCTGTTAAAAATCACATTTTTATTTCGACGCTATAAAAATTACATTTTTATTTTTCTACATAATAAAAATCTTATTTTTCTTAGCGCTACTTCATTATAAAAATTATATTTTTAAAATAAAGTCTTACATATAGAAATCCAATTCTTAGAACAAAGTCATATGTATGAAAATCGTATTTGTATACCGATCTTTTCATTGTAAAAGTCATATCTTTACTTTGCTAATCAAACAATAAAAATCATATTTATTTCACTATACGTATAATAAAAATTATATTTTTATTTTGAAACCATATGCAAAAAAACCGTATTTTTAATTCGCTAACCTGTATATAAAAATCAAATTTTTATATCATTAAAAATCAAATCTTTCTATAATTATAAAAATCTAAACTTTCAACATATAAAAATTCAAACTTTTAAGACATAAAAAATTCAATCTTTTCATGCCATTCTCATGAAGAAAAATCCCATCTTTTTATGTCATTCACATGAAGAAAAATCCCATCTTTTTATATAGCAACGTTATTTAAATAAAAATCGCATTTTTATTTTTATTACATCAAAACTGAAAATAAATTCAATGATTTATACGTAAACCAAAATTTTAAACACTCCTTTAATACATATACAGAAAAAGGAAGAAAAAGGAATAAATAAATAAATAAACTTACTTTTAAAGGGGGAAGGAGGGCGAAGTGTGGTGGTGGTCGGGGGGGTGGAGGGGTGGGGGTTGGGTGGGGAGGTCAATGGGGCGCAGCTGGTCGGAGGCGAGATGCAGTGGTCTGGTGGTGGTGCTTGGGGGAATAAACGGCGGATAGGTCTAAATCCAGGAAGGGGGTTCGGTTTCTTCTATGAAGGAAGGGGGGCAGCGGAGGCGAAGGAGGGGCACGTCAGGGCAGGTGGGCGTCGGCGAGGTCAAGGGGGCGACGCCTAGTGAGGAGCGACGAGCAGTGTTGGTTTTTCCTTTTTTTTTTATAAAACCCGATCTGAGGAAAAGAAAAGGAAGGGGGGTTGACTTGGGTTATGGAGAAGGAGGGGGTTTATTAATATATATATATATATATATATATATTAATTTAATTATCCAAAAGGTAACTTTTTATTTCGCCTTCGAAACGAGACCCACCGACTGTCATCCATAACTAATTACCCCCGTTTTGAACACAACGGGAAATGTCCAGCAAGCCAATTCTATCGTTTCGATCAGTTTCCATCAAAATCAAAATATAAATCTATATATTGAATTTGAACGTACATTTCAATTTATTGGGGCCACATACAAACTTTAAAAATTCCAGAAAAATTATTTCTAGCTTCGTATTAACGATACGGTCTTAACAAAACTAGTTTCATCAAATTTGAAGACCGTTTGAAAAATGGCCATTTTCTGGTCGATTCAAATTGACTAAAACTGTTAAAACATGTTTTCTTTTGCCACGCTCACATATTAATCCCAAAAATTATGAATTTTCGAATTTAGCAATAACTTGACACTCCAGATCCAACAAAAGTAGTTTTGTCAGAAAAGGAGGTCGTCTGCAAAATTGCTATTTTAAGGGCTATATTTTCCATAGCGACTATTCTGAATTTTCAACTGGGCATAACTTTTTATCCCCGATATGAAATTTTGATTTTTCGGATTCGTTGGGAATATATTTTCAATTAGATTCTAATATTTTTTTGTTTCGCCAAAATCCGGTTTATTTTGAATCCTGTACATTCATTTTGAAATTTGAAATCGAATTTTCAAACTATCGTGCCATTTCCAATTCCTTTTATAATTAAAATAAATATTTATATTCTAACGACGATCTATATAAATATATCATTCTAATTCTATTCAAAATAAATTTCTCGTCATTATTATTTAAAATAAATCATTTTAAATATTCAAAATGTATTAAAATTGCCAAAATAAAATTTTTAAATTGGTTCGAATTTTCCGGGTTATTACACCGGTCTTTCCGAATAACTTGCGTATTTTATAATCGATAAACAAGTGCTAAAAAACACATCAAATGCCTCATTCCAATTCAGAATATTCTTTTAAATAAATATTCACATTATTAGGAAAAGGTTGCCATTAATTTTATTAAAGATAAATTCTTTTAAGTTTATTCTTTAATCTTCTTTTTAAAGATTCATTAAAACTCCAATTTGGGTTTAATATAAAAAAACCATTACTTTATGATTATTCAAATTTAAGAAACTAATCTTTGTCTTTAACTGGGTTAAAGAACCAATGTCATTTAAAACACAGTTCACGATAAACCCAAAATCATCTTCCATTAAATATGGAATTTTCACAGAAATCAAATCAATATATAATCGATATAAATTTCCGTATCAGACTAATAAAATAAATGGAATAACGGCAAAGCCTTTTAAATTCCATATATAATAACGGACTTCTTTTACAGAAACTCATCTCGATTATTATTTAATCGAATTCCATTCAATTGCAAATTTATTATATAAAATTGGAAAACTTTACTTTGGAAATTTTCCATTTAAATCTTAATAAAAGATTTATAATTTCCAAATTATATCTTCACTGTAAATTGGGCTAAAGAACGAATGTCGTTAAAAACACAGTTCACAATAAACCCAATTCACATTTCATTTTATTCCAATTACGAAATAAAATTGGAAACTTTGATAATCTTAATTAAAAGATTTATTCTTTTCTCAACTAGGTTTAAGAACAGTGTTATTTAAGACACCATTCATGACAAACCCAAAAATCCAATTTATTTCATTTAATTCCAATTAATTGGAAAACTTCATTAAATCTTAATTTAAAGATTTATTCTAGTTAATAACTAGTTCATTTCGATAAAAATGTATTTTTTCTTTTAAAATTTGGAATTTTTCATCCAAAATCTTTTCGAATCATTAATTATGATTTTACATAAATTTTCCATATTTTTAATAATTTTATTAAGGCCCGTACAGTCAGTTTCCAATAACGGCCACCGAACTGCATCCATAACGACCTTTTTTGAAATTGATTTGGACATAATTCCAAATCCAACCATTATATTTCAAAACTCTTATATTCATTGGAAATCTCTTTTTGATACGAACCCAACGGTTCCAGTTTTAGGATAATCTGACGGTTGGATCTCCCGTTACATCAATTTGAAGTTAATGGTCGAAATTCGCGAACAGTCGCTGCGCGGCGCGTTCTATTCAGGCCATTAAATAAATAAATATATATATATATATTATATATATCGTCGATTTCCTTTTAAATCGTATTTTATAAAAATATTTATAAATTCATTTAAATCGATTCCAGCTTCATTTTCAATTTTAAATCAAAATTGAATATTTATCATATTATAATATTAATATTTTCATAATATTGGATTTTGAAATCACTACCTTTTGATATTCATTATAAAATAAAATAAGTCGATCGATAGACCCGATCGGGTTAAAATGGCGTTTGCTACTTAATTCGGCTTCATATTTTTATATTTTTGTGTCCATCCAAAGATGGACATAAAAATCATAATTTTATTCTTCATCGAATATTATTTTAAAATATACATTATTTTAAATTATTCTTCATTTTAAAAGATTCTTTATTTTGAAATATTATTTATATAAAAGATATTCTGAATCGAAATGCAACTCAATCAATTACCATATAATTTCAATTATATGGATTTCCTACATTGCATATATTCAACGATAATGATAAACAATCATCAAACAATCCATTCGCATCCAAAGTGAAGTTTATAACTATGTGAGCGTTAAAATAAATAAATAACGCTCATCACAGACTGTCAATCCATCGATTGACAATTAATTAAATATTGGGACTAGTGTATGTCAAATATTATTCCAATACCCGTGTGGGGTTTTCAAACAACAACAACAACAATCCATTTTAAATCAATCATTGGTTAATAAATTTAACCAATTCTAATTTGCCTTGAATTATTTCTATATAACAAATTTTCACTGTTTAAATTATAAATGGATATTTATAATTTAATTTCAACAAACCATATATTTAACGAATAATTATTTTTATTCTTGTCAAACATGATAAAGGTAACATTTTGTTTAACGAAACATACATTCTAACATGTAATCCTTTTATTCTCGTCTAACATGATAAAAGTGACATTTCTATTTCACAAAACATTATCCTAAATACATGACATTTTATTAATCAAAACATTATTCTAACAAAATGACATATTGAATTTAACATAACATTTTCTATGTTTCTAAGGACAATAAAAAGAATGTTTTATTTTCATAACATTTTCTATGCTGTTAATGACAGATAAAAAGAAGATTTTATTGTCATAACATTTGCTATGTTCTTTTATGACAAATAAAAAAGATATTTTATTTGCATATCATTTCTATGTTCTTTAATGACAAATAAAAAGGAGTCTTCTTATTTGCATACAGTTTCTAATCTCAGCATGACAAATAAAAGAAAATGTTTTTATTTGCATACAGTTTCTAATCTCAACATGACAAATAAAAAAACGTTTTTGTTTGCATACAGTTTCTAATCTCGATATGACAAATAAAAAGAAATGTTTTTGTTTGCATGCAGTTTCTAATCTCAACATGACAAATAAAAAGAAATGTTTTTGTTTGCATATAGTTTCTAAACTCAACATGACAAATAAAAAGAAATGTTTCTATTTGCATACAGTTTCTTATCTCAACATGACAAATAAAAAGAAATGTTTTTGTTTGCATACAGTTTCTAATCTCAACATGACAAATAAAAAAAATTGTTTTTTGTTTGCGTACAGTTTCTAATCTCAACATGACTAATAAAAAGAAATGTTTTTTGTTTGCATACAGTTTTTAATCTCAACATGACAAATAAAAGAAAATGTTTTTAAATTTAGTAACAAAACAAAAAGATAATTTTTATTTGACAACAATTCTATTATAAACATGACAAATGAAAAGGATACTTTTATTTGGATATGATTTCAATATTTAATATGACAATTAAAATATGAATATTTTTATGACAAATAAAAATGACTACTTTTGTTGGTATACAAATTCAATGTTTAACTTGACAAATAAATATGAATATTTTTATTTATAAACAATTCAATGTTAAATTTGAGAAATAAAAAATGAATACTTTTACTTGTATACAATTCTATGTTTAATTTGACAAATAAAAATGAATGCTTTTATTTGTAAACAATTCTAATTCAACACAACCAATAAAAATGATACTTTTGTTTTGTCGACAATTCTATTTTAATAAAAATGAATAAAAATGATATTTTGATTTTGTTGACAATTCTATTTCAACAAAAATGAATAAAAATGGTATTTTGATTTTATCTAAAATCTATTCAACAAAAATGACAATTTTGATTTGTCAATTCTAGTTCAACAAAAATGATATTTTTATATGACAATTCCAATTTAACATAAAAATGATATTTATATATGGCAATTCTAGTTCAACATAAAAATGAATAAAAATGATTCTTTGTATTTTAAAAACATGATTTCTTTTATTTTAAAAACATGATTTTGTTTAACGAATCTAACATTCATTAAAAATATAATTTCTATTGTACGAACACTTTATTTCAACATGGCAAATTTGGCGATTTATACATACAATAAGAAATGTAATTTTTTATCATTTAAAATATTTTATTCCTAACAGGATAAAATTTTAATCAAACAAAATCATATTTTTACATATGATTATTCTTCTAACATGATAATGTTTTTAATCATACAAAACCATATTCTTAACATACACCATTCCATCAACAGTTCATTGCAACCACAATAAATCAATCCACACATATATGAATTTTATATCGCAATAAATAATAAATTTTATTTTAAATTAGAGATCTCACCTTGATCGATTTCAGAAATCGATAAATAACGATTATTTAAATAAAATTAAACAAGGGTTTAATTTTATCAAAAATCATCACCCGCTCCGAATCCACTCTAGTCAGTTTCATGTTGTAGTATTCGTGAAGACGATTCCAACGCATTTCGTTTCGTCGATTTCTGTTGTTGTATGACAAAGCTATGATCAATTTTACATTTAGTTACAATTTTAAACAATTAATTAATATTTAATGAAATAAGTACTTTGCTAATCCCTTTTCTTCTTTAACAAAGTCGTTCTCCCTCTCGTTCTAACTTGAACCCAACGCTCGAAGTGAACCTCCACCGTCGCACGCCCAATCAAACATCCAAATGCCGATCGAAACCCTCTACGATGACGCCACCACCTTGCTCCTCCGGCGCCATGAATGGTAGTCCATTCGAATTCCCCTAGCACCCGGTAAACCCATTTGAACACAGCGCCTTCAGGCTAGAAATTTAAGCAATCCACTTAACTGAATTCGATCTCATCCGTTGGTCTCCTAGAACTCGATGTCCTCTCCAATTTTCCTTCTATAATTTCATGAAGTTATTGATTGGATTATGAGAATGGAAGAGGGAAAGATGGGAGCATGGGAGCCTTCGATTTTCACTGGCGGCTCAGAAATACAAGGCTAGGGTTTCAAAGTAGGATATTTATAATAAAATATTATTTTATATTTTTAATTCTTTTTAATTCAAAAATTAGGGTTTAATGCCACGTACTCCAAATCAAACCCAACGACTGTCGCCCCTAGCCAAATACCCCCATTTCGGACATAATGGGATATGTCTGGTAAGCCAATTTGACCGTTTCGATCAGTTTTTATCAAAATTAAAATATAAAACAAAATTCTAAAAACCAGACTTAATAGACCAATTAAAAAAACCATTTTTTATCAATTAAAATGTACAAGCTCGTATAAATACACCCAAGCTCATTTTAGGGTATTAATAACCCTAACTCTAATGAGTCCATACCACCAAAGCCTGTGTCTTTACTCAGCCTAAGCTTTGATTCCAACTGTAACAACCCAAGTTTTTTATCATTAAAAGTCAACACTTATACCTCTACTATATCTAAATGTCATTGGACAAAGTATCGAAAAGTCGGAGGACCGACGATGCGATAAAAACATTGATGGTAGCAAGGAAAAGGTTATTTTAGCCTTGGAAACGTTGTTTCCATACCTCGTCAACGATGCGCGTGAGCTATTAATTAACTCATTTTACGTTTTAGAGCTTGTTTTAAGTCTCTCTTACAATATATAGATGGAAATTTTCGGAGCATTTTGGGTAGCTGAGGCTAAAATTCCACTATAAGGCGGGAAATGAAAAAGTTGTAAGTGGGAAAAATGTTAAAAATACTTTGCTTAGATTTCCTTTTTCCGGTTTAGAAGAAACCAAATCGAAAATGATTAGATTGCGTGACGTTTAGGATAATAGGGTTTGGATGAAAAAAATTATTGCTTCACACTTTTATTCGTAGTTGTGTGAAGGTAATGGATGAAAAAAGTTTTAAAATTTTGCGTTCATGTAGAACTGCCATTATATTTAGGATGTTCTACATCATGTTTACAAAAGTATTTCAAAATTTTAATGCAAACATATAGGAGGATCCGATTAGAATCATCTTGCATGCATATTTTATGGTTGAATTGCATTATGTACACCATGCACATATACACATGGTTGCAAAGTGGGTGTACACAAATTGGTTGTGTGGTATAGGACTATAGGCGTCATAATTTCGGGACGAAATTCCTTTTAAGGAGGGAAGAATGTAACAATCCGAAATTTTGGCAATATAAATTAATTATTAAATTTCAAAAATAGGCATTTTTGCAAACGATGGAATTTGGCCATAAAACTTTAACGAATGCGTTCGTCTCGGAATTCTGGTCAACTTTCATGTTTGGAGTTTCGCGAATGGAGTCTGTACGAAAAAGTTACGGACGAAATACGAAAATGGACGGAAAATAATAATTAGAATTTAAATATATATTATATCTTATATAACTAGTCGACCTAGGCATCTGATGGCCCAGGCGATCGCCAATAGCGGTCGACATACTGGGCATCAGTTTGCCAAGTGACGGTTAGGTTTTATAGGGTTTGGTTTATAATATATTTGAAACGAATGGAAGGATATAAATTAAAACTATTCCAATGGTTCAAGGCCAATTCCACCCATATAAATAAACGGGTAAGGCCTCATTCTTTTCCACACAAATCTATAGCGGCAGCGGAGCTCTGCCATTTTTCTCCTTCTCCAAACCTAATTTCTTAATCTAAAATATATTCTTATACAACAAATCAAATCCAATTCATATGAAATTGAGAGGATTAACAGATCTAATGGAAAAGAATGCAAACTAACACTCCAAATCAGATTCTCCCCTTTCTTCCTATTTTCTTGCATCTCTACAGATCTGGAATTTTTCCCTTTCTAGATATGTTGCAGGTTTATAAGAATTTGGTGATTGTAGACCTAAACGGTTCAAACTTTGGATTTGGGTGTTACAAGGTGAGTGGGAAATTTTCGAATACAATTATAATAACTTATCTAATTCGTTTGAACTAAATCTAAATTTTTATGCTTATTTTCTATCGGATTTGTCCATTTAAGTATTGTAATTTGATTTACCACGACAGATCTGATTACAAACATTGTTAAAACTTGTGAATTGTAAGTTGTGGTTATGCATAATATCGATTGTAGGATTCCTAAACTTGTTCACACATGTTCTACAGGTATGTTGTAAAAGATGTTGTAGTTGTTGCATAACACTATAGATTCGGAAACCAGTCCCATTAAACACTAATTAGATGTAGTTATATTCCAGATCTTTAGTTCAGTATTAAATAATAAAGTATGTGAAATTAGGTAAAAAGATACAATTAGTAAATTATGTGATTGTAATATTAGAAGAAATATGCCGGTTGTATTCAATATTGTTGGCTTTTGCTTAATCATTGTAAATATGTCATTTTTCCTCCTTTTGAATAAAAAGACAATATGTAACAACTCGGAAAATCGGAACCAATTAAAAAAAATTATTTTAGCAATTTTAATGAATTTTGAATATTTAAAATGATTTATTTTAAATAATAACGACTAAAAATTTATTTAAATCGAAGTTAGAACGAATAAATTTATTTTAATCATATAATGAGCCTGAAATGGTGCGGTAATTTGAAAATTCGATTTTAAATTTTAAATGAATGTACAGGATTCAAAATAAATTGGATTTGAGTAAAACCAGAAACATTTGGATCTGTTTGAATATATCTTTCCAACGAATGTGAAAAATCCAGATTTCATAATGGGAATTGAAGTTATGTCTAGTTGAAAATTCAGAATAGTCGCTATGGAATTTTATATAATATATAGCCCTTAAAAATAGCGATTTTGTAAATGACCTCCGTTTTCGACAAAACCATTTTTGTTGGGTCTGTAATGTCAAATTATTGCTAGATTCCAATTTTCATAATTTTTGGAATTAACATGTAAGCGTGGCGAAAGAAAATGTGTTTTGTCAAATTAAGTTGAATTGGATCGACCAGGAAATGGCCATTTTCCAAACGGTCTCCAAATTCGACGAAATTAATATTTTTAGGATCATATCGTCAAATCATACCTAGATTTATTTTTCGGGAATTTTTGGAGTCAATATGTGGCCCCAGTAAATTAAAATGTATGTTTAAATTCAATATATATATATATATATTGATTTATATTTTAATTTAAAGAAAAACAGATTAAAATGATCGAATTGGCTTACAAAACATATCCTATTGCGTTTGGAATGGGGGTAATTAGCTGGGACGACAGTCATTGGGCTTGATTTGGAGTTCAGACAGAAATTTTACAATAAAGAAACTAATTGAATTAAAATATTAATATTTAATTATTATAAATAACCTTCCAAAAACCCTAGAATCGGTCAAAGCCTCTACCCCATAGTCAACTATCTTCCCGCCTCCTCACAAATGATGGATGCACCAAACACTCCGGTTTTCTCCTCCAATTATCTCGTGATCCCCTCAATGATTTTCAAATCTGTCAAAAGCTAAATTAAAGTACTCAAAGAGCTCCACGATTTGACCGGCTGAGATCATTTCTCGTGATCGAAATCATTCGATTTTGCCTCTCCAAGGGCTTCCGTTCTCAGCCGATTTGGAGCATCAAGGGGGCTCGAGTTTCAAGGTTGGGGGTGGAAGAGTAAGGCGACGCGAAGCCCACCCAAGCGGCGGTGTCCGATCATCTCCAAGGCGTGTCAGGCGGCGACGCGGTGGGCATTTGCAGATCGAAGGGGGGTTTCGATATTTCCAAAATAAAGAAAATTAAAGGGGAGACAACGTTTTTTTACTTTATAAAAGGGTAATTAATTTAATTAATTATCGTATTAATCGTCCAATGTTTAAAAATCAATAAAATTTTCATACAAGGTCCAAATCGCGCGAAACTGGATCCGTTGTGATCGTGGAGTCGAGAGCTTCACAACAAGACAATTCGGGTCCAATTTGGAGCTAGTTAAATTTTGAGGTAAAATTAAATCTAGAATATTCAGGAATTCAGAAATAAAACTGACGGAGTGGAAACCGACGGTGAGAACTCTTTCTCACTCAATTTATTTTCCAGTAAAATATATACTAGGATGCAGATGGTGCTTAGTAGCACCCGACACCATTTATTGTACAAACCATGATTGTTTGTTTGAATTGAACGGACTGTATTGTGTTTGTTAATTGTATTGTATGGAATAAAATATTTGAACAATAAAAATATCATTTTTATTGTTTATATGAACTGTATAAAATATTCATGTATGGAATAAAATATTTGAATAATAAAAATATCATTTTTATTGTATATATGAACTGTATAAAATATTCATGTGTGGAATAAAATATTTGAACAATAAAAATATCATTTTTATTGTATATATGAACTGTATAAAATATTCATGTATGGAACAAAATATTTGAACAATAAAAATATCATTCTTATTGTATGTATGAACTGTATAAAATATTCATGTATGGAATAAAATATTTGAACAATAAAAATGAACAATAAAAACATCATTTTTATTGTATATATGAACTGTATAAAATAGTCATGTGTTGAAATAAATATTCATAAACAAATCAGATGATTTGTTTACGTACACCCATTTATCTGATACTGATTGGGACGATATAATTTGCACATCGCCCAACTGCACAAGCAAAATCTGTGTGTGTTGATTGAAACCCCACACGGGTATTGGGATGATATTTGACATACACTAATCCCAATTGTTTAGTTGTATGTCAATCGATTGGTTGACAGACTGTTGTAAGCGTTAATTATTTATATTTAATGCTTATGCAGTCGTGTAGTGCACTCTGGCTGATGGTTGATTGTTTATCATTGTTGATATGTACATGTGTTGTATGAAATCCATATAAATAACATTTTGTGGTAACTGACTGTGTCTGATTCCAATTCAAAAATAACTAATATTTTAAAATAACAAATATTTTAAAATAATGAATATTTTAAAATAATATTCAGTAAAAGAACAAAATATGATTTTGATGTCCGATTTAGGATGGACACAAAAATATTGAAATACGTGAAGCCGTATTATCTAGGTATGTGTCGTTTTGACGCTAACGATATTTATATCAATTTTATTCATTTTTATAATGAATATCTAAAAGGAAATGATTTCAAAATCTGATATTTTTAAAATATTATCATTTATATAATATAGTGATAAGGAGAATTCAATTTTATTTAAACTTGAAAATGAAGTTGAAATCGTTTTTAAAACGAATTTAAAATGAATTTATAAAATACGTTTTAAATGGAAATCAATGAAATATATAACATATATATATATATATATTATATATTAAATGGCCTGAATAGAATGCACTGCGCAGCGACCGTTTGAGAATTTCGACCATTGATTTCGCATTGACATTACGGAAGATTCGGCCATCGGATTCTCCTAAAACTGGAACTATTGGGTTCGTATCGAAAAGAGCTTTCCACCGAATATAAGAGATTTGAAATCTAACAGTTGGATTTGGAATTATGTCCAAATCAAATTTGGGAATGGTCGTTGTAAGTGCAGTTCGATGACCGTTTATGGAAATCGACTAAAAGGGTCTTGCTAAAATTATTAAAAATATTAGTAATTTGTGTAAAATCATAATAAATGATTTGGAAAGAATTGGGATGAAAAATTTCATATTTTAAAAGATAAAAATATATTTTTATCGGAATGAACTAGTTATTAACTAGAATTATAATCCAATTATTTTTGAATAAATAAATTGGATTGAGAATGGATTTTAATATAACCAAAATTTCCAATATATGAACTGAAATGGATTTGAATCGAAATTCTCTTCAGAATATTTCGATATTGGATTCCGTGATTATACGGATATTATAGAGGAATTTGGAAGATATATATATCGTTATTCCCAATACGATATTTGTTGATTTCAAAATTTGATATTGAATATAAGTCGATAATTTTTTTTATTCAGAGCCTTGTATTTAATATTAATTTGGAGTTTGGGTTTGTCGTGAACGATGTCATGAATAACACTGTTCTTAAACCTTGTTGAGAAAAGAATAAATCTTATAATTAAGATTTAGTGAATTTTTCCAGTTAATTAAATTTTAATTGGAATTTAATAAAAGAATTGGGTTTTGGGGTTTGTCGTGAATGGTGTCTTCAGTAACACAATTCTTAAACGCCGTGTGAAAAGAATAAATCTTTTAATTAAGATTATTGGAGTTTCCAGTTATATTTAGTCATTGGAATAAAACAGAATGTGAATTGGGTTTATTGTGAAGTGCTTTTTTAACGACATTCGTTCTTTAACCCGATAAACAATGAAAAGTAATTTGGAATTTATAAATCTTCTTATTAAGATTTATTGGAATTTTTCCAAAGTAAAGCATTCCAATTTAATAAAATTAAATTGGAATGGAATGGAATTCGATTTGGTATAATCGAAGTGAACTTCTGTGGAGGAAGACCGTTACTATAAATGGAATTTAAAAGGCTTTGCCATTATTCCATTTATATTATTGGTTGGATATATAAGTTTATATCGATTATATATATGGATCTGTTTTCCGTGAAGATTACATAATTAATGGAGTGGGATTTTGGGTTCATCGTGAACTGTGTTTTAAATGACATTAGTTCTTTAACCCAATTAAAGATAAGATTAATTTTTTAACTTTGAATAATCATTAAGTAATGATTTTTGAGATTAAAACTGAATTAGAGTTTTAATGAATATTTAATTAGATTGGAATGTGATAATTAAATTTATCGACTTCACGAGATGATCGATAATGGAGTATCACTAGTTTTGCTCCAAGCGATAGTTAAATCTTTAATTAGATTTTAACGTGAATAGGTAATTAATTTTACCGATAATACCGTGGTGTTAGATATGAAGTATTACCAGTTTTGGTTCATGGGATGAATAGGTTGGGAAATAAAATAAATGATTTCTTCGTTAAGGATCGCAAATCCCGATTAGTTTGGATAAACCTTAATTTGATTTGAATTAATATCCAAAGAAAGATTAAATAATAAATTTAAAGGAAGGAACACGAATGTTTCACACCACGCCTCATGCGTTTTGAAGAATAAATGAACTAAGTGATATATTATATATATGATCGTATTTATGCGTCTATATATATATATGTATATATATATATAATATGCACTTAATAAGGATTTTAGAATTTGGCATAATCCTCTTAAAGAATTCAAATCCAATCAATCACATTTAATTGCCATGCAAAAAGAAAGGGAAGACTTTGATTACAAATCTCCAATTAAGCATATGCTTATCTTCTCACTTACCATGCCATGCAACAAAAGGAATTCATTGATTACAAATTTTCAAATCAAGCACCTTGAAAGGAATATTCCTTTATTTTTGAAAAAAATTTACATCATTCTTGGCCTAATTATTCTCATAAAAGGGGACTACATTCCTATAAATACACCTTGTATCCATTGTAAACAGTGTCCATTATTTTGTACTTCTTTTCTCCATTAATAAAGTTTCTTTTATTTTTCTGCATTTTTTTATTTTAATGGCAATTTGTGTTGTCTAGTCAATTAGATTTTCTAGAACACAGTTACTATTGCAATTTATTTTTCTTATTAGCGATTGACCATTTGATTAGATTCAACGGTAGTCCTAACTTCAGGTTCTGTTGTTTATTTCCTTTCTGTAATTTTTGTTTCCAGCAATCTATTTTATTTTTAATCATTGAATTGTGATTAGATTCAAATCTATAGTTAATTCAATTGCAGTTTTACTTGTTTTTATTAAAAATTACAATTTTAGTTATCAGTTCAATTAAATGTGTTCTGAACTAAATTGTAATTACAATTTTATCCCATCTCCAAGCTTTGTCTAACTCGTCGATGAAATATATAAATAATAAAATTTAAGTTACCTCCCTGTGATTCGACTTGCATATTACACGATCTGTGCGCTTGCAGTATTTATTACATAATTCGCGCTTTTCTAATTCATAGAAAAGTAGCGATCATAGGCCTAAAAGATTATTCAAATTTCAGATTTGGATGCTTTCGGGTGAGTCGGAAATTTACATGCAAAGTTATAATAGGCTATTTTTCTCGTTTGAATTAGAACTCAAAATATATGCCTATTATCACCAGATCTGTTCATAATATTATTGAATTTGAATTGTCACCTATCAGATATTATAATAAATATTGTCAAAACTTGGGAATTGTGAATTGTGGTTAGGAATAATATAAATTATAGGTTCACTTAAATTGTTTATTAATATTGCATACAGTTATGTTGGATATTATATTGTAGTTTGTTGTAAAACACTAAAGATTTGGAAATCAGTCCCAATAACATTGTTTTTAGATGTAGTTTTTCTTCCAAATCTCTAGTTTTAGTGTTAAAAAGATAAATTATGTGAACAAAATGGTGAAATGGTGAATTATGTGATTGTGATTGAAAGAGACACATGCCTATTGTGTTCAATGTTGTTGAGGTTTTGGTTTAATTATTGTAAATATGACGTTTTCCTCTTTTTGAACAAAAAGATGTTATTTTGAATTCACAAGAGATATGACAAAACGACTGAAAAAGGGAAAAGTGGTGCAAATGTACGTATAAATATAAATATATTATTTGTTCGTAGTTTGCTTCAACTATTCCAAAATATACATAAACACATATATATTTCTTGTGTTTTGAAATATGTCTATTCCATTAATTAGGCATAATTTAAAATAATTATAGCTAACGTCTTTTTGTAAGATTTGAAACCTTATGGCGAGATTAAATACAAAAAAGGAATGTTTGGTTATTGATTAAACCAAAATATTAAATTTAACAATAAATAATAATAAAGATAGATAACTACGTTGACTGCGTAGAAATATAAATTTAGATATATATATCATCCATCTGAATTTACATAAAATGACAATTATATGGAATGTTTGGATGGTATTCATTTATGGATTTATATATGTAAAAGAAATCCATACTTGATTAATATATTTACCATTGTATAAATTAAAATGATTGGTTGCTATAAATAGGACCACAAATAAATAAATAACAACTGTAACCAACTTTGATTGGGGAAAATGAATTGAATTAGGTAATTAGGCTGGAAAGAGCTATGTACTCATCGATTTGATTGTTTTCATTGATTTTGAAGCATCCAAGCCTACCTCAAGAGATATGCGAGAAGTTTTTGGCATATTAGGAACTCCCTTAACCTTTGATGACACTCTGAGATTCGCTTAGTTAAAGGTTGAAATTATTGAGTCTACCTTGGGAAATTTAGACGAGAAATTCCCATCATGTAAGTCATCTTCAACCTGCTCTTCCTAATTATTTTATTCACAAATGTTCTGCATCTTCTTCATTCTATAATTTTTATTTGCATTTTGCAATAAAATATTGTATTTTGCTTCTATCTATTCCCATAGAACAACACAGCAGAAGAAGCCTCGACTATTGTAAAGCTATGAGGCACAGATGAAATATATTTTTAACATCTAACATTTTAAGTTTTATGTTAATTATGCATCCGTAAAAATTGATATGTATAACGATCATAAAAGAATTCTTCATGAATGATGCTATCAAATGGATAAAAAAGGAATTGTTATCCCAAGTATGGTTTTAAAGGAAGACTGAAAAATAGAGGGAAAGGGATTTGGATGTTAAGAGGATTTTAGTTTTAAAATATATATTTGCAATTTATGCAAAATGATAATGCTTAATGCAACAAAAATATTTTCATGGTGTGAATATTATTACAGTATTTCTTCATTAATTATGATATTTTGTATGTTACATATGCTTTGAATTATCGGGCGCTGTCTTTTAAGAATTTAACTGAGGCATTAGTATCTTCACTACTATCATCTCAAATCTACTTAGTTAACTTTAGTAAAATAATAGACAAGAATGATGTAACATTGTTTCCCTTATTTAATGTACACTTTCAGATTTAGTTAAAGAAGATTTCCTATTACCGGCAATCAGTTTTGATATCATGTCTTAGTAAGTGAAAATATAGATAATTTAATGTATACTTTCAGATTTAGTTATAGAAGATTTCCTATAAGTTGCAATCAGTATTGATATCATGCCTTAGTAAGTGAAAATATAGATATTATTTTTAGAATTTGTAGTCGAAAGATGAGATTTATGCTATTAGAAACGTTAGATACTTAAGAAGGTTAAATTATCCTGAAGGAATTTATTGTTTGTAGTAATTCAGAAATTAGTGGGTATACATTTTAATATTACCTGCTAAAAGCTTTTATACTTAAAACTTTGGGGGCTTGTGCTATGCATACACCACTTACTAATTGATTTGAAACCTCATTCATTTTTTGAAGATTAAGTACAAAAAGATCTTAAACCTTAGTGTGACGGCCCGCCCCGCACCAGCCTGCATTTCCTCCAAAAGTGCGCTGTACACCTGCCCGACTAGCACAAGACGGTCGTCAGAAGAAAGAAAAGAAGGGAATGAACTAATCAAAGAACCTGTAGAATGCCTCGCAGCGCATGGAATAAAATATAATAATAATGTACTTGACATAAAACAGGCGAGACAGTGCATAAGCTGATAACTAAAACCAACATCAATCTCAAAGCAGCGGAAATCCAAATACAGCTTATTACAATTTTCCAAATTTACTGTCTCTAAACAAAAGAAAGCTGAAATAGAAGATACACCAACAATGCCCAAGCAGTGATCTTCAACAACATAGGGAGAATACTAAATATATATATCACGTGGAAGCCTCCTGCTCGTCTCCGGATCATCTACCCGTGCATCACCAGCTAACCTGTCTCTAGTCTGCTCGTGTGAGCACCCAGAGTAATAAGAGGAGACATAAAACTCTGGGTCAGACATAAAGCCTGGTATGAGCGATAAGCATCTAAATAGAATAATAACAGGTATACTAAACCATACCTGAACCTGGACCTGCAACCAAAGAGTTAGTACCACATACCGTACAATACTCCAAGGTGCCAAAATAAATGATGTGAGAATACGGGGGTGGGGGTGTGCATGTCACAATGATAGCAAACAAATCATCCATAGCAACCATCCTCACATCTCTCACTCAGTGCGTAAAGCGTACGATATCTACCACTTTGGAACACTAGACAAACTGAGGTAACGACGAATCCCGACTTGTAGAAACCCTGCTGTGACCAAGCCAAACACTTGGAGTCATGACCAAACATTTCAATGACCCACTTCATTGGTCGTAGCCCTTGGTTCTACCGATGCCATAATGGCCCTGAATCCGCCTTCGTACCTCCTACCATAGTGGTCCAAAGCCTTAGACGTCGATAACCCCTTGGCACGCGTCCCGCAGCAAAGCCCAACCATGAAGCGAACTTGTTGATTCCCATCTGAATCTTGAGCTCTAACTTCTCTTTTGGACTTCCTTTGCATCTCGGGTTATAGTCTTCACTTCCGGATCGGTCTTCATTCAGTTCGTAGTCATCACAGTCGGATCGTGAGTAACCTCCTTCCCAGCTCGGATCAGATCGTGGAAGCCTTTCTGGTTCGGATCGGAGTAGCTCCTGCTCACGAGAGACAGATCGGATCGGGGTCTTCAACCATCAGCGGATCGGGTCGCGCCATCGGATCGTACCTCGTCAGCTCGTGGCGCCTTGTCGGGTCGGTTCGGGCTTATCAGTTCGTGACAATCCATCGGTTCGGGTCGAGCTACCCATCTGGATCGTGGCGCCTCATCAGCTCGTGGTGCTTCCTCTCCAAGTCGGATCGTGGTCTTCCCTTCGTGGCTCCGAGCTCTGGCACGTGGCGCGGTTCGAGCAGGCGGGTCGGTTCGTGGGCATGGGGGCGATCCGATCCGGATAAATTCCTGCACTTCGTTCCAGCGACAGTTTCTCGCCATTCGACGGCGTTTTTGACCAAACTAACACTTCTAAGTAATCACAAAACACACCCTAGAGTCATAGCAACATGGAATAGCAACCACAACAGCAAACAATCACTCAAATAAATCAAAATGGATCAAAAGTGGCCAAAGCTCCTTATTTTCCCTTAAGCATGTTTAAGTAAAACTGATCATAGGGTTAGCAAAACTTAATCAAATCGAGCCAAATTTCAACCAGAGACATAAAATATTATTTTCGAATTTCTAAACATTTTTCCAGAATTTATTAGTGTATGAATTCGCTAATCTTCACTAATTACCCTTAATTACCGTAATTAGTGTCAAAATGATGCTATCACTCACCTTGGCCACAAATGAAATTCTCAGAACTGAAACTCCTCTGATTTGGGCGAATACTGATGTCTAACAGCAGCTCTAACCTTGCTTTGGTGCTTTTTCTCCTTAATTTGGTGTTGCTAAGCCTAATCTTCAATTAGAGAGTGATTTGGGGTGTTTTAGATGTAGGAAGCCATTACTAAGGTCTCAAGGAGGTTTGTGGCGGCTCAAAAACTGAAATGAAAGTGATAACCTAACCCTAATCAGCCCTCCTATACCCCTAAACCCGAAATTCCCCTTGGGCCTAACTGCTAATCACCCGGTTAAGCCCAATTAAGCTGTCTTTCACCATCTGAAACTTGTTTCAGCCATATCTCCCAAACGGTGAGTCCGTTTGGCTAATGTGACCACTCTACGGAAAGAGAAACCATCATTCAAAGCCAATGGAAGTGGTTTCAGGTCAAAATTCATTCCCAGTCAAAAGTTATGGCCAAAACAGTGCCAACTAGGGGTAAAATGGTCATTTAAAAATCGGGAAAAATCATGAACATGGGAAATGACCCCAATAGTCGTCTCCCAAAGTTACATGACCATACGACTTCGTATGTGAAAGAAATAAATATCCTACGATCCTATGATGCGTAGAACGCGGGTCGTTACACTCTCCCCCCCTTAAGAAATTTCGCCCCCGAAATTCCTTAACCCAAAACATACAAAGGATCCCGCATGCCTAACAACCATATACAACAATCAAACATGCAAAGCAAGCAAACAAGTCTATCCTAGCATGCGGAAAACTAAATCGCTAATAAAATCTTACCAGACAAAGAGTTCTGGATACTTCTTCCTAATGTCCTCCTATGTTTCCCAAGTACAATCATTCTCGTCTTCGCTCCACTGTACCTTGACTAGCTTCACCGACTTCCTTCGAAGTTGCTTCATGTCGTGTGCGACAATACGGGCCGGCTTGCGGTTTCCAACCGCCTCGGGTTCTACTTCGAAGTCTTCCAACTGATCAGGTGAGATAGTCATATCTGAGTCGTGAACGAACTTCCTTAGTTGGGAAACATGAAATACGTTGTGAACTCCCGCCATCTTCTCTGGTAAGTCAATTCTATATGCCAAATTCCCGACTAGTTCAAGAACAGGGAATGGGCCAACGAATCTTGGTGCTAATTTGCCTCTCCTGCCAAATCGTATTACGCTCTTCAACGGAGAAACCTTGACAAACACCAAGTCACCCACGGAGAATTTTAGGTCTCTTCTCCTCTTATCAGCATAACTCTTCTGCCTATCTTGGGCTGCCTTCATTCGTTGCTGAATGATCTTGATTTTATCTGAAGTTTCCCTCACCACATCTGGTCCAAGCATAAACTTCTCGCCAGTTTCTATCCAACATGAGGGTGAGTTGCACGGTCTTCCATACAAAGCTTCAAATGGAGCCATACCGATACTGGATTGGTAACTATTATTATATGCAAACTCTACTAGATGCAAATGGTCATCCCATGATCCACCAAAGTCCAATATACATGCTCTCAAGAGGTCTTCCAAGATACGGTTCACCCTCTCCGTCTGACCGTCGGTCTGAGGATGATATGCGGTACTGAGATGTAACTCTGACCCTAGAGCCTCTTGTAAGCTCTTCCAAAACCCACTAGTGAACAACGGGTCTCGGTCGCTCACAATGCTTTTGGGTACTCCATGAAATCTCACTACCCACTTCATATATAATTCTGCTAACTTAGCTGCCGTTCTGGTCGATTTGATTGGTATAAACCTTGCACTTTTAGTCAGTCGGTCTACAATCACCCAAATGCTATCATATCCCGATCTAGTCCTTGGTAAACCATCGATGAAATCCATCGAGACTTGCTCCCATTTCCATTCGGGAATTTCTAAGGGCTGTAACAACCCACTAGGCTTCTTTTGCTCGGCTTTAACTAGCTGGCAATTCATGCACTTGGATATAAATTTCCCAACATCTCTTTTCATCCCTTCCCAGTAGTAGGTCTGCTTCATATCTCGATACATCTTATTACCACCGGGGTGTATAGTCAGCTTTGATTGATGACACTCTCTAAGCACTTCATTTCTCAATCCATTGAAATTGGGTACAACAAGCTTTCCATTCTTTCTAAGCCATCCATCTCGATCAAGCCCATACTTGTTCATCTCCTCATCGATACCCATCTCTAACTTGGAGATGATTTCCAATAGGTTAGGATCGTCCCTCTGACTAGAGCCGATCCGTTCAATTAAAGTGGGTCTGACCGTCAAACTCGCTAACATTTCTGGATCCAATTCGCACTTTGGTCTGAAATCAAACCCCGCAATAAACTCCAGTTGCTTCCATTCAAGGAACATAGCCCCTAAGCTGGCATGTCTTCTACTCAATGCATCAGCCACCGCATTGCCCTTCCCTGGTGTGTATGCGATGTCAAAATCATAGGAAGCTAAGAACTCTAACCATCTCTGCTGACGGAGATTTAAATCCTTCTGAGAGAATAGATACTTTAACGACTTATGATCTGTAAATAGCTCAAATCTTTCTCCCAAGAGATAGTGTCTCCACATCTTTAACGCGAACACGATCGCTGCCAATTCTAAATCATGGGTAGGGTATCTTCTCTCGTGCGGTTTCAACTGCCGACTTACGTAAGCTACAACCCTACCGCCTTGCATCAATACAGCACCCAGTCCGGTACTACAGGCATTCGTGTATACCGTCATCTCTTCATCCCCCTTAGGAATGACTAACACTGGTGCGCTTGTCAACTTGTCCTTTAGGCTTTTAAATGCATTCTCGCACCTTTCATCCCAGACAAAAGCTTGATTCTTCTTGGTCAACTGGGTCAATGGTGCTGCTATCTTGGAGAAACCTTGGATAAACTTACGATAATATCCCGCTAACCCCAAGAAACTCCTTACATCTGTTGCATTCTTGGGCGTAGGCCAATCCTGTACCGTAGCCACCTTCGCCGGGTCCACGGCAATACCATTCTCTGATACAACATGGCCCAAGAACCTCACTTCCCTCTTCCAGAAGTGACACTTAGAAAACTTTGCTTTCAATTGGTGTTTTCTCAACACCTCCATCGCTACCCTTAAATGTTCCTTGTGTTCCTCCTCTGTCCTCGAATAGACCAAAATATCATCAACGAACACAAGGACAGACTTATTCAGCTGATCTCTGAATACCCTATTCATAAGGTCCACAAAATATGCCGGGGCATTAGTCAGCCCAAATGGCATAACCAACCATTCATAAAATCCAGACGGCGTTCGAAATGCCGTTTTTGCTATACTCTCAGCTTCCACTCTAAGCTGATGAAAATCTGTCGCGAGATCCAACTGAGAAAACACTCTCGCGCCACTCAACTGATCAAACAAATCATCTATCCGCGGTAGAGGATACTTGTTCTTCCTCGTCACTTTATTCAACTCGCGGTAGTCTACACACAAACGAAGGGAACCATCCGCCTTGGTAGCAAACACAACTGGTGCTCCCCATTCAGAAACACTCCTTCTGATAAATCCCTTCTTCAAAAGATCGCTGACTTGCACCTCGAGCTCACGCTGCTCTCTTGGTGCCATACGACGAAGTGGCATCACTATAGGTCTGGCATCCTTTACCAAATCAATACGAAACTCAATCTCTCGGTGTGGTGGAAGTCCGGTCACTTCTTCGAAAACATCCGGATACTGGCCAACCACGGGCAAACCTGACAACTCACTATGCGGAATGTCGAGGGAGTTTAGAAAACTAGCCAATACCCCCTTACTGGGTAGACCACCAAACACTATCCTCCGCCCATCATCCGCTCTAGCTGTCACCGACAAGCCCTCACAGTCTACCACCACCCCGTATCTTTGGAGCCAATCTACTCCCAAAATAATGCCAAACCCAGTAAAGCCCAAAACAAAGCAATCACAAACAAACATGCATCCATGACTCGATAGAACCACATTACGACAAATCATGCTAAGACTAGTCGAACCACCAATCGGGTTCGTCACTACTAAAGGTCTATCGACAATCTCGGGCTCCAATCCCAACCTATCTACCAGGTCACTAGATATGAAAGAACTGGAAGCTCCGGTATCAAACAAAACTCTAACAGGAACATCATAAACAGAAAGCATACCTTGAATGACGACATTCTTTCCCTTCTCCGCCGCTGTTGGGGCATTCGACGAAGAAGGAATAGCATTAAGAGCGTAGGCTTTCACCATTTGCTTTTCCTTAGGGGGCTGTGGACACTTGTCCTTGTGATGTCCCAATTGGCCACAATTGAAGCACTTCCTATCCGCTGGCTTGGCCCGACAATTACTAGCATAATGGCCCTTCTTACCACAGCTGAAGCACTCCACATCTTGCTTGTTCTTTTTCTTCTGGCCATCCTTAGCCTGATTCTGCTTTCTCTTATTCTGAGAACCACCTTTGCCTCCACCACTAGCTTGTGGCTTTGGCTCTTCTGTGGATGCAACTTCAGTCTTCGGCTTAGGATAGAGACTTTCTGACCTTAATGCTTTCCCCACAATCGATTCAAACGTCTCATCGATGTGGTTAATAAGTTTTTCCCCCAAGTACTGATCCAAACCGGTTATGAATTTCTCATTCTTTTTCTCGGCAGTATCAATAAGAGATAACCCATATTTTGACAAAGTGTCAAATTCAGCAATATACTCTGAGACAGCTCTGCCATTCTGCTTGAGCTCCAAGAATTTCTTAAACAGCATCGACTTCTGAGCAGCTGGAATGAACTTCTCACTAAAGCGAGCCTTAAACTGCTCCCAAGTAATCTGATCTTCGGGAGTAGCTGCCTTTATAGCATTCCACCAATTCATTGCCCGCCCTTGCAGCTGACGGGACGCTAGCTTTCTCTTCATCGCATCCTCGATACCCAAATCCTCGAAGATACGTTCGCAGCTATCCAACAATTCTTGAACATCCGTAGCCGACTCCGTTCCGTGGAACGGCTTCCCACCGAGGCTAGTATAATCCTTATTCAGCTTGGCGAAGTCGACTCTTGGCGCCTGCACTATTGGACCACCACCATTTCCACCATTGGGAGCTGCCCTCTGTACATCTCTAAGCATCTCTCTCATGAGGTCAGTAAACATCGTCCTCATGTCAGCAGCATTCCCATTGTTGGCTCCCCTACCAGCACCTCTAGTATATCGGCTCATCGTCAATCTGAAAAAAGGAAACGATTAACGACTCCATAGTGGTGCTAGTGCAGTACGACTTCATCCTTATACTACTAATAGTATATATATATAGCTTTTAAAAACCAAAGTAATCACAAATACGCTCTCTCGTATATGTATAATATCTCTCCCTGATAACTTCCCTAGGTTAACTACGCAACCTAGAGCTCCGATACCAAGTGTGACGGCCCGCCCCGCACCAGCCTGCATTTCCTCCAAAAGTGCGCTGTACACCTGCCCGACTAGCAAAAGACGGTCGTCAGAAGAAAGAAAAGAAGGGAATGAACTAATCAAAGAACCTGTAGAATGCCTCGCAGCGCATGGAATAAAATATAATAATAATGTACTTGACATAAAACAGGCGAGACAGTGCATAAGCTGATAACTAAAACCAACATCAATCTCAAAGCAGCGGAAATCCAAATACAGCTTATTACAATTTTCCAAATTTACTGTCTCTAAACAAAAGAAAGCTGAAATAGAAGATACACCAACAATGCCCAAGCAGTGATCTTCAACAACATAGGGAGAATACTAAATATATATATCACGTGGAAGCCTCCTGCTCGTCTCCGGATCATCTACCTGTGCATCACCAGCTAACCTGTCTCTAGTCTGCTCGTGTGAGCACCCAGAGTAATAAGAGGAGACATAAAACTCTGGGTCAGACATAAAGCCTGGTATGAGCGATAAGCATCTAAATAGAATAATAACAGGTATACTAAACCATACCTGAACCTGGACCTGCAACCAAAGAGTTAGTACCACATACCGTACAATACTCCAAGGTGCCAAAATAAATGATGTGAGAATACGGGGGTGGGGGTGTGCATGTCACAATGATAGCAAACAAATCATCCATAGCAACCATCCTCACATCTCTCACTCAGTGCGTAAAGCGTACGACATCTACCACTTTGGAACACTAGACAAACTGAGGTAACGACGAATCCCGACTTGTAGAAACCCTGCTGTGACCAAGCCAAACACTTGGAGTCATGACCAAACATTTCAATGACCCACTTCATTGGTCGTAGCCCTTGGTTCTACCGATGCCATAATGGCCCTGAATCCGCCTTCGTACCTCCTACCATAGTGGTCCAAAGCCATAGACGTCGATAACCCCTTGGCACGCGTCCCGCAGCAAAGCCTAACCATGAAGCGAACTCGTTGATTCCCATCTGAATCTTGAGCTCTAACTTCTCTTTTGGACTTCCTTTGCATCTCGGGTTATAGTCTTCACTTCCGGATCGGTCTTCATTCAGTTCGTAGTCATCACAGTCGGATCGTGAGTAACCTCCTTCCCAGCTCGGATCGGATCGTGGAAGCCTTTCTGGTTCGGATCGGAGTAGCTCCTGCTCACGAGAGACAGATCGGATCGGGGTCTTCAACCATCAGCGGATCGGGTCGCGCCATCGGATCGTACCTCGTCAGCTCGTGGCGCCTTGTCAGGTCGGTTCGGGCTTATCAGTTCGTGACAATCCATCGGTTCGGGTCGAGCTACCCATCTGGATCGTGGCGCCTCATCAGCTCGTGGTGCTTCCTCTCCAAGTCGGATCGTGGTCTTCCCTTCGTGGCTCCGAGCTCTGGCACGTGGCGCGGTTCGAGCAGGCGGGTCGGTTCGTGGGCATGGGGGCGATCCGATCCGGATAAATTCCTGCACTTCGTTCCAGCGACAGTTTCTCGCCATTCGACGGCGTTTTTGACCAAACTAACACTTCTAAGTAATCACAAAACACACCCTAGAGTCATAGCAACATGGAATAGCAACCACAACAGCAAACAATCACTCAAATAAATCAAAATGGATCAAAAGTGGCCAAAGCTCCTTATTTTCCCTTAAGCATGTTTAAGTAAAACTGATCATAGGGTTAGCAAAACTTAATCAAATCGAGCCAAATTTCAACCAGAGACATAAAATATTATTTTCGAATTTCTAAACATTTTTCCAGAATTTATTAGTGTATGAATTCGCTAATCTTCACTAATTACCCTTAATTACCGTAATTAGTGTCAAAATGATGCTATCACTCACCTTGGCCACAAATGAAATTCTCAGAACTGAAACTCCTCTGATTTGGGCGAATACTGATGTCTAACAGCAGCTCTAACCTTGCTTTGGTGCTTTTTCTCCTTAATTTGGTGTTGCTAAGCCTAATCTTCAATTAGAGAGTGATTTGGGGTGTTTTAGATGTAGGAAGCCATTACTAAGGTCTCAAGGAGGTTTGTGGCGGCTCAAAAACTGAAATGAAAGTGATAACCTAACCCTAATCAGCCCTCCTATACCCCTAAACCCGAAATTCCCCTTGGGCCTAACTGCTAATCACCCGGTTAAGCCCAATTAAGCTGTCTTTCACCATCTGAAACTTGTTTCAGCCATATCTCCCAAACGGTGAGTCCGTTTGGCTAATGTGACCACTCTACGGAAAGAGAAACCATCATTCAAAGCCAATGGAAGTGGTTTCAGGTCAAAATTCATTCCCAGTCAAAAGTTATGGCCAAAACAGTGCCAACTAGGGGTAAAATGGTCATTTAAAAATCGGGAAAAATCATGAACATGGGAAATGACCCCAATAGTCGTCTCCCAAAGTTACATGACCATACGACTTCGTATGTGAAAGAAATAAATATCCTACGATCCTATGATGCGTAGAACGCGGGTCGTTACACTTAGTATGTATCGAATAAGCACAATTATTGCTTATATTTACTGTTACTCATTCGTGCTTTGTCATGACACGAATTTGTGATAATTGAGTGTTTCTTCTAATTAACCATCAGGAACTTTAATAAGAAAAATAATAATAGTACTCACCGATATAAAGTAACTTTAACCACTTATTTCTTTTTAGCTTAGAAAATATGACGTATATTTTCAACCAGCATTCAACGCCAATAAAACAAATTAGCATCAATCATTTAATTCTATAACATTCAGTGTATATGAAGACCTTATACATCTTTTATATATAAACCATATTTCTTTTAGCTTTTATTGGTGCTTAAGGATGTTACCTTGTTTATATATTTGTGTTTTAACTATATGACAATACAAAGTGTAAATTAAATTACTGATTCAGTTTCTTTCTTCTCAGGTTTTGGGTTTCTTTTTGTTAATACTAAGCCAATTTCACACATTATTCATACCATTTCAAAGGAATATTGTATGCTTCAGAGGACTACAACCTCACAAAGCATCCATCGTTTAATGTCCCCGACCATCAAGTTATAAAACACATGGAGAGTTTCAAATCTCCTAGGTATGTAACAGAATTTTGCTTGAGAACTTAATTACTGATGGTACCTTACAAATGAAGGAATTGAGTTTTTTATGGACTTGCCTAGATCTTCCTTTCAGGATTGTTACTTTGCTACTTTGAAGAAGTCTGACAATCCTTCAAGTAGACTATCTAGGCCAGACACACCTAAATGACTACATGGTGCCTATGATATTTTTTTAAAATAGTTTCATTATGTTACATTCATATCAGGATTAATGATGATATGAGGACTGAGGAGGCAAGGAGAAGTGGTGGAAATGGAGGCAGACTGACTGCCAATGTATTAAATATTAATGTATCTGTAGTTCTGTACTATGTCAATGTAATATGCAATATGTATTATGTATACTATTGATTATGTATTGAATTTAGCAACTTAATTGTGTATTGTGCTTGTTTGTTAATTGATATTCTATGTCGTTGTTTGATTATGAATGGTGTTATTTTTTAGTTTATATTAACTATCTTAATTAACATTGGCGTCCATCGGTTCTAAATTAGTAATTTATTGTAGTAACATTTACCTACGGAATAGAAAGGGAATATGAGTGGGTTTTGCAAATCTGCATGTGATTGCAGACGGAAATAAAAGCAACTGTCATAATAACCTTGCTAAAATGTTAGTATTTGTGACGAATTACCGACAGATATCTAAGGTGAAGCAGAAGTTGAAATTATCCATTTATAAGCCCTAGTTGTTTAGCAAGGGATCTCCAACGGATTATTATTTTTAAAATATATATTAAAGAAATATATATCCATCAGTAAAATGTCGGTAGAAAATTTTAAAAGTAAATTTAAATATATTGACAAATGTTAGAGAATTGACATTAATTTTCGAAGAGACCGGGATGGGAACTTGACCCAAAACCACTTCGAATCAACTGTGTGGACGTGACTAACTTGCAGGCCTATCAAGATGGAGCATCGAAGACCATTGATCTTTGTGACCGGAAGAACTACTTGATAAATTTCTCTGACTTGCAAGCATAGATCTTTTGATTGTGCTTCTATCGTGATTGAAATCTTCGGATTGCAAGGACTTCTCGCTACTGATCCTTGGGGAGATTTCTATATAGGATGCAGTAGGAAGGTTGTAACGACCCGGAAAAATGCGATCTTGGTTATCCGATATACAACACATATCGAACATCCAAGGATCGAAAATAACCGAATAGTTAATGAAAGAAATTAGAGGGTGAGAATAGATAAGATAGAAACTTAGAATAGAAGAAGAAGAAGAACACAACATCAGAGTAACACGAACCTCACAGCGGAACGAATAACATATAATAGATAACATGACTTTGAAATATAACAGTTATGTATACAATAGCACTTATCAGAGTACAGCACTTACAACACAGCGGAAATAACTATAGCTATATGATCTTGAAGCCTCCTGCTCCAAGCTCTCCAAATATATCTGTAAAGTCCTGACTACTTGACTGCCCGTACAAATTTAGGCACCCAAGAGTTTAGGGAAAACAACAAAGTAAACTCCGGGTCAATCATGGGACTGGTGTGAGTAAAATAGTTTAAACAGGTATATGAACAAGTAAACGATATCTCATAAGACCATGCCGCAGAACGGAACGGGTTTTTTTCCTTATGAGAATCCAAAATATCTTTATATCAAAAACCCTTTTGATATTATAATAATGTCTATGTACAAATAGATATCAACTAGCAGAAACGCTTTCATCTCACGTTCTACATATATAGTATACAATCAAAATCGCAAGCACGTATTGGATAATGGATTTCCAACTATGACAAGGTATGGAACCACCTTCCGATCATTGTACTCTAGGAACGATACACCGGAGTTCAACAAGAACATCTTGTAACTCAGCCACACATGACCGACCACTCATTTCGCTTGATTGTATCGAATGTATATCACCAACGGTTGGGATCAGCAACCGTTCCCGTATATTTATGGGACAGCATTGATAGATTTAAGAAACAAATGAATATTCACTAGATAGGTGATTATACACCCTACTTCGGTGCGACCGACTTAGCCATGCTGCCTGCCCGATTTCTGTCATTTACCGGTTGATGAGGCTAGAAGCTACGCTTTATCATCACATCAGATTCACTTCGAATGCCACATTGTCAGATCCATCAGAATCACTAATTGACGTCTACAACCCTACATTACGTGTCAGCTAAAAGAAGTTTCCTTCTCCGCTTCCACTCTTGGTATAGTTGAAGAAATCAATGTACGTGACCGTCTGGAAATACTATGTCAGACATCCATCTTCATTCACTTAGAAATGTCACATCGTCATACCCGCCAAATCACAAATTGACTTATCCAAAAATAACATGGGTATACAGCTAAGAGAAACGAATTCCTCCGCCACCAAACGTGAATACGTTTGAACAGATCAACTTACGCGATCCATTGGATATACTCTGTCAGACCTTCGTCCATACAAGTTGTCCTGGGACTGGACAAACCGAAGGCACTATTCAGTATATCCATCTTAGTCACTGTTATCTAAGACTTATACAACAGCCCTTGCATTTTACTCCGTCTTCAATTATCTTTGGCATATATGATTCGCGACGCTTATGCCAATACAGAGTGGTTCTTCGGATAATAATCCAACCGGTCTCTCCATATTAACAACGTTAAAATGGTCAAAAACTTCGATAGTCTGTGAGTTAACTATCGAAGAAAAACAAGTGTGCAAACAACGATATTATTTCCAGATGGAAATTATATCAAACAAACATCATTTAACATTTATCTCTTTAGTTCATTTTACATCTCCTGTTTCCCTATATTCAACATTTGCTATTTACTATACTTAGAAAATATATGTTATCAACACTGGAAACATTTCCATTCCTTGTTTTCTGTATTTAGAAAACATTTCTGATTCTTGTTTGGAAAACATTTCCAAAACTCCTTTACGATCAAACCTTACCATTTCTTAGTTAAGAAGGAAGTCACTCAAGTTGGGGTATAATTACCTCTCAGACCTTAACTGAACAACGTTATAACTTCAAAATGGTCAAAGTTTATCTTTTAATCTTTAATAACTTCTTTACGCCTTTCTCGGATCCAATTTTACTAATCTACTTCTATATTTAAAACATTGGTTATAACGATGACGTTATAATCCCTACTTTCGAATTATCTAACTTTAATTATAACTTCTATTCTTATTAGTGAAAAATTAACCTAACACTTATTTATTTATAAATAAATAAATCTCTATTTAAACACTGGAAAGTATAAGTACTTTCCCGAATTCGATATAATCGAATTTGCCGATTAACTCTCTTCGAGAAATCTCTATTTGATTAACTCTTCTTCGAATAACCTATATTCGATTAACTCCTTCTCGAATAAACGATATTCGATAATCTCTCTTCGAATAACTAATATTCGATAACTCTTCCTTTTCAAATATCTCATATTTGAAAATCTCACTTCAATTAAACTATAATTGATAACTCCCTTCGATGAAACTAACATCGATAACTCCTTTCGATGAAACTAACATCGATTTATTTAACTCGACGAACTTAACTCGACTAACTTAACTTGACTCGACTAACTCGACTTACTTGGTTCGACCAATTCGATTCGATTAACTAGGCTCGACTAACTTGACTAACTTAACTCGACTTACTTGGTTCGACCAATTCGATTCGATTTACTAGGCTCGACTAACTTGACTAACTTAACTCGACTTACTTGGTTCGACCAATTCGATTCGATTTACTAGGCTCGACTAACTTGGCTAACTTAACTCGACTTACTTGGTTCGACCAATTCGATTCGATTAACTAGGCTCGACTAACTTGCCTACTTAACTCGACTTACTTGGTTCGACCAATTCGATTCGATTAACTAGGCTCGACTAACTTGACTAACTTAACTCGACTTACTTGGTTCGACCAATTCGATTCGATTAACTAGGCTCGACTAACTTGGCTAACTTAACTCGACTTACTTGGTTCGACCAATTCGATTCGATTAACTAGGCTCGACTAACTTGGTCGAACCACCCGATCAACTCAACTTATTTAACTTAACTTATTTCTCAACTCGATCAACTCGATAAACTCCTATCGAATAACAAATATTCGATTAAACTCCATTCGCTTGACTCTAGATCGCAGCGATCACAATGGTTACGCCTGATTCCCTCAGGAAACATCCGACCGCCGTAGGCTATTTACAGCCCTGCGAATTACGCTAGCAGTCGTACAAGATGGCAACTTACCCTGAATACTATGTTTGACTAACTCTGTCTCAAATAACTATATTTGATTAACTCTAGTTCGTTTTAACTTTTATCGATTAACTCTAACTAATTAACTCCAACTGGTTAACTCTAACTGATTAACTCTAACTAATTAACTCCAACTGGTTAACTCTAACTGATTAACTCTAACTAATTAACTCTAACTGGTTAACTCTAACTGATTAACTCTAACTAATTAACTCTAACTGGTTAACTCTAACTAATTAACTCTAACTGGTTAACTCTATTTGACTAACTTGACTTGACTAACCCCTTTCGAATACCATATTCGATTAACTAACTTCGAATACCATATTCGATTAACTCTTTTCGAATGTCTATATTCGATTAACTAACTTCGAATACCATATTCGATTAACTAACTTCGAATACCATATTCGATTAACTAACTTCGAATACCATATTCGATTAACTTTTTCGAATGTCTATATTCGATTAACTAACTTCGAATACCATATTCGATTTCTCCTTTCGAATACCATATTCGATTAACTAACTTCGAATACCATATTCGATTACTAACTTCGAATACCATATTCGATTACTAACTTTCGAATACCATATTCGATTAACTCCTTTCGAATACCATATTCGATTACTAACTTTCGAATACCATATTCGATTAACTCCTTTCGAATACCATATTCGATTACTAACTTTCGAATACCATATTCGATTAACTCCTTCGAATACCATATTCGATTAACCTACTTCGAATACCATATTCGATTTCTCCTTTTTAACAACGTTTTATTCATTTGAAAAGATTTACTTTTAAATAACGGTTCTACACTTTAAAAATGATTTCCTTTTTATAACGTTTCCTTTTCAATTCTATTTGTAAATGGTTTACAAATATTTCCTTTTCAAATTTATTCTTGAAATATTCTAACTCCTTAAATTCCCGGGAAAATTCGCCATAACCTCCTTTGAATCGGAGCATCGGGAAAATCCCCAAACCCGCCACACAGGCCTTTCCATTCAAAAAGAAAATGGTTTGAAATTATTTCCTTTTTGAATATCTCCTATCTATAAATATTCAAATTTATAAACATTTCTTATTTATAAATATTCCACTTTATAAATATCTCTTATTTATAAATATTCCAATTTATAAATATTCTATTTTCAATATCACTTTGAAAATCCCCTTATCAACATTTCTGTATGTTATGGTATTCAATCATATCAAATCATGATGTCTAATCTCGTCCATACACACACAATCAACAACAGGTTATAATTCACATCATATATTAAAATATATGAAAAACAATAAAAATAACTGTTGAGGAATTCAGTCGGATTCCTCCAACCTGTCTCCATGCATCCACAGATGTTACACAATATGATTATCATCACTTTCAGTTCAATATAAATTATTCTGATAGCAGAATCAATATATAAATATTTAACGGTTTATATATATATAATTACATATATATATATATAATTTTCACTAACTGACTAGCAGTTCAATCAATCAACCAACACACAACAATCAACAGATGATTAACAGTTCTAAAAATACATTATAAAAATATAACTGTTCAGAGTTGGTGAGTTTTACTCACATTGGACTGTTATCGTTAAAAACGATTAACGGTCTTTGATTTAGACGGACAATTTATTTCGCCATAAATTGTAACGAGCTCGGATTCACTCCCGGTCAGTCTCATTATGTTGCTCCCGTCCATACGATCCCAACGCAACTTACGGTTTGTGATTCTGACATCGTATGACTAAGATATCGTCATTACAAGCTAATACACATTAAAAAGAATTAAAATAAAAACTTGGGTTTTAATTATTGGGCCTCACCCCCTTGTGTTTTCACGGCCCATCACCCCTTTCTTCCTAAATGAAAATATCCCGTACCCTGCTTTTACTTCAGCCATTACCGAACTTTGGATCTCCAACTCTCCATCACCAATCCAACGATTTTCACACCAGTACCACCATTCTGTTGCTTTTCACAAACCGCATCTCTTCATACCTACATCTTTCATCTCGCGCCCCATCTTGGTATTCCGACTTCGAGCCCATCTACAGTAGCTCGCCAAAAACTTACGACAGTTTTCATTTTGGAAAAAACCCCAAAAATCCAAATCGATGTTACTTACCCTCCTGAATTCAAACATACCATCGAAAACACCTATCGCTGCTCGTTCGTGAATCAATCTGTAGCCCTAGCTACTGTATTCCAACGACTTGGACAGAAATCATCAATCGAGCTTTCTAAAATCGGTATGGATTTGCAGAGAAGCTCTCAGTAAATCCAAGTAAATAAGTGATGAGATTTATAGGAATTTGATGGTATTTGTTTTGGATTTATGAACTTGGTTTCTACTATTTTAAATCATTCGGTGGTGGCTGCGCAAAGTTTGACCAAAGAGAAAAATGGAATTAGGTTAGAAAGTTAGGAGGGTACTTATAGGAAAATTTTATTATTTTTATATTGGTTATTCTATTTGATTTTAATCAATCACTATATGTATTCATGGTTTAAAAATCCTTATGATCACATACAATACCCAAAAATCACGTAAATTGACATGCACCTTCAGTTCGACATTACGGTCCCAACGAAACTGGTTTCGTCGAATTCCGACTCCGTATGCTCACACAGCGTATTTTTAACCGTCAAAATACTGACTGTTTTACACTCTAAAAATACGTACGGCCACACAGTGACTCTAAAAATCACGAAACTGGAAATCTAACAACTATTTGACATTGCGGATCCAACAAAATTAGTTTCGTCGAATTCCGACTTCGTTTGCAAAACTGGCTATTTTTAATGCTCTGGATGACCCATTTAAATATATAAATATATTTAAATAAAATAAAATTAAATATAAATAAATTAATATTATCGTATATAATTACCGAGGAATATCATACAGCTCCCGGATAATTATATGCTCGCTATTCCGAGTCCAGATTGGATCGATATTCAAATTTACATTGAAAATCCTTTTATAACGTATATAAAGCGTTACGAATTATAAAGGAAATTCCACAGCGACTTTTCTGAAATTTGATTTGGACGTACATCAAAATCTACACGACGAAATCCCGATTTTTCTCTTCCACTAGAAAGATATACTCCACCAGCTCCACACGTTTCTTGTTTCACAGAAATCCGGCATAAAACGAATCCTGTACATTCAGTTGAAGTTCAAATCGCCAAATCGCGAACTGCAGCGCCATTTCAAGCTCGATTTTAATTATATTATAATTATACGTTCAAACTGACGTCGATTGAATATATTCGTCAATATAATTCAACTCTAGGCTGAATTAAATCTAAGGGACGACCCCGTTCACAGAATATTGTGATGTCCAATATTTTTGATTATTTCTGGATTGAATATATTATTTAATTTATTATTTTAAATAAATATTCACTATTATTTAATTAACGACCATTTAATTCTCTAAATCACTATTTATATAATTAAATAAATAAATTATTATCTTGCTAAAATACGGGTCACTACAATCTTCCCCCCTTAATAAAATTTCGTCCTCGAAATTGCTAAGCTAGGGGACGACCCTATCGACTGGTTAGATCATATTTGTTCACTTCTTAACTTCAGTTTCAACTGAACCAATTTAATTTCATTTAAATTATAAATTAATCTTTATCAACGAAAATTTTCAAAAATCCTGAAAATTTTCTAACGCCTTAACTTTTCTAAAAATTTCGCCAGCACTTCCTTTGTACTGGTCAATATCTCAAACTCCAGCTCACCTCTCTGGGCCTTCTTTATCCCAAAAGAAAATCAAACAGCCAAGCGGCTTGCCAATTCGGCTCATAAATCTCATATCCATATATAATATAAACTGGTACCTTTTTGTCGGGCATATCAACTCTATTACTTCCATATGCTATCAGCTCAGCATATACCAATGTTATCCTAATCAAACTCAAATCACGTTTATCTCAAACTGAATCATTTGGTTATATCTAAGTCGAATTCCATTCAACTCCAATCTCACAATCCAAACTCTTAACTTATCAAATAAATTTCATTCAGGATTATTCTATAACCACATTCAGTTCTATTTAACTTAGTTCAAGTTAAATCTTAATTCACTTTTTCACATTTGTCATCTCAGTCTATTTAACTTCATACGTTAAATTTTAATTTCAGAACTTAAATCCCTGGGTAAATTTCAAATCAATTTGAAATCATAATGCCAATTCAAAACCTTTGAATCTCCAAACAGCTTGTTTTCTCAAAACAATTCAAATCAAAACCTTTTGTAGTAATCCACCACTTAGAACTCGAAAATCACACCGATGATACTGCGCAGTCATCATCGGAATTATCTTCCAGCGACCCAAGTGATTTCAATACTATATCATTTCCAAAACCATTACTAAATACTTCCATTTTGAAAACATTTCAAAATCTCCCAAGAACTTAAAATTTCCTTATTTTAATTCCAATTCTGATTTAATTCAGATTTAATTCATCTTATTTCATATACTTTACTTATATGAATTCTGATCAGTTATTTATAACCATTTCACTTTATAATCTTACTCGATTATAATCACAACCTATATATGATAATATATCACATATCCATACCGTGTCGGTCCATCGTATTCAAGTATTTATTTACTCCTACCGATACAGTGGATCAAACTGATCGACCAGAACTCATAAACAACTCAGCCAATGAATCTCCACAATATAAAACCATTTTTATATCAAATACAAATACGCACTCGTATATATACACTCAACTCAATCTAGGGTATTACTAACCCTATCTCTACCGAGTCACGCCACAGAGCCAAGGTAATTCTTAACTTAAGATCTGATACCAACTGTAACGACCCGGAAAAATGCGATCTTGGTTATCCGATATACAACACATATCGAACATCCAAGGATCGAAAATAACTGAATAGTTAATGAAAGAAATTAGAGGGTGAGAATAGATAAGATAGAAACTTAGAACAGAAGAAGAAGAAGAACACAACATCAGAGTAACACGAACCTCACAGCGGAACGAATAACATATAATAGATAACATGACTTTGAAATATAACAGTTATGTATACAATAGCACTTATCAGAGTACAACACTTACAACACAGCAGAAATAACTATAGCTATATGATCTTGAAGCCTCCTGCTCCAAGCTCTCCAAATATATCTGTAAAGTCCTGACTACTTGACTGCCCGTACAAATTTAGGCACCCAAGAGTTTAGGGAAAACAACAAAGTAAACTCCGGGTCAGTCATGGGACTGGTGTGAGTAAAATAGTTTAAACAAGTATATGAACAAGTAAACGATATCTCATAAGACCACGCCGCAGAACGGAACGGGTTTTTTTCCTTATGAGAATCCAAAATATCTTTATATCAAAAACCCTTTTGATATTATAATAATGTCTATGTACAAATAGATATCAACTAGCAGAAACGCTTTCATCTCACGTTCTACATATATAGTATACAATCAAAATCGCAAGCACGTATTGGATAATGGATTTCCAACTATGACAAGGTATGGAACCACCTTCCGATCAGTGTACTCTAGGAACGATACACCGGAGTTCAACAAGAACATCTTGTAACTCAGCCACACATGACCGACCACTCATTTTGCTTGAGTGTATCGAATGTATATCACCAAAGGTTGGGATCAGCAACCGTTCCCGTATATTTATGGGACAGCATTGATAGATTTAAGAAACAAATGAATATTCACTAGATAGGTGATTATACACCCTACTTCGGTGCGACCGACTTAGCCATGCTGCCTGCCCGATTTCTGTCATTTACCGGTTGATGAGGCTAGAAGCTACGCTTTATCATCACATCAGATTCACTTCGAATGCCACATTGTCAGATCCATCAGAATCACTAATTGACGTCTACAACCCTACATTACATGTCAGCTAAAAGAAGTTTCCTTCTCCGCTTCCACTCTTGGTATAGTTGAAGAAATCAATGTACGTGACCGTCTGGAAATACTATGTCAGACATCCATCTTCATTCACTTAGAAATGTCACATCGTCATACCCGCCAAATCACAAATTGACTTATCCAAAAATAACATGGGTATACAGCTAAGAGAAACGAATTCCTCCGCCACCAAACGTGAATACGTTTGAACAGATCAACTTACGCGATCCATTGGATATACTCTGTCAGACCTTCGTCCATACAAGTTGTCCTGGGACTGGACAAACCGAAGGCACTATTCAGTATATCCATCTTAGTCACTGTTATCTAAGACTTATACAACAGCCCTTGCATTTTACTCCGTCTTCAATTATCTTTGGCATATATGATTCGCGACGCTTATGCCAATACAGAGTGGTTCTTCGGATAATAATCCAACCGGTCTCTCCATATTAACAACGTTAAAATGGTCAAAAACTTCGATAGTCTGTGAGTTAACTATCGAAGAAAAACAAGTGTGCAAACAACGATATTATTTCCAGATGGAAATTATATCAAACAAACATCATTTAACATTTATCTCTTTAGTTCATTTTACATCTCCTGTTTCCCTATATTCAACATTTGCTATTTACTATACTTAGAAAATATATGTTATCAACACTGGAAACATTTCCATTCCTTGTTTTCTGTATTTAGAAAACATTTCTGATTCTTGTTTGGAAAACATTTCCAAAACTCCTTTACGATCAAACCTTACCATTTCTTAGTTAAGAAGGAAGTCACTCAAGTTGGGGTATAATTACCTCTCAGACCTTAACTGAACAACGTTATAACTTCAAAATGGTCAAAGTTTATCTTTTAATCTTTAATAACTTCTTTACGCCTTTCTCGGATCCAATTTTACTAATCTACTTCTATATTTAAAACATTGGTTATAACGATGACGTTATAATCCCTACTTTCGAATTATCTAACTTTAATTATAACTTCTATTCTTATTAGTGAATAATTAACCTAACACTTATTTATTTATAAATAAATAAATCTCTATTTAAACACTGGAAAGTATAAGTACTTTCCCGAATTCGATATAATCGAATTTGCCGATTAACTCTCTTCGAGAAATCTCTATTTGATTAACTCTTCTTCGAATAACCTATATTCGATTAACTCCTTCTCGAATAAACGATATTCGATAATCTCTCTTCGAATAACTAATATTCGATAACTCTTCCTTTTCAAATATCTCATATTTGAAAATCTCACTTCGATTAAACTATAATCGATAACTCCCTTCGATGAAACTAACATCGATAACCCCTTTCGATGAAACTAACATCGATAACTCCTTTCGATGAAACTAACATCGATTTATTTAACTCGACGAACTTAACTCGACTAACTTAACTTGACTCGACTAACTCGACTTACTTGGTTCGACCAATTCGATTCGATTAACTAGGCTCGACTAACTTGACTAACTTAACTCGACTTACTTGGTTCGACCAATTCGATTCGATTTACTAGGCTCGACTAACTTGACTAACTTAACTCGACTTACTTGGTTCGACCAATTCGATTCGATTTACTAGGCTCGACTAACTTGGCTAACTTAACTCGACTTACTTGGTTCGACCAATTCGATTCGATTAACTAGGCTCGACTAACTTGACTAACTTAACTCGACTTACTTGGTTCGACCAATTCGATTCGATTAACTAGGCTCGACTAACTTGACTAACTTAACTCGACTTACTTGGTTCGACCAATTCGATTCGATTAACTAGGCTCGACTAACTTGGCTAACTTAACTCGACTTACTTGGTTCGACCAATTCGATTCGATTAACTAGGCTCGACTAACTTGGTCGAACCACCCGATCAACTCAACTTATTTAACTTAACTTATTTCTCAACTCGATCAACTCGATTAACTCCTATCGAATAACAAATATTCGATTAAACTCCATTCTCTTGACTCTAGATCGCAGCGATCACAATGGTTACGCCTGATTCCCTCAGGAAACATCCGACCGCCGTAGGCTATTTACAGCCCTGCGAATTACGCTAGCAGTCGTACAAGATGGCAACTTACCCTGAATACTATGTTTGACTAACTCTGTCTCAAATAACTATATTTGATTAACTCTAGTTCGTTTTAACTTTAATCGATTAACTCTAACTAATTAACTCCAACTGGTTAACTCTAACTGATTAACTCTAACTAATTAACTCCAACTGGATAACTCTAACTGATTAACTCTAACTAATTAACTCTAACTGGTTAACTCTAACTGATTAACTCTAACTAATTAACTCTAACTGGTTAACTCTAACTAATTAACTCTAACTGGTTAACTCTATTTGACTAACTTGACTTGACTAACCCCTTTCGAATACCATATTCGATTAACTAACTTCGAATACCATATTCGATTAACTCTTTTCGAATGTCTATATTCGATTAACTAACTTTGAATACCATATTCGATTAACTAACTTCGAATACCATATTCGATTAACTAACTTCGAATACCATATTCGATTAACTTTTTCGAATGTCTATATTCGATTAACTAACTTCGAATACCATATTCGATTTCTCCTTTCGAATACCATATTCGATTAACTAACTTCGAATACCATATTCGATTACTAACTTCGAATACCATATTCAATTACTAACTTTCGAATACCATATTCGATTAACTCCTTTCGAATACCATATTCGATTACTAACTTTCGAATACCATATTCGATTAACTCCTTTCGAATACCATATTCGATTACTAACTTTCGAATACCATATTCGATTAACTCCTTCGAATACCATATTCGATTAACCTACTTCGAATACCATATTCGATTTCTCCTTTTTAACAACGTTTTATTCATTTGAAAAGATTTACTTTTAAATAACGGTTCTACACTTTAAAAATGATTTCCTTTTTATAACGTTTCCTTTTCAATTCTATTTGTAAATGGTTTACAAATATTTCCTTTTCAAATTTATTCTTGAAATATTCTAACTCCTTAAATTCCCGGGAAAATTCGCCATAACCTCCTTTGTATCGGAGCATCGGGAAAATCCCCAAACCCGCCACACAGGCCTTTCCATTCAAAAAGAAAATGGTTTGAAATTATTTCCTTTTTGAATATCTCCTATCTATAAATATTCAAATTTATAAACATTTCTTATTTATAAATATTCCACTTTATAAATATCTCTTATTTATAAATATTCCAATTTATAAATATTCTATTTTCAATATCACTTTGAAAATCCCCTTATCAACATTTCTGTATGTTATGGTATTCAATCATATCAAATCATGATGTCTAATCTCGTCCATACACACACAATCAACAACAGGTTATAATTCACATCATATATTAAAATATATGAAAAACAATAAAAATAACTGTTGAGGAATCCAGTCAGATTCCTCCAACCTGTCTCCCTGCAGCCACAGATGTTACACAATATGATTATCATCACTTTCAGTTCAATATAAATTATTCTGATAGCAGAATCAATATATAAATATTTAACGGTTTATATATATATAATTACATATATATATATATAATTTTCACTAACTGACTAGCAGTTCAATCAATCAACCAACACACAACAATCAACAGATGATTAACAGTTCTAAAAATACATTATAAAAATATAACTGTTCAGAGTTGGTGAGTTTTACTCACATTGGACTGTTATCGTTAAAAACGATTAACGGTCTTTGATTTAGACGGACAATTTATTTCGCCATAAATTGTAACGAGCTCGGATTCACTCCCGGTCAGTCTCATTGTGTTGCTCCCGTCCATACGATCCCAACGCAACTTACGGTTTGTGATTCTGACATCGTATGACTAAGATATCGTCATTACAAGCTAATACACATTAAAAAGAATTAAAATAAAAACTTGGGTTTTAATTATTGGGCCTCACCCCCTTGTGTTTTCACGGCCCATCACCCCTTTCTTCCTAAATGAAAATATCCCGTACCCTGCTTTTACTTCAGCCATTACCGAACTTTGGATCTCCAACTCTCCATCACCAATCCAACGATTTTCACACTAGTACCACCATTCTGTTGCTTTTCACAAACCGCATCTCTTCATACCTACATCTTTCATCTCGCGCCCCATCTTGGTATTCCGACTTCGAGCCCATCTACAGTAGCTCGCCAAAAACTTACGACAGTTTTCATTTTGGAAAAAACCCCAAAAATCCAAATCGATGTTACTTACCCTCCTGAATTCAAACATACCATCGAAAACACCTATCGCTGCTCGTTCGTGAATCAATCTGTAGCCCTAGCTACTGTATTCCAACGACTTGGACAGAAATCATCAATCGAGCTTTCTAAAATCGGTATGGATTTGCAGAGAAGCTCTCAGTAAATCCAAGTAAATAAGTGATGAGATTTATAGGAATTTGATGGTATTTGTTTTGGATTTATGAACTTGGTTTCTACTGTTTTAAATCATTCGGTGGTGGCTGCGCAAAGTTTGACCAAAGAGAAAAATGGAATTAGGTTAGAAAGTTAGGAGGGTACTTATAGGAAAATTTTATTATTTTTATATTGGTTATTCTATTTGATTTTAATCAATCACTATATGTATTCATGGTTTAAAAATCCTTATGATCACATACAATACCCAAAAATCACGTAAATTGACATGCACCTTCAGTTCGACATTACGGTCCCAACGAAACTGGTTTCGTCGAATTCCGACTCCGTATGCTCACACAGCGTATTTTTAACCGTCAAAATACTGACTGTTTTACACTCTAAAAATACGTACGACCACACAGTGACTCTAAAAATCACGAAACTGGAAATCTAACAACTATTTGACATTGCGGATCCAACAAAATTAGTTTTGTCGAATTCCGACATCGTTTGCAAAACTGGCTATTTTTAATGCTTTGGATGACCCATTTAAATATATAAATATATTTAAATAAAATAAAATTAAATATAAATAAATTCATATTATCGTATATAATTACCGAGGAATATCATACAGCTCCCGGATAATTATATGCTCGCTATTCCGAGTCCAGATTGGATCGATATTCAAATTTACATTGAAAATCCTTTTATAACGTATATAAAGCGTTACGAATTATAAAGGAAATTCCACAACGACTTTTCTGAAATTTGATTTGGACGTACATCAAAATCTACACGACGAAATCCCGATTTTTCTCTTCCACTAGAAAGATATACTCCACCAGCTCCACACGTTTCTTGTTTCACAGAAATCCGGCTTAAAACGAATCCTGTACATTCAGTTGAAGTTCAAATCGCCAAATCGCGAACTGCAGCGCCATTTCAAGCTCGATTTTAATTATATTATAATTATACGTTCAAACTGACGTCGATTGAATATATTCGTCAATATAATTCAACTCTAGGCTGAATTAAATCTAAGGGACGACCCCGTTCACAGAATATTGTGATGTCCAATATTTTTGATTATTTCTGGATTGAATATATTATTTAATTTATTATTTTAAATAAATATTCACTATTATTTAATTAACGGCCATTTAATTCTCTAAATCACTATTTATATAATTAAATTAATAAATTATTATCTTGCTAAAATACGGGTCACTACAAGGGTGCCTTCGGTTCATCTTGTTCCTAGATAACTTGTATGGACGAATGTATGACAGAGTATTTCCGAATGATCACGTACGGATGATTTTTACAAATATACTAAGTTTGGTGGTGGAGAAATTCTCTCGCTTAACACCTAGAGTATATTAGTGGACGTCAATTAGTTGTTTGACGGATCTAGCAATGTGGCATTCAAAGTAAACGTTGATGTGATATTCTGAAAGGAAAACGTAACCTCAAGCCTCATCAACTGGAAATGATAAAAATGAGGAAAGCATCATGGATATCCCAAGCAGGGTATATTGTCACCATCTAAAGAAAATTCATATTTGTTCTTCTTTCATTTCTTTAACTCCACGGATATACGGTGGGCCCTTAAAACCGTAATGGGTGACAATATATACTATACACTTAAGCTAAATGAGTGGTCGGTCATGTGTGGTCCGGTTGCAGCATGATCTTGTTAAACCCCAGTGTAACCCCTCTAGAGTACACCGATCAGAAGGTGGTCCCATACTTTGTCATAGTTGGAATCCATTCTCCAATAAGTGCCTTGTGGTTTTTAATTTTATAATGAATATGTGACAGCCCGCCCCGCACCATCAGACATTTCCCCGAAATGTGTTGTGCTAATGTCCAACTAGCACGGGACGGTCATCAAAAGAAAAGGATTTGAAACGATGAATCATCTAGAACCTACAATATATCTCACATCGCATGGAATAAAATATAATATAATAATAACATAACTTGATATAAAATAGGAGAAATAGTGCATAAGCTGAATACTAAACCATATACATCAAAGTAGCGAAATCCAAAATACAACTTACGATCCAAACCATTATTACAACTTCAAAATACTCTCTAAGAAAAATATAATAGGTACACTAATAATGCCTAAAGTAGTGACCAGCAATAACACAGGGAGAATATGTAAATAGTATGTGGAAGACTCCTGCTCGTCTCTGGATAGCCGCTCGTGCATAACCACCTGACCTGTCTCTAGTCTGCTCGTTTAGGAGTAACCAGAGTAATAAGAAGAGACATAAAACTCTGGGTCAGACAAAAATCTAGAATGAGCGATAGCAGCAAAATAAAACAATAACAGGTATAAATAATCATACCTGACCTGGACCTGCAACCAAAGAGTTATCACAACAAGATGTATAATACTCTAAGGTAACACTAACATATGGTGTAAAAATGGGAGTGTGCATGTCATGGTGATAACAAACATAAAACATAGCAATCATCTTCACATCTCTCACTCGGTGCGTAAAGCATACGATATCTACCGCTTTGATCACTAGAACCATTGGGGCCATGACGGAGTCCAACTTCGTACAACTGTCACTACGACCACTTTCCCCTTCGGGGCCCTGATGAAGTCTGACTCCATACAACCTATGACCCCACTGCACTGATCCATAGTCAATGCCCCCTCTCTCAAAAGTGAACCAAATTTATAGATATCGATAACTCCTTTGCACCCGTCCTGTAGCAAAGCCCAACTCTAGAAGTTTATACATTGGTTCCCATCTGAATCCTGAGTAATAACTTCCCATTTGGACTTCCTTTGCATCTCGGGTTTTATTCATCATCTTGGTTTGGTTCAGATTTAACTTACCAGTTTGGTTCGAGGCTCCCTATTCGGCTCGTGGAATTCTGGTTCGGTTCGTGGTCCTCATCTGGATCCGGCTCGTGGTCCTTGTTTGGGTCCAGCACATGGTCCTTGTTTGGGTTCGGCTCGTGGCATCGGTTCGTGGCTTCTTCCTGGCCATCGGCTCATGCACTTTGGTTCAAGACAAACGGGTCAGTTTGGGGGAAAGCAGGTCAGTTTGGAGGAGGTGGGCAGGTCGTGGTGCTCGAACGCGAGCTGCTTCGGCTCGTGGCAACCAGTTCACGGTTCTGTTCGGTGGTGGCGACCCGACCCAATCCAAACTCCTACAACTCCTCCAACTAGCTATTTACGCCGCATGATGGCATTTTCGACCATTCTAACTTCTCCTATCCAATCATAAACATACCAAATAGCAGTAGCAACATGTATAATCAATCAAAAACATTAAAACACCAATCATATGTGTTATTTAGGATCAAACATACTCGAATCCATAGTTTTCCCCTTAATCCCCTTAACCATGTTTAACTATAGAATTAGCAAACTTAATCCAAATTAACCCAAATTTCTAATAGCGACATAAAATAATATTTTAGAATTTTCACATATTTTTCTAGATTTTTATGATGCATAATTTCGCTAATTATCACTAATCACCCATAATTAGCCGTAATTAGTGTAAAAACACGCAAATCACTCACCTTAACCACAAATAAATTATAGATCTAAAATGTCCACTGATTTGGCACAGATCCCTGTATGTAGCAGCAGCTCTATCTCTGATTTAATGCTAATTTGACTTGATTTGATGTAGTTTTACTTAATTAGGGATTAGAAAGTGATTAAGAGAGATTTGGAAGATGGAGGTCATTACTAGGGTTAGGAAAATGTTTTTGGCGACTGGAAGAATGAAAAGAAATCATTCTCTAACTCCTTTCAGCCCTCCCATAACGCTAATCCCGAAATGGGTTATGAGCCTAGTTGTTAATCACCCTATTAAGCCCGATTATGCTGTTTTTCATCTTCCAAACCTTGTTTCAGCCATATCTCCCAAACATAAATCCGTTTATTAATGTGACCACTCTACGGAAAGGTAAACCATCATTCGAATCCAATGGAAGTGGTTTAAGGTCAAAACTCCATACTTATAGGCAAAACAAGATTTGCTAAGGGCTAAACAGTAATTTAAAATTCGGCAAAAATCGTGAACATGGGAAATGACCCCAATAGTCATTCCCCAAAGTTGCACGACCATATGACTTCATATGAAAATATAATAAATATTCTATAGTCCTCCGATACATAGAATGTGGTTCGTTACACTCTCCTCCCCTTAAGAAATTTCGCCCTCGAAATTCCTTAACCAAAACATACAACGGTGTCCTACATGTCTATCAACCACTTACAAACAATCAAACATACACAATAACACAACAAGCCTATCCTAGCATGTGGTTTACTAACAAGTGAATAACTATATCCTATTAAAATCTTACCAGGCAAAGAGTTCTGGATAAGACTTCCTTATGTTCTCCTCTGTTTCCCAAGTACAGTCATTCTCGTTATCGCCCCACTGGACCTTGACCAGTTTCACCATCTTCGTTTGAAGTTGCTTCATATCGTACTTGACAATACGAATCGTTCTGCGGTTCCCAACCACCTCGGGTTCTACCTCAATATCATCCAACTGATCTGGTGAAATAATCATATCAGGGTTGTGCACGAACTTCCTTAGCTAGGAAACATGAAATACGTTGTGAACTCCCGCTATCTTGTCAGGCAATCCAACTTTATATGCTAAATTCCCAACTTGTTTGAGAGCTAGAAATGGACAAACAAACCTTGGTGCAAAATTACTTTCCTATCAAATCGAATCACCCTCTGCAATGGAGAGATCTTGACGAATACCAAGTTCCTAATGGAGAATTTCAAATCTTTTCGCCTTTTATCAACATAACTCTTCTGCATATCTTGGGCAGTCTTCATTCTCTGTTGAATAACCTTGATCTTACCTGAAGTTTCTTTTATTACATCTGGCCCAAGCACAAATTTCTTATCAGTTTCCAACCAACATGATGTTGAGTTACATGTTCTTCTGTACAAAGCTTCAAATGGAGCTATACTAATACCGGACTGATAACTATTATTATATGAGAATTCAACCAGATGCAAATAGCCATCCCATGAGCCCCCAAAATCCAATATACGAGCTCTCAAGAGATCCTCTAATACACGATTCACCCTCTCTATTTGACCGTTGGTTTGAGGATGGTACGCGGTACTAAGATGTAATTCTGACACTAAAGCCTCTTGTAAGATCTTCCAAAACCCACTAGCAAATAATGGATCTCGGTCACTCACAATATCTATAGGTACTCCATGAAATCTCACTACCCACTTCATATACAGTTTTGCTAACTTAGTTGTCATTCTATTCGACTTGACTGGTATAAACCTTGCACTTTTGGTCAATCGGTCAACAATCACCCAAATACCATCATGACCCGATCTAGTCCTTGGTAAACCATCAATGAAATCCACTGGGACTTGTTCCCATTTCCATTCGGGTATTTCCAACGGTTGTAAAAAACGACTAGGCTTCTTTTTCTTGGCTTTAACTAACTGGCAATTCATGCATTGGATATAAACTTCCCAACGTCTCTCTTTATCCCTTCCCAATAGTAGGTTTGCTTCATGTCTCGATACATTTTGTTACCACCGGGGTGTATTGTCAGTTTCGAGATGACATTCTCTAAGCACTTCATCTCTCAATCTATTTACATTGGGTACAACTAGTCTTCCAATCTTTCGAAGCCATCCTTCTCGATCAAGTCTGTACTTGTTCATTTCCTCACCATCGATACCCATCTCTACTTTGGAGATGATTTCCAATAGGTTAGGATCGTCCCTTTGACTGGAACCGATCCGCTCAATCAAAGTCAGTCTGATCGTCAAACTTCCTAACATCTATGGATCCAATCCGCACTTAGGTCTGAAATAATATCCCACGATATACTCCATTTGCTTCCATTCAAGAAACATAGCCCCCAAACTGGAATGTCTCCTACTCAACGCATCTGCTACCGCATTGCCCTTCTCGGGTGTGTATGCGATATTGAAATCATATGTAACCAAGAACTCTAACCATCTCTACTGACGAAGATTTAAATCCTTTTGAGAGAAAAGATACTTTAATGACTTATGATCGGTAAAAAACTCGAATCTTTCTCCCAAGAGATAATGTCTCCACATCTATAACACGAACACGATCGCTGCCAATTCTAAATCATGGGTAGGATATCTTTTCTCATGTGGTTTCAGTTGCCGACTAGCATAAGCTACAACCCTACCTCCTTGCATCAGTACAAAACCTAGTACAGTACCATAGGCATCCGTGTATCCCGTTATCTCTTCGTTCCCTTTAGGAATAACTAACACTGGTGCACACATCAACTTTTCCTTTAGACTCTTAAATGCATACTCGCACCTTTCGTCCCACGCAAAAGCTTGATTTTTCTTGGTTAACTGAGTTAACGATGCTGGCTATCTTAGGGAAGTCTTGAATAAACTTACGATAATATCTAGCTAACCCCAAGAAACTTCTCATGTCCGTTGCATTCTTGGTCGTAGACTAATCTTGTACCATAACCACCTTCGCAGGATCCACGGCAATACCATTTTGTGAAACAACATGGCCCAAGAACCTCAATTCCCTCCTCCATAAGTGACATTTAGAAAATTTCGCTTTCAATCGGTGTTTCCTCAACACATCCATCGCTGTCCTCAAATGTTCCTTGTGTTCTTCCACTGTCCTCGAATAAATCAAGATATCATCAACGAACACAAGAACAAACTTATTCAATTGATCCCTGGATACCATATTCATAAGATCCATGAAATATGTGGGTGCATTGGTCAACCTGACTGGCATGACCAACCACTCATAGAATCCAGACGATGTTTGAAATTTCGTTTTAGGTATACTCTCAGCTGCTACTCGGAGCTGATGAAATCCTATTGCGAGATCCAACTGGGAGAACACCCTTGCTCCATTTAATTGATCAAACAAATCATCTATCCATGGAAGAGGATAGTTATTCTCCCTAGTCACCTTGTTCAACTCGCGGTAGTGTACACATAAGTGAAGGGAACCATCTGCCTTAGTGGCAAATACAACTGGTGCTCCCCACTTCGAAACACTTCTTCAGATAAATCCCTTCTTCAAAAGATCGCCTACTTGCACTTCAAGCTCTCGCTACTCCCTTGGTGCTATACGATGAAGAGGCATCACTATAGGTCTGGCATATTTCACTAAATCAATTCAAAACTCGATCTCTCGGTGTGGTGGAAGTCCGGTCACTTCCCCGAAGATGTCCGGATACTCGCCGGCAATAGAAAGCATACCTTGAATAATGACACCCTTTCCTTTCTCCTCCGTAGTTGGGGGCATTCGACGAAGAAGGAACAACGTTGATAGCATATGCTTTCACGATATGCTTCTCCTTAGGGGGTTGTGGGCAATTATCCTTGTGATGTCCCACTTGGCCGCAATTGAAGCACTTCCTGTTCGCTAGCTTTGCTCAGTAATCTCTAGCATAGTGGCCCTTCTTGCCACAATTATAACACTCGACATATTTCTTATTCTTCTTTTTCTAACCATCCTTGGTTTGGTTCTGTTTCCTCTTATTCTAAGGATTCTTATTACCTTCACCGCTTGCCTGCGGTTTTGGCTCTCCTGCAGATGTTATAGCAACCTCGGTCTTCGACTTAAGGTAAAGGCTCTCTGATCTCAATGCCTTTCCTGCAGTAGATTCAAGAGTCTCATCGATATGATTTTAAGTCTTTCCCCCTAATACTCATCTAAGCCAGTTATGAACTTCTCATTCTTCTTCTCGGCAGTATCGATAAGAGATAATCCATACTTCGATAAAGTATCGAATTCAGCAATATATTCCGAGACTTCCCTTCCATTTTGCTTAAGCTCCAAAAATTTCCTAAACAATTCTGATTTCTAAGCAGCTAGAATAAACTTTTCACTAATGCAAGTTTTAAACTGATTCCAAGTAACTTGATCCTCGGGAGTAGCCGCTTTAATAGCATTCCACCAATTAATAGTCTGTCCTTGAAGCTGACGGGATGCTAGCATTCTCTTTATTGCATCATCGATCCCCATATCCTCGAAGATGCACTCCCAACTATCAAGCCAATCTTGAACCTCTATAATCGATTCTGTTCCGTGGAACAGCTTTCCACCAAGACTAGTGTAATCCTTGTTAAGCTTGGCGAAGTCGGCTCTAGGCACCAGCACCGCTGCACCACCACCGTTAGCAGCATTATGAACTGCTCCCTGAGCATCCCTCGCAAGAAGGTGATAAACATCGTCCTCATATCAGGGACATTCCCATTGTTGTCCCCTGAACTCGTGCTCCTCGTATATCGGCTCTTCGTTCAATCTGTGAAGAGAAAACGATTAACATTCTCAATGTGGTGCTAGTGCAGTGCGACTTTATCCTTAGATATTGTAATGGTGTATATATATAGCTTTTGGAAACCAAAATATCACAAATACGCCCTCTCATATACGTATACCATCTCTCCCTGATGTCTTCCCCTAGGTTAACTATGCAACCTAGGCTCTGATACCAAGTGTGACAGCCCACCTCGCACCATCAGACATTTCCCCGAAATGCGTTGTGCCAATGTCCAACTAGCACGGGACGGTTGTCAAAAGAAAAGCAATTGAAACAATGAATCATCTAGAATCTGTAGTATATCTCACAGCGCACGGAATAAAATATAATAATAACGTAACCTAATATAAAACAGGCGAGACAGTGCATAAGCATAAAGCTAAACTATATCCATCAGAGTAGCGGAATACAAAATACAGCTTATGATCCAAACCATTATTACAACTTCAAAATACCGTCTCCAAGAAAAATAGAAAAGGTACACTACTAATTCCCAAAGTAGTGACCGACAATAACACAGAGAGAATATATAAATAGTACGTGGAAGCCTCCTGTGCGTCTCCGTACAGCAACTCGTGCATAACCACTTAACCTGTCTCTAGTCTGCTCGTTTAAGAACACCCAAAGTAATAAGAAGAGACATAAAACTCTGGGTCAGACAAAAGTCTAGTATGAGCAATGGCAGCAAAATAAAACAATAACAGGTATAAATAATCATACCTGACCTGGAACTGCAACCAAAGAGTTAGCACAACAAGATGTACAATACTCCAAGATAACATTAACATATGGTGTAAAAATGGGAGTGTGTATATCATGGTGATAACAAACATCAAACATAGCAATCATCCTCACATCTCTCACTCAGTGCGTAAAGCATACGATATCCACCGCTTTGATCACAAAAACCATTGGGGCCATGACAGAGACCAACTCCGTACAACTATCACTACGACCACTTTTCCCTTCGGGCCCTTATGGAGTCCGACTCCAAACAACCTCTAACCCCACTGCACTGGTCCATAGTCAATTCCCCCTCTCTAAATAGTGAACCAAAGTTATAGATATCGATAACCCCTTTGCACACGTCCCGCAGCAAAGCCCAACTCTAGAAGTTAATACGTTGGTTCCCATCTTGATCCTAAGTAATAGCTTCCCATTTGGACTTCCTTTGCATCTCGGGTTTTAGTCATCATCTTGGTTCAGTTTAGATTTAACTTCCCAGTTTGGTTCGAGGCTCCCTGTTCGGCTCGTGGCATTCTGGTTCGGTTCGTGGTCCTCATCTGGATCCGGCTCGTGGTCCTTGTCTGGGTCCGACTCGTGGTCCTTGTTTGGGTCCGGCTAGTGGCATCGGTTCGCGGCTTCCTCGTGGCCATCGGCTCATGCACTTCGGTTCGAGACAAATGGGTCGATTCGGGACAAGCGGGTCGGTTTGGAGGAGGTGGGGCAGGTCATGGTGCTCGAACGCGAGCTGCTTCGGCTCGTGGCAACCAGTTCACGGCTCGCTTTCGGGGTGGCAACCCAACCCGACCCAAACTCCTACAACTCCTCCAGTTAGCTATTTACACCACATAATGGCGTTGTCAACCATTATAACTTCTCCTATGCAGTCAAAAACATACCAAACAGTAGTAGCAACATGTGTAATCAATCAAAAACATCAATCATATGTGTTATTTAGGATCAAACATACATAAATCCATAGTATTCCCCTTAATCCCCTTAACCATGTTTTACTATAGGATTAGAAATCTTAATCTAAATTAACCGAAATTTCTAATAGCGACATAAAATAATATTTTAAAATTTTCACATATTTTTCCAAATTTTTATGATGCATAATTTTGCTAATTATTACTAATCACCCTTAATTAGTGTAAAAGCATGAAAATCACTCACCATAGCCATAAATAAATTATTAATCTGAAATATCCACTGATTTGGAACGGAATCCTATGTGTAGCAGCAGCTCTATCTCTGATTTGATGCTAATTTGACTTGATTTGATGTAGTTTTGCTTAATTAGGGATTAAAATGTTATTTAAGAGAGATCTGAAAGATGGAGGCCATTAATAGGGTTAAGGAAATTTTTTTGGCGGCTGGAAGAATGAAAAGAAATCATTCTCTATCTCCTTTCAGCACTCCCATAACCCTAATCCTGAAATGGGTTATGGGCCTAGCTGCTAATCACAATATTCAGCCCGATTATGTTGTTTTTCATCTTCCAAACCTTATTTCAGCCATATCTCCCAAATGGTAAGTCTGTTTGATTAATGTGACCACTCTACCGAAAGGAAAACCATCATCTGAATCCAATGGAAGTGCTTTTAGGTAAAAACTCCTTACCAATCAAAGCTATAAGAAAAACAAGATTCACCAGGGGCAAAAGGTCATTTAAAATTCGGCAAAAAAACGTGAACATTGGAAATGACCCCAATAGTCGTTCCCCAAAGATGCACGACCATACGACTTTGTATGAAAATAAAATAAATATTCTATAGTCCTCCGATACGTAGAATGCGGGTCATTACAGAATATGTAAAGCGTGAGATGCAAGCGTTCTTCTAGACGGTTATTTATTTGTCATTTGAAAGACACTATTATAATATTACTGGATTTCGATATATCAAAAATGTTTTGGGTTATAGTTTGGTAAAAACCGTCTGTGTTTATGTGTGGGTCAGTCTTAGTATTATCCTTTTTCTTTCAAAAGGTTTTTATAAAGTTAAGCAAGTTGTTTGCCAAGTGAATTTATCATTGAAGGTATTCTAGACTTATCCGGGTGAATTTTTCTTTGCTTCAAATGTGCTCGGGACAAGCCGAGTATATTTCCAGGTCAGGTCTAGCTTGGAGTTATCAGTAGCTGGAAGTAGGAGGCTTCACTGTTAGTTATTTAAGGTTATTTCCCGCTGCGACAGATATATATATATATATATTACTCTGATGATTGGTATGTATACATACCGTTTCTTTTGTAATGAGATTTGAAATATTATATTTTATTCGTTCTGCTGTGAGATTCTAATGTGGTGTTATTCTTTTTCTTCTATTCTAACATTTCCTTCTTTCTACTTCTCACCCTCTAATTTATTTCTATTAAGGATTTGTAATTTCGTGCAATTTGGGTTGCACGTGGGTTGTAATTCGTCGGCTTAAAGGGTATGGATTTACGGGCCTTTACACTTGGTATCAGAGCTGAAGCTTCAGTAGTAACCTTGTATCTGTGGCGTAAATCGATAGAGATAGGGTTAGTAATACCCTAGATTGAGTTTTATGTGTATATATATGAGAGAGTGTACTTGCTAGTGTTATAAAAACAATTTTACATTTTCTTGATTGATTCGTTGAGTGATATAAAAATTCCACACCGATACGTTTAGCTGATGTGCTCGATAGGGATTTCTAGACACTTGAACGGAACAATTCAACATAATATTATTTTAAAGTGGGTAAATGAAATAATTTTATCCAAAATTGTTTTTTGATATGAAAGAAATATTTTTTCTGAAGTTATTATAATATATGGATGTGTTGGTTGTTAGTATTATAACCAAATGAGATTATAATGATAGTTATATAAAACCAAAAAGAATTTATATAGATTGAATATACGAATGAGATAAATTGAGATTGAATCCAGTCCAGAATTGAGAATTTAAATCTCGGATGTTTAGAATATATTTTCTAGAGTATTTTAAAGGTAATATATCATTTCTTTGAAGATTTTTGATTGAGAATGTTTTTAGTGGATTTTAAAAGTGATTAAGTATTTTAAAGGTAATATATCATTTCTTTGAAGATTTTTGATTGAGAATGTTTTTAGTGGATTTTAAAAGTGATTTAGAGCTGAAATCAGTCCGGTGGTTGGAAAATAATTCTGATAATGGACTGCAGCATATCAGTATTCATTTTCGAGTTTCTAAGTGACAGATTGTTACTTTTGTAAAATTTGCTAGTGGCAATTTGTTTGAGAAAGCAGATTTAAAAATTCAATTATTTTGATTTGAATTCAAAGTCTTAACTTATGTGGGTTAAAACTTAACAAGTCAATAAGAATTTGACTTGTGAATAAATCCCAAATGAAATATATTGAAATCAGTTTGACTTTATGGTTGAAATTGACTGGTTGGATATGGATTTGAGTTAGAATTTCAAATATGAGAAGTGTAAATAAGAATTTTACAATTGACTTATAAATTATATAAGTTAAATTTTAAACCCGAGCATTAAAATTTAACATAAATAAGAAGTTTGACTTGAAAACAGAAATACATGTAGATAAGAATTCAAAAAAATGTTTGGAGGCCAATTTGATTGTATGGTTGGAGATGATTTCATGGTTATCAAATAAACTTGATTGAAAGCAAATCTTGAGTGAATAAATTGAATTTGCTGAAATGGACTCAAGATAATGAACCTGAAATGGAATGTTAAAAAATGGTTATGAACAAAAATTCATATGAATTGTAAAATTTGTTCGGAATGGATGGTTGGAATATTTGAATATAACCAATGATTTGAAACTACTGGTTTCCATCTAAGATAAGAACAGGTGCAGAGAATAATCCATCTTTAAACATGTCGAAGAGAATTTGGAAGATGATTGAATCCGGTTTGTTTAGAGCTGCATTATTATTGAGCCAGCTCAAGTATAACCTATCGTTTATCGCATAATAATGCTCGCAGAAAGGTACGCCTATGCAAAATATAAATTTTTGATTTTGATTTGGCTTTTGAATTTGATTTTCCGACCGTGTGAGTCGATGTATCTCTTTTTATTGTTCCTGCAATATTGCAGATGTCCCTCTGTACAGGGGGACTCTACCAAAAAAATTCCAAAATTTAAAGTGTTAGAATATTTTTGAGGTTTTTTTTGGGAAGATCTTGTTATCAAAAATAAATTGGTTTTAAAACCAATCAGATTAGTTTTGGAAATAAAACCGAGTTTTAAATAAATGTTTTTGTAAAGATAGTGGGTTTGTAGCATTCTTCCTACCTTAGAAATTTCGAGGACGAAATTCTTTAAGGGGGAAGGAATGTAACGACCCAAATTTAATGGTTTTTAATATTTCTATTGTAACACCCCACCTCCGTTAGGGTCAGTCACAAAGGGAATGCACTAGTTTTGGTGGAGTATTATCTAGGTAAACATACAAAGAGATATCATAAGGCAGAACATAAATAAAGCAGCGGTAGAAATTCAAAAAACCAAATTTCATTACATTCAAGAAAAGAGTCAAAACCTCATATATCCAAGGTACAAGTTATTCCATTACATCAAGTTCTAAATAAAGAAGCATAAACTTAAGATAACAAAAGTAAATTATTCCCTAAACATAGCAGAAGTGCAGCCATAGCATATCTCAAGACCAAACCGTACATGAGCTGTCAGAAAGCAAGATAAATCCAAGCTAAGAGCTAGTGTTTCCTCCCTGAGAACCTGAGGGGGTGGAACGAAAGAAAAAGAGGTGAAAGAAAAAGGGTCAGTCATAAAGACTGGTACGTCCTAGTGACTTTCAGTATAAAACTAGTAAAGTTAACAAGACATGAGTAAACGGAAAGTAAACATAGGGATGATACTAAAACTGGCAAGATAACTGGGATAACAAGATAAGTCTAGTCTAGCATCACATATTCAAGATTCGTCTAGCATCACATATTCAAGATTCGCTGCACCAACTGTACTAGTATTCTAACCCGTGTCAAGTATTAATCATGAAATGATCCCTTGACCCAATATCATGAAGTGACCCATTACGGGGTCCACGGTACGATCTAATAATCGATCGGCTCCCTACAAGTTCTAGCTCGTCATGTGTCTATGTCATATGGCCCAATCATGAGATGTAGTCACTTGTTCTAGGTCCACCATAGGGTGTATCAAGCCCTAGGGTGCCAACCACCGACACGAATCAAGCACGTACAGTGTAAACCTACTGGTGCCCAATGCCTGGTTTTTCAACTCCGAACTACGTGCACGACCATAGTCCGCCTAAACCTACAATGGCGCACCTACTCAGCCGTCGTTCTGGTCGCTTACAGTCAGCCCAGTAATCGTGCCCCACCCTGTCTAGTCCCAGGGTATCGTGATACATCTAAGTGGGTTACTGCTGAAAAGGACCGAGTAACTAGGGTTTCTAATGGGTTAAGTGTTATCATTCAAATTCATGACTTAACCCTATCCAATCATGTATCAAGTTGGTTAAGTGTGTTCAAGCGGTTCATGACTTAACCCTATCAAATCATCGTGTCAAATTGGTTAAGTATATTCAAGTGGTTCATGACTTAACCCTATCATGTGGCATTAATTCATTAATGCACCCTAACCTCTAACATTAGACTAGTTTATGTGGTTACTGGATTTTGTCGGGCGGTTCCGGGCAGATTTACACCACAACATGGTCTAACCTCGGGTTTTACGTGCGATATGACCAACTACCCACATTGGCTCCTATTGTTTGCAGTCACTAGATTTGCCGGGCGGTTCCGGGCAGATTTACACTGCAAACTCAACCCAACCTCGAGTTGGCCATTTTCAAATTCATTCTAAGTGTCATGTCCCGGTTCAAGTTTCGAGTCTAAATTCATGTCAAGTTTTCATGTCAAGTTTCATATCAAATCGTGTCAAGTTCATGTCCATATCCAGGTTCAAGTTATAACAATGTTCACATTTCAAGTTTATAGTAAATTCAGGTTGGCCTAAACTACCCAAATCGTATTCCCATCGCACGTGAATTCGAATCGATACAAACAAACTAATTAGGGAATAACATAGAAAGAACGGGCATAAGGTGAAAAAGTGATTACAAGTCAAGCATGGTATAACTTGAGATAAATGACTACAACAATACTGGCATATGGAATAGAGGTCTCAAATATCTAACCAAGCAAAATAGGGTGATAGTCATGGTAACAGTTGACATAGGATAATAACCCTAAACTTGTGAATAACAACTAATTCAACATCACAGGCATGTTAACATCATGGTCATGAGGGGTTTAGGTTTACAACATGTTTAGGCCCCCAAATCAATTTCATATAGATATTACCACAAGTTAAGATTCAAGATGAATAGATCCAAGGTGAACAAATAGTAGACCCAAAATACTAGATTCAAAATGAACAATGATAGATCCAAGATATACAATGATAGGTCCAAGATGATTGTCATACTTATGTTCAATTTCAATTTACAACATGTCCACATTAAATTTAAAGTTTAAATCTAAAAGTAACTGGGGCTTACAGATCGTGGTTTTAGAATTAGAAAACAAAGAGGCAACGTTGAATCTTGAGTCTAACAGAAATCCCCCAAACAGCAATTCTCTACACGTAGCTTTGTTGGAGAAGAAGCAATTCCTTTTCTCTAACTTTTCAACCCGAGTTTTAGCAGCATAAGAACAGAGAGAATTTGTGTAGACAGACTAGAGTTAGGGGCTGTTTATATAGGGTTAGGCTAATGAATTTAGACAGAAAACGGACTAGACACATCAGAGTGAATTCTGACTCAAAATTGGACTCGGGAACCAGGTCGACACCCAGGTCGGCTCTATGGTTGACCTGGTCCTGGGCAGGTCGACTCTATGGTCGACCTGGTCCTGGGCTGGTCGACTCTATGGTCGACCCCTTGGGAACCAGGTCGACACCCAGGTCGGCTCTCTATGGTCGACCTGGTCCTGGGCAGGTCGACTCTATGGTCGACCCCTAGGGAACCAGGTCGACACCCAGGTCGGCTCTATGGTTGACCTGGTCCTGGGCAGGTTGACTCTATGGTCGACCTGGTCCTGGGCAGGTCGACTCTATGGTCGACTCTATGGTCGACCTGGTCCTAGGCAGGTCGACTCTATGGTCGACTCTATGGTTGACCTGGTCTTGGGCAGGTCGACTCTATGGTCGACCTGGTCCTGGGCAGGTCGACTCTATGGTCAACCCCTAGGGAACCAGGTCGACACCCAGGTCGACACCCAGGTCGGCTCTCTATGGTCGACCTGGTCCTGGGCAGGTCGACTTTATGGTCGACCCCTAGGGAACCAGGTCGACACCCAGGTCGGATTTATGGTTGACCTGGTCCTGGGCAGGTCGACTCTATGGTCGACCTGGTCCTGGGCAGGTCGACTCTATGGTCGACCTGGTCCTGGGCAGGTCGACTCTATGGTCGACTCTATGGTTGACCTGGTCCTGGGCAGGTCGACTCTATGGTCGACCTGGTCCTGGGCAGGTCGACTCTATGGTCGACCTGGTCCTGGGCAGGTCGACTTTATGGTCGACCCCTAGGGAACCAGGTCGACACCCAGGTCGGCTCTCTATGGTCGACCTGCTCCTGGGCAGGTCGACTCTATGGTCGACCCCTAGGGAACCAGGTCGACTCTATGGTCGACCTGGACCAGGGCAGGTCGACTCTATGGTCAACCTGGTCCTGGGCAGGTCGACTCTATGGTCGACCCCCAGGTCGACCTAGTTCTGGGCGGGAAATTTCCCGCCCAGTATGTTCTGGGGTTTGAATTCGAAATTTGAATTCGAATTTTGAGCTGTTTTGAACTTGAAATTTTTTGAAAACTTCGGAGGGTCATAACTTGGTCATACGGACTCCGATTTTCGAAAACTCGGACTCGTTTCCCAGCAGAATTTCGAGACGAACGCAATGGCGTAACCCATTGCCCTTGATTCTTATTTAAAAATTAATTTTGCCTTGATTTATCGTTATAACATGTTATCAAAATACGGGTTGTTACATTCTCCCCTCCTTAAAGGATTTCGTCCCCGAAATCTCTAAGTTAGGGAGGATGTGTCCTACCATCCATCATCCATCTACTCAAAACATCATCCATAAGCAACCATTGTCCTTAAAAGGTTTCTAGTTCTGTATGAACATATGCAGAAAGTGTGTGTATATGTACTTATCTAAAGCAAAAGATTAGGCGATTACTGATTCAGTAAACCTCCTTAATGCAAAATATGTTAGTGTAATGAGTCCAATATGTATGCAAATTCCTAACATAATTTATAATCTCTACATGAGTGCACAAACATTCATTCATATGCAACATCCAAGTGATAGCATAACAAGTTCCATCCATGTACAAGTATAAGCACTCATGCATATGCAACATGAAAATGTGACTGAGCCGATCTAGTGCCTAATGTGTGTCATGCATCCACTAGCAATCACTTGCAACCATTTGCAAACATCAACCATAACATGATTCAATCACATGTTTACATCCATATGGTTCTACCTAAGGTTCTCAAGATAAGATTGAGAAGATAGCATGACAAACATAGGTAGTAAAAGCATGATACGAACGAGTTTCAAGTTTATAGGAAAAGAGATCGAGAATGTACCCTCAAAAAGAAATGGGTAAAGCGCGCGTATCTTCTCTTCGGTTTCCCAAGTTGCGTCCTCTTGGGCTTCACCCCACTGAACTTTAACTAGCTTGACTTCTCGATTCCTTAGCTTCTTGGTCTCCGTTCCTAAGATACGAATCGGAACTCGCCTCAATGTTGCTTCTTTTTCCACTTCTACACCTTCAAGGATGCTTGGCTCAACCACTTCGGCTGATTCATGTAAGCACTTTCGGAGATGTGAGACATGAAAGACATTGTGTACTCCGGCCAACCTCTCGGGTAATTCTACTTTATAGGCCATCTGCCCAATCCTCTCAGTGATAGGGAACGGTCCTACGAACCTTGGTGCTATCTTCCCAACCGCTCCAAAACGAACTACATTGCGTAAAGGAGAAACTTTTATAAAGACCATGTCTCCAACTTCGAACTCTAGGTCTGTCCTTCTCTTGTCCGCATAAGATTTCTGTCTATCTTGGGCCGTTTTCATCCATCTTCGTATCAACTCAACCTTCTCAGAAGTGTCCCTTATCATGTCGGGCCCAAGTATAAGCCTGTCTGTCGTCTCCCACCAACAAGTTGGCGACTTGCACGGTCTTCCATACAGGGCTTCGAACGGTGCCATTCCGATGCTAGCTTGGTAACTACTATTATATGCAAACTCCACGAGAGGAAGATGGTCTTCCCAAGTACCACCAAAGTCAAGAATGCATAGTCTCAAAAGATCCTCTAGTACCCTATTTACCCTTTCGGTTTGTCCATCCGTCTGTGGGTGATAGGCCGTGCTTAAGCTCAGTCGTGTACCCATTGCTTCTTGCAGACTATTCCAAAACTGGCTAGTGAAAATCGAGTCACGATCACTAACTATACTAGAAGGAACCCCGTGCAACTGTACTACCTCTCGAAGGTAAATAGACGCTAGCCATGATGTGGTCCTCTTGCTTTTCACCGGAATGAAGTGAGCACTTTTCGTGAGTCTATAAACTATGACCCATATGCTAGTATTTCCCTTCCTTGACCTAGGCAGTCCATCCACAAAATCCATCGAGATACTCTCCCATTTCCATTGAGGAACCTCCAAAGGATGTAATAGCCCACCGGGCTTCTTCGACTCGGCCTTTACTTGTTGGCACACCATGCACTTTGAAACGAACTCTGCCACGTCCTTTTTCATTCCAGCCCAAAAGAATATGTGTTTCATATCTCTGTACATCTTATCCCCTCCGGGATGTATAGTCATCTTCGAGTGGTGCGCCTCTTCGAGAACTTTCCTTACTAAGTCTCTCACTTATAGGACACATAGCCTTCCATCATGCATTAGCCATCCCTTGTCATCTATGGCATACCTACCGAGGTGACTTGAAGTCTCACCACTAATCAGCTTGTCCATGATTTCGACTATCTGTGGGTCTTCCTTCTGTGAAGTCCCTACTTGATCTAGAAGTGTAGGTCTTAACTCAAGAGATGCTAACGTAACAGTCAATGACTCAACAGCAGGTGTAAAATCAAAGGTTGCTATAAACTCTAGACTTTTCCTTTCAACAAACAAGGGGCTCAAGGTCAACCTTTTCCTACTTAGCGCATCCGCCACCACGTTACCCTTGCCAGGGGTATAAGCTATATCGAAGTCATATGATGCCAAGAATTCCATCCACTGCTGTTGTCTCAAATTCAAATCTTTCTATGAGAAGAGGTACCTAAATGATTTGTGGTCGGTATACAGCTCGAACCTCTCCCCAATAAGATAATGGCGCCAAGATTTAAGTGCAAAAACGATCGCCGCCAACTCCAAGTTATGTGTGGGATATTTCTTCTCATGAACTTTAAGTTGCCTACCCCCGTAGCAAATCACCTTTTCTTCTTGCATTAGGACTGCACCCAATCCCGTTCCACATGCATCTGTGTACACGGTAAACACCTTACCTCCATCGGGTAATGCCAAAAACTGGAGCTGTGGTGAGGGCTCTCTTAAGTCTCTGAAAGGCAATCTCACATTCTATGTCCCATGCAAACGCTAGGTTTTTCTTCGTTAACCTAGTAAGATAGGCTGAAATCTTAGCGAAGTCCTTAATGAACTTCCTATAGTAGCCTGCCAAACCGAGAAAGCTTCTCACCTCCGTTGCGTTCTTAGGAATTTTCCAGTCTTGCACCGCAACTACCTTTGCGGGGTCCACGGCTATGCCTTGCTTAGAAACTACATGTCCAAGAAACCGAACTTCCTTCCTCCAAAAATGGCATTTGGAGAACTTAGCCCTTAACTGGTGTGCTCTAAGTGTATCCATGACTTCCTTGAGATGTCTAGCATGCTCTTCTTCATCCTTGGAGAAGATCAAAATATCGTCCACGAAAACCACTACAAACTTATTAAGGAACTCCCGAAAAACCCTACTCATCAAATCTACGAAGTACGCGGGTGCATTCGTTAATCCAAACGGCATGACGAGCCATTCGAAGAACCCATCTGGAGTCCTAAACGCTGTTTTGTCAATGCTATCCTCAGCCAGTCTAAGCTGATGGAATCCTGTGGCTAGATCGAGTTGAGAGAAAACAGATGCTCCCACAAGCTGGTCAAACAAATCGTCGATTCTTGGTAGTGGGTGCCTATTTTTCTTAGTTAGCTTGTTTAACTCATGATAATCTACGCATAGACGAAGCGAACCATCCGCCTTAGTAGCGAATACCACCGGAGCACCCCATTCAGAAATGCTTCCTCTTATGAAAATTTTCTCAAGCAACTCCTTAACTTGTTTACTGAGCTCTCTTCTTTCTCGCGGGGCCATGTGCCTAACGGGCAATGAAACTGGCTTGGCATTATCAACAAGATAAATACGAAAATCTATCTCGCGTTTAGGGGGTAACCCCCTCACCTCATCAAAGACATCTGGATATTCTCGGACCACTCTTACAGATTGCAAATTGTCAATGGACGAGTCAAGAGACTCAAGATAACACAACATGACCGGACCCTTAGGGTTACAAGAAATTTCAAGGGTATTACCAAGGCGAGTCATGAGCCTCACTACCCTTCGTTCACAATCAAGAATGGCTCCATAATTGGACAGCCAATCCATACCTAGGATCAAACCGTATCCCATAAATCCGAGAACATAAGAATTACACGCGAATTCTATGCTTAAGATAGAGATCCTCAAATCCACACATATCATAGATAAATGAGCAAAGCCCCCAATTGGATTTGAAACACTAACGGGATCCTCAACTAGACTAGTACTTAGGTGCAGATTTTCAACAATATTAGAAGAAATAAAAGTATGTGATGCGCCAGAGTCAAATAAGGTTCGAACAGGAAATTCAGAAATGTAAACAAGGCTTTCTACAGAAATATTACTACCTCGGTCAAGAGCTGGAGTGGTGTTGAGAGCATGCAACTGCCCTCCAGAAGGTCCTGCTCGCTGGGTCTGCCCTTGCCCCTGTCCTTGCTTCTTAGGGCAATCATTGATGATGTGTCCAGTATCTCCACAATGAAAGCATTCACCAAACTTTCTCTTCTTCTTTCTACAGTCTTTAGCTAAATGTCCCGTAATACCACAAAAGTTACACTTCCTTGTCTCACGTGCCTTGTTATTATTGTTGTTGTTGCCCTTGTTATTCTTGTTGCCTCCCTTCTTGAAGTCAACTTTTTTATTCTGAGTCTCATTAGGCTTAACCTCCTTCTCGCTATTCTTGTCTTCCTCATGAAGTAGAGCCATATCCACCAAGCTTTCAAAGGTCGCCCCCATGGGTATATGAGTTATGGCCAAACTGTGTAGTGGCTCGTTCAATCCTCGAGCAAAGCGTACAGCTTTTTTCTGGGCCGTGTTAACCAAGTCCAAACCGAACCGAGCAAGCTGATTAAACTTATTCACGTACTCCCTAACAGACATGTCCCCTTGCTTGAGTGCTAGGAACCTCTCCATCTGAAGGTTCTCTTCTGCTGACGACAATAATTTAAGTCCAAACCTCTCTCTAAAGTCAGCCCAAGTCTCAATTGGCCTGGTAGCGTTGGTTACTTCCTAACAAAATGCAGCTTCCTCTTTTAACAACCATGCTGCCAACTGAACTTTCCTATGATCCTCCACATCGAAGATAATAAACAAGTCTTCAGTCTCCTTTAGCCAGTTTCGTGCCTCAATGAAGGTTTTAGTTCCAACGAAGTTCTTTCTGCCCATTGCTCTAAAGTCTTTGCATATTTTGGCAAAGGCGGTACCGGGAGGAGGAGGAACCGCGGCCACTGCGGGAGGAGGAGGAGAGATGTCTGCCGGGTCCGCGCCGTTGGCCCTAGCTTCTAAGTACCTTCGGAACCATCCAGTACGGGTACTCCCTCAGGAAGGTTAAGATCAGACATGCTGAAAAACGAAAAAGAAAAAGATTCAAATGAGGGAACAAAGGAAAGTGCTAATGGCTTTTGGGGAATAGCCTTTTTAAACATAAAACTTTTATTGAAAAATGCTTCTTTATATACGGTTTTGGAAAATAGTTTTAGAAGGTTTTTAAAACTTTTGTCCTATCTGGTAACCTTCTGCTCTGATACCAAATGTAACACCCCACCTCCGCTAGGGTCACTCACAAAGGGAATGCACTAGTTTTGGTGGAGTATTATCTAGGTAAACATACACAGAGATATCACAAGGCAGAACATAAATAAAGCAGCGTAGAAATTAAAAAAACCAAATTTCATTACTTTCAAGAAAAGAGTCAAAACCTCATATATCCAAGGTACAAATTATTCCATTACATCAAGTTCTAAATAAAGAAGCATAAACTTAAGATAACAAAAGTAAATTATTCCCCAAACATAGCAGAAGTGCAGCCATAGCATAGCTCAAGACCAAACCGTACATGAGCTGTCAGAAAGCAAGCTAAATCCAAGCTAAGAGCTAGTGTTTCCTCCCTGAGAACCTGGGGGGAAAACGAAAGAAAAGGAGGCGAAAGAAAAAGGGTCAGTCATAAAGACTGGTAAGTCCTAGTGACTTTTAGTATAAAACTAGTAAAGTTAACAAGACATGAGTAAACGGAAAGTAAACATAGGGATGATACTAAAACTGGCAAGATAACTGGGATAACAAGATAAGTCAAGTCTAGCATCGTATATTCAAGATTCGCTGCACCAACTGTACTAGTATTCTAACCCATGTCAAGTATTAATCATGAAATGATCCCTTGACCCAATATCATGAAGTGACCCATTACGGGGTCCACGGTACGATCTACTAATCGATCGGCTCCCTACAAGTTCTAGCTCGTCATGTGTCTATGTCATACGGCCCAATCACGAAATGTAGTCACCTGTGCTAGGTCCACCATAGGGTGTATCAAGCCTTAGGGTGCCAACCACCGACACGAATCAAGCACGCACAGTGTAAACCTACTGGTGCCCAATGCCTGCTTTTTCAACTCCGGACTACATGCACGACCATAGTCCGCCTAAACCTACAATGGCGCACCTACTCAGCCGTCGTTCTGGTCGCTTACAATCAGCCCAGTAATCGTGCCCCACCCTGCCTAGTCCCAGGGTATTGTGATACATCTAAGTGGGTTACTGCTGAAAAGGACCGCGTAACTAGGGTTTCTAATGGGTTAAGTGTTGTCATTCAAATTCGTGACTTAACCCTATCCAATCATGTATCAAGTTGGTTAAGTGTGTTCAAGCGGTTCATGATTTAACCCTATCAAATCATCGTGTCAAATTGGTTAAGTATATTCAAGTGGTTCATGACTCAACCCTATCATGTGGCATTAATTCATTAATGCACCCCAACCTCTCACATTAGAATAGTTGTTGTGGTTACTGGATTTTGCCGGGCGGTTCCGGGCAGATTTACACCACAACATAGTCTAACCTCGGGTTTTACGTGCGATATGACCAACTACCCACATTGGATCCTATTGTTTGCAGTCACTGGATTTGCCGGGCGGTTCCGGGCAGATTTACACTGCAAACTCAACCCAACCTCGAGTTGGCCATTTTCAAATTCATTCTAAGTGTCATGTCCCGGTTCAAGTTTCGAGTCTAAATTCATGTCAAGTTTTCATGTCAAGTTTCATGTCAAATCGTGTCAAGTTCATGTCCATATCCAGGTTCAAGTTATAACAATGTTCACATTACAAGTTTATAGTAAATTCAGGTTTGCCTGAACTACCCAAATCGTATTCCTATCACACGTGAATTCGAATCGATACAAACAAATCTATTTAGGGAATAACATAGAAAGAATGGGCATAAGGTGGCAAAAGTGATTACAAGTCAAGCATGGTATAACTTGAGATAAATGACTGCAACAATACTGGCATATGGAATAGAGGTCTCAAATATCTAACCTAGCAAAATAGGGTGACAGTCATGGTAACAGTGGACATAGGATAATAACCCCAAACTTGTGAATAACAACTAATTCAACATCACAGGCATGCTAACATCATGGTCATAAGGGGTTTAGGTTTACAACATGTTTAGGCCCCAAATCAATTTCATATAAATATTACCACAAGTTAAGATTCAAGATGAATAGATCCAAGGTGAACAAATAGTAGACCCAAAATACTAGATTCAAAATGAACAATGATAGATCCAAGATATACAATGATAGGTCCAAGATGATTGTCATACTTATGTTCAATTTACAACATGTCCACATTAAATTTAAAGTTTAAATCTAAAAGTAACTGGGGCTTACAGATCGTGGTTTTAGAATTAGAAAACAAAGAGGCAACGTTGAATCTCTAGTCTAATAGAAATCCCCCAAACAACAATTCTCTACACGTAGCTTTGTTGGAGAAGAAGCAATTCCTTTTCTCTAACTTTTCAACTCGAGTTTTAGCAGCATAAGAACAGAGAGAATTTGTGTAGAGAGACTAGAGTTAGGGGCTATTTATATAGGGTCAGGCCAATGAATTTAGACAGAAATTGGACTAGATACATCAGAGTGAATTCTGACTCAAAAATGGACTCGGGAACCAGGTCGACACCCAGTTCGACTCTATGGTCGACTTGGTCCCGGGCAGGTCGACTCTATGCTCGACCTGGTCCAGGGCAGGTCGACCCCCAGGTCGACCTGGTCCTAGGCGGGAAATTTCCTGCCCAGTCTATTCTGGGGTTTGAATTCGAAATTTGAATTCGAATTCTAAGTTGTTTTGAACTTGAAAATTTCTGAAAACTTCGGAGGGTCAGAACTTGGTCATACGGACTCCAATTTTCGAAAACTCGGACGTGTTTCCAAGCAGAATTTTGAGACGAACGCAATGGCGTAACCCGTTGTCCTTGATTCTTATTTAAAAATTAATTTTGCCTTGATTTATAGTTATAACACGTTATCAAAATACGGGTTGTTACATCTATATATTTATTAATATAGATAGCATGATAATAATTTAATGCTAAAATATTCCAGATTAGTAAAGTTTGCTGTAAATTGGACATTATAGAAATACTTATTTTAGTTTGTTTTGAATTATATCAATATATTCGTTTATTAAACGACGTTTGAACATATAATTTTGTGAAGACCCGTAACTTCCCCGTAAAGGAAAGCGCGGATAGTTCGAGAACAAGCCACAAAATAGAACGCAGACGGAAGAACATTTCATTGTTATTACAACGATTCCATCAGAATACAAGAATATACAGAGTATAAATGAATATTACACAGAAATATCAGAGATTTAAATTACATTTAAATACATCACAGCGGAGAATAATACAATATACAACTAGAAGAAATATACGGATACAAAGCTTTCGGGATATAATTCCAGTTGTAAACCAGGATCCTGTGAATATAAATCTGCAAAAAAACCAAAACTACTAGCTGCCCGTGTCAAAATAAGGGAACCCAGAGTTTAGGTTAAAACAATAAACTCCATGTCAGTCATGTGACTGGTGTGAGAACTAAAACAGTTATTAATCTTTGTTTTTAAAGTTAGGTAAATCAAGGGACCACGCCGTATAACACGGAACGGGTTTCCTCCCAAGAATACCAGTGCATAAAACAAACAGCGCAATGCTAAATAAAGAAAAATGAAGCTGTTATAAGACCCAGGTCCTATCACACAATGCAACGCTAGCCGGGGAATAGGGTTTTCCCTTATAACAGCCAAAGAATGCTTGATACGTTTTAAAACGTATCATTTGATACTATTATAAGTGCATAGTGTATAAAACAACTTCAAATCATAAGTATCAATCATAGGCGGCATGGGTACCATATATCATGTCGCCATACTAGGCTCTACAATCAAAACCGCAAATGTCACGTATTTGGAAGTTGGGATTCCGTCTGTGAACCGAGGCAAAAGATAGTCCTCAACCGACTTCGAGACTCTCTAGCCCGAGCCTCTTGTCACTTTCTTTGCCCGTATTCTCTACATATGTAAAAATCACATTTTTACTTTGCTACTCAATATATAAAAATCGAATTTTTACTTCACTATTCAATATATAAAAATTGAATTTTTACTTCGCTATTCAATATATAAAAATCGAATTTTTATTTCACTATTCAATATATAAAAATTGAATTTTTATTTCGCTATTCAATATATAAAAATCGAATTTCTTTTTGCTAATGTTCATATAAGAAAAATCATTTCTTTACACTTAAAAAAAAATCTGATCTTTCTAAGGTAAAAATCCGACCTTTACTAAATTAAAAATCCCATTGAAAATAATGCCACTACTAAATAAAATAAAAAGAATAGAAAATTATATATACTTACAGTAAAAATTTCTGGATCGAGGGGGGGTGATGTGGCAGCCGCCGAGGTCCAAGGGAGGGGAGAGAGCGGCGGCGCCGGCGGAGAATGGGGGTTGCGGCGATGCGGTCTCCGGCGAGGTGGCTTTCGTGGGAGGATTGGGGCTCACGTCGCCGACTGGAGAGAGGAGAAGCAAGGGGGAGGGAAGAGGAGGGGCGTGGCGGTCAGAAGAGGCGGGGGTAGGCTGAGCGGAGGCGGCGAGGGCCGGGGGGGCTTTTGAGGAGCGACGGGCTTTTGAGGAAGAAGGAGGCGCGGTTTACCGAGTTGACCAAAGAAATGAATTTTGACCAATAAAAACTCTGACCTAGGGTTATATATTAATATATTTTATATTATTTTAGTCAAAAAGGTTAATTTTTATTTCGAACACCAAAACGAACCCAACGACTGTTGCCCCTAGCTAAATACCCCCATTACGAACACAATGGGATATGTTTTGTAAGCCAATTCGGCCGTTACGATCAGTTTTCATCGAAATTAAATATAAATCATTATATTGAATTTTAAACGTACATTTCAATTTACCGGGGTCACATACGGACCCTAAAAATTCCCGAAAAATATTTTCTAGCTTTGTATTGACAATACGGTCCTAAAAAAACTAGTTTCGTCAAATTCTGAGACCGTTTGAAAAATGGCCATTTTCCAGTCGATTAAAATCAACTGAAACTGGTCAAACGCGTTTTCCTTTGCCACTCTCACATATTGATTCGAAAAATTACGAAAATTGAAATCTAGCAATAACTTTACATCACGGATCCAACAAAAGTGGTTTCGTCGAAATCCGAGGTCGTTTGCAAAATTTCCATTTTTAAGGGCCTGAATTCCATAGCGACTATTCAGAATTTTCAACTGGACATATCTTTTGATTCCCGCTATGAAATTTCAATTTTTCGGATTCGTTGGAAAGATATTCTCAAATAGATTCCATCATTTATGGTTTCACTAAAATCCGGTTTATTTTGCACCCGGTATGTTCAATTGAAGTTTGAAATCGAATTATCGAACTACCGCGCCATTTTCAATTCTATTTATAAATATAAATAATTATATTCTATCGACGACGAATATAGATATATACGTTCGAATTCTATTCATAATAAATTTCTCGTCGTTATTATTTAAAATAATTCATTTTAAATAATCAAAATTCGCTAAAATTGCCAAAATAAAAATTTTAAACTGGCCCAGATTTTCGGGTTGTTACAATCTCCCCCACTTAAAACTTTTCGTCCCCGAAAAGGAACGAAGTCAAAAGTGGTTTGATTAATCAACTCTACGTTCGATCTGGTTTCCATTCTCCAACTTTTCAGTTTCTGAGAATTTTCAAATTCTTCAAAAAATTTGGCTAACACCCTAAATTTTCGAAAAATTTCGCCATAACCTCCCCTGCACCGGGAGCCACGGGAAAATCCCTAAATTGCCATATAGGCCTTCCGATTTCAAAAAGAAAAAGAAAAGGCCAATCGGCTCATAAAATCATCATCACCCAAACAAAACAGTAAATTATAGTAAACATGTACCTATTTGTCGGGCAAACAAATTTTATTCTCTGCTCTAGCCTCCTTGCTATGACCTGTTCAATGTAAGTACATGTATATGCAAGAAAATGTGACCAAATTTCAATACAATTCACTATTTGGTTCAATTTGGCTATATGGTTCAAAATTTCAATTAACAAATAATAATCAAACAACACAACCATCAATCAATTAGTTGGTTATCATTTCAAATGCATAACTTTGATATATAGTCAAAAATCAGATTTTTGATGCCAAATCACGACAATAGGCCCTATCAAATTTTGGTTCTCACACCAGTCAATTGGAAATATATAGAAATCTCACTTTCGAAACTCGAAAATAAATACTGGCGATGGTGCCCCGTCACCAGAATTATCCCCGGGCACTAGAGGGATTCTATATCTACCCAGTATATTAAAACTTCGAATACACGTTTGCAAGACATATATGCAAAATCTCTATATATTGGATTGTCCAAATTCAATATAAATAAATAATCAAATACGAATGATTGATTTAAATTTCAAAACAAATTTTGTTTTCATTTTAAAAATATACTCTTCACACTCGTTCTAGGATACTACTGATCCCATCTCTAACGAGTCATTCCCATTGGATATTACTAATCCAATATCTGATGAATTCTTTCGTATGGTTCTAATGTGTCTTGTTCTCTAAGCTTTGTAAACCAAAGCTCTGATACCAACTGAGACGACCCGAACTTCCCCGTAAAGGAAAGCGCGGATAGTTCGAGAACAAGCCACAAAATAAAACGCAGACGAAAGAACATTTCATTGTTATTACAACAATTCCATCAGAATACAAGAATATACAGAGTATAAATGAATATTACACAGAAATATCAGAGATTTAAATTACATTTAAATACATCGCAGCGGAGAATAATACAATACACAACTAGAAGAAATATACGGATACAAAGCTTTCCGGATATCATTCCAACTGTAAACCAGGATCCTGTGAATATAAATCTGCAAAACTACTAGCTGCCCGTGTCAAAATAAGGGCACCCAGATTTTAGGTTAAAACAATAAACTCCAGGTCAGTCATGTGACTGGTGTGAGAACTAAAACAGTTATTAATCTTTGTTTTTAAAGTTAGGTAAATCAAGGGACCACGTCGTATAACACGGAACGGGTTTCCTCCCAAGAATACCAGTGCATGAAACAAACAGCGCAATGCTACATAAAGAAAAATGAAGCTGTTATAAGACCCAGGTCCTATCACACAATGCAACGCAAGCCGGGGAATAGGGTTTTCCCTTATAACAGCCAAAGAATCCTTGATACGTTTTAAAACAAATCATTTGATACTATTATAAGTGCATAGTGTATAAAACAACTTCAAATCATAAGTATCAATCATAGGCGGCATGGGTACCATATATCATGTCGCCATACTAGGCTCTACAATCAAAACGGCAAATGTCACGTATTTGGAAGTTGGGTTTCCGTCTGTGAACCGAGGCGAAAGATAGTCCTCAACCGACTTCGAGACTCTCTAGCCCGAGCCTCTTGTCACTTTCTTTGCCCGTATTCTCTACATATGTAAAAATCACATTTTTACTTTGCTACTCAATATATAAAAATCGAATTTTTACTTCACTATTCAATATATAAAAATCGAATTTTTACTTCGCTATTCAATATATAAAAATCGAATTTTTATTTCACTATTCAATATATAAAAATCGAATTTTTATTTCGCTACTCAATATATAAAAATCGAATTTCTTTTTGCTAATGTTCATATAAGAAAAATCATTTCTTTACACTTAAAAAAAAACTGATCTTTCTAAGGTAAAAATCCGACCTTTACTAAATTAAAAATCCCATTGAAAATAATGCCACTACTAAATAAAATAAAAAGAATAGAAAATTATATATACTTACAGTAAAAATTTCTGGATCGAGGGGGGGTGATGTGGCAGCCGCCGGAGGTCCAAGGGAGGGGAGAGAATGGCGGCGCCGACGGAGAATGGGGGGTGCGGCGATGCGGTCTCCGGCGAGGTGGCTTTCGTGGGAGGATTGGGGCTCACGTCACTGACTGGAGAGAGGAGAAGCAAGGGGGAGGGAAGAGGAGGGGCGTGGCGGTCAGAAGAGGCGGGGGTAGGCTGAGCGGAGGCGGCGAGGGCCAGGGGGGATTTTGAGGAGCGACGGGCTTTTGAGGAAGAAGGAGGCGCGGTTTACCGAGTTGACCAAAGAAATGAATTTTGACCAATAAAAACTCTGAACTAGGGTTATATATTGATATATTTTATATTATTTTAGTCAAAAAGGTTAATTTTTATTTCGAACACAAAAACGAACCCAACGACTGTCGCCCCTAGCTAAATACCCCCATTCCGAACACAATGGGATATGTTTTGTAAGCCAATTCGGCCGTTACGATCAGTTTTCATCGAAATTAAATATAAATCATTATATTGAATTTTAAACGTACATTTCAATTTACCGGGGTCACATACGGACCCTAAAAATTCCTGAAAAATATTTTCTAGCTTTGTATTGACGATACGGTCCTATCAAAACTAGTTTCGTCAAATTCTGAGACCGTTTGAAAAATGGCCATTTTCCAGTCGATTAAAATCAACTGAAAATGGTCAAACGCGTTTTCCTTTGCCACTCTCACATATTGATTCGAAAAATTACGAAAATTGAAATCTAGCAATAACTTTACATCACGGATCCAACAAAAGTGGTTTCGTCGAAATCCGAGGTCGTTTGCAAAATTTCCATTTTTAAGGGCCTGAATTCCATAGCGACTATTTAGAATTTTCAACTGGACATATCTTTTGATTCCCGCAATGAAATTTCAATTTTTCGGATTCGTTGGAAAGATATTCTCAAATAGATTCCATCTTTTTTGGTTTCACTAAAATCCGGTTTATTTTGCACCCGGTATGTTCAATTGAAATTTGAAATCGAATTATCGAACTACCACGCCATTTTCAATTCTATTTATAAATATAAATAAATAATTATATTCTATCGACGACGAATATAGATATATACGTTCAAATTCTATTCATCATAAATTTCTCGTCGTTATTATTTAAAATAATTCATTTTAAATGATCAAAATTCGCTAAAATTGCCAAAATAAAAATTTTAAACTGGCCCAGATTTTCGGGTTGTTACAATTTTATAATTTTATTATAAAACGAGCTGTAGGGGCGTGGTAGTTGTAATATATGATGTTTTGAACTTTAATTGGTTGTACATGATCCAATATAAGTCGGATTTCTTTGAAACTAGAAACGTCCAAATCTGTTGGATATTATTTTTCTACTGAAAGAGAAAATTTGAGTTTTCATATTGTAAATTTTTTTTTATGTCCAAATCAAATTTCCAAAAGGTCATTATGGAATCCGTTATAAACCATAATGATTTATTTATATTAAATATAAGGGTTTTTAATATAATAAATACCGATTTGGCCTGAAACTCAACCCGTGATAATTTATATTGGTACTACACGAAATTCTGCTCAAATATGTCTAGTTATAATAATTTATTATTATTACATTGAGGTATTTTTAAATAAATATATTTTAATTTAATTTGAACCCTTAAAAAGGCCTATTATCCAAACGACCTCCATTTTTGATGAAACAAAATTTATTAAGGCCGCAGCTAACTATTGCTAGATGTTAAGTTTTGCGCTAATTGGAGTTATTTTGTGAGCACAACAAAATTAAATAGAAATAAACCGATAATTGGACTTGAATGAGCACCGTTTTCACGAACGGACTAGGAATTTAGTAAAACAAGATTCATTAGGACCGTAACGTCAAATTATACCATGACGTCCCTTTTCTTCTCGAATGGAGTTCGTATGTGACCACATGAATGAATAAACGTGATTAGAATTGGCAATAGACTCGAATTAAAATCTTTCGCCACTTCAACAAAATATCGCTAGTCACGTCAAATTAAAATAATATTATTTATAATTATATATACACCTAAAAGCGTTAGCCAACCCGTCAAAATGCATTTCCAACCGATCACCCATATTCAGATTTTTTGTTTTAGCCTTCATCCACTAAACAATTTATTTCTTCATTTCTGTTGCGAATCGGTGAGGGTGATCAACAGAGAAGTAGTAGCTGAGGTCGAGGGCGAGGTGCTGTTAAAATTTGGTGAGCTATAATCATCTATTGTGGCAGAATTAGCCAAAAATCGAGAAAAATACGTTTCACTCTTTGGTGTTTTGACGGAGTTGGGGTGGTTTTCAGGTCGATGTATCTAAAGAGATTTTGTAGAGGAGGGCGGGAGATTCAACTTTGCTTTTGGTGAATTGAGCTGATATTGCTTGTTATGACGATGGGAGTGAGACGATCAGAGGGTCATTTACTAGGTTGGTTTTTTTACAAGGCGGACGGTTTTGAGGGATTTCACGGCTGTGGAGGGCGTTTTAGGGTCGGCGACCTGAAGGGAAGATGGAGGCGAAGTTGAGGGGGTCAGGATGGTGGAGGTCCGGTCAGGTGATGTGGTGTGTGGCGACCGCAGTTGGTCGTTGATCATGGAACCGTCAGTTTCGTATTTCTAGTTGAGGTGGGTCCCACAGGTGATGGCGGATGGCAAGGACGGCTGGAGGTGGATCGCCGGAGACTGGCGCATCTGGGGAGATGAACGATGTGGGGTATGATGGAGTTTATCGGCGATAGAAGCGGTTTGAAGATGGCATCGTGGTTCATGGTTCTTGTAAAGGGAGACAACCGGGGAGAGAAAAGATTGAGCGAGGGGTTACAGCATGATTAGCAATGGTAATTAACATCTTAATTTAGTAATCAACAAATTAATTAAGCTAATTATATTTAAAATGTTACAAATCATATGCAATATTGTTTATGCGATATCTCGTTCATTTATTATCAGAATTACGCAAAATTGGACTCGTTGGAATCACAGTAAAGAGTATTACATTGCTGAGCAGGTTCGGTCGGAGCTGGATGCAATGGAAATTTCGTGTAATTTTAAACGTTTGTTTAAAATTATAGGAAATAATGCGTGAGTCGATCGTCGAAAATAAATGTGAGTTAATTCTCATGCTTTTTGGAATTCTGTGATGTGTTAAATTCATATAATTATAACTTGTCATTGATATAAATAATTGGATGATTGGATGTTATTGATGTTATTGGTTGTTTATTGTCTGATTGGTTGACATTATTTATATTTTGTCGTTTATAAGTAGTAGATTATTGAAATTCATTTCACATGTTGTTATCAAATATTATTGTGATATGTGAAGCATGAAAGAATGGGTTGGAGGAATCCAACTGGATTCCTCAAATAAAGTTTTTGTTATTTGTTGATTATATTATTTATATATATATATATATATATATGATTTTTTTAAGAAAAATTGGTTCTTTATTACTACAAAATATTACAAGAGTTTCAAAGAGGATACAAATAACTCATACAAAAGGAATAATATAAAAGCCAATATCCTCTTTGAATATAAAACAAATCCTCTCCCAGAAAAAGACAAAAAGGCACATTTAAATTGAAAACAACTTAACAACCCGCGTGCCAAACCCCATCCTCATTTTCCAGATCTAGCTAAGAACACAAAGATTATGGCGGCCAAGAATTTGCAATGTAACAACCCGTATTTCTATTAACCTGTTATAACATAAATCGAGGCAGAATTCTAAAATCTGAATCAAGGGAAACGGGATATGCCATTGCGTTCGTCTCGGAAAAATACACGAAATAGAGTCCGAGTTTTCGAAAATCGGAGTCCGTATGACCCGATTAAGGCCCAATGAAGTTTTCAGAAAATTTCAAGTTCAAAACAGATTTCGAATTTCGGGTTCAAAATTCGAAAAACGGTCAGATTGGGCTAGGCGGGAAAATTCCCGCCAGAGCACCGAAGTCGACAGCCCTGTCGACTTGGGAGTCGACTTGGTTGGACCCAAGTCGACAGCCCTGTCGACTTGGCTGTCGACTTGGTTCAGCCGGGCAGTTTTGCCTGTGCACCATTTTGGGGTTTTGGTTAGGTTTTGGGGCCAGATTCGGTTTTAAGGGCTGAGATTGGAATTAGGGTTTAATCCTAAGGTTGAAACTAATCCTAATCTCTATAAATAAGCCCCTAACCTAACCCTAAATCATCATTATTCATTCAAGTAACTAAACTATGGCAAAATCATTCCTCTCATGGCCTCCACTCTCTTCATAAAATTCCTAAGTCATTTCTATGAGAGATTTTCAATGCATACAAGTGTTTTCAAGCTTGTATGAGTGTCATTAGCTTGCATTCAAGTCAAGTTTCCATATTTACATCATAAAGCAAGAGTTTTGATCATTTTGGCTCAAGGGTTTTTCTATTGGAGCTTTCATATTGGGTTTATTTGATTGCATAAGGGCTTTGTCTCAATCTTATATTTGCTTATACTCATTTGAGTCTTCATAAGCATTGTAAGCCCTTTTACCTTCTTTTTAAACTCTAAAGTTAATGAATTATGCAAGTTGTGTTTGATCATTATGATATGCAAGTTTATCATGTTATGTTATGCAAGTATGCCATGTTATGATATGCAAGTTTACCATGTTATGCTATGCAAGTTTGCCATGTTATGATATGCAAGTTTATCATGTTATGTTATGCAAGTATGCCATGTTATGATATGCAAGTTTACCATGTTATGCTATGCAAGTTTGCCATGTTATGATATGCAAGTTTATCATGTTATGTTATGCAAGTTTGCCATGTTATGATATGCAAGTTTATCATGTTATGTTATGCAAGTTTGCTATGTTATGATATGCAAATTTGCCATATGATATGCAAGTTATGTTATGCAAGTTTGGGTTGATCATTTTGCTCATGTTATCATGTTATGCAAGCTTATCTTGGGTTTATGAGCTTAAAGCTTCAAGCTTTATGCTAAAGGTTGCATTTTGGCAACATGTAAGTTATCATATCCCTTATGATAACTTGCATGTGAGGCTAAATGCGAACTTATGGCAACTTCTACTTGTCATTTATCACCATGTATCACTTATATGCTAAGTTTGGTTTTATGCATACTTTTGAGGCCTAATGATGCAATATGCAAGTATATGAACATATGTACATTTCATATGCCACCATGTTAAACTTGTGGCTTCAACACCATTTATCATCTTTATGCCAAGTTCCCTCTTTCTATCCTTTATGCGCTATTGCGATTATGTAAGCGATGGGATTGCGTTTGGGGTTGCGTAAACTTAAAAGACATGAAAACATAAGATTGGGAATTTACCTATTAAGTTAGGTCTACACAAATTCTTGAAAACTTGTAATATGTTTTGGAAACATGATGGACATGACACTTAGAAAATATAAGTGTGACCAACTCGAGGTTGGGTTGAGTTTGTAGCGTAAACCTACCCGGAACCGACCGGCTTAACTAGTTGCTACAAACAATAGGACCCAATGTGAGAAGTTGGTCATGTTGTACCATGAACCCGAGGTTAGACCAAGTTGTGGTGTAAAGCTACCCGGAACCGACCGGCTTAAATAGTAACCGCAACAAAGTCTAATGTGAGAGGTTAAGGCACATTAATTAATTAATGCCTCATGATTAGGGTTAAGTCATGGTCCACTTAATACTTAACCAATTTGGGCTTGGTAGATTAATCAGGGTTAAGTCGTGAACTCATCGTTACACTTAACCAAGTTAATCCATGATTAGCAAGAGGGTTAAACTGTACTTAACACACTAGAAAATGCTAGCAATAGGGGTCCACTCCAGCAGTAATCCCAAGTTTGTATCATTAAGACCCTAGGGACTAGGCTAGGGTGGGGGCACGATTACTGGACTTGAGGTAAGTGACCAAAAACGACGGCAGAGTGGTACGCCGGTGTAGTTCCGGATGGACTATGGTCGTGCACGTAGTCCGTAGCCGGAGAAAACATGCACGGGTACCAGTAGATCGAGACTGTGCACTTATGTTTATGGTGTCCAGGGGTTTACACCCTAGGGCTTGATACACCCGAAGGGTGGACCCGGCACAGTCCGACTACAATTATGTTTGGGCCGTATTGACACCAACACGTGACGAGTTAGGCTTAGGGAGCCGATCGATTAGACCGTTTGGTTGGACCTCGTATTAGGGTCATTTCATGTTATTGGGTCAAAGCTTGGGCCAAGGGATCAATACTTGTTTATTCAAGTCATGTAAGTTAACTAGTACACCTGTGGTGCAAAACCTTAATCCTGAGTATGCGATGACACCTTTTTATCTATCATGTCAGCATGTAGTTATCCTTATGTTCATCTCAGTTTTCATCATGCCAGTTAACTTTATTAGTTTATATACTGATGGTAGTAGGGCTTACTCAGTCTTTTTGACTGACCTGTTTTTCTTTCGCCTCTTTTCTTCCGTTCCCCCCCCCCAGGTTCTCAGGGTGGGAATATTGGAGCTTAGCTTGGATTTCTGATCGCTTGCTTGTGGGATTTTAGCTCATGTACGGTCTTGACATGAAGCTAGCTATGGTTATCACTTATTTTGGGGATAGTACTTATGTACTTCAGTTTTTCAGTGATGTTGTTTTTATCTAGACTTGTGTATTTGGAAAGTTGACATTATGTTGTACCAGACTTGGTTTGAAATAGTTTGAAATCTTCTGCTGTTTTACTTATCTTATTTACTCTGTTTACATATATACATATGTTCTTGTTCTGCCTTGATATATCATTATGCATGTTTACCCGATTCAAACGCCCCTCCAAAGTCAGAGTGCTTGCAAGAGCCACCCTGGCGGAGGTGGGGTGTTACATTTGGTATCAGAGCATATGGTTTACGAGAAGGAACAAAAAGGTTTTTAAAAAATTTTGGAAAACTATTTTCAAAACCAAGTATAAAGTATTTTCCAAAGAAAAGTCTAGTTTATTTTAAAGGCTATTCCCCAAAAAGCCATTAGCAAAAATTCCTTCGTTTTTCTCCATTTTGAATCTATCTTTTTCTTCGTTTTCAGTATGGCCGGTAACTTTGCCATTCCGGAAGGCGCTCAATTACCTATTTGGTTTAGGAAATACATGGGGGAAAGGGCAAGTGAAGCCGACCCCGCGGACATTCCTCCTCCTCCTCAGCATCCACAAGCGGATTTCGCGGAGATTTGCAAAGACTTTAAGGCGATGGGTTGCAAGAATTTTGTTGGGATGGAGACTTCTGTTGAGGCAAGAAACTGGTTAAAGGAAACTGAAGACCTCTTTGCTACCTTAGATGTAGAAGATCGTAGGAAAGTTCTGTTGGCGGTATGGTTATTGAAAGGGGAAGCTGCTTATTGGTGGGTAGTCACCACCACTACTAGACCAATTGAGACTTGGGATGAGTTCAAAAGAAGGTTTGGACTGAGGTTTTTATCGTCAGCAGAGGAGAACCTTCAGATGGAGAGGTTCCTATCACTAAAGCAAGGGGACATGACTATTAGGGAATACGTGGATAAGTTTAATCAACTTGCTCGGTTCGGTTTAGACTTGGTTAACACAGCTCAGAAGAAGGCCATGCACTTTGCTCTAGGACTAAACGAGCCATTGCGCGGTTTGGCCATATCTCATATACCCATCGGAGCAACCTTCGAGAGTTTGGTAAATATGGCCCTGCTTCAAGAGGAAGATAAGAAGGAAAAAAGGTGCTTTACTTGTGGAAGCTCGACTCATCTAAACAAGGATTGCAGAAAAAGGAAGGGCACTTGCTTTAACTGTGGAGAAATGGGACACTTCACTAGGGATTGCCCGAAGAAGCAAGGGCAAGGCCAGGGCCAGACTCAGCGTGCTGGACCTTCGGGAGGGCAAGTTCATGCTCTCAATGCCGCTCCAGTTCCCGATCGAGGTAGTATTTCTGTTGAAAGTCTTGTTTACATTTCTGATTTTCCTGTTCGTACTTTGTTTGATTCTGGCGCATCGCATAGTTTATTTCATCTGGTTTAGTTGAAAGTTTGCACCTAAGTACTAGTCTAGTTAATGATCCCGTGTGTGTTTCAAATCCAATTGGGGGTTCCGCCCATTTGTCTATTATCTACGTGGATTTGAAAATCTCTATCTTGAGTATAGAATTCTCGCGTGATGCTTATATTCTCGGTTTCATGGGGTATGGGTTGATTTTGGGCATGGATTGGTTGTCCAGTTTTGGAGCCATTCTTGATTTTTTTGAGCATAGGGTTGAGAGGCTCATGACTCGCCTCGGTAATACCCTAAAAATTTCTAGTAACCCTATGAGTCCCGTCATGTTGTGTTATTTTGAATCCCTCAACTCGTCTATCGATAGTTTGCAATCGGTGAGGGTGGTCCGAGAATATCCTGATATCTTGGGTGAAGTGAAGGGGGTTACCCCTAAACGAGAGATAGATTTCCGCATTTATCTGGTTGATAATGCCAAGATAGTTTCGTGGCCGGTTAGGCACATGGCCCCGCAAGATGAGAGTTAAGAAAGCAAGTCAAGGAGTTGCTTGAGAAGAACTTCATTAGACGAAGTATATCTGAATGGGGAGCGCCTGTAGTATTTACTACCAAGGCAGATGGTTCTCTTCGACTTTGTGTTGATTATCGTGAGTTAAACAAAGAGAATAGACAACCATTGCCAAGGATCGATGATTTGTTTGATCAGCTTGTAGGAACATCTGTTTTCTCTTGATCTTGCTACTAGATTCCATCAGCTCCGAGTAGCTGAGGATAGTATAGGCAAAACTGCGTTCAGAACTCCAGATGGATTCTTAGAATGGCTGGTCATGCCATTCGGTTTGACTAATGCACCCGCCTACTTCGTGGACTTGATGAGTAGGGTGTCTAGGGAGTTCCTGAACGAGTTTGTGGTAGTCTTTGTAGACGATATCCTGACTTTCTTAAAGAACGAGGAAGAACATGCTAGACATCTCAAGGAGGTGATGGATACGCTTAGAGCGCATCAGTTGAAAGCCAAGTCCTCCAAATGTCATTTTGGAAAAAAAGGAGTTAGATTTCTTGGGCACATAGTTTCTAAGCAAGGCTTAGTGGTGGATCCTGCTAAAGTGGTCGCGGTTCAAAACCGAAAAGCTCCGACGAGGACAATTGAAGTAAGAAGTTCTCTCAGTTTAATTAGTTAGTTAGCGTCCCTTGAGCTTAGACCTACCCTTCTGGATCAAGTAGGAACTTCACAGAAAGAAGACCCGCAGTTAGTCGAGATCATGGACAAGTTGATTCGAGGCGAGATGGTAAGTCACCTCGCTATAGATGACAAGGGATGGCTAATACGCGATGAGAGAAAGAAGGTTCTTGAAGATGCACATCACCCGAGGAGGTGGCCGAGTTTGTCCCAAGGTGCATGTTGTGCCAACAGGTTAAAGGCCGAGTCATAGAAGCCCGGTGGGCTATTATATCCATTGGAGGTCCCCGCAATGGAAGAGGGAAAAGCGTCACGAAGGATTTCGTGGATGGACTGCCTAGATCAAGAAAGGGAATAAGAGCATGTGGGTCATAGTAGGTAGACTCACGAAGAGTGCTCATTTCACTCCGGTAAAGAGCGAAAGGACTGCATTATAACTAGCGACAGTTTACTTTCAAGAAATAAAGCGGTTGCACGGGGTTCCCTAAAGGATAGTTAGTAACCATGACTCAATTTTCACTAGCCAGTTTTGGAATAGTCTACGGGAAGTCATGGGCAAGCGACTGAATCTAAGTACGGCCTATCATTCACAGGCGGATGGTTCATTTCGTTCAAGCATGAGTTATAGAAAATCACGTTAGTAAGAGCAATTGGCAACATGGATTGGTATTTTCAAGAAAAGTTCTGCTGCGTGGAATACTTTATAGTAAGTAAACGAGATCCAGGATTCACTGGTGAATTTTGGAGAGCTTGCATGAAACCATGAGGTCATAGTTATGTTTAAGCCAAGAATGATAGAAGAGTAAGTGAAATAGGAAGACGAGAGGCGACAATGAAATGGGTTCCAACTCATATTTGGAAATAAGAGTTAAGAAGCTAAGAAATCATGAGGTAAAAGACGGTCAAAGCACAGTGGAGTTAAGCTCAAGGAAACGTGACTTAGAAGACTGAAGGCTAGATACGCGCATCATATCTCTTTTTAAGAGCATATCCTTGATCCTTGTTTTCCTGTGGAACTTACTCGCATGTTATCTTTTTACGTATATCCTCTCGGTCCCATTCTCGGTCCTATTTCTGTCGGGAGGTATGACTTATTGGCTATTAATACATGTCAGGGTTTGGAGGGGTCCTTTAGGTTGACTAAACCTTTTGGGCTTTTATAGAATATGGGTTGGGTTAGGAAGGGATTTCTTGTAATCCGAAAGAAGTATATCCTGCTTATCTTCCCGATCTCTTTGTAGCATATCTTTTGCTATCCATGTTTGTCTTGATTATCTAGTTTATCATGTTAATCTTGTCATGAGAACCTTAGGTAGAAACCCTTTGGATGAAACATGTGTTTGAAACATGTTATGCTTGATGGTTGCAAGTGATTGCAAGTGTTTGCAAGTGGTTACTCGTGGATGCATTATACACATTAGGCACTAGATCGGCTCACACACTCCTCATATTGCATATGCATGAGTGTTTATGCTTATTCATGGATGAATATGTTATGTTATCACATGGACTTTGCATATGGATGTATGTTATGTGCACACATATAGATGTTATACATTATGTTAGGAATTGCATACATATGGATTCATTTCACTAACATAATTTGCATTGATGATATTTGCATTAGATAAGTACATATACACACACCTTTGCATATGTTCATACAACATTTAGAATCTTGTAAGGACAATGATTGCTCGTGGATGATGTTTTGAGTAGATGGATGTTGGATGGTAGGGTATGTTCTTCCTAACTTAGAGATTTCGGGGACGAAATCCTTTAAGGAGGGGAGAATGTAACAACCCGTATTTCTATTAACCTGTTATAACATAAATCGAGGCAGAATTCTAAAATCTGAATCAAGGGAAATGGGCTATGCCATTGCGTTCGTCTCGGAAAAATACGCGAAATAGAGTCCGAGTTTTCGAAAATCGGAGTCCGTATGACCCGATTAAGGCCCAATGAAGTTTTCAGAAAATTTCAAGTTCAAAACAGATTTCGAATTTCGGGTTCAAAATTCGAAAAACGGTCAGATTGGGCTAGACGGGAAAATTCCCGCCAGAGCACCCAAGTCGACAGCCCTGTCGACTTGGGAGTCGACTTGGTTGGACCCAAGTCGACAGCCCTGTCGACTTGGCTATCGACTTGGTTCAGCCGGGCAGTTTTGCCTGGTGCACCATTTTGGGGTTTTGGTTAGGTTTTGGGGCCAGATTCGGTTTTAAGGGCTGAGATTGGAATTAGGGTTTAATCCTAAGGTTGAAACTAATCCTAATCTCTATAAATAAGCCCCTAACCTAACCCTAAATCATCATTATTCATTCAAGTAACTAAACTATGGCAAAATCATTCCTCTCATGGCCTCCACTCTCTTCATAAAATTCCTAAGTCATTTCTATGAGAGATTTTCAATGCATACAAGTGTTTTCAAGCTTGTATGAGTGTCATTAGCTTGCATTCAAGTCAAGTTTCCATATTTACATCATAAAGCAAGAGTTTTGATCATTTTGGCTCAAGGGTTTTTCTATTGGAGCTTTCATATTGGGTTTATTTGATTGCATAAGGGCTTTGTCTCAATCTTATATTTGCTTATACTCATTTGAGTCTTCATAAGCATTGTAAGCCCTTTTACCTTCTTTTTAAACTCTAAAGTTAATGAATGATGCAAGTTGTGTTTGATCATTATGATATGCAAGTTTATCATGTTATGTTATGCAACTATGCCATGTTATGATATGCAAGTTTACCATGTTATGCTATGCAAGTTTGCCATGTTATGATATGCAAGTTTATCATGTTATGTTATGCAAGTATGCCATGTTATGATATGCAAGTTTACCATGTTATGCTATGCAAGTTTGCCATGTTATGATATGCAAGTTTATCATGTTATGTTATGCAAGTTTGCCATGTTATGATATGCAAGTTTATCATGTTATGTTATGCAAGTTTGCTATGTTATGATATGCAAGTTTGCCATATGATATGCAAGTTATGTTATGCAAGTTTGGGTTGATCATTTTGCTCATGTTATCATGTTATGCAAGCTTATCTTGGGTTTATGAGCTTAAAGCTTCAAGCTTTATGCTAAAGGTTGCATTTTGGCAACATATAAGTTATCATATCCCTTATGATAACTTGCATGTGAGGCTTAATGCGAACTTATGGCAACTTCTACATGTCATTTATCACCATGTATCACTTATATGCTAAGTTTGGTTTTATGCATACTTTTGAGGCCTAATGATGCAATATGCAAGTATATGAACATATGTACATTTCATATGCCACCATGTTAAACTTGTGGCTTCAACATCATTTGTCATCTTTATGCCAAGTTCCCTCTTTCTATCCTTTATGCGCTATTGCGATTATGTAAGCGATGGGATTGCGTTTGGGGTTGGGTAAACTTAAAAGACATGAAAACATAAGATTGGGAATTTACCTATTAAGTTAGGTCTACCCAAATTCTTGAAAACTTGTAATATGTTTTGGAAACATGATGGACATAACACTTAGAAAATATAAGTGTGACCAACTCGAGGTTGGGTTGAGTTTGTAGCGTAAACCTACCCGGAACCGACCGGCTTAACTAGTTGCTACAAACAATAGGACCCAATGTGAGAAGTTGGTCATGTTGTACCTTGAATCCGAGGTTAGACCAAGTTGTGGTGTAAAGCTACCCGGAACCGACCAGCTTAACTAGTAACCGCAACAAAGTCTAATGTGAGAGGTTAAGGCACATTAATTAATTAATGCCTCATGATTAGGGTTAAGTCATGGTCCACTTAATACTTAACCAATTTGGGCTTGGTAGATTAATCAGGGTTAAGTCGTGAACTCATCGTTACACTTAACCAAGTTAATCCATGATTAGCAAGAGGGTTAAACCGTACTTAACCCACTAGAAAATCCTAGCAATAGGGGTCCACTCCAGCAGTAATCCTAAGTTTGTATCATTAAGACCCTAGGGACTAGGCTAGGGTGGGGGCACGATTACTGGACTTGAGGTAAGTGACCAAAAACGACGGCAGAGTGGTACGCCGGTGTAGTTCCGGACGGACTATGGTCGTGCACGTAGTCCGTAGCCGGAGAAAACATGCACGGGTACCAGTAGATCGAGACTGTGCACTTATGTTTATGGTGTCCAGGGGTTTACACCCTAGGGCTTGATACACCCGAAGGGTGGACCCGGCACAGTCCGACTACAATTATGTTTGGGCCGTATTGACACCAACACGTGACGAGTTAGGCTTAGGGAGCCGATCGATTAGACCGTTTGGTTGGACCTCGTATTAGGGTCATTTCATGTTATTGGGTCAAAGCTTGGGCTAAGGGATCAATACTTGTTTATTCAAGTCATGTTAGTTTGCTAGTACACCTGTGGTGCAAAACCTTAATCCTGAGTATGCGATGACACCTTTTTATCTATCATGTCAGTATGTAGTTATCCTTATGTTCATCTCAGTTTTCATCATGCCAGTTAACTTTATTAGTTTATATACTGATGGTAGTAGGGCTTACTCAGTCTTTTTGACTGACCTGTTTTTCTTTCGCCTCTTTTCTTCCGTTCCCCCCCCCCCCCCCCCAGGTTCTCAGGGTGGGAATATTGGAGCTTAGCTTGGATTTCTGATCGCTTGCTTGTGGGATTTTAGCTCATGTACGGTCTTGACATGAAGCTAGCTATGGTTATCACTTATTTTGGGGATAGTACTTATGTACTTCAGTTTTTCAGTGATGTTGTTTTTATCTAGACTTGTGTATTTGGAAAGTTGACATTATGTTGTACCAGACTTGTTTTGAAATAGTTTGAAATCTTCCGCTGTTTTACTTATCTTATTTACTCTATTTACATATATACATATGTTCTTGTTCTGCCTTGATATATCATTATGCATGTTTACCCGATTCAAACGCCCCTCCAAAGTCAGAGTGCTTGCAAGAGCCACCCTGGCGGAGGTGGGGTGTTACATGCAACATCTCGACTAGATCTCGCACCATCATCAGGAAGACGAAGAGTATTCATGAGATTTCCACCATCCCACGTCCTTCTATCAAACTCGAAGATAAGTGCTTTAATCTCTGCTGTAATAATTTTTGCTAATAAATTAGGGGAAGTTGAGGAATTTTTAAAAACTCTGTTTCATCTCACTCCCCAAATTCTGGCGATTGTTGTAGTTATAGAAATCCTTGCTATCATCTTCAACTTCTTATTAGATGCTGAAATTTTGATTAGTTCATCAATGATATCATGTAATTTGGTTGAATTGGTTTTAAGTTTTAACTCCTATTAAACATACTTCCACACATCTGACAAGTACGAACAGTTAAAGAGTACGCGATCCCTGTCCTCTTCATTGCAGTATCATAATTTACACTTGTTGTCCATATGTCGGTACAATTTACTTACCTTTGTAGTGTGTTAATCTTATCTAAATAGGCAAGATAGGAAACAAATGCATATTTCTGCACTATAGGCTGCTTCCAAATGAAAGATGCCCATTCAAGTTTGGGTGTAGGTGGATATATGAATTGTTTACCCCCAAATAATATTAAAACCTGTTTGGATGTTGGTGATTGAATGGATGTTAATCATTGTCGTGATTTTAATCACTCCACGGTATTGATTAAGTGATTGGCAGTGATGGCCTGAAATCTATTGTTTTATAACGTCGTTTTGCTGTTAGGCAAATGGACGAAGTTTTAAGTTATAAAATTTATTTTATAATTGAATTAAAATTTTCGGGTTTATTTTATATAAGTTAATTAAAATAGAAATTTTATAAATATATTTCTATTTAAAAATAATGTTTCACGGAAGGGGTTAATAATTGTGTATATAAAAAAATACTTATGTCATTTTATAAACAGAAAGTCAGAGATGTATGGGTTAGTTAAATTGAATAATTGCTTTTATAGAAAAATTAAATGACATTTTTATTTAATTAAATTATTAATAATTAAGTTATTAATTAATTTAAGGGTAAAAGATAAATGGAAATCAGTTAACAACTTAACTGATGCTTACGGTTGGCAAAATCAACAGTTTTGTAATTTAATTTTGACGATTGGGTTAATTTGATTTAAATTAATCTAATCGAAGATTTTCCGGATATTTGTTAAACTTAACAAATATTATTCGAAGTTAGTTAATCTATGATTACCTATATTTTAAAGTGATTATCGGATTTTTTATTTTTAATAAAGTTAATCATGATTTAATAATCTTTTAAAAATGATAAAATTTTCTATTTCTAGTTAATAATGAAATTAACCACTTTAAATGTAGTTAAAGTTGAAGTTATTAATTTTTAATGAATATTAAGTAAAGCGATTACTTTTAAAGTGAATACTTAATTTAATAAGTGATCAAATGGAAATAAGTTTTGATTTCAGTCTAGTAAGAGTTTTATAAAAGGATTTATAATCCAAGTTTACAAACAAGGTTTGTAAATGGGATTTGTAGGCTAATGCGGGAGTTTCAATTAGATTTTATTTGATTAAGTAAAATGAGTATGGTTAAAATAAGACTTAAAGGGGTTTGGTAAATATTTACTTAATAAATTAAGTAAAGAGATTATAAGGAAGTTACCAATGTAAGAAATGGTGTAACAACCCGGAAAATTCGAACCAATTTAAAAAATTTATTTTGATGATTTTAGTGAATTTTAGATATTTAAAATGAATTATTTTAAATAGTAATGATGAGAAATTTATTTTGAATAGAATTAGAACGTATATATTTATTTGAATCGAAGTTAGAACATAAATATTTTATTTTAATTATAAAAGCAATTGGAAATGGCGCGGTAGTTAGAAAATTCGATTTCAAATTTCAAATGAATGTACAGGATTCAAAATAAACCGGATTTTAGCGAAACTAGAAATATTAGAATCTATTTGAGAATATCTTTCCAATGAATCCGAAAAATCAAAATTTCATAGCAGGAATAAAAAGTTATATCCAATTGAAAATTCAGAATAGTCGCTATGGAAAATATAGCCCTTAAAATGGAAATTTTGCAAACGACCTCCGTTTTCGACGAAACAACTTTTGTTAGATCCGGGATGTCAAATTATTGCTAGATTCCAAAATTTATAATTTTGGGATTAATATGTGAGTGTGGCAAAAGAAAACGTGTTTTAACAGTTTCAGTCAATTTGGATCGGCCAGAAAATAGCCATTTATCAAATGGTCTTCAAATTCGACAAAATTAGTCTGGTTAGGACCGTATCGTCAATAGGAACCTAGAAATAATTTTTTTGGAATTTTAGAGTCCATGTGTGGTCCCGGTAAATTAAAATGTGCATTCAAATTGAATATATATTGATTTAAATGTTAATTTAAATCAAAATTGATCGAAACGATAGAATTGGCTAACGAAACATATCCCAGTTTGTTCGGAATGAGGGTAATACGCTAGGGATGACAGTCATTGGGCCTCGTTTGGGGTTCAAAAGAAAAGTCAACTTTTTGAAATATAAAATAAATAAATATATAACACAACCTCCCCTCTTCTACCTTCTCTCTCCCTGTTACTTTCAGAAATCAAACGTAAATAAATAAAAGAGGAAAACATTCTAGCCCGTCGCTCCTCTACCCACCGCCGTCCAGGCGCTGCCGCGACCCCCCTCCCCCTCAGATGATCGACCGCCGCCCCCTCCACCTCTGTCCATCTCCCAATGTCGCCCCATTCCTGAAACCCTAGCTGGAAACCCCCAAATCGAGGAGAGGAAAGTCGTCGCCACTCCGTGAGCCCCAATGTCGACTATTCGACCACCCACGACCTTCTGCGCCACCTCCTCCACGCCCTCCGACCGTCTGCCGACTATGAAGTCCCTCCTCAGAAGAAACCTGAATGAAAAAAAGTGAGTTTTATTTTGTTTTACTTAATGTAGTAATTTAAGTTACTAATTGAGCAACAATTATGTTATAAATAACATTGTTTGATAAAGACGTGATTTTTAACTTGGTTAAGAAGTGATTTTCAACTTGATAAAGACGTGATTTTTAACTTGATAAAGAAGTGATTTTTAACTTGATAAAGGCGAGATTTTTATTATGGTAAAGACGTGATTTTTAATATATAAAAGTTAAGATTATATTTTTAAGTCAAGAAAGATTATATTTTTTATTTAAAGAAAGTCAAGCTTTTTATTTAAAGAAAGTTTAGATTTTTATTTTAAGAAAGATAAGATGTTTATTTAAATAAAAATATGATTTTTAAGCGAAGAAGAAAATATGATTTTTATGTATTCAGTAGCGGTATAAAAATGTGATCTTTACATATAAAGATTTGATTTTTATTTATGGGTATAACATAAGAAGAAGTGATTTTTAATATATATATAGCGATGTAAAAATCTGATTATATATATATAACGATATAAAAATATGATTTTTACTATAAACAGCGTGAAAAGAATTGCGATGGAACTGGTGGAAAACAAATCGAAATCTGAACCGTTCAGAACTAAAGAATAAGGGAGTGGAACCCAAAGGTGAGAACTCCTCACTGAAAGTTTCTTATACAGTTATTTATTTTATAACTGCATATATGAATTGCTCCCCGTCGTCCACAGACCATGGACGACTTGTTTGATTGTTTGGTTTGGTTGATTAGATTATTTGGTTGAATTTGGTTGTTTGGGTGAAATGAATTGATTAGATTGGTATGTGTATGGCGCAGGCCATTATTAGACTAGGGATAAAGCTATGCCTTATCCCGTTTCTAGTAACGAGCCGTTATGCCCCCGAAATTTTCTAAAATATGTTAGAACAATAAAAATATCATTTTTATTGTGTAAATGAACCGAATAAAATATTTTATCATTAAAAATATAATTTTTAACGTTGATGTGAATAAAATAAATATTCATTACAAATCAGACGATTTGTTTATGAACACCCATTTTACTGATATGGATTGGGACGATAAATTTTACACATCGCCCAACTGTACAAATAAAATTCATTATTTGTTGATTGAAACCCCACACGGGTATTGGGATGATAGTGGACATACACTAATCCCAATATTTAGTTGTATGTCGGTCGATTGATTGACAAAATGTTATAAGCGTTAAATATTTATATTTAACGCTTATACAGTGTAGAATGCACTCTGGATGATGGATGATTATTTATCACTTTTGTATACGTGTATTGTATGAAATCCATATAATCAAATTATATGGTAATTGACTGTGTCTGATTCCAGTTCAGAAATAATGAATATTTTAAAATAACGATTATTTTAAAATAACGAATATTTTTAAATATTATTCAGAAAAGAATAAAAATATAATTTTGATGTCCGATTTAGGATGGATACGAATATATTTAAATATATAAATCCGTGTTGATTAGATTAACGCCATTTTGACATGAACGATATTTATATCGATTTTATTCATTTTTATAATGAATATCGAAAAGGAAATGATTTCGAAATATAATGTTTTGAAAATATTATCATTTATATATTAATAATATGGAATATTCAATTTTGATTTGAAACTGAATATGAAGTTGAAATCGTTTTGAAAACGAATTTAAAACGATTTATAAAATATGATTTAAATGGAAATCAACGAAATACATGTTATATTTATATATATATATATATTATATAATATAATGGCCTGAATAGAACGCGCCGCACTGCGGCAGTTCGCGAATTTCGACCATTGACTTCGAATGGACATTACGAGAGATCTGACCGTCGTATTCTCCTAAAACCAGAACCGTTGGGTTCGTATCGAAAAGGGCTTTCTAACGAATATTAAAGATTTGAAATCTAACGGTTGGATTTGGAATTATGTCCAAAAAAAATTTGGAAAAGGTCGCTGTAAGTGCAGTTCGATGCCCGTTTATGGAAATCAACTGTACGGGCCTTGATAAAATTATTAAAATATTAATAACTTGTGTAAAATCATTAGAAATGATTTGGAAAGAATTAGGATGAAAAATTCCATATTTGAAAAGATAAAAATAGTTTTTTATCGAAATGAACTTCTTTTGAACTAGAATTATAATCTAATTATTTTTAAAATAAATAAATTGGATTTGAAATGGTTTTAAAAATAACCAGAATTCCCAATATATAAATTGGAAATGGATTTGAATCGAAATTGTCTTCGGAATATTTCGATGTTGGATTTCGTGATTATACAGCTATTGTTATGGAGATTTGAAAGATATATTTATATCGTTATTTTCAATATGGTATTTGTTGGTTGTAGTATTTGATATTGAATATAAGCCGATATATTTTCTATTCAAAGCCTTGTATTTAATATCAAATGGGATTTTTGTTTTTTCGTGAACGGTGTCTTCAGTAACACTATTCTTAAACCCCATGTAAAGAGAATAAATCTTTTAATTAAGATCATTAGAGTTTCCAATTATATTTAATAATTGGAATAAAATGGAATGTGAATGGGGTTTATCGTGAACTGTGTTTTTAACGACATTCGTTCTTTAACACGATTTACAGTTAAATGTGATTTGGAATTTATAAATCTTTTGTTATGATTTAAAGGAGATTTTCCAAAGTAAAGTTTTCCAATTCAACATATTAAATTGGAATTGAATGGAATTCAATTTGGTAATAATCGAAGTAAGCTTCTGTAGAGGAAGACGGTTAATATATATATGGAATTTAAAAGGCCTTGTCGTTATTCCATTTATATTATCGGTTGGATATGGAAGTTTATATCAATTATATATATCGATTTGTTTTCCATGAAGATTCCACTGTTAATGGAATGTGACTTTGGGTTGTCGTGAGTGGTATCTTTAATAATATTGTTCTTATACCCAATGGAGTTAAGAAAATCAGAAACTAACTGGAGATTAGTTAAGTTGAAGGGTTTCCTGGGTATTGAACGGATGTTGGTTTCGGCCTTCCGGGTTAATACTTAGGGAATTGTTCACTTGCTAATTTACGGTTAGAGGCTGATGGAATGGAATGTGATTTTGGGTTTATCGTGAACCGTGTTTTAAAGGACATTGGTTCTTTAACCCAGTTAAAGACAGGAATAAGATTTTGGGTTGTCGTGAATGGTATCTTTAATAATACTTCTCTTAGACTCAATAGGGTTAAGAAAACCAGAAACTAACTGGAGATTAGTTAAGTTGATTGGTTTCCTGGGTATTGATCTGATGTTGGTTTCGGCCTTCGGGGTTAATACTTAGGAAATTGTCCACTTGCTAATTTACGGTTAAAGGCTGATGGAATGGAATGTGATTTTGGGTTTATCATGAACCGTGTTTTAAATGACATTGGTTCTTTAACCCAGTTAAAGACAGGATATGATTGCCCAAGTTAAACAATCGTTAATATTGATTCTAGGGAAGATTAAAACCAAGTGGAGTTTTAATGCATCTTTAATTAGATTGAAATGAAATCCAAAGGAAGATTAAAGAATAAATTTAAAGAATTTATCTTTGACAAAATTAATTGGAACCTTTCCAAAAGTATAAGAATATTTGAATAAAGGAATATTCTGAATTGGAATGAGGCGTATGTTGTGTTTTTATAGCACTTATTTATTATATACGCGAGTTATTCAGAAAGATCGGGTTTATCCCATTCTGAATAATTGATTCGACGATATGTCGAGGATGAAGACGGTGGTTGAAGACCGGAGGTCTTCACATCGTTTGGATGATTATCGATGTCTTGATTGGGCTGTACACCCAAGACAAGGTAATAAATGGTGATCGTCCAGATGTACTTGGAGATCGACCGGATATGCGAGGGCCTCTCCCCTGTATTGGACATATAGGGGAGGAATAAGGTGCCTCCGGTTTCGTTTAGACCCAGAACGAACTTGTAAATGGATGTGTGTCTGACATCGGATTTCGCTCTGTGTGATTGATAGACATCGGTTGCATAGCGTGAATTGCCTGTGTGGCATGCTGAGATGCAAATGATCAAGGCTTCTGTTGAATAGCAGAGTCTTGTGGTTGATGATCAAAGCACGGCTTTGATATAGCATAGCTTTGTGTAGCGTTGATTCGCGAGCCTCACACCCGGGTGTGCACCAGAAACGGGAGAGGACTTCAGGGAGGACATGCGTTTCTTTCTAGCTAGGAGTGGTGTCAGTGTTTTGCAAACCCTGACATTTTACTTATGTGGATGATGGATAGCGAGGCGCCTCGGCAATATCGGTCGTTCCAGGGCCAATAGTTTGGTCGGGATATGACCAGTTTACGCCCCATAGGGCGGGGAAACGCATTGTTCAGGCATTTTAATCCACTTCGTGTGGACTCGCCCTGACGATCCAAGGTGCAGTTGTGGCTGTCCCTGAGACATGGTAGGCTAGATTGTCTCGAAGCGGTAAGGACGATCAGTCGCCTTGGTTCACAGACGGAAATACAACTTCCAATACGTGACATTTCGGTTTTGATTGTAGAGCTTATTATGGCGACATAGTGGTATGGGGCACTTACGCCGTCTATAATTGATACTTATGATTGAAATTGTTTTGACACTATACACTTAGTAATAACAAAAGATGAAATTTCACATACCAAGCATTTTTGGCTATTATAAGGTAAAAACTCTATCCTCCGGCTTGCGTTGCATTGTGTGATAGGACCTGAGTCTTAAAATAGCTTCATTGTTCTTTATTTAGCATTGTGCTGTTTGTTTTATGCACTGGTATTCATGGGGGTAAACCCGTTCCGTGTTATATGGCGTGGTCCCTTGATTTACCTAACTTTAAAATCAAATTAATAACTATTTTAGTTCTCACACCGGTCACATAACTGACCTGGAGTTTATTGTTTTATCCTAAACTTTGGGTGCCCCTATTTTCCGCACGGGCAGCTAGAAGTTTTGGTTTTGCAGATTTATAGTAACAGGATCTTGATTTACAGCTGAAGCGATATTCGGAAGTCTCTATATCCGTGTATTACTTTCAGTTATGTTTTGTATTGTTTTCCGCTGCTGTGTATTTAAATGTAATTTAAATCTCTGATATTGATCAAATGTATATGATTTATTCATACTCTGCATATTCTTGTATTCTGATGAAATTGTTGTAATAAGAATGAAATATTCTTCTGTTTGTGTTCTGATTTGTCATGTTCTCAAAGCAATCCGTTCTTCCTCTTCTCTTCGTAGACCAGGGAAGTTTTGGGTCCTTACAGTGGTATCAGAGCTTTGGTTTACAGAGCTCGATAACAAGACACATTAGAACCAAATGAAAGAATTCATCAGAGATTAGATTAGCAATATCCAATGAGAATGACTCGTTAGAGATGGGATCAGCAGTATCCTAGAATGAGTCCGAAGAGTGTTGTTTTTGAAATAAAAATGAAAACAAATTTTGTTTTGAAATTTAAACCTTCTTATTCGTATTTGAATATCTATTTTAAATTGATTTGGACTATCAGGTATATAGAGATTTTAATATACGTCTGATCCACGTATATTTGAAGCCTCCAATATACTAGATAGATATAGAATCACATTCTAGTCGCCTGGGAATGATTCTGATGATGGGTACCCATCATCAGTGTTGTGTTTGAGTTTCGAAAGTGAGATAGCTATATATTTCCATTAGACTGGTGTGAGAACTAAAAACTTTTTCAGGATTATTTGTTGTGATTCGGCATCAAAAACATGATTTTCTGTATATATGTCAAAATTATGAATTTGAAACGTTAATTCACTAATTGATTGATGGTTGTGTTGTATGATTAATTGTTATCTAATAAAACCATTATGTGAATGTAAGGTAAATTTAGCCAAATTTTATCAAATGTTGAACTGAATTGAAAATTGTTTGAAATTGCATACATGTACATGCATATATACTGAACAGGTCATAGCAAGGAGGCTAGAGCAGAGGAATAAAAAAAATCCCGACAAATAGGTACATGTTTATTGTATTTCTTGGGGTTTTTGATGATTTTATGAGCCGATTGGCTAGCCGCTTGGCTGTTTCTTTTTCTTTTTGATTAGAGAGGCCTCTGCGGTGGTTTGGGGATTTTCCCGCTACTCCCGTACAAAGGAGGTCATGGCGAAAATTTTCGAAAATTTAGGGTGTTAGCCAAATTTTTGGAAAATTTGAAAAGTTCTTAGAAACTGAAAAGTTGAAGAATTTAAGCCATAATGAAAATAATGAAAGTTGAGTTGGTTTGAAAAACAACTTTCATCTCCATTCCTTTTCGGGGACGAAAAGATTTTAAGTGGGGGAGATTGTAATAACCCAAAAAATCCAAACCAATTTAAAAAAAATATTTTGGTTATTTTAGTGAATTATAGATATTTAAAATGAATTATTTCAAATAATAATGATGACAAATTTATTTTGAATAAAATTAGAACGTATATATTTATTTGAATCGAAGTTAGAATGTAAATATTTTATTTTAATTATAAAAGGAATTGTAAATGGCGTGGTAGTTTGAAAATTCGATTTCAAATTTCAAATGAATGTACAGGATTCAAAAAAAACCGGATTTTAGCGAAACTAGAAATATTAGAATCTATTTGAGAATATCTTTCGAACGAATCCGAAAAATCAAAATTTCATAGCAGGAATAAAAAGTTATATCCAATTGAAAATTCAGAATAGTCGCTATAGAAAATATAGCCCTTAAAAATAGAAATTTTGCAAACGACCTCCGTTTTCGACAAAACCACTTTTGTTGGATCTAAGATGTCAAGTTATTGCTAGATTCCAAAATTTATAATTTTTGGGATTAATTTGTGAGCGTTGCAAAAGAAAATGTGTTTTAACAGTTTTAGTCAATTTGGATCGACTAGAAAATGGCCATTTTTGAAACGGTCTTCAAATTTGACGAAATTAGTTTGGTTAGACCGTGTCGTCAATACAAAGCTAGAAATAAATTTTCTGGAATTTTTAGAGTCCGTAAGTTGTTTTGGTAAATTAAAATGTGCATTCAAATTGAATATATATTAATTTAAATCAAAACTGATCGAAACGACAAAATTGGCTAACAAAACATATCCCATTGTGTTCGGAATGGGGGTAATACACTAGGGACGACAGTCATTGGGCCTCGTCTGGGGTTCAAAAGAAAAGTCAACTTTTTGAAATATAAAATAAATAAATATATAACACAACCTCCCCTCTTCTACCTTCTCTCTCCCCGTTCGTTTCAGAAATCAAACGTAAATAAAAAAAGAGCAAAACATTCCAGCTCGTCGCTCCTCTACCCACCACCGCCCAGGCGCAGCCGCGACCCCCTCCCCATTAGATGATCGGCCGCCACCCCCTCCACCTCTGTTTATCGCCCAATGCCACCCCAGTCTCGAAATCCTTGCTGGAAACCCCCAAATCGAGGAGAGGAAAGCCGTCGCCACTCCTTGAGCCCCAATGCCGACTGTCCGACCACCCACGACCTTCTGTGCCACCTCCTCCGCGCCCTCCGATCGTCTACCGACTGTGAAGCCCCTCCTCGGAAGAAACCTGAATGAAAAAAAAGTGAGTTTTATTTTGTTTTACTTAATGTAGTTATTTAAGTTACTAATTGAGCAGCAATTATGTTATAAATAACATTTTTTGATAAAGACGTGATTTTTAACTTGATAAAGAAGTGATTTTCAACTTGATAAAGACATGATTTTTAATTTGATAAATAAGTTATTTTTAACTTGATAAAGGCGAGATTTTTATTATGGTAAAGACGAGATTTTTATTATGGTAAAGACGAGATTTTTAACATATTAAAGTTAAGATTATATTTTTAAATCAAGAAAGATTATATTTTAATTTAAAGAAAGTCAAGATTTTATTTAAAGAAAGTTTAGATTTTTATTTAAAGAAAGATAAGATGTTTATTTAAATAAAAAATATGATTTTTAAGCGAAGACGAAAATACGATTTTTATATATTCAGTAGCGGTTTAAAAATGTGATCTTTACATATAAAGATTTGATTTTTATTTATGTGTATAACATAAAAAGAAGTGATTTTTAATATATATATATATATATATATATAGCGATGTAAAAATCTGATTATATATATATAACGATATAAAAATATGATTTTTACTATGAACAGCCTGAAAAGAATTACGATGGAATTGGTGGAAAACAAATCCAAATCTGAACCGTTCAGAACTAAAGAATGAGGTAGTGGAACCCAAAGGTGAGAACTCCTCACTGAAATTTTCTTATACAGTTATTTTTATATAACTGCATATATGAACTGTTCCCCGTCGTCCACAGACCATGGAAGACTTGTTTGATTGTTTGGTTTGGTTTATTAGATTATTTGGTTGAATTTGGTTGTTTTGGTGAAATGAATTGATTAGATTGGTATGTGTATGGCGCAGGCCATTATTAGACTGGGGATAAGGCTAGGCCTTATCCCGTTTCTAGTATCGCGTCGTTATGCCGCCGAAATTTTCTAAAATATGTTAGGACAATAAAAATATAATTTTTATTGTGTAAATGAACCGAATAAAATATTTTACGTTAAAAATATAATTTTTAACGTTGATGTGAATAAAATAAATATTCATTTACAAATCAGACGATTTGTTTATGAACACCCATTTTACTGATATGGATTGGGACGAAAAATTTTACACATCGCCCAACTGCACAAATAAAATTCATTATTTGTTGATTGAAACCCCACAAGGGTGTTGGGATGATAATGGACATACACTAATCCCAATATTTAGTTGTATGTCGGCCGATTGATTGACAAACTGTTATAAGCGTTAAATATTTATATTTAATGCTTATACAGTGTAGAATGCATTCAGGATGATGGATGATTATTTATCACTGTTGTTGTATACATGTATTGTATGAAATCCATATAATCAAATTATATGGTAATTGACTGTGTCTAATCTCATAACAAATATTTTAAAATAACGATTATTTTAAAATAACGAATATTTTCAAATAATATTCAGAAAAGAATAAAAATATAATTTTGATGGCCGATTTGGGATGGACACGAATATATTTAAATATATAAAGGCGTGTTGATTAGATTAACGCCATTTTGACGTGAACGGTATTTATATCGATTTTATTCATTCTTATAATGAATATCGAAAAGGAAATGATTTCGAAATATAATGTTTTGAAAATATTATCATTTATATATTAATAATATGGAATATTCAATTTTGATTTGAAATTGAATATGAAGCTGAAATCGTTTTGAAAACGAATTTAAAACGATTTATAAAATACGTTTTAAATGGAAATCGATGAAATATATATTATATATATATAATATAATGACTTGAATAGAACGCGCCGCGCTGCGGCAGTTTGTGAATTTTGACCATTGATTTTGAATGGACTTTATGGGAGATCCGACCATCGGATTGTCCTAAAACCAGAACCGTTGGGTTCGTATCAAAAAGAGCTTTCTAACGAATATTAGAGACTAGAAATCTAACAGTTGGATTTGGAATTATGTCCAATTTTTTTTTGGAAAAGGTCGCTGTAAGTGTAGTTCGATGGCCGTTTATGGAAATTGACTGTACGGGTCTTGATAAAATTATTAAAAATATTAATAATTTGTGGAAAATCATAAGAAATGATTTGGAAAGAATTAGGATGAAAAATTCCATATTTGAAAAGATAAAAATAGATTTTTATCGAAATGAACTTGTTTTGAACTAGAATTATAATCCAATTATTTTTTGAAATAAATAAATTGGATTTGAAATGGTTTTTAAAATAACCAGAATTCCCAATATATAAATTGGAAATGTATTTGAATCGAAATTGTCTTCGGAATATTTCGATGTTGGATTTCGTGATTACACAACTATTGTTATGGAAATTCAAAAGATATATTTATATCATTATTTCCAATATGATATTTGTTGGTTGTAGTATTTGATATTGAATATAAGCCGATATATTTTCTATTCAGAGCCTTGTATTTAATATCAAATGGGATTTTGGGTTTGTCGTGAACGGTGTCTTCAGTAACACTGTTCTTGAACCCCATGTGAAGAGAATAAATCTTTTAATTAAGATTGTTATAGATTCCAATTATATTTTATAATTGGAATAAAATGGAATGTGAATGGGGTTTATCGTGAACTGTGTTTTTAACGACATTCATTCTTTAACCTGATTTACAGTGAAATGTGATTTGGAATATATAAATCTTTTGTTAAGATTTAAAGGAGATTTTCCAACGTAAAGTTTTCCAATTCAACATATTAAATTGGAATTGAATGGAATTCGATTTGGTAATAATCGAAGTAAGCTTCTATTGAGGAAGACAATTAATATATATGGAATTTAAAAGGCCTTGTCGTTATTCCATTTATATTATCGGTTGGATATGGAAGTTTATGTCGATTATATGTATCGATTTGTTTTCCATGAAGATTCCATTGTTAATGGAATGTGATTTTCGGTTATCGTGAATGGTGTCTTTAATAATACTGTTCTTATACCCAATGGAGTTAAGAAAATCAGAAACTAAATGGAGATTAGTTAAGTTAAATGGTTTCCTGGGTATTGACCTGATGTTGGTTTTGGCCTTCGGGGTTAATACTTAGGGAATTGTTCACTTGCAAATTTAGGGTTAGAGGCTGATGGAATGGAATGTGATTTTGGGTTTATCGTGAACCGTGATTTAAAGGACATTGGTTCTTTAACCCAGTTAAAGACAGGATTAAGATTTTGGGTTGTCGTGAATGGTATCTTTAATAATACTATTCTTAGACCAAATGGAGTTAATGTAACACCCCGTAATTCTATAACATTAAGTTTCACAAATTAAAGTATACTTAATTCTAAATGAAAGAATTAAGGGAAACGGGTTACGCCATTGCGTTCGTCTCGGAATTCTGCTTGAGATAGAGTCCGAGTTTGCGTAAATCGGACTCCGTATGGAGTTATGGCTTCCGGAAGTTTCAGAATTCGATTTAAAAACATCCCGAAAACAAGTTCAAAATTCAAAACTGGACCAGAACTGGGCTGGGCGGGAATTTTCCCACCCAGGACCCAGATCAACCAGGGGGTCGACCTGGGTACCCAGGTCGACTATGTAGTCGACCTGGGGGTCGACCTGCTTGGTCTACCTGACCTGCTTGGTCTGGTCCTGGCTCGGTTTCTGGGGCTTGGCTGTGTCACTAAGGCTGATTTGTCACTTTCTGATTGGCTCCTCTTGGTGTGTATGGTCTGAATTCACTCTATGATCATCTGACGGCTCAAATCAATCTGAAATTCTATAAGTACAACCTAACACTCAACCTAAATTCACACAAATAAAATAGAGTTAGAGCCGTCATGCTGCTGGAAGGAAGCCAAGAATAGCCTCCACTTGAAGAAAGATTAGAGACGATCAAATCTAATTCAAAACTAAAAATCATAACAACGTTTATCTACCCAAAGGAAAGCATCTCATTCCAGAACTCAGAATCCCGAATTCAAGTTCGTCGTTTGTTGTAAGTCAGTTACTTTATAGATTTGAACGTCTATCTATTTGTGGCATGTAATTAAATGGATATAAGAATATGCCTGATCCTCTCATTTGAATCTGTGCTTGTATATGCCTTTGGATCTAATTAAGAACCATTGTGATTAATTACCGATGAGACTGTGTGTATACCTATGATGTTGAAACTATTGTTAATGGCCTAAGACTATGACTTTGAACATAAGATTATTGCCTATGACTATGAACATAAGACTATGCATATGCCTATGACTGTGAACATAAGACTATGCCTATGCCTATGCCTGTGAACATAAGACTATGCCTATGCCTATGACTGAGAACATAAGACCATTGCCTATGACTATGATAAGGACCATTGTGGCTAATCACCTATGATTCATGACTATGAGATTATTGCCTAGGATTATGACTATGAAATTGGATCTAAGCTTGATTTTCTATTTAGACCTATTCTTAATTATCCTTGGATCTTGATTTTGGGAATTTTTCTATTAAGTTAGGTCTATCCGTGTTCTTGAACCTAGATTATTATTCAAAACTTTTCATGTTCATAATGTTATCAGATCTATGCCTGCGATGTCTTAGTCAATTTATTCAGTATATTTATTAGATCTTTAAGTCGTGAATTTGGGATTATCATCTTATGCCTATTCTTATGCCTATCTTTTCATGGTATTCTTGTTTATTCCCTTTTATCTACGAATCTAGATTGACCTATAATCTAGACTGAATCACGATTACGCAAACGATGGAAATACGATTTGGGCAGAACATGAAACTAACATGAATGTGATTGAAAATTTGGAAGTTTGGTATAACATGAAATTTATATAATTTGGCATAATAAATATGTTGGCATGATCTGAATTGGCTATAATAGTGAGTAATTTGCATGCATTGGGCGTAAACGGTAAATTATTGGCCAGTACACATGTAGTTTGCATGTGAATCTAGTTTTGGCATGAATTGTAAACTAGAATATTAAATCTAGTTTTAGCAGGAATTGTAAAATTGGATATTTAATCTAGATTGGGTCAAAAACGTAAATAGGAACATTAAGTCAAGATTAGGCTTAACTACTTATTTGGAACGCCAAATATATGGTATAGTGATTTTGGGCATGACTATTATGGCGAGTTTGGGAAGGTGGGTTATAGCCTATTCTGATTAATAACTTGAAATTACATGTAATTGTCATGTTTAGCATAATCATGGTTAGTAACACTTAATTTGGTAAAATCTTATAAACATGAAAGTGGGCCATAATAGTAATTGTTGATAATGTACAATAGAAGAGTAATTATGGCATAAGTAAATTAGGAATAATTTACATGAAGAATTTGTCTAAATGAGAAATGTGTACATTGTAGAAAATACGAATATGCCTAACCCGAGGTTAGATTGAGTTACAATATAAGACTGCCCAGAACCGCCCAGCAAATCCAGCAACCGTAACAATACCTATCTAATGTGAGTAGTTAGAGCATTGAGCCCAAAAGGACCCGAGGTTAGACTGAGTTGCGGTGAAAATCTGCCCGGAACTGACCGACACATCCAGTAACCGCAACAATATCTGTCTAATGTGAGTGGTTGGTGCTTTAAATGAATAATTTAAAGCTAAGGAACAGTTAAGCTAGAATGGGTGGGTTAAGTCCATAGGAACACTTAACCAACTTAACATGTTAACAAGACAAGACTTGTAGGGGTTAAGTAAAATACACTTAGCCAATTTAACATGTTAACTAGACTAGAAGGTGAGGTTAAGTAAAATACACTTAGCCAATTTAACATGTTAACTAGACTATAAGGTGGGGTTAAGTAAAATACACTTAGCCAATTTAACATGTTAACTAGACTAGAAGGTGGGGTTAAGTAAAATACACTTAGCCAATTTAACATGTTAACTAGACTAGAAGGTGGGGTTAAGTAAAATACACTAAGCTAATTTAACATGTTAACTAGACTAGAAGGTGGAGTTAAGTAAACTTAGAACACTTAGCCATCATAGTGTGACAAATGAATAAGGTTAAGTTAAAACATGAAGGGACAATACTTAACCATTAGAACATGTGAATTAAACAGATGTTAGGGTTAAGTTAACTAAGGGAACACTTAACCAATACAAGATAAAAGGGTGGGGTTAAGTAATAAGAAATACTTAACCAATATAACTTGATTTGTGGTAGGGTTAAGTCAACATGAACTACTGATAACACTTAACCAGTTTAACATAACAAATGAATGGGTTAAGTTAACTTGAATTGACTAATGACTCTTAACCAATCCAACTTAATGAGAAAGAGAACTAAGTAGTAAACCTTAGTTAAGGAAACTAAGTAGTAAACCTTAGTAGAATACGAGAAGGAGCGAACGTCCATCTGATCTTAATTATGAAGGCTCCAACTAACTGGGGTACGAAGCACGCGGCTTCGAGGGGACGTGAGGGTACTCTTGGTATTCCTCTGTGAGGCTGCAGATGATCCACCTGGGCTTACAGAGGTTAAGTTTTGCGTTAGAAGAACCAAGGGTATGCCTTGTTTGAAATATAAGACAACCTAAAGACTAGGATGGACCAGCGTGATTCGACGAGACCAGTAGCCCTATGATAGCAACTTGTCGTCTACCTACCATCTTGAGTCAATCGAGATACGTGAAGCGGAAAGGCGGAGAACTCCAACAGACCATATACTTGCTATCTAGTTATGGTTGCGGATGGCCATAGGTTAGTGGGGCATAGGGGGCCTGCGTAAAGTTCTCATTTTTCAAGGTGTGCCTTTCATTAGTTCAGGGAGGGGTCAGGTGGGACCATAGCCACTGGAAAAAAACAGAACTTAGCATCTGCATCGGCAGATATCTGAATGCTCCCGACCGAGTTCCGTGTTTCTTAATTTGCCCTGCCATGAGACTCGGGTCGCACATATCGAGGACATGTGCATCTAGACAGCGGTAACGATCCACGACACATCCGTGGGGAAAGTCTAGGAAGATATACCGCTCTGGGTATTGTGTCCTAGAGTAGGGGCGTCGTTCGATAGGTAGCATAATCACTAGTTGGACCTAGGTCGCGTAAACCCTAAAATCCGAGAGGCATTAGATAAGTCGCGTAAACCCTAGTTGAATCTAGGAAGCACTCGATAGAAAAACCCTAGATTAGATCTAGGTAATAAATAATAAATGTATGCCTGAAGGCAACCACAATTACAGGGATTGGGAGAACGTTATCATTTTATAAATATTACTAGTTGGGTCACTAGTTAGGTGGTGCAGAGATATAGAAACCAGAATAACAGGGTAATCGCGAAGCAGAGAAAGTATGGAAGCATATTCAGTTTACTAGTGTATTCAGCTTGTCGGTAGATCCAGTTTATCAGTACACTCAGTTTTATCTTGCCTTAGCATATCTTGTCAGCCCTATCATCATGGTATTGTCTTGTATTCAGTTAAATTTATGTCGTGTTGTTTTTACCTGTTCACATGCTAAAAGTTACTGAACTTACCAGACTTTATGTCTGACTCAGTTTTCTTTCGCTTTCTTGTGTTCCATTTCCCCCCTCCCCCGGTTCGTAGGGAGGGAATATTACTACTTAGCCCAGTTTTCTTTCCAAGCTGAAGATTAGTCGAAGTTTTGCTTGGATTCTCTTTTCCATTGCTATGGCTGGCTCAAGCTACATTAGGGAATATAAATGTTATTTTATGCTTCTTTATTTTGTAAGACAGATATTCTGGTATTGGAAAATAATTGTTGTACAAACTATTTGATCAATAAAGTAAAGTTATATTTTCCGTTTTTTTTATTTTGTCTGTCTTGTAATTTATCTGCATCTTTTACCTATAATGCTTCATAAAACTTAGTGCATTCCCTTTGTGAGTGACACTAACGGATGTGAGGTATTACAGTTAAGAAAACCAGAAACTAACTGAAGATTAGTTAAGTTGAATGGTTTTCTGGGTATTGATCTGATGTTGGTTTCGGCCTTCGGGGTTAATACTTAGGGAATTGTCAACTTGCTAATTTACGGTTAAAGGCTGATGGAATGGAATGTGATTTTGGGTTTATCGTGAACCGTGTTTTAAATGACATCAGTTCTTTAACCCAATTAAAGACAGGATATGATTTCCCAAGTTAAACAATCGTTAATATTGATTTTTGGGAAGATTAAAACCAAGTGGAGTTTCAATGCATCTTTAATTAGATTGAAATGATATCCAAAGGAGGATTAAAGAATAAATTTAAAGAATTTATCTTTGATAAAATTAATGGGAACCTTTCCCAAAGTATAATAATATTTGAATAAAGGAATATTCTGGATTGGAATGAGGCGTATGTTGTGTTTTTATAGCACTTGTTTATTATATACGCGAGTTATTCAGAAAGACCGGGTTTATCCCGTTCTGAATAACTGATTCGACGATATGTCGAGGATGAAGACGGTGGTTGAAGAGCGGAGGTCTTCACATCGTTTGGATGATTACTGATGTCTTGATTGGGCTGTACACCCCAGGCAAGGTAATAAGTGGTGATCGTCGAGACGTACTTGGAGATCGACCAGATAAGCGAGGGCCTCTCCCCTGTATTGGACATATGGGGAAGGAATAAGGTGCCTTCGGTTTCATTCAGACCCAGAACGAACTTATAAATGGATGTGTGTCTGACATCGGATTTCACTATGTGTGTTTGATAGACATCGGTTGCATAGCATGAATTGCCTGTGTGGCATGCTGAGATGCAATCTCAGCAAATGATCAAGGCTTCTATTGAAAAGCAGAGTCTTGTGGTTGATGATCAAAGCATGGATTTGATATAGCATAGCTTTGTGTAGTGTTGATTCGCGAGCCTCACACCCCGATGAGGACCAGAAACGGGAGAGGACTTCAGGGAGGACATGCGTTTCATTCTAGCTAGGAGTGGTGTCAGCGTTTTGCACGCCCTGATATTTTACTTATGTGGATGATGGATAGCGAGACGCCTCGGTTATATCGGTCGTTCCGGGGCCGATGGTTTGGTCGGGATATGACAAGTTTACGCCCCATAGGACGGGGAAACGCATTGTTCAGGCATTTTAATCCACTCCGTGTGGACCGGCCCTGACGATCCAAGGTGCAGTTATGGCTGTTCCTGAGACATGGTAGGTTAGATTGTCTCGAAGCGGTAAGGACGATCCCTCGCCTTGGTTCACAGACGGAAATCCAACTTCCAATACGTGACATTTCGGTTTTGATTGTAGAGCTTAGTATGGCGACATAGTGGTATGGGGCACTTATGCCGTCTATGATTGATACTTATGATTGAACTTGTTTTGACACTATACACTTATAGTAATAATAAAAGATGAAATTTCACGTACCAAGCATTTTTGGCTATTATAAGGTAAAAAATCTATCCTCCGGCTTGCGTTGCATTGTGTGATGGGACCTGAGTCTTATAATAGCTTCATTGTTCTTTATTTAGCATTGCATTGTTTGTTTTATGCAATGGTATTCTTGGGGGTAAACCCGTTCCGTGTTATACGGCGTGCTCCCTTGATTTACCTAACTTTAAAATCAAATTAATAACTGTTTTAATTCTCACACCAATCACATGACTGACCTAGAGTTTATTGTTTTAACCTAAACTCTGGGTGCCCCAATTTTCCGCATGGGCAGCTAGAAGTTTTGGTTTTGCAGATTTATAGTAACAGGATCCTGATTTACAGCTGAAGCGATATTCAGAAAGCTCTATATACGTGTATTACTTTCAGTTGTGTTTTGTATTGTTTTCTGCTGCTATGTATTTAAATGTAATTTAAATCTCTGATATTGATCAGATGTATATGATTTAATCATACTCTGCATATTCTTGTATTCTGATGAAATTGTTGTAATAAGCAATGAAATGTTCTTCTGTTTCTGTTCTGATTTGTCGTGTTCTCAAAGCAATCTGTTCTTCCTCTTCTCTTCAGAGATTGGGGAAGTTTCGGGTCCTTACAAATGGTTTATAAAACCATATTGGAATCAAATGGTAAATAAGATTTGTTTAGAGGAATTTTACTTAATCAAGAAAAGGAATTAACAAGTAAAGTGGGATTTCAAATAAAAGAAAATGGTTTATAAAACCACAATAAATGGAAAAGGAAATAATATATTAGATTTTTGAGTTGTAAACATTTATTATCTTGAGATAAGAACATTGTCGGTAAAGGTCTGAGAGGTAATTAAAATACGCCAACTTGAACGACTTCACTATTATCAAAAGACGACATTAGTTTGTAACGGTAAAGGATGTTGGAAAAATTTATTGAGATAAATATTGCAATGTTAATTTTTAAGGATTTAGTAATATAATAAAACCATTGAGTTTTAATATGAGCATTGTATTATTTGACATTCTTTGGGCCAAATACGAAGTATGATTATACTAATATAATGTGATTAAGTATATAGCACTATTTCCAAGGTGATTATAATATGTTTTGGTAAGTGCATTTATTCAAAGAAATAAGTCAATAATGATGGTTTTAATGGAAATGAGAAATAAAGAGTGATATTAGTTTTGAATTGAAATTATAATTTTCATGAGCAAGACTGGTAAACTTTAATTGATAAAGTTCAAAGTTAATGAAACCGTTCGAGGTTATACTATGAAGAATACGTTGTTGACGTTATTTTGACCATAAAAGATTTGGAATTAAACTTATACATACCGTTTAAGTGTATATATATAACGATATTCCCAATAATAAAGGAAGTGTAAAGTAGGTTTATGAAACTATAGCGATATTTTCAAGAATAAGAGAACACGAAAAGGTTTAGAGAATATAAACCGATGTTTCTAAGATAAAGAAATATAGTAATATTTCCTGACAAAGGAAGCAAAAAGGGGAAGTTTGGTAAAAACGTTATTCTAAAAAAGTGTCGGTTAATGTTTTCAAGTAACAAAATAGAAGAGTTTTGTTGAGATAGAATTTATGAATCGATTGTAAGAATCAAGGAAATGGTTTAATGAAATATTTTATACAAATGACCTGAGCTGCCAATTTACTTAGCTTTTACCGTTATAATTTGATAGTAGGACAACCGATTATCAAATGAATTATTTTATTAGGCATTTTGACATGTTGTTTCGAAGAGTCCGGGATGAGAACTAGACCCAAAACCACTTCGAATCAACTGTGCGGACGTGACTAACTTGCAGGCCTATCAAGATGGAGCACTGAAGACCGTTGATCTTCAAGAGCGAAAGAACTACTTGATAAATTTTTCTAAGTTGCAAGCAGAGATCTTTTGATTGTGCTTCTATCGTGATTGAAATCTTCGGATTGCAGGACCTTTCGCTACTATTCCTTGGGTTGATTCCTATAAAGGATGCAGTAGGAGGGTGCCTTTGGTTCATCCTGTTCCTGGATGACTTGTATGGACGAATGTTTGATAGACTATTTCCGAATGATCATGTACGATTGATTTTTACAAATATACCATGTTTGATGGAGGAAAAATTCTCTTGCTTAACACCTAGAGTATATTGGTGGATGTCAATTAGTGGTTGGACAGATCTGACGATGTGGCATCCAAACTAAACGTTGATGTGATATTCTGAAAGGTAAATGAAACACCCCACCTCCGTTAGGGTCACTCTCAAAGGGAATGCCCTAATTTTGGTGGAGGTTTATAAGTACAAGTCACAGATATACAAGACAGATATAAGAACACATATTTGTAAACAGCGGAAGAACAACAAACTTTTATTTCATGAAGTCAAATACGTGTCACAAAACATCACCATGATTGTCTTACATCCTTTCCGAAAACATAACATAACATTTTCATAATCTGTCTTGAGTACATTATTTAAAGAAGCATGAATAAAGCATAGATAAACTGCAAAAGCCCCATAGCGGTTGTCCCAAGCCATAGTTCAAAAACAGGAAAGTCCAAGCAATACATTTCTCTTCTTCAAGCTGGATGTTGAGGTTGATCAAGCTGCTGTGTTCCCTCCCTGAGGACCTGGGGGGGGGGGGGGAAACGGAAGAAAGAAGACGAAAGAAAAATAGAGTCAGACATAAAGCCTGAGTAAGTCTAGTACTACTTTGTCTATGAATAAAGAACTGGGTATGATAAGTAAAACAGGAAGTGGGCAAACACTATGAACTTGGTTAAGTTATCTAGGGTCGAATATACTATCGTACCCCATGTTAATCTCTGAACCCATATAAACTAGTTTCCAATTTGCACCCCATAATCAGGGTAGTGTGATCCATTCTACGATGATCGGCTCCTACTCGCATAGTTACATGTGTCTTACGGCCCCCGATGTCTGTAGTTACCTATGCTGGTCCCACCATGGGGTGTATCAAGTCCCATAGTGGCAACCCGACACAACCTTAGAGTGCAAAGGTATGCTACTGGTGTCTAGTGCTTTATTTTTCTGCGCCGGAGTGCGTGCACGCCCGCACACCGTTAGAACCTACACTGCTACACCACCGCCGTCGATTTGACCTCTTACAATCAGCCCAGTAATCGTGCCCCACCCTGCCTAGTTTCAGGGTATCCTGATACACCTTCTAGGGTTACTGCTGAAAAGGGTCCCCCCGTTACTAGGTTTTCTATCTCTAGCCAACATGCTAAGTTGGTTAAGTGTTTCCTAACCTAACCCCACCAGTCCGTTTAGTTTAGCATGTTCCATTTTGATTAAGTCTTTAGTTTACTTAATCCTAACAATCCTGACTCAGCCTTAATTGTCTTATTAAGGCCCTGACCTCTCACATTAGACAGGTATTGTTGTGGCTGCCTGTTGCCGGTTGGTTCCGGGCAGTCTTACGCCACAACTCAGTCTAACCTCGGGTCCTTGCTGGGCTCCATGTTTAACCTCCCACATTGGATAGGTATTGTTGTGACTACTGGACAGCCGGGCGGTTCCGGGCAGGTTTACATCACAACTCAATCCAACCTCGGGTTAAACACATCGTCTTTTCTACATTTACATATTTTGTCATTCTTCTTTATTTCTTATATGTAAATATTTGCGGCCCATTATTATGTTAATGGTGTAAAGGTTACACCAACCATGGGCCCAACCCATACTTGATTTTGGGCCCTTCTATTTCATATTTTCATTCATTAATTCATTTTAACCCAACGTTGTTTTCCCCCGTTTTACACGTCCTTCATATATATTGGGCTTAGCCTTTTAAAGCCCAATTTAGCCATGCGAAAGGGGAGGCTTATGGCGTATACACAAAGAGGGGAAAGTGAGCGCATGAACTTGCATATGACGTTGGAAAATACATAATAGAAATTGGTGTACTTGCATAGTGGTGACATGTATTTTGGTCATACAACATAGGTGACATAAATCAAGGCATGTAAACTTGCATAGGTTTAACTACAACATGAACCTATATTCTTATTTAGGCATAATGTCAAACATAAGCATGGCCTAAATACTTCTAGCATAAACATGGCATATTGTCAAACATAAGCATGGCATAAAATACTTCTAGCATGAACATAACACAATTCAACTTAATCATGATTTAAGCCTAATCACATAACGATGGTATAAACATACTTATGCATAAATATTCCTAATCATGGTGTTTTGCTTTAAACTTGCAAAAAGGGGATTTTTGAGTCTAATCTAACCATGTCTCACATATGTCATCATATAATTCTTTAAAACAAGATAGACTTAATCATAGATCTCAATTATGCCAAATATCATTCCTAGCCATATTCATAAGTTTGCAAAAGCATGACTAATACATGGTGTCAAAATTCCACATAGTTTCATATGAACTATAATAACCAAACTTGTTTCAATTACTTGCAAAATGATTTATACATAAAAACATACATCATAATGGCATAATAACAAAGCCTCAAATTTGCATGAATCTCCATTAACTACATACATGTAGCTTCAATATAGTTTACACAATTTGCGCAATATTCCAAACGTTTATTTGCATAGAACTACCGCATGTAGTTCTTTATAATGAATAACATAATTTTGCACAAACATGAATTACTTCCATTGCCACAATTCGAGCATACACATCAACACAGTTGTTTATTATACCAAAGTAATACTCTACTTACAATGGTTTGATGAATTCTCTCGTTTAGGGATTGAAGACGCAAATTCCTTTGTTGAATTGATTAGCTTTAGGTTGCTTGAATTGCTTTAGGCCTTAGAACTTCCTCCCTAATCCTCTCTTTAGTTGGCGGCTATGCTTTGTCGTTCCTCAGCAACATGGCGGCTATGTTCTTAATTTTTAATGAATAGATTAGGGTTTAGTCTAGGGTTGTTTATATAGAGGTTAGGAACTAATTAGGACCCTTGATGTTGCTAGGTTAGATCATAGCCATTCATTAGGAAGAGAGACCAATAAAAACCCGCCACCTAGCCCTAATGACAAAGCAGACCACTGAAATTCGACCAAACACAGACCTGGCCAGCCAGGTTGACTGGGCTCGACCAGGTCGACACCCCTGTCGACAGGGCTGTCGACAGCCCTGTCGACATGGGTAGCCCAGGTCGACAGCCCAGTCGACCTGGGTGGCTAGGCGGGTGTTTTATCCGCCTGGCCCACTGGCCCCCATTTCAAAATTATTATTTTATTCTGTTTGAATTTTAAATTTAATTCAAAACTTCCGAAGGCCATATCTTCTTCATACGGACTCCGTTTTTCGAAAACTCGGACTCTATTTCGCGTATTTTTCCGAGACGAACGCAATGGCGTATCCCGTTTCCCTTAGTTCTCTGATTTGAATTTGATTATACTTTAATTTATGAATTTCACAGTTATCGAATTTTCGGGGTGTTACATTCTCCCCCACTTAAAAGGATTTCGTCCCCGAAATCTTCAAGTGTAGGAAAACGTATATCCTAACATCCAATCATCCATCTACTCATCCATCAAACACGAGCATCCATTGTCCTTAAAAGACTTCTAATGCTTCATGATCATATGCAAAGTGTGTGTGTACATGTACTTATCTAATGCAAAATCAGGCGGTCTACTGATTCAGTTGACCTCCTTAATGCGAATTATGTAAGTGCCATGCATCCATTATGTATGCAAAATTTTCCTATTCTTGATTCTACATGAGTGCACAACCATTCAATACAAATGCAACATCCACATGACAACACATTATAGTTCAACCACATACGAATACAAACATATATGCATATGCAATATGAAGTGACTGAGCCGATCTAAAACCTAGATTGTGTGTGTATATGCAACCACGAGCAACCACTAGCAATCACTTGCAACCACTTGCAACCATCATACATAACATGTTTCAATTACATGTTTTCATCCAAAAGGATTCTATCTAAAAGATACGGTCGAGGAAATATACCTAAAAAAAGATAGATAAAAGCGCAACTTTAAGGAAAAAGAAAGATCAAGGATGTACCCTCGAACAGAAAAGGGTAGGCTGTACGGATTCTAGCTTCAGTTTCCCAAGTCGTGTCTCCCTCGGCGTCGCTCCACTGAACTTTGACGAGCTTGACTTCGCGGTTGCGTAGCTTCTTCACTTCCGTTCCTAAGATGCGGGTTAGAACTCTTCTTATGGTTGCTTCGTGTTCCACTTCGGCCTCTTCGAGGATATTCGGCTCTACCACTTCAGCAGACTCGTGTAGACATTTTCGGAGATGTGAAACGTGAAAAACGTTGTGGACTCCAGCCAACTTCTCGGGTAGCTCTAATCTATAAGCCATTTTCCCAATTTTCTCGATAATAGGGAATGGCCCTACGAATCTTGGTGCTAGCTTCCCTGTGGTTCCAAAACGAACAACGTTCCTTAGCGGTGATACCTTGAGAAAAACTCTGTCTCCAACCTCGAATTCAAGGTCGGTCCTTCTCTTGTCGGCATAGGACTTTTGTCTGTCTTGGGCCGTCTTCATCCTTCTTCGTATTAAGTCCACTTTCTCTGAAGTCTCTCGGATCATGTCTGGTCCAAGTATGAGCTTATCTGTGGACTCCCACCAACAAGTGGGCGATCGGCACGGTCTTCCGTATAAAGCTTCGAAGGGCGCCATTCCGATGGTTGCTTGATAGCTGTTGTTGTAGGCAAATTCCACCAACGGGAGGTGGTCTTCCCATGTCCCTCCGAAGTCGAGGACGCATAGCCTTAAGAGGTCTTCCAAAACTCTGTTCACTCTCTCCGTTTGGCCGTCGGTTTGGGGATGATAGGCCGTGCTCAAGCATAGCTGCGTTCCTACTGCTTCTTGCAGACTCCGCCAAAACTCGCTGGTGAAGATGGGGTCTCGGTCACTAACGATGCTAGATGGTATTCCATGGAGTCGCACGATTTCCTTGAGGTAAAGTGATGCTAGGGATGAGGCGGTTCTTTTACTTTTGACAGGTAAAAAGTGGGCGCTTTTAGTAAGCCTATCCACTATTACCCAAATGCTAGTGTTGCCTTTCCTAGACCTAGGCAGCCCATCGATGAAGTCCATTGAGATGCTATCCCACTTCCACTGCGGGACCTCCAAAGGATGTAGCAGTCCGCCAGGCTTTTTCTGTTCCGCCTTAACCTGTTGGCACACCATACACTTAGAAACGAACTCTGCCACGTCCTTTTTCATGCCGTTCCAGAAGAAAGTCCTTTTTACGTCTTTGTACATTTTATCTCCGCCTGGGTGTATTGTCATCTTGGAGTGATGTGCTTCCTCGAGAACCTTCTTTATTAAATCGTTTGTCTGTGGGACGCATAGTCTTCCATCTCGCCTTAGTACACCCTTATCGTCAATGGAGTATCTGTTGAGGTGACTTGAAGTCTGACCCCTAATTAGCCTATCAATTATTTCCACAAGCTGAGGGTCTTCGCGTTGTGCTGCCCCTACTGAATCTACTAAAGTTGGGCGCACTTCGAGAGATGCAAGCAAGCCCGGTACGAAATCGGAGGAAGGCCTAAAGTCGAAGCTGGCTATAAACTCTAGGCTTTGTCTTTCAACAAACAACGGGCTTAGGGTCAATTTCTTTCGGCTCAACGCGTCTGCCACTACGTTGCCTTTGCCCGGAGTATAGGAGATTTCGAAATCGTACGAGGCAAGAAACTCCATCCATCTTTGTTGCCTCAAGTTAAGATCCTTCCGCGAGAAAAGATATTTCAACGATTTATGGTCAGTGTAAAGTTCGAACTTCTCACCTAGGAGATAGTGTCGCCAAGACTTGAGTGCAAAGACGATGGCGGCTAGCTCAAGATCGTGGGTTGGGTAGTTCCTTTCATGCACCTTTAACTGTCTCCCGCCATAAGCTACCACCCTTCCTTCTTGCATTAAGACGGCGCCTAGCCCTGTCCCACATGCATCCGTATAAACAGTGAACATCTTGCTCCCATCTGGAAGCGTCAAAACTGGGGCTGTTGTGAGAGCCCTCTTCAGTCGTTGGAAAGCAAACTCGCAATCCAAATCCCAATTGAACACTAGATTCTTCTTAGTCAATTTCGTAAGCGGAGCTGAGATTTTCGCAAAATCCCTTATGAATTTTCGATAGAAACCTGCTAGTCCTAGAAAGCTTCGGACCTCAGTTGCATTCCTTGGTGTCTTCCAATCTTGTACCGCCACTACCTTAGCAGGGTCCACCGCTAACCCTTGTTTGGATACTATGTGCCCAAGGAACCTCACCTCTTCCCTCCAAAAGTGGCATTTGGAGAATTTGGCTTTTAGTTGATGGACTCGCAAAGTTTCCATGATTGCCCTTAGGTGCTGAGCATGTTCCTCTTCACTCTTTGAGAAGATAAGGATATCATCTACGAAGACCACTACGAATTTGTTGAGGAAATCTCTAAATACCCTACTCATCAGGTCCACGAAGTACGCAGGTGCATTTGTCAAGCCGAAAGGCATGACAAGCCATTCAAAGAAGCCGTCTGGGGTTCTGAAAGCCGTTTTATCGATGCTATCTTCAGCCACCCTTAGCTGATGAAAACCGGTTGCTAAATCGAGTTGGGAGAAAACAGACGCTCCTACAAGCCGGTCAAATAAATCGTCAATTCTAGGGAGAGGGTGCCTATTCTTTTTCGTCAGCTTGTTGAGCTCCCTATAGTCAACACATAGACGGAGTGAACCATCCGCCTTTGTAGCGAACACCACTGGAGCGCCCCACTCTGAAATGCTCCTCCTAATGAACCCCTTCTCTAGAAGCTCTTTAATCTGTTTACTGAGCTCTTTCCTTTCTCGTGGAGCCATATGTCTAACGGGCAATGCAACGGGCTTTGCATTATCTACAAGATATATGCGGAAGTCTATTTCCCGCTTCGGAGGCAAGCCCTTCACCTCTTCGAAGACATCCGGATATTCCCGGACCACTCTAACTGATTTCAATTTTTCAACAGAGGCATCTAGCGATTCAAGATAACTAAGCATAACCGCATACGAGGGATTACAAGAAATTTCCAAAGTATTACCGAGCTGGGTTAGGAGCCTAACAACCCTTTTCTCACAATCAAGGATGGCCCCATTACTGGATAGCCAATCCATACCCAAAATCAAACCATACCCCGAAAAGCCCAAAACAAAGGCACTACATTCAAATTCTACACTTAGAATAGAAATTTTCAAATCCAGACAGATCATAGACAAATGAGCTGGGCCCCCAATTGGGTTTGAAACAATTAAGGGGTCCTCTACCATACTAGTTTTTAGGTGCAGAGATTCTACTAAAGCAGACGAGATAAAGGAGTGTGATGCGCCAGAATCAAATAAAGTGCGAACGGGGTGATCATAAAGATAAACTACACTTTCTACAGAAGTATTTGTACCTCGCTGTTGCAATGGTGGCGCTTCTAGCACATGAACCTGTGCCCCTGGGGTGGATCCAGTGCCCTGCCCCTGCCCTCGTTTCCTTGGGCAGTCCTTAGCCCTGTGGCCTGTCTGACCGCACGAAAAGCACCCACCATTCTCCTTGGCCTTCTTTTTCCGGCAGTCCTTTACTAAGTGCCCCACTTTGCCACAGAAATTGCACTTCCTCTTCTCTTTGTTGCCCTTTCCGCCCTTCTTGAAGTCTGTCTTCTTAGGCTGCAAACCCTCTTTCTTCCCTTGAGAGCTTTCTGCCTTGGTCTCCTTCTTGCCCTTGTCCTCTTCATTCAGCAATGCCATTTGCACCAATCTTTCATACGTGGCTCCCATGGGTATATGGGTCATGGCCAAACTATGTAATGGCTCATTTAACCCTTTGACGAAACGGAGAGCCTTCTTGTGCGGAGTGTTGACTAGGTCAAGTCCAAACCTAGCCAGCTCATCGAACTGATTCACATACTCTCTGACCGTCTTGTCTCCTTGCTTAAGAAATAAGAATTTTTCCAACTGCAAACTTCTTTCCGCATCTGAGAGAAATTTGGTCTCAAACCTTGCCCTAAAGTCCTCCCATGTCTCCACCGGTCTTTCAGCATTAGTGACTTCCCACCAGTAGGAAGCCTCGCCCTTCAATAGCCACACCGCCAATTGTACTTTTTGTCTATCCTCTACCTCAAAGATGGTGAATAGGTCTTCAGTTTCTTTCAGCCAATTCCTAGCTGCTACGAAGGACTCAGTTCCACGGAAATCCCTTCCTCCCATAGCTTTAAAATCTTTACATATCTTAGCGAATGTGTTTCCCCGTGGAGGAGGTAGAGGAAAAGGTGCTGCTGCGGCTGGATGATTCCCTTCAGCTGGAGGAGGAGGAACGGTAGGACCTGGCTGAGTGGCCCTTGCCTCTAAGAAACGTCTAAACCAACCAGGTATGGGTACCCCTTCAGGCAAGTTAAGTTCTTGGGACATGCTGAAACAAAAAGGATAGATTCAAAACGAAGGATAAGAGATAATACCTATGGCTTTGGGGAGTGGACTTTGCCTTTTTTTTAAAATAAAATAATATTTTTCTTTTAAAAATGCTTCTTTAAATTTCCTTTTTGAAAATAAATTTTCAAAACTTTTTATCTTATCTGGTAAACCTATGCTCTGATACCAAGTGAAACACCCCACCTCCGTTAGGGTCACTCTCAAAGGGAATGCCCTAATTTTGGTGGAGGTTTATAAGTACAAGTCACAGATATACAAGACAGATATAAGAACACATATTTGTAAACAGCGGAAGAACAACAAACTTTTATTTCATGAAGTCAAATACGTGTCACAAAACATCACCATGATTGTCTTACATCCTTTCCAAAAACATAACATAACATTTTCATAATCTGTCTTGAGTACATTATTTAAAGAAGCATGAATAAAGCATAGATAAACTGCAAAAGCCCCATAGCGGTTGTCCCAAGCCATAGTTCAAAAACAGGAAAGTCCAAGCAATACATTTCTCTTCTTCAAGCTGGATGTTGAGGTTGATCAAGCTGCTGTGTTCCCTCCCTGAGGACCTTGGGGGGGGGGAAACGGAAGAAAGAAGACGAAAGAAAAATAGAGTCAGACATAAAGCCTGAGTAAGTCTAGTACTACTTTGTCTATGAATAAAGAACTGGGTATGATAAGTAAAACAGGAAGTGGGCAAACACTATGAACTTGGTTAAGTTATCTAGGGTCGAATATACTATCGTACCCCATGTTAATCTCTGAACCCATATAAACTAGTTTCCAATTTGCACCCCATAATCAGGGTAGTGTGATCCATTCTACGATGATCGGCTCCTACTCGCATAGTTACATGTGTCTTACGGCCCCCGATGTCTGTAGTTACCTATGCTGGTCCCACCATGGGGTGTATCAAGTCCCATAGTGGCAACCCGACACAACCTTAGAGTGCAAAGGTATGCTACTGGTGTCTAGTGCTTTATTTTTCTGCGCCGGAGTGCGTGCACGCCCGCACACCGTTAGAACCTACACTGCTACACCACCGCCGTCGATTTGACCTCTTACAATCAGCCCAGTAATCGTGCCCCACCCTGCCTAGTTTCAGGGTATCCTGATACACCTTCTAGGGTTACTGCTGAAAAGGGTCCCCCCGTTACTAGGTTTTCTATCTCTAGCCAACATGCTAAGTTGGTTAAGTGTTTCCTAACCTAACCCCACCAGTCCGTTTAGTTTAGCATGTTCCATTTTGATTAAGTCTTTAGTTTACTTAATCCTAACAATCCTGACTCAGCCTTAATTGTCTTATTAAGGCCCTGACCTCTCACATTAGACAGGTATTGTTGTGGCTGCCTGTTGCCGGTTGGTTCCGGGCAGTCTTACGCCACAACTCAGTCTAACCTCGGGTCCTTGCTGGGCTCCATGTTTAACCTCCCACATTGGATAGGTATTGTTGTGACTACTGGACAGCCGGGCGGTTCCGGGCAGGTTTACATCACAACTCAATCCAACCTCGGGTTAAACACATCGTCTTTTCTACATTTACATATTTTGTCATTCTTCTTTATTTCTTATATGTAAATATTTGCGGCCCATTATTATGTTAATGGTGTAAAGGTTACACCAACCATGGGCCCAACCCATACTTGATTTTGGGCCCTTCTATTTCATATTTTCATTCATTAATTCATTTTAACCCAACGTTGTTTTCCCCCGTTTTACACGTCCTTCATATATATTGGGCTTAGCCTTTTAAAGCCCAATTTAGCCATGCGAAAGGGGAGGCTTATGGCGTATACACAAAGAGGGGAAAGTGAGCGCATGAACTTGCATATGACGTTGGAAAATACATAATAGAAATTGGTGTACTTGCATAGTGGTGACATGTATTTTGGTCATACAACATAGGTGACATAAATCAAGGCATGTAAACTTGCATAGGTTTAACTACAACATGAACCTATATTCTTATTTAGGCATAATGTCAAACATAAGCATGGCCTAAATACTTCTAGCATAAACATGGCATATTGTCAAACATAAGCATGGCATAAAATACTTCTAGCATGAACATAACACAATTCAACTTAATCATGATTTAAGCCTAATCACATAACGATGGTATAAACATACTTATGCATAAATATTCCTAATCATGGTGTTTTGCTTTAAACTTGCAAAAAGGGGATTTTTGAGTCTAATCTAACCATGTCTCACATATGTCATCATATAATTCTTTAAAACAAGATAGACTTAATCATAGATCTCAATTATGCCAAATATCATTCCTAGCCATATTCATAAGTTTGCAAAAGCATGACTAATACATGGTGTCAAAATTCCACATAGTTTCATATGAACTATAATAACCAAACTTGTTTCAATTACTTGCAAAATGATTTATACATAAAAACATACATCATAATGGCATAATAACAAAGCCTCAAATTTGCATGAATCTCCATTAACTACATACATGTAGCTTCAATATAGTTTACACAATTTGCGCAATATTCCAAACGTTTATTTGCATAGAACTACCGCATGTAGTTCTTTATAATGAATAACATAATTTTGCACAAACATGAATTACTTCCATTGCCACAATTCGAGCATACACATCAACACAGTTGTTTATTATACCAAAGTAATACTCTACTTACAATGGTTTGATGAATTCTCTCGTTTAGGGATTGAAGACGCAAATTCCTTTGTTGAATTGATTAGCTTTAGGTTGCTTGAATTGCTTTAGGCCTTAGAACTTCCTCCCTAATCCTCTCTTTAGTTGGCGGCTATGCTTTGTCGTTCCTCAGCAACATGGCGGCTATGTTCTTAATTTTTAATGAATAGATTAGGGTTTAGTCTAGGGTTGTTTATATAGAGGTTAGGAACTAATTAGGACCCTTGATGTTGCTAGGTTAGATCATAGCCATTCATTAGGAAGAGAGACCAATAAAAACCCGCCACCTAGCCCTAATGACAAAGCAGACCACTGAAATTCGACCAAACACAGACCTGGCCAGCCAGGTTGACTGGGCTCGACCAGGTCGACACCCCTGTCGACAGGGCTGTCGACAGCCCTGTCGACATGGGTAGCCCAGGTCGACAGCCCAGTCGACCTGGGTGGCTAGGCGGGTGTTTTATCCGCCTGGCCCACTGGCCCCCATTTCAAAATTATTATTTTATTCTGTTTGAATTTTAAATTTAATTCAAAACTTCCGAAGGCCATATCTTCTTCATACGGACTCCGTTTTTCGAAAACTCGGACTCTATTTCGCGTATTTTTCCGAGACGAACGCAATGGCGTATCCCGTTCCCCTTAGTTCTCTGATTTGAATTTGATTATACTTTAATTTATGAATTTCACAGTTATCGAATTTTCGGGGTGTTACAGTAAACATGACCTTAAGCCTCATCAACCGGGAAATGACAAAAATCGGGCAAGCAGCGTGGCTAGGTGGGTCATTCCCAAGCAGGGTATATTGTCACCATCTAGAGAAAATTCATATTTTTTCTTCTTTCGTTTTTGTATCTCCGCGGATGTACGGTGGGCCCTTAAAACCGTAATGGGTGACAATATATTCGATACATTCAAGCTAAATAAGTGGTCGGTCATGTGGGGCCGAGTTGCAAGATGTTCTTGTTGAACCCCAGTGTATCCCCTCTAAATTACACTGATCGAAAGGTGGTCCCATACCATGTCATAGTTGGAATCCATTCTCTAATAAGAGCCTTGCGGTTTTTGATTTTATAATGAATATGTAGAGCGTAAGATGCAAGCATTCTGCTATATGGTTATTTATTCGTGGTTTAATGGACACTGTTATAATATCACTGGATTTTTATATATCAAAAAAGTTTTGGGTTATAGTAAGGTAAAAACTGTCTGTGTTTATGTATGGGCCGGTCTTACTATTATCCTTTTCTTTCGAAAGGGTTTTGTAAAGTTAAGCAAGTTGTTTGCCATGTGAATTTATCACTGAAAGTTTTCCAGACAGATCCGGGTGAATTTTGCTTTTCTTCAAATGTGCTCAGGTCAGGCCGAGTAAATTTTCAGGTTAGTTCTTGCTTGAAATTTTTAGGAGCTAGAAGCATGAGGCTTCACCGTTAGTTGTTTAAGATTATTTCCCACTGTGACAGATATACGTTGTACTCTGATGATTGGTATGTATTTTTATAGTTTCTTTTGCAAAGAGATTTGAAATATTATATTTTATTCGTTTCGCTGTGAGATTCTAATGTGTTGTTCTTTTTTTTTTCTATTCCAACATTTTCTTCTTTCTACTTCACACTATCTAATTTCTTTCTATTAAAGATTCGTAATTTCGTGCAATTTGGCTTGGACGTGGGTTGTAATTCGTCAGCTCAAAGGGTACGTGTAACACCCCATGTCCATTAATGTCATTCACAAAGGGAATGCATCAATGTCCATGGAGCGTTATTGTTGTATAGAACAGATAAATTACAAGAATAAATAAATAAAACAACGCAGCGGATGATAAAACTTATTTCATAGCATCATAATTCAAAACAAGCTTACATAAGTAGTTTCCAAAACCATTACAACAAGATCAATAGTCATTTCCAAAAAAACATCAAAGTACATAAAGAAGCAAATACTTAAATAACATAAATGCATAAATCCCCACTGAGCATAAGCAAAGCCATAAAGATGAGAGAGTCCAAAGCGATACATCTACTCTTTTCAAGCAACTGAAAGAAATTGGCACTAAGCTGTAGTATTCCCTCCTTGCAAACCTGAGGGGGGGAAGGAAAGAAAAGAGGTGGAAACAAACGGGTCAGACATAAAGTCTGGCGAGTCCAGTAATTTTAACAAATAATAGGTAAGGTAAATGATCAAGACATAAATAGGCATCATGATATGGCTGTAACTTAGACAAGGTAGATAAAATGGATGGACAAGATGATTTCGTTCCTAAGTACTAAGACAATCCTACACCTTGGCTAAGCGAACAACCCTCCAAGTACTAACCCAGAAGACCGAAGTCAACATCAGACTAGCACCCAAAGGACTATCCAACTCAACCAACATGTATTTCGTTACACCGCACTTTTGCTAAGTTAGACCACATTACTTAATTACACCTCACATCTACTAGTCTCTTTTTACTAGAGGTTGATCCCTTCCCACTAACTATACCCACATGACAAACTTGGTAGTTACTTGTACCTAGCTGCTATCGTAGGTGCCGGCTTGCTCCTACCACCGCTAAGGTACCCTTACTCTACCCATTCGATCGGCTCCCTAAACCCCGTAGGCACCCGTGCTAGTCCCATAGTGGGGTGTATCACTCCCCAAAGTGGTAACCCTGATACCAACATGAAATGCACAGACATACCTACATGATGCAACAACGTCTTACCTACCAGCCCGGACCTATGCACGCACATGAACCCGTTGGACTTGCGTTGCCTCCGCTATTCACGTTTTGACCGCTTATATTCAAGCCCAGTAAGTGTGCCCTAACACCGGCCTAGTATCGGGCCTAATTAGATACTCAAACGGGTTACTGGTTGAAATGGGTCCCCATCCGACACAAGCCTCCCACCTATGCTTGGTCCCCACTAGATTTTTCTCCCACTTAACCATTTTAATTTAAATGTCCATGTCTTACACATGCTACGGTTAAGTCCATACTTACATGTCATAATTTACATGTCCTATCTTATTCCTGTTAAGTCCATATTTACATGTCATAATTTACATGTCACCCCACTTAACCCTCTAACCATACCCATGTCTTATTATGGTTAGTATTCTTTAATTCATTCCTTATGACGAACGGTGCATGACCTCTCACATTAGACCGAACACTTTGTGGCCGCTGGATTTGCCGGGCGGTTCCGGGCAGTCTTACGCCACAAAGTGGGTCTAACCTCGTGTCATTAACCGTTACGCCTACAATTCATTCCTTTGACCTCTCACATTAGACGTCCAATTGTGACCGCTGGATTTGCCGGGCGGTTCCGGCCAGTCTTACGTCACAATTGCGTCTAACATCGTGTCAAAGGTTCATTAACATCGTATTTCACCCATACCCAATTTTCATGTCATATATATCCAATTAAACGTATAATCATGTCTATAATATTGCCTATTCCAAATTGTCACTAGTTACACATTAATTAGCCTCAATTACAAATTTACAATTTTAGGCAATTTCATCAATTCCGTGTAATTCATACCCAAATTTGCCAATTTCACATATTATCCAATTATCCAAAATATCCAATAATATCCAATTTTCCAAATTTCCCATATTCCCAATATTCCACATCGTTCCCACGTATTCGCATTCGCGCCTATTTTTAATATAAGCTCGAAGGTAGCCTAGATACACAAATAAAAGGAATAGGGGTAAGAAGAAAGAATCAATTCATAGAAAATTGGAATAAAACATCATCATGAAATAAAGAGGCATATAGACTGGCATAGAAGCATAATAAAAGATTCAACATGAATAAACTGATAAAAGGTATGAACTTTACATACAAACATAGGCATATGATGAAATGAATCAAAAAGGTGAAGACTTGGTGAGATTTTCATTACAAACATATATATGAATCCTTTTTACAACTTTTTCATGTTACTTTAGTCCCATTAAATTTGTGAAAATAACTGTACTCACCTTTCGTGGTTAAAGAATAGAATTATGCACTGAAATTGGTGTAGAAACGTTGCGGTGTTGTTGATTGATCTTCTTTAATTGTTGTTGAAGCTCTAAACTTTGATTTGAACTGTGTATGAACACTTGAGATTTGATTAGAGGCGGCGCCTATGGTTTAGGAGAGAGTTTGACAACATAATGGTGTCTTAGAAATTGTTTATGAATTAGGGTTAGGTCTTAGGGTGTATATATAGGTGTAGGAAGTTATTTAGGCCTTAGGATTAACCCTAGAACTGATCTAGACCATCAAAAATCGTCCCAGGCCCAAAAATCGCACCATGTAGCAAAATTGGCCGAACCAGGTTCAACCTCCCAAAGGGGGAGGTCGACCCCCAGGTCAACACCATGGTCGACCTCCCCCTTGGGAGGTTGACCTCCCTGGTCAGCCTGCTCACATATTTTTTTCTTCTTGTTATCTTCCGAGGGTCATATCTCCTTTGTCCGGACTCCGTTTTTCATAAACTTGGACTCTATTCCATGCAGAATTCCGAGACGAACGCAATGGTGCAACCCGTTTCCCTTCATTCCTCTTTTAGAAATTAAGTGTTCTTAAATTTAGTTAATTCGATCGTTCAAAATTCGGGGTGTTACAGTATAGATTTACAGGCCTTTAAAAACATCCTTTTTGAAATTATTCCAATATTTTACAATAAGGATTCAAACACTTCTTTTTTCAGTGTTAATTAAATGTTCAAAATATGAGTAGAAATACCTGTTCTCTTTAAAAACTTAACTTAATTAATTACTTGAATGTCAACCATTCACACTTTTAAAATAGTCAATAAAACTTTTTAATAGCTAATAAACAATTATTCATTCTATTTTAGAATCTCAACTAATATCGAAGGTTAAATTATGTCGAAATTAAGTTTCTGAAAAGTCTAATGACATTCACTACTAAAATTTCCAAAATACCTTATTACTTCACACAATAACACTTTTGAGGCATTACTCACGGTTTGTGTATCTTTTAATAATAAAGCTTAATAGATTCTTCCTTTCTTTACAAAAAGTTTTAAATAAATGCCCCATTTTAAAAGTTATAACACTTATAAAATGTTCATAAATTCTTGAATTGAGAGTGAAATAACCTTTCTCATTTTAATACTTGCCTTTTATTTGTATTCTGAAGGTCAGTAGTTAATGTCCTTCAAAACAACAAGTGTTTTGAGGTAAATACTTGTTTTTATTTGAAAACATGATATTAATAATTCAACATTAAATTAAGTACAAATTAAGCTCTTTAACACATTCATTTCCATATTCTTCATTTATGTTGTTATTGCCAAAATATGTTTTAAAGCATTAACCAAAGACCATATTTATGTTAGTAATATAGTTTAAAAATCTTTATTGTCATGCACATATACTCTTATCAAATCTCTTAGTAATGTGTGTTTAAATTTAGGAAACTTTTGATAACTCACTCTTCTTTGTTAGCACGATGAGGGTGCTTTTTACAAATATTTAATTTAACAAATTATAAATTATTAATTAATTTATTAGGATGGTCATTTCCCATTTACTCTATTCCCAATATTATTACTTCCTCTAATAACCCTTACAAGAGAACTTTATTATTTTAAATTCTGCTCAAACTTTAGTAAATAAATTTACTATCCACTCTCTCTCAAATGGGTATATTTATGACGTTTACCTTGTCAAACTTTTACATATCATCTTTTCTTTCTCCTTTCTATTTCTAATGGAACGTCAAATTTATTACCATGACTTATACAGGATCTTTAAGTAAATAACCTTTTCAAGTTTATTTTAATAATGAAAGCTTATTATATCAAGGCAATGACAATTACAAAATTGCCATTATAATTTTTTCTACTTGACACTTACATTTCTATCATTTTTCTTTAGTTTCATAATTGAAAACGTTTACTGTCATTCTTTAAATAAGGAATTCAATTTTTGTTTTCCTTTAAAGTTTAAAATTATAGTTTGTCTAACAGAAGAAACAGTAAACTTTTCCAAATTCCACGAAACACTTAATTTCTCAAAAACCATATTTTAAATTTTCTTTCCTGAAGGGAATTATTATGCATCTTTCTCCTATAAATGATATGTTAAAATTCTCTTTTTCAAAATAATTTAATAGTATGTCAAAAATCACTTTTATAGGTTCATAATAATTTGGATCTTTTCATCTAATCCTTCTAACTTATAGCCCTACGAAAGTCTATTTCCTTTATCGAATACTTTCTTCCGGTTCTTATATTTTCACTTCTAGACATTCCTAATTGTTGTCATTATAAATGTCATTTTTGCCATTTTATCCATTAAGCAACGCTCATTCTTATGGATATTAAATTCAAAATCGAATATTTATGCTTTTACATAAATGACCTTAATAACCTCCTTAATACTTTCCAATTTCGATCCTTTTTCTTGTTGGCCATTTAGTGCTCTTTCGAATTTCAAAATTCCATTATTTACTCATGCATAAGTTTTATCCCATTTAATAAAAGATACTCTTACGCTTTTCCTGAAATCTTCACACCTTTATTCTATGGACGTTAATTAGTCCTATTCCAAATTCGTACTACTTATTTCTCCTTTATCTTTTTCCATGACTGATAATTAAATCACCAATTCATTCCCATTAACACTTATTAGGGAATTTCTTTCCACTTTCCAATTTTTTGGGTCCTACATCTCCTAGGTTCTTATAGGCTTCCAAATCGATACAGAACTATAGACTCATTACATGGCTACTAGGGATTTTCTAGAAATTAAGGTTAATTCTTTCCTAAAAGGACCCACCGATAATATGTGTACTTTAAATAAATATATATTTATATAAATATATTAAAATATATGAAAATCCTTTTTTAAAATAACAAGTACGTCTCTTATATATTCATATTTCCCTGTAATTGGGTAAATTTTGCTCCGATACCAAATGTAATAACCTGGCCGGAATAAGCCTAAATTTCAACCCAAAAAAGGCCAATCAAAATTTAGAGCCCTTCTAAACAAATTTCTATTTCCTATAAGAAAATGGTATAACAGATATAACGGAGTATACTAAAACAAAATCAGAATCCCATATAATGGAAGGGATAAAATATAATAACTTAAAATAGATGTACCTTTAATTAAAACCATCCTAAATATCGGTTACAACGAGTCTCATGCAACAATTGGTACATCAACTTTAATTTGCCCAACATAATAATACTGTCATAGATAATGCTTAATAGTTATGGATCCTCCGTCGTCAGGATCCATCTCCAAGGTATCATTAATCCAAGTATTCCTACCTACTGTCCTATTTATAAGTTAAGAGGAGGGAGGTCAGAACATAAAGTTCTGTTTAATTAAAATCGCATAAGTTTCCAGGAATAACTATCTCCTATATTTGGCAGTATAATTCTTTACGGTACATATGCAAACAAACATACACACAAATAAACATATGAGCCAGACGTTCTAGAAGTCACTTAATACCCCAAAGCTAATTTAAGGGTGTGAACCTCGTATGATCACTTAATACCGTATTTATTCAGGACGGACATCCCTCTAGTCAATTAATACCCAATGGCAGACCTCAAGCCACTTAAGACCCTGTTGTAACATTAATGTTATAAATTATAACTCTCTTGTAGGCCGAGAAACGACTACTTACTACTAGGATTTGGGTCAGGATAACAGCTTCTTATAAGAAGAACCCCTTGGCGAACCCTCTTGTTACTATCTAGCTATCCCTACGAGTGAACTCCTAGCCACTTAATACTTCCCTTAGACGGTGGTTCCTTAGGCCATATATATAAAATTCGTCTCTAGGTTAGCCCTCTCTAGCCCTTATATAAGAAGCGCATATTGCTTGGAAAACTACCCTACACACGTTACCGTCTACTAGGACAATTTAATACCTCTTTAGAGTAAGGAAGACCCAATGACCATTTAAGAACTTTATTAGGGTGGGCAGAATAACTTCATCCTTTCTAAAGAATGAATATTAGAAGAGGCCTAATGTCCTAACCACTTAATACTCAAACAAGGTAGGTCATCCACTTAATAACTTCCCAAGGCAGGCCTACTTCACGCACAAATATTCATATATATGTATGTATGTATGTATGTATGTGTGTGTGTGTGTGTGTATATATATATATATATATGCACATAAGACATCTCACATTAGGCCTACCATTTGTAGATGTTGGATTTGTTAGGCGGTTCTGGGCTGGCTTCTACTACAAGTTAGGCTTAGCCTCGCATCATAGTGTACTAATTATAATGACCCATGACACGTCTTACATTAACCAGATTTAGTTGTTGACACTGGATATGTCGGTCGGTTCTGGGAAGGCTTCTATAACATGTAACGGTTAACCTCTTGTCTATGTGTCATTAATGTTAATTAAGCCATTAGCCCACACACATAAAAACATACAAATTCCTATGGGGACATTATAATTCTATTCCTTATTTAATCGTATTTATTGCACACTTAATATGTATTAATATACATTGATTACATTATAGATATATATAAATATAAACATAAATTAAGGGAACGAGTTTACCGTCCTAACCACGTTTTTGAAGTATCAATACTATTAAATTCTTGAAGGTGTACTTAGTCATTTTCCCATATTTTCCTTAATCATAGGACAAATGTGCATATTGACATCTGACAATATATTAGAAAAAACCATTACAACCATATATAAACTTGCAACTTAGGTTTTAACTTGATTATTGCAACAACAAAAGATGAATATAACATCAAATATACATATATATATATATATGTTTAAAATTCCTATTTTGATTAGATTCCTTTTCTTATGTTTGTTTATACATGGAACCTAAATATTTAGGTATATATTAAATAATACGTTCAATTCTCTATTTTGAAAAATAGATATCCAAACCTATTAAATTTACAAATTATCCATATCTTAACCTTTTTCCTAAAAATCAAAAAAATATGAATTTACATGAAAATAGACTAAAAAGGAATCTAAATAATATAGGAAATCATACAACAAGAATCTTGTTTTTCTTTTATTATTACGATAACTTAAAACCACAAATATAGCTAGATTGATAATTTCTTCGTAACAATTAAAATATAGGGAATTTGGATGATGTCTAATGTTATACTTTCGTTTAGATACAACATCACTTAGGCATATAGATCCAAATTTACACTATGAACAAAAAATAGCAAACTAATGTCATTTCCACTCAAAGTGCTAAGAAGGATAAAATAGTGGAAATATGAATGGTATTTGCTTTTAGATTCAATCCTTCATACAAAATGTTCTCCAATTCTTGTTAAGCTATATATAAGAATAAAGGGATTAGAGTCTTATACATAAGTCTTTGAATTCCAGAATATAAAATCTAAATCTAATCCTAAATAAGGATAGGGATGAAAAGAAATATAGATTAAGGATTTAGAAGAAAAACTAAACTTTTCTATGGAATTCAAATTGTAGAATGGAGGAGCAATAATAAATTAAGGTAGAGTTTGGGACATTCTAGTGGGTTTGTGTTTATAGTTGCAAGTGTAAATAATGGTCGTAGGATCTGTTAGATTTAATCCAGACGGTTGGTGTTTGCAAACTATATAAAACCCTAAAAAAAGCAAGCCTTTACTTCCCATTTTCCTTAAAGGCAGTCGACCCCTTCTATATAATGGCGGATGACCCCCATGTCGATGCCCCTTCTAGAAGGGCGGTCAACCCCCCTTATGGGGTCGAGCCATAGAATTCATTTCTTTGAACTTTTCTTTTATATTAATTATAATATCAAATTACATTGATTACCTTCCTTAAGTTGCTTATTCTTATCCCTCCCTATATGTATATATATACACACACAATTCAAATTATCATGGAATATTTTTTTCATGCCAATTAATATATAATTATATTCCAAATATTTATTTATACAATTTGAATTTCAAATATTGTGTGTAAACAATTCACGTATAACTTGTTTTAATCATAGTTTCTTCATACGGACTACGTTTTCAACAAATAAAATATGAAAATAGATCATAATCTCTCCACGAACGCAATAGTAATACTATCATGGCTCAATTCTCAATTTTTCGAAATTCATATTTTCAACCCATTAATATTTTATTAATTTATTGTTGTTTATACGTAATGTCAATTTAAGGTATATTTTTATGGGGTGTTACACTCCTCGAACTCTCATAGACAAAATTTTCCCTCATTAAGTATATGTCTCTTCCTGCATCACTCTTTCTACTCCATCAGGGAATCATTTTGAAATTCATTCGAGTTACATTAATACATATCCACACTTTGGCAACTTCGAAACTAATGATCCATACATCTTTCTATTGAAATTTGAACAAGTTTATGAAACCATTAAACTTTAACAATTGTGTGACAATAAAATCAAACTAAGGTTAATTATATTTGCACTTATCGATTATGATTTAAAATGGTTGTACAATTTTCTTGAGATTAGAAGAACATAGGAAGAATTCATAAAATATTTCTAAAAGGAATTTTTCCTTTTTAAAAAAGGAACCAAAATTCAAAATGAAAGTGTAAATTTTCATTAATTTGTGGGTTAATCTCCTAGGAAACACTTTGAAAGAATTAACGAATCTTAATCAAATATCCACACCACAATTCTAAAATATTGTCACTTTTCCAAATTATTTACCATGATTTTAAAAAATAGTTCCCGAACTATGCTCGAATTAATGTGTCAAAGAAATTTTCTGACAGAACATGGCAATGCCGCTTTGCAATTTCTTAAAAACTCGGCTGAAAAATTAGACCAATTGGATTATTCAATGAAAAATCAATCTGTTTTTGATCCATCGCTCATTAGATAGGATCATCTCTAGCTTTGGAAGTTAAAATCGATGCGATGATAAACAAATTTGATAGTGTTATTTCAATGAATAAAATGAAATAGGCTTCTCAATCCTTATGTTACAAATGTAAAGATCCAAATCATATCATTGATCAAGGCCCTCACTCATTGAAATAACTTAACGTTTTTATATGTTCACTCCAACGTACAATTTTTGTTGGAGAAATCTACTTAAATTTGTTTGGAACTAAAACAATCTGAACTTGAATTTTGTTCGACTCTCTTTGTAAGCATTTCCCACAATGCTTCGAATCCTTCTTTTTAGCTAAATCAATTTCAAATTTTTGCGCCACATACTCAAAACCAAACACAACAACCGATCATTCCTGAAGATGATAGAAGGATGACATCTCTAGAAAAAAGTTTAGAAACTTTAGCTAAGACAACAACTCAAAACTTTCAATTAAACAACAATTTGCAAAACTTAATAACCTCGTATATGCAATGCATGAGTCAGTCGACTGAAAAACTCAAATTGCAAATGAGTTAGTTGGCCAATTCATTGAGCGAATAAGAAAAAGGATCATTCCCGAGTTGACCAATTCAAAATTCAAGAAATCGAAAATCTAGCTAGAGCCAAACTCAAATCGTTCAGGATAGTAACGTTAACCAAATGAACGAAATAACTACATAGAAAAACATGATGTGATGACTGCCCTATATCTCATGCACTAAACTATAATAAAGGTGTCAGTCGACTGAAAAACTCAAATTGCAAATGAGTTATTTGGCCAATTCATTGATCGAATAAGAAAAAGGATCATTCCCGAGTTGACCAATTCAAAATTCAAGAAATCAAAAATCTAGCTAGAGCCAAACTCAAATCGTTCAGGATAGTAACGTTAACCAAATGAACGCAATAACTACATAGAAAAACATGATGTGATGACTTTCCTATATATCATGCACTAAACTATAATAAAGGTGTGTTGCGAATAAGAAAAAGGATCATTCCCGAGTTGACCAATTCAAAATTCAAGAAATCAAAAATCTAGCTAGAGCCAAACTCAAATCGTTCAGGATAGTAACGTTAACCAAATGAACGCAATAACTACATAGAAAAACATGATGTGATGACTGCCCTATATCTCATGCACTAAACTATAATAAAGGTGTGTTGCGAATAAGAAAAAGGATCATTCCCGAGTTGACCAATTCAAAATTCAAGAAATCAAAAATCTAGCTAGAGCCAAACTCAAATCGTTCAGGATAGTAACGTTAACCAAATGAACGCAATAACTACATAGAAAAACATGATGTGATGACTGCCCTATATCTCATGCACTAAACTATATTAAAGGTGTGTTGCATGACGTGTCAAGCTAATATGGGATGATCATCGAGGAAAGTAAATTGAAAAAAACCTATCATATAACTCACTACACATAGATAATGTATAATAATAAAATATGCAACAAGATATAGTACTGAAGCATAGCAAAGCAAGAAATTCCATCTCCATAAATCCCAGAATATCAAGTACATAACTTCTCAGTAACTCAATATTTGAATACTACATGCCTCAATACATCCTTTATCAGAATATGAATTCATCAAAACCAAGAAAAACATCCAAATAACTATATAGCAAGAACAGTAGTACACCGACCTTCTTCTCGTCGTCGCACAACATCATCGTCACCAACATGTCACCTACTACTCGGTCTTCTCATCAGCATCATTGATGAGAATCCCAAGGTAAGAAGAGGGGATATAAAACCTTAAGTTAGATAATATTCTAGTCTGAGCGATAAATACCTAACAATAGCTACTTATGATAATATGATAATATGATAATAGATAGTTCAAGTCTCGCCTGACATATCCCTACTACCAAAGAGTTAACACATAATAACCATTTTAAACATGCTACTCAAACATCCTATGGCGACAACCTACCCAGAGAAATAAAAGAGAACACGCAAGAAATCATTGAATCCATAACAAATAGTGACCAATCTATCAATGACCAATTCCTTGAGTATGTTGATATCGAGTGACTATCCAATTCCATTCATCAAGGGATAGCGGAAAGACCTTGGTTCTAGTCGGATTACAGTACATCCCACATACGTTTGTCTTCCAAAGGCAACTAGATCACTTCCCTAAGCTATCCAAGGTAATCGATCTTTTAGATCGTCACAGGCGTCCCGACGATACCCATACTTCAAGTCCATTAGAATCCTTCGACCTATCAAAAATTCCTTGGAACTTCCAATTATATGAGCTATTTATGACTCAACCTTTAAGCTCGAGTCCCTTTCGAATCTGTCCAGTAAGGCGCAACTTCACTCCATCCACCCCTCACATTTTCATTCGACCACTCCTTACCGAGTTTACCAGCGAAGAACCAACATCACCTTGATGATAGCTTCCACCCAATAAAAGCAATTAACAAACAGAGGCTTCCATCCACCTATAGAAGACCCATGCTTAGCATAGCGAGAACACCGACCCCCACTCCTTAACGTGATGCGACGGTACTAGCCCATCACCCATGGATCAGTATCAGTCCATACATTTGGCTAATTATTGGATAAGTGTTAAACCGTTACATTCTCACATCGAATATGTCCTCACCTGTCCATTTGTGTCGCATGTCACCTTCTCGAAGCTTCACATGGTTTTCCATACCTATGCTCTCAAGCTATTTCGCTTCGACCCATCCAGTTCACTTCCAACTATGCACATGACCCGCTCTTGACCCTAGGAATCCACACACAAAATTTCTTCTCCTCTCGACCAATCGTGATGGACCAGTATCGATTCATATGCTATGGACTGATACTGGTCCATGTACTTAGAGCTTTTTTATAACAGCCCGTATTTTACGTATCGGAAGATCGTAAAATATTTTTATTTTATTCCCTGAGGGTTGGATCATTCTCATGTTTTGATATGTTGTTTATGGGGATGTGAGACATGTACATAATCTTAACCAAATTTATTTGTGACCATTTTTCCCCTATCAATCTTGAATAGGGAATAATTTTTGACTCAGGTCGAATCAAAGGATGAGACCTATGCCATTGGAAAGGAATTGATGTTTGCCTTTCCGAAGAGTGGTTACATTAAAGATTTGGCTCAACAGTTTGAGAGAAATTGCTGTTTTAAGGGTTTTCCGTTGGTTGTCCATGTTTTGGGAGCCTAGTGGGCTGATTTGGGAGAGACCCATCAGTGGGCTGGTGGAAACTATAAATTGAGGTTGAGAGTTATGGGAAATAGTTTACTTCCCCAATCTCTTGTTAGGTGGCCTAGAGCTCCTCCTTCCTCTAACACCTTATCACCATTAAAAAATCAAAATCCAAGGAGGGAAATCATATATCTACACCATCGGAGGCTAGATCTACATCAATTGGAGCAAGGATTCATCGGATCAAGGTGATTAGTGCGAAGTGCTTGTTGTTCGGATTCTTATTTCATCATTTTTGCTTGTTTTTGAGAATCGATGAGTGGTTTACATCTCTCACATGGATTCAATGAAGTGTATGAGTGGTTAATCGTGTTTTCTCTCACTTTTGAGAGTTTTTCCATAGATCTATACCATATTAAGTCCATTTTCATATAAATCACCCTATGATCTCATTTAGTAAGTTTGAATTGGTGATTCCATATGATTGTGCAAGCTAAATCTATAGTTTTGTCCATATAATCATTCATTATGGTTTTAAAGTGATTTGCATGATTTGGTGAAAACTTTTGTTTTCATGTTGTTAGTGGATTCATACCGTGTTTTTGATCATATTTTGTGGATTGGACTAGTTGGTTTCATTGAATCTATCGTTTGGAGAAGTTTTGGTGGAAATCAGAGTTGTTTTGGAGAAGTGCAGGCTTTGGGTCGCACATAGGGGGTCGCTCGCTCATGCTATGTTTTCTTGGAGAACAAGACATGAACAAGGATCGATTTCATGTAGTGGAAACAAGCAGGGTCGGTCGTGTAAGTAGGAAAAAGGCCTAGGGTCTTGACTTTGGAAAGTAGATGATCAGTCGCTCCTGGTGTTGGGACGGTTGAGTGATCCCAAGGGAAGGGAAAGGTTCGAACGAGCGAGCCTACTGGTGGATTAATGGGATGGTCGTATGTTCCAAGATGGTTGGTTTGATCGAGCGAGCCTGACAGTGGAAGGATCAGTCGGGCGAGGATTGCTCGAGCAGAGTTATACAGGATGAGGAGCTGGTCGGTCGTTCGTGGAATGGTCGCTCGTTCATACCCAGGTCGTTGATGGTTTTTATCAGCGCTTCTAAAATGCTATGGTTGATGGCTTAAGTGCTGTGTTTTTTCCCTTGGCAAATTGATGTGATGTTATGGATTGTTTTGAACCTCATGATTGATGTTGCTTTAGTTCTAAAGTTTTGATAACTTCGAAGGGAATTCCATGAGGAATGATGAAGTGAAGTGATTTGTTCGTCGGATGTGACGAATGGGGAGGTGACTCAAGGATGTATTGAGCTCGTGTGAAGTGATAGCTCTAAAGTGCTTTGATCTTATGAATAGTCGTAATTGATAAAGACTAGAGATGTGAAGGCCGAGAAATTATCATTGTCGTAGGTTCTAGCGGACTCAAAGAAGGGGTACAATTGAAGACCAATTGTTAGCCGAGTGCCCTGGGCATAATGTATGGCCTCAATACGTGTTGAGTATAGCGTGTGTGGGGGGTCTTGTTAGAACCTATGGGTCCAGTATGGTCCTTGACAGTCGATGATGAGTTGTTAGCCAGTCATACGATAACGATGGTTTCAAAGCAAGGTTGGCGGTAATAGCCAGAGTTAGTCATGGATGTTTGAATGCTTTGTTGTGATGATGGTTGAGTTGCTTTTTCCATGTATGAATGGTTGTTCTGATTTCCATGACTAGATTGTTGTTTCCTTTGGATGTAAGGATGAAAGGCTAACACTGTCGGATGTGGGTAAGGAATTTGTGAGTTCTTCTCTAGAGCTGGGTAGATTAGTTCATTTATTTACACATTCTCATATACTATATTGATAAAGTTTGTTAGTTGTTTTATCGCTCACTAAGACTGTTGTCTGACTCAAGGTTTTATGTTTCCTCTTATTACCTTAGGCTATTCATTCGGCTGTTCGGATGGGCAGACTAGGTTGCAGGTAACAGATGGTTTCTTAGTGAGGGCGAGGTTGTTTTCGGAGATGAGCAGGAGGCTGGCATAATATTTTACTACTATCTTGTAACTTTGTTTTCCGCTGTTTGTTATTCTACTCTGAGAGTTGTAGTGAGGCAAAATTATACAAACACTATTGTTGTTATCCACGTGTATGGGATTTACTTTCTAGTTGTCATGAAAGTTCAGTGTTTTAAGCTTCACTATCTCTACCTATTGTATATGTTCTATTATATTTTATCCTTGCACTGTGAGTTTATGACAGGTTCCGCTTATGTATCATACCCTGATAATCATCCTTAGCTGCCTGGCGCACCTTTTTTTTAGTGCGGGGGTTGTGGGTGGTCGTCACTTTTGGTATTAGAGTTCTGGTTAATGATTTTAGCCAAAGTTCGAGGACATAATCACATATGAGAGATGTACTTGTAGATTTCAGTTGGATGTTTACTATATATATTAGCATATATAGTAGTAACGATTGATTTCCTTTAGTAGTTTTTTTTGGAAGTGGCTAATTATTCTAAATTGCAGATTTAGAATGAGTAGATGACCAACAAGGCAAGCTTCTAGGGGAGCTAATACTAGAGGGGGAAATGGTGGTGAACCAGACTACCTAGCCATGTTCGAGGCCATGGCGACGGCCATCATAAATAGAGTTCTGCTCCAGTGGCGGCTAGGTTGATGATGGAGTTCCAGTGCCTAGAGATTTAGAATTTGCAAAGTTGTGCAAAGACTTTACATCATTGGGAGGGAAACAGTTCAAGGGCATTGAATCAGTTGAAGAGGTTCAAAGGTGGTTGGATACTTGTGTTCGAATCTTCAACGGCTTGGGCATTGATGATGCAACAAAGAGGAAGCTTGCATTAAGGCAATTAAAGGGAAATGCAATGGACTGGTGAAAAACTTTGTTACACTCGAGACTTCAGAGGAAGAAATCTCATAGGAGCGGTTCCAAGCTAAGTTTGAAACGAAGTTTATCTCCACCGTTCAAAAGTCAGTTCAGTTTAAGAGATTTGTGGAACTTAAACAGAATGGTCAACCAGTTCTTGACTATATTTCTGACTTCGAGGCCTTGTCGAACTATGCTCATTCATATGTGGATACTCCTTATCAAAAGAATGAGAAGTTTGTCTTGGGGTTGGATGAATATCTTGGGAATCAGCTTATGGATCACCTCGATGATAGCTTTGAGAAGATCGTCGAGAAGACTTTGAGGCATGAAAGTCTGTTTCCTAAGAAGGTGTCTGTTGTTGCAACTAAGGAAGCATAGAAGCCACAAAAGGGTCGTAATAATAATAAGAGAAAGCAGCAACAACAGAAGGGAAAGGATGGCCAGAAGAAACAGAAGAATGAAGTGACTAGCTTCAATTGTTGGCAGAAGGGCCATTTTGCTAGTGAATGCAAGAATCCTAAAGCTGAGAAGAAGTGCTTCAAGTGTGGAAAGCCGGGACATGAGAAGAAATATTGTCCATAATCAGCTAAGGGGAAACAAGTGGTTAAGGCTTATGCTTTGGGGGTTGTGCCATCTTCTTCAAAAGCTCCTACTACTGAGGAGAAGGGAAAGGGTGTCATGGTGCAAGGTACTCTTTCTATTCAAAGTGTTTCAGTTCGAGTTTTGTTTGATACTGGAGCATCGCATTCATTCATTTGCAATTAGCTTGTATGTCACTTGGGTTTGGAACCCGAGATTTGTGATAGACCATTGATCGTGACTAATCAAGTTGGTGGTTTGTCCAGTTTGTGCATGTTGTGTCATGGTCTAGTGTTATCGAGTCATGGTTGCTCTTTTGTATGTGATTGCTTTGTGATTAACTTCGCTGGGTATGAGATCATCTTGGGCATGGATTGGCTCAAGAGGTATGCGGCAAGGGTGAATTGCGCGAAGCTAGAAGTGAGAGTTGGGGGTGTGGAAGGTAAAAAGGTGTTGATAAGGTGTAAGCGCGAAGAGGGTGTCTTTGTTAGCTATTTATATTCACTTGTAATTCCACAAGAATTCTTGTCATCTGTGCTAATCGCTAATGAGTCTAAGGATGTCTTTGACAAAGTCAAAGGGTTGTCGCTGCTTCGTGAGATCGAGTTTAGAATCAATTCGGTCGAGGGTGCTAGACCAATCGTTATGCCTCTTAGGCGGATGGCGCCTAAGGAACAATGAGAGTTGGAGGTGCAAGTTCGTGACCTTTTGGGAAAAGGATTCATTCGGGAATGTATTCGAACGGGGTGAACCAATAGTGTTTGCAACCAAGGAAAATGGCGCGTTGAGATTGTGTGTGGACTATCGTGAGCTGAATAAGGTGACTAGGAAGAACAAGTATCCATTGCCAAGGATTGATGAGTTGTTTGATCAACTTCACGAAGCCAAAGTGTTTTCTCAGATGGATTTGGCAATGGGATTTCACCAGTTGAGGGTAGAAAAGGATAGTGTGCCACATACAACTTTTAGGACACCGTCCAGGTTCTTCGAATGATTGGTGATGCCATTCGGGTTGACTAACGCGCCAGCGTATTTTGTTTATCTTATGAATAGGTTATTTAGAGATCTATTGAATAAGTTTGTACTTGTGTTCGTAGCTGGCATTTTGGTCTGCTCACGGAATGAGTAAGAGCACAAGACGCACTTGAGGGTTGAGTTAGAGATCTTGCGAAAGCATCAGCTGAGAGCCAAGTTTTCACAGTGTCACTTCTTGAAGAGTGAAGTGAGATTCTTAGGTCTTGTAGTTTCCAGTAGTGGGATCGTGGTTGACCTCACTAAAGTGGAAACAATCAAGGACTGGGATAGACCTAAGAATGCGATAGATGTGAGAAGTTTCCTTGGGTTGGCGGGCTATTACCGACGGTTTATCAAGGATTTCTCCAAGATAGTTGCACCGTTGACACGATTGATGAAAAAGAACCAAGTGTTCACATGGGATGTGAAGTGTGAACAAGCATTCGGAATCCTGAAAAAGATATTGATGAGTTCACATGTGTTGTCCATTCCAAACGGGAATGAATAGATGGTGGTGTATACCGATGCATGTGGTACTGGACTTGGATCAGTACTGATGCAAAAGGATAAGGTGGGGGCTTACGCTAGTCAACACTTAAAGCCGTATGAGAGGAATTACCCAACTCATGATTTAGAGTTGGCGTTGATTATGTTTTCTCTGAAGATGTGGAGACATCACCTCTTGGGAGTTCGATACGAGTTGTTTACGGATCACAAGTCGTTAAAGTATCTTTTCTCCAAAAAGAATTTTAATCTTTGACAGTAAAGATGGCTAGAGTTTCTGGAATTATATGATTTTGGTATAGCCTATTCTCCTGGCAAAGGTAACGCAGTTGCAGATGCACTGAGTCGAAGACACGCAAGTTTGGGAGCGATGTTTTTAGAATGGAAGAGCCTTGAGTATTTGGCAAGGTTTGATTTCAGGCCAAGGTGTGAGTTGGAACCTAAAATGCTGGCAAGCATATCGATAAGACCGACTCTCATTGAAAGGATTGGCGAGAGCCAAAAGCGAGATGTGAAGCTTATCGAGTTTATCCAAAGATTGGAACCAGAAGATAAAGAGTTCGAAGTCAATCAAGAAGGTTGGCTTCGAAAGCAAGGGCGATTAGTTGTTCCTGATATCGACGGATTGAGAGATGAGGTTCTGAGAGAGTGTCATCACTCGAAATTAAAAATTCATCCCAGAGGTAATAAGATGTATCAGAACATGAAGCGAGTCTACTAATGGGAGGGGATGAAGCGAGATATTGGAGTATTAATTTCCAAGTGCATGAACTATCAGTTGGTGAAAGCTGAACAGAAGAAGCCAAGTGGTTTGCTTCAGCCATTGGAAGTCCTACATGGAAGTGGGAGAAGATAGCGATGGATTTCATCGATGGACTGCCTAGAACCAGGGAAGGAAATGAAGGAATTTGGGTCATTGTGGATCGCTTGACCAAAAGTGGGAGGTTCATTTCTGTCAAGACGACTAGGACGGTGTCGAAACTGGCTGAACTTTATGTGAAATGCATAGTTCGATTCCATGGTATCCCAAAGAGTATAGTGAGTGACTGAGATCCATTATTTACGAGTGGATTTTGGAGAAGTTTGCAAGAAGATTTGGGAACCGAGTTGTGCTTGAGTACAACATATCAACCCCAAACTAATGGTCAAACCGAGAGGGTTAACCGAGTTTGGGAAGTTCTCCTGAGGGCTTGTGTGTTAGACTTCGAAGGATCATGGGAGGACCATCTACATCTAGTTGAGTTTGCATATAATAATAGCTACGAGTCTAGCATTGGGATGGCACCATACGAAGCATTGTATGGGAGGCCGTGTAATTCTCCAGTATGTTGGTTAGAAACTGGAGATAAGTTGGTACTTGGGCCAGAGATGATCAGAGAAACCTTGGATTGTATCGAGATCGTTAGACAACGAATGAAGGAAACCCAAGATTGTCAGAAAAGCTATGCTGATAAGCATCGGAAAGATTTGGAATTCAATGTTGGCGATGTGGTTTTCATGAAGATTCTGCCATTAAAGCATGTGGTTCGATTAGAAACAGAAGGAAAGTTGGCTCCTACGTTTGTTAGACCATTTTTGGTAGTCGAGCGAATTAGAAAGCTCGCATATAAACTGGAGTTACCCGAAAAGATGTCGAGTGTGCATAATGTGTTCCATGTGTCGTTTCTATGGAAATTCGTGCATGACTCGAATGTGGTGGTATCTCCATAGTTGTATGAAGACTTAGTAGTAGAAACTATAGTTGCGGAACCTCGTAAGTCGCCGCTTCGTATTGTAGGAAATGACACGAAACAAATTAGGAGGAAGACGGTTAAGCTAGTCAAGGTACAATGGACTGAAAATGGCAACGATTGTACGTGGGAGACGGAAGAGAGCATGAGGGCGACTCATTTATAACTCTTCGTCGGTAGGATCCTTTAATATATCATCATTATATCATTGTATCTTGTTGTTGTTTAATAAAATTCCGCATGCTAGGATAAGGCTATGAATGCATGGCCTAATGTTGCTAGTTTGGATGATAGAATTGGCTTCTTATGGATGATAGGCATGCAGAATTGTTATGGTTGCTTATGTTGCTGGGAATTTGGGGGGTGAAATTCTTAAGGAGGGGAGAATGTAACAACCCATATTTTAGGTATTGGAAGATCATAAAATATTTCTATTTTATTTCCTAAGGGTTGGATCATTCTCATGTTTTGATATGTTGCTTATTGGGATGTGAGACATGTCCATAATTTTAACCAATTTTGTTTGTGACCATTTTGCCTCGATTAGTCTTGAACAGGGCATAACTTTTGACTCATGTCGAATCAGAGGGTGAGACCCGTTGTAACACCCCGCATTTTTAATGAAATTAAAAATGTGGAAATACGTATATATATTATATACATAGATATATTTAATAGAAAAATTAAATAATGACAATAAAATTGCATGTAATAGGTTCATGCAGTGAAATGAGGGAAAAGATTAATAAAAGAAATTAAATGCAATACATGAAATGCGAAGAAATACATGCGAACAATTAAATAGAAATAAAAAGGAAATTTGAAGAGCTTAAGGAATTTGGTCACGAAATTAGCGTCATCGCGTTCGTGGCGATTTTCTAGTCAATTTAGACCTATAGTTTGTAGAAAACTAATTTAAGATGAAGAAGATATCTTTAAATTAAATATTGCAGCAAAACATGAAAAAGAGGAATGAGAGAATAATGTGTAGCATTGTCCTAAGTCTTGTTAGCAAATGACTTAGTAGCTCATTTGGTTAGTACATGTGACTTGTATGCAAGAGGTTTTGAGTTCAATCCTCGCAGTGCCATATTTTTGTTTTAGGGGAATGGCTAAAAAGTGACCTAGTGTGAACGTAGTTCAATTAAAAAAGCGGTTTAGTGTGAAACGGGTGAATTGGAAAGATAGTTAAAAAGAAAAATAAATAAATAAATATATATATATAAATGATATGTGGGTGTCAACACCCCTGCTACTGCGCATCATGTTGCACATGTGGCGCATTTTTATTGGTTAATGACGATTTTTGAGTTTTAGGGCTGGCGTGGCCTCTTCTGTTTGGCTGAGTGATGTGTCTTTTTAATCTGAGTGGTTTAGATGAATCCTAGTCAGATCTAAAGGCCCTAATTCACTCACTACAACTATATAAACATACATAGACGTAAACCTAATTCACAGTACACTAATTCATATGCCTCCATATTGCCGCAACCTAAGCTAGTCTTTCTTCTACACTAAAGCAAGTCTAAATAGGAGTAATTCATATTGGAAGATAAGAATAGAATTCTACAACTACGGTTTAGCTAATCAAATTCAGAATTCAGAATTCAGATCGACTTTCTCTTCTTCCACAGTGAGTCCACGTTGCTTTCACAAATAATTAATTAAAAGTAATTGGGATAAGTTTGTGGATTGGATTTTATGAACATGACTGTGAGATGAACCATATGTTTAATTAGATTTGTTTTATGATGCCATTTCATATGTTTGATTAGATCTATTTTTTGATGCAAGTTCAGATGTTTAATTAGATTTATTTTATGATGCCAGTTCATATGTTTAGTTAGATCTATTTTATGATGCAAGTTCATATGTTTAATTATATTTATTTTATGATTTCATATGTTTAATTAGATCTATTTTATGATGCCAGTTCATATGTTTGATTATATCTATTTTATGATGCAAGTTCATATGTTTAATTATATTTACTTTATGATGCTAGTTCATATGCTTAATTAGATCTATTTTATTATGCCAAGATCATATGCTTATTAGATCCATGCCAGTTCATATGCTTATTAGATTTATTTTATGAGATCCTTTTATTATGTCAGTTCGTATATGCTTATTGGATCTATTGTTCTATGCCAGTTCATATATGCTTATTAGATCTACGTTATTATGTTATGCCAGTTCATGATCCATATGCTTATTAGATCTATGTCATTGTTCTATGCCAGTTTATGTTCCATATGCGTATTTGATCTATGTTATTGTATTATTCCAGTTTATGTTCCATATGCTTATTGGATCTATTTAATTATTCATACCCAAAGTCTATATTTCATATGTTATTGGATCTATTTTATGTGTTATGCCAGTTTTGGTGCTTTAATTCTCTTCTTTTCTTTTCCTTTTTATGAGATTAGGCTAACTGCGAGCCTAACATATTACGTTAAATTATACGTACGAATAACGTGGGAACGTTGTGGGAAAAGATTGGGGAAATTATTGAATAATATGCAATTGGCATGAATTGGTACAATTTGTATACATGGGGTTCAGCATAGATTGTTAATAACAATGAACGCAAAGTAATTTAGGCATAATTTGGCATAACATGTATACGTAAGATTATATGCCTAATTTGGATTAAAATTATAATCATAATTTTAATGAGGGATTTTGGGTAATTGACATAATTAGCCTGAAATTGGCATAAACTGCAAATAAATAAATTAGCTAAGAAAAGCATGCTAAGACACGAGGTTAGACTCCGTTTGCAGTAGAAGCCTGCCCGGAGCTAACCAGCCTAACCAGCAATGCAAACAGTCAGTCTAATGTGAGAGGTCGTAGGCATAACTAAAAGACGCTTAGACACGAGGTTAAGTCTGGCTTGTGGCAGAAATTTGCTGTGACGATCCCAAAATCCGAGGGGCGGTATTAAGGATAATCATTGGAATATAACACATTAATCATCATAGCAGAGTACAGATAATAGCAAAAACAATAAATAGAATAATTTTACATGGATATGACAGCGGAATCACAACATGTAATAACATCAGAATAGCATAGCGTAGGATATAACTTAGTAAGTAACGGAAAGTGATCAGTCATCATCGCCAGAGGCGGAATACATACATGCAGTGAGACCTAATAAGGGTATCAGTCTACATCGCCGAAGGCGGTACATATACATATAATAAGAAATAAGGAAAGTAAATCAGTCTGCATCGCCCGTGGGGGAATCATAATATAAGTACAGTAATGGCGGAAAAGTCAAACTCGTCTCTGTGAAGCCAGCCTCGCCATGAGCCAAAAATGCACCCTATGCAGCAGTGCAGAGCCAAAAACTACCTGTCACATGTGTACTAGGCTGCCCGTGTGAAAATAAGGGCACCCGTGTTTACAAAGTTTAACAAACAACGAGTCAGTCATGGGGACTGGTATGAGGAATCTATTTAACAGTTAAACAACAGTAATAAGCAAATCATAGGACCACGCCACTTTCGCGGAACGGGTTTACTCCAGTGATTGCTAGTGCATTTAAAACAAAGTAAATTCTTTTAAAACAACGCAATGTTTTTAGAAAGAATGAAGCCATTATAAGACTCAGGTCCCATCACACAATGCAACGCAAGCCGGAGGATAGAGTTTTACCTTATAATGGCCAAATATGCTTGGTACGTATAAAGCAAAATCATTTGATATTATTACTAGTGCATATATGTTTCAAAAATGAATAGCATCATAAATATCAATCATAGACGGCATAGCTACCATATACTATGTCGCCATACTAGTTCTACAATCGAGTCCGTTATTTCATATTGGAAATTGGATTTCCATCATGAGTCGAGGCAAGGGGCAAGCTCCTCTCCGCTTCGAGACACTCTAGCAAATGCCTCGGGACTACACACTCTGGGTAACCCCTGGATGCTTCAGGGCCGGTCCTCTCTTACGTTTGAGGATTGGAAATTCCTGAACACACGTTTCCCGGTCCTTACAGACCTATAATCGAGGCGCCTCGCATTCCAACAACCACAAAGGTGAAAAGTAGATATATATGTCAGGGCTGGTAAGTCACTAACACCACCATAGCTAGAAAGAAACGTCGTGCTCTCCCTGCAGTCCGTATCCCGTTTTTAACTCATACCGGGGTGTGAGGCTCGCGAATCTACGAAATACACAAAGCCAGGCCACGTAGACCTTGCTTTGATCATCATCCACAAGACTTTGCTTTGCAACAGAAGCCTTGATCACAGCATCTTAGCATGCCACATAGGCAGTCCACTCCATACGATTGATTTCCATCGATATATAACCCCTAAGCTCGTACGTCTCAGAGAAGGGCGTTAAGCAAAAGAATAAATTCTCCGCCGCCAAACAGATATATATTTAACAGAGATCAATCAGTATAGAACAAAAACCAATGTCAGACACACAGTCCATTTACAAGTCCGTTCCGGGTCTGAACGAAACCGGAGGCGTCAATTCCTCGCAAATCCGTACAATCAACACATACGTTCAGACGGCTACTACTTCCGTCCCCTTCCGGTAGCTACTCCGGTCAGGAACCTCAGTAACGTCCATCCAACCGATACGAAGATCGTCGGTCTTGAATCGTCTTTGCATTTTCCAATTCGAATCGCTCGATAAATTATTTGAAATGAGGGTTAGCTCGGCCTTTTCAAATAATTCACATCATTAGAATTTAAATCGATTCTTTTTATGGTTATATTATTCGACATCCATCTTTCAGTTCTTTAGTGCTATTTTCGCGTCAAACACATACAACCATCAAATATCAAACAATTCAAGCCCAATTGGTTTATTTTCAATCAATGTTGCTTATAATATTTTATAACGATTTTTCGCCATTTTTATTTATTTGAAAAAAATGGCCATATTTAATAAAACGTCGTTTCAGGTCGTGCCGTGGCACTGGCGCTGTTTTTCCCCTAATTTGTTTTACACATATCGGAAAATCTAACCGTTGGATTTCTACAAAGTCTATATCAGTGGGAAGATATTCCCAAAGCGAACCCAACGGTTCCAGTTTCGTGAGAATCCGACGGTCGGATCTTCCACACAAGTCGTTTGAAGTTACGGTTTCAAAATTCGAACTGCAGCGTCGTTATTCGATTTAATTTAATTATATTTATATTTATATTTATATATAAATATAAACGATTCTGGCGCTGTTTTTCTTCAGATTTGAATTAAACATTCCGGACAATCCAACCGTTGGATTTTTACAAGGTTGGTGCCGTTGGAAAGATATTTCCAAGGCGAACCCAGCGGTTGCGGTTTCGGGAAAATCCGATGGTCGGATTTCTCGCACTAATCATTTCAAATTACGATTCCGAAACATGAACTGCACGGCCTCTATTCCTTTTAATTTTATTTATATTTATATATATAAATGTAGTTTATTCTATAATTTCAACTATAGTTCATTCTATATTTTTAACTTCGTTTCCACTTCAAATATTTCACTAACGCCTTAATATTTCGAAAAATTTCGCCATAACCTCCTTTGTACGGGGAGGGGTTTGGAAATTTATTGGGCCGTATTAGGTACCCAATAAATCCTAAAAAGCATTCACATATTTATAGTGATATATTCTGGTGTTTACGGGGGAGTATGTACTGATAATCACTCCAGAGAATAAATTCTCGTCACCCCGTTTCCGTGTGGAAATAAATAGTTCATGTGCCGTATCTAATAACTAGAGCGACGTGATTATTGTCAACTCCAGACCCGTGTGGGGTTTTTATTAATCTGGCAATTTATCGTTATATTTTATATAGTCCATATCAGTCATCAGTTCAACCTGTAGTATATAGTCATCGCCATACAAGCCTCTTGCTCGTATGGTAAATCTTCCACCTCGTCACACAAGCTCCAATTGCTTATGTGGAATATGATGAAGTATGCCTATCGTCATGAAGTATGCCATGTAGTGTAGTTCAAAATTAATTGTTACTATCCTATGGCGTTATTTATTATTTCACACAGAATAACCAGCACTCCGCATCCAATGGCATTCACAGGAGTTGATATATAAATAAAATTGCGCAGCCAACTCATCAAGGTTTACCTATTTGTCGGGCACGCAAATAATTTCGTTACTCTACAGCTAATCCATTCTTCCTGTTCAACACATGTATATATATGCAGAACAAAGCTAATAATAATATTTCTAGCAAACTATTATTTATTTCAACACGTGTGTATTTTTTTCTAAGCGTAACATGATAAAAGAAATATTTTTATCATCAAAAATATTTATTCGACACGTGTGTATTTTTAACTAAGCGTATACATGATAAAAGGAATATTTTTATCATCAAAAATATTTATTCGACACGTGTGTATTTTTAACTAAGCGTATACATGATAAAAGGAATATTTTTATCATCAAAAATATTTATTCGACACGTGTGTATTTTTAACTAAGCGTATACATGATAAAAGAAATATTTTTATCATCAAAAATATTTATTCGACACGTGTGTATTTTTAACACTTCATATTTACAATAAAGGTGTAGTTTTTATTGTCGATTCATTTTATTTTTAAAAGATGATAACATTCAACACATGAATTTCAACTCGACGAGCAAATTGCAATTCAACACATGAATATTCTATATAGTTTGTATATACATAAAAATGTGATTTTTATCGCAAAAGCTATTTGTTTAAATTCAAATAATATTCAACATATGAATTTCAACTCGACGAACAAATTGCAATTCAACACATGAATATTCTATATAGTTTGTATATACATAAAAATGTGATTTTTATCGCTAGAGCTATTTGTTTAAATTCAAATAATATTCAACACATGAATTTCAACTCAACGAATGAGTTGCAACTCAACCCATGAATATTCGATATAGTTTGTATATATATAAAAATGTGATTTTTATCGCAAAAGCTATTTGTTTAAATTCAAATAATATTCAACACATGAATTTCAACTCAACGAATGAATTGCAACTCAACACATGAATATTCAATATAGTTTGTATATATATAAAAGTGTGATTTTTATCGCAAAAGCTATTTGTTTAAATTCAAATAATATTCAACACATGAATTTCAACTCAACGAATGAATTGCAACTCAACACATGAATATTCGATATAGTTTGTATATATATAAAAATGTGATTTATTTCAACGAATGAAAATTATTCTAACACATAAATATTTTAGAAAATTTCGGCAGCATAACGGCAGTGTAGTTAAAACCGGGACCGTCCCTAGTACGGCTCCTCGCTTTACCTTAAAACCTCGCGGTTTTTGACAATGGGGATCATGCATCTAGTTCGCACGCAGGCGACATGTTTTATTTTCAATTCCACAATCCTATTCCAATTTGTTTCAACCACAAGAGGGTATTTTTCAACCACAAAGGTATTTTTCAACCATAAAGGTATTTTTCAACCACAATATCAACCACAAACAATTATTTCCAACCATTCGTCATACCATATAATATCACGTCAATCACAAGCAATAAATATCGTCCATGGTCTGTGGACGAAGGGAGTATATATATATATATATATACAATATAATAATTCACTTGCATTTCATCACAATTTAAAGCATATATGTTTCATTCAACGCTTGTATAATTTATACATCGCTAATATAACTTATACAACACATGTACATGAGGTATACAATGCGTATATAATTTACACTTCGCTTATATAATTTATACAACACGATTTCATTCACACAAATAATTTAGATTCCTCACATTGGTTATTGCAGTGCTAAAAATCGTAGGAAGGTCAGAAAAATCCGCGGCTTCTTCTAGAATGTAGAGAGCCTCCTTGCGGTCACGGTGTCTCCTATTTCATCAAATTTCGTTAAAGAACGAAAAAGATATTATTTTTCAAAGTTTTGCAACGCTTTATAGTGTAAAAACAGTTTAAAATTATATAACCCGCTAGTTTTCTAACCTGCTCAAATTTAGGTTTAGATTTTTCCCTCGATTCGTTGCTCTTTAGGTTGATCAGACTGTCGGACGTCGTCGAGGGAGGGAAGAGCTTTCTGGCGGCACCAGTCTCCTCCAGTTCGACGTCGAGATGAACCCTGGGCGGCGGCTTAAACGTGCCGACTTTGGAGCGCCAGAACTTGATGGCGGCGCCTCTGATGGTGGCGAGACTGGGTCGGATGTGGAGAGGGGACTACGGCGGTCAGAAGCTCTAACTGGCGGAGGCGGCGAAATCGACTGAGGCGGCGGCAAAGTCGACGAGAAGCTTCGTGCTTCCTAAGTCGTCCAAATCGCGGCGGCTAGGGTTTCTTCGTATTTTTTTTATTTTTTTTTATAAAAGGAAAATTCCTATTGGCCAGAGCTTTATAGGAAGTTTTAAATAGTGTTTCTGCAAACGGACTCCTTTTTAAACCCAACGACCGTCGCCCCTAGATAAATACTCCCATTCCGGACATAATGGGATATGTTTCGTTGGCCAATTCGACTGTTACAGTCAGTTATTTTTCAAATTAAAGTATATAACATTCAATATTTAATTTAAACGTACATTTCAATTTGCCAGGGCCACAAACTGAATCGAAAAATTCCAGAAAAATAAATCTAGCTTTGTTTTGACGATACGGTCCTAACAAAGCCAGTTTCATCGAATTCTGAGATCGTTTGAAAAATGGCCATTTTTAGGTCGACCCATTTTAACAGAATTTGACCAATCACATTTTCTTTTGCCCCGCTCACATACTAGCTTCAAAAATTATGAAACTTGAAACTTAGCAAAAATTTGACATCCCGAACCCAACAAAAGTGGTTTCGTCGAATTCCGAGGTCGTATGCAAAATATCAATTTTCCAGGGCTATATATGCTATATAGCGACCTTTCTGAAAATTCATTTGGCCATAACTTTTGATTTCCGTTATGAAACTTCGATTTTTCGGATTCGTTAGAAAGGTATTGATAAACAGATTTAAATATTTTCAGTTTCGTCAAAATCCGTTATATTTTCCACCCGGCACAGTCAGACAAAGTTTGTATTCAAAATTTCAAACTGCAATACCATACCCAATTCTATATTTTATTGAAATATGCTATTTCAACAATTCAAATCCTTTGGTAATAACCAAATTTAAAAATTTTAAACTGGTTCACATTTTCCGGGTTATTACAATCTCCCCCACTTAAAACTTTTCGTCCTCGAAAAGGAAATAACAGCTAAGCAGGAAATAAAATGTAAATGCAAAGTATTGTAAAGGTACCTTGCACCGGAGTTAGTCAGAGATGTCCACTCTGCATTTGGGATAGGCTTGTTTAATGCTTTCCTCAGTCTCCCAAGTACAGTCTCTAGGATCACTACTCCACTGCACTTTGACTAAATGAATCTTTTTCCTCCTTAGCTCTCTAGTTTCTTTGCCAACTATCTTTAATGGCTCTCTTCTGAGTGCTAATTCTGGAGTTATGTCAATATCATGTTGCGCTGCTTCTTCCACAACAAGATCTGGATCATGAACATGTTTTCTGAGTTGAGATACGTGGAACACATCATGTATACCAGGCAACCAATCAGGTAATGAAACCCTATATGCAAGAGTTCCAATCCGTTCAAGTATAGGAAAGGGACCAATAAATCTCGGTGCCAACTTCCCAGTCTTGCCAAATCTGATTACTCCTCGCATTGGGGAAACCCTTAAATAAACATAATCGCCAACGGCAAACGATATATCCCTTCTTCTCGCATCAGCATAACTTTTCTGTCGGCTCTGTGCGGTTTTCAATCGCTTCTTAATGAAATCGACTTTATCCGATGCTTCTTGAATCATATCGGGCCCTAACACAAGTCTGTTGCCAGGTTCTACCCAACATGCTAGAGATCTGCACGGTCTACCGTATAATGCTTCAAATGGAGACATTCCCAAACTTGCTTGATAGCTATTGTTGTAAGAGAATTCGGCTAAATGTAAGTGATCTTCCCATGAGCCTCCAAAATCAATAACGCAAGCCCACAGCAAATCTTCTAGAATTCTATTCACCCGCTCAGTTTGGCCGTCTGTCTGAGGGTGATAAGCGGTGCTTAGATTTAATTTGGTCCCCAATTCTGCCTAGAATGCTTCCCAGAATTTGCTAGTAAATAGGGGATCTCTATCGCTGACTATATTGAGCGGCACTCCATGTAGTTTAACTATTTCTTTGAAGTAAATCTGTGCTAGACTTTGAGCCGTTCTGTTGGATCGGACAGGTATGAAATGGGCAGTCTTCGTGAAGCGATCTACGATTACCCATATACTGTCGTTTCCTTTCTTAGTTCGAGGCAGGCCATCGATGAAATCCATCGAGATTTGTTCCCACTTCCATCCTGGAATTTCTAAGGGTTGTAATAATCCAGCCAATTTCTGCTGATCACTCTTGACTAGCTGACAAGTGGAGCATCTGCTAACATATAATGAGATATCTCTTTTCATTGACCTCCACCAGAATGTGCGTTTGATATCGTTATACATTTTGCTCACACCGGGATGGATACTTAATTTGGATTTGTGGCACTCATCAAGTATTTCTCTTCTGAGCTCTGGAAGATTCGGGATGCAAATTCTGCCCTTTAATCTTAGAACTCCTTTGTCATCGAGTAGGAAACTTGTGGATTCACATCCTTTGACTCTCTGACTGATTCTTTGAATAAATTCATCGTCTTTCTGAAGGGTCGAGATCCTGTCTATTAATGAAGACGTGATGACAAAACTGGCGATGATTTCATTCTTTCTGCTGAGCGCATCGGCTACAACATTGGCTTTCCCTGGAGTGTATAGAATTTCAAAATCATATGCCGCAAGGAATTCTAACCAACGCTGTTGTCTCAAGTTTAGATCTTTCTGAGTGAACAGATATTTCAAGGATTGATGATCGGTGTATAGTTCGAACTTCTCGCCCAGTAAATAATGCCTCCAGATCCTTAAAGCAAACACGATAGCTAATAACACAAGATCATGAGTTGCATAGTTCCTTTCATGCGGCTTCAGCTGACGGCTGGCATAAGCGATCACTTGGCCTTTTTGCATTAACACTGCGCCTAACCCTCTAATAGAAGCATCTGTCCATACAGTCAAGTCTTGGTTGCCTTCTATAACTGTCAATACTGGAGCAGTTGTCAACTTCAGTTTCAGCTCCTGAAAAGCTTCTTCACATTCGGGAGTCCATTTGAATTTCTCATGCTTCTTTGTAAGCTTTGTCAATACTCCTGATATCTTTGAAAAATCCTGAACGAATTTCCGATAGTAGCTAGCCAATCCAAGGAAACTTCGAACTTCTGTGGGGGTAGTAGGTTGTTTCCAGTTCTGAATCGCTGTAATTTTGCTTAGGTCTACAGCAATTCCTTCTTTTGATACGACATGGCCTAGGAATTTAACTTCATCCTGCCAGAAGACACACTTAGAAAATTTAGCTTTCAAGACATTTCTCCTTAGAATTTTCAACACTTGATCTAAATGTTTTGCATGTTCGTCTTCCGACTTAGAGTAGATTAAAATGTCATCTATGAAGACTAGAACAAATTTATTCAATACACCTCGGAACACTCTGTTCATAAGATCAACGAAGTATGCCAGAGCGTTACACAAACCGAACGGCATTACTAACCATTCGTAAAATAAATCGGGACCCCTGAAGGCTGTCAAAGGAACACAGTCTTCGGCTATACGCAATTGGTGGAAACCTGTAGCTATGTCCATTCTGGAGAATACTGTTGCTCTATTTAATTGATCTAACAGATCATCTATACGGGGCAAGGGATATTTGTTCTTCATTGTCTGCTTATTGAGATCTCGGTAATCAACACAAAGTCTTAGAGTACCGTCTGATTTCGGGACAAATACTACTGCTTCTTCCCACGCTGAAAAGCTCGGTCTGATCAGACCTTTCCAAAGTAATTCTCGGGTTTGACTACTTAACTCTTCTTTTTCTTTCGGGGCCATTCTTCTTATTGGATGTACTACTGGTCGGGCGTTAGGAATTAGATCTATCCTGAATTCAATTTCTCTTTGCGGCGGTAAGTTTTCTACTTCTTCAAACACATCCGCATAGTTTTTAACGACTGGTATCTTTTCTAATGAAGGGGGAGTAACTTCTAAAGAAGACCAAAATTCCGTTCTATTAATTTCTGAACCGTGGCATGGTATATACATAGGCCCAAGCTTCGTTTCGACTTTAACGATTCTCTCGGCACATCTAACTTCGGCCTTATATTGTGTCAACCAATCCAGCCCTAGTATAATATCAAATTCGGAAAGGTCCATGACAATCGAATCAAAAGAAAACTTGTAGCAAGAATAAGAGATAGGCACTCTACAGCATAAACTGAGACTAACAGAACTTCCTATTGGGTTTCGAACTTTAATTGGTTCTTTAAGTTTTCTTCGTTTTAATTTTAACTTGTGAACAATGTTACCATAAATGAAGCTACGTGATGCACCAGTATCAAAAAGTACAGAAACAGGAATATTTTTAATGGTAAGGGTACCTCCCAAGACGTCGGGTTTACTTGATACATCGGTGGTAGCTGGAGGGGTCTTCCCGTCATAGACATGAGCCACTTGTGCATTCTGCTTCAGAGGACAATTCCTGCTATAGTGCCCCTTCTTATGGCAGTTGTAGCATTCGGCTGAGTCATTTGCCTTTGGCTTCCTCGGGGCTTTGCATACATTAGAAAAATGACCTGGCTTCCCGCAGTTGTAGCAATTTCCTTTGGGGATCTTTGCAGGCTTCTGAGTAGCGGCCGCGGTGATGCTAGACTCGGGTTGATCTGTTGAAGTCTTGCGCTTATTTCCAGCTTGGCTTTTGGCGCGGTCTTGGCTAGCTTGTCTTTCGTCCATGTCTTCATAATTGCAAGCCATTTCTACTAGTTCTGAAAAGGAGAGTTTGATGTTGCTCATAGCTCTGTCGTGGTACTTGCGCTTTAGCCCAAATATGAATCTCTTGTTCTTTGCTTTGTTGGTCAAAATCAGCTCTGGAGCATAGCGCGACAACTGGGTGAACTTATTTAGATAGTCCTGAATAGAGAGATCTCCTTGCTGGAGATTAGCAAATTGCTCTCGCATCCTCTCTAGAGCCTGTTCAGGTACAAACTTCTCATTGAACATAGTTTTGAATTGCTCCCAAGTCCTGACAGTACCAGCTGCATCCTCTGAGGTAATGGCATCCCACCACAGCTCTGCTTCCTCCTGAAGGAGCCAAATACCAAGTCGGGCTTTGTTGTTGGTTACCATACCCATGCCTTCAAAGATTTTCTCACAGGTTTTCAACCAAGCTATGGCCTCGGTCACTGTACCAGTGCCAATAAAGGGTTTTCCCCCAAGGTTCCTGTACCTCTTCGCTACTTTATCTAGCTCAAAGTCCTCAGGTGCTGGTGCCTGAACAATAGGGCCTTCTACAACTACGGGGATATTCCCCCATCCTCCTGCTGCCTCTCCTCGGCCTCCACGGCCTCCTCTAGCTGCTGCTGCTCGTGTAGCCATCTAAGAGAATACTGTATAAGCAAGAAAAAGAGTCAAGCTCACAGATTTGATAATTTTCATAAATGATAAAGCAGGGGAATACAAGGAAAGATAATGATGATGTACTGATCAAATTGTTTTGCTAATCTGCTAAGCTCATTCTAGGACATTGCTAATCCTATCTCTAATGAGCTACTCGCATTAGAACACTACTGATTCTAATTTGACGAGGTGTTTAATGTGTTAGATCCCGGAACTAAGGTTAACTAAAGCTCCGATACCAACTGTGACGATCCCAAAATCCGAGGGGCGGTATTAAGGATAATCATTGGAATATAACACATTAATCATCATAGCAGAGTACAGATAATAGCAAAAACAATAAATAGAATAATTTTACATGGATATGACAGCGGAATCACAACATGTAATAACATCAGAATAGCATAGCGTAGGATATAACTTAGTAAGTAACGGAAAGTGATCAGTCATCATCGCCAGAGGCGGAATACATACATGCAGTGAGACCTAATAAGGGTATCCGTCTACATCGCCGAAGGCGGTACATATACATATAATAAGAAATACGGAAAGTAAATCAGTTTGCATCGCCCGTGGCGGAATCATAATATAAGTACAGTAATGGCGGAAAAAGTCAAAGTCGTCTCTGTGAAGCCAGCCTCGCCATGAGCCAAAAATGCACCCTATGCAGCAGTGCAGAGCCAAAAACAACCTGTCACCTGTGTACTAGGCTGCCCGTGTGAAAATAAGGGCACCCGCGTTTGCAAAGTGAAACAAACAACGAGTCAGTCATGGGGACTGGTATAAGGAATCTATTTAACAGTTAAACAACAGTAATAAGCAAATCATAGGACCACGCCACTTTCGCGGAACGGGTTTACTCCAGTGATTGCTAGTGCATTTAAAACAAAGTAAATTCTTTTAAAACAACGCAATGTTTTTAGAAAGAATGAAGCCATTATAAGACTCAGGTCCCATCACACAATGCAACGCAAGCCGGAGGATAGAGTTTTACCTTATAATGGCCAAATATGCTTGGTACGTATAAAGAAAAATCATTTGATATTATTACTAGTGCATATATGTTTCAAAAATGAATAGCATCATAAATATCAATCATAGACGGCATAGCTACCATATACTATGTCGCCATACTAGTTCTACAATCGAGTCCGTTATTTCGTATTGGAAATTGGATTTCTGTCATGAGTCGAGGCAAGGGGCAAGCTCCTCTCTGCTTCGAGACACTATAGCAAATGCCTCGGGACTAAACACTCTGGGTAACCCCTGGATGCTTCAGGGCCGGTCCTCTCTTACGTTTGAGGATTGGAAATTCCTAAACACACGTTTCCCGGTCCTTACAGACCTATAATCGAGGTGCCTCGCATTCCAACAACCACAAAGGTGAAAAGTAGATATATATGTCAGGGCTGGTAAGTCACTAACACCACCATAGCTAGAAAGAAACGTCGTGCTCTCCCTGCAGTCTGTATCCCGTTTTTAACTCATACCGGGGTGTGAGGCTCGCGAATCTATGAAATACACAAAGCCAGGCCATGTAGACCTTGCTTTGATCATCATCCACAAGACTTTGCTTTGCAACAGAAGCCTTGATCACAGCATCTTGGCATGCCACATAGGTAGTCCACTCCATACGATTGATTTCCATCGATATATAACCCCTGAGCTCGTACGTCTCAGAGAAGGGCGTTAAGCAAAAGAATAAATTCTCCGCCGCCAAACAGATATATATTTAACAGAGATCAATCAGTATAGAACAAAATCCAATGTCAGACACACAGTCCATTTACAAGTCCGTTCCGGGTCTGAACGAAACTGGAGGCGTCAATTCCTCGCAAATCCGTACAATCAACACATACGTTCAGACGGCTACTACTTACGTCCCCTTCTGGTAGCTACTCCGGTCAGGAACCTCAGTAGCGCCCATCCAACCGATACGAAGATCGTCGGTCTTGAATCGTCTTTGCATTTTCCAATTCGAATCGCTCGATAAATGATTTGAAATGAGGGTTAGCTCGGCCTTTTCAAATAATTCACGTCATTAGAATTTAAATCGATTCTTTTTATGGTTATATTATTCGACATCCATCTTTCAGTTCTTTAGTGCTATTTTCGCGTCAAACACATACAACCATCAAATATCAAACAATTCAAGCCCAATTGGTTTATTTTCAATCAATGTTGCTTATAATATTTTATAACGATTTTTCACCATTTTTATTTATTTAAAAAAATGGCCATATTTAATTAAATGACGTTTCAGGTCGTGCCGTGGCACTAGCGTTGTTTTTCCCCTAATTTGTTTTACACATATCGGAAAATCTCACCGTTGGATTTCTACAAAGTCTATATCAGTGGGAAGATATTCCCAAAGCGAACCCAACGGTTCCAGTTTCGTGAGAATCCGACGGTCGGATCTTCCACACTAGTCGTTTGTAGTTACGGTTTCAAAATTCGAACTGCAGCGTCGTTATTCGATTTAATTTAATTATATTTATATTTATATTTATATATAAATATAAACGATTCTGGCGCTGTTTTTATTCAGATTTGAATTAAACATTCCGGACAATCCAACCGTTGGATTTTTACAAGGTTGGTGCCGTTGGAAAGATATTTCCAAGGCGAACCCAGCGGTTGCGGTTTCGGGAAAATCCGATGGTCGGATTTCTCGCACTAATCGTTTCAAATTACGATTCCGAAACACGAACTGCACGGCCTCTATTCCTTTTAATTTTATTTATATTTATATATATAAATATAGTTCATTCTATAATTTCAACTATAGTTCATTCTATATTTTTAACTTCGTTTCCACTTCAAATATTTCACTAACACCTTAATATTTCGAAAAATTTCGCCATAACCTCCTTTGTACGGGGAGGGGTTTGGAAATTTATTGGGCCGTATTAGGTACCCAATAAATCCTAAAAAGCATTCACATATTTATAGTGATATATTCTGGTGTTTACGGGGGAGTATGTACTGATAATCACTCCAGAGAATAAATTCTCGTCACCCCGTTTCCGTGTGGAAATAAATAGTCCATGTGTCGTGTCTAATAACTAGAGCGACATGATTGTTGTCAACTCCAAACCCATGTGGGGTTTTTATTAATCTGGCAATTTATCGTTATATTTTATATAGTCCATATCAGTCATCAGTTCAACCTGTAGTATATAGTCATCGCCATACAAGCCTCTTGCTCGTATGGTAAATCTTCCACCTCGTCACACAAGCTCCAATTGCTTATGTGGAATATGATGAAGTATGCCTATCGTCATGAAGTATGCCATGTAGTGTAGTTCAAAATTAATTGTTACTATCCTATGGCGTTATTTATTATTTCACACAGAATAACCAGCACTCCGCATCCAATGGCATTCACAGGAGTTGATATATAAATAAAATTGCGCAGCCAACTCATCAAGGTTTACCTATTTGTCGGGCACGCAAATAATTTCGTTACTCTACAGCTAATCCATTCTTCCTGTTCAACACATGTATATATATGCAGAACAAAGCTAAAAATAATATATCTAGCAAATTATTATTTATTTCAACACGTGTGTATTTTTATCTAAGCGTAACATGATAAAAGAAATATTTTTATCATCAAAAATATTTATTCGACACGTGTGTATTTTTAACTAAGCGTATACATGATAAAAGGAATATTTTTATCATCAAAAAAATTTATTCGACACGTGTGTATTTTTAACTAAGCGTATACATGATAAAAGGAATATTTTTATCATCAAAAATATTTATTCGACACGTGTGTATTTTTAACTAAGCGTATACCTGATAAAAGAAATATTTTTATCATCAAAAATATTTATTCGACACGTGTGTATTTTTAACACTTCATATTTACAATAAAGGTGTAGTTTTTATTGTCGATTCATTTTATTTTTGAAAGATGATAACATTCAACAAATGAAATTCAACTCGACGAACAAATTGCAATTCAACACATGAATATTCTATATAGTTTGTATATACATAAAAATGTGATTTTTATCGCAATAGCTATTTGTTTAAATTCAAATAATATTCAACACATGAATTTCAACTCGACGAACAAATTGCAATTCAACACATGAATATTCTATATAGTTTGTATATACATAAAAATGTGATTTTTATCGCTAGAGCTATTTGTTTAAATTCAAATAATATTCAACACATGAATTTCAACTCAACGAATGAGTTGCAACTCAACCCATGAATATTCGATATAGTTTGTATATATATAAAATTGTGATTTTTATCGCAAAAGCTATTTGTTTAAATTCAAATAATATTCAACACATGAATTTCAACTCAACGAATGAATTGCAACTCAACACATGAATATTCAATATAGTTTGTATATATATAAAAATGTGATTTTTATCGCAAAAGCTATTTGTTTAAATTCAAATAATATTCAACACATGAATTTCAACTCAACGAATGAATTGCAACTCAACACATGAATATTCGATATAGTTTGTATATATATAAAAATGTGATTTATTTCAACGAATGAAAATTATTCTAACACATAAATATTTCAGAAAATTTCGGCAGCATAACGGCAGGGTAGTTAAAACCGGGACCGTCCCTAGTACGGCTCCTCGCTCTACCTTAAAACCTCGCGGTTTTTGACAATGGGGATCATGCATCTAGTTCGCACGCAGGCGGCATGTTTTATTTTCAATTCCACAATCCTATTCTAATTTGTTTCAACCACAAGAGGGTATTTTTCAACCACAAAGGTATTTTTCAACCATAAAGGTATTTTTCAACCACAATATCAACCACAAACAATTATTTCCAACCATTCGTCATACCATATAATATCTCGTCAATCACAAGCAATAAATATCGTCCATGGTCTGTGGACGAGGGGAGTATATATATATATAATATAATAATTCACTTGCATTTCATCACAATTTAAAGCATATATGTTTCATTCAACGCTTGTATAATTTATACATCGCTAATATAACTTATACAACACATGTACATGAGGTATACAATGCGTATATAATTTACACTTCGCTTATATAATTTATACAACATGATTTCATTCACACAAATAATTTAGATTCCTCACATTGGTTATTGCAGTGCTAAAAATCGTAGGAAGGTCAGAAAAATCCGCGGCTTCTTCTAGAATGTAGAGAGCCTCCTTGCGGTCACGGTGTCTCCTGTTTCATCAAATTTCGTTAAAGAACGAAAAAGATATTATTTTTCAAAGTTTTGCAACGATTTATAGTGTAAAAACAGTTTAAAATTATATAACCCGCTAGTTTTCTAACCTGCTCAAATTTAGGTTTAGATTTTTCCCTCGATTCGTTGCTCTATAGGTTGATCAGACTGTCGGACGTCGTCGAGGGAGGGAAGAGCTTTCTGGCGGCACCAGTCTCCTCCAGTTCGACGTCGAGATGAACCCTGGGCGGCGGCTTAAACGTGCCGACTTTGGAGCGCCTGAACTCGATGGCGGCGCCTCTGATGGTGGCGAGACTGGGTCCGATGTGGAGAGGGGACTACGGCGGTCAGAAGCTCTAACTAGCGGAGGCGGCGAAATCGACTGAGGCGGCGGCAAAGTCGACGAGAAGCTTCGTGCTTCCTGAGTCGTCCAAATCGCGGCGGCTAGGGTTTCTTCGTATTTTTTTTTTATAAAAGAAAAATTCCTATTGGCCAGAGCTTTATAGGATGTTTTAAATAGTGTTTCTGCAAACGGACTGCTTTTTAAACCCAACGACCGTCGCCCCTAGATAAATACCCCCATTCCGGACACAATGGGATATGTTTCGTTGGCCAATTCGACTGTTACAGTCAGTTATTTTTCAAATTAAAGTATATAACATTCAATATTTAATTTAAACGTACATTTCAATTTGCCAGGGCCACAAACTGAATCGAAAAATTCCAGAAAAATAAATCTAGCTTTGTTTTGACGATACGGTCCTAACAAAACCAGTTTCATCGAATTTTGAGCTCGTTTGAAAAACGGCCATTTTTAGGTCGACCCATTTTAACAGAATTTGACCAATCACATTTTCTTTTGCCCCGCTCACATACTAGCTTCAAAAATTATGAAATTTCAAACTTAGCAATAATTTGACATCCCGAACCCAACAAAAGTGGTTTCGTCGAATTCCGAGGTCGTATGCAAAATATCAATTTTCCAGGGCTATATATGCTATATAGCGACCTTTCTAAAAATTCATTTGGCCATAACTTTTGATTTCCGTTATGAAACTTCGATTTTTCGGATTCGTTAGAAAGGTATTGATAAACAGATTTAAATATTTTCAGTTTCGTCAAAATCCGTTATATTTTCCACCCGGCACAGTCAGACAAAGTTTGTATTCAAAATTTCAAACTGCAATACCATACCCAATTCTATATTTTATTGAAATATGCTATTTCAACAATTCAAATCCTTTGGTAATAACCAAATTTAAAAATTTTAAACTGGTTCACATTTTCCGGGTTATTACATTTGCCCAGAACCGCTCGGCATATCCAGCGGCCACAAGCAATCGATTTAACATGAGAGGTATATGCATTAATAACTAAGTAATGCTGATCAAAGATGAGTATGATATATAAAACATGTTAGGTGGGTGGGGTTAAGTTAATCTATGTAAGATGACAACTTAACCTATATTACATGAACAAAGTGGATAAGGTTAAGGCAAGCTTAACCAATAAAACATATTGATTTGATAAGTGGATGGGGTTAAGTCAACTGGGCGGAAATACAATACTTAACCAAGATAAGACATGTAGTAAGACATGTGAACAGAAAAAGGGTTAAGTGGGTGACATGTGTAGCATGTATTGCATGGGTAGCATGTGTAACATAAATAATGAACACTTAACCAAGATAAGGCATGTGGTAAGACATGGGTGACATGGATGACATGTGGAATATAATTAGAAGCACTTAGCCAAGGTGAAACATGTAAGAAGACATGGGAATAAGAAGGGGTTAAGTGAGAATTCCTAGTGGGGACCAAGCTAAGGAGGGAAGCTTGTGTCAAGTGTGTGGACCCTTTTCAACTAGTAACCCATTCTGTATCTATGTGAGCTCGAACCAGGTAAAGGACGAGACACGCTTACTGGGTTTGGTTGTAAGAGGTCAATAAAGAGTTAGCAGTGGCAGTGCAAGTCCAACGAAGTTATGTGCGTGTGTGGGTCTAGGCTGGTAGGTAAGACGCTGTTGCATCGTGTAGGTACAAGCCGTGCATTTTTAGTAGTATCGGGTTGCCACGTTAGGGAGTGATATACCCTACTATGGGACCAGCACAGGTATTTACGAGTTAGGGATCCTATCGAATGGGGAGGGTAGTGGGTACAACTAGTGGAGATAGGAGCAGGCGACACCTATGACAGCAGCTAGGAGTACTACTACCATACTATGAATAAATGTTGTAATTAGAATGGGGAGGGTAGTGGGTACAACTAGTGGAGGTAGGAGCAGGCGGCACCTACGATAGCAGCTAGAAGTACATGAAACTACCATTATTATGATTAGTAAGAGGGATCAACTTCCAGTATGGGACTAGTAATGGTGCGGTGTAATTAGCATTGGTGCAGTGTAGGAATTATCTTATAGTGATTAGAAGCGTAATCAACGTTATATCTTGTTCACCTTATCATATCTGTTTATGTTACAGTCATTTCTTATATCCAGTTTATGTCTTATCCGGTCACTTCACTAATTATATAGTTAAAGTCACTGGACTCGCTAGACTTTATGTTTGACCTCGTTTTGTTTCGCCTTCTTTCTTTCGTTCCCCCCCCCCCCAAGGTACTCAGGGTGGGATTGGTGGAGCTTGACTCAGATTTCTTTCTTTGTTTCTGCTTGGAAGTGCTGAAAGTAATGCTCAGCTCTATCCTGTTTTCATATGGCTATTTGGAGTGGGATTATGCTTTTGTTTTTATATACTCTGATAATAATTTGTCTAAGATGGATATTTGTGTACTTAACTTTAGTATTGGGTTTTGATGTTGTAACCAAACTATGTTTAGTTTTCGCTACAATGAAGTTATTTTAAATTTAGAAGTACCATTTTATATATCTATCTTATGATGTTCTGTTCTATACACTCATAATGCTCCATGAAAGTTAATGCATTCCCTATGTGAGTGACATTAATGGACGTGGGGTGTTACATGTGGTATCAGAGCTGAAGGTTACCAGAACAAATAAAAGATTTTGAAAACCATTTTCAAAAGCATCTTTATGAAGAAGTATTTTTCAAAAACATGTTTTAAAGAGAGAATTTTTCAAGAGAAATGTTTATTATGGAAAAATTAATCCCCAAAAGCCATATATCTTTCTTTCGATTCTTTGTTTCAAATCTCTTCCTCTTTCCCTTTTGAATCTCTTCCTCCGCATATAGATGCTTTTTCTAAGATATGTAAGGACTTCCGTGTGATGGGCGGAAAACCGCTTCATGGGACTGAGACGTTTGTCGAGGTTAGAAGTTGGCTCAAGGAAGTGGAGGACTTGTTGGTATCTTTGTGATAGACGATGGGAGGAAGGTTCAACTAACTGCTTGGTTAATGAAGTATGAAGCTTCATTTTGGTGAGAGGTCACGAATGGAGAACGTGCAGGGGAGACATCGATTGGACATATGATAAGAAAGTGAATCCAAAGAAGGAACAACAACAACAAAAGAAAGGCGGAAAGGATAAAAAAGGGCCAAGAGAAAAGGAAGTACCACAATTTGTGAAATACCTGGCCACTTAAAGAAAGACGTTAGAGTGAAGAAGAAGAAGAAGACTGGCTATTACCATTGCGGTAAGGCAGGACATATGATTTAAGATTGCCCAAGGAGGCAAGGGCAAGGACAGAGGGCAGGATCTTCTGGAGGGAAGGTTGTGTTCTCGTGGTCAGTATATCAGAAAGAGATAGGAAGTTTCAGTTGAAGATTTGATTTCCTTTTCCTAGGACTCTTTTCGACTCTTGTGCTTCGTATTCGTTTATATCTGCTTCATTAGTTGAAACACTGCACCTAAAATACTAGTCTAGTAACGGATCCCATTGTAGTATCAAATCCAATTGGTGGTTCAGCTCATTTATCTATGCTTTGTCGGGATTTGAGAGTGCCTATCCTGGATGTTGGGTTTGAATGCAACGCCTACATTTTTGGTTTCATGGGCTATGGTTTGATTCTAGGGATGATTGGCTAGCCATGTATGGTGCCATCCTAGACTGTGAAAAGAGGGTAGTTAGATGTTGACTCGTTGGGGAAAGACTCTTGATATTTCTTGTGACCCTAGAGGTTCGGTGATGCTTAGCTACCTAGAATCACTTGACGCATCCATCGATGATTTGAAATCTGTTCGTGTAGTCCGTGAGTATGATGATGCCTTTGATGAGGTTCAGGGTTTACCCCGAGGCGCGAGATAGACTTCCATATATACTTAGTAGATAATGCAAAGCCAGTTGCATTGCCAGTGCGCTACATGGCTCCGAAAGAGAGGAGGGAACTCATTAAGCAAGTAGGGGAGCTACTTGAGAAAGGGTTCATAAGAAGAGGTATTTCGGAATAGGGTGCTCCATTTGTTTTTGCTACAAAGGCGGACGGTTCATTTAGATTGTGTGTGGACTACAGGGAGCTAAATAAACTCACAAAGAAAAATAGACACCCATTACGGAGGATAGATAATTTGTTCAATCAGTTGGTTGGCGCTTCAGCTTTCTCACATTTGGACTTAGCTATATGTGAAGACCCGCAACTTCCCCGTAAAGGAAAGCGTCGGATAGTTCGAGAACAAACCACAACAGAACGCATATAAAAGAACATTTCATTGTATATAACAACAATGCATCAGATTACAAGAATATACAGAGTATAAAAGAATATTACACAGAAATATCAGAGGTTTAAATTACATTTAAATACATAGCAGCGGAAAATAATACAATACACAACTAGAAGTAGATATACGGATACAAAGCTTTCCGGATATCGTTCCAGCTGTAAACCAGGATCCTGTGAATATAAATCTGCAAAAACCAAAACTACTAGCTGCCCGTGTCAAAATAAGGGCACCCAGAGTTTAGGTTAAAACAATAAACTCCAGGTCAGTCATGTGACTGGTGTGAGAACTAAAACAGTTAATCTTTGTTTTAAATCATTAGGTAAATCAAGGGACCACGCCGTAACACGGAACGGGTTTTCCTCCCAAGAATACCAGTGCATAAAACAAACAGCGCAATGCTAAATAAGGAAAAATGAAGCTGTTATAAGACCCAGGTCCCATCACACAATGCAACGCAGCCGAGGATAGGGCTTTCCCTTATAACAGCCAAAGAATGCTTGATACGTTTGAAACAAATCATTTGATACCATAATAAGTGCATAGTGTATAAAACAACTTCAAATCATAAGTATCAATCATAGGCGGCATGAATGCCCCATACCACTATGTCGCCATATATAGGTTATACAATCAAAATCGCAAAGTCACGTATTTGGAAATTGGGTTTCCAACTATGAACCGAGGCTAGGGGCAAGATCCTCTACCGATTCGTGACTCTCTAGCCCGAGCCACAGGCAAGCGCGCAGGCAAGCCTTGGAGCGACAGGGCCGGTCCACACGGAGTGGATTATTATGCCTGAACAATACGTCTCCCCACCCTATGGGGTGTAAGTCTGGTCCGTCAGCCGACCAGAATGCATTCGGCCGAAACCGATATAACCGAGGCGCCTCGCAACCGCAACAACCACATAAGTCAAACTCGTCAGGGCGTGAAAAACCACTGACGCCACTTCTAGCTAGAAAGAAACGCAAGTCCTCCCTGAGGTCCGTCTCCCGTTTTTGGTTCATACCGGGCGTGAAACACGCGAGGTAAACGTTACACAAAGCTACACCACAAAGGCCGTGCTTTGATCATCACCACAAGACTTTGCTTTTCAACAGAAGCCTTGATCATTTGCATCTTAGCATGCCACACAGGCAAACCATCCTATGCAACCGATATCAGTCACACAGAATGAAATCCGGTGTCAGACACACAGTCCATTTACAAGTCCGTTCTGGGTCTGAACGAATCCGGAGGCACCTAGTACCCCGCATATCCATCGATCTCCAAGTACGTCTGGACGATCACTAACTGTTTCCATCTTCTTGGGTGTACAGTCCAATCAAGATCATCAGTTATCACCCAAACGTCGTGAAGACCTCCGGTCTTCGACCATCGTCTTCATCTTCGACTTATCGTCGTATCAGTTATTCAGAATGGGATAAACCCGGTCTTTCCGAATAACTCGCGTATATTTTAAATAAGTGTTACACAAACACAACATACGCCTCATTCCAATTCATTAGTCACTAACCGTAAATTAATCAAGAGAATAATTCCCCAAATATTAACCCCGAAGGCCGAAACCAACATCAGATCAATATCCAGAAAACCATTCTGCTTGGCTAACCGCCAGTTAGTTTCTAAATTTCACATTCAAATCTAATTAAAGATTTAACTATCGCCTGGAGCAAAACTGGTGATACTCCATTCTCGATCTTTTCAATCTAATTAAAGATTCATTAAAACTCCACTTAGTTTTAATCTGTGACTGGGTTAAAGAATCAGTGTCATTTAAAACACGGTTCACGATAAACCCAAAGTCACATCCCATTAATTATCGGGTTAAAGAACAAGTGTTATTTAAAACACTGTTCACGATAAACCCAAAAATCAATATCCATTCAATTCCAATTAAATATTATTTAATTGGTACTCTTCATTAAATCTAAATCAAAAGATTTAATCTTTTCTCAACTGGGTTCAAGAACAGTGTTAGTGAAGACACCATTCACGACAAACCCAAATCACATTCGATATTCAATACAAGGCTCTGAATAGAAAATATATCGGCTTATATTCAATATCGAATTCTACGACTAACAAAATGTCGTATTGGAAATAACGATACAAATATATATCTTTCAAATTTCCATAACAACACCTGTAATATCACGAATTCCAACATCGAAATATTCCGAAGACAATTTCGATTCAAATCCACTCCAATGCAATCATTGGAAATTTTGGTTATTTTTAAAACCATTTCAAATTCAATTTATTTATTTAAAAATAAATAGAATTATAATTCTAGTTCAAACTAGTTCATTTCGATAAAAATCTATTTTTATCTTTTCAAATATGGAGTTTTTCATCCCAAATCTTCACAAATCATTTCTTATGATTTTACACAAATTATTACTATTTTTAATAATTTTATCAAGGCCCGTACAGTCGATTTCCATCAATGGCCATCGAACTGCACTTACAGCGACCTTTTTCGAATTTGATTTGGACGTATCTCCAAATCCAACCGTTAGATTTCAAATTTCTAACATTCATTAGAAAGCTCTTTTCGATACGAACCCAACGGTTCCGGTTTTAGGAGAATCCGACGGTCGGATCTCCCGTAATGTCCGTTTGAAACAAATGGTCGAAACTCACGAACTGCCGCGGCGCGGCGCGTTCTATTCAGGCCATTATATTATATATATAATATATATAATATACTTCGTCGATTTCTATTTAAAACGAATTATATAAATAGTTTTAAAATCGTTTCAAAAGCTATTTCAACTTTCTTTTCAATTCAAATCAAAATTGAATTCTTCTTCATAAATTCGTTTTAAAATTCATTTCTATTCAATTCAAATTTCAATTTAATTTGAATTCATTTCAATTCACTTTCGATTCAATTTGAATTCGTTTTCAATTCAATTCATTTCGAAATCGTTTTCAATTCATTTCTATTCAAAATCGTTTTCAATTCATTTCTATTCGAAATCGTTTTCAATTCGATATAAATATCGCTCACGTCAAAATGGCGTCAATCTAATCAACACGGCTTCATAAATTTCTATTTTCAAATATTCTATTTCAAATATTTCTTTTTCAAAATAGTTGTTATTATCAAAATATTTCGTTCAACACATGACCAATCTCAATGAATGAGTACTGTCAACACATGAACTTTTATTTTATAATATTCTTTATTTTTCAAATTGGAATGAGGCCCAATCAATTACCATATAAAGTTAATTATATGGATTTTCATACAACACATGTATATAATGACATTGAAAATAATCAACCATCAACCAAAGTGCACTACACTGTATAAGCATCAAATATAGATATTCAACGCTTATAACAGCCTGTCAATCAATCGATCGACATATTTAATCAATCAGGATGAGTGAACTTCAAATTTCATCCCAACACCCGTGTGGGGTTTTCAAACAATCAAACAAAGATTTTATTTGTGCAGTTGGGCGATGTGTAAAATTTATCGTCCCAATCAATGTCATTCAAATAGGTGTACATAAACAAACCATCTGGTTTGTAAATGAATATTTATTTATTCACATTCACGTTAAAAATTATATTTTTAACGATAAAACATTTTATTCCAACATATGAATTTCTATTCAATTCATATTTCAATTCAATTCAATTATTCAATAAAAATGATATTTTTATTTTTCTAATATATTTTAGAAAATTTCGGCGGCATAACGGCACGATACTAGAAACGGGACAAGGCCTAGCCTTATCCCCGGACTAGTGAAGGCCCACGCCATTCACACATCAATCATATCAATTTTATTATGCAAACCACAAAATTTGGAGTAAGTGTCTAACCTAGCCTTACTCCTTCGCCTTATAACGGCGCACGTCTAATCCTAACCAATTTATCGATTCGATTTTCCACACCACAAACCACATTCAAACCAATATCACAATCAATAACCAAACAGCCAAACAAACAAGTCCATGGTCTGTGGACGGGTGTCGGGTGCTACTAAGCACCGTCTGCATCCTAGTATATATATAACTAGAAAAAAAATAAATTGAAAGGTGAGAAATTCTCACCTTTTTGCTATCCAACCATCTCGACTCTTCTTTTGCAGAAGTCTTCGTCGTTTCGCCTTTTTGTCACCTTCGTTGCTGCTTTTACTACATACGTAAAAATCACATTTTTACTTCGCTATTCAATATATAAAAATCGAATTTTTAGTTCAAAGTTCAATATATAAAAATCGAATTTTTAGTTCAAAGTTCAATATATAAAAATCGAATTTTTATTTCAAAGTTCAATATATAAAAATCGAATTTTTAGTTCAAAGTTCAATATATAAAAATCGAATTTTTATTTCAAAGTTCAATATATAAAAATCGAATTTTTAGTTCAAAGTTCAATATATAAAAATCGAATTTTTATTTCGCTATTCAACATAGATAAAATTCCATTTCAAAAATATATATTTCGCATTTTTACATCTAAAAATTTCGCCTTTTCACATTTAAAAATATCGCCTTCTCATATTTAAAAATATAATCTTTTTGCCTTTTAAAAATTTGTTCGAAAATTAAATATAAACAGTTTTTTAACTTTTCAATAATCAGTTTTATACTTTTTAAAATTAGTTTCATACTTTAATTAAAATCAGTTTTAAACACTTATAAAAACAGTTTTAAACCTAATAAAATAAAATAAAAAACAGTTTTTAGATTCTAAAACAAATCAGAAATTTGTTTTTAAATCGGTTTTATAAATCAGTTTTTTTTTCCTAATAAAAACAGTTTTAAATTATTGAAAACAAATTACAAAATACTCACAGAGGGGGGAGGAAAAGGGTCTCGTTTTGGGCTGATTTGAGATGGGGACCTGCACTCAAGGGGAGGAGGAGCTAAACGAGGCGTCGCTCGAGCAGGGGGGTGCTCAGGTCGGCCATCGACTTCAGGGGGGGCGCTGCGTACGGTGGTGTGGTTCTCGCTGGAAGAGGAGGGTCGCGAGGAAGAAGAGGGGGTGGAAGCGGCGGGCGGTGGCTTGAGGGGGGGGCGCTATCTCGAATCGGAGGGGAAAGGGGTGGAGGAGAAGAAGGTGGAGGCGGCAGGCGAGGTGGCGGAGGAGATCAACGAGGGCGGCGGCGTCGGGTTTGGTTTTTTTTTTTTTCTTTTTTTTTTTTTTCCCAAATCGATTTTGAATGAAGAATAAACAGGGGGGGGGGCCTGGTTAAGGGGAAAAGTTTTTTTTTTTTTATTTTATTATTTAATTATTATATTCCTTATAAGTTGACTTTTACATATGACCTCGAATCGAGGCCCACCGCCTGTCGTCCATAGCGTATTACCCCCATTCCGAACACAATGGGATATGTATCGCAAGCTGATTCGATTGTTACAATCAGTTTCCGTTGAATTTACAATTTAAATCACTATATTGAATTTTAAACGTACATTTCAAATTACCGGGGTCACATACTAACTAGAAAAATTCCAGAAAAATATTTTCTAGCTTCGTATTGACGATACGGTCCTAACAAAACTAGTTTCGTCGAATTCCGAGACCGTTGGAAAAATGGCCAATTTCCAGTCGATTAAAATCAACTGAAATGGTCAAAACACGATTTCCTTTGCCACGCTCACATATTGATTCGAAAAATTATGAAATTTAAAACCTAGCAATAACTTGACACTGCGGACCCAACAAAACTGGTTTCGTCGAAATCCGAGGTCATTTGCAAAATGTCCATTTTTAAGGGCCTGAATTCCATAGCGACTATTCAGAATTTTCAACTGGACATATCTTTTGATTCCCGCTATCAAATTTCGATTATTCGGATTCGTTGGAAAGATATTATCAATTAGATCCCATTATTTTTGGTTTCACTAAAATCCGGATTGTTTTGAACCCGGTACATTCATTTGAAGTTTGAAATCGAATTATCGAACTACCGCGCCATTTTCAATTCTATTTATAATTATATATAAATATTTATATTCTAACGACGACGCGTATAATATATACGTTCGAATTATATTCAAAATAAATTTCTCGTCGATATTATTTAAAATAATTCATTTTAAATAATCAAAATTCGATAAAATTGCCAAAATAAAAATTTTAAACTGGCCCAGATTTTCCGGGTTGTTACAATCTCCCCCACTTAAAACTTTTCGTCCCCGAAAAGGAACAAAGTCGAAAGTGGTTTGACTATTCAGCTCTACGTTCGATCTGGCTTCCATTCTCCAACTCTTTAGTTTCTGAGAATTTTCAAAATTTCAAAAATTTGGCTAACACCCTAAAATTTCGAAAAATTTCGCCATAACCTCCCCTGCACCGGGAGCATCGGGGAATTTCAAATAGCTTCCCCGGTCCTTCAGATCTCAAAAAGAAAAAGAAAAAGCCAAGCGGCTAGCCAATAGGCTCACAAAATCATCATCACCCAAACAAAACAGGAAATTATGTAGTAAACATGTACCTATTTGTCGGGCAAACAAATTTTATTCTCTGCTCTAGCCTCCTTGCTATGACCTGTTCAATGATATATATGTATGCAAGCAAATGCGACCAATTTTCAATACAATTCAATATTTGATCAAATTAGGCATACTAGTTCAAAATTAGCAAACAATTAAACAAACAACACAAACATCAATCAATTATTGAATTAGAGTTTCAAATTCATAATTTTAATACATATACTAAAATCGTGTTTTTGATGCCAATTCACAACAATAGGTTCTAACTATATAAGTTTTGGTTCTCACACCAGTCCAATGGAAATATATAGAAAATCACACCTTCGAAACACGAAGCTAATTACTAATGATGACGCGTCAACCATCAGAATCAGGTCCGTGCGACTAGAGTGTAATTCTATATCTATCCAGTATATTAAAACTTCGAATACACGTGGATCAGACGTATACCCAAAATCTTTATATACTGCATTGTCCAAATCTATATAAATAAATAATCAAATACGAATAGTTGATTTAAATTTTCAAAACAAAGAATGTTTTCATTTGAAAAATATACTCTTCACACTCATTCTAGGATACTTCTGATCCCATCTCTAACGAGTCATCCTCATTGGATTTTACTAATCCAATATCTGATGAGTTCTTTCGTATGTTTCTAATGTGTCTTGTTCTCTGCTTTGTAAACCAAAGCTCTGATACCAACTGTGAAGACCCGCAACTTCCCCGTAAAGGAAAGCGTCGGATAGTTCGAGAACAAACCACAACAGAACGCATATAAAAGAACATTTCATTGTATATAACAACAATGCATCAGATTACAAGAATATACAGAGTATAAAAGAATATTACACAGAAATATCAGAGGTTTAAATTACATTTAAATACATAGCAGCGGAAAATAATACAATACACAACTAGAAGTAGATATACGGATACAAAGCTTTCCGGATATCGTTCCAGCTGTAAACCAGGATCCTGTGAATATAAATCTGCAAAAACCAAAACTACTAGCTGCCCGTGTCAAAATAAGGGCACCCAGAGTTTAGGTTAAAACAATAAACTCCAGGTCAGTCATGTGACTGGTGTGAGAACTAAAACAGTTAATCTTTGTTTTAAATCATTAGGTAAATCAAGGGACCACGCCGTAACACGGAACGGGTTTTCCTCCCAAGAATACCAGTGCATAAAACAAACAGCGCAATGCTAAATAAGGAAAAATGAAGCTGTTATAAGACCCAGGTCCCATCACACAATGCAACGCAGCCGAGGATAGGGCTTTCCCTTATAACAGCCAAAGAATGCTTGATACGTTTGAAACAAATCATTTGATACCATAATAAGTGCATAGTGTATAAAACAACTTCAAATCATAAGTATCAATCATAGGCGGCATGAATGCCCCATACCACTATGTCGCCATATATAGGTTATACAATCAAAATCGCAAAGTCACGTATTTGGAAATTGGGTTTCCAACTATGAACCGAGGCTAGGGGCAAGATCCTCTACCGATTCGTGACTCTCTAGCCCGAGCCACAGGCAAGCGCGCAGGCAAGCCTTGGAGCGACAGGGCCGGTCCACACGGAGTGGATTATTATGCCTGAACAATACGTCTCCCCACCCTATGGGGTGTAAGTCTGGTCCGTCAGCCGACCAGAATGCATTCGGCCGAAACCGATATAACCGAGGCGCCTCGCAACCGCAACAACCACATAAGTCAAACTCGTCAGGGCGTGAAAAACCACTGACGCCACTTCTAGCTAGAAAGAAACGCAAGTCCTCCCTGAGGTCCGTCTCCCGTTTTTGGTTCATACCGGGCGTGAAACACGCGAGGTAAACGTTACACAAAGCTACACCACAAAGGCCGTGCTTTGATCATCACCACAAGACTTTGCTTTTCAACAGAAGCCTTGATCATTTGCATCTTAGCATGCCACACAGGCAAACCATCCTATGCAACCGATATCAGTCACACAGAATGAAATCCGGTGTCAGACACACAGTCCATTTACAAGTCCGTTCTGGGTCTGAACGAATCCGGAGGCACCTAGTACCCCGCATATCCATCGATCTCCAAGTACGTCTGGACGATCACTAACTGTTTCCATCTTCTTGGGTGTACAGCCCAATCAAGATCATCAGTTATCACCCAAACGTCGTGAAGACCTCCGGTCTTCGACCATCGTCTTCATCTTCGACTTATCGTCGTATCAGTTATTCAGAATGGGATAAACCCGGTCTTTCCGAATAACTCGCGTATATTTTAAATAAGTGTTACACAAACACAACATACGCCTCATTCCAATTCATTAGTCACTAACCGTAAATTAATCAAGAGAATAATTCCCCAAATATTAACCCCGAAGGCCGAAACCAACATCAGATCAATATCCAGAAAACCATTCTGCTTGGCTAACCGCCAGTTAGTTTCTAAATTTCACATTCAAATCTAATTAAAGATTTAACTATCGCCTGGAGCAAAACTGGTGATACTCCATTCTCGATCTTTTCAATCTAATTAAAGATTCATTAAAACTCCACTTAGTTTTAATCTGTGACTGGGTTAAAGAATCAGTGTCATTTAAAACACGGTTCACGATAAACCCAAAGTCACATCCCATTAATTATCGGGTTAAAGAACAAGTGTTATTTAAAACACTGTTCACGATAAACCCAAAAATCAATATCCATTCAATTCCAATTAAATATTATTTAATTGGTACTCTTCATTAAATCTAAATCAAAAGATTTAATCTTTTCTCAACTGGGTTCAAGAACAGTGTTAGTGAAGACACCATTCACGACAAACCCAAATCACATTCGATATTCAATACAAGGCTCTGAATAGAAAATATATCGGCTTATATTCAATATCGAATTCTACGACTAACAAAATGTCGTATTGGAAATAACGATACAAATATATATCTTTCAAATTTCCATAACAACACCTGTAATATCACGAATTCCAACATCGAAATATTCCGAAGACAATTTCGATTCAAATCCACTCCAATGCAATCATTGGAAATTTTGGTTATTTTTAAAACCATTTCAAATTCAATTTATTTATTTAAAAATAAATAGAATTATAATTCTAGTTCAAACTAGTTCATTTCGATAAAAATCTATTTTTATCTTTTCAAATATGGAGTTTTTCATCCCAAATCTTCACAAATCATTTCTTATGATTTTACACAAATTATTACTATTTTTAATAATTTTATCAAGGCCCGTACAGTCGATTTCCATCAATGGCCATCGAACTGCACTTACAGCGACCTTTTTCGAATTTGATTTGGACGTATCTCCAAATCCAACCGTTAGATTTCAAATTTCTAACATTCATTAGAAAGCTCTTTTCGATACGAACCCAACGGTTCCGGTTTTAGGAGAATCCGACGGTCGGATCTCCCGTAATGTCCGTTTGAAACAAATGGTCGAAACTCACGAACTGCCGCGGCGCGGCGCGTTCTATTCAGGCCATTATATTATATATATAATATATATAATATACTTCGTCGATTTCTATTTAAAACGAATTATATAAATAGTTTTAAAATCGTTTCAAAAGCTATTTCAACTTTCTTTTCAATTCAAATCAAAATTGAATTCTTCTTCATAAATTCGTTTTAAAATTCATTTCTATTCAATTCAAATTTCAATTTAATTTGAATTCATTTCAATTCACTTTCGATTCAATTTGAATTCGTTTTCAATTCAATTCATTTCGAAATCGTTTTCAATTCATTTCTATTCGAAATCGTTTTCAATTCATTTCTATTCGAAATCGTTTTCAATTCGATATAAATATCGCTCACGTCAAAATGGCGTCAATCTAATCAACACGGCTTCATAAATTTCTATTTTCAAATATTCTATTTCAAATATTTCTTTTTCAAAATAGTTGTTATTATCAAAATATTTCGTTCAACACATGACCAATCTCAATGAATGAGTACTGTCAACACATGAACTTTTATTTTATAATATTCTTTATTTTTCAAATTGGAATGAGGCCCAATCAATTACCATATAAAGTTAATTATATGGATTTTCATACAACACATGTATATAATGACATTGAAAATAATCAACCATCAACCAAAGTGCACTACACTGTATAAGCATCAAATATAGATATTCAACGCTTATAACAGCCTGTCAATCAATCGATCGACATATTTAATCAATCAGGATGAGTGAACTTCAAATTTCATCCCAACACCCGTGTGGGGTTTTCAAACAATCAAACAAAGATTTTATTTGTGCAGTTGGGCGATGTGTAAAATTTATCGTCCCAATCAATGTCATTCAAATAGGTGTACATAAACAAACCATCTGGTTTGTAAATGAATATTTATTTATTCACATTCACGTTAAAAATTATATTTTTAACGATAAAACATTTTATTCCAACATATGAATTTCTATTCAATTCATATTTCAATTCAATTCAATTATTCAATAAAAATGATATTTTTATTTTTCTAATATATTTTAGAAAATTTCGGCGGCATAACGGCACGATACTAGAAACGGGACAAGGCCTAGCCTTATCCCCGGACTAGTGAAGGCCCACGCCATTCACACATCAATCATATCAATTTTATTATGCAAACCACAAAATTTGGAGTAAGTGTCTAACCTAGCCTTACTCCTTCGCCTTATAACGGCGCACGTCTAATCCTAACCAATTTATCGATTCGATTTTCCACACCACAAACCACATTCAAACCAATATCACAATCAATAACCAAACAGCCAAACAAACAAGTCCATGGTCTGTGGACGGGTGTCGGGTGCTACTAAGCACCGTCTGCATCCTAGTATATATATAACTAGAAAAAAAATAAATTGAAAGGTGAGAAATTCTCACCTTTTTGCTATCCAACCATCTCGACTCTTCTTTTGCAGAAGTCTTCGTCGTTTCGCCTTTTTGTCACCTTCGTTGCTGCTTTTACTACATACGTAAAAATCACATTTTTACTTCGCTATTCAATATATAAAAATCGAATTTTTAGTTCAAAGTTCAATATATAAAAATCGAATTTTTAGTTCAAAGTTCAATATATAAAAATCGAATTTTTATTTCAAAGTTCAATATATAAAAATCGAATTTTTAGTTCAAAGTTCAATATATAAAAATCGAATTTTTATTTCAAAGTTCAATATATAAAAATCGAATTTTTAGTTCAAAGTTCAATATATAAAAATCGAATTTTTATTTCGCTATTCAACATAGATAAAATTCCATTTCAAAAATATATATTTCGCATTTTTACATCTAAAAATTTCGCCTTTTCACATTTAAAAATATCGCCTTCTCATATTTAAAAATATAATCTTTTTGCCTTTTAAAAATTTGTTCGAAAATTAAATATAAACAGTTTTTTAACTTTTCAATAATCAGTTTTATACTTTTTAAAATTAGTTTCATACTTTAATTAAAATCAGTTTTAAACACTTATAAAAACAGTTTTAAACCTAATAAAATAAAATAAAAAACAGTTTTTAGATTCTAAAACAAATCAGAAATTTGTTTTTAAATCGGTTTTATAAATCAGTTTTTTTTTCCTAATAAAAACAGTTTTAAATTATTGAAAACAAATTACAAAATACTCACAGAGGGGGGAGGAAAAGGGTCTCGTTTTGGGCTGATTTGAGATGGGGACCTGCACTCAAGGGGAGGAGGAGCTAAACGAGGCGTCGCTCGAGCAGGGGGGTGCTCAGGTCGGCCATCGACTTCAGGGGGGGGGCGCTGCGTACGGTGGTGTGGTTCTCGCTGGAAGAGGAGGGTCGCGAGGAAGAAGAGGGGGTGGAAGCGGCGGGCGGTGGCTTGAGGGGGGGGCGCTATCTCGAATCGGAGGGGAAAGGGGTGGAGGAGAAGAAGGTGGAGGCGGCAGGCGAGGTGGCGGAGGAGATCAACGAGGGCGGCGGCGTCGGGTTTGGTTTTTTTTTTCTTTTTTTTTTTTTCCCAAATCGATTTTGAATGAAGAATAAACAGGGGGGGGGGCCTGGTTAAGGGGAAAAGTTTTTTTTTTTTTATTTTATTATTTAATTATTATATTCCTTATAAGTTGACTTTTACATATGACCTCGAATCGAGGCCCACCGCCTGTCGTCCATAGCGTATTACCCCCATTCCGAACACAATGGGATATGTATCGCAAGCTGATTCGATTGTTACAATCAGTTTCCGTTGAATTTACAATTTAAATCACTATATTGAATTTTAAACGTACATTTCAAATTACCGGGGTCACATACTAACTAGAAAAATTCCAGAAAAATATTTTCTAGCTTCGTATTGACGATACGGTCCTAACAAAACTAGTTTCGTCGAATTCCGAGACCGTTGGAAAAATGGCCAATTTCCAGTCGATTAAAATCAACTGAAATGGTCAAAACACGATTTCCTTTGCCACGCTCACATATTGATTCGAAAAATTATGAAATTTAAAACCTAGCAATAACTTGACACTGCGGACCCAACAAAACTGGTTTCGTCGAAATCCGAGGTCATTTGCAAAATGTCCATTTTTAAGGGCCTGAATTCCATAGCGACTATTCAGAATTTTCAACTGGACATATCTTTTGATTCCCGCTATCAAATTTCGATTATTCGGATTCGTTGGAAAGATATTATCAATTAGATCCCATTATTTTTGGTTTCACTAAAATCCGGATTGTTTTGAACCCGGTACATTCATTTGAAGTTTGAAATCGAATTATCGAACTACCGCGCCATTTTCAATTCTATTTATAATTATATATAAATATTTATATTCTAACGACGACGCGTATAATATATACGTTCGAATTATATTCAAAATAAATTTCTCGTCGATATTATTTAAAATAATTCATTTTAAATAATCAAAATTCGATAAAATTGCCAAAATAAAAATTTTAAACTGGCCCAGATTTTCCGGGTTGTTACACTATAGGATTTCGTCAGCTGAGGGTAGCTGATGAGAGTATAGATAAGACTGCTTTTAGGACTCCCGACAGTTTCTTCGAGTGGCTCGTCATGACTTTTGGTTTGACGAATGCACCCGTATATTTTGTAGACTTGATGAGTAGGGTGTTTAGGGAGTTTCTAAACAAGTTCGTAGTAGTCTTTGTGGATGACATTTTGATATTCTCTAGAAGCGAGGAAGAACATGCCCTACATCTTAGGGAAGTCTTAGAGACACTTCGAGCACATCAACTCAAGGCTAAGTTCTCCAAATACCATTTTTGGAGGAAGGAAGTGAGGTTCTTAGGACACATGGTCTCTAAGGAGGGGATAGCAGTTGATCTCGCGAAGGTGGTGGCAATCCAAGATTGGAAGGTTACTAGAAATGCAACAGAAATAAGAAGTTTTCTAGGGTTGGCCGGCTATTATAGGAAGTTCATTAAAGACTTTGCGTTTCACGAGATGAGAGCTTGAGAAAGACAATTCTTGAAGACGGCACAGGGCCGACAAAAGTCATATGATGATAAGAGAAGGACCGATCTTGAGTTCGGTGTTGGGGACATGGTTTTTATTATCATCGTTGAGGAATGTAGTTCGTTTTGGATCTGTAGGGAAGTTGGCATCGAGGTTCGTAGGTCCATTCCCCGTTACAGAGAGGATTGGACACATGGCGTACAGAGTGAAGTTGCCGGAGAAGCCTAGTGGTGTTCATGACATATTTCACGTGTCGCATTTGCGGAAGTGTTTACATGATACCACGGAAGTAGTGGAGCCGAGCATGCTTATGGAAGTGGAAGTGGAGCGAGATGCCACGATTAGACGAGCTTCTATATGCATCCTTGGATCGGAGGTCAAGAAGTTACGCAACCAAGAGGTCAAGTTGGTTGAAGTCCAATGGGGAGATGATCAAGGAGACGCGACTTGGGAAATAGAAGACAAGATACGTGCGTTATACCCTTTCCTTTTTGAAGGCATTATCTTAACTTCTCCTTTTTCTACCGCTTTGTTTCTACCTGTTCTATCGTTTAGTATGTCCTCTCGATTACATCTTCGATCTTTAGGTAGGAAAATCCTATGGTTGTAAATATGTGTTTGAGACATGTTATGTTTGGTGGATGCAAGTGGATGCAAGTGTTTGCCAGTGGTTGCTCGTGGATGCATTTACACACACATTAGGCACTAGATCGGCTAAATCACTTTCATATTGCATATAAATGAGTGTGCATATTTAAACTAATGGATGTATATTGAATGCTTTATCATATGGATGTTGCATTTGAATGAATGGTTGTGCACTCATATAGAAATGATATGTATCATTAGGATTCCTTTTCATACATGTTGGACTCATGGAACTGATATAATTTGCATTGTGGAGGCCAACTGAATCAGTAGACCGCCTGATCTTTGCATTAGATAAGGAACATATACACACACCTTTGCATATGTTCATATAGCATTAGAAATGTTTTAAGGACAATGGAGGCTTGTGGATGATGGATGAGTAGATGGATGATGGATGGTAGGATATATTCTTCTTAACTTGAAGATTTCGGGGAAGAAATGCTTTGAGTATGGGAGAATGTAACACCCCGCATTTTTAATGAAATTAAAAATGTGGAAATATGTATATATATTATATACATAGATATATTTAAAAGAAAAAATAAATAATGACAATAAAATTGCATGTAAAAGGTTCATGCAGTGAAATGAAGGAAAAAAAGATTAATAAAAGAAATTAAATGAAATACATGAAATGCGAAGAAATACATGCGAACAATTAAATAGAAATAAAAATGAAATTTGAAGAGCTTCAAGAATTTGGTTACGAAATTAGCATCATCGCGTTCGTGGCGATTTTCTAGTCAATTTAGACCTACAATTTGTAGAAAACTGATTTAAAATGAAGAATATATCTTTAAATTAAATATTGCAGCAAAACATGAAAAAGATGAATGAGAGAATAATGTGTAGCATTGTCCTAAGTCTTGTTATCAAAAGACTTAGTAGCTCATTTGGTTAGTACATGTGACTTGTAAGCAAGAGGTTCTGAGTTCAATCCTTGCCAGTGCCATATTTTTGTTTTAGGGGAATGGCTAAAAAGTGGCCTAGTGTGAACGCAGTTCGATTAAAAAAGCGGTTTAGTATGAAAAGGGTTAATTGGAAAGATAGTTAAAAATAAAAATAAATATATATAATATATATATATGATATGTGGGTGTCAACATCCCTACTGCTGCGCATCATGTTGCACATATGGCGCATTTTTATTGGTTAATGACGATTTTTGAGTTTTAGGGCTGACGTGGCCTCTTCTGGTTGGCTGAGTGATGTGTCTTTTTAATTTGAGTGGTTTAGATGAATCCTAGTCAGATCTAAAGGCCCTAATTCACTCACTACAACTATATAAACATACCTAGACCTAAACCTAATTCACAATACACTAATTCATATGCCTCCATGCCACCGCAACCTAAGCTAGTCATTCTTCTACACTAAAGCAAGTCTAAATAGGAGTAATTCATATTGGAAGATAAGAATAGAATTCCACAACAACGGTTTAGCTAATCGAATTCAGAATACTGAATTCAGATCTACTTTCTCTTCTTCCATAGTGAGTCCACATTGCTTTCACAAATAATTAATTAAAAGTAATTGGAATAAGTTTGTGGATTGGATTTTATGAACATGACTGTGAGATGAATCATATGTTTAATTAGATTTGTTTTATGATGCCAGTTCATATGTTTAATTAGATCTACTTTATGATGCAAGTTCATATGTTTAATTAGATCTATTTTATGATGCCTATTCATATGTTTAATTAGATCTATTTTATGATGCAAGTTCATATGTTTAATTAGATCTATTTTATGATGTCAGTTTATATGTTTAATTAGATCTATTTTATAAAGCAAGTTCATATGTTTAATTAGATCTATTTTATGATGCTAGTTCATATGCTTAATTAGATCTATTTTATTATGCCAAGATCATATGCTTATTAGATCTATGCCAGTTCATATGATTATTATATCTATTTTATGAGATCTTTTTTATTATGTTAGTTCATATATGCATATCGGATCTATTATTCTATGTCAGTTCATATATGCTTATTAGATTTATGTTATTACGCTATGCCAGTTCATGATCCGTATGCTCATTAGATCTATGTCATTGTTCTATGCCAGTTTATGTTCCGTATGCTTATTGGATCAATGTTATTGTTCTATGCCGGTTTATGTTCCATATGCTTATTGGATATATTTTATTATTCATACCCAAAGTCTATATTCCATATGTTATTGGATCTATTTTATGTGTTATGCCAGTCTTGGTGCTTTAATTCTCTTCCCTTCTTTTCTTTTCCTTTTCATGAGATTAGGCTAACTGCGAGCCTAACATATTACGTTGCATTATACGTACGAATAATGTGGGAACGTTGTGGGAAAAGATTGGGGAAATTATTGAATAATATGTAATTGGCATGAATTGGTACAATTTGTATACATGGGGTTTGGCATAGATTGTTAATAACAATGAACGCAAAGAAATTTGGGCATAATTTGGCATGACATGTATACGTAAGATTATAGGACTAATTTGGATTAAAATTATGATCATAATTTTAATGAGGGATTTTGGGTAATTGACATAATTAGCCTGAAATTGGCATAAACTGCAAATAATTAAATTGGCTAAGATAAGCATGCTGAGACACGAGGTTAGACTCCGTGTGCGGTAGAAGCTTGCCCGGAACCAACCGGCCTAACCAGCAACTGCAAACAGTCAGTCTAATGTGAGAGGTCGAAGGCATAACTAAAAGATGCTTAGACACGAGGTTAAGTCTGGCTTGTGGCAGAAGTCTTCCCGGAACCGCTCGACATATCCAGCGGCCATAAGCAATCGATTTAATGTGAGAGGTTTGTGCATCAACAACTAATTAATGTTGATCAAATATGAATATGATATCTAAAACATGTTAGGTGGGTGGGGTTAAGTTAACCTGTGTAAGATGACAACTTAACCAATATTACATGAACAAAGTGGATAGGGTTAAGGCAAGCGTAACCAATAATACATATTGATTTGATAAGTGGATAGGGTTAAGTCAACTGGGTGGATAGACAATACTTAACCAAGATAAGACATGGGAACAGAAAAAGGGTTAAGTGGGTGACATGTGTAGCATGTATTGCATGGGTAGCATGTATGACATAAATAATGAACACTTAACAAAGATAAGGCATGTGGTAAGATATGGGTGACATCGATGACATGTGAAATATAATTAGAAGCACTAAACCAAGGTGAAACATGTAAGAAGACATGGGAATAAGAAGGGTTTAAGTGGGAATTCCTAGTGGGGACCAAGCTTAGGAGGGAAGCTTGTGTCAAGTGTGTGGACCCTTTTCAACCAGTAACTCATTCTGTATCTATGTTAGCTCGAACTAGGTCGAGGATGGGACACGCTTAATGGGTTTGATTGTAAGAGGTCAATAAAGAGTTAGCGGTGGCAGTGCAAGTCCAACGGAGTCATGTGCGTGCGTGGGCCCGGGCTGGTAGGTAAGATGATGCTGCATCATGTAGGTATAAGCCATGCATTTTTAGTAGTATCGGGTTGCCACTTTAGGAAGTGATACACCCTACTATGGGACAAGCACGGGTATTTACGAGTTAGGGACCCAATCGAATGGGGAGGGTAGTGGGTACAACTAGTGGAGATAGGAGCAGGCGGCACCTATGACAGCAGCTAGGAGTATAACTACCATACTATGAATAAATGTTGTAATTAGAATAGAGAGGATAGTGGGTACAACTAGTGGAGGTAGGAGCAGGCAGCACCTACGATAGTAGCTAGAAGTACATGAAACTACCATTATTATGATTAGTAAGAGGGATCAACTTCCAGTATGGGACTAGTAATGGTGCGGTGTAATTAGAATTGGTGCAGTGTAGTAATTATCTTATAGTGATAGAAGCGTAATCAACGTTATATCTTGTTCACCTTGTTCACCTTATCATATCTTCTTATGTTACAGTCATTTCTTATATCTGATTTATGTCTTATCCTGTCACTTTATGTGACAACCAAAATTTCAAAAGACCGAATTTTTTTCAAAATTCCAATCTATCGAAACTCGGATTGGTTTGCTCTGGCATCCTGCAGAAAAGACAGAGACATAAAACATGTCAGAGCTCAGAAAAATATCTCACAACGGAAAGGATAAAATATAGTATAATCAAAACATAGTCTTACCGTATTATTAATACTGCCTAACCAGTATTCAAAGCTATCATGTCTCTGCCACAATCTAACCTGCGAGTGTGTTATGAGGAGGGGGTCAGAACACAAGTTCTGGTGACTGGATTTAAACAATACACTTTGGATAATCTTACATATACCGTTCAATCATATTTTCTTATTTATTAGGTTACTTGGGTTAACAACACTCAAGGCTTACACACACGTCGTACCCATTTACTTCCCAGTGAATTAACCTAATACTGTATATGTAGCTATCTCTCAATATTGAGATAAACCCCATGGTACCCCACTTGCACGGTCTCCACCGTATCATCGCAGAAATATATAAGTCCCTAATCCTACGCACGAATGTCATACGGATTTCTATATATATGTCAACGCTACATCTGCAAAGATCCACTACTTCTATATTACGTAAGCGTTCAGACTGCCATCTTTGAACCATTCAATTGAATTAGGTACCATCCTCGAATAATGCCCTCTAGTCTTATGATACACCACCCAGAGCGACATGAGTGTACCTAGACTTTCCCACGTACGTATCGTCAATCGTTCTCGATGTCTATTGCACATGTTCTCTATATGTGCGCCCGAGTCTCGTGGCAGGGCTAATCAAGAAACACGGAACTCGGTCGGGAGCTTTCAAATATCTGCCGATTGCAGATGCTAAGGTCTGCTTTTACAGTGGCTATGGTCCCACAAGACCCCTCCCTCAACTAATGAAAGGCACCCAGGAATATCAAGAATGAGAACTTAACCCCGGCCCCATATGCCCTTCAAACCTATTGGCCAACCTCACCAATAACTAGATAGCAAAGTATATGGTCTTTTGGAGTTCTCCGCCTTTCCGCTTTATGTACTGACTGAAGATGGTAGGTAGATGACGAGTTGCAATCACAGTGCACTAACTGGTCTCGCCAAATCACGCTGGTCCATCTTAGTCTTTTGATTGCTCCTTATTATTGCAATCAAGGCATATTCTTTGGTTCACCAACGCAGACCTACCCTCTGTGAGTACAGGCGGATCATCTGCCACTCACAGAGGAATACCAAGAGTACCCTACATCTCCGGAAGTCGCGTGCTTCCCCTTCTAGTCCTTTGGAGCCGTCAAACAGTCAGATGAATGTGCGCTCCCTTCGTGCCTTATAACACCTCGATGATCTACACTGTTGGGTTATCCCCCCTCAACCGTACGGACTGGTCTAAGCGCCTTACTTTAGCATGTTGTTAGACCCTATGTCTAAACATTCTTTTATGCGCTTGTCTCACCTCACCAGGTTTCCAGTTAACTTGCTTATTCCAATTCATATTGAATTCTTATTCAAATTACCAAGTTTCTCTTGCTTATTAATTTCAGTCATACTACTTAATTCATTTAAGTTTATTAATAAGCTTACAACTTGTTATTCTCTAGATTGTGGCCCAAGGTCTGTGATCCACAATCCCTTTTATATTCTTGTTTGATGTCAATAACATTTTTTACTTAATATGTAATTAAGTATATCTAATTCACATATTTCCAATTAACATGTCACTTACCATTTATGATTAAATATAACTTATTTCATTTCATAAGTTTTTTCCTTATCCTTTCTTATTTAATCATAATTCCACTTTATATCATTAATACAACTTACCGTTCTTTACTTATTAACTTAGTTCTATTAACTAAGGCCCATTAATAAGTTTCTCTACCCATTTATTATAACCTATGTTATAATTTCCGCTTGTCCCTAGGACAAGTCTAAACATGTTATTCTTACCAACGGGTTTCAGACTCCCAGACTACTTAATTTATAATTAAGTACAATATATTTACCTCCCTTTTATTACTTGGTTTTAGGTTTTCCCCTTTTCTGATTACTTAATTTACAATTAAGTGGTGTCACTTAACTTAATTCACCAGTTATCCCATTCCCTTACTAGTTTATTATAACCTAAGTTATAATATTCACTTGTCCCTAGGACAAGTCTACCTATTATACAACATTTTCATTAATATTATATATTTATAATAGGTTAATATCATTCCCCTTTTAAATCATTTATTGTTGTAAACCATTATTCTTCATTCTCTGTAATATATGATCCTCATTATATTAAGGAAAACACTTCATGCACCTTATCAGTTTGATAGAAGGAATCAATGATTTATTTTAACAATGTTTTCCCATCTAAATCCGCGGTAGCAAGTAATTTCTTTACTTTTCTATATTTATTGTGGCTTACTTGCAACAACGTTTTCAGACATAAGTTATTTAAGGAAATACATCACTTTTCCCTCTTATCGCACTAACTCAGTTCATTACATCCCTTCCTTTCTTATTTTCTAAGTTAAACATTTAATTACCATCCTTGCCATTTATTCATATCTTGTTATATACATATATTTATTTATATATATAAGCACTAGACCTCTCACATTAAGCCTAAACTTGTTGACACTGGATTTGTCGGGCGGATCCGGGCAGACTTCAACCACAAGATGACCTAACCTCATGTCTTAGCACATGTTTTTAATTCTTGCACTTAGGCCTCTCACATTAGGTTCAACATTAGTGGCTGTTGGATATGTCGGTCGTGTCCGGGCAGACTTCCACCACTAATGCAACCTAACCTCGTGACATAAGTGTATTTACAATTTCTAGTTGTAATACTAGGCATATTCATTTTCATTCAATCTCTTATGTTCATATCAAATTGAGCTTCCAAATTAAAACCTCAAAACATAATATATGTTATGTTCATTACATGAAAATTTTAGATATATTATCCTTTTTACTGTAATATAGTTTACAGTAATCTAATTTACACGTCGTTCAATTTTTGCCTATATTTTGTCGCATGTCATTTTCAACATATGTTTAATTATACTAGGACATGTAAACATTCAATCGGGTAATTATTTTAACATGTCATTCAATCAATAATATGTCCCAAGTAAAGCATGTAATTACAATCACTGAATTGGCTATTCATATCCTAACAAGTTTATTTTCTCCAACATGTAAACATTCAATAACTTAGTCAATTCAACATAGGAATTTCCTAACATATTCATATCAACATTTCAATTCATTACAACAGCAATTTATACTTAAACTGGCCATTTCAAAATTTATTAAAGAGGGGATTGCTAAACGATAGTCATAACATTATCTAAAGGCTATATCTTAAACCCACTCACCTTTAAGCTTTCCCCAAATGTTGGATCTGATCTGTTCTATCATCCATGGTTTTCCTTTTCGCTTTAATTTGATTCACGACCTAACGACCATGGATTTATTATTTCCTGAAAAGAGAAGCGAAAGAGAAATAATTTAAATAGATTGGTTCTTAGAGGTTTACCTTGCTTTTATGATTCAATAATCTTTTTTATTAACGTTGATTTCCTCTTCCAGATCTGAATTCATAACCCCCCTAGGCTAACATTTTAATTTCAGAATAGATTTGAGAAGAAAGAGAGAGAGGGGGGAGCCATGGCAGAGCACTAGCGCAGCTGTCGAATAATGATGTTTAGGTTTAGGTCTAGTGTCTTATTTATGGGTGCTCAAGACCTTATCGTACACGCAGCGCTGAGTCAGCATTGAACCTAGTTAAGAAAATAGTCCAGGTTCACAAATGAATCTAGCCAAATCTTATCGTACGTGCAGTGCTGAGTTAGCATTGGGTCTCGCAAGCTGTTTTGGCGTAGAAATTTGAATTTCGAATGTTTGAATTGTTTTGGCGTAGAAATTTGATTTTCGAACTTTTGAATTTCTGGAATTTATGTAACTGTTTTATTCATACGAAATATTCTTATATGTATACAGTTTCTCTACCGACCATTTTACGCATATATATATATATATATATATACACACAATTTTCTTTTTATTTTCAAAATTCAAATGATATTGTACCGTTATTTGATTCTTTCCATATTTCATTTACTGTAGCCTTATCTTGAATTTTATCTTATGTATACATATATTTATGCATATATATATATATATTCTCATATATATACTTATATTTTCTTTATTTCCTTATATGTACGTTCTTATCCTTTCAAAATTTGAATTTGTATACGTACATATATTTGCATGTTCAGTTGGCCCTCTCTAAAACAAAGATAAAAATTATGCCGCCGCGGGGTTTCGAACCCCCGACCTTCATATTACAAATCCAATGCCTTAATCAACTGAGCTATGAATTATTTTGTTAATAAGTCTTAGAACAATGATAATTATTGTTCTCTACTCACTTCTCTTTTTCATCTTAGTTACAATACTTAAATTAAACCATTGATTGAATCTTTTTCTTTTAATGTTAATGCATTATGTATGCAAATTAGTGCATGCAACATATTTACATTGCATGCAACCAATCCTTTCTTTCTTTCAATGCATGCATTACATTTTTTTCAGTGCATGTGTTTATTACATGCAATCCTTATTTTATTCTTTATTTTATATTTTAATATGTTTTTGTGTGTGTGTGTGTATATATATATATATGTATTTCTCTTGTGCGTATACAAACTTCTAGGCTTAATAACTTCTTTATATGATGTCTGTTCTACGCAAACCAGGTGTCTATCTTGACCAGAATTCCGAGACAAACACAATAGCGCAGTCCATTTTACTTAATTCTCATTATTTAATTAAGTTATTCTTATTTTATTATCTTGAAAATACAGGGTGTTACATTCTCCCACCCTTAGGAAATTTCGTCCCCGAAATTTAGTAAGGGTAAAATCAATTAACCCCTCGCATAATATACATCCATCATGTGTGCATCCAATTTTAGCAAACATTGTGCACTTGTGCAAAGTGAAATACAACATAATAATGCATGTATGCCTAAGTGGTACCTCCTATGTGTATGCAAGTTTCTCAAAAATCCTTTTTAAAATATGATGCTCACATCTTAGATATACTGCAGTTCTACATGAATGCAATATTTTGAAAATCAAAATGCTTTTTCATCCAAATTTTCCCACACTCTTACTGAGTAAGAGCATAGTTCATCCAATTGTTGCATCCATAATTCTACCAACCAACTTTATTTTTTGAATTTCAGAAAAATATAATTTTCTAAATTCGATTTCTTATGTTACAAAAAGGTGGAAAATGGGAAATTTCACAACTTCCGTATTTCTTTTATATACTTTTTTCCAACCGTACTTGGATTTTATGAAACAATATTTAAAGATTTCCTATATTCCTATCCAAGCACATCCCACATAAGAAAATTTTCTTTGTTGTAGCTTTTCTTTTTCGTCTTATCTTGCAAAAAAAAATTTCAAATCGCAATACTGGAGTAGATACGGACAACTATTTTCCTTAATCGGGTTTATGACTTGTTCTTACCTATAAGGTCAGTTCAGTCTCCTACTACAAGGTGCCAACATCCACTCTATTCTCATTTTCTACAACTTAGTTTGTGCACCCAACAAAATTCTCTTTTAAACAATTTATCAAAAATAATTTTCAAAATAATAGAGACTTCAAAACTTTCTTGATTAAAAATTCTTGTATGAAATATAACTAGAAAAACTAGCGAGCTATACATGCTATATAATATCCACCTTTTACTGAGAGAATCTTACTTTAAATCTCAATATGTACTTCTTTACATATTTTAAAACTATAACTTTTAAGATTAAAACTTGAAAACAGCACAAACTGTTTTTTCTCAAACTTTTATAATCTCAAATTCTTAAAAGTTAATAATGGGGTTAGACTCAAAGCGGGTTTCCAATTTTTCTAGGCTCTCCTAGACACTCCCCAAGGTCAATTCTCTAAACTATTTATATTCCTAATCCATTTTTCTCTGTTCAACTTTTTCCAAAATACTTATCATATGGGATTTATTTTCCTTCCATACAAAGTACATTTTACACTTCCTAACCAAACTTCCTAAGGGTCTCAAATTTCCTTATTAATTCCTTTAGTGTACAAAACAAACATCCCATTTCATACCATATTATACTCTTTTTATTTAGTGCGTTCCTCTATGGATCTAGGTATATATATAATATATTTATATTTTTAAAAATACAAATATGTTCACTCGCTATTTATATAGGAATTCTAAACCTAAGCTCTGATACCAGATGTGACAACCCCAATTCCAACAGACCGAATTTTTTTCAAATTCCAATCTATCGAAACTTGGATTGGTTTGCTCTGGTATCCTGCAGAAAAGACAGAGACATAAAACATGTCAGAGCTCAGAAAAATATCTCACAACGAAAAGGATAAAATATAGTATAATCAAAACATAGCCTTACCGTATTATTAATACTACCTAACCAGTATCCAAAGCTATCATGTCTCTGCCACAATCTAACCTGCGTATGTGTTCTGAGGAGGGGGTCAGAACACAAGTTCTGGTGACTGGATTTAAACTATACACTTTGGATAATCTTACATATACCGTTCAATCATATTTTCTTATTTTTTAGGCTACTTAGGTTAACAACACTCAAGGCTTACACACACATCGTACCCATTTACTTCCCAGTGAATTAACCTAATACAGTATATGTAGCTATCTCTCAATATTGAGATAAACCCCATGGTACCCCACTCGCATGGTCTCCACCGTATCATCACAGGAATATAGCAGTCCCTAATCTTATGCCCGAATGTCGTACAGATTTATATATATATATATATATATATATATATGTCAACGCTACGTCTGCAAAGAACCACTACTTCTATATTATGTAAGCGTTCAGACTGACATCTTTGAACCATTCGATCGAATTAGGTTCCATCCTCGAATAATGCCCTTTAGTCTTATGATACACCACCCAGAGCGACATGAGTGTACCTAGACTTTCCAACGTTAGTATCGTCAATCGCTCTCGATGTCTATTGCACATGTTCTCTATATGTGCGCCCGAGTCCCGTGGCAGGGCAAATCAAGAAACACGAAACACGTTCGGGAGCTTTCAAATATCTGCCGATTGCAAATGCTAAGATCTGCTTTTACATTGGCTATGGTCCCACTAGATCCCTCCCTCAACTAATGAAAGGCACCCAAGAATATCAATAACGAGAACTTAACCCCGGTCCCCTATGCCCTTCAAACCTATTGGCCAACCTCACCCATAACTAGATAGCAAAGTATATGGCCTTTTGGAGTTATCCGCCTTTCCGCTTTACGTACTGACTGAAGATGGTAGGTAGACGCCGAGTTGCTATCACGGGGCACTAACTGGTCTCGCCGAATCACTTTGGTCCATCTTAGTCTTTTGATTGCCCCTTATTATTGCAATCAAGGCATACTCTTTGGTTCACCTATGCAGACCTAACCTCTGTGAATACAGGCAGATCATCTGCCACTCACAGAGGAATACCAAGAGTACCATACATCCCCGGAAGCCGCGTGCTCCCCTTCCAGTCCTTTGGAGCCGTCAAACAGTCAGATGAATGTGCGCTCCCTTCGTGCCTTATAACACCTCGATGATCTACACTGTTGGGTTATTCCCCCTCAACCGTACGGACTGGTCTAAGCACCTTACTTTAGCATGTTGTTAGACCCTATGTCTAAACATTCTTTTATGCGCTTGTCTCACCTCACCAGGTTTCCAGTTAACTTGCTTATTCCAATTCATATTGAATTCTTATTCAAATTACCAAGTTTCTCTTGCTTATTAATTTCAGTCATACAACTTAATTCATTTAAGTTTATTAATAAGCTTACAACTTGTTATTCTCTAGATTGTGGCCCAAGGTCTGTGATCCACAATCCCTTTTATATTCTTTTTTGATTTCAATAACATGTTTTACTTAATATGTAATTAAGTATATCTAATTCACATATTTCCAATTAACATGTCACTTACCATTTATGATTAAATATAACTTATTTCATTTCATAAGTTTTTTCCTTATCCTTTCTTATTTAATCATAATTCCACTTTATGTCATTAATACAACTTACCGTTCTTTACTTATTAACTTAGTTCTATTAACTAAGGCCCATTAATAAGTTTCTCTACCCATTTATTATAACCTATGTTATAATTTCCGCTTGTCCCTAGGACAAGTCTAAACATGTTATTCTTACCAACGGGTTTCAGACTCCCAGACTACTTAATTTATAATTAAGTACAATATATTTACCTCCCTTTTATTACTTGGTTTTAGGTTTTCCCCTTTTCTGATTACTTAATTTACAATTAAGTGGTGTCACTTAACTTAATTCGCCAGTTATCCCATTCCCTTACTAGTTTATTATAACCTAAGTTATAAAATTCACTTGTCCCTAGAACAAGTCTACTTATTATACAACATTTTCATTAATATTATATATTTATGATAGGTTAATATCATTCCCCTTTTAAATCATTTATTGTTGTAAACCATTATTCTTCATTCTCTGTAATATATGATCCTCGTTATATTAAGGAAAACACTTCATGCACCTTATCAGTTTGATAGAAGGAATCAATGATTTATTTTAACAACGTTTTCCCATCTAAATCCGCGGTAGCAAGTAATTTCTTTACTTTTCTATATTTATTGTGGCTTACTTGCAACAACATTTTCAGAAATAAGTCATTTAGGGAAATACATCATTTTTCCCTCTTATTACACTAACTCAATTCATTACATCCCTTCCTTTCTTATTTTCTGATTAGACATTTAATTACCATCCTTGCCATTTATTCATATCTTGTTATGTACATATATTTATTTATATATATAAGCACTAGACCTCTCACATTAAGCCTACACTTGTGGACGCTGGATTTGTCGGGCTGGTCTGGGCAGACTTCTACCACAAGCTGACTTAACCTCGTGTCTTAGCACATGTTGTTAATTCTTGCACTTAGGCCTCTCACATTAGGTTCAACATTAGTGGCTGCTGGATATGCCGGTCGGGTCCGGGCAGAATTCCACCACTAATGCAACCGAACCTCGTGCCATAAGTGTATTTACGATTTCTAATTGTAATCCTAGGCATATTCATTTTCATTCAATCACTTATGTTCATATCAAATTGCGCTTCCAAATTAAAATCTCAATACATAATATATGTTATGTTCATTACATGAAAATTTTAGACATATTATCCTTTTTACTGTAATATAGTTTACAGTAATCTAATTTACATGTCGTCCAATTTTTTCCTATATTTTGTCGCATGTCATTTTCAACATATGTTTAATTCTACGAGGACATGTAAACATTCAATCGGGTAATTATTTTAACATGTCGTTCAATCAATAATATGTCCTAAGTAAAGCATGTAATTACAATCACTGAATTGGCTATTCATATCCTAACAAGTTTATTTTCTCCAACATGTAAACATTCAATAACTTAGCCAATTCAACATAGGAATTTCCTGACATATTCATATCAACATTTCAATTCGTTACAACAGCAATTTATAATTAAACTGGCCATTTCAAAATTTATTAAAAAGGGGAATGTTAAATGATAGTCATAACATTATCTAAAGGCTATAGCTTAAACCCACTCACCTTTAAGCTTTCCCCAAATGTTGGATCTGATCCATTCTATCATCCATGGTTTTCCTTTTCCCTTTAATTTGATTCACGACCTAACGACCATGGATTTATTATTTCATGAAAAGAGAAGGGAAAGAGAAATGATTTAAATAGATTGGTTCTTAGAGATTTACCTTGCTTTTATGATTCAATAATCTTTTTTATTAACGTTGATTTCCTCTTCCGGATCTGAATTCATAATCCTCCTAGGCTAACATTTTAATTTCAGAATAGATTTGAGAAGAGAGAGATAGAGTGAGGGAGCCATGACAAAGCTCTAGCGCAGCCACCGAATTATGATGTTTAGGTCTAGGGTCTTATTTATCGGTGCTCAAGACCTTATCGTACACGCAGCGCTGAGTCAGCATTGAACCCAGTTAAGAAAATAGTCCAGGTTCGCAAATGAATCTAGCTAAATCTTATCGTACACGTAGTGATGAGTCAGCATTGGGTCTCGCAAGCTATTTTGGCGCAGAAATATGAATTTCGAATGTTTGAATTGCTTTGGCGTAGAAATTTGTTTTTCGAACTTTTGAATTTCTAGAATTTATTTAACTGTTTTATTCACACGAAATATTCTTATACGTATACAGTTCCTCTACCGACCATTTTACGCGTATATATATAAGCACAATTTTCGTTTTATTTCCAAAATTCAAACGATGTTGCACCGTTATTTGATTCTTGCCATATTTCATTTACTATAGCCTTATCTTTAATTTTATCTTTTGTATACATATATTTATGCATATATATATATATTCTCATATATATACATATATTTTCTTTATTTCCTTATATGTACTTTCTTATTCTTTCAAATTTTGAATTTTTATACGTACATATATTTGCATGCTCAGTTGGCCCTCTCTAAAACAAAGATAAAAATTATGCCGCCGCGGGGGTTCGAACCCCCGACCTCCATGTTACAAATTCAATGCCTTAACCAACTGAAGTATGAAGTCTTTTGTTAATAAGTCTTAGAACAATGATAATTATTGTTCTCTCCTTACTTCTCTTTTTCATCTTAGTTACAATACTTAAATTAAACCATTGCATGAATCTTTTTCTTTTAATGTTAATGCATTATGTTTGCAAATTAGTGCATGCAACATATTTACATTGCATGCAATCAATCCTTTCTTTCTTTCAATGCATGCATTACATTTTTTTCAGTGCATGTATTTATTATAGGCAATCCTAATTTTATTCTTTATTTTATATTTTAATTTGTTTGTATATATATATATATTTCTCTTGTGCGTATACAAACTTCTAGGCTTAATAACTTCTTCATATGATGTCCGTTTTACGAAAACCAGTTGTCTATCTTGACCAGGATTCCAAGATGGACGCAATGGCACAGTCCGTTTTACTTAATTCTCATCATTTAATTAAGTTATTCTTATTTTATTATCTTAAAAATACAAGGTGTTACACTTTACTAATTATATAGCTAAAGTCACTGGACTCGCCAGACTTTATGTCTGATCTCGTTTTGTTTCGCCTCTTTTCTTTCCTTCCCCCCAGGTACTCAGGGTGGGATTAGTGGAGCTTCACTCAGATTTCTTTCTTTCTTTCTGCTGGAAGTGCTGAAAGTAATGCTCAGCTTTATCCCTTTTTCATATGGCGATTTGGAGTGGGATTATGCTTTTGTTATTATAAACTTTGATAAAAATTTGTCCAAGATGGATATTTTTGTACTTAACTTTAGAATTGGGTTTTGATGTTGTAACCAAATTATGTTCAGTTTTCACTGCAATGAAGTTATTTTAAATTTAGAAGTACCATTTTATTTATCTGTCTTGTGATGTTCTGTTCTATACACTCATAATGCTCCATGAAAGTTAATGCATTCCCTTTGTGAGCGACATTAATGGACGTGGGGTGTTACACCCATGCCATTGGAAAGGAATTGATGTTTGCCTTTCCATAGAGTGGTCACATTAAAGATTTGGCTCAGCGATTTGGGAGAAATCGCTTTTTTAAGGTTTTTCAGTTAGTTGTCCAGGTTTTGGGAGCCTAATGGGCTGATTTAAGAGAGGCCCATAATGAATTGGACAAGTTTTGAATGATCATATGAACAAAACTATTGTTTGGCAAAGTTTTGGTGGAAATTTGATGGTTTTGAGTGATCATATTTGATGGATTGGACAAGTTGGTTTCGTCGAATCTATCGTTTGGCAAAGTTTTGGTGGAAATCGGAGTTGTTTTAGAGAAGTGTAGGCTTTGGGTCGCACATAGGGGGTCGCTCGCTCATGGTGTGTTTTCTTGGAGAACAAGACATGAACAAGGAATGATTGCATGTAGTGGAAACATGCAGGGTCGGTCACGCAAGTAGGAAAAGTCCTATAGTCTTGACTTTGAAAAGCAGGTGATCGGTCGCTCCTGGTGTTGGGACGGTCGAGCAATTCTAAGGAAAGGGAAAGGTTTGAACAAGCGAGCCTACAGGTGGATTAATGGGATGGTCATATGTTCCAGGATGGTTGGTTCGATCGAGCGAGCCTAGCAGTGGAAGGATTGGTCGGGCGAGGATGGCCCGAGCAGAAGTATATAGGATAAGGAGCTAGTCGGTCGTTCGTGGAATGGTTGGTCGTTCGGACCCTAGTCGGTGATGGTTTTTAATAGCGCTTCTAAAACGCTGTGGTTTATGGCTTAAGTGTTGTGGTTTGTTTCCCTTAGCAAATTGATGTGATGCTATGGATTGTTTTGAACCTCATAATTGATGTTCCTTTGGTTCTGAAGTGGTGATAACTTCAAAGTGAATTCCATGGGGAATGACAAAGTGAAGTGATTTGTTCGTCGGATGTGACGAGTGAGGAGGCGACTCAAGGATGTATTGAGTTCGCGTTAAGTGATAGCTCTAAAGTGCTTTGATCTTATGAATAGTCATAATTGATAATGACTAGAGATGTGAAGGCCGAGAAAGTATCGTTGTCGTAGGTTCTAGAGGACTCAAAGAAGTGGTACAATTGAAGACCAATTGTAGGTCGAGTGTCCTGGATGTCATGTATGGTCTAGACACATGTTGAGTATAGCGTGCAGGGGTTTTGTTAGAACTAGGGCATCGAGTATGGTCCTTGATAGTTGATGGTGAGTTATTAGCCAGTCATACGATAACGATGGTTTCAAAGCAAGGTTGGCGGTGATAGCCAGAGTTAGTCATGGATGTTTGAATGCTTTGTTGTGATGATGGTTGAGTTGCTTTTGCCATGTATGAATGGTTGTTCTGATTTCCAGGACTAGATTGTTGTTTACTTTGGATGTATGGATCGTAAAGGCTTTCATTGTCGGATGTGGGGAAGGCAGTTGTGAGTTTTTCTCTGGAGCAGGGTAGATTAGTTCGTTTATTTACCCATTCTCATATACTTTATTAATGAAGTTTGTTAGCTGTTTTATCACTCACTAAGACTATTGTCTGACTCAAGGTTTTATGTTTATTACCTTGGGTTGTTCATCCGACTGTTTGGATGGGCAGACTAGGTGGCAGGTACCAGGTGATTGCTTAGTGAGGGCGAGGTTGCTGTTCGGAGACGAGCAAGAGGCTGGCGTACTATTTTACTACTATCTAGTACCTTTATCTTCCACTTTTTGTTATTCTACTCTGAGAGTTGTAGTGAGGCAAAATTGAACAAACACTATTGTTATTATCCACATATATGGGATTTACTTTCTAGTTGTCATGAAAGTTCAGTGTTTTAAGCTTCACTATCTCTACCTCTTGTATATGTTTTATTATATTTTATCCTTGTGCTGTGAGTTTACGACAGGTTCTGCTTATGTATCATACCCTGATAATCGTCCATAGCTGCCTGGCACACCTTTTGTTTACTGTAGAGGCTGTGGGCGGTTGTCACATTTTTGGCTAAAAATTTCTATGCGCAATCTCAACATCCTCCAGAGCTGGTCTACAAAGTTTTGTATGTGTCTGGTCATCTCAACCTTTAATTTGATCTCTTCTTCGAGTCTAAGTCCTACGACACACAAGTTTAAGCAAAAAAATCAAGCATAAAATATTGTTCAACCAACCGAACAATAATTCATCCAACTTTGAACACGAGCAATCATATAAACACATACAACCCTGATTTTTATTATAATAATAACAAATCTAGAATAATTTGATGCTAATTACTTATGAAACATGATGGACCTAACAAATTACATGATATATGATTAAAATGGGTTATCCTAGGGCTATAGATTTTAAATAAAAATATATGATCTGATTTTAGGTAAACTTAGCATATGCGGTGTTTAACTAACCTAATCAACACATATAATCTGTCGTAACCATGTAAGAGATCTTTACCACTCAACCAAACGTAGAACTAATGCAATATAATGAAAACAAATCTAGACAACAAAGAAAACACTTGAATTCAATAAGAAAAACAGCAAGATAGAATCTGTCTTGATGTAGATCTTCTTTTGGATGCGATATAGAATGATTTGAGAATGAAATTAGGTTTTAGAAGAATCAGGTTGAACCGAAGATTCTTAAATGCTTGACCTAATGTGTAGAATGAGGAGTAGAACCCTAATTCTCTCCTTAAATCCCATATTTTGACAGTAAGGGACCACCGTCTAAGGAACCACTGTCTAGGTGAAGTATTAAGTTGCTAGGAGTTCACCCGTAAAGACAGCTAGATATTTACAAGAGGGTTCGCCATGTAGGTTGCTCTTTTAAGAAGTTGTGTTTCTAACCCAAAGCCTGGTAGCAAGTAACCATTCCAATTTTTCTTCCTATAAGAGAGTAATTATTTATAATGATTAATGTTTGAACGGGATCTTAAGTGGCATGAGGTCCGCCATTTGGTGTTAAGTGACAAGAGGGATGTCCGCCCTAAGTAAATATGGTATTAAGTGACCATAGGAAGTGCCTTCCCTTAATTTAATTTGGGATATTAAGTAAAATAGATAAAATAGTTGTTACAGTGATTTCAGATCTAAATAAAAAGGATTAAGACAATAAAATAGATTAGATCTGAAAGTTTGACAATTAAAGTGTTCATAAGTTTATCTTTTACATGCTATTATTCATCTTATTTACTGTCTATTATTTATTCCTTTTCAGATCTTATTTACATATAAGTAAATTCTTCGTCATCCCTTTCTCCGTCATTGTTTTATTTATAGTCTTGTACTGCCTGTTTATTTATTTCTAAGCCTATACCTACTTCTTCTTTTTCATTGTTTTTGCGCTGAGCCTTGGCCAACGAGGGCCTGGGTCTTTACCGTTTAATTTGCGTAAAAATGGAATAATCTAAGAGAATGTTAAAAAGGAAATTTTTGGGCATATTGAGAAGTATGGACTGTAAATTAGGGTAAAATCTAATGAAAGAATACACAAACTTGTGAATTGGAATAAATTGTACTTAATTATACATTAAGTAAACAGTAATTTGGAAAACATGTTGGTTTGATAGTAATTTGGAAAACATGTTAATTTGACACTAATTTAAAAGACATGTTAATTTTACATTAATTGGGAAAACAGGTTAGTTTGATAGTAATTTGGAAAACATGTTAATTTGACGGTAATTTGGAAAATATGTTAATTTGACAAAAATTTGGAAAACATGTTAGTTTGACAGTAATTTGGAAAACATGTTAATTTGACATTAATTTTGAAAACATGTTAATTTGACAGTAATTTGGAAAACATGTTATTTTGACAGTAATTTGGAAAACATGTTAATTTAACAGTAATTTGGAAAACATGTTAATGGAAATGAATCATACTTAATTTGACATTAAGTAATCTGTATTTGGAAAACATTTTAATTGGAATGAATTATACTTAATTTAACATTAAGTAACATGTATTTGGAAAACATTTTAATCAGAATTAATTGTACTTAATTGGACAAGTAAATGGAAAACATGTAACTAGTGAATAATTGGACTTAATGGCATTAAGTGACATAGTGAAAAAAAGGTTAGGTTGTAGATTACTTTCGTTAATTACAATTTGGAGATAAAGAGTTGTAGATTACGTTCGTTAATTACAATCCAAAATAAAAAGTTGTAGGTTATAGATTACTTTCGTTAATTATAATCTAGAGACAAAGAGTTGTAGATTACTTTCGTTAATTACAATCCAAAAATAAAAGGTTGTAAGTTGTAGATTATTTTCGTTTATTACAATCTAGAGATAAAGGATTGTAGATTACTTTCGTTAATTACAATGCGGAAAAAACGATTTTGAGACATGACACTTTGTCACCATTTGGTTAATTGAAACAAAAATGGTTCTGTATTTATAAAATGAACGTTTCTTCTTCCACTGTAAACTTATTGTTTTATGTCTTATGAAATTTTAATCTTAGTGATATTTTATGTCTTTATACCAACAATGCTCCATAATTTCATAATGAGGTCCTCATACGGGTGACATTAAGGAATGTGGGGTGTTACATTTGGTATCAGAGCCTAAGGTTACCCGGATCACTAAAGTTTTGTAATAAAAAAATATTTTCAAATGAAACCGCATTTTTTTAGAAATCAAAAGTTACTTTGAAAATAAAATATCCCCTATAGTCAGTTACAACCTTCGACTATTTCTGAATCTTTATATTTTAATTGAGTTATAAGGCGTCATATCTAAGCTTTTCTTTATAAATTGAAATTTTGATTAGTGGACAAACCCGTTTAGCTCAGTAGTTGGGAAAGGTCGAGGTTATGAAGGAACTTGCTGCTTAACATACATTAAAAAGGGTTAATCGTGGATGAAAATACCTTATTAGTCTAGTGATAAAAAGGATAGTTTGGAAATTAAGGATAACCTAGATTGATTGGTTATGAAAAAGGGATGTATTTCCATAGTTTGGTTTGAAATTAACATAGAAAATGTCATTGTAAGAATAAATGGATCGTGCGTAATAAGGGTTTTACCGTATTGTGCACTAACTGTCAACTTAAAGATAAGTAAAATGAAATATCTTGCAATTGTGAATTTCTGTAAATTAGATTGTCACAAACTATGGAAATAGACTTTTGTACATTTTTAGAAACCAAATAATTAGGGAACTATCAAAAAGGTAAATTTAAGGATGGCAAGCAAAGATAAACATGAGTATATTAGTATCGAAAGGATTATAGAGAAAGGTGTTGATCAAAAGTGATCAGGCAAGGTTTGGTGAAAGAAAGGATGTTATATATCTTTAGTTCTTTCTAGTTTTCCTGTAACAGCCCGCATTTTACCTATCGGAAGATCGTAAAGTATTTTTATTTTATTCCCTGAGGGTTCGATAATTCTTATCTTTTAATATGTTGTTTATGGGGATGTGAGACATGTCCATAATTTTTACCAATTGTATTTGTGACTAATTTTCCCTTGTCAGTCTTGTATAGGGCATAGCTTTTGACTCCGGTTGAACCAGGTGTTCAAACCTATGCTATTGGAGAGAGAATGGTGTTTGCCTTTCTCTAGAGTGGTTACATAAGAGATTTGGTTCACCGGTTTGGGAGGAATCGTTGTTTTAAGGTTTTTCAGTTGGCTGTTCAGGATTTTGAAGCCACAATGGGTTGATTTGGAAGACCCATTAGTGGGCTGGTGAAAACTATAAATAGGGGGTAAAGGATATGAGAAATAGTTTAGATTATCTATTGTCTCATTTGGTGGCCTACGTTCCTCCTTCCTCTAACACCTTTCCACCATTAAAAATCAAAATCTAAGGAAGGAAATTGAAGATCTACACCAGTGAAGGCTAGATCTACATCAATTGAAGGGGGAATTCATCGGATCAAGGGGTTTGGTTCGAAATGCTTGCTGTCCGGAATCTTATTACGTTGATTTTAGCTTATTCGTGAGAATCGGTGAGTGATTTACATCTCTCACATGGATTCAATGAAGTATATGAATGTTTGATCATGTTTTTCATCAAATTCAATTGTTTTTACCATAGTTCTATACCATAACAAGTCCATTTTCATATGAATCACCCTATGATCTAATTTTGCATGTTTAAACAAGTAATTCCTATACCGTTTCATATGTTTATGTAAGTTAGATCCGCATTTTAGTTCATATGTTCATATATCATGATTTTGGAGTGATTTGCCTAATTTTAGTGATAATCGTCGTATTCATATTTTTAGTGACTTCATAACATGTGTAAAAACCCGAATTCCCACAGACCGATTTTTTTTTCAAAATTCTAATCTACCGAAACTCGTGTTGTTTTGCTCTGATATCCTGCAGAAAAGACAGAGACATAAAATATGTCAGAGCTCAGAAAATATCTCACACCGGAAAGGATAAAATATAATATAATCAAAGTATAGCCTTACCGTATTAATAATACTGCCTAACCAGTATCCAAAGCTATCATGTCTCTGCCACAAATCTAACCTGCGAGTATGTTATGAGGAGGGGGTCAGAACACAAGTTCTGGTGACTGGATTTAAATTATACACTTTGGATAATCCTACATATACCGTTCAATCATATTTTCTTATTTATTAGGTTACTTGGGTTAATAGCACTCAAGGCTTACACCCTCATCGTACCCATTTACATCCCACTGGATTAACCTAATATAGTATATATGTAGCTACCCCTCAATATTGAGGTACACCCCACGGTACCCCACTCGCACGGTCTCCACCGCAATGCCATAGAAATGAACGCAGTACCTCATCCTATGCCAAAGTGACGTACAGATCTCTACATAACAATGTTACGTTCCGCATATATCTGTCATTACTACGCTACGTAAGCATACGGACTGCCACCATCGATCTAATCAGATTTCATACCGGAGTAATGCCCTCAAGTCTACGATACACCACCCAGAGCAGACATGCATGTATCTAGACTGTCCTACGTATGTACCGTCAAATGTATTCGATGCCTTAACTGCACATAATGTGCACCGAGTTTCGTGGCAGGGCTATACAAGAAACACAGAACTCGGTCGGGAGCTTTTCCATATCTGTACAGGCCCGTCTTTAAGAGCCTCCAAATACAGATATTCCTAGGGTCTGTTTTTCATGGTGGCTATGGCCCCACCTCGGCCCCTCCCTCAACTAGTAAAGACTACAAGAGCTAAACGACTTGCCCCTAGCAAACAATCTAAACATCCAGTTGGCGCCCTCCCTCAACCATCGTACCTCGATAGTGAAAGGTGAATGGTCTATTGGTTTTAGCTCTAGTCTTTTCGCATCCCACTGGCTGCCGGTGACGGGTACCCGACGATCTATTATCTCTGTTGGTCCTGACCTCTGCCTCTCCATTGAGGAAACCGCCGAATCACCCTCGTGTCACCACGTCACAACATTCTGACTGCAGAGCCACTTTTACAGTCAAGGCCCACCCACCTGGTAGTTAAGTGCATACCCAATCTCTGTGGGCACAGCCTAAACATCTACCACCGCACAGAAGGCTACTGGAAGCACCTTGCATATCTCAAAAAGCCGCGTGCTTCCCCTTCCAGTCCTTCAGAGCCTTTAGAATAATCATATGGGTTTGTGCTCCCCTCGTGCCTCATGACACCACGATGATCTACCCCGTTTGGGTTATTCACCCTCAAACATGCGAACTAGTCCAAGCGCCTTCTTTTTATATGTTATTAGACCCTATGTCTAAACATTCCTTTATGCGCTTGCTTTACCTCATCAAGTTTCTATTTAACTTGGTTATTCCCTTTCACATTGACTTCTTATTCAATTTACCAAGTTCCTCTTGCTTATTAATTTCAGTCATATAACTTAGCCCAATTAAGTTCATTAATAAGCCCACAACATGTTATTCTCTATATTGTGGTCCAAGGTCTATAATCCACAATCCTTTTTATATTCTTGTTTGATTCAAGGTTACAATAACATGTTCTACTTAATCTGTAATTAAGTATATCTCAATTCACATGTTTTCTATTTAACATGTCACTTATTTATTAAATATAACTTGTTTCATATAAGTTTGCCTCACCCTTTCCTATTTAATCATAATTCCATCTTTCATTATCACTACAACTTATCGTTGTTTACTTATTAGCCTAATTCTCTTAACTAAGGTCCACTAACAAGTTTCTCTTCCCATAAATATAACTTATGTTGTCCTCATTCGTAGATTTTAGATTCTTGTTCTTATAAATAACTTAATTTGCAATTAAGTACAACTTATCTCCTTACATAAGTTATTCCATTCCCTTTATCATTTATTATAACCTAAGTTATAATTTTCACTTGTCCCTAGGACAAGCCTAAACATGTTATTCTTATCAGTAGATTTCATACTTCCAAGTTTACAGATTACTTAATTTATAATTAAGTACAACTTCTTACATTTCATAAACTTTCCCCTTTTTCTCTACTTATTACAAATAACTGGTTTCATTTTTCCTCATTTACTGATTACTTAATTTATATTAAGTGCAACTTATCTCATTTCACCAGTTATCTCATGTCCTTCCTAGTTTATTATAACCTAAGTTATAATCTTCACTTGTCCCCAGGACAAGTCTACCTATTATACAACATTCTTATTAATGTAATTTATTTATAATAGGTTATTATCATTCCCCATTCATTCCATTCCTTTTTACTATTGTAACTTTTTTCAATTCCATTTATTTCCATTAATTACAATTAATGTTGTTTATAAGTCCTGCTATTTACACACACACACACACACACATATACATATATATATACTAATAATACAAATACCACTCCATGGTGAAGCTTTTTTGAATGGTCAAAAAAGTCCTTTGGTCTCAACGCAATTGAACATAACTGCAACGTTTGTCGGAAGGGTCAAATTATAATTGGAAAAACACATATCCGAAACCCACTACTCTTTTCATTGGTAAAACTATGTCGGTAATTTTCTTTTTTCCTCCACTTTTCCACTCCTTTATTCCCGTCTTCTTCCTTCTTTTTGTCTAAAAATAAATGGCATCTGCCCTTCATACCGACTTCACTACCCTGTTATTTTTCGTTCTCTTCAGATCTCCTCCTAGCACCCACCCCCGTCTGCTTTATTCCATCTTCACCGCCAGTTAAATCTGATTTCCCCTTGACCCCACCGCTCCCCGTTTCATTTTTGGCTTCTTTATTGTTCCATAATCAACTGATCTCCAGATCTACATGTTTACACCCTATTGCTCTCCATATCTGCTTCATTACACCCACCACAACTTTTTTTCCGACGCTAATGTATTCACTCTAGGTAAACTCCGATTGTAATACAATCACTTCACCTTATTGCTCTTCCATAATTTTATTTTCACCAAACCTGCAAGCACCCATGTTTGTACAGCTGAACTTTGATTGCTGTCCTGTATCACGGAGGTCCATACCAACTTTGTACGAATTATATTACTACTATTTGTGCTTATTTTTTAAATAGTGACATGCTAGCTGACTTCAGTAATGCAAATTTTTATGCTATATTGACTGTACTTGCATATTATTGTGCCTGCGGTCGTTGTTTTGATAGATGAATCTGTTGTGTGATATACTTAAGTATATTACATCACCAAAAAGTTTGATAGCTTGATGTCTTTCTAAACCTTCAATTTCTGTATTTGAATAAAATTATTAACAAATATTTATGAACTGATAATTATTTAATGAAAGTGATACTTAGCACATACAAAAAATGGATTATACAAACTCATGTTTAATTATATTGCCTGATTTAAATTTTTTCTACTTATATCAAACATGTCAATAGTTACTAAGCAAACATAGCAGTCATGAGTGCCTTTTCCACTCTCCTATCTAATGCATATTGTTATCATTGACAATTACATTGCTTATAAAGTTCTTATAATAGCTGTCATTATGTCATATACTACTATTTCTCATACACTGCTGTTTGTGATTACCTCACATACTGCTATCTAATACATGTTTTTCTTTTTTGACAGCATGTACATTCAGATTATTGGACTTGGCTTTGGTTGATCTAGCTGTTAATTCCACTAATGCTTTTTTCCTGACAGCAATGATGCTTCTTTACACCCTCGACAAACTTTTTTTCCACGCTGACGTAATCAGTCCACGTAAAGTCCGATTTTAATACAATTGCTTCACCGTACTGCTCTTCCGTAATGTTATTCTCTCCAAACCAGCAGGTACCCATGTTTGTGCGGCTGGACATCGATTTCTGTGATGTATCACTAAGGTACATACCAACTTTGTACGACCTATATTAGTACTATTTATTACGTGCTTAATTTTGAAACAGTGACATGGTAGTTGACTTCACTAATGCATTTTTTATGCTATATTGACTGTACTTGCATATTATTGCGCCTCAGGTCGTTGTTTTGATAGCAGAATATGTTGTTTTCATAGGTGAATCTATTGTGTGGTATACTTAACTATATTACGTCAAAAAGTTGTGACGACAAGGAATTCCGCTCGATCCGAATCAGTCGCTAAACCGACCCAGACCGTACGAAACGCCTGATTGTTTTGAGAACACGACAAATTAGAACGCAGACGGAAGAAAATTTCATTGTTAATTACAACAATTCCATCAGAATACAAGAATATACAGATTATAAATGAATATTACATATTATAAAATATTAGAGATTACAATACATTACATAGCAGCGGAAAATAATACAATACACAACAAGAAGAGATATACAGATACAAAGCTTTCCGGATATCATTCCAGCTGTAAACCAGGATCTTGTGAATATAAATCTGCAAAACCAAAACTACTAGCTGCCCGTGTCAAAATAAGGGCACCCAGAGTTTAGGTTAAAACAATAAACGACAGGTCAGTCATGGGACTGGTGTGAGAACTAAAACAGTTATTAATCTTTATTTTTAAAGTTCGGTAAATCAAGGGACCACGCCGTATAACATGGAACGGGTTTCCTCCTAAGAATACTAGTGCATATAACAACAGTGCAATGCTAAATAAAGAAAAATGAAGCTATTATAAGACCCAGGTCCTATCACACAATGCAACGCAAGCCGGGGGATAGGGTTTTACCTTATAACTGCCAAAGAATGCTTGATACGTGAAATTTCATGTTTTATTATTACTATAAGTGCATAGTGTCAAAACAATTTCAAATCATAAATATCAATCATAGACGGCATGGGTACCATATATCATGTCGCCATACTAGGCTCTACAATCAAAACCGCAAATGTCACGTATTTGGAAATTGGATTTCCCTTTGTGAACCAAGGCAAAAGATAGTCCTTACCGACTTCGAGACAATCTAGCCCATGTCTCAGGGTCAGAGCGCATCGACCCTTGGATCGTCAGGGACGGTCCACCGATGTGGATTAAAATTCCTGAACACTATGTTTCCCCGCCCTATGGGGCGTAAATGAGCCAACGAATGACTCCATCGGACCCGGATCGTTCGATCTAATCGAGACGCCTCGCAACAGCAACAACCACATAAGTCAAACTCGTCAGGGCGTGTAAAACCACTGACGCCACTTCTAGCTAGAAGGAAATGCATGCCCTCCCTGAGGTCCTCTCCCATTTCTGGTTCACAACCGGGGTGTGAGGTCGCGAATCAACGCTACACAAAGCTATGCCACACAGGTCGTGCTTTGATCATCAACCACAAGACTTTGCTTTTCCACAGAAGCCTTGATCATTTGCATCTTAGTATGCGACACAGGAAATTCACGCTATGCAATCGATATCAATCACACAGAATGAAATCCGATGTCAGACACACAGTCCATCTACAAGTTCGTTCTAGGTCTGAACGAAACCGGAGGCACCTAGTACCCCGCATATCCATCGATCTCCAAGTACGTCTGGACGACGGGTGTCGGGTGCTACTAAACACCGTCTGCATCCTACTATATATTATTAACTTGAAAACAAAATTAAAGGTGAGAAATTCTCACAGAAGGTTCCACTCCGCCGTGCTTTGCTTCTGAACTGCTGAACCGTCTGGATTCCTTTGAAATTCCAGTTCAGTTCTTATTTCGTTGTTCATAATAAAAATTATATTTTTATTGCTTCCTTTCAATAAATAAAAATCATATTTTTATTTCTACTTTATATATATTTATACAACGCTTATTTCTATATAGAAATTATATTTCTTCTACATATATAAAGATCGAATTTTTATTTTGACACTATAAAAAATCACATTTTTATTTCAACCTATATATAATAAAAATCAGATATTTATTTCGCTACTTATATAAAGATCAAATTTTTATACTTTCTCTATAATATAAAAAATCGTATTTTTATAATCTCTACTATATAAAGATAATATTTTTATATTCTCCATTATATAAAAATCATATTTTTATTACTTCTACTTTATAAAAATTATATTTTTATATCTCACATCTGATAAAAATCATATTTTTATTACTTTTATAACATAAAAATCATATCTTTATACTTTCCTATTCAATATATAAAAATCGAATTTTTACTTCGCTATTCAATATATAAAAAACGATTTTTTACTTCGCTATTCAATATATAAAAATCAAATTTTTTCTTCGCTATTCAATATATAAAAATCGAATTTTTACTTCGCTGTTCAATATATAAAAATCGAATTATTTCTTCGCTATTCAATATATAAAAATCGAATTTTTACTTCGCTATTCAATATATAAAAATCGAATTTTTACTTCGCTATTCAATATATAAAAATCGAATTTTTACTTCGCTATTCAATATATAAAAATCTCATCTTCCATACAATAAAATCCCGCCTTTAACTCTTTGAAGAATTCGATCTTTAACACTATTAAAAAAAATTGATCTTTAACACCTTAAAAATATCGCCTTTCCTCTATTAAAAACATTGACTTTCCTAAGGATCATACCTTTATTAGCTAGAAGAAAGAAGAGAAAAAACTACAAAAACAAAATCAGCAACTTACATTGCTGCGGAGAGGGAGAAGGAGACTCAGTTGGAGCTCGCGGTCTTCGGTGGGTTCGGGGCTTGGTCTTCGCGTTTGGAAGAGTGGGGGAGGGAAGCTCGAGGCCTGCGATGGGTCATAGGGAGGGGGGGAATGGCGGATCTCGTCAGGTGGTGGAGGCTGAGCGCGGCCAGCACTGGGGTTCGGATCTAGGGTCGGCGTTGGCTGTAGGGCTTCAGGCGGTGGAGCGTTCGAGGGTTTGGAGGGGTTTTGGAGCTGCGAGATTGGGGAAGGAGAATCGAGGCAAGGGGAGAGAAGGGGGAGTCGGCGTCGACGTTAGGGGAGGGGGCGGCGGAGACAGCGCGTAGGCGGAGGGGCGAGCACGAGATCGTCGATCTCCTTTTTTTTAAACTGATTTCCACGGTAAGGGAAAGGAGAGTATAAGGTTTATAATAATATATATTTAAATTAATATTTTATCTCCCCCAAAAAGTAACTTTTTTATTCGACCTCTAAACGAGACCCACCGACTGTCGTCCCTAGCACATTACTCCTATTCCGAACACAATGGGATATGTATCGTAAGCCAGTTCGGCTGTTTCGATCAGTTTTCGTTTAAATCAAAATTTAAATTTATATATTCTATTTAAAACGTACATTTCAATTTAATGAGGCCACATACGACCTTTAAAAATTCCAGAAAAATTATTTCTAGCTTCATATTGACGATACGGTCCTAACAAAACTAGTTTCGTCAAATTCTGAGACCCTTTGAAAAATGGTCATTTTCTGGTCGATCTACTTTAATTGAAACTGTTCAAAACATGTTTAACTTCGCCACGCTCACATATTGAATCGAAAAATTATGAAAATTGGAATCTAACAATAACTTGACATCACGGATCCAACAAAAATGGTTTCTTCGAAATCCGAGGTCGTTTGCAAAATTTCCATTTTTAAGGGCTAGAATTCCATGGCGACTATTCTGAATTTTCAACTGGACATATCTTTTGATTCCCGCTATGAAATTTTGATTTTTCGGATTCGTTGGAAAGATATTATCAATTAGATTCAAATATTTTTGGTTTCACTAAAATCCGGTTTATTTTGAATCCAGTACATTCATTTGAACTTTGAAATCGAATTATCGAACTACCGCGCCATTTTCAATTCCTTTTGTATATATAAATAAATATTTATATTCTAACGACGATCTATATAAATATATACGTTCTAATTCTATTCAAAATAGATTTCTCGCCGTTATTATTTAAAATAATTCATTTTAAATAATCAAAATTCACTAAAATTGCCAAAATAAAAAATTTAAATTGGCTCGGATTTCCGGGTTATTACAATCTCCCCCACTTAAAACTTTTCGTTCCCGAAAAGGAACGAAGCTGAAAGTTGTTTAACAAACCAACTCAACTTCCATTGTTTTCGTTACGGCTTAAGTTCTTCAACTTTTCAGTTTCTAAGAACTTTTCAAAATTTTCAAAAATTTGGCTAACACCCTAAATTTCCGAAATATTTCGCCATAACCTCCCCTGCACCGGGGACTTCGGGATATTTCATATAGCCACCCATGGCCTTCTTCAATCCAAAAGAAAAAGCCAAGCGGCTAGCCAATCGGCTCATAAAATTACCCAAAACTCAAGAAATATAATAAACATGTACCTATTTGTCGGGCAAACAATTTTATTCCTCTGCTCTAGCCTCCTTGCTATGACTTGTTCAATGTAAGTACATGTATATGCAAGCAAATGTGACTAGTTTTCAATACAATTCACTATTTGATTCAATTTGGCTAAAGGTTCAACATTTAATTAATCAAAACAATAATCAAACAACACATCCAGCAATCAATTAGTTGATTAACGTTTCAAATCCATAATTTTGATACATAGTCAAAAATCACATTTTTGGCGCCAAGTCACAACAATATGCCCTATCTAATTTTGGTTCTCACACCAGTCAATGGAAATATATAGATTTCTCACCTTCGACACTCGAATATAAATGCTGATGACGTCGCGGCATCATCAGAATCATCTCCGGGCGACTAGAGTGATTCCATATCTATCCAGTATATTAAAACTTCGAATACCCGTGGATCAGACGTATATGCAAAATTTATATATACTGGATTGTCCACATCAATATAAATAAATAATCAAATACGAATAATTGATTTAAATTTTCAAAACAAAATTTGTTTTCACTTTAAAAATATAATCTTCACACTCGTTCTATGATACTACTGATCCCATCTCTAACGAGTCATTCCCATTGGATATTACTAATCCAATATCTGATGAATTCTTTCGTATGGTTCTAATGTGCCTTGTTCTCTGAGCTTTGTAAACCAAAGCTCTGATACCAGCTGTGACGACAAGGAATTCTGCTCGATCCGAATCAGTCGCTAAACCGACCCAGACCGTACGAAACGCCTGATTGTTTTGAGAACACGACAAATTAGAAATGCAGACGGAAGAACATTTCATTGTTAATTACAACAATTCCATCAGAATACAAGAATATACCGATTATAAATGAATATTACATATTATAAAATATCATAGATTACAATACATTACATAGCAGCGGAAAATAATACAATACACAACTAGAAGAGATATACGGATAAAAAACTTTCCGGATATCATTCCAGCTGTAAACCAGGATCCTGTGAATATAAATCTGCTAAACCAAAACCACTAGCTGCCCGTGTCAAAATAAGGGCACCCAGAGTTTAGGTTAAAACAATAAACTCCAGGCCAGTCATGGGACTGGTGTGAGAACTAAAACAGTTATTAATCTTTATTTTTAAAGTTCGGTAAATCAAGGGACCACGCTGTATAACACGGAACGGGTTTCCTCCCAAGAATACCAGTGCATATAACAACAGCGCAATGCTAAATAAAGAAAAATGAAGCTATTATAAGATCCAGGTCCTATCACACAATGCAACGCAAGCCGGGGGATAGGGTTTTACCCTATAATAGCCAAAGAATGCTTTGATACGTGAAATTTCATGTTTTATTATTACTATAAGTGCATAGTGTCAAATATCAATCATAGACGCATGGGTACCATATATCATGTCATCATACTAGGCTCTATAATCAAAACCGCAAATGTCACGTATTTGGAAATTGGATTTCCCTCTGTGAACCAAGGCAAAAGACAGTCCTTACCGACTTAGAGACCATCTAGCCCATGTCTCAGGGTCAGAGCGCATCGACCCTTGGATCGTCAGGGCCGGTCCACCGATGTGGATTAAAATTCCTGAACACTTCGTTTCCCCGCCCTATGGGGCGTAAATGACCAACGAATGACTCCATCGGACCCGGATCGTCCGATCTAACCAAGGCACCTCGCAACAGCAACAACCACATAAGTCAAACTCATCAGGGCATGTAAAACCACTGACGCCGCTTCTAGCTAGAAGGAAACGCATGCCCTCCCTGAGGTCCTCTCCCATTTCTGGTTCACAACCGGGGTGTGAGGCTCGCGAATCAATGCTACACAAAGCTATGCCACACAGGTCGTGCTTTGATCATCAACCACAAGACTTTGCTTTTCCACAGAAGCCTTGATCATTTTCATCTTAGCATGCCACACAGGAAATTCACGCTACGCAATCGATATCAATCACACAGAATGAAATCCGATGTTAGACACACAGTCCATCTACAAGTTCGTTCTGGGTCTGAACGAAACCGGAGGCACCTAGTACCCCGCATATCCATCGATCTCCAAGTACGTCTGGACGACGGGTGTCGGGTGCTACTAAACACCGTCTGCATCCTACTATATATTATTAACTAGAAAAAAAAATTAAAGGTGAGAAATTCTCACAGAGGGTTCCACTCCGCCGTGCTTTGCTTCTGAACTGCTGAACCGTCTGGATTCCTTTGAAATTCCAGTTCAGTTCTTGTTTCGCTGTTCATAATAAAAATTATATTTTTATTGCTACCTTTCAATAAATAAAAATCATATTTTTATTTCTACTTTATATATATTTATACAACGCTTATTTCTATATAGAAATTATATTTCTTCTACATATATAACGATCGAATTTTTATTTTGACACTATAAAAAATCACATTTTTATTTCAACCTATATATAATAAAAATCAGATTTTTATTTCGCTACTTATATAAAGATCAAATTTTTATACTTTCTATATAATATAAAAAATCGTATTTTTATAATCTCTACTATATAAAGATAATATTTTTATATTCTCCATTATATAAAAATCATATTTTTATTACTTCTACTTTATAAAAATTATATTTTTATATCTCACATCTGATAAAAATCATATTTTTATTACTTTTATAACATAAAAATCATATCTTTATACTTTCCTATTCAATATATAAAAATCGAATTTTTACTTCGCTATTTAATATATAAAAATCGAATTTTTACTTCGCTATTCAATATATAAAAATCAAATTTTTTTCTTCGTTATTCAATATATAAAAATCGATTTTTTACTTCGCTATTCAATATATAAAAATCAAATTTTTTCTTCGCTATTCAATATATAAAAATCGAATTTTTACTTCGCTATTCAATATATAAAAATCGAATTTTTACTTCGCTATTCAATATATAAAAATAGAATTTTTACTTTGCTATTCAATATACAAAAATCTCATCTTCCATACGATAAAATCCCACCTTTAACTCTTTAAAGAATTCGATCTTTAACACTTGATCTTTAACACTTTAAAAATATCGCCTTTCCTCTATTAAAAACATTGACTTTCCTAAGGATCATACCTTTATTAGCTAGAAGAAAGAAGAGAAAAAACTACAAAAACAAAATCAGCAACTTACATTGCTGCGGAGAGGGAGAAGGAGGCTCAGTTGGTGTAATGACCCGGACTCTTAGGGGTTAATTTTAAATATGTAATATGGATTTAAAATATTGAGTTAAGTAAATAAATCAATTTTTATAGGGAGTTATCGATTTAAAAATCAATTTCAATTTAATATTGAATATATTAAATTATCAGAATACAAAAATGGATTTAGCTGAATTCAGTATTTTATTTGCATTGAAAATAGTTCAAATAATTAATAAGAATTTCTATTTGAATTTATAACGATAATAATATTTATATATCGAGGAAATAAATTGTCTGAAATTAATTTATATTGAATTAAATTAATATCTTCTACAGATGATCAAATCGGACTTCGTGACCTATCCCAGTGTGTCCGAAATAAGGGTATTACCCTAGAAATGCCAGTTACTTTGTTTAAAAAGGAGTTTGAAATCAATGTAATAATTTAATTTAAAGGATCCGGTTATAAAACAAATTTAAATTTAATTAAAGCAAATCCTTGTGTGGACAATAAACAAGAGACGTTGAGTCTCCACCTCCACACAAGAATTTACCTCGCTGTTCCTTTCAAGAACCACACCCCTTTCCTATTTTAAATCGCACCTACCCTCCTCTTTACTTTCTCTTCTGTTAAAACCAAAATGGCTCCATTCTTCAATTGGCTTCCTTCGAATTTTGTAATCCACTGACACAAATAAAACCCTTTCCTTCGCTTAATTACTAGGCAATGCAAATTGATTTCCTTCGAAGGAAAAAAGGGCGAAACAGAAAAGGGAATCACACTTAGAATCGCGATTAAAGCAGAAAGGGGGATTCGCGATTGGATTGGAGACCGCAAGGTCTTATGAGTCAACGCCGGGGTGAAGAGCGCAAGGGAAGTGGAGTTCGAGCTTGAGTTGAATCGAGCCCTGTACTGAATGGTGACTGTCGCGATAAGGGTCGATAGTCTGGTGGGTGTTCGGGGACTAGCGAGCGCACGTTATAACAAAACCTGGAAAGGTGCGAATGGTGAAAAGGGGGTACAGGACGTACTCGAGATGTGAAATAGAAAGCTAGTACGAGACTTTGGGGGAAGAGAAGGGTTACGGTTGGAATGATTTCAGAGGGGGTTCCAAAGGGAGTTCGACTTTGTTGAGGTCACAGTGATGATGAAAGGTTACTGACCCTGGTAAGGGCATTAAAGTAGTGTGGTGTTGGTCAAAAGATTTTGAGGAAAAGATTTGTTCGAAACCTGCAAGTGAGAAGATGTAAGCTGCAGCCTAATTACACACAATTAAAGGTAAATAAACACTTAGTTAATGTGTTAATGATTTGTCTAGTTAAAATGTTCAAATGTATTATACGTATGACCGTGTCATTCGATAAAAGTTTTCGACGAAGTGAAATTTGTTGGAATTGTAAGGACTTAAGCTTCACGAGGGTTGGAATTTTGGAGTCGACAAAGATCAGCTATGGGTTTTCAATTTAAATCGAATAAAGTTAAAATCGTATCGGATCTGCAAAATAAAATCACGGTGAGTAAATCTCACTCTGTTTTATTTAGAATTATTTTTATCAGTCAAGAATAATTGTTTTGTTGATTGTTGGACGCTTTAAATATTTATTTATTGCTGTTAAAAATATATTAGTTATCTAGGATTGGTTGACTATTATATATATATTGGGTTGATGACTGGTTGGATTCCCGCAGTTTCATTAGCGGATGCCCGCGGTACCATAGCGGATGATTACCCTATACGCCCCACGCTATGATTAGTGGATGACCTTCTATACCGCGATATCCTGCCTCGAAGCAGGATGGGTATTACTATGTTGACTAACGTCTATGGATGCAGGAAAAACAGGTTGGAGGAATCCAACTGGATTCCTCAAAAATATATATTATCGGTTTGTTTGTTTGATTTCATATATACTCATATATGTTGTGTTAAAAATCAAATGATTGAAAATTGGTTGATTGATTGTTTAAAATATCCCTGGGGCTTGAATATTGATTCATAAAAATATCGGAAAGGGTATTTGATATTTAAAAAGGAAATTCTATTTTTATAAATAGAATTTCAATTTTAAATAAAACTATAGAAAATATTAACTTGTTTTGAAGGTATATAAAACAAGTAATTTAATTTATAAACTTTGTTTATAAATGAAAGATGGGATTTGAATCGAATTTATAAACGTTGTTTATAAATGGAAAGGTGGGATTTGAATTGAAGTTATAAACGTTGTTTATAAATAATGCAGAGAATTCAAATGGACTTGAAACTATAGAATTTGAATATAGAAATTCAAATGGACTTGAAACTATAGAATTTGAATATAGAAATTCAAATGAACTTGAAACTATAGAATTTGAATATAGAAATTCAAATGGACTTTAAACTATAGAATTTGAAAAGAGAATTCAAATGGACTTGAAACTGTAGATTTGAATATAGAAATTCAAATGGACTTGAAACTGTAGATTTGAATATAGAAATTCAAATGGACTTGAAACTATAGAATTTGAAAATAGAATTCAAATGGACTTTAAACTATAGAATTTGAAGATAGAATTCAAATGACGTTTAAATAAAGAGAATTCAAATAGAACTGAATTAGAATTTGAATAGAGAAGTCGATAAGGGAACGAGAGTATTAGTATAATTAGAATGTGTAATATGCAGTTAAAATATATTTGAACATGTCATGTTCAAATATGAAGGTGAAATAGACTGAAGAGTTAAGTAACAAGTTTATTTAATAAATTTAGTTAAAACGATTGGTATAGTTAAAATAGATTGGACAGGTATAGACATACAGGAGACAGGTATGGAATAAAGTATAGAAGTGAAATAAATAGAATGCCCGACAAAAAGGTATGTATTTAATTCATATATGAGATTTTATGCGCCGTATCGGCAAGCCGCTTGGCTTTTTCTTTTTCTTTTTGAGATGAGAAGGACTGGGAAAGCTATTTGAAATTTCCCGATGCTCCCGGTACAAAGGAGGTTATGGCGAATTTTTCCGGGAATTTAAGGAGATAGAATATTTTTAAGATAATTTGATAGTTAGAAATCAACGTATCGAAATATATAGAAGTCGATAAGAAGACGAACTTAGAAATAGAATAGTATAATCAAAAAGGAAGTATAAGAATAAAATCTAGTAAGAATAGAAAGAGGAAGAATATATGTGTTTAAAGGTGAATAATCAGTTGTATGGTATTGATTATTCGAGTAAGTAGTCTTGTCTGTTTTGACGTTAAATGTTATTCAGTCAAGGTCTGAGAGGTAATTATACCCCAACTTGGTTGATTTCATGATATACCGATAAGTAGCAAGATTCAGGCTCGAAGATCAATGTGGAATAAGAAGTAGTTAAATACTGTATTTGGGTTGTCGTAACGATGTTTTACACAACATCTGTTTTAACCCAAATATGTGCAAAGCTTGGAAATAGAAAAATGAATATTTCCTAGTATAGAAAATAAAGGAAGGCGATATATGGAAATGTTTTCCAAATAACGTATAAGGCCAATATGGTTATTAAAAATATATGGTTAACAAATATTGATAAAGAAATAGAGAAGAGATTTAATTAATGGAATATTAATTAAAGGCTCAGTGATTGTTGGTTGTTTGGATGAACACTTGTTTTATTCGATAGTTAAATCATCGACTATCGAAACACTTGTTTTATTCGATAGTTAAATCACAGACTATCGAAGTTTTGACCATCGTTGTCAATATGGAGAGACCGGTTGGATTATTATCCGAAGAACCACTCCATATCGGCAGTAGCGTGCGAATCAGATTATATAAAGATAATCGAAGACGGAGTAGAATGCAAGGACTTTTTCTATTAATAGAAATAGTGCCTTCAGTTCATCTTGTTCCTGGGTGACTTGTATGGACGGATGTCTGATAGAGTATGTCCAGACGATCACGTATATTGATTTCTCCAACCGTACCAAGAGTGGAAGCGGAGGAGGAAACTTCTTTTAGCTAACACATAATGTATGGTTGAGGACGTCAATCGGTGATTTGATGGATTTGACGATGTGACATTCAAAGTGAATCTGGTGTGATGATAAAGCGTAGCTTCTAGCCTCACAGCCGGTAAATGACAGAAATCGGGCAGGCAGCATGGCTATGTAGGTCGCACCTATTAGGGTGTATAATCACCTGATCTAGAGTTTCATTTACTTCTAAAAATCTATTGTTGATGCTGTCCCATTCGGGAAACGGTTGCTGATCCCAACTGTTGGTGATATACATTCGATACACTCAAGCGAAATGAGTGGTCGGTCATGTGTGGCCGGGTTGCAAGATGTTCTTGTTGAACCCAGTGTATTCCTCTCTAGAGGTACATTAGCGAAAGGTGTTTCCATACCTTGTCATAGTTGGAAATCCATTACCCAATACGTGCTTGCGGTTTTGATTGTATACTATATATGTAGAACGTGAGATGAAAGCGTTTCTGCTAGATGATTATATATATACTGTGGTTGATAGACATTATTATAATATCAAAAGGTTTTTGATATAAAGATATTTTGAATTCTCATAAGGGAAAAACCCGTTCCGTTATGCGGCGTGGTCTTATGAGATATCGTTTACTTGTTCGAACTGTTTTTAAACTGTTTTACTCATACCAGTCCCATGACTGACCCGGAGTTTACTTTGTTCTTTTCCCTAAACTATTGGGTGCCTGAATTTGTACGGGCAGTCAAGTAGTCGGGAATTTACAGATATACTGGAAGAGCTGGAGCAAGAGGCTTTAGGATCATATAGCTATAGTTTATTTCCGTTGTGTTGTAAGTATTGTACTCTGATAATGTATTGTATACATATAATGATTTATTTCAAGGATATGTTATCTATTATATGTTATTCATTCCGCTGTGAGATTCGTGTTACTCTGATGTTGTGTTCTTCTTCTTCTATTCTAAGTTTCTATCTTATCTTTCCTCACCCTCTAATTTCTTTCACTAATTACCAGGATTTTTCGATGTTTTGGTTATCGACATCGAGCTTATGCCGATAACCAAAGTCGCTAAAAATCCGGGTCGTTACAGTTGGAGCTCGCGGTCTTCCGTGGGTTCGGGGCTTGGTCTTCGCGTTTGGAAGAGAGGGGGAGGGAAGCTCGAGGCCTGCGATGGGTCATAGGGAGGGGGGAATGGCAGATCTAGTCAGGTGGTGGAGGCTGAGCGCGGCCAGCACTGGGGTTCGAGTCTAGGGTCGGTGTTGGCTGTAGGGCTTCAGGCGGTGGAGCGTTTGAGGGTTTGGGGGGTTTTGGAGCTACGGGATTGGGGAAGGAGAATTGAGGCAAGGGGAGAGAAGGGGGAGTCCGGGTCGACGTTGGGGGAGGGGGCGGCGGAGACAGCGCGCAAGCGGAGGGGCGAGCACGAGATCGTCGATCTCCTTTTTTTTTATTTAAAACTGATTTCCACGGTAAGGGAAAGGAGAGTATAAGGTTTATAATAATATATATTTAAATTAATATTTTATTTCCCCCAAAAAGTAACTTTTTTATTCGACCTCTAAACGAGACCCATCGACTGTCGTCCTTACCACATTACCCTTATTCCGAACATAATGGGATATGTATCGTAAGCCAGTTCGGCTGTTTCAATCAGTTTCCGTTTAAATCAAAATTTAAATCTATATATTCTATTTAAAACGTACATTTCAATTTACTGAGGCCACATACGACCTTTAAAAATTCCAGAAAAATTATTTCTAGCTTCATATTGACGATACGGTCCGAACAAAACTAGTTTCGTCAAATTCTGAGACCGTTTGAAAAATGGTCATTTTCTGGTCGATCCACTTTAATTGAAACTGTTCAAAACACGTTTAACTTCGCCACGCTCACATATTGAATCGTAAAATTATGAAATTGGAATCTAACAATAACTTGACGTCACGGATCCAACAAAAGTGGTTTCATCGAAATCCGAGGTCTTTTGCAAAATTTCCATTTTTAAGGGCCAGAATTCCATAGCGACTATTCTGAATTTTCAACTGGACATATCTTTTGATTCCCGCTATGAAATTTTGATTTTTCGGATTCGTTGGAAAGATATTATCAATTAGATACAAATATTTTTGGTTTCACTAAAATCCGGTTTATTTTGAATCCAGTACATTCATTTGAACTTTGAAATCGAATTATCGAACTACCGCGCCATTTTCAATTCCTTTTATATATATAAATAAATATTTATATTCTAACGACGATCTATATAAATATATACGTTATAATTCTATTCAAAATAGATTTCTCGCCGTTATTATTTAAAATAATTCATTTTAAATAATCAAAATTCACTAAAATTGCCAAAATAAAAAATTTAAATTGGCTCGGATTTCCGGGTTATTACAAAAGTTTTCTAGCTTCATGTCCTTCTAAACCTTCTAGTGGTGCCTTTATAGAAAATTATTAACAATTATTTATGAACTAATAATTATTTTATCACAGTGATACTTACCACATACAAAAAATGGATTATACAAAGGCATGTGTAATTATATTGCCCGATTTAAATTTCTTTTACTTATATCAAACATGTGAACAGTTACGAAGCAAATATAGCATTCATGACTGCCTTTGCCACTCTCCTATCTACTACATATTGTTCTCATTCACAATTAGATTGCTTATATAGTTTTTAAAATACATGTCATAATGTCACATACTGCTATTTCTCACATACCGCTATTTCTCATTATGTCACATACTGCGATGTAATAAATGTTTATCTTCTTTGACAGCATGTACGTTCAGATTATCAGACTTGGGTTTGGTTGATCTATCTGTGAATTCCAGTACTTTTTTCTTGACAACAATGATGCTTCTTTACACCGTCCACAACCTTTTTTCCGAGGCTGACGTATTCACTCCAGGTAAACTCCGATTTGAATACAATCAGTTCACGTTAATGCTATTCAATAATGTTATTCTCTCCAAACCTGCAGGTACCCATGTTTGTGCACCTGCACATTGATTTGTGTGTTGTATCGCCGAGGTGCATTCCAACGTTGTACGACCTATGTTAGTACTATTTATTACGTGCTTACTTTTGAAACAGTCACATGGTTCCTGACTTCACTACTGCATTTTTTAATTTTATATTGATTGTAGTTGCATATTATTGGGCCTGAGGTCGTTCTTTTGATACCTGAATCTATTGTTTTGATAGTTGAATTTGTTGTGTGATATACTTAACTATATTACATCACGAAATTTTTTGATAGCTTGATGTCTTTCTAAAGCTTCAAATGGTGCATTTGCAGAAAATTATTAACAATTATTTATGAAGTAATAATTATTTTATGACACTGGTACTTACCACATACAAAATGTGGATTATACAAAGTCATGTTTAATTATAGTGCCTGATTTAAATTTCTTCTACTTATATCAAACATGTCAATAGTTACTAAGCAAATATAGCATTGATGATTGCCCTTTCCACTCTCCTATCTAATGCATATTCTTCTCATTGACAGTTAGATTGCTTATAGAGTTCTTAAATTAAATGTCATTATGTCACATACCGCTGTTTGTCAAATACTGCTGTTTCTCATTATGTCACATACTGCTATCTAATACATGTTTTTCTTCTTTCATAGCATGTACGTTCAGATTATCGGACTTGGCTTTGGTTTATCTATATTTTAATTCCACTACTGCTTTTCTTGAGAACAATGATGCCACTTACTGGGATGCTTTTTTCTCTTCGGCTGAATTGTTTGCTCTCAATTTTTAAAACTCAATTCACTGATTCCAATCTACTCAGATATAATATTTTCTGGATTTGTGCTATATTTACTTACATTTACTGATTATGGCAATTTTGTATGCTGACAAAACCCTATTCAGTATAATTAAACTCTATAATTAATGTCGAATGACGGATATTTTTTCTAATTTATACAATTTGTATAAAACCTAGAATGTGAACAATTTGTATAATTAACGATATGTTTAAGGAAGATCATAGTACCATATTATTTATCATGCTTTCTGTTATATTCGACACTCACTGCAATTTTGTGGATGACGGATATTTGTATGCAAGGTAAATAGGAGTGCGGAAGATGTTCAAGCAAGGGAAAGGTAGTTACAAGAAGCTGCAGTGGCACGGAGTATTAATATGCTCAAATTTGTAAGAAATACAAACAAGTTGACGTAACAGCCCATGAAGCACCAATAAGTCTGGCTTCCTTTACAACTATGCTTCAAACAAAGAGCTACACGAGTAGACGGGGAAGGTAAACTACAATGCAAGTTATTGAAATTTATTAATCATGCGTGTTATCATAATTATTTACACAACTGCTATTATACTTATGTATTCTTCAACAGTAATTTAATCACCTTACACTTTTTAGTATAAGTGTGTTCTATATGTTAAAACTGTTGTTAAATATATTATCTGATCATTCCTTTTAAATAATCATGTTTTGGGACTATAGTCGTACCGTATTATTTTTTTGCTGCAACTTTAATCATCACACGGTTCTACAAACACTTGAATATAGTTTGAATTAACAAGAATTTTAACAATTTTATGTCAGACAACATTAACTCTTTTGGTCGTCCTTTCTCATTCATCGACAATGGATGTAGAAAAGAGTGACATATGATGTCGTACCCAGCAAGCTTCGGTCAATTTACTGGTGAATTTTAATCATGCATGTTATCTTATTTATTTACACAACTGATCATGCTATCATATTCTTTTTCATGCTTTCTGTTATATTCGACAGTCACTATAATTTTGTGGATGACGGATATTGTATGCAAGGTAAAAAATGGAGTGCAGAAGATGTACAAGCAAGGGAAAGGTAGTCAGAAGAAGATGTAGTGGGACGGAGTATGAATATGCACAAATTTGTATGAAATACAAAGAAATTCACCTAACTGGCCATGAAGCACCAATAAGTCTGGCTTCCTTTACAAATATGCTTCAAAGACAGAACCAGACGGCTAGACGGGGAAGGTAAAGTATAATGCAGTTTATTGAAGAAGAAAAATCATGAATGTTATCATAATTATTTACACAACTGCTATTATGCTTATGTACTCTCACATTAACAGATTACGCGTGTTTTTCTACTGGCTGTCAGATGTTGAACAAACTGATGTAGCCATTGTTAATGGCGAGGCACAGTTTGTCGACTATGATGACAAGTCTGACCTGAACAGATTACCGATGGTTTTCTTCTGGCAGTCAGATGTTGAAGAAACTGTTGCAGCCATTGTACATGGCAAGGCATAGTTTCTCAACTATGACGACACCTCTCACATAAAGAGATTATCGGTGAAATTTTTGCTTCCCGTCAGTTGTTCAACAAACTGTTGCATCCATTTTGATATATCAATGGTGGGTCAAAATGTGGATCACAATCGATATGCACTTACCTTTGCATGCTAAGATTATTCAACCAGCTCAATTCCGGAAGTATATTTCTTCACTCTTCTTAAGTTTGTGCATTTGCCTAACCACCGATACAACCACCAAAAGGTATGCATCAAATGGTTGCATTTACTTTCATCGTAATATCATTGACACTTATTGCATACCATTTCTAAAGTAGTAATGTCCTCATGTTGCATTCACATTGACAATATGTTATATGTTTATGTAAAAAGTTCACATTTCACAATACATTGTGTCCGTACCTATTTGCTGAACCTACAATCCGCCTTTACATGTTTGTTATACGATTCTTATACTGACCTTTGTACAACCCAACCTATGAATTCTGTTTTGTGTTTGCTGTAATGAACTATATTTTTCTAATTTCCGATGGACGAATGTGATTTCAGCGGAATTTAGGCACAAATTTCCAATAAATATGTATGTTAAAAAGTATGATTAATTCATATTTCAGTTATTTAAAAAATTACGAGTACACAATCCTTTGGATTTCAACTAATGATATATTATACTTATTCATATTCCTACCATTTGTATTGCTGCATTATTGTCTTAAATTTACTACTAAACTATTAAAAAACCAACGGTTTTTTTACTTTGCTCAGTCCTCCTTCAATTAATCCATTATTTTTAAAATTTCCATTTTTATCTCCATATTTTAAGCAGTTTTTTTTACACCTGAAAAAAAAATCTGTACGATTACAACAACTTATGTTTTCCTCTTCCTATCTTTACCTTATTTCATTCAAACTATTTCTATAATATCTGCTGCCATATTTTCACCTATACTCTTCTGCTCATACGCTTCTACTCTTTTAACTTTGTTCATTACCCCCATGGATACTGAACAACGCGAATATAGACGCCTTGCTCAGCGAGCTAGACATGCTAGGATGTCTGACGATGAACATGAACAGCATCTGGCAAACCGTAGACAACGACGTCATTCACAATGACTTCAGTCTACAGAACAACAACCCGAACCTATCAATGGTACTATTTCATATGATATTCATAAATTCTCTTGAATTCATCTCATACCACGCATTTATATGTCATTTTAACTTATTTTTTCCCTCTTTTTCACCCAGTTGAAAATAATGTTGTTCCGCTTGAAACATTGAGAACTTCCCATAACTGCGCACGAAACTTTGTAGCCAACCATCCCTTTCGCAAACATGTCCTTCCAGAACCAACAATTTGTACCTTCTGCACAGCAAAAAAATTTCTTTAGTATCTTCAACGTCTTGTTGTTCAAATGGTATGATTCGTATGTCTCTACCTTCCGAACCTCCCTAGTTGATTGCCCTGTTTATTGATCAAACTGAAGTTGGCACGCACTTCTGAACTAATATAAGATCTTACAACAATGCGTTCGCTTTCACATCAATGGGTGCAGAAATTGACCAAAATTTGGCTAACGGAATGGATGGAGTTTACTCATATCATGCTCATGGTTCCATCTACCATCGTATTGGCAGTGTGCTACCTGCTGATGGAACTAGACAACGATATTTACAGCTATAAATTTACGACACAGAACATGAAACTGAAAATCGACAGCTGGATAATGTAGTATTAAGACATGAGCTACTTCAAATTATAACAGATGTTTTGAGTTCAGTTAACCCATTTGTTTTCATTCTACATCGGTTGGGACAACGTCCTGATATGTGTGACGGCCCGCCCCGTACCAGCCGACATTTCCAATGAAAGTGCGATGTGCCGATGTCCAACCAGCACGCGACGGTCGTCAAAGAAAGGAAAAGAAGGTAATTTGAACTAGCAAGGAACCTGTAGAATGTCTCACAGCGCATGGAATAAAATATAATAATAACATACTTGACATAAAACAAGCGAGACAGTGCATAAGCTGAAAACTAAATCATCATAGCACTGGAAAATACAAAATACAACTTATGTTCCACATCATCATTATTACAACTTTTCGAACTGTCTCTAAAGAAAAATAAGAAAGGTACACTACTAATGCCCAAAGTAGTGACCAACAGCGACACAGGGAGAATATATATATATATATATCATACATAGAAGCCTCCTGTTCGTCTCGGGCACAACTACCCGTGCATAATCACCTGACCTGTCTCTAGTCTGCCTGTTTAAGAGCACCCAGAGTAATAAGAAGAGATATAAAACTCTGGGTCAGACAAAAGTCTGGTATGAGCGATAAGCAGCAAAACAGAACAATAACAAGTATACTAAACCATACCTGAACCTGGAACCAAAGAGTTAACACAACAAGATGTACAATACTCTAAGGTGACACTTGCATATGGCGTAAAGATACGGGGGATGGGGTGTGCATGTCATAAAAATGGCAAACAATCAAGCATAGCAACCATCCTTACATATCTCACTCTGTGCGTAAAGCATACGATATCCACCGCTTTGATCACCCAAATCCTTGCTATGATCATTCTGCCCCATGGAGTCGTGATGGCTCCACTGCACTGATCCATAGCCACTAATCCCTTGCTATGTCCACTCTTCCCCATGGAGTCATAACAACACCACTGCACTGGCTCATAGCCTTGCTACGATCACACTGCCCCATGAAGTAATAACTACCCCACTGCACTGATCCATAGCATGACATCTGTCTTGGTGGTGGATCAAAGTTATGGACGTCGACAACCCCTTAGCACACGTCCCAAAGCCAAGTCCAACCATGAAGTTAACTCATTGGTTCCCAACTGGATCTTGAGTACGAACTTCCCATTTGGACTACCTTTGCATCTCGGATTTTGGTCTTCTCCGGATCGGTTCGGAACAAGCTTCTATTCAGATCGACTCTCTTCTTCTCGTTCATTCCATGGTCGTCAACTTTGTTTGGGTCGGTTGGTGCTCCCTCCATCGGGTCATATCGTGGTGCTCCAAGCAGGGTCGTGGTGTCACACTGGTTCGGGTCGGGTCTGATAGGACTCCGATTCGGGGTCAAACCCCCCTTGGCCTGTGCAAGCAGGTCGACTCAGAGAATGATGCTTCCATCGAGTCAGGTCGTGCCACCATTCACGAGAGGATTGATCAGAGAGCTTCAGTTGCAAGCAATCGGGTCGGTCTCCATCATCACGAGCGGGTCGGGTCGGAGAGGGGGTGATCCGATCCGGTCTAGCCAATCAAAAGTTATGGCCAAAACAAGATCAGCTAGGGGCAAAACGGTCATCTAAAAATCGGCAAAAATCATGAACATGGGAAATGACCCCAATAGTCGTCTCCCAAAGTTACATGACCATACGACTTCGTATGTGAAAGAAATAAATATTCTACGATCCTTTGATGCGTAGAATGCGGGTCATTACATTCTCCCCCCCCCCTCCCCCATTAAGAAATTTCACCCCCGAAATTCCTTAACTAAGAAACAAGCAAAGGATCCCGCATGCCTACCAACCATTCATAACAATCAAACATACAAAACAAACAAACAAGTCTATCCTAGCATGCTGAAAACTAAGTCGCAATTAAAATCTTACCAGGCAAAGATTTCTGGATAAGTCTTCTTAATGCTCTCCTCTGTCTCCCAAGTACAATCATTCTCATTGTCGCCCCACTGAACCTTGACTAGGTTCACCGCTTTCCTTCGAAGTTTCTTCATATCGTGCTTGAGAATACGAATCGGCTTGCGGTTCCCAACCGCCTCGGGTTCTACTACGATATCATCCAACTGATCAGGTGAAATAGTTATATTGGGGTCGTGCACAAATTTCCTTAACTGGGAAACATGAAATAAGTTATGTACTCCTGCAATCTTCTCTGGTAATTCAACTTTATATGTCAAATTCCCAACTTGCTCGAGGATTGGGAATGGACCAACAAATCTTGGTACTAGCTTTCCTCTCCTTCCAAATCGAATGACATTCTTTAATGGAGAGATCTTGATGAATAATAGGTCGCCAACGGAGAACTTCAAATCCTTTCGCCTCTTATCAGCATAACTTTTCTGCCTATCTTGGGCAGCCTTCATTCGCTGTTGAATGATCTTAATCTTGGCTGAAGTTTCTCTTATCACATCTGATCCAAGCATAAACTTCTCACTAGTTTCTAACCAACATGACGGTGAGTTGCACGGTCTTCCGTACAAAGCTTCAAATGGAGCCATATCAATAATGGATTAATAACTATTGTTATATGTAAACTCTACTAGATGCAAATGGTCATCCCATGATCCACCAAAATCTAATATGCAAGCTCTCAAGAGATCTTCTAATATACGATTTACCCTCTCTATTTGACCATCAGTTTGAGGGTGATACGCGGTACTGAGATATAATTCTGACCCTAGAGCCTCTTGTATGCTCTTCCAAAACCCACTAGTAAACAACGGGTCTCGGTCACTCACAATGCTTTTAGGTACCCCATGAAATCTCATTACCCACTTCATATATAGTTACGCTAACTTAGCTACCGTTCTATTCGACTTGACGGGTATAAACCTCGCACTCTTAGTCAATCAGTCCACAATCACCCAAATTCTATCATGGCCCGATCTATTCCTTGGTAACCCATCAATGAAATCTATTGAGACTTGTTACCATTTCCATTCTGGAATTTCTAATGGTTTCAACAAACCACTAGGTTTCTTTTGCTCGGCTTTAACTAGCTGGCAGTTCATGCATTAAATATAAACTTCCCAACATCTCTTTTCATCCTTTCCCAGTAGTAGGCCTGCTTCATGTCTCGATACATTTTTGTTACCACCGGGATGTATAGTTAGTTTTGAGTGATGACATTCTCTAAGCACTTCATCTCTCAATCCATCGGCATTGGGCACAACTAGTCTTCCATTCTTCCTAAGCCATCCATCTCGATCAAGCCCATACTTGTCCATCTCCCTATCGATACCCATCTCTAACTTGGGGATGATTTCTAATAAGTTAGGATCGTCCCTCTGACTGGAACCAATCCACTCAATCAAAGTGGGTCTGATCGTCAAACATGCTAATACTTCTGGATCCAATTCGCACTTTGGTCTGAAATCATACCCAGCGATGTACTCCAGTTGCTTCCATTCTAGAAACATAGCCCCTAAATTGGCATGTCTCCTACACAATGCATCATCTACCGCATTGCCCTTTCCTGGTGTATATGCGATATCAAAATCATAGGAAGCCAAGAATTCTAACCATCTTTGCTGTCGGAGATTTAGATCCTTCTAAGAGAAAAGATACTTTAACGATTTATGATCGGTAAACAACTCGAATCTTTTTCCCAAGAGATAATGTCTCCACATCTTCAATGCGAACACGATTGTTGCCAATTCCAAATCATGGGTAGGATATCTTTTCTCATGCGGTTTCAGTTGCCGACTAGCATATGCTACAACCCTACCTCCTTGCATCAATACAACACCTAGTCCGGTACCACAGGCATCTGTGTATACTGTCATCTCTTCATTCCCTTTAGGAATGACTAACACTAGTGCACATGTCAACTTTTCCTTTAGACTCTTAAATACATTCTCGCACTTTTCGTCCCAAACAAAAGCTTGATTTTTCTTGGTCAACTGAGTTAACGGTGCCGCTATCTTGGAGAAGTCTTGGATAAACTTACGATAATATCCATCCAGCCTCAAGAAACTTCTTACGTCGGTTGCATTCTTGGGTGTAGACCAATCTTGTACCATAGCCACCTTTGTAGGGTCCACGGCAATACCATTTTATGAAACAACATGGCCCAAGAATCTCACTTCCCTCCTCCAGAATTAGTGACACTTAGAAAACTTTGCTTTCAATTGGTGTTTTCTCAACACCTCTATCACTATCTTCAAATGTTCCTTGTGTTCTTCCTCTATCCTCGAGTAGACATGTATGTCTTCTACGAACACAAGAACAAACTTATTCAATTGATCTCGGAATACTCTATTCATAAGATCCACAAAATATGCTGGTGCATTGGTCAGCCCGAATGGCATGACCAACCACTCATAAAATCCAGACGGCGTCCGAAATGCCATTTTAGCTATACTCTTAGCTTCCACCCTAAGTTAATGAAAAACTATCGCGAGATCCAACTGAGAGAACACTCTCGCGCCACTCAACTGATCAAACAAATCATCTATCCGCGGTAGAGGATACTTATTCTTCCTCGTCACCTTATTCAACTCGTGGTAGTCCACACACAATCGAAGGGAACCATCTGCCTTGGTAGCAAACACAAATGGTGCTCCCCACTCAGAAACACTTCTTCTGATAAATCCCTTCTTCAATAGATCACTTACTTGCACCCCGAGCTCTCGCTGCTCCCTTGGTGCCATACGACGAAGTGGCATCACTATTGGTCTGGCATCTTTCACTAAATCAATACGAAACTCAATCTCTCGGTGTAGTGTAAGTCCTGTCACTTCCTCGAAGATGTCTGGATACTAACCAGCCAAGGGCACATCTGAGAACTCATCATGCGGGATGTTGAGAGAATTTAGAAAACTACCCATTACCCCATCACTAGGTACACCACCAAACATTACCCTCCGCCCATCATTCGCTCTAACTGTCAACGAAAAGCCCTCATAGTCTACCACCTCGTATCTTTGCAGCCAATCGACTACCAAAATAATGCCAAACCCAGTAAAGCCCAAAACAAAGCAATCACAAACAAACATGCATCCATGACTCGATAAGACCACATTACGACAAATCATGCTAAGGCTAGTTGAACCACCAATCAAGTTCATCACCGCTAAAGGTCTATCGACTATCTCGGGTTCCAATCCCAACCTATCTACCAGGTCACTAGATATGAAGGAACGGGAAGCCCCGGTATCAAACAATACTCGAACAGGAACATCATGAACAGAAAGCATACCTTGAATGATGACATTCTTTCCTTTCTCCGCCGCAATCGGGGCATTCGACGAAGAAGGAACTATAGCACCCCGTAATTTTAAATATTAAAATTAACAATTTTAAGAATACTTAATTGTTAAAGTGAGAATTAAGGGAAATGGGTTACGCCATTGCGTTTGCCTCGAAATTTTGCTTGGAAAAGAGTCCAAGTTTCGTAAATCGGACTATGTATGAGGAAGTTATGGCCCTCGGAAGTTTCAGGAATTTTTTATAAATTAAAACAGTTCAGAATAAAAATTCGAAATTCAAATTCAAACAGGGAAGCGGGCTGGGTGGGATTTTTCCCGTCCAGACCAGGTCGACCAGGGGATCGACCTCCCCTATACAGGTCAGCCTAGGGGTCGAACTGGGGGTCGACCTACCCTCGGGGCAAATCTGAAATTTGACGATCCTGACTTGTTGCTGAGTCTTACCTGACCTGTTGCTGAGTCACTAGGGTAGAGGTGGCAATTCTAGATAACTCTATCTAGTTTGGACGGTTGGGATTGCTTCTGTGATAATCTAACGACTTAGGTTGATTTAAACTTCTACATAAGCACGCATAGACTCAAACCCTAAACTTAAACTAAATTATTCTCTTAGCCACCATGTTGCTACTAGAATAGTTCTTCTTCCTAAAGTTAGGGATTGGCAAATCAGAATTCTAATTCAAAACGGTGAACGAATTACTCTCTTCTTTAACCTGTCTTTGTGAGTACAATTTCTTTCGCAAAATAGTTAATAAGTTAATTATGATAAGTTATAATTGGGATTATGAGAACATGTCTATTGAATCATGTGATGTTGTTTAACTTTGTTATCGTTTGTTGGTGAACATATTACAGTTTTGTTATCTTATGTTGGTAGATCTATTTCATATGTCTAATCACATATGTTTAACTTGATTTATTTTATGACATCAGTTTATATGCAAGTATGGGGTGTTAAATCATATGCTAGTTTGTATGTGAATCTTATGCAAGTCTGTTTTTACATATGCTAGTTCGTATGTGAATCTTATGCAAGTTTGGGATGTAAATCATATGCTAGTTTTTATGTGAATCTTATGTAAGTTTGGGATGTAAATCATATGCTAGTTTTTATGTGAATCTTATGCCAGTCCATTCTTACATATGCTAGTTTGAATGTGAATCTTATGCAAGTCTGTATGCGAATTATACACAAGTTTATATGTGAATCAAGTATATACATATGCTGGTTTATATGCAAAACATGTGATAAATTCATATGCAAGTTGTAGGAATCCATATGCAAGCTTAGGTGAAAACTATATTCACATTTTTAGGTGAAAAATATATTCACATGTTTAGGTGAAACCCATATCCATATATGCAAGTTTAGGTGAAACCCATATTCATATATGCAAGTTCACAATTTCATGTTTAGATCTATATTTAGTTCCATGGTAGTTTATGCAAATTTATGTTCTATATGTTCATTGCCTATGCAAGTTATTGGCTGTGCAAATTTATGTTATAATTCTTATTTGCAAGTTAGATCTATTTTATGTGTTATGCAAGTTGTGATGTTTCTTTTCTTTTTATAAGTTAGACTATTTGCGAGTCTAACATATTTCATATTATAACGAACGAATAGCGTGGGGACAATGGGAAATGTAATGACCCGCAAATCCGCAACATCATAGTTGACTATATACATCATACGTCCAACCGAAATATCACGAAAATACGAAACATTTTTTTTAGAAGAAAGAGATAGAAGAAGAACAGAGATAACAACACAGAATCTCACATCGCAGTGGAACAAAATATAATATATCATATCTTTGAAATACAAAATCTTAACTGTATAACATACACTTATCAGAGTACAACACTTACAACATAGCGGAACAACACGATAACTAGATAACGCTGAAGCCTCCTGCTCCAAGCTCCTTTAGATAGATCTGTAAAATCCTGAACTACTTGACTGCCCGTACAAATTTAGGCACCCAAGAGTTTAGGTAGAACAAAACAAAATAAACTCCGGGTCAGTCATGGGACTGGTATGAGTAAACAGTTTAAAACAGTTTCAGAAAACTAAATGATATCTCATAAGACCACGCCGTATAACACGGAACGGGTTTTTCCCTTATGAGAATCCAAACACTTGATTTAACTTTCAAAATCCTTTTGAAAGGAACGATAGCTTTATATCAAAACTCCTTTGATATTATAATAATGTCTAAATCAAGTAGATAACAATCTAGTGGAACGTTTGCATCTCACGTTCCACATATGTAATATACAATCAAAACCGCTAGCACGTATTAAGTAATGGATTTCCAACTATGACAAGGTATGGAACCACCTTCCGCTGGTATATCTCTAGAGGAGAATACACCGAGTTCAACAAAAACATCTTGCAACTCAGCCACACATGACCGACCACTCATTTCGCTTGAGTGTATCGAATGTATATCACCAACGGTTGGGATCAGCAACCGTTTCCCGAATGGGACAGCTTCGACAATAGATTTTTAGAAGTAAATGAAACTCTAGATCAGGTGATTATACACCCTAATAGGTGCGACCTACATAGCCATGCTGCCTGCCCGATTTCTGTCATTTACCGGTTGATGAGGCTAGAAGCTACACTTTATCATCACACCAGATTCACTTCGAATGCCACATCATCAAATCCATCAAATCACCGATTGACGTCCTCAACAGTACATTACGTATTAGCTAAAAGAAGTTTCCTTCTCAGCTTCCACTCTTGGTACGGTTGAAGAAATCAATGTACGTGAAATTCCTGGAAATACTCTGTCAGACATTCATCCATACAAGTCACCCAGGAACAGGATGAACTGAAGGCACTATTTCTATTAATAGAAAAGTCCTTGCACTCTACTCCGTATTCGATTATCTTTATATATTCTGATTCGCACGCTACTGCCAATACGGAGTGGTTCTTCGGATAATAATCCAACCGGTCTCTCCATAATGACAATGATGGTCAAAACTTCGATAGTCTGTGATTTAACTATCGAATAAAAACAAGTGTTTCGATAGTCGATGATTTAACTATCGAATAAAACAAGTGTTCATCCAAACATCCAACAATCACTGAGCCTTTAATTAATATTCCATTAATTAAATCACTTCTCTATTTCTTTATCAATATTTGTTAACCAAATATTTTCAATAACCATATTGGCCTTTTTCGTTGTTTGGAAAACATTTCCATATATCGCCTTCCTTTATTTTCTAAACGTTAGAAAATATATGCTATTTATAATTGGAAAATATTCCAATTTACTTATCTCTTTCCCAATCTCGTTTATTTCTATACTTAGGAAATATTCTATATTCTATTTCCAAGCTTACATTTCATTTGGGTTAAAACGGATGTTGTGTAAAACATCGTTACGACAACCCAAATACTATATTCAACTAACTCTTATCCAACATTGATCTTCGAGCCTGAAATCTTACTATTTATTTGTTAATAATGAAATCAATCAAGTTGGGGTATAACTACCTCTCAGACCTTGACTGAATAACATTTATAACGTCAAAACAGATAAGACAACTTACTAGAACAATCAATACCATACAACTACTTCTTCACTTTTAAACACATATATACTTTCTCTTTCTATTCTTACTAGATTTTATTCTTATACTTCCTTTTTGATTATACTATTCTATTTCTAAGTTAGTTTCCTTATCGACTTCTATATATATCGATACGTTGAATTCTAACTATCAAATTATCTTAAAAATATTCTATCTCCTTAAATTCCCGGAAAAATTCGCCATAACCTCCTTTATACCGGGAGCATCGGGAAAATCCCCAAACTGCCACACATGCCTCTCTGATCAAAAAGAAAAAGGAAAAGCCAAGCGGCTAGCCGATACGGCGCATAAAATCTCATATATGAATTAAATACATACTTTTTTGTCGAGCATTCTATTTATTTCACTTCTATACTTTATTCCAAACCTGTCTCCTGTATATTTATACCTGTCCAATCTATTTTAACTATACCAATCGTTTTAACTAAATTTGTTAAATAAATTTGTTACTTAACTCTTCAGTCTATTTCACCTTTCATATTTGAACATGACATGTTCAAATATATTTTAACTTGCATATTAACAAATTCTAATTATACTCATACTCTCGTTTCCTTATTGACTTCTTATTCAAATTCCAATTCAATTCTGTTTGAATTCTCTCTATTTAAACTTCATTTGAATTCTATTTTCAAATTCTATAGTTTAAAGTCCATTTGAATTCTATATTCAAATTCTATATTTTAAAGTCCATTTGAATTCTATATTCAAATTCTATAGTTTAAAGTCCATTTGAATTCTATATTCAAATTCTATATTCAAAGTTTATTTGAATTCTCTATTCAAATTCTATAGTTTAAAGTCCATTTGAATTCTATATTCAAATTCTATATTCAAAGTTTATTTGAATTCTCTATTCAAATTCTATATTCAAAGTCTATTTGAATATCTCTGCATTATTTATAAACAACGTTTATAACTTTACTTAAAATCCCCCATTATATATTTATAAACAAAGTTTATAAATTCAATTCAAATCCCACATTTTCATTTATAAACAAAGTTTATAAATTCAATTCAAATCCCATCTTTTCTATTTATAAACAGAGTTTATAAATTCAATACTCGTTCATATATATTCAAAACAAGTTAATGTTTCTATACTTCATTTAAAATTCAAATTCTATTTATAAAAATAGAATTCCCCTTTTAAATTTCAAATACCCTTTTCGATATTTTTATAAATCAATATTCAAGCCCCAGTGATATTTTTAAACAATCAAATCAACCAATTTTCAATCATTTGATTTTTAACACATCATATATGAATATATATGAAATCAAACAAACAAACAGATAATATATATTTTTGAGGAATCCAGTTGGATTCCTCCAACCTGTTTTCCTGCATCCACAGACGTTAGTCAACAAAATAATACCCATCCTGCTTCGAGGCAGGATATCGCGGTATAGAAGGTCATCCACTAATCATAACGTGGGGCGTATAGGGTAATCATCCGCTATGAAACTGCGGGCATCCGCTAATGAAACTGCGGGAATCCAACCAATCATCAACCCAATATATATATATATATATCCTAAATAACTAATATATATTTTAAAACAATCAAACAGCATTCAAACAAGCACAGACAATTATTTTTAACTACATAAAAATAATACTCAATAAAAGGTGAGATTTACTCACCAGGGATTTTTAATTGCTGAATATCCCTTCAAATTCCAAATCGTCTCCGCTACGCATCTACTTGAGTCAATTTATCAAGTATCTACGATCATTTATTTTATTTAAACGATTAGGCTATTTTCATTTTAATTAAATCTCAACAAATGAATACAATAAATTATTCTATGTAAATTTAATTTCTTAAAAATCGTATAACTTATTGGCTTGCAAACTACTCGACAAATTCCTGAACATCTCCAATACCACATCAGCCCTTAAAATTCTATTTCCTCTTTTACGGCATTCTGTCGAGCACATTACCGTCAACAACAACTCCATCAACCTTGGACCAATATTTGCCATCGACCACACTGTCCTGCTACTTCCACACCACCAAAACATCCTCGTTACCATCAGTTTCATCAAACCAACATCCTAGACCATTCTCCCACTTCCCGTCAGCTCCCCACTAGAGAACCAATTTCATCTTCGCTGAAAAAGACTTGACCCCCTTCAGAAACTTCAACTCGCACCAGGAAATTTAGCTCCATCAAATCGCAAAGCTTGGCGTCGGCCACTTCTGACTTTGCTGCACTTTTCCCAAAATTCGCACCTAGTACTATAGCCTAAAACACCTACCGCAACCTTCGATTTCACCCACCGATGCACCTTCCAACCAAGCACCAATCCTAGAATTGAGCGCGATAGTTGTGGCCTCCCCGACAGTTGAACTTGAGTGCCTCGCGTCTGACATAGGCTACAGGAGGCTCGTGGATCCACTTCGAATTGCGATCGTATTTTCCCCCTTTGAAATCCCCGCTGAACCCATCTTCGCGAACCCGCTCGAATGTCTTCAGCTTGCTGGCGAGTTTAAGTAACTCGCGATTCAAATCGAGATTCAGGGTTTTTGATTTCGAATTAAATAAATTTGTAGCAGTTTCGATTTATTTATTTGAGGCTTCTGTTTCAATCTTTGAAGAATGAAAATGGTAAAAAGGATAAAGGGGAAACGCGATTTTAAATAGGAAAGGGGTGAGGTTCTAAATGAACTGCGTGGCCAATATTTTGTGGAGCTTGAAGAAGGGATGTGTCTGCTTCTCCCCCTTAAATTTGTGCGGCCATTTACCTCTCCTTGTTGTATCATTGAGGTCCACACAAAAGAAAAGGAATTTTCTTTAATTTGTTTATATTTGTTTAATTTTAATTAACCGATATGATTAAATAAATTAAATTATTCTGTTGATTTCAAATTTCTATTTGAACACAAAAATAAGTCCGCCTAGGGTTAAACCATTATGCTAAACACACTGGTATGGGTTTCAAACCCCTATTCGATCATCTGAACTGTAATTTAATTCAGAATTAAATCTGAATTTAATTAACTTTGAATTCGATAATTTAAATTAAATCGTGTTCGATTTTTAAATTGATAACTTAATATAAATTTCCATTTATTTTATCACCTAAATATCTAAAAACCGTATTAAATATTCAAATTTAACTGGCGGAATATCCGGGTCATTACATTCTTCCCCACTTAAAATAATTTCGTCCTCGAAATTGCTAAGGTAGAAAAAGTGCTACAAACCCATTAACTTTTCAAAACTTATTTATGTTGATACTCAACATTTCAAACTTCCTTACGTACTCTTTTTCGAATAAATTCCTATTCGATAACTCCTCCCTTTGAATAACTATATTCGATAATCTCTCTATCAAATAACTAGATTCGAAATCCTTTCTTCGAATAAACTATATTCGATTTTCTCTATTCAATTTACTCTTATCAATTAACTTTATTTGATTAGCTCTTTTCACTTAACTCCTTCCGAATAAGCTATATTCGATAACTCCTTTAACTCTATTCGAATAAACTATATTCGATTAAACTCCATTCGCTTGACTCTAGATCGCAGCGATCACAATGGTTACGCCTGATTCCCCCAGGAAACATCCGACCGCCCTAGGCTATCTGCAACCCTGTGAATTACGCTAGCAGTCGTACGAAATGGCAACTTATCCTGAGTAACTATGTTTGGCTAACTCTATCTCAATAACTATATTCGATCATTTTAAATTGAATAACTAACATTCAATTAAATCCTAATTCGATTAACTATGTTCAATTAACTCTATCTGGTTAACTCTTACTCAAATCGATTGATTCTAACTCTAATCGACTTCTCCTATTCGAATAACTCCTATTGGATAACGTTTATTCATTTATAAAGATTTACTTTTAGTAACGGTTCTTCACTTTACAAATGTTCTCTTTAATAACGTTACTTCACTTATACAAGTGTTGTATACCCCTTCTATTTAAAACTATCGGTGTTAAAAACCAATATCTCTTCTCTATATAAGTTCAGACTTATATATTCCATTTATCGAATGATAAATATTTAATTTAATTTATAAACTATTATTTATAAATTAAACTTTTCTATTTATCTGTTAAAACAGATTTCCATTTTCTATTCATCTTCTAAATATTCCTTTGATTAAATTCTATTTATTTAACAAATAAATATCTCATTTATAATATTCTATTTATTTTCCATAAATAAATATTTCCATTTAATCTATTTGTAAATGTTTTACAAATATTTCTTTTTAAATTCTATTTGTAAATGTTTTACAAATATATTTTCTTTTTAACTCTTTTGATTTTTCCTTTATTCATACCCAGTTCATATTTCATTTCCATTGATTTTACTCAATTTATTCATTTCGATCCATTTAACTTACTTAAGTTAAATTTAATTTCAATCATCCAAATTCCCATTAACTAGTTGCTAATTAACCATTTTGTCTATTTCACCCTTTTTATTTGAATATCACTTGTTCAAATATATGTCAATTTAATTATAACTAATCTAATTATATTTTCAACTCGAGTTATATATTCGATTTCGAATATAAATTCTCAATCTCTTTCACTTATCCAAAAACCCAATTTCGATTCAAATTTCCTTTAACTAATTATTTTTCAATTTAGTTAATTCTATTTAACCATTAAAATATGATTTTTGTCTTAAAAATCATTTCACTTACTTCACTGGAGTTCATATTTATTTTATATCCCCAGTCTGGATTTTTCTAATGTCAACTCAGATTTTATTTCCTAAAAATCCTTTTATTTATTTAATTAAACCGTTATGGTTTTATAATGGTTCTGGCGCTGCTTTTCTAAAAATTTGATTTTGACATAACTCAAAATCTATACGACGAAATCCAGATTTTTCTCTTTCTTTAGAAAACTATTATTCAACCGGTCCCGACGATTCTTGTTTCAAAGAATTCCGACTTCAATTGAGTTCTGTATACTAAATTGAAGTTCGAATCGCCAATTTACGAACTGCTGCGCTACAGCGAGCTCGTTTTAATTATATTTATAAATATAAATGATTTAACTTTGTTTTATAATAAATTCAACTCCATTCTGATATATTTTCAATATATATCAAATCCATTTTTCCATTTCAACATAATATTCCCGATCTATTCCACTACTATTTGAAATTCTATATATTTACAATATTCAAATTCCATTTGAATTTCTTTATTCCAACTCATTTGAATTTCCTTCTATTCAATTTCTATTTGAATTTTCTTCGATTCAAATTCTAATTCAATTTCCTTATCTTCAGATTCTATTTGAATTTCTTTATTCAAAATCCATCTGAAATCCTTTGTTCAATTTAAATTCTATTTTAACTCCTTTATTCAATTTCTATTTGAAATCCTTTGAATTTAAATTCTATTTTAACTCTTTTGAATTTAAATTCTATTTAATTTCACTTTGAATTCAAATTCTATTTAATTTCACTTTGAATTCAAATTCTATTTAAACTCCTTTTATCTAAAATTCTATTTCAAACTTTATATTTTCTTTGAATTCTAATATTCAACCTCCACTTTATATTCTCTTTGAAATTCTATTTAACCAAATTCCATTTGAATTCTAATATTCAAACCTCTATTTGACTTTTCTTTATTCAAATCCATTTGAATTCCTTTGAATTCAAATTCCATTTCAATTTTTCTTATACAATTTCTATTTGAATTTTCTTTATTCAAACTCATTTGAATTCCTTTGAATTCAAATTCTATTTCACTTCTATTTGAATTATATATATATTCAAATTCCTTTATTTTACTTCTATTTGAAATCTATATTCCAATTCTCATTTCAAAATTCCTTTGAAGTAATATAAATATATACATATATTTATATCTATCTCAAATTCAAAACATTTGAATTTTCAAACAACTTGTTTCTTTCAAACAAATTTCCATCAAAACTTTTCTAAGGCAGCAATTCATCACTTAGAAACTCGAAAATGAACACTGATGATGTTGCGACCATCATCAGAATTATTTCCCAGCTACTGAATGAGTTCAGTACTATATTTCTTTCAAAATCCATTTAGAAAAATATTTTCCAAACTCCCAGGATTTTAAATTCTGAATTCTGGTTGGAATTCAATTTCAATTTATCTCATTTGTATATTTGATTTCATATACAAATTCCATTGGTTATATACATAACTATTTCAGTTTTTATAATCTAATTTGATTATAATCCTAACAATCAACTTAACTACAAAAAAACAATATCATGTCCAATCTTCTGTTCAAGTGTTTATAAATTCCTATCGACATCGTGGCGTCCCACGATTCGATCAGAATTCATAATCCACTCAACAGACTAGTCAACACAATATAAAAAAGTTTTTATATCAATTAACAAATACGCACCCTCGTATATATATACACTCAACTCATTCTAGGATACTACTGATCCGATCTCTAATGAGCACATTCCAACAAGCCTAGGTATTCACTCAACCTAAGCTCTAATACCCACTGTAATGACCCACAAATCCGCAACATCAGAGTTGACTATATGCATCATACGTCCAACCGAAATATCACAAAAATACGAAACATTTTTTTTTAGAAGAAAGAGATAGAAGAAGAACAGAGATAACAACACAGAATCTCACATCGCAGCGGAACAAAATATAATATATCATATCTTTGAAATACAAAATCTTAACTGTATAACATACACTTATCAGAGTACAACACTTACAACATAGCGGAACAACACTATAACTAGATAACGCTGAAGCCTCCTGCTCCAAGCTCCTTTAGATAGATCTGTAAAATCCTGAACTACTTGACTGCCCGTACAAATTTAGGCACCCAAGAGTTTAGGTAGAACAAAACAAAATAAACTCCGGGTCAGTCATGGGACTGGTATGAGTAAACAGTTTAAAACAGTTTCAGAAAACTAAATGATATCTCATAAGACCACGCCGTATAACACGGAACGGGTTTTTCCCTTATGAGAATCCAAACACTTGATTTAACTTTCAAAATCCTTTTGAAAGGAACGATAGCTTTATATCAAAACTCCTTTGATATTATAATAATGTCTAAATCAAGTAGATAACAATCTAGTGGAACGTTTGCATCTCACGTTCCACATATGTAATATACAATCAAAACCGCTAGCACGTATTGAGTAATGGATTTCCAACTATGACAAGGTATGGAACCACCTTCCGCTGGTATATCTCTAGAGGAGAATACACCGAGTTCAACAAGAACATCTTGCACCTCAGCCACACATGACCGACCACTCATTTCGCTTGAGTGTATCGAATGTATATCACCAACGGTTGGGATCAGCAACCGTTTCCCGAATGGGACAGCATCGACAATAGATTTTTAGAAGTAAATGAAACTCTAGATCAGGTGATTATACACCCTAATAGGTGCGACCTACATAGCCATGCTGCCTGCCCGATTTCTGTCATTTACCGGTTGATGAGGCTAGAAGCTACACTTTATCATCACACCAGATTCACTTCGAATGCCACATCATCAAACCCATCAAACCACCGATTGACGTCCTCAACAGTACATTACGTGTTAGTTAAAAGAAGTTTCCTTCTCAGCTTCCACTCTTGGTACGGTTGAAGAAATCAATGTACGTGACCTTCCTGGAAATACTCTGTCAGACATTCATCCATACAAGTCACCCAGGAACATGATGAACTGAAGGCACTATTTCTATTAATAGAAAAGTCCTTGCACTCTACTCCGTCTTCGATTATCTTTATATAATCTGATTCGCACGCTACTGCCAATACGGAGTGGTTCTTCGGATAATAATCCAACCGGTCTCTCCATAATGACAACGATGGTCAAAACTTCGATAGTCTGTGATTTAACTATCGAATAAAAACAAGTGTTTCGATAGTCGATGATTTAACTATCGAATAAAACAAGTGTTCATCCAAACGTCCAACAATCACTGAGCCTTTAATTAATATTCCATTAATTAAATCAATTCTCTATTTCTTTATCAATATTTGTTAACCAAATATTTTCAATAACCATATTGGCCTTTTTCGTTATTTGGAAAACATTTCCATATATCGCCTTCCTTTATTTTCTAAACTTTAGAAAATATATGCTATTTATAATTTGAAAATAATCCAATTTACTTATCTCTTTCCCAATCTCGTTTATTTCTATACTTAGGAAATATTCTATATTCTATTTCCAAGCTTACATTTCATTTGGGTTAAAACGGATGTTGTGTAAAACATCGTTACGACAACCCAAATACTATATTCAACTAACTCTTATCCAACATTGATCTTCGAGCCTGAAATCTTACTATTTATTTGTTAATAATGAAATCAATCAAGTTGGGGTATAACTACCTCTCAGACCTTGATTGAATAACATTTATAACGTCAAAACAGATAAGACTACTTACTCGAACAATCAATACCATACAACTACTTCTTCACTTTTAAACACATATATACTTTCTCTTTCTATTCTTACTAGATTTTATTCTTATACTTCCTTTTTGATTATACTATTCTATTTCTAAGTTCGTTTCCTTATCGACTTCTATATATATCGATACGTTGAATTCTAACTATCAAATTATCTTAAAAATATTCTATCTCCTTAAATTCCCGGAAAAATTCGCCATAACCTCCTTTGTACCGGGAGCATCGGGAAAATCCCCAAACTGCCACACAGGCCTCTCTGATCAAAAAGAAAAAGGAAAATCCAAGCGGCTAGCCGATACGGCGCATAAAATCTCATATATTAATTAAATACATACCTTTTTGTCGAGCATTCTATTTATTTCACTTCTATACTTTATTCCAAACCTGTCTCCTGTATATTTATACCTGTCCAATCTATTTTAACTACACCAATCGTTTTAACTAAATTTGTTAAATAAATTTGTTACTTAACTCTTCAGTCTATTTCACCTTTCATATTTGAACATGACATGTTCAAATATATTTTAACTTGCATATTAACAAATTCTAATTATACTCATACTCTCGTTTCCTTATTGACTTCTTATTCAAATTCCAATTCAATTCTATTTGAATTCTCTCTATTTAAACTTCATTTGAATTCTATTTCCAAATTCTATAGTTTAAAGTCCATTTGAATTCTATATTCAAATTCTATAGTTTAAAGTCCATTTGAATTCTATATTCAAATTCTATATTCAAAGTTTATTTGAATTCTCTTTTCAAATTCTATAGTTTAAAGTCCATTTGAATTCTATATTCAAATTCTATATTCAAAGTTTATTTGAATTCTCTATTCAAATTCTATATTCAAAGTCTATTTGAATATCTCTGCATTATTTATAAACAACGTTTATAACTTTACTTAAAATCCCCCATTATATATTTATAAACAAAGTTTATAAATTCAATTCAAATCCCACATTTTCATTTATAAACAAAGTTTATAAATTCAATTCAAATCCCATCTTTTCTATTTATAAACAGAGTTTATAAATTCAATACTCGTTCATATATATTCAAAACAAGTTAATGTTTCTATACTTCATTTAAAATTCAAATTCTATTTATAAAAATAGAATTCCCCTTTTAAATTTCAAATACCCTTTTCGATATTTTTATAAATCAATATTCAAGCCCCAGTGATATTTTTAAACAATCAAATCAACCAATTTTCAATCATTTGATTTTTAACACATCATATATGAATATATATGAAATCAAACAAACAAACAGATAATATATATTTTTGAGGAATCCAGTTGGATTCCTCCAACCTGTTTTCCTGCATCCACAGACGTTAGTCAACAAAATAATACCCATCCTGCTTCGAGGCAGGATATCGCGGTATAGAAGGTCATCCACTAATCATAGCGTGGGGCGTATAGGGTAATCATCCGCTATGAAACTGCGGGCATCCGCTAATGAAACTACGGGAATCCAACCAATCATCAACCCAATATATATATATATATATATCCTAAATAACTAATATATATTTTAAAACAATCAAACAGCATTCAAACAAGCACAGACAATTATTTTTAACTATATAAAAATAATACTCAATAAAAGGTGAGATTTACTCACCAGGGATTTTTAATTGATGAATATCCTTTCAAATTCCAAATCGTCTCCGCTACGCATCTACTTGAGTCAATTTATCAAGTATCTACGATCATTTATTTTATTTAAACGATTAGGCTATTTTCATTTTAATTAAATCTCAACAAATGAATACAATAAATTATTCTATGTAAATTTAATTTCTTAAAAATCGTATACCTTATTGGCTTGCAAACTACTCGACAAATTCCTGAACATCTTCAATACCACATCAGCCCTTAAAATTCTATTTCCTCTTCTACGGCATTCTGTCGAGCACATTACCGTCAATAACAACTCCATCAGCCTTGGACCAATATTTTCCATCGATCACACTGTCCTGCTACTGCCACACCACCAGAACATCCTCGTTACCATCAGTTTCATCAAACCAACATCCTACAGACCATGCTCCCACTTCCAGTTAGCTCCCCACTAGAGAACCGATTTCATCTTCGCTGAAAAAGCCTTGACCCCCTTCAGAAACTTCAACTCGAACCAGGAAATTTAGCTCCATCAAATCGCAAAGCTTGGCGTCGGCCTCTTCTGACTTTGCTGCACTTTTCCCAAAATTCGCACCTAGTACTATAGCCTAAAACACCTACCGCAACCTTCGATTTCACCCACCGATGCACCTTCCAACCAAGCACCAATCCTAGAATTGAGCGCGATAGTTGTGGCCTCCCCGACAGTTGAACTTGAGTGCCTCGCGTCTGACATAGGCTACAGGAGGCTCGTGGATCCACTTCGAATTGCGATCGGATTTTCCGCCTTTGAAATCCCCGCTGAACCCATCTTCGCGAACCCGCTCGAATGTCTTCAGCTTGCTGACGAGTTTAAGTAACTCGCGATTCAAATCGAGATTCAGGGTTTTTGATTTCGAATTAAATAAATTTGTAGCAGTTTCGATTTATTTATTTGAGGCTTCTGTTTCAATCTTTGAAGAATGAAAATGGTAAAAAGGATAAAGGGGAAACGCGATTTTAAATAGGAAAGGGGTGAGGTTCTAAATGAACTGCGTGGCCATTATTTTGTGGAGCTTGAAGAAGGGATGTGTCTGCTTCTTCCCCTTAAATTTGTGCGGCCATTTACCTCTCCTTGTTGTATCATTGAGGTCCACAAAAAAAAAAGGAATTTTCTTTAATTAATTTATATTTGTTTAATTTTAATTAACCGATATGATTAAATAAATTAAATTATTCTGTTAATTTCAAATTTCTATTTGAACACAAAAATAAGTCCGCCTAGGGTTAAACCATTATGCTAAACACACTGGTACGGGTTTCAAACCCCTATTAGATCATCTGAACTGTAATTTAATTCAGAATTAAATCTGAATTTAATTAACTTTGAATTCGATAATTTAAATTAAATCGTGTTCGATTTTTAAATTGATAACTTAATATAAATTTCCATTTATTTTATCACCTAAATATTTAAAAACCGTATTAAATATTCAAATTTAACTGGCGGAATATCCGGGTCATTAGAGGAAAATATTAATTATGCAAATTGTGAATTGGCATAAAATAGCTTTAAAGGCATATAATTAATTTGAGACCCTAATTGGTATAATTTATATACCAAAAAAGTATGGACATAATTTAGGAGACAATTATGGACATAATTAATTTGGAAATTATTGACAATTTGAATAGGGATAACTAATTCATATTGGGGTGAAATAATTTGTAATAATTAACGCCTAAGACACGAGATTAGACTCGTTTGTGGCATAAGACTGCCCGGACCCGCCCGGCAAATCCGGCAACCACAAACGGTAGTCTAATGTGAGAGGTTAAAGGCATAAATTAAATGCGTAACAATTGTAAAGACACGAGGTTAGACTCGTTTGCGATATAAGACTGCCCGGACCCGCCCGACAAATCCAGCAACCGCAAATGGTAGTCTAATGTGAGAGATCTTACAAGGTTACGGTATAATGAATTAAGTAACACTTAACCAAGATAAACATGTGGTGGGACATGGGGGTTAAGCGGGTGACATGGGTGACATGTGAAATACGATTAGAAACACTTAACCAAATTGAAACATGTAAGAAAACATGAATAAGAAGGGATTAAGTGGAAATCTTAGTAGGGACCAAGCATAGGAGGAAATCTTGTGTCAAGTTTGGGGGGACCCTTTTCAAACCAATAACCCATTAAGTATCTATGTGAGATCGAGTTAGATCGAGGATGGGACACGCTTACTGGGTTTGATTGTAAGAGGTCAAAACAGGTTTAGCGGTGGCAACGCAAGTCCAACGGGGTCATGTGCGTGCATGGGCCCGGGCTGGTAGGTAAGACGTTGTTGCATCGTGTAGATATAAGCCGTGCATCTTTGGTGGTATCGGGTTTCCACTTTGGGGAGTGATCCACCCCACTGTGGGACCAGCACGGGTATCTATAAGTTAGGGAGCCGATCACATGGGGGTAGTGGGTACAACTAGTGGAGATAGTGGCAGGCGGCACCTATGAAGACAGCTAGGGGTACACGAAACTATCATTATGATTATTATGTTCCGTAGACGGGATCAACTTTTAGGGTGACTAGTAATGGTGCGGTATAGTAATTATCCTATAGTGATTAGGAGCGAGATTAACGCCAGAATATTCCTCTTGTTTGTTTTTCTTGCCCACTTGTTTCACAATCATTCCTTGTTTTACCAGTTTATACCTTATCCTAATTACATTAATAATTATATTGTTAAAGTTATTGGACTTTCCAGACTTTATTTCTGACCCCCTTTGTTTTCGCCTCTTTTCTTCCTTTTCCCCCCAGGTTCTCAGGGTGGGACTAGTGCTAGTGGAGCATGATTTTGATCTTTCTCTCTCTTTTGGAAGTGCTTGGATTGCTGAAAGTAAAGTTTAACTCATCTCTTTTATGGCTACTTATGTTGGGGTTATGCTTTTTTACTTTATGTACTCAGAAAACAATTTGTCACGATGGATACTAAGTGTACTTGGTTTTACTGTTGGTTTATGATGTTGTTGTAATCAAACTATTTCGCCACTGCAATAAAAGTTGTTTTAAAATTTTCAAGTATCAATATATGTATCTGTCTTGTTATATTCTGTTCTATACATCAATAATACTCCATGAAAGTTAATGCATTCCCTTTGAGAGTGACATTAATGGACGTGGGGTGTTACACGTGGTATTAGAGCTGAAGGTTACAAGAACAGATAAGAGATTTTGGAAAAACTGTTTTTCAAAAGCATTTTATAAAGAAATACTTTCAAAAGTATGTTTAAAGGAGAGTATTTTCAAGAGGAAAGTTTGTTTTAAAAACATAACCCCCAAGAGCAATGTATCTTTATTTCAATTCTCCATTTTGAATCTCTTCTTTTTTCTTTTCAGCATGTCTGGGTTACCCGAGATACCGAGTGGATACCGATACCAACCTGGTTCAAAAGGTATATGGAGGCTAGGGCCACCGCCACAGGCCCAGCAGACATTCCTCCCCCTCCCCACCAGCTGTAGCCACTCCTCCTCCTCCCCCTCCCCACGTTGATACTTTTTCGAAGATATGCAAAGACTTTCGGGCAATGGGTGGGAAACCTTTTCACGGATCAGAGACGTTTGTTGAAGCTCGAAATTGGCTTAAGGAGGTGGAAGATTTGTTTGGTATCTTCGAGATAGAAGATGGAAGGAAGGTGCAATTAGCTGCTTGGTTAATGAAGGACGAAGCCTCGTTTTGGTGGGAGGTCACGAATATATAGCGTCCAGTGGAGACATGGATGGATTTCAGACATAGGTTCGAGATGAAATTTCTCTCACAAGCAGAAGAGAATTTATACATGGAGTGGTTCTTGGCATTGAAGCAGGGGAATTTATCAGTAAAGGAGTTCGTCAACAAGTTCAATCAGTTGGCAAGATTTGGCTTAGACTTAGTAAACACACCTGAAAAGAAGGCCCTGAGATTCGTTAAAGGTTTGAACGAGCCGCTACATGGGTTGGCTATGACACACATTCCTATGGGGGCTACCATTGAGAAACTGGTTGACATAGCGCTTATGCATGAAGAGGAGAATGGCGCTAATGCTAATAAGGTACCGGAAAAGAAAGGGGATCAAAAGAAGTCACAGCAACAACCTAAGAAAGGTGGTAAGGGTAACAATAACAAAGGAAAGAAAAGGTGCTTTAATTGTGGAACACCAGGCCATCTGAGCAAGCACTGTAGGAAGAAGAAGAAGACTGGTTGCTTCAACTGTGGTGAGGCAGGACATATGATTAAAGACTGCCCGAGAAGGCAAGGGCAGAGGATAGGGTCTACTTCTGGATGGCAAGTTCAGGCTCTCATGGCACCAGGGCAAGCAAGAGGGCAGGCTCACGCTCTCATGGCACCAGGACAGTAGAGAGGTAGAAACATTTCTTTTGAAAGTTTGGTTTTTCTGTTTGATCATCCTGTCCGTACTATGTTTGATTCTGGCGCTTCATACTCGTTTGTGTCTGCTTCGTTAGTTGAAACACTGCACCTAAATACTAGTCTAATTACGGATCCCATAGTAGTCTCAAATCCTATTGGTGGTTTGACTCATCTTTCAATGATTTGTCGGGATTTGAGAGTGTCTATCTTGAGTGTTGAGTTTAAATGCAACACCTTCGTTCTTGGCTTCACGGGCTATGGGTTGATTCTAGGCATGGATTGGTTATCCAGTAATGGTGTCATCCTCGATTGTGAAAAGAGAGTGATTAGACTTATGACTCGCCTCGGCAACACTCTCGAAATCTCTTGTAATCCCATACATTCTGTTATGCTTAGCTACCTATAATCTCTTGATGCATTTGTTGAAAATTTGTAGTCTGTTAGAGTAGTCCGTGAATACTCAGATGTATTTGAAGAGGTGAAGGGCTTACCTATGAAGCAGGAGATAGACTTCCGCATATACCTTATTGATAATGCAAAACCCGTAGCTCTACCCGTTAGACACATGGCTGCAAGGGAGAGAAAAGAGCTCAACAAGCAAGTCAAAGAGTTGCTCGAAAAAGGGTTTATAAGGCGGAGTATTTCTGAATGGGGTGTTCCAGTAGTATTCGCAACCAAAGCGGATGGTTCACTTCGCCTATGCGTTAATTATAGGGAGCTAAACAAGCTGACCCAGAAAAATAGGCACCCACTTCCAAGAATAGATGACTTGTTTGATCAGCTTGTAGGTGCGTCAGTTTTCTCCCAACTAGATCTGGCTACCGGGTTTCATCAACTAAGAGTGGCTGAAGACAGCATTGATAAGACCGCGTTCAGAACCCCGGATGGTTTCTGCGAATGGCTTGTATGCCTTTTGGCTTGACAAACGCACCCGCTTACTTCGTTGACTTGATAAGCAGGGTGTTTAGGGAGTTCCTTAATAAGATTGCGGTGGTCTTCGTAGACGACATTTTGATTTTCTCGAAGAATGAAGAAGAGAATGCTTTGCATTTAAGGGAAGTCATGGATACTCTTCGTGCACATCAGCTGAAAGCTAAATTCTCCAAATGCCATTTCTAGAGAGAAGAAGTGAGGTTTCTTGGACATGTGGTGTCCAAAGAGGGGTTAGCTGTGGACCCTGCAAAAGTAGTTGTGGTGCAAGATTGGAAGGTTCCACGGAATGCAACCGAAGTCCGAAGCTTTCTCGGGCTAGCGGGCTTTTACCGAAAGTTCATCAAAGAATTTGCAAAAATCTCAGCCCCACTCACAAGATTGACAAAGAAGAACCTAACTTTCACTTGGGATTTGGATTGCAACATTGCTTTCCAACGTTTAAAAAGGGCTCTAACAACAGCCCCAGTTCTGACATTACCTGATGGGAGCAAAATGTTAACCGTATACACAGAAGCATTCGATACAGGGTTGGGTGCTGTCTTGATGCAAGAAGGAAAGGTAGTTTGTTATGGGGGAATGCAATTGATGGTACATAAGAAGAACTGCCCAACTCATGATTTGGAGCTATCTACCATTGTTTTCGCTCAAAAGTCATAGCGTCATTAGCTACTAGGAGAAAGGTTTGAATTGTTTACTGACCATAAATCATTAAAGTAACTTTTCTCATAGAAAGATCTTAACTTAAGACAACAAAGGTGGATGGAATTTCTGGCCTCATATGATTTTGAGATTTCCTATACCCCTGGCAAGTGCAATGTGGTAGCAGACGCCTTGAGTAGAAAGAAGCTGACCTTGAGTCCTCTCTTTGTAGAAAGGCAAAGCTTGGAGTACATAGCAAACTTTAACTTTAGACCCGACTCTAAAATTGTACCTGGTCTATTAGCATCGCTAGAGGTGCGGCCTACTCTTTTGGACTCAATAGGAACCGCGCAATGAGAAGACCCTCAGCTAGTTGATATAAGGGATAAGCTAGTTAGCGGTGAGACTTCTAGTCACCTCAATAGATACTCCATCGATGATAAGGGTTGGTTGAGACGGGATGGAAGGCTATGCGTCCCACAACTAAGGGATTTAGTAAAGACGGTTCTCGAAGAAGCGCACCATTCTAAGATGACCATACACCCAGGCGGAGACAAGATGTATAAAGATATAAAAAGGGTTTTCTTTTGGAGTGGCATGAAGAGGGATGTAGCTGAGTTCGTCGCTAAGTGTTTGATATGCCAGCAAGTCAAAGCGGAGCAGAAGAAGCCTGGTGGTCCGCTCCATCCTCTGGAGGTCCCACAGTGGAAGTGGGATAACATTTCGATGGACTTTGTTAATGCGTTGCCTAGGTCAAGAAGGGGCAATACCAGCATTTGGGTAATAGTCGACAGGCTCACTAAAAGCGCTCATTTTATACCTGTTAAAAGTAGAAGGACTGCCTCATCCCTAGCATCCATTTATCTTAAAGAGATAGTTCGACTCCATGGGATACCCTCCAGCATAGTGAGTGATCGAGATCCTATCTTTACGAGTGAGTTTTGGAAGAGTTTGCAAGAGGCTGTAGGCACATAATTATGCTTAAGCACGACCTATCACCCCCAAACCGATGGTCAGACGGAAAGGGTGAACAGAGTTTTGGAAGACCTCTTGAGATTGTGCATTCTTGACTTTGGAGGTACATAGGAGGATCATCTTCCTTTGGTGGAATTCGCTTACAACAATAGCTACCAAGCCACCATAGGCATGGCGCCTTTCGAAGCTTTATATGGAAGACCATGCCGATCACCAACTTGTTGGTGGGAGTCTACAGACAAGCTCGTGCTTGGGCCAGACATGATTAGAGAAACCTCAGAAAAGGTGGACTTGATAAGAAGACGGATGAAGGCTGCACAAGATAGATAGAAGTCCTACATAGACAAAAGAAGGACCGACCTTGAGTTTGAGGTTGGAGATAGGGTGTCCCTTAAATTATCTCCTTTGAGGAATGTCATTCGCTTTGGGTTCGTAGGAAAGCTAGTGCCAAGATTTGTAGGACCATTTCCTATAACTGAAAGGATTGAGACGATGGCTTACAGATTAGAGCTACCCGAAAGACTGGCTGGAGTTCATAATGTTTTTCATGTTTCTCAACTACGAAAGTGCTTACATGAGTCTGCGGAAGTGGTGGAGCCAAGTATACTAGAGGAAGTAGAAGTGGAACGAGAAGCTACTGTGAGAAGAGTTCCAACTCGTATTTTGGATACGGAAGTCAAAAAGCTACGCAACCGTGAAGTCAAGCTTGTTATAGTTCAATGGAGTGACGCTGAGGAAGACGCGACTTGGGAAATTGTGAGGAAAATACGTGTAGCCTACCCGTTTCTTTTTTAGGGTACCTCCTTGATCTCTTTTTACATAAGTTTATTCATGCTTATATCTATCTTTTAAGTATATCTTCTCGGTCCTATTCTTTATCCTTAGGTAGAAACCAATGGATGTAAACATGTATTTGAAACATGTTATGATTGATGGTTGCGAGTGGTTGCAAGTGGTTGCTAGTGGTTGCTCGTGGATGCATGTACACACACATTAGGCACTAGATCGGCTCAGTCACTTTCATATTGCATATAAATGTGTGTGCATATTTAAATTAATGGATGTATAATGGTTGTGTTATCATATGGATGCTGCATTTTGATGAATGGTTGTGTACACATGTAGAAGTAATATGTATCGTTAGGATTCCTTTGCATGCATAATGGATGCATGGCACTATCATGATTTGCATTAAGGAGGTCAACTGAATCAGTGGACCGCCTGATTTTGCATTGGATAAGGAACATATACACACACTTTTTGCATATGTTCATACGGCATTAGAAATCTTGTAAGGACAATGGATGCCTATGTTTGATGGTTGAGCGATGGATGATTGGATGTTAGGATATACATTCTCCTTAACTTGGAGATTTCGGGGGCGAAATCCTTTAAGTAGGGGAGAATGTAACACCCCATAATTTTAAATATTGAAATTAACAATTTTAAGAATACCTAATTGTTAAAGTGAGAATTAAGGGAAATGGGTTACGCCATTGCGTTCGCCCCGAAATTCTTCCTGGAGTAGAGTCCGAGTTTTCATAAATCGGACTTCGTATGAGGAAGTTATGGCCCGAGGAAGTTTCAGGATTTTTTTATAAATTAAAACAGTTCAGAATAAAAATTCGAAATTTAAATTCAAACAGGGAAGCGTTCTGGGCGGGATTTCTCCCGCCCAAGGCCAGGTCGACCAGGGGGTTGACCAGGGGATAGACCTCCCCTATACAGGTCGACCTAGGGGTCGACCTACCCCCCCGGGCAGTTCTGAAATTTGACGATCCTGACTCGTTGCTGAGTCTTACCTCACCTGTTGCTGAGTCACTAGGGCAGAGGTGGCAATTCTAGAAAACTCTATCTAGTCTGGACGGTTGGGATTGCACCTATGATAATCTAACGGACTAAGTTGATTTAAACTTCTATATAAGCACGCATAGACTCAAACCCTAAACCTAAACTAAATTAGTCCCTTAGCCACTATGCTGCTGCTAGAATAGTTCTTCTTCCTAAAGCTTAGGGATTGGCAAATCAGAATTCTAATTCAAAACGACGAACGAATTACTCTCTTCTTTAACCTGTCTTTATGAGTACAATTTCTTTCACAAAATAATTAATAAATTAATTATGATGAGTTATAATTGGGATTATGAGAACATGTCTGTTGAATCATGTGATGTTTAACTTTGTTATCGTTTTTTGGTGAACATATGACAGTTTTGTTATCTTATGTTGGTAGATCTATTTCATATGTCCAATCACATATGTTTAACTTGATTTATTTTATGACATCAGTTTATATGCAAGTTTGGGATGTTAAATCATATGCTAGTTTGTATGCGAATCTTATGCAAGTCTGTTTTTACATATGCTAGTTCGTATGTGAATCTTATGCAAGTTTGGGATGTAAATCATATGCTAGGTTTTATGTGAATCTTATGCAAGTTTGGGATGTAAATCATATGCTAATTTTTATGTGAATCTTATGCAAGTCCGTTCTTACATATGCTAGTTTGAATGTGAATCTTATGCAAGTCTTTATGCGAATTATACACAAGTTTATATGTGAATCAAGTATATACATATGCTAGTTTATATGCAAAACATGTGATAAATTCATATGCAAGTTGTAGGAATCCATATGCAAGTTTAGGTGAAAACTATATTCACATTTTTAGGTGAAAACTATATTCACATGTTTAGGTGAACCCCATATCCATATATGCAAGTTTATGTGAAACCCATATTCATATATGCAAGTTCACAATTTCATGTTTAGATCTATATTTAGATCCATGGTAGTTTATGCAAATTTATGTACTATATGTTCATTGCCTATGCAAGTTATTGGCTATGCAAATTTATGTTATAATTCTTATTTGCAAGTTAGATCTATTTTATGTGTTATGCAAGTTGTGATGTTTCTTTTCTTTTTATGAGTTAGACTATTTGCAAGTCTAACATATTTCATATTAGAACGAACGAATAGCGTTGGGACAATGGGAAAATATTAATTATGCAAATTGTGAATTGGCATAAAATAGCTTTAAAGGCATATAATTAATTTGGAACCCTAATTGGTATAATTTATATACCTAAAAAGTATGGACATAATTTAGGATACAATTATGGACATAATTAGTTTGGAAATTATTGACAATTTGAATAGGCATAATTAATTCATATTGGGGTGAAATAATTTGTAATAATAAACGCCTAAGACACGAGGTTAGACTCGTTTGTGGTATAAGACTGCCCGGACCCGCCTGGCAAATCCAGCAACTGTAACACCCCGTGAATTCTATAACAGTGAAATTCGTAAATTAAAGTATAATTAATTTCAAATCAAAGAATTAAGGGAAACGGGATACGCCATTGCGTTCGTCTCGGAAAAATACGCGAAATAGAGTCCGAGTTTTCGAAAAACGGAATCCGTATGAAGAAGATATGGCCTTCGGAAGTTTTTTAAATTAAATTTTAAAATTCGAACAGCTTAGAAAACAATTAAAAATTAAAAAGCGGGCCCAATGGGCCAGGGCGGGAAGATTCCCGCCTAAGCCACCCAGGTCGACAGGGCTGTCGACCTGGGCTAGCCATGTCGACAGGGCTGTCGACAGCCCTGTCGACAGGGGTGTCGACCTGGTCGAGAGCCAGGTCGAACCCAGTCCAACCTGGCTGGCCAGGTCTGTGTTTGGCCGATTTTCTGTGGTCTGCTTTGTCACTAGGGCTAGGTGGCGACACGGGATTGGCTTCCTCTTCAAACGAACGTCTATGATTGAATCAAGCTCCATCGACGGTTTAAAACATCTTGCAAACATTATAAAAAGGACCTAAGACCTAGCCTAACATCATACTATTTCATTCTAGCCTTAGGCCACCGCCATTAAAACTAGAGCTCTAAATTAAAAAATACAAAGAATAAAATTATAGAAGAAGGAGGATGATTCTTGAAGGCTACAGCTAGAAGCTACAACAACTACGACGCTTTAGGCAACGAATTTGGAGACTATTTGGGTTATTTGCTTCATATTGTAAGTTCTATGTTACTTTTTAGGCAAAAGCGCTAAAACAATATGGACATGCGATGAATTGAAACTGAATTTATGTAATATTGCCAATTCATTGTTTATATTATTTATCGTTGAATTATAATTTGGGGATATTGCTATGGCAACATTACAGGTTAAACTCGTCATGATTTTTACGTTGTTATGAATCATTTGGGCTTGATTGTTTGGCAAGTTGGATTAATTCATGTCCATAAGATCGCTATGAAATCTTCATGTTGATGAAACCATGCTTATGGTGCTAATTAAATTATGCCTATAATGTTATTATACCCATCATGAACTATTAATGAAAATTGGGTATTGCTAGGTTAATTATGTTAAAGACGCTAAATCGTCTATCATGTTAATTATGTTAAAGACGCTAAATCGTCTATCATGTTAATTATGTTAAAGATGCTAAATTATCTATCATGTTAATTAAGCTAAATTGTCAATCATGCTAATTATGTTAAAAACGATAAATTGGAATCATTATGTCTATCATGTTGATTTAGAATCATTAAATTGGAATCATTATGTCTATGAGAATTATTGTGTTAAAATGCTAAATTGGAATTCACTATGCCTATTAGGATTACTATGCCTTTAATGCTTCATGTTTATGATAAAAATTATTATGATGCCGCAATGGTTATTATGCCTATGATGCAAAGTTTAAATCATCATGTTAAATTAAGTTGGATTCATTACTATGCCAAGTTATCATCATTGCAACTATGTGATATGTTATAGTATGTTTATTATGCAAGTAATGTTGGAATTATCATATATGCCTATCACATGTTTGGTGTTATTCCCCTTTTATCTCTTGAATTGTTTATGCTTATGAACGAAGTGCGTTTATATACGTTGGGGATACGATTGGGTAGAATAGGCAAAACTTGAATTAATTATAGGAATAAACTGTGAAATTTGGCATAAGTAGAACATGAAACGTGGCACGAAAACCTGACTTGAACATGCCATAACTTGACTTTAAACATGCCTTAGTTGGGCACAAAGTTGACACATGAACATGATATCAAAATTGATAAGAACATGGGCATGACTTTAGAGAACAAGAAAGTGGCCAACTCGAGGTTGGGTTGAGTTTGTAGTGTAAATCTGCCCGGAACCGCCCGGCAAATCCAGTTGCTACAAACAATAGGATCCAATGTGGGTAGTTGGTCACATCGCGCTTGAAACCCGAGGTTGGGTTGAGTTCGTAGCGTAAACCTGCCCGGAACCGCCCGGCAAATCCAGTGGCTACGAACAACAGGATCCAATGTGAGTGGTTCGGTGCATTAACGAATCAATTAATGCCAATTAGGGTTAAGTCATGAACATGAAAAGACAACTTAACCAACTTGAACACGATTTGTAGGGCTAAGTCATGAACTTGAAAAACGACAACACTTAGCCAACTTGACATGACACGTAGGCGGGTTAAGTCGCGAACTGAAATGACATACTTAACCATCTTGACATGACTAGACTAGAAAAGGGTTAAGTCACGAATTACATGACTTGATCTGTTAGGCGGTTAGGTCACGAATTACATGACCTAATCTATTAGGCGAAACCCTAGACACGACCCCTTTCAGCAGTAACCCTCTAGAAGTATCAAGGTACCCTGGGGCTAGGCCGGGTGGGGGCACGATTACTGGGCTGATTGTAAGAGGTGAACGGCGGCAGTGGGGTACGCCAGTGTAGGTTCGGCGGACTACGATCGTGCACGTATCCGGGGCAGACACTGGGTATCCGTAGATTTATCTGTGCATCTTGAATCGTGTCAGGGGTTGACACCTTCGAGCTGATACACCCGAAGGTGGACCCAGCACAGGTGACTACATTCGTGATTAGCCGTATGACACGGACACTTGACGAGCTAGAACTTGTAGGGAGCCGATCGACTAGATAATCGCTCCGTAGGACCCCGTACTTGGGTCAGACCCCGTTTCAGGGTCATTTCATGATATTGGGCCGTGGGATTTATTTCGTGATTAATTTGTGACACGGGCTTAGTATACTAGTGAAGTCGATGCAACGGATCTCGAACATGTGATACTTTACTTGACTTGTCTTGACTTATCCTGATCACCTTAGTCTATCTTGTCCACCTTGACACTATTCTTAAGTTTAGTTCCAGTTCATACATGACAGGTTGTTTTAACCGTTTTTACACTGAAAGTCACTAGAACTTACTCAGTCTTTATGACTGTCCCTTTTCCTTTCGCCCCTTTTTCTTTCGTTTCCCCCCCCAGGTTCTCAGGGAGGAATAACTAGCTCTTAGCTTGGATATCACTTGCTTTGGCTCAGCATGTACGGTTTGCTATGGCTGCTTCTTTTTACTGCACTTGGGGAATAAGCTGTTTTACTGTTTTTTTAAGTTATTGCTTCTTTGGCTATTATTACAAGACAGTTGTAATGAAGTTACTTGAAATCTTTGTAAAAGACATGGTTTATCATGATTAATGAAATGAAGTGCTGTTTTGCTCAGAAATTCTTCCGCTGTTTACTGAATTATTTATTTATGTTCTGTCTTGTGATAATTCTGTGATGTTATCTCGATAATACCTCTCCAAAACTAGGGCATTCCCTTGGTGAATGACCCTAGCGGAGGTGGGGTGTTACACTTGGTATCAGAGCAGAAGGTTACCAAGACTGGGCAAAAGTTTTGAAAACCTTTTGAATTTTTTTTTTTTTTCTTAAAACCATTTAAAAAAGCATTTTCCAAGAAAAAGTTTTTAAAGGCTATTCCCCAAAAGCCATTAGCACTATCCTTTGTTTCCTTGTTTGAATCTCTTGTCCTTCGTTTTGAATCTATCCTTCTTGTTTCAGCATCATGTCCGAAGAACTTAACTTGCCAGAGGGCGTACCAATACCTGGTTGGTTCAGACGATTCTTAGAAGCAAGGGCCACCCAGCCAGGTCCTACCATTCCTCCTCCCCCAGCTGCAGGAAATCATCCAGCTGCAGCAACACCTCTTCCTCCACCTCCTCCACGGGGAAACACTTTTGCTAAGATATGTAAAGATTTTAAGGCTATGGGAGGAAAGGACTTTCATGGAACTGAGTCCTTCGTGGCAGCTAGAAATTGGCTAAAAGAAACCGAAGACTTATTCGTCATCTTTGAAGTAGAAGATAGGCAGAAAGTACAACTGGCAGTGTGGTTACTAAAAGGTGAGGCTTCCTACTGGTGGGAAGTCACTAATGCAGAAAGACCAGTGGAAACATGGGAGGACTTTAGGGCGAGGTTTGAGGCTAAATTTCTCTCAGAAGCCGAAAGGAGTTTGCAGTTGGAGAAATTTTTATTTCTTAAGCAAGGAAATATGACAGTCAAAGAGTACGTTAATCAGTTCGACGAGCTAGCTAGGTTCGGACTAGACTTAGTCAACACCCCGCACAAAAAGGCCCTCCGCTTTGTCAAAGGGTTGAATGAGCCATTACACAGTTTGGCCATGACCCATATACCCATGGGAGCTACGTACGAAAGGTTGGTGCAAATGGCATTGCTGAACGAGGAAGATAAGGGCAAGAAGGAGACAGAGGCAGAAAACTCTCAAGGGAAGAAAGAGGTCAAGCCTAACGATTCTAAGAATAAGAAGGTAGACTCCGAGAAGGGAGGCAAGAACAACAACTCACGCGATAAAAGGAAATGCAATTACTGTGGTACGGAAGGGCACATAGCCAAGGATTGTAGAAAGAGGAAGAGAAAGCACGGTGAATGTTTTCATTGTGGGAAGACTGGACACATCAGCAAAGACTGCCCTGAGAAGCAGACCGGACCTTCTGGCGGTACATCGTTAACCTATTCTAGATGCTCTGTTTTATCTTATTTCTCTCCTCGATCCTATCTTGAGAACCATAGTTAGAATCTTTTTGGATGTAAACATGTAATTGAAACATGTTATGATTACGAAATGGTTGCAAGTGGTCGCAAGTGGTTGCTCGTGGATGCATGAATACACATTAGTCACTAGATCGGCTCAGGCACATTTTCATATTGCATATGCATGAGTGTTTATTTTGGAAACTTGGTTGTGTTATCATTTGGTTGTTGCATATGATTGAATGTTTGAGCACTCATGTAGAAATTATGAATTATAATAGGAAAAATTTGCATGCATATTGGATTCATTTCACTAAACATATTTTGCATTTAGAAGATCAATCAGGCCTGATCATTAGCATTAGCTAAGGAACATATACACACACTTCGCATATGATCATAAAGCATTAGAAGTCTTTTAAGGACAATGGATACTCGTGTTTGATGGATGAGTAGATGGATGTTTGGATGTTAGGATATACATTCCTCCTAACTTGAAGATTTCGGGGACGAAATCCTTTTAAGTGGGGGAGAATGTAACACCCCGTGAATTCTATAACAGTGAAATTCGTAAATTAAAGTATAATTAATTTCAAATCAAAGAATTAAGGGAAACGGGATACGCCATTGCGTTCGTCTCGGAAAAATACGCGAAATAGAGTCCGAGTTTTCGAAAAACGGAATCCGTATGAAGAAGATATGGCCTTCGGAAGTTTTTTAAATTAAATTTTAAAATTCGAACAGCTTAGAAAACAATTAAAAATTAAAAAGCGGGCCCAATGGGCCAGGGCGGGAAGATTCCCGCCTAAGCCACCCAGGTCGACAGGGCTGTCGACCTGGGCTAGCCATGTCGACAGGGCTGTCGACAGCCCTGTCGACAGGGGTGTCGACCTGGTCGAGAGCCAGGTCGAACCCAGTCCAACCTGGCTGGCCAGGTCTATGTTTGGCCGATTTTCTGTGGTCTGCTTTGTCACTAGGGCTAGGTGGCGACACGGGATTGGCTTCCTCTTCAAACGAACGTCTATGATTGAATCAAGCTCCATCGACGGTTTAAAACATCTTGCAAACATTATAAAAAGGACCTAAGACCTAGCCTAACATCATACTATTTCATTCTAGCCTTAGGCCACCGCCATTAAAACTAGAGCTCTAAATTAAAAAATACAAAGAATAAAATTATAGAAGAAGGAGGATGATTCTTGAAGGCTACAGCTAGAAGCTACAACAACTACGACGCTTTAGGCAACGAATTTGGAGACTATTTGGGTTATTTGCTTCATATTGTAAGTTCTATGTTACTTTTTAGGCAAAAGCGCTAAAACAATATGGACATGCGATGAATTGAAACTGAATTTATGTAATATTGCCAATTCATTGTTTATATTATTTATCGTTGAATTATAATTTGGGGATATTGCTATGGCAACATTACAGGTTAAACTCGTCATGATTTTTACGTTGTTATGAATCATTTGGGCTTGATTGTTTGGCAAGTTGGATTAATTCATGTCCATAAGATCGCTATGAAATCTTCATGTTGATGAAACCATGCTTATGGTGCTAATTAAATTATGCCTATGATGTTATTATACCCATCATGAACTATTAATGAAAATTGGGTATTGCTAGGTTAATTATGTTAAAGACGCTAAATCGTCTATCATGTTAATTATGTTAAAGACGCTAAATCGTCTATCATGTTAATTATGTTAAAGATGCTAAATTATCTATCATGTTAATTAAGCTAAATTGTCAATCATGCTAATTATGTTAAAAACGATAAATTGGAATCATTATGTCTATCATGTTGATTTAGAATCATTAAATTGGAATCATTATGTCTATGAGAATTATTGTGTTAAAATGCTAAATTGGAATTCACTATGCCTATTAGGATTACTATGCCTTTAATGCTTCATGTTTATGATAAAAATTATTATGATGCCGCAATGGTTATTATGCCTATGATGCAAAGTTTAAATCATCATGTTAAATTAAGTTGGATTCATTACTATGCCAAGTTATCATCATTGCAACTATGTGATATGTTATAGTATGTTTATTATGCAAGTAATGTTGGAATTATCATATATGCCTATCACATGTTTGGTGTTATTCCCCTTTTATCTCTTGAATTGTTTATGCTTATGAACGAAGTGCGTTTATATACGTTGGGGATACGATTGGGTAGAATAGGCAAAACTTGAATTAATTATAGGAATAAACTGTGAAATTTGGCATAAGTAGAACATGAAACGTGGCACGAAAACCTGACTTGAACATGCCATAACTTGACTTTAAACATGCCTTAGTTGGGCACAAAGTTGACACATGAACATGATATCAAAATTGATAAGAACATGGGCATGACTTTAGAGAACAAGAAAGTGGCCAACTCGAGGTTGGGTTGAGTTTGTAGTGTAAATCTGCCCGGAACCGCCCGGAACCGCCCGGCAAATCCAGTTGCTACAAACAATAGGATCCAATGTGGGTAGTTGGTCACATCGCGCTTGAAACCCGAGGTTGGGTTGAGTTCGTAGCGTAAACCTGCCCGGAACCGCCCGGCAAATCCAGTGGCTACGAACAACAGGATCCAATGTGAGTGGTTCGGTGCATTAACGAATCAATTAATGCCAATTAGGGTTAAGTCATGAACATGAAAAGACAACTTAACCAACTTGAACACGATTTGTAGGGCTAAGTCATGAACTTGAAAAACGACAACACTTAGCCAACTTGACATGACACGTAGGCGGGTTAAGTCGCGAACTGAAATGACATACTTAACCATCTTGACATGACTAGACTAGAAAAGGGTTAAGTCACGAATTACATGACTTGATCTGTTAGGCGGTTAGGTCACGAATTACATGACCTAATCTATTAGGCGAAACCCTAAACACGACCCCTTTCAGCAGTAACCCTCTAGAAGAATCAAGGTACCCTGGGGCTAGGCCGGGTGGGGGCACGATTACTGGGCTGATTGTAAGAGGTGAATGGCGGCAGTGGGGTACGCCAGTGTAGGTTCGGCGGACTACGATCGTGCACGTATCCGGGGCAGACACTGGGTATCCGTAGATTTATCTGTGCATCTTGAATCGTGTCAGGGGTTGACACCTTCGGGCTGATACACCCGAAGGTGGACCCAGCACAGGTGACTACATTCGTGATTAGCCGTATGACACGGACACTTGACGAGCTAGAACTTGTAGGGAGCCGATCGACTAGATAATCGCTCCGTAGGACCCCGTACTTGGGTCAGACCCCGTTTCAGGGTCATTTCATGATATTGGGCCGTGGGATTTATTTCGTGATTAATTTGTGACACGGGCTTAGTATACTAGTGAAGTCGATGCAACGGATCTCGAACATGTGATACTTTACTTGACTTGTCTTGACTTATCCTGATCACCTTAGTCTATCTTGTCCACCTTGACACTATTCTTAAGTTTAGTTCCAGTTCATACATGACAGGTTGTTTTAACCGTTTTTACACTGAAAGTCACTAGAACTTACTCAGTCTTTATGACTGACCCTTTTCCTTTCGCCCCTTTTTCTTTCGTTTCCCCCCCCCCCCCCCCAGGTTCTCAGGGAGGAATAACTAGCTCTTAGCTTGGATATCACTTGCTTTGGCTCAGCATGTACGGTTTGCTATGGCTGCTTCTTTTTACTGCACTTGGGGAATAAGCTGTTTTACTGTTTTTTTAAGTTATTGCTTCTTTGGCTATTATTACAAGACAGTTGTAATGAAGTTACTTGAAATCTTTGTAAAAGACATGGTTTATCATGATTAATGAAATGAAGTGCTGTTTTGCTCAGAAATTCTTCCGCTGTTTACTGAATTATTTATTTATGTTCTGTCTTGTGATAATTCTGTGATGTTATCTCGATAATACCTCTCCAAAACTAGGGCATTCCCTTGGTGAATGACCCTAGCGGAGGTGGGGTGTTACAGCAACCATAAACGGTAGTCTAATGTAAGAGGTCAAAGGCATAAATTAAATGTGTAACAATTGTAAAGACACGAGGTTAGACTCATTTGCCGTATAAGATTGCCCAGACCCACCCGGCAAATCCAGCAACCGTAAACAGTAGTCTAATGTGAGAGGTCTTAGAAGGTTACGGTTATAATGAATTAAGTAACACTTAACCAAGATAAACATGTGGTGGGACATGGGGGTTAAGTGGGTGACATGTGAAATACGATTAGAAACACTTAACCAAATTGAAACATGTAAGAAGACATGAATAAGAAGGGGTTAAGTGGAAATCTTAGTGGGGACTAAGCATAGGTGGAAAGCTTGTGTCAAGTTTGGGGGGGACCCTTTTCAAACAAGTAACCCATTAAGTATCTTTGTGAGCTCGAGTTAGATCGAGGACGGGACACGCTTACTGGGTTTGATTGTAAGAGGTCAAAACGGGTTAGCGGTGGCAACGCAAGTCCAACGGGGTCATGTGTGTGCATGGGCCTGGGCTGGTAGGTAATACGTTGTTGCATCGTGTAGATATAAGCCGTTCATCTTTAGTGGTATCGGGTTGCCACTTTGGGGAGTGATACACCCCACTGTGGCACCAACACGTGTATCTACGAGTTAGGGAGCCGATCGCATGGGGGTAGTGGGTACAACTAGTGGAGATAGGGGCAGGCGGCACCTATGAAGACAGCTAGGGGTACACGAAACTACCATTATAATTATTATGTTCAGTAGGCGGGATCAACTTTTAGGGTGAGTAGTAATGGTGTAGTATAGTAATTATCCTATGGTGATTAGGAGCGAGATTAACGCCAGAATATTCCTCTTGTTTGTTTGTCTTGCCCACTTGTTTCACAGTCATTCCTTGTTTTACCATTTTATACCTTATCCTAATTACTTTAATAATTATATTGTTAAAGTTATTGGACTCGTCGGACTTTATGTCTGACCCCCTTTGTTTTCGCCTCTTTTATTCCTTTCCCCCCCCCCCCCGAAGGTTCTCAAGGTAGGACTAGTGTTAGTGGAGCGTGATTTGGATCTTTCTCTCTCTTTTGGAAGTGCTTGGACTGCTGAAAGCAAAGTTCAGCTCATCTCTTTTATGGCTACTTATGTTGGGGTTATGCTTTTTTACTTTATGTACTCAGAAAACAATTTGTCAAGATGGATACTAAGTGTACTTGGTTTTACTGTTGGTTTATGATGTTGTTGTAATCAAACTTTTTCTCCGCTGCAATAAAAGTTGTTTTAAAATTTTCAAGTATCAATATATGTATCCGTCTTGTTATATTTTGTTCTGTACATCAATAATACTCCATGAAAGTTAATGCATTCCCTTTGAAAGTGACATTAATGGACGTGGGGTGTTACACGAACAGCATTGATAGCATATGCTTTTACAATCTACTTTTCTTTAAGAGGTTGCAGACACTTATCCTTGTGATGTCCCACTTGGCCGCAGTTGAAGCACTTCCTGTTCGTAGGTTTGCTCGACATTCTTTAGCATAATGGTCCTTCTTGCCACAGCTAAAGCACTCAACATTTTTCTTACTCTTTTTATGACCATCCTTAGCTTGGTTTTGATTCTTCTTATTATGAGAATTATTCTTGCCTCCATTTTTTGCTTGCGGTTTTCGCTCCTCTGCAGATGCAACCTCAGTCTTCGACTTGGGGTATAGACTCTCTGATCTCAAAGCTTTCCACACAATCGATTCAAACGTCTCATCGATATAGTTTATAAGCCTTTCCCCCAAGTACTGATCTAAGCCTGTTATGAACTTCTCATTCTTCTTCTCGGGAGTGTCGATAAGAGATAATCCATACTTCGATAAAGTATCGAACTCAGCAATATACTCCGAGACTGCCCTACCATTCTGCTTAAGCTCAAAGAATTTCTTAAACAACTCTGACTTCTGAGCAGCTGGGATAAACTTTTCACTGAATCGGTCCTTAAACTGATCCCATGTAACTTGATCCTCTGGTGTAGCTGCCTTAGTAGCATTCCACCAATTCATCGCCCGTCCTTGCAGCTGACGGGATGCTAGCTTTCTCTTCGTCGCATCCTCGATTCCCAAATGTTTGAAGATGCACTAACAACTATCAAGCCAATCCTGAACTTATGTAGCCGATTCCATTCCATGGAATGGCTTCCCACCAAGACTAGTGTAATCCTTGCATAGCTTGGCAAAATCGGCCCTAGGCGCCTATACCGCTGCACAACCACCATTTGCAGCATTAGGAGCTGCACTCTGAACATCCATAAGCATCTCTCTCATGAGGTCAGTGAATATCATCCTCATATCAGGGGCATTCCCATTATTAGCTCCTCTACCAGTACCCCTAGTATATCGGCTCATCGTTCAATCTGTAAGGAGAAAATGATTAACCATCTCTTCAGTGGTGCCAGTGCAATGCGACTTCATCCTTAAATATACTAATAATATATATATATATAGCTTTTGAAAACCAAAATATCACAAATACGCGCTCTCATATACGTACTATCTCTCTCTGGTGTCTTCCCTAAGTTAACTACGCAACCTAGAGCTCTGATACCAAATGTGATGGCCCGCCCCGCACCAGCCGACATTTCCAATGAAAGTGCGCTGTGCCGATGTCCAACCAGCACGGGACAGTCGCCAAAGAAAGGAAAAGAAGGGAATTTGTACTAGCAAGGAACCTGTAGAATGTATCACAGTGCATGGAATAAAATATAATAATAACATACTTGACATAAAACAAGCGAGACAGTGCGTAAGCTGAAAACTAAACCATCATAGCAGCGGAAAATCCAAAATACAGCTTATGTTCCACATCATCATTATTACAACTTGTCAAACTATCTGTAAAGCAAAATAAGAAAGGTACACTACTCATGCCCAAAGTAGTGACCAACAGCGACATAGGGAGAATATATATATATATATCATACGTGGAAGCCTCCTGCTCGTCTCCGGCATAGCTACCCGTGCATAATCACCTGACATGTCTCTAGTCTGCCCGTTTAAGAGCACCCAAAGTAATAAGAAGAGACATAAAACTCTGGGTCAGACAAAAGTCTGGTATGAGCGATAAGCAGCAAAACGAACAATAACATGTATACTAAACCATACCTGAACCTGGACCTGCAACCAAAGAGTTAGCACAACAAGATGTACAATACTCTAAGGTGACACTAACATATGGTGTAAAGATACGGGGGAGGGGGTGTGCATGTGTAACACCCCGTGTATTCTATAGCTGTGAAATTAACAAATTAAAGTATAATTAATTCGAAATCAAAGAACTAAGGGAAACAGGTTACGCCATTGCGTTCTTCTTGAAATTCTGCTTGAGATAGAGTCTGAGTTTGCGTAAATTGGACTCCGTATGAAAAAGATATCCTTAAATTAAAAATTGCAGTAAAACATGGAAAAAGAGGAATGAGAAAAGAATAATGTTTAGCATTGTTCTAACTTTTGTAAGCAAAAGACTTAGTAGCTCATTTGGTTGGAACACATGACTTGCATACAAGAGGTACAGAATTCGATCCCCGCCAGCGCCTTATTTTTGTTTTAGGGGAATGGCTTAAAATAGCCTAGTGTGAATGCAGTTCAAAAAGTGGTTTAGTGTGAAAATGGGTAATTGGGAAGATAGATAAAAAGAAAAAAAAAAGAAATATATATATATATATACATATACGTATACATACATATATATATATGACATGTACGTATCATGAGGCGTATGTTGCGCATTTTTGCCTGCCAAGAATTGTTTTTTTATAAGTGGCCTTCTCTAATTGGATTCATGACAAATTAAAGGAAAGAAATATTTAACATATTCGTACATATGTGCATTTATGTCATAAACATACAAATTAAATAAAGATGTGTGGATGCAAGCAGTGAAAAGAAAGGTTTATGCATAATATTTGTATGCAGTAAATGGGGATTTTCAAAGAGGAAGAATATGAATAGGTTAGACTTAATTTTCTATTAATAGGAATGTCATTTATAAACCTGCAATTGACATCAATGTGGCACTGAATAAGAAAAATATGGTATGTGATATTATTTTGTGAACATAACATGCAAGCATATTAATATGACGAATATTTATCTGGCATTTAATTTAAAGATATGTCAATAGGGCATTGATTTGAAAACATGCTATTAACATTTATCTGTACATGTTAATTTGAGAAATATATAAATATGTTGAGAAATATATAAATATGCTAATTTACAATGAAAAGGATACATTAATATTGTCATTCTTGTTAATTGACATGTATATATGAATAATTAATGTATACGGTAAAAGGAAAGATGTATCTATTAAATACGTATTTATGTTTGATGGATTGGCAATAAATAATGAATGTTGATAATGTACATTAAGGGAGTAATTATGGCATAAGTGTGTTAGGAATTATTTATATATAGAATTTGTCCTAAATGAGAAATGTGTACATTGTAGGAAATATATATATATGCTAAAACATGGAATTGCATGTAATTGGCCTCTTTTGAAATTGATGGCCTTGATTTACCCTAGCATCATCGGACGGCTCAAATTAACTTGCAACTCTATAAAAATGACCCTAGACTCTACCTAGGTTTCTTACACAATTCTCTAGCCTCCATTGCTCTCTTCTTCTAATAAAAATAAAAATAAAAATGGCGTCGCTGCTCTGCTGGAATTAAAACTAGAAGATAATCAACATCAACCTAAGCAACTCAATTCAAACTAGAGATTAAAGTTTCTACAAAGATTCTACAACAAGTTAAAGTTCTTTCTTTAATCCAATCAAGGCAAGTACAGTTATTCTCCGCTATAAACGTTAATTATAATTTTGATATGCATTTAAATCTGAGTTTGAGGTTGTATTCTCTTCTGTTAGATCTGTTTTCTGTGACTGTTCTATATTCCTTTCTTCTTTTCTGTTTCTATAGCCAGGCTACCACGAGCCTGTGCCTAATCTCATAAGAGATGAACGTATGAACGCAAGTTTTGGGATGAATGATGAGAAATTTGACAAAACCAAATTGAATGTATGACTTTAGGACTAAGGCATAAAATATATTGGACATATGACTTGGGATTGGATGCATAAATTTGACTATGAACATAAAATTTATGCATGTTGTATGCATAGTTATGTTGTAATTTAGACCTGTAATTAATTAGAAAAAAATAAGCATATGTTATAAACTAGTTTTAGACCTATGCATATTTTGTGATAAAAGAAGAAGAGGAACCACTGTAAAGATTACATATGATTTGAGGCTTTGGACAAAATGCATATAAAAAGGCAAGATCTGATTTTTAGAGGATATGGTTTAAAGATTTATATTATTGGGGATAGTTTGCATAATGATTCATGACATGAAAAGAAGGAAGATATGGAAACTTAAGATTTACTTTAATTAGGATATCTATTATTGTAATTACACCTAAATAGGGATTTTTGGATATATGACATGCATTGAAATTAATGGTTATATTTGGTATAATTTATATGTGAATCTGCTGTAAAATGCTAGTTTAACAAAAATTGGAACATATGTTATATGGCAAATTATGTCCATATTCTGCGAGTATATGTTGTGAATCATGACAATTATGTAGGCATATGAATTTAGGCTAATTTATGACTAGGCAAGGCATGTAAATAGAACCTTTGGAAATATTAAATTTGCTAAATCTGCTAATTTGCCAAGTTGCCTAAACTGCTAGTTTTGTTATATTGCCTAGACTGCTAATTAGATTGAAATGCCTAATCTGTTAAATTTGTCGGTTGAAATGCCTAACCTGTTATATGCAAAATTCTGCTAAGTTGTTAAATCTGTAAAATCCGTTAATTCATATAAAATCTGTTATCTGCTATGTTGATATAATCATTCTGTTATTGATATAATCTGAATTGGCATATATATTGGACGTGCGCATAAACGGTAAATAATTAATTAATTGGCCGCAAAGATGAACATGGCTAACTCGAGGTTAGAATGAGTTTGCGGCGTAAATCTGCCCGGAACCGCCCGGCACATCCAGTGGCCGCAAACAATAGGTTCTAATGTGAGAAGTTAGTCATAACATGCGTAAGACACGAGGTTAGGTCTGGCTTGTGGCAGAAGTCTGCCCGGAACCGCCCGGCATATCCAGCGGCCACAAGCTACCGACCTAATGAGAGAGGTCTGTGCATTAATAATTAATTAATGCAAATCTAAGATAAGAATGACGTCTAAAACGTATTGGGGAAAATAGGGTTAAACCAATGGGGTTAATAGATGTAGTAAAACCCGTCCATGAATCTGTAGGCCCAATACAAAGTTAGACAAATCTGAAAAGTCTGTACATCTGACCCGTTAGTCTGAAAACTTGTTAACTAAATTTGTGAATTAGTAAATCTGAATTCTGTATGTCTGAACTTGTAAACAAGTTAATCTGAAATCTGTTAGTCTGGGGACACAAGGTTAGGAGGGGAATTACTTGTGTCATCTGTTGTTTGGGACCCATATTAGTCAGTAACCCTTTCTGGTATCAAAACTTTGACCCAACAGTAGGTAGGGTCCGGGCACGCTTACTGAACTAATTATAAGTGGTTCATTCTGATAATGGCGAGGGGTGTTGATGGTGCGTTCCAACCGGGTCATGTGCGTGCATGGATCCCGGTCTGCCTCTGAGGATGTAAGACGCCGTGACATCTGTAAATAGGTCTGTGCCAATTGGTTGTCACTTTAGGGAGTGATACACCCTACTGTGGGGCCGACACAGGATATTTATGTATTAGGGAGCCGATCGCTTGGGGTAGGGTTTTAGGGTACGCTTAGTTCTGTCTGTTTCTGTTGGTACCGTCTGTTTCTGTTGGGTGGTAACACCTGTCTGTTTCTGTGTGGTACCGTCTGTTCGGGTGGTAAAGGCCCATTACTAGTGTACACCTAATTCCACATTCTGTTTCCATAGGGATAAATCTGTTTCTTCTTCTGTCTGTTTCTGATCGGGTAGTAAAGGCCCATTATTAGCATTCTGTTTCTGTTAAAGTATTCTGTACCCGTTCCTGCTTCAATTTAGACATTAGGGTGACACATAATTCTGTTATACTAGTATTAGTGCAGGGAAGTGTAAAACAATAGTTTATATCATTCTGTTTTTCTGTTATATCTGCTACACCTGTTATAGTTATCTCACATCCAGTTTTATGTTCATATCATATTATTATTATCTGTTCATATGCTGAAAATCACTGGACTTGCCAGACTTTTTGTCTGACCCTTGTTGTTTCGCCTTCTTTCTTCCGTTTCCCCCCCCCCAGGTTATCCAAGGAGGGAAATACTTTAGCTTGATCCGGATTTCTCTTTGCTTGAAGTGCTTAAAGTATGGCTTGGCTCTGTATAGCTTTCGTTCCATGGGGATTATGATTTTAAACTATGCATTTTGAAGGCTTTTGTACAAGACTGATATTTTGTACTTGAATTCTGAAATTGAAAGGATGTAACCATACTAATTTCTGTTTCCGCTGTAATAAAGTTAAAAAATTTCAAGTACTGTTTTATCTGTCTTGTAAGTTTCTGTTCTGTTTACTAAAATGCTCCACCAAAGTTAAGGCATTCCCTTTGTGAGTGACCTTAACGGAGGTGGGGTGTTACACTTGGTATCAGAGCAAAAGGTTACCGGATTTGATAAAGAATTTTTGAAAACTATTTTCAAAAAGGTTTTGAAAAGGAAGTATTTTCAAAAGTAAAGCTTATTTTGAAAAACATAGTCCCCTAAGCCATATATCTATCTTTTGATCCTCTGCTTGAATCCTTGTTTCCTTCTTTCTTGAGTCTCTGGGGCTCCCGGTTTTCTGGGAGGTAACCTCATCGAAGGGCAAAGTAGTGCCCGACTTCCATCAATAGCTGTAGTAGTTTCACCTGCGGCTAGTTTTCTTTTGAGCTTTGAAGGATTTTTCCGGGCGATGGAGGCAGCTTTCGAGGGATTGGTCAGCATGTTACACAAGGATAGTAAAGATGAGAATGATGAGGTTTGGCTAAGGAGCACAACCCAAAGGTGAGAAACTCATATAGACTTAGTTCACAATGGAGGCAAAAGGGAAACACAAAAGAAGGAAGGAAAGTTTGAAGATAAGGAGGAGGAAAGTGTTTTACTTATGGAAGCTCGACTCATCTGAATAAGGATTACCGAAAGAGGAAGGGGAGGGCGCTTGCTTCAACTGTGGGGAGATGGGACACTTCACTAGGGACTGCCCGAAGAGACGAGGACAAGGAGGGCAGGCGAACACTCTTGAGGCTAGTGGCTAGGATAGAAATAGGAAAATTTCTATAGTAGGTTTAATTTCTTTATCTGATTATGGAGTTAAGACTTTTTCTGATTCTGGTATTTTGATTTTGTAATCGATACTCTGCACTTTAATACTAGTATTATTTCTGAATTCCGTTGTAGACTCAGCCCCATAAGGGTTATGGATCATCTGTTTGGGACTGGGGTTTGAGGGATATCTGTGTTAGGCGTCAAGTATGACGCATACATTCTGAGTTTTCGTGGGGTATGATTTTATCATGCTTAGCTTCCTAAGAATCATTAGGGAACCCGATCTGTGCCAGTAGTCTGTAAATATCTAAATACTTTTTATAGGATTTCCAGTTTCGACATTGTCTAAAGAAGGTACTCCTCTGGGTGTCAATTTGATGTTGGTTTCGGTCTTTGGGGCCGATACTTAGGACCCATGTCTAATGGGAACCAAATTTTCGTTCTATCTGTACTCGCTTCCATCATTCGACTGTATCCTATAGATCGAATATTTGAACTTTAGGTAGAAACTAATGGGTGTAAACATGTGTTTGAGACATGTTATGTTTGATGGTTGCAAGTGGATGCAAGTGGTTGCTAGTGGTTGCTCGTGGATGCATATACACACACTAGGCACTAGATCGGCTCGAAAGCACTTTCATACTGCATATGGATGTGTGAGCATTTTTAAATTTTTATGGATGCAAAATGGTTGAATCAGCATATGGATGTTGCATATGAATGAGCAGTTGTGCACTCATATAGAAATGATATGTCTCAAGTAGGAAAATTTGCATACATATTGGACTCATGGCACTAACATGATTTGCATTAAGGAGGTCGACTGAATCAGTGGGCCGCCTGATTTTGCATTAGATACGGACATGAACACACACTGTGCATTTAAACATGAAAGCATTAGAAGTCTATAAGGACAATGGATGCTTGTGGATGATGGTTGAGTAGATGGGTGATTGGATGGTAGGACACATTCTTCTTAACTTGAAGATTTCGGGGACGAAATCCTTTTAAGTGGGGGAGAATGTAACACCCCGTGTATTCTATAGCTGTGAAATTAACAAATTAAAGTATAATTAATTCGAAATCAAAGAACTAAGGGAAACAGGTTACGCCATTGCGTTCTTCTTGAAATTCTGCTTGAGATAGAGTCTGAGTTTGCGTAAATTGGACTCCGTATGAAAAAGATATCCTTAAATTAAAAATTGCAGTAAAACATGGAAAAAGAGGAATGAGAAAAGAATAATGTTTAGCATTGTTCTAACTTTTGTAAGCAAAAGACTTAGTAGCTCATTTGGTTGGAACACATGACTTGCATACAAGAGGTACAGAGTTCGATCCCCGCCAGCGCCTTATTTTTGTTTTAGGGGAATGGCTTAAAATAGCCTAGTGTGAATGCAGTTCAAAAAGTGGTTTAGTGTGAAAATGGGTAATTGGGAAGATAGATAAAAAGAAAAAAAAAGAAATATATATATATATACATATACGTATACATACATATATATATATATGACATGTACGTATCATGAGGCGTATGTTGCGCATTTTTGCCTGCCAAGAATTGTTTTTTTATAAGTGGCCTTCTCTAATTGGATTCATGACAAATTAAAGGAAAGAAATATTTAACATATTCGTACATATGTGCATTTATGTCATAAACATACAAATTAAATAAAGATGTGTGGATGCAAGCAGTGAAAAGAAAGGTTTATGCATAATATTTGTATGCAGTAAATGGGGATTTTCAAAGAGGAAGAATATGAATAGGTTAGACTTAATTTTCTATTAATAGGAATGTCATTTATAAACCTGCAATTGACATCAATGTGGCACTGAATAAGAAAAATATGGTATGTGATATTATTTTGTGAACATAACATGCAAGCATATTAATATGACGAATATTTATCTGGCATTTAATTTAAAGATATGTCAATAGGGCATTGATTTGAAAACATGCTATTAACATTTATCTGTACATGTTAATTTGAGAAATATATAAATATGTTGAGAAATATATAAATATGCTAATTTACAATGAAAAGGATACATTAATATTGTCATTCTTGTTAATTGACATGTATATATGAATAATTAATGTATACGGTAAAAGGAAAGATGTATCTATTAAATACGTATTTATGTTTGATGGATTGGCAATAAATAATGAATGTTGATAATGTACATTAAGGGAGTAATTATGGCATAAGTGTGTTAGGAATTATTTATATATAGAATTTATCCTAAATGAGAAATGTGTACATTGTAGGAAATATATATATATGCTAAAACATGGAATTGCATGTAATTGGCCTCTTTTGAAATTGATGGCCTTGATTTACCCTAGCATCATCGGACGGCTCAAATTAACTTGCAACTCTATAAAAATGACCCTAGACTCTACCTAGGTTTCTTACACAATTCTCTAGCCTCCATTGCTCTCTTCTTCTAATAAAAATAAAAATAAAAATGGCGTCGCTGCTCTGCTGGAATTAAAACTAGAAGATAATCAACATCAACCTAAGCAACTCAATTCAAACTAGAGATTAAAGTTTCTGTAAAGATTCTACAACAAGTTAAAGTTCTTTCTTTAATCCAATCAAGGCAAGTACAGTTATTCTCCGCTATAAACGTTAATTATAATTTTGATATGCATTTAAATATGAGTTTGAGGTTGTATTCTCTTCTGTTAGATCTGTTTTCTGTGACTGTTCTATATTCCTTTCTTCTTTTCTGTTTCTATAGCCAGGCTACCACGAGCCTGTGCCTAATCTCATAAGAGATGAACGTATGAACGCAAGTTTTGGGATGAATGATGAGAAATTTGACAAAACCAAATTGAATGTATGACTTTAGGACTGAGGCATAAAATATATTGGACATATGACTTGGGATTGGATGCATAAATTTGACTATGAACATAAAATTTATGCATGTTGTATGCATAGTTATGTTGTAATTTAGACCTGTAATTAATTAGAAAAAAATAAGCATATGTTATAAACTAGTTTTAGACCTATGCATATTTTGTGATAAAAGAAGAAGAGGAACCACTGTAAAGATTACATATGATTTGAGGCTTTGGACAAAATGCATATAAAAAGGCAAGATCTGATTTTTAGAGGATATGGTTTAAAGATTTATATTATTGGGGATAGTTTGCATAATGATTCATGACATGAAAAGAAGGAAGATATGGAAACTTAAGATTTACTTTAATTAGGATATCTATTATTGCAATTACACCTAAATAGGGATTTTTGGATATATGACATGCATTGAAATTAATGGTTATATTTGGTATAATTTATATGTGAATCTGCTGTAAAATGCTAGTTTAACAAAAATTGGAACATATGTTATATGGCAAATTATGTCCATATTCTGCGAGTATATGTTGTGAATCATGACAATTATGTAGGCATATGAATTTAGGCTAATTTATGACTAGGCAAGGCATGTAAATAGAACCTTTGGAAATATTAAATTTGCTAAATCTGCTAATTTGCCAAGTTGCCTAAACTGCTAGTTTTGTTATATTGCCTAGACTGCTAATTAGATTGAAATGCCTAATCTGTTAAATTTGTCGGTTGAAATGCCTAACCTGTTATATGCAAAATTCTGCTAAGTTGCTAAATCTGTAAAATCCGTTAATTCATATAAAATCTGTTATCTGCTATGTTGATATAATCATTCTGTTATTGATATAATCTGAATTGGCATATATATTGGACGTGCGCATAAACGGTAAATAATTAATTAATTGGCCGCAAAGATGAACATGGCTAACTCGAGGTTAGAATGAGTTTGCGGCGTAAATCTGCCCGGAACCGCCCGGCACATCCAGTGGCCGCAAACAATAGGTTCTAATGTGAGAAGTTAGTCATAACATGCGTAAGACACGAGGTTAGGTCTGGCTTGTGGCAGAAGTCTGCCCGGAACCGCCCGACATATCCAGCGGCCACAAGGTACCGACCTAATGTGAGAGGTCTGTGCATTAATAATTAATTAATGCAAATCTAAGATAAGAATGACGTCTAAAACGTATTGGGGAAAATAGGGTTAAACCAATGGGGTTAATAGATGTAGTAAAACCCGTCCATGAATCTGTAGGCCCAATACAAAGTTAGACAAATCTGAAAAGTCTGTACATCTGACCCGTTAGTCTGAAAACTTGTTAACTAAATTTGTGAATTAGTAAATATGAATTCTGTATGTCTGAACTTGTAAACAAGTTAATCTGAAATCTGTTAGTCTGGGGACACAAGGTTAGGAGGGGAATTACTTGTGTCATCTGTTGTTTGGGACCCATATTAGTCAGTAACCCTTTCTGGTATCAAAACTTTGACCCAACAGTAGGTAGGATCCGGGCACGCTTACTGAACTAATTATAAGTGGTTCATTCTGATAATGGCGAGGGGTGTTGATGGTGCGTTCCAACCGGGTCATGTGCGTGCATGGATCCCGGTCTGCCTCTGAGGATGTAAGACGCCGTGACATCTGTAAATAGGTCTGTGCCAATTGGTTGTCACTTTAGGGAGTGATACACCCTACTGTGGGGCCGACACAGGATATTTATGTATTAGGGAGCCGATCGCTTGGGGTAGGGTTTTAGGGTACGCTTAGTTCTGTCTGTTTCTGTTGGTACCGTCTGTTTCTGTTGGGTGGTAACACCTGTCTGTTTCTGTGTGGTACATTCTGTTCGGGTGGTAAAGGCCCATTACTAGTGTACACCTAATTCCACATTCTGTTTCCATAGGGATAAATCTGTTTCTTCTTCTGTCTGTTTCTGATCGGGTAGTAAAGGCCCATTATTAGCATTCTGTTTCTGTTAAAGTATTCTGTACCCGTTCCTGCTTCAATTTAGACATTAGGGTGACACCTAATTCTGTTATACTAGTATTAGTGCAGGGAAGTGTAAAACAATAGTTTATATCATTCTGTTTTTCTGTTATATCTGCTACACCTGTTATAGTTATCTCACATCCAGTTTTATGTTCATATCATATTATTATTATCTGTTCATATGCTGAAAATCACTGGACTTGCCAGACTTTTTGTCTGACCCTTGTTGTTTCGCCTTCTTTCTTCCGTTTCCCCCCCCCAGGTTATCCAAGGAGGGAAATACTTTAGCTTGATCCGGATTTCTCTTTGCTTGAAGTGCTTAAAGTATGGCTTGGCTCTGTATAGCTTCCGTTCCATGGGGATTATGATTTTAAACTATGCATTTTGAAGGCTTTTGTACAAGACTGATATTTTGTACTTGAATTCTGAAATTGAAAGGATGTAACCATACTAATTTCTGTTTCCGCTGTAATAAAGTTAAAAATTTTCAAGTACTGTTTTATCTGTCTTGTAAGTTTCTGTTCTGTTTACTAAAATGCTCCACCAAAGTTAAGGCATTCCCTTTGTGAGTGACCTTAACGGAGGTGGGGTGTTACAGTATGTCATAATGATGGCAAACAATCAAGCATAGCAACCATCCTTACATCTCTCACTTAGTGCGTAAAGCATACTATATCCACTGCTTTGATCACCCAAATCCTTGCTATGATCACTCTGCCCCATGGAGTCATGATGGCTCCACTGCACTGATCCATAACCACTAATCCCTTGCTATGTCCACTCTGCCCCATGGAGTCATAACAACCCCACTGCACTGGCTCATAGCCTTGCTACAATCACTCTGCCCCATGAAGTAATAACTACCCCACTGCACTGATCCGTAGCCTAACATCTGTCTTGGTGGTGGATCAAAGTTATGGATGTCGATAACCCGTTAGCACACGTCCCGCAGCAAAGTCCAACCATGAAGTTAACTCATTGGTTCCCAACTAGATCCTGAGTACAAACTTCCCATTTGGACTACCTTTGCATCTCGGGTTTTGGTCTTCTCCGGATCAGTTTGGAACAAGCTTCTATTCAGATCGACTCTCTTCTTCTTGTTCATTCCATGGTCGTCAACTCTGTTTGGGTCGGGTCGTGCTCCCCCATCGGGTCAGATCGTGGTGCTCCAAGCTGGGACGTGTTGTCACACTGGTTCGGGTCGGATAGGACTCCGGTTCGGGGTCAAACTCCCCTTGGCCTGTGCAGGCGGGTCGGCTTAGAGATTGATGCTTCCATCGGGTCGGGTCGTGCCACCATTCACGACAGGATCGGTCAGAGAGCTTCAGGTGCAAGAAGTCGGGTCGGTCTCCATCATCACGAGCGGGTCGGGTCGGAGAGGGGGCGATCCGATCCGGTCTGGCTCCTGCATGTTTTTCCTGCAACTTACAGCGACCGTTTTTACGTCACACGACGGCATTTTCGACCATTCTAATCATTCTAGACAATTACAAAACATCCCAAACAGTCATAGCAACATGTATAGTCATCCACAAACACCAAAAAAACAAACAATCATGATAATATAGATCAAACATACCCAAAAACCCATGTTTTCCCTTCAATCATGTTTAAGTATAACTAATGATAGGGTTAGCAAAATTTAACCAAATTAACCCAAATTTCTAACAGAGACCTGAAACAATATTTTGAAATTTATAAATATTTTTCCAGAATTTAATCATGTATAAATTCACTAATTATCACTAATTAACCTTAATTAGTGTAAAAACAATGCTAATCACTCACCTTAGCCACAAATAAACTCAGATCTGAAACTTTTGGACAAAATGGTTCAGATTCCAATAAACTCCAACAGCTCTACCTTGATTTTTGTGCTAATCCACTTTGATTTGATGTAGATTTGGCTTAATTAGCGATTAGAAGGTGATTTTGGGTGTTTTAGCAAGTGAAGGCCATTGCTAGGGTTCAAAGGTTGTAAGTGGCGGCTAAGAAATAAAATAAAAACTGATTTACTAACTCATCTCAGCCCTCCCATAACCCTAATCCCGAAATGGGTTATGGGCCCTCTTGCTAATCACCCTAATTAGGCCCGGTTAAGCTGTTTTTCACCCTTTAAACCTTGTTTCAGCCATATCTCCCAAACGGTGAGTCCGTTTGGCTAATGTGACCACTCTACGGAAAGGTAAACCATCATCCAAATCTAATGGAAATAGTTTCAGGTCAAAACTCCTTAACAATCAAAAGTTATGGCCAAAACAAGAATAGTTAGGGACAAAACGATCATTTAAAAATCGGCAAAATCATGAACATGGGAAATGACCCCAATAGTCATCTCCCAAAGTTACATGACCATACGACTTTGTATGTGAAAGAAATAAATATTCTACGATCCTTCGATGCGTAGAATGCGGGTCGTTACAATATGCACCTTTGCAGAATTAAAATTAAAGAGATCACAATTGATCGACATGTTCATGAGATGCCTACTGCATCACAAGTTGTCGCCATAATGGTAGGCGACAAATCCGATGTTTTACAAGGTAGGGACATAATTTTCAGAACACGGTCTGGAAATCTACAACAGGTTCCAGATACAGTTGGATATTATGATCCACTTCAGTATCCACTGTTGCTACCCTACGGTCACCATGGTTGGGATTTGAGCTTACACAATACTGGAAACAATGAAATTAGTTGTGCATCTTATTACTCGCATCTTATACAGGTACATTTATGGTAATACAATTTCATATGTCAATACTGTTGAACTCAACTCAATTCGTAGAACTGTCGATCTAAATGATTATATCTCAACATTGCAAACTTTTTTTATCTTATGTTGACAATATGTTTTGCCCCACTTATATCATGTTAGGTTTGTTCACAATTATTTCACACTACATAGTAATATTTTCATATGCATCTTATCATTAGTACTCATTGTTTTTATTCTTCTTGATTCACAATACTTTCCATTTCATACCTTCTTTTATGTACTGCTTCAATTCTGTTTGATTATATCGCTTTCCAAATGCGTATTATATTTTTTTTATGACCTTTACATTTGGTAATACCTTCATTTTCTCCCAGATACGACCTGGAGACACATTGCTTCTCCTGCTTACCGGCCGACTTTTTCAACAATATGTGGTAGATATGTATGTTAAAATAGAAACGACGAGACTGGGATATGTTCGTACTTATCAAGATAAAATAAGGGCTGATTTGTATCAAGGGATGCAGGATGCAGTGATCGCAGGCGAAACATCGACCAGTATTTTACGTATTCTAACGCTTCCCTATTTAGTTAATTTCCACTTGCTTTATACATCCTAATCTTACATCTACATCTACATTCTCAATGTCAGCTAATGTAGGCATTAAAAAAATTCTTCCATCATCTCATATTGGTAGTCCACGAGATATGCATCAACGCTATCAAGATGCAATGGCCGTAGTGCAAAGGTATGGAAAACCTGATTTTTTTGTTATGATTACAAGTAATGCTAAATGGCCTGAAATACTTAACGAATTGCTTCCCAGACAACTACCGCAAGATAGACCCGACATAACAACTAGAATTTTCCATGCAAAATCAGAACAATTAAAACATGACTTATTTGACATAGGCGTTTTAGGCAGGGCTATTGCACATGTACACGTTGTTAAATTTAAAAAAAAAGGATTGCCACGCGCACATATTTTAATAATTGTAGCTGAGAACGATAAGATTAGTAATCCCGAAGAGTATGACTCCGTTGTTAGAGCTGAAATTCCATGTGAAGAATTAGAACCTGGTTTACATGCAGCTGTTATAAAACACATGATTCATCATCCGTGTGGACATTTTAACAGTAATGCCACATGCATGAAAAATGGTGAGTGCAAAAAAGGATTCCCATAACCATTTGCTCCCGTTACCGTACAAGGAAACGACTCATACCCAATATATAGGAGACGTGATAACATGACACAAAAAAATTCAATGAATAACACAATTGACAATCGTTGGGTAGTGATATATAACTCGTATTTACTACTAAAATATGACTGTCATTTAAATGTTGAAATTTGTTCGAGTATTAAATCCGTTAAGTATCTTTACAAGTACGTGTACAAAGGGTCTGACCGCGTTTCCGTAGCTCTTTCTACCTCAACAACGATGAATTATCTAAATTTGCTAACGCTCGATGGGTTTGTCCACCTGAGTCGTTATAGAGAATCTTTAAGTTCCAGCTTAATAGCATTATACCTTCTGTTATTGGTCTGCAAATACATTTTCCAAATAGACAACAACTGCATTTTTCTTCATCCGAGCAATTGAACGATATACTAAACAACGAAACTAGAACTAAAACTATGCTTACTGAATATTTTAGTACAAATGTTAGCGATGAAGAGACAAGATAGTACTTTTACCACGAGTTCCCACAAAAATATTGGTGGGACAATAAACATAAGTTATGGATTCGTAGACAAAATAATCGTAGGGTTATAGGTAGAATTTATTCCGTTTCACCCACTGAAGGTGAACGCTATTTCTTGAGATTACTCCTAACACACGTTAGAGGCTCCTTATCTTTTACTGATTTACTTACCGTGCAAGGAACAGAATACCACACATTTAAAGAAGCCGCTGAACATAGAGGCTTATTAGAAAATGATGATGATATTTATGACTGCTTACGGGATGCTTCTAACACACATATGGCAACTGCACTTAGAAGATTATTTGTTACAATTTTACTTTACTGGGAACCAAATCATATGCGTAAAATGTGGGATTTTTTGTTTGAATACATGATTGAAGATTACCAACAAACATCTTCAATTACCGACATTACATATTTCACTCATGTTTGTCTAGCAGACCTTAACAGGTTGCTATAGCAGTACAACAAATCAGTTTTTGACTATGATTTTCCAATTTCTTCTGTTAATTTTGATTCTGCCTATAATATTTGTACTGCTATTTTGAATGAAAAATCTATCCTTGTACCACAAGAAGACATCGACTCTATTAATTGCTTAAATTCAGAACAACGACAAGCATTTGATGTTATCATGAACTCTATTTTTCATAACATAAATTCTGTTTTATTCATTGATAGGCCGGGGAGTACAGGGAAAATATTTTTGTATAAGTCTATTTTAGCTCACTCACGAAGTAGAGGTTTAATTGCAATTGCAGTTGCCACATCGGGAATTGCTGCTTTAGCATTGCTCGGTGGTCGAACTGCCCATTCAAGATTTAAAATACCAGTAATGCTTGATTCTTCTTCCACCTATTACATTCCTAAACAATCTGATATTGCAAAACTAATTTGTGAAACCACGATTATTCTATGGGATGAAGCTACAATGGCTCATCGTCATGCTTTTGAGGCCATAGATAAAACAGTTAGAGATATATGTAATACAGACAAACCATTCGATGGCAAAATCGTAATTTTAGGTGGTGACTTTCGACAAGTTTTTCCCCTTGTCCAAAATGGTACCAGAGCTCAATCTGTTGATGCATGCATTACACAATCATACATATAGTCAGACATAAAGGTTTTCCACTTGACACAAAATATGCGTGCTATATATAATCCTTCATATGTTAGCTTTGTTTTACGTATTGGAAACGGAGATGAACCGTATGTGCATGATGACATGATCAGACTCCCTGATGATATTATTATATCGTCGAACAATACAAACCCTATTTATTCGTTAATGACCATGTTTTCCCAGCAATTAGCAATACAGTATATGATGCTACTTCTATTTTGAATAGAGCCATTTTGGTCCCCACAAATGAAACTGTTGATGCTATTAATAATACTGTTGTTGAAATGCTTCCCGGTACGGAATATATGTACTACTCATTTGATTCTGTAGAATAAGACACACATACTTTGTATCAACGTGAATTCTTAAATTCTCTTGCACCAAGTGGACTACCACCACATAAAATTTCTCTTAAAGTTGGTTGTCCAATAATGCTTCTTTGCAATATTGACCCTAAGATAGGATTATGTAATGGAACAAGGTTAATATGCCGTGTTTTCCACTGAAATCTTATTGATGCTAAAATTGCAGTTGGTCATTTCTGTGGTACAAGAGTTTTTATTCCCCGAATACCGTTAAAGACTTTGGAAAATGTTAGCATGCCTTTCACACTTATTAGAAAACAATTTCCTATTAAACATGCTTTTGCTCTTACGATCAACAAATCTCAAGGACAAACCATTCCGACTGTAGGTATCTACCTACACCAACATGTTTTCACCCAGAGTCAGTTATATGTAGCCTTATCTAGAGGTATTGCACTACAAACAACAAAAGTTTTAGTCCAAAATGGAACCATTCCATGAAAAGATGGTACGCATATGAGAAATGTGGTTTACAAGGATGTTTTACTAACATGTACTTCAAACATGAGTTAGGCATTTTGTTATCGTACCATCTTCATTTCGCACAAAGTAATCATTATTGTTCACGACATCTATCTATTTGCACTTTTATATTTCCCCCTCTGCTACATCCATTGTTCAGGCTTTTTTTCCGCTCTTAACAAAAGTAATGTTTTCCATTCCTTATTCCTCTCACTCACAAGCATTAAACTTTCTAAACATGTTGCGTTACTTTAAAAAAACACATTTTTAACTCCGCCATCAAATGTTAATTTATTTGATGCCGGTATCAAGCCCAGAAAAGGAGGAGAGGAAATGTTTATTTACTGCTCAACCCGCTGGAAATACTCTCCATTTAAACACCGCAAGTATATCTGTTCATTTATGCATTCCGTATTACCTCTGTTTATCGTCCCTAATTTTCTGCTTCTTTCTTGCAGACTACTCAACAATCTGCTTTCGCATGACCACATATACCACTTTGACACAAACTTATTCTGCATGCACCTCAATACCAAATTGCCTTTCCTCAGTTCATCGATCCATGCAACACATCTTCAACAGGTTCGAACCGGTGATATATTCATTACTGTACATTTTTCATATCAACTGCTATGACCACTCAACAAACAGACATTAACTGTTCAGTCATAACAATGTTTAAAATGAGCACAATCTCAATGATGTTAACTGGATTTATAATCTGTGAAATTTTGTTGTACATGAATTTAATAAGAACAACACTTCTTTTTAATGCCATCAACTGTTTTGTCTGTTCTCTAATTTCCCGGAATTTTTTTACTCATTTACTCCTTCGTTTTGGTTCTACAAAGTTGCCGTTTTTACTCTCTCACGATATTGCTCCCTACATTTGCCATTGGACATCAACCATTCATTTAGAGCAGGTGGAATCAGAGAACAAAGGTTTTTAGAACTCATTCCCATTCAAATCAATACAATACAATTACTCGTATGCTTATGTCAAACATTATGCTCTCTATTCTATAATTTTTGACTCATTTACTCCCTCATTTGGTTCAAAAACTGAATTCATTTATTTCTTTCCTAAAGTATGACCGTAAATCACTTGATATTCGACCGGAGCTCAAATAGTCGATCGGAGGAGGAATGACATAACCGACCTTTTCAGAATTTATAGCCAGTCTAATCGATATAACACAAATAATGTAAGCTTTACTATAGTCTCTGCTTTATATATGCTCTCCATTCTCTATTTTATCAATTAGTTTTGATTCGTTTTGTCTCTACTTCAGCTCTATACGATTTCTCGTTTTCAGTTTTGCGGAATACTGGGTTTGCTTCCCACTACAGATCAAATAATCATTTGGAGGACGAGAAATTATACAACAACGGTTCTCAAAAATCATGCCCATTGAACTCAGCACATCACAGGTAGCTGTATGTTTACCAACACATTTTATCTTTTTAACTTCAGTAACTGATGTATTTCTTACCCGTCATGATGCCAATCTTGGAGATTGAGCATGCAAACCATGGAGATTGAGCATGCAACTAACCATGATGCCGGTCTGTCATAGAAACATTCATCATTTCAGGATTCCATAGTTGAAACACCTACATGGTACGTTATCACTCAGTTTTCGTACATTACTAAAGCCTTATACATTAGTCATATACGGTGCATGCCCAATCATGTTATTGGACGTCAATAGCCATTTTTTCATATTATCCAAATTTGTTTTACTATTTAATAATTCTCTACTATTCTCCCTATTTCATGTTTATATATTAATTCCATATCTGATTTTTACCATCATACCTTATATATATAACGTAATTGTGAAAATGTTTTATGATTACGCTTAATTTTTTTCCTGCAAGTTTACATCGACTATCAAAAGAAAAAATTTAACTTTTCCAAATTTAATTCTTTTAAACTGATCCACTATCTGTGTGTATGAGAAAATATATTATACCAAAGTCTACAATGTGAGGTAATTTTATATTTATGTTACAATACGGTTTTAGCAAGCGATGTGTCGTAATTTCTTAAACATGATACCTATTACATGCAACCGTAAATTTTATGATACTTTGTTTAAATTCAATTATGAAAAATAAATTTAAACACCCTCAAACACCCTAATTGTGATAATTTATTTAACTCAGGTTTTTATGTCGATGGAGTATGTATATTATATATTCATATTTTTACATACATACATACATACATACATGTACACACACACACATATATATATATATATATGTATACCATTTTAACATTCGTTGATGTCAACTGACGGATTTGAGTTATCGTGGCAAAATAATTGTCATTTTGATTTCTCAGATGTAAGATTTCCATATGATATTACTGTAATGATTTACATTAGCATTAACTTCGCATAACATTATCCAATTCTATAATTGATTGGTGATACTAAAGCTTCTCCTCCCTCTTATTTTTAACGTTGCAATGGTATAACAATAAACACGTCAATGTAAAGCTGACCAACCATGCTAGTGCTATCATATAAACTAGAAATATAATGAAAAGTTATTTTGTTGTCTAAACAATTTTTTTTCTAATATAACAGCTACTTGAATTTATATCACATGTTGTTTATACACATCATAAGTTATAACACACAAATCTGTCGAAATATACCGAAAGCCTGATAACAAATGAGAAGGACATGCTCCATTTTTGTTACTATTTGCATATGTTTTCACATGGTCAACTTTACTCTGTCTAATTGCATTATACTACACAATTAACTAACTGTTTCTTTTTACCATGCAGCTAAGTCTCAACGGCAAGCACTTCTTCACATTCACCCATTAAATTTTCTTTTACATACTCAAAAGAAGAGTTACAGTCTATCCTTCAATTTTGTATAAGGTGAGTGCTCTATGGGCGAAGAACTATAAATATGATTTCTCCTTTTCAGTTTTGCGGAATATTGGGTTTGCTTCCCACTATAGATCAAATAATCATTTGGAGGATGACAAATTAGACAACAATGGTTCTCAAAAATCATGCCCATTGAACTCAGCACATCACAGGTAGCTCTATGTTTGCCAACAAATTTTATCTTTTTAACTTCAGTAATTGATGTATTTCTTACGCGCCATGATGCCAATCATGGAGATTGAGCGTGCAAACCATGGAGATTGAGCGTGCAACTGACCATGATGTCGATCTTTCACGGAAACATTCATCACTTCAGGATTCCATAGTTGAAACACCTAAATGGTATGTTACCACTTCAGTATTCGTACATTACTACAGCCTTATACATTAGTCATATACGGTGCATGCCCAATCGTGTTATTGGACGTCAGTAGCCATTTTTTTTTTCATATTATCCAAATATGTTTTACTATTTAATACTTCTCTACTACTCTTCCTATTTCATGTTTATATATTAATTGCATATCTGATTTTTACCATCATACCTTATACATATAACGTAACTGTAAAAATGTTTTATGATTACGCTTAATTTTTTTCCTGCAAGTTTACATCGACTATCAAAAGAAAAAAATTAACTTTTCCAATTTTAATTCTTTTAAACTGTTCCACTATCTGTGTGTATGAAAAATATATTATACCAAAGTCTACAATGTGAGTTAATTTTATGTTTATGTTACAATACGGTTTTAGCAAGCGTTATGCCGTAATTTCTTAAACATGATACCTATTGTATGCAAGCATAAATTTTATGATACTTTGTTTAAATTCAATTATAAAAAATAAAATTAAACACCCTAATTGTGATCATTTATTTAACTCATCTTTTTATTTCGATCGATTATGCATATTATATATTCATATTTTTACATATACATACATACATATGTATGTATGTATGTATGTATGGAAAGTCTAAAAGAACACAAAATATTGACACAAAATTAAATAAACAAAATCTGAACCATTGGATCTACCCATGAATTACACCTCACACATAAAGACAAACAAATCTTGTGGTCCAGATTTTGTGTACATAAATTTGTGTGTAATTTTGTGTCTCAATAGCCGCTCCCATATATATATATATATGTATATATATATATGTATATATATATATATGTATATATATATACATGTGTGTGTATATATATATGTGTGTGTGTATATCATTTTTACATTCATTGATGTCAAATGACAGTTTTGAGTTCTCATGGCAAAATAAATGTGATTTTTATTTCTCAGATGTAAGATTTCCATATGATATTAGTGTAATGATTTACATTAGCATTAACTTTGCATAGCATTATCCAATTCTATAATTGATTTGTGATACTGAAGCTTCTCCGCCCTCTTATTTTCAACGTTGCAATGGTATAACAATAAACACGTCAATGTAATGCTGACCAACCATGTTAGTGCTATCATATAAACTAGAAATATAATGAAAAGTTATTTTGTTGTGTAAATATTTTTTTTCCTAATATAACAGCTACTTGAATTTATACCATATGTTGTTTATACACTTCATAAGTTATAACACACAAATCTGTCGAAATATACTGAAATCCTGATAACAAATGAAAAGGACCTGCTCCAATTTTTTTTTTTTTTTTTTTTTTACTATTTGGCTATGTTTTCACATGGCCAACTTTACTCTGTCAAATTGCATTATACTACACAATTAACTAACTGTTTCTTTTTACCATGCAGCTAAGTCTAAACGGCAAGTACTTCTTCACATTCACCGATTAAATTTTCTTCTACATACCGAAAAGAAGAGTTACAGTCTATCCTTGAATTTCATATAAGGTGACTGCTCTATAAGCGAAGAACCATAAATATTGCATATTTTTATATTTATGTCGACATTACATACTTGGAATTAAGTTTATTATAACATATAACATCACTTATACAGCCATTCACAGTTTATGTATTACATTCGAATCCAAAGACCATTAGCTCACTTGGATATTATGCAACAGAAACTCCTTGCATTAAAAAATAAACAATTATACTCCTAAGTTATATGTTCCTTCTTAAGAATGTCAATTAGTGTGTATTTCTGTATCATACTGCCTTTACCATGCTTCAAGACAAATGACTTCAATATAAGTTTCACATTCAGTAGCCACATGTCCTTTATTTTTTCCAAAGTGTAAATGCAAACTACAACATGTAATGTCTCAAATTTTCATTTACGCACAGGCTCCTTTCTTTCCACAGAATTTGGGTCACATTTGAAACAATCAACCAATGCATAAACTCTGACTTATACAATTTGGAACAGGTACGTGATTAAACCTTTTTTTATTATTATTTCACCTGTTTCTGCACATGCTCCTCCAAATTATAGCTGACCCAATTTTCCTACTTTTTTTCTCCAGCACAACTGAGTCCTCATTTCGGCCTTTTTTTATCTCCTTCTTTGTCTCTACTACTACTGCTTCATCTACATTTACTCATCTTATCAGTGGTATTTTGCAGTTACTCTTTTCTTTTAACTGCTATATATATGCACTCCTACACTTCATTTTCTTCTCATACAATTCCTTTATTATATTACCGTCTGCCATTCTATTCTTCAAAAATGCCAAAGGTACATCTTCTATACACACATCTCTCATATTCTATTTTTTTTAATTCTTCTGCTCGATCAACTATTTTACTTCACTCCTCAAAAGCTAACTACTGTATTTAATGCTGCAGTCCAAAATTTCAGTGCGAGCTAACGACACCACGCCACCACCTACGGCTGAAAAGCTTCAACGCAAGAGCAAATGTGTTACAAGGAAGCATAGACCTTCGGCCTCTCACTCCACCGCTACTGTGTCTCACGTCCACCAGCAAACTATTTCACCAACTCAACCAGACATTTCTCCTTCCACTGATAATCTGGTTGGGATTTCTAGTGTTTCTACTACCACTACTCCAGATAACATTTCAGAAATTAACGAGGACGAATATTTCTGTTCCCCTAAATTGGTTTGTTATCAAGTTCTATTACTTCCCTTACATTCAGCACACTTATATGTTCGCTACTTATTTCTTCTTCTTTTTTATCCAGCTTGCAGATGTTGAGTGGGTTGAGAGAGAGTACATGGCCAGACAGTCAAATAAATAGTCGTGCAGCTTCCAAAATGTACCTGTGTTTCCGTTCGTCATTTTGTTTTGATTTACTGTTGTCTTCGTAATTATTAATTATGCTGTCATCTTTTTTTCTGCAACTTCAGCAGTAATAAAACTGCAGTCTGTCTTCGTCTGTAATAATTATCATGTTCTGCACTGATGTAATGACGTAGGTTTCCTGCTTTCATTTGTTATCTGAATACATTTTTTATCTACATGAACTGTTTTCTGCTTTTTTTCTTCTTCCAGTATTCCAGATTTTCTGCACACACATTGTTGTAATGACTGCTCAGTCTTTACTTCATTCCCAGCTTTGGTCAAATACATCTATGCACACGCCCATCGGGCATGCATATGTACTGGTATATATATATATATGTATGTATGTACGTATTTATGCACTAGACCTCTCACATTAAGCCTACACTTGTGGATGCTGGATTTGCCAAGCAGTTCCGGGCAGACTTCTTCCACAAGTTGACTTGACCTCGTGTCTTAGCACCATTACATATTTTATTTATGCACTTAGACCCCTCACATTAGATTTACCTCTTGTGGATGCTAGATGTGCGGGGCGGTTTCGGGCAGACTTCTACCACAAGTGTAATATAACCTCGTGTCTAAGCGCAGTTACAGTTTCCTATTTACTGTAAATTTTAGGCATATTATCCTTTTCACATGTTTACTGTGATCTAATTTACATGTCATCAAATTATGCCTATATTATGTCGAATGTCCTTTTTAACACGTATTTAATTCTATCCTGACATATAATCATTTAATCGGGTAATTGTTCAAATCCAACAAGTTAACATGTCATTTTCTCAATTCTACATTTAATAATTCAAATACATAATATGCCACAAGTGAATCATGTAATTATAACAACAGTGGTCGGTACTCATATTCGAACAAGTTTATTTTCGACATGTAAACATTCAACACTTTAACCGGTTCAAATATGAATTTTCCACATATTCATATTAGTATCTCAACTTGTTATAACAACATCTTAACACTATTAATTATACTGGCAAACTCACATTTCATGATAATGGGGAATGCTAAATGGTAATATATCATTATCTAAAATGATATAACTTAAATCCACTTACCTCATATGCTTTCCAAATCCTGGATCTGGTCCAGATCTAACATTCCATTGTTTTTCCCTTAATTGGATTCAGAATCTAACAACCATGGATCTACAATCTTTACTAAAATAAAAAGGGAGGAAAGAAAAGAGAATTGAAATAGACCAGATCTAGAAAATTACCTCACTTCGATAAGAGATATGAACACCTTTTAATTGGTTTTCATTCTTTTACTCCAGACCTAGATTCAGAATTTTCCTAAACTAATAATCTAAATTTTCTGAAGAGATTTGAGGAGGAAGAGGAATGGCAGAGCTTCTGCGTTGTCTCAGAAATATGAGACTTAGGGTGGGCTCTATAGGCTTATTTATAAGTATCCAGCAACGTATTTGGTCAAGAAACGAGTCCACATTCAAAAATCAGAATTGTGCCTAGATCTGAATAGGGGTTGACCCCTCTTATGCTATCGACCTCGAGGTCGACCCCCAAACACCCTAGGTCGACCCCCAAAATGGGGCAGTTTGGCTCCTGGGCCTTCCGATCGCTGTTTTGAAATATTTTTATTTGTTTGTATATATATAATTCTCTTGTGCTATATAAACTTCTAGGCTTAATAACTTCTTCATACGATATCCGTTTTATGCAAACCAGGTATCTATCTTGACCAGAATTCCGAGGTGGACACAATGGCGCAGTCCGTTTTACTTAATTCTCATTATTTAATTAAGTTACTCATGTTTTATTATCTTAAAAATACGGGGTGTTACAATATGCTTATGATTGTTTTGAATGAATTGGACGAGTATATTTCGTCGACTATGTCGATTGGAGAAGTTTTGGTCAATATTGGAGTTGCATAGGGATGGTGCAGGTTTTGGGTCGTTCATGGTGGGTCGTTCGGTCGCACTATGGTGTATGTCTTGGAGAACAAGACAAGACTGGGGTTGGTCGTACATGAGAAGACTGGGGTCTGTTGAGCGAGCATAAGGTCGAGCGAGCCTAGAGAAGCAGGGTCGGTCGAGCGAGCCTGGGGTTGGCCTCATTTCGGGTCGGTCGGAGTTTGTGTTTTGGGAAGCAAGTAGTAGTGGGTCGGTTGCTCCTGGTTGAATAGGTCGGTCGAGCGAGCAGGTCAGGGTCGAGCAGAAGTGCGGTTGGTCAAGCATTCCAGGGTCGATCTCTATTGTGATGTTGATTAGGTCGGTCGCACAGGGTCATTACGGGAAATTTTATTTTTCGGGTACGACCTAGATTTTAATAAAAAGGGCTTTTCAAAAAAAATTCGGGCCCATGCCGTAGCATAGTAGGCCCTAAATGCAGTGGTTGGGGGGCATTAACGCTATGGTTTATTTCATAGCAAATGGACGTAACGCTATGAATGGTGTTGAATCATATATCGATGTTATCAGGCTCAGTGATGTTGTGACTTCGAAGTGTACTCAAGTAGGAATCCCCAAGGGTACGATGATAGCACTAACGACTATTTTGCACTTAGGCCCAGTAGTAGTTTCCGAACATCGTAGATATCGTCTTGAATAGCTGTATATCCATGGTAATTCGGGGTTGAAACTAGAAATCTTTGTGTTCGGGGAATTTCTGGGTATAAATTAGTTTGCCATGATTAGGCCTCGTATGACATACTAGTTTACAATGAAGGGGTAAGTACGAGCCTAAAATATGGCGTAGGCTTTAAAATGACATATGAACTTATAGGGAAAAGTTACGGGGTTAATATCCATTAAATATTTCTGAGGGTTATTTTGACTACATGAAGGAAATGGTTGGACTAAGTCATGTGATGGAATAATTTTTAGGGCTTCTTGCAACCCGAAAGGTCAGTCATGTTGATATTCCTATTTTTTCCTTACTGCATCTCTAGGCAGTATTGATTCAGTTCTCTTTGTGCTATATATTACGAATATTGTAGGCAGTTGAAATATTTTCTCTAGAAGAGAGAGATTGGTTTTTGGATCTGTATTTGTGACGATGCTAAACTTGTAGCATTTTGGATAAAGCACATGATTTTGTGGGTATAAGTGAGAATTGAGTTTCACGGTTATAATTGGAATCTTTTTAAGCTAGGAAATCGTGTTGTCAACGGATTGGGATCTTTTACTCCCTATACCCTATCTTGAAAAGAATGGTGTGACTCTTATGTTGGAGCTTTCTTCATGTATTTTAAGGAAATAATTGGACTTTAGTTGTAATGAAAAAGGTTTTCGGAAAAAGCCACGTAAAAGAATTTTTGAAATAGTTGTCGTACCTTTTTGGCTTTTTGAAAGTTTGAGGGTTCATGTAACTTTAATGGGAATATTTTGTAAACCCGAGAAATTGAACTCAAGATTGTAGCTTAAGATTGGATACGAATTCACCATTTTTTAAGACACATTTTTGGGATTTGATGCTTATCAGAATTTTGTCAATTGGACGAAAGAGGTAAACCTTTGTATGACAACAGGATTGAGGTAAGTAATAAGTTTGGTTAATGGATATGTGAATATAGAATGAATAATTGTGTTTCTAGACAAGAGTGGAACAAGGAGGTGCCTTATGGAGATTTGTTGAACCGCTTTGAGTCGAATCCCCATACATATGAAATTTTAAGAAATGAGAATTTTGAAAGACTAATGTATTTTGATATGAGATTTGTATTTTGGAAATTTCATACACTAGAACAAAATTAAGTTTTAACTGCAATAAGTCTCATCGTTTCAAGTCGGAATGTTGTAAATGCGAAAAGAAAATCAAAACCAAATGTTGTTCAGGCAAAATTATAAGGCGGCCAATGAATTATTTGGCGTAGGGGTGAGCGTTCGGTTGGTTCGGTTTGTTTGGACGTAAAAAGACTCGAACCGAATTGAAACCGAAATTTTTTCAAACCGAACTGAACCGAACCAAATTAATTTCGGTTAATTCGGTTGGTAACCGATTTAACCGAATTTGAAGGAAGTATTACTATTCAAATGACGAATTCACTCAAAATAAAACATTAATTCATGTTTGAAGAAATTTTATATAGTAAATTTTATGTTTATGATATGATTTGATCTATTTGTAACAAATATCTTTATATTACATAACTAAACTAATAAATTAAAAGTACTACGATACCGTAAAATTAAATAATAAATTAAAAGTTTGGTTAATTTGGTTAAACCGATAACCAAAAAAATATTTTTTGCAAACCGAATACAAACCGATTTAGTTTTAAAACCGAACCAAACCGACCGAAATGAACCGGTTTGGTCGGTTAATTCGGTTTGAACCGAATATTGCTCACCCCTAATTTGGCGGGCTTTACATTCATTTTTGGGGCTGATCTCTTTACTTTTTATCTTTTTTTCCTCTCTTTTCAAAAAGCAAAATAAAAAATATGGGTTAAAAAAAGGGAAATCTCAACGGATTAATGGCGATGGGTAAGTGTCGGTGAGGTAATGATCGAAGAACAAGGTATGCTTTTTCAAAATTTATTTTGGTATTTGTCCTATTGAATAGCACTCTATTCAAAAAACCTTCATTGACATCTGATTTTAGACGAACACCAGATAAATTCTTTGATTATTTTATATTCAAAATTCGATTATTTCTATTTCAAGACAACGCTACAGGTTTTACTATGGGGAAATTGAGGTATCCAACGATTCAATATTTAAGGAATATCGAGCGGTCCTCGATGCCAAAATGTGTGATGAAAATATTCTTGTGTCAACGAGTATTCCAAAGACAATTTTATTGTTTCAGTTTTATCTTTCTGTAGCTGTATTGTGTTGAGTATTAAATTAGATATTTATGTGGTATATATCAGAGAATAATGAGCAGGACCTCTAGCTGTGTAAATTAATCCACTTTTTTTTCCTTCGTGGCCAGATTATTCTCTTTACCATTTCTAAGCTGACCAGACTTAGTCTGATTGTTAACCCTACTATCAACCGTAGGCACACCATTAGTATTTATAAGTGTAGTTGACGGGACTTTCATTGTTTAGGTGTTGAATTAGGTAGATGTAGAAATTGAGGAGCATAGGTTAAGTTTAAGGGTTGAGTTATGTTACTTGTGAGGTATGTATTAGAAGTCATGTATTAATATAATAGTTTTTTCTGCATTTTAAATACAAAATGGGACAATAAAACCTTGAATCTTTTCTTGCTTTTTTTCTTCGTTGTCCTTTTAAGTTATTGCTACCAAACTTGTTGTCAATTATTTGCATTTTTCTACGTCTAATCTTCAAGCCTGTGATTGAATTTTTGCTACTTTATTATAGCCTATTGCTTTAGTTTTAGAAATTTTCCTTGAGTCGAGCATAACTTTCTTAACTTGTGGCTTCTTCTTTGATTCTTATTTTAAAATGAACAGTTCTTAAAGAAAGAAATCTTTAGTAGTTGTCTTTCTCCTTTTATAAGTGTCGTCAACACATTAGTCATGGTTTGCATTGGCAATACAGAAATCAAAGTCATGCTTTGACAATCCCTTAACCTGGACTATAATTCCAACAGTAGACTGTACCCAGTCTTAATATTTAGTGATATGTCATTCAAATAACTCAAAATCATATTGTTTCAAATTCTTTTGTTGCTACCCTTCATTTTGTGACCATGTCCTCAATTGTAAGTTTTATTTTATAAGTTATCTCAGATTTGAGAGCTCTTTCAAAAATGTGACTACTTATTTCAGTTTTATCTTTTATACTTAATGTTCTACCCAAATTTTTTTTATCCAGCAAAATCCTATGTGTTAACGATATTTTTTGTCAACACCGGAGATAGGTTAGCAGGGACATATTCAAATGAGGAAATGGTGGATTGGCTATTTTTTGGGTTAAATTGGATTACCACCCTAGATATTGAAGCTGGGAGGTATGGGATTGCCAAGAACAATTGGAATGGATTTGAACTCATTGAATGAAGTACATCCTACTGAGGACATGTTGGGACGAAAATCCATGCTTATCTGAAAAACGAACAACAAACTGCAATGTTAATGATCAAAAAATGACAATATACACTTACAGAGCAATTTTCTCATAAGAAGATCCCTTTTTATTCAACGTTCACTGGGAGTACGTGGATGTCATAGGGAAAGTCCCTCAATTAATTTCAGTGCTAAGCTATTTTTGAGAGTACAAGCATTAAGGAAAAAATCGATCCTCAAAATGGAACCTCTGGGGTCTTATTTATAGTGGTTTAGGGCTTCTTCCGTTGATGGGCTATTGGGCCCGTGAGGGTCTTGGCCGATCGTTCTATCATCGGTTTCGAGTGCTTGGCTTCCGGCTGTCTTTGGATGGTAGTTGAATACTTGACATCAGCTCCTGAATGTATGCTCTCAGACGTAAGCTTTCGGATGTAGGCTTCCGGCTTTATCGTGAATACTTAGAGGGGCTTGACCTCATGGTGTATGTTGATAACTGCCAGTTCGAAGCCGCTACGGGTTTTGGTACTAGGTAGATTAATACGGGTAGCCTGTATCTCTGCTTGGGTCCTGGTTAGTTCTTTGACTGAGTTCTCATGAAGCATTTTGGATCGTTGAAAGGGTGGCTTCTGGTGTCACTTCTATTTTATTTGTGGATTTAGACTTCCGGTATTCGTACGGCAAATCCCCGGAAGCTGCTCCTGAATGATCCTTGCGTTTTCTCAGTTTAGTGCCTTTGACGCCCTCGCCTTCAGGTGTATCGATTCTTTGGCAGATCATTATCGAAGGTCCATTTGAGCTTCACCCAACTGGTTTATTTCTTTTGACTTTTTTGGTTTTGGATCAGGATTACTCTTTGTCACAGAATCTTCTGTCGAACTGATATCGTCGGAAGGATTTTGCTGGATTGACCCTGACGGATAGATCCTATCGGTCATGCCCTGTAGTTTTTACGATTCTTTCCTCTAGGAGAGTTTCGGTTGATGCAGCTTTTCGGATTATTTCTTCCTGCTCTTGCCCTTCCTAGTATTTGGCCCCACTTCCTATTGAGCTTTCGGTCATCCGACACCCCCTCAGCGCCAACTCACTTCGTTGTTGATTTTTGATAGTAACACTATTTCGATCAATGGTCAAATTGACAAGCTTTACAATAATTTTTTCTTGAGGTTGAGGCTGGTCAAGTGCTTCGCAGGATTTAAGAATGCAAAAGCTTCCGTAGGTTAGTTTATTGTAATTAAATCAAAGGGTCAGTTTCTCTTGCTATATTGTAAATTATTAATATCCATTCCACTTGACATATTTAACTACGTTTTTTGTTGATTTACTATGATGTTTTAGGTTTCTCTTTTGTGGTTGCATTCATTTGGCATTGCAAATTCTTGTACATCTGTTCTTTTGTGCTTCGTTAGGTCCTAAATCAGGAAAATGCGAGTTCCAAGCAGAAGTGGGAATTATCAGTAGTGTGCATCATAGACATTTGGTGAGTTTGTTGTTTATTGCATTTCAGGAGATCACATATTTTCTTGTGTATGAATATGTTCCTACAAGACTCTCGAGTTCCATTTGCATGGTAAGCTTTACTTTCTTATTTCTGCTCTGATGCGTTTATATCTATGTAGCATTGTAACTGTTTGGTTGTTACACGCTACACCAGTATAGGAAAAATGTCTTCTGCTATATTATTGGTAAAATGGAATTTGGATTCTGTTTTCTTTTCTTAAAGTTATTTGATAAATTTGTTATTTATATTATAGACCAAACAAACCATTTGTTCAATTGTATGTATAACAACTTTAATGGTTATCATTGATCTCTACTTGCGATCATGTAATCCTACTAATATCTTAACTTTATAACTCCAATACGAATCTGACTCTCATCAAACTCCTTAAGTTTGTAGAAATTTGATAACGTAACCATTGCGATTTTTGAACCACATTTTGAAGCTTCCACTGACCAAGTTGCTACTTTTATGATCTGAGTGAATACGACAAATTTTTTTGTTAGGCTGGTCCTGCAAGTAAAATGGTAGGTTCTCTCTAATATCTTATGTAAATGTCCTGCAACTCTCATTTTATGGATCTTTGTAGAATCAAAAAATAGATATGCTTCCATCTTTCTTCATTGGAGCGATTGAATTTATATGTAAGATGATATAACTAATTTTTTAAAAACTGGGTATGCATCAATTTTATATACCGTGGCACATATTTGAAATTGGAAATTAATGCCATATTTCGAGATGCAATAATTTTAGAGATGCAATAGTTTTCAAAAGTAAACAAATAAGTTTTTTTACTGTCTAAATGAAGAGTGCAAAATAGAAACCCATAATAATGTGGATATTAAAACTTTCTTATGCCTTGGTATTTCATTTATGTTTCCACTTTTGATAAGCCTTATGTTAAATGAGATATAAACGAGATTTGGTGTCTTATTTCATCTAAATGTGAATACGAGATATAGGTTCCGGCGAGGTAGTGGAGATTTAAAGCCTAGGCTATGCTGATGGCATATGGTTTATAACCTTATACCTAGCTTCAAGTACATTAAACTGCTGAAGGTAAGATGGGTTTAGATTATTACACATTTTGGAAATGCGAAATTTACAAAAGTTATCAACCTGTTCACTTGATTTTCCGCACCTGTAATGTTTGTCATTTCGCTGTTGTCCTTTGGTGATGACACTATTGTTTGAGTTACTAGCATATCCTAGAGTTCAGTAAATTAGGGCAGAATTAGATTGGTGGAACAAACGTGAACGAAAAGATAATGATTCTATATAACACTTTAACAAATTTTTACATGGTTGGTGAACTTGTGAAATGATCATTATCTAGTCCGTAGAATAGACAAAAGAAACGAAAAAGTGAAAGATTAAATACATATTGTTGAAGCAATCTGCATAATGGTTTGTAAACATTAAACTTTAAAGTTCTGTCCATGTTCTGAGGAATAAATATACACATTTGTTAAAAGGTTGTTGCTGATCATGGCCATGTGAATCAAATTTGTTGTTTTTTATCCTCCTTTTTTTGTATGCATTTATTTTTGTTGTTTAGTTTGTAAACTACTTAGCTAGATTAAATGCAAACTTGTGCTACGTTAAATCCATTAAATTATTTTTTGATGTTCTCATCTAACAATCTATGTACACCATTTTAGCTTTCTACCGAATAAAACTATGTTCTAACATCTTAGTGTACTAGTTAACTTTCTTAACATTATCCATGATCAAGTCAGTTTTCCTGCATGTTTTCAAATATTTAGGTTTAGCTGCATAATTTCATAGTTCATAGTATTTTATTTCCATAAGTCTTACATTATGTATTCTGTAGAAGCTTGCCTACATCTAACATGCAGAGTGATTCAGGAAATCGCACTTCAACCACTGTCAACTGGTGAAGAAATCGGGGAATATTTTGTAGGCACTTAGTTTTGGAAAAACGGCGTTGAGGTTGACAAATCATCTTACTTATTTTCTGCAACTTTTGTGCACACTTGCATACACATTACGCGCATGTGCGCACACATATAAGAGAAATTTTGGGTTATTCTATCATGTCATTTTTAAGCTTGTGCTTAATTTTGTATCCAAATAAGAACTATATGCATGTGCGCATACGTATTGGCCATTACTATAACACCCCGTAAAATACTAAAGTGTTAATAATAAATAAAAATAAAACAATTTAATAATATGGCGGAAAATGAGATTTTGCAGCTTTAAGAATTTGGCTACAAAAATCTTTTATTTGGATTCGTGGTGAAATTCTGAATCATTTTCATATATAATATGTTGAAAACGGTCAATGTATGAAGAAATTATAAGCAAATTAATTTGGACAATAAAACGTAGAAAATATTTAATCAGATGTGTAATATATATATATATATATATATATATATATATGTCCAAAATATATTTAAATAAAATAGGGAGAATTTGAAATTAAAATAAGGATAAAGTTATGGGGACAAAGAATATTATAACAAAGGAAAGAGATAAGAAAATTAAGCAATAAATTAATTAATTTAACACCTTAGCAGGACATACGCTCATTGGGCGTTTCAACGACCAGGAGGTAGACCGCCCCCTTAAGAGGGGTGCCGACAGCCTGGCGGCTACGGACCCCAATGAATCTATGTTGGTTAAGGTTTTCTAAAGGGATATATATATATATATAGCCAAGATTAAATCTGTATAATCTAATGACCTACGCTCACAAGAGCAACTATATATAGGCCATCATATCACACAACAAAACCCTAGCCACTCTATTCTATCTACCTCCATACTGTCCTTCTGCCATTGCTAAATTCCAGAAAAAAGTTTAAGAATTTCTTATATTCCTCTAACCTTTATTCTTGTCTTATCTCTAATCTAAATTCATATAGGTTTTAGTATGAATTATGGAATTTAGAATATATATATAAGATTCTAAAAAATGTTTCTTACATATATATTTGGAGGATTGGAGCATGTTTGTCACGAAGATTAGGCACCTATCCGAATCTGCAACAAGAATCCTACTTGTTCTTCCTTAGATCTGTGAGTGGAATATTGTGTTTTTAGGCATATTTTTTTTTAATAGATTAACATGTTGATAGCTATGCCTAAGAGGATTTGAAAATTGATAACATCAATACTAAAATCCCCAAATCCTCTATTTATGTTTGCGTATGAATTGTCAATTCATTGTTATTTGGGTTTATGGATTTGGATTTTTATATTGGATTGAGAACGAAAGGGGTGTTATTGTTGTTTCTACTTTGTGTAATCCACCCTTATGCACACATTTGATTGTAACCTAAAAGGGTTTAAATTTGGTTGTTTCATGATTTGATTAGGTATGGATTCTATTTTGAATACAAACGTGTTCGTACTTGAAATATATCAAATGTAAACATTTTTATGTACAAATGACCAAAAAGGGGTGAATGGGTTAAAGTGGAACATATAAACATACATGTATATATTATAGGTGTATGTTATACTCTATTTCTAATCCATTATTGAAATCATCCCAATAAGCCTAGGATGCAAGTTGAAGTTTGTATGTATGATTGTATTTTTCTATTCGCTGCTATATGTTATTATGCTCTTATGCCATCACGTCATCATGCCTAAATTGTAGCGATCAAGATATGGAAAAACTAACTTGTATACCTTAATTTGGACAAATTGGCAATTTTATCTCATTAGAACATTCTCTCGTTCATACGAATATTAATGTTAATTGTACAGTATAATTATTCTATTAATATAGCGTAATCAACATAAGTTACGTAACGTTAACGTAATAAATGCAATTATGATAGAATTCGAATTTTAAATGTCCCTATATATATATATATTGATTGTTTGTGTGTGTGTAAAATGGCTTTACATATATTAATAGACACACAGACACGAGGTTAGTTGCCGCTTGTGGTATAAGTCTGCCCGGAACCGACCGAAGAATTCAACAACCACAAGTGGGCCCAACTAATGTGAGATGTCTATGTTTCATGGGCCATTCAAAAACTTAGTAAACTATGACACGAGGTTAAACCTACATGTAGTAGAAGCCTTCCCAGAACCGCCCGATATATCCAGCATCTACATGTACACGGTTTAATGTGAGAGGTCTAGTGTGTGTATATATATCACTATATGTATACATATAAGTCTATTGTGTGTGAAAATAGGCAGGTTTACTACACCTTGAAAATGTCTTAAGTGGCAGACTCTCTTCCTGTCTAATATGGGTCTTAAGTGGTTAGGACTAGGATCCTTCTTAAGGTTTGTTCCTTGGAGAGGAGCGAAAGTTATGGGACCCACCGTTATTAGATTCAAAGTAAGGTTTTGGGTTCTCCTTCTCTAAAAGTGGTTAGGCATAAGTGGTAGTGGAGTGTAACGACCCAGAAAATCTGAACCAATTTAAAATTTTTAAATTGGCTAAAATAATGGATTTTAATTATTTAAAATAAATATTTTAAATAATGGCGATGAAAACTAAGTTTTAATCGACAATTGAAAACGAATATAATTAATTATAATTATATATAGAATTGAAAATGGCGCGGTAGTTCGATAATTCGATTTCAAACTTCAATTGAATATACCGGGTGCAAAACAATCCGGATTTTAGTGAAACCAAAACATTTAGGATCTAATTGGTGATATCTTTCTAACGAATCCGACCAATCGAAATTTGATAGCGGGAATCAAAAGATATGTCCAGTTGAAAATTCTGAATAGTCGCTATGGAATTCAGGCCCTTAAAAATGGATATTTTGCAAATGACCTCGGATTTCGACGAAACCACTTTTGTTGGATCCGCAGTGTCAAGTTATTGTTAGATTCCAAATTTCATAATTTTTCGAATCAATATGTGAGCGTGGCAATAGAAAACGCGTTTGACCAGTTTTAGTTGATTTTAATCGACTGGAAGTTGACCATTTTTCAAACGGTCTCAGAATTTGACGAAACTAGTTTTGTTAGGACCGTATCGTCAATACGAAGCTAGAAATTATTTTTCTGGAATTTTTCTAGTTAGTATGTGACCCCGGTAATTTGAAATGTGCGTTTAAAATTCAATATAATGATTTAAATGAAAATTCAAAAGGAAACTGATTGTAACGATCAAATCAGCTTGCGATACATATCCCATTGTGTTCGGAATAGGGGTAAAACGCTATGGGCGACAGGCGGTGGGCCTCGTTTCGAGGTCGTATGTGAAAGTCAACTTTTTGAATAATTAAATAATAAATATATATATATATATATATATATATTTTTATTTCCTCCCTCCCTCTTATCTTCTGCTTGCCCCCCCCCCCCCCCCGTTCGTTTTAATTCCAAACGAAGAGAAAAAAAAAAAGAAACCCTAAAAACCAAATCGATCGCCGCCTCCCCGTTCGAACCCCGAGCCGCCGCCCTTACCCTCGAAGCGCCTCCTCCTCCCAGCGCCCTCACCCCGAAGACCCAAGCCGCCACCAGACCCCAAGCATCGCGACGCCCCCCCTGGAGATCGAAGACCGCCACCACCGTTCGAACCAGCGAACGCCCACCTCGAGGAGCCTCCGACGAACTGCAGAAACCCCCCCCCCCCCCCGCTGTAAGTCGCTTTATATTTTTATTTTTATTTTTATTTTATTATTCTGTATAAAAAAAAACTGATTTTATAAAAGTATTTAAACTGATTTTATAAAAGTATATAAACTGATTTTATAAAAGTATTTAAACTGATTTTATAAAAGTATATAAACTGATTTTATAAAAGTATATAAACTGATTTTATAAAAGTATTTTAAAACTGAATTGTTTGTTTTAAAAAAAAAAAAGAATAAAACTGATATTTTAAAAAAGAAATTAAAACTGATTTCTTTAAAAAGTAAAAATCATTTTTTTATATATCGAAAGTCAAAAGTAAAAATCATATTTTTATATATCGAAAGTCAAAAGTAAAAATCATATATTTATATATTGAATAGCATCGTAAAAATTCGATTTTTACATGTGTAGAGAATACGGGCGAAAGCGACAAAAGGCGAAGATTTTATACAAAGAAAAGTCTTGAAGTTGGATAGCTATTGGTGAGATTTCTGATTTAAAAATTATATATATATGTGTTGAAAATGAAAGTGAATTGCTATATAATATATATATATATATATATACGCTCCCTCGTCCACAAACCATGGACGATATTTATTGGTTGAAATTGTGGTGAAAATTGAATGATTGTTTGGGATTGTTTGTGATTGATATTGGTTGATTGTGGTTGAAAAATACCCATTTGTGGTTGAGAAATATTTGGTTGAAACCACATAGGATTAGTTTGTGGAATTGAAATAAATATATACATGCCGCCTGCGTGCGAACTAGATGCATGATTCCCATTGTCAAAAACCGCGAGGTTTTAAGGTAGAGCGAGGAGCCGTACTAGGGACGGTGCCGGTGTAACTACCCTGCCGTTATGCTGCCGAAATTTTGAATAATATTTGTGTGTTTGAATTATTTTCATATGCTTAAACTATATTTATTCATTGTATTGAAAATATTCATGTGTTGAATTGATATTCATTCGTTGTTTAGAAATTCATGTGTTGAATGGTATTCATATTTTGAGATAAATTGTTCGATAATAAAAATCACATTTTTATCTATATATAGAAACTATTGAAAACATTCATGTGTTGAATTGATATTCATTCGTTGTTTAGAAATTCATGTGTTGAATGGTATTCATATTTTGAAATAAATTGTTCGATAATAAAAATCACATTTTTATCTATATATAGAAACTATTGAAAACATTCATGTGTTGAATTGATATTCATTCGTTGTTTAGAAATTCATGTGTTGAATGGTATTCATATTTTGAAATAAATTGTTCGATAATAAAAATCACATTTTTATCTATATATAGAAACTATTGAAAACATTCATGTGTTGAATTGATATTCATTCGTTGTTTAGAAATTCATGTGTTGAATGGTATTCATATTTTGAAATAAATTGTTCGATAATAAAAATCACATTTTTATCTCTATATAGAAACTATTGAAAACATTCATGTGTTGAATTGATATTCATTCGTTGTTTAGAAATTCATGTGTTGAATGGTATTCATATTTTGAAATAAATTGTTCGATAATAAAAATCACATTTTTATCGATATCTAAAAACTATAGAAAACATTCATGTGTTGAATTGATATTCATTCGTTGTTTAGAAATTCATGTGTTGAATGGTATTCATATTTTGAAATAAATTGTTCGATAATAAAAATCACATTTTTATCGATATCTAAAAACTATAGAAAACATTCATGTGTTGAATTGATATTCATTCGTTGTTTAGAAATTCATGTGTTGAATGGTATTCATATTTTGAAATAAATTGTTCGATAATAAAAATCACATTTTTATCGATATCTAAAAACCATAGAAGACATTCATGTGTTGAATTGATATTCATTCGTTGTTTAGAAATTCATGTGTTGAATGGTATTCATATTTTGAAATAAATTGTTTGATAATAAAAATCACCTTTTATCGACTATATGAACTATGTAAAATAACCTCGATTTAAAAGAAATGGTTTTATGATAAAAATTTCATTTTTACCACCAACTTGAACTATATAGAAGAATAGTGATTTGAAATGAATTGTTTTACAATAAAAATCACATTTTTATTGTATGCATAAATCGTTGAAATGTGAAGTGTTAAAAATAGCCACTTGTTCAAAATAAACATATATGAGTTGAAATATTCATTAATTAGCTAATGAAATGATTTGCACCTATTTATGTAACATTAGAATGAATGGTGTTTTTAAACCAAATAGAAATCAAATATGAAGTTGAATAGAAAATGAAAAATGATATGGACTGTATATATATGTACATGCATATTCATTGAACAGGTTATAGCAAAGGGGCTAGAGAAGAGGAATAAAATTTGTGCCCGACAAATAGGTACACATTTACTGATTTGTTTGGGTGATGATTTTGAGCCTGTTGGCTAGCCGCTTGGCTTTTTCTTTTTCTTTTTGAGATTAGAAGGACCGGGACGCTATTTGCGATTTCCCGACGCTCCCGGTACAGGGGAGGTTATGGCGAAATTTTTCCAAAATATAAGGTGTTAGAAAAATTTTTGAAGTGAAAACGATATTGAAATTGTAGAATGAACTATATTTATATAAATATATAAATATAAATAAAATTAAAACGAAACGAAGCCGTGCAGTTCGTATTTTGAAACCGTGATTTCAAACGACTAGTACGGGAAATCCGACCATTGGATTTTCCCGAAATCTCAACCGTCGGGTTCGCCTTGGAATAATCTTTCCAACGGCACCAACCTTGTAAAAATCCAACGGTTGGATTGTTTGGAATGTTTAATTCAAATCTGAAGAAAAACAGCGCCAGAAACGATTATATTTATTTATATATATAAATATAATTATATTAAATCGAATAACGACGCTGCAGTTCGTATTTTGAAATCGAAATTTCAAACGATTGTACCGGGAGATCCGACCGTCGGATTTTCCCGAAACTGGAACCGTTGGGTTCGTTTTGAAAAGACCTTTCTAATGATGTAAATTTTGTGAAGATCCAACGGTTAGATTTTCAGATATGTGTAAATCAAATCTGAAGAAAAACAGCGCCACGGCCGCCTTATGGCCCGAAGCGTCGTTTTGAATAAAATGGCTATTTTAAAATAAATAAAAATAGCGATAAATAGTTATAAAATACCATAAACGATATGGAATGGAAATAAACTGAATTTGCTTGATTTGTGTGGCTTTTGATGGTTGAATGTGTTTGGTGTGAAAATTACATTAAAGAACACAATTGGTGTTGTCGAATAATTTAACCATTGAAATAAATCGATTTGAAATTCTAAATATACGTGAATTATTTGGAAAGGCCGAGTTAATTCTCATTTCGAATAATCGACCGACGATTGAAATTCGAAGATGAAGACGATGGTCGAAGACCGGAGATCTTCACCTCGTTTGGATGGTAACCGAGGTCCTGATTGGGAGGCATCCCGAAATATGGATAATGAGTGGTGATCGTTCAGACGTACGTGTTGATCGAAGGGTTTGCGAGGTATTTAGTGCCTCCGGTTTCGTTCAGACCCAGAACGGACTTGTAAATGGACTGTGTGTCCGACATATGATTTATTCTGTGTGGCATGCTAAGATGCAGTGATCAGGACTTCTGTTGAAAAGCAAAGTCTTGTGGTGAGATCAAAGCACCGCCTGTGTGGCGTAGCTTTGTGTATAACGTGAATTCGCGAGCCTCACACCCCGGTATGAACCTAAAACGGGAGAGGACATCAGGGAGGACATGCGTTTCTTTCTAGCTAGGGTGGTGTCAGTGACCTACCAGCCCTGACATTTATATACTTTTCACCTATGTGGTTGTTGCTGTTGCGAGGCGCCTCGGTTTGGTCGGACGATCCGGGTCCGATGGAGTCATTCGTTGGCTCATTTACGCCCCAAAGGGCGGAGGAACGTATTGTTCAGGCACTATAATCCACTCCGTGTGGATCGGCCCTGACGATCCAAGGGGCAGTTGCGGCTGTTCCGGAGACATGGGCTAGATTGTCTCGAATTCGGTAAGGACTATCTTTTGCCTTGGTTCATGAAGGAAATCCAATTTCCAAATACGTGACGATGCGATTTCAGTTGTATATATACATTTGGCGACATAGTGGCATGGGACGCTCATGTCGTCTATGATTGATAGTTATGATTTGAAATTGTTTTCAAAACATATAAACACTAGCAATAATATCAAATGCCTTTGTTTTATTAGTATCAAGCATATTTTGGCCGTTATATGGTAAAACTCTATCCTCCGGTTTGCGTTGCATTGTGTGATGGGAACTGAGTCTTATAACGGCTTCATTTTTATAAAAAGCATAGCGATGTTTAAAAGAAAGATTTGTTTTAAAGCACTGGCAATCCAATGGAGTAAACCCGTTCCACGAAAGTGGCGTGGTCCTGTGATTAGCCAATTATATATGTGTTGAGTAGATTTCTCATACCAGTCCCATGACTGACTCGTAGTTTGTTTCACTCTCAAACTCGGGTGCCCCTTTTTCTACACGGGCAGCCTTGTATTCAGGTTTAGCTGGTTCTTTCTGGATAGCTGGAGCTGAAGATGGATTCTATCATTTATTTCTTTTTATGCTGTTCAGCTCCTATTGTACATATTTTGTTTATTTCCGCTGTAGACATTTATGTATAGCTGAACTGTATTTGTACTAAGTAAGATCCTGTATACTGTGTAACTCTGATGATTACTTTTATCCAGTATATTTTCTTGTTCATTCTGGCGTATTTATTTAATTCTGTTCTGCTATTATATGTTTCTGTGTTATATTCCAAATATAACCTTGTTTCCGTGAGAACGGGAAATCGGGTCGTCTCAACGTGGTATCAGAGCTTTGGTTAAGCTTAGTTCTGGAATATAACATTTGAACGAACTCGTCAGAAATAGAACCAGTAGTGTTCTAGGACGGGTAACTCAATACAGATAGGATCAGTAATATCCTAGTATGAGTAAAGCAGAATGAAATTACACCTCGATAGACACATTTACACTTCAAGTATTTGTCTCTATATTTTAAAATACCTTTCCTGTGACCTGACACTTGATCTGCTATTTGCAGAAGAACTAGAAAATGAGTGCCAAAAACAGAAGAAGTAATACTGACCCGGATATAGAAGCTCTATTCAAGAAGTATAGAAATCTGGGTGGAAAGCCGTTCTCGGGCGAAGAATCTATTATGAGAACACAAGCTTGGATTCGTTCGGTTGAGAAAATATTCGAAGCATTAGAGCTGAGGGATGACCAGAAAAGATTACTGGCCTCCTGGGCACTCGAAGATGAAGCTTTGTTCTGGTGGGATTCTGTTGTTAAGGATAATCCAGAAGGTGATATCATCTGGGACAGATTCAAAGTGATTTTCTTAGAAAGATTTACTCCTCCCGAAGCAACCGAGAGATTATGTGATGAATTTTCTTATCTAATACAAGGTGATATGACCATTCCCGAATATCATAAGAAATTCAATGAACTTTCTCACTTTGCTCCTCATCTAATTCAAAATCCGAAGAGTAAAAATATGAGATTTATTCACGGGCTTCAAAGGAAATACCAGAATAAGGTATTGGGGCATGTGAAGCTTCCTTTCTCGGAAATGATTTATATGGCTTATCAATATGAAGATCTAGATAAGAAAGGAATGTTATGCGACCAAGAAGGAGTCTATTCTAGTGACAAAACAGAGTCAGAAACTGATATTCCTGAAGCCAGTAAGAGGTCTGACGTCAGTAAGAAGCCCAAGGCAAACCGAAAAAGGGCCAGGTCCGAAAAAGAACTAGTAACGACCGCCACATGCAATAACTGCCATAAGCGAGGGCATTTGCAAGGAAAATGCAGATCTTTGAAGAAACTAAAGAAGAGTGAACCGAAGTCAAAGAAGAAGTTTCAGGAGACTAGAAAATGCAGCATTTGCCATCGGTTTGGCCATGTAAGACAGGATTGCCGGCTGTTAAAGCCAACCAAGGAGGCTCAAATAAATGAAGTAGCAGAAACTTCTGAGCCCTCAGCTAGTCAAGAAAGGGCCGACGTTTTAGAAGGCACGCTCAATGTCAAAAACATTCCAGTTAAAGTACTGTTTGACACAGGCGCGTCGCGAAGCTTTATTGCAAAGAGTGCAGTCAAGAAGTTGGATTTGAATTTGAAGAAGCTCAAAGAGCCAATGACTGTCCGAAATCCAGTTGGAGGTTCCATCAATCTTAGTTGGGTTTGTGCAGTACCCGTCTCTTTTTCTTGCTATAAATTCCCTATTATCTCTGTAGTCATGAATTTTGATGAATTCGATCTTATTTTGGGATTGGATTGGTTAACCAAATATGAAGCAGAGGTTAGATGCGCCGAGAGAGTCGTTAGAGCTAAGATTAAAACAGGGGGTTATATAACCATACCGTGTGAAGGTCAGACTTCAAATAGAAAAGATTTCTGGTCAGCTCTCGATGTTTCTCCAGCCCAAATTGAAAACATCCCTGAAGTTACAGAGAATATTCCTGACCTCATCAAAGACATTCCTGTCGTCAAGAATTATGCGGATGTGTTCGAAGAAGTTGTTCGCTTACCTCCGCAAAGAGAAATAGATTTCAAGATTGCTTTAATTCCAAATGCAAGGCCGGTAGTTCACGCTATTCGAAGAATGTCGTTGAAAGAGAAAGAGGAATTAGACAATCAAACAAGACAGCTAGTATGGAAAGGTCTGATCAGGCCTAGTTTCTCTGACTGGGGTGCAGCAGTGGTATTTGTCCCGAAATCTGACGGTACTCTACGACTATGCGTGGATTATCGTGATCTGAACAAGCAAACCATAAAGAATAAATATCCATTGCCGAGAATAGATGATTTGTTAGATCGATTAAATGGAGCACAAGTATTTTCACGAATGGACCTAGCTACAGGTTTCCATCAACTTCGAATTGCCGAAGAATGTGTTCCAATGACAGCGTTCAGAGGCCCCGACTTATTCTACGAGTGGTTAGTAATGCCATTCGGCTTATGTAACGCTCCAGCTTACTTTGTCGATCTGATGAACAGAGTATTCAGAGGAGTATTGAATAAATTTGTTCTGGTTTTTATTGATGATATTCTAATCTTCTCTAAATCAAAGGCCGAACATGAAAAGCATCTGGAACAGGTTCTAGAAATCCTCAGAAGGAATGTATTGAAAGCCAAGTTTTCCAAATGTATCTTTTGGCAAGATGAAGTGAAATTTCTGGGCCATGTTGTATCAAAAGAAGGAATCGCTGTGGATCCAAGTAAAATCACGGCCATTCAGAATTGGAAACAGCCCAGTACTCCCACTGAAGTCCGCAGTTTTCTCGGATTGGCTAGCTATTACCGGAAGTTCGTTAAAGACTTTTCGAAGATATCTGGTCACTTAACAAAGCTTACAAAGAAGCATTCTAAGTTCAAATGGACTCAAGAAAGTGAGGAGGCTTTCGAGGAGCTAAAGTTAAGATTAACCACAGCTCCAGTGTTAACCATCATCGATGGCAACCAAGATTTAAAAGTCTGGACTGATGCTTCTAGAGAAGGCCTTGGCGCAGTGTTAATGCAAAGAGGCCAAGTAATTGCTTATGCTAGCCGTCAACTTAAGCCACACGAGAAAAACTATGTAACTCATGATCTTGAGTTATTAGCTATCATATTCTCTTTGAAAATCTGGAGACACTATCTTCTCGGTGAGAGATTCGAACTGTTTACAGACCACCAGTCATTAAAGTATCTGTTCACTCAGAAGGATCTGAATTTGAGGCAGCAACGTTGGCTGGAGTTTCTTGCAGCATATGACTTTGAAATTATATATACTCCAGGAAAAGCCAATGTCGTGGCCGATGCGCTGAGCAGAAAGAATGTAATGATCGCCAGTTTCATCATTGCGACTTCGTTGATTGATAAGATATCGGCTCTCCAAAAGGACGACCAATTTATCAAAGGAATAAGTCAGCGAATTCGTGAAGGCAATGCTTCGGATTTCCAGTTAGACAGCGAAGGGATTCTGAGGTTAGAAGGGCGAATTTGCGTTCCAGATATTCCTGAACTCAGAAGAGAGGTGCTTGATGAATGTCACAAATCTAAGCTCAGTATCCATCCAGGTGTGAATAAAATGTATAACGATATCAAACGCACATTCTGGTGGAAGTCGTTAAAAAGAGACATCTCAATATATGTTAGTCGATGCCCCACTTGCCAGCTAGTCAAAAGTGACCAACAGAAATTGGTTGGATTATTACAACCGCTAGAAGTTCCTGGCTGGAAGTGGGAACATATTTCTATGGATTTCATTGATGGTTTGCCCAGAACCAGAAAGGGGAATGACAGTATTTGGGTGATCGTAGATCGTTTCACGAAGACCGCCCATTTCATACCTGTCAAATCAAACAGAACTGCTCAGAGTCTGGCGCAGATTTACTTCAGGGAAATAGTTAGACTACATGGAGTGCCGCTCAGTATAGTCAGTGATAGAGATACAATATTCACTAGCAAATTCTGGGAAGCATTTCAAGTCGAGCTGGGAACGAAGTTAAACTTGAGCACCGCTTATCATCCTCAGACAGACGGTCAGACTGAGAGGGTGAATCGCATTTTAGAAGATCTATTGCGGGCTTGTGTTATAGATTTCGGTGGATCATGGGAAGACCATCTACATTTGGCTGAATTCTCTTATAACAACAGCTACCAGGCGAGTCTGACAATGTCGCCATTCGAAGCATTGTACGGTAGACCGTGCCGATCTCCTGCTTGTTGGGTCGAGCCAGGAAATAGACTTGTGTTGGGTCCCGATATGATTCGAGAAGCTGCCGACAAAGTCGATTTTATTAAGAAGCGATTACTCGCCGCTCAAAGCCGACAAAAGAGCTATGCCGATAAAAGAAGAAGAGATATATCCTTCGAAGTGGGCGACTATGTATATTTGAAAGTATCGCCGATGAGAGGAGTTATCCGGTTCGGTAAAACTGGAAAGTTAGCGCCTAAATTCATTGGTCCGTTTCCTATTCTGGAACGGATTGGAACTCTCGCTTACAGGGTCAAACTGCCTGACTGGTTGCCTGGAGTTCATGATGTATTTCACATATCTCAACTTCGAAAGCACGTTCATGATCCAGACTTGATCGTGGAAGAAGCAGCTCAGCAGGATATTGAAATTACTCCAGAATTAGCTGTAAGGCAAGAGCCGCTAAAGATTATCGGCAAAGAAACCAAAGAGCTGAGAAACAAGAAGGTTCACTTAGTCAAAGTGCAATGGAGTGGAGATCCGCGAGATTGTACTTGGGAAACTGAGGAGAGCATTCAGAAAGCTTATCCTAGATGCCGAGTAGATATCTCTGAATGACTCCGGTGCAAGGTACATTTATCATACTTTGCATTACCGTTTAATTCTCTATTCTGTTGCTATTTTCTTCCCATGGATGTGCACTATCTATTCTATACTCTGAATGATTTATAAAAGAATATAGGAGTTGATAAGAATATTTTTGAAAGGTTAGAAACAAATTGGTTGTTGTGTTGTATGATTGTAGATTTATCAAACCACTTTCGACTTTGTTCCTTTTCGGGGACGAAAAGTTTTAAGTGGGGGAGATTGTAACGACCCAGAAAATCTGAACCAATTTAAAATTTTTAAATTGGCTAAAATAATGGATTTTAATTATTTAAAATAAATATTTTAAATAATGGCGATGAAAACTAAGTTTTAATCGACAATTGAAAACGAATATAATTAATTATAATTATATATAGAATTGAAAATGGCGCGGTAGTTCGATAATTCGATTTCAAACTTCAATTGAATATACCGGGTGCAAAACAATCCGGATTTTAGTGAAACCAAAACATTTAGGATCTAATTGGTGATATCTTTCTAACGAATCCGACCAATCGAAATTTGATAGCGGGAATCAAAAGATATGTCCAGTTGAAAATTCTGAATAGTCGCTATGGAATTCAGGCCCTTAAAATGGATATTTTGCAAATGACCTCGGATTTCGACGAAACCACTTTTGTTGGATCCGCAGTGTCAAGTTATTGTTAGATTCCAAATTTCATAATTTTTCGAATCAATATGTGAGCGTGGCAATAGAAAACGCGTTTGACCAGTTTCAGTTGATTTTAATCGACTGGAAGTTGGCCATTTTTCAAACGGTCTCAGAATTTGACGAAACTAGTTTTGTTAGGACCGTATCGTCAATACGAAGCTAGAAATTATTTTTCTGGAATTTTTCTAGTTAGTATGTGACCCCGGTAATTTGAAATGTGCGTTTAAAATTCAATATAATGATTTAAATGAAAATTCAAAAGGAAACTGATTGTAACGATCAAATCAGCTTGCGATACATATCCCATTGTGTTCGGAATAGGGGTAAAACGCTATGGGCGACAGGCGGTGGGCCTCGTTTCGAGGTCGTATGTGAAAGTCAACTTTTTGAATAATTAAATAATAAAAAAATATATATATATATATTTTTTTATTTCCTCCCTCCCTCTTATCTTCTGCTTGCCCCCCCCCCCCCGTTCGTTTTAATTCCAAACGAAGAGAAAAAAAAAAAAAACCCTCAAAACCAAATCGATCGCCGCCTCCCCGTTCGAACCCCGAGCCGCCGCCCTTACCCTCGAAGCGCCTCCTCCTCCCAGCGCCCTCACCCCGAAGACCCAAGCCGCCACCAGACCCCAAGCATCGCGACGCCCCCCCTGGAGATCGAAGACCGCCACCACCGTTCGAACCAGCGAACGCCCACCTCGAGGAGCCTCCGACGAACTGCAGAAACCCCCCCCCCCCCCGCTGTAAGTCGCTTTATATTTTTATTTTTATTTTTATTTTATTATTCTGTATAAAAAAAAAACTGATTTTATAAAAGTATTTAAACTGATTTTATAAAAGTATATAAACTGATTTTATAAAAGTATTTAAACTGATTTTATAAAAGTATATAAACTGATTTTATAAAAGTATATAAACTGATTTTATAAAAGTATATAAACTGATTTTATAAAAGTATTTTAAAACTGAATTGTTTGTTTTAAAAAAAAAAGAATAAAACTGATATTTTAAAAAAGAAATTAAAACTGATTTCTTTAAAAAGTAAAAATCATTTTTTTATATATCGAAAGTCAAAAGTAAAAATCATATTTTTATATATCGAAAGTCAAAAGTAAAAATCATATATTTATATATTGAATAACATCGTAAAAATTCGATTTTTACATGTGTAGAGAATACGGGCGAAAGCGACAAAAGGCGAAGATTTTATACAAAGAAAAGTCTTGAAGTTGGATAGCTATTGGTGAGATTTCTGATTTAAAAATTATATATATATGTGTTGAAAATGAAAGTGAATTGCTATATATATAATATATATATATATATACGCCCCCTCGTCCACAAACCATGGACGATATTTATTGGTTGAAATTGTGGTGAAAATTGAATGATTGTTTGGGATTGTTTGTGATTGATATTGGTTGATTGTGGTTGAAAAATACCCATTTGTGGTTGAGAAATATTTGGTTGAAACCACATAGGATTAGTTTGTGGAAATGAAATAAATATATACATGCCGCCTGCGTGCGAACTAGATGCATGATTCCCATTGTCAAAAACCGCGAGGTTTTAAGGTAGAGCGAGGAGCCGTACTAGGGACGGTGCCGGTGTAACTACCCTGCCGTTATGCTGCCGAAATTTTGAATAATATTTGTGTGTTTGAATTATTTTCATATGCTTAAACTATATTTATTCATTGTATTGAAAACATTCATGTGTTGAATTGATATTCATTCGTTGTTTAGAAATTCATGTGTTGAATGGTATTCATATTTTGAGATAAATTGTTCGATAATAAAAATCACATTTTTATCTATATATAGAAACTATTGAAAACATTCATGTGTTGAATTGATATTCATTCGTTGTTTAGAAATTCATGTGTTGAATGGTATTCATATTTTGAAATAAATTGTTCGATAATAAAAATCACATTTTTATCTATATATAGAAACTATTGAAAACATTCATGTGTTGAATTGATATTCATTCGTTGTTTAGAAATTCATGTGTTGAATGGTATTCATATTTTGAAATAAATTGTTCGATAATAAAAATCACATTTTTATCTATATATAGAAACTATTGAAAACATTCATGTGTTGAATTGATATTCATTCGTTGTTTAGAAATTCATGTGTTGAATGGTATTCATATTTTGAAATAAATTGTTCGATAATAAAAATCACATTTTTATCTCTATATAGAAACTATTGAAAACATTCATGTGTTGAATTGATATTCATTCGTTGTTTAGAAATTCATGTGTTGAATGGTATTCATATTTTGAAATAAATTGTTCGATAATAAAAATCACATTTTTATCGATATCTAAAAACTATAGAAAACATTCATGTGTTGAATTGATATTCATTCGTTGTTTAGAAATTCATGTGTTGAATGGTATTCATATTTTGAAATAAATTGTTCGATAATAAAAATCACATTTTTATCGATATCTAAAAACTATAGAAAACATTCATGTGTTGAATTGATATTCATTCGTTGTTTAGAAATTCATGTGTTGAATGGTATTCATATTTTGAAATAAATTGTTCGATAATAAAAATCACATTTTTATCGATATCTAAAAACCATAAAAGACATTCATGTGTTGAATTGATATTCATTCGTTGTTTAGAAATTCATGTGTTGAATGGTATTCATATTTTGAAATAAATTGTTTGATAATAAAAATCACCTTTTATCGACTATATGAACTATGTAAAATAACCTCGATTTAAAAGAAATGGTTTTATGATAAAAATTTCATTTTTACCTTGAACTATATAGAAGAATAGTGATTTGAAATGAATTGTTTTACAATAAAAATCACATTTTTATTGTATGCATAAATCGTTGAAATGTGAAGTGTTAAAAATAGCCACTTGTTCAAAATAAACATATATGAGTTGAAATATTCACTAATTAGCTAATGAAATGATTTGCACCTATTTATGTAACATTAGAATGAATGGTGTTTTTAAACCAAATAGAAATCAAATATGAAGTTGAATAGAAAATGAAAAATGATATGGACTGTATATATATGTACATGCATATTCATTGAACAGGTTATAGCAAAGGGGCTAGAGAAGAGGAATAAAATTTGTGCCCGACAAATAGGTACACATTTACTGATTTGTTTGGGTGATGATTTTGAGCCTGTTGGCTAGCCGCTTGGCTTTTTCTTTTTCTTTTTGAGATTAGAAGGACCGGGACGCTATTTGCGATTTCCCTACGCTCCCGGTACAGGGGAGGTTATGGCGAAATTTTTCCAAAATTTAAGGTGTTAGAAATTTTTTTGAAGTGAAAACGATATTGAAATTGTAGAATGAACTATATTTATATAAATATATAAATATAAATAAAATTAAAACGAAACGAAGCCGTGCAGTTCGTATTTTGAAACCGTGATTTCAAACGACTAGTACGGGAAATCCTACCATTGGATTTTCCCGAAATCTCAACCGTCGGGTTCGCCTTGGAATAATCTTTCCAACGGCACCAACCTTGTAAAAATCCAACGGTTGGATTGTCTGGAATGTTTAATTCAAATCTGAAGAAAAACAGCGCCAGAAACGATTATATTTATTTATATATATAAATATAATTATATTAAATCGAATAACGACGCTGCAGTTCGTATTTTGAAATCGAAATTTCAAACGATTGTACCGGGAGATCCGACCGTCGGATTTTCCCGAAACTGGAACCGTTGGGTTCGTTTTGAAAAGACCTTTCTAATGATGTAAATTTTGTGAAGATCCAACGGTTAGATTTTCAGATATGTGTAAATCAAATCTGAAGAAAAACAGCGCCACGGCCGCCTTATGGCCCGAAGCGTCGTTTTGAATAAAATGGCTATTTTAAAATAAATAAAAATAGCGATAAATAGTTATAAAATACCATAAACGATATGGAATGGAAATAAACTGAATTTGCTTGATTTGTGTGGCTTTTGATGGTTGAATGTGTTTGGTGTGAAAATTACATTAAAGAACACAATTGGTGTTGTCGAATAATTTAACCATTGAAATAAATCGATTTGAAATTCTAAATATACGTGAATTATTTGGAAAGGCCGAGTTAATTCTCATTTCGAATAATCGACCGACGATTGAAATTCGAAGATGAAGACGATGGTCGAAGACCGGAGATCTTCACCTCGTTTGGATGGTAACCGAGGTCCTGATTGGGAGGCATCCCGAAATATGGATAATGAGTGGTGATCGTTCAGACGTACGTGTTGATCGAAGGGTTTGCGAGGTATTTAGTGCCTCCGGTTTCGTTCAGACCCAGAACGGACTTGTAAATGGACTGTGTGTCCGACATATGATTTATTCTGTGTGGCATGCTAAGATGCAGTGATCAGGACTTCTGTTGAAAAACAAAGTCTTGTGGTGAGATCAAAGCACCGCCTGTGTGGCGTAGCTTTGTGTATAACGTGAATTCGCGAGCCTCACACCCCGGTATGAACCTAAAACGGGAGAGGACATCAGGGAGGACATGCGTTTCTTTCTAGCTAGGGTGGTGTCAGTGACCTACCAGCCCTGGTTGTTGCTGTTGCGAGGCGCCTCGGTTTGGTCGGACGATCCGGGTCCGATGGAGTCATTCGTTGGCTCATTTACGCCCCAAAGGGCGGAGGAACGTATTGTTCAGGCACTATAATCCACTCCGTGTGGACCGGCCCTGACGATCCAAGGGGCAGTTGCGGCTGTTCCGGAGACATGGGCTAGATTGTCTCGAATTCGGTAAGGACTATCTTTTGCCTTGGTTCATGACGGAAATCCAATTTCCAAATACGTGACGATGCGATTTCAGTTGTATATATACATTTGGCGACATAGTGGCATGGGACGCTCATGTCGTCTATGATTGATAGTTATGATTTGAAATTGTTTTCAAAACATATAAACACTAGCAATAATATCAAATGCCTTTGTTTTATTAGTATCAAGCATATTTTGGCCGTTATAAGGTAAAACTCTATCCTCCGGTTTGCGTTGCATTGTGTGATGGGAACTGAGTCTTATAACGGCTTCATTTTTATAAAAAGCATAGCGATGTTTAAAAGAAAGATTTGTTTTAAAGCACTGGCAATCCAATGGAGTAAACCCGTTCCACGAAAGTGGCGTGGTCCTGTGATTAGCCAATTATATATGTGTTGAGTAGATTTCTCATACCAGTCCCATGACTGACTCGTAGTTTGTTTCACTCTCAAACTCGGGTGCCCCTTTTTCTACACGGGCAGCCTTGTATTCAGGTTTAGCTGGTTCTTTCTGGATAGCTGGAGCTGAAGATGGATTCTATCATTTATTTCTTTTTATGTTGTTCAGCTCCTATTGTACATATTTTGTTTATTTCCGCTGTAGACATTTATGTATAGCTGAACTGTATTTGTACTAAGTAAGATCCTGTATACTGTGTAACTCTGATGATTACTTTTATCCAGTATATTTTCTTGTTCATTCTGGTGTATTTATTTAATTCTGTTCTGCTATTATATGTTTCTGTGTTATATTCCAAAGATAACCTTGTTTCCGTGAGAACGGGAAATCGGGTCGTCTCATGGAGTAGGGTAGTTCACATGGGTTGTCCACTTCCTCTAGAAGCTTGTAAGGGCTCAACTAGGGACAAAATTGGTATATAAAAGATACGTGGCCATTGCGTGCTCACCAACTGTCTAAGGGAAGTTTTAAGCGACATAGGTGTTCAACCGTAATATCAGCTAAGTAGTAAAGTTCGCAATACTACTTCTTATATTACAATTGAAAGTATAGACTTAAGAATGTTGACGTACTAGGAAGGGGTCTTAAGGGGCTAGTGTTCCTCCTTAGGGTTATGAGAGATCATAAGAATCCACCTTTAATAGAGCCATAAGCGACCGAGAATGCCCACCTTGTTGGGTCTTTACCCTAGAAATACTAATGAGCGATTAAGTTGGATATCCACCTCATTGGTTAGAAACTTGGTGTTTGTGTGAATGTTGTAAGCTGCGTAGACATACCTTGACATATGTAACCTGCTAAAAATATAGGGTATGGACTTTAAATTAACATTATATTTTAGTCACACAGAACTTTATGTTCTGATCCCTCTCCTTAACATATCTAACAGGTCAGTAGATGGAGTAAAAGTCATGGACGATATCATGATGGGAACTGAAGACGAAGACGAAGTCATTATGCTGTTATTATTAGTTGTAGCTTTACTTCTTTTGGAAACATGTGAGAATGAATTATTTGATGTACCCATGGAAAAGATGTAACTTTGACTGTTGTGTAGGAATTTTGTGATTTTAAATGAAGTGGTACATCTTATTTCAGTATTATATTTTCTCTTTCCGCTGTGTGAGATTTCCATTCGAAGTATCCATGTATATATTATTTGTGCAAATGTAATCCTTACAGGAACTAACAACCCGTTTAGAATGGTTCTAAGTTTTGATGGGCCTTTTCTAGGTCGAAATTTAGGGCCATTTCGGGCGGGTTGTTACAATTACCGATCAGATCATCAAATTGCATAAACTTTTGAACATTCAAAATTATATATATTTAGGAAGAGAGAATTGCAGCTACATCAATTTCGGCCAAGATGGTTGAGGCTTTAAGGTCACAGCCCGTCTAGGTTGTTACTGATCAATATCTTAATATGATTTTCTGGAAAAGGAATCAAACATTGAGAGCAGTGGACAATGTCAAAAACAAATGCAGAAAAAGGAAGCCTTCGAGTACTTGACATGGCAACAAAAGCAGGTATTCCTCTTTGTAGTGAAAATTGTTTCCAAGATTTACGAGAGTCTCTAGGTGCAAAGGATAGTGCCATGATAATTTACTTGGTTTATTGATATTTTTCAGTGGATATTGTGTAAAATTAGTTTATTGTGCTATTTTTTCTAATAGAAATTGTGTAAATTTGGTTTATTGATGATGTCTTTGTTTATGATATTGTGTTACATAGTTTACATAAATGATTAACATTTATGTGGTTATACGATAATTTTTGTATTCGATTTAAACATGCTATTGATATTAGTTTCTTGACATCTATTTGAATGCAGTTGATATATATATTTGCATAAATATTTTCATAGTACTACATAATATAAATGATGTAAAAAATTAGCAAAAGACAGCGTTTACTCAATGTTGTCGGCATACTTAGAACTTAATAACATCTTTTATCTAGTGCTATCATTACTTAATAACAACATTTATGAAATGCTGACGGAATGCAGAGCGCAAATGATTGTGTTTTTGACAGCAATTTGTAAACGCTGTTATAAATTAATGGGAACGTTCTTCAGTCATTATTGCAAAAAGTGACAACAATCTTGGAAACTTGTCAAATATTACTAACAACTCACTATAAACGCTATAAAATAGGATTTTGCATATCATTTTATTTATGCTATTAAAATTTGTATACCTACGACCACATGTCATTATACAACGTTTCTAATAACATTGTTATATTTTATTACAGCGTTTTTCAAACGCTGTTAAAAGCAATTTCTATTGTTATATATATTACAAAAAGAATTTCTTGCGACTAAAATTTTACCTCATTAAAATTTTCAAAATAAGATTTTGGAAAATTATATATACAGAAAGTGGGGCAGTAGATAAACCTTTATGGAGGTTGGACAATATACGTGGAATGAACCAAGGAAAACAAAATGAGTAAAGTAGATTAGGAATTTGAGGAAAAGAGTGACTTTAATTGTAAGATTAAGGTAAGCTTTTGGATTAGTTCACCTAAAAGTTTCTCCCCAAAGTAACTAAAATAAGTGAGATGAAAGAACTACACCGAGGTATTCAGTTGTCTTACCCGTATTCTTTTCACAAGTATTTCCTCTTTGATATTCTATCAGTAGCTTCTTCCCTTAATTAAGGACTTCCTTCTAGTACATCCTTGGGAAGTGTAGATCTTAGGATTTGAGCTTATAAATGATAGGATATGGTTGAAACATGTGTTTGGGACATGTTATGTTTGATGGTTGCAAGTGGATGCAGTGGATGCATACACACACACTAGGCACGAGAATAGGGATCATCTTAACTAGGACACTTACATATTGCATACGAATATGTGCGCATTTTAATTTATTTTCATTATGGATGAAAAAATGGTTGAATCATCACTTTGATGTTGCATTTTGGTGAATGGCCATTGCACACATATAGAATTTTATATGTATCGTTATGATTCTCTTGCGTACATGTTGGATGCATGACACATACATAAATTGCAATAAGGAAGTCATCTGAATCAGTAGACCGTCTGATTTTTGTGTTAGCGTAGGTACATATACACGACACCTTCGCAAGTGTTCATATAAAGAATTAGAAATTTTAAGGACATTGGATGCCAGTGGTTGATGGCTGAGTAGATGGGTGCAGATAATGATTGATAGCATTCATAACATTCCTCTAGTCTTACAGATTTAGGAGACGAAATCCTTTAAGGCGGGGAGAATGTAACAACCCAAATTTTTAACAAACAATAATTAATTAATGGATTAATTAATTGAGGAATAAATTGAGAAAACAAATATTAATTAGAAAAATATTGAGAATTGAGCCAAATGGATTTCACAGTTGTGTTCGATACAAAATTCTGATTTAGATAGACTTTTAGTTTGCGTAAATCGGACGAGAAATGAATAAGTTATGATCAATGATTGAAATTAAAATTAAAGAAATTAACTAATAAACCGAATTAGCAGACGGCCCAACCCTTAACTGGGTCGACCCATGTACAAGGCGGGTCAACCCCAACTTGAGCCAGGCACGAAGCAGTGCCTGCCCAATGACGTCTGTTTCTAGATTATTCTTCTGGTGAACTACAAGAGAAGTTTACTTTCTTAGCACATTAGTACAGCGTTTTTGAGCTTGCAACAGTATTTGAACGTAAATTATTTAACATTCATGTGGCGCACTTGTGAAAAATACAAAGGCACAAAATTTATTTCATTTCCCTCCGTTAATGAAACCCCCAATTAGGAAAAAGCTTTCCCTAAATTTCAATTCACACTCTAAATTTAATTACAGAATATTCTCCCTCCTAAAGGTAGTTTCATCGCCAGTAGCCTTTCCTTCTATAGTCGATTGGCCCAATTACAGTCATCCCCACCCCATTGCAAGCTCGTCCTTGACTGCTCTAGTCCTATCACGGTTACAGACTCGTCGGTGGAATCCATCGTGAAACCTAGTTCTGCTGCATCCTTCTAATAGGTGAGAAAATACGTTTTCCCTTTTTAGTTATTGATAACATGTGACAGATTAATTATATTTGGTCACTGTGGTCAGAAAATAATGCTTGTTACAATTTTTTTCCCATAGTTAAAAAAGTCGCAATTAGATTTCTATACTTTGTAAGTTATTGTTTTTGTGTGGTTGCTCTCTTTAAAGTGAACAATTTTGTTTTTGTAGTTTGATTCGAATTCAATCTTAGTGGGTATTGAGTCCTAAATGATGTATTTTCTGTTTGGGATCTACAAGGCATCCATAACAATAGTGAGTTTTAAATGCATATATTTGAAGTAATTTATATGCATATATTGAAACACATAAAAAACCAATTTTTTTATTTTTTTTTTGCATGTTGCATTTTTATTTTCAAATATGGTTTGTCTATTATTCTAATTAAGACTTTTTTATATAAAAGAACAAGAGAACATTTGCATGTGGTGAATGCATTCTTCTGGAGGAAAAATAGTTTAGCCGAATAATAATTTTAATATTTGTAGTTAAACCAGTTCACGTCGATTTCATATTGGACGGCTTTGAAAGAAAAAATTAGAAGAATTAAGGGTCTTAAGTGGATATGTATGTGTTGCGTAATTTTTTTCCTAAAGCTTAACATGGTCCGTACTACAATATATAATTTTTTATTAGAGGTATCAATTGGTTTCTAAACAATTCATGTTCATAAAACCTATTTTTGTGTTTAATCCCTCTAGATAATCAGTATACGAATCTTACCATATTTTCTGGTTAGATGGTCACTAGCCAGTTATTGATTTGATAGATAAAAAAAAGGATGCATATGAGAATGATTCACCATTGAAACTTAAATGAAAAGATTGGAGTTCGAAAATCCAGATGGAAGTTTTAGAAAATATGAAAGAATGTGTTTTAGCTTACATTCTGAAATTTGTATAAAGGAATTCAAAATTGCGAAGCTAGGAAAAATTATTATGCCATGCCAATGAGCTCTGTACTAATATAATAATGATCTATTAGCAAATTTAACGGTTACCATACTTGCAAATCTGAAAAAAGGCTGATGTAGATTATGCTATTGATTTTTAAAATATTATAACTGCTATTTTGGCAAAATTTTGATAATGATATGGACATATATAAATTCTCTAACAACATGAAAAACATTCAATTACTGTTTAAATTGACTTTCAAACGTATTTGAAGTATTAAACACTTAACTTTTAGCATATACAAACATACTCTATGCATACAACTCCCCTTGGTATTATTTCTCTTCCTTCCTCTCTCACCTTACTTTCTCCATGAATCTATGGTAATTCTGTATAATTTCGAACTAGAAAATAGCCATTTTGCCAAGTTGACAAATCACAAGAAAAATGGACAGCTCACATAGTCCACGTCCGGAGTGGAGCATGTTCAACTCCGTGTCCAACACCAAGTAGCACTTTTAGAAAATTAGACAATTTTAAGCTGTCCTCTTTGAACCTGCACTTTCTGGATGCCATGTTTAATTTGCAAAGAATACACCCTAGATGGCCAAATATAAGACAAATATATGGTATGAGTGCATTCGTCCATTCAGTCATGCACTGATACATTTCTCAACAAATGGTAAAGCCGTGTTTTGGCTTTATTGCATGTAAAAGGATAGATTGCCCACTGCAAACGGTTTATTGTATGTAAACAAATATAAAACAAATATTTTGTCATATTCACCTTTTATGGTAAAGCCGTTCTTTGGTTTTATTACATGTAAAAGGATGGATTGCCAACAACAAATGGTTTATAAATAAAAATATAAGTGTTGGGAATAAAATACATAAAGCTCCATTTCCTGGTACGTACATTAACTTTTGCTGACCGAGGATAAGTAAGCTTGGTGATTTCACATTGATATTTATGTTTTCATTTTATTCTTTTGCATGCCTCTCACCTGATTCAGGTTCGATTACATCGTGATAGAAAATGTTATCTGTAGTAATTTAACATTTGCTTTCCTGTTACAAAGTCAAGCCATAGTATTGGTTAAGCAGGACAAGATGTGAGTTATGAAATTGTATAGGCTGTAAATTAGGGAAGTTCGAACTTGTACAATTCCTTGTTTTACTAATCAACTCACAGAATGTAGGTATTATGGGTAAAACCAAAATAATTGTACATACTCCCATTGCCTTAAAGATTGTTGACTCAATCAATATTCTGTGATATATCTGCCTCTCCAAACATAATTAGTATAATTTTCTTTTTGTTATTCCCCTTTTGAAAAGTTCAATTCGACCTTTAAATAATTTCTCTGCATTCATTCACATTTGGAAGACTCGGTGGAACCCTATAAGTTAGGATAAAAAATAAATCTAATTGTTTCTCAGATTTTCTAGGTAGTGCAAATTCAACTATAGCATGGGCGATTTTCTGGGTAGTGCAAATTCAACTATACTATGGTTGTGTTGGATTAACAATTAAAATCTAGTCAAAATTATGTAGTGAATCGAACTAAGTAGAAAATTATGCATTTTTTGCTTTATTTCACTCTAAATAAGCTCATTTAGGACGAATCAAAACTTACAATTACTCTTGTTTAGTTCTCCGGTATGTAGAAGAAAGGATGACTTAATTGAGACACTAGTCTGTAAAGTGAGACCATATTGTCTTAGATTTTGTCAGATTCATTTTTGTACTATGAAAACATATTGGTACTTATGCATAAATGGTCAAGTACATTATGAATCAGTTTGTGGATTTGTTAGCGTCCAAGATGTAATACCATTTTATTGTTATGGTTGGTATATATTTATTTTATGTTACAAGTACTAGCAGCCCCTTTTTTTTCAATATTAAGAAATAGCCAGCCACTCGCGTAGGCTATTCTACTAGGAAAACGAAAGATTGGCACAGTCTGACACTACCTATTTGGAGAATTTTCTTTGTGATGGCTTTGGATTGTGGGAGGTGGAACTATGGTATGTGTGTGTGTGTGTTGTGTGTGTGTGTGTGTGTACACATACATACAGAAATAGGAGCGAAATTTGTATCATGCCACCATATATGAGCAACTGTACAGCTTGCTTCAACTTTGCTCCTCAATTTAGTACCACATTATATATGTAACATATGTCATATATATACATAATGAAGCTAATTTGAGACTTATAAGCTGCTCTACACATTACAGTATGTAGTGGGATGACAACGTAAGTATTACTGTGTATAGTCATATTCTAGGTTACACCTGTAAATACCATAACACTGAGTTTTATAAGAAGAGAAGAGTGCTAAATTTATGTTATTGCAATCCATGTGATAAAATTCCACAAGGAGGGTCCGAGAAGTAACATTTGTCCTTGAATACGCTGAGCTGCTATTGCAGAGGGCTTATTAAAACAAACTTAATAGAAAAACAGACTAATTATTTTCAATTTTGAGCACCTAGTTAGAACACTTAAGAACTAAATTGGTGAACATATGTGAAAAAATGCTTGAACTAATTAAAAATAAAATTAACAGACCTTCAGAAGAACAACTGCATAAACACAGCCGCACCAGTTCACAAAAACTTTGTATTTTTTCCTACTTAGCCACTAACTAATTGTTTTTCTTTTTGTAGGGCTACTGCTCTTAGCAGTGAATGTCCGGATGACAATATCACAAGCGAGTGGGGGCATGTTTATCAGATAAAGAAAATGAAGGTTGACTTAAAGTTCGCTGCAAAGATTCCTATGTAATCAACTGCTCTGGCTTTAAAAGGGCATGCAACTGAAAACTCACAAAAGCCTACTACATGTGCTTGATATCAATCTTCCCCAGCATGCAGCCAAGAGGTACGCTTAGTATCTGTTTAAATTAATTTAAAAAAAAACCTTAATATGTTTCTCCTTTTCTTTTCATATATGTGCATGTACAAACTATATTTTCGGGGTTGTTTCTTGGTCTTCCGATCATTTTTCTATGACAACCTTAAAAGCTTTGCTAATATTGGCCGTGGTGTGTTAGGCTATAAAGGCTTCAATTCATGTTCTAGACCTGCTCAAGGAAGGCAAACATCAAACATTAGTAATTTGTTTTTTTTATCATTTGATATCTATACCTATAATCTACTAATCAATTTTTCTTTACAGTTAAGGTTTATGTTTTGCAACTGTACCATTTGGCTGAGTTGCTAATTTTTTTATTGAGATTCGAAATGTGAGAAATCCTTTTTTTAATAGACTGGGCAAAAGTAAGTCATCGTTGTCTAAGATATCATATTTTGTTATCACACTTATATATATATATATATATATATATATATATATATATATATATATGTGTGTGTGTGTGTGTGTGAGCGTTCAATGGCATCCGAAACAGTGCAGCACCCCTAAATGCCCCCTGATTTCCACCACATATCTCGTTTCTCTCTTCCTCCACTCATTCTCTCACCTCCCACTCACTTGTTCTAATATAAATGTTTGGTTTATATGGAGGGCAACTGGGGTGCTCACTATTTGGGGTGCCATTGAACGCTCCTCATATATATATATATATATATATATATATATATATATATATATATATATATATATATATAACTCATATTTTGTTATTATATTTATGCTCAACATTAACTGCTGTATTAATGATTGATAATTGGTACGCAATAAAATTAGTTGCTGCCATCGATCTTAAAAGTGGATGCTAGCTAGCACCAACTTAATATAGGACTTGCTCTCTGATCAATGTGACTCCTTTGACGAGAATAATTTTACTATGTAAAGTCTTGACCCAAGATTATAGTTTTGGTACGTCTTTTATTCTGTCAAATAATCAAGTCACTATACAAATACTTTCGTAGAAATATAAACGGAACAACTACATTCGTGAGCAACTGGCATGATTTTGTTCGTCTTCCTCACCCCGTTATTTTTAGAGAAATATTTCATAATTCTTTAACAATGCTATATTTTTTTTTGTTGATTGGTATTGCTAAAATAACATACAAAGAATATCTCAGATATTATAAGAAAGCTAATGGTAAAATTCTAAGAGGACATCTCTTTTACAGGTGCATGCATTAATATATTTTTAGTGGTAATCAGTTTTTGAACCTGGATAAAAGTTTCAAACTTGTGCAGGGATAAGATTGGTGAAAGGCGGCTTGGTCTACAACTATCTCATGAAGTTATTGTAATCCATAAGGTTTGGTTTGGTAGTACATATTGTGTTGCGATTGTCTCGCATGTTGTAAAGGAGGAATGGCGGGTTGGAATTAATAGTCCCACATCATGGAATAAACTGAAGGATTTGAGTACGAATATCAGTTGGTAGGCATGTAACATCAAGGATTCCTTTTGTTACAAGGATGTGTGTGCCAACTCATATGCGGTGGGCTTTGTTCCGACCGTCGTTACATAACATTTTGTTCTCTATTTTTATGTTGTTTCAGCTTAAATATCATAACTGTAACTCCATATTATTATGATTATCATTAAGGCTTGTGCTTCCTTAGGAAAGGGTTGCAGTCCAACCATAACATTTGTGGTTGTCCGACTTCAAAAACTGAATCATACTTGGTTTTGTAAGGGATCGTGGCTGCCAGAACTGCAGCGGCCATTACCAAGGTAGAAAGTTGTCAGTATATTTAATACCTTAAGTGCATTAATTTACTGAGTCCTATGATATATTTATATAATTATGACTACGTGCTTGTAATTTTCAAAGGGGTGCAAGTCAACCCATGCATATAATGTATTATTGGATGAAAATAGTTTCACCTTTTAATCGTTGTATGCTTTTAGGTACGATCTCTGTTACCCAAACTCACTCATACTTTCTCGCAAAACCATTCTTTGTGCCTATGTTCAATAGTTTCATGTTTTCTATAGACTGCTCTAGTAAAAATGCTTCTCCATCTAATAGTGTTTTGTATGTTGTAATTAACCTAGCTTTTCTGACGCTATTTTTGTTAGTATTGTTCACTTCCTGCTGTTTACTATGCACACTTCGTCATCTTTCAAGCTCGTTACTACCTGTGCATCAATATAATATATCTCATGTTGGTCCAAGTAAATGTTCTGCGGTTTTGTCAGGTATTTTAATGTGTGCATGATTTCAAGGAAAGGATTTTTCTTTGCTTCTTAACATGTACTAGTGGATGATAGTGCAACAGGTATTGGTGTATTTATTATAACATGAATTTTATAGTATAGATGTATGTAAATTGGGCTTGGATCCTCTAGACCAGGGGGTCCCTGTTCTCCTAGTCCGGACCAATTAAATCACCCCATTTGGGGTGATTTACACTTTACCCCATGAAATTCGGGCGTAATTCAGGAGGGTAAAGTCTAAATCACCCCAAAATGAGGTGATTTGATTGGCTGGGACCACGGGACCAGGGTAATTCTGGTCCAGGTTATCCCACCCCATGTAAATTATACCCACATTCTATATAAATTATATCTATATAAACGGATACAATAAAATTTTATGTAAATTATATGAAAAAATGATATGTAAATTTTACAAGTGTACACATGTCATTATTTTGTAGTTGCTATGTATTTGGTTGCAACATCGATTGGCTTGTATTTGGTTGCATGTTAAAGTCCTTGTATTCTTCTCTATAAGATTTCTAATTCATGCTGTTCTATATTAGGTTGTTATTTTTGAGGACATATCCTCAGGTAATTACTCCTATGAAGATATTCTTCTTTTTCCAAGGTATGGAATCCTATTTTATTTGTTGATCATTTCACACTTGGATGTATTATATTGTGATTTTCTAAATGCAGTTCAAGATTTATATATTCAGAGAATGCTATTACTACAGTATTTCAGAGTCTTGCAATAAAAGTGATACTTCATAGTCTTAGGACATATCACTATAGTGGCATATTATTATATAAGTATAACAAACATTGCTTCATTGTGAGATCGGTCTAAAATATGACCATAGAATGCATTAAACCAATGAAAAAAAATTAATTGAAAGCTTTAACGTGTTTGCTAAGTTAACAATGTTTTGTAAAGTAATAACAAAATGTATAAAATTAACTATTTTAAATAAGTTTTGTACTATGTTATGAAATACATGCTTAAGAAACGCTTAAGCACTGCTTAAGCGATTTTGGCAACTACATCGCTTAATTTTCAAAAACGCGGAAGGCATTAAACGACACTTAAGCGTGTTTTTTAGCACTTAATAGCACCTAGCTTAAATTTTAGCATTTTTGTAGCAGTAGTGAGCGATGACTTTTTTGTATAATAATTAAGCACTGTTCTTAAGTGATGCTTAAATGTCTTTAGGTGCAGTTGAGTTGTGCATAGATCTAGTGCTTAAGCAACGCTTATGCTTCGCTTAAGCACTATTAAGTGAAGCGAGGCTTTCATCGCCTCGCCTTACTTAGTGTTTAAATAAATAACATAGGTTTTGTAAGGATTAATTAAATTTTCAAATATAGCTATGTTTTTTTTAAACAAACTATCTTTTATAAAAAATTAACAAGGGTAACTAAGTTTTATAAAAATAACCCGCTTAACTAAGTTCATATAATTTAACAAAGTTCATAAAAATCAACCAAGTTTCATGAAAATTAGTTAACTTTATAAAAATTATTTAAATTATATAAAAATTGACTATAGTAACAAAGTTTACTATGCTAATTAAGTTTACAAAAATTAGTTAAGTTTTATTGAAATTAACTGGATAAGTTAACAAAAATTAAATTAGTGTTATAAAAATTTAATAAGATTTGTAAAATCTAAATAAGCATTAAAAAATTAACTGATTTAAATAAACTTTATGAAAATTAATCTATTTATATAAATTAAATAATATGTAAAACTAATTAAATCTTATAGAAATTTACTAGATGAAATAAATTTTATAATAACTTATTAAGCTTTTGAAATTTAACTAAGTTAATTCAATTTTATAATAACTAATAAGTTTATAAAACTTAAAGAAGTTTTGTAATAATTAAGTTCATAAAAATTAATTAAATTTAACTGTAAAACATGATCGATATATATATATATATATATATATATATATATATATATATATATATATATATATATATATATATGCGCTCAACATATAGTTGTTCAAATTTGAGTTTAAATTCAAAATAACCAGTAATGTAAAAAAACTTAATTGTGGTAACATTATATATTTGACACGAGATTATGTAGCGTGTGTATTAGCATATTAAGCATGTCAATATGTCTAATATATATTATGTTTTTGTTTATGCCATATTCATGTCTTTTTATGTTTGTTTTCGACTACATGTTTTAGTGCTTTCTTTTTTTCCTTATAGGATACTGGATGTTTGAAGACGACAAACATGGAAGATTATTGTGTTTTGATATTTTCTTTTATATAGTCGTAGTGGTACTATAATCATGTCATCAAATATCAATTGTGAAAATAATGATGTCATAAAATATCAATTGTGAAATAATCATGTCATAAAATATCAGTTGTAAAATCTTATGTGCAACATTGAATTATGTGTAGTTTTGATTACATATAATATATAATATGAATGATTATCAAAAGATTCATATTATTGTTGTTTGAGTTGATGGAAATGTTCATAAATTGAGGCAAATAATATTTGTTATTGGTTGTTATAATGTATGGAAAATGTACTGTAAACTTCAAGCGAGGATAAGAAAAAATAGCTTTAGAAAACATTCAGAAACATTGTAATAGCGTTTTTTATATGCTATAGGAAATCAACAACAGGGTTTCATAAACGCCATGATTTTTTAAGCTTTTCATAGCGTTTTCTTTATGCCATTAGGATTGGCTTGGAAATGCATAAAAATATTCACAGCATTGACCGAAATGCTATAGGAAAGTACTCATAGCATTGAATAAACGCTATGAATTTTTTTTGCCTTTAGTGTTTAACATATTTTCATCTAGTGTCGTAGTAGGTCCCTGACTTTTAACTGCATGTTGATATACAGCGTCATAAAAAACACTATTATATCCTTTTATAGAGTTTTTTAAATGCTGTTAAAAGTCCTGAATGTTGTAGTGTGATGTATTGATGATGTGTCTTCTATGGTTTAGATTGAAAACCTAATATCTAATTTTCTAAAATATAAACATAAAATACAATGAACCATGACAATAAATCCAATGTACCTGGACACCTAACTCTATGATAAATAGCCTCTAACATCTAACCAAATCATCACCACTCCATTTCTCTACCTCTTTAAAATATTGTCAAATATAATTTTAATGGAGTATTGGGAGCTTGGTTCTACACGTATTTTTGGGGAATATTTGTAGATAGAGAGGATCTACCAAACCCAATAAATATTTGCTTAGATTTTTGTGAGCATTACTGTCATTATCAGATTTCTTCAAGTTAATGTTAAAATAGATACAGTAGTTGTTGTAGTAATTTTAGAACTAAATAAAAGGATTAAGACAGTAAAATAGATTGGATCTGTAAGTTTGACAATTATGGTGTTTATTTTTTACATACCATTATTCATCTTATTAACTGTCTATTACATATTTCATTTCAGTAATTATTTATCTACAAGTAAATTCTTCTTTTAATCCTCTTCTCTATCATTATTTTATTTACAGTCTTGTAATGCCTATTTATTCATTTATGTTTATTTCTGAGCCTAGACTTGCTTCTCCTTTTTCATTGTTTTTGCGCTGAGCCTAGGCCTTTACCATTTAATTTGCGTAAAAATTGAAATAATCTGAGAGAATGTTAAAAAGGGAATTTTTGTAGATATTGAGAATTATGGACTGTACATTGGGGTACAATCTAATGAAATAATATGCAAAATTGCAAATTGGTATAAATTGTACTTAATTATACATAACTAAAAGAAAATTTGGAAAACATATTAGTTTGACGGTAATTTGGAAAACATGTTCATTTTACAGAATTTGGAAAACATGTAAATCTGACAGTAGTTTGGAAAACATGTTAATTTGAAAGTAATTTGGAAAACATGTTAATTTGACAGTAATTTGGAAAACATGTTAATTTGACAGTAATTTAGAAACATGCTTGTTTGAAATTAATTTGGAAAATATATTAACTTGACAGTAATTTGGAAAACATGTTAATTTGATAGTAATTTGGAAAACATGTTAGTTTGACAGTAATTTGGAAAGTATGTTAAATTGACAGTAATTTGGAAAACATGTTAATTGACATGAATTGTACTTAATTTGACATTAAGTAACCTATATTTGGAAAAATATATTAATTGGAATGAATTATACTTAATTTAACATTAACTAACTGTATTTAGAAAACATGTTTAATTGTACTTAATTGGACATGTAACCAGTGAATAATTGGACTTAATGGCATTAAGCGACATAGTGAAAAAAAAGTTGTAGGTTATAGATTACTTTTGTTAATTACAATCTAGAAATAAAAGTTATAGGTTGTATAATACTTTTGTTAATTGCAATCTAGAGATAAAGGATTGTAAATTATTTTCATTAATTACAGTCCAGAAATAAAAATTTGTAGGTTGTAGATTACTTTTGTTTATTACAATCTACAGATAAAGAGTTGTAGATTACTTTCGTTAATTACAATACATAAATAAATGGTTGAAGGTTGTAAATAACTTTTGTTAGTTATAATCTAGAGATAAAGGCTCGTAGATTATTTTCGATAAATACAATCCAAAAATATGAGGTTGTAGATTACTTCCGCTAATTACAATCTAAGAAACATAACAAATTCTTACAGTGGACTTATTAATGAACTTAAATGGGCTAAGTTAAACTTGTATGATTAATAAGCGAAAGAGATCCATTCCTTTGAGACATAAGGGGTTCGTAGAAATCCTTGTTATAGAATGGGGACCAAGTTTCGGGTGGCTGTGTCAAGTGCATTTTGTGTAGGAATCCATATCAGTCGGTATCCTTGGTTATCACGGGGTTTCGCACTAGGTGGAAGCTAAGGAACACTACTGAAATGGATAGCAATAGGTTTAAACGAGAGGTGGGTATGGGCGCATTTCGGCAGAGTCATGAGCGTGTATGGATCCGAGAAGAGAAGATAATATGTTGTAATGCATGCGATTAAGGCTGTGTCTTTTTAGTCGATGTTTTCGGGAAATGATAATCCCGAATGTCATTGCTGGCACAGGTTATTTGCATTTGGAAAGCCGATCGTCAGGTAGCATTAGCAAGTTCCTTCCCAGATTACTTGTTTCTGTCTAAATCTGTAGAAGTGCAAAACAGCCAATCAGTTTTAGTATGATCAGTATTATCATCATTGTCTCTTGGATAAGAATAGTCAATCCTTTATGTCAATTCATATTAGTTACCGTTCATCTTTAGATATGTACAAACACTTACCCTTTCATGACACCAGAACCACCATTTATTTGTTTTCCTTAACTTAGTAGTCGGGCTGGTGATCACACCAGCTCACCAAGCTTTATATTTGAACCATTTCCTTTCTTCCTTTATCTTTTCTTTCCTCCCGCCTTACAGAGAGAAAGCGTATAGTTCAGATTTCTTTGTTGATTTTGTCATGATGGATTTCTGCAAAAGATGGATTACTTCCTGTTCTCTTTCCAAGGTTGGGTTGTATCTTTTTGGATATTTGGGAGATAATATTGTTTTACTCTGATACTGTTTTTGACTAATAATTTGAGACATGACACTTTGTAATTATTTGGTTAATTGTAACAAAAATGGTTTTGTATTTATAAATGAAAGTTTCTTTTTCGCTGTTAATTTATTGTTTTAGGTCTTGTGAAATCTTAATCTTTGTGATATTTTATGTCTTTATACCTATAGTGCTCCATATTTTTCTAAGGAAATCCCCATACAGGTGGCATTAAGGAATATGGGGTGTTACAGTTTACAACTACCAAATATAGGAAATAGTCTTCTTAACTTTCTAGTATTTCATTCACCAGAACTTTATGTTCTGACCCCCTCCTCTCAGAATTAACAAGACAATAGGTGAGACAGGTGATTAGGGATGGAGAATGATCTCTTAGAGAAGGATCCTCTTGAAGATCTAGTTATTATGGCTATTGTTTCTTTACTATTATTGCTATGTAATTGGGAGGAATAATGATGTATCTTCGAGCTTGATACATATTGTAATTTTGAATTGTGGTTTTTTTAAATAATTGGTACTCTCATATTTATGCTATTATATTGTCCCGTCTGCTGTGTGAGTTTCTGATTTTCATTTTAGACCGTTATGTGTATCTGTTCAAGTTAATGCTTATAGAAACCAACAATCCGTTTAGAGTGGCTCTAAATTCTGATGAGCCTTTTCTGGGTTGAATTTTAGGCCTATTCCAGGCGGGGTTTTATAGTACCAACTATTCTCATGTCTCTAACCAACAAGAAGGTGAATTACATGGTCTACCGTACAATGCCTTATACGCTGCCAAACTAATAATCGACTGATAACAATTATTGTAGGTAAACACAACTATATGAAGGTCGTCTTCCCATGATTGAACAAATTCATATACTAAATCTCTTAGAAGATTCTCTAATACTTGATTAACTCTTATTGTATGACCATCGATTTAAGGATGATAAGCCGTACTTAAATGTAGCTCATTTCCTAATGACTTTTGAAAACTCTTCCAGTATCCAATGGTAACAAGGGGTCTTGATTACTTACTACACTCTTTGATATTCAATGGAATCGAACTATCCATTTCACATGCACCTAAGCCAACTTAGATGTCGTCCTGGTATATTCAACAAGAATAAATCTTGCGCTTTTGATCAAGGAGTCTACAACGATCAATATACCATCATATGCTGCCTAGTCCTTGGCCATCCATTGATAAAATCCATTGATACTTGCCCCCACTTCCATGTAGGAATTTTTAATGGCTATAATACTTCGCTCGGCTTTAACTAATTGACAATCATACACGTTGAGATGAATTTCTCGACATCACTGCCATATCTTCCCAGTACTAAGCTCTCTCCATGTCTTGATTCTTCTTGCTACCTCCAGGAAGAATAGCCAGTCTAGAATGATGGCATTCTCTCAGAACCTCACCCCTCAATCCATCTATATCTGGAACAACCAATCTTCCATCCTTACGAAGCCAACAATTTTGATTGACTTCATAACTCTTCATTTCCTCAAAATCAACTATCATTTTCAATCTTCGAAGAATCTCAACAAGCACAACATCTTGCTTCTAGCTTTTGCCAATCTTTTCAATGAGAGTTGGTCTAATGGATAAGCTCTCCAACATCTCGGACTCTAACTCACAGTGAGGCGTATAGTTAAATCCAGTTCAATATTCAAGGTGTTTCCATTCAGTAAACATAGCTACCAAGATCGCATGTCTTTTACTCAAGACATCGACCACAGTTATGCCATTTCCAGGAGTGGAAATCTAATCATCTTTGTCGCCGAAGATCCAAATCCATTTGGGAGAAGAGATACTTCAATAACTTATAATCCATGAACAACTCAAACCTAACCCCCAAAAAATGACATGTCAACATATTCAGAGCGAACACTATTGCCGCCAACTCAAAATCATGAGTCGGGTAATTCTTTTCGTGCGACTTCAATTGTCGACTCGCATAAGCCATAACTTTCTTTTTCTACATTAGCGGTGCTCCTAATTTAATTCCACATGCATCGGTATAAAAATCCGTCCCGTCATTCCTACTCAAAATAACACTAGAGCACTCGTTAATTTCTCTTTCAAGACCACAAAATCATGCTTGCACTTTGCATACCAAGCAAAAACCTGATCTTCTTCGTCAGTCCTATAAAATGCAACTATCTTCGAAAAGTCCTTCATAAAACGTCGATAATATACAACTAAACCAAGGGAACTTCTAACATCTGTTGCATTCCTAGGTCGATCTCAATCTTGGATTACTGCTACCTTAGCACGATCTACAGCTATTACTTTCCCCGGTACGATGTGACCAAAGAATCTCACTCTTTCCTCCAGAAGCGACACTTCGAAAACATAGCTCTCAGCATATGCATTCGTGAGATTTTCAAAAAGATTCTCAGAAGTCTTGTGTTCTTCATAAGTCCTAGAGTAAACCAATGTATCGCCCATGAATACAAGTACAAACTTATTCAACGGATCTTTGAAAACTCGACTCGTTAGATCCACAAAATATGTTAGAGTGTTAGTCGATCCAATGGCATCACCAGACACTCATAAAATTAGGATGGCATCCTAAAAACATTCTTCGGCACACTATCCCTACCGCTCTCAATTAATGAAATCCTATCGCCAAATCCTTGTTAGGGATGAGAATAATGGATCTTAAGGAAAAACTAACACTAGAGGGGGGTGAATAGTGTTGTAAAGAGATTATGGAAAAATTAAACAATTATTCAAACAACTATATGAATCACAGAATGAATATCACAACAAAAACAGTCATAGATGCAGATATAAACAAAAATAAAATGCAAAAAGGAAACAACACTGGATTTTATACTGGATCGGATTACTCTGACGTCCAGTCCCATGCAACGCTGGATCGCACAGAGTTTTATTAATATCTGAATCCAATTTCAATCCCCTTGATTTAATGGATAAAAGGTTAACACTGATTCAATACCCTTGATTTCATGGCTACAAGGTTACACCTTTTCAACACCCTTGATTTCACGGATACAAGGTAAACACCACTCCCTTTCCTTGATTTACGGGCTACAAGGAACACATCCTTTACTTAACAATTACAAATAGCCCTTGAACCCTTGAATAGCACTTCCAAACAGAGAGTATTTGATAAAGATTGAGAATCGAAAGAGAATGACATAATTTGTATTGAAATCGGCAGAGTATAAGTGTAGAAATAAAGGTAAGTGAAAGGATGAAGAAGGACAAGATTTGTTATTTAAAATTTTGAAATGAGGCCTTTGTATAATGTTCCAAAGTTCATAACAGTTTTGAAATGTTTCAAAATATGAAAAGACACTTCCTTTGAAATTTGAAAAGCGATGGTTATATGTGGACATGTATAAAGTTACATGTCGACATATGCTTGTTTTTTAATTTTTTTAAATCATTTTTCAAGTGTTTAAACCTATATATATTTTGGAAATTCTTGAATCAAAACTAGTTATTTAAAATATATTTTCTAAAGCATAAAAACATAGTAATATATAATTTAAACATATAATATAAATATCATATATATATGATATAGAACTATATAACTAGAAACATATATAATATAATTGTTCCAATTTATAATATATATATAAACTTATACAAGAAACTTATATATTTGAAATCATAAGTAAAAACCTTTAGATGATTTAAAATCATTTTGAAATAATTTGAAATCAATTTTAAAAAGATAATTTGAAAATAGCATTTTTGAGAGTGCTAACCAGAGTTTTAATATACTAACTAGACTCTACTACTTTGATAATCTTATACTATTGAAATCTTGATATCTTGATACTTATGAGTCTTGAATCTTCTTTTGAAATTTTGAATCTCTATAAACTCTTAACTGTACAATCTTCAGCATTTACTTCCTACATATGAATCTTGTATATATATTTTTTGAAAATTGGTACACTTTTATTAGCTATTAATGAAATGACCCGAACTTCCCCGGTGAGGAAAGCCCAGAGTGAGTCGAGGACAAGCCACAAAAGAACGCAGACAGAAGAACATTTCATTGTTAATTACAACAATTCATCAGAATACAAGAATATACAGAGTATAAACAAATAATATACATTTACCAAATATCAGAGATTACAATAAATTACATAGCTGCAGAAAATAATACAATACACAACTGAAGGAGATATACAGATACAAATCTTTCCGGATATCATTCCAGCTGTAAACCAGGATCCTATGAATATAAATCTGCAAAACCAAAAATACTAGCTGCCCATGTCAAAATAAGGGCACCTAGAGTTTAGGTTAAAACAATAAACTCCAGGTCAGTCATGGGACTGGTGTGAGAACTAAAACAGTTATTAATCTTTATTTTACTGTTAGGTAAATCAAGGGATCACGCCGTATAACACAGAACGGGTTTCCTCCCAAGAACACCAGTGCATAAAACAAACAGCGCAATGCTAAATAAAGAAAAATGAAGCTATTATAAGACCCAGGTCCCATCACACAATGCAACGCAAGCCGGAGGATAGGGTTTTTACCTTATAATAGCCAAAGCATGCTTGATACGTTTAAAACAGATTATTTTGATAGTACTATAAGTGTATAGTGTCAAAATAATTTCAAATCATAAGTATCAATCATAGACGGCATAAGCGCCCCATCCCACTATGTCATCATATATAGGATTACAACTAAAATCGAAACGTCACGTATTGGAAGTTGGATTTCCATCTGTGAATCGAGGCAAAAGATAGTCCTCTACTGATTCGAGACTCTCTAGCCCGAGCCTCAGGATCAGAACGCATCAACCCTTTGGATCGTCAGGGCCGGTCCACCGATGTGGATTATTATGCCTGAACACTACGTTTCCCCGCCCTTTGGGGCGTAAATGAGCCGACAAATGACTCCATCGGTCCCGGATCGACCGATATATCTGAGGCGCCTCGCAATAGCAACAACCACATAAGTCAAACTCGTCAGGGCGTGTAAAACCATTGACGCCACTTCTAGCTAGAAAGAAACGCATGTCCTCCCTGATGTCCTCTCCCGTTTCTGGTTCACAACCGGGGTGTGAGGCTCGCGAATCAACGTTACACAAAGCTATGCCACGCAGGCTGTGCTTTGATCATCCACCACAAGACTTTGCTTTTCAACAAAAGCCTTGATCATTTGCATCTTAGCATGCCACACAGGCAAACCACTCCATGCAACCGATATCGATCAATCACACAGAATGATATCCAATGTCAGACACACAGTCCATTTACAAGTCCGTTCTGGGTCTGAACGAAACCGGAGGCACCTAGTACCCCGCTTATCCATCGATCTCTAAGTACGTCTGGACGACCACCAACTGATTCTCTCCTCTTGGGTGTATGGCCCAATCAAGATCATCAATAATTATCCAAACGACGTGAAGACCTCCGGTCTTCAACCATCGTCTTCATCTTCGACACCACGTCGAATTAGTTATTCAGAATGGGATAAACCTGGTCTTTCTGAATAACTCGTGTATATAATAAACAAGTGTTACACAAACACAACATACGCCTCATTCCAATTCAGAATATTCTTTTATTCCAATATTCTTATACTTTGGGAAAGATTCCCATTAATTTTATCAAAGATAAATTCTTTAAATTTATTCTTTAATCTTCTTTGAATATCAATTCAAACTAGTCGGGATTAGCGAACCACACCGGAGTAATTGTTTATTTCCCAATCCCAACCTATTCATCCCATGAAGTAAAACTGGTAATACTTCATCTCTAACACCACAGTGTTATCGGTAAATTCAATTACCATTTCACGTTCAACTCTAATTAAAGATTTAACTATCGCCTGGAGTAAAACTGGTGATACTCCATTCTCGATCTTTTCAATCTAATTAAAGATTCATTAAAACTCCACTTAGTTTTAATCCTTAACTGGGTTAAAGAATCAGTGTCATTTAAAACACAGTCACGATAAACCCAAAATCACATTCCATTAATTATCGGGTTAAAGAACAAGTGTTATTTAAAACACTGTTCACGATAAACCCAAAAATCAATACCAATTCATTTCCAATTAAATATTATTTAATTGGCACACTTCATTAAATCTAAATAAAAAGATTTAATCTTTTTTCTCAACTGGGCTTAAGAATAGTGTTAATGAAGACACCATTCACGACAAACCCAAATCACATTTGATATTAAATACAAGGCTCTGAATAGAAAATATATCGGCTTATATTCAATATCAAATTCTATTACCAACAAATATCGTATTGGAAATAACGATATGTATATATATATCTTTCAAATTTCCATAACAACATCTGTATAAGCACTAAATCCAAAATCGAAATATTCCAAAGACAATTTCGATTCAAATCCATTCCAATTCAATTACTGGAAATTCTGGTTACTTTTAAAACCCTTTTCAAATTCAATTTATTTATTTCAAAAATAAATAAATTATTATTGTAGTTCAAAACTAGTTCACTTCGATAAAAATCTATTTTTATCTTTTCAAAAATGGAGTTTTTCATCCCGATTTTTCACAAATCATTTCTTATGATTTTACAAAAATTATTACTATTTTTAATAATTTTATCAAGGCCCGTACAGTCGATTTCCATCAACGGCCATCGAACTGCACTTACAGCGACCTTTTTCAAATTTGATTTGGACATAATTCTAAATCAAACCGTTAGATTTCAAATTTCTAATATTCATTAGAAAGCCCTCTTCGATACGAACCTAATGGTTCCTGTTTTAGGAAAATCCGACGGTCGGATCTCCCGTAATATCCATTCGAAGTCAATGGTCGAAATTCACGAACTACCGCCGCGCGACGCGTTCTATTCAGGCCATTATATTATATATATAATATATACTTCGTCGATTTCCCTTTAAAACAAATTTTATAAATCGTTTTAAATTCGTTTTCAAAACGATTTCTACTTCCATCTCAAATTCAAATCAAAATTGAATCTTTCCAATATAATTTCGTTTTAAATTTATTTCAAATTGATTTTTAATTCAATTTCAGTTCGTTTTCAATTCAATTGAATTTCAATTTGAATTCATTTCTATTCAATTTCAATTCGAATTCATTTCTATTCAATTTCAATTCGAATTCAATTATATTCAATTTATCAGATTTTGAAATCACTTTCGATATTCATTGAAAAATGAATAAAATCGATATAAATATCATTCGCGTCAAAATGGCGTCAATCTAATCAACACGGCTTCATATATTTCTTTTTTCAAATATTCTATTTCAAATATTTCTATTTCAAATATTTCTATTCAAATATTTCTATTTCAAATATTTCTATTCAAAACTGGAATGAGGCCCAATCAATTACCATATAATGTTAATTATATGAATTTTCTACAACACATGTAAACAATAACAACGATTTATAATCAACCATCATCCAAAGTGCATTCTACACTGTATAAGCATCAAATATAAATATTTAACGCTCATAACAGTCTGTCCATCAATCGATCGACATACAGCTAATTATTGGGACTAGTGTATGCCATATATCCTCCCAATACCCGTGTGGGGTTTTCAAACAATCAAACACAAATTTTATTTGTGCGGTTGGGCGATGTGTAAAATTTATCGTCCCAATCAATATCAGTCAAATGTGTATATATAAACAAATCGTCCGATTTGTTTATATTTATTTCATTTCCAAATACACGTTAAAAATTCTATTTTCAACTATAAAATATTTTTAACTATATAAATATTTTTAACTATATAAATATTTTATTCCATTTCACGTCACACAATCAATTACACATCAAAATCAAACAAACAAGCATACAAGCCGTCCATGGTCTGTGGACGACGGGTGTCGGGTGCTACTAAACACCGTCTGCATCCTAGTATATATTTTAACTAGAAATTTAAATTAAAGGTGAGAAGTTCTCACAGAGGGTTCCACTCCGCCGTGCTTTGCTTTTGAACTGCTGAATCGCCTGAATCTATTTGAAATTCCAAAGTAGTTCTTTGTCCCGCTGTTTATATAAAAATTATATTTTTATCACCTTATTCCAATAAATAAAAACCATATTTTTATTTCTACTTCATATATTTTTACAACGCTTCTTTCTATATAAAAATTATATTTTTATATATATTTCGACTTCTTATACAAAGATCGAATTTTTATATCATCACTATAAAAATCACATTTTTACTTCATTATATATATAATAAAAATCAGATTTTTATTTCGCTACATATATAAAGATGATATTTTTATATTCTCTATTATATAAAAATTATATTTTTAATACTTCTATAATATAAAAATCATATTTTTAATCCTCTACTAATATAAAGACCGAATTTTTATTATCTAAATAATATAAAAATCGTATTTTTAATATTTCTACTTTATAAAAATATCGTCTTTCCCTTTATAAAAATATCGTCTTTCCCTATAAAAATATCGTCTTTCTCCTTATAAAAATATCGTCTTTCCCTTTATAAAAATATAGTTTTTCTTCTTATAAAAATGTAAACTTTTCTATATTAAAAATATGAACTTTTCTATACACAATCACCGCCCTTTCCTATACAAAAATCATAGCTCTTCGCCTTTAAAAATCTAACCTTTTCGCCTTTTAAAATCTAACCTTTTCGCCTTTTAAAATCTAACCTTTATTTAAAAACAATATAAAATCCTATATTGTTCTCTAATAAACTAATTCCTTTATTTTATTTATACATTGAGCAACTAAAAAGAAAAGGAGAAAATAAAAATAATAATAAAAGCTTACAATCTTTAATCGAGAGGAATGGGGGTTTCACATCGAAGAAGATGAAGAGGGAGGCGGCGTACGGGGTCAGAGGGGCTGCAGGCACGGGTGGCGGCGGATATCCAGGAGGTGGCGAGGTTTCTGCGGCTAGGGCTTTTCTCGTCGCGGCGAATGAAGAGGAGCAGGAGGAGAGAGAATCGAGGGGAGGGGGGTCGCTCCAGCGAACGGCGATGGTGGGGAGGTCTTTGGCGGCGACGCCTTGGCGTGAGGGGGTGGGCTGACGATGGGCGACGGGGATTAGGGCATGAGTTCGTTCGGTTTTTTTATTTACTTTGAACTGAATGAGACGATGAGAGAGAAAGGAGTGGGGGAGAAGAGCTTATATACTAATATATATTATTTTAATTTAATTCTCCATTATAGTTGACTTTTTATTCGAATCCCGAATCAAGCCCAACGACTGTCGCCCCTAGCTAATTACCCCCATTCCGAACACAATGGGATATGTATCGCAGGCGGATTCAATCGTTTCGATCAGTTTTCGCCAAAATCAAAATATAACTCTATATATTGAATTTGAATGCGCATTTCAATTTACCTGGGCCTCATACTAACTCGAAAAATTCTAGAAAAATATTTTCTAGCTTCGTATTGATGATACGGTCCTAACAAAACTAATTTCGTCAAATTCTGAGACCGTTCGAAAAATGGCCATTTTCCAGTCGATTAAAATCAACTAAAACTGGTCAAACGCGTTTTCCCTTGCCACGCTTACATATTGAATCGAAAAATTACGAAATTTGAAACCTAGCAATAACTTGACATCACGGATCCAACAAAAGTGGTTTCATTGAAATCCGAGGTCGTTTGCAAAATGGCTATTTTTAAGGGCCGAAATTCCATAACGACTATTCTGAATTTTCAACTGGGCATATCTTTTGATTCCCGCTATGAAATTTCAATTTTTCGGATTCGTTGGAAATATAATCTCAATTAGATTCAAATATGTTTGGTTTCACTAAAATCCGGTTTATTTTGCACCCGGTATGTTCAATTGAATTTTGAAATCGAATTATCGAACTACCGCGCCATTTTCAATTCCTTTTATAATTTAAAATAATTATTTATATTCTAACGACGATCTATATAATATATACGTTCGAATTCTATTCAAAATAAATTTCTCGTCGATATTATTTAAAATATATCATTTTAAATAGTCAAAGTTTACTAAAATTGCCAAAATAAATTTTTTAAATTAGCTCGGATTTCCGGGTTATTACAATTAAAAAGCAGTACACATTACAGCTTAGCATACTAACCGAAATACAACGAGAAACATAATATAAAAAGAAAAAGATGATACAATTTAAAGCAAATTATTGGTTAAACCAAATTTGGCCCATGATGAGGCTGGAATCTCCACAGTTGCCACTGCAACTCCACACTGCATGAACATAACTGCCCTGAGATGGTTCATGAACCATAACTATCAGAAAACATGTCCTACTAACTCCATAAATTATGCCGAAACTTCAGTATTACATGTATGAAGCTTCGCTGTTGCTTTACCTTTATTTTTTTGGAGAATCTTGACGACTTACAGTAAAAAAAAGGTTACTGAATTTGCAGAAGGAAGTCTTAAGAAACGATGAAAAATTAAAGGTGAAATACCAAACGAAAAAATCGTATCAAACTTGTAATATTATCAACTGACGGCAAATGAAACAACACATCGTTTTCCCAAGTTGTCTTCAAATCTGATTAAACAATAATCCTCACTAGTCGAAGTTCTAGTAAGTATGCAATATCAATCTTTTCTTCATGAAACTAATTCCATGGAAATACAGAACTCTTTGATCACAATTAAAACACCCAGATTCAATCAACGAACATATAACTTTGTTAGCCTGTTTTGTGACCAGGCCACCCAAAACTCAGATGATCAAGGTTACATATGTTAGAGGTTAAAGCTCTCATACGTCCTAAAACCAGATCTCGGATCGGATAGGAAAGCTCGGATCGGATAGGAAAGTTCAGATCGGATCGGATGGGATAGCTTGGATCGGATCGGATGGGGACAACAGCACCGGTTCGTATCGGATCTAAGCCTCCTAACCGAACTGCCTAAAGCACGCAGCTTCCCTTCACTGGAGACCTATTCTTGTGCCTATTTACCCGGACCGATTAACACTTGTAAGCTCACGAATGAAGCCGCATTCCCCACCTTCTCCATCACTTTCAAAGTCCTCCCTGATGTTTCCACGTGGACACACATCCCAACCGATTTTACACCTATAAATACACATACAACGCATTATTTGAGGGGGTTCTGGCACTTCATTCATTAATGGCAGCCATGGTTGAATTCCTCAATCATTAACCACCTTCTTCTCCAATGAAAATCAATGAATTCAGAAAGAATTATTCATTGTATTTGAGTGATTGAGTGTCAATATTCATTGTAATTGAAATTCTGGAATGAAATGAGAAAATATGAAGTGGACGTAGGCTCGTTAACGTCGAACCACTATAAATCTCGTGTGTTGATTGATTTTTCTTGCTTTTAGTTCATGATTCCTCATTATTCTCTACAAAATATAATCAATTGGGTGTTAGGGCCATTTTTTGGTCTAACATTTTGGTGCTTTCATTGAGAATGGACTAGTTCTCAATCATAGATCTTCTCATCTACTAATGGATGTCATGTTTCGTTAAGGGAAGATACATATCTGTCTTGATCGATTCAGTTACTACTCGATTGCATAGATCTTCATTGCACGAAAGAAAAGAAGTTCGCAAATTCTGAACATGTTGGGAATTTGGTTCAGATTGACTTCACGTTGCCTTCGACAAGTTTGTAGTACTGCTCGGTTCGGATGGGGTTGGTGCGAACAAACTATATTCAAATGCATCTCGGATCGGATAGAGAAGACGGTTTGAATATTTTTGAAGCTGATGACATTTGGCTCAGTGCCACGTGGTGATCATCCCGCTCGGTTCGGGATCGGAGGCTTAGATATTATGATAGTGCATCAAAGATCATGGGAAGACGGAAGGAAACCGCTCCGCATCTTTAGGAACGTGGGGTGTAACGGCTGTGTTGGCTCTCCTCGGTTCGGATCGATTAGAGGATGCTCGGTTTGAATCGGATATAGCTTTTCACCGAACCGATCTGACTTATGAAACCTGGGGCTAACCTGCATATTTAAGCGCTATAAAAACAGTGTTCGATTAGGGACGAGATCCAACCGAGATGACGAGACTCGACCCAATCCGGAAAGTGACCCGAACCTCAACCTAGAACAACAGAAAACTGAAATTCCGACCCAAAACAGTTGTTTTTGGGAGAAAATACATTTTTTAGATCATTGTAGAAAAGGCTCCATCTTCCGAAATCGAAAAAATCGTGCGGTGCCCGCCGGGACTGTGGGGCCCGGACCCCCACCGGCGCTGCGCCCGAACCCGCTGACGGCCTCGCCTTCGGCTTATATTTTGGCCAACAGCAGTCATCAAAGCTTGTCAATAAAGATTAGACGGGTAATCTGAGAATATCGCATCAAGATGACAACAACTGGGATTTTTCCCAGAGCCATGTCACCTACTTACATCAGCAAGCCAGTGTGAGGAGCTATCGATCAGATTCAACTTGTTATCATCGACAGTATACGAGACAATGATTGTCTCATAGCAGCTTCCTCTTCCATAGCTCCGATGGTGTGTTGATTTAATCAATGCAACTGATGTTGTTCCCTAACGAGCAGTGACCACCTTATTTATGTAACTTAAACATGTCTGATCGGCGGAGCATCGAATGACGGTTATATGGAACAATCCGAGCACTACTCCGAAGATGATTCATATGATCTTAGTGACCATAATTGTCAATAATGGGTCACCAGAAAGCAGCCAAGGATCCCAACATCCCAAAGCCACACTTCAATTGTATGATGTGATGAATGAAATATGTCCTACGGTTCACCTCCCGAAAAACTCGGCTAACCTATGCAATGGCTATTTGCCGTCAACCGCATCGAAGAAGACTGATTTCCATCGAGTAAGGGTTAGGTCAACACACTTTAGTGCTCAGAATTAGGTACTAGTTGAACCACCACACTCCAAGATTTGACCTATGGATCCTCTCCCGGATTATAGCAACTTGACTACTCACCAGCCACCGTACGACCTTGGTCAAGAAATAAGAGCTCGAGATTAAAGAAAATATGAATCAACCATTATCTCCCAACTTCTTATTTCTGCTGTGACATAACGCATGGTTATTACTTAAAGTCTCACAAACTATGTTGTCGTGTTCAAGCTAATCTGATCAAGGTCTAGACTAACCAGCTCCAACAGAATTCAGAACTTACATTGTAGCCTAATGTCTATTGCTAAAATTCCCAACCGAAACTAGAGTGGGAATGGTCCGTGGTGACTAAGTTACTAGAAGATCCTGCTATTTTCCTAAATGGAATATGCTACACATCAGAGATGGAACCCAAATACGCTTCCCCTCCTGATGAGATAGAGTGTGAAGGAGGCATCGGCTTAACAAGCTGATATACACATAAATGTGTATATTTTACCCGCATATTTATCTTGTTTTCTCTTTAAAACAACTAATACTGTGTATTTATAGTTGTGTTTCCAGATTATTTATGATGAATGGATGAATGCACTTAATTGTTGAAAATCTTGTAGAATTGGTCCAAGAAGAGTGTTGATTTTTAGAGCTGGATTAAAGCTTGAAGATCTAAAGAAATGTTGTTGTTCATTCACCTTCTGCTGCATATATTAAAGTCAAGATTCAATGCTTTTCCATAATGATCACTTGGAGTTCTTATTCATTCTCAAGGCAATTGGAATTGAAGCCCGCAACCTATTTTCTTTGCATGTGTTCACATTAGCTCATTTGCAAGGCCTCTCATTCTACAGTTGTGTTCACACTGGCTTATGTGTTATTTAAGATAAATCTTTTGTCCCACATTGTGTAATGAGCCTCTTAGTCTTGGCCAATGCAAATATAAATACATTGTGTCTCATTCCTATAAAAACATACTTAGTTTTATTCTGTAATTCTCTTCTTGGAATAAAACTCTTCGTCTCCCTATCTCTCAGTTGTTATTTTATTTATGTTTATTTTATTTAGTTTATGATTCTCTTCTTCTTTAGCTATGTCTAGCTAATCCCCTTTGATTAGGGGGTGATGACGCTAATAGATATGATCCAACATGAATCACATATCCAATAGATGAGGACTTTATACATGTAGATCTGGATCTGAATCAAGTGTTAGATCTGAACCTTCATATTCTGTGTCGTTTAAGAGCTATGCTCCTTCATAGGGTATATTCGTGTTCGATCTAACAATTATCAGATTTAGATCTAATTTTAGGGTTTTAGAAATTAATTAGTGAATCTGTCCTGATAGCCTATGGTTGTTTAAGAGCTCAACTCCTGCATAGGCTATACTTGTCGTTATTTACTTATTTGTTTCTAAGAACCTAATTATCGTTGATTCATGTTTGTGACAGAAACATGAATTAGATCTATATTTATTTGTTGGCTATTGATGAGTATGAATCCAATCTATGTCATTATCCCCTAATTGTTTTCTCTTATTATATAAATCTCTCTTTTTATTTAATTGCTGTTATTTTCTGTGTTTTCAATCAATCAAAATCATGGAATAACTTGATTGGATTTATTAATTAAAATATTTTTTGTCCCAGAGTTCGACACCCTCTACAACAATACTTGTTGTTTAGGAAAGCCGAACGGATCTTACAGTTGTTTACAATTGTTTGATTTGTTCGCAAACAAATTTTGGCACCGTTGCCGGGGACCAAAATAATTTTTATTTTTAAATCCTTCGGGTTATAATTTTTCTCTTTTCTTTAGTTTTCCTTCATATAAAAAAAACACAAAAAATATTTTTATTCCTTTTATTTTCTTATTTTTTTCATTATAAAAAAACATAATTTTTTTTTGCTAGTTTTATTTTATTTTCCTTCATTTATAAAAAAATCTCTTGATTAGCTTTGATTTGCTATTGCTGATCTTCTAATTAAGAGAGGAAAAAATTGCTATTTTCGGTTTGATTTCTTTCCCTTTTCATTGCCTTTCTTATTTCTTTCCCGTTTCAGCTTTCCATTTTTACAAATTAAGTTAAAAAAAAATATTGCTTTCCTTTTCCTCCGTCTGTAAATTTCTTTCCTTCTCAGCCTTGTTTTTCTTTACTGGTTTACTTCTTCTATAAATCCCAGCACCTCATATACCAAGACCGCACTCCTCCACCATCCATTTACATGCCTTACATCTTCCCACCAACTTCAGCCAACCCCAAAAAGTCACGAACCAAACTACCACCTCTCCAATCACTCCGCTGCTTTCACATTCAACTACCTCCCTTCACTGGCAAGCAAACAAATTTCATCACTCACATTCACTCCACCGACAAACCCCATAACCTCCATGCCCTTCAGATCCACGCAAATCCCTCAACATCAACCATTCCAAAACAATACACCCCTTCACATACCCATCAGCTTCGCACAGTTCAACATTCACCATCAAAACAAAGACCACCAACTCAAAACAACATTTCATCACCCGCCTCTCCATCGTATCCACAGCAGCCAATTCACAACTGCTTGCCATAGTCCAGTGCCACAACCGAGTTCTGCCCCAACAATCCTCGCACCATCCCAAAGTGATTAGAACCCTAGACTTCATCGTAGATCCGAACATGCAAGCATCAGCAACAATCGAAAGATCACCGCTCTGAATCCACCGCAATCACCAAACTGCAATCTCCACGTTCAGAACCTATCAAAAAACACCCAGCACCTTAAAACCACACCATCAACCTTTCATAACTCTCCCACTTCAACTTGCCAAAACAAACCACAGACCTCCTTAATAAACCTTTTCTACCACTGCATAAACTAAATCCTATCACCTTCTAACCTATTACCAGTCCAATTCCTTGAATTACATCGCACAACATAATCAAAATCCCTCCACTTCAATATCTCAACTATTTCATCACGGTTTACATCTGTCAACCGCACCCTTTCATTGCCTCCTGACCAACTTTCACCATCCCGAACCCACCTTCAAACTCCTTTCACTTCGACAAAAATAATACCCAAAAGCCTCAAGCCGCCAGTACCCCAAACAACTCCACCATACTGAAACCGCTCCCACAGCCAAATCTTCATCTTCCAACAATTCAATAGCAAGTCCGCATCATACCCAGCCCTCACGCAACCACGATCGGCATCCTTCTCCCCACCATCCTCTTCAATCGAACCGCCTCCCATTTGTTCCACCTGCGAGCCATCGTGAACCACCTCAGTTCATGAATCACAAAACGAAAATCCCAAATGCGTCGAACCTTCACCAAACGCAATCCGATCACCATTTCAACAAGCCCCAACGCAAAACATCTTCAACCTCCAAAATCCGATCATCGAAAACCCTAATTCACCGAACCCGATACCTAAATTAACCCATGACACCCCTCAGAAAACTGCCCCCCATCGCTCTTCGCTGTTGATTTCAGAAGCCTATCTTTATTTTATTTTTTGTCTTGTTTTGGTCTGAGCTCAATTTCCGATTTCAGTTTCTGTTTTCAGAAGAAATTAAAAAAAAGATCGTAGTCTTTCTAGAAGTAAAAGGTGTAATATTCGGGTGGGCTGTTGAATTTGGGTTGACTGTGATTTATATATATATATATATAAAGGGAAGCGTTAATTTGGGTTGACTGTGATTTGAAGGGGCATGAATTTTTGTTAGGATCTGATTCTATTCCTTGCTTGGCTTATACTATAACGGTGGTTTAACTTGTTCTAGGGCATAAGCATTAGTTTGCGAACTTGGCTGAGCGACTTGAGTTGAGTCTTTTATTTTTTTTAGGCTTCATTCTAATTTTTGTTGATTTAGTTTTATTCTAATTTTATTTTTAATTCTTATTTTTTGTTATTTTGTTTTTAGGCATAAGCATTTTTTTTACAAAAAAAATGCATCCTTTGTTTGTTTTTATTTTTCTTCCTCCTTACCTTTCTTTTACAATTTGATTTCTTTCTCCTTTTCTGAAAAAAAAGAAAAAAATTACAAAAGAAAAAAAACAAGAGAAGTCAAATTCGCCAAGAACGGAAGAGGTAGAATTCAATCAACAAATAGAGATTTCAGAGGTCAAAGCAATTTGTAATTAGCAGAATTTGAATTGTTGGAGCGGTTGCACACCAAGTGGGGTGTGAACGCGCTAGCGCTACTCAGTTGCACTGGACGGACTGCCGATCTAAGTGAGAATTTGTAAACTCTACAGGTGCTCTGCTGCAAAGAAAAACATATAGACATTGCTTGTAAAAAATTTCTGCAGGTGCTGCGGCTTGCTTGTAAAATCAATTTTCTTTCTGCAATTTATTATTCTGTGACCGTTCTGTGATTGATTATTCTGTTTGTTGATGTGTGGTTGGAAATTAAAAAAAACGTGGAATAAATTATTTTTGAAATCAAATCGAGGATTCCCCAAAGCTCATAGGACAAATTATTCGTTAAATTGACAATTCGGATTGATACTCTCTGAGGTGTCTAAGGAACGGTAGAGTCTAGAACTCAAACCGGTTCTTAAACCTTCAGTCGTGTTTCTACGGTGATTCGTGGCACACTGATAACCCCTGTCTGAAATTGGCCTGGACTTGTATTCATATAATCCGAAGTTGTTAATTTTAACATATTTTTTTAAGAGCTTCTTTTTGATGAAAAACTCTCTTCTTCTAGTACATTGGCGCTTGCCCCATGTACAGCCTAAACTGCAATTCTTTTCAAACTTTAAATGATTTTGGGTTCAATTCAAATCAGAATGAATTTCAAGCTGAAAACTTTTCGAATAATTTCCGCCAATCTCATCAAATGGTTGTACTCCAATATGAAAACCACCTTTCTATGATTGAGGAGAATTTATCTGAGGTGCGTCAACTTTTAGCGCAAATGGATAAGCAAAATGCTGAAAATCAAAACAATTGCGACACGGGTTTTAACGAAATTTTTGAAAACCAAAATGATTTTCATAATACGAGTGGATGTCAAATGTTGGTTATCGAATATGAAAAATGTGTTGCGAACAAGTAAAATTTTGGCAATGTTGGTTTTGGAAAATAAATAATGGACGACTTCTAAGAGATGAGGTGGATGAATTTTTAAGTTCAACCAGTGAGGAGCACATAGGAACGACGAATCTAAAAACGACATTTTAAAGTCTAATGTGTCTACCGATTTTATTGAAGAGGGCTTGAGTGAAATTGATCAATTAATGCATGAAATTTGGATTTTTCGCGAGGAAATCAAGGAATGGGCGCGAACTTTAGATTAAAAACAAGCTTCTGAAAATAAAGATACCGAGAACATGCGTATCGTTGAACAAATGGCTCAATACACTATTGAATTTTGGCTAAATCTAGAAAAGTTATTACTGGAGGGAGTTGACGATGTTGATGACTTTGTGGATTCCATGAAACTTGGCTTGACTTACATCGAAGAACTGGCTCAAAGAATGGACGATTGCAAACTAAGTGTATCTTATAGGATTGTTTATCAAATTTCTCTTCTTCAAACTGAAGTTACGAACTTGTACAACAACTTTAAATCCGAATCTACTGACAAACAAGTTTCTGCCAATGCTTCTTTTGAAAACAATAATCAGCCATTATCTTCGTTAAAACATTACATAACGATTATTGATGATTCTAACGATATGACTATTGATGAAAATGAAAATTTTGAAATATCTCTTTTGCAAAACACTGATTTCCGTGAAACTGAAATTCAAACTCAAATAGATGCTTCTGCTGAAAATTCAACTCTTACTAATATCGAAAATTTTCAACTAACAACTTTTGAAATTGATGAAAATCTTAATGAAGTTGTTGAAATCTCTGTAATTGATTTGAATTTAAATTCTCTTGAAAACAAAGACGTCAATCTTCAATTTGATCTTCCTCTCTTAGATTCTGAAAATTTTGAAAATTTAACAACTTTAGATTGTTAACTTGAACGAAATAACGAAGTTGGTAACAACTGTTTGAGTGAGGACGACTTTGATGATTGAAAACTTCTTGAATTAATCGATGATAATATTGTTGTGTTTGAAACTGAAAATGAAACATTTGAAAACTTTGAAATTCTTAGGACTGAAAACAACGAAACTACTGAATGTGATCTTAAGCAAAATAACGATTTTTCTGAAACTGTTGAAACTCCTTGCGACTTGATCGTTTCAACTGAACCTCACTGTGATCAGTTGTTTTTCAATGATAAATTTCTGCAATATATGAACTCTTTCTGGAATAACAGTGTTTTTGAGAAAACACGATTTCGAAATTTACTAAAAATTCATTTGTTCGGTTTTAACTTTAGGTTTACGAGTGAACCTTTAGTAAACAAAATTTCAAATATCAAAGCAAAACTGAATAATATTTCTCAAAACAAGTGTGGAGGTGAGAACCATGCACATGTCTCTCAATTTACACATCATCTGAACAAGTCAAACTTTGTTTTTGAAACTTTTTCTGAACCCCAGCTCACTGACTGCTCTTTAGTTGCTATAGAAATTCAATTCGATTTTCGGATCAATTATAAGCTCAAAATTTTAAAATTAGCAAATCAAACTTTTGAAAAAATAAATTTTGTTTTTCCAAATCTGAAATGTAATATAAAATCCTTTATGATTTGGTTTTCTGTGCTTAAGCTATGTCTCATAATCTTAAGAAGGCTGATCCATTGGTCCATCATGGACCGGTTCATCTATTCGATGACAGCATATTTTCTGCACGAACATTTGGTAAGTCGCACTAACCCTTTTTGTACATATGTAAATATTTCTCTTCCGTTCTCTCATTATGTCATGCACTGTGGGGACACAGTCGAAATCAAGTGTGGGGGGAGTTTCATTTTCATTCTGTTTTGCATAGTTTAAGTTAGCATTTTTTTCTTTCTTTCTTTTTCTTAAAAAAAAAAAGATTAAAAGTTTCGCATTTCTATTTACTTTTAAATAAGACATAATGGAGTTAGCATATAATTTTGGTCATTCGATTTAAATATTTGGAAATTTACTTCTCTTAGCGGATAACGAAAGGAAAGTTTGAATTATGAGCTAATTTGGTGTAACTGGTATATTGGAAAATTCGTAGGTGATGAGTATGAAATGTTTTCAGAATTGCAATCCGATTAAATGAATGGTAGATTTTGACTACTTGAGATAACATTTTAGATCTTTTAAGTGAAGTTATGCTAAGATATTCTCGCTTAACTCTCTCTCTCTTATGCAAAAAAAAAGGAGAGAGAGAGAGAGAAAGAATGTATATATATAATAATAATCCAAGGGTATCCAACATTGCTAGTATGTCTCGCGTTGGTGTGCAAACCCATCAAGCTCTTTCCGACACCTTGTTGACAATGTCAGAGTCGGTATATCTTGGACTCATTTTTTGAGTTGGATACCTAAGGATTACCGACATCTTGTTGACAAAGTCTGCGTCGGTCTGCACAATCCGCCAAGCTCTGTCCCAAACTCTTACGGGTGGTATACCTTGGTCTTTTCGGTTAGATGTTTGTAAATAGTAATAATGTAAATATTTTGTAATAAAGAGAGAGTAAGAACTTGAAATACAAGCACACTCTTCACTTATCTGACCTAACTTGTTAACAAAAAGGAAGTTGAGATGTTGTTTTACGATTGTTGATATCGATTATAGAATTCATTTCATATTTGCACTATGTTTCTACCAAAACAACTGGCCAAGCTGAAGGAGTTTGTAACGATAACATGACTTTTGTTTGAAGTTTTGATTAGTAACAGACTCAAATTTCATAGTGACGACATAAATTTGTGTTAACTCATTCGTGTAATATTTGAAAGTAAATTATCCATTTGTAAATATTCCTTTCAAAGCTTGCATTCATCTTGTAAATATTTTCTAATCTTGCATTTTATAAATATTTATTGCGTTCAACTTTTGGATTTTGTGGGTAGTATCTGCTGAAAACCCTCACGAGACAACACTCGTCCTACTAGGGACACCCAGAGGTTGGCTTGTTGAATATGCTCAATGCAATTGTGCTCCCTACGAAAACGGATTTATCTTATTTTTTTTACTTTATTCGAGGACGAATAAAAAGATAAGTGTGGAGGTATTTGATATACACATAAATGTGTATATTTTATCTGCATATTTATCTAGTTTTCTCTTTAAAATAACTAATACTATGTATTTATAGTTGTGTTTCCAGATTATTTATGATGAATGGATGAATGCACTTAATTGCTGAAAAGCTTGAAGAATTGGTGCAAGAAGAGTGTTGATTTTTAGAGCTGGATTAAAGCTTGAAGACCTAAAGAAATGTTGTTGTTCAATCACCTTCTGCTGCATATTTTAAAGTCAAGACTTAATGCTTTTCCATAATGATCACTTGGAGTTCTTATTCATTCTCAAGGCAATTGGAGTTGAAGCCCGCAACCTATTTTCTTTGCATGTGTTCACATTAGCTCATTTGCAAGGCCTCTCATTCTACAGTTGCGTTCACACTGGCTTATGTGTTATTTAAGATAAATCTTTTGTCCCACATTGTGTAATGAGCCTCTTAGTCTTGGCCAATGCAAATATAAATACATTGTATCTCATTCCTGTAAAAACACACTTAGTTTTATTCTCTAATTCTCTTCTTGGAATAAAACTCTTCTTCTCCTTATCTCTCAGTTGTAATTTTATTTTATTTATGTTCATGTTATTTAGTTTATGATTCTCTTCATCTTTAGCTATGTCTAGCTAATCTCCTTTGATTAGGGGGTGATGACGCTAATAGATATGATTCAACATGAATCACATAGCCAATAGATTAGGACTTTATACATGTAGAACTGGATCTGAATCAAGGGTTAGATCTGAGCCTTCATATTTTGTGTCGTTTAAGACCTATGCTCCTTCACAGGGTATATTCGTGTTTGATCTAACAATTATCAGATTTAGATCTAATTTTAGGGTTTAGAAATTAATTAGTGAATCTGTCCTGATAGCCTATGGTTGTTTAAGAGCTCAGCTCCTGCATAGGCTATGCTTGTCGTTATTTACTTATTTTCTTCTAAGAACCTAATTATCGTTGATTCATGTTTGTGACAGAAACATGAATTAGATCTATATTTATTTGTTGGCCATTGATGAGTATGAATCCAATCTATGTCATTATCCCCTAATTGTTTTCTCTTATTATATAAATCTCTCTTTTTATTTAATTGCTGTTATTTTCTGTGTTTTCAATCAATCAAAATCCTAGAATAACTTGATTGGATTTATTAATTAAAATATTTTTGGTTCCAGAGTTCGACACCCTCTACAATAATCCTTGTTGTTTAGGAAAGCCGAACGGATCTTATAGTTGTTTAAAATTGTTTGATTTGTTCGAAAACACAAGCAAAGGAAACATCACATAAAGAGTTGCCCGATGATCTGCCCAAAGACATAGATCTCAGAGAAAATGAAGATTCGAGTTGCAGGAAGGCGACATCCAACGAAGCAACTACCCAAAGATTGGAAAGCTCTCTTATAGCTTGTTGATTGCTTTGAGAAAACTCCACCACTATTTTCAAGTTCATATGATTGTGATACATACTGATTAGCCACTACGACAGGTCCTACAGCGCCCCAAGGCATCTAGAAGATTGCTCAAATGAAACATCGAGTTGAAACAGTTTGGTTTTAATTTCCTCCTAAAGAAGTCCATATGAGGGAAAGTATTAACTGACTTCATCATTGAGTTTACCATTCCCGAAGAGTGGCGAGTTAAGGGTTCGGAACACTTAAACCTGGATGCTGATTGATTGTTTATGTATAAGCTTTTATCCTCGGCGCGAGATCGAAGGCATGTCTGCAGACGGATGAGGCATGTTTATCCTTATGGCTCCCGAACCAACTTCCTGACATGGAAGGGGCTAAGATCCTTTGAGAATGGACCCATTTTTAACCATAGATCTATTGTCCTCCTTCCAACTACCATCCTAGCACCAATATGATGATGTGCTACTATTAGCGGTACAAACGTGACTCCCTGACACTCAATCCTTGCCTTTGGTATGGGGGCAAGAAGGCGATTCAAAGGAGATGCAACTTCATCATTCTCTTACAGTATTTACCTAGCTGCCTTTGTCACTCCAAGACCCCAATCAAGGCATCCCCTGGCAGAGATTAGGCGAGGCAAAATGGACGTACAAAGAAACTACAATGCCATTTTCGCTCCAAATGATATTCTTCCCTTTAAGAGGATTACTCTTTAACCATGACTCTTATATTTTCTTGCTTTATAAGTTATTGATGTAATTGACTCAGATGAATTAATATGTGGATGGTGTAGGTAACCCGCTTTTGACATCGATCAGACTTCTAGCACCTGCATATGGAGTTATGGAATAAACCCATAACAGGCTCGACTGAACTGCTCGTATATAAAGCCACACCCTCCATCTAAATAGAGTTGTATAGCTCAAAGTCGGAATCTAACTCCAGATAGATGCAGCCCGACTAGCTACATGGCTCGATCCGATGCACGGCGCCACTAGATTACATGAATCCGAATAAAGGAGGCAGCACCGCCCCTTGATATGCTTACTTTTCAATTATGCGATCTACTTTTACATGCTTTTTGAATTATTGACATGACTAACTCGTGTGACATGATTGATGCAGGTACCTGAAGTTTGGTGCCAATTAATCCTTCCACAGATTGAATGGAGGAACGCAAAGATTCGACAAGTGTGGCCCGACCACTTACCCGATAATGTACATCCTCCAGAGCGGAGTGGGAAGTATAGATTAAAATCGAGTTCGAGAACGACACTCGATCCGGCAGAATCCTGCTCATGGAATTAGAGTGCAGAAGGAAAGCCGGGGTGAATGACATGATCGTTCGCCTGATCAACTCTAACTCTCATGATTCGAGAGAGAGTATAAAGGATGGGAAGACGACGTCCCCAAGGCGTGATGGTGCACCACGATTAGAAAACTGCCTTGATTCCACTCTACCCCGGGCATTTGACGGGAGAGTATAATGGCGCCAGGGAATGAGCGCTGCAAATGAACTCCTACCCCACTTAAGGATTGAAGGGCAGAATGAAAGCTGAGTTCGAACTCTACCCTGGGCATACGACAGGAGAGTGTAAAGGCATTGCGATTAGATGCCATGGAAGGGCTCCTACCCCGCTGCAGGATCGGGGGCAAGAATGAAAGCTGAGCCCGAACCCCTCATTTCCGAACATGGGGGGGCGATGCACTTTCGATCCTAATCAATCCCAAACAAGCCCTGGCCAGGCACTTTATTCACTATTGATTGGGGCATGCACACACATCACACCCCTACGATGGCTGCGATATGATATGCTATTTTTTTGTAGGGATTATGATTTGTAGGGGTACCGAATTGAAACCCTTATCTAATTTGTGATGTGATTTATTGCTTACTACTCAGTGTAGTAATGCTCCGACTACAAATATATTCGATTGAAATATATAACAAACTTGCAAATGTATGATATTGCAGGAATACCACTTTGTTTGCTGATTGCAGATTTACAAAGGATAACTGGTCAAGAACGCGAGGCCCGCACTCGCAATAACAACAGGCTAGTAGAAAACAAATAAAGGGCCACATCCAGAAGGTCGATGTTGATGCCTAATGATAAGCATCCTATGTAACTCGATGCGACGACCCAAAATAGGACTTGAAGTTAATTATTCAATGACATGTCAGTGACTTAATACTCGCAGCTAGGAAAGACCCGACAAAGCCTTGGGATTCTTGGATTTCTACCCGGCCTTAATATGAATCTCTAGTGATCGTCGATTTTCCGGTCTTAATACGATCTGACACAGTCGTGGCATTCAGGATTTCTATGGATTGAAGATTTCCTTGACTATCCTGAATACGTCTCCTTTCGTCTAAATTTGAAAAGGACGTGATCTAACCAACACCTGTCTTATGCCATTATCCCTAGACTGGAGGCATACCGCTGAGAATATTTACAAATGGTACAACTTACGTGTCTGTGTCTAACTTATACCTCGATCTTGACAAGCCTCCTGAAGACCACAGAATGGATGCAGAGTGAATGTCCATTTGCTAGTCTCGACTGATTTTCCGATTGAAACACCCCGGATGAAGGGGCCCGCTATTACTTTGACTTCTAACTTGCAAGGAAGCGAATTTCCTGATACTCCGACTCAAGGGCTAAGAAGAAAGAAGATAGAAATTTCTTCCATGATGAGGACGTTGGTGCAGAAGGCTCTAGGAACGAAGGAAGTCAGCAAATTTCTTCTTGCAATGATCCCTTAGCATGTCAGACTAGATATGAAATGGATGGTGCCATTGCTGAATTGAGAATCTAGATTCTCGGCAAGATGAACTTCTCCAGAAATGACGGAAAATGATGGATAACTTCTTTACTTGGATAGATGGAAGGCCAAGAAACTACGATTTACTTGCAGGAGTGAGCACTGTGGGAATTCAAGCGACAACGAACATGCTCGAACACTCCTTGCTCTGTAGTTCATATCACACGAGACCCTACGACAAGTTGACAATGTCGTCTTGGATGAAACAAGGGGAAATCAACCTCCTCCTAGACATATGTAGCATGTAACTTCTAACGTAACGTTCTAGATGAAAACGATGGCAATGCAAGAGCCACTGGAAACTTAAACGGAGTCCGACCAACCTCTGCTCCAATTCGGATGAATGTTTCAAATCCAACCCAACTTAACCTCGACGTGAAGCACCCCATTCCTTAATGATGGGGCAAGTAGAAGCTTTTGAGCCACCTATAATTTAATCTTATCGCCACCCAACTCTGATCCTCAGAGCTTAGATGGGAGACCCAAGACTATCCCACATACATCCGTGCCACGAATCACCATCCAGAATTACAGGACGGAAGCTTGGTTGACAACTATCACATATGCTTACCTTAGAAACCAGAGACCAACTTTCACCCACTTCAAGACTTCATGCCGGGGGCACCAGTGCTAAATTGGACAATTGGCAATGACTCCTCGAAAACAAAGACCAGATTGCTAATGTTAATTGAGGCTTCACCAGAGGCGACACACCACAAAGGCGATGTAAGCAATTTCAGCAAATCCCTGCACTTCAAGCTACCATTTCTGGATCTTGGATCACATTGTTGTTATATAATTTTTGGTGGCATGCATCTGAATTGATCAACCGCTGGAACGCATTGGTCACACACTTAATTAAACAAAGGTCCGGCGAGACCCTGCATTCCTTCCTCAAAAGATTCAACGCCGCAGCGGAACCAGTAGATCGACTGAACCATCTATGGTGTTGATAGCAACAGTATCTGGTATTCTGGATAACTCAAACTTCAATGTCTCTCCGCAACAATACCATCAAAAGGCCTTGTCAAATTCACCTCTGGAACAAATCTTAATATCTTTATACCATGAGATTCTCTTGGAAATGCTGGTAAATTCTATCATAAGACAGGCAAATTCCTGCAGCAAAAAGATACTAATGTTGAGATGGAAGATCTCAATGTTTTCATGACAAAGAATGGAGCACCATATAGCTGTTGAAATGATAAAGACAAAAGAAAAGCCCCGGAAAAGACTGATGGGAATGCACAATTCCGAAAAGAACCAATTTCATTGATCGAACCAGTGATCTTGATTGTCAAGCTCAATGGAACCAAGCATGAGAGATAGACTCAACAAGGCTATGACTGCTATTTCGGATTATACCAAAGCATGAACGAAGAAGCTCTAATAACTCCCTAACAATGTTCGCTCGCTTGCATGACTGACGAGCATACTCAACTCCGTGGATGATGCAAGTAGAGTATCTAAGTTCACTATCGCTCGATGAGGCAATTCTCACTTTCTGACTAAAGAGATGGAATGACACCGGCACGAATGTTATTCGACCATTCACGTATACAACTCTAATGCTTGATGACTTAAGAAAGAAGTACAGAACGACACTGGTCGACCAATATTATTGAACCTGCAGCTCTAACCCGATGTGAAGAAAGAAAGTTTGAGAGTAAGAAGACTGGATATCCGATTGAAGTAGTCCAATCCCTAACAATACCGGGGGCATAAGCATTGACTTCGCACATCTTACACTGAGGTTGGGAGCATGAGCTTCAACTGACAGACTAGCTTTGAACATTATCCTGATTTTGTGCATAATTTAGAACATATACACTATATCTCTGGAATATGACATGATTCATCTCGACCATCCAAGTCAGCCAACTAACAGATCAAACATGAATCCAAAGACTTGCCCCACAATTGCATCAAATGGGGAGTGTGATAAGCTCCTCTACTGCCTCAAGATTTTAATGATCATACCATCCATTGGCTTGCATGTTTCCAACAACATCTTGTACTGACTCGTATGTGATCACGGGACTATAAAACGATCCAGAGTAATAATGGCTTTCAGATACCTTATTTTTGTGATTCGAGGCGATCGTGGAGTCCTAGATTAATATCCTGATATCGAGATAGTCCAAATCCAAGCAAAAATGACAGATTTATATGCTAATTCTGATGCACTCTATCCCAATGGTCCATATGCTAGCTCAAAGCCCGAAGATTCTGATACTACCCTATGGCTTGGATGGCTATTTCATACATTGGCTTATACATAAAAGAAAGTCTGACTTTGTAATACACTTGACTTGCATAGGAAGAGGCGTCATTTGACATTAACTTATGCATGCACGATCTCACACAGGAGCCAACGATCCTACATAACTTATGATGAAGGAATTAGACCTCTTGATTCGACGAGCTTTAAACGGTTACCAGATCATTTCAACTACTCCTTCCATAGAATTTGTACTCACTAGCACCCATGGAAGCAGTCCAATAATTTGATAAAGCCTTCTCAAGGACGGATGACTTTCCAAAAATATTCGGCTTGGCATATTCAAAGCACGCCTCATCTTCGATAAGATGTACTTTGGGGGGCAAAATGTTAGCTTGTTTTGTGACCAGGCCACCCAAAACTCAGATGATCAAGGTTACATATGTTAGAGATTAAAGCTCTCATACGTCCTAAAACCAGAGCTCGGATCGGATAGGAAAGCTCGGATCAGATCAGATGGGATAGCTCAGATCAGATCAGATGGGGACAACAACACCGGTTTGGATCGGATCTAAGCCTCCTAACCGAACTGCCTAAAGCACACAGCTTCCCTTCACTGGAGACCTATTCTTGTGCCTATTTACCCGGACCGATTGACACTTGTAAGCTCAAAAATGAAGCCACATTCCCCACCATCTCCATCACTTTCGAAGTCCTCCCTGATGTTGCCACGTGGCCACACATCCCAACCGATTTTACACCTATAAATACACATACGACACTTTATTTGAGGGGGTTCTGGCACTGCATTCATTAATGGTAGCCATGGCCGAATTCCTCAATCATCAACCACCTTCTTCTGCAATGAAAATCAATGAATTCGGAAAGAATTATTCATTGTATTTGAGTGATTGAGTGTCAATATTCATTGTAATTGTAATTCTGGAATGAAATGAGAAACTATGAAGTGGACGTAGGCTTATTAACGCCGAATCACTATAAATCTCGTGTGTTGATTGATTTTTCTTGCTTTTAGTTCATGATTCCTCATTATTCTCTGCAAAATATGATCAATTGGGTGTAAGGACCATTATTTGTCCAACAAACTTCATATTAATTTCCAAGTTCATTTAAGGGTACACTGATCTTGTAAAAAGAATAAGCATATGATGTGATGATTAAATCTTGACTTTATATGCATCGAGTAGCATGGGTGAACCAACAACACTAACAAACATACATATTGGTTTTTCCAAAACTTTCCAAAGTTTGGTAACGGCCTAACACCCAATCACGATGAAAAACGTCCAAAACGCAAATAATAGTTACCCCTTTGTCCCAAGAATTTGGAAATCTTACCCTTTCACTGCCGTTGGCCTGCATATTGGGAGGAAAATTATTTTGAGAACTCAGATAAATCGGTCAGAGGAAATGGAACTGAATAAGTAGTTGTGCCGACTTAGTGGCTTGATTCTCCATATTCAGAATAATTTCCCTTTTACGTGGGCACATGATGGCAGCGACAGAGTAGAAAGATCACTAGATCTGGGCGATGCGAGGAAGAACACAATGCTTTGGATTTGGAATTGAAAAGTAGAATGGATGGGGTGTTTTCCAGATAACCCGATAGTTGGATAAAATTGTAGATCTGGATCTGTATCTCATCGAAATTTAGTCTGGCTGTTGGCATCGAAATTGGAAAGATTACCGAGATCTTTCCAGATCCCATATTTAATTCGGTTGCGAGATTTAGTAGTTGAGGTCGCCTTAATATTTGGATGAAAATAGACTTGGAGAAATGGTTGTAAAATGCTGATTTTCAGGAGGGAGGAAAATCGCCATTTCCTCTCCCCATGGGAGAGGAAACAGTTGAGTATATTATAAATCATTTATATATATTCTAGATAAAGTTGTCAGTATATATTTTACAATCAATAATGTTAACAAGGTTATTGTCATTGAAATTCCATTCTCCAATAATCTCCCCCTTTTTGATGATGGCAACCTTGGTTTTATAAAATATTCATACCTGGTATTACCTGTTGATCCGATTCCTTGATTACTCCCCCTTTCACCATGAATTCCTTCGAACTACCCTTAAACTATGCCTATCTTAACTATACACTATTTTATAATTTCCCCCCCTTTGTCATCAACAAAAAGTGTATTAAACTATAATCCCCCTAAACTTATACTATTGATTATCGTAGTAATTAATACTATGTATAACTCCCTAAATCTACAATACTCCCTAAATCTATAATTTTCCTAAAACTCCCCTAACTCTATGATAATACTAATATTATTATACTAAGTAAATTTAAATAGGAGGATAATCAATAAAAACATTTTATAAACTAAGCAAGCAATCCAGACAAATTTACCAGCAATCCAAACAAGCAATCCAAACAATCAACCAATTTATGTTTTGTTGTCACAAACATCAATTCAAATAAATTCAAACATAAAGCCAAAAATTTCTTGTAACTTCTGTTTATCCTAAAAACCTATAAAGCTCCTACTTTAATCCAATGTTATAAGAACTATATAAAAGTGAAGTAATGAAATCTGAAAAAGACGAGTATAGTTATATTATTTAATACCTACATGTGCATAAGTATATTTCTAACGGTCCTATGAACCATAAATGAAATTCAATCATGTCAAACAAGTCAACCAAGTTATTCAAGTCAAACAAGTCAGACAAATCAATTAAGTCAAACAATTCAAACAAGTTAATCAAGTCAAATAAATCAATCAAGCCAAACAAGTCAAACAAGTTATTCAAGTCAAAGTAATGCAGTATGTTGGTTATAATGCAATATGAAATGTATGTCATATGCAAAGCAATATGAGATGGTATATATTGAATGAAATGCAACTTGTGATATGAATGTTTTTTAACATCCATTACAATTTATAATAATGATGAATGATATGAACTAAGATTTTTAAAAATAATATGAAAATAATTATGCAAAAAATGATTCGATGTTGATATGTAACTCGGTAAAAGATATTCAAAGTATAATCTTAAGTAATATCTAGTTTATTATAAATTATATCAACGAATCAAAGGTAATATACATTATCTTTTTAAAATTAGGTTAATGATACTAATGAATTAGATTAAAAAATAGTAAACATAAAAGTTTAATGGTTGTTAAAAATATATTCATGATAAGTAGTAAAATATTCAGAATAATTTTGATATATGTGGAGTTAAATAATCTTAGTAAGGTACTTTTTTTTAAATAATACTGTAAATATTGAATTTTTTATCATATGGAGTAAACTATAAACTCTATACCTAACTATGCGTATAAATGTATATTCCAAAATATAATGATAATTGTGAAATTACTATAAAGCATACCACTTTTTGCAATCCTTCTTTTTTTTGTTCTTCCATTTTCATAAACTACACATTCACATCTTCCAGAATTTGACGATGAGATATGCGCTATTGCGACGGGCTCGTTTTTCTGATCAGCATAGTATATTCATTTGCTAAGTCTGAAGATCGTATGAGAATGGTATTGATGATTTAGTTGTTTAACCATCTTAGCGCCAAAAAATTTAATTTAAATTTGAATTTGAATGAATGTACACTTCAACAACTATAAATAGGCTCAATAGGCATATCCCTTTATGACCATTTCCCTTCTTCTTTTTCTCGTTTTTCCACTTTCAATCAATCTTCTGGGAGGCATAACATCTTTACTTCTTAATGAAATTGGATGAAACTAGTGGAAAATCAAAGAGGAAGGCAAGGGCTACGATTCAGTAATAGTTTTGTGAAGAATTTAAATGATATTATGGTGCAGTAGGCCGAAACAGTGAGAGGAAAACATAAAATTGCATATGTAATTTTCTGTTTTGGATAGCCAACTTCAAACTATCATATCTTACTCGGTTTTAATCGGAATTTGATGATTCACCCATCAAAAGGACCATGAGAACAAGAACTTCAATCACTGACAATTTTGTTATTTTCCTTTTTGCACCACAACTTCATTTCATCATAAATTGGTTATTCCTTGACGGATTCAAATGAAACCAGTGGCATTGCGAAGCAAATGAATTAAAGAATAGTATTGAATCATGTTGTAGATGAAAATCAAAAGTTATGTATTAAACAGATACTCATTTCATTGTAGATTGCCGATTACATATCCATTTTTGCTTCTTGATTGTTGAACGATCATCTTGGTGTCTTTTGGCTAGTAGTCATCAGACATAACTCATCCCCTGCAAAACAACACAACTTTTCAAAGAATCAAGCGACTTTCCAAAATAACCAATTGTAATTTTAAATAATAGCATTATCTTAATTCTATGTCATATCCATATGAAAAATTGTGTTAAAAAATTGCTATTTAAACTTTCAAAAAATCATATTATGATAACTTTGAAAACCATGCTCTGATACTAGTTGTTATGGATGAGAATCATGGATCTTAAGGCAAAACTAACACCAGAGGGGGGTGAATAGTGTTTTCAAGAGATTATGGAAAACTTAAACAATTAACAATTATTCAAACAACTATATGAATCACATAATTAATATGACAACAGAAACAATCACAGATGCAAATAAAAATAGAAATAAAATGCAAAATAGGAAAGAACATATCGGATTTCATACTGCTTCAGATTACTCTGATGTCCAGTCTCACGCAACGTTGGATTGCACAAAGTTTCATTAATATCTGAATTGAATTACAATCCCCTTGGTCTCACAGCTACAAGGTTAACACTGATTCAACATCCTTGATTTCACGGGTACAACGTTAACACTGTTTCAACACCCTTGATTTCATTGCTACAAGTTTAACACCGCTCCTTTTCCTTGATTTACGGGCTACAAGGAACACACCCTTTCTTTAAAAATTACAAATAGCCCTAGAACTCTCGAATAGCACTTCCAAACAGATAATATTTGATACGGATTGAGAATAGAAAGAGAATGATATAATTTGTATTGAAATCGGTAGAGTATACGTGTAGAAATCAAGAATTTAAAGTAGAATAATGGTGGTAAGTGAAAGGTTGAAGAAGGAGAAAATTTATTATTTAAAATTTCGAAAATGAGGCCTTTATATAGTGTTTCAAAGGTCACAACAATTCTGAAACGTTTCAAAATATGAAAAGACACTTCCTTTCAAATTTGAAAAAGTGACGGCTATATGTCGACATGTATAAAGTTTTAAATCATTTGTCAAGTGTTTAAACCAATATATATTCTAGAAATTTTTGAATCAAAACTAGTTATATAAAATATATTTTCTAAAGTACAAAAACATAGAAATATATAATTTAAACATATAATATAAGGATCATATATATATATATGATATAAAATTATGTAACTATAAACATATATAATATAATTGTTCAAATTTATAATATATAAACTTATATACGAAACTTATATATTTGAAATCATTAGTAAAAACCTTTAGATGATTTAAAATCATTTTGAATTAATTTGAAATCAATTTAAAAAAGATAATTTAAAACAGAAATTTTAAGAGTGCTAACCAGAGTTTTAACATACTAACTAGACTCTATTACTTTGATAATCTTGAACTCTTGAAATCTTGATACTCATAAATCTTGAATCTTCTTTGAAATCTTGGATCTTTATAAACTCTTAACTGTAGAGTCTTAAGTATTTACTTCCTGCATATAAATCCTATATATTTATTCTAGATAAAGATGTTAGTATATATTTTATAATCAATAATGTTAACAAGGTTGTTGTCATCAAAATTCCATTCTCCAACAATTCTTTTGGGAAAACACCTGGCTTATCTGATCAAACAAGTCATCGATCCTCGGTAATAGATACTTGTTCTTCTTGATTGTCTTATTCAGCTCATGATAATCCAAACACAATCGCAATGATCCGTCGTCCTTGTTCGCAAACACTATTGGTACACCCCACCTGAATATGCTTCTCTGAATAGACCTTTACTTAAAAGATCGTTCACTTGCAGCTCAAACTCTCACTATTCCATTGATTCTATCTGCCTATGAGGCATAAAAATAGGTCTGGATTCGTCCACTGGATCAATTCGAAACTTAGTGTAACACCCCATGGCCATTAATGTTGCTCACAAAGGGAATGCATTAATATCATGAAGCGTTATTGTAGTATAGAACAGATAAATTACAAGAATAAATAAATAAAACACAGCGGAAGATAAAACTTATTTCATAGCATCATAACTTCAAAACATGCTTACATAAGTAGTCTTCAAAAACCATTACAACAGGATCAATTGTCTTTTCCAAAAACTTCAAAGTACATAAAGAAGCAAATACTTAAATAACATAAATGCATAAATCCCCACTGAGCATAAGCAAAGCCATACAGATGAGAGAGTCCAAAGCGATACATCTACTCTCTTCAAGCAACTGAAAGAAATCGGCACTAAGCTGTAGTATTCCCTCCTAGCAAACCAGAGGGGGGGGGGGAAGGAAAGAAAAGAGGTGGAAAAAACGGGCCAGTCATAAAGTCTGGCGAGTCCAGTAATTTTAACAAATAATAGGTAAGGTAAATGATCAAGACGTAAATAGGCATCATGATATGGCTATAACATAGATTAGGTAGATAAAAAGGATGGACAAGATGATTCTGTTCCTAAGTACTAAGACAATCCTACACCTTGGCTAAGCGAACAACCCTCCAAGTACTAACCCCGAAGACCGAAGTCAACATCAGACTAGCACCCAAAGGACTATACAACTCAACCAACATGTATTTCGTTACACCGCACTTTTGCTAAGTTACACCACATTACTTAATTACACCGCACATCTACTAGTCTCTATTTACTAAAGGTTGATCCCTTCCCACTAACTGTACCCACATGACAAACTTGGTAGTTACTTATACCTAGCTGCTATCGTAGGTGCCGGCTTGCTCCTACCACCGCTAAGGTACCCTTACCCTACCTATTTGATCGGCTCCCTAAACCCCGTAGGCACCCGTGCTGGCCCCACAGTGGGGTGTATCACTCCCCAAAGTGGCAACCCCGATACCAACATAAAATGCACGGTCATACCTACACGATGCAACAACGTCTTACCTACCATGCACGCACATGAACCCATTGGACTCGCGTTGCCACCGCTATTCACATTTTGACCTCTTACATTCAAGTCCAGTAAGCGTGCCCCAACCCTGGCCTAGTACCGGGCCCAATTAGATACTCAAACGGGTTACTGGTTGAAACGGGTCCCCCATCCGACACAAGCCTCCCACCTATGCTTGGTCCCCACTAGGTTTTTCTCCCACTTAACCATTTTAATTTAAATGTGGTTAAGTCCATACTTACATGTCATAATATACATGTCTTATCTTATTCCGGTAAAGTCCATATTTACGTGTCATAATTTACATGTCACCCCACTTAACCCTCTAACGATACCCATGTCTTATTATGGTTAGTATTCCTTAATTCATTCCTTATGACGAACGGTGCATGACCTCCCACATTAGACCGAACGCTTTGTGGCCGCTGGATTTGCTGGGCGGTTCCGGGCAGTCTTACGCCATAAACCGGGTCTAACCTCGTGTCATTAACCATTGCGCCTACAATTCATTCCTTTGACCTCTCACATTAGATGTCCAATTGTGGCAGCTGGATTTGCCGGGCAGTTCCGGGCAGTCTTACGTCACAATTGCGCCTAACCTCGTGTCAAAGGTATATTAATAATCGTATTTCACCCATACCCAATTTTCATGTCATGTATATCCAATTAAACATATAATCATGTTTATAATATTGCCTATTCCAAATTGTCACTAATTACATATTAATTAGCCTCAATTACAAATTTACAATTATAGGCAATTTCATCAATTCCATGTAATTCATACCCAAATATGCCAATTTCACATATTATCCAATTATCCAAAATATCCAATAATATCCAATTTTCCATATTTCACATATTCCTATCGTTCCCACGTATTTGCATTCGTGCGTATTTTTAACATAGGCTCGAAGGTAGCCTAGATCCAAAAATAAAAGGAATAGGGATAAGAAGAGAGAATCAAATCACAGAAAATTGGAATTAACACAACATCATGAAATAAAGGGGCATGTAAACTGGCATAGAGACATAATGACAGATTCAACATGAATAAACTGATAAAGGTATGAACTTTACATAGAAACATAGGCATATGATGACATGAATAAAAAAGGTGAAGACTTGGATGAGATTTAAATTACATATATACATATGAATCCTCTTTACAACTTCATCATGTTACTTTTAATCCCATTATATTGTGAAAATCACCGTACTCACCTTTCGTGGTTAAAGAATAGAATTATGCACTGAAATTGGTGTAGAAACGTTGCGGTGTTGCTGATTTATCTTCTTGAATTGTTGTAGAAGCTCTAATCTTTAATTTAAGTTGAAATTGAACACTTGAGCCAGCTAGGGTTTAAGAGAGAATTTGACAGTATAATGGTGTCATAGATAATATTTTTGTATTAGGATTAGGTATTAGGGTGTATATATAGGTGTAGGAAGTTATTTAGGCCTTAGGATTAACCGTAGAACTGATCTGGACCACTCAGATGTCATATCAGCCCTTAGGGCGAATCGGGCCACGGGTTGGTAGCCAAACACCCTGGATTGACCTATAGTCGACCCAACGGGGCTCGGGTCTACTCCAAAAATGGTACGGTTCGGCTATTCCCCCTCCCGATTCGCTGTTTTAAACTTTTTTTTGAATATTTATTTATTTAATTTTTATATATATCTCTATATATATTTCTCTCATATGCATACAAACTTCATTGCTTAATAACTTCTTCATAATTAACCATTTTCACACTAAACCACTTTTTGAACTGCGTTCACACTAAGCCACTTTTTTGCCATTCCCCTAAAACAAAAATACGGTGCTGGCGGAGATCGAACTCTATACCTCTTGTATGCAAGTCACATGTTCTAACCAAATGAGCTACTAAGTCTTTTGCTTACAAACCTTAGAACAATGCTAAACATCATTCTTTTCTCATTCCTCTATTCAAATAAATTATTCTTTAATTTGTTATTTTAATGTTCTCAGAAAATACGGGGTGTTACATTCTCCCCTACTTAAAGGATTTTGTCCTCGAAATCTCTAAGTCAAGAAGAACGTATCCTACCTTCCAATCATCCATCTACTCAACCATCAACCACTAGCAACCATGGTCCTTAAAAGATTTCTAATGCTTTTCATGTACATATGCATAGTGTGTGTATATGTCCATATACTAATGCAAAATCAGGCGGTCCACTGATTCAGTCGACCTCCTTAATGCAAATAATGATAGTGCCATGTATCCATCATGTATGCAAAGAACCCTATACATTTCATTACTACATGTGTGCACAACCATTCATTTAAATGCAACATCCATATGATACACACATTCAACGTGCATTCATTTTACTAAATACATCCATTTATATGCAATATGCAATATGAAAGTGACTGAGCCGATCTAGTGCCTAAAGTGTGTGTATATGCATCCACGAGCAACCACTAGCAAACACTTGCATCCACATGCATCCACCATACATAACATGTCTCAAACACATTTTTCAACCATAGGACTACCCTATCTAAAGGTCAAAGATACTAGCGAGAGGACATACTAAAGATTGAACAAGTACAAGCTAAGCGATAAAGGAGAAATTAAAAGACATACCCTCGAAAAGAAAAGGGTACAATGAACGCATCTTCTCTTCCGTCGCCTAAGTAGCGTCGCTCTCATCATCTCCCCATTGCACTTTGACTAGCTTGACCTCTCGATTCCTCAACTTCTTAATCTCCAACCCTAGAATGCATGTATGAGCTCTTCGAATCGTCGCATCATGCTCTATTTCCACCTCTCTAAGCAAGCTCTTCCAAAACTCGCTAGTAAAGATAGGATCGCGATCGCTCACTATGCTAGAAGGAACACCGTGCAAACGAACTATCTCTCGAATGTATACGGAGGCTAACCATGGAGAAGTCCTCTTACTCTTCACGGGAATGAAATGGGCGCTCTTAGTAAGTCTGTCAACCACGACCCAAATCCCCGTATTACCCTTCCTTGATCTTGGGAACCCATCAACAAAGTCCATCGAGACACTCTCCCACTTCCATTGTGGGACCTCCAATGGGTGAAGCAACCCACCGGGCTTCTTTTGCTCTGCTTTTGCTTGTTAGCACACCAAGCATCTAGCGACAAACTAGGCCACATCCCTCTTCATACCGACCCAAAAGTAAACTCGTCTCATGTCCATGTCCATCTTGTCCCCGCTGGGATGAATGGTCATCTTCGAACGATGTGCATCATCAAGAATGGTCTACCTCAAGTTCTCGTCTCGTGGTACACAAAGTCTACCGTCCCTACGTAACCAACCCTTATCATCTAGGGTATACCTACTGAGATGGCTCGATGACTCCCCCTTGTGAGCTTCTCTACTAACTCAACCAACTGTGGGTCATCTCACTGTGCCTCACCAATCCATCCCAAAAGCGTAGGTCTGACCTCTACAGATGCTAGCAAACCGGATACAAAATCAATGGAAGGTCTAAAGTCAAACGTAGAGATGAACTTTAAGCTTCGCCGCTCAACAAACAACGGACCCAAGGACAACCTTTTCCTACTTAAGGCGTCTTCCACCATGTTACCCTTGCCAGGAGTATATGCTATCTCGAAATCGTAGGACGCTAAGAATTCCATCCACCTTTGCTGCCTTAAATTCAAGTCCTTCTGAGAGAACAAGTATTTTAGCGATTTGTGGTCTGTGAACAATTCGAATTTCTCGTTAAGAAGATAATGGCGCCAAGACTTAAGCGCGAAAACAATAGCGGCCAACTCTAGGTAATGTGCAGGGTAATTTCTCTCATGCACTCTCAACTGCCTTCCTCCATAGGCTATTACCCTCACCTCTTGCATTAAGACTGCGCCTAGTCCTGTCCCACAAGCATCGGTATAAACGGTAAATGGCTTACTCCCATCTGGCAACACTAAGACTAGGGCTGTGGTCAAAGCTCTCTTTAAACGTTGGAATGCATCATCACAATCTACGTCCCACGTGAAAACTAGGTTCTTCTTCGTCAAGCATGTTAATGGGGCTGATATCTTTGCGAGTCCTTGATAAACTTCCTATAGTAGCCAGCCAACCCCAAGAAACTCCTCACCTCGATAGCATTTTTAGGGACCTTCCAATCTTGGATGGCCACCACCTTCGCGGGATCCACAACTATCCCTTCTTTGGAAACCACGTGCCCTAAGAATCGCACTTCCTTCCTCCAAAAGTGACATTTATAAAATTTAGCTTTAAGGTTATGCGCTCGAAGGGTCTCCAAAACTTCCCTAAGATGTAGGACATGGTCTTCCTCACTCTTAGAAAAGATCAAGATGTCATCCACAAAGACCACGACGAATTTATTACGGTACTCCCTAAACACCCTACTCATCAAGTCAACAAAGTATGCGAGGGCGATTGTCAAATCGAAGGGCATCACAAGCCACTTATAGAAACCGTCCGGAGGCCTAAAGGCAGTCTTGTCTATGCTATCCTCAACCACTCTCAATTGATGGAAACTAGTGGCTAAGTCCAACTGCGAAAACACTGAGGTGCCAACTAACTGATCGAAGAGATCGTCAATCCTCGGCAGTGGGTGCCTATTCTTCTTAGTAAGCTTATTAAGTTCTCTATAGTCCACACAAAGTCTAAGGGACCCATCCGCCTTCGTGGCAAATACTACTGGTGCAACCCACTCCGATATACTACGTCTTATGAACCCCTTCTCAAGCAACTCCCCTACTTGCTTATTGAGTTCCCTCCTCTCACGAGGAGCCATGTGGCGTACTGGCAGAGATACGGGTTTTGCATTGTCTACAAGATAAATACGAAAGTCTATCTCACATTTTGGGGGTAGACCCCTCACCTCATCGAAGACATCAACATATCCACGGACTATACGAACAAAATGTAAATCATCATTGGATGTGTCAAGTGACTCAAGATAACTAAGCATCATCGATCCTCTAGGGTCACAAGAAATATCAAGGGTCTTTCCACTACGAGTCAACAATTTTACTACCCTTCGTTCACAATCTAGGATGGCACCATGTCTGGCTAGCCAATCCATCCCTAGAATCAACCCATAGCCCATGAAACCAAGCACAAAAGCATTACATTCAAAACTAATGCCTAAGATAGACAATCTCAAATCCCTACAAACCATGGATAAATGAGCCGACCCACCAATAGGATTTGAGACTATAATGGGATCCACAACGAGACTAGTATTTAAGTGCAGTGTTTCAACTAATGATGTAGAGATAAACGAATGTGATGCGCCAGAATCGAATTAAGTACAAACAGGATGATCAAACAAGAAAATCAAACTTTCGACAGAAATTTTTCTACCTTCTTCCTGCCCCGGAGCCATGAGAGCATGAACCTGCCCTCCCGAAGTAGAACCTGCCCTCTGCCCTTGCTTCTTAGGAAAGTCCTTGACATCACGACCTGGATCACCACAATGATAACAAGCGAACTTCTTCTTCTTCCTACAGTCTTTCTTCAAATGGCCGGGTATCCCACAGTTGTGACACTTCCTCTTTTCTTTACCACCTTTATTTTGTTGTTGGGCTTTATTTGGATCCTCCTTCTTATCTTGCAGCCTAAAAGTACTTACGCCCTTCTCTTCTTCATGCATGTATGCCATATCAACAAGCTTTTCATACGTAGCCCCCATTGGAATGTGGGACATAGCCAAACTGTGAAGCGGTTCATTTAGGCTCTTCGCAAACCTCAAGGCCTTCTTGTGAGGCTTATTCACCAACTCTAGCCCAAATCTCGCCAACTTATTAAATTCTATCACATACTCCTTCACTATCAAGTTTTTTTGCTTCAATGTCAAGAACCTCTCCATGTACATACTCTCCTCAGCTTGAGAAATGAATTTCAACTCAAACCTTCCCCTAAAATCTGCCCACGTCTCTACAGCACGCTCTCCATTAGTAACCTCCCACCAAAACGAAGCTTCGTCCTTCATCAACCAAGCAGCCAATTGGACCTTCTTACAATCGTCCAAATCGAAAATGCCAAACAGATCCTCCACTTCTTTCAACCAATTTCTAGCTTCAACGAACGTTTCAGACCCACTAAAAGGTTTCCCCACCCATCGAACGAAAGTCTTTATGTATCTTGGAGAAAGCATCTCCTCACGGGGGAATGACTGGAGCTGGGGGAGGAGGAGGAGGAACGTCGGCCGGACCCGCGGCCCTAGCCTCGAGATATTGACGAAACCAACCGGGTACGTGAACACCCTCTGGTATCTCAGATGCTCCAGACATGCTAAAAAGGAAAAGAAAGAGTTTCAAAACAAGGGAAGCGAAAGAAAGATGTATGGCTTACGGGGATTATGCTCTTTAAAGTAAACTTTCATTGAAAATATCTTCTTTAAAACAAGTTTTTGAAAATACTTTCTATGAAAATAATACTTTTAAAAACACTTTTCAAAACTTTTTATCTGTTCTTGTAACCATAGCTCTGATACCACATGTAACACCCCATGGCCATTAATGTAACTCACAAAGGGAATGCATTAATGTCATGAAGCGTTGTAGTAGTATAGAACAGATAAATTACAAGAATAAATAAATAAAACACAGTGGAAGATAAAACTTATTTCATAGCATCATAACTTCAAAACAAGCTTACATAAGTAGTCTCCAAAAACCATTACAATAGGATCAATTGTCTTTTCCAAAAACTTCAAAGTACATAAAGAAGCAAATACTTAAATAACATAAATGCATAAATCCCCACTGAGCATAAGCAAAGCCATAAAGATGAGAGAGTCCAAAGCGATACATCTACTCTCTTCAAGCAACTGAAAGAAATCGGCACTAAGCTGTAGTATTCCCTCCTTGCAAACCAGAGGGGAGGGGGGGAAGGAAAGAAAAGAGGTGGAAACAAAACGGGTCAGACATAATGTCTGGCGAGTCCAGTAATTTTAACAAATAATAGGTAAGGTAAATGATCAAGATGTAAATAGGCATCATGATATGGCTGTAACATAGATAAGGTAGATAAAAAGGATGGACAAGATGATTCTGTTCCTAAGTACTAAGACAATCCTACACCTTGGCTAAGCGAACAACCCTCCAAGTACTAACCCCGAAGACCGAAGTCAACATTAGACTAGCACCCAAAGGACTATCCAACTCAACCAACATGTATTTCGTTACACCACACTTTTGCTAAGTTACACCACATTACTTAAATACATCGCACATCTGCTAGTCTCTATTTACTAAAGGTTGATCCCTTCCCACTAACTGTACCCACATGACAAACTTGGTAGTTACTTGTACCTAGCTGTTATCGTAGGTGCCGGCTTGCTCCTACCACCGCTAAGGTACCCTTACCCTACCTATTTGATCGGCTCCCTAAACCCCGTAGGCACCCGTGCTGGCCCCACAGTGGGGTGTATCACTCCTCAAAGTGGCAACCCCGATACCAACATAAAATGCACGGTCATACCTACACGATGCAACAATGTCTTACCTACCAGCCCGAACCCATGCACGCACATGAACCCGTTGGACTCGCGTTGCCACCGCTATTCACGTTTTGACCTCTTACATTCAAGTCCAGTAAGCGTGCCCCAACCCTGGCCTAGTACTGGGCCTAATTAGATACTCAAACGGGTTACTGGTTGAAACGGTTCCCCCATCCGACACAAGCCTCCCACCTATGCTTGGTCCCCACTAGGTTTTTCTCCCACTTAACCATTTTAATTTAAATGTCCATGTCTTACACATGCTATGGTTAAGTCCATACTTACATGTCATAATTTACATGTCTTATCTTATTCCGGTTAAGTCCATATTTACATGTCATAATTTACATGTCACCCCACTTAACCCTCTAACCATACCCATGTCTTATTATGGTTAGTATTCCTTAATTCATTCCTTATGACGAACGGTGCATGACCTCCCACATTAGACCGAATGCTTTGTGGCCGCTGGATTTGCCGGGCGGTTCCGGGCAATCTTACGCCACAAACCGAGTCTAATCTCGTGTCATTAATCGTTGCGCCTACAATTCATTCCTTTGACCTCTCACATTAGACATCCAATTGTGGCAGCTGGATTTGTCGGACGGTTCCGAGCAGTCTTACGCCACAATTGCGCCTAACATCGTGTCAAAGGATTATTAATAATCGTATTTCACCCATATCCAATTTTCATGTCATGTATATCAAATTAAACATATAATCATGTTTATAATATTGCCTATTCCAAATTGTCACTAATTACATATTAATTAGCCTCAATTACAAATTTACAATTACAGGCAATTTCATCAATTCCATGTAATTCATACCCAAATATGACAATTTCACATATTATCCAATTATCCAAAATATCCAATAATATCCAATTTTCCATATTTCACATATTCCCATCATTCCCACGTATTTGCATTCGCGCGTATTTTTAACATAGGCTCGAAGGTAGCCTAGATCCAAAAATAAAAGGAATAGGGATAAGAAGAGAGAATCAAATCACATAAAATTGGAATTAACACAACATCATGAAATAAAGTGGAATGTAAACTGGCATAGAGGCATAATGACAGATTCAACATGAATAAACTGATAAAGGTATGAACTTTACATAGAAACATAGGCTTATGATGACATGAATCAAAAAGGTGAAGACTTGGATGAGATTTAAATTACATATATACATATGAATCCTCTTTACAACTTCATCATGTTACTTTTAATCCCATTATATTGTGAAAATCACCGTACTCACCTTTCGTGGTTAAAGAATAGAATTATGCACTGAAATTGGTGTAGAAACATTGCGGTGTTGCTGATTTATCTTCTTGAATTGTTGTAGAAGCTCTAATCTTTAATTTGAGTTGAAGTTGAACACTTTAGGCGGCTAGGGTTTAAGAGAGAATTTGACAACATAATGGTGTCATAGATAATATTTATGAATTAGGGTTAGGTTTTAGGGTGTATATATAGGTGTAGGAAGTTATTTAGGCCTTAGGATTAACCCTAGAACTGATCTGGACCACTCAGATGCCATATCAGCCCTTAGGGCGAATCGGGCCACGGGTTGGCAGCCAAACACCCTGGATTGACCTCTAGTCGACCCAGCGGAGCTTGGGTCGACTCCAAAAATGGTGCGGTTCGGCTATTCCCCCTCCCGATTCGTTGTTTTGAAGTTTTTTTTGAATATTTATTTATTTAATTATATATATATATATATTTATTTCTCTCATATGCATACAATCTTCATGGCTTAATAACTTCATAATTAACCATTTTCACACTAAACCTCTTTTTGAATTGCGTTCACACTAAGCCACTTTTTAGCCATTCCCCTATAACAAAAATATGGCGTCGGCGGGGATCGAACTTTGTACCTCTTGTGTGCAAGTCACATGTTCTAACCAAATGAGATACTAAGTCTTTTGGTTAACAACCTTAGAACAATGCTAAACATCATGCTTTACTCATTCCTCTTTTCAAATAAATTATTCTTTAATTATTATTTTAATATTCTCAGAAAATACGGGGTGTAACACTTAGTTTCTCTTTGTGGCGGCAGTCCTTTGTCATCTAAGACATCAGAAAACACTCGAACGATCGTCACTAATGACAATCAACCTCGTGGAATAACAAGAGAATATAAAAAGCTGACTGGGACCCCGTCCTCTTGTAGATAGTGTATCACAACCGTTCACCCTTCCACCTGATTGTCACCCTTAGCTTCTCACAATCCACTATAGTCGCATATCACTAGAGCCAATTCAAACCAAGAATAATCCCAACCCCAACGAAGTCCAAAACAAAGCAATTACAAACGAAAGAGCAAAAATGACTTGATAAAATTAGTCCTTAATAAAGCATACAATTACTAGAAGAGCACCCTACAAACACTGGGTTAGTCACAACCAATGGTCTATCAAAAATCACAGGTTCTAAATCTAACTTGCAAACAAGTTCATTATAGATAAAAGAATGTCGTGCTCTAATATCAAACAAAACTAAAACTACAACACCTCTTATAGAAAGCATACCACGCGAAACAACAACCTTCCCATTCTCTCCTACAGCCAGAGCTCTTGAAGAAGATGGCACAACATCCAATGCATGCACTTTCACAACCTTCTTATACCTTGGAGGCTCTGGAAAGTTCTACCTCAAATGTCAATATTATTATAGTTGAAACACTTCCTTTCCACTTTAGGAGCCTTGCAATCCTTAGAATAATGCGTCATCTCATGACGGTTAAATCAGGTAACCACATGCCTAAATTTATTCTGGCCATTCTTCCCTTGTTATTGTTGCTTCCTTTTCCCATTACACTTTTTCTTATTCATGCCATCTTTCTAAGGCTTTCATTCTTCTTTACTCTCAACAATAGCTTCATCCTGCCTCGAGAACAAACTCTCGTACCTCAAAGCATTTTCGACTAACTTTTAATATGGATCCTCAATATGATCTGCAATTTTTTTTCTAAGTCCCTCATCCAACACATGATAAATTTCTCATTCTTTTGATATAGAGTCTCAATATTAGAATGCGCATACTTCGAAAAAGCCTCAAACTCTGCCACGTACTTAGCCATAAGTCTCCTATCTTTCTTTACCTCAACAAATCTCTTGAAGAGAATCGACTTTTAGACCATAGAAATAAAATTCTCCTCAAACTTAGTCTTAAACCGATTCCAAGTAATCTGGTCTTCCGGGGTCTCAAGAGTAATAGAGTTCCACCAATACATAGCTCGTCCTTGAAGCTTCCTAGAGCAAGCTTCCTTCTCGTAACATTGTCGATTCCCAAATGTACGAAAATGCAAATGCAAGTATCCAACCGATCCTGCACTTCATTTGTTGATTTCTTCCCACTAAACAGCTTGCCACCTAGAGAAGTATAGTCCTTGCACAACTCTAAAAAATCGATGACACGGGTTGCCAGCATAGGAGCACTACCATCAACAGTCACATCTAGGGTTGGTATCCTTCTCATGATTGTTGCCATCACAACCTCAAACATAGCAGGGAAATCGCACGTAGCACGATGCTCCCGATTTACGACCCTCACCTGCCGCTGTATTAGGGGGTTTATCCCTAGAAGCATTTCTTGTATTTTCATGACTCATGTTTTATCTAAAACAAGAATGATCAGTCCTTCAAAAGCTTCGTTTTTGGGTAAAAGTCTGTTAATAGCGACATGAAAATCCACCTTTTACTGTTTATTCCTTTCTCCACCGAAACCTTTCTCGCATCTCCTCTAATTCCCTACTCTCCTCCTTTTTTTCACGTCTCCTTTTTCTTCTCCTTTCTCCTCCATGTTTTCGCCATGCGTGGACTTTTGGCCAAAAACCTAATTTCACCCCTTAGATCTAAGCTTCGCCATGTAATGTCATAAGTACCAATTTTCCCCAAATTTCTTCAATCTCACTTCAAATCCACAATACCTACGGATCCCATTCTGGCAACATTCTCTTCCAAACCGTTGATTATTCTAGCCAATTACCAGCTTCGTTGGTTATCCAACTGATGTTCACCGTTTTGGATGGGGTACAATCACTAATGTGGAGTGTACTGGTGAGCAGTAACTCCATTTTTGTATATTTGTTTTCATGTTTTAACTTCGTGTCTGAGATGGAGCAACTTGTGACTTGGGAATGCAATGTTTTCTAGTCTCGTCTTGTTTTTAGTTATTGGTGTCGTAAGAGGATTTCTAGGTTACTGTTGTGTTTTGGGGTGTTTGATTGCCTTCTTGGAGAATGTTCGCTCAGTTCCATGTTATTTTTGGTCGTTGCTCCTTTATTTTTTCATATTGTCATTATACTCAAGTGTCTTGTATGTCTGGAGATGTATGGCTGGGTCACCAACGTGTAATGATTGCAAAAACGAGATGTCTAACATTGCACTTGTTGTTGTTTGTATGGAGATGAATCTGCCTTCTTGTGCATCTTCTGGATCACATGATGCTTGATGTACAACGTTCCTTTCAATGAGCTTTAAAGTTATGGTGGTCTTTACTGTGGAGTCGTGTGTATTGATGTTCTGACTCAACTTTGGCCACTGGGGAAATGGTAATGCAGGTGAAGCTCATGGCTCTCAATATTGCTGTTTTTTGGTGTGTTATCACATGGTTTCCTTCCTCAACCATGGTTCAACTCTGTTCGTCCGCTATGTCATTATTCCTTGAAATCTGTCCATGTTATTGCTCCTTATCTTTGGTGTGGAGCTCAGGAAACGCGGCAGGTCACTGTTTGTTTCAGGTTACCTGAAGCTATAATACTTTCTGCTCTGTGCATACTCTGGTCTTGTTATGGTATTGGTTGGATACTTTTGCTTTATTATATTAGTCTTATACTATATTCGCGTGTATTCAAATGTAATTTACTGCTTTCCGTAGTATGATATGTATTCTTACTCTCCATACATGGAGAGTTTAGGATATAACGAAAATGTAATTAATGCAGTCTAGTGCTTGAACTAGCTCCTGAGTTGTAATCTTGTTAAGATAGTGTGGACAACCCACAATATATGTCATAGACGGTGGACGATCCACCTTAAAAACTGAATTGCAGTTGGTTGGATACCACTAACCTCCTGTTTTACTTATACTTATTATTGGTAATAGTAAAATTGTTTGCGGTCACTTTAAAAATAGGTTGGCTATGCCAATAAAAAAAGAATGATCAGCCCATATCAAATAAAGGCCACAATGGTGCTTACATGCTTACTAATCTACTATATTACATATCGTGTAGTATAGTTATTATCAGGATCTTTTTACGAGTACATCTCCCATATGCTTTTATGCTTTCGAACTTGGGATAAAATCAATTAACCAAATCATTAATACTAAGTTTGGAGACCGCCCCATACCTCATGCACTAAACTATAAGAAAGACGCATTGCATGACGTGCTTGGCCGATATAGGACTATCATCGAGGAAAGTAAACAACAACGGAGCCTGTCCTATAACTCATATGCACGAATAATATATAAAAAAGAATATACAACATGGTATAGTAGTGAAGCATTGTAAAGCATGAAATCCCATTTCTATAAACTCTTAAAATATCAAGTACAAAACATCTTAGTAATTGAATATATGAATACATCATGCTTCACTACATCCGTTATGAGAGTATATAATCATCAAAATAGCGGAAAACATCCAAATAACTATATAGTAAGAATAATAGTATGACAACCCCCTGCTCGTCACTCCTTAACTTCATCATAAACAACCTATACCTATTACTCAATTTTCTCATAAGCATCTTCGATGAGCATCCCACGATAATAATAGGAGACATAAAACCTTGAGTCAGACAACAACCCGATATGAACGGTAAATATCTAACAACAACTACATAGAATAATACAATAATAGACAGTTTAATTCTCAACTGACATATCCCTGCAAACAAAGAGTTAGCACATAATAATTGCATTAAACAGGAAACTAAAACACACAAAATAGATACATGTTAGAATAGAATTCCCAATTCCTGCTTCTCTTCAGTGTCCTACGATCGTAGCATACCTAGAGAAATAGAAGAGATCACACAAGAAATCACAGAATCCATAACAAGCAATAAACTAGATATCATCGATTAAAGCCTTGAACACGTTGATATCAAATGATTGGCCGTTTCCATCCATCAAGGGCTAATGAAAAACCCAGTTCTAGTCGGACTACCATACATCCTACTTACGTTTGTCTTCCTAAGATAACTAAATCAGTTCCCAACCAATACAAGGTACTCAATATCTCAGGTCCTAATAGGCAATTCTAGATACCCCTTCTCCGAGTCCGCTAGAATCCTTCGACTTATCAATGATTCCATGGTACTTCCAATCATATAAGTTATCACTAAAACAAATAGGTACTTTTACAATGTCTCAGAAATGCTATGAAAACATTTAACAGCATTTTAATGAATGTTGCTCACTAACAAGCTTTAATAGGTTTTAGAAATGTCACAATACATTTTAAAACGCTGTAGAAAATAAACATACTATAGCGCTTCAAATGGTGTTGTTTTTATGTTTGTATGGTGTTCTATATTGTTTCAGAAATGTTGTAAACTTCACTTTTCTACAGCGTTTTGCCACATGTCATAACGTACTCGAAAATTTACATATTCGTTGTAAATCTATTTTACAGCGTTTTGTTGATTGTTCAAATATAATCCTCAGTGTTTTTCTTCAACATGCCATCATTTTTTATGGCGTTTTTCGTTTTCTATAGAGTTTTTGATGTGCATCTATTATAACATTTTTCATTTTCTATATAATTTTTACACAATGCATATATATATTCAGAACAATCACTAAAATCAAACAACAAAAAATAACAATAATCTTAAAACTCTATCACTTAAGTTACAATAATTTTATATGCCAAAATGACAATAGTCGTACATAGCATTTTGTAATCAATGTTCCTATCAAAGATGTTACAAACATGTTTTTACAAAAAGTGCTTACTAAGAAAAATAAAATATAAATAACTGAAAGTCCAAGCTCATGTGCTCCAAAGTTTAACTTCGTACGCGGGAAAAAAATTGGAAATTAGAACTTGAAAATCATAATCATGTTTATAGAGAAAAGAAAAAGAATGCGTCAAGCATCAAAACTTGATCAGGTAATTTGGCGCTCCAAGAAGAAATTTGATGAATATTTTTATTTGGTTAGACTTAGACGGGATGCAGACTGCTTGCTTGAAGCCTTTCCAGCTCGGCTCCCTACTCTGTGAAACCTTACTATCACTTTCATATGTTCTTAGATTTTGCCTGCCTTTGAAACTTGAAGCTCTGCCAAAGTATAATGTTCACATGTGGTTGCTACTATGGAATAAGCTTAACATTGCTGGTATCCTCACCCATAAAAAGATAGGCAGTGTCCAATGCTGATATTTTTGCTTCAATCATATTGGTTCATTCTTGCATATATTTCACTATTGTGATTTTGCCTTCTAGTTATATGGACATTATGTACTACAAAATCAAACAATATTTTAGATAACTCTGGGGTACATGATCTGAATACTTGGAAGACTATATACCTAATTACCTTAACGCTTTCTTATTCTTGTCACTCGCATGCACCATCTAGGCCGAAAGGAATGCCAGATGCCTTCTTAATCATACTATTCACATGGACCATCTAGGCCGAACTTCAAGCCTCCGTGCTTCTGCCTACTCCAGCCATTCAACCTGTCACCAAAAACACAAAACTCCAACTTTATATTCAATCACATGCACAAAATTGAGAATGAAACAACGACAGAATCTCCTTCAACTATCTTTTCCTCCCTCGAACTTCAGAAACAATCACCAAAACCACCTGAAACTGTCACTACCAAAACACCATCTGCAATTTCAAGTCTCAACCAACCACAAATGAAAATCGAAATACAACCTTTAGTAATAAGAGTAAATTGGGATAATTTATTTTGAATGTGTGTCTGCTAAAAATCTAAGCATCTAAATCACTCCAAAACCAAAAATGACGACTTACTCTTGACCAGAAACTGGTAGGAACCATATCAGGCATAACACACTCCTCCTCACTAAAAATGTAACAGCCCAGATTTTTAACTATTTAATTTAATATTTAAAATTGGTTTTAAATGTTGATTTAGAATTTTAATAACTCAAAGTTAATCATTTTTAATATTTATTCAATATAAATAGTAAAATAATAATTTAATTCCGAAATAGTCGAAATCAGCTGGATTTGCAATATTGTATGATTTTGGAATATAAAAGGATTTATTCAAGTTTATATTGAATTATATTAACGTAATCGTTCATTAAACGACGTTTGAACATGTAGTTTATAATTTAATTGTAAAACGAACTGCAGTAGTGCCATAGTTCATAATACTACGTTTTGAACTTTAAATGGTCGTTCAGGATCCAATATGAGACGACCCCAAACCCCGTACTGACGGTGGCAAGGGTAATCCGTGGAATATAACACATAAACATATAATAGCAGAACAGAAATAAATAAATACACCAGATAATGAACAATAGAATATACTGGATAAGAGTAATCATCAGAGTTACACAGTATACATGATCATACTTAGTACAAATACAGTTCAACTATACATATATGTCTACAGCGGAAAACAAACATAATGTACAATAGGAGCTGAACAGCATAAAAAGAGATAAATGATAGAATCCATCTTCAGCTCCAGCTATCCAGAAAGAACCAGCTAAACCTGAATACAAGGTTGCCCATGTAGAAAAAGGGGCACCCGAGTTTGAAAGTGAAACAAACTACGAGTCAGTCATGGGACTGGTATGAGAAATCTACTCAACACATTTAATATATGGCAAATCACAGGACCACGCCACTTTCGTGGAACGGGTTTACTCCATTGGATTGCCAGTGCTTTAAAACAAATCATTCTTTTAAAACATCGCAATGCTTTTCTAAAAATGAAGCCATTATAAGACTCAGTTCCCATCACACAATGCAACGCAAACCGGAGGATAGAGTTTTACCTTATAATGGCCAAAATATGATTGATACGAATAAAACAAAAGCATTTGATATTATTACTAGTGTTTATATGTTTCAAAAACAACTTCGAATCATAACTATCAATCATAGGCGGCATGGGTACCATATATCATGTCGCCATATATATACAATCAAAACCGCACAGTCACGTAATTGGAAATTGGATTTCCGTCATGAACCAAGGAAAAAGATAGTCCTTACCGAATTCGAGACAATCTAGCCCATGTCTCAGGCACAGCCGCAACCGTACCTTGGATCGTCAGGGCCGATCCACACGAAGTGGATTATAACACCTGAACGATGCGTCCCTCCGCCCTTTGGGGGCGTAAATGAGCCAACTAATGACTCCATCGGACCTGGATCGTCCAATATAACCGAGGCGCCTCGCAACAGCAACAACCACATAAGTCAAACTCGTCAGGGCGTGTAAAACCACTGACGCCACTTCTAGCTAGAAAGAAAACGCACGTCCCCCCGAGGTCCTGCTCCCGTTTCTGGTTCATTCCGGGGTGTGAGGCTCGCGATTTCACGTTATACACAAGCTATGCCACACAGGCGGTGCTTTGATCATCTCCACAAGACCTTGCTTTTCAACAGAAGCCCTGTTCATTTGCCACTTAGGCATGCCACACTAGCAATTCATGCCATGCGAATGTTGTCCATCGATATACAACCTCTGAGCTCGTGCATTTCAGAGAAGGGCGTTAAGCAAAAGAATAAATTCTCCTCCGCCAAACAGATGTATATTTAACAGAGATCAATCAACACAGAATAAAACCCAATGTCAGACACACAGTCCATTTACAAGTCCGTTCTGGGTCTGAACGAAACCGGAGGCACTATATACCTCGCAAACCCATCGATCACCACGTTCGTCTGGTAGATCACAACTCATTATCCATATTTCGGGATGCCTTCCAATCAGGACCTCGGTTACCATCCAAACGAGGTGAAGATCTCCGGTCTTCGACCACCGTCTTCATCTTCGATTTCTTATCGTCGATTCAGTTATTCTGTAACACCCCGAAATTCTGATAATATTAATATTCACAAATTAAAGAATAACTAATCTCAGATGTGAGAATTGTGGGAAACGGGTTGCGCCATTGTGTTCATCTCGGAATTCTAGTGGAGATAGAGTCCGAGTTTGCGGGAAACGAGTACCGGATGAAAAAGTTATGGACGAACGAAGTTTGGTGGCAAAGAGAGAGAAAAAGAATGCACTGGCGCACTTGGGAAGTGGGACAGTACATATTTACACTGGCGCACCTGCCAAGTGCGCCCAGGCTGAGGCTGGAGCCTGCACAGCTTTCTGGTTCAGGCTGACCCGTGTTGTTCAGTCCATTCTGACTCCTTGCTGAGTCATTAGGGCTGACTCATCACCCTATCATAATTAAATGGTTTTGATTAACCCTAAGAGCATCCGACGGCTTAAATTAATTTATAACTCTATAAAAAGACCCCTATACACAAACCCTAAATCAGAAAATAAACAAAGACCATGGCCGTCATGCTGATATTTTGAGACCTAGAGCAGCCGCCATCAAATTAAAGATAAAGAACAACAACCAAATCAGAACTACCCAACCCTAACAGCGATTCTTCATCAAAAGAGCGCTAATTCGACTCTCTTTCTTCTATAATTGTGAGTATGATAGTCTTAACAAGATTATTATAATTTACTTAGGTTAAGTCATGAATGGATTGTGAGTAGATGATGTGAATTGACATATGCTATCATGTATGTTATTAATCCTATGCTATGTGGTGATGATATACTATATGTTGTAAATCATGCTATGATGATGTTATGTATGTTGAAAGTTTCTATGCTAAGTGGCGATGAATCATACATGTAAAAATCCATGATGTTACTATCTATGTTAGTTCATATTAATTAAATCATCATGTTTGGGCTATGTTGATCTATATGACAAGTTACATATGTTGATTAGAAAAGTTATGAACATATGCCATGACATCTATTATGACATCTAGAACTATGCTATGACATATGTGATATCCTATGCTAGTTCACACCATCATTATGTTGCCTATAAACCCCATATGCAAGTTTGTGTATAAATTTGGGCTTTGATCATATCATGTAAATTGTGACATTTAACAAGTTGACACCTTTTGATCCTTAACATGTGTAGTTTATGCAAGTTTCACCCCTATTATGATTAGATTTATTTTAATTGTCTATATGTTGTGATAATTTATCTTTGTGCTATGCGTTAGACTATTCAAGTCTAGCCTATATTATGCGTTGAATAAGCGAACGTATAAACGTGGGGTAGGGGTAATATTAAGGATTTAATAATAAGATGTTGGGTGCAATTGATATGATTTTGCATACCATGAGTGGATGACCATAATTGAGTCAATTATGGACATCAATAAAAGTGAACTAAATTAATAATTTGGATAGGGAATTATTAAAACTGGGGTAAAAGATTGAAAGTTGTCAATCAATGCTTAGGACACGAGGTTGGACTCGTTTGTGACGTAAACCTGCCCGGAACCGCCCGGCAAATCCAGTGGTCACAAATGTCAGCCCAATGTGAGAGGTCCTAGGCCTAAACTAAAGCATAACAGTTGTAAAGACACGAGGTTAGACTCTTTTATAGTGTAAGACTGTCCGGACCCGCCCAGCAAATCCAGCTGCAATAAATGCCAAGCTAATGTAAGAGGTCTTTATGAGGTTATGGCCTGAATGAATTAAGAAATACTTAACCAGATAAACATGTAAAGTGGGACATGGGGGTTAAGTAGGTGCCTTAGGTGGCATGAGGAATCTAGGGGGTGCCCTTAGTGGCATGTGAAATACGATTAGTAAGACTTAACCAAACACACATGTAAATGAACATGACTAAGAGGGTTAAGTGGGATATACTAGTGACAAGCTTAGGTGGGTAGCTTGTGGGGGCCCAATTCAACCAGTATCCCAAACGTATCTTTGTGGGCTCGGCCCAAGTCGAGGACGGGACACGCATACTGAGTTTAACTATAAGAGGCCAAAACGGGGAGTGGTGGCAACGCAAGTCCAACGGGTTTCATATGCGTGTGTGGACCCGGGCTGGTAGGGAAGACGTTGTTGCATCGTGTAGGTATAAGCCGTGCATTCTCAGTTGTATCGGGTTGCCACTTTAGGGGAGTGATACACCCCACTGTGGGGCCAGCACGGTTATCTACGAGTAGGGAGCCGATCGAAAGTGGGTAGTGGGGTACACCTAGTGGAGATAGGGGCAGACGACACCTATGTAGTCAGCTAGGAGTACACGAAGTTACTTATAAAATTTCTAAGAGGTTAGTGGGGTACACCTAGTGGAGATAGGGGCAGACGACACCTATGTAGTCAGCTAGGGGTACATAAGGCTATTTATATTGTTTCTGTGTGAAGCAAGTGGGATCAACCTTTAGGGTGACTGGTGCGGTGCAGTGAAGTAATGTGCGGTGCAGTGTAGTAATGTGCGGTGCAGTGTAGTAATCATTCGTTAGTAATTAGGTGTGCCTTTACCGTTATCTTTAACGTTATCTTAAACGCTATCTTCATCTTCCTAATAGTTCATAGACATTTACTTGTCTTCCAGCTTATGCCTTAGTCTAGTTAACTTGATAATAGTATTGTTAGATTTGTCATACTCCCCAGACTTTATGTCTGACCCCCTCCATTTCTATCCTTTCCCCCCTCCAGGTCCTCAGGTAGGGCCCAGTTCTAGTGGAGTTTGATTGGATTGCTCATCTCTCTTTGGAAAGCTTGGACCGTTGAAGTAAAGTCCAGCTTGTTATCTTCTTTAATGGCTATTTGTGTAATGGGATTATGTATTTTGTTTTTATGAAGATGGATAATGAACTTGACTCTGATTAATGGTTTTGTGATGTAATAAACATGTTTCCGCTGTAATAAAATGAAGTTTTAGTTTTCAAGTACTACTTATTATTTGTCTTGTTGTAATTTTTCTGTTCTATATTCACTTATAACCTCCATGGAAGTTAATGCATTCCCTTTGTGAGTGACATTAATGGACGTGGAGTGTTACACGTGGTATCAGAGCTTAAGGTTACTAGAACAGATAAAAATACTTTAGAAAAATAGTTATTTTTTCAAGAAGTGCTTTCAAAAACATGTTTTAATGTGAAATTTAAAGAGAAAAGTTTTTAAGAAAAAAAAACATAATCCCCAATAGCCCATATCTTTATCTTTCGAATTCTCCATTCTAAATCTTTCCTTTTTCGTTTCAGCATGGCTGAAGATCTTAATCTACCCGACGGTGTAACAATACCAGGATGGTATAGGAGGTTATTAGAGGCTAGGGCCGCTGCAGGTCCAGCCAATGTTCATCCACCACCAGTTGCACCCGTCACTCCTCCTCCTCCTCACGTAGATACTTTTGCAAAGACGTGCAAGGAATTCAAGACTATGGGTGGAAAACCATTTCAAGGTTCAGAAACGTTTGTGGAAGCTAGAGATTGGCTTAAGGAGGCGGAAGAATTGCTAGAAATCTTTGAAGTAGAAGAAGGGAGGAGAGTTCATTTAGCAGCTTGGTTGATGAAGGGAGAGGCCTCGTTTTGGTGGGAGGTCGCTAATGGGGAGCGTCCTGTTGACTCTTGGGCGGATTTCAGACGTAGGTTCGAGGCGAAGTTTCTCTCAAGGGCGGAAGAAAATCTATATATGGAAAGGTTCTTGACATTGAAGCAAGGAAGCTCATCAGTGAAAGAATATGTCAATAAATTTAATCAGTTAGCAAGGTTTGGCTTGGACTTAGTGAACACGCCAGAGAAGAAGGCTCTGAGGTTCGTGAATGGATTGAATGAACCATTGCAAGGGTTGGCTATGACCCACATCCCTATGTGGGCCACCTTTGAGAAGCTAGTAGACATGGCACTCATGCACGAGGAGAAAGGCACTAAAGCTGATAAGGCACCCGAGAAGTAAGGGGATCAAAATAAGGGAGGCAAAGGCAACAATGCTAAGGGGAAGAAGAAATGTTTTAACTGTGGGACCCCAGGCCATCTCGGCAAGGATTGCCGAAAGAAAAAGAAGACTGGTTGTTTTCACTGTGGTGATGCGGGACATTTAGTGAAGGACTGCCCAAAGAAGGGGCAGAGGGCAGAGGCTACCTCGGGAGGACAGGTGCAGGCTATTTTAGCACCAGGGCAGGCAAGGGGACAAGTTCAGGCTCTCGCGGTCCCACCGCTACCAGAACGAGGTAGAACCATTTCTGTTGAAAGCTTAGTTTTTCTGTTTGATCAGCCTGTCCGTACCTTATTCGATTCGGGCGCATCGCATTCGTTTATCTCTATATCATTAGTTGAAACACTGCACCTAGATACTAGTATTGTTACTGATCCCTTAGTAGTCTCAAATCCTATTGGTGGTTCGGCTCATCTTTCTATGATTTGTCGGGATTTGAGAGTGTTTATCTTGGGCGTTGAGTTTGAATGCAACGCCTTTGTCCTTGGTTTCACGCGCTGTAGTTTGATTCTAGGGGTGGATTGGCTAGCAAAGCGGGGTGCCATCCTAGACTGTGAAAGGAAGGTAGTTATACTATTGATTCATTGTAGAAAAACCCTCATATTTCTTGCGACCCTAGGGGTTCAGTGATGCTTAGCTGCCTAGAATCTTCTGACGCATCTAACGATGATTAGGAACCTGTTTGTGTGGTCCGTGAGTATGGAGACGTCGTTGATAAAGCGTGGAGTTTACCCATAGGCGCGGAATAAGTTTTTGTATGTGCTTAATAGATTAAGCAAAGCCCGTTATGTAATCAGCGGTAGTTTTGGAGCAAGACTGGCAAGGACGGTCAGAGTCGGTCAAGTGCTCAATTGATTAACCATCTTACTAGTATCATCTCACGTAGGTCGTCTGAATTCGAAGGAGGTATCCCTTGGGTGTTTGTCTGATATTGGTTTAGGCCTTTGGGGCTTGCACTTGGGGGATGTCGAATTCGACTAGGATGGTCTGCGTGAGAGATGGATAGTTGTGACGATTTTACATGGGATAATATCCTGGTTTTCTTTAGAAGCAGAGAAGAGCATGCCCTATGTCTTAGGGAAAGCTTAGGGACCCTACAAGTGCACTAGCTTAAATCTAAGTTCTCCAAGATACCATTTTTGGAGGAAGGAAGTTAGGAATTTAGGGCATGTGGTCTCTAGGGAAGGGAGATATGTTAAGGTGGATGGAGTTCTTAGCATCCTACGACTTTGAGATAGCATATACCCCTGGCAAGGGTAACGTGGTGGCGGACGCCTTAAGTAGAAAAAGACTATCCTTAAGTCCTTTGTTTGTGGAGCGGCGAAGCTTAGAATTTATTTCGATGTTTGACTTTAGACCTTCCGTTGACTTTGTACCCGGTTTGCTAGCATCCTTGGAGGTCAGACCTACGCTTTTGGGATGGATTGGCGAGGCACAGCGAGACGACCCGCAGTTGGTTGAGTTAGTAGAAAAACTCAAAGGAGGGGAGTCATCAAGCCATCTCCGTAGGTATACCCTAGACGATAAGGGTTGGTTACGTAGGGACGGTAGACTTTGTGTACCAAAAGACGATGACCTAAGGAAGACTATTCTTGACGATGCACATCGTTCGAATATGACCATTCATCCCGGCGGGGACAAGATGTATAAAGACATGAAGCGAGTTTTCTTTTGGGCCGGTATGAAGAGGGACGTAGCCGAGTATGTCGCTAGATGCTTGGTGTGCCAACAAGTAAAAGCGGAGCAAAAGAAACCCGGTGGGTTGCTTCACCCATTGGAGGTTCCACTATGGAAGTGGGAAAGTGTCTCGATGGATTTTGTGGATGGGTTACCGCGATCAAGGAAGGGTAATACGGGAATTTGGGTTATAGTAGATAGACTTACTAAAAGCGCCCATTTCATTCCCGTAAAGAGTAAAAGGACTGCTCCATGGTTAGCCTCCGTATACGTTCGAGAAATAGTTCGTTTGCACGGTGTTCCTTCTAGCATAGTGAGCGACCGCGATCCTATTTTCACTAGCGAATTTTGGAGAAGCTTACAAGAGGCGGTAGGGACTCAGTTATGTTTGAGCATCGCATATCATCATCAGACAGACGGCCAGACCGAGAGGGTGAATCACATTCTAGAGGATCTTTTGAGGCTATGTATCGTAGACTTTGTGGGTACATAGGAAGAGCATCTTCCATTGGTGGAGTTCGCATATAATAATAGCTTTCAGTCCAGCATTGGTATGGCACCATTCGAAGCTCTTTATGGACAACCTTGTCGTTCACCTACATGTTGGTGGGAGTCTACGGACAAGATCTTACTTGGGCCCGATATGATTAGGGAGACTTCGGAGAAGATCGACTTGATTCGGAGGAGGATGAAAGCAGCGCAAGATAGGCAGAAATTATGTGAGGATAAGAGAAGGACGGATCTTGAATTTGAGGTTGGGGACATGGTCTTTGTCAAAGTGTCTCCATTACGAAACGTTGTTCGCTTTGGGTCCGTTGGGAAATTAGCACCAAGGTTCGTAGGACCGTTTCCTATTAAGGAGAAGATTGGGAAAATGGCGTATAGAGTGGAGTTGCCCGAGAGACTTAGTGGTGTACACGACGTATTCCATGTATCACATTTGAGGAAGTGCTTGCACGAGACCGCGGAAGTAGAAGAGCCGAACTTGCTTAGAGAGGTGGAGATAGAGCGTGATGCAACGATTCGACGAGCTCCTACGCGCATTCTTGGGTCGGAGATCAAGAGGTTGAGGAATCGAGAGGTCAGACTAGTCAAAGTGCAATGGGGAGATGATGAGAGCAACGCTACTTGGGAGACGGAAGAGAAGATGCGTTCACGATACCCTTTTCTTTTTTAGGGTATGTCCTTTAATTTCTCCTTTATCGCTTAGCTTGTACTTATCTTATCTTTAGTATATCCTCTCGCTAGTATCTTTGACCTTTAGTTAGGATAATCCTATGGTTGAAATATGTGTTTGAGACATGTTATGTATGATGGATGCAAAGTGGATGCAAGTGTTTGCTAGTGGTTGCTCGTGGACGCATATACACACACTATTAGGCACTAGATCGGCTCAGTCACTTCATACTGCATATTGCATATAAATGGTTGTATTTAGTAAAATGGATGTATAATGGTTGTGCTATCATATGGATACCGCATTTTGAATGGTTGTGCACGCATGTAGAAATAATATGTAGCATTAGGGAACTTTTGCATACATAATGGACGCATGGCACTATCATGGTTTGCATTAAGGAGGTCAACTGGATCAGTGGACCGCCTGATTTTGCATTAGATATGGACATATAAACACACTGTGCATTTATAACATGAAAGCATTAGAAGTCTATAAGGACAATGGATGCCAGTGTTTGATGGTTGAGTAGACGGTTGTTTGGATGTTAGGATATACATTCTTCTTGACTTGAAGATTTCGGGGACGAAATCCTTTAAGGAGGGGAGAATGTAACACCCCGAAATTCTAATAATATTAATATTCACAAATTAAAGAATAACTAATCTCAGACATGAGAATTGTGGGAAACGGGTTGCGCCATTGTGTTCGTCTCGGAATTCTAGTGGAGATAGAGTCCGAGTTTGCGGGAAACGAGTACCGGATGAAAAAGTTATGGACGAACGAAGTTTGGTGGCAAAGAGAGAGAAATATAAATATAAATAAATAAATGCACTGGCGCACTTGGGAAGTGCGCCAGTACATATTTACACTGGCGCACCTGCCAAGTGCGCCCAGGCCGAGGCTGGAGCCTGCACAGCTTTCTGGTTCAGGCTGACCCGTGTTGTTGAGTCCATTCTGACTCCTTGCTGAGTCATTAGGGCTGACTCATCACCCTATCATAATTAAATGGTTTTGATTAACCCTAAGAACATCCGATGGCTTAAATTAATTTATAACTCTATAAAAAGACCCCTATACACAAACCCTAAATCAGAAAATAAACAAAGACCATGGCCGTCATGCTAATATTTTGAGACCTAGAGCAGCCGCCATCAAATTAAAGGTAAAGAACAGCAACCAAATCTGTACTACCCAACCCTAACAGCGATTCTTCATCAAAAGAGTGCTAATTCGACTCTCTTTCTTCTATAATTGTGAGTATGATAGTCTTAACAAGATTATTATCATTTTAATTAGGTTAAGTCATGAATGGATTGTGAGTAGATGATGTGAATTGACATATGCTATCATGTATGTTATTAATCCTATGCTATGTGGTGATGATATACTATATGTTGTAAATCATGCTATGATGATGTTATGTATGTTGAAAGTTTCTATGCTAAGTGGCGATGAATCATACATGTAAAAAGCCATGATGTTACTATCTATGTTAGTTCATATTAATTAGATCATCATGTTTGGGCTATGTTGATCTATATGACAAGTTACATATGTTGATTAGAAAAGTTATGAACATATGCCATGACATCTAGAACTTTGCTATGACATATGTGATATCCTATGCTAGTTCACACCATCATTATGTTTCCTATAAACCCCATATGCAAGTTTATGTATAAATTTGGGCTATGATCATATCATGTAAATTGTGACATTTAACAAGTTGACACCTTTTGATCCTTAACATGTGTAGTTTATGCAAGTTTCACCCCTATTATGATTAGATTTATTTTAACTGTCTATATGTTGTGATAATTTATCTTTGTGCTATGCGTTAGACTATTCAAGTCTAGCCTATATTATGCGTTGAATAAGCGAACGTATAAACGTGGGGTAGGGGTAATATTAAGGATTTAATAATAAGATGTTGGGTGCAATTGATATGATTTTGCATACCATGAGTGGATGACCATAATTGAGTCAATTATGGACATCAATAAAAGTGGACTAAATTAATAATTTGGATAGGGAATTATTAAAACTGGGGTAAAAGATTGAAAGTTGTCAATCAATGCTTAGGACACGAGGTTGGACTCGTTTGTGACGTAAACCTGCCCGGAACCGCCCGGCAAATCCAGTGGTCACAAATGTCAGCCCAATGTGAGAGGTCCTAGGCCTAAACTAAAGCATAACAGTTGTAAAGACACGAGGTTAGACTCTTTTATGGTGTAAGACTGCCCGGACCCGCCCAGCAAATCCAGCTGCCATAAATGCCAAGCTAATGTGAGAGGTCTTTATGAGGTTATGGCCTGAATGAATTAAGAAATACTTAACCAGATAAACATGTAAAGTGGGACATGGGGGTTAAGTAGGTGCCTTGGGTGGCATGAGGAATCTAGGGGGTGCCCTTAGTGGCATGTGAAATACGATTAGTAAGACTTAACCAAACACACATGTAAATGAACATGACTAAGAGGGTTAAGTGGGATATACTAGTGACAAGCTTAGGTGGGTAGCTTGTGGGGGCCCAATTCAACCAGTATCCCAAACATATCTTTGTGGGCTCGGCCCAAGTCGAGGACGGGACACGCATACTGAGTTTGACTATAAGAGGCCAAAACGGGGAGCGGTGGCAACGCAAGTCCAACGGGTTTCATATGCGTATGTGGACCCGGGCTGGTAGGTAAGACGTTGTTGCATCGTGTAGGTATAAGCCATGCATTCTCAGTTGTATCGGGTTGCCACTTTAGGGGAGTGATACACCCCACTGTGGGGCCAGCACGGTTATCTACGAGTAGGGAGCCGATCGAAAGTGGGTAGTGTGGTACACCTAGTGGAGATAGGGGCAGACGACACCTATGTAGTCAGCTAGGAGTACACGAAGTTACTTATAAAATTTCTAAGAGGGTAGTGGGGTACACCTAGTGGAGATAGGGGCAGACGACACCTATGTAGTCAGCTAGGGGTACGTAAGGCTATTTATATTGTTTCTGTGTGAAGCAAGTGGGATCAACCTTTAGGGTGACTGGTGCGGTGCAGTGAAGTAATGTGCGGTGCAGTGTAGTAATGTGCGGTGCAGTGTAGTAATCATTCGTTAGTAATTAGGTGTGCCTTTACCGTTATCTTTACCGTTATCTTAAACGCTATCTTTATCTTCCTAATAGTTCATAGACATTTACTTGTCTTCCAGCTTATGCCTTAGTCTAGTTAACTTGATAATATTATTGTTAGAATTGTCATACTCGCCAGACTTTATGTCTGACCCCCTCCATTTCTATCCTTTTCCCCCTCTAGGTCCTCAGGTTGGGCCCAAATCTAGTGGAGTTTGATTGGATTGCTCATCTCTCTTTGGAAAACTTGGACCATTGAAGTAAAGTCCAGCTTGTTATCTTCTTTAATGGCTATTTGTGTAATGGGATTATGTATTTTGTTTTTATGAAGATGGATAATGTACTTGACTCTGATTAATGGTTTTGTGATGTAATAAACATGTTTCCGCTGCAATAAAATGAAGCTTTAGTTTTCAAGTACTACTTATTATTTGTCTTGTTGTAATTTTTCTGTTCTATATTCACTTATAACCTCCATGGAAGTTAATGCATTCCCTTTGTGAGTGACATTAATGGACGTGGGGTGTTACACATGGTATCAGAGCTTAAGGTTACTAGAACAGATAAAAATACTTTAGAAAAATAGTTATTTTTGGAAGAAGTGCTTTCAAAAACATGTTTTAATGTGAAATTTAAAGAGAAAAGTTTTTAAGAAAAAAAACATAATCCCCAATAGCCCATATCTTTATCTTTCGAATTCTCCATTCTAAATCTTTCCTTTTTCGTTTCAGCATGGCTGAAGATCTTAATCTACCCGACGGTGTAACGATACCAGGATGGTATAGGAGGTTATTAGAGGCTAGGGCCGCTGCAGGTCCAGCCAATGTTCATCCACCACCAGTTGCACTCATCACTCCTCCTCCTCCTCACATAGATACTTTTGCAGAGACGTGCAAGGAATTCAAGGCTATGGGTGGAAAACCATTTCAAGGTTCAGAAACGTTTGTGGAAGCTAGAGATTGGCTTAAGGAGGCGGAAGAATTGCTAGAAATCTTTGAAGTAGAAGAAGGGAGGAGAGTTCATTTAGCAGCTTGGTTGATGAAGGGAGAGGCCTCGTTTTGGTGGGAGGTCGCTAATGGGGAGCATCCTATTGACTCTTGGGCGGATTTCAGACGTAGGTTCGAGGCGAAGTTTCTCTCAAGGGCGGAAGAAAATCTATATATGGAAAGGTTCTTGACATTGAAGCAAGGAAGCTCATCAGTGAAAGAATATGTCAATAAATTTAATCAGTTAGCAAGGTTTGGCTTGGACTTAGTGAACACGCCGGAGAAGAAGGCTCTGAGGTTCGTGAATGGATTGAATGAACCATTGCAAGGGTTGGCTATGACCCACATCCCTATGGGGGCCACCTTTGAGAAGCTAGTAGACATGGCACTCATGCACGAGGAGAAAGGCACTAAAGCTGATAAGGCACCCGAGAAGTAAGGGGATCAAAATAAGGGAGGCAAAGGCAACAATGCTAAGGGGAAGAAGAAATGTTTTAACTGTGGGACCCCAGGCCATCTCGGCAACGATTGCCGAAAGAAAAAGAAGACTGGTTGTTTTCACTGTGGTGATGCGGGACATTTAGTGAAGGACTGCCCAAAGAAGGGGCAGAGGGCAGGGGCTACCTCGGGAGGACAGGTGCAGGCTCTTTTAGCACTAGGGCAGGCAAGGGGACAAGTTCAGGCTCTCGCGGTCCCACCGCTACAAGAACGAGGTAGAACCATTTCTGTTGAAAGCTTAGTTTTTCTGTTTGATCAACCTGTCCGTACCTTATTCGATTCGGGGGCATCGCATTCGTTTATCTCTATATCATTAGTTGAAACACTGCACCTAGATACTAGTATTGTTACTGATCCCTTAGTAGTCTCAAATCCTATTGGTGGTTCGGCTCATCTTTCTATGATTTGTCGGGATTTGAGAGTGTTTATCTTGGGCGTTGAGTTTGAATGCAACGCCTTTGTCCTTGGTTTCACGCGCTGTAGTTTGATTCTAGGGGTGGATTGGCTAGCCAAGCGGGGTGCCATCCTAGACTGTGAAAGGAAGGTAGTTATACTATTGATTCGTTGTAGAAAAACCCTCATATTTGTTGCGACCCTAGGGGTTCAGTGATGCTTAGCTGCCTAGAATCTTCTGACGCATCTAACGATGATTAGGAACCTGTTTGTGTGGTCCATGAGTATGGAGACGTCGTTGATAAAGCGTGGAGTTTACCCATAGGCGCGGAATAAGTTTTTGTATGTGCTTAATAGATTAAGCAAAGCCCGTTATTTAATCAGCGGTAGTTTTGGAGCAAGACTGGCAAGGACGGTCAGAGTCGGTCAAGTGCTCAATTGATTAACCATCTTACTAGTATCATCTCACGTAGGTCGTATGAATTCGAAGGAGGTATCCCTTGGGTGTTTGTCTGATATTGGTTTAGGCCTTTGGGGCTTGCACTTGGGGGATGTCGAATTCGAATAGGATGGTCTGCGTGAGAGATGGATAGTTGTGACGATTTTACATGGGATAATATCCTGGTTTTCTTTAGAAGCAGAGAAGAGCATGCCCTATGTCTTAGGGAAAGCTTAGGGACCCTACAAGTGCACAAGCTTAAAGCTAAGTTCTCCAAGATACCATTTTTGGAGGAAGGAAGTGAGGAATTTAGGGCATGTGGTCTCTAGGGAAGGGAGATATGTTAAGGTGGATGGAGTTCTTAGCATCCTACGACTTTGAGATAGCATATACCCCTGGCAAGGGTAACGTGGTGGCGGACGCCTTAAGTAGAAAAAGATTATCCTTAAGTCCTTTGTTTGTGGAGCGGCGATGCTTAGAATTTATTTCGATGTTTGACTTTAGACCTTCCGTTGACTTTGTACCCGGTTTGCTAGCATCCTTGGAGGTCAGACCTACGCTTTTGGGACGGATTGGCGAGGCACAGCGAGACGACCCGCAGTTGGTTGAGTTAGTAGAAAAACTCAAAGGAGGGGAGTCATCAAGCCATCTCCGTAGGTATACCCTAGACGATAAGGGTTGGTTACGTAGGGACGGTAGACTTTGTGTACCAAAAGACGATGACCTAAGGAAGACTATTCTTGACGATGCACATCGTTCGAATATGACCATTCATCCCGGCGGGGACAAGTTGTATAAAGACATGAAGCGAGTTTTCTTTTGGGCCGGTATGAAAAGGGACGTAGCCGAGTATGTCGCTAGATGCTTGGTGTGCCAACAAGTAAAAGCGGAGCAAAAGAAACCCGGTGGGTTGCTTCACCCATTGGAGGTTCCACTATGGAAGTGGGAAAGTGTCTCGATGGATTTTGTGGATGGGTTACCGCGATCAAGGAAGGGTAATACGGGAATTTGGGTTATAGTAGATAGACTTACTAAAAGCGCCCATTTCATTCCCGTAAAGAGTAAAAGGACTGCTCCATGGTTAGCCTCCGTATACGTTCGAGAAATAGTTCGTTTGCACGGTGTTCCTTCTAGCATAGTGAGCGACCGCGATCCTATTTTCACTAGCGAATTTTGGAGAAGCTTACAAGAGGCGGTAGGGACTCAGTTATGTTTGAGCATCGCATATCATCATCAGACAGACGGCCAGACCGAGAGGGTGAATCGCATTCTAGAGGATCTTTTGAGGCTATGTATCGTAGACTTTGTGGGTACATAGGAAGAGCATCTTCCATTGGTGGAGTTCGCATATAATAACAGCTTTCAGTCCAGCATTGGTATGGCACCATTCGAAGCTCTTTATGGACGACCTTGTCGTTCACCTACATGTTGGTGGGAGTCTACGGACAAGATCTTACTTGGGCCCGATATGATTAGGGAGACTTCGGAGAAGATCGACTTGATTCGGAGGAGGATGAAAGCAGCGCAAGATAGGCAGAAATTATGTGAGGATAAGAGAAGGACGGATCTTGAATTTGAGGTTGGGGACATGGTCTTTGTGAAAGTGTCTCCATTACGAAACGTTGTTCGCTTTGGGTCCGTTGGGAAATTAGCACCAAGGTTCGTAGGACCGTTTCCTATTAAGGAGAAGATTGAGAAAATGGCGTATAGAGTGGAGTTGCCCGAGAGACTTAGTGGTGTACACGACGTATTCCATGTATCACATTTGAGGAAGTGCTTGCACGAGACCGCGGAAGTAGTAGAGCCGAACTTGCTTAGAGAGGTGGAGATAGAGCGTGATGCAACGATTCGACGAGCTCCTACGCGCATTCTTGGGTCGGAGATCAAGAGGTTGAGGAATCGAGAGGTCAGACTAGTCAAAGTGCAATGGGGAGATGATGAGAGCAACGCTACTTGGGAGACGGAAGAGAAGATGCGTTCACGATACCCTTTTCTTTTTTAGGGTATGTCCTTTAATTTCTCCTTTATCGCTTAGCTTGTACTTATCTTATCTTTAGTATATCCTCTCGCTAGTATCTTTGACCTTTAGTTAGGATAATCCTATGGTTGAAATATGTGTTTGAGACATGTTATGTATGATGGATGCAAAGTGGATGCAAGTGTTTGCTAGTGGTTGCTCGTGGACGCATATACACACACTATTAGGCACTAGATCGGCTCAGTCACTTCATACTGCATATTGCATATAAATGGTTGTATTTAGTAAAATGGATGTATAATGGTTGTGCTATCATATGGATACCGCATTTTGAATGGTTGTGCACGCATGTAGAAATAATATGTAGCATTAGGGAACTTTTGCATACATAATGGACGCATGGCACTATCATGGTTTGCATTAAGGAGGTCAACTGGATCAGTGGACCGCCTGATTTTGCATTAGATATGGACATATACACACTGTGCATTTAAAACATGAAAGCATTAGAAGTCTATAAGGACAATGGATGCCAGTGTTTGATGGTTGAGTAGACGGTTGTTTGGATGTTAGGATATACATTCTTCTTGACTTGAAGATTTCGGGGACGAAATCCTTTAAGGAGGGGAGAATGTAACACCCCGAAATTCTAATAATATTAATATTCACAAATTAAAGAATAACTAATCTCAGACATGAGAATTGTGGGAAACGGGTTGCGCCATTATGTTCGTCTCGGAATTCTAGTGGAGATAGAGTCCGAGTTTGCGGGAAACGAGTACCGGATGAAAAAGTTATGGACGAACGAAGTTTGGTGGCAAAGAGAGAGAAATAAAAATATAAATAAATAAATGCACTGGCGCACTTGGGAAGTGCGCCAGTACATATTTACACTGGCGCACCTGCCAAGTGCGCCCAGGCCGAGGCTGGAGCCTGCACAGCTTTCTGGTTCAGGCTGACCCGTGTTGTTGAGTCCATTCTGACTCCTTGCTGAGTCATTAGGGCTGACTCATCACCCTATCATAATTAAATGGTTTTGATTAACCCTAAGAACATCCGATGGCTTAAATTAATTTATAACTCTATAAAAAGACCCCTATACACAAACCCTAAATCAGAAAATAAACAAAGACCATGGCCGTCATGCTGATATTTTGAGACCTAGAGCAGCCGCCATCAAATTAAAGGTAAAGAACAACAACCAAATCTGTACTACCCAACCCTAACAGCGATTCTTCATCAAAAGAGCGCTAATTCGACTCTCTTTCTTCTATAATTGTGAGTATGATAGTCTTAACAAGATTATTATAATTTACTTAGGTTAAGTCATGAATGGATTGTGAGTAGATGATGTGAATTGACATATGCTATCATGTATGTTATTAATCCTATGCTATGTGGTGATGATATACTATATGTTGTAAATCATGCTATGATGATGTTATGTATGTTGAAAGTTTCTATGCTAAGTGGCGATGAATCATACATGTAAAAATCCATGATGTTACTATCTATGTTAGTTCATATTAATTAAATCATCATGTTTGGGCTATGTTGATCTATATGACAAGTTACATATGTTGATTAGAAAAGTTATGAACATATGCCATGACATCTAGAACTATGCTATGACATATGTGATATCCTATGCTAGTTCACACCATCATTATGTTGCCTATAAACCCCATATGCAAGTTTATGTATAAATTTGGGCTATGATCATATCATGTAAATTGTGACATTTAACAAGTTGACACCTTTTGATCCTTAACATGTGTAGTTTATGCAAGTTTCACCCCTATTATGATTAGATTTATTTTAACTGTCTATATGTTGTGATAATTTATCTTTGTGCTATGCGTTAGACTATTCAAGTCTAGCCTATATTATGCGTTGAATAAGCGAACGTATAAACGTGGGGTAGGGGTAATATTAAGGATTTAATAATAAGATGTTGGGTGCAATTGATATGATTTTGCATACCATGAGTGGATGATCATAATTGAGTCAATTATGGACATCAATAAAAGTGGACTAAATTAATAATTTGGATAGGGAATTATTAAAACTGGGGTAAAAGATTGAAAGTTGTCAATCAATGCTTAGGACACGAGGTTGGACTCGTTTGTGACGTAAACCTGCCCGGAACCGCCCGGCAAATCCAGTGGTCACAAATGTCAGCCCAATGTGAGAGGTCCTAGGCCTAAACTAAAGCATAACAGTTGTAAAGACACGAGGTTAGACTCTTTTATGGTGTAAGACTGCCCGGACCCGCCCAGCAAATCCAGCTGCCATAAATGCCAAGCTAATGTGAGAGGTCTTTATGAGGTTATGGCCTGAATGAATTAAGAAATACTTAACCAGATAAACATGTAAAGTGGGACATGGGGGTTAAGTAGGTGCCTTGGGTGGCATGAGGAATCTAGGGGGCGCCCTTAGTGGCATGTGAAATACGATTAGTAAGACTTAACCAAACACACATGTAAATGAACATGACTAAGAGGGTTAAGTGGGATATACTAGTGACAAGCTTAGGTGGGTAGCTTGTGGGGGCCCAATTCAACCAGTATCCCAAACATATCTTTGTGGGCTCGGCCCAAGTCGAGGACGGGACACGCATACTGAGTTTGACTATAAGAGGCCAAAACGGGGAGCGGTGGCAACGCAAGTCCAACGGGTTTCATATGCGTGTGTGGACCCGGGCTGGTAGGTAAGACGTTGTTGCATCGTGTAGGTATAAGCCATGCATTCTCAGTTGTATCGGGTTGCCACTTTATGGGAGTGATACACCCCACTGTGGGGCCAGCACGGTTATCTACGAGTAGGGAGCCGATCGAAAGTGGGTAGTGGGGTACACCCAGTGGAGATAGGGGCAGACGGCACCTATGTAGTCAGCTAGGAGTACACGAAGTTACTTATAAAATTTCTAAGAGGGTAGTGGGGTACACCTAGTGGAGATAGGGGCAGACGACACCTATGTAGTCAGCTAGGGGTACGTAAGGCTATATACATTGTTTCTGTGTGAAGCAAGTGGGATCAACCTTTAGGGTGACTGGTGCGGTGCAGTGAAGTAATGTGCGGTGCAGTGTAGTAATGTGCGGTGCAGTGTAGTAATCATTCGTTAGTAATTAGGTGTGGCTTTACCGTTATCTTTACCGTTATCTTAAACGCTATCTTTATCTTCCTAATAGTTCATAGACATTTACTTGTCTTCCAGCTTATGCCTTAGTCTAGTTAACTTGATAATATTATTGTTAGAATTGTCATACTCGCCAGACTTTATGTCTGACCCCCTCCATTTCTATCCTTTTCCCCCTCTAGGTCCTCAGGTTGGGCCCAAATCTAGTGGAGTTTGATTGGATTGCTCATCTCTCTTTGGAAAGCTTGGACCGTTGAAGTAAAGTCCAGCTTGTTATCTTCTTTAATGGCTATTTGTGTAATGGGATTATGTATTTTGTTTTTATGAAGATGGATAATGTACTTGACTCTGATTAATGGTTTTGTGATGTAATAAACATGTTTCCGCTGTAATAAAATGAAGCTTTAGTTTTCAAGTACTACTTATTATTTGTCTTGTTGTAATTTTTCTGTTCTATATTCACTTATAACCTCCATGGAAGTTAATGCATTCCCTTTGTGAGTGACATTAATGGACGTGGGGTGTTACATATTCAGAATGGGATAAACTCGGTCTTTCTGAGCAACTCGCGTATATAATAAACAAGTGCAACACTAACATACATACGCATCATTTCAATTCATTAGTCACTAACTGTCAATCAGTAAGAGAACGATTTCCCAAATATTAACCCCGAAGGCCGAAACCAACATCAGATCAACACCCAGGGAACCATTCGACTTAGCCAACCTTCAGTTAATTTCTAAATCATATCCATATCATTTATAATATTTTATAACGATTTATCGCTATTTTTATTTATTTAAAATAGCCAATTTATTCAAAACGACGCTTCGGGCCATAACGCGACCGTGGCGCTGTTTTTCTTCAGATTTGATTTACACATATCTGAAAATCTAACCGTTGGATCTTCACAAAATTTAAATCATTTGAAAGATCTTTTCAAAACGAATCCAACGGTTCTAGTTTCGGGAAAATCCGACGGTCGGATCTCCCGGTATAATCATTTGAAGTTTCGATTCCAAAATACGAACTGCAGCGTCGTTATTCGATTAAATGTAATTATATTTATATATATATATATAAATATAATCGATTCTGGCGCTGTTTTTCTTCGGATTTGAATTAAACATCCCAGACAATCCAACCGTTGGATTTTTACAAAGTTGGTGCCGTTCGAAAGATTTTTCCAAAGCGAACCCAACGGTTGCGATTTCAGGAAAATCCGATGGTCGGATCTTTCGGTATAATCGTTTGAAATCACGGTTTCAAAATACGAACTGCAGCGTCGTTATTCGATATATTTTAATTCTGTTTATATATATATATATATCGATTCTTCGATTTCAAAGCTACATTCTTTTCATACATTTGATAAAAATAATATTTTTATCTAACTGTCTTCTATTTCAACACTTCACTATATTCAACAATTCATGCATATAATAAAAATGTGATTTTTATTGTAAAACAATTCTTTTCAAAACACTATTATTTTATATAGTTTATATAGGTAATAAAAATAGGATTTTTATTATAAAATAATTTTTTTTTAAAACAAGGTCATTTTACATAGTTCATATAGATGATAAAAAGGTGATTTTTATTATAAAACAATTTATTTCAAAATATGAATACCATTCAACACATGAATTTCTATTCAACGAATGAATATCGATTCAACACATGAAGGTTTTCTATAGTTTATATATATAGATAAAAATGTGATTTTTATATTTAAAACACGAACACCATTCAACACATGAATTTCTATTCAACGAATGAATATCGATTCAACACATGAAGGTTTTCTATAGTTTATATATATAGATAAAAAATGTGATTTTTATATTTAAAACACGAACACCATTCAACACATGAATTTGTAATCAACGAATGAATTTCAATTCAACACATGAAGGTTTTCTATTCAACGAATAAATATAGTTTTAGCAAATGAAAATAATTCAAACACATGAATATTATTCAAAATTTCGGCAGCATAACGACAGGGTAGTTAAAACCGGGACCGTCCCTAGTACGGCTCCTCGCTCTACCTTAAAACCTCGTGGTTTTTGACAATGGGGATCATGCATCTAGTTCGCACGCAGGCGGCATGTATATTTTTATTTCATTTCCACAAACTAATCCTATGTGGTTTCAACCAAATATTTCTCAACCACAAACGGGTATTTTTCAACCACAATCAATCAATATCAACCACAAACAATCCCAATCAACCATTTGCTATCAATCAATTTTCACACCAATCACAACCAATAAATATCGTCCATGGTTTGTGGACGAGGGGCGTATATATATATATATATATATATATATATATATATATATATATAGCAATTCACTTCTATTTCAACACATATATAATTTTTGCAACGCACATATAACTTATACATCGAATGTACAACTTATACAACGCTTATACAAGAGGTGTACAATGCTTATATAACTCATACATCGACTATATAATTTATACATCGTCGTTTTCCATATTGTTTGTAAATTAGAAATCTCACATTGGGTTCCACTTCACCAAAAATAGCAGAAGGCTCAGAAAAATATGCGGTCTCTTCTAAAATGTAGAAGACGTCCACACGAGTCCACTGTCTCTTGTTTCATTGAATTTCGTCTAGAAATGAAAAAGATATGATTTTTACATGGTTTGCGATGGTTTAAAGGTGTTAAAATTATTTCAGAAAATAAAACCCGTACCTTTCTATTTCTGTTCAAAACTAGGTTTTGAAAATTCGTGAAATCCGTAGCACTTCGTCCCGATCAGGTTGTATGACGTCGAAGAGGGTGGAAAGGGCTTTGCGGCGCCGGGGGTTTCGTTGAACTCGATCAGGCGAGGAGGGGGTATCGGCGGCGGGAAGTTCGGATCTTCCTGGGCTCGATTCTCGAGGCACAGCGCACGGTGGAGGTCGAGGGTGGTATGGATTTGAAGGCCTTGAGGAGTACTACAAAAACCCTAACTGGAGCAGTGGCTATTATTGTGTGGAGGAGGATAAAACGAGGGGAGAAGGAACGAAAAACAGTCGCCGTCGATTCGAGGGGTTCGGAGAAGAAGACGGGGAGAGAGGGTGCTGAGTTGGCCCAATGGTTTTTTATTTATTTATATATTTTAAAATCTCTAAAATACCGTCCTCCACACACGAACACCAATTCAAACCCAACGACTATCATCCCTAGCGTTTTACCCCCATTCCGAACACAATGGGATATGTTTCGAAAGCCCATTCGAATGTTTCAGTCAGTTTTCCTTCAAATTAAAATATAAAACATTCAATATTCAATTTGAATGTACATTTCAATTTGCCAGGGCCACAAACTGATTCGAAAAATTCCAGAAAAATAAATCTAGCTATGTTTTGACGATACGGTCCCAACAAAACTAGTTTCGTCGAATTCTGAGACCGTTTGCAAAAATGCCCATTTCTGGTCGATCCAATTTAACTATAATTGACCAAAACACGTTTTCCTTTGCCACGCTCACATACTAGCTTCAAAATTTTTGAAATTTGAAACCTAGCAATAACTTCACATCCCGGATCCAACAAAAGTGGTTTCGTCGAATTCCGAGGTCGTATGCAAAATGGCTAATTTCACGGGCTATATAAATTCCATAGAGACCTTTCTGAAAATTCATTTGGCCATAACTTTTGCTTTCCGCTATGAAAATTCGATTTTTCAGATTCGTTAGAAAGGTATTCACTAACAGATTTAAATATTTTTGGTTTCACTCAAATCCGTTTTGTTTTGCACTCGGTACAGTCCGACAAAGTTTGAATTCAAATTTTGAAACTACCGCGCCATTTCAGGCCTTGTTTATAATTAGAATTAATTATATTCGTTTTCAATTGTCGATTCAAACTCAGTTTTCATTGCTATTATTTAAAATATTTATTTTAAATATTTTAAATATTTATTTTAAATATTTAAAATCCATTATTTTAGCCAATTTAAAAATTTTAAATTGGTTCAGATTTTCCGGGTCGTTACACAATATAAGTCGGAATTCTTCGAAATAAGAAACATCTGAATCTGTTGGATTGTGATTCTCTAATGGAAGAGAAAAATCTAGTTTTCACATTGTGGATTTTATTGCATGTCCAAATCAAATTTTTAAATAGTCGATATGGATTTCTCTTATAATTTATAATGATTATTTATATGAATAAATGGGTTTTTAATATACTTAATATCGATTTACTTGAAATTCAATTCGAGATAATTTATTTTGAAACCAAATGAAATTTTGCTCGAGTATGCCCAATAATAATTTTTTAATATTATTATATTGAGGTATTTTAAAATTGATTTATTTTAATCTAATTTGGACCCTTAAAAGGGGACTTTATTCAAACAACCTCCGATTTTAACAAAACGAATTTTATTAAATCCATAACAATTAATTATTGCTAGATTTCAAGTGTCACGCCAATCGAAGTTATTTTGTGAGCATACAAAAATAAAATATAAATAAATCGACCATTTGGACTTGAACGAGTGTCGTTTAAATAAATGGAACTTGGAATTCGATGAAACAAATTTCGTTGGGACCGTAATGTCAAACTATGGCTATATATCCATTCTCATCGCGAATAGAGTTCGTATGTGAGCATAGGAACGAATAAACATCGTTCAAAAAATAGCCATAGGCATGAAATAAATATCATTAGTCGATATCACTAGTCACCTCAACTTAAATTATTATAATTCCTACATTATAAATACCCTAATTCAGCAACCCTAAATCCCCAATTCCATTACCGTTCATTTTTAGTAAATCAATCCAATTTCACTAAATAATTTTTATCTCCATTTATGTTGCAAATCGATCAAAGGTTTCAACTAGGAAATTGTAGTACAGGTCAAGGGCAAATTATGGTTTGAATTTCGTGACCAACAATGGCTTAAGGTGGCCGGAATCGACCAAATCAATGAAGAAGTCAATTTTGATTTTTGGGGGTTTATGGCGAATTAGTGGAGTATTAGTTGATGAGGTCTGAAGGGAAGTGGTAGAGGAGAGGAGTAGCGACAACTTTGGTGTTGGGCCTATAGACTAAATCGGTCGGAGGCAGCGTGCAGAGGGAGTTGATCGTCGTTCGTGATTTATGGGTGCTGCATTCAAATTTGTACTAATTGCTGATGATTGGGGAAGATCTAGTGTCGAGGTTCTGAAGAAAATTAGAGCGCCGGTGGGAGGCCTTTCTGATGGTGGCAGTTTGAGATGCTATCGTGGCCTGAGGTGATGGAATTTTGGACTTGAACGGAAATAGTTTGGGTCCGATTTAGTGGCGATGGCGATGAGCTGGGGAGTCGTGCTCACAGGAAAAGGGGGAGCTTAGGGCGGGGGTGCCGAAGGATGGTCAGAGGTTGGATATAGACGGCTTTGGCAGGCACGGTGAGAGGATGGAGTAATCGGGTTTTGGGGTTGAAGCAGTTCGAAGGAGCAGGCCAGAGAATTCGTGAACAAGAGGGAGAAAACACGTGTTTTAAACACATGATTAACGATAATGACATGTTTTAAGGATTTTATATTTTAATTAGTTAATTTAATTACTACCATTTATATATATATATATATTGAAATAGCTATAACTTGACCATACTTTGTCAAAATTCAACGAAATCAGAGGCGCTGGAATTGCAGGGAAGAGTACTATGCTGTTGAGCTGGCTTTGTGGGAATCAGATGCAATCGGAATTCCGTTTAATTTTAAGTGCTTATTTAAAATTAAATGAAACAATGCGACAATTATCAATGGAAATAAAATGTGAGTTAACTCCCATTCTTTCTGGAATTCTATGATGTTGTTAAATTCATATAATTAAATTTAATCGTTGATAGTATAAATTGGATGCCTTGGATGCCTACTTTTGATTTAAATGGTTAACATTAATTATATTATCATCGTTTAATATATTGGATTAAAAAATTTCTTATATGATGTAATAAAATGTTGTTATGAACTATGATGTAGGGAAAAACAGGTTGGAGGGATCCGACCAGATTTCTAAAATATTATGTAAGTTGTAGTTTTCATATTGTTATATATGAACCGATTGAACCTCACTGATATTAAAACATGTTTGATTGTTGAACATTGAATTTGAATTCAACGTTGTTGTGATTTGTATCAATAAATAGTATTGGTTTGAGGGGTTGACAGCAAATTGTCTAAAACCCACCTTCTTGTTAAAAAGTTGATTTGTCGTCAGACTAATTGATAAAGTTAAGTTATAAAATTTATTTTATAACTGAAACAAAAATTATAATTATATTTTATATTCTAATGAAGTTCTAAAAATGATTCGATGTTTATAAATTGGTTTTATAAAATATTATGATATGATTATTGGACATTTAAATATGTTTGTAAGCGAAATAAATTATTATTAACCTTCGGGTTAATATTTTGAATAATTATATTTAACTAAATGATTAAGCAATATTATTAGATTAATTATATTAATCTAGTAGGAGGAGGTAATTGAAATCGGTTAACGAATTAACTGATGGATTTAAGTTAACTAAGTCAACTGTTTGATCAAAAAGTGGTTATTAATGAATAGTTGTTTAATTTAATAAGATTTCTTCAGTGTAATTTAGTTTTTAGTTAACGATGTTTAAAGATTATTATTATAACTAGTTAAGTTTTCTGAAGTTATTAACTGATTTATTTTAGTTAATGAAGAAGTAATCTACTTCTACATCATAAAATAAAGAAGTTGGTTTTACTTAAATGATTATTTCTTAAATAAAATTTATTTAATATATGTAAATAAGATTAGTTAATTTTTAAACGGATGTATGAAGAGATCGCATAATATAATTTGAATTTAATGAATGAAGTTATTAAAGGCAATTGAGTTAATGTGGTAATTTAAATTTAATATTTTTTTAAAATTCGGTTTGGAATAATAGGAAAGGGTTCACAAGAATGTAAAGGAAATTAATTGTCGATTTGGTTAAAGAAGTTGTTAAATGAATTTTAATTATAAAATCCAAGAAACTAGTTTTATAATATGAGATATAAAGGGTTTAGGGTAAATTCTCCTAATATAATCCAAATTTTAAATAGAATGGTATAAGGAGGTTTGAAGCGATATACCCAACCAACAAGTTAAGTAAAACGGTTATAATTGGCCGAGATGTTCAAATAAAGATGCTTTATAAAACCATATTTTAATTATAAATAAGATGTAATTGTTATGTTATAAGTTACGAACTTCTACATATTCTAAGATAAGAACGTCGTCGATCAAGGTCTGAAAGGTATATATAATACCCCAACTTGAATGATTTCACTATTATCGAGGAATGGTATTAGTTTGTAATTATATAGGATGTTGAGATTATATATTATTCCATAAATATATTATTGCAACGTTAGTTGCGAAATTTTTAAATGTAAATAAGACCATTTGGTTCTAAAGTAAACAATTTGACATTATTTAGCCCTTATAAGAATCGGCAATTGGTTTTATACCATTAAGATTATAATATATATAGAGATGTCCAAATTTATAAAATACAGAGGCCTATTAAGAATGTAAAGCAATATTTCCAAATAAAGGAAATGGAAAGAGTTTACGGAAATTTAGGAATATTTTCAAAGTAGAGAGAAATAAATAGGAGATTGGTGAATATTTTTATTCTGAAGAGTTAAGAATATGGTTTTATCAAGATGATTAATTGAACACGGTTTTTAAATCGATGAAATGAGTTCAAAGTGTTTTAATGAATGATTTTGAGTAATAAGACCTGAGCTGCAATTATACTTGACTATATTGTTTGAATTAATAGTTAAAAACCTGACTATCAATAAATATATTATCGTACATTTGACGTGTTGTTTCAAAGAGACCGGGATGGGAAATAGACCCAAAAACACTTCGAACCAACATTACATTAAAAACTAGTCTGTAGAGATATATATATAAAGATGGAGCATTGAAGACCGTAGATCTTTATAAAATGGAAGGAATACTTAAAATCTCTAGCTGATCCCTAGAGATATATTGTGGTTCTACCATGGTAGAAATCTATGGACTACACGGATTACTCGCTACTGATCCATAGGGTGATTCCTAGGATGCGGCAGAAGGGTACCTTCGGTTCATCTTGTTCCGGGATGACATGTATGGACGAATGTCTGACAGAGTATTTCCTGGGGGTCATGTAAGTTGATTTTTAAAAATATACCAAGTTTGGTGGCGGAGAAATTCTCTTAGCCTAACGCCCAGAGTATATTTATGGACGTCAATTAGTGATTTGATAGATCTGACGATGTGGCATTCAAAGTTTTCTAGATGTTCTCTAAAGGTAAATCGTAACCTCAAGCCTCATCAATCCTGGAAATGAAAGAAATCGGGTAGGCAGTATGGCCATGTGGGTCATTCCCATTAGGGTATATTTGTCACCATCCAGAGAAAATTTCATTATTGTTCTTCTTTTGTTTCAGTATCTCTGGAGAATACGGTGGCTGCAGCCGTAAGGGTGACAATATATTCGATACACTCAAGTTGATGAGTGGTCAGTCATGTGTGGCCAGGTTGTAAGATATTCTTGTTGAACTCCAGTGTATCCGCTCTAGAGTACATTGATCAGAAGCTGGTACCATACCTTGTCATGTTGGAAATCCAGTTTCCAATAAGTGCCACATGATTTTTGATTATATACTAAGTATGTAGAGCGTGAGATGCAAGCGTTCTGCTAGATGGTTATTTAATTGTGGTTTGATAGACATTATTATTATATCACTGGATTTTGATATCAAAAGTATTTTCGGTTATCATAAGGTAAAAACTATTTATGTTTATGTGTGGACTGGTCTTGCGATTACTCTTTTCTTTCAAAAGGATTTTCTAAAGTTAAGAAAATTGTTTGTACAAGAATTTATCACTGAAAGTATTCTGGTTCGGGTGAATTTTGCTTTGCTTCATATGTGCTCAGGTCAGACTGAGCATATTACCGGTTAGGTTTTGGTTGGAGCTTAAGAAGGAAAACTGGGGACAAGATGTATGTCAGTATCTTCTAGTAATGGTTATCATTATGCAATATGTGTTGTACCGAAATGTATGTGTACCCTGGTGTTGCAAAATATATATACAGTTTCTTTGTATAAAGAATTTGGTATATTATATATTTTTTCCATTCCGTTGTGAGACTCAGATCTTCTTATTTTTTATTCTAATATTTTTTTCTTTCTTTCCTCACCCTCTAATTTTTTTTATTACCATTCTGGGTTTTTGATACTTGGGTTTTTGGCAAGTAATACGAGATTATGTATTATTGCCGAAAATTTGAGTATCAAATTTTCCGGATCTTTACAAAAAAATCCTAAATTAGACCAAGAATAAGTGATTATGATAACGAATATGAAGATTAAAATATTATCTCACTTTCAAAAGAGAATCGATCGACAATTTCGAAGCGAATGACACACATAGTTATGGATTGAACTCAAAATTACAACCTGCTTTTGTAATAGACGAAGATTGTAGAATGTATATCTGCTGTTTGGGGCATCTAACAGATGAAGGTTTATTTTGATTTTGGACAACCTGCTCCAAAAAGTAGAAATATGTAACAACCCGGAAAATGTGAACCAATTTAAAATTTTTAAAATTGGTTATTGTCAAAGAATTTGAACAATTGAAATAGAATATTTCAATAAAGTAATGAATTGGTAATAGTGAGGCAGTTTGAAAAATTGAATTCAAATTTTAACCGACTGTACCGGGTGGAAAATATGACAGATTTTAGTGAAACCAAAAATATTTAAATCTGTTTATGTATACCTTTCTAACGAATCTGAAAAATCGAAGTTTCATAGCAGGAGTCAAAAGTTATGGCCGAATGAATTTTCAAAAAGGTCGCCATATAGAATATATAGCCCTTGAAAATAGACATTTTGCAAACGACCTCGGAATTCGACGAAACCACTTTTGTTGGATCCGGGATGTCAAACTATTGCTAGGTTTCAAATTTCATAATTTTTGAAGCTAGTATGTGAGCGGGGAAAAAGAAAATGTGATTGGTCAATTTTTGTTAAAATGGGTCGACCAGAAAATAGCCATTTTGCAAACGATCTCAGAATTTGACGAAACTGGTTTTGTTGGGACCGTATCGTCAAACCATAGCTAGATTTATTTTTTTGGAATTTTTCGATTCAGTTTGTGGCCCTGGAAAATTGAAATGTACGTTCAAATTGAATATTAAATGTTTTATACTTTAATTTGAAAAATAACTGACTGTAACAGTCGAATTGGCCAACGAAACATATCCCATTGTGTCCGGGATGGGGGTATCTAGCTAGGGGTGACAGTCGTTGGGTTGAAATTGGTGTTCGTTTGTTTGAAAGGGCAATTTTGGAATTTAAAATTTAAATATAATGGGTCAAACCCCTTTATTTTCTCTCACTTCACGTGACCAGTCGATATCGATCAAACCTCTACCTGCGAACGACGGACTCAGATCTTCCAGTCCTAATCGCCGCCGCCACGTTCATTTTCACCGCCCCCTCCAGTTAGATTTCCTGTTCATCTCTCCCTCCTCTATAAATCCATCCAACCATCGACGTTTATAGTGTTTTATTTGCGTCGATTTACCTCGAGGAAGACTTCGTCTTTGGAGCTCCGACGTGCGCTACAGGGACCACCGAGTTGAGTGCCACCACCGGCGCTGGAGACCCTGTTCGAAGCTCTTCGACGTTGCAGCACCTGGTCGTGACAATACTTCACGGATCGAACGTGAAATTAAAACCTAGTTTCGAAGGTTTGAAAAGGTGAGACCATTATTTTATCCGAACTTTGAAAAATCATATCTTTATCATGTGTTGACGAAATTCGATGAAAAAGGAAACATCGTGACTGCAAGGTGGCTCTCTACCATCTAGAAGAGACCGTGGATTTTTCTAAGCTACCTACGATTTTTAGCACTTCGAAAACCAATGTGAGGAATCTAAATTAAATTGTGTGAATGCAATCATGTTGTATAAATTATATAAGCAAAGTATAAATTATATACGCATCGTATACATCATGTACATGTGTTGTATAAGTTATATGAGTGATGTATAAATTATAAAAGCGTTGTATGAAACATATATGCTTTGAATTGTGTTGAAATGCAAGTGAAATATAAAAATTACATCTATATATATATACATACTCCCCACGTCCACAAACCATGGACGATATTTATTGCTTGTGATTGGCATGAAATTATTGATATGACGAATGGTTGAAAATAATTGTTTGTGGTTGATATTGTTGGATTGTGGTTGAAAAATACCTTTGTGGTTGAAAAATACCCTCTTGTGGTTGAAACAAATTAGAATAGAATTATGGAAATGAAAATAAAACATGCCGCCTGCGTGCGAACTAGATGCATGAATCCCCACTGTCAAAAACCGCGAGGTTTTAAGGTAGAGCAAGGAGCCGTACTAGGGACGGTCCCGGTTTTAACTACCCTGCCGTTATGCTGCCGAAATTTCCTGAAATATTTATGTGTTAGAATAATTTTCACTTGTTGAAATTATTTTCATATGTTGAAACCGCATTCATGTGTTGAATCGAAGTTCATTCGTTGAATAGAAATTCATGTGTTGAATGTTGTTCGTGTTTTAAATAAATAGCTTTAGAAATAAAAATCACATTTTTATATATATACAAACTATAGCGCATATTCATGTGTTGAATCGAAATTCATTCGTTGAATAGAAATTCATGTGTTGAATGTTGTTCGTGTTTTAAATAAATAGCTTTAGAAATAAAAATCACATTTTTATATATATACAAACTATAGCGCACATTCATGTGTTGAATCGAAATTCATTCGTTGAATAGACATTCATGTGTTGAATGTTATTCGTGTTTTAAATAAATAGCTTTAGAAATAAAAATCACATTTTTATATATATACAAACTATAGAGCACATTCATGTGTTGAATCGAAATTCATTCATTGAATAGAAATTCATGTGTTGAATGTTATTCGTGTTTTAAATAAATAGCTTTAGAAATAAAAATCACATTTTTATATATATACAAACTATAGCGCACATTCATGTGTTGAATCGAAATTCATTCGTTGAATAGAAATTCATGTGTTGAATGTTATTCGTGTTTCAAATAAATAGCTTTAGAAATAAAAATCACATTTTTATATATATACAAACTATAGTGCACATTCATGTGTTGAATCGAAATTCATTCTTGAATAGAAATTCATGTGTTGAATGTTATTCGTGTTTTAAATAAATAGCTTTAGAAATAAAAATCACATTTATATATATACAAACTATAGCGAACATTCATGTGTTGAATTGAAATTCATTCGTTGAATAGAAATTCATTCGTTGAATAGAAATTCATGTGTTGAATGTTATTCGTGTTTTAAACAAATAGCTTTAGAAATAAAAATCACATTTTTATATATATACAAACTATAGCGCACATTCATGTGTTGAATTGAAATTCATTCGTTGAATAGAAATTCATGTGTTGAATGTTGTTCGTATTTTAAGTAAATTGATTTAGAAATAAAAATCACATTTTTATTGTCAATGTGAAATGCTAAAAACATACATGGCTTGAATAAATATTTCTGATAATAAAAATATTACTTCTATCATGTATACGCCTCGTTAAAAATACAAACGAGTCGGGATAAATATTTGTTTGCTAGATAATATCATTAATAGCTTTGTTCCGCATGTATATATACTTGTTGAATAGACAAAATGGACTAGCTGCTGAGTAAAGAAATTATTTGCGTGCCCGACAAATAGGTAAGCCTAAATGAGTTGGCTGCGCAATTTTATTTATATATCAACTCCTGTGAATGCCATTGGATGCGGAGTGCTGGTTATTCTGCGTGTAATAATAAACATCGCCATAGGATAGTAACAATTAATTTTGAACTACACTACATGGCATACTTCTTGACGATAGGCATACTTCATCATATACCACATAAGCATTTGGAGCTTGTGTGACGAGGTTGAAGATTTACCATACGAGCGAGAGGCTTGTATGGCGATGACTATATATTATAGGTTGAACTGATGACTGATATAGACCATATGAACTTGTAACGATAATTTGCCAGATTAATAAAAAACCCACACGGGTCTGGAGTTGACAATAATCACGTCTCTCTAGTCATTAGATATGGCACATGGACTATTTATTTCCCACACGGGACGAGGTGACGAGGATTTATCCTCTGGAGTAATTAAAAATACACACTCCCTCAGGCTTTGACAGGGTGACGAGAATTTATTCTCTGGAGTTATTATCTATACACGCTCCCCTGTAAACACCAGAATATATCACTATAAATATGTGTATGCTTTATAGGATTTATTGGGTACCTAACACGGCTCAATAAATTTCCAAACCCCTTCCCGTACAAAGGAGATTATGGCGAAATTTTTCGAAATATAAAGGCGTTAGTGAAATATTTGAAGTGAAAACGATATTGAAATTATAGAATGAACTCTATTTATTTATATATATATAAATACAAATAGAATTGAAAGGAATCGACGCCGTGCAGTTCGTGTTTTGAAATCGTAACTTCAATCGATTAGTACGAGAGATCCGACCATCGGATTTTCCCGAAACCGCAACCGTTGGGTTCGCCTTGGAAATATCTTTCCAACGGCACCAACTTTGTAAAAATCCAACGGTTGGATTGTTTGGAATGTTTAATTCAAATCTGAAGAAAAACAGCGCCAGAATCGTTTATATTTATATATAAATATAATTAAAATAAATCGAATAACGACGCTGTAGTTCGTATCTTGAAACCATAACTTCAAACGACTAGTGTGGAAGATCCGACCGTCGGATTTTCATGAAACTGGAACCGTTGGGTTCGCTTTGGGAATACCTTCCCAGTGATATAAACTTTGTAGAAATCCGACGGTTAGATTTCCCGATATGTGTAAAACAAATTTGGGGAAAAACAGCGCTAGTGCCACGGCACGACCTGAAACGTCGTTTAATTATATATGGCCATTTTTAAAATAAATAAAAATGGCGAAAAATCGTTATAAAATATTATAAGCAGCATAGAATGGAAATAAACAAATTTTGCTTGGTCTGCTTGATATTTGATGGTTGTATGTGTTTAATATGAAAATTATACTAAAGAACTGAAATGTGAATGCCGAATAATATAACCATGGAAAGAATTGATTTGAATTCTAATTATACGTGAATTATTTGAAAAGGCCGAGCTAACCCTCATCTCAAATAATTGATCGAAAGATTTGAAGTAGAAAATACGAAGACGGTTCAAGACCGATGATCTTCGTATCGGATGGATTGGCGCTGCTGAGGTTTCTGGTTGGAGTAGCTACCTTGAAGGAACGGAGGCAGTAGCCGTCTGGACGTATGTGTTGATTGTGCGGATATGCGAGGAATATGGTGCATCCGGTTTCGTTCAGACCCAGAACGGACGTGTAAATGGACTGTGTGTCTGACATTGGATTTTGTTCTGTACTGATTGATCTCTATTAAATATATATCTGCTTGGCGGCGAAGAATTCCCTTGCTTAACGCCCTTCTCTGAGAAGTACGAGCTCAGAGGTTATATATCGATAGAAATCGGTCGTATGGAGTGGACTGCCTATGTGGCATGCCAAGATGCAGTGATCAAGGCTTCTGTTGCAAAGCAAAGTCTTGTGGTTGATGATCAAAGCACGACCAACGTGGCCAAGCTTTGTGTATAGCGTGGATTCGCGAGCCTCACACCTCGGTATGAGTTAAAAACGGGATAAGGACCGCTGGGAGAACACGACGTTTCTTTCTAGTTATGATGGTGTCAGCGCTTAAACTGGCTGACATTTATATTACTTTCATCTTTGTGGTTGTTGGAATGTGAGGCGCCTCGATTATAGGTCTGTAAGGACCGGGAAACATGTGTTCAGGAATAACTAATCCTTAAACGTAAGGGAGGACCGTCCCAGCCGATTCCAAGGGTTACCCAGAGTGTGTAGTCCTGAGGCATTTGCTAGAGTGTCTCGAAGCGGAGAGGAGCTTGCCCTTTGCCTCGACTCATGACGGAAATCCAATTTCCAATACGAGATAACAGATTTGATTGTAGAACTAGTATGGCGACATAGTAGATGGTAGTTGTGCCGTCTATGATTGATATTTATGATGATATTCGTTTTTGAAACATATATGCACTAGTAATAATATCAAGTGATTTTTCTTTACACGTATTAAGCATATTTTTGCCATTATAAGGTAAAACTCTATCCTCCGGTTTGCGTTGCATTGTGTGATGGGACTTGAGTCTTATAACGGCTTCATTCTTTTAAAAAGCATTGCGTTGTTTTAAAGAATTAACTTTATTTTAAATGCACTGGCAATCACTGGAGAAAACCCGTTCCGCGAAAGTGGCGTGGTCCTATGATTTGCCTTATTACTGTTGTTTAACCAGTTAAGTAGATTCCTCATACCAGTCCCATGACTGACTCGTTGTTTGTTTCACTTTGCAAACTCGGGTGCTCTTATTTTCACATGGGCAGCCTAGTTGACAGATGATAGGTTGTTTTTGGCTTAGCACTGCAGTACGGGGTGCGCTTTTGGCTGGATGGCGAAGATTAGATTACTTGTATTTTGTCTATAGACTTTCCGCTATCATTATCTTATGTATATGATTCCGCCTATGGCGATGCAGATTATTTTACTTCCAGTATTTATTATCGTATGTATATGTACTGCCTTGGGCGATGTAGACTGATATCTTTATCTCGTCTCACTGTATGTATATATTCCGCCTTTGGCGATGTTCACTGATCATTTCCTTTTTATGCACTAAGTTATATCCTTCGTTGTGCTACTCTGATGTTGTTACATGTTATGATTCCGCTGTCATATCTGTGTAAAATTATTCTATTTATTGTTTCTGCTATTATCTGTACTCTGCTAATGATGATTAACGCGTTATATTCCAATGATTATCCTTAACACCGTAGCATGGATTTTGGGATCGTCACAGCTGGTATCAGAGCTTTGGTTAACCTTAGTTCCGGAATCTTACACATTAAACACCTCGTCAGAATAGAATCAGTAGTGTTCTAAGGCAAGTAGCTCATTAGAGATAGGATTAGTAATGTCCTAGAATGAGCTAGGCAGAATAGCAAAACAATTTGATCAGTACATCATTATCTTTCCTTATGTTCTTCTGCTTTAACATATATGAAAATTATCATTTCTGTGAGCTTGACTCTTTTCTTGCTTATACAGAACATTACTTGATGGCTACGCGAGCAGCTGCAGCCGCCAGAAGTGGGAGAGGAGGCCGAGCAGGCCGAGCTGGAGGACGGGGAGAAGTCCCTGTTGCAGAAGGGCCTATGATACAGCCACCAGATTTTGGTCGGCTTTAGAAGTTATCCCCACTTCATTAGAAAAGATTCTTGTTGTTAAAAACTACGCGGATGTGTTTGAAGAAGTCAAAAACTTACCTCCGCAAAGAGAAATTGAATTCAGAATTGATCTAATTCCGAATGCCCGACCCGTAGTACATCACATTCGAAGAATGGCCCCGAAAGAAAAAGAAGAGTTGGGCAGCCAAACCCGAGAATTGCTTTGGAAAGGTCTGATCAGGCCAAGCTTTTCAGATTGGGGAGCAGCGGTAGTGTTTGTCCCGAAATCAGACGGTACTTTACGACTATGTGTTGATTACCGAGACCTCAATAAACAGACGCTAAAGAATAAATATCCATTGCCGCGAATCGATGATCTGCTAGATCAATTAAATGGGGCGAGAGTATTCTCAAGAATGGACCTAGCTACAGGTTTCCACCAATTACATATAGCCGAAGACTGTGTTCCTTTGACAGCCTTCAGGGGTCTCGATTTATTCTACGAATGGTTAGTAATGCCGTTCGGCTTGTGTAACGCTCCCGCATACTTCGTCGATCTTATGAATAGAGTATTCAGAGGAGTTTTGAATAAATTTGTTCTGGTCTTCATCGATGACATTTTAATCTACTCCAAGTCAGAAGGCGAGCATGCAAAACATTTAGAACAAGTGTTGGAAATTTTGAGGAGAAATGTCTTGAAAGAAAAATTTTCTAAGTGTATCTTCTGGCAGGATGAAGTTAAGTTCCTTGGCCATGTCGTTTCAAAAGAAGGGATTGCTGTGGATCCTAGCAAAATTACAGCGATTCAAGATTGGAAACAGCCTACTACCCCCACCGAAGTTCGAAGTTTCCTTGGATTGGCTAGTTACTATCGGAAATTCGTTAAGGATTTTTCAAAGATATCCGGTGTATTAACAAAGCTCACAAAGAAACATGAGAAGTTCAAGTGGACTCCGGAGTGTGAAGAAGCGTTCGGAGAACTGAAATTGAGATTGACAACTGCTCCAGTATTAACAATTATAGATGGTAATCAGGACTTGACGGTATGGACAGATGCTTCTATTAGAGGTCTTGGCGCAGTGTTAATGCAAAGAGGCCAAGTGGTCGCTTATGCTAGCCGTCAGCTGAAGCCGCATGAATGAAACTATGCAACTCATGATCTTGAGTTGCTAGCCATCGTGTTTTCTTTGAGAATCTGGAGACATTATTTGTTGGGTGAAAAGTTCGAGTTGTTTACTGATCATCAATCATTGAAGAATCTATTTACTCAGAAAGATCTGAACTTGAGACAACAACGTTGGTCAGAATTCCTTGCAGCATACGATTTTGAGATTCTATACACTCCAGGGAAAGCCAATGTTGGGGCGGACACGCTCTGCAGAAAGAATGAAATCATCGCTAGTTTTATAGTTACGTCTTCCTTGATTGACAAGATTTTGGTCTTTCAGAAAAGCGACGAATTTATCCAAAGGATTAGTCAGAGAATCAGGGAAGGTGAATCCACAAGTTTCCAGCTTGATGACAAAGGAGTTCTTAGGTTAAAGGGCAGAATTTGCATCCCGAATCTTCCAGAGCTTCGAAAGGAAGTCATGGATGAATGCCATAAGTCCAAACTCAGCATCCATGCTGGTGTGAGCAAAATGTATAATGACCTCAAACGTACCTTCTGGTGGAAGGCGATGAAAAGAGATATTTCTTTATATGTTAGCAGGTGCCCTACTTGTCAGTTAGTCAAGAGTGACCAACAAAAGCTAGCAGGATTGCTGCAACCGTTGGAAGTCCCAGGTTGGAAATGGGAACAGATTTCCATGGACTTCATAGATGGTTTGCCTAGAACTAAGAAAGGTAATGACATTATATGGGTGATCGTAGATCGCTTCACGAAGACCGCCCATTTCATACCTGTTAGATCCAATAGAACGGCTCAAAGTCTAGCACAGATTTATTTCAAAGAAATAGTTAAACTGCATGGAGTGCCGCTCAGTATAGTCAGTGATAGAGATCCACTATTTACTAGCAAATTCTGGGATGCATTCCAAACAGAATTGGGAACCAAATTGAATCTGAGTACCGCTTATCACCCTCAGACAGATGGCCAAACTGAGCGAGTGAACAGAATTTTATAAGATTTACTACGGGCTTGTATAATTGATTTTGGCGGGTCATGGGAAGATCACTTGCATTTGGCAGAATTCTCATACAACAATAGCTATCAAGCAAATTTGGGAATGTCGCCATTTGAAGCATTATATGGCAGACCGTGCAGATCTCCAGCATGTTGGGTAGAACCTGGAAACAGACTAGTATTAGGACCCGATATGATTCGAGATGCTTCTGACAAAGTAGACCTCATCAAGAAACGATTGAAAACCGCACAAAGCCGACAGAAAAGTTATGCTGATGCGAGAAGAAGAGATTTATCATTTGCCGTTGGTGATTATGTTTATTTAAGAGTTTCTCCGATGAGAGGAGTAATCAGATTCGGTAAAACTGGGAAGTTGGCACCGAGATTTATTGGTCCCTTCCCTATTCTTGAACGAATTGGAACTCTAGCTTATAGGGTTCAATTACCTGATTGGTTGCCTGGAGTGCATGATGTGTTCCACGTATCTCAACTTAGAAAACATGTGCATGATCCGGATGTTGTTGTAGAAGAAGCAGCGCAACAGGACTTGGAAATTACTCCAGAATTAGTAGTTAGAAGAGAGCCATTAAAGATCGTTGGCAAAGAAACTAAAGAATTTAGGAGCAAAAAGGTTCATTTAGTTAAAGTGCAGTGGAGTAGTGATCCTAGAGACTGTACTTGGGAGACTGAAGAAAGCATTAAGCAAGCTTACCCCAAATGCAGAGTGGACATCTCTGACTATCTCCGGTGCAAGGTACCCTCATAATACTTTGCATTTACATATTTGTTTCCTACTGTACTGTTGTTTCCTTTTCGGGGACGAAAAGTTTTAAGTAGGGGAGATTGTAACAACCCGGAAAATGTGAACCAATTTAAAATTTTTAAAATTGGTTATTGTCAAAGAATTTGAACAATTGAAATAGAATATTTCAATAAAGTAATGAATTGGCAATAGTGAGGCAGTTTGAAAATTTGAATTCAAACTTTAACCGACTGTACCGGGTGGAAAATATGATAGATTTTAGTGAAACCAAATATATTTAAATCTGTTTATGTATACCTTTCTAACGAATCTGAAAAATCGAAGTTTCATAGCAGGAGTCAAAAGTTATGGCCGAATGAATTTTCAGAAAGGTCGCTATATAGAATATATAGCCCTTGAAAATAGACATTTTGCAAACGACCTCGGAATTCGACGAAACCACTTTTGTTGGATCCGGGATGTCAAACTATTGCTAGGTTTCAAATTTCATAGTTTTTGAAGCTAGTATGTGAGCGGGGCAAAAGAAAATGTGATTGGTCAATTTTTGTTAAAATGGGTCGACCAGAAAATAGCCATTTTGCAAACGATCTCAGAATTTGACGAAACTGGTTTTGTTGGGACCGTATCATCAAACCATAGCTAGATTTATTTTTCTGGAATTTTTCGATTCAGTTTGTGGCCCTGGCAAATTGAAATGTACGTTCAAATTGAATATTAAATGTTTTATACTTTAATTTGAAAAATAACTGACTGTAACAGTCGAATTGGCCAACGAAACATATCCCATTGTGTCCGGGATGGGGGTATCTAGCTAGGGGCGACAGTCGTTGGGTTGAAATTGGTGTTCGTTTGTTCGAAAGGGCAATTTTGGAATTTAAAATTTAAATATAATGTGTAACACCCCACACCCGCTAAGGTCACTCACTAAGGGAATGCCTTAACTTCGGTGGAGCATTTTAAGTGAATATAGAACAGAAAAATTACAACAAGACAGATATAAATAATACTTGTAAAAACTAAAACATCGTTTCATTGCAGCAGAAGGTAAACATGTTTAGTTACAACACCATAAAAAGAGTCAAGTACCAAATATCCATCCTGATAAAACAGAAGTACATAATCCCACAACATAAACTAATAGCCATAATAGAAAAGATAAGCTGGGCTTTACATCACGGTCCAAGCTCCAAAAGATAGATAAAGAAATCTGATCAAAGCCCACTAGTGCTAGGCCCAACCTGAGGACCTGAGGGGGAAAAAGATAAAAACAACGGGGTCAGACATAAGTCTGAGTGAGCCCTATAACTTTAACAATACAATCATTAAAGTAATTAGGGTATGATATAAACCTGGTACGGTACAACTGGGGATAAATGACTACACTAAGCAGCCAACTAGACTTAGGATGAACTAAGATAACGGTAAGGACGCGCCCATCCACCCAAGGATAAATACTACACCGCACCACACCAGATCTACCCACCCAAGGGTAATTCCTACACTGCACCACACCAGATCTACCCACCCAAGGGTAATTCCTACTTAAAGGTTGATCCCACTAAGTGTACTTAGTAATTTTAATAGTAGTCTCGTGTACCCCTAGCTGACTACATAGGTGCCGTCTGCCCCTATCTCCACTAGGTGTACCTTGTACTTAGTAATCTTAATAGTAGTCTCGTGTACCCCTAGCTGACTACATAGGTGCCGTCTGCCCCTATCTCCACTAGGTATACCCTGTACTTAGTAATCTTAATAGTAGTCTCGTGTACCCCTAGCTGACTACATAGGTGCCGTCTGCCCCTATCTCCACTAGGTGTACCCACTACTCCCCAAGCGATCGGCTCCCTACCGTAGATACCCGTGCTGGCCCCACAGTGGGGTGTATCACTCCCCAAAGTGGCAACCCGATACAACAAATGGTGCACGGGTTATACCTACACGATGCAACAACGTCTTACCTACCATCCCGGGTCCACACACGCATATGAAACCCGTTGGACTTGCGTTGCCACCGCTAACCCGTTTTTGGCCTCTTATAGTCAAGCCCGGTACGCGTGTCCCGTCCTCGACATGGGTCGAGCCCACTAAGATACATATGGATTACTGGTTGAAATGGGCCCCCACAAGCTACCCACCTAAGCTTGTCACATTTTCTAGTGTATCCCACTTAACCCTTTTTGAATAATCATGTCCACTTACATGTTTAAAGTTTGGTTAAGTCATCTAATCATATTTTAATTGCCACTCAAGGCACCCACTAGATTTCCCATGCCACCCAAGGCACTTACTTGATTTCCACATGCCACCTAAGGCACTTACTTAACCCTTTAATCATGTTTAATTACATGTTCCACTTTGGTTAAGTATTCTAATATTATCTTCTATTGCCACCCAAGGCAACCACTAGATCTTCCCCATGCCACCCAAGGCACTTACTTAACCCTTTAATCATGTTTAATTACATGTTCCACTTTGGTTAAGTATTCTAATCGTATTTTCTATTGCCACCCAAGGCAACCACTAGATTTTTCCACATGCCACCCAAGGCACCCACTTAACCCCTCATGCCCCACTACATGCTTATCTGGTTAAGTGTTTCTTAATTGATTAAGACCGTAACCTTTGCAAAGGCCTCTCACATTAGACTATCTTTTATGGCAGCTGGATTTGCCGGTCGGGTCCGGGCAGCCTTACGCCATAACCGAGTCTAACCTCGTGTTTTTACACTTGTCACGTATTTAGTTTATGCCTAAGACCTCTCACATTGGGCCAATCGTTTGAAGCCGCTGGATTTGCCGGTCGGTTCTGGGCAGTCTTATGCTACAAAAGGGTCCAACCTCGTGTCTTAGTCAATTAATTACACCTAATTAATCACCCCCATAATTTGTATTAATTATCCCTAATTAATTACAAATTTAACGATGTACATAATTGACTCAATTATGTCCATCCACTTTATGGTATGCATAATCATACCAACTTCACACCATTTCATTAACATGAATATTAACCCCATCGTTCCCCGCGTAATACGTTGACATGACATACTTAAAAGGGAAGATTCATCACAAACACAATGGGTTCAACTTGCATAACATTAGCATCAACATGGGTTTAAAAGGTGTCAACATGCATATAGCATCAAACCCAACTAGCATAAATAATCAACCCAAACTTGCATGAATCACATATGTCATAAAGAGGTTAACTTGCATAAGTTACTTATGTCATACAAAGGGGTAAACTTGCATATGTATGTATGACATACAAAGGGGTTAACTTGCATATGTATGCATATCATACAAAGGTGTAAACTTGCACATGTTACTTGCATATAATCAAACACCAAACTTACATAACATGTCATATATGAACTTGCATATAACCATACACCAAACTTGCATAACATATCATATATGAACTTGTATATAATCAAACACCAAACTTGCATAACATATCATATATGAACTTGCATATAATCAAACACCAAACTTGCATAATCATGGTGTCATAATGGATCAATGTTTATCATAGCGATTTGCTTAACTAGCATCATGAACACATAGCCTAAAACTTGCATAACTTGCATAACATCATGATCACATAGCATATGACTTGCATAACTTGCATAATATCATGATCACATAGCATATGACTTGCATAACTTGCATAACATCATGATCACCTAGCATATGACTTGCATAACATCATGATCACATAGCATATAACTTGCATAACTTGCATAACATCATGAACACATAGCATATAACTTGCATAACTTGCATAACATCATGAACACATAGCATATAACTTGCATAACTTGCATAACATCATGATCACATAGCATATGACTTGCATAACTTGCATAACATCATGAACATATAGCATATGACTTGCATAACTTGCATAACATCATGAACACATAGCATATGATAACATAACTTGCATTGATCCACATTCATAGCCATAACCTCATTATATCCTATCATAATCATTTCAACAATTGGTCATTAAGGCTATAGAAACTCACAACTTGTTGATTAGCACTCCTATGAAGAAGATTAAGTTGCTAGAGTTGATTAGAGGTTGATTTGAGAGGCTATCTTCTTCTACAATTTAATGGAGGCTCCTTCAAGTTGCATTTTGACGGCATAACGACGTTGTCTCCAATTTTAGTATGAATTAGGGTAGTCTTAGGGTGTATTTATAGAATTAGGATTTAGTTTAGACCCTTAGATTAACCCTAGATTAGGTTAGAGCCGTCAGATTTCGTCACAAGCCCTAAAACATAGCCCAAACCCCATCAGGTTGCACCCAGGTCACACAGACCGATAGGGGGGGTCGACCCCTGGGTCGACCCCTAGGGAGGGGGTCGACACCCATGTCGACCCTAGGGTCGACACCCTCTGCCTGGCGGGAATTTTCCCGCCTCTTCTGAAATGTGAATCTGAATATTTTAAATCTGTTTTAAATTTTCTGAAAACTTCTTCCGGCCTTAACTGGGTCATACGGACTCCGATTTTCGAAAACTCGGACTCTATTTCGCGTATTTTTCCGAGATGAACGCAATGGCATAGCCCGTTTCTCCTGATTCGGATTTTAAAATTTAATTCTGCCCCGTTTTATATTATAGTAAGTTATTCAACATACGGGGTGTTACATTCTCCCCTACTTAAAGGATTTCGTCCCCGAAATCTCTAAGTCAAGAAGAACGTATCCTACCATCCAAACAACCATCTACTAAACCATCAAACACTGGCATCCATTGTCTTTAGAGTTTCTAATGCTGTATGAACATATGCAAAAGTGTGTGTATATGTTCCCTGTCTAATGCAAAATCAGGCGGTCTACTGGTTCAGTTGACCTCCTTAATGCAAACCATGATAGTGCCATGCATCCAATATGTATGCGAAAGAACCCTATCGACACATACTATTTCTACATGAGTGCACAATCATTCACCAAAATGCATCATCCATATGATAGCACAACCATTATACATCCATTAATATAGCTACCTACACACAGTTGTATGCAATATGCAATATGAAGTGATTGAGCCAATCTAGTGTCTAAAGTGTGTGTATATGCATCCACGAGCAACCACTAGCAACCACTTGCATCCACACGCATCCATTAAACATAACATGTCTCAAACACATGTTTCAACCATAGGTTTACCCTATCTAAAGGTCAAAGATACTTATGAGAGGACATACTAAAGATAAGATAAGTACTAGACAAACGATAAAGGAGAAGTTAAAAGACATACCCTCCAAAAAAGGAATGGGTACAATGAACGCATCTTCGCTTCTGTCTCCCAAGTAGCATTGCTCTCATCCTCTCCCCATTGCACTTTGACTAGTCGCACTTCTCTGTTCCTCAACTTCCTAATCTCTGACCCAAGGATGCGGGTAGGAGCTCGTCGAATAGTCGCATCACGCTCTACCTCCACTTCTCTAAGCAAACTCGGCTCTACCACCTCTGCGGTCTCATGTAGGCACTTCCTCAAATGTGACACGTGGAATACGTCATGTACTCCACTAAGTCTCTCGGGTAAATCCACTCTATATGCCATCTGTCCAATCCTTTCCTTAATAGGAAATGATCCTACAAATCTTGGTGCTAACTTCCCAACGGACCCAAAGCGAACAATATTCCGTAATGGAGATACTTTGACAAAGACCATCTCCCCAACATCAAACTCAAGATCCGTCCTCCTCTTATCCGCGTAAGATTTCTGTCTGTCTTGCGCCGCTTTCATCCTTCTTCGAATCAAGTCAATCTTCTCCGAAGTCTCTTTAACCATATCGGGCCCAAGCAAGATCTTATCCGTTGATTCCCACCAACATGTAGGTGATCGACAAGGCCTTCCATAAAGAGCTTCGAAAGGAGCCATACCAATACTGGACTGAAAGCTATTATTATACGCGAACTCCACCAATGGAAGATGCCCTTCCCATGTACCTCCAAAATCCAAGATACAAAGCCTCAAAAGGTCTTCCAGAACACGATTCACCCTCTCGGTCTGGCTGTCCGTCTGAGGATGATATGCGGTGCTCAGACACAACTGAGTCCCTACTGCCTCTTGCAAACTCTTCCAAAACTCGCTAGTGAAGATAGGATCTCGATCGCTCACTATGCTAGAAGGTACACCATGCAACCGAACTATCTCTCGAAGGTAAACTGAAGCTAGCCATGGAGCAGTCCTCTTGCTCTTCACGGGTATGAAATGGGCACTCTTAGTAAGTCTGTCTACCACAACCCAAATTCCCGTATTACCCTTCCTCGATCTCGGTAACCCATCAATAAAATCCATCGAGACGTTATCCCACTTCCATTGCGGAACTTCCAATGGGTGAAGCAACCCACCAGGTTTCTTTTGCTCCGCTTTCACTTGTTGGCACACCAAGCATCTAGCGACATACTCGGCCACATCTTTCTTCATGCCGGCCCAAAAGAAAACTCGCTTCATTTCTCGGTACATCTTGTCCCCACCGGGATGAATGGTCATCCTAGAACGAGGTGCACCATCAAGAATAGCCTTCCTCAAACCCTCGTCTTGCGGTACACAAAGTCTACCGTCTCTACGCAAGCACCCCCTATCGTCTAGGGTATACCTACTCAAATTGCTGGACGACTCCCCCCTTATGAGCCTCTCTACCAACTCGACCAACTGTGGGTCGTCCCGCTGTGCCTCGCCAATCCGTCCCAAAAGAGTTGGCCTGACCTCTAAAGGTGCTAGCAAACCGGGTACAAAGTCAACGGAAGGTCTGAAATCAAACATCGAGATAAATTCCAAGCTTCGTCGTTCCACGAACAATGGACTCAAGGACAACCTTTTTCTGCTTAAGTTGTCCGCCACCACGTTACCCTTGCCAGGGGTATACGCTATCTCGAAATCATAGGATGCTAAGAATTCCATCCACCTTTGTTGTCTTAAGACTATGTGCTCGAAGAGTCTCCAACACTTCCCTAAGATGTAGGGCATGCTTTTCTCCACCTCTAGAGAAAACCAGGATATTCTCCCATGCAAAAATCGTCACAACTATCCATCTCTCACGCAGACCATCCTAGTCGAAATCGACATCCCCCAAGTGCAAGCCCCAAAGGCCTAAACCAATATCAGACAAACACCCAAGGGATACCTCCTTCGAATTCAGACGACCTACGTGAGATGATACTAGTAAAAACGGCTAAATAATTAAGCACTTGTCCAACTCTGGATGTCCTTGCCAGTCTCTCTCCAAAACCGCCGTTGATCAAATAACTGGCTTTGCTTAACCTATTAAGCACATACGAAAACTTATTTCGCTCTTAGAAAAGACCAGGATGTCATCCACAAAGACCACTACGATGTTATTTAGGTACTCCCTGAACACCCTACTCATCAAATCAACAAAGTATGCAGGGGCGTTCGTCAAACCAAATGGCATCACCAGCCACTCATAGAAACCATCCGGAGTCCTAAAGGCAGTCTTCTCTATACTATCCTCAGCCACTCCCAACTGATGAAACCCCGTGGCTAAGTCCAACTGCGAAAACACTGAGGCGCCAACCAACTGATCAAAGAGATCATCGATCCTCGACAATGGGTGTCTATTCTTCTTTGTGAGCTTGTTGAGTTCTCTATAGTCTACACAAAGTCTGAGGGACCCATCCGCCTTCGTGGTAAAAACTACTGGAGCACCCCACTCCGATATACTTCATCCTATGAACCCCTTCTCAAGCAACTCCCCTACTTGCTTATGGAGTTCCCTCCTTTCACTAGGAGCCATGTGGCGCACTGGCAAAGATACTGGTTTAGCATTGCCCACTAGATATATTCGGAAGTCTATCTCCCACTTCGGAGGTAAGCCCTTCACCTCCTCAAACACATCCGAGTATTCCCGGACCACTCTAACAGATCGCAAACTCTCGACCGAAGCGTCAAGCGATTCAAGATAACTTAGCATAACAGAATCCATGGGATTACAAGAGATCTCGAGAGTGTTACCCAAGCGGGTCATGAGCCTAACAACTCTCCTTTCGCAATCAAGAACGACACCATTACTGGATAACCAGTCCATGCCCAAAATCAACCCATAGCCCGTGAAGCCCAAAACAAAAGCATCACATCTAAACTCAACGCTAAGTATAGAAATCTTCAAACCCAAACATATCTTGGACAAATAAGTGGAGCACCCAATTGGGTTTGAAACAACCAAGGGATCATCTACTAGACTGGTGTCTAAGTGCAGTGACTCAACTAATGATGATGAGATAAACGAATGCGATGCGCCAGAGTCAAACAAAGTACGAACAGGATGATCAAACAGAAAAACCAGACTTTCAACGGAAATAGTTCTACCTCTTTCCTGAATCGGTGGAACCGCGAGAGCCTGAACTTGCCCCCTTGCCTGACCTGGTGACATAAGAGCTTGCACCTGTCCCCCTGAGGTAGATCCCATCCTTTGCCCCTTCTTAGGGCAGTCCTTCACTAGATGCCCTGCTTCGCCACAGTGGAAGCAACCAGTCTTCTTCTTCTTCCGACAATCTTTGCTTAGGTGGCCTGGTGTCCCACAATTGAAGCACTTCTTCCAAAAATGATTTTAGAAAAATAGTTCTCTAAAAAAAAATTATCTGTTCCGGTAACCTTCAGCTCTGATACCACGTGTAACACCCCACACCCGCTAAGGTCACTCACTAAGGGAATGCCTTAACTTCGGTGGAGCATTTTAAGTGAATATAGAACAGAAAAATTACAACAAGACAGATATAAATAATACTTGAAAAATCTAAAACATCATTTCATTGCAGCAGAAGGTAAACATGTTTAGTTACAAAACCATAAAAAGAGTCAAGTACCAAATATCCATCCTGATAAAACAGAAGTACATAATCCCATTACATAAACTAATAGCCATAATAGAAAAGATAAGCTGGGCTTTACATCACGGTCCAAGCTCCAAAAGATAGATAAAGAAATCTGATCAAAGCCCACTAGTGCTAGGCCCAACCTGAGGACCTGAGGGGGAAAAAGATAAAAACAACGGGGTCAGACATAAGTCTGAGTGAGCCCTATAACTTTAACAATACAATCATTAAAGTAATTAGGGTATGATATAAACCTGGTATGGTACAACTGGGGATAAATGACTACACTAAGCAGCCAACTAGACTTAGGATGAACTAAGATAACGGTAAGGACGCGCCCATCCACCCAAGGACAAATACTACACTGCACCACACCAGATCTACCCACCCAAGGGTAATTCCTACACTGCACCACACCAGATCTACCCACCCAAGGGTAATTCCTACTTAAAGGTTGATCCCACTAAGTGTACTTAGTAATTTTAATAGTAGTCTTGTGTACCCCTAACTGACTACATAGGTGCCGTCTGCCCCTTTATCCACTAGGTGTACCCTGTACTTAGTAATCTTAATAGTAGTCTCGTGTACCCCTAGCTGACTACATAGGTGCCGTCTGCCCCTATCTCCACTAGGTGTACCCTGTACTTAGTAATCTTAATAGTAGTCTCGTGTACCCCTAGCTGACTACATAGGTGTCGTCTGCCCCTATCTCCACTAGGTGTACCCACTACTCCCCAAGCGATCGGCTCCCTACCGTAGATACCCTTGCTGGCCCCACAGTGGGGTGTATCACTCCCCTAAGTGGCAACCCGATACAACAAATGGTGCACGGCTTATACCTACACGATGCAACAACGTCTTACCTACCAGCCCGGGTCCACACACGCATATGAAACCCGTTGGACTTGCGTTGCCACCGCTAACCCGTTTTGGGCCTCTTATAGTCAAGCCCAGTACGCGTGTCCCGTCCTCGACATGGGTCGAGCCCACTAAGATACATATGGGTTACTGGTTGAAATGGCCCCCCACAAGCTACCCACCTAAGCTTGTCACATTTTCTAGTGTATCCCACTTAACCCTTTTTGAATAATCATGTCCACTTACATGTTTAAAGTTTGGTTAAGTCATCTAATCATATTTTAATTGCCACTCAAGGCACCCACTAGATTTCCCATGCCACCCAAGGCACTTACTTGATTTCCACATGCCACCCAAGGCACTTACTTAACCCTTTAATCATGTTTAATTACATGTTCCACTTTGGTTAAGTATTCTAATCTTATCTTCTATTGCCACCCAAGGCAACCACTAGATCTTCCCCATGCCACCCAAGGCACTTACTTAACCCTTTAATCATGTTTAATTACATGTTCCACTTTGGTTAAGTATTCTAATCGTATTTTCTATTGCCACCCAAGGCAACCACTAGATTTTTCCACATGCCACCCAAGGCACCCACTTAACCCCTCATGCCCCACTACATGCTTATCTGGTTAAGTGTTTCTTAATTGATTAAGACCGTAACCTTTGCAAAGACCTCTCACATTAGACTATCTTTTATGGCAGCTGGATTTGCCGGTCGGGTCCGGGCAGCCTTACGTCATAACCGAGTCTAACCTCGTGTCTTTACACTTGTCACGTATTTAGTTTATGCCTAAGACCTCTCACATTGGGCCAATCATTTGTAGCCGCTGGATTTGCCGGTCGGTTCCGGGCAGTCTTATGCTACAAAAGGGTCCAACCTCGTGTCTTAGTCGATTAATTACACCTAATTAATCACCCCCATAATTTGTATTAATTATCCCTAATTAATTACAAATTTAACGATGTACATAATTGACTCAATTATGTCCATCCACTTTATGGTATGCATAATCATACCAACTTCACACCATTTCATTAACATGAATATTAACCCCATCGTTCCCCGCGTAATACGTTGACATGACATACTTAAAAGGGAAGATTCATCACAAACACAATGGGTTCAACTTGCATAACATTAGCATCAACATGGGTTTAAAAGGTGTCAACATGCATATAGTATCAAACCCAACTAGCATAAATAATCAACCCAAACTTGCATGAATCACATATGTCATAAAGAGGTTAACTTGCATAAGTTACTTATGTCATACAAAGGGGTAAACTTGCATATGTATGTATGACATACAAAGGGGTTAACTTGCATATGTATGCATATCATACAAAGGTGTAAACTTGCACATGTTACTTGCATATAATCAAGCACCAAACTTACATAACATGTCATATATGAACTTGCATATAATCATACACCAAACTTGCATAACATATCATATATGAAATTGTATATAATCAAACACCAAACTTGCATAACATATCATATATGAACTTGCATATAATCAAACACCAAACTTGCATAATCATGGTGTCATAATGGATCAATGTTTATCATAGCGATTTGCTTAACTAGCATCATGAACACATAGCCTAAAACTTGCATAACTTGCATAACATCATGATCACATAGCATATGACTTGCATAACTTGCATAACATCATGATCACATAGCATATGACTTGCATAACTTGCATAACATCATGATCACCTAGCATATGACTTGCATAACTTGCATAACATCATGATCACATAGCATATAACTTGCATAACTTGCATAACGTCATGAACACATAGCATATAACTTGCATAACTTGCATAACATCATGATCACATAGCATATGACTTGCATAACTTGCATAACATCATGAACATATAGCATATGACTTGCATAACTTGCATAACATCATGAACACATAGCATATGATAACATAACTTGCATTGATCCACATTCATAGCCATAACTTCATTATATCCTATCATAATCATTTCAACAATTGGTCATTAAGGCTATAGAAACTCACAACTTGTTGATTAGCACTCGTATGAAGAAGATTAAGTTGCTAGAGTTGATTAGAGGTTGATTTGAGAGGCTATCTTCTTCTACAATTTGATGGAGGCTCCTTCAAGTTGCATTTTGACGGCATAACGACGTTGTCTCCAATTTTAGTATGAATTAGGGTAGTCTTAGGGTGTATTTATAGAATTAGGATTTAGTTTAGGCCCTTAGATTAACCCTAGATTAGGTTAGAGCCGTCAGATTTCGTCACAAGCCCTAAAACCTAGCCCAAACCCCATCAGGTTGCACCCAGGTCACACAGACCGACAGGGGGGGTCGACCCTTGGGTCGACCCCTAGGGAGGGGGTCGACACCCATGTCGACCCTAGGGTCGACACCCTCTGCCTGGCGGGAATTTTCCAGCCTCTTCTGAAATGTGAATCTGAATATTTTAAATCTATTTTAAATTTTCTGAAAACTTCTTCGGGCCTTAACCGGGTCATACGGACTACGATTTTCGAAAACTCGGACTCTATTTCGCGTATTTTCCGAGTCGAACGCAATGGCATAGCCCGTTTCCCCTGATTCAGATTTTAAAATTTAATTCTGCCCCGTTTTATATTATAGTAAGTTATTCAACATACGGGGTGTTACATAATGGGTCAAACCCCTTTATTTTCTCTCACTTCACGTGACCAGTCGATCTCGATCAAAACTCTACCCACGAACGACGGAAACCACTTAGATCTTCCAGTCCCGATCGCCGCCGCCACGTTCGTTTTCACCGCCCCCTCCAGTTAGATTTCCTGTTCATCTCTCCCTCCTCTATAAATCCATCCAACCCTCGACGGTTATAGTGTGTTATTTGCGTCGATTTACCTCGAGGAAGATGCCATCTTTGGAGCTCCGCCGTGCGCTACAGGGACCACCGAGTTGAGTGCCACCACCGGTGCTGGAGACCCTGTTCGAAGCTCTTCGACGTTGCAGCACCTGATCGTGACAATACTTCACGGATCGAACGTGAAATTAAAACCTAGTTTCGAAGGTTTGAAAAGGTGAGACCTTTATTTTATCCGAACTTTGAAAAATCATATCTTTATCATGTGTTGACGAAATTCGATGAAACAGGAAACATCATGACCGCAAGGAGGCTCTCTACCATCTAGAATAGACCGCGGATTTTTCTGAGCGACCTACGATTTTAGCACTTCGAAAACCAATGTGAGGAATCTGAATTAAATTGTGTGAATGCAATCGTGTTGTATAAATTATATAAGCGAAGTATAAATTACATACGCATCGTATACATCATGTACATGTGTTGTATAAGTTATATGAGCGATGTATAAATTATACAAGCGTTGTATGAAACATATATGCTTTGAATTGTGTTGAAATGCAAGTGAAATATAAAAATTACATATATATATACACACTCCCCTCGTCCACAAACCATGGACGATATTTATTGCTTGTGATTGGCGTGAAATTATTTGATAGGACGAATGGTTGAAAATAATTATTTGTGGTTGATATTGTTGGATTGTGGTTGAAAAATACCTTTGTGGTTGAAAAATACCCTCTTGTGGTTGAAACAAATTTGAATAGAATTGTGGAAATGAAAATAAAACATGCCGCCTGCGTGCGAACTAGATGCATGAATCCCCACTGTCAAAAACCGCGAGGTTTTAAGGTAGAGCGAGGAGCCGTACTAGGGACGGTCCCGGTTTTAACTACCCTGCCGTTATGCTGCCGAAATTTCCTGAAATATTTATGTGTTAGAATAATTTTCACTTGTTGAAATTATTTTCATATGTTGAAACTGCATTCATGTATTGAATCGAAATTCATTCGTAGAATAGAAATTCATGTGTTGAATGTTGTTCGTGCTTTAAATAAATAGCTTTAGAAATAAAAATCACATTTTTATATATATACAAACTATAGCGCACATTCATGTGTTGAATCGAAATTCATTCGTTGAATAGAAATTCATGTGTTGAATGTTGTTCGTGTTTTAAATAAATATCTTTAGAAATAAAAATCACATTTTTATATATATACAAACTATAGCGCACATTCATGTGTTGAATCGAAATTCATTCGTTGAATAGAAATTAATGTGTTGAATGTTATTCGTGTTTTAAATAAATAGCTTTAGAATAAAAATCACATTTTTATATATATACAAACTATAGCGCACATTCATGTGTTGAATCGAAATTCATTCGTTGAATAGAAATTCATGTGTTGAATGTTATTCGTGTTTTAAATAAATAGCTTTAGAAATAAAAATCACATTTTTATATACATACAAACTATAGCGCACATTCATGTGTTGAATCGAAATTCATTCGTTGAATAGAAATTCATGTGTTGAATGTTATTCGTGTTTTAAATAAATAACTTTAGAAATAAAAATCACATTTTTATATATATACAAACTATAGCACACATTCATGTGTTGAATCGAAATTCATTCGTTGAATAGAAATTCATGTGTTGAATGTTATTCGTGTTTTAAATAAATAGCTTTAGAAATAAAAATCACATTTTTATATATATACAAACTATAGCGAACATTCATGTGTTGAATTGAAATTCATTCGTTGAATAGAAATTCGTGTATTGAATGTTATTCGTGTTTTAAACAAATAGCTTTAGAAATAAAAATCACATTTTTATATATATACAAACTATAGCGCACATTCATGTGTTGAATTGAAATTCATTCGTTGAATAGAAATTCATGTGTTGAATGTTGTTCGTATTTTAAGTAAATTGATTTAGAAATAAAAATCACATTTTTATTGTGAATGTGAAATGCTAAAAACATACATGGCTTGAATAAATATTTCTGATAATAAAAATATTACTTCTATCATGTATATGCCTCGTTAAAAATACACACGAGCCGGGATAAATATTTGTTCGCTAGATAATATCATTATTAGCTTTGTTCTGCATGTATATATACTTATTGAACAGAGAAAATGGATTAGCTGCTGAGTAAAGAAATTATTTGCGTGCCCGACAAATAGGTAAGCCTAAATGAGTTGGCTGCGCAATTTTATTTATATATCAACTCCTGTGAATGCCATTGGATGCGGAGTGCTGATTATTCTGTGTGTAATAATAAACATCGTCATAGGATAGTAACAATTAATTTTGAACTACACTACATGGCATACTTCTTGATGATAGGCATACTTCATCATATACCACATAAGAATTTGGAGCTTGTGTGACGAGGTTGAATATTTACCATACGAGCGAGAGGCTTGTATGGCGATGACTATATATTACAGGTTGAACTGATGACTGATATAGACCATATGAACTTGTAACGATAATTTTCCAGATTAATAAAAGCACCACATGGGTCTGGAGTTGACAATAATCACGTCTCTCTAGTCATTAGATACGACACATGGACTATTTATTTCCCACACGGGATGAGGTGACGAGAATTTGTCCTCTGGAGTAATTAAAAATACACACTCCCTCAGGCTTTGACAGGGTGACGAGAATTTATTCTCTGGAGTTATTATCTATACACGCTCCCCTGTAAACACCAGAATATATCACTATAAATATGTGTATGCTTTATAGGATTTATTGGGTACCTAACACGGCTCAATAAATTTCCAAACCTCTTCCCGTACAAAGGAGGTTATGGCGAAATTTTCCGAAATATAAAGGCGTTAGTGAAATATTTGAAGTGAAAACGATATTGAAATTATAGAATGAACTCTATTTATATATATATAAATATAAATAGAATTGAAAGGAATCGACGCCGTGTAGTTCGTGTTTTGAAATCGTAACTTCAATCGATTAGTATGAGAGATCCGACCATCGGATTTTCCCGAAACCGCAACCGTTGGGTTCGCCTTGGAAATATCTTTCCAACGACACCAACTTTGTAAAAATCCAATGGTTGGATTGTCTGGAATGTTTAATTCAAATCTGAAGAAAAACAGCGCCAGAATCGTTTATATTTATATATAAATATAATTAAATTAAATCGAATAACAACGCTGCAGTTCGTATCTTGAAACCATAACTTCAAACGACTAGTGTGGAAGATCCGACCGTCGGATTTTCACGAAACTACAACCGTTGGGTTCGCTTTGGGAATATCTTCCCAGTGATATAAACTTTGTAGAAATCCGACGGTTAGATTTCCCGATATATGTAAAACAAATTTAGGGAAAAACAGCACTAGTGCCACGACACGACCTGAAACGTCGTTTAATTATATATGGCCATTTTTAAAATAAATAAAAATGGCGAAAAATCGTTATAAAATATTATAAGCAACATAGAATGGAAATAAACCAATTTTTCTTGGTCTGCTTGATATTTGATGGTTGTATGTGTTTGACATGAAAATTATACTAAAGAACTGAAATGTGAATGCCAAATAATATAACCATGGATAGAATTGATTTGAATTCTAATTATACGTGAATTATTTGAAAAGGCCGAGCTAACCCTCACCTAGAAATAATTGATCGAACGATTCGAAGTAGAAAATACGAAGACGGTTCAAGACCGATGATCTTCGTATCAGATGGATGGGCGCTGCTGAGGTTTCTGATTGGAGTAGCTACCTTGAAGGAACGGAGGCAGTAGCCGTCTGGACGTATGTGTTGATTGTGTGGATATGCGAGGAATATGGTGCCTCCGGTTTCGTTCAGACCCAGAACGGACGTGTAAATGGACTGTGTATCTGACATTGGATTTTGTTCTGTACTGATTGATCTCTATTAAATATATATCTGCTTGGCGGCGGAGAATATATTCTCTTGCTTAACGCCCTTCTCTGAGACGTACGAGCTCAGAGGTTATATATCGATAGAAATCAGTCATATGGAGTGGATTGCCTATGTGGCATGCCAAGATGCAGTGATCAAGGCTTCTGTTGCAAAGCAAAGTCTTGTGGTTGATGATCAAAGCACGGCCTACGTGGCCAGGCTTTGTGTATAGCGTGGATTCGCGAGACTCACACCTCGGTATGAGTTAAAAACGGGATAAGGACCGCTGGGAGAACACGACGTTTCTTTCTAGTTATGATAGTGTCAGTGCTTAAACTGGCTGACATTTATATTACTTTCATCTTTGTGGTTGTTGGAATGTGAGGCGCCTTGATTATAGGTCTGTAAGGACCGGGAAACGTGTGTTCAGGAATAACTAATCCTCAAACGTAAAGGAGGACCGACCCAGCCGATTCCAAGGGTTACCCAGAGTGTGTAGTCCTGAGGCATTTGCTAGAGTGTCTCGAAGCGGAGAGGAGCTTGCCCCTTGCCTCGACTCATGACGGAAATCCAATTTCCAATACGAGATAACGGATTTGATTGTAGAACTAGTATGGCGACATAGTAGATGGTAGCTATGCCGTCTATGATTGATATTTATGATGATATTCGTTTTTGAAACATATATGCACTAGTAATAATATCAAGTGATTTTGCTTTACACGTATTAAGCATATTTTGGCCATTATAAGGTAAAACTCTATCCTCCGGTTTGCGTTGCATTGTGTGATGGGACTTGAGTCTTATAATGGCTTCATTCTTTTAAAAAGCATTGCGTTATTTTAAAGAATTTACTTTGTTTTAAATGCACCGGCAATCACTGGAATAAATCCATTCCGCGAAAGTGGCGTGGTCCTATGATTTGCCTTATTACTGTTGTTTAACCAGTTAAGTAGATTCCTCATACCAGTCCCATGACTGACTCGTTGTTTGTTTCACTTTGCAAACTCGGGTGCCCTTATTTTCACACGGGCAGCCTAGTTGACAGATGACAGGTTGTTTTTGGCTTAGCACTGCAGTACGGGGTGCGCTTTTGGCTGGATGGAGAACATTAGATTTACTTGTATTTTGGCTATAGACTTTCCGCTATCATTATCTTATGTATATGATTCCGCCTATGGCGATGCAGACTGTTTTACTTCCAGTATTTATTATCGTATGTATATGTACCGCCTTGGGCGATGTAGACTGATATCTTTATCTCGTCTCACTGTATGTATATATTCCGCCTTTGGCGATGTTGACTGAACATTTCCTTTTTATGCACTAAGTTATATCTTACGTTGTGCTACTCTTATGTTGTTACATGTTATGATTCCTCTGTCATATCTATGTAAAATTATTCTATTTATTGTTTCTGCTATTATCTGTACTCTGCTAATGATGATTAATGCGTTATATTCCAATGATTATCCTTAACACCGTAGCACGGATTTTGGGATCGTCACAAAATAAGTCGCCAATAGTTCTAATTCCTTATGCAGAGTCATGATACTAATATACTATATGGAAGAAAAAACCTAGAAACAAAGTCATTCAGAAATACAAAAAAAGTTTTATCTACCTACATATAATATTCAAAACTAGAAAACAAAATTAACTTTCGCTAAAAGCCATTATAAAGCTCTGTAAAACATGAAATAAGTGGAAATGATGTTGTTTCTGTTACAAAGAAAAATCCATCAATACAATGGAGGAAACTACATGCAATTAGGTTATGCAAGTATGAAAATTATTACATACAATCAAGCCTGACCCATCAATGTTGTCGCCTCAGATTGCAAGGAACTTTTAAATTCAGTTTGAAAGAAACTTTAATCTGACCACCTCTATTTTGTAGGGTTAACCGGTTTAATTGCTTACTGACGTACTCAATATATATATATATATATTTGTAATATATTATTCCTAATTTTCTCTCTCTTTTGAGTTTAATTTTTTTAAAGTATATTTAGAATGTTGTAGCTATAAACTTATTGTTTTGCCAAGATCCCCAAAATAGCACTTCATCCTAAAAGGGCCTTCTGAATTGATGTGCTTTCTAACAAACCTGAAAATTTCTATGAACACTGTTGATATTAAAGTTCGTATTAAATTAGAATGAAAGATAATTTTATACTTTGTAAATACAAATACAAAAATAAACTAATTTTATCTATTCCTTGCAAAACTGGAATGAGGGATACTGAGTAATATTGGAATACATAATATTATAAGAAATATCCCAAGTAAGAACAGACCAACCGGTGCAAAGCGTATAAACTTGAACCAGATAATCAAAGAAGGTCGCACTTTGTCCTAACTATCCCGATGAATGGAGCTATAATATATATCCATATCTTATTGTAGTTATTTGTTACAACAGTTGATCCTATACTCCTTGCATGCATCATTGATGCTCCTGCTATTTTACTATGCAAATAAGTTTCATGTTAGTTGTTGCTTTTCATTAACTATAAAAATAAAATAGAATAAAAATTGATATGATCTTACTTACCCAGTGATGAGTACGTCAAGAAACAGGGCTGCTCTAATTGCTGCTCCAGAAAACTCCTTCACCTTTAAGTACTAGTCCTCCCTAGATACTATCATCATCTAATAGTCCAACCATACCTAAGTTCACATTAACTTGGAGATGTATTACATCAGATGTACAAGGTAGTTAAATACATCTTACATGAAAAATTATTTATGAGTGACAATAATAGGTCTTGTAATTCTCAGACATATTCACTATATTAGGGTCTTTGTCTTTGCATATAATTCTTGTATATAAGTATATAACAACAGGTTTCCCCCCGTACTAATGAAATGCAGCTTCTCAAATCAATGAATAGGTAGACTCATAGAATCAATTATAAAAATACAACATATATTATGAGATGCTGGCCCCAAGAATTAAGAACCATTAATAATATCGTTGGTAAAATTTATCATTTTCCCATAAACATCATGTTGAAATGCAAGGTCATTAAACGTTAAGAAACTAAAAGAACATATGCAAAGAGCATCTATAAGTACACTAGAAATATTGTAAAAAAGGAGAAAATGACACCATAATAAGGCAGACCAATTTAGTCCTCCCAGTTTTTCTGTCTCTAGTTTGATAAAAAAAGATAGGCACTTGGATGTTTATTCCGTGAATGCATGAAGAACATAGAGGAAAGTTTTATGCATACATATTAGTTTTACTTTAGGTGAAGTAATTCTAGTCTTGTCTACATGGTTATTTCAAGTTATATTGAAACCACCTTGACTATTAATTAAATTGCTCATAGCAATCCATTTAAGATGCTCTATTTAACTGCATTTGTTTCTATTCCTTCAAATTTAATTTTCTGTTCCTATATTTCACTACTTTCAGTTTTATACCCCCATAACCAATCTTTTAACTAAATAACTTCAGCCTCAAACAAAGCTAACCATGTACGTAGTGCATACCTTCATACGAACATCAACCACACTCCATCATTCAGCTCAATCTGATTAGTAGCATAAAAATCATCCCACCAGCGAACATCCTCAACTTATTCAAACATCCTACAACAATCCTCACCAATATAAATCTGTCCACCTAACATGAACCAAACCCCCACTCCATGGGGGCAAGGTCTGTCTTTGGAATATAACACATTAATCACAGCAGCAGATTATAGAATATAGCATAATACATAAAATCGAAGAATAATTTACATCATATCATAACAGCGGAAATTCATCATCATCAACATCTGAGTTACACAGATACAGGATCCTACTTAGTACATAACAAGTTTCATCATGTAGAAAATAAGTCTACAGCGGAATCAAATATAAACATGCATAAGATAGTGCTTAAGAGTGCAAAAGAAGTGACAAAAGATAAGTCTTCATCTTTATCCAAAAGAGCACCCAATGCTACGGTGCATATCCAAAACAAAGCCAATCACCTATTCACTTGGCTGCCGATGTAAAAATAGGGGCACCCGGGTTTGCAAGGGAAAAACAAACTACGAGTCGGTCATGGGACTGGCATGAGAAATTCTACAGTTACTTAATTTATTTAAGAATAAGGCAAATCACAGGACCACGCCGTATGTCACGAAACGGGTTTGCTCTATTGGATTGCCGGTGCATAAAATAAAGTACATCGAGTAAACGACATCATGCTTTTTAGGAAAATGAAGTCTGTATAGGACTAAGGTCCCATCACACAATGCAAACACAAACCAGTGGATATAGTTTTACCTTCTATTGGCAAACATGCTTGATACGCATAAAATAAACACCATTTGATATTATCATTAGTGTCTAGATGTTTCAGAAACAATTACAACATAAATGTATCAAACATAGACGGCATAGGTACCATATATTATGTCGCTTTATAGGTTTACAACCAAAACTACGCAATGCCATATTGGAAATTGGATTTCCATCATGAGTCAAGGTAAGGGATGGTCTCCTTACCGCATTCAAATCACCTCTAGCAAGATGATCCAGGATCACACCTATGGGAAACCTTTGGATCCTACAAGGCCGATCCACACCTAACGTTTGTGGATTAGTTATTCCTAAATAATATGTTTTCTGGTCCTATTAGACCTATCACTCGAGCCTTTTAGTCAGCTCTATATTCGAGGCACCTTGCAACCAATATCCGAGGCACCTTGCAACCAATCATCCACATAAGTAAAAATGTCTGGCTCCATACCATGACACAACTTTTAGCTAGAAAGAAACATATATACCTTGCGTCCCTTATCCCGTTTTTGACTCATACCGGGGTGTGAGGCTTGCGAATTAACACTATACACAAAGCTATGCTAATTAAAACCGTGCTTTGATCATCATCCACAAGGCTCTGCTTTTCGACAAAAGCCTTGATCATTTGCATCTTAGCATGCCACATTGTCAATCTATACTATGTCATTGATTTCCAACAATATATAACCCCTAAGCTCATATGTCTCAGAGAAGGGTTTTAAGAAAGAGATTAAATTCTCCTCCACCGAACAGATATATATTTAGCAGAGATCAACTAACATAGCACAAAATACAATGTCAAACATACAATCCATTCATACGTTTGTTCTGGGTCTGAACGAAACCGGAGGCACCTTATTCCTCATCCCACATGTTTAATACAAGAAAGAGGTCCTTGCATATCCGAACAATCAACAAGTACATCAGACAACTAACACTATAACCCTTTTCAAGGGAGCTAACCATATCGAAGGCATCAGTTTTAATCCATTCGATTTGAAGATTGTCAGTCTTACACCATCTTCATTTTTCTTTTACTTTTAATCGTCGTTTAATTATTTGAAATGAGAATTGACTCGGTCCTTTCAAATAATCCTCGCATATATAAATCAAATCAAATTCTTTTCTTTGGTTAAGTTATTATCCTTCACAATTCATTTCACTACCTTATATTTAAAAAGGTTTAATCGAGAATCTAATTCGGTCATCGAATTAAATACTCAAGTCATATCTGGTCCATAATTCATTTGATAAGTTTTCATGCCAAATTTTACTTAACCATTTTTTTAATTTTTACAAGCCAATTATAATTGGTTCACACACATTCCAAATCGCTTATAATAATTTAAATTGATTCCTCACTATTTTTACATGTATTAAAATAGCTTAATTTAGTCGAACGGTGTTTCACGTCATTCAACTGCATTGGCGCTGTTTTTATTCAAATTTGAATTAAACATTTCTTAAAATATAACCGTTGGGTTTAAACATATTTACAATCGCTGGAAAGATATTTATGAAACAAATCCAATGGTTCTAATTTTGGGAAAATCCGATGGTCGTATCTCCTGGTATACTAGTTTAAAATAATGAGTCAAAAAACCGAGCTGCCGTTGTGCTGTTCGTTTAATTTAATTTATATTTTTCGTCTAAAAATATATTTCTTTAGACGGCTCCCAAATTATTTAATTGAATAAATATTCGGCTTACGCCTTTAAATTTTGGAATTTTTTTCCATAAACCCCTTTGTATGGAGTGCTCAGAAAAATCATATATGCCTTAATAGGCCTCCAATAAATCATAGTATATCAATGCAACATGTGTACACTGAGAGATGTGTAAAAATAAATCATCTCAATGACCCATGTGGGAATTAAAAATCATGTGAACATCCATTGTACCTCACACATCAACCCCAGGCAATGTGTACAATTTAATTACCCCAATTTCCATGTACCGTAACTACGCAAGAGTGATGTGTATATTTTTGTCCTCTCTTGACCTGTGTATAGTTTATTATTAAATCTTGCAAATTTATTTATGGGTTTAATTTACTCCAAATCATGTCCTCTGCTCATATCTGATCAATATACAGTATACCTGATCTCCAGTTATTATTCTCGTCGTATAGCATCAAATAATTGAAAACAATATGGTTCACATCATATAAGCATCAAGCAGTTACATGCTTATATAGGTATGTTGGGCTATGCTTATGTTGTGTAGTTCAATACCTGCTTTCTATCCTATGGTGCTGTTTAATTAATCCAGAAAACATCACTCACATACAATGCACGCACAATAGTCATAAATAAATAAATACTCAATCACCTAATGCCATTTAAGGCTCCACAAGTGCCCATTCATGTGGTATGAAATGCGATTGTCACATATTCATACAACGCTTCTAATGCAAATGATTTTGTGAATAGTTCAGGTGTTGAACTAACAAGAATTTAAATGAATGCATATAAGCAGTAATGAACTTCAACAAACATGATTAAATATTTTCAATCGCCAACTACTAATGAAATAAAATTCACTTCACTATTTTGCCAATTCTAATTTAGCACAAGTATAAATATTCACTTACATAACGATTGAAAATAATATTTTTACATCGTTAGTTGCTTACTAAAATTATAATAAATATTAATTAACATTCTACTTTCATCGTATTACTTCGCAGTTAGTTTTATTTTTAACTACAATCCATTAACGCTTAAATTGTTAATTTCACTTAATCAATTCAAGTTTCAATTCCATGATATCAATGCAGTTTATTTACTTATCACATTTCAAATTTTCATCGCACACATCAGTTAAAAATCACATTTTTAACTAACTAAAAATTATTTCATGTCATACATTAGTTAAAAGTCACATTTTTAATTAACTAAACATTATTTCATAACTTAATAAATTTTTATTTACCACTAATAATAATTATTCTAACTAACAATTAATTTTCATGCAAATAATTTTCTAATCTACCCCTTTCTAAAGTGAGTTTAGATTTCTCACCGCGAGTTCCACTTCGCCAATTCTTCAAATGCGGAAGAATGCAACTTTGTCGAGCTTTAATGCGGCTTCCCGAAGGTCCACAACACTCAACTTCTCTTCGACACTTGCCAACACTCATGTATTGGTAGATCCGGAGGAAACAAGGTCAATGGAGACGAATTCAGGTACAAATGGAGCACCCAAACTTCACCTCTCCACTGTCCGGGATTGTTGCGGTGAATAGAGAGAGTCTTAGCGAGTTTAGAGAGGTATAGAGGAGGTGTAGAGGCGCTAAGGGTGTGTAGCAAGCTTCAGAAGGAGGAATGATGGAGTTTTTGGAGGAGGAAGAAGAAGAGGAAAGGGCGGGAGGGGCTCACGCATGGACCGAAGGGGTAGGGGGCTCTTGGCCCGACGTGGGGTAGGCGGCGACTAAGGGGAGAGAGAGGAGGAGGAAGCTGAAACTAGGGTTAGGGTTTTGGAAGGGGCCATTACTGAAGAAAATGGAAGAGAGAAAGAAATGAGAGAAGTGAGGAGAGAAATGAGAGAATGGAGAGTTATATAGGAAGTTATCTCCTGCTCTCTCCGACTGTCGGACTGCAAACGAACTCCATTTGCCACAAAACTTCTTCACGAGATAATACTCATCAATAATAATACAATGAACTAAGTTTCGTCGAATTTCCCAGTTCGTTTGACCTTCAATTTTAATTTTCTCCCTAGCTCAAATTAGCTTCAGAAATGCGATTTTGGCGTACTTTTTCGTCTTGCACGCCCACACGCTAACTCCAAAATTTTTGATACTTTGCACTCTTCCATTATTTGATAATACGAATCTGGAAAAAAGGTGAAATTGAATTTTGAGATCGTCTTAATAATGTTCCTTTGTAAACTTAGTGGACGTTTCTTAGCAAATGTATTTGCCTCTCACAGCCACAAGCTAACTCCGTTTAACGTGAAATTTGAAATCTAGCAATGATTTATTATTCCGAATCCATCAAAATAGGTCTCATCGAATTCTGAGGTCATTGGAAAATTTTCAGTTTTTAAGGTCTATGCGATGATTTAAAAGTCGAATTTTTAAATTCTGATACATTTTTTGATAAAATTATAGTAAAAATAATTTTTAAATTGGTTGTGAAGTTTTGGGTTGTTACAAACCTCCCCTATTTAGAACTTTTCTTCCCCAAAAAGAAAACAATAACAGAGTAGGAAACAAAATAGTAATGTAACATAACATAAATGTACCTCTCCCCAGAGCTAATCAAAGATATCCACTCTGCACTTGGGATAAGCTTGTCCAATGCTATCTTCTGTCTCCTATGTACAGTTTCTAGGATCTTCGCTCCATTTCACTTTGACTAAATGCACCTTCTTGTTCCTTAGAAATCTGGTTTCTCTACCTATAATCTTCATCGACTTTCTATGCATAACCAAACTCAGAGTAATGTCTAATACTAGTTGATTCGCCTCTTCCACGATCAAGTCTGGATCCTGTACACGCTTTTGAAGTTGAGAAATGTGAAACATAACATGCATTTTAGGCAACCAATCTGGCAACTGAACCTTGTAAGCTAGAGTTCCAATCCTCTCAAGTATATGAAATGGGCCAATAAATCTAGGTGTTCACTTCCCCATCTACCCAAATCGAATTATTCCTCTCATCGGAAAAATTCTCAAATATACCTGATCACCAACAGAAAATGCTAAATCTCTTCTTTTAGAATTTGCATAACTCTTTTGTCGGCTCTGTGCTGCTTGCAGTCGCTTCTTAATGAAATCTACTTTATCTGAAGCTTCTTGGATCATATCTGGACCAAACAGTAATCGATAACCAGGTTTTATCCAACATGCCGGAGATCTACATGGTCTACCATATAATGCTTCAAATGTAGATAATTTCAAGCTCGCCTGATAACTATTATTATATAAAAACTCTACCAAATGTAAGTGATCTTCCCCAAATCCTCCAAAATCAAGAATACAAGCCCACAATAAATCTTCTAATATGCAATTCACCCTCTCAGTCTGGTCATCTGTCTGAGGATGGTATGCTGTGTTAAGATTTATCTTCGTTCCCAGTTTAGATTGGAATGCTTCCCAGAACTTACTAGGAAAGATCGGGTCTCGATCGTTGATAATACTGCTGGGAACGCCATGCAATCTGACGATCTCTCTAAAATATATCTGAGCGAGGCTCTGAGAGGTTCTAGTCGATTTCACTGGGATAAAATGGGCGCTCTTCATGAAATGATCAACAATAACCCAAATGTTGTCATTGCCTTTCTTGCTTCTAGGAAAACCGGCAATGAGATCCATAGAAACCCGATCCCACTTCCATTCTGGAATCTCCAAAGTTTGCAACAAACTAGCGACCTTCTGTTGATTACACTTGACTTGTTGGAAAGTTGGACACCTGCTAACATATATAGAGATATCTATCTTCATAGACTTCCACCAGGATGTGCACTTAAGATCGTAATACATCTTACTCACCCCTGGATGAATACTAATCTTGGATTTGTGGCATTCATCCATTACCTCTCTTCTAAGCTCGAGAATATTCGAAACACAGATTCAGCCTAGTTATCTCTGAAATCCCATACTATCAATCTGGAAACTCGAGACTTCGCCTTGCTAAATTCTTTTAGTAATCTTCTGAATAAAATTATCGTCTTTCTGAAGGACATAGATCTTCTCAATCAATGAAGGCGTAATAATAAGATTAGCGACGATTGCATCCTCTGCTAAGTGCATCTGCTACAACATTGGCTTTCCTTGGAGTATACAAAATATCTAGATCGTATGCCGCAAGAAATTCTAACCAATGCTACTGTCTCAAATTCAAGTCTTTTTGGGTGAAAAAAATATATTTCAATGACTTATGATCTGTATATAACTCAAACTTCTCACCCAAAAGATAATGCCTCTATATCTTTAAAGCAAACACCACGACTAACAACTCTAAATCGTGAGTAATGTATCTCTTCTCATGCGGCTTCAACTGACTGCTAGCATAAGCAACAACTTGTACCCTTTTCATTAACATCGCACCTACTCCTTCATGAGAAGCATCTGTATAGACAGTCAAATCCTGATTGCCATCTATAATGGTTAACACTGGAGGAGGAGTCGACCTTACTTTTATCTTTTGGAAAGCTTCCTCATATTCCGTCATCCAATTAAACCTTGCATGCTTCTTTGCAAGCTTCGTCAATGGACTAGATAGGTTTGAAAAATCCTTAATGAATTTCCGATAATGGCCTTCCAATCATAGAAAACTTCTGACTTCTGTAGGAGTGGTAGGTTGCTTCCAATCTCGTATGGCTGTTATCTTGCCTGGATCTACTGAAATTCCTTCCTTCGATACTACATGGCAAAGGAACTTCACTTCTTCTTTCCATAACATACATTTAGAAAATTTGGCTTTCAATACATTCTTTCTCAGAATGTCCAAAACCTGTTCCAAATGCTTTGCATGCTCGCTAGCTGACTTAGAGAAGGTTAAAATATCATCAATGAAAACTAGAACAAATTTATTCAACACTTCACGAAATACTCGGTTCATCAAATCAACAAAACAAGCAGAAGCATTACATAAGCCGAACGACATTACTAACCATTCATAAAATAAGTCTGAACCTCTAAATGCTGTCAAAGGAACACATTCTTTGGCAATCCGTAGCTGATGGAAACCTATAGCTATGTCTATCTTCGAAAACACTCTCGCTCCATTCAACCAATCTAATAAATCACCAATGCACGACAATGGATATTTATTCTTCAACGTTTGCTTATTTAGGTCTCAGTAATCTATGCATAATCTGAGAGTACCGTCTAACTTAAGAACAAATACCACAACTGCTCCGCAACTCGAGAAACCAGGCCTGATCAGACCTTTCCATAAAAGTTGTTGAGTTTGATTACTCAACTCTTCCTTCTCTTTCAACGTCATTCTCCGGATTGCATGCACAACTGGCCTTGCATTCGGAACTAGATAAATTCTGAAATCAATTTCTCTACGTGGAGCTAAGCTATCAACTTCTTCGTACACATTCGCATAATCTCTAACAACGTGAATATTCTCAATGGAGGTGGGAAAAACCTCAAGCGCTGACCAAAATTCTTTTCTCTTCGAATTCAAGTCTTCACATGGAATAATAATATCTGCAATTTTCATTTTAACCTTAACAATTCTTTTGGCGCATTTAACTTCAGCCTCATATTTGGTTAACCAATCCAACACAATTATGATATAAAACATGGAAAGATTCATGATAATAAAATTAAAAGGAGAACAATAAAAAGAATAGGAGACAAGCACTCTACAATATAAACAGAGAATAAGCGAACCCCCTATTGGATTATGAACACTAATTAATGCTTCGATATTTGTCAATTTTAAATTTAATCTCTTAACTGTGTTACTCGAAATAAAACTCCGCGATGAACCCGTATCAAATAATACTTTAATGGGAATATTTTTAATTGTAAGTGTACCTTCCAAAACATCTGCTCCCCCTCCTCCTGTAGAAGGAGAGGGTGCACTTGCCCCATCATAAACATGAGTTACTCCAGCTTTCTTGGTTAGTGGGTAGTTCCTTGCAAAATGTCTCGACTTATGACAATTATAGCACTCACCGCTGTCGCGAGGCTAGTGACTAGGACTGGATTTATTTCATTTTGGCCTCTTAGGAGCATTACACTAATTATACCAATGCCCATACTAGTCACAATTGAAGCATTTAATTTTCGCTCACTTATCTTCTTAAGGCTTAGTTGCTTCAGCCTTGCTTGTCTCAGACTTTGCGTCGAGAAGCTTTCTCTCGTTATTAGCTTGACTTCTTTCCCGATCCGCTTTAGAGTTGTTCTTGTTGATACCTTCATATCTACATGTCATCTCCACAATTTTAGCGAACAGAAGTTCTGTATGGGCTGTCACTCTGTGAAGACCCGTAACTTCCCCGTAAAGGAAAGCGTCGGATAGTTCGAGAACAAACCACAACAGAACGCATATAGAAGAACATTTCATTGTATATAACAACAATGCATCAGATTACAAGAATATACAGAGTATAAAAGAATATTACACAGAAATATCAGAGATTTAAATTACATTTAAATACATAGCAGCGGAAAATAATACAATACACAACTAGAATGAGATATACGGATACAAAGCTTCCCGGATATCGTTCCAGTCGTAAACCAGGATCCTGTGAATATAAATCTGCAAAACCAAAACTACTAGCTGCCCGTGTCAAAATAAGGGCACCCAGAGTTTAGGTCAAAACAATAAACTCCAGGTCAGTCATGTGACTGGTGTGAGAACTAAAGCAGTTATAAATCTTTATTTTCAAAGCTAGGTAAAACAAGGGACCACGCCGTATAACACGGAACGGGTTTCCTCCCAAGAATACCAGTGCATAAGACAAACAACGCAATGCTAAATAAAGAAAAATGAAGCTGTTATAAGACCCAGGTCCCATCACACAATGCAACGCAGTCGAGGATAGGGTTTTCCCTTATAACAGCCAAAGAATGCTTGATACGTTTAAAACAAATCATTTGATACTATTATAAGTGCATAGAGTATAAAACAACTTCAAATCATAAGTATCAATCATAGGCGGCATGAATGCCCCATACCACTATGTCGCCATATATAGGTTTACAAATAAAACCGCAAATGTCACGTATTTGGAAATTGGGTTTCCATCTATGAACCGAGGCTAGGGGCAAGATCCTCAACCGATTCGAGACGCTCTAGCCCGCCCCTCAGGAACAGCCGCAACTGCCCCTTGGATCGTCAGGGCCGGTCCACACGGAGTGGATTATTATGCCTGAACAATACGTCTCCCCACCCTATGGGGTGTAAGTCTGGTCCGTCAGCCGACCAGAATGCATTCGGCCGAAACCGATATAACCGAGGCGCCTCGCAACAGCAACAACAACATAAGTCAAACTCGTCAGGGCGTGTAAAACCACTGACGCCACTTCTAACTAGAAAGAAACGCATGCCCTCCCTGAGGTCCGTCTCCCGTTTTTGATTCATACCGGGTGTGAAACTCGCGAATCAAACGTTACACAAAGCTACGCCACAAAGGCCGTGCTTTGATCATCACCACAAGACTTTGCTTTTCAACAGAAGCCTTGATCATTTGCATCTTAGCATGCCACACAGGCAAACCACTCTATGCAACCGATATCAGTCACACAGAATGAAATCCAATGTCAGACACACAGTCCATTTACAAGTCCGTTCTGGGGCTGAACGAAACCGGAGGCACCTAGTACCCCGCATATCCATCGATCTCCAAGTACGTCTGGACGATCACCAACTGTTTCCATCTTCTTGGGTGTACAGCCCAATCAAGATCATCAGTTATCACCCAAACGACGTGAAGACCTCCGGTCTTCGACCATCGTCTTCATCTTCGACTTATCGTCGTATCAGTTATTCAGAATGGGATAAACCCGGTCTTCCCGAATAACTCGCGTATATTTTATAAAAGTGTTACACAAACACAACATACGCCTCATTCCAATTCATCAGTCACTAACCGTAAATTAATCAAGAGAATAATTCCCCAAATATTAACCCCGAAGGCCGAAACCAACATCAGATCAATATCCAGAAAACCATTCTGCTTGGCTAACCGACAGTTAGTTTCTAAATTTCACGTTCAAATCTAATTAAAGATTTAACTATCGCCTGGAGCAAAACTGGTGATACTCCATTCTCGATCTTTTCAATCTAATTAAAGATTCATTAAAACTCCACTTAGTTTTAATCATTATCTGGGTTAAAGAATCAGTGTCATTTAAAACACGATTCACGATAAACCCAAAATCACATTCCATTAATTATCGGGTTAAAGAACAAGTGTTATTTAAAACACTGTTCACGATAAACCCAAAAATCAATACCAATTCAATTCCAATTAAATATCATTTAATTGGTACACTTCATTAAATCTAAATAAAAAGATTTAATCTTTTCTCAACTGGGTTCAAGAACAGTGTTAGTGAAGACACCATTCACGACAAACCCAAATCACATTCGATATTCAATACAAGGCTCTGAATAGAAAATATATCGGCTTATATTCAATATCGAATTCTACGACTAACAAATGTCGTATTGGAAATAACGATACAAATATATATCTTTCAAATTTCCATAACAACACCTGTAATGTCACGAATTCCAACATCGAAATATTCCGAAGACAATTTCGATTCAAATCCACTCCAATGCAATCATTGGAAATTTTGGTTATTTTCAAAACCATTTCAAATTCAATTTATTTATTTAAAAATAAATAGAATTATAATTCTAGTTCAAAACTAGTTCATTTCGATAAAAATCCATTTTTTTATCTTTTCAAATATGGAGATTTTCACCCCAAACTTTCACAAATCATTTCTTATGATTTTACACAAATTATTACTATTTTTAATAATTTTATCAAGGCCCGTACAGTCGATTTCCAACAATGGCCATCGAACTGCACTTACAACGACCTTTTTCGAATTTGATTTGGACGTATCTCCAAATCCAACCGTTAGATTTCAAATTTCTAACATTAATTAGAAAGCTCTTTTCGATACGAACCCAACGGTTCCGGTTTTAGGAGAATCCGACGGTCGGATCTCCTGTAATGTCCGTTTGAAATAAATGGTCGAAATTCGCGAACTGCCGCGGCGCGGCGCGTTCTATTCAGGCCATTATATTATATATAATATATATAATATATATTTCGTCGATTTCTATTTAAAACGAATTATATAAATAGTTTTGAATTCGTTTCAAAAACATTTTCAACTTCCATTTCAATTCAAATCAAAATTGAATTCTTCTCTATAAATTCGTTTTAAAATTCATTTCTATTCAATTCGAATTTCAATTCAATTTGAATTCATTTCAATTCGCTTTCTATTCCATTTGAATTCGTTTTCAATTCAATTCATTTCGAAATCGTTTTCAATTCATTTCATTTCGAAATCGTTTTCAATTCAATTCATTTCGAAATCGTTTTCAATTCATTTCATTTCGAAATCGTTTTCAATTTATTTTGAATTCGTTTTCAATTCAATTCATTTCGAAATCGTTTTCAATTCAATTCATTTCGAAATCGTTTTCAATTCATTTCATTTCGAAATCGTTTTCAATTCAATTCATTTCGAAATCGTTTTCAATTCATTTCATTTCGAAATCGTTTTCAATTCGATATAAATATCGTTCACGTCAAAATGGCGTCCATACACGGCTTCATAAATTTCTATTTTCAAATATTCTATTTCAAATATTTCTTTTTCAAAATAGTTGTTATTATCAAAATATTTCGTTCAACACATGACCAATCTCAATGAATGAGTACTGTCAACACATGAACTTTTATTTTATAATATTCTTTATTTTTCAAATTGGAATGAGGCCCAATCAATTACCATATAAAGTTAATTATATGGATTTTCATACAACACATGTATATCATAGCATTGAAAAATAATCAACCATCAACCAAAGTGCACTACACTGCATAAGCATCAAATACAGATATTCAACGCTTATAACAGCCTGTCAATCAATCGATCGACATATTTAATCAATCAGGATGAGTGAACTGCATATTTCATCCTAACACCCGTGTGGGGTTTCAAACAATCAAACACAGATTTTATTTGTGCAGTTGGGCGATGTGTGAAATTTATCGACCCAATCAATATCATTCAAATAAGTGTACATAAACAAACCATCTGGTTTGTAAATGAATATTTATTTATTCACTTCACTATTTTCATATTCACGTTAAAAATTATATTTTTAACGATAAAACATTTTATTTCAACCTATGAATTTCTATTCAATTCATTTATTCAATAAAATGATATTTTTATTTTTCTAACATGTTTTAGAAAATTTCGGCGGCATAACGGCACGATACTAGAAACGGGACAAGGCCTAGCCTTATCCCCGGTCTAGTGAAGGCCCACGCCATTCACACATCAATCAAATCAATTCGTTATGCAAACCGCAAACTTTGGAGTAAGGATCTAACCTAGCCTTACTCCTTCGCCTTATAACGGCGCACGTCTAATCCTAACCAATTTATCGATTCGATTTTTCACACCACAAACCACATTCAAACAATATCGCAATCAATCACCAAACTGTCAAACAAACAAGTCCATGGTCTGTGGACGATTGTGTCGGGTGCTACTAAGCACCGTCTGCATCCTAGTATATATATATAACTAGAAAATAAATAGAAAGGTGAGAAATTCTCACATATAGCTGTCCTAGCTCCACGGCACTTCATTGATAGAAATCTTCATCGCTATCGCATCATCGCCATCTTCGTTGCCCGTAGTCACTATATATATAAAAATCGAATTTTTATTTCAAAGTTCAATATATAAAAATCGAATTTTTAGTTCAAAGTTCAATATATAAAAATCGAATTTTTATTTCAAAGTTCAATATATAAAAATCGAATTTTTAGTTCAAAGTTCAATATATAAAAATCGAATTTTTACTTCAAAGTTCAATATATAAAAATCGAATTTTTACTTCAAAGTTCAATATATAAAAATCGAATTTTTATTTCAAAGTTCAATATATAAAAATCGAATTTTTATTTCAAAGTTCAATATATAAAAATCGAATTTTTATTTCTAAGTTCAATATATAAAAATCGAATTTTTATTTCAAAGTTCAATATATAAAAATCGAATTTTTATTTCAAAGTTCAATATATAAAAATCGAATTTTTATTTCAAAGTTCAATATATAAAAATCGAATTTTTAGTTCGAAGTTCAATATATAAAAATCGAATTTTTAGTTCAAAGTTCAATATATAAAAATCGAATTTTTAGTTCAAAGTTCAATATATAAAAATCCTATTTTTTTTCGAAGTTCAAAACATAAAAACTATATTTTTCTTTCGACTTTCGATATATAGAAATCTGATTTTTCCTTTTAAATTTCTAATCTCTTCCTAGTTTAGAAATCATTTTAAATTCAGTTTAAAAATCATTTTCCCTTTCAAAATAAAATCAGTTTTACTTCCTATAAAAATCAGTTTTCAAAACAAAAATAAAATAATCAGTTTTCAAATTTTAAAATAATCAGTTTTTCAAATTTAAATAAAATAATCAGTTTTCATTTTTAAAATAATCAGGTTTACATTTTCTGTTTTTAAATAAAATAAAAATAAAATAAATAAAAAAAAAAAAAAAAAAAACTTACAGGGGTGGTGCATCGACTTCATCGGCGGCAGCTTCTAGGGGGGCATCGACTTCATCGGCGGCAGGTGGTTGGGGCCCCACCGATGGCGTCGCGACCTCGATTTGGCTGCGGAGGGGGGGTTCGATAACTGGAAGGACGAGGGGTGGGGGAGGAAGCTTCGTCGAGGGGGGGGGCTGAGCGGCGCGCGATTGGGGGAGGGAGCGGAAATCGCCTGGCGGCGGTGGTTAGGGTAGGGGGCGGGATCGACGAGGCGGGGTTCTTTTTTTTTTTTTTTTTTTCCTTTTTTTGTTTCTGAAATGAGAAAGTAACGGGGGGGGGGGGGGTGTTTATAAAAGAAAATATATTTAATTATTTATTCAATTAATTCTCCGTAAAGTTGCTTTTTCGTTTGGGCTTTGAATTGGATCCAACGACTGTCGTCCCTAGCGTAATACCCCCATTCCGGATACAATGGGATATGTATCGCAAGCTGATTTGATCGTTACAATCAGTTTCCTTTTGAATTTTCATTTAAATCACTATATTGAATTTTAAACATACATTTCAAATTACCGGGGTCACATACTAACTAGAAAAATTCCAGAAAAATATTTTCTAGCTTCGTATTGACGATACGGTCCTAACAAAACTAGTTTCGTCAAATTCTGAGACCGTTTGAAAAATGGCCAATTTCCAGTCGATTAAAATCAACTGAAACTGGTCAAACGCGTTTTCCTTTGCCACGCTCACATATTGATTCGAAAAATTATGAAATTTGAAATCTAGCAATAACTTTACATCACGGACCCAACAAAACTGGTTTCGTCGAAATCCGAGGTCGTTTGCAAAATGTCCATTTTTAAGGGCCTGAATTCCATAGCGACTATTCAGAATTTTCAACTGGACATATCTTTTGATTCCCGCTAAGAAATTTTGATCATTCGGGTTCGTTGGAAAGATATTCACTATTAGATTCCATTATTTTTGGTTTCACTAAAATCCGGATTGTTTTGCACCCGGTACATTCAATTGAAGTTTGAAATCGAATTATCGAACTACCGCGCCATTTTCAATTCTATTTATAATTATATATAATTATTTATATTCTAACGACGACGCGTATAATATATACGTTCGAATATATTCAAAATAAATTTCTCGTCGATATTATTTAAAATAATTCATTTTAAATAATCTAAATTCGCTAAAATGGCCAAAATAAAAATTTTAAACTGGCCCAGATTTTACGGGTTGTTACAATCTCCCCCACTTAAAACTTTTCGTCCCCGAAAAGGAACAAAGTCGAAAGTGGTTTGATTATTCAGCTCCACATTTGATCTGGCTTCCATTCTCCAACTCTTTAGTTTCTGAGAATTTTTAAAATTTCAAAAATTTGGCTAACACCCTAAATTTTTGAAAAATTTCGCCATAACCTCCCCTGCACCGGGAGCATCGGGAAATTGCAAATAGCGTTCCCGGTCCTTCAGATCTCAAAAAGAAAAAGAAAAAGCCAAGCGGCTAGCCAATAGGCTCATAAAATCATCATCACCCAAACAAAACAGTAAATTATGTAATAAACATGTACCTATTTGTCGGGCAAACAAATTTTATTCTCTGCTCTAGCCTCCTTGCTATGACCTGTTCAATGATATATATGTATATGCAAACAAATGCGACCAATTTTCAATAGAGTTCAATATTTGATTCAATTAGGCATAATTGTTCAAAATTAGCAAACAATTAAACAAACAACACAAACTTCAATCAATTAGTGGATTAACGTTTCAAATTCATAATTTCGATATATATACAAAAATCAGATTTTTGATGCCAAATCACAACAATTAGCCCTATCTAATTTTGGTTCTCACACCAGTCAATAGGAAATATATAGATATCAAACCTTCGAAACACGAACATAAATGTTGATGATGCGATCGCTATCATCAATATCATCTCCGGGCGACTAGGGTGTGGTGCTATATCTATCCAATATATTAAAACTTCGAATACACGCTAGCTAGGCGCATACGCAAAAATCTTTATATTTTGGATTGTCCTAATCAATATAAAATAAATAATCAAATACGAATAATTGATTTAAATTTTCAAATCAAAAATCGTTTTCATTTTAAAAATATACTCTTCACACTCGTTCTAGGATACTACTGATCCCATCTCTAACGAGTCATTCCATTGGATATTACTAATCCAATATCTGATGAATTCCTTCGTACGGTTCTAATGTGTCTTGTTCTCTGCTTTGTAAACCAAAGCTCTGATACCAACTGTGAAGACCCGTAACTTCCCCGTAAAGGAAAGCGTCGGATAGTTCGAGAACAAACCACAACAGAACGCATATAGAAGAACATTTCATTGTATATAACAACAATGCATCAGATTACAAGAATATACAGAGTATAAAAGAATATTACACAGAAATATCAGAGATTTAAATTACATTTAAATACATAGCAGCGGAAAATAATACAATACACAACTAGAATGAGATATACGGATACAAAGCTTCCCGGATATCGTTCCAGTCGTAAACCAGGATCCTGTGAATATAAATCTGCAAAACCAAAACTACTAGCTGCCCGTGTCAAAATAAGGGCACCCAGAGTTTAGGTCAAAACAATAAACTCCAGGTCAGTCATGTGACTGGTGTGAGAACTAAAGCAGTTATAAATCTTTATTTTCAAAGCTAGGTAAAACAAGGGACCACGCCGTATAACACGGAACGGGTTTCCTCCCAAGAATACCAGTGCATAAGACAAACAACGCAATGCTAAATAAAGAAAAATGAAGCTGTTATAAGACCCAGGTCCCATCACACAATGCAACGCAGTCGAGGATAGGGTTTTCCCTTATAACAGCCAAAGAATGCTTGATACGTTTAAAACAAATCATTTGATACTATTATAAGTGCATAGAGTATAAAACAACTTCAAATCATAAGTATCAATCATAGGCGGCATGAATGCCCCATACCACTATGTCGCCATATATAGGTTTACAAATAAAACCGCAAATGTCACGTATTTGGAAATTGGGTTTCCATCTATGAACCGAGGCTAGGGGCAAGATCCTCAACCGATTCGAGACGCTCTAGCCCGCCCCTCAGGAACAGCCGCAACTGCCCCTTGGATCGTCAGGGCCGGTCCACACGGAGTGGATTATTATGCCTGAACAATACGTCTCCCCACCCTATGGGGTGTAAGTCTGGTCCGTCAGCCGACCAGAATGCATTCGGCCGAAACCGATATAACCGAGGCGCCTCGCAACAGCAACAACAACATAAGTCAAACTCGTCAGGGCGTGTAAAACCACTGACGCCACTTCTAACTAGAAAGAAACGCATGCCCTCCCTGAGGTCCGTCTCCCGTTTTTGATTCATACCGGGTGTGAAACTCGCGAATCAAACGTTACACAAAGCTACGCCACAAAGGCCGTGCTTTGATCATCACCACAAGACTTTGCTTTTCAACAGAAGCCTTGATCATTTGCATCTTAGCATGCCACACAGGCAAACCACTCTATGCAACCGATATCAGTCACACAGAATGAAATCCAATGTCAGACACACAGTCCATTTACAAGTCCGTTCTGGGGCTGAACGAAACCGGAGGCACCTAGTACCCCGCATATCCATCGATCTCCAAGTACGTCTGGACGATCACCAACTGTTTCCATCTTCTTGGGTGTACAGCCCAATCAAGATCATCAGTTATCACCCAAACGACGTGAAGACCTCCGGTCTTCGACCATCGTCTTCATCTTCGACTTATCGTCGTATCAGTTATTCAGAATGGGATAAACCCGGTCTTCCCGAATAACTCGCGTATATTTTATAAAAGTGTTACACAAACACAACATACGCCTCATTCCAATTCATCAGTCACTAACCGTAAATTAATCAAGAGAATAATTCCCCAAATATTAACCCCGAAGGCCGAAACCAACATCAGATCAATATCCAGAAAACCATTCTGCTTGGCTAACCGACAGTTAGTTTCTAAATTTCACGTTCAAATCTAATTAAAGATTTAACTATCGCCTGGAGCAAAACTGGTGATACTCCATTCTCGATCTTTTCAATCTAATTAAAGATTCATTAAAACTCCACTTAGTTTTAATCATTATCTGGGTTAAAGAATCAGTGTCATTTAAAACACGATTCACGATAAACCCAAAATCACATTCCATTAATTATCGGGTTAAAGAACAAGTGTTATTTAAAACACTGTTCACGATAAACCCAAAAATCAATACCAATTCAATTCCAATTAAATATCATTTAATTGGTACACTTCATTAAATCTAAATAAAAAGATTTAATCTTTTCTCAACTGGGTTCAAGAACAGTGTTAGTGAAGACACCATTCACGACAAACCCAAATCACATTCGATATTCAATACAAGGCTCTGAATAGAAAATATATCGGCTTATATTCAATATCGAATTCTACGACTAACAAATGTCGTATTGGAAATAACGATACAAATATATATCTTTCAAATTTCCATAACAACACCTGTAATGTCACGAATTCCAACATCGAAATATTCCGAAGACAATTTCGATTCAAATCCACTCCAATGCAATCATTGGAAATTTTGGTTATTTTCAAAACCATTTCAAATTCAATTTATTTATTTAAAAATAAATAGAATTATAATTCTAGTTCAAAACTAGTTCATTTCGATAAAAATCCATTTTTTTATCTTTTCAAATATGGAGATTTTCACCCCAAACTTTCACAAATCATTTCTTATGATTTTACACAAATTATTACTATTTTTAATAATTTTATCAAGGCCCGTACAGTCGATTTCCAACAATGGCCATCGAACTGCACTTACAACGACCTTTTTCGAATTTGATTTGGACGTATCTCCAAATCCAACCGTTAGATTTCAAATTTCTAACATTAATTAGAAAGCTCTTTTCGATACGAACCCAACGGTTCCGGTTTTAGGAGAATCCGACGGTCGGATCTCCTGTAATGTCCGTTTGAAATAAATGGTCGAAATTCGCGAACTGCCGCGGCGCGGCGCGTTCTATTCAGGCCATTATATTATATATAATATATATAATATATATTTCGTCGATTTCTATTTAAAACGAATTATATAAATAGTTTTGAATTCGTTTCAAAAACATTTTCAACTTCCATTTCAATTCAAATCAAAATTGAATTCTTCTCTATAAATTCGTTTTAAAATTCATTTCTATTCAATTCGAATTTCAATTCAATTTGAATTCATTTCAATTCGCTTTCTATTCCATTTGAATTCGTTTTCAATTCAATTCATTTCGAAATCGTTTTCAATTCATTTCATTTCGAAATCGTTTTCAATTCAATTCATTTCGAAATCGTTTTCAATTCATTTCATTTCGAAATCGTTTTCAATTTATTTTGAATTCGTTTTCAATTCAATTCATTTCGAAATCGTTTTCAATTCAATTCATTTCGAAATCGTTTTCAATTCATTTCATTTCGAAATCGTTTTCAATTCAATTCATTTCGAAATCGTTTTCAATTCATTTCATTTCGAAATCGTTTTCAATTCGATATAAATATCGTTCACGTCAAAATGGCGTCCATACACGGCTTCATAAATTTCTATTTTCAAATATTCTATTTCAAATATTTCTTTTTCAAAATAGTTGTTATTATCAAAATATTTCGTTCAACACATGACCAATCTCAATGAATGAGTACTGTCAACACATGAACTTTTATTTTATAATATTCTTTATTTTTCAAATTGGAATGAGGCCCAATCAATTACCATATAAAGTTAATTATATGGATTTTCATACAACACATGTATATCATAGCATTGAAAAATAATCAACCATCAACCAAAGTGCACTACACTGCATAAGCATCAAATACAGATATTCAACGCTTATAACAGCCTGTCAATCAATCGATCGACATATTTAATCAATCAGGATGAGTGAACTGCATATTTCATCCTAACACCCGTGTGGGGTTTCAAACAATCAAACACAGATTTTATTTGTGCAGTTGGGCGATGTGTGAAATTTATCGACCCAATCAATATCATTCAAATAAGTGTACATAAACAAACCATCTGGTTTGTAAATGAATATTTATTTATTCACTTCACTATTTTCATATTCACGTTAAAAATTATATTTTTAACGATAAAACATTTTATTTCAACCTATGAATTTCTATTCAATTCATTTATTCAATAAAATGATATTTTTATTTTTCTAACATGTTTTAGAAAATTTCGGCGGCATAACGGCACGATACTAGAAACGGGACAAGGCCTAGCCTTATCCCCGGTCTAGTGAAGGCCCACGCCATTCACACATCAATCAAATCAATTCGTTATGCAAACCGCAAACTTTGGAGTAAGGATCTAACCTAGCCTTACTCCTTCGCCTTATAACGGCGCACGTCTAATCCTAACCAATTTATCGATTCGATTTTTCACACCACAAACCACATTCAAACAATATCGCAATCAATCACCAAACTGTCAAACAAACAAGTCCATGGTCTGTGGACGATTGTGTCGGGTGCTACTAAGCACCGTCTGCATCCTAGTATATATATATAACTAGAAAATAAATAGAAAGGTGAGAAATTCTCACATATAGCTGTCCTAGCTCCACGGCACTTCATTGATAGAAATCTTCATCGCTATCGCATCATCGCCATCTTCGTTGCCCGTAGTCACTATATATATAAAAATCGAATTTTTATTTCAAAGTTCAATATATAAAAATCGAATTTTTAGTTCAAAGTTCAATATATAAAAATCGAATTTTTATTTCAAAGTTCAATATATAAAAATCGAATTTTTAGTTCAAAGTTCAATATATAAAAATCGAATTTTTACTTCAAAGTTCAATATATAAAAATCGAATTTTTACTTCAAAGTTCAATATATAAAAATCGAATTTTTATTTCAAAGTTCAATATATAAAAATCGAATTTTTATTTCAAAGTTCAATATATAAAAATCGAATTTTTATTTCTAAGTTCAATATATAAAAATCGAATTTTTATTTCAAAGTTCAATATATAAAAATCGAATTTTTATTTCAAAGTTCAATATATAAAAATCGAATTTTTATTTCAAAGTTCAATATATAAAAATCGAATTTTTAGTTCGAAGTTCAATATATAAAAATCGAATTTTTAGTTCAAAGTTCAATATATAAAAATCGAATTTTTAGTTCAAAGTTCAATATATAAAAATCCTATTTTTTTTCGAAGTTCAAAACATAAAAACTATATTTTTCTTTCGACTTTCGATATATAGAAATCTGATTTTTCCTTTTAAATTTCTAATCTCTTCCTAGTTTAGAAATCATTTTAAATTCAGTTTAAAAATCATTTTCCCTTTCAAAATAAAATCAGTTTTACTTCCTATAAAAATCAGTTTTCAAAACAAAAATAAAATAATCAGTTTTCAAATTTTAAAATAATCAGTTTTTCAAATTTAAATAAAATAATCAGTTTTCATTTTTAAAATAATCAGGTTTACATTTTCTGTTTTTAAATAAAATAAAAATAAAATAAATAAAAAAAAAAAAAAAAAAAACTTACAGGGGTGGTGCATCGACTTCATCGGCGGCAGCTTCTAGGGGGGCATCGACTTCATCGGCGGCAGGTGGTTGGGGCCCCACCGATGGCGTCGCGACCTCGATTTGGCTGCGGAGGGGGGGTTCGATAACTGGAAGGACGAGGGGTGGGGGAGGAAGCTTCGTCGAGGGGGGGGGCTGAGCGGCGCGCGATTGGGGGAGGGAGCGGAAATCGCCTGGCGGCGGTGGTTAGGGTAGGGGGCGGGATCGACGAGGCGGGGTTTTTTTTTTTTTTTTTTTTTCCTTTTTTTGTTTCTGAAATGAGAAAGTAACGGGGGGGGGGGGTGTTTATAAAAGAAAATATATTTAATTATTTATTCAATTAATTCTCCGTAAAGTTGCTTTTTCGTTTGGGCTTTGAATTGGATCCAACGACTGTCGTCCCTAGCGTAATACCCCCATTCCGGATACAATGGGATATGTATCGCAAGCTGATTTGATCGTTACAATCAGTTTCCTTTTGAATTTTCATTTAAATCACTATATTGAATTTTAAACATACATTTCAAATTACCGGGGTCACATACTAACTAGAAAAATTCCAGAAAAATATTTTCTAGCTTCGTATTGACGATACGGTCCTAACAAAACTAGTTTCGTCAAATTCTGAGACCGTTTGAAAAATGGCCAATTTCCAGTCGATTAAAATCAACTGAAACTGGTCAAACGCGTTTTCCTTTGCCACGCTCACATATTGATTCGAAAAATTATGAAATTTGAAATCTAGCAATAACTTTACATCACGGACCCAACAAAACTGGTTTCGTCGAAATCCGAGGTCGTTTGCAAAATGTCCATTTTTAAGGGCCTGAATTCCATAGCGACTATTCAGAATTTTCAACTGGACATATCTTTTGATTCCCGCTAAGAAATTTTGATCATTCGGGTTCGTTGGAAAGATATTCACTATTAGATTCCATTATTTTTGGTTTCACTAAAATCCGGATTGTTTTGCACCCGGTACATTCAATTGAAGTTTGAAATCGAATTATCGAACTACCGCGCCATTTTCAATTCTATTTATAATTATATATAATTATTTATATTCTAACGACGACGCGTATAATATATACGTTCGAATATATTCAAAATAAATTTCTCGTCGATATTATTTAAAATAATTCATTTTAAATAATCTAAATTCGCTAAAATGGCCAAAATAAAAATTTTAAACTGGCCCAGATTTTACGGGTTGTTACACACTCTGTTGTGGTACCTCCTCTGAAGACCGTCAATGAATCGGTTGTTCTTCCTGATGGGTTCCTGAATTAATTCTGGTCCATAGCAATAGAGTTCATTAAACTTGTTGACATACTCATGAATGGTTATGTCACCTTGCTGAAGATTAGCAAATTCATCATGCAAGCGATCGACTTCTTGTTGTGGAACAAACCTTTCCTTAAAGACTTCTTTAAATATGGCCCAAGTCATATCAAACTCTAAATAACGTACTATCACTGCTTCCCACCAGATTAGGGCCTCATCTTTAAGTAACCAGGATGCCAAAAACCTTTTCCTGCTTTCTGCCAATTCTAGGCCCGTGAATATCTGTTTGCAAGACCTCAACCAAGCTTGAGCTTCCATTACATTTCCAATAGTTGCGAATGACACTCCACCCAAGTTCTTATATATCTTGGCAACTGCATCAAGATCAAATGGTTGTTGTGGGGTTTGTTGTGGCAACACCGATTCATTGTTAGCTTCAGATCCAACTTCATCGAGGTTATGCTGATTATTAACAACGAGAATGACACCCCTTCCTCGACCTATACCTCTGCCTCGTCCACTCATTTTCTTTCAATTCTGCAAATAGCAAGAAAAGAGTCAGGCCAATAGAAAAAATATCTTAAGGAATAGTAAAAGGATAAATACATATGCATGAATAATGATGTAATAACCAAGTTATATGCTATACTAATGTAATCATTCTAGGATATTACTAATCCTATCTCTAATATGTTACTCGTCCTAAAATAATACTCCTTTTATCTCTGATGAGCCTCTTAATGTTTTTTTTTCAAATCTAAGGTTAACCAAAGCTCTGATGCCACTCCTGACATGAACCAAACCCCCGCTCCAAGGTGACAAGGTCTATCTTTGGAATATAACACATTAATCACATCAGCAGATTACAGAATATTGCATAATACATAAAATTAGAGAATATTTTACATTATATCATAACAATGGAAAATCATCAAAATCAACATCTGAGTAACATAGATACAGGATCCTACTTAGTACATAACAAGTTTCATCAAGTAGAAAATAAGTTTGCAGCGGAATCAAATATAAACATGCATGTAACACCCCGTATTTTAACTACACTAAAGAGCATAAATTAAAGAATAATTAATATAATATTCAGAATTAAGGGAAACAGACTACGTCATTGCGTCCGTCTCAAAATTCTGGTTAAGATAGACATCCGGTTTGCGTAAAATGGATAATGTATGAAGAAGTTATGGATGGTAGAAGTTTGACGAAGAGAGCAGGAAAAACCGACACACTTGATAAGTGCGCCAAGGTATTTTTGTACTGGCGCACCTGTAAAGTGCGCTCATGTTAATTTTCGACATCCGGACCCCTTCAAGTGGGTGTCGACCCACGGGCCGACCCCCCTAGGGCTGACGTGACAGGTCGAATTCTAGGGGCTGGCAGCTACATATGTGGCTCCATTTCTCCTGTTTTCTACACTGAAAATAATGAAGGCATAGATGCTGTCGGTGCCAGAAATGAATCAAACCTCTTTCTTCTTCTGCAATCCAATTAATCAAGTTTAGAGATTCAAGTGTAGATTTATGATCCAAACTTCACTTTTCTCCTCCTATTCTTCTAGATCTGATCATTGTGAGTTCAAGTTACCTTTAGAATTGAATAATTAAAAGTAATACATGATATGACTGTAATTTTGGTATATGCTTAGGATTGAATCACATTAGATCTATTGTAATTTGTGAATCTATGAAATTTTGAATTAACTATGATTTGGATCTTAATCGTTATCATGTTAGACCTACTTTTGATTATAGATCTAATTTTATTTAAATCATTTTGTACCTATCATGTTGTAGTTGATTTGGATCTTAACCATTATCTTGTTAGATCTACTTTTGATTATAGATCTAATTCTTTTTAGATCATTTTGTACCTGTCATGTTGTGGTTATTTTGGATCTTAACCTTTATCATGTCAGATCTACTTTTGATTATAGATCTAATTCACTTTTTAGATCATTTTGTACCTATCATGTTCTGGTTATTTGGATCTGTCATTAGTTGGACATGTTTTAGATTTAGATCTAAACTTTCACCTAATTGTCATGACAAGTCTACCTTAGTTTCATTGTTTAAATTACCTTTTTCCTATCATATTGCGGTTAAGTAGTATCTATTATTAGTTTGACATCTAAATTATTATTTAGATCTTATCATGCCAGTTATGACATCCCTATTATGTTAAGATTGATTCTAATACCACATGTTCACTAGATCCGTTCATATATGTCCATCTTATCATTTTGTCGTTATATGATTTGCCACTACATGTTTATGTCAATCTTGTTAGAATAATCATTTCTGTCACCTTGTCCCTTTTATTTTAGCCTGACTACTTTCTAGCCTAGGCACGATGTTAAATTATGCGAATACGTTAAAATGGGAATGGGGGAAAACGGTATAAATTGGACATAATTTGTAAACGGAAAGTTTGGCATAACTTAATGTTTATAAACATGAAATTGGGTATATCATTAATTATGAACATAATTGGGGAAAAAGAGGCATGGACGCCTATAAAGACATAGGTATAATTTATTAATAATTCAAATGCCTTGGATTGCAGGAATTAGAAACTGTAATGGCACTCATGACATGAGGTTAGATTGCACTTGCGATGGAAGTCTGCCCGGAACCGATCAGCATATCCAGCGACCGCAAGTGGTGAATCTAATATGAGAGGTCTAAGTGCAAAAATACGAGACGTGCTTTGACACGAGGTTAAGCCCGACTTGTGGAAGAAGTATGCCCAAAACCGACCGACATATCCAGCGTCCACAAGTTGTAGGCCTAATGTGGGAGGTCTAGCACATTTTAACCATAATTAAATACAGTAATAAAGATGAAAACTTAACCTACTTGAATCCATAAGGATTGTATGAGCCTGTTGAATCTGTGGGGTTACGTAAACTTATTAAGTATGTGAGGTTAAGTAAGCCTGTTAAATATGTGGGGGTTAATTAAACCTGTTAAATTGGTGGGGTTAAGCAGACCTCTTAAATCTGTAGGGTTAAGTAAACCCGTTAAATCGGTGGGGTTAAGAAGACCTGTTAAATCTGTGGGGTTGAATGAACCTATTAAATCTGCAAGGGTTATACGAACCTGTTAATTTAGAAAACTTAACCTGTTGAATATGTTGGGGTTATATTGACCCGTTAACTTGTAAAGTTTAACCCGTAAATCTGTAGGGGTTATGTGAATATGTTAAATCCGTTAGGCATAAATTGTCAAAATCATAGTTAGTTGGGGACACAAGATCTGTAAGGGTTGGCTTGTATTATCTATGTGTGGGACCCATATTAGTCAGTAACCCATTCTGATATTAAAGGAGGACCCCACACTAGGTAGGAGTCAGGGCACGCTTACTGAACTGATTGTAAGAGGTACATCGGAGAGGAGGTGTGTACTGGCACATTCCAAGGGACTCATGTGTGTGCATGAGTACGACCTGCATCTGGGAAAATAAGCCGTTGTAGCACCAATAAATAGGTCTATGTCCTTTTGTAGGTTGCCACTTTAGGGAGTAATACACCCTAGGACATAGGGTATTTACGGAATAGGGAGCCGATTGATTGGGGGTAGTAAATAGGGTACATCTAGTCCTATCTGTTTCTGTGGGGTACTTGTGTTTCTGTCTGGGCTAACACCCATTATTTCTATTTAGGTACCGGCTAATTCTGTTTGGGTTAAAACCCGTTAAAAACTACCATTATATTTCTGTTTGGATCATCCTGTTTCGGTTAAGCAATTAGGGAGTACTTAATCCTGTTACATATCTGTTATACTAGTATTGTTGCAGAGAATAAATAGAGAAATCTCTAGAAGTGTAATATACTATATCATGTTTACCTTGTCACACTTACCTATTATGATGATATCTCTCTTATCCACTTTGTATGCATGTCATGATACTTTTACTTATTTACTTGCTAAAATAACTTGACTTGCCAAACTTTATGTCTGACCCTTTTTGTTTCCTCTTCTTTCTTCCGTTTCCCCCCAAGTTCTCAAGGAGGGAATTCTCGGGCTTAGTCAAGATTCTACTATCGTCTTGCATGGAGCTGCTAGATGTATTGCTCAAGCTTCTATCTTTACTACTACGACTTTGTCTCTTTTGGGAAATTATGCTTTTTATGTATTTTACGTACTCTGATGGTACAAGACAGAAGTTTTATATTATTGTAATGGATATTATGTTGTTTCAGACTTATGGTATTTTGGACAACGATGTTATGATTTATGTTTGAAATAAAATTTTAAATTCCGCTATTGCTTTTATATTTGTCTTGTAATATTTCTGTTTCTGTTTACCTATAATGCTTCATGAAACTTAATGCATTCCCTTAGTGAGTGACATTAACGGACGTGGGGTGTCACATTTGGTATCAGAGCTGAAGGTTACCAGATTGGATAAAAGATTTTGAAAATTATTTTCAAAAAGATTTTAAAAGAAAGCATTTTCCAAAATAAAAGTCTGTTTTGAAAAACATATTCCCCAAAGCCATATGTAATATCTTTCGATTCTCTGTTTGAATCCCTTTTTCCTTTTCTTTTCAGCATGTCTGGGGAACCCAATATTCCTAAGGGCGTTACGATACCAGGCTGGTTCCGCAGGTATCTAGAGGATACAGCGTCTACCGGTGGTCAAGCTGGCGTTCCTCCCCCAGCTGCACCCGGCGTTTCTCCTCCCCCTCCGTGAGCAGATAACTTCTCTAAGATCTGCAAAGATTTTCGTGCTATGGGAGGAAGGCCATTCCATGGAACCGAGACGTTTATAGAGGCAAGGAATTGGCTCAAGGAGACAGAGGACTTGTTTGGAATCTTCAATGTGGACGGTCGTAGGAAGATTCAGCTAGCCGCCTGGCTACTGAAGGATGATGTAACACCCCGCCTCCGCTAGGGTCACTCGCAAGGGAATGCACTAGCTTTAGAGGGGCATTATTGGTAAACATGCACAGAAATATCACAAGACAGAACACATAAAATAGCGGAAGTAAAATCAATCTTTCATAACATGAATACATTAGGTTTAAAGCCTTTTACATCAGAGTACATCAAAACCTGTCTTGCAATAGTAAAGAAGCATAAAGACTTTTTAATAAATTATTCCCCAAGTAAAAACAGTAAAGTAGCCATAGCCAAGAGAAGTCCAAGCCATCCATGATGACCTTCAAGCAGAAGAAGTCCGAACTAAACAACATTGTTTCCTCCCTGTAACCTGAGGGGGGAAACGGAAGAAAAGAGGCGAAACAAAACGGGTCAGTCAAAAAGACTGAGTAAGCCCTATCTACTATTAGTATAAAAACTAGTAAAGCTAACTGTCATGAGAAACTGAGATGAACATAAGCATGACAACAAGATAGATAAGCTAAATCAAAATAACAGGGTGAACTATTGAACTTAGATAAACTAAGGTATCGCGATAAACTACGGCATCATGATAAATCAAAGTATCCCATCGTCAGATTTCTATCAAGTATACTATCCCAAGGTATCTACCCCGTCTAACATCCCACGGTATCTGTTTCGTATATTCTTCCTGGTTCTAACATGTATTTTTGCTCTGCACCTCTCGTACTAGTATCCCAACCCGCGTCATGTGTTAACCATGAATGTCCCTTGCCCAATGTTATGTAATGGTCCATGTCAACCTAATATATCGCATATATAGGTTACTCAAATCATATGTTTCTTTCCATGTATATAAGTTCAGTCCTTTGCCGTACCTCGTACGGGCTTCTTCATGTCGTATTATCCTTGAAATCGTTTGGACTGTCATCCTTGTTCTAGCTAGGCTCTTCCATATGAATCATTGTTTGAACTACTAGGACTTACGCCACCTAGCACCACTAGGGATTACGCTTACTTATTGCACGCTTTCGTATTTCGGTTTGGGTTAAACCACCTAGGCCACTAGGGATTACGCTAACCCTCAACCGCGCCCTTTTTCCCACGCATTCATCGTGAATCGTTTTTCTATAACTGTATGCACATGTATCACATCGTGCCATCCGAGTCCTGTCACAGGGCAAAGCAAGAAATACAGGACTCGGTCGGGAGCTTTAGATTCATCTGCCGATGCAGATGCTAAGGTCTGCTTTTCTACACGTGGCTATGGTCCCACGAGACCCCTCCCTCAACTAGTGAAAGGCAACACAAGAGAAAATCTTGCATGAGAACTACACTCCGGCCAGCCCACATCCTACGGCCTACCTCACCCATAATTAGATAACAATTATGGTCTGTTGGGTGTTCCCTGCCTTTCCGTACGTACACGCTTGACTCAAGATGGTAGATGATCGACGAACTTGCTATCTCGGGCACCTTATGTATTCGTCGGCTCACTGCTATCCACCCCAGTCTTTAGGTCGCTCGCATAGCAACCAAGGCATATTCTTGGTTCTTCTACCGCAGACCTCAACCTCTCGTGAGCCTAGTATAATGACCTGGCAGCTCACAGAGGGATCCCAAGAATATCCTCACGTTCCCCGAAGCCGCTGCTTCGTTACCCAGTTCGTTGGAGCCTTTATCTAAATCAGATAGCCTGCTCCTACACGCATACTTAAACGTTGACCTAACGTATCGGGTTACTAATCTAAATGGTCCAAATTTCCTTGACTAAGAATTATTACTTAGTTTCCCTTAACTAAGGTTTACCACTTAGCCTTATTTCCATGATCCTTGTTAACTATGGTTATTTACCTAATCCTCCGAATTAGGGTTTATCTAATGGGTTAAGTGTCACTTAAGTCCATAACTTAGCCCGTCTACAAACCATGTCAAAATTGGCTAAGTATCCAAGTCCAAGACTTAACCCTACAGACCATGTGTCAAGTTGGCTAAGTATATTAAGCAATCCATAACTTAACCTCGTCTAATTATCATTTTAGATTGGTTAATTATATAAATTAACTTGACCTTGTCAAATTACCGAGTCAAATCGGTCAAGCGTATTCAAGTGATTCGTGACTTAGCCTTATCATGTTTTCACGTTAGATTGGTTAAGTATAGGTCACTTAACCACATCAAACAAACGAGTTGGATTAGTTAAGTGTGAATTAACTTAACCCCGTCCAATTACCATGTTTAGATTAGTTAGGTCTGAGTTGACTTAACCCCATCCATTAACTGTATTAAACGGTTAAGTGTTACTAAGAAAATTTACTTAACCTTATCAAGTTATCGTGTTGGATTGATTAAGTGTTGGTTAACTTAATCCCGTCCCCTCGTCGTATAAAAATGGTCAAGTGTCGTTAGGCAAATCAAGTTACTTAACCTACCCAACCCTGTCATGTTTTGTTAAGTATCATTAGCCTAATCAAATTACTTAACCCATTTGTCCATGTCATATTTGGTTAAGCCTCATTAATCAAATTAACTTAACCCTATTATGTGGCATTAATTATTTAATGCACCCCAACCTCTCACATTAGACTTTGTTGTGGTTACTAGTTAAGCCGGGCGGGTCCGGGTAGATTTACACCACAACTTGGTCTAACCTCGGGTTCAAGCACAACATGACCAACTTCTCACATTGGGTCCTATTGTTTGCAACTACTAGTTAGGCCGGTCGGTTCCGGGTAGTTTTACGTTGCAAACTCAACCCAACCTCGAGTTGGCCACCTTCATGTTTAGTCTAGTGTCATGTTCATAGTCAAGTTTTCAAGCAATTCGGTAGACCTAACTTAATAGGTAAATTCCCAATGGGTAGACCTAACTTAATAGGTAAATTCCCAAGCTTATGTTTTTATGCATACTTACATGTCAACTTCCATGTTACATTTCAAGTTATGTTTTCAAGTATAAACACATGTCATATTTAACGTTACATGTTGTCATGTTTATACCCATTTACCCAAATCATATTCATGTCATTATGTTTCCCCATAATGTGACCCCAACGCTTTTTAAACTCGCATATACGTTTGCAACAACGTAATGGATTAAAAGAAGAGACTTGGCAAAGGCATGACAAAAATGGATATTAGGCCACAAGTTAATCATGGTGGCAAAGGAGGCACAAATGTGTTCATTAGCTTGCATGTTACATTCTTAAGCCTCAAAAACATGCATAAACCCAAACTTGGCACATAAGCGAATCATGGTGACAAAAGACATGGAATGATAACTAGAAACTCGCATATATCATCATATAAGGATTATGACTTCATATGCAAGTTGACATAATGATTATGAAGGTTTTCATGTTGCATAATGCAACATTTCAACATAAAGGTTGTGGCTTTTAGCTCATAAGATCAAGATAATGACTTCATAAACTTGCATAACATGATAGCATGCATCATTCTCAATGATCAAACCCAAACTTTCAACATGAACTTTTAACTTCATAGTTAATACCTAAGAGTAGGGAAGGGCTTACCTTGCTATGAAGGCCTAAATCGATTAATCTAAAGCTTGTGATGAAGCCTATGCATGCCATCACCCAAAAACCCAAAGATAAACACTCCAAATCAACAAAAATACCATCTTTATGAACAAAGATCAAAGCTTTTGCCTTGAAATCAACTTGAGAAGCTCTCATACTAACATAGGGACTCTCTAATACTCTCATGATCATGAAACCTCTCATAGAAATGAAGTGGAGGCTAGGATAGTTGAGTGGAGGCCATGAGAGTAGCAATTTTGCCATAGTTTAGTTGCATGAATGAATAATGAGGATTTAGGATAGGTTAGGGTCTTATTTATAGATTAGGCAAGTGTTTTAGGCCATAGGATTAAACCTAGATTCAATCCAAGCCATCAAAGCATGTCTTGGGGAAGAAGTCAAGTGTAGGAACCATCTAGGGCCTTTAGATTAAAGATGGACCATGAGAACCATCCAAATGCAAAATCTGCATTTAAGCGAATCGGCCCACGGGTTGACAGCCAAACACCCTGGATTAACCCCTAGTCGACCCAGCGAGCTCGGGTCGACCTCAAAAATCGGCCGGTTCGGTTAATCCCCTCTCCTAATTCGCTGTTTTGAACATTTTTGCATATTTATTTATTTAATTTTCAATTATATATATATATATATATCAATATATATATATATTTCTCTGCGCAACCCATTTCACTTAATTAAGTATACTTCAATTTGGGAATTTTTCGTGAAATTTCGCGAGGCCATATCTTGGTCATACGGACTCCGATTTTCGAAAACTCGGACTCTATTTCGCGTATTTTTCCGAGGCGAACGCAATGGCATAGCCCGTTTCACTTGATTCAGAATTTAAAATTAATTTCTGCCTTGATTCTCGTCTTAATCATGTTATCGAAATACGGGTTGTTACATTCTCCCCACCTTTTAGGATTTCGTCCCCGAAATCTCCAAGTTAGGAAGAACATATCCTACCGTCCATCATCCATCTACTCAAAACATCATCCACAAGCAACCATTGTCCTTAGATGATTTCTAATGCTGTATGAATATATGCAAAACGTGTGTGTACATGTTCCTTAGCTAATGCTAATGATCAGGCCTGAATAATCTTTCTAATGCAAAAATATGTATAGTGCCATGAATCCAACATGTATGCAAATAGTCCTAGTCATATAGATACTATATGCGTGCACAATCATTCATCCATATGCCACAACCGCATGATAATACATTCGATTTCATCCATAAACAAGTATAAATACTCGTGCATATGCAATATGAAGTGTGACCGAGTCGAGCTAGTATCTAATGTGTATCCGCGCATCCACGAGCAACCACTTGCAACCATATCAATCATAACATGTTTCAAAAACATGTTTACATCCAGAGGGTTCTACCTAGGATTCCCTGAAACAGGGTCGAGAAGATAAACAGGACAAACTCCTTACAGGGTTTGTAACGGAGAATAGGACCGAGAGGATGTCCACAAAAGATAGCCTACAAGCAAGCTCAACAGAAAAACAGGGATCGAGGATATATTCCCAAAAGAGATATCATGCACGTATCTAGTCTTTGACCATCAAAGTCGTCTTTTAACTTCGTGATTTTGTAGCTTCTTATTCCTGTTTCCATAACATGAGCTGGAACTCATTCTTCGTCGCCTCTCGTTCCACTTGCACTTATCCTTTTCCTAGAATACTTGACGCAAACATGACTGCGTACTCATGATCTCATGCAAGCTTTCCAAAATTCACTAGTGAATCTCGGACCTCGTACCATAAGATATTCCACGTAGAAGAACTTTCTCTTGGAAGTAAACAGATGCAAACCAGGTTATCAAGCGCACTTACTAGGGTGATTTCTATAACCCATGCATAAGTGAAATAAACCATCCGTCTTATCGGCGAACACCACTCGATCGGGCTTCAAATTTCCAATAGAGTTATCCAGGGATTCTAGGTAACTAATCATGACCAAACGCAAAAGGTTCCACGAGACTTCGAGGGTATTACCAAGGCTAGGCAAGAGTCTAACTACCCTCCTATCAAAACCGAGAGTGGCACCCCTTACTGGATAACCACTTCATCCCTAGAATCCATCCACAACTTATAAACATAAGCATTATTTCCAAGCTCAACACTTGATATAGACATTCTCAAATCAAAACAAGCCATGAGTAAATGGACCGATCTTCCAATAGGACTTGAGACAAAAACGGGATCCTCTACTACGCTAGTACTAAGGTGCAGAGACTCAACTATCGAAGCGGACTTAAAAGATGCGGTGATCAAAACAAAGTCCCGACAGGATGATAGAGAAGAAAAGCTAAACCTTTAACAAGATCGTTACCCTCCTTCTGAGGTACCCTAGAAATGAGAGCATACTATTGCCCTCCGAATGATCTTGTCCCTGTTCCATGATACTTAACTATCCGTCCCGTTTCACCATGCCAAAGGTACTCTCTCGTCATGGGTTTCATTGTTCATCTTTCTCCCTCCTTTTAGGACTCAGCCATACCAACATGTTGCTTATCCCTGAGCTCGTATCCTTTATCCTTGTTCTTACTATCCTTTCATGCATAACTCTGCAACGGTCTCTCGAGAACCACCTCCATCGTACGGGAAACACTTACGCAGCTAGAAAGACTAGTCGCAGTCAAAACCACTGTGACTACAGATGGAGGAAAGAAAGGGAAAGAGATTCAATCAAGGAAACAAGGATAATGCTAATGGCCTTTGGGGAATAGCCTTTTTCTTTTTAAAAGAAAATTTTCTTGAAAAATGCTTCTTTGTAAACGGTTTTTCAAATAGTTTTCAGAAGGTCTTTAAAAACTTTTGCCCAGTCTAGTAACCTTCTGCTCTGATACCAAATGTAACACCCCGCCTCCGCTAGGGTCACTCGCAAGGGAATGCACTAGCTTTAGAGGGGCATTATTGGTAAACATGCACAGAAATATCACAAGACAGAACACATAAAATAGCGGAAGTAAAATCAATCTTTCATAACATGAATACATTAGGTTTAAAGCCTTTTACATCAGAGTACATCAAAACCTGTCTTGCAATAGTAAAGAAGCATAAAGACTTTTTAATAAATTATTCCCCAAGTAAAAACAGTAAAGTAGCCATAGCCAAGAGAAGTCCAAGCCATCCATGATGACCTTCAAGCAGAAGAAGTCCGAACTAAACAACATTGTTTCCTCCCTGTAACCTGAGGGGGGAAACGGAAGAAAAGAGGCGAAACAAAACGGGTCAGTCAAAAAGACTGAGTAAGCCCTATCTACTATTAGTATAAAAACTAGTAAAGCTAACTGTCATGAGAAACTGAGATGAACATAAGCATGACAACAAGATAGATAAGCTAAATCAAAATAACAGGGTGAACTATTGAACTTAGATAAACTAAGGTATCGCGATAAACTACGGCATCATGATAAATCAAAGTATCCCATCGTCAGATTTCTATCAAGTATACTATCCCAAGGTATCTACCCCGTCTAACATCCCACGGTATCTGTTTCGTATATTCTTCCTGGTTCTAACATGTATTTTTGCTCTGCACCTCTCGTACTAGTATCCCAACCCGCGTCATGTGTTAACCATGAATGTCCCTTGCCCAATGTTATGTAATGGTCCATGTCAACCTAATATATCGCATATATAGGTTACTCAAATCATATGTTTCTTTCCATGTATATAAGTTCAGTCCTTTGCCGTACCTCGTACGGGCTTCCTCATGTCGTATTATCCTTGAAATCGTTTGGACTGTCATCCTTGTTCTAGCTAGGCTCTTCCATATGAATCATTGTTTGAACTACTAGGACTTACGCCACCTAGCACCACTAGGGATTACGCTTACTTATTGCACGCTTTCGTATTTCGGTTTGGGTTAAACCACCTAGGCCACTAGGGATTACGCTAACCCTCAACCGCGCCCTTTTTCCCACGCATTCATCGTGAATCGTTTTTCTATAACTGTATGCACATGTATCACATCGTGCCATCCGAGTCCTGTCACAGGGCAAAGCAAGAAATACAGGACTCGGTCGGGAGCTTTAGATTCATCTGCCGATGCAGATGCTAAGGTCTGCTTTTCTACACGTGGCTATGGTCCCACGAGACCCCTCCCTCAACTAGTGAAAGGCAACACAAGAGAAAATCTTGCATGAGAACTACACTCCGGCCAGCCCACATCCTACGGCCTACCTCACCCATAATTAGATAGCAATTATGGTCTGTTGGGTGTTCCCTGCCTTTCCGTACGTACACGCTTGACTCAAGATGGTAGATGATCGACGAACTTGCTATCTCGGGCACCTTATGTATTCGTCGGCTCACTGCTATCCACCCCAGTCTTTAGGTCGCTCGCATAGCAACCAAGGCATATTCTTGGTTCTTCTACCGCAGACCTCAACCTCTCGTGAGCCTAGTATAATGACCTGGCAGCTCACAGAGGGATCCCAAGAATATCCTCACGTTCCCCGAAGCCGCTGCTTTGTTACCCAGTTCGTTGGAGCCTTTATCTAAATCAGATAGCCTGCTCCTACACGCATACTTAAACGTTGACCTAACGTATCGGGTTACTAATCTAAATGGTCCAAATTTCCTTGACTAAGAATTATTACTTAGTTTCCCTTAACTAAGGTTTACCACTTAGCCTTATTTCCATGATCCTTGTTAACTATGGTTATTTACCTAATCCTCCGAATTAGGGTTTATCTAATGGGTTAAGTGTCACTTAAGTCCATAACTTAGCCCGTCTACAAACCATGTCAAAATTGGCTAAGTATCCAAGTCCAAGACTTAACCCTACAGACCATGTGTCAAGTTGGCTAAGTATATTAAGCAATCCATAACTTAACCTCGTCTAATTATCATTTTAGATTGGTTAATTATATAAATTAACTTGACCTTGTCAAATTACCGAGTCAAATCGGTCAAGCGTATTCAAGTGATTCGTGACTTAGCCTTATCATGTTTTCACGTTAGATTGGTTAAGTATAGGTCACTTAACCACATCAAACAAACGAGTTGGATTAGTTAAGTGTGAATTAACTTAACCCCGTCCAATTACCATGTTTAGATTAGTTAGGTCTGAGTTGACTTAACCCCATCCATTAACTGTATTAAACGGTTAAGTGTTACTAAGAAAATTTACTTAACCTTATCAAGTTATCGTGTTGGATTGATTAAGTGTTGGTTAACTTAATCCCGTCCCCTCGTCGTATAAAAATGGTCAAGTGTCGTTAGGCAAATCAAGTTACTTAACCTACCCAACCCTGTCATGTTTTGTTAAGTATCATTAGCCTAATCAAATTACTTAACCCATTTGTCCATGTCATATTTGGTTAAGCCTCATTAATCAAATTAACTTAACCCTATTATGTGGCATTAATTATTTAATGCACCCCAACCTCTCACATTAGACTTTGTTGTGGTTACTAGTTAAGCCGGGCGGGTCCGGGTAGATTTACACCACAACTTGGTCTAACCTCGGGTTCAAGCACAACATGACCAACTTCTCACATTGGGTCCTATTGTTTGCAACTACTAGTTAGGCCGGTCGGTTCCGGGTAGTTTTACGTTGCAAACTCAACCCAACCTCGAGTTGGCCACCTTCATGTTTAGTCTAGTGTCATGTTCATAGTCAAGTTTTCAAGCAATTGGGTAGACCTAACTTAATAGGTAAATTCCCAATGGGTAGACCTAACTTAATAGGTAAATTCCCAAGCTTATGTTTTTATGCATACTTACATGTCAACTTCCATGTTACATTTCAAGTTATGTTTTCAAGTATAAACACATGTCATATTTAACGTTACATGTTGTCATGTTTATACCCATTTACCCAAATCATATTCATGTCATTATGTTTCCCCATAATGTGACCCCAACGCTTTTTAAACTCGCATATACGTTTGCAACAACGTAATGGATTAAAAGAAGAGACTTGGCAAAGGCATGACAAAAATGGATATTAGGCCACAAGTTAATCATGGTGGCAAAGGAGGCACAAATGTGTTCATTAGCTTGCATGTTACATTCTTAAGCCTCAAAAACATGCATAAACCCAAACTTGGCACATAAGCGAATCATGGTGACAAAAGACATGGAATGATAACTAGAAACTCGCATATATCATCATATAAGGATTATGACTTCATATGCAAGTTGACATAATGATTATGAAGGTTTTCATGTTGCATAATGCAACATTTCAACATAAAGGTTGTGGCTTTTAGCTCATAAGATCAAGATAATGACTTCATAAACTTGCATAACATGATAGCATGCATCATTCTCAATGATCAAACCCAAACTTTCAACATGAACTTTTAACTTCATAGTTAATACCTAAGAGTAGGGAAGGGCTTACCTTGCTATGAAGGCCTAAATCGATTAATCTAAAGCTTGTGATGAAGCCTATGCATGCCATCACCCAAAAACCCAAAGATAAACACTCCAAATCAACAAAAATACCATCTTTATGAACAAAGATCAAAGCTTTTGCCTTGAAATCAACTTGAGAAGCTCTCATACTAACATAGGGACTCTCTAATACTCTCATGATCATGAAACCTCTCATAGAAATGAAGTGGAGGCTAGGATAGTTGAGTGGAGGCCATGAGAGTAGCAATTTTGCCATAGTTTAGTTGCATGAATGAATAATGAGGATTTAGGATAGGTTAGGGTCTTATTTATAGATTAGGCAAGTGTTTTAGGCCATAGGATTAAACCTAGATTCAATCCAAGCCATCAAAGCATGTCTTGGGGAAGAAGTCAAGTGTAGGAACCATCTAGGGCCTTTAGATTAAAGATGGACCATGAGAACCATCCAAATGCAAAATCTGCATTTGAGCGAATCGGCCCACGGGTTGACAGCCAAACACCCTGGATTAACCCCTAGTCGACCCAGCGAGCTCGGGTCGACCTCAAAAATCGGCCGGTTCGGTTAATCCCCTCTCCTAATTCGCTGTTTTGAACATTTTTGCATATTTATTTATTTAATTTTCAATTATATATATATATATATATATATATATCAATATATATATATATTTCTCTGCGCAACCCATTTCACTTAATTAAGTATACTTCAATTTGGGAATTTTTCGTGAAATTTCGCGAGGCCATATCTTGGTCATACGGACTCCGATTTTCGAAAACTCGGACTCTATTTCGCGTATTTTTCCGAGGCGAACGCAATGGCATAGCCCGTTTCACTTGATTCAGAATTTAAAATTAATTTCTGCCTTGATTCTCGTCTTAATCATGTTATCGAAATACGGGTTGTTACAGATGAAGCTTCATTCTGGTGGGAAATAACCCAAGCGGGGCGTCTGGTGGAAACTTGGGATGACTTTAGACAGAGGTTTGAAATGAAGTTCCTTTCTCAAGCTGAGAAAAGCTTGCAAATGGAGAGGTTCTAGGCGCTCAAACAAGGAGACGTGACTGTTAAAAAATATGTGAACAAATTCAACTAGCTAGCAAGATTCGGTTTGGAACTAGTAGACACTTCGCATAAGAAGGCCTTGCGGTTTGTTAAAGGACGGAATGAACTGGAAAGTGGGTCCGGGCGCAGCGCCGATAGGTGTCTAGGGCCGCGCACTCCCTGTGGCGATCGACCGATTCATTCAATTTTGGAGGACCAAGCCTTCTTTGAAACGAAGTTTTTTGTTTCAAACCTCCACTTCTGCAACAAGTCTGCTATTCACAACTGCTACCCGAAACAGTACAACATAAGATTAAATTTAGGCAAAATATGTTGTACATATATCAAACCTCTCCATTATAATCGAACAGGAAGATAGACAAGTGTTGAGATCATATGATCACTGAACTGCATTTTAAATTGTATTATGTCACAGTACTATAATTTTGTTAGACTGCATAACTTAGTGAGATGAGTTCTGGTCTCTTGAAAACAACATGATGTATGGATTAAAATAGACTAAGTGAATGACAAATAATCTAATAACCATATAAGCACATCATATTTTACTAATTCATGGCTAGTTTCAGTCGAGGCCTTTTAGCATGAAGAATCTCAGTCTATCTCTGTCAGCACAGCTTCCAAGTGCAAGATTACAAATTTGGCAGAATCATCCTCTCACTTCTCTAACATTTTATTTGAGTAATTGTCTTTGACAACCATCTTCTAGCAACTAAAGGCCAACATATCAGGTTACAACATATCTTAGAAAATCACATATCAGGTTACAACATCGTAACTAAAGGGACCAATTCACAACCAAATCGAAGCTACAAATCTAATTCCAGAAATTTAATTCTAGAAAATTTAATTTCACTCGAGTCATTCATCACAAATTAAATTCCAGAAAGTTTGAATATTTCAAACTTGAAACAATCAACATTACAAATCACAACCAAATCTAATGTTGAAATAAGAGATTATTTAGGGATTCGAAATCCTATAAATCCACATGAATTCATCACAACCAAAGGTGAGATTAAAATCAAACAAAAACAATAATCAACAGTAAAAAGGGGCAAAATTACATACTAATTTCAGAGATCGATTTCATCTCAACAAGAACAGGATCAAAGATTATCGGGGCACCAGTAGCATTCGAGAAATTGATGACAGAGGAGCAGTTGTAATTTAAAGAAATCAAGAGTATCATCTCGAATTAAAAAAGCTAAAGTCGCAATTTGTTGAAGAGGGAAAAACCCTAGTTTTCGATCAGCCCTTAAAGTGAAAGCCAACTGTATTTTTTTCTCAAGTGAAAATAGCATGAATTAGTTTCCAGCGGAAAATGAAAATTTGGGGCAAAGATGTTGAGGAGATGAAGTAAAATCAGAATGATGCGGATTAGTGACGTGGACCATTGGATCGTGTTGATGCGGATCACCACGTAGGATATGGAAAGGCCATTATAGCAACATTGTACAAAATGTTGCATCGTGTTACACTTTTTAATCTAGAGCAACATATATTTATGCCTAAGGTAACATCAAGAATAGAACGCTGCAATAGGACCAAAATAGTGTAGCCATTTTGGCTGGCAACACCTTGCAAATTTGTAGCATTAGGCCGTTTATGGTGTAGTGTATGGATAAAACAGTACGTCATAGGGGGCAAAATGGTCACAAAACGATTCGGTAAAAATCACAGACATGTCGCACATCACGATGAACAACATATTAAAATATATAAATAAGATGACAAACAAGGAATTAGATAGAATTATATTATGAACCGTTGATACTTTAAATACTGGTCATTACACATGATCTATTTTGATCAATATTGAGTCAAACTCCGAGTCTAATTTCGAGTCTCACCCTCCACCTTCTCAACTAGACTGATCTACTTAGTTACGGACTCTATTTCCTTATAGACTTCGTGCTAAGAAAAATTCTGATAAAATGGAAAAGATTAGAAATTTTCAAGTAAATCGAATTTACATTCTTCTCTTAGACTTCTTTCAATAAGTCCTAACTTATGTTAAATTTTTGAAAGACTTAAAACGACAAACTCAAGTACCTAAAAAATCTTGTTGGAGGCCCGTTTAAGCAAAGTATTGTCTCAGCATATTCCCTTCAACTACAAAGATTAGGTTATCCTACAATCTCGTGTACAATAAGGGATAAAACAATTAATAAATGCTTGTTAGACTTAGGTGCACGTGTAAATTATATTCCATACTCTGTGTATTAGCAGTTAGATTTAGGTGAGCTCAAGCTTATGCTTTAATTTGCTGATTGTCCAACTAGAAAACCTGTTGGAAAAATCAAAGACTTACTCATTACATTTGAGCAACTCATATTCCTGAAAGATTTCATGGTCCTCGAAACATAACATATGAACAACATTATGAGACTCAATTAATTTTAGGATGATCTTTCTTATTTACTTTAAATTCTTTAAATTCTTTAATCAATTTTGGAAATGTTTAGATGAAAATATCTTTTGGAAACATGACTTAGTCTTAACATTTTCAATCTAGAAAATCAATCAACGGAACCAATCGACCAAATGTTAGAAGTTACTATCATTCACGATAACTTTGGTATTGAAGCGACTGACCTTCACGATGAACATGAGGTCAAGTACAGATAACTATTCCATGATAGGCTAAACGAGATCCAATGCACACTCCCTTCTGAATCTCTCACGATTATTGTAACGACCCGGAAAATCTGAACCAATTTAAAATTTTTAAATTGGATATTTTAGTGGATTTTAAATATTTAAAATAAATATTTTAAATAATAACGACGAAAAGTAAGTTTGAATCGACATTAGAAAATAAATATAATTAATTCTAATTATATACAAGGCCTGAAATGGCGCGGTAGTTTCAAAATTTGAATTCAAACTTTGACTGACTGTACCGGGTGCAAAACAAAACGGATTTGAGTGAAACCGAAAATATTTAAATCTGTTAGTGAATATCTTTCTAACAAATCTGAAAAATCGAAGTTTCATAGCGGGAAGCAAAAGTTATGGCCAAATGAATTTTCAGAAAGGTCGCTATAGAGTTTATATAGCCCGGGAAAATGGCCATTTTGCAAACTACCTCGGAATTCGACGAAACCACTTTTGTTGGATCCGGGATGTTAAACTATTGCTAGGTTTCAAATTTCATAATTTTTGAAGCTAATATGTGAGCGTGGCAATGGAAAATGTGTTTGGTCGATTTTTATTAAATTGGATCAACCAGAAAGGGGCCATTTTTCAAACGGTCTCAAAATTCGATGAAACTAGTTTTGTTGGGACTGTATCATCAAAACATAGCTAGATTTTTTTTTTGGGAATTTTTATAATCAGTATGTGGCCCAGGCAAATTGAAATGTACGTTCAAATTAAATGTTGAATGTTTTATATTTTAATTTGAAGGAAAACTGACTGAAACGGTCGAATGGGCCTACGAAACATATCCCATTGTGTTTGGAATGAGGGTAAAACGCTAGGGGCGACAGTCGTTGGGTTTGGATTGCAGTTCGTATGGATAAAGTTGTATTTTTTGAATTGAAGAAATTAAATAATAAAATATAAATAACCAACCAATGAAAATTCATCGTTTATAACTCCAGAACCCGACACCCTTCAAAGTCGACGGCGGAAACCCTCTTCCTCCTTCTCTCCTCGGTCATGCCCAAACCACACAACAAAACCGCATGCTCCTTTGGAAGATTTTGAAGATCCCACTCTCCTCTTTAAATCCATACCACTTCCGCCCTTTATCGTCGTGTGTTGCCTAAGATCCACCGCTCTGAAGTGCCGGCGTTCATCGCCAGTTTTCTCCTCGATACCCAGTTCGAGTTCAACAAGGGGGAGGGGTCACGGGCGCGCCTTTCGAGGCTATACAATGGGGTACAACCCGATTTCGTTCAAGTGCTTCGGATTTCACGTTAAAGCCAAACCTAGTTTTGAACATTTCAGAAAGGTAAACGGCTAAAACTATTTTAAACTATTTAATAGCAGTTTAAAGCGCTACGGTTTTTGATTTCACTGTAAAAATCATATCTTTTTTCGTTTCTTGACGAAATTCAGTGAAACAAGAGATAGTGGACTCGAGTGGACGTCTTCTACATTCTAGAAGAGACCGCATATTTTACTGAGCCTTCTGCTATTTTTGGTGGAGTGGAACCTAATGTGAGATTTCTAAATTATAAATGATAATGGAAAACGATGATGTATAAATTATATAGTCGATGTATGAGTTATATAAGCGTTGTACACCTCATGTATAAGCGTTATATAAGTTGTACGTTCGATATATAATTTATATATGCATTGTAAAAATTATATATGTGTTGAAATAGAAGTGAAATGCTTTTATATATATATATATATATATATATATATATATATACGCCCCTCGTCCTCAAACCATGGACGATATTTATTGGTTATGATTGATGTGAAAATTGGTTGATAGCGAATGGTTGATTATAATTGTTTGTGGTTAAAATTGATTGATAGTGGTTGAAAAATACCCGTTTGTGGTTGAGAATTATTTGGTTGAAACCACATAGGATTAGTTTGTGGAAATGAAAAAAAAAATACATGCCGCTTGCATGCGAACTAGATGCATGAAATCCCCATTGTCAAAAGCTGCGAGGCTTTAAGGTAGATGGAGGAGCCGTACTAGGGACGGACCCGGTTTTAACTACCCTGTCGTTATGCTGCCGAAATTTTGAATAATATTCATGTGTTAGAATTATTTTCATGTGTTGAAACTATATTCGTGTGTTGAATAGAAATTCATCTATTGAACGATATTCATGTTTTCCAATAAATTGTTTTGCAATAAAAATCACATATTTATTTATATATATAAACTATAGAAAACCTTCATGTGTTGAATAGAAATTCATTCGTTGAATAGAAATTCATGTGTTGAATGGTATTCGTGTTTTAAATAAACTGTTTTAAAATAAAAATCACATTTTTATTTATATATAAAAACTATAGAAAAACTTCATGTGTTGAATAGAAATTCATGTGTTGAATGGTATTCGTGTTTTAAATAAACTGTTTTAAATATAAAAAATCACCTTTTTATTTATATATATAAACTATAGAAAACATTCATGTGTTGAACAGAAATTCATTCGCTGAATAGAAATTCATGTGTTGAATGGTATTCGTGTTTTAAATAAACAATTTTAAAAATAAAAATCACATTTTTATTTATATATATAAACTATAGAAAACCTTCATGTGTTGAATAGAAATTCATTCGTTGAATAGAAATTCATGTGTTGAATGGTATTCGTGTTTTAAATAAACTGTTTTAAATATAAAAAATCACCTTTTTATTTATATATATAAACTATAGAAAACATTCATGTGTTGAATAGAAATTCATTCGTTGAATAGAAATTCATGTGTTGAATGGTTTTCGTGTTTTGAAATAAAATGTTTTATAATAAAAATCATATTTTTATCATCTATATGAACTATATAAAATAGTCGTGTTTAGAAATAAATTGTTTTGCAATAAAAATCACATTTTTTTACTTTATATATACGAACTATAGAAAACCTTCATGTGTTGAATAGAAATTCATTCGTTGAATGGAAATTCATGTGTTGAATGGTGTTCGTGTTTTGAAATAAATTGTTTTATAATAAAAATCATATTTTTGTCATCTATATGAACTATATAAAATAGCCGTGTTTTGAAAAAATTGTTTTATAATAAAAATCATATTTTTACCTTCTATATGAACTATATAAAATAGTCGTGTTTTGAAATAAATTGTTTAACAATAAAAATCATATTTTTATTATATACATGAATTGTTAAAAATAGTGAAGTGTTGAAATAGAAGTTAGTTTGATAAAAATATCATTTTTATCAAAGGTATGAAATGAATATGGTTTTGAAATCGAAGAATCGATTATATTTATATATATATATATAAATATAATTAAAATAAATCGAATAACGAAGCTGCAGTTCGTGTTTTGAAACCGTGATTTCAAACGATTAGTGCAGGAGATCCGACCATCGGATCTTCCCGAAACCGAAACCGTTGGGTTCGTTTTGGAAATATCTTTCCAACAACACCCACTTTGTAAAGATCCAACGGTTGAATTGTCTGGAATGTTTAATTCAAATCTAAAGAAAAACAGCGCCAGAATCGATTATATATATATATATATATAATTAAATTAAAACTAATAACGACGCTGAAGTTCGAAATTTGAAGTCGAAACTTCAAACGAGCGTACCGGGAGATCCGACCGTCGGATTTTCCCAAAACTAGAACCGTTGGATTCGTTTTGAAAAGATCTTTTTAATGATATAAATTTTGTGATGATCCAACGGTTAGATTTTCAGATATGAGTAAATCATCTGAAGAAAAACAGCGCCACGACCGCGTTATGGCCCGAAGCGTCGTTTGAATAAATTAGCTATTTTTAAATAAATAAAAATAGCGATAAATCATTATAAAATATTATAAACGATATGGAATATGAAATTTAGAAACTAACTGAAGGTTGGCTAAGTCGAATGGTTTCCTGAGTTTTGATCTGATGTTGGTTTCGGCCTTCGGGGTTAATATTTGGGAAATCGTTCTCTTACTGATTGACGGTTAGTGACTAATGAATTGGAATTAGGCGTATGTCATGTTTATGTAGCAGTTGTTTATTATATACGCGAGTTGTTCAGAAAGACCGGGTTTATCCCATTCTGAATAACTGAATCGATGATAAGAAATCGAAGATGAAGACGGTGGTCGAAGACCGGAGATCTTCACCTCGTTTGGATGGTAACTGATGTCCTGATTGGGAGGCATCCCGAAATATGGATAATGAGTGGCGATCGTCCAAACGTACATGGAAATCGAAGGGTTTGCGAGGTATATAGTGCCTCCGGTTTCGTTCAGACCCAGAACGGACTTGTAAAAAGGAAGGTGTGTCTGACATTGGAATTCATTCTGTGTAATTGATAGCCATCAATTGCACGGTGTGAATTGCCTGTGTGGTATGCTAAGATGCAGTGATCAGGGCTTCTGTTGAAAAGCAAATTCTTGTGGTTGATGATCAAAGCACCGCCTGTGTGGCGTAGCTTTGTGTATAACGTGAATTCGCGAGCCTCACACCCCGGTATGAACCAGAAACGGGAGAAGGACCTCAGGGAGGGCATGCGTTTCCTTCTAGCTAGAGGTGGTGTCGGTGCTTAAACTGGCTAACATTTATATTATTTTCACCTATATGGTTGTTGCTATTGTGAGGCGCCTCGGTTATATCGGTCGATCCGGGACCGATGGAGTCATTCGTTGGCTCACTTACGCCCCAAAGGGCGGGGAAACGCAGTGTTCAGGAATTTTAATCCACATCGGTGGACCGGCCCTGTCGCTCCAAGGGTCGATGCGTTCTGATCCTGAGACTCGGGCTAGACAGTCTCGAAGTCGGTAAGGACTATCTTTTGCCTTGGTTCATGACGGAAATCCAATTTCCAAATACATGACTTTGCGGTTTTGATTGTATACCTATATACGGCGACATGATATATGGTACACATGCCGTCTATGATTGATATTTATGATTGTTTTATAAAATTAGAAACTAACTGGAAACGAGCCAAGATGGGTGGTTTCCTGGGTATCGGTCTGATGTTGGTTTCGGCCTTCGGGGTTAATACCTAGGGAATCGTCCTCTTACTGTTTTACAGTTGGAGTCTGATTATCAAATGCTTTTGTTTTATTCGTATCAAGCATATTTTGGCCATTATAAGGTAAAACTCTATCCTCCGGTTTGCGTTGCATTGTGTGATGGGAACCGAGTCTTATAATGGCTTCATTTTTATAAAAAGCATTGCGATGTTTAAAAGATTTAATTGTTTTAAGGCACTGGCAATCCAATGGAGTAAACCCGTTCCGCGAAAGTGGCGTGATCCTGAGATTAGCCAAATTATATAATGTGTTAAGTAGATTTCTCATACCAGTCCTTGTTGCCGGTCCTGAGTAGGCTGGGTACTCATGATAGGGGGTTCTCGCTTCGCGGTTTGGTGGCGAACGGGAGACTCTTACCCCTACATGTCCCTGTAGAGGGTTGGTTCGGCAGTGCCGGGAGACTCGAGAGGGTCTCCATAAAACAAGGAGCTGGGGGACCATTGTGAGCCACGGTAGGTTTTACATGCTGTACTGGAGGATGAAGGGATGGTTGCAAAGCCTACCGAATTTCGCGGTAACGTCACAACGTGGTATCAGAGCTTTGGTTAAGCTTAGCTCTGGTATATAACACATTAACGAACTCGTTAGAGATAGAACCAGTAGTGTTCTAGGACGAATAACTCATTACAGATAGAATCAGCAATATCTTAGTATGAGTATAGCAGAATCAGAATAACTCGTTAGAGATAGGGTCAGAAGTGCCCCAGAACGAGTCGAGAGTTATATGTTTATAAATAACGTGTTTGTGATTATATATATACTCTGGTTTTAGAAATATAATTTTTGAATATATAAAAAGGTATATATTTGGAAAGTTAAAAACAAATTGGTTGTTGTTTGTGATGTGTGATAGTGAGTTGGATAATATTATTATATCAACGCCTGTGAATGTCATTGGATGCGAAGTGCTGGTTATTCTGTGTGTAATAATAAACGTCACCATAGGATAGTAACAATTAATTTTGAACTACACTACATGGCATACTTCTTGAAAATAGGCATACTTCATCATATAGCACATAAGCATTTGGACCTTGTGTGACGAGGAGGAAGATTTACCATACGAGCGAGAGGCTTGTATGGCGATGACTATATTTTACGGGTTGAACTGATGACTTATATGGACCATATAAATTTGTAACGATAAATTGCCAGATTAATAAAAACCCCACATGGGACTGGAGTTGACAATAATCACATCTCTCTAGTCATTAGATACGGCACATGGATTATTTATTTCCCACACGGGACGAGGTGACAAGAATTTATTCTCTGGAGCAATTAAAATACACACTCCCTCCGGCTTGGACAGGGTGACGAGAATTTATTCTCTGGAGTTATTATCAATACACGCTCCCCTATAAACACCAGAATATATCACTATATATATGTGTATGCTTTATAGGATTTATTGGGTACCTAATACGGCCCAATAAATTTCCAAACCCCTCCCCGTACTAAGGAGGTTATGGCGAAAATTTTCGAAAATTCCGGGTGTTAGCCAAATTTTTGAAGGATTTGAAAATTCTCAGAAACTGAAAAGTTGGAGAATGGAAGCTAGAATGAACATAGAGTTGATTAATCAAACCACTTTCGACTTTGTTCCTTTTCGGGGACGAAAAGTTTTAAGTGGGGGAGATTGTAACGACCAGGAAAATCTGAACCAATTTAAAATTTTTAAATTGGATATTTTAGTGGATTTTAATTATTTAAAATAAATATTTTAAATAATAACGACGAAAAGTAAGTTTGAATCGACGTTAGAAAATAAATATAATTAATTCTAATTATAAACAAGGCCTGAAATGGCGCGGTAGTTTCAAAATTTGAATTCGAACTTTGACTGACTGTACCGTGTGCAAAACAAAACGGATTTGAGTGAAACCAAAAATATTTAAATCTGTTAGTGAATATCTTTCTAACGAATATGAAAAATCGAAGTTTCATAGCGGGAAGCAAAAGTTATGGCCAAATGAAATTTCAGAAAGGTCGCTATAGAATTTATATAGCCCGGGAAAATGCCCATTTTGCAAACGACCTCGGAATTCGACGAAACCACTTTTGTTGGATCCGGGATGTTAAACTATTGCTAGGTTTCAAATTTCATAATTTTTGAAGCTAATATGTGAGCGTGGCAAAGGAAAATGTGTTTGATCGATTTCTATTAAATTGGATCGACCAGAAAGGGGCCATTTTTCCAACGGTCTCAGAATTCGACGAAACTAGTTTCGTTGAGACCGTATCGTCAAAACATAGCTAGATTTATTTTTCGGGAATTTTTAGAATCAGTATGTGGCCCCGGCAAATTGAAATGTACGTTCAAATTAAATGTTGAATGTTTTATATTTTAATTTGAAGGAAAACTGACTGAAACAGTCGAATGGGCCAACGAAAAATATCCCATTGTGTTTGGAATGGGGGTAAAACGCTAGGGGCGACAGTGGTTGGGTTTGGATTGCAGTTCGTATGGATAAAGTTGTATTTTTTGAATTGAAGAAATTAAATAATAAAATGTAAATAACCAACCAATGAAAATTCATCGTTTATAACTCCAGAACCCGACACCCTTCAAAGTCGATGTCGGAAACCCTCTTCCTCCTTCTCTCCTTGATCACGCCCAAACCACACAACAAAACCGCATGCTCCTTTGGAAGATTTTGAAGATCCCACTCTCCTCTTTAAATCCATACCACTTCCGCCCTTTATCGTCGTGTGTTGCCTAAGATCCGCCGCTCTGAAGTGCCGACGTTCATCGCCAGTTTTCTCCTCGATACCCAGTTAGAGTTCAACGAGGGGGGGGGGTCCACGGGCGCGCCTTTCGAGGCTCTACAACGGGGTACAACCCGATTTCGTTCAAGTGCTTCGGATTTCACGTTAAAGCCAAACCCAGTTTTGAACATTTCAGAAAGGTAAACGGATGAAACTATTTTAAACTATTTAATAGCAGTTTAAAGCGCTACGGTTTTTGATTTCACTGTAAAAATCATATCATTTTCGTTTCTTGACGAAATTCAGTGAAACAAGAGACAGTGGACTCGTGTGGACGTCTTCTACATTCTAGAAGAGACCGCATATTTTTCTGAGCCTTCTGCAATTTTTGGTGGAGTGTAACCCAATGTGAGATTTCTAAATTATAAACGATATGGAAAATGACGATGTATAAATTATATAGTCGATGTATGAGTTATATAAGCGTTGTACACCTCATGTATAAGCGTTGTATAAGTTGTACGTTCGATATATAAGTTATATATGCGTTGTAAAAATTATATATGTGTTGAAATAGAAGTGAAATGCTTATATATATATATATATATGCCCCTCGTCCACAAACCATGGACGATATTGATTGATTGTGATTAATGTGAAAATTGGTTGATAGCGAATGGTTAATTAGAATTGTTTGTGGTTGAAATTGATTGATAGTGGTTGAAAAATACCCGTTTGTGGTTGAGAATTATTTGTTTGAAACCACACAGGATTAGTTTGTGGAAATGTAAAAAAATATTCAAGCCGCCTGCGTGCGAACTAGATGCATGAAATCCCCATTGTCAAAAGCTACGAGGCTTTAAGGTAGAGCGAGGAGCCGTACTAGGGACGACCCCGGTTTTAACTACCCTGCCGTTATGCTGCTGAAATTTTGAATAATATTCATGTGTTAGAATTATTTTCATGTGTTGAAACTATATTCGTGTGTTGAATAGAAATTCATCTATTGAACGACATTCATGTTTTGAAATAAATTGTTTTGCAATAAAAATCACATATTTATTTATATATAAAAACTATAGAAAACCTTCTTGTGTTGAATAGAAATTCATTCGTTGAATAGAAATTCATGTGTTGAATGGTATTCGTGTTTTAAATAAACTGTTTTAAAAATAAAAATCACATTTTTATTTATATATATAAACTATAGTAAACCTTCATGTGTTGAATATAAATTAATTCGTTGAATAGAAATTCATGTGTTGAATGGTATTCGTGTTTTGAATAAACTGTTTTAAATATAAAAAATTACCTTTTTATTAAATATATAAACTATAGAAAACATTCATGTGTTGAATAGGAATTCATTCGTTGAATAGAAATTCATGTGTTGAATGGTATTCGTGTTTTAAATAAACAGTTTTAAAAATAAAAATCACATTTTTATTTATATATATAAACTATAGAAAACCTTCATGTGTTGAATAGAAATTCATTCGTTGAATAGAAATTCATGTGTTGAATGGTATTCGTGTTTTAAATAAACTGTTTTAAATATAAAAAATCACCTTTTTATTTATATATATAAACTATAGAAAACATTCATGTGTTGAATAGAAATTCATTCGTTGAATTGAAATTCATGTGTTGAATGGTATTCGTATTTTGAAATAAATTGTATTATAATAAAAATCATATTTAACATCTATATGAACTATATAAAATAGTCTTGTTTAGAAATAAATTGTTTTGCAATAAAAATCACATTTTTTACTTTATATATACGAACTATAGAAAACCTTCATGTGTTGAATAGAAATTCATTCGTTGAATGGAAATTACAGTGTTGAATGGTATTCGTGTTTTGAAATAAATTGTTTTATAATAAAAATCATATTTTTATCATCTATATGAACTATATAAAATAGCCGTGTTTTGAAAGAAATTGTTTTATAATAAAAATCATGTTTTTACCATCTATATGAACTATATAAAATAGTCGTGTTTTGAAATAAATTGTTTAACAATAAAAATCATATTTTTATTATATACATGAATTGTTAAAAATAGTGAAGTATTGAAATAGAAGTTAGTTTGATAAAAATATCATTTTTATCAAAGGTATGAAATGAATATGGTTTTGAAATCGAAGAATCGATTATATATATATATATATGTATAATTAAAATAAATCGAATAACAAAGTTGTTGTTCGTGTTTTGAAACCGTGATTACAAACGATTAGTGCGGGAGATCCGACCATCGGATCTTCCCTAAACCGAAACCGTTGGGTTCGTTTTGGAAATATCTTTCCAACGATTACCACTTTGTAAAGATCCAACGGTTGGATTGTCTGGAATGTTTAATTCAAATCTAAAGATAAACAGCACCAGAATCGATTATATTTATATCTATATATATAATTAAATTAAAACAAATAACGACGCTGCAGTTTGAAATTTAAAGTCGAAACTTAAAACGAGCGTACCGGGAGATCCGACCGTCGGATTTTCCCAAAACTGGAACCTTTGGATTCATTTTGAAAAGATCTTTTTAATGATATAAATTTTGTGATGATCTAACGGTTAGATTTTCAGATATGAGTAAATCAAATCTGAAGAAAAACAGCGCCACGGCCGCGTTATGGCCCGAAGCGTCGTTTGAATAAATTAGCAAATTTTAAATAAATAAAAATAGCGATAAATCATTATAAATTATTATAAACGATATGGAATATGAAATTTAGAAACTAACTAAAGGTTAGCTAAGTCGAATGGTTTCCTGGGTTTTGATCTGATGTTGGTTTCGGCCTTCGGGGTTAATATTTGGGAAATCGTTCTCTTACTGATTGACGGTTAGTGACTAATGAATTGGAATAAGGCGTATGTCGTGTTTATGTAGCACTTGTTTATTATATACGTGATTTGTTCAGAAAGACCGGGTTTATCCCATTCTGAATAACTGAATCGACGATAAGAAATCGAAGATGAAGAAGGTGGTCGAAGACCGAAGATCTTCACCTCGTTTGGATGGTAACTGATGTCCTGATTGGGAGGCATCCCGAAATATGGATAATGAGTGGTGATCGTCCAGACGTACGTAGAAATCGATGGGTTTGCGAGGTATATAGTGCCTCCGGTTTCGTTCAGACCCAGAACAGACTTGTAAAATGGAAGGTGTGTCTGACATTGGAATTCATTCTGTGTAATTGATAGCCATCAGTTGCACGGTGTGAATTGCCTGTGTGGCATGCTAAGATGCAGTGATCAGGGCTTCTGTTGAAAAGCAAAGTCATGTGGTTGATGATCAAAGCACCGCCTGTGTGGCGTAGCTTTGTGTATAACGTGAATTCACGAGCCTCACACCCCGGTATGAACCAGAAACGGGAGAAGGACCTCAGGGAGGGCATGCGTTTCCTTCTAGCTAGAGCTGGTGTCGGTGCTTAAACTGGCTGACATTTATATTATTTTCACCTATGTGGTTGTTGCTGTTGCGAGGCGCCCGGTTATATCGATCGATCCGGGACCGATGGAGTCATTCGTTGACTCACTTACGCCCCAAAGGGCAGGGAAACACAGTGTTCAGGAATTTTAATCCACATCGGTGGACCGGCCCTGTCGCTCCAAGGGTCGATGCGTTCTGATCCTGAGAATCGGGCTAGACAGTCTCGAAGTCGGTAAGGACTATCTTTTGCCTTGGTTCATGACGGAAATCCAATTTCCAAATACGTGACTTTGCGGTTTTGATTGTATACCTATATATGGCGACATGATATATGGTACCCATGCCGTCTATGATTGATATTTATGATTATTTTATAAAATTAGAAACTAACTAGAAACGAGCTAAGATGGGTGGTTTCCTGGGTATCGGTCTGATGTTGGTTTCGGCCTTCGGGGTTAATACCTAGGGAATCGTCCTCTTACTATTTTACAGTTGGAGTCTGATTATCAAATGCTTTTGTTTTATTCGTATCAAGCATATTTTGGCCATTATAAGGTAAAACTCTATCCTCCGGTTTGCGTTGCATTGTGTGATGGGAACCGAGTCTTATAATGGCTTCATTTTTATAAAAAGCATTGCGATGTTTAAAAGATTTAATTGTTTTAAGGCACCGGCAATCCAATGGAGTAAACCCGTTCCGCGAAAGTGGCGTGGTCCTGAGATTAGCCAAATTATATAATGTGTTAAGTAGATTTCTCATACCAGTCCCATGACTGACTCGTAGTTTGTTTCACTTGCAAACTTGGGTGCCCCTTTTTGTACAAGGGCAGCCTTGTCTTCAGGTTTTAGCAGGCTCTTTCTGGATAGCTGGAGCTGAAGATGGATTCTATCATTTATCTCTTTTTATGCTGTTCAGCTCCTATTGTACATATTATGTTTGTTTTCCGCTGTAGACATTTATGTATAGCTGAACTGTATTTGTACTAAGTATGATCCTGTATACTGTGTCACTCTGATGATTATGTTTATCCAGCATATTATTTGTTCATTATCTGGTGTATTTATTTTATTCTGTTCTGCTATTATCTGTTTATGTGTTACATTCCAAATATTACCCTTGACACTGTCGTACGGGGTTTTGGGGTCGTCACAATTATGTCTGAAACTCAATTGATTTCTTGAATGAGCAAACCCTGAAGTTAGAGCTCAAATCCCTTCCACCTCACCCTAAGTTCATTTACGTAGGTGAAACTCAAACTTATCCATTCATCATTTCAACTGATTTACCTCTTGGCCAAGAAGCATAACTTCTTTATATCCTTTTAAAAAACAAAGAAGCGGTTGGATGGTCGATTTTGACACTAAGGAAATTAGCCTTATTATTGTCAAACATCGCATTCACTTAACCGACGAAGCTAAACCCACTCATTATGTGCATCGACGGCTTAATCCCAAATGAAATATGCGGTGCGAGAAGAAATCATTAAGCTCCTTAACAATGGTATAATCTAACTCATATCTGATAGCTCATGGGCTAGCTCTATTTATATCGTGCGGCTCTATTCATATAATGGATAAAAAATATGGACTTACAATTACCAAAAATAATCAAAATGAGCTTATTCCAACTCATACTCAAATGGCTTGGCATGTTTGCATTGAGTATCAAAAACTGGATGTTGCAACATCTAATGATCATTTCCCTCTCCCTTTCATTGACCAAATGCTTGAATGTTCAGCCGACCATGAATTTTATTGATTTCTTGATGTTTATTTTGGCTATACCAAATTCCAGCCGCCTTGAAGATTAGGAAAAAACAGAATTCACATACGCATTTAGAGCCTTTGCTTTTCGATGCATGCTACTCGGGCTTTGGAATACTCTTGCTACATTCCAATAACGCATCATCTTTGTCTTTTCCGACATTGTTGAATGTTTTATGCAAGTGTTTATGGATAGTTTTTCAATATTTGGCAACTTTTTTTTCTGATTTCTTGAACCATCTTGAGACTTTTTTTAAATCAAAGTAAAGAGAAATATTGCAACGAACTGGGATTTTCAACTCCGAAAATCAACACAAAACTACCATGTTGACTATTCAGACATCGGAAATACCTGATCATTAATAGAAAGAAGTTAGAGGGTGAGAATAGATAAGATAGATAATTAGAATAGAAGAAGAAGAATATCACTACAGAACAGAATCAAAGTACTACGAATCTCACAGCGGAACGAATAAAATATAATACATAACATAACTTTACAATAAAACACTATAATGACATTATCAGAGTATAACACTTACACACAACGGAAATAACAATAGCTATATAATCCCGAAGCCTCCTGCTTTAAGCTCCTCCAAGTATATCTGTAAAGACCCGAACTACTTGAGTGCCCGTACAAATTTGGGTACCCAAGAGTTTAGGGAAAACAAACAAAATATACTATGGGTCAGTCATGGGACTGGTGTGAGTAAACTCAAGTCATTTGATTTAACTTATCAAAATCCTTTTCAAAAGAAAAGATAATCGCAAGACCGATCCACGCATAAACACGGACGGTTTTTACCTTACGATAACCCAAAACAGTTTTGGAAATAAATAATTCTCTGATATTATAATAATGTCTAGTCACAAATAATTAACAATCTAGCAGAACGCTTGCATCTCACGTTCCACATATATAGTATACAGGCAAAAACCGCGGGCGCTTATTGGAGATTGGATTCCGACCATGACAAGGTATGGGACCATCTACCGATAGTGTATCTCTAGAGACGAATACACTGGGTACAACAAGAACATCTTGCAACCCGGCCCACACATGACCGACCACTCATTTCACTTGAGTGTATCGAATGTATATCACCGACAGTTGGGAGCTGCCCACCATTTCTCGAAAAGGGACAGCATCGAACATAGATAAAAGAATGAAATGGATTTTCTCTAGATAGGTGATATACACCCTAACGGGAGCGACCCACTTAGCCATGCTGCCTGCCTGATTTCTGTCATTTCCCGGTTGATGAGGCTTGAGGTCATTACGCATCTATTGGAACACCTGACCGCCATTCACTTTGAATGCCACATCGTCATACCCGCCAAATCACAAATTGATTTCCCCAAAAATACCACGGGTATAAAGCTAAGAGAAACGAATTCCTCCGGCACCAAACGTAAGTACGTTTGAAGAGATCAACTTACGTGATTCGTTAGATATACTTTGTCAGACATTCGTCCATTCACGTTTGCCCTGGGACTGGACAAACCGAAGGCACTATCCAAATGTGTTAATCCAAATGTGGTAGGCAACTTAAGGTGCATGAGAAGAATTATCCCACTCATGATCTAGAGCTGGCAGCGATAGTATATGCACTCAAGGCTTGGCGTCATTATCTTCTGGGGGAGAGATTTGAGCTATATACTGATCATAAGTCTTTGAAGTATCTCTTTTCGCAGAAGGATCTGAACTTGAGGCAGCAAAGGTGGATGGAATTCTTGGCGTCCTACGATTTTGATATAGCCTATACCCCTGGCAAGGGGAATGTTGTAGCGGATGCGTTGAGTAGAAAAAGGTTGACACTAAGTCCTCTATTTGTTGAGATGAAGAATTTAGAGTTCTTGGCAACCTTTGATTTCTCTTTGGCAGTTGAGTCGATGATCGGTTCTTTAGCATCTCTTGAGCTCAGGCCTACCCTTCTGGATCAAGTTGGGGCTTCGCAGAAGGAAGACCCTCAGATAGTTGAGATTATGGATAAGCTGATTCGAGGAGAGACGTCTAGCCATCTCGCTCGATATTCTATTGATGACAAGGGTTGGCTAAGGAGAGATGGAAGGTTATGTGTCCCCATGATAGAAGATTTAGTAAGAAAAGTTCTGGAGGAAGCGCATCGCTCTAAGTTGACTATACATCCAGGCGGGGATAAGATGTACCAAGATATGAGGCGTATTTTCTTTTGGCCTGGGATGAAGAAGGATGTGGCGGAGTTTGTCTCTAGATGTATCATTTGCCAGCAAGTTAAGGCCGAGTCGAAGAAGCCCGGTGGGCTATTGCATCCTCTAGAGGTCCCGCTATGGAAGTGGGAGAGTATCTCCATGGACTTTATTGATGGGCTTCCAAGGTCAAGGAAAGGGAATACGAGCATTTGGGTTATTGTGGATAGACTTACGAAGAGTGCTCATTTTATTCCGGTGAAGAGCAAGAGGACAGCGTCTTGGCTAGCGTCTGTATATCTTCGTGAGATTGTGAGACTTCATGGAGTCCCTTCTAGTATTGTCAGTGACCGCGACCCAATCTTTACAAGTCAATTCTGGAATAGCTTGCAGGAGGCCTTGGGCACGAGGTTGAATCTGAGTACTGCTTATCACCCACAGACGGACGGTCAAACCGAAAGGGTGAATAGAGTACTCGAGGATCTGTTGAGGCTTTGTATTCTGGACTTTGGTGGTACTTGGGAAGACCATCTTCCAATTGTTGAGTTTGCATATAATAACAGTTATCAGGCAAGCATAGGGATGGCACCATTTGAAGCTCTATATGGGAGGCCGTGCAAGTCGCCTACATGTTGGTGGGAGACTACAGATAAGCTCATACTTGGGCCTGATATGATTAGAGATACATCCGAGAAGGTCGAGTTGATTAGAAGACGGATGAAGGCGGCCCAAGACCGACAGAAATCCTATGCTGATAAGCGAAGATCTGATTTGGAGTTTGATGTAGGGGATATGGTTTTCGTGAAGGTTTCTCCTTTGCGGAATGTGGTCCGATTTGGAGCCGTTGGGAAGTTAGCCCCGAGATTTGTTGGACCACTCCCCATTGTTGAGAGGATCGGGCAGATGGCTTATAGGGTGAAGTTGCCCGAAAAGCTTGCCGGAGTACACAATTTTTTTCATGTCTCGCATCTCCGGAAGTGTTTGCATAAATCAGCAGAGATTGTGGAGCCAAGTGTTTTGGAAGATGTGGAAGTGGAGAAAGAAGCTACCTTGAGGAGAGCTCTGATTCGTATCTTGGGGACGGAGACCAAGAAGCTAAGGAATCGAGAGGTCAAGTTGGTGAAGGTTCAATGGGGTGAAGCCGAAGAAGACGCAACTTGGGAAACCGAGGAGAAGATGCGTGGGCTTTATCCATTCCTTTTTGAGGGTACACTCTCAATCTCTTTCCTTTTGTTAGCATATCTTTCTCTTTGCTACCCATATTTATCTAGTTTAGCGTGTTAATCTTGTCATGAGAACCTTAGGAAGAAACCCTTTGGATGAAACATGTGTTTGAGACATGTTATGTTTGATGGTTGCAAGTGGTTGCAAGTGTTTGCAAGTGGTTACTCGTGGATGCATGATACACATTAGGCACTAGATCGGCTCGCACACTCCTCATATTGCATATGCATGAGTGTTTATGCTTATTCATGGATGAAAATTGCGTGTTATCACATGGATGTTGCATATGGGTGTATGTTATGTGCACACATATAGATATTATACATTATGTTAGGAATTGCATACATGTGGATACATTTCACTAACATATTTTACATTGATCTTTGCATTAGATAAGTACATATACACACACCTTTGCATATGTTCATACAACATTTAGAATCTTGTAAGGACAATGATTGCTCGTGGATGATGCTTTGAGTAGATGGATGATTGGATGGTAGGATACGTTCTTCCTAACTTGAAGATTTCGGGGACGAAATCCTTTAAGGAGGGGAGAATGTAACAACCCGTATTTTCAATAACCTGTTATAACACAAATCGAGGCAGAATTTAATTTAAAAATCTGAATCAAGGGAAACGGGCTATGCCATTGCGTTCGTCTCGGAAAAATACGCGAAATAGAGTCCGAGTTTTCGAAAATCGGAGTCCGTATGACCCAGTTAAGGCCCATGGAAGTTTTCAGAAATTTCCATAATAAAAACAGATTTAAATTTTAAATTAAAAACAAGGATTAGGGCTAACTGGCGTCAGCGGGAAAAACTCCCGCCAAGACCCCAAGTCGACAGGCATGTCGACAGGGGTCTAAGGGTGTCGACTGCCCTGTCGACAGCCCTGTCGACACGGGGTGGCCGGGCAGTTTTGCCTGGCGCACCATTTTTGATTTGGGTCTGGTCTTGTGGCTTGGTTCTAGAGAGTTCCGAAATCTGACGGACCTAAACTAACCTAGGGTTAATCCTAGGGCTAAAAACACTCTAATCTTCTATAAATAAGCCCCTAATCCTACCCTAAAACCTCATTATTCAATCTAGCAACCAAACTATGTCAAATTGATTTCTCAAATGGCCTCCACTTAAAAACCCTAGCCTCCAACCTCTTCATAAATCATTCCTATGAAGATTATGATGTTCATACAAGCATTTCTAAGTTGTATGAATGATCATTAGCTTGCATACATCATCAAGTTGCAAGTTTTATTTGCTAAACTAGAGTTTTTGGGATTTTTGTTAATTGGAGCTTTGTTTTGGGTTTTTATATGCTTGCATAAAGGGCTTCTCAATCTTTATTAGTGGATTTGTGTCTTCATAATATTTGTAAGCCCTCTTACCTTCATTTTAGAAACTCTAAAGTTAATATGTGATGAAAGTTGGGATTTATGCATGTTTAATAAGTTATGCATGCTTATGCGAGTTCACTATGCTATGTTATGCATGTTTAATAAGTTATGCATGTTTATGCAAGTTCACTATGCCATGATTTGCAAGTTTAACAAGTTATGCATGTTTATGCAAGTTCACTATGCTATGTTATGCATGTTTAATAAGTTATGCATGTTTATGCAAGTTCACTATGCCATGATTTGCAAGTTTAACAAGTTATGCATGTTTATGCAAGTTCACTATGCTACGATTTGCAAGTTTAACAAGTTATGCATGTTTATGCAAGTTCACTATTCCATGATTTGCAAGTTTGACAAGTTATGCATGTTTATGCAAGTTCACTATGCTAAGTTATGCAAGTCCAACATGTTATGCATGTTTATTATGATATGTAAGATTCATCATGTATGTTGTGCCAAGTTCCCTCTTTCTATCCTTTATGCGTTATAACGAATATGTAAGCGATAGAATGACGTTGGGGGGTTTGGGTAAAACTTAAAATACATGAAAATATAAGATTGGGAATTTACCTATTAAGTTAGGTCTACCCCTTGGGAATTTACCTATTAAGTTAGGTCTACCCAAGTATTTGTTAAACTTGTAATGATGTTTTGAAAATAAAGTGGACATGACACTTAGAAAACATAAGTGTGGCCAACTCGAGGTTGGGTTGAGTTTGTAGCATAAGTCTACCCGGAACCGACCGGCTTAACTAGTGGCTACAAGCAATAGGACCCAATGTGGGTAGTTGGTCATGTTGCACGTGAGACCCGAGGTTAGACTAAGTTGTGGTGTAAACCTACCCGGACCCGCCCGGCCTAACTAGTAACCACAACAAGGTCTAATGTGAGAGGTTGGGTGCATTAAATTAATTAATGCCTCATGATTAAGGTTAAGTCATGGCCCACTAATACTTAACCAATTTTGGGGAATACAAGGGATTAAATGGGGTTAAGTGGTGAACTGTTGGTTACACTTAACTAATTTAATCCATGATTAGTGAGGGGTTAAACCACACTTAACCCTCTTAGAAAACCCTAGCAACGTGGTCTGTTCCAGCAGTAATCCCAGTTGGGTATCATTCACAACCCTAGAGGACTAGGCTAGGGCGGGGGCACGATTACTGGACGGATGTAAGCGACCAAAGCGACGGATGAGTGGTACAGCGGTGCGGGTCCAGGCGGGCTACGGACGTGCACGTAGTCCGGTGTTGGACAAACTCGAGGCACGGGTACCAGTAGGTTTAGACTGTGCATTATTGCTTAGGTGTCTGGGGTTGGCACCCGAGGGCTTGATACACCCGGAGGTGGACCCGGCACAGTCTGACTACAACCATATGTGGGCCGTATGGGCACCAACACTTAACGTGTTAGGTTTATAGGGAGCCGATCGACTAGACCGTTGGGCTGGACCTTGTATTAAGGTCACTTCATGTTATTGGGCCAAAGTTTTGGGCTGAGGGATCAATACCTGTCATGTTAGTTTGCTAGTACACTGTGGTGCAAAGCTTAATCTTCTTTATGTGATGACACCTTTATCTATTGCCAGTATGTTCATCTCAGTTTCCATCATGATGTTAGCTTTATTAGTTTATAGACTGAACGTAGTAGGGCTTACCAGTCTTTTTGACTGACCTGTTTTCTTTCGCTTCTTTTCTTCCGTTCCCCCCCCCCCCAGGTTCTCAGGGAGGGAATAGTGGTGCTTAGCTTGGATCGCTTGCTTGTTTGCTGGATAGCTCATGTATGCTTGGACATTGAGCTCGCTGTGGTTTATCATCTTTATTTTGGGGATAGCACTATGTATTTCAGTATTTCTGTTTATGATGTACTAGACATGTTTATTTTGGCAGTTGACTTTATGATGTACTAGACTTGTTTTGAGATGGTTTGAGATATTCCGCTGTTTACTCTGTTTTACAATTGTATTTATGTTCTTGTTCTGCCTTGATATATCATTATGCATGCTTACCCAGTTCTAACGCCCCCCAGAAGCTAGTGCCCCCGAAAGAGTGACCCTAGCGGAGGTGGGGTGTTACAAATTTGGTATCAGAGCATATGGTTTACAAGAAAGAACAAAAAGTTTTTAAAAGACTTTTGAAAAACTATTTTCAAAACAAGTATAAAGTATTTTCTAAAGAAAAGTCTAGTATTATAAAGGCTATTCCCCAAAAAGCCATTAGCGTTATCCTTCGTTCCCTTGACCTAATCTTATCTTATCTTTCGTTTCAGTATGGCTGAAAATCTTGCCATCCCGGATGGAGTAAACGTACCACTCTGGTATAGGAGACTTCTAGAAGCTAGGGCGGTAGCCGGCCCCGCAAACCCTACTCCCACTCCTCCTCCTGTAGTTGAGAATCCTCACCCTAATGTCCCTCCTCCGGTGGTTCATGTTCCTCCCCCTCCAGTTGCTGAGGCTCCTCTTCCTCCTCCTCCCCCTCAGCATCCTCAGGTTGAGTTCACAAAGGTTTGTAAAGACTTCAAGGCGATGGGAGGCAAGAATTTCCTAGGCACGGAATCTTTTGTTGAAGCTAGGAATTGGCTGAAAGACACTGAGGACTTGTTTGCTATTTTTGGGATTGATGACGAGAGGAAGATCTTATTGACAGTGTGGCTTTTGAAGGAAGAGGCAGCCTATTGGTGGGAGGTCACCAATGGGACAAGGCCCGTCGAGACTTGGGCCGATTTGAGGACTAGATTTGTGGCCAAGTTTTTATCTGCTGCTGAGGCGAATTTACAGATGGAGAAGTTCATTGCATTAAGGCAAGGTGATATGTCTGTCAAGGAGTATGTGAACAGGTTTAATCAGCTGGCCCGTTTTGGTTTAGATATGGTGAACACTCCTGAGAAGAAGGCTCTTCGATTCGCTAGAGGGTTGAATGAGCCGCTGCAGGGCTTGGCGATGTCACATATTCCGCATGGAGCTACTTTCGAGAGTTTGGTCGATATGGCTCTACTTCAGGGTGATGGAAAGAAAGAGGTCAAGTCGAGTGATACTCAAGCAAAGAAGACTGATTCTCAGGGTAAAGGCAACCAAGGTGGTCAAAGCAGTCAGGGGAATCAGAGCAAGAACAAGAAGGGGAACAACAACAAAGGCAAGGGAAAGTGCAATTACTGTGGTGCGCCTGGACACTTTGCTAAGGATTGTGGGAAGAAGAAAAGGAAGCTTAGTGGTGGATGTTTTTCCTGTGGTGAGACTGGACACTTCAGCAAGGAATGTCCGAAGAAGAAAGGGCAGGCTGGACCCTCCGGAGGGCAAGTTCATGCTCTCAATACCGCTCCAGTTCCCGATCGAGGTAGTGTTTCTGTTGAGAACCTTGTTTATATTTCCGATCTTCCAGTTCGTACCTTGTTTGATTCTGGTGCATCACATAGCTTTATTTCATCTAATCTTGTCGATAGTTTGCACCTTAGTACTAGCTTAGTGGATGATCCCGTTTGTGTTTCGAATCCCATTGGGGGTTCTGCTCATCTATCTATGATATGTGAGGATCTAAGGATCTCTATACTCAGTGTAGAGTTCTTGTGTAGTGCGTATGTTCTTGGTTTCAGGGGATACGGATTGATATTGGGCATGGATTGGCTGTCCAGATATGGAGCCATTCTTGATTGTGAGCATAGGGTTGTGAGGCTTGTGACTCGCCTTGGCAACACCCTAGAGATTTCATGCAATCCGAAGGATCCCGTCATGTTGTGCTATCTTGAATCTCTCGACTCGTCAGAGGAAGCCCTTCAGTCTGTAAGGGTGGTCCGAGATTATCCAGATGTTTTTGAAGAAGTTATGGGGTTGCCCCTTAAACGAGAGATTGATTTTCGCATTTATCTGGTGGATAATGCTAAGCCTGTTTCTTTGTCCGTTCGGCACATGGCTCCGCGTGAGAGACGGGAGCTCAGCAAGCAAGTAAAGGAGTTGCTTGAGAAGAACTTCATCAGACGAAGTATATCCGAATGGGGAGCGCCTGTGGTGTTTGCTACTAAGGCAGATGGTTCTCTTCGACTTTGTGTGGACTTTAGAGAGTTGAATAAGCTGACTAAGAAGAACAGACACCCATTACCGAGGATCGATGATCTCTTTGACCAGCTTGTCGGTGCTTCTGTTTTCTCTCAGCTTGATCTTGCTACTGGATTTCATCAGCTCAGAGTGGCTGAAGATAGTATAGACAAGACTGCATTCAGAACTCCAGATGGATTCTTTGAATGGCTTGTTATGCCGTTCGGTTTAACGAATGCACCCGCGTATTTCGTGGACTTGATGAGTAGGGTGTTTCGAGAGTTCTTGAACAAGTTTGTCATAGTCTTTGTGGATGATATTCTGATCTTCTCTAAGGATGAAGAAGAGCACGCGAGGCATCTTGTAGAGGTGATGGATACGCTTAGAGCACATCAGTTAAAGGCCAAGTTCTCCAAGTGTCACTTTTGGAGAAGGGAAGTTAGATTCCTTGGGCATATCGTATCCAAGCAAGGCTTAGCGGTGGATCCCGCTAAGGTGGTTGCGGTTCAGGATTGGAAGACTCCAAGGAATGCAACCGAAGTGAGAAGTTTTCTAGGTCTTGCAGGGTTTTACCGGAAGTTCATCAAGGACTTCGCAAAGATATCCGCTCCTCTTACTAAGTTGACGAAGAAGAACTTAGTTTTTGCTTGGGATATGGATTGTGAGCTTGCTTTTCAGAGACTTAAGAGAGCCCTTACCTCAGCACCAGTTCTAGCTTTACCCGATGGTGGTAAGATGTTTACCGTGTACACTGATGCTTGTGGCATAGGATTGGGCGCCGTTCTGATGCAAGAAGGCAGAGCTATATGTTTTGGTGGTAGGCAACTTAAGGTGCATGAGAAGAATTATCCCACTCATGATCTAGAGCTGGCAGCGATAGTATATGCACTCAAGGCTTGGCGTAATTATCTTCTGGGGGAGAGATTTGAGCTATATACTGATCATAAGTCTTTGAAGTATCTCTTTTCGCAGAAGGATCTGAACTTGAGGCAGCAAAGGTGGATGGAATTCTTGGCGTCCTACGATTTTGATATAGCCTATACCCCTGGCAAGGGGAATGTTGTAGCGGATGCGTTGAGTAGAAAAAGGTTGACACTAAGTCCTCTATTTGTTGAGATGAAGAATTTAGAGTTCTTGGCAACCTTTGATTTCTCTTTGGCAGTTGAGTCGATGACCGGTTCTTTAGCATCTCTTGAGCTCAGGCCTACCCTTCTGGATCAAGTTGGGGCTTCGCAGAAGGAAGACCCTCAGATAGTTGAGATTATGGATAAGCTGATTCGAGGAGAGACGTCTAGCCATCTCGCTCGATATTCTATTGATGACAAGGGTTGGCTAAGGAGAGATGGAAGGTTATGTGTCCCCATGATAGAAGATTTAGTAAGAAAAGTTCTGGAGGAAGCGCATCGCTCTAAGTTGACTATACATCCAGGTGGGGATAAGATGTACCAAGATATGAGGCGTATTTTCTTTTGGCCTGGGATGAAGAAGGATGTGGCGGAGTTTGTCTCTAGATGTATCATTTGCCAGCAAGTTAAGGCCGAGTCGAAGAAGCCCGGTGGGCTATTGCATCCTCTAGAGGTCCCGCTATGGAAGTGGGAGAGTATCTCCATGGACTTTATTGATGGGCTTCCAAGGTCAAGGAAAGGGAATACGAGCATTTGGGTTATTGTGGATAGACTTACGAAGAGTGCTCATTTTATTCCGGTGAAGAGCAAGAGGACAGCGTCTTGGCTAGCGTCTGTATATCTTCGTGAGATTGTGAGACTTCATGGAGTCCCTTCTAGTATTGTCAGTGACCGCGACCCAATCTTTACAAGTCAATTCTGGAATAGCTTGCAGGAGGCCTTGGGCACGAGGTTGAATCTGAGTACTGCTTATCACCCACAGACGGACGGTCAAACCGAAAGGGTGAATAGAGTACTCGAGGATCTGTTGAGGCTTTGTATTCTGGACTTTGGTGGTACTTGGGAAGACCATCTTCCACTTGTTGAGTTTGCATATAATAACAGTTATCAGGCAAGCATAGGGATGGCACCATTTGAAGCTCTATATGGGAGGCCGTGCAAGTCGCCTACATGTTGGTGGGAGACTACAGATAAGCTCATACTTGGGCCTGATATGATTAGAGATACATCCGAGAAGGTCGAGTTGATTAGAAGACGGATGAAGGCGGCCCAAGACCGACAGAAATCCTATGCTGATAAGCGAAGATCTGATTTGGAGTTTGATGTAGGGGATATGGTTTTCGTGAAGGTTTCTCCTTTGCGGAATGTGGTCCGATTTGGAGCCGTTGGGAAGTTAGCCCCGAGATTTGTTGGACCATTCCCCATTGTTGAGAGGATCGGGCAGATGGCTTATAGGGTGAAGTTGCCCGAAAAGCTTGCCGGAGTACACAATTTTTTTCATGTCTCGCATCTCCGGAAGTGTTTGCATAAATCAGCAGAGATTGTGGAGCCAAGTGTTTTGGAAGATGTGGAAGTGGAGAAAGAAGCTACCTTGAGGAGAGCTCTGATTTGTATCTTGGGGACGGAGACCAAGAAGCTAAGGAATCGAGAGGTCAAGTTGGTGAAGGTTCAATGGGGTGAAGCCGAAGAAGACGCAACTTGGGAAACCGAGGAGAAGATGCGTGGGCTTTATCCATTCCTTTTTGAGGGTACACTCTCAATCTCTTTCCTTTTGTTAGCATATCTTTCTCTTTGCTACCCATATTTATCTAGTTTAGCGTGTTAATCTTGTCATGAGAACCTTAGGAAGAAACCCTTTGGATGAAACATGTGTTTGAGACATGTTATGTTTGATGGTTGCAAGTGGTTGCAAGTGTTTGCAAGTGGTTACTCGTGGATGCATGATACACATTAGGCACTAGATCGGCTCGCACACTCCTCATATTGCATATGCATGAGTGTTTATGCTTATTCATGGATGAAAATTGCGTGTTATCACATGGATGTTGCATATGGGTGTATGTTATGTGCACACATATAGATATTATACATTATGTTAGGAATTGCATAAATGTGGATACATTTCACTAACATATTTTGCATTGATCTTTGCATTAGATAAGTACATATACACACACCTTTGCATATGTTCATACAACATTTAGAATCTTGTAAGGACAATGATTGCTCGTGGATGATGCTTTGAGTAGATGGATGATTGGATGGTAGGATACGTTCTTCCTAACTTGAAGATTTCGGGGACGAAATCCTTTAAGGAGGGGAGAATGTAACAACCCGTATTTTCAATAACCTGTTATAACACAAATCGAGGCAGAATTTAATTTAAAAATCTGAATCAAGGGAAACGGGCTATGCCATTGCGTTCGTCTCGGAAAAATACGCGAAATAGAGTCCGAGTTTTCGAAAATCGGAGTCCGTATGACCCAGTTAAGGCCCATGGAAGTTTTCAGAAATTTCCATAATAAAAACAGATTTAAATTTTAAATTAAAAACAAGGATTAGGGCTAACTGGCGTCAGTGGGAAAAACTCCCGCCAAGACCCCAAGTCGACAGGCATGTCGACAGGGGTCTAAGGGTGTCGACTGCCCTGTCGACAGCCCTGTCGACACGGGGTGGCCGGGCAGTTTTGCCTGGCGCACCATTTTTGATTTGGGTCTGGTCTTGTGGCTTGGTTCTAGAGAGTTCCGAAATCTGACGGACCTAAACTAACCTAGGGTTAATCCTAGGGCTAAAAACACTCTAATCTTCTATAAATAAGCCCCTAATCCTACCCTAAAACCTCATTATTCAATCTAGCAACCAAACTATGTCAAATTGATTTCTCAAATGGCCTCCACTTAAAAACCCTAGCCTCCAACCTCTTCATAAATCATTCCTATGAAGATTATGATGTTCATACAAGCATTTCTAAGTTGTATGAATGATCATTAGCTTGCATACATCATCAAGTTGCAAGTTTTATTTGCTAAACTAGAGTTTTTGGGATTTTTGTTAATTGGAGCTTTGTTTTGGGTTTTTATATGCTTGCATAAAGGGCTTCTCAATCTTTATTAGTGGATTTGTGTCTTCATAATATTTGTAAGCCCTCTTACCTTCATTTTAGAAACTCTAAAGTTAATATGTGATGAAAGTTGGGATTTATGCATGTTTAATAAGTTATGCATGCTTATGCGAGTTCACTATGCTATGTTATGCATGTTTATGCAAGTTCACTATGCCATGATTTGCAAGTTTAACAAGTTATGCATGTTTATGCAAGTTCAGTATGCTATGTTATGCATGTTTAATAAGTTATGCATGTTTATGCAAGTTCACTATGCCATGATTTGCAAGTTTAACAAGTTATGCATGTTTATGCAAGTTCACTATGCTACGATTTGCAAGTTTAACAAGTTATGCATGTTTATGCAAGTTCACTATGCCATGATTTGCAAGTTTGACAAGTTATGCATGTTTATGCAAGTTCACTATGCTAAGTTATGCAAGTCCAACATGTTATGCATGTTTATTATGATATGTAAGATTCATCATGTATGTTGTGCCAAGTTCCCTCTTTCTATCCTTTATGCGTTATAACGAATATGTAAGCGATAGAATGACGTTGGGGGGTTTGGGTAAAACTTAAAATACATGAAAATATAAGATTGGGAATTTACCTATTAAGTTAGGTCTACCCCTTGGGAATTTACCTATTAAGTTAGGTCTACCCAAGTATTTGTTAAACTTGTAATGATGTTTTGAAAATAAAGTGGACATGACACTTAGAAAACATAAGTGTGGCCAACTCGAGGTTGGGTTGAGTTTGTAGCATAAGTCTACCCGGAACCGACCGGCTTAACTAGTGGCTACAAGCAATAGGACCCAATGTGGGTAGTTGGTCATGTTGCACGTGAGACCCGAGGTTAGACTAAGTTGTGGTGTAAACCTACCCGGACCCGCCCGGCCTAACTAGTAACCACAACAAGGTCTAATGTGAGAGGTTGGGTGCATTAAATTAATTAATGCCTCATGATTAAGGTTAAGTCATGGCCCACTAATACTTAACCAATTTTGGGGAATACAAGGGATTAAATGGGGTTAAGTGGTGAACTGTTGGTTACACTTAACTAATTTAATCCATGATTAGTGAGGGGTTAAACCACACTTAACCCTCTTAGAAAACCCTAGCAACGTGGTCTGTTCCAGCAGTAATCCCAGTTGGGTATCATTCACAACCCTAGAGGACTAGGCTAGGGCGGGGGCACGATTACTGGACGGATGTAAGCGACCAAAGCGACGGATGAGTGGTACAGCGGTGCGGGTCCAGGCGGGCTACGGACGTGCACGTAGTCCGTTGTTGGACAAACTCGAGGCACGGGTACCAGTAGGTTTAGACTGTGCATTATTGCTTAGGTGTCTGGGGTTGGCACCCGAGGGCTTGATACACCCGGAGGTGGACCCGGCACAGTCTGACTACAACCATATGTGGGCCGTATGGGCACCAACACTTAACGTGTTAGGTTTATAAGGAGCCGATCGACTAGACCGTTGGGCTGGACCTTGTATTAAGGTCACTTCATGTTATTGGGCCAAAGTTTTGGGCTGAGGGATCAATACCTGTCATGTTAGTTTGCTAGTACACTGTGGTGCAAAGCTTAATCTTCTTTATGTGATGACACCTTTATCTATTGCCAGTATGTTCATCTCGGTTTCCATCATGATGTTAGCTTTATTAGTTTATAGACTGATCGTAGTAGGGCTTACCAGTCTTTTTGACTGACCTGTTTTCTTTCGCTTCTTTTCTTCCGTTCCCCCCCCCCAGGTTCTCAGGGAGGGAATAGTGGTGCTTAGCTTGGATCGCTTGCTTGTTTGCTGGATAGCTCATGTATGCTTGGACATTGAGCTCGCTGTGGTTTATCATCTTTATTTTGGGGATAGCACTATGTATTTCAGTATTTCTGTTTATGATGTACTAGACATGTTTATTTTGGCAGTTGACTTTATGATGTACTAGACTTGTTTTGAGATGGTTTGAGATATTCCGCTGTTTACTCTGTTTTACAATTGTATTTATGTTCTTGTTCTGCCTTGATATATCATTATGCATGCTTACCCAGTTCTAACGCCCCCCAGAAGCTAGTGCCCCCGAAAGAGTGACCCTAGCGGAGGTGGGGTGTTACAAAGTTCATGACACGACCCGAACTTCCACCTGAAGGAAAGCACGGATTGCGTTGAGGAAAAGACGAATCCGAACGCATACAGAAGAACATTTCATTGTTTATTACAACAATTCCATCAGATACAAGAATATACAGAGTATAAATGAATATTACACATTCGACAAATATCAGAGATTACAATAAATTACATAGCAGCGGAAAAACAATACAAAACACAACTAGAAGTAATACACAGATACAGAGCTTTCCGAGCATCGTTTCAGCTGTAAATCAGGATCCTGTGAAAATAAATCTGCAAAACCAAAACTACTAGCTGCCCGTGTCGAAAAAAGGGGCACCCAGAGTTTAGGTTAAAACAATAAACTCCAGGTCAGTCATGTAACTGGTGTGAGAACTAAAACAGTTATAAATCTTTATTTTAAAGTTCGGTAAATCAAGGGACCACGCCGTATAACACGGAACGGGTTTCCTCCCAAGAATACCAGTGCATAAAACAAACAGCGCAATGCTTTTTGAAAAAATGAAGCTATTAGAAGACCCAGGTCCCATCACACAATGCAACGCAAGCCGGAGGATAGGGTTTTCCCTTATAATAGCCAAATATGCTTGGTACGTTTAAAACAAATCATTTGATACTATAATAAGTGTATAGTGTCAAAACAATTTCACTCATAAATATCAATCATAGACGGCATGGGTACCATATATCATGTCACCATACTAGTTCTACAAATAAAACCGCAATATCACGTATTGGAAATTGGATTTCCGTCATGAGTCGAGGCAAGGGGCAAGCTCCTCTCCATTCGAGACACTCTAACAAATGTCCCAGGACCGCACACAGCAATCCTTGGATCTTCAGGGCCGGTCCCCTCTTACTTTTGAGGATTGGCAATTCCTGAGCACACGTTTCCCGGTCCTAACAGACCTGTATCCGAGGCGCCTCGTATCCAACAACCACACAGGTGAAAAGTATATAAATGTTAGCCAGTTTAAGCACTGACACCACCCATAGCTAGAAAGAAACGTCGTGCTCTCCCTGCAGTCACTATCCCGTTTTTGACTCATACCGAGGTGTGAGGCTCGCGAATTCACGCTATACACAAAGCTACGCCACACAGGCCGTGCTTTGATCATCAACCACAAGACTTTGCTTTTCGACAGAAGCCTTGATCAATTGCCACTTACGCGTGCCACACTGGCAATTCACTCCATGCGACTGATGTCCATCGATATACAACCTCTGAGCTCGTACGTCGTAGAGAAGGGCGTTAAGAAAGAGAACAAATTCTTCGCCGCCAAACAGATGTGTATTTAATAGAGATCAATCAACACAGAATAAAATCCAATGTCAGACACACAATCCATTTACAAGTTCGTTCTAGGTCTGAACGAAATCGGAGGCACTTTCCTCGCATATCCATCGATCTCCAAGTACGTCCGGACGATCATCAACTGATTCCCTCATCTTGGGTGTACAGCCTAATCAAGATCATCAGTAATCACCCAAATGCTGTGAAGACTTCCGGTCTTCAACCACCGTCTTCATCTTCGAATTATCATCGAATCGGTTATTCAGAATGGGTATAACCCGGCCTTTCCGAATAACCCGCGTATATAATAAACACGTGTTACACAAACACAACATACGCCTCATTCCAATTCAGAATATTCTTTTATTCAAATTTTCACACTCTTAGGGAAAGGTTCCCATTAATTTTATCAAAGATAAATCCTTCTAAATTTATTCTTTAATCTTCCTTTGGATATCATTTCCAACTAGTCGGGATTAGCGAACCACACCGAAGTAATTATTTGTTTTATTTCCCAATCCCAACCTATTCATCCCATGGAGAAAACTGGTAATACTCCATATCTAACACCACGGTGTTATCGGTAAAATTAATTACCATTTCACGTTCAAATCTAATTAAAGATTTAACTATCGCTTTGGAGCAAAACTGGTGGTACTCCATTCTCGATCACCTTTCAAATTTGATAATTTAAATTATCAATTAACATTTCAATCTAATTAAAGATTCATTAAAACTCCACTTCGTTTTAATCTTCACAAAAATCAATATCCTGTCTTTAACTGGGTTAAAGAACCAATGTCATCTAAAACACGGTTCACGATAAACCCAAAATCACATTCAAATTCAATTCCAATTAAATATTATTTAATTGGTACACTTCATTAAATCTAAATAAAAAGATTTAATCTTTTTCTCAACTGGGCTTAAGAATGGTGTTAATGAAGACACCATCCATGACAAACCCAAATCACGTTTGATATTAAATACAAGGCTCTGAATAGAAAATATACCGGCTTATATTCAATATCAAATTCTAAAACCAACAAATATCGTATTGGAAATAACGATATAAAATATATCTTTCAAATTTCCACAACCATATCTGTATAATCACGAAACCCAACATCGAAATATTCCGAAGATAATTTCGATTCAAATCTATTTCCCCTTCAAATTCAATTTATTTATTTCAAAAATAAATTGATTTTAATTCTAGTTCAGAACTAGTTCATTTTGATAAAACTCTATTTTTATCCTTTTCAAATATGGAGTTTTTCAGCCCAATTTTTCCCAAATCATTTCTTATGATTTTACAAAAATTATTGATATTTTTAATAATTTTATCAAGGCCCGTACAGTCGATTTCCATCAACGGCCATCGAACTGCACTTACAGCGACCTTTTCCAAATTTGATTTGGGCATAATTCCAAATCCAACCGTTAGATTTCAAATTTCTAATATTCATTGGAAAGCTCTTTTCGATACGAACCCAACGGTTCCGGTTTTAGGAGAATCCGACGGCCGGATCTCCCGCAACATCAATTTGAAGTCATTGGTCGAAATTCACGAACTGCCGCGGCGGGGCGCGTTCTATTCAGGCCATTATATATAATATATATATGTATATTATATTTCGTCGATTTCCCTTTAAAACGTATTCTATAAATCGTTTTAAATTCGTTTTCAAAACAAATTCAACTTCATATTCAATTTCAAATCAAAATTGAATATTTAATATCATTACTATATAAATGATAATATTTTCAAAACGTTATATTTTGAAATCACTTCCTTTTCTATATTCATTTTAAAAACGAATATAATCGATATAAATATCGCTCACGTCAAAATGGCGCATCTCTAATCAACACGGCTTTATATATTTCAATAAATTCGTTATTCTATTCAACAAATGAATATTTATTCTATTCAACACATGAATATATATTTCTTTCAACACATGAATATTCTCAACAAATGAGCACTGTCAACACATGACTATTTTTGTTATTTAATATATTTTATAAAATTATGGTATCTATCGTTTGATTTTCAAATCAGACTCCAACCGTAAAGTAGTAAGAGAATGATTCCCTATGTATTAACGCCGAAGGCCGAAACCAATATCAGATCAATACCCAGGAAACCACTCATCTTATCTATTTTCCAGTTAGTTTCTAACTTTAAATATGATAAAGATGTAAATTTTATTGTTAAAATATTTCTTTCAACACATGATAATTTTCAACACACGATCATTTATTCTATTCAACACATGAATATATACTTCATTCTATTCTTTATTTTCCCAATTGGAATGAGGCCCAATCAATTACCATATAATGTTAATTATATGGATTCCATACAACATATGTATATAATCACAACAATAAATAATCAATCATCATCCAAAGTGCACCACACTGTATAAGCATCAAATATAGATATCTAACGCTTATAACAGCCTGTCAATCAATCGATCGATATACAACTAATCAATCGGGATGAGTGGACTTCAAATATCATCCCAACACCCGTGTGGGGTTTCAAATCAACAAACACATATTTTTTTTATTCACACACACACGTTAAAAACAATATTTTTAACGATAAAATATTTTTAACTATATAAATATTTTATTTCACGTCACACAATCAATTTTCATCACAACAAACAATCAAACATACAAGCCATCCATGGTCTGTGGATGACGGGTGTCGGTGCTGCTAAGCACCGTCTGCATCCTAGTATATATTTTTAACTAGAAAAGAAGATTTAAAGTTAGAAGTTCTCACCAGCTAGCTAAACCAACCCCGTGACTCTTCCTATGAAGAAATCTTCGCCGTGATCGCCTTTAATCACTTTCGTTGCCCGTAGCCACTACATATATAAAAATCACGTTTTTATATTGTTGCCATGTATATAAAAATCATATTTTTATAAACACTCCATATGGATAAAAATTCTATTTTTACATCGCTACTATATAGATAAAAATTCTATTTTTACATCGCTACTGTATAGATAAAAATTCTATTTTTACATCGCCACTGTATAGATAAAAATTCTATTTTTACATCGCTATTGTATAGATAAAAATTCTATTTTTACATCGCTACTGTATAGATAAAAATTCTATTTTTATAACGATGTTCACATAATAAAGATCATATTTTTATCACGCTATTCTCTATATAAAAATTATATTTCTATATTTCACATATGATAAAAATCATATTTTTATCTCGCTACATATATAAAGATGATATTTTTATATTCTCTATTATATAAAAATCATATTTTTATCTCGCTACATATATAAAGATGATATTTTTATATTCTCTATTATATAAAAATCATATTTTTATCTCGCTATATTCGTCAAAAACCATGGAAGCTTTAAAGCGGAGAAAACTCACATTTTTTCTAACGCCCGGATTCGCTGTTCTGGTTCCAAAATTTGCAAACGAGCTTCAATCTTTACATCATCTTTTTTTTAGCTTAAACGCGCCATTCCGGACAACTTTCGCCTAGTGGTCTTCCTTCCGAAAATGTGTCATTTCGCCGGAAATCGCGAAAAGACAGCATTTTAACAGTGTTTGGACAGCAGACTTCGGACGCGTTTTCCCGACAACTCCGCAATGAAAAATGGGATTATCATATACCAAATCGAAGAGAAAATCGTGCTCCTCGACTTTGGTCTTGAGGAACTTTGGCTAGAAACGCACGGTTTGGGAGTTATGGGCAAAACAATGATAGGGTGTTTTGTGCAAAACAGGAAATTAGTGAAAAATGTGATTTTTGAGTATGAGGGGCCCACGGCCGGAATTGGGTGGCCATAGGGGGGCGCCGGACCTGATTGGGCGTGGGGGACTGGTTGTGACGGTGGTGGGGCCGGCGGAGTGGCGGTGGTGGTGGTTTGGGGGTAGGGTTTGCAAATTAGAAGAGGGAAAGAGGAGGAGAGAGAGAGGAGGAGGAAGAGGAGGAGGAGGAGGAGGAGGAGGAGGGGGAAGTGAGGGTGGCGGCCGACGGCCTGAGGTGGTGCGGCAGCGGGGTAGGGGGCGGTAGCATCGGTGGTGGTGGAGGAGCTCTCCATTTTTAAGGAAAGAGGAAGAAAAGAGAAAGAGAAAAAGTGAACGAAGGAAAGGAGTAAAAGTGATTATATGCTAGTTTCTCGCCTATCGCCTGAACGCTAACGATCTCCAATCGCCGCGGATTTTGGACACGACATAGTAGACGTGAAGACGAGTCCAACGAAACAAGTTTCGTCGAATTCCGAGTTCGTTTGACCGTCCGTTAAAAATCACAAAAATGCTCAGATAAGCTCTAAAAATGCGATTTTGGCGCACCTTTTCTTCTTGCAAGCTCACAAGCTAACTCCAAAAATCATGCCCTCTTGGATTTAACCATTATTAGACGATACGAATCCAGAAAAAAAAATAGAATCGAATTCCGAGGTCGTATCAATAATGTTCCTTTGTAAAATGACTGCCCGCTTTTGAACAAATGGTTTTGCTTCGCACGGCCACATACTGACTCCGTTCGACGCGCACTTTGGAACTCAACAATAATTTGTCATTGTGAATCCATAAAAATTTATCTCGTCGAATTCTGAGCTCATATGCAAAATTTCACTTTTTAAGGGCTATGTATTGCTAACTGAAAAGCTTCTGCCAATTGCCACTATTCCGGATATCGGAATATATCGAAGCTTATACTTTTCGGAGTTCTAAACGGCATTTTGAACTCAATGGAAGTGGTTCCGAGTCCAAATTCATCCGTATGCAAAATATGACCTTTTTGGGCCTTGTATAATTTCCATAGCGATTATTTTGAATTTCCAACTGGGCATAACTTTTGATTCCCGCTATGAAATTTTGATTTTTCGGATTCATTGGAAAGATATTTTCAAATAGATTCTAATATTTTTGGTTTCACTAAAATCCGGTTTATTTTGAATCTTGTACATTCATTTGAACTTTGAAATCGAGTTATCGAACTACTGCGCCATTTTCAATTCCTTTTATAATTTAAAATAAATATTTATATTCTAACGTCTATCTATATAAGTATATACATTCTAATTCTATTCAAAATAAATTTCTTGTCGATATTATTTAAAATAATTCATTTTAAATATTCAAAATTCATTAAAATTGCCAAAATAAAAATTTTAAACTGGCTCGCATTTTCCGGGTTGTTACATTCTCCCCCACTTAAAACTTTTAGTCCCCGAAAAGGAACGAAGCCGAAAGTTGTTTTACAAACCAGCTCCACTTCCAGTATTTTCTTTACGGCTTAAGTTCTTCAACTTTTCAGTTTCTAAGAACTTTTCAAATTCTTCAAAAATTTGGCTAACACCCTAAATTTTCGAAAAATTTCGCCATAACCTCCCCTGCACCGGGGACTTCGGGATATTTCATATAGCCTCCTATGGCCCTCTTCAATCCAAAAGAAAAGGAAAAAGCCAAGCGGCTAGCCAGTCGGCTCATAAAATCATCATCACCCAAACAAAACAGTAAATTATGGTAAACATGTACCTATTTGTCGGGCAAACAATTTTATTCTTCTGCTCTAGCCTCCTTGCTATGACCTGTTCACACATTATATATGTATATGCATGCCAATGCGACCAATTTTCAATACAATTCGCTATTCGGTTCAATTAGGCTAAATGGTTCAAAATTTTAAACAAATAGACAAACAACACAACCAGCAATCAATTAGTGAATTAACGTTTCAAATTCATAATTTTGATACATATATAAAGAAAATCATGTTTTTGATGCCAAATCACACAATATAATCTATACAGTTTCGGTTCTCACACCAGTCTAATGGAAATATATAGATATCACACCTTCGTCACTCGAACATAAATACTGATGATGTCATGACAATTATCAGTACCATCTCCGGGCGACTAGAATGTGATTCTATATCTATCCAGTATATTAAACTTCGAATATACGTTCATGACGCGTATATGCAAAACCTTTATATACTCGATTGTCCAAATTCAATATAAATAAAATATTCAAATACGTGTAAAACGATTTAAATTTCAAAACAAAATTTGTTTTCACTTTAAAAACATACTCTTCACATTCGTTCTAGGATACTACTGATCCTATCTCTAACGAGTAATTCTAATTGGATTTTAATAATCCAGTATCTGATGAATTCTTTCGTATGGTTCTAATGTGTGTTGTTCTCGAGCTCTGTAAACCAAAGCTCTGATACCAAACTGACACGACCTGAACTTCCCCCTGAAGGAAAGCACGGATTGCGTTCAGGACAAGACGAATCCGAACGCAGACAGAAGAACATTTCATTGTTTATTACAACAATTCCATCAGATACAAGAATATACAGAGTATAAATGAATATTACACATTCGACAAATATCAGAGATTACAATAAATTACATAGCAGCGGAAAAACAATACAAAACACAACTAGAAGTAATACACGGATACAGAGCTTTCCGAGCATCGTTTCAGCTGTAAATCAGGATCCTGTGAAAATAAATCTGCAAAACCAAAAATACTAGCTGCCCGTGTCGAAAATAGGGGCACCCAGAGTTTAGGTTAAAACAATAAACTCCAGGTCAGTCATGTGACTGGTGTGAGAACTAAAACAGTTATTAATCTTTATTTTAAAGTTCGGTAAATGAAGGGACCACGCCGTATAACACGGAACGGGTTTCCTCCCAAGAATATCAGTGCATAAAACAAACAACGCAATGCTTTTTGGAAAAATGAAGCTATTATAAGACCCAAGTCCCATCACACAATGCAACGCAAGCCGGAGGATAAAGTTTTCCCTTATAATAGACAAACATGCTTGGTACGTTTAAAACAAATCATTTGATACTATAATAAGTGTATAGTGTCAAAACAATTTCAATCATAAATATCAATCATAGAAGGCATGGGTACCATATATCATGTCGCCATACTAGTTCTACAAATAAAACCGCAATATCACATATTGGAAATTGGATTTCCGTCATGAGTCGAGGCAAGGGGCAAGCTCCTCTCCGTTCGAGACACTCTAGCAAATGTCCCAGGACCGCACACAGCAATCCTTGGATCTTCAGGGCGGTCCTCTCTTACTTTTGAGGATTGGCAATTCCTAAGCACACGTTTCCCAGTCCTAACAGACCTATATCCGAGGCGCCTCGTATCCAACAACCACACAGGTGAAAAGTACATAAATGTCAGCCAGTTTAAGCACTGACACCACCCATAGCTAGAAAGAAACGTCGTGCTCTCCCTGCAGTCACTATCCCGTTTTTGACTCATACCGAGATGTGAGGCTCGCGAATTCACGCTATACACAAAGCTACGCCACACAGGCCGTGCTTTGATCATCAACCACAAGACTTTGCTTTTCAACAGAAGCCTTGATCAATTGCCACTTACGCGTGCCACATTGGAAATTCACTCCATGCGACTGATGTCCATCGATATACAACCTCTGAGCTCGTACGTCTCAGAGAAAGGCGTTAAGCAAGAGAACAAATTCTCCACTGCCAAACAGATGTGTATTTAATAGAGATCAATCAACACAATAAAATCCAATGTCAGACACACAGTCCATTTACAAGTTCATTCTAGGTCTGAACGAAACCGGAGGCACTTTCCTCGCATATCCATCGATCTCCAAGTACGTCTGGACGATCACCAACTGATTCCCTAATCTTGGGTGTACAGCCCAATCAAGATCATCAGTAATCACCCAAACGCTGTGAAGACTTCCGGTCTTCAACCACCGTCTTCATCTTCGACTTATCGTCGAATCGGTTATTCAGAATGGGTATAACCCGGCCTTTCCGAATAACCCGCGTATATAATAAACACGTGTTACACAAACACAACATACGCCTCATTCCAATTCAGAATATTCTTTTATTCAAATTTTCACACTCTTAGGGAAAGGTTCCCATTAATTTTATCAAAGATAAATCCTTCTAAATTTATTCTTTAATCTTCCTTTGGATATCATTTCCAACTAGTCGGGATTAGCGAACCACACCGAAGTAATTATTTGTTTTATTTCCCAATCCCAACCTATTCATCCCATGGAGAAAACTGGTAATACTCCATATCTAACACCACGGTGTATCGGTAAAATTAATTACCATTTCACGTTCAAATCTAATTAAAGATTTAACTATCGCTTTGGAACAAAACTGGTGGTACTCCATTCTCGATCACCTTTCAGAGTTGATAATTTAAATTATCAATTCACATTTCAATCTAATTAAATATTCATTAAAACTCCACTTCGTTTTAATCTTCACAAAAATCAATATCCTGTCTTTAACTGGGTTAAAGAACCAATGTCATCTAAAACATGGTTCACGATAAATCCAAAATCACATTCAAATTCAATTCCAATTAAATATTATTTAATTGGTACACTTCATTATATCTAAATAAAAAGATTTAATCTTTTTCTCAACTGGGCTTAAGAACGGTGTTAATGAAGACACCATCCACGACAAACCCAAATCACGTTTGATATTAAATACAAGGCTCTGAATAGAAAATATACCGGCTTATATTCAATATCAAATTCTGAAACCAACAAATATCGTATTGGAAATAACGATATAAAATATATCTTTCAAATTTCCACAACCATATCTGTATAATCACGAAACCCAACATCGAAATATTCCGAAGATAATTTCGATTCAAATCTATTTCCCCTTCAAATTCAATTTATTTATTTCAAAAATAACTTGATTTTAATTCTAGTTCAAAGCTAGTTCATTTTGATAAAAATCTATTTTTATCCTTTTCAAATATGGAGTTTTTCAGCCCTATTTTTTCCAAATCATTTCTTATGATTTTACACAAATTATTGATATTTTTAATAATTTTATCAAGGCCCGTACAGTCGATTTCCATCAACGGCCATCGAACTGCACTTACAGCGACCTTTTCCAAATTTGATTTGGGCATAATTCCAAATCCAACCGTTAGATTTCAAATTTCTAATATTCATTGGAAAGCTCTTTCCGATACGAACCCAACGGTTCCGATTTTAGGAGAATCCGACGGCCGGATCTCCCGCAATATCAATTCGAAGTCAACGGTCGAAATTCACGAACTGCCCCGGCGCGGCGTGTTCTATTCAGGCCATTATATATAATATATATATATATATTATATATATTTCGTCGATTTCCCTTTAAAACGTATTTTATAAATCGTTTTAAATTCGTTTTCAAAACAAATTGAACTTCATATTCCATTTCAAATCAAAATTGAATATTTCATATCATTACTATATAAATGATAATATTTTCAAAACGTTATATTTTGAAACCACTTCCTTTTCTATATTCATTTTAAAAACGAATATAATCGATATAAATATCGCTCACGTCAAAATGGCGCATCTCTAATCAACACGGCTTTATATATTTCAATAAATTCGTTATTCTATTCAACAAATGAATATTTATTCTATTCAACACATGAATATATATTTCTTTCAACACATGAATATTCTCAACACATGAGCACTGTCAACAGATGACTAATTTTGTTATTTAATATATTTTATAAAATTATGGTATCTATCGTTTGATTTTCAAATCAGACTCCAACCGTATAGTAGTAAGAGAATGATTCCCTATGTATTAACGCCGAAGGCCGAAACCAATATCAGATCAATACCCAGGAAACCACTCATCTTATCTATTTTCTAGTTAGTTTCTAACTTTTAATATGATAAAGATGTAAATTTTATTGTTAAAATATTTCTTTCAACACATGATAATTTTCAACACACGATCATTTATTCTATTCAACACATGAATATATACTTCATTCTATTATTTATTTTCCCAATTGGAATGAGGACCAATCAATTACCATATAATGTTAATTATATGGATTACATACAACACATGTATATAATCACAACAATAAATAATCAATCATCATCGAAAGTGCACCACACTGTATAAGCATTAAATATAGATATCTAACGCTTATAACAGCCTGTCAATCGATCGATCAACATACAACTAATCAATCAGGATGAGTGGACTTCAAATATCATCCCAACACCCGTGTGGGGTTTCAAATCAACAAACACATATTTTTTTTATTCACACACACACGTTAAAAACAATATTTTTAACGATAAATTATTTTTAACTATATAAATATTTTATTTCACATCACACAATCAATTTTCATCACAACAAACAATCAAACATACAAGCCATCCATGGTCTGTGGATGACGGGTGTCGGGTGCTGCTAAGCACCGTCTGCATCCTAGTATATATTTTTAACTAGAAAAGAAGATTTAAAGTGAGAAGTTCTCACCAGCTAGCTAAACCAACCCCGTGACTCTTCCTATGAAGAAATCTTCGCCATGATCGCCTTTAATCACTTTCGTTGCCCGTAGCCACTACATATATAAAAATCACATTTTTATATTGTTGCCATGTATATAAAAATCATATTTTTATAATCACTCCATATGGATAAATATTCTATTTTTACATCGCTACTATATAGATAAAAATTCTATTTTTACATCGCTACTGTATAGATAAAAATTCTATTTTTACATCACCACTGTATAGATAAAAATTCTATTTTTACATCGCTATTGTATAGATAAAAATTCTATTTTTACATCGCTACTGTATAGATAAAAATTCTATTTTTATAACGATGTTCACATAATAAAGATCATATTTTTATCATGCTATTCTCTATATAAAAATTATATTTTTATATTTCACATATGATAAAAATCATATTTTTATCTCGCTACATATATAAAGATGATATTTTTATATTCTCTATTATATAAAAATCATATTTTATCTCGCTACATATATAAAGATGATATTTTTATATTCTCTATTATATAAAAATCATATTTTTATCTCGCTACATCCATGAATTCCTCTTGTCTTAGGTTTTATTATGTGCCCTTTTGAAAACCTTGTCCTTTGTCCATTATTATGTGCCCTATTATACCTTAGTAAAAGTACTTCCTCTTGTCTTAGGTTTTATAATTCCTTCCTCCTTCGTGAGCTAAATCTACATCCATGAATTCCTCATCCTTGGGTTGTGCTCCTTAGCTAAACTCCTCATCCCCTTCCGTGTGTAACCATGTTGACAAATCTCTCGAAAGCTGCCTCCATCGTACGGAAAACCCTATAAGTTTTGAAAGAAAACTGGCCGTAAGTGAAACAACTACAGCTATAGATGGAAGTCGGGCACTACTTCGCCCTTCGATGAGGTTACATCCCAGAAAGCCAGGAGCCCCAGAGACTCAAGAAAGAAGGAAACAAGGACTCAACAGAGAATCAAAAGATGGTGCATATGGCTTTGGGGAATATGCCTTTAAAACAAATCTTTTCTCTTAAAAATGCTTCTTTTAAAACCGTTTTGAAAATAATTTTTCAAATCCTTTATCTGATCTGGTAACCTTCAGCTCTGATACCACGTGTAACACCCCACGTCCGTTAGTGTCACTCACAAAGGGAATGCACTAAGTTCTGTGGAGCATTTAAGGTAAAAGATGCAGATAAATTACAAGACAGACAAAATTAAAACAGTGGGAAATAAAACTTTTCTTTATTGATGAAATAGTTTGTACAACAATTGCTTTTCAATACCAGAGTATCATCTGTCTTACAAAATAAAGAAGCATAAAAATAACATTTGTATTCCCCAATGTAACATAAGCCATAGCAGCGGAAAAGAGAGTCTGCAGCGATATATCCAAGAGTCTTCAAGCTTAGGAGGAGAACTGAGCCTAAGTAATAACATTCCCTCCCTACGGACCTGGGGGGGGGGAAGACGGAAGACAAGAAAGCGAAAGAAAACAGAGTCAGACATTAAGTCTGGTAAGTTCAGTAACTTTCAGCATGTGAACAGGAAAAAGCAACACGACATGAATTAACTGAATATAAGATAATACCATAATGATAGGGATAACAAGATAACATAAGATTTATGCAAGATATGCTAAGGCAAGATAAGATATGCTTCCCTATTTTCTCTGCTTCGCTATTACCCTGTTATTCTGGATTCTATGTCCCTACACCACCTAACTAGTGTCCCAACTAGAAATCGGTATAAAATGATAACGTGGTCCCAATCCCCTAAGTTGTGGTTGTTTGCAGGTGTACATTTATTATTTATTACCTAGATCTGATCTAGGGTTTTCTATCGAGTGCTTCCTAGATTCAACTAGGGTTTACGCGACTTATCTAATGCTTCACAGATTCAGGGTTTATGCCACCTAGGTCCACTAGGGATTACGCTACCTATCGAACGATGCCCCTTGTCTAGGACACACTACCCAGAGTGGTATATGCTCCTAGACTTTCCCCACGTATGTGTCGCGAATCGTTTTATCGCTGTCTAGATACACATGTCCTGAAATGTGTGACCCGAGTCCCGTGGCAGGGCTACTCTAGAAACACGGAACTCGGTCGGGAGTTTTTCAGATATCTGCCGGTGCAGATGTTAAGGTCTGTTTTTCTACCAGTGGCTATGGTCCCACGTGACCCCTCCCTCAACTAATGAAAGGAAATCCAAGAAAATCAAGCGCGAGAACTGTACTTTTGCCACCCTATGCCCTACTTTCCTATTGGCCAGCCTCACCCATAACTAGATAGCAAGTATATGGTCTGTTGGGAGTTCTCTGCCTTTCCGCATACGTACAACAATTGACTAAAGATGGTAGGTAGACGACGAGTTGCTATCACAGGGCAAAAAATAGTCTCGCCGAATCACGCTGATCCACCCTAGTCTTTAGGTTGCCATATATTGCAACCAAGGCATACCCTTGGTTCTTCTAACGCAGACCTTAACCTCTGTGAGCCCAGGAGGATCATCTGCCACCCACAGAGGGATACCAAGAGTACCCTCACGTCCCCTCGAAGCCTCGGGCTTCGTAACCCAATTCGTTGGAGGCCTCTTTAAGATCAGATGGACGTTCGCTCCTACTTTTTATATACTAAGGATTACTACTTAGTTTTCTAACTAAGGTTTACCACTAATTTGTTGAATCATCGTTTTCTTAACTAAGGTTTACGACTTAGTTCATATTAACTAAGGTTTACTACTTAGTTCTTGTTCTTGTCAAGTTGGGTTGGTTAAGTGTCATTAGTCAATTCGAGTCAACTTAACCCTTTCGTTTTCCATATAAAACTGGTTAAGTGTTATCAGTAGTTCATGTTGACTTAACCCCTACCACAAACCGAGTTATATTGGTTAAGTATTTTCTTATTACTTAACCCTACCCATTCATCTTGTATTGGTTAAACGTTCCCTTTTACCTAACCTTGCCCATCTGTTTTAACTGACATGTTATAGCGGTTAAGTGTTCCCTTAGCTAACTTAACCCTAACATCTGTTTAATTAACATGTTCTAATGGTTAAGTATTGTCCTTTCATGTTTTTAACTTAACCCTGTTCATTTATCCTGCTATGATGACTAAGTGTTCCAAGTTTACTTAACCCCACCTTCTAGTCTTAGTTAACATGTTAAATTGGCTAAGTGTATTAAACTTACTTAACCCCTACAAGTCTTGTCTTGTTAACATGTTAAGTGGTTAAGTGTCCAGATTAGCCTAACCCCACTCATCGGATTTAGTTAACATGTTGAGTTGGTTAAGTGTTTTAGTTAACTTAACCCTACCATTCTTGTTCTAGCTTTAATTAATAAATTAAAGCCACGCCCACTCACATTAGACAGATATTGTTGCGATTACTGGATGTGCCGGTTTGTTCCGGGCAGGTTTATATCGCAACTCAGTCTAACCTCGGGTTAGGCATATTCGTGTTTGCTAAGTTCAAAGGGTTTTGATTAATTTTCAAATCAGGTTTTGAAAGTAACCATCCCGTCCGTCGAATAAGTTAGGGATAGCCAGGGAGAGCAGGAAACTTGTATTTTCCAAACCCAAGCCTAGAAACTATCCTCTCTGTCACCCTAGAACTTTCTGGTGTATGTATTATTAAAAGAGATGTCATTAATAAACCTTTCTTTTGTATATATAAATTTTTTTAACAATTTATCCTCAAAGTCCATTTTCCCTTTTTAAATAAATTTGGCCTATACCATATTCAATTGCCATGCCCACTAATGGACTTATATTCTAGGCCCAAATCTTGATTTTCCTATCTTATAGTTTATAGCAATTTAGATCCAACATCCTCATTTACAGTTCATGCCAAAACTAGATTTTTATATTCTAGTTTACAGTTTATGCCCAAAACTTAATTTGCATACCAACTACCTACTTTGTGGCCCATTTAACCATTTACCATTTACGCCCAATGTATGTAAATTATTCACAATTATGCTAATATACTTATCATGCTTAATTTAGCCACCCAATTCCGATTTAATATTCTAATTTCAGTTCATGTCAAAACTAGACTTGTTATTCTAATTTTCATCTTAATAGTCATGCTATAATGCATGTTCCCAAATTATGCCAATTTCCAAGTTTAGTCAATTTCATGTTTTTCCCAAAACGTATCCCCATCGTTCGTATAATCGTGATTCAACCTAGATTATAAATAAATCTAAATTCGTGGAAAAAAGGGAATGAACCAAAATGCCATGAAAGAATAGACATAATAACTGGCATAAGATGATAATTCACAGGCATATAGATCTGGTAATATTACGACATGAAAAGGGTTGAATAGTAGAGGTTCAAGAACATGGGTAGACCTAACTTAATAGGTAAATTCCCAAGATCAAGATCCAAGGATAACTAAAAATAAACTGAAATAGAAAGTCAAGCCAAGATCCAATACAACATGGTTTTGTAACTACAGTGTCATGGGCATAAATAATAATCTTATATCCATAGTCATAGGCAATAAATCCTCACAGTTAATGAATCACAGTCATAGGCGATGTTCATAGTCAAAGGAAAATAATTCTCACAGTCATCAGTCACAGTCATAGGCAATGTTCATAGTAAAAAAGGCATATGGTTTTAAGGTCCTTAGTTTCATAGTCATAGTCTTATTGGTCATCGAATCATAACAGTTATTAATTAGGTCCAAAGATATAAGCACTGATTCGAATAGAAAGATTTGGCATATTCTTTTCTCCTTTAATTTCATGTCACGAATAGAGGAAACGTTCAAATCTAAAAAGTAACCGACTTACAGAGATTATATTAGATTCGTAGAAAAACAGTCGTTTGAATCTTCACTTGAATCCTAACTTGTTTTGAATCTCCTCTTGAAAGTCTTGAGCAACATTTCCTCGTCTTGATTTATTTTATATATTATTTTATTTATTATTTAATTTAGTGGAGGAGAAGAAGCCATGTCCACCAAGAATCTTTGCAGCATAAGGTTAGAGAAGAATTGTGAATAGTGAATGAGACTAGGGGCTGTTTATATAGGATTAGGCGGACGAATCTAGGCAGAAAACGAGACCAGGTACATCAGAATGCACCTAGGCCCAAAAGTGGGTTTAGCACCCAGGTAGACACCCAGGTCGACTTCCTAGTCGACCTTGTTAGGGGGGGTCGACTACCCAGTCGACTCCCCAGTCGACCTGGGTCCTGGGCGGGAATTTTCCCGCCCAGCCCGCTTTTGGGTTTGAATTCGAATTTCGAATTCGAATTTCGAGCTGTTTTCCATTATGAAAATTCATGAAACTTCGGAGGGTCATATCTCCCTCATACGGACTCCGATTCTCGCAAATTCAGACTCGTTTCCAAGCAGAATTTCGAGACGAACGCAATGGAGAAACCTGTTTCCCTTAATTTTTCCTCTAACATTTAATTATACCTTAATTTTTGAAACTTAATGTTACAGAATTACGGGGTGTTACATTCTCCCCCTCTTAAAAGGATTTCGTCCCCGAAATCTTCTAGTTAGGAAGAATGTGTCCTACCATCCAATCACCCATCTACTCGACCATTCAATCACAGGAATTCATTGTCCTTAGAAAGATTTCTAATGCTTTCATGTTCATATGCATAGTGTGTGTATATGTCTTTATCTAGTGCAAAATCAGGCGGTCTACTGATTCAGTTGACCTCCTTAATGCGAATCATGTCAGTGCCATGCGTCCAATCATGTATGCAAGCATCCCTAGTTATGTAAATACTACATGCGTGCGTAGCCATTCATCTATATGCAACATCCATATAATAACATATCAAGTTAAACTTACAAACAAATACATATCTGTAAATGCAATATGAAAGCGTCCGAACTGATCTGATGCCTAATACGTATGCATATGCATTCACGAGCAACCATTAGCAACCACTCGCAACCATCAACCATAACATGTTTCAAATACATGTTTACATCCAAAAGAGTTTCTACCTAAGGATCGAAGATACGACCTAGAGGATATACTTTTGAAAGAGAGGAACAAGTATGCGTAAGGTTCCGACAAAAAAAAGAAATCAAGGATGCACCCTTAAGAAAAAGGGTATGATGCTTGTATCCAGTCTACAATCTCTTAAGTCACGTCTTCTTGAGCTTCACTCCACTGTACCTTAACCAATTTTTGATCGGATAACTGGCCTTCCAAATTCAACTGGATACATCTGCGTACTCATAGACTATTCTAACGGATTACAAGTCGTCGATAAATGCATTAAGCGATTCTAGATAGCTAAGCCTAACTGATCCTTTTAGGATCACTTGAAATCTCGAGGGTATTTCCAAGGCAAGTCAAAAAGTCTAACTTTCAGAATTACTAGCCAACCAGCCCATGCCTAGGATCAACTCATAGCTTATGGAACCAAAACATAAGCATTACGCTTAAACTCAACACTTAATGTAGCTGTTCTCAAATCCCTACAAACCAAAGTAAAACGGGCCGAACCACCAATTTGGATCTGAGACTATTTGGGACCTTCTACTATACTAAGGTGTAGAGATTCAACTATTGAAGCAGACATGAACAAATGCGAGGCGCTAAAACCAAAAGAAAGAGTTCGAACGGAAAAACTAGACTCCTCCAACAGAACTTTACTACCTTTCTCTTAGGTACGCTTAGTGGTGAAAGCATGTACTTGCCCTTTTGAAAACCTTGTCCTTTGTCCTTTATTATGTGCCCTATTATACCCTAGTAAAAGTACTTCCTCTTGTCTTAGGTTTTATAATTCCTTCCTCCTTCGTGAGCTAAATCTACATCCATGAATTCCTCATCCTTGGGTTGTGCTCCTTAGCCAAACTCCTCATCCCCTTCCGTGTGTAACCATGTTGACAAATCTCTCGAAAGCTGCCTCCATCGTACGGAAAACCCTATAATTTTTGAAAGAAAACTGGCCGTAAGTGAAACAACTACAGCTATAGATGGAAGTCGGGCACTACTTCGCCCCTCGATGAGGTTACATCCCAGAAAGCCAGGAGCCCCAGAGACTCAAGAAAGAAGGAAACAAGGACTCAACAGAGAATCAAAAGATGGTGCATATGGCTTTGGGGAATATGCCTTTAAAACAAATCTTTTCTCTTAAAAATGCTTCTTTTAAAACCATTTTGAAAATAAGTTTTCAAATCCTTTATCTGATCTGGTAACCTTCAGCTCTGATACCACGTGTAACACCCCACGTCCGTTAGTGTCACTCACAAAGGGAATGCACTAAGTTCTGTGGAGCATTTAAGGTAAAAGATGCAGATAAATTACAAGACAGACAAAATTAAAACAGTGGGAAATAAAACTTTTCTTTATTGATGAAATAGTTTGTACAACAATTGCTTTTCAATACCAGAGTATCATCTGTCTTACAAAATAAAGAAGCATAAAAATAACATTTGTATTCCCCAATCTAACATAAGCCATAGCAGCGGAAAAGAGAGTCTGCAGTGATATATCCAAGAGTCTTCAAGCTTAGGAGGAGAACTGAGCCTAAGTAATAACATTCCCTCCCTACGGACCTGGGGGGGGGGGGGAGACGGAAGACAAGAAAGCGAAAGAAAACAGAGTCAGACATTAAGTCTGGTAAGTTCAGTAACTTTCAGCACGTGAACAGGAAAAAGCAACACGACATGAATTAACTGAATATAAGATAATACCATAATGGTAGGGCTAACAAGATAACATAAGATTTATGCAAGATATGCTAAGGCAAGATAAGATATGCTTCCCTATTTTCTCTGCTTCGCTATTACCCTGTTATTCTGGATTCTATGTCCCTGCACCACCTAACTAGTGTCCCAACAAGAAATCGGTATAAAATGATAACGTGGTCCCAATCCCCTAAGTTGTGGTTGTTTGCAGGTGTACATTTATTATTTATTACCTAGATCTGATCTAGGGTTTTCTATCGAGTGCTTCCTAGATTCAACTAGGGTTTACGCGACTTATCTAATGCTTCAAAGATTCAGGGTTTATGCAACCTAGGTCCACTAGGGATTACGCTACCTGTCGAACGATGCCCCTGGTCTAGGAAACACTACCCAGAGTGGTATATGTTCCTAGACTTTCCCCACGTATGTGTCGCGAATCGTTTTATCGCTGTCTAGATGCACATGTCCTGAAATGTGTGACCCGAGTCCCGTGGCAGGGCTACTCTAGAAACACGGAACTCGGTCGGGAGTTTTTCAGATATCTGCCGGTGCAGATGTTAAGGTCTGTTTTTCTACCAGTGGTTATGGTCCCACGTGACCCGTCCCTCAACTAATGAAAGGCAATCCAAGAAAATCAAGCGCAAGAACTGTATTTTTGCCACCCTATGCCCTACTTTCCTATTGGCCAGCCTCACCCATAACTAGATAGCAAGTATATGGTCTGTTGGGAGTTCTCTGCCTTTCCGCATACGTACAACGATTGACTAAAGATGGTAGGTAGACGATGAGTTGCTATCACAGGGCAAAACTAGTCTCACCGAGTCACGCTGATCCACCCTAGTCTTTAGGTTGCCATATATTGCAACCAAGGCATACCCTTGGTTCTTCTAACGCAGACCTTAACCTCTGTGAGCCTAGGAGGATCATCTGCCACCTCATAGAGGGATACCAAGAGTACCCTCATGTCCCCTCGAAGCCTCGGGCTTCGTAACCCAATTCGTTGGAGGCCTCTTTAAGATCAGATGGACGTTCGCTCCTACTTGTGATATACTAAGGATTACTACTTAGTTTTCTAACTAAGGTTTACAACTTAGTTTGTTGAATCATCGTTTTCTTAACTAAGGTTTACGACTTAGTTCATATTAACTAAGGTTTACTACTTAGTTCTTGTTCTTGTCAAGTTGGGTTGGTTAAGTGTCATTAGTCAATTCGAGTCAACTTAACCCTTTCGTTTGCCATATAAAACTGGTTAAGTGTTATCAGTAGTTCATGTTGACTTAACCCCTACCACAAACCGAGTTATATTGGTTAAGTATTTTCTTATTACTTAACCCTACCCATTCATCTTGTATTGGTTAAACGTTCTCTTTTACCTAACCTTGCCCATCTGTTTTAACTGACATGTTATAGCGGTTAAGTGTTCCCTTAGTTAAGTTAACCCTAACATATGTTTAATTAACATGTTCTAATGGTTAAGTATTGTCCTTTCATGTTTTTAACTTAACCCTGTTCATTTATCCTGCTATGATGACTAAGTGTTCCAAGTTTACTTAACCCCACCTTCTAGTCTTAGTTAACATGTTAAATTGGCTAAGTGTATTAAACTTACTTAACCCCTACAAGTCTTGTCTTGTTAACATGTTAAGTGGTTAAGTGTCCAGATTAGCCTAACCCCACTCATCGGATTTAGTTAACATGTTGAGTTGGTTAAGTGTTTTAGTTAACTTAACCCTACCATTCTTGTTCTAGCTTTAATTAATAAATTAAAGCCGCGACCACTCACATTAGACAGATATTGTTGCGATTACTGGATGTGCCGGTTGGTTCCAGGCAGGTTTATATCGCAACTCAGTCTAACCTCGGGTTAGGCATATTCGTGTTTTCTAAGTTCAAAGGGTTTTGATTAATTTTCAAATCAGGTTTTGAAAGTAACCATCCCGTCCGTCGGATCAGTTAGGGATAGCCAGGGAGAGCAGGAAACTTGTATTTTCCAAACCCAAGCCTAGACACTATCCTCTCTGTCACCCTAGAACTTTCTGGTGTATGTATTATTAAAAGAGATGTCATTAATAAAACTTTCTTTTGTATATATAAAAATTGTTAACAATTTATCCTCAAAGTCCATTTTCCCTTTTTAAATAAATTTGGCCTATACCATATTCAATTGCCATGCCCGCTAATGGACTTATATTCTAGGCCCAAATCTTGATTTGCCTATCTTACAGTTTATAGCAATTTAGATCCAACATCCTAATTTATAGTTCATGCCAAAACTATATTTTTATATTCTAGTTTACAGTTTATGCCCAAAACTTAATTTGCATACCAACTACCTACTTTGTGGCCCATTTAACCATTTACCATTTACGCCCAATGTATGTAAATTATTCACAATTATGCTAATATACTTATCATGCTTAATTTAGCCACCCAATTCCGATTTAATATTCTAATTTCAGTTCATGTCAAAACTAGACTTGTTATTCTAATTTTTATCTTAATAGTCGTGCTATAATGCATGTTCCCAAATTATGCCAATTTCCAAGTTTAGTCAATTTCATGTTTTTTCCAAAATGTATCCCCATCGTTCGTATAACCGTGATTCAACCTAGATTATAAATAAATCTAAATTCATGGAAAAAAGGGAATGAACCAAAATGCCATGAAAGAAAAGACATAATAACTGGCATAAGATGATAATTCACAGGCATATAGATCTGGTAATATTACGACATGAAAAGGGTTGAATAGTATAGGTTCAAGAACATGGGTAGACCTAACTTAATAGGTAAATTCCCAAGATCAAGATCCAAGGATAACTAAAAATAAACTGAAATAGAAAGTCAAGCCTAGATCCAATATAATGCCAGTTTGGGGTACAACATGGTTTTGTAACTATAGTGACATGGGCATAAATAATAATCTTATATCCATAGTCATAGGCAATAAATCCTCACAGTTAATGAATCACAGTCATAGGCGATGTTCATAGTCAAAGGAAAATAATTCTCACAGTCATGAGTCATAGGCAATGTTCATAGGCAATGTTCATAGTCAAAAAGGCATATGGTTTTAAGGTCCCTGGTTTCATAGTCACAGTCTTATTGGTCATCGAATCATAACAGTTCTTAATTAGGTCCAAAGATATAAGCACTGATTCGAATAAAAAGATTTGGCATATTCTTTTATTCCTTTAATTTCATGTCACGAATAGAGAAAATGTTCAAATCTAAAAAGTAACCGACTTACAGAGATTATATTAGATTCGTAGAAAAACAGTCGTTGAAGTCGTTTGAATCTTCACTTGGATCCTAACTTGTTTTGAATCTCCTCTTGAAAGTCTTGAGCAGCATTTCCTCGTCTTGATTTATTTTATATATTATTTTATTTATTATTTAATTTAGTGGAGGAGAAGAAGCCATGTCCACCAAGAATCTTTGCAACATAAGGTTAGAGAAGAATTGTGAATAGTAAAGGAGACTAGGGGCTGTTTATATAGGATTAGGCGAACGAATCTAGGCAGAAAACGAGACCAGGTACATCAGAATGCACCCAGGCCCAAAAGTGGGTTTTGCACCCAGGTCGACACCCAGGTCGACTGCCCATTCGACCTGGTCAGGGGGGGCGTAACCCGTTTCCCTTAATTTTTCCTCTAACATTTAATTATACCTTAATTTGTGAAACTTAATGTTACAGAATTACGGGATGTTACATCAATGGAAGTGGTTCCGAGTCCAAATTCATCCGTATGCAAAATATGACCTTTTTGGGCCTTGTATAATTTCCATAGTGACTATTCTGAATTTCCAACTGGGCATAACTTTTGATTCCCGCTATGAAATTTTGATTTTTCGGATTCGTTGGAAAGATATTTTCAAATAGATTCTAATATTTTTGGTTTCACTAAAACCCGGTTTATTTTGAATCCTGTACATTCATTTGAACTTTGAAATCGAGTTATCGAACTACCACGCCATTTTCAATTCCTTTTATAATTTAAAATAAATATTTATATTCTAACGTCTATCTATATAAATATATACATTCTATTTCTATTCAAAATAAATTTCTTATCGATATTATTTAAAATAATTCATTTTAAATATTCAAAATTCATTAAAATTGCCAAAATAAAATTTTTAAACTGGCTCGCATTTTCCGGGTTGTTACAGTTCAAATCGCCAAATAGCGAACTGCCGCGCCATTTGGAGCTCGATTTTAATTATAATATAAATTATACGTTCAACTATCGTTCAAATAATATATTCGTTATTCTAATTCAAATTCTAAGCTGAATTAAATAACACCGATGATCCAATTCACACCATTTTATGAATTCCACTATTTCAGATTATTTCAGAAATTAAATATATTATTATATTATTTATATTAATTAAATATTCAATATTATTTAATTTGGTCATTTTAAATAACCAAACCATTATTTAAATAATTAAATAAATTATTTATATACCGTAAAAATACGGGTCGTTACATTCTTCCCCCCTTAAAATAATTTCGTCCTCGAAATTGCTAAGGTAGAGAACAAACCCTATTGACTAGTATACATTTATTTGTTTACTTACCTACTTTAATTTCAACTGAACCAACTTGGTTTCAATTAAATATTTATTTATTCCTACTAACGAAAATTTTTAAAAATCCTGAAAATTTTCTAACACCCGAAATTTTCGAAAAATTTCGCCAGCACCTCCCTTGTACCGGTCAATAGTTCAAACCCCAACTCACCTCTCTAGGCCCTTTCCTTTTCAAAAAGAAAATCAAAAAGCCAAGCGGCTTGCCGATTCAGCACATAAAACCTCTCATGGAAACTTAAACATGTACCTTTTGTCGGGCATACCATTATATCCCTTCCATCTGCTACCCTGTCGGTATATACAAATGCATTCCCAAACAAAATTCCAATTTTATCCTCAAAACCAAATCATTCACGTATCCATTCCATTTCAAACGAAGGTTCCATTCTTGATTCCAACTCCTAACTCATCGATTTAATACCATTTCAGATTTCCTATCACATAATTCAAAATTTGTTTTTACTTGATATATTTATATTCCAATTAATTGGTTTCAATACAATTCATATTTGCTTTCACAAATTCCTATTTAATTTGTTTTTGATTCAACAATCCTTTCTAGGGAGTTTTAAACAGTTTAACTTTGATTTTCACAAAAATCAAATAATTTTTTTCAACAACTTGCTTTTCTCAAAGCAATTCAAAAAACAAAATCTTTGGTAGTAATCCGTCACTTACAACTCGAAAATGAACACTGATGATGTGGCCAGTATCATCAGGGTTATTCTCCAGCTATCGAAGTGAGTTCAATACTATATCACTTTTCACAACATATTTAAACACTTCTATTTTGAGTAGGAAAAAGCTGACCTTGAGTCCTCTCTTTGTAGAAAGGAAAAGCTTGGAGTACATAGCAAACTTTGACTTTAGACCTTCCTTTGAATATGTACCTGGTTTGTTAGCATCCCTAGAGGTCGGCCTACTCTTTTGGACTCAATAGGAACCGCGCAACGTGAAGACCCTCAGCTAGTTAATGTGATGGATAAGCTAATTAGAGGTGAGACTTCTAGTCACCTCAATAGATACTCCATTGATGACAAGGATTGGTTGAGATGGGATGGAAGACTATGCGTCCCACAAGCAAGGGATTTGGTGAAAACCGTTCACGAAGAAGTACACCATTCTAAGTTGACCATGCATCCAGGTGGGGACAAGATGTATAAAGACATAAAAAGGGTTTTCTTCTGAAATGGCATGAAGAAGGATGTAGCTAAGTTTGTCTCTAAATGCTTGACATGCCAACAAGTCAAGGCGGAACAGAAGAAGCCTGGTGGTCTGCTTCATCCTTTGGAGGTCCCACAGTGGAAATGGGATAGTAATTCGATGGACTTTGTTGATGGGTTGCTTAGTTCAAGAAGGGGCAATACCAGTATTTGTGTAATAGTGGACAGGCTCACTAAAAGCGCTCACTTTATACTTGTTAAAAGTAGGAGGACTGCCTCATTGTTAGCATCCATTTATCTTAAATAGGTGGTTCGAGTGCATGGAATACTGTAACAACCCGCATCTCCGTTCACGCATGATTTTGTCCCCAACTTAGCCACCGTATAGGTATGGGGTTTTGTTCCTCAAAAGGCCTCGACTAAGTTTCGAGATCCGCCAACACATGGCGTTGCCACACAGGCTGAGCTAACCTCCCTACTAACACCGATATTGTCCCTACTTTGCCACCTCTCAGGTGTATGGTTTTCCATCACTAGGCCTCGGTGTTAGTAAGAGATGGGCTCTACTATATAAGTACTCACTTCACACAGGCTTCCACGATGTGGGACTTAGGGGTGTTACATTCTCCCCTCCTACAGAGCCCAACGTCCATGTTGGCTCACAAACACCTCACCCAGGCGCTGTGGTCCACACAGGGGCCACAATTCCGGCTGGGTATTGGCTCTGATACCACTGTAACAACCCGCACCTCCGTTCACGCATGATATTGTCCCCAACTTAGCCACCGTATAGGTATGGGGTTTTGTTCCTCAAAAGGCCTCGGCTAAGTTTCGAGATCCGCCAACACATGGCGTTGCCACACAGGCTGAGCCAACCTCCCTACTAACACCGATATTGTCCCAACTTTGCCACCTCTCAGGTGTAGGGTTTTCCATCACTAGGCCTCGGCGTTAGTATGAGATGGGCTCTATTATATAAGTACTCACTTCACATAGGCTTCCACGATGTGGGACATAGGGTTGTTACAAATACCCTCTAGCATAGTAAGTGATAGAGATCCTATCTTTACGAGCGAGTTTTGGAAGAGTTTACAAGAGGTTGTAGGCACACAACTATGCTTAAGCACTACTTATCACCCTCAAACCGATGGTCAGACGGAAAGGGTGAACAAAGTATTAGAAGATCTTTTGAGATTGTGCATTCTTGATTTTGGAGGAACATGGGAGGATCACCTTCCTTCGGTGGAGTTCGCCTACAACAATAGCTACCAAGCCACCATAGGCATGGCACCCTTCGAGGATTTTTATGGAAGACCATGTTGAGCACCAACTTGTTGGTGGGAGTCTACAGACAAGCTCGTACTTGGGCCTGACATGATTAGAGAAACTTCAGAGAAGGTGGACTTGATACAAAGATGAATGAAGACCGCACAAGATAGACAGAAGTCCTACGCTGATAAAAGAAGGACCGACCTTGAGTTTGAGGTTGGAGACAGGGTTTTCCTTAAAGTATCTCCTTTGAGGAATGTCGTTTGCTTTGGGTCTGCAGGAAAATTGGCACCAAGATTTGTAGGGCCATTTCCTATCATTGAAAGGATTGGGAAGATGGCTTATAAAGTAGAGCTGCCAGAAAGAATGGACGGAGTTCATAATGTTTTTAATGTATCTCATCTACGAAAGTGCTTACATGAGTCGGCAGAAGTTGTGGAGCCAAGCATACTAGAGGAAATAGAAGTGGAGCGAGAAGTGACGGTGAGAAGAGTTCCAACTAGTATCTTGGGTACAAAAGTTAAAAGGCTACGTAATCTGAAGTCAAGCTAGTTAAAGTACAATGGAGTGATGCAGAGGAAGACGCGACTTGGGAGACTGAGGACAAGATAGGCGCAGCCTACCCTTATCTTTTTGAGGGTACGCCTTTGATCTCTTGTTTTCCATAAAGTTTATGCATGCTTATATCTATCCTTTTAAGTATATCTCCACAGTCCTAGTCTTGATCCCTAGGTTGAAACCAATGGATGTAAACATGTATTTGAAACATGTTATGATTGATGGTTGCAAGTGGTTTCTAGTGGTTTCTCATGGATGCATATACACACACTAGGTACTAGATCGGCTCAGTCACTTTCATATTGCATAAGCATATATGTATTTATATATGGATTGGAACTTGATGTGTTGTCACGTGGACGTTGCATTTGTATGGATGATTGTGCACTCATGTAGAAGTTACAAAATAAGATTAGGAAAAATTGCATACATGATGGACTCATAGCACAGACATGATTCGCATCAAGGAGGTCAACAGAATCAGTGGACTGTCTGATTTTGCATTTGATAAGGACATATACACACACTATGCATATGATCATGAAAGAATTAGAAATCTTTTTAAGGACAGTGGATGCCTATGATTGATGGATGTTGGATGTTAGGATACATTCTTCATAACTTAGAGATTTCGGGGACGAAATCCTTTAAGGAGGGGAGAATGTAACACCCCGTATTTTCTGTTAACATTAAAGTAACGAATTAAAGAATACTTAATTTTAAAAGTGGTAATTAAGGGAAATGGGTTACTCCATTGCGTTCGTCTCGGAATTCAACTTGAGATAGAGTCTGAGTTTGCGTGAGTCGGACTCCGTATGAAGAAGTTATGGAGTTCAGAAGATTTCAAGTTCAAGCAGAAAATAAATATAAAAAATAAAAATAGTTCAAAATTCAAAATCGGCTGAGCGGGAAACTTCCCGCTCAGGGTGTCAACCCGCCTAGGGGGAGTCGACATAGGTGTCGACCCCCCCGGTAGGGAGTCGACCCCTCCCACATCCAGCTCCTGTGACGAATTTTTACAGCTCTGTGCTGATGTGGCCTTCTCTGATTGGCAAATGACTAACTTATGAGGTATTAGGGAACATGTGTCATGCTATGGTTGGCTAGATGACACATCTCTTTGGTTTGAGGGCTCTGATTTCTCCTAGACAAATCTAAAGGCTAGAATTGAACCTAGACTTCTATATAATCACCCCAAACCTCAACCCTAGAACTCATTCTATGAAGCCGTCATGCTTTTTGTCTACAAACTGGCCTAGCCTCCATCCATCTACCCCAAACTAGAGAATCAAATTAAAAATAGGAATCAATTAGAAGAACTAGAGAATCAAACGTCTACATCAAAGGATAGCTTTTCAAATTCAGAAATCAGATCCCAGAAATCAAGATCCGTCCTTATTCTGTTAGTACAGTTATTGTTTAGATGTGAACACCTAATAAGAAATCATGACTATAATAACTGGAACCAGAACTATGCCTAACTCTATTCATGCCTATCCTTTTGTCAATTCTGAATTGCTTATGCCTACTGGACTGTTGTGACTGACATAGTAAAACCTATCATGCCTATGAGACTATTGGGACTGATACCATTGAACCTATCATGTTGTATTTAATTTGTGGTTCTTTTATGTATGTAAGTTGCATGCTAAGTTATGTTCATACATGTTATATGTTTAGATCCAAGCTAGTACCCATGTTTAAGATATATATAAGTTAATGCTTATACAATTAGACTTATGCTAGTTCGCATGTCAATTGGATCTAATTTAAATGCAAGATCACGTTTATATGCTTAATTAAGTTTATGTTGTTCTATGCCGAATTATATTACACATATTGATCTATGTTGTTTTATGCCTGTTGGAATGTTACATGTCTCTTTTCTTTTCCCTTTTTGTTTATGAGTTAGGCTAATTTGTGAGCCTAACGTTCTATGTGACTTGTGCGAACGAATAATGGGGGAGACGTTGGGGGAAAATATTAAATTACATGCTATTGGCATGGATTGGCTCATAATCATGTAAATGATTAGTAGCATGAAATGACATAATTTGGACATAATTTAAAGGATAAATGGGACATGGCTTGATTTGACAACACTTGTGGATAATTTACATATAAACATGAATGGTAAATATGTAAATTAATTAAAAGATGAATATGCCTAACCCAAGGTTAGATTGAGTTGCGGTGTAAGACTGCATGGAATCGCCCGGCACATCCAGCGACCACAACAATATAGATCTAATGTGAGAGGTTAGCGCATTAAGCCCGAGGAACCCGAGGTTAGATTGAGTTGCAGTGTAAGACTGCTCGGAACCGCCCGACACATCCAGCGACCGCAACAATACATATCTAATGTGAGAGGTTGGTGCTTTAATGGGTGAGTTAAAGCTATGGAACTGACAGGCTAAGAATGGTAGGGTTAAGTTAATTAAGGCAACACTTAACCAATACAACATGTTAATCAAACAGATGGGTGGGGTTAGGTAAAATGGAGAACACTTAAGCGTTATAACATGTTGATTAGGAAACCCTAGTAACGGGGACCCATTTCAGCAGTAACCCACATAGATGTATCATGGAACCCTGAACTAGGCAGGGTGGGGCACGATTACTGGGCTGATTATAAGCGGTCAAAATAGCGGCGGGTGGTGCAGCAGTGTAGGTTCCGGCGGAGTATGGGCGTGCACGTACTCCGGAGTGGAACAAGCAGGCACTGGGCATCAGTAGTATACACTGTGCATCTAGAATTTGTGTCGAGTCGCCACCATAGGAATTGATACACCCTATGGTGGGACCAGCACAGGTATCTACAATCAAGCGAGGTCGAATGACACAAGCAGCAAATGCATGCGAGTAGAAGCCGATCGGGAAAGGGATCACTTTGTTATGAACACGTGATGGTAGTTGAAACATTCGTAGTAGGTGCAGAGAAATAGAAATGAGTGCGATAGTACATACAGTTTATCTTATCTTATGTTATCTTATTTCTATGGTATTGTCCTATGTTCAGTTTATTCATGTCATGATCCTTTTACCTATTTACATGATGAATAATCACTGGACTTACCAGACTTATGTCTGACCCGTTTTCTTTCGCCTTCTTTTCTTCCGTTCGCCCCCAGGTCCACAGGGAGGGAATAATTCAGCTTAATGCAGACCTTTTCAAGCTCTAAGAGAGTAGATGTATTGCTTGGATTCTCTTTTCTTGGGCTATGGCTGTGGCTACACTTTTATTACGGATTTATGCTGCTTTACTTCTATTTTATGCTTCTTTATGTACTTGGAGATTTAAATCAAGACAGATGTTTTGTTGTAATAATTTAGAAGTTGGATTTTGAGACAATTCTTGTAATGTTTTGATTGAACCACACTATTTAATAAATGTTTTTCAGTTTTCCGCTGTTCATATGTTTGTCTTGTAAATTATCTGTGTCTTTTACCTAAAATGCTTCACCAAAGTTAATGCATTCCCTTGGTGAGTGACGTTAACGGAGGTGGGGTGTTTTAGGTCTAAAACCCGCTGATAAGAATAACATGTTTAGACTTGTCCTTGGGACAAGAGGAAATTACAACGTATGGTATAATAAATGGGTAGGGAAACTTATTAATAGGCCTTAGTTAATAGAACTAAGATAATAAGTAAACAACGTTAAGTTGTACTGACAATGTAAAATGGAATTATGATTAAATGAGAAAGAATGAGGAAAACTTATGAAATAAGATATATTTAATTATAAATAGTGACTGGCATGTTAAACAGAAAACATGTGAATTGAGATATACTTAATTACATATTTTGTAAAACATGTTATTGTAATGATGAAATCAAATAGGAATATAAAAGGGATTGTGGATTACAGACCTTGGGCCACAATCTAGAGAATAACATGTTGTGGGCTTATTAATAAATTTAAATGGGTTAAGTTGTATAATTGAAATTAATAAGCAAGATAAACTTGGTAATTTTAATAAGAATTCAATATGAAAGGGAATAACCAAGTTAAATGGAAAGCTGGTGAGGTAAGGCAAGCGCGTAAAAGAATGTTTAGGCGTAGGGTCTAACAACAGATTAAAGTGGGGTGCTTGGACCAGTCCGTACGTTTGAGGGTGAATAACCCTATGGAGTAGATCATCGAGGTGTTATAAAGGAATGAGGGGAACGCACATTCATATGATTGTTCTGACGGCTCCGAAGGACTGGAAGGTGAAGCACGCGGCTTCCTGAGGTACATAAGGTGCTCCTAGTACTCCTCTATGCAGTGGCAGGTGTCTTAAGTTGTGTTCGCAGATGTTGGGTCTGCGCGTAACTAATTGGTGGGTGGGCCTTGACTGCAGAAGTAGCTATGCAGTCAGAATGTTGTGACGCGGTGACACCAGGTTGATTCGGCGGTTGCCTCAACGCCAGGCGGGGTCAAGACCAACAAAGATAGTGGATTGTCGGATACTCGTCATCGACAGCCAGTGGGATGCGAAAAGACTGGAGCTAAACCCAAGAAACCATTCACCTTTTGCTATCGGGGTACGGTGGTTGAGGGGAGACACCACATGGTTGTTTAGATTGTTTGCATAGGGGCAGTCGCTTAGCTCTTGTAGTCTTTACTAGTTGAGGGAGTGGCCGAGGTGGGGCCATAGCCACCGCGAAAACAGACCTTAGGTATATCTGTATATAGAGACTCTTTAAAGACGGGCTTGTACAGATATGGAAAAGCTCCCGACTGAGTTTCGTGTTTCTTGTATCGCCCTACCACGGAACTCAGTGCACATTAGAGGACGTGTGATTGAGGCATCGAGCTACAATTAACAGTATGTATGAGGGACAATCTAGATACATGCATATCTGCTCAGGGTGGTGTATCGTAGACTTGAGGGCGTTACTCCGGTATGAGAACTGATTCGATCGAGGGTGGCAATCCGTACGCTTACGTAGAGTAGTGATGGCAAATAAATGTTGGTTGTAACATTGTTATGTAGAGATCCATACGTCACTCCGGCGTAGGATGATGGACTGTATACATTTCAGTGGTATTACGGTGGAGACCGTGTGAGTAGGGTACCATGGGGTGTACCTTAATATTGGGGGTAGCTACATATATAATATATTAGGTTAATCCACTGGGAAGAAAATGGGTACGACGTGCGTGTAAACCTTGAGTGCTGATTACCCAAGTGACCTAATAAATAAGATAATATGATTGAACGGTATATGTAGGATTATCCAAAGTGTATAGTTTAAATCCAGTCACCAGAACTTGTGTTCTGACCCTCTCCTCATAACATACTTACAAGTTAGATTTGTGGCAGAGACATGATAGCCTTGGATACTGGTTAGGCAGTATTATTAATACGGTAAGGCTGTACTTTGATTATATTATATTTTATCCATTCCGCTATGAGATATTTTCTGAGCTCTGACATATTTTACGTCTCTTTCTTTTCTGCAGGACACCAGAGCACACCAATCCGAGTTTCGATAGATGGAATTTTGAAAAAAAATCGGTCTGTCGGAATTGCGGTTGTCATAGTGATTCTCAGGTTCAACCTAATTCCTTCATCCTATCCATTCTATTTCATCATAGATTGCATCTAGAGGCTAGATCATCATCAAGGAAGATTAGATCATCACAGTTGCATCGATTTTGGGAGCTTTCTATTACTTTCCAGATCTGATTTCACTGGTATTGTATTGGATCTTGAAATTGGTAAGTGATATATAACTCTCACACAGAAACTATGGGTATATGGGTAAATTAGGATCAAATTCATGTTTGTATGATAAATTCATGCTAATTCTGACTACATACCTTTAACTCAGATTTAGACGTCTTAGAAAAACCTGATTTAATCACATTAACCAATAATTTGTTAGTTTAATTATGTTTTTCCATATGCTTCAAGCCAAATAATGTTATATCCATTGATTTATGTTATTTTTATGATATATGCATGTTTGTATAATCGAAAATTGTTAAAGTGTTGTTTGTTTCCATTGAATTATATGCATTACCTAAATTTTTTGTTACAATTGTTTGGTGTAGATATTAGGATTGAAGAACAAAGCAAATCGGAGGTTCAGATGATCATATTTAGAGGAAACTTGGCGAAGGAGCTCCGGTGGATGTCAAGAAGGTGCTCAAAAATTTGGAGCTAGAAATTGGCTATCTCTATGGACCAGTATCGATCCATGCTTAATGGAGCAACACTAATCCATCGATGATCATTGGATTGCGTTGAAAATTGAGCATGGGCTAGCAACGTGACTTCAAAGCTGCATGTAAATTTTCATGAGGATTGGATGTAATTTTGGAAGGGCCGAAGGTTGGTTACTCAAGTGCATAAGTTAGACCGACAAGAGTTTTAGGACGATTAGAATTTTGCAACGAAATTGGAAGAACTTGAGGGGCTTATTGAGGTGGTCGAGTTACTTAGCCAAAAATAGCTAAGTATGAGGACCGGTACTGGTGGGTGATGGACCGGTACCTATCCATTAGGAAACAAGATGGATAGTCAAGGCATTGTGGTTTTGATTGTAATGGCTTCTAGGAGTTGCTGATGAAGTTTGGTGATGAGTGGACTTCGGATGATCGATGTGCCACTCAAAGATGGATGGTGCATCAATTTTGAATTCAAGTTGGAGTGGTCGGAGCTGAATTGATGTGATACTGGTCGTGGGATTATACACAATTCATTATGATGACAGATTGACTCAAGTGAGAGTTAATCATGGATTATAATGGAAATTGTTTGAGAAGTCACTCGAACTAAAGATATTACCATCGAGAAAGAAGGCTTGACAAATTTAAAGTGCTAAGAAATTACTAGTTATGTAAGGTTTTAGCGGGCTCAAAGACAGGGCATCATGGGGACACCCATCATGATCAGGTAGGTTCGTATACCCTAGATCGAGCTCTGGGAGTGATCTAGTGGTCTCGGATAGAGGCAAACTGAGATGACCCGAATTCCCGTTCTCACGGAAACAAGGTTATCTTTTGGAATATAACACAGAAACATATAATAGAAGAACAGAATTAAATAAATACACCAGAATGAACAACAAAATATACTGGATAAAAGTAATCATCAGAGTTACACAGTATACAGGATCTTACTTAGTACAAATACAGTTCAGCTATACATAAATGTCTACAGCGGAAATAAACAAAATATGTACAATAGGAGCTGAACAGCATAAAAAGAAATAAATGATAGAATCCATCTTCAGCTCCAGCTATCCAGAAAGAACCAGCTAAACCTGAATACAAGGCTGCCCATGTGGAAAAAGGGGCACCCGAGTTTGAGAGTGAAACAAACTACGAGTCAGTCATGGGACTGGTATGAGAAATCTACTCAACACATATATTTTGGCTAATCACAGGACCACGCCACTTTCATGGAACGGGTTTACTCCATTGGATTGCCAGTGCTTTAAAACAAATCTTTCTTTTAAACATCGCTATGCTTTTTATAAAAATGAAGTCGTTATAAGACTCAGTTCCCATCACACAATGCAACGCAAACCGGAGGATAGAGTTTTTACCTTATAACGGCCAAATATGCTTGATACGAATAAAACAAAGGCATTTGGTATTATTGCTAGTGTTTATATGTTTTGAAAACAATTTCAAATCATAACTATCAATCATAGACGACATGAGCGTCCCATGCCACTATGTCGCCAAATATCTATACAATCGAAACCGCACGATCACGTACTTGGAAATTGGACTTCCGTCATGAACCAAGGCAAAAGATAGTCCTTACCGAATTCGAGACGCTCTAGCCCGCCCCTCAGGATCAGAACGCATCAACCCTTTAGATCGTCAGGGCCGGTCCACCGATGTGGATTATTATGCCTGAACACTACGTCTCCCCGCCCTTTGGGGCGTAAACGAGCCAACGAATGACTCCATCGGACCCGGATCGTCCGATCAAACCGAGGCGCCTCGCAACAGCAACAACCACATAGGTGAAAAGTATATAAATGTCAGGGCTGGTAGGTCACTGACACCACCCTAGCTAGAAAGAAACGCAGGCCCTCCCTGATGTCCTCTCCCGTTTTAGGTTCATACCGGGGTGTGAGGCTCGCGAATTCACGTTATACACAAAGCTACGCCACACAGGCGGTGCTTTGATCATCACCACAAGACTTTGCTTTTCAACAGAAGCCCTGATCACTGCATCTTAGCATGCCACACAGGCAATTCACACCGTGCAACTGATGGCTATCAATCACCCAGAGCAAATTCCAATGTCGGACACACAGTCCATTTACAAGTCCGTTCTGGGTCTGAACGAAACCGGAGGCACTAAATACCTCGCAAACCCATCGATCACCACGTACGTCGGGACGATCACCACTCATTATCCATATTTCGGGATGCCTCCCAATCAGGACCTCGGTTACCATCCAAACGAGGTGAAGATCTCCGGTCTTCGACCATCGTCTTCATCTTCGAATTTCAATCGTCGGTCGATTATTCGAAATGAGAATTAACTCGGCCTTTCCAAATAATTCACGTATATTTAGAATTTCAAATCAATTTATTTCAATGGTTAAATTATTCGACAACACCAATTGTGTTCTTTAATGTAATTTTCACACCAAACACATTCAACCATCAAAAGCCACACAAATCAAGCAAATTCAGTTTATTTCCATTCCATATCGCTTATGATATTTTATAACTATTTATCGCTATTTTTATTTATTTTAAAATAGCCATTTTATTCAAAACGACGCTTCGGGCCATAAAGCGGCCGTGGCGCTGTTTTTCTTCAGATTTGATTTACACATATCTGAAAATCTAACCGTTGGATCTTCACAAAATTTACATCATTAGAAAGGTCTTTTCAAAACGAACCCAACGGTTCCAGTTTCGGGAAAATCCGACGGTCGGATCTCCCGGTACAATCGTTTGAAATTTCGATTTCAAAATACGAACTGCAGCGTCGTTATTCGATTAAATATAATTATATTTATATATATAAATAAATATAATCGTTTCTGGCGCTGTTTTTCTTCAGAATTGAATTAAACATTCCAGACAATCCAACCGTTGGATTTTAACAAGGTTGGTGCCGTTGGAAAGATTATTCCAAGGCGAACCCGACGGTTGAGGTTTCGGGAAAATCCAATGGTCGGATTTCCCGCACTAGTCGTTTGAAATCACGGTTTCAAAATACGAACTGCACGGCCTCGTTTCTTTTAATTTTATTTATATTTATATATTTATATAAATATAGTTCATTCAACGATTTCAATATCGTTTTCACTTCAAATATTTTTCTAACACCTTAAATTTTGGAAAAATTTCGCCATAACCTCCCCTGCACCGGGAGCATCGGGAAATCGCAAATAGCGTTCCCGGTCCTTCTAATCTCAAAAAGAAAAAGAAGAAGCCAAGCGGCTAGCCAACAGGCTCAAAATCATCACCCAAACAAATCAGTAAATGTGTACCTATTTGTCGGGCACAAAAATTTTATTCCTCTTCTCTAGCCTCTTTGCTATAACCTGTTCAATGAATATTGCATGTACATATATATACAGTTCTTATCATTTATCAATTTCTATTTGACTTCATATGTGATTTCTATTTGGTTTAAAAACTCCATTCATTCTAATGTTACATAAATAGGTGCAAATCATTTCATTAGCTAATTAATGAATATTTCAACTAATATATGTTTATTTTGAACAAGTGGCTATTTTTAACACTTCTCATTTCAACGATTTATGCATACAATAAAAATGTGATTTTTATTGTAAAACAATTCATTTCAAAACACTACTTTTCTATATAGTTCATATAGTCGATAAAGGTGTTTTTTTTTTATCAAACAATTTATTTCAAAATATGAATACCATTCAACACATGAATTCCTAAACAACGAATGAATATCAATTCAACACATGAATGTTTTCTATAGTTTCTATATATAGATAAAAATGTGATTTTTATTATCGAACAATTTATTTCAAAATATGAATACCATTCAACACATGAATTTCTAATCAACGAATGAATATCAATTCAACACATGAATGTTTTCTATAGTTTCTATATATAGATAAAAATGTGATTTTTATTATCGAACAATTTATTTCCAAATATGAATACCATTCAACACATGAATTTCTAAACAACGAATGAATATCAATTCAACACATGAATGTTTTCTATAGTTTCTATATATAGATAAAAAGGTGATTTTTATTATCGAACAATTTATTTCAAAATATGAATACCATTCAACACATGAATTTCTAAACAACGAATGAATATCAATTCAACACATGAATGTTTTCTATAGTTTCTATATATAGATAAAAAGGTGATTTTTATTATCGAACAATTTATTTCAAAATATGAATACCATTCAACACATGAATTTCTAAACAACGAATGAATATCAATTCAACACATGAATGTTTTCTATAGTTTCTATATATAGATAAAAAGGTGATTTTTATTATCGAACAATTTATTTCAAAATATGAATACCATTCAACACATGAATTTCTAAACAACGAATGAATATCAATTCAACACATGAATGTTTTCTATATAAGGAATAAATATAGTTTAAGCATATGAAAATAATTCAAACACACGAATATTATTCAAAATTTCGGCAGCATAACGGCAGGGTAGTTACACCGGCACCGTCCCTAGTACGGCTCCTCGCTCTACCTTAAAACCTCCCGGTTTTTGACAATGGGAATCATGCATCTAGTTCGCACGCAGGCGGCATGTATATATTTATTTCATTTCCACAAACTAATCCTATGTGGTTTCAACCAAATATTTCACAACCACAAATGGGTGTTTTTCAACCACAATCAACCAATATCAATCACAAACAATCCCAAACAATCAATCGCTATCAATCAATTTTCACAACAATTTCAACCAATAAATATCGTCCATGGTTTGTGGACGAGGGGCGTATTTATATATATATATATTATATATAGCAATCCACTTTTATATCAACATATATAATATTTTTAAATCAGAAATCTCACCAATAGCTATCCAACTGCACGACACTTCCTTGTATAAAATCTTCGCCTTTTGTCGCTTTCGCCCGTATTCTCTACATATGTAAAAATCGAATTTTTACGATGCTATTCAATATATAAAAATATGATTTTTACTTCGACTTTCAATAAATAAAAATATGATTTTTCTTTTCGACTTTCAATAAAATAAAAATATGATTTTTCTTTTCGACTTTCAATAAAATAAAAATATGATTTTTCTTTTTAAAGAAATCAGTTTCCAATACCTTTTAAAAATCAAAATCAGTTTTTACTCTTTTTATAAAATCAGTTTTTAACTTTTAAAAACCAAATCAGTTTTTAATTTTTAAAATAAAATCAGTTTTTATTCTTAAACTAAATCAGTTTTTATTTCTTTAAACAAAATCAGTTTTATACTTTTCTATAAAAAACTGTTTTATTTTCAAACTAATCAGTTTTAATACTTTAAACAACTCAGTTTTACAGAATAAATAAAAAAAGAAAATAAAATAAATAAATTAAAAATAGAAAATGCTCACCGATGTAGCTGCGAAGGGGGGGAGGGTTTTCTGGTGGCGATCGGCGGTTCAGGGAGGTGCGGCGGCAGGGTTCGAGGGTGGCGGCTTGGGTCTGGTGGTGTCGCGATGGATTCGAGGTAAGGCGGTGGCTAGGGTTTCGAACGGGAGGCGATGGCGATGTCTGGAGGTGGCGGCGTCGATGAGTTAGGGTTTTTTCCTTTTTTTTTTTTTTTTGTTTATTTCGTTTTCTGATAACTGAAACGGGGGGCCAAGCAGGAGATATAGGAGGGAAAGTATATTTTTTTTCTTTTTATTTTTTTATTATTTAATTTCGCAAATAGGTTGACTTTTACATACGACCTCGAAATGAAGCCCACCGCCTGTCGCCCATAACGTTTTACCCCCATTCCGAACACAATGGGATATGTATCGCAAGCTGATTTGATCGTTATAATCAGTTTCCTTTTGAATTTTCATTTAAATCACTATATTGAATTTTAAACGTACATTTCAAATTACCGGGGTCACATACTAACTAGAAAAATTCCAGAAAAATATTTTCTAGTTTCGTATTGACGATACGGTCCTAACAAAACTAGTTTCGTCGAATTCTGAGACCGTTTGCAAAATGGCCAATTTCCAGTCGATTAAATTCAACAGAAACTGGTCAAACGCGTTTTCCTTTGCCACGCTCACATATTGATTCGAAAAATTATGAAATTTGAAACCTAGCAATAACTTGACACTGCGGATCCAACAAAAGTGGTTTCGTCGAAATCCGAGGTCGTTTGCAAAATGTCCATTTTTAAGGGCCTGAATTCCATAGCGACTATTCAGAATTTTCAACTGGACATATCTTTTGATTCCCGCTATCAAATTTCGATTGGTCAGATTCGTTGGAAAGATATTATCAATTAGATTCCATTATTTTTGGTTTCACTAAAATCCGGATTGTTTTGCATCCGGTATATTCAATTGAAGTTTGAAATCGAATTATCGAACTACCGCGCCATTTTCAATTCTATATATAATTATAATTAATTATATTCGTTTTCAATTGTCGATTTCAACTCAGTTTTCATCGCCATTATTTAAAATATTTATTTTAAATATTTAAAATCCATTATTTTAGCCAATTTAAAATTTTTAAATTGGTTCAGATTTTTTGGGTCGTTACAATCTCCCCCACTTAAAACTTTTCGTCCTCGAAAAGGAATAAAGTCGAAAGTGGTTTGATAAATCTACGATCACACAACACAACAACCAATCCAATTGTTTTCAAAGTCACACAAATTAATTCCTATTTTTCTTCTAAAATCATTCAAACAATTATAATAGAATAGAGAATTAAATGGTGAGGTAAAGTATGGTAAATATACCTTGCACCGGAGTCAATCAGAGATATCTACTCGGCATCTGGGATAAGCTTTCTGAATGCTCTCCTCGGTTTCCCAAGTACAATCTCTCGGATCTCCACTCCATTGCACTTTGACTAAGTGAACCTTCTTGTTCCTCAGCTCTTTGGTTTCTTTGCCGATAATCTTTAGCGGCTCTCGCCTCACGGCTAATTCTGGAGTAATTTCAATGTCCTGTTGAGCTGCTTCTTCCACGATCAAGTCTGGATCCTGAACGTGCTTTCGAAGTTGAGATATATGAAATACATCATGCACTCCAGGCAACCAGTCAGGCAGTTTGACCCTATAAGCGAGAGTTCCAATCCGTTCCAGAATAGGAAACGGACCAATGAATTTGGGTGCCAACTTTCCAGTTTTACCGAACCGGATAACTCCTCTCATCGGCGATACCTTTAAATATACATAGTCGCCAACTTCAAAGGATATATCTCTTCTTCTTCTATCGGCATAGCTCTTTTGTCGGCTTTGAGCGGCGAGTAATCGCTTTTTGATAAAATCGACTTTGTCGGCAGCTTCTCGAATCATATCAGGACCCAACACAAGTCTATTCCCAGGCTCGACCCAACAAGCAGGAGATCGGCACGGTCTACCATACAATGCTTCGAATGGCGACATTGTCAGACTCGCCTGGTAGCTGTTGTTATAAGAGAATTCAGCCAAATGTAGATGGTCTTCCCATGATCCACCGAAATCTATAACACAAGCCCGCAATAGATCTTCTAAAATGCGATTCACCCTCTCAGTCTGACCGTCTGTCTGAGGATGATAAGCGGTGCTCAAGTTTAACTTCGTTCCGAGCTCGACTTGAAATGCTTCCCAGAATTTGCTAGTGAATATTGTATCTCTATCACTTACTATGCTGAGCGGCACTCCATGTAGTCTAACTATTTCCCTGAAGTAAATCTGCGCCAGACTCTGAGCAGTTCTGTTTGATTTGACAGGTATGAAATGGGCGGTCTTCGTGAAGCGATCTACGATCACCCAAATACTGTCATTCCCTTTTCTGGTTCTGGGCAGACCATCAATGAAATCCATAGAAATATGCTCCCACTTCCAACCAGGAACTTCCAGTGGTTGTAATAATCCAGCCAATTTCTGCTGGTCGCTTTTGACTAGCTGGCAAGTAGGGCATCGACTAACATATATTGAGATGTCTCTTTTTAACGACTTCCACCAGAATGTGCGTTTGATATCATTATACATTTTATTCACACCCGGATGGATACTGAGCTTAGATTTGTGGCATTCATCAAGCACCTCTCTTCTGAGTTCAGGAATTTCTGGAACGCAAATTCGTCCTTCTAACCTCAGAATCCCTTCGCTGTCTAACTGGAAATCCGAAGCATTGCCTTCACGAATTCGCTGACTTATTCCTTTGATAAATTGGTCGTCTTCTTGGAGAGCCGATATCTTATCAATCAACGAAGTCGCAATGATGAAACTGGCGATCATTTCATTCTTTCGGCTTAACGCATCGGCCACGACATTGGCTTTCCCTGGAGTATATATAATTTCAAAGTCATATGCTGCAAGAAACTCCAGCCAACGCTGCTGCCTCAAATTTTAGTCCTTCTGGGTGAACAGATATTTTAACGACTGGTGATCTGTAAACAGTTCAAATCTCTCGCCCAGAAGATAGTGTCTCCAGATTTTCAAAGAGAATATGATAGCCAATAACTCAAGATCATGAGTTACATAGTTTTTCTCGTGCGGTTTCAGTTGACGGCTAGCATAAGCAATCACTTGACCTCTTTGCATTAACACTGCGCCAAGGCCTTCTCTAGAAGCATCAGTCCAGACTTTCAAATCTTGGTTGCCATCGATGATGGTTAACACTGGAGCTGTGGTTAATCTCAACTTCAGCTCTTCGAAAGCCTCCTCACTCTCTTCAGTCCATTTGAACTTAGCATGCTTCTTAGTAAGCTTTGTTAAGTGACCAGATATCTTCGAAAAGTCTTTAACGAACTTCCGATAATAGCTAGCCAATCCGAGAAAACTACGGACTTCAGTGGGAGTACTGGGTTGTTTCCAATTCTGAATAGCTGTGATTTTGCTTGGATCCACAGCGATTCCATCTTTCGATACGACATGGCCCAGAAATTTTACTTTATCTTGCCAGAATATACATTTGGAAAACTTGGCTTTTAATACATTCCATCTGAGAATTTCTAGAACCTGTTCAAGATGCTTTTCATGTTCGGCCTTTGATTTAGAGAAGATTAGAATATCATCAATAAAAACCAGAACAAATTTATTCAAAACCCCTCTGAATACTCTGTTCATCAGATCGACGAAGTAAGCGGGAGCGTTACATAAACCGAACGGCATTACTAACCACTCGTAGAATAATTCGGGGCCTCTGAACGCTGTCATTGGAACACACTCTTCGGCAATTCGAAGTTGATGGAAACCTGTAGCTAGGTCCATTCGTGAAAATACTTGTGCTCCATTTAATCGATCTAACAAATCATCTATTCGTGGCAATGGATATTTGTTCTTTATTGTCTGTTTGTTCAGATCTCGATAATCTACACATAGACGTAGAGTACCGTCAGATTTTGGGACAAATACCACGGCTGCACCCCAATCAGAGAAACTAGGCCTGATCAGACCTTTCCATACTAGCTGTCGTGTTTGATTGTCCAATTCCTCCTTCTCTTTCAAGGACATTCTTCGAATAGCGTGAACTACCGGCCTTGCATTTGGAATCAAAGCAATCTTGAAATCTATTTCTCTCTGCGGAGGTAAGCGAACGACTTCCTCGAACACATCCGCATAGTTCTTGACAACAGGAATGTCTTTGATGAGGTCAGGAATATTCTCTATGACTTCAGGAACATTTTCTATTTGAGCTGGAGAAACATTCAAAGCTGCCCAGAAGTCTTTTCTATTAGCATTTTGACCTTCACACGGTATGGTTATATAACTCCCTAATTTGATCTTAGCTCTAACAACTCTCTCGGCGCATCTAACCTCTGCTTCATATTTGGTTAGCCAATCCAATCCCAGAATAAGATCGAATTCATCAAAATTCACGACTACAGAGATAATAGGGAATTTATAGCAAGAAAAGGAGACATGTACTGCACAAATCCAACTGAGATTGATAGAACCCTCGACCGGATTCTGGATAGTCATTGGTTCCTTAAGCTTCCTCAAGTTTAAATCAAGTTTCTTAGCGGCACTCTTTGAAATAAAGCTTCGCGACGCACCTGTGTCAAACAGTACTTTAACTGGAATGTTTTTGACAGTAAGCGTTCCTTCTAAAACATCAGCCCTTTCTTGGCTTGCTGAGGGATCAGAAGTTTCTGCCAATTCATTCACCTGAACTACTTCAGGCTTCCTCAAGAGCCAGCAATCCTTTGCAAGATGACCAGTCTGCTTGCATTTACTGCAACCTCTTTTCTCTTGAAATCTCTCTTTGGGTCTAGATCCCTTCTTTCTTCGTTTGTTCCAAGATCTACAACTTAGCGCCAAATGTCCTTTTCTATTGCAGCTTGAGCACGTGGCGGTCGTTGTTGGTTCTCTCCCGGATTCAGCCCTTTTTCTCTTGGCACTGGGCTTCTTACTGATCTCAGACCTTGTACTTGCCTCAGGATAATCAGTTTCCGACTCTGCTTTGTCACTAGAACAGACCTCTTCTTCGTCGCGCAACATTCCTTTCTTATGGAGATCTTCATACTGATAGGCCATATATATCATTTCAGAAAAAGGAAGCTTCACATGTCCCAATACTTTATTCTGGTATTTCCTTTGAAGTCCGTGAATAAATCTCAGATTTTTCCTCTTCGGATTTTCAATTAGATGAGGAGCAAAGTGAGCAAGTTCATTGAATTTCTTATGATATTCGGGAATGGTCATGTCACCTTGTATTAGATAAGAAAATTCTTCACACAATCTCTCGGTTGCTTCGGGAGGAGTAAATCTTTCTAGGAAAATCACTTTGAATCTGTCCCAGGTGATATCACCTTCTGGATTATTTTTGATGATTGTTTCCCACCAGATTAAAGCTTCTTCTTTGAGCGCCCAAGATGCTAATAACCGTTTCTGGTCGTCTCTCAGCTGGATATGCTCAAAGATTCTCTCGACAGAACTCATCCAAGCTTGAGTTTGAATAATAGATTCATTGCCCGAGAATTGTGCTCCACCCAGATTTCGATATTTCTTTAATAGAGCCTCTAGATCGGGTTCTGTATTCCTTCTGTTTCTGGCACTCATTTTTCTAGTACTTCTGCAATTAGCAGATCAAGTGTCAGGTCACAGAAAAGATATTTGAAAATATAGAGACAAATACTTGAATGTAAATGTGTCTATCGAGGTGTAATTACATCCTGCTTTACCCATACTAGGATATTACTGATCCTATCTGTATAGAGTTACCCGTCTTAGAACACTACTGGTTCTATTTCTGACGAGTTCGTTCAAATGTTATATTCCAGAACTAAGCTTAACCAAAGCTCTGATACCACGTTGAGACGACCCGAATTCCCGTTCTCACGGAAACAAGGTTATCTTTTGGAATATAACACAGAAACATATAATAGCAGAACAGAATTAAATAAATACACCAGAATGAACAACAAAATATACTGGATAAAAGTAATCATCAGAGTTACACAGTATACAGGATCTTACTTAGTACAAATACAGTTCAGCTATACATAAATGTCTACAGCGAAAATAAACAAAATATGTACAATAGGAGCTGAACAGCATAAAAAGAAATAAATGATAGAATCCATCTTCAGCTCCAGCTATCCAGAAAGAACCAGCTAAACCTGAATACAAGGCTGCCCGTGTGGAAAAAGGGGCACCCGAGTTTGAGAGTGAAACAAACTACGAGTCAGTCATGGGACTGGTATGAGAAATCTACTCAACACATATATTTTGGCTAATCACAGGACCACGCCACTTTCGTGGAACGGGTTTACTCCATTGGATTGCCAGTGCTTTAAAACAAATCTTTCTTTTAAACATCGCTATGCTTTTTATAAAAATGAAGTCGTTATAAGACTCAGTTCCCATCACACAATGCAACGCAAACCGGAGGATAGAGTTTTTACCTTATAACGGCCAAATATGCTTGATACGAATAAAACAAAGGCATTTGGTATTATTGCTAGTGTTTATATGTTTTGAAAACAATTTCAAATCATAACTATCAATCATAGACGACATGAGCGTCCCATGCCACTATGTCGCCAAATATCTATACAATCGAAACCGCACGATCACGTACTTGGAAATTGGACTTCCGTCATGAACCAAGGCAAAAGATAGTCCTTACCGAATTCGAGACGCTCTAGCCCGCCCCTCAAGATCAGAACGCATCAACCCTTTAGATCGTCAGGGCCGGTCCACCGATGTGGATTATTATGCCTGAACACTACGTCTCCCCGCCCTTTGGGGCGTAAACGAGCCAACGAATGACTCCATCGGACCCGGATCGTCCGATCAAACCGAGGCGCCTCGCAACAGCAACAACCACATAGGTGAAAAGTATATAAATGTCAGGGCTGGTAGGTCACTGACACCACCCTAGCTAGAAAGAAACGCAGGCCCTCCCTGATGTCCTCTCCCGTTTTAGGTTCATACCGGGGTGTGAGGCTCGCGAATTCACGTTATACACAAAGCTACGCCACACAGGCGGTGCTTTGATCATCACCACAAGACTTTGCTTTTCAACAGAAGCCCTGATCACTGCATCTTAGCATGCCACACAGGCAATTCACACCGTGCAACTGATGGCTATCAATCACCCAGAGCAAATTCCAATGTCGGACACACAGTCCATTTACAAGTCCGTTCTGGGTCTGAACGAAACCGGAGGCACTAAATACCTCGCAAACCCATCGATCACCACGTACGTCGGGACGATCACCACTCATTATCCATATTTCGGGATGCCTCCCAATCAGGACCTCGGTTACCATCCAAACGAGGTGAAGATCTCCGGTCTTCGACCATCGTCTTCATCTTCGAATTTCAATCGTCGGTCGATTATTCGAAATGAGAATTAACTCGGCCTTTCCAAATAATTCACGTATATTTAGAATTTCAAATCAATTTATTTCAATGGTTAAATTATTCGACAACACCAATTGTGTTCTTTAATGTAATTTTCACACCAAACACATTCAACCATCAAAAGCCACACAAATCAAGCAAATTCAGTTTATTTCCATTCCATATCGCTTATGATATTTTATAACTATTTATCGCTATTTTTATTTATTTTAAAATAGCCATTTTATTCAAAACGACGCTTCGGGCCATAAAGCGGCCGTGGCGCTGTTTTTCTTCAGATTTGATTTACACATATCTGAAAATCTAACCGTTGGATCTTCACAAAATTTACATCATTAGAAAGGTCTTTTCAAAACGAACCCAACGGTTCCAGTTTCGGGAAAATCCGACGGTCGGATCTCCCGGTACAATCGTTTGAAATTTCGATTTCAAAATACGAACTGTAGCGTCGTTATTCGATTAAATATAATTATATTTATATATATAAATAAATATAATCGTTTCTGGCGCTGTTTTTCTTCAGAATTGAATTAAACATTCCAGACAATCCAACCGTTGGATTTTAACAAGGTTGGTGCCGTTGGAAAGATTATTCCAAGGCGAACCCGACGGTTGAGGTTTCGGGAAAATCCAATGGTCGGATTTCCCGCACTAGTCGTTTGAAATCACGGTTTCAAAATACGAACTGCACGGCCTCGTTTCTTTTAATTTTATTTATATTTATATATTTATATAAATATAGTTCATTCAACGATTTCAATATCGTTTTCACTTCAAATATTTTTCTAACACCTTAAATTTTGGAAAAATTTCGCCATAACCTCCCCTGCACCGGGAGCATCGGGAAATCGCAAATAGCGTTCCCGGTCCTTCTAATCTCAAAAAGAAAAAGAAGAAGCCAAGCGGCTAGCCAACAGGCTCAAAATCATCACCCAAACAAATCAGTAAATGTGTACCTATTTGTCGGGCACAAAAATTTATTCCTCTTCTCTAGCCCCTTTGCTATAACCTGTTCAATGAATATTGCATGTACATATATATACAGTTCTTATCATTTATCAATTTCTATTTGACTTCATATGTGATTTCTATTTGGTTTAAAAACTCCATTCACTCTAATGTTACATAAATAGGTGCAAATCATTTCATTAGCTAATTAATGAATATTTCAACTAATATATGTTTATTTTGAACAAGTGGCTATTTTTAACACTTCTCATTTCAACGATTTATGCATACAATAAAAATGTGATTTTTATTGTAAAACAATTCATTTCAAAACACGACTTTTCTATATAGTTCATATAGTCGATAAAGGTGTTTTTTTTTATCAAACAATTTATTTCAAAATATGAATACCATTCAACACATGAATTCCTAAACAACGAATGAATATCAATTCAACACATGAATGTTTTCTATAGTTTCTATATATAGATAAAAATGTGATTTTTATTATCGAACAATTTATTTCAAAATATGAATACCATTCAACACATGAATTTCTAATCAACGAATGAATATCAATTCAACACATGAATGTTTTCTATAGTTTCTATATATAGATAAAAATGTGATTTTTATTATCGAACAATTTATTTCCAAATATGAATACCATTCAACACATGAATTTCTAAACAACGAATGAATATCAATTCAACACATGAATGTTTTCTATAGTTTCTATATATAGATAAAAAGGTGATTTTTATTATCGAACAATTTATTTCAAAATATGAATACCATTCAACACATGAATTTCTAAACAACGAATGAATATCAATTCAACACATGAATGTTTTCTATAGTTTCTATATATAGATAAAAAGGTGATTTTTATTATCGAACAATTTATTTCAAAATATGAATACCATTCAACACATGAATTTCTAAACAACGAATGAATATCAATTCAACACATGAATGTTTTCTATAGTTTCTATATATAGATAAAAAGGTTATTTTTATTATCGAACAATTTATTTCAAAATATGAATACCATTCAACACATGAATTTCTAAACAACGAATGAATATCAATTCAACACATGAATGTTTTCTATATAAGGAATAAATATAGTTTAAGCATATGAAAATAATTCAAACACACGAATATTATTCAAAATTTCGGCAGCATAACGGCAGGGTAGTTACACCGGCACCGTCCCTAGTACGGCTCCTCGCTCTACCTTAAAACCTCGCGGTTTTTGACAATGGGAATCATGCATCTAGTTCGCACGCAGGCGGCATGTATATATTTATTTCATTTCCACAAACTAATCCTATGTGGTTTCAACCAAATATTTCACAACCACAAATGGGTGTTTTTCAACCACAATCAACCAATATCAATCACAAACAATCCCAAACAATCAATCGCTATCAATCAATTTTCACAACAATTTCAACCAATAAATATCGTCCATGGTTTGTGGACGAGGGGCGTATTTATTTATATATATATATTATATATAGCAATCCACTTTTATATCAACATATATAATATTTTTAAATCAGAAATCTCACCAATAGCTATCCAACTGCACGACACTTCCTTGTATAAAATCTTCGCCTTTTGTCGCTTTCGCCCGTATTCTCTACATATGTAAAAATCGAATTTTTACGATGCTATTCAATATATAAAAATATGATTTTTACTTCGACTTTCAATAAATAAAAATATGATTTTTCTTTTCGACTTTCAATAAAATAAAAATATGATTTTTCTTTTCGACTTTCAATAAAATAAAAATATGATTTTTCTTTTTAAAGAAATCAGTTTCCAATACCTTTTAAAAATCAAAATCAGTTTTTACTCTTTTTATAAAATCAGTTTTTAACTTTTAAAAACCAAATCAGTTTTTAATTTTTAAAATAAAATCAGTTTTTATTCTTAAACTAAATCAGTTTTTATTTCTTTAAACAAAATCAGTTTTATACTTTTCTATAAAAAAATGTTTTATTTTCAAACTAATCAGTTTTAATACTTTAAACAACTCAGTTTTACAGAATAAATAAAAAAAGAAAATAAAATAAATAAATAAAAATAGAAAATGCTCACCGATGTAGCTGCGAAGGGGGGGGGGTTTCTGGTGGCGATCGGCGGTTCAGGGAGGTGCGGCGGCAGGGTTCGAGGGTGGCGGCTTGGGTCTGGTGGCGTCGCGATGGATTCGAGGTAAGGCGGTGGCTAGGGTTTCGAACGGGAGGCGATGGCGATGTCTGGAGGTGGCGGCGTCGATGAGTTAGGGTTTTTTCCTTTTTTTTTTTTTGTTTATTTCGTTTTCTGATAACTGAAACGGGGGGCCAAGCAGGAGATATAGGAGGGAAAGTATATTTTTTTTTCTTTTTATTTTTTTATTATTTAATTTCGCAAATAGGTTGACTTTTACATACGACCTCGAAACGAGGCCCACCGCCTGTCGCCCATAACGTTTTACCCCCATTCCGAACACAATGGGATATGTATCGCAAGCTGATTTGATCGTTATAATCAGTTTCCTTTTGAATTTTCATTTAAATCACTATATTTAATTTTAAACGTACATTTCAAATTACCGGGGTCACATACTAACTAGAAAAATTCCAGAAAAATATTTTCTAGTTTCGTATTGACGATACGGTCCTAACAAAACTAGTTTCGTCGAATTCTGAGACCGTTTGCAAAATGGCCAATTTCCAGTCGATTAAATTCAACAGAAACTGGTCAAACGCGTTTTCCTTTGCCACGCTCACATATTGATTCGAAAAATTATGAAATTTGAAACCTAGCAATAACTTGACACTGCGGATCCAACAAAAGTGGTTTCGTCGAAATCCGAGGTCGTTTGCAAAATGTCCATTTTTAAGGGCCTGAATTCCATAGCGACTATTCAGAATTTTCAACTGGACATATCTTTTGATTCCCGCTATCAAATTTCGATTGGTCAGATTCGTTGGAAAGATATTATCAATTAGATTCCATTATTTTTGGTTTCACTAAAATCCGGATTGTTTTGCATCCGGTATATTCAATTGAAGTTTGAAATCGAATTATCGAACTACCGCGCCATTTTCAATTCTATATATAATTATAATTAATTATATTCGTTTTCAATTGTCGATTTCAACTCAGTTTTCATCGCCATTATTTAAAATATTTATTTTAAATATTTAAAATCCATTATTTTAGCCAATTTAAAATTTTTAAATTGGTTCAGATTTTCTGGGTCGTTACACAAACATACATAAGATGGATGTATGGTAGTCTGACTAGAACCGGGGTTTTCAATTAGACCTTGACGGAGGACAACTGCCGGTCATTCGATGATTGATGTATTCAAGGCTTTAGTCTGTGAGAGTTGGGATATTGGTTGCTACAGATGTTATGGTTGATTTTGTGTTTACTTCTCTATTTCTTTGGGTAGGCTATCATCGTAGGTCGTCGAAGAGAAGTGGGATTGGGGTATGTCCTTTCTTATTCTGTAGTGACCTACGATACATGATTATCTTATGCTAGTTCTAAGGTTGTTAAGACGGATCGGATGATTGAACCTTCCACACTCTGTACTCTGTGTAACTGTTCTTAATTATTTCATCGCTCACTAAGACTGTTGTCTGATTCAAGATTTTATGTTTCCCTCTTATTACCTTGGGATGCTCATCAATGTTGGTGGTCAGAAGACTGAGATAGATAGCAAGTAGCAGGATTTCGTGCTGATGATGCTGTGTGGTGATGAGCAGGAGGTTGGCATACTATAACTATGCTATCTAGGAGTTTCTTATGAAGTTTGGTGATGAATGGACTTTGCATGATTGATGTGCAATGTAACACCCCATATTTCTTAATGTTACTCGTATGAAGATTTCATTAAGAAATATGAAGCGTATAGGTATAAAATAACTTCACAGATACTAAAATTCACAAGATAGCATATAAAAACATAGCAGTACTTAAAATTTTATTTAAAGCAAAATGGAAAGCATTATTACATCATAGATTGTACTTTATCATAAAAACCATAATTGTTTTATGAAAACAACATAATCAGAGTAGTAAATAAAACTTCCCTCTCAAAATCAAATACAGAAATAAGTCAAACACGGAACAAACATGTAAAAGTAGAGAATAAGGCAAATGAGAATATCCAAAGAGCCAAGCTGGGCCAAAAGTTTATCAGTTACTAGATCCTCCACCCTGAGAACCTTGGGGGGAAATGAAGGAAGAAGAGAGAAAGAAATCTAGTCAAACATAAACCTTGGTGAGTTCTGTGATTACTAGCATGGGTGATAAAAGAGGAAATCTAGACAGAATAATAGTTTAAAGCACAACATAGTAAATAAGAAAGGCAAGGATATAGTCGATTGTCAAATCATTCGATTTCTTCACCATTTGACGCAACTCATAATTCTACCCCTCGATCAGCTCCTATACCCAATTTGGGCTATGGTCTCGGGTTTATCGGGCCTGATACATCCACTCTAAGGGCATAGCGTAAATTATTGGAGTCACAACGTCTTATTTTCGTGTATCGACACGATGCACGCTCACCCCCTCCCCCCCGGTCGGAACGCATTTGTACCCGCTTCGTTTAGACCTCTTACTACCCAGTACAGTATAATCGTTCGTTCACCTCCTCGTGAAACCTCGGTGTAGTATGATAAAAAGAAATATCGATTGATATCGATCCTCAACCAAAAATGCAATTTGACATTAGTCACCCATAGACTTAGTTCCCAATTTAATTTACTAGAGCAAAAGCTATCATGGAATTATTATTAACCAGTTAGCTGCCCGAGACCATTGTAGAATTGTCAACAAATGCCTAGGTCACTATAAATTGATTATTTTTAATTGGGCTCTTATTTTCCTTAATCATCCTACCTCTACTGCTGGAACGGACCACTCCTACGAGGCCCTTATTTTCCCTAATCATCCATTGTTGCTGAAGCAGACTCCTACCATATATTTTCTTAATATGTCTCTAATTTTCCGTAATTAGCTTGTGCTACCGGAACGGACCACTACTATGCATTCTTATTAATTTGTTTATTTTAAACTTAACACCCAATTTAAGTTTATTAATAAGACAACTTTCTTCATGTAACTTTTTGTCCTATTATAGGTTGCATGTAAACTTCAATGTGCAAGTTGTCTATATACATAATTTTTGTTTAAATTCATTATACAACCCAACCCCCGCTATTTAGTGTAACGACACGCATTTTGCCCAACCTTAATCGATCGCAAAATCGACTAAAACCGTTCAAAATCCGCATACGTTAACTTTGGGAATACAATACATTAGAACAACAACAGCAGACTTTTATTATATCATGATAATATAACATCAGAGTACAGAATATATCAGACTACATCGAAATTAAAATACAGCGGAAGAAAATTTTACAATAATTTAATACAATACAGCGGAAACAATGAAATGGATACAGCGTAAGATAACTATGCTCTGGACACAGCTTTAAGCTTCAATCCAGCATCCTGCTCGAGATAAGAACCTATAGACAAACTACTCGACTGCCCGTGTGGAAAGAGGGCACCCGAGTTTGTAAAGGTGAAAACAAACAATGGGTCAGTCACGGTACTGGTGTGAGAATTCTTAGCTAATTTAACTAATAATAATAAGGCAAATCCAAGGACCACGCCGCTAACACGGAACGGGTTTACTCCAATGGATTGCCGGGGCATAAACTAAAGTTAATCGTTAAAACAACACAATGCTTTTTAGAAAAATGAAACCATCATAAGACCCAAGTCCCATCACACAATGCAACGCAAACCGGAGGATAGGGTTTTACCTTATAATGGTAAAAAATGCTTGATACGATAAAAACGATATCTAATATTAGTGTGTATATGTTTTAAAACATTTCAATCATAATGTATCAATCCTAGGACACATAGATACCATAATACTATGCTTCCATACTAGTAATACAATCAAAACCGCATGGGGCGTATTGGAAATTGAGTTTCCATCATGAGTCAAGGCTAGGGAGGAGCTCCTTACCGATTCGAGACACTTTAGCTAATGTCTCAGGATCCCCCGCAGTGAACCCTTGGATAGCTGCAGGGCCGGTCCACACATACAGCTTCGTGGATTGGCAATTCCTAAACACACGTTTCCCGGTCCTATAGGACCTATCATCTGAGGCGCCTCATTCCATCATCCACATAAGTAAAATGTCGGGCCGTGTTAAAACCCAAACACCACTTCTAGCTAGAAAGAAACGTGCTGCTCTCCCTGCGTTCCCTTCTCCCGTTTTAGACTCTGCCGGTGTGTGAGGCTCGCGAAGTCACGCTATACACAAAGCTATGCCTAAACATGCCATGCTTTGGTCATCCCATAAGGCCTTCTTTTCAACAAAGCCTTGATAATCTTCATCTTAGCGTGCCACGCTGACAATTCACGCCATGCGATTGATAACTATTAATACACAACCTCTAAGGGTATTGAGCAAGAGAATAAATTCTACGCCACCAACGATTGTATATTAATAGAAATCAATTTACATAGAACAAAATTCAACGTCAGACACACATTCCATTTATAAACTTATGCTCTTGGTCTGAGCGAAAGCCAAATCCGTACAAATCAACACTATGTCCGGATAACTACCATCTTAGCCCCGTCTTGGGAGCAAATCAATCAAGGGCCTCAACACTAGTTACCCATTCGATGTGAAGACCGTCGGTCTTCAATCGCCGTCTTCAATTCTTCGAACGTCGTATCATTATTTGGAATGAGAGTAAACTCGGACTTTCCAAATAACTCGCGTGATTTAAATTTGTAAACCATTTCATATCGTCGTTAATAATTTATAACGATCTATCGCTATTTTTACTTTACATACACATCCTAAACATAACAATGTATATTTTCCTCTTCCATTTTTCAATTTACACCAAATGTATATTTGGTTTCATATTTTCTTTCTAATGAAAATCCATTCATTAGAAATGTAAATTTCTAATCTTATTATTTATATTGAAAAATGTAATTTTGTATTCCTGTGTTATTTACATTGAGAAATGTAAACTTATACTTCAATATATTATTATATTGAAAATGTAACTTTTATTTCATATTCTATTTACATTGGAAAATATAAATTCCTAATCATTCTTTTGTTTACATTGAAAAATGTAAACTCTTTTATTTGCATATATAAATATAATTTCTATTTCATCCTTATTTACATTGAAAAATGTCGGTTTCTATATTACACCAATTACATATAAAAATGTAACTTCCTATTTTCCTTTTATTTACATTAAGAAAAATGTAACTTTTCTAATATTTACACTAAGAAAAATGTAAAACTTTTATAATCCTTATCTTATTTTATTAACAATGCAACTTTCTTTTATAACAAACTTGGAGGTGAAAATATTCATTTCATTATTAACACATAACGGTGTGAAAATAACGTCAATTTCTAAGTTATCCATTTATATTTTAATATGGGCCAGACCTCTCACATTAGGCCTACAACTTGTGGATGCTGGATAGGCCGGTCGGTTCCGGGCAGACTTCTCCCACAAGTTGGGCTTAACCTCGTGTCTTGGCCCAATTTGTATTTGCGCGCTTGGACCTCTCACATTAGACCCAACATTTGTGGCTGCTGGATATGCCGGTCGGGTCCGGGCAGACTTCCACCACAAATGTGACCTAACCTCGTGTCCAAGTATAATTTTTAATTAATAATTATAATTAATTTTTTTCTTTTTCAAAACCTGTCATTATTTGAAATTATCCTTTCCATTAAAGAATCTTAATTTTAAGGTATTCTTTATTTCAAAATCTCTTGATTTCAAGTATCTTAATTTTAAGGTATTCTTTATTTCAAAATCTCTTGATTTCAAGTATCTTAATTTAAATTGTAACTTTCCCTATTTCTATGATTTTCTAATAAAAATCTTTTCAAGATGTACAATTTGAAAACCATATCTTTTTAATTTAATATATCGACGCCAAAGATGTAATCTTCCTAAACCAACGTCAATTAATATCATTGATTGAATTTAAAATAAAAACATTCCTTTATTTCAAAATTTATAACATTATGAAACCAAAATCTTCTTAATTTAACACATTGACAATTAACAAGGTAATCTCTTTAAATTCTAACTTTGTCTACTATCGTAAATGACATACTTTTATATTGACATAATTGACATACAAAAAATGGAATTCTATTACAGTGCAAATTCTCTCTTCTAATTACATATAAAAATGTAATAATTTTTTTTATTTATTTACGCGGTATAAATTATACTTTTGTTTACATATAAAAAGGAAATTTTATTTATCATGTGAATTCCCAACTTCTAAAAATGTAATTTTTAGTTAACATGCAAATCATACTTTTATTTACATATAAAAAGGAAATTTTATATGCGATAAAATTTCATGTCTTTTCCTTACATAAAAATGTAATTATATTTTCAATATAAATTCCACTTTTTAATTACATAATAAAATGTGTTATATTTTCAATGCACTTAAACATGATTATATTACATATACAATCCATGATTCTAATATTCATATATTTCATATGCAATATATGACGTCAAATATGATTGTGTTTCATATGCGATACATGACATCAAAACGCGACTATATTTCAAGTTTCTAAACAAACACTAAAAATACGTTTATTTTCATGTTTCATTTCGACAACAAAAATATGAACATTTCATTTCAACAACAAAATAATGATTATTTTTGTCGTTTCAGTTCAACAACAAAAATATGATTATTTTTGTCGTTTCTAATTTCTATCAAAAATATTATTATTTTTGTCGCTTCAACTTTTTATCAAAAATGTTGTTATTTTTGTCGCTTTAACAAAAACGATACTTTGGTTTTAACAAAAATGATGCTTTGGTCTCAATAAAATCAATACCCTTTTATTTCAACAAACAATACTTCTTAATGTGAACAATTCTATATAAACTAACCAAGTTAAAAATTTAATATTTTTTTTTATAAACAAAATTTTATGTACAAATCAATATTCAAAAATTGAATCTTTCATTACAACAAATCTTATGTAAACAATTAAAAATTGAATCTTTCCATGGCGACAAATCTTATGATGTATAGAACTAAAAAAAAAAAAAAAAATAGCAGCGCGCGTATAGATCAAAATTCTGGTTTAATCTAAATTACCAACCGCGATGTTTAATATCAGATCCATACAAATCCAAACGATAAAATGACAGATCTTCTCAATACAACGCAATACAATACCATACAATCCATCAAAACAATCCACACAATACATCACAGCATAGATCATACAGATAATTATTTAACAAATTAGAATGATTAACTAAATAAATTTAAATTGTGAAAATCAGAGATTCTCACATATACAGATTTATTATCTAAGAAAGATAATTTAATTTAATTTAATTAAGTTCAGAATATCTCACCTCGCTTTTAACTGAATTCCTGTTCGCATTCAAAATTTACTGAAAATTCAATTGTCTATTTTTCAGGTCTGGTCAGCGTCATCGCGAAGGTCTCGGTCTCATGATCGTGCCGCACCTGAAATCGTTCAAATACGAGTCCGTACGAGCAAGATACAAGTTAATTTAGATTGACAAAATTGAATTAGATTAATTAGTCAACTGTAATTAGGAAAAGTCAACCCACCCTTAATCATCTTCACCATCCACGTTTCAGCCGTTACTTTATGCTATTAGAACCCATTTTGTTCCAAATTAGGTTTGAATTTATCTCGAAATTGGTGCAACTAGAAGTCGATCGGAAGGTGGCAAATCGGAGAGGAAGGAGGGAGCTACATACGCCTGAAGTGAAGGAGGGTGCGGTGGGCCCTGGTGGGGTGCGAAGGGCTGAATAGGCGGCGGGTTTAGGGTGTCCTTCCGGGTAAAATACTCCACTAAATCCCATCATCGCCGTATGGAATCAAAGCTTGAGAGATGCTCTTCAATTTGGTGATGGGGTTGGGTTCTAATTCAAAGTGGATTGGAAAATATTGAGGCATGAAATTCGAACTTTTTCAGCCATTCACAGAAGAGGCCGGCGGCTGGACATGTAATTAGGGTTTAGGATTTGATTAAACTAGTATTTATAATATTATAATGTTCACTAATTACCCATTAAGGCCCGTTTTGGCCCGAACTCAGAATTAGGCATGCTTACTGTCGTTCTTAAGGTTTTGATTCCTTCTGAACGCGATGGGACCTGTTTCGAGGCCCAATTCTGATGTCTATTGCGTTTTATTTAAAAATTACAATATTAATTAAATAATTGAGTTTCTACCGTACTTTTAAATACGCTGGGGCCACAAATTAATTTCAAAAATTCTCGAAAAATATATTTAGCTATGTTTTGACGCTGCGAACCCAGAAAAATTCATTTCGTTCAATTCTGAGCCCGTATGAATTTTTAATGAATTTTAAAAGTCAAAAATTGTCCGTTTACACTGAAAAATCAATTATAATTATATATTAATTCTAAAAATTAAACTTAACTATATTTTGACATTCTGAATCCAACAAAAGTGGTTTCGTCGAAAACAGTGGTCGTTTGAAAAATGACTATTTTCAAGGCGTATACATTCACTATTAGAAATACATTTTTATACCAATAATTTCCGTAACTCGAAATATATAAGTGTTTACTGTTTTTCAATGTAGAAACATCATTCTGAACTCAATGGAAGTGGTTTCGAGTCCAAATTCCTTCGTATGCAAAAAGTAGCATTTTTGACCTTTGTAAACTTCATAGCGACCTTTCTAAATTTTAATTTGGGCATAACTTTTGCTTCCCGCTATGAAATTTCAATTTTTCAGATTCGTTAGAAAGATATTTTTAAATAGATTCTAATAATTTTGGTTTCACTAAAATCCGTTAAATTTTGCATCCTGTACGTTCAGTCAAAGTTTAAGTTTGACTTTTCAAACTACCGCATTATTTCTAATTCCTTTTATAATTAAAATTAAATTATTCATTCTAACTTCGATTTAAATCTACTTTCAATCATTATTATTTTAAATATCAAAAACTCATTAAAATTACTTAAAATAAATTTTTAAATTTACCCCAAAATTCAGGGTTGTTACAGTCTCCCCCACTTAAAAACTTTTCGTCCTCGAAAAGGAACGAAGCTAAAAGTTGTTTAATTAACTAACTTATCTTAAATAATTTTATTTGTTGATTAACTTTTAAAATATATAACTTTATATATTCAAAAGTCATATTTTCTAAAATAGATTATAATTACGAATACGTATATTATAAGCTTGTTACTCTCAACTCATTCTAGGGTATTACTAACCCCATCTCTAATGAGTTTTCTCATTCTAGGATACTGCTGATCCTATCTCTAATGAGTATTCTTATTGGATATTACTAATCCAATCTCTGATGAGTCTTTTGTTCAGTTCTAACGAGTTGTACCCCAAAGATTTGAGCTAACCAGAGCTCTGATACCAACTGTAACGACACACATTTTGCCCGACCTTAATCGATCGCAAAATCTACTAAAACCGTTCAAAATCCGCATACGTTAACTTTGGGAATACAATACATTAGAACAACAACAGCAGACTTTTATTATATCATGATAATATAACATCAGAGTACAGAATATATCAGAGTGCATCGAAATTAAAATACAGCGGAAGAAAATTTTACAATAATTTAATACAATACAGCGGAAACAACGAAATGGATACATTGTAAGATAACTATGCTCTGGACACAGCTTTAAGCTTCAATCCAGCATCCTGCTCGAGATAAGAACCTGTAGACAAACTACTCGACTGCCCGTGTGGAAAGATGGAACCCGAGTTTGTAAAGGTGGAAACAAACAACGGGTCAGTCATGGTACTGGTGTGAGAAATCTTAGCTAATTTAACTAATAGTAATAAGGAAAATCCAAGGACCACGCCGCTAATGCGGAACGGGTTTACTCCAATGGATTGCCGGTGCATAAACTAAAGTAAATCGTTAAAACAACTCAATGCTTTTTAGAAAAATTAAACCATCATAAGACCCAAGTCCCATCATACAATGCAACGCAAACCGGAGGATAGGGTTTTACCTTATAATGGTCAAAAATGCTTGATACGATAAAAACGATATCTAATATTAGTGTGTATATGTTTTAAAACATTTCAATCATAATGTATCAATCCTAGGACACATAGATACCATAATACTATGCTTCCATACTACTAATACAATCAAAACCGCATGGGGCGTATTGGAAATTGAGTTTCCATCATGAGTCAAGGCTAGGGAGGAGCTCCTTACCGATTAGAGACACTTTAGCTAATGTCTTGGGATCCCCCGCAGTGAACCCTTGGATAGCTGCAGGGCCAGTCCACACATACAGCTTCGTGGATTGGCAATTCCTGAACACACGTTTCCCGGTCCTATAGGACCTATCATCCGAGGCGCCTCATTCCATCATCCACATAAGTAAAATGTCGGGCCGTGTTAAAACCCAAACACCACTTCTAGCTAGAAAGAAACGTGCTGCTCTCCCTGCGTTCCCTTCTCCCGTTTTAGACTCTGCCGGTGTGTGAGGCTCGCGAAGTCACGCTATACACAAAGCTATGCCTAAACAGGCCATGCTTTGATCATCCCACAAGGCCTTCTTTTCAACAAAGCCTTGATCATCTTCATCTTAGCGTGCCACGTTGACAATTCACGCCATGCGATTGATAACTATTAATACACAACCTCTAAGGGTGTTGAGCAAGAGAATAAATTCTACGCCACCAACGATTGTATATTAATAGAAATCAATTTACATAGAACAAAATTCAACGTCAGACACACATTCCATTTATAAACTTATGCTCTGGGTCTGAGCGAAAGCCAAATCCGTACAAATCAACACTATGTCCGGATAACTACCATCTTAGCCCCGTCTTGGGAGCAAATCAATCAAGGGCCTCAACACTAGTTACCCATTCGATGTGAAGACCGTCGGTCTTCAATCGCCGTCTTCAATTCTTCGAACGTCGTATCATTATTTGGAATGAGAGTAAACTCGGACTTTCCAAATAAATCGCGTGATTTAAATTTGTAAACCATTTCATATCGTCGTTAATAATTTATAACGATCTATCGCTATTTTTACTTTACATACACATCCTAAACATAACAATGTATATTTTCCTCTTCCATTTTTCAATTTACACCAAATGTATATTTGGTTTCATATTTTCTTTCTAATGAAAATCCATTCATTAGAAATGTAAATTTCTAATCTTATTATTTATATTGAAAAATGTAATTTTGTATTCCTGTGTTATTTACATTGAGAAATGTAAACTTATACTTCAATATATTATTATATTGAAAATGTAACTTTTATTTCATATTCTATTTACATTGGAAAGTATAAATTCCTAATCATTCTTTTGTTTACATTGAAAAATGTAAACTCTTTTATTTGCATATATAAATATAATTTCTATTTCATCCTTATTTACATTGAAAAATGTCGGTTTCTATATTACACCAATTACATATAAAAATGTAACTTCCTATTTTCCTTTTATTTACATTAAGAAAAATGTAACTTTTTTAATATTTACATTAAGAAAAATGTAAAACTTTTATAATCCTTATCTTATTTTATTAACAATGTAACTTTCTTTTATAACAAACTTGGAGGTGAAAATATTCATTTCATTATTAACACATAACGGTGTGAAAATAACGTCAATTTCTAAGTTATCCATTTATATTTTAATATGGGCCAGACCTCTCACATTAGGCCTACAACTTGTGGATGCTGGATAGGCCGGTCGGTTCCGGGCAGACTTCTCCCACAAGTTGGGCTTAACCTCGTGTCTTGGCCCAATTTGTATTTGCGCACTTGGACCTCTCACATTAGGCCCAACATTTGTGGCTGCTGGATATGCCGGTCGGGTCCGGGCAGACTTCCACCACAAATGTGACCTAACCTCGTGTCCAAGTACAATTTTTAATTAATAATTATAATTACTTTTTTTTCTTTTTCAAAACCTGTCATTATTTGAAATTATCCTATCCATTAAAGAATCTTAATTTTAAGGTATTCTTTATTTCAAAATCTCGTGATTTCAAGTATCTTAATTTTAAGGTATTCTTTATTTCAAAATCTCTTGATTTCAAGTATCTTAATTTAAATTGTAACTTTCCCTATTTTTATGATTTTCTAATAAAAATCTTTTCAAGATGTACAATTTTAAAACCATATCTTTTTACTTTAATATATCGACGCCAAAGATGTAATCTTCCTAAACCAACGTCAATTAGTATCATTGATTGAATATAAAATAAAAACATTCCTTTATTTCAAAATTGATAACATTTTGAAACCAAAATCTTCTTAATTTAACGCATTGACAATTAACAAGGTAATCTCTTTAAATTCAAACTTTGTCTACTATCATAAATGACATACTTTTATATTGACATACAAAAAATGGAATTCTATTTACAGTGCAAATTCTCTCTTCTAATTACATATAAAAATGTAATATTTTTTTTTATTTACGCGGTATAAATTATACTTTTGTTTACATATAAAAAGGAAATTTTATTTATCATGTGAATTCCCAACTTCTAAAAATGTAATTTTTAGTTAACATGCAAATCATACTTTTATTTACATATAAAAAGGAAATTTTATATGCGATAAAAATTTCATGTCTTTTCCTTACATAAAAATGTAATTATATTTTCAATATAAATTCCACTTTTTAATTACATAATAAAATGTGTTATATTTTCAATGCACTTATACATGATTATATTACATATACAATCCATGATTCTAATATTCATATATTTCATATGCAATATATGACGTCAAATATGATTGTGTTTCATATGCGATACATGACATCAAAACGCGACTATATTTCAAGTTTCTAAACAAACACTAAAAATACGTTTATTTTCATGTTTCATTTCGATAACAAAATATGATCATTTCATTTCAACAACAAAAATATGATTATTTTTGTCGTTTCAATTCAACAACAAAAATATGATTATTTTTGTCGTTTCTAATTTCTATCAAAAATATTATTATTTTTGTCGCTTCAACTTTTTATGAAAAATGTTGTTACTTTTGTCGCTTCAACAAAAACAATACTTTGGTTTTAACAAAAATGATGCTTTGGTCTCAATAAAATCAATACCCTTTTATTTCCACAAACAATACTTCTTAATGTGAACAATTCTATATAAACTAACCAAGTTAAAAATTTAATATTTTTTTTATAAACAAAATTTTATGTACAAATCAATATTCAAAAATTGAATCTTTCATTACAACAAATCTTATGTAAACAATTAAAAATTGAATCTTTCCATGGCGACAAATCTTATGATGTATAGAACTGGAAAAAAAATAGCAGCGCGCGTATAGATCAAAATTCTGGTTTAATCTAAATTACCAACCGCGATGTTTAATATCAGATCCATACAAATCCAAACGATAAAATGACAGATCTACTCAATACAACGCAATACAATACCATACAATCCATCAAAACAATCCACACAATACATCACAACATAGATCATACAGATAATTATTTAACAAATTAGAATGATTAATTAAATAAATTTAAATTGTGAAAATCAGAGATTCTCACATATACAGATTTATTGTCTAAGAAAGATAATTTAATTTAATTTAATTTAATTAAGTTCAGAATATCTCACCTCGCTTTTAACTGAATTGTTGTTCGCGTTCAAAATTTGCTGAAAATTCAACTGTCTCTTTTTCAGGTCTGGTCAGCGTCATCACGAAGGTCTCGGTCTCACGATCGTGGCGCACCTGAAATCTTTCAAATCCGAGTCCGTACGAGCAAGAAACAAGTTAATTTAGATTGACAAAATTGAATTAGATTAATTAGTCAACTGTAATTAGGAAAAGTCAACCCACCCTTAATCATCTTCACCATCCACGTTTCAGCCGTTACTTTATGCTATTAGAACCCATTTTGTTCCAAATTAGGTTTGAATTTATCTCGAAATTAGTGCAACTAGAAGTCGATCGGAAGGTGGAAAATCGGAGAGGAAGGAGGGAGCTACATGCGCCTGAAGTGGAGGAGGGTGCGGCGGGCTGAATAGGCGGCGGGTTTAGGATGTCCTTCCGGGTAAAATACTCCACTAAATCCCATCATCTCCGTATGGAATCGAAGCTTGAGAGATGCTCTTCGATTTGGTGATGGGGTTGGGTTCTAATTCAAAGTGGATTGGAAAATATTGAGGCATGAAATTCGAACGTTTTCAGCCATTCACAGAAGAGGTCGGCGGTTGGACATGTAATTAGGGTTTAGGATTTGATTAAACTAGTATTTATAATATTATAATGTTCACTAATTACCCATTAAGGCCCGTTTTGGCTCGAACTCAGAATTAGGCATGCTTACTATCGTTCTTAAGGTTTTGACGCCTTCTGAACGCGATGGACCTATTTCGAGGCCCAATTCTGATGTCTACTGCGTTATATTTAAAAATTACAATATTAATTAAATAATTGAGTTTCTACCGTACTTTTAAATACGCCGGGGCCACAAATTAATTTCAAAAATTCCCGAACAATATATTTAGCTATGTTTTGACGCTGCGAACCCAGAAAAATTAATTTCGTTCAATTCTGAGCCCGTATGAATTTTTAATGAATTTTTAAAGTAAAAAATTGTCCGTTTACACTGAAAAATCAATTATAATTATATATTAATTCTAAAAATTACGAAAAATTAAACTTAATTATATTTTGACATTCCGAATCCAACAAAAGGGGTTTCGTCGAAAACAGAGGTCGTTTGAAAAATGACTATTTTCAAGGCGTATATATTCGGTGTTAAAAATACATTTTTATACCAATAATTTCCGAAACTCGAAATATATAAGTGTTTACTGTTTTCCAATGTAGAAACATCATTCTAACTCAATGGAAGTGGTTTTGAGTCCAAATTCCTTCGTATTCAAAAAGTAGCATTTTTGACCTTTGTAAACTTCATAGCGACCTTTCTAAATTTTAATTTGGGCATAACTTTTGATTCCCGCTATGAAATTTCAATTTTTCATATTCGTTAGAAAGATATTTTTAAATAGATTCTAATATTTATGGTTTCACTAAAATCCGTTAAATTTTGCATCCTGTACGTTTAGTCAAAGTTTAAGTTTGACTTTTCAAACTACCGTGTTATTTCTAATTCCTTTTATAATTAAAATTAAATTATTCATTCTAACTTCGATTTAAATCAACTTTCAATCATTATTATTTTAAATAAATTATTTTAAATATCAAAAACTCATTAAAATTACTTAAAATAAATTTTTAAATTTACCCCAAAATTCAGGGTTGTTACATTTAGCATCAATGCAAATGTCATTTATTCAGTTTATCAAAGTTACAGTTCAATTATCCTTTATTGCACAATTTCAACAAGCCCAAATTTATCCTTTTTATACATAATTCATATTTTTCCAAAATGCGCTTTTATTGTCAAAATCCATAATTTTGCAACTAACTGCGCACAAACAGAAAGGAATGATGTTTAGATTCTGTGAAGGCCTAAACTCCATGCAATAAATAAAAAGGGTCATAGCCTAGGCTCTCACATGGTATAGGCTCAATTATATAATAACGGATCCGATATAAAAATAGGCTAAATTTGAACTACAAATATAATTATATACAAAGAAGAAGTGATAAAGATGAATTGAATAATTTACATTAATAGAATAGATTAATGAAATTGGTAGAAGGAAGGCTAGAAATAAAAATCAGATATTCATTGACTACTTATAGAAAAGAAATTGAAATATGAAGAAACCAACAACTATTATATTGTCAAAATAAACCCCAATTCATACTGATCTTGTAATCATAGAAAATACTCACAAATATAAGCAAATCCAATCAACCTTGGTAGGAAATATCTGTATATAAATATTCTTCAAAAATATATGAAACAACCCAAGTCCCAAAACTTCGTTAAAATATCTAAACAGAAGGTTGTGTTAAGTGGAGGCAGAGAATGGAGGAAATGTAGTGAAAAAATCAGGGTTAGGTTTGGAGCTATATTTATAATAGAGCTAGGGGATTTAGGACCGCTATATTTTAGGTTAAAAACTTAGTCCATCAGATCAGAAGAAGTCTCTAGATATTGCATCTGAAACTTATTTGAATCGCATCAGAAACCTTTGCACCAGGTTACGCACGTCACTGGGGTGGGTTGACCCATCCCATAGTTGGTCGACCTAGCTAAGGACTGGGTCACCCCAGTTAATCGTAATTTATGGGTGAATTAATTACTTATTGATTCAGTGTTTATTCAAATTTCAAATTTAAGTTTTGAACTTCTTTCTTTCGTATCTTCTCTGTTTTAAGTCCGATTTAAGCAAACCAAATGTCTATCTCAGCCAGAATTTCATAACAGACTCAATGGCTTAACCACCATTGCCCATTTCAGAATATTTTTCTGAATAGTATTTATTTTATTATTCTTTTATTTAATTGGTTTATTAAAATTTTGGGTTGTTACATTCTCCCCTCCTTAAAAGATTTCATCCCCGAAATCTCTATGGCTAGGTTAATGTCATGAATATTATAATACCATCGTCTACATACATCTAATCATACACCAATCGTAGGCATCCATTGTCCTTAGGATTTCTAATGCTTTCCATGATCGTACGCAATAGTGTAGTATATATGTCCCTACCTAATGTAGGAAATTAGGCGGTCCAATGATTCAGTCGACCTTTTTTTATGCAATTTATGCTACTGTCATGCATCCAAAATGTACACAAGAGAATCCTAATGGTACATTAAATTTTAATGTGTGCTACAACCACCATCAAAATGCAACATCCACATGATAATCATCATTTTCATCCATAAATTAAAAGCGCACACACATGCATATGTAATTATGTAAGTGTTCTAATTGATGATCCCTAATTAATGCCTATGTGTTTATATGCATCCATTGCATCCACTAGAAAAGACTTGCATCCGCGTGAATCCATCAAACATGACATGTCATAATAACATGTTTAAACCATGTCCTACCATCCATAAGCTTTCCTAAGACACACTAATTCAACTGATAGGAAATGGATAAGGTTCAAACTCAAAACTAAGAAAGGATTGAAGGCATACTATCAAAAAGAAATGGGAAAGGTGCATGAATCATGTCCTTTGGTTCCCATGTTGCTTCGTTGATATCCTCTCCCTACTAAAGCTTGACGAGTCTAATCTCCTTATTCCTTAACCTTTTTATTTCAAGTTCCAGAATCCGCATAGGTACTCATCTGACAGAAGCTTCCTTCTTGACTTCAAACTCCTCTAAGGTACTGGTTCCAATACTACCACTGAATCATGTAGGCATTTACTCAAATGCGAGACATGAAATACATTGTGAACCCTTGACAGCCTCTTTTGTAGCCGAACCCTATAGGTCATATGGCCTATCCTCTCTGCTATCGGAAATGGCTCAACAAACCCTGGTGATAATTTCTCTACTAAGCTAAATTGCACCACGTTCCTAAGGGGAGATACTTTAATGAAAATCATATCCCCCACGCTAAACTCAAGATCTGATAACTTTCTGCGCTCATAAGATTTATGTTTTTCTTGAGCTGCCTTAATCCTTTTTCGAGTTAAGTTAGCCTTTTCCGAGGTTTTTCTGATCATCTCTGGTCCAAGAAGAAGTCTATCTGTGGTATTCCACCAATAAGATGGTACTCTGCAGGGTCGTCCATACAAAGCTTTGAAAGGTGTCATGCAATTGCTATATGATAACTATTGTTGTAAGAAAACTCAACTAAGTAAAGATGCTCCTCCCAACTACTTCCGAAGTCCAAAATGCACAACCGTAATGAATCCTCAAGAATCCAATTAACTCTCTTAGTATATCCATCCGTCTAAGGGTGATATGTAGTACTTAGTCTCAGCTGTGTCCCTAACGCCTCCTGCAAGGTCCTCCAAAAGTCGCTGGTAAAGATGGGGTATCTATCACTAATGATACTTGTGGGAACTCCGTAAAGTCGGACAATCTCCCTCAAATATATCGAAGCCAACCTAGTTGCGGTTGTCTTATTCTTGACTGGGATGAAATGAGCATTCTTAGTTAATCTATCTATGGTCACCCAAATGTTGGTATTGTCTTTCCTTGATCTCGGCAAACCATTTATGGAATCCATCGAGATGTTCTCCCACTTCCACTATGGCACATCTAGGGGCGGAAGAAATCCACCAGGCTTCCTTTGCTCAGCCTTAACTCTATAATATGATATGCATCTTGCCACAAAATCTATCATGCCCTTCTTCATCCCTTTCCGACAGAAGACCCTCTTTATATGTTTATACATCTTATCTCCTCCCAGATGGATGTTCATCCAAGAGTGATGGTCCTCCTACAATACCGCAATTGTCAACCTCCGTTGCGGGGCACACATAACCTGCCATCACGATGTAGACATCCTCTCTCATTTGACTGAGTATCTAGAAAGGTGCCTAGAGGTCTCACCTCTACCAAGTCTTTCCAAAATATTGGCTAGATGTTGATCATCATGCTGACTGGACCCAAACTGTTCCAATATAGCAGGTTGCACTACAAGCGATGCTAATAATTCTAGTGCATAATCCTTAGGTGGTCTGAAATCAAAAGATGTGATAAGCTCCAAACTTTACCACTCTACGAATAATGGGCTCGAAGTCATCCTCTCCCTACTCAGAGCATCTGCCACAACGTCCTCCTTCCCCAGGGTATAAGAAATATCGAAATCGTAGGACGCTAGAAACTCCATCCAAGTTTCTGAACCAATTTCAGATCCTTCTGCGAAAATAAATATTGGAGAAACCTACTATTTGTATACAAATCAAACATTTCAACCAAAAAGTAATGCCTTCAAGGTTTAAGGGAAAAACAATAGTTGCAAGCTCTAAATCATAGGTAGGATAATTTTTTTATGTAGCCTCGGCTGCCTGCTCCCATAACAAACAACCTTACACTCCTGCATTAGGTTCGTGGTCAACCCTGTACTGCAAGCATCTATATATACAGTAAACATCTTAGAGATTCATTTGGAACTGTTAACACTAGTGCAGTCGTGAGTGCCTTCTTCAATCTCATAAAGGAATATTTGCAATCCACGCCACATGAAAATACCAGGTTCTTCTTAGTAAGGCGGGTAAGTGGAGATGAAATCCGTGAAAAGTTCTTAATAAATTTCCAATAAAACCCTGCCAAACCTAGAAATCTCCTTACCTTAATCACATTCTTAGGGGCCTTCTAGTCTTGCATGGCTACCACTTTAGCGGGATCCACCACGGTACCATCGTCTAAAATTAGATGCCTGAAGAATCTCACTTCCTTACACCAAAAGCGGCACTTCGAGAATTTTGCCTTCAACCGATGGGCATGAAGAGTACGGAGAACCTCTCCCAAATGCAACACATGCTCATCTCCATCTCTTTAGAATACCAAGATGTCATCCATAAATACTATAACAAAATTATTTAGGAACTCTCAAAACGCTCAGCTCATCAAATCGACAAAATATGTCGGTGCATTGGTTTTCCCAAAGTCGATACCAAGCCAGTCGAAAAATCCATCTGGATTCCTAAAAGCGATCTTATCCACACTATCATCTGCAACTCAAAGATGATGAAATCCAGTCGCCAAATCTAACTGAGATAAAATAAATGCACCTAGCAACCAATCATATAAATCGTCTACCCGAGAGAGTGAGTGTCGATTCTTCTTTGGGAGCTTGTTCATATTTCTATAATCCACACATAAATGGAGAAAGCCATCTGCCTTAATAGCAAAAACGACTAGTACCCTCCACTCATATATACTCCATTTAATAAAGCTTTCTCTAACAGCTCACCCACCTGCTTATTCAATTCCTTCCTTTCACTCGGAGCCATATGATGCACATGCAATGCAACAGCTTGGCATTCTTTGTCAAATAAATCTGGAAGTCGATCGCTAGTCCCGGAGGTATCCCTCTCGCCTCCCCAAATACATTCGGAAAATCTCTCACCATGGATACCAAGCTAATAACATCGATAGAAGTATTTTGGGAGTTTAAGATCGCTCAACATGACTGACCCTCACGGGTCATAAGATATCTCGCGGGCCCTCTTACTACTTTCCTCTCGTTGTCAAGAATGACACCATACATAGCCATCCAATCCATCCCCAGATTAATACAGTACCCGGAAAACCACAGTACATAGGTGTCACAATCAAAGTCGATGCCTAAAATAGAAAGTCTCAACAATTACACATCATAGAAAAATGATCTGAACCTCCTACAGGATTTGAAACTACTACTAGATCATAAACAAGATATATACTATGGTCCTAACTGGAAAGTATAAAGAGAGATAAAACCATCGACTGTGATGTTCCCGCCTCTATCCTGACTGACACTAGCCTGAGCCACCTCCAATGCATGAATCTACGCTCCAAATGAACTAGCTCCTTGCCCTTGCTTCTGAGGCACTACTTACTATAATGATCGGGCTATCCACAATTACAACAACTTCATTTCTTAGTAGTCTTTTTGCAGTCCCTCACAAAATTGTTGGGTCTCGCTTTATAGCGTTTTGATTATGACAATTATACGTGTGTGTGTGTGTGTATTATTATCAACTAATTGTGCTTTGTAGGAAGAAATTCAACAATAGATTCAAGAGCTCAAATTGAAGATTATATGTGATTAGAGTCTATTAGTATTAGTATAAATTGTTAAAATCTTCCTTGGTGATACAAACATATACCTTTATATATATATATATATATATAAACATGTGGTTTTATATATGACATGCACAAGGCATAGGTCTGAAACAACAAACAGACGTCTGAATTATTTAACTCGGATGATAGCCTGCTGAAACAAGATTCAAATGTCAGATAATATTCATATGTCTGACCAAAAATTTTCAAACGTCTGAATTATCCCCGAAATGACCTATTTCTTTACTGTTTGATTTTTAATTTAAAAAAAGACATCTGAAATAATTATTCAGACATATGAATATGAAAGGGTGCAACTATTCAACGAAGAGTCATAATATTTCGATCATAACTCATTCTTGAATCTCTTCATGAATAATTGCAACCTTTTATATAATATAAATAGAGGCTTAATCTAATGTTTTCCTCACAATCTTGCTGTAATTCTTTCTATCTTATTTATAACATTCAGATTCACTCAAGCACTTTATTTCCATGTTTCTGAGATTACAAACCATTTCAAATCTTCCATATTCTTTCACAAATTACATTGCTATCATCAAGGAAAGATTATAGGAAGTTTGTACATAAATTTGACATATTCGTGTTACCAAGAACACAAGTAGTCAACAAAATCTATGTATTGTAGAAGTCATTTCAACAGTTGAGGCAAGAAATCTCGTTTGGGTAGTTGTAAACCTGTTCCTCCAAGTGAAGTGAGGGAAGTTGTTGTTCGGTGAAATACCACAAGGGTGTCTGAGACTAGAAGTAGGACAGTGGTCCGAACCCGTATAAAATCTACTATGTCATTTTATTTACTACTGCTACCTTACTATTTACACATTACCTTGCTTATACTCCATATTATTCGATCCTACCACTGCATAGACTCTTTCAATTGGTATCAAAAAGAGGACATCCTATAACAGTAACACCTTTATCTGATATATTGTTCATATGGAAAATAACCCAAATACCAGTACAACCACTACCTTTACATTTATCGAAGGAAAATCCACACAAAGACCACCACTATTCGATAGATTACACTATAATTATTGGGAGACAAGAATGAGAATATATATATGCAAGCAACTAGCTTTGAAGCTTGGAATGCAACTCAAAGTCAATACACAACACCCGCAACCGCTACATGGACAATAGCTTAGAAAAATAAAGCTGGCGCAAATGCCAAAGCTATGAATATGCTATTATGTGCTTCGGATAGAAATGAATTCAATCGTGTTAGCATCAGCACTACTGCACATCAGATATGAGAATCTCTCAAAACCTTACATGAAGGAACAAACAAAGTCAAACAAACAAAGATCTCGATGCTCAAAAACCAGTTTCAAAATTTCAAGATGAGACAAAATGAAACCATCAACGACATGTACTCAAGATTTCAAGACATACTTCATGCCTTAATAGGGTTAGGAGAAAAATATAGTGACTATGGTATTGTATCAAAGGTACTAAATGTAACACCCCACGTCCATTAATGTCACTCACAAAGGGAATGAATTAACTTCCATGGAGGTTATAAGTGAATATAGAACAGAAAAATTACAACAAGACAGATAATAAATAGTACTTGGAAATCTAAAACTTCATTTTATTGCAGCGGAAATTAAACATGTTTGTTACATCATAAAACCATAGATCATAACCAAGGACAATATCCAACTTCATAAAAACAAAATACATAATCCCATTACATAAATAGCCATTAAAAAGATAACAAGCTGGACTTTACTTCAATGGTCCAAGCTTTCCAAAGAGAGATGAAGCAATTCAATCAAACTCCACTAGAGCTGGGCCCAACCTGAGGACCTGGAGGGGGAAAAAGGATAGAAATAGAGGGGGTCAGACATAAAGTCTGGCGAGTATGATAATTCTAACAATACTATTATCAAAATAACTAGACTAAGGCATAAGCTGGAAGACAAGTAAATGTCTATGAAGTCTTAGGAAGATAAAAATAGCGTTTAAGATAACGTTAAAGATAACGGTAAAGGCACACCTAATTACTAACGAATGATTACTACACTGCACCGCACATTACTACACTGCACCACACATTACTACACTGCACCACACCAGTCACCCTATTGTTTGATCCCACTTGCTTTACACAGAAACTTTATAAATAGCCTTACGTACCCCTAGCTGACTACATAGGTGCCGTCTGCCCCTATCTCCACTAGGTGTACCCCAATACCCACTTTCGATCGGCTCCCTACAACGTCTTATCTACCAGCCCGGGTCCACACACGCATATGAAACCCGTTGGACTTGCGTTGCCACCGCTCCCCGTTTTGGCCTCTTACAGTCAAACCCAGCATGCGTGTCCCGTCCTCGACTTGGGTTGAGCCCACAAAGATACGTTTGGGATATTGGTCGAAATGGGCCCCCACAAGCTACCCACCTAAGCTTGTCACTAATATATCCCACTTAACCCTCTTAGTCATGTTCATTTGCATGTGTGTTTGGTTAAGTCTTACTAATCGTATTTCACATGCCACTAAGGGCACCCCCTAGATTCCTCATGCCACCCAAGGCACCTACTTAACCCCCATGTCCCACCTTACATGTTTATCTGGTTAAGTATTTCTTAATTCATTCAGGCCATAACCTCATAAAGACCTCTCACATTAGACTGGCATTTATGGCAGCTGGATTTGCCGGGCGGGTCCGGGCAGTCTTACACCGTAAAAGAGTCTAACCTCGTGTCTTTACAACCGTTATGCTTTAGTTTAGGCCTAGGACCTCTCACATTGGGCTGACATTTGTGACCACTGGATTTGCCGGGCGGGTCCGGGCAGGTTTATGTCACAAACGAGTCCAACCTCGTGTCCTAAGCATTGATTAACACTTAAAATCTTTTACCCCAGTTTTAATAATTCCCTATTCAAATTATTAATTAAGTCAACTTTTAATGATGTCCATAATTGACTCAATTATGGCCATCCACTTATGGCATGCAAAATCATATCAATTGCACCCCAACTTTTTAATATTAAATCCTTAATATTACCCCTACCCCACGTTTATACGTTCGCTTATTCAACGCATAATATAGGCTAGACTTGTATAGTCTAACACCTAGCACAAAGATAAATTATCACAACATATAGACAATTAAAACAAATCTAATCATAATAGGGGTGAAACTTGCATAAACTACACATGTTAAGGATCAAAAGGTGTCAACTTGTTAAATGTCTCAATTTATATGATATGATCATAGCCCAAATCTATACATAAACTTGCATATGGGGTTTTTAGGCAACATAATGATGGTGTGAACTAGCATAGGATATCACATATGTCATAGCATAATTCTAGATGTCATAATAAATGTCTTGGCATATGTTCATAACTTTTCTAATCAATCTAACTTGCATATGTGACTTGTCATATAGATCAACATAACCCAAACATGATAATTTAATTAATATGAATTAACTAGCATAGATGGTAACATCATGGCCTTTTTAACATGTATGATTCATCACAACTTAGCATAGAAACTTTCAACATACATAACATCATCATAGCGTGATTTACAACATATAAGATATCATCATCACATAACATTGGATTTACAATATACATGATAGCAAAAGGGGTTTACAACAACATATATGATAATTCACATCATCTACTCATAATCCATTCATAACTCAACCTAATTAAAATGATAATAATCTTGTTAAGATCATCATACTCACAATTTAGAGAAGAAAAGAGAGAGTTTTGCTTTGCTTTAGGGTTGAGAGAATTAGAATTGAATTTGCTTTTCTTCTTTCTTAGTTGGCGGCGGCTCCATTGATTTCCATGGCGATGGTATGACGGTAACTATTCTATTTTAATTAGGTTTAGGGTTAGCATTAGGATGTATTTATAGGTGTAGGAAGTTATTTAGGACCATTAGATTAACCCTGAACCATGAGAACCAATCAAATGCAAAATCTGCATTTGAGCGAATCGGCCCACGGGTTGACAGCCAAACACCCTGGATTAACCCCTAGTCGACCCAGCAAGGCTCGGGTCGACCTCAAAAATGGGCCGGTTCGGTTATTTCCCCTCCCAATTCGCTGTTTTGAACTTTTTCGCATATTTATTTATTTAATTTTTAATCTTTATATATATATATCAATATATATATATTTCTCTGCGCAACCCATTTCACTTAATTCTTTTCTAAAAATTAAGTATACTTTAATTTGTGAATTTTAATGTTATAAAATTACGGGGTGTTACATTCTCCCCTCCTTAAAGGATTTCGTCCCCGAAATCTCCAAGTCAAGAAGAATGTATATCCTACCATCTAATCGTCCATCTACTCAACCATCAAACACCAGCATCCATTGTCCTTAAAAGACTTCTAATGCTTTAATGTTTATATGCACAGTGTGTGTATATGTCCATTTCTAATATAAAATTAGGCGGTCTACTAATTCAGTCGACCTCCTTAGTGCAATTCATGATAGTGCCATGCGTCCAGTATGTATGCAAAAGATTCCTAATGATACATATTAATTCTATATGCGTGCACAACCATCCACCCGAATGCAGCAACTATATGATAATACAACCATTATACATCCATTTTACTAAATACATCCATATATATGCAATATGCAATATGAAGTGACTGAGCTGATCTGGTGCCTAATAGTGTGTGTATATGCATCCACGAGCAACCACTAGCAAACACTTGCATCCACCATACATAACATGTCTCAAACACATGTTTCAACCATAGGATTATCCTAACTAAAGGTCAAAGATACTAGCGAGAGGATATACTAAAGATAAGATAAGTACAAGCTAAGCGATAAAGGAGAAATTAAAAGACATACCCTCAAAAAGAAAAGGGTATCGTGAACGCATCTTCTCTTCTGTCTCCCAAGTAGCGTTGCTCTCATCATCTCCCCATTGCACTTTGACTAGTCTGACCTCTCGATTCCTCAACCTCTTGATCTCCGACCCAAGAATGCGCGTAGGAGCTCGTCGAATTGTCGCATCACGCTCTATCTCCACCTCTCTAAGAAAGCTCGGCTCTACCACTTCCGCGGTCTCGTGCAAGCACTTCCTCAAATGTGACACACAGAATACGTCGTGTACACCACTAAGTCTCTCGGGAAACTCCACTCTATACGCCATCTGTCCAATTTTCTCCTTAATAGGAAACAGCCCTACAAACCTTGGTGCTAATTTCCCAACGGACCCAAAGCGAAAAACGTTCCGTAATGGAGACACTTTGACAAAGACCATGTCCCCAACTTCAAACTCGAGATCTGTCCTCCTCTTATCCGCATAAGATTTCTGCCTATCCTGTGCTGCTTTCATCCTCCTTCGAATCAAGTCGATCTTCTCCGAAGTCTCCCTAATCATATCGGGCCCAAGTAAGATCTTATCCGTAGATTCCCACCAACATGTAGGTGAACGACAAGGTCATCCATAAAGAGCTTCGAATGGTTCCATACCAATGCTGGACTGAAAGCTGTTATTATATGCGAACTCCACCAATGGAAGATGCTCTTCCCACGTACCCCAAAAGTCTAGGATACATAGCCTCAACAGATCCTCAAGAATGCGATTCACCCTCTCGGTCTGGCCGTCCGTCTGAGGATGATATGTGGTGCCCAAACATAACTGAGTCCCTACCGCCTCTTGTACGCTTCTCCAAAATTCGCTAGTGAAAATAGGATCGCGGTCGCTCACTATGCTAGAAGGAACACCGTGCAAACGAACTATTTCTCGAATGTATACGGAGGCTAACCATGGAGCAGTCCTCTTACTTTTTACGGGAATGAAATGGGCACTTTTAGTAAGTCTATCTACTATAACCCAAATCCCCGTATTACCCCTCCTCGATCGCGGTAATCCATCCACAAAATCCATCGAGATGCTTTCACATTTCCATAGTGGAACCTCCAATGGGTGAAGCAACCCACCGAGTTTCTTTTGCTCCGCTTTTACTTGTTGGCACACCAAGCATCTAGCGACATACTCGGCCACATCTTTCTTCATGCCAGCCCAAAAGTAAACTCTCTTCATGTCTTTGTACATCTTGTCCCCGCCGGGATGAATGGTCATCTTCGAATGATGTGCTTCGTCAAGAATAGTCTTCCTTAGGTCATCGTCTTTTGGTACACAAAGTCTACCGTCCCTACGTAACCAACCCTTATCATCTAGGGTATACCTACGGAGATGGCTTTATGACTCCCCTCCTTTGAGATTTTCTACTAACTCAACTAACTGTGGGTCGTCTCGCTGTGCCTCGCCAATTCGTCCCAAAAGTGTAGGTCTGACCTCCAAGGATGCTAGCAAACCGGGTACGAAGTCAACGGAAGGTCTAAAGTCAAACATCGAAATGAATTCTAAACTTCGCCGCTCAACAAACAAAGGACTTAAGGATAATCTTTTTCTACTTAAGGCGTCTGCCACCACGTTACCCTTGCCAGGGGTATAGGCTATTTCGAAGTCGTAGGACGCCAAGAACTCCATCCACCTTTGCTGTCTTAAGTTCAAGTCCTTTTGAGAGAATAGGTATTTTAAAGACTTGTGGTCAGTGAATAATTCGAATTTCTCGCCAAGAAGATAATGACGCCAAGACTTAAGCGCGAAAACAATAGCGGCCAATTCTAGGTCATGTGTAGGATAATTTTTCTCATGCGCTCTCAACTGCCTTCCACCATAGGCTATTACCCTACCCTCTTGCATTAAGACTGCACCTAGTCCTGTCCCACAAGCATCAGTATAAACGGTAAACGACTTACTCCCGTCTGGCAATACTAAGACTGGGGCTGAAGTCAAAGCTCTCTTCAAACGTTGGAACGCATCATCACAATCTACGTCCCATGTGAAAACTAGGTTCTTCTTCGTTAAGCGTGTCAATGGAGCTGATATCTTTGCGAAGTCTTTGATAAACTTCCTATAGTAGCCAGCCAACCCCAAGAAACTTCTCACTTCGGTAGCATTTTTAGGGACCTTCCAATCTTGGATGGCCACCACCTTCGCGGGATCCACGGCTATCCCTTCTTTGGAAACCACGTGCCCCAAGAACCGTACTTCCTTCCTCCAGAAGTGACACTTAGAAAATTTAGCCTTAAGGCTATGCGCTCGTAGGGTCTCCAACACTTCCCTAAGATGTAGGGCATACTCTTCTTCATCCTTAGAAAATATCAAGATGTCATCTACAAAGACTACCACGAATTTGTTAAGGTACTCCCTAAACACCCTACTCATCAAATCAACAAAATATGCTGGGGCGTTTGTCAAACCGAAGGGCATCACTAGCCATTCATAGAAACCGTCTGGAGTCCTAAAGGCAGTCTTGTCTACGCTATCCTCAGCCACTCTCAACTGATGGAACCCAGTGGCTAAGTCCAACTGCGAAAACACTGAGGCGCCAACTAACTGATCGAAGAGATCGTCAATCCTCGACAGTGGGTGTCTGTTCTTCTTAGTAAGTTTATTAAGTTCTCTATAGTCCACACACAGTCTAAGGGACCCATCCTCCTTCGTGGCAAATACTACTGGAGCACCCCACTCGGATATACTTCGTCTTGTGAACCCCTTCTCAAGCAACTCCTTCACTTGCTTATCGAGTTCCCTCCTTTCACGTGCAGCCATGTGGCGTACTGGCAAAGATACTAGTTTCGCATTATCCACAAGATATATTCGAAAATCTATCTCCCGCTTCGGAGGCAAGCCCTTCACCTCCTCAAACACATCCGAATATTCTCGGACCACTCTAACAGATCGTAGATTTTCCTCAAACGCGTCAAGCGATTCTAGATAACTTAGCATAACCGAATTTATGGGATTACAAAAGATTTCGAGAGTGTTTCCAAGGCGAGTCACGAGCCTAACTACTCTCCCTTCACAATCAAGAACGGCCCCATTTCTGGATAACCAATCCATTCCTAAAATTAGCCCATAGCCCGTGAAGCCCAACACATAAGCATCACATCTAAATTCAACGCTAAGTATGGAAATTTTCAAATCCAAACACATCATGGACAAATAAGCTGAGCCCCCTACTGGATTCGAAACAACTAAGGGATCCTCTACTAAACTGGTGTTTAAGTGCAGTGATTCAACTAATGATGTATAGATAAACGAATGTGATGTGCCCGAATCGAATAAGGTACGGACAGGATGATCAAACATAAAAACTAAGCTTTCAACAGAAATGGTTCTACCTCGTTCTTGCAGCGGTGGGACCGCGAGAGCCTGAACTTGTCCCCTTGCCTGCCCTGGTGCCATAAGAGCCTGCACCTGTCCTCCCGAGGTAGCTCCTGCCCTCTGCCCCTTCTTTGGGCAGTCCTTCACTAAATGTCCCGCATCGCCACAATGAAAACAGCCAGTCTTCTTTTTCTTTCGGCAATCCTTGCTGAGATGGCCTGGGGTTCCACAGTTAAAGCACTTCTTCTTTCCCTTGCCATTATTGTCTTTACCACCCTTCTTGTTTTGCTGTTGTGGTTTCTTCTGATCCCCCTTCTTCTCCGGTGCCTTATCAGCTTTAGCGCTTTTCTCCTCATGCATGAGCGCCATTTCTACTAACTTCTCAAAGGTGGCCCCCATCAGGATGTGGGTCATAGCCAACCCTTGCAATGGTTCATTCAAGCCATTCATGAACCTTAAAGCCTTCTTCTCCGGCGTGTTTACTAAGTCCAAGCCAAACCTTGCTAACTGATTAAATTTATTGACATATTTTTTCACTGATGAGCTTCCTTGCTTCAATGTCAAGAACCATTCCATATATAGATTTTCTTCCGCCCTTGAGAGAAACTTCGCCTCGAACCTACGTCTGAAATCCGCCCAAGAGTCAACAGGACGCTCCCCATTAGTGACCTCCCACCAAAACGAGGCCTCTCCCTTCATCAACCAAGCTGCTAAACGAACTCTCCTCCCTTCTTCTACTTCAAAGATTTCTAGCAATTATTCCACCTCCTTAAGCCAATCTCTAGCTTCCACAAACGTTTCTGACCCTTGAAATGGTTTTCCACCCATAGCCTTGAATTCCTTGCACGTCTTTGCAAAAGTATCTACGTGAGGGGGAGGAGGAGGAGGAACGGGTGCAACTGGTGGTGGAGGAACATTAGCTGGACCTGCAGCGACCCTAGCCTCCAATAGCCTCCTAAACCATCCTGGTATCGTTACACCGTCGGGTAGATTAAGATCTTCAGCCATGCTGAAACGAAAAAGGAAAGATTCAAAATGGAGAATTCGAAAGATAAAGATATGTGGCTATTGGGGATTATGTTTTTCTTAAAAACTTTTCTCTTTAAATTTCTCATTAAAACATGTTTTTGAAAACACTTCTTCCAAAAATAACTATTTTCTAAAGTATTTTTATCTGTTCTGGTAACCTTAAGCTCTGATACCACATGTAACACCCCACGTCCATTAATGTCACTCACAAAGGGAATGCGTTAACTTCCATGGAGGTTATAAGTGAATATAGAACAGAAAAATTACAACAAGACAGATAATAAATAGTACTTGGAAATCTAAAACTTCATTTTATTGCAGCGGAAATTAAACATGTTTGTTACATCATAAAACCATAGATCATAACCAAGTACAATATCCATCTTCATAAAAACAAAATACGTAATCCCATTACATAAATAGCCATTAAAAAGATAACAAGCTGGACTTTACTTCAACGGTCCACGCTTTCCAAAGAGAGATGAAGCAATTCAATCAAACTCCACTAGAGCTGGGCCCAACCTGAGGACCTGGAGGGGGAAAAAGGATAGAAATAGAGGGGGTCAGACATAAAGTCTGGCGAGTATGATAATTCTAACAATACTATTATCAAAATAACTAGACTAAGGCATAAGCTGGAAGACAAGTAAATGTCTATGAACTCTTAGGAAGATAAAGATAGCGTTTAAGATAACGTTAAAGATAACGGTAAAGGCACACCTAATTACTAACGAATGATTACAACAAGACAGATAATAAATAGTACTTGGAAATCTAAAACTTCATTTTATTGTAGCAGAAATTAAACATGTTTGTTACATCATAAAACCAAGTACAATATCCATCTTCATAAAAACAAAATTCATAATCCCATTACATAAATAGCCATTAAAAAGATAACAAGCTGGACTTTACATCAACGGTCCAAGCTTTCCAAAGAGAAATGAAGCCATTCAATCAAACTCCACTAGAGCTGGGCCCAACCTGAGGACCTGGAGGGGGAAAAAGGATAGAAATAGAGGGGGTCAGACATAAAGTCTGGCGAGTATGATAATTCTAACAATACTATTATCAAAATAACTAGACTAAGGCATAAGTTGGAAGACAAGTAAATGTCTATGAACTCTTAGGAAGATAAAGATAGCGTTTAAGATAACGGTAAAGGCACACCTAATTACTAACGGATGATTACTACATTGCACCGCACATTACTTCTCTGCACCACACATTACTACACTGCACCACACCAGTCACCCTATTATTTGATCCCACTTGCTTCACACAAAAACTTTATAAATAGCCTTACGTACCCCTAGCTGACTACATAGGTTCCGTCTGCCCCTATCTCCACTAGGTGTACCCCACTACCCACTTTCGATCGGCTCCCTACTCGTAGTTACCCGTGCTGGCCCCACAGTGGGGTGTATCACTCCCCTAAAGTGGCAACCCGATACAACTTTAGAATGCACGGCTTATACCTACACGATGCAACAACGTCTTATCTACCAGCCCGGGTCCACACACGCATACGAAACCCGTTGGACTTGCGTTGCCACCGCTCCCCGTTTTGGCCTCTTACAGTCAAACCCAACATGCGTGTCCCGTCCTCGACTTGGGTCGAGCCCACAAAGATACATTTGGGATACTGGTCGAAATGGGCTCCCACAAGCTACCCACCTAAGCTTGTCACTAATATATCCCACTTAACCCTCTTAGTCATGTTCATTTACATGTGTGTTTGGTTAAGTCTTACTAATCGTATTTCACATGCCATTAAGGGCACCCCCTAGATTCCTCATGCCACCCAAGGCACCTACTTAACCCCCATGTCCCACCTTACATGTTTATCTGGTTAAGTATTTCTTAATTCATTCAGGCCATAACCTCATAAAGACCTCTCACATTAGACTGGCATTTATGGCAGCTGGATTTGCCGGGCGGGTCCGGGCAGTCTTACACCATAAAAGAGTCTAACCTCGTGTCTTTACAACCGTTATGCTTTAGTTTAGGCCTAGGACCTCTCACATTGGGTTGACATTTGTGACCACTAGATTTCCCGGGGGGGTCCGGGCAGGTTTACGTCACAAACGAGTCCAAACTCGTGTCCTAAGCATTGATTAACACTTAAAATCTTTTACCCCAGTTTTAATAATTCCCTATTCAAATTATTAATTAAGTCAACTTTTAATGATGTCCATAATTGACTCAATTATGGCCATCCACTTATGGCATGCAAAATCATATCAATTGCACCCCAACTTTTTAATATTAAATCCTTAATATTACCCCTACCCCACGTTTATACGTTCGCTTATTCAACGCATAATATAGGCTAGACTTGTATAGTCTAACACCTAGCACAAAGATAAATAATCACAACATATAGACAATTAAAATAAATCTAATCATAATAGTGGTGAAACTTGCATAAACTACACATGTTAAGGATCAAAAGGTGTCAACTTGTTAAATGTCTCAATTTATATGATATGATCATAGCCCAAATCTATACATAAACTTGCATATGGGGTTTTTAGGCAAAATAATGATGGTGTGAACTAGCATAGGATATCACATATGTCATAGCATAATTCTAGATGTCATAATAGATGTCTTGGCATATGTTCATAAATTTTCTAATCAATCTAACTTGCATATGTGACTTGTCATATAGATCAACATAACCCAAACATGATGATTTAATTAATATGAACTAACTAGCATAGATGGTAACATCATGGCCTTTTTAACATGTATGATTCATCACAACTTAGCATAGAAACTTTCAACATACATAACATCATCATAGCGTGATTTACAACATATAAGATATCATCATCACATAACATTGGATTTACAATATACATGATAGCAAACGGGGTTTACAACAACATATATGATAATTCACATCATCTACTCATAATCCATTCATAACTCAACCTAATTAAAATGATAATAATCTTATTAAGATCATCATACTCACAATTTAGAGAAGAAAAGAGAGAGTTTTGCTTTGCTTTAGGGTTGAGAGAATTAGAATTGAATTTGCTTTTCTTCTTTCTTAGTTGGCGGCGGCTCCATTGATTTCCATGGCGATGGTATAACGGTAACTATTCTATTTTAATTAGGTTTAGGGTTAGCGTTAGGATGTATTTATAGGTGTAGGAAGTTATTTAGGACCATTAGATTAACCCTGAACCATGAGAACCAATCAAATGCAAAATCTGCATTTGAGCGAATCGGCCCACGGGTTGACAGCCAAACACCCTGGATTAACCCCTAGTCGACCCAGCGAGGCTTGGGTCGACCTCAAAAATGGGCCGGTTTGGTTATTTCCCCTCCCAATTCGCTGTTTTTAACTTTTTCGCATATTTATTTATTTAATTTTTAATCTTTATATATATATATATCAATATATATATATATATATATTTCTCTGCGCAACCCATTTCACTTAATTCTTTTCTAAAAATTAAGTATACTTTACTTTGTGAATTTTAATGTTATAAAATTACGGGGTGTTACACTAAACTCCTTAATCGATGAATGGGAAAGAAAGGTATTAGCCATTAAGGAAGCCAACAATTAATCAACAATGAAACCAGAAGAACTAATAGGCAACATCATGTCTTATGAAGCAAATCTCCAAGCCAAAAAGGACTAGGCACAAGAGAAAAAGAATGTAGCCTTTCGTGCGGAAAAAGAAGAATCAGAATCAGAAGATCCAGCATTTATTGCCAAAAAATTTAAGAAATTTCTAGGATACAGAAAAATTAGATTCAAAAAGAATTCCTTAAATAATCCTTCATCCGCAATCTTATAATGTTTCAATTGTCGCAAGAAAGGTCACATGGTAAACGACTATTTGGAACTAAAGAGGGAGAATCAAAAAAACTTTAACAACAAAAATAAGAAAGATAAATTCAAAAAGAAAGCTTTCTCTATTACATGGGGCGATTTAGATTCAAATTCATTAGATAGTGATAGCGATAGTGATAGCGATAATGAACAAGCAAATGTGTGCTTTATGGCCCAAAAATCTGAGGTTAGTGATTTATCTTATGATGATTTAATAGAAGTAAGTACTAAATTTTTAAATACTATAAAAATTCCTAAAAAGAAACTTAAGGAAACACGTGAAAATCAGAACAAAGCTAAATTTGAATGAGATATGTTAAAAGACAAAAAGAAAATATTGGAAGAAGAACTTGAAAAGGTTCAAGAATCTCTCTCAAACACAGATAGTCAACTTTGTCTTTTGAGTCAAGAAATTGAAACTCAAAAGGAAAAAAATGATAAGATTATGTCTAAAAATCACAATTTTAAAACTAAAATAAAGCAAGCTGAATTAGAAAATAACAGTCTTCAGACTACATCGGATAGTATTGCTAAAACTGTTTCTAATTTTAATAAGGGTAGAGTGAATTTGTCTAGAATTATAGAAAATTCTCAATCCTCTACGAATAAACATGGATTAGGTTTCAAAAAGGAGTCAAATTTTTCTGCTAAGAAAAATACAAATTTTAAGAGGAAAAATAATTCAAACCATAATATAGTTTTGAATAAGGTAGCAAATAGCATACCCAAATACACTAAAAGGGTAAAAGAAAACAAAATATAGGTTCTAAAAACAAACAATAGTTTGATTAGGAATAAACATATCAATTTATTTATGGGATCTGTTCATAAGAATCAAAACTATATTTATAAGAGGGATACTGAACCCACTTGGGTTTGGCTTTCTAAGATCTACTCTTAGGACCCTATTAAAAACTGGGTACCAATGTGTTTATTAATATTTTTTGTAGGTCCCACTCAAGAAGAGAAAATGGATTTTAGATAGTGGTTGCTCAAAACACGTGACCGAAGACAAAGATATGCTTACAAATATTTCATACTTTGATGGTGGCTCAGTTACGTTCGGAGATAACTCAAAAGGTTTTATCATTGGCAAAGGAGATGTGACAAAGGTTTCAAAATAACTTTTCCTAAAAATAACTGTAGTATCTTTTATCAAAATAAAAATGTTATTTTTGAAGGAGATAGAAGTAGAAATATCTATGTTTTATATATATGAAAGTTAATAATAATAAGGATATGTGTTTAATAGACAAGATGATGATCCTTGGTAATGGCACAAAAGATTTCGTCATCTCAATTTTAAATCTATTCGAAGGCTTTCTAAGAATAAATTAGTAAAAGATTTACCAAAAAATATTTAAAATAAATAATCTTTGTGAAGATTGTCGAATAGGAAAATTAACTAAATCATCTTTTAAATCTAATAAAGTTATTTCACCTTTACAACCCCTAGAATTGTTACATATAGATTTATTTGGACCAAAACAAGTTCAATCCATTAATCATAATCGATATGTTTTTGTAATAGTTGATGATTTCTCAAGATTTACATGTACAATCTTTATGAAAAACAGAAGTGAAACTTTTGACCATTTCAAAGATTTTGTCTAAAGAATTCAAAATATTAAGAACTTAAAAGTCAAAAACATTAGAAGTGATCATGGAGGCGAATTGGAAAATGAATCACTTGAATTATTTTGTAAAAATAAAGGAATAAATCATACTTTTTCATTTCCTACAAGTCCATAAAAAAAGAAGTTATAGAAAGGAAAAATAGAACACTACAAGAGTGCACAATAACTTTGTTAAATGGAAGTACTTTACAAAGCATTTTTGGCCAGAAGCTGTAGTAACTACATGTTATGTATTAAATCGTATTTCCATATGACCTTTAACAAAAAACACTACATATGAACTTTTTAATGGAAGAAAAACTCATATTTCTTATTTAAAATTTTTGGATCAAAATGTTTTATCCTTAACACAAAAGATCAACTTGGGAATTTTGATCCAAAAGTTGATCATGGAATTTTGTTGGGATATTCAGAACGAGATAAGTCATATCGTGTTTTCAATAAACGAACAAATATTATAGAAGAAACATTACATATGTCTTTTGATTAAAAATTTAATGAAAATACAACTGTTAAAGATGATGATGAAATTGTAGAAAATATAAGTTTTGAAAATAATAATAATCAAGACAATAACAATCAATTCAGATCTCCTCCCAGAATTCTACGAGATCATCCTACTCAAGATATAATTAGAGAAATAAATGCGCAAGTTCGAACTAGAAGTCAACTAAACCAAATAGGTCATGTTGCTTTTCTTTCAACTGTTGAGCCGAAAAGCCCAAAAGAAGCTTCTACAGATGACTATTGGATTATTGCTATGCAAGAAGAGTTAAATCAGTTCGAAGAAAAGATGTTTAGGAGTTAGTTCCTCGACGTAATGACCAATCTGTTATCGGAGCTAAATGGGTCTGTAAAAATAAAGCAGACGAACTAGGAAACATTATGAGAAATAAGGCAAGATTAGTAGCCCAAGGTTACAATCAAGAAGAAGGAATTTATTATTAAGAAACGTTTACTCCTGTTGCAAGACTAGAAGCAATATGTATTCTATTAGCATATGCATGTTTTCACAATTTTAAACTTTATAAAATGGATGTTAAAAGTGCCTTTTTAAATGGTTTTAATAAGGAAAATGCATACCTTGAACAACCGCCTTCATTTATTAATGAAAAATATCCATATTATGTATATAAACTAAAGAAAGCCTTATACGGTCTAAAACAAGCACCTCGTGCTTTGTATGACAGACTTAAGAATTATTTAATTAACTCATGTTTTCGAGTTGGAAAAGCTGATCAAACATTGTTTATTAAAAATACTAATAAAAATATTTTAATTATACAATAAATGTAGATGATATCATTTTTGGTTCAAATAATGAAGAATAATGTAAAGAATTTTCTACCATAATAACAAAAGAATTTGAAATGACTCACATGGGAGAGTTATCATACATTCTTGGTCTACAAATAAAAAAAAATTCAAATTGTATCTTTATTAATTAAGAAAAATATTGTAGTGACTTAATTAAACATCTAGAATGGAAAACACTTCCAAAGAACCTACTCCTATGAGTACTACATCTCATCTTTATCGAGATGACAACAGAAAAAGTGTAGACCAAAAATTATGCAGAATATGATAGGATCACTACTTTATTTAACTGCTAGTCGACCAGACATTATGATGAGAGTATGTTTATTTGCAAGATTCCAAGCAGATCCTAAAGAATCACATTAAAGAGTCACGAAACGAATTTTGCAATATCTTAGTAGTACTAAGGACTTTGGTCTTTTTCATCCGAAGGAATGTCCATTTGAGTTAGTATCCTACAGTGATGCTGACTTTGGTGGATCTGGGACAGATAGAAAAAGTACAAGTGGTGCGTGCCATTTTATTGGAAAATCACTTATCCCTTGGTTTAGTAAGAAACATAGTTGTGTATCACTCTCGATATGTGAAGCAGAATATATATTTGTAGCTTTAGCTTGTGCTCAGGTAATTTATATGCAACAGAAACTCAGAGATTTTGGAATAAATTTATCTAAATCAACAATTTACCATGATAATACAAGTGCAATAAATCAGTCTAAAAATTCTGTAAATTACCCATATGCAAAATATATTGATATTCGTTATCATTTCTTATGAGACAATGTACAAAAAGAAAATATCAATTTAAAACATATTTCTACTGAAAATCAAATAGCCGATATATTCACCAAACCACTTATAGAAAATTCACTTATTAAACTTCGTCGAGAATTAGGCATAATGTCTATAAAAGATATATAAATTTTTTAATATATAAGAATAAAATATATTTTTAAGTCAAGAATAAAATTCGAACCTGTATCTCTTGACATGAACTTGAACACTTAACCGTTTAAGTTATGTTACACTAACTAACACTTTCCTCTGAAGTCATTCGTTTTATAAATAGTAAACCGATAACTAAATCTCTGGTTCTAAACTAATATAGATTCTGCACCATTATTTTTAAAATACTCAGCCTTTATATATCATGACAAAATCCGAAGACAATAAAGTTTCCTCTTACGAAATTCCATCTTGTTAGAAAACAAAATGTCTCAAAACAAATCATCATCATCCTTTAATATGACCTTCTCCACTAATAAATCAACTGAAACTCCTCGTCTTCCAACACCAACGCCAAGACATGAACCTGTCTATAAGTGGGAGAACTATCGAACCTGTTTTACACCAAATTCCAAGAAGGCAAAACATGCACTGCTTGTTTCTCAAATAAAAAGAGGAAGATCGATGAAATACATCATTATCAAAAACAACAAATAGAATTTCAACATGATTTGTATTTTGAACAAAAAGTCATAGCTAAACGGTTAGGTTTTCTTGAACAAATCGATGTAAAATTTTGTGGCACAAAGACAAAAGACGTGACCGGACCTTTACCAAAACCAATTGATCCTTTTTCATCATATCATACTGCAAACAATCCTATGAATCCTTGAGCTTCTCATCAAAGGCCTTCTTACAGTCCAAATATTCGAGACAGAAGCTACAAGGCAAATGAGGGACGTCGAGCCTCAACATCGCAAAAGACATCGTCTCCTATAAACTAAAGATGTATTATCTTCAAAGTTTTTTGCGTAATTTTATTTTATGTAACAACAATAATTTTATTGATATCATTATGTTTTTCTTTTAAAAAATATAACAAAATAATAAAGAAACAATGATATATATTCATATATTTCAATTTCAAATACTAAAGGCAAGGGAAAAAATTACAAAAAAATCAGACATCTGTCTGAAACAAATCAGATGTTTGAATGCTAAAGCATAAGAAATTTTTATCATATTCAAATGTTTGACTAAATAAAAATAGACATCTGAATAAGGACAAAAATGAACTATTTTTGTGTGGGTTAAAATTTTACAAAAATCAGATGTTTGAATTAATTTTCTAGATGTTTGAATCGGTTCTGGCACATTTTTAAAAACGGTGCATACCCTTTTAACTACCCATCTCTTCATCATATCCATTCATTTTTCACTTTCCCCATTTACTTTCTGTGGAAACCCTAGCCTCCATTTTTCAACAAAACCAAAAAACTTAAACTTCTCTCCAATAAATTCCCATGGCAAATAGACCTAAACAAACAAGATTTCAAGAATTGGATCCCCCGTCATATGATCAAATCAAAAGATGGATTTTGAATGATATTGCCAAAGAGAGACACACAAAGCTATGAAGAATTGAAAGTTCTTTAAAGGTGCTTTCGTTAAATTTGATGCTTTCTCAAACTATCGTCTTCTACATTACGCTAAGCCTTTCAATTTCGAATCTTTGGTTGATTATAATACCAACAATATTAAGAACTGTCCATTACTAGTCACGCTTTTCTTAGCTAATTTGAATTTAGACCACCAAACACCTAGGAATACTACAGATTGTGTGTTGTCAATGGTTTGTGGCAAATTTATTATGATTCCCATTCAACGATTAGGACATATTTTACGTTGTGCTTGGCAAGGGAATGACATTGACACCATAGAAGTTGATATGAATATAAGAGATGAGGTGCCTATAAGTTTATGTCCAACAATTTGATTAATATTGAAGAGCTTGCGTCTATCCTTCTTCGTCCACAAGCACGTCTACTTAATAGTATCTTGGTCCGAACTATCCAACCTCGAAAAGGAAGTTATAATAAAGTCTACAAGCGCGATTTTCAAGATTTGTATACTTTGTATTCTAATAAACAAGTAAATTAGGAAAAGATAATTCTTGATGAATGGATTGATATCACACATAAGAAAAAATATAAAACGCTTCACTAGGATGCTTATATAACTCGAATCCTTCTTGCGAGTGAAGTACAAATACCGGACACTCCTTCTTTAAGTGTCAAAGAGATTGGACCAAGGACCTTGAAGCTTATGGATATTGAACAAATCCATCGACATTAGAGTATATGTCTTTTGAGACTTGGAAAGAACATGTGGCATCTCAACTACGAACTATAACAACTGAGTCATCTTCTCATCGTTGTCGTTAGATAATATAAGAAGAAGAAGAAGAAGAAGAAGAAGAAAAGGGTATTCAAATTGTCTCTCCCGATCTTCTATCAAAACAATCTCTAGTTATGCTTTCTCACAGTCAATCAAATTTGCATAAGGACTTCAAGCATTTTGAGCATTAAAAAACAAGAAATTCAACTCTTTGAAAGGATTTCTTAATAAAATTTGGGATAGGATTTGATGCATTGGACCCCAATCTTCTCAAGCACATGATCCTGCACCATTCCATTGGTTTCTAGCTCCGTTGAAGAAGTTCCAAATTCAAGCTCTGATCGTGGTAATCTAGGCGGTGGTGATACTAGTATTGATCCAAGCATGATAGCATCGGCGAGTTGGTAAATGTGGTATAGTTTTTATGGTTATCTTTTGCATAAAACTCTTATATAAAATATGGTTTGTAATATTTTTTGATACTTCGGTCGTATTTCTAAGCATAAAAATTTACTATGTGCTTGTTATGGTATGTCTGAATGTACTACTTGTTATGTATGTGCTAATGTTGTGTATGATATTTCATGTGACTGCGTGTTTTAAACTTTTATATAAGTATCACCTTTTTGTCAATGACAAAGGGGGAGAAATATATCATACTATATGCATATCGACAGGGGGAGCTACATATATAGTTGTCATTATCAAAAAGATGGAGAATGTTGGATCTCGCTTTATAGCGTTTTGATTATGACAACTATATATATATGTGTGTGTGTATACATACATACATATATATATATATATATATATATATATATATATATAATCGACTAACTCTGTTTTACAGGAAAAATTCAACAACAGATTCAAGAGCTCAAATTGAAGATTACATGTGATTAGAGTCTGTTAGTATTAGTATAAATTGTTAAAATCTACCTTGGTGATACACACACATACACATTTTTTATATATATGGTTTTATGTATGACATGCATAAGACATAGGTCTGATACAGCAAACAACGTCTGAATTATTTAATTCAGACGTTGTTTGCTGAAATAAGATTCAAATCTCAAATAATATTCAGACGTTTGACCTAAAAATTTCAAACATCTGAATCAACCCCGAAATGACTTATTTCTTTGCTGTTTGATTTATAATCTAAAAACAGGCATCCAAATTATTAATTCAGTCATCTGAATATGAAAGGGTGCAACTATTCAACGAAGAGTCACAATCTTTTAATCATAACTCTTTCTTGAATCTCTTCGTGAATAATTGCAACCTTTTATATAATATAAATAGAGGCTTAATCTAATGTTTTCCTCACTAAATCTTACTCTAATTCTTTTTATCTTATCTATAACTGCAACGACCCGGGGAATTTGCAACCTTGGTAATCGACATAAACTCAATGTCGACTATCCAAGCATCAGAAATACCAGATAGTTAATGAAAGGAGTTAGAGGGTGAAAATTGATAAGATAAAAAATTAGAATAGAAGAAGAAGAACATAAATATAACAGAATCAGAGTAATACGAATCTCACAGCGGAATGAATAAAATATAGTATAAACATAACTTTGAAATGCAAATATGTAACTTGTATGTACATATCATCATTAAAGTATAACACTTACATCACAGCGAAAATAAACAATATCTATAAAAACGCTGCTGAAGCCTCTTGCTCCAGCTTTCCAAGTATATCTGTAAAATCCCGACTACTTGACTGCCCGTACAAATTTGGGCACCCAAGATTATAGGGAAAATAAACTCTGGGTCAGTCATGTGACTAGTGTGAGTGAACTCCAACCATTTGTTTAACTTTTAAAATCCTTTTAAAGGAAAGAATAATTGTAAGACAGATCCGCACATAAACACAGATGGTTTTTACCTTATGATAATCCAAAATATTCTTTTAAAATCAGTAGTCTTCAGATATTATAATAATGTGTAATATAAGTAAGTATCAGTCTAATAGAATGGTTTCATCTCACGCTCCACATATATAATATACAATCAAAAACCGCGGACTCTTATTGGGTAATGGATTTCCAAATACAACAAGGTATGGAACCACCTTCTGATCAGTGTACTCTAGAAGCGATACACTGGAGTTCAACAAGAATATCTTGTAACTCAGCCACACATTACCAGCCATCCATTTCGCTAGAATGTTCAAAATATATTGTCACCTTACGCCAACATAACCATTCCCGGGATATACAGAATTGAAAGAAGTAACAAATATGAATATTCTCTAGATGGTGCCTACTTGAATGCGACCCACTTAGAAATGCTGCCTGCCCGATTTCTGTCATTTCCTAGTTGATGAGGCTTGAGGTCATAACGTATCTTTTAGCAGATCACCCCTTTATTTACTTTGAATGCCACACCATTATACCCATCAAATCACAAATTGATTTTCCCGAAAATACCACGGGTATAAGCTAAGAGAAACGAATTCCTCCGCCATCAACGTAAATACGTTTGAAACAATCAACTTACGCGATCTACCAGATATACTCTGTCAAACATTCGTCCATTCAAGTTATCCTAGGACTGGACAACCCGAAGGCACTATTATGTAAATCCATCTTAGGCAATTTCTACCTAGGATTTACTGAACAACCCTTGCATAACTTCATCTTCAATTATCTTCATCATATTTTATTAGCAACGCTAATACCAAAAGAGCGGTTTTCAGATAATAAATCCGATCCCTGTCTCTCCGCATTGAAAACAGAAATGGACAAAACTTTGATGGTCGGTTATTTAACTATCAAAGGAAAACATGTGTACAAACAACGGTCGAATTCTCAAATGGAAATCTTACCGATCAATCATCATTTCATTTCCCAATTTCCAATTTATCTTTTCCATATATTCATAAATTCCTTATTTTCTAAAATTAGAAAATATACGTTATTAACGTTGGAAAACGTTTCCATTTATGATTCATGTATCAATATCTTCCTACCTCTATCAATATCTAACTGTAAACTTGTAAGAGAACAACTTTCCAAGTATAAACCCCGAAGGCTGAAACCAACATCAGATCGATACCCAGAAAGCCATTCAACTCAACTAATTTCCAGTCGGTTTCTAATTTCAGTAATTCCATTTAAATTCCTAATTCAAACCCCAAATTCCTTAATAATATTTTAGTTGCAAAATATTTACTTTAATCTAATTTTTCACATAGAATGTGAATAATATTTCTTTATATAATCAAAACAGTTTGATTTCATATTTAAAAACAATACCTCAAACCCAAATTCTATTTATATTTTTATTTACAAAATTATTCATACAAATCTTATTTCATTTCCAACATTTATAATCTCATTGCAAATTTCCTTTATAACTACTACATTCACATTCCATTTCAATTATCGGTGTTAAAACCGATTTTACTTCTCTATATAAATTCAAATTTATATATTCAATTTATTAAATGATAAATATTTCCTTAATTTATAAACATCGTTTATAAATTATTCTCCTTAATTTATCTTTTAAAACAGATTTCTATTAAATATTTACTTTAAATCAATATCATGTTACACCCGTGTGCGAAGCATGGGTCTAAACCTTCCTAATGTAAAATTCTATTCATTTTCCAAATAATTCCTTTTATAATTCTATTTACTTTCCCAATAAATATTACTTTTACAATTAAATTTATTTTCTGAATAAATATTCTTGTATAATATCCTATTCATTTCCTATAAATATTTCATTTATAATATCATATTTATTTCCTATAAATATCATATTTATTTCCTATAAGTATTTCATTTTCAAAATACACTTTGAAAATTCCCTTTTTACATTCCAGTATTTCTTATGGTATTTAAAATATTAATTAAACAGACCAGTGTCATCATAATCATTCACAGGTTTTATATCACATCACATATCACAATATATGAAAACAAACAATATTATAAATATTGAGGAATCTAGTTGGATCCCTTCAACCTGTTTCCCTGCATCCACAGATGTTAAACAATATAAATAACATCGATTTCATTTCAATATGAAATATTCTGATAAACAGAATCAATATTTGATTAACGATTTATATATATATATATATTGTTATGTATAATTTCAACCAATAAATCAGGAATTCAACCAAACAATCAACACACAATAATTAATCATCATTTATGAATATTAGATTATATTTATAAAAATATAAACTGCACAGAATTAGTGAGATTTACTCACATTGGACAGTTATCGTCAAATAACGAATAACGATCATTGATTTGGATCCGTCAATTTATTTTGCTATAAATTGTAATGAGCTCAAATTCACTCCCAGTCAGTTCCATTCGTAGCCGTCGTCCATACGATCCCAACGGATCTTGTTTCGCTGAATTTCGATACTGTTTGGATAAGTTACAGGGTTTACAAGCTGATACATTATTTTAAAGTAAAATAAACTTGAATTTATATTTTGAATGGGCCTCACCATAAAAGAAACGACCCAACTTCCTCTTTAAATCCTATACCCGTGTGCTACAATCCCTTCTCTCCCAAAACAAATGTCGCGCCTCTGTTATTTCCTCCTCCATTCTCCAAAACTTTCCATCTCTATTACTTCAACACCACTACACAAACTCTCAAACTAAAAATACCAAAGTGCTCCCCTTCTTGAGCTCTACAACATCATCCCTGAATCACTCCACTCGCGCTTCTCAGATCGAACGTGACTTCGTATGGGTACAGTAGCAGTACTGACATTTTTACCTCCCCTTACTCACCCATTCCTTCAATGATCTCCAAACCAATTTCACCACAATGCTTCCCTTCCCGAACCCTACAATCTCCTGTCCATCACTTGAAATTCGAATGCAACATCGGTTCGCGTTCCCCATAGTAGAACCACACTGTTCAGTACTACCCGCGACATTTATATATGTCGAATTCCACCAAACATTCCCAGATGGCACTAAACTCCACCCTGAACACAACACTCACCTTCGAATTTCCTAAAGCGCACCCAAACTCCTAAAGTATCTAACCATGATAGCCGATGGAAAACACCCAATACCCAAAACGTGAATCGCAATTCACTAAAACCATCGAAGAGGAGGTCAAAGAGAACACAAATACATGAGTTTGAGAATTTATGGAATTTTAGATTAATTTCTTTTGACTTCAAAAACACATGATTTTTACTGTGTTCTTATTCTAGTGGAGGCGTAATGCTTCCTCGAGTATCGAACCCTAATAGCCGATGGAAAACACCCAGTACTCAAAACGTGGATCACAATTCACTAACACCATATAGAATCAAAGAGGAGGTCAAAGAGATCGGAAATACATGAGTTCGAGAATTTATGGTATTTTAGATGAATTTCTTTTGATTTTAATAACACACGATTTTTGTTGTGTTCTTGTTTTGGTGGAGGCGCAATGCTTCCTGGACTAGAGAAAATTATTTTAGGATTAAGAGTGGATATGTGTTGTATTTATAGGAATACATAGCTTCTAGGATAAGATTTCTATTTTGTTTTATTATTTTATATTGTATTGTTATTTTTATTTGTTATTTAAAAATCCGTATGATCACATATGATATCCAAAAATCATGAAAATGGATATACAACTAGAGTTTGACATTACGGACCCAACGAAACTTGTTTCATCAAATTCCGAGTCCGTTTGCCCACACAGCGTATTTTTACAGTTAAATTATTGATTGTTCTTCACATTAAAATCACGTACTGCTACATACTAACTCCAAAAATTACGAAAATTAAAATCTAATAATAATTTAATATTCTGGATCCAACAAAATTAGTTTCGTCGAAAACGGAGGTCGTTTGCAAAACAGGCTATTTTTAAATCCCAAAATAAACCAATTTAAATATTAATATATTTAAAAATAATTAAATTAAATATTAATAAATAAATATTATCGTATATATATATATATATATTCACACAGAATATAATACAGCTCCAAAATATTCCTATCTGAATTTATAACTCGACATTTCAAATCCAAATTAAATCAGTATTCAATTTATATTGAATTCCCATTTATAATATAAATAAATCATTATAAATTATAAAGGAATTCCATAGCGACTTTTCAAATGTTTAATTTGATCGTAACTCAAAATCTACACGATGAAATCTCGATTTTTCTCTTCCATTTCAAAAATATACTTCACCAGCTCCGAACGTTTCTTGTTTCACAGAAATCCGAATTAAAATGGGTTCTGTATATTTGTTTAAAGTTCGAATCGCCAAATTACGAACTACCGCGCCATTTCGAGCTCGATTATAATTATAATATAATTTATACATTCTAGTGCTGTTTATTAAATAGAATCATCATTATATTTCAATTCTATATTAAATTAAATTAGTTAAATCCTCTGTTTCACACAACATTATGAATTCTACTTTTTCTGACAATTTCGAAAATTAAATATATTATTTAATTATTAATATTAATTAAATATTATTTATATAAAAAACCATTTAAATCTCCAAATAACTATTTAAATAATTAAATAAATTAATTATTATAATGTAAAAATACACGACGTTACATTCTTCCCCCCTTAAAATAATTTCGTCCTCGAAATTGCTAAGGTAGAAAACAAACTCTATTAACTAGGTTAATTTTTTTTGTTTATTTATTAACTTCAGTTTCAAGTGAACCAATAATTTTAACTAAATTATTAATTCATTTCTATTAATAAAAAATTTCAAAAATTCTGATAATTTTCTAACACACGAAATTTTCAAAAAATTTCGCCAGCACCTCCTTTGTATGGGTCAATCGATACAACTACAACTCGCCTCTCTAGGCCTTCTCCAACCCAAAAGAAAATTATAGCCAAGCGGCTTGCCAAACAGGCTCATAAAATCACCAAACTCATATGAAAATAAACTTGTACCTTTTTGTCGGGCATATCATTATATCCTTTCCATCTGTTATCAATTCTGCATATACCAATGTCATTCAAATCAAATTCCAATCAATTTTATCCTCAAACCAATCATTCACTTATATCTAAGTCAGATTTCATTTCAAACCAATGTTACATTCTTGATTTTCAAACTCTTAACTCCTTAACCCAGTATACTTAACTTATCAACTTATTTCCATTCCAGATTATTCTCTAATCAAATCTAGTTCTATTTAACTTAGTTTAAGTTAATTTTTAATTTATTTATTTACTTTTACCATCTCAATCCATTTAACTTAATAAGTTAAATTAAAATTTCAAGATTTAAATTCCTAAGTTTTTTTAAATTAATTTGAAATCATAATAACAACTCAAAACCTTTGAATTTCTGAACAACTTGTTTCCTGAAAACAATTCCAAAAAAAAATGGAAGTAATCCATCACTTAGAATCTCGAAAATGAACACCGATGATGTCCGGATCATCATCGGAATTCTTTCCTAGTAACCGAAGTGAGTTCAATACTAATTCACTTTCAGAACCATTTCTAACCATTTACATTTTGAAATACATTCAAAATATTATTCACAATGCTTGTAAACAATTTAAAATCTCTCAAGATTTTAAAATTCTCATATATTAATTCCAAATCGGTCTACAAACACCTCTCTGAATTTTCAGGGTTTTAATTTGAATTCTAATTTAAATTCTGATTTAATTCATTTCGTAACACTTATATGAATTTTGATTGGTTATGTACATAACCGTTTCAATTATAATATTATCTGATTATAATCACAACCAATATATTATAATCATTCCAATATAAATCCTATATATCAAAATATAATTTGGGTACATTTATTTCATTTACCCGCTTTTCAAAACATACAGTGTCAGTTCATCGTATTCGAGTGTTTATAAATTCCTACCGATACAGTGGATCAAACTGATCGACCAGAACCCATAAACAACTCAACCAATAAATCCCCATAATATAAAACCAGTTTATATCAAATAACAAATACGTTCACTCGTATATATACACTCAACTCAATCTAGGGTATTACTAACCCCATCTCTACCGAGTCACGCCATAGAGCCAAGATAATTACTTAACCCTCAGCTCTGATACCACTGTAACGACCCAGGGAATTTGCGACCTTAGTAATCGACATAAACTCAATGTCGACTATCCAAGCATCAGAAATAACGGATAGTTAATAAAAGAAGTTAGAGGGTGAGAATAGATAAGATAGAAAATTAGAATAGAAGAAGAAGAATATAAATACAACAGAATCAGAGTAATATGAATCTCAAAGTGGAACAAATAAAATATAGTATAGACATAACTTTGAAATACAAATCTATAATATGTATGTACATATAGAGTATAACACTTACATCACAGTGGAAATAAACAATAGTTATAAAAACGTTGCTGAAGCCTCCTGCTCTAACTTTCCAAGTATATCGATAAAATCCTGACTACTTGACTACCCGTACAAATTTGGGCACCCAGGAGTTTAGGGAAAACAAAACAAAATAAACTCAAGGTCAGTCATGTGACTGGTGTGAGTAAACTCCAACCATTTGTTTAACTTTTAAAATCCTTTTAAAGGAAAGAATAATTGTAAGACCGATCCACACATAAACACAGATTGTTTTTACCTTACAATAATCCAAAACATTCTTTTAAAATCAATAGTCTTTTGGTATTTAATAATGTCTAATATAAGTAAATATCAATCTAGCAGAACGCTTTCATCTCACGCTTTCATCTCACGCTCCACATATATAATAAACAAACAAAAACTGCAGACTCTTATTGGGTAATGGATTTCTAACTATGACAACGTATGCAACCACCTCTGATTAGTGTACTCTAGAAGCGGTACACTAGAGCTCAACAAGAACATCTTGTAACTCAGTCACATATGACCGGCCATTCATTTCGCTTGAATGTTCCGAATATATTTTCACCTTACGGTTCGTATACCAACATAACCATTTCTGGGAGATACAGAATTGAAAGAAGTAACAAATATGAATATTCTATAGATGGTGACAATATACCCTCCTTGGGTGCGACCCACTTAGCCATGCTGTTCCCAGATTTCTGTCATTTCCTAGTTGATGAGGCTTGAGGTCATAACATATCTTTTAAAAGATCACCCCTTTATTTACTTTGAATGCCACATCATCATACCAGTCGAATCACAAATTGATTTTCCCTAAATACCACGGGTATAAGCTAAGAGAAACGAATTCCTCCGCCATCAACGTAAATATGTTTGAAACAATCAACTTACGCGATCTACCAGATATACTCTGTCAAACATTCGTCCATTCAAGTTATCCTAGGACTGGACAACCCGAAGGCACTATTATGTAAATCCATCTTAGGCAATTTCTACCTAGGATTTATTGAACAACCCTTGCATAACTTCTTCTTCAATTATCTTCATCATATTTGATTAGCAACGCTAATGCCATACGGAGCGGTTTTCAGATAATAAATCCGATCCCTATCTCTCCGCATTGAAAACGGAAATGGTCAAAACTTTGATGGTCGGTTATTTAACTATCAAAGGAAAACATGTGTACAAACAATGGTCATATTCTCAAATGGAAATCTTACCGATCAATCATCATTTCATTTGCCAATTTCCAATTTATCTTTTCCATATATTCATAAATTCCTTATTTTCTAAAATTAGAAAATATATGTTATTAACTTTGGAAAACGTTTCCATTTCTGATTCACGCATCAATATCGTCCCGCCTCTATCAGTCTCAAACTGTAAACTAGTAAGAGAACAACTTCCCAAGTACATACCCCGAAGGCCGAAACCAACATCAGATCGATACCCAGAAAGCCATTCGACTCAACTAATTTCCATTCAGTTTCTAATTTCAGTAATTCCATATAAATTCCCAATTCAAACCCCAAATTCCTTTATAATATTTTATTTGCAAAATATTTACTTTAATCTAATTTTCCACATATAATGTGAATAATATTTCTTTATATAATCAGAACAGTTTGATTTCGTATTTAAAAACAATATCTCAAACCCAAATTTTACTTATATTTTTATTTGCAGAATTATTCATACAAATCTTATTTCATTTCCAACATTTATAATCTCATTGTAAATTTCCTTTATAACTACTACGTTCACATTCCATTTCAATTATCGGTGTTAAAAACGATTTTACTTCTCTATATAAATTCAAATTTATATATTCAATTTATTAAATGATAAATATTTCCTTAATTTATAAACATCGTTTATAAATTATTCTCCTCAATTTATCTATTAAAACAAATTTCTATAAAATATTTACTTTAAATCAATATCATGTTATACCCGTGTGCGAAGCACGGGTCTAAACCTTCCTAATGTAAAATTCTCCTTTTACAAAATTCTATTCAATTTCCAAATATTTCCTTTTTTTAATTCTATTTACTTTCCAAATAAATATTCCTTTTATAATTATATTTATTTTCCAAATAAATATTCCTGTATAATATCCTATTTATTTCCTATAAATATTTCATTTATAATATCATATTTATTTCCTATAAATATTTCATTAATAATATCATATTTATTTCCTATAAATATTTCATTTTCAAAATACACTATGAAAATTCCCTTTTTACATTCCAGTATTTCTTATGGTATTTAAAATCCCAATTAAACAGACCAGTGTCATCATAATCAATCACAGGTTTTATATCACATCATATATCAGAATATATGAAAACAAATAGTATTATAAATATTGGGGAATCCAGTTGGATCCCTCCAACCTGTTTCCCCGCATCCATAGATGTTAACAATATAAATAACATCGATTTCATTTCAATATGAAATATTCTGATAAACAGAATCAATATTTGATTAACGATTTATATATATATATCGTTATCTATAATTTCAACCAATAAATCAGCAATTCAACCAAACAATCAACACACAGCAATCAATCATCATTCATCAATACTAGATTATGTTTATAAAAACATAAACTGTATAGAGTTAGTGAGATTTATTCACATTAGGCAGTTATCGTCAAATAACGAATAACGATCATTGATTTGGATCCGGGAATTTATTTTGCTATAAATTGTAACAAGCTCCAAATCACTCCCAGTCAGTTCCATTGCGTAGCCGCCGTCCATACGATTCCAACGGATCTTATTTCGCTGAATTTTGATACCGTATGGATAAGTTACAGGGTTTACAAGTTGATACATTATTTTAAAGTAAAATAAATGAATTTATATTTTGAATGGGCCTCACCATAAAAGAAACGGCCCAACTTCCTCTTTAAATCCTATACCCGTGTGCTACAGTCCCTTCTCTCCCAAAACAATTGCCACGAATCTGTTATTTCCTCCTCCATTCTCCCAAACTTTCCATCGCCATTACTTCTACACCACTACACAAACTCTCGAACTAAGAATACCAAAGTGCTCCCCTTCTTGAGCTCTACAACATCATCCCTGAATCATTCCGCTCGTGCTTCTCATATCGAACGCGACTTCGTATGGGTACAGTTGCAGTACTGACATTTTTACCTCCCCTTATCTCACCCATTCCTTTATCGATCTCCAAACCGATTTCACCACACTGCTTTCCTTCCCGAACTCTATTATCTCCTCTCCATCACTTGAAATTCGAACGCAACAAAGGTTCGCATTCTCCATGGTAGCACCGCACTATTCAGTACTACCCGCGACATTTATATATGTCAAATTCCACTAAACATTCCCAATTGACACTAAACTCCACCCTGAATAGATCACTCACCTTCGAATTCCCTAAAGCGCACCCAAACTCCCAAAGTATCGAACCCTAATAGCCGATGGAAAACACCCAGTACCCAAAACGTGAATTGCGATTCACTAAAACAATATAGAATCGAAGAGGATGTCAAGGAGACCACAAATACATGAGTTTGAGTGTTTATGGAATTTTAGATGAATTTATTTTGATTTTAATAACACATGATTTTGTTTTGTTCTTATTTTGGTGGAGGCGCAATGCTTCCTTAACTAGAGAAAAATATTTTAGTGTTAAGAGTGCATATGTGTTGTATTTGTAGGAATACATAGCTTCTAGGATAAGCTTTCTAATTTATTTTATTATTTTATATTGTATTGTTATTTGTATTTGTTTTTTTTTAAATCCGTACGATCACACACGATATCTGAAAATCATGAAAATGGATATACAACTAGAGTTTGACATTACGGACACAACGAAACTTGTTTTGTCAAATTTCAAGTCCGTTTGCTCACACAGCATATTTTTAAAGTCAAATTATTGATTGTTCTTCACATTAAAATCCCGTACGACCACAAACTGACTCCAAAAATTACGAAAATTGAAATATAACAATAATTTAATATTCCAAATCCAATAAAATTAGTTTCATCGAAACCGGAGGTCGTTTGCAAAACAGGCTATTTTCAAATCCCTAATTGAACCAATTTAAATATTAATATATTCAAAAATAATTAAATTAAATATTAATAAATAAATATTATCATATATATATATATTCACATAGAATATAATACAGCTCCAACATATTCCTATCTGAATTTATAACTCGACAGTTGAAATCAAAATTAAATCAGCATTCAGTTTATATTAAAAATCCAATTATAATATTAATAAATCATCATAAATTATAAAGGAATTCCATAGCGACTTCTCGAAAATTTGATTTGATCATAACTTGAAATCTACACGACGAAATCTCGATTTTTCTCTTCCATTAGAAAAATATACTTCACCAGCTCCGAACATTTCTTTATTCGTAGAAATCCGAATTAAAATGGATTCTGTATATTCGTTTAAAGTTTGAATCGCCAAATTACGAACTGCCGCGCTATTTCGAGCTCGATTATAATTATCATATGTAACAACCTGGAATTTGGGGCCGATTTAAAATTTTTGTTTTAGAAATTTTAAGGGATTTTGAATATTTGAAATAAATTATTTTAAATAATAACGACTAAAAATTTATTTTAATCGAAGTTAATACGAATATATTTTATTTAATTATAAAAGGAATTAGAAATAGCGCGGTAGTTTGAAAAGTCAAATCCGAACTTTGACTGACTGTACAGGATGCAGAATAAATCGGATTTTAGTGAAACCAAAAATATTAGAATCTATTTAAAAATATCTTTCCAATGAATCCGAAAAATCGAAATTTCATAGTGGGAATTAAAAGTTATGGCCAGTTGAAATTTCAGAATAGTCATTGTAGAATTTCTATATATATTTTTAATATTAAAAATAGCCATTTTGCAAATGACCTCGTTTTTTGATGAAATCACTTTTGTTGGATCCATGAGGTCAAATTATTGCTAGGTTTCAATTCCCATAATTTTTGAAATAAATTTATGAAGGTGGCAAATAGATATGTGTTTTGTAAATTTCAGTCAATTTTGATCGACTGGAAAATAGTCATGTTTCAAACAGTCTCAGAATTCGACAAAATTAATTTAGTTAGGACCGTATCATCAAAACAAAGCCAGAAATAATTTTTCTAGATTTTTCTGAGTTCGTATGTGGCCCCGGTAAGATTAAAAAGTACGTTCGGATTTAATATTAAAGATTTATTTTAAAAATAAAAGAAACATACTGTAAACTTCAGAATTGGACTTCGACACTAGCGCCATTGCGTTAAGAAGACGTCAAAACATATTGTTCGACAGTCTTTGGGCTCCGTTTGGAGATCGGACGGAAAAACCCTAATTTTGGATTTAACAAAAATAAATATAAAAGAAAATACGCTCATATACCCGTATAAATACGCACGCTACAGTACTTCATCTCTTCCTCTCATTACCAGCCGCCACCAAAACTCACCCCCTTCAAAACTTCAAGCTTCGATTCTGCCCAATCCATGAAGAATTAGACTTGGCCACTGTTATACTTTTTCAAGATCTCTTCCTCCTCTTCGATTCCATACCGGAATCAGCACCCCCCGTAGCCGCTGCACCAGACCCACGAACCCGCCGCCTTCATCTGCCCGCCGCCGCCACCACACGCAACCACACCACCCTTTTTCGGCGAACCTCCCCCTCTCCTGGCCCTCCGACGTTGCGCAATCCGTTCTGAAAATCGTTGAGTATATTTTTTGCAAATCGGATCCAACGTTTTGAACAAAACTGAATTATAAAGGTATGAACATTTCATATTTTGCGACGCTTTTATCTGTTGCAATTGCAGTTGTGAAAAGAAATTGATAATTTGTTCATACAAACTCCAAACAGAAAATTTTCAGATCCATTTGAACCATAGCATCGAATAGAACTTCTTGAAAGAAATTGGGACCAATTCTTAACACGTTTGAATTTTAGATTCTTATCCAATCAAAGTGAGATTCTATTTTAAATAATTAAACACGTTTGAATGGAAGCCAAATTGAACGTAGAGTTGGTTAATAAAACCACTTTCGACTTTGTTCCTTTTCGGGGATGAAAAGTTTTAAGTGGGGGAGATTGTAACGACCCGGAAAATCTGGACCAATTTAAATTTTTTAAATTGGCTAGTTTAGTGGATTTTAAATATTTAAAATAAATATTTTAAATAATAAAAATGAAAAGTAAGTTTGAATTGACATTTGAAAATGAATATAATTAATTCTAATTATAAACAAGGCCTGAAATGGCGCGGTAGTTTCAAAATTTGAATTCAAACTTTGGCTGACTGTACCGGGTGCAAAACAAAACGGATTTGAGTGAAACCAAAAATATTTAAATCTGTTAGTGAATATCTTTCTAACGAATCTGAAAAATCAAAGTTTCATCGTAGGAAGCAAAAGTTACGGCCAAATGAATTTTCAGAAAGGTCGCTATAAAATTTATATAGCCCGTGAAAATGGCCATTTTGCAAACGACTTCGGAATTCGACGAAACCACTTTTGTTGGATCCGGGATGTTAAAATATTGCTAGGTTTCCAATTTCATAATTTTTGAAGTTAATATGTGAGCGTGGCAAAGGAAAACGTGTTTTGGTCAATTAAAGTTAAATTGGATCGACCAGAAAATGGCCATTTTGCAAACGGTCTCAGAATTCGATGAAACTAGATTTTTTGGGACCGTGTCGTCAAAACATAGCTAGATTTATTTTTCTGGAATTTTTCGAATCAGTTTGTGGCCCTGGCAAATTGAAATGTACGTTCAAATCAAATATTGAATGTTTTATATTTTAATTTGAATGAAAACTGACTGAAACATTCGAATGGGCCTACGAAACATATCCCATTGTGTTCGGAATGGGGGTAAAACGCTAGGGATGACAGTCGTTGGGTTTGGATTGGTGTTCGTGTGGAACATGGGGTAATTTTGGATTTTTAAAAATTAATAAATATTAAAAAAATTCTCATTAGTCAACATCAGCCCCCCCCCCCCCCGACTTTCTCTCTCCCCCTAACTCGATCGAAGGCGGAAAACCGCTCCCCCATTCCCGTTCATTTTCTGATCAATCCACGCAATAAAAACTCATCCTCCAGTTGAAGATTTTGTAGAGCTAGGGAAGATCTTCAAATCCATATATAGTTTGGAATTTTTTCGTGCAGAATTGGAGGAGAATTAGGGCTAGAAAGTCGAGCCCTTCATCTCGCCGCAGCCGTCAGCCGGAGCCACTGAACTGGCCCCACTTCCTGGCGCACGTGCGCCTCTCCTAGCTCTACGCTGTGGCGCTGGCCGATCGTTCTGAAGTTGCGCGGATTTCGAGAAAAGTGAAAACCTAGTTTTGAACGAAGGTGTGAGGTAATGGCTGAAACTATTTAATAGCAGTTTAAAGCGCTACGGTTTTTGCTTTCACTGTAAAAATCAAATCTTTTTCGTTTGTTGACGAAATTCCGTGAAACAAGAGACAGTGGACTCGTGTGGAAATCATCTACATTCTAGAAGAGACCGCGTATTTTTCTGAGCTTCCAGCTATTTTTGGTGGAGTGGAACCCAATGTGAGATTTCTAAATTATAAACGATATGGAAAACGATGATGTATAAATTATATATTCGATGTATGAGTTATATAAGCATTGTACACCTCATGTATAAGCGTTGTATAGGTTGTACGTTCGATGTATAAGTTATATATGCGTTGTAAAAATTATATATGTGTTGAAATAGAAGTGAAATGCTTATATATATATATATATATATATATATATATATATATATATATATATATATATACGCCCCTCGTCCATAAACCATGGACGATATTTATTGGTTGTGATTGATGTGAAAATTGGTTGATAGCGAATGGTTGATTAGAATTGTTTGTGGTTGAAATTGGTTGATCGTGGTTGAAAAATACCCGTTTGTGATTGAGAAATATTTGGTTGAAACCACATAGGATCAGTTTGTGGAAATGAAAAAAAAATATACATGCCGCCTGCGTGCGAACTAGATGCATGAAATCCCTATTGTCAAAAGCTGCGAGGCTTAAAGGTAGAGCGAGGAGCCGTACTAGGGACGATCCCGGTTTTAACTACCCTGCCGTTATGCTGCCGAAATTTTGAATAATATTCATGTGTTAGAATTATTTTCATGTGTTGAAACTATATTCATGTGTTGAATTGAAATTCATTCGTTGAATAGAAATTCATGTGTTGAATGGTATTCGTGTTTTAAATATAAAAAATCACCTTTTTATCTATATATATAAACTATAGAAAACCTTCATGTGTTGAATTGAAATTCAACCGTTGAATAGAAATTCATGTGTTGAATGGTATTCGTGTTTTAAAATATAAAAATCACCTTTTTATCTAGATATATAAACTATAGAAAACCTTCATGTGCTGAATTGAAATTCATTCGTTGAATAGAAATTCATGTGTTGAATGGTATTCGTGTTTTAAATATAAAAATCACCTTTTTATCATCTATATGAACTATATAAAATAGTCGTGTTTTGAAATAAATTGTTTTGCAATAAAAATCACCTTTTTATCTATATATATAAACTATAGAAAACCTTCATGTGTTGAATTGAAATTCATTCGTTGAATAGAAATTCATGTGTTGAATGGTATTCATGTTTTAAATATAAAAATCACCTTTTTATCTATATATATAAACTATAGAAAACCTTCATGTGTTGAATAGAAATTCATTCGTTGAATGGAAATTCATGTGTTGAATGGTATTCGTGTTTTGAAATAAATTGTTTTATAATAAAATCATATTTTTATCTATTTATATGAACTATATAAAATAGTCGTGTTTTGAAATAAATTGTTTAACAATAAAATCATATTTTTATTATATACATGAATTGTTAAAAATAGTGAAGTGTTGAAATAGAAGACAGTTGGATAAAAAAATCATTTTTATCAAATTTATGAAAAGCATATAGTTTTGAAATCGATGAATCGATTATATATATATATATATAAAATTAAAATATATCGAATAACGAAGCTGTAGTTCGTGTTTCGAAACCGTGATTTCAAACGATTAGTGCGGGGGATCCGACCATCGGATTTTCCTGAAACCGAAACCGTTGGGTTCGCTTTGGAAATATCTTTCCAACGACACCAACTTTGCAAAGATCCAACAGTTGGATTGTCTGGAATGTTTAATTCAAATCTGAAGAAAAAAAGCGCAAGAATCGATTATATATATATATAATTAAATTAAATCGAATAATGACGCTGCAGTTCGTATTTTGAAATCGAAACTTCAAACGATTGTACCGGGAGATCCGACCGTCGGATTTTCCCAAAACTGGAACCATTGGATTCGTTTTGAAAAGAACTTTCTAATGATATAAATTTTGTAAAGATCCAACGGTTATATTTTCAGATATGTGTAAATCAAATCTGAAGAAAAACAGCGCCACGTCCGCGTTATGGCCCGAAGCGTCGTTTAAATAAATTGGCTATTTTAATTAAATAAAAATAGCGATAAATCGTTATAAAATATTATAAACGATATGGAATGTGAAATTTAGAAACTAACTGAAGGCTGGTTAAGTCGAATGGTTTCCTTGGTTTTGATTTGATGTTGGTTTCCGCCTTCGGGGTTAATATTTGGGAAATCGTTCTCTTACTGATTTACGGTTAGTGACTAATGAATTGAAATGATGCGTATGTTGTGTTTGTGTAGCACTTGTTTATTATATACGCGAGTTGCTCAGAAAGACCGGGTTTATCCCATTCTGAATAACTAAATCGACGATAAGAATCAAAGATGAAGACGGTGGTCGAAGACCGGAGATCTTCACCTCGTTTGGATGGTAACTGATGTCCTAATTGGGAGGCATCCCGAAATATGGATAATGAGTGGTGATCGTCCAGACGTACGTGGAAATCGATGGGTTCGTGAGGTATATAGTGCCTCCGGTTTCGTTCAGACCCAGAACGGACTTGCGAATGGAAATTGTGTCTGACATTGGAATTCATTCTGTGTAATTGATAGCCATCAGTTGCATGGTGTGAGTTGCCTGTGTGGCATGCTAAGATGCAGTGATCAGGGCTTCTGTTGAAAAGCAAAGTCTTGTGGTTGATGATCAAAGCACCGCCTGTGTGGCGTAGCTTTGTGTATAACGTTAATTCGCGAGCCTCACACCCCGGTATGAACCAGAAACGGGACAGGACCTCAGGGGGGACGTGCGTTTTCTTTCTAGCTAGAGGTGGTGTCAGTGCTAAAACTGGCTGACATTTATACTATTTTTCACCTATGTGGTTGTTGCTGTTGCGAGGCGCCTCGGTTATATCGGTCGATCCGGGACCGATGGAGTCATTCGTTGGCTCATTTACGCCCCAAAGGGCGGAGAAACGCATTGTTCAGGCATTATAATCCACTCCGTGTGGACCGGCCCTGACGATCCAAGGGGCAGTTGCGGCTGTTCCTGAGACATGGGCTAGATTGTCTCGAAGTCGGTAAGGACTATCTTTTGCCTTGGTTCATGACGGAAATGCAATTTCCAAATACGTGACTGTGCGGTTTTGATTGTAGACCTTTATTTGGCGACATAGTGGCATGGGACGCTCATGTCGTCTATGATTGATACTTATGATTTGAAATTGTTTTTGAAACATATAAACACTAGTAGTAATATGAAATGCTTTTGTTTTATTCGTATCAAGCATATTTTGGCCATTATAAGGTAAAAACTCTATCCTCCGGTTTGCGTTGCATTGTGTGATGGGAACTGAGTCTTATAATGGCTTCACTTTTATAAAAAGCATTGCGATGTTTAAAAGATTTAGTTGTTTTAAAGCACTGGCAATCCAATGGGGTAAACCCGTTCCGCGAAAGTGGCGTGGTCCTTTGATTGGCTATATTTTAAATGTGTTGAGTAGATTTCTCATACCAGTCCCATGACCGACTCGTAGTTTGTTTCACTTTCAAACTCGGGTGTCCCTTTTTCTACACGGGCAGCCTTGTATTCAGGTTTTAGCTGGCTTTTCTGGATAGCTGGAGCTGAAGATGGATTATATCATTTTTTTTATGTTGTTCAGCTCCTATTGTACATATTATATTTGTTTCCGCTGTAGACATTTATGTATAGCTGAACTGTATTTGTACTAAGTATGATCATGTGTATTGTGTAACTCTGATGATTGCATTTATCCAGTGAATTATTTGTTCATTATCTGGTGTATTTATTTATTTTTGTTCTGCTATTATCTGTTTATGTGTTATATTCCAAAGATTACCCTTGTCACCGTCAGTACGGGATTTGGGGTCGTCACAACGTGGTATCAGAGCCTTGGTTAAGCTTAGTGCTGGAATATAACATATTAACAAACTCGTCAGAAATCGAACCAGTAGTGTTCTAGGACGAGTAACTCATTACAGATAGGATCACTAATATCCTAGTATGAGTATAGCAGAATCAGAATAACTCGTTAGAGATGGGGTCAGAAGTGCCCCAGAACGAGTCTAGAGTTATATGTTTATAAATAACGTATTTGTGATTATATAAATAGTCTGGTTTTAGAAATATAATTTTTGAATATGTTAAAAGATATATTTTTGAAATGTTAAAAACAAATTGATTATTGTTTGTGTTGTGTGATAGTAGATTTGATTAATTAAATTATTAAAACGATAGTTAATTTAATTAACAAGAGAATGAATGGTAGAATTTATTCGATTAAATCACACGTTGAACTGATATAAAAATAGATTGAAATATATACATGTGCATTATATATGTTTCAACGGGTAATTAGATTAGCTATTGAGTAAAGATTTTATTTGCGTGCCCGACAAATAGGTAAACCTTAATGAGTTGGATGCGCAATTTTATTATTATATCAACTCCTGCGAGTGCCATTGGATGCAGAGTGCTGGTTATACTGTGTGTAATAATAAATGTCGCCATAGGATAGTAACAATTAATTTTGAACTACATTACATGGCATACTTCTTGAAGATAGGCATACTTCATCATATACCACACAAGCATTTGGAGCTTGTATGACGAGGTTGAAGATTTACCATACGAGCGAGAGGCTTGTATGGCGATGACTATATATTACAGGTTGAACTGATGACAGCTATGGACTATATATTACAGGTTGAACAGATGACTGATATGACCATATAAAATTGTAACGATAAATTGCCAGATTAATAAAAACCCCACACGGGTCTGGAGTTGACAATAATCACGTCTCTCTAGTCATTAGATACGACACATGGATTATTTATTTCCCACACGGGACGAGGTAACGAGAATTTATTCTCTGGAGCAATTAAAATACACACTCCCTCAGGCTTTGACAGGGTGACGAGAATTTATTCTCTGGAGTTATTATCTATACACGCTCCCCGGTGAACACCGGAATATATCACTATAAATATGTGTGTGCTTTATAGGATTTATTGGGTACCTAATACAGCCCAATAAATTTCCAAACCCCTCCCCGTACAAAGGAGGTTATGGTGAAATTTTTCGAAAATACCGGGTGTTAGCCAAATTTTTAAAGAATTTGAAAATTCTCAGAAACTGAAAAGTTGGAGAATGGAAGCCAGATTGAACGTAGAGTTGGTTAATCAAACCACTTTCGACTTTGTTCCTTTTCGGGGACGAAAAGTTTTAAGTGGGGGAGATTGTAACGACCCAGAAAATCTGAACCAATTTAAAATTTTTAAATTGGCTAGTTTAGTGGATTTTAAATATTTAAAATAAATATTTTAAATAATAACGATGAAAAGTAAGTTTGAATCCACATTTGAAAACGAATATAATTAATTCTAATTATAAACAAGGCCTGAAATGGCGCGGTAGTTTCAAAATTTGAATTCAAACTTTGGCTGACTCTACCGGGTGCAAAACAAAACGGATTTGAGTGAAACCAAAAATATATTAATCTGTTAGTGAATATCTTTCTAACGAATCTGAAAAATCGATGTTTCATAGTAGGAAGCAAAAGTTATGGCCAAATGAATTTTCAGAAAGGTCGCTATAGAATTTATATAGCCCGTGAAAATGGCCATTTTGCAAACGACCTCGGAATTCGACGAAACCAATTTTGTTGGATCCGGGATATTAAACTATTTCTAGGTTTCAAATTTCATAATTTTTGAAGTTAATATGTGAGTGTGGCAGAGGAAAACGTGTTTTGGTCAATTATAGTTAAATTGGATCGACCAAAAAATGGCCATTTTGCAAACGGTCTCAGAATTCGACGAAACTAGTTTTGTTGGGACCGTGTCATCAAAACATAACTACATTTATTTTTCTGGAATTTTTTCGAATCAGTTTGTGGCCCTGGCAAATTGAAATGTACGTTTAAATCAAATATTGAATGTTTTATATTTTAATTTGAATGAAAACTGACTGAAACATTCGAATGGGCCTATGAAACATATCCCATTGTGCTCGGAATGGGGGTAACACGCTAGGGACGATAGTCATTGGGTTTGGATTGGTGTTCGTGTGGAACAGGGGGTAATTTTGGATTTTTAAAAATTAATAAAAATTAAAAAATTTCTCATTAGTCCACATCAGCCCCCCCCGACTTTCTCTCTCCCCATAACTCGATCGAAGGCGGAAAACCGCTCCCCCGTTCCCGTTCATTTTCTAATCAATCCACGCAATAAAAATCCATCCTCCAGTTGAAGATTTTGTAGAGCTAGGGAAGAACTTCAAATCCATATATAGTTTGGATTTTTTCATGCAGAATTGGAGGAGAACTCGGGCTCGAAAGTCGAGCCCTTCATCACGCCGCCGCCGTCAGCCGGAGCCACCGAACTTGCCCCACTTCCTGGCGCACGTGCGCCTCTCCTAGCTCTACGCTGTGGAGCTGGACGATCGTTCTGAAGTTGCGCGGATTTCGAGAAAAGTGCAAACCTGGTTTTGAACGAACGTGTGAGGTAACGGCTGAAACTATTTAATAGCAGTTTAAAGCGCTACGGTTTTTGTTTTCACTGTAAAAATCATATCTTTTTCGTTTGTTGACGAAATTCAGTGAAACAAGAGACAGTGGACTCGTTTGGACGTCGTCTACATTCTAGAAGAGACCGCGTATTTTTTTGAGCCTCCTGCTATTTTTGGTGGAGTGGAACCCAATGTGAGATTTCTAAATTATAAACGATATGGAAAACAACGATGTATAAATTATAAAGTCGATGTATGAGTTATATAAGCGTTGTACACCTCATGTATAAGCGTTGTATAGGTTGTACGTTCAATGTATAAGTTATATATGCGTTGTAAAAATTATATATGTGTTGAAATAGAAGTGAAATGCTTATATATATATATATATATATATATATATATATATATATATATACGCCCCTCGTCCACAAACCATGGACGATATTTATTGGTTGTGATTGATGTGAAAATTGGTTGATAGCGAATGGTTGATTAGAATTGTTTGTGGTTGAAATTGATTGATCGTGGTTGAAAAATACCCGTTTGTGGTTGAGAAATATTTGTGGAAATGAAAAAAAATATATACATTCCGCCTGCGTGCGAACTAGATGCATGAAATCCCCATTTTCAAAACTGCGAGGCTTTAAGGTAGAGCGAGGAGCCGTACTAGGGACGGCCCCGGTTTTAACTACCCTACCGTTATGCTGCCGAAATTTTGAATAATATTCATGTGTTAGAATTATTTTCATGTGTTGAAACTATATTCATGTGTTGAATTGAAATTCATTCGTTGAATAGAAATTCATGTGTTGAATGGTATTCGTGTTTTAAATATAAAAAATCACCTTTTTATCTATATATATAAACTATAGAAAACCTTCATGTGTTGAATTGAAATTCATTCGTTGAATAGAAATTCATGTGTTGAATTGTATTCGTGTTTTAAATTATAAAAATCACCTTTTTATCTATATATATATATATATATAAACTATAGAAAACCTTCATGTGTTGAATTGAAATTCATTCGTTGAATAGAAATTCATGTGTTGAATGGTATTCGTGTTTTAAATATAAAAATCACATTTTTATCATCTATATGAACTATATAAAATAGTCGTGTTTTGAAATAAATTGTTTTGCAATAAAAATCACCTTTTTATCTATATATATATAAACTATAGAAAACCTTCATGTGTTGAATTGAAATTCGTTCGTTGAATAGAAATTCATGTGTTGAATGGTATTCGTGTTTAAAATATAAAAATCACCTTTTTATCTATATATATAAACTGTAGAAAACCTTCGTGTGTTGAATAGAAATTCATTCGTTGAATGGAAATTCATGTGTTGAATGGTATTCGTGTTTTGAAATAAATTGTTTTATAATAAAATCGTATATTTTTCCATCTATGTGAACTATATTAAATAGTCGTGTTTTGAAATAAATTGTTTAACAATAAAAATCATATTTTTATTATATACATGAATTGTTAAAAATAGTGAAGTGTAAAAATAGAAGACAGTTGGATAAAAATATCATTTTTATCAAATGTATGAAAAGCATATAGTTTTGAAATCGAAGAATCGATTATATATATATATATAATTAAAATATATCGAATAACGAAGCTGCAGTTCGTGTTTCGAAACCGTGATTTCAAATGATTAGTGCGGGAGATCCGACCATCGGATTTTCCCGAAACCGAAACCGTTGGGTTCGCTTTGGAAATATCTTTCCAACGACACCAACTTTGCAAAGATCCAACGATTGGATTTTCTAGAATGTTTAATTCAAATATGAAGAAAAACAGCGCCATAATCGATTATATTTATAAATATATATATAAATATAATTATATTAAATCTAATAACGACGCTGCAGTTCGTATTTTGAAATCGAAACTTCAAACGATTGTACCGGGAGATCCGACCGTCGGATTTTCCCAAAACTGGAACCGTTGGATTCGTTTTGAAAAGATCTTTCTAATGATATAAATTTTGTAAAGATCCAACGGTTAGATTTTCATATATGTGTAAATCAAATCTGAAGAAAAACAGCGCCACAGCCGCGTTATGGCCCGAAGCGTCGTTTAAATAAATTGGCTATTTTAATTAAATAAAAATAGCGATAAATCATTATAAAATATTATAAACGATATGGAATGTGAAATTTAGAAACTAACTGAAGGCTGGCTAAGTCGAATGGTTTCCTGGGTTTTGATCTGATGTTGGTTTCAGCCTTCGGGGTTAATATTTGGGAAATCGTTCTCTTACTGATTTACGGTTAGTGACTAATGAATTGAAATGATGTGTATGTTGTGTTTGTGTAGCACTTGTTTATTATATACGCGAGTTGCTCAGAAAGACCGGGTTTATCCCATTCTGAATAACTAAATCGACGATAAGAATCGAAGATGAAGACGGTGGTCGAAGACCGGAGATCTTCACCTCGTTTGGAAGGTAACTGATGTCCTGATTGGGAGGCATCCCGAAATATGGATAATGAGTGATGATCGTCCAGACGTACGTGGAAATCGTTGGGTTTGCGAGGTATATAGTGCCTCCGGTTTCGTTCAGACCCAGAACGAACTTGCAAATGGAAGGTGTGTCTGACATTGGAATTCATTCTGTGTGATTGATAGCCATCCGTTGCATGGTGTGAATTGCCTGTGTGGCATGTTAAGATGCAGTGATCAGGGCTTCGGTTGAAAAGCAAAGTCTTGTGGTTGATGATCAAAGCACCGCCTATGTGGCGTAGCTTTGTGTATAACGTTAATTCGCGAGCCTCACACCCCGGTATGAACCAGAAACAGGAGAGGACCTCAGGGGGGACGTGCGTTTTCTTTCTAGCTATAGGTGGTGTCAGTGCTTAAACTGGCTGACATTTATACTATTTTTCACCTGTATGGTTGTTGCTGTTGCGAGGCGCCTCGGTTATATCGGTCGATCCGGGACCGATGGAGTCATTTGTTGGCTCATTTACGCCCCAAAGGGCGGAGAAACGCATTGTTCAGGCATTATAATCCACTCCGTGTGGACCGGCCCTGACGATCCAAGGGGTAGTTGCGGATGTTCCTGAGACATGGGCTAGATTGTCTCAAAGTCGGTAAGGACTATCTTTTGCCTTGGTTCATGACGGAAATCCAATTTCCAAATACATGACTGTGCGGTTTTGATTGTAGACCTATATTTGGCGACATAGTGGCATGGTACGCTCATGTCGTCTATGATTGATACTTATGATTTGAAATTGTTTTTGAAACATATAAACACTAGTAGTAATATCAAATGCTTTTGTTTTATTCGTATCAAGCATATTTTGGCCATTATAAGGTAAAAACTCTATCCTTCGGTTTGCGTTGCATTGTGTGATGGGAACTGAGTCTTATAATGGCTTCACTTTTACAAAAAGCTTTGCGATGTTTAAAAGAATTAGTTGTTTTAAAGCACTGGCAATCCAATGGGGTAAGCCCGTTCCGCGAAAGTGGCGTGGTCCTGTGATTGGCCATATTTTAAATGTGTTGAGTAGATTTCTCATACCAGTCCCATGACCGACTCGTAGTTTGTTTCACTTTCAAACTCGGGTGCCCCTTTTTCTACACGGAAAGCCTTGTATTCAGGTTTTAGCTAGCTTTTCTGGATAGATGGAGCTGAAGATGGATTCTATCATTTATCTCTTTTTATGCTGTTCAGCTCCTATTGTACATATTGTGTTTATTTCGGCTGTAGACATTTATGTATAGCTGAACTGTATTTGTACTAAGTATGATCCTGTGTACTGTGTAACTCTGATGATTACGTTTATCCAGTGAATTATTTGTTCATTATCTGGTGTATTTATTTATTTCTGTTCTGCTATTATCTGTTTATGTGTTATATTCCAAAGATTACCCTTGTCACCGTCAGTACGGGATTTGGGGTCGTCACATGTTATTTAAATAATTGAATGGTGAATGAAGTAGATCTGAGATGTGATAATATTCTGAATGATTGTTTGGTTTATCTATGTGTATAATTCCCGATCTGCTAGTTAAAAATTTCAGATCTGTATGTGATGGAAAATTTGAATAATCATTTTGTTTAATTTTGTCGAATCATGTTTTGTTGATATTCTATGAATAATGTATATATAAAAATATCACCTTGTTCATGTTTTTGAATTGAACTAGAAAATTTCAGTTCAATACCACCTTGTTGTTATTTGATTTGACTAGACCTTTTTAGTTCAAATATAATATTGATATGATGTTTGTAGGATTAAACTATGAGATGTGAAAGAAATTACATTTATATTTAATGTAATTAGGACATGAATTTTTCACCGCAAAAAAATTACATTTGTAGGTGGTAAACAAAAGTATGATTTTGCGATGCAATATAAATTACATTTCTATATGTAATTAAAGATTAGATTTTTACATTATAAATAAAAAGATTAGATTTCTACATTGTAAATAAAAAGATTAGATTTTTACATTGTAATAAAAAGATTAGATTTTTACATTGTTAATAAAAAGATTAGATTTTTACATTGTAAATAAAAAGATTAGATTTTTACATTGTAAATAAAAAGATTTGATTTTTACATTGTAAATAAAAAGATTAGATTTTTACATTGTAATAAAAAGATTAGATTTTTACATTGTAAATAAAAAGATTAGGTTTTTACATTATACATGAAATTTATACCGCAAATAAAATTAAACTTTTATATGTAAATTAAGAATGAGAATTTGCATGTAAAATAAAATTTCATTTTTTATATGTAAATTAAGAATGAGAATTTGCATGTAAAATAAAATTACACTTTTATATGTAAATTAAGAATGAGAATTTGCATGTAAAATAAAATTACACTTTTATATGTAAATTAAGAATGGGAATTTGCATGTAATATAAAATTTCATTTTTTATATGTAAATTAAGAATGAGAATTTGCATGTAAAATAAAATTAAACTTTTATATGTAAATTAAGAATGAGAATTTGCATGTAAAATAAAATTACACTTTTATATGTAAATTAAGAATGAGAATTTGCATGTAAATGAGAATTTGCATGTAAAATAAAATTACACTTTTATATGTAAATTAAGAATGAGAATTTGCATGTAAAATAAAATTTCATTTTTTATATGTAAATTAAGAATGAGAATTTGCATGTAAAATAAAATTACACTTTTATATGTAAATTAAGAATGAGAATTTGCATGTAAAATAAAATTACATTTTTATATGTAAATTTAGAATGAGAATTTGCATTGAAAATAAAATTACATTTCTATATGTAATTAAAGATTAGATTTTTACATTGTAAATTAAAAAACAAGATTTGACATGTAATATTAATTACATTTTCAATGTAATTAAAAAGTAGAATTAGACGGTGTAATCAAAATTACATTTTTAATGTAATTTAGAAAGATGGAATTTTTCACCGTAATGTTAATTATATGTTTATGTAATTAAAAAGATATGATTTTGTAATGTAATCAAAATTACATTTTTAATGTAATTTAGAAAGATGGAATTTTTCATCGTAATGTTAATTATATGTTTATGTAATTAAAAAGATATGATTTTGCGTTGTAATCAAAATTACATTTTTAATGTAATTCAGAAAGATGGAATTTTTCACCGTAATGTTAATTATATGTTTATGTAATTAAAAAGATATGATTTTGCGGTGTAATCAAAATTACATTTTTAATGTAATTTAGAAAGATGGAATTTTTCACCGTAATGTTAATTATATGTTTATGTAATTAAAAAGATATGATTTTGCAATGTAATCAAAATTACATTTTTAATGTAATTTTGAAAGATGGAATTTTTCACCGTTATGTTAATTACATTTTTAATGTAATTAAAAAGAAAAAGAAAATAATTTTACATTGTAATTGAAGGATAGAAATTCTACATTATAATATTAGTTACAATTTACATTGTAATTAAAAAGGGTGATTTTATAATGTAAATAAAAGAATAGAATTCAACATTGAATTATAATTTACATTTTTAATGTAAATAAAAGAATAAAAGAATAGAATGCAACATTGAATTATAATTTACATTTTTAATGTAAATAAAAGAATGAAAGAATAAAAGAATGGAATTCAACAATAAATTATGATTACATTTTTAATGTAAATAAAGGAATAAAAGAATGTATTTAAAATGTTGAAATATTATCTTCATTTTTAAATGAATTAAAATTGAATGGAGATCGTTAGTTGTTTATCTCGAGGTTAAATCGATCAACGTTATTATGGTTGAACGGTTTATATTTTTATATATATAAATATAATTAAATTTAAACGAATCGAGCACGGTAGTTCGCGTTTTGGAATCGTACCTTTAAACGACAATATCAAAAGATCCGACCGTCGGATTTTCCCAAAATGAAAACAGTTAGGACCGCTTTGGGAAGATCTTTCCAATGATATAAACTACGTTAAAATCCAACGGTTAGATTTTGAGAAATGTGTAAATCAAATTTGGTTGAAAACAGCGCCAGGGTCGCTCCTTTGACCCGAAGCGTCGTTAAATAAAGATTTAATTATTTTAAATAATTAAGGTAAGAATTAATCGTTATAAAATAATATAACGACATGAAATGGGTTTTGTCAAATTATATATGCGAGAATTATTTAGAAAGTCCGAGTTAATCTCATTCTAAATAATCAAACGACGTTAAAAATCGAGGTGTGAAGACGGCGAATGAAGACCGTAAATCTTCCCTCGAATGGACAATGATCAAGACCCTGAATTGACTTGCTCCCAATTCAAGGGTCGGGGTAATTGCCCAAATATACATGTTGATTTCACGGATATGCGGGTACCTCCTTTCCGTACTAGACATACGGGACGAGAGTATCTCCAGTTTCGTTCAGACCCAGAACGGGCTTATAAGTGGAATGTGTGTCCGACATTGTACTCCTTTATATTGAATTTATTGATTTTTTACCGAATGTTTGGTGGCGGAGAATTTATTATCTTGCTTAACACCCTTTTTGTATATTTTGGCAAAGGATTGATAGTGTGATATGGAGTGTCAGTGTGGCATACCAAGATGCAATGATCAAGGTTTCTTGTTGAAAAGCAGAACCTTGAGGTGACGATCAAAGCACAGCTTGAATAAGCATAGCTTTGTTTATTACGTTGCTTCACGAGCCTCACAACCCGGTTGAGTCTAAAACGAAGCAAGGGAACGTAGGGAGAGCACCACGTTTCTTTCTAGCTAAAAGTGGTGTTTGGGTTTTACACGGCCCGTCATTTTACTTATGTGGATGATGGAATGAGGCACCTCGGATATTAGGTCCTATAGGACTGGGAAACGTGTGTTCAGGAATAACTAATCCGCAAAATCGTATATGCGGACCGACCCTGCAGCTTTCCAAGGGTTCACTGCGGGGAATCCTGAGACATTAGCTAGAGTGTCTCGAATCAGTAAGGAGATCGTTTCTAGCCTTGACTCATGATGGAAAACCAAATTCCCAATACGACCCTACGGACTTGATTGTATTACTAGTATGGAGGCATAGTATATGGTAGCTATGCTTCCTAGGATTGATACATTTACTTTGAAATGTTTTTGTAACATATATACACTAAAAATAATATCAAATTCGTTTTTATCGTACTAAGCATGTTTAATCATCATAAGGTAAAACTCTATCCTCTGGTTTGCGTTGCATTGTGTGATGGGACTTGAGTCTTATGATGATTCCATTTTTCCAAAAGCATTGCATTGTTTACGATTTACTTATTTATCTGTTCTGTCACTTTAAATTATGCACGACAATCCATTGGAATAAAACTGTTCCGCATTAGCGACGTGGTCTTTGGATTTGCCTTATTACTATTAGTTAAATTAGTTAAGAATTCTCACACCAGTCCCATGACTGACTCGTAGTTTGTTTTCACCTTTACAAACTCGGGTGCCCTCTTTTCTACATGGGCAGCCAAGTAGCAGGTTTCACTTTCTTTGGAGTTGCTGTCTTTGGAGCTTTCTTGGTGTTGCTTAGTTGAGGTGATGATTTGGAGCTATGAAGACTATCTATCATTTATCTTTTGTTGCATTTTATCTTTAGACTTTGAGACATTCGAACTTATTCTATTTCCAGTTGTTCTATCTCGAAGTTTGAAATTTATTTCCTTTTGCTGAAACTTGATGTACTAATTTAGGACTCTCTGACTGTGGAATTCTGTATTTGATGACATTCATATTTTCCGCTGCTATGATGTTGTTATTATATAGTTTTCCTGTGCTATATTGTATCTGTGATCTGTATTGTTGTATTTATGTTGTATTCCAAATGATTACTCCTTACTTTCATTCCGTGGAAGTTTGGGGTTACCACATAATATAATTTATATGTTTTAACGTTGTTTATTAAATAGAATCATTAATATATTTCAATTCTAAACAGAGTTAAATTAGTTAAATCCTCTGATTCACAGAACATTGCGAATTCTACTATTTCCGACAATTTAGGAAATTAAATATATTATTTAATTATTAATATTAATTAAATATTCAACATTATTTAATTAAACAGCCATTTAAATTTCTAAATCACAACTTAAATAAATTAATTATTATACCGTAAAAATACGGGATGTTACAATAACATTCAGATTCAACCAAACACACTATTTCATTTTTGAGATTACAAACCATTTCAAATCTTCCATATTCTTTCACGAATTACAGTACTATCATCATGGAAAGATTATAGGAAGTTTTTACATCAATTTGACATATCCTTGTTATCATGAACACAATTAGTCAACAAATTCTTTGTATTGTGGAAGTCCTCTTCAGTAGTTGAGGCAAGAAATCCCATTCGGTTGTTCGGGTAATTGTAAACTTGTTCCTCCATGTGAAGTAAGGGTAGTTGTTGTTTAGTGAAATACCAGAAGGGAGTCTGAGACTGGAAGTAGGATAGTGGTTTGAACAAGTATAAAATCGACTATGTCATTTTATTTACTGCTGCTACCTTACTATTTACACATTACCTTGTTTATACTCCATATTATATGATCCTACCACTGCATAGACTCTTTCAAAAATGGCCCATCAAAGGCATCTAATATCCTTCTTTATTTGAGCTTTCTTTGGCCTCTTTCCCTTCTTCTTATTACCATTTCTTCTTCCCAAAATTATCCTCAGCCACCTCAGCTTTACTCTCCTTGGAATCACTTTTCCCTTCCTTGTGCAAGCGCCGTCTCAATAAGATTCCAAAACGTAGCACCCACTAGGATATAAGTCATAGAAAGTCCTTGTAAAGTTTGATTTAGACCTTAAGCAAACCTCACAACCTTCTTATGATCCATACTCACCAAATCCATCTCAAACCTAGCAAGCTCATTGAATTAATTAACATATTCCTTCACAGAAAGATGACCATGTCCTAGTACTAGAAATTTCTCCAACTACTTTCCCTCTTCTACCTGAAATAGTAACTTCCTTCCAAACCTCTCCATAAACTCATCCATGTCTCAAAACCACACTGCGCCACAACCATCTCCCAAGAAGAAGAAGCCTCACCCTTCAATTGCCAAGATAGCAGCTGAACTCTCCTCCTATTCTCAATGTCCAAATATGTGCACAGTATTCTTAAGTCAAGTGTGGACCTCAACAAAAGTCTTTGAACAAAGGAAGGTCTTACCACCAAGAGTAGTTAAATCTTTGCAAAACTTAGAGAAATCAGCCGCCGATGGTGGGTTAGGAGGAGTCACCACGACTGAAGCTGGAGTTTGGGCATTCACTTGCCCTTCGGTTGGCGTCGTAGCTTTCACGTACCTATGGAACCAAGTCAGAATGGGAAACCCTCAGGGAAATTAGGAGCACCAAACATTCTATGGATGGGAAAAGCGAGGGATTCAGGAATGGAATCAAGGGAATATTGTAATTGACTTGGGAGGGTGTTTTTCAAAAACAACTTTTTATTTTGAAAACACTTTTCTTTAAAAGATTTTTCATTTAAAACTAAAATTTTCTATGATCTTGTAACCTTATGCTCTGATACGAAATGTAACACCCCATATTTCTTGATGTTACTTGTATGTGGATTTCGTTAAGGAATATGAAGTGCATATGTACAAATTAACATCATAGAGACTAAAATTCACAAAATAGCATATGAAAAACACAAAAGAACTTTAAATTCCAGTTAAAACATAATAAAAAGCAATATTACATCATAAATTGTGCATTATCATAAAAACCACAATTGTCTTATGAAAATACCATAATCAGAGTACCAAATAAAAATTCCCTCTCAATATCAAATGTAGAAATAATTCAAACACAGAACAATAATTTTAAAAGCAGAGAGTAAGGCAAACGAGAATCTCCATTGGGCCACACTGGGACAAAACTCCATCAGCAAATAGATCATCTACCCTGAAAACCTGAGGGAAAGGAAGGAAGAAGAGGGAAAGAACATTAGTCAGACATAAAGCCTAGTGAGTTATGTAATTACTAGCATGAGTGATAAAAGAGAAAATATAGGCAAAATAATAGTTTAAGGCAAAAACAGTGTAAATAAGAACAAGAAGATGAGCAAGGATATAGTCGATTGTCAAATCATTCGATATCTACACCATTTGCTGCACTCATAGTTAGGATATAACCTAATTCTACCCATTTATCAGCTCCTAGGCCCCAATTGCGAAAACCTATGTTGGCTATGTTCTCAGGTTTATCAAGCTCAATCCATCAGCTCTAAGTACATAGCGTAAATCACCCCGTCGAAACGTGCCCATACCTACCTCTTTTGGACCCATCGCTACCTAATACATTATAATTGTGCCTTTGCCTCCTCGTCAAACCTCGGTGCAGTGTGCTAAAAAGGAATACAAACATATATGGATCCCAAACCAAAAATGCAATTTGACATAAGTCACCTCTAGACTTAGTCCCCAATTAAATCTATTAGCGCCAGGGCCACCATAGAATTATTATTGACCGCCTAACTACCCCAATTCCCCATTGAATTGTCAGCAAATGCCTAGGTCCCTATAAATTAACTGTTTTAATTAGTCTCTTATTTTCCCTGATTAGCCTACCCCTACTGCCGGAACGGAACACTGCTATGAGCCCCTTATTTTCCCTAATCAGCCATCGCTGCCGGAATGGACTCCTACTACACATTTTCTTAATAGACCTCTTATTTTCCTTAATCAGCTTATGCTCTCGGAATGGACCACAACAATTCATGATTATTAATTTGTTTATTTTAAACTCAATTCCTAATTTAAGTTTTAATAAGTCTACATTCTTCATTTTACTTTTTGTCCTATTATTGGTTGCATATAAACTTCAATCTATAAGTTGTTTGTCAACATCATTTTTGTTTAAATTTATTGTACAACCTAACTCGTGCTATTTAGTGTCTATCCAAATGTCATTTATTCAGTTATCTAAGTTACAAATCCTTTATTGCATAATTTCAATAAGCCCCAATCTATCCTTTTTATAAATAATTCATATTATTCCCCTATGCACAAACTAAAAGGAATGATGGTTTAGGATCTTTTAAGGCCTAAAATCAATGCAAAAATAAAAAGGACAGTTGCCTAGGCTCTCGCATGGCCTAGGATCAAATAAATAAGAACATATCTAAAATAAAATAAGCGATAAATCTAAACTGCAAATATAATTATATATAAAGAAAAGGAGATAAAGACGAGCTGAATAATTTATCTTAACAGAATAGATTATTGAAATAGACAGAAGGAAGGATAAAAAAACCTAAATCTGATACTCGTACATTATTTACAGAAAAGAAAACTAATATATGAACAAATAAACAACTATTATACTATCAAAATAAATCCCAATTCATACTGATCTTGTAATCATAGAAAATACTCACAAATTTAAGCAAATCCAATAATAACTGGTAGGTAATCTCTATATATAAATGTTCACCAAAAATATATGCAAGAACCCAGATCTCAAAACTCCATTAAAATATTTGAGGAGAAGGTTGTGTAAAGTAGAGGTAGAGAATAATGGAAATCGAGTTGGGGGAAATAGGGTTAGGTTTGGAGCTATATTTATAATAGAGCTAGGGGATTTAGGACTGCCAGATTTTAGGTTAAAAACTTAGTCCATCAGATCAGAAGAAATCTCCATAAATCGCACCTGAAACCTGTTCGAATCGCACTAAAAACATGCGCATCAGGTTGCGAATATCATTGGGATGGATCAACCCATCCTATAGCTGGGTCTACCCATGGGTCAACCCACTTGGGGTTTGGGTCGACCCACGGGTCAGCCCAGCTAAGGACTAGATCGTCCCGGTTAATCATGATTTGTTGCTGAATTTATTTCTCATTAATTCGTTGTTTATTCGAATTTCACATTTGAATTTCAAGCTTCTTTCTTTCGTATCTTCTCCATTTTAAATCCAATTTCAAAAAACCAAATGTATATCTTAGCTAGAATTTGTAACGGACTCAAGATTGGGTCGACCCACGGGTCGGCCCAGCTAAGGACTAGATTGTCCTAGTTAATCATGATTTGCTGCTAAATTTATTTCTCACTGATTCATTGTTTATTCAAATTTCACATTTGAATTTCAAACTTCTTTCTTTCGCATCTTCTCCGTTTTAAATCCAATTTCAACAAACCAAATGTATATCTTAGCCAGAATTTCGTAACGGACTCAATGGAATAACCCCCTATTGCCTATTTCTCGATATTTTTTTGATTAATGTTTATTTTATTATTCTTTTATTTAAATTTCTCTATTAAAATTTTGGGTTGTTACATGCAATTCAAATATAGATTATGCTTAGATTTTGAACCCAAGTTGAAGTGGTTGGAGCTGGATTAATGTGATATTGGTCATGGGATGATATATGATTCAATATGATGATAGATTGACTCAGTTGAGAGTTGATCGTTAATGATAATGGAATTGGTTTGAGAAGTCGCTCGAACTAAAGATATGATCGTCGATAAGGAAGGCTTGACGGATTCGAAGTGCTAAGGAATCATTGGTTGTCAAAGGTACTAGCAGACTAAAATCAGGGATATCATGGGGATGCCGATCATGATCAGGTAGGATCGTGTATCCTGAATCAAGCTCTGGGAGTGATCTTGTTATCTCAGATGGAGGCAAACATTCATAAGACGAATGTATTGTAGTCTGACTAGAACCAGAGTTTTCCATTAGCCCTTGACGGACAACAACGGATGACCATTCGATGATTAATGTATCAAGACTTTAGTCCGTTATAGCTAGGATATTGGTCATATGGTGCTATGGTTGGTTGTGTGTTTACTTCTCTTTTTCTCTAGATAGATTATCACTGTAGGTTGTTGAAGAGGAGTGGGATTAGGGGATGTCCTTTCCTATTCTAGAGTGGCCTATGATAGATGATTATATTGTGCTAATTCTTTGGTTGTTAAGACGGATTAGATGATTGAACCCTCTATGCTCATATACCCAGTGTAACTGTTGTTAGTTATTTTTTTTTGCTCACTAAGACTATTTTATGACTCAAGGTTTTATGTTTCTCTCTTATTACCTTGGTCTACTCATCAACGTTGGTGGTGAGCAGACCGAGATAGCAGGCAGCAGGTTTTGGTAACGATGACGTTAAGCGGTGATAAGCAGGAGGTTGGCATACTTTTACTATGCTATCAACATATTTTTTTTGCTTTTGTCGTATTTTTATGACTTTTGATACTCTGAGGGATATGTAGTCAGGCTTGATGTACGGATTAGTCATTTTCACAGATATTTTGTATTGGTGACTCTAAGATGTTATGAGATTTGAGTTTCTATTCTGGTATGCTTCACTATTATATCTTGTTGTATATTTTCTATTATATGTTATCCATGCGATATGAGTTAATATGACAGGTTTATTTCGAGTTATTCTTCCTTGATGATCATCCCATATCGGCTTGGCACATCATACATCACACCTTTTCCTTTGTTTGGCACAAGAGTTATGAGGCGGTCGTCACACTTTCTTTTAGGTTTTATTTTATTTTATGCTCTTGCTTTTTTCTCCTTATTGCTTTTTTTATTATTCACCAAGTAAACTAGCTCTTTTCTTTTATGCAAGTTAGTTAATTGTATTTATTTCAAACTCGTTTCCATTTTATATTCAAATTTTATAATGTTAACTTGTATTAAATTACGAGTAGCTAAACCCCTTCAACGTAAGGGTAGTGAACCTCAAATAAATTATTAAAAAATTGATATAATTGGATTAGTTTATGATATATTCTTATGCTTGATAAAAAGTTTAATATTTATCTACATTAATTAATTAATATTGAGTTTGGAAGTCTATGTTGTTCAAACCAAATAGTTGTGCTTAATGAAACAAAAACACACATGACATCTTCATCAACATATGATTATGATAATTAAACTGAAAGTATAATCAAAATTTGTACTTTATGTTACTAATTAATAGTATCACTACAACAAATTAACCATATTACAATAGTGGAAAAAAAGTTGTAAAAGGCTTTTTACAACGGTGGAGCCACCGATGTCTATTAAGAAGTTGTAATAGACTAAAATCTTTTACAACTTTTTTGCCCCGTTGCATCACCGTTGTAAAACGTATATTTTACAACTCTTTTCCACCGTTGTAATAAACTTTATTACAACAGTTTATAACTGTTGTAATATATATTATTTAAAGTTGTAATATATGAACAAATTATATACATATTATTAATAAAAGAAATCATTTCAGAACATATTATCTACAAAATTGAAGATATCAAACAAACTTAAAACATGAACCAAAACAACATATTAAAATTTTCAAGCTATCATCATTTTTTTATAAATCATATAAGTATCTCAAGTACATACAACAAAGTTGATTATCCAACACTGCCTGCTAAAACATTTTCACGCATAATTACTAATAAATTTGGCTCCTGAACCTAAAAATGTTTTTCTCATTGCAAGCTCAAATCGAAAGGATCATCTGACGTCGATCCTGAAGTTCCTTTTGTTGTCAACGAATTATCGGTCCATGGCGGTTCAGTTACCCATCATCCGATGGAAACCCCTCCCACGCGCCGGTAGAATATTGTTACTAGGTTGCTAGAACGTCATATATCGATCTGATTTTTCCTATTAGCTAGTAAAATAGCACTCTGAGGCTAGGGTATTGTCATACATTGATCTAAACTTTCTCTTAGTGTTGGTGAATTCTTGCTCCAAGGTCAGTTTTGTTACCAGACATCAAACCAAAACCAATAAACAGCTTAGTGCCTAATCACTTGTTTACAAAACATTAAACTCCCTACATCCAATAACCGTCTTCAGGCAACCACCATCGACAACAAAACAATCGCCATCTCTAAGTCAACAAACCATATCCCGGTCTTCACAAACTTCATCTCCACACAACCATCAACTTACGACCAAACCTCGGCACTACCACAAGTCGCAAACCCACACACGCCACTAGTTACCCATTTCCTTAGAATACAAACAAAAGTCGCAAACCCTAGACAACGGGCTCGACTTTCCAGATCAACGTCTTGAGCTACAGGAGAAGGAGACAGATATATATCCGGTAAAGCACAACGCAACTCACGCGAGCATTGTAGATGGAACCATGATGTCATCCAGCGGTGCGATTATTTTGACAAAGATGATTTTTTTATATACGGATTTTAGAATTTACTGTTTGGAAACAAGTAGAAGGCGATGTCATTTTGTTTGGATTTGGGGAATTGCAAGAAGTGGATGAAAGAGGATCCACGTTTTATTATTTAATAATGGAGTAGTTGGGAATTGAACGTATCGATGGTCATGTCCAATAGAAAATGGGGGTTTATGGATGGAATTACGAGGAGCCATGCCAAATTATCCAGAAGCGGCAAAAAATTCAGTTTGGAGGGAAATTTTCAATTGGAGCCTAATTTAAAATTTAAGGAAAAAGTTGTAATAGACATCTATTACAACCGTGGAAATATAAAAGTTGTTGAAAAAAAAGATTATTACAACATTTTGACAAGTACCGTTGTAAAAAACATTTATTGCAACTGTCATTTTCTCACCGTTGTAAAATTACAGTTGTAATATGTTGTTTTTGTTGTAGTGTATATTGAGCAATCTTAAAGTAAAATTTGTTTTTCTTTCCATTCCATCCTCATGAGACTTGAAAAGTGGGTTCGATGGTATGTTATAGTTCGACGGTTCAAGTCATGTCAGTTAATAACATAGTTAGGCTATACTTATGATAAATAAGTACATTAATTACACGAAAGATTAAAAATAAAGATCATAAAATAAATCTTGTTGATTTATGTGATCATTAGAGTGAATTTACCTCTAAATCGCACTCAAATTTCATAGTTACTTTCCAAACTCTTTTCTAGTTTTAGCATTTTTAGATTAACATATTTTCAAATATTGGGTTTAATTTGATTGGATGATGTTAAAAACTAAGAATTTTTCCTGAATATCAACCCAAAATCGCAAATTTTGTATGGTTGTACATCATGTGCTTGTAGTTATTTTAATGATATATAATTCTGCGGATTATCTACAACTAAAGAAATTTTCATACGAATCGATGGACCAGCTTCAATACCCACTATATGTGAGTTTTTCGATGTCTTTGAGGGAGTATAGGGTCTTTTTCTCCATAGGAAAATCAAACTTAAAGTAGATCTTGATAAAGGATAGACCGATTGCTTTGCCTTTGAGGTACATAAACTTAAAGAGAGAGGAGAGTTAGACAACAATATGTCCTAATTATTGCATAAATGATTCATTCGAATAAGTACCTCTAAATGGGGTGCACCTATAGTATTTTCCACTAAGGCATACAAATCATTGAGACTTTATGTGGACTTAAAGGAACTTAATAAGCTTACTATAAAGAATATAAACTTTTACATAGGATAGATGACCCATTCAATCATCTTGGAATTGCTAGGGTCTTTTCTAAGTTGGATTTGATAATCAGATTTCACTAGTTGGGAATTGCTAAAGGAACCAAGCCCAAGATGGAACTTGGGGAGCCTTATGGATTGTTTGAGTGGGAAGATATATCTTTCAGTTTGACCAATATTCCAGCCTTCTTTGTAGATCTAATTAGTAGAGTGTTTAGAGGCATACTTAATAAGATTGTCATTGTGTTTGTAAACGACATTTTGGTTTTCTCTAAGGACTATATATATGATGAGGATCATCTATAGGAAGTCCTAAGAAATTCAAGGAAGCATTAGCTTAATGAAAATTTCCAAATGCCACTTTTCGAAAGAAGAGGCCATGTTTCTTGGACATCTAGTTTTAGGGAAAGGGTTAGCAATAGATTATACAAACGTAGAAGTTGTTCAAGAATGGAAAGTTCCTAGATATGCGACTGAGATGAGAACCATTTTAGGGTTAGCAAGCTGTTACAGGAAATTTATAAAAGACTTTGCAAGGATTGTAGTCCCTCTTACCTGATTGACCCATAACCTAAAATTTATATGTAGTGATATGTTATAAGGCTTTTGAGAAGCTAAATGAATTTATTAAGAGTACGTCGATACTCACTACTCTCGATGGATTTAACTTATTCACTATATTGATGGATGCTTGTGGTATGGGATTTGGAGTCGTGTCAACATAACTGGGAAGAGTAGTTTCCTACACGAGTAGATACCTAAAAGATCACTAAAAGGAAAATCTTATGCACGACTCAAAGTTAGAAACTATTATTTTCCCACTCAAGATGTAGAGGCACTACCTCTTAAGGAAAAGATTTATTAATAACTTAAGTATTTATTTTCCTAAAGGGATCTCAACCTTAAGCTGTAGACTTGGTTGGAATATATATCAACTTTCAACTATGGTATTCAGTATGCACACGGAAAGAGCAACATTATCGCTGAGGCTCTGAATTAGAGACACGTTACCTTGAGTGCGATAGATGAATGGAAGAAGTTGGAGTTTCTTTCATATTTTAACCTTCAACTGCCATTATAATCTTGCAACTTTTGATGTGAGATCAACCCTTGTGGATTAGATTAAGTTTGAAAAAGATATCGACGAGGAGTTAATAGAAATGATAGGAAAGACGAAGCTTTGAGAACGCTTTCCATATTTTGATTGGTACTCAGTACATGAGGAATGAAGCTTTATGAGAGACGGGAGTCTTTTTGTCCCTAGAATTAGAGATTGTAGGAATGAAGTACTAAAGGAACACCATCACTCTAAGATGAATATACACCTTGAAGAGGATAAAATGTACAAGGGTATGAAGAGAACTTTTTTTTTAGACGAGGATGAAAAGGAATGCTTCAATATTCATATCTAGGTGCTTAACATGACAAAAAATCAAAGCGTAGCAAGGTAAGCCTGAAGGGTTGAAATTATCTCTGGAAATTACCACTTGGAAGATGAAACATTTTTTAATTGATTTCATCGAAGGTGTACCTAGAAGTCAAAAATAAAATGAGGCGCTTTGGGTTATAGTTGACCAACTAACCAAGAGTGCTCACTTCCTTCCGATCAATAAGAATAGGACGACAACATCATTAGCCTAGATGTACATCAAGGAAATAATTCGACTTCATAGGATTCTGACTAGTATAGTACGTGACTGAGACCCTCTATTTATGAGTGAATTTTGGAGAAGACTTGAGTTAGCATTAGGAACATCCCTTAATTTGAGCAGTGATTACCATTCTCAGACCGAAGGACATACCAAAAGATTTAATTGGATTCTAGAAAATTTGTTGAGAGGTTGCATCATGCATTTAGAGGATCATGGGAAAAACATCTGTCTTTGGCTAAGTTTCCATATAATAATAGCTATCAAATGACGATTCATATGGCTACTTCTAAAGCACTTTATATGCAGTAATGCAAATCACCTAGCTATTAATGGGAAACTACCAATAAAATTCTACTCGGAATAGACCTGATCTGTGAATCCATGGCAAAAATTATACTGATCAGGAAAAGAACGAAGTCAGCTAAGGGCAGGTAGAATTTTTATGCTAGTATAAAAATAAAGCAACTTGGGTTTAATATAGATGACATGGTATTTGTTAAAGTCTATCCTCATAGAAAAATTGTTAGGTTTGACAAGGCCGGTAAATTAGCTCCTAGGTTTATTTAACAATTCAAGATTTTGGAAATGATAGGGAAATTGGCTTATTGTGTGGATCTTCTAGAGAAACTGGTAGGAGTTCACAATTTTTTTTATGCCTCACATCTTAGGAAGTGCCTTCATGACTCTACCACTTGTCTAGAAACTAATCAGCTTGGGAAATTAGAATCAGGGTCTATGGTACCCCGTGTCACCAAACGCATTGTAAAGATTAGAACTAAAAGGCTTCCTAATAAAATCATTAAGCTAGTCCAAGTATAATGGAGAGATAACCCAGAGGAAAGCACTTAGGAAGCAGAAGGCAAAATGAGAGATCCATCCCAAAATTTTCACGGGAAATAATTTCCTCTAAATTATTAATTTGCTAGTCACATTATGGTCTCTAGATTGGATGATAGGACTTGGTTGCGACACCAATTCACTAATATAATGCACTCATCTAGAAATTTTAAGAATAATAGGGAGTTTTGTATATATATATATATATATATATATACACGACATCACAAATTTCACTTCGATGCTAGGACTTAGCTCATCTTAGTATGTCTATAACACACAATCACATTGGCAACTGGCTATTCACATGGATGACTAAAAATTATTTGGTTATATAACATATTTGCTGGAACGAGTTGTATTTTTCGCCCATTCAAAAAGATTTCAAAGCGAAATCTCTTTTAATGAGGGGAAGAATGTAACACCCCATAAAAATATACCCTTAATAGACCTAGAAAAAAAAATTATAATAAGTCAAAAATATAAAAGTCTAAAGTTTGTGGAACTCATCCATGAAAGTTATATTACTATGTTTGTAGTGAGATTCTGATTTGCTTTCATATAAAGAATGCTGAAAATGGAGTCCGTATGCATAAGTTATAGATGGTTCAAGTTTTTGAATCTGAAATAAATAAGGTATACAATTTGAATTTGAATTAATAGAAAATATTTCCCTATTTGATATTTAAATCTGAATGTGTGTATATATCGATAAGTAAGGGATAAATTAAAATATTAATGAGAAATTTATTAGTTTTATTGACCAATTAAATAAAAATGTCTGCAACATCCTTCCCACTATCCCATCTTGCTTCTCCTTCATCATCATTTTCGTCTTATTTCTTCTGACAAAGCTTGATCTGTTCGAGATAGAATAAACTTCTTGACTTCCTTTACGTTCATATTGGTTTAACTTGGTTCTAGATCTTCCCTCTGTTCTAGAGTTGTGTCTAGGTCTTGCCCTTTCTTTAGATATTCAATTTCAAAGCTCTTTCCTTCCAGTTCCCTCTCAACGAATGCACCAAATGTTAACTCCAAAAATGGAATTAACCTTAAATGATTGTGAAACCACTTACCTTAAAGGCAATCCAAATAATCAACAACACAGATGTCATCGAAATAGGTGTAAAAATGTAGAAAAAGTAGAAGAGACACAAGATTTTATAGCGATTTGGCTATCTTTAGGCCAATCCACTTTAGTCATTCTTTTATCAATCCTTCTAGTTAGATATCTGTGGATCTTAGCTAGTTTTCCTCAAATCTAGGCTACAATTGAATAAAGTTATTTTGAGGAGAATATAAGAGAAGAAGAGTTGATCATTCAATAAAGCAAATTGTGGTTCCTATCCAGATTTTATCCAACAGGGTCTGGGCATGGTCAGCAGTCTTTCCCTTTCTACTTAAAGGTATAGTATGGTTTCTGTAGAAGTTTGTAGATGAATTGGGCTAGGATATTGCATAGCATGCCTATATAGGGAGTATAGTGCCACTCAGATAAATCACTCCAATCTCGGTAACTCTGATAGATCAGCATCTATCCATAACCTTTGGACCACTACCTATCCATAGACTCAGGGTATTTTTGTATCTCAATGATTATTTTATCCATTGTATTGTCTCGTGATCCCTTCTACCAAGTTTTACAGGATTTGGACTTCGTTTGATGGATCGGTACCTATTCACGCTACAACAAAAAATACTTTTTGCAACAGGCGATATCTGTTGCAGTAGACCTATTGCAACAGGCCTGCGCCTGTTGGTATAACCGAAGTTGCTAAAAGTCCGCAACATTTTCGGCCTGTTGCAATAAGATGTTGCGGTATACTTTTTTGCAACAGGCTTTTGCTGTTGCAACAAACCATTTTGCAACTGTATATGCTCGCTGCAATAGATTCATAAACCTATAAAAAAAATTACAGCTTATAGATATTACATATTAAATGTATTTATTTTAGTAATAGTGTATATCACAGAATGAAATAAAAAAATAAAATTTTTATTTTAACAAAGTTTTAATAGTACAAACAATTACAATAAAAGTTTCTACATTTTTCATACACTACTCATGTATAACAATTTCTTCACTCACACAACACATTTTTTTCAAATAGAGTAGTTTCTACTCATATTTCTACTCTATCATACATATATTATAACAAGAGAATAAATTCATCAGTTCACTAGAATAGGAATGTGATATGCACAATAATAACAAGTCACATTCAGATCTCTCAACAAAATCAGAATATTTTGTGTCTTCTTGTACATGGTTCCTCCTCACACTTGCCTTTCATATCCTCTCATTTCCATCTTAATTTCCATGATGCACACTAACAGCCTCCAAAATGCAGCGAGACAATGGGATATCCAGCAAAGAGCGCATTCTAGATCACCATTAAGAGAAAAAGCTACAGACCCAACATCTGCTCAAGCAGAAGGAACAACATTGAGCATGTCAAGACAATTGAATCTTGTGTATACAATAAAGCAAGCACATCCATACTTCACCATGTACATTATAGAAAACAACAGGATAAACTACTGATACGTGAATACCAAGCTAAATTAACTTACAATCTCTGAACAAACAAGCCCAGAACCATGAAGCATGCATAAAGAACTTATTACCAAGATCAGGCTGAAATAACTTATCTATCTTAATCTGCAACTCTTACCACACTTTTGTAGACTTGAGAAAATATTATAACACATGACAGAAATTCTAGAAACTTATTATGAAGGAGGAAAAATACATTCTCCGTTTGGTTTAGTGCACTAACCTGAGAATTTCCAAAACTTGCAAATTCAAGTCTTGCACTGGTATATGTTATTTTATCATTATTTTTTGATACAAAAAGGGTACCTGCTTGTTTTGGAATGGAACTCCAGCATCCATAACATAGTGGTTCGGTTTTAAGCAGCAGGTACTTGCTTAAAGGGTAATGGCTTAGCCTTACCACACTAACTAGAAGAGAATAGTTATAGCTGCTTAATCCTTGTGGTGCCCTGTTCCGTGAGCCAGCTCTGGATTCGGGCATAAAGGGTAATGGCTTAGTCTTACCGAACTAACTGGAATTTCAAAATACCCATTTAACCATTTAGCGGATAGATTCAAAGACAGCGAGACAAGCTCTAGTATCTTGAGTGCTAGCGCCTCAGCACTTTCTTGTACTCAGTACTCACTTCACTGTAAACAAAAAGAGTACATAGGCTGTTAATTTTATCAAAGGAAATAGCCGATTAAGATATATAGTAAGCAGACCATTATGGCACAGCATGTCAGCATAATATCATGGACAAAATGGTACAACATGTTTAGAATCTAGACTCTAATACACACAACTTAAGCTACATGTTCAGAATCTATTCTCATTCATTAATATCATAGACAAAATGTCACAACTTGTCAGCAGCCAAAATACACACCACCCTTTTTTAGTGCAAAATAGCAAGTACAATTACAAACATAAAACATATGCAGATACTCAATCGGCACAACATAACACAGTAGTTATAATTCCAGTGATAACTTGCAGTAAATAACTGTGATAAATTACAAAGCTAGAAGTTATTCACCTCACCATAGGCCTACAGAATGGATGTTTAGAATCTCTTCCTCGTCATTCTTGCAGTCGAAGCCATGTAATCTTTCTCTATTATCTGCACGGCTGTCTGCAAACTCTGCACCCCTCTCGGCTCTCGACTCAAATAGATTGCACGAAGAAACGATCGTTGATGGCAGGTGAGGTATAAGGCTATAAGGTGCCGCTACTTTTAGGGTTTTTTTGTTTCGATTTCAATCGATTTTTGTTATTGAAGACTAAAGAGTAAAGTGGTAAGCCGCCGCTACTTTTGGTGGATGGATTAGGGCACGAAAAAGAAAGAGGCACATATTATTTTGGTAGCGGCTAGCGGGTACGGGTAGAGTAATAGATAATTAGACGAAAAAGAAAGAGGAACAGATTGTTTTAGAAATGATGAGAACGGAGGAACGCAAATATAAGCGGGAAACGAAAATTTAAGCAGGACCAAAAAAATGATGGAAAATACAAGCAGGAATGAAAACGCAGGAGGGAAACGCGGAAGCTTAAGGGGTAAGAAAGGAAACGTTAGAACTCTTATTCTTAATAATTTTTGAATTAAGTTAATTTAGAACTCTTATTATTAATAATTTCATAATTATCAACTATTAAATTGAGTACATAATAGCTTTGCCAAAAAAAATTGAGTACTAAATATATATAGTAGATGTTTAACATTAAATACTAATAGTAATTATTGAATAATATAATTTTTGATTATATGATATTAATTATATTTTCCAAATATTAATTATATGTTCAATTTTTTTTTAAAAATATGTTAATCATATATATATATATATATATATATATTGAAAATTGGTTACTTATATATATATGTATATATGTACATATATGTATATATATGTATGTATATATGTATATATATACATTAACTATTATGCTTATACTTCTTATATTGTAACTGAATATTACTTAGGGAAAAATAATTTTTAGAAGTACGTTTTTTGCAAGTGGCTTTACCTGTTGCAAAAAAATTACGGTTATCGCAAATGGTGAAAATAGTTGCTAAATATATAATTTTTGCAACTGGTTAGAAAGTGTAGTTGCAAATAATATGTCTATTGCAACAGGAACAAAAGAGCAGTTGCTAAATGTATGTTTTCGCAACAGGAATGAAAGCGTTGTTGCAAAAAATATTCTTTTCGCAATAGGAAGGAAAAGCCCGTTGTTAAATCTTATCTATTGCAACAGCTACAAAAGGTCTGTTGCTAAATATCATTCACTGCAACTAACATTTGAGGCCTGTTGCAAATAGCTAGTTGCAATAGGGTATTTTTCTTATAGTGTCATAGACTATTGATCGGTACATAGCCTATGGATCGGTATATACCCATACACTTAGTATATTTCTGGATTCTAACAATTATTTTGGTCTTCATATGTCCCATTGATGCCTTCTGCAAAGTTTCGTAGGATTTAGAATTCATTTATACATATACTTAGATGTTGAGCTACATTGAACTATCTTCAAATGGTACAGTCCTTGGAATATCTTGAGCGAGATATATGGATTGTAACAAAACTTGAAGGAGATGCTAATAGAGTGATGGATGTCATGATGGAATGACCTTGATAAGTCTCACCCAAGATTTATGGATAAGTATTATTTATAAGGGATGGATAGACGCCTATCGGTCTACTTACCCAATTTATATTTATTCAAATTTAAAGTGGAATATCCATCCATAACTCCTTTAATTCTTAATAAAATGACATATTACTTCAAAAATTAAAATATAGTTGGTTAGAAGGACGTCCCACATAAGTTTCAAGTCATTTGGATCACTCCTCCTGTAACACCCCGTATTTTGGGTTAATGCTAAAATTCACTAATAACAGAATAAATAATCTCAGATGTGAGAATTGGGGGAAACGGGCTGCGTCATTGCGTTCGTCTCGGAAAAATACGCGAAATAGAGTCCGAGTTTTCGAGAATCGGAGTCCGTATGGCCCAGTTATGGCCCGATGAAGTTTGCAGAAAATTCTAAGCTAAAAACAGATTTAAAAATTTAAATTCAGATTTTAAAATAGTTTTCAAAAGCTAGATCTGGAAGCAGTTGGGGCCAGGCGGGAAATTCCCCGCCAAGGTCATGTCGACAGGGCTGTCGACAGGCCTGTCGACTTGGGCCGACCAAGTCGACTGCCCTGTCGACTTGCCTGTCGACTGGGTGGCTGACTGGCTGGTTGAGCTAGTTTGGCTTGGGTGCACGAATTTGGGGTTTGGGCTGTGTTTTCTGGAAGCTTCCAAGATCTGACGAACCTAAACTAATTTAGGGTTAATCTAAGGGTCTAAAATGCAACCTAATCCTATAAATAAGACCCTAACCCTACCCTAATTCATTCATAATTAGATCTTGTAACTAAACTATGGCAAAATGAAACTTGATCATGGCCTCCACAAATCAATGAAGAGGAAAGCAAGCCAATCAACCTCTCTAATCAACCTCTAATCCATTCTAAGCATCTTAATCTTCTTCATTTGGAGTGCAAATTGCTAGTTGTGAGTTTCTATCACTTTAACATCAATTGTTAAAGCAAGTAGATTAGGTGTAATGAGACTTATGGTCTTGAATGCGGATTAGTGAGTTTGAATCATTTGTAATGATATGTTACTCTATGTTTTTCTATGTTTATGCATATTGAATAAGTTGGTTTATGCATATTTAATAAGTTGGTTTATGCATATTTAATAAGTTGATTTATGCATATTTGATAAGTGGATTTATGCATGATTAATAAGTTGGTTTATGCATGTTTAACAAGTGGGTTTATGCATGTTGAGTATGTAAGTTTATGCAAGTTTAGTATGATGTATGTTATGTTTACATGATGCTAAATATGCAAGTTGTGGGCTATGTGATCATATGCATGTTATGCAAGTTCATGATGATATGCTATGCAAGTTACATGTATGTTAATATGCAAGATATGCTATGCAAGTTACATGTATGTTAATATGCAAGATATGCTATGCAAGTTACATGTTTGTTAATATGCAAGTTCATGATGACACATTATGCAAGTTTATGAGTTAATATGCAAGTATGTGAATGCTTATGCAAGAATGTGAATGCTTATGCAAGTTATGTGTATGCTTAAATGCACGTTTAACATATTATGCAAGTTGTGAGAATGCTTATATGCAAATTTAACATGTTATGCAAGTTATGTGAATGCTTATATGCAAGTTCAACATGTTATGCAAGATATGTGTATGATAATATGCAAGTTCGTATGCAATATGTTATGCAAGTCATGTGTGATAATATGCAAGTTTGGGTTAAATGTAGTTGGGTTAATATATGCTCATATATGCAAGTTGACATCCTCTTAACCCATGACAAAGTTATATGCTAAGATTTGGTTAAACCCATGATATTTGAGATGGATCTTCCCTTTTATTATAAAGTGAAATGAGAACGATTTGCGTGGGGAACGATGGGGTTAATAAATATGTTAATAAAAGTATGATTGGGTATGATTAAGCATACCATAAAAATAAATTAACATAAGTGGGAATTTACCTATTGAGTTAGGTCTACCCCATGGGAATTTACCTATTGAGTTAGGTCTACCCATGTTATGAGAAACTTGATATTAATTAGGGATAATTAATATAAATTATGAGGGTAATTAATTAGATGTAATTAATCGACTAAGGCACGAGGTTGGACTCATTTGTAGTGTAAAACTGCCCGGACCCAGCCGGCTTAACCAGTTGCTACAAATGTTAGCCCAATGTGAGAGGTCTTAGGCACAAACTAAATACGTGATTAATATAAAGACACGAGGTTAGACTCGGTTATGACATAAGGCTGCCCGGACCCAACCGGCTTAACCAGCAGTCATAGAAGATAGTCTAATGTGAGAGGTCTTTATGAGGATCACGGTCTTAATTAATTAAGAAACACTTAACCATATAAGCATGTTGTGGGGCATGAGGGTTAAGTGGGTGCCTTGGGTGGCATGAGGAAACTAGTGGGTTGCCTCGGGTGGCAATAGAAAATACGATTAGAATACTTAACCAAAGTGGAAACATGTAATTAAACATGATTAAAGGGTTAGGTAAGTGCCATGGGTGGCATGTGAAAATACGATTAGAATACTTAACCAAAGTGGGACATGTAAGTAAACATGATTAAAGGGTTAAGTAAGTGCCTTAGGTGGCATGTAGAAATCTAGTGGGTGCCTTAAGGGGCAATTGAAATATGATTAGATGACTTAACCAAAAACTTAACATGTAAGTGGGCATGATTATAAAGAGGGGTTAAGTGGGATGCACTAGATAAAATTTCAAGCTTAGGTGGTAGCTTGTGGGGGCCCATTTCAACCAATATCCCAAACGTATCTTTGTGGGCTCGACTCAAGTCGAGTGACGGGACACGCATATTGGGCTTGACTATAAGAGGCCAAACCGGGTTAACGGTGGCAACGCGGGACCAACGGGTTTCATATGCGTGTGTGGACCCGGGCTGGTTGGTAAGTCGTTGTTGCATCGTGTAGATATAAAGCCGTGCACCGTTGATATTATCAGGTGGCCACATTGGGGAATGATACACCCCAATTGTGGGACCAGCACGGGTATCTACAGTAGGGAGCCGATCGCTTGGGAGTAGTGAGTACACCTATGTAGTCAGATAGGGGTACACGAAACTACTAAATTACTAAGTACACTTAGTGGGATCAACCTTTAAGTAGGAATGACTGGTGTGGTGCAGTGTAGGAATTATCCTTGGGTGGATAGGTCTGGGGCGGTGTAATCTAGTAATTATCCTTGGGTGGCTAAATGCGTCTTTACGGTTATCTTAGTTTATCCTAAGTTTGCCAAGCTGCTTAGTGTAGCCATTCATCCCCAGGCGTTACCGTATATCAACTTATGTCTTCTCTGGTTACTTTAATGATTGTATTGTTAAAGTTATAGGACTCACTCAGACTTATGTCTGACCCCGTTGTTTTTATCTTTTCCCCCAACCCCAGGTTATCAGAGTGGGCCTAGTGCTAGTGGGCCTTGATCGGATTGCTGTATCTATCCTTTGGAGCTTGGACCGTTGAAGGAAAGCTCAGTTCATCTTTCCTTTTATGGCTATTGTTTACTTAGTGGGATTATGTACTTATTTTTATCAAGATGGTATTTTGTACTTGACTCTTGTATGGTTTTGTGATGTAACCAAACATGTTTTACTTTCCGCTGCATTGAAATGATGATTTAAATTTTCAAGTATTACTTATATCTGTCTTGTTGTAATTTTTCTGTTCTATATTCACTTAAAATACTCCACCAATGTTATGGCATTCCCTTAGTGAGTGACCGTAGCGGGTGTGGGGTGTTACACGTGGTATCAGAGCAAAGGTTACCAGAACAGATAAATTTTTTAGAAAAACTATTTTTCTAAGAAAATTTTTGGAAGGAGTATTTTCAAAAACATGTCTTTTAAGAGAAAAGTTTTTGAAAGAAAAGCATAATCCCCGATAGCCATATCTTTATCTTTTTGAATCCTCCGTTTGAATCTTTCCTCTTTCGTTTCAGCATGGCTGAAGATCTTAATCTTCCGGACGGTTTAGCGGTACCAGTATGGTATAGGAGGTTGTTAGAGGCTAGGACCGCCACTGCAGGTCCAGCGAATGTTCCTCCACTACCAGTTGCACCCGTTCCTTCTCGCGTGGATACTTTTGCTAAGACTTGTAAGGAGTTCAAGGCTATGGGAGGGAAACCTTTTGTAGGAGCTAGGGATTGGCTCAAGGAGACGGAAGAATTGATGGAAATCCTTGAAGTGGAAGAAGGAAAGAAAGTCAAGTTAGCCGCTTGGTTGATGGAAGGGGAGGCCTCGCTTTGGTGGAAGGCCACTAATGGAGAACACCCTGTTGACTCTTGGGCAGATTTCAGGCAAAAGTTTGAGGCAAAGTTTCTTTCAAGAGCGGAAGAAAATCTGTACGTGGAAAGGTTCTTAAATTTAAAGCAAGGGAACTTGTCGGTGAAAGAATATGTTAACGAGTTTAACCAGTTAGCGAGATTCAACATAGACTTGGTAAACACACCGGAAGAGAAAGCTCTGAGGCTCGTTAAAGGCTTGAACGAACCAATACGCGGATTGGCTATGTCTTACATCCCTATGGGGGCCACTTTTGAGAAGCTAGTGGACATGGCACTTATGCATGAGGAAGAGAAGGGTCCCAATGCTATTAAAGTACCCAAGAAGAAAGGAGATCAAAAGAGACCTCCGCAACAACAGCAAAACGAAGGTGGGAAAGGCAACGGTGGCAAGGGAAAGAAGAAGTGCTTCAATTGTGGAACACTAGGCCACCTAAGCAAGGATTGTCGCAAGAAGAAGAAGACTGGCTGCTTCCACTATGACGAAGCAGGTCATCTAGTGAAAGACTGTCCTAAGAAAGGGCAAAGGACGGGGTCTACCTCAGGAGGACGGGTGCAAGCTCTTGTGGCACCAGCTCAGGCAAGGGGGCAAGTTCAGGCTCTCGCAGCTCCACCGATTCGAGAAAGAGGTAGAACTATTTCCGTGGAAAGTCTAGTTTTTCTGTTTGACTATCCTGTCCGTACTTTATTTGATTCTGACGCATTGAGTTCGTTTATCTCATCGTTAGTTTAGTCACTGCACATAAACACCAGTTTGGTAGATGATCCCTTAGTTGTTTCAAACCCAATTGGGGCTCCACGATGTGTTTGGGTTTGAAAGTTGCTATACTTAGCATTGAGTTTAGATGTGATGCTTGTTGGGCTTCACGGGCTATGGGTTAGTTTTGGGCATGGACTGGTTATCCAGTAGGGGTGCCGTTCTTAATTTTGAAGGGAGAGTTGTAGGCTTATGACCCGCTTGGGTAACACTCTCGAGATCTCTTGTAATCCCATAGAATCTGTTATGCTAAGTTATCTAGAATCGCTTGACACGACGGTCTAGAGTTTGCGATCTGTTAGAGCAGTCCGGGAATACTCGGATGTGTTTGAGGGAGGTGAAGGGCTTACCTCCGGAGCGGGAGATTGACTTCCGAAAATATCTGGTAGATAATGCCAAACCAGTATCTTGGCCAGTGTGCCACACGGCTCCTCGTGAGAGGAGGGAACTCGATAAGCAAGTAGGTGGTTTGCTTAAGAAGGGGTTCATAAGACGAAGTATATCGGAGTGGGGTGCTCCAGTAGTTTTTGATGCGAAGGCGGATGGGTCCCTCAGACTTTGTGTAGGCTAAAGAGAACTGAATAAACTCACAAAGAAGAATCGACCACCATTGCCGAGGATTTATGATCTCTTTGATCAGTTAGTTGGCGCCTCAGTATTTGCGCAGTTGGACTTAGCCACGGGGTTTCGTCAGTTGAGAGTGGCTGAGGATAGTATAGAGAAGACTGCCTTTAGGACTCCGGATAGATTTTATGAGTGGCTAGTGATGCCATTTGGTTTGACGAACGCCCCCGCATATTGGTTTGATGAGGAGGGTGTTCAGGGAGTACCTAAATAAGTTCGTAATGGTCTTTGTAAATGACACCTTGGTCTTTTCTGGGAACGAAATAAGTTTTTGTATGTGCTCAATAGGGTGAGCAAAGCCAGTTATGGGACAAATGGTGGTTTTGGAGCGAGACTGGCGAGGACATCCAAAGTTGGTCAAAGGCTTAATTGTTTAGCCATTTTTACTAGTATCATCTCACGTAGGTCGCCTGAACTCGAAGGAGATATCCCTTGGGTGTTTGTCTGATATTGGTTTAGGCCTTTGGGGCTTGCATTTGGGGGATGTCGAGTTCGACTAGGGTGGTCTGCGTGAGAGATGGACAATTGTGATGATTTTGGGATGGGATTCTTAGCATCCTATGAGTTTGGGATAGCGTATACCCATGGCAAGGGTAATGTGGTGGCGGACGCCTTAAGTAGAGAAAGGTTGTCCTTAAGTTCATTATTCGTTGAACGACGGAGCTTAGAGTTTATTTCTATGTTTGACTTTAGACCTTCCGTTGACTTTATACCCGGATTGCTAGCTTCCTTGGAGGTTAGACCTACTCTTTTGGGGCGGATTGGAGAAGCACAGAGGGACGACCCACAGTTGGTTGAATTGGTGGGGAAGCTCATAAGGAGGGAGTCGTCCAGCCATTTGAGTAGGTACACCCCAGACGATAGGGGGTGCTTGCGTATAGACGGTAGACTTTGTGTACCGAAAGACGAGGGTTTGAGGAAGGTTATTCTTGATGATGCACACCGTTCTAGGATGACCATTCATCCCGGTGGGGACAAGATGTACCAAGACATGAAGATGGTTTTTTTCTGGACCGGTATGAAGAAAGATGTGGCCGAGTATGTCGCTCGATGCTTGGTGTGCTAACAAGTGGAAGCGAAGTAAAAGAAACCCGGAGGGTTGCTTCACCCGTTGGGAGTTCCGTAATAGGAAGTGGGATAGTGTCTCGATGGATTACCGAAATCAAGGAAGGGTAATACGGGGATTGGGCTTATGGTTGATAAACTTACTAAGTGTGCCCATTTCGTACCTGTGAAGAGCAAGAGGACTATTCCATGTCTAGCTTCAGTTTATATTCGAGAGATAGTTCGGTCGCAAAGGAAACATGACGTATTCCATGTGTCACATTTGAGGAAATGCCTACATGAGACCGCAGAGGCGGTAGAGACGGGCTTACTTAAAGAAGTAAAGGTAGAGTGTGATGTGATTATTCGACGAGCCCCTACCCGCATCCTTGGGTCAGAGATTAGGAAGTTGAGAAACAGAGAGGTTCGGCTAGTCAAAGTGAAAGGGGAGAAGGTGAGAGCAATGCTACTTGGGAGACAGAAGCAAAGATGCGTTCGTTATACCCGTTCCTTTTTTAGGGTATGTCCTTTAATTTCTCCTCTATTGTTTGTCTAGTACTTATCTTATCTTTAGTATGTCCTCTCGTTAGTACCTTTGACCTTTAGATAGGGTAAACCTATGGTTGAAACATGTGTTTGAGACATGTTATGATTGATGGATGCATGTGGATGCAAGTGGTTGCTAGTGGTTGCTCGTGGATGCATATACACACACTCTAGGCACTAGATCGGCTCAATCACTTCATATTGCATATTGCATAAAATTGTGTGTAGGAAGCTATATTTATGGATGTTTAATGATTGTGTTATCATATGGATGATGCATTTTGGTGAATGATTGTGCACTCATATAGATATTGTATGGGTCGATAGGGTTCTCTCGCATACATAATGGATGCATGGCACTATCATGGTTTGCATATGTTCATACCTTAGATAGGGAACATATACACACACTTTTTGCATATACGCATACATCATTAGAAATTGTTTTAAGGACAATGGATGCCCGTGTTTGATGGTTTGAGTAGATGGTTGTTTGGATGGTAGGATATGCATTCTCCTTAGCTTGGAGATTTCGGGGACGAAATCCTTTAAGGAGGGGAGAATGTAACACCCCGTATTTTGGGTTAATGCTAAAATTCACTAATAACAGAATAAATAATCTCAGATGTGAGAATTGCGGGAAACGGGCTGCGTCATTGCGTTCGTCTCGGAAAAATACGCGAAATAGAGTCCGAGTTTTCAAGAATCGGAGTCCGTATGGCCCAGTTATGGCCCGATGAAGTTTGCAGAAAATTCTAAGCTAAAAACAGATTTAAAAATTTAAATTCAGATTTTAAAATAGTTTTCAAAAGCTAGATCTGGAAGCAGTTGGGGCCAGGCGGGAAATTCCCCGCCAAGGCCATGTCGACAGGGCTGTCGACAGGCCTTTCGACTTGGGCCGACCAAGTCGACTGCCCTGTCGACTTGCCTGTCGACTGGGTGGCTGACTGGCTGGTTGAGCCAGTTTGGCTTGGGTGCACGAATTTGGGGTTTGGGCTGTGTTTTCTGGAAGCTTCCAAGATCTGACGAACCTAAACTAATTTAGGGTTAATCTAAGGGTCTAAAATGCAACCTATTCCTATAAATAAGACCCTAACCCTACCCTAATTCATTCATAATTAGATCTTGTAACTAAACTATGGCAAAATGAAACTTGATCATGGCCTCCACAAATCAATGAAGAGGAAAGCAAGCCAATCAACCTCTCTAATCAACCTCTAATCCATTCTAAGCATCTTAATCTTCTTCATTTGGAGTGCAAATTGCTAGTTGTGAGTTTCTATCACTTTAACATCAATTGTTAAAGCAAGTAGATTAGGTGTAATGAGACTTATGGTCTTGAATGCGGATTAGTGAGTTTGAATCATTTGTAATGATATGTTACTCTATGTTTTTCTATGTTTATGCATATTGAATAAGTTGGTTTATGCATATTTAATAAGTTGGTTTATGCATATTTAATAAGTTGATTTATGCATATTTGATAAGTGGATTTATGCATGATTAATAAGTTGGTTTATGCATGTTTAACAAGTGGGTTTATGCATGTCGAGTATGTAAGTTTATGCAAGTTTAGTATGATGTATGTTATGTTTACATGATGCTAAATATGCAAGTTGTGGGCTATGTGATCATATGCATGTTATGCAAGTTCATGATGATATGCTATGCAAGTTACATGTATGTTAATATGCAAGATATGCTATGCAAGTTACATGTATGTTAATATGCAAGATATGCTATGCAAGTTACATGTATGTTAATATGCAAGATATGCTATGCAAGTTACATGTTTGTTAATATGCAAGTTCATGATGACACATTATGCAAGTTTATGAGTTAATATGCAAGTATGTGAATGCTTATGCAAGAATGTGAATGCTTATGCAAGTTATGTGTATGCTTAAATGCACGTTTAACATATTATGCAAGTTGTGAGAATGCTTATATGCAAATTTAACATGTTATGCAAGTTATGTGAATGCTTATATGCAAGTTCAACATGTTATGCTAGATATGTGTATGATAATATGCAAGTTCGTATGCAATATGTTATGCAAGTCATGTGTGATAATATGCAAGTTTGGGTTAAATGTAGTTGGGTTAATATATGCTCATATATGCAAGTTGACATCCTCTTAACCCATGACAAAGTTATATGCTAAGATTTGGTTAAACCCATGATATTTGAGATGGATCTTCCCTTTTATTATAAAGTGAAATGAGAACGATTTGCGTGGGGAACGATGGGGTTAATAAATATGTTAATAAAAGTATGATTGGGTATGATTAAGCATACCATAAAAATAAATTAACATAAGTGGGAATTTACCTATTGAGTTAGGTCTACCCCATGGGAATTTACCTATTGAGTTAGGTCTACCCATGTTATGAGAAACTTGATATTAATTAGGGATAATTAATATAAATTATGAGGGTAATTAATTAGATGTAATTAATCGACTAAGGCACGAGGTTGGACTCATTTGTAGTGTAAAACTGCCCGGACCCAGCCGGCTTAACCAGTTGCTACAAATGTTAGCCCAATGTGAGAGGTCTTAGGCACAAACTAAATACGTGATTAATATAAAGACACGAGGTTAGACTCGGTTATGACATAAGGCTGCCCGGACCCAACCGGCTTAACCAGCAGTCATAGAAGATAGTCTAATGTGAGAGGTCTTTATGAGGATCACGGTCTTAATTAATTAAGAAACACTTAACCATATAAGCATGTTGTGGGGCATGAGGGTTAAGTGGGTGCCTTGGGTGGCATGAGGAAACTAGTGGGTTGCCTCGGGTGGCAATAGAAAATACGATTAGAATACTTAACCAAAGTGGAAACATGTAATTAAACATGATTAAAGGGTTAGGTAAGTGCCATGGGTGGCATGTGAAAATACGATTAGAATACTTAACCAAAGTGGGACATGTAAGTAAACATGATTAAAGGGTTAAGTAAGTGCCTTAGGTGGCATGTAGAAATCTAGTGGGTGCCTTAAGGGGCAATTGAAATATGATTAGATGACTTAACCAAAAACTTAACATGTAAGTGGGCATGATTATAAAGAGGGGTTAAGTGGGATGCACTAGATAAAATTTCAAGCTTAGGTGGTAGCTTGTGGGGGCCCATTTCAACCAATATCCCAAACGTATCTTTGTGGGCTCGACTCAAGTCGAGTGACGGGACACGCATATTGGGCTTGACTATAAGAGGCCAAACCGGGTTAACGGTGGCAACGCGGGACCAACGGGTTTCATATGCGTGTGTGGACCCGGGCTGGTTGGTAAGTCGTTGTTGCATCGTGTAGATATAAAGCCGTGCACCGTTGATATTATCAGGTGGCCACATTGGGGAATGATACACCCCAATTGTGGGACCAGCACGGGTATCTACAGTAGGGAGCCGATCGCTTGGGAGTAGTGAGTACACCTATGTAGTCAGATAGGGGTACACGAAACTACTAAATTACTAAGTACACTTAGTGGGATCAACCTTTAAGTAGGAATGACTGGTGTGGTGCAGTGTAGGAATTATCCTTGGGTGGATAGGTCTGGGGCGGTGTAATCTAGTAATTATCCTTGGGTGGCTAAATGCGTCTTTACGGTTATCTTAGTTTATCCTAAGTTTGCCAAGCTGCTTAGTGTAGCCATTCATCCCCAGGCGTTACCGTATATCAACTTATGTCTTCTCTGGTTACTTTAATGATTGTATTGTTAAAGTTATATGACTCACTCAGACTTATGTCTGACCCCGTTGTTTTTATCTTTTTCCCCCAACCCCAGGTTATCAGAGTGGGCCTAGTGCTAGTGGGCCTTGATCGGATTGCTGTATCTATCCTTTGGAGCTTGGACCGTTGAAGTAAAGCTCAGTTCATCTTTCCTTTTATGGCTATTGTTTACTTAGTGGGATTATGTACTTATTTTTATCAAGATGGATATTTTGTACTTGACTCTTGTATGGTTTTGTGATGTAACCAAACATGTTTTACTTTCCGCTGCATTGAAATGATGATTTAAATTTTCAAGTATTACTTATATCTGTCTTGTTGTAATTTTTCTGTTCTATATTCACTTAAAATACTCCACCAATGTTATGGCATTCCCTTAGTGAGTGACCGTAGCGGGTGTGGGGTGTTACACCTCCTGGATCGGTTTCTATTCAAGAAACCGGCAAAATTCAGTGATGATCCATCCATAACTCACTCAATACTTATTTGGTCAACACGAAGCTTTACAGATGCCTTATAAATGATGTAAAGGACTTACCATATAGATCTTTGGTGGTGGGACCCAAGCTAGATGGGTCAGATCTGATCCATGGGTATTGGGTTGGTGAGACTTATAAGATTAACTCGAAACACCTTCAATTTTTTTAACATTTATTTTATATCTTATAAGCATTACCTTAAATTTTCAATCTGAGTCCATATGAGCACTGTACGTTCATTTTAAATTGCTCTGGTGAAGAAGAGGGTAAACGAATGCTCAATTCTCTTAGTCATGAGGTAGACATTGTCTTATATGTCATCCAAAGGCATGTAGTCTTCCGATCTAATTTTTTTGGATGCTTCATATTTGTGCTACACCTATCATCAAAACTCCAATCTCTTTTCCCTTGCGACCAATGCTTATAGTATTTGTTGTGACACTTCTTAGGATTTCTTTTTCAATTGCACAATATCTGATTTGTTCTCAGTCAACCGTGCTACCTCTAGGCTCTAGACTGATTTGTCTTCTATAAACTCTTCAAGAGTAGTTGGTTTTTTCATCCTTTAATGATTCCTAAGGGTCTTGCTGCATCAGCCACCCTTACATCATCCATATTCCAGTCATGGCTTTAGAAAAAGAAGTTCAAATTTATTCTAAAATTGTAGAAGGGAATAGCTAGCACTATAAAAAAAATTAGGTATTCATTATTTAGAATTTTATCTGTGAACGAAGTTTAGCATGGTATGAACCTCTCAAATTCACATTCTTCATCCCATCTTCCTTTGCATCCTTCTATTGGATTCTCTTTTATGCCATTAGTATATTACTATATTACTCACTAGCACAATATTCTATGAGTGTCTAATAGGAGCATTTAATTATTTAGCTCTAAAACTGGTCTCGTTTGTCACTTGAAACCAAGGTTTTCCATCTTTGGGAAAATGATTTCGATAGAATTTGGTGTGTATGTTGTAAGTCATACAACAGTGGTCTGCATTCCCAATCTAATGTTCTCTTTGATGGCAACTACAGTTTCAATATTTCCAAGATTATGATTCTCATGATCATTTGGCATATAGGCTCTATCTTATCCTTAGGCTACAATTTTAATATTTCCAGTGTTCTCATCGTCAATAGGGAAAAGTTCAACAACCTTTATTTAGATTTTAATAAGTACTATTACACCAACTCTCTACCCTAGAGTTGGATTACATCAATTTATGCTATGAATAGATGAGTTTTCATGTTATTCCGGAGTCACATCCCCTCTTCCATCTGTACTATGACATCTGAGTTGATGGTATAACAAGGGATCCATTTTACCCATCAAAGTTTTTCGAGCAAATTCCATCCTTGATTTAAACTAGTGACTATCTTACTAAGCTCTTTTCAGGTAATCCTATCATACTTAAGAAGTTTCAGGATTGATTGTTGATTTCATTTGAAAGAAAATTTCCATTGCTTCCTCAACCTACTTTTGCTTAGGATCTCCCACTAGAATTTACTTAATGTCCCTTTTGAGGCATTATCTCTTATTTAATATGTCTTGAATCGATTATGTCCCTTCAAATGAAAAAAGGATGGTGGTCTCACTGACCGATCAGTGGGTCAAAGTCTAGGTGAAAAGCGCCTTATTTTAGGACTTGAGGGCGCAACGAGACCCGATAGTGGATTGAGGGAAATGACCCCGCAGCTTGTGGTATATGTTACAATACCTTCAATAAGAAAATTCTTTTCAGGGCGAGCCAAGTCATAATTATGACTGGTCACCAAGTCAGGCGGTGGGTCAATGCCGAGTTATACACTTAAAATATCTTAATATAATTATTCTTAGGGGCAATGCACTTATGTCGAGGAGGCTGAGTCATGAAGCCAAACCTTGTCTACGTTATATTGTATAAGTTGTGTTACTACCAGATTTCAACGCCGAAATTAGTCGAGGAGGGAGGGGTATTGAAGCACAATAAACACAAGGAGATAGTTTTGGAAGCACAAGATCGACACCAAACCACCAAGACAACCAATATCGAAAGCAATAAGGGGAAGATGTGGTCAATATGCTATCGGTACCAACGAAAGAAGCAAAGCTTGGTACCTATACAAGGAAGACGTTGGTAAGGCGACATCGAAAGAAATATGGGAACATGGAGCAATCGAGAGTGATTATAGTACCGCCACCAAGTGTGATCAATCTGGTTTCGATTTCGAAAGCACATGTTATGACACTAAAACCCAGAGTCATGAAAGGGAAAGCATGAACCCAAGATAGGAGGGAGCAAAGAGCTATCGATACCGACACCAGGAGGCTACACAAAAGTCATTAGAAAAATCCATATGCAACACTATCGCAAGGCCGATACCGAAATTAGAGACTACTGAAGTAAACCGAAGAACGAGAGGTTATCCGCACTAACATGCTTAGTCTTGATACCAATACTCATAAGTCACGAAAGCAAAGATAATACTCAAGTCTTGTCAAATCATGGAAAATCTTACGATATGCTATCAGGATCAAGGCTCACCACCGAAACCGTAAGTAGCTAAAAGAAGCTATTTATACCAATTTTCTTGGTATTGATACACTTTGAGGAGGCGGCACCAATTTCTCAAGTAAGGAGAAACCACTAATAATACTCAGTAATGAAAAAGAAGCCGAAACCCCAAAGCCAACACCGAAAGACTGATGTGACCAACACCAAATGACCTTGCCGAACCTGGAAGAGGGTTTCTGATAATCGATACTGAAAGGGGGCCCAATTTGTCTATAACTAAGATCCAGGGGTCTGATTTAAGGGGACTTTTCCCATACTCAAATCTTGTAATCGTTTTCTTAGAGAGTAAACCCAAATTTGTAAACCTGTTTGGGGATTTTACTTAGAAACCTCAATGTACTCAACAAAATGATCAATATAGAGAGACTCAACACTTATGATAAATTTCATGTAATTCTTCATTGTTTATACCACTTATTTCCTCATTGCTTCTCTACAACTAAGCCCTATGCATAAGCATAATTACCGAATTTCCCTTCTATAAGCTGTTTAGCTTTCTAACTTGCATTGCACTTAGGGAACCCTTATCCTAAGGTAAATGTTGATCATTGAGTCTTAAGCGTGATACTCACCTCTCGAAGGAAGACTAACTAATCTTCGGTCTTAAGACATTGATATCTAGGAAACAGTGAAATAACTCAAGCTTGTAGGAACTAAACAATCTATTTCGTTCCCTTAGGTCCACATCCTTAGACCTAATTCAGGTGTTGACGAAAAATATCGATAACAAGTCATTATCCATTCATGGCGATGACTTGATGCTAAGCCTTCATTTTATCTAGGCGGAACAAAACATTTTCATCTAGCATTTTAACCCTTTCTATGTGCTTCCCATAATTTTAAATTAAACTGATCTCCTTTTCTTCTAAGAGACGTTTTCTTTGTTCAAGCAACTCATTCTCTTCAAATTGCATGCAAAAAGTAAATTTTCATAGCTTAAGCTGGAGGTCCAACTTAAAGACCCGGTAGATGTGAACTAGAGAGCTAAATCAAGTACTTTGTTCGTGTTTTATGTGAAAGCACTAAATATTAAACCCAAAATGGAATTAATAGAGATGCAACTACTAGTTTTTGAGACAATTCAGATAGATTCAATTTGAGATCCTATAAAGGCATAAGATAAATCCAACAGATAATCAAGCCTAAGTCCACTTTGAATAGTCTTTGCTCATTGACTATTTATTATAAGTTATTCAATAAATAGTTGGCTGAATCAGAAAGAGCCACGAATATAAATGCTAATAGGAGAGTCACAGTGGCCTTCATAGTGACGTTTGTGTAGGGGAAAGATCTTGAAGAATAATTTATGCATTGTATAGGCAGTCGACTTTCCAGATCCCTTTTATGTCATAGTAATCACACACTTATAGGAATTTCGGGATAAATTGGACTAGATCTCCAACGTCAAAGTACTTGCACTATTAGCCAAAATTATGAATCAAGAACTGACCAAGTTCGAAATTATTTCACCAAAATATCTAAAGAGAATTATTCTACTTAAGTTGATATGATTAAAACAAAGGATGCCAACTAAAATTTTGATTTATAATTTGCTACTCCGTTATCACTAGATGGCAAAAAAGCATTCCGAGAAGGAAGCCATAAGTTAGAGTATAAAGAACAAATGGAGCCAATTGATTATCGCTTATGTTTTGGGTAATCGATCGGTGTGTCATCATTTCAAAACTTACATCTTAAATTGTGGAATCTCTCATGTACATTTCATATTTTTACAAGGAATAATGGGTTTATCATTATAAGATTTTCTCATAAGGAAGATTGTGAAAATGCTCTTAATGATTTTCCTTATTTTATCAATGCAAAACTCATTATTAAGAAAAATAGTCTAATTATACAAAAATTGTTAACCGGCTTTTTGGTTTGGTTCCTAAGAGTGCATCATCTCGACTTCGACGAGCTTAAGGCTCCTTGCTTAACCTGCTGTCGAGTCCGCTTATGATGGTAAAGAAGTCAAAGAACGCATTAATGGTTGGCACTTCAGCCGCAGCCGAGGCCGGCACCTCCCAGCAACCTCAACCGGTAGATGTCCCGGCCACTAATGGAACTGCCCCTCATATTGTGGACCCCAAAGCACCCGTCACACAAGCTCAAATTCGTGCGCTTAATGAAAGATACGAGAGCACCGCAATCTAGCTCAACCAAACATTAAGGAATAACGTCGACCTTATGCGACAACTTCAAAAAAGTCAACGCGTTGTTGCCCAATTTCAACTAACTCGGAACAATGCCCGACCCTGATCAACCGCCTCGGGAACATCCTCTTCTGAGTCAAGGGGCCCACACCAAAGGAGAAGGTTTAGCCTTATCAACAACATCGCCATTCGTATCAAACTACAGTCACATATAGCGATGGGCACAACATCGAGGCCGCTCTCGCTTGGTCATCAATGACGGAACATGTCCTATAAACTAACCTCTTCCTCGACACAACCCGATGGTCGCTAATCAGGGTGATGGGCCAGCTATTCCAATGGCCCACGCTCCTTCAGAACAGGATCTGCTTCACCCTTTTCCACCTCACCATCCACACCAAGACCCAATCGTAGATGTCAAGGACATGGAGGAAGATGATCCAGACATCCACCATAGAAGACGACCTCGCAACAGGACTCCAGAGCCACATCAAAATCTATGGATTTCTATGGAGGATCCCTATCCAACTTACATTCTCGACATGATATGAAGGGTCATGAGGGAAGTTCGAGGGGGCGCACGGCTCATGGGAAGCCCACATTAGGTGTAACCCCTTCACGAGAAGAGTAAATGAGGCCGAGTGGCCGAGGCGCTTTAACATGCCACAAATGCCACTCTACGATGGTACCACTGATCCTTATGCCTTCTTGAATCTCTACGAATGGCAAATGGACTCGAGCCGGGGTGACGATCAGGCCAAATGCAAATCCTTCCCGGGCTTCCTGTTTGATACCGCTTTACTTTGGTTCTCTCGCCTCCGTCTTGATTCCATCAACAACTTCAGACAACTAGCAATAGACCTGGTCAAGCAGTTCAGGGTGCTTATCCCAACTCAGAAGAATGCCCTCACTTTATCCAACCTATGCCAGGGGCCCGCCGAGTCGCTTAGAAGCTACCTTTCCCAGTTCAATACAGCTCTTGTCGAGGTCGAGGATCTAGATCCTTGCACCATACTCTTTCAACTAGCGAAAGGTGTACTCCCTACTTCAGAGTTCAGGGCCTGGATCGATCGAAAACAGCCCAAAAGCCTCGACACCTTCTATGAGAAGATAGATAAATACTTGTTCCAAGAAGAGGCATGGCGGAACCGGCTCTCCGCCACAAGTCGTCCTAATGATCCCCAAGCAGATACCGCAAATAATAACTTCAGAGGTAGGTGAGGCAGGGAGCCTTTCGACCAACAAAGGGGGGCTGGTCCTTTAAGGCAGAAACCCAACAATGGAAGGCCGGATGGACAAAACAATGGGCAAGCCCCAGTAGAATCAAGAAATCTCGGCCCTCGCCAAGCTTTCAAGACCTACACCCCATTGAATGAAGACATAGAGACAATCTACTTGGAAACATGCAACACTTTGTCGTACAAGAAGCCGCACGTTAGAGAATCAACCGGCCGCGAGAAGAACACCGGGAGATACTGTCGATACCACGACATGTACGGGAACGACACTAATGAATGCCACCGACTTAGGGATGCAATCGAGAAACTTATTCGCGAGAAGAGGCTGGAGCAATATGTCCAGGAGCCCTTTCCCCCCGAAAAAAATTTGCAGCCTCCAACACCAGCTCCACAAGTAACCACCAAGGCAGCTCCAGGACCATCTAACCCAAGACAAGGAATCGTGCTCAACAGCATATGTGGCGGACCTTACCCCCACACACGACAGCTTTCAAAAAATAGGGGAATATGTGAGTTCCATAAAATATGCTACTTACGAAGCCTGCTCCGCTCTTCCTAAGTTCGTCCCAACCAAGCTACAAAAAACCATGCGGGACGCCATCGTCTTCCGAGAAAGAGAATCGATAGGGGTGGAAATCCCGACCTCCGATCCGTTAGTCATCAGTGCCTAGATCGGTGCCGCTTTCGTTCGAAAGGTTTTAATCGACTCAGGGAGCTCGGTCAACATCATCTTTAAGGCCGCCTATAACCAGATGAAATTGGAAACGAATGATTTGAAGCCATGTCACGTCGCTATTCACGGCTTTAATAGAGCCTCTAGTTCCCCATAGGGATGATCGACCTACCTGTGGAACTGGGCGAGGGGGATCGAAGCCGAGTCTGAATTCTTACTTTCATGGTTATAGAGATCGACTCCCCCTACAATGCTTTCCTAGGGCGCCCCTTTCTCACTGAATTCCGGGTTTACATGGCACCATGGTCTATCCTAGTGAAATTCCTGATGGAAAATAGGATTGGAACCATTAAGGGAGATCAAGTAAGCGCCAGGGAATGCTACGCAATAGAGTGGAAGAACGCATGCAATAAGGACAAGGGAAAAGCTGTGCCCGCGCCTTCTTGCACCAAGAACGTCTCGGCATAGCAATCAGCGGCGTTTGGGCCCTGGCTCAGGCACCACTGCAATCTTTCTGATGACCTCGACCCACTGAAGGACGAAGAGCCCGAGTACGAGAGGGCTACCCCGGTCGAATCCACAGTGGACGTTCCCGTCAACCTGGACGACCCAACAAGGGTGTTGAAATTAGGGTCACAACTCCACCCAGCAATCAAAGAAAATCTTATATGCTTCCTAAAAGCCAATTTGGACGTTTTTGCATGGACTCACTCTGACATGAAGGGCATCTACCCAGTGGTTGCTTGCCATTCCCTTTGCTTAGATCCTAGAATGCCTCCAGTCAAACAGAAGCACCGCTTCTTGGGGCCCGAGAGGTCCAAAGCACTCGAAGAAGAGGTGGACCGTCTGCTCAACAATAACTTCATCCGCGAAGCCGATTATCCTGAATGGGTTTCCAATCCAGTTCTGGTTAAAAAAGCCAACGGTAAATGGCGGACAGGCATCGACTTCTCCTGTCTTAACAAGGCATGCCCCAAGGACAGTTTTCCGCTCCCAAAGATCGATCGATTGGTCGAATCTACCGCCGGATACCAACTGCTATCTTTCATGGATGCCTACTCAGGCTACGACCAGATCCCGATGAGCCTCCGCGACCAAGATCATACCTCTTTCATAACCGATCTTGGGCTCTATTTCTACCCTGTTATGCCCTTCAGCCTCAAGAATGCCAGCGCCACTTATTAACGAATGGTTAATCGACTCTTTAAAAATCAGATTGGGAAGTCCATGGAGGTGTAAGTGGATGATATGCTGGTGAAATCTAAAATATCAAGCGATCACATTTATGACCTCTCCGAAATGTTTGATGTCCTCCGCTGGTACGACATGAAACTCAACCCTTTGAAGTGCTTCTTCAGAGTCGCTTCGAGAAAATTCTTGGGCTTCATTGTCAACTCTTAGGGCATCGAAGCCAACCCAGAAAAAATTCAAGCTATTCTGGGCATCCGAGTCCCCAGGAACATCGGGACGTCCAGAGTCTGAATGGAAAGGTCGCCTCTTTAATTCGATTCATCTCTAAGGCCACCAACAAGTGCATCCCCTTCTTCAATTTACTCCTAAAAGGGAAGCACAATTTTCAGTGGACCCCCGAGTGCGTCTCCGCATTCAAGGAACTTCTGGATCATTTAGAGCGACCACCTATCCTCTCTAAGCCTATAGACCATGAGGACTTATATATTTACATGGCTGTTTCTGCTCAGGCAATCAGCTCAGCACTACTATGCCTCGAAGATTACACTCAACGGCCCGTCTACTATACTAGCAAGCGACTAACGGGGGAAGAGAAGAATTACACGAAGCTAGAAAAGATGGCATTCTGCTTATTGACTTCTTCTAGAAACCTCCGATCGTACTTCCAGTCTCATCCCATAAAAGTTTTCACTGACCAGCCTCTACGACCGGTCCTACAGCGACCCATGGCGTCAGGACGATTACTAAAGTGGAGCATAGAGCTGACCCAGTTCAAGATAACCTTCATTCCCCAACGATCCATCCTCGGCCAAGCTCTTGCAGATTTCAACGTAGAATTCAGGGCCCCCGAGGAGGCTCCCACAGAGGACACTGGACCTCCCAACGCCCAGTGGAAATTGTTCATAGACAACTCCTCTAACATAAAGTGCTCCGAGGTCAGAGTCGTGCTCATCACCCCTGAAGAACGCCCGATGTATTACGCATTAAGGCTAAATTTCCATGCAACTAATAATGGTGCGGAATATGAGGCCTTGATCGTCGGGCTTGGAATTGTGATCGAACTCAAGTTAGAGACCATCCACATTTTCTCTAATTCACATCTTATCGTCCGACAAGTGCTGGGAGAGTATCAAGCGAAAGAGGGACGACTCGCCCAATACCTAGCCCGGGTTCAGGGGCTAGTCGCCCACCTCGAGCCTTTCACCATCACCCATGTCCCGCACGAGCAATATGAAAAGGCAGATTCTCTCGCCAAACTTGCAAGCTCCAAAGATCCACAACTTAACGGGTTCGCTCCGGTTGAGACCCTCAACTTTCCGAGCATCAAGCAAGGGCAGGACGAGACAATAATGAGCGCCGAACCCGAGCCTGAGTCCTGGATGACACTGATTAGAAATTACCTACCACACGGGACCCTACCAAAGCACAATAAGGAAAGGAGCGCGCTCACTGGCCAATCGGCCTGTTACCTTCTAATGGACGGGGTACTTTACCGCAGAGGTTTTTCTATTCCCTTGCTCTGATGCATAGCCCACGGCGACGCCCTCCGAGTGCTAAGCAGTGTGCATGAAGGCGAATGCAACGACCACACTGGGAGGCAAACCCTGGCCAGAAAGATTCTCAGACATGATTATTACTAACCGACGTTTGATCAAGATGCCGTGGACTACGTTCGCAACTGCGATAAGTTCCAGCGCTTCTCCAAGGTTTCAAGAGCTCCGCCTACCGAATTGTCCCAAATGGTCAGCCCCTGGCCGTTCGCCATATGGGGAATCGACATCATCGGAACCCTTCCAATGGCTAGAGGAGATACACGATACGTCATCGTTGTAGTGGACTATTTCACCAAGTGGGCAAAAGATGAAGCTCTCACCAACGTCACCATGAAGAAGATGATCAACTTTGTTTTCCGCAACATCATTACCCGCTATGGGGTTCCCCAAGCTATCATCTCCGACAACGACACTCAATTTGAGAGCACCGAGTTCAAAGCCTTCTGTCAGCGTCATGGCATCGATAAAAGATTCTCAGCGGTGACTCATCCTAAAGCCAATGGGAAAGTCAAGGCGGTTAACAAGGTCATCAAATCCATCATCAAGAAGTGTCTAGAAAAGGCTGGGGGCATGTGGACAGATGAACTTCATCTGGCTCTATAGGCTTACCACACCACCCACAAGACAGCAACCAGTCATACTTCTTTCGCCCTCGTGTACGGATCTGAAGCAGTCATTCCCATTAAGCTCAAGTTTCAATCCCATCGAGTCACGTACTTCGTTCCAAGGACAAACCAACATCTACTTCTGGGATCGCTCGACTTACTGGAGGAAAAGAGCAACGAGGCCGATATTAGAGCCGCCGGCCAATGACATCGAGTAACCTGATACTTTAATTCCAGGGTCCGTCATAAGGACTTCAACGTCGGCGACATCATTCTAAAGCAGGGTTTTCCCCCACCAACAGGTCTTGCGCCTCGCTGGGAAGGACCGTACTCCATACAGTGAAAGCTTAGCGATGGAACTTTCAGACTCGCCACCATCGACGGAGTAGAACTCCCAAGGGCGTGGAACAGCGAACATCTCCGCCGCTACTTTACGTAACTCACTTTATGGTTATTTATGCTTTTCAAACAATGTTCTGTTTTTTCAGAATTTCAAGGCAAGGCTATTACTGCCAAAAGTTATTAGTAGAAATGTTGTTCAGTTTCCTATCTCCTTGTTGTTTACTTCTCACGTAATGCGTCTTGTTGGTTCCAACAACCAGGCTCGATTCAGGCCTGCGACCGCCGCACCGGCAACCCGGGCATGGGAGCCGACTCTTCCATCCCAACCTCTAGGCAACATTGAGTCCAAAGCACTTGGCTATGTCAGGCACCCCGAGCACGGGAGACGACAAAGCTACTCAAATCGTCGGCCCGTGGCGCGGCCGAGTATAAACAACCACTAACGCGAACCTCTGCCCATTGCCGAGGCCGAGGATAAATCATTCCGCGTCCTAGTCCAGGTGACTTGGAACCACTCAGCGACCGACTAAGACAGATGAAAATCTCTCTTCTCCGGTTGCGGGTGCCGGTCGAATCTTGGCACAGCACCAAGATCGACCTTAAATCGTTTCTTCCCCCTTAGCTTTCAAGGCTTAGGGGTAGCCCATGGCCACGATCAGACCTTACGAGCTGATGATCGGGGCTGAAAACTACGCCGACAAATAAATGATGTCTGGTGGCTTGCCTCAACCCGATGAACAACGGGAGAGCCACCCACCTAGCGGACGGCACAACGCGATGTCCTACGTCTTTGCTATACTTGGCTTTAACCCCGGGCCACCCAAAACAGCGGGCGCACAGCCTGGTTTCACAAACTTCGGGTTTCCTAAGCTGAGGGAAACTTACTGAAACCAGCGCCCTACCTCACCTCTCTGGAATAATTTACCCAGAGGCGGCCTCTAATCGCGTTTGTGACAAGTGTAACGATAAGTATGCTTATGCAAGTACAGGACGCTGGAAAACATAAAAAGAACATCTGAACACTTGACATAAACAACGATCTTTACTAATTCATATTTCATTTTCACACACACACTAAACAAACTATGTTCCTAAGACTTTTACTTTCTAATGACAGGGTGTACATGAGAACCACACCGTGCTTGAAAAACCAAAAGCGAGGGCCGTACTTGCGTAAACTATCGGCCTACACTACCAAAATATCAGTGACCTCTACTTAGGCTACTAACACTAACTGTGCCTTCTCTTCTTTTCCTTGTGCTTGTACTTTTTGCAGATTCAGCACTCGATGGCTCTTCCCTGGCACCAGCACCAGACCTCTTCCTGCTTGACCCACTCTTGCTTGATCAAACATTCGGAGGGGTAATCAATTCATGGGTGACAAAAAGGCAATGATCCCTTGCACCATCACCACTAGATACTCCCGTGGTACCAGTAGTAACGGCAAGTGGTGTAGGCACGGGGGCACTCCCAGTAGGAAGACCTAACGTGGTCTCATTCTTCATCGGGATCTCCCTTCCATCCCGCTCAGACCTCTCCGTCTCCTCCGCCTTCTCGCACTTAGCCACCTTCTTGGCCTTTTGGGTTGCCACCAGAGCCTCCATCGTAGATACGTCGGCTTCCACCGGGCCTCTGGCCGGGGCACTTTGTCCATCTACCACTTCTCCTTCCTTGTTAAGAATGTCCACCATGCTAGGAGTTACTCTTATGCCAGAGAAGGTGTCAAGTTGGTCGCCGCCCTCTCCACACTGTGTTCCAATGAGGCTTGGCCTGGATTTGGTCACTCGAGGAACCACGGGGGAAAGATCCGCTACCATCGTAGACTCAGGAGGAACTGCACAACAAAGACATCACCTTTTTTAGTCTGTAAATTTGGTAATCACTTGACCCTTAGGGTTGCAGGGTAAAAGGAGTTTACCAGTGGTCAAGGATGGCATAGGAGTGATAGGAAGTGTGCTTGCGGTGGTGGATAAGGTGAGTCTGGTATCCCCCAATGTCGGAAAGTTAGGATTGTACTCAGTGGAGGTTTGGGCCAAAGCCTCAGGTCCACTCACCATAGCAGATCCAGGGTCCAGGGACTGATAAGAGCTCCCCTCTGCAAATTTCTCTGCCATAACCATGCTATCGGTCAGCACAAACTTTCCTTTCTTCTCAGCGAGCCTCGCCAAACTTTCATTCTCGTCATCTTCTCTCCACAACCTCCTTCCTTCCTCTAGCTTCTCACGTTCGTCGCTGTCCAAGAGAACATTCGCGAGCTAGCGCTCATCTAAAGTACTTACGTCCACTTGACGTAAGAAAGCCTCGTAAGGGACCAATCTCTCCCAGGTTTTGGCTACCTCGCGGGGATAGACTTCGACCCACGAAATTCATCAAACTCTCAAGGCCTTCACATACATATTGTGGATACTCTCCTCGAAGGAGGATCCAACTCGGAATTTCGCATCATTCAGCTGTCCGCTCAACTACTCTGTCTCCCTCATTTGTTCGGCTTTTATACCCTCCGCCACACTTAATACATCCATGTTTCTAGCTTCAACTTCCTCTTTCGCTTTCCTCATCGCCTCGAGCTGCATCTTTAACTCAGCAACCTCGGCATTCTCAGCCCGCAACCTTTCGTTATCCGCCCTCAAAGTGACATTATCATTCTGGAGCTCAGTGACGCTCGCATTATCCTTCTCCAAGATGTTACATGCTCGCTTTAGATCAGCTTTGTCCTTTTTTAAAGCTGTGGTCTCAGTAGTTAAATTTGCCATGGTGGCTTTAAAATTCGAGAGGGCATACATACCCTGACTCCCTCTTCAGTGCATCATGAGCCTGCGCCATCTCAGCTAGAACAACAGAGCTAGCATTAAAGGGTCTTATAATGCATAAGAAAGAACTTTTTATGCGGAAAATAGGCATACCTATCTTCTTATTCAACGCTTCGACATTGGTCTTCTCGGCTTCGGTGGTCGACCTCTGATCAGCAAGCTGCTGATTCTTCTTTCGGATTATCTCCGAAAGCCAGAAGGAATATTTGTTGAACTCGTTGGTTTGGTGATATGAAGCTTTCACATGCTTCCACACCTCCATAGACTTCCTGTCAGGAGTTGGACAGAGGTCGGGGACGAATCTCAACTCATCGAAATAGTGCCGGGGGAAATGGTGTTTCAGGAATGCCTTTCGCTCCTCTATCGATAACCCTCGAAACTGGGATTCTATCATGTCTGGCACCTCTATCTCAGTCTCCTTCTCCGACCTCGACAGACCAAGATGTTCTTCCTCTTCCCTAACAAGATGAACGGGGGCCGGAGGAGCAATAGATGGGGGAGTTGTCAGAGGCAGAGATCAGGATCTACCTATGTTGAGCCGAGTATCTCCCACGGACACGCGAATAGGAGGAGGAGGAGGCGTCGGGGATCGCCTGAATCGGTCCCCGCCTGGATGCTCGCCGCCTTGCTCTATTAGAGGAGGAGCTCCATACAAACTGGTGGACCTTTGGAAACTTTCAAAGGAAGAACTCTGGGGACACCAGCGGTCACCGCGTCCATTACCTTGTCACCACGTCCACCTTCCATATCGCCTGCCAATGGAACAAGCCAAAGTTAGTCAAGTTACACACATAGGCAAACATTTATGCTGCGCAGTGTTATGAATGTATGTCCTAAGTGTTCTCTCAATAGACCAGATTGTGGTCGATCGAGGGAGTTAACACCTCAGCAGCACAAGTAAGTTCTTCCAGGCTTGCTGTATTTGGCCATGGAGTCACTATTAAATCAAGTCATCTTAAGCCGTAAAACTAGCCCGCGGCTTCGGGCGAGGAAGTGGCCCCTTAGAGAGTCATAAGAGACTACGGTCTAACCAGCGCTCCCTCCCCCTCCCTTGTTGGAGGCGATACGGGAGTGCTCGGCTGACCCTCATCTCTGGCAACCTCCTCATGACCATAAGCCTTACCTCCGCACACATCTCTTTGAGGTTGAGCAGTCTCTGGCAGCTCCCCTCCTATAGAGGGCATTTTCCTCTTCCGCCGGGAGATAGTTAGACCTTCCGCAACTCCCTCTTTTGGAGCACTAGTAGAAACCGTAGGCCTGATCACAGCCTGGTTGGCAGGTAGCAAACCAGCGCAGCGGAGGCGATCCTTACTTGTCACGGTGCTAGTATCGCGGAGATTCTCTGGTATCGCGCGCAAAGCATTAAGGCGTTGTCGGTATTTGTCCCCGATGGGCGCCTTTGGATTTTCTGTCATAACCCAATTAAAGTCGTAAGTAAAGGAAGGAATCCAAAAATTACGACAAGGATTGGAGCTAGAGAAATAATCACTTCCCTCAATCTACCTCCTGGAAAATCCGGGAGGGCAGCCGACGAAGAACCACTGGCGCTTAAAGTTCGACAGCCTAGGCCATGCTCTGACAAAATATTTGGTAGCAGCAGTCGCTTCTAGGAACCGTTGAGAGGGGGAGGCCGTGCTAGTTTTCCTTAATTGGAAGAAATAATGAATATCTTCCCCGGTGGGTCCCCTGTGTAAAAACTCGTGGAAGAGAACATAAGTACCCAGGAGAGAAGCATAAGCATTGGGGTGCAATTGTGACGGCGCGAGACGGAAATAGAAAAGCATGATCCGAATGAAGTCATTAGCCAGGCCAATACACTCGGCAAGGCAAGCTTGTCAGTTCCAAGCAGTAAAACCCTAGGGCAGCGCATGAGCTCTGTTATCTCTCCCAGGGGTATGGGCATCGTCTACCGGTATGTTAAATCGTGCCGCCATTTTTCGGACCGTGGTAGCATACATACACATGGGAACTTAATCAATAGGATTCTCCAAGATCACCACATCAAGCAACATTTCCGGAGCTACCAGAGGTGTGGGCGAATCCTCACCCATGATATCCACATCCTCGGCCTCTTCAGTCACGACCAGGGAATATTGCCGTTCAAGTTACTCCCCATGCTCAGATGCTTCGGGCGAACTTGTTGTATGTGAAGGAGTCGATCCTTCGGTTGTCTTAAGTTCGCTGCCAGACGAGCTACCTCTAGGGGTAGGATCGGATGTGTGTGATAAGGGCTGGGAAGCCTCGGCTTCCGTAGTCTTTCCGGTCTTTGATCTTGTATGCTCTTCAACTATACTTTAACGCACCAGTATTAAAACGGGTAGTACAGTGACTTGTACCCCTTGTGTTGATGACAATTAATATGTGCATGTAATGCTATGCAAAAATGAGCTACATAAAGAAAGTCCAGAACAATTCGAAGCTGTCCAAATCCCAGTCCGGTTGTATGCTCTATCCTATATGAACAATGCTAAAATCCCGCTCACGTGGTTAACAGGTGATGCATCAACACTAAGTATGCAAATCCAGAGATGAGTATCTGGGAGCCAAAGTCCAATGACACGACAGATCGGGAGCTCGACACATCAAAGACCGAGTCCTGAACCATGTCGGGCTCGAAATTTCGAAACCCAAGTTCGAAATTTCGAACCCAGAAGGGTTAGATGCTCTGAACCCATCCGGGTTCAGAAATTCTAACCTCCCTAGGTTCGAAATTTTGAATCCAGAAAGTGGGCTCGGGAATTCGAACCCACGGGGTTCGAAAATTCAAACCCTCAGGGGTTCGATGCTTCGAACCCCATGAAGTTCGAAAATCCGCCCATGAGGGTTCGAGACTTCGAACCCGGTGGGCTCGAAAATTCCAACCCAGTGAGGTTAGAAAATTTGAACACGCGGGGGTTCGAGGCATCGGGTCTAGCTAGGTTCGAAAAATCGAACCCACGAGGTTTCGAGGTCTCCGCCTTGGCCCTTCGACTTCCTCCCGTTCTCATCTCCTTGACCCAAAGCCTCAACAAGTTCTGGTACGAAGGAATCGGGTTCGAATCTATCAATAATGGTGGCATAAGAAAGAAAAAATAGGTGGAAAAAGTGAATGGGGGCCTATTTATAAAACGAATAATGTCCTTTCGTATTCCAGTACGGGCTCGAAGTTTCCAAACCCACTGGGATTGAAATTTCGAACCCCCGGGGTTCGAAATTTCGAACCTCAAGGGGTTCGAAATCCCAAATCCCTGAGCTTTAAATTTTAATCCCACCGGGTTCGAAATTTCGAGTCGTTCAGGTTCGAAATTTCGAGCCTTTCGGGTTCGAAAATTTTCGACCTTGAAAAAAAAACTTACAATGATGAATGAGGATGATTATACCTCAGGGTCTGAAGCATTGCGCCATGCTCTCTCGTATATGTATTCCATGAATTTGCATACTGACCCCCGTGCATCGACATAAGCGATGCACTATGGGCACTGAGCGACTTGAGTACGGCGCATCCCCCAACAACTAACGATTATTCGCCTTTTGAATTACAGTGAGAACAAACAGCTTAACTACTATCCCAAGCAACACAAAGCACATCCTGTCAAGATAAGACATACTTTGGAGGGCAAGTGTTAACCGACTTTTTGGTCCAGTTCCCAAGAGTGCATCAGACACGCTCAACTCAATGTATCGCGTGAAGTTGAGGCAAAAAGGGACGCTCAGGAGCAAAGGAGACAAGATCAGGAAGGGAATGTGCCACTCGCAACCTCGTAGCATTCAGAATACATCCGCGAACCAAGGCCTCGGGCCTCGCAGGAATTACGAGCCTCAATCGCCCGATCCTGGGATCATCGCGCTCCTCGGAAAGACTTCGCACCAGGCAGGGCACGAAATTCGCACCCATGCCTGGGTTCGAAATCTCGAACCCTGCGGGTGCGAAATTTCGCACCCATGTCTGGGTTCGAAATTTCGAAACAGGTGGGTACGAAATTTAAATTTTGAACCCATGCCTGGGTTCGGAATTTCGAACCCAGTGGGGGCGAAATCTCGAACCCATGCCCGGGTTCGAAATTTTGTTGTGTGTAGGTGGTGGGTTCAAAATTATGCTAGTGGTCCCCTATTTCTACCTACTCCTACCTAATCCTACCTACCCCCACTCCTATAAATAGCCCATGGCCTCACACTTCAAAGGGGTTGGATTTTCTTAACTCGAGACCTTCTTAGAGCTTCCTAGAACTCATTAATGGCATCTCCTATTTGAGGAAGATGGAGAATTAAATATTATTTTTCCCAAATACCTAGCATATAACAATTATGAAAGTGAATGTAATGAGCATGGCTCTAACTTGTAATTCTTGAGTGATTAATAAAAGTTCAACATCCTTCCAAAGTGGACGTAGGCCTAACCTACGGCCAAACCACTATAAATTCTCGTGTCATTTGCCACTTACTCTCACTTAGTCTTGCGACCAAATTAACTATTCCTAGTAAGAATCTTTGGTGTTTACGACATTTTTTGCCGTCAACAAAAATGGATAAAGATTTACTATCAACTTTACCTGTAAAGAAAAGACTTCCCGATTTAAATCTTAAATTATGGAATCGAAATGTATTTAATGTTGTAGGTAGTATAGTGGGTAAACCATTAAAACTAGATAAGCATACAACTCATGAAACAAGATTAAGCTTTGCTAGAATTTTAGTGGAAATAAATGCTGAAACTAATCGTCCAAGTGAAGTACTAATTTCAATGTATGATGGGGAATATATTACTCAATGAATAGAACATGAGCGAATTCCACAAAGATGTAAGTTTTGTTGTAACGACCTAAATTTTTTGTATTAGGGGATCATAAAATAATTCTTTTTAATTTCTTAATGGTCGTATCATTCACATATTTTAATATGTTGTTCAAGGGGATGTAGTGCATGCCTATGATTTTTACCGAATCATTTAGTGACCATTTTGCCCATATAACTTAGTGTTTTGACCATAACTTGTTTTAGGGACCAAGTTAGGTGTTATAATTGGTTTCATTAAAACAGAATGGTGGTTGGCAATTCCGTAGAACGACCACTTTAAAAATTTGGATATTGTTGTTTAAGTTTTTGCTTCTACAGGCACATTAATTAACAACTATTGGGTTGATTAGTAACCCCATTAAATTAATGACCTGAAACTAAAAATAGAGGATTTGAAGAGAGAAATAGGGTTCTTCTCCTCATTCTAAAACAGTAGGTTGAGCATCAGTGAATTTCCGGCTTAATCTAATCTCTAAACCCTAATATATTTTTCTCCCAATCATTCTATATTGCATCTAGAGGCAAGATCTACATCTAGGAGGATTAGTTCTTGTTGTTTTTCATCATATTCAAAGGGTTTCTTTACAGTCCATATTTATTCTCATCATTTTTCTATCTGATCAAAGTTTTGGTGAGTGATAGAGATCTCTCACATGGTTACTATGGATTATACGTGTTAATTAGAATTATTATACACCATATATGTTATGTTTACAATAAAATTGGATCATATATGTTTATTTAGGATCTAGACATCCTAGGTAACTTAATTTGATATATAACATGTAAATTGTTAGATCCGTCATGTTTTACATATGTTTTGGTCTAAAATTTGCTGAATCTAGATATGATTTATGTATGTTTATGTTCGTATTATTATTCTTGTTCGGAATTGGATGATTAACTATTTGAATGATTGAATTGCATATTATACTTGATTTTTCGTTTATAATTTTGTGCCATAGGACTTAGAAACGAAGATAGAGAAAATCTATGGTTTAGATGATCAGATTTAGAAGAAACTTTACGGAGGAGATCTGGAGGTCGATAGGAAGTTGCCAAGAATTTTTCAAGTGATAATACACTAAGTACGAGGACTAATACTGATCCATATCTTATGTATCGGTATCGATCAATCATATTAACTCAGATAGAATCGGGATTTGGTACATGGCATCTAAGTAGTTCAAGGAAGCTACAATAAAAATTTAAGTGAATATATTCTAAGTACGAGGATTGATACCGATCTATAGCTCATGGATCAGTACCAATCCATCTGTCTTAATCATGGAAGGTTTGTACTTTGTCTGTGGTTCTATAGACTCAAGAGCAGATCATGTGAAAAGTTTGGAGAAGATCAGATGGGTTAAAGTTTGGAAACTTTAGTGCATTGGTCATGGATTGCTGGTAAATTCTTGGGAAGGAATTAGGCTATGCGAATGGACTAGAAGGAAGTTCTCGAAGCAGGGTAAGGGAGATCCAAGCATTTAGTCATTTCTGACTAAGTGTACGGATCAATACCGATCCATCAGATGATCGATGTAGGTCTAAGTTTGTGTCTTTGGTCCACAATGGTATTCAGGAGGTTGCTATAGGTCTTGGCTCACCGATGGAAACTACGAGGTGTAAGTTATCTTCAAAGGGATGTTGATTGTTCGATTGTGAACCCAAGCAGGTTTGATCGAAGGAAAAAGTGGTGGGCAACTCAAAGTGGAGTGATGCTAAGTGTTAATGGGCTGACTCGAGTAGGACTCGACCTAAAAGATGGAGTCGTGGAAAGCTCATATGACTAGAAGCTACAAGGAATCATCGATAGGTCAGAGGATTCTAGCAGAATGAAAGCAACGGTATCGTGGGGATGACTATTAGAGTCGATTTAAAATACCTTGGATCACTAGGGAAGTGATCTAGTTGTCTTGGGATGACAAACTTACATAGAACGTATGGTAGCCTGACTAGAACTAGGCATTCTATTATCAATTAATGGATGGAAACGACCAGTTTTTCGATATCAATGTATTTAAGGCTTTAGTCGGTGATAGCAAGGTCATTGTTTGTCACGGATGTTGTTACTACCAAATTCAACACCGAAGCCTGTTGTCGATGAAGGGCTAACGGAGCTCAACCAACTCAAAAGAATGATCTAGGCTATCGGCAATAACCAAAGGGGGGAAGCTTGGTACCGATATGAAAGATGACAATAACAAATCAGTGGCGACACTAGAGTCCATAAATATGGGCTCAGTTCCGAAAGCATAACACACGAAGTGGGAGACAAGCAAAGAACGACAAGAGCTAGAAACCTATGACTTGAGACCCGAAACCAGGAGAGAATTCTATATCGTCTAAAACATGACAAGAAGCACCAAGCTAGGAAGAGTAAAACAAAGTTCTGTTGGCACTAATACAGAGGGAGATAAAGATGTCAAAGTCAAGGATAACATTCCGAAAGCTCGATGTTGGAGTCAAGAATTGTCGGACATTGAGACCCAACATCCGAAGCCATCAGTAGATGTACCAAGAGTGTGCTTCCGCAAGACCGAGACCAATTCCAAAGACTCATCAAAAGTTATCCAAATCTTATAAGAAGAAGAGCTACCGACACTAATTTTCTCAATGTCGATACCGAAAGAGGAGAAGGTCTTGAGGTCCCGAGATGCTAAAGCACAAGAGAAAATACTATGAGAATTTGATAATCGGAACTCGTTGCCAAAGGCCGAAAGCATCTCCTAAAGCTATCTACACCAATTGACTTAGTGTTAATACATTATAAAGAAGCAGTAGCCAAGTTAAGCTCCTAAAGCCAAGACCGGCGTACCAAAAGAAAAGTAAAATCCGGTAGCAATGTTAAGAATAAAGAAAGGCGATTGAAACCAAGACAACCGAAACCGAAATGTGACGACCGCCCATAATCCCTGCACTAAACAAGGGGAATAACGCGCTGAAGGGTGTGCCGAGCAGCTATGGACGATCATCAGAGTAGGTAAACAACATCGAAACCTGTCGTAGAACTCATAGCGCAAGGATAAAATATAATAGAACATATACAACAGGTAATAGTAATGAGGCATCATATAGCAAAATTTTGAAAATTTTCCCAATATCTTGAAAGGTTATCCAACTGAAACAAAGTATGTACATAAGTCCTCACTACAACACTCATAGAACACTCAACAGCGGAAATAGAAATACTAGATAGCAATAAAACTGGTACGCCAGCCTCCTGCTCGCCTCCGCATAGCAGCATCTCCTCACTAATCACCTATAACCTGCTACTTAGTCTGCCTATCCATAACCGGATGAACAGCCCAAGGTAATAAGAGGAGACATAAAACCTTAAGTCAAACAACAGTCTTAGTGAGCGAAAAAATAGCTAACAAACTTCAACAATAATGTATATGAGAAGGGATAGATAAACATACTAATCTACCCACAACATCAGAGAAGAACTAAACACCTATCTTCCCCACATTGGACAGTGATAGCCTTTACTTTAAATCATTCATCCATGTAAACCATAACATCCATTCAATCGTGGCAAAGCATTCATAACATCCAAATTAAAAGTATCTCATGTAAATCGAATTTAATATCCCCAAAGAACAAGCCCCAAAGGCCCAAACCAATATCAGACAAGCACCCAAGGAACATCTCCTTCGACGTAGGACAACCTACATGAAATGGTACAAACAAAACAACCAATCATCCATGACTGATTCTGGCTATCACTGCCAATCCTGTTTTGAAACCATTATTAATCGTATGACGACCAACCTTTCCATATGTCAAAGGCTAATGGTAACCCCAGTTCTAGCATAAACTCTGTATGTCCAACCTTGGCAACTAGGCCTTACAACAATACCCAAGGTACTCGACCAACAACCTTCCAGTCTTTCGGGTGCCCCTATTGTACCCCTACTTTGAGCCTGCTAGAACGTACGACAACGATGACTTCTCGGCCTTTGCATCCCTAGTCATTGAACCTTGACGACGTTTCATAGCTCAAGCAACCTTCTCGAGCAACCATTATCCACCAACTCACGACCTATTAGTTGTCACCCCATTCGCTGATCTATATCGATCAACGAACACCTTTAAACACTTCGAACCTTCCAACTTGAATTTACTTCGAAGTCGCATCATCACCGAGCCAATTACTTCACTTCGATGTGGCTAGGGTTCGGGGGTTGCCCCCGAAAAATATTTTTTCAAGCTCTTATCTTCAAATACAAGTCATACCCGAAAAACGTAATTTTTCAGAAAATGGCCCTATTGGAAACAAACCATAGTATCATCACTATCAACCACAGCGTTTAAAAGCACTGCTAAAAACATGACCGATAAGCCCTTTCAGGCTGACCCGACCCAAACTTGGCCGACCCAACCCAGCTCCCTTCTGGCTTCTGAACTCGACCGACCCACTATAGACCGATCAACTCGATGGCCGATCAAATTCATATAACAACTAATCAACCCGATCCAGTCCCGCCCGACCCGACCCGGTTGCACCATCACGAATACGAACTTCGATCCAACCAACCGACCCGGTCCAACTTCCGACTTTCTCTCCAAGTCGCGACTTGCATGACACGACCAACTCCACCGACCGACCCATTCTAACTCGTTTTACACAACAGGATTTGAGACCGACCCGACCCACTTATGGCCGACCCGACCTGTACATCTCCAATTCTACTCCGATTTCGACCAAAACTTCATCAAACGACGAATTCAGCGAAACCGACTCAACCAAAATCATCAGACACAATCATAAACATGTCATAACATTGCTAACAACATGAATATGATGATTACCACAAAAATGGTGTAAATATCACCTAAAACCATTAAATTGAACATATGATCAAAATGAGAGATCTTACTAACATAAACATGTGTAATGACATGAAATTAACGGCTAAAACTTGCTAAATTAGATCATAGGGTGATGCATATGAAAATAGATATATAAGGGTGTAAATTTATGGTAAAACACTTGAATTTGATGAGAAACATGCATAAACACTCATATACTTCAATGCATTCATGTGAGAGATGTAAATCACTCGCCGATTATCGCAAACAAGCAAAAATCAAAGGAATATGAATCCAAACAGCAAGAACTTCACACCAAACACCTTGATCTAATGAATCCTTGCCTCAATTGATGTAGATTTAGCCTCCAATGGTATAGATCTCCAATTTCCCTCCTTGGATTATGATTTTTAATGGTGGAAGAGTGTTAGATGAAGGAGGAGCACAAGACCTCACAATAAGAGAATGGAAAATTCAATCCCTTTCTCATATCCCTTACCCCCTATTTATAGTTTACACCAACCCCCTAATGGGCCTTCCCAATTCAGCCCATTTTGGCATACCAATCCTGGACAACTAACTGAAAAACCTTAAAACAACGATTCTTCCCAAACCACTGAGCCAAATCTTTAATGTGACCACTCTACGGAAAGGCAAACATCAATTCCTTTCCAATGGCACATGGCTCACCCTCTGATTCGACCTGACTCAAAAGTTATGCCATGTACAAGACTGACAAGGGCAAAATGGTCACAAACAAAATTGGTAAAATTATTGACATGTCTCACATCCCCATAAGAAACCTATCAAAAGATGAGAATGATCCAGCCATCTGGGAATAAAATATAAATATTTTACGATCTTCCGATCCGTAAAATGTGGGTTGTTATACGAAAGGTGTGAAGTGGCCAACACCATGCTACCACATCCGAAAGAGGCTTCTGCTGATCCAATGACACAAGGGGACCTGATTTGTCTATAAATAAGACCCCGGGGTTTTCTCATTCTCAATTCTTGTTATTAATAGAGAGTAAACCCTATTTTCTAAATTGATTTAAGGATTTTACGTAGGAATTTATATGTATTCAACAAAGCGATCAATAATGAGAGAATCAACACTTGAGATTAATTTCAAGAATTTCCTTAATGCTCATGTTAATGATTTCTTTAATGCTTCTCTACGAAAGTGCTTCCTACATAAATCAAACTACCCAACATACCCATCTACAGGTCGTTTATCCTTCTAACTTGCATTGTGCATAGGGATTCCTTGTTTCAACGTAATTATTGGATTTTTAGTCACATAAGCTTGAAAATCGCCCCTTGAGGGAAGAATAACTTGTAATAACCCGGAAATCTGAGCCAATTTAAAAATTTTATTTTGGTAATTTTAGCGAATTTTGATTATTTAAAATGAACTATTTTAAATAATAACGATGAAAAATTTATTTTGAATAGAATTCGAACGTATATATTTATTTGAATTGTCATTAGAAAATAAATATTTATTTTAAATTATAAAAGGAATTGAAAATGGCGCGGTAGTTCGAAAATTCGATTTCAAAGTTCAAATGAATGTACCGAGTGAAAAATAAACCGGATTTGAGAGAAACCGAAAATATTTGAATCTATTTGAGAATATCTTTCCAACGAATCCGAAAAATCGAAATTTCATAGCGGGGATAAAAAGTTATGCCCAGTTGAAAATTCAGAACAGTCGCTATGGAATTCTGGCCCTTAAAAATGGAAATTTTGCAAACGACCTCGGTTTTCGACGAAACCACTTTTGTTGGATCCATGATGTCAAATTATTGCTAGGTTTCAAAATTCGTAATTTTTTGATTCGATATGTGAGTGTGGCAAAGGAAAACGCATTTGACCAGTTTTAGTTGATTTTAATCGACTGGAAAATGGCCATTTTTCAAACAGTCTCAGAATTTGACGAAATTAGTTTTGTTAGGACCGTATCGTCAATACGAAGCTAGAAAATACTTTTCAGGAATTTTTCTAGTTAGTATGTGGCCCCAGTAAATTGAAATGCGCGTTCAAATTCAATACATAGAGTTATATGTTGATTTTGACGAAAACTAATCAAAATGGCCGGACTGGTTTAGGATACATATCCCATTGTGTTCGGAATGGGGGTAAATAGCTATGGACGACAGGCGGTGGGTCTCGTTTCGAGGTCAAAATAAAAAGTACCTTTTTGAAATAATTAAATAATATATATATTAATATATTCCCAAATCCCTTTTCTCCCCCCCCCCCCGGTTCAGATTTTGTTCAAAGGAAACAAAAAAAAAGAGAAAAGGGGAACCGCCGTCGCCGCCACTTCCATCGCGGCCCCCCTCAGGTGGCGCGCTGCCTCCCCCTTCTTCTTCTTCTCCTCCCCTCGTTCTCCTCTCCCATATCCATCTCGACCTAGCACGCGAGTCGAAGCCCCCCCCCCCCCCGAACCGACGCCGCACCCTCCACCTTGTGCCACCAACCACCGCCAAGACCTGCCCCAGCGTCGCGCCCCTCAGCCTCCCCTGACGATGGAAACCCTGAAATTTTCAATGTAAGTCTCTTTTCAGACCTTGATTTCTTATTTATTTTCAAATAGGAAAAGCTTATATTTTTAATAAGGAAAGGTTATATTTTTAGAGATGAAATGGTTATGTTTTTATTTATACAAAGATTAGATTTTTGGCTAAGTAAAGTTATGGCATTGAAAAGTTTGATTTTTAGAAAGAGAAAGATACGATTTTTAATTTATAAAAGTTATGATTTTCATGATTAGAAAAGAGTAGATTTTTAATAACGAGAAGATTAGATTTTTAATTGTATAAAGATACGATTTTTAGAACTGTAATGATATGAAATAATTTTTAGAAGAATAAAAATATGAATTTTATATATGTAGCAAAGTAAAAATCTGATTTTTATTATATATATGTTGAAATAAAAAAGGGTTTTTTATAGCGATGATATAAAAATTCGATCTTTATATTAGAAGTAGATATAAAAATATAATTTTTATATAGGAAGGAGCGCTATAAAAATATAATATTTATTGGAAGAAGTAGATATATAAAAATATAATTTTTATATAGAAAATAGCGTGATAAAAATAATTTTTTTATTATATTTCTAGCAAGATAAAAATGGAATTTTTATCTATATAGTAGCAATGTAAAAATAAAATTTTTATCTATATAGTAGCGATGAAAAAATAGAATTTTTATCTATATAGTAGAGGTATAAAAAGAGAAGTTTTATCCATATAGCGTAGTTATAAAAATAGGATTTCTATATAATAGAGAATATAAAAATGTGATTTTTATATATGTAGTGGCTACGGACAATGAAAGTGACAAAAGGCGAGAACGGCGGAGATTTCTACATATGAAGAGTCATGGCGTTTGGTTTAGCTAGTCGGTGAGAACTTCTCACCTTTAATTTAAATTTCTAGTTAAAAATATATACTAGGATGTAGACGGTGTTTAGTAGCACCCGACACACGTCGTCCACAGACCATGGACGACTTGTATGCTTGTTTGTTTGATTTTGATGTGTAGTTGATTGTGTGATGTGATGTGAAATGAAATAAAATATTAATATAGTTAAAAATATTTTATAGTTGAAAATAGAATTTTTAACGTGTATTTAAAATGAAATAAATATAAACAAATCGGTCGATTTGTTTATATACACACATTTGACTGATATTGATTGGGACGATAAATTTTACACATCGCCCAATGGCACAAATAAAATCTGTGTTTGATTGTTTGAAACCGCACACAGGTATTGGGATGATATATGACATACACTAATCCGAATAATTAGCTGTATGTCGATCGATTAATTGACAGGCTGTTATAAGCGTTGAATATTTATATTTGATGCTTATACAGTGTAGAACGCACTTTGGATGATGGTTGGGTGTTTATCGTCATTGTTGTATATATGAATTTGATGAAATCCATATAACTGAAATTATATGGTAATTGATTGTGTCTGATTTCAGTTCAGAATTATCGAATAATTCAAAAATAATATTCTTTGAATATTGAAATGTGAAGCCGTGTTAAGTAGTTACACGCCATTTTAACACGAACATGAATTTTGTCGATTTTATAACGAATATTGAAAGTAATTTCAAAATCGAATATTTAGAAATGAATTCGAATTGAAATTGAATAGAAATGAATTTGAATTGAAATTGAATAGAATTGAATTCGAATTGAAATTGAATAGAATTGAATTCGAATTGAAATTGAATAAAAATGAATTCGAGATGAAATTGAATAAATTTAAAATTCAAATTGAATTGAAAATGAACTGAAATTGAATTAAAAATCGATTTGAATTGAAATCGATTTGAAATGAAATTAAAACGAATTTATATTGAAAAATTCAATCTTGATTTGAATTTGAAAAGGAAGTTGAAATCGTTTTGAAAACGAATTTAAAACGATTTATAAAATATGTTTTAAAAGGAAATCGACGAAGTATATATTATATATATTATATATATAATATAATGGCCTGAATAGAACGCGTCGCGCCGCGGCAGTTTGCGAATTTCGACCATTGACTTCGAACGAATATTACAGGAGATCCGACCGTCGGATTCTCCTAAAACTGGAACCGTTGGGTTCGTATCGAAAAGATATTTCTAACGAATATTAGAAATTAGAAATCTAACGGTTGGATTTGGAATTATGTCCAAATCAAATTTGGAAAAGGTCGCTGTAAGTGCAGTTCGATGGCCGTTGATGGAAATCGACTGTACGGGCCTTGATAAAATTATTAAAAATAGTAATAATTTGTGTACAATCATAAGAAATGATTTGTGAAGAATTGGGATGAAAAATTCCATATTTGAAAAGATAAAAATAATTTTTTATCGAAATGAACTAGTTTTGAACTAGAATTATAATTCTATTTATTTTTAAAATAAATAAAGTGGATTTGAAATGGTTTTAAAAGTAACCAGAATTTCCAATAATTAAAGTGGAAATGGATTTGAATCGAAATTGTCTTTGGAATATTTCGATGTTGGATTTCGTGATGATACAAATATTGTTATGGGAATTTGGAAGATATACTAATATCGTTATTTTCAATACGATATTTGTTGGTCGTAGAATTTGATATTGAATATAAGCCGATATATTTTCTATTTAGAGCCTTGTATTTAATATCAAATGTGATTTGGGTTTGTCGTGAATGGTGTCTTCATTAACACTGTCCTTAAACCCAGTTGAGAAAAAGATTAAATCTTTTTATTTAGATTTAATGAAGTATACCAATTAAATAATATTTAATTGGAATTGATTTTTGGGTTTATCGTGAACGGTGTTTTAAATAACATTTGTTCTTTAACCCGATAATTAATGGAATGTGATTTGGGTTGTCGTGAATGGTATCTTTAATAATACTGTTCTTAGACCTAACGGAGTTAAGAAAATCAGAAACTAACTGGAGATTAGTTAAGTTGAATGGTTTCTTGGGTATTGATCTAATGTTGGATTCGGCCTTAGGGGTTAATACTTAGGGAATTGCTCACTTGCTATTTTACGGTTAGGGACTGATTGAAATGTGATGTGATTTTGGGGTTTATCGTGAACCGTGTTTTAAATGACATCGGTTCTTTAACCAAGTTAAAGATTAAAACTAAGTGGAGTTTTAATGAATCTTTAATTAGATTGAAAAGATCGAGAATGGAGTATCACCAGTTTTGCTCCAGGCGATAGTTGAATCTATAATTAGATTTAAACATGAAATGGTAATTGAATTTACCGATAACACCGTGGTGTTAGATATGAAGTATGACCTGTTATACTTCATGGGATGAATAGGCTGGGATTGGGAAATTAAAACAAATGATTACTTCGGTAAGGTTCGTTAATCCCGACTAGTTGAATCGATATTCAAAAGAAGATTAAAGAATAAATTTAAAAGAATTTATCTTTGATAAAATTAATGGGAACCTTTCCCTAAGAATGTGAAATTTAGAAACTAACTGTCGGTTAGCTAAGAAGAATGGTTTCCTGGGTATTGATCTGATGTTGGTTTCGGCCTTCGAGGTTAATATTTGGGGAACTATTCTCTTGCTAATTTACGGTTAGTGGCTGATGAATTGGAATGAGGCGTATGTTGTGTTTGTGTAACACTTGTTTATTATATACGCGAGTTATTCAGAAAGACCGGGTTTGACCCATTCTGAATAACTGATTCGACGTGGTGTCGAGGATGAAGACGGTTGTCGAAGACCGGAGGTCTTCAAGTCGTTTGGTTGATTACCGATGATCTTTATTGGGCCGTACACCCAAGAGGAGGGAATCAGTTAGTGATCGTCCAGATGTACTTGGAGATCGATGGATATGCGGGGTACTAGGTGCCTCCGGTTTTGTTCAGACCCAGAACGAACTTGTAAATTGACTGTGTGTCTGATATTGGATTTTAGTCTGTGTGATTGATTTCTATTAAATATATATCTGTTTGGAGGCGGAGAATTTATTCTCTTGCTTAACGCCCTTCTCTGAGACGTACGAGCTCAGGGGTTATATATTGATGGATATCAATCGCATGGAGTGAATTGCCTGTGTGGCATGCCTAAGTGGCAAATGATCAAGGCTTCTGTTGAAAATCAAAGTCTTGTGGTTGATGATCAAAGCACGGCCTTTGTGGCATCGCTTTGTGTAGCGTGAATTCGCGAGCCTCACACCCCGGTTGTGAACTAGAAACGGGAGAGGACCTCAGGGAGGGCATGCGTTTCTTTCTAGCTAGAAGTGGCGTCAGTGGTTTTACACGCCCTGACGAGTTTGACTTATGTGGTTGTTGCTGTTGCGAGGTGCCTCGGATATATCGGTGACTATGTGAAGCTGATGGAGTCATTTGTTGGCTCATTGACACCCCAAAGAGTGGGGAAACGCAGTGTTTAGGCATTTTAATCCACATCGGTGGACCGGCCCTATCGCTCCAAGGGCTCACCTGTGTCTGGGTCCTGAGACACGGGCTAGAGCGTCTCGAATCGGTAGAGGACGATCCCTGGCCTCGGTTCATAGAAGGAAATCCAATATCCAAATACGTGACTTTGTGGTTTTATTTGTATAGCCTAGTATGGCGACATAGTGGGATGGGGCGCTTATGCCGTCTATGATTGATACTTATGATTTGAAGTTGTTTTATACACTATGCACTTATAATAGTATCAAATGATTTGTTTTAAACGTATCAAGCATTCTTGGCTATTATAAGGTAAAAACCCTATCCTTCGGCTTGCGTTGCATTGTGTGATGGGACCTGGGTCTTATAATAGCTTCATTTTTCTTTATTTAGCATTGCGCTGTTGTTTTATACACTGGTGTTCTTGGGAGGAAACCCGTTCCGTGTTATACGGCGTGGTCCCTTGATTTACCTAACTTTGAAAATAAAGATTAATAACTGTTTTAGTTCTCACACCAGTCACATGACTGACCTGGAGTTTATTGTTTTAACCTAAACTCTGGGTGCCCTTATTTTGACACGGGCAGCTAGTAGTTTTGGTTTTGCAGATTTATATTCATAGGATCCTGGTTTACAGCTGGAACGATACTCGGGAAGCTCTGTATCCGTGTATTACTTCTAGTTGTGTTTTGTATTATATTCCGCTGCTATGTAATGTATTGTAATCTCTGATATTTATCGAATGTGTAATATTTATTTATACTCTATATATTCTTGTATTCTGATGAATTGTTGTAACTAAAAATGAAATGTTCTTCTGTCTGCGTTCTTTTGTGGCTTGTCCTCAATTCAATCCGGGCTTTCCTTACCGGGGAAGTTCGGGTTGTTTCATTTTGGTATCAGAGCTTTGGTTTACAAAGCCCAAGAACAAGACACGTTAGAACCATACGAAAGAATTCATCAGAAGTTGGATTAGTAATATCCAATGAGAATGACTCGTTAGAGATAGGATCAGTAGTATCCTAGAACGAGTGTGAAGAGTATATTTTAAAAAGTGAAAACAAATTTTGTTTTGAAAATTTAATTCAATTATTCGTATTTGAATATTTATTTATAATGATTTTGACTATCCAGTATATAAAGATTTTGCGTATACGTCTGATCCGCGTGTATTCGAAGTTTTAATATATTGGCTAGATATAGAATTACACTCTAGTCGCCCGGGGGATGATTCTGATGATTGATATATCATCATCAGAATTTATATTCGAGTGACGAAGGTGTGATATCTATATATTTCCCTTAGACTGGTGTGAGAACCAAAATTAGATAGGGCTTATTCTTGTGATTTGGCATCAAAAAAAATCTAATTTTTTGACTATATATCAAAGTTATAAATTTGAAATGATAATCAACTAATTGATTGCTGATTGTGTTGTTTTATTATTGGTTGATTAATTATAATGTTGAACCTTTAGCCAAATTGAACCAAATAGTGAATTGTATTGAAAACTTGTCGCATTTGCATACATATACATGTACTTACATTGAATAGGTCAAAGCAAGGAGGCTAGAGCAGAAGAATAAAATAATTTGCCCGACAAATAGGTACATGTTTACCATAATTTACGGTTTGGTTTGGGTGATGATGATTTTATGAGCCGATTGGCTAGTCGCTTGGCTTTTTCTTTTTCTTTTGGATTGAAGAAGGCCATGGGAGGCTATATGAAATATCCCGAAGTCCCTGGTGCAAGGGAGGTAATGGCGAATTTTTTTAAAAATTTAGGGTGTTAGCCAAATTTTTGAAAATTTTGAAAAGTTCTTAGAAACTGAAAAGTTGAAGAACTTAAGCCGTAGTGAAAATATTGAAAGTTGAGTTGATTAGTTAAACAACTTACGGCTTCGTTCCTTTTCGGGGATGAAAAGTTTTAAGTGGGGGAGATTGTAATAACCCGGAAATCTGAGCTAATTTAAAAATTTTATTTTGGCAATTTTAACGAATTTTGATTATTTAAAATGAACTATTTTAAATAATAACGACGAGAAATTTATTTTGAATAGAATTCGAACGTATATATTTATTTGAATTGTCGTTAGAAAATAAATATTTATCTTAAATTATAAAAGGAATTGAAAATGGCGCGGTAGTTCGAAAATTCGATTTCAAAGTTCAAATGAATGTACCGGGTGCAAAATAAAGCGGATTTTAGCAAAACCGAAAATATTTGAATCTATTTGAGAATATCTTTCCAATGAATCCGAAAAATCAAAATTTCATAGCGGGGATAAAAAGTTATGCCCAGTTGAAAATTCAGAATAGTCGCTACGGAATTCTGGCCCTTAAAAATGAAAATTTTGCAAACGACCTCGGTTTTCGACGAAACCACTTTTGTTGGATCCGTGATGTCAAAATTATTGCTTGGTTTCTAAATTCATAATTTTTTGATTCGATATGTGAGCGTGGCAAAGGAAAACGCGTTTGACCAGTTTCAATTGATTTTAATCGACTGGAAAATGGCCATTTTTCAAACGGTCTCAGAATTTGACGAAATTAGTTTTGTTAGGACCGTATCATCAATACGAAGCTAGAAAATATTTTTTGGAAATTTGTCTAGTTAGTATGTGGCCCCGGTAAATTGAAATGCGCATTCAAATTCAATATATAGAGTTTTGACGAAAACTGATCGAAATGGCCGGACTGGCTTACGATGCATATCCCATTGTGTTCGGAATGGGGTTAAATAGGTATGGACGACAGGCGGTGGGTCTCGTTTCGAGGTCAAAATAAAAAGTACCTTTTTGAAATAATTAAATAATTAAATAATATATATATATTAATATATTCCCAAATCCCTTTTCTCCCCCCCCCCTCGTTCAGATTCAGTTCAAAGGAAACAAAAAAAAGAGAAAAGGGGAACCGACGCCGCCGCCACTTCCATCGCGGCCCCCCTCTGGTGGCTCGCCGCCTCCCCCTTCTTCTTCTTCTCCTCCCATCGTTCTCCTCTCCCTCATCCATCTCGACCTAGCACGCGAGTCGAAGCCCCCCCCCCCCACAGAACTGACGCCGCACCCTCCACCTCGTGTCACCAACCGCCGCCAAGACCTGCCCCAGCGCCGCGCCCCTCAGCCTCCCCTGACGATGGAAACCCTGAAATTTTCAATGTAAGTTTCTTTTGTGAACTTGATTTGTTATTTATTTTCAAGTAGGAAAAGATTATACTTTTAATAAGGAAAGGTTATATTTTTAGAGATGAAATGGTTATGTTTTTATTTATACAAAGATTAGATTTTTGGCTAAGTAAAGTTATGGTTTTTAACATTGAAAAGTTTGATTTTTAGAAAGAGAAAGTGTAACAACCCGGAAAATATGAGCCAATTTAAAAATTTTAAATTGGTTATTTCAATGCAATTTGAACAATTGAAATAGAATATTTCAATAAAATAATGGATTAGAAATAATGAGGCAGTTTGAAAATTTGAATTCAAACTTTGACTGACTGTGCCCGGTGGAAAATATAATGGATTTTAGTAAAACCAAAAATATCTAAATCTGTCAGTGAATATCTTTCTAACGAATCTGAAAAATTGAAGTTTCATAGCGGGAATCAAAAGTTATGGCCAAATGAATTTTCAGAAAGGTCGCTATATAGAATATATAGCCCTTGAAAATAGACATTTTGCAAACGACCTCGGAATTCGACGAAACTGCTTTTGTTGGGTCCGGGATGTCAAACTATTGCTAGGTTTCAAATTTCATAAATTTTGAAGCTAGTATGTGAGCGTGGCAAAAGAAAATGTGTTTTGTCAATTTCTGTTTAATTGGATCGACCAGAAAATGGCCGTTTTTCAAACGATTTCAGAATTCGACGAAACTAGTTTTGTTGGGACCGTAGCGTCAAAACATAGCTAGATTTATTTTTCTGGAATTTTTCGAATCAGTTTGTGTCCCTGGCAAATTGAAATGTACGTTCAAAGTTAAAATTAAATGTTTTATACTTTAATTTGAAGAATAACTGACTGTAACAATCGAATTGGCCAACGAAACATATCCTATTGTGTTCGGAATGTGGGTATTTAGCTAGGGACAACAGTCGGTGGGTTCGGATTGTTGTTCGTTTGTAAAAACACTATTTAAAAATTTAATAAAACCGATGGGCCAATCAAATTTCATCATTCATTATTTTAAAAATTATAAACCATCAGGAAACCCTCGCCGCCTCTCTCTCACCGACGGTTCTTGAGCTTGATCCTTTCCGGCCCTTTTCCCATCGCCTCGGCCATCGCCACCACTTCACCTCGACTCGCTTCCCTCCCCTCTTCAAATCCGACCCTACCTCGACACCTCTCGTCACCGCATCGACGAGATCCACGGCCACGAAGTCAGCGACTTCCCAGCGTCGCCACGGCCAACTCCGGCCACCGATCCGGCCAAAACCCACCTCCGCCTGCTCGCCTCTCTCCCCTCTTCCACGTGATACCCTCCGATCCTTCCAACACTTCGCGGATTTCGAGAAAAATCCTAACCCTAGTTCGAACCAAAACAGAAAGGTATCGGCTTTGTAATTTTTGAATAGAAAATAACACTTAAGTGTTACAAGCTTTGAAAAATCATATCTTTTTAGTGTGTTGACGAAATTCGATGAAACAGGAAACATCGGGACCGCAAGGAGGCTCTCTACCACATAGAAGAGACCGCGGATTTTTCTGAGCCATCTACGATTTTGAGCACTCCAAAAACCAAGGTGAGAAATCTAAATTAAATGAAATTGAATAGAAAATGTCATGTGTAAATTATATAAGTGAAATATAATTTATATACGTGTTGTATACCACATATACATGCGTAGTATAAGTTGTATGAGCGAAGTATGAATTATACATGCATTGTTTAAATGATATGTGTGTTGAAATGCAAGTGAAATATAGAATATATATATATATATATCTATACTCCCCTCGTCCACAAACCATGGACGATATTTATTGTTGTGAATTGGTGTGAAAATTTGGGTGAAAAATTCAAATGGTTGAATAATTGTTTGTGGTTGATATTGTTTGGTTATGGTTGAAAAATACCCATTGGTGATTGAAACAAATTGGAAATAATTGTGGAAATGAAATAAAACATGTCGCCTGCGTGCGAACTAGATGCATGAATCTCCATTGTCAAAAACCGCGAGGTTTTAAGGTAGAGCGAGGAGCCGTACTAGGGACGGTGCCGGTTTTAACTACCCTGCCGTTATGCTGTCGAATTTTTGAATAATATCCATGTGTTAGAATTATTTTCATATGTTGAAATTATTTTCATGCGTTGAAATTAAAATCATGTGTTGAAACTATATCCATGTGTGGAAATGCTCATGTGTTGAGAAGCGATGTGTGAAAATTAAATTCATGTGTGAATGAATAAGGTGTTTAAACAATAAAAATCATATTTTTATAATATATATGAAGTATGTAAAATATTCGCCTTATATATAAATAGTTTCAACAATAAAAATTTCATCTTTCTTATATGAACAAACTATATAAAATATCCATGTGTGGAAATGCTCATGTGTTGAGAAGTGATGTGTGAAAATGAAATTCATGTGTTGAATAAAAGGTTGAACAATAAAAATTACATTTTTATTGAAACTATGAAGTGTTAAAAACATTCATGTGTTGAGTAAATATTTTAGATGATGAAAATACCATTTTTATCATATATGTGATTTGCTAAAGATATGCTAGTGTTGAAATAAATATTTGTGAAGTGAATATTATTTTTAACATGTGAAGGAAATAAATAAAATAGTCATGTGTTGAAATATATTTTAGTTCGCCAAAAATATCATTTTTATTGAAATGTGAAGTGTTAAAAATAACCACTTGTTCAAATAAATATGCATGAGTTGAAATATTCATTAATTAGCTAATGATGTGATTTTTGCTTATGTATGCAACAATAGAATGAATGGTGACTTTAAACCAAAGTGAATCGAAAATGAAATCGAATAGAAAATGATAAGTGATGAAAATTGCATATATGTACATGCATATTTATTGAACAGGTTTTAGCAAAGAGGCTAGAGAAGAGGAATAAAATTATGTGCCCGACAAATAGGTACATGTTTACTGTTTTGCTTGGGTGATGATTTTATGAGCCTATTGGCTAGCCGCTTGGCTCTTTATTTTTCTTTTTGAGATGAGACGCCCGTGTGGCTATTTGGGAATTTTCCCAGCCCCTCCCGTACAAAGGAGGTTATGGCGAAATTTTCCAAAATTTAAAGGCGTTAGTGAAATATTTGAAGTGAAAACGATATTGAAATCGTCGAATGAACTATATTTATATAAATATATAAATATAAATAAAATTAAAACGAATCGTGGCCGTGTAGTTCGTGTTTTGAAACCGTGTTTTCAAACGACTAGTGCGGGAGATCCGACCATTGGATTTTCCCGAAACCACAACCGTTGGGTTCGCCTTGGAAATATCTTTCCAACGGCACCAACTTTGTAAAGATCCGACGGTTGGATTGTCTAGAATGTTTAATTCAAATCTGAAGAAAAACAGCGCCAGAATCGATTATATTTATATATAAATATAAATATAATTAAATTAAATCGAATAACGACGGTGCAGTTCATAATTTGAAACCGTGATTTCAAACGACTAGTGTGGGAGATCCGACCGTCGGATTTTCCCAAAACTAAAACCGTTGGATTCGTTTTGAAATGATCTTTCTAATGATATAAAATTTGTGAAGATCCAACGGTTAGATTTTCAAATATGTGTAAAACAAATTTAGTGAAAAACAGCGCCAGTGCTTCGGCACGACCTGAAATGTCGTTTAATTGAATATGGCCGTTTTTAAATAAATAAAAATGACGATATATCGTTGAAAAATACTATTGACAATATAGAATGGAAATAAACCGATTTTGCTTGGTTTGCTTGATATGTGATGGTTGAATGCATTTAACATGAAAACTATACTAAGGAACTGAAATGTGAATGTTGAGTGATTTAACCATGTGATGAATTGATTTGAAAATCTAAATATACGTGGATTATTTGAAAAGGCCGAGTTTATTCTCATTTCAAATAATCGATCGACGATGTGAAGTCGAAGAGTTGAAGACGGTTGAAGACCGACGATCTTCACATTGGATGGATGGGCGCTACTGATGCTCATGATTGGAGTAGCTACCTTGAAGGAGCTGAAGTAGTAGCCGTCCAGACGTATTGTTGATTGTGTGGATAAGCGAGGAATTTGGTGCCTCCGGCTTCGTCCAAACCCAGGACGAACTTGTAAATGGACTGTGTGTCTGACATTGGATTTTGTTCTGTGCTGATTGATCTCTATTGAATACATATCTATTTGGCGGCGGAGAATTTATTCTCTTGCTTAACGCCCTTCTCTGAGACGTACGAGCTCAGAGGTTATATATAGATAGAAATCAGTCGCATGGAGTGGATTGCTTGTGTGGCATGACTAAGTGGCATGTGATCAAGGCTTCTGTTGCAAAGAAAATTCTTGTGGTTGATGATCAAAGCATGGTCTGTGTGACGTAGCTTTGTGTATAGTGTAGATTCGCGATCCTCACACCCCGGTATGAGTCAAAAAGGGAGAAGGACCCAAGGAGTGCACGACGTTTCTTTCTAGCTAAGGTGATGTCAGTGACCTACCAGCCTTGACATTATATATACTTTTCACCTGTGTGGTTGTTGGAATGCGAGGCGCCTCGATTATAGGTCTGTAAGGACCGGGAAACGTGTGTTCAGGAATTGCCAATCCTCAAAAGTAAGAGAGGACCGGCCTTGGAGGATCCAGGGGATTGCTGTGTGCGGTCCTGGGACATTTGCTAGAGTGTCTCGAATCGGAGAGGAGCTTGCCCCTTGCCTCGACTCATGATGGAATCCAATTTCCAATATGAAATTGCGGATGTGATTGTATTACTAGTATGGTGACATAGTAGATGGTAGCTATGCCGCCTAGGATTGATATTTATGATTAAATTTGCTTTTGAAATGTATATGCACTAGTAATAATACCAAACACTTTCGTTTTGTACGTATGAAGAATTTTTGGCCATTATAAGGTAAAAACTCTATCCTCCGGCTTACGTTGCATTATGTGATGGGACCTGAGTCTTATAATGGCTTCATTTTGATAAAAAGCATTGCGATGATTTAACCGTGTACTTTATTTTATGCACTAGCACTCATTGGAGTAAACCCGTTCCGCGAAAGTGGCATGGTCCTTTGATTTGCCTTATTATTGTTGTTTAATAAGTTAAGTAGATTTCTCATACCAGTCCCATGACTGACTCATCGTTTGTTTCACCTTGCAAACTCGGGTGCCCTTATTTTCACACGGGCAGCCTAGTTACAGGTAGCTGACATATTTTGGGCATGGCACCGCAATAGAGGTGCGCTTTTGGGCTATGGCGAGGCTTGACTACATTGAGATGATTGTGACTTTTCCGCCATTATTGTATATGTATTATGATTCCGCCACAGGCGATGTAGACTGATATTTAGTTTACGTACTCTTTATGTATTATGATTCCGCCATTGGCGATGTTGACTGATTATGTATTATTATGCACTAAGTAGTATCCTGCACTGTGCTCTCTGATGTGGTGATATATATATGATTCCGCTGTCATATTGTGTAAATTATTCTATTTTCTTGTTTATGCTATTATCTGTACTCTGCTAATGATGATTAATGTGTTATATTCCGATAATTATCCTTAACACCGGAGATGGGGTTTTGGGATCATCACAGAAAGATACGATTTTTAATTTATAAAAGTTATGATTTTCATGATTAGAAAAGAGTAGGTTTTTAACAACGAGAAGATTAGATTTTTAATTGTATAAAGATACGATTTTTAGAACTGTAATGATATGAAATAATTTTTAGAAGAATAAAAATATGAGTTTTATATATGTAGCGAAGTAAAAATCTGATTTTTATTATATATATGTTGAAATAAAAATGGGATTCTTATAGCGATGATATAAAAATTCGATCTTTATATTAGAAGTAGATATAAAAATATAATTTTTATATAGGAAGGAGCTTTATAAAAATATAATCTTTATTGGAAGAATTAGATATATAAAAATATAATTTTTATATAGAAAATAGCGTGATAAAAATATAATTTTTATTATAGTACTAGCAAGATAAAAATAAATTTTTTATCTATATAGTAGCAATGTAAAAATAGAATTTTTATCTATATAGTAGCGATGTAAAAATAGAATTTTTATCTATATAGTAGCGGTATAAAAATAGAAGTTTTATCCATATAGCATAGTTATAAAAATAGGATTTCTATATAATAGAGAATATAAAAATGTGATTTTTATATATGTAGTGGCTACAGACAATGAAAGTGACAAAAGGCGAGAACGGCGAAGATTTCTACATATGAAGAGTCGTGGCGTTTGGTTTGGCTAGTCGGTGAGAACTCCTCACCTTTAATTTAAATTTCTAGTTAAAAATATATACTAGGATGCAGATGGTGTTTAGTAGCACCCGACACCCGTCGTCCACAGACCATGGACGGCTTGTATGCTTGTTTATTTGATTTTGAGGTGTAGTTGATTGTGTGATGTGAAATGAAATAAAATATTTATATAGTTAAAAATATTTTATAGTTGAAAATAGAATTTTTAACGTGTATTTAAAATGAAATAAATATAAACAAATCGGACGATTTGTTTATATACGCACATTTGACTGATATTGATTGGGACGATAAATTTTATACATCGCCCAACGGCACAAATAAAATCTGTGTTTGATTGTTTGAAACCCCACACGGGTATTGGGATGATATATGACATACACTAATCCCAATAATTAGCTGTATGTCGATCGATTGATTGGCAGGCTGTTATAAGCGTTGAATATTTATATTTGATGCTTATACAGTGTAGAACGCACTTTGGATGATGGTTGGGTATTTCTCGTCATTGTTGTATATATGAATTTGATGAAATCCATATAACTGAAATTATATGGTAATTGACTGTGTCTGATTCCAGTTCAGAATTATCGAATAATTTAAAAATAATATTCTTTGAATATTGAAATGTGAAGCCGTGTTAAGTAGTTACACGCCATTTTAACACGAACGGGAATTTTGTCGATTTTATAATGAATATTGAAAGTGATTTCAAAATCGAATATTTAGAAATGAATTATATTTCTATTCACATCGGAAAATTGAAGAAAATGGCGGCAGCAAGATTCTCTTCTTCATCGAGGAACAAATCGCGTCCTAATCTTCTATTCTACCAATATTCTTTTGGTGATTTTATATCGTATGTTGCGAAGAATAAGGAGTACTTAATTTCTCAAAGATCTCGGAAACGTCTTGGGCGGTGTTTTCGATGCGGAGATCGAAATCATTTTGTTGAAAATTGTGATAATCAAATTAAGTGCTTCAATTGTGGCAAAGATGGTCACAAAAGTTTTAATTGTGCGGAATCTTCTAGAGGTATATCCGCCGATAAGAATGGGGAAATCCATTCAGATGCTAATTTGGGGAAACAGACGTTTAAGATCTGCCTTCAAGGCCGAAAGGAGGCTAGAAATTCTGTGGTTCATCATCAAATCTTAAATTCCGATATGATTCTACTAAAGAAATATATAAGCTTTCAAGATCAGATCAATATTGTTGAAAAGTGCCAAGAACTAGGAATTGGCGAGGGGGGCTTCTATAGACCAGAATTTGATAACGGGGCAAAATTGAATCTTTACATGATGTGTCTTGGAAAAAATGGAATCCAAGGACAAATATGTACGAAGTCAAGCGATCAGGAGACGGAGAGATGCCTCCAATAATCCCGGAGGAGTTCAAAGTGTTGGTAGGGAATTCTATAGAGGCTGCTAATAGAGAAATTGTAGAAAGTGGAGGGAGAACGATGGATCTTCCTAGAATGTCTCCGGATATATGCATAGTCAATTTTTATGATGATGATGGTAAATTTGGACTACAACAGGACAAGGATGAAAGCGAAGAAAGCCAGATGGCTGGTCTTCCTGTAATATCATTCTCGATTGGTGATTCAGCTGAATTTGTATATAGAGAAGAGAGGGATATTGGAGTGATTAAGAAAGTGATACTAGAATCAGGTGATGTTCTAATCTTTGGTGGTAAATCAAGGCATATTTTTCATGGAATTACTCGCATCTTCAAAGGAACGGCTCTAGAAATGCTTGTTGAGAAGACTAATCTGAGATCAGGAAGACTCAACCTAACATTTAGACAGGGATCTGTGTCAAAGCCTCAAGAAGACGTGAGTCAAATGATTAATGAAATTCCTGAATTGGTTCATCAGAATACATATGCAGACGTCACTGGACGGTATACTCCTATACTCGCTCCTTGTTCTAATAATAAAGCTTCTCTGGAAAACAATTCATCCTCTGGCTTAAATTTCAAAACTAGAGTATGCTTTAGATGTGGTGATACCCGACATTTAGCGAAGGATTGTAGAAAGGAAACTTGTTGTTTTCATTGTGGTAAAATAGGTCATTAGAGGAAAATTTGTCCTGAACAGTTTCGTGGTGGATCTACTATTGAATTAATGCACTTCAACTGCTCAATCATTTGTCAGAAACTATTATCTCTTGTGAATATATACGAATTGGATTTCAATAAACTAGGGAATGAAGGGGCTTATCTGCTACTGTCGATAGGTTGGCATTTAGAAGGATTAGTTGATGGTTTATTATGGCAAAAGTCGGATTCGTGTGATGTAGTTTTTCCCCCATTACCACACCCGATGGATAGAAAAGAGCACGCTTTCAAATTTATTCTAAACATTTTGAAATTGCGGAGATTGTTTTCAGACTCTAAATCAAATAAAAGGGAAAAGGCTGTAAGACTGTTACACGAGATGACGCTACATTTTGATGTTATTAATACCATTGTGAACATTGAGCACTATGATGGTGTATTTAAGCCAATACATAATGGGATGTATAAATGTAGGCCTTTAGAGTAGATGATTCTCATGTTGATAAGATGAATGGTTGGAGAGGTTGGGAAGATAAGTTGATGGGATCAGTAGAGAGGAATGGTGGTGTTAATCAGCTTGATCCAATGAGGCTCGACCCCTCAGTGTAGTGTTGTCAGGGACATGAGGTATTAGAATCTAAGATAAAGAATATTGGCAAGGATAAGGAGAGGATGACTGGGTTCGACTGGATAGATATGCAGGGGAATGCTTCTGGTGGTCGAGGAAAGAATGGGTCAACCAATAGTATGAGTGATGTAAATTGGTATGTGGCGGAGGACATCGACTTATTCAACAGCTTTGAGTTGTTGGATGAGATGGACGAGGAGTCTCCTTAAAAGAATGGAAGAAATAGTAATAATAAGAAGGTAAGCTCTCCGAACGGTTCATTAACGAATTCCAGTTTGTTAAGAAGGACTGAAATACACGAAGAATTGGAGAATGATATCAGTGTAATGATGACAGACACTACGATGATTTTGAAAAACTCTGATGCAATGTTTGTATGTGGAAACAACTGGATGGACAATGATAAAGATGGGTGGGAAACGTACGCAAACTGTTATGCTTCAGACAGTGTTATTGGTGGAAAGCACATGCAAACTGTTAATGTATTAAGGAATGATGTAGTGAATATGTGGTGGAAGAATGATTTTGTGAACGGATCAATATATGTTGGAGTAGGAGACCTTTATCTAAAAACTGATCTGATGAGCTGCTCGGTCATTATGGGATTATCGGATGTGAAGTACATTCACTTAAGACTGATACCTAGTTATGATGTGAATCAAAGTATGGATGATATGTATAATGTGCTGACATCTTTTTCAGCACAACACGGCATTGTACGGCTGCAGGAAATTAGTGGAGAGTCTTCTTTAGCCAGTGAAGAGACTCCTATTTTATCAAGGAGGGGAAGGCGAAGAAGAGCTACTCCCAACAATGGATTAGTAAGACGAAGTGCGAGGACTAGATCTCATACTTTATCTACGAGTGGTAGGTCCCCAAGCCTGGACGCTAGTAATAGCGGTTCAGCTTCGGGCTCAGGTATGTCTACTGTGTATGGTAGTGATTATTCCCCTTTTGCTTTAGGTAACCTTTCGACTAGAAAATTATTTAAACTTGCGGATGATACTGCTTTTATTTTTACAGATATAGAGTTAGATGTTGACTATATTAGGAGTAGAGAACTAGAGAGAGTGAATTCATTGAGATGTTGAGGATAGTTAGTTGGAATGTTAGGGGTTTAAACGATCCTAAGAAGTGCGGTAAGATTAGAACCTTTCTTAAAGATTTTCACATTGATATAGTTTTATTACAAGAGACTAAAATTGAAAAACCTGATACTAGTTTATTTGTGAGTTTAGGTGGGACCCTTATTGGCAATTGGTCATGTCTACCTGCTAGAGGTAGTGCGATGGGAATCATGATAGGTTGGAAAGATAACCAATATAGACTAATACAAGAAATTCCTAAATTACATTCTTTACATATCATTCTAACTTCCTATAGGGATAATTCTGTGCTGGGAATTTCTAATGTGTACGGCCCTCATTCTAAAGTTGAGAGGAGAATTTTGTGGGGTGAATGTGTTGAATTTAGAAATCTCAACCATAACTTATGGATTGTGGGGGGTGATTTTAACGTTACTAGGTTTTTAGGGGAGAGATCTCCTCGTGAAGGTGATTTTTCTGCAATGGAGGAATTTAATGATTTTATTTTAGATAATAATTTGATAGAAATTCCTCTAAAAAATAGATCATTCACTTGGTCTAGGTCTAATGTTAGTGATTGCCATTCGTTTGCATTGTTAGATAGATTTCTTATTAATTCTGAAATGGAGGACAGATTTTCCATCTGTAGGGTCAAGGGTTTACCTTTTTTATATTCGGATCATTGTCCGATCATTCTATCATGTGGCATGAACATCTCTATTAGTAGTAGCTTCAAATTTGAAAAAATGTGGCTTTTGGATTCCAGTTTTTTAAATCTTGTTTCTGTCAAATGGGCGTCTCTATTTTATTTCAATAATTTATATAACGGCAATTCTGCAAATATTTTAGTAGCAAAGTTGGGTAAATTAAGATTTTTCCTTAAAAGGTGGAACAAATTTGTCTTTGGTAGTGTCAGAATTAGTAAAGATAAAATTATGTGTGAGATGTTAGATTTAGACAAGGTTAGTGAGTTAAGGACTCTAAATAATATGGAAAGGGATAGACTTTGTAATCTTAAAAAGGACCTCAAATTGATTTTGGAAAAAGAGGAGATTATGTGGAAGCAAAGATCCAGAGTCCAATGGAATAAAGAAGGGGATAGTAATACGAAATTTTTTCATAGTGTAGCTAATAAGAGGAGATGTGATAATTTAATTCATTCTATTTTTATTAATGACGTGAAATTGACCGTTCAAAGGGACTTAAATAAAGCTTTCACAAAATATTATAAGCAAATTTTTGGGGATAAGATAAAGAGAAGAATTAACGATAGATGGAAGGACATTTATCCAAGTGATAATAAGGGCGAGTTAGTTGATTTAGATAAGCCTTTTACTGAATAGGAGATTTGGAAGGCTATCTGTGATATGCCTAGTGATAAAGCTCCAGGACCTGATGGTTTTTCCGTTCTTTTTTATAAACAATTTTGGGAGATTTTGAAATTTGATATTATTAATTTATTTAATGAATTTTATAGTGGGGACTTTCGTTTAGGTAGTTTCAATTTTGCTAACGTTATCCTTATTCATAAAAGAGTAGAAGCTAATTCCTTAAAAGACTTTAGACCAATCTCATTAATTAATGTTTCGGTTAAAATTATCTCAAAAGTTTTAGCAAATAGGCTTAGTATTAAAATGAACAATCTGATAGATTGTTCCCAAACTTCCTTTATTAAAGGTAGAAATATAGTGGATGGAGTAGCAGCGGTACATGAATATATTAATATATGTTGTAAAAATAATTTCTCTTGCGCAAATTTGAAATTAGATTTTGAGAAAGCCTTTGATTGTATTGATTGGGATTTTATTTGCGAATTATGTCTTGCTAGGGGTTTTAGTGTCAGATGGATCAATTGGATTATGCTCTTACTTAAATCAAGGAGCTCTAATATAGTTGTAAATGGGGTAGTGGGTAAGAAGATCCAATCTAAGAGAGGTCTACGTCAGGGGGACCCCCTATCACCATTTCTTTTTAATCTAGTAGCTGATGTTTTTTCTAGAATAATGAAGAGAGCTGTGAGATTAGGCATCTTAGGTAACATAGGTAATGAAGAATTAAACAATGAATTATCAATACTTCAATTTGCAGATGATACATTATTATTTTCATCACACCTACCTAAACATATTACGTCTCTTAAATTTATTCTATACTGTTTTGAGATGTTATCTGGTCTCAGAATTAACTTTGATAAGAGTGTTGTTATGGTCATTAATGATTTTGATAATGTTGAGAACAAGGTTGCTAGTACTTTAAACTGTCCAGTTATGAAATTTCCTTTTGATTATTTGGGGTTTAAGATTAGGCCTTCAAAGCTTAAGAAGGTCGATTGGCTAATTATTATTGACAAGATTAATAATAGATTATCTAACTGGAATAATAGATTTCTGTCTAGAGCTGGTAGATTAGTACTCGTTAATTCAGTGTTATCAGCTTTACCAACCTATTGGATGACTATGCATAGATTTCCTCAATGGGTTCTAGAAAAAATTGATAGAATAAGATGAAATTTTCTTTGGAATGGTGATACAATTTGTAGAGGGTATAAATGCCTAGTTAGTTGGGAGATCTGTTGTAAGCCAAAGAAAGATGGGGGTTTGGGGATCATTAACTTATATAATTTTAATTCATCTTTGATTGCCAAATGGTTATGGAGATTTAGATATCCTGATGTGTTGGCTACGTGGAAGAGTTTAGTTTCTAAATTTTAATATTCTGGTAGTGAGTTTATTGCAGATCCTAGTGTAAGAGGGTCAAATAAACTATCTTACTTTTGGAAGTCTGTTTTGTATTGTTTCGATCTTTTTAACTTAGGGTGTAAGATGACTGTTCATTCCAGAAATCTTACTTATTTTTGGCATGATGCTTGGATTTCGTGTTTACCACTTAAAATTGAATTTAGGGAATTGTTTAATAATAGCAGCTTTAAAGATGCTTTGATAAAAGATATCTATAGTGGGAATTCAAATCCCCCATGGATGTTTTCATTTGAAAATATTTTGGAACGAGAAATTTTAAGACAATTAGCTTTACTTAAAGCTAAGCTGGCCTTATATCATATAGATGAGAATAGTGATTTAATTTGTTGGTGTTGGGATAAAAGTTCAGTCTACTCCACTAATTCTATGTATAATTTCATTAATTTTTCGGGGGTCTCTCTTCATCATTTCGAGTTTATATGGAAATCTAATTCCCCTCCTAAAGCTAAGTTTCTTATGTGGTTGATTACTCATAAGAAATTAAATACGGTAGAACATTTAAAGAGAAAGAATATTATTTTTGATGTTAAGTGTTGCTTTTGTAATCTTTTGAACGAGGATGTAGACCATCTATTTTTCAATTGCAAAATTACAAATTTTGTTTTTAATATGATTTTAAGAATTTTTGTGTTTGATAGTTATAATTCTCATAGTTGTTGTGTAGACTATTGGGTCTTTTATAGATTTAATTATAAGCCTAAACAAATATATGTGCTTGACTCTTTAATCATCATTATAAGCTGGTTTATTTGGTTGGAGAGAAATCAGAAGTTTTTTCATTCTACCATAGATAACCCAGATAATTTAATTATTAGAATAGTTCATTACTGTCTGGATTGGATGTCAAATTCACAATACAAGTTGTTTAGAGAATTGGGCTTTGTCAGTTTTTTGGTTAAGGTTAGATCCAATTTGAAATTGTTTATTAGAACTAACATATATTTTAACAATAGAGCTCTGCTTTGTTACTAATCTCATTTAGTCGATTACGTATGTTATCCTTTTTCCTTTATTTTATTTCTCTGCTACACATATATGTATGGTTAAGAGTATGTATATTCATATATATATATATATATATATTTATATATATATATATTATTTGATATATATATATATACATATACACATACAAATAATCATATATATATATATATGTTGTAAAACTAATTGATTGTCTAGTACTGTGCAGATTCCAGGGTGCGGATATAGTAGAAGAGTTTAGTAGATAGCAGGAGATTTGGACGCAGTTTCGCTATTTGATATTTTTTAGCGGATGATGTAGTGATTATTGGGTGTTCATTCTATTTTAGCTACATTTTGATTGTAACGGCTATTATTTGTATTGGAGTAGATATACTCAATATCGGGTGGTGGCTTTGCCGAAATTCGATATTAGAGTATGATGGGCGGTGGTTTATCCAGAGCTCATCCATCTACTTTTCTGTACACTCATACATAGCCGTGTGTCGTTGTATTGTTTTCCTTCTGGGTTTATAGTTGGACTTTGTAGCATTTTAGATATATATTATATATGTGTGCTCTCTTCCTTACAGAAGATCACACATTTTTGGTTTCAAAAAAAAATTTAGAAATGAATTCGAATTGAAATTGAATAGAAATGAATTCGAATTGAAATTGAATAGAATTGAATTCAAATTGAAATTGAATAGAATTGAATTCGAATTGAAATTGAATTGAAATGAATTCGAATTGAAATTGAAAAAATTTAAAATTCAAATTGAATTGAAAACGAACTGAAATTGAATTAAAAATCGATTTGAATTGAAATCGATTTGAAATGAAATTAAAACAAATTTATATTGAAAAATTCAATCTTGATTTGAATTTGAAAAGGAAGTTGAAATCGTTTTGAAAACGAATTTAAAACAATTTATAAAATACGTTTCAAAAGGAAATCGACGAAGCATATATTATATATATAATATAATGGCCTGAATAGAACGCGCCGCACCGCGGCAATTCGCGAATTTCGACCATTGACTTTGAAATATTACAGGAGATTCGACCGTCGGATTCTCCTAAAACCGGAACCGTTGGGTTTGTATCGAAAAGAGCTTTCTAACGAATATTAGAAATTAGAAATCTAACGGTTGGATTTAGAATTATGTCCAAATCAAATTTGGAAAAGGTCGTTGTATATGCAGTTCGATGGCCGTTGATGGAAATCGACTGTACGGGCCTTGATAAAATTATTAAAAAGAGTAATAATTTGTGTAAAATCATAAGAAATGATTTGTGAAGAATTGGGATGAAAAATTCCATATTTGAAAAGATAAAAATAAATTTTTATCGAAATGAACTAGTTTTGAACTAGAATTATAATTCTATTTATTTTTAAAATAAATAAAGTGGATTTGAAATGGTTTTAAAAGTAACCAGAATTTCCAATAATTGAAGTGGAAATGGATTTGAATCGAAATTGTCTTTGGAATATTTCGATGTTGGATTTCGTGATGATACAGATATTGTTATGGGAATTTGAAAGATATATTAATATCGTTATTTCCAATACGATATTTGTTGGTCGTAGAATTTGATATTGAATATAAGCCGATATATTTTCTATTCAGAGCCTTGTATTTAATATCAAATGTGATTTGGGTTTTTCGTGAATGGTGTCTTCATTAACACTGTCCTTAAACCCAGTTGAGAAAAAGATTAAATCTTTTTATTTATATTTAATGAAGTATACCAATTAAATAATATTTAATTGGAATTGAATTGAAATTGATTTTTGGGTTTATCATGAACGGTGTTTTAAATAACATTTGTTCTTTAACCCGATAATTAATGGAATGTAATTTGGGTTGTCGTGAATGGTATCTTTAATAATACTGTTCTTAGACCCAACGGAGTTAAGAAAATCAGAAACTAACTGGAGATTAGTTAAGTTGAATGGTTTCTTGGGTATTGATCTGATGTTGGTTTCAGCCTTCGGGGTTAATACTTAGGGAATTGCTCACTTGCTATTTTACGGTTAGGGACTGATTGAAATGTGATGTGATTTTGGGGTTTATCGTGAACCGTGTTTTAAATGACATCGATTCTTTAACCCAGTTAAAGTTTAAAACTAAGTGGAGTTTTAATGAATCTTTAATTAGATTGAAAAGATCGAGAATGGAGTATCACCAGTTTTGCTCCAGGCGATAGTTGAATCTTTAATTATATTTAAACGTGAAATGGTAATTGAATTTACCGATAACACAGTGGTGTTAGATATGAAGTATGACCAGTTATATTTCATGGGATGAATAGGCTGGGATTGGGAAATTAAAACAAATGATTACTTCGGTAAGGTTCGTTAATACCGACTAGTTGAATCGATGTTCAAAAGAAGATTAAAGAATAAATTTGAAAGAATTTATCTTTGATAAAATTATTGGGAACCTTTCCCTAAGAATGTGAAATTTAGAAACTAACTGTCGGTTAGCTAAGAAGAATGGTTTCCTGGGTATTGCTCTGATGTTGGTTTCGGCCTTCGGGGTTAATATTTGGGGAATTATTCTCTTGCTAATTTACGGTTAGTGACTGATGAATTGGAATGAGGCATATGTTGTGTTTTTGTAACACTTGTTTATTATATACGCGAGTTATTCAGAAAGACCGGGTTCGACCCATTCTGAATAACTGATTCGACGTGGGGTCGAGGATGAAGACGGTGGTCGAAGACCGGAGGTCTTCACGTCGTTTGGTTTATTACTGATGATCTTAATTGGGCCGTACACCCAAGAGGAGGGAATCAGTTAGTGATCGTCCAGACGTACTTGGAGATCGATGGATATGCAGGGTACTAGGTGCCTCCGGTTTCGTTCAGACCCATAACGAACTTGTAAATGGACTGTGTGTCTGACATTGGATTTTAGTCTGTGTGATTGATTTCTATTAAATATATATTTGTTTGGCGACGGAGAATTTATTCTCTTGCTTAACGCCCTTCTCTGAGACGTACGAGCTCAGGGGTTATATATTGATGGATATCAATCGCATGGAATGAATTGCCTGTGTGGCATGCCTAAGTGGCAAATGATCAAGGCTTCTGTTGAAAAGCAAAGTCTTGTGGTTGATGATCAAAGCACGGCCTTTGTGGCATCGCTTTGTGTAGCGTGAATTCGCGAGCCTCACACCCCGGTTGTGAACCAGAAACGGGAGAGGACCTCAGGGAGGGCATGTGTTTCTTTCTAGCTAGAAGTGGCGTCATTGGTTTTCCACGCCCTGACGAGTTTGACTTATGTGGTTGTTGCTGTTGCGAGGCGCCTCGGATATATCGGTGACTATGTGAAGCCGATGGAGTCATTTGTTGGCTCATTGACACCCCAAAGGGTGGGGAAACGCAGTGTTTAGGCATTTTAATCCACATCGGTGGACCGATCATGTCGCTCCAAGGGCTCACCTGTGTCTGGTTCCTAAGACACGGGCTAAAGCGTCTCGAATCGGTAGAGGACGATCCCTGGCATCGGTTCATAGATGGAAATCCAATTTCCAAATACGTGACTTTGCGGTTTTATTTGTAGAGCCTAGTATGGCGACATAGTGGGATGGGGCGCTTATGCCGTCTATGATTGATACTTATGATTTGAAGTTGTTTTATACACTATGAACTTATAATAGTATCCAATGGTTTGTTTTAAACGTATCAAGCATTCTTGGCTATTATAAGGTAAAAACCCTATCCTTCGGCTTGCGTTGCATTGTGTGATGGGACCTGGGTCTTATAATAGCTTCATTTTTCTTTATTTAGCATTGCGCTGTTGTTTTATACACTGGTGTTCTTGGGAGGAAACCCGTTCCGTGTTATACGGCATGGTCCCTTGATTTACCTTACTTTGAAAATAAAGATTAATAACTGTTTTAGTTCTCACACCAGTCACATGACTGACCTGGAGTTTATTGTTTTAACCTAAACTCTGGTTGCCCTTATTTTGACACGGGCAGCTAGTAGTTTTGGTTTTGCAGATTTATATTCATAGGATCCTAATTTACAGCTGGAACGATACTCGGGAAGCTCTGTATCCGTGTATTACTTCTAGTTGTGTTTTGTATTATATTCCACTGCTATGTAATGTATTGTAATCTCAGATATTTATCGAATGTGTAATATTTATTTATACTCTGTATATTCTTGTATTCTGATGAATTGTTGTAACTAACAATGAAATGTTCTTCTGTCTGCGTTCTTTTGTGGCTTGTCCTTAATTCAATCCGGGCTTTCCTTACCGGGGAAGTTCGGGTCGTTTCATAACTAATCTTCGTGTTGTAAACCTTGATATCTAGGAAATGGTGAACTAACTCAAGCTTGTAGAAACTAAATCACCCCTTTAGTTCTCCTAGATCCACTTTGTAACACCCCACACCCGCTAAGGTCACTCACTTAGGGAATGCCTTAGCTTCGGTGGAGTATTTAAGTGAATATAGAACTGAAGAATCACAACAAGACAGATATAAGTAATACTTGAAATTTTAAAAACATCATTTCATTGCAGCAGAAGGTAAACATGTTTGGTTACATATCAAAAACCAACAAGAGTCAAGTACAAAATATCCATCTCGTTAAAATATAAGTACATAATCCCACTACATACTAATAGCCATAATAGAAAAGATAACCGAGCTTTTCTTCAAGAGTCCAAGCTCCAAAAGATAGATAAAGCAATCTGATCCAAGCCCACTAGTGCTAGGCCTACTCTGAGAACCTGAGGGTTCGGGAAAAAGATAAAAACAACGGGGTCAGACATAAGTCTGAGTGAGCCCTATAACCTTAACAATACAATCATTAAAGTAATTAGGGTATGATATAAACCTGGTATGGTACGACTGGGGATAAATGACTACACTAAGTAGCCAACTAGACTTAGGATAAACTATGATAACGGTAAAGATGCGCCTATCCACCCAAGGATAAATACTACACTGCACCACCCCAGATCTACCCACCCAAGGGTAATTCCTACACTGCACCACACCAGATCCACCCACCCAAGGGTAATTCCTACTTAAAGGTTGATCCCACTAAGTGTACTTAGTAATTTTTAATAGTAGTTTCGTGTACCCCTAACTGACTACATAGGTGCCGTCTGCCCCTATCTCCACTAGGTGTACCCACAACTTAGTAATTTTAATAGTAGTCTCTTGTACCCCTAGCTGACTACATAGGTGCCGTCTGCCCCTATCTCCACTAGGTGTACCTGCTACTCCCCAAGCGATCGGCTCCCTACCGTAGATACCCGTGCTGGCCCCACAGTGGGGTGTATCACTCCCCAAAGTGGCAACCCAATAATATCAATGGTGCACGGCTTATATTTAACGACCCGCAACTTCCCCGTAAAGGAAAGCGTCGGATAGTTCGAGAACAAACCACAACAGAACGCATATAAAAGAACATTTCACTGTATATAACAACAATGCATCAGATTACAAGAATATACAGAGTAAAAATGAATATTACACAGAAATATCAGAGATTTAAATTACATTTAAATACATAGCAGCGGAAAATAATACAATACACAACTAGAAGTAGATATACGGATACAAAGCTTTCCGGATATCGATCCAGCTGTAAACCAGGATCCTGTGAATATAAATCTGCAAAACCAAAACTACTAGCTGACCGTGTCAAAATAGGGGCACCCAGAGTTTAGGTTAAAACAATAAACTCCAGGTCAGTCATGTGACTGGTGTGAGAACTAAAACAGTTATTAATCTTTATTTTAAATCATTAGGTAAATCAAGGGACCACGCCGTATAACACGGAACGGGTTTCCTCCCAAGAATACCAGTGCATAAAACAAACAGCGCAATGCTAAATAAAGAAAAATGAAACTGTTATAAGACCCAGGTCCCATCACACAATGCAACGCAGCCGAGGATAGGGTTTTCCCTTATAACAGCCAAAGAATGCTTGATACGGTTAAAACAAATCGTTTGATACTATTATAAGTGCATAGTGCATAAAACAACTTCAAATCATAAGTATCAATCATAGGCGGCATGAGCGCCCCATCCCACTATGTCGCCATACTAGGCTCTACAAATAAAACCGCAAATGTCACGTATTTGGAAATTGGATTTCCGTCTATGAACCGAGGCCAGGGATCGTCCTCAACCGATTCGAGACAATCTAGCCCATGTCTCCGGAACAGCCGCAACTGCCCCTTGGATCGTCAGGGCCGGTCCACCGATGTGGATTATAGTGCCTGAACAATACGTTTCTCCGCCCTTTGGGGCGTAAATGAGCCAACGAATGGCTCCATCGGACCCGGATCGTCCGATCTAACCGAGGCGCCTCGCAACAGCAACAACCACACAGGTGAAAAGTATATAAATGTCAGGGCTGGTAGGTCACTGACACCACCCTAGCTAGAAAGAAACGCATGCCCTCCCTGAGGTCCTCTCCCGTTTTGGGTTCATAACCGGGGTGCGAGGCTCGCGAATTCACGTTACACAAAGCTGTGCCACACAGGCTGTGCTTTGATCATCACCACAAGACTTTGCTTTTCAACAGAAGCCTTGATCATTTGCATCTTAGCATGCCACACAGGCAAACAACTCTATGCAACCGATATCAGTCACACAGAATGAAATCCAATGTCAGACACACAGTCCATTTACAAGTCCGTTCTGGGCCTGAACGAAACCGGAGGCACCTAGTACCCCGCATATCCATCGATCTCCAAGTACGTCTGGACGATCACCAACTGTTTCCATCTTCTTGGGTGTACAGCCCAATCAAGATCATCAGTTATCACCCACACGACGTGAAGACTTCCGGTCTTCGACCACCGTCTTCATCTTCGACACCACGTCGAATCAGTTATTCAGAATGGGATAAACCCGGTCTTTCTGAATAACTCGCGTATATATTATAAAAGTGTTACACAAACACAACATACGCCTCATTCCAATTCAGAATATTCTTTTATTCAAATATTCCTATACTTTGGGAAAAGTTCCCATTAATTTTATCCAAGATAAATTCTTTAAATTTATTCTTTAATCTCCTTTGAATATCAATTCAAACTAGTCGGGATTAGCGAACCACACCGAAGTAATCATTTATTTTATTTCCCAATCCCAACCTATTCATCCCATGAAGTAAAACTGGTAATACTTCATATCTAACACCACAGTGTTATCGGTAATTCAATTACCATTTCACGTTCAAATCTAATTAAAGATTTAACTATCGCTTGGAGTAAAACTGGTGATACTCCATTCTCGATCTTTTCAATCTAATTAAAGATTCATTAAAACTCCACTTAGTTTTAATCGTTATCTGGGTTAAAGAATCAGTGTCATTTAAAACACAGTTCACGATAAACCCAAAATCACATTCCATTAATTATTGGGTTAAAGAACGAGTGTTATTTAAAACACTGTTCACGATAAACCCAAAAATCAATATCACTTCAATTCCAATTAAATATTATTCAATTGGTACACTTCATTAAATCTAAATAAAAAGATTTAATCTTTTCACAACTGGGTTCAAGAACAGTGTTAGTGAAGACACCATTCACGACAAACCCAAATCACATTTGATATTCAATACAAGGCTCTGAATAGAAAATATCTCGGCTTATATTCAATATCAAATTCTACGATTAACAAATGTCGTATTGAAATAACGATATAAATGTATATCTTTCAAATTCCCATAACAACATCTGTATAATCACGAATTCCAACATCGAAATATTCTGAAGACAATTTCGATTCAAATCCACTCCAATGCAATCATTGGAAATTCTGGTTATTTTTAAAACCCTTCTCAAATTCAATTTATTTATTTAAAAATAAATAGAATTATATTTCTAGTTCAAAACTAGTTCATTTCGATAAAAATCTATTTTTATCTTTTCAAATATGGAGTTTTCATCCCAAATCTTCACAAATCATTTCTTATGATTTTACACAAATTATTACTATTTTTAATAATTTTATCAAGGCCCGTACAGTCGATTTCCATCAACGGCCATCAAACTGCACTTACAGCGACCTTTTCCAAATTTGATTTGGACGTATCTCCAAATCCAACCGTTAGATTTCAAATTTCAAATATCCGTTAGAAAGCTCTTTTCGATATGAACCCAACGGTTCCGGTTTTAGGAGAATCCGACGGTCGGATCTCCCGTAATATCCATTCGAAGTAAATGGTCGAAATTCGCGAACTGCCGCGGCGCGGCGCGTTCTATTCAGGCCATTATATTATATATATAATATATATAATATATACTTCGTCGATTTCAATTCAAAACGTGCTTTATAAATCGTTTTAAATTCATTTCAAATTGATTTCAATTCAAATTGATTTCTAATTCCATTGTAGTTCGTTTTCCATTCAATTCAATTTCAATTCGAATTCATTTCTATTCAATTTCAATTCGAATTCATTTCTATTCAATTTCAGATTTTGAAATCACTTTCGATATTCATTATAAAATGAATAAAATCGATATATATATCGTTCACGTCAAAATGGCGTCAATCTAATCAATACGGCTTCATATATTCCTATTTTCAAATATTCTATTTCAAATATTTCTTTTTCAAATATTTCTTTTTCAAATATTTCTTTTTCAAAACTGGAATGAGGCCCAATCAATTACCATATAATGTTAATTATATGGATTTTCTACAACACATGTATATAATAGCATTGAAAAATAATCAACCATCAACCAAAGTGCACTACACTGTATAAGCATCAAATATAAATATCTAACGCTTATAACAGCCTGTCAATCAATCGATCGACATATTTAATCAATTAGGATGAGTGAACTTCAAATTTCATCCCAACACCCGTGTGGGGTGTCAAACAATCAAACACAGATTTTATTTGTGCAGTTGGGCGATGTGTAAAATTTATCGACCCAATCAATGTCCTTCAAATAGGTGTACATAAACAAACCGTCCGGTTTATAAATGAATATTTTATTTTATTCATTTCACGTTAAAATTATATTTTTAACGATAAAACATTTTATTCCAACATATGAATTTCTATTATTCATTTACACAATAAAATGATATTTTTATTTTCTAACTATTTTTAGAAAATTTCGGCAGCATAACGGCACGATACTAGAAACGGGACGAGGCCTAGCCTTATCCCCGGTCTAGTGAAGGCCCACGCCATTCACACATCAATCAAAATCACCAAACAACCAAATTCAAATCAAATCATATAACTAAGCTATGCAACCCAACAAACAAGTCCATGGTCTGTGGACGATTGTGTCGGGTGCTACTAAGCACCGTATGCATCCTAGTATATATATATAATTAGAAAAAGAAATTGAAAGGTGAGAAATTCTCACCGATAGCTATCCTAGCTCCACGGCACTTCATTGATAGAAATCTTCATCGCTATCGCATCTTCGTCATCTTCGTTGCCCGTAGCCACTACATATATAAAAATCACACATTTTTATATTTTGATCCTTTTAAAATAAAAATCACATTTTTATTTATTCACTTTCAATTTTTTAAAAAAATAATATTTTTATAAACACTTCATACATTTAAAAATCGAATTTTTCTTCGCTATTCAATATATAAAAATCGAATTTTTTTCTATGCTATGTTATATAGATAAAAAATATATTTTTCGCCTTTTCTATAACATCACTATAAAAATCACATCTTTACTTTATTATATATATATAAAAAAAATCAGATTTTTATTTCGTTATATATATAAAGATGATATTTTTATATTCTCTATTATATAGAAATTCTATTTTCAATACATTACTTATATAAAGATAGTATTTTTATATCTTCTATTATATAAAGATCATATTTTTAATACACCGCTAGTATATTAACTATATTTTTAACTTTCCTATATTATAAAAATTATATTTTTAATATCTACACTACATAAAAATCATATTTTATTTATTAAAAATCCTAACTTCATATAGTCATTGCCATTAAAAATCAATGCTACTTATAAAAATCAATTCTTTTTAAATTAAAATTTCCAGATCTTAACAATAATGTTCTAGATAGGAACTGATTTTTATTTTACCTAACACTGATTACATTAACTTAATATGAGTAAAAAAAACATCAAAGAAAAAGAAGCTTACAGGCTGAAATGGGGCTCAGGGCGGAGAGGAAGTGGTAGGGGTTCGCTGGTGGGAGCAGGGCGGCGGTAGGGGATTGCGCAGGGGCTGGGTGGTCGGCGGTCTCGATTCTCGTTCGGATTTGGGCGGGGTTCTTGGGCGCCGGCTTCACGAGCTCGAAGGGGAGTGGACGGGGTCTTGGGCGATTGACAGAGCGAGGGGGGGGGGGGGGGGCGAACGCTTGGAGGCGGCGGCGGGTCTCCGATCCCCCTTCCTTCTTCTTTTTTTATTTTTTTATAAAATGACGGGGAGAGAGAACTGAGGAGAGGGGGGTTTATGTAATTTAATTAATTATTTTATTTTAATTCAAAAAGTCAACTTTTTCAAACGACCTCTAAACGAGGCCCACCGCCTGTCGTCCATAGCGTTTAACCCCCATTCCGAACACAATGGGATATGTATCGTAGGCTGATTCGACTGTTACAACCAGTTTCCGTTAAATTTACATTTAAATCACTATATTGAATTTTAAACGTACATTTCAAATTACCGGGGTCACATACTAACTCGAGAAATTCCAGAAAAATATTTTCTAGCTTCGTATTGACGATACGGTCCTAACAAAACTAGTTTCGCCGAATTCTGAGACCGTTGAAAAAATGGCCATTTTCCAGTCGATTAAAATCAACTGAAACTGGTCAAACGCGTTTTCCTTTGCCACGCTCACATATTGATTAGAAAAATCATGAAATTTGGAATCTAGCAATAATCCGACACTGCGGATCCAACAAAACTGGTTTCGTCGAAATCCGAGGTCGTTTGCAAAATGTCCATTTTTAAGGGCCTGAATTCCATAGCGACTATTCAGAATTTTCAACTGGACATATCTTTTGATTCCCGCTATGAAATCTTGATTTGTCGGATTCGTTGGAAAGATCTTATCAATTAGATCCTATCATTTTTGGTTTCACTAAAATCCGGATTGTTTTGCACCCGGTACAATCAATTGAAGTTTGAAATCGAATTATCGAACTACCGCGCCATTTTCAATTCCTATTTATAATTATATATAAATATTTATATTCTAACGACGGCGTATATAATATATACGTTCGAATTATATTCAAAATATATTTTCTCGTCGATATTATTTAAAATAATTCATTTTAAATATTCAAAATTCGCTAAAATTGCCAAAATAAAAATTTCAAACTGGCTCAGATTTTGCGGGTTATTACAATCTCCCCCACTTAAAACTTTTCGTCCCCGAAAAGGAACAAAGTCGAAAGTGGTTTAATTATTCACTCTATGTTCGATCTGGCTTTCATTCTCCAACTTTTCAGTTTCTGAGAATTTTCAAAATTTCAAAAATTTGGCTAACACCCTAAATTTTTGAAAAATTTCGCCATAACCTCCCCTGCACCGGGAGCATCGGGGAATTTCAAATAGCTTCCCCGGTCCTTCAGATCTCAAAAAGAAAAAGAAAAAGCCAAGCGGCTAGCCAATAGGCTCATAAAATCATCATCACCCAAACAAAACAGGAAATTATGTAGTAAACATGTACCTATTTGTCGGGCAAACAAATTTTATTCTCTGGCTCTAGCCTCCTTGCTATGACCTGTTCAATGATATATATGTATATGCAAGCAAATGCGACCAATTTTCAATACAATTCAATATTTGATTCAATTAGGCATAATAGTTCAAAATTAGCAAACAATTAAACAAACAACACAAACATCAATCAATTAGTGAATTAGAGTTTCAAATTCATAAATTTGATACATATACAGAAAATCATGTTTTTGATGCCAATTCACAACAATGTGTTCTAGCTATATATATAAGTTTTGGTTCTCACACCAGTCTAAATGGAAATATATAGATATCACACCTTCGTCACACGAAGATAAATTCTGACGACGAGTACTCAACCATCAGAATCATCTTCGGGCCACTAGAGTATGATTCTATATCTATCCAATATATTAAAACTTTGAACACACGCGGATCAGACGTATACGCAAAATCTATATATACTGGATTGTCCACATCAATATAAATAAATAACCAAATACGTTTAAAACGATTTAAATTTCAAAACAAAATTGTTTTCATTTTCAAAAATATACTCTTCACACTCGTTCTAGGATACTACTGATCCTATCTCTAACGAGTCATTCTAATTGGATATTACTAATCCAATATCTGATGAATTCTTTCGTATGGTTCTAATGTGTCTTGTTCTCTGCTTTGTAAACCAAAGCTCTGATACCAACTTTAACGACCCGCAACTTCCCCGTAAAGGAAAGCATCGGATAGTTCGAGAACAAACCACAACAGAACGCATATAAAAGAACATTTCACTGTATATAACAACAATGCATCAGATTACAAGAATATACAGAGTAAAAATGAATATTACATAGAAATATCAGAGATTTAAATTACATTTAAATACATAGCAGCGGAAAATAATACAATACACAACTAGAAGTAGATATACGGATACAAAGCTTTCCGGATATCGTTCCAGCTGTAAACCAGGATCCTGTGAATATAAATCTGCAAAACCAAAACTACTAGCTGCCCGTGTCAAAATAGGGGCACCCAGAGTTTAGGTTAAAACAATAAACTCCAGGTCAGTCATGTGACTGGTGTGAGAACTAAAACAGTTATTAATCTTTATTTTAAATCATTAGGTAAATCAAGGGACCACGCCGTATAACACGGAACGGGTTTCCTCCCAAGAATACCAGTGCATAAAACAAACAGCGCAATGCTAAATAAAGAAAAATGAAGCTGTTATAAGACCCAGGTCCCATCACACAATGCAACGCAGCCGAGGATAGGGTTTTCCCTTATAACAGCCAAAGAATGCTTGATACGGTTAAAACAAATCGTTTGATACTATTATAAGTGCATAGTGCATAAAACAACTTCAAATCATAAGTATCAATCATAGGCGGCATGAGCGCCCCATCCCACTATGTCGCCATACTAGGCTCTACAAATAAAACCGCAAATGTCACGTATTTGGAAATTGGATTTCCGTCTATGAACCGAGGCCAGGGATCGTCCTCAACCGATTCGAGACAATCTAGCCCATGTCTCCGGAACAGCCGCAACTGCCCTTTGGATCGTCAGGGCCGGTCCACCGATGTGGATTATAGTGCCTGAACAATACGTTTCTCCGCCCTTTGGGGCGTAAATGAGCCAACGAATGGCTCCATCGGACCCGGATCGTCCGATCTAACCGAGGCGCCTCGCAACAGCAACAACTACACAGGTGAAAAGTATATAAATGTCAGGGCTGGTAGGTCACTGACACCACCCTAGCTAGAAAGAAACGCATGCCCTCCCTGAGGTCCTCTCCCGTTTTGGGTTCATAACCGGGGTGCGAGGCTCGCGAATTCACGTTACACAAAGCTGTGCCACACAGGCTGTGCTTTGATCATCACCACAAGACTTTGCTTTTCAACAGAAGCCTTGATCATTTGCATCTTAGCATGCCACACAGGCAAACCACTCTATGCAACCGATATCAGTCACACAGAATGAAATCCAATGTCAGACACATAGTCCATTTACAAGTCCGTTCTGGGCCTGAACGAAACCGGAGGCACCTAGTACCCCGCATATCCATCGATCTCCAAGTACGTCTGGACGATCACCAACTGTTTCCATCTTCTTGGGTGTACAGCCCAATCAAGATCATCAGTTATCACCCACACGACGTGAAGACTTCCGGTCTTCGACCACCGTCTTCATCTTCGACACCACGTCGAATCAGTTATTCAGAATGGGATAAACCCGGTCTTTCTGAATAACTCGCGTATATATTATAAAAGTGTTACACAAACACAACATACGCCTCATTCCAATTCAGAATATTCTTTTATTCAAATATTCCTATACTTTGGGAAAAGTTCCCATTAATTTTATCCAAGATAAATTCTTTAAATTTATTCTTTAATCTCCTTTGAATATCAATTCAAACTAGTCGGGATTAGCGAACCACACCGAAGTAATCATTTATTTTATTTCCCAATCCCAACCTATTCATCCCATGAAGTAAAACTGGTAATACTTCATATCTAACACCACAGTGTTATCGGTAATTCAATTACCATTTCACGTTCAAATCTAATTAAAGATTTAACTATCGCTTGGAGTAAAACTGGTGATACTCCATTCTCGACCTTTTCAATCTAATTAAAGATTCATTAAAACTCCACTTAGTTTTAATCGTTATCTGGGTTAAAGAATCAGTGTCATTTAAAACACAGTTCACGATAAACCCAAAATCACATTCCATTAATTATTGGGTTAAAGAACGAGTGTTATTTAAAACACTGTTCACGATAAACCCAAAAATCAATATCACTTCAATTCCAATTAAATATTATTCAATTGGTACACTTCATTAAATCTAAATAAAAAGATTTAATCTTTTCACAACTGGGTTCAAGAACAGTGTTAGTGAAGACACTATTCACGACAAACCCAAATCACATTTGATATTCAATACAAGGCTCTGAATAGAAAATATATCAGCTTATATTCAATATCAAATTCTACGATTAACAAATGTCGTATTGAAATAACGATATAAATGTATATCTTTCAAATTCCCATAACAACATCTGTATAATCACGAATTCCAACATCGAAATATTCCGAAGACAATTTCGATTCAAATCCACTCCAATGCAATCATTGGAAATTCTGGTTATTTTTAAAACCCTTCTCAAATTCAATTTATTTATTTAAAAATAAGTAGAATTATATTTCTAGTTCAAAACTAGTTCATTTCGATAAAAATCTATTTTTATCTTTTCAAATATGGAGTTTTCATCCCAAATCTTCACAAATCATTTCTTATGATTTTACACAAATTATTACTATTTTTAATAATTTTATCAAGGCCCGTACAGTCGATTTCCATCAACGGCCATCGAACTGCACTTACAGCGACCTTTTCCAAATTTGATTTGGACGTATCTCCAAATCCAACCGTTAGATTTCAAATTTCAAATATCCGTTAGAAAGCTCTTTTCGATACGAACCCAACGGTTCCAGTTTTAGGAGAATCCGACGGTCGGATCTCCCGCAATATCCATTCGAAGTAAATGGTCGAAATTCGCGAACTGCCGCGGCGCGGCGCGTTCTATTCAGGCCATTATATTATATATATAATATATATAATATATACTTCGTCGATTTCAATTCAAAACGTGCTTTATAAATCGTTTTAAATTCATTTCAAATTGATTTCAATTCAAATTGATTTCTAATTCCATTGTAGTTCGTTTTCCATTCAATTCAATTTCAATTCGAATTCATTTCTATTCAATTTCAATTCGAATTCATTTCTATTCAAATTCATTTCGAATTCATTTATATTCAATTTCAATTCGAATTCATTTCTATTCAATTTCAATTCGAATTCATTTCTATTCAATTTCAGATTTTGAAATCACTTTCGATATTCATTATAAAATGAATAAAATCGATATATATATCGTTCAAGTCAAAATGGCGTCAATCTAATCAATACGGCTTCATATATTCCTATTTTCAAATATTCTATTTCAAATATTTCTTTTTCAAATATTTCTTTTTCAAATATTTCTTTTTCAAAACTGGAATGAGGCCCAATCAATTACCATATAATGTTAATTATATGGATTTTCTACAACACATGTATATAATAGCATTGAAAAATAATCAACCATCAACCAAAGTGCACTACACTGTATAAGCATCAAATATAAATATCTAACGCTTATAACAGCCTGTCAATCAATCGATCGACATATTTAATCAATTAGGATGAGTGAACTTCAAATTTCATCCCAACACCCGTGTGGGGTTTCAAACAATCAAACACAGATTTTATTTGTGTAGTTGGGCGATGTGTAAAATTTATCGACCCAATCAATGTCCTTCAAATAGGTGTACATAAACAAACCGTCCGGTTTATAAATGAATATTTTATTTTATTCATTTCACGTTAAAATTATATTTTTAACGATAAAACATTTTATTCCAACATATGAATTTCTATTATTCATTTACACAATAAAATGATATTTTTATTTTCTAACTATTTTTAGAAAATTTCGGCAGCATAACGGCACGATACTAGAAACGGGACGAGGCCTAGCCTTACCCCCGGTCTAGTGAAGGCCCACGCCATTCACACATCAATCAAAATCACCAAACAACCAAATTCAAATCAAATCATATAACTAAGCTATGCAACCCAACAAACAAGTCCATGGTCTGTGGACGATTGTGTCGGGTGCTACTAAGCACCGTCTGCATCCTAGTATATATATATAATTAGAAAAAGAAATTGAAAGGTGAGAAATTCTCACCGATAGCTATCCTAGCTCCACGGCACTTCATTGATAGAAATCCTCATCGCTATCGCATCTTCGTCATCTTCGTTGCCCGTAGCCACTACATATATAAAAATCACACATTTTTATATTTTGATCCTTTTAAAATAAAAATCACATTTTTATTTATTCACTTTCAATTTTTAAAAAAAATAATATTTTTATAAACACTTCATACATTTAAAAATCGAATTTTTCTTCGCTATTCAATATATAAAAATCGAAATTTTTTCTATGCTATGTTATATAGATAAAAAATATATTTTTCGCCTTTTCTATAACATCACTATAAAAATCACATCTTTACTTTATTATATATATATAAAAAAAATCAGATTTTTATTTCGTTATATATATAAAGATGATATTTTTATATTCTCTATTATATAGAAATTCTATTTTCAATACATTACTAATATAAAGATAGTATTTTTATATCTTCTATTATATAAAGATCATATTTTTAATACACCGCTAGTATATTAACTATATTTTTAACTTTCCTATATTATAAAAATTATATTTTTAATATCTACACTACATAAAAATCATATTTTATTTATTAAAAATCCTAACTTCATATAGTCATTGCCATTAAAAATCAATGCTACTTATAAAAATCAATTCTTTTTAAATTAAAATTTCCAGATCTTAACAATAATGTTCTAGATAGGAACTGATTTTTATTTTACCTAACACTGATTACATTAACTTAATATGAGTAAAAAAAACATCAAAGAAAAAGATGCTTACAGGCTGAAATGGGGCTCAGGGCGGAGAGGAAGTGGTAGGGGTTCGCTGGTGGGAGCAGGGCGGCGGCAGGGGATTGCGCAGGGGCTGGGTGGTCGGCGGTCTCGATTCTCATTCGGATTTGGGCGGGGTTCTTGGGCGCCGGCTTCACGAGCTCGAAGGGGAGTGGACGGGGTCTTGGGCGATTGACAGAGCGAGGGGGGGGGGGGCGGCGAACGCTTGGAGGCGGCGGCGGGTCTCTGATCCCCCTTCCTTCTTTTTTTTTATTTATTTTTTTATAAAATGACGGGGAGAGAGAACTAAGGAGAGGGGGGGGGGGGGGGGGGGTTTATGTAATTTAATTAATTATTTTATTTTAATTCAAAAAGTCAACTTTTTCAAACGACCTCTAAACGAGGCCCACCGCCTGTCGTCCATAGCGTTTAACCCCCATTCCGAACACAATGGGATATGTATCGTAGGCTGATTCGACTGTTACAATCAGTTTCCGTTAAATTTACATTTAAATCACTATATTGAATTTTAAACGTACATTTCAAATTACCGGGGTCACATACTAACTCGAGAAATTCCAGAAAAATATTTTCTAGCTTCGTATTGACGATACGGTCCTAACAAAACAAGTTTCGCCGAATTCTGAGACCGTTGGAAAAATGGCCATTTTCCATTCGATTAAAATCAACTGAAACTGGTCAAACGCGTTTTCCTTTGCCACGCTCACATATTGATTAGAAAAATCATGAAATTTGGAATCTAGCAATAATCCGACACTGCGGATCCAACAAAACTGGTTTCGTCGAAATCCGAGGTCGTTTGCAAAATGTCCATTTTTAAGGGCCTGAATTCCATAGCGACTATTCAGAATTTTCAACTGGACATATCTTTTGATTCCCGCTATGAAATCTTGATTTGTCGGATTCGTTGGAAAGATCTTATCAATTAGATCCTATCATTTTTGGTTTCACTAGAATCCGGATTGTTTTGCACCCGGTACAATCAATTGAAGTTTGAAATCGAATTATCGAACTACCGCGCCATTTTCAATTCCTATTTATAATTATATATAAATATTTATATTCTAACGACGGCGTATATAATATATACGTTCGAATTATATTCAAAATATATTTTCTCGTCGATATTATTTAAAATATTTCATTTTAAATATTCAAAATTCGCTAAAATTGCCAAAATAAAAATTTCAAACTGGCTCAGATTTTGCAGGTTATTACATTATATCTACACGATGTAACAACGTCTTACCTACCAGCCCGGGTCCACACACGCATATGAAACCCGTTGGACTCGCGTTGCCACCGCTACCCCATTTTGGCCTCTTATAGTCAAGCCCAGTACGCATGTCCCGTCCTCGACTTGGGTCGAGCCCAATAAGATACATATGGGTTACTGGTTGAAATGGGCCCCCACAAGCTACTACTTAAGCTTGTCATTTTATCTAGTGCATCCCACTTAACCCCTTTTTCATAATCATGCCCACTTACATGTTAAGGTTTGGTTAAGTCATTTAATCATATTTCAATTGCCACTCAAGGCACCCACTAGATTTCTACATGCCACCCAAGGCACCCACTTGATTTCCACATGCCAATCAAGGCACCCACTAGATTTCTACATGCCACCCAAGGCACCCACTTGATTTCCACATGCCACCCAAGGCACCCACTTAACCTTTTAATCATGTTTAGTTACATGTTCCACTTTCGTTTAGTATTCTAGTCGTATTCTCTATTGCCACCCAAGGCAACCCACTAGGTTTTTCCACATGCCACCCAAGGCACCCACTTAACCCTTTAATCATGTTTAATTACATGTCCCACTTTGGTTAAGTATTTTAATCTTATCTTCTATTGCCACCCAAGGCAACCACTAGATTTCCTCATGCCACCCAAGGCACCCACTTAACCCTTTAATCATGTTTAATTACATGTTCCACTTTGGTTAAGTATTCTAATCGTATTTTCTATTGCCACCCAAGGCAACCACTAGATTTTCTCATGCCACCCAAGGCACTTACTTAATCTCCACATGCCACCCAAGGCACCCACTTAACCCTTCATGCCCCACTACATGCTTTTCTGGTTAAGTGTTTCTTAATTGATTAAGAACGTAACCGTTGTAAAGACCTCTCACATTAGACTATCTTTTATGTCAGCTGGATTTGCCGGTTGGGTCCGGGCAGCCTTACGCCATAACCGAGTCTAACCTCGTGTCTATACACTTGTCACGTATTTAGTTTGTGCCTAAGACCTCTCACATTGGGCCAATCATTTGTAGCCGCTGGATATGCCGGTCGGTTCCGGGCAGTCTTATGCTACAAAAGGGTCCAACCTCGTGTCTTAGTCAATTAATTACACCTAATTAATCACCCCCATAATTTGTATTAATTATCCCTAATTAACTACAAATTTAACGATGTACATAATTGACTCAATTATGTCCATCCACTTTATGGTATGCATAATCATACCAACTTCACACCATTTCATTAACATGTATATTAACCCCATCGTTCCCCACGTAATTCGCGAACATGACATAAAAGGGAAGATTCATCACAAATACAATGGGTTCAACTTGCATAACATTGGCATCAACATGGGTTTTAAAGGTGTCATCATGCATATAGCATCAAACCCAACTAGCATAAATAATCAACCCAAACTTGCATGAATCACATATGTCATAAAGAGATTAACTTGCATAAGTTACTTATGTCATACAAAGGGGTAAACTTGCACATGTATGTATGACATACAAAGGGGTTAACTTGCATATGTATGCATATCATACTAAGGTGTAAACTTGCACATGTTACTTGCATATAATCAAACACCAAACTTGCATAACATGTCATATATGAACTTGCATATAATCATACACCAAACTTGCATAACATATCATGTACGAACTAGCATATAATCATACACCAAACTTGCATATCATGGTGTCATAATGGATCAATGTTTCTCATATGACTTGCATATCTTGCATAACATCATAAACGCATAGCATATGACTTGCATAACTTGCATAACATCATAATCACATAGCATATGACTTGCATAACTTGCATAACACCACAAACACATAGCATATGACTTGCATAACTTGCATAACATCATAATCACATAGCATATGACTTGCATAACTTGCATAACATCATAATCACATAGCATATGACTTGCATAACTTGCATAACATCATGAACATGTATCATATGACTTGCATAACTTGCATAACTTCATGAACATATAGCACATAACTTGCATAACTTGCATAACATCACAAACACATAGCATATGATAACATAATCTTGCATTGATCCACATTCATAGCCATAACCTCATTATATCCTATCATAATCATTTCAACAATTGGTTATTAAGGCTATAGAAAACTCACCACTTGTTGATTAGCACTTAAATGAAGAAGATTAAGTTGCTAGAGTTGATTAGAGATTGATTTGAGAAGCTATCTTCCTCTTTAGATTGATGGAGGCTCCTTCAAGTTGCATTTTGACGGCATAACGGTGTTGTAGCTATTTTTAGTATGAATTAGGGTAGTCTTAGGGTGTATTTATATATTAGTTAGGTGTTTTAGGCCCTTAGATTAACCCTAAATCAGATTAGAGCCGTCAGATCACGTCCTAGCCACCAAAACACAGCCCAAAAGCCATACTGATGCACCCAGGTCACCTGGGCTCGACCAGGGAGGTCGACCCCCAGGTCGACACTAGGGTCGACTCCCCAGTCGACCTGGTGGGCAGGTCGACTCCCCAGTCGACCCCCTGGGTCTGGCGGGAATTTTCCCGCCACTTCTGAAATGTTTGAATTTCTGTTTTTAAATCTGTTTTTAAATTTTCTGAAACTTCTTCGGGCCATATCTGGGTCATACGGACTCAGATTTTCGAAAACTCGGACTCTATTTCGTGTATTTTTCTGAGACGAACGCAATGGCATAGCCCGTTTCCCTTGATTCAGATTTTTAAATTTAATTCTGCCCTGTTTTCTATTATAACAAGTTATTCAACATACGGGGTGTTACATTCTCCCCTACTTAAAGGATTTCGTCCCCGAAATCTCTAAGTCAAGAAGAACGTATCCTACCATCCAAACAACCATCTACTCAAACCATCAAACACTGGCATCCATTGTCCTTAAAGTTTCTAATGCTGTATGAACATATGCAAAAAGTGTGTGTATATGTTCCTTGTCTAATGCAAAATTAGGCGGTCTACTGATTTAGTTGACCCCCTTAATGCAAACCATGATAGTGCCATGCATCCAATATGTATGCGAAAGAACCTTATCGACACATACTATCTCTACATGAGTGCACAATCATTCACCAAAATGCATCATCCATGTGATAACACAACCATTATACATCCATTAATATAGCTACCTATACACAATTTTATGCAATATGCAATATGAAGTGATTGAGCCGATCTAGTGCCTAGAGTGTGTGTATATGCATCCACGAGCAACCACTAGCAACCACTTGCATCCACACGCATCCATCAATCATAACATGTCTCAAACACATGTTTCAACCATAGGTTTACCCTATCTAAAGGTCAAAGGTACTAATGAGAGGACATACTAAAGATAAGATAAGTACTAGACAAATGATAAAGGAGAAGTTAAAAGACATACCCTCAAAAAGGAATGGGTACAATGAACGCATCTTCGCTTCTGTCTCCCAAGTAGCATTACTCTCATCTTCTCCCCTTGGCACTTTGACTAGTCGAACCTCTCTGTTTCTCAACTTCCTAATCTCTGACCCAAGGATGCGAGGAGGAGCTCGTCGAATAGTCGCATCACGCTCTACCTCCACTTCTCTCAGCAAGCTCGGCTCTACCACCTCTGCGGTCTCATGTAGGCACTACCTCAAATGTGACACATGGAATACGTCATGTTCCCTATGCAACCGAACTATCTCTAGAAGATAAACTGAAGCTAGCCATGGAGCAGTCCTCTTGCTCTTCACGGGTATGAAATGGGCACTCTTAATAAGTCTGTCTATCACAACCCAAATTCCCGTATTACCCTTCCTCGATCTAGGTAACCCATCAATAAAATCCATCGAGACGCTATCCCACTTCCATTGCGGAACTTCCAATGGGTGAAGCAACCCACCGGGTTTCTTTTGCTCTGATTTCACCTGTTGGCACACCAAGCATCTAGCGACATACTTGGCCACATCTTTCTTCATATCGGCCCAAAAGAAAACTCGCTTCATGTTTTGGTACATCTTGTCCCCACCGGGATGGATGGTCATCTTCGAACGATGCGCATCATCAAGTATAACCTTCCTCAAACCCTCGTCTTGCGGTACACAAAGTCTACCGTCTCTACGCAACCACCCCCTATCGTCTAAGGTATACCTACTCAAATGGCTGGACGGCTCCCCTTTTATGAGCCTCTATACCAACTCAACCAACTGTGGGTCGTCCCTCTGTGCCTCGCTAATCCGTCCCAAAAGAGTAGGTCTGACCTCCAAGGATGCTAGCTAACCGGGTATAAAGTCAACAGAAGGTCTGAAATCAAACATCGAGATAAATTCCAAGCTTCGTCGTTCCAGGAACAATGGACTCAAGGACAACTTTTTTCCGCTCAAGGCGTCCGCCACCACGTTACCCTTGCCAGGGGTATACGCTATCTCGAAATCATAGGATGCTAAGAACTCCATCCACCTTTGCTGTCTCAAGACTATGCGCTCAAAGAGTCTCCAACACTTCCTAAGATGTAGGGCATGCTTTTCTCCACTTCTGGAGAAAACCAGGATATTCTCCCATACAAAATCGTCACAACTATCCATCTCTCACGCAGACCATCCTAGTCGAACTCGACATCCCCCAAGTGCAAGCCCCAAAGGCCTAAACCAATATCAGACAAACACCCAAGGGACACCTCCTTCGAATTCAGACGACCTACGTGAGATGATACTAGTAAAAACGGCTAAATAATTAAGCCCTTGTCCAACTCTGGATGTCCTTGCCAATCTCGCTCCAAAACCACCGTTGATCAAATAACTGGCTTTGCTTAACCCATTAAGCACGCACGAAAACTTATTTTGCTTTTAGAAAAGACCAAGATGTCATTCACAAAGACCACTACGAAGTTGTTAAGGAACTCCCTGAACACCCTACTCATCAAATCAACACAATATGCAGGGGCGTTCCTCAAACCAAATGGCATCACCAGCCACTCATAGAAACCATCCGGAGTCCTAAAGGCAGTCTTGTCTATGCTATCCTCAGCCACCCTCAACTGATGAAACCCCGTGGCTAAGTCCAATTGAGAAAATACTGAAGCGCCAACCAACTGATCAAAAAGATCATCAATCCTCAGCAATGGGTGTCTATTCTTCTTTGTGAGCTTATTGAGTTCTCTATAGTCTACACAAAGTCTGAGGGACCCATCGTGGCAAAAACTACTGGAGCACCCCACTCCGATATACTTCGTCTTATGAACCCCTTCTCAAGCAACTCCCCTAATTGCTTATGGAGTTCCCTCCTCTCACGAGGAGCCATGCGGCGCACTGACAAAGATACTGGTTTAGCATCGTCTACCAGATATATTCGGAGGTCTATCTCCCGCTTCGGGGGTAAGCCCTTCACCTCCTCAAACTCATCCGAGTATTCCCGGACCACTCTAACAGATCGCAAACTCTCGACCGAAGCGTCAAGCGATTCAAAATAACTTAGCAAAATAGAATCTATGGGATTACAAGAGATCTCGAGAGTGTTACCCAAGCGGGTCATGAGCCTAACAACTCTCCTTTCACAATCAAGAACGGCACCATTACTGGATAACCAGTCCATGCCCAAAATCAACTCATAGCCCGTGAAGCCCAAAACAAAGGCATCACACCCAAACTCAATGCTAAGTATGAAGATCTTCAAACCCAAACATATCATGGACAAATAAGTGGAGCCCCCAATTGGGTTTGAAACAGCCACGGGATCATCCACTAAATTGGTGTCTAGGTGCAGTGACTCAACTAATGATGATGAGATAAACGAATGTGGTGCACCAGAGTCGAATAAAGTTCGAACAGGATGATCGAGAGAACCCAATTTCAACTTAGACGGTCCTACCCCCATCAGGTATACCCGTCGTGAGGGAATACATCTACCCTCCAGAAGATCCTGTACTTCGTCCTTACCTCTTTGGACAACCCCAAGGTGTCCTATTTCTCCAAGACAATTAACCTTCCCCTTCACATTCTCCTTTCGTGGCCTTCTTACCACGATGAGGTTCCGTTCTTTATTTACTTAACAGTTATTTGCACCTTCCTCCCTTGTCCATCTTAAAGGTACTTACAAGCCCTCCACCTCCTTGGACTAACTTCTTAGCCCGACAAACGTCTTAGTCCCTTGAAGTGGTTCTTCCGTCCTTCATGCGGAAGTCCTTATTTATCATAAAAAGACGTCTCTACGCGGAAGGGAAATTCAAAAAGAGAAAGAGGAAGAGATTCAAAATGGAGAATCCGAAGGATAAAGATATGGCTATTTGGGGATTATGCTTTTCTTTCAAAAACTTTTCTCTTAAAAGACATGTTTTTGAAAATACTTCTTCCGAAAATGTTTTTAGAAAAATAATTTTCTAAAATTTTTATCTGTTCTGGTAACCTTAAGCTCTGATACCACGTGTAACACCCCACACCCGCTAAGGTCACTCACTTAGGGAATGCCTTAGCTTCGGTGGAGTATTTAAGTGAATATAGAACTGAAGAATCACAACAAGACAGATATAAGTAATACTTGAAATTTTAATAGTAGTCTCTTGTACCCCTAGCTGACTACATAGGTGCCGTCTGCCCCTATCTCCACTAGGTGTACCTGCTACTCCCCAAGCGATCGGCTCCCTACCGTAGATACCCGTGCTGGCCCCACAGTGGGGTGTATCACTCCCCAAAGTGGCAACCCGATAATATCAATGGTGCACGGCTTATATCTACACGATGCAACAACGTCTTACCTACCAGCCCGGGTCCACACACGCATATGAAACCCGTTGGACTCGCGTTGCCACCGCTACCCCGTTTTGGCCTCTTATAGTCAAGCCCAGTACGCATGTCCCGTCCTCGACATGGGTCGAGCCCAATAAGATACATATGGGTTACTGGTTGAAATGGGCCCCCACAAGCTACTACTTAAGCTTGTCATTTTATCTAGTGCATCCCACTTAACCCCTTTTTCATAATCATGCCCACTTACATGTTAAGGTTTGGTTAAGTCATCTAATCATATTTCAATTGCCACTCAAGGCACCCACTAGATTTCTACATGCCACCCAAGGCACCCACTTGATTTCCACATGCCAATCAAGGCACCCACTTAACCCTTTAATCATGTTTAGTTACATGTTCCACTTTGGTTAAGTATTCTAGTCGTATTCTCTATTGCCACCCAAGGCAACCCACTAGATTTTTCCACATGCCACCCAAGGCACCCACTTAACCCTTTAATCATGTTTAGTTACATGTTCCACTTTGGTTAAGTATTCTAGTCGTATTCTCTATTGCCACCCAAGGCAACCCACTAGATTTTTCCACATGCCACCCAAGGCACCCACTTAACCCTTTAATCATGTTTAATTACATGTCCCACTTTGGTTAAGTATTTTAATCTTATCTTCTATTGCCACCCAAGGCAACCACTAGATTTCCTCATGCCACCCAAGGCACCCACTTAACCCTTTAATCATGTTTAATTACATGTTCCACTTTGGTTAAGTATTCTAATCGTATTTTCTATTGCCACCCAAGGCAACCACTAGATTTTCTCATGCCACCCAAGGCACTTACTTAATATCCACATGCCACCCAAGGAACCCACTTAACCCTTCATGCCCCACTACATGCTTTTCTGGTTAAGTGTTTCTTAATTGATTAAGAACGTAACCGTTGTAAAGACCTCTCACATTAGACTATCTTTTATGGCAGCTGGATTTGCCGGTTGGGTCCGGGCAGCCTTACGCCATAACCGAGTCTAACCTCGTGTCTATACACTTGTCACGTATTTAGTTTGTGCCTAAGACCTCTCACATTGGGCCAATCATTTGTAGCCGCTGGATATGTCGGTCGGTTCCGGGCAGTCTTATGCTACAAAAGGGTCCAACCTCGTGTCTTAGTCGATTAATTACACCTAATTAATCACCCCCATAATTTGTATTAATTATCCCTAATTAACTACAAATTTAACGATGTACATAATTGACTCAATTATGTCCATCCACTTTATGGTATGCATAATCATACCAACTTCACACCATTTCATTAACATGTATATTAACCCCATCGTTCCCCACGTAATTCGCGAACATGACATAAAAGGGAAGATTCATCACAAATACAATGGGTTCAACTTGCATAACATTGGCATCAACATGGGTTTTAAAGGTGTCATCATGCATATAGCATCAAACCCAACTAGCATAAATAATCAACCCAAACTTGCATGAATCACATATGTCATAAAGAGATTAACTTGCATAAGTTACTTATGTCATACAAAGGGGTAAACTTGCATATGTATGTATGACATACAAAGGGGTTAACTTGCATATGTATGCATATCATACTAAGGTGTAAACTTGCACATGTTACTTGCATATAATCAAACACCAAACTTGGATAACATGTCATATATGAACTTGCATATAATCATACACCAAACTTGCATAACATATCATGTATGAACTAGCATATAATCATACACCAAACTTGCATATCATGGTGTCATAATGGATCAATGTTTCTCATATGACTTGCATATCTTGCATAACATCATAAACAAATAGCATATGACTTGCATAACTTGCATAACATCATAATCACATAGCATATGACTTGCATAACTTGCATAACACCACAAACACATAGCATATGACTTGCATAACTTGCATAACATCATAATCACATAGCATATGACTTGCATAACTTGCATAACATCACAATCACATAGCATATGACTTGCATAACTTGCATAACATCATGAACATGTATCATATGACTTGCATAACTTGCATAACTTCATGAACATATAGCACATAACTTGCATAACATCACAAACACATAGCATATGATAACATAATCTTGCATTGATCCACATTCATAGCCATAACCTCATTATATCCTATCATAATCATTTCAACAATTGGTTATTAAGGCTATAGAAAACTCACCACTTGTTGATTAGCACTTAAATGAAGAAGATTAAGTTACTAGAGTTGATTAGAGATTGATTTGAGAAGCTATCTTCCTCTTTAGATTGATGGAGGCTCCTTCAAGTTACATTTTGACGGCATAACGGTGTTGTAGCTATTTTTAGTATGAATTAGGGTAGTCTTAGGGTGTATTTATAGATTAGTTAGGTGTTTTAGGCCCTTAGATTAACCCTAAATCAGATTAGAGCCGTCAGATCACGTCCTAGCCACCAAAACACAGCCCAAAAGCCATACTGATGCACCCAGGTAACCTGGGCTCGACCAGGGAGGTCGACCCCCAGGTCGACACTAGGGTCGACTCCCCAGTCGACCTGGTGGGCAGGTCGACTCCCCAGTCGACCTGGTGGGCAGGTCGACTCCCCAGTCGACCCCCTGGGTCTGGCGGGAATTTTCCCGCCACTTCTGAAATGTTTGAATTTCTGTTTTTAAATCTGTTTTTAAATTTTCTGAAACTTCTTCGGGCCATATCTGGGTCATACGGACTCCGATTTTCGAAAACTCGGACTCTATTTCGTGTATTTTTCTGAGACGAACGCAATGGCATAGCCCGTTTCCCTTGATTCAGATTTTTAAATTTAATTCTGCCCTGTTTTCTATTATAACAAGTTATTCAACATACGGGGTGTTACACACTTTCGTAGACCAAATTTTTGTGTTAACAAAAAATATCGTTAACATTTTGGCGCAATAAGGAGGGCTTGAACCTCCGACCTTATGGTTAACAACCACACTTCTAACTGTACTGATCCGTCTCGGTTTGGACTAAGCTATGAAGCAGCAAGAATATTGGGTAAAGGATCCCAACAAGAGTATTTCGGATCTCAAATAGCTACGTCATATATTTCTTACCCGAGAGTGATGAGAGAACAAAGATTGAGATTGGAAGCCTTGCGAATCATCAATTGGAAAAAGAATGTAGAACAATGTGGCCCTGAACGTTGGAGCAAAAACCCTTTCTAAATAGGACAAATCCCAACCTCTGCTCTAGTTGGTTTTGCATCAAAGGAGTATAACCTATTCTCTCACATAAGAAAAGTCATCCATGAACATACTAAGGGAATGGTACTTGAACGAGGAATACTGAGAGACTTCAACCATTTAACTTCCAAATGGACCAAAAGGATAATGCTTCAATGTCAACATACTTTGAAAAGAAAGATCGAAGATATGAATGAAGTAGGGAGGCTAGGTAACAAAAGAGCTAAGTTCCAATGACAAAGAGAAAGCTTTATGTCAGGACCACTTAAAGGGTGATACCTTATCGCTTCAATGGAAATTATCTACTTCCTAACAAAATATTAGCTTAATTTCTGGCTATCTACAAAGAAAAAGCCCAAGTACGAAAGGAAATTGGGAGGGCCTTATTGCCACTATCATATAATGAATGGACATGAAACCAATCACTGCAGAGTTCTTGAAGGGATGATTATCAAGTTCTTTAATCAAGGTCAATTGCAATACTTTGTAAAGAAATCAAATTAAGTCCAGTAAGAGTTTTTTTAAAGAAATATTTGTCTACATAGCTAAGGGTATGGAAACCCTCTCAAAATTTGGAATAAACCAAGATGGGCAAATTACAATGGATAAAAACGCTTGTCACCACCAAGATGGCCAGGGTAAGGCAACCCTCGAGGGGTATACTATTAGCCTTTCTCCGCAATCAAATCAGAAAGGGGCAAGTTAAAGCATCAAAAGCGTAAGCCTTCGATCCACGCTAGAAATTGTCGGGACAGAGCATCTAATTTAGCATGCCCTGCCTCTGCTCGTAGAAGAGTACGTCCTTCCTCTGCTACGAGCTAAGAACATCCTACCTTTGCTCGCAGAAGTGCACATCTTGCCTTTACTTATGTTCCTCGTATCCAACAGAAGGGAACGATAAACCCGTATCACCGTCTGTGATGGCTAGGGTAAGGCACCCATAGGAGGGGTGGATTATAAGCCTCTATCACCGCCTACGATGGCCATGGTAGAGCATCGAAAGATTAAGCCTTTGAATTGCGCCTATGATGGCCCAGTTAAAGAATCTATTCCCTTATTATCATCTACAATAGCCAGGATAAGGCGCCTCTTGGAGGGAGGTCAGGTAAGTTCTTGGGCCATGCTTGAGAATAAGCTAGCCAAGCGCACAGGACGCATAAGCCCAGGGAGTAGCTAACAAAGCACGTACATCCTCTACTTTGACAATCATAAGCCCAAAGAGTGGCTAACAAAGCACGTACATTCTCTACTTTGACAATCATAAGCCCCGAGAGTGGCTAGCAAAGCACATACATCCTTTGCTTTACAAAAAAACATGAATGAGGGTGACACTTCTATTAATACAAGAAGTGGATATCTGGTCTTCTATCAAATACCCAAACGTGGGTTGGTTCGGGACTTCTTTTAATACCAGATGTGGATATCTAGTCTTCTATCAAATACTTGAATCTGGATTGGTTCGGGACTTCTATTAATAACAAATGTGGATATCTGGTCTTCTATCATATACCCGAATCTGGGTCGGTTTGGGATTTCTGTTAATACTAGATGTGGATATCTGGTCTTCTATCAAGTACCCGAACTCAGGTTGGTTCGGAACATTTATTAATAGCCAGGATTGGGACTCTGGTCTACTAACAAATGCCTTGATCTAGGTTAATTAGGACTTCTAATTATTCACCATAAGGAGGGTTCCGGACGTCCCTTACCAATACCCTAATCTTTGTCACAAGATTCTAATTCTTATCCTTAAGAAAGGGTCTATTGTCAATGCTCGAGACGATGACTCGAGTCTACAATATGGAAGCCCTCAAACAAAGAACATGATATTCCATATCTCATAGGGAGATTTCTTAAACTCATTACCCTAGTCATTGCCGATTATATGGAGTACTTACAATCAAACTATACTAATACAAATTCATTTGTTGATGGGTTACAGCCCAGACATTGTCCCATGTAGAAAGGACAAAAAATCACATATGTCTTATTAAGTAACACCATCACATATGTCTTATTAAGTAACACCAATACATTGTGTGTTATGTATGTGTAGAGACACATAGTATAACTTTTTAAGTGATCTCTACGTAAGCAAGGGTTACACATGAAATGGTGCATACACAATTTACGAAATTATTTACAGCGTTACTTCGTTAACTATCCAGGCATAACAATGAAACATTGACATTAGAAACATAATATTCTACACCTCCTAATCGTCAAGTAAAGGAGGAACTATAGCGTGTCGAAGTGCACTACACAAAAGTTTGTTAATCTTTTGCCTCTTTTCCGTAATCTCGTCAGGGCTATCTAAGGGTTTGATCTGAAGCTTCAAAGCTCGGTTATAAGCCCAACCCATGGCTTAAAGAGTCTTATTTTCTTTCTCCAAACCAAAAATGCTTTTTTGTAAAGCATGTCTTTCTTGTCATAATTTTTTAATCTTAGAAACATAGTAGTCAATACACCGAAGTGTATCCTCGTTATGTTCCCTATCATAAAAACCTTTTATATCAGCTTTAATCTTCCGACACCACCTGCCGACGACAGAATCATCTAACCAAGAGGAGGGTTTTCTATATGATGATCAATCTAGAGTTTTGAAGCCTCGAACTTGGCACTAACCTGTGAAGGCTTGGATATAGAAATATTGGTGGTACACCCTAAAACTAATTCCCAAGTTTTACAGCTTGTCAGCACATTGTCGTGCTCAACTTCAAAATCAGCAATTTGCTAATGTAATTCAACTACATCTTCATCAAAATACATGGAGGGATTCGTTTTTATTTACCTCTTTAGATCAAGAATAATTTTCTCTTTTTCGTTTAACTGACCCTCTAGAATGTTTGCTTGCTCACTCAAATGCTTCATGGCCAACTTCAAAGATGAGATGGACCCATCTCGAGTGTTAACAAAAGAGTCCTCCGAAACGTTTCTCCGACCTATATCCTGTAATATTTCCTCCTAAGTTAGGGAAGATCAGACTTTGCTTTGAAATCTCCATGTTATAAACATACATACTATTATTTGTAGATTCTACTCTCGAAAGAAATAATGATAATAAACCATAGTTTTCATTATACGAGAAAACGGTTGAATACATTATTTCTCCCAAATCCATCCAAACAAGTTTTAAATGACAAAGGTTATGTAAATTGGTCATTTTTCCTCAATACTTTTGTTATTTATGTTACATATCAACTTTGCATGATGAGCTCTAAATCTTTTTAAATTTGCTTCTCGGTCATCACCCAGGAAATTAAAAGGGAGCAGGGGGTACTTCATGTAAATATGCTTAAGGTCTCTTAAGAAGCAATCCCCGCTGAACTTACAAGATGGCTTTGTTAGAAACTCCCTCCTTAACCTAGATAATGAATGTAAATCATCTTTTGAAATAGTACCATGGTAGAAAGGGGATTCTGTCATAATATAAGAAGAAAAAACAATGGTTACAAATAACATAGTGATATTCCCCATGTAACAACCCTCATTTTACGTATCGGAAGATCGTAAAATATTTTTATTTTATTCTCTGAGGGCTGGATCATTCTCATCTTTTAATATATTGCTTATGGGGTTGTGAGACATGTCCATAATTTTTACCTATTTTGTTTATGACCATTTTGCCCCTGTCAGTCTTGTACAGGGCATAACTTTTGACTCAGGTCGAATCAGAGGGTGAGACCTTTGCCATTGGAAAGAAATTGATGATTGCCTTTCCGTAGAGTGGTTACATTTAAGATTTGGCTCAGCGGTTTGGGAGAAATCGCTGTTTTAAGGTTTTCAGTTGGCTGTCCAGGTTTTGGAAGGCTAATGGACTAATTTGGAGAAGGCCCATTAGCGGGATGGTGGAGTCTATAAATAGAGGGTGAGGGGTATGGAGAAAAGTTTACTTCTCCCATACTCTCATTTGAAGGCATTGTGTTTCTTCTTCCTCTAAACACATTTCCACCATTAGAAATCCAAATTCAAGGCGGGAAATCGAAGATCTACACCAATCGAGGCTAGATCAACATCATTTCAAGGGCGGATTCATCGGATCATGGAGTTTGATTTGAAGTGTTCGCTGTAAAGATTCCAATTTCATCATTTTAGCTTGCTTTGGATAATTGGTGAGTGATTTACATCTCTCACATGAATGCAATGAAGTATATGAGTATTTGTGCATGTTTTTCATCAAATTGGAATGTTTTGCCATAGATTTACACCATTATGTCTCTATTTTCATATGAACACCATAGGACCTAATTTAGCAACATTAAATTGATATTTTTCATATGTTTTCATATGATTTTGCATATAGGTCCATCATTTTTGTTCATAGGTTCATTTATCACTGGCTTGGAGTGAATTGGTATAATTTTTGGTGAAATCATCATATTCATGTTGTTAGTGTGTTCATGGCATGCTTATGATTGTATTGAATGAGTTGGACGAGTATATTTCGTCGATTTGATCGATTTGCGAAGTTTTGGTCGAAATTGGATTTGGTATATGCCTGCACAAGGGACCGATCGGTCGGAAACTCATGGCTTGGAGAACAAGTCAGACGGAAGACAGACCGACTGGCGTAGTTGCTTTCTAGACCGATCAGTGTAGTGACTGGATAACTTACCAGTGGAATTCAAAGAAGGACCGACCGGTCAAGATAACAGGTTTATGTGATTCCAGAAGGGACTATGAGACCGACTGGTGGTGACTAGCGAGGACCGACCGGTGGTGACTAGGGAGGATCGACTAGTGGTGACTAGGGAGGACCGACCGGCGGTGACTAGGGAGGACCGACCAGTGGTGTTTGGAAGGACCGACCAGGTGTGTGTTCGTGAGGACCGACCGATATGTTTTGGGAGGACCGACCAATGATGCTTTGGGAGACAGACCGACTGGTGTTGATTTTCTGAAAATTTTATTTTTTGGGTACGGTTCTAATTTTGTCTGAACCCGTGCCGCAGCACAGTGGTGTAACATGGATCGGTGATAGTGTAACTTCGAAGTGATACAAGTAGTAAGTTTTAGAGTGTTGAAAGGTGCTCGTTGATTGGTGTAGAACAACGAATGAGGTGGCAACTCAAAGGTCCCAAGTTGGTGGATAATGGTTGCTCGAGAAGGTTGCTTGAGCCATGAAAAGTCACCAGGTTGGGTGACTAGAGATGCGAAGGTTGAGAGATGATCGTTGTCGTAAGTTCTAGCAGGCTCAAAGTAGGGGTACAATAGGGGCACCAAAAAGACCGGTTGTAGGTCGAGTACCCTAGGTCTTGGGGAAAGGCCTAGTTGTCAAGGTTGGACATTGTCAACGTTGTACATATGGAGTTTATGCTAGAACTGGGGTTACCATTAGCCCTTAACATACGGCAAAGTTGACCGTCATACAATTAACGATGGTTTCAAAGCAGGATTGGCAGTGATGACCAAAGTCAGTCATGGATGATTGGTTGTTCTGTTTGTACTATCTTACATAGATTATCCAAAGTCAAGGGAGATTTTCTTTGTGTGATTAACTGATATTGGTTTAGGCCTCTGGGGAGAGTACTTGGGGAATGTTAAACTCGATTAGGGTTGTCTGTGTGAGACTTATATAATCTGGATGTTATGAGTGTTTTCCATGATTGAATGGGTGTTCTGGTTTCCATGGATGAATGGTTGAATAGTTTATAGTAAAAGCTATCACTGTTCGATGCGGGGAAGACAAGGTTGAGTTCTTCTCGGGTGTCGTGGGTAGATTAGTATGTTTATCTATCCCTTATCATATACCTTATTGTTGAAGTTTGTTAGCTATTTTATCGCTCACTGAGACTGTTGTCTGACTCAAGGTTTTATGTTTCCTCTTATTACCTTGGGTTTTTCATCTGGTTGTTTATGGGAAAACTAAGTAACGGGTGACAGGTTCAGGGCAATCTTACACCATAACTCAATCTAACCTCAGGTTAGGCATATTCATTTTTTAATTAATTTACATATTTACAATTTATGTTCATATGTAAATTATCCACAAGTGTTGTCAATTCAAGTCATGCCCCATTTACCCTCTAAATTATGTCCATAATTCTAGGTATACAAATTCTACCATTTCATGCTACTAATTATTTACACGATTATGAGCCAATCTATGCAATAGCATGTATTTTAATATTTTTCCCAAACGTCTCCCCCGTTATTTGTTTGCATAATTCACATAGAACGTTAGGCTCGCAAATTAGCCTAACATATAAACAAAAGGGAAAAGAAAGGGACATGTAACATTCCAACAGACATAAACAATATAGATCAACATGCGTAGTATAAATTTGGGATAGAATGACATAAACTTAATTAAGCACATGAACGTGATCTTACATTTAAATTAGATCCAATTAACATGCGAACTAGCATAGATCTAATTGTATAAGCATGCACTTACATAGTTCTTAAACATGGGTACTAGCTTGGATCTAAACATGTAAGCATGTATGAATATAACTTATCATGTAATTTGCATATATAGCATGATAGGTTCAATTGTGTCAGTCCAATAGTCTCATAGGCATAGGATGTACAACATGACAAATCAATCACAACAGTTCCATAGGCATGATAGGTTCCATTTTGTTAATCCAACAGTTTCATAGGCATGTTAGGTTTCAATATGTCAATCACAATAGTCTCATAGGCACGATAGGTGTCATTACATCAATCACAATAGTCTCATAGGCAATTCAGAATTGACAAAAGGATAGGCCCGAATAGAATTAGGCATAGTTCTAGATCTAGTTATTACTGTTATGATTTCTTATTAGGTGTTCACATCTAAACAATAGCTGTACTTACAGAAAAAGGACGGATCTTGATTTCTGGGATCTGATTTCTGAATTTGAAAAGCTATCCTTTGATGTAGACATTTGATTCTCTAGTTCTTCTAATTGATTCCTAGTTTGAATTTGATTCTCTAGTTTAGGGTAGATGAATGGAGGCTAGGACAATTTATAGACGAACAACATGACGGATTCATAGAATGAGTTCTAGGGTTGAGGTTTGGGGTGATTATATAGAAGTATAGGTTCAATTCTAGCCTTTAGATTGGTCTAGGAGAAATCAGAGCAATCAAACTAAAGAGATGTGTCATCCAGCCAACCATAGCATGACACATATGCCCTAATACCTTAGAAATCAGTCATTGGCATAGATTGGCTCATAATAGGAGAAATCAGGGAAGGCCACATTGGCATAGGGCTGTAAAAATTCGTCACAGGAGCTAGATCTGGGAGGGGTCGACTCCGTACGGGAGGGTCGACACCAATGTCGAATCCCCTAAAGGGGGGTCGACACCTATGTCGACACCCCCTGGGGGGGTCGACACCCTGAGCGGGAAATTTCCCGCTCAGTCTGTTCTGTCCGAATTTTGAATTTTGAACTGGTTTTTGATTTTTAATTATTATTTTGATTTGATTTCTATTTAAACTTGAAATCTTCTAACCTCCATAACTTCTTCATATGGAGCCTGATTTACACAAACTCGGACTCTATCTCAAGCAGAATTCCGAGACGAACGCAATGGCGCAACCCGTTTCCCCTAATTCTTCTTTTAAAAATTAAGTGTTCTTTAATTTGTTACTTTAATATTCACAGAAAATACGGTATGTTACAACGGGCCCTACTAGTTAAGGCTTCCGACATTCACGCATATACCCTAGCCCCGCATAAGGTGAGAGGAGGCATTTTATCGTTTGTTATACCTTCTAGCTGACCTTATTAGATAATCTCCTTAGTCACTTACTACTTCCCGTAGGATAGGTGGCCATATCTAGCCCTTTTAATTTCCAGATTTTGGTAGGCCAACAAACACCTGTCATTTAAGACCCCTGAACTGAATAACTTATTCCCAGGTGGACTCTTTAACCCTAGTCAATTAGACTTCTAAGACCCAGGAAGAGGACTATAGGCGAAAGTTAATAGTTCGTCCCCCATTTTCCTTTAATGCCTTTCCCTTTTTGGGATAAAGTAGGCTACGTTATTAAGCCATTCCCGTTTAATTCCTTTATATGAAAATACTATACGTACACCATTTATTTTCGTCATGGGTTTATATGGTTAATAATATATTACATTTCTAACCTGCTAAGTCCAACGATATTTTTAATTATAAGTTTTATTAACATAAATAAGTAAAGTTATATTCCCTTTTTGACACCCATTTCTTTTTATTTCCTTTTTATTGCCCTTTATGATTCTAACGATCATATTTTCCTAAGGCAACTATTTATCAGTCCCAAGTTATCTATTGTTGCTCCCCAACGGATAATTTCTATTTTTATTCATTTATTTATTTATTTATTGCTTGGTTGACTAGTATATATATGTACGTATAATTTTACATACCAGGCCTCTCACATTAAGTTGACTACTTGTGGATGCTGGATATACCGCTCGGTTCCAAGCAGACTTCTATCATAAGTGAACTTAACCTCATGCCTTCGTACGATTATATTTATGCATTAGACCCCTCACATTAAATTGACTACCCGTGGTTGCTGAATTTCTTGATCGGTTCCGGGCAGGCATACACCACAAGTTGAGTTTAACGTCGTGTCTAAATGCGGTTATAATTTAAATTTCCTAATTGGGGTCCACAATAATTATCCTAATTGATTCTAGGAATTGTAACCATCTTTCCTATCACATTTATTTTTCCCAAATCAATATTGGTTATAGTGGTTATTCCCTTGTAGAAATTAATTATATTTATTGCCACAAATGGTCACCACAAATATATTGATTCAAAATGGATTATATTTACATATAATTCCATAATTGAACCTTATCCAACATTCAAACATTCCATACAATTTGTGTTTCACCGTTTTATGCTGATTTAGATGGATAATATGTATATATTCATTTTTATCTTTTTGTGCGGTCAATGTAGTTATTAATATTTATTTATTATTATTTATTTTTCAATGCTTATTTTTAAATTAATTATTTGGTTTAATCGATTGAACAAACATTCCCTCTTTATATTCAACCTTACCAAAAAGGTTTCAAGTCTCACAAGGTCCGTTAGCTAAAATCATTGTAAATCATGCCTATTTTAAATCACAAGAAATATATGTAATATATTTTTATTTTGGAATAGTTGATGCAAATTACATCCAAAAACATGTATTTATTTTTATATGTACATTTGCACCACTTTTCCCTTTTTAATTCTTTTTGTCATAATTCTTGAGATTCTAAAATAATGCCCCTTTATTTAAAAATGAGGAAAACAACATATTTTACCATGCTTAAGCCAAAAACACAACAATATTGAATGTAAACAAGGAATATTTCTTTTATTCTAACAATCACATAATACACAAATTCATCTTTTTGCCCAAATTTACATATTTTATATTTCAGCACTAAACTAAAGATCTGGAATATAACTGCAACAACTTTTATGTTTAATGGGACTGCTTTCTAGATCCATAGTGCTATGTAACATATACAACATATTTCATGGCATAACTTGTAGGTGTATGTCGGATATATATATATATATATATATATATATATATATATATATATATATATATATCCTGCAGTTTATATTATACATAACCGCAACTTATTATTTATCAATTTAAAACATATTCATAATCAGATCTGATGGTTATCACAATATTTAAATAAAAGATCTGATAGGCATAAAACATAGATTAGATTCAAACGAAATATATAAATCGTTATATCTGTATTAGTAGATTTCCCACTCACTTTATAGCTTCCAATTTCTCAGTTTTGAACATTTTTAGGCTTACAATCCACAAATTCTTATAAATCTACAGTTTATCTAGAAAAGGGAAAATTCTAGATCTGTAGAAATGTAATAAAATGGGAAGAGAGTGAAGAAATCTATCGTTGAGCATCCTCTTCCATCGAATATATTAATCTTTCCAATCCCATATAAATTTGATTTGGTATATGTATAAATATATTTTATTTAGAAATTAGGTTAGAAGAAGAAGAAAAGTGGCAGAGCTCTGCTGCCTTCATAGATTCGAATGGAAAAATAAAGAGTGAGCCTCTACCAATTTATTTATAAGGGTTGAAATGGCTTAGAACCGTCGGATTAGTTTTTAAGTTACATCCGTCCATCCATTATAATAATATAATAAAACAACACAGCAAAACCTAGCCCTCACTAGGCAGTTTGACGCCCAATAAGTCAACCCCCATGTCGACCGCCTGGGCATAAAACCGCCAAGATTGGCTGGGTTATATATGGTAAATTATTAATTAAATATTTGGTTCACTTATTTTCCGTTCGTTTTCGTATTTTATCCGTAACTGTTCCATACAGACTCTGTTCGCGAACTCCAGACATGAAAGTTGATCATAATTCTGAGATGAACGCAACAGTTAAAGTTTTGTTACTCAATTCTATCGTTTGCGGAAATTCCTAGTTTTCTAATTCTAATAATTAATTTATATTGCCAAATTTCCGGGTTGTTACACCAGTAGTCAAACTGAGTGAATAGTTTTAAAATGATAATCTCGATTGATCGAATACTTATAGTAATGAAAATAAGTGTGATGTTTTGAAAGATTCACGAAATGTTGAAGGAGCAATACTTTTGCTTGAATGTTCTTTTTCACAAGAGAAGAAAACGAAAAGGAAGAAGAAGAAGAAAAGGTTACACTGAAAATTTCCCTTGGATCTGTGAAACGACTCGAAATCCCTTTATCTCCGAAGAGATGGAAGAAGCCCGGATTGAGTCGAGAACATGACAATCAGAAAACAAACAGAAGAACATTTCATTGCTATTACAACAATTACACCAGAGTACAAGAATATAATAGAGTATGAATACATAATATACAGCAGAAAAATATCAGAGATTAATACACATTACATAGCAGAGGAAAAATAATACATAACACAAATGAAAGAAATACACGGATACAGAGCTTTCTGAATATAGTTCCAGCTGTAAAATAGGATGCTGTAAAGTAGAAATCTGCAAAACCAAAACTATTAGCTGCTCATATGGAAAATAGGGGCACCCGGAATTTAGGTTAAAACAATAAACTCCAAATTAGTCATAGGACTTGTGTGAGAACTAAAATAGTTATTAACTTGTTTTTAAAGCAGGGTAAATCAAGGGACCACAACGTATAACATGGAACGGGCTTACCCCTAGAATACCAGTGCATAAAACAAACAGCGCAATGCTAATTAAAGAAAATGAAGCTATTATAAGACTCAAGTCCTATCACATAATGCAACACAAGCCGGAGGATAGAGTTTTTCCTTATAATAGCCAAATATGCTAGGTACATATTTAAACAAATCATTTTGATATTACTATAAGTGTATAGTGTTAAAAACAATTTCAAATATAAATGTATCAATCATAGACATCATAGTGCCCCATCCCACTATGTCGCCATACTAGGCTCTACAATTAAAACCGAAATGTCTTATCGGAAATTGGATTCCATCTGTGAACCAAGGCAAGGGATCGTCCTTCTGATTCGACACAATCTAGCTCCATGTCTCAGGGTCAGAACGCATCGGCCCTTGGAGCATCAAGGCCGGTCCACACTTATGTTAGTGGATTAATAATTCCTGAACAATATGTTTCCCCACCGTATGGGGCATAAATCTGGTCAGTATATCGACCATACCATCCATTGGCCCCGTAGTGACTGATATATCCGAGGCGCCTTGCTATCCATCAAATAGTATGCAACATCCACATGAGTAAAATGTCTGGGCTCTTTACCATGACACCACTCCTAGCTAGAAAGAAACGCATATCCCCCCTGAGGTCCTCTCCTGTTTCTGGTTCACACCGGGGCTCACGAATTAACGTTATACATAAAGCTATGCTATTTAAAGCCATGCTTTGATCATCAACCACAAGACTCTTCTTTTCAACAAAAGCCTTGATCATTTGCATCTCAGCATGCCACATTGACAATTCACGCCATGCTACTGATGTCTATCGATATATAACCTCTAAGCTCGTATGTCTTAGAGAAGGGTGTTAAGCAAAAGAATAAATTTTCTGCCACTAAACAGATATATATTTAATAGAAATCAATCAACACAGAATAAAATCCAATGTCAGACACACATCCATTTAAAAGTTTGTTCTGGGTCTGAACGAAACCGGAGGCACCTTGTTCCTTTTCCCATATGTCCAATACAGAAGAGAGGTCCTCGCATATCCGGTCGATCTCCAAGTACATCTGGCAATCACCACTTATTACCTTGTCTTGGGTGTACAACCCAATCAAGACATCAGTAATCATCTAAACGATGTGAAGATCTCCAGTCTTCAATCACCGTCTTCATCGTCGACTTATCATCGTATCAATTATTCAGAATGGGATAAACCCGGTCTTTCCGAATAACTCGCGTATTTCATAAACAAGTGCTCTAAAAACACAACATAAACCTCATTCCAATCCAAAATATTCTTTTTTTCAAATATTATATTCACAATTTGTGATACGCCGTGTCCGTTAATGTCACTCACAAAGAGAATGCATTAAGTTTCGTGATGCGTTATAGGTAAACAAACACAGAATATTACAAGATAGATATATAGAATAGCAGCAGAATAAAAACTTTATTTATCATAAGATACCATGGTCCAAAAACATCACATGTCTGAAACATAAAAGCCCATTACAACATAAAAGTTATTGTCTTGTACTTCAAAAGTGCCAGAGTACATAAAAGAAATAAAATTCCCTAAGAACAAAATATAGCCATAGCAACAAGGATAGGAGCTTGACCCATACATATCAGCAGCTCCAGCAAAACAAGCAGAATCATGGTCAAGCCTGAGTGTTTCCTCCTTGAGAACCTTGGGGGCGGGGGGGGGGGGGGGGGGGAACGGAAGAAAGAAGAAGAAATAAAAAGGGATAGACATAAAGTCCGGCAAGTCTAGTGAGTTTGAGAAAGTAAATAAATAAAAGTAGCATGACAGGCATATAAAGTGGATAAGAGAGATCACTACATAAATGGAAGATGTGACAAGGTAGACAGGATAAGGTGTATATGCTTTTAATGATTACTCTGCACTATTACTAGTATAACCATAATGAGATGATCCCTTCCACTATAAAGTGGTAGACATAGGCATACATCCAAATTTACCCTAACCACTACCCTAGTCGATTGGCTCCCTACTCCGTAGATACTCTATGCCGGCCCCACGGTAGGATGCATCACATCCTAAAGTGGCAACCACTCACTGATATGCACAACTCCATATCTACAGGTGTCACGGTCGTCTTATCCTACTCTGCCTGGCTCATGCACGCACATGGCTTGGTTGGGTTGCGCCACCCACACCGTCCTCCACGTTTGGATCTCTTACAATTAGTCAGTAAGCGTTCCCCTTGTCCGCCTAGTACGGAGTACTTTGTTTGATACCTACTCCGGGTTAATGACAGAAATGGGTCCCACACAATATGATACAAGCTCTCTCCTTTGTCTTGTATTCCCCACTAAGTTTTCACTGACTATGTATACCATTAGGTGTCTTTAATTACATAGCCCTATTCATTTCTATCAGTTTTGCTTACCCTAAAAGGTGTCTTTAATTACATAACTTTATTATTCCCCCCCTCGTTATGTATACCACTAGGTGTCTTTAATTACATTACCCTAAAATATGTCTTTATCAGCTATGCTTACCACCCCCTCCTGATTTGTTTAACTCATCCATTATCCATTCAATTTTACTTAACCCTAACTTTAGCTCATATTCATACAATCCCTTATGGATTAGATTAGGTTAAGTAGTCCAATTTATTACCATGTCCATTTATGGTTTATAATGGGACAGACCTCCCACATTAGGCCTACAACTTGTGGATGCTGGATATGTCGGTCGAGTCCGGACAGTCTTGTTCCACAAGTTGGGCCTAACCTCGTGTCTTAGCCCAATTCGTATTCGCGCGCTTGGACCTCTCACATTAGGTTCAACATTAGTGGCTGCTGGATATGTCGGTCGGGTCCGGGCAGACTTCCACCACCAATGCACCCTAATCTCGTGTCATAAGTGCAATTACAATTTCTAATTGTAATTATTAAACATTCCATTTTTATCAAATTCTTACCTATGTCTTTATAGGTAATTATGTCCCACTTCCCCCTGTTGAATTATATGTCCAATTAATTATATCTATGCCTTATTAGGTATTTATGCCCATTTACCCAATTATTGAATTATACGTCCAACTCATGTTCACATTCAAATTATGCCAATATTAACCCTTTTCCCTCCTCGTTCCCTAACTAGCGTGCCCATAATTTGCGGCATGTATAGGCTAAATAATTGCCTAATCATAAACGATAAAAAGGGAAGGTAATGGAAATATGACAAAGGTGAATGTTCTAACATAACTAGTCATAAACATATACTAACATGGTGAACATATAAGCATTGATCTAATGAACTTGTGGCAGTTAACTAGTTGTAACATAGCAAAGGTGATAAGATGAACATGATAAGATCTAAATTTTAATTTAGATGTCCAACAAGTTCAGATCTAAAATGAGAAGCACAAGGGGATCCAAATAATAAAGTAGATTTGATTAATGATTTAGTTGTCCATATAATACAAACCTAATAGGTAAAAGTAGATCTAACAAATAAGGATTAAGATCTACATCATAGAATGCCCACATAATTCAGATCTAATAGATAAAAGTAGATCTAATACAAATAGGGGTACGATCTACATCATGGAATGTCCACATAATTCAGATCTAATAGATACAAGTAGATCTAACACAAATAGGGATTAAGATCTCCATCATAGAATGTCCACATAATTCAGATCTATAGATAAAAGTATATCTAACACAAATAGGGATTAAGATCTACATCATAGAAATTTAGATCCAAGTTATAATCAATCTAAAATGTTATATGTTCATAATTTACAATAGATCCAATATAATATATGAACAAATCCAAACTATAATCCTATCAAGTTTACTTTTAAATATTTAATTCTAAATGTAAATATACTCACTAAGTTTTGATTAGAAGATAGAACTAGAAGAGATTGGATCTTGAATCTCCAATTGATTTGCCTTTGTTGATAGTAGAAGATAACGGATCCAATTCAATTCAGATACCGGCAGAGTTTGGCCGCCATTGATTCTTTGTGAAGAAAACAAGAGAATTGAGGTATATTTATAGCTGCCAATGTCCAGAATTCGAATGCCACCTCAGCACCAAAGTGAATCAGGTCACGGGTCGCCACCCACTTGAAAAAGGCCTAAATACCCAAAAACCACTATGGGCGCACTTTACAGGTGTGCCAGTGCAAAATTTCTTTGGCGCACTTGTGAAGTGCGCCAGTTATCCCTGTTTTGATTTGTCAAACTTTTATCGTCTGTAGCTTCTTCATATATTATCCGTTTTACGCAAACCAGGTGTCTATCCTGACCAGAATTTCGAGACAGATGTAATGACGTAGTCTGTTTCCCTTAATTCTTAATATTAAATTAATTATTCTTTAATTTGTCCTCTTTGGTGTCGTTAAAAATTCGGGGTGTTACATTCTCCCCTACTCAAAGGATTTCGTCCCTAAAATCTGTAAGTTGAAAAGAATGTATCCTACCATCCATCATCCATTTACTCATCCACCAATCACTGGCATCCATTGTCTTTAAATAATTCTAATGCTTATATGAGTATATGCAAAGGTGTGTGTATATGTCTCAATACTAATGCGAAGATCAGGCGGTCTACTGATTCAGTTGACCTTCTTAATGCAATGTATGTTAGTGCCATGAATCCAATAAGTATGCAAATAATCCTATTATAACATGTAAGCTCTATATGTGTGCACACTCATTCATCCAAATGCAACATCCATATGTTAATTCATCCATTTCCATTCATGAATGAAAAGAAAATGCACACACGTTCATGTGCGATATGAGAGTGATTGAGCCAATCTAGTGCCTAATGTGTGTGTATATGCATCCACATGCAACCAGTAGCAAACACTTGCATCCACTTGCATCCGTCAAACATAACATGTCTCAAACACATGTTCACATCCATAGGATTCCTATCCAAAGGTTGAAAATACTATTGATAGGACATACTCAAATGATAGAAACAAGCATAGATAAAACTTTGGAAAAAGGAGTTAAGAACATACCCTCAAAAAGGAAAGGGTACGAAGCACGAATCTTCGGTCTCCCAAGTCGCATCCTCTGTGTTATCTCCCCATTGAACCTTTATCAACTTGATCTCCTTATTGTGTAGCTTCCTAACTTCTGATCCAAGAATACGAGTGGGGACTCGCTTGACTGTCTCCTCCCGTTCCACATATACCTCTTTGAATACACTCGGCTCAACAACTTCCGCAGTGTCATGTAAGCACTTCCGCAGATGAGAAACATGGAAAACATCATGAACACCGGATAGATTTGCTAGGAGCTTTACTCTATACGCCATTTGGCCAATCCTCTCGGTTATGGGAAATAGTCCCACAAACCTAGGTGCCAACTTCCCTACTGATCCGAAGAGAACCACATTCCTCAGAGGTGATACTTTGATAAAAACTAAGTCTCCCACTTCAAATTCGATGTCAGTCCTTCTCTTGTTTGCATAGGATTTGTGCCTATCTTGAGCTGTCTTCATTCGCCGTCGAATAAGGTCAATCTTCTCGGACGTTTCCCTAACTATATCTGGTCCAAGTAATAATCTTTCTGTAGATTCCCACCAACAAGTTGGTGATCTACAGGGTTGTATGTACAATGCTTCGAAGGGTGCCATGCCGATGCTAGCTTAATAACTGTTGTTATAGGTAAACTCTACTAGAGGAAGATGCTCTTCCCAAGTCCCTCCGAAGTCTTGGATACACAACCTTAAAAGATCTTCAAGAATTATGTTCACCCTCTCCGTCTGTCCATCGGTCTGAGGATAATAAGCGATGCTTAAACACAACTGTGTACCTAATGCTTCTTGCTAGCTCCACCAAAATTCACTGGTGAAGATGGGGTCGTGGTCACTCCTGATGCTAGAAGGTACCCCATGAAGACGAACTATCTCTCGGACATAAATTGCTTCCAACCATGGTGTTGTCCTCTTACTCTTAACTGGAATAATGTGAGCGCTCTTAGTGAGTCTATCTACCACAACCCATATAATGGTGTTTCCTTTCTTCGATCTAGGCAAACCATCTATGAAATCCATAGAGACGCTCTCTCATTTCCACTGAGGAACCTCCAAAAGATGAAGTAAACCACCGGGCTTCTTTTGCTCAGCTTTAACTTGCTGGCAAACTAAACATTGAGAAACAAATTCGGCCACATCTTTCTTCATCCCAGTCCAAAAGAAAACCCTTTTCTTGTCTCTGTACATCTTATCACCGCCTGGATGAATGGTCATCTTAGAATGTTGGGCTTCTTCTAGGACTGCCTTTATCAAGCATCCTGTTTGACGAACACAATGCCTTCCATCTCGTCGCAACCACCCCTTGTTATCTATGGCATATTTACTGAGGTGACTAGAAGTCCCCCCTCTTCTGAGCTTTTTCATGATGTCTAAAATCTGTGGGACACCTTGCTGCGAAGCTCTTATCTGATCCATAAGAGTTGGTCGTATTTCTAATGATGCAATCAAGTCAGGCAAAATCTCGATAGAGAGTTTAAAATCAAAAGTTGAGACGAACTCTAAGCTCTTCCTCTCCACGAACAAATGACTTAAGGCCATCCTCTGCTTACTTAGTGCGTCAGCCACCACATTACCCTTGCCAGGTGTATAAGCAGTCTCAAAATCATATGAAGCTAGGAACTCCATTCACTGTTGTTGCCTTAAATTGAGATCCTTCTGGGAGAACAAATACTTGAGAGATTTATGATCGGTGTATAACTCGAACTTCTTTCCAAGTAGACAGTGACGCCACGTCTTTAACGCGAATACTATGGCAGCTAGTTCTAAATCATGGGTGAGGTAGTTCTTTTCATGATCTCTCAACTGTCTACCCTCATAACATAGTACTTTCCCTTCTTGCATCAGAACCACACCAAGCCCTGTGCCGCACGCATCAGTGCAAACGGTAAACACTTTACTCGCATCAGGCAAGGTCAAGACTGGGGCTGTTGTAAGAGCCCTCTTTAAACGTTGGAAAGCAACATCACAGTCTATATCCCATGAAAACGCCAAGTTCTTCTTCGTTAGCCTAGTGAGTGGGGCTGATATCTTTACGAAGTCCTTAATGAACTTCCGATAATAACCTACCAACCCAAGAAAGCTTCTCACCTCGGTTGCATTTTTACGAATCTGCCAATCTTGCGCTGCAACCACGTTGGCGGGATCTACAACTATCCCTTCTTTGGAGACCACATGCCCTAAGAATCTCACCTCTTTTCTCCAAAACTGGCATTTGGAGAACTTCGCCTTAAGCTAATGCGTACAAAGAGTTTTCAAAACTTCTCTCAAATGATGGACATGCTCTTCTTCACTCTTGGAGAAGATCAAGATATCATCAAAAAGGACTACGACAAATTTGTTTAGGAACTCCCGAAACACCCTACTCATCAAATCAACGAAATAGGTGGGTGTATTCGTCAACCCGAAAGGCATAATTAGCCATTCAAAGCAACCATCCGGAGTCCTAAAAGTAGTCTTGTCTATACTGTCCTCAGCCACCCTCAACTGATGAAACCCCATGGCCAAGTCTAACTGAGAAAATACCAAGGCACCAACAAGCTGATCATAATTCGCGAGAGCATGCACCCGCCCTCCAGAAGTTCCTGCCCTTTGACCTTGCCTCGGTGATCCCCGTTTCTTCGGGCACTCTTTAGCAAAGTGTCCAACTTCTCCGTAATTAAAGCAAGTGTTCTTCCTTCTCTTACGGTCTTTGATTAAGTGACCTTCCTTCCCAAAACTGTCACATTTCATCTTATCCTTGCCCTTGCCATTCTTGCCACCTTTCTTCTGGTGGTGTTGTTGCCCCTTCCGGGCCCACACCTTCTTATTTTGCGATGTTTCCTCAGCCTTTACTTCCTTCTTTTCTCCCTTATCTTCCTCATGCATTAGGGTGATATCGTCAAGCTCTTCAAAAGTGGCCCTCATTGGAATATGGGACAAGGCTAACCCATGTAGAGGTTCATTCATCCCTTTAGCAAACCATAAAGCTCTTTTGTGCAGCGTATCCACCAACTCTAACCCGAACCTTGCTAGTTGGTTGAATTTGTTCACATACTCTTTCATCGTCAAGTTTCCTTGTTTGAGCGCTAAGAACCTCTCCATCTACATGCTTCTCTCAACTTGGGAGAGAAATTTCATTTCAAAGCACTATCTAAGATCTTCCAAAGTTTCCACTGGACATCCAGCATGGGTGACTTCCCACCAAAATGTGGCTTCGTCTTTCAGCAGCCAAGTAACTAACTAAATCTTCTTTCTATCCTCTACTTCAAAGATTACGAACAAGTCCTCGACCTCCTTGAGACAATTTCGCACTTCTACGAATGTCTCGTTCCCATGGAATGGCTTCCCTCCCATAGCAAAGAAGTCTTTACAGATATTGGCGAAGTTATCTGCTCTTGGAGGGGGAGGAATGACTGGTGCAGCTGGGGGAGGAACGTTTCCTTGGCCTTCGGAAGGCGTCGTGGCCTCCAGAAACCTTCAGAACCATCCAGGTATCGTAACGCCCTCTGGGGTATTATGAGTGTTTTGTTCCCCAGATATGCTAAAAAGAAAAAGGAAGAGATTTAGACAAAGAACCGAAGGGTATTACATATGGCTTTTTGGGGAATGTTTTTCGAAACAAACTTTTCTTTTTGAAAATACATTCTTTTAAAACCATTTCGAAAAATAATTTTCAAAAACTTTTATCTAGTCTGCTTACCTTCAGCTCTGATACCAATACCAAGTTTGACACCCCACGTCCGTTAATGTCACTCATAAAGGGAATGCATTAAATTTCGTGAAGTGTTATAGGTAAAAAGAAACAAAATATTACAAGATAGATGTATAGAATAACAGCGGAATAAAAACTTTATTTATCATAAGATGCCTTTGTCCAAAAACATCACATGTCTGAAACATAAAAGCCCATTACAACATAAAAGTTACTGTCTTGTACTTCAAAAATATCAGAGTAACTAAAAGAAGTAAAATTCCCCAAGAACAAAATATAGCCATAGCAACAAGGATAGGAGCTTGAGCCATACATATCAGCAACTCCAGCAAAATAAGCAGAATCACGGTCAAGCCTGAGTGTTTCCTCCTTGAAAACATGGGGAGGACGGAAGAAAGAAGGAGAAACAAAAAGGTCCAGACATAAAGTATGGCGAGTCTAGTGACTTTTAGCAAGTAAATAAATAAAAGTAACATGACATGCATATAAAGTGTATAAGAGAGATCACTACATAAATGGCAAGTGTGATAGGTAGACAGGATAAGCTGTGTATGCTTCTAATGATTACTTTGCACTATTACTAGTATAACCAGAATGAGATAATCCCTTCCACTATAAGGTGGTAGACTTAGGTATATGTCCAAATGTACCCTAACCACTACCCTAATTGATCGGCTCCCTACTCCATAGATACTCTATGCCGGCCCCACGGTAGGATGTATCACGTCCTAAAGTGGCTACCCCTCACTGATATGCACAGACCCATATCTACAGGTGTCACGCTCATCTTATCCTCCTTTGCCCGGCTCATGCACGAACATGGCCCGGTCGGTTTGCGCCGCCCACACCGTCCTCCATGTTTGGATCTCTTACAATCAGTTAGTAAGCATGCCCCTTCTCCGCCTAGTACGGAGTACTTTGTTTGATACCTACTCCGGGTTACTGACTGAAATGGGTCCCACACAATATGATACAAGCTTTCCCATTTGTCTTGCATCCCCCACTAGGTTTTCACTGACCATGTATACCACTAGGTGTCTTTAATTACATAGCCCTATTCATTTCTATCAGTTATGCTTACCCTAAAAGGTGTCTTTAATTACATAACTTTATTATTCCCTCCGGTTATGTATACCACTAGGTGTCTTTAATTACATAACCTTATCGGGTTAAGTTTGTGGGCCTATATGTAAATATTACCCACCCCCTCCAGATTTGCTTAACCCATCCACTGTCCAATCAATTTTACTTAACCCTAACTTTAGTTCATATTCATACAATTCCTCATGGATTAGATTATGTTAAGTAGTCCAATTTACTACCATGTCCATTTATGGTTTATAATGGGACAGACCTCCCACATTAGGCCTACAACTTGTGGATGTTGGATATGCCGGTCGGGTCCGGGCAGTCTTATTCCACAAGTTGGGCCTAACCTCATGTCTTAGCCCAATTCGTATTCGCGCACTTAGACCTCTCACATTAGGTTCAACATTAGTGGCTGCTTGATATGCCGGTCGGATCCGGGCAGACTTCCACCACTAATCCAACCTAACCTTATGTCATAAGTGAAATTACAATTTCTAATTGTAATTATTAAGCGTTCCATTTTTATCAAATTCTTACCTATGTCTTTATAGGTAATTATGTCCCCACTTTCCCCCTTTTGAATTATATGTAAAATTAATTATGCATATGCCTTATTAGGTATTTATGCCCATTTACCCAATTATTGAATTATATGTCCAACTCATGTTAACATTCAAATTATGCCAATATTAACATTTTCCCTCCCCGTTCCCTAACTAACATGTTCATTATTTGTGGCATTTAAAGGCTAAATATTAGCCTAATCATAAACGATAAAAAGGGAAGGTAATGGAAATATGACAAAGGTGAATGTTCTAACATAACTAGTCATAAACATATACTAACATGGTGAACATATAAGCATAGATCTAATGAACTTGTGGCAGTTAACTAGTTGTCACATAGCAAAGTTGATAAGATGAACATGACAAGATCTAAATTTTAATTTAGATGCCCAACAAGTTCAGATCTAAAATGAAAAGCACAAGAGGATCCAAATAATAAACAATATCTGATTAATGATTTAGGTGTCCACATAATACAGACCTAATAGGTAAAAGTAGATCTAACAAATAAGGATTAAGATCTACATCACAGAATGTCCACATAATTCAGATCTAATAAATAAAAGTATATCTAATACAAATAGGAATATGGTCTACATCATATAATGTCCATATAATTCAGATCTAATAGATAAAAGTAGATCTAACACAAATAGCGATTAAGATCTACATCATTGAATGTCCACGTAATTCAGACCTATAGATAAATGTAGATCTACCACAAATAGGGATTAAGATCTACATCATAGAAATTTAGTTCCAAGTTATAATCAATCCAAAATGTTATATGTTCATAATTTACAACGGATCCAATATAATATATGAACAAATCCAAACTATAATCCTATCAAGTTTACTTTTAAATATTTAATTCTAAAAGTAACAATACTCCCTAAGTTTGGATTAGAAGATAAAACTAGAAGAGATTGGACCTTGAATCTCCAACTGATTTGCCTTAGTTGATAGTAGAATCTAAGGGATCTAGTTCAATTCAGACACCGGCAGAGTTTGGCTGCCATTGATTCTTTGTGAATAAAACAAGAGAATTGAGGTATATTAATAGCTGCCAATGTCCAGAATTCAAATGCCACCTCAGCCCTAGAGTGAATCAGGTCACCAGTCGTCACCCACTTGAAAAAGGCCCGAATACCCAAAAAACCCTATGGGCGCACTTTACAGGTGCGCCAGTGTGAAATTGCCTTGGCGCACTTGTGAAGTGCACCAATTATCCCTTTTTTCATTTGCCGAACTTTTATCGTTCGTAACTTCTTCATATGTTATCCGTTTTATGCAAACCAAGTGACTATCCTGACTAGAATTTTGAGATGCACATAATGACGTAGTCTGTTTCCCTTAATTCTTAATATTAAATTAATTATTTTTTAATTTATCCTCTTTGGTGTTGTTAAAAATTAGGGGTGTTACCCAATTTTAACCAAATTACGGTTTTCCGAACTAGTCAAGATTAGCGAACCTTACCGAAGAAATCGTTTATTTTATTTCCCAATCCCAACTTATTCATCCCATGGAGCAAAACTAGTAGCACTCCATATCTAACACCCATGATGTTATCGGTAAAATTAATTACCATTTAACGTTCAAATCTATGTAAAGATTTAACTATCGCCTAGAGTAAAACTGGTGGCACTCCATTCTTGATCATTTCCCAAATTTAATAATTTAAATTATCACATTCACATTTCAGTCTAATTAAAGATTCATTAAAACTTCACTTAGTTTTAATCTTCCAAAAATCATTACTTAATGATTATTCAAATTTAGGATATAAATCCTGTCGTTAACTGGGTTAAATGACCAATGTCAGTTAAAACACAGTTCACGATAAACCTTAAAATCATATTCCATGTGGAATCTTCACGGAAAGCAGATCAATATATATAATTGATATAAATCTCCGTATCAAACTAATAATATAAATGGAATAACGACAAAGCCTTTTTAAATTCTATATATATTAGCGGTCTTCCTTTACAGAAACTCATCTCGATTATTACCAAATCGAATTCCATTCAATTCCAATTTAATATATTAAATTGGAAAACTTTATTTTTGAAAATTTCCATTAAATATTAATAAAATGATTTATAAATTCCAAATCATCTCTTCATTGTTAATTGGGTTAAAGAACGAATGTTATTTAAAACACCATTCACGATAAACCCCAAAATCCATTTTTCAATTCAATTCTAATTAAATATTAATTAATTGGTAAACATCTCTAAATCTTATTTAAAAGATTTATTCTTTCCTCATCGGGGTTTAAGACCAGCGTTAATAAAGACACCATTCACGACAAACCCAAAATCCAATTTGATATTAAATACAAGGCTCTGATTAGAAATTATATCGGCTTATATTCAATACCAAATTCTGAAACCAACAAATATCGTATTGGGAATAGCAAATTATATATATCTCAAATTCCTCCACTATATACATATAATCACGGAATCCAATATCAAATATTTCGAAGATCATTTCCATTCCAACCCATTCCAATATATTCATTGGAAAATTCTGCTAATTTTAAAATCCTTTTTCAATTCTAATTTATTTATCTAAAAATCGTTGGATTTTCTATTCTAGTTATTAACAAGTTCATTTCGATAAAAAATATTTTTTATCTTTTCAAACCTGGAATTGTTCACCCAAAATTGTTCCAAATTATTTATTATGATTTTACATAATTTTTCCATATTTTTAATAATTTTATTTAGGCCATTACAGTCGGTTTCCAATATCGGCCAACGAACTACATCCATAACGACCTTTTTTGAATTTGATTTGGACATATCTTAAAATCCGATAATTCAAATTTAAATCTCTTATATTCGTTGGAAAGCTCTTTTCGATACGAACCCAATTTCCAGTTTTAAGAGAATACGACCGTCGGACCTCCTATAATGTCAATTCGAAGTCAATGGTCGAAATTCGCGAACGGTTGCTGCGCGGTGCGTTCTATTCAGGCCATTTAATATAAATAATGTATATTATATATATTTCGTCGATTTCCATTTAAAACGTATTTTATAAATCATTTTAAAAACGATTCCATCTTCATTTCGATTTTGAATCAAAACTGCATATTTCTTTATAAATTCATTTTAAATTCATTTTAAAACGATTTGAATCTCATTTCAATTTTTAAATCAAAATTGAATATTCCTTAATATATTCGTTTTAAATTCATTTTAAAACGATTTCAATTTCATTTCAATTTTCAAATCAAAATTGAATATTCCATATCATTATAATATTAAAATGATAGTATTTTTAAAATATCATATTTTGAAATCCATTCTTTTCAATATTCAATATAAAATGAATAAAATCGATCGATAAACCCGTTCGGGTTAAAATGGCATCTAACTACTTAACACGGCTTCACATTTCAATATTTCCGTGTCCATCTAAAAATCGGGCATCGAAATCACATTTTAATTATTCATTGAATATTATTTTAAAATATTCGTTAATTCTGAACTGGAATCAGACTCAATCAATGACCATATAATTTCAGTTATATGGATTTCATACATAACACGTATACAACAATAATTATAAACAATCACTAAAAATTCATACAACATCCAGAGCGCATTTTATAACGCTTATACAGTCTGTCAACCTATCGATTGACATATCACAATTATTAGGAACAGTGTGTGTCAAATATTGTCCCAATACCTATGTGGGGTATTCCAACAACAAATACTGATTATTATTTGTGAAGTTGGGCGATGTGCAAAATAGTATTGTCCCAATCATCATCAGTTAAATAGGTGTACATAAACAAACCGTTCGGCTTGTAAATGAATATTTATTTTATTTTCTTTTCATGATAATTTTATATAAATAATTTTATATACAACAATATCAACCAATTACAATCCCATCACAGTCCAAACAAACAATCAACCATGTTTTGTACAAAAATAGTGTCAGGTGCTAGTAAGCACTGCCTGCAACCTATTATATAATAACAGTAAAATAATTTCAGTGAAAAGGAGTTCTCACCTTTGGTTTCCACTCCATCATTCTTTAATTGAACGGTTTGGATTCTGTTCGCTTCCAGTCGGTTCCATCGCAATCTGTTTCACGCAGTTTATATTAAAAATCACATTTTTAATACAGCGCTATATATTTATAAAAATTACCTTTCTAAAACAATATTTTTCATATAAAAAATATGACTTTTAAATAATGCTATATATATTAAAAATCATATTATAATTCTATGGTATATTATATAAAAATCGTATTTTTATTCTAAGTCATTTGTAATAAGAAACAATATTTTTATATTTTTGAAACCATGTTTTTTAGAAAAAATCCTTGCTATTTATATAGTAAAAATCATATTTTTATAATGCTATTTAAATAATAAAAATAATATTTTTATTAAAGCTATTTATATAAAAATTCATATTTTTAAAACAAAGTATTTTAGATAAAAACAATGTTATTTTATGTTTTAAAAACAATGCAATTTTGTTTTAAAAACAATGCGTATATATATTTTTTAAAAACAATGTGTATAATATATAAAAATTACATTTTTACAACAATGTAATTTATTTTTAAAAAAAATCTGATTTTCATATAATTAACGAATAATAAAGTAAAATTAAACCTCTCAGTATTGCTCCAGCATCTCACTTGAACTCTAGGGTTCTGTATTCTGCCACCTACAGTCGTCGAGCCGCCGATCAGGAGTTGCCACGAGGAGCTCCTACGCAAGGCGCACCCTCACCCACAACCGCCGCTAGCTCGGCCTCCTCTTTCGCCATGAATTCGAGTTCGAACGTGCTGACTTTGAGAAGCAATTTCCTCCTCCAAACGAAACAATAATCCCTCAAACTACCCTAAATTTGAAGACAACAGAAAATGGTACAATTTTAGTTTAGGAATTTTTTTATTTCATTGTATAAATTGAGAGTAAAATGAGGGGAAAGGATCGAATAGTTTCCGTCGTGGGTTTTTGGAGAGCTAGGCGGGATGGAGGTTTGGCCAAGAGAGAAAATAAAGAGGGTTTGACCGTTTTTAACCTTATATATATTTTAATTTATTTTGAATTTAATTCCAAAAATCTTGGTTTATTAATCCGATCTCCAAATCAAACCCAATGACTGTCAGCCTTAGCTAAGTACACCCATTCCTAACATAATGGAATATGTTTCTAAGCCTATTTGACTATTTCAGTCAGTTTTTCTTTAAATTAAAATATAAATCAATATATTGAATTTGAACATACATTTTAATTTACCGTGGCCACATACTAACTCCAAAAATCCCAGAAAAATAAATCTAGCTATTTTTTGATAATACGGTCCTAACAAAACTAATTTCGTTGAATTTGGAGGCCGTTTGAAGAATGGCTAATTTCCAGTCGATTAAATTCAAACTTGAATTACCAAACACGTTTAAATTCACCACGCTTACATATTAATTCCTAAAATTATGAAAATTGGAATCTAGCTATAGTTTGACATTCCTGATCCAACAAAAGTAGTTTCATCAAAAACGGAGGTCGTTTGCAAAATGGCTATTTTTAAGGGCTATACAGTATATTAAAAAAAATTCCATAGCGACTATTCTGAATTTTAAATTGGACATAACTTTCAATTTATATTATGAAATTTATATTTTTCACTTTCTTAGAAAGATATTGTTAAACAGATTCAAATATTTCTTGTTTCATCCAATTCCGATTTAAAATGAATTCTATACATTCAATTGAAATTTAAAATCGAATTTTCAAACTACTACACCATTTCAGGCTCGTTTTATAATTAAAATAAATTTATACATTCTAACTTCGATTAAAATAAATTTTTAGTCGTTATTATTTAAAATAAATCATTTTAAATATCCAAAACCCATTAAAATAGCTAAAATAAAAATTTTAAATTGATTCTGAAAATCCGGGTTGTTACAATCTGGGCCGCACAAATAGCTGTGAATTAATGGATCAGATCCTTCCCAAGAGACTTAAAGGTGAAAAACCTACGTGCTCAGAGCCGTACAATACGAAGACCAAAAGGTGATGACTTGAAAAGTCAATAATACCTATTCACTAAAGGGGCAAATGTTACTGCCAAATTTAACACTGAATCCTGCTGTCGGTGAAGGGGTATCGGACCGCGCGCAACCAGCTCAAAAGAATGATCCAAAAGCATAAAAGAGATGAGTTGGTCAATAGGCTATTGGCAACAACCAAAGGGAGGAAAGCATGGTACCGATTGGAAAGGTGACAGCAACCAAGCAATGCCGACACGGAAGGTCATCTACCACTACTACAAAAGTAGGCATATTCGACACAAGTTTTATGTGGCCTTAGATCAAAAAAGTGTTGCATTTTCCCCTTTTTCCAAATAGGCAACACACGAAGGGCATGGCATCCCCGGCCGTTGCCTTAGCCCTCTAAGGCAAAGCTTTAGCACATCTACTGCCATGGAAAGAAAGTGTTGCATTAGAGATGTAATGCAACACTATTTGCATGTAATGCAACAATATTCAGCGTTGCTTGAAAATTAGTTAGATCCTGGCTTCCAGTCAGGATAGCGAGGCCACGTCAGCTTTCCATGTTAGCCGCCTACGTGTCACATGACACGTCGGCTCTCCACGTCAGCTGCACACGTGTCACATGCCACGTCAGTTGTGGTGTCTACGTGCCATGTGAAATTACTACTATTTTATGTAATGCAACACCACTGTATTATGGAATGCAACAACATTATACTGAAATACAACATTAGGAAAAAAGTAAATGCAACAGTAAAAGAAAGCAGATACAACGCTTTAATTATAAATTTTGCAATATCAGTTTTGTACATATAAGAAACACATCCATTACATTCATCATCACATTCAAACCTTCCAAAACATTCATCATCACATATGATACCAATTCTTTAAATATAACACATACGATCAAATACATAATTTAAAAGTAGCAAAAGTGCTAACACATACCACATTCAATACAAGTGCTAACAAATACGATCAGTGTGCATTCTACAAAGTAGCAATGCCATGAACCAGAAACTGTATCTCTCTATGTCCTTTCAGGTCCTCCACTTGCCGGATGTATCTCTCATCGTCATTTCAGATCCTGTAATTTGAATTTACAAGTTCTTTCATAAGTTCATATGTATTGTGTGCATCTGTGCATTTGGCTATCTAATTAACTTATAAATCTTACGCATACAATTATAATAGTTGACCATTCACCATTGGTCACTCGAGCCACCTCAGAATTTAGTATGCTTCGTCTTTTGTGCAAGCATTTCCAGTTCACATATTTACCTGACACCATCCATTGGGTCCCTCGCACATCCTTTCAAGCCTCAGAACATCATCATCTCCATATCCCCAAAACCCAATCTTTGAAAGTTCAAAAAAAAAAAATTCAATGGAGGACTCCTCTCTGTACATCACTGCCACCATTATTAAGGGACATTGGAATTTTGAAGCTGTGCGTAACGTTCTTAAGGTGACTCTCAATCATAATTCGTGGCCTATATTGGTAATACCCAATAACTCTTTTGTAGTATCGTGCCCATCTTATAGTAAGCGTGATCATGCGCTATGTTGAAAGTTTTTACGAAACCTGGTGGTGCTATTTACCTACAAGCATGGTCTGATGAAGAATTTGAGCCTGAACCAGCGTTAGAAGTGGAATCATGGGCTAAAGTTGATGGCTTTCTCGAGCTCCTAAAGAGTAATGTTCCCGCTTTGAAGAAATGCCGAAGTTAATGGTAGGTGTGCTTAAAATTGACGACAGTAACTAGTCTCAGTATGACCATACATCTTTCTACCTGAAAATGCAATTTTATGAAGGTATTGGCAATATCAATACTTTTGCTGCTCAAATCAATAACAAGGTTTACTTCATTAAGGTTCAGCGCTGTACCCATGCTCATCCTAGAACAAGGCCTGAACTACTTTTTGTGAGCAATAGCGAGGAACAGGTGGTTCCATATTTGCGTCATTACGATTGGGAATGGGAAATGGATTCAAAAGAAAGATTTGATGCAATGATACAAGAAGCTACTGTGCTACCCCCCTTGCCAAGCTTATTTCCTGAAGCCACCCATGACATACAGGTTGATAACCAAGCCCCAATGAACCAGAGAAATGATTAGTGGGTAGATTTGGAAGTTGATCAGGATTATGATCGGCCAAACTACCGCACCCCTTGTTCTGATGTTGTGGGTCCATCACATGCTGCGGGTCCATCATATGCGGCTGCTCACTTCAGGTTGGCTCTCCCATAGCCGCAAAGCCCCAACGAGTCCGTTGGAAGTTCCACAGCCCCACAAAGCCCTGATCTTGTATGAACTGATGCTACTATAATATCATTTTTTGGATGTGTATGTATTAAGTTAACTTTATGATACTTTTGGATGTGGATGTGTAAAGCATGAATTGATGTCGCCTTATGATGCTTTTGTTGCCTTATGATACTTTTTTGTATGAATTCTTTATGACACATAGTAAGGCATAATAAGGATGAAAAACTAAGCATACGCTTCCAAAATCAAATGGAAAATACATGTGCATGTAGCAAATTAGATATGGGTGAATGACTCTTCCGGATTGGGAAAATGGTAGTTTCCAAAGCCTCTACACAAACACACCGTAGTGCTACACATGTATCTGTATCACAAAACCTCAAGCATACAATTGTATGTCATTTTTTGGATGTGTATGGTATGAACTGATGCTTCCTTATGATACTTTTTTGTATGACTGCTCTATGATACGTAGTAAGGCATAATATGGATGCAAAACTGAGCATACATTTCCAAAATCAAAACATTGAAATTGGTAGTTTCCAAAATCAAATGGAAAGTACCTGTGCGTGTAGCAGATTAGATACGGGTGAACGACTCGTTCAGATCGGGAAATTGGTAGTTTCCAAAGCCTCTACACAAACACACCACAGTGCAAACACACCGCAGTGCTACACATGTATCTGTATTACAAAACTTCAAGCATACAATTATATGTTAACGTAAATGAACGCAAAGTGCAAATCAATTTTGACGGTAAAGTCCTCATTCCTTAACTAGCTCGACCTCTATAATAAACCAATGTCTTTTTCATGCCAATAGCCCGGTTCTCATGGCCCAAAAAGGTACCACTCAGTTGGGTGAAACCAAAATCTTGATGGCAAACCCAATGGCGCTATCTCATTTTTTGGGTTTATTGCTGGGTATAATTTTCAAATAAAACTCAGCATAATCCCAAATTCCAAATCAATGGTCAAAGTGCAACTAATTACTCATAATCTAATCTTTCACCGACTAATCACTCACAAGCGAACGGGTTTTCCTAAGTTTGGGATGTCCAAGCAATTAATTACTCATAAGCGAATGGGTTTTCCAAAATGTAACAAATGAACTAATTACTAATTACTCATAATCCAGTCTATAATAAGCGCAACTAATTCACAGTGCTATACAAACTGAACCTGAGGGAAAAAACCGGCGATGTCAACGCCCTGAGCAATCAAAACTAGAAAGCTTTTCAAAGCTTCAACCTTTTTGGGATAAAATTTGCTGTCGAGGAGAAGAGTGATACTGACGTGAATTTATGTTTAAATTTTTGTCAATAGAAAAAGGAGGAAAGAATGATTAGATGATAGAGAAGAAGAATGATTTGTGACCAGATTGTTTTTACATTATTTTGTGAAGGGAGAAGATTGCTCCAAAACTTCGTCAAAAGAATGCAATTACGTGGCTGTCATTGATTGGATGATGGCTAACGTCTAGAATCATCAGAACAATAGATGGTTTGAACCGTTGGATTAATCTTGCATCTACGGTTGGGGTTTTTATATGTTGATAACGTGGATCACTAAGCTGGATTGTGTATACATAATGCTATGCTTTTAACTGGTGTTGCACGTCAAAACACTAGAATTCCCACCGCAACAGTGCATTCACGTATAATGCAACAACATATGCATATTGTTGTAGAAGATCAAAGAAAGCATAGCTTTCGCCACACTTTTCATGCAACGCACATAAATTAGTATCGAATATGCCCACTTTTGTAGTAGTGTACATGGGATCGGTTCAGAAAGCATAACACACGAAGTGGGAGATAAGAAAAGAACGGCAAGAGCCAGAAACCTATGACTCAAGTCCCAAAACCAGGATAGAATTCTGTATCTTCTGAAATGACAAGAAGCACCAAGACAGGTAGAGTAAAACGAAGTGCTATCGATACTAATTGACTTAGTGTCGATAAAAATGGAGATAAAGATGTCAAAGTCAAGGATAACATTCCAAAAGCTAGCTGTCGGAGTCAACACTTGTCGGACACCGAGACACAACATTAGCCATCATTATGTATCAAGAGTGTGCTTCCGCAAGACCGAGACCAGTTCCAAAGACTCACTTAATGTAAACCATAGCTTATAAGAGTAAGAGATATCCACACTAATTTGTTTAGTTTCGATACCGAAAGAGGAGAAGGTCTTGAGGTCCTGAGAAGCTAAAGCACGAGAGCAAACACTATGAGAACTTGAAACTAGAACTCGTTGTTGAAGGTCGAAAGCATATCCTAAAGCTATCTACACCAACTGACTTGGTGTCAGTACATTGTGAAGAAGCAATAGCCAAGTTAAGCTCCTAACTCCAAGACTGGCATACCGAGAGCAATGTTAAATCCGATAGCAATGTTAAGAAGAAATAAAGGCGGTCGAAACCAAGACAATTGGAACCAAAAGGTGTGAAGCAGCCGACACCATGCTACTGCATCCAAAAGAGGCTATTGTTGAGCCAATGACACAAAGGGGTCCGATTTATCTATGAATAAGACCCCAGGGTCATAGTTTAAGGGACTTTCTCATTCTCAATACTTGTAATCCTTTTCTTAGAGAGTAAACCCTAATTTCTAAATCGATTTAGGAATTTTACTTACGAATTTCTATGTATTCAACAAAGTGAACAATAAAGAGAGAATCAGCACTTGAGATTAATTTCAAGAATTTACTTAATGCTCATGCTAATGATATCTTCAATGCTTCTCTATGGATGTGTTTCCTACATAAGTCAAACTACCTGACATACCCTTCTACAAACCGTTTAGCCTTCTAACTTGTATTGCGCTTAGGGATCTCTCGTCCTAAGGTCACTATTGGTATTTGAGTCTCGTAAGCGTGATACTCACCCTTTAAGGGAACAATAACTAATCTTCAGGCTCTAGACCTTTATATCTATGAAAGCGTGAGCCAACTCAAGCTTGTAGAAGCAAAATCACACCTTAATTCACCAAGGTCCACTACCATAGACCAAATTCTGTTATTAACGAAAAATATCATTAACAAATGTTATGCTTGCTTGTGTTATATTCTATGGGTAGGCTATCGACATTGGGTACAGAAGAGAAATGGGGATTGGAAATACTATTCTAACTGGTATTTATTTCTGCTGTTTTGAGTAGCATATAATTATGTGCTAACTCTTTGGTTGTAGGGGCAGGTCTGTGAGACTTGAACATTCTATTATCATATTATTTTTGTTTACCTACTGTTAGTTATATATCGCTCACAATAGACTATTGTCTGACTTTAGGTTTTATGTTTATTCTTATTACCTTGGGGGAAATCACTGATGTTCTTGATGAGTAGACTGAGTAACAGGTGATAGGTTGGTGATGATGATGTTTTGCAGCGACGAGTTGGTGGCAAGAATATCACTATTCCTCTATTATTTGGCTATTTGGACGATTTTCGCTGTTTTTTTATATTTTATAATCCGATGGGGGATGTAATGAAACATGATATACTTAATATTCTATTACTAGGATGTATTGTACTTGATATTTTTATTGCGATGGGATTTCCAACTTTGTGGTCACGACCCAAAATTTTATGATAATAAAATAGGATATTCAATTAATTTAAATATCCAATTAATGGATTTTCATACATTAATAACTTTTGTTTAAAATATTTAAACAATACTGGAACAAATATGATTTCTGTCGAAAACGATAAGAAATCAGTTTTTGGTAAAATTCGAATTTTTCAATAATTGCGAATGATTTTGGATAAGTACAATTATTTATCCAAATACCTAAGAATATGAAATAAAATAATTTATTTTTTGAAATAATACGAAGTAATTATGACATTGTCGGTGAGGTCGTAATAAGCAATATTTGAATTATTGACATTAACCATTCATTTTATATACTATAAAATGATAAGAACTAATATATAATGATTTATAAATATTTTATGATGATTTATAAGAACTTACAATCATGTTTAAAGAAGTAATAACAATTGTTATGTTATTCGGTTTTTGGGAAGCATAACTCAGCAACACTTTTGAATGATCAATTCAAAGGATTTTATAATCAATCATATGGATCTTAGTTAATACAAGATAATTAAGATGTGGTTTATAAAATTTATTTGTAATATTATTAAATATTATAATATAATGGATATTTTGATCATGAAGTATACAAAAATATATACCGAAACACGTACACAGAAGCACACGAAGTACAGGAAACCTACCAACAAACCCCTACTATCAAGTTCATCATCTGTTAGTGTCACATGGGGTTGTCTTAATACATGTGGCTGCCATGTGCAATATGTAAGGGGGTGTGGGAGAGAATGTAGTGGAAATGACTTGAGGTAATGGTGCTTAAGAATGAAATGATGTTTCGTGATGGTTTTTGCAAAATATCTTAGATATTTTCTAACCTCCCCACTTCTACATACATCCATCACCTCTCCCTTTCTATTTCCTTTTCATTTTTGTTCCTACCTTCTCTAAACTCATTAAACGAGTCATAAGAAATATCAAAACAAAGAGGAGAGGTGTTAAAACACAAGTAATGGTAGAAGACTCTCCTACCACCAGAGACACTTGTGCAACCAGGAATGTGGCTTGGGAGGGCTAAGGCCGTATGTTATAAGTGCGAGGTCATGGGTTTGAGTTCGAGGCCGAACTAAATACGTTGGAGGAGTAAGGTGGAAGTTAGGTTTTGTGTCGGAGGCTCTGTTGGATGAGATCTAAAGCGTAGGCGAGCATATGGGGTAAGAAATCACAGTTTTGGTTAGCCTTGAAGTTAATATTTGGTCACATGCTTGTTAATACTTGTTTATGATGCTAATTTAAAGTTTATCAGGTCAATTTACAAGTTTGTTTAATGTCTGAGAAGTTTGATGGTTAAATAAGAAAGTTAGAAAGCAAACAAGTTAATATAGTTTGATTTGGAAAAACAAATAAGGAACCTTTGCTATGGTTTAGATCTACATTTTATACACGTTAATGTGAATGCTTGCTTAATGTTTGAAGTTGTGTATAGTTTGGATGATGATGGTCAAGTTTACAAAAAGTTAGCAAGCTAGTTCGAGAATTATCAATATAAAAGCTGGATGGTTTAAAAACCAATTCAAAAGGTTATGATGATGATTGTTTGATGATTTGTTGGACACAGATATTAAGTTACTAATATTGTATATGCAAGCCATAAATAATTCACGTCGTTAAACACAAGAATAGAACATTCTCTATTTGACCTAAAAAGGTGATTATTACTTGATTAAATCCTCGAAAACCTAAAAAGTGTCTGGTTTGGGAATTTGTATAAAATTCTCTAAAAGTAATTTTATAGATAGTTTTGCTCATACAGTCCTACTACCGGACAAACTAATTATCATGAACATTTGATAAGAAAATAAGATCTTTTGTTGAGAGATCATTACATAAACTTTTGGAGAAAAAGCTCGGTTTTAGAAAAGGAACATTTAACTTTCGTAAAACTAATTCACGCTTCACAAATTGAGTCAGAAAGTTACGAAATCAATTGATAAATTCATTATAAATATTATGAAGTAAATTTAAGGAATAAAAAGGGAATTTTACATGGCAATAATTTCCGATTTCAAGGTTTACCAAAATTACCTTTTAAAGTCACTCAGAATTTGGGATTTCTAAATAAAACATTTTAAACAAAATTTTCCGACCTAAACCTTTTTAAAATGTTTTTGAAATAATTAAACATGATTTTTAATATTTATTTAAGAATATTTCTAGGACTTTGAAAATCCATTCGAAATTCGGACATAAGAGATTAAGTTAAAATTCACTTTAGCAACAACTATATTAAATAAAAAAAGAAATATGTAGTGATTCCTTTACCGTACAGTCTAGTACCACTTGAGAGATCTAATGAAAAGTTTTCCTGTTAGGCGAGGGTCAGGAAAAACCAAAAGGTAAAGTCAGATATTTGACTAAGATCAGGTAAAGTTTTAGAGAGATCAAATTAAAGATATAATGAAGATTTGATTTGATATGTTATAATAATAAAAATTTGATTTGACATGTCATAAAAGTAAAGATTTGATTTGACATGCTATAATAATAAAGATTTGATTTAACATGTCATAAAAATAAAGATTTGATTTGATATAATATCACTAGTAATGATTTGATTTGACTTGTTATAATAAACAAGATTTGATTTTACATGTCGTCATAAATAAGATTTGATTTGATATATTATAACAATAAATATTTGATTCGACATGTTATAATAATAAAGATTTGATCAATATTATGTTATTCCTTAAACTACATCAAAAAAAGATTCGTAATCGGATTAAGACTGTAAATGGTGATATGGTGTTCTCCCATTCTTCACTTCTTTTCTTCATGCAACCACTCTCTTCCCAAATCACTCTTTTCCTCTCACATGTTTCTTCTAACTTCTTCGCTGTAACGACCCGTATTCTACACATCATAGGATTGTAGAATATTCATTTCTTTCCCGTATGAAGTTGTATGGTCATGTAACTTTGGGAAACATCCGTTAGAGTCATTTCCCATGTCCATAATTTTTGTCAATTTTTGAATGACCATTTTGCCCCTAGTCGGTACTGTTTTGGCCATAACTTTTGATTGGAAAGGAATTTTGACCTGAAACCACTTCCATTTGATTCGTTTGATGGTTTCTCTTTCCGTAGAGTGGTCATAATAGTCAAACGGACTTAACGTTTGGGAGATATGGCTGAAACAAGGTTTGGAGGGTGAAAAACTGCTTAACCGGGCCAAATTGGGTGATTAGTGAGTAGGCCCATAACCCATTTCGGGATTAGGGTTATGGGAGGGCTGAAATGAGATGGAGAATCATTCCATTTCAGTTTTCTAGCCTCCACTTATCACCAAGGATCCCTAAAAATGGCCTCCAACCTCTAAATCACCTCCAAATCATCTTTTGGTCAAGGATTTGGCTTAGCAACCCCTAATCAAGGAAGATCTTCACTAAAGCAACTTAGGAGCTGCTGTTTGACATTGAGATTCACATCAAATCAGAGATTTATTTCAGATCTTAGTTTATTTTGTGGCTAAGGTGAGTGATTTGCATAGTTTTACACTAATTATGGCTAATTAGGGGTGATTAGTGTTAATTAGCGAATTTATACATGATAAAATTCTGGAAAAATGTTTATAAAATTCGGAATGATGTGTTAGACCTCTGATATGAATTTGGGTTAATTTGGTTAAGTTTTGTTAATCCTATCATTGGTTTCACCTAATCATGCTTAAGGGGAAAATATGGGATTTTGGGTATGTTTGATCCATTTTGACCTACCATGTTGATGTTTTGATATTTGTGGTTGATTATGCATGTTGCTATGACTGTATGAAATGCTATGTGACTGTTTAGAATAGTTGGAATGGTGGAAAACGCCGTCGAGGGGCGGAAACAGCTCGCTGGACAAGGTGCAGGGGTTTCGGATCGCATAGGGGGTTGAGGGACGATCGGATCGCCCCATGGGATCGTGGGACATCACCACGAGTCGAGTCATCTCCTCCGAACCGAACCATCTGCGCAAGGCCCACGAGACGAATTGATGCAGCGCCGTGCCCAAATTGAAGTATTCCGACCCGGATCGCCAATGAGCATTACGACCCGATCCGATCCACTCGTGCTTCATATCACGATCCAACTAGAGGAAGGCAGCATCCACGATCCGATGCACAACGAGACGATGGAGGAGCGCGATCCGATCCGTATGGGGTATTCACGATCCGACCAGAAGTGGAGACCCGATTCGATGGAGACTGGATTCACGGGACGATGGGGGAGTGCGACCCGATCCGACGTAGGAGGCGCGACCCGATCCAATGAAGAATGCTGAAGGCGACCCGATCCGATCCGATCTGGTGATGACCAATAACCCGAGATGCAAAGGTAGTCCAAATGGAAGTTAGAGCTCAGGATCCCGGAACCAGTTGGGAACCAATGAGTTCACTTCATGGTTGGACTTTGCTGCGGGACGTGTGCTAAGGAGTTGTCGACGTTCATAACTTCGATTCACCACTAAGAATGAATGATGGGCTACTTATCAGTGCAGTAGGGTCATTATGACCTGAGGGGCAAAGTGATGGTAGCAAGACTACGTTATCAGTGCAGTTGGGTCATTATGGCCTGAGGAGCAAGGTGATGCGTAGTAAGACTATAAGCCAGCGCAGATGGGGTGAATAACTCCATGGGGAAAGTGGACATAGTAAGGATTAGTAGGGCTATGAGCCAAAGCAGTGGGGTTCTTGTGACTCCATGGGGCAAAGTGGACATAGCAAGTGAAAGTGGCTACGTTGTCAGTGCAGTGAAGCCATTTATGACTTCATGGGGCAAAGTGATCGTAGCAAGGTATGTTGGGTGATCGAAGTGGTGAATGTCGTATGCTTTACGCACTGAGTGAGAGATGTGAGGATGGATGCTATGCTTGATTGTTTGCCATCATTATGACATGCACACCTCCCCCGCCTCCGTATCTTTATATTGATTGATATGATACCTTAGAGTGTTGTACAGTATGTAGTGCTAACTCTTTGGTTGCAGGTCCAGGTTCAGGTATGTTTTAGTCTACCTGTTATTGTTCACTTTAGATGCTTATCGCTCATACCAGGCTTTATGTCTGACCCAGAGTTTTATGTCTCCTCTTATTACTCTGGGTGCTCACACGAGCAGACTAGAGACAGGTTAGCTGGTGGTGCGCGAGTAGCTGATTCAGAGGCGGGCAGGAGGCTTCCACGTATGATATATATATATATGCACATTCTCCCTGTTTCGTTGGTGGTCGCTACTTGGGCATTAGTAGTGTACCCCATTTATCTTGCTTTTGCTTTGAGACAGTTTGGAAGTTGTAATAAGCTGTATTTTTGGATTTCCGCTGCTATGATGTTTAGTTCTGATTTTCAGCTTATGCACTGTCTCTCCTGTTTTATGTCAAGTATGTTACTATTATATTTTGTTCTATGCGCTGTGAGACATTCTACAGGTTCTTTGTATGTTCATTTTCTTCTTCCTTTTCCCTCTCACAACCCGTTCCATGCTAACTGGATATGTGTACAGCGCACTTTTGGAGTAAATGTCGGTTGGTGCTGGGCGGGCCGTCACACTTGGTATCAGAGCTCTAGGTTGCGTAGTTAACCTAGGGAGACACTAGGGAGAGTTAGTACATATATGAGAGCGCGTATTTGTGATTACTTTGGTTTTCAAAAAGCTATGTATGTATATACTATTAGTAGTATAGGAATGAAGTTGCACTGCACTAGTACCACTATGGGGTCGTTAATCGTTTCCCTTTTACAGATTGACGATGAGCCGACATGTTAGAGGTACCGGTAGAGGGGCCAATAATTGGAATGCCGCTGACATGAGGGCGATGTTTACCAACCTCATGAGAGACATGCTTAGAGAAGTGAAAGGGGCAGTTCCCAATCCCGGAGCTGGTGTTGGCCCAGTAGTTCAGGCGCCTAGGGTCGATTTCGCCAAGTTGTGCAAAGATTACACTAATCTTGGTGGGAAGCCGTTCCACGGAACAGAGTCGGCCACAGATGTTCAAGATTGGATGGATAGCTGTGATCGTATCTTTGATGACTTGGGTCTTGAGGATGCGATGAAGAGAAGGCTAGCGTCTCGCCAGCTGCAAGGGCGAGCGATGAATTGGTGGAATGCTATTAGAACAGCTACTCCAGAGGACCAGGTTACTTGGGTTCAGTTCAAGGCTCGCTTTAGCGAGAAGTTCATTCCAGCTGCCCAGAAGTCAGTATTGTTCAAGAGGTTCTTGGAACTCAAGCAGAATGGGAGGGCAGTTTCTGATTATATTGATGAGTTCGACACTTTGTCGAAGTATGGACTGTCTCTTATCGATACTCCTGAGAAGAAGAATGAGAAGTTCATTACTGGTTTGGATGGGTACTTGGGGGAAAGGCTTATCAACCACATCGAAGAGACTTTTGAATCGATCGTGGGGAAAGCTTTGAGATCAGAGAGCCTTTACCCTAAGTCAAGGACTGAGGCTGCATCTGCAGAAGGGCCAAAGCCGCAAGCTGGCGGTGGAGGCAAGAATAACTCTCAGAATAAGAGGAAGCAGGACCAATCTAAGAGTGGCCAGAAAAAGAGTAAGAAGGATGTTGAGTGCTTCAGCTGTGGAAAGAAGGGCCATTATGTTAAAGAATGTCGGGCCAAGCCAACGGAAAGGAAGTGCTACAACTGTGGTCAAGTGGGACATCAGAAGGACAAGTGTCCGCAACCTCTTAAGGAGAAGCAGATTGTGAAAGCATATGCTCTTGATGCTATTCCTTCTTCGTCGAATGCCCCAACTGCGGCGGAGAAAGGGAAGAATGTTGTTATTCAAGGTATGCTTTCTTTTTATGATGTACCAATTCGAGTTTTGTTTGATACAGGGGCTTCTCTTTCCTTCATATCTAGTGACCTGGTAGATAGGTTTGGACTGGAACCCGAGATAGTCGATAGACCATTGGTTGTGATGAACCCGATTGGTGGTTCGACTAGCCTTAGTATGATTTGCAGGAATTTGGTCTTATCGAGTCATGGATGTATGTTTGTATGTGATTGCTTTGTTTTGGGCTTTACTGGGTATGGCATTATATTGGGAGTCGATTGGCTCCAAAGATACGGGGTGGTGGTAGACTGTGAGGGCTTTTTGGTGACAGTGAGGGCGGATGATGGGCGGAGGGTAGTGTTTGGTAGTCTACCTAGTGATGGGGTTATGGCTAGTTTTGTGAATTCCCTCGACATCCCGCAGGATGAGTTGTTAGATGTGCCCGTGGTTGGCCAGTATCCGGACGTCTTCGAGGAGGTGACCGGGCTTCCACCACACCGAGAGATTGAGTTCCGTATTGATTTAGTGAAAAATGCCAGACCTATAGTGATGCCACTTCGTCGTATGGCACCAAAGGAGCAGCGAGAGCTTGGGGTGCAAGTCAGCAATCTTTTGAAGAAGGGATTGATTAGAAGGAGTGTCTCCGAATGGGGAGCACCAGTTGTGTTTGCCACTAAGGCAGATGGTTCCCTTCGTTTTTGTGTGGACTATCGCGAGTTGAATAAGGTGACGAGGAAGAATAAGTATCCTCTACCGCGGATAGATGATTTGTTTGATCAGCTGGAAGGAGCAAGAGTGTTCTCCCAGTTGGACCTCGCGACAGGATTTCATCAACTTCGAGTAGCAGATGAGAGTGTTCCAAAAATGGCATTTAGGACGCCGTCTGGATTTTATGAGTGGTTGGTCATGCCGTTTGGGTTGACCAATGCACCAGCCTATTTTGTGGATCTTATGAATCGAGTATTCAGAGATCAGTTGAATAAGTTTGTTCTTGTGTTCGTGGAAGATATCCTTGTTTATTCAAGGACAGAGGAGGAACACAAGGGGCACTTGAGGATAGTGATGGAGGTGTTGAGGAAACACCAATTGAAAGCGAAATTCTCTAAGTGTCATTTTTGGAGAAGGGAAGTAAGATTCTTGGGTCATGTTGTTTCAGAGTGTGGTATTGCCGTGGACCCTGCGAAGGTGGCTACGGTACAAGATTGGCCTACGCCCAAGAATGCTACAGATGTAAGAAGTTTCTTGGGATTAGCCGGATATTATCGTAAGTTTATCCAGGACTTCTCCAAGATTGCAGCACCGTTGACTCGGTTGACTAAGAAGAATCAGTCCTTCGTCTGGGACGGAGTGTGTGAGGATGCCTTCAAAAGTCTAAAGGAGAGGTTGACGCGTGCGCCAGTGTTAGTCATTCCTAAGGGGAATGAAGAGATGACGGTATACACGGATGCTTGTGGTACCGGGCTGGGTGCAGTATTGATGCAAGGAGGTAGGGTTGTAGCTTACGCTGGTCGACAGCTAAAGCCGCATGAGAAGAAGTATCCTACCCATGATTTGGAATTGGCAGCGATTGTATTTGCGCTGAAGATGTGGAGACACTATCTCTTGGGACAAAGATTTGAGTTGTTTACCGATCATAAATCGTTAAAGTCTCTTCTCTCAGAAAGATCTGAATCTCCGTCAGCAGAGATGGTTAGAGTTCTTGGCTTCGTATGATTTTGATATCGCGTACACACCTGGGAAGGGTAATGCGGTAGCCGATGCCTTGAGTAGGAGACATGCCAGCTTAGGGGCAATGTTTCTTGAATGGAAGCAACTGGAATTTATCGCGGGGTTTGATTTCAGACCAAGGTGCGAATTGGATCCAGTCATGCTAGCTAGTTTGACGATCAGACCCACTTTGATAGAGCGGATTGGTTCTAATCAGAGGGACGATCCTAACCTATTGGAAATCATCTCCAAGTTAGAGATGGGTATCGATGAGGAGATGAATGTGTATGGGCTTGATCGAGATGGATGGCTTCGAAAGAATGGAAGACTAGTTGTGCCCAACGTGAATGGTTTGAGAGATGAAGTGCTTAGAGAATGTCATCACTCAAAACTGACTATACACCCCGGTGGTAATAAGATGTATCGAGACATGAGACAGACTTACTACTGGGAAGGGATGAAAAGAGACGTTGGGAAGTTTATATCCAAATGCATGAATTGTCAGCTAGTTAAAACCGAGCAAAAGAAGCCTAGTGGGTTGTTGCAACCATTAGAAATTCCCGAATGGAAATGGGAGCAAGTCTCGATGGATTTCATCGATGGTTTACCAAGGACTAGATCGGGATATGATAGCATTTGGGTAATTGTGGATCGATTGACTAAGAGCGCAAGATTTATACCCGTCAAATCGACCAGAACGGCAGCCAAGTTGGCAGAATTGTATATGAAGTGGATGGTGAGATTTCATGGAGTATCCAAAAGCATTGTGAGTGACCGAGACCCGTTGTTCACAAGTGGGTTTTGGAAGAGCTTACAAGAGGCTCTAGGGTCAGGATTACATCTCAGTACCGCATATCATCCTCAGACCGACGGTCAGACGGAAAGGGTGAATCGTATATTGGAAGATCTCTTGAGAGCGTGTATATTGGATTTTGGTGGATCATGGGATGACCATTTGCATCTAGTAGAGTTTGCATATAATAATAGCTACCAATCCAGTATCGGTATGGCTCCATATGAAGCTTTGTACGGAAGACCGTGCAACTCACCATCATGTTGGATAGAGACTGGCGAGAAGTTTGTGCTTGGACTAGATGTGGTGAGAGAAACTTCAGATAAGATTAAAATCATTCAGCAACGTATGAAAGCTGCCCAAGATAGGCAGAAGAGTTATGCTGATAAGAGGAGAAGAGATTTGAAATTCTCCGTTGGTGACTTGGTGTTTGTTAAGATCTCTCCGTTGAAGAGCGTGATACGATTTGGCAGGAGAGGCAAGTTGGCACCAAGATTTGTTGGCCCGTTCCCCGTTCTTGAATTAGTCGGGAATTTGGCATATAGAGTTGGCTTACCAGAGAAAATGGCGGGAGTTCACAATGTGTTTCATGTTTCCCAACTAAGGAAGTTCGTTCACGACTCAGATGTGACTATTTCGCCTGATCAGTTAGAGGACTTCGAAGTAGAACCCGAGGCGGTTGGGAACCGCAAGCCGATTCGTATTGTGGGGCACGATACAAAGCAACTTCGAAGGAAGTCGGTGAAGCTAGTCAAGGTTCAGTGGGGCGAGGACGAGAATGATTGTACTTGGGAGACAGAAGAAAGCATTAGGAAAGCATGTCCAGAACTCTTTGTCTGGTAAGATTTACTTTACGATTTAGTTTTCCGCATGCTAGGGTAGACTTGTTTTGCTTGTTTTGCATGTTGATTGTTGTTTTATGATTGATAGGCATGCAGTACCTTTGTGTGTGTTTGGATTTGGGAATTTCGGGGGCGAAATTTCTTAAGGGGGGAAGAGTGTAACAACCCGTATTCTACACATCATAGGATTGTAGAATATTTATTTCTTTCCCGTATGAAGTTGTATGGTCATGTAACTTTGGGAAACCTCCGTTAGAGTCATTTCCCATGTCCATAATTTTTGTCGATTTTTGAATGACCATTTTGCCCCTAGTCGGTACTGTTTTGGCCATAACTTTTGATTGGAAAGGAATTTTGACTTGAAACCACTTCCATTTGATTCGTTTGATGGTTTCTCTTTCCGTAGAGTGGTCATAATAGTCAAACGGACTTACCGTTTGGGAGATATGGCTGAAACAAGGTTTAGAGGGTGAAAAACTGCTTAACCGGGCCAAATTGGGTGATTAGTGAGTAGGCCCATAACCCATTTCGGGATTAGGGTTATGGGAGGGCTGAAATGAGATGGAGAATCATTCCATTTCAGTTTTCTAGCCTCCACTTATCACCAAGGATCCCTAAAAATGGCCTCCAACCTCTAAATCACCTCCAAATCATCTTTTGGTCAAGGATTTGGCTTAGCAACCCCTAATCAAGGAAGATCTTCACTAAAGCAACTTAGGAGCTGCTGTTTGGCATTGAGATTCACATCAAATCAGAGATTTATTTCAGATCTTAGTTTATTTTGTGGCTAAGGTGAGTGATTTGCATAGTTTTACACTAATTATGGCTAATTAGGGGTGATTAGTGTTAATTAGCGAATTTATACATGATAAAATTCTGGAAAAATGTTTATAAAATTCGGAATGATGTGTTAGACCTTTGATATGAATTTGGGTTAATTTGGTTAAGTTTTGTTAATCCTATCATTGGTTTCACCTAATCATGCTTAAGGGGAAAATATGGGATTTTGGGTATGTTTGATCCATTTTGACCTACCATGTTGATGTTTTGATGTTTGTGGTTGATTATGCATGTTGCTATGACTGTATGAAATGCTATGTGACTGTTTAGAATAGTTGGAATGGTCGAAAACGCCGTCGAGGGGCGTAAACAGCTCGCTGGACAAGGTGCAGGGGTTTCAGATCGCATAGGGGGTTGAGGGACGATCGGATCGCCCCATGGGATCGTGGGACATCACCACGAGTCGAGTCATCTCCTCCGAACCGAACCATCTGCGCAAGGCCCACGAGACGAATCGATGCAGCGCCGTGCCCAAATTGAAGTACTCCGACCCGGATCGCCAATGAGCATTACGACCCGATCCGATCCACTCGTGCTTCATATCACGATCCAACTAGAGGAAGGCAGCATCCACGATCCGATGCACAACGAGACGATGGAGGAGCGCGATCCGATCCGTATGGGGTATTCACGATCCGACCAGAAGTGGAGACCCGATTCGATGGAGACTGGATTCACGGGACGATGGGGGAGTGCGACCCGATCCGACGTAGGAGGCGCGACCCGATCCAATGAAGAATGCTGAAGGCGACCCGATCCGATCCGATCTGGTGATGACCAATAACCCGAGATGCAAAGGTAGTCCAAATGGAAGTTAGAGCTCAGGATCCCGGAACCAGTTGGGAACCAATGAGTTCACTTCATGGTTGGACTTTGCTGTGGGACGTGTGCTAAGGAGTTGTCGACGTTCATAACTTCGATTCACCACTAAGAATGAATGATGGGCTACTTATCAGTGCAGTAGGGTCATTATGACCTGAGGGGCAAAGTGATGGTAGCAAGACTACGTTATCAGTGCAGTAGGGTCATTATGGCCTGAGGAGCAAGGTGATGCGTAGTAAGACTATGAGCCAGCGCAGATGAGGTGAATAACTCCATGGGGCAAGTGGACATAGTAAGGATTAGTAGGGCTATGAGCCAGTGCAGTGGGGTTCTTGTGACTCCATGGGGCAAAGTGGACATAGCAAGTGAAAGTGGCTACGTTGTCAGTGCAGTGAAGCCATTTATGACTTCATGGGGCAAAGTGATCGTAGCAAGGTATGTTGGGTGATCGAAGTGGTGAATGTCCTATGCTTTACGCACTGAGTGAGAGATGTGAGGATGGATGCTATGCTTGATTGTTTGCCATCATTATGACATGCACACCTCCCCCACCTCCGTATCTTTATATTGATTGATATGATACCTTAGAGTGTTGTACAGTATGTAGTGCTAACTCTTTGGTTGCAGGTCCAGGTTCAGGTATGTTTTAGTCTACCTGTTATTGTTCACTTTAGATGCTTATCGCTCATACCAGGCTTTATGTCTGACCCAGAGTTTTATGTCTCCTCTTATTACTCTGGGTGCTCACACGAGCAGACTAGAGACAGGTTAGCTGGTGGTGCGCGAGTAGCTGATTCAGAGGCGGGCAGGAGGCTTCCACGTATGATATATATATATATATGCACATTCTCCCTGTGTCGTTGGTGGTCGCTACTTGGGCATTAGTAGTGTACCCATTTATCTTGCTTTTGCTTTGAGACAGTTTGGAAGTTGTAATAAGCTGTATTTTTGGATTTCCGCTGCTATGATGTTTAGTTCTGATTTTCAGCTTATGCACTGTCTCTCCTGTTTTATGTCAAGTATGTTACTATTATATTTTGTTCTATGCGCTGTGAGACATTCTACAGGTTCTTTATATGTTCATTTTCTTCTTCCTTTTCCCTCTCACGACCCGTTCCGTGCTAACTGGATATGTGTACAGCGCACTTTTGGAGTAAATGTCGGTTGGTGCGGGGCGGGCCGTCACATTCGCTACATGTTACCATATTTTCGTCACGCATGGTCATCATCTTTGATAAATTACCCTAACCAGATCTAAGCTTTCCTATGTAAACATCTCTGAGTTTCAAATTTCCCCTAATTTCCTTAATCTCACCTCTAATCCTTAGTTCTCTCTGGTTCCCCAACTGAATTCGTTCCCATCTACTACAACTACTATTTCAGGTAACTACTCGTATCTTGATGCTTGTTCTTCAACTGATAGTTATGACAGTGGATGGGGTACAGTCACTAATGCAGAGCTTATAGGAGAGCAACAACTCCTTATTAGTTTAGATGTTATCGCGTCTCCACTCTTGTTCGTGACGGTACATCTTGTTAATCGGGTATTCAGTGTTTCTTACTACTCGTCTTGTTGGTTGAACTTGGAGTCAGATTTGGTTTTCTCGGCAGGTCTGTTGTTTTATGAGATGTTTGTTTCTCATCTATAGTTTTCTGTAACTCGGTATCATGTCATTTTTGGAACATTACTCTTATTTCTTGTGGATTTTGTTTGTGATTGTCGTGGTAGTCTGGTTTTTTTATGGGTGGGTCCTGACCACTGATTGACGGCAAAATACGAGATGCTTAGGAACTAAACCTTGTTTGTTGATTTTTGGTAAAGGTTATGCCGGCTTGTGCAAATTCTTTTGGTTATTGTGATGCTTTCAGTTCAGTTATATTTTTACAAAGTTCTATTCAGTGGCCATCACTAATTTGTCATGGGTTTGGCATTCTTGATAAAAGCATAGTCATCGATTTTATAGTGATAGTGCTGAAGCTATTGGCTCTTGACATTGCTGTTGCAATCGGTGTGGCTCGAATCTTTCCTTCCACTCCCAAGGTACTACCGGTACAACCGCTATGTTAAATCTGCGCTTTGATATCTGTGCGAGAAATGCAACAAATCCTTGGTGCAGAGCTCAAGAATGCTTGGAAGGCTATTGTTTTGGTAAGTTCTGAAGCTAGCTCATTTTAGCTTTGTACTATGTGGTCTTGTCATGACAGTTGTTGGATACCTTAGCCTTATTTTCAAACATTCTAGTCATGTTTTCATATGTATTCAAATGTAACTCACTACAATGTAGTATGTAATGTTTTCTTACTCGCCCTGTGAGGAGAGTTAGGTCATATGAGGATGTAAGTAATAGTAGTCTAGTGATTAAACTAGCTCCTAAGTTGTAATCTTGATTAGATATTGTGCACGACCCACAATAAATACCATAGACGGTGGACGGTCCACCTTAAAAACCGAATTGTAGTAAGTTGGCTACCTCCAACCTCCTATTATACTTGTACTTATTATTGGTAATAATAAAAGTATTTGCGGTCACTTTAAAAAACAGGTCGGCTATGCCAAAAAATGGATTTGATTTGAGATATTATAACAACGGAGATTTAATTTGACATAAAGTACAATAATTTAAAAAGAGAAAATCTAATCAAATGACAAACTGAAGGAAAATATTTCATCAATGGTTGGTTTCGAAGAAAACTGGGTTGGGTTTGTATTCTCTAGATCCGAAAATCACTTCGAATAGACTTACGAGTTCAAATGAGGAAGCTGTTGAAGACCGGGGAATCTTCCTATCAAAGGAAAAGCTACTAATTGAGTGGGTCTTTAAGTAGCAGGTAGTCCTTTCCATGTTTGGGAACTCTCCACTGTATTCAAGCCTGAAGATCTTCATGATAAGCAGATTGCTCGTAGATAACTTCGGAGTTGCTCCCAAGGTAAATGAATAGCAGCAATATCTTGTTATGGGATCTTCGATGTAGCAAGGGTCGTGGGCACTGCAAATTAAAAAAGCAATGGGATGGTGCTTTTGGTTAATCCTGTCGTTGGATGACTTTTTACGGATGAATGGCTAACTGAGAATTTCCAACGATCATGAACGTTGACTTTTACAAACGTACCAGTTTGTTGGTGGGTATTTATCCCTTAGCTTAACTCCCAGAGTATTTTTGTGGAAGTCAATTAGTGATTGGTGGATGTGGCAATATAGCATTTAAATATTTGAAGTGAGTTAAAGTGAAAATGTAAAGACATTTCCTTATTAAATACTCACACCTTGAAATGGATGAAATAGGGCATGCGGAAAGGTTATAGGGTTGCATGTGACCTAGGAAGGATATCGCCATCGCCCTTCTAGATTAAATACTGAATGTTGAGTGAGTTATATGGGATCCCAGGATAGGTCGGTGAAATCGGGTCAAATGTCATATCAGGACCATTTTCAAAGTCTGATCAGGGCCAGCCTTGTAAGCACATCGGGTGGGTAGCTCGGCTGGTGCACTATAAGGTAGGGTAGTCCTTTACACTAGCCACTGTTTGAAATCCATTTCCAGATCAATTCGCTTACGAGTTTTTATTGTATAAGCTAAAGGTCATTAATGGGCATACCTTTTGCTTGTATTTGAATAAGTTTAATTGAAAAATATCTTTGAAGGTTAGACAAAAATAATAATATCAAATAATTTAACATATCAAAGATTTTTTCCATCATAAAGTAAAAACCCGTCTGTCAATTTATTTATGGTCGTGGTCTTATGAGGCGCTATTCTTTCCAAAGGACGTTGTTTTGACATACCATCATCTTGTCGTCGGTTTATATTTGCCATGGGGTTTTCATATGATATTTTCACTTTCAAAAGTAATTGCTCGTTTACAATCTATGACCCCGTCATAGTATTCTGGTTTGTGTTTCTCATGCTGGTATTACCCCAAGCTTGATCCAGGTGTTTTCAACACTCAGGTCAGTTCCGAGTGGTTTTCAGGTTTTGCTGAGGACGCTTGTAGTTAAGTAATATTTCGTATGGATAGAAGCAAGATTTCTTGTATACATAACATTTAGGGCTCTCTAGAGGAATTGGAGATCTTCATCTACGTATGGCGTAGTTATATTGTTATGTTGTATTATTTATAGTTTTTATTATTACAGCATTTGTAAGGACATGTTTTATAACTGTCTAGGCGGATCTAAGATTAAACTCTAATTATAAAAAAAATGTTTCCATTGTAAAGATTATTTATTTTTATTATATATTCTCCGTCCATTGTCGGATTTTGTTGTATTACGTTGTTTTCTGTTCTATTCTTGTTCTTTTTACTTCACCTTTGAGTTTTCGACATTTCGTTGTTTGGAGAATTCGTGGCTGAGGGCTTCAGTGCGAGTTTTCGAGAGTTGGATTTTTGGATCTTCACATCGTGGAACCAGTGCATTGGTTGAGTGAACACTAGGGCCTTGTTGGGTGAATATCTAATCAGAGTTAGGATTAGTAATATTAGGATGAGTAACTCTTTAGAGATAGAGTTAGTAATAATCTAGAATGAGTTTGAGCATATAATATATATATATATATATGAGCTCTTATTTGTTATTTTGATACATACAAAATGATTTTTGTTTTGAAATTATGGTAAATAAAATAATTTTATCATTTGAACTATATTTGGATATAAAAGAAAAGTTTTCAAAAGAGGTAGAGCATAGTCGGTGGTTTAGGGAATGATAACACTATGATTTGTTGTTTGATTTAATTTGCTTAATTGCTTTAGTATAATATAATCAATTAAATAAGAATTATTTAATCTAAACAGCTCGTGATTAGAATCACAGAGTTTGACTATAAGTTGTCTAGCTAATAACACTAAGTTGATTAGGGATACTAATGAAACCAGATAAGATTGATAATCATGTTTTAAGGGTTAAGTACGTTTACGTCTAAAGGTTGAACAAGTTTGAAACCTAATAAATCCGTATATCCTTAAGAGTGGAACAACTCTATCCTTAGTTAATAAATGATATATCATCATTTACGATTTAGATAAACAATTAATTGACAATCACCTTGTGACTTAAGTTGACTAAAAGGTGCTTATAAAATAATATCGACTAAGATTTATGAATTCGAAAATCAATTTAGTATCTAGTATGTCATAGTATTTTATCTAGTAGTAGTAGGGGAAATTTGTAGTTATATTTTTCTATTAGATGATTAGTTAGTCGGCTAGTGTAGTATTCCTATCTTTGTATAATACGATCTGTTACCTTATTGGGACTATGAATAATAAACAGTTAAGTAATGATAAGAGGTTATGTATTGGAAAAGAATAATTAATTTTTTAAGTAAAGCAATCAAAGGACCTTAAAACAAGAGTTTTCAAAGATTAATGACTTTATTTTGAAGATAAACAAATAAAGTAATCACATGATTTAATTAACGAAATAGGTTTTTAAATATAAAATTTAAAAGGGTTTTCTTTGAAAATATTTTCAAGAACAATATTGCAGAAATAAATTTAAAAAATGTTTTGTGGAAAGTTCGATGGATAAATTCTGATTATTTTTGTGATGATTAGTATAATCTTCTAGATGTCAAGCTGATGTTTGTTCGATAGGCGGGAAAGTATACTTAGTGGATTATTCTCTTTATCATTGCGCAATCGGAATGATTCAAATACGGACGATCCGAAAGGTAAGAAATAACTTGTTTAAAGTTATAAAGATTAGAAAATTTGGAGTAAGTACTTTGAGATAGATTTAATAATAACCAGTTCAAGTATTTCAGAAATAGTTGAAAATTGGTAAGTGATTTTATTCGGATGGTAAATACAACCCTTGAATATTGACTTGTTGTCAAGGGAATGTCATATACCATTGGTGGTACCCAGTTCCGAGCTATTTTGGAATTACTCTATCTATGCCATTTTGATTAAATGAAAAGATAAGTCATTGCTGAAATGCAAATTGAATTCTTATAAGGAAAATAAATAGAATTGTTTAAATTCAAAGATAAGATTTTATGAAATGATTTTCATAAATATTTGAAGGTAATAAAGTACATAATATACATAAATCACTTCATCACATGGATCAGTCAAAGATTCCAGTTCAGGACTCGAGGTGTTTACACTAGTACAAAAGATTATGGATTGTTTGATTCTCAACGACGAATGTTGAGAAGGGTTTTCGAGTAGGATGCTCAATTTTTCTATCATAGCTGAGTACCGTGTAAGGAAAACGAAGGTTTTCGAAAGAGAAGACGAATCAGTGTCCATGCTAGAGTATCGAGGAATCAATGCTAGTTCAGAAATTGAGTGGTGGTTTAGAACAAAAGATCAAATCATATTTGCACATAGAAGATTTATATATATCATACAACAATAAATATGAATTATATTTTGGCTCTCGGTATATTCTTTTGCCTGGAAATTCTCGAGATAAAATTCTTTTGAGGGGGGAAGAATGTAGCAACCCAAAATTTTATGATAATAAAATAGGATATCTAATTAAGTTAAATATCCAATTTATGGATTTTCGTACATTAATAACATTTGTTTAAAAGATTTTAAACAAGATTGGAACAAATATAATATCCGTCGAAAACCGTAAAAAATCAATTTTTGGTAAAATTCGAATTTCTCAATAATCACGAATGATTTTGGATCAGTACATTTATTTGTCCTAAAAATTAAGAAGATTAAATAAAATAATTTATTTTACTTATGGAAACAATAAAAAGTAATTATGACATCATCGGTGAGGTTGTAATAAGCAATATTTGAATTATTGACTTTAAGCGGGATTTAATAATTTAATAGTTCATTTTATATATTATAAAATGATAAGAAATAATTTTAAATAATTAATAAATAGTTTATGATGATTTATAAGAACTTATGTTCATATTTAAAGAAGTAATAACGATTGTTACGTTATTCAGTTTTTGGGCAGCATAAATTAGCAGCCCTTTTGAACGATCAGTTCAAAGGATTTTATAATCAATCCAACAGGTCTTAATTAATACAAAATAATTGAAATATGGTTTATAAAATTTATTTACAATATTATTAAAGATTAAAATATAATGGATATTGTGATCGTGAAGTAGTGGACCAATCATCTCGTCGGCTTCTTCCTAGATGGTACCCTCTCTTATACCACTGTAGTTAATTTCTTAAACCGATTTTGGAAATTAAATGGCGAGGTGGATATTAAATTTGATGGAATGCATTTTTATTTCAAATTTTAAAATGAAATGGATAGGGACAAAATCCTCAAATCTGATCCTCTTTTTATTAGTGGTCGAATGTTTATAATTACACGATGGGATTGGTCCATTGGCAATTCCCAAGCTCAGATTAAGAAAATGCCGGTGTGGGTTCATTTCTATAGATTTCCTAGTATACTTTGGACTCTTTTGGGGATTAATTGGCTTTCTTGTCACGTTGGGAAGCTTATATGTTTTGATAGCGAGCGCAGAAAAATTGTAGCAATTTCGATATGCTAAAGCATTGATTGAGGTCTCGGCTGAATTTGAATTACCAGAAAAAAGAGTGGTAGATGGCCTAGGAGATAATTGTCCATTTGTCAAGTTAACATATGATTGGCGACCTTGTATTGTACCTCATGTAAAGTTTTTGGCCACGAAACCAATAATTGTGATCTCAATTCGAAGGCAACAATGGATTCTCAGGGGCAAGAGCAGAATGTTACTAATGTTAGGAATCAAGCTCCTGCCAATCAAAATTATAAGAAGGCTCCTACTTTTGTTTCTCAAAATAACTGGGCTACAATCAACACAAAAGGAAAAAATATTGGAAAAAGAAAGGGGTAAGTAATAACAATGGGCACGTTTTCTCTAAGGATGGTAAGGTAACTGAGAACCCTTTTGAAGCTCTTGCTTCTGATAATAATGAAGAGAGCAATGATTATAAATGAAACAGTGTTAGCTGAATAGCCAACTAAAGTTAACTTCGAAGTCGAGAATAATATTGGTGTTAATATTGAGAGGCAGGATGTAGCTTCAAGTCAGGATAATTTAGTTGATAACGTTTCTATTGATGGAAAGGAGGTTGACACTAAGATCATAATTGCCTGAACAACTCTACTACTGATGCATGTGACAATTCTATGCTAGGAAATTTATTTAGTGATATTGAAGGAATGATTAATACTCAAAATAATTCTGCAAATGTTGAATTAGGTACTACCTCATCAATGCCATCAACTTCATCTATCCTAATGGGCTCTACCTTCAGTCAATCTTTCTCCTCGGTCCTTACCTCTCATAATACATTGTCGGCCCCTTCATCTACTAGTACTATTGCAATCTCACCCTATGCTCATCTAGCCCTTCCTGGTTACTTAATTTTACCTTGTGACGGCCCCAAACCCCGTACTGATGGAGACAAGGGTAATCTTTGGAATATAACACAGAAACAGATAATAGCAGAACAGATTTAAATAAATACACTAGATAATGAACAATAGAATATACTGGATAAAAGTAATCATCAGAGTTACACGGTATACAGGATCTTACTTAGTACAATTACAGTTCAACTATACGTATATGTCTACAGCGGAAAACAAACATAATGTACAATAGGAGCCGAACAGCATAAAAAGAGATAAATGATAGAATCCATCTTCAGCTCCAGCTATCCAGAAAGAACCAGCTAAACCTGAATACAAGGCTGCCCGTGTAGAAAAAGGGGCACCCGAGTTTGAAAGTGAAATAAACTACGAGTCAGTCATGGGACTGGTATGAGAAATCTACTCAACATATTTTAAATATGGCTAATCACAGGACCATGCCACTTTCGTGGAACGGGTTTACTCTATTGGATTGCCAGTGCTTTAAAAACAAATCTTTCTTTTAAACATCGCAATGCTTTTTATAAAAATGAAGCCATTATAAGACTCAATTTGTAACACCCCACGTCCGTTATTGTCACTCACAAAGGGAATGCACTAAGTTCTGTGGAGCATTTAGGGTAAAAGATGCAGATAAATTACAAGACAGACAGAAATTAAACAGCGGAAAATAAAACTTTGCTTTATTGATAAAATAGTTTGTACAAAGATTTCTTTACAATATCAGAGTGTCATCTGTCTTACAAAATAAAGAAGCATAAAAATACATTTATATCCCCCGATTTTAGCAAGAGCCAGCCATAGCATCTGAAAAGAGAATCCAAGCAAACTTCGACAAATCTTCAAGCTGGGAAAGAGTGGCAGTCCAACTTAACCTGAGCTAAACTATTCCCTCCTTTACTACCTGGGGGGGGGGGGAAACGGAAGAAAAGAAGACGAAAGAAAAACAGAGTCAGACATAAAGCCTGAGTAAGTTCAGTAACTTCTAGCATGTGAACATGGAAAAACAAAACGACATGAATTAACTGAATACAAGATTACACCATGACGATAGGGTCAACAAGATTAGACAAGGTAGTCACAAGATATGCTAAGATAAACTGGATACGCTCTAATACTTTCGCCGCTTCGCTATTTCCTTGTTATACTGGTTTCTATATCTCTGCACCACCTAACTAGTGTTCCAACTAGTAACGATAACGTGATCCCAACCCCTGTAGTTTCCATTGCCTTCAGGCATACATTTGTTATTTATTACCTAGATCTAATCTAGGGTTTTCTATCAAGTGCTTTCTAGATTTAACTAGAGTTTTACGCTATCTGCTGAACGCTTTTCGAGTTCAGGGTTTATGCCACCTAGTCCAACTAGGGATTACGCTACCTGTCGAACGATGCCCTCAAGTCTAGGACACACTACCTAGAGTGGTATATGCTCCTATACTTCCCCACGCATGTATCGCGAATCGTTATCGCTTGTCTAGATGCACATGTCCTGTAATGTGCGGTCCGAGTCCTGTGACTGGGCAAATCAAGGAATACAGAACTCGGTCGGGAGCTTTCAGATATCTGCCGATGCAGATGCTAAGGTCTGTTTTTATTCCAGTGGCTATGGTCCCACTTGACCCCTCCCTCAACTAATGAAAGGCACACCTTGTAAAATGAGAACTATACGCCGGCCCCTGGTGCCCCACTATCCTATGGCCATCCGCAACCATAACTAGATAGCAAGTATATGGTCTTTTGGAGTTCTCCGCCTTTCCGCTTCACGTATCTCGATTGACTCAAGATGGATGGTAGACGACGAGTCGCTATCACAGGGCTACCGTTTGCTCGCCGAATCACGCCGGGTTATCCTGGTCTTTAGGTTGTCATGTATTGCAACCAAGGCATACCCCTGGTTCTTATACGTAGACCTTAACCTCTGTGGGCCCAGGCGGATCATCTGCAGCCTCACAGAGGGATACCAGGAGTACTCTTACGTCCCCTCGAAGCCTCGGGCTTCGTAACCCAGTTCGTTGGAGCCTTCTTTTGAATCAGACGGACGTTCACTCCTCCTCGTGTTATACTAAGAATTACTACTTAGTTTTGTCAACTAAGGTTTACCACTTAGTTTCCAGAATCGTTGTTTTCTTAACTAAGGTTTACTACTTAGCTCCTTTTAACTAAGGTTTACTACTTAGTTCTCTTTCCCGTCAATTTGGATTGGTTAAGTGTCATTAGTCGATTCAAGCTAACTTAACCCTCTTCCCTTATCCTGTTAAACTGGTTAAGTGTTATCAGTAATTCATGTTGACTTATATTCTAGGCCCAAATCTTGATTTGCCTAACCTACAGTTCATAGCAATTTAGATCTAACATCCTCATTTACAGTTCATGATAAAACTAGATTTTATATTCTAGTTTATAGTTTATGCCAAACTAGATTTAATATTCTAGTTCGCCGTTTATGCCCAAAACTAGATTTATTTCTCTAGTTTACAATCTATGTACAAACTAGATTTATTATTCTAGTTTTCAGTTTACAAGCCAATACTAGATCTAAATTTCATAACCTATAATTCATGTCAAAATTACCCAATTTGCATGTCTTAACACATGTTCTAAATCATATAAATCAAAATCATGTTCGTTTTCCAAACTATGCCAATTTCCAAACTTACAACTATGTTCATGTTCATTTTCATGTTTTTCCCAAATCGTATTCCCACCGTTCGTATGATCGTGATTCAACCTAGATTATAAATAAATCTAGATTCGTAAATGAAAAAGGGAACGAACATGAAAGGATAAACATAACGACTGACATAAGATGATAGTTTCAAATTCACTTGTTTCAGATCTAATAAATTAAATCGATTAAAACGTCACATGCATATAGATCTGATAATACTACGAACATAAAAAGGGTTGAATAAATATCCTAGGTTCATGAACATGGGTAGACCTAACTTAATAGGTAAATTCCCAAGATCAAGATCCAAAGATGACCAAGAATAAACTGAATAGAAAGTCAGGCCTAGATCCAAAATAATGTCAGTTTGTTAAACAACATGGTTTTGTAACTACAATGTCATGGGCATAAATAATAATCTTATATCCATAGTCATAGGCAATAATCCTCACAGTTCAATGAATCACAGTCATAGGCGATGTTCATAGTCATAGGCAACATTCATAGTCATAGGAAATGTTCATGGTCATAGGCAATTTTTTATGTCCCAAAATCAAAGGCTTATGTTCATAGTTCCAAGGCATATGGTTCCAAAGTCCATAGTTTCAAAGTCACAGTCTTATTGGTCATTAAATCACAACAGTTCGTAATTAGGTCCAAAGGTACAAGCACTGATTCAAGTAGAAAGATTAGGCATAGTCTTTTATCCCTTTAATTTCATGTCACGAATAAAAACAAAACGTTCAAATATAAAAATAACTGACTTATAGAGATTAGATTAGAATAGAAAGATGGCGTTGCTATGATTCGTAGAAAAACAGTCGTTGAAGTTGTTTGAACCTCCTCTTGAATCCTAGCTTGACTTGAACCCCTTCTTGAAGCTTTAATCTTGATTTGAATCTCCAATTTGAAGAAGAACTATAACTTGTTTTAGTGGAGAATTAGATTTATTTTAATGGTGGAGGCTAGAGTAGAGAGGAGCAGCATGTAAATGCCTTAGAGAATTTGTGTGGAGGAACCCTTAGGTCTAGGCATTCTTTTATAGGTGTAGAGAGTGTTTTAGGGCCCTTAGATCATCATAGAAGCCATCAGAATCGCACAGGTCGAATACACATCATCCAACCACTCAAAAGGAGACACGTCAGCACAGAACACTCCAGAATTTGGTGCTGGATTAGTATGGGCGCACTTGGCAGGTGCGCCAGTGCATTTTTGTACGAGCGCACTTCACAAGTGCGCCAGTGCATTCTGGTCTGTTTCCGGTTTCTCTGCCTAACTCTATCTCAAGCAGAATTTCGAGACGAACGCAATGGCACAACCCGTTTCCCTTAATTCTTCTTTTAAAAATTAATTATACCCTAATTTGTGAATCTTAGTGTTACAGGATTACGGGGTGTTACATTCTCCCCCACTTAAAAGGATTTCGTCCCCGAAATCTTCAAGTTAGGAAGAATGTGTCCTACCATCCAATCACCCATCTACTCAACCATTCAATCACAGGCATCCATTGTCCTTAAAAGTTTTCTAATGCTTTTATGTTCATATGCATAGTGTGTGTATATGTCTTTATCTAATGCAAAATCAGGCGGTCTACTGATTCGGTTGACCTCCTTAATGCAAATCATGTCAGTGCCATGCGTCCAATCATGTATGCAAGCATCCCTAGTTATGTAAATACTACATGTGTGCATAGCCATTCATCCATATGCAACATCCATATGATAACATATCAGGCTCAACTTACAGACAAATACATTCCTGTAAATGCAATATGAAAGCGTCTGAACTGATCTAGTGCCTAATACGTATGCATATGCATTCACGAGCAACCATTAGCAACCACTTGCAACCACCAACCATAACATGTTTCAAACACATGTTTACATCCATTGGCTTCTACCTAAAGATCGAAGATACGACCTAGGTCATATACTTCGGAAAGAGAGAAACAATTATGCGTAAAGCTCCTACATAAAGGAATCAAGGATGCACCCTTAAGAAAAAGGGTATGATGCTAGTATCTAGTCTTCTTGAGCTTTACTCCACTGTATCTTAACTAATTTAACTTCACGATTGTGAAGTTAAAGACCTCCAATTCAAAATAAACAGATGTCAATCACGGTACCAAGTATATGTACTAAGATTATTAGAGGTCTCCCCCTTATCCGCCATGCCATAACTATAGGGGTCGAAAGGTTACTACGTGCTTTTTAGAGTACCTGCCACAACTATTCATCCTTCACGCAAACCATCCTAGTCGAACTTGACATTCCTCAAGTACAAGCCCCAAAGGCCTGAACCAATATCAGACAAGCACCCAAGGAATACCTCCTTCGAATATAGACGATCTACGTAAGATGATATAAGCAAACTCGATAGCTATTCTCAAATTGTAACAACCCGGAAAATCTGGGCCAGTTTAAAATTTTTATTTTGGCAATTTTAGCGAGTTTTGAATATTTAAAATAGATTATTTTAAATAAAATCAACGAGAAATTTATTTTGAATATAATTCGAACGTATATATTATATACGCCGTCGTTAGAATATAAATAATTATATATTATTATAAAAGGAATAGAAAATGGCGCGGTAGTTCGAAAATTCGATTTCTAATTTCAAATGAATATACAGAATTCAATATAAGTCAGAATTGAACGAAACAAGAAATATTTGAATCTGTATAACTATATCTTTATAACGAAGTTAACAAACTGAGATTTCATCTTAGAAATGATAAGATATGTCCAGTTTAAAATTAGAAATAGTCGCTGTGGAATTTATATATATTTTTATATATATAAGGCCCTTAAAAATAGCAATTTTGTAAACGACCTCGGATTTCGACGAAACTAGTTTTGTTGGGTCCGTGATGTTAAGTTATTGCTAGATTCCAAATTTCATAATTTTTCGAATCAATATGTGAGCGTGGCGAAGGAAAACGCGTTTGACCAGTTTCAGTTGATTTTAATCGACTGGAAAATGGCCATTTTTCAAACGATCTCAGAATTCGACGAAACTAGTTTTGTTAGGACCGTATCGTCAGTACGAAGCTAGAAAATATTTTTCTGGAATTTTTCTAGTTAGTATGTGGCCCCGGTAATTTGAAATGTATGTTTAAAATTCAATATAAGGATTTAAATGAAAATTCAACAGAAACTGATTGTAACGATCAAACCAGCTTACGATACATATCCCATTGCGTTCGGAATGGGGGTATTTAGCTATGGGCGACAGTCGTTGAGTTCAGATTGGGGTTCGTTTGAAAAGTCAACCTTTTAGTAAATTAAAGAAAAATAAAATAAAATTAATATATATATTCTCTCCTTTATACCCCCCCCCGATTCATTTCAGAAGCAAAATAAAAATAAAAAATATGAGAACCCTAGAAATCGACAGCCGCCCCCCCCCCTGAAGCGCCGCCGCCCATCGCCGCACCTCCCCCCCTCCCTCGACGAGCCCACCGAAGCCCCCTCCCTCCCTCGACGAGCCCACCGAAGCCCCCTCGTATGCGATGCTGAAGCCGCCGACCCCCCCCCCCCCTTTGCTGCTGTTCGGTGATGAAGGACCCCCCCCCTGTTGCTGTTCGGCGACGAAGGACCCCCCCCCCCCCTCCTGTAAGTTTTTTCTTATTTGTTTAAATTATTTTTAGTTTAGTAAAAACTAATTATTTTTAGTTTAGTAAAAACTGATTTTATATTAAAATAAAAACTGATTTTATATTAAAATAAAAACTGATTTTATATTAAAATAAAAACTGATTTTGAATTGAAATAAAAACTGATTTTATATTAAAATAAAAACTGATTTTGAATTAAAATAAAAACTGATTTTATTGTATTTTGTTCAATAAAATCTAATTTTTATGCTAGGGAAATGTACGGTTTTTAGTCATGAAGAGATACGATTTTGAATAGAGAAAATGTACGATTTGTAATAGAGGAAAGATCGGTTTTTTTTTAAAATAGTCAAGGTGTGATTTTTAATCGACAAAGGGCTGGATTTTTAATGAAGAAGAGGGTTTGATTTCTAATTAAAAGGAGTTCTTTGAAAATAAAAAGGCGAAATTTTTATATATTGAACTTCGAAATAAAAATATAATTTTTATATATTGAACTTCGAAATAAAAATATGATTTTTATATATTGAACTTCGAAATAAAAATATGATTTTTATCTATTGAACTTCGAAATAAAAATATGATTTTTATCTATTGAACTTCGAAATAAAAATATGATTTTTATCTATTGAACTTCGAAGTGAAAATTCGATTTTTATATAGTGAATAGCGAAGTAAAATTTCGATTTTTATATAGTGAATAGCGAAGTAAAAATTCGATTTTTATATAGTGAATAGCGAAGTAAAAATTCGATTTTTACATAGGTAGTGAAAGCGGGCGACGAAGGTAACAAAAAGGCGATAACGATGAAGACTTCTATCAATGATGTGCCGTGGAGCTTGGATAGCTATCTGTGAGAATTTCTCACCTTTCAATTTCTTTTCTAGTTATATATATATATACTAGGATGCAGACGGTGCTTAGTAGCACCTGACACAATCGTCCACAGACCATGGACTTGTTTGTTTGGCTGTTTGGTGATTGATTGCGATATTGGTTTGAATGTGGTTTGTGGTGTGAAGAATCGAATCGATAAATTGGTTAGGATTAGACGTGCGCCGTTATAAGGCGAGGGAGTAAGGCTAGGTTAGACTCTTACTCCAAATTTTGTGGTTTGCATAATAAATTGATTGATTGATGTGTGAATGGCGTGGGCCTTCACTAGACCGGGGATAAGGCTAGGCCTTGTCCCGTTTCTAGTATCGTGCCGTTATGCCGCCGAAATTTTCTAAAATATGTTAGAAAATAAAAATACCATTTTATTGAATAAATGAATTGAATAGAAATTCATAGGTTGGAATAAAATGTTTTATCGTTAAAAATATAATTTTTAACGTGAAGTGAATAAAATATTCATTTATAAACCGAACGGTTTGTTTATGTACACCTATTTGAATGACATTGATTGGGACGATAAATTTTACACATCGCCCAACTGCACAAATAAAATATGCGTGTGATTGTTTGAAACCCCACACGGGTGTTGGGATGAAATTTGAAGTTCACTCATCCTGATTGATTAAATATGTCGATCGATTGATTGACAGGCTGTTATAAGCGTTGAATATCTATATTTGATGCTTATACAGTGTAGTGCACTTTGGTTGATGGTTGATTATTTTTCAATGCTATGATATACATGTGTTGTATGAAAATCCATATAATTAACTTTATATGGTAATTGATTGGGCCTCATTCCAATTTGAAAAATAAAGAATATTATAAAATAAAAGTTCATGTGTTGACGGCACTCATTCATTGAGATTGGTCATGTGTTGAACGAAATATTTTAATATTAAAATTTACATCTTTATCGATATAAAATAAAAGTTCATGTGTTGACAGTACTCATTCATTGAGATTGGTCATGTGTTGAACGAAATATTTTGATAATAACAACGATTTTGAAAAAGAAATATTTGAAATAGAATATTTGAAAATAGAAATTTATGAAGCCGTGTTGATTAGATTGACGCCATTTTGACGTGAACGATATTTATATCGATTTGAAAACGATTTCGAAATGAATTGAATAGAAAACGATTTCGAAATGAAATAAATTGAAAACGATTTCGAAATGAAATAAATTGAAAACGATTTCGAAATGAATTGAATTGAAAACGATTTCGAAATGGATTGAAAACGAATTCAAATTGAATTGAAAACGAATTGAAATGAATTCAGATTGAATTGAAATTTGAATTGAATAGAAATGAATTTTAAAACGAATTTATAGAGAAGAATTCAATTTTGCTTTGAATTGAGATGGAAGTTGAAATAGATTTTGAAATGAATTTTAAAACTATTTATATAATTCGTTTTAAATAGAAATCGACGAAGTATATATTATATATATTATATATATAATATAATGGCCTGAATAGAACGCGCCGCGCCGCGGCAGTTCGCGAATTTCGACCATTGACTTCGAATGGACATTACGGGAGATCCGACCGTCGGATTCTCCTAAAACCGGAACCTTTGGGTTCGTATCGAAAAGAGCTTTCTAGCGAATGTTAGAAATTTGAAATCTAATGGTTGGATTTGGAATTATGTCCAAATCAAATTTGAAAAAGGTCGCTGTAAGTGCAGTTCGATGGCTATTGATGGAAATCGACTGTACGGGCCTTGATAAAATTATTAAAAATAGTAATAATTTGTGTAAAATCATAAGAAATGATTTGAGAAGAATTGGGATGAAAAACTCCATATTTGAAAAGATAAAAATAGATTTTTATCGAAATGAACTAGTTTTGAACTAGAATTATAATTCTATTTATTTTTAAATAAATAAATTGAATTAGAAAAGGGTTTTGAAAATAACCAAAATTTCCAATGATTGCATTGGAGTGGATTTGAATCGAAATTGTCTTCGGAATATTTCGATGTTGGAATTCGTGATTATACAGGTGTTGTTATGGAAATTTGAAAGATATATCTTTATATCGTTATTTCCAATACGACATTTGTTAGTCGTAGAATTCGATATTGAATATAAGCCGATATATTTTCTATTCAGAGCCTTGTATTGAATATCGAATGTGATTTGGGTTTTTCGTGAATGGTGTCTTCACTAACACTGTTCTTGAACCCAGTTGAGAAAAGATTAAATCTTTTTATTTAGATTTAATGAAGTTTAGCAATTAAATAATATTTAATTGGAATAGAATTGATATTGATTTTTGGGTTTATCGTGGACAGTGTTTTAAATAACACTCGTTCTTTAACCCGATGATTAATGAATGTGATTTTGGGTTTATCGTGAACCGTGTTTTTAAATGACACTGATTCTTTAACCCAGTCGAAGATTAAAACTAAGTGGAGTTTTAATGAATCTTTAATTAGATTGAAAAGATCGAAAATGGAGTATCACCAGTTTTGCTCCAGGCGATAGTTAAATCTTTAATTAGATTTAAACGTGAAATGGTAATTGAATTTACCGATAACACTGTGGTGTTAGATATGAAGTATTACCAGTTTTACTTCATGGGATTAATAGGTTGGGATTGGGAAATTAAAACAAATGATTACTTCGGTAAGGTTCGCTAATCCCGACTAGTTTGAATTGAGATTCAAAGATAGAATAAAGAATAAATTCAAGGAATTTATCTTGGATAAAATTAATGGGAACCTTTTTCTATGAATGTCAGATTTAGAAACTAACTGTCGGTTAGCCAAGCAGAAGGGTTTCCTGGATATTGATCTGATGTTGGTTTTGGCCTTCGGGGTTAATATTTGGGGGATTATTCTCTTGATTAATTTACGGTTAGTGACTAATGAATTGGAATGAGGCGTATGTTGTGTTTGTGTAACACTTATTTAAAATATACGCGAGTTATTCGGAAAGACCGGGTTTATCCCATTCTGAATAACTGATACGACGATAAGTCGAAGATGAAGACGATGGTCGAAGACCGGAGGTCTTCACGTCGTTTGGGTGATAACTGATGATCTTGATTGGGCTGTACACCCAAGAAGATGGAAACAGTTAGTGATCGTCCAGACGTACTTGGAGATCGATGGATATGCGGGGTACTAGGTGCCTCCGGTTTCGTTCAGCCCCAGAACGGACTTGTAAATGGACTGTGTGTCTGACATTGGATTTTAGTCTGTGTGATTGATTTCTATTAAATATATATCTGTTTGGCGGCGGAGAATTTATTCTCTTGCTTAACGCCCTTCTCTGAGACGTACGAGCTCAGGGGTTATATATTGATGGATATCAAACGCATGGAGTGAATTGCCTGTGTGGCATGCCTAAGCGGCAGTTGATCGAGGCTTCTGTTGAAAAGCAAAGTCTTGTGGTGATGATCAAAGCTCGGCCTTTGTGGCGTAGCTTTGTGTAACGTTTACTTCGCGAGTTTCACACCCGGTATGAACCAAAAACGGGAGACGGACCTCAGGGAGGGCCTGCGTTTCCTCCTAGCTAGAAGTGGCGTCAGTGGTTTTACACGCCCTGACGAGTTTGACTTATGTGGTTGTTGCTGTTGCGAGGCGCCTCGGTTTGATCGGACGATCCGGGTCCGATGGAGTCATTCGTTGGCTCATTTACGCCCCAAAGGGCGGGGAAATGCAGCGTTCAGGCATTTTAATCCACATCGGTGGACCGGCCCTGACGATCCAAGGGTCACTCGAGCTCTAATCCTGAGACTCGGGCTAGGCAGTCTCGAATTGGTTGAGGACTATCTTTTGCCTCGGTTCATAGACGGAAATCCAATTTCCAAATACGTGACTTTGCGGTTTTATTTGTAAACCTATATATGGCGACATAGTGGCATGGGACGCTCATGCCGCCTATGATTGATACTTATAATTTGAAGTTGTTTTATACACTATACACTTATAGTAGTATCAAATGATTTGTTTTAAACGTATCAAGCATTCTTTGGCTGTTATAAGGGAAAACCCTATCCTCGGCTGCGTTGCATTGTGTGATGGGACCTGGGTCTTATAACAGCTTCATTTTTCTTTATTTAGCATTGCGCTGTTTGTTTTATGCACTGGTATTCTTGGGAGGAAACCCGTTCCGTGTTATACGGCGTGGTCCCTTGATTTACCTAACTTTAAAGGAAAGATATATAACTGTTTTAGTTCTCACACCAGTCTCATGACTGACCTGGAGTTTATTGTTTTAACCTAAACTCTGGGTGCCCTTATTTTGACATGGGCAGCTAGTAGTTTTGGTTTTTGCAGATTTATATTCATAGGATCCTGGTTTACAGCTGGAACGATATCCGGAAAGCTTTGTATCCGTATATCTCATTCTAGTTGTGTATTGTATTATTTTTCCGCTGCTATGTATTTAAATGTAATTTAAATCTCTGATGTTTCTGTGTAATATTTATTCATTTATACTCTGTATATTCTTGTAATCTGATGCATTGTTGTAATATGCAATGAAATGTTCTTCTGTATGCATTCTGTTTTGTCCTGTTCTCAAACGATAGGGCAATTCCTTGCCGTCACAGTTGGTATCAGAGCTTTGGTTTACAAAGCTAGAGAACATGACACATTAGAACCATACGAAAGAATTCATCAGATATTGGATTAGTAATATCCAATGAGAATGACTCGTTAGAGATAGGATCAGTAGTATCCTAGAACGAGTGTGAAGAGTTTATTTTTAAAATAAAACAAATTTTTGTTTTGAAAATTTAAATCAATTATTCGTATTTGATTATTTATTTATATTGATGTGGACAATCCAGTATATATAGATTTTGCGTATACGTCTGATCCGCGTGTATTTGAAATTTTAATATACTGGATAGATATAGAATCACACTCTAGTCGCCCGGAGATAATTTTGGTAATGCGGCCGCATTATCAATATTTATATTCGTGTTTCGAAGGTGTGATATCTATATATTTCCATTAGACTGGTGTGAGAACCAAAACTAATATAGATAGATTTATTGTTGTGACTTGGCATCAAAAATCTGATTTTTGTATATGTATCAAAATTATGAATTTGAAACGTTAAATTCACTAATTGATTGATGTTTGTGTTGTTTGTTTGTTTGATAATTTTTAGCCATTTAGCCTAATTGAACCGAATATTGAATTGTATTGAAAATTGGTCGCATTTGTTTGCATATACATGTATATCCTTGAACAGGTCATAGCAAGGAGGCTAGAGCCAGAGAATAAAATTGGTTTGCCCGACAAATAGGTACATGTTTACTACATAATTTCCTGTTTTGTTTGGGTGATGATGATTTTATGAGCCTATTGGCTAGCCGCTTGGCTTTTTCTTTTTCTTTTTGAGATCTGAAGGACCGGGGAAGCTATTTGAAATTCCCCGATGCTCCCATTGCAGGGGAGGTTATGGCGAAATTTTTCAAAAATTTAGGGTGTTAGCCAAATTTTTGAAATTTTGAAGATTCGCAGAAACTAAAGAGTTGGAGAATGGAAGCCTGATGGATCGTAGAGTTGAATTATCAAACCACTTTCGACTTTGTTCCTTTTCGGGGACGAAAAGTTTTAAGTGGGGGAGATTGTAACAACCCGGAAAATCTGGGCCAGTTTAAAATTTTTATTTTGGCAATTTTAGCGAGTTTTGAATATTTAAAATAGATTATTTTAAATAAAATCAACGAGAAATTTATTTTGAATATAATTCGAACGTATATATTATATACGCCGTCGTTAGAATATAAATAATTATATATTATTATAAAAGGAATAGAAAATGGCGCGGTAGTTCGAAAATTCGATTTCTAATTTCAAATGAATATACAGAATTCAATATAAGTCAGAATTGAACGAAACAAGAAATATTTGAATCTGTATAACTATATCTTTATAACGAAGTTAACAAACTGAGATTTCATCTTAGAAATGATAAGATATGTCCAGTTTAAAATTAGAAATAGTCGCTGTGGAATTTATATATATTTTTATATATATAAGGCCCTTAAAAATAGCAATTTTGTAAACGACCTCGGATTTCGACGAAACCAGTTTTGTTGGGTCCGTGATGTTAAGTTATTGCTAGATTCCAAATTTCATAATTTTTCGAATCAATATGTGAGCGTGGCGAAGGAAAACGCGTTTGACCAGTTTCAGTTGATTTTAATCGACTGGAAAATGGCCATTTTTCAAACGATCTCAGAATTCGACGAAACTAGTTTTGTTAGGACCGTATCGTCAGTACGAAGCTAGAAAATATTTTTCTGGAATTTTTCTAGTTAGTATGTGGCCCCGGTAATTTGAAATGTATGTTTAAAATTCAATATAAGGATTTAAATGAAAATTCAACAGAAACTGATTGTAACGATCAAACCAGCTTACGATACATATCCCATTGCGTTCGGAATGGGGGTATTTAGCTATGGGCGATAGTCGTTGAGTTCAGATTGGGGTTCGTTTGAAAAGTCAACCTTTTAGTAAATTAAAGAAAAATAAAATAAAATTAATATATATATTCTCTCCTTTATAACCCCCCCCCCCCCGATTCATTTCAGAAGCAAAATAAATAAAAAAATATGAGAACCCTAGAAATCGACAGCCCCCCCCTGAAGCGCCGCCGCCCATCGCCGCACCTCCCCCCCTCCCTCGACGAGCCCACCGAAGCCCCCTCCCTCCCTCGACGAGCCCACCGAAGCCCCCTCGTATGCGATGCTGAAGCCGCCGACCCCCCCCCCCTTTGCTGCTGTTCGGCGATGAAGGACCCCCCCCCTGCTGCTGTTCGGCGACGAAGGACCCCCCCCCCCCCCTCCTGTAAGTTTTTTCTTATTTGTTTAAATTATTTTTAGTTTAGTAAAAACTAATTATTTTTAGTTTAGTAAAAACTGATTTTATATTAAAATAAAAACTGATTTTATATTAAAATAAAAACTGATTTTATATTAAAATAAAAACTGATTTTGAATTGAAATAAAAACTGATTTTATATTAAAATAAAAACTGATTTTGAATTAAAATAAAAACTGATTTTATTGTATTTTGTTCAATAAAATCTAATTTTTATGCTAGGGAAATGTACGGTTTTTAGTCATGAAGAGATACGATTTTGAATAGAGAAAATGTACGATTTGTAATAGAGGAAAGATCGGTTTTTTTTTAAAATAGTCAAGGTGTGATTTTTAATCGACAAAGGGCTGGATTTTTAATGAAGAAGAGGGTTTGATTTCTAATTAAAAGGAGTTCTTTGAAAATAAAAAGGCGAAATTTTTATATATTGAACTTCGAAATAAAAATATAATTTTTATATATTGAACTTCGAAATAAAAATATGATTTTTATATATTGAACTTCGAAATAAAAATATGATTTTTATCTATTGAACTTCGAAATAAAAATATGATTTTTATCTATTGAACTTCGAAATAAAAATATGATTTTTATCTATTGAACTTCGAAGTGAAAATTCGATTTTTATATAGTGAATAGCGAAGTAAAAATTCGATTTTTATATAGTGAATAGCGAAGTAAAAATTCGATTTTTATATAGTGAATAGCGAAGTAAAAATTCGATTTTTACATAGGTAGTGAAAGCGGGCGACGAAGGTAACAAAAAGGCGATAACGATGAAGACTTCTATCAATGATGTGCCGTGGAGCTTGGATAGCTATCTGTGAGAATTTCTCACCTTTCAATTTCTTTTCTAGTTATATATATATACTAGGATGCAGACGGTGCTTAGTAGCATCCGACACAATCGTCCACAGACCATGGACTTGTTTGTTTGACTGTTTGGTGATTGATTGCGATATTGGTTTGAATGTGGTTTGTGGTGTGAAGAATCGAATCGATAAATTGGTTAGGATTAGACGTGCGCCGTTATAAGGCGAGGGAGTAAGGCTAGGTTAGACTCTTACTCCAAATTTTGTGGTTTGCATAATAAATTGATTGATTGATGTGTGAATGGCGTGGGCCTTCACTAGACCGGGGATAAGGCTAGGCCTTGTCCCGTTTCTAGTATCGTGCCGTTATGCCGCCGAAATTTTCTAAAATATGTTAGAAAATAAAAATACCATTTTATTGAATAAATGAATTGAATAGAAATTCATAGGTTGGAATAAAATGTTTTAACGTTAAAAATATAATTTTTAACGTGAAGTGAATAAAATATTCATTTATAAACCGAACGGTTTGTTTATGTACACCTATTTGAATGACATTGATTGGGACGATAAATTTTACACATCGCCCAACTGCACAAATAAAATATGCGTGTGATTGTTTGAAACCCCACACGGGTGTTGGGATGAAATTTGAAGTTCACTCATCCTGATTGATTAAATATGTCGATCGATTGATTGACAGGCTGTTATAAGCGTTGAATATCTATATTTGATGCTTATACAGTGTAGTGCACTTTGGTTGATGGTTGATTATTTTTCAATGCTATGATATACATGTGTTGTATGAAAATCCATATAATTAACTTTATATGGTAATTGATTGGGCCTCATTCCAATTTGAAAAATAAAGAATATTATAAAATAAAAGTTCATGTGTTGACAGCACTCATTCATTGAGATTGGTCATGTGTTGAACGAAATATTTTAATATTAAAATTTACATCTTTATCGATATAAAATAAAAGTTCATGTGTTGACAGTACTCATTCATTGAGATTGGTCATGTGTTGAACGAAATATTTTGATAATAACAACGATTTTGAAAAAGAAATATTTGAAATAGAATATTTGAAAATAGAAATTTATGAAGCCGTGTTGATTAGATTGACGCCATTTTGACGTGAACGATATTTATATCGATTTGAAAACGATTTCGAAATGAATTGAATAGAAAACGATTTCGAAATGAAATAAATTGAAAACGATTTCGAAATGAAATAAATTGAAAACGATTTCGAAATGAATTGAATTGAAAACGATTTCGAAATGGATTGAAAACGAATTCAAATTGAATTGAAAAGAATTCAGATTGAATTGAAATTTGAATTGAATAGAAATGAATTTTAAAACGAATTTATAGAGAAGAATTCAATTTTGCTTTGAATTGAGATGGAAGTTGAAATAGATTTTGAAACGAATTTTAAAACTATTTATATAATTCGTTTTAAATAGAAATCGACGAAGTATATATTATATATATTATATATATAATATAATGGCCTGAATAGAACGCGCCGCGCCGCGGCAGTTCGCGAATTTCGACCATTGACTTCGAATGGACATTACGGGAGATCCGACCGTCGGATTCTCCTAAAACCGGAACCGTTGGGTTCGTATCGAAAAGAGCTTTCTAGCGAATGTTAGAAATTTGAAATCTAACGGTTGGATTTGGAATTATGTCCAAATCAAATTTGAAAAAGGTCGCTGTAAGTGCAGTTCGATGGCTATTGATGGAAATCGACTGTACGGGCCTTGATAAAATTATTAAAAATAGTAATAATTTGTGTAAAATCATAAGAAATGATTTGAGAAGAATTGGGATGAAAAACTCCATATTTGAAAAGATAAAAATAGATTTTTATCGAAATGAACTAGTTTTGAACTAGAATTATAATTCTATTTATTTTTAAATAAATAAATTGAATTAGAAAAGGGTTTTGAAAATAACCAAAATTTCCAATGATTGCATTGGAGTGGATTTGAATCGAAATTGTCTTCGGAATATTTTGATGTTGGAATTCGTGATTATACAGGTGTTGTTATGGAAATTTGAAAGATATATCTTTATATCGTTATTTCCAATACGACATTTGTTAGTCGTAGAATTCGATATTGAATATAAGCCGATATATTTTCTATTCAGAGCCTTGTATTGAATATCGAATGTGATTTGGGTTTGTCGTGAATGGTGTCTTCACTAACACTGTTCTTGAACCCAGTTGAGAAAAGATTAAATCTTTTTATTTAGATTTAATGAAGTTTAGCAATTAAATAATATTTAATTGGAATAGAATTGATATTGATTTTTGGGTTTATCGTGGACAGTGTTTTAAATAACACTCGTTCTTTAACCCGATGATTAATGAATGTGATTTTGGGTTTATCGTGAACCGTGTTTTTAAATGACACTGATTCTTTAACCCAGTCGAAGATTAAAACTAAGTGGAGTTTTAATGAATCTTTAATTAGATTGAAAAGATCGAAAATGGAGTATCACCAGTTTTGCTCCAGGCGATAGTTAAATCTTTAATTAGATTTAAACGTGAAATGGTAATTGAATTTACCGATAACACTGTGGTGTTAGATATGAAGTATTACCAGTTTTACTTCATGGGATTAATAGGTTGGGATTGGGAAATTAAAACAAATGATTACTTCGGTAAGGTTCGCTAATCCCGACTAGTTTGAATTGAGATTCAAAGATAGAATAAAGAATAAATTCAAGGAATTTATCTTGGATAAAATTAATGGGAACCTTTTTCTATGAATGTGAAATTTAGAAACTAACTGTCGGTTAGCCAAGCAGAAGGGTTTCCTGGATATTGATCTGATGTTGGTTTCGGCCTTCGGGGTTAATATTTGGGGGATTATTCTCTTGATTAATTTACGGTTAGTGACTAATGAATTGGAATGAGGCGTATGTTGTGTTTGTGTAACACTTATTTAAAATATACGCGAGTTATTCGGAAAGACCGGGTTTATCCCATTCTGAATAACTGATACGACGATAAGTCGAAGATGAAGACGATGGTCGAAGACCGGAGGTCTTCACGTCTTTTGGGTGATAACTGATGATCTTGATTGGGCTGTACACCCAAGAAGATGGAAACAGTTAGTGATCGTCCAGACGTACTTGGAGATCGATGGATATGCGGGGTACTAGGTGCCTCCGGTTTCGTTCAGCCCCAGAACGGACTTGTAAATGGACTGTGTGTCTGACATTGGATTTTAGTCTGTGTGATTGATTTCTATTAAATATATATCTGTTTGGCGGCGGAGAATTTATTCTCTTGCTTAACGCCCTTCTCTGAGACGTACGAGCTCAGGGGTTATATATTGATGGATATCAAACGCATGGAGTGAATTGCCTGTGTGGCATGCCTAAGCGGCAGTTGATCGAGGCTTCTGTTGAAAAGCAAAGTCTTGTGGTGATGATCAAAGCACGGCCTTTGTGGCGTAGCTTTGTGTAACGTTTACTTCGCGAGTTTCACACCCGGTATGAACCAAAAACGGGAGACGGACCTCAGGGAGGGCCTGCGTTTCCTCCTAGCTAGAAGTGGCGTCAGTGGTTTTACACGCCCTGACGAGTTTGACTTATGTGGTTGTTGCTGTTGCGAGGCGCCTCGGTTTGATCGGACGATCCGGGTCCGATGGAGTCATTCGTTGGCTCATTTACGCCCCAAAGGGCGGGGAAACGCAGTGTTCAGGCATTTTAATCCACATCGGTGGACCGGCCCTGACGATCCAAGGGTCACTCGAGCTCTGATCCTGAGACTCGGGCTAGGCAGTGTCGAATCGGTTGAGGACTATCTTTTGCCTCGGTTCATAGACGGAAATCCAATTTCCAAATACGTGACTTTGCGGTTTTATTTGTAAACCTATATATGGCGACATAGTGGCATGGGACGCTCATGCCGCCTATGATTGATACTTATAATTTGAAGTTGTTTTATACACTATACACTTATAGTAGTATCAAATGATTTGTTTTAAACGTATCAAGCATTCTTTGGCTGTTATAAGGGAAAACCCTATCCTCGGCTGCGTTGCATTGTGTGATGGGACCTGGGTCTTATAACAGCTTCATTTTTCTTTATTTAGCATTGCGTTGTTTGTTTTATGCACTGGTATTCTTGGGAGGAAACCCGTTCCGTGTTATACGGCGTGGTCCCTTGATTTACCTAACTTTAAAGGAAAGATATATAACTGTTTTAGTTCTCACACCAGTCTCATGACTGACCTGGAGTTTATTGTTTTAACCTAAACTCTGGGTGCCCTTATTTTGACACGGGCAGCTAGTAGTTTTGGTTTTTGCAGATTTATATTCACAGGATCCTGGTTTACAGCTGGAACGATATCCGGAAAGCTTTGTATCCGTATATCTCATTCTAGTTGTGTATTGTATTATTTTTCCGCTGCTATGTATTTAAATGTAATTTAAATCTCTGATGTTTCTGTGTAATATTTATTCATTTATACTCTGTATATTCTTGTAATCTGATGCATTGTTGTAATATGCAATGAAATGTTCTTCTGTATGCGTTCTGTTTTGTCCTGTTCTCAAACGATAGGGCAATTCCTTGCCGTCACACAAATCCCCTACTAACCAAAAATAAACTGGTCGGACCACCAATTGGATTTGAGACTCTAGTGGGATCCTTTTACTATACAAGTGCTATGGTGCAGAGACTGTAACACCCCACACCCGCTACGGACACTCACTAAGGGAATGCCATAACATTGGTGGAGTATTTTAAGTGAATATAGAACAGAAAAATTACAACAAGACAGATATAAGTAATACTTGAAAAATTAAATCAGCATTTCATTTCAGCGGAAAGTAAAACATGTTTGGTTACATCACAAAACCATAACAAGAGTCAAGTACATAATATCCATCCTGATAAAATAGAAGTACATAATCCCACTACATAGACAATAGCCATAATAGAAAAGATAAACCGAGCTTTACTTCTACGATCCAAGCCCAAAAGATAGATATAGCGGTCTGATCCAAGCCCACTAGTGCTAGGCCCACTCTGATAACCTGAGGGTTGGGAAAAAGATAAAAACAACGGGGTCAGACATAAGTCTGAGTGAGTCCTATAACCCTAACAATACAACCATTAAATTAATTAGGGTATGACATAAATAAGGTACGGTACCTCTGGGGATAATGACTACACTAAGTAGCCAACCAAACACCGGATGTATAACGATAACCGAAAAGACGCTTTTATCCACCCAAGGATAATTCTTACACCACCCCAGACTTATTCACCCAAGGGTAATTTCTACACTGCACCACACCAGTTCTACCCACCAAGAGTAATTCCTACTTAAAGGTTGATCCCCTCTAAAGTCTTAGAAAATATAACTAGTAGTTTCTGGTACTTCTAGCTGACCACGTAGGTGCCGTCTGCCCCTACATCCATTAGGTGTATAACTGACCACGTAGGTGCCGTCTGCCCCTACATCCACTAGGTATATCTAGTAATCTTACCCAGTAGTTTCGGGTACCCCTACATAGGTGCCGTCTGCCCCTATCTTTACTAGGTGTCCCTACTACTACCCGTCGATCGGCTCCCTACCGTAGATACCCGTGCTGGTCCCACGATTGGGGTGTATCATTCCCCTAAAGTGGCTACCAGATAATATCACGGTGCACGGCTTTATATCTACACGATGCAACAACGACTTACCAACCAGCCCGGGTCCACACACGCATATGAAACCCGTTGATCCCGCGTTGCCACCGCTAACCCGTTTTGGCCTCTTATAATCAAGCCCAATATGCGTGTCCCGTCACTCGACATGGGTCGAGCCCACAAAGATACGTTTGGGATATTGGTTGAAACGGGCCCCCACAAGCTACCCCCTTAAGCTTGTCAAATATCTAGTGCATCCCACTTAACCCCTTTAACCATGTCCCCTTACATGTTATAAATCTTGGTTAAGTCCTTTAATCATATTTCAATTGCCACTTAGGGCACCCACTAGATTCCCACATGCCACCCATGGCACTTACTTAACCCCTTAATCATGTTTAATTACATGTTCCTCCTTGGTTAAGTATTCTAATCGTATTTTCTATTGCCACCCAAGGCAACCCACTAGTTTCCTCATGCCACCCGAGGCACCCCCACTAGTTACTACATGCCACCCAAGGCACCCACTTAACCCTCATGTCCCACTACATGCTAATTTGGTTAAGTGTTTCTTAATTAATTAAGACCGTGATCCTCCTAAAGACCTCTCACATTAGACTATCTTTTATGACCGCTGGTTAAGCCGGTTGGGTCCGGGCAGCCTTACGTCATAACCGAGTCTAACCTCGTGTCTTTACGTTAATCACGTATTTAGTTTGTGACTAAGACCTCTCACATTGGGCCAATCATTTGTAGCCGCTGGATGGCCGGTCGGTTCCGGGCAGACTTCCGCTACAAAAGGGTCCAACCTCGTGTCTTAGTTGATTAATTACGCCTAATTAATCACCCCCACAATTAATTATCCCTAATTAATTACACATTTTTCATATCATGGGTAGACCTAACTCAATAGGTAAATTCCCATGGGGTAGACCTAACTCAATAGGTAAATTCCCACTTATGTTAATTTATTTTTATGGTATGCTTAATCATACCCAATCATACTTTTATTAACATATTTACCAACCCCATCGTTCCCCACGTAATTCGTTCTCATTTCATGACATAAATAAGGGGAAGATCATCACAAATATTATGGGTTTAGCATACAACTTTGTCATGGGTTAAGAAGATGTCAACTTGCATATATGAACATATACTAACCCAACTACATATAACCCAAACTTGCATATTATCATGCACATATCTTGCATAACATATTGAACTTGCATATAAGCATTCTCATAACTTGCATAACATGTTAAACATGCATTTAAGCATACACATAACTCGCATAAGCATTCATATACTTGCATAAGCATTCACATACTTGCATGAACATGCATAACTTGCATATCACATTAAACTTGCATTTAAGCATATACATAACTTGCATAGCATCATGCACATAACTTGCATAATCTTATACACATAACTTGCATAACACCATTCACATAACTTGCATATGAACTTGTCTCTTAAAGGAGGATAAACATGCATAACATATAAGGGTATCATCTTGCATATGTATGCATCATATTTCAAAGGATAAATTTGCATGTTATGATTTATGCATAATACCAAACATGCATAAAACCACTTACTTATCATGCATAAAATCAAATACTTATTATGCATAAACCCACCATTTGACTTGAATAAACCCCAAACACTTATTATGCATAAAACCCAATACTTAGTATGTATGCAATCAAATACTTAACATGCATAACATCAAATACTTAACATGCATAACATCAAATACTTAACATGCATAACATCAAATACTTAACATGCATAACACCAACTACTTAGTATGCATAAAATCACATGCATAACTTGCATATCATGTTACATATAACTTGCATATATTCTCACATATAGTTTGCATAACATGTCACATATGCATAAATGTTTAACATGGTGTTTTGCATCATAAAACATGGCCTTAAACTTGCATTTAACATAAAACTTGCAAATCACATATCATACAAACTTGCATAAATACATTTATCCACAAACATAGCCATGTCTTATCACATCCTACCATAATCAATTTAACAATTGACTATTAAAGCCATAGAAACTCACCAAAACCAAGATTAGCAAATCAATGAAGTAAAACTAGTTGCCAAATATGAAGAAGAAGATGATTAGGGGTTGATTATCTTGCAACTTTCTTCATTTGATTTGTGGAGGCCATGACCAAGTTTCATTTTGCCATAGTTTAGTTACTAGATTTAATTATGAATGAATTAGGGTAGGGTTAGGGTCTTATTTATAGGATTAGGTTGCATTTTAGACCCTTGGATTAACCCTAGATTAGATTAGGACCCTTAGATTTAGGAAATCTCTAGAACCAGCCCTCCTAGCCAGCCTGAAACTCAACCTGGTGCAACCTGGTGCACCCAGGTTCAAAGAACGGTGCCACCCTGTCGACAGGCAAGTCGACAGGCATGTCGACACCCCTGTCGACAGGCCTGTCGACAGCCCTGTCGACATGGGTTGGGCGGGAAGCTACCCGCCTGACCCCGCCTGGCCCATTCCAAATCTGAATATTTAAAATTTTTAAATCTGTTTTAGTTTTGAATTTTCTGCAAACTTCATTGGGCCATAACTGGGCCATACGGAGTCCGATTTTCGAAAACTCGGACTCTATTTCGCGTATTTTTCCGAGACGAACGCAATAACGCAGCCCGTTTCCCCTAATTCCCACATCTGAGATTATTTATTCTGTAATTAGTGAAATTTAGTATTAACCCAAAATACGGGGTGTTACATTCTCCCCTCCTTAAAGGATTTCGTCCCCGAAATCTCTAAGCTAAGGAGAATGCATATCCTACCATCCAAACAACCATCTACTCAAACCATCATCCACGGGCATCCATTGTCCTTAAAACAATTTCTAATGATGTATGAGCATATGCAAAAAGTGTGTGTATATGTTCCCTATCTAACGTATGAACATATGCAAACCATGATAGTGCCATGCATCCATTATGTATGCGAGAGAACCCTATCGACACATACAATATCTACATGAGTGCACAATCATTCACCAAAATGCATCATCCATGTGATAACACAACCATTATACATCCATAAATATATTTTCCTACACACAAATTTATGCAATATGCAATATGAAGTGACTGAGTCGATCTAGTGCCTAGAGTGTGTGTATATGCATCCACGAGCAACCGCTAGCAAACACTTGCATCCACTTGCATCCATCAACCATAACATGTCTCAAACACATGTTTCAACCATAGGTTTACCCTATCTAAAGGTCAAAGGTACTAACGAGAGGACATACTAAAGACAAGATAAGCACAAGATATGCGATGAAGGAGGAGCAAAAGGACATACCCTCCGAAAGAAAAGGGTACCTCGAACGCATCTTCGCTTCCGTCTCCCAGGTAGCGTCACTCTCTTCATCTCCCCTTTGTACTTTGATTAGTTGAACCTCTCTGTTTCTCAACTTCCAAATCTCTGACCCAAGGATGCAAGTAGGAGCTCGTCAAATCGTCGCATCACGCTCTACTTCCACTTCTCTAAGCAGGCTCGGCTCTACCGCCTCTGCGGTCTCATGTAGGAACTTCCTCAAATATAACACATGGAATATATCATGTACTAAGCCTGTCGGGCAACTCCACTCTATCTGACATCTGTCTAATCCTTTCCTTAATAGGAAACGGTCCAACAAACCTTGGTACTCACTTCCCAACAGATCCAAGGTGAACCACATTCCGTAACGGAAATATCTTAATAAAAAGCATGTCCTAATATCAAACTCAAGCTCTATTCTCCTCTTGTCCGCACAAGATTTCTGTTTATCTTGCGTCGCTTTCATCCTTCTTTGAATCAAATCAATCTTTTCCCGAGGTCTTTCTAACCTCATCGGCCCAAGCAAGATCTCATCCGTAGATTCCTACCAACGTGTAGGTGATCGACAAGGCCTTCCATAAAGAGCTTCGAAAGGTGCCATACCAATACTGGACTGAAAGCTGTTACTATACGCGAACTCCACCAATGGAAGATGCTCTTCCCATGTTCCTCCAAAATTTAAGATACAAAGCCTCAAAAGGTCTTCTAGGACATGATTCACCCTCTCGGTCTGGCCGTCCGTCTGAGGATGATATGCGGTATTCAAACACAACTGAGTCCCTACCACCTCTTGCAATCTTCTCCATAACTCGCTAGTGAAGATAGGATCTCGATCACTTACTATGCTAGAGGGTACCCCATGTAATCGAACTATTTCTCGAAGATATACTGAAGCTAGCCATGGAGCAGTCCTCTTGCTCTTCACAGGTATGAAATGGGTGCTCCCAGTAAGTCTATCTACCACCACCCAAATTCCTGTATTACCCTTCCTCGACCTGGGTAACCCGTCAATAAAATCCATCGAGACGTTATCCTACTTCCATTGCGGAACCTCCAATGGGTGAAACAACCCACCTGGTTTCCTTTGCTCCGCCTTCACTTGCTGGCACACCAAACATCGAGCGACATACTCGACCACATCTTTCTTCATACCGGCCCAGAAGAAAACCCTCTTCATGTCTTGGTACATCTTATCCCCACCGGGATGAATGGTCATCCTAGAACGGTGTGCGTCATCAAGAATAGCCTTCCTCAACCCTCGTCTTGCGGTACACAAAGTCTACCGTCTCTACGCAAAACACCCCTATCGTCTAGGGTGTTCCTACTCAAATGGCTGGACGGCCTCCCCCCCTTATGAGCTTCTCTACCAACTCAACCAACTGTGGGTCGTCCCTCTGTGCTCTTCCAATTTGCCCCAAAAGAGTAGGTCTAACCTCCAAGGAGGCTAGCAAACCGGGTACAAAGTCAACGGAAGGTCCAAAGTCAAACTTAGAAATAAACTCTAAGCTCCGTCGTTCAACGAACAATGAACTCAAGGACAACCTTTTTCTACCTAAGGCGTCCGCTACCATGTTACCCTTACTCATAGGATGCTAAGGATCCCATCCACTTTTGCTGTCCTAAGACTATGCGCTCGAAGAGTCTCCAACACTTCCCTAAGATGTAGGGTATGCTCTTCTCCACCAGGATATCATCCAAAATTATCACAACTGTCTCCCACGCAGACCACCCTAGTCGAGCTCGGCATCCCCCAAATGCAAGCCCCAAAGGCCTAAACCAATATCAGACAAACACCCAAGGGATACCTCCTTCGAATTCAGACGACCTACGTGAGATGATACAAATAAAAATGGCTAAATAATTAAGCCCTTGACCAATTCTGGATGTTCTCGCCAGTCTCGCTCCAAAACCGTCGTTTATCCTACACTGGCTCCGCTCAGCCTATTGAGCACATACGAAAACTTATTTCGCTCCTAGAAAAGACCCAGATGTCATCTACAAAGACCATCACGAACTTATTTAGGTACTCCCAGAACACCCTTCTCATCAAATCAACAAAGTATGCGGGGGCGTTCGTCAAACCCAATGGCATCACCAGCCACTCATAAAAGAAATCATCCGGAGTCCTAAAGGCAGTCTTCTCTATGCTATCCTCAGTCACTCTCAACTGATGAACTTCCGTGGCTGAGTCCACTACTAAAACACTGAGGCGCCAACCAACTGATCAAAGAGATCATCAATCCTCGGCAATGGGTATCTATTCTTCTTTGTGAGTTTATTTAGTTCTCTTCAGTCTACACAAAGTCTGAGGGACCCACCCGCCTTCGTGACAAAAACTACTGGAGCACCTCACTCCGATACACTTCGTCTTATGAACCCCTTCTCAAGCAAATCGCCTACTTACTTATGGAGTTCCTTCCTCTCACGAGGAGCCATGTGGCACACTGGCCAAGATACTGGTTTAGCATTGTCTACCAGATATATTTGGAAGTCAATCTCCCGCTCCGGAGGTAAGCCCTTCACCTCCTCAAAACACATCCGAGTATTTCCGGACCACTCTAACAGATCGCAAACTCTAGACCGACGTGTCAAGCGATTCTAGATAACTTAGCATAACAGATTCTATGGGATTACAAGAGATCTCGAGAGTGTTACCCAAGCGGGTCATAAGCCTAACAACTCTCCCTTCAAAATCAAGAACGGCACCTCTACTGGATAACCAGTCCATGCCCAAAACTAGCCCATAGCCCGTGAAGCCCAACAAGCATCACACCTAAACTCAACGCTAAGTATAGAAACTTTCAAACCCAAACACATCATGGAGCCCAATTGGGTTTGAGACAACTAAGGGATCATCTACCAAACTGGTGTCTTAGTGCAGTGACTCAACTAATAATGATGAGATAAACGAACTTGATGCGTCAGAACCAAATAAGTTCGAATCGGATAATAAAGAAATCCAACCTCCAATCTAGACGGTCTTATCCCCATCTGGTACCCTAGTCGTGAGGGAATACAACTACCCCCCAGAAGATTCCATGCCTTACCCTTGCTTCTTTGGACAATCCTAATAAGGTGTCCTATTCCTCTCAAAAGGCTAACCACTTGCCTTCTTCTTCCCTATTCTCCACTCGTAACCTCCCACCAATGAGGTCTCATCCTTCATTAACCAAACAACTATTTGAGCCTTCCTCCCACCGTCTATCCAATAGATACCTACCAGTCCTCCTCCTTCTTGAACCAACTTCTAATCCGACTAACGTCTAAGTCCCTTGAAGTGGTTTTCCATCCTTATCTATCTTAGAAAGATCATCTATACGTGGAGGGGAAACTCAAAACGAGAGAAAGGAAGAGATTCAAAATGGAGAATTCGAAAGATATAGATATGGCTATTGGGGATTATGCTTTTCTTTCAAAAACTTTTCTCTTAAAAGACATGTTTTTGAAAATACTCCTTTCCAAAAATATTCTTAGAAAATAATTTTTCTAAAAATTTTATCTGTTCTGGTAACCTGGCTCTGATACCACGTGTAACACCCCACACCCGCTACGGACACTCACTAAGGGAATGCCATAACATTGGTGGAGTATTTTAAGTGAATATAGAACAGAAAAATTACAACAAGACAGATATAAGTAATACTTGAAAAATTAAATCAGCATTTCATTTCAGCGGAAAGTAAAACATGTTTGGTTACATCACAAAACCATAACAAGAGTCAAGTACATAATATCCATCCTGATAAAATAGAAGTACATAATCCCACTACATAGACAATAGCCATAATAGAAAAGATAAACCGAGCTTTACTTCTACGATCCAAGCCCAAAAGATAGATATAGCGGTCTGATCCAAGCCCACTAGTGCTAGGCCCACTCTGATAACCTGAGGGTTGGGAAAAAGATAAAAACAACGGGGTCAGACATAAGTCTGAGTGAGTCCTATAACCCTAACAATACAACCATTAAATTAATTAGGGTATGACATAAATAAGGTACGGTACCTCTGGGGATAATGACTACACTAAGTAGCCAACCAAACACCGGATGTATAACGATAACCGAAAAGACGCTTTTATCCACCCAAGGATAATTCTTACACCACCCCAGACTTATTCTCCCAAGGGTAATTTCTACACTGCACCACACCAGTTCTACCCACCAAGAGTAATTCCTACTTAAAGGTTGATCCCCTCTAAAGTCTTAGAAAATATAACTAGTAGTTTCTGGTACTTCTAGCTGACCACGTAGGTGCCGTCTGCCCCTACATCCATTAGGTGTATAACTGACCACGTAGGTGCCGTCTGCCCCTACATCCACTAGGTATATCTAGTAATCTTACCCAGTAGTTTCGGGTACCCCTACATAGGTGCCGTCTGCCCCTATCTTTACTAGGTGTCCCTACTACTACCCGTCGATCGGCTCCCTACCGTAGATACCCGTGCTGGTCCCACGATTGGGGTGTATCATTCCCCTAAAGTGGCTACCAGATAATATCACGGTGCACGGCTTTATATCTACACGATGCAACAACGACTTACCAACCAGCCCGGGTCCACACACGCATATGAAACCCATTGATCCCGCGTTGCCACCGCTAACCCGTTTTGGCCTCTTATAATCAAGCCCAATATGCGTGTCCCGTCACTCGACATGGGTCGAGCCCACAAAGATACGTTTGGGATATTGGTTGAAACGGGCCCCCACAAGCTACCCCCTTAAGCTTGTCAAATATCTAGTGCATCCCACTTAACCCCTTTAACCATGTCCCCTTACATGTTATAAATCTTGGTTAAGTCCTTTAATCATATTTCAATTGCCACTTAGGGCACCCACTAGATTCCCACATGCCACCCATGGCACTTACTTAACCCCTTAATCATGTTTAATTACATGTTCCTCCTTGGTTAAGTATTCTAATCGTATTTTCTATTGCCACCCAAGGCAACCCACTAGTTTCCTCATGCCACCCGAGGCACCCCCACTAGTTACTACATGCCACCCAAGGCACCCACTTAACCCTCATGTCCCACTACATGCTAATTTGGTTAAGTGTTTCTTAATTAATTAAGACCGTGATCCTCCTAAAGACCTCTCACATTAGACTATCTTTTATGACCGCTGGTTAAGCCGGTTGGGTCCGGGCAGCCTTACGTCATAACCGAGTCTAACCTCGTGTCTTTACGTTAATCACGTATTTAGTTTGTGACTAAGACCTCTCACATTGGGCCAATCATTTGTAGCCGCTGGATGGCCGGTCGGTTCCGGGCAGACTTCCGCTACAAAAGGGTCCAACCTCGTGTCTTAGTTGATTAATTACGCCTAATTAATCACCCCCACAATTAATTATCCCTAATTAATTACACATTTTTCATATCATGGGTAGACCTAACTCAATAGGTAAATTCCCATGGGGTAGACCTAACTCAATAGGTAAATTCCCACTTATGTTAATTTATTTTTATGGTATGCTTAATCATACCCAATCATACTTTTATTAACATATTTACCAACCCCATCGTTCCCCACGTAATTCGTTCTCATTTCATGACATAAATAAGGGGAAGATCATCACAAATATTATGGGTTTAGCATACAACTTTGTCATGGGTTAAGAAGATGTCAACTTGCATATATGAACATATACTAACCCAACTACATATAACCCAAACTTGCATATTATCATGCACATATCTTGCATAACATATTGAACTTGCATATAAGCATTCTCATAACTTGCATAACATGTTAAACATGCATTTAAGCATACACATAACTCGCATAAGCATTCATATACTTGCATAAGCATTCACATACTTGCATGAACATGCATAACTTGCATATCACATTAAACTTGCATTTAAGCATATACATAACTTGCATAGCATCATGCACATAACTTGCATAATCTTATACACATAACTTGCATAACACCATTCACATAACTTGCATATGAACTTGTCTCTTAAAGGAGGATAAACATGCATAACATATAAGGGTATCATCTTGCATATGTATGCATCATATTTCAAAGGATAAATTTGCATGTTATGATTTATGCATAATACCAAACATGCATAAAACCACTTACTTATCATGCATAAAATCAAATACTTATTATGCATAAACCCACCATTTGACTTGAATAAACCCCAAACACTTATCATGCATAAAACCCAATACTTAGTATGTATGCAATCAAATACTTAACATGCATAACATCAAATACTTAACATGCATAACATCAAATACTTAACATGCATAACATCAAATACTTAACATGCATAACATCAAATACTTAACATGCATAACACCAACTACTTAGTATGCATAAAATCACATGCATAACTTGCATATCATGTTACATATAACTTGCATATATTCTCACATATAGTTTGCATAACATGTCACATATGCATAAATGTTTAACATGGTGTTTTGCATCATAAAACATGGCCTTAAACTTGCATTTAACATAAAACTTGCAAATCACATATCATACAAACTTGCATAAATACATTTATCCACAAACATAGCCATGTCTTATCACATCCTACCATAATCAATTTAACAATTGACTATTAAAGCCATAGAAACTCACCAAAACCAAGATTAGCAAATCAATGAAGTAAAACTAGTTGCCAAATATGAAGAAGAAGATGATTAGGGGTTGATTATCTTGCAACTTTCTTCATTTGATTTGTGGAGGCCATGACCAAGTTTCATTTTGCCATAGTTTAGTTACTAGATTTAATTATGAATGAATTAGGGTAGGGTTAGGGTCTTATTTATAGGATTAGGTTGCATTTTAGACCCTTGGATTAACCCTAGATTAGATTAGGACCCTTAGATTTAGGAAATCTCTAGAACCAGCCCTCCTAGCCAGCCTGAAACTCAACCTGGTGCAACCTGGTGCACCCAGGTTCAAAGAACGGTGCCACCCTGTCGACAGGCAAGTCGACAGGCATGTCGACACCCCTGTCGACAGGCCTGTCGACAGCCCTGTCGACATGGGTTGGGCGGGAAGCTACCCGCCTGACCCCGCCTGGCCCATTCCAAATCTGAATATTTAAAATTTTTAAATCTGTTTTAGTTTTGAATTTTCTGCAAACTTCATTGGGCCATAACTGGGCCATACGGAGTCCGATTTTCGAAAACTCGGACTCTATTTCGCGTATTTTTCCGAGACGAACGCAATAACGCAGCCCGTTTCCCCTAATTCCCACATCTGAGATTATTTATTCTGTAATTAGTGAAATTTAGTATTAACCCAAAATACGGGGTGTTACATACTCAGCTATGGAAGTGGATATGAACAAATGAGAAGCGCTAGAGCCTAAGGAAATAGTACGAACAGAAAACTAGACTCTTCCAACCGGACTACCTTTCTCCTAGGTACGCTTGGTGGCGAAAGCATGTACTTGTCCTTCTGAAAATCTCGTCCTCGTTCTTGCCCTTGTCCTTAAGTATATGCCCTATCATACTCTAGTAAAGATACTTCCTCTTGTCTTAGGTTTTATAATTCCTTCCTCCTTTGCGAGCTAAATCTGCATCCATGAATTCCTCATCCTAGGGTTGTGCTCCCTAGCCAAACTCCTCATCCCCTTCCGTGTGTAGTCATGTTGACAAATCTCTCGAAAACTGCCTCCATCGTCCGGAAAACCCTATAAGCTTCGAAAGAAAACTGCTCGTAGATGAAACATCTACGGCTATGGATGGAAGCCGGGCACTACTTTGCCCTTCGATGAGGTTACCTCCCAGAAAGCCAGGAGCCCCAGAGACTCAAGAAAGAAGGAGACAAGAATTTAAACAGAGGAAGAGAAGACAGTGCGTATGGCTTTGGGGAATATGCCTTTAAAACAAAACTTTTCTTTTGAAAATGCTTCTTTAAAACCCGTTTTGAAAAATAATTTTTCAAATCTTTTATCTGATCCGGTAACCTTCGGCTCTGATACCACGTGTAACACCCCACGTCCGTTAGTGTCACTCACAAAGGGAATGCACTAAGTTCTGTGTGAAGACCCGTTACTTCCCCGTAAAGGAAAGCGACGGATAGTTCGAGAACAAACCACAACAGAACGCATACAGAAGAACATTTCATTGTATATTACAACAATGCATCAGATTACAAGAATATACAGAGTATGAAACAATATTACACAGAAATATCAGAGATTTAAATTACATTTAAATACATAGCAGCGGAAAATAATACAATACACAACTAGAAGGAGATATACGGATACAAAGCTTTCCGGATATCGTTCCAGCTGTAAACCAGGATCCTGTGAATATAAATCTGCAAAACCAAAACTACTAGCTGCCCGTGTCAAAATAAGGGCACCCAGAGTTTAGGTTAAAACAATAAACTCCAGGTCAGTCATGGGACTGGTGTGAGAACTAAAACAGCTAATCTTTAATTTCAAAGGTAAATCAAGGGACCACGCCGTATAACACGGAACGGGTTTCCTCCCAAGAATACCAGTGCATAAACAAACAGCGCAATGCTAAATAAAGAAAAATGAAGCTGTTATAAGACCCAGGTCCTATCACACAATGCAACGCAAGCCGGGGGATAGGGTTTTCCCTTATAACAGCCAAAGAATGCTTGATACGTTTTAAAACAGATTATTTGATACTATAATAAGTGCATAGTGTATAAAACAACTTCAAATCATAAGTATCAATCATAGGCGGCATGGGTACCATATATCATGTCGCCATATATAGGTTTACAAATAAAACCGCAAAGTCACGTATTTGGAAATTGGATTTCCGTCTATGAACCGAGGCTAGGGGCAAGATCCTCAACCGATTCGAGACTGCCTAGCCCGAGTCTCAGGATCAGAACGCATCGACCCTTGGAGCGTCAGGGCCGGTCCACCGATGTGGATTAAACTTAAACCCTGGACACTGCGTTTCGCCGCCCTTTGGGGCGTAAGCGAGCCAACGAATGACTCCATCGGACCCGGATCGTCCGATCTAACCGAGGCGCCTCGCAACAGCAACAACCACATAAGTCAAACTCGTCAGGGCGTGTAAAACCACTGACGCCACTTCTAGCTAGGAGGAAACGCAGGCCCTCCCTGAGGTCCGTCTCCCGTTTTTGGTTCATACCTGGTGTGAAACACGCGAGGTAAACATTACACAAAGCTACGCCACAAAGGCCGTGCTTTGATCATCAACCACAAGACTTTGCTTTTCAACAGAAGCCTTGATCATTTGCATCTTAGCATGCCACACAGGCAAACCATCCTATGCAACCGATATCAGTCACACAGAATGAAATCCGATGTCAGACACACAGTCCATTTACAAGTCCGTCCTGGGTCTGAACGAAACCGGAGGCACCTAGTACCCCGCATATCCATCGATCTCCAAGTACGTCTGGACGATCACTAACTGTTTCCATCTTCTTGGGTGTACAGCCCAATCAAGATCATCAGTAATTACCCAAACGACGTGAAGACCTCCGGTCTTCGACCATCGTCTTCATCTTCGACTTATCGTCGTATCAGTTACTCAGAATGGGTTAAACCCGGTCTTTCCGAATAACTCGCGTATATTTTAAATAATTGTTACACAAACACAACATACGCCTCATTCCAATTCATTAGTCACTAACCGTAAATTAATCAAGAGAATAATTCCCCAAATATTAACCCCGAAGGCCGAAACCAACATCAGATCAATATCCAGAAAACCATTCTGCTTGGCTAACCGCCAGTTAGTTTCTAAATTTCACATTCAAATCTAATTAAGGATTTAACTATCGCCTGGAGCAAAACTGGTGATACTCCATTCTCGATCTTTTCAATCTAATTAAAGATTCATTAAAACTCCACTTAGTTTTAATCTGTGACTGGGTTAAAGAATCAGTGTCATTTAAAACACGTTTCACGATAAACCCAAAGTCACATCCCATTAATTATCGGGTTAAAGAACAAGTGTTATTTAAAACACTGTTCACGATAAACCCAAAAATCAAAATCAATTCAATTCCAATTAAATATCATTTAATTGGTGCACTTCATTAAATCTAAATCAAAAGATTTAATCTTTTCTCAACTGGGTTCAAGAACAGTGTTAGTGAAGACACCATTCACGACAAACCCAATCACATTCATTAATTATCGGGTTAAAGAACAAGTGTTATTTAAAACACTGTTCACGATAAACCCAAAAATCAATATCAATTCAATTCCATTTAAATATTATTTAATTGGTACACTTCATTAAATCTAAATAAAAAGATTTAATCTTTTCTCAACTGGGTTCAAGAACAGTGTTAGTAAAGACACCATTCACGACAAACCCAAATCACATTCGATATTCAATACAAGGCTCTGAATAGAAAATATATCGGCTTATATTCAATATCGAATTCTACGACTAACAAATGTCGTATTGGAAATAACGATATAAATATATATATCTTTCAAATTTCCATAACAACACCTGTATAATCACGAATTCCAACATCGAAATATTCCGAAGACAATTTCGATTCAAATCCACTCCAATGCAATCATTGGAAATTTTGGTTATTTTTAAAACCCTTTTTAAATTCAATTTATTTATTTAAAAATAAATAGAATTATATTTCTAGTTCAAAACTAGTTCATTTCGATAAAAATCCATTTTTATCTTTTCAAATATGGAGTTTTTCATCCCAAACTTTCACAAATCATTTCTTATGATTTTACACAAATTATTACTATTTTTAATAATTTTATCTAGGCCCGTACAGTCGATTTCCATCAATGGCCATCGAACTGCACTTACAGCGACCTTTTTTCGAATTTGATTTGGACATAATTCCAAATCCAACCGTTAGATTTCTAATTTCTAATATTCATTAGAAAGCTCTTTTCGATACGAACCCAACGGTTCCGGTTTTAGGAGAATCCGACGGTCGGATCTCCCGCAATGTCCGTTTGAAATAAATGGTCGAAATTCACGAACTGCCGCGGCGCGGCGCGTTCTATTCAGGCCATTATATTATATATATAATATATATAATATATATTTCGTCGATTTCTATTTAAAACGAATTATATAAATAGTTTTAAAATCGTTTCAAAAGCTATTTCAACTTTCTTTTCAATTCAAATCAAAATTGAATTCTTCTTTATAAATTCGTTTTAAAATTCATTTCTATTCAATTCGAATTTCAATTCAATTTGAATTCATTTCAATTCAATTCATTTCGAAATCGTTTTCAATTCATTTTGAATTCGTTTTCAATTCAATTCATTTCGAAATCGTTTTCAATTCATTTTGAATTCGTTTTCAATTCAATTCATTTCGAAATCGTTTTCAATTCATTTTGAATTCGTTTTCAATTCAATTCATTTCGAAATCGTTTTCAATTCAATTCATTTCGAAATCGTTTTCAATTCAATTCATTTCGAAATCCTTTTCAAATCGATATAAATATCGTTCACGTCAAAATGGCGTCCATACACGGCTTCATAAATTTCTATTTTCAAATATTCTATTTCAAATATTTCTTTTTCAAAATAGTTGTTATTATCAAAATATTTCGTTCAACACATGACCAATCTCAATGAATGAGTACTGTCAACACATGAACTTTTATTTTATAATATTCTTTATTTTTCAAATTGGAATGAGGCCCAATCAATTACCATATAAAGTTAATTATATGGATTTTCATACAACACATGTATATAATGACATTGAAAATAATCAACCATCAACCAAAGTGCACTACACTGTATAAGCATCAAATATAGATATTCAACGCTTATAACAGCCTGTCAATCGATCGATCGACATATTTAATCAATCAGGATGAGTGAACTTCAAATTTCATCCCAACACCCGTGTGGGGTTTCAAACAATCAAACACCTATTTTATTTGTGCTGTTGGGCGATGTGTAAAATTTATCGTCCCAATCAATGTCATTCAAATAGGTGTACATAAACAAACCGTCTGGTTTGTAAATGAATATTTATTTATTCACATTCACGTTAAAAATTATATTTTTAACGATAAAACATTTTATTCCAACATACGAATTTCTATTCAATTCATTTATTCAATAAAAATGATATTTTTATTTTTCTAACATATTTTAGAAAATTTCGGCGGCATAACGGCACGATACTAGAAACGGGACAAGGCCTAGCCTTATCCCCGGTCTAGTGAAGGCCCACGCCATTCACACATCAATCAATCCATTCATTTCACCAAACAGTTCAATTCATTTCATTATGCAACCACAAAATTTGGAGTAAGGATCTAACCTAGCCTTACTCCTTCGCCTTATAACGGCGCACGTCTAATCCTAACCAATTTATCGATTCGATTTTTCACACCACAAACCACATTCAAGCCAATATCGCAATCAATCACCAAACAGTCAAACAAACAAGTCCATGGTCTGTGGACGATTTGTGTCGGGTGCTACTAAACACCGTCTGCATCCTAGTATATATATATAACTAGAAAATAAATTTGAAAGGTGAGAAATTCTCACATATAGCTATCCAGCTCCACGGCACTTCATCGATAGAAATCTTCGTCGCTATCGCATCTTCGTCATCTTCGTTGCCCGGATCCTCTACATATGTAAAAATCGAATTTTGACTTCGTTATTCAATATATAAAAATCACATTTTTAATTCGAAGTTCAATACATAAAAATCCTATTTTTATTTCGAAGTTCAACACATAAAAATTCTATTTTTATTTCGAAGTTCAATACATAAAAATTCTATTTTTATTTCGAAGTTCAATACATAAAAATTCTATTTTTATTTCGAAGTACAATACATAAAAATTCTATTTTTATTTCGAAGTTCAATACATAAAAATTCTATTTTTATTTCGAAGTTCAATACATAAAAATTCTATTTTTATTTCGAAGTTCAATACATAAAAATTCTATTTTTATTTCGAAGTTCAAAACATAAAAACTATATTTTTCTTAAAGCTTAAATTATTTACCTTTCAAAATTCAAATCTTTTACCTTTTAAAAATAAAAGTCTTTTTAAACCTTTTAAAAATAAAAGTCTTTTTAAACCTTTTAAAAATAAAAGTCTTTTTAAACCTTTTAAAAATAAAAGTCTTTTTAAACCTTTTAAAAATAAAAGTCTTTTTAAACCTTTTAAAAATAAAAGTCTTTTTAAACCTTTTAAAAATAAAAGAATCAGTTTCAAAATTCCTTTTAAAATCAGTTTTTAACTTATGACAAAATCAGTTTTTAAAAAAATGAATAACTAAATCAGTTTTATAAATAAAACTAAATCAGTTTTTATAAATAAAATTAAATCAGTTTTTATAAATAAAATAAAAATACTATAAATAAGAAAAAAAAACTTACAGCTCTGCGAAGAGGGGGGGGGGGGAAAGAAGGCGTCGGCTTCAGGGCGATGGAGAGCTAGGGGGGGAATTCCTGCTGAGAGTTCAACGGAGGAGGGGGGTTCGCGGGTTGTCAGGCGCGGTGGCCTGGAGGTGGGGCTTCGAAGGAGGGATGGCGCGCGTCGATTCAGGGGGGGGTTGCTTCGCGATAGGGGGGGGGGGTGCTCTGGTGGCTCGCCGCGGCACTGGGGGGGTGGGGTTTCGATGGGGAAGCTGCGGTGGTCGCCGCCGCCTAGGGGCGCGACGAATTCCGCCTCCGCCTCCCTCTTTTTTTTTTTTTTTTTTTTTGATCTCGTTTTGAAGAAAGGGGGGGGGGGGGGCAGAAGGTTTTAAGGGAGAGAGATATTTTTTTTTTTATTATTAATTAATTAATTTATTTTATCCTAAAGAGTTGACTTTCACATACGACCTCGAAACGAGACCCACCGCCTGTCGTCCATAGCGTTTTACCCCCATTCCGAACACAATGGGATATGTATCGCAAGCTGATCTGATTGTTACAATCAGTTTCCGTTAAATTTACATTTAAATCACTATATTGAATTTTAAACGTACATTTCAAATTACCGGGGTCACATACTAACTAGAAAAATACCCGAAAAATATTTTCTAGCTTCGTATTAACGATACGGTCCTAACAAAACTAGTTTCATCGAATTCTGAGACCGTTAGAAAAATGGCCAATTTCCAGTCGATTAAAATCAACTGAAATGGTCAAAACACGTTTTCCTTTGCCACGCTCACATATTGATTCGAAAAATTATGAAATTTGGAATCTAACAATAATTTGACACTGCGGACCCAACAAAACTGGTTTCGTCGAAATCCGAGGTCATTTGCAAAACGTCCATTTTTAAGGGCCTGAATTCCATAGCGACTATTCAGAATTTTCAACTGGACATATCTTATCATCTCTAAAGTGAAATCTCAGTTTGTTAACTTCGTTAGAAAGATATTCTTCATCAGATTCAAATATTTCTTGTTTCGTTCAATTCTGACTTATAACGAATTCTGTATATTCATTTGAAATTAGAAATCGAATTTTCGAACTACCGCGCCATTTTCAATTCTATTTATAATTATATATAAATATTATATATTCTAACGACGACGCGTATAATATATACGTTCGAATTCTATTCAAAATAAATTTTCCGTTGATATTATTTAAAATAATTCATTTTAAATAATCAAAATTCGCTAAAATTGCCAAAATAAAATTTTCAAACTGGCTCGCATTTTACGGGTTGTTACAATCTCCCCCACTTAAAACTTTTCGTCCCCGAAAAGGAACAAAGTCGAAAGTGGTTTGATCATTCAGCTCTACGCTCGATCTGGCTTCTATTCTCCAACCCTTTGGTTTCTGAGAATTTTCAAAACATCAAAAATTTGGCTAACACCCTAAATTTTTGAAAAATTTCGCCATAACCTCCCCTGCACCGGGAGCATCGGGGAATTTCAAATAGCTTCCCCGGTCCTTCAGATCTCAAAAAGAAAAAGAAAAAGCCAAGCGGCTAGCCAATAGGCTCACAAAATCATCATCACCCAAACAAAACAGGAAATTATGTAGTAAACATGTACCTATTTGTCGGGCAAACAAATTTTATTCTTCGGCTCTAGCCTCCTTGCTATGACCTGTTCAATATAAGTATATGTATATGCAAGCAAATGCGACCAAATTTCAATATAGTTCAGTATTTGATTCAATTAGGCATAATGATTCAAAATTAGCAAACAAATAGGCAAACAACACAAACATCAATCAATTAGTGAATTAGAGTTTCAAATTCATAATTTGATACATATACAAAAATCAGATTCTTGGTGCCAAATCACAACAATAAGCCCTATCTAATTTTGGTTCTCACACCAGTCTAATGGAAATATATAGAAAATCACACCTTTGAAACTCGAATACCAATTCTGATGATGTCTAGACTATCATCAGAATCGTCTCCGGGCGACTAGAGTGTGACTCTATATCTATCCAGTATATTAAAATTTCAAATACACGTGGATCAGACGTATACGCAAAATCTTTATATACTGGACTGTCCAACTCAATATAAATAAATAACCAAATACGAATAATTGATTTATATTTCAAAACGAAATTTGTTTTCATTTGAAAAATATACTCTTCACACTCGTTCTAGGATACTACTGATCCCATCTCTAACGAGTCATTCTAATTGGATTTTACTAATCCAATATCTGATGAATTCTTTCGTATGTTTCTAATGTGTCTTGTTCTCTAGCTTTGTAAACCAAAGCTCTGATACCAACTGTGAAGACCCGTTACTTCCCCGTAAAGGAAAGCGACGGATAGTTCGAGAACAAACCACAACAGAACGCATACAGAAGAACATTTCATTGTATATTACAACAATGCATCAGATTACAAGAATATACAGAGTATGAAACAATATTACACAGAAATATCAGAGATTTAAATTACATTTAAATACATAGCAGCGGAAAATAATACAATACACAACTAGAAGGAGATATACGGATACAAAGCTTTCCGGATATCGTTCCAGCTGTAAACCAGGATCCTGTGAATATAAATCTGCAAAACCAAAACTACTAGCTACCCATGTCAAAATAAGGGCACCCAGAGTTTAGGTTAAAACAATAAACTCCAGGTCAGTCATGGGACTGGTGTGAGAACTAAAACAGCTAATCTTTAATTTCAAAGGTAAATCAAGGGACCACGCCGTATAACACGGAACGGGTTTGCTCCCAAGAATACCAGTGCATAAACAAACAGCGCAATGCTAAATAAAGAAAAATGAAGCTGTTATAAGACCCAGGTCCTATCACACAATGCAACGCAAGCCGGGGGATAGGGTTTTCCCTTATAACAGCCAAAGAATGCTTGATACGTTTTAAAACAGATTATTTGATACTATAATAAGTGCATAGTGTATAAAACAACTTCAAATCATAAGTATCAATCATAGGCGGCATGGGTACCATATATCATGTCGCCATATATAGGTTTACAAATAAAACCGCAAAGTCACGTATTTGGAAATTGGATTTCCGTCTATGAACCGAGGCTAGGGCAAGATCCTCAACCGATTCGAGACTGCCTAGCCCGAGTCTCAGGATCAGAACGCATCGACCCTTGGAGCGTCAGGGCCGGTCCACCGATGTGGATTAAACTTAAACCCTGGACACTGCGTTTCGCCGCCCTTTGGGGCGTAAGCGAGCCAACGAATGACTCCATCGGACCCGGATCGTCCGATCTAACCGAGGCGCCTCGCAACAGCAACAACCACATAAGTCAAACTCGTCAGGGCGTGTAAAACCACTGACGCCACTTCTAGCTAGGAGGAAACGCAGGCCCTCCCTGAGGTCCGTCTCCCGTTTTTGGTTCATACCTGGTGTGAAACACGCGAGGTAAACGTTACACAAAGCTACGCCACAAAGGCCGTGCTTTGATCATCAACCACAAGACTTTGCTTTTCAACAGAAGCCTTGATCATTTGCATCTTAGCATGCCACACAGGCAAACCATCCTATGCAACCGATATCAGTCACACAGAATGAAATCCGATGTCAGACACACAGTCCATTTACAAGTCCGTCCTGGGTCTGAACGAAACCGGAGGCACCTAGTACCCCGCATATCCATCGATCTCCAAGTACGTCTGGACGATCACTAACTGTTTCCATCTTCTTGGGTGTACAGCCCAATCAAGATCATCAGTAATTACCCAAACGACGTGAAGACCTCCGGTCTTCGACCATCGTCTTCATCTTCGACTTATCGTCGTATCAGTTACTCAGAATGGGTTAAACCCGGTCTTTCCGAATAACTCGCGTATATTTTAAATAAGTGTTACACAAACACAACATACGCCTCATTCCAATTCATTAGTCACTAACCGTAAATTAATCAAGAGAATAATTCCCCAAATATTAACCCCGAAGGCCGAAACCAACATCAGATCAATATCCAGAAAACCATTCTGCTTGGCTAACCGCCAGTTAGTTTCTAAATTTCACATTCAAATCTAATTAAGGATTTAACTATCGCCTGGAGCAAAACTGGTGATACTCCATTCTCGATCTTTTCAATCTAATTAAAGATTCATTAAAACTCCACTTAGTTTTAATCTGTGACTGGGTTAAAGAATCAGTGTCATTTAAAACACGTTTCACGATAAACCCAAAGTCACATCCCATTAATTATCGGGTTAAAGAACAAGTGTTATTTAAAACACTGTTCACGATAAACCCAAAAATCAAAATCAATTCAATTCCAATTAAATATCATTTAATTGGTGCACTTCATTAAATCTAAATCAAAAGATTTAATCTTTTCTCAACTGGGTTCAAGAACAGTGTTAGTGAAGACACCATTCACGACAAACCCAAATCACATTCATTAATTATCGGGTTAAAGAACAAGTGTTATTTAAAACACTGTTCACGATAAACCCAAAAATCAATATCAATTCAATTCCAATTAAATATTATTTAATTGGTACACTTCATTAAATCTAAATAAAAAGATTTAATCTTTTCTCAACTGGGTTCAAGAACAGTGTTAGTAAAGACACCATTCACGACAAACCCAAATCACATTCGATATTCAATACAAGGCTCTGAATAGAAAATATATCGGCTTATATTCAATATCGAATTCTACGACTAACAAATGTCGTATTGGAAATAACGATATAAATATATATATCTTTCAAATTTCCATAACAACACCTGTATAATCACGAATTCCAACATCGAAATATTCCGAAGACAATTTCGATTCAAATCCACTCCAATGCAATCATTGGAAATTTTGGTTATTTTTAAAACCCTTTTTAAATTCAATTTATTTATTTAAAAATAAATAGAATTATATTTCTAGTTCAAAACTAGTTCATTTCGATAAAAATCCATTTTTATCTTTTCAAATATGGAGTTTTTCATCCCAAACTTTCACAAATCATTTCTTATGATTTTACACAAATTATTACTATTTTTAATAATTTTATCTAGGCCCGTACAGTCGATTTCCATCAATGGCCATCGAACTGCACTTACAGCGACCTTTTTTCGAATTTGATTTGGACATAATTCCAAATCCAACCGTTAGATTTCTAATTTCTAATATTCATTAGAAAGCTCTTTTCGATACGAACCCAACGGTTCCGGTTTTAGGAGAATCCGACGGTCGGATCTCCCGCAATGTCCGTTTGAAATAAATGGTCGAAATTCACGAACTGCCGCGGCGCGGCGCGTTCTATTCAGGCCATTATATTATATATATAATATATATAATATATATTTCGTCGATTTCTACTTAAAACGAATTATATAAATAGTTTTAAAATCGTTTCAAAAGCTATTTCAACTTTCTTTTCAATTCAAATCAAAATTGAATTCTTCTTTATAAATTCGTTTTAAAATTCATTTCTATTCAATTCGAATTTCAATTCAATTTGAATTCATTTCAATTCAATTCATTTCGAAATCGTTTTCAATTCATTTTGAATTCGTTTTCAATTCAATTCATTTCGAAATCGTTTTCAATTCATTTTGAATTCGTTTTCAATTCAATTCATTTCGAAATCGTTTTCAATTCATTTTGAATTCGTTTTCAATTCAATTCATTTCGAAATCGTTTTCAATTCAATTCATTTCGAAATCGTTTTCAATTCAATTCATTTCGAAATCCTTTTCAAATCGATATAAATATCGTTCACGTCAAAATGGCGTCCATACACGGCTTCATAAATTTCTATTTTCAAATATTCTATTTCAAATATTTCTTTTTCAAAATAGTTGTTATTATCAAAATATTTCGTTCAACACATGACCAATCTCAATGAATGAGTACTGTCAACACATGAACTTTTATTTTATAATATTCTTTATTTTTCAAATTGGAATGAGGCCCAATCAATTACCATATAAAGTTAATTATATGGATTTTCATACAACACATGTATATAATGACATTGAAAATAATCAACCATCAACCAAAGTGCACTACACTGTATAAGCATCAAATATAGATATTCAACGCTTATAACAGCCTGTCAATCGATCGATCGACATATTTAATCAATCAGGATGAGTGAACTTCAAATTTCATCCCAACACCCGTGTGGGGTTTCAAACAATCAAACACCTATTTTATTTGTGCTGTTGGGCGATGTGTAAAATTTATCGTCCCAATCAATGTCATTCAAATAGGTGTACATAAACAAACCGTCTGGTTTGTAAATGAATATTTATTTATTCACATTCACGTTAAAAATTATATTTTTAACGATAAAACATTTTATTCCAACATACGAATTTCTATTCAATTCATTTATTCAATAAAAATGATATTTTTATTTTTCTAACATATTTTAGAAAATTTCGGCGGCATAACGGCACGATACTAGAAACGGGACAAGGCCTAGCCTTATCCCCGGTCTAGTGAAGGCCCACGCCATTCACACATCAATCAATCCATTCATTTCACCAAACAGTTCAATTCATTTCATTATGCAACCACAAAATTTGGAGTAAGGATCTAACCTAGCCTTACTCCTTCGCCTTATAACGGCGCACGTCTAATCCTAACCAATTTATCGATTCGATTTTTCACACCACAAACCACATTCAAGCCAATATCGCAATCAATCACCAAACAGTCAAACAAACAAGTCCATGGTCTGTGGACGATTTGTGTCGGGTGCTACTAAACACCGTCTGCATCCTAGTATATATATATAACTAGAAAATAAATTTGAAAGGTGAGAAATTCTCACATATAGCTATCCAGCTCCACGGCACTTCATCGATAGAAATCTTCGTCGCTATCGCATCTTCGTCATCTTCGTTGCCCGGATCCTCTACATATGTAAAAATCGAATTTTGACTTCGTTATTCAATATATAAAAATCACATTTTTAATTCGAAGTTCAATACATAAAAATCCTATTTTTATTTCGAAGTTCAACACATAAAAATTCTATTTTTATTTCGAAGTTCAATACATAAAAATTCTATTTTTATTTCGAAGTTCAATACATAAAAATTCTATTTTTATTTCGAAGTTCAATACATAAAAATTGTATTTTTATTTCGAAGTTCAATACATAAAAATTCTATTTTTATTTCGAAGTTCAATACATAAAAATTCTATTTTTATTTCGAAGTTCAATACATAAAAATTCTATTTTTATTTCGAAGTTCAAAACATAAAAACTATATTTTTCTTAAAGCTTAAATTATTTACCTTTCAAAATTCAAATCTTTTACCTTTTAAAAATAAAAGTCTTTTTAAACCTTTTAAAAATAAAAGTCTTTTTAAACCTTTTAAAAATAAAAGTCTTTTTAAACCTTTTAAAAATAAAAGTCTTTTTAAACCTTTTAAAAATAAAAGTCTTTTTAAACCTTTTAAAAATAAAAGTCTTTTTAAACCTTTTAAAAATAAAAGAATCAGTTTCAAAATTCCTTTTAAAATCAGTTTTTAACTTATGACAAAATCAGTTTTTAAAAAAATGAATAACTAAATCAGTTTTATAAATAAAACTAAATCAGTTTTTATAAATAAAATTAAATCAGTTTTTATAAATAAAATAAAAATACTATAAATAAGAAAAAAAAACTTACAGCTCTGCGAAGAGGGGGGGGGGGGGAAAGAAGGCGTCGGCTTCAGGGCGATGGAGAGCTAGGGGGGGAATTCCTGCTGAGAGTTCAACGGAGGAGGGGGGTTCGCGGGTTGTCAGGCGCGGTGGCCTGGAGGTGGGGCTTCGAAGGAGGGATGGCGCGCGTCGATTCAGGGGGGGGTTGCTTCGCGATAGGGGGGGTGCTCTGGTGGCTCGCCGCGGCACTGGGGGGGGTGGGGTTTCGATGGGGAAGCTGCGGTGGTCGCCGCCGCCTAGGGGCGCGACGAATTCCGCCTCCCTCTTTTTTTTTTTTTTTTTTGATCTCGTTTTGAAGAAAGGGGGGGGCCAGAAGGTTTTAAGGGAGAGAGATATTTTTTTTTTATTATTAATTAATTAATTTATTTTATCCTAAAGAGTTGACTTTCACATACGACCTCGAAACGAGACCCACCGCCTGTCGTCCATAGCGTTTTACCCCCATTCCGAACACAATGGGATATGTATCGCAAGCTGATCTGATTGTTACAATCAGTTTCCGTTAAATTTACATTTAAATCACTATATTGAATTTTAAACGTACATTTCAAATTACCGGGGTCACATACTAACTAGAAAAATTCCCGAAAAATATTTTCTAGCTTCGTATTAACGATACGGTCCTAACAAAACTAGTTTCATCGAATTCTGAGACCGTTAGAAAAATGGCCAATTTCCAGTCGATTAAAATCAACTGAAATGGTCAAAACACGTTTTCCTTTGCCACGCTCACATATTGATTCGAAAAATTATGAAATTTGGAATCTAACAATAATTTGACACTGCGGACCCAACAAAACTGGTTTCGTCGAAATCCGAGGTCATTTGCAAAACGTCCATTTTTAAGGGCCTGAATTCCATAGCGACTATTCAGAATTTTCAACTGGACATATCTTATCATCTCTAAAGTGAAATCTCAGTTTGTTAACTTCGTTAGAAAGATATTCTTCATCAGATTCAAATATTTCTTGTTTCGTTCAATTCTGACTTATAACGAATTCTGTATATTCATTTGAAATTAGAAATCGAATTTTCGAACTACCGCGCCATTTTCAATTCTATTTATAATTATATATAAATATTATATATTCTAACGACGACGCGTATAATATATACGTTCGAATTCTATTCAAAATAAATTTTCCGTTGATATTATTTAAAATAATTCATTTTAAATAATCAAAATTCGCTAAAATTGCCAAAATAAAATTTTCAAACTGGCTCGCATTTTACGGGTTGTTACATTCTGTGGAGCATTTAGGGTAAAAGATGCAGATAAATTACAAGACAGAAATTAAACAGCGGAAAATAAAACTTTGCTTTATTGATAAAATAGTTTGTACAAAGATTTCTTTACAATATCAGAGTGTCATCTGTCTTACAAAATAAAGAAGCATAAAAATACATTTATATCCCCCAATTTTAGCAAGAGCCAGCCATAGCATCTGAAAAGAGAATCCAAGCAAACTTCGACAAATCTTCAAGCTGGGAAAGAGTGGCAGTCCAACTTAACCTGAGCTAAACTATTCCCTCCTTTACTACCTGGGGGGGTGGGGAACGGAAGAAAAGAAGACGAAAGAAAAACAGAGTCAGACATAAAGCCTGAGTAAGTTCAGTAACTTCTAGCATGTGAACATGGAAAAACAAAACGACATGAATTAACTGAATACAAGATTACACCATGACGATAGGGTCAACAAGATTAGACAAGGTAGTCACAAGATATGCTAAGATAAACTGGATACGCTCTAATACTTTCGCCGCTTCACAATTTCCTTGTTATACTGGTTTCAATATCTCTGCACCACCTAACTAGTGTTCCAACTAGTAACGATAACGTGATCCCAACCCCTGTAGTTTCCATTGCCTTCAGGCATACATTTATTATTTATTACCTAGATCTAATCTAGGGTTTTCTATCAAGTGCTTTCTAGATTTAACTAGAGTTTTACGCTATCTGCTGAACGCTTTTCGAGTTCAGGGTTTATGCCACCTAGTCCAACTAGGGATTACGCTACCTGTCGAACGATGCCCCCAAGTCTAGGACACACTACCTAGAGTAGTATATGTTCCTATACTTCCCCACGCATGTATCGCGAGTCGTTATCGCTTGTCTAGATGCACATGACTTGTAATGTGCGGTCCGAGTCCTGTGACTGGGCAAATCAAGGAATACAGAACTCGGTCGGGAGCTTTCAGATATCTGCCGATGCAGATGCTAAGGTCTGTTTTTATTCCAGTGGCTATGGTCCCACTTGACCCCTCCCTCAACTTATGAAAGGCACACCTTGTAAAATGAGAACTATACGCCGGACCCCGGTGCCCCACTATCCTATGGCCATCCGCAACCATAACTAGATAGCAAGTATATGGTCTTTTGGAGTTCTCCTCCTTTCCGCTTCACGTATCTCGATTGACTCAAGATGGATGGTAGACGACGAGTCGCTATCACAGGGCTACCGTTTGCTCGCCGAATCACGCCGGTCCATCCTGGTCTTTAAGTTGCCATGTATTGCAACCAAGGCATACCCCTGGTTCTTCTACGCAGACCTTAACCACTGTGGGCCCAGGCGGATCATCTGCAGCCTCACAGAGGGATACCAAGAGTACCCTCACGTCCCCTCGAAGCCTCGGGCTTCGTAACCCAGTTCGTTGGAGCCTTCTTTTGAAACTCCTCCTCGTGTTATACTAAGAATTACTACTTAGTTTTGTCAACTAAGGTTTACCACTTAGTTTCCAGAATCATTGTTTTCTTAACTAAGGTTTACTACTTAGCTCCTTTTAACTAAGGTTTACTACTTAGCTCCTTTTAACTAAGGTTTACTACTTAGTTCTCTTTCCCGTCAATTTGGATTGGTTAAGTGTCATTAGTCGATTCAAGCTAACTTAACCCTCTTCCCTTATCCTGTTAAACTGGTTAAGTGTTATCAGTAATTCATGTTGACTTATATTCTAGGCCCAAATCTTAATTTGCCTAACCTACAGTTCATAGCAATTTAGATCTAACATCCTCATTTACAATTCATGATAAAACTAGATTTTATATTCTAGTTTATAGTTTATGCCAAACTAGATTTAATATTCTAGTTCGCCGTTTATGCCCAAAACTAGATTTATTTCTCTAGTTTACAATCTATGTACAAACTAGATTTATTATTCTAGTTTTCAGTTTACAAGCCAATACTAGATCTAAATTTCATAACCTATAATTCATGTCAAAATTACCCAATTTGCATGTCTTAACACATGTTCTAAATCATATAAATCAAAATCATGTTCGTTTTCCAAACTATGCCAATTTACAAACTTACGACTATGTTCATGTTCATTTTCATGTTTTCCCCAAATCGTATTCCCACCGTTCGTATGATCGTGATTCAACCTAGATTATAAATAAATCTAGATTCGTAAATGAAAAAGGGAACGAACATGAAAGGATAGACATAACGACTGACATAAGATGATAGTTTCAAATTCACTTGTTTCAGATCTAACAAATTAAATCGATTAAAACGTCACATGCATATAGATCTAATAATACTACGAACATAAAAAGGGTTGAATAAATATCCTAGGTTCATGAACATGGGTAGACCTAATTTAATAGGTAAATTCCCAAGATCAAGATCCAAGGATGACCAAGAATAAACTGAATAGAAAGTCAGGCCTAGATCCAAAATAATGTCAGTTTGTTAAACAACATGGTTTTGTAACTACAATGTCATGGGCATAAATAATAATCTTATATCCATAGTCATAGGCAATAATCCTCACAGTTCAATGAATCACAGTCATAGGCGATGTTCATAGTCATAGGCAACGTTCATAGTCATAGGAAATGTTCATGGTCATAGGCAATGTTTTACGTCCCAAAATCAAAGGCTTATGTTCATAGTTCCAAGGCATATGGTTCCAAACTCCATAGTTTCAAAGTCACAGTCTTATTGGTCATCGAATCACAACAGTTCGTAATTAGATCCAAAGGTACAAGCACTGATTCAAGTAGAAAGATTAGGCATAGTCTTTTATCCCTTTAATTTCATGTCACGAATAAAAACAAAACGTTCAAATCTAAAAATAACTGACTTACAGAGATTAGATTAGAATAGAAAGATGGCGTTGCTATGATTCGTAGAAAAACAGTCGTTGAAGTTGTTTGAACCTCCTCTTGAATCCTAGCTTGACTTGAACCCCTTCTTGAAGCTTTAATCTTGATTTGAATCTCCAATTAGAAGAAGAACTATAACTTGTTTTAGTGTTGAATTAGATTTATTTTAATGGTGGAGGCTAGAGTAGAGAGAAGCAGCATGTAAATGCCTTAGAGAATTTGTGTGGAGGAACCCTTAGGTCTAGGCATTCTTTTATAGGTGTAGAGAGTGTTTTAGGGCCCTTAGATCATCATAGAAGCCATCAGAATCGCACATGTCGAATACACATCATCCAACCACTCAAAAGGAGACACGTCAGCACAGAACACTCTAGAATTCGGTGCTGGATTAGTATGGGCGCACTTGGCAGGTGCGCCAGTGCATTTTTGTACGGGCGCACTTCACAAGTGCGCTAGTGCATTCTGGTCTGTTTCCGGTTTCTCTACCTAACTTCGTTCGTCCATATCTCCTTCATACGGAGTCCGATTTATGCAAACTCGGACTCTATCTCAAGCAGAATTTTGAGACGAACGCAATGACGCAACCCGTTTCCCTTAATTCTTCTTTTAAAAATTAATTATACCCTGATTTGTGAATCTTAGTGTTACAGGATTACGGGGTGTTACACAATTCCCATCACACAATGCAACGCAAACCGGAGGATAGAGTTTTTACCTTATAACGGCCAAAATATGCTTGATACGAATAAAACAAAGGCATTTGATATTATTGCTAGTGTTTATATGTTTTGAAAACAATTTCAAATCATAACTATCAATCATAGACGACATTAATGCCCCATACCACTATGTCGCCATATATAGGTATACAATCAAAACCGCACAGTCACATATTGGGAAATTGGATTTCCATCATGAACCAAGGCAAAAGATAGTCGTTACCGAATTCGAGACGCTCTAGCCCGCCCCTCAGGACCCAGACTCAGGTGGGCCCTTGGATCGTCAGGGCCGGTCCACCGATGTGGATTAAAATTCCTGAACACTGCGTTTCCCCGCCCTATGGGGCGTAGGTGAGCCAACGAATGGCTCCATCGGACCTGGATCGTCCGATCTAATTGAGGCACCTCGCAACAGCAACAACCACATAAGTCAAACTCGTCAGGGCGTGTAAAACCACTGACGCCACTTCTAGCTAGAAGGAAACACATGCCCTCCCTGATGTCCTCTCCCGTTTCTGGTTTATACCGGGGTGTGAGGCTCGCGATTTCACGTTATACACAAAGCTACGCCACACAGGCGGTGCTTTGATCATCACCACAAAGCTTTGCTTTTCAACAGAAGCCCTGATCATTTGCCACTTAGGCATGCCACACTAGCAATTCATGCCATGCGACTGATGTCCATCGATATACAACCTCTGAGCTCGTGCGTTTCAGAGAAGGGCGTTAAGCAAAATAATAAATTCTCCGCCGCCAAACAGATGTGTATTTAACAGAGATCAATCAACACAGAATAAAATCCAATGTCAGACACACAGTCCATTTACAAGTCCGTTCTGGGTTTGAACAAAACCGGAGGCACTATATACCTGGCAAACCCATCGATCACCACGTACGTCTGGACGATCACCACTCATTATCCATATTTCGGGATGCCTCCCAATCAGGACCTCGGTTACCATCCAAACGAGGTGAAGATCTCCGGTCTTCGACCACCGTCTTCATCATCGACTTTCAATAGTCGGTCAATTATTTGAAATGAGAATTAACTCGGCCTTTTCAATTAATTCACGTATATTTAGAATTTCAAATCAATTTATTTCAATGGTTAAATCAATCGACAACACCAATTTGTTCTTTAATGTACTTTTCACACCAAACACATTTTACCATCAAAAACCACATAAATCGAGCAAGTTCAGTTTATTTCCATTCCATATCGTTTATGATATTTTATAACAATTTATCGCTATTTTTATTTATTTTAAAATAGCCAATTTATTCTAAACGACGCTTCGGGCCATAACGCGGCCGTGGCGCTGTTTTTCTCCAGATTTGATTTACACATATCTGAAAATCTAACCGTTGGATCTTCACAAAATTTACATCATTAGAAAGATCTTTTCAAAACGAATCCAACGGTTCCAGTTTCGGGAAAATCCGACGGTCGGATCTCCCGGTATAATCGTTTGAAGTTTCGATTTCAAAATACGAACTGCAGCGTCGTTATTCGATTAAATATAATTATATATATATATATAATCGATTCTGGCGCTGTTTTTCTTCAGATTTGAATTAAACATTCCAGAAAATCCAACCGTTGGACTTTTACAAAGTTGGTGCCGTCGGAAAGATTTTTCCAAAGCGAACCCAACGGTTGCGATTTCAGGAAAATCCGATGGTCGGATCTCCCGTACTAATCATTTGAAATCACGATTTCAAAATACGAACTGCAGCGTCGTTATTCGATATATTTCAATTCTATTTAAATATATATATCGATTCTTCGATTTCAAAACCATATGAATTTCACACTTTTGATAAAAATGATATTTTCGCCTAACTGCCTTCTATTTCAACACTTCACTATTTTTAACAATTCATTTATTTAATAAAAATGTGATTTTTATTGTAAAACAATTCATTTCAAAACACTGTTATTTTATATAGTTCGTATAGATGATAAAAATGGGATTTTTATTATAAAACAATTTATTTCAAAACACTGTTATTTTATATAGTTCGTATAGATGATAAAAATGGGATTTTTATTATAAAACAATTTATTTCAAAATATGAACACCATTCAACACATGAATTTCAACTCAACAACGTTTCCACACATGGAGGTTTTCTATTCAACGAATAAATATAGTTTCAACAAATGAAAATAATTCAAACACATGAATATTATTCAAAATTTCGGCAGCATAACGACAGGGTAGTTAAAACCGGGACCGTCCCTAGTACGGCTCCTCGCTCTACCTTAAAACCTCGCGGTTTTTGACAATGGGGAATCATGCATCTAGTTCGCACGCAGGCGGCATGTATATTTATTTCATTTCCACAAACTAATCCTATGTGGTTTCAACCAAATATTTCTCAACCACAAATGGGTATTTTTCAACCACAATCAACAAATATCAACCACAAACAATCACAATCAACCATTCGCTATCAATCGATTTTCACACCAATCACAACCAATAAATATCGTCCATGGTTTGTGGACGAGGGGCGTATATATATATATATATATATATATATATATATATATATATATATATAGCAATTCACTTCTATTTCAACACATATATAATTTTTACAACGCATATATAACTTATACATCGAACGTACAACTTATACAACGCTTATACATGAGGTGTACAACGCTTATATAACTCATACATCGACTATATAATTTATACATCGTCGTTTTCCATATCGTTTATAAATTAGAAATCTCACATTGGGCTCCACTGCACCAAAAATAGCAGAAGGCTCAGAAAAATATGCGATCTCTTCTAGAATGTAGAAGACGTCCACACGAGTCCACCGTCTCTTGTTTCACTGAATTTCGACCACAAAGCAAAAAGATATGATTTTTCAAAGTTTGCAACACTTTAAAACTGTTGAAATCAGTTTAAATAATATAAACCGTATACCTTTCAACAAGGTTCAAAACTAGGGTCTAGATTTTCACCCAATCCGTGAAGTATGAAGAGGATCGGAGAGCGCTGCGTCGAAGAGGACGGAGAGGAGTACCTGCGCCAGAAGGGGGACCCACTCCGGTGGCTCCAGTGGACTGCGGCGGAGCTCGAAAGTCGAGCACTTCCCGGGCTCGCAACTCGACGAATACTAAACAATAATTGCCAAACCTCACATGGATTTGAAGAGGACGGTTAGAGCTTCAAAATGGATCCGAGTTTGCTTGATTTCGTTTGGAATTGAAAGAGAAATCGAGTCGGGAAGTTTTGAAGGCCTTCCGCCGTATATCGGGGGGGGGGGGGGAGGGAAGAAAGAGATTTTTTTTTTTTAATAAAATTTTTGATTGGTCGTGGAAGTTTTAAAGGGGCTTTCTGACACGACCACCAATTTAAACCCAACGACTGTCGTCCCTAGCGTTTTACCCCCATTCCGAACACAATGGGATATGTTTCGTGGGCCCATTCGACTGTTTCAGTCAGTTTTCATTCAAATTAAAATACATAACATTCAATATTCAATTTGAACGTACATTTCAATCTGCCAGGGCCACAAACTGATTCGAAAAATTCCATAAAAATAAATCTAGCTATGTTTTGACGATACGGTCCCAACAAAACTAGTTTCGTCGAATTCTGAGACCGTTTGCAAAAAGGCCCATTTCTGGTCGATCCAATTTAACTGTAATTGACCAAAACACATTTTCCTTTGCCACGCTCACGTATTAGCTTCAAAAATTATGAAATTTGAAACCTAGAAATAACTTCACATCCCGGATCCAACAAAAGTGGTTTCGTCGAATTCCTAGGTCATATGCAAAATGGCCAATTTCACGGGCTATATAAATTCCATAGCGACCTTTCCGAAAATTCATTTGGCCATAACTTTTGCTTTCCGCTATGAAAATTCAATTTTTCAGATTCGTTAGAAAGGTATTCACTAAAAGATTTAAATATTTTTGGTTTCACTCAAATCCGTTTTGTTTTGCACCCGGTACAGTCCGACAAAGCTTGATTTCAATTTTTGAAACTACCGCGTCATTTCAAGCCTTGTTTATAGTTATAATTAATTATATTCGTTTTCAATTGTCGATTCAACTCACTTTTCATCTCTATTATTTAAAAGATTTATTTTAAATATTTAAAATCCATTATTTTAGCAAATTTAAAAATTTTAAATTGGTTCAGATTTTCTGGGTCGTTACAATCTCCCCCACTTAAAACTTTTCGTCCCCGAAAAGGAACAAAGTCGAAAGTGGTTTGATTAATCAACTCTTCATTCGATCTGGCTTCCATTCTCCAACTTTTCAGTTTCTGAGAATTTTCAAATTCTTCAAAAATTTGGCTAACACCCGGAATTTTCGAAAAATTTCGCCATAACCTCCTTTGTACGGGGAGAGGTTTGGAAATTTATTGGGCCATATTAGGTACCCAATAAATCCTAATAAGCATGCACATATTTATAGTGATATATTCTGGTGTTTACAGGGGAGCGTGTATTGATAATAACTCCAGAGAATAAATTCTCGTCACCCTGTCAAAGCCTAAGGGAGTGTGTATTTTAAATGCTCCAGAGGATAAATCCTCGTCACCTCGTCCCGTGTGGGAAATAAATAGTCCATGTGCCGTATCTAATAACTAGAGAGACGTGATTATTGTCAACTCCAGACCCGTGTGGGGTTTTTATTAATTTGGCAATTTAATCTTTACAATTTAAATAGCCCATATCAGTCATCAGTTCAACCTGTAAAATATAGTCATCGCCATACAAGCCTCTCGCTCGTATGGTAAATCTTCCACCTCGTCATACAAGCTCCAAATGCTTATGTGGTATATGATGAAGTATGCCTATCTTCAGAAGTATGCCATGCAATGTAGTTCAAAATTAATTGTTACTATCCTATGGCGACGTTTATTTTTACACACAGAATAACCAGCACTCCGCATCCAATGGCATTCACAGGAGTTGATATAATAATATTTCGCATCCAGCTCATTAAGGTTTACCTATTTGTCAGGCACGCAAATAAAATCTTTACTCAACAGCTAATCCATTTACCTGTTCAAACATATATGATACACATGTATATATTTCTATCTATTTTCTAATCAGTTCAATGTGTGATATAATCGAATAAATTCTACCATTATTCTATTGTTGATTAAATTAACTATTGTTTCAATAATTCAATTAATCAAATTTACTATCACACAACACAAGCAACAATCAAATTGTTCTTAACTTTTCAAAATCATACAAATCAATTTCTATATTCTTTTAAAATCATTCAGACTATAGAATTAAAAGTGCACATCCATGGAAAGAAAATAACAACAGAGTAGAGAATTAAATGGTAATGCAAAGTATGGTAAATATACCTTGCACCGGAGTCAATCAGAGATATCCACTCGGCATCTAGGATAAGCTTTCTGAATGCTCTCCTCAGTTTCCCAAGTACAATCTCGTGGATCTCCACTCCATTGCACTTTGACTAAGTGAACCTTCTTGTTCCTCGGTTCTTTGGTTTCTTTGCCGATGATCTTTAGCGGCTCTCGTCTCACAGCTAATTCTGGAGTAATTTCAATATCCTGTTGCGTTGCTTCTTCCACGGTCAAGTCTGGATCATGAACGTGCTTTCAAAGCTGAGATATGTGAAATACATCATGAACTCCAGGCAACCAATCAGGCAGTTTAACCCTATAAGCGAGAGTTCCGATCCGTTCCAGAATAGGAAATGGACCAATGAATTTGGGCGACAACTTTCCAGTTTTACCAAACCGGATAACTCCTCTCATCGGCGATACTTTCAAATATACATAGTCGCCAACAGCAAATGATATATCTCTTCTTCTCCTATTGGCATAACTCTTTTGTCGGCTTTGAGCGGCCAGTAATCGTTTCTTAATAAAATTGACTTTTTTGGCAGCTTCTCGGATCATATCAGGCCCCAACACAAGTCTATTACCGGGTTCGACCCAACAAGCAGGAGATCGGCACGGTCTACCATATAATGCTTCAAATGGCGACATTGTCAGGCTCGCCTGGTAGCTGTTATTATATGAGAATTCAGCCAAATGCAGATGGTCTTCCCATGATCCACCAAAATCTAGAACACAAGCCCGTAATAGATCTTCGAGTATACGATTCACCCTCTCGGTCTGACCGTCTGTCTGAGGATGATAAGAGGTGCTCAAGTTCAACTTTGTTCCCAGCTCTACTTGAAATGCCTCCCAGAATTTACTAGTAAATATTGTATCTCTATCACTGACTATACTGAGCGGCACTCCATGTAGTCTAACAATTTCCTTAAAGTAAATCTGCGCCAGACTCTGAGCAGTTCTGTTTGATCTGACAGGTATGAAATGGGCTGTCTTCGTGAAGCGATCTACGATCACCCAAATATTGTCATTTCCTTTTCTGGTTCGGGGCAGACCATCAATGAAATCCATAGAAATATGTTCCCACTTCCAACCAGGAACTTCTAGCGGTTGTAACAATCCAGCCAGTTTCTGTTGGTCGCTCCTGACTAGCTGGCAAGTAGGGCAACAGCTAACATATATTGAAACATCTCTTTTCATAGCCTTCCACCAGAATGTTCGTTTGAGATCGTTTTACATTTTGGCCACACCAGGATGGATACTCAGCTTGGACTTGTGACACTCGTCTAACACTTCCCTTTTTAACTCTGGGATATCATGAACACAAATCCTTCCTTTCAACCTCAGGGTCTCGTCGTTATCTATTTGAAAACACGAGGGTTCGCCTGTCTGAATCCTTTTGATCATATCCTTAATAAAGCTCTCCTCCTTCTGAAGAATAGATATTTTGTCAATCAAGGAAGTCGTGATAATAAAGCTGGAGATCATTACATTCTTTTGGCTCAGCGCATTGGCCACGACATTGGCTTTCCCTGGGGTGTATATAATTTCAAAGTCATATGCTGCAAGAAACTCCAGCCAACGTTGCTGCCTCAGATTCAAGTCCTTCTGGGTGAACAGATACTTTAACGACTGCTGATCTATAAACAGTTCAAATCTCTCACCCAGAAGATAGTGTCTCCAGATTTTCAAAGCGAACACAATAGCCAATAACTCAAGATCATGAGTTACGTAGTTCTTCTTGTGCGACTTCAGTAGACGGCTAGCATAAGCAATCACATGGCCTCTTTGCATTAACACTGCGCCAAGGCCTTCTCTAGAAGCATCAGTCCAGACTTTCAAATCCTGATTGCCATCAATGATGGTTAACACTAGAGCTGTCGTTAATCTTAACTTTAGCTCTTCAAAAGCCCCTTCACTTTTTGGAGTCCATTTGAATTTAGAGTGCTTCTTTGTAAGCTTCGTTAAGTGACCAGATATCTTCGAAAAGTTTTTGACGAACTTCCGGTAATAACTAGCCAATCCGAGAAAACTGCGGACTTCAGTAGGAGTACTGGGCTGCTTCCAATTCTGAATAGCTGTGATTTTACTTGGATCCACAGCAATTCCTTCTTTCGATACGACGTGGCCTAGAAATTTTACTTCATCTTGCCATAATATACATTTGGATAATTTGGCTTTCAACACATTCTTCCTGAGAATTTCTAACACCTGTTCCAGATGCTTTTCATGTTCGTCCTTTGATTTAGAGAAGATTAGAATATCGTCAATAAAAACCAGAACAAATTTATTCACTAACAGATTTAAATATTTTCTATTTGGGATGGAGAAACATTTAGAGCCGACCAAAAGTCTTTTCTATTTGAATTTGGGCCTTCACATGGTATGGTTATATAACTCCCTGATTTAATCTTAGCCCTAACAACTCTTTCGGCGCATCTAACCTCTGCTTCATATTTGGTTAGCCAATTGTAACAACCTGAATTTTAACAACATGTGAAAACAAGAAATCAAGGTATAATTAAAAATGAAATAAAATATATAAAAATATGTTTAGATAGGTAAATAATGGCGATGCATAAGAAGAATTAATTAATATTTGGAAGAGAAGAAAAATTAGTTCGGTAACGATGTGTGTAGCGGAAAAGATAGTAAAATAAGGATAATTAATTTAAGAATCAGGAATTAGGTAAAATGGACTTCACCATTGCGTTCCTCTCGAAAAAATACGCGAAATAGAGTCCGAGTTTTCGAAAATCGGAGTCCGTATGACCAAGATATGGCCAAAAAAAGTTTCAGCAGACTTTCTGGCAGACAGAACCGAGTCGACCCTAGAGTCGACCTCCCCAGGCCAGGTCGACCCTAGAGTCGACCCTAGAGTCGACCCCCCCCTGTACAGGTCGACCTGGTCGGCCTGGTTTGGCCCAGAACCCATTTTTGAAGCCTAGTAATTGTTTTGATGGTCCGGATTGACTCTGGGGTTGATCTAATGGCCTAAATGAGTTGCCTACAACTATTTAAAGACCCTAAGACCTAGCCTAAATCATACTATTTCATTTTAGCACTCATGCAGCCGCCATTAAACCTAGAACTCTAAATTAAAAATACAAAGAACAAAATTAAAGAAGACGAAGGATGATTCTTGAAGGCTACAACTAGAAGCTACAACAACTACGACGCTTTAGACAACGAATTTGGGGCTATTTGATTTAAAGTTTTGATTTGGATTGCTTGCTTCATATTGTAAGTTCTATGTCACTTTTTAGGCAAAAACGCTAAAATAACATGGACATGCTATGAATTGAAACCGGATTTAAGAACTATTATTAATCCATGTTTATATTGTTTAACTTTGAATCAAAATTTGGGAATATTGCTATGTTAATGTTGCAAGTTAAACTTATCATGATGTTGATGTTGTTATGAATCACTTGGGCTTAATTTTATTTCAAGTTGAACAAATACATGTCCATGGAATCATTATGTTCATTGAAATCCTCATGTTGATTAAACCATGCCTATGATGCCAATTAAACCATGTCTATGATATTAATGAAACTATGCCTGTGATGTTAATATACCTATCATGCTAATGACAAATTGGGAATTGCTAGGTCATGATGAAAAGTTGGAATCATTATGTTTATAATGCTAGATGAGAATCATTATGTTAAAAATACTAAATTGGAATCCATTATGCCTATTAGAATTACCATGCCTTTAATGTTTCATGTTTGTAATAAAATTATTATTATGCCCGCAATGATTATTATGCCTATGATGTAAAGTTGAATTCATCATGTTAAACTAAGTTAGAACCATTACTATGCAAAGTTATCATCATGCTAGTATTGAAACCATGAGATATGTTATAGCCTGTTTATTATGCAAATGAATTGTCACATATGCCTATCACATGTTTGGTGTTATTCCCCTTTATCTCTTGAATTGTTTATGCTTGTGAACGAAGTACGTTTATATGCGTTGGGGATACGATTGGGTAGAATAGGCAAAACTTGAATTGACTATAATCATAAATCGTGAAATTTGGCATAAGAAGAACATGAAATATGGCACGAAAACTTGACTTGAACGTTCTATAACTTGACTTGAAACATGCCTTAGTTGGGCACGAAATTGATATATGAACATGCTATGAAAATAGCACGAATCTGATAAGAACATGGGCATGACTTTAGAAAACAAGAAAATGGCCAACTCGAGGTTGGGTTGAGTTTGTAGTGTAAATCTGCCCGGAACCGCCCGGCAAATCCAGTTGCTACAAACAATAGGATCCAATGTGGGTAGTTGGTCACATCGCGCTTGAAACCCGAGGTTGGGTTGAGTTCGTAGCGTAAACCTGCCCGGAACCGCCCGACAAATCCAGTGGCTACGAACAATAGGATCCAATGTGAGTGGTTCGGTGCATTAACGAATCAATTAATGCCAATTAGGGTTAAGTCATGAACATGAAAAGACAACTTAACCAACTTGAACACGATTTGTAGGGCTAAGTCATGAACTTGAAACGACAACACTTAGCCAACTTGACATGACACGTAAGCGGGTTAAGTCACGAATTTAAATGACATACTTAACCATCTTGACATGACTAGACTGGAAAAAGGATTAAGTCACGAATTACATGACTTAATCGGTTAGGCGGGTTAGGTCACGAATTACATGACCTAATCTGTTAGGCGAAACCCTAGACACGACCCTTTTCAGCAGTAACCCTCTAGATGTATCAAGGTACCCTGGGGCTAGGCCGGGTGGGGCACGATTACTGGGCTGATTGTAAGAGGTGAACGACGGCAGTGGGGTATGCCAGTGTAGGTTCGGTGGACTACGGTCGTGCACGTATTCCGGGGCAGGCACTGGGTATCCGTAGATTTATCTGTGCATCTTGAATCGTGTCAGGGGTTGACACCCTAGGGCTGATACACCCGAAGGTGGACCCAGCACAGGTGACTACATTCGTGATTAGCCATATGACACGGACACTTGACGAGCTAGAACTTGTAGGGAGCCGATCGACTAGATAATCGCTCCGTAGGACCCCGTACTTGGGTCAGACCCCGTTTCAGGGTCATTTCATGATATTGAGCCGTGGGATTTATTTCGTGATTAACTAGTGACATGGGCTTAGTATACTAGTACAGTCAATGCAACTAATCTTGAACATGTGATGCTTTATTTGACTTGTCTTGACTTATCATGATCACCTTAGTCTATCTTGTCCACCTTGACACCATTCTCAAGTTTAGTTCCAGTTCATACATGACATGTTGTTTTAACCGTTTCTACACTGAAAGTCACTAGAACTTACTCAGTCTTTATGACTGACCCTTTTCCTTTCGCCTCTTTTTCTTTCGTTTCCCCCCCAGGTTCTCAGGGAGGAAACACTAGCTCTTAGCCTGGATATCACTTGCTTTGGCTCAGCATGTACGGTTTTCTATGGCTGCTTCTTTTTACTGCACTTGGGGAATAAGCTGTTTTTCTGTTTTTAAGTCATTGCTTCTTTGGCTATTATTACAAGACAGTTGTAAGGAAGTTTTTATCTGAAATGTTTGTAAGAGACATGTTTTATTTTGGAATAAAATGAAGTTCTGTTTTACTCATAAATTCTTCCGCTGTTTACTTAATTATTTATTTATGTTCTGTCTTGTGATAATTCTGTGATGTTATCTCGATAATACCCCTCCAAAACTAGTGCATTCCCTTTATGAGTGACCCTAGCGGAGGTGGGGTGTTACACCAATCCAATCCCAGAATAAGATCGAATTCATTAAAATTCATGACGACAGAGATAGTGGGGAATTTATAGCAGGAAAAAGAGACAGGCACCCCACAAACCCAACTGAGACTGATGGAACCTCCAACTGGATTTTGGACAGTCATTGGTTCTTTGAGCTTGTTCAATTTCAAATCCAACTTCTTGACATTGAGCGTGGCTTCTAAAACATCAGACCTTTCCTGAGAAGACGAAGATGCAGCCCCTTCTGCCACTTCATTCACTTGCACTGCTTCAGATTTCTGAGATAGCGGGCAGTTTTTCGCAATATGACTGGCCTGGTGGCACTTATGGCATCCCCTGCCCTCAGGAACCTTCTTACGGGGTTCAAATCCACTCTTTCTTCGTTTGTTCCAAGATTTGCAACTTATCGCCAAATGTCCTTTTCTATTGTAGCTTGAGCACGTGGCAGTCGTTGTTGGTTCTTTCCCAGATCTGGCCCTTTTCCTCTTGGCACTGGGCTTCTTATTAACCTCAGACCTCGTACTGGCTTCCGGAATATCAGTTTTCGACTCTTCTTTGTCACTAGAACAGACTTCTTCTTCTTCTTACGGGGTTTGGGGTCTTCACATACCTCCACCATCCAATGCAAGATCTACTTCACCACTTATGTCCATGAGTGGTAAACATAAAGGTAAAAGGAAAAGAAACATTTTGATGATGATTTGAATGATGGATTGGACTTTAACCCTAAGGATGTTATGCCACTAACCAATTCCAGGAAATCTGGAAGACACATGAGAAACAATCCCATTTCCATGTTTGGATCTTTGCAATTCAAATGATTTTGTTTACTTTGAGATGTTGTGAAATTTTCTAGCAACACATTGGTTTATATGATGCCTGTAGTGGAGTTTGTTTCTTTCCTGCCATAGTCTTGGTTACATGAGGTACAAGCTTGGTACTGTTGTTAATGTATACATGTCAATGGCTTTTGTAGGATGGTGATATCTTAAAGCTATTGTTTTTCTTGTTTCTGAGGACTGATTTTTGGAATTCTTAGGCTAGAAATTTTCAAGAGCATATATTTTTTGTTGCATTTTTGGTTGTAACTCTTGAAGTGGTGAGTAAAAATTTTCACTTGCCTTTCAAAAAAAACAAAACAAAAACATATACCAAAACCCACAAGATAATTGCATAATTCACAATCACGACATCAATTATATTTTAATATAAAGTTAATTAACCATATTTAATTTATCTTATTTTAACTAAGGCCCGTTGGATTGGTTATAAAATCCTTTGAATTGGTCATTCAAAAGCGTTGTTGATTTATGCTGCCCAAAACTGAATAACGTGACAAGTGTTATTACTTCTTTATACATGATTATAAGTTCTTAAAAATCATCATAAACTATTTATAAATTATTTATTATCATTGTATAATATATAAAATGAATTGTTAAATTACTGAATCTTGACTAAAGTCAATTATTCAATTATTGCTTATTACGACCTCACAAATGATGTCATAATTACTTCCTATTATTTACAAAAATAAAATAAATTATTTTATCTCATATTCTTACTTATTTGGATAAATAAGTGCACCTATCCAAAATTATTGGTAATTATTGAGAAATTCTAATTTTTCAAAAAAATTGATTTCTTATTGTTTTTGACGAAAATCATATGTGTTATAATCTTATTTAGAATCCTTTAAACAAATGTTATTAATGTATGAAAATCCATTAATTGGATATTTAACTTAATTAAATATCCTATTTTATTATCATATAATTTCGGGTCGTTACATCGAATTCTACGAAAAATTGGTTTCTTATCCTTTTCGACGAAATCATATTTTCCCAATCTTGTTTAAAATATTTTAAACAAATGTTATTAATGTTTAAAAATCCATTAATTGGATATTTAATTTAATTAAATAACCTATTTTATAATCATAAAATTTTGGGTGGTTACAATTTTTCTACTTCACTACTATATTATGTTGTATATTTTATTATTATATATTATCCATGCATTGTGAGTCATATGACAAATTCTGTTTCGGTTTATCTTTCCTTGATGATCATCACATATCAGCCTCGCACGTCATACCACACGTTACTGCTATAGGCTAGCGTAGGAGATATGGGGCGATCGTAAAATTTGTAAATGTTTCGACCATAATATAAATATTTGTGAGGTAAGCAAAAAGTAGTAGGGGAAATCAAACTCAAGGAATTTTTTTGGTAAAAACTACTAAAAATTCTTGAAATTCTGAATGCGTAACTGAATGTTCTAAAGATGATTTAAAGAAAAATGCAAAACCCAAGAAAAAAAAATCTTGAAACACAAGAATCTAAAGATCGAGAAATGTCTCAATAGGAAAATAATGAAGTAATTGATTTCAATTCAACAATTTTCCTAATCATGATCTTAAAATTATCCAAATCAATGAAGATGCTCTTTAAAAAGCTATACAAAATGCAATTAAATTTGAAGAAAATAGAGCACCTGCTGATAAAGAAATGGTTCTTGAAGATATTTCTGAAAATTCAAATGTAGAAAATTTAGATGATGATGCCTTAATTCAAGATCATTCAACCAAAGCTACTTCTACAATAAACAAGGAAGTTTTTTCTAACTGAATCAGCAAAAAAAAAATCTAATTCTACATCTTCAAATAAAGTAAAGAAGTGTAATATCCTATAAAACACACCATTAATATACAAGTTATTTAAATAAAAATTAAAAATAACAAGCTAAAAATATGAGCATTTTTTGGAATTAATCCACGAAAATATTACCTTTGTATTCGTAGCGAGATTCTAGCACATTTTCATATTTTAATTATCTAAATCGGAGATCATATGTAAAAGATACAAAATAAGTTCAAACAATAAAATAATAAATATACATATTTGAATTTAAAATTAAAGGCATAAACATGGAATAAAATAAATACCATTAACATAAAAGAATATTCCTTATTCAGATTCAAAGTTGTGTGTATTTATACAATAATAGGGAACAACGTTTAAAAGAAACGGAAACAAATCAGTGACAATATTTAGTAGTTAATTATAAGACGAACCTACAAGCGAAATAAATTCGTTGTGCCTAGACCCGAAGGGGGTCGATGGTTGGTCGGCCAACCTCCTAGTTAGTGCATCGACCACCCTAAGCTTGGTGAAGCAGTAGCGGCAAAATTTAGGTTTAGGTTTAGGTTTTCTAACTATTAGGTGGATTGGACGCTTTAGATCTAGTGATTTATATCTGACGGTTCTCACATATTATAGCTTTAGCCCCCTATGTAAATCCCAGATAGATTCTAGTTCTCTACCTCCAATTTTTCTCTTCTCCTCTTTGTTTTTACGTCAAGCTAGTTCTTCTTCTCCCTCTTTTCTAATCTAATTCTATTTATAGATAATAGATCTAGATTTTATGTGTTTACGATTCAATATTCCTTATTATATGTATAATTTTATAGGAGAAAGAAATGGAAAACGTTTGGGTAAGGCTACAATCCGGATGTAGATTTATTCACAGTTTACATCCTCTATATATACCGTAAGTGGGAAATTTTTAAGTTTACCTAATTCATATAATTATTGGTATGAATCTGGATTGATTATGCCTATAGAGATTTGGGATTTCACGAAAATAAAACATACCAAAAACCCCAGAACTTTAACATTACGGTATTGTCATTCTAGTTATTTTTGTTTGGGTTTTTTTATTATTGATGTAACAACCAAGAAATTAAACTATTTTTTAATTCATAATATTTGCATACGGTTCTGGCTACATACACTCATTTTTATATACAATTTCAAAAAGTATAATAAGTAGTTAGGATACTTACACCAGTATATCGTATATCATGAAAAATACAATTTTAAGTATAAATAGACACATTTTAGTTTAAATAAATTAGTAGGGAACTCATTTTCAAATTTGTTTACATAAGCAGATAGTTTAGATAAAACGAAAAAATATGGCTGTTAATTATTATTTTTCAAAAATCAATGATTTAACTAGAATAAGTTGTACGAACATTGCAAAATGTCAATAGTGTTATATGAAACTATTAATGCTTGTCATAATTACTCTTAAATTTATAAATATAGATTTATTGAGTAAATTAAGAAATTAACTTTTAAAATAATCTATGATTTGACATAAAGCTATCATTAAGAAAAACCATAATCACACTTGCACATTTATCCATTGACACGACTTGTTTTCATTGAAAAGAAGCATAAATAAGTGTAATTATTTCATAACTTCGCATCATGATTAATGTCATGGAATAGTATATCAAATCATACATTTAAATTAGCAACATTTCAAATCATCATAAATGTGAAATGACACATTTGCATCAAAAGTATAAAAAGAAATTTCATTATAGTTTAAGTTCCATGTCACCTCTTCAACATCATTTCGTAATAAAGTAAATTTCATTTCAAAGGAGGAAAATGTCAAAGGATAGTTTAGTAATTTACCAATCAAACCACCACTTCCTTCCACTTTTTCACCATTTTCATTTTTCATTTTTCATTCTTGCTTTTCATCTTTTTCCTCCTTCCTTTGCTCCACTTTTTCCATTTATTTTCTGCTTTATTCCCACCAACAAACACCACCTATTCTCAGCCAGAACACCTCTACCTCCTCCTAGCTCACGACCATCACCACCCATCACCACATCACTCACGACCTCACCTCCTCCCCCACTCTCGGCCTCAACCCCAAAACCGAACTCCCCTAAGCCTAAGACCCAAACCAAAGCCTTTTTAGCACCACTAGCCCAAACACCATTCCTTCATTTATTCCATATTGCACCTACATATAAAAAAAGTTTCAAAGCGAGAAAGGAAAAGAAAATGAATAGCGATAAGCAAGAGACGAGAGCACAAAAGCAATAAGATTTAAAGTTAGACGGAATGGAACTCATGTAAAAACCCGTAACTTCCCCGTAAAGGAAAGCGTCGGATAGTTCGAGAACAAGCCACATCAAAACTCATACAGAAGAACATTTCATTGTATATTACAACAATGCATCAGATTACAAGAATATACAGAGTATAAATGAATATTACACAGAAATATCAGAGATTTAAATTACATTTAAATACATAGCAGCGGAAAATAATACAATACACAACTAGAAGAGATATACGGATACAAAGCTTTTCGGATATCGTTCCAGCTGTAAACCAGGATCCTGTGAATATAAATCTGCAAAACCAAAACTACTAGCTGCCCGTGTCGAAAATAGGGGCACCCAGAGTTTAGGTTAAAACAATAAACTCCAGGTCAGTCATGTGACTGGTGTGAGAACTAAAACAGTTATTAATCTTTATTTAAAGTTAGGTAAATCAAGGGACCACGCCGCTAACGCGGAACGGGTTTCCTCCCAAGAATACCAGTGCATAAAACAAACAGCGCAATGCTAAATAAAGAAAGATGAAGCTGTTATAAGACCCAGGTCCCATCACACAATGCAACGCAGCCGAGGATAGGGTTTTCCCTTATAACAGCCAAAGAATGCTTGATACGTTTAAAACAAATCGTTTGATACTACAATAAGTGCATAGTGTATAAAACAACTTCAAATCATAAGTATCAATCATAGACGGCATAAGTGCCCCATCCCACTATGTCGCCATACTAGGCTCTACAAATAAAACCGCAAATGTCACGTATTTGGAAATTGGATTTCCGTCTATGAACCGAGGCAAAAGATAGTCCTCTACCGATTCGAGACGCTCTAGCCCGCCCCTCAGGAACAGCCGCAACTGCCCCTTGGATCGTCAGGGCCGGTCCGCCGATGTGGATTATTATGCCTGAACACTACGTTTCCCCACCCTTTGGGGCGTAAATGAGCCTACTAAATGACTCCATCGGTTCGAGAATGACCGATCAATCCGAGGCGCCTCGCAACAGCAACAACCACATAAGTCAAACTCGTCAGGGCGTGTAAAACCACTGACGCCACTTCTAACTAGAAAGAAACGCAAGTCCTCCCTGAGGTCCGTCTCCCGTTTTTGGTTCATACCGGGTGTGAAACACGCGAGGTAAACGTTACACAAAGCTACGCCACAAAGGCCGTGCTTTGATCATCACCACAAGACTTTGCTTTTCAACAGAAGCCTCGATCAATTGCCACTTAGGCATGCCACACAGGCAATTCACTCCATGCGTTTGATATCCATCAATATATAACCCCTGAGCTCGTACGTCTCAGAGAAGGGCGTTAAGCAAGAGAATAAATTCTCCGCCGCCAAACAGATATATATTTAATAAAGATCAATCACACAGACTAAAATCCAATGTCAGACACACAGTCCATTTACAAGTTCGTTCTGGGTCTGAACGAAACCGGAGGCACCTAGTACCCCGCATATCCATCGATCTCCAAGTACGTCTGGACGATCACCAACTGTTTCCATCTTCTTGGGTGTACAGCCCAATCAAGATCATCAGTAATCACCCAAACGACGTGAAGACTTCCGGTCTTCGACCGTCGTCCTCATCTTCGACACCACGTCGAATCATATTCAGAATGGGATAAACCCGGTCTTTCTGAATAACTCGCGTATATATTATAAAAGTGTTACACAAACACAACATACGCCTCATTCCAATTCAGAATATTCTTTTATTCAAATATTCCTATACTTTGGGAAAAGTTCCCATTAATTTTATCCAAGATAAATTCTTGAAATTTATTCTTTAATCACCTTTGAATATCAATTCAAACTAGTCGGGATTAGCGAACCACACCGAAGTAATCATTTATTTTATTTCCCAATCCCAACCTATTCATCCCATGAAGTAAAACTGGTAGTACTTCATATCTAACACCATAGTGTTATCGGTAATTCAATTACCATTTCACGTTCAAATCTAATTAAAGATTTAATTATCGCCTGGAGTAAAACTGGTGATACTCCATTCTCGATCATTTCAATCTTAATTAAAGATTCATTAAAACTCCACTTAGTTTTAATCTTCAACTGGGTTAAAGAATCAGTGTCATTTAAAACACGGTTCACGATAAACCCAAAATCACATTCATTAATTATCGGGTTAAAGAACGAGTGTTATTTAAAACACTGTTCACGATAAACCCAAAAATCAATATCAATTCAATTCCAATTAAATATTATTTAATTGGTACACTTCATTAAATCTAAATAAAAAGATTTAATCTTTTCTCAACTGGGTTCAAGAACAGTGTTAGTGAAGACACCATTCACGACAAACCCAAATCACATTTGATATTCAATACAAGGCTCTGAATAGAAAATATATCGGCTTATATTCAATATCAAATCCTACGACTAACAAATGTCGTATTGGAAATAACGATATAAATATATATCTTTCAAATTTCCATAACAACATCTGTATAATCACGAATTCCAACATCGAAATATTCCGACGACAATTTCGATTCAAATCCACTCCAATGCAATCATTGGAAATTTTGGTGATTTTTAAAACCCTTTTCAAATTCAATTTATTTATTTAAAAATAACTAGAATTATAATTCTAGTTCAAAACTAGTTCATTTCGATAAAAATCTATTTTTATCTTTTCAAATAGGGAGTTTTTTTCATCCCAATTCTTTCTAAATCATTTCTTATGATTTTACACAAATTATTTGTATTTTTAATAATTTTATCAAGGCCCGTACAGTCGATTTCCATCAACGGCCATCGAACTGCACTTACAGCGACCTTTTTCGAATTTGATTTGGACGTATTTCCAAATCCAACCGTTAGATTTCTAATTTCTAATATTCGTTAGAAAGCTCTTTTCGATACGAACCCAACGGTTCCGGTTTTAGGAGAATCCGACGGTCGGATCTCCCGTAATGTCCGTTTGAAATAAATGGTCGAAATTCACGAACTGCCGCGGCGCGGCACGTTCTATTCAGGCCATTATATTATATATATAATATACACTTCGTCGATTTCTATTTAAAACGAATTATATAAATAGTTTTAAATTCGTTTCAAAAGCAATTTCAACTTCCTTTTCAATTCAAATCAAAATTGAATTCTTCTTTATAAATTCGTTTTAAAATTCATTTCTATTCAATTCAAATTTCAATTCAATTTGAATTCATTTCAATTCACTTTCAATTCAATTCGAATTCGTTTTCAATTCAATTCATTTCGAAATCGTTTTCAATTCAATTCATTTCGAAATCGTTTTCAATTCAATTCATTTCGAAATCGTTTTCAATTCAATTCATTTCGAAATCGTTTTCAATTCAATTCATTTCGAAATCACTTTCAATTCAATTCATTTCGAAATCACTTTCAATTCATTTCGAAATCGTTTTCAATTCAATTCATTTCAAAATGAATAAAACCGATATAAATATCGTTTACGTCAAAATAGCGTCAATCTAATCAACACGGCTTCATATGTTTCTATTTTCAAATATTCTATTTCGAATATTTCTATCTCAAATATTTCTTTTCAAATATTTGTTTTTCCAAATATTTCTTTTTCCAAATATTTATTTTTTCGAAACTGGAATGAGGCCCAATCAATTACCATATAATGTTAATTATATGGATTTTCTACAACACATGTATATATCAACAACGATGAATAGTCAACCATCATCCAAAGTGCATTCTACACTGTATAAGCATCAAATATAAATATTCAACGCTTATAACAGCCTGTCAATCGATCGATCGACATATTTAATCAATCAGGATGAGTGAACTTCAAATTTCATCCTAACACCCGTGTGGGGTTTCAAACAATCAAACACATATTTTATTTGTGCAGTTGGGCAATGTGTAAAATTTATCGTCCCAATCAATGTCCTTCAAATAGGTGTACATAAACAAACCGTCCGGTTTGTAAATGAATATTTATTTATTCACATTCACGTTAAAAATTATATTTTTAACGATAAAACATTTTATTCAACCTATGAATATTCTATTCGGCTCATTTATTCAATAAAATGATATTTTTATTTTTCTAACATATTTTAGAAAATTTCGGCGGCATAACGGCACGATACTAGAAACGGGACGAGGCCTAGCCTTATCCCCGGTCTAGTGAAGGCCCACGCCATTCACACATCAATCAAATCACCAAACAACCAAATTCAAATCAAATCATATAACTAATCTATGCAACCAAACAAACAAGTCCATGGTCTGTGGACGATTGTGTCGGGTGCTACTAAGCACCGTCTGCATCCTAGTATATATTTATAACTAGAAAAGGAAATTTGAGTGAGAAGTTCTCACCTTTGGGATCCACTCCGCCATTCTTTATTTCTGAACAGTTCGGATTTTGTTTTGATTTCAGTGCTTTCCATCGCACTCCTTTTCACGCTGTTCATAGTAAAAATCATATTTTTATCACTTCATTCAAATAGATAAAAATCATATTTTTATAACGCCATTTTCAATATAAAGATTATATTTTTTTTCCTTTTCTATAACATATATAAAAATCTTAACTTTATACTAGCATAAAAATCGTATTTTTATTTTACTTCTCTTATAATAAAAAACCAAATTTTTACCTTGCTATTCAAATAAAAATCCGTTCTTTTATGATTAAAAATCACAACTTCATGTATATAAAAAAAATCTCAACTTTTTATAGATAAAAATCATAGCTTTTTGTTTTTAAAAATCATATCTTTGTTATGATACAAATCACTCCTTTCTACTAATAAAAGTCCTAACTTTTTATTTATAAAAATCCTAATCTTTTTATACAAACAAAATCAAATCCTCGTATTATAAAAATCAATCCTTTTTCTTCATGAAAAGATTATATTTTTATTTTCAAATCATACATATAAAAAAATTAGTTTTTATTTCTAAATCATATGTATAAAAATTCCTATCCTTATATATACTGAAAATCAGATTATATTTAAAGGAGGATTACTTAAAAACTAAAATAAAACAAACAAAATAAGTAAAAGAACTCACAGCGAATGGGGGGGGGGGGGTTGTCGGGGCTTGTTGGTGGCGCGCGGGACCAGGGTGCGGCGTTGGCGAGGCCAGGTGGCGGCGGAGGGCGGTGCTCCGGGCTGCTCGATTTGGGCATTAGGGTTAGGGGGGGCCTCAGTTTTTGGAAGGGGAGGAGGAGCGATAGGGGGTGGAAGCGTCGGGGAGGGCGTGACGCGAGGGCGGCGACCTGGGGATGAACGGAGGTAGCGGCGTGGCCATGGAGGAGGGAGCTGGTTCAAAGAACGACGGGTTTTTTTGGATCTGAGGAAAATAAAGGGAGAGAGAAACAAGGGTGGACTTATATATTAATATATATTTAATTTTATTTTATTCTTTTTTAAGGTTACTTTAAAATTCGAACTCAAAATTGAGCCCACCGACTGTCGTCCCTAACGTATTACCCCCATTTTGAACATAATTGGATATGTATCGTAGGCCAGTTCGACTGTTTGAATCAGTTTCCGTTGGATTTAAAGTATAATTCTTTATATATTTCATTTAAGCGCACATTTCAATTTACTGGGGCCACATACGGACTCGAAAAATTATTTCTAGCTTCGTATTGACGATACGGTTCTAACAAAACTAATTTCGTCGAATTCTGAGACTGTTTGAAAAATGGCCAATTTCCAGTCGATTAAAATCAACTGAAACTGGTCAAACGCGTTTTCCTTTGCCACGCTCACATATTGATTCAGAAAATTATGAAATTTGGAATCTATCAATAACTTTACATCACGGACCCAACAAAATTGGTTTCGTCGAAATCCGAGGTCGTTTGCAAAATGTCCATTTTTAAGGGCCTGAATTCCATAGCGACTATTCAGAATTTTCAACTGGACATATCTTTTGATTCCCGCTATGAAATTTCGATCTTTCGGATTCGTTGGAAAGATATTACCAATTAGATCCTAATGTTTTTGGTTTCACTAAAATCCGGATTGTTTTGCACCCGGTACATTCAATTGAAGTTTGAAATCGAATTATCGAACTACCGCGCCATTTTCAACTCCTTTTATAATTATAAATAATTATTTATATTCTAACGACGGCGTATATAATATATACGTTCTAATTATATTCAAAATAAATTTCTCGTCGATATTATTTAAAATAATTCATTTTTAAATAATCAAAATTCGCTAAAATTGCCAAAATAAAAATTTTAAACTGGCCCAGATTTTCCGGGTTATTACAATCTCCCCCACTTAAAACTTTTCGTCCCCGAAAAGGAACAAAGTCGAAAGTGGTTTGATTAATCAACTCTACGTTCGATCTGGCTTCTATTCTCCAACTCTTTAGTTTCTGAGAATTTTCAAAATTTCAAAAATTTGGCTAACACCCTAAATTTTCGAAAAATTTCGCCATAACCTCCCCTGCACCGGGAGCATCGGGGAATTTCAAATAGCTTCCCCGGTCCTTCAGATCTCAAAAAGAAAACGAAAAAGCCAAGCGGCTAGCCAATAGGCTCAAAAAATCATCATCACCCAAACAAAACAGTAAATCATGTAGTAAACATGTACCTATTTGTCGGGCAAACAAATTTTATTCTTCGGCTCTAGCCTCCTTGCTATGACCTGTTCAATGATATACATGTATATGCAAGCAGATGCGACCAATTTTCAATACAATTCAATATTTGATTCAATTAGGCTAAATGTTTCAAAATTATCAACCAATAAACAAACAACCCAAACATCAATCAATTAGTGAATTAGAGTTTCAAATTCATAATTTTGATACATATACAAAATCATGTTTTTGATGCCAAATCACAACAATAGGCCCTATCTAATTTTTGGTTCTCACACCAGTCAATAGGAAATATATAGAAATCTCACTTTCGTCGCTCGAATATAAACACTGATGATGATGCCTCATCATCTGAATCATCTCCGGGCGACTAGAGTGCGATTCTATATCTATCCAGTATATTAAAATTTCGAATACACGCGGATCAGACGTATACGCAAAATCTATATATACTGGATTGTCCACATCAATATAAATAGATAATCAAATACGAATAATTGATTTAAATTTTCAAAACAAAAATTTGTTTTCACTTTCAAAATTATACTCTTCACACTCGTTCTAGGATACTACTGATCCTATCTCTAACGAGTCATTCCTATTGGATATTACTAATCCAATATCTGATGAATTCTTTCGTATGGTTCTAATGTGCCTTGTTCTCTAGCTTTGTAAACCTCGCTCTGATACCAACTGTAAAAACCCGTAACTTCCCCGTAAAGGAAAGCGTCGGATAGTTCGAGAACAAGCCACATCAAAACTCATACAGAAGAACATTTCATTGTATATTACAACAATGCATCAGATTACAAGAATATACAGAGTATAAATGAATATTACACAGAAATATCAGAGATTTAAATTACATTTAAATACATAGCAGCGGAAAATAATACAATACACAACTAGAAGAGATATACGGATACAAAGCTTTCCGGATATCGTTCCAGCTGTAAACCAGGATCCTGTGAATATAAATCTGCAAAACCAAAACTACTAGCTGCCCGTGTCGAAAATAGGGGCACCCAGAGTTTAGGTTAAAACAATAAACTCCAGGTCAGTCATGTGACTGGTGTGAGAACTAAAACAGTTAATAATCTTTATTTTAAAGTTAGGTAAATCAAGGGACCACGCCGCTAACGCGGAACGGGTTTCCTCCCAAGAATACCAGTGCATAAAACAAACAGCGCAATGCTAAATAAAGAAAGATGAAGCTGTTATAAGACCCAGATCCCATCACACAATGCAACGCAGCCGAGGATAGGGTTTTCCCTTATAACAGCCCAAGAATGCTTGATACGTTTAAAACAAATCGTTTGATACTACAATAAGTGCATAGTGTATAAAACAACTTCAAATCATAAGTATCAATCATAGACGGCATAAGTGCCCCATCCCACTATGTCGCCATACTAGGCTCTACAAATAAAACCGCAAATGTCACGTATTTGGAAATTGGATTTCCGTCTATGAACCGAGGCAAAAGATAGTCCTCTACCGATTCGAGACGCTCTAGCCCGCCCCTCAGGAACAGCCGCAACTGCCCCTTGGATCGTCAGGGCCGGTCCACCGATGTGGATTATTATGCCTGAACACTACGTTTCCCCACCCTTTGGGGCGTAAATGAGCCAACTAAATGACTCCATCGGTTCGAGAACGACCGATCAATCCGAGGCGCCTCGCAACAGCAACAACCACATAAGTCAAACTCGTCAGGGCGTGTAAAACCACTGACGCCACTTCTAACTAGAAAGAAACGCAAGTCCTCCCTGAGGTCCGTCTCCCGTTTTTGGTTCATACCGGGTGTGAAACACGCGAGGTAAACGTTACACAAAGCTACGCCACAAAGGCCGTGCTTTGATCATCACCACAAGACTTTGCTTTTCAACAGAAGCCTCGATCAATTGCCACTTAGGCATGCCACACAGGCAATTCACTCCATGCGTTTGATATCCATCAATATATAACCCCTGAGCTCGTACGTCTCAGAGAAGGGCGTTAAGCAAGAGAATAAATTCTCCGCCGCCAAACAGATATATATTTAATAAAGATCAATCACACAGACTAAAATCCAATGTCAGACACACAGTCCATTTACAAGTTCGTTCTGGGTCTGAACGAAACAGGAGGCACCTAGTACCCCGCATATCCATCGATCTCCAAGTACGTCTGGACGATCACCAACTGTTTCCATCTTCTTGGGTGTACAGCCCAATCAAGATCATCAGTAATCACCCAAACGACGTGAAGACTTCTGGTCTTCGACCGTCGTCCTCATCTTCGACACCACGTCGAATCAGTTATTCAGAATGGGATAAACCCGGTCTTTCTGAATAACTCGCGTATATATTATAAAAGTGTTACACAAACACAACATACGCCTCATTCCAATTCAGAATATTCTTTTATTCAAATATTCCTATACTTTGGGAAAAGTTCCCATTAATTTTATCCAAGATAAATTCTTGAAATTTATTCTTTAATCACCTTTGAATATCAATTCAAACTAGTCGGGATTAGCGAACCACACCGAAGTAATCATTTATTTTATTTCCCAATCCCAACCTATTCATCCCATGAAGTAAAACTGGTAGTACTTCATATCTAACACCACAGTGTTATCGGTAATTCAATTACCATTTCACGTTCAAATCTAATTAAAGATTTAATTATCGCCTGGAGTAAAACTGGTGATACTCCATTCTCGATCATTTCAATCTTAATTAAAGATTCATTAAAACTCCACTTAGTTTTAATCTTCAACTGGGTTAAAGAATCAGTGTCATTTAAAACACGGTTCACGATAAACCCAAAATCACATTCATTAATTATCGGGTTAAAGAACGAGTGTTATTTAAAACACTGTTCACGATAAACCCAAAAATCAATATCAATTCAATTCCAATTAAATATTATTTAATTGGTACACTTCATTAAATCTAAATAAAAAGATTTAATCTTTTCTCAACTGGGTTCAAGAACAGTGTTAGTGAAGACACCATTCACGACAAATCCAAATCACATTTGATATTCAATACAAGGCTCTGAATAGAAAATATATCGGCTTATATTCAATATCAAATCCTACGACTAACAAATGTCGTATTGGAAATAATGATATAAATATATATCTTTCAAATTTCCATAACAACATCTGTATAATCACGAATTCCAACATCGAAATATTCCGACGACAATTTCGATTCAAATCCACTCCAATGCAATCATTGGAAATTTTGGTGATTTTTAAAACCCTTTTCAAATTCAATTTATTTATTTAAAAATAACTAGAATTATAATTCTAGTTCAAAACTAGTTCATTTCGATAAAAATCTATTTTTATCTTTTCAAATAGGGAGTTTTTTTCATCCCAATACTTTCTAAATCATTTCTTATGATTTTACACAAATTATTAGTATTTTTAATAATTTTATCAAGGCCCGTACAGTCGATTTCCATCAACGGCCATCGAACTGCACTTACAGCGACCTTTTTCGAATTTGATTTGGACGTAATTCCAAATCCAACCGTTAGATTTCTAATTTCTAATATTCGTTAGAAAGCTCTTTTCGATACGAACCCAACGGTTCCTGTTATAGGAGAATCCGACGGTCGGATCTCCCGTAATGTCCGTTTGAAATAAATGGTCGAAATTCACGAACTGCCGCGGCGCGGCACGTTCTATTCAGGCCATTATATTATATATATAATATATATAATATACACTTCGTCGATTTCTATTTAAAACGAATTATATAAATAGTTTTAAATTCGTTTCAAAAGCAATTTCAACTTCCTTTTCAATTCAAATCAAAATTGAATTCTTCTTTATAAATTCGTTTTAAAATTCATTTCTATTCAATTCAAATTTCAATTCAATTTGAATTCATTTCAATTCACTTTCAATTCAATTCGAATTCGTTTTCAATTCAATTCATTTCGAAATCGTTTTCAATTCAATTCATTTCGAAATCGTTTTCAATTCAATTCATTTCGAAATCGTTTTCAATTCAATTCATTTCGAAATCGTTTTCAATTCAATTCATTTCGAAATCACTTTCAATTCAATTCATTTCGAAATCACTTTCAATTCAATTCATTTCGAAATCGTTTTCAATTCAATTCATTTCAAAATGAATAAAACCGATATAAATATCGTTTACGTCAAAATAGCGTCAATCTAATCAACACGGCTTCATATGTTTCTATTTTCAAATATTCTATTTCGAATATTTCTATCTCAAATATTTCTTTTCAAATATTTCTTTTTCCAAATATTTCTTTTTCCAAATATTTCTTTTTCGAAACTGGAATGAGGCCCAATCAATTACCATATAATGTTAATTATATGGATTTTCTACAACACATGTATATATCAACAACGATGAATAGTCAACCATCATCCAAAGTGCATTCTACACTGTATAAGCATCAAATATAAATATTCAACGCTTATAACAGCCTGTCAATCGATCGATCGACATATTTAATCAATCAGGATGAGTGAACTTCAAATTTCATCCTAACACCCGTGTGGGGTTTCAAATAATCAAACACATATTTTATTTGTGCAGTTGGGCGATGTGTAAAATTTATCGTCCCAATCAATGTCCTTCAAATAGGTGTACATAAACAAACCGTCCGGTTTGTAAATGAATATTTATTTATTCACATTCACGTTAAAAATTATATTTTTAACGATAAAACATTTTATTCAACCTATGAATATTCTATTCGGTTCATTTATTCAATAAAAAGATATTTTTATTTTTCAAACATATTTTAGAAAATTTCGGCGGCATAACGGCACGATACTAGAAACGGGACGAGGCCTAGCCTTATCCCCGGTCTAGTGAAGGCCCACGCCATTCACACATCAATCAAATCACCAAACAACCAAATTCAAATCAAATCATATAACTAATCTATGCAACCAAACAAACAAGTCCATGGTCTGTGGACGATTGTGTCGGGTGCTACTAAGCACCGTCTACATCCTAGTATATATTTATAACTAGAAAAGGAAATTTGAGTGAGAAGTTCTCACCTTTGGGATCCACTCCGCCATTCTTTATTTCTGAACAGTTCGGATTTTGTTTTGATTTCAGTGCTTTCCATCGCACTCCTTTTCACGCTGTTCATAGTAAAAATCATATTTTTATCACTTCATTCAAATAGATAAAAATCATATTTTTATAACGCCATTTTCAATATAAAGATTATATTTTTTTTCCTTTTCTATAACATATATAAAAATCTTAACTTTATACTAGCATAAAAATCGTATTTTTATTTTACTTCTCTTATAATAAAAAACCAAATTTTTACCTTGCTATTCAAATAAAAATCCGTTCTTTTATGATTAAAAATCACAACTTCATGTATATAAAAAAAATCTCAACTTTTTATAGATAAAAATCATAGCTTTTTGTTTTTAAAAATCATATCTTTGTTATGATACAAATCACTCCTTTCTACTAATAAAAGTCCTAACTTTTTATTTATAAAAATCCTAATCTTTTTATACAAACAAAATCAAATCCTCGTATTATAAAAATCAATCCTTTTTCTTCATGAAAAGATTATATTTTTATTTTCAAATCATACATATAAAAAAATTAGTTTTTATTTCTAAATCATATGTATAAAAATTCCTATCCTTATATATACTGAAAATCAGATTATATTTAAAGGAGGATTACTTAAAAACTAAAATAAAACAAACAAAATAAGTAAAAGAACTCACAGCGAATGGGGGGGTTGTCGGGGCTTGTTGGTGGCGCGCGGGACCAGGGTGCGGCGTTGGCGAGGCCAGGTGGCGGCGGAGGGCGGTGCTCCGGGCTTGGGCGATGGGCTGCTCGATTTGGGCATTAGGGTTGGGGGGGCCTCAGTTTTTGGAAGGGGAGGAGGAGCGATAGGGGGTGGAAGCGTCGGGGAGGGCGTGACGCGAGGGCGGCGACCTGGGGATGAACGGAGGTGGCGGCGTGGCCATGGGGGAGGGAGCGGGTTCAAAGAACGACGGGTTTTTTTGGATCTGAGGAAAATAAAGGGAGAGAGAAACAAGGGTGGACTTATATATTAATATATATTTAATTTTATTTTATTCTTTTTTAAGGTTACTTTAAAATTCGAACTCATAATTGAGCCCACCGACTGTCGTCCCTAACGTATTACCCCCATTTTGAACACAATTGGATATGTATCGTAGGCCAGTTCGACTGTTTGAATCAGTTTCCGTTGGATTTAAAGTATAATTCTTTATATATTTCATTTAAGCACACATTTCAATTTACTGGGGCCACATACGGACTCGAAAAATTACAGAAAAATTATTTCTAGCTTCGTATTGACGATACGGTTCTAACAAAACTAATTTCGTCGAATTCTGAGACTGTTTGAAAAATGGCCAATTTCCAGTCGATTAAAATCAACTGAAACTGGTCAAACGCGTTTTCCTTTGCCACGCTCACATATTGATTCAGAAAATTATGAAATTTGGAATCTAGCAATAACTTTACATCACGGACCCAACAAAATTGGTTTCGTCGAAATCCGAGGTCGTTTGCAAAATGTCCATTTTTAAGGGCCTGAATTCCATAGCGACTATTCACAATTTTCAACTGGACATATCTTTTGATTCCCGCTATGAAATTTCGATCTTTCGGATTCGTTGGAAAGATATTACCAATTAGATCCTAATGTTTTTGGTTTCACTAAAATCCGGATTGTTTTGCACCCGGTACATTCAATTGAAGTTTGAAATCGAATTATCGAACTACCGCGCCATTTTCAACTCCTTTTATAATTATAAATAATTATTTATATTCTAACGACGGCGTATATAATATATACGTTCTAATTATATTCAAAATAAATTTATCGTCGATATTATTTAAAATAATTCATTTTTAAATAATCAAAATTCGCTAAAATTGCCAAAATAAAAATTTTAAACTGGCCCAGATTTTCCGGGTTATTACAACTCACAATGAGATATTACTATTAATATTATATTAAAAATATTTAGTTGTTTATGTTAAATAAATATATCATATGTTACATGCAAGTACACCCTTTATATTGTTGAATATTTGTTGACAATATTGTATGTTATGTATGGATGAGTAAAGAATAGCTGCATATAACACTTATGTTACAATATTTAAAATTGAAATGCACATGTTTTAATAGATGTAAATAACTTAAAATATTGCTTAGACATGATTCTTTGACAAATCTGTATAATCTAGAAAAGTTCAATTTCAAAACCCATATTTTTTTAACAACAAGTTCGTCGCATAGCGGTAGTTCGTATTTCAAGACTCCTATCTTCAAATCGTCGTATGAAATGTAATTTAAATCGGAATCCATAGAAAAAAAAATTGAGATAGAATAATAATAGCTTTCATATGAAATAGAAAAAAAAATCAACTTATAGATCTTAAGATTAGGATAATACAATTTTCTTGAAAAAAAATCGCGGTTTTGCAGTAAAACGACGGTACATAGAAATTGTTAGGAATTAGCAACTTTAAATTATTAAAAATAAAGATTAAATTTTATAAATAATTAAAATGCTTTTAAATAAGTTTAGATCGAAAATGTCGATTTATCAAAAGTATATAAGTCATTTTGGAAAGCATAGCTTGTAACAACGCTTTTCAGAAAAACCGTTACAGAATTTTAGATAAAATTTGAGTTATAACCGTGAACTTAAACAGACTTTTAGGAACATTTACATATGATAAATTAAATGTTTTAATAATGATTTAGGAGATTCAAACCACCATTAACAAAAGAGTATGCCTAAAGGACTAATACATTTATTCCATTTGTAAGTGTCAACATATTGACCGAGGAATGGAACGGATTGATGGGAAACCTCGGATGCTCTATAAATTAAAGTAGAGAAATAATAAAGGGATTAGAATTCAATAAATAACTTGACCGCCTTATGGGTGATAGAGAGATAGTGACTAGGCTTGGTTTTGAAAAACCGTTTCCTACTCTCCCTAGCTATCCGGATTGGGCCGATGGAGGGGAATGGCAAATTTGATTTAATCAAATATATATATATATATATATATATGAGAAATCTGGATTTTATAAATATAATGTACTTGACATTAAAGTTCGTTGATGAAACTCGTCCTATTCGTGGAATTTAAAAGGTGTTCTCACTGTTATGTCGTCCATAGCACTTGTTCGATACGGAGATTGATATTTAGTAGAATTTAAGGAATCTACATAATCTGTATTTTCCTAATGAGATATTCTAAAGAATGAATTAGAACTTTTTTAAATAAAGGAATGAATATAAAGTATAATGATTTAGGAAACAAAACATCGTAACTAGATTAGATTAAGTTGAGAATAAATTCCTAAGGAATTGAACACATAAACTAGGTAGGTTAAATGGAAATAAGGGGAAATATAAAGGAAAATCCTTTGACTAATGATGATATGGTTATTCAAAATCTGATATATCAATAATTCCTTTTATTTTAATTGATAATTGGATTTTGAAGGAACCAGGGTCGGACTTGGTTAATACTTATCTGAAAACCACTTTGAACCAATTTTTGTTACGAAGTAATGAATGGTATGAATGAAGACCTATGACGATGATGGTTATTGAAGACCGAATATCTTCACATTGGGAGGACAAATTGTTGACTTCTCGGGAGGCATCCCATTACAACTGCATTAGAATATATGACATTACAATTAGACAAGGAATAAGTTCTTGAAAATATAAATCCTATTAACTCAATTATTCCTTGTATAGCCAATCTTTTATGTGTAGTTGATCTTTTTTTAAACGTATATTTACAAAGTAATTCGGTTATTAAGGACATATTTGAAACCCTTAAGGTAAATGCAGAACTTTTAGTCAGTGAAAGCAAAAATAAAATTTATTATTGTAAAAACTGTATTAATAAGCAGGAAATTCTCAAGCTTTTAAAATTCTTGGAAGGGCCTCTTCCTGTCAAATCAGATATAGGATAAAGACCATATGGAATTTCATGAAATCATCCATAATAAAGTTGATCATTGGTCTGGTAAGTTTTTTTATATTGCTGGAAGACTTGACTTTATACATACAGTCATCACTGCTATTTTTTATATTGGATTAAGTCTCATGATATTCCATCAAGGCAGTGAATAAAAGTGAAAAATTATGTTCTAACTTTTTATAGAATGTGAAATTTCATAAAGTAGCTTGGAATACAATTACAAAATCAAAGAAGGTCGATGAATTAAACTTAAGAAACATTATAGATTTAAGTAATGATTGCAATTTAAAGTTTTTATGGAAATATATTTGTGTAAAATCATCATGGTTCAAGGTGATGAAATGGAAAATATGCTAAAATGTGAAAAAATTCAGGTATGAAAATTGAAAATCATCACTCATTTACATGGGAAAATATTTTGAATTATTGATAAGAGGATTCCAAATTAATTAAAAGAAATGTTAAGGATGGTAAAAATCCTAATCTTTGTTTTGAGTTTGGATTAATGGCATCTCCTTAATCAGTCTAGTGTTGGAATGATATATCTTTTATGCGGTGATATAAATAACATGTACTGCATTATTCATAATTTCAACTGGAACTTCCAAAATAATTCAATTATCTCTAACTTTAATCCATTAATTAGTAAATTAACAATTGATCCAAACCTTGGTAAAGTCAGTTAGTGTTGGAATTATCAGTCAAAGAGAAAATTTTCCTTTAAAATACTTGGAACTATATTAAAGGCATTGAAAATGATGATAAATGGTATACTGTTATTTGGAATATGACTGATTGCCTAAGAATGACCTTTCATTCATATTCAATTGTTTTAAGTAGATTTCCCTTCAAAGTCGGATGTTAAAAGTGGAATGAACAAGGTGAAACTCTTGTTTATTCTGCAAATTAAATAATGAAAGCATTTCTTATCTTTATTTTTGTTGCACTTACTCTATGCATATTTAGTTAATAACTGTAACCAAAACCAAAAAAATCCAAATGCAAAACATTAAAGAAACTACACAACAAATTCAGAAAATCTTCAAAACTAATAAACCCTAATTTAATAAAACCTCTGTTGTTTTAACAATTGTAGTTTATTTCATTTAGATGGGGAGAAATAATAGATTGTATAATGGCATAGAAACTGATTCCATTCAACTTTGGAAAAGCATTGAAATAGAATAAATATTCTTTTTTCAAATTTTGGACAAAAATAACAATGAAACTCAAGAGAAAAGCGGGTTTGATTTGGATCACTTTGATGAAAGTGTGGAAGATTACTCACATAGCGGAAATTTCTCTTCTCATATTTCCCACGGTAGATAGGTCTGCATCCTCTTTTTTTATTTTTAATGCCAATAGTGTTTGTTCAAAGCCAAACAGAGTTTCATCTGACTGCCTTATTGAAGATGAGCAAGCTAATTCCAGATATATATAGTTACTATCTACGAGGGAAGAAGCAATCATATTAGTTTATTTGTTAACTCTTATTCTAATATAAAAACAAATACCGCTCCAAATTTACCTATTTTTTTGCAAAAATTCACAATCATCCTTCAACAGTGTTCAGGTTGACAAACTTCCATAATCAACGGAGACCTCAAAAGTAATCCAAATGGATCTATAAATCCAATTGATCGGTAAACATCTAGAGATCGTATGAGTGATACATGCTATTATAAAAGAAAATTAGATAACAAGCTTCGTCACTTATCTGAATACAACAAAGAGGAAAGTAGTAAGATTCAGCAGTAACATCCCTGATTTCGAAAGGCATTATTCAATAATTTAATTGGGTCATTAAATAAGAATAATGTGGTGGATTAGGGTATGCGATTTGTGCTTGATGAAATAATTAGATGGTTGTCCATATGACAAATAAACCAAGTAAATATGCAATAGAAGGGGTTATAAGAGGGGCAAATTTGTAGCTTTCATCCCTTATATATATCATGTCCTCCTACATTGTTTTCATTCACATTCACTTAACCTAAATAAAACTAAAGAGTGGCCAACCGCTGAAGCTAGGAGAAGCAGAAGAAAATGGCTAGGAATCTTAGAGCTTGAAACTCCACCAATAAATATAATCAGCTCTATCCAAATAAGATGAATAATATTCTCTAAACCCATTGAGCTTTCTACCATTTGGTTATAGCTAAAACATGGTGTCGTTCATAATTGGTTTCATGATTTATTTGATGTTGCATGCATGTTTTGTAATACTCATGATTGGTTCCGTATGTACGCTTTGAATGTAGGAAAATAAATATGTTTGTAGACCAAAACATATAGTTAGACATCTGTAATTGATATGAAATTTTGATATTATATTTGTTATATGATTTGGGATACGTTTTTTAGGTTCTATGATTTTTCATAACTGCATGAATTTGTTATTAACTTTCTAAGTTTGAATTGCTTAGGAAATGCTTGAATATTGATTAAAATGATTAAATTATATGTACAACTATTTTATACATGGCTAGTATAAAAATACTATGAAAAGACTATATAAATCATTATTTATTTTAAACTAAGAGAATTTGAAAAATATGGTGAACTGGGCATAAAGTAGCGCTTTAAAAGCAAATAATTCAACTCTATATGTATTTACTGTCAGTGTCGCCACTTAGCCGGAAGCACCTTCCGCTAATGTTGGAACCATCTTTTGGTGTCGGACGCTTGAAATATCACAAGTATGACATATGAAGCATTCAAAGCTTCCACCACTTACATTTTGGTTTCGTTATTGATCTTAGTAATTATAAATATTTTTGTTTTGAAAAGTAACTACTCCACAAGAGGATTTCGACTCAGCTCTTTCGGTTAGGTCGAAGGGGTTCTTTCCATGAAAGAAATGTTTTATAAAGAAGGATCTAAAATCTATAACTTTGTAAAGGATAAAGTCATTCACCTCTGTTGATTTTGGTTGAATCGAAAGGGGTTTGTCTTCTTTAAATTTTTTTTTTGGGATTACCGCCAATATTCCTTTGGTTGTTTGATGTAGAGATCCCATTATGGGAAGTATATTTTCTAAATGGAATCTTACGCTTCCAAAAGCCTTGAAGTCGTTTCCTATAATGACATGCCTTTATAAACATGTTTTCTGTAGATGCTTGTTTTAGCATAGACGGGGTCGACTGGGAACTTCTCTAAAACTAAATGTTTTGAGGCTTTGCCTCTTTTGCTATTAGCGTTGGTAATGATGAAAAGGACTTCTTTTATTGAAATGTTTTCTAAATTGGAAAAAAGGTTCTTCCTATATTGCTTGTCATTATTTGTGTGATGATATGCATTGATTGATGTATAAAGCGGAATGGTGGACCCTCTTGGTTGACTTGTCGTCAATTATGTGACGACAGATGTTATTGATTGATTGTTGTGAAAAGCCAAAAGGGTCGCCCTTTTCGGAATGGAATGGAATGAAAATAGCTTCAGCATCCATGAGAGAGATGAGGGGAAATGCGTACAAAACATGTTTCGTGCGCATTGAAGTATAAATTGGACATTGATTGAACCCGTTGAAATGCTAATGTTATTGGTTGTTGGCCATTTTTTAAGACATTGCGCATGTGTGAAACCTAGGGAAGGAATGCTGGGAGCGAAAATTGGGAAAAAGAAAATGTAAATAGTGGTGTCTAAACTTATTGCATTGCGCAGTTTAGGGGAATTTATATTGTATTTTCGATTTCGTCTTAGTGGGGAGTTACTCTGCAAAGCACAAAGGTTAAGCCGGAAGGACATGTTGCTTCGCGCAGTTTGGGAGATTTAAGGATATGCCTTTGGTCCCGCTGTTAGTAGTGGTTTAACTTACGAATCATGGGAGGGGGATCAGAAAGAGAAATTACATTGGTTCGCATGGTTTGGAAATTGTAATATGAAACTGGTTGCTTTTCTCATGCAATTTGGAAGCCAAATGAATATGAAACGAGGTGATACCATGAATAGTGGGATTTGACCCTACGAAGCATAGATGAGATCACAGATGCCTTGTGAAAATATAGAAACCATTAAAATAGATAGTCATTGTAATAGAGGGATGAGAAATCCAATGAAATAACGAAATCGTTAGGACAAGTAGTCATTGTAACAGGGGTTGGGGTATACATTATGTGTAGCATTTTAATTTGCCATGTTATATATATGCTTATGATAATTAAAGCAACCATTGTAGTGCAGGGGCATACGGTTAGCCTGGGTTTATAGCATGGTTCTAATGAGAGGGAAACCCGTTCCGCTATGCGACGTGATCTCGTTAAATATCTTTGGTGTCAAGTAGAAAGTTATTATTCACACCAGTATTTTTGACTGAAATGTAGTTTTATGCTTTCCCCTTAAACTCTCAAGTAGTCAATTGAGTAGGTTGTGGGTTAAGGTTTTTCAGGTACAACTTTCTTATATGCTTCCGAAGGTGAGGTGGAGGCTTTAGCCATATAGGAGTTCCACTGTGTTCTGCTTTATTATGTTCTATTTTTTTTGTTGTTGCATGTATCGACATGTTTTTGAATGCCACTATTTACACACTGATAAATCAAGGGGCATCATCATATTTCCCTCTAGGAGTATATTTGTAATATGTTTTGTTTTCCCTAAATGCGTTGTGCGATGGGTTGTATGAATGAATATAGGTATCAATGAATATTTCTGTAAAAAATTCATACTCCCGTTTTGATGAACGTTATGGTTGATTAACATTCGATTTTTCTATCATGGAAAGTTGAAACTAAAGATTACTACAACATTTGTAACGTTTAGATTATAGCCTTAGAAATGGGGTCTTACAATTTTGTTTTAGAGAAATGGTTTATGTAAACTTAAATTACCTTTCTCTAAAAGAATTTTCAATTAAAACCCAAAGATTAGAGGAAATACGATGGGTTGGGATAACAAAACTATAATGTATTTGTATTTCATATGTATATATATATACTCCCACAATCGTAGAGTCACCCTTGGTATCTTATTAAAGTTTTTCTATAGAAAAAAGTAACATATGGAGAGAAGGAGTGCTAGACTTAATATCGATAGTGAAAGCACGATAACCAATGGAAATGTTCAACCGAAAGTAGAAGGACAGGGCCGAACGGCCAATAATAACCAAGGTTCCACTACTCCAACGTTGATATGGGGAGTTTGTTCTAGACGTTTATATGGATGTTGTAGGTTGGAGTTACTACTTGTCCTAGAGGACCTGATCAAGAAGCGCAAGTTGGAACAAATTATGCAAAATTTAGTCGGGACAATTCTAGCTCAATAGGAAAATCGTTCCTTGGACGGAAGATGTTGTCGCCATGGATACTTGGTTTCTTCACTATGAAAGAATCTTTGGAGATTAGGGCTTAGCTGATGAGCAGAAAAGAAGGTAGGAATCTAGCCTACTGTAGGGAAACGCTTTGCATTGGCAAAATGGTGTTACTGCTATGATACCGAAAGGAGAAATCAATCTTGTGAAAACTTTCGGAAGAGCCTTAGGGCAACGTTTCTGCCCAATCCTTAATGACAAGAAAGTTTGTTGATCTAAAGCAAGGTGAAATGACAATAGCTGAGTATGCTGCTAAATTTGAAGACTAGTCTCATTATGCTCGGGGGACATTTGACACTGTTATGTTAAAGAATAAGAAGTTCATTAAGGGGATTCAGTTTGAGATTGTGAAAGCAACGATGCTTCATTTGCGATACCTAGTGATGTGGTTGAGATGACTACACGAAATGAAGAGATGCTTGGTGGGGTTGACATACCCAGTGGAAGCCAGACCTTTCAGAGTATAAAATGGAAATTCTTCAAAGCAAAGAAAGCCCAAGAGAGAGAAAGTCGAAGAAGAATAAAGAGGAAGTGGTTTTCTTTATGTTTCAGCAGAAGGTTAGTATTCGACCACGTGCAAGGAAACCATTCCCAAGATCATGATTGGGAGGCAGAATATCTGATGATTCAATTATAACCAGCTAGGGCATTATAATAACAAGGATCCAGACGCAGCGAAGGGGAAGATTCATGCTATGGAGTGTTTGTCCCCTAGACCGACAACTATTGAAAATGGGAAAACAACTTTGGAAGCTATGCTTTTATTTCATAGCATACGTGTTAAAGTTTTGCTTAACGCTGGTGCATCAATTCCTTTATCTCTAGATGTGCAGTAGATAAGTTGTTTTTGGTATCATCATACCCTGTTACTTCTGTTAGAGCATGTAGCAAATCTGATTGGTGGCTATGTGACTCCTGGGAAGAGATGTTATAACTTAGAAATTAAATTGATAGCTTTCACTTTATTTTATAGCTTATACGTTTTTTATTTTGATAGTTTTAGCATTATTTTAGGTATAAATTAGTTGAACAATTGTGACGCTAAAATATTTTATCGAAGTAGGGAAGTGTCGTTAGGACATCCCAATAGTAGCGACAGGATTATATTCCTAGAAGATAGGTTGGTTCCGCAGATGTCTTCTTCGCTTAGTGCTTTGGAATTTGAGAAAGTGGTAAGTAGTGTTTCCGTCATGAAAGAATTTGATGACATATTCGAACCAATGACAAGCTTGCCACCGAAGAGGGCTATTGAGCTCTGTATTGATTTAGTGCCAGGAGCGGAGCCAATGAGTCATCCAACTGAATGAATTACCCCTTTGGAGATGACAAAGCTAAAGGGTCAACTTGTAGATTTATAAGAAAAAAGCTTTATTTGTCCAAGTTGCTCTCCTTGTGGTGTTGCTATTGTGTTTGTGAAGAAGCCTGATGGAACATTAAGGATGTGTATTGACTACCGAAAGATTAACGAGAGGGCAATGAAGAAGAAGTATCCTCTGCCTCATATTAATGGTTTATTCAATCAACTAAGTAGAGCAAAGGCATTTCTCTCGGTTGGATTTGTCTATTGGTTTTTACCAACTGAGGATAGCGAAAGAAAGCATTCCATTGACAGCTTTTGTACCAGATCTGGATCATATGAATGGATAGTTATGTCGTTTAGATTGACGAATGCGCCTGGTTTCTTTGTGCGCTTGATAAAATGGATTTTTTGGGATCACCTAGACAGATTTATGTTGGTTTTCATTGATGATATATTGGTGTATTTGAAAGATGTGAAAGAGATTCAGTACCACCTTTGGATTGTTTCTGAGACTTCGTGGAAGCACCAGTTGAAGGTCATGTTTTTCTAAATGTCAGTTTTAGGAAGAGAAAGTGAAGTTTCTTGGTCACGTGGTTTCGGATGGACTGTCGGTAGATCCTATAAAGGTTGATTCTGTCGTTAGTTGGAAGAGGCCTAAAAGTGTTACGAAAGTCTGAAGCTTTCTTGGATAGGCCGGGTACTATCAAAGTTTATTAAAGACTTCTCAAGGATTGTGATGTTGCTTACTAAGCTGACCCAAAAGTATGTTAAGTTTGTATGGTCAGCTAAGTGCGAGGAATCGTTCTAGAATTTGAAGCGCATGTTGATTGATGCTCCAGTGTTAGTGGTGCTAGATGGAATCCAAGATTTCGCAGTTTATACTAATGCTTATGGTACATGCATAGGACTGTTCTTATGCAGAAGGGAAGAGTTGTTGCTTATGCTTCCCGACATCAAAAGCCACATGAAGTGTGATGCCTAACTCATGATCTTGACTTAGCTGCTGTTGCTTTTCCCTCGAAAAATTGGAGGCATTACTTATTAGGAAAAAGGTTCGATTTGACTACAGACCATATGTTTTTGAGATACTTGGTTTCTCAAAAGAAATTGCATATTCCACAGCAGTGATTGTTGGAGTTTTTGGCCTTATGATTTTATCATTGAGTATAATCCAGGAAAAGCAAATAAGGTTGTCGTTGCCCTTTATAGACGGTGCCAAGGGATGGTGCTAACTATGATGAAAGAATGGAAGGACTTAGAAGCTTTGGTTGCTTGTAATGTAAGAAATAGGTTTGCAGCATGTGCTAGTGGAAGTACACCTATGGTGTCACGTTTGGAGGTTCGACCAGTTTTGATTGAGAAGATTGGCTCTAGGTAGGAAGAAGATCCTTCGTTGGCCGAAAGGATCAGAATGCTTGGAATTACAGCAGGAGGCTATAACCCGGAAGGATTTATTCTCGACCGAAACGGTTGATTAAGAAACAAAGGTAGGTTATGCGTTCCAGATGTTGGCGACTTAAGGAAAGAAGTGCTTAAGGGTTATCATCATTCCAAGTTTATGATACGTCTTGATGGTACTAAGATGTACCAGGATATTAAGAGAAGTTTATTTTAGGAAGGCATAAAGATGGATGTAGGATTTTAGGTGAAGTAGTGCCGAAACTACCAACAAGTGAAAGCCAAACATCAAAAGCCTAATGGTTTGCTTTAGCCATTAGATATTCCAATTTGGAAATGGGATTTGATGTCCATGGACTTCGTTGACGGGTTGCTAAGAACGAGAAAGAGGGACGAAAGTATATGTGTTGTCGTGGATACACTAAACAAATGTGCTCATTTTATCCGCGTAAGAACTAATAAGGTGGCACCTGTTTTGACTTAGTTATTCATAAGGAATATAATGAGAGTTCATGAAATTCCTAGTAGTGTCGTGAAGGACGGCGATTCTTTGTTTACCAGTAAGTTCTGGAGGAGTTTGCAGAAGGCTTTGGAAACGAAGATCAAGATAAACACCACATACCATTCACAGATGGATGGGTAGACTGAAAGGGTAGATATGGTAATAGAAGATTTGTAGAGAGCTTGCATCATGGACTTTGTTGGTTCATGGGAGAATCATTTACACTTAGTGGAATTTTCCTATAATAATAGCTTTCGGGCTAGTATAGGAATGATGCCCTTCGAAGCTTTATATGGAAGGCCGTCTTAATCTCCATCGCTTGGTTGGAAACAGGTGAAAGGTTGGTTTTTGGCCCAGATTTAGTAAGAGAAGCCACCGAAAAGTTTGAAATCAATAAAAGCAAATGACGGAAGCTCAGTTCAAGTAGAAAGCTTATGCAGATAGAAGGCATAATGACTTGAATTCCCAGTTGGAGATAGAGTCTCCATCAAAGTGTTAGCGATGAAGGGAGTGTTTCATTTCAGAAAATACCGAAAACCAACGACAAGGTTTGTTGCACCATTCCCTACATCGGAAAGGATTTTGTAGTTTTCCAATAGAGTAGAACTACAGGATAATTTTGCTGGAGTCCATAAAATGTTTTACGTGTCGCACTTACGAAAGTATGTGCATGTTCCTAATAATGTCATGGGTTTGAAGGCATTGGAAGAGTTGGTGGTGGAATGTGACTTGACTTTTATCAGGCAACCGATGTGAGTTATAAATATAGACAAAAAGAAACTAAGAAATAGGGTGGTTATGTTGGTGAACGTCTAGTCGAGTGCTAATGAAAGGGACTGCACTTAGGGAACAGAAGATAGGAATAACGAGACCTAAACTTATTTGCTTATGGTATTAACAGTATTTCTTTATAGGTTAGATACTAGTATGACACACTAGTATAGATAACAATGTTGATTGATTGTTGATTGCTATGATTGCTTAGTCCTTGTTTAAATTTCAAGAGAAAAATTCCTTATGGAAGGAGGATGTAACATAACAACTAGGCCGGAGTGGGCCTAAATTTTGACCTAGAAAAGACCTACCGGAGCGTAGAACCATTCTAAACAGATATATCATTGGTTTTTATAAGGAAATATTAAAAATAGATATAATAGAGCATTCTAAATGAAATCAGAGTCTAACAAAATGAAAGGGATAAAATATAATATCTTAAAATAGATGTATCATAAATAAAACCATTAACACTTTCAGATACAACGAGTCTCACAAGATAAAAAGGTACATCGATAATTATTCCAATACATCATGATAACAATAATAATAATAATAATACTGCCATAAAGAACTGGGCTACACCTTCAAGCTATCACTAACCATCACCGATCCAAGCACCCTCATCTACAACCTGATTATGTCAAGAGATGGGAGGTCAGAACATAAAGTTCTGATGAATGAAAAGCATAGAAGTTTAGAAATGATTATTTCCTATATTTGGTAGTGTAAACTCATCATGTTATGTCTACGCAAGCACAATTAACATATGCGATGGACATCCTTGCAGTCACTTAAGGCGCACATGTAAATCCAAGGGCAAACATCTTTAAAGTCACTTAATACCCCCACGAGGCGGGTTATACCTAGTCACTTAAGGCCATTACCTTATTTATAAAGGGCGGACATCCTTACCTTCACTTAATACCCTATGACGGACCCTTAGCCACTAAGACCTCGTCCCTAACGTCAACGCTATATAAAAGATATATACTCTCCTTATAGGTCGAGAAATAGTAGCTGCCACTTAATACCGGGTTTAGGTAGGAACACAACTTCATTTAAGACCCTCTCAGCGGACCATCTTGTTGCTATCTAGCTGTCCCTACAGGTGAACTCCTAGCTACATAATACTTCCCTTAAATGGTGGTTCCTTTAGGCCATTTTTATAAACCATTCCAAGGTCAGCTCTCGTTAAGCCTCTAGATATTAAGCAGACATTAATTGGAGAACTACCCCACTCATACACTATCGTCTATTAGGACCATTTAATACCTTATAAGAGAAAGGCGGACCCAAAGACTACTTAAATCTAGTAGGGCGGGTTCCATGACTTTGGTCTAGAACCAAGGATAAATCGTAGGAATGGACCTAGTCTTAACCACTTAGTACCCAACTAAAGGTAGGTCAGTCACCTAATACCTTTCCCACGGGAGGCCTACTTCACATACAAATATTAACATATATATAGTAGACATCTCGCATTAGACTGACCACTTGTAGATGCTAGATTTGCTTGGCGGTTCCGGACAGGCTTCTACTACAAGTTGGCCTTAACTACACATCTTAATAAACTAATTATAATGGCCCACGATACCTAGACCTCTCACATTAACCAATCTTACTTGTAGATAGTGAATATGCAGATCAGTTCCAAGCAGGCTTCTACTACGAGTAATGGTTAAGCTCATGTCTATGTGTCATTAATTATAATTAAAGCCATTAACTCACACACATGTATACAAATTCCTATAGGGACATTCAAATTTAATTTCTTATTTAAATGCATTTAGTACAGACTTAATGCGCATTAATATTACGTTTAACTACGTTATAAATATATATAATAGATAGGCGTGGATTATGCGAATGAGAATAACGATCTAATCACATTTGAAATTTCAACTTTAACAATCACAATTAACGCACACAAGTTGATTTCCCTATCAATTAACATGGTCCACATGTATATTCACAATTTTTGATAAAAAAGGAAATAGCAACACATATGAATGAAACTTGCAACCTTAACTTGATCAATTATATAAATAATAGAAATATAGGCAATGTGCAATAAATCCAAATACATATGCAAAAACCTTGTTTTTGGCGCTGCTTCACTTTTATATTAATATTGCAAAAAAAAGTTAAGATAATATATTGTAATTAATGCATACAAACCAATCTATCTGAAATAGACGTTTAATCCTATTAGTTTACAATATGTGAATCCCATGTTTTTAGAACACAAACATATATGAACATTAAAATATGAATCAAGTGAATCAGAACTAAAAATTAAGAATTTCACAACACCTTAAGCCAAAATTTCCAACATCTGAATAACACAAACCCAAATATATCATTTTTGATTGATCATTTCAGCCAAATATATTACTTTTGATTGACCATTTCAGCAATAAATAAAATATAGGATTTGAGGGTTTATAACAACTTGTTTTCGTTTAATCCAAATCCCATATAAGCATAATATTCCAAATATAAACTACAAAAGATAGAAATTAGAAATTTATAGAGTTTACACTCACAGTGATTAGACAATGAAGAAAAATAGGATATGTGTAGAATCGGATTTGGATCTAGCCTTCAAATTCTTGCTCCAATCCTTATATACATATATAAATCAAATTAATTAGAATCTTATATATAAAAACTAAATTCTAGAACTTGAATTTATATTAATTTTAGAATTGAGATGATTGAATTGAGGTTATAGTAATAGAAGAGAATCCTAGCCTTATCTCTAGAACTAGCAATGGAAAAAGGGAAGTATTGAGGCGTAAATCGAAATGAGAATAGGTTTTAGAGTGAGGCTAGGGAGTCATATTTATAGTTGCAAGTGTAAGTATAGACCATTGGATTATTTAGATTTAATTTTGACGGTCCAACTAATGCAAATTATATATACCTCCCTAACAAAACACACATCCACCACTACTCTACCCAGGAGGGCAGTCGACCCTTTCTGTAGAAGGGCAGTCGACCCCCAGGTCGTACGCCTTTTGGAGTCGAGCAAGGAGATTTAATTCTCTTGTAACAACGTTTTCTTATTAATTCTGAATTGATTGCTTTGATTTATTTCCATATGTTGATTATCTTTTGTCCCCTTTGCATATGAATATATATATATAATTTCAAATTCACTTGAAATATTCTTTTATGCCAGTCTATTTTGAATTTCAAACCTTGAGTATTAATATATACGCATAACTTGTTTTATTAATATCTTTCAATTTGGACTCCGTTTTTAGTAAATAAAACATGAAAATGGATCAGAATCTCACCACGAACGCAATAGTAATACTTTCATGGCCCAATTTCCGATTATCCAAAATTCTATTTTCAACTCATTGACTGATTATTGATTATTATTATTTATTTTAAATTAAATTACCTTATGTTCGTTTAAGGTTTATTTTACGGGGTGTTACATTCTCCCCCTTACAAGAGATTACATCCCGAAATCTTTTAAAAGGGCAAAGAACCGATTTTGGGACAAAGAACACAACTCGCTCTAAACAACCATGTTGTACACCCATGATATATTTAAGCATCCATAATCATCCATAACTCATAGTGATTATGTACTGCAGAATTGTTAAAGTGAGCTCGGCCTTAGCGTGTATGTGTAGTAAGTGATGTTATATGTATGCAAAATACCCTAATATGCATATAATTCTACATGAGTTCATGGTTCATTTGTGTTGCAACCATCTCCAATGATCCAATCTAGTAGCCAATGCAACCATAAATGGAAATCTGAAAGTAAATAATTACTAGAGAAATGCTCTGTATGAGTTTGCCTAATCTTCTCCTCAGTTTCCTAGGTGCTTTTCGTAGGGTTATCTCCCTACTGTACTTGAACAAGGTGAATAGATTTGTTGCACATTCTTTTGATTTCGTGCTCCTCGATCTTTGCGGTGCACGGGGCATGCTAGACTCCAACTCGAAGCTCCCTAACTCCCAATATCATCTAGCTCGAGTCTGACGGTTGAATCATGAAGGCATTTCTAAAGATAAGAAACGTAGAAAATGTTATGGACCCCCGATAAGCGCTCGGGAAGATCCACACGATAAGCCAATTTCGCAATTCTATCCACAATCCAAAACTGACCAATAAATCTAGGAGCGAACTTCGCAGTTTTCCAAACCGGACTATCTTCTTAAGAGGGGAAATTTTAACAAATACCAAATCTCTAATGCTTAAGTCATGTTCCTTCCTCCTTCTATCCATATATGACATTTGCCGGTCCTGGGCAGTCTTTATCCTCTACCGAATCAAAGCAGTAATCTCCATAGATTCATGGATAAGGTCTCATCCAAGTAGAATCTTATCGGTAGTTTCCCACCAAAAGTAGGAAATTTGCATGGCCACGCATACAATGCCTCGTAAGGGGCTATACCAATCGTTGCTTAATAACTATTATTGTATGAAAACTATACCAAAGGAATGTGCTGCTCCCAAGCTCCTCCAGAGTCGATGATGGAGGCTTTAAGCAGATCCTCTAGAACTTAATTTAACCTCTCTATCTGATCGTCGGGTTGTGGGTTATAGGTTGTACTCAAACTCAGCGTTGTCCCTAAAGATGCTTGAAGGCTTCTGCAGAATTCACAAGTGAACACCGAGTCTTTATCGCTAACTATACTAGTTGGAATCCCATGCAATTCAACTATCTCCTTAACATATAACCAAGCTAATAAAGTGGCAGTCCTATTCTTCTTGATCTATTTAAAATGGGCGCTCTTCGTTAATCGATCTACAATGAACCAATTGGCTTCATTTCCCTTCTGACTTCTTGAAAGCCCATCAATAAAATACATAGAAATGTGTTCCCATTTCAAAGTGAGAATCTCTATGGGTAGAAATAGTCTTCCGGACATATCTTGCTCTGTCTCGACTTTTTGACATGTCAGACACCTCGCTACAAACTCTGCAACATCCTTCTTCATTCCTTCTAAATAAAAGATTCTTCTCACATCCCTAAACATTTTGTCTCCTTCATAGTATATGGCCATCCTTGACCAATGACACTCCTCGAGAATCTCCATCCTAAGGTATAACCTCCTAGGGACATAAAGTCCACCATCTCTCCTCGAACTACCACTACAATCCATGTAATATATATCATAATGGGGAAAAGATTCTCCCTATAGAATCTTTTCCTTTTATGACCTCATCCCATCATTACGGTCTTGCTCGCTCTTTATTCTTTCTATCAAAACTGGTCTTGCCTCCATAACTTCAAGAAATCCTTAGGCTAGATCAAATGGTGGTTGCAAATTGAAACTGGAAAGAAACTCTAACTGCCTCCACTCAGTGATCTCACTAAGGGTAGCATGCTTCTGACTTAAAGCTTCGGCTACGACATAAACCTTCCCAGGGGTATACTGAATGAAAAAAATCAAATGATACTAGATATTCCATCCATCGTTGCCGTCGAAGGTTAAAACACACTGAGATAACAAATAGCAAAGAGACTTATAGTCGGTGAAGAGTTTAAACATTTCTCCTAAAAGATAATGTCTCCACATCTTTAGTGCAAAAACCACAAATGCTATCTCTAAGTCATGGACAGGGTACCTCTTCTCATGGTACTTAAGTTTTCAACTTGCGTAGCGTACTTTACCCTCCTGCAAGAGTAATACTGTAACGACCCGCATTCTACGCATCGGAGGATCGTAGAATATTTATTTCTTTTTCGTACGGGATCGTATAGTCGTGTAACTTTAGGGAACGACTATTGGGGTCATTTCCCATGTTCACGATTTTTGTCGATTTTTAAATGATTGTTTTGCCCTTAGTTGATCTTGTTTCGGCCATAACTTTTGATTGGTAAGGAATTTTGACCTAAAACCACTTCCATTAGATCCAGATGATGGTTACCTTTTCGTGAGTGGTTCACATTAGCCGAACGGACTCACTGTTTGGGAGATATGGCTGAAACAAGGTTTAGAAGGTGAAAAACAGCTTAACCGGGCCTAATTAGAGTGATTAGCAGCTAGGCCCATAACCCATTTTGGGATTAGGGTTATGGGGAGGCTAAAATCAGTTTGGAAATGATCTATTTTCATTTTCTCAACCGCCTAAAACATTTCTCTAACCCCAGCCATGGCCTCTACCTTCTAATTTCATCCCAAATCGCTTTCTAATCAAGGATTAAGCTAATCTACGTCAAATCAAGGAGAAATAGCACCAAATAAGAGTTGGAGCTACTGTGTTGCATAGAGATTCGGCCCAAATCATATATAGTTTCAGATATAAGTTTTATTCGTGGCTAAGTGGGTGATTTGTATTGTTTTTCACTAATTACGGCTAATTAGGGGTGATTAGTGATAATTAGCGAAATTATAACTCAGAAAAATCTGGAAAAATTTGTAAAATTCTAAAATATTATTTTAGGCCTCTGTTATAAATTTGGGTTGATTTGGATAAGTTTTTCTAATCCTATCATTAGTTAATGTTAAACATGATTAAGGGGAAAGCATGAGTTTTGGGTATGTTTGATCCATTTTTACATGTTGAATTGTTGTTTTGGTGTTTATGGACAATTATACATGTTACTATGATTGTTTGAAATGATTTGTGATTGTTTAGAAAAGTTAGATTGGTCGAAAACGCCGTCGTATGACGTAAACAGCTCACTGGACAAAGTGCATAAAATTGTGCAGGAAACCGGATCGGATCGCCTCACCCCATCGTGACACCCCGTTATGAACTGACCAGAAGCACACGAGCCACCTGCTGAAGCTTGTCATCCTCGATCCGTTCGCCTCTGAAGTCCTCCGATCTAAACTGCTTGCGCTCACTAATCACGAACCGAAGCACACCCAAACTGTGAAGCATGGTCACGACCCAACCTGGAGGAAATTGAAGAACACGACCCGAACCAGATGCTGACCACAAACAGGAGTACTCGAGCTAGTTCCCACGAGCCGGACCAGAGCACCACGAACCTCTTCGAGGATCACGAACCGAACCGCTAGAGAGAGGTAATTACGACCAAACCGAACTGAATCAAAGATGAGAAGAAGGACCAAACCGATCCGGAGGAGACCAAAAACCCGAGATGCAAATGTAGTCCAAATAGGAAGTAGAACTCAAGATCCAGTTGGGAACCAACGAGTTAACTTTATGAGTTCGGCTTTGCTACGGGATGTGTGCTAAGGAGTTATCGACGTCCATAACTTTGATTCACCACCTAGACGGATGTTAGGCTACGGATCAGTGCAGTGGGGCAGTTATTACTCCATGGGGCAGTGTGATCGTAGCACGGCTATGAGCCAGTGCAGTGAGGTCGTCATGACTTCATGAGGCAGAGTGGACATAGCAAGGACTAGTGGCTATGGATCAATGCAGTGGAGCCGTCATGACTCCATGGGGCAGAGTGATCATAGCAAGGATTTGGGTGATCAGAGAGGTGGATATCGTATGCTTTACGCACTGAGTGAGAGACGTGAGGTTGTTTGCTATGCTTGATTATTTGATATCACTATGACATGCACCCCCCACCTCGTATCTTTACACCATATGTTAGTGTTACCTTAGAGTATTGTACATCATGTTGTGCTAACTCTTTGGTTGCAGGTCCAGGTTCAGGTATGGTTTAGTATACTTGTTATCGTTCTGTTTTGCTGCTTATCGCTCATACCAGACTTTTGTCTGACCCAGAGTTTTATGTCTCTTCATATTACACTGGGTGCTCTTAAACGTGCATACTAGAGACAGGTTAGCTAGTTATGCATGAGTAGCTGATCCAGAGACGAGCAGGAGGCTCCCACGTATGATATATATATATATATATATATATATATATATTCTCCCCGTGTCGCTGATGGTCACTACTTTGGGCATTAGTAGTGTACTCTTCCTTTACATTGCTTTAGAGATAGTTTGAAAAGTTGTAATAATGATGATATGGAACATAAGCTGTATTTTGGATTTTCCGCTGCTATGATGGTTTAGTTTTCAGCTTATGCACTGTCTCACCTGTTTTATGTCAAAGTTATGTTATTATTAAATTTTATCCCATGCACTATGAGACATTCTAAAGGTTCCTTGTTAGCTCAAAATCCCTTTCTTTTCCTTTCTTCGGCGACCATCCCGTGCTAGTCAGGCACTGGCATAGCGCACCTTCATTGGAAATGTAGGCTGGTGCGGAGCGGGCCGTCACACTTGGTATCAGAGCTCTAGGTTGCGTAGTTAACCTAGAAAAAACACCAGGGAGAGATAGTACGTATATGAGAGCGCGTATTTGTTATATTTTGATTTTCAAAAACTATATATATATAATATTAGTATATTTAAGGATGGAGTCGCACTGCACTGGCACCACTGAAGAGATGGTTAATCGTTTTCTCCTTACAGGTTGAATGAAGAGCCGACATACGAGGGGTATTGGTAGAGGAGCTAATAATGGGAATGCTCTTGATATGAGGACGATGTTCACTGACTTCATGAGGGAGATGCTTAGGGATGTTCAGAGGGCAGCTCCTAATGCTGCAAATGGTGGTGGTGCAGTGGTGCAGGCGACTAGGGCCGAGTTCGCCAAGTTTTGCAAGGATTACACTAGTCTTGGTGGGAAGACGTTCCACGGAACGGAATCGGCTACAGAAGTTCAGGATTGGCTCAATAGTTGTGACCGCATCTTTGAGGACTTAGGATTCGATGATGCAATGAAAAGGAAGCTAGCATCCCGTCAGCTGCAAGGAAGGGCAATGAATTGGTGGAATGCTATTAAGGCAGCTAACCTTGAGGATCAAGTTACTTGGGATCAGTTCAAGGCCCGATTCAGTAATAAGTTTATCCCAACTACTCAGAAATCAGAATTGTTTAGGAAGTTCTTGGAGCTTAAGCAAAATGGTAGGGCAGTCTCGGAATATATTGCTGAGTTCGATACTTTATCAAAGTATGGATTATCCCTTATCGATACTCCCGAGAAGAAGAAAGAGAAGTTCATAACAGGCTTAGATCAGTACTTGGGGGAAAGGCTTATAAACCATATTGATGAGACTTTTGAATCGCTTGTTGGGAAAGCACTGAGATCAGAGATCCTTTATCCTAAGCCCAAGACTGAAGTCGTTGTTGCATCTGCAGAGGGGCCAAAGCCACAAGCAAGCGATGGAGGCAAGAATAATTCTTAGAATAAGAGGAAGCATAACCAAGCTAAGGATGGTCAGAAGAAGAGTAAGAAAGATGTTGAGTGCTTTAGCTATGGCAAGAAGGGCCATTATGCCAAAGAATGTCGAGCAAAGCCAACGGACAGGAAGTGCTTTAACTGCGGCCAAGTGGGACATCACAAGGATAAATGTCCGCAACCCCCCAAAGAGAAGCAGATTGTGAAAGCATATGCTATCAATGTTGTTCCTTCTTCGTCTATTTCCCCAACTGCGGCAAAGAAAGGAAAGAATGTCGTCATTCAAGGTATGCTTTCTGTTTATGATGTTCCTGTTCGAGTATTGTTTGATACCGGATCTTCCTGTTCCTTCATATCTAGTGACCTGGTAGATAGGTTGGGATTGGAACCCGAGATAGTCGATAGACCTTTAGCAGTGGCGAACCCGATTGGCGGTTCGACTAGCCTTAGTATGATTTGTCGTAATGTGGTCTTATCGAGTCATGGATGCATGTTTGTCTGTGATTGTTTTGTTTTGGGCTTTACTGGGTTTGGCATTATTTTGGGAGTCGATTGGCTCCAAAGGTACACGGTGGTGGTAGATCGTGAGGGCTTTTCGGTGACAGTTAGAGTGGCGGAGGGTAGTGTTTGGTGGTCTACCTAGTGATGGGGTAATGGCTAGTTTTCTAAATTCCCTCGACATCCCACATGATGAGTTGTCAGATGTGCCCGTGGCTGGTCAGTATCCGGACATCTTCGAGGAAGTGACTGGACTTCCACCAGACCGAGAGATTGAGTTTCGTATTGATTTGGTGAAAGATGCCAGACCTATAGTGATGCCACTTGGTCATATGGCACCAACGGAGCAACATGAGCTCGGGGTGCAAGTAAGCGATCTTTTGAAGAAAGAATTTATCAGAAGAAGTGTTCCTGAGTGGGGAGCACCAGTTGTGCTTGCTACCAAGGCAGATGGTTCCCTTTGATTGTGTGTGGACTACCGCGAGTTGAATAAGGTGACGAGGAAGAATAAGTATCCTCTACCGCGGATAGATGATTTGTTCGATCAGTTGAGTGGCGCGAGTGTGTTCTCCCAGTTAGATCTCATGGCAAGTTTTCATCAGCTTAGAGTGGAAGCTGAGAGTATAGCTAAAACGGCCTTTCGGACGCCGTCTGGATTCTATGAGCGATTGGTCATGCCATTCGGGTTGACCAATGCACCAGCATATTTTGTGGATCTTATGAATAGAGTATTCCGAGATCAATAGAATAAGTTTGTTCTTGTGTTCGTCGATGATATCTTGGTATATTCAAGGACAGAGGAAGAAAACAAGGAACATTTGAGAATAGTGATGGAGGTGTTGAGAAAACACCAATTGAAAGCAAAGTTTTCTAAGTGTCACTTCTGGAGGAGGGAAGTGAGATTCTTGGGCCATGTCGTTTCAGAGAATGGTATTGCCGTGGACCCTGCGAAGGTGGCTATGGTACAAGACTGGTCTACACCCAAGAATGCAACGATCGTAAGAAGTTTCTTGGGGTAAGCTGGATATTATCGTATGTTTATCCAAGACTTCTCCAAGATAGCGGCACCGTTAACTCAGTTGACCAAGAAGAATCAAGCTTTTGTTTGGGACGAAAGTGCGAGAATGCATTCAAGAGTCTAAAGGAAAAGTTGACGTGTGCTCTAGTGTTAGTCATTCCTAAGGGGAATGAAGAGATGACAGTATATACAGATGCATGTGGTACCGGGCTAGGTGCTATATTAAGGCAAGGAGGTAGGGTTGTAGCTTATGCTAGTCGACAGCTGAAACCGCATGAGAAAAGATATCCTACCAATGATTTGGAATTGACAATGATCATATTCGTGTTGAAGATGTGCAGACATTATCTCTTGGGAGAAAGGTTCAAGTTGTTCACCAATCATAAATTGTTAAAGTATCTCTTCTCTCAGAAAGATTTAAATCTCCGACAGCAAAGATGGTCAGAATTCCTGGCTTCCTATGATTTTGATATCACATATACACTAGCAAAGGGCAATGTGGTAGCTGATGCATTGAGTAGGAGACATGCTAGTTTAGGGGCTATGTTTCTTGAGTGGAAGCAACTGGAGTAAATCGCAGGGTACGATTTCAGACCTAACTGCGAATTGGATCCAGCAATGCTAGCAAGTTTGCCGATCAGACCCACTTTGATTGAGCGGATTGGTTCCAGTCAGAGGGACGACCCTAACCTATTAGGAATCATCTCCAAGTTAGAGATGGGAATCGACGAGGAGATGAACAAGTATGGGCTTGATCGAGATGGATGGCTTAGAAAGAATGGTAGACTAGGTGTACCCAATGTCAGTGGATTGAGATATGAAATGCTTAGAGAATGTCATCACTCAAAACTGACTATACACCCCAGTAGTAACAAAATGTATTGAGACATGAAGCGGACCTACTACTGGGAAGGGATGAAAAGAGACGTTGGGAAGTTTATATCCAAGTGCATGAACTGCCAGCTAGTTAAAGCTGAGCAAAAGAAGCCTAGTGATTTGTTGCAACCAATAGAAATCCCAGAATGGAAATGGGAACAAGTCTCAATGGATTTCATTGATGGGTTACCAAGGACTAGATTGGGCCATGATAACATTTGGGTGATTGCGGACCGATTGACCAAGAGTGCAAGGTTTATACCTGTCAAGTCAAATAGAACAACAACAAAATTAGCAGAACTGTATATGAAGTGGGTAGTGAGATTTCATGGAATACCCAAAGGCATTGTGAGCGACCGAGATCCGTTGTTTACTAGTGGATTTTGGAAGAGCTTACAAGAGGCGTTAGGATTAGAAGTACATCTCAGTACCGTGTAACATCCTCAAACATACGGTCAGACAGAGAGGGTGAATCGAGTATTATAAGATCTCTTGAGAGCTTGCATATTAGATTTTGGTGGATCGTGGGATGACCATTTGCATCTAGTGGAGTTTGCATATAATAATAGTTATCAATCCAGTATCGGTATGGATCTATTTGAAGCTTTGTATGGAAGACCGTGCAAATCACCGTCATGTTGGTTAGAAACCGGTGAGAAATTTGGGCTTGGGCCAGATGTGATAAGAGAAACCTCAGATAAGATCAAGGTTATCCAACAGCGAATGAAGGCTGCCCAAGATAGGCAGAAGAGTTATGCTGATAAGAGAAGAAGAGATTTAAAATTCTCCTTTGGTGACTTGGTGTTTGTCAAAATTTCTCCGTTAAAGAGCGTGATTCGATTTGGTAAGAAAGGCAAGTTAACACCAAGATTTGTTTGTCCATTCCCAGTTCTCGAACAAGTTGGGAATTTGGCATATAAAGTTGAGTTGTCGGATAAGATGGCGGGAGTTCATAACGTATTTCATGTTTCCCAGTTAAGGAAATCTGTGCATGACCCCGATGTGACTATTTCACTTGATCAGTTGGATGACATCAAAGTAGAACCCGAGGAGGTTGGGAACCGCAAGCCGATTCGTATTTTCGATCACGATACGAATCTAGTCAAGGTTCAGTGGGGCGAGGATGAGAATGACTGTACTTAGGAGACAGAGGAGAGCATTAGGAATACGTATCCAGAACTCTTTGCCTGGTAAGATTTTAAATTTTGATTTAGTCTTTCCGCATGCTAGGATAGGTTTGTTTTGTTTGTTTTGTGTGTTTGAATGTTTGTGAATGACTGATAGGCATAGGGAACACCTTTGTATGTTTTTGATTAAGGAATTTCGGGGGCGAAATTTCTTAAGGGGGGGAGGGTGTAACGACCCGCATTCTACGCATCGGAGGATCGTAGAATATTTATTTCTTTTTCGTACGAGGTCTTATAGTCGTGTAACTTTAGGGAACGACTATTGGGTTCATTTCCCATGTTCACGATTTTTGCCGATTTTTAAATGACTATTTTACCCCTAGCTGATGTTGTTTCGGCCATAACTTTTGATTGGTAAGGAATTTTGACTTGAACTCACTTCCATTACATCCGGATGATGGTTTACCTTTCCGTAGTTGGTCACATTAGCCAAACGGACTCACTGTTTGGGAGATATGGCTGAAACAAGGTTTACAAGGTGAGAAACAGCTTAACCGGGCCTAATTAGAGTGATTAGCAGCTAGGCCCATAACCCATTTCGGGATTAGGGTTATGGGGAGGCTGAAATCAGTTAGGAAACGATCTATTTTCATTTTCTCAGCCACCTAAAACATTTCTCTAACCCTAGCCATGGCCTCCACCTTCTAATTTCATCCTAAATCGCTCTCTAATCAAGGATTTAGCTAATCTACGTCAAATCAAGGAGAAATAGCACCAAATAAGAGTTGGAGCTTCTGTGTTGCATAGAGATTTGACCCAAATCGGAGATAATTTTAGATCTAAGTTTTATTCGTCGCTAAGGTGAGTGATTTGCATTGTTTTTCACTAATTACGGCTAATTAGGGGTGATTAGTGATAATTAAAGAAATTATAACTCCGAAAAATCAGGAAAATTTTGTAAAATTCTAAAATATTATTTTAGTCCTTTGTTAGAAATTTGGTTTAATTTGGATAAGTTTTGCAAATCCTATCATTAGTTAATGTTAAACATGATTAAGGGGAAAACATGAGTTTTGGGTATGTTTGATCAATTTTTACATGTTGAATTTTTGTTTTGGTGTTTATGGACAATTATACATGTTACTATGACTGTTTGAAATGATTTGTGGTTGTTTAGAAAAGTTAGAATGGTCGAAAACGCCGTCGTATGGCGTAAACAGCTCGTTGGACAAAGTGCAGAAAACTGTGCAGGAAACCGTATCGGATCGCCTCACCCCGATCGTGACACCCCCTCACAAACCGACCAGAAGCACACAAGCCGCCTACTGAAGCTTGTCATCCTCGATCCGTTCACCCCTGAAGTCCTCCGATCCGAACCGCTCGCGCTCACTAATCACGAACCGGGGCACACCCAAATCGCGAAGCTTGGTCACGACCCGACCTAGAGGAAATTGAAGAACACGACCCGAACCAGATGCTGACCACAAACAGGAGTACTCGAGCTAGTTCCCATAAGCCGGACCAGAGTACCACGAACCTCTTCAAGGATCACGAACCGAATGGCTAGAGAGGTAATCACGACCAAACCGAACCGAATCGAAGATGAGAAGAAGGACCGAACCGATCCGGAGGAGACTAAAAACCCGAGATGCAAAGGTAGTCCAAATAGGAATTAGAACTCACGATCCAGTTGGGAACCAACGAGTTAAATTCATGAGTTGGGCTTTGCTGCGGGACGTGTGCTAAAAAGTTATTGGCATCCATAACTTTGATTCACCGCCAAGACGGATATTAGGCTACAGATTAGTGTACTGGGATAGTTATTACTCATGGGGAAGAGTGATCGTAGCATGGCTATGAGCCAGTGCAGTGAGGTCGTCATGACTTCATGGGGCAGAGTAGACATAGCAAGAACTAGTGGTTGTGGATCGGTGCAGTGGAGCCATCATGACTCCATAGGGCAGAGCGATCATAGAAAGGATTTGGGTGATCAGAGCGGTGGATAACGTATGCTTTACGCACTGAGTGAGAGATGTGAGGATGTTTGCTATACTTGATTGTTTGATATCACTATGACATGCACACCCCCACCCCCGTATCTTTACACTATATGTTAGTGTCACCTTAGAGTATTGTAAATCCTGTGGTGCTAACTCTTTGGTTGCAGGTCCAGGTTCAGGTATGGTTTAGTATACCTGTTATTGTTTTGTTTTGCTGCTTATCGCTCATACCAGACTTTTGTCTGACCCAGAGTTTTATGTCTCTTCTTATTACTCTAGGTGCTCTTAAACGGGCAGACTAGAGACACGTTAGCTGGTTATGCATGAGTAGCTGATCCGGAGACGAGCGGGAGGCTCTCACGTATGATATATATATATGTATGTATTCTCCCTGTGTCGTTGATGGTCACTACATTAAGCATTAGTAGTGTACTCTTCCTTTACTTTGCTTTGGAGACAGTTTGAAAAGTTGTAATAATGATGATGTGGAACATAAGCTGTATTTTGGATTTTCCGCTGCTATGATGGTTTAGTTTTTAGCTTATGCACTATCTCACCTGTTTTATGTCAAAGTTATGTTATTATTATATTTTATCCCATGCGCTGTGAGGCATTCTACAGGTTTCTTGTTAGCTCAAAATTCGTTTCTTTTCCTTTCTTCGGCGACCATCCCGTGCTAGTCGGGCATTGGCACAACGCACCTTCATTGGAAGTGTCGGCTGGTGCGAGGCGGGCCGTCACAAATACTCCTAAACCATTCCCATATGCATTGGTTAAAACTGTGAACATCTTCGTTCCATCGGTAATGATAAGAATAGGCGCACTCGTGAGAGATTCCTTCAACCTCTCAAAGGAAATACCACACTTCTCACTCTATACTAACTCATGATTCTTTTTGGTCAACTGGGTCAGAGGGGATACAATCCTCACGAAGTCCTTAATAAATTTCCTGTAGTAGCCTGTTAACCCAAGAAACTCCTGAACTCCATCACATATTGGGGGATCCTCCACACTTGAATAGCCTCTATCTTTGTAGGGTTTATGACTAATCATTTTCCCAAAACAATATGCCCTAGAAACTTGAGTTCTCTCTTCCAAAAGTGACACTTCAAAAAATTAGCCTAAGTTGTTTTAACCTCAGAATTCCTAGGACTTTTCTCAAGTTATCCTCATGCTCATCTAAGTTCTTGGAAAGATAAGAATATTGTCTACAATCAAAATCACTATCTTGTTGCGTATCCCCCTAAATATCCTACTCATAAGATCTACAAAGAAAGCGGCGGCATTCGTCAAACCGAAAGACATAACCTCTCACTCAAACAATCCATCTGGTGTCCTAAACGCTATCTTAGGCTTAATCTCAGCCGAAATCCTTAACTGGTGAAACCTGGTAGCCAGATCTAACAGAGAAATATTTAGGCGCCTCCCAAATTGTTAAACAGATCATCAATCCTCGGTAAGGGATATCTATTCTTCTAATTCAATTTATTGAGTTCCCTATAATCGACACACACAATCTTAATGATCCATTGTATTTTGTTGCAGAAACTACTGGAGCACCCCACTCAGACGTACTCCTCCAAAAAAACTCTTTATGCAATAACTCAGAGATTTGTCTATCCAGCTCTCTCCTTTCCTTAAGAGCCATGTGCCTTAATGGAAATGCTATAGGCCTCGCATCCTTCTCGAGGTATATCCTAAATGAGATTCCTCTGGCGGGTGTGGGTCCTACGACCTCCTCATAAACATCTAAGAACTCACATATAATCAGCATCGAAGATGGTTCTTCTAAATTAGATGATAAGGAATACAATAAGGCTGAATCCCTATTCCCAGTCCTAAAAGGGATCTCTAAACTACGACCTCTATAACTTCTCAAGCAAACAACTCTCTTATCGCAGTTAAAGACGACCCAACAAAATGATAGCCAATCCATTCGTAAAATGATACCATGACCATCGAATTCAAGTACATACACATCGCAAAAGAAGTCGACGTCATCGATGTCTAATACTAGGTCTTTACACATAAGCGAAAGTTTCATAGTCCCTTTGATAGGGTTAGACACGCCCATCAGATGGTTAGCAAAGTATAACGAAAGATCTAAGGAATCTATAATCTTTCTAGAAATAAAGGAGTAGGTTGCTCCCGAATCAAACAAGGTACACAAAGAAATTAATAGGATAGAAATTATACGTTCCTACTTTGGTTGCCCTTGATCTCTAGGGGATTGACTTCTAATCGACGCTACCTCCAGGGCATATCCCACTCTGCACAACTCTCGGTTTAGGGAATTTCTTTGCCAAGTTCCCATCCTTATGACAATTAAAGCATTTTCCATTGAATTCCGGCTTCCCTAGGTTTACCCTGCAGTCGTTGACCTTATAGCTTTTTCTATGGAACCTTGAACACCTTGACATCATTCTTAAGTTTTCCTCCATTCTTCTTCTTAAGCCAAAAACTTTTATTTTTTTTCTTTCCAAAACTAAAGGCACCTTCCCCTTTCTCATTCTTAACTTCTTTTATTTTCTCAATCGTATACATGATAGCTATCACAACAAGGGCTTCGAACGCAACTCCAAACGTCACCTAGGCCAATAATATTTCCCTCAATGAAGAATTCAGTCCCGTAACAAAAAAAATGATTTATTCATAAGGTTGTCTGCTAAACCTCTACCAAAACATGGATAACTCCATAAATCTTGTTATATACTCTCTTAGACTTAACTCCCCTTACTTCAGCTGAAAAACCTTTTCCATTTGTAGGCTCATCTCAGCATTAGGTAAGAACTTAGTCTCAAAGCAGGTCCTAAACTCCTCCCAAATAAACACTCAACCCATATTCTCTTCTGAAATCATATTCCACCATTCTAGAGCTTCTTCCTTCAAATGCTAAGTCGTTACCCTACGCTTAAACTGGTCGTCCCATTTGGTAGCCTCGAAGTTCCGTTTGCACTCGGTTATCTATGCATTAGCTTCAAGGAAGCTCTCAGTTCCCAAAAATGGCTTGCCTCCTAAACTCATGAAGTATTTGCAAAAAAGAGTCAAAGTTGAAGGCCCATTTAGCGAACTAAGCTAATAGTTCCTCTAGGGAAGGATTGACAGTAGGGACCAGTTCCATAGTCCTAAGGTACTGTTGGAACCGTTCGGGCAAGTACCGAGGCCTTTTCGGGTTACCCTGCTCTGGCTGGTTATCATTTTGTTTTTCTATCTGAAAAAGGAAAAACCATTTAGTAGACTTTCTAAGAGAGTATCAAGGCCTAAGAAGGAAGAAAAATAAGGTTTCCTAATATAATTATGTATGTTCCTAGGGTATTGTATATACATACATACATACATATATATACACACACACACATATAGTTCTGAAAACCTTTTTAAATAACAAATACGTCTCTCTTATGTATATTTGCCGGTAATTAGGTAACCTACTCTCAAATACCAAATGTAACAACCCTCCTCTTGAAATGGACCTAATTTCTGACCTAGAAAAGGCCCATTGAAACTTTGAGTCATTCTAAACAGATCGTTGGTTCATATAAGGGAATACTAAGAACAGATATAACAGAGCAGTCTAAACAAAATCAGAGTCTCGCACAATGAATAGGATAAAATAATATATCAAAATTGATGTACCATAAATAAAACCATCAACACTGTTAGATACAATAAGTCTCACAAGAAAAAAAGGTACATCAATAGTTATCCCAAATACATCATGATAACAAAAACAATAGTACTGCCACAAACAACTAAGCCTCCATCGTATGGGTCCACCTCTAAGCAATCACTAATCGTCATAGATCCAAGCGTCCTTACCTACTAACATATTTATGTTAAGAGGAGGGAGGTCTGAACATAATGTTCTGGTGAATGAAAAACATATAAGTATAGGAATGACTATTTCCTATATTTGGCAGTATAAATTCTTCATGTTATGTCTACGCAAATAAACATACACAACTAACATATGAGATGGACATCCTTAAAGTCACTTAAGGCCTACATGTAAATCTAAGGGTAGACATCCTTACAGTTACTTAATACACCCACGAGGCGGGCTGTACCTACTCACTTAAGGTCATTACTTAGTTAATTAAAGAAGGGCACCCCTACAGTAACTTTATACCCTATGGAGGACCCTATCCACTTAAGACCTCATTCCAAACGTCAACGCTATATAAATATATATACTCTCCTTGTAGATTGAGAAATAGTAATGACCACTTAATACTAGGTTTATGTGGGAACAAGGCTTCATTTATGACCCTCTTGGAAGACCATCTTGTTACTATCTAGATATCCTATGGGTGAACTACTAGCCACTTAATACTTCCCTTAGACGGTGGTGCCTTCAGGCTATTTATATAAATTGTCCCTTGGTCAGCCCTCTCCAAACCTCTAGATAAGAAGAGGATATTACTTAAACAACCACCCCGCTCATACAGTATCGTCTATTAGGACAATTTAAAAACTTATAAGAAAAAGGAAGACCCAAAGACCACTTAAAACCTAGAAGATCGGGACCCATGATTTTGGTCCAGAACCAAGGCATGAACCTTAGGAACAAACCTAGTCCTAACCACTTAATACCTAACCAAACATAGGTCAGCCACTTAATGTATATCCCAAGGCAAGCCTACTTCACAAAAATATACACATACCAGACATCTCATATTAAATCGACCACTTGTAGATGTTGGATTTGTCTAGCGGTTCCGGGTGGGCTACTACTACAAGTTGGGATTAATCTCTCGTCTTAGTGTACTAATTATAATAGGCCAATGATGCCTAAACCTCTAACATCAACCAATCTTGCTTTTAAATGCTAGATATGCATGTCGGTTCCGGGTTGACTTCTACTACAAGTAATGGTTAACCTTATATATATGTATCGTTATTTATAATTAAGGCCATTAACTCACTCACATGCATAGAAATTCCTACAAGGATATTCAAATTCTATTTCTTAATTTAAATGTTGTAGTACACACTTAATACATAATAATATTATGTTTAATTACGCTATAAATAAATAAATATAATGGATAAGTACGAATTATGCAAACGAGAATAACGACCAAATGTATATTCACAGTTAAGGTACACAAGTTAATCTCCTTAAAAATTAACATGATACATATGTATATTCACAATTTATTATAAAAAGGGTAATAATAACATATAGGAATGAAACATTCAACCTAGGCTTAAATAGTTATTTAAATTATAAAAATATATACAAGGTGCAATAAATCCAATTACATATGCAAAAACCTTGCTTTTGGCGCTACTTCACTTTTATATTTATACCGTATACAAAAACTTAAGGTAATATATATTGTAAATAATACATTCAAACCAATTTATTTGAAATAGACATTTAAACCTACTAATTTACTATATACAAATCTCATGTTTTTAGCACACAAACATATATGAACATTAAAATATAAATCAAGTAAATCAGAACCAAAAAATAAGAATTTCACAACACCTTAAGCCTAAATTTCCATTATCCAAATAACACAAACCCAAATATATCACGTTGATTGATCATTTCAGTGATAAGTAAAATATAGGATTTGGAGGGTCTATATCATTATATTCCATTTAATCCAAATCCCATATAGGCATAATATTTCAAATCTAAACCACAAAAGAGAGAAAATAGACACTTACAGCATTTACATTCACAATGATTTGAGAATGAAGAACAACGGGATATGTGTAGAATTAGATTTGGATCTAGCCTTCACGGTCATGATCCAATCCTTCTATTAATACATATATAAGAATCAAGTAAAGAAAAATCTTATATATAAAAAAACTAAATTCCAGAACTTGAATCTATATTAATCTTAGAATATTGAGGATACAATTGAGGTAATAGGAATATGATATAATCCTAACCTAATCTTTGGAATTAACAATGTTAGAAGTGCAGTACGGAAACACCGAGAGGAATGAGAATAAGGTTTAGAGTAAGGCTAGGGAGTCATAGTTATAGTTACAACTGTAATTAAATTCATTGGATTATTTAGATTTAATTGGACGGTCCACTTGATGCAAATTATATAAATCTCCCTAACAAAACACATATCCACCACCACTCTACCCAGGAGAGCGGTCGACCCCTCTCCTACATATGTGATCGACCCGCTTCTAGGGTCTAGCAAGGAGATTTAATTCTCCTATAACATCATTTTCTTATTAATTCTGAATGTATTGCTTTGATTTATTTCTGTATATTGATTATCTTTTTTCCTCTTTGCATATGAATATATGTACACCCAATTTCTATTTTACTTAGAATATAATTTCATGCCAATCTATAATTAAATATATTCTTGATTTATATTTATTCTATTTTAATTTCAAACCTTGTATGTCAATATTTATGCATAACTTGTTTTATAAATATCTTTTACATACAGACTCTGTTTTCAGTAAATAAAATATGAAAACGGATCAGAATCTCGCCACGAATGCAACAGCGGTACTTTCATGGTCCAGTTGTCAAATATCAATTTTTTTGTTTTCAGTTCATTTACTTATTGTTGATTATTATTTTAAATTACCTTATGCCTATTTTAGGTTTTTTTTAGGGTGTTACATGTAATACCTCTGATTTTTGGAAGACGTTGTTCTGTAACTTAAATGTGTAGTTAGATAGGAATAATGTTGTGGATAAGGGTATAAGATTTGTGCTAAATGAATTAGTTAGAAAGTTGGCCACATGACTAATAAACCAAGTAAATGTACATTAGAAGAAGGTGTACGAGAGGGTCAAAGTTTGAACTTTCGAGCGTTACACACACACACACATATATATATACACATATATATATATATATGTATGTATCATATCCTCCCATATTATTTTCATTCACATTAGCTTCTAAAAAAGCTAAACAAAACTAAAGAGTGGTCGGCCAATGAAGCTAGGAGAAGAAGAGGGAAAAAGATATGAATCTTAGAGCTTGTAACTCCATCAACAAATCTCATCACCTCTATCCAAACAAGATGAATAATATTCTCTACCAATGAGGTTTGGTCATTTCTATATAGCCAAAGCATGTTGTTGTTGTTGTTCATGATTGATTTAATGATTTATTTGATGTCACATTAATGTTTTATTGTACTCATGATTGGTTTCATGTGTGCGCTTGAAATTTCTGAAAATGAATAGGTTCCTAGGCCGAAACCTATAGTTAAACATCTGCAATTGATATGAAATTTTGGTATGATATTATTATATGATTTTGAAGACGTGTTTTGGATTTCATGATTTTTAATGATTGTATGAATTGTTGTGAATTTTCTAATATTGAATTTGTAATGACCCGGATTTTGAGCGACTTTGGTTATCGACATAAACAAGATGTCGATAACCAAAACATCGAAAAATCCTGGTAATTAGTGAAAGAAATTAGAGGGTAAGGATAGATAAGATAGAAATTTAGAATAGAAGAAGAAGAACACAACATCAGAGTAACACGAATCTCACAGCGGAACGAATAACATATAATATATGTAACATAACTTTGAAATATACATATGTATTTGAATATACATCATTATCAAAGTACATCACTTACAACACAACGGAAATAACTATAGCTATATGATCCTGAAGCCTCCTGCTCCAGCTCTTCAACTATATCTGTAAAATCCCGACTACTTGACTGCCCATACAAATTTAGGCACCCAAGAGTTTAGGGAAAACAACAAAGTAAACTCCGGGTCAATCATGGGACTGGTGTGAGTAAAACAGTTTAAAGCAGTTCAAGCAGGTAATCGATATCTCATAAGACCATGCCGCATAGCGGAACGGGTTTTCCCTTATGAGAATCCAAATTATCTTTATATCAAAAACCTTTTGATATTATAATAATGCCTATCAACCACAGTATAATAATCATCTAGCAGAACGCTTTCATCTCACGTTCTACATATATATTATACAATCAAAACCGCAAGCACGTATTGGGTAATGGATTTCCAACTATGACAAGGTATGGAACCACCTTTCGCTAATGTACCTCTAGAGAGGAATACACTGGATTCCACAAGAACATCTTGCAACCCGGCCACACATGACCGACCACTCATTTCGCTTGAGTGTATCGAATGTATATCACCAACGGTTGGGATCAGCAACCGTTTCCCGAATGGGACAGCATCAACAATAGATTTTTAGAAGTAAATGAAACTCTAGATCAGGTGATTATACAACCTACTTCGGTGCGACCGACTTAGCCATGCTGCCTGCCCGATTTCTGTCATTTACCGGATGTGAGGCTAGAAGCTACGCTTTATCATCACACCAGATTCACTTTGAATGCCACAACATCAAATCCATCCAATCACCGATTGACGTCCTCAACAATACATTATGTGTTAGCTAAAAGAAGTTTCCTTCTCCGCTTCCACTCTTGGTACGGTTAGAGAAATCAATATACGTGATCGTCTGGAAATACTCTGTCAGACATCCGTCCATACAAGTCATCCAGGAACAGGATGAACCGAAGGCACTATTCTGTAAACAGGATAGCCCTTGGATAACTCCGTCTTCAATTTCCTTTGGCATATATGATTCGCAACGCTTATGCCAATCCAGAGTGGTTCTTTGGATAATAATCCAACCGGTCTCTCCATATTAACAACGTTAAAATGGTCAAAACTTCGATAGTCTGTGATTTAACTATCGAATAAAAACAAGTGTGCAAACAACGATATTATTTCCAAATGGAAATTATATCGATCAAACATCATTTAACATTCATCTCCTTAGTTCATTTTTTTATCTTCTGTTTCCCTATATTCAACATTTCTTATTTTCTAAATTTAGAAAATATATGTTATTACCATTGGAAAACATTTCCATTTCTTGTTTTCTTTATTAGAAAACATTTCTGGTTTCTTATTTGAAACAAACATTTCCAAAGCTTCTTCATTGGACTTAGACATATGTTTAAACAAACCATCGCAATGCCAACTCAAACCATTTCCTTTACTGTCGAACCTTAACTATTCCTTAGTTAAAAACGAAGCCAATCAAGTTGGGGTAGAACTACCTCTCAGACCTTAACTGAACAACATTTCTAACTTTGAAATAGGCATAGTTCACTTTATATTCCTTTTACTAACTTCCTTACTTAACCCTCTTCGAATAGCTAGATTCGATTGACTCTTTTCACTTAACTCTATTCGAATAACTATATTCGATAACTCCTTTTACTTTCTTCGAATAAACTATATTCGATTAATTCATTTGCTTCTATTCGAATAAACTATATTTGATTAACCCCTTTGCTTTTATTCGAATAACTATATTCGATTAACTCCTTTTACTTTAACTCTAATCGATTTAACTAACATCGATTAACTCCTTTTACTTTAACTCTAATCGATTAAAATAACATCGATTAACTCCTTTTACTTTAACTCTAATCGATTAAACTAACATCGATTAACTCCTTTTACTTTAACTCTAATCGATTAAACTAACATCGATTAACTCCTTTTACTTTAACTCTAATCGATTAACTAACATCGATTAACTCCTTTTACTTTAACTCTAATCGATTAACTAACATCGATTAACTCCTTTTAACTTTATTCTAATCGATTAAACTAACATCGATTAGGTCCTTTTACTTTAACTCTAATCAATTAAACTAACATCGATTATCTCCTTTTACTTTAACTCTAATCGATTAAACTAACATCGATTAGCTCCTTTTACTTTAACTCTAATCGATTAAACTAACATAGCTCCTTTTACTTTAACTCTAATCGATTAAACTAACATCGATTAGCTCCTTTTACTTTAACTCTAATCGATTAAACGAACATCTATTAGCTCCTTTTACTTTAACTCTAATCGATTAAACTAACATCGATTAGCTCCTTTTTACTTTAACTCTAATCGATTAAACTAACATCGATTAGCTCCTTTTACTTTAACTCTAATCGATTTAAAAACATTTTTCCCTTTTATTTACTTTCGAAATATTTTCTTTAATAAAATCTGTTGATTTTATAAAGTCCCTTTATTTCAATATACATTGAAATAATTCTTTTTACATCCCAGGGTCTTTTATGATATTTAAAATATCGAATAACAATGATCAACATCATTCCAACACACATAATCCATAACAGATTATATAACACATCATATATCACAATATATGAAAAACAGTAAAATAAATGTTGAGGAATCCAGCTGGATTCCTCCAACCTGTTTCCCTGCATCACAGATGTTAGACAATATAGATAACATCACTTTCAGTTCCATATGATATATTCTGTTAAACAGAATCAATATAGAATTTCAACTAACTGACTTGCAGTTCAATCAAACAGTCAACATACAGTCAATCAGCCAATATCTAACAGTTCTAAAAATATAACATGAAATTATAAACTATTCAGAGTTAGTGAGATTTACTCACTTTTGCAGTTCATCGTTAAAGAACGATAAACTGTTTTTTGATTTGAATCAAACAGTTTATTTCGCCATAATTTCAAATGAGCTCCACTCCACTCCCAGTCAGTCACATTGGGTAGTGTCCGTCCATACGATCCCATCGGATCTCGTTTCACTGAAAACCGATACCGTATGAAATAGTTATTTCCGTTCGAAGTTGTACGCTATTTTATAAATAAAAATAGAATAAACCAAATGGGCCTCACCTTCTCCTATTAACACCGGCCCATCAAAACAAGCCCGCCCCGTCCTTTATTAAACCCGTCCGCCTTATCTTCTCCCCCAATTGATCAGTACGCAACCCGTTCTCCTTTCAATGGCCACATCGACACCAGTTTCGGATCCACGGTTCTCCCATTCAACTCCACGATTTCAAGAATCGATCCCACCATCATCTGTCTCTTCCCGCACTCGTCATCATCACGCCATTTACCCTGAACTCGAATCAACCGTAGGACCGACCTGTGGCTTTTTTGTTGCTGCTTCCCGGAGTCGCACTTCGCCAGAGGTCACAACCCACCTCCGAGCACTACCGTTTTCTTCCTTGCGCATCCCCGAGTTCAACGCTACTACCTATGGAACCTTCGGCTACCCCTAGCCTCCCTCAGCGCCAGCCCTAGTTTCACTGGCTATTTCGAGTTCAACCAAATGTCGATCGAGTTCAATAAAACTGGGACAGAATCGAAGAGCACTCCTCCCCAATTTCAATTACAAACATCCTTTGATTTATAGTATTTTCTCTTGTTTGATTTTGATTTTTCTTTGGGAAAGTTTTTTGCTGTGATGGTTTATACGCCTTATATAGGCTTGAATGGGTTAGGTAAGGTTTGTGGTGGAGATCGAAGGCCGTGTGGCCTGTGCTGAACCTCAGAAAATGGGAGGGATATTTTCAATTTGATTTTTGTATTTTATTTTATTCAATTTTCTCCTTGTATCTGCCTTATAAAAATCCCAGCGATTACATACGATATCTAAAAATCACCAAACTGGACATGTAGGTAGAGCTCAACATTACGCTCCCAACGAAACTGGTTTCGTCGAATTCCGACTCCGTATGCTCACACAGCGTATTTTTAACTGTCAAAATACTGACTGTTTCTCACTCTAAAAATCTGTACGACCACACAGTGACTCTAAAAATCACGAAATTAGAAATCTAACAACTATTTGACATTGCAGATCCAAAAAAACTAGTTTTGAAACGACCCGAACTTCCCCGGTCTCCGAAGAGAAGAGAAAGAACGCATTGTTTTGAGAACACGACAAAATAGAACGCATACAAAAGGACATTTCATTGTATATTACAACAATGCATCAAATTACAAGAATATACAGAGTATAAACAAATAAATATTACACAGAAATATCAGAGATTACAATAAATTACATAGCAGCGGAAAATAATACAATGCACAACTAGAAGTAGATATACGGATACAAAGCTTTCCGGATATCGTTCCAGCTGTAAACCAGGATCCTGTGAATATAAATCTGCAAAACCAAAACTACTAGCTGCCCGTGTCGAAAATAAGGGCACCCAGAGTTTAGGTTAAAACAATAAACTCCAGGTCAGTCATGTGACTGGTGTGAGAACTAAAACAGTTAATCTTTATTTTTAAAGTTAGGTAAATCAAGGGACCACGCCGTATAACACGGAACGGGTTTCCTCCCAAGAATACCAGTGCATAAAACAAACAGCGCAATGCTAAATAAAGAAAAATGAAGCTGTTATAAGACCCAGGTCCTATCACACAATGCAACGCAAGCCGGGGGATAGGGTTTTCCCTTATAACAGCCAAAGAATGCTTGATACGTTTAAAACAAATCATTTGATACTATTATAAGTGCATAGTGTGTAAAACAACTTCAAATCATAAGTATCAATCATAGGCGACATGAATGCCCCATACCACTATGTCGCCATATATAGGTTATACAATCAAAATCGCAAAGTCACGTATTTGGAAATTGGGTTTCCATCTATGAACCGAGGCAAAAGATAGTCCTCAACCGATTCGAGACTCTCTAGCCCGAGCCTCAGGCAAGTACTCAGTCAAGCCTTGGATCCTCAGGGCCAGTCCACCGATGTGGATTAAACTTAAACCCTGAACATGCGTTTCCCCACCCTATGGGGCGTAAATGAGCCAACGAATGACTCCATCGGACCCGGATCGTCCGATCAAACCGAGGCGCCTCGCAACAGCAACAACCACATAAGTCAAACTCGTCATGGCGTGTAAAACCACTGACGCCACTTCTAGCTAGAAAGAAACGCATGCCCTCCCTGACGTCCTCTCCCGTTTTTGGTTCATACCGGGTGTGAAACTCGCGAATCAACGTTACACAAAGCTATGCCACAAAGGCCGTGCTTTGATCATCAACCACAAGACTTTGCTTTTCAATAGAAGCCTTGATCATTTGCCACCTAGGCATGCCACATAGGCAATTCACTCCATGTGTTTGATATCCATCAATATATAACCCCTGAGCTCGTACGTCTCAGAGAAGGGCGTTAAGCAAGAGAATAAATTCTCCGCCGCCAAACAGATATATATTTAATAGAGATCAATCACACGGACTAAAATCCAATGTCAGACACACAGTCCATTTACAAGTCCGTTCTGGGTCTGAACGAAACCGGAGGCACCTAGTACCTCACATATCCATCGATCTCCAAATACGTCTGGACGATCACCAACTGTTTCCATCTTCTTGGGTGTACATCCCAATCAAGATCATCAGTAATTATCCAAACGACGTGAAGACTTCTGGTCTTCGACCACCGTCTTCATCTTCGACTTATCGTCGTATCAGTTATTCAGAATGGGATAAACCCGGTCTTTCCAAATAACTCGCGTATATTTTAAATAAGTGTTACACAAACACAACATACACCTCATTCCAATTCATCAGTCACTAACCGTAAATTAATCGAGAGAATAATTTCCCAAATATTAACCCCGAAGGCCGAAACCAACATCAGATCAATATCCAGAAAACCATTCTGCTTGGCTAACCGACAGTTAGTTTCTAAATTTCACATTCATAGGGAAAGGTTCCCATTAATTTTATCCAAGATAAATTTCTTGAATTTATTCTTTAATCTATTTTTGAATATCAATTCAAACTAGTCGGGATTAGCGAACCTTACTGAAGTAATCATTTGTTTTAATTTCCCAATCCCAACCTATTGATCCCATGAAGTAAAACTGGTTATACTTCATATCTAACACCACGGTGTTATTGGTAAATTCAATTACCATTTCACGTTCAAATCTAATTAAAGATTTAACTATCGCCTGGTGCAAAACTGGTGGTACTCCATTTTCGATCTTTTCAATCTAATTAAAGATTCATTAAAACTCCACTTAGTTTTAATCTTTAACTGGGTTAAAGAATCAGTGTCATTTAAAACACAGTTCACGATAAACCCAAAATCACATTCATTAATTATCGGGTTAAAGAACGAGTGTTATTTAAAACACTGTCCACGATAAACCCAAAAATCAATATCAATTCAATCCCAATTAAATATTATTTAATTGGTACACTTCATTAAATCTAAAATAAAAAGATTTAATCTTTTCTCAACTGGGTTCAAGAACAGTGTTAGTGAAGACACCATTCACGACAAACCCAAATCACAATTGATATTCAATACAAGGCTCTGAATAGAAAATATATCGGCTTATATTCAATATCAAATTCTACGACTAACAAATGTCGTATTGGAAATAACGATATAAATATATATCTTTCAAATTTCCATAACAACATATGTATAATCACGAATTCCAACATCGAAATATTCCGAAGACAATTTCGATTCAAATCCACTCCAATGCAATCATTGGAAATTCTGGTTATTTTTAAAACCCTTTTCAAATTCAATTTATTTATTTAAAAATAAATAGAATTGTAATTCTAGTTCAAAACTAGTTTACTTCGATAAAAATCTATTTTTATCTTTTCAAATATGGAGTTTTTCATCCCAATTCTTCTCAAATCATTTCTTATGATTTTACACAAATTATTACTATTTTTAATAATTTTATCAAGGCCCATACAGTCGATTTCCATCAACGGCCATCGAACTGCACTTACAGCGACCTTTTTCAAATTTGATTTGGACGTAATTCCAAATCCAACCGTTAGATTTCAAATTTCTAATATCCTTTAGAAAGCTCTTTTCGATACGAACCCAACGGTTCCGGTTTCAGGAGAATCCGACGGTCGGATCTCCCGTAATGTCCGTTTGAAATAAATGGTCGAAATTCGCGAACTACCGCGGCGCGGCGCGTTCTATTCAGGCCATTATATTATATATATAATATATATAATATATATTTCGTCGATTTCAATTCAAAATGTGCTTTATAAATCGTTTTAAATTCATTTTCAAAAACGGTTTCAACTTCATATTCAATTCAATTTCAATTCGAATTCATTTATATTCAATTTCTTTTCGAATTTTTTTCTATTCAATTTCTTTTCAAAATATCAGATTTTGAAATCACTTTTGATATTCATTATAAAATGAATAAAACCGATATAAATATCGTTCACGTCAAAATGGCGTCAATCTAATCAACACGGCTTCATATATTGATATTTTCAAATATTCCGTTTCGAATATTTCTATTTCAAATATTTCTATTTCAAATATTTCTATTTCAAGTATTTCTTTTTCAAATATTTCTATTTTAAATATTTCTATTTTAAAACTGGAATGAGGCCTAATCAATTACCATATAATGTTAATTATATGGATTTCCTACAACACATGTATATATCAACAACGACGAATAATCAACCATCATCCAAAGTGCATTCTACACTGTATAAGCATCAAATATAAATATTCAACGCTTATAACAGCCTGTCAATCAATCGATCGACATACAACTAAACAATCGGGATTAGTGTACGCCAAATATCATCCCAATACCCGTGTGGGGTTTCAAGCAATCAAACACAGATTTTTATTTGTGCAGTTGGGCGATGTGTAAAATTTATCATCCCAATCAATGTCCTTCAAATAGGTGTACATAAACAAACCGTCCGGTTTGTAAATGAAAATTTATTTATTCACATTCACGTTAAAAATTATATTTTTAACGATCAAACTATTTTATTCAACCTATGAATATTCTATTCTGTTCATTTATCAAATAAAATGTTATCTTTATTTTTCTAAATTATTTTTAGAAAATTTCGGCGGCATAACGGCACGATACTAGAAACGGGACAAGGCCTAGCCTTACCCCCGGTCTAGTGAAGGCCCACGCCATTCACACATCAATCAAATCAATTTCATTTCACCAAACAATTCAATTTCAATCAAATAATCTAACTAATTTTTGCAATCAAACAAACAAGTCCATGGTCTGTGGACGATTGTGTCGGGTGCTACTAAACACCGTCTACATCCTAGTATATATATATAATTAGAAAAAATTAAATTGAAAGGTGAGAAGTTCTCACAAATAGCTATCCAAACGCCTCGACTCTTCATATGTAGGAAATCTTCATCGTTTTCACCCTTTGCTACTTTCGTTGCCTGTATCCACTACATATACAAAAATCGAATTTTTACTTCGCTATTCAATATATAAAGGTTTCGCCCTTTCAAATATAAAGATTTCGCCCTTTTCAAATATTAAGATTTCGCCCTTTCAAATATTTCATCATAAAAATCACATTTTTATTTTTCTACACATATAAAAGATTATATTTTTACTTTGCTATTTTCAAATAAAAGATTACATTCTTACTTTGCTATTTTCAAATAAAAGATTCTATTTAAAAACCAAAACTCTATCTGTATAAAAATATATTCTTTCCTTATATAAAAATACATTCTATTCCTATATAAAGACCGAATCTTTGCATAAGCAAAAATCAATTTTTTCTTGCTTTTAAATAATAATAAAATAAAATAAAAAAAACAGTTTTCAACTAACATAAAAATCAGTTTTTAACTATGTATATATAGCAACCGATTTTTAAATTAAAAAAAATAAAAAAAAATAAAAAGGATAAAACTTACAGTTCGACACAGGGGGAAGGGGGGGTCGCACGCTGGAGTCGGAGGGGGCTGGCGCGGCCGTTCTGGTGGTGGCGGCAGACCAAGGCGGTGGGCTCGAAAGGGGGGAGTACGGTGGCTGCTCGATTTAGGGTTTGGACAATGGGGGTTTTAGGGTTCGAGGCGAGCAGAGGAGGGGGGGTGGAGATCGACGAGGGCGGAGAAGGGGGCCGCGAGATTGGAGGGCGGTGGCGCTCCGCCTGGAGGAGCGGTGGCGGTCTCGAACGACGGGTTTCGTTCGTTTTTTTTTTCTTTTTCAATTTCTGATTTTTGACAAAGGGGGGGGGGGCTAGTGGAAGAGGTAAACAGGCTTAGCCCTATATAATATTATATAATTTATTTGCTTTTAAATTTCTAAATGTTACTTTTTCTTTCGAATCCCAAATCGAACCCAACAACTGTCGCCCTTAGCTAATTACCCCCATTCCGAACACAATGAGATATGTTTCACAAGCCGGTTCGATCGTTACAATCAGTTTCCGTCAAAATCAACATATAACTCTATATATTGAATTTGAACGCGCATTTCAATTTACCGGGGTCACATACTAACTAGAAAAGTTCCAGAAAAATATTTTCTAGCTTCGTATTGACGATACGGTCCTAACAAAACTATTTTCGTCGAATTCTGAGACCGTTTGAAAAATGGCCATTTTCCAGTTGATTAAAATCAACTGAAATTGGTCAATCGCGTTTAACTGCGCCACGCTCACATATTGATTCGAAAAATTATGAAATTTAAAACCTAGCAATAATTTGACACCACGGACCCAACAAAACTGGTTTCGTCGAAATCCGAGGTCGTTTGCTAAATTCCCATTTTTAAGGGCTTGAGTTCCATAGCGACTATTCTGAATTTTCAACTGGACATATCTTTTGATTCCCGTTATGAAATTTTGATTATTCGGATTCGTTGGAAAGGTATTATCAATTAGATCCTATTATTTTTGGTTTCACTAAAATCCGGATTGTTTTGCACCCGGTACATTCAATTGAAGTTTGAAATCGAATTATCGAACTACCGCGCCATTTTCAATTCCTTTTATAATTATATATAATTATTTATATTCTAACGATGACGCGTATAAATATATACGTTCGAATTATATTCAAAATTAATTTCTCATCAATATTATTTAAAATTATTCATTTTAAATGTTCAAAATTCGCTAAAATTGCCAAAATAAAAATTTTAAATTGGCCCAGATTTTCGGGTTGTTACAATCTCCCCCACTTAAAACTTTTCGTCCCCGAAAAGGAACAAAGTCGAAAGTGGTTTGATTAATCAACTCTACGTTCGATCTGGCTTCCATTCTCCAACTTTTCAGTTTCTGAGAATTTTCAAATTTTCAAAAATTTGGCTAACACCCTAAATTTTCGAAAAATTTCGCCATAACCTCCCCTGCAATGGGAGCATCGGGAAATCTCAAATAGCTTCCCCGGTCCTTCTAATCTCAAAAAGAAAAAGAAAAAGCCAAGCGGCTAGCCAATAGGCTCATAAAATCATCATCACCCAAACAAAACAATAAATTATGTAGTAAACATGTACCTATTTGTCGGGCAAACAAATTTTATTCTCTGCTCTAGCCTCCTTGCTATGACCTGTTCAATGTAAGTATAGGTATATGCAAGCAAATGCGACCAATTTTCAATATAATTCAATATTGGGTACAATTTGACCAAATGGTTTAAATTTATCAAACAAATAAACAAACAACACAAACATCAATCAATTAGTGAATTAGAGTTTCAAATTCATAATTTTGATACATATACAAAAATCACATTTTTGATGCCAAATCACAACAATAGGCCCTATCTAATTTTGGTTCTCACACCAGTCAATAGGAAATATATAGATATCACACCTTCGAAACACGAATACCAATTCTGATGATGTTCGACCTATCATCAGAATCATCTCCGGGCGACTAGAGTGTGATTCTATATCTATCCAGTATATTAAAACTTCAAATACACGTTTGCAAGGCGTATATGCAAAATCTTTATATACTGGACTGTCCTAATCAATATGAAATAAATAATCAAATACGAATAGTTGATTTAGATTTTCAAAACAAAAATCGTTTTCATTTTAAAAATATACTCTTCACACTCGTTCTAGGATACTACTGATCCCATCTCTAACGAGTCATTCTAATTGGATATTACTAATCCAATATCTGATGAATTCTTTCGTATGGTTCTAATGTGTCTTGTTCTCTGAGCTTTGTAAACCAAAGCTCTGATACCAAATGTGACGAGAAGGGAATCTCGCTCGGTCCGAATCAATCGCTAAACCGATCTAGACCGTTCGAAACGCCTGATTGTTTTGCACCCGGTACATTCAATTGAAGTTTGAAATCGAATTATCGAACTACCGCGCCATTTTCAATTCCTTTTATAATTATATATAATTATTTATATTCTAACGACGATGCGTATAAATATATACGTTCGAATTATATTCAAAATAAATTTCTTATCAATATTATTTAAAATTATTCATTTTAAATGTTCAAAATTCGCTAAAATTGCCAAAATAAAAATTTTAAACTGGCCCAGATTTTCGGGTTGTTACAAGTTTCATCGAATTCCGACTTCGTTTGCAAAAGTGGCTTATTTTTACAGCTCTAAATGACCCATTTAAATATATAAATATATTTAAATATAATTAAATTAAATATTTAAAAATTAAATATTATCGTCTATTTTCACAGTGGAATACCATACAGCTCTAGAATATTCCTATATGAATTTCTACTCGATATTCACTTCTGGGTCAACCCGATATTCGATTTATATTGAGATCCCTTTTTAAAATATAAATAATTCCTTTATAAATTTTAAAGGAATTCCACAGTGACTTTTCTAAAATTTGATTTGGACATATCTCAAAATCTACACGATGAAATCCTAATTTTTCTCTTCTACTAGAAAGATATACTCCACCAGCTCCACACGTTTCTTGTTTCACAGAAATCCGGCTTAAAACGAATCCTGTACATTCAGTTGAAGTTCAAATCGCCAAATAGCGAACTGCAGCGCCATTCGAGCTCGTTTATAATTATAATATAAACTATACATTCAATTGTCGATGATTGAATATATTCGTTGTTCAAATTCAATTCCAAGCTGAATTAAATATCACAGATGATCCGGTTCACACCATATCGCCATTTCAGCCAACTCTGATTATTTCAAAATTAAATATATTATTTAATTTATTATTTTAATTAAATATTCACCATTATTTAATTCCACGACCATTAAATTCTCTAAACCACCATTTCAATAATTAAATTAATTAATTATAATATCCCTGCCAATGCGGGTCATTACAATCTTCCCCACTTAAAATAATTTCGTCCTCGAAATTGCTAAGTTAGAGAACGACCCTATCGACTGGTTAGAACATATATGTTCAATTCTTAACTTCAGTTTCAACTGAACCAATTTAATTTCAATTAAATATTAATTAATTCTTATCAACGAAAGTTTTCAAAAATCCTGAAAATTTTCTAACACCTTAACTCTTCGAAAAAATTTCGCTAGCACCTCCGTTGTACTGGTCAATCGGTCAAACCACCGCTCGCCTCTCTGGGCCATCTCCATCCCAAAAGAAAATTAAACAGCCGAGCGGCTTGCCAATTCAGCTCATCAAAATCTCAAACCCAATATATAATATAAACTGGTACCTTTTATCGGCATATCATTATATCATTTCCACCTGTTATCAATTCAGCAGATACAAGGGTCATTCCAATCAAATCCCAATCTGCTTTTATCCACAACACAACCATTCGCTTATATCCAAGCCAAATCCCATTTCAACTCAAGTTCAATTCTTGATTTTCAATTCCTTAACTCCTCAATCCAATACCATTTCAGATTCTAATTTCACAAATCCAATCTTATTCGATTTCAATTCAACTTCAGTTACCACTTAGCTGACTTTACTTTAATTCAAATCTGCTTTCACAAATTTCTGTTAAATTTGTTTTTAATTTAAACAGTCTTTCCCTGAGAGTTTTTTAAACAGTTTACTCTTTTCAAAAATCAAATTTTCCTTTTGAACATGTCACTGAGCCCTTAATTAATATTCCATTAGTTAAATCACTTCTCTATTTCTTTATCAATATTTGTTAACCAAATATTTTCAATAACCATATTGGCCCTTTTATGTTATTTGGAAAACATTTCCAAATATCGCCTTCTTTTTATTTTCTAAACTTTAGAAAATATATGCTATTTATAATTGGAAAATATTCCAATTACTTATCTCTTTTCCGATCTTGTTTATTTATGTACTTAGGAATTTTTTTTAATTATATTTCCAAGCTTACACTTATTTGGGTTAAAACGGATATTGTGTAAAACGTCGTTACGACAACCCAAATACTATATTCAACTAACTCTTATCCAACATTGGTCTTCGAGCCTGAAATCTTACTATTTATTTGTTAATAATGAAATCAATCAAGTTGGGGTATAACTACCTCTCAGACCTTGGCTGAATAACATTTATAACGTCAAAACAGATAAGACTACTTACTCGAATAATCAATACCATACAACTATTTATTCCCTTTTAAACACGTATACGCTTCCTCTTTCTATTCTTACTAGATTTTATTCTTAGTCTTCCCTTTTGATTTAACTATTATATTTCTAAGTTCGTTTCCTTATCGACTTCAATATATATATCGATACGTTGATTTCTAACTATCAAATTTCTCAAAAATATTCTAACTCCTTAAATTTCCGGAAAAATTCGCCATAACCTCCTTTGTACTAGGAGCATCGGGATATTTCAAATAGCCTCCCATGGCCCTCACTAATCCAAAAAAAAAAGAAAAAGCCAAGCGGCTAGCCGATACTGCACATAAAATCTCATATATGAATTAAATACATACCTTTTCGTCGAGCATTCCATTTATATACCTTCATACCTTATCCATACCTATCTCATGTATATTTATACATTTCTAATTCATTTCAACTTAATCCAATCATTTTAACTTAGTTCGTTAAGTGATTTTCAAATTACTGGTTTGCCCATTTCACCTTTTTATTTGAATATACATATTCAAATATAGGTTTAACTTGTTTATCAACTAATTGAATTCCATTTCAATTTTATTTGAATTTCCTATATTCAAATTCCATTTCAATTCTCTTATTCAAATTCTATATTTGAATTTCATTTCAAATCTCTTATTCAAATTCTATATTTGAATTTTGTTTCAATTTTCTTATTCAAATTCCATATTTGAATTTCATTATTCAAATCTATTTTCAAACTCCATTTGAATTTCTAATATTCAAACTCCCTTTGAATTTCTATATTCAATCTCCTTTGAATTTTCTTTATTCAAATCCCCTTTGAATTTTCTTGTTTAAATTCTATGTTTGAACTTCCTTTATTCAAATTCCTTTAAATAAGTCTCGATTTCAATTCCTTTTGAAATCGATATTTCTACCTTTGGAAAATTGATTTCCCTTTCAACTTCACACTTGTATTTTTATTTCTGAATTATCCAATGATAATTCTTTTCACTTCATTTATAAACTTCGTTTATAAAAGAACTATTTATAAACTTCGTTTATAAAGGAACTTCTCATTTTTATTTCTTTTAAACAAGTTAATATTTCAAATCTATTTAAAAATTCAAATTCTATATTTTAAATCCCATTTGAAATTCAACACAACTTGTCTTTCCCAAAACAAATTCAAAACATTATCTTTGGTAGTAATTTGTCACTTACAACTCGAAAATGAATACTGATGATGCAGCTGTCATCATCAGAATCTATTTTCCAGCGATCGAAGTGAGTTCAATACTATAAAACTATTTCTAAACATTTCCCCTTTGAAATTCATTTCAAAATATAATTCACACTGCTTGTAAAACAATTTAAAATCTCCCAGGATCTTAAATTTTCCTTATTTTTAATCCCAATCCATTTACAAACACTTATCCAATTTTCCAGCATTTTAACTCAATTCCTGGATTAAATTTCAGATTTAACTCATCTGATTTCACGTATTTCACTTATATGAATTCTGATTGGTTATTTACATAACCATTTAATTTATAATCTTACTCGATTATAATAACAACCAATATATCCAATATATATCAAAATATACGTTGGGTAAACTATTTTCATTTACCCTCCTTTCAAAACATATCGTGCCGACCCATCGTATTCGAGTGTTTAGTAACTCCTACCGATACAGTGGATCAAACTGATCGACCAGAACTCATAAATGACTCAACCAATGAATCTCCACGATATAAAACAAATTTTTATATCAATAACAAATATGTTCACTCGTATATACACTTAACTCAATCTAGGGTATTACTAACCCTATCTCTACCGAGTCACGCCACAGAGCCAAGTAATTCTTTTAACCTTCTGCTTTGATACTAACTGTAATGACCCGGATTTTGAGCGACTTTGGTTATCGACATAAACACGATGTCGATAACCAAAACATCGAAAAATCCTGGTAATTAGTGAAAGAAATTAGAGGGTGAGGATAGATAAGATAGAAATTTAGAATAGAAGAAGAAGAACACAACATAAGAGTAACACGAATCTCACAGCGGAACGAATAACATATAATATATGTAACATATCTTTGAAATATACATATGTATTTGAATATACATCATTATCAAAGTACAGCACTTACAACACAGCGGAAATAACTATAGCTATATGATCCTGAAGCCTCCTGCTCCAGCTCTTCAACTATATCTGTAAAATCCCGACTACTTGACTGCCCATACAAATTTAGGCACCCAAGAGTTTAGGGAAAACAACAAAGTAAACTCCGGGTCAGTCATGGGACTGGTGTGAGTAAAACAGTTTAAAACAGTTCAAGCAGGTAATCGATATCTCATAAGACCACGCCGCATAACGGAACGGGTTTTCCCTTATGAGAATCCAAATTATCTTTATATCAAAAACCTTTTGATATTATAATAATGCCTATCAACCACAGTATAATAATCATCTAGCAGAACGCTTTCATCTCACGTTCTACATATATATTATACAATCAAAACCGCAAGCACGTATTGGGTAATGGATTTCCAACTATGACAATGAAACACCCCACCTCCGTTAGGGTCACTCTCAAAGGGAATGCCCTAATTTTGGTGGAGGTTTATAAGTATAAGTCACAGATATACAAGACAGATATAAGAACACATATTTTTGAACAACGGAAAACAACAACTTTTATTTCATTAAAATATGTGTTACACAATCCATGCCATAATTTGTTTTACAATACTTCCAAAAACATAACATCTTCATAACTGTCTTGATTACATTATTTAAAGAAGCATAAAGAAAACATAAATAAACTGCAAAAGTCCCATAATTGCTGTCCAAAGCCATAGTCCAAAACGAAAAGATCCAAGCAATACATTCTTTCTCTTCAAGCTGGATATGAAGGCTGGTCAAGCTGCGGTATTCCCTCCCTGTGGACCTGGGGGGGAAACGGAAGAAAAGAAGACGAAAGAAAAGTAGAGTCAGACATAAAGCCTGAGTAAGTCTAGGACTATTCAGTCTATGAATAAAGAACTGGGTATGATAAGTATAAACTAGAAGTGGGAAAGCACCATAAACTTAGTTAAGTTGTCTAGGGTCGAATATACTATCGTACCCCATATTAATCTCTGTACCCATATAAACTAGTTCCCAACGGGCACCCCAAAATCAGGGTGAAGTGATCCATTTTATGATGATCGGCTCCTACTCGCATAGTTACATGTGTCTTACGGCCCTCGATGTTGTAGTTACCTATGCTGGTCCCACCATGGGGTGTATCAAGTCCCATGGTGGCGGCCCGACACAATCCTAGAATGCACAGGTATGCTACTGGTGCCCAGTGCCTTATTTTTCTGCGCCGGAGTGTGTGCACGCCCGCACTCCGTTAGAACCTACACTGCTGCACCACCGCCGTCGATTTGACCTCTTACAATCAGCCCAGTAATCGTGCCCCACCCTGCCTAGTTTCAGGGTATCATGATACCTTGTAGGGTTACTGCGAAAAGGGTCCCCCGCTACTAGGTTTTCTATTTCTAGCCAACATGCTAAGTTGGTTAAGTGTTTTATAAACCTAACCCCCAATCTGTGTATTTAGTTTAGCATGTTCCATTTTGATTAAGTATTAATATAATTTACTTAATCCTATCAATCCTGACTCAGCCTTAATTGTCTTATTAAAGCCTTGACCTCTCACATTAGACAGGTATTGTTGTGGCTGCCTGTTGCCGGTTGGGTCCGGGCAGTCTTACGCCACAACTCAGTCTAACCTCGGGTCCTTATTGGGCTCCGTGTTTAACCACCCACATTGGATAGGTATTCTTGTGACTACTGGACAGCCGGGCGGTTCCGGGCAGGTTTACATCACAACTCAATCCAACCTCGGGTTAAACACATCGTATTTTTCTACATTTACATATTTTGTCTCTTTTCTTTTTATATGTAAATATTTGCGGCCCATTATTCAAATGCTACTTTATTGATTAAAATTTATTTATGCCATTTAATTGCTTTTCAAGGTTGTTGGCATGCGTTAAACATGCCAACACATATGTTCTATATTTTAGCCCAAACGTCATTACCCCCGTTTTATACGTTCGCTCCAATGTAAGGTGTGTTGGGTTTAATACTTAAACCCAATTTAGCCAAATGAAAAGGGGAGGCTTATAACATGGTGTTTATAAGGTAACATGAAAAAGGGGAGTATGAACGCATGAACTTGCAACGAACGATTCAATTAACATAAAATAGGCACATGTGAACTTGCAATTGTAACATCATATAATCATGGCATAACATGAATCATTTTATCCATATAATCATAGCATAAACAATACTTAAACATAAATCATTCTATTCATATGGTTAATGCATAGACAATACTTAAACATGAATTATTTTATTCATATGATTATGGCATAAGCAGTACTTAAACATGAATTATTCTAGTCATATGATAATGGCATAAACTTAAACATGAATCATAGGTTCAACTAACCATGTAAACTTGAAATTAAGAATCTAACTAAATTAGATATCATTATTATTTGCACAGGGTCTTGACTAGAAATATAAGCCTATATTTTTAATTAGGCATAAACTAATCGTGTTCATAAAATCACTACATGTTAACAAAAAGGTACTTACTTTTGTCACTAATACAAAAGTATGGTTCAACTAGAATTATCCCAACCTAATTCTTATATGAATCATGGTTTTCATTCTATTCATAGAATTATAGCATAAACATATCTAAACTTACATCATGGTTTTTATTTTATCTATGTAAACTTGCAAGAGGAATGTAATTCTAATGTAACTTATGATAACAACATGAGCCTAAAAACATGTTTCTCAATTGGACATAATAACGAACATAGTTTAGTCATGTTCATAAAATTAATACAAATTTACAAAGATACGTGCTTTTGTTACTATCACAAAAATATGATTTTTTTTATACTTGAACTATGATGCCAATTTCAACATAACCTTCATATGAATCATAATACTTAGGTGAATCAAATTACGCTAAAGATGACCATAGAATTTTACATCATGTTGTCATAACAATAGATCATAGACTTGCATGAATTTCAAAATAAACTATTACAACATATAGTTGTTGTTTCAACATGAGTCTTATACTTGCATTTACCAAATGGGTATTGTAAATAACTACCACAAACATGTAGTTTTAAATATGAATCATATGCTTGCATGAGTCCCAATCAAAATTCCACAACATGTGGTTGTCAACATAAATCATATACTTGTATGAATCAAACCATAGCATTGCCAAATCGTTTAGAATCAAAATAACATACAAATATAAGTCATTATCGCCACAATTCCATTTCGTTTCCAACGCAAACCGCGTACTTGCAAATATCCAATCGTATACCATAATATTACCAAATCGTTTTGCATCAAAGCAACATATAAATATAGATTATTATCGCCACAATTCCATTTCTTACATTACACAAATCAACACAATTATTTAATTCACATCGGAATAGCACTCTACTTACAGCGTATGACGAATCTTCAATTCAGGAATCTGAATTCTGAATTTGGAGATGCTATCCTTTGTTGTAGGCGTTGCTTTGATTGAGTTGACGTTGCTTTAAGCTTTTGATTTATTCCTAATTGTCTCTCTATTTCCGACGGCTATCTTTAGTCTCTCCTCAGCAACATGACGGTCCCAGCTCCATTTTAGTTTGTGTGAATTAGGGTTAGTCTTAGGTCCTTTTTATAGAGTTTGTGAGTCGATTTAGACCGTCGATGAAGCTTGGTTCAATAATAGCCGTTCGTTTGAAGGAGAGACCAACCAGGAGCTGACACCTAGCCCTAGTGACAAGGCAAGGCTCAGAAAATCGACCAAACACAGACCTGGCCAGCCAGGACTTGACCAGACCTGACCAGCAGGTCATTTTTGACCTGGGCGCACTTGGCAGGTGCGCCAGGTCAAAAATGTACTGGCGCACTTCCCAAGTGCGCCAGTGCATTTTTGTTCTGGCGCACTTCCCAAGTGCGCCAGTGCATTCTGACCCGTTTTCCGGTTTTTCGCCCAACTTCGTTCGTCCATATCTTCTTCATACGATATCCGTTTTACTCAAACTCAGACTCTATCTCAAGCAGAATTCCGAGACGAACGTAATGGCGTATCCCGTTTCCCTTAATTCTTTGATTTAAAATTAGTTATAGTTTAATTTATGAATTTCACAGTTATAAAATACACGGGGTGTTACATTCTCCCCCACTTAAAAGGATTTCGTCCCCGAAATCTTCAAGTTCAGGAAGAATGTACATCCTAACATCCAAACATCCATCTACTCATCCATCAAACACGAGCATCCATTGTCCTTAAAAGACTTCTAATGCTTCATGATCATATGCGAAGTGTGTGTGTATATGTACTTATCTAATGCAAAATCAGGCGGTCTACTGATTCAGTTGACCTCCTTAATGCGAATTATGTAAGTGCTATGAATCCATTATGTATGCAAATCCTCCTATTCATGATTCTACATGAGTGCACAATCATTCATACAAATGCAACATCCATATGACAACATATTAAAATTCAACCATATACGAATGCAAACATATATGCATATGCAATATGAAGTGATTGAGCCGATCTAAAACCTAGATTGTGTGTGTATATGCAACCACGAGCAACCACTAGCAATCACTTGCAACCACTTGCAACCATCAATCATAACATGTCTCAAACACATGTTTACACCCAATTGTTCCTATCTAAAGGTATAGTCGAATGATAGAAGCAAGTAAAAACTTTGTGCCCATTAGGCAATGTCAAAACTGGAAATCTATGCCACACATATATTGATTAGGAGAAGAACTCTCTAAGCATCAGCCCCGAAGACCGAAATCAACATCAGACTGACACCCAAAGAATTACTCAACCCAACCACTATATATGATTCTAAGAAACTAAGCATGATGGACTCCTTTTAGGTCACAAGGGAGTCCCTTCCTAAGACCAACCTGTATCCTATAAAACCCAAAAAAGTTTAGTCAAACCAACGAACACCCTCCAGCCCCAACATGTGTTACTAACAGATGAGTCATACTCCCTATGGGGTTTGCAACAGAAATTGGATTGAGTATGGGACCGAGAGGATATACACAAAAGATAGCATGCAAGTAAGCTCTACAGGAAGAGAGAGATCAAAGATATACTCTTAAGAAGAGATATGGTGCACGAATCTAGTCTTCAATCTTCTAAGTCGCATTTCTTGAGCTTAACTCCATTATGCTTTGTCCGTCTTTAACTTCACAATTTCGTAGCTTCTTAATTCTTGTTTCCAAAATATGAGTTGGAACCTATTTCACTATTGCCTCTCGTTCCTTTTTCACTTACTCTACTTCTAGTATACTCAGCTCAAACATAACGGCGTACAAATGGTTTCATGCAAGCTCTCCAAAATTCACTAGTGAATCTTAGATCTCGTCCACTCATTATCAGGTATTCAACGTAAAGGAACTATCTTTTGGAAATAAATGCCAACCATGTTGCCAAATGTACTTACTAAGGTGATTCTCCACAACTCATTCATAAGCAAAATGAACCTTCTGCCTTAGTGGCGAACACCACTGGAGCGCCCCATTCTGAAATTCTCCTTCTAATGAACCCCTTCTCTAGAAGCTCTTTAATCTGTTTACGGAGCTCTTTCCTTTCCCGTGGAGCCATGTATCTAACGGGCAACGCAACGGGCTTTGCATTATCTACAAGGTATATGCGGAAGTCTATCTCCCGCTTCGGAGGCAAGCCCTTCACCTCTTCGAAGACATCCGGATATTCCCGGACCACTCTAACCGATTGCAAATTTTCAACAGAGGCATCTAGCGATTCAAGATAACTAAGCATAACCGCATACGAGGGATTACAAGAAATTTCCAAAGTGTTACCGAGCTGGGTTAGGAGCCTGACAACCCTTTTCTCACAAAATCAAGGATGGCCCCATTACTGGATAGCCAATCCATGCCCAAAATCAAACCATATTCCGAAAAGCCCAAAACAAAGGCACTACATTGAAATTCTACGCTTAGAATAGAAATTTTCAATCCCAAACAGATCATAGACAAATGAGCTGGGCCCCCAATTGGGTTTGAAACAATTAAGGGGTCCTCTACCATACTAGTTTTTAGGTGCATAGATTCTACTAAAGCAGACGAGATAAAGGAGTGTGATGCGCCAGAATCAAATAAAGTGCGAACGGGGTGATCATAAAGATAAACTACACTTTCTACAGAAGTATTTATACCTCGCTGTTGCAGAGGTGGCGCTTCTAGCACATGAACTTGTGCCCCTGAGGTGGATCCAGCCCTCTGCCCCTGTCCTCGTTTCTTTGGGCAGTCCTTAGCCATGTGGCCTGTCTCACCGCAAGAAAAGCACCCACCATTCATCTTGGCCTTCTTTTTCCGGCAATCCTTCACTAAGTGCCCCACTTTGCCACAGAATTTACACTCCCTCTTCTCTCGGGACTTGTTGTCTTTCCCGCCCTTCTCAAAGTCTGTCTTCTCAGGGCAGTCTTTGCTGATGTGTCCAGTCTCCCCACAATGAAAACATTCTCCTTGCTTTCTTTTCCTCTTTCTACAATCCTTGGCTATGTGCCCCTCCGTACCACAAAAATTGCATTTCCTTTTTTCTCGTTTCTTATTATTACTGTTACAATCCTTTCTTGTTTGACTATTATTCGTCTTCCTACTCTGGGACTCTTCCGCTTGCTGGTTCACGTGGAGGAGGAGGAGTGAAAGCGTCAGCAGCTGGGGAGTAAGGTCTCCAGACATGCTGAAACAGAAAGGATATATTCAAAACGAAGGATAGAAGATAGTACCTATGGCTTTGGGGGGGACTTTGCCTTTTAAAATAAAATATTTTATCTTTTAAAAATGCTTCTTTAAATTTCCTTTTTGAAAATAAATTTTCAAAACTTTTTATCTTATCTGGTAAACCTATGCTCTGATACCAAGTGAAACACCCCACCTCCGTTAGGGTCACTCTCAAAGGGAATGCCCTAATTTTGGTGGAGGTTTATAAGTATAAGTCACAGATATACAAGACAGATATAAGAACACATATTTTTGAACAACGGAAAACAACAACTTTTATTTCATTAAAATATGTGTTACACGATCCATGCCATAATTTGTTTTACAATACTTCCAAAAACATAACATCTTCATAACTGTCTTGATTACATTATTTAAAGAAGCATAAAGAAAACATAAATAAACTGCAAAAGTCCCATAATTGATGTCCAAAGCCATAGTCCAAAACGAAAAGATCCAAGCAATACATTCTTTCTCTTCAAGCTGGATATGAAGGCTGGTCAAGCTGCGGTATTCCCTCCCTGTGGACCTGAGGGGGGGGGAAACGGAAGAAAAGAAGACGAAAGAAAAGTAGAGTCAGACATAAAGCCTGAGTAAGTCTAGGACTATTCAGTCTATGAATAAAGAACTGGGTATGATAAGTATAAACTAGAAGTGGGAAAGCACCATAAACTTAGTTAAGTTGTCTAGGGTCGAATATACAATCGTACCCCATATTAATCTCTGTACCCATATAAACTAGTTCCCAACGGGCACCCCAAAATCAGGGTGAAGTGATCCATTTTATGATGATCGGCTCCTACTCGCATAGTTACATGTGTCTTACGGCCCCCTATGTTGTAGTTACCTATGCTGGTCCCACCATGGGGTGTATCAAGTCCCATGGTGGCGGCCCGACACAATCCTAGAATGCACAGGTATGCTACTGGTGCCCAGTGCCTTATTTTTCTGCGCCGGAGTGTGTGCACGCCCGCACTCCATTAGAACCTACACTGCTGCACCACCGCCATCGATTTGACCTCTTACAATCATCCCAGTAATCGTACCCCATCCTGCCTAGTTTCAGGGTATCATGATACCTTGTAGGGTTACTGCGAAAAGGGTCCCCCGCTACTAGGTTTTCTATTTCTAGCCAACATGCTAAGTTGGTTAAGTGTTTTATAAACCTAACCCCCAATCTGTCTGTTTAGTTTAGCATGTTCCATTTTGATTAAGTATTAATATAATTTACTTAATCCTATCAATCCTGACTCAGCCTTAATTGTCTTATTAAAGCCTTGACCTCTCACATTAGACAGGTATTGTTGTGGCTGCCTGTTGCCGGTTGGGTCCGGGCAGTCTTACGCCACAACTCAGTCTAACCTCGGATCCTTATTGGGCTCCGTGTTTAACCACCCACATTGGATAGGAATTGTTGTGACTACTGGACAGCCGGGCGGTTCCGGGCAGGTTTACATCACAACTCAATCCAACCTCGGGTTAAACACATCGTATTTTTCTACATTTACATATTTTGTCTCTTTTCTTTTTATATGTAAATATTTGCGGCCCATTATTCAAATTCATCTTTATTGATTAAAATTTATTTATGCCACTTAATTGCTTTTCAAGGTTGTTGGCATGCGTTAAACATGCCAACACATATATTCTATATTTTAGCCCAAACGTCATTACCCCCGTTTTATACGTTCGCTCCAATGTAAGGTGTGTCGGGTTTAATAAACCCAATTTAGCCAAATGAAAAGGGGAGGCTTATAACATGGTGTTTATAAGGTAACAAGAAAAAGGGGAGTATGAACGCATGAACTTGCAACAAACGATTCAATTAACATGAAATAGGCACATGTGAACTTGCAATTGTAACATCATATAATCATGGCATAACAAGAATCATTTTATCCATATAATCATAGCATAAACAATACTTAAACATAAATCATTCTATTCATATGGTTAATGCATAGACAATACTTAAACATGAATTATTTTATTCATATGATTATGGTATAAGCAGTACTTAAACATGAATTATTCTAGTCATATGATAATGGCATAAACTTAAACATGAATCATAGGTTCAACTAACCATGTAAACTTGAAATTAAGAATCTAACTAAATTAGATATCATTATTATTGGCACAGGGTCTTGACTAGAAATATAAGCTTATATTTTTATTTAGGCATAAACTAATCGTGTTCATAAAATCACTACATGTTAACAAAAAGGTACTTACTTTTGTCACTAATACAAAAGTATGGTTCAACTAGAATTATCCCAACCTAATTCTTATATGAATCATGGTTTTCATTCTATTCATAGAATTATAGCATAAACATATCTAAACTTACATCATGGTTTTTATTTTATCTATGTAAACTTGCAAGAGGAATGTAATTCTAATGTAACTTATGATAACAACATGAGCCTAAAAACATGTTTCTCAATTGGGCATAATAACGAACATAGTTTAGTCATGTTCATAAAATTAATACAAATTTACAAAGATGCGTGCTTTTGTTACTATCACAAAAATATGATTTTTTTTATACTTGAACTATGATGCCAATTTCAACATAACCTTCATATGAATCATAATACTTAGGTGAATCAAATTACGCTAAAGATGACCATAGAATTTTACATCATGTTGTCATAACAATAGATCATAGACTTGCATGAATTTCAAAATAAACTATTACAACATATAGTTGTTGTTTCAACATGAGTCTTATACTTGCATTTACCAAATGGGTATTGTAAATAACTACCACAAACATGTAGTTTTAAATATGAATCATATGCTTGCATGAGTCCCAATCAAAATTCCACAACATGTGGTTGTCAACATAAACCATAGCATTGCCAAATCGTTTAGAATCAAAATAACATACAAATATAAGTCATTATCGCCACAATTCCATTTCGTTTCCAACGCAAACCGCGTACTTGCAAATATCCAATCGTATACCATAATATTCCCAAATAGTTTTGCATCAAAGCAGCATACAAATATAGATTATTATCGCCAGAATTCCATTTCTTACATTACACAAATCAACACAATTATTTAATTCACATCGGAATAGCACTCTACTTACAGCGTATGACGAATCTTCAATTCAGGAATCTGAATTCTGAATTTGGAGATGTTATCCTTTGTTGTAGGCGTTGCTTTGATTGAGTTGACGTTGCTTTAAGCTTTTGATTTATTCCTAATTGTCTCTCTATTTCCGACGGCTATCTTTAGTCTCTCCTCAGCAACATGACGGTCTCAGCTCCATTTTAGTTTGTGTGAATTAGGGTTAGTCTTAGGTCCTTTTTATAGAGTTTGTGAGTTGATTTAGACCGTCGATGAAGCTTGGTTCAATAATAGCCGTTCGTTTGAAGGAGAGACCAACCAGGAGCTGACATCTAGCCCTAGTGACAAGGCAAGGCTCAAAAAATCGACCAAACACAGACCTGGCCAGCCAGGACTTGACCAGACCTGACCAGCAGGTCATTTTTGACCTGGGCGCACTTGGCAGGTGCGCCAGGTCAAAAATGTACTGGCGCACTTCCCAAGTGCGCCAGTGCATTTTTGTTCTGGCGCACTTCCCAAGTGCGCCAGTGCATTCTGACCCGTTTTCCGGTTTTTCGCCCAACTTCGTTCGTCCATATCTTCTTCATACGATATCCGTTTTACTCAAACTCAGACTCTATCTCAAGCAGAATTCCGAGACGAACGCAATGGCGTATCCCGTTTCCCTTAATTCTTTGATTTAAAATTAGTTATAGTTTAATTTATGAATTTCATAGTTATAAAATACACGGGGTGTTACAGACAAGGTATGGAACCACCTTTCGCTAATGTACCTCTAGAGAGGAATACACTGGATTCCACAAGAACATCTTGAAACCCGGCCACACATGACCGACCAGTCATTTCGCTTGAGTGTATCGAATGTATATCAACAACGGTTGGGATCAGCAACCGTTTCCCGAATGGGACAGCATCAACAATAGATTTTTAGAAGTAAATGAAACTCTAGATCAGGTGATTATACACCCTACTTCGGTGCGACCGACTTAGCCATGCTGCCTGCCCGATTTCTGTCATTTACCGGATGTGAGGCTAGAAGCTACGCTTTATCATCACACCAGATTCACTTTGAATGCCACATCATCAAATCCATCCAATCACCGATTGACGTCCTCAACAATACATTATGTGTTAGCTAAAAGAAGTTTCCTTCTCCACTTCCACTCTTGGTACGGTTGGAGAAATCAATATACGTGATCGTCTGGAAATACTCTGTCAGACATCCGTCCATACAAGTCATCCAGGAACAAGATGAACTGAAGGCACTATTCTGTAAACAGGATAGCCCTTGCATAACTCTGTCTTCAATTTCCTTTGGCATATATGATTCGCAACGCTTATGCCAATACAGAGTGGTTCTTTGGATAATAATCCAACCGGTCTCTCCATATTAACAAGGTTAAAATGGACAAAACTTCGATAGTCTGTGATTTAACTATTGAATAAAAACAAGTGTGTAAACAACGATATTATTTTCAAATGGAAATTATATCGATCAAACATCATTTAACATTCATCTCCTTAGTTCATTTTTTTATCTCCTGTTTCCCTATATTCAACAGTTCTTATTTTCTAAATTTAGAAAATATATGTTATTACCATTGGAAAACATTTCCATTTCTTGTTTTATTTATTAGAAAACATTTCTGGTTTCTTATTTGAAAAAAACATTTCCAAAGCTTCTTCATTAGACTTAGACAGATGTTTAAACAAACCATCGCGATGCCAACTCAAACCATTTCCTTTACTACCGAACCTTAACTATTCCTTAGTTAAAAACGAAGCCAATCAAGTTGGGGTAGAACTACCTCTCAGACCTTAACTGAACAACATTTCTAACTTTGAAATAGGCAAAGTTCACTTTATATTCCTTTTGCTAACTTCCTTGCTTAACCCTCTTCGAATAGCTAGATTCGATTGACTCTTTTCACTTAAATCTATTCGAATAACTATATTCGATAACTCCTTTTACTTTCTTCGAATAAACTATATTCGATTAATTCGTTTGCTTCTATTCGAATAAACTATATTCGATTAACTCCTTTGCTTCTATTCGAATAACTATATTCGATTAACTCCTTTTACTTTAACTCTAATCGATTTAACTAACATCGATTAACTCCTTCTAATTTAACTCTAATCGATTAAACTAACATCGATTAACTCCTTTTACTTTAACTCTAATCGATTAAACTAACATCGATTAACTCCTTTTACTTTAACTCTAATCGATTAAACTAACATCGATTAACTCCTTTTACTTTAACTCTAATCGATTAACTAACATCGATTAACTCCTTTTACTTTAACTCTAATCGGTTAACTAACATCGATTAACTCCTTTTAACTTTATTCTAATCGATTAAACTAACATCGATTAGCTCCTTTTACTTTAACTCTAATCGATTAAACTAGCATCGATTGTCTCCTTTTACTTTAACTCTAATCGATTAAACTAACATCGATTAGCTCCTTTTACTTTAACTCTAATCGATTAAACTAACATCGATTAGCTCCTTTTTACTTTAACTCTAATCGATTAAACTAACATCGATTAGCTCCTTTTACTTTAACTCTAATCGATTAAACTAACATTGATTAGCTCCTTTTACTTTAACTCTAATCGATTAAACTAACATCGATTAGCTCCTTTTACTTTAACTCTAATCGATTAAACTAACATCGATTAGCTCCTTTTACTTTAACTCTAATCGATTAAACTAACATCGATTAGCTCCTTTTTACTTTAACTCTAATCGATTAAACTAACATCGATTAGCTCCTTTTACTTTAACTTTAATCAATTTAAAAACATTTTTCCCTTTTATTTACTTTCGAAATATTTCCTTTAATAAAATCTGTTGATTTTATAAAGTCCCTTTATTTCAATATACATTGAAATAATTCTTTTTACATCCCAGGGTCTTTTATGATATTTAAAATATCGAATAACAATGATCAACATCATTCCAACACACATAATCCATAACAGATTATACAACACATCATATATCACAATATATGAAAAACAGTAAAATAAATGTTGAGGAATCCAGTTGGATTCCTCCAACCTGTTTCCCTGCATCATAGATGTTAGACAATATAGATAACATCACTTTCAGTTCCATATGATATATTCTGTTAAACAGAATCAATATAGAACTTCAACTAACTGACTAGCAGTTCAATCAAACAGTCAACATACAGTCAATCAGCCAATATCTAACAGTTCTAAAAATATAACATGAAATTATAAACTGTTCAGAGTTAGTGAGATTTACTCACTTTTGCAGTTCATCGTTAAAGAACGATAAACTATTGTTTGATTTGAATCAAACAGTTTATTTCGCCATAATTTCAAATGAGCTCCACTCCACTCCTAGTCAGTCCCATTGGGTAGTGTCCGTCCATACGATCCCATCGGATCTCGTTTCACTGAAAACCGATACTGTATGAAATAGTTATTTCCATTCTAAGTTGTACGCTATTTTATATTTAAAAAAAATAGAATAAACCAAATGGGCCTCACCTTCTCCTATTAACACCGGCCCATCAAAACAAGCCCGCCCCATCCTTTATTAAACCCGTCCGCCTTATCTTCTCCCCCAATTGATCAGTACGCAACCCGTTCTCCTTTCAATGGCCACATCGACGCCAGTTTCGGATCCACAGTTCTCCCATTCAACTCCAAGATTTCAAGAATCGATCCCACCATCATCTGTCTCTTCCCGCACTCGTCATCACCACACCATTTACCCTGAACTCGAATCAACCGTAGGACCGACCTGTGGCTTTTTCATTGCTGCTTCCCGGAGTCGCACTTCGCCAGAGGTCACAACCCACCTCCGAGCACTACCGTTTTCTCCCTTGCACCGCCCCGAGTTCAACGCTACTACCTATGGAACCTTCGGCTACCCCTAGCCTCCCTCAGCGCCAGCCCTAGTTTCACTGGCTATTTCGAGTTCAACCAAATGTCGATCGAGTTCAATAAAACTGGGATAGAATCGAAGAGCACTCCTCCCTGATTTCAATTACAAACATCCTTTGATTTATAGTATTTTCTCTTGTTTGATTTTGATTTTTCTTTGGGAAAGTTGTTTGCTGTGATGGTTTATACGCCTTATATAGGCTTGAATGGGTTAGGTAAGGTTTGTGGTGGAGATCGAAGGCCGTGTGGTCTGTGCTGAACCTCAGAAAATGGGAGGGATATTTTCAATTTGATTTTTGTATTTTATTTTATTCGATTTTCTCCTTGTATCTGCCTTCTAAAAATCCCAACGATTACATACGATATCTAAAAATCACCAAACTGGACATGTAGGTAGAGCTCGACATTACGCTCCCAACGAAACTGGTTTCGTCGAATTCCGACTCCGTATGCTCACACAACGTATTTTTAACTGTCAAAATACTAACTGTTTCTCACTCTAAAAATCCGTACGACCACACAGTGACTCTAAAAATCACGAAATTAGAAATCTAACAACTATTTGACATTGCGGATCCAACAAAACTAGTTTCGTCGAATTCCGACTTCGTTTGCAAAAGTGGCTTATTTTTACAGCTCTAAATGACCCATTTAAATATATAAATATATTTAAATATAATTAAATTAAATATTTAAAAATTAAATATTATCGTCTATATTCACAGTGGAATACCATACAACTCTAGAATATTCCTATATGAATTTCTACTCGATATTCACTTCTGGGTCAACCCGATATTCGATTTATATTGAAATCCCTTTTTAAAATATAAATAATTCCTTTATAAATTTTAAGGAATTCCACAGCGACTTTTCTAAAATTTGATTTGGACATATCTCAAAATCTACACGACGAAATCCCAATTTTTCTCTTCTACTAGAAAGATATACTCCACCAGCTCCACACGTTTCTTGTTTCACAGAAATCCGGCTTAAAACGAATCCTATACATTCAGTTGAAGTTCAAATCGCCAAATAGCGAACTGCAGCGCCATTCGAGCTTGTTTATAATTATATTATAAACTATACGTTCAATTGTCGATGATTGAATATATTCGTTGTTCAAATTCAATTCCAAGCTGAATTAAATATCACAGATGATCCGTTTCACACCATATCGCCATTTCGGCCAATTCTGATTATTTCAAAATTAAATATATTATTTAATTTATTATTTTAATTAAATATTCACCATTATTTAATTCCACGACCATTAAATTCTCTAAACCACCATTTCAATAATTAAATAAATTAATTATAATATCCCTGCCAATTCGGGTCATTACAGAATTACTTAGGGAATGCTTAATGTTGATTAAAATGGTTAAATTATATGTATACATATTTTATACATGGCTGCTACTAAAGTAGTGTAAAAAGAGTGTATAATGCGTAATTTTACTTTATGAAACAATGAGAACTTTACAAATATAATGGAATGGGAATAAAGTAGCATTCTAAAAGGAAATAAATCAACTTTATTTGTATTTACTGCCAGTGCCACTGCCTAGCCAGGAGCACTTTTGGAACCATTCTTCGATAGCGTTGGATGCTTGAAATTCCATAAGTATGGTATATGAGGCATTCATAGCTTTTGCCTCTTACCTTTCGGTTTCGGTATTGGTCTTGATACTTATAAATATTTTGATTTTGAAAGGTAGGTACTCCACAAGAGGCTTTCGCCTTGACTCTTTCGGTTAGGACGAAGAGGTTATTTTAAATAAAAGAAATGTTATAAAAGAATATAAATTATAACTTTATAAAGCATAGAGACCTTCTTCACTGCACCTTTCATTGGAATCAGAAGGGACTTGATTTCCTTAAATATTTTTTGAGGTTGTAGCCTTGGTTCCTTTAGTCCTTTGGACGAAGGGACCCTTTAATGGGAAATATATTTTATAAACTGAAGCTTGTGTTTCCGAAATCCTTGAGCTTGTTGTTTTCCTTTATAAACATTTTTTCTATAAATATTTCCATCGGCACAACTGGAGAGGCTGGGAACTTTTCCAAAATTAAATGTTTTGAGCTCTTTGGTTATCGGCGTCGGTAATGATGAAAGAATATTTTTTGTTGAAATGTCTTCTAAATTGGAATTGAGATTCTACCTCTATTGCATGTTGTCATTTGTGTGAAGAAAGGTATTGATTGATGTATGAAAGCCGGACGGGTTGCCCATTTTGGTTAACTTTTTGTTGTTTTTGTGATGACAGGCATTGTAGATTGATTATTTTGAAAAGCCAGAAGGGTTTCCCCTTTCGGAATGGAATGAAAAGATTATGTTTTTGGCACCTATGAGGGAGCCGAGTGGAATTAGGAACGATACTGGTGTCGTGCCCATTGAAGTAAAAATTGGACATTGATTGAAACCATTGAAATGGTAATGTTATTGGATGTTGGCCAGTGTTTAAAACGTTGTATATGTGTCATACCTCGGACAGAGACAATGGGAGGGAAAATTGAAAATCATCTATTAATGAACATGCAAGTAATGGTTCCTAAGCCTTTTTCTTTATGCAATTAAGGGGACTAAGGATTGAGCTTTCGATTTCATGTTAGTAGGGGCTACTCTACGAAGAACAAGAGGTTAAACTGGAAGGAGCCCTTGCTTTGCACGGTTCTGGAGATTTAAGAATATGCCTTATATACCATTGTTAGTAGGGTTAGCTTATGAAGCATGTGAGGGGGATCAGAAGGAGGAATTCCATTACTTCATGCAATTTGGGAAATGTAATATGAAACTGGCTTTGTTGCTTCGCGCAATTCGGAAGCTAAATGTATATAAAAGGAAGTGATTTAGTTCTGAAGCTGGTTTTTAAAGGTCTCAACGAAACTGGTTTCGTCGAATTCCGACTAACAATTTCGAGGACGAAACTGGTTTTAGTCGATATTAATTGGTTCAGTTGAAATCAGAAATAAAGGGTAAACAAATTTTAGAAATTCCAATAGATAGGGTTGTCCTCTAACTTAGCAATTTCGAGGACGAAATTATTTTAAGTGGGGAAGAATGTAATGACCCGCATTGTCAGAGGTATTATAATTAATTAATTTAATTATATATTTCATGATGTAGTGAATTAAATAGAGATTTAATTAAATAATATGGAATAATTAATTTAATTAAATAATTAAATAATATATTTAATTCAGAAATAACCAAAAATAGTGAATTGACAATATAATGTGAACTGGGTCATCCCTAATATTTAATTCAGCTTAGAGTTGAATTATATTGACGACTATATTTAATCGACGTCAGTTTGGAATGTAGAATTTTAATATAATTAAAATAGAGCTTCAAATTGGCGCGACAGTTCGCTATTTGGCGATTTGAACTTCAACTGAATATACAGAGTTCGTTTTAAATCGAATTTCTGTGAAACAAGAAACGTGTGGAGCTGGTGGAGTATATCTTTCTAGTGGAAGAGAAATATTGGGATTTCGTCGTGTAGATTTTGAGTTACGTCCAAAACAAATTCTCAGAAATGCAGCGCCCTGACCATATCGATTTAATTATATTTTATATAACGATTTAAATAGAAATCGAACATCGGTATAACTCTGACGATGTAATATCGAGTTAGAAATTCATATAGGAATATTCTGAAGCTGTACGGTATTCCATGTGAATATAGACGATAATATTTATTTTTTAAATAATTAATTTAATTATATTTAAATATATTTATATATTTAAATAGGCTATTTAGAGCTTTAAAAATAGCCACTTTTGCAAACGAAGTCGGAATTCGACGAAACCAGGTTTGTTGGATCCGCAATATTAAATTATTGCTAGATATCAAGTTTCGTGATTTTTAGAGTCAGCATGTGATCGTACCGATTTTTAATGTGAAAAACAGTCAATAATTCGACCTTTAAAAATACGCTGTGTGGGCATACGGAGTCGGAATTCGACGAAACCTGTTTCGTTGAGACCGTAATGTCAAACCCTAGCTGCATGTCAAGTTCCATGATTTTTGGGTATCGTGTGTGATCAAACGAATTTTTAGAGTGTAGAAACGAATATAGAATGATATAAATAAAATATCTAACAAATATCTAAAAATATCTAACCTAAATATCTAAATCCTAAACACTATAAATATCCACCTAACACCTTCTAAACCTAATTTTACCAAACATATTCCGCCGTTCTTTTCCTTTTTCTCTTACAGTAAACAGTGATTCTTTCTAAAATCATTACAAATCGAAATAAAATTCTGTAAATCAAAAAAAATATGTGTTTGAGTTCCTTTAGTGATGCTCTTCGATCTCATGTATTTATGGTTGGGTTCGGTGGCTTTTTCGTGCGCTGCAGTAAACACTGCGAGCCTAAGGCTGAGGGATTCTCCAAATCTGAGCATGAATTCACGAAACGAACATTGGATTCGAGTATAGCGTGAAGATTCACACCTGGTGACTAGTTTTGGTGGATTTCGGTGTTTATGGGTGTCGCGGGTCATCGTGAAGCTACAACGTAGCTCGACGTCGGATCCAGGAAGGGTTGGTGCGAGTTCTGCTCAACAGTTACGAATGGATGCGGTTTTGGAGGAGATGGAGTTTGGTGTTTTCGGTTGTGGAAATCATGTTGAAGATGGGAGTGCGGTGGTGTTCAAAGAGGTGGAAATGGTGTTCTGTTGGGTCACGGCATTTGTGAATTTGGGGAAGATGAGTTAAAATGGAGTGGGTTTTGTTTTGTGGAGTTGGGCCGTGAAACTAAGGGGTGAGGCCCGTTTAAATAAACTCTAGTTTATTTTGTTTTTAAATAATACATGAAATTGTAATGTTAATATCTCATACCTACGTTAACAGAATTTCACAAACTTGGATCCGTTGGGATCGCATGGACGAGAGCTCCACAATGGAACTGACTGGGAGTGGATCGAAGCTCGTTACAATTTGTTGAAAAATAAATTGTCCGTCTGAATCAAGCGATGGTTATCGTTATTAACGATGATCATCCAATGTGAGTAAAACTCACCAACTCTGTACAGTTCTATTTTTACAACATATTCTTAGAACTGTGAAATATTGTCTGTTTGACTGTTTGATTGAACTGCTAGTCAGTTAGTGGAAATTATATATATGTATATATATAAACCGTTAAATATTTATATGTGATTCTACTATCAGAATATCTCATATCAAAGTGAAATCGATGTTAATCGTATTGTCTAACATCTGTGATGCAGGGAAAAAGGTTGGAGGAATCCGACGGGATTCCTCAACATTTATTTTACCGTTTTTCATATATTGTGATATATGACATGATATATAATGTGTATGGATTATATGTGTTTGAATGATAGTGATCATTGTTATAGAGTTAATCAAATTGAATTAGCGAGTTGAGTTAATCAAATTGAATTAGCAAGTTAAGTTAAACTAAGTGAATTAGTTAAGTTAATCAAATTGAATTAGCAAGTTAAGTTAAACTAAGTGAATTAGTTAAGTTAATCAAATTGAATTAGAAAGTTAAGTTAAACTAAGTGAATTAGTTAAGTTAATCAAATTGAATTAGCAAGTTAAGTTAAACTAAGTGAATTGGTTAAGTTAATCAAAGTGAATTAGTCGAGTTAATCAAAGTGAACTAGTCAAGTTAATCAAAGTGATTAGTTCAAGTTAATCGAGATAAGTAAATCAAGTTAGGTTAATCGAGTTGAATTTATCAAGTCAAGTTAATCAATTGAGTTAGTCAAACCAAGTAAATCAAGTTAAGTTAATCGAAGTAAATCAAGTGGGTTAGCCAAGTGAGTTAATCAAATGAGTTAATCAAGTGTGTTAATCAAAGTGAGTTTAAATAAAATAAGAGTTAATCAATTAGAATTAATCGAATATTAGTTATTCGAATAAGAGTTAATCCAGATGAGTCGCCATTTAGCACGACTGCTAGCGGAATTCGCAGGGCTACAGATAGCCTACGGTGGTCGGATGTTTCCTGAGGGAATCAGGCGTAACCATTGTGATCGCTACGATCTAGAGTCAAGCTAATGGAGTTAATCGAATACTATTTATTCGAATAAGAGTTAATCAAATAGAGTTAAAGAAATAGAGTTAAGCAAAATTAGAAACTGACTGGAGATTAGTAAGTTGAATAGTTTTCGGAGTATCGATCTGATGTTGGTTTCGGCCTTCGGGGTTTATACTTGGGAAGTTGTTCTCTTATTAGTTTACAGTTAGAGTCTGATAGTTGTGGAATGGTAGTGATTGATGATTGATCAATGTTATTTCCAATTGGAAATAATATCGTTGTTTGCACACTTGTTTTCTTTGATAGTTAACTCACATACTATCGAAGTTTTTACCATTTAACGTTGTTAATATGGAGAGACCGGTTGGATTATTATCCAAAGAACCACTCTGTATTGGCATAAGCGTTGCGAATCATATATGCCAAAGATAATTGAAGACGGAGTAAAGTGCAAGGGCTGTCCTGTTTACAGAATAGTGCCTTCGGTTTGTCCAGTCCCAGGACAACTCGTATGGACGAAGGTCTGACAGAGTATATCTGGTAGATCACGTAATTTAATCATTTCAAACGTATTTATGTTGGTGGCGGAGGAATTCGTTTCTCTTAGCTTATACCCGTGGTATTTTTGGGAAAATCAATTTGTGATTTAGAGGGTATGACGATGTGACATTCTAAGTGAATGAAGATGTGGTATGTGAAAAGATAATCGTAGCTTCTAGCCTCACATCCGGTAAATGACAGAAATCGGGCAGGCAGCATGGCTAAGTCGGTCGCACCGAAGTAGGGTGTATAATCACCTATCTAGAGAATATTCATTTGCTTCTTTAATCTATCAATGTTGTCCCATATATATATATATACGGGGACGGTTGTTGATCCCAACCGTTGGTGATGTACATTCGATACACTCAAGCAAAATGAGTGGTCGGTCATGTGTGGCTGAGTTGCAAGATGTTCTTGTTGAACTCCAGTGTATCGTTCCTAGAGTACACTGATCGGAAGGTGGTTCCATACCTTGTCATAGTTGGAAATCCATTACCCAATACGTGCTTGCGGTTTTGATTGTATACTATATATGTAGAACGTGAGATGAAAGCGTTTCTGCTAGATGATTAATATATTGTGGCTGATAGACATTATTATAATATCAAAAGGTTTTTGATATAAAGATATTTTGGATTCTCATAAGGGATAAACCCGTTCCGTTATATGGCGTGGTCTTATGAGATATCGTTTACTTGTTCAAACTGTTTTAAACTGTTTTACTCATACCAGTCCCATGACTGACCCGAAATTTATTTTGTTTCCCTAAACTCTTGGGTGCCTAAATTTGTACGGACAGTCAAGTAGTCGGGATTTACAGATATACTTGAAGAGCTGGAGCAGGAGGCTTTAGGATCATATAGCTATAGTTTATTTCCGCTGTGTTGTAAGTGATGTACTCTGATAAGTGCTATTGTATACATAACTGTTATATTTCAAAGTTATGTTATATATTGTATGTTATTCGTTCCGCTGTGAGATTCGTGTTACTCTGATGATGCAAGTTCTTCTCTTCTTCTTCTATTCTAAGTTTCTATCTTATCTATCCTCACCCTCTAATTTCTTTCAATAATTACCGGGATTTTTCGATGTTTGGTTAGTCGTCATTGAGTTTATGTCGATAACCAAAGTCGCAAAAATCCGGGTCATTACAAAATCGAATCAAAACAATTCAGATGATCTGTATTCGTTGTATTTGAATATACGTGATAATAATAAAAAAATATTTTATTATCAGAGAATTTATTTGTTTAAATTTAAAATTTTATTATATCAATTTAATATGGTTATTTTATATATACGTTCGAAATAAATTTTACAGTCTATTCTGTTTAGTGCAGAATAGTATAATTACGTTGAAAGGACAGTCGGTACGCTAAATAGCATTCACAGTTTTTAATTATGAACCCCGGGATATTTATAATGGATAAGATCGAAATCAAATCAAATATCAAATCGATATCGTTTTGAAAAGGGAAAAAAATATCTTTAAGTCAAATCGAATTAAATTAAATTATATTTAAAATCTAAATCGTAATCTTTTTAAATTCTTTAAAAGGATTTTGCTGTGTACTACTGTCTCCCTCCTCCTTCTTTAAAACCGCGAGATCCTCCATCTCCTTTCTGATTTCATTTCTGTTCTCTAAAAAGGGTAGGTTCAACAAAATAAAATGGCAGCTCCATTCCTTTTCCCCAAATCTACGAGCGAGTTAAAAACCCACTCTCCCTTCTCATTCTGTTTGCAGCAACAAAGGAATCGAACCCGTTCATTTTCAATTCTTCAGCAAATGAAAATCAAAACGAGGGAAAATCGCGTTTCAATTCATGGGTTCCCTGAAGCTCGAAATCGTTCACGGAGCGCTCGCAATTTACAGATTGGCATCGACATCGGTTTGGCTAAGGCTTCAGAGAAGCTGTCGACGTTGGGATCTGGGTCGAGTTCGACCTAGAAGCTACCGCGATATGGGTAAGTTAGGGCACGGTGATTATTGGAGGTCACAGTGATCGATTGGAGTTAAGGCGATTAGCAGCAGCAGGAGTCTGGCGTGTATACGAGGAAGAAGAACATGGCTACGGGCGGTTTAGGTGCGGTGGAGTATCTCGATACTTCAGAGATGTTCGAAAGGGTTAGGTTATGCAGGGATTTGCAAGACGGAGGTTGTAAGGTTGAAAAAGGAAGAGGAATTTGTGTAGAGGAAGGCGGAGCTTGGTCGGGTGAGCTCCAATGAGTAGAGCTCCAGAGTTGTTAACAACAAGGATTTCAGGGCTTGGATTGTTAGCATTTTTCCTCGGCATTTTGGTCGATAATAGACCTGAGAGAGTGAGTGCAAGTTCATAATTTGGGATGATCGCAAAAAAAAAAGTAAAAAGGGTGTTGTTGGGAGGGTTCAGGTTGCTGAGTTTATATTCGGACATCATGTTTTAAACAGAAGAGTAAGGTAAAAATCATATTCTTCTGGAAATTTAAATTTAACATAGTAAATTGTTCTTTTAAATAATTAGGCAATTTATTTAAATCATTTTGTTCTTAGTTCATTAGTTAGGCGTATATATATATACCCTGTCTTATTAAGTAAGGGATATCATATTAAAGGTATGCGAGATTTTACCGAACAAAGTCAGACGAGAAATTTGTAGCTGAGGATTTCATTAGTTGGAATTAAATTTGATGTCAGAATGGATCAATCTAAAAATATAAGGTGAGTAAATCTCACTCACAGTTTTATATTCAAATTTATTTTTATCGTAAAAAAAATTGTTGGTTGCTTGGGTGCATGAATGAATTGTTGAATTATTGTGGTTATTGGAAATTTCCCGCAATACTATTAGCGGATGCCCGCAGTATCATTAGCGGATGACCCTACACCACGTATATAAGTGGATCCCCTTTTATACTGTGATATCCTGCCACGAAGCAGGATGGGTATTATTTCTATTGACTAACGTCTGTGGATGCAGGAAAAACAGGTTGGAGGGATCCAACTGGATTCCTCAAAAATATATTATTTGTTTGTTTGTTTGCTTGATTTCATTTATACTCATATATGACGTGTTAAAAATTAAATGATTGAAAATTGGATGATTTGATTGTTTAAATATCATTGGGCTAGGTGTTAATTTATTTAAAATATCATGGAAAGGATATTTGAGATTTAAAAGAAAAATTCTATTTTTAAATAGAATTTGAAATTTGAATGGAATAAAAATATTAACTTGTTTTGAAACATAAAACAAGCAGTTCCTTTATAAACGAAGTTTATAAATAGTTCTTTTATAACGAAGTTATAAATGAAGTGAAAAGAATTATCATTTGATAATTCAGAAATAAAAATACAAGTGTGAAATTGAAAAGGGGAAATCTATTTTCAAAAAAAATAGAAATATGATTTCAAAAGAAATTGAAATCGAGACTTGTTTAAAGAATGAATAAAGAAAATTCGATTAGAAATTGAATATAGAAAAATATAAAGGAATTCAAATATAGAATTCAAACAGATTGAAACGAGAATTTGAATATATAATTCAAATAGAAACATACTTTGAGTATAGAATTTAAAGAGTTAAAATGGAATTTGAAAATAAAATTCAAATAGAATTTGTATATAGAAAATTTAAATAGAATTTGAATACATTGAATTTGAATAGAATTTGAATATACAGAAATTTGAATTCAAAGGAATTCAAATAGAATTTGAATTCAAAGGAATTTAAATGGATTTGAAGAATGGGATTTCAAATGAAATTCAAATATAGAAATTTGAAAATAATGGAGTTTAAACATAGAATTTGAATAAGAGGAATTCAAATGGAATTTAAACTATGGAATTCGAGTAGAGAGTTCAAATGGAATTTTAAAATATGGAATTTGAATATATGGTTCAAATAGAAAATTCAAAGGGAATTTGAATATAGAAATTCAAATGGAGTTTGAATATATGAAATTCAAAGGAAATTCAAATATAGAATTTGAACGTAGAAATTCAAATGGAATTTGAATAAAGGAAATTCGAATGTAGGAACTCAAATAGAATTTGAAAAATAGAAGTGAATTGAAATTTGAATATAAAATTTCAAATAGAAGTGAAATAGATCGGAAACACTATGTTGAATTGGGAAAAATTGATTTGATATATTAAAAATATATTAGAATGAAGTTGAATTCATTTTAAACAAAGTAAAAACGTTTATATTTATAAAAATAATTAAAACGAACTCGCTGCAGCGCTGCAGTTCGTAAATTGGCGTTTCGAACTTCAAATGAGTATACAGAACTCAATTGAAGTCGGCATTCTTTGAAACAAGAAACGTTGGAACCGATTTGATAATAGTTTTCTAATGGAGGTGGAAAATCTGGATTTCGTCGAATAGATTTTGAGTTATGTCAAAATCAAATTTTTAGAAAAGCAGCGCCAAAATCGTTTTAAAACCATAATGCTTTAATTAAATAAATAAAGGGACTTTAAAGAAATAAAATCCGAATTGGCCATTAGAAAAAAGCCACACTAGGGATACAAAATAAATATGAACTCCAGTAAAGTAAGTGAAATGATTTTTGAAACAAAAATCAGATTTTTGGTTATTAAATAGATTTAACTAATTTTGAAGAAAAATTAGATAATGAGATTTTGAATTGATATTGGGCTTTGATTAAGTGAATTCGATTTGAAAATTTATATTTGAAATCGAAAAGGTAAATAGAATTGGAATTAGAATTCAATTTTGTATTGAGCAAGGTAAATATTTTGTTTGAACATGTTATGTTCAAACAAAGAAATGAAATAGGCAAAATAGCTAATTAAAGAATAAATGAGCGATACTAAATTCAAACGATTGGATTGCATTGAATCGAATTGAAAACAGGTGAGCATGTGTTAGACAGGTATGGGATAAAGTATATGAAGATTTTAATTTGTGCCCGACAAAAAGGTACATGTTTAAATTCCATATGAGGTTTTATGCGCCGTATCGGCAAGCCGCTTGGCTTTTTCTTTTTCTTTTTGATTGGTGAAGGCCATGGGAGGCTGTTTGAAATATCCCGAAGCTCCCGGTACAAGGGAGGTTATGGCGAATTTTTCCGGGAATTTAAGGAGTTAGAATATTTTTAAGAAATTTTGAAAGCTAGAAATAAATGTATCGAGATATATTGAATTCGATAAGGAAACGAAGTTAAAATAGAATATTTTTAACAAAAAGGGAAATCGATAGGCTGGTAGTAGAAAGAGAAACATATATACGTTAAAAATGAATAATTGGGTTTTATACTGTGTTTATTCGAGGTTAGTAGTTTTGCCGTTTTGAAGTTGAGGATGTTTTCAGTCAAGGTCTGAGAGGTAATTTTACCCCAACTTGATTGATTTCATTTTTAATTGATAAATAGCAGGATCCAGTCTCGAAGAGAAGTGTTTGAAAAAGAGTTAGTTGAATAAAATATTTTGGGTTGTTGTAACGATGTTTTACACAACATTCGTTTTAACCCAAGTGATAGAATTTTGGAAATATGAAAGTTAAATATTTCCTGAGTACAATTAAAGTAGTGGGGGAAAGAGATAAGTGATTGAAATTGTTTCAATTTCAAATAGAATATATTTTCTAAGTATAGAAAATAAAAGAAGGTGATATAGGGAAATGTTTTCCAACCAGCATAAGAGATCAATAAGATTACTGACAATATTTGGTTAACAAATATTAATAGAGAAATAGAGAAGTGAATAAATTAATGAAATATTTATTAACAGGCCCAGTGATTGATGGATGTTATGGATGAATGTTTGTTTATTTCTCTTCGATAGTTAAAGAACCGACTATCGAAGTGTTTGCCAATATCGTTGTCAATATGGAGAGACCGGTTGGATTATTATCCGAAGAACCACTCCGTATTGGCATAAGCGTTGCGAACCAAGTATGCTGAAGATAATCGAAGACAGAGTGAAGTGCAAGGACTTTTTCTATTAATACAAATTGTGCCTTCGGATTAATTCAGTCCCAGAACGAACATATATAGACGAATGTTTGACAAATTGTTTCCAATAATCTATTGGGTTGGTCTGTATAAAATATATATGGTTGCAACAGATTTATTCCCTTAGCATAACATCCAGAATATTTGTGCAAATCAATTAGTGATTAACGGATCTGACAATGTGACATTCAAAGTGATTGTGCTATCAATGAATGGAAAGTAGTCGTAGCCTCAGGCCTCAACAACCGGGAAATGACAAAAATCGGGCAGGCAGCATGGCTATGTGGGTCGCTCCCATTAGGATGTATAATCACCTATCTAGAGATTCATTTAATTTCTTATTCTATTCGATGTTGTCCCATTCGGGAAACGGTTGATGATCCCAACCGTTGGTGATATACATTCGATATACTCAAACGAAATGAGTGGTCGGTCATGTGTGGGCCGGGTTGCAAGATGTTCTTGTTGAACCCCAGTGTATCGTCTCTAGAGTACACTGATCAGAAGGTGGTTCCATACCTTGTCATGTTGGAAATCCAATCTCCAATAAGCGCCATGCGGTTTTTGATTTTATATTATATATGGAGCGTGAGATACAAGCGTTCCGCTAGATTGTTATTTATTTGATGTAGACATTATTATAATATCACTGGATTTGATATCAAAGTGTTTTGGGTTATAGTAAGGTAAAAACCGTTCATGTTTATGTGTGGGCTGGTCTTACTGTTATCTTTTCTTTTGAAAGGATTTTTAAGTTAAACAATTGGTTGGAGTTTACTCACACCAGTCCCATGACTGACCCAGAGTTTTATTTTGTTTTGTTTACCTAAACTCTTGGGTGCCCAAATTTGTACGGGCAGTCAAGTAGTCGGGATTTTACAGATTCACTTGGAAGAGCTGGAAGCAGGAGGCTTCACCAGTTAGCTATAGACTATCATATTTCCGCTGTGTATTCTGTTTGTATCTGGAAACATGTTTTTATAACTGTTCCAGGGATAACTGTTGTGCTCTGATGATGGTAGGTATATAAAGTTACTGATTTGTATTTCAAAAAGTTATGTTATATAATATATTTTATTCGTTCCGCTGTGAGATCTGTCTTCTTTGTCTTCTTCTATTCTAATATTCCTTTCTTTCTATTTCTCATCCTCTAACTTCTTTCTAATAATGATTCATATTTCTGTTCAATTTGGGTTGGACGTGTGGTGTTATTGGTCAACTCAGATAGTACGTATATGCGGGTCACTACAGTTGGTATCAGAGCTTAGGTTGAGCGAATACCTAGGCTTTGGTGGGATTGTGCTCATTAGAGATAGGGTCAGTAGCACCCTAGAATGAGTTGAGTGTATATATATACGAGGGAGCGTACTTGTTAATTGATATAAAAATTGTTTTATATTGTGTTGGCTAGTCTGTTGAGTGGATTATGAATTCTGATCGAACAGTGGGACGCCACAAAGTCGATAGGAATTTCTAAACACTTGAACAGAAGATTTAACACGATATTGTTTTAAAGTGGGTGAATGAAATTATTTTACCCAAAATTATATTTTGATATAGAAAGAATAATTTTTGAAATTATTATAATATATGGATGTGTTGGTTATTATTATTTCAATTAAATGAGATTATAAGAAATGAAATGGTTATATAGAACCAAATAGAATTTGTATACGAATAAAATATACAAATGGTATGAATTAAAATTGAATTCAAAACAGAATTCAGAATTTAAATCCTGGGAAGTTGGAAAAGTATTTTCTGAAGTATATTAAAATAATATAGCTTTGTTTTGGAAGGAATTTTTGAATAAAAATCATTTTTGAATGGATTCTGAAAGTGTTAAAGCACAGAACTCACTTCAGTGGCTGGGAAATAATTCTGATGATGATCGCGACATTATCAGTGTTCATTTTCGAGTATCTAAGTGATGGATTGCTACCTTAGAAAAGTTTTTGATGGAAATTTGTTTGAAGGAAAACAAAATGGTTTGAAAATTCAAATGTTTTGAATTTGAAAAGATTATAAATATATGTATATATATTTAAGTAATTTCAAAAGGATTTGAAATGAAAACCCTGGGATTTGGATTCTGGAAGTGGAATTTAGCTTAAGCTAGTTAAATGGATTGAAGTGAATCAATCGACTAGAATCAATTTGAATAGGTTTATTGGAATATAGGTTGGATATAAATGGATTGATCGTAGATCATTCGAATTAAATGAGGGAAAACCGAAAGTTTTGGTGGAACTAAAATTTGTTGAAATATAAAGAGGAGTTGAGTTTCAACATAAGTCAGATTTTGAAAAGTAATAGATTTGTACCATTTTTCCTACCTTAGCAATTTCGAGGACGAAATTATTTTAAGGGGGGAAGAATGTAACGACCCGGATTTTTAGATGATTTATTTTAAATATTTAGTATGGTTTTAAATATTGAATTTATAATATAAATGGTATTTTATTGGGTTATCGATTGAATAATCGAAATACGATTTATTTTGATAATCATCGTAATAAGAGAATTCAAAATAATTCTAATCGAAGTAAAAACCGAGTCAAAACAATTCAGATGATCAGTATTTGTTGTATATTAATATATGTGATAAAAAAAATTTATTATCAGGGAATTTATTTGTTTGAATTTAAAATTTTATTATATCAATTTAATATGGTTATTTTACATATACCTTCGAAATAAATTTTACAGTCTATTATGTTGAGTGCAGAATAGTGTAATTACGTTGAAACGACAGTCGGTACGCTAAATAGCGGTTCACGGTTTTTAATTATGAACCCCGGGATATTTATAATGGATAAGATCGAAATCAAATCAAAAATCAAATCAATATCGTTTTAAAAAGGGGAAAAAATCTCTTTAAGTCAAATCGAATTAAATTAAATTATATTTAAAATCTAAATCATAATCTTTTTAAAAGGATTTTGCTGTGTACTACTGTCTCCCTCCTCCTTCTTTAAAACTGCGACATCCTCCATCTCCTTTCTGATTTCATTTCTGTTCTCTAAAAAGGGTAGCTTCAACAAAATAAAATGGCAACTCCATTCCTTTTCCCCAAACCAACGAGCGAGTTAAAACCCCACTCTCCCTTCTCATTCTGTTTGCAGCAACAAAGGAATCGAACCCGTTCATTTTCAATTCTTCAGCAAATGAAAATCAAAAAGAGGGAAAATCGCATTTCAATTCATGGGTTCCCTGAAGCTCGAAATCATTCACGGAGCGCACGCAATTTACAAAAAGGCATCGACATCGGTTTGGCTAAGGCTTCAGAGAAGCTGTCGACGTTGGGATCTGGGCCGAGTACGACCTAGAAGCTACCGCGATAGGGGGAAGTTAGGGCATGATGATTATTGGAGTTCATGGTGATTGATTGGAGTTAAGGCGATTAGCAGCAGCAGGAGTCTGGCGTGTATACGAGGAAGAAGAACATGGGTACGGGCGGTTTTGGTGCGGTGGAATATCTCGATACTTCAGAGATGTTCGAAAGGGTTAGGTTATGCAGGGCTTTGCAAGACGGAGGTTGTAAGGTTGAAAAAGGAAGAGGAATTTATGCAGAGGAAGGCGGAGCTTGGTCGGGTGAGCTCCAATCAGTAGAGATTCCACAGTTGTTAACAACAAGGATTTCAGGGCTTGGATTGTTAGCATTTTTCCTCGGCATTTTGGTCGATAATAGACCTGAGATAGTGAGTGCAAGTTCATAATTTAGGGTGATCGCAAAAAAAAAGTAAAAAGGGTGTTGTTGGGAGGGTTCAGGTTGCTGAGTTTATATTCGGACATCATGTTTTAAACAGAAGAGTAAGGTAAAAATCATATTCTTCTGGAAATTTAAATTTAACATAGTAAATTGTTCTTTTAAATAATTAGGCAATTTATTTAAATCGTTTTGTTCTTAGTTCATTAGTTAGGCGTATATATATATACCCAGTCTTATTAACTAAGGAATACCATATTAAAGGTATGCGAGATTTTTCCGAACAAAGTCAGACGAGAAATTTGTAGCTGAGGATTTCATAAGCTGGAATTAAATTTGATGTCAGAATGGATCAATCTAAAAATATAAGGTGAGTAAATCTCACTCACAGTTTTATATTCAAATTTATTTTTATCGTAAAAAAATTGTTGGTTGCTTGGGTGCATGAATGAATTGTTGAATTATTGTGGTTATTGGATATTTCCCGCAATACTATTTGCGGATGCCCGCAGTATCATTAGCGGATGAGCCTACGCCACGTATATAAGTGGATCCCCTTTTATACCGCGATATCCTGCCACGAAGCAGGATGGGTATTATTTCTATTGACTAACGTCTGTGGATGCAGGAAAAACAGGTTGGAGGGATCCAACTGGATTCCTCAAAAATATATTATTTGTTTGTTTGTTTGCTTGATTTCATATATACTCATATATGACGTGTTAAAAATTAAATGATTGAAAATTGGATGATTTGATTGTTTAAATATCACTGGGCTAGGTGTTAATTTATTTAAAATATCGTGGAAAGGATATTTGAGATTTAAAGGAAAAATTCTATTTTTAAATAGAATTTGAAATTTGAATGGAATAAAAATATTAACTTGTTTTGAAACATAAAACAAGTAGTTCCTTTATAGACGAAGTTTATAAATAGTTCTTTTATAACGAAGTTATAAATGAAGTGAAAAGAATTATCATTTGATAATTCAGAAATAAAAATACAAGTGTGAAATTTAAAAGGGGAAATCTATTTTTAAAAAACAATAGAAATATCGATTTCAAAAGAAATTGAAATCGAGACTTGTTTAAAGAATGAATAAAGAAAATTCGAATAGAAATTGAATATAGAAAAATATAAAGGAAATCAAATATAGAATTCAAACATATTGAAACGAGAATCTGAATATAGAATTCAAATAGAAACAGACTTTGAGTATAGAAATTAAATAGTTAAAATGGAATTTGAAAATAAAATTCAAATAGAATTTGTATATAGAAAATTTAAATAGAATTTGAATATATTGAATTTGAATAGAATTTGAATATACAGAAATTTGAATTCAAAGGAATTCAAATAGAATTTGAATTCAAAGGAATTCAAATGGATTTGAAGAAAGGGAGTTCAAATGAAATTCAAATATAGAAATTTTAAAATAATGGAGTTTAAACATAGAATTTGAATAAGAGGAATTCAAATGGAATTTAAACTATGGAATTCGAGTAGAGAATTCAAATGGAATTTTAAAATATGGAATTTGAATATAGGGTTCAAATAGAAAATTCAAATGGAATTTGAATATAGAAATTCAAATGGAGTTTGAATATATGAAATTCAAAGGAAATTCAAATATAGAATTTGAACGTAGAAATTCAAATGGAATTTGAATAAAGGAAATTCGAATATAGGAACTCAAATAGAATTTTAAAAATAGAAGTGAATTGAAATTTGAATATAGAATTTCAAATAGAAGTGAAATAGATCGGAAACACTATGTTGAATTGGGAAAAATTGATTTGATATATTAAAAATATATTAGAATGAAGTTGAATTCATTTTAAACGATGTTAAAACGGTTATATTTATAAATATAATTAAAACGAACTCGCCGCAGCGCTGCAGTTTGTAAATTGGTGTTTCTAACTTCAATTGAGTATACAGAACTCAATTGAAGTCGGCATTCTTTGAAACAAGAAACGTCGGAACCGATTTGATAATAGTTTTCTAATAGAGGAGGAAAATCTGGATTTCGTCGAATAGAATTTGAGTTATGTCAAAATCAAATTTTTAGAAAAGCAGCGCCAAAATCGTTTTAAAACCATAATGCTTTAATTAAATAAATAAAGGGATTTTAAAGAAATAAAATCCGAATTGGCCATTAGAAAAAAGCCACACTAGGGATATAAAATAAATATGAACTCCAGTAAAGTAAGTGAAATGATTTTTGAAACAAAAATCAGATTTTTGGCTATTAAATAGATTTAACTAATTTTGAAGAAAAATTAGATAATGAGATTTTGAATTGATATTGTGCTTTGATTAAGTGAATTCGATTTGAAAATTTATATTTGAAATCGAAAAGGTAACTAGAATTGGAATTAGAATTTAATTTTGTATTGAGCAAGTTAAATATTTTGTTTGAACATGTTATGTTCAAACAAAGAAATGAAATAGGCAAAATAGCTAATTAAAGAATAAATGAGCGATACTAAATTCAAACGACTGGATTGCGTTGAATAGAATTGAAAACAGGTGAGCATGTGTTAGACGGGTATGGGATAAGGTATATGAAGATTTTAATTTGTGCCCGACCAAAAGGTACATGTTTAAATTCCATATGAGGTTTTATGCGCCGTATCGGCAAGCCGCTTGGCCTTTTCTTTTTCTTTTGGATTGGTAAAGGCCATCGGAGGCTGTTTGAAATATCCCGAAGCTCCCGGTACAAGAGAGGTTATGGCGAATTTTTCCGGGAATTTAAGGAGTTAGAATGTTTTTAAGAAATTTTGATAGCTAGAAATAAATGTATCGAGATATATTGAATTCGATAAGGAAACGAAGTTAAAATAGAATATTTTTAACAAAAAGGGAAATCGATAGGCTGGTAGTAGAAAGAGAAACATATATACGTTAAAAATGAATAATTGGGTTTTATAGTGTGTTTATTTGAGGTTAGTGGTTTTGCTATTTTGAAGTTGAGGATGTTTTCAGTCAAGGTCTGAGAAGTAATTTTACCCTAACTTGATTGATTTCATTTTTTATTGATAAATAGCAGGATCCAGTATCGAAGAGAAGTGTTTGAAAAAGAGTTAGTTGAATAAAATATTTTGGGTTGTTGTAACGATGTTTTACACTACATTCGTTTTAACCCAAGTGATAGAATTTTGGAAATATGAAAGTTAAAAATTTCCTGAGTACAATTAAAGTAGTGGGGGAATGAGATAAGTGATTGAAATTGTTTCAATTTCAAATAGAATATATTTTCTAAGTATAGAAAATAAAAGAAGGTGATATAGGGAAATTTTTTCCAACCAGCATAAGAGATCAATAAGATTACTGACAATATTTGGTTAACAAATATTAATAGAGAAATAGAGAAGTGAATAAATTAATGAAATATTAATTAACAGGCCCAGTGATTGATGGATGTTATGGATGAATGTTTGTTTATTTCTCTTCGATAGTTAATGAACCGACTATCGAAGTGTTTGCCAATATCGTTGTCAATATGGAGAGACCGGTTGGATTATTATCCGAAGAACCACTCCGTATTGGTGTAAGCGTTGCGAACCAAGTATGCTGAAGATAATCGAAGACGGAGTGAAGTGCAAGGACTTTTTCTACTAATAGAAATTGTGCCTTCGGTTTCGTTTAGTCCCAGAACGAACATATATGGACGAATGTCTGACAAAGTATTTCCAATAATCTAATGGGTTGGTCTGTATAAAATATATATGGTTGCAGCGGATTTATTCCCTTAGCATAACATCTAGAATATTTGTGCAACTCAATTAGTGATTAACGGATCTGACAATGTGACATTCAAAGTGATTGTGCTATCAATGAATGGAAAGTAGTCGTAGCCTCAGGCCTCAACAACCGGGAAATGACAAAAATCGGGAAGGCTACATGGCTATGTGGGTCGCTCCCATTAGGATGTATAATCACCTATCTAGAGATTCATTTAATTTCTTATTCTATTCGATGTTGTCCCATTCGGGAAACGGTTGCTGATCCCAACCGTTGGTGATATACATTCGATATACTCAAGCGAAATGAGTGGTCAGTCATGTGTGGGCTGGGTTGCAAGATGTTCTTGTTGAACCCCAGTGTATCGTCTCTAGAGTACACTGATCGGAAGGTGGTTCCATACCTTGTCATGTTGGAAATCCAATCACCAATAAGCGCCATGCGGTTTTTGATTTTATATTATATATGGAGCGTGAGATGCAAGCGTTCCGCTAGATTGTTATTTATTTGATGTAGACATTATTATAATATCACTGGATTTGATATCAAAGTGTTTTGGGTTATAGTAAGGTAAAAACCGTTCATGTTTTTGTGTGGGCTGGTCTTACTATTATCTTTTCTTTTGAAAGGATTGTTAAGTTAAACAATTGGTTGGAGTTTACTCACACCAGTCCCATGACTGACGCAGAGTTTTATTTTGTTTTGTTTACCTAAACTCTTGGGTGCCCAAATTTGTACGGGCAGTCAAGTAGTCGGGATTTTACAGATTCACTTGGAAGAGCTGGAAGCAGGAGGCTTCACCAGTTAGCTAAAGACAATCATATTTCCGGTGTGTATTGTGTTTGTATCTGGAAACATGTATTTATAACTGTTCCAGGGATAACTATTGTGCTCTGATGATGGTAGTTATATAAAGTTACTGATTTGTATTTCAAAAAGTTATGTTATATAATATATTTTATTCGTTCCGCTGTGAGATCTATCTTCTTTGTCTTCTTCTATTCTAATATTCCTTTCTTTCTATTTCTCATCCTCTAACTTCTTTCTAATAATCATTCATATTTCTGTGCAATTTGGGTTGGACGTGTGGTGTTATTGGTCAACTCAGATAGTACGGATTTGTGGGCCACTACATTACGGTACTATATATGCTATAGGAATATAAAAAAGTGTTAAGGGAGATATGGGTAATGCCTTAATGTTATTTTGATACTTTACTTTACTGAATGCCACTATTGTATATAGTGTATACTATATATTATATAGTTTAATGGATCCTTAGGAGATGAAAAAATCCCGTAACATCTCTTAGGTTATTACACTCACTATCACATTGGATATGAGATCCAATTACCATATGCATCTGTGACGTCATGACACTTATATTTTTACATGGTTTTGATTTTGACTGACATGAGGATATTTTAGTTCTTATTCGAGTGTCTTTTCTCTTTTCATTTATACTCGGGTCAGCCTGAGTTTTTCAGTTAGTGAAGACCACATTATATTGGAGGATGAAGGTATAGTTTGGGTATATTATCCATTATATTCCCACTACATCATTTCTATTCCATTGTATTATTGTATTATATCTATGTATAACTCTAATAATTCTTGTAAAGTATAAACGTATATTTTAAAAACTTAATAAATTGATATTTGATCATTATATTTTGTCCTTCTGTTGTGAGATTCTCTGAACATTTTTATTCTGTCATTCTTTTCCTTATATTTACCCCAATAAATTTCTGTTTTTTGGATTTGTTTGGGTCAACATGTGTGGATTATTGTCGACTTGAACGGTTAAAAATGCAGATTTATACAGTTGGTATCAAAGCTTTGGTTTAGCGATAACGTCAACTCTGTTCGGGGTTATCTCATTTGAAATAGGATAATGATAACCTAGAATGAGTTTGTGTGTATATGAGAAGGCATTCTTGAAATTTTATATAAAAGTGGTTTTATATTCTGGTAATTCGTCCCATTAAGTATTTACGAATTTTGGGCGATACTTGGGACGCCAACGCATTGATAGAGATTTCTAAACACCCGGATAGGGCAGACCGACACAATATTGTTTTAGATTATATTATAAATGACTATTTTGGAAATTATAAACCTGATTGTGTTGGTTATTAAGAGATGATAATATTAGATTATCATCGTTAATTGTTCGACTAGTCATTAATTCAAACTAGTGACTAATCATTGACTATAAGAAAACGAGTCCTCAGAAATATGATTGGTAATAAAATAAAGTTGGAAAACATTGGATTTAAGAATAGGATTTGAGAATGTGAATTTGATTATTTTTTAAGAGTCATTTGCAATTTTTTTGAAAAATATTATTATTTTACTAAAGAATGTTTGAATAGAGATTATTTTCAAATGACTGTAAAGGAAATAAGTGAATATTCCCTCTTGTCTTTGGGAAATGACTTCGGTGATGAGTGCACACATCATCAACATTTATTTTCGAGAGCCTGGCTGTGGGAGACCGCTTAGAAACTTTTTATACCTTGTTTTGGAAAAACTTAATTTTATTGAATCTTTTAAAGTTATTGTTTGATGAGAAAAAGGTATAGGTATATATTCTTTCTGTAACACGCCAAAATATAATACGCTATAACCCTGATAAATATTCAGAATTAACTGAAACCGACATTGCCATTGCATTCATCTTGGAATCTAGTTCAGATAGGCCCTAAGTTTGCGTAAAACAGACAATGTATGAAGAAGATAGGGGCTCTAGAAGTTAGTATACATATATGAAGCTTATGTGTAAATAAATAAAACAAAAACAAGTCAAAACAATTCCAACGAACAAGCGAGCAAAAGGAGCGGCAGAGAGATCCGTTATGGGTCGACCCCCACTGGCCTGGGTTGAACCATAATTCAACTCAATAAAGGTTGGGTCGACCATAGGGTAGACCCAGTGGTAGGTGGTCGACCCATATAGATCCGGCTGAATTCTGAGCTCTGTACCCAGATGATTTTGTGTCTCTGTTCATGTTGACTCAGTATGACATGTACGTTTAAGATTTAAAATCTAGATCTAAAGGTTGGTTTTAATTTTATAACTCTATAAATAGATAACCTCCTTCATAGCCAATCCATACGAATTCTTCACCTCTTACTCCGCCTCTTAATTATTCTGAAAAATATATGCATAATGGGGAATGGTACAAGAGACTAGATTAAACAGAAGCAACATCAATCGAGACATGCATACAACATGGATCTGATTTGTACTAGAATTGTTGTAGCCATGTGCTATATACATATTTATCTCCACCAAGACTCACTATGAGTTACGGTTATAGATCTGATTTCGTTAGGCCTTGAATATGATAGTTAAAAGAAACTAGCTTGGATTTACAGTAAAATAAATATACCTGATTCATTGTCATCACCTATGCCATTGTAATCTATTATACATATGTGTTATTGTTAGTTAAACAAACTATGCATATGCATGTGATGTTAATAACACAAGTCATACATGTATATGATGTTACAAGTTATATACATGCCTATAATGTTAATTAGATAAGTCATATACATGCCTGTGATGTTGGACAAATAACAAGTAAAATATTTCTATCTTCCTTTTCCCATTTTCTATGATTATTTCCAGTCCTATATGCCTATGTGGTTCTACTCCTCCCTCTATTTTGTATTTTATTTTATGCTAATCCTGGTCCTTTAGAAGCCTAGGTTATAACCAAATAAGGTATACTTATAATTGAGGCAATAATGAGATGACATAAAAAGGAAGTTAGGCATATTGATTAATTGGGACTGATTGAATATACACATGTTGGGCTTGCAGTAATGTGTATACGCTATAAATTGGTAAACTTGTGTATGTTATAAATTGGGGAAAAGGATAACTATACATGTATAGACTCGTTATAGACAATTGCTGTAAATGGACCTTATGTATGAACCTGTAACTTGGGAATATAGTTAATAAATAGTATGCATAAGGAATAGATATGTTAAATTTGACTTAAACGGACATTAAGTAAATGACATGTTAAGAATAAGGTTGTATATACATGACATTACAACCAGACTTATTAATAAAATCCGAACCTGTTTAGTTGAATATTAATAAGCAAAGTGGTTCCCCGTCTGATGTTGTATCAAGTTTTGGGAACTCTTAAACCCTAGATTTTTGGGGACACAAGCTTAGGGTTTTTTTGCTTGTGTCAATCTGCTGTTTGGAATCCATATCAGTTAGTGTCCTTGTTTAGTATCTTATTAGAAGGGGCCTCACACTAGGTAGGGGCCAGGGAACGCTTTATTGAACTTGATAGTAAGAGGTTCACATGGCGTGGTTACGAGCATGTTCTGGCAGAATCATTAGCGTGAATGAGTCCGACTGGGGAAAATAGGACGCTATAACACCTATGGATATTACTGTGTTTTATAAGTCGTTGGGTTAGGGATTAATACACCCTACTATCGGGGGTAACGCAGGATATTAAGGTAATAGGGAGCTGATCGCTTAGGTAGTAATTAGGGTACCACTAATCCTGATGTTATGTAATTAGGTCAACACCTAATCCTATTATGTAATTAGGGTACACATAATCCTGTTGTTAATTTTGAAATACATAATCCTATTGAACTTGTATACTAGTACTAGTACAGACTAGGATTTGAAATATGAAACGTGTATGTCCATACATATATGGTTTTAGATATAAAAGTGAAGCCTTAACCGATCATAAGTTTATTTCTTTTATCCGGTCCGTATTGCTATTCTGTTTAGATTATCTGTTGTAAAACCATATTGTTCTTATCCATTTTTATTTAGCTATCTTGTCATTTCTAATTCTTGCATATTTGTCAATCACTAGAACTCGCTATACTTTGTGTCTCACTTTTTCTTTCGCCTCTTTCTTCCTTTCCCACCAGGTTCCTAGAGTGGTGGTACTGAGCAGTAACTAGGATATCGCTTCAACTTGGACTTGAATTGAAATGTATCGGTTTGATCTGCTTTCCACTTTAGTTTGGCTTATGCTATGGGATATGACTTTATGTACTTTGGTATTTTATTTTCTGTATTGGCTTGAAAGATAGATTTGAAATAGTTTGTTGGTTGTAACTGGTTTTAACATATTTCTGAGACTATGCTTTGCTTCTATTATATTAAAGTTTAAAATTTTACCACTGCTTATTTTATCTGTCTTTTATATTCTCTGTAATGATTGCTTATTGCGCTTCACGGAACTTAACGAATTCTCATATGAGTGGTGTTGATGAATGTAGGGTGTCACATTTGGTATCAGAGCTGAAGGTTTCATGATCAAAAAAAGAATTTTTAAAAGTTGGATTTAGAAGCAAAGTATTTATAATGAAAAATCTGTTTTTGAAAAACATATCCCCTCAAGCTATAGTCGATAATCTCTTGATCTTTTGTTTAATCCTTTTTCCTTTCTTTTCAGCATGTTTGGAGAACCTAATCATCCCGAGGGCATTCAGATACCGGCTTGGTTCCATAGATATCTTGATCTACAGCACCTGCCGGAGGCTAAGGAGATGCCCCTCTCCAAGATGCAGCCTTTGTTCCTCCACCACTACGAGATGATAATTTCTCTAAGATATACAAGGACCTCCTAGCTATGAGAGGAAAACCATTCCGTGGAACTGAAAGCTTTCTGCAAGCACGGAATTGGCTACGCGAGACAGAGAACTTATTTGGACTTTTTGAGGTCGATGGCCAAAGGAAAATACAACTGGGTGCATGGCAACTTTAAGATGAGGCTTCCAATTGGTGGGAAGTAACACAAGCTGGACTACCTGTGGTGAAATGGGATGATTTCAGGCAAAGGTTCGAGATGAGATTCTTATCTTAGGCTGAGAAGGGATTACGACTGGAAAGGTTCTTAGCTTTAAAACAAGGAGACATTCCAGCAAAGGAATATGTGAATAAGTTTAATCAACTATCTAGGTTTGGACCCGAGTTGGTGAATACTCCCCTCAAGAAGGCTCTTAGGTTTGCAAGAGGATTGAATTAGCCTCTCCAAGGACTTTCTTTGTCTCACATACCAATGTGGGGCAACTTTTAAAAGGCTAGTTGATATGGCACTCATGCATGAAGATGGTAAGTAAGAAAAGAAAGAAAACAAGATTGAGGAAACACAAGCGAAGGGAAAAAAGCACAAATATTGGTCCAAGAAAGAAAAGCAACAAAAGAAAGGTGGAAAACCCGACAAAGCCCAAATCAAAAAGGAGGTAAAGTGTCATGGTTGTGATAGTATGGGTCATTTTGTAAAAGACTGCATAAAGACCAATGGAGCTTGCTTTAATTGTGGACAGATGGGACACTTCACTAAGAATTGCCCTAATAAGAAAAGGCAAAGGGCAGGAATTTCTGGACAATTGCATGCTTTGGAAGCAAGTAGACCCGATTGAGGCAGGAAAGTCACGGTTAAAGGTTTGATTTCACTTTTTGACTATCCTATTCAAACACTGTTTGACTATGGTGCTTCACACTCATTTATATCCACTTCTTAAGTTGATAGTCTGCACCTAAATACTAGTATAGTCTCTGAACCTGTAATAGTCTCAAATCCCATAAAAGGATCAGCTCATTTATATATGTGGTGTAGGGTTTTGAAAAGTTATATTTTGGACTGCTAATTTTAATGCGACGCATATGCACTAGGCTTTTTGGGCTATGGTTTGATTCTAAGCATGGATTGGCTAGCCATGTATGGTGCCATCCTTGATTTTGAAAAGAGAGTGGTTAGAATTCTTTCCTGTCATGGTAGGACTCTCAAAATTTTCCTACGATCCACTAGGGTCGGTAATGCTCAGCTTTCTTGAATCATTTGATACTTCTGTTAATAAAACGACCTTGCAATTAGAGATTGGTAGCAATTTTCGGTTGAAAGCCATAGTAAAAATACAGCAGTGGATCACACTACCGCTACAGGCCACTAAGAAGAGAACGAGAATTGTTGAAACTAGCAAGATCAATTAGCTTAATAACTTGCGATCTCTGCCCATAGTTAGAGACTTACCAGATGTTTTCGAGGAGGTTAAGGGACTACCTCCAAACCATGACACAAACTTCCGGATTTACTAGTGTGCGACATGGCTCCAAGGGAAAGGAGGGAGCTCAGTAAGCAAGTAGGGGAGCTATTCGAGAAGGATTTTATTAGCTGAAGCATTTCAGAATGGGGTGCTCCAGTCCTCTTCGCAACTAAGGCGGACGGATCATTTCATCTATGTGTGGAGTATAGGGAGCTGAATAAGCTCACTAAGAAGAATAGGCACCCACTATGAAGGATCGATGACCTGTTTGATCAGTTGGTTGGGGCGTCTATTTTCTTGCAGATGGATCTGGCCAAAGGGTTTCATCAGTTAAGAGTGGTAGAAGACAACATTGATAAGACTGCATTCAGAACTCCGGATGGCTTCTTTGAATGGTTGGTTATGCCTTTTGGGCTAACAAATGCACCTGTCTGTTTTGTGGACTTGATGAATATGGTATTTAGGGAGTTGCTGAACAAGTTTGTAGTGGTCTTTATGGATGACATCCTTATCTTTTCAAAGAACGAGGAGGAGCATGCCCAACACTTAGGGGAAGTTCTGCATGCCCTTAGGTCACATCAACTTAAGGCGAAGTTTTCTAAGCGTCACTTTCGGATAAAGGAAGTAAGGTTCCAAGGGCATGTGTCTCAAAGGACGGGATAGCTGTGGATCCCTCGAAAATCGTTGCAGTTCAAGATTGAAGAGCTCCAAAGAATACAGTGGAAGTGAGAAGTTTCCTAGGGTTGGTGGGATACTTTAGAAAGTTTATCAGAGATTTCGCAAGTGTATCAGCCCCGTGAGACGACCTGAACTTCCCCGTGAAGGAAAGCATGGATAGAATTGAGGACAAGACAAAATAGAACGCATACGGAAGAACATTTCATTGTTATTACAACAATGCATCAGATTACAAGAATATACAGAGTATAAATGAATATTACACAGAAATATCAGAGATTTAAATTACATTTAAATACATAGCAGCGGAAAATAATACAATACACAACTAGAAGGGGATATACGGATACAAAGCTTTCCGGATATTGTTCCAGCTGTAAACCAGGATCCTGCGAATATAAATCTGCAAAACCAAAACTACTAGCTGCCCATGTCAAAATAAGGGCACCCAGAGTTTAGGTTAAAGCAATAAACTCCAGGTCAGTCATGTGACTGGTGTGAGAACTAAAACAGTTAATCTTTATTTTTAAAGCTAGGTAAATCAAGGGACCACGCCGTATAACACGGAATGGGTTTCCTCCCAAGAATACCAGTGCATAAAACAACAGCGCAATGCTAAATAAAGAACAATGAAGCTATTATAAGACCCAGTTCCCATCACACAATGCAATCACAAGCCGGAGGATAGGGTTTTTACCTTATAATAGCCAAGAATGCTTGATACGTTGAAAACAAATCATTTGATACTATTATAAGTGCATAGTATATAAAACAACTTCAAATCATAAGTATCAATCATAGGCGGCATAAGTGCCCCATCCCACTATGTCGCCATATATAGGTTTACAAATAAAACCGCAAAGTCACGTATTTGGAAATTGGATTTCCATCTATGAACCGAGGCAAAAGATAGTCCTCAACCGATTCGAGACGCTCTAGCCCGTCCCTCAGGAACAGCCGCAACTGCCCCCTGGATCCTCAGGGCCGATCCACCGATGTGGATTATTATGCCTGAACACTACGTCTCCCCACCCTATGGGGTGTAAGTCTGGTCCGTCTGCCGACCAGAATGCATCGGCCGAAACCGATATAACCGAGGCGCCTCGCAATAGCAACAACCACATAAGTCAAACTCGTCATGGCGTGTAAAACCACTGACGCCACTTCTAGCTAGAAAGAAACGCATGCCCTCCCTGACGTCCGTCTCCCGTTTTTGGTTCATACCGGGTGTGAAACTCGCGAGGTAAACGTTACACAAAGCTACGCCACAAAGGCCGTGCTTTGATCATCACCACAAGACTTTGCTTTTCAACAGAAGCCTCGATCAATTGCCACTTAGGCATGCCACACAAGCAATTCACTCCATGCGTTTGATATCCATCAATATATAACCCCTGAGCTCGTACGTCTCAGAGAAGGGCGTTAAGCAAGAGAATAAATTCTCCGCCGCCAAACAGATATATATTTAATAGAGATCAATCACACGGACTAAAATCCAATGTCAGACACACAGTCCATTTACAAGTCCGTTCTGGGTCGGAACGAAACCGGAGGCACCTAGTACCCCGCATATCCATCGATCTCCAAGTACGTCTGGACGATCACCAACTGTTTCCATCTTCTTGGGTGTACAGTCCAATCAAGATCATCAGTAATCACCCAAACGACGTGAAGACTTCCGGTCTTCGACCACCGTCTTCATCTTCGACTTATCGTCGTATCAGTTATTCAGAATGGGATAAACCCGGTCTTTCTGAATAACTCGCGTATATATTGTAAAAGTGTTACACAAACACAACATACGCCTCATTCCAATTCATCAGTCACTAACCGTAAATTAATCAAGAGAATAATTCCCCAAATATTAACCCCGAAGGTCGAAACCAACATCAGATCAATATCCAGAAAACCATTCTGCTTGGCTAACCGACAGTTAGTTTCTAAATTTCACATTCATAGGGAAAGGTTCCCATTAATTTTATCCAAGATAAATCATTAAAATTTATTCTCAAATCTTCTTTTGAATTTCGATTCAACTAGTCGGGATTAACGAACCTTACCGAAATAATCGTTTGTTTTAATTTCCCAATCCCAACCTATTCATCCCATGAAGTAAAGCTGGTAATACTTCATATCTAACACCACGGTGTTATCGGTAAATTCAATTACCATTTCACATTCAAATCTAATTAAAGATTTAACTATCGCCTGGAGCAAAACTGGTGGTACTCCATTTTCGATCTTTTCAATCTAATTAAAGATTCATTAAAACTCCACTTAGTTTTAATCTTTAACTGGGTTAAAGAATCAGTGTCATTTAAAAACACAGTTCACGATAAACCCAAAATCACATTCATTAATCATCGGGTTAAAGAACGAGTGTTGTTTAAAACACTGTTCACGATAAACCCAAAAATCAATATCAATTCAATTCCAATTAAATATTATTTAATTGGTACACTTCATTAAATCTAAATAAAAAGATTTAATCTTTTCTCAACTGGGTTCAAGAACAGTGTTAGTGAAGACACCATTCACGACAAACCCAAATCACATTTGATATTCAATATAAGGCTCTGAATAGAAAATATATCGGCTTATATTCAATATCAAATTCTACGATTAACAAATGTCGTATTGGAAATAAAGATATAAATATATATCTTTCAAATTTCCATAACAACATCCGTATAATCACGAATTCCAACATCGAAATATTCCGAAGACAATCTCGATTCAATTCCACTCCAATGCAATCATTGGAAATTCTGGTTATTTTTAAAACCCTTTCGAATTCAATTTATTTATTTAAAAATAAATAGAATTATAATTCTAGTTCAAAACTAGTTTACTTCGATAAAAATCTATTTTTAGCTTTTCAAATATGGAGTTTTTCATCCCAATTCTTCTCAAACCATTTCTTATGATTTTACACAAATTATTACTATTTTTAACAATTTTATCAAGGCCCGTACAGTCGATTTCCATCAACGGCCATCGAACTGCACTTACAACGACCTTTTTCAAATTTGATTTGGACATAATTCCAAATCCAACCGTTAGATTTTGAATTTCTAATATTCGTTAGAAAGCTCTTTTCGATACGAACCCAACAGTTCCGATTTTAGGAGAATCCGACGGTCGGATCTCCCGTAATGTCCGTTTGAAATAAATGGTCGAAATTCACGAACTGCCGCGGCGCGGTGCGTTCTATTCAGGCCATTATATTATATATATAATATATATAATATATATTTCGTCGATTTCTATTTAAAACGAATTTTATAAATAGTTTTGAATTCGTTTCAAAAACATTTTCAACTTCCATTTCAATTCAAATCAAAATTGAATTCTTCTTTATAAATTCGTTTTAAAATTCATTTCTATTCAATTCAAATTTCAATTCAATTTGAATTCATTTCAATTTGCTTTCAATTCAATTTGAATTCATTTTATATTCAATTCATTTCGAAATCGTTTTCAATTCATTTCGAAATCGTTTTCAATTCAATTCATTTCGAAATCGTTTTCAATTCATTTCATTTCGAAATCGTTTTCAATTCATTTCATTTCGAAATCGTTTTAAATTCATTTCATTTCGAAATCGTTTTCAATTCATTTCATTTCGAAATCGTTTTATATTCAATTCATTTCGAAATCGTTTTCAATTCAATTCATTTCGAAATGAAAAAAATCGATATAAATATCGTTCACGTCAAAATGGCGTCAATCTAATCAACACGGCTTCATAAATTTCTATTTTCAAATATTCTATTTCAAATATTTCTTTTTCAAAATAGTTGTTATTATCAAAATATTTCGTTCAACACATGACCAATCTCAATGGATGAGTACTGTCAACACATGAACCTTTATTTTATATTGATAAAGATGTAAATTTTATTACTAAAATATTTCGTTCAACACATGACCAATCTGAATGGATGAGTACTGTCAACACATGAACCTTTATTTTATATTGATAAAGATGTAAATTTTATTACTAAAATATTTCGTTCAACACATGACCAATCTCAATGGATGAGTACTGTCAACACATGAACCTTTATTTTATATTGATAAAGATGTAGATTTTATTACTAAAATATTTCGTTCAACACATGACCAGTCTCAATGGATGAGTACTGTCAACACATGAACCTTTATTTTATATTGATAAAGATGTAAATTTTATTACTAAAATATTTCGTTCAACACATGACCAGTATCAATGGATGAGTACTGTCAACACATGAACCTTTATTTTATATTGATAAAGATGTAAATTTTATTATTAAAATATTTCGTTCAACACATGACTAATCTCAACGGATGAGTACAGTCAACACATGAACCTTTATTTTATAATATTCTTTATTCTCTAAATTGGAATGAGGCCCAATCAATCACCATATAATGTTAATTATATGGATTTTCATACATCACACGCATATAATAGTATTGAAAATAATCAACCATCAACCAAAGTGCACTACACTGCATAAGCATCAAATATGGATATTCAACGCTTATAACAGCCTGTCAATCAATCGATCGACGTATTTAATCAATCAGGATGAGTGAACTTCAAATTTCATCCCAACACCCGTGTGGGGTTTCAAACAATCAAACACAGATTTTAGTTGTGCAGTTGGGCGATGTGTAAAATCTATCGACCCAATCAATGTCCTTCAAATAGGTGTACATAAACAAACCGTCCGGTTTGTAAATGAATATTTTATTTTATTCACTTCCACGTTAAAACTATATTTTTAACGATAAAATATTTTATTTAACTTATGAATGCTCTATTCAGTTCATTTATTCAATAAAATGATATTTTCATTTTTCTAATATATTTTAGAAAATTTCGGCGGCATAACGGCACGATACTAGAAACGGGACGAGGCCTAGCCTTATCCCCGGTCTAGTGAAGGCCCACGCCATTCACACATCAATCAAATTCACCAAACAACCAAATTCAAATCAAATCATCAAACTAATTTATGCAACCAAACAAACAAGTCCATGGTCTATGGACGATTGTGTCGGGTGCTACTAAGCACCGTCTGCATCCTAGTATATATTTTTAACTAGAAATTTAAAACAAAAGTGAAGAGTTCTCACCGTGGGGTTCCACTCCGCCGTTCTTTCTTTCTGAACGGTTCAGATTCACTCGACCTTCCAACTCAACCATTTCACGCTGTTCACAACGAAAATCACATTTTTATATCGATGTACACCCCATAAAAATCACATGTTTATATTCTCTAGTATATATACAAATCATATTTTTAATTATAAACAAAGATCACCTTTTTATTTTGTTAATTTATAAACAAAGATCGCATTTTTATTCTAACACCTTTCACATAAAAATTATATCTTTATAGCGATGTTCACATTATAAAGATCACCAATTTCAGCATCGCTACATGTATAAAGATCTCGCCTTTATATTCATAAAAATCTTGTCTTTTCTTTTACAAAAATCTTGTCTTTTCTTCTATATATATAAAATAAATAAATAAAAACTCTTTACTTATATTTTTTTATAAAACAATTCAAATTTTATTTTTAAAATCCATATTGTTAAACTAAGAATAATCATCCTTTTAAATTCAAAGAATTCATATTTATTTTCAATCAATGCAGATTTTATATTTAAAATCAATGCATTTATTTTATATTTAAAAACAATGTATATATTTCAAATTTCAAAACAATGTCATATTTCAAATTTATAAACAATGATAGTTCTAAAAGTTTCATATTTAAATAATAATATATATATGTATATATATTTCAGATTTTCTCTCTTTTTTTTTAACAATCTGATTTAAATAAAAAGAAGACTGCTCACTGTTTCTTTCATGTCGGTACTTCGTCTTCAGCAGCTCCGAATTAGGGTTGGATTTTGCACCCAATTGACGAAGCTTGGCGACGATCGAACCTTGGCGTGTTGAAGTGCTCCTGATGTCGCGCCCCCTCCCTCGATACTGGCGAGCTCGGTGGCTCCGTCGATCAGGAAAACGGCTCCACAGGCGACGGTTTTGAGCAGGTGATTCGCGGTGGATACACAAAGAAACTTCATCAAGGTTATATAGATTTGAAGCTCTTGAGTAGCTCATCGATTTCCAGTTGGGGAAATTGTAATTTATAGAAAGGATTGAGCGAGAATCGAAGAGGAAAAGGGGAGCGATATTCGCCGTTCACAGGATGGAGGCGCGATAACTGTTGTTGACCGAGGAATGAATGTTGACCAATTAGAATTTAGGGTTAGGTTTATAATTTATTTAATTATTATTTTATTCCACTTGTACTTGTTTGTCCATTTGAACTCTAAATCAAGCCCAACGACTGTCGCCCCTAGCTAATTACCCCCATTCCGAACACAATGGGATATGCTGCGTAAGCCAATTCGGCCGTTACGATCAGTTTCCGTTGAATTTACGTTTAAATCATTATACTGAATTTTAAACGTACATTTCAAATTACCGGGGCCACATACGAACCCTATAAATTCCTGAATAATATTTTCTAGCTTCGTATTGACGATACGGTCCTAACAAAACTAATTTCGTCGAATTCTGTGACCGTTTGAAAAATGGCCAATTTCCAGTCGATTAAAATCAATTGAAACTGGTCAAACGCGTTTTCCTTTGCCACGCTCACATATTGATTCAGAAAATTACGAAATTTGAAACCTAGCAATAATTTGACACTGCGGATCCAACAAAAGTGGTTTCGTCGAAAACCGAGGTCGTTTGCAAAATGTCTATTTTTAAGGGCCTGAATTCCATAGCGACTATTCAGAATTTTCAACTGGACATTTCTTTTTATCCCTGCTATGAAATTTCAATTTGCGGATTCGTTGGAAAGATATTATCAATTAGATCCTATTATTTTTGGTTTCGCTAAAATCCGGATTGTTTTGCACCCGGTACATTCAACTGAAGTTTGAAATCGAATTATCGAACTACCGCGCCATTTTCAATTCTATTTATAATTATATATAATTATTTATATTCTAACGACGACGCGTATAATATATACGTTCTAAATATATTCAAAATTAATTTCTCGTCGATACTATTTAAAATAATCTATTTTAAATGTTCAAAATTCGCTAAAATTGCCAAAATAAAAATTTTAAACTGGCCCAGATTTTCGGGTTATTACAATCTCCCCCACTTAAAACTTTTCGTCCCCGAAAAGGAACAAAGTCGAAAGTGGTTTGATTAATCAATTCTACGTTCGATCTGGCTTCCATTCTCCAACTTTTCAGTTTCTGAGAATTTTCAAAATTTTCAAAAATTTGGCTAACACCCTAAATTTTCGAAATTTTTTGCCATAACCTCCCCTGCACCGGGAGCATCGGGGAATTTCAAATAGCTTCCCCGGTCCTTCTAATCTCAAAAAGAAAAAGAAAAAGCCAAGCGGCTAGCCAATAGGCTCATAAAATCATCATCACCCAAACAAAACAGTAAATTATGTAGTAAACATGTACCTATTTGTCGGGCAAACAAATTTTATTCTCGGCTCAAGCCTCTTTGCTATGACCTGTTCAAGATAAGTACAAGTATATGCAAGCAAACGCAACCAATTTTCAATACAATTCAATATTTGATCAAATTAGGCATAATGGTTCAAAATTATCAAACAAATAACCAAACAACACAAACATCAATCAATTAGTGAATTAAAGTTTCAAACTCATAAATTTTGATACATATACAGAAAATCATGTTTTTGATGCGAATTCACAACAATGTGTTCTAGCTATATTAGTTTTGGTTCTCACACCAGTCTAATGGAAATATATAGAAAATCACACCTTCGAAACACGAACATAAATGTTGATGATGTGATCGCTATCATCAATATCATCTCCGGGCGACTAGAGTGTAACCCTATATCTATCTAATATACTAAAACTTCGAATATACGTTCATGACGCGTATATGCAAAATCTTTATATATTGGATTGTCCATATTCAAAATAAATAAATATTCAAATACGTATAAAACGATTTAAATTTCAAAACAAAATTGTTTTAATTTTAAAAATATACTCTTCACACTCGTCCTAGGATACTACTGATCCCATCTCTAACGAGTCATCCCATTGGATATTACTAATCCAATATCTGATGAATTCTTTCGTATGGTTCTAATGTGTCTTGTTCTCTGAGCTTTGTAAACCAAAGCTCTGATACCAACTGAGACGACCCGAACTTCCCCGTGAAGGAAAGCATGGATAGAATTGAGGACAAGACAAAATAGAACGCATACGGAAGAACATTTCATTGTTATTACGACAATGCATCAGATTACAAGAATATACAGAGTATAAATGAATATTACACAGAAATATCAGAGATTTAAATTACATTTAAATACATAGCAGCGGAAAATAATACAATACACAACTAGAAGGGGATATACGGATACAAAGCTTTCCGGATATTGTTCCAGCTGTAAACCAGGATCCTGCGAATATAAATCTGCAAAACCAAAACTACTAGCTGCCCATGTCAAAATAAGGGCACCCAGAGTTTAGGTTAAAACAATAAACTCCAGGTCAGTCATGTGACTGGTGTGAGAACTAAAACAGTTAATCTTTATTTTTAAAGCTAGGTAAATCAAGGGACCACGCCGTATAACACGGAACGGGTTTCCTCCCAAGAATACCAGTGCATAAAACAACAGCGCAATGCTAAATAAAGAACAATGAAGCTATTATAAGACCCAGTTCCCATCACACAATGCAATCGCAAGCCGGAGGATAGGGTTTTTACCTTATAATAGCCAAGAATGCTTGATACGTTGAAAACAAATCATTTGATACTATTATAAGTGCATAGTATATAAAACAACTTCAAATCATAAGTATCAATCATAGGCGGCATAAGTGCCTCATCCCACTATGTCGCCATATATAGGTTTACAAATAAAACCGCAAAGTCACGTATTTGGAAATTGGATTTCCATCTATGAACCGAGGCAAAAGATAGTCCTCAACCGATTCGAGACGCTCTAGCCCGCCCCTCAGGAACAGCCGCAACTGCCCCCGGGATCCTCAGGGCCGGTCCACCGATGTGGATTATTATGCCTGAACACTACGTCTCCCCACCCTATGGGGTGTAAGTCTGGTCCGTCTGCCGACCAGAATGCATCGGCCGAAACCGATATAACCGAGGCGCCTCGCAATAGCAACAACCACATAAGTCAAACTCGTCATGGCGTGTAAAACCACTGACGCCACTTCTAGCTAGAAAGAAACGCATGCCCTCCCTTACGTCCGTCTCCCGTTTTTGGTTCATACCGGGTGTGAAACTCGCGAGGTAAACGTTACACAAAGCTACGCCACAAAGGCCGTGCTTTGATCATCACCACAAGACTTTGCTTTTCAACAGAAGCCTCGATCAATTGCCACTTAGGCATGCCACATAGGCAATTCACTCCATGCGTTTGATATCCATCAATATATAACCCCTGAGCTCGTACGTCTCAGAGAAGGGCGTTAAGCAAGAGAATAAATTCTCCGCCGCCAAACAGATATATATTTAATAGAGATCAATCACACGGACTAAAATCCAATGTCAGACACACAGTCCATTTACAAGTCCGTTCTGGGTCGGAACGAAACCGGAGGCACCTAGTACCCCGCATATCCATCGATCTCCAAGTACGTCTGGACGATCACCAACTGTTTCCATCTTCTTGGGTGTACAGCCCAATCAAGATCATCAGTAATCACCCAAACGACGTGAAGACTTCCGGTCTTCGACCACCGTCTTCATCTTCGACTTATCGTCGTATCAGTTATTCAGAATGGGATAAACCCGGTCTTTTTGAATAACTCGCGTATATATTGTAAAAGTGTTACACAAACACAACATACGCCTCATTCCAATTCATCAGTCACTAACCGTAAATTAATCAAGAGAATAATTCCCCGAAGGTCGAAACCAACATCAGATCAATATCCAGAAAACCATTCTGCTTGGCTAACCGACAGTTAGTTTCTAAATTTTACATTCATAGGGAAAGGTTCCCATTAATTTTATCCAAGATAAATCATTAAAATTTATTCTCAAATCTTCTTTTGGATTTCGATTCAACTAGTCGGGATTAACGAACCTTACCGAAATAATCGTTTGTTTTAATTTCCCAATCCCAACCTATTCATCCCATGAAGTAAAGCTGGTAATACTTCATATCTAACACCACGGTGTTATCGGTAAATTCAATTACCATTTCACGTTCAAATCTAATTAAAGATTTAACTATCGCCTGGAGCAAAACTGGTGGTACTCCATTTTCGATCTTTTCAATCTAATTAAAGATTCATTAAAACTCCACTTAGTTTTAATCTTTAACTGGGTTAAAGAATCAGTGTCATTTAAAAACACAGTTCACGATAAACCCAAAATCACATTCATTAATTATCAGGTTAAAGAACGAGTGTTGTTTAAAACACTGTTCACGATAAACCCAAAAATCAATATCAATTCAATTCCAATTAAATATTATTTAATTGGTACACTTCATTAAATCTAAATAAAAAGATTTAATCTTTTCTCAACTGGGTTCAAGAACAGTGTTAGTGAAGACACCATTCACGACAAACCCAAATCACATTTGATATTCAATATAAGGCTCTGAATAGAAAATATATCGGCTTATATTCAATATCAAATTCTACGATTAACAAATGTCGTATTGGAAATAACGGTATAAATATATATCTTTCAAATTTCCATAACAACATCCGTATAATCACGAATTCCAACATCGAAATATTCCGAAGACAATCTCGATTCAATTCCACTCCAATGCAATCATTGGAAATTCTGGTTATTTTTAAAACCCTTTCGAATTCAATTTATTTATTTAAAAATAAATAGAATTATAATTCTAGTTCAAAACTAGTTTACTTCGATAAAAATCTATTTTTATCTTTTCAAATATGGAGTTTTTCATCCCAATTCTTCTCAAATCATTTCTTATGATTTTACACAAATTATTACTATTTTTAACAATTTTATCAAGGCCCGTACAGTCGATTTCCATCAATGGCCATCGAACTGCACTTACAGCGACCTTTTTCAAATTTGATTTGGACATAATTCCAAATCCAACCGTTAGATTTTGAATTTCTAATATTCGTTAGAAAGCTCTTTTCGATACGAACCCAACGGTTCCGATTTTAGGAGAATCCGACGGTCGGATCTCCCGTAATGTCCGTTTGAAATAAATGGTCGAAATTCACGAACTGCCGCGGCGCGGTGCGTTCTATTCAGGCCATTATATTATATATATAATATATATAATATATATTTCGTCGATTTCTATTTAAAACGAATTTTATAAATAGTTTTGAATTCGTTTCAAAAACATTTTCAACTTCCATTTCAATTCAAATCAAAATTGAATTCTTCTTTATAAATTCGTTTTAAAATTCATTTCTATTCAATTCAAATTTCAATTCAATTTGAATTCATTTCAATTTGCTTTCAATTCAATTTGAATTCGTTTTATATTCAATTCATTTCGAAATCGTTTTCAATTCATTTCGAAATCGTTTTCAATTCAATTCATTTCGAAATCGTTTTCAATTCATTTCATTTCGAAATCGTTTTCAATTCATTTCATTTCGAAATCGTTTTCAATTCATTTCATTTCGAAATCGTTTTATATTCAATTCATTTCGAAATCGTTTTCAATTCAATTCATTTCGAAATGAAAAAAATCGATATAAATATCGTTCACGTCAAAATGGCGTCAATCTAATCAACACGGCTTCATAAATTTCTATTTTCAAATATTCTATTTCAAATATTTCTTTTTCAAAATAGTTGTTATTCTCAAAATATTTCGTTCAACACATGACCAATCTCAATGGATGAGTACTGTCAACACATGAACCTTTATTTTATATTGATAAAGATGTAAATTTTATTACTAAAATATTTCGTTCAACACATGACCAATCTCAATGGATGAGTACTGTCAACACATGAACCTTTATTTTATATTGATAAAGATGTAAATTTTATTACTAAAATATTCCGTTCAACACATGACCAATCTCAATGGATGAGTACTGTCAACACATGAACCTTTATTTTATATTGATAAAGATGTAGATTTTATTACTAAAATATTTCGTTCAACACATGACCAGTCTCAATGGATGAGTACTGTCAACACATGAACCTTTTTTTTATATTGATAAAGATGTAAATTTTATTACTAAAATATTTCGTTCAACACATGACCAGTCTCAATGGATGAGTACTGTCAACACATGAACCTTTATTTTATATTGATAAAGATGTAAATTTTATTATTAAAATATATCGTTCAACACATGACTAATCTCAACGGATGAGTACAGTCAACACATGAACCTTTATTTTATAATATTCTTTATTCTCTAAATTGGAATGATGCCCAATCAATCACCGTATAATGTTAATTATATGGATTTTCATACATCACACGCATATAATAGTATTGAAAATAATCAACCATCAACCAAAGTGCACTACACTGCATAAGCATCAAATATGGATATTCAACGCTTATAACAGCCTGTCAATCAATCGATCGACACATTTAATCAATCAGGATGAGTGAACTTCAAATTTCATCCCAACACCCGTGTGGGGTTTCAAACAATCAAACACAGATTTTAGTTGTGCAGTTGGGCGATGTGTAAAATCTATCGACCCAATCAATGTCCTTCAAATAGGTGTACATAAACAAACCGTCCGGTTTGTAAATGAATATTTTATTTTATTCACTTCCACGTTAAAACTATATTTTTAACGATAAAATATTTTATTTAACTTATGAATGCTCTATTCAGTTCATTTATTCAATAAAATGATATTTTCATTTTTCTAATATATTTTAGAAAATTTCGACGGCGTAACGGCACGATACTAGAAACGGGACGAGGCCTAGCCTTATCCCCGGTCTAGTGAAGGCCCACGCCATTCACACATCAATCAAATTCACCAAACAACCAAATTCAAATCAAATCATCAAACTAATTTATGCAACCAAACAAACAAGTCCATGGTCTGTGGACGATTGTGTCGGGTGCTACTAAGCACCGTCTGCATCCTAGTATATATTTTTAACTAGAAATTTAAAATAAAAGTGAAGATTTCTCACCGTGGGGTTCCACTCCGCCGTTCTTTCTTTCTGAACGGTTCAGATTCACTCGACCTTCCAACTCAACCATTTCACGCTGTTCACAACGAAAATCACATTTTTATATTGATGTACACCCCATAAAAATCACATTTTTATGTATATATACAAATCATATTTTTAATTATAAACAAGGATCACCTTTTTATTTTGTTAATTTATAAACAAAGATCGCATTTTTATTCTAACACCTTTCACATAAAAATTATATCTTTATAGCGATGTTCACATTATAAAGATCACCAATTTCAGCATCGCTACATGTATAAAGATCTCGCCTTTATATTCATAAAAATCTTGTCTTTTCTTTTACAAAAATCTTGTCTTTTCTTCTATATATATAAAATAAATAAATAAAAACTCTTTACTTATATTTTTTTATAAAACAATTCAAATTTTATTTTTAAAATCCATATTGTTAAACTAAGAATAATCATCCTTTTAAATTCAAAGAATTCATATTTATTTTCAATCAATGCAGATTTTATATTTAAAATCAGTGCATTTATTTTATATTTAAAAACAATGTATATATTTCAAATTTCAAAACAATGTCATATTTCAAATTTATAAACAATGATAGTTCTAAAAGTTTCATATTTAAATAATAATATATATATGTATATATATTTCATATTTTCTCTTCTTTTTTTTTAACAATCTGATTTAAATAAAAAGAAGACTGCTCACTGTTTCTTTCATGTCGGTACTTCGTCTTCAGCAGCTCCGAATTGGGGTTGGATTTTGCACCCAATTGACGAAGCTTGGCGACGATCGAACCTTGGCGTGTTGAAGTGCTCCTGAGGTCGCGCCCCCTCCCTCGATACTGGCGAACTCGGTGGCTTCGTCGATCAGGAAAACGGCTCCACAGGCGACGGTTTTGAGCAGGTGATTCGCGGTGGATACACAAAGAAACTTCATCAAGGTTATATAGATTTGAAGCTCTTAAGTAGCTCATCGATTTCCAGTTGGGGAAATTGTAATTTATAGAAAGGATTGAGCGAGAATCGAAGAGGAAAAGGGGAGCGATATTCGCCATTCACAGGATGGAGGCGCGATAACTGTTGTTGACCGAGGAATGAATGTTGACCAATTAGAATTTAGGGTTAGGTTTATAATTTATTTAATTATTATTTTATTCCACTTGTACTTGTTTGTGCATTTGAACTCTAAATCAAGCCCAACGACTATCGCCCCTAGCTAATTACCCCCATTCCGAACACAATGGGATATGCTGCGTAAGCCAATTCGGCCGTTACGATCAGTTTCCGTTGAATTTACGTTTAAATCATTATACTGAATTTTAAACGTACATTTCAAATTACCGGGGCCACATACGAACCCTATAAATTCCAGAATAATATTTTCTAGCTTCGTATTGACGATACGGTCCTAACAAAACTAATTTCGTCGAATTCTGTGACCGTTTGAAAAATGGCCAATTTCCAGTCGATTAAAATCAATTGAAACTGGTCAAACGCGTTTTCCTTTGCCACGCTCACATATTGATTCAGAAAATTACGAAATTTGAAACCTAGCAATAATTTGACACTGCGGATCCAACAAAAGTGGTTTCGTCGAAAACCGAGGTCGTTTGCAAAATGTCTATTTTTAAGGGCCTGAATTCCATAGCGACTATTCAGAATTTTCAACTGGACATTTCTTTTTATCCCTGCTATGAAATTTCAATTTGTCGGATTCGTTGGAAAGATATTATCAATTAGATCCTATTATTTTTGGTTTCGCTAAAATCCGGATTGTTTTGCACCCGGTACATTCAACTGATGTTTGAAATCGAATTATCGAACTACCACGCCATTTTCAATTCTATTTATAATTATATATAATTATTTATATTCTAACGACGACGCGTATAATATATACGTTCTAAATATATTCAAAATAAATTTCTCGTCGATACTATTTAAAATAATCTATTTTAAATGTTCAAAATTCGCTAAAATTGCCAAAATAAAAATTTTAAACTGGCCCAGATTTTCGGGTTATTACACCTCGCTTACCCAATTGACGAAGAAGAACTTGGCTTTTTCATAAAGTGTTGATTGTGAGGATGCTTATCAGACAGAAGCAAGATGTTTACGGTTTACACCGATGTTTGTGGCACAGGGCTTGGTGCCGTCTTAATGCTAGAGGGAAGGGTAGAGTGATATGGAAGCAGACAGTTGCGGGTCCATAAAAAGAACTACCTAACCCATGATCTAGAGTTGGCTGCTACAGTAATCATATTGAAGTCTTGGCAACACTATCTACTTCAAGAAAATTTTGTGCTGTATACAGATCATAAGTCCCTAAAATACTTGTTCTCATAGAAGGATCTCAACTTGAGGCAACAAATATGTATGGAGTTCCTAGCATCCTACAATTTCGAGATAGCTTATACTCTTGGCAAGAGTAATGTAGTAATGGATGCATTGAGTAGGCAGAGGATGAAATTAAGTCCTCTATTCGTAGAAAGGCAGAGCTTGGAGTACATCTCGGCTTTTGATTTTAAGCCTTTGATGGATTTCACAGAGGGATCATTAGCATCATTAGAGGTGCAGCCTACTCTATTGGAGTGAGTTAATTCCATGCAGTGGGAGGACTCGTAGATTTCAGACATCTTGGAAAAGCTCGATAGAGGAGAGACTTCCAGTCACCTTGCTAGGTATACCATGGACGATAAGGGGTGGCTAAGGAGAGATGGAAGGTTATGTGTCCCTAAGATTGGGGAATTGATTAAGGCATTACTCGAGGAAGCTCATCATTCTCGGATGACTATCCATCCGGGCGGCGACAAAATGTATCGAGACATAAAGAGGGTTTTCTTTTGGACTGGCATGAAGAAAGATGTAGCGGAGTTTGTAGCTCGATGCTTGACTTTCCAAACATTAAAGGTTGAACAAAAGAAACCTGGCGGGTTGCTTCAGCCCTTGGATATCCCGCAATGGAAGTGGGAGAGCATATCCATGGATTTCATCGATGGATGGCCATGATCAAGGAAGGGAAATATGAGCATTTGGGTAATAGTAGATAGACTAACAAAGAGCGTTCATTTCATATACCCGTAAAGAGCAAGAGGACGACGTCTTGGTTGGCATCAGTTTATCTTTGAGAGATAGTTTGGTTGCATGGGGTACCTTCCAGTGTAGTAAGCGATCGTGACCCCATCTTTACTAGCGAGTTTTGGAAAAGCTTGCAAGAGGCATTAGGCACACAACTACGTTTGAGTACTGCATATCATCCTCAGACATATGGACAGACTGACAGCTTGAGGATATTCTAAGACTGTGTATCATAGACTTTGGAGGGACTTGGGAAGAGCACATTCCTTTGGTAGAGTTTGCCTACAACAACAGTTACCAATCCAGTATAGGCATGGCACCCTTCGAAGCATTATATGGACAACCTTGTAGATCGCCGATTTGTTGGTGGGAGTCTACCGATAGACTTCTACTCGGGCTAGACAAGATTCGAGATACTTCAGAAAAGATTGATCTCATCCGACGATGGATGAAAGTTGCTCAAGATCGACATAAATCTTATGCTTACAAGAGGAGGACCGACTTGGAATTTGAAGTGGGAGATATGGTATTCATTAAAGTGTTACCGGTAAGGAACGTAGTTCGCTTTGGCTCAGTAGGGAAGTTGGCACCAAGATTTGTAGGATCTTTCCTTATAGAAGAGAGGATAGGATAGATGGCTTATAGGTTTAAGCTACCAGATAGACTGGTGGGTGTACATGACGTATTTAACTTTTTCCATTTGAGGAAATGTCTCCATGATTCAGAAGAAATAATAGAGCTAAGCACTCTTGAGGACATAGAAGTTGAGAAGGAAGTATCAGTGAGACGTGTTCCTACTCATATCCTTGGATCGGAAATTAAGAAGCTTCGCAATAAGGAGATCAAAGTGGTTAAAGTGTAATGGGGAGAAGACCGCAAAATTGCTACGTGGGAATCTGAAGATAGGATTTGCTCTTCTTACCCTTTTCTCTTTGAGAGTACTTTCTTGACATCTTTTCCAAGCTTTTACTTTGCATTTGCTTCTACCGTTCAAATTTATATCATATCGTTTGAACCTTTCGATCCTTAGATAGAATCCAATGGTTGGAAACATGTGTTTGAAGCATGTTATGTTTGATGGTTGCAAGTGGATGCAAGTGTTTGCTAGTGGTTTCTCGTGGATGCATAACACACACTAGGCACTAGATCGGCTCAAATCAGATACATGTTGCATATGGATGTGTGTGCATTTTCGATTTTCTATGGATGGTAACAGATGTATTATCGTATGGACTTGCATTTGGATGAATGATTGTGCACACATATAGGGTCTACATGATATATAGGACTATTTTCATACCTTTTGGACTTATGGCACAAAAATACATTGCATTAAGGAGGTCAACTAAATCAGTCGACCGCCTAATTTTCGTATTAAGGTAAGGATATCTACACACAACACTTTGCATAAGTTCATACAAGCATTAGAAATCTATTAAGGACAATGGATACCTATGAATGATGGATGAGTAGATGATTGTAAGTGGATGTACTGATAATAACATTCTCCTAGACTTGGAGATTTCGAGGACAAAATCCTTTAAGTAGGGGAGAATGTAACACCCCAAAATATAATACACTACAACCATGATAAATATTCAAAATTAGCTGAAACCGGCATTACCATTGCATTCGTCTCGGAATGTTGGTTCAGATAGACCCTAACTTTGCGTAAAACGAACAACGTATGAAGAATTCAGGGGCTCTAGAAGTTAGTATACATATGTGAAGCTTATTATAAACAAATTAAACCAAAACAAGTCAAAACCATTCCAACGAACGAGCGGGAAAAAGAAGCGGCAGAGAGACCCGTTATGGGTCAATCCCCAATGGCCTGGGTCGACTCATGGGTCGACCCAATAGGGGTCGGGACGACCCTTGGGTCGACACAGTGGTAGGTGGGTCGACCTATAATAGATCCGGCCGAATTCTGAACTCGATACCTAGATGATTTTGTGTCTCTGTTCATGCCGACTCAGCATGACATGTACGGTTCTGATTTAAAACCTAGATCTAAAGGTTGATGTATATTCTGTAACTCTATAAATAAACAACCTCCTCTACAGCCAATTCACACAAATTCTTTACCACTTACTCTGACTCTAAATTATTGTAAGAAATATATGCATAATGGGGGAATGCTGCTAGAGAATGGATTAAACAAAAGCAACATTGCATACAATTTGGATCTGGTTTGGACTAGAAATTTTGTGGCCTTGTGTTTTATACATATTTATCTCCACCAAGACTCACTGTTACTTACAGATCTGATTTTTTTAGTCCTTGAACATGGCAGTTAAGAGAAACTGGCTAGGATTTACAGTAAAATAAATATACCTGATTCACTGTCATCACCTATGCCATTGCAATCTATTATACGTCTGTGTTATTGTTAGTTAAACAAACTATGCATATGCATGTGACGTTAATAACACAATTCATATATCTTTGTGATGTTGCAAGTTATAAACATGCCTTGATGTTTAAACAAGTTATATACATGCATGTAATATTAATTAGACAAGTTATATACATGCCTGTGATATTGGATAAATAACAAGTAAAATGTACCTATCTTCCTTTCCCATTTTCTATGATTATTTCAAGTCTTATATACCTATGTGGTTCTACTCCTTCTCCCTCTATTTACTTTTTTATTTTACGCCGAGCCTAGTCCTTTAGAAGCCAAGGCTATACCCAAATAGGGTATACGTATAATTGGGGCAATAATGAGATGATATAAAAAGGAAGTTAGGCATATTGATTAATTGGGACTGATTGAATAGACACATGTCGGGCTTGCGGTAATGTGTATATGCTATAAATTGGCAAAATTGTGTATGTTATAAATTAGGAAAAAGGACAAGTATACATGTGTAGAATCGTTATAGACACTTGTTGTAAATGTACCTTATGCATGAACCTATAACTTTGGAATATAGTTAATAAATAGTATGCATAAGGAATAGACATGCTATCTTTGACTTAAACGGACATTAAGTAAATGATAAGTTAAGAATAAGGTTATATATACATGACATTACAACCATGCTTATGAACAAAACCTGAACCTGTTTAGTTGAATATTAATAAGCAATGAGGTCCCCCGTCTGCTATTGCAACGGGTTTCGGGGACTCTTAATTCCTAGATTTTTGGGGACATAAGCTTAGGGGGGTTTTGGCTTGTGTCAATCTGCTATTTGGAACCCATATCCGTCATTATCACTATTTGGAATATTATTAGAAGGGGCCTCGCACTAGGTAGGGCCAAGGCATGCTTTACTGAACTTGATAGTAAGAGGTTCACATGAGGGTGGTTACGGGCACGTTCCGGCGGAGTCATGAGTGATCATGAGTCCGACTAGGGAAAACAAGATGCTATAACATCTACAGATATTGTTGTGTTCTATAAGTCGCTGGGTTAGGGAGCGATACACCCTACTGCCAGGGTTGACACTAGATATTCGGGTAATAAGGAGTTGATCGCTTGGGTAGTTATTAGGGTACTCCTAATCCTGTTGTGATGTAATTAGGGTACACCTAATCCTGCTGTTACTCCTGCTATTATTATTCCTGTTAAACTTGTATACTAGTATTGGTGCAGACTAGGATTTGAAATATGAAACGTGTATATTCATACATATATGGTTTTAGATATAAAAGTTAAGCCTTAACCGATCATAAATTTATTTCTGTTATCCTGTACGTCCTGCTATTCTGTTTAGATTATCTGTTTTAAAATTATACCATTCTTATCCAGTTTTATGTACATGTCTTGTCATTTCTAATTCATGTATATTTGTAAATCACTGGATCCCTCTGGACTTTATGTCTGACCTTTTTCTTTTGCCTCTTCCTCCCCCCCAAGGTTCCCAAGGTGGTGGCACTGAGCAGTAACTAGGATATCGCTTCAGCTTTGACTTGACTTGAAATGTATCACTTTGATCTACTTTCCAATTTAGTTTGTCTTATGCTATGGACATGACTTTATGTACTTTGGTATTTCATTTTCTGTATTAGCTTGAAAGACAAATTTGAAACGGTTTGTTGGTTGCAACTGGTTTCAACATATTTTTGATACTATGCTTTGCTTCTATTATAATAAAGTTTAAAATTTTACCACTGCTTATTTTTTCTATCTTGTATATTCTCTGTAATGACTGTCTGTTGCGCTTCATGGAATGTAAGGACCCGTAACTTCCCCGTGAAGGAAAGCACGGATTGAGTTGAGAACAAGCCACATCGGGACATAAACAGAAGAACATTTCATTGCTTTTTACAAGAATTCCATCAGAATACAAGAATATAACAGACTATGAATAAATATTACACAGAAAATATCAGAGATTTAAATTACATTACTTCAGCGGAAAATAATACAAAACACAACTGAAGGAGATATACAAATACAAAGCTTTCCGAATATCATTCCAGCTGTAAACCAGGATCCTGTGAATATAAATCTGCAAAACCAAAACTACTAGCTGCCCGTGTCGAAAATAGGGGAACCCAGAGTTTAGGTTAAAACAATAAACTCCAGGTCAGTCATGTGACTGGTGTGAGAACTAAAAGAGTTATTTAAAACTTTACTTTAAATTAGATATATCAAGGGACCACGCCGTATAACACGGAACGGGTTTCCTCCCAAGAATACCAGTGCATATAACAAAACAACGCATTGCTTTTTGGAAAAATGAAGCTATTATAAGACCCAAGTCCTACCACACAATGCAACGCAAGCCGGGGGACAGGGTTTTCCCTTATAATAGCCAAACATGCTCGGTACATTAAAAGAAATCATTTGATACTATTATAAGTGCATAGTGTATAAAACAACTTCAAATATAAATGTATCAATCCTAGACGGCATGGGTACCATATATCATGTCGCCAATATTTGGTTCTACAATCAAAACCACAATTGTCACGTATTGAAAGTTGGATTTCCATCTATGAACCAAGGCAAGGGATCGTCCTTACCGCTTCGAGACGCTCTAGCCCGTGTCTTAGGAACAACTGCAACTTCCCCTTGGATCGTCAGGGCCGGTCCACCGATGTGGATTAAAATGCCTGAACACTGCGTTTCCACGCCCTATGGGGCGTCAATGAGCCAAATGACTCCATCGGTCCCGGATCGACCGATATAACCGAGGCGCCTCGCAATCCATCATCCACATAAGTAAAATGTCCGGGCGTGTAAAACCCAAAACACCACTCCTAGCTAGAAGGAAACGCATGCCCTCCCTGATGTCCTCTCCCGTTTCTGGTTCACACCGGGGTGTGAGGCTCGCGAATTAACGCTACGCAAAGCTACGCGGTATTAAATCCGTGCTTTGATCATCAACAACAAGACTCTGCTTTTCAACAGAAGCCTTGATCATTTGCATCTCAGCATGCCACACAGGCAATTCATGCCATGCGACTGATATCTATCGATATATAACCTCTGAGCTCGTATGTCTCAGAGAAGGGCGTTAAGCAAGAGAATAAATTCTCCGCCGCCAAACAGATATATATTTAATAGGAATCAATCAATACAGAATAAAATCCAATGTCAGACACACATCCATTTACAAGTCCGTTCTAGGTCTGGACGAAACCGGAGGAACCTTATTCCTTGCATATCCATCGATCTACAAGTACGTCTGGACGATCACCAACTGATTCCCTCCTCTTAGGTGTACAACCCAATCAAGATCATCAGTAATTATCCAAACGATGTGAAGACCTCCGGTTTTCAACCACCGTCTTCATCGTCGACTTCTCGTCGATTTAGTTATTCAGAATGGGATAAACCCGGTCTTTCCGAATAACTCGCGTATATAATAAACAAGTGTTATAAAAACAAAACATACGCCTTATTCCAATCCAGAATATTCCTTTATTCAAATATTCTTTTACATTGGGAAAGGTTCCCATTAATTTTATCAAAGATAAATTCTTTAAATTTATTCTTTAATCTTCCTTTGGATTATCAATTCAAACCCAATTATGGTTTATCCAAACTAGTCGGGATTAGCGAACCTTACCGAAGTAATCACTTGTTAAACTCCCCAACCCCAACCTATTCATCCCATGAAGTAAAACTAGTAATACTTCGTATCTAACACCACGGTGTTATCGGTAATTTCAATTACCATTTCACGTTCAAATCTAATTAAAGATTAAGTATCTCTTGGAGCAAAACTGGTGATACTCCATTCTCGATCATTTCTTGAATTTGATAATTTTAGTTATCAAACTCACCTTCCAATCTATTTAAAGATTCATTAAAACTCTAATTCAGTTTTAATTTCCAAAAATCATTACTTAATGATTATTCAAATCCAGGAAATAAATCCTATCTTTAACTGGGTTAAAGAACTAATGTCATTTAAAACACAGCTCACGATAAACCCAAAATCACATTCCATTAACAATGGAATCTTCACAGAAAACAGATCAATATATGTAATCGATATGAAATCCCAATCTGACTAATAACATAAATGGAATAACGGCAAAGCCTTTTAAATTCCATATATATTAACAGTCTTCCTCAACAGAAGTTCACTTCAATCATTACCAAATCGAATTCCATTCCATTCCAATTTATTTTATTAAACTGGAAAACTTTACTTTAGAAAATCTCCTTTAAATCTTATCAAAAAGAATTATAAATTCCAAATCCCAGTTCACAATAAACCCAATTCACATTCCATTAATTATCGGGTTAAAGAACAAGTGTTATTTAAAACACCATTCACGATAAACCCAAAAATCAATTCCAATTCAATTCCGATTAAATATCATTTAATTGGTATACTTCATTAAATCTAAATAAAACGATTTATTCTTTTTCTCAACTGGGTTTAAGAACAGTGTTAATGAAGACACCATCCACGACAAACCCAAATCCCATTTGATATTAAATACAAAGCTCTGAATAAAAAATATATCGGCTTATATTCAATATCAAATTCTACGACCAATAAATATCGTATTGGAAATAACGATATAAATATATCTTTCAAATTTCCATAACAATATCTGTAAAATCACAAAATCCAACATCAAAATGTTCCAAAGACAATTTCGATTCAAATCCATTCCAATTTATATTTAGGAAATTCTGATTATTTTTAAGACCATTTCAAATCTAATTTATTTATTTTAAAAATAAATGGATTATAATTCTAGTTCAAAACTAGTTCATTTCGATAAAAATCTATTTTTATCTTTTCAAATATGGGATTTTTCATCCCAATTCTTTCCAAATAATTTCTTATGATTTTACACTAATTATTGATATTTTTAATAATTTTATCAAGGCCCATACAGTCGATTTCCATCAACGGCCATCGAACTGCACTTACAGCGACCTTTTCCAAATTTGATTTGGACATAATTCCAAATCCAACCATTAGATTTCTAATTTCTCATATTTGTTAGAAAGCTCTTTTCGATACGAACCCAATGGTTCCACTTTCAGGAGAATCCGACGGTCGGATCCCCCGTAATGTTCGTTTGAAGTCAATGGTCGAAATTCGCGAACTGCCGCAGCGCAGCGCGTTCTATTCAGGCAATTATATATATTTCATCGATTTCCTTTTTAAAACATATTTTATAAATCGTTTTAAATTCGTTTTCAAAACGATTTCAACTTCCTATTCAATTTCTAATCAAAATTGAATATTCCATATCATCGATATATGAATGATAATATTTTCAAAACATTAGATTTTGAAATCAATTCCTTTTCGATGTTCATTATAAAAATGAATAAAATCGATATAAATATTGTTCGCGTCCAAATGGCGTCAATCTAATCGACACGGCTTTATATATTTCTATTTCAAATATTTCTATTCAAATATTTCATTTCAAATATTTCATTTCAAATATTTCATTTCAAATATTTCTATTTAAAACTGGAATGAGGCCCAATCAATTACCATAGATTTTATTTCTATGGATTTCCATACAACACATGTATATATCAATAGTGATAAACAATCATCCATCATCCAGAGTGCACTACTCAACTGCATAAGCATTGAATATAAATAATCAACGCTTATAACAGCCGGTCAACCAATCGATCGACATACAACTAAACAATTGGGATTAGTGTACGTCAATATCATCCCAACACCCGTGTGGGGTTTCAACCAATCAAACACAGGTTTTATTTGTGCAGTTGGGCGATGTGTAAAATTTATCGTCCCAATCTATGTCAGTCAAATAGATGTACATAAAAAATTGTTCTGATTTAATGAATATTCATTTTCATTTCAGGAGAATTCCACGCCTTTCATTTACACATAAAAATTATATTTTTAACATTAAAATATTTATTTCAACACTTTACTATTTTTAACAGTTCATACATTCAATGAAAATGTTATTTTTAACTAACACTTTATATTTCAAAAAAAATCGACAGCATAACGGCGTGATATTGAAATCGGGTAATGTCTTGCATTACCCCTCTCCTTTACTGGCTTGCGCCATACCCAATAATCAATTTAATTCACATTCCAAACCACATTCAAACAAATAAATCAATCAACCCCAAACAACCAATCAAACAAGTCGTCCATGGTCTGTGGACGATGGGGAACAGTTCATATATGCAGTTATAAAATAAATAACTGTATTAATAAATTCAGTGAGGAGTTCTCACCATTGGTTTCCACTCCGCCATTCTCTATTTCTGAACGGTCTGGATTTGTTCGAAATTCCAACGCAATCTTTTCACGCTGTTCATAATAAAAATCACATTTTTAATTTGTTGTTTATATATTAAAAATTGTATTTTTACTTTTAAAAATCAAAGCTTTTCCTATCAAAGAATTCATGTTTTCCCTAAACAAAGAAATCATATTTTGATATCGTTTACTTCATATATAAAAGATCATATTTTTATTCCTCTACATAAATAAAAATCATAATTTACTTCTCTAACTTCATGATAAAAATCATATTTTTATATGCAACTATACAAATAAAAATCAAATCTTTATGCCCCTATCATACATATAAAAGTCCCCTCTTTTTTTTGCTATTCATACAATAAAAATCTCATATTTATTTGTTGTTCACATAGATAAAAATCCAAAATCAAATCTTTATTACACTAAAATTGGGAATTACTTCCACGCTTCATATTGTGACGAGCAGGAATTTCGCTCGGTCCGAACCAGTCGCTAAACCGACCCAGACCGTTCGAAACGCCCTATCGTTTGAGAACATGACAAAACAGAACGCGTACAAAAGAACATTTCATTGTATATTACAACAATGCATCAGATTACAAGAATATACAGAGTATAAATGAATATTACACTGAAATATCAGAGATTTAAATTACATTTAAATACCTAGCAGCGGAAAATAATACAATACACAACTAGAAGTAGATATACGGATACAAAGCTTCCCGGATATCGTTCCAGCTGTAAACCAGGATCCTGTGAATATAAATCTGCAAAACCAAAACTACTAGCTGCCCGTGTCGAAAATAGGGGCACCCAGAGTTTAGGTTAAAACAATAAACTCCAGGTCAGTCATGGGACTGGTGTGAGAACGAAAACAGTTATTATCTTTATTTTCAAAGTTATGTAAATCAAGGGACCACGCCGTATAACACGGAACGGGTTTCCTCCCAAGAATACCAGTGCATAGAACAAACAGCGCAATACTAAATAATGAAAAATGAAGCTGTTATAAGACCCAGGTCCCATCACACAATGCAACGCAGCCGAGGATAGGGTTTTCCCTTATAACAGCCAAAGAATGCTTGATACGGTTAAAACAAATCGTTTGATACTATTATAAGTGCATAGTGTATAAAACAACTTCAAATCATAAGTATTAATCATAGGCGGCATGAGTGCCCCATACCACTATGTCGCCATATATAGGTTTACAAATAAAACCGCAAATGTCACGTATTTGGAAATTGGATTTCCGTCTGTGAACCGAGGCAAAAGATAGTCCTCAACCGATTCGAGACAATCAAGCCTACCATGTCTCAGGATCAGAGCTCGAGTGACCCTTGGAGCGACAGGGCCGGTCCACCGATGTGGATTAAACTTAAATCCTGAACACTACGTTTCCCCGCCCTTTGGGGCGCAAACGAGCCAACGAATGACTCCATCGGACCCAGATCGTCCGATCTAACCGAGGCGCCTCGCAACAGCAACAACCACACAGGTGAAAAGTATATAAATGTCAGGGCTGGTAGGTCACTGACAACACCCTAGCTAGATAGAAACGCATGTCCTCCCTGAGGTCCTTCCTCCCGTTTCTGGTTCACAACCGGGGTGCGAAACTCGCGAAGTAAACGTTACACAAAGCTACGCCACAAAGGCCATGCTTTGATCATAACCACAAGACTTTGCTTTTCAACATAAGCCTCGATCAATTGCCACTTAGGCATGCCACACAGGCAATTCACTCCATGCGTTTGATATCCACTAGTATATAACCCCTGAGCTCGTACGTCTCAGAGAAGGGCGTTAAGCAAGAGAATAAATTCTCCGCCGCCAAACAGATATATATTCAATAGATATCAATCACACGGACTAAAATCCAATGTCAGACACACAGTCCATTTACAAGTTCGTTCTGGGTCTAAACGAAACCGGAGGCACCTAGTACCCCGCATATCCATCGATCTCCAAGCACATCTGGACGATCACCAACTGTTTCCATCTTCTTGGGTGTACAGCCCAATCAAGATCATCAGTAATTATCCAAACGACGTGAAGACTTCTGGTCTTCGACCACCGTCTTCATCTCCGACACCACGTCGAATCAGTTATTCAGAATGGGATAAATCCGGTCTTTCTGAATAACTCGCGTATATATTATAAAAGTGTTACACAAACACAACATACGCCTCATTCCAATTCAGAATATTCCTTTATTCAAATATTCCTATACTTTGGGAAAAGTTCCCATTAATTTTATCCAAGATAAATTCTTTAAATTTATTCTTTAATCTCCTTTGAATATCAATTCAAACTAGTCGGGATTAGCGAACCACACCGAAGTAATCATTTATTTTATTTCCTAATCCCAACCTATTCATCCCATGAAGTAAAACTGGTTATACTTCATATCTAACACCATGGTGCTGTCGGTAAATTCAATTACCATTTCACGTTCAAATCTAATTAAAGATTTAACTATCGCCTGAAGTAAAACTGGTGATACTCCATTCTCGATCTTTTCAATCTAATTAAAGATTCATTAAAACTCCACTTAGTTTTAATCGTTAACTGGGTTAAAGAATCAGTGTCATTTAAAACACGGTTCACGATAAACCCAAAGTCACATTCCATTAATTATCGGGTTAAAGAACGAGTGTTATTTAAAACACTGTCCACGATAAACCCAAAAATCAATATCAATTCAATTCCAATTAAATATTGTTTAATTGGTACACTTCATTAAATCTAAATAAAAAGATTTAATCTTTTCTCAAATGGGTTCAAGAACAGTGTTAGTGAAGACACCATTCACGACAAACCCAAATCACATTTGATATTCAATACAATGCTCTGAATAGAAAATATACCGGCTTATATTCAATATCAAATTCCACGACTAACAAATATCGTATTGGAAATAACGATATAAATATATATCTTTCAAATTTCCGTAACAACATCCGTATAATCACGAATTCCAACATCGAAATATTCCGAAGACAATTTCGATTCAAATCCACTCCAATGCAATCATTGGAAATTCTGGTTATTTTTAAAACCCTTTTTAAATTCAATTTATTTATTTAAAAATAAATAGAATTATAATTCTAGTTCAAAACTAGTTCATTTCGATAAAAATCTATTTTTATCTTTTCAAATATGGAGTTTTTCATCCCAATTCTTTCTAAATCATTTCTTATGATTTTACACAAATTATTACTATTTTTAATAATTTTATCAAGGCCCGTACAGTCGATTTCCATCAACGGCCATCGAACTGCACTTACAGCGACCTTTTTCAAATTTGATTTGGACGTAACTCCAAATCCAACCGTTAGATTTCAAATTTCTAATATTCGTTAGAAAGCTCTTTTCGATACGAACCCAACGGTTCCGGTTTTAGGAGAATCCGTCGGTCGGATCTCCCGCAATATCCGTTCGAAGTAAATGGTCGAAATTCACGAACTGCCGCGGCGCGGCGCGTTCTATTCAAGCCATTATATTATATATATAATATATATAATATATATTTCGTCGATTTATATTTAAAACGAATTATATAGATAGTTTTAAATTCGTTTCAAAAGCAATTTCAACTTCCATTTCAATTCAAATCAAAATTGAATTCTTCTTATAAATTTGTTTTAAAATTCATTTCTATTCAATTCAAATTTCAATATAGTTCGAATTTCAAATTTATTCAATTTCAATTCCAATTCGAATTCATTTACATTCAATTCTTTTCAAAATATTAGATTTTGAAATCACTTTCGATATTCATTATAAAATGAATAAAATCGATATAAATATCGTTCACGTCAAAATGGCGTCAATCTAATCAACACGGCTTCATATATTGATATTTTCAAATATTCCATTTCGAATATTTCTATTTCAAATATTTCTAATTCAAATATTTCTAATTTAAAACTGGAATGAGGCCCAATCAATTACCATATAATGTTAATTATATGGATTTTCTACAACACATGTATATATCAACAATGATGAATAATCAACCATCATCCAAAGTGCATTCTACACTGTATAAGCATCAAATACAAATATTCAACGCTTATAACAGTCTGTCAATCAATCGATCGACATACAACTAAATTATCGGGATTAGTGTACGTCAAATATCATCCCAATACCCGTGTGGGGTTTCAAACAATCAAACACAAATTTTATTTGTGCAGTTGGGCGATGTGTAAAATTTATCGTCCCAATCAATGTCATTCAAATAGGTGTACATAAACAAACCGTCCGGTTTGTAAATGAATATTTATTTATTCACATTCACGTTAAAAATTATATTTTAACGATAAAACATTTTATTTCAACACATGAATTTCTATTCAGTTCATTCTTTCAATAAAATGATATTTTATTTTTCTAACATATTTTAGAAAATTTCGGCGGCATAACGGCACGATACTAGAAACGGGACAAGGCCTAGCCTTATCCTCGGTCTAGTGAAGGCCCACGCCATTCACACATCAATCAAATCAATTTCATTTCACCAACCAATTCAAATTCCAATCAAACAATCTAACCAACTACACAACCAAACAATTTAACAAACAAGTCATCCATGGTCTGTGGATGACGGGTGTCGGGTGCTGCTAAGCACCGTCTGCATCCTAGTATATATATAACTAGAAAAATTAAATTGAAATGTGAGAAGTTCTCACCAATAGCTATCCAATCATCTTGACTCTTCTTTTATAGAAATCTTCATCGTTATCGCATCTTCGTCATCTTCGTTGCCCGTAGCCACTACATATATAGAAATCACACATTTTTATATTTGATGTCTTTAAAATAAAAATCACATTTTTATTTATTCACCTTCAATTTAAAAATCATATTTTTATAATCACTTCATATTTTTATAATCACTTCATATATTTAAAAATCGAATTTTTACTTCGCTATTCAATATATAAAAATCGAATTTTTACTGCGATGTCATATAGATAAAAATTCCATTTCAAAAATATAGATTTCGCCTTTTCAAAAATATAGACTTCATCTTTTCAAAAATATATCATTATAAAAATCACATTTTTATTTTTCTACACATATAAAGATGCTATTTTTAATATTTCTATCATGTAAAAATTATATTTTTAATTCTTCTATATAGTAAAGACTATATTTTTAATATTTTAAAAATATAAAAATCATATTTTTATTACTTTAAAAATATAAAGATCATATTTTTATCTTTTCAAATATAAAAGATTATATTTTTACTACTTTAAAAATATAAAAATCATATTTTTATAATCGCTACTTATACAAAAATCATTCCTTTTGCTTTATAAAAATCATTCATTTTTGCTTTATAAAAATCATTCATTTTTGCTTTATACCTATTTCATAAAATGTCAACTCATACAAAATCATAAAATAGGATTTAAACAAATAATTACTAAAATTAAGAAGAACGCTCACTGTTTTTGCGCGCTCCTGAGTGGTCGGAGGCTCCTCCAGCGGTGGGTGGTCGGAGGGCTTACGGTGGTGGCTGCTCCTCTTCGTGGGGGGGGGGGGGGTTACGTCAGGGCGGAGGGCGTGGGGTCTTGGGGATGTGGTGGCGCGTTTCTGAGGGGGGGGTGGCTGTCGATTGAAGAGGAGAGGGGAGCGAGAAGGCTGGAGGGGCGACAGTGGCCCGCCTGAGGCGCGGCGGCGCTCATGGGGGGGCGGCAACGAGTCTCCCCCCGTCCGCCTCTTTCTCCTTTTTTTTTCTGCGAATTCGATTGTGAACGGGGGGGGGGGGGCAGAAGATAAGGGAAAGGTTTTTTTATTTTATTATTATTTAATTATTTAATTCAACCCAAAGTTGACTTTTTCATACGACCTCGAAACGAGGCCCACCGCCTGTCGTCCATAGCGTTTCACCCCCATTCTAAACACAATGAGATATGTATCGCAAGCTGATTCGACCGTTTCGATCAGTTTCCGTTGAATTTACATTTAAATATATATATTGAATTTTAAACGCGCATTTCAAATTACCGGGGTCACATACTAACTCGAAAAATTCCCGAAAAATATTTTCTAGCTTCGTATTGACGATACGGTCCTAACAAAACTAGTTTCGTCGAATTCTGAGACCGTCTGAAAAATGGCCATTTTCCAGTCGATTAAAATCAACTGAAACTGGTCAAACGCGTTTTCCTCAGCCACGCTCACATATTGATTCGAAAAATTATGAAATTTGAAACCTAGCAATAATTTTACATCACGGATCCAACAAAACTGGTTTCGTCGAAATCCGAGGTCGTTTGCAAAATTTCCATTTTTAAGGGCCTGAATTCCATAGCGACTATTCAGAATTTTCAACCGGACATATCTTTTGATTCCCGTTATGAAATTTTGATTTTTCGGATTCGTTGGAAAGATATTCTCGATTAGATCCTAATGTTTTTTGTTTCACTAAAATCCGGTTTGTTTTGCACCCAGTACATTCAATTGAAGTTTGAAATCGGATTATCGAACTACCGCGCCATTTTCCATTCTATTTTATAATTATATATAAATATTTATATTCTAACGACGGCGCGTATAATATATACGTTCTAAATATATTCAAAATAAATTTCTCGTCGATATTATTTAAAATAATTCATTTTAAATAATCAAAATTCGCTAAAATTGCCAAAATAAAAATTTCAAACTGGCTCGCATTTTCCGGGTTGTTACAATCTCCCCCACTTAAAACTTTTCGTCCCCGAAAAGGAACAAAGTCGAAAGTGGTTTGATTAATCAACTCTACGTTCGATCTGGCTTCTATTCTCCAACTTTTCAGTTTTTGAGAATTTTCTAAAATTTCAAAAATTTGGCTAACACCCTAAAATTTCGATAAATTTCGCCATAACCACCCCTGCACCGGGAGCATCGGGGAATTTCAAATAGCTTCCCCGGTCCTTTAGATCACAAAAAGAAAAAGAAAAAGCCAAGCGGCTAGCCAATAGGCTCATAAAATCATCATCACCCAAACAAAACAGTAAATTATGTAGTAAACATGTACCTATTCGTCGGGCAAACAAATTTTATTCTCTGCTCTAGCCTCCTTGCTATGACCTGTTCAATGTAAGTACAAGTATATGCAAGCAAACGCACCCAATTTTCAATATAATTCAATATGTGATTCAATTAGGCTAAATGGTTCAAAATTAGCAAACAAATAAGCAAACAACCCAAACATCAATCAATTAGTGAATTAGAGTTTCAAATTCATAATTTTGATACATATACAAAAATCATGTTTTTGATGCCAAATCACAACAATAGGCCCTATCTAATTTTGGTTCTCACACCAGTCTATAGGAAGTATATAGATATTACACGTTCGTCACTCGAATATAAATTCTAATGATGGAGCTCCATCATCAAAATCATCTCCGGGCGATTAGAGTGTAATTCTATATCTATCCAATATATCAAAACTTCGAATACACGCTAGCTAGGCGCATACGCAAAAATCTTTATATTTTGGATTGTCCTAATCAATATAAAATAAATAATCAAATACGAATAATTGATTTAAATTTTCAAAACAAAATTTGTTTTCATTTTAAAAATATACTCTTCACACTCGTTCTAGGATACTACTGATCCTATCTCTAACGAGTCATTCTCATTGGATATTACTAATCCAATATCTGATGAATTCTTTCGTATGGTTCTAATGTGCCTTTTTCTCTGAGCTTTGTAAACCAAAGCTCTGATACCAACTGTGACGAGCAGGAATTTCGCTCGGTCCGAACCAGTCGCTAAACCGACCCAGACTGTTCGAAACGCCCTATCGTTTGAGAACATGACAAAACAGAACGCGTACAAAAGAACGTTTCATTGTATATTACAACAATGCATCAGATTACAAGAATATACAGAGTATAAATGAATATTACACAGAAATATCAGAGATTTAAATTACATTTAAATACCTAGCAGCGGAAAATAATACAATACACAACTAGAAGTAGATATACGGATACAAAGCTTCCCGGATATTGTTCCAGCTGTAAACCAGGATCCTGTGAATATAAATATGCAAAACCAAAACTACTAGCTGCCCGTGTCGAAAATAGGGGCACCCAGAGTTTAGGTTAAAACAATAAACTCCAGGTCAGTCATGGGACTGGTGTGAGAACGAAAACAGTTATCATCTTTATTTTCAAAGTTAGGTAAATCAAGGGACCACGCCACATAACACGGAACGGGTTTCCTCCCAAGAATACCAGTGCATAGAACAAACAGTGCAATGCTAAATAAAGAAAAATGAAGCTGTTATAAGACCCAGGTCCCATCACACAATGCAACGCAGCCGAGGATAGGGTTTTCCCTTATAACAGCCAAAGAATGCTTGATACGGTTAAAACAAATCGTTTGATACTATTATAAGTGCATAGTGTATAAAACAACTTCAAATCATAAGTATCAATCATAGGCGGCATGAGTGCCCCATACCACTATGTCGCCATATATAGGTTTACAAATAAAACCGCAAATGTCACGTATTTGGAAATTGGATTTCCGTCTGTGAACCGAGGCAAAAGATAGTCCTCAACCGATTCGAGACAATCTAGCCTACCATGTCTCAGGATCAGAGCTCGAGTGACCCTTGGAGCGACAGGGCCGGTCCACCGATGTGGATTAAACTTAAATCCTGAACACTACGTTTCCCCGCCCTTTAGGGCGCAAACGAGCCAACGAATGACTCCATCGGACCCGGATCGTCCGATCTAACTGAGGCGCCTCGCAACAGCAACAACCACACAGGTGAAAAGTATATAAATGTCAGGGCTGGTAGGTCACTGACACCACCCTAGCTAGAAAGAAACGCATGTCCTCCCTGAGGTCCTTCCTCCCGTTTCTGGTTCACAACCGGGGTGCGAAACTCGCGAAGTAAACGTTACACAAAGCTACGCCACAAAGGCCGTGCTTTGATCATCACCACAAGACTTTGCTTTTCAACATAAGCCTTGATCAATTGCCACTTAGGCATGCCACACAGGCAATTCACTCCATGCGTTTGATATCCACCAGTATATAACCCCTGAGCTCGTACGTCTCAGAGAAGGGCGTTAAGCAAGAGAATAAATTCTCCGCCGCCAAACAGATATATATTTAATAGAGATCAATCACACGGACTAAAATCCAATGTCAGACACACAGTCCATTTACAAGTTCGTTCTGGGTCTGAACGAAACCGGAGGCACCTAGTACCCCGCATATCCATCGATCTCCAAGCACATCTGGACGATCACCAACTGTTTCCATCTTCTTGGGTGTACAGCCCAATCAAGATCATCAGTAATTATCCAAACGACGTGAAGACTTCTGGTCTTCGACCACCGTCTTCATCTTCGACACCACGTCGAATCAGTTATTCAGAATGGGATAAACCCGGTCTTTCTGAATAACTCGCGTATATATTATAAAAGTGTTACACAAACACAACATACGCCTCATTCCAATTCAGAATATTCCTTTATTCAAATATTCCTATACTTTGGGAAAAGTTCCCATTAATTTTATCCAAGATAAATTCTTTAAATTTATTCTTTAATCTCCTTTGAATATCAATTCAAACTAGTCGGGATTAGCGAACCACACCGAAGTAATCATTTATTTTATTTCCTAATCCCAACCTATTCATCCCATGAAGTAAAACTGGTTATACTTCATATCTAACACCACGGTGTTATCAGTAAATTCAATTACCATTTCACGTTCAAATCTAATTAAAGATTTAACTATCGCCTGAAGTAAAACTGGTGATACTCCATTCTCGATCTTTTCAATCTAATTAAAGATTCATTAAAACTCCACTTAGTTTTAATCGTTAACTGGGTTAAAGAATCAGTGTCATTTAAAACACGGTTCACGATAAACCCAAAGTCACATTCCATTAATTATCGGGTTAAAGAACGAGTGTTATTTAAAACACTGTCCACGATAAACCCAAAAATCAATATCAATTCAATTCCAATTAAATATTGTTTAATTGGTACACTTCATTAAATCTAAATAAAAAGATTTAATCTTTTCTCAAATGGGTTCAAGAACAGTGTTAGTGAAGACACCATTCACGACAAACCCAAATCACATTTGATATTCAATACAAGGCTCTGAATAGAAAATATACCGGCTTATATTCAATATCAAATTCCACGACTAACAAATATCGTATTGGAAATAACGATATAAATATATATCTTTCAAATTTCCGTAACAACATCCGTATAATCACGAATTCCAACATCGAAATATTCCGAAGACAATTTTGATTCAAATCCACTCCAATGCAATCATTGGAAATTCTGGTTATTTTTAAAACCCTTTTTAAATTCAATTTATTTATTTAAAAATAAATAGAATTATAATTCTAGTTCAAAACTAGTTCATTTCGATAAAAATCTATTTTTATCTTTTCAAATATGGAGTTTTTCATCCCAATTCTTTCTAAATCATTTCTTATGATTTTACACAAATTATTACTATTTTTAATAATTTTATCAAGGCCCGTACAGTCGATTTCCTTCAACGGCCATCAAACTGCACTTACAGCGACCTTTTTCAAATTTGATTTGGACGTAACTCCAAATCCAACCGTTAGATTTCAAATTTCTAATATTCGTTAGAAAGCACTTTTCGATACGAACCCAACGGTTCCGGTTTTAGGAGAATCCATCGGTCGGATCTCCCGCAATATCCGTTCGAAGTAAATAGTCGAAATTCACGAGCTGCCGTGGCGCGGCACGTTCTATTCAGGCCATTATATTATATATATAATATATATAATATATATTTCGTCGATTTATATTTAAAACGAATTATATAGATAGTTTTAAATTCGTTTCAAAAGCAATTTCAACTTCCATTTCAATTCAAATCAAAATTGAATTCTTCTTATAAATTTGTTTTAAAATTCATTTCTATTCAATTCAAATTTCAATATAGTTCGAATTTCAAATTTATTCAATTTCAATTCCAATTCGAATTCATTTACATTCAATTCTTTTCAAAATATCAGATTTTGAAATCACTTTCGATATTCATTATAAAATGAATAAAATCGATATAAATATCGTTCACGTCAAAATGGCGTCAATCTAATCAACACGGCTTCATATATTGATATTTTCAAATATTCCATTTCGAATATTTCTATTTCAAATATTTCTAATTCAAATATTTCTAATTTAAAACTGGAATGAGGCCCAATCAATTACCATATAATGTTAATTATATGGATTTTCTACAACACATGTATATATCAACAATGATGAATAATCAACCATCATCCAAAGTGCATTCTACACTATATAAGCATCAAATACAAATATTCAACGCTTATAACAGTCTGTCAATCAATCGATCGACATACAACTAAATTATCGGGATTAGTGTACGTCAAATATCATCCCAATACCCGTGTGGGGTTTCAAACAATCAAACACAAATTTTATTTGTGCAGTTGGGCGATGTGTAAAATTTATCGTCCCAATCAATGTCATTCAAATAGGCGTACATAAACAAACCGTCCGGTTTGTAAATGAATATTTATTTATTCACATTCACGTTAAAAATTATATTTTAACGATAAAACATTTTATTTCAACACATGAATTTCTATTCAGTTCATTCTTTCAATAAAATGATATTTTATTTTTCTAACATATTTTAGAAAATTTCGGCGGCATAACGGCACGATACTAGAAACGGGACAAGGCCTAGCCTTATCCCCGGTCTAGTGAAGGCCCACGCCATTCACACATCAATCAAATCAATTTCATTTCACCAACCAATTCAAATTCCAATCAAATAATCTAACCAACTACACAACCAAACAATTTAACAAACAAGTCATCCATGGTCTGTGGATGACGGGTGTCGGGTGCTGCTAAGCACCGTCTGCATCCTAGTATATATATAACTAGAAAAATTAAATTGAAAGGTGAGAAGTTCTCACCAATAGCTATCCAATCATCTTGACTCTTCTTTTATAGAAATCTTCATCGTTATCGCATCTTCGTCATCTTCGTTGCCCGTAGCCACTACATATATAGAAATCACACATTTTTATATTTGATGTCTTTAAAATAAAAATCACATTTTAATTTATTCACCTTCAATTTAAAAATCATATTTTTATAATCACTTCATATTTTTATAATCACTTCATATATTTAAAAATCGAATTTTTACTTCGCTATTCAATATATAAAAATCGAATTTTTACTGCGATGTCATATAGATAAAAATTCCATTTCAAAAATATAGATTTCGCCTTTTCAAAAATATAGACTTCATCTTTTCAAAAATATATCATTATAAAAATCACATTTTTATTTTTCTACACATATAAAGATGCTATTTTTAATATTTCTATCATGTAAAAATTATATTTTTAATTCTTCTATATAGTAAAGACTATATTTTTAATATTTTAAAAATATAAAAATCATATTTTTATTACTTTAAAAATATAAAGATCATATTTTTATCTTTTCAAATATAAAAGATTATATTTTTACTACTTTAAAAATATAAAAATCATATTTTTATAATCGCTACTTATACAAAAATCATTCCTTTTGCTTTATAAAAATCATTCATTTTTGCTTTATAAAAATCATTCATTTTTGCTTTATACCTATTTCTTAAAATGTCAACTCATACAAAATCATAAAATAGGATTAAAACAAATAATTACTAAAATTAAGAAGAACGCTCACTGTTTTTGCGCGCTCCTGAGTGGTCAGAGGCTCCTCCAGCGGTGGGTGGTCGGAGGGCTTACGGTGGTGGCTGCTCCTCTTCGTGGGGGGGGGGGGTTACGTCGAGGCGGAGGGCGTGGGGTCTTGGGGATGTGGTGGCGCGTTTATGAGGAGGGGGTGGCTGTCGATTGAAGAGGAGAGGGGAGTGAGAAGGCTGGAGGGGCGACAGTGGCCCGCCTGAGGCGCGGCGGCGCTCATGGGAGGGCGGCAACGAGTCTCCCCCCGTCCGCCTCTTTCTCCTTTTTTTTTTCTGCGAATTCGATTGTGAACGGGGGGGGGGGGGGGGCAGAAGATAAGGGAAAGGTTTTTTTATTTTATTATTATTTAATTATTTAATTCAACCTAAAGTTGACTTTTTCATACGACCTCGAAACGAGGCCCACCGCCTGTCGTCCATAGCGTTTCACCCCCATTCTAAACACAATGAGATATGTATCGCAAGCTGATTCGACCGTTTCGATCAGTTTCCGTTGAATTTACATTTAAATATATATATTGAATTTTAAACGCGCATTTCAAATTACCGGGGTCACATACTAACTCGAAAAATTCCCGAAAAATATTTTCTAGCTTCGTATTGACGATACGGTCCTAACAAAACTAGTTTCATCGAATTCTGAGACCGTCTGAAAAATGGCCATTTTCCAGTCGATTAAAATCAACTGAAACTGGTCAAACGCGTTTTCCTCAGCCACGCTCACATATTGATTCGAAAAATTATGAAATTTGAAACCTAGCAATAGTTTCACATCACGGATCCAACAAAACTGGTTTCGTCGAAATCCGAGGTCGTTTGCAAAATTTCCATTTTTAAGGGCCTGAATTCCATAGCGACTATTCAGAATTTTCAACCGGACATATCTTTTGATTCCCGTTATGAAATTTTGATTTTTCGGATTCGTTGGAAAGATATTCTCGATTAGATCCTAATGTTTTTGGTTTCACTAAAATCCGGTTTGTTTTGCACCCGGTACATTCAATTGAAGTTTGAAATCGGATTATCGAACTACCGCGCCATTTTCAATTCTATTTTATAATTATATATAAATATTTATATTCTAACGACGGCGCGTATAATATATACATTCTAAATATATTCAAAATAAATTTCTCGTCGATATTATTTTAAATAATTCATTTTAAATAATCAAAATTCGCTAAAATTTCCAAAATAAAAATTTCAAACTGGCTCGCATTTTCCGGGTTGTTACAATCTCCCCCACTTAAAACTTTTCGTCCCCGAAAAGGAACAAAGTCGAAAGTGGTTTGATTAATCAACTCTACGTTCGATCTGGCTTCCATTCTCCAACTTTTCAGTTTCTGAGAATTTTCTAAAATTTCAAAAATTTGGCTAACACCCTAAATTTTCGATAAATTTCGCCATAACCTCCCCTGCACCGGGAGCATCGGGGAACTTCAAATAGCTTCCCCGTTCCTTTAGATCACAAAAAGAAAAAGAAAAAGCCAAGCGGCTAGCCAATAGGCTCATAAAATCATCATCACCCAAACAAAACAGTAAATTATGTAGTAAACATGTACCTATTCGTCGGGCAAACAAATTTTATTCTCTGCTCTAGCCTCCTTGCTATGACCTGTTCAATGTAAGTACAAGTATATGCAAGCAAACGCACCCAATTTTCAATATAATTCAATATGTGATTCAATTAGGCTAAATGGTTCAAAATTAGCAAACAAATAAGCAAACAACCCAAACATCAATCCATTAGTGAATTAGAGTTTCAAATTCATAATTTTGATACATATACAAAAATCATGTTTTTGATGCCAAATCACAACAATAGGCCCTATCTAATTTTGGTTCTCACACCAGTCTATAGGAAGTATATAGATATTACACGTTCGTCACTCGAATATAAATTCTAATGATGGAGCTCCATCATCAAAATCATCTCCGGGCGATTAGAGTGTAATTCTATATCTATCCAATATATCAAAACTTCGAATACACGCTAGCTAGGCGCATACGCAAAAATCTTTATATTTTGGATTGTCCTAATCAATATAAAATAAATAATCAAATATGAATAATTGATTTAAATTTTCAAAACAAAATTTGTTTTCATTTTAAAAATATACTCTTCACACTCGTTCTAGGATACTACTGATCCTATCTCTAACGAGTCATTCTCATTGGATATTACTAATCCAATATCTGATGAATTCTTTCGTATGGTTCTAATGTGCCTTATTCTCTGAGCTTTGTAAACCAAAGCTCTGATACCAACTGTGACGAGCAGGAATTTCGCTCGGTCCGAACCAGTCGCTAAACCGACCCAGACCGTTCGAAACGCCCTATCGTTTGAGAACATGACAAAACAGAACGCGTACAAAAGAACGTTTCATTGTATATTACAACAATGCATCAGATTACAAGAATATACAGAGTATAAATGAATATTACACAGAAATATCAGAGATTTAAATTACATTTAAATACCTAGCAGCGGAAAATAATACAATACACAACTAGAAGTAGATATACGGATACAAAGCTTCCCGGATATCGTTCCAGCTGTAAACCAGGATCCTGTGAATATAAATATGCAAAACCAAAACTACTAGCTGCCCGTGTCGAAAATAGGGGCACCCAGAGTTTAGGTTAAAACAATAAACTCCAGGTCAGTCATGGGACTGGTGTGAGAACGAAAACAGTTATTATCTTTATTTTCAAAGTTATGTAAATCAAGGGACCACGCCGTATAACACGGAACGGGTTTCCTCCCAAGAATACCGGTGCATAGAACAAACAGCGCAATGCTAAATAAAGAAAAATGAAGCTGTTATAAGACCCAGGTCCCATCACACAATGCAACGCAGCCGAGGATAGGGTTTTCCCTTATAACAGCCAAAGAATGCTTGATACGGTTAAAACAAATCGTTTGATACTATTATAAGTGCATAGTGTATAAAACAACTTCAAATCATAAGTATCAATCATAGGCGGCATGAGTGCCCCATACCACTATGTCGCCATATATAGGTTTACAAATAAAACCGCAAATGTCACGTATTTGGAAATTGGATTTCCGTCTGTGAACCGAGGCAAAAGATAGTCCTCAACCGATTCGAGACAATCTAGCCTACCATGTCTCAGGATCAGAGCTCGAGTGACCCTTGGAGCGACAGGGCCGGTCCACCGATGTGGATTAAACTTAAATCCTGAACACTACGTTTCTCCGCCCTTTGGGGCACAAACGAGCCAACGAATGACTCCATCGGACCCGGATCGTCCGATCTAACCGAGGCGCCTCGCAACAGCAACAACCACACAGGTGAAAAGTATATAAATGTCAGGGCTGGTAGGTCACTGACACCACCCTAGCTAGAAAGAAACGCATGTCCTCCCTGAGGTCCTTCCTCCCGTTTCTGGTTCACAACCGGGGTGCGAAACTCGCGAAGTAAACGTTACACAAAGCTACGCCACAAAGGCCGTGCTTTGATCATCACCACAAGACTTTGCTTTTCAACATAAGCCTTGATCAATTGCCACTTAGGCATGCCACACAGGCAATTCACTCCATGTGTTTGATATCCACCAGTATATAACCCCTGAGCTCGTACGTCTCAGAGAAGGGCGTTAAGCAAGAGAATAAATTCTCCGCCGCCAAACAGATATATATTTAATAGAGATCAATCACACGGACTAAAATCCAATGTCAGACACACAGTCCATTTACAAGTTCGTTCTGGGTCTGAACGAAACCGGAGGCACCTAGTACCCCGCATATCCATCGATCTCCAAGCACATCTGGACGATCACCAACTGTTTCCATCTTCTTGGGTGTACAGCCCAATCAAGATCATCAGTAATTATCCAAACGACGTGAAGACTTCTGGTCTTCGACCACCGTCTTCATCTTCGACACCACGTCGAATCAGTTATTCAGAATGGGATAAACCCGGTCCTTCTGAATAACTCGCGTATATATTATAAAAGTGTTACACAAACACAACATACGCCTCATTCCAATTCAGAATATTCCTTTATTCAAATATTCCTATACTTTGGGAAAAGTTCCCATTAATTTTATCCAAGATAAATTCTTTAAATTTATTCTTTAATCTCCTTTGAATATCAATTCAAACTAGTCGGGATTAGCGAACCACACCGAAGTAATCATTTATTTTATTTCCTAATCCCAACCTATTCATCCCATGAAGTAAAACTGGTTATACTTCATATCTAACACCACGGTGTTATCAGTAAATTCAATTACCATTTCACGTTCAAATCTAATTAAAGATTTAACTATCGCCTGAAGTAAAACTGGTGATACTCCATTCTCGATCTTTTCAATCTAATTAAAGATTCATTAAAACTCCACTTAGTTTTAATCGTTAACTGGGTTAAAGAATCAGTGTCATTTAAAACACGGTTCACGATAAACCCAAAGTCACATTCCATTAATTATCGGGTTAAAGAACGAGTGTTATTTAAAACACTGTCCACGATAAACCCAAAAATCAATATCAATTCAATTCCAATTAAATATTGTTTAATTGGTACACTTCATTAAATCTAAATAAAAAGATTTAATCTTTTCTCAAATGGGTTCAAGAACAGTGTTAGTGGAGACACCATTCACGACAAACCCAAATCACATTTGATATTCAATACAAGGCTCTGAATAGAAAATATACCGGCTTATATTCAATATCAAATTCCACGACTAACAAATATCGTATTGGAAATAACGATATAAATATATATCTTTCAAATTTCCGTAACAACATCCGTATAATCACGAATTCCAACATCGAAATATTCCGAAGACAATTTCGATTCAAATCCACTCCAATGCAATCATTGGAAATTCTGGTTGTTTTTAAAACCCTTTTTAAATTCAATTTATTTATTTAAAAATAAATAGAATTATAATTCTAGTTCAAAACTAGTTCATTTCGATAAAAATCTATTTTTATCTTTTCAAATATGGAGTTTTTCATCCCAATTCTTTCTAAATCATTTCTTATGATTTTACACAAATTATTACTATTTTTAATAATTTTATCAAGGCCCGTACAGTCGATTTCCATCAACGGCCATCGAACTGCACTTACAGCGACCTTTTCAAATTTGATTTGGACGTAACTCCAAATCCAACCGTTAGATTTCAAATTTCTAATATTCGTTAGAAAGCTCTTTTCGATACGAACCCAACGGTTCCGGTTTTAGGAGAATCCGTCGGTCGGATCTCCCGCAATATCCGTTCGAAGTAAATGGTCGAAATTCACGAACTGCCGTGGCGCGGCACGTTCTATTCAGGCCATTATATTATATATATAATATATATTTCGTCGATTTATATTTAAAACGAATTATATAGATAGTTTTAAATTCGTTTCAAAAGCAATTTCAACTTCCATTTCAATTCAAATCAAAATTGAATTCTTCTTATAAATTTGTTTTAAAATTCATTTCTATTCAATTCAAATTTCAATATAGTTCGAATTTCAAATTTATTCAATTTCAATTCCAATTCGAATTCATTTACATTCAATTCTTTTCAAAATATCAGATTTTGAAATCACTTTCGATATTCATTATAAAATGAATAAAATCGATATAAATATCGTTCACGTCAAAATGGCGTCAATCTAATCAACACGGCTTCATATATTGATATTTTCAAATATTCCATTTCGAATATTTCTATTTCAAATATTTCTAATTCAAATATTTCTAATTTAAAACTGGAATGAGGCCCAATCAATTACCATATAATGTTAATTATATGGATTTTCTACAACACATGTATATATCAACAATGATGAATAATCAACCATCATCCAAAGTGCATTCTACACTGTATAAGCATCAAATACAAATATTCAACGCTTATAACAGTCTGTCAATCAATCGATCGACATACAACTAAATTATCGGGATTAGTGTACGTCAAATATCATCCCAATACCCGTGTGGGGTTTCAAACAATCAAACACAAATTTTATTTGTGCAGTTGGGCGATGTGTAAAATTTATCGTCCCAATCAATGTCATTCAAATAGGTGTACATAAACAAACCGTCCGGTTTGTAAATGAATATTTATTTATTCACATTCACGTTAAAAATTATATTTTAACGATAAAACATTTTATTTCAACACATGAATTTCTATTCAGTTCATTCTTTCAATAAAATGATATTTTATTTTTCTAACATATTTTAGAAAATTTCGGCGGCATAACGGCACGATACTAGAAACGGGACAAGGCCTAGCCTTATCCCCGGTCTAGTGAAGGCCCACGCCATTCACACATCAATCAAATCAATTTCATTTCACCAACCAATTCAAATTCCAATCAAATAATCTAACCAACTACACAACCAAACAATTTAACAAACAAGTCATCCATGGTCTGTGGATGACGGGTGTCGGGTGCTGCTAAGCACCGTCTGCATCCTAGTATATATATAACTAGAAAAATTAAATTGAAAGGTGAGAAGTTCTCACCAATAGCTATCCAATCATCTTGACTCTTCTTTTATAGAAATCTTCATCGTTATCGCATCTTCGTCATCTTCGTTGCCCGTAGCCACTACATATATAGAAATCACACATTTTTATATTTGATGTCTTTAAAATAAAAATCACATTTTTATTTATTCACCTTCAATTTAAAAATCATATTTTTATAATCACTTCATATTTTTATAATCACTTCATATATTTAAAAATCGAATTTTTACTTCGCTATTCAATATATAAAAATCGAATTTTTACTGCGATGTCATATAGATAAAAATTCCATTTCAAAAATATAGATTTCGCCTTTTCAAAAATATAGACTTCATCTTTTCAAAAATATATCATTATAAAAATCACATTTTTATTTTTCTACACATATAAAGATGCTATTTTTAATATTTCTATCATGTAAAAATTATATTTTTAATTCTTCTATATAGTAAAGACTATATTTTTAATATTTTAAAAATATAAAAATCATATTTTTATTACTTTAAAAATATAAAGATCATATTTTTATCTTTTCAAATATAAAAGATTATATTTTTACTACTTTAAAAATATAAAAATCATATTTTTATAATCGCTACTTATACAAAAATCATTCCTTTTGCTTTATAAAAATCATTCATTTTTGCTTTATAAAAATCATTCATTTTTGCTTTATACCTATTTCATAAAATGTCAACTCATACAAAATCATAAAATAGGATTAAAACAAATAATTACTAAAATTAAGAAGAACGCTCACTGTTTTTGCGCGCTCCTGAGTGGTCGGAGGCTCCTCCAGCGGTGGGTGGTAGGAGGGCTTACGGTGGTGGCTGCTCCTCTTCGTGGGGGGGGGGGGGGTTACGTCGAGGCGGAGGGCGTGGGGTCTTGGGGATGTGGTGGCGCGTTTCTGAGGTGGGGGGTGGCTGTCGATTGAAGAGGAGAGGGGAGCGAGAAGGCTGGAGGGGCGACAGTGGCCCGCCTGAGGCGCGGCGGCGCTCATGGGGGGGCGGCGACGAGTCTCCCCCCGTCCGCCTCTTTCTCCTTTTTTTTTATTTTTTTTTATTTTTCTGCGAATTCGATTGTGAACGGGGGGGGGGGGGGGGGGCAGAAGATAAGGGAAAGGGTTTTTTATTTTATTTTATTTTATTATTATTTAATTATTTAATTCAACCTAAAGTTGACTTTTTCATACGACCTCGAAACGAGGCCCACCGCCTGTCGTCCATAGCGTTTCACCCCCATTCTAAACACAATGGGATATGTATCGCAAGCCGATTCGACCGTTTCGATCAGTTTCCGTTGAATTTACATTTAAATCTGTATATTAAATTTTAAACGCGCATTTCAAATTACCGGGGTCACATACTAACTCGAAAAATTCCCAAAAAATATTTTCTAGCTTCGTATTGACGATACGGTCCTAACAAACTAGTTTCGTCGAATTCTGAGACCGTCTGAAAAATGGCCATTTTCCAGTCGATTAAAATCAACTGAAACTGGTCAAACGCGTTTTCCTCAGCCACGCTCACATATTGATTCGAAAAATTATGAAATTTGAAACCTAGCAATAATTTTACATCACGGATCCAACAAAACTGGTTTCGTCGAAATCCGAGGTCGTTTGCAAAATTTCCATTTTTAAGGGCCTGAATTCCATAGCGACTATTCAGAATTTTCAACCGGACATATCTTTTGATTCCCGTTATGAAATTTTGATTTTTCGGATTCGTTGGAAAGATATTCTCGATTAGATCCTAATGTTTTTGGTTTCACTAAAATCCGGTTTGTTTTGCACCCGGTACATTCAATTGAAGTTTGAAATCGGATTATCGAACTACCGCGCCATTTTCAATTCTATTTTATAATTATATATAAATATTTATATTCTAACGACGGCGCGTATAATATATACGTTCTAAATATATTCAAAATAAATTTCTCGTCGATATTATTTAAAATAATTCATTTTAAATAATCAAAATTCGCTAAAATTGCCAAAATAAAAATTTCAAACTGGCTCGCATTTTCCGGGTTGTTACACATATACATATATAAATCAAATTTTATTTGATGTTCACATTCATAAAAACCACATTTTTTTATATGGTGAAAAATTAGAAAAACTTACAGTTCTCGATTGGAAGAGGGGGTGGTGCTTACGTCAATCGCCGGGGGAGAGGACGGGGTAAGAGCTGCTGTGCGAGGCTGGAGGAGAGAAAGGGCGGCGGGTGGTGGCCTCAGGCGGGTTGGGGGCGACAGGAAATAAGTGGATTTGGGGTATTAGGGCAGAGGCGCCGTGGTTTTAGACGGGGAGGGATGACCGCGGTGGAGGCTGGCCTGGGCGGAGCTCGCGCAAGGGGTGGCGGTTGTTCTCCATTAGCGGAGGCTCCATTGCTTCGATTTTTTTTATTTCGAATGGAGTGTTGACTGTGAAGAGAGAAGGAGAGGGGGGTTTATTATATAATTTAATATTTTAATTCTTTTGATTTTAAAATTCATGTTTAACGATACAAACTCCAAACCAAACCCAACGACTGTCGCCCCTAGCTAATTACCCCTATTTTGAACACGATGGGATGTGTCCGGTAAGCTGAATCGATCGTTTTGATCAAATTCCGCCAAAATTCAAATATAAATCTATATATTGAATTTGAATGCGCATTTCAATTTACCAGGGCCACATACGGACTCTAAAAATTCTCGAAAAACATTTTCTAGCTTCGTATTGACAATACGGTTCTAACAAAACTAATTTCGTCAAATTTTGAGACCGTTTGAAAAATGGCCATTTTCTGGTCGATCGAAATTGACTGAAACTGTCAAAACACGTTTTCTTTTGCCATGGTCACATTTTAATTCAAAAAATTATGAATTTTAAAACCTAGCAATAATTTGACATCCCGGATCCAACAAAAGTGGTTTCGTCGAAAACAGAGGTCGTTTGCAAAATTTCCATTTTTAAGGGCCAGAATTCCACAGCGACTATTCTGAATTTTCAACTGGGCGTAAATTTTTATTCCCGTTATGAAATTTCAATTTTTCGGATTTGTTGGAAAGATATTCTCAAATAGATTCAAATATTTTTGGTTTCGCTAAAATCCGGTTTATTTTGAATCCTGTACATTCATTTGAAATTTGAAATTGAATTTTCAAACTACCGCGCCATTTCCAATTACTTTTATAATTAAAAATAAATATTTATATTCTAACGACAATTCAAATAGATATATACGTTTCTAATTCTATTCAAAATTAATTTCTCGTCGTTATTATTTAAAATAATCCATTTTAAATATTCAAAATTCATCAAAATTGCCAAAATAAAAATTTTAAATTGGCTCGGATTTCCGGGTTATTACATGGAACTTGACGCATTCTCATATGAGTGACGTTAATAGATGTAGGGTGTCACAATTTCAAATGTTAATTTGAAAATAACTCGGAGTTTGAATTCTTAAGTTCTCTAATAATTAGTGATTCTCAAATTATTGAAATGAAATGAAAACATGGAATTTTAGAAACTTTTGAATTGGGAAATAATAAATGAACCTAAAAGAAATATAAATTGAAGTAGAAACTCTTAGAAGTTAAAAACAGTTAATCTGAAAAAAATTGGAGGCTATTGAACTGGTATAATACTCAATTACTTTTTATAGCATGGATTTAACTTACAAAAATATTTAAGAAGTTAAGAATGTTGTGTGAATAGGTAATTATATACAGATACCGGTATGAATAATGAAGGTGAAATTAAATTAATAATTTATAAATATGAATAAAACTTAAGTTACGATAATAAATGACTTATACTTAGTTATGTTATAAAATCGAATTCAACTAAGGAAGGTAAAATAAACCTAATCAACGAAATAAGTTAATAAAGTGAATTAAATTAAAGGAATGAGTAAAATGAAATGGAAACCTATATAAGATGGAAATGAACTTAAATTATAAATTAAAAACAGGTATAGTGAACCACAATGATTGAAACCAAGTCAATTGGATTTTTGAAAATATAAATTAATTGAATAAGAATTCATTGTAAGTGAATAAATGTATACAAACTTAATAAACTTGGACTAAATAAAGTTGAAGAAATTGAATTGATTGGAAATTTATTTAATGATTAATTAAGTGAATGTTAACAGATAAATAGTAATTAATTGAATATAAATGAATTTAATATGAACCAATTAAATTTGAAAGAAACCCATATGTATAAATTGGAGACTAGAAGTTGTATGTAAATGGAATAAATGTTAATTAGTTTAATACTTGTAGGAAATAAGGGTATCAAACTAAAATATTAGCATTCGAAAATATGAATTGTGCACAAATGGAACGAGCCAAACGAAATTTGTATAAATAATATATTTGCACTGCAAAACTTGTGATTGTGCTTTGGTTGGATGAATATGATTGTTTGGATGTTTTTATATATTTCTTTGGTTGTATTTTTCTTTTTATACATGATTGTTGTAGATATATCGATCTATTACTTTTATATATATGTTCTTAGTTGGTTGTTGAGTATTTTAGTTACATCTGATGGTATCTGCTCGCTTGTAGAGACGATTGCACATAATATTGCTTTTGCTTGCTTAAAATTAGGCTAAAATGATAATAATGCTAATGAAAGTTACGTATTTACGTTAATTTAGAACATAGCATTGTAAAGGAGACTCTGCTAAAACTTTTTAAAAATTTAGAAAATAAAAAATTTTGCGAATTTTTTTTTTTCATATTTATATCAGATCACATTTATAAGTTGATGTTTCTAAGTTAAGTAGAAAATTTTATTGTAAAATATATCAAGTGCAAATTTTCTTACTACGCTCCTTTTTTAGGATGAAAAGTTTTTGATTGGGGGAGAGTGTAACAACCTGTACTTTTCCTGCTATTTAATTCATTGAATTTAATATGATTTTTTAATAGTATTATGGTTATAAATAAAATTTTATAATGTTATTATGTACTTTTATGATGTAAACTTAATTAAATTGATTAAGTAATGAGTGTCAACTAATTATAACAATAATTACTTGTATTGATTATAGATAGAATTATGATTTAGTTTGCATTGGTAAATATTAAATTTTGAAATTAAATATTGAAGTATTTTAATGAAATTGAGTAAAATAATTTATAATTGAAATTCAAAATGAATTTAGTAAAAAATCAAAATTGGAATTTAATATAAATAAAATTGATATATAAAATTAAATTGAATTCTATTTTGATTAGAATAAAGTTAATAAGTTTTTGAATTGGATAAAAGTTAAAATTATTTGAAATTAAGATATATATATATATAATTAACCTATTAAATTATCCATTTTGACACTATTTCGGATTTCGATGAAATTTGTTTCACTGGACCCGAAATTGCGATTTATTTTTAGATTTCAAGTTTTGTAGCTATTTGACTTGTCAATTGATCTTACGAGCTCGAAACACATAGAAATCGATGTATAGAATTTAACTTTCATATTTTTATTTCGAAATTAAATTCTATATATGATGGAATTCTTTTTGGAGCTTATTCCACTGGATTCAGAATTACCAAGAATATTCATATTGGTATATGGAATGACCTATTCTCATTTCAAAAATGGAATGAGCTTTTTCGGGTATTTGTAGTTAGTTTGGGCCAATCGGGAAAATACGAATAAACCATATACCTGTTGATATAAATAACAGCCACAAACCTTACCAACAACCACTAATTCTCAGCCTCATCCTAATTTCGAAATCCAAACCCTAATCTCATTTTAATGGTGATTTATAAATTAGAAGTCTGATTGAAAATTCAAACTACTCAGAAAAATTTGAAAAAAATATGGGATTGAATATTTGGACGATACGAATCTTCTCTAGTATTCGTTTTTGGAAATGATGCTTGAATCGATCAAAATTCTTAGTCAAAGAATTAAAAATGCGAAATTAAGGTTCCTAAATTAGGCATTTTGATTTCGGATATCAACCAAGAAAATCATGGTATGGGTTTGGTGGAGATTATCGAGTAGAGTCTAATGGTGGCATTAGCATCATCTGAAAGTGCCTGGATTGTCATAATTTCTCATTTTATGGTTCGAATGGCCTAGGATTTATGGCAGCAGCGAGGGTATTTGGAGTTGCCGGAGGTGATCGCATGGATGACATTAGGTGCGGCAGACTAAGGTGAATTCAATGAAAGTTGTGGCGTTGGCTCATGTGGAAAGATATGGCAGCAATTGGCAGTTGAAGTTGCTGGAAATGGGTTTCTTTGGTCATGAATTACTTTAGCAGTGGTGTGAGTAGAGGCAAGAAGGTGATTGTTAGTCTACTTGTTTGATTATTATTCTGTTAATTAATTAAATAATTTAATTTTCAAATATTCTAACATGAATAACTTTTGTATACGAACTTCGATTTGGATGTGGTTTTCTCCATTGCAATCGTATTGAAATTCCAAACACTTTAGCATAGGTTCGGACAATTTCTGAGATCATCAAATTTTGGTTCTTTAATTGAATTTCGAACGAGTTGAAAATTAATGGTGAGTGATTAAACCCACTCATGTAAAACTAAAATATTTGATTATTAGTAAAATTAAAATCATGTTATGATATGTTTGATGTTTGGTAGTTGTGACAACCCAAACCCAAGATCCCGGACGTAAAGGATAGTCATTGGAATATAACACATTAAACGCAACAGCAGATCACGGAACATAGCATAATTTTACACCAGAGAGTTATTTACATCAGAGGAAATAATATCAGAGTTACATCATTACAGGATCGTAAATGTACAAATAAAGTTTCAACTTGAAATTAACAAGTATGCAGCAGAATCAAAAAAAATTAACATAAGTGATAGTCTTGAAAAGTTCAAAGAAACACAAAAGTTCAATCTTCAGCTCCAGGTCCATCACGGCATCCACAGCTCCAGTACACATCTAAAAGAAAGCTTAAAACATGTTCACTTGGCTGCCTGTGTAAATATATGGGCACCCGAGTTTGCAAGGGAAAATCAAACAACGAGTGGGTCATGGGATTGGTATGAGAAACCCTACAGTTAACTTAACTTATTTAAAGATAAGGCATATCAAGGACCACGCCTTATATCATGGAATGAGTTTACTCCACACGAATGCCAGTGCATAAAAGCAATGCGATGCATTTTGAAAAATGAATCCATTATAAGCCTTAAGTCCCATCACACAATGCAACCACAAGCCGAAGGAAAGATTTTTACCTTATAATGGTCAAATATGCTTGATACAAGAAAATCATTTGGTACTATTATTAGTGTCTAATTTAAAAGCAATTTCGAAAATAAATGTATCAATCTTAGATGGCAAAATACCTCATCCTATTATGTCGTTGTAGGTATACAATTAAAAATGTCCAGTTGCGTATTGGAATTTGGATTTCCATCATGAGCCGAGGCAAAGGATCTTCCTCATCCGAACTTCGGAACATCTCTAGCAAAATGTCCCAGGAAAAATCTATCCCTTTGGAGTGATAGTGCCGGTCAGCTATACTTCGCTGGTTGGCATCTCCTGAATCATACGTTTCCCGGTTCTATTGGAGCTCTTGGTCAGTACGTCGACCACCATGGCCTTGTGCAGCCGCATTCGACGAGCCTCGATTCCAACATCCACATAAGTAAAATTCCTAGGTTCCATACCATGGCATCACTTCTAGCTAGAAAGAAATGCATGTCCTCCCTACGGTCCTTTATCCCATTTTTGACTCATACCGAGGTGTGAAGCTCATGAATTAACGCACCTCAAAGTTTTACTTTTCAACAAAATCTTTGATCTATCTACCAGCAGCACTCAACAAGCCACATTGTCATTTCATACCATACAACTAATGTCCACCAATGTATAACCTCTAAGCTCGTACATCTCAGAAAAGGGTGTTAAGCTAAGAGAATAAATTCTCCGCCACCAAATAGATATATATTAAGTAGAGATCAATTAATACAGCATAAAATACATGTCAGACACACAATCCATTTGCAAGTTCGGTCTGCGTTTTAACGAAACCGAAGGCACCTAATTCCTCATCCCATATGTCTAATACAAGAGAGAGGCCCTCACTTATCTGGACAATCAACAAGTACGTCCGGACCACTGCCACTATAACCCTTTGAAGGGTGCTACCCATATCCAAGGCATCAGCAGCAATCCATTCAATGTGAAGATTTCCGATCTTGCACCGTCTTCAATATCTTCGACTTTTAATCATCGTTCAATTATTCGAAATGGGTTAAACCTGGTCTTTTCAAATAATTCACGCCAAAAACAAATCGAATCCAGTCAAATCCGCATTGGAATTATTGATTCACCAATTAAATCTCCATTAATTGGTTCCATTTCATAAGATTTAAATCTTATTCTCAAATCTGGTTAAGTCATTTTTCTTTCCAAAAATCATTTCATAACTATATTAAAGGTTTACTTAGGAATTCAATACAATTCATAAATAATTTTTTTTTATTTACGAACTCTTTATCAAAATTAGTTAGATAAGTTTTACACAAAGTTACCAAATCTCACTTAACCACTTTTATCATTTAAAACCAAGTAAAATTGGTTTAAATCCATTTCATATCATTTATAATATTTTATAATGATTTTACACTATTTTTGTGTAACACCCCGCATTTTTAACTCAAAATAACAAAATAAGAATAACTTAATTAAATATTCAGAATTAAGTAAAATGGACTACGCTATTGCATCCGTCTCGAAATTCTGGTCAAAATCGACACCTGGTTCGTGTAAATCGAATGCCATATGAAGAAGTTATTAAGGTTTGAAGTTTGTATACACACAGGAAGAATATATATATATATACAGTTGGATCTAGAATAACCCTAGAGGGGGATAAATAGGGTTTCTCACAGTTTTTCGCTGAGTTAAAAAAAACTGAAAGGATATTAAATAATAAACAGATCATAGAATATAGCAGAAATAAAAAGCTGAAAGGAAATAAGACTCAGAGATACCCAGCTTCGGCAAAATCCTGCCTACTGCTGCATTCCTAAGGTTTGTACTAGGAGTTAAAAACAGATCCCGCTTACAGACACTGTAAACTCGCACTCCCTGCTCCTGTACTAACCCTACAGTCAAAACCCTAGACTGATCAATATTCCCTCGACCAGATTTTCCCGTATTATAAACCCGTAACACATAAACCTAGTTTTTACAGATTCTAGTAAACTGTCAGTCAAAACCCTGACTGGATCCCCCTAGATTTTACAGACTCTAGAACTATTTAGAATTGTTTAAAAAAAATTAAAATAACACAAAAAGAAAAACACATAAACCCTAGGATTTAAAATAAGGGGTCATCCCCTTTTCATTTGAAAACATGGCTCAATAGTTTGGCCAGCTCATTTGCATTTGAGTGCACCCGTTTATTTTTCTTTTTAGCCCGATCTCTCTGGAAAACAAAAATGGCAGCTTGGACTAGGGTTTCTCTGTGAATCCCCAAAAATCAAATCGTGATTAAAAAGATGTTCTGGAAATTCTCTTGAAGCTCGAATTTGTTGATTCTCCTTCTTCGATTACTCTGATTTGGTGTTGCGATCGAACACTTCTGAAATTTGTGAGTTGCTCCTGAATTTATTTAATTCTTGCTCTGAATTATTAGGTTGATTTTCGATTTTTCTTGCCAGTGATAATATGGTGTATTATAGGGTATAGAATCGAAACCTAATGTCTCTGATTTCACATACGTGGCTTGGCCTGATTTTTCTCGTGTTTCCCTCTTTTGATTTTCGGCATGAATGATTTTTTCTTTTGCTTTGAAATAGCTTGCGTGATTGATGTGGATGAATTCAGACCTGATTTTGAACTTCAATGAATCCACACCTGTTTTGCCATACATGAATTTGAACTGATTGCATGCAATTTCCTCTTTTACTATCCTTGATAAAATCAGCTTTTATGAATTGGGAATTTCTAGAAACATATTAACTCCTTGCATGTTTTCTGAAAAAACAAATACACCTTAAACAAAACACTTGATTTTGCGAGATTGAATACGAGCCATGATTAATTCCCTTGTGTGAATAACTAGAGCACTGTAAATTTAAAAACTTGCCAATTTTATTTGGTATGATTTCCTTAGGCTTTGTAAATTTTCATGAACATTTCAGGAAATTTACAAAAACTTTATTTCCCATTTTGACTCTTGCATGATTTCTGGAAATTCATTTTGAAACCAAATATATTTGTTTCATTTTGAAATTCGGTTTTAAAAGATTCCCTGTTGACTGATTAAATTGTATTTCTGGCCTCCAAAAAAAACTTGCGTGATCGATAAAAGAATCTCTTGCCAATTTTAATACAGTCATATATGGAAATGGTTTTGGTCGTGTATGATTTTCTGGAATTGCAAATTGATACTTGCCAAATATATTTATCCCATATGTCATCTGTCTGATTAACTATTAGCATTGCTTATAAGAAAAACTGGTTTGACTATGTTTTTATTTTCTGTTGCACTTGCTTGATTCGCATGTGCATGAGTTTAGTTACATAAAAACTTGTCCATCCATGTTGAAAATAATCTAAGCACTTGCATTTGTATATGCTCCATTTGTGTTAACATGCATCATGTCCATAAGCAAATGGGTTTGCATGCATCATTATGCTGAAATGAATCACTTTTGTTTGGGCTGCCTTGAACTGCATGATCAGTGTAAAAAATTGACCAATGTAATCTGCAAACTGTTTGCACCATACTGTCATATATGCTTGTCCCATTGCTGTGTGATCATATTTTTGCAGTTGCATACTTAAAAAAAATGTTGTATAGATCTTGATGCTTTGTTTAATGTTGAAATCTGTGCTGCTTTTTATATGCTCTATTTTGCCAACCTGCCTCGACCAATTTTTTTGAGCTGTTTCGACCATTTAGCTGATCCATGTTATATGCTTGCAAATGCTGAAACTTGTTGCTTCCATACACCATTTATGTTTGCTCGATTTGTTGTGGCACCTGCTTTTGAACATCCACTTGAAGTCAAAACTGCATGTACATGAGACATGAAATATATCACCATACACTTGTGCTCGACCCAAGAACTTTTCCAGAAATATGTTTGCTGCACCATTCAGTTACATCATTGCTTCATGAAAACTTGCTTATCCAGTTTGCACCATTATGCCTCACTGCTGTTTGAACTACTTCTTGACACTGAACTGTTGTGTGCATCTTGCCATATTAATTCTTGTATTTGCTGAATTGTTTTGAATTGATATGTTTGGGCTGAAACAAAGAATGATCTGCCAAGCTAAGTATTCTTGATCTTCAGTGATCATGCCATGTTTTCTTTGATTGCCTTCACACCATGTATCATTCTGAGCTGATTTCCATGTGTTGTCCATTTGTACTATGCTGCCTTACTTGAATGCGTTTTAAATTATGTTGACACATGTTTCTTGACCACTTGACTTGTCATGATTGTGATTCGACCATTTTTATTTGTGCACTGGGTCGAGATGGTTCATGTGGCTACTCCTCAGTTGCATACTGAATTGGCGTGGCAGTGCACACGTGTATATATACACACATGTGTGTATGCCGCCATTCAGAAAATTTCCTGTCCTTGTACATATACAAACTGTCTGCCTATACACAGATGAATCAGATCAAGTCATGAAAAATGATGAGAAACACAGCAGAAAACTGAGGCAAATAAAATTTTAAAAATAAAATAATATTTGCTCGAGTATGATATTATTTCTGTTACATATATTCTGTGTGTATGCTTCTGTATGTGACAGGTATGAAGATGATGACTGGACCGACAGTGAAGTGTTGTGAAGACTGAAGACTGAAGGCAGAAGTTGACAGTGAAAAAAATATAAGAGCATCTATATATGAGTGATTGTAAAAATGAAATTACTGTATGATTGAGTGACTGAGTGAGCTGTATGTATATATGAGATTGTACAATGAGTGTTGAGTGTTGTAGTGAAAAGTAGTGTATGAAAATGAATGTGAAATGTATTGAAATATATTAGAGAATTTGTACAAATAGAGGAGTATAAAATATGAATTGTTTGAATATTGAAATAAAATATTTTATTTAAATAAAATACTGTATGGATATTTTAATTTCTGTACAGTTGTATTTTATTTAAATATAAATATCATATTCCTGTCTGTGATGTATATATGAAACTGTACAATAACAAACACATTTAAAATAATATATATTTGGTCGTTATCATCAAACAAAAATCATATAATTGTGTATACAACACTGTTATATACAACAATCTCCTTCTTTTCATGATGACAAACAAATAAAAGATTTTGAAAACAATAAATGTGTTTGACAGTGAATTTTGAACTCCCGCTATTTAGTAGCTCCCCCTACAGCAGAAAACTCCCCCTATAACTGTGCATGTGCGAAAAGAACTATGAACTGAATAATAGTGAATTTTCATAATTAAAACTATTTATAAAATATTCACTTATAAATCAAAATCTCAATCCATTCTCCCCCTTTTGTTATCATCAAAAGGATACAGAGTTTAAAATACATATGAAAAATGACTAAAGATATAATTTCAGCTTAAGAGGAGGAACGGTCATCATAAATCACAACCAGTCAAACAAAAATCATAATATTCTGAGAACAGGTGTCATATTTCACATTGTAGAGAATGACAGATTTACGATGAATTTTATATAAAATGGGGAGAGTTTTAAAATATGAATATTCAATTATTTTCAGAAGAATTTTATAAATTGAAGCACAAAAACAGTGATGGATTTGGACTATAATTAATAATTCAATTTAAGTGACAAAATCGAATAATCTCAAATCCTAATACCTATCAATCAACAAATCATAATACGTCATATGATATCAACACATTTCACATATTAGAAAGATGAATTGATAGGCTGGTTTTTATACATCAAGGAGAATTTCAAATTTATTTCCATTTATATGACATTTATTATTATTATTATTTAAGAGCACACTGACCACGCATAACCAGATCTTGGATTTTTAAATGAGGTCAGTCGCAGCTTAAATTATAAGTTGTATCATAACCATGCATAATCAGAGCTTGGATTTTTAAAGGAGGATAGAGACACACCTATATATTAATTATATATTTTATCATTTTCAGCTTTAAATAGAAAAACTCCTCAGTATATACAACCAATATGAATGATAGAAATATGGTAGGTATAGAAATGGACTATGAAATAAATTTCTAAATTATTTATATTATGAAATATGCTCGACTGTACCGGGATCATTGAAAATTTTCAATTATCACTAATTCTGAATAATTACATAGTCTAATTTCTATCACAAATATTTCCACTGTTTATTCAAAAAAAAAATAAAAATTATTAAACTCTCCATATTAATATAAACTCATAATGGATGTTAGAAAGATGATAGATAAAGGAGATGGTCATGAAATAATTGCCAATTCAATGATATTATAATAAAAGTTCAACTATCATGAAGAATCTAAATAAAATCTCCTCTTGTAGTGAAATATACTACAGTCAAATTTCATCACAATTTCAAAATCTGTTAATAATTTTGATGAATTATAAATACAGTTCAAATTGGATATTGATTTCAATTTCTGAATGAATAAAAAATAAATAAATTTAAAAAATGAAAATCAATTATAAGAGGAATATGAAGAGCTATACAGGACAAGAGGGATAAAAAATATATATACAAAAAAATTCAGCACATCTGATACCAATTGGTGTCTATATTAATGAGGATTGTAACAAGACACAGGAGACAAGCAAGGGTATCACATATAAAAGAAATTTAGTTACATGGCCCAAGCAGACAACTCAACAGATTAAAACATATATCAGAGAAGCAGACCGATTAAAGCAAGCAGTTATCTGAAACAGTATCAGAGCAGCACAGAAAACAATGTCACAACAGACTTGTCAGAGGATGTTTCTGAAGGTCACAAAACATGATTCATGACTCAATATAAAAAATACAGTTTATTTTAAATCATTTGAAGAAATGTGAAAATATTAGGATTTAATGAATCAATCACACCAGATTATAAATTTCAGTTCCAAGATTTGTGTGAGATTCAATAAATCAATAATTTCAAATGATTTTAAACAAACTAATATTTAAATCAAATAACCATGAAATGACAGTAAGTTTCAAGACCTGTATTTCAAAAAAAAAAATCACAATTTTCTCTGACAAGTATAAGAGAAATTTCAGATCATATACATCAAGTTTGAGAGGTATTCGTGATCCAAAAAAAATTTTAAAAAAATTATTTGAAATCACTTGAATTAATGTTAAGTTTGAGATATAATGAATTATTCACACAAGGTTGATAATTTTAAGTTTAGGAGGTGTGTGAAATTGAAAATATCAAGAATTTCAGATGATTTCAAATAAACACATTTCAACCATACTGATCATAAATAAAAAAATTCCAAAATGTATCACTGAGATTCAAGACAGATCAAGAAATATCCAAGCCAATCTGAAAACCAATGAAATTGTCATGACTGAGAAATAATAATGTGCTGTAATTAGTATAAATTTTCAAGCCTTTCTAAAATGAATTAGAAGAAACTCAAAACAACAGAGATGTGTGATATTTCAATTGTTTTTCAGATCTTAAAAAGAATTAGAATTCATATTAACAGTGTTCAAGATATGACACGAATACATCAACACTGTTAGGAATTCAGAAATCAGAAGTAAACTTCAAAACAATTGCAGATATTTACAAATTTAAATTCATGTTCTGGAAGAGATTACAATATCAGAGTTCTATTTAAATGAAGTGAATTTCCAGAAAAAATATGAATTCTGCAATTTGAAGTTGATGAAGTCCAAGAAGAAATAAAACAAAAAAATGTGACAGTGACAAATCAAAAAGAAAAAACAATGACAGAAGGGATAGAAGGAGGAATAAACAAAGAAAATAAAAATAGTGAATATTTACAAAGGTGAGTTTAGAGATCATACCAGAATCCAATGTAAAACAGAATCTCTAACTCACAAGCTTGGCTAAGGAACTGTGGATGATAAAGGAATATTGAGCAGCTCGAATTCAATTCTCTTTTGCAAAGCAGTCCCTCAGCCTCCTTCGGTACCTAACAATTCAGGGGATCAAGTGGTCTAACAAAATTTGTAAAACCACTCACAGCTTTGTTCACACGTTTTGGTACCCAAATCGGTTTGTACAACATACCATCAGAATTTACCTTAGTACCCTTAGGAATCCAGATTTGTTTGAATTTAGTCAAAGATGTTTTATCTTCTTTTAGGATCCAGGATTGTTTAAATGGATTGTTATAAAACAGATTCTGATTTCGTTTGTGATTTAAAAATCCTTTGGAATTTTTAGAGTTCAAATTTCCAAAACAATCCTTCTTGAAGCAGTTTAAGGAATTTTCAAAATCATAAGAATTTAGCTTTTCAAAATCATTTGTTTTCCTAAAACCAAGACCACGTTTATTTCCAATAGAAAATTGGTTTTTCAACAACATATTCAAAGATTTTTCACCGTTTTAAAATTTAGCCAAAATTGTTTCAAGTTGTTGAATTTTAGTTTTAAGATCACCGTTTTCTTTCAATAAGTCTGAACAACGATTTTTAGTGATCTTACATCTTTCAAAATCAGATTTCAAAACCAAATTTTCTTTTTTAAGCAAATTAATTTTGGTTTGGGACTCAACATTCTCAGATTCAAAAAGTTTTTGTTTTTCAAATTCAAATTTCTTGGATTTTTCAATCTCGTTTTCCAGTTCAAAATCAAATCGAATTTCAACAAATTCTCCTTCTCAGCAATTTCAAATTTGGAATATATATCAGTCTTAAAAATTTCAAATTCCTTTTGTAAAAAATTATTCAAACTTGATGACTCAATCTTGTTTTCTTTTAAGATTAGAATTTCTTTTTCAAACTTTTGAATATTTTTATTGAGATGAACAAGATTGGTTTTCAATATCAAACAATTTTTGCAATCTGAATTTGAAGAATTTTTAAAATGTTTTAGTTGTGATTCCAAATCATCCATTTTTTTTGGTCAACTCAGAATTCTTAGATTTCATAGATTTGTTTTTAGATTGGAGTTTATCAACAGATTTAGTCAAATCAACGCATATATAAGCTAAATCTTCGTATGAGAAATTTTCTGTTTCAGCATCTGTTAATTCTCCATCATCCGATCCTTCTGAATTTTCATTTGTAAACCTTGTTAAACAGAACTTTGAATATGAGTTGACTTTCTTGGGTGTTAAGCTACCGTTGTCATATCTTCCATACTTCATATTGAGTGTATCCCAGATTTCCTGTGCAGATAAACAATGGCAGATAAGATTAAACTGTTCAGTACTAAGATAATCAAATATAATTTTCATAGCACGGGTATTGAAAGTAATATCTACGCTATCAAATCTATTGATAACAACATCCCAATATTTAATATTAACAGATTTTAAATAAAATTCCATTTTGGATTTCCAGTTTAAAAAAATCAGTTCCATTGAAAATAGTTGGAGATGAACTGGACTGACTCTCTATCGACTGACAACTAGGAATCACCATTACTCTAGAGTTAACAGAATACCTGCTCTGGTACCACTTGTTGGATCTAGAATAACCCTAGAGGTGGGGTGAATAGAGTTTTTCCCAGTTTTTCGCCGAGTTTAAAAAAAACTTACAGGATATTAAATAATAAACAGATCACAGAATACAGCAGAAATAAAAAGCTGAAAGGAAATAACACATAGAGAAACCCAGCTTCAGAAAAATCCTGCCTACTGCTGCATTCCTAAGGTTTCAACTAGGAGTTAATAACACATCCCGCTTACAGACACTATAAACTCGCACTCCCTGTTCCTGTACTAACCCTACGCTCAAAATCCTAGATTGATCAATATTCCCTCGACCAGATTTTCCCGTATTACAAACCCGTAACACCTAAACCTAGTTTTAACAGATTCCAGTAAACTGTCAGTCAAAACCCTGACAGGGAACCCTAGATTTTATAGACTCTAGAACTGTAAAAAATTAAAATAACATAAAAAGAAAAACACATAAACCCTAGGATTTAAAATAAGGGGTCATCCCCTTTTCATTTGAAAACATGGCTCAATAGTTTGGCCGGCTCATTTGCATTTGAGTGCACCCGTTTATTTTTATTTTTAGCCCGATCTCTCTGGATAACAAAAATGGCGGCTTGGACTACGGTTTCTCTGTGAATCCCCCAAAATCAAATCGCGATTAAAAAGATGTTCTGTAAATTCTCTTGAAGCTTGAATTCCTTCTTCGATTACTCTGATTTGGGGTTGTGATCGAACATTTCTGAATTTTGTGAGTTGCTCCTGAATTTATTTAATTCTTGCTCTAAATTGCTGGGTTGATTTTCGATTTTTCTTGCTAGCGATGATATGGTGTATTATAGGGTATTGAATCGAACCATAATGTCTCTGATTTCACATACGTGGCTTGGCCTGATTTTTCTTGTGTTTCCCTCTTTTGATTTTCGGCATGAATGAGTTTTTCTTTTGCTTTAAAATAGCTTGCGTGATTGATGTGGATGAATTCAGACCTGATTTTGAACTTTAATGAATCCACACCTGTTTTTCCATACATGAATTTGAACTGATTGCATGCAATTTCCTCTTTTACAATCCTTGATAAAATCGGCTTTTATGAATTGGGAATTTCTGGAAACATATTACCTCCTTGCATGTTTTCTAAAAAAACAAATACACCTTAAACAAAACACTTGATTTTGCGAGATTGAATTCGAGCCATGATTAATTACCTTGTGTGAATAACTGGACCACTGTAAATTTAAAAACTTGCCAATTTTATTTGGTATGATTTCCTTAGGCTTTGTAAATTCGCATAAACATTTCAGGAAATTTACAAAAACTTAATTTCCCATTTTGACTCGTGCATGATTTCTAGAAATTCATTTTGAAACCAAATACATTTGTTTCCTTTTGAAATTCGGTTTAAAAAGGTTCCTTGTTGACTGATTAAATTGTATTTCTGGCCTCCAAAAAAAACTTGCATGATTGATAAAAGAATTTCTTGCCAATTTTAATACAGTCATATCTGGAAATGGTTTTGGCCGTGTATGATTTTCTAGAATGGCAAATTGATACTTGCCAAATATATTTATCCCATATGTCATCTGTCTGATTAACTATCAGCACTGCTTATAAGAATAACTGGTTTTGAGTATGTTTTTATTTTCTGTTGCATTTGCTTTATTCGCATGTGCATGAGTTTAGTTACGTAAAAACTTGTCCATCCATGTTGAAAATAATCTGAGCACTTGCATTTGTATATGCTCCATTTGTGTTGACTTGCATCATGTCCATGAGCACATGGGTTTGCATGCATCATCATGCTGAAATGAATCACTTTTATTTGGGCTGCCTTGAACTGCATGATCACTATAAAAAATTGACCAATGTAATCTGCAAACTGTTTGCACCATACTGTCATATATGCTTGTCCCATTGCTATGTGATTATATTTGTGCAGTTGCATACTTAAAAAAAATGCTGTATAGATCTTGATGCTTTGATTAATGTTGAAATCTGTGTTGCTTTGCATTTGCTCTATTTTTCCAACCTGACTCGACCAATTTTGTTGAGCTGTTTCGACTATTTAGCTGATCCATGTTATATGCTTGCAAATGCTGAAACTTGTTGCTTCCATACACCATTTATGTTTGCTCGATTTGTTGTGGCACCTGCTTTTGAACATCCACTTGAAGTCAAAACTGCATGTACATGAGACATGAAATATATCACCATACACTTGTGCTCGACCCAAGAACTTTTACAGAAATATGTTTGCTGCACCATTCAGTTACATCATTGCTTCATGAAAACTTGCTTATCCAGTTTGCACCATTATGCCTCACTTCTGTTTGAACTGCTTCTTGACACTGAACTGTTGTGTGCATCTTGTCATATTCATTCTTGTATTTGCTGAATTGTTTTGAATTGATATGTTTGGGCTGAAACAAAAAAATGATCTGCCAAGCTGAGTATTCTTGATCTTCAGTGATCATGCCATGTTTTCTTTGATTGCCTTCACATCATGTATCATTCTGAGCTGATTTCCATGTGTTGTCCATTTGTACTATGCTGCCTTACTTGAATGTGTTTTCAATTATGTTGACACATGTTTCTTGACCACTTGACTTGTCTTGATTGTGATTCGACCATTTTTATTTGTGCACTGGGTCGAGATGGTCCACGTGGCTACTCCTCAGTTGCACACTGAATTGGCGTGGCAGTGCACACGTGTATATATATATATATACACGTGTGTGTATGCAGCCATTCAGAAAATTTCCTGTCCCTGTACATATACAAATTGTCTACCTAGACACTGATGAATCAGATCAAGCCAAGAAAAATGATGAGAAACACACTAGAAAACTGAGGCAAATAAAATTTTAAAAATAAAATAATATTTGCTAGAGTATGAAATTATTTCTGTTCCATATGCTGTGTGTGTGTTTCTGTATATGGCAGGTATGAAGATGATGACTGGACTGACAGTGAAGTGTTGTGAAGACTGAGGACCGAAGGCAGAAGTTGACAGTGAAAAAAATATATAAGAGCATCTATGTATGAGTGATTGTAAAAATGAAATGACTATATGATTGAGCGACTGAGTGAGCTGTATGTATATATGAGATTGTACAATGAGTGTTGAGTGTTGTACTGAAAAGCAGTGTATGAAAATGAATGTGAAATGTATTGAAATATATTAGAGAATTTGCACAAATAGAGGAGTATAAAATATGTACTGTTTGAATATTGAAATAAAATATTTTATTTAAATAAAATACTGTTTGAATATTTGAATTTTTGTACAGTTGTATTTTATTTAAATATAAATATCATATTTCTGTCTGTGATGTATATATGAAACTGTACAATAACAAACACATTTAAAATAATATATATTTGGTCGTTATCATCAAACAAAAATCATATAATTGTGTATACAACACTGTTATATACATATACTAGGTTCAGAATTTAAAAATGGGTCCAGAAATTCGAAAATTGATTCAAAATTCGAATTTTCAAAAGGCGGCAGATTTCTCGCCTGGGGGTGCCGACCCCCTTAAGGGGGTATCGACCCCGGTGTCGACCCACTCAAAGGGGTGTCTACCCACATGCAACAGATTTTGGCAAATTAGGGTTTTTTGATATTTTGATGATTCAGATGGCTTTTGGGCAAATCTGAGGATCCTAGTTGCTCCATACTCCTAAATAAGACGCTAAACCTAACCCTAAATCTCATAATTCGTTATCTACGGCGGAGCTCTTCCATTATGCTCTCTCTCTTCTCAAATCTATTCTGAAAATTAAAATATTAGCCTAGGAAAATTATTAATCCAGATCTGGAAGAGAGAATCAACATTAATAAAAAGATAATTTAATCATGAAAGCAAGGTAAACTTCTAGATCCGATCTATTCATATTCTTTCTATTTCTTTGCCTTCTCTTTTAATTAAAATTAAACGATCCATGGTTATTAGGTTTCAAATCAAATTTGAGGGTAAAGGGAAACCATGGATGATAGAACGGGTCAGATCCAAAATTAGGGGAAAGCATGAAAGGTGAGTGTGTTTAAACTATAGCCTTTAGATAATATTATGATTATCGTTTAGCATTCCCCTTGTTATAAATTGAGAAATTGCCAAGTTAATTATAAATTATTGTTATAACAAGTTGAGATGTTAACATGAATAATTCATACGATGAATCAGTTAAAGTATTGGAATGATTATATGTTGTATAAACTTGTTAGAGTGTGGGCAATGAATACTATTGTTGTAATTATATAATTCACTTGGGGCATATTATTGAGTAAACGACATGTTAAACTTGTTGGATTAAAATAATTGAGATTTTGGGTAAATGATACACTATTGGAGAATTACGCTTTTTTTTAAATAAAGTTAATTACATGCAGAAAGACATGCGACACATATTAGGATTTAGGGCATAATTTGTAATGGGATTTTGGAACATAACATATATTATGTTTTGAGACTTTAATATGGGAGCGCATTTTGATATGAACATAAATGGATAAATAAAGATAAATATGCCTAGGATTACAATTAGAAATTGTAACTACACTTATTGCACGAGGTTAGGTTGCATTAATGGCGGAAGTCTGCCCAGACCCGACCAACATATCCAGTAGCCACTAATGTTGAGCCTAAGGTGAGTGGCCTAAGTGCAAAATTAAAAACATGTAATGGTGCTAAGACACGAGGTTAAGTCAACTTGTGGTAGAAGTCTGCCCGGACCCGCCCAGCAAACCCAGCGTCCACAAATGTAGGCTTAACGGGAGAGGCCTTGTGCTTATATATAAATATATATATATATATATAACAAGATATGAATAAATGGCAATGACGTAATTAAATGTCTAACTCATAAAATAAGAAAGGAAGGGATGGAATGTACTGAGTTAGTGTGATAAGAAGGAAAAGTGATGTATTTCCCTAAATGACTTATTTCAAAAAATGTTGTTGCAAGTAAGCCACAGTAAATAAAGAAAAGTAAAGAAATTACTTGCTACCACGAATTTAGATGGGAATATGTTATGAAAGTAAATCATTGATTCCTTCTATCAAACTGATAAGGGGCATGAAATGTTTTCCTTAATATAATAAGGAATATATATTAAAGTGAACGAAGAATAATGGTTTACAACAGTAAAAGAAAATGTTTTAAAAGGGGAATGATAATCACCTATTATAAAAAAATAACATTAATGACAATGTTGTTGGTAGACTTGTCCTAGGGAGAAGTGGGGATTATAACTTCGGTTATAATAAACTAATAGGGAAATTGGATAACTGGTGAAATGAGTTAAGGGACACTTAATTGTAAATTAAGTAAGTAGTAAATAGGGAGAGCCGGAAACCAGTTGAGAAAAAGGGGAAAATATATGAAATATAAGAAGTTGTACATAATTATAAATTAAGTAATCTGTAAGCTTGGAAGTCTAAAATGCGTTAATAAAAATGTTTAGGCTAGTCCTAGGGACAAGAGGAACTTATAACATAAGTTATAATAAACGGGTAGAGAAACTTATTAATAGACCTTAGTTAATCGAACTAAATTAATAAGTAAACAGTGATAAGTTGTATTGACAATGTAATATGGAATTATGATTAAATGAGAAAGGATGAGGAAAACTTATGAAATGAAATAAGTTATGTATAATCATAAATGGTAAGTGATATGTTAATTAGAAAACATGTGAATTGGATATACTTAATTACATATTAAGTAAAAAATGTTATTGTAATGATGAAATCAAACAAGAATATAAAAGAGATTGTGGATTACAGACCTTGGGCTACAATCTAGAGAATAACATTTTGTGGGCTTATTAATAAACTTAAATGGATTAAGGTGTATGACTGAAATTAATAAGCAAGAGAAACTTGGTACTTTGAATAAGAATTCAATATTGTTGGCTCGCTTTTTGACCAAGCCACCCAGGATCATTCGTAAGAGGAAAGCATGAAACCACGTTCTCCAAGAATATGAAGGAGGATCGCGTCTCGACGGATCGCCCACGGAGGATCGCGTCTCGATGGATCGCCCACGGTGGATCGCATCTCGACGGATCGCCCCCATCTCATCAGCGAACGACGCATCCAGGCGATCCGATCCAAACTTATATTGTTGCCCAGAGCGAACCGATCCGATCCCCTGGTGCATGGCGAACCCTCTGACCCGTTCAAGCGCGAGCTAGTCTTCAGCGATCCGAATCGCACGGATCTGGCGACACGTGTCCCTAACCGTCACTTGGACCGATTCTCCCCATCTGCACGATCCGATTTTCAAGCAGATCACGACACCTGTCCACAACGGCTAATTTGACTGTTTCTTCAACGGTGGCGATGCGATCCGATGTTCTCGGGATTCGTGCCACGTGTCCACGATCCGCCTGACAAAACCAGCTATAAATAGCCCGGAGCTTGGCATTTTTTGGGATCTTTTTGGCAATATTGAGTACTGAATCCGCCATTGTTGTCAAACTACTGAAATATTGAGAGAAATCCTTGATTGTATTAGCTTTCAAAGTATAATCAACAATATATAAAGTGGACGTAGGCTCGTTAACGCCGAACCACTATAAATTCTGTGTGTTATTTCCTTTTTTCTCATTCTTCAGTTGAAACTCTATAAGCTTCAGAACAATTTGGGTGTTAGGTCCAAATTTTGATCTAACATTTTGGTGCTTTCACTGAGAAAACGATCTTAAAGTTTCACTATTCACTTCTTTGAAGATTCCAGCGATTCGGGTATCATGGCTGGAAAAGGATCTAAAGCTTCGCAGACCAACGAAACAATCGAAGAAACTGTGCACGAGCTGGGCAACGAAGAATCTCTGGATCGCGGGGCGCAGGGGGCGAACCGATCCGACGAAGACACCACGCTCCGAGTCGACGAAAACGAAGCGATCCGGACTGCTGAAGGGGTTGTTACTCGATCCCAAGACAACGTCTCGCACCCTCCGCGTACCACGACCACGAGTCGACCTCAGGGGGGCGCAGCGAGTCGCCATCCACGAACCGCAACTATCCGAATTGATGATCAAACCACAACTCGACCTGGAAAGGAGCCTATGGCTCGCTCCTATCGTCCTGGACCCTCTGCTCGACCCGGCTCAAGCTCTTTGCGCATAAGAGAAGGTGATGACGATCAATATGATCCTACTGCTCCCGTTACTGAGGGGGATCTCTCTCGCTTTTCTGAAATGTGGGAGAGGTTGTTTGATGAGTTGGCTGCCCAAAGGCAAGAAAGCTCCGTCCTGCGACAAAATCTGACTGCTATGGACAGAAGACTTGATGAGCTTGCGAGACAAAGAACACCGCCGGTTCGTCCACTCACTCCAGGATATTCTTCTTCGTCTGAGGAATCACCGAGACCTCCACGACGACCGTATGAGAGAGCCGAAAACATAGAACAGCTTCGGTTCGGAACCCTCCCATCACAGGAAGAAGAAGCGCTGGGGGAGGGGCCCTCAAACCGTAATGTGAACGATCAAGCCGCAGCTCCCAGGGCTCGGGATGTGGACAGTCCCGTACGTAACAGACTACCTCAACCTCGTCGCCGCACGCATACTCATGATAATAGGGGGGCAACGAAGCCCTATCCGAGCCCCGTATTTTGTGACTGCTCCCCGAAGAGAGATCAGAGAACCCCGCCGAGCCAGAGGCACTGACCCTGAACCTCCTTTGACCAGTGCAAATGTCGCAGCCATGGTCCGCCAGATTCTGGCAGATAGCCGTGGACAACGAAATGAAGATTGGAGGATCGACCGCAGTCACACCCCTTTCACTGATGATATTTTTGATGCGACTTTTCCAAGGCGTTTCAACATGCCACAAATGAACCGATATGCGGGAAGATCTGATCCTGTCCAGCACCTGATGAGATACTCTTGGTCAATGACCGCTGCCGCAGCCTCTGACGCTGTTAAGTGCAAAGCGTTTCCCATATTCCTAGAGGACGTGGCTTTGTTATGGTTTACTCGCTTGCCGGCGAGATCGATTTCTAGCTTCTGGGAGCTGAGTGAGAAGTTCGTAGAACAATTCCGTATCTACGCACAGAAGACAAAAAGTGTGATCGATTTGTTCCTTGTCAAGCAGCGACCAGGCGAGAGTTTAAAGGTGTACCTGGACCGTTTCAATTTGGCCTCTACTGAGGTTAAAGATCCCCATGAACCGACCATTGTCGCAGCACTGATTGACGGAGTAGATAAGGACACTGAATTCGGGAGGTACCTGGCAGGCAAACCGCCCCACACTAGAGAGTTATTCTACGAGAAAGCCAACGTACATTTACGTCGGGAAGAGGTATATGCTAACCGAAAGGCTAAAACAACTGATAAGGAGGAAATTCAGAGCAATGTCGCCATCAAACAGACGGGAGACAGCTCGGGGAAAGTTGAAGTTAACGTCGGAAATCAGAATCAGGGTGGTCGTCAGCCAGGTAACAACAATAATAATGGTAACGGCAACAACCGGAAGAGGAACCGAGGGAACGACTCCCAGAGAAGGACTCGTCCCAGGGCCTTTGAAAGTTATACACCAATAAGTGATACTCTGGAAAATATCTTCATGGATGCATACGAAGTCCTCCAGAATAAGAGGCCACCTCCCAGAGAGTCGACATAGAAAGAGCGTGAAACAGGGAAGTTTTGTCTCTTTCATCAGATTCACGGCCATTCGACGAATGAATGTCGTCACCTAAGGGATGTAGTCGAAAGGCTGCTTCGAGAAGGAAAGTTAGATGAATACAGAGTAACGCCCAGGGACAGGGGGCAAGCAGTGCAGGCCCCGAATCAGAACCAAAATCAACTTGCTGCTAGGCCGACTGCTCAGCAAAAAGGAAAGAATATTGTTATCAATACCGTGATCGGAGGACTTTATCTCGCTGGGCACAGTTCCAAAGCATTGGATCAATACGTCAATGCAGCCAAACAACACCTCGAGGTAGGGGAGTGTAGCAACCCTGAGGACAGTATCCCGGTGAAGCAGCAAAAGATGATGACCGACGATGTCATCTTCCGAGAACGAGAAAGCATTGGAGTCCATGCTCCAACTGAAGATCCACTTGTAATTACAGTACCCATTGGACCAGCCACTGTTCATAAGGTTCTAGTGGACAACGGGAGTTCCGTCAATATTCTTTTCAAAAAGACCTTTGACCAGATGAATCTCGAAATAAAAGACTTGAAGCCCTGCCAAGGATGGATCCGTGGATTCAACGGAGCATCCACCGCTCCAATAGGTTATGTAAAGTTACCAGTTACACTTGGGGAAGGAGAACGCCAGAGAGTGAGAATCCTTCCCTTTGTGGTTTTGGATGTTGAATCGCCCTACAATGCCTTCTTGGGCCGACCGGCCCTCGCAAAGTTCAGAGCCTGTATAGCCCCCTGGTGCTTGTTATTGAAATTCCCCACAGAAGCTGGCATTGGTATCGTCAGAGGGGATCAAGTTGTTGCGCGAGCGTGTTATGTTGCCGAACTAAAGTTACTTCGTAATGGAGGGGATATCGAAACTAAAGGAACCTCTCCCCCTTCGGGGGCGGAGACCTTATAGCAACCAAAGAGGATGGTCGTTGGAGAGTCGCCCAGAGAGATGCCCGAGGATATAGATCCCAGAGAGGATCAAGAACCCGGGGGCAGAATGGCGACTCCCAACGAGACAACTGTGGATGTACCGATCGATGACAGTGACCCGGAGAAGGTCCTTAAGATTGGATCCCAGTTAAGTCCGAATCTTGCTAAAGAATTGACGGATTTCTTAAAAAACAATTTGGATGTATTTGCTTGGACCCACGCGGACATGTGTGGGATATCCCCATCAATCATGAGCCATTCCTTGAGCATTGACCCTAAACATCCTCCAGTAAAGCAAAAAAGGCGAATGCTGGGCCCAGAGAGGTCCGCTGCCTTGAAAGAAGAAGTTGGAAAGCTAAAGAGTAATGGATTTATCAGAGACTCGACCTACCCAGACTGGATTTCGAATCCAGTCCTGGTAAAGAAGGCCAACGGGAAGTGGCGAACGTGTATCGACTTCTCGGATTTGAACAAAGCCTGTCCAAAGGATAGTTTCCCGTTGCCCCGGATTGACCAGCTGGTAGACTCAACGGCAGGTCATGAGCTTCTCTCATTTATGGATGCTTATTCAGGATACAACCAGATTCCGATGCATGTTCCAGATCAAGAGCACACTAGTTTTATCACTGATCTGGGATTATATTGTTATGTGGTGATGCCCTTTGGTTTGAAGAACGCAGGCGCTACATATCAACGTTTGGTCAACAGGATGTTTTATAACCAGATCGGGAAAACAATGGAAGTATACGTCGACGATATGTTGGTTAAGTCCAGGCAATCTTCTCAACACACTACTGACTTGGCAGAGATGTTCGGCATTCTTCGAAAGTACGGAATGAAACTCAACCCAACCAAATGTTCGTTCGGTGTTGCCTCTGGAAAATTCTTGGGATTCATCGTCAGTTCCCGTGGTATTGAGATTAATCCAGACCAGATCGCGGCAATCAGAGACATTCAGGAACCTAGGCAAATTAGGGATGTGCAAAGCCTTGCCGGAAAAGTGGCCGCACTAAGCAGATTTATCTCCAGGGCTACGGATAAGTGCATCCCGTTCTTCGAATTAATAAAGCGAGGAAAACGCCACTTCAAATGGACACCTGACTGCGTAGAAGCGTTTCAGAATTTGCTCAGACACTTGGAGAAACCTCCGATTTTATCTAAGCCAATAGATCATGAGGATTTATTCGTGTATTTGGCAGTGTCATCCCATGCGATCAGCTCAGCATTGGTAAGGGAAGAGGATAAGGTCCAAAGACCTGTGTATTATGTGAGCAAAAAATTGACAGCAGCAGAGCGTAATTATCCACGGATAGAAAAGTTGGCGTATAGTTTACTGATCGCCTCTAGAAAACTTCGGCATTATTTTCAGGCACATCCTATCACCATATACACCGATCATCCACTCAAGCAAGTTCTACAGAGACCGGAGGCATCTGGAAGGTTACTCAAATGGAATATTGAGCTAAGCCAATTTGATTTGAACTTTCATCCCAGACGGTCAATTCGGGGGCAAGTGATAGCCGACTTCATAGCAGAGTTCACTGTCCCTGAGGAAGATATAGCAAACGAAGAAGTTGATCCTTCAAAATTACTTTTCGATCCCTCTGCCTGGAGATTGTATACTGATGGCGCTAGGAATGACGAAAGATCCGGCGCTGGAATAGTGCTTGAAACCCCCGAGAAACGATTGATAACCTATGCAATCCGAATGGAGTTTCATGCCACTAACAACGATTCTGAATATGAAGCTCTGATAGCTGGATTAAAGATTGCAAAGGAACTAGAAGTCACAAAGCTGAACATCTTCTGCGATTCCAAATTAGTTGTGAACCAAGTCACTGGAAAATTCCAAGCTAAAAGTGCAAGATTGATTTTATACTTAAAGAAAGTGAAAGAATTGCTGAACGATTTTGATCACTACAACATATCTCATATTCCGCGGTCAGAGAATCAGCAGGCAGACAAGTTGGCAAAGATGGCTAGTTCTGACGATCCTGAAGTGACTGGGCTAGCCCCCATTGAAGTACTTCGGTCCCCTAGCATAGATCAGATGGAAATCGACCTAGTACTAGAGACGGAACCAGAAAGGGAGTCCTGGATGACCCCTCTAAAGAATTTCCTGATGGATGGAACGCTTCCGACCAATAAAAGCGAGAGGTGTAAAGTGATTTGTAAAGCCGCCCGATACGTTCTGCAAGGCGGAATTCTTTACAGACAAGGGTTTTCAATGCCCCTCCTTCGGTGTGTAGCCCACGATGACATCAAACGTGTGCTGCAAGAAGTCCACGAAGGCGAATGTGGCGACCACACTGGAGGGCAAACTTTGGCAAAAAAGGTAATGCGGCATGGTTATTTCTGGCCTACCATAAACAAGGATGCAGCAAGATATGCACGACGGTGTGATGCGTGCCAGAGATTTTCAAAGATACCTAGAGCGCCCCCTAGTCAGTTAAAAACAATGATGAGTCCATGGCCTTTCGCTATGTGGGGAATTGATATCATTGGAAGTCTCCCCATAGCAAGGGGCGGAGCAAAGTTCGCTATTGTGGCCGTAGATTATTTCACTAAGTGGGTCGAGGCTGAACCACTAACTACAATCACAACCAAACGAGTGATCAACTTTATCGTGAGAAACATCATCTATCGATTTGGGATTCCAAAGATTGTAATAACAGACAACGGAACTCAGTTCGTTAGTGCTGAATTCAGAAACTTCTGCCAAAAATACCACATCGAGAATCGATACACCTCTGTGGCGCACCCACAATCGAACGGACAAGTCGAAGCGGCAAATAAAGTAATTAAGTCCATTCTGAAAAGAAGAATGAAGCGGGCTAGAGCCATGTGGGCTGATGAATTGCCCTTGGCACTATGGGCCTACAGGACAACATATAAATCGGCAACAGGACACACCCCGTTCTCCCTTGCTTTTGGAACGGAAGCAGTCATCCCGGTTGAGATAAAGGTACCTTCTCATCGGGTGACTTATTATGATCCAATGACCAATAATGAATTGCTCCTTGAGTCCCTGGATATGATCGAAGAAAAGAGGGATGAAGCAGACCTGCGTGCCTTGAGATGCAAACAACAGGTCGCCCGATATTACAACAAAAAGGTTCGAGCCCGAACATGGGAACCCGGAGACTTGGTTCTGAAACGTGTCTTCCCACCCCCAACTCATATGGGAGCGAAGTGGGAAGGACCGTACTCCATTCTGAGCAAGCTTGATAATGGAACCTTCAAGCTAGCAACCGTAGATGGAAAGGAAATCCCCAGAGTGTGGAATGCCCAACATTTACGGCCATATTTAACATGAAAGTTTCAAATTTACTCTTTTGCTTTGTTAAAAAACTATGTACAGGGCATGACTTGCCTAGAATAGTCTGATTCCTTAAAGCAAGAGATTATAAAGTGGACGTAGGTCATGATTCGACCGAACCACTATAAAATATTGTGTGTCGTTTACCTTTATTGCATCTTTACTTATCTGCCTATTTATTTTTGTGAAAATCAATAGAATGATGCAAGCACCCGAAGTCTGTTGCCAACCATTCCTCCCGTAGACTGTTCGGAGGAACTCAAAGCCTTGGCAAATGCTCCAACTGCTTGTCCGACTGGTTTTAATCCTCGGAGCTTGGGTTAAAATGTAAACCTAGAACGAGTTTGATGAGCGTGCATGATTGCAGACCGCTTGATCCGTGACTCTAACTCTCCAAAGCTGAGAGGGAGTATAAAGGACGCGAAGATGACAAAGTAGGGCGGTGTACCATGATCGGAGCCGCCTGAGCAAAAGTCTAACCTTGGCGACCGCCAGGGGAATATAAAAGCGTCCATGACTTGGCGCTGAGAAATGACTCTTACCCCGCTGAAGGATCGGGGAGCGATGGAACGGTTGAGTCCCAACTCTAACTCTCCAGAGAGAGAGAGAGAGTATAAAAGCGTCTCCGATTGAGCGCTGAGAAAGAGCTCCTTCCCCGCTGAAGGATCGGGGAGCGAATGAATCGCTGAGCTCGAACTCTAACTCTCCAGAGAGAGAGAGAGTATAAAAGCGTCTCCGATTGAGTGCTGAGAAAGAGCTCCTTCCCCGCTGAAGGATCGGGGAGCGAATGAATCGCTGAGCTCGAACTCTAACTCTCTAGAGAGAGAGAGAGAGTATAAAAGCGTCTCCGATTGAGCGCTGAGAAAGATCTCCTTCCCCGCTGAAGGATCGGGGACCGACTGAACTACTGAATTCAAACTCTAACCTTGACAACCGTCAGGAGAGTACAAAGAAGTCTATAATTAAGCACTAAGAAAGGTGTCAGGAATTCGGTCCCACAAGAACAATTATCCTATGAAATCTTCTAAGTCCCCCATATTCAGAAATAGGGGGCAACCTGCCGACAAGGCTATCCGATTCTTAGTAAACCCCCGTCAGGCGCTATGATAACAACTGATTGGGGGCACATATACTCATATACATATACTGAACTTTAATACAGCAACGCAGCATGAAAATTTTCCTTTGGCTATCTGTTGTTTGACTGATTTGTAATTATTATTAGATGGCCTATAACTAAACATGGAAAGTTTATTTGAATACAGGTACGTAAGGATGCAAAAAGAGATAAGCTTTTATTTATGTACTGCGAACCAACAAAGTGAAAAATAACCTAGAAAAGAAAGTGAGGGCCAGCCTCACAATTACATTTCCTGGCCAGTGAAAAACCTAAAGACAAACTATCAACAAGCATCTTATTTACGCTTTGGCCTCTTCTCTTGCTTCTGCCTCTCCAGCCTCTCCTTGTCAGCATCAGATGGATCCCCTTTCTTCCTCTTCCTTTTATCTATGAGGGGAACATCCGACTCCCCTGAAGACTCCTCTTCCACCTCTTTTCTCTTACTTCTACCAGAGAGGGAAGCCGGGAAGTCATCGGGGTTTGCAAAGTGAAGCTGTCGGCTGATGGATTTGGGCTGAACCTTCACAATCATCCCAGTCTTGGGATCGAATTCTGCGAGAGGGACTACATCCAAAGCCTCATCTCCCACCTTCTTCGAAGCCAACTCTTCCTCCTGTCTGGCTTTTCGGCTGGCCAGGGTTTCCTCGTCATCATCGTCGGCCTTTTTGGCGCCGATAATGTCTTCTTCGTCATCTACATGGCGACCATCCATATCTTTCAAAGCTTCGATGGTCTCAGCATCTTTGGGTACATCAGTGCTAGGCGCCGGGATGCTTTTTTCTGCTGTTGTGACCTCGGCCTGCTTTGGTACATCAATACCAGCACCTGGCAAGACAGCCTCCTTCTCCACTTCCTTTTCTTTTTCAGCACCCATGTCGACGGGCTCGCCACCTGTATTACGAGGAACACACATTACTAATTCAATTGGTTGTTCTACCAGACGACGACAATTCACAATTGCTTTAACAAATTGTGGGGAAAAGAGAGAAATACCTTCAGCAGATGCTCCTTCTTGAGTAGTTGCAGAGGCTCCAATGACCATGGGAGTTCGACCCAAAGGGATTAATGGATCATCGGGATGGTATTCCTCAACCCCGGAGGTCTTGGGCTCCACAGCTGAACTCGAGCCCTCATCAGCTTTGCCTTTACCCTTAGCTAGGGCCCTCTCCTTTTCCATCTCCGCCAGGATCAGGCGGCGACCCTCTGCCAGGTCCTCAGGCTCATTGTCTCTTAAGATGCTCTTCATCAACTCATCCTCATCGACTTCTTCGACCCCCAATCTATGTTTTTCACCCTCAACAATGGCATCCCATAAATTGGATAATGTAACGTGGTAATCCGGGATCCACGAGATGTTGCGAGTTTTGAGAACCTGGCCAAGGAAATCGAAAATCATCTCTTCAAACCCCTCGATCTCGTTCTCTCTTTCAAGGAGCTTGTCGTTAGAAGCAGTGGCCATTTCAATGGCACTTTCAACGTTCTTTTCGGCAAGAGCTGCCCGTCTCTCCGCGTCCTTGACCTGGTCATTCAAAATCACTTTTTCTGCTTTAGCCAAAGCCAAACTTTCTTTTAAACTCGCTTTTTCTGCCTCCCAAGCAGCCCTCTCAGCTTCAAAATGGCCTTGTGCAGTTTTCAACTCGATGTTGGCCATTTTGAGATCTTCAACCTCCTTCTTTAAGGCCATTTCTCTTGGCTATTAGAGTCCAGTTCTGAATGAAAGCGCTGCTTGGCATTCTCTAATTCAGTCTTATAATTTTCAGCGTCCCTCCGTGCTAAAGCAAGCTGGGACTGAGCATCTTCCAGGTCCTTCTCCAATTTTGTCCTGGCCCTCTCGTTGTTTTCAAGTTTCGCCTTAGACCTATGTGCTTCTATTTCGAGCGTTCGGATGACTTCCGAAAGGTTAACTGCGTGCTTTTTCATCATCTCATATTGCCTGGCTACGTGGCGAATATGCCCGACAACTTCGCTATCCCAATTCTTAGGGACCGGTTCCAAGGCAGGAACAAACACCATCCTATCAAAGAATATGTCTGGAAATTGTTCCCGCAGCTTTCCCAGCCTACCTTGGATCTCGGGACCATGGACGTTTCGATAGCACTCCTCTTCTTTTCAGATACTTTGGATGCATCCTTGCCCTTATCTTTAGATTCGTAATGCCTTTTTGATGACCGGCTGTGGGAAGGTGCGCTCTTTGGAGGAGTTAACTCTTTAGGAAGTTTCTTTTCCCCTGTAGGAACTGTTGGGAAGCTGGAAGGCTTAGTAGAGATCGGTTTAGGTGGAGACCGAGGTTGCAAGGAAGTCGGCCTGTGAGAAGGACCGCGAGAGCGCTCAGTATCCGGACGAAGGCTGGGTGTGCCCTCACGAAGAGAACGATACGAATAAGATTTCCTGTGGGACATCGTTCCTACAAAAAAGAAAAGATCATATTAAATCTTTGAATATCCACGATATAAGAGTGCAGGATCAGATAGTGTGTGTGTGATGTGTGCATCCCATATAATTCCCCCTAACAGACCCGGGCCTGAAGACAGGCTCATCTGACCAGTTTTTCGTCCTCTAGTGGGAGCGATGGTCTCCTCAGAAGCAGGGAAGAAAGGCCCCTCTCCAAAGTCCTTCTCCGTATATACATCATCGGGTAGAGGGATTTTATTCAGCTCGTCAAATAGCTGCTCTTCTGTCAAATCACCGGGAGCAACAGTTTCAATTGGAGCAGAAGCAGGAATTTCCTTGAACATGTCACCGCGGACCTCATCCCCTCTGTATGTGTTCAAGTCCTCATCGTCTTGGATGACTATTGGAGAAGGACTCTTGCGAAATTTAGTTGTTTCTATCGCTTGTGAAGTTCCCTCTCCCTCCGTTGGGGGCACATACTTATAAGGTTTGCCGCCAGTGCCAAGTCCAAATCTTCTATCCAGAAGACGATGCTTATGAAGATTGTCATCAGTGATGCATTTTTTGATCCTTAGAAAGTCGGATCTGCTCTGTAAAAGAATGGACAATCGATTGTTGTATAGTGGAACCTCCATTTTCGGGAAGACATGATCTGTATAAGACAAAGGAAAAGGGGGAGAATGTTAACGCCTAGACTTCTTGAACAAGACATTCGATTAGAAGCTTAAAGTTTACTTGATTTGAGCCATCTTCGTGAGCATCCGGCCTGTCTCCTTATATAAAACCAGTCAGATTTAGGGTCCCCTATATTGCTATACCCATCGTACAGAACCTTCCTATTCGCCACCGATTCAAAGAAAGAGAAGTTTGGAGTTGCCGAAGAACGGTGCTTGAAAAGAAAAAAGAATGTCAAATCTCTGAATTTAAGTTCGGCATGTAGGATCTCCGCGTACGCAACATATAGGGCGTAAAGGGATGCGTAAGCATTAGGATGGAGCTGCATCGGAGCAATACCCAGTTGCTTTAAAGTTTCGATAGCGATTGAAGGAAACGGAGGAATAGCTCCTACCAAGCACATGGTTCGACTAATTGCCATATATCCTTCCGGAGCTAGGTGGGGTCTATCTTCGCTACCGGGTGTCAAGACGTCATCCCAAGGAATTCCGTGTCTCAAGCAGATTCTCTTAAGTTTTATATCGTCGAGCTTAGATGCCAGAGAATCGGAAAATTTATCTATCCCGAGAGCGCCAGGAATCTCGTCGGGAGCTCGCCCATCTATTCCAGAATCATCGCTAGATGAAGTACTTTCGGATGGATCTGATTCTGTGGCCTCGTACTCAGATCCAGAATCTTCACCTCCCGGATTAATTTGAGGAACTTCGGGGTTGAACTGTTCAGGAATCTCGGATTCCGCTTCTGTTGCGGATCTTGAAGAAGAGTGATCATTCGACATTGCTGCTGGGACGAGAAAATATGAACAATGAGATTAACACTACCCGTCCCCCGTGTGTGCAAGTGCTGGTGTGTGTGCTTGTGTGTGCATTAAAAATAAAGCGTAAAAGCAATCAAGATCATCAAAATATTAGTCGTCATATGCAGTCAAATTGTGTGGTCATTTAGTCCAGAAAGTCCAACGTCAAGGCTCTATCCTAACTGTTCAGAATTTTATGGTGACAAGGCGTTGATTAAAGTTTGAAATTTCTTTGCATCGTCAGCTATGAGTCGGATCGCAAGGCAGAGGGATCGCCCCTTTTTGGATCGCAAGGCAGAGGGATCGCCCCCATCGGATCGCAGGCCAAAGGGATCGCTCCTTCACGAATCGTTGCAACCCTCACGATACGCGCCTTTGCTGCCACCACGATCTTTCGTCTCGCCTTCATCTTCTCCTCTCCTTGCCCACGATCCGAACCGGCCTTCCCTCTTCTTCTTCCTCCTTCGTTTTCCTCCTCTCCCTTCTATCCTCGAACTCCGAGCTCTACGTTAGTCGGCCATGGCGTTTTGATGTTTTCTTCAGAAAAGCGCAAATTTCCATCGTTTCTCCCTCAAATCAATCAAGAAAATTCATGAAAGAGCGGCGTTCACAGATAAGAATGCTTTTTGTGGAGTTGCCTTTCTAAAAATTGAGGGAATGCTTGGATTTTCGAGAGTTGGAAAATTTGGGTTCGTTCTTCGATGGTGCAGGCGAAAAGACACGGCAGAAAGAAAGAGGAAGGAAAGTGAAGAGGGGAGGGTCGGCTTATATAGGCAAGGAGGGCGACCGTTTGTCTCCCCTTCTTTGACCTATTCGATCCACGAAAGACCAATGGGCCGCGAACCAAAAGCCCACCACGACTCGAGGGGGAGCCCGCTTCGTTCCGAGGGCCAAGTGCACACCCAAGAACGGAACGAACGTCTCGCTGACAGATCGCGACTCGAGCCCGCGATACGAATCGATAAATTCAGGAATGAGGATTCTGAAAAATCCCAGAAAGAGAACCGTTCTCTGATCCGCGACTCGTTGAGAAAAGACGATTTTATAGCTTCGAAGTATGTTCCATCATCGATAAAACATACTTCGAGGGGGCAAAATGTTGGCTCGCTTTTTGACCAAGCCACCCAGGATCATTCGTAAGAGGAAAGCATGAAACCACGTTCTCCAAGAATATGAAGGAGGATCGCGTCTCGACGGATCGCCCACGGAGGATCGCGTCTCGACGGATCGCCCACGGAGGATCGCGTCTCGACGGATCGCCCCCATCTCATCAGCGAACGACGCATCCAGGAGATCCGATCCAAACTTATATTGTTGCCCAGAGCGAACCGATCTGATCCCCTGGTGCATGGCGAACCCTCTGACCCGTTCAAGCGCGAGCTAGTCTTCAGCGATTCGAATCGCACGGATCTGGCGACACGTGTCCCTAACCGTCACTTGGACCGATTCTCCCCATCTGCACGATCCGATTTTCAAGCAGATCACGTCACCTGTCCACAACGGCTAATTTGACTGTTTCTTCAACGGTGGCGATGCGATCCGATGTTCTCGGGATTCGTGCCACGTGTCCACGATCCGCCTGACAAAATCAGCTATAAATAGCCCGGAGCTTAGCATTTTTTGGGATCTTTTTGGCAATATTGAGTACTGAATCCGCCATTGTTGTCAAACTACTGAAATATTGAGAGAAATCCTTGATTGTATTAGCTTTCAAAGTATAATCAATAATATATAAAGTGGACATAGGCTCGTTAACGCCGAACCACTATAAATTCTGTGTGTTATTTCCTTTTTTCTCATTCTTCAGTTGAAACTCTATAAGCTTCAGAACAATTTGGGTGTTAGGTCCAAATTTTGATCTAACAAATATGAATGGGAATAACCAAGTAAATGGAAACCTGATGAGGTGAGACAAGCGCATAAAAGAATGGCTAGACATAGGATCTAACAACATGCTAAAGTAAGGCGCTTAAACCAGTCCGTACGGTTGAGGGTGAATAACCCAACGGGGTAGATCATCGAGGTGTTATAAGACATGGGGGGAGCCCACATTCATCTGATTGTTCTGACAGCTCCAAAGGACTGGAAGGGGAAGCACGTGGCTTCCTGAGGTACGTAAGGTGCTCCTAGTAGTCCTCTGTGTGGTGACAGACGTCTTGGGCTGTGTTCGCAGAGGTTGGGTCTGTGCGTGACTACTAGCTAGGTAGGTCTTGACCGCAGATGTAATTATGCAGTCAGAAAGTTGTGATGCGGTGACACCAAGGTGATTCGGCGGTTGCCTCACGGGGAGGCGGAGGGTCACGACCAACAAGGATAGTAGATCATCGGATGCCCGTCATCGACAGCCAGTGGGATGCGAAAAGACTAGAGCTAAACCCAAGCTACCATTCACGCTTCACTATCGGGGTAAGGGGTTGAGGCCACATTGATGTTTAGATTGTTTGCGCAGGTGCAGTCACTTAGCTCTTGTAGTCTTTACTAGTTGAGGGAGGTGCCGAGTTGGGGCCACAGCCACCATGAAAACAGATCCTAGGTATACCTGTATATAGAGGCTCTTTACAGACGGTCCTGTACAGATATGGAAAAGCTCCTGACCGAGTTCCATGTTTCTTGTATCACCCTGCGACAGAACTGGGTGCACATTAGAGGACGTGCAATTGAGGCATCGAGCTACAATATGTACGAGGGGCAGTCTGAATACATGCATATCTGCTCTGGGTGGTGTATCGTAGACTTGAGGGCATTACTCTGATATGAGATCTGATTCGATCGAGGGTGGCAGTCCATATGCTTACGTAGCATAATGATGGCAGATATATGTTGATCGTAACATTATTATATAGAGATCCGTACGTCACTCCGGCATAGGATGAGGGACTGCGATCATTTTAGTGGCATTATGGTGAAGACCGTGCGAGTGGGGTACCATATGGTGTATCTCGATATTGGGGGTAGCTACGCATATACCGCATTTGGTGAATCCACTGGGAAGTAAATGGGTGAGACGTGTATGTAAGCCTTGAGCATTGTTAACCTAAGTAGCCTAATAAATAAGAAAATATGATTGAATGGTATATGTAGATTATCCAAAGTGTATAATTTAAATCCAATCACTAGAACTTGTGTTCTGACCCCTCCTCATAACATACTCGCAGGTTGGATTTACGACAGGGACATGAAATCCTTGGATACTGGTTAGGTAGTATTATTGATACGGTAAGGCTATATTTTGATTATATTATATTTTATCCATTCCGCTGTGAGATAATTTCTGAGCTCTGACATGTTTTATGTCTCTGTCTTTTCTGCAGGATACTAGAGCAAACCAATCGAAGTGCCGATAGATTGGAATTTTGAAAAAAAATCGGTCTATCGGAATTCGGGTTGTCACATTTTGTTTATATAAAAATAGTCCATACCCGTAATTTCGAAGTACAGGTCATTACGGGTCATTGCGTTGTTTTCATTCAAATTTAAATTGAACATTTCTAAAAATCTAATCGTTGGATTTCAAAATACTTATTAACATTTGAAGACCTTTTCAATACGAACCCAACAGTTCCAATTTCGGGAAATTCCTACGTTCGGATCTCCCGCTATATTCATTTGAAGTAACAGGTCAAAATCATGAACATAGATTCTATTTTAGTTTGTATTCGACGTATGCGTGTGTGTGTATATATATATAAATAAATATGTCGAATTGCTTCAAAACCATTTTTTATATTATTTAAAATATATAATAATTTTTCCAAAATAAAATTTTAATTTTCCCAATTAAAAATCATATATTTTCAATATACTCGTGCTATAATAAAATTATAATGATTAAAGTAATATTATTTTTTCAACTTCAATATATTCAATTCAAACTTTCTTGATATTCATTATAAAAATAAACAAAAAAATTTCAAAAAGAAACTTCTTCTAAAACGCTTTCTAAATCGCCAAACTTAACTTCATTTTTGAAAGTTACTATTCATTTCAAATTAAAGATTTTGACAAACCAAAATCATATGAAAAATAAATTCAAATTCACTTTCTATAGTTACGTAAATTCATTGATATTTTATTATCTTCACAACCATCCAAAGTCGGACGTCAAAATCAAAATTTGATTTTTCAACTATTATTATATTAATAAAATATTTGTTAAAACCATTTTTCTTGATGGAGACTTAATTGATGAACCAATAACCATTTTTATTGTTCATTTTTATTTTGTGTATATAATAACATTCACTCATCCATCACACCGCATCCAATTCACACACAAAGTGCACTACACCATATAAGCCTTAAATAAAGAACACTTACACAGTCATGTCAATTAACATATTGACAAACTACACATTTGAGATTAGTGTTCATTATCATCCTGATACCCGTGTGGGGTTTACATCACATTCACAAACAGTCGTGACTTATTTGCACACCTTGGAGATGGGTAAAATTATCATCCCAATACCCGTGTGGGGTGTACATTAAATCCATGTAGCTTATCTACAACATTGGGAGACGTGTGGGTTAACTGTCGTCCCAAAACCCATGTGGGGTTTTCTAAACAATCAATGTAACTTTTCTACACACTTGGGAGATGTGTAAAATTATCATCCTAATACCCATGTGGGGTTTACATCATAACGTATGTAGTTTATCTACACTCTTAGGAGACGTGTAGGCACATTGTCATCCCAAAACCCATGTGGGGTTTTCATCACAACCAATAAACAATAATAAATAAAATTGCTCAGCCCATTAAGATCCAATCATTTTCCAATCGATATTGTTTATAATAAAGATGTCATATACTCAAGGAATTTCACATATATGATATAAAAGTATATTTTTATCTCAATACTCAACATTTAACATTATATTAAACCTATATGATCAAAGTAAATCATAATTAAACATACTTAATTAACAATTAATCAATTTAATCCCTATCTACGTGAGTTTTGGTTTCTCACCACAGGTTTCCACTCCGTCAAACTTTATTCGGAAGGAAATCGGACTCGCACACACCGCTATGGCTTACGCACGACACATACAGACTTGTTGCCAACTCACGGGACTGGATCTGGCAACAATGAGGTTCAAACAATTCACAAACACACTCATGCTCACACTCACGAATACAGACGATTTTGAAAGTTTAAGGTGAAACGAAGGGGGTTTATGGGCTGTAGGCGCATGGTTTGGAGGTGTGGGGCCACAATGGAGGGTGCTATGGGCTTACATGGTATCTAGGGGCTGATGCATGGTGATGGGAGGAGGAAAGGAGTATTTTTGGAGAGGGTTAAGTGCAAAAGGCTTGGAAATTTCGTGTTTTACGGTTTTGGGGGAAGATGGGGTCCAAGGCAGTGGAGGAGTGGGGTGCGACGGTTGGCGCAGGGTAGGGCGGAGGCTGGTCGGTAGCAGCTAGGAGGTGGAGGTTGAAGGAGGAGCGACCATGGAAACTTGAAAATTGAAGAGTAGGAGTAAAGAGAAAAATGAAAGGAAAGAAGAGAGAAAAGAGAAAGGAGAAGGGGTTTTTGGAAATTTTCTCAAGCCTCAGATAGTTGAGGTGTCGCGACGAGGGAATAGGTGAAGATAAATAATTCCAGGGTTCCGATGGTTGACAACTCAAAAGGCCTTATTAGGCTTAAGTTTTAGTTTTAAACGTTCAAGTATTTTTGTTCAGTTGTACGTCTTCTGATCGTGTTATCAAAGGGCCATACTGTTTCATAGGAAAATTTGTACTCTTGCACAAAACGTAATTCCGGATCCAACGGAACAGATTTTGTCGAATTCTGAGTTCGTCTGACCTTCCATTTTATTTTTCGATCACGTTTCCACCTAATTTCGATGGGTTGTCATAGCACATGTTTAATTCTCGAATGCCCATATACTAGCTGCAAAAATAACTAAATTTGGTAATCTACCATTTTTCGATGCTAGGGATCCGATAAAATTAGCCTCGTCGAAATCCAAGGTCATCTCAATAACGTTCCTTTGTATACTATTGAAATCAGCATTAAATCATCGAATATTCAAATTTCACCATAAATTCTCATAAAATTAAATCAAAAATAATTTTTAAATTGGTCTCAAAATTCTGGGTTGATATAGTCTCCCCCACTTTGATGAATTTCGTCCTTGAAATTAGATGAAAGAAAAGCTGAAATAGAAATTATACATAAACATAAGTTTATCTCTCAAAAGAGATACTTAGAGATATCCACTCTACACCTGGGATAAGCCTGTTTAATGTTATCCTTCATTTCCTAAGTAGAGTCTCTAGGATCTTCGCTCCACTGCACTTTAATCAAGTTCAATTTTTTATTTCTTAGCACTCTCATTTCTCGGCTAATTATCTTCATCAGCTCTCTTCGCACTACCAAACTCGGAGTGATTTCTAAATCCTCTTGCAATATTTCCTCAAAATTTGAGTTAGGATCATGCACATTCTTCCGGAGATGAGAAACGTGCAATTTATCATGCAATCCGAGTAACCAATCTGGCAACTGAACTCTGTTAGCTAGAGTACCAAACTTTTCCAATATCGGGAATGGACCAATTTATTTAGGTGATAATTTCCCTGTCTTCCCGAATCAAATCACTCCTCTTAATGGAGAAACCTTCCAATAAACTTGATCACCAGCAGAAAAATCTAAATCTTTTATTCTAGAATCTGCATAACTTTTATGTCGACTTTATGCTACCTTTAATCGCTTCTTGATGAAGTCCACTTTATTTGCAGCTTCTAGGATCATATCTAGACCCAACACAAGTCGATTACCAGGCCCAATCCAACATGCAAGAGATCTGCATGATCGATCATATAATGCCTCAATCGGTGACATCTTCAAACTTGTTTGGAACCTAATGTTATACGAGAACTCTACAAGATGTAAATGATCTTCCCATGATCATCAAAAATAAAGGATACAATCTCACAACAAATCTTCCAAAATTCGATTCACCCTTTTAGTCTGACCATCTGTCTGGGGACGGTAAGCAGTGCTAAGATTCAATTTCGTCCTCCACTCTGAATGGAATGTATCCCAGAACTTATTAGTGATGATCAGATCTTGATCACTGAAAATGATATTGGGTACTCCATGCAGTCGAACAACCTCTTTAACATATAACTGAGGAAGGCCCTGGGCTGTTCTTAAAACGACCCGAACTTCCCCGGTAAGGAAAGCCCGGATTGCTTTGAGAACAAGTCACATCGGAACACAAAACAGAAGAACCTTTCATTGTTAATTACAACAATTCCATCATAATACAAGAATATACAGAGTATGAATAAATATTACACAGAAAATATCAGAGAATTAAATTACATTTAAATACATTGCAGCGGAAAAATAATACAATACACAACTAAAAGAGATATACGGATACAGAGCTATTCGGATATCGTTCCAGCTGTAAATCAAGATCCTGTGAATATAAATCTCCAAAACCAAAACTACTAGCTGCCCGTGCAGAAATAGGGGCACCCAGAGTTTAGGTTAAAACGATAAACTCCAGGTCAGTCATGTGACTGGTGTGAGAACTAAAACAGTTATTTAAAGCTTTACTTTAAATCAGATATATCAAGGGACCATGCCGTATAACACGGAACGGGTTTCCTCCCAAGAATACCTGTGCATATAACAAAACAGCGCAATGCTTTTTGGAAAAATGAAGCTATTATAAGACCCAGGTCCCATCACATAATGCAACACAAGCCGGAGGATAGGGTTTTCCCTTATAATAGCCAAACATGCTTGGTACGTTAAAAACAAATCATTTGATACTATTATAAGTGTATAGTGTCAAAACAATTTCAATCATAAATATCAATCATAGACGGCATGGGTACCATATATCATGTCGACATACTAGGCTCTACAATCAAAACCGCAAATGTCACGTATTGGAAATTAGATTTCCATCTGTGAACCGAGGCAAGGGATCGTCCTCTACCGAATTCGAGACGCTCTAGCCCGCCCCTCAGGCAAGTACTCAGTCAAGCCTTTGGATCGTTAGGGCCGGTCCACCGATGTGGATTAAAATTCCTGAACACTGCGTTTCCCCACCCTATGGGGTGTCAATGAGTCCAATGACTCCATCGGCTCCACACAGTCACCGATATATCTGAGGCGCTTCGCAATCCAACAACCACATAAGTCAAACTCGTCAGGCCGTGTAAAACCACTGACGCCACTTCTAGCTAGAAAGAAGCGCATGTCCTCCCTGAGGTCTTTCTCCCGTTTCTGGTTCACAACCGGGGTGTGAGGCTCACAAATCAACGCTACACAAAGCTATGCCACACAGTCCGTTCTTTGATCATCAACCACAAGACTTTGCTTTTCAACAGAAGCCTTGATCATTTGCCACGTAGGCATGCCACACAGGCAATTCACTCCATGCGATTGATATCCATCAATATATAACCCCTGAGCTCGTACGTCTTAGAGAAGGGCGTTAAGCAAGCGAATAAATTCTCCACTGCCAAACAAATATATTTAATAGAAATCAATCACACAGAATAAAATCCAATGTCAGACACACAGTCCATTTACAAGTTCGTTCTGGGTCTGAACGAAACCGGAGGCACCTCGTACCTCGCATATCCATCGATCTCCAAGTACGTATGGACGATCACCAACTGATTCCCTCCTCTTGGGTGTACAGCCCAATCAAGATCATCAGTAATCACCCAAACGATGTGAAGACTTCAGGTCTTTGACCACCGTCTTCATCCTCGACACACCGTCGAATCAGTTATTCAGAATGGGATAAACCTGGTCTTTCTGAATAACTCGCGTATATAATAAACAAGTGTTACACAAACACAACATACGCCTCATTTCAATTCAGAATATTCTTTTATTCAAATATTCTTATACTTTAGGAAAGGTTCCCATTAATTTTATCAAAGATAAATTCTTTAAATTTATTCTTTAATCTTCTTTTGAATATTAATTCAAATTAGTCGGGATTAGCGAACCACACCAAAGTAATCATTTATTTTAATTTTCCAATCCCAACCTATTCATCCCATGAAGTAAAACTGGTAATACTTCATATCTAACACCACGGTGTTATCGGTAAATTAAATTACCATTTCACGTTCAAATCTAATTAAAGATTTAACTATCGCCTGGAGCAAAACTGGTGATACTCTATTCTCGATCATTTCAATCTAATTAAAGATTCATTAAAACTCCACTTGGTTTTAATCTTCCCAAAAATCAATATTAATGATTGTTTAACTTGGAAATCATATCCTGTCTTTAACTGGGTTAAAGAACCAACGTCATTTAAAACACGGTTCACTATAAACCCAAAATCACAATCCATTCATTATTGGGTTAAAGAACAAGTGTTATTTAAAACACCATTTACGATAAACCCAAAAATCAATTCAAATTCAATTCCAATCAAATGCCATTAAATTGGTATACTTCATTAAATCTAAATAAAAAGATTTAATCTTTTTCTCAACTGGATTTAAGAACAGTGTTAATGAAGATACCATTCATGACAAACCCAAATCCCATTTGATATTAAATACACGGCTCTGAATAGAAAATATATCGGCTTATATTCAATATCAAATTCTACGACCAACAAATATCGTATTGGAAATAACGATATAAATATATCTTTCAAATTTCCATAACTATATCTGTATAATCACGAAATCCAACATTGAAATATTCCAAAGACAATTTCGATTCAAATCCATTTCCACTTTAAATATTGGAAATTCTGGTTATTTTTGAAACCATTTCAAATCCACTTTATTTATTTTAAAAATAAATGGGATTATAATTCTAGTTCAAAACTAGTTCATTTTGATAAAAATCTATTTTTATCTTTTCAAATTTGGAATTTTTCATCTCAATTCTTCACAAATCATTTCTTATGATTTTACACAAATATTACTATTTTGAATAATTTTATCAAGGCCCATACAGTCGATTTCCATCAACGGCCATCGAACTGCACTTACAGCGACCTTTTTCAAATTTGATTTGGACATAATTCCAAATCCAACTGTTAGATTTCAAATCTCTAATATTCTTTAGAAAGCTCTTTTCGATACGAACCCAATAGCTCCGGTTTTAGGAGAATCCGACGGTCGGATCTCCCGTAATATCCATTCGAAGTCAATGGTCGAAATTCGCGAACTGCCGCAGCGCGGCGCATTCTATTCCGGCCATTATATTATATATATATAATATATATTTCGTCGATTTCAATTCAAAACGTATTTTATAAATCGTTTTAACTTCGTTTTAAAAACGATTGCAACTTCATATTCAATTTCAAATCAAAATTGAATATTCCATATCATCGATATATAAATGATAACATTTTCAAAACGTTATATTTTGAAATTACTTCCTTTTCTATATTCATTATAAAAACGAACATAATCGATATAAATATCGTTCGCGTCAAAATGGCGTAAATCTAATCAACACGGCTTTATATCATTCAATAACTTTGTTATTCTATTCAACAAATGAATATTTACTTCAACACATGAATTTTCTTTTATTCAACACATGAATATATATTTTATTCAACACATGAATTTTCTTTTATTCAACACATGAATATTCTTTTATTCAACACATGAATGGTTTCAACACATGAATATTCTCAACACATGAGTATTGTCAACACATGACTATTTTATTTATTCAACACATGAATATAATTTATTTTCTAAATTGGAATGAGACCCACTCAATTACCATATAATATTATTTATATGGATTCTATACAACACATGTATAAAATAGCAACGATAAATAAACAACCATCATCCAGAGTGCATTCTACACTGTATAAGCATCAAATATAAATATTCAATGCTTATAACAACCTGTCAATCAATTGATCGACATACAGCTAATTATTGGGATTAGTGTATGTCCAATTTCATCCCAACACCTGTGTGGGGTTTCAAACAATCAAACACAGATTTTATTTGTGTAGTTGGGCGATGTGTAAAATTTATCGTCCCAAACAATATCAGTCAAATCGGTGTACATAAATAAATCGTTCGATTTGTAAATGAATATTTATTTTATTTCAACCTATGAATATATATTTGATTTCAACACATGAATATATATTTGATATCAACACATGAATATATATTTTATTTCAACACATGAATATATATTTTACATCACAACCAACAGTCAATTTTCACAACACAAACAATCACACAGTCGTCCATGGTCTGTGGACGACGGGCGTCGGGTGCTTCTAAGCACCATCTGCATCCTAATATATATTTCAAACTAGAAATTAAAATAAAAGTGAAGAGTTCTCACCTTTGGGTTCCACTCCGCCATTCTCTATTTCTGAACGGTTCGGATTTTGTTTTGATTACCGTCGGTTCCATTGCAATCTATTTCACTCTGTTCACAGTAAAAATCACATTTTTATTGTGATGGTTATATTATAAAAATTTCATTTTTATCTCAACTCTTTATATATATAAATCATATTTTTATATCGCTACTCAAACAATAGATATTATATTTTTATCTATTCAACATCGCTATAAAAAATCGTATTTTTATCTATTCAACATCGCTATAAAAATCATATTTTTATCTATTCAACATCACTATAAAAAAATCATATTTTTATCATACTAAAAATCACGTCTTTATATTTAAACCGTTCATGTAAAGAATTAACCTTTAAAAACAGTGCTTTAAATAAAATAAAATAAAATAAAAAAATAAAAAGAAAAATCACTTACAGTTAAAGGCCAAAATAAGGGGGGCTCGCTGCATTGGACTGAGAAGGGGATGGCACGGCTTCCGGTGCGGTGGTCAGGCAGGGGAGAAAAGAGGCGCGGCGGGTTTTGGCGTCGCGTTCGATGGGATTCGCGCGGTGGCTTGCGTGGTTGAGGGGCTGCGTGATGAACTCCGACGCGAGGCGAGGAGGTGGAGGTGGCGGTGATGGCCACAAGGGGCGGGCGCGTCAGAGAGAGTTGAGCGACGGTGGGAGGGGGGCTGAAGGGATTGACGGCGACGGTGATTTAGGAGTTCCCATCTTTTCTTTTCTTTTCATTTGCATTCTGAACGGGTAAGGGAGGAAGGGAAAAGAAAGAAAAACGGGGCCTATATGTAAATATAAATATTTTATTATATTATTAATTTCAAAAAGTACCTTTTTATTTTGAACTCGAAATCAAATCCACCGACTGTCATCCCTAGCTAACTACCCCTATTCCGAACACAATGGGACATGTATCGTAAGCCAATTCGACCGTTACGATCAATTTCCGTTGAATTTAAAATATAAATCTTTATATATTCAATTTGAACGCACATTTCACTTTACTGGGGCCACATACAGACTCTAAAAATTTACGAAAAATTATTTCCAGCTTCGTATTGACGATACGGTCCTAACAAAACTAATTTCGTCAAATTTGAAGACCATTTGAAAAATGGCCATTTTCTGGTCGTTAAGAATTGACTGAAACTGCCAAAACTCGTTTTACTTCACCATGCTCACATATTGATTCAGAAAATTATGAATTTGAAACCTAGCAATAATTCTACATCTCGGATCCAACAAAAGTGGTTTCGTCGAAAACCGAGGTCGTTTGCATAATTTCCATTTTTTAAGGGCCAGAATTTCCACAGCGACTATTCTGAATTTTCCACTGGGCATAACTTTTTATTCCCGCTATGAAATTTTAATTTTTCGGATTCGCTAGAAAGATATTTTCAAGTAGATTCTTATATTTTTGGTTTCACTAAAATCCGGCTTATTTTGCATCCTGCACATTCATTTGAATTTTGAAATCGAATTTTCGAACTACCGCGCCATTTCAGGCTCGTTATATAATTAAAATAAAAAAAATTATATTCCAATGACGATTCAAATAAATATATACATTCTAATTCTATTCAAAATAAATTTCTCGTCATTTTTATTCAAAATAATCCGTTTTAAATATTCAAAATTCACTAAAATTGCCAAAATAAAAATTTTAAATTGGCTTGGATTTCCGCGTTATTACAGTTCTATTTGCTCTCACTGGAAGAAAATGGGAATTCTTCGTTAAATGATCTACAATAACCCAAATACTTTCGTTACCTTTCTTGCTTCTAGGCAAATTTTCAATGAAATCCATCGATATCTGGTCCCACTTCCATTCTGGAATCTCTAACGGTTGCAGCGACCCAATGATTTTTGTTGATCACTTTTAACATGTTGGCAAGTCGAACACCTACTAACATATATCAAGATATCTCCCTTCATAGATTTCCACCAAAGTTTGTGTTTCAGATCTCGATACATATTTTGTACCCCTGGATGAATACTGAGATTAGACTTGTGACACTCATCCAGTACTTCTCTTCTGAGCTCTGGAACATTTAGAATGCAAATCCGCCCTTTTTATCTTAGAGAAATAGCAAATCCGAGGTATAATCAGGTAGAGATTTGCACAAGGAGGATTTTGGTGGTAATTAGAGGCAAAATAGGGAGGGGATTACTTGGATTGGAGATTAGGAAGGAGAAGGGTTTTGGAATTTCGGTGGAAATGGGTTTGGGGAAAAACTGTCGGCTGAACGATGTTATATACATCGTTCAGCAATACTATGGGTCGGGTCGACCTGGCCCCTAGAGGGTGGTTGACCGCTTTCCCCATGTCGGGCGCAATCTGAACCTCGGCCCAACGTCCCGTTTAATTTATATAATTTAAATTTTAAAATTTTTACTTACGTCGAAACGACTTCTACTCCCAACCAAATTCTCGTATCGACTTCCACCACTCGTCTAGTCGAGAATTTAGTTTTCAATGCCTTTTCGCTTCCTCCAAAAAGGTTTGTGACCACCGAAACGAACGAACTTAAAAAAAGAAATCAGCTAGAAATCTGAAATAAAATTCTTAAACGGATTTATCCCCTTACTAGCTGACATAAACTAAGCGATTCAAATTCTAATACCCCAATAACCAAACTGAAAGATTTTTCTTAGCCTTTTTGAAGAAAATTTTAAAACTTTCCCAAAAATGAGATTTATTTATATACTATCTATTTCTTATTTATAAATCTAATTACTATTTATATTCCAGTTTTATATTTTAAACCGGAAAAACCTTTTCGTGTTTAAAAACATTGGAGCTTTAAAACAATTTAGATAAATTTTACTAACTTTAATAAGTTATCCAATATTTGTAGGAAGATGGATACTGAAAATCACAAGGAATAGACATTTATTATTCTTGAGTTTTAGTGGTATGTTCCTTTTCATTTTAAATTCCTTCTTTCCTACCAATCAGACCATATTTATTAAAAGAACTAAATAGCCCCAAAATTTATAAATCATGGATATATTTATAATTTAAAACCATATCTTTACAAACTATTTTTTGAAACCATTTTTCAAAAACTGTTAAAATCCATTTTTTTTCAAAGAGTTTTAAAAATAAATTTCCTCGAATACAAGTCCAAGAACTCAATTGAATATATCAACAATGGCGAAATTTTAACGAAGTAACAAATGGATAAACCTCGTAATTATATTCCCAAAATGGATACGACACATTAACATGGGATTTTTCCTCATTTTGGGTCGAGTAATGGTCCTAACTGGAACTACTAACGAAACTATACCAGGAATTTATGACTATCTCTGTTTTAGCAAGATACTTATATTAACATATATATTATTCTAGTTTTTTTGAATCAAGGGAATCCACCATTTGTCGTCGTCATGCTCTTCACAACGAGATTGCCAACATGCTGCGGGGTAAGGCAGAATCGGCTAGAAACCCGAAATCAACCTATTTCAACTCTTAGTCGCTCGAAGCCCATTTTATATAATTAGGCCCATGACTAATTTCATTGTCGAAATAAATTAAAGTCAAGTAAGAAAGACGAAGAAAAACTGAAAAGAAAATTGACTTATGTTCTCTTATGATTCCAAATTTAACAAATTCCTCTGATCATCTAACAGAAGCTATGACACCAAATGCAATGCCCCACACTTTTCTACGCCTAAATTTTGATAAAAATCAAAACTTGAACACATCCAATAAATGAGCGTGAGCATAATCAGAATAGGGTAAAAGAAAACTCACAGCGGAAGCAACATAAAATAACAAGTATTAACTCAAGTAACTACCTTTTTCAAAGTAAGTCACTTTGCCAATACCGAGCATGAGAGAGAACGAGAACCGAAAGCCAAATTTAAACACCTGTGAGAACCCGGTCTTCTTTAGGAAACCTGGGAATTTCTAATAATTAGGGTGGTCAGAACAACAAGTTCTGGTAACTAAGAAATGTACAACACAGACTATAACACAAATATATTCCGTTTGGTTCAACCCAATCTGTATGCCTAACAAGGCTAATGTTTCTAAACCAACCTTGTTAAAGCTAACACATGATTCCACTACTCTTCCCAAAGTAGTATTCTGTGACACCCCACGTCCGTTAATATCACTCATTAAGGGAATTCATTAAGTTTCGTGAAGCGTTAATGGTAAACAGAAACATAATTGCTACAAGATAGAAATGAAAGCAACAACGGAATTTTATTTTATTTATTTATTTCAAACATAAATCATAACATTGTGATCCAAAATACAATAAGTCTGAAACTACATAAAACCCATTACAGTATTATAAAACTTCTGTCTTGTACCATCAGAGTACAGAAAATACATAAAAAGAATAATTCCCCAAAAGAGACAAAGCCACAGTAGTTAAAGATAGAAACTTGAGCAATACTTCAAAAGCTGCTCCAAGCAAGATGACAACCGAGTCCTGACTAAGCCTGAGAATTCCCACCCTGTGAACCTGTGGAGGGGTGAACGAAAGAAAGAAGAGGAAACAAAAAGGGTTAGACATAAAGTCTGGGGAGTCCAATTACTTTTAGCATGTAAATAAGTTAAAGTATCACGACACACATATAAAGTGGACAAGAAAGATAACATCATAAAGGGTGAGTATGACGAGGTAAACATGTATAGTTTATATTCTTCCCTAATGATTACTCTGCTTATTCTCTGCACTAGTACTAGTATAACCAGAATGAGATGATCCCCAAAATGTACAAGATGGTAGACTTAGGCGCCCTTCTCGTGAGAGGTTTTAACCGTATACAGTTTATAGGCAGCCCAAATAATGGACTCCTAAACTTACGAGAGTCTAGATGTACCCTAGCCATTACCCTAATCGATCGGCTCCCTATTCCGTAGATACCTTGTGTCGGACCCACATTAGGGGGTATCACTTCCCTAAAGTGGCAACCCCTCATTGATGCACAACCATATCCAATGGTGTCACGGTCGTCTTAACCCTCTCTGCCCGGCCTATGCACGCACATGTCCCAGTCGGTTTGTGTCATCCACACTGTCCTCTTCATTTGGATCTCTTACAATCAGTCTAGTAAGCATGCCCCAACTCCGACGTAGTTCGGAGTACTCGTTTGATACCTACTACGGGTTACTAACTAAAACGGGTCCCATACAAGAAGATGCAAGCTCTCCCCTTTGTCTTGCATCCCCACAACTGGGTTTTCCCCTAGTTATGTTTTACCTAATGGTGTCTTTAATTACATAACCCCAAAAAGTTAAGTTGGTAGGCCTATTTATACAAATATTACCCACCAACCCAAGATGTACTTAACCTTCCCACTGTTTAAACATTACTTAACCCCTAACCAAGTCGTCATGTTCACACAATCCCTATGGATTTAACTAGGTTAAGTATTCCAATCCATTACCATATTTGTAACACCCCACACCCGCTAAGGTCACTCATAAAGGGAATGCCTTAGCTTCGGTGGAGTATTTAAGTGAATATAGAACTGAAAATTACAACAAGACAGATATAAGTAATACCTGAAATTTAAAACATCATTTCATTGCAGCAGAAGGTAAACATGTTTGGTTACATCTCAAAAGCCAACAAGAGTCAAGTACAAAATATCCATCTCGTTAAAACATAAGTACATAATCCCACTACCTACTAATAGCCATACTAGAAAAGATAACCGAGCTTTTCTTCAAGAGTCCAAGCTCCAAGATAGATAAAGCAATCTGATCAAAGCCCACTAGTGCTGGGCCCACTCTGAGAACCTGAGGGTTGGGGAAAAAGATAAAAACAACGGGGTCAGACATAAGTCTGAGTGAGCCCTATAACCTTAACAATACAATCATTAAAGTAATTAGGGTATGATATAAACCTGGTACGGTACGACTGGGGATAAATGACTACACTAAGTAGCCAACTAGACTTAGGATAAACTAAGATAACGGTAAAGACGCGCCTATCCACCCAAGGATAAATACTATTCTGCACCACACCAGATCTACTCACCCAAGGATAATTCCTACACTGCACCACACCAGTTCCACCTACCCAAGTGTAATTCCTACTTAAAGGTTGATCCCCACTAAGTGTACTTAGTAAATTTTTTATAGTAGTTTCGTATACCCCTAGCTGACTACATAGGTGCCGTCTGCCCCTATCTCCACTAGGTGTACCCGCTACTCCCCAAGCGATCGGCTCCCTACCGTAGATACCCGTGCTGGCCCCACAGTGGGGTGTATCACTCCCCAAAGTGGCAACCCGAAAATGGTGCACGGCTTATATCTACACGATGCAACAACGTCTTACCTACCAGCCCGGGTCCACACACGCATATGAAACCCGTTGGACTCGCGTTGCCACCGCTACCCCGTTTTGGCCTCTTATAGTCAAGCCCAGTACGCGTGTCCCGTCCTCGACATGGGTCGAGCCCAATAAGATACATATGGGTTACTGGTTGAAATGGGCCCCCACAAGCTACTACTTAAGCTTGTCATTTTATCTAGTGCATCCCACTTAACCCCTTTTTATAATCATGCCCACTTACATGTTAAGGTTTGGTTAAGTCATCTAATCATATTTCAATTGCCACTCAAGGCCCCCACAAGCTACTACTTAAGCTTGTCATTTAATAATATTTCAATTGCCACTTAAGGCCCCCACAGGCTACTACTTAAGCTTATCATTTAATCATATTTCAATTGTCACTTAAGGCCCCCACAAGCTACTACTTAAGCTTGTCTTTTAATCTAGTGCATCCCACTTAACCCCTTTTTATAATCATGCCCACTTACATGTTAATATGGTTAAGTGTTTCTTAATTGATTAAGATCGTAACCTTTGTAAAGACCTCTCACATTAGACTGTCTTTTATGGCAGCTGGATATGCCGGTTGGTTCCGGGCAGCCTTACGCCATAACCGAGTCTAACCTCGTGTCTTTACACTTGTCACGTATTTAGTTTATGACCAAGACCTCTCACATTGGGCCTATCATTTGTAGCCGCTGGATTTGTCGGTCGGTTCCGGGCAGTCTTATGCTACAAAAGGGTCCAACCTCGTGTCTTAGTCGATTAATTACACCTAATTAATCACCCCCATAATTTGTATTAATTATCCCTAATTAATTACAAATATTTAAGAATATGGGTAGACCTAACTCAATAGGTAAATTCCCAATTCCATAATATGGGTAGACCTAACTTAATAGGTAAATTCCCAATTCCATAATATGGGTAGACCTAACTTAATAGGTAAATTCCCAATTATGTCCATCCACTTTATGGTATGTTTAATCATACCCACTTCACACAATTTTATGTGTTCATTAATTTTTACCCCATCGTCCCCACGTAAATACGTTAACATGACATACTTTAAAAGAGACGATTCATCATACACACAATGGGTTCAACTTAGCATATCATTAGCATTATCATGGGTTTAAAAGGTGTCAACTTGCATATATGACCATAAACCCAACTTGCATAAATAACCAACCCAAACTTGCATGAATCACATATGTCATAAAGATGGTAACTTGCATAAATGTTCATGTCATAGACCTATCATAAAGGTGTCAACTTGCATACATGTCATAGGTCTAAAAGGGATGAACTTGCACATGTACTTATGTCATACAAAAGGGGTAAACTTGCATATGTATGTATGACATACAAAGATGTAAACTTGCACATGTTACTTGCATATAATCAACCACCAAACTTGCATAACATGTCATATATGGACTTGCATATAATCAAACACCAAACTTGCATAACATGTTACATATGAACTTGCATAAAATCAACCACCAAACTTGCATAACATGTTACATATGAACTTGCATATAATCAACCACCAAACTTGCATAACATGTTACATATTAACTTGCATATGTATGTATGACATACAAAGGTAAACTCGCATATGTTATGCATATCACTAATCCAAACAACTTGCATAGATTATGCATATTATAGATCCAAACTCATAGGTTAAACTTGCATGTCATGTCACTTATTTCACACATGATTCTAGCATAAAACCAAGAATTTAACTTGCATAAAACCAAACACTTAGCATGCATAAAACCCACCACTTAACATGCATAAACCCAAACACTTAACTTGCATAAACATAGTGTCATCATGAATAAGTGTTAAACATAGTGATTAGCAAACTAGCATCATAACATATGACCTAAAACCCATTGATCCGCAAGCAAAACCATATGATCTCATCACATCTCATCTACTTAGTTTAACAATTGGTTATTAAAGTGATAGAAACTCACAAACTCCAAGATTAGCTCCTTAGATAGTTGCTAGAGTTGAAGTAGAGGTGGATTAGTAGTTGATTAGCTTGCAATCCTCTTCTCTAATTAGTGGAGGCTCCTTCTAAGTTGCATTTTGGCGGCATGATGGCATAGATTCTATTTTTAGTATGGATTAGGGTAGTCTTAGGGTGTATTTATAGGATTAGGTTGTGTTTTAGACCCTTAGATTAACCCTAGGTTAGTTTAGGTCCGTCAGATTTCGTCCCAAGCCCTCCAACCCAGCCCAAAACTCAACCAGGTGCACCCAGGCCAGAATCAGCCGACAGGGCAAGTCGACAGCCCTGTCGACTGCCAAGTCGACAGGCATGTCGACAGGCAAGTCGACAGCCCGGTCGACAGCCAAGTCGACTTGGTTGGGCGGGAGTTTTCCCGCCTGGCCCCCATTTCTGCATGTTTCGAAATTCAAATTTCCCGAAAACTTCTTTGGGCCTTAACCGGGTCATACGGACTCCGATTTACAAAATTTCGGACTCTATTTCGCATATTTTTCCGAGACGAACACAATGACGTAAGCCGTTTCCCCTGATTCTCACATATGAGATTATTAATTCTGTAATTAGTAAATATCAGTGTTAACTGAAATTCGGGGTGTTACAATTTCACTAACATATTTTGCATTAAGGAGGTTTACTGTATCAGTAACCGCCTGATTTTTGCATTAGATAAGTACATATACACACACCTTTGCATATGATCATACAACATTTAGAATCCTTTAAGGACAATGACTGCACGTGGATGATGTTTTGAGTAGATGGGTGATGGATGGTAGGATACGTTCTTCCTAACTTGGAGATTTCGGGGACGAAATCCTTTAAGGAGGGGAGAATGTAACAACCCGTATTTTTGAATAACATATTATAACATAAATGGAGGCAGAATTAAACTGTAAAATCTGAATCAAGGGAAATAGGTTGTGCCATTGCGTTCGTCTCGGAAAAAATACGCGAAATAGAGTCCGAGTTTTCGAAAATCGAAGTCCGTATGACCAAGATATGGCCTCGCGAAGTTTCACGGAAAATTCACAAATTAAAGTATACTTAATTAAGTGAAATGGGTTGCGCAGAGAAATATATATATTGATATATATATATATATATATATATAATTGAAAATTTAATAAATAAATATGCAAAAATGTTCAAAACAGCGAATTGGGAGAGGGGAATAACCGAACCGGCCAATTTTTGAGGTCGACCCAAGCCCGTTGGGTCGACTAGGGGTTAATCCAGGGTGTTTGGCTGTCAACCCGTGGGCCGATTCGCTCAAATGCAGATTTTGCATTTGAATGGTTCTCATGGTTCAGCTTTAATCTAAAGGCCCTAGATGGTTCCTACACTTGACTTCTTCCCCAAGACATGCTTTGATGGCTTGGATTGAATCTAGGGTTAATCCTATGGCTAATACTATCCTAATCTTCTATAAAAAGGACCTAACACCTAGCCTAAATCATCATTATTCATTCCTACAACTAAACTATGCCAAAATTGTTCCTCTCATGGCCTCCACTCTCATGCTAAAATTTCTAAGTTAAATTATATGAGAGATTTTGAATGCATACAAGTATTTTCAAGCTTGTATGAATGTTCTTAGTTTGCATTCAAGTCAAGTTGCAACATTTCTATTTCAAAGCAAGGGTTTTTATTGATTTGGCTCAAGGGTTTTTCATTTGGAGCTTGCATATTTGGGTCTTTTTGGTGATTGCATAAGGGCTTCGTCTCAATCTTTTAATAACTATTTATTTGTGTCTTCATAGCATTGTAAGCCCTTTTCTATTTTCTTTTTATTAACTCTAAAGTTAAATGAATGATGCAAGTTTGGGGTTGATCCTTATGATATGCAAGTTTGGTTGATCATTATATGCAAGTTTGGTTGATCATTATATGCAAGTTTGGTTGATCATTATATGCAAGTTTGGTTGATCATTATATGCAAGTTTGGATGATCATTATGCAAGTGGGTTTAATCACTATGTATGACACATGTTGCTATGTTATGCAAGTTTGGGTTGATCATGTTATCATGTTATGCAAGTTAAACTTGAAGTTGTGAGCTTAAAGCTTCAAGCTTTATGTTGAAGGCTGCATTTTGGCAACATGGAAGTTATCATATTCCTTATGATAACTTGCATATGAGGCTAAATGCGAACTTCTAGCAACTTCTACATGTCATTTATCACCATGTATCACTCATATGCTAAGTTTGGTTTTATGCATGCTTTTGAAGCCTAATAATGCAATATGCAAGTATATGAACATATGTACATTTCATATGCCACCATGATAAACTTGTGGCTTCAACACCTTTTTGTCATAATTACGCCAAGTTCCCTATTTTATCCTTTATGCGTTGTTGCGACTATGTAAACGATGGGATTACGTTGGGGTTGGGTAACATTATGACATAAACATGGTTTTTATAACATAACGTGATATGTTAACTTGTAATTATGTTTTGGAAACATAATGGACATGACACTTAGAAAATATGAGTGTGGCCAACTCGAGGTTGGGTTGAGTTTGTAGCATAAATCTACCCGGACCCGCCCGGCTTAACTAGTGGCTACAAACAATAGGACCCAATGTGAGAAGTTGGTCATGTTGTGCTCGAACCCGAGGTTAGACCTAGTTGTGGTGTAAAGCTACCCGGACCCGCCCGGCTTAACTAGTAACCACAACAAAGTCTAATGTGAGAGGTTAAAGCGCATTAAGTTAATGAATGCCTCCTGATTAGGGTTAAGTCATCGTCCACTTAATACTTAACCAATTTGGGCTTGATGGGTTAATCGGGGTTAAGTCAGGAGCCTTGGGTACTCTTAACCAATTTAACCCACGTTTAATTCGGGTTAACCATATTTAACCCGTTAAGAAACCCTAGTTGCGTGGTCCTTTTCAGCAGTAACCTTCTAGATAGTATCATAAGACCCTAGGACTAGGCTAGGGTGGGGCAAGATTACTGGGTTGATTGTAAGAGACCAAAAGAGACGGCTGAATGATGCCCCGGTTGTTCAGGCGGACCATGGCATGCACATTAAGTCCGGAGTTGAACACGGGCACCGGTAGGTTTGGACTGTGCATCATGGTATGGCGTCTGAGGGTTACACCGTAGGGCCAGATACACCCTAGGGTGGACCCTGCACAGTCAACTACATTACATGATTAAGCCGTATGACACCGACACCTGACGAGTTAGGCTTATAGGGAGCCGATCGACTAGACCGTGTAGTTGGACCTTAATTTAGGTCACCTCATGATAATGGGCCAAGCTTGGGCCAAGGGATCAATTCTTGTTTTTACTTGACATGTTAGAATGCTAGTACACCCGTGGTGCAAAACTTACCCTTAATTATGCGATGACACCTTTATCTATCTTGTTAGTTGATCATCATGCCAGTATGTTGTTATCCTTATGTTCATCTCAGCTTCTCATGCCAGTTAACTTTACTAGTTCATAGACAGATAGTAGTAGGGCTTACCAGTCTTTTTGACTGACCTGTTTTCTTTCGCCTCTTTTCTTCCGTTTCCCCCCCCCCCCCCCTCAGGTTCTCAGGGTGGGAACATTGGAGCTTAGCTTGGATCTTTACAGCTTGCTTACTGGATTTGCTCATGTACGGTTTTGGACATTGAGCTAGCTATGGTTTATCACTTCATTTTGGGGATAGTACTTTATGTATTTCAGTTTTTCAGTTTATGCTTTTATCTAGACTTTGTTGTTGGAAAATAATGACCAAGTACTTTGTTGTAACATGACTATGGTTTTGAAATGCTAAGTTTTATCCGCTGCTTTACTACTCTGTTTTACTTATATGTTATGTCTTGTGATATCTGCATGCATGTTTACCTTGTTTAACGCCCCTCCAAAGCTAGTGTCCTTGCAAGAGTGGCATTGGCGGAGGTGGGGTGTTACAATATTCTTTTATGGTTAAAGTGTGCTAGACCACCCACATTACAACTTGTGGATGCTGGATATGCTGGTTGATTCTAGGCAGACTTCTTCCACAATTCGAGCTTAACCTCGTGTCTTAGCATGAATCGTATTTATGCACTTAGACCTCTCACATTAGATTCAACACTTGCGGTCGCTGGAATTGCTGGTCGGTTCCGGGCAGACTTCCACCGCAAGTGCAATCTAGCCTCATGTCATAAGTGCAGTTACAGTTTCTAATTACTGTAATCCTAGACTTTCCAATATTATCCCTATTTTTACCTATGTCGTTATAGGTTATAGTTTTCAGGCCCCATTCTCCCAATTATGTTCATAATGGATTATATGTCCAAATTCATATAAACATTATTCAAATTATGCCAAATTAATATTCGCATATTTTATTCAAGTCATGCCTAAACTTCCAATTTCAGATTATGCCCAATTTTAATAATCTCCCTCGTTCCCCGTTTAACACGTTCGCTTATTTTAGCGGCATTCCCAGACTCGAAAGTAGCCAGGCTATAAAAATAAAAAGGGAAAAAGATATAGGGAATAGAACTAAGATGAATATACTAACACGGATGACATAAAATGACAGATTTTAGGCATGAACATATAGTCCCTTTAGTGACAATATAGGCATGATAAGATCTAAATGATAATTAAGATATCCAACTGATGACATGTCCAAATTAACCACAATCATGATAGATACAAGATCTAAATAGTGAATTAGATCTATAATCAAAAGTAGATCTGACATAATAAAGGTTAAGATCCATATCATAGTTTTTTCAGAATGTCTTAGATTCATAAGTAACAATAAATCCAATATGATAAAGATTGAGATCCAAATCATAAGTAATTTAGAATGTCATAGATTCACAATTTACAATAAATCTGGTATAATTCAGTCACAGGAATAGATACAAACTATAGTCATATCATGTTTACTCTTAATTATTTAAATCTAAAAGTAACTTAAAACTCTCAGTGTTCAAATCTAGAACAATAGAAGAAGAATAGCCTAGGTTGAATCTCAGATCTACACTTGAATCTCTAAACTTGATTGTAGAAGAAGGAAAAAGGATTTGATTCAGTCCAGGCACCGACAACATTTGGTCTTCATTGATTTCAGTGTAAGAAAACAAGAGAAATGAGCATTTATTTATAGCTGCCCGCCCCCAGAAATCGACTTCCACCTCAGCCCTAGGGGCTGACCCACCCCTTAAGGGGTCGACCCTGGTGTCGATACCCCCATTGGAGGGTCGACCGAGGGGTCGAATCCCCTAGAGCGGGAATTTTGCCGCTCATGAATTTTTTTTCAAACTGTTTTTCTAGATAAGTTTGAACCGATATATATATATATAATTCTTCTACGCATATACAAACTTCAAACCCTCATAATTTCTTCATACGGTGTCCATTTTACAAAAACCAATTATCTATCTAGACCATAATTTCAAGATGGATGTAATGCCATAGTCCGTTTCCCTTACTTTTGAATATTAAATTAATTATTATTCAATATATCCTCTTTTAATGTTGTCAAAATACGGGGTGTTACATATTCCTAGATTATATTATCGAGACAGGATGTTTACATACATTTTTGTGAAGCCTTTATACCAGAGCTTAACTGGTTTAATCTATCGAGAGTGGGTCCCTTATTACGGGGTTTCTCTCTATATCCTCATTCACTTATTAACCCTTGATAATATATTCAACGTTAACGAAAAACTAGAGGGCACTAGCTACAGGCCCTACTTGTTAAGGCTTCCGTTATTCATGCATATAACCTTTCCCAGCATAAGGTGAGAGGAGGCATTTTATCATTCGATATACCTTCTCGCTGACCTTATTAAATAACCTCCTTAGTCACTTACTACTTTCTGTAGGATAGATGACCATATGTGGCTCTTTTAATTTTCAGGGTTGGGTAGGCCAACACACAACTACCATTTATGACCCCTAAATTGGAAAACCTATTCCCGGGTGGAATATTTAACCCTAGTCACTTAGCCTTCTAGCACCCAGGAAGCGGACTATACGTGAAGAGTAACACCCCGTGTAACAACACTAAAGAGGATAAATTAAAAAATAATTAATTTAATATCCAAAATTAAGAGAAATGGATCGCGCCATTGCGTCCATCTCGAAATTTTGGTCAAGATTGACATTTGGTTTACGTAAAAAGGACAATGTATGGAGAAGTTATAAAGGTTTGAAGTTTGTATACGCACAAGAATATATATATATATATAAGGTCCAGAAATCAAGTTTAATTTCAAAATAGTTCAAATCGCGAAAATATGGCTGAGTAGGAAAATCCCCCCCAAGGGGAGTCGACCCCTTAAGGGGGTTGTTGACCCCTGGGTCAAACCCTCAAAGGGGGTGTCGACCCATGGGTCGGCCTCCTAAGGGGTAGGTCGACCCCTCTAGCGCTGACGTGGCAGGTCGGTTCTAGGGGCTGGCAGCTATATGTACAGCTTCATTTCTCTAGTTTTCTCACACTAAAATCAATGGAGGCCTAAATGTTGTCGGTGTCTGGACAGAACCAAATCTTTTTCTTCTTCGGCAATCAAGTTTAGAGATTCATGTGTATATCTGTGATCCAACCTTTGTTATTCTTCTATCTTTCTAGATCCAAATACTGTGAGTTTCAAGTTGCTTTTAGATTTAAATAATTAAAAAGTATAACATGATATGACTATAATTTGTATCTATGCCTGTAACTGCATGAATCGTGTCAAATCTATAATAACTTGTGAATCCATGATATTCTGACATAACTATGACTTGGATCTTAACCTTTATCATGTCAGATCTGTAATAATTTGTGAACCTATGATATTCTGACATATCTATGACTAGGATCCTAACCTTTATCATGTTAGACCTACCTTCGATTATAAACCGAATTTGCTATTTAGATTACCTTGTACCCATCATGTTTGTGGTTAAGTTGGATCAGTTATTAGTTGGACATCTAAATTATTATTTAGATCTTATCATGCCTATTATGACATCCCTGCTATGTTATAAATAGTTCTATTATCTTATGTTCACCAGATATGTTTTCATATGCCCATCTTATCACTATGCCACTATGTGTTTATGTTAATTTTGTTAGTATAATCATCTTTGTCATCTTTCCTTTATCTTTTCCTTTTATTTTATATAGCCAGGCTACTTTCGAGCCTAGGCATGCTGCTGAAATATGTGAACGCGTTAGATGGGGAATGAAGGAAAACTTTGAAATTAGGCATCACTTGTAAATAGGGAATTCCGCATAACTTGAATAATATTAATGAATATGAATTTAGGGCATATAATTCATTATGAACATAATTGGGAAAAAGGGGCATGAAACCAATGACGATATAGGTAAAAATTGGCTAATAATGAAATGCCTAGGATTACAGTAACTAAAAATTGTAACTGCGTCTAGACACGAGGTTAGGTTACATTATGGTGGATGTCTGCACGGAACCGCCCGACATATCTAGCGACCACAAGTGATGAATGTAATGTGAGAGGTCTAGGTACACAAATACAAGATGGGCTATGACACAAAGTTAAAACCATCTTGTGGAAGAAGTAACTGACATCTGCAAGTTGTAGGTTTAATGTGGGAGCTCTAGCATATTATAACCCTAAATGGACATGGTAATGAATTGGAATACTTAACCTAGTTGAATCCATAGGGACTATATGAATATGAATTTCTATAGGGGTTAAGTAAACTAATTTTAATAGTGGGTGGGTTATGTAAATCTGAGGGGGTGGGTAATATTTATATATATAGGCCCACAAACTTAACTTGAGGGGGTTATGTAATTGAAGACACCAATAGGTATACATAACCTGAGGAAATCCTAGTAGGGATACAAGACAAGGGGAGAGCTTGTATCATCTTGTGAGTGGGACCCGTTTCTGTCAGTAACCCAAATAACAGTATCGAACGAGGGCTTCGCCCTAAGTTGGAGTCGTGGAACGCTTACGGGACTGATTGTAAGAGATACAAACATGGAGGACGGTGTGTGCGGCGCAAACCGACTAAGGACATGTGCGTGCATGGGCCGGGCAAAAGGGGATAAGACGACTATGATATGATATGGTTGTGCACAAGGGTTGCCACTTTAGGAAGTGATACCTTATACTATGGGGCCAGCACAAGGTATCTACGGAGTAAGGTGTCGATCGATTAGGGTAGTAGCTAGGGTACATCTAGACTTTGTTAAAAATTTTAGGAGCCTGTTTGTTTGGGCTGCCTGTAGATTATATGGGGTTAAAACCTCTCACCAGAAGTACGCCTAAGTCTACCATCTTATAGTTGTTGGGATCATCTCATTCTGGTTATACTAGTATTAGTGCAGAGAATAAGGGTAATAATTAGAGAAGCGTATACACTCTATCATGTTTACCTTGTCATACCTGCCTTTTATGGTGTTATCTTTCTTATCCACTTTATATGCCCGTCATGCTACTTTTACTTATTAACTTGCTAAATGAAACACCCCACCCTCCATTAAGGTCACCCACAAGGGACTGCCTTAACTTTGGTGGAGGTTTGTAAGTAAATGTCACAGATAAAACACAAGACAGATATAAACACATATATATATAAGCAGCGGAAAACAAACAGACTTTTATTTCATAAAATACTTGTTCATACAAAACATTTCCATAATTGTCTCATAACAACTTCCAAAACATTACAACATCATTTCTGTCTTAGTTATTTAATAAAGAAGCATAAAACATGATTAAAACTGCATAAATCCCCATGATTATGTCCAACCACCATAGCCAAGGAGAGAGAGTCCAAACCGTACATCTATTATCTTGAGGATTGCAAAGAGTCTGACTAAGCTGAGTTGTTTCCTCCCTATGGACCTGGGGGGAGGGGGAACGGAAGAAAACAAGACGAAAGAAAATAGGGTCAGACATAAAGCCTGGTAAGTCTAGTGACTCTTCAGTATGAGAATAAGAATAAGGGCATGATAAGTATAAATTGGAAATAGGAGAGTGTCATTAAATAAGACAAAGCAGTTTGAATCGAATATACTATCGCACCCCATACTATATCTCTGTACCTAATTGTATTGTCTAAACTGGCATCCCATGCTGGAGGTAAAGTGATCCCCTTTTTTTCTAAAGATCGGCACCTACTCACTTAATCATCTGTGTCTTACGACCCCCAAAGATTTTAGATACCTATGCTGGCCCCACCATGGGGTGTATAAAGTCCCATGGTGGCGACCCAACACAAAACTAGAAATGCATAGGTTATACTACTGGTGCCCCCAGTGCCCTGTTTGTCTGCTCCGAAGTGTGTGCACACCCGCACTCCGTTAGAACCCACACTGTTGCACCCACCGCCGTCGCTTTTGACCGCTTACAATCAGCCCAGTAATCGTGCCCCACGCTGCCTAGTTTCAGGGTACCATGATACCTAATTGAGTTACTGCTGAAATGGGTCCCCGTTACTAGGGTTTTCTAGTCAAACATGTTAAGTGGTTAAGTGTCTGTATTTACCTAACCCCACCCATCAATTTCATTAAAATGTTGAATTGGTTAAGTGTTTTAGTTAACTTAACCCTACCATCCTGACAGTCTGTCCTTAGCTTTTTAAAGCACCGACCGCTCACATTAGACAGGTATTGTTACGGTCACTGGATGTGCCGGTCGGTTCCGGGCAGATTTACACCGTAACACAGTCTAACCTCGGGTCCTTATTGGGCTTCATGCTTAACCACCCACATTGGATAGGTATTGTTGTGACTACTGGACAGCCGGGCCGGTCTGGGAAGGTTTACATCACAACTCAATCCAACCTCATGTTAAGCATATTCGTATTTTCTAAATTTACATATTTGTCTTTATTACTTAATATATGTAAATTTGTCAACAATTAAATGTTGTGGCCCACTTTCCAAGTTTAACATTTTTGGTATAAGAATTTATACCGTTTAAAATGCCACCAATTTTGGCATGTGACAAACATGCCAATTTCACATATTTTTATGTCAAGTTTTACTAATATTCCTAACGTTACCTCGTTTAAACATTAGGCTAACAATCTTAGCCTAATTTTTGTTCGCTTGGTTTTTAACATATAATATTAGGCTAAAATCTTAGCCTAATTTAGTGCACACAAAATTGACATAAGGGAATTCATAAACATGAACATGACATAGGTGTAAACTTGGCATTTTTGGCATAGTCAATATGAACATCATAGGTGTGAACTTGCAAAATAGTCAACATGAATGTAAACTTGCATTGAAATGGGTATCTAACCAAATAAGGTGTCACATAAATTAGCATATGATTTAGAAAACATAAGCCTAAACTTGTTTTTGGATCTAGGCATAACATCGAGCATAACTAGCATATGATAAGAATATGATAATTTCATAATTTTATGACAAGGGTGTGAACTAGATCCAATCATATGTCTAATTACAACATGAAACAAATATTAAAGTGGATCTTGACATGGATCCAATTTTTGGAACTTGCAACTTCCTTACAAACATACTAGCATGTATGTGAACATAATCGTTTAGGCATAAAGGTTCTAGCATATATATATATATATATATACATGAAATCTTAATCACATACAACCTATATAATCACATAAACATATAGGTGTCGATTACAGTATGAACTATACAACTTGCATGTGATTCTATATGTACCATGGGATCAATTTCAACTCAACTATACCACAAACATCACAAAACCACAATCATTACATCGCATATGAATCAACATCGTTGTTATAAAATAACACAATTCCATTCCCAATTTACATCGAATCAAGTCTTAATTTTATTCACATCGGAAGAATCACTATACTAACAACGAACGACAGTCTTGTTTTCTGATTTCTGAGTTTTGAATTTGAATTGCTTTCCTTTGGGAAGACTAACGTTGTTTGAATCGTGTTATAACTTTGATTTTGGCTTGTCTCTAAGCTTTCTACAAGTGGGGGCTACTCTTGGCTTCCTTCAAGCAGCATGACAGCTCTATCTCCAATTTATTTTTGTGAATTTAGGTTTAGAATCAAGTTGTATTTATAGAATTTTAAATTAATTAGAGTCGTCGATGAAGCTAGAGTGAATCCAGACCATCCATCTCAAGAGCAGCCAATCAGAAAGCGACATGTAAGCCCTAGTGACACAGCCAAGCCCCAAAATTCGACCAGAAACCCGACCAAGCTAGCTAGGGCCAAACCAGGTCGACTGGGCAGGTCGACCCCCAGGTCGACCTGGTGCCTGGGCGGGAATTTTCCCGCCCAGGCCAGTTTGGGTCTGAATTCGAAATTTGTACTTCGTTTTGAGCCGTTTGAATTTTAATTTGAATTCTGAAATTTCCGGAGGTCATAACTCCTTCATACGGAGTCCGATTCACGCAGACTCGGACTCTATCTCAAGCAGAATTCCGAGATGAACGCAATGGCGTAACCCGTTTCCCTTAATTCTTTAATTAAGAATTAATTATACTTTAATTGTTTAATTTACAGTTAACAGAAAATTCGGGATGTTACATTCTCCCCTCCTTAAAGGATTTCGTCCCCGAAATCTTCAAGTCTAGGAGAACGTAAGTCCTAACATCCAATCGTCCATCTACTCAACTATCAAACACAAGCGTCCATTGTCCTTAAAAGACTTCTAATGCTTCATGATCATATGCACAGTGTGTGTACATGTCCTTATCTAATGCAAAATCAGGCGGTCTACTGATTCGGTTGACCTCCTTAATGCAAATAATGTAAGTGCCATGAATCCATTATGTATGCAAAATTTTCCCTACTCATAATTCTACATGAGTGCACAACCATTCATATAAATGCGACATGCATATGACAACATATAAATTTTCAACCACATACAAATATGAATACACATATGCATATGCAATATGAAGTGACTGAGCCGATCTAAAACCTAGGTTGTGTGTGTATATGCATCCACGAGCAACCACTAGCAATTACTTGCAACCACTTGCAACCATCAACCATAACATGTTTCAAATACATGTTTACATCCAAAGGGGTTCCTACCTAAGGATAAAGGATAATATTGAGGAAATATACCTAAAAAGATAGATTCAAGCACAACTTAAGGAAAAAGAGAGATCAAAGATATACCCTCAAAAAAAAAGGGTAGGCTGCGCGTATTCTGTCCTCGGTTTCCCAAGTCGCGTCTTCCTCGGCATCGCTCCACTGATCTTTGACGAGCTTGACTTCGCGGTTGCGTAGCTTTTTCACTTCAGTTCCTACGATTCGAGTTGGAACTCTTCTTACAGTTGCTTCGCGTTGCACTTCGGCTTCTTCTAGAATGCTTGGCTCCACCACTTCCGCAGATTCATGTAGACATTTTCGGAGATGAGAAACGTGAATGACGTTATGAATTCCAGCCAACCTTTCGGGCAGCTCTACTCAATAAGCCATTTTCCCGATCTTCTCGATGATAGGGAACGGTCCTACAAATCTTGGTGCTAGCTTTCCCGCGGATCCAGCCAGAACGACGTTCCTTAAAGGAGATACCTTAAGGAAAACTCTGTCCCTTACCTCAAACTCAAGGTCGGTCCTTCTTTTGTCGGCGTAGGATTTCTGTCTGTCTTGGGCTGTCTTCATTCTCCTTCGTATCAAGTCCACTTTCTCTGAAGTCTCTCAAATCATGTCCGACCCAAGTATAAGTTTGTCAATAGACTCCCACCAACAAGTTGGTGATCGACACATTCTTCCATACAAAGCTTCGAAGGGCACCATACCGATGGTGTCTTGGTAGCTGTTGTTGTAGGCGAATTCCAATAGAGGAAGGTGATCCTCCCAAGTCCCTCCGAAGTCAAGAATGCATAGTCTCAAAAGATCTTCGAATACCCTATTCACCCTTTCTGTCTGGCCATCAGTTTGGAGGTGATAGGTCGTGCTCAAGCATAACTGTGTGACTACAGCTTCTTGTAGACTCCGCCAAAATTCACTCGTAAAGATGGGATCTCTGTCACTCACTATGCTGGAGGGTATTCCATGGAGTCGAACTATTTCCTTGAGATAAAGAGAAGCTAGAGACGAGGCAGTCCTTCTACTCTTGATAGGTAAAAAGTGGGCGCTTTTAGTAAGCCTGTCCACTATTACCCAAATGCTAGTATTGCCTCTTCTTGACCTAGGCAACCCGTCAATGAAGTCCATTGAAATGCTATCCCACTTCCATTGCGGGACTTCTAGAGGATGAAGCAGTCCTCCAGGATTCTTCTGTTCTGCCTTGACCTGTTGGCATGTCATGCACTTAGAAACGAAATCTGCCACATCCTTCTTCATGCCGCTCCAATAGAAAACTCTCTTTACATCCTTGTACATTTTGTCCCCGCCTGGGTGTATTTTCATCTTGGAATGATGTGCTTCCTCGAGAACCTTCTTTACCAATTCTCTTGCTTGTGGGACGCACAGTTTTCCATCTCGCCTCAGCCAACCCTTATCATCGATGGAGTACCTATTGAGGTGACTGGAAGTTTCACCCCTAATTAGCTTATCAATCACATCCACAAGATGAGGGTCTTCATGTTGTGCGGCCCCTATTGAGTCTAAAAGAGTGGGTCGTACTACTAGGGAGGCCAATAAACCAGGTACGAAATCAGAGGATGGCCAAAAGTCAAAACTGGCTATATACTCCAAGCTTTGCCTTTCCACAAAGAGAGGGCTTAAGGCCAGTTTCTTTCGGCTCAACGCGTCTGCTACTACATTGCCTTTGCCGGGAGTATAGGAAATTTCAAAATCATACGAGGCAAAGAATTCCATCCATCTTTGCTGCCTTAAGTTAAGATCTTTCTGCGAGAAGAGATATTTCAACGATTTATGGTCAGTATACAATTCGAACTTCTCACCAAGGAGATAATGGCACCAAGACTTAAACGCAAAGACGATGGCGGCCAACTCAAGATCGTGGGTTGGGTAGTTCTTTTCATGAACTTTCAATTGTCTTCCACCATAAGCTACTACCCTCCCTTCCTGCGTCAAAACAGCTCCTAGTCCCGTACCACAAGCATCCGTGTATACTGTGAACATCTTGCTTCCATCAGGCAAAGTTAGAACTGGGCTGTTGCAAGAGCCCTTTTTAAGCGTTGGAAGGCAATATCACAGTCTAAATCCAAAGCGAATGCCAGATTCTTCTTGGTTAGCCTTGTGAGTGGAGCTGAGATTTTCGCGAAATCCCTAATGAACTTTCGGTAAAAACCTGCTAGCCCAAGAAAGCTTTGGACTTCGGTTGCATTTCTTGGTGTCTTCCAATCTTGCACTGCCACCACTTTCGCGGGGTCCACGGCTAACCCTTCTTTGGACACTATATGTCCAAGAAATCTGACCTCTTCTCTCCAAAAGTGGCATTTGGAGAATTTGGCTTTTAGCTGATGTGCATGGAGAGTATCCATGATTTCTTTCAGATGCCGAGCATGTTCCTCCTCATTCTTTGAGAAGATCAAAATATCGTCTACGAAGACCACCACGAACTTATTGAGGAATTCTCTGAACACCCTACTCATTAGGTCCACGAAATAAACGGGTGTGTTTGTCAAACCGAAAGGCATGACAAGCCACTCGTAGAAACCGTCTGGGGTTCTGAACGCCGTTTTATCAATGCTATCTTCAGTTACCCTTAGCTGATGGAACCCAGTAGCCAGATCAAGTTGGGAGAAGACCGACGCACCTACAAGCTGATCAAACAAATCGTATATTCTGGGAAGCGGGTGTCTATTCTTTTTAGTCATCTTGTTTAGCTCCCTATAGTCCATACAAAGACGTAGTGAACCATCTGCTTTGGTGGCGAACACCACTGGAGAACCCCATTCCAAGATACTTCTCCTTAGAAACCCCTTTTCGAGAAGCTCCTTAACTTGCTTACTAAGCTCCTTTCTCTTCTTTGGAGCCATGTGTCTAACAGGCAGAGCTACAGGTTTTGCATTATCAACAAGATATATGCGGAAGTCTATTTCCCGCTTCGGAGGTAAGCTTTTCACCTCTTCAAAGACATCCGGATATTCCCGGACCACTCTAACCGACTGCAAATTCTCAACAGAAGCATCAAGCGACTCTAGATAACTAAGCATAATAGCATTTAAGGGATTACAAGAAATTTCTAGAGTGTTACCGAGCCGAATCGAGAGTCTAACCACTCTTTTCTCACAATCAAGAACGACACCATTACTGGATAACCAGTCCATGCCTAAGATCAATCCATATCCTGAGAAGCCCAAAACAAAGGCACTACATCTAAATTCAACACTTAGAATAGAGATTTTCAAATCCAAGCAAACCATTGACAAATAAGCCGAGCCCCCAATTGGATTTGAAACAACCAAGGGATCTTCTACCATACTAGTGTCTAGGTGTAGAGATTCTACTAAAGAAGATGTAATAAAGGAGTGTGATGCACCAGAATCAAAGAGAGTGTGAACTGGATGATCATACAGATAAACTAAACTTTCTACAGAAATATTTCTACCTCGTTCCTGTGGAGGTGCCACCAGCGCGTGAACCTGTCCTCCTGAGGTGGATCCAGTCCTCTGTCCCTGCTTCTTTGGGCAGTCCTTAGCCAAGTGTCCAGTCTCTCCACAATGGAAACAACCCCCATTCATCTTTGCCTTCTTCTTCCTGCAGTCTTTTTCTATATGTCCCACAATTCCACAGAAATTGCACTTTCTCTTTTCACGGGTTTTGTTGTTCTTCCCGCCTTTCTTGAAGTCTGTTTTCTCAGCCTGTAAACCCTCTTTCTTTTCTTGAGGCGCTTCCACCTTTGCCGCTTTCTTGCCTTTGTCTTCCTCGTGTAGCAGCGCCATGTCCACCAAGCTTTCATAGGTCGCTCCCATATGTATATGGGTCATTGCAAGGCTGTGTAGAGGCTCATTTAGACCTTTGACAAAGCGAAGGGCCTTCTTGTGTTGGGTGTTTACTAAATCCAGCCCAAATCTGGCCAGCTGATTAAACTGATTTACATACTCCTTGATTGTCATACTTCCTTGTTTAAGGGTTAGGAACTTCTCCATTTGCAGGCTTCTTTTGGCTTGGGAGAGGAATTTCATCTCAAACTGCATCATAAAATCTTCCCAAGTCTCCACTGGCCTTTCAACATGGGTAACTTCCCACCAGTAGGAAGCTTCATCTTTCAGCAACCACACTGCTAGCTGTATCTTTTATCTGTCGTCAACTTCGAAGATGACGAACAAGTCCTCGGTCTCCTTCAGCCATTTCCTTGCTACTACAAAGGATTCAGTTCCATAAAAGTCCTTTCCACCCATAGCTTTGAAGTCTCTGCATATCTTAGTGAAAGTATTTCCACGAGGAGGAGGAGGAGGTGGAGGAACCGCTGCCACTGTTGGAGGAGGAATGTCTGCTGGGCCGCACCATTGGCCCTAGCCCCTAGGTACCTTCGGAACCAGCCAGGTATCGGTACTCCTTCTGGAAGGTTAAGATCTCCAGACATGCTGGAACAAAAAGGAAAGTATTCAAAACAAAGGATAGAGAGAGATAGTACGTATGGCTTTGGGGAATTTATGCCTTTTGAAAACAAGATTTTTTCTTGAAAAAGAATGCTTCTTTAAACTTCTTTTGAAAATAGTTTCAAATTTTTTTATCTAGTCTGGTAAATTTATGCTTTGATACCAAGTGAAACACCCCACCCTCCATTAAGGTCACTCACAAGGGACTGCCTTAACTTTGGTGGAGGTTTGTAAGTAAAAGTCACAGATAAAACACAAGACAGATATAAACACACACACACACACACACACACACACACACATATATATATATATATATATATATATATATATATATATATATATATATATATATATATATAAGCAGCGGAAAACAAACAGACTTTTATTTCATAAAATACTTATTCATACAAAACATTTCCATAATTGTCTCATAACAACTTCCAAAACATTACAACATCATTTCTGTTTTGGTTATTAAATAAAGAAGCATAAAACATGATTAAAACTGCATAAATCCCCATGATTGTGTCCAACTGCCATAGCCAAGGAGAGAGAGTCAAAACCGTACATCTATTATCTTGAAGCTTGCAAAGAGTCTGACTAAGCTGAGTTGTTTCCTCCCTATGGACCTGGGGGGGGGGGGACGGAAGAAAAGAAGATGAAAGAAAATAGGGTCAGACATAAAGCCTGGTAAGTCTAGTGACTCTTCAGTATGAGAATAAGAATAAGGGCATGATAAGTATAAAATGGAAATAGGAGAGTGTCATAAACTAAGACAAAGCAGTTTGAATCGAATCTACTATCGCACCCCATACTATATCTCTGTACCTAATTGTATTGCCTAAACTGGCACCCCATGCTGGAGGTAAAGTGATCCCCTTTTTTTCTAAAGATCGGCTCCTACTCGCATAATCATCTATGTCTTACGGCCCCCAAAGATTGTAGATACCTAAGCTGGCCCCACCATGGGGTGTATCAAGTCCCATGGTGGCGACTCGACACAAAACTAGAAATTCATAGGTTATACTACTGGTGCCCCCAGTGCCCTGTTTGTCTGCTCCGAAGTGTGTGCACGCCCGCACTCTGTTAGAACCCACACTGTTGCACCCACCGTCGTCGCTTTTGACCGCTTACAATCAGCCCAGTAATCGTGCCCCACCCTGCCTAGTTTCAGGGTACCATGATACCTAATTGGGTTACTGCTGAAATGGGTCCCCGTTACTAGGGTTTTCTAGTCAAACATGTTAAGTGGTTAAGTGTCTGTATTTACCTAACCCCACCTATCAATTTCATTAACATGTTGAATTGGTTAAGTGTTTTAGTTAACTTAACCCTACCATCCTGACTGTCTGTCCTTAGCTTTTTAAAGCACCGACCACTCACATTAGACAGGTATTGTTACGGTCACTGGATGTGCGGGTCGGTTCCGGGCAGATTTACACCGTAACTCAGTCTAACCTCGGGTCCTTATCGGGCTTCATGCTTAACAACCCACATTGGATAGGTATTGTTGTGACTACTGGACAGCCGGGCGGGTCCGGGCAGGTTTACATCACAACTCAATCCAACCTTGTGTTAAGCATATTCGTATTTTCTAAATTTACATATTTGTCTTTATTACTTAATGTATGTAAATTTTTCAACAATTAAATGTTGTGGCCCACTTTCCAAGTTTAACATTTTTGGTATAAGAATTTATACCGTTTAAAATGCCACCAATTTTGGCATGTGACAAACATGCCAATTTCATATATTTTTATGTCAAGTTTTACTAATATTCCCAACGTTACCCCATTTAACATTAGGCTAACAATCTTAGCCTAATTTTCGTTCGCTTGGTTTTTAACATATAATATTAGGCTAAAAACTTAGCCTAATTTAGCGCACACAAAATTGACATAAGGGAATTCATAAACATGAACATGACATAGGTGTAAACTTGGCATTTTTGGCATAGTCAATATGAACATCATAGGTGTGAACTTGCAAAATAGTCAACATGAATGTGAACTTGCATTGAAATGGGTATCTAACCAAATAGGTGTCACATAAATTAGCATATGATTTAGATAACATAAGCCTAAACTTGTTTTGGATCTAAGCATAACCTCGAGCATAACTAGCATATGACAAGAATATGATAATTTCATAATTTTATGACAAGGGTGTGAACTAGATCCAATTATATGTCTAATTACTACATGAAACAAATATTAAAGTGGATCTTGACATGGATCCAAATTTTGGAACTTGCAACTTCCTTACAAACATACTAGCATGTATGTGAACATAATCGTTAAGGCATAAAGGTTCTAGCATATATATATACATGAAATCTTAATCACATACAACCTATATAATCACATAAACATATAGGTGTCGATTACAGTATGAACTATACAACTTGCATGTGATTCTATATGTACAATAGGATCATATTCAACTCAACTATACCACAAACATCACAAAACCACAATCAATACATCTATATTTCGAAAATTGTCCTCCTCCTCCTCCTCTTTCTCCTCCTTCTCCTCCTTCACAAAACCTCATTCTAAAATCATCCCATGTCTCCACAATCAATACATCGCATATAATTTCAAGAGCAGATTACCTTCTCCTCCTTCTCCACAGATATTGGGCTGCTCTCCGAATGTTTCGGGATGTTACACTAAAAGTAACTGGACTCGCCAGACTTTATGTATGACCCTTTCTGTTTCCTCTTCTTTCTTCCGTTCTACCCACTCCCCCCCGGTTCTCAGGGTGGGAATACTCAAGCTTGACCAGGATTCTGCATTTTGCTGGAGCTATTAGATGTATTGCTTAAGCTCCTATCTTTGTTACTATGGCTATGCTTTTATTTGGGGATTTTGCTTCTTTTATTTTACACTCTGAAGTTTAAAAGCAAGACAAAAGTTTTTATGATTTACTGATTTTTATGTTATGCAGACATATGATGTTTTGAACCACAAAGCTTTATGATTAATAAAGTTAGTTTTTATTCTGCTGCTGTTTTTATATCTGTCTTGTAATGTTTTTGTTTCTGTTTACCTTTAAAGCTTCACGAAACTTAATGCATTCTCTTAATGAGCGACATTAACGGATGTGGGGTGTCACACTTGGTATCAGAGCTGAAGGTTACCAGATTAAATAAAACCTTTTGAAAATTATTTTTAAAAAGGTTTTGAAAGAAAGCATTTTCAAAAGAAAAGTCTGTTTTGAAAAACATATTCCCTAAAGCCATATGTAATATTTTTCGATCCTTTGTCTGAATCTCTTTCCTTTTCTTTTCAGCATATCTGGGGAACCTAATATTCCAGAGGGCGTCATGATACTAGGCTAGTTCCGTAGGTATCTAAAGGCCACATATCCTGTTGATGGTCAAGCTAACGTTCCTCCCCTAGCTGGACCCGTTGTTCCTCCTCCTCCTTCTCCAAGAGCAGATAATTTCACCAAGATCTGCAAAAAAAATTGTGCCATGGGAGGGAAGCCATTCCGTGGAAACGAAACATTCGTAGAGGCAAGGAATTGGCTCAAAGAAACCAAGGACTTGATTGGAATTTTCGAAGTAGAAGATCGAAGGAAAATTTAGTTAGTTGTCTGGCTACTGAAAGATGAAGCTTCATTCTGGTGGGAAGTTACCGAAGCTGGACGTCTGGTGGAGACATGGGATGATTTTAGAATAAGGTTTGAAATCAAGTTTCTTTCTCAAGCTGAGAAAATCATGCAAATGGAGAGGTTCTTGGCGCTCAAACAAGGAAACATGATTGTTAAAGAATATGTGAACAAGTTCCAACCAGTTAGCAAGGTTTGATTTGGAACTAGCAGATACTCCACGTAAGAAGGCTTTGTGGTTTGCTAAAGGGCTGAATGAACCCCTTCATGGGTTAGCTATGTCTCATATTCCAATGGAAGCTACTTTTGAAAGGCTTGTTGATATGGCCTTGATGCATGATGAAGACAAAGGAGAAATGAAGGAAGTTACGGCTGAGGAAACAACACAAAATAAGAAGGTATAGCCCAGGAAAGGACAACAACAACAACAAAAGAAAAGGCGAAAAGAATGATAAAGCTAAGGATAAAAGGAAGTTTCACAGTTGTGGGAAAGAGTGTCACTTGGTCAAGGACTGCAAAAGGAGGAAGAATACTTGTTACAGCTGTGGAGAGTTCGGACACTTTATTAGGGAGTGCCCGAAGAAACAGGGACAAGGTCAGAGGGCAAGAGCTTCAGGAGGGCAGGTGCATTCTCTCACAACTAGTGCTCTGGATAGAGGTAGGAAAATTTCCGTGGAAGGTTTTATTTCTCTTTCCTATCATCCTATAAGAACTCTTTTTGATTCTGGCGCTTCATATTCATTTATATCTAGTTCTGTGGTTGAATCTCTACACTTAAATACTAGTATGGTAGTGGATTCCGTTATTGTCTCAAACCCCATTGGTGGTTCGACTCATTCATCCAAGATTTTTCAGGGTTTGAGAATATTTGTGTTAGGCGTAGAGTTTGAGTGCAACGCGTATGTGCTTAGTTTTATGGGATACGCTTTGATTCTAAGGATGGACTGGCTAGCCATGTATGGTGCAATTCTGGATTGTGAGAAGAGGGTGGTTAGGCTTCTAACTTGTCATGGGAGGACCCTCGAGGTTTCTTGTAACCCACAAGGATCTGTTATGCTTAATTTTCTAGAGTCTCTTGATGCATCTATCGATGATCTGCAATCTGTTTTATAGTCCAAGATTATCCTGATGTTTTTGATGAGGTACGGGGCTTGCCTCCGAGGCGCGAGATCGATTTTCATATATATTTAGTGGACAATGCAAAGCTAGTTGCATTACATGTTCGCCATATGGCTCTATGGGAAAGGAGGGAGCTTACCAAACAAGTATGGGAGCTACTTGAGAAAGGATTAATTATGCAAAGCATATCCGAATGCGGTGCTCCAGTAGTATTCGCAACTAAGGCGAATGGTTTGCTTCGCTTGTGTGTAGACTATAGGGAGTTGAATAAACTCATTAAGAAGAACAGGCACCCACTCCCAAGGATAGATGACTTATTTGACCGGCTTGTTGGGGCATTGGTATTCTCTCAGTTAGACTTGGCCATAGGGTTTCATCAGTTGAGAGTGGCCGAGGACAGTGTAGAGAAGACCACTTTTAGGACTCTAGATGGTTTCTTTGAATGGCTCGTTATGCCTTTTGGGTTGACGAATGCACCCACCTATTTTGTTGATCTGATGACTAGGGTGTTTCGGGTGTTTCAAAATAAATTTGTCTTGGTCTTTGTTGATGAAATCTTGATATTTTCAAAGAACGAGGAAGAGAATGCCCAACATTTGAAGGAGGTTTCGAAAACTCTCCATGTGCATCATCTTAAGGCAAAGTTCTTCAGATGCCATTTTTTAAGGAAAGAGGTGAGATTCCTAGGGCATGTGGTTTTTAAAGAAGGGATAACAGTAAACCCCGCAAAGGTGGTTGCAGTTCAGGATTGGTAGATTCCAAAGAATGCAACGGAGGTGAGAAGCTTTCCAGGGTTGGCAGTTTATTATCGAAAGTTCATTAAGGACTTCGCAAAGACATTAGCCCCACTCACCAGGATGACAAAGAAGAATTTGGCGTTTGCATGGTACATAGATTGTGATGTTTCTTTCCAACGATTGAAGAGGGCTTTGACAACAGCCCTAGTCTTGAGCTTGCCCGACGGGAACAAATTATTTACAGTATACGCCGATGCATGTGGTACAGGGCTTGGTGCGGTTCTGATGCAAGAGGGGAGGATAGTATGTTATGGAGGTAGACAGCCAAGGGTTCATGAGAAGAACTACCATACCGACGACTTAGAGTTAGTTACCATAGTGTTTGCACTTAAGACGTGGCGTCATTATTTGCTTGGAGAGAAGTTCGAGTTATACACTGATCACAAATCTCTCAAGTACTTGTTCTCGCAGAAGGATCTTAATTTGAGGCAGCAAAGGTGGATGGAATTCCTAGCATCATATGACTTTGAGATTTCATATACCCCTAGCAAGGGCAATGTGGTGGCAGATGCACTGAGTAAGCAGAGGATGGCCTTAAGTCCTCTGTTTGTGGAAAGGAAAAGCTTGGAGTTCATATCGACTTTTGACTTTAGACCCTCCACCGAGTTTTTTCCTGGTTTGTTTGCATCGCTAGAGATGCAACCTACTCTTATGGATCAGATAGGAACTTCCCAGCGAGATGATCCACATATTTCGGACATCTTGGATAGGCTTAGTAAAGGGGAAACTTCTAGTCACCTCAATAGATATTTCGTAGACGATAAAGGGTGGTTGCGACGAGATGAAAGGCTTTGTGGTCCTCAAACTGGAAGTTTGATGTAACACCCCACCTCCGTTAAGGTCACTCACAAAGGGAATGCCTTAACTTTGGTGGAGCATTGTAGTAAACAGAACAGAAACATACAAGACAGATAAAACAGTACTTGAAATTTTTTAACTTTATTACAACGGAAACAGAAATCAATATGGTTACATCCTTTCAAATCTCAGAATTCAAGTACAAAATATCAGTCTTGTACAAAAGCCTTCAAAACGCATGGTTTAAAATCATAATCCCCACAGAAGAAGACAAGCCATACTTTAAGCACTTCAAGCAGAAGAAATCCGGATCTAGCTAGAGTATTCCCTCCTTAGAAAACTTGGGGGGGAAACGGAAGAAAAGAGGCGAAACAACAAGGGTCAGACATAAAGTCTGGCAAGTCCAGTGACTTTCAGCATATGAACAGATAATAATAATATGACATGAACATAAAACTGGATGAGAGATAACTGTAACAGGTGTAGCAGATATAACAGAAGAACAGAATGACATAAACTATTGCTTTACACTTCTCTGCACTAATACTAGTATAGCAGAATTAGGTGTCACCCTAATGTCTAAATTGAAGCAGGAACGGGTACATAATACTTTAACCGAAACAGAATACTAATAATGGGCCTTTACTACCCGATCAGAAACAGACAGAAGCAGAAACAGATTAATCCCTACGGAAACAGAATGTAGAATTAGGTGTACACTAGTAATGGGCCATTACCACCCGAACAGACGGTACCACGCAGAAACAGACAGGTGTTACCACCCAACAGAAACAGACGGTACCAACAGAAACAGACAGAACTAAGTGTACCCTAAAACCCTACCCCAAGCGATCGGCTCCCTAATACATAAATATCCTGTGTTGGCCCCACAGTATGGTGTATCACTCCCTAAAGTGACAACCAATTGGCACAGACCTATTTACAGATGTCACGACGTCTTACATCCTCGGAGGCAGACCGGGATCCATTCACGCACATGACCCGGTTGGAACGCACCATCAACACCCCTCGCCATTATCAGAATGAACCTCTTATAATTAGTTCAGTAAGCGTGCCCGGACCCTACTTACTGTTGGGTCAAAGTTTTGATACCAGAAAGAGTTACTGACTAATATGGGTCCCAAACAACAGATTACACAAGTAATTCCCCTCCTAACCTTGTGTCCCCAGACTAACAGATTTCAGATTAACTTGTTTACAAGTTCAGACATACAGAATTCAGATTTACTAGTTCACAAATTAAGTTAACAAGTTTTCAGACTAACGGATCAGATGTACAGATTTTTTAGATTTGTCTAACTTTGTATTGGGCCTACAGATTCATGGACGGGTTTTACTACACCTATTAATCCCGTTGGTTTAACCCTATTTTCCCCAATACGTTTTAGACGTCATTCTTATCTTAGATGTGCATTAATTAATTATTAATGCCCAGACCTCTCACATTAGGTCGCTAGCTTGTGGCCGCTGGATGGGCCGGGCGGTTCCGGGCAGACTTCTTCTACAAGCCAGACCTAACCTCGTGTCTTAAGCAGGTTATGACTAACTTCTCACATTAGAACCTATTGTTTGCAGCCACTGGATGTGCCGGGCGGTTCCGGGCAGAATTACGCCGCAAACTCATTCTAAACTCGAGTTAGCCATGTTTATCTTTGCGGCCAATTAATTAATAATTTACCGTTTATGCGCACGCCCAACATATATATGCCAATTCAGATTATATCAATAACAGGATGATTATATCAACATAGCGGATAACAGATTTTAGCAGATAGCAGATTTTACAGATTATATGACTTAACGGATTTAACAGATTTAGCAACTTAGCAGATTTTGGCATATAACAGGTTAGGCATCTCAACAGACAAATTTAACAGATTTGGCATTTCAATCTAATTAGCAGTCTAGGCAATATAACAAAACTAGCAGTTTAGGCAACTTGGCAAATTAGCAGATTTAGCAAATCTAATATTTCTAAAGGTTCTATTTACATGCCTTGCCTAGTCATAAATTAGGCCTAAATTCATATGCCTACATAATTTTCATGATGAACATATACTCCATGTTTGCATAAAGTTACATAGCACAGAATGTGGACAAAATTTGCCATATAACATATGTTCCAATTTTTGTTAAACTAGCATTTTACAGCAGATTCACATATAAATTAAACCAAATATAACCATTAATTTCAATGCATGCCATATATCCAAAAATCCCTATTTAGGTGTGATCACAATAATAGATATCCTAATTAATGTAAATCTTTACACCTAATTTTCCATATCCTTCTTCTTTTCAACTTATGAATCATTATGCAAAATATACCCAACAATCTAAATCTTTAAATTATATCTCCTAAAAATTAGATCTTGACTTTTATCTGCATTTTGTCCAAAGTCTCAAATCATAAGTAATCTTACAATGGTTCCTCTCTTCTTTTATCATAGAATATGCATAGGTTTAAAACTAGTTTACAACATATGCTAACTTTTCTAATTAATTATAGATCTAAATAACATATGTTCATTTCTCTAATTAGTTACAGATCTAGATTACAACGTACACTATGCATACAACATATATAAATTACATGTTTACAGTCAAATTCATGCATCTAATCCCAAGTCATATGTCAATATATTTTATGCCTCGGATCTAAAGTCATATGTTCAAATCAGCCTTGTCAAATTTCGCATCATTCATTATTTGTCCCAAAATTTGCGTTCATACGTTAATCTCTTATGATATTAGGCACAGGCTCGTGGTAGCCTGGCTATAGAAACAGAAAGGAAGCAGAAAGGGATACAGAACAGTCACAGAAAAACAGATCTGACAGATATACAGTCTTAGATTCAGATTCACAGTTCATGTCAAAATCAGAATTAACGTTTATAGTGGAAAATAACTGTACTTGCCTTGATTGGATTAAAGAAAGAACTTTAGTTGTTGTAGAATTGTTGCAGAAGCTTTTATCTCAAATTTGAATTGAATTGCTTAGGTTGATGTTGATTAGCTTCTAGTTTTGATTCTAGCAGAGTAGCGACGCCATTTTTATTTTTATTAGAACAAAGGCAGAGAAGAAGCAGAATAGAATTGTGTGTAGAGGAGGCTAGGTCTTAGGATCTATTTATAGGTGTAGTTAGTTGTTTTAGGCCTTTAGATAAACCCTAAAACTGATCAGAACCGTCAGAATTCGTCACAGACTCACCAAAACAGCCAAAAAACCCATCCAGGTGCACCCAGGCCGACCTGGCTCGACCAGGGGAGGTCGACCCCCAGGTCGACACCCAGGTCGACTCCCCAGTCGACCTGGGGTGGGGGAGGTCGACTCCCAGGTCGACCCCCTGGTCGACCTGGGCCCCAGGTCGACCCCCGGGTCGACCTGCCCAGTTCTGGGCTGATCGAAACCTTCTGAATCTTGTTTTGGCCATATCTTGGTCATACGGACTCCGATTTTCGAAAACTCGGACTCTATTTCGCGTATTTTTTCGAGAGGAACGCAATGGTGATGTCCATTTTACCTAATTCCTGTTTCTTGAATTATTTATCCTTATTTTACTATCTTTTCCGTAACATACGCCATTATCGAACTAATTTTTCTTCTCTTCCATGTATTAATTAATTCTCCTTATGCATCACCATTATTTACGTATCCTAAGCATATTTTCATATATTTTATTTCATTTTTAATTATACCTAAAATGAGGGTTGTTACATTCTCGACTCCTTAAAGGATTTCGTCCCCGAAATCTTCAAGTTAAGAAGAATGTGTCCTACCATCCAATCATCCATCTACTCAATCACCAATCACATGCATTCATTGTCCTTAAGAGATTTCTAATGCTGTATGAACATATTCAAGAAGTGTGTGTATATGTTCCTTGTCTAATGCAAAGATCAGGCGGTCCACTGATTCAGTTGACCTCCTTAATGCGAATTATGCGAGTGCCATGAGTCCAACATGTATGCAATTTTCCTACTCGATACATATCATTTCTATATGAGTGCACAACCATTCAGTCATATGCAACATCCATGTGCTGAGTCAATCAATTTGCATCCACAAAAATTGAAAATGCTCACACATCCATATGCAGTATGAGAGTGTTTTCGAGCCGATCTAGTGCCTAGTGTGTGTATATGCGTCCACGAGCAACCACTAGCAACCACTTGCATCCACTTGCAACCATCAAACATAACATGTCTCAAACACATGTTTACACCCATTAGGATTCCTATCTATAAGTTGAACACTCGATCGATAGGATAGAGTCTAGTGATGAGTACAGATAGAACGAAGACTTGTTTCCCATTAGACATTGGTTGAGAAAATAATTCCCCTAAGTATCAACCCCAAAGACCGAAATCAATATCAGATTGACACTCAGAGGATTACCTTCTTTAGACAATGTCAAAACTGGAAATCAGAATTATTCAGATATTTACAGACTACTGATACAGATCAGGTTCCCTAATGATTCTTAGGAAGCTAAGCATGATAAAATCATATCCCACAAAAACTCAGAATATATGCGTCATATTTGACGCCTAACACAGATATCCCTCAAACCTTAATCTCAAACAGATGAGCCATAACCCTTATGGGTCTGAGCCTACAGCGAAATTCAGAAATAATACTAGTATTAAAGTGCAGAGTATCGATTACAAAATCAAAATACCAGAATCAGAAAAAGTCTTAACTCCATAATCAGATAAAGAAATTAGACCTACTATAGAAATTTTCCTATTTCTATCCTAGCCACTAGCCTCAAGATTATTCGCATGCCCTCCTTGTCCTCGTCTCTTCGGGCAGTCCCTAGTGAAGTGTCCCATCTCCCCACAGTTGAAGCAAGCGCCCTTCCTTTTTCTGCAACCCTTGTTCAGATGAGTCGAGCTTCCACAAGTAAAGCACTTTTTCCCTTTCTTATCTTCAGTCTTCTCATCCTTCCTTTGTGTTTCCTTTTTGGGCCCCGCTTTCTTATTCGGTGGTTCTTCCTTCTTTGTCTCTTTCGGGCCCTTTTCTTCCTCGTGCAGTAGTGCCATGTCCACCAATTTCTCGTAAGTCGCTCCCATAGGTACGTGGGTCATGGCTAAGCTGTGCATTGGCTCGTTCAATCCTTTAACAAAGCGGAGAGCCTTATTATGCTGAGTGTTGAATAAATCCGAACCTAGCCAGTTGGTTGAACTGGTTGACGTATTCCTTGACCGTCATACTTCCTTGCTTAAGAGATAAGAACTTTTCCAGTTGTAAACTTCGTTCAGCTTGCGAGAGGAATTTTGTCTCAAACCTTGTTCTGAAATCCATCCATGTCTCGACCGGCCTCTCGGCGTTAGTGACTTCCCACCAGTAGGAGGCTTCGTCTTTGAGCAGCCATACCGCCAACTGTACCATCTGCCTATCGTCCACCTCGAAGATAACGAATAGATCCTCAGTTTCTTTGAGCCAATTCCTCGCTTCTACGAATGATTCAGTTCCTTTGAAATCCTTGCCACCCATGGCCCTAAAATCTCTACAGATCTTTGAGAAAGCAATTGCACGAGGAGGGGGTGGGGGAGGGGGATCATTTGCTGGACCTGCAGCGGCGGTCCTAGCCTCAAGATATTGACGAAACCAACCGGGTACATGGACACCCTCTGGTATCTCAGATGCTTCAGACATGCTGAAACGAAAAAGGAAAGGTTCAATACAAAAAGGACTGAAAAAAAGATATATGGCTCTTGGGAATCATGTTTTTCAAATTAAGCTTTAATTTTGAAAATACTTCCTTTTAAAACCTTTTTGAAAATAGTTTTCAAAAACTTTTATCTAATCTGGTAACCTTTAGCTCTGATACCAAGTGTAACACCCCACCTCCGTTAAGGTCACTCACAAAGGGAATGCCTTAACTTTGGTGGAGCATTTTAGTAAACAGAACAGAAACTTACAAGACAGATAAAACAGTACTTGAATTTTTTTAACTTTATTACAACAGAAACAGAAATCAATATGGTTACATCCTTTCAAATCTCAGAATTCAAGTACAAAATATCAGTCTTGTACAAAAGCCTTCAAAACGCATGGTTTAAAATCATAATCCCCACAGAAGAAGACAAGCCATACTTTAAGCACTTCAAGCAGAAGAAATCTGGATCTAGCTAGAGTATTCCCTCCTTAGAAAACCTGGGGGGAAACGGAAGAAAAGAGGCGAAACAACAAGGGTCAGACATAAAGTCTGGCAAGTCCAGTGACTTTCAGCATATGAACAGATAATAATAATATGACATGAACATAAAACTGGATGAGAGATAACTGTAACAGGTGTAGCAGATATAACAGAAGAACAAAATGACATAAACTATTGCTTTACACTTCTCTGCACTAATACTAGTATAGCAGAATTAGGTGTCACCCTAATGTCTAAATTGAAGCAGGAACGGGTACAGAATACTTTAACCGAAACAGAATACTAATAATGGGCCTTTACTACCCGATCAGAAACAGACAGAAGCAGAAACAGATTAATCCCTACGGAAACAGAATGTAGAAATAGGTGTACACTAGTAATGGGCCTTTACCACCCGAACAGACGGTACCACGCAGAAACAGACAGGTGTTACCACCCAACAGAAACAGACGGTACCAACAGAAACAGACAGAACTACGTGTACCCTAAAACCCTACCCCAAGCGATCGGCTCCCTAATACATAAGTATCCTGTGTCGGCCCCACAGTAGGGTGTATCACTCCCTAAAGTGACAACCAATTGGCAGAGACCTATTTACAGATGTCACGGCGTCTTACATCCTCAGAGGCAGACCGGGATCCATGCACGCACATGATCCGGTTGGAACGCACCATCAACACCCCTCGCCATTATCAGAATGAACCTCTTATAATTAGTTCAGTAAGCGTGCCCGGACCCTACTTACTGTTGGGTCAAAGTTTTGATACCAGAAAGGGTTAAAGACTAATATGGGTCCCAAACAACAGATGACACAAGTAATTCCCCTCCTAACCTTGTGTCCCCAGACTAACAGATTTCAGATTAACTTGTTTACAAGTTCAGACATACAGAATTCAGATTTACTAGTTCACAAATTAAGTTAACAAGTTTTCAGACTAACGGATCAGATGTACAGATTTTTCAGATTTGTCTAACTTTGTATTGGGCCTACAGATTCATGGACGGGTTTTACTACACCTATTAATCCCGTTGGTTTAACCCTATTTTCCCCAATACGTTTTAGACGTCATTCTTATCTTAGATTTGCATTAATTAATTATTAATGCCCAGACCTCTCACATTAGGTCGCTAGCTTGTTGCCGCTGGATGGGCCGGGCGGTTCCGAGCAGACTTCTGCCACAAGCCAGACCTAACCTCGTGTCTTAAGCAGGTTATGACTAACTTCTCACATTAGAACCTATTGTTTGCGGCCACTGGATGTGCCGGGCGGTTCCGGGCAGAATTACGCCGCAAACTCATTCTAACCTCGAGTTAGCCATGTTTATCTTTGCGGCCAATTAATTAATAATTTACCGTTTATGCGCACGCCCAACATATATATGCCAATTCAGATTATATCAATAACAGGATGATTATATCAACACAGCGGATAACAGATTTTAGCAGATAGCAGATTTTCCAGATTATATGACTTAACGGATTTAACAGATTTAGCAACTTAGCAGATTTTGGCATATAACAGGTTAGGCATCTCAACAGACAAATTTAACAGATTTGGCATTTCAATCTAATTAGCAGTCTAGGCAATATAACAAAACTAGCAGTTTAGGCAACTTGGCAAATTAGCAGATTTAGCAAATCTAATATTTCTAAAGGTTCTATTTACATGCCTTGCCTAGTCATAAATTAGGCCTAAATTCATATGCCTACATAATTTTCATGATGAACATATACTCCATGTTTGCATAAAGTTACATAGCACAGAATGTGGAATTTTTTTGCCATATAACATATGTTCCAATTTTTGTTAAACTAGCATTTTACAGCAGATTCACATATAAATTATACCAAATATAACCATTAATTTCAATGCATGCCATATATCCAAAAATCCCTATTTAGGTGTGATCACAATAATAGATATCCTAATTAATGTAAATCTTTACACCTAAGTTTCCATATCCTTCTTCTTTTCAACTTATGAATCATTATGCAAAATATACCCAACAATCTAAATCTTTAAATTATATCTCCTAAAAATTAGATCTTGACTTTTTTCTGCATTTTGTCCAAAGTCTCAAATCATAAGTAATCTTACAATGGTTCCTCTCTTCTTTTATCACAGAATATGCATAGGTTTAAAACTAGTTTACAACATATGCTTACTTTTCTAATTAATTACAGATCTAAATAACATATGTTCATTTCTCTAATTAGTTACAGATCTAGATTACAACGTACACTATGCATACAACATATATAAATTACATGTTTACAGTCAAATTCATGCATCTAATCCCAAGTCATATGTCAATATATTTTATGCCTCGGATCTAAAGTCATATGTTCAAATCAGCCTTGTCAAATTTCGCATCAGTCATTATTTGTCCCAAAATTTGCGTTCATACGTTAATCTCTTATGAGATTAGGCACAGGCTCGTGGTAGCCTGGCTATAGAAACAGAAAGGAAGCAGAAAGGGATACAGAACAGTCACAGAAAAACAGATCTGACAGATATACAGTCTCAGATTCAGATTCACAGTTCATGTCAAAATCAGAATTAACCTTTATAGCGGAAAATAATTGTACTTGCCTTGATTGGATTAAAGAAAGAACTTTAGTTGTTGTAGAATTGTTGCAGAAGCTTTTATCTCAAATTTGAATTGAATTGCTTAGGTTGATGTTGATTAGCTTCTAGTTTTGATTCTAACAGAGTAGCGATGCCATTTTTATTTTTATTAGAACAGAGGCAGAGAAGAAGCAGAATAGAATTGTGTGTAGAGGAGGCTAGGTCTTAGGATCTATTTATAGGTGTAGTTAGTTGTTTTAGGGCTTTAGATAAACCCTAAAACAGATCAGAACCGTCAGAATTCGTCACAGACTCACCAAAACAGCCCAAAAACCCATCCAGGTGCACCCAGGCCGACCTGGCTCGACCAGGGGGGGTCGACCCCCAGGTCGACACCCAGGTCGACTCCCCAGTCGACCTGGGGGGGGGGGGGGGGGGTTCAAATCCCAGGTCGACCCCCGGGTCGACCTGCCCAGTTCTGGGCTGACCGAAACGTTCTGAATCTTGTTTTGGCCATATCTTGGTCATACGGACTCCGATTTTCGAAAACTCGGACTTTATTTCACGTATTTTTTCGAGAGGAACGCAATGGTGATGTCCATTTTACCTAATTCCTGTTTCTTGAATTAGTTATCCTTATTTTACTATCTTTTCCGTAACATACGCCATTATCGAACTAATTTTTCTTCTCTTCCATGTATTAATTAATTCTCCTTATGCATCACCATTATTTACGTATCCTAAGCATGTTTTCATATATTTTATTTCATTTTTAATTATACCTAAAAATGCGGGGTGTTACATTTGATAAATACAACCCTAGAAGAAGCCCATTCTAAGATGACTATTCATCCGGTCGGTGACAAGATGTATAGGGATATGAAGAGGGTTTTCTTTTAGGCTGGGATGAAGAAAGATGTGGTAGAGTTCGTTTCTCAATGTTTGGTTTGTTAGCAAGTCAAAGCTGAGCAAAAGAAGCCCGGTGGTTTACTTCATCCTATGGAGGTTCCACAGTGGAAGCGGGAGAGCATCTCTATCGATTTCGTAGATGTTTTGCCTAGATCAAAGAAAGGCAACACCAATATTTGGGTTGTGGTAGATAGAATTAATAAGAGCGCCCATTTCATTCCAGTTAAGAGTAAGAGGACGACAACATGGTTGGCAGCAGTTTATGTTCGAGAGATAGTCCGTCTTCATGGAGTACCGTCCAGTATCGTAAGCGATCGTGCCCCCATCTTCACCAGTGAATTTTGGAGGAGCTTCCAAGAAGCCTTAGGTACACAGTTATGTTTGTGCACCGCTTATCATCCTCAGACTGATGGGCAAACGGAGAGTGTGAACAGAGTTCTAGAGGATCTTTTGAGGCTGTGTATCTTAGACTTCGGAAGGACTTGGGAAGAGAATCTTCATTTAGTAGAGTTCGCCTACAACAACAGTTATCGAGCTAGCATTGGCATGGCACCCTTCGAAGCATTATACGGACGACCCTATATATCACCAACTTTTTGGTGGGAATCTATAGAAAGGCTATTACTTGGACCATATATGGTTAGGGAAATGTTCGAGAAGATTGATCTTATCCGATAATGAATGAAGACCGCTCAAGACAGGCATAAATCGTACGCTAACAAGAGAAGGACTGACATTGAATTTGAAGTAGGAGATATGGTTTTCATTAAAGTGTCACATTTTAGGAATGTGGTTCATTTCAGATCTATAGGGAAATTTGCACCAAGATTTGTAGGTCCATTCCCCATAATAGAAAGGATTGACCAAATGGCCTATAGAGTGAATCTACCAGAGAGACTATCCGGATTTCATGATGTTTTCCACATTTCTCATTTGTGGAAGTGCTTGCATGATATAATAGAAGCAATGGAGCCAAGTATATTCGAGGAAGTAGAGGTGGAACGGGAGGCGACAGTCTAACGAGTTCCTTCTCATATTCTGAGATCAAAAGTTAAGAAGCTACGTAATAGAAAAGTCAAGTTGATGAAAGTTCATCGGGGAGAAAACTCAGAGGATGCGACTTGGGAGACCAAAGACAAGATTCGTGCTTCCTACCCTTTTCTTTTCGTGGTTATGTTCTTAGCATCTTTTTCCAAAGTTTATCTATGCTTATTTCTATCATTTAAATATGTCCAATCGATCGAATCTTCGACCTTTAGGTAGGAATCCCATGGATGTAAACACGTGTTTGAAATATGTTATGTTTGATGGATGCAAGTGGATGACATTGTTTGCTCGTGATTGCTCGTAGGTGCATATACACACATTAGGCACTACATCGGCTCAATCACTCTCATACTGCATATGGATTTGTGCATTTTTTCTTTTCTTTATGGATGAAATTGAGTGTATCATCATATGGATGTTTCATTTGATAGGATGATTGTGCACACATATAGAACTTACATGTCATAATAGGATTGTTGCATACATGTTGGATTCATGGCACTAACATACATTGCATTAAGAAGGTCAACTGAATCAGTAGACCGCCTGATCTTTGCATTAGTGTTGGGACATATACACACACCTTTGCATATTTTAATATAAACATTAGAAATCTTTTAAGGACAATGGATACCAATGATTGATGTATGAGTAGATGGGTGTGGATGGTATGATATACATTCTTCTTAACTTGGAGATTTCGGGGACAAAATCCTTTGAGTAGGGAGAATGTGACACCCCGTAATTTCTACAACAATAAAGAGGATAAGTTAAAGAATAATTAATTTAATATCTAAAATTAAGAGAAACATACCACGCCATTGCGTCCGTCTTGAAATTTTGGTCAAGATAGACATTTTATTTGCGTAAAACGGACACCGTATGAAGAAGTTATGAAAGTTTGATATTTATATACGCGTAAGAATATATATATATATATATATATAAGGTCCAGAAATCAAATTTCAGTTCAAAATAGTTCAAATCGCGAAAATCTGGGTGAGCAAGAAAAATCCCACTAGGGGAGTCGACCCCTTAAGGGGGTTGTCGACCCTTAGGTCGACCCCTCAAGGGGGTGTCGACCCATGAGTCGACCCCCTAAGGAGTGGGTCAACCTCCCTAGGGCTGACGTGGTAGGTCGGTTCTGGAGGCTGGCAGCTATATATACGGCTTCATTTCTCTAGTTTTCTCACACTAAAATCAATGGAGGCCTAAATGATGTCTGTGTCCGGACTAAACCAAATCTTTTTCTTCTTCTACAATCAAGTTTAGAGATTCAAGTGTAGACATGTGATCCAACCTTTGCTATTCTTCTTCTTTCATTATAGATCCAAACGCTGTGAGTTTCAAGTTGCTTTTAGATTTAAATAATTAAAAAGTATAACACGATATGACTGTAATTTGGATTTATGCCTGTAACTGCTTGAATCGTGACAGATCTATAATAACTTTTGAATCCGTGATATTCTGACATAACTATGACTTGGATCTTAACCTTATCATGTCAGATCTATAATAATTTGTGAACCTATGATATTCTGGCATATCTATGACTTGGATCCTAACTGTTATCATGTCAGACCTACCTTTGATTATAGACCTAATTTGCTATTTAGATTACCTTATACCTATCATGTTTGTGGTTAAGTTGGATCAGTTATTAGTTGGACATCTAAATTATTATTTATATCTTATCGTGCTTATTATGACATCCCTGCTATGTTATAAACAGTTCTATTATCTTACGTTCACCAGATATATTCTCATATGCCCATCTTATCACTATGCCACTATGTGTTTATGTCAATTTTTTAGTATAATCATCTCTGTCATCTTCCCTTTATCTTTCCCTTTTATTTTATATATCCAAGATACTTTCGAGCCTAGGCATGCTGCTGGAATATGCAAACGCGTTAAACGGGGAACGAGGGAAAACTTTGAAATTGGGCATCACTTGTAAATGGGGAATTTGGCATAACTTGAATAATGTTGATAAATATGAATTTAGGGCATATAATTCATTATGAACATAATCGGGAAAAAGGGGCATGAATCTATAACGACATATGTAAAAATTGGCTAATAATGAAATGCCTAGGATTACAGTAACTAGAAACTGTAACTACGTCTAGACACGAGGTTAGGTTAAGCTTGTGGTGGAAGTCTGCTCGGAACCGCCCGACATATCCAGCGACCACAAGTGGTGAATCTAATGTGAGAGGTCTAGGTACACAAATACGAGACGTGCTATGACACAAGGTTAAACCCAACTTGTGGAAGAAGTTTGCCCGGAGTCGCCCGACGTACCCCACATCCACAACTTGTAGGTTTAATGTGGGAGGTCTAGCACATTATAACCATAAATGGACATGGTAATGAATTGGAATACTTAACCAAGTTGAATCCATAGGGATTGTATGAACATGAATTTTTATAGGGGTTAAGTTAACTTGTTTGAATAGTGGGTGGGTTATGTAAATCTGAGGGGGTGGGTAATATTTAAATATATAGGCCCACAAACTTAACCTGAGGGGATTATGTAATTAAAGACACCAATAGGTATACATAACTTGAGGAAATCCTAGTGGGGATACAAGACAAGGGGGAGAGATTGTATCATCTTGTGTGGGACCCGTTTTAATCAATAACCCATATAATAGTATTGAATGAGGGCTCCGCCCTATGTCGGAGTCAGGGCATGCTTACTGGACTGATTGTAAGATTTACAAATGTGGAGGACGGTGTGGGTAGTGCAATCCGACCGGGGACATGTGCGTGCATGGGCCGGGCAGAAGGGGATAAGATGAACGTGACACCAGCAGATACAGTTGTGCATAAGGGTTTCCACTTTAGGTAGTGATACCTCCTACTGTAGGGCCAGCACAGGGTATCTACGAAGTAGGGAGCCGATCGATTAGGGTAGTAGTTAGGGTACATCTAGATTCTGGTAAAAGGTTTAGGAGCCTGTTAGGTCAGGCTGCCTGTGGATTGTATAGGGTTAAAACCTCTCACCAGAAGTACGCCTAAGTCTACCATCTTATATTTGTTGGGATCATCTCATTCTGGTTATACTAGTATTAGTGCAGGGAATAAGAGTAATCGTTAGAGAAGCTTACACACTCTATCATGTTTACCTTGTCATACCTACCTTTTATGGTGTTATCTTTCTTATCCACTTTATATGCCTATCATGTCACTTTTACTTGTTTACTTGCTAAAAATAACTGGACTCGCCGGACTTTATGTCTGACCCTTTTTGTTTACTCTTCTTTCTTCCGTTCCCCCGCCCCCCCCCCCCCAGGTTCTCAGGGTGGGAATACTCAAGCTTGACCAGGATTCTTCTTTCATTTTGCTGGACATGTTAGATGTATTGCTCAAGCTCCTATCTCTGTTACTATGGCTGTGCTTTTATTTGGGGATTTTGCTTCTTTTATTTTGTACTTTGATGTTTAAAAGCAAGACAGAAGTTTGTATGAGGTACTGGTTTTTATGTAATGCAGACATATAATGTTTTGAACCATAATGCTTTTTGATTAATAAAATTAGTTTTTATTCCACTGCTATTTTTAAATCTATCGTGTAATGTTTCTGTTTCTGTTTACCTTTAATGCTTCATGAAACTTAATGCATTCTTTAATGAGTGGCATTAACGGACGTGGGGTGTCACACGAAGGTTATTAGTTCGTCCCCCATTTGCCTTTAACACCTTTCCCTTTTTGGGATAAAGTAGGCTACGTTATTAACTCATTCCCATTTAATTCCTTTATATGGAAATACTATACATACACCATTTATTTGCGTCACAGGTTTATATGGTTAATAATATCTAACATTATTAACCGACTAAGTCCAACTATATTTTTAATTATAAGTTTTATTAACATAAATAAGGAAGTTCATATTCCCTTTTCGACACCCATTTCTTTTTATTTCCTTTTCATTTCCCTTTATGACTCTAACAGTCATATTTTCCTAAGGCGACTATTTATTAGTCCCAAGTTATCTATTGTTGTGCCCCAACAGACAATTTCTATTTTTATTCATTTATTAATTTATTTCTTGGTTGACTGTTATATATATGTATATATATTTTTACATACCATGCCTCTCACATTAAGTTGACTACCTGTGGATACTGGATATGCCGGTCAGTTCCGGGCAGACTTCTATCGCAAGTGAACTTAACCTCGTGCCTTAATACGATTATATTTATGCATTAGACCCCGCACATTAAACTGACTACATGTGGTTGCTCGATTTTCCAGCCGGTTTCGGGCAGGCTTACACCACAAGTTGAGTTTAACCTCGTGTCCAAATGCAGTTATAATTTAAATTTCCTAATTGGGGTCCACAACAATTATCCTAATTGATTTTAGGAATTGTAACCATTTTCCCTTTCACATTTATTTTCCCCAAATCAATATAAGTTACAATGGTTATTTCCTTATGGAAATTAATTATATTTATTGCTACAAATGGTCACCACAAATATATTAATTAAAAATGGATTATATTTGCATTAATTTCATAATTGAACCTTATCCAACATTCAAACATTTCATACAATTTGTATTTCATCGCTTTACGCTGATTTGGATGGATAATATGTACATTCGTTTTTATATTTTTGTGCGGTCAACGTAGTTATTAATGTTTATTTTGCAATACTTAGTTTTAAATTAATGATTTGGTCTAATCAATTAAACAAATATTCCCTCCTTATATTCAATCTTGCTAAAAAGGTTTCAAGTCTCATAAGGACTGTTAGCCAAAATCATTGTAAATCATGCCTATTTTGTGGAATTGACATATTTCTAAATCACAAGAAATATATGTAATATATTTTTATTTTGAAATAGTCGAAGCAAATTACATACAAAAACATATGGTTATTTTTATATATACATTTGCACCACTTTTCCCTTTTTATTCTTTTTGTCATACTTCTTGTGATTCTAAAATAATGCCCCTTTATTTAAAAATGAAGAAAACGACATAATTTACAATGCTTAAGCCAAAAACCCAACAATATTGAATGTAAAATAAGAATATTTCTTTTATTCTTACAGTCACACAATACACAAGTTAATCTTTTTACCCAAATTTACATATTTCATATTTCAGTAATAAACTAAAGATCTAGAACATAACTACACCAACTTTTATGTTTAATGGGACTGCTTTCCAAATCCATAGTCCTATGTAACATATACAACATATTTCATGACATAACTTGTAGGATGTATGTGGGATATATATATATCCTACAATTCATGTTATACATAACGACAACTTATCATTTACCAATTTCAAACATATTCATAATCAGATCTGATGGTTATCACAAATTAAAATTATTTAAATAACATATCTGATTGGCATAAAACATAGACTGGATTCAAACGAAATAGATAAATCATTATATCTATATTAGTAAATTTCCCACACACCTTATAGCTTCCCATTTCTCAATTTTGAACATTTTTAGGCTTATAATCCCCAAAATCTTATAAGCTTATAGTTTATCTGGAAAGGAGAAAATTCTAGATCTGTAGAAATGTAAGAAAAAGGGAAGAGAGCGAAGAAATCTATCGTTGAGCATCCTCTTCCATTAAATCTATTAATCTTCCCAATTCCATATGAATTTGATTTGATTTGGTGTATGTTTGAATATATTTTATTTAGAAATTAGGTTAGAAGAGGAAGAAAAATGGCCATGCTCCATTGTCTTCATAGATTTGAATGGAAAAAGAGTGAGACTCTACCCCTTCATTTATAGGGGTGGAAATGGCTTAGAACCGTCAGATTAGTTTTAAGTTACATCAATCCATTTGTTATAATAATATAATAAAACAACACATCAAAACCTAGCCATCACTGGGCAGTTTGACGCCCAGTGGGTCGACCTGGGCAATCGACCGCTTGGGCATCAAACTGCCCAGGTCGGCTGGGTTACATATGGTAAATTATTAAATCCGATAGCGAATTTAAATCCGATAGCAATGTTAAGAAGAAAGAAAGGAGGCGAAATCAAGACAACTGGAACCAAAAGGTGTGAAGCGGCCGACACCATGCTACTGCCTTCGTAAGAGGCTTCCGTTGAGCCAATGACATAAGGGGGTCCCATTTATCAATATATAAGACCTCAGGGGTCACATTTTAGGGGAATTTTTCTCATTCTCAATTCTTGTAATACTTTTCTTAGAGAGTAAACCCTAATTCTAATCAATTTAGGGATTCTACATACGAATTTCTATGTATTCAACAATGTGATCAATAAAGAGAGAATCGACACTAGAGATTATTTTCAAGAATTTCCTTAATACTCATGCTATTGATTTCTTCAATGCTTCTCTATGGACGTGCTTCCTACATAAATCAAACTACCTAACATACCCTTCTACAAAATTTAGCCTTCTAACTTGCATTAAGCTAAGGGATCCCTCGTCCTAATGTAACTATTGGTTTTTGAGTCTCGTAAACGTGATACTCTCCCCTCGAGGGAAAAGTAATTAATCTTCAAGCTCTAAACCTTTATATCTAGGAACGTGCGAATTAAATCAAGCTTGTAGAAGCTAAATCACCCCTTTAATTCACCTAGGTCCACTTCCGTAGACCAAATTTCATTGTTAACAAAAAATATCGTTAACAAATGTTAAGCTTGTTTGTGTTATCTTCTCTGGGTAGGCTATCGACGTTGGGTATAGAAGAGAAATGGGGATTGGAAATACTATTCAAACTAGTATTTATTTCTATTGTTTTGAGTAGCATAATATTATGTGCTAACTCTTTGGTTGTAGGGACAGGTCATGCGAGACTTGATCTTTCTATTATCATAATATCTATGTAACTAGTTTTAGTTATATATCGCTCACACCAGACTATTGTCTGACTTAAGGTTTTATGTTTATTCTTATTACCGTAGGGGAACTCATTGATGTTGTTGTTGAGTAGACTGAGTAGCAGGTGATAGGTTTGTGATGATGATGTTTTGCAACGACGAGTTGGTAGGTAGAATATTACTATTCCTCTATTGTTTGGCTGTTTGGATGATTTTTGCTGTTTTTGTTTATTTTATAATCCGATGGGGGACGTAGTGAAACAGGATGTACTTAAATATTCTATTACTCGGATGTATTGTATTTGGTATTTTTATGGTGATGGGATTTCCAACTTTGTCGTCACGAACCAAAATTTTATCATAATAAAATAGGATATTTAATTAATTTGTATATCCAATTAATGGATTTTCATGCATTAATAACTTTTGTTTAAAATAGTTAAACAATACTGGAACAAATATGATTTCTGTCGGAAACGATAAGAAATCGATTTTTGGTAAAATTCGAATTTCTCAATAATTGCAAACGATTTTAAATAAGTACACTTATTTATCCAAATAAGTAAAAATATGAAATAAAATAATTTATTTTTTGATGCAATAGGAAGAAATTATGACATCATCGGTGAGGTCGTAATATGCAATATTTGAATTATTGACATTAACCAGAATTTAGTAATTCATTTTATATATCATAAAATGATAAGAACTAATTTATAATGATTTATAAATATTTTAGTTCTTACAATCATGTTTAAAGAAGTAATAACAATTGTTACGTTATTCGATTTTTGGGCAGCATAAATCAGCAACACTTTTGAATGATCAATTCAAAGGATTTTATAATCAATCATATGGGTCTTAATTAATACAAGATAATTAAGATATGGTTTATAAATTTTATTTTACAACATTATTAAGTATTAAAATATAATGGATATTTTGATCGTAAAGTATACAAAAATATATACCAAAACGCGTACACAGAAGCACATAAAGTACTGGAAACCAATCGACAAACCCCTACGATCAAGTTCGTCGTCTGTTAGTGTCACATGGGATTGATTTAATCCATATGGCTACCATGCTCAATATGTAAGGGGGCGTGGGAGAGAGAGTAGTGGAAATGACTTAAGGTAATGGGTGCGTAAGAATGAAATGATGTTTCGTGATGGTTTTTTCCAAATATCATTGTTATTTTTTTACCTCTTCACTTCTACATACATCCATCACCTCTACCTTTCTATTTCCTTTTCATTTCTTGTTCATTTTTATTCCTACTTTCTCTAAACTCCTTAAATGAGTCAAAAGAAATATCAAAACAAAGAGGAGAGGTGTTAAAACACAAGTAATGTTAGAAGACTCTCCTTCCACCAGAGACACTTGTGCAACCAGGGATGAGGCTTAGGAGTGCTAAGGCCATGGGTTTGCGTTCGAGGCCGAACTAAAGATGTTGAGGAGTAAGGTGGAAGTTAGGTTTTGTGCCGAAGGCTCCATCGGATGAGATCTAAAGAGTATGCGAGCACTTGGGGGTAAGAAATCACAGTTTTGGTTAACTATGAAGTTAATGTTTGGTCACATGCTTGTTAATACTAGTTCATACTTGTTTATGCTACTAATTTGAAGTTTATCAGGTTAATTAACAAGTTTGGTTGATGTTTGAGAAGTTTGGTGGTTAAATAAGAAAGTTAGAAAGCAAACAAGTGAATATAGTTTGATTTGGGAAAAAAATTAAGGAATTTTTTCTATGGTTTATATCTACATTTTATACATGTTAATGTGAATGCTTGCTTAATGTTTGATATTGTGTATAGTTTGGATGATGATAGTTAAGTTTACAAAAAGTTTGCAAGGTAGTTCGAGAATTATCAATATAAAAGCTAGATGGTTTGAACATCAATTCAAAAGGTTATAATGATGATTGTTTGATGATTTGTTGGACATGGATATTAGGTTATTAATATTGTATATGCAAGCCCCAAATAATTCACGTCGTTAAACACAAGAACAAGACACTCTTTATTTGACTTAAAAAGGTGTTTTTTATTTAATTAGATCCATGAAAACCTAAAATGTATCTAGTTTGGGAATTTGTATAGAATTATCTAAAGGATATTTTGTAGATATTTTTTCTCATATAGTTCTATTACCGGAGAAACTAACTTTCATGAACATTTGATAAGAAAATAAGATCACTTGTTGAGAGATCATTAAATAAACTTTTAGAGAAAAAGCTTAGTTTTAGAAAAGGAACATTTAACTTTCGTAAAACAAATTCACACTCCACAAATTGAGTCATAAAGTTATGAAACCAATTGGTAAATTCATTATAAATATGATGAAGTAAATTTATGGAATAAAAGGGGAATTTTACATGGCAATAATTTCCGATTTCAAGGTTTACCAAAATTAGGGTTTTTAAGTCACTCATAATTTTGGATTTATAAATAAAACATTTTAAACAAAGTATTTCAACCTGAACCTCTTGAAAATGTTTTTCAAATAATTAAACATGATTTTTAATACTTATTTAGGATATTTCTATGACTTTGAAAATACGTCCAAAATTCGGGCATAAGAGATTAAGTTAAAATTCACTTTAGCAGCAACTATAGTAAATAACAAAAAGAAATTTGTTGTGATTCTTTTACAGTACAGTCTAGTTCCACTTGTGAGATATAACAGAAAGCTTTCCTGTTAGGCAAGGGTTGGGAAAAACCGAAAGGTAAAGTCAGATATTCGACTAAGATTAGATAAAGTTTTCGAGAAATCAAACTAATGATATAATGAAGATTTGATTTGACATGTTATAATAATAAAAATTTGATTTAACCTATCATAAAAGTAAGATTTGATTTGACATGCTATAAGGTTTGATATGACATGTCACAAAAATAAAGATTTGATTAGTTATAAAATCACTAGTAAAGATTTGATTTGACTTGTTATAATAAACAAGATTTGATTTTACATGTTGTCATAAATAAGATTTGATTTGACATATTATAACAATAAATATTTGATTAAATATGTTATAATAATGAAGATTTGATCAATACTATGTTATTCCTTAAACTACATCAAAAAAAGCTTCGTAATCGGATAAAGATTGTAAATGGTGATATGGTGTTCCCCCATTCTTCATTTCTTTTCTTCGTGTAACCACTCTCTTCCCAAATCATTCTTTTCCTCTCACCCATTTCTTCTAACTTCTTCGCTACAGCTTACCTTGTTTTCGTAACGCATGGTCATCCTCACTGATGAATTACCCTAACCAGATCTAAGCTTTCCTATGTAATCATCTTTGAGTTTCAAATTTCTCCTAATTTCCTCAATCTCGCCTCTAATCCTTAGTTCTCTCTGGATCCCCATTTGAATTCATTCCCATCTAATACAACTACTATTTCTGGTAACTACTCGTATCCCGATACTTGTTCTTCAACTAATAGTTGCGGCAGTGGATGGGGTACAGCCACTAATGCAGAGCTTATAGGTGAGCAACAACTCCTTATTTGTTTAGATGTTTTCGCGTCTCCACTCTTGTTTGTAATGGTACGTCTTGCTAATCGATTATTCAGTGTTTCCTACTACTCGTCTTGTTGGTTGAACTTGGAGCCAGATTTGGTTTTCTTAGTAGATCTGCTGTTTTATAAGATATTTATTTCTCATCTATAGTTTTTTGTAACTCAGTATCATGTCATTTTTGGAACTCTACTCTTATTCATTGTGGATTTTGTCTGTAATTGTTGGTAGTCTAGTTTATGTATGGGTGGGTCTTGACCACTTATTGATGACAAAATACGAGATTCTTAGGCATTGAACCTTATTCGTTGATTTTTGGTAAAGTTCATGCCTACTTATGCAAATTCTTTTGGCTGTTGTGATGCTTTCAGTTCAGTTATATTTTGCCAAGCAATTTCTATTCAGTATCCATCACTGATTTTTCATGGTTTGGCGTTCTACATAAAAGCATAGTCGTCGATTTTATAGTGATAATGTTGAAGCTGTTGGCTCTCGACATTGTTGTTGCAATCGGTATGCCTCGAATATTTCCTTCCACTCCCAAGGTACTGTCAGTTCAACTACTTTGTCAGATCTGCACTTTGATATCTATGCGAGAAATGCACCAAATCCTTGGTGCAGATCTCAAGAATGCTTGGTAGGCTACTATTTTGGTATGTTCTGAAGCTAGCTCATTTCAGCTTTGTACTCTGTGGTCTTGTCGTGACAGTTGTTTGATACCTTAGCCTTATTTTGAAACAGTCTAGTGCTATTTTCATGCGTATTCAGATGTAACTCACTACAATGTAGTATGTAATGTTTTCTTACTCTCCCTGCGTGGAGAGTTAGGTGATATTGAGTATGTAAGTAATAGTTGTCTAGTGATTATACTAGCTCCTATGTTGCAATCTTGATTAGATATTGTGGCCGACCCACAATAAATGCCATAGATGGTGGACAGTCCACCTTAAAAACCGAATTGTAGTAGGTTGGCTACCTCCAACCTCCTATTATACTTGTACTTGTTATTGGTAATAATAAAAGTATTTGCGACCACTTTAAAAACTGATCGGCTATGCCAAAAAAAAAGATTTGATTTGAGATATTATAACAATAGAGAATTAATTTGACATAAAGTCCAATAATTTAAAAAGAGGAGACCTAAACAAATGATAAACACTGAAGGAAAATGTTTTATCCATGGTTGGTTTAAAAGAAAACCGGGGTTGGGTTTGTATTCTCCAGATCCGAAAATCACTATGAATAGACTTACGAGTTCAAACGATGAAGCTATTAAAGACCGGGGAATCTTCTCGTCAAAGGAAAAGCTAACGATTGAGTGGGTCCTTAAGTAGCAGGTAGTCCTTTCTTTGTTTAGGAGCTCTCAATTGTATTCAAGCCTGAAGATCTTCATGATAAGTAGATTGCTCGTTGATAACTTCGGATTTGCTCCCAAGGTAAATGAATAGCAGCGATACCTTATTATGGGATCTTTGATGTAGCAAGGGTCATGGGTACTGCAAATTAAGGAAGCAATGGAATGGTGCTTTTGGTTAATCCTGTTGTTGGATGACTTTTTACGGATGAATGGCTGACAGAGAATTTCCAACGATCATGAACGTTGACTTTTATAAGTGTACCAGTTTGTTGGCAAGGATTTATCCCTTAGCTTAACACCCAGAGTATTTTTGTGGAAGTCAATTAGTGATTGGTGGATCTAGAAATATGGCATTTAAAGATTTGAAGTGAGTTAAGTGAAAAAGGTAAAGACATTTACTTATAAAGAACTCACACCACGAAATGGATGAAACAGGGCATGCAGCGAGGTTATAGGGTAGCATGCAACCTAGGAAGGAGATGATCAACACCCTTCTAGATTAAACACTGAATATTGAGTGAGTTATGTGGGATCCGAGGATAGGTCGGTAACAATCAGGTCAAATGTCATATCGGGCCCGTTTTCAAAGTCTGATCAGGGCCAGCCTTGTAAGCGCATCGGGCATGTAGCTCGGGTGCATCCTTTTAGAGGTGCACTATAAGGTAGGGTTGTCCTTTACACTAGCCATTGTTGGAAATCCATTTCTAGATCGGTTCCCTTATGAATTTTTATTGTATAAGCTAAAGGTCATTTATGGGCATACCTTTTAGTTGTATTTGAATAAGTTTAAATGAAAAGTGTTTTTGAGGGTTAGACAAAAAATAATGATGTCAAATGATTTTGCGTATCAAAGGTTTTGTCCATCATAAGGTAAAAACTCATCTGTCAATTTATTAACAGCTGTGGTCTTATGAGATGGTATTCTTTTCAAAGGACATCATTTTGACATACCGTCATCTTGTCATCGGTTTATATTTGCAATGGGGTTTTCATATGATATTCCCACTTTCAATAGTAATTGTTTGTTTGTGATCTACGACTCCGTCATAGTATTCTGGTTTGTGTTTCTCACGCTGTTACCCTAAGCTTGATCCGGGTGTTTTCAACACTCGGTCAGTTCCGAGTGGTTTTCAGGTTTTGCAGAGGATGCTTGTAGTCAAGTATTATTTCGTACGGATAGAAGCAAAATTTCTTGTATACATAACGTTTGGGGCTCTCTAGAGGAACTGGAGACCTTTATCTACGTATGGCGTAGTTATATCGTTATGCTGTATTATTTATAGTTTTTATTATTTTAGCATTTGTAAGGACATGTTTTAGAACTATTTTTGTAGAACTAGGATTAAACTCTTATTATATAAAAAATGTTTTCGTTGTAAAGATTATTTATTTTTATTATATATTCTTCATCCATTGTGGGATTTTGTTGTATTCAGTTGTTTTCTGTTCTATTTTGTTCTTTTTACTTCACCTTTGAGTTTTCGACTTTTCGTTGTTAAGGGAATTCGTGGCTGAGGGCATCAGTGCGAGTTTTCGAGAGTTGGAATTTTTGGATCTTCACATCCTGGTACGAGAGCATTGGTTGAGCGAATATCGGGGCTTTGTTGGGTGAATATCTCATCAGAGTTAGGATTAGTAATATTAGAATGAGTAACTCATTAGAGATAGAGTTAGTAATACTCTAGAATGAGTTTGAGCGTGTAATATATATATATATATATGAGCGCCTATTTTTTATTTTGATATATACAAAATGAATTTTGCTTTGAAGTTCTGGTAAATAAAATAATTTTATCATTTGAACTATATTTGGATATAAAAGAAAAGTGTTAATCCCTAAAAATCCATACGCACATTGGGTAAAGGGTACAAGGCGGGTCTTACCAGGGTCGGTCGTACATAACACAACCACACTAAGCAGGATCCAAATATCAGACCCAAGGCAGGACAAGTCTACTAGTGTGACCGGGCCATAAGAAGCGCGACTCAACAACGATGAAAGCTGCACATCCAGAGAATCGCTTGGGCACTAAAATAAGACAGGTCACCCTTTTGGCACGAGCAAGAGCAGCCTCATAGCATAGCCACAAAGCCAAGCGGCACCATGACAAGGCAGCAAGAGGACGAGCGCCCTTGTTTCAAGAAGAGCGGTCGCACAAGGAACAAAGAGGGGTCGATCTCAGCTCCACACTCCGCTCTTACAAAAACTACCAAAGCATCCGCGCCCGCACTTGAGGACCCGCTCAGCTATTCAAGACGCTCGTCAAGTCGTCCACGCATAACACCGAATGCGACCACAAACAACTGGTTACAGCTGTCCGGTGGCATGGTCGTAATTAGCAGAATGAACGACCCACAACCTGGATAAACATATTCCAGATCATTCACCAAGAGGAGTTCACCTATAAATACACCATGACTACCCACATTTAGGGGGGGATTTTTGGAAGAACCACGAAGTGCTGCTAAACTTCAAACTCAACCACAGATCTGGCCATGGCGTCAAGTACCATTTTAGAGGGAAGGCATCTGCTCTCTCAATCATTCATCCATCCTTCTTCTCCTCAAATTTTATTATTCTCCTGTATAATTCTTTAGATCAAAACATATAAACGAGTGGATATTGAGTAGACATAGAGATGTATGAGGTCCGAGAATTGATGTACTTTGTAATTCTTATTATACGACAGGAAATCGCCTTCATAGTGGGCGTAGGCCTCGTTAACGGTTGAACCACTCTAAATCTCGTCTCTACTTTACTTTTTCTCGCACTTTTTACTGTTTATTGCCAACTGGACACGGTTCCATTTATTTCTTATCGAATTGAAGAAGTACAGTTTAGTACCTTGGGTATTTAGACCATTTTTGGTGTAAACATTTTTGGCACCCACCTTGGGGCTATGTTCATAATTTCCTTTTGTAATTCAGTAGTCGAAACATCTTAAAATTGTTTTCTCCTTCGAAATCATGTTTGGATCGAAAAAAAGCGGTAAATCCGCTAAAGTCGCTACGATCATCGAGGATGATAATGCTAAAGAAGCTACACCTTCGATCTTGAACCAAGGGGCTGGTAAAACTCCCGGGCCATCTGTCACACGAAACGATTTAGACGTAGTTGTAACCGGCTTGAACGAGAAAATGGATAATGCAGCGAAGATGATAATGGAAAGGTTTGATGTCCTGACCAATAGTCAAGCCAATCTGTTACCATCAAACGCTATGGGTAATGCTAACGAAAAAGAGGACTCGTCAACCTCAGACCCTGGACGACCTCATAGCTCAGTGAGAGACAAGGAAGAGGCTGGCTTTGGGGGTCCTAAGGTCAGATCTCCACAGCGCAAAGAAGAACGTGCGACGAATCGCCCCAACATAACCTCCCTCAAGAAGGATGCGAGGCGTCGAAACTTAAACCCTGGCCATGCTAACATCAGTGTCGATTCTGATGGACAAGCGGGCGACGAAAGGCGCATCATAGATTTAATTCAGCGAGTAATGAAGGAGAAGGCGGCTCAAGAGTATAAGGAAGAAGAATGGGAGTTTTCCCCCAGCAAAAATCCATTCACGGAGGAGATCCGTCAAGCAAAGTTCCCGAAGAAATTTATACCACCAACAATAGCACCTTACAGCGGAGTCGGAGATCCAACTATTTTCCTGTTCAAATGCGACCAGCACATGAATGGAGCTAGAGCCACCGACAAAATCAAGTGCTTATACTTTCCCGTTTGCCTAGAAGGTGTGGCCTGACTATGGTTCACCAGACCCCCACCTAGATGTATCGACCAGTTTGCAGATCTAGTGAGGAGATTTCAGGATCAATTCCGGTTGCAGGCCACTAAAGCAAGGGACGTGATGTCACTTAACGAGATGGAACAGCGGCCTGGAGAAACCATCAGAGCTTTTCTTACACGCTTCCGCGCTGCAGCGGCGGAGGTCGTAGATCCAGAACCTTGGTATTTGCTTGCGGCCCTAAGAGGAGCCATCGACAAGAAATCAGAATTTGGAAAGTGGCTCAAGATAAAGAAACCAAAGACTCTAAAGAAGTTCTACAAGAAAGCCGAAGAGTACATGAGCGTGGAAACCGATATCCTGAATGCTCAGAAGGACTGGGGGAATAGTATTATTAAAGAAAGGAAGAATGACGAATCTTCTCAGATAATTCAGATGGATAATTCTGGGCATAAGAGAGGGTTTGACGGAAGAGACAGTGGAGTACACAAGAAGTCAAAATTCTTCAGGCATTCAGAATTGACTCCCCTGAATGAAACCCCAGAAAAAATCTACTCTGCCACGAAGGACTCAGGCATGTTCCCTCAGGTAAAACCGGAAAGAATCACTGATCAGCAGGCGAATTCTGGAAAGTTCTGCCAGTTTCATAATCAGCCAGGACACAACACAAACGAATGTCGACACTTGAGAAATTTGATTGAGGAGCTCATCCGGAAAAATCAACTACAGCAATATGTTAATAGTCCACAAAACACATCAGAAAGCCAGCGGCAGGGTAAGGTTGCTGATCAGGCCAGGTCGCACGAGATAACCCGGGCCCGAAGACTTACGACTGGTCATTGACTAATTACCGCTGGACACAGTCCAACATCCATAGCAGGAATGCGCGACCGTTCTTCTCTTTATTTTACTATTTCTGTATTTTTTCCTTCCCAATTTTACCTCTAGGAAATAGTCTGTGATTCCCCCCTTTTTTGACTTATTATGTTAAGTAAAAGCTCTACATGATGAAAGACATTCGCTCACGGATTATAATCTCATAAATTGTTTACAAGCAAATGTCAAAATTGGTCTCTGATGTAGGGCAAGTCATGCATCGAGCATCAGGAGCATTGGTCAAAAAAAGGCGGGGTAATCAAGCCTATCGTCCTGCAGAACTTAAAAGGAAAGGACCATTCCAAAACAATTCACGAAGAACACACCGACATCTGGAGGCTGCGCTCTTTCCTTTCTTTTCTTAAAGAAAGAAGAAAAAAAACCTAGGCTGGATAACACTAGTCCTAGGATCAAAAAGTCCCATAAACATGCTAGAAGGACCAGCACAAAACAAAACCCGACCGAAAGGAAGGTGGCCATCTAACCAAGTCAAACAAAGCCAAGCATGGACTACAACAACAGAAATCCTAGCCGAAAGGGGGTATCAAAAATCCTAGTCATTTGGGGGTATCCAATCTAGGTCTCTATTTGATCATAACGTGCCGGATCAAATAAGATCGAAATTGGGTCGAAAATTGTAACCCAAGTCCTCCCATGGGGGCACGTATCCAAAACCAGTCTCCAAAGGGCTCGGTTCACCGAGTTAGTGAGATATGGGATTGGATACACACAAAAATATATACCTTAATTGAACATATAGAGTACGTTTAATCATGTTTTCAAAGGACTTGGGACGTCGAGTCAATAGGGAACGAGATTAAATATACAACAGAATGTCTATGCCTTATAAGGTCACTTATCCAAAAATGAACTTCAAAAGTTTGAACTATCAGACCAAATAAAAACACGAACATATGCATAACAAGAACTAAACCCCTCAAAGAATGGGCTAAAATGAAAATACGATGTTCTATGTTCAGAGCAAATCAACAATATTGAACGACGTATAATGTAAAAGCATAATCATCTTGCGATCGATAAAAGCGCAATACAATGCAAAAGAATAGATTACGATAAGTTATAACACTTCAATGATAATGCATAACAACAACATGGTCATGAAGTTGGAACTTTAAAATACAAAACAACAGCATATCATATGGCAATTTTTTCAGGGACATCATGGCCATCAACCAAACGAACCTCGGAAGTACCTTGATCAGCAACGGGAAGTTCAGTCAGGGGAATCACTTGTCCTAAAGCTTCATCTCCCATAGGACTAGGGGCACGAACGGGAGCAACATTCCGGACTTCTGTTCCAAAGGATCGAGCTCGTTCATTAGCCAACATTCTCCTACCTTCTTCCAAAGCGTCGCGATCTTTAGCCTCCAGTAGGGCTTCTTGAAGAGCATTATCTTCCTTATCTTTGGAGTACTTGAGCACCTCCTCCCAAACAAGGGCTAATGTACGGGGAAAATCTTTGTTCAAATAACTCAAGCTTCCATGGGTCATAACGCTAATGGTGTAAAATCGAAATAGGGCCTCTTGAGCTTTATTTCGGGCCCGCTCAAGTTCACCAGTTAGCCTTGCTTTATCTCCTTCTAAAGCTTCCAAGGTCCCATTTTGAAAGGCAATTCTACTTCCAAGCCTCGCTTTCTCCCACCGATAAGAAACCGCATCCTGTCGTGCAGAAGTTAATTGAGATTCAGCTAGCTCACGGCCGGACGGAGCTTCATCAAGTTGTCTTTTGGTGGCTTCAATCTCTTCCTGAAGTCTTCTGTTATCAGCCTCTAAGCTACTCATCTTGTTGTTCCCATCCTTAAAGAATGCAATTTCGGCCGCTTGACTTTTAATCACACGGCATAACTCGATTTTATCGTTCTCCAGAAGCTCAATGCGCTCAAGATGCTGAGTATTCAACTTCTTAAATTCAAAGTAGAATTTATCCCAAGACTCAAGTCACTTTTTGGAAGTATGTTTGGCTTCATCTAGATGAACTTCAAGCTGACCCAGGACAATATCAAGCTGGGAGGTCACATAGTTTTTTACGGCACTCAACTCCCCAACAACGTTCTGATCATCATATGGAAACAGATCTATGTCGAGGTCCACTCTCCTCAGGTCCCAATCTCCGAACCTGTCCTTTAACCCAAGGTTACCAGAGGCAACTCTGTAGGGAGGTCTGTCATGAATTGCCTGGATCTGGCGAAGAACGGGCGAGTCCGAAGTAGGGAATCTAATCAACGACTTCGCAGGGGTCAAGGAACTGAGGCATGGGAATTCAGCCGATACATAAGACCCGTCGAACCCAGCTTGTTTATCGTTATCTCCTCTCTTCTCGGTATCCTGGTTTTCTCCTCCAGATACCCGAGAATGATCGTGCTTCTTCTTCTTTATCAAACTCACCACTGGTACTTCAAGAGCATCTTGGGTTGGAAGGTCTGAAGATGGACGAGAGCGCTTGAGGCAATGGGAAATGCTAGATTGCAAGATATTCCGTGGATCGACAAGAGCAGATTGCTGAGAGAAACTTTCCGACATGGGTGACTTCATTCCTGGATCTAGGAAAGAAAAGAAAATATAAGCACTATGGTTGTATGAAGATGAGAAAAGAAGCCAGAAAGAGGGTACATCAGAAAGAAGAACATAAAAACAACGTGCCAAAGCGGTTAAACGCTTTTTGAGATATCACTTTGACCAAAAAGCAAGGGGATTTTACCCAAAAAATCCTCACGATCAAAAGTTTTGAAATATGAACATCCAGATAGCAATTTTGCCTTGAGCAAGCTCTCCAGCCAAGTCGGAAGGATCAAGTCTTTTCGAGGCTTCCGAACCATCTTCTCCTTTGTCTTCTTTAGAAGAGCCCTCTCCGCTTCCCAGATTTTCTACAGAAGCTTCCCCAATGTCATCAAGCCGCTCCGCTTCCCAAACTTGTCCTCGGGCGGCTCCCTCTAGCAAAGACCCATCCTCCTCGCACAAAGCTACCGAAGTCTTAGAGCCTTTGCGCTTTGGGCGCCCGGATACAACTTTTTTAGCAGGGATCGCTCTGCTACTTAAAGTTGCCTCGCTGCTCCCCATGACGCTAGAACATGCTTCTGCCAAAGAATTTTTGGCAGGGGATTTGCTGATGGCTTTCTTTTTGCCAGAAGCGTCCACCGGGAGGGTGCGCGGAGATGAAAGCAAGTTGTATTGCCTCAGGAACTCTTCGTTAATCAAAAATTTCCTGTTCCTTTTCTCCTCATTAACGACTAATAACGAGTTGCATAGATCCTGGTCAAAGGGTATGCTCTGATTTGGAAACACTACAATACACCTCAAGGACTTTTATAAAAACAAAAGGCCAAGAAAGAAAGAGCAAGCTAGAATTCATGGAATAAAGACACCGATCGACCGCCTTCCAGAGGCCGCAGAAGTTTTCGGGGCATCAGACGAAGAAGTATTGACTGGGAAATCCTCGCACACTGTCCTCTAAACCAGTGATTATTTTCGGACCCCAACTTTCCATGAAGATAAATAAGGGGCACTGGCCTCTTGTCCTAAAAGCATACAATGAGCGTATATCCGTAAAAGATGGAGCCCGACGTTTCTCTCTCATAAAAAGGACATAAAGACTTGTCAAAATCGTGTAACCATTGGGGTGTAACTGGTATGGGGCAATGGCCAAATTCAGTAGAATCATCTCTATGTAAGGGTTAAAGGGAGGAACTGCTCCACTTTTAAACATACCACGGGAAATAGTAACAAATCCTTTAGGGGGGTTGTCAGCGAACTCCTTTCCCGTAGGCAGCTTGGCCTCTTCCTTTTCCGAAATCCCAAATTGCTTGCATAACTGAAGGAACGAACTAAGCGAAAGTTTTGTCGAGGGCCTCTCACTGGGTGCTTCAGAAAGCGCACGAGGTTGTGGAAATTCTTGGGCAGCACCCATCGAAGAAACAACATGGGGTGCAGACGTAACTTGGAAAGAACTCTCTTCTCGATCCAACCTTCCGTCCTGGTCCGACATAAATGGCTCCCTGAAATTATGAAATTTAAAAAAAAAGGAGAGAAAAAACCCTACTTTAAACCCCCAGGGTCGTATGACCAAATTCATGCTCCAAAAAGTGGGTTAAAATAAAATCAAGGGAGGAATTTGCTTATAGGAAAATAAGCAGTTTCAAACTCAGGCGAGCAACCCAACTGAATCGATCTTAAGATTACAGAAACCTTGATGACAACGCCATACACAAGTGCAAACTAGAACGATAAAAGGACTTTGACCTTCAGAACTGGCAAGGGGAATCCTGTTGGCAAAGAAAACCGCTCAAAACGATGCCACCATTAAAGCTTTCTTTTGAGAAGTGTGTAACAAAATGATACATAGAAGGCAGACCGAAGGGCTGGCAAACCAAAGTATTATTTTCATCCGTTCGCTCAACGGCCCAACGGTCAAATCAAAGAGCCCAGCATTCAAAGAAGTGAGGAATCGCCCAAAACAAATACGTGGGAAAACCAATCAAAAACAAACAGAAAAGAGGAAATAAGGAAGACTAAAAGGCATACATCCGGAAATTCTCGCCGCGTCAGCTTAGTGCCTGACTACACGAAAGGGTCTCATCAAGTCCCATCTGGTATCCCGAAGCTCCACTATTCGCACAATAGTCAAAAAACGTATCAAGTCTCTCACTCACTAATACCAATTCACAATGACAAGGTAATTTTAATATTTGGCACGAACGACCCCCTGCAAGTCAGAACAAAATCATCAACCAATGAGCGACCAAATATGTCGAAGCCAGTAATTATATATCAAAAAGAAATCACAGGCTTCAAGGGGAAAGTGTTAATCCCTAAAAATCCATACGCACATTGGGTAAAGGGTACAAGGCGGGTATTACCAGGGTCGGTCGTACATAACGCAACCACACTAAGCATGATCCAAATATCAGACCTAGACAGGACAAGTCTACCAGTACGACCGGGCCATAAGAAGCGTGACTCAACAAAGATGAAAGCTGCACATCCAGAGAATTGCTCGGGCACTAAAATAAGACAGGTCACCCGTTTGGCACGAGCAAGAGCAGCCTCATAGCATAGCCATAAAGCCAAGCGGCACCATGACAAGGCAGCAAGAGGACGAGTTCCCTTATTTCAAGAAGAACGGTCGCACAAGGAACAAAGGGGGGTCGATCTCAGCTCCACACTCCGCCCTTACGAAATCTCCCAAAGCATCTGCACCCGCACTTAAGGACCCGCTCAGCTATTCAAGACGCTCGGCAAGTCATCCGCACATAACACCGAATGCGGCCACAAACAACTGGCTACAGCTGTCCGGTGGTATGGTCGTAATTAGCAGAATGAACGACCCACAGCCTGGATAAATAGATTCCAGATCATTCACCAAGAGTATTTCACCTATAAATACACCATGACAACCCACATTTAGGGGGGGGCTTTTTAGAAGAACCACGAAGTGCTGCTAAACTTCAAACTCAACCACAGATCTGGCCATGGCGTCAAGTACCATTTTAGAGGGAAGGCATCTGCTCTCTCAATCATTCATCTATCCTTCTTCTCCTCAAACTCTATTATTCTCCTATATAATTCTTTAGATCAAAACATATAAATGAGGGGATATTGTGTAGATATAGAGATGTATGAGGTTAGAGAATTGATGTACTTTGTAATTCTTATTATAAGACAGGAAATCACCTTCATATTGGACATAGGCCTCGTTAACAGCTGAACCACTCTAAATCTCCTCTCTACTTTACTTTTTCTCGCATTTTTTACTGTTTATTGCTAACCGGACAGGTTTCCATTTATTTCTTACCGAATTGGTGAAGTACAGTTTAGTACCTTGTGTGTTTAGACCATTTTTGGTGTAAACAAAAAGTTTACAAAAAGGTAGAGTATAGTCGGTGGTTAAGGGAATTATAACACTATCATTTGTTGTTTGATTTAATTTGCTTAATTGCTTTAGTAGAATATAATCAATTAAATAAGAATGTTTAATCTGAATCTGAACAGCTCGTGATTAGAATCGCTCAGTTTGGCTATAAGTTGTCCAGCTAATAACACTAAGTTGATTAGGGATACTAATGAAACCAGATAGATTGATAATCATGTTTTATGGGTTAAGTAAGGTTATGTCTAAAGGTTAAATAAGTTAGAAAACTAATAAATCTGAATATCCTTAAGAGTGGAAAAACCCTATCCTTAGTTAATAAATGATATATCATCATTTACGAATTAGATAAACAATTAACTGACAATCACTTTGTGACTTAAGTTGACTAAAAGGTGTTTATAAAATAATATCGACCAAGATTTATGAATTGTAAAATCAATTTAGTATCTAGTATGCCATAATGTTTTATTTAGTAGTAGTGGGGAAAATTAGTAGGTATATTTTTCTATATGTAGATGATTAGTTAGTAGGCTAGTGTAGTATTCCAATCTATGTATAGTACGATATGTTACCTTTTTGGGGCTATGAATAATAAATAGTTAAGTAATGATAAGAGGTTGTGTGTTGGAAAAGAATAATTAATTTTTTAAGTAAAGCAATCAAAGGAAACTAAAACAAGAGTTTTCAAAGATTAATGACTTTGTTTTGAAGATAAACAAATAAAGTAATCATGTGATTTAATTTACAAAATAGGTTTATAAATATAAAATTTAAAAAGGGTTTTATTTGAAAATATTTTCAAAAATAATATTGCTAAAAAAAAATTTAAAAAATTATTTTGTGGAAAGTTCGATGGATAAATTCTTATTAGTGTTGGGATGATTAGTATAATCCTCTAGGTGTCAAGTTGATGTTTGTTCGGCAGGCAAGATAGTATACATAGTGGATTATTTTCTTTATCATTGCGCATTCGAAATGATTCAAATACGGACGATCCGAAAGGTAAGAAATAACTTGTTTAAAGTTATAAAATAAGGAAATTTGAAATAAGTATTTTGAGATAGATTTAATAATAATCAATTCAGGTATTTCAGAAATAGTTGAAAATTGGTAAGGGATTGTGTTCGGATGGTAAACACAACGCTCAAATATTGACTTCTTGTTAAGGGAATGTCATATACTATTGGTATACCCACTTTTGAGCTATTTTGGAATTACTCGATCTATGCCATTTTTAGTAAATGAAAAGATAAGTCATCGTTGAAATGCAAATGGAATTCTTTTAGGGAAAATAAATAGAAGTGCTTAAATCAAAGATAAGATTTTATTAAATGATTTTCATAAATGTTTGAAGATAATAAAGTAAATAATATACATAAATCACTTCATCGCATGGGTCAGTCAAAGATTCTAGTTCAGTACTCGAGGTGTTTACGCCATTACAGAAGGGTATGGATTGTTTGATTCTCAACGACAAATGTTGAGAAGGGTTTTCGAGCAGGATGCTCAAGTTTTCTATCATAGCTCAGTACTGTGTAAGGAAAACGAAGGTCTCCAAAAGAGATGACTGGTTAGTGTCCATGCTAGAGGATCGAGCAATCAATGCTAGTTCCGAAATTGAGTGGTGGTTTAGAATAAAAGATCGAATCATATATACGTATAGAAGGTTTAGACATATCATATAGCAATAAATATGAATTATATTTTGGCTCTCGGTATATTCATTTGCCTGGTAATTTCCGAGATAAAATTCTTTTATGGAGGGAAGAATGTAGCGATCCAAAATTGATAATAAAATAGGATATCTAATTAAGTTAAATGTCCAATTAATGGATTTTCATACATTAATAACATTAGTTTAAAAGATTTTAAACAAGATTGGAACAAATACGATTTCCGTCGAAAACCGTAAAAAATCATTTTTTGGTAAAATTCACATTTCCCAATAATCACGAATGATTTTGGATAGGTACATTTATTTTTTCCAAAAAAGTAAGAAGATTAAATAAAATAATTTATTTTACTTATGGAAATAATAAAAAGTAATTATGATATCATCGGTGATGTCATAATAAGCAATATTTGAATTATTGACTTTAACCGGGATTTAATAATTCATTTTATATATTATAAAATGATAAGAAATAATTTTAAATAATTATAAATAATTAATAAATAGTTTATTATGATTTATAAGAACTTACAATCATAATTAAAGAAGTAATAACAATTGTTACGTTATTCAGTTTTTGGGCAGCATAAATCAGCAGCGCTTTTGAATGATCAGTTCAAAGGATTTTATAATCAATCCAACAGGTCTTAATTAATACAGAATAACTGAAATATAATTTTAAAATTTATTTACAACATTACTAAAGATTAAAATATAATGGATATTGTGACCGTGAAATAGACAAAAATATATACCAAAACCCACAAGATAATTGTATAATTCACGATCACAATAACCATTATATTTTAATATAAAGTTTATTAAGCATATTTAATTTACCTTATATTAATTAAGGCCCGTTGGATTGGTTATAAATCCTTTGAACTGATCATTCAAAAGCGTTGTTGATTTATGCTGCCCAAAACTGAGTAATGTAATAATTGTTATTACTTCTTTAAACATGATTATAAGTTCTTGTAAATCATCATAAACTATTTATAAATCATTATAAATTATTTATTATCATTTTATAATATATAAAATGAATTATTAAGTTACTAAATCTTGACTAAAGTCAATCATTCAATTATTGCTTATTACGACCTCACCAATGATGTCATGATTACTTCCTATTATTTACAAAATTAAAATAAATTATTTTATCTCATATTCTTACTTATTTGGATAAATAGGTGTACCTATCCAAAATTGTTGGCGGTTATTGAGAAATTCTAATTTTTCCAAAAATTTGATTTCTTATCGTTTTTGTAGAAAATCATATTTGTTCCAATCTTATTTAAAATACTTTAAACATATGTTATTAATGTATTAAATTACATTAATTGGATATTTAACTTCATTAAATATCCTATTTTATTATCAAATAATTTTGGGTCGTTACATCAAATTCTACCAAAAATTGGTTTCTTATCATTTTCGATGAAAATCTATTTTCCCACTGTTGTTTAAAATATTTTAAACAAATGTTATTAATGTTTGAAAATCCATTAAATGAATATTTAACTTAATTAAGTAAGCTATTTTATAATCATAAAATTTTGTGTGGTTACATTTGTTTACTATATTATGTTGTATATTTTATTATTATATATTATCCATGCATTGTGAGTTATATGACATGTTCTGTTTCAGTTTATCTTTCCTTGATGATAGTCACGTATCAGCCTCGCACGTCATACAACACATTACTGCTATAGGCTAGTGTAGGAGATATGGAGCGGTCGTCACATTTGTAAATGTTTCGACCACAATATAAATATTTGTGAGATAAGTAAAAAGAAGCCAGTAAATCAAACTCAAGCAAAATTTTTGGAAAAAACTACTAAAAATTCTTGAAATTTCGAATGCCCACCTGAATGTTCTAAAGATTATTTAAAGAAAAACGCAAAACCCAAGAAAAAAAATCTTGCTACACAAGAATCTAAAGATTAAGAAATGTCACAATAGGAAAATAATGAAGTAATTGATTTCAATTAAACAATTTTCCTGATCATGATCTTGAAATTATCCAAATCAATGAAGTTGCTCTTTAAAAAGCTATACAAAATGCAACTAAATTTGAAGAAAATAGAGCACCTACTGATAAAGAAACGGTTCTTGAAGATATTTCTGAAAATTCAAATGTAGAAAATTAAGATTATGATGCCTCAATTCACGATCATTCAACAAAAGCTACTTCTACAATAAACAAGGAAGATTTTTCTATCTAAATCAGCAAAAAAAATTCCAATTCTACATCTTCAAATAAAGTGAAGAAGTGTAGTATCCTATAAAATACACCCTTAATGTAATGACCCGGATATTTCACGGTGTAATAATTAACTTATTTAATTATTTAAAACAAGTAATATATTATTTAATCGACGATGTTAGAACGAATAATTATATTATAATTATAATCGAGCTCGAAATGGCGCTGCAGTTCGTAATTTGGCGATTTGAACTTCAAACGAGTATACAGAATACGTTTTAAATCGGATTTCCGTGAAACAATAAACTTGTGGAGCTAGTGGAGTATATCTTTCTAGTGGAAGAGAAAAATCGGGATTTCGTCGTGTAGATTTTTAGATATGTCCAAATCAAATTTTAAAATAGTCGCTATAGAATCAATTATCGACCGTATCGGTTTATTCGTTATAACTAGAGATCGGGTTTGAATTTAGATGAGGTTCTTTTGGGAAGTAGTGATAATTTAATTTTTAGAATTTTATGGTAATTTTTAATTAATTTAATAAATAACTTTTTATTTGGAGTATTTGACACCCTGTATCGACATTTCGGGGTTTCACAATACGAGTCCATCTACCGGTATTATTATATTTCTGGAATCGTGACACCGAACTGGTCACAATGGTATTTTTATTTCTGTCCGTAGCAGTCCATAATTAACGAAATTTGTACATGGTAAGGTACACCATTTCTTGATTTTATATAAATATATATATTTATTCACGTGAAGTGTCCACGTTTTGCTTAGCCACGAAGAAACAAATAAATATCCTTGTACTTGAGTAATCCTACTGTTGCAAGGCCTTCTCATCATCAATGCAAGGTCACTTCTTATGCGCAAATTCACTACTTGGATAGTAAGTAAACTACGTGCAGCTAAACAGACCAAGTATATATTTTATTATTTTCATTTCTTAAATACTAAAGGAAACTACAGTGTACAAACCTTTCATCCACCAGTAAACGCAGCTGCCCGTCTAATACAAAACAAATATTATAGAAATGGTCCAGATTGGATCTGCGTGGCCTCGTTTTGAATACAACAGCCAATAGAATCGAACGGCTTAAAAACCTCTCCAACTCCTTATAAAAGGGAATGAGCGAAACCTAATTTTCCATCTTCCTAGTCAACGAACAGAACGGCGCCTCCACTCAGTAAAACATGAACGGCTGAACTCATCCTCTTCCATTCATTTTACCCAAAAACCGAAGGATTCATTAATCAGATCGAAAGTTTTTCAACGTAAATCATGGAGAGCTCGAAGAGTGCTTGGGCTTGAACGGATGTTATCTGGATTCAAGGACCCTTGGCGTTGGAATCCAGTTCGAAACAAGGGGCGTTCGAGAGTTGTTTTACTGCACAAGGATGCATTAGACGGGGTGGCACTTAGTTCGAACAAGGAAGGGACGGCAGTGGAGTTTGTACCCTGAAGTGTTGTTCGAACTTGGAAGAACAAATGAGAAATTGTGGTCTAAGGGGAGCTGTGTGGTGAAAGGGTGGTGGAGAGTGCTATGTAGTTATCCGAGAGGAAGAGGAGTACTGGAAGTTGGGGTGTTTCTTTTCATAAGGAGCAGTTGAGATACTGGAGTGCGGAAATACATTTTTGAGGAGAAGGATCCTGGTATTTGTGCAAACCGTTAATGATAAGTAAATGAGTTAGTGGAGTTGATTTTGGTGATCTCGGTTGTGTACAGAATGGTGTATGAGTAGAGTTTGGGTGCATGAAAACTAATGGAAGGAATATATGTATACGGTTATGGAGGAGCTCAAGTTTTCAAAAGGGATGGACTTTAGTCCATAACGTGAGTGGTAATTGAAGTGTACAGTTGTGGACGTGCTGAAGCAAGTAAGTGAAGGAAAGGGATAGCAGTTGTAACGTGAAGAAGTACCGGGCTTTTGAATGGGATCCGAAGTGAAACAGTATGTGAGCAGTTGGATTTTTACATGATAACAGAAGTGGGTTCGGAAGTGGGGAGTATGGTGACCAACTGGAAGTGAAGCAACAATAGCGTGTCGTGCGTGGAACACAGAAGATGTGTACGCTGTTATTTAGTTCGTGATGTGCAAAATGGGAACGTGATGGAATAAAAAAGGGTGCTTACAGAAGAACAATCGGGCCTTGGTCAAATGGAAATTTAAGAAACAAGTGCCGCCGTAACTGAATCGAAGAATACTAAAAACTATGGAACTGGTCTGCAGTGAATGGGAGCTCGCTACAATTTATAGCAAAATAAATTGCCTGATCTGAATCAACTACTGTAAATCGTTATTTAACGATGATTGTCCAATGAGAGTAAAACTCACCAACTCTGAACAGATATATTTTTATAACGTATTTTAGAACTGTTAATTATCTATTGACTGTTGTGTGTTGATTTGGTTGATTGAACTGCTAGTCAGTTAGTTGAAATTATATATATATATATATATATATATATATATATATATAAACCGTTATATATATATATATATATATATATATTGATTCTGTTTATCAGAATAAATTCGTACTGAACTGAAAGTGATGTTATATATGTTGTTTAACATCTGTGATGCAGGGAAACAGGTTGGAGGAATCTGACTGGATTCCTCAACATTTATTTTACTGTTTTCATATATTGTGATATATGATGTGATGTATATCTGTTATAGGTTATGTGTGTTAGAATGATATTGATCATTTGTTATTCGATATTTTAAATATCATAAGAAACCATGGGATGTAAAAAGGAACATTTCAATGTATATTGAAATAAAGGGATTTTATAAAATCAACCGATTTTATAAAAGTAAAAAAATTTGAAAATAAAGCATTTATAAAATCATAGGATATTATAAAGGAGGATATTTGTTTAGAAAATAAATAGGATGTTATAAAAAGGAAATTTATTTATAACGGGATAGGATATTATAAAAAGGAAAACGTTATTAAAAGGGAATCTGTATAAGTAGAGAAACATTATAAAAAGGACATTTTAAAGTGAAGAACCGTTACTAAAAGTAAATCTGTATAAGTGGAGAAACATTATAAAAAGGAGTAATCGAATATTAGTTATTCGAAATTAGAGTTATTCGAATTTAGTTATTCGAATAAGAGTTAATCAAATAGAGTTAAAACAAGATTAGAAACTGACTAGAGATTTGTTAAGTCGAATGGTTTTCTGAGTGTGGATCTGATGTTGGTTTCGGCCTTCGGGGTTTATACTTAGAGAATTGTTCTCTTACTAGTTTATAGTTAGGGACTGATAGTTGTGGAAGAATAGTGATACGTGGATGAGTAATGGAAATGTTTTCCAACGTTAAATAACGTATATTTTCTAAATATAGAAAATAAGGAAATGTTAATATATATATATATATATATGTTTGATGATTGGATCGATAATTTCATTTGGAATTAAGATCATTGTGTGAACACCGACATGTTTTCATTTGATAGTTAAATCACAGACTATCAAAGTTTTGATCATTTTAACGTCGTTAATATGGAGAGACCGGTTGGATTCTTATCCAAAGAACCACTCTGTATTGGCATAAGCGTTGCGAATCATATATGCTGAATATATTGAAGACGGAGTAAAGTGCAAGGGATGTTGTATAAATCTTAGATAACAATGGACTAAGATGGATGTACTGAATAGTGCCTTCGGTTTCATTCAATCCCAGAACGAAAGTAAATGGACGAATGTCTGACAAAGTATTTCCAATGATCGAATGGATTGGTCTGTATAAATATGTATGGTTGCAATGGATGTATTCCCTTAGCATAACATCCAGAATATTTGTGTAAACCAATTAATGATTAACGGATTTGATAATGTGGCATTCAAAGTGATCGTGTTATCTATGAATGGAAAGCAATCGTAACCTCTGGCCTCAACAACCGGTAAATGACAAAAATCGGGCAGGCAACACGGCTAAGTCGGTCGCACCGAAGTAGGGTGTATAATCACCTATCTAGAGAATATTCATTTGCTTCTTTAATCTATCAATGCTGTCCCATATATATACGGGAAACAGTTGCTGATCCCAACCGTTGGTGATGTACATTCGATACACTCAAGCGAAATGAGTGGTCGGTCATGTGTGGCTGAGTTGCAAGATGTTCTTGTTGAACTCCAGTGTATCGTTCCTAGAGTACACTGATCGGAAGGTGGTTCCATACCTTGTCATAGTTGGAAATCCATTACCCAATACGTGCTTGCGGTTTTGATTGTATACTATATATGTAGAACGTGAGATGAAAGCGTTTCTACTAGATGATTATTATAGTGGTGGTTGATAGACATTATTATAATATCAAAAGGTTTTTGATATAAAGATATTTTGGGTTCTCATAAGGGAAAAACCCGTTCCGTTATACGGGGTGGTCTTATGAGATATCGTTTACTTGTCCAAATTGTTTTAAACTGTTTTACTCATACCAGTCCCATGACTGACCCGGTGTTTACTTTGTTTTGTTCTACCTAAACTCTTGGGTGCCTAAATTTGTACGGGCAGTCAAGTAGTTTAGGATTTTGCAGATACACTTGGAGAGTATGGAGCAGGAGGCTTCAAGATTCTATAGCTATTATTATTTCCGCTGTTGTTGTAAGTGTTGTACTCTGAAATGTTATTGTATACATATCCTGTTTGTATTTCAAAAGTTATGTTATATTTTATTCGTTCCGCTGTGAGATTCATGGTTACTCTGATGATGATGTTCTTCTTCTTCTTCTTCTTCTTCTTCTTCTATTCTACTAGTTCTATCTTATCTATCCTCACCCTCTATCTTCTTTCTATTAATTTCTTGAATTTTCAGTGCAATTTGGGGTTGGACTTGTGTTATTTAGTCAGCTCAAATTGGACCGGATTTTCAGGTCATTACAGTTGGTATCAGAGCTTAAGTTAAGTGAATTACCTTGGCTCTGTGGCGTGACTCAGTAGAGATGGGGTTAGTAATACCCTAGATTGAGTTTGAGTGTATATATACGAGTGAACGTATTTGTTATTTGATATAAAAATTTGTTTTATATTGTGAAGCTTTATTGGTTGAGTGGCTTATAAATTCTGGTCGATGGTGGGGCACCACAATATCGATAAGAGTTTCTAAACACTCGAATACGATGGGTCGACATGGTATGTTTTGAAAATGGGTGAATGAAGTAATTTTACCCGAATTATATTTTGATATAAAGAATGGTTAAGATTTGAATCATTATAGTATATTGGATGTGTTGGTTGTTAGTATAATCGAAAGAGATTATAAAAAACTAAGCAGGATTCATATAAGTTAAGTATATAAAATAAGATGAATAAAATGTGAATTTAAATCAGATTTGGGATTAAAATAAGGAAATTTTAAGTTCCTGGGAGATTTTGAAAATGTTTAAGAATGGTTTTGAAAATGATATAGTATTGAACTCACTTTTTATAACTGGAAAATAACCCTGATGAGTGTGCCACATCATCAGTGTTCATTTTCGAGTTGCTAAGTGACGGATTACTACCAAAGATTTTGTTTTTGAATTGTTTTGAGAAAACAAGTGGTTTAGAAATTTAAATGTTTTGAATTGGTAATATGATTTCAAATTGATTTGAAATGATCCTATGAATTTAAATTTTGGAATTTAAATTTAACTTATGAAGTTAAATGGATTAAAATAGTAAAAGTGAATAAATAAATTTGAATCAAACTTAGGCAAGGTTAAAAATAATATGGAATTATATTGGAATGATATCGAGTAAGTTGACTTATGATATAAGAATTAAGAATCAAGAATGGAACTTGAAGTGGAATTTGGCTTGGATATAACCAAATGATTTAGTTGAGAGTAAACTGATTGGAGTTGATTTGGATGGCATGGTATATGCAGAATTGGTAACAAATGATAGGGATATAGTGATATGCCCAACAAAAAGGTACAAGTTTATATTTCACATGAGTTTGAGATTTATGAGCCGAATTGGGAAGCCGCTTGGCTGTTTGATTTTCTTTTGGGTTGGAGAAGGCCTAGAGAGGCGAGTTGTGGTTTTACCGATAGGGCTGTACAAAGGAGGTTATGGCGAAATTTTCCGAAAATTTAAAGTGTTAGAAAATTTTCAATTTTTTTGAAAATTTAGGTTAGTCGGAAGGAATTAATATATTAGTCAATATTAATTGGTTCAGTTGAAACTGAAGTTAAGGGGTAAACCGATAAATATTTACCTAATAGATAGGGTCGTCCTCTACCTTAGCAATTTCGAGGACGAAATTATTTTAAGTGGGGAAGAATGTAATAACCCGGATATTTGACGGTGTAATAGTTAACTTATTTAATTATTTAAAACAAGTAATATATTATTTAATCGATGATGTTAGAACAAATAATTATATTATAATTATAATCGAGCTCGAAATGGCGCTGCAGTTCGTAATTTGGCGATTTGAACTTCAAACGAGTATACAGAATACGTTTTAAATCGGATTTCTGTGAAACAATAAACGTGTGGAGCTGGTGGAGTATATCTTTCTAGTGTAAGAGAAAAATAGGGATTTCGTCGTGTAGATTTTTAGATATGTCCAAATCAAATTTTAAAATAGTCGCTATAGAATCGATTATCGACCGTATCGGTTTATTCGATATAACTAGAGATCGGGTTTGAATTTAGACGAGGTTCTTTTGGGAAGTAGTGATAATTTAATTTTTAGAATTTTATGGTAATTTTTAATTAATTTAATAAACAACTTTTTATTTGGAGTATTTGAGACCCTGTATCGACATTTCGGGGTTTCACAATATGAGTCTATCTACCGGTATTATTATATTTCTAGAATCGTGACACCGAACTGGTCACAATGGTATTTTTATTTCTGTCCGTAGCAGTCCATAAGTAACGAAATTTGTACATGGTAAGGTACACTATTTCTTGATTTTATATAAATATATATATTTATTCACGTGAAGTGTCCACATTTTGCTTAGCCACGAAGAAACAAATAAATATCGTTGTACTTGAGTAATCCTACTGTTGCAAGGCCTTCTCATCATCAATGCAAGGTCACTTCTTCTGCGCAAATTCACTACTTGGATAGTAAGTAAACTACGTGCAGCTAAACAGACCAAGTATATATTTTATTATTTTCATTTCTTAAATACTAAAGGAAACTACAGTGTACAAACCTTTCATCCACTAGTAAACGCAGCTGCCCGTCTAATACAAAATAAATATTATAGAAATGGTCCAGATTGGATCTGCGTGGCCTCGTTTTGAATACAATAGCCAATAGAATCGAACGGCTTAAAAACCTCTCCAACTCCTTATAAAATGGAATGAACGAAACCTAATTTTCCATCTTCCTAGTTAACGAACAGAACGGCGCCTCCACTCAGTAAAACATGAACGACTGAACTCATCCTCTTCCATTCATTTTACCCAAAAACCGAAGGATTCATTAATCAGATCGAAAGTTTTTCAACAGAAATCATGGAGAGCTCGAAGAGTGCTTGGGCTTGAACGGCTGTGATCTGGATTCAAGGACCCTTCGCGCTGGAATCCTGTTCGAAACAGAGGGCGTTCGAGAGTTGTTTTACTGCGCAAGGATGCATTAGACGGGGTGGCACTTAGTTCGAACAAGGAAGGGACGGCAGTGGAGTTTGTACCCTGAAGTGTTGTTCGAACTTGGAAGAACAAATGAGAAATTGTGGTTTAAGGGGAGTTGTGTGGTGAAAGGGTGGTGGAGAGTGCTGTGTAGTTATCCGAGAGGAAGAGGAGTACTGGAAGTTGGGGTATTTCTTTTTATAAGGAGCAGTTGAGATACTGGAGTGCGGAAATACATTTTTGAGGAGAAGGATCCTGGTATTTGTGCAAACCGTTAATGATAAGTAAATGAGTTAGTGGAGTTGATTTTGGTGATCTCGGTTGTGTACAGAATGGTGTATGAGTAGAGTTTGGGTGCATGAAAACTAATGGAAGGAATATATGTATACGGTTATGGAGGAGCTCAAGTTTTCAAAAGGGATGGACTTTAGTCCATAACGTGAGTGGTAATTGAAGTGTACAGTTGTGGACGTGCTGAAGCAAGTAAGTGAAGGAAAGGGATAGCAGTTGTAACGTGAAGAAGTACCGGGCTTTTGAATGGGATCCGAAGTGAAACAGTATGTGAGCAGTTGGATTTTTACATGATAACAGAAGTGGGTTCGGAAGTGGGGAGTATGGTGACCAACTGGAAGTGAAGCAACAATAGCGTGTAGTGCGTGGAACACATAAGATGTGTACGCTGTTATTTAGTTCGTGATGTGCAAAATGGGAACGTGATGGAATAAAAAAGGGTGCTTACAGAAGAACAATCGGGCCTTGGTCAAATGGAAATTGACGAAACAAGTGCCGACATAACTAAATAGAGGAATACTAAAAACCATGGAACTGGTCTGCAGTGAATGGGAGCTCGCTACAATTTATAGAAAAATAAATTGCCTGATCTGAATCAACTGCTGTAAATCGTTATTTAACGATGATCGTCCAATGTGAGTAAAACTCACCAACTCTGAACGGTTATATTTTTATAACGTATTTTAGAACTGTTAATTATCTATTGACTGTTGTGTGTTGATTTGGTTGATTGAACTGCCAGTCAGTTAGTTGAAATTATATATATATATATAAACCATATTATATATATATATTGATTCTGTTTATCAGAATAAATTCGTACTTTACTGAAAGTGATGTTATATATGTTGTTTAACATCTGTGATGCAGGGAAACAGGTTGGAGGAATCTGAATGGATTCCTCAACACTTATTTTACTGTTTTCATATATTGTGATATATGATGTGATGTATATCTGTTACGGGTTATGTGTGTTAGAATGATATTGATCATTTGTTATTCGATATTTTAAATATCATAAGAAACCCTGGGATGTAAAAAGGAATATTTCAATGTATATTGAAATAAAGGAATTTTATAAAATCACCCGATTTTATAAAAGGAAACAAATTTGAAAATAAAGCATTTATAAAATCATAGGATATTATAAAGGAGGATATTTGTTTAGAAAATAAATAGGATGATATAAAAAGGAAATTTATTTATAACGGGAGAGGATATTATAAAAAGGAAAACGTTATTAAAAGGGAATCTGTATAAGTAGAGAAACATTATAAAAAGGACATTTTAAAGTGAAGAACCGTTACTAAAAGTAAATCTGTATAAGTGGAGAAACGTTATAAAAAGGAGTAATCGAATATTAGTTATTCGAAATTAGAGTTATTCGAATTTATTTATTCGAATAAGAGTTAATCAAATAGAGTTAAAACAAGATTAGAATCTGACTAGAGATTTGTTAACTCGAATGGTTTTCTAAGTGTGAATCTGATGTTGGTTTCGGCCTTCGGGCTTAGAGAATTGTTCTCTTACTAGTTCATAGTTAGGGACTGATAGTTGTGGAAGAATAGTAATACGTGGATGAGTAATGGAAATGTTTTCCAACGTTAAATAACGTATATTTTCTAAATATAGAAAATAAGGAAATTTGAATATATATATATATGTTTGATGATTGGATCGATAATTTCATTTGGAATTAAGATCGTTGTGTGAACACCGACATGTTTTCATTTGATAGTTAAATCACAGACTATCAAAGTTTTGACCATTTTAACGTCGTTAATATGGAGAGACCGGTTGGATTCTTATCCAAAGAACCACTCCGTATTGGCATAAGCGTTGCGAATCATATATGCTGAATATATTGAAGACGGAGTAAAGTGCAAGGGCTGTTGTATAAATCTTAGATAACAATGGACTAAGATGGATGTACTGAATAGTGCCTTCGGTTTCGTTCAATCCCAGAACGAACGTAAATGGACGAATGTCTGACAAAGTATTTCCAATGATCGAATGGATTGGTCTGTATAAATATATGTGGTTGCAACGGATTTATTCCCTTAGCATAACATCTAGAATATTTGTGTAAACCAATTAATGATTAACGGATTTGATAATGTGGCATTCAAAGTGATCGTGTTATCAATGAATGGAAAGTAATCGTAACCTCTGGCCTCAACAACCGGTAAATGACAAAAATCGGGCAGGCAGCATGGCTAAGTTTGTCGCACCGAAGTAGGGTGTATAATCACCTATCTATAGAATATTCATTTGCTTCTTTAATCTATCAATGCTGTCCCATATATATACGGGAAACGGTTGCTGATCCCAACCGTTGGTGATGTACATTCGATACACTCAAGCGAAATGAGTGGTCGGTCATGTGTGGCTGAGTTGCAAGATGTTCTTGTTGAACTCTAGTGTATCGTTCCTAGAGTACACTGATCGGAAGGTGGTTCCATACCTTGTCATAGTTGGAAATCCATTACCCAATACGTGCTTGCGGTTTTGATTGTATACTATATATGTAGAACGTGAGATGAAAGCGTTTCTGCTAGATGATTATTATAGTGGTGGTTGATAGACATTATTATAATATCAAAAGGTTTTTGATATAAATATATTTTGGGTTATCATAAGGGAAAAACCCGTTCCGTTATACGGCGTGGTCTTATGAGATATCGTTTACTTGTCCAAATTGTTTTAAACTGTTTTACTCATACCAGTCCCATGACTGACCCGGAGTTTACTTTGTTTTGTTCTACCTAAACTCTTGGGTGCCTAAATTTGTACGGGCAGTCAAGTAGTTCAGGACTTTACAGATACACTTGGAGAGTATGGAGCAGGAGGCTTCAAGATTCTATAGCTATTATTATTTCCGCTGTTGTTGTAAGTGTTGTACTCTGAAATGTTATTGTATACATATACTGTTTGTATTTCAAAAGTTATGTTATATTTTATTCGTTCTGCTGTGAGATTCGTGGTTACTCTGATGATGATGTTCTTCTTCTTCTTCTATTCTACTAGTTCTATCTTATCTATCCTCACCCTCTATCTTCTTTCTATTAATTTCTTGAATTTTCAGTGCTATTTGGGGTTGGACTTGTGTTATTTAGTCAGCTCAAATTGGACCGGATTTTCGGGTCATTACACTTAATATACATGTTGTTTAAATAAAAAATAAAAAATAACAAGCTAAAAATATGATCTTTTATTGGAATTAATCCACGAAAATGTTACCATTGTATTCGTAGCGAGATTCTTGCCTATTTTCATATTTTATTTATTTAAAACAGAGATCGTGTGTCAAAGATACATAATAAGTTCAAACAATAAAATAATAAATATACATATTTGAATTTAATATTAAAGGCATGAACATGGAATATAATAAATACCATTAACATAAAAGAATATTCCATATTCAGATTCAAAGTTGTATATATATATATATAGATATAATAGGGAACAACATTTAAAAGAAATGGAAACAAATAAGTGACAATATTTAATAGTTAATTATAAGACCAACATACAGGTGAAATAAATTCGTTGTGCCTAGATCCAAAAGGGGTCGACGGTTGGTCGTCCAACCTCCTAGATAGGGCATCGATGTAACACCCCGAATTTCGGTTAATGCTAAAATTCACTAATTACAGAATAAATAATCTCAGATGTGGGAATTGGGGGAAACGGGCTGCGTCATTGCGTTCGTCTCGGAAAAATACGCGAAATAGAGTCCGAGTTTTCGAGAATCGGAGTCCGAATGGCCCGGTTATGGCCCAATGAAGTTTTCAGAAAATTCAAAGTTCAAAACAGATTTAAAAATTCAGATTCAAATTTCGAAATTGGGGCCCTTGGGCCCAGGCGGGAAAAATCCCGCCTAGCTAACCAAGTCGACAGCCCTGTCGACTTGGCTAGACCCAGTCGACAGCCCTGTCGACTTGGGTGTCGACAGGGGTGCTCGGCCAGTATGGCCTGGTGCACCATTTTAGAGTTTGGGCTGTGTTTTGGTGTTGGTTTCTGGAAGCTTCCGAGATCTGTTGGTCCTAATCTAACCTAGGGTTAATCTAAGGGCCTAAAACACAACCTAATCCTATAAATAAGACCCTAAGCTAGCCCTAAATGCTCATAATCCTATCCTCTAACTAAACTATGCCAAAATTTCCTATGATCATGGCCTCTACTCAATCTCTAGCCTCCATCCTCTTATAAAAGTATTTCTATGAAGGCTTTCATGTTCATACAAGCATCTTTGAGTTGTATGAGTGATCATTAGCTTGCATTCATCATCAAGTTGCAAGCTTTATGTTCAAGGCTAGAGTTTTGGGGTAATTTTGGCAAGGGTTTGCTTATGGGAGTTTAGTGGTGAGTTTCTATAGCCTTAATAATCAATTGTTAAATTGATTATGATAGGATATGATAAGATATGGCTATGTTTGTGGAATCAATGTGTTTATGCAAGTTTAGTATAATGTATGTTGTGTGTTTTGCAAGTTTTATGCTATATGCAAATTTAATGCTATGTTTTATGATGCAAAACACTATGTTGAACATTGATTCATATGTAACATGTTATGCAAGCTATATGTGAGATTATATGCAAGTCTATATGTAACATGTTATGCAAGCTATATGTGAGATTATATGCAAGTCTATATGTAACATGTTATGAAAACTATATGTGAGATTATATGCAAGTTATATGTAACATGTTATGCAAGTTAAGTATTTGGTTTTGTTCATGCTAAGTATTTGGTTTTATGCATGCTAAGTATTTGGTTTTATGCATGCTAAGTATTTGGTTTTATGCAAGTTATGATGCAAGTTCATATGCAAGTTATGATGCTAGTTCATATGCAAGTTATGATGCAAGTTCATGTGCAAGTTTGTCTCTTTTTATGATATGCATAATATATGCATGTTTGCCTCTATGTATGACATAAGTACATGTGCAAGTTCATCCCTTTTAGACCTATGACATGTATGCAAGTTGACACCTTTATAATAGGTCTATGACATGAACACTTAAGCAAGTTACCATCTTTATGACATATGTGATTCATGCAAGTTGGGTTGGTTATTTATGCAAGTTGGGTTTATGGTCATATATACAAGTTGACACCTTTTAAACCCATGATAATGCTAATGATATGCTAAGTTGAACCCATTGTGTGTATGATGAATCTTCTCTTTTGAAGTATGTCATGTTAACGTATTTACGTGGGGACGATGGGGTAAAAATTAATGAACACATAAAATTGTGTGAAGTGGGTATGATTAAACATACCATAAAGTGGATGGACATAATTGGGAATTTCCCTATTAAGTTAGGTCTACCCATATTATGGAATTGGGAATTTACCTATTGAGTTAGGTCTACCCATATTCTTAAATATTTGTAATTAATTAGGGATAATTAATATAAATTATGAGGGTGATTAATTAGGTGTAATTAATCGACTAAGACACGAGGTTGGACTCAGTTGTAGCGTAAAACTGCCCGGACCCAACCGGCTTAACCAGTTGCTACAAATGTTAGCCCAATGTGAGAGGTCTTAGGCACAAACTAAATACGTGATTAATGTAAAGACACGAGGTTAGACTCGGTTATGACATAAGGCTGCCCGGACCCAACCGGCTTAACCAGCGGTCATAAAAGATAGTCTAATGTGAGAGGTCTTTATGAGGATCACGGTCTTAATTAATTAAGAAACACTTAACCAAATTAGCATGTAGTGAGGCAATAGGGGTTAAGTGGGTTCCTTGGGTGGCATGTAGTAACTAGTGGGGGTGCCTTGGGTGGCATAAGGAAACTAGTGGGTTGCCTTGGGTGGCAATAGAAAATACGATTAGAATACTTAACCAAGGAGGAACATGTAATTAAACATGATTAAGGGGTTAAGTAAGTGCCATACCTAGTGGAGATAGGGGCAGGCGGCACCTATGTAATCAGCTAGGGGTACAAGAAACTACTGGGTAAAATTACTAAGTACACTTAGTGGGATCAACCTTTAAGTAGGAACTACCCTCGGGTGGGTAGAACTGGTGTGGTGCAGTGTAGGAATTACCCTTGGGTGGGTAGATCTGGGGTGGTGCAATCTAGTAATTATCCTTGGGTGGATAAATGCGTCTTTTCGGTTATTTTAGTGCATCCTGTGTTTAGTTGGCTACTTAGTGTAGTCATTATCCCCAAAGGTACCGTACCTTGTTTATATCATACCCTAATTACTTTAATGATTGTATTGTTAGGGTTATAGGACTCACTCAGACTTATGTCTGACCCCGTTGTTTCTTTATCTTTTTCCCAACCCTCAGGTTTTCAGAGTGGGCCTAGCACTAGTGGGCTTTGATCAGATTGCTTTATCTATCTTTTGGAGCTTGGACCGTGGATGTAAAGCTCAGTTTATCTTTTCTATTATGGCTATTAGGTTATGTAGTGGGATTATGTACTTTAGTTTTTATCAGGATGGATATTATGTACTTGACTCTTATTTATGGTTTTGGTGTAACCAAACATGTTTTACCTTCCGCTGAAATGAAATGATGTTTTAAATTCTCAAGTATTACTTATATCTGGCTTGTTGTAATTTTTCTATTCTATATTCACTTAAAATACTCCACCGATGTTATGGCATTCCCTTAGTGAGTGACCATAGCGGGTGTGGGGTGTTACACGTGGTATCAGAGCTTAAGGTTACCAGAACAGATAATTTTTTTTTAGAAAAACTATTTTCTAAGAATATTTTTGAAAGGATTATTTTCAAAAACATGTCTTTTAAGAGAAAAGTTTTTAAAAGAAAAGCATAATCCTCGATAGCCATATCTTTATCTTTCGAATTCTCCGTTTTGAATCTCTTCCTCTCTCGTTTCGAGTTTCCCCTCCGTGTATAGACGATCTTTCTAAGATAGATAAGAATGGAAAACCACTTCAAGGGACTTAGACGTTAGTCAGATTAGAAGTTGGTTCAAGAGGGAGGAGGACTGGTAGGTACCTACTGGATAGACGATGGGAGGAAGGCTCAAATAGTTGTTTGGTTAATGAAGGACGAAACCTCATTGATGGGAGGTTACGAGTGGAGAATGGGAAGAAGAAGGCGAGTAGTTATCCTTTTGAAGGAATAGGACAACTTATTAGGATTGTCCAAAGGGGCATGGGCAAGGTACGGAATCCCCTGGAGGGTAGTTGTATTCCCTCGCGGCTAGTGTACCAGATGGGGATAGGACCGTCTAGGTTGGAATTTGGATATCTTTATTATCCGGTTCGAACTTTATTTGATTCTGACACATCGAGTTCGTTTATCTCATCATTGTTAGTTGAGTCACTGCACTTAGACACCAGTTTGGTAGATGATCCCTTAGTTGTTTCAAACCCAATTGGGGCTCCATGATGTGTTTGGGTTTGAAAGTTTTTATACTTAGCGTTGAGTTTAGATGTGATGCTTTTTGGGCTTCACGGGCTATGGGATAGTTTTGGGCATGGACTGGTTATCCAGTAGGGGTGCCGTACTTGATTTTGAAGGGAGAGTTGTTAGGCTTATGACCTGCTTGGGTAACACTCTCGAGACCTCTTGTAATCCCATGGAAACTGTTATGCTAAGTTATCTAGAATCGCTTGACACGTCGGTCGAGAGTTTGCGATTGTTAGAGTGGTCCGGGAATACTCGGATGTGTTTGAGGAGGTGAAGGGCTTACCTCCGGAGCGGGAGATTGACTTCCGAATATATCTGGTAGACAATGCCAAACCAGTATCTTGGCCAGTGTGCCACATGGCTCCTCGGGAGAGGAGGGAACTCCATAAGCAAGTAGGCGATTTGAGAAGGGGTTCATAAGACGAAGTATATCGGAGTGGGGTGCTCCAGTAGTTTTTGCCATGAAGGCGGATGGGTCCCTCAGACTTTGCGTAGGCTAAGGAAAACTAAATAAACTCACAAAGAAGAATAGACACCCATTGCCGAGGATTGATGATCTCTTTGATCAGTTAGTTGGCGCCTCAGTATTTTCGCAGTTGGACTTAGCCACGGGGTTTCGTCAGTTGAGAGTGGCTGAGGATAGTATCGAGAAGACTGCCTTTAGGACTCCGGATGGTTTTTATTAGTGGCTGGTGATGCCATTCGGTTTGACGAACGCCCCCGCATATTGATTTGATGAGAAGGGTGTTCATGGAGTACCTAAATAAGTTCGTGATGGTCTTTTCTAGGAGCGAAATAAGTTTTCGTATGGGCTCAATAGGTTGAGCAAAGCCAGTTATGGGATAAACGGTGGTTTTGGAGCAAGACTGGCGAGGACATCCAGAGTTGGACAAGGGCTTAATTATTTAGCCGTTTTTACTAGTATCATCTCACGTAGGTCGTCTGAATTCGAAGGAGGTATCTCGTTGGTGTTTGTCTGATATTGGTTTAGGCCTTTGGGGCTTGCATTTGGGGGATGTCGAGTCGACTAGGGTGGTCTGCGTGAGAGATGGACAGTTGTGATGATTTTGGATGGGATTCTTAGTATCCTATGAGTTTGAGATAGCGTATACCCATGGCAAGGGTAACGTGGTGACGAATGCCTTAAGTAGAAAAAGGTTGTCCTTGAGTTCATTGTTCGTTGAACGACGGAGCTTAGAGTTTATTTCTATGTTTGACTTTAGACCTTCCGTTGACTTTGTACCCGGTTTGCTAGCCTCCTTGGAGGTTAGGCCTACTCTTTTGGGGCGTATTGGCGGAGCACAGCGGGACGACCCACAGTTGGTTGAGTTAGTAGAGAATCTCATGAGGAGGGGGAGTCGTCTAGCCATTTGAGTAGGTACACCCTAGATGGTAAGGGGTGGTTGCGTAGAGACGGTAGACTTTGTGTACCGCAAGACAGGGGTTTGAGGAAGGCTATACTTGATGATGCACATCGGTCGAAGATGACCATTCATCCCGATAGGGACAAGATGTACCAAGACATGAAGCGAGTTTTCTTTTGGGCCGGTATGAAGAAAGACGCGGCCGAGTATGTCGCTAGATGCTTGGTGTGCCAACAAGTAAAAGCGGAGCAAAAGAAACCCGGTGGGTTGCTTCACCCATTGGAAGTTCCGCTATGGAAGTGGGATAGTGTCTCGATGGATTTTGTCGATGGATTACCGAGATCGAGGAAGGGTAATACGGGAATTTGGGGTGTGGTAGACAGACTTACTAAGAGTGCCCATTTTATACCCGTGAAGAGTAAGAGGACTGCTGCAGAGCTAGCTTCAGAGTACATTCGAGAGATTGTTAGATTTCATGGTGTACCTTCCAGTATAGTGAGCAATCGAGATCCTATCTTCACTAGCGAGTTTTGGAAGAGTTTGCAAGAGGCGGTAGGGACTCAGTTATGTTTGAGTACCGCATATCATCCTCAGACGGACGGCCAGACCGAGAGGGTGAATCGTATTTTAGAAGACCTTTTGAGGCTATGTATCTTGAATTTTGGAGGTACAGGGGAAGAGTATCTTCCATTGGTGGAGTTCGCGTATAATAACAGCTTTCAGTCTAGTATTGGCATGGCTCCTTTCGAAGCTCTTTATGGAAGGCCTTGTCGATCACCTACATGTTGGTAGGAATCTACAGATGAGATCTTGCTTGGGCCCAATATGGTTAGAAAGACTTCGGAAAAGATTGATTTGATTCGAAGAAGGATGAAAGCGGCGCAAGACAGACAGAAATCTTATGCGGACAAGAGGAAAGCAGAGCTTAAGTTTGATGTTGGGGACATGGTTTTATCAAGGTATCTCCGTTACGGAATGTGGTTCGCTTCGGATCTGTTGGAAAGTTAGCACCAAGGTTTGTTGGACCGTTTCCTATTAAGGAAAGAATTGGACAGATGGCATATAGAGTGGAGTTGCCCGACAGGCTTAGTGGTGTACATGATATATTCCATGTGTCACATTTGAGGAAGTGCCTACATGAGACCGCTAAGGTGGTAGAGCCGGGCTTGCTTAAAGAAGTAGAGATAGAGCGTGATGAGACGATTCGACGAGCTCCTACTCGCATCCTTGGGTCAGAGACTAGGAAGTTGAGGAATCGAGAGGTTCAACTAGTCAAAGTGCAATGGGGAGAAGATGAGAGCAACGCTACTTTAGAGACGGAAGAGAAGATGCGTTCATTATAACCATTCCTTTTTAGGATAAGCCTTTTAATTTCTCCTTTATCGTTTGACTAGTACTTATCTTATCTTTAGTATGTCCTCTCATTAGTACCTTTGACTTTTAGATAGGGTAAACCTATGGTTGAAACATGTGTTTGAAACATGTTATGTTTGATGGATGCATGTGGATGCAAGTGGTTGCTAGTGGTTGCTCGTGGATGCATATACACACACTCTAGACACTAGATCGGCTCAATCACTTCATATTGCATATTGCATATAATTGGGTGTAGGTAGCTATATTTATGGATGTATAATGATTGTGTTATCATATGGATGATGCATTTTGGTGAATGATTGTGCACTCATGTAGATATTATATGTGTCGATAGGGTTCTCTCGCATACATAATGGATGCATGGCACTATCATGGTTTGCATAAGTTCATACATTAGATAGGGAACATATACACACACTTTTTGCATATGTTCATACATCATTAGAAATTGTTTTAAGGACAATGGATGCCCGTGTTTGATGGATTGAGTAGATGGTTGTTTGGATGGTAGGATTTGCATTCTCCTTAGCTTAGAGATTTCAGGGACGAAATCCTTTAAGGAGGGGAGAATGTAACACCCTGAATTTCGGTTAATGCTAAAATTCACTAATTACAGAATAAATAATCTCAGATGTGGGAATTGGGGGAAACGGGCTGCGTCATTGCGTTCGTCTCGGAAAAATACGCGAAATAGAGTCCGAGTTTTCGAGAATCGGAGTCCGAATGGCCCGGTTATGGCCCAATGAAGTTTTCAAAAAATTCAAAGTTCAAAACAGATTTAAAAATTCAGATTCAAATTTCGAAATTGGGGCCCTTGGGCCCAGGCGAGAAAAATCCCGCCTAGCTAACCAAGTCGACAGCCCTGTCGACTGGGCAGTCGACTTGGCTAGACCCAGTCGACAGCCCTGTCGACTTGGGTGTCGACAGGGGTGCTCGGCCAGTATGGCCTGGTGCACCATTTCAGAGTTTGGGCTGTGTTTTGGGGCTGGTTTCTGGAAGCTTCCGAGATCTGATGGTCCTAATCTAACCTAGGGTTAATCTAAGGGCCTAAAACACAACCTAATCCTATAAATAAGACCCTAAGCTAGCCCTAAATGCTCATAATCCTATCCTCTAACTAAACTATGCCAAAATTTTCTATGATCATGGCCTCTACTCAATCTCTAGCCTCCATCCTCTTATAAAAGTATTTCTATGAAGGCTTTCATGTTCATACAAGCATCTTTGAGTTGTGTGAGTGATCATTAGCTTGCATTCATCATCAAGTTGCAAGCTTTATGTTCAAGGCTAGAGTTTTTGGGTAATTTTGGCAAGGGTTTGCTTATGGGAGTTTAGTGGTGAGTTTCTATAGCCTTAATAATCAATTGTTAAATTGATTATGATAGGATATGATAAGATATGGCTATGTTTGTGGAATCAATGTGTTTATGCAAGTTTAGTATAATGTATGTTGTGTGTTTTGCAAGTTTTATGCTATATGCAAGTTTAATGCTATGTTTTATGATGCAAAACACTATGTTGAACATTGATTCATATGTAACATGTTATGCAAGCTATATGTTAGATTATATGCAAGTCTATATGTAACATGTTATGCAAGCTATATGTGAGATTATATGCAAGTCTATATGTAACATGTTATGCAAACTATATGTGAGATTATATGCAAGTTATATGTAACATGTTATGCAAGTTAAGTATTTGGTTTTGTGCATGCTAAGTATTTGGTTTTATGCATGCTAAGTATTTGGTTTTATGCAAGTTATGATGCAAGTTCATATGCAAGTTATGATGCTAGTTCATATGCAAGTTATGATGCAAGTTCATGTGCAAGTTTGTCTCTTTTTATGATATGCATAATATATGCATGTTTGCCTCTATGTATGACATAAGTACATGTGCAAGTTCATCCCTTTTAGACCTATGACATGTATGCAAGTTGACACCTTTATAATAGGTCTATGACATGAACACTTAAGCAAGTTACCATCTTTATGACATATGTGATTCATGCAAGTTGGGTTGGTTATTTATGCAAGTTGGGTTTATGGTCATATATACAAGTTGACACCTTTTAAACCCATGATAATGCTAATGATATAAGTTGAACCCATTGTGTGTATGATGAATCTTCTCTTTTGAAGTATGTCATGTTAACGTATTTACGTGGGGACGATGGGGTAAAAAATAATGAACACATAAAATTGTGTGAAGTGGGTATGATTAAACATACCATAAAGTGGATGGACATAATTGGGAATTTACCTATTAAGTTAGGTCTACCCATATTATGGAATTGGGAATTTACCTATTGAGTTAGGTCTACCCATATTCTTAAATATTTGTAATTAATTAGGGATAATTAATATAAATTATGAGGGTGATTAATTAGGTGTAATTAATCGACTAAGACACGAGGTTGGACTCAGTTGTAGCGTAAAACTGCCCGGACCCAACCGGCTTAACCAGTTGCTACAAATGTTAGCCCAATGTGAGAGGTCTTAGGCACAAACTAAATACGTGATTAATGTAAAGACACGAGGTTAGACTCGGTTATGACATAAGGCTGCCCGGACCCAACCGGCTTAACCAGCGGTCATAAAAGATAGTCTAATGTGAGAGGTCTTTATGAGGATCACGGTCTTAATTAATTAAGAAACACTTAACCAAATTAGCATGTAGTGAGGCATGAGGGGTTAAGTGGGTGCCTTGGGTGGCATGTAGTAACTAGTGGGGGTGCCTTGGGTGGCATAAGGAAACTAGTGGGTTGCCTTGGGTGGCAATAGAAAATACGATTAGAATACTTAACCAAAGTGGAACATGTAATTAAACATGATTAAAGGGTTAAGTAAGTGCCTTGGGTGGCATGAGGGAATCAAGTAAGTGCCTTGGGTGGCATGTGGAAATCTAGTGGGTGCCTTAAGTGGCAATTAATTAAATAACAAGCTTAAGTAGTAGCTTGTGGGGGCCTTGAGTGGCAATTAAAATATGATTAATGACTTAACCAAAATATATAACATGTAGGTGGACATGGTTAAAGGGTTAAGTGGGATTCACTAGAAATGACAAGCTTAGGTGGGTAGCTTGTGGGGGCCCATTTCAACCAATATCCCAAACGTATCTTAGTGGGCTCGACTCAAGTCGAGGACGGGACACGCATATTGGGCTTGACTATAATAGGCCAAAACGGGTTAGCGGTGGCAACGCAAGTCCAACGGGTTTCATATGCGTGTGTAGGCCCTGGCTGGTAGCTAAGACGTTGTTGCATCGTGTAGGTATAAACCATGCACCATTGATTATCGGGTTGCCACTTTGGGGAGTGATACACCCCACTGTTGGACCAGCATGGGTATCTACGGTAGGGAGCCGATCGCTTGGGAGTAGTGGGTGCACCTAGTGGAGATAGGGGAAGGCGGCACCTATGTAATCAGCTAGGGGTACAAGAAACTACTGGGTAAAATTACTAAGTACACTTAGTGGGATCAACCTTTAAGTAGGAACTACCCTCGGGTGGGTAGAACTGGTGTGGTGCAGTGTAGGAATTACCCTTGGGTGGGTAGATCTGGGGTGGTGCAATCTAGTAATTATCCTTGGGTGGATAAATGCGTCTTTTCGGTTATTTTAGTGCATCCTGTGTTTAGTTGGCTACTTAGTGTAGTCATTATCCCCAAAGGTACCGTACCTTGTTTATATCTTACCCTAATTACTTTAATGATTGTATTGTTAGGGTTATAGGACTCACTCAGACTTATGTCTGACCCCGTTGTTTCTTTATCTTTTTCCCAACCCTCAGGTCTTCAGAGTGGGCCTAGCACTAGTGGGCTTTGATCAGATTGCTTTATCTATCTTTTGGAGCTTGGACCGTGGATGTAAAGCTCAGTTTATCTTTTCTATTATGGCTATTAGGTTATGTAGTGGGATTATGTACTTTTGTTTTTATCAGAATGGATATTATGTACTTGACTCTTATTTATGGTTTTGGTGTAACCAAACATGTTTTACCTTCCGCTGAAATGAAATGATGTTTTAAATTCTCAAGTATTACTTATATCTGGCTTGTTGTAATTTTTCTGTTCTATATTCACTTAAAATACTCCACCGATGTTATGGCATTCCCTTAGTGAGTGACCCTAGCGGGTGTGGGGTGTTACAATCGACCACCCTAAGCATGGTAAAGCGGTAGCGGCAAAATTTAGGTTTAGATTTTCTAACTATTAGGTGGATTGGACGGTTTAGATATAGTGATTTATATCTGACGGTTCTCACATATTATAGCGCTACCCCCCTATGTAAACCCCGGACAGATTCTCGTTCTCTGCCTCCAATCTTTCTCTTCTCCGTCTTTATTTTTAAGTCAGACTAGTTCCTCTTCTCCCTCTGTTCCAATCTAATTCTATTTATGAATAATAGCTCTAGATTTTATGTGTATATGATACAATATTCCTTATATGTATAATTTTATAGGAGAAAGAAATGGAGAACGTTTGGGCAAGGCTACAATCCAGAGGTTGATTTATTCACAATTTACATCCTCTCTATATACGTGAGTGGGAAATTTTTAAGTTTGCCTAATTCCTATAATTATTGGTACGAATCTAAATTGATTATGCCTATAGAGATTTGGGATTTCACGAAAATAAAACATACCAGAATCCCGCAGATCTTTAACATTGCGGTATTGTCGATCTAGTTATTTGTTTGGGTTTTTTAATTACTGATGTAACGCCCTAGAAATCCAACTATTTTTTAATTCAAAATATTCGCATACGGTTCTGGCTACATACACACATTTTTATATACAATTTCAAAAAGTATAATAAGTAGTTAGGATACTTGTACCAATATATTGTATATCGTCAAAAATACAATTTTATGTTTAAATAGACACATTTTAGTTTAAATAAATTAGTAAGGAACTCATTTTCAATTTTGTTTACATAAACATATAGTTTAGATAAAACAAAAAAAAATATGACTGTTAATTATTTTTGTCAAAAATCATTGATTTAACTAGAATAAGTTATACGAACATTTTGCGACATCAATAGTGCCATATGAAACTATTAACGCATGTCATAATTACTCTTAAATTTATAAATATAGATTTATTGAGTTAATTAAGAAACTAACATTTAAAACAATCTATGATTTGACATAAAGCTATCATAAAGAAAAACCATAATCACATTTGCACATTTATCCATTGACATGAATTGTTTTCATTGAACAGAAGCATAAATAAGTGTAATTATTTCATTACTTCACATCATCATTAATGTTATGGAATAATGTATCAAATCATACATTGAAATTCGCAATATTTCAAATCACCATAAATGTGAAATGACACATTTGCATTAAAAGTATAAAAAGAAATTTCATTATAGCTTAAGTTCCATGTCACCTCTTAAACATCATTTCATAATAAAGTTAATGTCATTTCAAAGGAAGAAAATGTCAAAGGATAGTTTAGTAATTTACCAATCAAACCACCCCTTCCTTCCACTTTTTCACCATTTTCGTTTTTCATTCTCGCTTTTCATCTTCTTACTCCTTTATTTGCTCCACTATTTTCCATTTATTTTCCACTTTATTCCCACTACCAAATACCACCTATTCTCAACCAACACACCTCCACCTCCTCCACCTAGCTCACGACCATCACCACCCATTACCACGTCACCCACGACCTCACCTCCTCCCTCACTCTTGGCCTCAACCCCAAAACCGAACTTCCCTAAGCCTAAGACCCAAACCCAAGCCTATTTAGCACCACTAGCCCGAATACCCTTCCTTTATTTATTCCATATTGCATCTACATGTAAAAATGTTTCAAAGCGAGAAAGGAAAAGAAAATGAATAGCAATAAGCAAGAGACGAGAGCACAAAAGCAACAAGATTTAAAGTTAGACGGAGTGGTACTCACAATGAGAAATTACTATTAATATTTTTTATTTAGTTGTTTATGTTAAATAAATATTTCATATGTCATAAGGAAGTACACCCTTTATATTGTTGAATATTTTTTGACAATATTGCATGTTATGTATGGATGAATAATGAATAGTTGCATATAACACTTATGTTACGATATTTAAATTTGAAATGCATATGTTTGAAATAGATGTAAATAACTTAAAATATTGCTTAGACATGATCTATGACATATCCACATAATCTAGAAAGGTTCAGTTTCAAAACCCATATTTGTTTAAAAACAAGTTCGTCGCATAGCAGTAGTTCATATTTCACGACTCGTATTTTCAAATCGTCTTATGAAATGTATTTTAAATCGGAATCCATAAAGAGAAAAAATTGATATAGAATAATAATAGCTTTCATATGAAATAGAAAAAAAAAGATTTCAACTTATAGCTCTTAAGATTAGGATAATAAAATTTTCTTGAAAAATCGAGGTTTTGCAGTAAATCGACCGTACGTAGAAATTGTTAGGAATTAGCAACTTTAAATTATTAAAAATAACTAATAAATTTTATAAATAATTAAAATGCTTTTAAATAAGTTTAGATCGAAAAAGTAGATTTATGATAAGTATGTAAGTCATTTAGGAAAGCATAGATTATAACAACAATTTTTAGAAAAACCACTATAGAATTTTGGATAAAATTTGAGTTATAACCATAAACTTAAATAAACTTTTAGGAACATTTACGTATGATAACTTAAATGTTGTAATAATGATTTAGGAGATTTAAACCATCATTAACAAAAGAGTATGCGGAAAGGACTAATACATTTATTCCGTTTGTAAGTGTCAATTTTATTGAGCGAGGAATGGAACGGATTGAAAGGAAACCTCGGATGCTCTATAAATTAAAGTAGAGAAATAATAAGGGTTTAGAATTGATTAAATAACTTGACTACCTTATGGGTGAAAGGGAGATAGTGACTAGGCTTGGGTTAGGAAAACAGTTTCCTACTCTCCCTAACTATCCGGATTAGGCCGACAGAGGGGAATGGTGAATTTGATTTAATCAAATATATATATGAGAAATTTGGATTTTATAAATATGATCTATTTGTACTTGACATTAAAGTCTGTAGATGAAACTTGTCCTATTCGTGGAATTTAAAAGGTGTTCTCACTATTATGTCGTCCATACACTCGTTGAATACAAAGATTGATATTTAGTAGAATTTAAGGAATCTACATAATCTATATTTTCCTAATAAGATATTCTAAAGAATGAATTAGAACTTTTTCTAAATAAAGGAATGAATATAAAGTATAATAATTTTGGAAACAAATCATTATAACTAGATTAGATTAAGTTGAGAATAAATTCCTAATGACTTGAACACATAAACCAGGTAGGTTTAAATGGAGATTAGGGGAAATATAAAGGAAAATCCTTTGATTACAGATGGTAGGGTTATTCATAATCTAATATATCCGTAATTCTTTTTATTTTAATTGATAATTGTATTTTGAAGGAACCATGGCCGGATTTGGTTAATACTTATCTGAAAACCATTTCGAATCAATTTGTGTTACAAAATAATGAATGGTATGAATGAAGACCTATGATGATTGGTGACGATGGTTATTGAAGACCGGATATCTTCACATTGGGAGGTCAACTTGTTGACTTCTTGGGAGGCATCCCATTTCAGTTGCAATGGAATATATCACATTACAAATTGACAAGGAATAAGTTCTTAAAAATATAAATCCTATTAACTCAATTATTCCTTATATAACTAATCTTTTATGTGTAGATGATCTTCTTTTTTTTTTTTAAACGTATATTTACAGAATAATTCAGTTATTAAGGACATATTTGAAACCCTTAAGACAAATGCAGAGCTTTTAGTCAGTAAAAGCAAAAATAAAATTTATTATTGTAAAAACTGTAATAATAAGCAGGAAATTCTCAGTCTTTTAAAATTCCAGGAAGGGCCTCTTTCCTGTCAAATCAGAAATAAGATAAAGACCATACCGAACTTCATGAAATCATCCATAATAAAGTTAATCATTCGTCAGGTAAGTTTTTATACATTGTTGGTAGACTTGAATTTATACATATAGTCATCACTGCTATTTTATATATTGGATTAAGTCCCATAATATTTCATCAAGGCAGTGAATAAAAGTGAAAAATTGAAAACACCTCACCTCCATTAATGTCACTCACAAAGGGAATGCATTAACTTTAGTGAAGCGTTATATGTAAAAGATGCAGATAAATTACAAGACAGACAAATAAAGCAACAGAAAACAAAGTCATTTTATATGCAACGTAGTTCAGTCAAGCTTTTATAACAATTGACTCAATCTTATTTAAAAGTACTACATAAAACTTCTGTCTTGATTTAAAAACTTTCAAGTATATAAGAAGCATGAAACATAGCAAAGTAGCATAAGTCCCCAAATTAAAGTGCAAACACAGCCATAGCCAAAGATAAGAGGATCCAAGCAATACATCAAAGAATCTTCAAGCTTGGAAAGAGAAACGGTCCAAACTAAGCTGAGCGATTCCCTCCCTGACTACCTTGGGGGAGAAACGGAAGAAAAGAAGAAGAAAGAAAACAGAGTCAGACATAAAGCCTGGTAGGTCTAGTGACTTTCAACATGTAAATAGATAAAAGCATCATGACATGAACAAACTGGATACAAGGCGTAACCATGATAATAAGCATAGCAAGACAACAAATGTGAGCGTTAGATATGCAAGGTACACAAGATGAATAGGACATAAGGATTGCGCTCCTGATTATTAAGATATTTCCTACACTGCACTGTTTACTAAGACACCTTGGTTAAGAGAGTAACTCCCTGAGTATCAACCCCGAAGACCGAAATCAACATCAGATTGACCCCCAAGGAATTACCCAACTCAACGAACCTTATGTTACCGCACTATTAAAAGATTACATCGCACCATTCGATATGATAAGGCAAGATACACTGAATGCGCTTCGGTTCTTTCTCTGATTTCCTATTTTCTCTGCACCACCCAACTAGCATCCTAACTTGTGTCTTTTATAAAATGATTCGTATTCCCTACTAGTGTCCCAACTAGTATCCTGTGAAAAAGGATCTGTATCCCCTAGTAGTGTCCCAACTAGTATCTTGTGTTATATAATAAGGTGATCCCAACCCCGCAATTATGGTAGCCTTCAGATGTACATATAGTATGAGGATCTTACCTCAATCAGCCTAATTTCCATGAAGATGTTAGATGTATCCTTACTACCTTAACCGATCGGTTCCTACTCGTATTAATTCATTACTTATGTCATTCGGCCCCGCTTGTATGTAGATACCTGCACTGGCCCCATCATGGGGTGTATCAATTCCCATGATGGAAAACCGACACGATTCAAGATGCACAGTGTATACTACTGATGCCCAATGCCTGCTTTTTCCACTTCGGAGTAGTGCACGCACATACTCCGCCGGAACCTACACAGCTACACCACCCGCCGCCATTTTGACTGCTTATAATCAGCCTAGTAATCATGCCCCACCCTGCTTAGCTCAGGGTACCATGATATATCTATGTGGGTTACTGCTGAAATGGGTCCTCGTTAATAGTGTTTCCTAATCAATATGTTATATTGGTTAAGTGTTATCAATTTAACTTAACCCCACCCATTTGCTTAATTAACATGTTGTACTAGTTAAGTGTTGCCTATTAATATGTTACTTAACCTTCTCACTGATTCACGCATGTTTATTTAACGGTTAAGTTTGTGGGCCAATATATACTAATATTACCCACTTACCCAATATTTACTTAACCCTTCCCCTTATCAAGTCCATATGTATTATTGGTTAAGCTTCCCTTAACCCTATCCACTTTGTTCATGTAATATTGGTTAAGTTGTCTTCATGTCCATGTTAACTTAACCCACCCACCTAGCATGTCATATTGGTTAAGTGTTTCTTATTAACTTAACCCTTCCCATTCATTGTATTGGTTGAGTGTTTCCTATTAACTTAAGCATGTTCATTAGCATTAATTCATTCATTAATGCCTTAACCTCTAACATTAGAACTGTTGTTTGCGGTTGCTGGATGTGCCGGGCAGTTCCGGGCAGACTTCTACCGAAAACTCATTCTAACATCGGGTTTTGGGCTTTATGTGCTAACCTCTCACGTTAGACCTGTTTTTGCGATTGCTGGATGTGCAGGGCGGTTCCGGGCAGACTTACACCACAACTCAATCTAACCTCGGGTTAGGCATGTTCATCTTTTATCCAATTTACCTATTTACCATACATGTCCAAGTCTAGATTTTATATGCTAATTATCCCAAATTCGCAAAACTAGTCATGTTCCAATTCTCAAGTTATGCCCAACCAAGCCAATTGCTAGTTATGCCCCACAAATTCAATTACAAGTTATTGCTCAAAATAGGTTACACCCAATCTTCCCAAATTTGCAATAATAGTCATGCCCCAAAATCACAATATACATTATGCTTGGCATCCCAACCAATAGTTATGCCCAATCTAGATTTAATATTTTCAATTTACCCCAAGTTCGCAATAATAACAATTATGCCCCCAAATTACAAGTTACAAATTTGTTCCACCATTACCAAATAGATTATTCCCCAATATCCCCGCCTTCCAATCGCACGTATAACAAGATTCAGTCTAGATTCTAGGTTAATTTGGTTCATAAAATAAAGGGGAAGAAAGAAGGAATATAAATGGGAGTAGGCATAAAAACAATCATTATAATGATAGATTTGTCAAATATAACACTATGGACCTAAGAGGATTACAGATCCGTTAGAATTGAGGTATAACAAAGATAGATCTGAAATGAACTGATAGAAATAACCTCGTAGACATGCAAATCAGATATGAATAATATCATGAACCTAAAAGGATTATATATCCGATGTTCAACAAAGATAGGCATGATTGAATCGATATAATAACTTCTTAGGCATGTAAAATCATAGATTCAATAAAAGGATAGGGATAAATATGAAAAAAATTGTCTTATTATCAAGCATGGACTTAGATTCATTTTATTACATGCCAAGATTACTATTAGGTGTTTAAATATGAAAATAACATGAACTTAAAGAAAAAGAACTAATCTTGTTTTCTGGGATCTGATTTCTGAATTTGTTAAGCTTAACCTTTGATGTAGACTTTTGATTTGAAGTTCTTCTAATTGATTTCTAGTTTGGATTTGATTTTCAAGCTTGGAGAAGAAGGAGGCTAGGCAAGCTTAGGGATGGACAACATGACGGATTCATAAAATGAGATTGTGAGGTTTAAGGTTAAGGTTTGATGTGTTTATATAGGAGTATAGGATTAATATGAGCCTTTAGATCAACCTAGGAGTCATCAGAGCTGTCTAGTCCAAGAAAATGCGTCATCAGGACAATCATAAGTCGCCACGTAGCCCAATGACTCAGAAAATCGTCATTGTCTAGCATAGTTTGCAGGGGTCGACACCCCTATAGGGGGGTCGACACCAGTGTCTTCATAGAAAATACGTGGTGTTCTTAGATTTTTTAATTTAATATTCATAGAAAATACGTGGTGTTACATTCTCCCCTCCTTAAAGGATTTCATTCCCGAAAACTCTAAGTTAAGTAGAATTTATCCTAACATCCAACATCCATCTACTCAACCATAAATCAAGGCATCCATTGTCCTTAAAAAAATATTTACAATGCTTTCATGATCATATGCATAGTGTGTGCATATATCCTTATCTAATCCAAAATAAGGCGTCTACTGATTCAGTTGACCTCCTTAATGCGAATTATGTCAGTACCGTGAGTCCATCATGTATGAAATTATTCCTAATCGTACCTTATAACCTCTACATAAGTGCACAATCATTCATACATATGCAACATCCATATAATAACACATCAGGTTTCAATCCATATATAAATATATATGCATATGCAATATGAAAGTGTCTGAGCCGATCTAGTATCTACTGTGTGTGTATATGCATCCACAAGCAACCACTAGTAACCACTTGCAACCACTTGCAATCATCAATCATAACATGTTTCAAATACATGTATACATTCATGGGTTTCTACTTAAGGATCAAGAATAGGACCGAAGAGATATACCTAAAAGATAGATACAAGCATGCATAAACTTATGGAAAAAGAGATCAAGGATGTAACCTCAAAAAGAAAAGGGTAGGATACACATATCTTGTCTTCAGTCTCCCAAGTCACGTCCTCTTCAGCGTCACCTCATTGTACTTTAACTAGCTTAACCTCACGATTTTCGAAGCTTCTTGAACTCCATTTCCAAAACTCGCTAGTAAAGGTAGGATCTCGATCACTTACTATGCTAGAGGGTATCCCATGTTGTCGGATTATCTTTCCAAGATAAACAGATGTTAACCTTGATACCAAGTGTCTATACTAAGATGATTAGAGGTCTCTCCTCTACTTAGCTTATCCATAATGTCACAAACTTGAGGGTCATCACGTTACGCCTCTTCTATCCGATCCAAAAGCATAGGCCGCTCTTCTAGCGATGCTAACAAACCAGGTACAAACTTGACTGAGGGTCTAAAGCTAAAGGTTGCTATGTACTTCAAACTTTAACCCTCTTAAGGTCAGTCTCTTTCTACTTAGGGCGCCTGCCATAACATTACCCTTGCTAGGGGTATAAGCAATCTCAAAGTTGTATGAGGCAAGAAATTCCGTCTATCGTTGTTGCCTCAATTTCAAATATTTTTGCGAGAACAAATATTTTAAGGACTTATGATTTGTATATAGTTCAAACTTTCTCTCTTAAAAGATAATGATGCCATGACTTAAGAGCGAACACTATAAGAGCTAAATCCAAGTCGTGGGTAGGATAGTATTTCTCATGTACTTTCAGCTGTCTTCTTCTATAACTAACTACCCTCTCTTCTAGCATTAAAATAGTGCCTAACCCTGTCTCGCACGCATCCGTATAAACTGTAAACGTCTTGTTCCCTTCGGGCAATGTCAAGACTAGGGTTGTCGTCAAGGTTCTCTTCAATCGTTGGAAAGCAACATCACGAATCAAATCCCAAGCAAAAGTTAGATTCTTCTTTGTCAATCTAGTAAGTGGGGCTGATACCTTCACAAAGTCCTTAATTAACTTCCTACACCAGCCCGTTAATCCAAGAAAACTTCTTACTCCTGTCGCATTCCTTGGGACCTTCTAATCTTGCACCGCAACTACTTTTGCGGGATCTACTGTTATCCCTTCCTTGGATATCACATGTCTTAGAAACCTTACTTCTTCTCTCCAAAAATGATATTTGGAGAATCTAGCCTTAAGCTGATGCGCTTGGAGGGTATCCGAGATTTCCCTTAGATACATAGCATGTTCTTCCCTACTCTTAGAGAAAACCAAAATATCATCTATGCACAAGCAAAGTGAACCATCCGTCTTTGTAGCGAAAATAACTGGAGCACCCCATTTAGAAATACTTCACCTTATGAACCCTTTCTCAAGTAACTCTTTTACTTGTTTCCTGAGCCTTTCCTTTTCCTTGGAGTCATGTGTCGTACAGGTAATGCAACTGGCTTTGCATTGTCAACTAGATACATGCGGAAGTCTATCTCGCGTTTTAGGGTACAAATCCCCTAACCTAATCAAAAACATCTACGTACTCATGGACTACTCTAACGGATCGCAAATCATCGATAGATGCATCAAGTGATTCTAGTTAGCTAAGCCAAACTGATCCTTTAGGATCGCACGGAATCTTAAGGGTATTCCCGAGGCAAGTCAAAAGTCTAACTAACCTCCTTTCTCAATTACTAGCTAACCAATGCATGCCTAGAATCAATCCATAGCCCATGAAACCAAAAATATAAGCATTACACTTAAACTCAATACTTAATACAGCTATTCTCAAATCATTACAAACCAAAGATAAATGAGTTGAACCACCAATTGGATTTGAGACAATAATGGGATTTTCTACTGTACAAGTACAAAGTGTAGAGACTCAACTATTGAAGCAGATATAACCAAATGTGAAGTGCTAAAATCAAAAAGAGTACTAACAGGATGATCAAAAAGAAAAACTAAACTTTCTCAATAGAAACTTTACTGCCTCTCTCTCCGGTACGCTGGCGGTGAGAGCATGCACTTGTCCTCCTGAAAATCCTGTCCTTTGTTCTTGCCCTTGTCCTTAATTATATGACCCGTTATACCATAATAAAGACACTTCCTCTTATCTTAGGTTTTACTATTCTTTCCTCCCTTGTGAACCAAGTCCATATCCATGAGTTTCTCATCCTTGAGTTGCCTCCATCGCACGGAAAACCCTACAAGTTTGAAAGAAAATTATCCGCAGGTGAAACTACTGCGGCTACATATGGAATTTGGGCACTTCTTCGCCCTTTGACAAGTGTCATAGTCTCATCAAGCCTACGGAACCATGACGCGATGAGGTTACCTCCCAGAAAGCCAGGAGCCCCGGAGACTCTGGAGAGAAGGAAACAAGGATTCAAACAGAGGATCAAAAGTTAGTGCATATGGATTTAGGGAATATATCTTTAAAACAAAACTTTTCTTTTGGAAATGCTTCTTTTAAAACCGTTTAAAAAATAATTTTTCAAATATTTTATCTGATTCGGTAACCTTCAGCTCTGATACCAAGTGAAACATCCCACTTCCATTAAATCACTCACAAAGGGAATGCATTAACTTCAGTGAAGCGTTATAGGTAAAAGATGCAGATAAATTACAAGATAGACAAATAAAGCAGTGGAAAACAAAGTCATTTTGTAAGCAACGTAGTTCAGTTAAGCTTATACAACAATTGACTCAATCTTACTTAAAAGTACTACATAAAACTTATGTCTTGATTCAAAAACATCCAAATATATAAGAAGCATAAAACATAGCAAAGTAGCATAAGTCCCCAAAATAAAGTGCAAACACAGCCATAGCCAAAGATAAGAGGATCCAAGCAATACATTAAAGAATCTTCAAACTTGTAAAGAGAAACAATCCAAACTAAGCTGAGCTATTCCCTCACTGACTACCTGGGGGGAGAAATGGAAGAAAAGAAGACGAAAGAAAACAGAGTCAGACATAAAGCTTGGTAGGTCTAGTGACTTTCAGCATGTAAATAGGTAAAAGCATCATGACATGAACAAACTGGATGCAAGGCATAACCATGATAATAAGCATAGCAAGACAACAAGTGATGAGCGTTAGATATGTCAAGGTAGACAAGATGAACATGATATGATGATTACGCTCCTGATTATTCAGATATTTCCTACACCGCACTATTTACTAAGGCACCTTGGTTAAGAGAGTAACTCCCCGAGTATCAACCCCGAAGACCGAAATCAACATCAGATCGACCCCCAAGGAATTACCTAACTCAACCAACCTTATATTACCGCACTATTACAAGATTACATCGTACCATTCGATATGACAAGGCAAGATACACTGAATGCGCTTCGGTTCTTTCACTGATTTCCTATTTTCTCTGCACCACCTAACTAGCATCCTAACTAGTGTCTTTTATAGAATGATTCGTATTCCCTACTAGTGTCCCAACTAGTATCCTGTGAAAAAGGATATGTATCCCCTACTAGTGTCCCAACTAGTATCCTGAGTTATATAATAAGGTGATTCCAACCCCGCAAATATGGTAGCCTTGAGGTGTACATCTAGTATGAGGATCTTACCTCAATCAGCCTAATTGCCATGAAGATGTTAGATGTATCCTTACTACCTTAACCTATCGGCTCCTATTAACTTAACCCTGCTCATTAGCATTAATTCATTCATTAATGCCTTAACCTCTCACATTAGAACCGTTGTTTGCAGTTGCTGGATGTGCCAGGCGGTTCTGGGCAAACTTCTACTGCAAACTCATTCTAACCTCGGGTTTTGGGCTTTATGCACTAACCTCTCACATTAGACCTGTTGTTGCAGTTGCTGGATGTGCCGGGCGGTTACAGGTAGACTTACACTACAACTCAATCTAACCTCGGGTTAGGCATGTTCATCTTTTATCCAATTTACCTATTAACCATACATGTCCAAGTCTAGATTTTATATGCTAATTATCCCAAATTCACAAAACTAGTCATGTTCCAATTCTCAAGTTATGCCCAACCAAGCCAATTGCTAGTTATGCCCCACAAATTCAATTACAAGTTATTGCTCAAAATAGGTTACACCCAATTTTCCCAAATTTGCAATAATATTCATGCCCCAAAATCACAATATCCATTATGCTTGGCGTCCCAACCAATAGTTATGCCCAATCTAGATTTAACATTTTCAATTTAACCCAAGTTCGCAATAATAACAATTATGCCCCAAATTACAAGTTACAAATTTGTTCCACCATAACCAAATTGATTATTCCCCAATATCCCTGCCTTCCAATCGCACGTATAACAAGATTCAGTCTAGATTCTAGGTTAATCTAGGTTCACAAAATAAAGGGGAAGAAAGAAGGAACATAAATAAGAGTAGGCATAAAAACAGGCATTATAATGATAGATCTGTCAAATATAACATTATGGACCTAAGAGGATTTCAGATCCGTTAGAATTGAGGTATAACTAAGATAGATCCGAAATAAACGGGTAGAAATAACCTTGTATACATGCAAATCTGATATGAATAACATCACGAACCTATAAGGAATATATATCCGATGTTCAACAAAGATAAGCATGATTGAATCGATATAATAGCTTCTTAGGCATGTAAAATCATAGATTCAATAGAAGGATAGGGATTAATCTGAAAAGATTGTCTTATCATCAAGCATGGACTTAGGTTCATTTTATTACATGCCAAGATTACTAATAGGTGTTAAAATCTGAAAATAACATAAACTTACAGAAAAAGAACCGATCTTGTTTTCTGGGATCTAATTTCTGAATTTTTTAAGCTTAACCTTTGATGTAGACTTTTGATTTGAAGTTCTTCTAATTGATTTCTAGTTTGAATTTGATTTTCTAGTTCGGAGAAGAAGGAGGCTAGGCTAGCTTAGGGATGGACAGCATGACGGCTTCATAGAATGAGATTATGAGGTTTAGGGTTAAGGTTTGATGTGTTTATATAGGAGTATATGATTAGTATGAGACTTTAGATCAACTTAGGAGTCATCAGAGCCGTCCAATCCAAGAAAATGCATCATCAAGCCAATCAGAAGTTGCCACATAGCCCTATGACTTAGAAAATCGTCACTCTCCAGCACAGTTGGCAGCGGTCGACCCCTACAGGGGGGTCGACACCAGTTTCGACACCCCTTGGGGGGTCGACACCCTATGGCGGTTTTTTCCTGCCCACTGTTCCCTGCTGGTTTGAATTTCGAATCTTGATTATTTAATTATTTATTTAATTTTGAATTAAACTTAAATCTTCTAACCTCCATAACTTCTTCATACGGAGTCCGATTCACGCAAACTCGGACTCTATCTCAAGCAGAATTTCGAGATGAACGCACTAGCATAACCCGTTTCACCCAATTCTTCTTTTAAAAATTAAGTGTTCTTAGATTTGTTAATTTAATATTCATAGAAAATATGGGGTGTAACAAAAATTATGCGCTAGCTTTTTATAGAATGAGAAATTAGATAAAGTAGCTTTGAATACAATTACAAAATCAATGAAGGCCGATGAATTAGACTTAAAAAACATTATAGATTTAAGTAATGCTTGCAATTTAAAGTTTTTGTGGAAATATATTTATGCAAAACCTTTATGGTTCAATGGGATGAAATGGAAAATATGCTAAAAAGTAAAAAAATTCAAGTATGCAAATTGAAAATCATTATTCATTTACTTGGGAAAATATTTTGAATAATAGACAAGAGGATTCTGAATTAATTAAAAGAAAAGTTAAGGATGGTAAAAATCCTAGTCTTTGATTTGAGTTTGGATTAACGGCATCTCCTTGACCAGTCTATTAGATTGGAATGATATATATTTTGTGTCATGATATAAATAACATGTACTGAATTATTCATAATTTCAACTGGAACTTTCAAAATAATTCAACTGTCCCTATCTTTAATTCATTAATTAGTAAATTAACAATTGATCCAAACCTTGGTGAAAACAGTTTATGTTAGAATTATTAGTCAAAGAGAAGTTTTCTTTTAAAAATACTTGGTACTATATTAAAGGCATTGAAAATGGTGATAAATTTTATAGTGTTATTTGGAATAAGGCTGATTTCCCAAGAATGGCCTTTTGTTCATATTCAGTTGTTTTAAGTAGACTTCCCTTCGAAGTAGGATGTTAAAAGTGGAATAAATATGGTGAAACTCTTATTTAGTCAGCAAATTAAATAATGAAAGCATTTCTTATCTTTATTTTTGTTGCACTTTCTCTATGCATATTTAGTTTATAACTAAAAGCAAAACTAGAAAAAATCCAAATGCAAAACATTAGAGAAACTACACAACAAATTCAGAAAATCTTCAAAAGTAATAAACCCCATTTTAATAAAAATCTATTGTTTTAACAATTGTAGTTTATTTCATTCAGAAGGGGAGAAAAAATAGATTGCATAATGGCATTGAAACTGATTCAATTCAACTTTGGAAAAGCATTGAAATAGAATATAATATTCTTTTTCCAAATTTTGAACAAAAATAATAATAAAATTCAAGAGAAAAGCAGGTTTGATTTGGATAACTTTGATGAAAGTGTGGAAGAAGACTTACATAGCGGAAATTTTTCTTCTCATATTTCCCACTGTAGATAGTCTGAATCCTCATTTTTTATTTTTAATGCCAATAATGTTTATTCAAAGCCAAACAGAGTTTCATCGGACTGCCTTATTATAGATGAGAAAGCTTATTCCAGATATATATATATATATAATATCTGCAAGGGGAGATGCAATCATATTCGTTTATTTGTTAACTCTTATTCTGATATAAAAAAATATCGCTCCAAATTTACCTATTTTTTAGCAAAAATTCACAATCATCCTTCAACATTATTCAGGTTGACAAACTTCCATAATCAATGGAAACTTCAAAAGTTATCCAAATGGATCTATAAATCCAATTGATCGGTAAACATCTAGAGAGCATATGAGTGATACATGCTATTATAAAAGAAAATTAGATAACGAGCTTCGTCACTAATTTGAATTAAACAAAGAGGAAACCGATAAGCTTCAGCAATAACGTCCCTAATTTCGAAAGGCATTATTCAGTAATTTAATTGGGTGATTAAATAACAATAATGTGGTGGATATAGGTATGCGTATTGTTCTTGATGAAATAATTAGAAGGTTGTCCATATGACAAATAAACCAAGTAAATAAGCAATAGAAGGGGGTATAAGAGGGGCAAAATTGTAGCTTTCATCCCTTATATATATATATCATATTCTCCTACATAGTTTTCATTCACATTCACTTAACCTAAATAAAACTAAAGAGTGTCCAACCACTGAAGCTTGGAGAAGCAGAAAGAAAAAGCTAGGAGTCTTAGAGCTTTAAACTCCACTAATAAATATAATCATCTCTATCCAAATAAGATGAATAATATTCTTTAAACCCATTGAGCTTTCAACCATTTGGTTATAGCCAAAACATGTTGTCGTTTATAATTGGTTTCATGATTTATTTGATGTTGCATGGATGTTTTGTAATACTCATGATTGGTTCCGTATGTACGCATGGAATGTAGGAAAATAAATAGGTTTGTAGGCCGAAACCTATAGTCAGACATCTTTAATTGATATGAAATTTTGATATGATGTTTGTTATATGATTCGGAAGACGTGTTTCAGGTTTAATGATTTTTCATAATTGCATGAATTTGTTATTAACTTTCTAAGATTGAACTACTTAGGAAATGCTTGAATATTGGTTAAAATGATTAAATTATATAATATTTTATACATGGCTTGTATAAAAATACTATAAAAAGACTATATACATCATTATTTATTTTTAAACCAATGAGAATTTGAAAAAATATGGTTAACTGGGCATAAAGTAGTGCTTTAAAAGCAAGTACTTCAACTATGTATGTATTTTCTATCAGTGTCACCGCTCAGTCGAAAGCACCTTTCAGTAAGGTCGAAACCATATCACAAATATGGCATATGAAGCATTCAAAGCTTCCACCACTTACCTTTTGGTTTCGGTATTGATCTTAATAATTATTTATGTGACGATAAGCATTGATTGATGTATAAAGCAGAATGGTGGACCCTCTTGGTTAACTGGTCAACAATTATGTGATGATAGATGTTATTGATTGATTGTTGTGAAAAGCCAAAAGGGTTGCTCTTTTCGGAATGGAATGGAATGATTATGGCTTTGGCACCTATGAGGGAGATGAGGGGAAATGGGAACAACACATGTTTCGAGCGGATTGAGGTATGTTGGCCCGCTTTCTAGTCAAAGCAGTCACACATAGAATTTCTGGATAACATCGCGCTCGGATATGGAGAACATCGTCAAAAGACAGGCAGCGATTTGGTCAAAGTCGCATCACGAACAAAGAAAGGCCTGAAACTCCAATCAGATGACCTTTTTGGGCCCGAAAACAGAGATTACAAAGTTTATCTTTGTAACACTTGTAGATCTCTGAATCAGCTTTAGTTTGAGCTTTGGTTTGGCTTAATCAGACTTACGGTTTGAAAGTTACGCTCGTTTCCGTAAATGCATGCTGGACCGGAAACTGGGATTTGGAATTAGCATATCCCTTTCGGATCGGATTGGTCGAGGAAGACCGGATCGGATTGAGGCATCACACCTTCACCAATTCAGCATCTTCTCTTCAACACATTGGTGTCGGCTCGGATTGGAGACCCGGTTCGGATCGTGATGAGGAAGACCCGACCCACTTCACATCAAATCCTCACAAGGGCATAAGGCCCTCAGGTTGGAAACTCCGGTTCGGATCGGATCCGAACCGATCTGACCCCCTTCGACCTGCTACCACGCATCAGCTTTGACCTATTCTCTTGCTATAACTGCTTCCTACTCTCATGGAATGAACTCCACCTGTCTCCACACGACCTGGTGACCACTTATCCACTACCTCCGAGATCACCTCGGCGTTTGCCACGTGGCACCTCCGAACATATCCGCCCAGAGCTCCTCTGCGCCTATAAATACACCGGAACATGGCCATTTGAAGGGGGCTTCTTCTCTTTTCGGCCATTTCCAATTCTCATCTTCCACCATTGCAAGGACTTTGCAACAACAGGAAGGCCGATCCAATTCAATTCAACACGAGGATTTCGTGTATAATTTCCACTTTTTCATTGTAAACACGAGGATTTCGTGTATAAACCACAAACAAACAACATTGTAATAGCTTCTAAGGATTTAAGAAACTATAAAGTGGACATAGGCTTGGATTAGGCCGAACCACTATAAAAATCTCGCGTGTTCTCTTTTATTTTACAGCTTTTTATGCACTTGATCTGTGATTGTGAGGTTTTCGCATTGGATTTGGGTGTTAGGCCCAGATTTCGGTCTAATAAAGTATAAATTGGACATTTATTGAACCTGTTGAAATACTAATGTTATTGGTTGTTGGCCATTTTTTAAGACATCACGTATGTGTGAATCCTAGGGAAAGTACAATGGGAGAGAAAATTGGGATAACGAAAATGTAAATAATGGTGCCTAAGCTTATTGCGTTGCGCAGTTCAGGGGAATTAGGACTGAATTTTCGATTTTGTCTTACCGGGGGATACTCTACAAAGCATAAAGGTTAAGCCGAAAGGCCATGCTTCTTCGCGCAATTTGGGAGATTTATGGATATGCCTTTGGTCCCGCTGTCTGTAGTGGTTTAACTTACGAATCATGGGAGGGGGATAAGAAAGAGGAATTACATTGGTTCGCATGGTTTGTAAATTGTAATATGAAACTGGTTTCTTTCTCACGCAGTTTGGAAGCCAAATGAATATGAAAGTAAGTGAAACCATGAGTAGTGGGATTTGACCCTACAAAGCATAAATGTGATCACAAATGCCTTGTGAAAATTTAGAAACCATTAAGACAAATAGTCATTGTAATAGAGGGATGACAAATCCGATGAAATGAAGAAATCGTTAGGACAAGTAGTCGTTGTAACAGGGGTTGGGGAATACATTATGTGTAGCATTTTAATTTTCCATTGTTATATATATGCTTATGATAATTAAACCAACCATTGTAGTGCAGGGGCATAGGGTTAACCAGGGTTTATAACATGGTCCTAACGAGAGGGAAATCTGTTCCGCTATGCAATTGATCTCGTTAAATATCTTTGGTGTCGGGTAGAAGTTATTATTCACACCAGTATTTTTGACTGACATGTAGTTTTTTGCTTTCCCCTTAATCTCTCAAGTAGTCAATTGAGTAGGTTGTGGGTTAAGGACTTTAAGGTACAACTTTCTTATATGCTTCCGGAGGTGAGTAGAAGGCTTCAGCTGTCTAGGAGTTCCATTGTGTTCTGCTTTATTATGTTCTATTGTTTCTTTTGTTACACGTATCGACATGTTTTTGAATGCCACTATTTACACTCTTATAAATCAAGGGGCATCATCATATTTCCCTCAAGGAATATATTTTGTAATATGTTTTTTTTTCCTGAATGTGTTGTGCGATGGGTTATATGAATGAATACAGATATCGATGAATTATTTAGTAAAAAAATTCATACTCCCGTGTTGATTAACGTTATGGTTGATTAACATTCGATTTTTCTATCATTGAAAAGTTGAAACTAAAGACTACTACAACATTTGTAAACTTAAATAACCTTTCTCTAAAAGATTTTTCAATTAAAACCCAAAGACTAGAGGAAATACGATGGGTTGGGATAACAAAACTATAATGTATTTGTATTTCATATGTATATATACCCCCGTAGTGTTAAAGTCATCCTTGGTGTCTTATTAAAGTTTTTCTATAGAAAAAAGTAAGATATGGAGAGAAGGAGTGCAAGACCGAATATCAGTAGCGAAAGCATGATAACCAATGGAAATGTCCGACCAAAAGCAGAAGGACAGGGTCGAACGGCCAATGATAACCAAGGTTCCACTACTCTAACGTCAATATGGGGAGTTTGTTCTAGATGTTTATCTAGATGTTGTAGGTTGGAGTTGCAACTTGTCCCAGAGGATCTAATCAAGAAGCGCAAGATGGAAAAAACTATGCAAAATTGAGTCGGAACAATTCTGCCATAATAGGAAAATCGTTCCTTGGACGGAAGATGTTGGCGCCATGGATACTTGGCTTCTTCACTATAAAGAATCTTTGGAGATTTGGGCTTGGTTGATGAGAAGAAAAGAGGGTTGGAATCTAGCCTATTGTAGGGAAATGCTTTGCATTAACGAAATGGTGTTACTACTATGATATCGGAAGGAGAAATCAATCTTGGGAGACTTTCGGAAGAGGCGTACGGCAAGGTTTGTGTCAGAAGCTACCCAGTCTTTAATGACAAGAAAGTTTGTTAAACTGAAGCAAGGTGATATGACAATGGTTGAGTATGCTGCTAAGTTTGAAGAATAGTCTCATTATTCTCGGGGGACAATTAACATTGTTATGTTAAAGAATAAGAAGTTCATTAAGGGTATTTGGTTTGATATTGTGAAAGCAACGATGCATCATTTGCCATACTTAGTGATGTCGTTGAGATGACTACCCGAAATGAATAGATGCTTGGTGGGGTAGACAGACCCAGTGGAAGACAGAACTTTTAGAGTATAAAAAGGATTTTCTCCAAAGGAAAGAAAGCCAAGAGAGAGAAAGTTGAAGAAGAATAGAGCGACAGTGGTTTCATTTATATTTCAGCAGAAGGTTAGTATTCGACCGAGTACAAGGAAACCATTCCCAGGATCATTATTGGGAGGCAGAATATCCGATGATTCAATTATAACCAGCTAGGGCATTATAATAACAAGGGTCCAGAGGAAGCGAAGGGGAAGGTGCATGCTATGGAGCGTTCGTCCTCTGGATCGACCACTATTGAGAAAGGGACAACAACTTTGGAAGCTACGCTTTTATTTCATAGCATATGTAACAACCCGAAAATCTGAGCCAGTTTAAATTTTTTATTTTGCCAATTTTAGCGAATTTTGAATATTTAAAATAGATTATTTTAAATAATATCGTCGAGAAATTTATTTTGAATATAATTAGAATGTATATATTATATACGTCGTCGTTAGAATATAAATAATTATATATAATTATAAATAGAATTGAAAATGGGCGGTAGTTCGATAATTCGATTTCAAACTTCAATTGAATGTACCGGGTGCAAAACAATCCGGATTTTAGTGAAACCAAAAACATTAGGATCTAATTGATGATATCTTTCCAACGAATCCGAAAAATCGGAATTTCATAGCGGGAATCAAAAGATATGTCCAGTTGAAAATTCTGAATAGTCGCTATGGAATTCAGGCCCTTAAAAATGAGAATTTTGCAAATGACCTCGGATTTCGACGAAACCACTTTTGTTGGATCCGCAGTGTCAAATTATTGCTAGATTACAAATTTCATAATTTTTTGAATCAATATGTGAGCGTGGCAAAGGAAAACGCGTTTGACCAGTTTTAGTTGATTTTAATCGACTGGAAAATGGCCATTTTTCAAACGGTCTCAGAATTCGACGAAACTAGTTTTGTTAGGACCGTATCGTCAATACGAAGCTAGAAAATATTTTTCTGGAATTTTTCTAGTTAGTATGCGACCCCGGTAATTTGAAATGTACGTTTAAAATTCAATATAGTGATTTAAATGTAAACTCAACGGAAACTGATCAAAACAATCGAATTAGCTTACGATGCATATCCCATTGTGTTCGGAATGGGGGTGAAACGCTATGGACGACAGGCAGTGGGCTTCGTTTTGAGGTCGAAAATAAAAGTTGCTTTTAGGTGGCAAATAAAATAATAAATTAATGTTCTCTCCCCTTCTCCTTCTATAACCTTTGCCCCCCCCCCCCCCCGATTTCATTTAACAGGAAAAAAAAGAAAAAAATTAAACTGATCCCCTTTTCCCGCTGTCTTCCCCCCCCCCCCCTAATCGCCATCGCCCTCCTCCGATCAGCGCCACCGACGCCCCCCTCGCCTCAGGCAACGCGCCCCGCCCCTCCGCCGCCATCCCCTTCTGCTTCACCTCCTCCTCCTTCTCGACTGTGAAACCGGGCCCCAAACCACCCCATCGTGATGCCCTCACCCACATCCGCTCCGTTGCTGTCGAACCCCACTAGCCGCCGCGTTTCAGGGGCAGCCACCCCTCCCTCTCCGATTCGAACGAGAACACCCAGCGCCCCGAAGCCCAAACTGCCCACTGCCTCCGCCATCGTGAGCCACTCTCCGACGCAACAGCACCCTCCCCCATCTCAGAAGACCACCAGCGAGCCTCCCCCCCCCCCCCACGCTGTAAGCTTTATTTAATTGTTTTATCATTTTTCATTCTTTTTCTTTCTTCGTTTCTCTGATTTTTCTTGTTAGGAATAAAAACTGATAATTTGAACAAAGGTAGGATTTTTAATTTGAAGATGAAGTGATAAAAACTCGATTTTTATTGTGAAAAAATGAAAAGGCGAAACCTTTATATAGTAGCGGAGTAAAGATTTGATTTTTATTCATGTAGCAAGTTAAAAATGTAAATTTATCGAAGAAAGACATGATTTTTACCTATAGTGTTTGGGTTTTTATAGAAAGAAAAAGAATTGATCTTTAGAAAGAAAAAGAATTGATTTTTAGAAACAGAAAAGAAAGGATTTTTATTTATAGAAAAGATTAGATTTTTTTTAAATAGAAAAGACGATATTTTGAGATGAGTAGTGAAGTAAAAATATGATTTTTACTTCGAGAAAAATATAGATTTTTGCAACAAGGAAGTTATAATTTTTATTATCCCTAACGAGTTATAAAGATTTGATTTTGAAAGGAAAAAGAAGAAAGGCGAAATCTATATTTTTGAAATGGAATTTTTATCTATATGACATCGTAATAAAAATTCGATTTTTATATATTGAATAACAAGGTAAAAATTCGATTTTTATATATTGAATAACAAGGTAAAAATTCGATTTTTATATATTGAATAACAAGGTAAAAATTCGATTTTTATATATTGAATAACAAGGTAAAAATTCGATTTTTATATATTGAATAGCATAATAAAAATTCGATTTTTATATATTGAATAACAAGATAAAAATTCGATTTTTATATATTGAATAGCGAAGTAAAAATTCGATTTTTACATATGTAGTGGCTACAGCAACGAAGATGACAAAAATGCGATAACGATGAAGATTTCTATCAAAGAAGAGTCAAGATGATTGGATAGCTATCTGTGAGAATTTCTCACCTTTCAATTTTCATTTCTATATATATATATATTAGGATGCAGACGGTGCTTAGTAGCACCCGACACAATCGTCCACAGACCATGGACTTGTTTCTTTGGTTGCATAAATTAGTTAGATTATTTGATTGAAATTGAATTGTTTGGTGAAATGGAATGAATTGATTGATGTGTGAATGGCGTGGGCCTTCACTAGACCGGGGATAAGGCTAGGCCTCGTCCCGTTTCTAGTATCGTGCCGTTATGCCGCCGAAATTTTCTAAAATATGTTAGAAAAATAAAAATATCATTTTATTTAAAGAATGAACTGAATAGAAATTCATATGTTAAAATAAAATGTTTTATCGTTAAAAATATAATTTTTAACGTGAATGTGAATAAATAAATATTCATTTACAAACCGGACGGTTTGTTTATGTACACCTATTTGAAGGACATTGATTGGGTCGATAAATTTTACACATCGCCCAACTACACAAATAAAATCTGTGTTTGATTGTTTGAAACCCCACACGGGTGTTGGGATGAAATTTGAAGTTCACTCGTCCTGATTGATTAAATATGTCGATCGATTGATTGACAGGCTGTTATAAGCGTTAGATATCTATATTTGATGCTTATACAGTGTAGTGCACTTTGGTTGATGGTTGATTATTTTCAATGCTATTATATAAGTGTGATGTATGAAAATCCATATAATTAATATTATATGGTGATTGATTGGGCCTCATTCCAATCGGGAAAATAAAGAATATTATAAAATAAAGGTTCATGTGTTGACTGTACTCATCCGTTGAGATTAGTCATGTGTTGAACGAAATATTTTAATAATAAAATTTACATCTTTATCAATATAAAGTAAAGGTTCATGTGTTGACTGTACTCATCCATTGAGATTAGTCATGTGTTGAACGAAATATTTTAATAATAAAATTTACATCTTTATCAATATAAAGTAAAGGTTCATGTGTTGACTGTACTCATCCGTTGAGATTAGTCATGTGTTGAACGAAATATTTTAATAATAAAATTTACATCTTTATCATATATAGAATTAGAAATCAACTGGAAAATAGATGAGATGAGTGGTCTCCTGGATATTGATCTGATGTTGGTTTCGGCCTTCGGGGTTAATATTCAGGGAATCGTTCTCTTACTAATTTACGGTTGGAGTCTAATTTTAAATCAAACGATAGATACCTTAATTTTCATAAAATATATTAAATAACAAAAATAGTCACACATGGACAGTACTCATTCGCTGAGATTAGTCGTGTGTTGACAAAGATATAGAGTCGTGTATTGAAAGAAATATAGGTCCATTTGTTGAATATAAAGCCGTGTTGATTAGTGATGCGCTATTTTGACGTGAACGATATTTATATCGATTATATTCGTTTTTGAATTTAAAACAAATTTGATTTGAATTGAAAACGATTTCGAAATGAATTGAATAGAAAACCAATTTGAATTGAATTAAATAGAAATCGACGAAATATAATATATATATAAATATATATATATATTATATATATAATGGCCTGAATAGAACGCGCCGCGCCGCGGCAGTTCGTGAATTTCGACCATTTATTTCAAACGGACATTACGGGAGATCCGACCGTCGGATTCTCCTAAAACCGGAACCGTTGGGTTCGTATCGAAAAGAGCTTTCTAACGAATATTCGAAATTTGAAATCTAACGGTTGAATTAGGAGATACGTCCAAATCAAATTCGAAAAAGGTCGCTATAGGTGCAGTTCGATGGCCGTTGTTGGAAATCGACTGTACGGGCCTTGATAAAATTATTAAAAATAGTAATAATTTGTGTAAAATCATAAGAAATGATTTGGGAAAAGTTGGGATGAAAAACTCCATATTTGAAAAGATAAAAATAGATTTTTATCGAAATGAACTAGTTTTGAACTAAATTTAAAACCCAATTATTTTTAAATAAATGAATTAGATTTAAAAAGGGGTTTTAAATAATCGGAATTTCTAAAATATTTGATTGGATTTGAAATGGGTTTATCGTGAACTGTGTTTTAAATAACACTAGTTCTTTAACCCGATGATAAATAGATTGTGATTTGGGTTTGTCGTGAACTGTGTTTTAAATAACACCTAGTTCTTTAACCCAGTAAAAGGAGTTTTAACGAATCTGCAATTAGATTGAAATGTGGATTGATAATCTAAATTATCAAATAGTGAAAATGAGCGAGAATGGAGTATCGCCAGTTTTGCTCCAAAGCGATAGCTAAATCTTTAATTAGATTTGAACGTGAAATGGTAATTAATTTTACCGATAACACCGTGGTGTTAGATATGGAGTATGACCAGTTTTGCTTCATGGGATGAATAGGTTGGGATTGGGAAATAAAATAAATAATTACTTCGGTGTGGTTCGCTAATCTCGACTAGTTTGGAAAACCATAATTTGGTTTGAAATGACATCCAAAGGAAGATTAAAGGATAAATTTTAAAGAATTTATCTTGGATAAAATTAATGGGAACCTTTCCCTAAAAATGTGGAATTTAGAAACTAGCTGTAGGTTAGCTAAGAAGAATAGTTTCCTGGGTATTGATCTGATGTTGGTTCCGGCCTTCGGGGTTAATGTTTGGGAAGTTGTTCTCTGGTTGATTTACGGTTAGTGACTAATGAATTGGAATGAGGCGTATGTTGTGTTTGTGTAACATTTGTTTTAATATACGCGGGTTGTTCGGAAAGTCCGGGTTTATACCCATTCTGAATAATCGATTCGACGATATGTCAAAGATGAAGACGGTGGTTGAAGACCGGAAGTCTTCACATCGTTTGGATAATTACTGATGATCCTGATTGGGCTGTACACCCAAGAGGATGGAAATAGTTGGTGGTCGTCCAGACGTACTTGGAGATGGATGGATATGCGAGGAAAGTGCCTCCGGTTTCGTTCAGACCCAGAACGAGCTTGTAAATGGATTGTGTGTCTGACATTGGATTTCATTCTGTGTTGATTGATTTCTGTTAAATATATATCTGTTGGCGGCGGAGAATTTATTCTCTTGCTTAACGCCCTTCTCTGAGACGTACGAGCTTGGAGGTTATATATCGATAGATATCAATCGCATGAATTGCCTGTGTGGCACGCTGAGTTGCATGGATCAAGGCTTCTGTTGAAAAGCAAAGTCTTGTGGTTGATGATCAAAGCACGGCCTTTGTGGCATAGCTTTGTGTATAGCGTGGATTCGCGAGCCTCATACCTCGGTATGAGTTAAAAACGGGATACGGACCGTTGGGAGAACACGACGTTTCTTTCTAGCTTTGGTGGTGTCAGTGACTTACCAGCCCTGACATTTATATACTTTTCACCTTTGTGGTTGTTGGAATGAGGCGCCTCGATTATAGGTCTGTAAGGACCGGGAAACGTGTGTTCAGGAATAAATAATCCTCTAACGTAAGTGAGGACCGGCCCAACCGATCCAGGATTGCCCAGAGTGTGTAGTCCTGAGGCATTTGCTAGAGTGTCTCGAGCGCGGAGAGGAGCTTGCCCCTTGCCTCGACTCATGACAGAAATCCAATTTCCAATGCGTGATATTGCGGTTTTAATTGTAGAACTAGTATGGCGACATGATATATGGTACCCATGCCGTCTATGATTTATATTTATGATTGAAATTGTTTTGACACTATACACTTATTATAGTATCAAATGATTTGTTTTTAACGTACCAAGCATGTTTGGCTATTATAAGGGAAAACCCTATCCTCCGGCTTGCGTTGCATTGTGTGATGGGACCTGGGTCTTATAATAGCTTCATTTTTCGAAAAAGCATTGCGTTATTTATTCTATGCACTGGTATTCTTGGGAGGAAACCCGTTCCGTGTTATACGGCGTGGTCCCTTGATTTACCTAACTTTGAAAATAAAGATTAATAACCGTTTTAGTTCTCACACCAGTCCCATGACTGACCTGGAGTTTATTGTTTTAACCTAAACTCTGGGTGCCCCTATTTTCCGCACGGGCAGCTAGTAGTTTTGGTTTTGCAGATTTATATTCACAGGATCCTGGTTTACAGCTGGAATGATATCCGGAAAGCTCTGTATCCGTATATCACCTTCAGTTGTGCTTTGTATTATTTCCGCTGCTATGTAATTTATTGTAATCTCTGATATTTATCGAATGTAATTTATTCATTATACTCTGTATATTCTTGTATCTGATGGAATTGTTGTAATAGCAATGAAATGTTCTTCCGCCTACGTTCATTTGTGTGTTGTTTTCAAAGTATCCGCTCTTTCCTTCACGGGGAAGTTACGGGTTCTTACAGCATACCTGTTAAAGTTTTGTTTAACACTGGTACATCAATTCCTTTATCTCTATATGTGTAGTAGATAAGTTGTTTTTGGTATCGTCATAACCTGTTACTTCTGTTAGAGTAGAAAATCTAATTGGTGGCTATGTGACTCTTGGGAAGAGATGTTATAACCTAGAAATTAAACTGATAGCTTTCACTTTATTTATAGCTTGTATATTTTTTATTTTGATAGTTTTTGGCATTATTGTAGGAATAAATTGGTTGAACCATTGTGACGTTAAATATTTTATCCAAGTAGGGAAGTGTCATTAGGACAACCCAATAGTAGCGACAGGATTATATTCCTAGAAGATAGGACATCCCAATAGTAGTGGAAGCACACCTATGGTATCACGTTTAGAGGTTCGATCGGTTTTGATTGAGAAGATTGCTTCTAGGCAGTAAGAAGTTCCTTCGTTAGCCGAAAGGATCAGAATGCTCAGAATTATAGCAGGAGGCTATAACTCGTAAGGATTTATTCTCGAACGAAATGGTTGATTAAGAAATAAAGGTAGGTTATACGTTCTAGATGTTGACGACTTAAGGAAATAAGTGTTTAGGGGGTGTCATCATTCTAAGTTTATGACAAATCCTGGTGGTACTAAGATGTACTAGGATATTAAGAGAAGTTTATATCGGGAAGGCATGAAGAAGGACGTAAGCTTGTGGGTGAAGCAGTGTCGAAACTACCAGCAAGTGAAAGCCAGACATCAAAAGCCTAATGGTTTGCTTTAGCCATTAGATATTGCAATTTGGAAATAGGATACGATGACCATGGACTTCGTTGACGGGTTGCTAAGAACGAGAAAGAGGAACGAAAGTATATGTGTTGTTGTGGATACACTAAACAAAAGTGCTCATATTATCCCCATAAGAACTAATAGGGTGGCACCAGTTTTGGCTTAGTTATTCATAAGGAATATAATGAGAGTTCATGAAATTCCTAGTAGTGTCATAAGCGACAGCTTCCTTTGTTTACCAGCAAGTTCTGAAGGAGTTTGTAGAAGGCATTGGTAATGAAGATCAAGATAAGCAACACATACCATTCACAGATGGATGGGTAGACTGAAAAGGAAAATATGGTAATAGAAGATTTGTAGAGAGATTGTGCCATGGACTTTGGTGGTTTATGGGAGAACCATTTACACTTAGTGGAATATTCCTATAATAACAGCTTTCAGGCTAGTATAGGAATGATGCCTTTCAAAGCTTTTTATGGAAGACCGTGTTAATCTCCATCGTTTGGTTGGAGACAGGTGAAAGGTTGGTTTTTGGTCTAGATTTAGTAAGAGAAGCCACCGAACTTCAATAAAAGCAAAAGAAGGAAGTTCAATTAAGATAGAAAAGTTATGCAGATAGAAGGCGTAATGACTTGAATTCTCAGGTAGAGATAGAGTCTCCATCAAAGTGTTAGCGATGAAGGGCGTGTTTCATTTTAGAAAATCCCGAAAACCAATGACAAGGTTTGTTGCATCTTTCCTTACATCAAAAAGCATTTGGCAGTTTGCCTATAGAGTAGAACTACAGGATAACTTTGTAGGCGTCCATAACATGGTTTATGTGTCGCACTTACAAAAGTATGTGCATGATCCTGATACTGTCATGGGTTTGAAGGCATTGGAATAGTTGGTGATGGAATGTGACTTGACTTTGTCAGGAAGTTGATGTGAATTATAAATAGAGACGAAAAGAAATTGAGAAATAAGGTGGTTAAGTTGGTGAGAGTCTAGTGGAGTGCTAATGAAAGGGACTGCACTTAGGGAACTGTAGATAGGATTAACGAGACCTAAACTGATTTTCTTATGGTATTAATAGTATTTCTTCATAGATTAGATACTAGTATGATACACTAGTATAGATAGCAATGTTGCTTGATTGTTGATTGCTATGATTGCTTAGTCCTTGTTTATATTTCAAGGGCAAAATTCCCTAAAGAAGGAGGATGTAACGTAACAACTAGCCTAGAGTGGGCCTAAATTCTAACCGAGAAAAGACCCATCAGAACTTAGAACCGTTCTAAATGGATCGATCGTTGGTTAATATAAGGAAATATTAAGAATAGATATGACGAAAAATTCTAAATGAAATTAGAGTCTCACACAACGAAAAGGATAAAATATAATATCTCAAAATAGATGTATCATAAATAAAACCATTAGCACTTTAAGATACAACAAGACTCACAAGATAAAAAGGTACATCAATAATTATCCCAATACATCATGATAACAATAACAATAATAATACTGCCATAAATAACTAAGACTCCATCATAGGGATCCACCTTCAAGCAATCATCAATCATCACTGATCCAAGTATCCTCATCTACAACCTGATTATGTCAAGAGAAGGCAGGTCGAAACATAAAGTTCTGGTGAATGAAAAGCATATAAGTTTAGAAATGACTATTTCCTATATTTGGCAGTGTAAATTCATCTTGTTATGTCTACGCAGACAAACAGGCACAATTAACATACGCAATGGACATCCTTGCAGTCACTTAAGGCATACATGTAAATTTAAGGGCAGACATCCTTACAGTCACTTAATACCCAACGAGGCGGGTTATACCTAGTCACTTAAGGTCGTTACCTAATTAATAAAGGACGGACATCCTTACCTTCATTTAATACCCTATGGCGGATCCCTAGCCACTAAGACCTCGTCCCTAACGTCAACGCTATATAAAATATATATACTCTCCTTATAGGTCGAGAAATAGTTGCGGCCACTTAATACCGCGGTTTAGGTAGGAACACAACTTCATTTAAGACCCTCCCGGCAGACCATCTTGTTGCTATCTAGCTATCCCTACAGGTGAACTCCTAGCTACATAATACTTCCCTTAAATGGTGGTTCCTTTAGGCCATTTATATAAACCGTTCCAAGGTCATCTCTCGTTAAGCCTCTAGATGTTAATTAGACATTACTTGGAGAACTACCCCACTCATACACTATAGTCTATTAGGACCATTTAATACCTTATAAGAGAAAGGAAGACCCAAAGACTACTTAAAACCTAGTAGGGCGGGTTCCATGACTTTGTTCCAGAACCAAGGAGTAAATCTTAAGAACGGACCTAGTCCTAACCACTTAGTACCCTACCAAAGGTAGGTCAGTCACCTAATACCTTTCCCATGGGAGGCCTACTTCAGACACAAATATATACATATATATAGTGGACATCTCGCATTAAACTAACCACTTGTAGATGTTAGATTTGCCTAGCAGTTCCGGACAGGCTTCTACTTCAAGTTGGGCTTAACCTCGCATCTTAGTAAACTAATTATAATGGCCCATGACACCTAGACCTCTCACATTAACCAGTCTTACTTGTAGATGATGAATATGTTGATCGATTCCAGGCAGGCTTCTACTACGAGTAATGGTTAAGCTCATGTCTATGTGTTAATTATAATTAAAGACATTAACTCACACACATGCACACAAATTCCTATAGGGACATTCAAATTCTATTTCTTATTTAAACGTATTTAGTACACGCTTAATGCGCATTAATATTACGTTTAACTACGTTATAAACATATATAATAGATAGGCGTGAATTATGTGAACGAGAATAACGATCTAATCACGTTTGAATTTTTAATTCTAATAATCAAAATTAAAGTACACAAGTTAATTTCTCTATTAATTAACATGGTCCACATTTATATTCAAAAAATTTGATAAAAAAAGGAAATAACAACACATATGAATGAAACTTGCAACCTTAACTTGAATAGTTATTTAACTAATAGAAATATAGACAATGTGCAATAAATCCAAATACATATGCAAAAACCTTTTTTTTGGCGCTGCTTCACTTTTATATTGATATTGCATACAAACAGTTAAGATAATATATTATAATTAATGCGTACAAACCAATCTATCTGAAATAGACGTTTAAACCTATTAGTTTACAATATGTGAATCCTACGTTTTTAGCACACAAACAAATGTGAACGTTAAAATATGAATCAAGTGAATCACAACTAAAAATTAAGAATTTCACAACACCTTAAGCCAAAATTTCCAACATCTGAATAACACAAACCCAAATATATCATTTTTGATTGACCATTTCAGCCAAATATATCACTTTTGATTGACCATTTTAGCAATAAATAAAATATAGGATTTGAGGGTTTATAGCAACTTGTTTTCATTTAATCCAAATCCCATATAAGCATAATATTCCAAATCTTAACTACAAAAGACAGAAATTAGAAACTTATAGAGTTTACACTCACAGTGATTAGACAATGAAGAACAATAGGGTATGTATAGAATTAGAATTCGATTTAGGCTTCGAATTCTTGCTCCAATCCTTATATATATATATGAATCAAATGAATCGGAATCTTATATATATATAAACTATATTCTAGAACTTGAATTTATATTAATTTTAGAACAGAGATGATTGAATTGAGGTTATAGGAATAGAAGAGAATCCTAGCCTTATCTCTAGAATCAGCAATGGCAGAAGGGTAGTATGGAGGCGTAAATAGGAATGAGAATAGGTTATAGAGTGAGGCTAGGGAGTCATATTTATAGTTGCAAGTGTAAGTATAGACCATTGGATTATTTAGATTTAATCTGGACGGTCCACCTAATGCAAATAATATATACCTCCCTAACAAAACACACATCCCCCTCTACTCTACCCAAGAGGGCAGTCGACCCCCTTTAGGAGTCGAGAAAGGAGATTAATTATCCTGTAACAACGTTTTCTTATTAATTCTGAATTGGTTGCTTTGATTTATTTCCATATGTTGATTATCTTTTGTCCCCTTTTTATATGAATATATACATATAATTTCAGATTCACTTGAAATATTCTTTCATGCCAACTATTTTGACTTTCAAACCTTGAGTATTAATATTTATGCATAACTTATTTTATTAATATCTTTCATATATGGACTCCCTTTTTAGTAAATAAAATATGAAAATGGATCAGAATCTCACCACAAACGCAATAGCAATACTTTCGTGGACCAATTTTCGATTATCCAAAATTCTATTTTTAATTCATTGACTGATTATTGATTATTATCATCTATTTTAAATTAAATTACCTTATGTTTGTTTAAGGTTTATTTTATGGGGTGTTACATTCTCCCCTTATAAGAGATTGCGTCCCGAAATCTTTTAAAAGAGCGAAGAAACGGTTTCAGGACGAAGAACATAACTCGCTCTAAACAACCATGTTGTACACCTATGTTATTTTATAATCATCCATAAACATCCCTAACTCATAGTGATTATGCACTGCAAGCTTGCTAAAGTGAGCTCGGCCTTAGCATGTATGTGTAGTAAGTGATGTTATATGTATGCAAAACACCCTAATATGCATATAATTCTACATGAGTTCATAGTTCATTGGTGTTGTAACCATCTCCAACGATCCAATCTAGCAACCACAATGCAACCATAAACGGAAATCCGAGAGTAAATAATTACCCGAGAAAAGCTATGGACGAGTTTGCCCAATCTTCTACTTAGTTTCCTATGTGCTTTTCGCTGGGTTACCTCCCTACTGTACTTAAACAAGGTGAATAGGTTTGTTGCACATTCTTTTGATTTCGTTCTCCACAATCTTTGTGGTGGCACGGGGCACCCTATACTCTAATTCGAAGCTCCCTAAGTCCCCAATATCATGTAGCTCGAGTCTGACGATTGAATCATGAATGCATTTCCAAAGATAAGAAACATAGAAAATGTTATGGACCCCCGATAAGCGCTCGGGAGGATCCACACGATATGTCGGTTTCCCAACTCTATCTACGATCCTAAACTGCCCAATAAATCTGGGAGCAAACTTCCAAGTTTTCCAAACCGGACTATCTTCTTAAGAGGGGAAACTTTAACAAATACCAAATTTCCAACGCTAAATTCTTGTTCCTTCCTCCTCCTATCCGCGTATGACTCCTGCTGGTCCTGGGCAGCCTTCATCCTCTACCGGATCAAAGCAATATTCTCCATAGATTCTTGGAAAAGGTCTCGTCCGAGTAGAATCTTGTCGGTAGTTTTCCACCAACAAGTAGGAAATTTGCATTGCCACCCGTACAATGCCTTGTAAGGGGCCATACCTATGACGGCCCGCCCCGCACCAACCGACATTTACTCCAAAAGTGCGCTGTACACATGTCCAGTTAGCACGGGACGGTCGTCAGAAGAAAAGAAAGAAGACGAAAAAACAACAAAGAACCTGTAGAATGTCTCACAGTGCATAGGATAAAATATAATAACAACATACTTGACATAAAACAGGTGAGACAGTGCATAAGCTGAAAATAAACTAATATAGCAGCGGAAAATCCAAATACAGCTTATGATCCAAAGCCAACATTATTACAACTTTTCAAACTGTCTCTAAAAGCAAAAGCAAGATAAAGGAGGTACACTACTAATTTCCAAGTAGCGACCACCAACGACACAGGGAGAATATCTATATATCATACGTGGAAGCCTCCTGCTCGCCTCCGAATCAGCTACTCGCGCATCACTAGCTAACCTGCCTCTAGTCTGCTTGTGTGGGCACCCAGAGTAATAAGAAGAGACATAAAACTTTGGGTCAGACAAAAAGTCTGGTATGAGCGATAAGCATCTAAACAGAACAATAACAGGTATACTAAACCATACCTGAACCTGGACCTGCAACCAAAGAGTTAGCACTACATACTGTACAACACTCGAAGGTGCCATTAACAAATGGTGTAAAGAATACGGGGTGGGAGTGTGCATGTCATAGTGATGGCAAACAATCAAACATGGAAACCATCCTCACATCTCTCACTCAGTGCGTAAAGCATACGATATTCACCACTTCGATTACCTCAATACTTTGCTATGATCACCTTGCCCCATGAAGTCATAAATGGCTTCACTGCACTGATACATAGCCACTAGTCCTTCGCTATGTCCACTTGCCCCATGGAGTTATTCACCCCATCTACGCTGGCTCATAGCCTTACCAATCCTTTACTATGTCCACTTGCCCCATGGAGTTATTCACCCCATCTGCGCTGGCTCATAGTCTTACTACGATCACTTTGCCCCTCGAGTCATAATGACTCTACTGCACTGATAACGTAGTCTTGCTACCATCACCTTGCCCCTCGATTCATAGTGACTCTACTGCACTGATAAGTAGCCCATCATTCATTTTCAATGGTGAATCGAAGTTATGAACGTCGACAACTCCTTAGCACACGTCCCGCAGCAAAGCCCGACCATGAAGTGAACTCATTGGTTCCCAACTGGATCCTGAGCTCTAACTTCCATTTGGACTACCTTTGCATCTCGGGTTATTGGTCATCACCGGATCGGTTCGGATCTCCCCCTAACCATCGGATCGGTTCGGGTCTCCAGCACAAGCCTTCCCCTCTGCTCCGGATCGGATCGGGTTCTCCAGCATGCCACGGTTCGGATCGTCATCACCATCATCGGGTCGGGTCGGGTCTCCAGGCTCCATCGCCACAGATCAGTTCGGAGGTGGCTAAACAGATCGGGTCGGGGTCCTTCTGGCGATTCAGATCGGGGTACTATCCTCCAGACCAAGTACAACAATTTGTGCCCACCATCTTTGAACGGATCGGGTTGGAGCTGCTGCATGCCACGATAAGTGCAAGTGGATCGGAGTGTGAAGTGCGAGAGCGGATCGGGTCCTCCTAACCGATCCGATCCGGTTCGGGTGTCTTCCTGCACTTTTTCCAGCAAGCAATTTACGCCACTCGACGGCGTTTTCGACCATTCCAACTATTCTAATCAATCACAAAGCATACCATACAGTCATAGCAACATGTATAATCAACCACAAACACCAAAACAACAATATGATAGATAGGTTAAAATGGATCAAACCTAGCCAAAACCCCATATTTTCCCTTAAGCATGTTTAGGTGGAACTAATGATATGATTAGCAAAACTTAACCAAATTAACCCAAATTCATATCAGAGGTCTAAGACATCATTTCGAATTTTATAAATATTTTTCCAGAATTTTATCATGTTTAAATTCGCTAATTAACACTAATTACCCTTAATTAACCATAATTAGTGAGGAACTATGCAAATCACCCACCTTAGCCACAAATAAAACATCAAACTGAAATGATTCTCTTTTTGGGCGTGAATATCAATGCCAAATAGCAGCTCAAATCTTGATTTGGTGAAGATCTCCCTTGATTTGATGTTGCTAAGCTTAATCCTTGATTAGTAGGTGATTTGGAGGTGATTTAGAGGGTTGAGGCCATTTTTAGGGTTTCTAAGGGGTAAGTGGAGGCTAGAAAACTGAAATGGAATGAAACTCTAACTCTTTTTAGCCTCCCCATAACCCTAATCCCGAAATGGGTTATGGGCCCATTCACTAATCACCCTATTTGGCCTGGTTAAGTAGTTTTTCACCTCCCAAACCTTATTTCAGCCATATCTCCCAAACGGTAAGTCCGTTTCGCACATGTGACCACTCTACGGAAAGGTAAACCATCAAACATATCTAATAGAAGTGGTTTCAGGTCAAAATTCATTTCCAATCAAAAGTTATGGCCGAAACAAGATCAGCTAGGGGTAAAACGGTCATTTAAAAATCGGCAAAAATCATGAACATGGGAAATGATCTAATGGTCATTTCCCAAAGTTACATTACCATACGACTTCATATGGGAAAGAAATAAATATTCTACGATCCTCCGATGCGTTGAATGCGGGTTGTTACAATACCAATCGTTACTTAATAATTATTATTACATGGAAACTCTACCAAAGGAAAGTGCTGCTCCCAAGATCCCCCAGAGTCGATGATATAGGCTCTAAGCGGAACCTATAGAACTCTATTGAACCTCTCTGTCTAATCGTCGGTTTGTGGGTGATAGGTTGTACTCATACTCAGCGTTGTCCCTAAAGATGCTTGAAGGCTTCTCCAGAATACACTAGTGAACAGTGAGTCATTATCGCTAACTATACTAGTTGGAATCCCATGCAATTCAACTATCTCCTTAACATATAACCGAGCTAATAAAGTGGCGGACCTATTCTTCTTAATCGGGATAAAATGGGCGCTCTTCGTTAATCGATCTACTATGACCCAATTGGCTTCATTTCCCTCTTGACCTCTTGAAAGCCCATCAATAAAATCCATAGAAATATGTTCCCATTTCCAAGTGAGAATATCTACGGGTAGAAACAGTCCTCCGAGCGTTCCTTGCTCTGGCTTGACTTTTTGACAAATCAAACATCTCGTTACAAACCCTGCAACATCCTTCTTCATTCCTTCCCAATAAAAGCTTCTTCTCAAAACCCTAAATGTAACAACCCGGAAAATCCGAACCAATTTAAAAAATTTATTTTGGCTATTTCAGTGAATTTTGAATGGTTAGAATAATTTATTTTAAATAATAACGATTAAAAATTTATTTTAATCGAAGTTAGAGAGAATATATTTATTTTAATTTCAAAAGGAATTAGAAATAGCACGGTAGTTTGAAAAGTAAAACCTGAATTTGACTGAATGTACCAGATTCAAAATCTAAAGGATTTTAGTGAAACAAAAAATATCTAAATCTGCTTGAAAATATCTTTCCAACAAATCCGAAAAATTGAAATTTCATAGTCGAAATCAAAAGTTATGTCCAGTTGAATATTCAGAATGGTCGCTATAGTATTATTTATAGCCTTTATAAAAGGCCATTTTTCAAACGACCTCTGTTTTCGACGAAACCACTTTTGTCGGATCCGGAATGTCAAATTATTGCTAAGTTTAATTTCTAGAATTTTTGGAATTAATATGTGAGCGTGGCAAAAGAAAATGTGTTTTATCAATTTTGGTCAAATTTAATCGACTCGAAAATGGCCATTTTTCAAACGGTCTCCAAATTCGACGAAATTAATTTTGTTTGGACCGTATCGTCAAAACAAAGCCAGAAATGTTTTTTTGGAATTTTTAGAGTCCGTATGTGGCCCCGGTGAATTTAAATGTATGATTGAATTAATTAAATAAATGATTTAAATATTAAACTAAAGAATTCAGGCCACAAACAGTCATTTGGGCTGACAGGACCTAGCCCATTGAATCCAGAACGGGGGCTATTGGGTGGGATCAACTCCTGTTGGACTGAAATTGGATTTGTTTAGGACTTATAGATTTTTTTGTAAAATTTACAATTAAAATATTATAAATATTCACAAAGTCCATTGCAAAACCCTAATTTCATAACCAGAGTCGTCGCCCCCCTTTTATCCCATGGCTGAAATGCCCCTATCTTCTCTCCTCTAATTCTCTCAATCAACCACGAATTAGACCTCACTCCTTCAGACATTATCGAAGAGATTTTCTTGCTCTTCGATTCTATACGGTCGGATCATCATAAAGTGGCACGAACGCCGAGATACAGCACCCTAAACCCGACGAATTTCACCCGTCGCCGCCCCTTATAGTCGCCATCGTGACTGTCAAAGGTAGGACCCCCGGGTGTGCGTTATCCTCCACTCCGGCGTGGTGGTCTTGGATTGTCGCAAAGCTCTTCCATTCGACCGAATTTTGCAGACCTAGAAGTGACCAAAACCGCGAATACATCGGCATTGGTCAGTTAAGGAAGAAGAAGGTAGAAATATTATTTAATTATCTAAAACTAATTTATTTTGAATATTAACAATGTAATCTAATCATATCTCATTGTGACGGCAAGGAATTTCGCTCGGTCCGAACCAGTCGCTAAACCGATCAAGACCGTTCGAAATGCCCTATCGTTTGAGAACACGACAAAATAGAACGCATACAAAAGAACATTTCATTGTATAATTAAAACAATGCATCAGATTACAAGAATATACAGAGTATAAAAGAATATTACACAGAAATATCAGAGATTTAAATTACATTTAAATACATAGCAGCGGAAAATAATACGATACACAACTAGAAGAGATATACGGATACAAAGCTTTCCGGATATCGTTCCAGCTGTAAACCAGGATCCTGTGAATATAAATCTGCAAAAACCAAAACTACTAGCTGCCCGTGTCAAAATAAGGGCACCCAGAGTTTAGGTTAAAACAATAAACTCCAGGTCAGTCATGTGACTGGTGTGAGAACTAAAACAGTTAATCTTTGTTTTTAAAGTTAGGTAAATCAAGGGACCACGCCGTATAACACAGAACGGGTTTCCTCCCAAGAACACCAGTGCATAAAACAAACAGCGCAATGCTAAATAAAGAAAAATGAAGCTGTTATAAGACCCAGGTCCTATCACACAATGCAACGCAAGCCGGGGGATAGGGTTTTCCCTTATAACAGCCAAAGAATGCTTGATACGTTTAAAACAAATCATTTGATACTATTATAGTGCGTAGTGTATAAAACAACTTCAAATCATAAGTATCAATCATAGGCGGCATGAATGCCCCATCCCACTATGTCGCCATACTAGGCTCTACAAATAAAACCGCAGAATCACGTATTTGGAAATTGGGTTTCCATCTATGAACCGAGGCAAAAGATAGTCCTCAACCGATTCGAGACGCTCTAGCCCGCCCCTCAGGCAAGTACTCAGTCAAGCCTTTGGATCGTCAGGGCCGGTCCACCGATGTGGATTAAAATTCCTGAACACTACGTTTCCCCACCCTATGGGGTGTAAGTCTGGTCCGTCTGCCGACCAGAATGCATCGGCCGAAACCGATATAACCGAGGCGCCTCGCAACAGCAACAACCACATAAGTCAAACTCGTCAGGGCGTGTAAAACCACTGACGCCACTTCTAGCTAGAAAGAAACGCAAGTCCTCCCTGAGGTCCGTCTCCCGTTTTTGGTCCATACCGGGTGTGAAACTCGCGAAGTAAATGTTACACAAAGCTACGCCACAAAGGCCGTGCTTTGATCATCAACCACAAGACTTTGCTTTTCAACAGAAGCCTTGATCATTTGCCACTTAGGCATGCCACACAGGCAATTCACTCCATGCGTTTGATATCCTTCAGTATATAACCTCTGAGCTCGTACGTCTCAGAGAAGGGCGTTAAGCAAGAGAATAAATTCTCCGCCGCCAAACAGATATATATTTAATAGAAATCAATCACACGGACTAAAATCCCATGTCAGACACACAGTCCATTTACAAGTTCGTTCTGGGTCTGAACGAAACCGGAGGCACCTAGTACCCCGCATATCCATCGATCTCCAAGTACGTCTGGACGATCACCAACTGTTTCCATCTTCTTGGGTGTACAGCCCAATCAAGATCATCAGTTATCACCCAAACGACGTGAAGACTTCCGGTCTTCAACCACCGTCTTCATCTTCGACTTATCGTCGTATCAGTTATTCAGAATGGGATAAACCCGGCCTTTCCGAATAACTCGCGTATATTTTAAATAAGTGTTACACAAACACAACATACGCCTCATTCCAATTCATTAGTCACTAACCGTAAATTAATCAAGAGAATAATTCCCCAAATATTAACCCCGAAGGCCGAAACCAACATCAGATCAATATCCAGAAAACCATTTTGCTTGGCTAACCGACAGTTAGTTTCTAAATTTCACATTCATAGGGAAAGGTTCCCATTAATTTTATCCAAGATAAATCCTTTATATTTATTCTTTAATCTATCCTTTTGAATTTCGATTCAACTAATCGGGATTAACGAAACTTACCGAAGTAATCATTTGTTTTAATTTCCCAATCCCAACCTATTTATCCCATGAAGTAAAACTGGTAATGCTTCATATCTAACACCTCAGTGTTATCGGTAAATTCAATTACCATTTCACGTTCGAATCTAATTAAAGATTTAACTATCGCCTGGAGCAAAACTGGTGATACTCCATTCTCGACCATTTCAATCTAATTAAAGATTCAATAAAACTCCACTTAGTTTTAATCGTTAACTGGGTTAAAGAATCCGTGTCATTTAAAACACGATTCACGATAAACCCAAAGTCACATTCCATTAATTATCGGGTTAAAGAACGAGTGTTATTTTAAAACACTGTTCACGATAAACCCAAAAATCAATATCAATTCAATTCCAATTAAATATTATTTAATTGGTACACTTCATTAAATCTAAATAAAAAGATTTAATCTTTTCTCAACTGGGTTCAAGAACAGTGTTAATGAAGACACCATTCACGACAAACCCAAATCACATTTGATATTAAATACAAGGCTCTGAATAGAAAATATCCCGGCTTATATTCAATATCAAATTCTACGATTAACAAATGTCGTATTGGAAATAACGATATAAATATATATATCTTTCAAATTTCCATAACAACATCTGTATAATCCCGAATTCCAACATCGAAATATTCTGAAGACAATTTCGATTCAAACCCACTCCAATGCAATCATTGGAAATTCTGGTTATTTTTAAAACCCTTTTCAAATTCAATTTATTTATTTAAAAATAAATAGAATTACAATTCTAGTTCAAAACTAGTTTACTTCGATAAAAATCTATTTTTATCTTTTCAAATATGGAGTTTTTCATCCCAATTCTCCTCAAATCCTTCCTTATGATTTTACACAAATTATTGCTATTTTTAATAATTTTATCAAGGCCCGTACAGTCGATTTCCATCAACGGTCATCGAACTGCACTTACAGCGACCTTTTTCGAATTTGATTTGGACGTATCTCCAAATCCAACCGTTATATTTCAAATTTCTAACATTCGTTAGAAAGCTCTTTTCGATACGAACCCAACGGTTCCGGTTTTAGGAGAATCCGACGGTCGGATCTCCCGTAATGTCCGTTTGAAATAAATGGTCGAAATTCACGAACTGCCGCGGCGCGGCGCTTTCTATTCAGGCCATTATATTATATATATAATATATATAATATATACTTCGTCGATTTCTATTTAAAACGAATTATATAAATAGTTTAAAAATCGTTTTCAAAAGCAGTTTCAACTTTCTTTTCAATTCAAATCAAAATTGAATTCTTCTTTATAAATTCATTTTAAAATTCATTTCTATTCAATTCAAATTCGTTATATATTCAATTCATTTCGAAATCGTTATATATTCAATTCATTTCGAAATCGTTATATATTCAATTCATTTCGAAATCGTTATATATTCAATTCATTTCGAAATCGTTATATATTCAATTCATTTCGAAATCGTTATATATTCAATTCATTTCGAAATCGTTATATATTCAATTCATTTCGAAATCGTTATATATTCAATTCATTTCGAGATGAATAAAATCGATATAAATATCGTTCACGTCAAAATGGCGTCAAACTAATCAACACGGTTTCATAAATTTCTATTTTCAAACATTCTATTTCAAATATTTCTTTTTCAAAATAGTTGTTATTATCAAAATATTTCGTTCAACACATGACCAATCTCCATGGATGAGTACTGTCAACACATGAACCTTTATTTTATATTGATAAAGATGTAAATTTTATTATCAAAATATTTCGTTCAACACATGACCAATCTCAATGGATGAGTACTGTCAACACATGAACCTTTATTTTATATTGTTCTTTATTTTTCAAATTGGAATGAGGCCCAATCAATTACCATATAAAGTTAATTATATGGATTTTCATACATTACACACATATAATAGTATTGAAAAATAATCAACCATCAACCAAAGTGCACTACACTGTATAAGCATCAAATATAGATATCTAACGCTTATAACAGCCTGTCAATCGATCGATCGACATATTTAATCAATCAGGATGAGTGAACTTCAAATTTCATCCTAACACCCGTGTGGGGTTTCAAACAATCCAACACAGATTTTAGTTGTGCAGTTGGGCGATGTGTAAAATTTATCGACCCAATCAATGTCCTTCAAATAGGTGTACATAAACAAATCGTTCAGTTTGTAAATGAATATTTTATTTTATTCACTTCACGTTAAAAATTATATTTTTAACGATAAAAACATTTTATTCCAACATATGAATTTCTATTCAGTTCATTCTTTAAATAAAATGATATTTTTATTTTTCTAACTTATTTTTAGAAAATTTCGGCGGAATAACGGCACGATCCTAGAAACGGGACGAGGCCTAGCCTTATCCCCGGTCTAGTGAAGGCCCACGCCATTCACACATCAATCAATCCATTCATTTCACCAAACAATTCAATTTCAAATCAAATCATCTAACTAATCTATGCAACCAAACAAACAAGTCCATGGTCTGTGGACGATTGTGTCGGGTGCTACTAAGCACCGTCTGCATCCTAGTATATATATATATATATAACTAGAAAAGAAATTGAAGAGTGAGAAATTCTCACATATAGCTATCCAATCATCTTGACTCTTCTTTGATATAAATCTTCTTCGTTCTCGCCTTTTTGTCACCTTCGTTATCCGCTTTCACTACATATGTAAAAATCATATTTTTACTTCGCTATTCAATATATAAAAATCATATTTTTACTTTGCTGTTCAATATATAAAAATCACATTTTTAATTCGAAGTTCAATATATAAAAATCACATTTTTAATTCGAAGTTCAATATATAAAAATCACATTTTTAATTCGAAGTTCAATATATAAAAATCACATTTTTAATTCGAAGTTCAATATATAAAAATCACATTTTTAATTCGAAGTTCAATATATAAAAATCACATTTTTAATTCGAAGTTCAATATATAAAAATCACATTTTTAATTCGAAGTTCAATATATAAAAATCACATTTTTAATTCCTACTTCATTTTAAAAACAACGCTAATTTTATTTTAAAAACAATGCAATTTTTATTTTCAATGTCAAATCCTATAAAAACAATGTGAATTTATTTAAAACAATGTATAAAACTCACTGTATAACACGTTCAGTAAACAGCCGTAGTCTTCAAAGTTTGCCCCAAGGTGAAACCCGTTAGCTGCCCCCACAACCCAGTGATCGGACGGCGATCTGAAGCTTCCACGAGGACGACCTTCGAGAGGGCTTTCCAATGCCATCCCACCTGACCAGCTCGAGCTGCACTTGACGCCGGGGTCTGCCTGACAACGGCGACTGTAAGGAGCGACGGTTCGAGCTGGACGTTGGACAATGGGCGGCCAAACCCGCCTAGATCTGGAGCTCCCATGATTCCTCACCATTTTTGCGTTTGAAGTCCCTGAAACCATCACGCGAATCGGTCGAAGTTTGAGGAAGAAAGATGGAGCAAATCAGCCGTTTATTTTAATTTGGGGCGGCGCGATTCTGAGCCTAGGGTTAGGGTATTTTGGAGTATTTATATAATTTATATAATTATTTTATTCAATTAATAGTTTCTAATGAAATTTCGTACTCCGAACTCCAAATCGAACCCAACGGGTGTCGCCCCTAGCTAATTACCCCTATTCCGAACCCAATGGGATATGTATCGCAAGCTGATATGATCATTTGAATCAGTTTCCGTTGAAATTTACATTTAAATTACTATATTGAATTTTAAACGTACATTTCAAATTACCGGGGTCACATACTAACTCTAAAAATTCTATAAAAATATTTTCTAGCTTCGTATTGACGATACGGTCCTAACAAAACTAGTTTCGTCAAATTCTGAGACCGTTAGAAAAATGGCCAATTTCCAGTCGATTAAAATCAACTGAAACTGGTCAAACGCGTTTTCCTTTGCCACGCTCACATATTGATTCAGGAAAATTATGAAATTTGGAATCTAGAAATAATTTGACATCACGGACCCAACAAAAGTGATTTCGTCGAAATCCGAGGTCGTTTGCAAAATGGCTATTTTCAAGGGCCTGAATTTCATAGCGACTATTCAGAATTTTCAACTGGACATATCTTTTGATTCCCGCTATGAAATTTCGATTTCCCGCATTCGTTGGAAAGATATTATCAAATAGATCCTATTATTTTTGGTTTCACTAAAATCCGGATTGTTTTGCACCCGGTACATTCAATTGAAGTTTGAAATCGAATTATCGAACTACCGCGCCATTTTCAATTCAATTTATAAATATATATATATATTTATATTCTAACGACCACGCGCATAATATATACGTCGAATTCTATATTGAAAATAAATTTCTCGTTGATTTTATTTAAAATAATTCGTTTTAAATAATCAAAATTCGCTAAAATCGCTAAAATAAAAATTTTAAACTGGCCCAGATTTTCGGGTTGTTACACTCATTCACACTGACTCAGAATAACATGATTTTCGAAGTGTTATGATCGTAAGACAGAGATCTACGTTTCTAGACTGAAAAGAAGCAATTCTGAGCTGGTTGAATTTTGGGTCAAATTTGCAGATCTGAACTATTCAGATTTAGAAGAACTATGAGAAATCCTATTTTATTTTTATTATCATTTATTTTAAAATAATTAAAAAAAATCGTAATTGTATTCTCATTTATTAGCTGAATGTTTTGACATGCTATGTTACGTGAGTTGATTTGTATATGGTGTGTTAATATAGATCAGTTAATTTTGATATTTTGTTAATATAGATCTATATGTGATGTGTTAATTAGAGCAAATCTTTTTTGTTAATATTTTGTTGAATCATATATATTAAACTAAAATGGGGCACCATGTTTGTTTGTTGAATTGAATTAGAATTTTCAATTCAATGAAAATTTCAACTTTGTTTATTTTGTTGAATTGAATTAGAATTTTCAATTCAATGAAAATTTCAACTTTGTTAATTTTGTTGAATTGAATTAGAACTTTCAATTCAATATAAAAATATAATTTTGTTTATTTTGTTGAATTGAATTAGAACTTTTAATTCAATAAAAAATATCACTTTGTTTATTTTGTTGAATTGAATTGGATTTTGCAATCCAATTAAAATATCACCTTTTGTTAATGTTGGATTTAATTAGAATTTACAATCCAATAAAAATATTGATTTTGTTGTTATAATTAAACTTGCAACAAAAATGGACATTTGGGTAAATAGAAAAAATTAGTTAAACAAAAATTCTTATTTTGTTTATTGAACTTGTGACACCAGAAATGAAATTTATGTGAATAGAGAAAATGTTCATGTTTTTCTTAACAAAACAAGTCATTAAAATACACAATTTTAATGCTAAATAATAGAATAGATCAAAAATTTACATTTTAGATGTAAATAAAAGAATAGATTAAAAAGTTACATTTTTATTTACATTTTAGATGTAAATAAAAGAATAGATTAAAAAGTTACATTTTTATTTACATTTTAGATGTGAATAAAAGAATAGATCAAAAAGTTACATTTTTATTTACATTTTAGATGTAAATAAAAGAATAGATCAAAAAGTTACATTTTTATTTACATTTTAGATGTAAATAAAAGAATAGATTAAAAAGTTACATTTTTATCTACATTTAAGATGTAAATAAAAGATAGAATTTAAAAGTTACATTTTTATTTACATTTTAGTTGTAATAAAAATGATAGAATTAAAGGTTTCATTTTTATTGTCAAATTAGAGACAATAAAAAGAATAAAATCATAGTTAAATTTTTGTTGACATTTTAGATGTAATAAAAGGAATGGAATTAAAAGTGATAATTTTATCGTCAAATTAGAGATAATAAAAAGCATAGAATTAAAAGTGACATTTTGATTGACATTTTAGTTGTACTAAAAAGAGTAGATTTAAATGTTACATTTTGTAACACTCCACGTCCATTAATGTCACTCACAAAGGGAATGCATCAACTTTCATGGAGTATTATTGGTGTATACAACGGAATATAACAAGACAGATACATATATTGGTACTTGAAAATTTTAAAACATCTTTTATTGCCGCAGAGAAATAGTTTGGTTACAACAAAGTCAAAAACCAACAATAAAACCAAGTACACTTAATATCCATCTTGACAAATTGTTTTCTGAGTACATAAAGTAAAAAGCATAACCCCAACATAAGTAGCCATAAAAGAGATAAGCTGAACTTTACTTTCAGCAATCCAAGAACTTCCAAAAGAGAGAGAAAGAGATCCAAATCAAGCTCCACTAGCACTAGCCCCACCCTGAGAACCTGGGGGGAGGAAGAAAAGAGGCGAAAACAAAGGGGGTCAGACATAAAGTCTGGCGAGTCCAATAACTTTAACAATATAATTATTAAAGTAATTAGGATAAGGCATAAACTGGTAAAACAAGGAATGACTATGAAACAAATGGGCATGACAAAACCAACAAGAGGAATAAGATAACGTTAATTGCGTTCCTAATTACTATAGGATAATTACTCTACTGCACCAATACTAGTCACCCTAAAAGTTGATCCCGCCTACTGAACAAAATAATAATAATGGTAGTTTCGTGTACCCCTAGCTGTCTTCATAGGTGCCGCCTGCTACTATCTCCACTAGTTGTTCCCACTACCCTCCCCATTCTAATTACAACATTTATTCATAATATGGTAGTTGTACTTATAGCTGTCTTCATAGGTGCCGCCTGCTCCTATCTCCGCTAGTCGTACCGACTACCTTCCCCATTCGATCGGCTCCCTAACTCGTAGATACCCGTGCCGGTCCCACAGTGGGGTGTATCACTCCCCAAAGTGGCAACCCAATACCACTGAAGATGCACGGCTTATACCTACACGACGCAACAACGTCTTGCCTACCAGCCCAGGCCCACGCACGCACATGACCCCGTTGGACTTGCGTTGCCACCGCTAATCTGTTTTGACCTCTTACAATCAAACCCAGTAAGCGTGTCCCGTCCTCAATCTAGATCGAGCTCACTTAGGTACTAAATGGGTTACTGGTTGAAAAGGGTCCCCACACTTGACACAAGCTTTCCACCTATGCTTGGTCCCCACTAGGATTTCCCACTTAACCCCCTCTTATTCATGTCTTCTTACATGTTTCAACTTGGTTAAGTGTTTATAATTATATCCCACATGTCACCCATGTTACCCACTTATCAAATCAACATGTGTTATTGGTTAAGCATGTCTTAACCCTATCCTCTTATCAGATCAATATATATATATATATATATTATTGGTTAAGGTGGTCTTAACTCTATCCACTTATATATTAGTGGTTAAGTTGGTCTTAACCCTATCCACTTATATATTATTGGCTAAGTTGGTCTTAACCCTATACACTTATCAGATCAATATGTATTATTGGTTAAGTTTGTCTTAATCCTATCCACTTATCAGATTAATATATATTATTGGTTAAGCTGCTCTTAACCCTACCCACTTATCAAATTAATATATATTATTGGTTAAGCTGGTCTTAACCCTGCCTACTAATCAGATTATTGGTTAAGTTGGTCTTAACCCTATCCACTTATATATTATTGGTTATGTTGGTCTTAACCCTACCTACTTATCAGATTATTGGTTAAGCTGGTCTTGACCCTATCCACTTATATATTATTGGTTAAGCTGGTCTTAACCCGACCTACTTATCAGATTATTGGTTAAGCTGGTCTTAACCCTATCCACTTATCATGTTTTATGTATCGTATGACATGTTTTACTTAATTTATGATTAAGTACATCTTAGTTCACAGATACATTGGTTAAGAGAATAACTCCCTAAGTATTAACCCCGAAGACCGAAATCAACATCAGATTGGTACTCAGAGAATTACTCAACTTAACCAAACTTCTGTTTGTCATTCATATTCGTCTTTGATCAGCATTAATTAATTATTAATGCACATACCTCTCACATTAAGTCGATTGCATGTGGACGCTGGATATGCCGGGCGGTTCCGGACAGACTTCCACCACAAGCCTGACTTAACCTCATGTCTAAGCATCTTTTAACTATGCCTACGACCTCTCACATTAGACTGCCGTTTGTGGTTGCTGGATGTGCCTGGCGGGTCCGGGTAGTCTTATACCACAAACGAGTCTAACCTCGTATCTTAGGCATTTATTAAGCATTTAATTTATGCCTTTGACCTCTCACATTAGACAACCGTTTGTGGTTGTTGGATTTGCCGGGCGGGTCCGGGCAGTCTTATACCACAAACGAGTCTAACCTCGTGTCTTAGGCATTTATTATTAGACATTATTGTTCAATCCCAATTTGAATCAGTCAATAACTTCCAATTTTAATCCATGTCCATAATTATCACTTAAATTATGTCCAAAATTTTCAGGTATTAAATTATTCCAATTAATGTCTCAAATTAATTATATGTTTTTAAAGCCATTATATGCTAATTCACAATATTAATATTTAATATTTTCCCATTGCCCCCACGTCGTTCGTACGTTTAATATGAAATATGTTAGACCCGCAAATAGTCTAACTCATAAAAAGAAAAGAAACATCACAACTTGCATAACACATAAATTATATCTAACTTGCAAATAAGAATAGGCTAGCATGGATCAAAACTTACATGATTATAATTTATATAATCATAAATTTGCATAATCAATAACTTGCATAGGCAACAAGCATAATTTGCATAAACTACAAACTGGCATGGATCAAATTATATAAGATATGATTTACATAAATCTATACACATAAAGGTGAACTTGCATATATGAACATGGTTTTCGCATAAACTTGCATATGATCTACATACAAACTTGTACTAAACTTGCATATGCAATTTAGACATGTAAACTAAGACTCATATATGATTCGCATACAAACTTACATATAAACTAGCATATGATTCACATCCAAACTTATATATAAACTGATATCATAAAATGAATCAAGTTAAACATACGTGATTGGGCATATGAAATAGATCCACTAACATAAGTTAACAAAACTGTCATTGTTCACAAACAGATGATAAAAAATTAAGTAACGTCACATGATTCAACATGCATGTTCTCATAATCCATATTTTAACTCATCATAATTAGTTTATTAATTATTTTATGAAATAAATTGTACTCACTAAGAGCAGATTAGAGAAGAGAATAATTCGTTCGTCGTTTGTTCTACAATCTTGTCTCACAATTCCTTAGCTTTAAGAAGAAGATGAACTATTCCAACAGCATAAGAATGTCTTTCACTTATTTTAATTAGGATTGAGGCAGCATAGCATTGCAATGGTTTAGTGTGAAGAGAAAGTGAGGTTTGGGGGTGTTTAAATAGGTTAGGAGCCAAAGAATCTATCTAGAAAACAAGTCTAGGTGCAAAATCCCGAATCTGCCTCAGATCTGACAAAATCAGGGGAGGTCGACCCCCAGGTCGACCTGTATAGGAGAGGTCGACCACCTGGTCGACCTGGCCTGGGGCGGGAAAAATCCCGCCCAGCCCGCTTCTGTGTTTTCATTTGAATTTGAATTCGAGCTGTTTTAATTTAATTAAATCCCTGAAACTTCTGAAGGCCATAACTTCCTCATACGAAGTCCGATTTACGAAAACTTGGACTCTATTCCAAGCAGAATTCCGAGACAAATGCAATGGCGTAACCCATTTCCCTTAATTATTCTCCTAAAAATTAAGTGTTCTTAAATTTGTTAATTTTAATATTTAAAATTACGGGGTGTTACATTCTCCCCTCCTTAAAGGGTTTCACCCCCGAAATCTCCAAGTTAAGGAGAATGTATATCCTCACATATAATCATCCATCTACCCAATCATCAAACACAGGCATCCATTGTCCTTAAAAGACTTCTAATGCCGTATGAGCATATGCAAAAAGTGTGTGTATATGTTCCATATCTAATGCAAAATCAAGCGGTCTACTGATTCAGTTGACCTCCTTAATGCGAACCATGATAGTGCCATGCGTCCATTATGTATGCAAAAGAATCCTAATGATACATATTATTTATACATGCGTGCACTACCATTCATCTAAATACAACATCCATATGATAACACAACTATTATACATCCATTAATTTAAATATGCACATATATTTATATGCAATATGAAAGTGATTGAGCTGATCTAGTGCCTAATGTGTGTGTACATGCATCCACGAGCAACCACTAGCAAACACTTGCATCCACTTGCATCCACCAAACATAACATGTCTCTAACACATGTTTACAACCATAAGGTTTTTCCTAACTAAAGATCGAAGATATAATCGCGAAGACATACTAAACGATAGGACAAGTATAAACAAAGCGGTAGAAAAAGGAGAAGTTAAAAACATACCCTCAAAAAGGAAAGGGTATAGCGTATGCATCTTGTCTTCCGTTTCCCAAGTCGCGTCTCCTTGATCATCTCCCCATTGCACTTTGACCAACTTGATCTCTCTGTTGCTTAGCTTTAATACCTCCGACCCAAGGATGCATGTAGGAGCTCGTCTAATCGTGGCATCTCACTCTACTTCCATTTCTTTAAGCGTGCTCGGCTCCACCACTTCCGCTGTATCATGTAAACACTTACGCAAATGCGAAACGTGAAACACGTCATGAATACCATTGAGCTCGTTGCCTCTTCTCATGTCCCTCCAAAATCTAGGATACATAACCTCAAAAGATATTCAAGGATTCTATTCACCCCTTTCTGTCCGTCCATCCGTCTTTGGATGATAAGCGATACTCGTACTTGCCGCCTTTTGCATATCACCTTTTCCTCTTGCAGTGAAAACTGCTCCAAGCCCTGTCCCGCAAGCACTGGTATACACTGTGAATGGCTTACTTCCATCCGGAAAAACTAAAATTGGAGCTATCGTCAAAGCCCTATTCAAATGATAGAAAGCATCGTCATAGTCAACATCCCAAGCAAAAGTCAAGTTCTTCTTCATTAACCAAGTAAGTGGGGCTGATATCTTCGCGAAGTCCTTAATGAACTTCCTATAATAGCCCGCCATCCCTAAAAAGCTTCTTACTTCTGTTGCCTTTTTAGGAATCTTCCAATCTTGGATTTCCACTACCTTTGCAGGATCCACAGCTATCCCATCCTTAGAGACCACGTGTCCTAAGAACCTCACTTCTTTTCTCCAAAAAATGGCATTCGGAGAACTTAGCTTTGAGTTGATGCGTTCATAGGGTCTCTAATACTTCCCTAAGATGTAGGGCATGCTCTTTCTTGCTTCTAGAGAAAATCAAGATATCGTCCACAAAAACTACCACAAACTTGTTTAGAAACTCCCTAAACACCCTACTCATTAAGTCAACGAAGTATGCGGGTGCATTCTTCAAACCAAAAGGCATGACGAGCCACTCGAAGAAACCGTCAGGAGTTCTAAATGCAATCTTATCTATGCTGTCTTCAACCACTCTTAGCTGATGAAATCCTATAGCTAAATCCAGCTGCAAGAAAACCGAAGCACCAACAAACTGATCGAATAAATCATCCATCCTCAGCAATGGGTGTTTGTTCTTCTTTGTGAGCTTATTCAGCTCTTAATAGTCCATGCACAAACTATGTGAACCATCAGCCTTTGTAGCAAAAACAACTGGAGCACCCTATTTCGAATTGTTGCTTCTTATGAACCCCTTCTCAAGCAACTCCTTTACTTGCTTACTGAGTTCTCTTCTCTCTCTCGGAGCCATGTGGCGCACCGGTAATGCAACTGGATTTTCATTATCTACAAGGTATATACGAAAGTCTATCTTGAGCCTCGGGGGTAAACCCCGAACTTTGTGAAGACCCGTAACTTCCCCGTAAAGGAAAGCGACGGATAGTTCGAGAACAAGCCACAACAGAACGCATACAGAAGAACATTTCATTGTATATAACAACAACGCATCAGATTACAAGAATATACAGAGTATAAATGAATATTACACAGAAATATCAGAGATTTAAATTACATTCAAATACATAGCAGCGGAAAATAATACAATACACAACTAGAAAGAGATATACGGATACAAAGCTTTCCGGATATCGTTCCAGCTGTAAACCAGGATCCTGTGAATATAAATCTGCAAAACCAAAACTACTAGCTGCCCGTGTCAAAATAAGGGCACCCAGAGTTTAGGTTAAAACAATAAACTCCAGGTCAGTCATGTGACTGGTGTGAGAACTAAAACAGTTATTAATCTTTATTTTTAAAGTTAGGTAAATCAAGGGACCACGCCGTATAACACGGAACGGGTTTCCTCCCAAGAATACCAGTGCATAAAACAACAGCGCAATGCTAAATAAAGAAAAATGCAACTGTTATAAGACCCAGGTCCCATCACACAATGAAACGCAGTCGAGGATAGGGTTTTCCCTTATAACAGCCAAAGAATGCTTGATACGTTTAAAACAAATCATTTGATACTATTATAAGTGCATAGTGTATAAAACACTTCAAATCATAAGTATCAATCATAGGCGGCATGAATGCCCCATACCACTATGTCGCCATATATAGGTTATACAATCAAAATCGCAAAGTCACGTATTTGGAAATTGGATTTCCATCTATGAACCGAGGCTAGGGGCAAGATCCTCTACCGATTCGAGACTGCCTAGCCCGAGTCTCAGGCAAGCGCGCAGGCAAGCCTTGGAGCGACAGGGCCGGTCCACCGACGTGGATTATTATACCTGAGCACTACGTTTCGCCGCCCTTTGGGGCGTAAGCGAGCCAACGAATGACTCCATCGGACCCGGATCGTCCGATCTAACCGAGGCGCCTCGCAACAGCAACAACCACATAAGTCAAACTCGTCAGGGCGTGTAAAACCACTGACGCCACTTCTAGCTAGGAGGAAACGCAGGCCCTCCCTGAGGTCCGTCTCCCGTTTTTGGTTCATACCGGGTGTGAAACACGCGAGGTAAACGTTACACAAAGCTATGCCACAAAGGCCGTGCTTTGATCATCACCACAAGACTTTGCTTTTCAACAGAAGCCTTGATCATTTGCATCTTAGCATGCCACACAGGCAAACCATCCTATGCAACCGATATCAGTCACACAGAATGAAATCCGATGTCAGACACACAGTCCATTTACAAGTCCGTCCTGGGTCTGAACGAAACCGGAGGCACCTAGTACCCCGCATATCCATCGATCTCCAAGTACGTCTGGACGATCACCAACTGTTTCCATCTTCTTGGGTGTACAGCCCAATCAAGATCATCAGTTATCACCCAAACGACGTGAAGACTTCCGGTCTTCGACCACCGTCTTCATCTTCGACACCACGTCGAATCAGTTATTCAGAATGGGATAAACCCGGTCTTTCTGAATAACTCGCGTATATTTTATAAAAGTGTTACACAAACACAACATACGCCTCATTCCAATTCATTAGTCACTAACCGTAAATTAATCAAGAGAATAATTCCCCAAATATTAACCCCGAAGGCCGAAACCAACATCAGATCAATATCCAGAAAACCCTTCTGCTTGGCTAACCGACAGTTAGTTTCTAAATTTCACATTCATAGGGAAAGGTTCCCATTAATTTTATCCAAGATAAATTCCTTGAATTTATTCTTAAATCTATTTTTGAATATCAATTCAAACTAGTCGGGATTAACGAAACTTACCGAAGTAATCACTTGTTTTAATTCCCCAATCCCAACCTATTCATCCCATGAAGTAAAACTGGTAATACTTCATATCTAACACCACAGTGTTATCGGTAAATTCAATTACCATTTCACGTTCAAATCTAATTAAAGATTTAACTATCGCCTGGAGCAAAACTGGTGATACTCCATTTTCGATCATTTCAATCTAATTAAAGATTCATTAAAACTCCACTTAGTTTTAATCGTTGACTGGGTTAAAGAATCAGTGTCATTTAAAAACACGGTTCACGATAAACCCAAAATCACATTCATTAATCATCGGGTTAAAGAACGAGTGTTATTTAAAACACTGTTCACGATAAACCCAAAAATCAATATCAATTCAATTCCAATTAAATATTATTTAATTGGTACACTTCATTAAATCTAAATAAAAAGATTTAATCTTTTCTCAACTGGGTTCAAGAATAGTGTTAGTGAAGACACCATTCACGACAAACCCAAATCACATTCGATATTCAATACAAGGCTCTGAATAGAAAATATATCGGCTTATATTCAATATCTAATTCTACGACTAACAAATGTCGTATTGGAAATAACGATATAAATATATATCTTTCAAATTTCCATAACACCACTTGTATAATCACGAATTCCAACATCGAAATATTCCGAAGACAATTTCGATTCAAATCCACCCCAATGCAATCATTGGATATTCTGGTTATTTTCAAAACCCTTTTCGAATTCAATTTATTTATTTAAAAATAAATAGAATTATAATTCTAGTTCAAAACTAGTTCATTTCGATAAAAATCTATTTTTATCTTTTCAAATATGGAGTTTTTCATCCCAATTCTTTCTAAATCATTTCTTATGATTTTACACAAATTATTACTATTTTTAATAATTTTATCAAGGCCCGTACGGTCGATTTCCAACAATGGCCATCGAACTGCACTTATAGCGACCTTTTACGAATTTGATTTGGACGTATCTCCAAATCCAACCGTTAGATTTCAAATTTCTAACCTTCTTTAGAAAGCTCTTTTCGATACGAACCCAACGGTTCCGGTTTTAGGAGAATCCGACGGTCGGATCTCCCGTAATGTCCGTTTGAAATAAATGGTCGAAATTCGCGAACTGCCGCGGCGCGTTCTATTCAGGCCATTATATTATATATATAATATATATAATATATATTTCGTCGATTTCTATTTAAAACGAATTATATAAATAGTTTTAAATTCGTTTCAAATTCTATTTCAACTTCTATTTCAATTCAAAGCAAAATTGAATTCTTCTTTATAAATTCGTTTAAAAATTCATTTCTATTCAATTCGAATTTCAATTCAATTTGAATTCATTTCAATTCGCTTTCTATTCCATTCGAATTCGTTTTCAATTCAATTCATTTCGAAATCGTTTTCAATTCAATTCATTTCGAAATCGTTTTCAATTCATTTTGAATTCGTTTTCAATTCAATTCATTTCGAAATCGTTTTCAATTCAATTCATTTCGAAATCGTTTTCAATTCAATTCATTTCGAAATCGTTTTCAATTCATTTTGAATTCGTTTTCAATTCAATTCATTTCGAAATCGTTTTCAATTCATTTTGAAATCGTTTTCAATTCATTTTGAATTCGTTTTCAATTCAATTCATTTTGAATTCGTTTTCAATTCAATTCATTTCGAAATCGTTTTCAATTCAATTCATTTCGAAATCGTTTTAAAATCGATATAAATATCGTTCACGTCAAAATGGCGTCAATCTAATCAATACGGCTTCATAAATTTCTATTTTCAAATATTCTATTTCAAATATTTCTATTTCAAATATTTCTATTTCTAAACTGGAATGAGGCCCAATCGATTACCATATAAAATTAATTATATGGATTTTCATACAACACATGTATATAATAGCATTGAAAAATAATCAACCATCAACCAAAGTGCACTACACTGTATAAGCATCAAATAAAGATATCTAACGCTTATAACAGCATGTAAATCAATCGATCGACATATTTAATCAATCAGGATGAGTGAACTTCAAATTTCATCCTAACACCCGTGTGGGGTTTCAAACAATCAAACAACTATTTTATTCGTGCAGTTGGGCGATGTGTAAAATTTATCGTCCCAATCAATGTCATTCAAATAAGTGTACATAAACAAACCATCTGGTTTGTAAATGAATATTTATTTATTCACTTCACTATTTTCATATTCACGTTAAAAATTATATTTTTAACGATAAAACATTTTATTTCAACCTATGAATTTCTATTCAATTCATTTATTCAATAAAATGATATTTTTATTTTTCTAACATGTTTTAGAAAATTTCGGCGGCATAACGGCACGATACCAGAAACGGGACAAGGCCTAGCCTTATCCCCGGTCTAGTGAAGGCCCACGCCATTCACATATCAATTTTAATCAATTTCCAATTCAACCAATCAATCAAATCCAAATCAAATAATCTAACCAACTACACAACCAAACAAACAAGTCCATGGTATGTGGACGGGTGTCGGGTGCTTCTAATAAGCACCGTCTGCATCCTAGTATATATATATAACTAGAAAATAAATTTGAAAGGTGAGAAATTCTCACATATAGCTATCCTAGCTCCACGGCACTTCAATGATAGAAATCTTCTTCTTTATCGCCTCTTCGTCATCTTCATTGCCCGTAGTCACTATATATATAAAAATCGAATTTTTACTTCAAAGTTCAATATATAAAAATCATATTTTTATTGCGAAGTTCAATATATAAAAATCATATTTTTATTGCGAAGTTCAATATATAAAAATCATATTTTTATCGCGAAGTTCAATATATAAAAATCATATTTTTATCGCGAAGTTCAATATATAAAAATCATATTTTTATTACTTCTATTCAATAAAAATTCCGCCTTTTCTATTTTAAAGTTTAAACCTTTTAAAAATAAAATCAGTTTTAAAATTCCCTTTAAATCAGTTTTAAAATTCCCTTTAAATCAGTTTTAAAATTCCCTTTAAATCAGTTTTAAAATTCCCTTTAAATCAGTTTTAAAATTCCCTTTAAATCAGTTTTAAAATTCCCTTTAAATCAGTTTTAAACTTCCCTTTAAATCAGTTTTAAAATTCCCTTTAAATCAGTTTTAAAATTCCCTTTAAATCAGTTTTAAACTTCCCTTTAAATCAGTTTTAAACTTTAAATATAAAACAGAAATCAGTTTTTTAACTTTAAACAAAAATCAGTTTTTAACTTTAAACAAAAATCAGTTTTTAATCTTTTAATAAAAATCAGTAATCAAATATTAATAATAAATAAAAACGAAAACTTACTTAGGGGGGGCTGTCTTCGTCGAGGCATTGCAGGTCGGAGGGGCGGTCTTGGTGAGGTGGCGCTCGATGGTGGCGGGGTTTGCTGCGCGTCAGGCAGAGGGTCGGGCGGAGGGGTCCTTGCAGTGGTGGCAGCTGGCCATTCGCGGTGGAGGGGTGGTAGGGTTTTGTGGAGGCTCGGTTATGGGGTTAGAACGGAGAAGAGGAGGGGTCTGGCGAAGGGCGACGTGGCTGGGGAGCTCACCAGAGGCGGGGCGGCGGATCACCAGGCGCGGTGGACCTCCGACGTCGGGGATAGGAGCATCGACGAGACCCTTGGCGCGAGCGTTTTTTTTTTTTCTTTCTTCAGATCTGAAAATCGATTGAAAAATAAAAGGGGGGGGCCAGAGGAATTTAAGGGGAGGAAGGTATATTTTTATTTTTCGCCAAAAAAGCAACTTTTATTTTCGACCTCAAAACGAGGCCCACCACCTGTCGCCTATAGCGTTTCACCCCTATTCTGAACCCAATGGGATATGTATCGTTGGCTGAATCGATCGTTTGAATCAGCTTCCGTTGAATTTACATTTAAATCACTATATTGAATTTTAAACGTACATTTCAAATTACCGGGGTCACATACGAACACGAAAAATATTTTCTAGCTTCGTATTGACGATACGGTCCTAACAAAACTAGTTTCATCGAATTCTGAGACCGTTTGAAAAATGGCCAATTTCCAGTCGATTAAAATCAACTGAAACTGGTCAAACGCGTTTTCCTTTGCCACGCTCACATATTGATTCGAAAAATTATGAAATTTGAAACCTAGCAATAACTTTACATCACGGACCCAACAAAACTTGTTTCGTCGAAATCCGAGGTCATTTGCAAAATGTCCATTTTTAAGGGCCTGAATTCCATAGCGACTATTCAGAATTTTCAACTGGACATATCTTTTGATTCCCGATATGAAATCTTGATTTTTCTAATTCGTTGGAAAGATATTCACAATTAGATCCCATTATTTTTGGTTTCACTAAAATCCGGATTATTTTGCACCCGGTACATTCAATTGAAGTTTGAAATCGAATTATCGAACTACCGCGCCATTTTCAATTCTATTTATAATTATATATAAACATTTATATTCAAACGACGACGCGTACAATATATACGTTCGAATTCTATTCAAAATAAATTTCACGTCGATATTATTTAAAATAATCTATTTTAAATATTCAAAATTCGCTAAAATTGCCAAAATAAAAATTTTAAACTGGCCCAGATTTTCCGGGTTGTTACAATCTCCCCCACTTAAAACTTTTCGTCCCCGAAAAGGAACAAAGTCGAAAGTGGTTTGATTAATAAGCTCTACGATCGATCAGGCTTCCATTCTCCAACTCTTTAGTTTCTGAGAATTTTCAAAATTTCAAAAATTTGGCTAACACCCTAATTTTTTGAAAAATTTCGCCATAACCTCCCCTGCACCGGGAGCATCGGGGATTTTCAAATAGCTTCCCCGGTCCTTCAGATCTCAAAAAGAAAAAGAAAAAGCCAAGCGGCTAGCCAATAGGCTCACAAAATCATCATCACCCAAACAAAACAGGAAATTATGTAGTAAACATGTACCTATTTGTCGGGCAAACAAATTTTATTCTCTGCTCTAGCCTCCTTGCTATGACCTGTTCAATGATATACATGTATATGCAAGCAAACGCAACCAATTTTCGATATAATTCAATATTTGATCAAATTAGGCATAATGACTAAAAATTAGCAAACAAATGAACAAACAACACAAACATCAATCAATTAGTGAATTAGAGTTTCAAATTCATAATTTTGATACATATACAAAAATCATGTTTTTGATGCCAATCACAACAATAGGCCCTATCTAATTTTTGGTTCTCACACCAGTCTAATGGAAATATATAGATATCACACCTTCGTTACTCGAACATGAATACTAATGACGACTAGTCAATCATCAGAATCATCTTCGGGCCACTAGAGTATGATTCTATATCTATCCAGTATATTAAAACTTCGAATACACGCGGATCAGACGTATACGCAAAATCTATATATACTGGACTGTCCAACTCAATATAAATAGATAATCAAATACGAATAATTGATTTAAATTTTCAAAACAAAAATTGTTTTCATTTGAAAAATATACTCTTCACACTCGTTCTAGGATACTACTGATCCTATCTCTAACGAGTCATTCTCATTGGATATTACTAATCCAATATCTGATGAATTCTTTCGTAGGGTTCTAATGTGTCTTGTTCTCTGAGCTTTGTAAACCAAAGCTCTGATACCAACTGTGAAGACCCGTAACTTCCCCGTAAAGGAAAGCGACGGATAGTTCGAGAACAAGCCACAACAGAACGCATACAGAAGAACATTTCATTGTATATAACAACAACGCATCAGATTACAAGAATATACAGAGTATAAATGAATATTACACAGAAATATCAGAGATTTAAATTACATTCAAATACATAGCAGCGGAAAATAATACAATACACAACTAGAAAGAGATATACGGATACAAAGCTTTCCGGATATCGTTCCAGCTGTAAACCAGGATCCTGTGAATATAAATCTGCAAAACCAAAACTACTAGCTGCCCGTGTCAAAATAAGGGCACCCAGAGTTTAGGTTAAAACAATAAACTCCAGGTCAGTCATGTGACTGGTGTGAGAACTAAAACAGTTATTAATCTTTATTTTTAAAGTTAGGTAAATCAAGGGACCACGCCGTATAACACGGAACGGGTTTCCTCCCAAGAATACCAGTGCATAAAACAACAGCGCAATGCTAAATAAAGAAAAATGCAGCTGTTATAAGACCCAGGTCCCATCACACAATGAAACGCAGTCGAGGATAGGGTTTTCCCTTATAACAGCCAAAGAATGCTTGATACGTTTAAAACAAATCATTTGATACTATTATAAGTGCATAGTGTATAAAACACTTCAAATCATAAGTATCAATCATAGGCGGCATGAATGCCCCATACCACTATGTCGCCATATATAGGTTATACAATCAAAATCGCAAAGTCACATATTTGGAAATTGGATTTCCATCTATGAACCGAGGCTAGGGGCAAGATCCTCTACCGATTCGAGACTGCCTAGCCCGAGTCTCAGGCAAGCGCGCAGGCAAGCCTTGGAGCGACAGGGCCGGTCCACCGACGTGGATTATTATACCTGAGCACTACGTTTCGCCGCCCTTTGGGGCGTAAGCGAGCCAACGAATGACTCCATCGGACCCGGATCGTCCGATCTAACCGAGGCGCCTCGCAACAGCAACAACCACATAAGTCAAACTCGTCAGGGCGTGTAAAACCACTGACGCCACTTCTAGCTAGGAGGAAACGCAGGCCCTCCCTGAGGTCCGTCTCCCGTTTTTGGTTCATACCGGGTGTGAAACACGCGAGGTAAACGTTACACAAAGCTATGCCACAAAGGCCGTGCTTTGATCATCACCACAAGACTTTGCTTTTCAACAGAAGCCTTGATCATTTGCATCTTAGCATGCCACACAGGCAAACCATCCTATGCAACCGATATCAGTCACACAGAATGAAATCCGATGTCAGACACACAGTCCATTTACAAGTCCGTCCTGGGTCTGAACGAAACCGGAGGCACCTAGTACCCCGCATATCCATCGATCTCCAAGTACGTCTGGACGATCACCAACTGTTTCCATCTTCTTGGGTGTACAGCCCAATCAAGATCATCAGTTATCACCCAAACGACGTGAAGACTTCCGGTCTTCGACCACCGTCTTCATCTTCGACACCACGTCGAATCAGTTATTCAGAATGGGATAAACCCGGTCTTTCTGAATAACTCGCGTATATTTTATAAAAGTGTTACACAAACACAACATATGCCTCATTCCAATTCATTAGTCACTAACCGTAAATTAATCAAGAGAATAATTCCCCAAATATTAACCCCGAAGGCCGAAACCAACATCAGATCAATATCCAGAAAACCCTTCTGCTTGGCTAACCGACAGTTAATTTCTAAATTTCACATTCATAGGGAAAGGTTCCCATTAATTTTATCCAAGATAAATTCCTTGAATTTATTCTTAAATCTATTTTTGAATATCAATTCAAACTAGTCGGGATTAACGAAACTTACCGAAGTAATCACTTGTTTTAATTCCCCAATCCCAACCTATTCATCCCATGAAGTAAAACTGGTAATACTTCATATCTAACACCACAGTGTTATCGGTAAATTCAATTACCATTTCACGTTCAAATCTAATTAAAGATTTAACTATCGCCTGGAGCAAAACTGGTGATACTCCATTTTCGATCATTTCAATCTAATTAAAGATTCATTAAAACTCCACTTAGTTTTAATCGTTGACTGGGTTAAAGAATCAGTGTCATTTAAAAACACGGTTCACGATAAACCCAAAATCACATTCATTAATCATCGGGTTAAAGAACGAGTGTTATTTAAAACACTGTTCACGATAAACCCAAAAATCAATATCAATTCAATTCCAATTAAATATTATTTAATTGGTACACTTCATTAAAGCTAAATAAAAAGATTTAATCTTTTCTCAACTGGGTTCAAGAATAGTGTTAGTGAAGACACCATTCACGACAAACCCAAATCACATTCGATATTCAATACAAGGCTCTGAATAGAAAATATATCGGCTTATATTCAATATCGAATTCTACGACTAACAAATGTCGTATTGGAAATAACGATATAAACATATATCTTTCAAATTTCCATAACACCACTTGTATAATCACGAATTCCAACATCGAAATATTCCGAAGACAATTTCGATTCAAATCCACCCCAATGCAATCATTGGATATTCTGGTTATTTTCAAAACCCTTTTCGAATTCAATTTATTTATTTAAAAATAAATAGAATTATAATTCTAGTTCAAAACTAGTTCATTTCGATAAAAATCTATTTTTATCTTTTCAAATATGGAGTTTTTCATCCCAATTCTTTCTAAATCATTTCTTATGATTTTACACAAATTATTACTATTTTTAATAATTTTATCAAGGCCCGTACGGTCGATTTCCAACAATGGCCATCGAACTGCACTTATAGCGACCTTTTACGAATTTGATTTGGACGTATCTCCAAATCCAACCGTTAGATTTCAAATTTCTAACCTTCTTTAGAAAGCTCTTTTCGATACGAACCCAACGGTTCCGGTTTTAGGAGAATCCGACGGTCGGATCTCCCGTAATGTCCGTTTGAAATAAATGGTCGAAATTCGAGAACTGCCGCGGCGCGTTCTATTCAGGCCATTATATTATATATATTATATATTTCGTCGATTTCTATTTAAAACGAATTATATAAATAGTTTTAAATTCGTTTCAAATTCTATTTCAACTTCTATTTCAATTCAAAGCAAAATTGAATTCTTCTTTATAAATTCGTTTAAAAATTCATTTCTATTCAATTCGAATTTCAATTCAATTTGAATTCATTTCAATTCGCTTTCTATTCCATTCGAATTCGTTTTCAATTCAATTCATTTCGAAATCGTTTTCAATTCAATTCATTTCGAAATCGTTTTCAATTCATTTTGAATTCGTTTTCAATTCAATTCATTTCGAAATCGTTTTCAATTCAATTCATTTCGAAATCGTTTTCAATTCAATTCATTTCGAAATCGTTTTCAATTCATTTTGAATTCGTTTTCAATTCAATTCATTTCGAAATCGTTTTCAATTCATTTTGAAATCGTTTTCAATTCATTTTGAATTCGTTTTCAATTCAATTCATTTTGAATTCGTTTTCAATTCAATTCATTTCGAAATCGTTTTCAATTCAATTCATTTCGAAATCGTTTTAAAATCGATATAAATATCGTTCACGTCAAAATGGCGTCAATCTAATCAATACGGCTTCATAAATTTCTATTTTCAAATATTCTATTTCAAATATTTCTATTTCAAATATTTCTATTTCTAAACTGGAATGAGGCCCAATCGATTACCATATAAAATTAATTATATGGATTTTCATACAACACATGTATATAATAGCATTGAAAAATAATCAACCATCAACCAAAGTGCACTACACTGTATAAGCATCAAATAAAGATATCTAACGCTTATAACAGCATGTAAATCAATCGATCGACATATTTAATCAATCAGGATGAGTGAACTTCAAATTTCATCCTAACACCCGTGTGGGGTTTCAAACAATCAAACAACTATTTTATTCGTGCAGTTGGGCGATGTGTAAAATTTACCGTCCCAATCAATGTCATTCAAATAAGTGTACATAAACAAACCATCTGGTTTGTAAATGAATATTTATTTATTCACTTCACTATTTTCATATTCACGTTAAAAATTATATTTTTAACGATAAAACATTTTATTTCAACCTATGAATTTCTATTCAATTCATTTATTCAATAAAATGATATTTTTATTTTTCTAACATGTTTTAGAAAATTTCGGCGGCATAACGGCACGATACCAGAAACGGGACAAGGCCTAGCCTTATCCCCGGTCTAGTGAAGGCCCACGCCATTCACATATCAATTTTAATCAATTTCCAATTCAACCAATCAATCAAATCCAAATCAAATAATCTAACCAACTACACAACCAAACAAACAAGTCCATGGTATGTGGACGGGTGTCGGGTGCTTCTAATAAGCACCGTCTGCATCCTAGTATATATATATAACTAGAAAATAAATTTGAAAGGTGAGAAATTCTCACATATAGCTATCCTAGCTCCACGGCACTTCAATGATAGAAATCTTCTTCTTTATCGCCTCTTCGTCATCTTCATTGCCCGTAGTCACTATATATATAAAAATCGAATTTTTACTTCAAAGTTCAATATATAAAAATCATATTTTTATTGCGAAGTTCAATATATAAAAATCATATTTTTATTGCGAAGTTCAATATATAAAAATCATATTTTTATCGCGAAGTTCAATATATAAAAATCATATTTTTATCGCGAAGTTCAATATATAAAAATCATATTTTTATTACTTCTATTCAATAAAAATTCCGCCTTTTCTATTTTAAAGTTTAAACCTTTTAAAAATAAAATCAGTTTTAAAATTCCCTTTAAATCAGTTTTAAAATTCCCTTTAAATCAGTTTTAAAATTCCCTTTAAATCAGTTTTAAAATTCCCTTTAAATCAGTTTTAAAATTCCCTTTAAATCAGTTTTAAAATTCCCTTTAAATCAGTTTTAAAATTCCCTTTAAATCAGTTTTAAACTTCCCTTTAAATCAGTTTTAAAATTCCCTTTAAATCAGTTTTAAAATTCCCTTTAAATCAGTTTTAAACTTCCCTTTAAATCAGTTTTAAACTTTAAATATAAAACAGAAATCAGTTTTTTAACTTTAAACAAAAATCAGTTTTTAACTTTAAACAAAAATCAGTTTTTAATCTTTTAATAAAAATCAGTAATCAAATATTAATAATAAATAAAAACGAAAACTTACTTAGGGGGGGCTGTCTTCGTCAAGGCATTGCAGGTCGGAGGGGCGGTTTGGTGAGGTGGCGCTCGATGGTGGCGGGGTTTGCTGCGCGTCAGGCGGAGGGTCGGGCGGAGGGGTCCTTGCAGTGGTGGCAGCTGGCCATTCGCGGTGGAGGGGTGGTAGGGTTTTGTGGAGGCTCGGTTATGGGGTTAGAACGGAGAAGAGGAGGGGTCTGGCGAAGGGCGACGTGGCTGGGGAGCTCACCAGAGGTGGGGCGGCGGATCACCAGGCGCGGTGGACCTCCGACGTCGGGGATAGGAGCATCGACGAGACCCTTGGCGCGAGCGTTTTTTTTTTTCTTTCTTCAGATCTGAAAATCGATTGAAAAATAAAAGGGGGGGGGGCCAGAGGAATTTAAGGGGAGGAAGGTATATTTTTATTTTTTTATTATTATTTTTCGCCAAAAAAGCAACTTTTATTTTCGACCTCAAAACGAGGCCCACCACCTGTCGCCTATAGCGTTTCACCCCTATTCTGAACCCAATGGGATATGTATCGTTGGCTGAATCGATCGTTTGAATCAGCTTCCGTTGAATTTACATTTAAATCACTATATTGAATTTTAAACGTACATTTCAAATTACCGGGGTCACATACGAACACGAAAAATATTTTCTAGCTTCGTATTGACGATACGGTCCTAACAAAACTAGTTTCATCGAATTCTGAGACCGTTTGAAAAATGGCCAATTTCCAGTCGATTAAAATCAACTGAAACTGGTCAAACGCGTTTTCCTTTGCCACGCTCACATATTGATTCGAAAAATTATGAAATTTGAAACCTAGCAATAACTTTACATCACGGACCCAACAAAACTGGTTTCGTCGAAATCCGAGGTCATTTGCAAAATGTCCATTTTTAAGGGCCTGAATTCCATAGCGACTATTCAGAATTTTCAACTGGACATATCTTTTGATTCCCGATATGAAATCTTGATTTTTCTGATTCGTTGGAAAGATATTCACAATTAGATCCCATTATTTTTGGTTTCACTAAAATCCGGATTATTTTGCACCCGGTACATTCAATTGAAGTTTGAAATCGAATTATCGAACTACCGCGCCATTTTCAATTCTATTTATAATTATATATAAACATTTATATTCAAACGACGACGCGTACAATATATACGTTCGAATTCTATTCAAAATAAATTTCACGTCGATATTATTTAAAATAATCTATTTTAAATATTCAAAATTCGCTAAAATTGCCAAAATAAAAAATTTAAACTGGCCCAGATTTTCCGGGTTGTTACAAACTTAATCGAAGACGTCACCATATTCACGTACCACACGAACAAATTCCAAATCATCGTTGGACGCATCAAGTGATTCTAGGTAGCTAAGCATCAACGGACCTCTAGGGTCACAATAAATATCAAGGGTATTTCCACAACGAGTCAACAATCTAACTACCCTTCTTTCACAGTCTAGGATGGCACCATATCTGGCTAGCCAATCCATGCCTAGAATCAAGCCGTAGCCCATGAAGCCAAGAACGAAGGCATTGCATCCAAACCCAATGCCCAAGATAGACACTCTCAAATCTCGACAAATCAGAAAGATGAGCCGAACCACCAATAGGATTTGAGACTACTATGGGACCCGTAACTAGACTCGTATTTAGGATCAGTATTTTAACTAACGAAGCATATACAAACGAGTGTGAAGCACTAGAATTCAAACAAGGTTCGAACAGGATGATCAAAAAGAAAAACCAAACTTCCAACCAAGATATTTCTACCTCTATCTAGTATGCCAGCCGTGAGGGAACGTGTCTGCCCTCTAGAAGATTCTGTACTTTGTCCTTACCTTTGCCTTTTGCTTCTTTGGACGATCCTAATAAGATGTCATGTTTCTCCGTAACGATAACAACTAGTCTTCTTCTTCTTCTTTCTAACGTCTTTAATTAAGTAGTCAGGTATTTCACAAGTGTGGCCCTTCCTTTTCTCTTGGCCCTTTGTTATCCTTACCGCCTTTCTTTGGATCTACTTTCTTATCGTGTGTCCTATCCTTGTCTCTCCTGCACATTCACCATTTGTGACCTTCTACCAAAATGAGGCTTCGTCCTTCATTAACCAAGCAGCTAATTGAACCTTCCTCCCATCGTCTATCTTAAAGGTACCAACAAGTCCTCCACTTCCTTCTAGCTTTGACAAACGTCCCCAAACCCATGAAGCGGTTTTCCGCCCATCGTACGGAAGTTCTTACATATCTTAGAAAAAGCGTCTATATCAGGAGGAACAAATTCAAAAAAGGAAAGAGGAAGAGATTTAAAACGGAGAATCGAAGGAAAGATATATGGCTCTTGGGGGTTATGTTTTCAAAAATAAACTTTTCTCTAAAAAATACTCTCCTTAAAACATATTTTTTGAAAGTATTTCTTTATAAAAATGCTTTTGAAAGCGGTTTTTCAAAATCTCTTATCTGTTTTGGTAACCTTTAGCTCTGATACCATGTGTAACACCCCACGTCAATTAATGTCACTCACAAAGGGAATGCATTAACTTTCATGGAGTATTATTGGTGTATAGAACGGAATATAACAAGATAGATACATATATTGGTAATTGAAAATTTTAAAACATCTTTTATTGCAGCGGAGAAATAGTTTGGTTACAACAAAATCAAAAACCAACAAAAAAACCAAGTACACTTAGTATCCATCTTGACAAATTGTTTTCTGAGTACATAAAGTAAAAAGCATAACCCTAACATAAGTAGCCATAAAAGAGATAAGCTAAACTTTACTTTCAGCAATCCAAGCACTTCCGAAAGAGAGAGAAAGAGATCCAAATCAAGCTCCACTAGCACTAGTCCCACCCTGAGAACCTGGGGGGAGGAAGAAAAAGGCGAAAACAAAGGGGGCAGACATAAAGTCTGGCGAGTCCAATAACTTTAACAATATAATTATTAAAGTAATTAGGATAAGGCATAAACTGTAAAAACAAGGAATGACTGTGAAACAAATGGGCATGACAAGACCAACAAGAGGAATAAGATAACGTTAATTGCGTTCCTAATTACTATAGGATAATTACTCTACTGCACCAATACTAGTCACCCTAAAAGTTAATCCCGCATAATGAACAAAATATTAATAATGGCAGTTTCGTGTACCCCTAGCTGTTTCCATAGGTGTCGCCTGCTCCTTTCTCCACTAGTTGTACCCACTACCCTCCCCATTCTAATTACAACATTTATTCATAATATGGTAGTTGTACTCCTAGCTGTCTTCATAGGTGTCGCCTGCTCCTATCTCTGCTAGTCGTACGCACTACCTTCCCCATTCGATCGGCTCCCTAACTCGTAGTTACCCGTGCTGGTCCCACAGTGGAGTGTATCATTCCCCAAAGTGGTAACCCGATACCACTGAAAATGCATGGCTTATACCTACACGATGCAACAACGTCTTACCTACTAGCCCAGGCCCACGCACGCACATGACCCCGTTGGACTTACGTTGCCACCGCTAACCCGTTTTGACCTCTTACAATCAAACCCAGTAAGCATGTACCATCCTCGATCAATCGAGCTCACTTAGATACTAAATGGGTTACTGGTTGAAAATGGTCCCCACACTTGACACAAGCTTTCCACTTATGCTTGGTCCCCACTAGGATTTCCTACTTAACCCCCTCTTATTCATGTCTTCTTACATGTTTCAACTTGGTTAAGTGATTATAATTATATTTCACATGTCACCCAAGTTACCCACTGATCAAATCAACATGTGTTATTGGTTAAGCTTGTCTTAACCCTATCCGCTTATCAGATCAATATATATATTATTGGTTAAGCTGGTCTTAACCCTATCCACTTATATATTATTGGCTAAGTTGGTCTTAACCCTATCCACTTATTTATTATTGACTAAGTTGGTTTTAACCCTATCCACTTATCAGATCAATATGTATTATTGGTTAAGTTTGTCTTAACCCTATCCACTTATCAGATTAATATATATTATTGGTTAAGCTGCTCTTAACCCTACCCACTAATCAAATTAATATATATTATTGGTTAAGCTGGTCTTAACCCTACTTACTTATCATATTATTGGTTAAGCTGGTCTTAACCCTATCCACTTATATATTATTGGTTAAGCTGGTCTTAACCATACCTACTTATCAGATTATTGGTTAAACTGGTCTTAACCCTATCCACTTATATATTATTGGTTGAGCTGGTCTTAACTCGACCTACTTATCAAATTATTGGTTAAGCTGGTCTTAAACCTATCCACTTATCATGTTTTATGTATCGTATGACATGTTTTACTTAATTTATGATTAAGTACATCTTAGTTCACAGACACATTGGTAAAGATAATAAATCCCTAAGTATTAACCCCGAATACCGAAATCAACATTAGATTGTTACTCAGAGAATTACTCAACCAAACATCTGTTTGTCATTCATATTCGTCTTTGATCAGCATTAATTAATTATTAATGCACATTCCTCTCACATTAAGTCGATTGCTTGTGGCCGCTGGATATGCCGAGCGGTTCCGGGCAGACTTCCACCACAAGCCAAACTTAACCTAGTGTCTAAGCATCTTTTAATTATGCCTACAGCCTCTCACATTAGACTTCCGTTTACGGTTGTTGGATGTGCCGGGCGGGTCCGGGCAGTCTTATACCACAAACGAGTCTAACCTCGTGTCTTAGGCATTTATTATGCATTTAATTTATGCCTTTGACCTCTCACATTAGACTACCGTTTGTGGTTGCTGGATTTGCCGGGCAGGTCCGGGCAGTCTTATACCACAAATGAGTCTAACCTCGTGTCTCAGGCATTTATTATTACACATTATTATTCAACCCTAATTTGAATTAATATCCTTATTTCAGATTGTCAATAACTTCCAATTTTAATCCATGTCCATAATTGTCACTTAAATTATGTCCAAAATTTTCAGGTATATAAATTATACCAATTAATGTCTCAAATTAATTATATGCTTTTAAAGCCATTATATGCCAATTCACAATATTAATATTTAATATTTTCCCATTGCCCCCACGTCGATCGTACGTTTAATATGAAATATGTTAGACCCGCAAATAGTTTAACTCATAAAAAGAAAAGAAACATCACAACTTGCATAACACATAAAGTAGATCTAACTTGCAAATAAGAATAGACTAGCATGGATCAAAACTTTCATGATTATAATTTATATAATCATAAATTTGCATAATCAATAAGCATAATTTGCATAAACTACAAACTGGCATCGATCAAATTATATAAGATATGATTTACATAGATCTATACACATAAAGGTGAACTTGCATATATGAACATGGTTTTCGCATAAACTTGCATATGATCTTCATAAAAACTTGTATTAAACTTGCATATGCAATTTAGACATGTAAACTAAGACTCACATATGATCCGCATACAAACTTACATATAAACTAGCATATGATTCACATCCAAACCTATATATAAACTGATATCATAAAATGAATCAAGTTAAACATATGTGATTGGGCATATGAAATAGATTCACTAACATAAGTTAACAAAACTGTCATATGTTCACAAACAGACGATAACAAAATTAAGTAACGTCACAAGATTCAACAGGCATGTTCTCATAATCCAAATTACAACTCATCATAATTAGTTTATTAATTATTTTGTGAAAGAAATTGTACTCACTAAGAACAGATTAGAGAAGAGAATAATTCGTTCGTCGTTTGTGCTACAATCTTGTCTCACAATTCCTTCGCTTTAAGAAGAAAATGAACTATTCCAGCAGCATAAGAATGTCTTTCACTTATTTTAATTAGGATTGAGGCAGCATTGCGTTGCAATGGTTTAGTGTGAAGAGAAAGTGAGGTTTGAGGGTGTTTAAATAGGTTAGGAGCCAAAGAATCTATCTAGAAAACAAGTCCAGGTGCAAAATCCTGAATCTGCCTCGGATTTGACCAAATCAGGGGAGGTCGACCCCCAGGTCGACCTGTATAGTGGAGGTCGACCCCAGGTCGACCTGGCCTGGGGAGGGAAAAATCCCGCCTAGCCCGCTTCTGTGTTTTCATTTGAATTTTGAATTTGAATTCGAGCTATTTTAATTTATTTAAATCCCTGAAACTTCTGAAGGCCATAACTTCCTTATTCGAAGTCCGATTTACGAAAACTTGGACTCTATTCCAAGAAGAATTCCGAGACGAACGCAATGGCATAACCCATTTCCCTTAATTTTTCTCCTAAAAATTAAGTGGTCTTAAATTTGTTAATTTTAATATTTAAAATTACGGGTGTTACACATTTTTATTGTCATTTTAGAGACGATAAAAAGAGTAGATTTAAACATTACATTTTTATTGTCATTTTAAATACAATAAAAAGAATAGAAATAAATATTATATTTTTATTGTCATTTTAGGGAAAATAAAAAGAATAGAGTTAAATTTACATTTCCATTGTCGTGTTATATGTAATAAAAAAAAGAATAGAGTTAAAAGTTACATTTTCATTGCCATGTTCTATGTAATAAAAAGAATAGTTTTAAATGTTGCATTTTTATTGTCATTTTAGAGATAATAAAAAGAATAGATTTTAAAGTTAAATTTTTGTTGTCATTTTATATGCAATAAAAAGAATAGATTTAAATGTCACATTTTTATTGTCATTTTAGATGAAATAAAAATAGTAGAATTAAAAATCATGTTTTTATTGTCGTTTGGTTTCAATCAAAAGGGTGAACATTAAAAATACAAATTCAATGTAATTTAGTTTCCATTGAAAAGAACTACGCATTAAAATATGATTTGCCTTAAATCGTCACTTTTATCATGTTAGTTAGGATTAAGAAAATCATATGTAGAATTTCTAACATGAATATGGACTGTACTTGGCTTGCATGTGATCGATTGAAAGTAGTTGAAATCGCCAAACGATTTATATTATATATATATATATATATATATATATTAATTAAAATTAAACGTATCGCGCGCGGTAGTTCGCGTTTCAAAATCATAACTTTAAACGATTATACCAAAAGATACAACCATCGGATTTTCTCAAAACTGGAACCATTAGGACCGCTTTGGGAAGATCTTTCCAACGATATAAATTTTTTTAAAACCCAATGGTTATATTTCGAGATAAGTGTAAATAAAATTTCGATAAAAACAGCGCCAAGGCCGCCCATCGACCCGAAGCGTTGTTAAATAAATTTGGCTATTTTTATATAAATAAAAATAGCGATAAATCGTTATTAAATACTATTAACGATATGAAATGATTTTAAACTATATATATATGCGAGAATCATTTGAAAAGACCGTGTTAAATCTTATTTCAAATGATTGAATGATGTTCTAAATTGAAGATCTTAAAGACGGCGATTGAAGACCGACGATCTTCACATCGAAAGGATAACTACTAATGCTTGGCATTCGCTAGCTACTAATAAAGGGTTAAAGTGGTAGTTGTCAAGACGTACTTGTTGATTGCCCTGATACGCGAGCACCTCTCTTCCGTATTGGACATACGGGACGAGGAATAAGGTGACTCCGGTTTCGTTCAGACCCTGAACGGACTCGTAAATGGATGTGTGCCCGACATTGAATTTCATTTTGTGTAATTAAATTGATTTCTATTAATATATATGTGGCGGCGGAGAATTTATTCTCTTTCTTAACACCCTTCTTTGAGATGCACGAGCTCGAAGGTTATATATTGGTAGTTATCGATCGCATGGCGCGAATTGTCAATGTGGCATGCCAAGATGCAACTAATTGAGGCTTTTATTGAAAAGCAGAGCCTTGTGGAAGATGATCAAAGCATAGCCTATTTCGGCATAGCTTTGTGTATTATGTTACCTCGCGAGCCTCACACCCCGACACAGAGTCAAAAATGGGACGAGGGAACGCAGGGAGTGTACATGTTTCTTTCTAGCTAGAAGTGATGTTTGGGTTTTTACAAGACCCGACATTTTTACTTACGTGGTTGATGGAATGAGGCACCTCTTTTTATTTGGTCTTTAATGGCCAAATTATAGGTCCAATAGGATCGGGGAGCGTGTGTTCAGGCATAACTAATCCACTAACGTTATTTGTGGGTCGGCCCTACAATATCCAAGGGTTCACTGCGGGGGACCCTAGGACATTGTTAGAGTGTCTCGAATCGGTTAGGAGATCGCCCCTAGCCTTGACTCTAGATGGAAACCAATCTCCAATACGACATTACGGTTTTGATTGTAAACCTATATATGGCGACATAGTAGGATGGGGTACTATGCCGTCTAGGATTTATACATTTACTTTGAAGTTTTTTTAAAACATATTATACACTAGTAATAATATTAAAAATATTATTTTCTACGTATCAAGCATTTTTGATCAATATAAGGTAAAACTCTATCCTCCGATTTGCGTTGCATTGTGTGATGGGACTTGAGTCTGATAATGATTTCATTTTCTAAAAATCATTGCGTTGTTTTTAAATAAAATTTATTAATCATATGCACTGGCAATACAATGGAGTAAACCCGTTCCGCGATAGCGGCGTGGTCTAGTGATTTGCCATATTGTTAGTTAGGTAAGATTTCTCATACCAGTTCCATGACTGACTCGTAGTTTGTTTCACTTTGCAAACTCGGGTGCCCTCTTTCCATACGGGCAGACAAATGACAGGTTTTAGGTATGGATACATTCTGGACTGGAGTTTTCTTATGAGGAGATGAAGAACTCTTTTCTTTTATCTTTTTATTTACTTCTTGAGACATTTAGACAGTATTGAATACGATGTATTTTTGTGGAGATTGAGACTTTGTTTATTTCCTTTGTTTAGACATCTATTTTGCTAAGTGTATCCTTTACTGCGTACTCTGATGTCTGTGATGATATATTTTGATGACACTTCCATTTCCGCTTATATATTCTGCTATTATCTGAGATCTGTTGTTGTTTTAATTATGTTATGCTCCTATGATTATCCTTACTTTCGTACCATGGATGGTTGGGTCGTCATATTTGGGCTAGAGGTTAACCTTAGCTTCTGAGTATAACATTTTTAGAACAATTTGTCTAGATAGAATCAGTAGTATTCTAAGACGAGTAGCTCATTAGAGATAGGATTAGTAATGTCCTAGAATGTGCACAGCAGAATAGCACATATTAATCAGTCATTACTTCATTAGCATCTTATCATCTGTCTCTACTTTTAATATTTCCATTGAAAATTAGCATTTCTGTTAGTCTGACTCTTTCCTTAATGGTACAGAACTAACTAAGGAATAAGTATCAGAGCATGTACGAGAGCCCGTGGTAGAGGTGGGGCTAGAGGGCCCGCTAGAGAGGAGACTTCGGTTGCTCAGAGACAGACTACTCCAGAGGCTGAGACACCACCACCACCTCCACGTTCTTTTGATCTAGACAAGGTGGCAAAGAAAATCAAGAATCTAGGAGGCGTGCATTTCACGAGCCAAGAGATGGTGAAAGGAGCACAAGCATGGCTTAAGACAATTGAGAAGATCTTGGGAGGATTAGAACTAGAAGATCATAGGAAGCGATTTATGGCGACATAATTCCTAAAGGACCAGGCTCAGATTTGGTGGGAAACGGCTATGATTGGTGGTAATGAAGTTGATATAACTTAGGAGAAATTTAAAGAGATATTCAACGAGAAGTTTATTCCGCCTCACAAAGTTGAACGCCTTCATGATGAGTTTGCCAACCTCCAACAGGGAAGTATGACTATTGCCGAATATGTGAAGAAATTCGACGAGCTCTCCAGATATGCCCCTGAGTTAGTTCAAGACCCGCTTCAGAAGAATAAGAGGTTTATTAATGGTCTTGCGAGGAGGTATCATAATAGGGTGACAGCACACATCGAGCGTCCATTTGCTAAAGTGATCGAGATGGCCTGCAGATATGAGGAGATTGACCAGAAAGGTTCTCAACAACATCGAGAAAGGAATCAAGCCAATAATAAGACAAAAGAGTCTGACAAGAAACCTGAGGCGGGCAGCTCTTCTACTGCCAGGCCCCAGGAGAAGAAGAAGAGGGACAAATCTTAGGTGAAGTGCTTCAATTGTCAGAAGATGGGGGCACTTCGACTATGAATGCCAAGCACCCAAGAGGCCAAAGAGAAATGAGTCTGGACCTAGCCAAAGTTCTCAAGAATAAAAGAGAGAGCTATAATTGTCACCAGAAGGGGCACATCAAGCCAAACTGCCCGTTGCTGAAGAGTTCTCAAGTGGCACACGTTTATGAAGGAGCGGCTGCACCGGCTTCTTCCGAAAGAGCAGGTAAACCTGATGTTTTAGGAGGTACTCTTAACATTAAGAACATTCCTATTATGGTTTTGTTTGACACTGGTGCATCTAGAAGTTTCATATCTAATGACACGATTAAAAAGCTTAAGTTGAAACCAAGAAAACTTAAAGAACCGATTAGAGCCCATAGCCCGATAGGAGATTCACTTATTCTCGATCAGTATTGTAGAGTGCCTGTTTCTTATTCCTACTTCCAATTTCCTTTTAATCTGATCATCATGAATTTCTCCGAGTATGATATCATACTTGGATTGGACTGGCTAACGAAATATGAGGCTGAGCAACTATGTGCTGAAAGAGTAGTCAGAATTAAAACCAAATTCAAAAATATGATGACTATACCATGCCACGGCTCAGCCACGGATAGGAAAGAATTTTGGTCTTCTCAAGAAGTCACTCCTTCTTCTATTGAGGATATTCCTGTCGTCAGAGACTATACAGATGTGTTTGAAGAAGTTGATAGCTTACCTCGGCGTAGAGAACACGATTTCAGAATTGACTTAGTTCCGAATGCAAGGCCCGTTCTACACCCTATTCGGAGAATGTCACTGAAAGAAAAAGAGGAACTAAGCAATCAAACTAAGCAACTTTTGTGGAAGGGTCAGATTAAACCTAGCTTCTCGAGCTGGGGTGCAGTAGTGGTTTTTGTCCCAAAGTCAGACAGTACCCTCAGGCTATGTGTGGACTACCGTGACCTCAATAAGAAAATGCTGAAAAATAAATACCCACTGCCACGCGTTGATAATCCGCTAGACCGCTTGAATGGAGCACGAGTATTCTCTAGGATGGACCTAGCTACAAGTTTCCACTAACTACGCATTGCCGAGGAATGTGTGCCTTTGACAGCTTTCAGAGGACCAGACTTATTTTATGAATGGCTAGTGATGCCCTTTGGCTTATGCAATGCTCCAGCATACTTCGTTGATCTAATGAATAGAGTTTTCCTGTGATAACCCCAAACTTCCACGAAGTGAAAGTAAGAGGTGATCATTTGGAATACAACATAAATACAATAATACATATCACAGATACAAAATTAGCATGGGAAATTCATAGAGTAACAACATTATAGCAGCGGAAATATAATGTCATCAACCACAGAATCCCAACAGTCACAGAATTCCAAGTTTTTACATCAAGTTTGCAAAAATTGAAATATGTTCCAACTCCCAAAATAAGCAACACGAAATGAAACAAGTTTAATGTATGAAATTAAAGAGAGAAAAATGCAATAGAAGTAAATGATAGATGTCTTCAAGCTCCAAGTAATCACCTCTCCACAAAAGCAAAACTAAGCAGCTTAAAAGAAAAGACTCCAAGCAAAGGATGAACCTGTTTACTTGGCTGCCCGTGAAGAAAAGAGGGCACCCGAGTTTGCAAAAAAAGGTGAAACAAACTACAGGTCAGTCGTGGGACTGGTATGAGAATTCTTAACTAATTTACTAATAATAATATGGCAAATCCAAAGACCACGCCGCTAATGCAGAACGGGTTTATTCAATGGATTGCCGTGCATAATTTTAAAAGTGTCAGAACAAGAAGATAAAAAAAATCGTGCAACAACGCAATGCTTTTTAGAAAAATGGAATCACCATAAGACTCAAGTCCCATCACACAATGCAACGCACACCAGAGGATAGAGTTTTCCGTTATGGTGATTAAACATGCTAAATACGGCAAATACGGGTTTAATATTATTATTAGTATATATAACAAAACATTTCAAAATAAATGTATCAATCCTAGGAAGCATAGGTACCATATGCTATGCCTCCGTACTAGTAATACAATCAAATCCGTAGGGTCATATTTGGAATTTGGATTTCCATCTGAGTCAAGCCTAGGGAGGAGCTCCTACCGATTCGAGACACTCTAGCTAATGTCTCAGGATTCCCCACAGTGAACCCTTGGAAAGCTGCAGGGACGGTCCACACATACAGCTTCGTGGATTGGCAATTCCTGAACACACGTTTCCCGATCCTATAGGACCTATCCGAGGCGCCTCATTCCATCATCCACATAAGTAAAATGTCAGGGATGGTAGGTCACTGACACCACTCTAGCTAGAAAGAAACGTGCTGCTCTCCCTGCGTTCCCTTCTCCCGTTTTAGACTCCGCCGGTGTGTGAGGCTCGCGAAGTCACGTTGTACACAAAGCTATGCCTGAACAGACTATGCTTTGATCGTCCCACAGGGCCTGCTTTTCAACAAAACCTTGATCATATGCACCTTAGAGTGCCACATCATCACCCCATACCTTACTACCAACCCTTTGCCGAAATATATGAACGGGTGTTAAGCAAGAGAATAGAATCCCCGCCACCAAACATCCATACCTTCGACAAAAGATCACTAACGTGATATTTAATAGAGTATGATGTCAGACACACAATCCCTTTAATAACTTATGCTCTGGGTCTGAGCGAAAGCCTAATCCGTTCAATCAACATGTTCGTTCGGGCAATGACCTTGACCTTGACTTGGGAGCAAATCAATTCAAAGTCTAAATCGCTGTCCTCCTGAGGGGAAGATTGACGGTCTTCATTCGTCGTCCTCTACTTCAAACCTTAACGTCGCTTGATTATTCGGAATGAGATTAACTCGGCCTTTCCAAATAACCTTCGTATATTTATATATATATTCATAAATAATGAAATTTTTGTCATGCAGTGTAAAGTCACCTTCTTAATTACAAAGAAAAATGTAATTTTTATCATGCGACGTATTTTCTCTCTTCCTATACATTAAATCAAAGGCAAATTAATCTTACGGTGTAAATCCCTTTTAATTACTTTACAAGTGATGTAACTTTCCCTACGGCGTACGTTTCTTTTTAATTAACATTAAAAATAATGTCAACTTAACAAACGAAGAAATCTCTTTTTATTAACATAAAAAAAAGTGTTACATCATCCTACGGTCAAATTCTTTTATTTTATCATTAAAAATGATGTCAAATCATCCGACGGCCAAATTCTTTTATTTTATCATTAAAAATGATGTTAAATCATCCTACGGTCAAATTCTTTTATTTTAACATTAAAAATGATGTTAAATCATCCTACGGTCAAATTTTTTTATTTTAACATTAAAAATGATGTTAAATAATCCTACGGTCAAATTTTTTATTTTAACATTAAAAATAATGTTAAATCATCCTACGGTCAGATTCTTTTATTTTAACATTAAAAATGATGTTAAATCATCCTACGGCTAAATTCTTTTATTTTAACATTAAAAATAATGTTAAATCATCCTACGGTCAAATTCTTTTATTTTAACATTAAAAATGATGTTAAATCATCCTACGGCTAAATTCTTTTATTTTCTCATTAAAAATGATGTTAAATCATCCTACGGCTAAATTCTTTTATTTTAACATTAAAAATGATGTTAAATCATCCTACGGCTAAATTCTTTTATTTTAACATTAAAAATAATGTTAAATCATCCTACGGTCAAATTCTTTTATTTTAACATTAAAAATGATGTTAAATCATCCTACGGCTAAATTCTTTTATTTTAACATTAAAAATGATGTTAAATCATCCTACGGCTAAATTCTTTTATTTTAACATTAAAAATAATGTTAAATCATCCTACGGTCAAATTCTTTTATTTTAACATTAAAAATGATGTTAAATCATCCTACGGCTAAATTCTTTTATTTTAACATTAAAAATAATGTTAAATCATCCTACGGTCAAATTCTTTTATTTTAACATTAAAAATGATGTTAAATCATCCTACGGCTAAATTCTTTTATTTTAACATTAAAAATAATGTTAAATCATCCTACGGTCAAATTCTTTTATTTTAACATTAAAAATGATGTTAAATCATCCTACGGCTAAATTCTTTTATTTTTAATATTAAAATTTAAAATAAATGTTAACTTCCTACGATGCAAATTCTTTTTAATATTAACATTTAAAATAAATGTTAACTTCCTACGATGTAAATTCTTTTTAATATTAACATTTAAAATAAATGTTAACTTCCTACGATGTAAATTCTTTTTAATTAACATTAAAAATAAATGTTAACTTCCTACGATGTCAATTCTTTTTAATTAACATTAAAAATAAATGTTAACTTCATACGATTTAAATTCTTTTTAATTAACATTAAAAATAAATGTTAATTATCATACGGTGTATTTATTTTTATTACATTAACAAAAATAATGTAAATTATCATTCAGTTGAATTTCTTTTTATTACATTATAAAATAATGTAATTTATCATACAGTCGCATTCTTATTTAATTTACATTAAACAATAATGTAACTTTCCTACGGTAAAATTCTCTTTTTATTTACATTATAAAATAATGAACTTATCCTACGGTAGAATACTCTTATTTTAACATTAAAATAATGTTAAATCATACGGTGTAAATACTTTTAATATTATCATTACAAATAGATGTTAATGTCATACGGTGTAAATTACTTACATATTAACATTAAAATAATGTTAAATTAACATACGATGAAAATTCCTTACTTTTTAATATTAAACAAAATGTCAATTTCTAACATGTCCAAGATCTCGCCTTTTTACCACATCATAATGTAATTCATACACATGCCGTCATATTTTTCTTTCTTATTTTCCATATTCATCTTTTAACATTTATTTATTTGCAACCAAAATTTGCAGATCTAAATAACTGACAAGAAAATGTGAATCTAGCAAGCAAGGTGTACTTTCAACATCAAACTAGCATGGTGTAAATTGTTTTCTAGATGAATTACTAAAATGGGATAACATGTAATATCTCACAAAAATCAAAAATCAAAAATCAAAATCAAAAACATAACAACAAGTCCAAATCCAATAACTAGCATCAAGGTAATTACAAACAGAGGTTTAACTTGGCATGATGCAAAACAACAATTCAGGGTTTAATAAATTAATACATAATTAATTCTAATTAATCACTAGTTTAGATTTAAACATTAAAATTTTAGATTTAACATCATGTCGTTATAGGCAATTCAGATTCTACATCATATGGTGTGAACAATTCAGATCCATGTTTAAATATCACGTCATATTAGCTCTACTATGAATAATCATAGAAATAATGATTAAATAAATCAAATTAAATTAAAAATAAATTCTCACCTTGCGAAGCTTAGAAAGAATAATTTGATTTAGAAAGGTAGATGTTGTTGTTGTAGATCCGTTTCAATGCACAATTCTAATTTGGTGTTGATTCCCCAATTCCCTTCTTTAATTAATTTTTTTCTTTCTTAGAAGAGAGTCTTTATTTTGATTTTAATTTGGAGGAAGAAAGGAGTGGAGAGAAGAGGCAGCCATTGTTGAGAGGAAGAAGAAAGAACATAGATTTTGGTTTAGAATGGGTCTAAGGTTAGGAAATAGGTAGGTAATTTATTAAGGAGAATTGTACAATATTGAATTTCTGTTTCCCGTATGTTATGTTCTATTTCTTCCTTTTTATTACAAATTTACTTACTTTATATATAAACTTTTGACATTTATTGTCCTATTAATTTGCCTATAAAATACATGATTACAATCTTAATTCTTATTTAAGTCAGTTGTAACCTTTACAATTACTGCAATTAATTCCAATACTGCTAACAATTCAAAAATCACAGCCATTTATTCCCCATTTATTAGGGAAAACCTTAACATATACCTATCATTAATAGAGTACATTCAAATCCAAATCTATAATTTGCACTTACCTAATTTATAATAACAGTACCTTATTTACGTATAGAAAATTATAATATAATTATTCATCTGTTAATGGCTTTTTAAAAGTAATAATTAATTCTCCAATTCTCTTTTTTTATATAAACAAGAGTACATACATGCATATTGTTTGTCTTGATATTTTTATACATACACACACACATATATATATATATATATATATATATATATATTTCTGTTCGTAAAATCATAAAACTATATTTCTCTCATTAAAACCTTTGAATACATTTATTATCCTAATTGAACCAAAACATATATTTCTCTCTTTTCATTTACTATCCTATTTGAATTAATGCATCTTGTGAATTATTTCTTCCCTTCTTTTCTTTATAACATAATAATGTTGTTTTGTCTTTTATACAGATATTCATGTTAGATATATATATATATATACACACACATATGGTTCTAGAGAATTTATACAAAATATCTTTTAAAATTTATTATTATTTACTTTTAGAATTAAAACTAAATTCCTCTTTTAACTTCAAATTTACCTTTACTATCTTTCCTTTTTTTCTTCCATAATGCTCTCATGAAAACCAACAAAATATTGTGTTATTCAAACTTCTTATACACAAGACCAAATTTTTTTTATAACTTGAAATCAAACATAAATTCTTCATATTACTATGCACAAATGTTTTATACATCATCATCATTTTTATTCACCTACATATCTTTCTGTTGAATTGGAATTTATTTTCAAATTACCATAAATGCAATAATCAATTAATTGCACTTTTGTTGGGAAAACATTCGTTATATATTTCAAAAACGTTTGCATTATCTCATGCTAATTTAGACTGAAGGTAATATTGCCATCTCTATGTTTAGACTTTTAAGTTCAGAATAGAATTAATATTATAAACTTAATATTTCAGCCATTATTAATAAAATAATTTATTAAAAATATAATGACTCATTTCATTAACACAATTTATTAAAATAAAAATTTTAAAATTAGCCCCAAATTTTCGGGTTGTTACAGTCTCCCCCACTTAAGAACTTTTCATCCTCGAAAAGGAACGTAGCTAAAATCAGTTTTATTATTAAAAAAAAATTCTTAAATTTCAAGATTTTGGGTTAACCCATTAAATTCTATAAGAATTTTGCCATAACCTCATTTGAACGGAGAGCATCAAGAAAAATGAAATTGACCTCAGAGAGTCTCATCAATCCAAAAAGAAAAAGTAGAAAGAGGATAGGAGGGAGAGAAAGCCAAGCAACGGCTCATAAAATCAAAACTCAAAGGAATAGAAACCAACATGGACAATGTAGCATATTCTAGGCGTACCATTAGAAACATCAGGCTTTCCTCTTCCTTCGGTAGAAGCTGGCACTGAAGAAATTGGTCACTTCACTCCTTCATAAACATGTGTCCCTTGAGCATCTTCAATTCCCTTAGCCTTCTTCGAACGTACGATCAAGGGAAGAGTCAAAACAATGGTAATGGTGATTCTAAGAGATAGAAAAGATCGAAGGATGAATGAAAAGATGATGATAAAGTGACTGGCTATTATGTATCTCGTGAAATGTTCGCCATAGAATATTGTGATTCTATGTAAACGAATTATCATAAATGTGTTATATTCCAAAGCTAAGTTTAACCTGGCTCTGATACCAATTGTGATAACCCCAAACTTCCACGAAGTGAAAGTAAGAGGTGATCATTTGGAATACAACATAAATACAATAATACATATCATAGATACAAAATTAGCATGGGAAATTCATAGAGTAACAACATTATAGCAGCGGAAATATAATGTCATCAACCACAGAATCCCAACAGTCACAGAATTCCAAGTTTTTACATCAAGTTTGCAGAAATTGAAATAAGTTCCAACTCCCAAAATAAGCAACACGAAATGAAACAAGTTTAATGTATGAAATTAAAGAGAGAAAAATGCAATAGAAGTAAATGATAGATGTCTTCAAGCTCCAAGTCATCACCTCTCCACAAAAGCAAATCTAAGAAGCTCCAAAGAAAAGACTCCAAGCAAAGGATGAACCTGTTTACTTGGCTGCCCGTGAAGAAAAGAGGGCACCCGAGTTTGCAAAAAAAGGTGAAATAAACTACAGGTCAGTCGTGGGACTGGTATGAGAATTCTTAACTAATTTACTAATAATAATATGGCAAATCCAAAGACCACGCCGCTAATGTGGAACAGGTTTATTCAATGGATTTCCGTGCATAATTTTAAAAGTGTCAAAACAAGCAGATAAATAAATCGTGCAACAACGCAATGCTTTTTAGAAAAATGGAATCACCATAAGACTCAAGTCCCATCACACAATGCAACGCACACCAGAGGATAGAGTTTTCCGTTATGGTGATTAAACATGCTAAATACGGCAAATACGGGTTTAATATTATTATTAGTATATATAACAAAACATTTCAAAATAAATGTATCAATCCTAGGAAGCATAGGTACCATATGTTATGCCTCCGTACTAGTAATACAATCAAATCCGTAGGGTCGTATTTGGAATTTGGATTTCCATCTGAGTCAAGGCTAGGGAGGAGCTCCTACCGATTCGAGACACTCTAGCTAATGTCTCAGGATTCCCCGCAGTGAACCCTTGGAAAGCTGCAGGGCCGGTCCACACATACAACTTCGTGGATTGGCAATTCCTGAACACACGTTTCCCGATCCTATAGGACCTATCCGAGGCGCCTCATTCCATCATCCACATAAGTAAAATGTCAGGGCTGGTAGGTTACTGACACCACTCTAGCTAGAAAGAAACGTGCTGCTCTCCCTGCGTTCCCTTCTCCCGTTTTAGACTCCGCCGGTATGTGAGGCTCGCGAAGTCACGTTGTACACAAAGCTATGCCTGAACAGACTATGCTTTGATCGTCCCACAGGGCCTGCTTTTCAACAAAACCTTGATCATATGCACCTTAGCGTGCCACATCATCACCCCATACCTTACTACCAACCCTTTGCCGAAATATATGAACGGGTGTTAAGCAAGAGAATAGAATCCCCGCCACCAAACATCCATACCTTCGACAAAAGATCACTAACGTGATATTTAATAGAGTATGATGTCAGACACACAATCCCTTTAATAACTTATGCTCGGGGTCTGAGCGAAAGCCTAATCCGTTCAATCAACATGTTCGTTCGAGCAATGACCTTGACCTTGACTTGGGATCAAATCAATTCAAAGTCTAAATCGTTGTCCTCCTGAGGGGAAGATTGACGGTCTTCATTCGTCATCCTCTACTTCAAACCTTAACGTCGCTTGATTATTCGGAATGAGATTAACTCGGCCTTTCCAAATAACCTTCGTATATTTATATATATATTCATAAATAATGAAATTTTTGTCATGCAGTGTAAAGTCACCTTCTTAATTACAAAGAAAAATGTAATTTTTATCATGCGACGTATTTTCTCTCTTCCTATACATTAAATCAAAGGCAAATTAATCTTACGGTGTAAATCCCTTTTAATTACTTTACAAGTGATGTAACTTTCCCTACGGCGTACGTTTCTTTTTAATTAATATTAAAAATAATGTTAACTTAACAAACGAAGAAATCTCTTTTTATTAACATAAAAAAAAAGTGTTACATCATCCTACGGTCAAATTCTTTTATTTTATCATTAAAAATGATGTTAAATCATCCTACGGCCAAATTCTTTTATTTTATCATTAAAAATGATGTTAAATCATCCTATGGTCAAATTCTTTTATTTTAACATTAAAAATAATGTTAAATCATCCTACGGTCAAATTTTTTTATTTTAACATTAAAAATGATGTTAAATCATCCTACGGTCAATTTTTTTTATTTTAACATTAAAAATAATGTTAAATCATCCTACGGTCAGATTCTTTTATTTTAACATTAAAAATGATGTTAAATCATCCTACGGCTAAATTCTTTTATTTTAACATTAAAAATAATGTTAAATCATCCTACGGTCAAATTCTTTTATTTTAACATTAAAAATGATGTTAAATCATCCTACGGCTAAATTCTTTTATTTTATCATTAAAAATGATGTTAAATCATCCTACGGATAAATTCTTTTATTTTAACATTAAAAATGATGTTAAATCATCCTACGGCTAAATTCTTTTATTTTAACATTAAAAATAATGTTAAATCATCCTACGGTCAAATTCTTTTATTTTAACATTAAAAATGATGTTAAATCATCCTACGGCTAAATTCTTTTATTTTAACATTAAAAATGATGTTAAATCATCCTACAGCTAAATTCTTTTATTTTAACATTAAAAATAATGTTAAATCATCCTACGGCCAAATTCTTTTATTTTAACATTAAAAATGATGTTAAATCGTCCTACGGCTAAATTCTTTTATTTTAACATTAAAAATAATGTTAAATCATCCTACGATCAAATTCTTTTATTTTAACATTAAAAATGATGTTAAATCATCCTACGGCTAAATTCTTTTAATTTAACATTAAAAATAATGTTAAATCATCCTACGGTCAAATTCTTTTATTTTAACATTAAAAATGATGATAAATCATCCTATGGCTAAATTCTTTTATTTTTAATATTAACATTTAAAATAAATGTTAACTTCCTACGATGCAAATTCTTTTTAATATTAACATTTAAAATAAATGTTAACTTCCTACGATGTAAATTCTTTTTAATATTAACATTTAAAATAAATGTTAACTTCCTACGATGTAAATTCTTTTTAATTAACATTAAAAATAAATGTTAACTTCCTACGATGTCAATTCTTTTTAATTAACATTAAAAATAAATGTTAACTTCCTACGATGTAAATTCTTTTTAATTAACATTAAAAATAAATGTTAATTATCATACGGTGTATTTCTTTTTATTACATTAACAAAAATAATGTAAATTATCATTCGGTTGAATTTCTTTTTATTACATTATAAAATAATGTAATTTATCATACAGTTGCATTCTTATTTAATTTACATTAAACAATAATGTAACTTTCCTACGGTAAAATTCTCTTTTTATTTACATTATAAAATAATGAACTTATCCTACGATGGAATACTCTTATTTTAACATTAAAATAATGTTAAATCATACGGTGTAAATACTTTTAATATTATCATTACAAATAGATGTTAATGTCATACAGTGTAAATTACTTACATATTAACATTAAAATAATGTTAAATTAACATACGATGAAAATTCCTTACTTTTTAATATTAAACAAAATGTCAATTTCTAACATGTCCAAGATCTCGCCTTTTTACCACATCATAATGTAATTCATACACATGCCGTCATATTTTTCTTTCTTATTTTCCATATTCATCTTTTAACATTTATTTATTTGCAACCAAAATTTGCAGATCTAAATAACTTACAAGAAAATGTGAATCTAGCAAGCAAGGTGTACTTTCAACATCAAACTAGCATGGTGTAAATTGTTTTCTAGATGAATTACTAAAATGGGATAACATGTAATATCTCACAAAAATCAATAATCAACATCAATAACATAACAACAAGTCCAAATCCAATAACTAGCATCAAGGTAATTACAAACAGAGGTTTAACTTGGCATGAGGCAAAACAACAATTCAGGGTTTAATAAATTAATACATAATTAATTCTAATTAATCACTAGTTTAGATTTAAACATTAAAATTTCAGATTTAACATCATGTCGTTATAGGCAATTCAGATTCTACATCATATGGTGTGAACAATTCAGATCCATGTTTAAATATCACGTCATATTAGCTCTACTATGAATAATCATAGAAATAATGATTAAATAAATCAAATTAAATTAAAAATAAATTCTCACCTTGCGAAGCTTAGAAAGAATAATTTGATTTAGAAAGGTAGATGTTGTTGTTGTAGATCCGTTTCAATGCACAATTCTAATTTGGTGTTGATTCCCCAATTCCCTTCTTTAATTAATTTTTTTCTTTCTTAGAAGAGAGTCTTTATTTTGATTTTAATTTGGAGGAAGAAAGGAGTGGAGAGAAGAGGCAGCCATTGTTGAGAGGAAGAAGAAAGAACGTAGATTTTGGTTTAGAATGGGTCTAAGGTTAGGAAATAGGTAGGTAATTTATTAAGGAGAATTGTACAAGATTGAATTTCTGTTTCCCGTATGTTATGTTCTATTTCTTCCTTTTTATTACAAATTTACTTACTTTATATATAAACTTTTGACATTTATTGTCCTATTAATTTGCCTATAAAATACATGATTACAATCTTAATTCTTATTTAAGTCAGTTGTAACCTTTACAATTACTGCAATTAATTCCAATACTGCTAACAATTCAAAAATCACAGCCATTTATTCCCCATTTATTAGGGAAAACCTTAACATATACCTATCATTAATAGAGTACATTCAAATCCAAATCTATAATTTGCACTTACCTAATTTATAATAACAGTACCTTATTTACGTATAGAAAATAATAATATAATTATTCATCTGTTAATGGCGTTTTAAAAGTAATAATTAATTCTCCAATTCTCTTTTTTTTATATAAACAAGAGTACATACATGCATATTGTTTGTCTTGATATTTTTATACATACACATATAAATAAATATATATATATATATATATATATATATATTTCTGTTCGTAAAATAATAAAACTATATTTCTCTCATTAAAACCTTTGAATTCATTTATTATCCTAATTGAACCAAAACATATATTTCTCTCTTTTCATTTACTATCCTATTTGAATTAATGCATCTTGTGAATTATTTCTTCCCTTCTTTTCTTTATAACATAATAATGTTGTTTTGTCTTTTATACAGATATTCATGTTAGATATATATATATATATATATATATATATATATATACACACACACACATATGGTTCTAGAGAATTTATACAAAATATCTTTTAAAATTTATTATTATTTACTTTTAGAATTAAAACTAAATTCCTCTTTTAACTTCAAATTTACCTTTACTATCTTTCCTTTTTTTCTTGCATAATGCTCTCATGAAAACCAACAAAATATTGTGTTATTCAAACTTCTTATACACAAGACCAAATTTTTTTTTATAACTTGAAATCAAACATAAATTCTTCATATTACTATGCACAAATGTTTTATACATCATCATCATTTTTATTCACCTACATATCTTTCTGTTGAATTGGAATTTATTTTCAAATTACCATAAATGCAATAATCAATTAATTGCACTTTTGTTGGGAAAACATTCGTTATATATTTCAAAAACGTTTGCATTATCTCATGCTAATTTAGACTGAAGGTAATATTGCCATCTCTATGTTTAGACTTTTAAGTTCAGAATAGAATTAATATTATAAACTTAATATTTCAGCCATTACTAATAAAATAATTTATTAAAAATATAATGACTCATTTCATTAACACAATTTATTAAAATAAATTTTTTAAAATTAGCCCCAAATTTTCGGGTTGTTACAATTCCGAGATGTTTTAAATAAATTCGTGTTGGTGTTCATCGATGATATCCTAATCTTTTTTTAATCCACTGCTGAAAACGAAAAGCATCTGAAAGAAGTCTTGCGGATTTTACGAAGAAATGTGCTGAAAGCCAAATTCTCCAAATGCATATTCTGGCAAGAAGAGCTGAAATTCCTCGGCCATGTTGTATCAAAGGAAGGCATTTCAGTAGATCCAGGAAAGATCTCAGCCATCCAAGATTGGAAGTAGCCTAGCACTTCCACAGAAGTCAGAAGTTTCTTAGGACTGACTGGCTATTATCGGAAATTCATTAAGGATTTCTCGAAATTATCTTGTCCATTGACGAAGCTGACTAAGAAGCATACAAATTTCATTTGGACACCCGAATGTGAGGCAGCTTTCCAAGAGCTGAAACGGAGGTTGATCGCTGCTCCTGTGTTGACCATTATTGATGGCAATCAGGATTTGAAAGTCTGGACAGACACTTCTGGAGAAGGTTATTCTTTTCATCTGAACATGTCAGAGATGACATTTTTAATGTCAAATCTTGTTTTAACATGTTATCCTTTTATCTATTTAAGGTATTGGTGCGGTGCTAATGAAAAGAGATATATGCTAGCCGCCAGTTAAAACCGCATGAAAAGAATTACGCCACTCATGATCTTGAGCTAATGGCCATCGTATTTGCTCTAAAGATATGGAAGCACTATCTCTTGGGCGAGAAATTCGAGCTGTATACTTATCACAAATCCTTAAAGTATCTGTTCACCCAAAGAGATTTGAACTTGAGGCAGCAGCGTTGGGTTGAATTCCTTGCACCATATGACCTGGACATCTTATATACTCCAGGGAAAGCCAATGTAGTGGCAGATGCTCTCAGCAGGAAGAATACGGCCATCACCAATCTTATCCTTGTCAATCTCATTATTACCCCTACCTTGATCGATAAGATCTCTTGTAATAACCCGGAAAATGTGAACCAGTTTAAAAAATTTAAATTAGGTTGTTACCAAGAAATTTGAATAGTTGAGATAGCATATTTCAATAAAATATAGAAATCGGGTATGGTATGGCAGTTTGAAATTTTGAATACAAACTTTGTCTGACTGTACCGGGTGGAAAATATAACGGATTTTGACGAAACTGAAAATATTTAAATCTGTTTATCAATACCTTTCTAACGAATCTGAAAAATCGAAATTTCATAACGGAAATCAAAAGTTATGGCCAAATGAATTTTCAGAAAGGTCGCTATATAGTATATATAGCCCTTGAAAATTGAGATTTTGCATACGACCTCGGAATTCGACGAAACCACTTTTGTTGGGTCCGGGATGTCAAATTATTGCTAAGTTTCAAATTTCATAATTTTTGAAGCTAGTATGTGAGCGGGGCAAAAGAAAATGAGATTGGTCAAATTCTGTTAAAAAGGGTCGACCTAAAAATGGCCGTTTTTCAAACGAGCTCAGAATTCGACGAAACTGGTTTTGTTAGGACCGTATCGTCAAAACAAAGCTAGATTTATTTTTTTGGAATTTTTCGATTCAGTTTGTGGCCCTGGCAAATTGAAATGTACGTTTAAATTAAATATCGAATGTTTTATATTTTAATTTGAAAAATAACTAACTGTAACAGTCGAAATGGCCAACGAAACATATCCCATTGTGTCCGGAATGGGGGTATTTAGCTAGGGGCGTCAGTCGTTGGGTTTAAAAAGGAGTCCGTTTGCAAAAACACTATTTAAAATTTCCTATAAAGCATGGACCAATAGGAATTTTTCTTTAAAAAAAATAAAAGAAAAAAACCTAAAACCCTAGCCGCCAGAGACGATCTGGACGACGTAGGGTGCTCCAATCTTCTCGTCCATTTAGCCGCCACCTCAGGCGATTTCACCGCTGATGCCTGTTGAGACTTCTGACCGCCTTCGCCTCCTCTCCACGTCCGACCAACCCACGACCCCGTCCATCGACCGTCGGCGTCGGAAATCGACCAGGAAGTCGCGACCTTCAGAGCGCCGCCGCGACGCGCACAAGCCACCGAACCCTTCGCCACCACCGCCGATCTGGAGGTGGTTCTTAGCTCTTTGACGCAGCGTGGTCTGATCGAAGCATCGAGGTACGGATTGGCTGAAAAATCGTGACCTAGTTTCGAAGTTTTTAAAACCTTTCTGATGTAAATTTCTAAAATGAAAATAACACTTTTAAGTGTTGCAAAACTTTGAAAAATAATATCTTTTTCGTTCTTTAACGAAATTTGATGAAACAGGAGACACCGTGACCGCAAGGAGGCTCTCTACATTCTAGAAGAAGCCGCGGATTTTTCTGACCTTCCTACGATTTTTAGCACTGCAATAACCAATGTGAGGAATCTAAACTATTTGTGTGAATGAAATCGTGTTGTATAAATTATATAATCGAAGTGTAAATTATATACGCATTGTATACCTCATGTACATGTGTTGTATAAGTTATATTAGCGATGTATAAATTATACAAGCGTTGTTTGAAACATATATGCTTTAAATCGTGATGAAATGCAAGTGAATTATTATATTATATATATATATATACTCCCCTCGTCCACAGACCATGGACGATATTTATTGCTTGTGTTTGACGTGATATTATATGGTATGACGAATGGTTGGAAATAATTGTTTGTGGTTGATATTATGGTTGAAAAATACCTTTATGGTTGAAAAATACCTTTGTGGTTGAAAAATACCCTCTTGTGATTGAAACAAAATAGAATAGGATTGTGGAATTGAAAATAAAACATGCCGCCTGCGTGCGAACTAGATGCATGATCCCCATTGTCAAAAACCGCGAGGTTTTAAGGTAGAGCGAGGAGCCATACTAGGGACGGTCCCGGTTTTAACTACCCTGCCGTTGTACTGCCGAAATTTTCTGAAAAATTTATGTGTTAGAATAATTTTCATTCGTTGAAATAAAATTACATAAACTATATAGAATATTAATGTGTTGAGTTGCAATTCATTCGTTGAGTTGAAATTCATGTGGTGAATATTATTTGAATTTAAACAAATGGCTTTAGCGATAAAAATCACATTTTTATATATACGCAAACTATATAGAATATTCATGTGTTGAGTTGCAATTCATTCGTTGAGTTGAAATTCATGTGTTGAATATTATTTTAATTTAAACAAAGGGCTTTAGCGATAAAAATCACATTTTTATATATATGCAAACTATATAGAATATTCATGTGTTGAGTTGCAATTCATTCGTTGAGTTGAAATTCATGTGTTGAATATTATTTGAATTTAAACAAATGGCTTTAGCGATAAAAATCACATTTTTATATATATGCAAACTATATAGAATATTCATGTGTTGAGTTGCAATTCATTCGTTGAGTTGAAATTCATGTGTTGAATATTATTTGAATTTAAACAAATGGCTTTAGCGATAAAAATCACATTTTTATGTATATACAAACTATGTCGAATATTCATGTGTTGAGTTGCAATTCATTCGTTGAGTTGAAATTCATGTGTTGAATATTATTTGAATTTAAACAAATGGTTTTAGCGATAAAAATCACATTTTTATATATATGCAAACTATATAGAATATTCATGTGTTGAGTTGCAATTCATTTGTTGAGTTGAAGTTCATGTGTTGAATGTTATCATCTTTTAAAAATAAAATGAATCGATAATGAAAACTATATTTTTATAGTGAATATGAAGTGTTAAAAATACACATGTGTCGAATAAATATTTTTGATGATAAAAATATTTCTTTTATCATGTATACGCTTAGTTAAAAATACACACGTGCTGAAATAAATAATAGTTTGCTAGAAATATTATTATTATCTTTATTCTGCATATATATACATGTGTTGAACAGGAAAAATGGATTAGCTGTAGAGTAAAGAAATTATTTGCGTGCCCGACAAATAGGTAAACCTTGATGAGTTGGCTGCGCAATTTTATTTATATATCAACTCCTGTGAATGCCATTGGATGCGGAGTGCTGGTTATTCTGTGTGAAATAATAAATAACGCCATAGGATAGTAACAATTAATTTTGAACTACACTACATGGCATACTTCTTGATGATAGGCATACTTCATCATATTCCACATAAGCAACTGGAGCTTGTGTGACGAGGTGGAAGATTTACCATACAAGCAAGAGGCTTGTATGGCGATGACTATGTACTACAGGTTGAACTGATGACTGATATGGACTATATAAATTATAACGATAAATTGCCAGATTAATAAAAACCCCACACGGGTCTGGAGTTGACAATAATCACGTCGCTCTAGTTATTAGATACGGCACATGGACTATTTATTTCCACATGGAAACGGGGTGACGGGAATTTATTCTCTGGATTGATTATCAGTACATGCTCCCCCGTAAACACCAGAATATATCACTATAAATATGTGAATGCTTTTTAGGATTTATTGGGTACCTAATACGGCCCAATAAATTTCCAAACCCCTCCCCGTACAAAGGAGGTTATGGCGAAATTTTTCGGAATATTAAGGCGTTAGTGAAATATTTGAAGTGAAAACGAAGTTGAAAATATAGTATGAACTATAGTTGAAATTATAGAATGAACTATATTTATATATATAAATATAAATATAATTAAAAGGAATAGAGGCCGTGCAGTTCGTGTTTCGGAATCGTAATTTGAAACGATTAGTGCGAGAAATCCGACCATCGGATTTTCCCGAAACCGCAACCGCTGGGTTCGCCTTGGAAATATCTTTCCAACGGCACCAACCTTGTAAAAATCCAACGGTTGGATTGTCCGGAATGTTTAATTCAAATCTGAAGAAAAATAGCGCCAGAATCGTTTATATTTATAGATATAAATATATTTAAATTAAATCGAATAACGAAGCTGCAGTTCGAATTTTGAAACCGTAACTTCAAACGACTAGTGTGGAAGATCCGACCGCCGGATTCTCACGAAACTGGAACCGTTGGGTTCGCTTTGGGAATATCTTCCCACTGATATAGACTTTGTAGAAATCCAACGGTTAGATTTTCCGATATGTGTAAAACAAATTAAGGGAAAAACAGCGCCAGTGCCACGGCACGACCTGAAACGTCGTTTAATTAAATATGGCCATTTTTAAATAAATAAAAATGGCAAAAAATCGTTATAAAATATTATAAGCAATATTGATTGAGAATAAACTAAATGGGCTTGAATTGTTTAATATTTGATGGTTGTATGTGTATGACATGAAAATAACACTAAAGAACCGAAAGATGGATGTTGAATAATATAACCGTAAAATGAATCGATTTAAATTCTAATGACGGGAATTATTTGAAAAGGCCGAGCTAACCATCATTTCAAATAATTTATCGAGCGATTCGAATGGGAAAATGCAAAGACGATTCAAGACCGACGATCTTCGTATCGGTTGGATGGGCGCTATTGAGGTTCCTGACCGGAGTAGCTACCGGAAAGGGACGGAAGTAGTAGCCGTCTGAACGTATGTGTTGATTGGACGGATATACGAGGGATTGACGCCTCCGGTTTCGTTCAGACCCAGAACGGACTTGTAAATGGACTGTGTGTCTGACATTGGATTTTGTTCTATACTGATTGATCTCTGTTAAATATATATCTGTTTGGCGGCGGAGAATTTATTCTTTTGCTTAACGCCCTTCTCTGAGACGTACGAGCTCAGAGGTTATATATCGATGGAAATCAATCGTATGGAGTGGACTGCCTATGTGGCATGCCAAGATGCTGTGATCAAGGCTTTTGTTGCAAAGCGAAGTCTTGTGGATGATGATCAAAGCACGGTCTGCGTGACCTGGCTTTGTGTATTTAGTAGATTCGCGAGCCTCACACCTCGGTATGAGTCAAAAACGGGATGAGGACCCAAGGAGGGCATGACGTTTCTTTCTTGCTATGGTGGTGTCAGTGACTTACCAGCCCTGACATATATATCTACTTTTCACCTTTGTGGTTGTTGGAATGCGAGGCGCCTCGATTATAGGTCTGTAAGGACCGGGAAACGTGTGTTCAGGAATAATTAATCCTCAAACGTAAGAGAGGACCGGCCTTGGAGGATCCCGGGGTTGCCCAGAGTGTGTAGTCCCGAGGCATTTGCTAGAGTGTCTCGAAGCGGAGAGGAGCTTGCCCCTTGCCTCGACTCATGACGGAAATCCAATTTCCAATACGAAATAACGGACTTGATTGTAGAACTAGTATGGTGACATAGTAGATGGTAGCTATGCCGCCTATGATTGATATTTATGATGCTATTCGCTTTTGAAACATATATGCACTAGTAATAATATCAAATGATTTTGCTTTACACGTATCAAGCATATTTGGCTATTATAAGGTAAAACTCTATCCTCCGGCTTGCGTTGCATTGTGTGATGGGACCTGAGTCTTATAATGGCTTCATTCTTTCAAAAAGCATTGCGTTGTTTTAAAAAGAATTTACTTTGTTTTAAATGCACTAGCAGTCACTGGAGTAAACCCGTTCCGCGAAAGTGGCGTGGTCCTATGATTCGCTTATTACTGTTGTTTAATTGTTAAATAGATTCCTCATACCAGTCCCCATGACTGACTCGTTGTTTGTTTCACTTTGCAAACGCGGGTGCCCTTATTTTCACACGGGCAGCCTAGTACACAGGTGACAGGTTGTTTTTGGCTCTGCACTGCTGCATAGGGTGCATTTTTGGCTCATGGCGAGGCTGACTACACAGAGACGACTTTGACTTTTTCCGCCATTACTATACTTATGTTATGATTCCGCCACGGGCGATGCAGACTGATTTACTTTCCGTATTTCTTACTATATGTATATGTATTCCGCCTTCGGCGATGTAGACTGATACCCTTATTATGTCTCACTGCATGTATGTATTCCGCCTCTGGCGATGATGACTGATCACTTTCCTTTTTATTTACTAAGTTATATCCCACGCTATGCTATTCTGATGTTATTACATGTTGTGATTCCGCTGTCATATCCATGTAAAATTATTCTATTTATTGTTTTTGCTATTATCTGTTCTCTGCTATGATGATTAATGTGTTATTTCCTAATGATTATCCTTAATACCACCCCTCGGATTTTGGGATCGTCACAGTTGGTATCAGAGCTTTGGTTAACCTTAGTTCCGGGATCTAACACATTAAACACCTCGTCAGAATAGAATCAGTAGTATTCTAATGCGAGTAGCTCATTAGAGATAGGATTAGCAATGTCCTAGAATAAGCTAAGCAGATTAGCAAAACAATTTGATCAGTTCATCATCATTATCTTTTCTTATATTCCCCTTCTTTATCATTTATGAAAATTATCAAATCTGTGAGCTTGACTCTTTTCTTGCTTATACAGTATTCTCTTAGATGGCTACACGAGCAGCAGCAGCTAGAGGAGGCCGTGGAGGCCGAGGAGTGGCAGCAGGAGGACGGGGGAATATCCCCGTAGTGGTAGAAGGGCCTATTGTTCAGCCACCAGCACTTGAGGACTTTGAGCTAGATAAAGTAGCAAAGAGGTACAGAAATCTTACGGGAAAACCTTTTACTGGCACTGGTACAGTGACTGAGGCTATAGCTTGGTTGAAAACCTGTGAGAAAATCTTTGAAGGCATGGGTATGGGAACCAACAACAAAGCCCGACTTGGCATTTGGCTCCTTCAGGAGGAAGCAGAGCTGTGGTGGGATGCCATTACCTCAGAAGATGCAGCAGGTACTGTCAGGACCTGGGAGCAATTCAGAACTATGTTCAATGAGAAGTTTGTACCTGAACAAGCTCTAGAGAGGATGCGAGAGCAATTTGCTAATCTCCAGCAAGGAGATCTCTCTATTCGGGATTATCTAAATAAGTTCACCCAGCTGTCGCGCTATGCTCCGGAGCTGATTATGACCAACAAAGCAAAGAACAAGAGATTCATATTTGGGCTAAAGCGCAAGTACCACGACAGGGTTATGGGCAACATCAAACTCTCCTTTTCAGAATTAGTAGAGATGGCTTGCAATTACGAAGACATGGATGAGAGGCATGCTAGCCAAGACCGCGCCAAAAGCCAAGCGGGAAATAAGTGCAAGGCTTCAACCGATCAACCCGAATCTAGCATTACCGCGGCCGCTACTCAGAAACCTGCAAAGATCCCGAAAGGAAATTGTTACAACTGCGGGAAGCCAGGTCATTTTTCTAATGTGTGCAAAGTCCCGAGGAAGCCAAAGGCAAATGACTCAGCCGAATGCTACAACTGCCATAAGAAGGGGCACTATAGCAGGAACTGTCCTCTGAAGCAGAATGCACAAGTGGCTCATGTCTATGACGGGAAGACCCCGCCAGCTATCACCGATGGATCAGGTAAACCCGACGTCTTGGGAGGTACCCTTACCATAAAAAATATTCCTGTTTCTGTACTTTTTGATACTGGTGCATCACGTAGCTTCATTTCTGGTAAAATTTTTCATAAGTTAAAATTGAAACAAAGAATTCTAAAAGAACCAATTAAAGTTCAAAATCTGATAGGAGGTTCTGTTAGTCTCAGTTCATACTGTAGAGTGCCTATCTCCTATTCCTTCTACAAGTTTCCTATCAACTTAATAATCATGAATCGGTTGGAATTCGATGTTATTCTCGGTTTGGAATGGTTAACAAAATATAAGGCCGAAGTTAGATGTGCTGAGAGGATCGTTAAAGTCGAAACGAAGCTTGGACCTATATGTATACCATGTCATGGCTCAGAAATCAATAGAACAGAATTTTGGTCTTCTTTAGAAATTACTCCCCCTTCGATAGAAAAGATACCGGTCGTTAAAAACTATGCGGATGTGTTTGAAGAAGTAGAAAATTTACCGCCGCAAAGAGAAATTGAATTTAGAATAGATTTAATTCCTAATGCTCGACCAGTAGTACATCCAATAAGAAGAATGGCCCCGAAAGAAAAAGAAGAGTTAGGTAGTCAAACCCGAGAATTTCTTTGGAAAGGTCTGATCAGACCGAGCTTTTCAGCATGGGGAGCAGCAGTAGTATTTGTCCCGAAATCAGACGGTACTCTAAGACTTTGTGTTGATTACCGAGATCTCAATAAACAAACACTGAAGAACAAATATCCTTTGCCCTGAATAGATGATCTGTTAGATCAATTAAATGGAGCAACAGTATTCTCCAGAATGGACCTAGCTACAGGTTTCCACCAATTGCGTATAGCCGAAGACTGTGTTCCTTTGACAGCCTTCAGGGGTCCAGATTTATTCTACGAATGGTTAGTAATGCCGTTCGGCTTGTGCAACGCTCCGGCATACTTCGTCGATCTTATGAACAGAGTGTTCCATGGTGTATTGAATAAATTTGTTCTAGTCTTCATCGATGACATCTTAATATACTCTAAGTCGGAAGACGAGCATGCAAAACATTTAGAACAAGTGTTAAAAATCCTAAGGAGAAATGTTTTGAAAGCTAAATTTTCTAAGTGTGTCTTCTGGCAGAATGAAGTTAAATTCCTAGGCCATGTCGTATCAAAAGAGGGAATTGCTGTAGACCCAAGCAAAATTGCAGCGATTCAGAACTGGAAACAACCTACTACTCCCACGGAAGTTCGAAGTTTCCTTGGATTGGCTAGTTACTATCGGAAATTCGTTCAGGATTTTTCAAAAATATCAGGAGTATTGACAAAGCTTACAAAGAAGCATGAGAAATTCAAATGGACTCCCGAATGTGAAGAAGCTTTTCAGGAGCTGAAACTGAAATTGACAACTGCTCCAGTATTGACCATTATAGAAGGTAACCAAGACTTGACTGTATGGACAGATGCTTCTATTAGAGGGCTAGGCGCAGTGTTAATGCAAAAAGGCCAAGTGATCGCTTATGCCAGCCGTCAGCTGAAGCCGCATGAAAGAAACTATGCTACTCATGATCTTGAGTTATTAGCCATCGTGTTTGCTTTAAGAATCTGGAGGCATTATTTACTGGGCGAGAAGTTTGAACTATTTACCGATCATCAATCCTTGAAATATCTGTTCACTCAGAAAGATCTAAACCCGAGACAACAGCGTTGGTTAGAATTCCTTGCAGCATACGATTTTGAAATTTTATACACTCCGGGGAAAGCCAATGTTGTAGCAGATGCGCTCAGCAGGAAGAATGAAATCATCGCCAGTTTTCTCATCACGTCTTCATTAATAGGCAGGATCTCGACCCTTCAGAAAGACGATGAATTTGTTCAAAGAATCAGTCAAAGAGTCAAAGGAGGTGAATCCACAAGTTTCCGACTCGATGACAAAGGAGTTCTAAGATTAAAGGGCAGAATTTGCATCCCAAACCTTCCAGAGCTTCGAAGAGAAATACTTGATGAATGCCACAAGCCCAAATTAAGTATCCATCCCGGTGTGAGCAAAATGTATAACGATATCAAGTGCACATTCTGGTGGAGAGCTATGAAAAGAGATATTTCATTATATGTTAGTAGATGCCCCACTTGTCAGCTAGTTAAGAGCGATCAGCAGAAATTGGATGGATTATTACAACCATTAGAAATTCCAGGATGGAAGTGGGAACAAATTTCGATGGATTTCATCGATGGCTTGCCTAGAACTAGAAAAGGAAACGACAGTATATGGGTAATCGTAGATCGCTTCACGAAGACTGCCCATTTCATACCTGTCCGATCCAACAGAACGGCTCAAAGTCTAGCACAGATTTACTTCAAAGAAATAGTTAAACTTCATGGAGTGCCGCTCAGTATAGTCAGTGATAGAGATCCCCTATTTACTAGCAAATTCTGGGAAGCATTCCAGGAAGAATTGGGAACCAATTTAAATCTAAGCACCGCTTATCACCCTCAGACAGATGGCCAAACTGAGCGGGTGAATGGAATTCTAGAAGATTTACTGGGGGCTTGCGTTATCGATTTTGGAGGCTCATGGGAAGATCACTTACATTTAGCCGAATTCTCTTACAACAATAGCTATCAAGCAAGTTTTGGAATGTCCCCATTTGAAGCCTTATACGGTAGACCGTGCAGATCTCCCGCATGTTGGGTAGAACCTGGCAACAGACTTGTGTTAGGACCCGATATGATTCAAGAAGCATCGGATAAAGTCGATTTCATTAAGAAGCGATTAAAAACCGCACAGAGCCGACAGAAAAGTTATGCTGATGTGAGAAGAAGGGATATATCGTTTTCCGTTGGCGATTATGTTTATTTAAGAGTTTCTCCAATGCGAGGAGTAATCAGATTTGGCAAGACTGGGAAGTTGACACCGAGATTTATTGGTCCCTTTCCTATACTTGAACGGATTGGAACTCTTGCATATAGGGTTTCATTACCTAATTGGTTGCCTGGTATACATGATGTGTTTCACGTGTCTCAGCTCAGAAAACATGTTCATGATCCAGATTTTGTTGTGGAAGAAGCAGCGCAACATGATATTGACATAACTCCAGAATTAGCACTCAGAAGAGAGCCATTAAAGATAGTTGGCAAAGAAACTAGAGAGCTAAGGAGGAAAAAGATTAATCTAGTCATAGTGCAGTGGAGTAGTGATCCTAGAGACTGTACTTGGGAGACTGAGGAAAGCATTAAACAAGCCTATCCCAAATGCAGAGTGGACATCTCTGACTAACTCCGGTGCAAGGTACCTTTACAATACTTTGCATTTACATTTTATTTCCTGCTTAACTGTTATTTCCTTTTCGAGGAAGAAAAGTTTTAAGTGGGGGAGATTGTAATAACCCGGAAAATGTGAACCAGTTTAAAATTTTTAAATTAGGTTGTTACCAAGAAATTTGAATAGTTGAGATAGCATATTTCAATAAAATATAGAAATCGGGTATGGTATGTGTAACACCCCACCTCCGCCAGGGTAACTCTTGCAAGCGCTCTGACTTTGGAGGGGCGTTTGAATCAGGTAAACATGCATAATGATATATCAAGGCAGAACAAGAACATATGTATATATGTAAACAGAGTAAATAACATAGATAAAACAGCGGAAGATTTTAAACCATTTCAAAACAAGTCTGGTACAACATAATATCAATTTTCCAAATAAACAAGTCTAGATAAAACAACATCATCTGAAAACTGAAATACATAAGTGCTATCCCCAAAATAAATGATAACCATAGCTAGCTTCATGTCAAGACTGTACATGAGCTAATCCCACAAGCAAGCGATCAGAAATCCAGCTAAGCTCCAATATTCCCTCCCTGAGAACCTGGGGGGGGGGAACGGAAGAAAAGAGGCGAAAGAAAACAGGTCAGTCAAAAAGACTGAGTAAGCCCTACTACAATCAATGTAAACTGATAAAGTTAACTGGCATGAGCAGCAGGGATGAACATAAGGATAACAACATACTAGCATGATGATTAACTAACAAGGTAGATAAAGGTGTCATCGCATAATCAGGTTTAAGGTTTTGCACCACAGGTGTATCAACATTCTAACATGTCATGTATAATCAAGAATTTATCCCTTGGCCTAAACTTGGCCCAGTATCAGGTGTTTGACTCAAATCAAGATCCAACTTCTTGGTACCAATCCTAGTATAACAGGATTAGGTGTTACCCCAATGTTCACATCGAAACAGGACGGAACAGAATGGTCCATACAGAAATAGAGCTTGGGAAAAATGGTCTCTTACCATCCCAACAGATAAAGTACAGAAACGGAATGCTAACAATAATGGGCCTTAACCACCCTAACAGATAAAGTACAGAAACGGAATACTAACTATAATGGGCCTTTACCACCCTAACAGAACGGTACCACGCAGAAACAGACGGGTGTTGCCACCCAACAGAACAGACGGTACCAACAGAATCAGACAGAACTAAGTGTACCCTAAATCCTACCCAAGCGATCGGCTCCCTAATACATAAATACCCTGTGTTGGCCCCACGATAGGGTGTATCACCCCCTAAAGTGGCAACCAATTGGCACAGGCATATTTATAGATGTCATGGCGTCTTACATCCTCAGAGGCAGACCGGGATCCATGCACGCACATGACCCGGTTGGAACGCACCATCAACACCCATCGCCATTATCAGAATGAACCACTTATAATTAGTTCAGTAAGCGTGCCCGGACCCTACCTACAGTTGGGTCAAAGTTTTGATACCAGAAAGGGTTACTGACTAATATGGGTCCCAAACAACAGATGACACAAGTATTCCCCCTTGTGTCCCCAGACTATCAGATTCAGATTAACTTATAAACAGAGTTCAGACATACAAAGTTCAGACGATTAGTTTTAAGACTAACAGATCAGATAACAGATTTACAAACCTGCCTAACTTAGTGTGGGTCCTACAGATCCGCAAAGCAGGTTCGTTTAACTTATCAATCAAGTTAGTTTATCCAGACCAGGTATCAAATTGGTTCTCAGCCTTATCAAATTACTGAGTTGGATTGGTATAGTTCAACTTAACCCCGTGAAATTACCGAGTTCAGATTGGTTAAGTGTAGGTTAACTCAACCCTGTTAATCTACCAAGCCCAAATTGGTTAAGTATTAAATGGACCATGACTTAACCCTAATCATGAGGCATTAATTAATTAATGCGCCTTAACCTCTCACATTAGACTTTGTTGTGGTTACTAGTTAGGCCGGGCGGGTCCGGGTAGCTTTACACCACAACTTGGTCTAACCTCGGGTCCAAGGTACAACATGACCAACTTCTCACATTGGGTCCTATCGTTTGTAGCAACTAGTTAGGCCGGTCGATTCCGGGTAGGTTTACGCTACAAACTCAACCCAACCTCGAGTTGGCCACACTTATCTTTTCTAAGTGTCATGTCCACCATGTTTCCAAAACATGTTACAAATTTTCAAGCAATTGGGTAGACCTAACTTAATAGGTAAATTCCCAATGGGTAGACCTAACTTAATAGGTAAATTCCCAAGCTTATGTTTTTATGTCTTTTAAGTTTACCCAACCCCAAACGCAATCCCATCGCTTACATATCGCAATAGCGCATAAAGGATAGAAAGAGGGAACTAGGCATAATCATGACATAAAAGTGTTGAAGCCACAAGTTCAACATGGTGGCATATGAAATGTACATATGTTCAAATACTTGCATTAGGCCTCAAAAAGCATGCATAACTTGCATATCATATGACAACTTGCATATCAAACTTGCATAGCATAACTTGCATATCATGTGACAACTTGCATATCAAACTTGCATAGCATAACTTGCATATCATGTGACAACTTGCATATCAAACTTGCATAGCATAACTTGCATATCATGTGACAACTTCCATATCAAACTTGCATAGCATAACTTGCATATCATGTGACAACTTACATATCAAACTTGCATAGCATAACTTGCATATCATGTGACAACTTACATATCAAACTTGCATAGCATAACTTGCATATCATGTGACAACTTACATATCAAACTTGCATAGCATAACTTGCATATCATGTGACAACTTACATATCAAACTTGCATAGCATAACTTGCATATCATGTGACAACTTGCACATCAAACTTGCATGACACAACTTGCTTATCATATGACAACTTACATATCAAACTTGCATAACACAACTTGCTTATCACATGACAACTTACATATCAAACTTGCATAACACAACTTGCATATCATATGAAAACTTACATATCAAACTTGCATAACACAACTTGCATATCATACATTTAACTTTAAAGTTTAAGTATGAGAGTAGAATAGGGCTTACAATGCTTATACGGACTCAAATGAGTATAGCAAATGTAAGAAAACCCTTATGCAACCAATTAAACCCCAAAATGCAAGCAAAATAGATCAAAACTCTCTCTTTATGATGCAAAGATAGAAACTTGACTTGAATGCAAGCTAATGATGATCATACAAGTCTAAAAACACTTGTATGCATGGAAAATCTCATAAGAATTTGTTTAGGAATTTATGAAGAGAGTGGAGGCCATGAGAGGATTGATTTTGCCATAGTTTAGTTGCTAGAATGAATAATGATGATTTAGGGTAGGTTAGGGTCTTATTTATAGATTAGGCAAGTGTTTTAGGCCATAGGATTAACCCTAGATTCAATCCAAGCCATCAAAGCATGTATTGGGGAAGAAGTCAAGTGTAGGAACCATCTAGGGCCTTTAGATTAAAGATGGACCATGAGAACCATTCAAATGCAAAATCTGCATTTGAGCGAATCGGCCCACGGGTTGACAGCCAAACACCCTGGATTGACCCCTAGTCGACCCAGCGAGCTCGGGTCGACCTCAAAAATCGGCCGGTTCGGTTATTCCCCTCTCCCAATTCGCTGTTTTGAACATTTTTGCATATTTATTTAATTTTCAATTATATATATATATATCAATATATATATATTTCTCTGCGCAACCCATTTCACTTAATTAAGTATACTTTAATTTGGGAATTTTTCGTGAAACTTCGCGAGGCCATAACTTGGTCATACGGACTCCGATTTTCGAAAACTCGGACTCTATTTCGCGTATTTTTCCGAGACGAACGCAATGGCATAGCCCGTTTCCCTTGATTCAAATTTTACAGTTTAATTCTGCCTCCATTTATGTTATAACATGTTATTCAAAAATACGGGTTGTTACAGTATGGCAGTTTGAAATTTTGAATACAAACTTTGTCTGACTGTACCGGGTGGAAAATATAACGGATTTTGACGAAACTAAAAATATTTAAATCTGTTTATCAATACCTTTCTAACGAATCTGAAAAATCGAAATTTCATAACGGAAATCAAAAGTTATGGCCAAATGAATTTTCAGAAAGGTCGCTATATAGTATATATAGCCCTTGAAAATTGAGATTTTGCATACGACCTCGGAATTCGATGAAACCACTTTTGTTGGGTCCGGGATGTCAAATTATTGCTAAGTTTCAAATTTCATAATTTTTGAAGCTAGTATGTGAGCGGGGCAAAAGAAAATGAGATTGGTCAAATTTTGTTAAAAAGGGTCGACCTAAAATGGCCGTTTTTCAAACGAGCTCAGAATTCGACGAAACTGGTTTTGTTAGGACCGTATCGTCAAAACAAAGCTAGATTTATTTTTCTGGAATTTTTCGATTCAGTTTGTGGCCCTGGCAAATTGAAATGTACGTTTAAATTAAATATCGAATGTTTTATATTTTAATTTGAAAAATAACTGACTGTAACAGTCGAAATGGCCAACGAAACATATCCCATTGTGTCCGGAATGGGGGTATTTAGCTAGGGGCGTCAGTCGTTGGGTTTAAAAAGGAGTCCGTTTGCAAAAACACTATTTAAAATTTCCTATAAAGCATGGACCAATAGGAATTTTTCTTTAAAAAAAATAAAATAAAAAAACCTAAAACCCTAGCCGCCAGAGACGATCTGGACGACGTAGGGTGCTCCAATCTTCTCGTCCATTTAGCCGCCGCCTCAGGCGATTTCACCGCCGACGCCTGTTGAGACTTCTGACCGCCTTCGCCTCCTCTCCACATCCGACCAACCCACGACCCCGTCCATCGACCGTCGGCGTCGGAAATCGACCAGGAAGTCGCGACCTTCAGAGCGTCGCCGCGACGCGCACAAGCCACCGAACCCTTCGCCACCACCGCCGATCTGGAGGTGGTTCGTAGCTCTTTGACGCAGCGTGGTCTGATCGAAGCATCGAGGTACGGATTGGCTGAAAAATCGTGACCTAGTTTCGAAGTTTTTAAAACCTTTCTGATGTAAATTTCTGAAATGAAAATAACACTTTTAAGTGTTGCAAAACTTTGAAAAATAATATCTTTTTCGTTCTTTAACGAAATTTGATGAAACAGGAGACACCGTGACCGCAAGGAGGCTCTCTACATTCTAGAAGAAGCCGCGGATTTTTCTGACCTTCCTACGATTTTTAGCACTGCAATAACCAATGTGAGGAATCTAAACTATTTGTGTGAATGAAATAGTGTTGTATAAATTATATAAGCGAAGTGTAAATTATATACGCATTGTATACCTCATGTACATGTGTTGTATAAGTTATATTAGCGATGTATAAATTATACAAGCGTTGTTTGAAACATATATGCTTTAAATCGTGATGAAATGCAAGTGAATTATTATATTATATATATATATATACTCCCCTCGTCCACAGACCATGGACGATATTTATTGCTTGTGTTTGACGTGATATTATATGGTATGACGAATGGTTGGAAATAATTGTTTGTGGTTGATATTATGGTTGAAAAATACCTTTATGGTTGAAAAATACCTTTGTGGTTGAAAAATACCCTCTTGTGGTTGAAACAAAATAGAATAGGATTGTGGAATTGAAAATAAAACATGTCGCCTGCGTGCGAACTAGATGCATGATCCCCATTGTCAAAAACCACGAGGTTTTAAGGTAGAGCGAGGAGCCGTACTAGGGACGGTCCCAGTTTTAACTACCCTGCCGTTGTGCTGCCGAAATTTTCTGAAAAATTTATGTGTTAGAATAATTTTCATTCGTTGAAATAAAATTACATAAACTATATAGAATATTCATGTGTTGAGTTGCAATTCATTCGTTGAGTTGAAATTCATGTGGTGAATATTATTTGAATTTAAACAAATGGCTTTAGCGATAAAAATCACATTTTTATATATACGCAAACTATATAGAATATTCATGTGTTGAGTTGCAATTCATTCGTTGAGTTGAAATTCATGTGTTGAATATTATTTGAATTTAAACAAATGGCTTTAGCGATAAAAATCACATTTTTATATATATGCAAACTATATAGAATATTCATGTGTTGAGTTGCAATTCATTCATTGAGTTGAAATTCATGTGTTGAATATTATTGGAATTTAAACAAATGGCTTTAGCGATAAAAATCACATTTTTATATATATGCAAACTATATAGAATATTCATGTGTTGAGTTGCAATTCATTCGTTGAGTTGAAATTCATGTGTTGAATATTATTTGAATTTAAACAAATGGCTTTAGCGATAAAAATCACATTTTTATATATATATATACAAACTATATCGAATATTCATGTATTGAGTTGCAATTCATTCGTTGAGTTGAAATTCATGTGTTGAATATTATTTGAATTTAAACAAATGGCTTTAGCGATAAAAATCACATTTTTATATATATGCAAACTATATAGAATATTCATGTGTTGAGTTGCAATTCATTCGTTGAGTTGAAGATCATGTGTTGAATATTATTTGAATTTAAACAAATGGCTTTAGCGATAAAAATCACATTTTTATATATATGCAAACTATATAGAATATTCATGTGTTGAGTTGCAATTCATTCGTTGAGTTGAAGTTCATGTGTTGAATGTTATCATCTTTTAAAAATAAAATGAATCGATAATGAAAACTATATTTTTATAGTGAATATGAAGTGTTAAAAATACACATGTGTCGAATAAATATTTTTGATGATAAAAATATTTCTTTTATCATGTATACGCTTAGTTAAAAATACACACGTGTTGAAATAAATAATAGTTTGCTAGAAATATTATTATTAGCTTTATTCTGCATATATATACATGTGTTGAACAGGACAAATGGATTAGCTGTAGAGTAAAGAAATTATTTGCGTGCCCGACAAATAGGTAAACCTTGATGAGTTGGCTGCACAATTTTATTTATATATCAACTCCTGTGAATGCCATTGGATGCGGAGTGCTGGTTATTCTGTGTGAAATAATAAATAACGCCATAGGATAGTAACAATTAATTTTGAACTACACTACATGGCATACTTCTTGATGATAGGCATACTTCATCATATTCCACATAAGCAACTGGAGCTTGTGTGACGAGGTGGAAGATTTATCATACAAGCAAGAGGCTTGTATGGCGATGACTATGTACTACAGGTTGAACTGATGACTGATATGGAGTATATAAATTATAACGATAAATTGCCAGATTAATAAAAACCCCACACGGGTCTGGAGTTGACAATAATCACGTCGCTCTAGTTATTAGATACGGCACATGGACTATTTATTTCCACATGGAAACGGGGTGACGGGAATTTATTCTCTGGAGTGATTATCAGTACATGCTCCCCCGTAAACACCAGAATATATCACTATAAATATGTGAATGCTTTTTAGGATTTATTGGGTACCTAATACGGCCCAATAAATTTTCAAACCCCTCCCCGTACAAAGGAGGTTATGGCGAAATTTTTCGGAATATTAAGGCGTTAGTGAAATATTTGAAGTGAAAACGAAGTTGAAAATATAGTATGAACTATAGTTGAAATTATAGAATGAACTATATTTTTATATATAAATATAATTAAAAGGAATAGAGGCCGTGCAGTTCGTGTTTCGGAATCATAATTTGAAACGATTAGTGCGAGAAATCCGACCATCGGATTTTCCCGAAACCGCAACCGCTGGGTTCGCCTTGGAAATATCTTTCCAACGGCACCAACCTTGTAAAAATCCAACGGTTGGATTGTCCGGAATGTTTAATTCAAATCTGAAGAAAAACAGCGCAAGAATCGTTTATATTTATAGATATAAATATATTTAAATTAAATCGAATAACGACGCTGGAGTTCGAATTTTGAAACCGTAACTTCAAACGACTAGTGTGGAAGATCCGACCGTCGGATTCTCACGAAACTGGAACCGTTGGGTTCGCTTTGGGAATATCTTCCCACTGATATAGACTTTGTAGAAATCCAACGGTTAGATTTTTCGATATGTGTAAAACAAATTAAGGGAAAAATTGCGCCAGTGCCACGGCACGACCTGAAACGTCGTTTAATTAAATATGGCCATTTTTAAATAAATAAAAATGGCGAAAAATCGTTATAAAATATTATAAGCAATATTGATTGAGAATAAACTAAATGGGCTTGAATTGTTTGATATTTGATGGTTGTATGTGTATGACATGAAAATAACACTAAAGAACCGAAAGATGGATGTCGAATAATATAACCATAAAATGAACCGATTTAAATTCTAATGACGGGAATTATTTGAAAAGGCCGAGCTAACCCTCATTTCAAATAATTTATCGAGCGATTCGAATGGGAAAATGCAAAGACGATTCAAGACCGACGATCTTCGTATCGGTTGGATGGGCGCTATTGAGGTTCCTGACCGGAGTAGCTACCGGAAAGGGACGGAAGTAGTAGCCGTCTGAACGTATGTGTTGATTGGACGGATATACGAGGGATTGACGCCTCCGGTTTCATTCAGACCCAGAACGGACTTGTAAATGGACTATGTGTCTGACATTGGATTTTGTTCTATACTGATTGATCTCTGTTAAATATATATCTGTTTGGCGGCGGAGAATTTATTCTTTTGCTTAACGCCCTTCTCTGAGAGTACGTGCTCAGAGGTTATATATCGATGGAAATCAATCGTATGGAGTGGACTGCCTATGTGGCATGCCAAGATGTTGTGATCAAGGCTTCTGTTGCAAAGCAAAGTCTTGTGGATGATGATCAAAGCACGGTCTGCGTGACCTGGCTTTGTGTATTTAGTAGATTCGCGAGCCTCACACGTCGGTACGAGTCAAAAATGGGATGAGGACCCAAGGAGGGCATGACGTTTCTTTCTAGCTATGGTGGTGTCAGTGACTTACCAGCCCTGACATATATATCTACTTTTCACCTTTGTGGTTGTTGGAATGCGAGGCGCCTCGATTATAGGTCTGTAAGGACTGGGAAACGTGTGTTCAGGAATAATTAATCCTCAAACGTAAGAGAGGACCGGACTTGGAGGATCCCGGGGTTGCCCAGAGTGTGTAGTCCCGAGGCATTTGCTAGAGTGTCTCGAAGCGGAGAGGAGCTTGCCCCTTGCCTCGACTCATGACGGAAATCCAATTTCCAATACGAAATAACGGACTTGATTGTAGAACTAGTATGGCGACATAGTAGATGGTAGCTATGCCGCCTATGATTGATATTTATGATGCTATTCGCTTTTGAAACATATATGCACTAGTAATAATATCAAATGATTTTGCTTTACACGTATCAAGCATATTTGGCTATTATAAGGTAAAACTCTATCCTCCGGCTTGCGTTGCATTGTGTGATGGGACCTGAGTCTTATAATGGCTTCATTCTTTCAAAAAGCATTGCGTTGTTTTAAAAAGAATTTACTTTGTTTTAAATGCACTAGCAATCACTGGAGTAAACCCGTTCCGCGAAAGTGGCGTGGTCCTATGATTCGCTTAGTACTGTTGTTTAATTGTTAAATAGATTCCTCATACCAGTCCCCATGACTGACTCGTTGTTTGTTTCACTTTGCAAACGCGGGTGCCCTTATTTTCACACGGGCAGCCTAGTACACAGGTGACAGGTTGTTTTTGGCTCTGCACTGCTGCATAGGGTGCATTTTTGGCTTATGGCGAGGCTGACTACACAGAGACGACTTTGACTTTTTCCGCCATTACTATACTTATGTTATGATTCCGCCACGGGCGATGCAGACTGATTTACTTTCCGTATTTCTTACTATATGTATATGTATTCCGCCTTCGGCGATGTAGACTGATACCCTTCTTATGTCTCACTGCATGTATGTATTCCGCCTCTGGCGATGATGACTGATCACTTTCCTTTTTATTTACTAAGTTATATCCCACGCTATGCTATTCTGATGTTATTACATGTTGTGATTCCGCTGTCATATCCATGTAAAATTATTCTATTTATTGTTTTTGCTATTATCTGTTCTCTGCTATGATGATTAATGTGTTATTTCCTAATGATTATCCTTAATACCGCCCCTCGGATTTTGGGATCGTCACATCTCTGCTCTCCAGAGAGGTGATTAATTTATTCAGATGATTAGCGAGCGAGTTCGAAGGGGCGAAGTGTCAAGCTTCCAAATTGACAGCAATGGAACCCTTAGACTGCAAGGGCGAATATGTGTGCCAGATATCCCCGAGCTCAAGAGAGAAGTTATGGGTGAATGTCACAAATCTAATCTCAGCATTCATCCAGGAGTAAGCAAGATGTATCATGATCTTAAGCGTACCTTTTGGTGGAAGGCGACGAAGAGAGACAATTCTATATATGTCGCTAGATGTCCCACCTGCCAGCAAGTCAAAAGCAATCAGCAGAAGCTAGCAGGATTGTTGCAATCGCTAAAGGTTCCAGGTTGGAAGTAGGACCAAATTTCTATGGACTTCATTAATGGGTTGCCCCGAACTAGGAAAGGCAATGACAGTATATGGGTGATTGTAGATCGCTTCACAAAGACTACCCATTTCAACCCTGTCAATTCTAATAGAATGGCTCGAAGTTTGGCACAGCTTTATTTCAGAGAGATTGTCAGACTACATGGAGTTCCCAGTAGCATTGTTAATGATCGCGATCCGATATTTGCTAGAAAATTCTGGGAAGCTTCCTAAGAAGAGCTAGGGACTAAGCTAAATATGAGCACCGCTTATCATCCTCATACAGATGGCCAAACTGAGAGGGTGAACCGTAAACTGGGAGACTTGTTGCGAGCATGCATTCTAGATTTTGGTGGGTCATGGGAAGATCATTTGAACTTGATTGAATTCTCTTATAATAACAGCTACTAAGCAAGCTTGCTGATGTCTCCATTTGAAGCATTATAAGGCAGGCCATGCATATCTCTCGCATGTTGGGCGGAACCCGGCAATCGATTAGTACTGGGTCCCGACATGATTCGTGAAGCAGCAGATAAAGTTGATTTTATTAAGAAGCGACTACTGGCTGCTCAAACCTGACAGAAGAGCTATGCAGACGCTCGAATAAGGGATTTAGAATTCTCTATTGGTGATCTAGTGTAATTGAAGGTTTCCCCACTGAGAGGTGTAATTCGATTTGGGAAGACTGGAAAATTGGCACCGAGGTTTTTTGGTCCATTCCCTATTCTCGAAAGGATTGGCACTCTCTCTTATAGGGTGCAGTTTCCTGACTGGTTGCCAGGCGTTCACGATGTATTCCATGTGTCCCAACTTCGGAACCTTGTTCACGATAAAGATTTAGTTGTGGAGGAAGCAGCACAACAAGATTTGGAGATTACCCCGAGCCTAGTAGTAAGGAAAGAACAGTGAAAATTGTTGGCAGAGAGACCCAAGTACTAAGGAACAAGAGGATCCACTTAGTCAAGGTGCAGTGGAGCGGGGATCCTAGAGACTGTACATAGGAGACTAAGGATAGCATCAAACAGGCTTATCCCAAGTGCAGGGTGGACATCTCCGAGTGACTCCTGTGCTGAGGTACATTTACAATACCTTACATTTTCCATTTTGATTCCTACTTTACTATTGTTTTCATTTCGGGGACGAAAAGCTTTTAAGCGGGGGAGATTGTAACAACCCGGGAAATCTAAACCAATTTAAAAATTTTATTTTGGCTATTTCGGTGAATTTTGAATGGTTAAAATAATTTATTTTAAATAATAACGATTAAAACTTTATTTTAATCGAAGTTATAGCGAACATAATTATTTTAATCTCCAAAGGAATTAGAAATAACACGGTAGTTTGAAAAGTCAAACCTGAACTTTGACTGAATGCACCGAATTCAAAATCTAACGGATTTTAGTGAAACCAAAAATATCTAAATCTGTTTGAAAATATCTTTCCAACGAATCTTAAAAATCGAAATTTCATAGCGGAAATCAAAGTTATGGCCAGTTGAATATTCAGAATGGTCGCTATAATATAATTTATAGCACGTATAAAAGGCCATTTTTCAAACGACCTCCGTTTTCGATGAAACCACTTTTGTCGGAACCGGAATGTCAAATTATTGCTAAGTTTAATTTTCCAGAATTTTTGGAATTAATATGTGAGTGTGGCAAAAGAAAATGTGTTTTGTCAATTTTGATCAAATTTAATCGACTTGAAAATGGCCATTTTTCAAATGGTCTCCAAATTTGACAAAATTAATTTTGTTAGGACCGTATCGTCAAATCAAATCCATAAATAATTTTTCTGGAAATTTTAGAGTTCGTATGTGGCCCCGATGAATTTAAATGTATGATCGAATTAATTAAATAAATGATTTGAATATTAAATTAAATAATTCAGGCCACAAATAGTCGTTTGGGCTGACGTGACCTAGCCCATTGAATCCGTAACGGGTGCTATTGGGTGGGGTCAACTCCTGTTGGACTGAAATTGGATTGTTTAGGACTTATAGAGTTTTTTGTAAAATTTACATATAAAATATTATAAATATTCACAAAATCCATTGCAAAACCCTAATTTCATAACCAAAGCCGCCGCCCCCTTTTATCCCATGGCTGAAATGGTCCTATCTTCTCTCCTCTAAATCTCTCAATCCACCATGAATTAGACCTCACTCCTTTAGACATTATCGAAGAGATTTTCTTGCTCTTCAATTCTGTACGGTTGGATCATCATCAAGTGGCACGAACGCCGAGACAGAGCGTCCCAAACCCGACGAATTTCACCCGTCGCCGCCCCCTATAGTCGCCATCGTGACTATCAAAGGTGGGACCCCCAGGTGCGCGCCATCCTCCTCTTCGGCGTGGTGGTCTTGGATCGTCGCAAAGCTCTTCCATTCGATCGAATTTTGCAGACCTAGAAGTGAACAAAACTGCGAATACATCGGCCTTGGTCTGTTAAGGAAGAAGAAGGTGGAAATATTATTTAATTATATAAAACTAATTAATTTTGAATATTAACAATGTAAATGTAATCATATCTCATTCGTACCGGCTCAGAATAACATGATTTTCAAAGCGTTGTGATCGTAAGACAGAGATCTACGTTTCTATACTGAAAAGAAGCAATTCTGAGCTAGTTGAAATTTGGGTCAAATTTGCAGATCTGAACTATTCAGATTCAGAATGACTATGAGAAACCCTATTTTATTTTTATTTATTTTAAAATAATTAGAATAAATCGTAATTGTATTCTCATTTATTCGCTGAATGTTTTGACATGCTATGTTACGTGAGTTGATTTGTATGTGGTGTGTTAATATAGATCTGTTAATTTAGATATTTTGTTAATATAGATCTATATGTCCATGTGTTAATTAGAGCAAATCATTTTTGTTAATATTTTGTTGAATCATATATATTAAACAAAAATGGAGCATCATTTTTTTTGTTGAATTGAATTAGAATATTCAATTCAATGAAAATTTCAACTTTGTTTATTTTGTCAAATTGAATTAGAATTTTCAATTCAATGAAAATTTTAATTTTGTTTATTTTGTTGAATTGAATTAGAACTTTCAATTCAATATAAAAATATAACTTTGTTTATTTTGTTGAATTGAATTAGAACTTTCAATTCAATATAAAAATATCACTTTGTTTATTTTGTTGAATTGAATTGGATTTTACAATCCAATTAAAATATCACCTTTTGTTAATGTTGGATTCAATTAGAATTTACAATCCAATAAAAATATGTGATAATTGAACTTGCAACAAAAATGGACATTTGGGTAAATAGAAAAAATTAGTTAAACAAAAATCCTTATTTTTTTTATTGAACTTGTTACACCAAAAATGAAATTTATGTGAATAGAGAAAATGTTCATGTTTTTCTTATCAAAACATGTGTTCATTAAAATACACAATTTTAATGCTAAATAAAAGAATAGATCAAAAAGTTACTTTTTTATTTACATTTTAGATGTAAATAAAAGAATAGATTAAAAAGTTACATTTTTATTTACATTTTAGATGTAAATAAAAGAATAGATCAAAAAGTTACATTTTTATTTACATTTTAGATGTAAATAAAAGAATAGATCAAAAACATACATTTTTATTTACATTTTAGATGTAAATAAAAGAATAGATTAAAAAGTTACATTTTTATTTACATTTTAGATGTAAATAAAAGAATAGATTAAAAAGTAACATTTTTATCTACATATTAGATGTAAATAAAAGATAGAATTTAAAAGTTACATTTTTATTTACATTTTAGTTGTAATAAAAATGATAGAATTAAAGGTTGCATTTTTATTGTCAAATTAGAGACAATAAAAAGAATAAAATCAAAAGTTACATTTTTGTTGACATTTTAGATGTAATAAAAGGAATGGAGTTAAAAGTGATATTTTTATTGTCAAATTAGAGACAATAAAAAGCATGGAATTAAAAGTGACATTTTAATTGACATTTTAGTTGTAATAAAAAGGGTAGATTTAAATGTTACATTTTTATTGTCATTTTAGAGACAATAAAAAGAGTAGATTTAAATGTTACATTTTTATTCTCATTTTAGAGAAAATAAAAAAAGTAGAAATAAATGTTATATTTTTATTGTCATTTTAGAGACAATAAAAAGAATGGAGTTAAATTTACATTTCCATTGCCATGTTATATGTAATAAAAAAAGAATAGAGTTAAAAGTTACATTTTCATTGCCATGTTATATGTAATAAAAAGAATAGTTTTAAATGTTGCATTTTTATTGTCATTTCAGAGACAATAAAAAGAATAGATTTTAAAGTTAAATTTTTGTTGTCATTTTATATGCAATAAAAAGAATATATTTAAATGTCACATTTTTATTGTCATTTTAGATGAAATAAAAATAGTAGAATTAAAAATCATGTTTTTATTGTCGTTTGGTTTCAATAAAAAGGGTGAACATTAAAAATACAATTTCAATGTAATTTAGTTTCCATTGAAAAGAATTAGTCATTAAAATATGATTTGTCTTAAATCGTCACTTTTATCATGTTAGTTAGGATTAAGAAAATCATATGTTGAATTTCTAACATGAATATGGACTATACTTGGCTTGCATGTGATCGATTGAAAGTAGTTGAAATCGCCAAACGATTTATATTATAGCGGCATTTTACAATAAGGACTTACTCCCCTCAACCAATTAATTTAAAGAACGCGGGTTTAAAATAATTATTTTTAAGGACAAAATTTTATCGTCTCATTTCGTATGCATTCTCGACTCTGAAAAAAACCACAAATCGATTTCAAACCCGCTTTCTTCTTCATCTTTATACTTTGGAAATCAAATCTGTTGCTAATCTACTTTCGAAACAAAATCGCCTCAGGTGATTTGCCGATTGGCTGAAGAAATCCAACCGCATCACTTTTCTCAGCTGAACAAGTAAGTAATTGTTTATTTATTTTATTTGTTATATATCGATTGCTGATGTTAATCGCCTCACCTTTATACAGGTGACAAAACTAAGACGCAGTTTCTATTCACTATTTGCAAGACACGATTTGTGTTCGTTGTTGAACAAGTAAGTACTTGTTTATCTTTTTTGTTTGTTGTTCCTCGATTTTTTTTTGTTTGCTATATATCGATTATTTTTGTTAGCTGAAGTAAGTAGTCATTCACTGATTGATTTTATTTGCTATATAAAACAGTTTATACATATATATATTTTCAGTGGTAGATTTTATTTTGTTTCGCAACTTAAAAAGGTAAAGGTGTTTATCTTTTGATTTGAATTATTTAATTACGTATTAAAATTTAGTAATATTTGAAAATTACTGATACATGTAAAACATATTTTTTTTTTGTTTTGTTAATCATATGTATATACTCAGTGGGTTAATAATACGTTATATGAATCAATTTATAGTGATGATGAAACTGTTCATACATATATATTCAGTGTAGATGTTAATTTATTTGACAGCTTGAAAAGATAAAGGTGTTTATCTTTTGATTTGAATGATTTAACTACGTATTAAACCTTAGTAATATTTGATAATTACTGATACATTTTAAATATATTTGTTGTTTTTCTTATGATTTGGATTTACTATGATAAAAGCATTAAAAGATAAGTTACATAGAATATCTTATTTTATCTTTTACTAAATGATAAATAGTAACATGCTTATTTTTTACACAAAATATCATACTTTATTTCATATTTTAAAAAAGATAATTGCATCTATCTTTTACTAAAAGATAAGTTACATAGAATATCTTTTTTACTTCATATTTAGTAGAATACGAAATAAGTTACATAGAATATCTTATTTATATTTTACTAAATGATAAATATTAACATGTTTATTTTTTACATAGGATACCTTGTTTTATTTTAGATTTAAAATAGATAATTGCATCTATCTTTTACTGAAAGATAAAGATGTGACAACCCGCCCCGCACTAGCCTGCATTTCTTCCGAAGGTACGCTGTACACATGCCCGACTAGCACGGAACAGTCGCCCAAAAAAAGGAAAGAAGAGAATGAACTAACAAGGAACCTGTAGAATGTCTCACAGCGCATGGAACAAAATATAATAATAACATAATCTTGACATAAAACAGGCGAGACAGTGCATAAGCTGAAAACTAAACCAACATAGCAGCGGAAATCCAAATACAGCTTATTACAACTTTCCAAATTTACTATCTCTAAAACAAAAGAAAGCGAAAGTGGAAGATGCACTACTAATGCCCAAGCAGTGATCTTCAACAACACAGGGAGAATACTATATATATCATACGTGGAAGCCTCATGCTCGTCTCCGGATCAGCTACCCGTGCATACCCAGCTAACCTGTCTCTAGTCTGCTCGTGAGAGCGCCTAGAGTAATAAGAAGAGACATAAAACTCTGGGTCAGACAAAAAGTCTGGTATGAACGATAAGCAGCTAAACAGAACAATAACAGGTATACTAAACCATACCTGAACCTGGACCTGCAACCAAAGAGTTAGCACTACATACCGTACAATACTCCAAGGTGCCACTGAACATATGGTGTAAAGATAACGGGGGTGGGGGTGTGCATGTCATAATGATGGCAAACAAGTCAACCATAACAACCATCCTCACATCTCTCACTCAGTGCGTAAAACATACGATGTCCACCACTGTCAATCACTAGATCCATCGAAGTAGTGACGGAGTTCGACTTGTACAACTACTGCTACTACTAAGCTTACCACACGGAGTCATGAGCAAATCTTTACAAATGACCCCACTTCATTGGCCTATAGCTCTTTAGTCGTACCTAGGCCACTGTGGCCCTGAATCCGTTCACGTACTCCCTACACATAGTGATTCAAAGTTACAGACATCGACAACCCCTTAGCACACGTCCCGCAGCAAAGCCCAATCATGAAGCTCACTCATTGGTTCCCAACTGGATCCTGAGTCAGAGCTCCTCGTTTGGACTTCCTTTGCATCTCGGGTTTTGGTTGAATTGGAGTTGGTCTTCAGAAGAGTCGTCGCGTAGAAGTGGTCCTGAATTCAGTTCGGTTCGGATATATACATATAACTCGGTTTGGTTCGGTGCAATGCTTCATAGTATACTCCTGGATGCGGTTCGGTTCGGTGGTTCTCCTCCTTCAGACGTCGGTTCGGTTCGGTCGTGGTACTCCATCCGGGTCGTGGCCTCCTTATTCGATCTGATCCCTACTGCCTAGTTCGATCTGATCCGGTCCTCATGCTCAACTCCGATCCGCTCCTCTCGTCTTTACTCCTGGTCCACGCCCAACTCCAACTCTATGCGAATGGCCTTCCTTCTTGCCAAGCTTCCTTTGTGCCAGACTTCAGTCCGGTTCGGATTTTCTTTCCCAGCTCTCCTATCCGATCCGAGCTCCCAACCCGATCCGAGACCCTGCACAACTTTCTGCAACTTTTTCCAGCGACTTGTTTACGCCATTCAACGACGTTTTCGACCAATCTAACTTTTCTAAACAACCACAAATCGTTCCAAACAGCCATAGCAACATAGAAAACTAACCACAAACACCAAAACAATGATTAACATGTCAAAACATATCAAATATACCCAAAAAAAACCATATTTTCCCTTAAGCATGTTTAGGCAAAACTAATGATATGATTAGTAAAACTTAACCAAATTAAACCAAATTTCTAACAGAGGTCTAAAACATTATTTTCGAATTTATAAATATTTTTTCAGAATTTATTAGTGTATAAATTCGCTAATTATCACTAATCACCTTAATTAATTGTAATTAGTGTCAAAACAATGCTAATCACTCACCTTGGGCACAAATAAAAATTTCAGAACTGAAACCTCGCTGATTTGGGCGAATACTGGTGTCTAACAGCAGCTCTAATACTGATTTGGTGAAGATCTTCTTTGATTTGATGTAGATTAAGCCAAAACTTGATTAGAAAGTGATTCGAAGTTGATTTGGGTGTTGGAGGCCATTGCTAGGGTTCCAAGAATGAAAGTGGCAGCTAAAAGAAATGTTTTCTAACCCTAATCAGCCCCTATACATCTCTAATACCGAAATGGGTCATGGGCCCTCTCGCTAATCACCCTAATTAGGCCCGGTTAAGCTGTTTTTCACCTTCTAAACCTTGTTTCAGCCATATCTCCCAAACGGTGAGTCCGTTTGGCTAAAGTGACCACTCTACGGAAAGGTAAACCATCATCCCGAGCCAATGGAAGTGGTTTTAGGTCAAAATCCCTTTCCAATCAAAAGTTATGGCCAAAACAGTAACAGCTAGGGGCAAAACGGTCATTTAAAAATCGACAAAAATCATGAACATGGGAAATGACTCCAATAGTCGTCTCCCAAAGTTACATGACCATACGACTCCGTATGTGAGATAAATAAGTATTCTACGATCATTCGATGCGTAGAATGCGGGTCGTTACACTCTCCCCCCCTTAAGAAATTTCGTCCCCGAAATTTCTTAATTCCAAAACATACAAAGGATCCCGCATGTCTACCAGCCACAAACAACAATCAACCATGCAAAACAAACAAAGCAAACCTATCCTAGTATGCAGAAAGACTAAATCGAAATTAAAATCTTATCAGGCAAAGAGTTCTGGATACGTCTTCCTAATGCTCTCCTCTGTCTCCCAAGTACAGTCATTCTCATTCTCGCCCCAGTGAACTTTGACTAGATTCACCGCTTTCCTCCGAAGTTGCTTTGTATCGTTCCCAACAATACACATAGGCTTGCGGTTCCCAACCGCCTCGGATTCAACTTCGATATCATCCAACTGATCAAGTGAAATAGTCACATCTGGGTCGTGCACGAACTTCCTTAACTGGGAAACATGAAATACGTTGTGAACTCCTGTCATCTTCTCTGGTAATTCAACTTTATATGCTAAATTCCCAATTTGTTCAAGAACTGGGAATGGACCAACAAATCTTGGTGCTAACTTGCCCCTCCTACCAAATCGTATTACGTTCTTTAACGGAGAAATCTTGACAAACACCAAGTCGCCAATGGAGAACTTCAACTCTCTTCTTCTCTGATCAGCATAACTTTTCTGCCTATCTTGGGCAGCCTTCATTCGCTGTTGGATAATATTAATCTTAGCTGAAGTTTCTCTTATCACATCTGGTCCAAGCACAAACTTCTCACCAGTTTCTAACCAACATGACGGTGAGTTGCATGGTCTTCCGTACAAAGCTTCAAACGGAGCCATACCGATACTGGATTGATAACTATTATTATATTCAAACTCTACTAGATGCAAATGGTCATCCCATGACCCACCAAAATCCAATACACAAGCTCTCAAGAGGTCTTCCAATATACTATTCACCCTCTCTGTCTGTCCGTCAGTTTGAGGATGATACGCGGTACTGAGATGTAATTCTGATCCTAGTGCCTCTTGTAAGCTTTTCCAAAATCCACTAGTGAACAACGGATCTCAGTCACTCACAATGCCTTGGGGTATTCCATGAAATCTCACTACCCAATTCATATACAGTTCCGCTAGTTTAGCTGCTGTCCTGTTTGACTTGACGGGTATAAATCTTGCACTTTTAGTCAATCGGACCACAATCACCCAAATGCTATCATGGCCCAATCTAGTCCTTGGTAACCCATCAATGAACTCCATTGACACTTGTTCCCATTTCCATTCTGGAATTTCTAATGGTTGTAACAGGCCACTAGGCTTCTTTTGCTCAGCTTTAACTAGCTGGCAATTCAAGCATTTGGATATAAACTTCCCAATGTCTCTTTTCATCACTTCCCAGTAGTAGGTCTGCTTCATATCTCGGTACATCTTGTTACCACCGGGGTGTATAGTCAGTTTTGAGTGATGACATTCTCTAAGCACTTCATCTCTTAATCCATTGACATTGGGTACAACAAGTCTTCCATTTTTTCTAAGCCATCCATCTCGATCAAGCCCATACTTATTCATCTCCTCGTCGATACCCATCTCTAACTTGGAGATGATTTCCAATAGGTTAGGATCATCCCTCTGACTAGAGCCGGTCCGCTCAATCAAAGTGCGTCTGTTCGTCAAACTTGCTAACATTTCTGGATCCAATTCGCACTTTGGTCTGAAATCATACCCAGCGATGTACTCCAGTTGCTTCCATTCTAGAAACATAGCCCCTAAACTGGCATGTCTCCTACTTAATGCATCAGCCACCGCATTTCCCTTTCCCGGTGTATATGCGATATCGAAATCATAGGAAGCTAAGAATTCTAACCACCTTTGTTGCCGGAGATTTAGATCTTTATGAGAGAAGAGATACTTTAACGATTTATGATCGGTAAACAACTCGAATCTTTCTCCTAAGAGATAATTTCTCCACATCTTCAGTGCAAACACGATTGCAGCCAATTCCAAATCATGGGTAGGGTATCTTCTCTCATGCGGTTTCAATTGCCGACTTGCATAAGCTACAACCCTACCTCTTTGCATCAATACAGCACCTAGCCCTGTGCCACATGCATCCATGTATACCGCCATCTCTTCATTCCCCTTAGGAATGACTAACACTGGTGCACATGTCAACTTGTCCTTTAGACTCTTGAATGCATTCTCGCACCTTTCGTCCTAGACAAAAGCTTGATTCTTCTTGGTCAACTGAGTCAACGGTGTCGCTATCTTGGAGAAGTCTTGGATAAACTTACGATAATATCCAGCTAACCCCAAGAAACTTCTTATGTTCGATGCATTCTTGGGCGTAGACCAATCCTGTACCGTAGCCACCTTCGCAGGATCCACGGCAATACCATTCTCTGAAACAACATGGCCGAAGAATCTCACTTCCCTCCTCCAAAAGTGACACTTAGAAAACTTTTCTTTCAATTGGTGTTTTCTCAACACCTCCATCACTATCCTTAAATGTTCCATGTGTTCTTCCTCTGTCCTCGAGTAGACCAAAATATCATCCACGAACACAAGGACAAACTTATTCAACTGATCTCTGAATACCCTATTCATAAGATCCACAAAATATGCTGGGGTATTGGTCAGCCCGAATGGCATGACCAACCACTCATAAAATCCAGACGGCGTCCGGAATGCCGTTTTAGCTATACTCTCAGCTTCCACTCTAAGCTGATGAAAACCTGTTGCGAGATCCAACTGAGAAAATACTCTCGCGCCACTCAATTGATCAAAAAAATCATCTATCCGCGGTAGAGGATACTTGTTCTTCCTCGTTACTTTATTCAACTCGCAGTAGTCTACACACAAACGAAGGGAACCATCCGCCTTGGTAGCAAACACAACTGGTGCTCCCCATTCAGAAACACTCCTTCTGATAAATCCCTTCTTCAAAATATCGCTGACTTGCACCCCGAGCTCTCGCTGCTCCCTTGGTGCCATACGACGAAGTGGCATCATTATAGGTCTGACATCTTTCACCAAATCAATACGGAACTCAATCTCTCGGTGTGGTGGAAGCCCGGTCACTTCCTCGAAGACATCCGGATACTGGCCAACCACGGGCAAACCTGACAACTCACTACGCGGGATGTCGAGGGAATTTAGAAAACTAGCTATTACCCCCATCACCGGGTAGACCACCAAACACTACCCTCCGCCCATCATCCGCTCTAGCTGTCACCAAAAAGCCCTCACAATCTACCACCACCCCGTATCTTTGTAGCCAATCGACTCCCAAAATAATGCCAAACCCAGTAAAGCCCAAGACAAAGCAATCAAAAACAAACATGCATCCATGACTCGATAAGACCACATTACGACAAATCATGCTAAGGTTAGTCGAACCACCAATCGGGTTCGTCACTACTAAAGGTCTATCGACAATCTCGGGCTCCAATCCTAACCTATCTACCAGGTCACTAGATATGAAAGAACTGGAAGCTCCGGTATCAAACAAAACTCTAACAGGAACATCATAAAAAGAAAGCATACCTTGAATAATGACATTTTTTCCCTTCTCCGCCGCAGTTGGGGCATTCGACGAAGAAGGAATAGCATTAAGGGCATATGCTTTCACCACCTGATTTTCTTTGGGGGGTTGCGGACACTTGTCCTTGTGATGTCCCACTTGGCCACAGTTGAAGCACTTCCTATCCGCTGGCTTGGCCTGACAATTACTAGCATAATGGCCCTTCTTACCACAGCTGAAGCACTCAACATCTTTCTTATTCTTTTCCTGGCCATCTTTATTCTGGTTCTGCTTCCTCTTATTCTGAGAACTACTCTTGCCTCCACCACTTGCTTGCGGCTTTGGCTCCTCTATAGATGCAACCTCAGTCTTCGGCTTAGGGTAAAGACTCTCCGACCTCAATGCTTTCCCCACAATCGATTCAAACGTCTCATCGATGTGGTTAATAAGCCTTTCCCCCAAGTACTGATCCAAACCAGTTACGAACTTCTCGTTCTTCTTCTCGGCAGTATCAATAAGAGATAACCCATACTTTGACAAAGTGTCGAATTTGGCAATATATTCCAAGACAGCTCTGCCATTCTGCTTGAGTTCCAAGAATCTCTTAAACAACACTGACTTCTGAGCAGCTGGAATGAACTTCTCGCTAAAGCGAACCTTAAACTGCTCCCAAGTAATCTGATCCTCGGGAGTAGCTGCCTTTATAGCATTCCACCAATTCATTGCCCGTCCTTGCAGTTGACGGGATGCTAGCCTTCTCTTCATCGCATCCTCGATACCCAAATCCTCGAAGATACGTTCGCAAATATCCAACCAATCCTGAACATCCGTAGCTGACTCCGTTCCGTGGAACGGCTTCCCACCAAGACTAGTATAATCCTTATTCAGCTTGGCGAAATCGGCCCTAGGCGCCTGCACTATTGGACCACCAACATTACCACCATTGGGAGTTGCCCTCTGCACATCCCTAAGCATCTCCCTCATGAGGTTAGTAAACATCATCCTCATGTCAACAACATTCCCATTATTGGCTCCCCTATCGGCACCTCTTGCGTATCGGCTCATCGTTCAATCTGTAAAGAGAAAACGATTAACCATCTCCATAGTAGTGCTAGTGCAGTGCGACTTCATCCTCAGCTATATTAATAGTATATATATATATATTGAAAACAAAAATAATCACAAATACGCGCTCTCATATACGTATACTATCTCTCCCTGATAACTTCCCTAGGTTAACTATGCAACCTAGAGCTCTGATACCAAGTGTGACAACCTGAAACGACCCGAACTTCCTCAGTCTCCGAAGAGAAGAGAAAGAACGAATTATTTTGAGAACACGACAAAACAGAATGCATACGGAAGAACATTTCATTGTATATTACAACATTGCGTCAGATTACAAGAATATACAGAGTATAAATGAATAAATATTACACAAAAATATCAGAGATTTAAATTACATTTAAATACATCGCAGCGGAAAATAATACAATACACAACTAGAAGAGATATACGGATACAAAGCTTTCCGGATATCGTTCCAGCTGTAATCCAGGATCCTGTGAATATAAATCTACAAAACCAAAACTACTAGCTGCCCGTGTCGAAATAAGGGCACCCAGAGTTTAGGTCAAAACAATAAACTCCAGGTCAGTCATGTGACTGGTGTGAGAACTAAAACAGTTATTAATCTTTATTTTAAAGTTAGGTAAATCAAGGGACCACGCCGTATAACACGGAACGGGTTTCCTTTCAAGAATACCAATGCATAAAACAAACAGCGCAATGCTAAATAAAGAAAAATGAAGCTGTTATAAGACCCAGGTCCTATCACACAATGCAACGCAAGCCGAGGGATAGGGTTTTCCCTTATAACAGCCAAAGAATGCTTGATACGTTTAAAAACAAATCATTTGATACTATAATAAGTGTATAGTGTATAAAACAACTTCAAATCATAAGTATCAATCATAGACGGCATGAATGACCCATACCACTATGTCGCCATATATAAGTTTACAATCAAAACCGCAATGTCGTATTGGAAGTTGGGTTATCATTTATGGTATGAACCGAGGCTAGGGGCAAGATCCTCTACCGATTTGTGACTCTCTAGCCCGAGCCACAGGCAAGCGCGCAGGCAAGCCTTGGATCGTCAGGGTCGGTCCACCGATGTGGATTATTATGCCTGAACACTGCGTTTCCCCGCCCTTTGGGGCGTAAGCCTGGCCCGTCAGCCGACCAGAAGCATCGGCCGAAACCGATATCACGAGGCGCCTCGCTTTTCAGCAAGTAAAAATAAGCAACATCCACATGAGTCAAATTCGTCAGCCAGTTCAAGCACTGACGCCACTCCTAACTAGAAAGAAACGCATGTCCTCCCTGATGTCCGTCTCCCGTTTTTGGTTCACACCGGGTGTGATACTCGCGAATCAACGTTACACAAAGCTACGCCACACAAGGCCGTGCTTTGATCATCAACCACAAGACTTTGCTTTTCAACAGAAGCCTCGATCAATTGCATCTTAGCATGCCACACAGGCAAACCACTCTATGCAACCGATATCGGTCACACAGAATGAAATCCAATGTCAGACACACAGTCCATTTACAAGTCCGTTCTGGGTCTGAAAGAAACCGGAGGCACTTTCCTCGCATATCCATCGATCTCCAAGCACATCTGGACGACCACCGATTGATTCCCTCATCTTGGGTGTACAGCCCAATCAAGATCATCAGTAATCACCCAAACGATGTGAAGACTTCCGGTCTTCAACCACCGTCTTCATCTTCGACTTATCGTCGTATTAGTTATTCAGAATGGGATAAACCCGGTCTTTCCGAATAACTCGCGTATATTTTAAATAAGTGTTACACAAACACAACATACGCCTCATTCCAATTCATCAGTCACTAACCGTAAATTAATCAAGAGAATAATTCCCCAAATATTAACCCCGAAGGCCGAAACCAACATCAGATCAATACCTAGAAAACCATTCTGCTTGGCTAACCGACAGTTAGTTTCTAAATTTCACATTCATAGGGAAAGGTTCCCATTAATTTTATCCAAGATAAATTCCTTGAATTTATTCTCTAATCTCCTTTTAAATTTCGATTCAACTAGTCGAGATTAACGAACCTTACCGAAGTAATCATTGGTTTTAATTTCCTAATCCCAACCTATTCATCCCATGAAGTAAAACTGGTAATACCTCATATCTAACACCACGGTGTTATCGGTAAATTCAATTACCATTTCACGTTTAAATCCAATTAAAGATTTAACTATCGCCTGGAGCAAAACTGGTGCTACTCCATTCTCGGTCATTTCAATCTAATTAAAGATTCATTAAAACTCCACTTAGTTTTATGCTTTGACTGGGTTAAAGAATCAGTGTCATTTAAAACACGGTTCACGGTAAACCCAAAATCACCTTCCATTAATTATCGGGTTAAAGAACGAGTGTTATTTAAAACACCGTCCACGATAAACCCAAAAATCAATATCGATTCAATCCCAATTAAATATTATTTAATTGGTACACTTCATTAAATCTAAATAAAAGATTTAATCTTTTCTCAACTGGGTTCAAGAACAGTGTTAATGAAGACACCATTCACGGCAAACCCAAATCACATTTGATATTCTATACAAGGCTCTGAATAGAAAATATATCGGCTTATATTCAATATCAAATTCTACGATTAACAATTGTCGTATTGGAAATAACGATATAAATATATATCTTTCAAATTTCCATAACAACAGCTGTATAATCACGAATTCCAACATCGAAATATTCCGAAGACAATTTCGATTCAAATCCACTCCAATGCAATCGTTGGAAATTCTGGTTATTTTTAAAACCCTTTTCAAATTCAATTTATTTATTTTTAAAAATAAATAGAATTTTAATTCTATTTCAAAACTAGTTCAATTCGATAAAAATATATTTTTATCTTTTCATATATGGAGTTTTTCATCCCAAATCTTTACAAATCATTTCTTATGATTTTACACAAATTATTACTATTTTTAATAATTTTATCAAGGCCCGTACAGTCGATTTCCATCAACGGCCATCGAACTGCACTTACAGCGACCTTTTTCAAATTTGATTTAGACATAATTCCAAATCCAACCGTTAGATTTCAAATTTCTAATATTCGTTAGAAAGCTCTTTTCGATACGAACCCAACGGTTCCGGTTTTAGGAGAATCCGACGATCGGATCTCCCGCAATATCCGTTCGAAGTCAATGGTCGAAATTCGCGAACTGCCGCGGCGCGGCGCGTTCTATTCAGGCCATTATATTATATATATAATATATATAATATATAATTCGTCGATTTCAATTCAAAACGGGCTTTATAAATCGTTTTAAATTTATTTTCAAAACGGTTTCATGTTCATATTCAATTGCATTTCAATTCGAATTCAATTATATTCAATTTCAATTCTAATTCTATTCTATTCTGTTTCAATTCGAATTCATTTATATTCAATTTCAATTCGAATTCAATTCTATTCAGTTTCAATTCGAATTCATTTATATTCAATTTCAATTCGAATTCAATTCTATTCTGTTTCAATTCGAATTCATTTATATTCAATTTCAATTCGAATTCAATTCTATTCAGTTTCAATTCGAATTCATTTATATTCAATTTCAATTCGAATTCAATTCTATTCAGTTTCAATTCGAATTTCTATTCTTTTCAAAATATTAGATTTTGAAATCACTTTCGATATTCATTATAAAATGAATAAAATCGATATAAATATCGTTCACGTCAAAATGGCATCAATCTAATCAACACGGCTTCATATATTGATATTTTCAAATATTCCATTTCGAATATTTCTATTTCAAATATTTCTATTTCAAATATTTCCTATTATCAAAATATTTGTTATTATAAAAATATTTCGTTCAACACATGACTAATCTCAACGGATGAGTACAGTCAACACATGAACCTTTATTTTATATTGTTAAAGATGTAAATTTTATTATAAAAATATTTCGTTCAACGCATGACTAATCTCAACGGATGAGTGTAGTCAACACATGAACCTTTATATTATATTGTTAAAGATGTAAATTTTATTATAAAAATATTTCGTTCAACACATGACTAATCTCAATGGATGAGTGCAGTCAACACATGAACCTTTATATTATATTGTTAAAGATGTAAATTTTATTATAAAAATATTTCGTTCAACACATGACTAATCTCAATGGATGAGTGCAGTCAACACATGAACCTTTACTTTATATTGTTCTTTATCTTCTAAATTGGAATGAGGCCCAATCAATCACCATATAAAATTAATTATATGGATTTTCATACAACACATGTATATAATAGCATTGAAAAATAATCAACCATCAACCAAAGTGCACTACACTGTATAAGCATCAAATATAGATATCTAACGCTTATAACAGCCTGTCAATCAATCGATCGACATATTTAATAAATCAGGATGAGTGAACTTCATATTTCATCCCAACACCCGTGTGGGGTTTCAAACAATCAAACACATATTTTATTTGTGCAGCTGGGAGATGTGTAAAATTTATCGTCCCAATCAATGTCCTTCAAATAGGTGTACATAAACAAACCGTCCGGTTTGTAAATGAATATTTTATTTTATTCACATTCACGTTAAAAATTATATTTTTAACGATAAAACATTTTATTTTAACACATGAATTTCTATTCAGTTCATTTACACAATAAAAATGATATTTTTATTTTTCTAACATATTTTAGAAAATTTCGGCGGCATAACGGCACGATACTAGAAACGGGACGAGGCATAGCCTTATCCCCGGTCTAGTGAAGGCCCACGCCATTCACACATCAATCAGATCAATTTCAATTCACCAAACAATTCAATTCAACCCAAATCATCTAACTAATTTTTTTGCAATCAAACAAACAAGTCCATGGTCTGTGGACGATTGTGTCGGGTGCTACTAAGCACCGTCTGCATCCTAATATATATATATATATAAATATAAATGAAATTGAAAGGTGAGAAATTCTCACCGAAAGCTATCCAATACTCTTGACTCTTCTTTGATAGAAATCTTCTTCGTTGTCTCATTTTTGACATCTTCGTTGCTGTAGCCACTACATATGTAAAAATCGAATTTTTACTTCGCTATTCAATATATAAAAATCGAATTTTTATTTCGTTGTTCAATATATAAAAATCGAATTTTTACTTCATTATTCAATATATAAAAATCGAATTTTTACTTCGTTATTCAATATATAAAAATCCCGCCCTTTCAACTATAAAGATTTCTCCTTTTCAAATAAAAAGATTTCTCCCTTTCAAATATATCATTATAAAAATCACATTTTTATTTTGCTACACATATAAAGATGATATTTTTAATATTTCTATCATGTAAAAATTATATTTTTAATTCTCTACATAAACAAAAATCACATTTTTATCCTTCTACAATATGAAAAATTATATTTTTAATACTTTAAAAATATAAAAATCATATTTTTAATTCTTTAAAAATATAAAAATCATATTTTTATATCATCTATATAAAAATCCCTTTTTTTTAGAACTATTACTCAAAAATAAATTATTTTAAAGCTTACCGGCTGAATCAGGGTGTAGATGGTGGCGCCAAGGTGGTAACCCATCCAGTCAGTCAAGGAGTCGGTTGCAAGCGTTCGAGGGCGGCGCAGCTAGGGTTTCTTGGGCGGTGGAACATCGAATTATAGAGGAGGGAGGAAGCTAAGCAGCTTTGAGGTGCTGAGGTGGTCGGATGTGGTTTGAGGAGAGCGCAGGGACGTGGGTAGGCGGCGGGGCCCCTCTGATGGCCGACGCTGGCCATCTGGGTGTTCCGTTCGTTCTTTGAGAGGGGCGGAGGCTTAGGGGAGAGCGCGAGCGCCTGCGGAGAAAAGGGGGGGTGTCAGCCGGAGATGAGACGCCAGGGGAGGAGGTGACAGCTCCGACGCGGGCGGCGGGTCGTGAGGGGGGGGGACTGAAGCGATTCGGCGGTTTTTTTTCTTTTTCTCTGATGTCGATTTGGTTTATAGGGGGGCCAAAATGAATTAAGGGGAAGGAGAGAATTATATTATATATTTTTTTTAATTATTTTATTTTGCAAAAAGTTGACTTTCACATACGACCTCTAAACGAGGCCCACCACCTGTCGTCCATAGCGTTCTACCCCCATTCCGAACACAATGGGATAAGCATCGTAAGCTGATTCGATCGTTTTGATCTGTTTTCTTCAAAATCAACATATATCTCTATATATTGAATTTGAACGCGCATTTCAATTTACCGGGGTCACATACGAACTCTATAAATTGCAGAAAAATATTTTCTAGCTTTGTATTGACGATACGGTCCTAATAAAACTAGTTTCGTCGAATTCTGAGACCGTTGGAAAAATGGCCATTTTCCAGTCGATTAAAATCAACTGAAACTGGTCAAACGCATTTTCCTTTGCCACGCTCACATACTGATTCGAAAAATTATGAAATTTGGAATCTAGCAATAATTTGACATCACGGACCCAAGAACAGTGGTTTCGTCGAAATCCGAGGTCGCTTGCAAAATTTCAATTTTTAAGGGCCTGAATTCCATAGCGACTATTCAGAATTTTCAACTGGACATATCTTTTGATTCCTGCTATGAAATCTTGATTTTTCAGATTCGTTGGAAAGATATTCACGAATCGATTCTAATATTTTTGGTTTCACTAAAATCCGGATTGTTTTGCACCCGGTACATTCAATTGAAGTTTGAAATCGAATTATCGAACTACCGCGCCATTTTCAATTCTATTTATAATTATATATAATTATATATAATCTAACGACGACGTATATAATATATATGTCGAATTCTATTCAAAAGAAATTTTCTCGTCGATACTATTTAAAATAATTCATTTTAAATGTTCAAAATTCGCTAAAATTGCCGAAATAAAAATTTTAAACTGACCCAGATTTTCGGGTTGTTACAATCTCCCCCACTTAAAACTTTTCGTCCTCGAAAAGGAACAAAGTCGAAAGTGGTTTGATTAATCAACTCTACGTTCGATCTGGATTTCATTCTCCAACTTTTCAGTTTCTGAGAATTTTCAAATTTTTCAAAAATTTGGCTAACACCCAAATTTTCGAAAAATTTCGCCATAACCTCCCCTGCACCGGGAGCCACGGGAAAATCCCGAAATTGCCATACAGGCCTTCTGATCTCAAAAAGAAAAAGAAAAATCCAAGCGGCTAGCCAATAGGTTCATAAAATCATCATCACCCAAACAAAACAGTAAATTATAGTAAACATGTACCTATTTGTCGGGCAAACAAATTTTATTCTCTGCTCTAGCCTCCTTGCTATGACCTGTTCAATGTAAGTATATGTATATGCAAGCAAATGCGACCAATTTTCAATACAATTCAATATGTGATTCAATTAGGCTAATTGGCTAAAAATTAGCAAACAAATAAACAAACAACACAAACATCAATCAATTAGTGAATTAGTGTTTCAAATTCATAATTTTGATACATATACAAAAAATCATGTTTTTGATGCCAATTCACAACAATGTATTCTAGCTATATTAGTTTTGGTTCTCACACCAGTCAATAGGAAATATATAGAAAGTCCACCTTCGTCACACGAACATAAATTCTAATGATGGAGCTCCATCATCAAAATCATCTCCGGGCGATTAGAGTGTAATTCTATATCTATCCAGTATATTAAAACTTCAAATACACGTTTGCAAGGCGTATATGCAAAATCTTTATATACTGGACTGTCCAAATCAATACAAATAAATAATCAAATACGAATAATTGATTTAAATTTTCAAAACAAAATTTGTTTTCATTTTAAAAATATACTCTTCACACTCGTTCTAGGATACTACTGATCCCATCTCTAACGAGTCATTCCCATTGGATATTACTAACCCAATATCTGATGAATTCTTTCGTATGGTTCTAATGTGTCTTGTTCTCTAAGCTTTGTAAATCATAGCTCTGATACCACGATGAAACGACCCGAACTTCCCCAGTCTCCGAAGAGAAGAGAAAGAACGAATTGTTTTGAGAACACGACAAAACAGAATGCATACGGAAGAACATTTCATTGTATATTACAACAATGCATCATATTACAAGAATATACAGAGTATAAATGAATAAATATTACACAGAAATATCAGAGATTTAAATTACATTTAAATACATCGCAGCGGAAAATAATACAATACACAACTAGAAGAGATATACGGATACAAAGCTTTCCGGATATCGTTCCAGCTGTAATCCAGGATCCTGTGAATATAAATCTGCAAAACCAAAACTACTAGCTGCCCGTGTCGAAATAAGGGCACCCAGAGTTTAGGTCAAAACAATAAACTCCAGGTCAGTCATGTGACTGGTGTGAGAACTAAAACAGTTATTAATCTTTATTTTAAAGTTAGGTAAATCAAGGGACCACGCCGTATAACACGGAACGGGTTTCCTCCCAAGAATACCAGTGCATAAAACAAACAGCGCAATGCTAAATAAAGAAAAATGAAGCTGTTATAAGACCCAGGTCCTATCACACAATGCAACGCAAGCCGGGGGATAGGGTTTTCCCTTATAACAGCCAAAGAATGCTTGATACGTTTAAAAACAAATCATTTGATACTATAATAAGTGTATAGTGTATAAAACAACTTCAAATCATAAGTATCAATCATAGACGGCATGAATGACCCATACCACTATGTCGCCATATATAAGTTTACAATCAAAACCGCAATGTCGTATTGGAAGTTGGGTTATCATTTATGGTATGAACCGAGGCTAGGGCAAGATCCTCTACCGATTTGTGACTCTCTAGCCCGAGCCACAGGCAAGCGCGCAGGCAAGCCTTGGATCGTCAGGGTCGGTCCACCGATGTGGATTATTATGCCTGAACACTGCGTTTCCCCGCCCTTTGGGGCGTAAGCCTGGCCCGTCAGCCGACCAGAAGCATCGGCCGAAACCGATATCACGAGGCGCCTCACTTTTCAGCAAGTAATAATAAGCAACATCCACATGAGTCAAACTCGTCAGCCAGTTCAAGCACTGACGCCACTCCTAACTAGAAAGAAACGCATGTCCTCCCTGATGTCCGTCTCCCGTTTTTGGTTCACACCGGGTGTGATACTCGCGAATCAACGTTACACAAAGCTACGCCACACAAGGCCGTGCTTTGATCATCAACCACAAGACTTTGCTTTTCAACAGAAGCCTCGATCAATTGCATCTTAGCATGCCACACAGGCAAACCACTCTATGCAACCGATATCGGTCACACAGAATGAAATCCAATGTCAGACACACAGTCCATTTACAAGTCCGTTCTGGGTCTGAACGAAACCGGAGGCACTTTCCTCGCATATCCATCGATCTCCAAGCACATCTGGACGACCACCGATTGATTCCCTCATCTTGGGTGTATAGCCCAATCAAGATCATCAGTAATCACCCGAACGATGTGAAGACTTCCGGTCTTCAACCACTGTCTTCATCTTCGACTTATCGTCGTATCAGTTATTCAGAATGGGATAAACCCGGTCTTTCCGAATAACTCGCGTATATTTTAAATAAGTGTTACACAAACACAACATACGCCTCATTCCAATTCATCAGTCACTAACCGTAAATTAATCAAGAGAATAATTCCCCAAATATTAACCCCGAAGGCCGAAACCAACATCAGATCAATACCCAGAAAACCATTCTGCTTGGCTAACCGACAGTTAGTTTCTAAATTTCACATTCATAGGGAAAGGTTCCCATTAATTTTATCCAAGATAAATTCCTTGAATTTATTCTCTAATCTCCTTTTAAATTTCGATTCAACTAGTCGAGATTAACGAACCTTACCGAAGTAATCATTGGTTTTAATTTCCCAATCCCAACCTATTCATCCCATGAAGTAAAACTGGTAATACCTCATATCTAACACCACGGTGTTATCGGTAAATTCAATTACCATTTCACGTTTAAATCCAATTAAAGATTTAACTATCGCCTGGAGCAAAACTGGTGCTACTCCATTCTCGGTCATTTCAATCTAATTAAAGATTCATTAAAACTCCACTTAGTTTTAATCTTTGACTGGGTTAAAGAATCAGTGTCATTTAAAACACGGTTCACGGTAAACCCAAAATCACCTTCCATTAATTATCGGGTTAAAGAACGAGTGTTATTTAAAACACCGTCCACGATAAACCCAAAAATCAATATCGATTCAATCCCAATTAAATATTATTTAATTGGTACACTTCATTAAATCTAAATAAAAGATTTAATCTTTTCTCAACTGGGTTCAAGAACAGTGTTAATGAAGACACCATTCACGACAAACCCAAATCACATTTGATATTCTATACAAGGCTCTGAATAGAAAACATGTCGGCTTATATTCAATATCAAATTCTACGATTAACAATTGTCGTATTGGAAATAACGATATAAATATAAATCTTTCAAATTTCCATAACAACAGCTGTATAATCACGAATTCCAACATCGAAATATTCCGAAGACAATTTCGATTCAAATCCACTCCAATGCAATCATTGGAAATTCTGGTTATTTTTAAAACCCTTTTCAAATTCAATTTATTTATTTTTAAAAATAAATAGAATTTTAATTCTATTTAAAAACTAGTTCAATTAGATAAAAATCTATTTTTATCTTTTCATATATGGAGTTTTTCATCCCAAATCTTCACAAATCATTTCTTATGATTTTACACAAATTATTACTATTTTTAATAATTTTATCAAGGCCCGTACAGTCGATTTCCATCAACGGCCATCGAACTGCACTTACAGCGACCTTTTTCAAATTTGATTTGGACATAATTCCAAATCCAACCGTTAGATTTCAAATTTCTAATATTCGTTAGAAAGCTCTTTTCGATACGAACCCAACGGTTCCGGTTTTAGGAGAATCCGACGGTCGGATCTCCCGCAATATCCGTACGAAGTCAATGGTTGAAATTCGCGAACTGCTGCGGCGCGGCGCGTTCTATTCAGGCCATTATATTATATATATAATATATATAATATATATACTTCGTCGATTTCAATTCAAAACGGTCTTTATAAATCGTTTTAAATTTATTTTCAAAACGGTTTCATGTTCATATTCAATTGCATTTCAATTCGAATTCAATTATATTCAATTTCAATTCGAATTCAATTCCATTCTGTTTCAATTCGAATTCATTTATATTCAATTTCAATTCGAATTCAATTCTATTCAGTTTCAATTCGAATTCATTTATATTCAATTTCAATTCGAATTCAATTCTATTCTGTTTCAATTCGAATTCATTTATATTCAATTTCAATTCGAATTCAATTCTATTCAGTTTCAATTCGAATTCATTTATATTCAATTTCAATTCGAATTCAATTCTATTCAGTTTCAATTCGAATTTCTATTCTTTTCAAAATATTAGATTTTGAAATCACTTTCGATATTCATTATAAAATGAATAAAATCGATATAAATATCGTTCACGTCAAAATGGCGTCAATCTAATCAACACGGCTTCATATATTGATATTTTCAAATATTCCATTTCGAATATTTCTATTTCAAATATTTCTATTTCAAATATTTCCTATTATCAAAATATTTGTTATTATCAAAATATTTCGTTCAACACATGACTAATCTCAACGGATGAGTACAGTCAACACATGAACCTTTATTTTATATTGTTAAAGATGTAAATTTTATTATAAAAATATTTCGTTCAACACATGACTAATCTCAACGGATGAGTGCAGTCAACACATGAACCTTTATATTATATTGTTAAAGATGTAAATTTTATTATAAAAATATTTCGTTCAACACATGACTAATCTCAACGGATGAGTGCAGTCAACACATGAACCTTTATATTATATTGTTAAAGATGTAAATTTTATTATAAAAATATTTCGTTCAACACATGACTAATCTCAACGGATGAGTGCAGTCAACACATGAACCTTTACTTTATATTGTTCTTTATCTTCTAAATTGGAATGAGGCCCAATCAATCACCATATAAAATTAATTATATGGATTTTCATACAACACATGTATATAATAGCATTGAAATATAATCAACCATCAACCAAAGTGCACTACACTGTATAAGCATCAAATATAGATATCTAACGCTTATAACAGCCTGTCAATCAATCGATCGACATATTTAATAAATCAGGATGAGTGAACTTCATATTTCATCCCAACACCCGTGTGGGGTTTCAAACAATCAAACACATATTTTATTTGTGCAGCTGGGAGATGTGTAAAATTTATCGTCCCAATCAATGTCCTTCAAATAGGTGTACATAAACAAACCGTCCGGTTTGTAAATGAATATTTTATTTTATTCACATTCACGTTAAAAATTATATTTTTAACGATAAAACATTTTATTTTAACACATGAATTTCTATTCAGTTCATTTACACAATAAAAATGATATTTTTATTTTTCTAACATATTTTAGAAAATTTCGGCGGCATAACGGCACGATACTAGAAACGGGACGAGGCCTAGCCTTATCCCCGGTCTAGTGAAGGCCCACGCCATTCACACATCAATCAGATCAATTTCAATTCACCAAACAATTCAATTCAACCCAAATCATCTAACTAATTTTTTTGCAATCAAACAAACAAGTCCATGGTCTGTGGACGATTGTGTCGGGTGCTACTAAGCACCGTCTGCATCCGAATATATATATATATATAAATAGAAATGAAATTGAAATGTGAGAAATTCTCACCGAAAGCTATCCAATACTCTTGACTCTTCTTTGATAGAAATCTTCTTCGTTATCTCATTTTTGACATCTTCGTTGCTGTAGCCACTACATATGTAAAAACCGAATTTTTACTTCGCTATTCAATATATAAAAATCGAATTTTTAATTCGTTGTTCAATATATAAAAATCGAATTTTTACTTTGTTATTCAATATATAAAAATCGAATTTTTACTTCGTTATTCAATATATAAAAATCCCGCCCTTTCAACTATAAAGATTTCTCCTTTTCAAATAAAAAGATTTCTCCCTTTCAAATATATCATTATAAAAATCACATTTTTATTTTGCTACACATATAAAGATGATATTTTTAATATCTCTATCATGTAAAAATTATATTTTTAATTCTCTACATAAACAAAAATCACATTTTTATCCTTCTACAATATGAAAAATTATATTTTTAATACTTTAAAAATATAAAAATCATATTTTTAATTCTTTAAAAATATAAAAATCATATTTTTATATCATCTATATAAAAATCCCTTTTTTTTAGAACTATTACTCAAAAATAAATTATTTTAAAGCTTACCGGCTGAATCAGGGTGTAGATGGTGGCGCCAAGGTGGTAAGGCCCATCCAGTCAGTCACGGAGTCGGTTGCAAGCGTTCGAGGGCGGCGCAGCAAGGGTTTCTTGGGCGGTGGAACATCGAATTAAAGAGGAGGGAGGAAGCTAAGCGGCTTTGAGGTGCTGAGGTGATCGGATGTGGTTTGAGGAGAGCGCAGGGACGTGGGCAGGCGGCGGGGCCCCTCTGATGGCCAACGCTGGCCATCTGGGTGTTCCGTTCGTTCTTTGAGAGGGGGGGAAGGCTTAGGGGAGAGCGCGAGCGCCTGCGGAGAAAAGGGGGGTGTCAGCCGGAGATGAGACGCCAGGGGAGGAGGTGACAGCTCCGACGCGGGCGGCGGGTCGTGAGGGGGGGGGGACTGAAGCGATTCGGCGGTTTTTTTTCTTTTTCTCTGATGTCGATTTGGTTTATACGGGGGGCCAGAATGAATTAAGGGGAAGGAGAGAATTTTATTATATATATATATATTTTTTAATTATTTTATTTTGCAAAAAGTTGACTTTCGCATACGACCTCTAAACGAGGCCCACCGCCTGTCGTCCATAGCGTTCTACCGCCATTCCGAACACAGTGGGATAAGCATCGTAAGCTGATTCGATCGTTTCGATCTGTTTTCTTCAAAATCAACATATAACTCTATATATTGAATTTGAACGCGCATTTCAATTTACCGGGGTCACATACGAACTCTATAAATTGCAGAAAAATATTTTCTAGCCTCGTATTGACGATACGGTCCTAATAAAACTAGTTTCGTCGAATTCTGAGACCGTTGGAAAAATGGCCATTTTCCAGTCGATTAAAATCAACTGAAACTGGTCAAACGCATTTTCCTTTGCCACGCTCACATACTGATTCGAAAAATTATGAAATTTGGAATCTAGCAATAATTTGACATCACGGACCCAACAAAAGTGGTTTCGTCGAAATCCGAGGTCGCTTGCAAAATTTCCATTTTTAAGGGCCTGAATTCCATAGCGACTATTCAGAATTTTCAACTGGACATATCTTTTGATTCCTGCTATGAAATCTTGATTTTTCAGATTCGTTGGAAAGATATTCCCGAATCGATTCTAATATTTTTGGTTTCACTAAAATCCGGATTGTTTTGCACCCGGTACATTCAATTGAAGTTTGAAATCGAATTATCGAACTACCGCGCCATTTTCAATTCTATTTATAATTATATATAATTATATATAATCTAACGATGACGTATATAATATATACGTCGAATTCTATTCAAAAGAAATTTTCTCGTCGATACTATTTAAAATAATTCATTTTAAATGTTCAAAATTCGCTAAAATTGCCGAAATAAAAATTTTAAACTGACCCAGATTTTCGGGTTGTTACAATCTCCCCCACTTAAAACTTTTCGTCCTCGAAAAGGAACAAAGTTGAAAGTGGTTTGATTAATCAACTCTACGTTCGATCTGGCTTTCATTCCCCAACTTTTCAGTTTCTGAGAATTTTCAAATTTTTCAAAAATTTGCCTAACACCCTAAATTTTCGAAAAATTTCGTCTTAACCTCCCCTGCACCGGGAGCCACGGGAAAATCCCGAAATTGCCATACAGGCCTTCTGATCTCAAAAAGAAAAAGAAAAAGCCAAGCGGCTAGCCAATAGGTTCATAAAATCATCATCACCCAAACAAAACAGTAAATTATAGTAATCATGTGCCTATTTGTCGGGCAAACAAATTTTATTCTCTGCTCTAGCCTCCTTGCTATGACCTGTTCAATGTAAGTATATGTATATGCAAGCAAATGCGACCAATTTTCAATACAATTCAATATGTGATTCAATTAGGCTAATTGGCTAAAAATTAGCAAACAAATAAACAAACAACACAAACATCAATCAATTAGTGAATTAGAGTTTCAAATTCATAATTTTGATACATATACAAAAAATCATGTTTTTGATGCCAATTCACAACAATGTATTCTAGCTATATTAGTTTTGGTTCTCACACCAGTCAATAGGAAATATATAGAAAGTCCACCTTCGTCACACGAACATAAATTCTAATGATGGAGCTCCATCATCAAAATCATCTCCGGGCGATTAGAGTGTAATTCTATATCTATCCAGTATATTAAAACTTCAAATACACGTTTGCAAGGCGTATATGCAAAATCTTTATATACTGGACTGTCCAAATCAATACAAATAAATAATCAAATACGAATAATTGATTTAAATTTTCAAAACAAAATTTGTTTTCATTTTAAAAATATACTCTTCACACTCGTTCTAGGATACTACTGATCCCATCTCTAACGAGTCATTCCCATTGGATATTACTAACCCAATATCTGATGAATTCTTTCGTATGGTTCTAATATGTCTTGTTCTCCAAGCTTTGTAAACCAAAGCTCTGATACCACGATGAAACGACCCGAACTTCCCCAGTCTCCGAAGAGAAGAGAAAGAACGAATTGTTTTGAGACCACGACAAAACAGAATGCATACGGAAGAACATTTCATTGTATATTACAACAATGCATCAGATTACAAGAATATACAGAGTATAAATGAATAAATATTACACAGAAATATCAGAGATTTAAATTACATTTAAATACATCGCAGCGGAAAATAATACAATACACAACTAGAAGAGATATACGGATACAAAGCTTTCCGGATATCGTTCCAGCTGTAATCTAGGATCCTGTGAATATAAATCTGCAAAACCAAAACTACTAGCTGCCCGTGTCGAAATAAGGGCACCCAGAGTTTAGGTCAAAACAATAAACTCCAGGTCAGTCATGTGACTGGTGTGAGAACTAAAACAGTTATTAATCTTTATTTTAAAGTTAGGTAAATCAAGGGACCACGCCGTATAACACGGAACGGGTTTCCTCCCAAGAATACCAGTGCATAAAACAAACAGCGCAATGCTAAATAAAGAAAAATGAAGCTGTTATAAGACCCAGGTCCTATCACACAATGCAACGCAAGCCGGGGGATAGGGTTTTCCCTTATAACAGCCAAAGAATGCTTGATACGTTTAAAAACAAATCATTTGATACTATAATAAGTGTATAGTGTATAAAACAACTTCAAATCATAAGTATCAATCATAGACGGCATGAATGACCCATACCACTATGTCGCCATATATAAGTTTACAATCAAAACCGCAATGTCATATTGGAAGTTGGGTTATCATTTATGGTATGAACCGAGGCTAGGGCAAGATCCTCTACCGATTTGTGACTCTCTAGCCCGAGCCACAGGCAAGCGCGCAGGCAAGCCTTGGATCGTCAGGGTCGGTCCATCGATGTGGATTATTATGCTTGAACACTGCGTTTCCCCGCCCTTTGGGGCGTAAGCCTGGCCCGTCAGCCGACCAGAAGCATCGGTCGAAACCGATATCACGAGGCGCCTCGCTTTTCAGCAAGTAATAATAAGCAACATCCACATGAGTCAAACTCGTCAGCCAGTTCAAGCACTGACGCCACTCCTAACTAGAACGAAACGCATGTCCTCCCTGATGTCCGTCTCCTGTTTTTGGTTCACACCGGGTGTGATACTCGCGAATCAACGTTACACAAAGCTACGCCACACAAGGCCGTGCTTTGATCATCAACCACAAGACTTTGCTTTTCAACAGAAGCCTCGATCAATTGCATCTTAGCATGCCACACAGGCAAACCACTCTATGCAACCGATATCGATCACACAGAATGAAATCCAATGTCAGACACACAGTCCATTTACAAGTCCATTCTGGGTCTGAACGAAACCGGAGGCACTTTCCTCGCATATCCATCGATCTCCAAGCACATCTGGACGACCACCGATTGATTCCCTCATCTTGGGTGTACAGCCCAATCAAGATCATCAGTAATCACCAAAACGATGTGAAGACTTCCGGTCTTCAACCACCGTCTTCATCTTCGACTTATCGTCGTATCAGTTATTCAGAATGGGATAAACCCGGTCTTTCCGAAGAACTCGCGTATATTTTAAATAAGTGTTACACAAACACAACATACGCCTCATTCCAATTCATCAGTCACTAACCGTAAATTAATCAAGAGAATAATTCCCCAAATATTAACCCCGAAGGCCGAAACCAACATCAGATCAATACCCAGAAAACCATTCTGCTTGGCTAACCGACAGTTAGTTTCTAAATTTCACATTCATAGGGAAAGGTTCCCATTAATTTTATCCAAGATAAATTCCTTGAATTTATTCTCTAATCTCCTTTTTAATTTCTATTCAACTAGTCGAGATTAACGAACCTTACCGAAGTAATCATTGGTTTTAATTTCCCAATCCCGACCTATTCATCCCATGAAGTAAAACTGGTAATACCTCATATCTAACACCACGGTGTTATCGGTAAATTCAATTACCATTTCACGTTTAAATCCAATTAAAGATTTAACTATCGCCTGGAGCAAAACTGGTGCTACTCCATTCTCGGTCATTTCAATCTAATTAAAGATTCATTAAAACTCCACTTAGTTTTAATCTTTGACTGGGTTAAAGAATCAGTGTCATTTAAAACACGGTTCACGGTAAACCCAAAATCACCTTCCATTAATTATCGGGTTAAAGAACAAGTGTTATTTAAAACACCGTCCACGATAAACCCAAAAATAAATATCGATTCAATCCCAATTAAATATTATTTAATTGGTACACTTCATTAAATCTAAATAAAAGATTTAATCTTTTCTCAACTGGGTTCAAGAACAGTGTTAATGAAGACACCATTCACGACAAACCCAAATCACATTTGATATTCTATACAAGGCTCTGAATAGAAAATATATCGGCTTATATTCAATATCAAATTCTACGATTAACAATTGTCGTATTGGAAATAACGATATAAATATATATCTATCAAATTTCCATAACAACAGCTGTATAATCACGAATTCCAACATCGAAATATTCCGAAGACAATTTCGATTCAAATCCACTCCAATGCAATCATTGGAAATTCTGGTTATTTTTAAATCCCTTTTCAAATTCAATTTATTTATTTTTAAAAATAAATAGAATTTTAATTCTATTTCAAAACTAGTTCAATTCGATAAAAATCTATTTTTATCTTTTCATATATGGAGTTTTTCATCCCAAATCTTCACAAATCATTTCTTATGATTTTACACAAATTATTACTATTTTTAATAATTTTATCAAGGCCCGTACAGTCGATTTCCATCAACGGCCATCGAACTGCACTTACAACGACCTTTTTCAAATTTGATTTAGACATAATTCCAAATCCAGCTGTTAGATTTCAAATTTCTAATATTCGTTAGAAAGCTCTTTTCGATACGAACCCAACGGTTCTGGTTTTAGGAGAATCCGACGGTCGGATCTCCCGCAATATCCGTTCGAAGTCAATGGTCGAAATTCGCGAACTGCCGCGGCGCGGCGCGTTCTATTCAGGCCATTATATTATATATATAATATATATAATATATACTTCGTCGATTTCAATTCAAAACGGGCTTTATAAATCGTTTTAAATTTATTTTCAAAACGGTTTCATGTTCATATTCAATTGCATTTCAATTCGAATTCAATTATATTCAATTTCAATTCGAATTCAATTATATTCTGTTTCAATTCGAATTCATTTATATTCAATTTCAATTCGAATTCAATTCTATTCAGTTTCAATTCGAATTCATTTATATTCAATTTCAATTCGAATTCAATTCTGTTCTGTTTCAATTCGAATTCATTTATATTCAATTTCAATTCGAATTCAATTCTATTCAGTTTCAATTCGAATTCATTTATATTCAATTTCAATTCGAATTCAATTCTATTCAGTTTCAATTCGAATTTCTATTCTTTTCAAAATATTAGATTTTGAAATCACTTTCGATATTCATTATAAAATGAATAAAATCGATATAAATATCGTTCACGTCAAAATGGCGTCAATCTAATCAACACGGCTTCATATATTGATATTTTCAAATATTCCATTTCGAATATTTCTATTTCAAATATTTCTATTTCAAATATTTCCTATTATCAAAATATTTGTTATTATCAAAATATTTCGTTCAACACATGACTAATCTCAACGGATGAGTACAGTCAACACATGAACCTTTATTTTATATTGTTAAAGATGTAAATTTTATTATAAAAATATTTCGTTCAACACATGACTTATCTCAACGGATGAGTGCAGTCAACACATGAACCTTTATATTATATTGTTAAAGATGTAAATTTTATTATAAAAATATTTCGTTCAACACATGACTAATCTCAACGGATGAGTGCAGTCAACACATGAACCTTTATATTATATTGTTAAAGATGTAAATTTTATTATAAAAATATTTCGTTCAACACATGACTAATCTCAACGGATGAGTGCAGTCAACACATGAACCTTTACTTTATATTGTTCTTTATCTTCTAAATTGGAATGAGGCCCAATCAATCACCATATAAAATTAATTATATGGATTTTCATACAACACATGTATATAATAGCATTGAAAAATAATCAACCATCAACCAAAGTGCACTACACTGTATAAGCATCAAATATAGATATCTAACGCTTATAACAGCCTGTCAATCAATCGATCGACATATTTAATAAATCAGGATGAGTGAACTTCATATTTCATCCCAACACCCGTGTGGGGTTTCAAACAATCAAACACATATTTTATTTGTGCAGCTGGGAGATGTGTAAAATTTATCGTCCCAATCAATGTCCTTCAAATAGGTGTACATAAACAAACCGTCCGGTTTGTAAATGAATATTTTATTTTATTCACATTCACGTTAAAAATTATATTTTTAACGATAAAACATTTTATTTTAACACATGAATTTCTATTCAGTTCATTTACACAATAAAAATGATATTTTTATTTTTCTAACATATTTTAGAAAATTTCGGCGGCATAACGGCACGATACTAGAAACGGGACGAGGCCTAGCCTTATCCCCGGTCTAGTGAAGGCCCACGCCATTCACACATCAATCAGATCAATTTCAATTCACCAAACAATTCAATTCAACCCAAATCATCTAACTAATTTTTTTGCAATCAAACAAACAAGTCCATGGTCTGTGGACGATTGTGTCGGGTGCTACTAAGCACCGTCTGCATCCTAATATATATATATATATATATATAGAAATGAAATTGAAAGGTGAGAAATTCTCACCGAAAGCTATCCAATACTCTTGACTCTTCTTTGATAGAAATCTTCTTCGTTATCTCATTTTTGACATCTTCGTTGCTGTAGCCACTACATATGTAAAAATCGAATTTTTACTTCGCTATTCAATATATAAAAATCGAATTTTTATTTCGTTGTTCAATATATAAAAATCAAATTTTTACTTCGTTATTCAATATATAAAAATCGAATTTTTACTTCGTTATTCAATATATAAAAATCCCGCCCTTTCAACTATAAAGATTTCTCCTTTTCAAATAAAAAGATTTCTCCCTTTCAAATATATCATTATAAAAATCACATTTTTATTTTGCTACACATATAAAGATGATATTTTTAATATCTCTATCATGTAAAAATTATATTTTTAATTCTCTACATAAACAAAAATCACATTTTTATCCTTCTACAATATGAAAAATTATATTTTTAATACTTTAAAAATATAAAAATCATATTTTTAATTCTTTAAAAATATAAAAATCATATTTTTATATCATCAATATAAAAATCCCTTTTTTTAGAACTATTACTCAAAAATAAATAATTTTAAAGCTTACCGGCTGAATCAGGGTGTAGATGGTGGCGCCAAGGTGGTAAGGCCCATCCAGTCAGTCACGGAGTCGGTTGCAAGCGTTCGAGGGCGGCGTAGCTAGGGTTTCTTGGGCGGTGGAACATCGAATTAAAGAGGAGGGAGGAAGCTAAGCGGCTTTGAGGTGCTGAGGTGGTCGGATGTGGTTTGAGGAGAGCGCAGGGACGTGGGCAGGCGGCGGGGCCCCTCTAATGGCCGACGCTGGCCATCTGGGTGTTCCGTTCGTTCTTTGAGAGGGGGGGGGAAGGCTTAGAGGAGAGCGCGAGCACCTGCGGAGAAAAGGGGGGGTGTCAGCCGGAGATGAGACGCCAGGGGAGGAGGTGACAGCTCCGACGCGGGCGGTGGGTCGTGAGGGGGGGGGACTGAAGCGATTCGGCGGTTTTTTTTTCTTTTTCTCTGATGTCGATTTGGTTTATAGGGGGGGCCAGAATGAATTAAGGGGAAGGAGAGAATTTTATTATATTTTTTTTAATTATTTTATTTTGCAAAAAGTTGACTTTCGCATACGACCTCTAAACGAGGCCCACCGCCTGTCGTCCATAGCGTTCTACCCCCATTCCGAACACAATGGGATAAGCATCGTAAGCTGATTCGATCGTTTCGATCTGTTTTCTTCAAAATCAACATATAACTCTATATATTGAATTTGAACGCGCATTTCAATTTACCGGGGTCACATACGAACTCTATAAATTGCAGAAAAATATTTTCTAGCTTCGTATTGACGATACGGTCCTAATAAAACTAGTTTCGTCGAATTCTGAGACCGTTGGAAAAATGGCCATTTTCCAGTCGATTAAAATCAACTGAAACTGGTCAAACGCATTTTCCTTTGCCACGCTCACATACTGATTCGAAAAATTATGAAATTTGGAATCTAGCAATAATTTGACATCACGGACCCAAAAAAAGTGGTTTCGTCGAAATCCGAGGTCGCTTGCAAAATTTCCATTTTTAAGGGCCTGAATTCCATAGCGACTATTCAGAATTTTCAACTGGACATATCTTTTGATTCCTGCTATGAAATCTTGATTTTTCAGATTCTTTGGAAAGATATTCCCGAATCAATTCTAATATTTTTGGTTTCACTAAAATCCGGATTGTTTTGCACCCGGTACATTCAATTGAAGTTTGAAATCGAATTATCGAACTACCGCGCCATTTTCAATTCTATTTATAATTATATATAATCTAACGACGACGTATATAATATATACATCGAATTCTATTCAAAAGAAATTTTCTCGTTGATACTATTTAAAATAATTCATTTTAAATGTTCAAAATTCGCTAAAATTGCCGAAATAAAAATTTTAAATTGACCCAGATTTTCGGGTTGTTACACAACCCGCCCCGCACTAGCCTGCATTTCTTCTGAAGGTGCGCTGTACACATGCCCGATTAGCATGGAACGGTCGCCCAAAGAAAGGAAAGAAGAGAATGAACTAACAAGGAACCTGTAGAATGTCTCACAGCGCATGGAACAAAAAATAATAATAACATAATCTTGACATAAAACAGGCGAGACAGTGCATAAGCTGAAAACTAAACCAACATAGCAGCGGAAATCCAAATACAACTTATTACAACTTTCCAAATTTACTGTCTCTAAAACAAAAGAAAGCTAAAGTGGAAGATGCACTACTAATGCCCAAGCAGTGATCTTCAACAACACAGGGAGAATACTATATATATCATACGTGGAAGCCTCCTTCTCGTCTCCGGATCAGCTACCCGTGCATACCCAGCTAACCTGTCTCTAGTCTGCTCGTGAGAGCACCCAGAGTAATAAGAAGAGACATAAAACTCTGGGTCAGACAAAAAGTCTGGTATGAGCGATAAGCAGCTAAACAGAACAATAACAGGTATACTAAACCATACCTAAACCTGGACCTGCAACCAAAGAGTTAGCACTACATACCGTACAATACTCCAAGGTGCCACTGAACAGATGGTGTAAAGATAACGGGGGTGGGGGTGTGCATGTCATAATGATGGCAAACAAGTCAACCATAACAACCATCCTCACATCTCTCACTCAGTGCGTAAAACATACGATGTCCACCACTGTCAATCACTAGACCCATCGAAGTAGTGACGGAGTTCGACTTGTACAACCACTGCTACTACTAAGCTTACCACATGGAGTCATGACCAAATCTTTACAAATAACCCCACTTCATTGGCCTATAGCTCTTTAGTCGTACCTAGGCCACTGTGGCCCTGAATCCGTTCACGTACTCCCTACACATAGTGATTCAAAGTTACAGACATCGACAACCCCTTAGCACCCGTCCCGCAGCAAAGCCCAATCATGAAGCTCACTCATTGGTTCCCAACTGGATCCTGAGTCAGAGCTCCTCATTTGGACTTCCTTTGCATCTCGGGTTTTGGTCGAATTGGAGTTGTGTAATAACCCGAAAATCTGGGCCAGTTTAAATTTTTATTTTGGCGATTTTAGCGAATTTTGAATATTTAAAATAGATTGTTTTAAATAATATCGACGAGAAAATTTATTTTGAATAGAATTCGACGTATATATTATATACGTCGTCGTTAGAATATAAATAATTATATATAATTATAAATAGAATTGAAAATGGCGCGGTAGTTCGATAATTCGATTTCAAACTTCAATTAAATGTACCGGGTGCAAAACAATCCGGATTTTAGTGAAACCAAAAAAGATAGGATCTAATTGATGATATCTTTCCAACGAATCCGGGAAATCAAAATTTCATAGCGGGAATCAAAAGATATGTCCAGTTGAAAATTCTGAATAGTCGCTATGGAATTCAGGCCCTTAAAAATGGACATTTTGCAAACGACCTCGGATTTCGACGAAACCAGTTTTGTTGGGTCCGTGATGTTAAATTATTGCTAGGTTTCAAATTTCATAATTTTTCGAATCAATATGTGAGCGTGGCAAAGGAAAACGCGTTTGACCAGTTTCAGTTGATTTTAATCGACTGGAAATTGGCCATTTTTCAAACGGTCTCAGAATTCGACGAAACTAGTTTTGTTAGGACCGTATCGTCAATACGAGGCTAGAAAATATTTTTCGGGAATTTTTAGGGCTCGTATGTGACCCCGGTAAATTGAAATGTGCGTTTAAATTGAATATATAAAGATTTATATTTTAAATTCAACGGAAACTGATTGTAACGGTCGAATTAGCTTACGCAGCATATCCCATTGTGTTCGGAATGGGGGTAAAACGCTAGGGATGACAGTCGGTGGGTTCGATTTCGAGTTCGAAATAGGAAGTTGCTTTTGAAAATTAAATAATATAATTAAATATATATATATATATTCAAAAATCTCTCTCTAACCTAGGTCAACTCCCCCATACCTCAGTCAAAAGAAAAAAAAAAAACGGATCTGACAATCCCGTCGCCCCATTCGACGGAGACGCCGCGGCCACCGTTGACCGGCCTGCCCATGGCCGAGCTCCTCCCACGCTGCGCCTCGCCTGGCCACCCTCCTCTTCAGCACGAACCCCAAAACCGCCCCTCCGCTAAAAACCCAAACCCGCCCAATCCCTGACCAAATCACGCTGCGCCGCCACCTAGCCCCGGTGCCCAGCCACCCGCCGCCGTACCCTTGACCAACAGCCCCATTCCGACCATCCCCAGCCACCGCCACCCATCCGGCGAACGGTGAACCTCCCCCCCGACCGCTGCAATGCACGTGAACCCTTCTCCCCCTCTGTAAACTGTAAGCTTTCTTATTTAGATTTATTTTAATTTTTCTTTTAAGTAATTTCGTTTTTTAACATTAAAAAGAGTATATTTTTAACATATAAAGATATGACCATGACTCATAGAAAAGTATGATTTTTCTTTTAGCAAAAGTATGATTTTTCTTATAGCAAAAGTATAATTTTTCTTATAGCAAAAGTATGATTTTTCTTATAACAAATTTATGATTTTTCTTATACAAAGTATGATTTTTATAATAAAAACATGGCCATAAAAGATTCGATTTTTTTTAAAAGAAGTAGAAAAGAAATGATTTTTATATGTTGAACTTCGAATTAAAAATATGATTTTTATATGTTGAACTTCGAATTAAAAATATGATTTTTATATGTTGAACTTCGAATTAAAAAAATGATTTTTATATGTTGAACTTCGAATTAAAAAAATGATTTTTATATGTTGAACTTCGAATTAAAAATATGATTTTTATATGTTGAACTTCGAATTAAAAATATGATTTTTATATGTTGAACTTCGAATTAAAAATATGATTTTTATATATTGAGTAGCGAAGTAAAAATTCGATTTTTACATATGTAGTGAATACGGGCAACGAAGGTGATAAAAAGGCGAGAACGAAGAAGATTTATATCAAAGAAGAGTCAAGATGTTTGGATAGCTATCGGTGAGAATTTCTCACCTTTCAATTTATTTTTCTAGTTATATATATATATACTAGGATGCAGACGGTGCTTAGTAGCACCCGACACAATCGTCCACAGACCATGGACTTGTTTGTTTGGCTGTGTTGTTAGTTAGATTGTTTGGGTTGATTTGAATTGTTTGGTGAAATGAAATTAATATGATTGATGTGTGAATGGCGTGGGCCTTCACTAGACCGGGGATAAGGCTAGGCCTCGTCCCGTTTCTAGTATCGTGCCGTTATGCCGCCGAAATTTTCTAAAATAAGTTAGAAAAATAAAAATATCACTTTATTTAAAGAATGAACTGAATAGAAATTCATATGTTGGAATAAAATGTTTTGTCGTTAAAAATATAATTTTTAACGTGAATGTGAATAAATAAATATTCATTTACAAACCAGACGGTTTGTTTATGTACACCTATTTGAAGGACATTGATTGGGTCGATAAATTTTACACATCGCCCAACTGCACAAATAAAATCTGTGTTTGATTGTTTGAAACCCCACACGGGTGTTGGGATGAAATTTGAAGTTCACTCATCCTGATTGATTGAATATGTCGATCGATTGATTGACAGGCTGTTATAAGCGTTAGATATCTATATTTGATGCTTATACAGTGTAGTGCACTTTGGTTGATGGTTGATTATTTTTCAATGCTATTATACATGTGTTGTATGAAAATCCATATAATTAACTTTATATGGTAATTGATTGGGCCTCATTCCAATTTGAAAAATAAAGGATATTATAAAATAAAAGTTCATGTGTTGACAGTACTCATCCATTGAGATTGGTCATGTGTTGAACGAAATATTTTAGTAATAAAATTTACATCTTTATCAATATAAAATAAAAGTTCATGTGTTGACAGTACTCATCCATTGAGATTGGTCATGTGTTGAACGAAATATTTTAGTAATAAAATTTACATCTTTATCAATATAAAATAAAGGTTCATGTGTTGACAGTACTCATCCATTGAGATTGGTCATGTGTTGAACGAAATATTTTGATAATAACAACTATTTTGAAAAAAGAAATATTTGAAATAGAATATTTGAAAATAGAAATTTATGAAGCCGTGTTGATTAGATTGACGCCATTTTGACGTAAACGATTTATATCGATTCTATTCATTTTGAAATGAATTGAAAACGATTTCGAAATGAAATGAATTGAAAACGATTTCGAAATGAAATGAATTGAAAACGATTTCGAAATGAAATGAATTGAAAACGATTTCAAAATGAAATGAATTGAAAACGATTTTGAAATGAAATGAATTGAAAACGATTTCGAAATGAAATGAATTGAAAACGATTTCGAAATGAAATGAATTGAAAACGATTTCGAAATGAAATGAATTGAAAACGATTTCGAAATGAAATGATTTGAAAACGATTTCGAAATGAAATGAATTGAAAACGATTTCGAAATGAAATGATTTGAAAACGATTTCGAAATGAAATGATTTGAAAACGATTTCGAAATGAATTGATTTGAAAACGATTTCGAAATGAAATGATTTGAAAACGATTTCGAAATGAAATGAATTGAAAACGATTTCGAAATGAAATGAATTGAAAACGATTTCGAAATGAATTGAAAACGAATTCAAATGGAATTGAAAGCGAATTGAAATGAATTCAAATTGAATTGAAATTTGAATTGAAATTTGAATTGAATAGAAATGAATTTTAAAACGAATTTATAAAGAAGAATTCAATTTTGATTTGAATTGAAATGGAAGTTGAAACTGTTTTTGAAACGAATCTAAACTATTTATATAATTCGTTTTAAATAGAAATCGACGAAATATATATTATATATATTATATATATAATATAATGGCCTGAATAGAACGCGCCGCGCCGCGGCAGTTCGTAAATTTCGACCATTTATTTCAAACGGACATTACGGGAGATCCGACCGTCGGATTCTCCTGAAACCGGAACCGTTGGGTTCGTATCGAAAAGAGCTTTCTAACGAATATTAGAAATTTGAAATCTAACGGTTGGATTTGGGATTATGTCCAAATCAAATTTGAAAAAGGTCGCTATAAGTGCAGTTCGATGGCCATTGATGGAAATCGGCTGTACGGGCCTTGATAAAATTATTAAAAATAGTAATAATTTGTGTAAAATCATAAGAAATGATTTAGAAAGATTTAGGATGAAAAACTCCATATTTGAAAAGATAAAAATAGATTTTTATCGAAATGAACTAGTTTTGAACTAGAAATATAATTCTATTTATTTTTAAATAAATAAATTGAATTTGAAAAGGGTTTTAAAAATAACCAGAATTTCCAATGATTGCATTGGAATGGATTTGAATCGAAATTGTCTTCGGAATATTTCGATGTTGGATTTCGTGATTATACAAATGTTGTTAGGGAAATTTGAAAGATATAGATATATATATCGTTATTTCCAATACGATATCTGTTAGTCGTAGAATTTGATATTGAATATAAGCCGGTATATTTTCTATTCAGAGCCTTGTGTTTAATATCAAATGTGATTTGGGTTTGTCGTGAATGGTGTCTTCACTAACACTGTTCTTGAACCCAGTTGAGAAAAGATTAAATCTTTTTAATTAGATTTAATGAAGTGTACCAATTAAATAATATTTAATTGGAATTGAATCGATATTGATTTTTGGGTTTATCGTGGACAGTGTTTTAAATAACACTCGTTCTTTAACCCGACAATTAATGGAATGTGATTTTGGGTTTATCGTGAACCGTGTTTTAAATGACACTGATTCTTTAACCCAGTCGAAGATTAAAACTAAGTGGAGTTTTAATGAATCTTTAATTAGATTGAAATGATCGAAAATGGAGTATCACCAGTTTTGCTCCAGGCGATAGTTAAATCTTTAATTAGATTTGAACGTGAAATGGTAATTGAATTTACCGATAACACCGTGGTGTTAGATATGAAGTAGGACCAGTTTTACTTCATGGGATTAATAGGTTGGGATTGGGAAATTAAAACAAATGATTACTTCGGTAAGGTTCGTTAATCCCGACTAGTTGAATCAAAATTCAAAAGAAGATTTGAGAATAAATTTTAATGATTTATCTTGGATAAAATTAATGGGAACCTTTCCCTATGAATGTGAAATTTAGAAACTAACTGTCGGTTAGCCAAGCAGAATGGTTTTCTGGATATTGATCTGATGTTGGTTTCGGCCTTCGGGGTTAATATTTGGGGAATTATTCTCTTGATTAATTTACGGTTAGTGACTAATGGATTGGAATGAGGCGTATGATGTGTTTGTGTAACACTTATTTTAAATATACGCGAGTTATTCGGAAAGACCGGGTTTATCCCATTCTGAATAACTGATACGACGATAAGTCGAAGATGAAGACGGTGGTCGAAGACCGGAAGTCTTCACGTCGTTTGGGTGATAACTGATGATCTTGATTGGGCTGTACACCCAAGAAGATGGAAACAGTTGGTGATCGTCCAGACGTACTTGGAGATCGATGGATATGCGAGGTACTAGGTGCCTCCGGTTTCGTTCAGACCTAGAACGGACTTGTAAATGGACTGTGTGTCTGACATTGGATTTTAGTCTGTGTGATTGATCTCTATTAAATATATATCTGTTTGGCGGCGAAGAATTTATTCTCTTGCTTAACGCCCTTCTCTGAGACGTACGAGCTCAGGGGTTATATATTGATGGATATCAAACGCATGGAGTGAATTGCCTGTGTGGCATGCCTAAGTGGCAATTGATCGAGGCTTCTGTTGAAAAGCAAAGTCTTGTGGTGATGATCAAAGCACGGCCTTTGTGGCGTAGCTTTGTGTAACGTTTACCTCGCGTGTTTCACACCCGGTATGAACCAAAAATGGGAGACGGACCTCAGGGAGGACTTGCGTTTCTTTCTAGCTAGAAGTGGCGTCAGTGGTTTTACACGCCCTGACGAGTTTGACTTATGTGGTTGTTGCGGTTGCGAGGCGCCTCGGTTATATCGGTTTCGGCCGATGCATTCTGGTCGGCTGACGGACCAGACTTACACCCCATAGGGTGGGGAGACGTAGTGTTCAGGCATAATAATCCACATCGGTGGACCGGCCCTGACGATCCAAGGGGCAGTTGCGGCTGTTCCTGAGACACGGGCTAGAGCGTCTCGAATCGGTTGAGGACTATCTTTTGCCTCGGTTCATAGATGGAAATCCAATTTCCAAATACGTGACTTTGCGGTTTTATTTGTAAACCTATATATGGCGACATGATATATGGTACCCATGCCGCCTATGATTGATACTTATGATTTGAAGTTGTTTTATACACTATGCACTTATTATAGTATCAATAATGTGTTTTAAAACGTATCAAGCATTCTTTGGCTGTTATAAGGGAAAACCCTATCCCCCGTCTTGCGTTGCATTGTGTGATAGGACCTGGGTCTTATAACAGCTTCATTTTTCTTTATTTAGCATTGCGTTGTTTGTTTTATGCACTGGTATTCTTGGGAGGAAACCCGTTCCGTTATACGGCGTGGTCCCTTGATTTACCTAACTTTAAAAACAAAGATTAACTGTTTTAGTTCTCACACCAGTCACATGACTGACCTGGAGTTTATTGTTTTAACCTAAACTCTGGGTGCCCTTATTTTCGACACGGGCAGCTAGTAGTTTTGGTTTTGCAGATTTATATTCACAGGATCCTGGTTTACAGCTGGAACGATATCCGGAAAGCTTTGTATCCGTATATCTCATTCTAGTTGTGTATTGTATTATTTTTCCGCTGCTATGTATTTGAATGTAATTTAAATCTCTGATATTTCTGTGTAGTATTCATTTATACTCTGTATATTCTTGTAATCTGATGCATTGTTGTAATATACAATGAAATGTTCTTCTGTTTGCGTTATGTTTTGTTTTGTTCTCGAACTATCCGACACTTTCCTTTACGGGGAAGTTACGGGTTTTCACAAGTTGGTCTTCAGAAGAGTCGTCGCGTAGAAGTGGTCCTGAATTCAGTTCGTTTCGGATATATACATATAACTCAGTTTGGTTCGGTGCAATGCTTCATAGTATACTCTGGATGCGGTTCGGTTCGGTGGTTCTCCTCCTTCAGACGTCGGTTTGGTTCGGTTGTGGTACTCCATCCGGGTCGTGGCCTCCTTATTCGATCCGACTCCTACTCCCTAGTTCGATCCGATAAGGTCCTCATGCTCAACTCCGATCCGCTCCTCTCGTCTTTACTCCTGGTCCGCGCCCAACTCCAACTCTATGCGAATGGCCTTCCTTCTTGCCAAGCTTTCTTTGTGCCAGACTTCAGTCCGGTTCAGATTTCCTTGCCCCGCTCTCCTATCCGATCCGAGCCCCTAACCCGATCCGATCCGAGACCCTACACAACTTTCTGCAACTTTTTCCAGTGACTTGTTTACGCCATTCGACGATGTTTTCGACCAATCTAACTTTTCTAAACAACCACAAATCGTTCCAAACAGCCATAGCAACATAGAAAACTAACCACAAACACCAAAACAATGAATTAACATGTCAAAACGGATCAAATATACCCAAATAACCCATATTTTCCCTTAAGCATGTTTAGGAAAAACTAATGATATGATTACTAAAACTTAACTAAATTAAACCAAATTTCTAACAGAAGTCTAAAACATTATTTTTGAATTTATAAATATTTTTCCAGAATTTATTAGTGTATAAATTCGCTAATTATCACTAATCACCTTAATTAACTGTAATTAGTGTCAAGACAATGCTAATCACTCACCTTGACCACAAATAAAATTTTCAGAACTGAAACCTCGCTGATTTGGGCGAATACTGGTGTCTAACAGCAGCTCTAATACTGATTTGGTGAAGATCTTCTTTGATTTGATGTAGATTAAGCCAAAACTTGATTAGAAAGTGATTAGAAGTTGATTTGGGTGTTGGAGGCCAATGCTAGGGTTCCAAGAAAGAAAGTGGCAACTAAAAGAAATGTTTTCTAACCCTAATTAGCCCCTATACATCTCTAATCCCGAAATGGGTCATGGGCCCTCTTGCTAATCACCCTAATTAGGCCCGGTTAAGCTGTTTTTCACCTTCTAAACCTTGTTTCAGCCATATCTCCCAAACGGTGAGTCCGTTTGGCTAATGTGACCAATCTAGGGAAAGGTAAATCATCATCCGGAGCCAATGGAAGTGGTTTCAGGTCAAAATCCCTTTCCAATCAAAAGTTATGGCCAAAATAGTATCAGCTAGGGGCAAAATGGTCATTTAAAAATCAACAAAAATCACGAACATGGGAAATGACTCCAATAGTCGTCTCCCAAAGTTACATGACCATATGACTCTGTATGTGAGAGAAATAAATATTCTACGATCATTCGATGCGTAGAATGTGGGTCGTTACAAAAGATAAGTTACATAGACTATCTTATTTTATCTTTAACTAAATGATCAATATTATCATGTTTATTTTTTACATAGAATAACTTATTTTATTTCATATTGTAAAAAGTTAATTGCATTTATCTTTTACTTAAAGATAAAAGATAAGTTACATAAAATATCTTTTTTTATTTCATACTTAGTATAATACAAGATAAGTTACATAGAGTATCTTATTTTATCTTTTACTAAATGATAAATATAAATATGTTTATTTTTTACACAGAATATTTTATTTTATTTTAGATTTAAAATTGATAATTGCATCTATCTTTTACTAAAAGATAAAAGATAAGTTACATAGACTATCTTATTCTATCTTTAACTAAATGATAAATATTAACATGTTTATTTTTTACATAGATAATTTATTTTATTTCAGATTTAAAAAAGATAATTGCATCCATCTTTTACTAAAAGGTAAAAGATAAGTTACATAGAATATATCATTTTATTTCAGATTTAGTAGAATAAAAGATAAGTTACATAGAATATCTTATTTTATCTTTTACTAAATGATAAATATTAACATGTTTATTTTTTACATGGAATATCTTATTTTATTTCAAATTTAAAAAAGATAGATGCGTCTATCTTTTCAAAACTGAACTTCAGATTTAAAAAAGATATATATATATATATATCATGTGTTAATTGTTAGTTGCAAATATGCAATGTTAATGATAAAACTGACCTTCTGATTATAAAAATGCAATTTTGTAATTAACAATTTTTAAATGTAGTAGAGTATCTTAATTTATTTCTAATTTAAAAAAGATAGTTACACCTATCTTTTCAAAAATGAGCTTCAGATTTAAAAAAGATAAATGAATATATATGTCATGTGTTAATTGTTAGTTGCAAATATGCAATATTAATGATAAAACTGAACTTTTGATTACTAAATTGCAATTTTTTAATTAACAATTTTTAAATGTTTAGTAGAATATCTTATCTTATTTCAGACTTAAAAAAGATAGATGCATCTATCTTTTCAAAATTGAACTTCAGATTTAAAAAAGATAAATGAATATATATGTCATGTGTTAATTGTTAATTGCAAATATGGAATGTTACTGATAAAACTGAACTTTTGATTACAAAATTGCATTTTTATAATTAACAATTTTTAAATGTTTAGTAGAATATCTTAATTTATTTCATATTTAAAAAAGCATCTATCTTTTCAAAACCAAACTTCAGATTTATAAAAGATAATAATTACATGTTTAGCTCTACTTATGTTTGAAAAAAAAGGGTACATGTTAAGCAAGTCTGATGTTTAACTTATTATATACAATTATTACATACCATATGAACTTGATTTAAAGCCTGCATAAAAAAGATAAAAGCATTTTTGTTTTTGTACAAATAACTTAGTTACATAATAAATTATAACGAAATGCTTTTAGTTGTTTATGAATATCAAAAGATATGCCAAAATTTAGTGACATAATAAATTACAACACAAGAGCATATAACTCCAAATTCATGGTAGACTAACTAAGTCAAAAATATGTTATCATTTTATGAATTATTTTTCTTTCTTTCTAATTTCATCCTTGTTGATACATATTCAAAATTCCTTTGTAGGAATTCAACGATCAACAAGCGTTATTTAAAGGGTGCAGCGATATGGAGACTGAACTACCATGATAGTCGTAGTCGTATTGCTTATTGTTGTGCTTGTAAATAGAATGGTTATGAACTTGCAGAGCCATGTTTATTTGTTTTTTTCCTGTTGACCTTAGGTTTTTTTTTGTTAATTGTTCTTTGTAGCGGAGTTAAAACCATAAATGAGCTATTCAAATTTGTGTATAAAAGAGCTGGAAAGAACAGTGGGAAGTTACGCAGTTGGGTGTTCTTCCTTTTTAATTATCTTTTTGTGTTAAAAACAATAGCTACGACTTCTGCATTGTTCGCAATTTTCATTATACTGTAGTACACAGTATACAAAAAAGTTCAAGTATGCTACTATGATTTAGATCATTATTGCAAGTTGTTCTTCTTTTTCTAAAAAAGATAGAAGTATTTATCTTTCTCTGAAAAATATAAAAATATATACATGACAAACACTTAAAGATAGTATTCCATTGTATCAAAAATATATACATTAGCAGACAGTTTCGCAGTTAAATCACATAAACCAACCAGTGTTCTGTTGTATTATTACTGCAGCGTGTTCTTCCATCTCTGAAAAAGATAAAAGTGTTTATCTTTATCTGAAAATATAAAAAGAAGCACATGAAACTAACTACGTGAACACTATAACTATTAGTTATAAAACCGGAAAAGCACTTGTATTCAATCCACACAAAATAATATTTTACATTGCACTTGTAGTATTGTTAACTATTGTTTTAAATTTGATTTCTATTTGCTTCCCATCTACTCTCTATTTTGCATTTCTATGCACTTTGAAACCAACCATCCATCATCAAAATACAACGGTCCTCCTTCACTTCATCAACACATGACATAAAATGAAAAGCATTTGAAAATCAAATCGTTCAATCGATTGTGGTTGTAGAAATAAAATCGAATCGTTCAATCAAATCGTTTGAAACGTGAAAAGCTTTTGAAAATTGCCATTGTAATGAAGATCGACTAGGGTTTTAGATTTGCAAAATAATGGCTGTGACATTTTTTTTGTCCTTGAAACTTATTCTTTAAAAGTCGTGTCCTTTAAAATAATTGGACCTGACTAGTAATTCCTTCACGCAAATTTACACTATATTATATATATATATATTAATTAAAATTAAACGAACCACGCTCGGTAGTTCACATTTCGAAATCGTAACTTTAAACAATTATACCGAAATATCCAACCGTCGGATTTTCCCAAAACTGGAACCGTTAGGACCGCTTTTAGAAGATCTTTCCAACGATATAAATTTCATAAAAATCCAACGGTTAGATTTTGAGATAAGTGTAAATCAAATTTTGATAAAAACAACGCCAGGGCTGCCCATCGACCCAATGCGTCGTTAAATAAATTTGGCTATTTTTATATAAATAAAAATAGTGATAAATCGTTATTAAATACTATTATTGATATGAAATGATTTTAAACTATATATATGCAAGAATCATTTGAAAAGACCGAGTTAAACCTCATTTCAAATGATTGAACGACGTTCTAAATTGAAGATCTTAAAGACGGCGATTGAAGACCGACGATCTTCACATCGAAAGGATAACTACTGATGCCTGACAATGGCTAGCAACCAATAAAGGGTTAAAGTGGTAGTTGTCCGGGTGTACTTGATGGTTGTCCAGATACGCGAGCACCTCTCTTCTGTATTGGACATACGGGACGAGGAATAAGGTGACTCCAGTTTCGTTCAGACCCAGAACGGACTCGTAAATGGATGTGTGATCGACATTGAATTTCATTCTGTGTAATTAAATTGATTTCTATTAATATATATCTGTGGTGGCGGAGAATTTATTCTCTTGCTTAACACCCTTCTTTGAGACGCACGAGTTCGAAGGTTATATATTGGTTGTTATCGATCGCATGGCGCGAATTGTCAATTTGGCATGCCAAGATGCAATTAATTGAGGTTTTTGTTGAAAATCAGAGCCTTGTGGATGATGATCAAAGCATAGCCTATTTCGGCATAGCTTTGTGTACTACGTTACCTCGCGAGCCTCACACCCCGGTAGAGTCAAAAATGGGACGACGGAACGCAGGGAGTGCACACGTTTCTTTCTAGCTAGAAGTGATGTTTGGGTTTTTACAAGACCTGAAATTTTTACTTGTGTGGTTGATGGAATGAGGCACTTCGGTTTTATTTGGTCGCCATTGGCCAAATTATAGGTCCAATAGGATCGGGGAGCGTGTGTTCAGGCATAACTAATCCACTAACGTTAATTGTGCACCGGCCCTACAGTATCCAAGGGTTCACTGTGGGGGACCCTGAGACATTGCTAGAGTGTCTCGAATCGACTAGGAGATCGTCCCTAGCCTTGACTCTAGATGGAAGCCAATCTCCAATATGACATTACAGTATTGATTGTAAACCTATATATAGTGACATAGTAGGATGGGGTACTATGCCGTCTAGGATTTATATATTTACTTTGAAGTATTTTTTTAAAACACATTAGACACTAGTAATAATATTAAAAATATTATTTTCTACGTATCAAGCATTTTTGATCAATATAAGGTAAAACTCTATCCTACGGTTTACGTTGCATTGTGTGATGGGACTTGAGTCTTATAATGATTTCATTTTCTAAAAAGCATTGCGTTGTTTTTAAATAAAATTTATTAATCATATGCACAGGCAATCCGATGGAGTAAACGCGTTCCACGATAGCGGCGTGGTCCAGTTATTAGCCATATTGTTAGTTAGGTAAGATTTCTCATACCAGTCCCATGAATCCATTCCAATTCACGTATTGGAAATTCTGGTTATTTTCAAAACTCTTTCAAATCCACTTTATTTATTTTAAAAATAAATAGAATTATAATTCTAGTTCAAAACTAGTTCATTTCGATAAAAATCTATTTTTATCTTTTCAAATATGGAGTTTTTCATCCCAATTCTTCACAAATCATTTCTTATGATTTTACACAAATTATTACTATTTTTAATAATTTTATCAAGGCCCGTACAGTCGATTTCCATCAACGGCCATCGAACTGCACTTACAACGACCTTTTCAAAATTTGATTTGGACATAATTCCAAATCCAACCATTAGATCTCAGATTTCTAATATTCATTGGAAAACTCTTATCGATACGAACACAACGGTTCCGGTTTTAGGAGAATCCGCCGGTCGGATCTCCCGCAATATCCATTCGAAGTCAATGGTCGAAATTCGCAAACTGCCGCGGCGCGGCGCGTTCTATTCGGGCCATTATATATATAATATATATATTATATATATTTCGTCGATTTCCTTTCAAAACATATTTTATAAATCGTTTTAAATTCGTTTTCGAAACGATTTCAACTTCATTTCAAATTCAAATCAAAATTGAAATTTTCAATATAAATTCGTTTTAATTTCATTTCAAATCGATTTCAATTTAATTCGAATTTCAATTCATTTCAATTTAATTCGAATTTAAAATCTATTTAATTTAATTCGAATTTCAAATCTATTCAATTTAATTCGAATTTTGAAATCACTTTCAATATTCATTGAAAAATGAATAAAATCGATATAAATATCGTTCACGTCAAAATGGCGTCAATCTAATCAACACGGCTTCATATATTTCTATTTTCAAATATTCTATTTCAAATATTTCTATTCAAAACTGGAATGAGGCCCAATCAATTACCATATAATGTTAATTATATGGATTTTCTACAACACATGTATAAAATAACAACGATAAATAATCAACCATCATCCAGAGTGCATTCTACATTGTATAAGCATCAAATATAATTATTTAACGCTTACAGCAGCCCGTCAATCAATCAATCGACATACAACTAATTATTGGGATTAGTGTATGTCATATATCATCCCAATAACCGTGTGGGGTTTTCAAACAATCAAACACAGATTTTATTTGTGCAGTTGGGCGATGTGTAAAATTTATCGTCCCACTCTATATCAGTCAAATGTGTGTATATAAACAAATCATCCGATTAGTTTATATTTATTTATTTCATTTCATATACACGTTAAAAATTCTATTTTCAACTATAAAATGTTTTTAACTATATAAATATTTTATTTCATTTCACATCACACAATCAACTACACATCAAAATCAAACAAACAAGCATACAAGTCGTCCATGGTCTGTGGACGACAGGTGTCGGGTGCTACTAAACACCGTCTACATCCTAGTATATATTTTTAACTAGAAAACGAGATTTAAAGTGAGAAGTTCTCACCTACTAGCTAAACCAAACGCCACGACTCTTCTGATATAGGAGATCTTCGTCGTGCTCGCCTTTTGACACTTTCATTGTCCGTAGCCACTACATATACAAAAATCACAATTTTATATTGTTGTTATGTATATAAAAATCACGTTTTTATAATCACTCTATATGGATAAAAATCACATTTTTATACTGCTACTATATAGATAAAAATCCTATTTTTACACCGCTACTATATAGATAAAAATTCTATTTTTATATCTACTTCTAATATAAAGATCGAATTTTTATATCATCGCTATAAAAATCCCATTTTTATTTCAACCTATATATAATAAAAATCAGATTTTTATTTCTCTACATCTATAAAAATTATATTTTTATACTCTTCATCATATAAAAATTATATCTTTATCTCTTCTACATAATAAAAATCGAACTTTTTATACTTCTATCTAAGTAAAAATCATATTTTTATTATTTACATTATATAAGAATCATATTTTTATCAAAACAAAGATCATACCTTTCTTATGTAAACAAAGATCACCACTTTTCTATTAATTTAAAACTAAATTTAAACCATGTTTTATATAAATTGAAATCAAATTTTAAACTGATTAAACTAAGCTAAATATTTAAAATAAATTAAAACAAAACAAAAGAAATAAAAACAAAAATAAAAAGGAGGACTTACAGCGAAAAAGGGGGTCTGCTAGCGTTCGAGGTGGAGAGGGGGGGCAAACAGGCGGGTCAGTGACCAGAGTGGGGGGGGGCGCAGTTTATGATGGGGGTCGGGTATTGAAATCGGGGAAAGGGAAGGGGTGTGTGAGAGTCTGAAGGGGAGGGGGTTGGCTTGGACGGAGGTGGGCGGAGGCCGGTCTGGGGAGGCGACGGCGCCTAGCGCCGATGGTGGTGGGACATCGGGGGGAGGGGGAGGAGGGGGGCGCGAGATCGGTTTTTTTCTTTTTTTATTTCTGAAATGACCTAACGGGGGGGGGGGGGGGGCTGAGGGTATAGGAGAGGAAGGGAGATATTTATTTATTTAATTATTTCAAAAAATAACTTTTAATTTCGACCTCGAAATCAAACCCACCGTCTATCGTCCATAGCTAATTACCCCCATTCCGAACACAATGGGATATGTATCGTAAGCTGATTCAATCGTTTCGATCAGTTTTCGTCAAAATCAAAATATAACTCTACATATTGAATTTGAACTCACATTTCAATTTACCGGGGCCACATACTAACTCGAAAAATTCTAGAAAAATTATTTTTAGCCTCGTATTGACGATACGGTCTTAACAAAACCGGTTTCGTCGAATTCTGAGACCGTTTGAAAAATGGCCATTTTCCAGTCGATTAAAATCAACTGAAACTGGTCAAACGCGTTTTCCTTTGCCACGCTCACATATTGATTCAGAAAATTATGAATTTTGAAACCTAGCAATAACTAGATATCCCGGATCCAACAAATGTGGTTTCGTCGAAACCGATGTCATTTGCAAAATTTCCATTTTTAAGGGCTAGAATTCCATAGCGACTATTCTGAATTTTCAACTGGGCATATCTTTTTATCCCCGCTGTGAAATTTTAATTTTTCGGATTCGTTGGAAAGACATTCTCAATTAGATTCTAATATTTTTGGTTTCACTAAAATCCGTTTTGTTTTGCACCCGGTACATTCATTTGAACTTTGAAATCGAATTATCGAACTACCGCGCCATTTTCAATTCCTTTTATAATTTAAAATAAATATTTATATTCTAACTACGATTCGAATAAATATATACGTTATTCTATTCAAAATAAATTTCTCGTCGTCATTATTTAAAATAATTCATTTTAAATATTCAAAATTCAATAAAATTGCCAAAATAAATTTTTTAAAATTGGCTCGGACTTCCGGGTTGTTACAATCTCCCCCACTTAAAACTTTTCGTCCCCGAAAAGGAACGAAGCCGAAAGTTGTTTAACTAATCAACTCAACTTCAAATATTTTCGTTACGGCTTAAGTTCTTCAACTTTTCAGTTTCTAAGAACTTTTCAAATTCTTCAGAAAATTTGGTTAACACCCTTAATTTTGGAAAAATTTCGCCATAACCTCCCCTGCACCCGGGACTTCGGGATATTTCATATAGCCTCCCAAAGCCTTCTTCAATCCAAAAGAAAAAGAAAAAGCCAATCGGCTCATAAAATCATCATCACCCAAACAAAACAGTAAATTATGGTAAACATGTACCTATTTGTCGGGCAAACAATTTTATTCTTCTGCTCTAGCCTCCTTGCTATGACCTGTTCAATGTAAGTACATGTAGATGCATGCAAATGCGACAAATTTTCAATGCAACTCACTATTTGATCAATTTGGCTAAATGGTTCAACATTTAATTAATCAACCAATAATCAAACAACACAACCAGCAATCAATTAGTTGATTAGCTTTTCAAATTCATAACTTTGATATACAGTCCAAAAATCAGATTTTTGATGCCAAATCACAACAATAAACCCTATCTAGCTTTGGTTCTCACACTAGTCAATAGGAAATATATAAATATCACACCTTCGAAACTCGAATACCAATTCTGATGATGTTCGAACTATCATCAGAATCATCTCCAGGGGACTAGAGTGTGATTCTATGTAACACCCCGAAATTCTGTTAATATTAATATCCACAAATTAAAGAATAACTAATCTCATATGTGAGGATTGTGGGAAACGGGTTGCTCCATTGTGTTCGTCTCGGAATTTTGGTTGAAATAGAGTCCGAGTTTGCGTGAATTGGACTTCGTATGAAGAAGTTATGGCCATCGGAAGTTTCAGAAAATTCAAAACAGCTCGCAGGAAATTTAAAATTCAAACTGAAAATGCAGAAGCGGGCTGGGCGGGAAAATTCCCCCCGAGGCAGGTCGACTGGGGAGTCGACACTAGTGTCGACCTCCCCCCTAGTTCGACTATGGTGTCGAACTACCCCCCCCCCCCCAAGGTCGACACAGTGTCGACCTGGTCAGTCGGCTAGGGTTTTGACTGAGCCCAATCCTGAGCTGCTGATGTGTCTTTAGGGCTGAGTTGGCAAATTAAACGGTTCAGTTTAGTTCTAAGTTGATCTGACGGTCTAAATAAATCTTAAACTCTATAAATACCTAGGTAGTCTCTCACCCTAATTCATATGAAAAATAGAATAGCTACCGTCATACCGCCGCCATGGAACTCAGTGGATCCGCCGCCAACTAAGAAGGAAGAAAAGCTAATCAAAACCTAATTCTGCTGAACTCTAAAGCGAATCAAGACTCTCTTTTCTTCTCTAAATTGTGAGTATGATGATCTTAACAAGATTATTATTATTTTAATTAGGTTAAGTCATGAATGGATTATGAGTAGATGATGTGAATTGTCATATATGTTGTTGTAAACCTTATACTATCATGTATATTATAAATCCTATGCTATGTGGTGATGATATCCTATATGTTGTAAATCATGCTATGATGATGTTATATATGTTGAGAGTTTCTATGCTAAGTTGTGATGAATCATACATGTTAAAAAGCCATGATGTTACTATCTATGTTAATTAGTTCGTGTTAATCAAATCATGATGTTGATACTATTTGGGCTATGTTGATCTATATGACAAGTCACATATGCAAGTTTAGGTTGATTAGTAAAAGTTATGAACATATGCCATGACATCTATTTTGATCTAGAATTATGACTTCTAGAATTATGCTATGACATATGTGAAGTTCTATGCTAGTTCACACCATCATTATGTTGCCTAAAACCCCATATGCAAGTTCATACATAAATTTGGGTTATGATCATATCATGTAAATTGTGACATTTAACAAGTTGACACCTTTAGATCCTTAACATGTATAGTTTATGCAAGTTTCACCCCTATTATGATTGGATTATTTTATTTGTTTACATGTTGTGATAATTTATCTTTGTGCTATGAGTTAGACTATTCGAGTCTAACGTATATTCTGCGTTGAATAAGCGAACGTATAAACGTGGGGTAGGGGTAATATTAAGGATTTAATATAAAGAAGTTGGGGTGCAATTGATATGATTTTGCATGCCATGAATGGATGGCCATAATTGAGTCAATTATGGACATCATTTAAAAGTGGACTTAATTAATAATTTGTATAGGGAATTATTAAAACTGGGGTAAAAGATTATAAGTGATAATCAATGCTTAGGACACGAGGTTGGACCTGTTTGTGACGTAAACCTGCCCGGACCCGCCCGGCAAATCCAGTGGTCACAAATGTCAGCCCAATGTGAGAGGTCCTAGGCCTAAACTAAAGCATAACAGTTGTAAAGACACGAGGTTAGACTCTTTTATGGTGTAAGACTGCCCGGACCCGCCCGGCAAATCCAGCTGCCATAAATGCCAGTCTAATGTGAGAGGTCTTTATGAGGTTATGGCCTGAATGAATTAAGAAATACTTAACCAGATAAACATGTAAGGTGGGACATGGGGGTTAAGTAGGTGCCTTGGGTGGCATGAGGAATCTAGTGGGTGCCCTTAGTGGCATGTGAAATACGATTAGTAAGACTTAACCAAACACACATGTAAATGAACATGACTAAGAGGGTTAAGTGGGATGTACTAGTGGACAAGCTTAGGTGGGTAGCTTGTGGGGGCCCATTTCAACTAGTAACCCAAACGTATCTTTGTGGGCTTGACCCAAGTCGAGGACGGGACACGCATGCTGGGTTTGACTATAAGAGGCCAAAACGGGGAGCGGTGGCAACGCAAGTCCAACGGGTTTCATGTGCGTGTGTGGACCTGGGCTGGTAGGTAAGACGTTGTTGCATCGTGTAGGTATAAGCCGTGCATTCTCAAGTTGTATCGGGTTGCCACTTTAGGGGAGTGATACACCCCACCGTGGGGCCAACACGGGTATCTACGAGTAGGGAGCCGATCGCAAGTGGGTAGTGGGGTACACCTAGTGGAGATAGGGGCAGACGGCACCTATGTAGTCAGCTAGGGGTACGTAAGGCTATTTATATTGTTTCTGTGTGAAGCAAGTGGGATCAACCTTTAGGGTGACTGGTGCGGTGCAGTGTAGTAATGTTCAGTGCAGTGAAGTAATTATTCGTTAGTAATTAGGTGTGCCTTTAACGTTATCTTAAACGTTATCTTTATCTGCTCTTCCATACCTAATAGTTCATAGACATTTACTTGTCTTCCAGCTTATGCCTTAGTCTAGTTATTTTGATAATAGTATTGTTAGAATTATCATACTCGCCAGACTTTATGTCTGACCCCCTCCATTTCTATCCTTTTTCCCCTTCCAGGTCCTCAGGTTAGGCCCAGCTCTAGTGGAGTTTGATTGGATTGCTTTATCTCTCTTGGAAAGCTTGGACCGTTGAAGTAAAGTCCAGCTTGTTATCTTCTTTAATGGCTATTTGTGTAATGGGGTTATGTATTTTGTTTTATGAAGATGGATATTGTACTTGACTCTGATTTATGGTTTTATGATGTAACAAACATGTTTAATTTCCACTGCAATAAAATGAAGTTTTAGATTTCCAAGTATTACTTATTATCTGTCTTGTTGTAATTTTTCTGTTCTATATTCACTTAAAACCTCCATGGAAGTTAATGCATTCCCTTAGTGAGTGACATTAATGGACGTGGGGTCTTACATTCTATATCTATACAGTATATTAAAACTTCGAATATACGCTAGCTAGGCGCGTATGCAAAATCTTTATATATTGGATTATCCAAATTCAATACAAATAAAATATTCAAATACGTATACTTGAATTTAATTTTTAAAACAAAGTTTGTTTTCAGTTTTATTTTTAAAAATATACTCTTCACACTCGCTCTAGGATACTACTGATCCTATCTCTAACGAGTCATTCTAATTAGATATTACTAATCCAATATCTGATGAATTCTTTCATATGGTTCTAATGTGTCTTGTTCTCAAGCTCTGTAAACCAAAGCTCTGATACCAACTGTAAGGACCCGTAACTTCCCCGTGAAGGAAAGAGCGGATACTATGAGAACAACACACAATAAAACGCAGACAGAAGAACATTTCATTGTTTATTACAACAATTCCATCAGAATACAAGAATATAAAGAGTATGAATAAATATTACACAGAAAATATCAGAGATTTAAATTACATTTAAATACATCGCAGCGGAAAAATAATACAATACACAACTGACAGAGATATACGGATACAGAGCTTTCCGGATATTGTTCCAGCTGTAAACCAGGATCCTGTGAATATAAATCTGCAAAACCAAAACTACTAGCTGCCCGTGTCAAAATAAGGGCACCCAGATTTTAGGTTAAAACAATAAACTCCAGGTCAGTCATGTGATTGGTGTGAGAACTAAAATAGTTATTTAAAACTTTACTTTAAATCAGATATATCAAGGGACCAAGCCGTAAAACACGGAACGGGTTTCCTCCCAAGAATACCAGTGCATATGCCAAAACAGCGTAATGCTTTTTGGAAAAAAATTGAAGCTAATATAAGACCCAGGTCCTATCACACAATGCAACGCAAGCCGGGGGATAGGGTTTTCCCTTATAATAGCCAAACATGCTTGGTACGTTTAAAACAAATTATTTGATACTATTATAAGTGTATAGTGCCAAAACAATTTCAATCATAAATATCAATCATAGACAACATGGGTACCATATATCATGTCGCCATACTAGGCTCTACAATCAAAACCGCAAAGTCACGTATTTGGAAATTGGATTTCCATCTGTGAATCGAGGCAAAAGATAGTCCTTACCGATTCGAGACAATCTAGCCCATGTCTCAGGTCAGAGCTCGAGTGACCTTTGGATCATCAGGGCCGGTCCACCAATGTAGATTAAAATGCCTGAACACTGCGTTTCCCCCCCTTTGGGGTGTAAATGAGCCAACGAATGACTCCATCGGCTTCACATAGTCTATATCCGAGGCGCCTCGCAACAGCAACAACCACATAAGTCAAACTCGTCAGGGCGTGTAAAACCACTGACGCCACTTCTAGCTAGAAGGAAACGCATGCCCTCCCTGATGTCCTCTCCCGTTTCTGGTTCACAACTGGGTGTGAGGCTCGCGAATTCACGTTACACAAAGCTATGCCATACAGGCCGTGCTTTGATCATCAACAACAAGACTGTGTTTTTCAATAGAAGCCTTGATCATTTACATCTTAGCATGCCACACAGGCAAACCACTCCATGCAACCGATATCTATCAATCACACAGAATGATATCCAATGTCAGACACACAGTTCATCTACAAGTCCATTCTGGGTCTGAACGAAACCGGAGGCACCTTGTACCTCGCATATCCATCGATCTCCAAGTACATCTGGACGACCACTAACTGATTCCCTCCTTTTGGGTGTACGACCCAATCAAGATCATCAGTAACCACCCATACGACGTGAAGACCTCCAGTCTTCGACCACCGTCTTCATCTTCGACTCATCGTCGAATCAGTTATTCAGAATGGGATAAACCCGGTCTTTCTGAATAACTCGCGTATATAATAAACAATTGTTACACAAACACAACATACGCCTCTTTCCAATTCATCAGTTACTAACCGTAAATTAGCAAGAGAATAATTCCCCAAATATTAACCTCGAAGGCCGAAACCAACATCAGATCAATACCCAGGAAACCATTCTGCTTAGTTAACCTATAGTTAGTTTCTAAATTTCACATTCTTAGGGAAAGGTTCCCATTAATTTTATCAAAGATAAAATCTTTTAAATTTATTCTTTAATCTCCTTTTGAATATCGATTCAACTAGTCGGGATTAACGAACCTTACCGAAGTAATCATTTGTTTTAATTTCCCAACCCCAACCTATTCATCCCATGAAGTAAAACTGGTCATACTTCATATCTAACACCACGGTGTTATCGGTAAATTTAATTACCATTTCACGTTCAAATCAAATTAAAGATTTAACTATCGCCTGGAGCAAAACTGGTGATACTCCATTCTCGATCATATCAATCTAATTAAAGATTCATTAAAACTCCACTTGGTTTTAATATTTAACTGGGTTAAAGAACCAATGTCATTTAAAACACGGTTCACGATAAACCCACATCACATTCCATTCTATCAGCTTTTAACCGTAAAATAGCAAGTGAGCAATTCCCTAAGTATTAACCCCAAAGGCCGAAACCAACATCATATCAATACCCATGAAACCATTCAACTTGACTAATCTCCGGTTAGTTTCTGATTTTCTTAACTCAGTTGGGTCTAAGAACAGTATTATTGAAGATACCGTTCACGACAACCCAAAATCACATTCCATTAATTATCGAGTTAAAGAACAAGTGTTATTTAAAACTCCGTTCACGATAAACCCAAAAATAAATTCAAATTCAATTCCAATTAAATACCAGTTAATTGGTACACTTCATTAAATCTAAATAAAAAGATTTAATCTGTTTCTCAACTGGGTTTAAGAACAGTGTTAATGAAGACACCATTCATGACAAACCCAAATCACATTTGATATTAAATACAAGGCTCTGAATAGAAAATATATCGGCTTATATTCAATATCAAATTCTACGACCAACAAATATCGTATTGGAAATAACGATATACATATATCTTTCAAATTTCCATATCAATATCTGTATAATCACGAAACCCAACATCGAAATATTCCGAAGACAATTTCGATTTAAATCCATTCCAATTCACGTATTGGAAATTCTGGTTATTTTCAAAACTCTTTCAAATCCACTTTATTTATTTTAAAAATAAGTAGAATTATAATTCTAGTTCAAAACTAGTTCATTTCGATAAAAATCTATTTTTATCTTTTCAAATATGGAGATTTTCATCCCAATTCTTCACAAATCATTTCTTATGATTTTACACAAATTATTACTATTTTTAATAATTTTATCAAGGCCCGTACAGTCGATTTCCATCAACGGCCATCGAACTGCACTTACAACGACCTTTTCCAAATTTGATTTGGACATAATTCCAAATCCAACCGTTAGATCTCAGATTTCTAATATTCATTGGAAAACTATTTTCGATACGAACCCAACGGTTCCGGTTTCAGGAGAATCCGCCGGTCGGATCTCCCGCAATTTCCATTCGAAGTCAATGGTCGAAATTCGCGAACTGCCGCGGCGCGGCGCGTTCTATTCAGGCCATTATATATATATAATATATATATATTATATATATTTCGTCGATTTCCTTTCAAAACGTATTTTGTAAATCGTTTTAAATTCGTTTTCGAAACGATTTCAACTTAATTTCAAATTCAAATCAAAATTGAAATTTTCAATCTAAATTCTTTTTAATTTCATTTCAAATCGATTTCAATTCAATTTCAATTTAATTCGAATTTCAATTCATTTCAATTTAATTTGAATTTCAAATCTATTCAATTTAATTCGAATTTCAAATCTATTCAATTTAATTCGAATTTTGAAATCACTTTCAATATTCATTGAAAAATGAATAAAATCGATATAAATATCGTTCACGTCAAAATGGCGTCAATCTAATCAACACGACTTCATATATTTCTGTTTTCAAACATACTATTTCAAATATTTCTTTTTCAAATATTTCTATTCAAAACTGGAATGAGGCCCAATCAATTACCATACAATGTTAATTATATGGACTTTCTACAACACATGTATAAAATAACAACGATAAATAATCAACCATCATCCTGAGTGCATTCGACATTGTATAAGCATCAAATATAAATATTTAATGCTTACAACAGCCCGTCAATCAATCGATCGACATACAACTAATTATTGGGATTAGTGTATATCATATATCATCCCAATACCCGTGTGGGGTTTTCAAACAATCAAAAACAGATTTTATTTGTGCAGTTGGGCGATGTGTAAAATTTATCGTCCCACTCCATATCAGTCAAATGTGTGTATATAAACAAATCGTCCGATTTGTTTGTATTCATTTATTTCATTTCATATACGTTAAAAATTCTATATTCAACTATAAAATATTTTTAACTATATAAATATTTTATTTCATTTTACATCACATCACACAATCAACAACACATCAAAATCAAACAAACAAGCATACAAGCCGTCCATGGTCTGTGGACGACGGGTGTCGGGTGCTACTAAACACCGTCTGCATCCTAGTATATATTTTTAACTAGGAAACGAGATTTAAAGTGAGAAGTTCTCACCTACTAGCTAAACCAAACGCCATGACTAATCTGATGTAGGAGATCTTCGTCGTGCTTGCCTTTTGACACTTTCATTGTCTGTAGCCACTACATATATAAAAATCACAATTTTATATTGTTGTTATGTATATAAAAATCACGTTTTTATAATCACTCTATATGGATAAAAATCACATTTTTATACTGCTACTATATAGATAAAAATCCTATTTTTACACAGCTACTATATAGATAAAAATTCTATTTTTATATCTACTTCTAATATAAAGGTCGAATTTTTATATCATCGATATAAAAATCCCATTTTTATTTCAACCTATATATAATAAAAATAAGAATTTTATTTTGCTACATATATAAAAATTATATTTTTATACTCTTCATCATATAAAAATTATATCTTTATCTCTTCTACATAATAAAAATCGAATTTTTTATACTTCTATCTAAGTAAAAATCATATTTTTATTATTTACATTATATAAGAATCATATTTTTATCAAAACAAAGATCATACCTTTCTTATGTAAACAAAGATCACCACTTTCCTAATAATTTAAAACTAAATTTAAACCATGTTTTATATAAATTGAAATCAGATTTTAAACTGATTAAACTAAGCTAAATATTTAAAATAAATTAAAACAAAACAAAAGAAACAAAAATAAAAAGGAGGGCTTACAACAAAAAAGGGGGGCTGCTAGCGTTCGAGGTGGAGAGGGGAGGGGGGAAAACAGGCGGGTCAGTGGCCAGAGGGGGGGTCGGCGCAGTTTACGGTGGTGGGGGGGGGGGGTTGAAATCGGGGAAAGGGAGGGGGTGTGCGAGAGGCTGAAGGGGAGGGGGTTGGCTTGGACGGAGGTGGGCGGAAACCGGCCTGGGGAGGGCGACGGCGCCTAGCGCCGGCTGTGGTGGGACATCGGGTGGGGGGGAGGGGGGCGAGATCGATTTTTTTTATTTCTGAAATGACCTAACCGGGGGGGGGCTGAGGGTATAGGAGAGGAAGGGAGAAATTTATTTATTTAATTAACTATTTCAAAAAGAAACTTTTAATTTCGACCTCGAAATCGAAACCACCGACTGTTGTCTATAGCTAATTACCCCCATTCCGAACACAATGGGATATGTATCGTAAGCTGATTCAATCGTTTCGATCAGTTTTCGTCAAAATCAAAATATAACTCTATATATTGAATTTGAACGCACATTTCAAATTACCGGGCCACATACTAACTCGAAAAATTCTAGAAAAAATATTTTTAGCTTCGTATTGACGATACGGTCCTAACAAAACCGGTTTCGTCGAATTCTGAGACAGTTTGAAAAATGGCCATTTTCCAATCGATTAAAATCAACTGAAACTGGTCCAACGCGTTTTCCTTTGCTACGCTCACATATTGATTCAGAAAATTATGAATTTTGAAACCTAGCAATAACTAGACATCCCGGATCCAACAAAAGTGGTTTCGTCGAAAAACGATGTCAATTGCAAAATTTCCATTTTTAAGGGCCAGAATTCCATAGCGATTATTCTAAATTTTCAACTAGGCATATCTTTTTATCCCCGCTATGAAATTTGGATTTTTCGGATTCGTTGGAAAGAAATTCTCAATTAGATTCTAATATTTTTATTTTCACTAAAATTCGTTTTGTTTTGCACCCGGTACATTCATTTGAACTTTGAAATCGAATTATCGAACTACCGCGCCATTTTCAATTCCTATTATAATTTAAAATAAATATTTATATTCTAACGACGATTCGAATAAATATATACATTTGAATTCTATTCAAAATAAATTTCTCGTCGTCATTATTTAAAATAATTTATTTTAAATATTCAAAATTGAATAAATTGCCAAAATAAATTTTTTAAAATTGGCTCGGATTTCCGGGTTGTTACAGACTGACTCGTACTTTGTTTCACTTTGCAAACTCGGGTGCCCTCTTTCCACACGAGCAGCCAAATGACAGGTTTTAGGTATGGATGCATTCTAGACTGGAGCTTTCTTGGAAGAACCCTTTTCTTTTATCTTTTTATTTACTTCTTGAGACATTTAGATAGTATTGAATATTGATGTATTTTGGTGGAGATTGAGACTTTGTTTCTTTCCTTTATTTAGACATCTATTTTGCTAAGTGTATCCTGTATTGCGTACTCTGATGTCTGTGATGATATGTTGTGATGACACTTCCATTTCCGCTGCAAAGATTTATATGTTCTCCTATTATCTTGGATCTGTTGTTGTTTTAATTATGTTATGCTCCTATGATTATCCTTACTTTCGTACCACGGAAGTTGGGGTCTCACACTAAACATTTTGTCTCTTCCAGAGTGTATGGTCATCCTTGACCAATGACACTCCTCGATAATATCCTTCCTAAGGTATCCACTCCTAGAGACATAAAGTCTACCATCTCTCCTCGAGCTACCACTACAATCCACGTAATATATATCGTAATGGGAAACAGATTCTCCATTAGGAATCTTTTCCTTTCTTGACCTTATCCCATCATCACAGTCTTGCTCGCTCTTAATTCTTTCTATCAAAACTGGTCTTACCTCCATAACTTCAAGAAATCCTTGGGCTAGCTCAAATGGTGGTTGAAAATTGCAACTGAAAAGAAACTTTAACTGCCTCCACTCAGCGATCTCACTAAGGGTAGCATGCTTCCGACTCAAAGCTTCGGCCATGACATTAACCTTCCTAGGGGTATACTGAATGAAAAAATCAAATGATGCTAGATATTCCATCCATCGTTGTTGTCGAAGGTTAAAACTCACTGAGATAACAAATATCAAAGAGACTTATAGTCGATGAAGAGTTTAAACTTTTCTCCTAAAAGATAATTTCTCCACATTTTTAGTGCAAAAACCACAACTGCTAACTCTAAGTCATGGACAAGGTACCTCTTCTCATGGTTCTTAAGTTTTCAACTTTCGTAGGCTACTCTACACTCCTGCATAAGTAATACACCTAAATCAGTCCCATATGCATTTGTGAAAACTTTGAACATCTTCGTTCCATCGGTAATGATAAGAATTGGCGAACTCGTGATAGATTCCTTCAACCTCTTAAAGTAAATACAACACTTCTCACTCCATACTAACTCATGATTATTTTTCGTCAACTGGCTTAGAAGGGATACAATCCTTACCAAGTCCTTAATAAATTTCCTGTAGTAGCCTGCTAACCCAAGAAAACTCCTGACTTCCGTCACATTGCAGGGTTTCCTCCACTCTTGAGCATCCTCTACCTTGGCAGGGTCTACGACTAATCATTTCTCCAAAACAATATGCCATAGAAACTTGAGTTCTCTCTTCCAAAAGTGACATTTCGAAAACTTGGCCTTAAATTGTTTTAACCTCAGAATTCTTAGGACTTTTTTCAAGTTATCCCCATGCTCCTTTAAGTCATTATAGAGAACTCAATAAGTTTTCTGAGTGGGGTACTCCTCCAAAAAAACTCTTTGTGCAATAACTCAAAGAGATGTCTATCCAGCTCTCTCATTTCCTTAAGAGCCATGTGCCTTAATGGAAATGCTATAGGCCTCGTATCCCTCTCGAGGTCTATTCTAAATGAGATTCATCTATGGCGTGTGGGTCCGACGATCTCCTCATAGACATCTAGAAACTCACATACAATCGGCATCAAAGATGGTCCTTCTAAATCAGATGATAAGGAATACAATAAGGCTGAATCCCTATTCCCAGTCCTACAAGGGATCTCTAAACTATGGCCTCTATGACTTCCCAAGCAAACAACTCTCTTATCGCAGTTAAAGATGACCCCACAAAATGATAGCCAATCCATTCGAAGAATTATACCATAACCCTCGAATTCAAGTACATACATATCGCAAAAGAAGTCGACATCATCAATGTCTAATACTAGGTCATTACACATAAGAGAAAGTTGCATAGTCCTTTTGATAGGGTTAGATTCCCCTATTAGATGGCTAGCAAAGGATAACGAAAGATCTAAGGAATCGATAATCTTTTTAGAAATAAAGGAATAGGTTGCTCCAAAATCAAATAGGGTACAGAAAGAAATTCGTAAGATAGAAATTATACCTTCCAACGTTGGTTGCCCTTGATCTCTTGGGGGTTGACGTTTAATCGACGCTACCTCCAGGGAATATCCCACTCTGCACTACTCTCGGTTTAGGGAAGTTCTTTGCCAAGTGCTCATCCTTATGACAATTAAAGCATTTTCCATTGAATTTCGGTTTCCTTAGGTTCACCCTATAGTCATTGGCCTTATAGCATTTCCTATGAACCTTGAACACCTTGAACTCATTCTTAAGTTTTCCGCCATTCTTCTTCTTAAGCCAAAAAAAATTTCTTTTTGTTCTTTCCAAAACTAGAGGCACCTTCCCCTTACTCATTCTTTTATTTTCTCAGTCAAATACAGGATAGCTATCACAATAAGGGCTTCGAACGCAGCTCCAAACGTCACATAGGCCAATAACATTTCCCTCAATGGAGAATTCAGTCCCTTAACAAAACGAAATGATTTTTTCATAGGGTTGTCCACTAGCCCTCTCCCAAAACATGGATAACTCTGTAAATCTTGCTATATACTCTCTTAGACTTAACTCCCCTTGCTTCAACTGAAAAAGACTTTTCCATCTGTAGGCTCATCTTAGCATTAAGTAAGAACTTAGTCTCAAAGCAGGTGCTAAACTCCTCCCAATTAAACACTCAACCCGTATTCTCTTCCAAAATTATGTTCCACCATTATAGGGCCTCTTCCTTCAAATGCCAAGCTGTTACCCTATGCTTAAGCTAGTCATCCCATTTGGTAGCCTCGAAGATCCGTTCGCACTCAGTTATTTATGCTTTAGCTTCAAGGAAGCTCTCGGTTCCCAAAAATGGTTTGCCTACTAAACTCATGAAGTATTTCCAAAGATGAGTGAAAGTTGAGGGCCAATTTTGTGGGCTAAGATAATAATTTCTCTAGGGAAGGATTGGCAGTAGGGACCAGTTCTATAGTCCTAAGGTACTTTTGGAACCGTTCAAGCAAGTATCGAGGCCTTTTCAGGTTACCCTGCTCTGGCTGATTATCATTCATTTTTACTATCTGAAAAAGGAAAAACCCTTCAGTAGACTTTCTAAGATAGTATTAAGGCCCAAAAAGGAAGAAAGATAAGGTTTTCGAGTATAACTATGTATGTTCCTAGGGTGTTGGACATACACACATACATACACACATATATACAGTTTTAAAAACCTTTTTAAAATAACTAATACATCTCTCTTACGTGTATTTCCCCGTAATCAGGCAACCTACGCTCTAATACCAAATGTAACAACCCCTCATCCCGAAATGGGCCTAAATTCCGACCTAGAAAAGGCCATCGGAAGTTAGAGTCATTCTAAATAGATCGTTGGTTCCTATAAGGAAATACTAAAAACAGATATAACAGACCAGTCTAAACAAAGTTAGAGTCTCGCACAATGAATGGGTAAAATATTATCTCAAAATTGATGTACCATAAATAAAACCATCAACAATGTAAGATACAATGATTCTCACAACAAAAAAGGTACAACAATAGTTATCCCAAATACATCATGATGATAAAAACAATAGTACTGCCACAAATAACTAAGCCTCCATCGTAGGGCTCCACCTCTAGGCAATCCCTAATCATCGTAGATCCAAGCGTCATTACCTACTAACATGTTTATGTTAAGAGGAGGGAGTTCTGAACATAAAGTTCTGGTGAATGAAAAACATATAAATTTAGGAATGACCACTTAATACCAGGTTTAGGTAGGAACAAGGCTTCATTTAAGACCCTCTTGGTGGACCATCTTGTTACTATCTAGATAACCCTATGGGTGAACTACTAACTACTTAATACTTCCCTTAGACGGTGGTTCCTTTATGCTATTTATATAAACTGTCCCTAGGTTAGCCCTCATCAATTCTCTAGATAAGAAGAGGACATTATTAAAACAACCACCCCACTCATACATTATTGTCTGTTAGGACCATTTAAAACCTTATAAGAGAAAGGTAGACCCAAAGCCCACTTAAAACCTAGAAGATCAGATCCTATAACTTTGGTCCAGAAACAAGGAGTGAACCTTAGGAACGGACCTAGTCCTAATCACTTAGTACCTAACCAAACATAGGTCAGCCACTTAATGTCTTTCCCAAGGCAAGCTTACTTCACGAAAATACACACACACTAGACATCTCATATTAAACTGACCACTTGTGTAATAACCCGGAAAATCTGAGCCAGTTTAAAATTTTTATTTTGGCAATTTTAGCGAATTTTGAATATTTAAAATGAATTATTTTAAATAAAATCGACGAGAAATTTATTTTGAATTGAAATTCGACGTTTATATTATATACGTCGTCGTTAGAATATAAATAATTATATAATTATAAATAGAATTGAAAATGGCGCGGTAGTTCGATAATTCGATTTCAAACTTCAATTGAACATACCGGGTGCAAAACAATCCGGATTTTAGTGAAACCAAAAACATTAGGATCTAATTGATAATATCTTTCCAACGAATCCGAAAAATCAGGATTTCATAGCGGGAATCAAAAGACATGCCCAGTTGAAAATTCTGAATAGTCGTTGTGGAATTCAGGCCCTTAAAAATGGGAATTTTGCAAACGACCTCGGATTTCGACGAAACCACTTTTGTTGGATCCGCAGTGTCAAATTATTGCTAGATTCCAAATTTCAAAAATTTTCGAATCAATATGTGAGCGTGGCGAAGGAAAACGCGTTTGACCAGTTTTAGTTGATTTTAATCGACTGGAAATTGGCCATTTTTCAAACGGTCTCAGAATTCGACGAAACTAGTTTTGTTAGGACTGTATCGTCAATGCGAAGCTAGAAAATATTTTTCTGGAATTTATAGAAGCCGTATGTGGCCCCGGTAATTTAAAATGTACGTTCAAATTGAATATATACTGATTTATATTATGATTTTGACGGAAACTGATCGTAACGTTCGAACCAGCTTACGATACATATCCCATTGTTTTCGGAATGATGGTAATTAGCTAGGGGCGGCAGTTGTCGGTTTTGATTTGGGGTCCGAACGGAAAGGTAACCTTTTGAAAATAAATAAATATATAAATATATATGGTCAACCCTAGTCAAAACCCTCTTTTCCATTTATCCGGTCAAACCTTTAACCCGCCGCTATCTCAAACATCGAAGGCGGAAAAAAAAGCACGATCTCTCTCCCCTCAAATTCTTCGAATCCACAAGGAATTATGAAAACGTATATCCTAAACCTGGTAGAAAATCTCGAGGCCGACATTTCTATACGAAGATGATGATGCTTCGCTGTGTACATTTCTCGAATTCGGAGCTCAAAGTCGGAGCAGTCGAGCGCGATTTACGTCGCAGTGGGGCCACCGAGTGGGCCGCCACTCACGGCGGTGAGAGATGCTTCATCGGCGGTTCGAGTAGTGCGGTGGGATCGGGGTCACGGTAGCTCTTGGCGATGTGGCGGCGGAACCCTGATTCGAACAGTGGGTTTGCAAACGTCCAGGAAGGAGCAGCCTGAATTCCTTAATCAAGGTAATGAGCTTCTTTTCATTTCTTTTTATTTATTATGTTAGTTTAATTAAATTTTCTTAAATATATATATATATATATAACATCGTTTTAAATAAGATTTTTATTATGAGATAGAATTTATAAAAATCATTGTTTTAAAATCTAAAAATATACATTGTTTAAAAATATATATTTATAACATTGTCTTAAATAAATATGCATTGTTTTTGAAGAATATAATGGCGTTGTTTAAACATGAAAAGTATATTCTTATTTAGATAAAGATAAGATTTTTGAATATAAAAGGACGGATTTTTATATAGTGTATACATAGAAAGATAGGATTTTTATCTATATAATAGCATGTATGAAAATTCAATTTTTATAATTGAATAACAAAGTAAAAATTCGATTTTTATATATTGAATAGTATAATAAAAATTCGATTTTTATATATTGAATAACAAAGTAAAAATTTGATTTTTATATATTGAATAGCGAAGTAAAAATTCGATTTTGATATATGTAGTGGCTACGGGCAACGAAGATGACAAAAATGAGCGAGAACGATGAAGATTTCTATCAAAAGAAGAGTCAAGATAGTTGGATAGCTATCGGTGAGAATTTCTCACCTTTCAATTTCTTTTTCTAGTTATATATATATATATATACTAAGATGCAGACGGTGTTTAGTAGCACCCGACACAATCGTCCACAGACCATGGACTTGTTTGTTTGATTGCAAAAATTAGTTAGATTATAGGATTGAATTTGAATTGTTTGGTGAAATGAATGGATTTGATTGATGTGTGAATGGCGTGGGCCTTCACTAGACCGGGGATAAGGCTAGGCCTCATCCCGTTTCTAGTATCGTGTCGTTATGCCGCCGAAATTTTCTAAAATAAGTTAGAAAATAAAAATATCATTTTATTTAAAGAATGAACTGAATAGAAATTCATATGTTAAAATAAAATGTTTTATCGTTAAAAAAATATAATTTTAGCGTGAATATGAATATAGTGAATGTGAATAAATAAATATTCATTTACAAACCGGACGGTTTGTTTATGTGCACTGATTTGACCGACATTGATTGGGACGATAAATTTTACACATCGCCCAACTGCACAATTTAAAATCTGTGTTTGATTGTTTGAAACCCCACACGGGTGTTGGGATGAAATTTGAAGTTCACTCATCCTGATTGATCAAACATGTCGATCGATTGATTGACAGGCTGTTATAAGCGTTAGATATCTATATTTGATGCTTATACAGTGTAGTGCACTTTGGTTGATGGTTGATTATTTTTCAATGCTATTATATACGTGTTGTGTATGAAAATCCATATAATTAACGTTATATGGTGATTGATTGGGCCTCATTCCAATTTGAAAAATAAAGAATATATAAAATAAAGGTTCATGTGTTGACTGTACTCATCCGTTGAGATTAGTCATGTGTTGAACGAAATATTTTAACAATAAAATTTACAACTTTATCAATATAAAATAAAGGTTCATGTGTTGACTGTACTCATCCGTTGAGATTACTCATGTGTTGAACGAAATATTTTAACAATAAAATTTACATCTTTATCAATATAAAATAAAGGTTCATGTGTTGACTGTACTCATTCGTTGAGATTAGTCATGTGTTGAACGAAATATTTGTAATCGAAATATTTGAAATAGAATATTTGAAAAATAGAAATATATGAAGCCGTGTTGATTAGATTGACGCCATTTTGACGTGAACAATATTTATATCGATTTTATTCATTTTAAATTGAATATTCAAAAGTGATTTCGAAATCGAATATTTTGAAATGGAATTTGATATGAATTGAATAGAAAACGAATTCGAATTGAATATATAACGAATTTGATTTCAATTGAATACGAAATGAATTTGATTCGAATAGAAAACCAATTTGAATTGAATCGAATAGAAAACCAATTTGAATTGAATCGAATAGAAAACCAATTTGAATTGAATCAAATAGAAAACCAATTTGAATTGAATCGAATAGAAAACCAATTTGAATTGAATTGAATTGAAAACGATTTCGAAATGAATTGAATATAAAACGATTTCGAAATGAATTGAATTGAAAACGATTTCGAAATGAATTGAATATAAAACGATTTCGAAATGAATTGAATATAAAACGATTTCGAAATGAATTGAATTGAAAACGATTTCGAAATGAATTGAATTGAAAACGATTTCGAAATGAATTGAATATAAAACGATTTCGAAATGAATTGAATTGAAAACGATTTCGAAATGAATTGAATTGAAAACGATTTCGAAATGAATTGAATATAAAACGATTTCGAAATGAATTGAATATAAAACGATTTCGAAATGGATTGAATATAAAACGATTTCGAAATGAATTGAAAACGATTTCGAAATGAATTGAATTGAAAACGATTTCGAAATGAATTGAATTGAAAACGATTTCGAAATGAATTGAATATAAAACCATTTCGAAATGAATTGAATATAAAACGATTTCGAAATGAATTGAATATAAAATGATTTCGAAATGAATTGAATAGAAAACAAATTTGAATTGAATCGAATAGAAAACAAATTTGAATTGAATCGAATAGAAAACAAATTTGAATTGAATCGAATAGAAAACAAATTTGAATTGAATCGAATAGAAAAAAAATTTGAATTGAAATGGAAATTGTAGATGTTTTTGAAACGAATTCAAAACTATTTATAAAATTCGTTTTAAATAAAAATCGACGAAATATATTATATATATTATATATATAATAAAATGGCCTGAATAGAACGCGCCGCGCCGCGGCAGTTCGTGAATTTCGACCATTTATTTCAAACGGACATTACGGGAGATCCGACCGTCGGATTCTCCTAAAACCGGAACCGTTGGGTTCGTATCGAAAAGGGCTTTCTAACGAATATTTGAAATTTAAAATCTAATGGTTGGATTTGGAGATACGTCCCAATCAAATTTGAAAAAGGTCGCTGTAAGTGCAGTTCGATGGCCGTTGATGGAAATCGACTGTACGGGCCTTGATAAAATTATTAAAAATATCAATAATTTGTGTAAAATCATAAGAAATTATTTGGGAAAAATTGGGGTGAAAAACTCCATATTTGAAAAGATAAAAGTGGATTTTTATCGAAATGAACTAGTTTTGAACTAAATTTAAAACCCAATTATTTTTAAATAAATAAATTAGATTTAAAAAGGGGTTTTAAATAATCGGAATTTCTAATATATTTGATTGGATTTGAAATGGGTTTATCGTGAACGGTGTTTTAAATAACACTAGTTCTTTAACCCGATAATAAATAGAATGTGATTTGGGTTTGTCGTGAACGGTGTTTTAAATAACACTAGTTCTTTAACCCGATGATAAATAGAATGTGATTTGGGTTTGTCGTGAACTGTGTTTTAAATAACACCTAGTTCTTTAACCCAGTAAAAGGAGTTTTAACGAATCTGCAATTAGGTTGAAATGTGAATCTATAATCTAAATTATCAAATTTAGAAATGAGTGAGAATGGAGTATCGCAAGTTTTGCTCCAAAGCGATAGTTAAATCTTTAATTAGATTCGAACATGAAATGGTAATTAATTTTACCGATAACACCTTGGTGTTAGATATGGAGTATCACCAGTTTTGCTTAATGGGATGAATAAGTTGGGATTGGGAAATAAAATAAATAATTACTTCGGTGTGGTTCGCTAATCTCGACTAGTTCAGAAAACCATAATTTGGTTCGAAATGACATCCAAAGGAAGATTAAAGGATAAATTTTAAAGAATTTATCTTGGATAAAATTAATGGGAACTTTTCCCTAAGAATGTGATTTTGTGAATAAAAGAATATTCTGAATTGGAATGAGGCGTATGTTGAGTTTGTGTAACATTTGTTTTAATATACGCGGGTTGTTCGGAAAGACCGGGTTTACACCCATTCTGAATAACCGATTCGACGATAAGTCGAAGATGAAGACGGTGGTCGAAGACCGGAAGTCTTCACATCGTTTGGGTAATTACTGACGATCCTGATTGGGCTGTACACCCAAGAGGATGGAAATAGTTGGTGGTCGTCCAGACGTACTTGGAGATGGATGGATATGCGAGGAAAGTGCCTCTGGTTTCGTTCAGACCCAGAACGAACTTGTAAATGGATTGTGTGTCTGACATTGGATTTTATTCTGTGTTGATTGATTTCTGTTAAATATATATCTGTTTGGCGGCGGAGAATTTATTCTCTTGCTTAACGCCCTTCTCTAAGACGTACGAGCTTAGAGGTTATATATCGATAGATATCAATCGCATGGCATGAATTGCCTGTGTGGCACGCTGAGTTGCATGGATCAAGGCTTCTGTTGAAAAGCAAAGTCTTGTGGTTGATGATCAAAGCACGGCCTTTGTGGCGTAGCTTTGTGTATAACGTGAATTCGCGAGCCTCACACCTCGGTATGAGTTAAAAACGGGATACAGACCGCTGGGAGAGCACGACGTTTCTTTCTAGCTTTGGTGGTGTCAGTGACTTACCAGCCCTGACATTTATATACTTTTAATCTTTGTGGTTGTTGGAATGAGGCGCCTCGATTATAGGTCTGTAAGGACCGGGAAACGTGTGTTAAGGCATAACTAATCCTCTAACGTAAGTGAGGACCGGCCCAGCCGAATCCAGGATTGCCCAGAGTGTGTAGTCTTGGGACATTTGCTAGAGTGTCTCGAACGCGGAGAGGAGCTTGCCCCTTGCCTCGACTCATGACGGAATCCAATTTCCAATACGTGTAATTCGGTTTTAATTGTAGAACTAGTATGGCGACATAGTAGATGGTAGCTATGCCGCCTATTATTGATATTTATGATTGAAATTGTTTTGACACTATACACTTATTATAGTATCAAATGATTTGTTTTAAACGTATCAAGCATGCTTTGGCTGTTATAAGGGAAAACCCTATCCTCTGGCTTGCGTTGCATTGTGTGATGGGACCTGGGTCTTATAACAGCTTCATTTTTCTTTATTTAGCATTGCGTTGTTTGTTCTATGCACTGGTATTCTTGGGAGGAAACCCGTTCCGTGTTATACGGCGTGGTCCCTTGATTTACCTAACTTTAAAACCAATATTAATAACTGTTTTAGTTCTCACACCAGTCACATGACTGACCTAGAGTTTATTTTTTTAACCTAAACTCTGGGTGCCCCTATTTTCCGCACGGGAAGCTAGTAGTTTTGGTTTTGCAGATTTATATCCACAGGATCCTGGCTTACAGCTGGAATGATATCCGGAAAGCTCTGTATCCGTATATCACCTTCAGTTGTGCTTTTTATTATTTTTCCGCTGCTTTGTAATTTATTGTAATCTCTGATATTTTTCGAAAGTAATTTATTCATTTATACTCTGTATATTCTTGTATCTGATGTAATTGTTGTAATAACAATGAAATGTTCTTCCGTCTGCGTTCATTTGTGTGTTGTTCTCAAAGTATCCGCTCTTTCCTTCACGGGGAAGTTACGGGTTCTTACAGTGGTATCAGAGCTTTGGTTTACAGAGCTCGAGAACAAGACTCATTAGAACCATATGAAAGAATTCATCAGATATTGGATTAGTAATATCCAATTAGAATGACTCGTTAGAGACAGGATCAGTAGTATCCTAGAGCGAGTGTGAAGAGTATATTTTTCAAATGAAAACAATTTTGTTTTGAAAATTTAAATCGCTTTATACGTATTTGAATATTTATTTATTTTGAATTTGGACAATCTTGTATATAAAGGTTTTGCATATACGCGTCATGAACGTATATTCGAAGTTTTAATATATTAGATAGATATAGAGTCACACTCTAGTCGCCCGGACATGGTCCTGATGATGAAGTATACCATCACCAGTATTTATTTTTGAGTGACGAAGGTGTGATATCTATATATTTCCATTAGACTGGTGTGAGAACCAAAACTTATATAGATAGATTCATTTGTTGTGAATTGGCATCAAAAACAAGATTTTTTGTATATGTATCAAAATTATGAATTTGAAACTCTAATCCACTAATTGATTGATGTTTGTGTTGTTTGTTTATTTGTTTGATAATTTTGAAACATTTAGCCTAATTGCATCAAATATTGAATTGTATCGAAAATTAGTCGCATTTGCTTGCATATACATGTACTTACATTGAACAGGTCATAGCAAGGAGGCTAGAGCCAAAGAATAAAATTTGTTTGCCCGACAAATAGGTACATGTTTACTATAATTTACTGTTTTGTTTGGGTGATGATGATTTTATGAGCCTATTGGCTAGCCGCTTGGCTTTTTCTTTTTCTTTTTGAGATCAGAAGGCCTATATGGCAATTTCGGGATTTTCCCGTGGCTCCCGGTGCAGGGGAGGTTATGGCGAAATTTTTCGAAAATTTAGGGTGTTAGCCAAATTTTTGAAAATTTGAAAATTCTCAGAAACTGTAAAGTTGGAGAATGGAAGCCAGATCGAACGTAGAGTTGATTAATCAAACCACTTTCGACTTTGTTCCTTTTCGGGGACGAAAAGTTTTAAGTGGGGGAGATTGTAATAACCCGGAAAATCTGAGCCAGTTAAAAATTTTTATTTTGGTAATTTTAGCGAATTTTGAATATTTAAAATGAATTATTTTAAATAAAATCGACGAGAAATTTATTTTGAATTGAAATTCGACGTTTATATTATATACGTCGTCGTTAGAATATAAATAATTATGTGACGGCCCGCCTCGCACCAGCCTGCATTTCCTCCAAGAGTGCGCTGTACACATGCCCGACTAGCACAAGGCGGTCGTCATAAGAAAGGAAAGAAGGAAATGAACTAATCAAAGAACCTGTAGAATGTCTCACAGCGCATGGAATAAAATATAATAATAATGTACTTGACATAAAACAGGCGAGACAGTGCATAAGCTGATAACTAAAACCAACATCAATCTCAAAGCAGCGGAAATCCAAATACAGCTTATTACAACTTTTCAAAATCTACTGTCTCTAAACAACAGGAAACAAAAATAGAAGATACACCACCAATGCCCAAATAGTGATCTTCAACAACACAGGGAGAATACTATATATGTATATTACGTGGAAGCCTCCTGCTCGTCTCCGGATCATCTACCCGTGCATCACCAGCTAACCTGTCTCTAGTCTGCTCGTGTGAGCACCCAGAGTAATAAGAGGAGACATAAAACTCTGGGTCAGACATAAAGCCTGGTATGAGCGATAAGCATATAAACAGAATAATAACAGGTATACTAAACCATACCTGAACCTGGACCTGCAACCAAAGAGTTAGTACCACATACCGTACAATGCTCTAAGGTGCCATAATAAATAGTGTAAGAATACGGGGGTGGGGTGTGCATGTCACAATGATAGCAAGAAAATCATCCATAGCAACCATCCTCACATCTCTCATTCAGTGCGTAAAGCATACGACATCTACCACTTTGGAACACTAGACAAACTGAGGCAACGACGAATCCCGACTTGTAGAAACCCTGCTGTGACCAAGACAACACTTGGAGTCATGACCAAACATTTCAATGACCCACTTCATTGGTCGTAGCCCTTGGTTCTACCGATGCCATAATGGCCCTGAATCCGCCTTCGTACCTCCTACCATAGTGGTCCAATGCTATAGACGTCGATAACTCCTTGGCACGGGTCCCGCAGCAAAGCCCAACCATGAAGTGAACTCGTTGATTTCTATCTGAACCTTAAGCTCTAACTTCTCATTTGGACTTCCTTTGCATCTCGGGTTTGGTTGAATTGGAGTGGGTCTTCAGAAGAATTGTCGTGCAATAGCAGCTCTAGAATTCGGTTCGGGTCGGTAGTCATTACTCTCGTCGGTTCGGGTCGGTCCTCCTTGTCACCTTTCCATTCGGTTCGGGTCGGGTACTTCACTTCGGGTCGGGTCGGTGTCCTCCTCCGGGTCGGGTCGGGTTGCTGTCTTCCTTCGAGTTCATGCTCCTCCTTCGATCAGCTTCCTCGTTTTCCATCTACTCCGATCCGATCCGATCCCTTCTTCTTGCTCCAGTCGTAGCCTCCCATTCGTGAGTCGATCCGATCTGGCCTCTATTATGCTTCCGATCCGCTCTCTCTTACTCCGATCCGATCCTGCTCCATAGTTCCGATCCGATCCCCCTGTCCACTCCAACTCTAAGTAAATGGCCTTCCTTTTTGCCAAGTCTCTTATGTGCCAAACTCCAGTTCGGGTCGGGTTTTCTTGCCCAGTTCCCATATCCGATCCGAGCCCTCATCCGATCCGAATCGGTTAGGAACCTGCACATTTCTGCAACTTTCCAGCGAGCTTTCTACGCCATTCGACGACGTTTTCGACCAATTTAACTATTCTAATCAACCATAAAACATACCATAGAGTCATAGCAACATGTAATAGCAATCACAAACAGCAAACAACAATCCAAATGAATCAAAATGGATCAAAAGTGGCTAAAACCTCACATTTTCCTATAATCCTTCTTAATCATGTTTAAGCACATACTTAGTAAAACTTAATCAAATCGTCTAAATTTTCTAACAGAGGCATGAAATATTATTTAAGAATTTCTAAACATTTTTCCAGAATTTATTAGTGTATAAATTCGCTAATCTTCACTAATCACCCTTAATTAACTGTAATTAGTGTCAAAATGATGCTATCACTCACCTTGGCCACAAACAAAATTCTCAGAACTGAAACTCCTCTGATTTGGGCGAATACTGATGTCCAACAGCAGCTCTAACCTTGCTTTGGTGCTTTTTCTTCTTAATTTGATGCCTCTAAGCCTTAATCCTTGATTAGGAAGTGATTTTGGGTGTTTTGAGAGAGATTTAGAGAGTGGAGGCCATGGCTAGGTTAAGAGGAATGAAAGTGGCGGCTGGAAAATGTCTAAAGAAATGTTTTCTAACCCTAATCAGCCCCTATATACCCCTAAACCCGAAATTCCCCTTTGGGCCAAGCTGCTAATCACCCGGTTAAGCCCAATTAAGCTGTTTTTCACCATCTGAAACTTGTTTCAGCCATATCTCCCAAACGGTAAGCCCGTTCGGCTAATGTGACCACTCTACGGAAAGAGAAACCATCATCCGAAGCCAATGGAAGTGGTTTCAGGTAAAAATTCATTTCCAATCAAAAGTTATGGCCAAAACAGTGCCAACTAGGGGTAAAATGGTCATTTAAAAATCGGGAAAAATCATGAACATGGGAAATGACCACAATAGTTGTCTCCCAAAGTTACATGACCATACGACTTCGTATGTGAAAGAAATAAATATCCTACGATCCTATGATGCGTAGAATGCGGGTCGTTACACTCTCCCCCCCTTAAGAAATTTCGTCCCCGAAATTCCTTAACCCAAAACATACACAGGATCCCGCATGCCTAACACCCACATACAACAATCAAACATGCAAAGCAAGCAAACAAGTCTATCCTAGCATGCGGAAAACTAAATCGCTAATAAAATCTTACCAGACAAAGAGTTCTGGATACTTCTTCCTTATGTCCTCCTCTGTTTCCCAAGTACAATCATTCTCGTCTTCGCTCCACTGTACCTTAACTAGCTTCACCGACTTCCTTCGAAGTTGCTTCATGTCGTGTGCGACAATACGGGCCGGCTTGCGGTTCCCAACCGCCTCGGGTTCTACTTCGAAGTCCTCTAACCGATCAGGTGAGATAGTCATATCTGAGTCGTGAACGAACTTCCTTAGTTGGGAAACATGAAATACGTTGTGAACTCCCGCCATCTTCTCCGGTAAGTCAATTCTATATGCCAAATTCCCGACTAGTTCAAGAACAGGGAATGGACCAACAAATCTTGGTGCTAATTTACCTCTCCTGCCAAATCGTATTACGCTCTTCAACGGAGAAATCTTGACAAACACCCTGTCACCCACGAAGAATTTTAAGTCTCTTCTTCTCTTATCAGCATAACTTTTCTGCCTGTCTTGGGCTGCCTTCATTCGTTGCTGAATGATCTTGATTTTATCTGAAGTTTCCCTCACCATATCTGGTCCAAGCATAAACTTCTCGCCAGTCTCTATCCAACATGATGGTGAGTTACACGGTTTTCCGTACAAAGCTTCAAATGGAGCCATACCGATACTGGATTGGTAACTATTATTATATGCAAACTCTACTAGATGCAAATGGTCATCCCATGATCCACCAAAATCCAATATACATGCTCTCAAGAGATCTTCTAAAATACGATTCACCCTTTCCGTCTGACCGTCGGTCTGAGGATGATATGCGGTACTGAGATGTAACTCTGACCCTAGCGCCTCTTGCAAGCTCCTCCAAAACCCACTAGTGAACAACGGGTCTCGGTCACTCACAATGCTTTTAGGTACTCCATGAAATCTCACTATCCACTTCATATACAATTCTGCTAACTTAGCTGCCGTTCTAGTCGATTTGACTGGTATAAACCTTGCACTTTTAGTCAGTCGATCTACAATTACCCAAATGTTGTCATATCCCGATCTAGTCCTTGGTAACCCATCGATGAAATCCATCGAGACTTGCTCCCATTTCCATTCGGGAATTTCTAAGGGCTGTAACAACCCACTAGGCTTCTTTTGCTCGGCTTTAACTAGCTGGCAATTCATGCACTTGGATATAAACTTCCCAACGTCTCTTTTCATCCCTTCCCAGTAGTAGGTCTGCTTCATATCTCGATACATCTTATTACCACCGGGGTGTATGGTCAGCCTTGAGTGATGACATTCTCTAAGCACTTCATCCCTCAATCCATTGACACTGGGTACAACAAGCTTTCCATTCTTTGTAAGCCATCTATCTCGATCAAGCCCATACTTGTTCATCTCCTCATCGATACCCATCTCTAACTTGGAGATGATTTCGAATAGGTTAGGATCGTCCCTCTGACTAGAGCCGATCCGCTCAATCAAAGTGGGTCTGATCGTCAAACTTGCTAACATTTCTGGATCCAATTCGCACTTTGGTCTGAAATCAAAACTCGCGATAAACTCCAGTTGCTTCCATTCAAGGAACATAGCCCCTAAGCTGGCATGTCTTCTACTCAATGCATCAGCCACCGCATTGCCCTTTCCTGGTGTGTATGCGATGTCAAAATCATAGGAAGCTAAGAACTCTAACCATCTCTGCTGACGGAGATTCAGATCTTTCTGAGAGAAGAGATACTTTAACGACTTATGATCAGTAAACAGCTCAAATCTTTCTCCCAAGAGGTAGTGTCTCCACATTTTTAACGCGAACACGATCGCTGCCAATTCTAAATCATGGGTAGGGTATCTTCTCTCGTGCGGTTTCAATTGCCGACTTGCATAAGCTACAACCCTACCGCCTTGCATCAATACAGCACCCAGTCCGGTACCACAGGCATCCGTGTATACCGTCATCTCTTCATCCCCCTTAGGAATGACTAACACTGGTGCGCTTGTCAACTTGTCCTTTAGACTTTTAAATGCATTCTCGCACCTTTCATCCCAGACAAAAGCTTGATTCTTCTTGGTCAACTGGGTCAATGGTGCTGCTAACTTGGAGAAACCTTGGATAAACTTACGATAATATCCAGCTAACCCCAAGAAACTCCTTACATCTGTTGCATTCTTGGGCGTAGGCCAATCCTGTACCGTAGCCACCTTCGCCGGGTCCACGGCAATACCATTCTCTGATACAACATGGCCCAAGAACCTCACTTCCCTCTTCCAGAAGTGACACTTAGAAAACTTTGCTTTCAATTGGTGTTTTCTCAACACCTCCATCGCTACTCTTAAATGTTCCTTGTGTTCTTCCTCTGTCCTTGAATAGAACAAAATATCATCAACGAACACAAGGACAGACTTATTCAACTGATCTCTGAATACCCTATTCATAAGATCCACAAAATATGCCGGGGCATTAGTCAGTCCAAATGGCATAACCAACCATTCATAAAATCCAGACGGCGTTCGAAATGCCGTTTTAGCTATACTCTCAGCTTCCACTCTAAGCTGATGAAAACCTGTCGCGAGATCCAACTGAGAAAATATTCTCGCGCCACTCAACTGATCGAACAAATCATCTATCCGCGGTAGAGGATACTTATTCTTCCTCGTCACTTTATTTAACTCGCGGTAGTCTACACACAAACGAAGGGAACCATCCGCCTTGGTAGCAAACACAACTGGTGCTCCCCATTCAGAAACACTCCTTCTGATAAATCCCTTCTTCAAAAGATCGCTGACTTGCACCCCGAGCTCTCGCTGCTCCCTTGGTGCCATACGACGAAGTGGCATCACTATAGGTCTGGCATCTTTTACCAAATCAATACGAAACTCAATCTCTCGGTGTGGTGGAAGTCCGGTCACTTCTTCGAAAACATCCGGATACTGGCCAACCACGGGCAAACCTGACAACTCACTATGCGGAATGTCGAGGGAGTTTAGAAAACTAGCCAATACCCCCTTACTGGGTAGACCACCAAACACTATCCTCCGCCCATCATCCGCTCTAGCTGTCACCAAAAAGCCCTCACAGTCTACCACCACCCCATACCTTCGGAGCCAATCTACTCCCAAAATAATGCCAAACCCAGTAAAGCCCAAAACAAAGCAATCACAAACAAACATGCATCCATGACTCGATAAGACCACATTACGACAAATCATGCTAAGGCTAGTAGAACCACCAATCGGGTTCGTCACTACTAAAGGTCTATCGACAATCTCGGGCTCCAATCCCAACCTATCTACCAGGTCACTAGATATGAAAGAACTGGAAGCTCCGGTATCAAACAAAACTCTAACAGGAACATCATAAACAGAAAGCATACCTTGAATGACGACATTCTTTCCCTTCTCCGCCGCAGTTGGGGCATTCGACGAAGAAGGAATAGCATTAAGAGCATATGCTTTCACCATTTGCTTTTCCTTAGGGGGCTGTGGACACTTGTCCTTGTGATGTCCCATTTGGCCACAGTTGAAGCACTTCCTATCCGCTGGCTTGGCCCGACAATTACTAGCATAATGGCCCTTCTTACCACAGCTGAAGCACTCCACATCTTGCTTATTCTTTTTCTTCTGGCCATCCTTAGCCTGATTCTGCTTTCTCTTATTCTGGGAACCACCTTTGCCTCCACCACTAGCTTGTGGCTTTGACTCATCTGCGGATGCAACCTCAGTCTTCGGCTTAGGGTAGAGACTTTCTGACCTTAACGCTTTCCCCACAATCGATTCAAACGTCTCATCGATGTGGTTAATAAGTTTTTCCCCTAAGTACTGATCCAATCCAGTTATGAATTTCTCATTCTTTTTCTCGGCAGTATCTATAAGAGATAACCCATATTTTGACAAAGTGTCAAATTCAGCAATATACTCCGAGACAGCCCTGCCATTCTGCTTGAGCTCCAAGAATTTCTTAAACAACATTGACTTCTGAGCAGCTGGAATGAACTTCTCACTAAAGCGAGCCTTAAACTGCTCCCAAGTAATCTGGTCTTCGGGAGTAGCTGCCTTTATAGCATTCCACCAATTCATTGCCCGCCCTTGCAGCTGACGGGACGCTAGCTTTCTCTTCATCGCATCCTCGATACCCAAATCCTCAAAGATACGTTCGCAACTATCCACCCAATCCTGAACATCCGTAGCCGACTCCGTTCCATGGAACGGCTTCCCACCAAGGCTAGTATAATCCTTATTCAGCTTGGCGAAGTCGACTCTTGGTGCCTGCACGATTGGACCACCATCATTTCCACCATTGGGAGCTGCCCTCTGTACATCTCTAAGCATCTCTCTCATGAGGTCAGTAAACATCGTCCTCATGTCAGCAGCATTCCCATTATTGGCCCCTCTACCGGTACCTCTAACATATCGGCTCATCGTCAATCTGAAAAAGGAAATGATTAACGACTCCATAGTGGTGCTAGTGCAGTACGACTTCATCCATATACTACTAATAGTATATATATGTGAGGACCCGCAACTTCCCCGTAAAGGAAAGCGTCGGATAGTTCGAGAACAAGCCACAACAGAACGCATACAGAAGAACATTTCACTATTATTACAACAATGCATCAGATTACAAGAATATACAGAGTATAAATGAATATTACACAGAAATATCAGAGATTTAAATTACATTTAAATACATAGCAGCGGAAAATAATACAATACACAACTAGAAGGAGATATACGGATACAAAGCTTTCCGGATATCGTTCCAGTTGTAAACCAGGATCCTGCGAATATAAATCTGCAAACCCAAAACTACTAGCTGCCCGTGTCAAAATAGGGGCACCCAGAGTTTAGGTTAAAACAATAAACTCCAGGTCAGTCATGTGACTGGTGTGAGAACTAAAACAGTTAATCATTATTTTTAAAGGTAAATCAAGGGACCACGCCGTATAACACGGAACGGGTTTCCTCCCAAGAATACCAGTGCATAAAACAACAGCGCAATGCTAAATAAAGAAAAATGAAGCTGTTATAAGACCCAGGTCCCATCACACAATGCAACGCAGTCGAGGATAGGGTTTTCCCTTATAACAGCCAAAGAATGCTTGATACGTTTAAAACAAATCATTTGATACTATAATAAGTGCATAGTGTATAAAACAACTTCAAATCATAAGTATCAATCATAGGCGGCATAAGCGCCCCATCCCACTATGTCGCCATATATAGGATTACAACTAAAACCGCAAAGTCACGTATTTGGAAATTGGATTTCCGTCTATGAACCGAGGCTAGGGGCAAGATCCTCAACCGATTTGTGACTCTCTAGCCCGAGCCACAGGAACAGCCGCAACTGCCCCTTGGATCGTCAGGGCCGGTCCACACGGAGTGGATTATTATGCCTGAACAATACGTCTCCCCACCCTATGGGGTGTAAGTCTGGTCCGTCAGCCGACCAGAATGCATTCGGCCGAAACCGATATAACCGAGGTGCCTCGCAACCGCAACAACCACATAAGTCAAACTCGTCAGGGCGTGTAAAACCACTGACGCCACTTCTAGCTAGAAAGAAACGCATGCCCTCCCTGAGGTCCGTCTCCCGTTTTTGGTTCATACCGGGTGTGAAACACGCGAGGTAAACGTTACACAAAGCTACGCCACAAAGGCCGTGCTTTGATCATCAACACAAGACTTTGCTTTTCAACAGAAGCCTTGATCACTTGCATCTTAGCATGCCACACAGGCAAACCATCCTATGCAACCGATATCAGTCACACAGAATGAAATCCGATGTCAGACACACAGTCCATTTACAAGTCCGTCCTGGGTCTGAACGAAACCGGAGGCACCTAGTACCCCGCATATCCATCGATCTCCAAGTACGTCTGGACGATCACTAACTGTTTCCATCTTCTTGGGTGTACAGCCCAATCAAGATCATCAGTAATTACCCAAACGACGTGAAGACCTCCGGTCTTCGACCATCGTCTTCATCTTCGACTTATCGTCGCATCAGTTATTCAGAATGGGATAAACCCGGCCTTTCCGAATAACTCGCGTATATTTTAAATAAGTGTTACACAAACACAACATACGCCTCATTCCAATCCATTAGTCACTAACCGTAAATTAATCAAGAGAATAATTCCCCAAATATTAACCCCGAAGGCCGAAACCAACATCAGATCAATATCCAGAAAACCATTCTGCTTGGCTAACCGCCAGTTAGTTTCTAAATTTCACATTCAAATCTAATTAAAGATTTAACTATCGCCTGGAGCAAAACTGGTGATACTCCATTCTCGATCTTTCCAATCTAATTAAAGATTCATTAAAACTCTACTTAGTTTTAATCTGTGACTGGGTTAAAGAATCAGTGTCATTTAAAACACGGTTCACGATAAACCCAAAGTCACATCCCATTAATTATCGGGTTAAAGAACAAGTGTTATTTAAAACACTGTTCACGATAAACCCAAAAATCAATATCCATTCAATTCCAATTAAATATTATTTAATTGGTACACTTCATTAAATCTAAATCAAAAGATTTAATCTTTTCTCAGCTGGGTTCAAGAACAGTGTTAGTGAAGACACCATTCACGACAAACCCAAATCACATTCATTAATTATCGGGTTAAAGAACAAGTGTTATTTAAAACACTGTTCACGATAAACCCAAAAATCAATATCAATTCAATTCCAATTAAATATGATTTAATTGGTACACTTCATTAAATCTAAATAAAAAGATTTAATCATTTCTCAACTGGGTTCAAGAACAGTGTTAGTGAAGACACCATTCACAACAAACCCAAATCACATTTGATATTCAATACAAGGCTTTGAATAGAAAATATATCGGCTTATATTCAATATCGAATTCTACGACTAACAAATGTCGTATTGAAAATAACGATATAAATATATATCTTTCAAATTTCCATAACAACACCTGTATAATCCCGAATTCCAACATCGAAATATTCCGAAGACAATTTCGATTCAAATCCACTCCAATGCAATCATTGGAATTTTGGTTACTTTCAAAACCCTTTTCGAATTCAATTTATTTATTTAAAAATAAATAGAATTATAATTCTAGTTCAAAACTAGTTCATTTCGATAAAAATCTATTTTTATCTTTTCAAATATGGAGTTTTTCATCCCAAACTTTCACAAATCATTTCTTATGATTTTACATAAATTATTACTATTTTTAATAATTTTATCAAGGCCCGTACAGTCGATTTCCATCAACGGCCATCGAACTGCACTTACAGCGACCTTTTTCGAATTTGATTTGGACATAATTCCAAATCCAACCGTTAGATTTCAAATTTCTAGCCTTCGTTAGAAAGCTCTTTTCGATACGAACCCAACGGTTCCGGTTTTAGGAGAATCCGACGGTCGGATCTCCCGTAATATCCGTTTGAAATAAATGGTCAAAATTCACGAACTGCCGCGGCGCGGCGCGTTCTATTCAGGCCATTATATTATATATATAATATATATAATATATATTTCGTCGATTCCTATTTAAAACGGATTATATAAATAGTTTTAAATCCGTTTCAAATTCTATTTCAACTTCTATTTCAATTCAAAGCCTAAATTGAATTCTTCTTTATAAATTCGTTTTAAAATTCATTTCTATTCAATTCGAATTTCAATTCAATTTGAATTCATTTCAATTCGCTTTCAATTCCATTTGAATTCGTTTTCAATTCAATTCATTTCGAAATCGTTTTCAATTCATTTTGAATTCGTTTTCAATTCAATTCATTTCGAAATCGTTTTCAATTCAATTCATTTCGAAATCGTTTTCAATTCATTTCATTTCGAAATCGTTTTCAATTCATTTTGAATTCGTTTTCAATTCAATTCATTTCGAAATCGTTTTCAATTCATTTTGAATTCGTTTTCAATTCAATTCATTTCGAAATCGTTTTCAATTCATTTTATTTCGAAATCGTTTTCAATTCATTTTGAATTCGTTTTCAATTCAATTCATTTCGAAATCGTTTTCAATTCATTTCAATTCGTTTTCAATTCAATTTGAATTCGTTTTCAATCCAATTCATTTCGAAATCGTTTTCAATTCATTTCATTTCGAAATCGTTTTCAATTCATTTTGAATTCGTTTTCAATTCAATTCATTTCGAAATCGTTTTCAATTCATTTTGAATTCGTTTTCAATTCAATTCATTTCGAAATCGTTTTCAATTCATTTTGAATTCGTTTTCAATTCAATTTGAATTCGTTTTCAATCCAATTCATTTCGAAATCGTTTTCAATTCATTTTGAATTCGTTTTCAATTCTATTCATTTCGAAATCACTTTCAATTCACTATAATTATCGTTCACGTCAAAATGGCGTCAATCTAATCAACACGGCTTCGTATATTCCTTTATTTTCAAATATTCTATTATTTTCAAATATTCTATTTCAAATATTTCTTTTTCAAATATTTCTTTTTCAAAACTGGAATGAGGCCCAATCAATTACCATATAAAATTAATTATATGGATTTTCATACAACACATGTATATAATAGCATTGAAAATAATCAACCATCAACCAAAGTGCACTACACTGTATAAGCATCAAATATAGATATTCAACGCTCATAACAGCCTGTCAATCTATCGATCGACATATTTAATCAATCAGGATGAGTGAAATTCATATTTCATCCCAACACCCGTGTGGGGTTTCAAACAATCAAACACAGATTTTAGTTGTGCAGTTGCGCGATGTGTAAAATTTATCGTCCCAATCAATGTCATTCAAATAAGTGTACATAAACAAACCATCTGGTTTGTAAATGAATATTTATTTATTCACTTCACTATTTTCATATTCACCTTAAAAATTATATTTTTATTGATAAAACATTTTATTTCAACTTATGAATTTCTATTCAATTCATTTACACAATAAAATGATATTTTTATTTTCTAACATATTTTAGAAAATTTCGACGGCATAACGGCACGATACTAGAAACGGGACAAGGCCTAGCCTTATCCCCGGTCTAGTGAAGGCCCACGCCATTCACACATCAATCATATCAATTTCATTTTGCAAACCACAAAATTTGGAGTAAGGGTCTAACCTAGCCTTACTCCTACGCCTTATAACGGCGCACGTCTAATCCTAACCAATTTATCGATTCGATTTTTCACACCACAAACCACATTCAAACCAATTCGCAATCAATCACCAAACAATCAAACAAACAAGTCCATGGTCTGTGGACGATTGTGTCGGGTGCTACTAAGCACCGTCTGCATCCTAGTATATATATATATAACTAGAAAAATAAATTGAAAGGTGAGAAATTCTCACTTTTAGCTATCCAACCATCTCGACTCTTCTTTTGCAGAAGTCTTCGTCGTTTCGCCTTTTTGTCACCTTCGTTGCTGCTTTCACTACATACGTAAAAATCACATTTTTACTTCGCTATTCAATATATAAAAATCGAATTTTTATTTCGATGTTCAATATATAAAAATCGAATTTTTATTTCAAAGTTCAATATATAAAAATCGAATTTTTAGTTCAAAGTTCAATATATAAAAATCGAATTTTTAGTTCAAAGTTCAATATATAAAAATCGAATTTTTAGTTCAAAGTTCAATATATAAAAATCGAATTTTTAGTTCAAAGTTCAATATATAAAAATCGAATTTTTATTTCAAAGTTCAATATATAAAAATCGAATTTTTAGTTCAAAGTTCTATATATAAAAATCGAATTTTTACTTCAAAGTTCAGTATATAAAAATCATATTTTTATTTCGAAGTTCAATAGATAAAAATTCTATTTTTCTATCGATGTTCAACATATAAGAATTCTATTTTTCTATCGATGTTCAACATATGAAAATTCTATTTTTCTATCGAAGTTCGACATATAAAAATTCCATTTTTCTATCGAAGTTCGACATATGAAAATTCTATTTTTCTATCGATGTTCAACATATGAAAATTCTATTTTTCTTCCTTGAAAAATCCTATCATCTCGTTTATAAAAATCAAAGCTTTTTTTTTTTTTTTTTTAAATCAATTCAGTTTTAATCTTTTAAAAATCAGTTTTTAAATTATGTTAAAAATCAGTTTTTAATACTCTTTAAAATTTACAGTTTTAAACTTTTTAAAATTTACAGTTTTAAACTAAAATCAATTTTCAGTTTTTATCTAAAATCAGTTTTCAGTTTTTTTTGTTTTTTTAAAAAAAAATCCTATTTAATTTTAAACTCTAAAATAAAAATAAAATAAAAGTAAAAATAGGAATGCTTACCGTATGCGAAGAGGGGGAGGCCATCGGCTTCGTCGAGGGGGGGCCATCGGCTTCGTCGAGGGGGGGGCCATCGGCTTCGTCGAGGGGGGGGGCTTGGATTCGCGACTGGGGTCTCGCGATTGGAGATGGGGGGTTTCGGGACTGGAGGGAGAAGGCGGAGAGAGGAGGAGAGAAGCGGCGGTGGAAGAGGAAGCTGAGGAGGGAGTTGCGGCGAGCAGCGGTGGTGGTGGGAGGCTGGAGGAGGAGCGCGATTTTCTTCTTCTTTTTTTTTTTTTTTTTTTTATTTTGTTTTAGATCTGAACGGATTTCTAACGGGGGGGGGGGCCTGGAGTATAAAGGGGAGAAGATAATAATATATATTTTTTTTTTTATTATTTAATTATTAAAAAGTTGACTTTTACATATGACCTCGAAACGAGGCCCACCGCCTGCCGTCCATAGCGTATTACCCCCATTCCGAACACAATGGGATATGTATCACAAGCTGATTCTATCGTTGCAATCAGTTTCCGTTGAATTTACATTTAAATCTTTATATTGAATTTTAAACGTACATTTCAAATTACTGGGGTCACATACTAACTAGAAAAATTCCAGAAAAATATTTTCTAGCTTCGTATTGACGATACGGTCCTAACAAAACTAGTTTCGTCGAATTCTGAGGCCGTTTGAAAAATGGCCAATTTCCAGTCGATTAAAATCAACTGAAACTGGTCAAACGCGTTTTCCTTTGCCACGCTCACATATTGATTCGAAAAATTATGAAATTTGAAACCTAGCAATAACTTAACATCACGGACCCAACAAAACTGGTTTCGTCGAAATCCGAGGTCGTTTGCAAAATGTCCATTTTTAAGGGCCTGAATTCCACAGCGACTATTTCTAAATTTCAACTGGACATATCTCATCATTTATAAAGTGAAATATCAGTTTCTCAACTTCGTTGGAAAGATATTCACTATTAGATTCCATTTTTTTTGGTTTCACTAAAATCCGGATTGTTTTGCACCCGGTACATTCAATTGAAGTTTGAAATCGAATTATCGAACTACCGCGCCATTTTCAATTCCTTTTATAATTATATATAAATATTTATATTCTAACGACTACGCGTATAATATATACGTTCGAATTACATTCAAAATAAATTTTCTCGTCGATATTATTTAAAATAATCTATTTTAAATATTCAAAATTCGCTAAAATTGCCAAAATAAAAAATTTAAACTGGCCCAGATTTTCCGGGTTGTTACAATCTCCCCCACTTAAAACTTTTCGTCCCCGAAAAGGAACAAAGTCGAAAGTGGTTTGATTAATCAACTCTATGTTCGATCTGGCTCCCATTCTCCAACTCTTTAGTTTCTGAGAATTTTCAAAATTTCAAAAATTTGGCTAACTCCCTAAATTTTTGAAAAATTTCGCCATAACCTCCCCTGCAATGGGAGCATCGGGGAATTTCAAATAGCTTCCCCGGTCCTTCATATCTCAAAAAGAAAAAGAAAAAGCCAAGCGGCTAGCCAATAGGCTCACAAAATCATCATCACCCAAACAAAACAGGAAATTATGTAGTAAACATGTACCTATTTGTCGGGCAAACAAATTTTATTCTCTGGCTCTAGCCTCCTTGCTATGACCTGTTCAATGATATATATGTATATGCAAGCAAATGCAACCAATTTTCAATACAATTCAATATTCGATCAAATTAGGCATAATGGTTCAAAATTATCAAACAACTAAACAAACAACACAAACATCAATCAATTAGTGAATTTAAAGTTTCAAATTCATAATTTTGATACATATACTAAAATCATGTTTTTGATGTCAAATCACAACAATGTATTCTAGCTATATTAGTTTTGGTTCTCACACCAGTCTAATGGAAATATATAGAAAATCACACCTTCGTCACTCGAATATAAGTGCTAGTAACGCTGCAGCATTATCAGAACCATTCCCGGGCAACTAGAGTGTGATGCTATATCTATCCAATATATTAAAACTTTGAATACACGCGGATCAGACGTATACGCAAAATCTTTATATACTGGACTGTCCAACTCAATATAAATAGATAATCAAATACGAATAATTGATTTAAATTTGCAAAACAAAATTTGTTTTCATTTTAAAAATATACTCTTCACACTCGTTCTAGGATACTACTGATCCCATCTCTAACGAGTCATTCTAATTGGATATTACTAATCCAATATCTGATGAATTCTTTCGTATGTTTCTAATGTGTCTTGTTCTCTGCTTTGTAAACCAAAGCTCTGATACCAACTGTGAGGCCCACGCCATTCACACATCAATCATATCAATTTCATTTTGCAAACCACAAAATTTGGAGTAAGGGTCTAACCTAGCCTTACTCCTACGCCTTATAACGGCGCACGTCTAATCCTAACCAATTTATCGATTCGATTTTTCACACCACAAACCACATTCAAACCAATTCGCAATCAATCACCAAACAATCAAACAAACAAGTCCATGGTCTGTGGACGATTGTGTCGGGTGCTACTAAGCACCGTCTGCATCCTAGTATATATATATATAACTAGAAAAATAAATTGAAAGGTGAGAAATTCTCACTTTTAGCTATCCAACCATCTCGACTCTTCTTTTGCAGAAGTCTTCGTCGTTTCGCCTTTTTGTCACCTTCGTTGCTGCTTTCACTACATACGTAAAAATCACATTTTTACTTCGCTATTCAATATATAAAAATCGAATTTTTATTTCGATGTTCAATATATAAAAATCGAATTTTTATTTCAAAGTTCAATATATAAAAATCGAATTTTTAGTTCAAAGTTCAATATATAAAAATCGAATTTTTAGTTCAAAGTTCAATATATAAAAATCGAATTTTTAGTTCAAAGTTCAATATATAAAAATCGAATTTTTAGTTCAAAGTTCAATATATAAAAATCGAATTTTTATTTCAAAGTTCAATATATAAAAATCGAATTTTTAGTTCAAAGTTCTATATATAAAAATCGAATTTTTACTTCAAAGTTCTATATATACCAACTGTGAGGACCCGCAACTTCCCCGTAAAGGAAAGCGTCGGATAGTTCGAGAACAAGCCACAACAGAACGCATACAGAAGAACATTTCACTATTATTACAACAATGCATCAGATTACAAGAATATACAGAGTATAAATGAATATTACACAGAAATATCAGAGATTTAAATTACATTTAAATACATAGCAGCGGAAAATAATACAATACACAACTAGAAGGAGATATACGGATACAAAGCTTTCCGGATATCGTTCCAGTTGTAAACCAGGATCCTGCGAATATAAATCTGCAAACCCAAAACTACTAGCTGCCCGTGTCAAAATAGGGGCACCCAGAGTTTAGGTTAAAACAATAAACTCCAGGTCAGTCATGTGACTGGTGTGAGAACTAAAACAGTTAATCATTATTTTTAAAGGTAAATCAAGGGACCACGCCGTATAACACGGAACGGGTTTCCTCCCAAGAATACCAGTGCATAAAACAACAGCGCAATGCTAAATAAAGAAAAATGAAGCTGTTATAAGACCCAGGTCCCATCACACAATGCAACGCAGTCGAGGATAGGGTTTTCCCTTATAACAGCCAAAGAATGCTTGATACGTTTAAAACAAATCATTTGATACTATAATAAGTGCATAGTGTATAAAACAACTTCAAATCATAAGTATCAATCATAGGCGGCATAAGCGCCCCATCCCACTATGTCGCCATATATAGGATTACAACTAAAACCGCAAAGTCACGTATTTGGAAATTGGATTTCCGTCTATGAACCGAGGCTAGGGGCAAGATCCTCAACCGATTTGTGACTCTCTAGCCCGAGCCACAGGAACAGCCGCAACTGCCCCTTGGATCGTCAGGGCCGGTCCACACGGAGTGGATTATTATGCCTGAACAATACGTCTCCCCACCCTATGGGGTGTAAGTCTGGTCCGTCAGCCGACCAGAATGCATTCGGCCGAAACCGATATAACCGAGGCGCCTCGCAACCGCAACAACCACATAAGTCAAACTCGTCAGGGCGTGTAAAACCACTGACGCCACTTCTAGCTAGAAAGAAACGCATGCCCTCCCTGAGGTCCGTCTCCCGTTTTTGGTTCATACCGGGTGTGAAACACGCGAGGTAAACGTTACACAAAGCTACGCCACAAAGGCCGTGCTTTGATCATCAACACAAGACTTTGCTTTTCAACAGAAGCCTTGATCACTTGCATCTTAGCATGCCACACAGGCAAACCATCCTATGCAACCGATATCAGTCACACAGAATGAAATCCGATGTCAGACACACAGTCCATTTACAAGTCCGTCCTGGGTCTGAACGAAACCGGAGGCACCTAGTACCCCGCATATCCATCGATCTCCAAGTACGTCTGGACGATCACTAACTGTTTCCATCTTCTTGGGTGTACAGCCCAATCAAGATCATCAGTAATTACCCAAACGACGTGAAGACCTCCGGTCTTCGACCATCGTCTTCATCTTCGACTTATCGTCGCATCAGTTATTCAGAATGGGATAAACCCGGCCTTTCCGAATAACTCGCGTATATTTTAAATAAGTGTTACACAAACACAACATACGCCTCATTCCAATCCATTAGTCACTAACCGTAAATTAATCAAGAGAATAATTCCCCAAATATTAACCCCGAAGGCCGAAACCAACATCAGATCAATATCCAGAAAACCATTCTGCTTGGCTAACCGCCAGTTAGTTTCTAAATTTCACATTCAAATCTAATTAAAGATTTAACTATCGCCTGGAGCAAAACTGGTGATACTCCATTCTCGATCTTTCCAATCTAATTAAAGATTCATTAAAACTCTACTTAGTTTTAATCTGTGACCGGGTTAAAGAATCAGTGTCATTTAAAACACGGTTCACGATAAACCCAAAGTCACATCCCATTAATTATCGGGTTAAAGAACAAGTGTTATTTAAAACACTGTTCACGATAAACCCAAAAATCAATATCCATTCAATTCCAATTAAATATTATTTAATTGGTACACTTCATTAAATCTAAATCAAAAGATTTAATCTTTTCTCAGCTGGGTTCAAGAACAGTGTTAGTGAAGACACCATTCACGACAAACCCAAATCACATTCATTAATTATCGGGTTAAAGAACAAGTGTTATTTAAAACACTGTTCACGATAAACCCAAAAATCAATATCAATTCAATTCCAATTAAATATGATTTAATTGGTACACTTCATTAAATCTAAATAAAAAGATTTAATCATTTCTCAACTGGGTTCAAGAACAGTGTTAGTGAAGACACCATTCACAACAAACCCAAATCACATTTGATATTCAATACAAGGCTTTGAATAGAAAATATATCGGCTTATATTCAATATCGAATTCTACGACTAACAAATGTCGTATTGAAAATAACGATATAAATATATATCTTTCAAATTTCCATAACAACACCTGTATAATCCCGAATTCCAACATCGAAATATTCCGAAGACAATTTCGATTCAAATCCACTCCAATGCAATCATTGGAATTTTGGTTACTTTCAAAACCCTTTTCGAATTCAATTTATTTATTTAAAAATAAATAGAATTATAATTCTAGTTCAAAACTAGTTCATTTCGATAAAAATCTATTTTTATCTTTTCAAATATGGAGTTTTTCATCCCAAACTTTCACAAATCATTTCTTATGATTTTACATAAATTATTACTATTTTTAATAATTTTATCAAGGCCCGTACAGTCGATTTCCATCAACGGCCATCGAACTGCACTTACAGCGACCTTTTTCGAATTTGATTTGGACATAATTCCAAATCCAACCGTTAGATTTCAAATTTCTAGCCTTCGTTAGAAAGCTCTTTTCGATACGAACCCAACGGTTCCGGTTTTAGGAGAATCCGACGGTCGGATCTCCCGTAATATCCGTTTGAAATAAATGGTCAAAATTCACGAACTGCCGCGGCGCGGCGCGTTCTATTCAGGCCATTATATTATATATATAATATATATAATATATATTTCGTCGATTCCTATTTAAAACGGATTATATAAATAGTTTTAAATCCGTTTCAAATTCTATTTCAACTTCTATTTCAATTCAAAGCCTAAATTGAATTCTTCTTTATAAATTCGTTTTAAAATTCATTTCTATTCAATTCGAATTTCAATTCAATTTGAATTCATTTCAATTCGCTTTCAATTCCATTTGAATTCGTTTTCAATTCAATTCATTTCGAAATCGTTTTCAATTCATTTTGAATTCGTTTTCAATTCAATTCATTTCGAAATCGTTTTCAATTCAATTCATTTCGAAATCGTTTTCAATTCATTTCATTTCGAAATCGTTTTCAATTCATTTTGAATTCGTTTTCAATTCAATTCATTTCGAAATCGTTTTCAATTCATTTTGAATTCGTTTTCAATTCAATTCATTTCGAAATCGTTTTCAATTCATTTTATTTCGAAATCGTTTTCAATTCATTTTGAATTCGTTTTCAATTCAATTCATTTCGAAATCGTTTTCAATTCATTTCAATTCGTTTTCAATTCCATTTGAATTCGTTTTCAATCCAATTCATTTCGAAATCGTTTTCAATTCATTTCATTTCGAAATCGTTTTCAATTCATTTTGAATTCGTTTTCAATTCAATTCATTTCGAAATCGTTTTCAATTCATTTTGAATTCGTTTTCAATTCAATTCATTTCGAAATCGTTTTCAATTCATTTTGAATTCGTTTTCAATTCAATTTGAATTCGTTTTCAATCCAATTCATTTCGAAATCGTTTTCAATTCATTTTGAATTCGTTTTCAATTCTATTCATTTCGAAATCACTTTCAATTCACTATAATTATCGTTCACGTCAAAATGGCGTCAATCTAATCAACACGGCTTCATATATTCCTTTATTTTCAAATATTCTATTATTTTCAAATATTCTATTTCAAATATTTCTTTTTCAAAACTGGAATGAGGCCCAATCAATTACCATATAAAATTAATTATATGGATTTTCATACAACACATGTATATAATAGCATTGAAAATAATCAACCATCAACCAAAGTGCACTACACTGTATAAGCATCAAATATAGATATTCAACGCTCATAACAGCCTGTCAATCTATCGATCGACATATTTAATCAATCAGGATGAGTGAAATTCATATTTCATCCCAACACCCGTGTGGGGTTTCAAACAATCAAACACAGATTTTAGTTGTGCAGTTGGGCGATGTGTAAAATTTATCGTCCCAATCAATGTCATTCAAATAAGTGTACATAAACAAACCATCTGGTTTGTAAATGAATATTTATTTATTCACTTCACTATTTTCATATTCACCTTAAAAATTATATTTTTATTGATAAAACATTTTATTTCAACTTATGAATTTCTATTCAATTCATTTACACAATAAAATGATATTTTTATTTTCTAACATATTTTAGAAAATTTCGACGGCATAACGGCACGATACTAGAAACGGGACAAGGCCTAGCCTTATCCCCGGTCTAGTGAAGGCCCACGCCATTCACACATCAATCATATCAATTTCATTTTGCAAACCACAAAATTTGGAGTAAGGGTTTAACCTAGCCTTACTCCTACGCCTTATAACGGCGCACGTCTAATCCTAACCAATTTATCGATTCGATTTTTCACACCACAAACCACATTCAAACCAATTCGCAATCAATCACCAAACAATCAAACAAACAAGTCCATGGTCTGTGGACGATTGTGTCGGGTGCTACTAAGCACCGTCTGCATCCTAGTATATATATATATAACTAGAAAAATAAATTGAAAGGTGAGAAATTCTCACTTTTAGCTATCCAACCATCTCGACTCTTCTTTTGCAGAAGTCTTCGTCGTTTCGCCTTTTTGTCACCTTCGTTGCTGCTTTCACTACATACGTAAAAATCACATTTTTACTTCGCTATTCAATATATAAAAATCGAATTTTTATTTCGATGTTCAATATATAAAAATCGAATTTTTATTTCAAAGTTCAATATATAAAAATCGAATTTTTAGTTCAAAGTTCAATATATAAAAATCGAATTTTTAGTTCAAAGTTCAATATATAAAAATCGAATTTTTAGTTCAAAGTTCAATATATAAAAATCGAATTTTTAGTTCAAAGTTCAATATATAAAAATCGAATTTTTATTTCAAAGTTCAATATATAAAAATCGAATTTTTAGTTCAAAGTTCTATATATAAAAATCGAATTTTTACTTCAAAGTTCAGTATATAAAAATCATATTTTTATTTCGAAGTTCAATAGATAAAAATTCTATTTTTCTATCGATGTTCAACATATAAGAATTCTATTTTTCTATCGATGTTCAACATATGAAAATTCTATTTTTCTATCGAAGTTCGACATATAAAAATTCCATTTTTCTATCGAAGTTCGACATATGAAAATTCTATTTTTCTATCGATGTTCAACATATGAAAATTCTATTTTTCTTCCTTGAAAAATCCTATCATCTCGTTTATAAAAATCAAAGCTTTTTTTTTTTTTTTTTTTTAAATCAATTCAGTTTTAATCTTTTAAAAATCAGTTTTTAAATTATGTTAAAAATCAGTTTTTAATACTCTTTAAAATTTACAGTTTTAAACTTTTTAAAATTTACAGTTTTAAACTAAAATCAATTTTCAGTTTTTATCTAAAATCAGTTTTCAGTTTTTTTTGTTTTTTTAAAAAAAAATCCTATTTAATTTTAAACTCTAAAATAAAAATAAAATAAAAGTAAAAATAGGAATGCTTACCGTATGCGAAGAGGGGGAGGCCATCGGCTTCGTCGAGGGGGGGGGGCATCGGCTTCGTCGAGGGGGGGGCCATCGGCTTCGTCGAGGGGGGGGGGCTTGGATTCGCGACTGGGGTCTCGCGATTGGAGATGGGGGGTTTCGGGACTGGAGGGAGAAGGCGGAGAGAGGAGGAGAGAAGCGGCGGTGGAAGAGGAAGCTGAGGAGGGAGTTGCGGCGAGCAGCGGTGGTGGTGGAAGGCTGGAGGAGGAGCGCGATTTTCTTCTTCTTTTTTTTTTTTTTTTTTATTTTGTTTTAGATCTGAACGGATTTCTAACGGGGGGGGGCCTGGAGTATAAAGGGGAGAAGATAATAATATTTTTTTTTTTTTTATTATTTAATTATTAAAAAGTTGACTTTTACATATGACCTCGAAACGAGGCCCACCGCCTGCCGTCCATAGCGTATTACCCCCATTCCGAACACAATGGGATATGTATCACAAGCTGATTCTATCGTTGCAATCAGTTTCCGTTGAATTTACATTTAAATCTTTATATTGAATTTTAAACGTACATTTCAAATTACTGGGGTCACATACTAACTAGAAAAATTCCAGAAAAATATTTTCTAGCTTCGTATTGACGATACGGTCCTAACAAAACTAGTTTCGTCGAATTCTGAGGCCGTTTGAAAAATGGCCAATTTCCAGTCGATTAAAATCAACTGAAACTGGTCAAACGCGTTTTCCTTTGCCACGCTCACATATTGATTCGAAAAATTATGAAATTTGAAACCTAGCAATAAATTAACATCACGGACCCAACAAAACTGGTTTCGTCGAAATCCGAGGTCGTTTGCAAAATGTCCATTTTTAAGGGCCTGAATTCCACAGCGACTATTTCTAAATTTCAACTGGACATATCTCATCATTTATAAAGTGAAATCTCAGTTTCTCAACTTCGTTGGAAAGATATTCACTATTAGATTCCATTTTTTTTGGTTTCACTAAAATCCGGATTGTTTTGCACCCGGTACATTCAATTGAAGTTTGAAATCGAATTATCGAACTACCGCGCCATTTTCAATTCCTTTTATAATTATATATAAATATTTATATTCTAACGACTACGCGTATAATATATACGTTCGAATTACATTCAAAATAAATTTTCTCGTCGATATTATTTAAAATAATCTATTTTAAATATTCAAAATTCGCTAAAATTGCCAAAATAAAAATTTTAAACTGGCCCAGATTTTCCGGGTTGTTACAATATATAGCTTTTGAAAACCAAAATAATCACAAATACGCTCTCTCGTATACGTATACTATCTCTCCCTGATAACTTCCCTAGGTTAACTACGCAACCTAGAGCTCTGATACCAAGTGTGACGGCCCGTGTCGCACCAGCCTGCATTTCCTCCAAGAGTGCGCTGTACACATGCCCGACTAGCACAAGGCGGTCGTCATAAGAAAGGAAAGAAGGAAATGAACTAATCAAAGAACCTGTAGAATGTCTCACAGCGCATGGAATAAAATATAATAATAATGTACTTGACATAAAACAGGCGAGACAGTGCATAAGCTGATAACTAAAACCAACATCAATCTCAAAGCAGCGGAAATCCAAATACAGCTTATTACAACTTTTCAAAATCTACTGTCTCTAAACAACAGGAAACAAAAATAGAAGATACACCACCAATGCCCAAATAGTGATCTTCAACAACACAGGGAGAATACTATATATGTATATTACGTGGAAGCCTCCTGCTCGTCTCCGGATCATCTACCCGTGCATCACCAGCTAACCTGTCTCTAGTCTGCTCGTGTGAGCACCCAGAGTAATAAGAGGAGACATAAAACTCTGGGTCAGACATAAAGCCTGGTATGAGCGATAAGCATATAAACAGAATAATAACAGGTATACTAAACCATACCTGAACCTGCAACCAAAGAGTTAGTACCACATACCGTACAATGCTCTAAGGTGCCATAATAAATAGTGTAAGAATACGGGGGTGGGGTGTGCATGTCACAATGATAGCAAGCAAATCATCCATAGCAACCATCCTCACATCTCTCATTCAGTGCGTAAAGCATACGACATCTACCACTTTGGAACACTAGACAAACTGAGGCAACGACGAATCCCGACTTGTAGAAACCCTGTTGTGACCAAGACAACACTTGGAGTCATGACCAAACATTTCAATGACCCACTTCATTGGTCGTAGCCCTTGGTTCTACCGATGCCATAATGGCCCTGAATCCGCCTTCGTACCTCCTACCATAGTGGTCCAATGCTATAGACGTCGATAACTCCTTGGCACGGGTCCCGCAGCAAAGCCCAACCATGAAGTGAACTCGTTGATTTCCATCTGAACCTTAAGCTCTAACTTCTCATTTGGACTTCCTTTGCATCTCGGGTTTGGTTGAATTGGAGTGGGTCTTCAGAAGAATTGTCGTGCAATAGCAGCTCTAGAATTCGGTTCGGGTCGGTAGTCGTTACTCTCGTCGGTTCGGGTCGGTCCTCCTTGTCACCTTTCCATTCGGTTCGGGTCGGGTACTTCACTTCGGGTCGGGTCGGTGTCCTCCTCCGGGTCGGATCGGGTCGGGTTGCTGTCTTCCTTCGAGTTCATGCTCCTCCTTCGATCAGCTTCCTCGTTTTCCATCTACTCCGATCCGATCCCTTCTTCTTGCTCCAGTCGTAGCCTCCCATTCGTGAGTCGATCCGATCTGGCCTCTATTATGCTTCCGATCCGCTCTCTCTTACTCCGATCCGATCCTGCTCCATAGTTCCGATCCGATCCCCCTGTCCACTCCAACTCTAAGTAAACGGCCTTCCTTTTTGCCAAGTCTCTTATGTGCCAAACTCCAGTTCGGGTCGGGTTTTCTTGCCCAGTTCCCATATCCGATCCGAGCCCTCATCCGATCCGAACCGGTTAGGAACCTGCACATTTCTGCAACTTTCCAGCGAGCTTTCTACGCCATTCGACGACGTTTTCGACAAATTTAACTATTCTAATCAACCATAAAACATACCATAGAGTCATAGCAACATGTAATAGCAATCACAAACAGCAAACAACAATCCAAATGAATCAAAATGGATCAAAAGTGGCTAAAACCTCACATTTTCCTATAATCCTTCTTGATCATGTTTAAGCACATACTTAGTAAAACTTAATCAAATCGTCTAAATTTTCTAACAGAGGCATGAAATATTATTTAAGAATTTCTAAACATTTTTCCAGAATTTATTAGCGTATAAATTCGCTAATCTTCACTAATCACCCTTAATTAACTGTAATTAGTGTCAAAATGATGCTATCACTCACCTTGGCCACAAACAAAATTCTCAGAACTGAAACTCCTCTGATTTGGGCGAATACTGATGTCCAACAGCAGCTCTAACCTTGCTTTGGTGCTTTTTCTTCTTAATTTGATGCCTCTAAGCCTTAATCCTTGATTAGGAAGTGATTTTGGGTGTTTTGAGAGAGATTTAGAGAGTGGAGGCCATGGCTAGGTTAAGAGGAATGAAAGTGGCGGCTGGAAAATGTCTAAAGAAATGTTTTCTAACCCTAATCAGCCCCTATATACCCCTAAACCCGAAATTCCCCTTTGGGCCAAGCTGCTAATCACCCGGTTAAGCCCAATTAAGCTGTTTTTCACCATCTGAAACTTGTTTCAGCCATATCTCCCAAACGGTAAGCCCGTTCGGCTAATGTGACCACTCTACGGAAAGAGAAACCATCATCCGAAGCCAATGGAAGTGGTTTCAGGTCAAAATTCATTTCCAGTCAAAAGTTATGGCCAAAACAGTGCCAACTAGGGGTAAAATGGTCATTTAAAAATCGGGAAAAATCATGAACATGGGAAATGACCACAATAGTCGTCTCCCAAAGTTACATGACCATACGACTTCGTATGTGAAAGAAATAAATATCCTACGATCCTATGATGCGTAGAATGCGGGTCGTTACAAATTATATAATTATAAATAGAATTGAAAATGGCGCGGTAGTTCGATAATTCAATTTCAAACTTCAATTGAACATACCGGCTGCAAAACAATCCGGATTTTAGTGAAACCAAAAACATTAGGATCTAATTGATAATATCTTTCCAACGAATCCGAAAAATCAGGATTTCATAGCGGGAATCAAAAGATATGTCCAGTTGAAAATTCTGAATAGTCGTTGTGGAATTCAGGCCCTTAAAAATGGGAATTTTGCAAACGACCTCGGATTTCGACGAAACCACTTTTGTTGGATCCGCAGTGTCAAATTATTGCTAGATTCCAAATTTCATAATTTTTCAAATCAATATGTGAGCGTGGCGGAGGAAAACGCGTTTGACCAGTTTCAGTTGATTTTAATCGACTGGAAATTGGCCATTTTTCAAACGGTCTCAGAATTCGACGAAACTAGTTTTGTTAGGACCGTATCGTCAATGCGAAGCTAGAAAATATTTTTCTGGAATTTATAGAAGCCGTATGTGGCCCCGGTAATTTAAAATGTACGTTCAAATTGAATATATACTGATTTATATTTTGATTTTGACGGAAACTGATCGTAACGTTCGAACAAGCTTACGATACATATCCCATTGTGTTCGGAATGATGGTAATTAGCTAGGGGCGACAGTCGTCGGTTTTGATTTGGGGTTCGAACGGAAAGGTAACCTTTTGAAAATAAATAAATATATAAATATATATGGTCAACCCTAGTCAAAACCCTCTTTTCCATTTATCCGGTCAAACCTTTAACCCGCCGCTATCTCAAACATCGAAGGCGGAAAAAAAAGCACGATCTCTCTCCCCTCAAATTCTTCGAATCCACAAGGAATTATGAAAACGTATAACCTAAACCTGGTAGAAAATCTCGAGGCCGACATTTCTATACGAAGATGATGATGCTTCGCTGTGTACATTTCTCGAATTCGGAGCTCAAAGTCGGAGCAGTCGAGCGCGATTTACGTCGCAGTGGGGCCACCGAGTGGGCCGCCACTCACGGCGGTGAGAGATGCTTCATCGGCGGTTCGAGTAGTCCGGTGGGATCGGGGTCACGGTAGCTCTTGGCGATGTGGCGGCGGAACCCTGATTCGAACAGTGGGTTTGCAAACGTCCAGGAAGGAGCAGCCTGAATTCCTTAATCAAGGTAATGAGCTTCTTTTCATTTCTTTTTATTTATTATGTTAGTTTAATTAAATTTTCTTAAATATATATATATATATAACATCGTTTTAAACAAGATTTTTATTATGAGATAGAATTTATAAAAATCATTGTTTTAAAATCTAAAAATATACATTGTTTAAAAATATATATTTATAGCATTGTCTTAAATAAATATGCATTGTATTTGAATAATATAATGGCATTGTTTAAACATGAAAAGTATATTCTTATTTAGATAAAGATAAGATTTTCGAATATAAAAGGACGGATTTTTATATAGTATATACATAGAAAGATAGGATTTTTATCTATATAATAGCATGTATGAAAATTCAATTTTTATAATTGAATAACAAAGTAAAAATTCGATTTTTATATATTGAATAGTATAATAAAAATTCGATTTTTATATATTGAATAACAAAGTAAAAATTCGATTTTTATATATTGAATAGCGAAGTAAAAATTCGATTTTTATATATGTAGTGGCTACGGGCAACGAAGATGACAAAAATGAGCGAGAACGATGAAGATTTCTATCAAAAGAAGAGTCAAGATAGTTGGATAGCTATCGGTGAGAATTTCTCACCTTTCAATTTCTTTTTCTAGTTATATATATATACTAGGATGCAGACGGTGTTTAGTAGCACCCGACACAATCGTCCACAGACCATGGACTTGTTTGTTTGATTGCAAAAATTAGTTAGATTATTGGATTGAATTTGAATTGTTTGGTGAAATGAATGGATTTGATTGATGTGTGAATGGCGTGGGCCTTCACTAGACCGGGGATAAGGCTAGGCCTCGTCCCGTTTCTAGTATCGTGCCGTTATGCCGCCAAAATTTTCTAAAATAAGTTAGAAAATAAAAATATCATTTTATTTAAATAATGAACTGAATAGAAATTCATATGTTAAAATAAAATGTTTTGTCGTTAAAAAAATATAATTTTAGCGTGAATATGGATATAGTGAATGTGAATAAATAAATATTCATTTACAAACCGGACGGTTTGTTTATGTACACTGATTTGACTGACATTGATTGGGACGATAAATTTTACACATCGCCTAACTGTACAATTTAAAATCTGTGTTTGATTGTTTGAAACCCCACACGGGTGTTGGGATGAAATTTGAAGTTCACTCATCCTGATTGATCAAACATGTCGATCGATTGATTGACAGGCTGTTATAAGCGTTAGATATCTATATTTGATGCTTATACGTAGTGCACTTTGGTTGATGGTTGATTATTTTTCAATGCAATTATATACGTGTGATGTATGAAAATCCATATAATTAACGTTATATGGTGATTGATTGGGCCTCATTCCATTTTGAAAAATAAAGAATATATAAAATAAAGGTTCATGTGTTGACTGTACTCATCCGTTGAGATTAGTCATGTGTTGAACGAAATATTTTAACAATAAAATTTACATCTTTATCAGTATAAAATAAAGGTTCATGTGTTGACTGTACTCATCCGTTGAGATTAGTCATGTGTTGAACGAAATATTTTAACAATAAAATTTACATCTTTATCAATATAAAATAAAGGTTCATGTGTTGACTGTACTCATTCGTTGAGATTAGTCATGTGTTGAACGAAATATTTGTAATCGAAATATTTGAAATAGAATATTTGAAAAATAGAAATATATGAAGACGTGTTGATTAGATTGACGCCATTCTGATGTGAACGATATTTATATCGATTTTATTCATTTTAAATTGAATATTCAAAAGTGATTTCGAAATCGAATATTTTGAAATGGAATTTGATATGAATTGAATAGAAAACGAATTCGAATTGAATATATAACGAATTTGATTTCAATTGAATACGAAATGAATTTGATTCGAATAGAAAACCAATTTGAATTGAATCGAATAGAAAACCAATTTGAATTGAATCCAATAGAAAACCAATTTGAATTGAATCGAATAGAAAACCAATTTGAATTGAATCGAATAAAAAACCAATTTGAATTGAATTGAAAACGATTTGGAAATGAATTGAATATAAAACGATTTCGAAATGAATTGAATTGAAAACGATTTCGAAATGAATTGAATATAAAACGATTTCAAAATGAATTGAATATAAAACGATTTCGAAATGAATTGAATTGAAAACGATTTCGAAATGAATTGAATTGAAAACGATTTCGAAATGAATTGAATATAAATCGATTTCGAAATGAATTGAATTGAAAACGATTTCGAAATGAATTGAATTGAAAACGATTTCGAAATGAATTGAATATAAAACGATTTCGAAATGAATTGAATATAAAACGATTTCGAAATGAATTGAATATAAAACGATTTCGAAATGAATTTAATTGAAAACGATTTCGAAATGAATTGAATTGAAAACGATTTCGAAATGAATTGAATTGAAAACGATTTCGAAATGAATTGAATATAAAACGATTTCGAAATGAATTGAATATAAAACGATTTCGAAATGAATTGAATATAAAACGATTTCGAAATGAATTAAATAGAAAACAAATTTGAATTGAATCGAATAGAAAACAAATTTGAATTGAATCGAATAGAAAACAAATTTGAATTGAATCGAATAGAAAACAAATTTGAATTGAATCGAATAGAAAACAAATTTGAATTGAAATGGAAGTTGTAGATGTTTTTGAAATGAATTCAAAACTATTTATAAAATTCGTTTTAAATAAAAATCGACGAAATATATTATATATATAATAAAATGGCCTGAATAGAACGCGCCGCGCCGCGGTAGTTCGTGAATTTCGACCATTTATTTCAAACGGACATTACGGGAGATCCGACCGTCGGATTCTCCTATAACCGGAACCGTTGGGTTCGTATCGAAAAGGGCTTTCTAACGAATATTTGAAATTCAAAATCTAACGGTTGGATTTGGAGATACGTCCCAATCAAATTTGAAAAAGGTCGCTGTAAGTGCAGTTTGATGGCCGTTGATGGAAATCGACTATACGGGCCTTGATAAAATTATTAAAAATATCAATAATTTGTGTAAAATCATAAGAAATGATTTGGGAAAAATTGGGGTGAAAAACTCCATATTTGAAAAGATAAAAGTGGATTTTTATCGAAATGAACTAGTTTTGAACTAAATTTAAAACCCAATTATTTTTAAATAAATAAATTAGATTTAAAAAGGGGTTTTAAATAATCGGAATTTCTAATATATTTGATTGGATATGAAATGGGTTTATCGTGAACGGTGTTTTAAATAACACTAGTTCTTTAACCCGATAATAAATAGAATGTGATTTGGGTTTGTCGTGAACGGTGTTTTAAATAACACTAGTTCTTTAACCCGATGATAAATAGAATGTGATTTGGGTTTGTCGTGAACTGTGTTTTAAATAACACCTAGTTCTTTAACCCAGTAAAAGGAGTTTTAACGAATCTGCAATTAGGTTGAAATGTGAATCTATAATCTATATTATCAAATTTAGAAATGAGAGAGAATGGAGTATCGCCAGTTTTGCTCCAAAGCGATAGTTAAATCTTTAATAAGATTTGAACTAGAAATGGTAATTAATTTTACCGATAACACCATGGTGTTAGATATGGAGTATCACCAGTTTTGCTTCATGGGATGAATAAGTTGGGATTGGGAAATAAAATAAATAATTACTTCGGTGTGGTTCGCTAATCTCGACTAGTTCAGAAAACCATAATTTGGTTCGAAATGACATCCAAAGGAAGATTAAAGGATAAATTTTAAAGAATTTATCTTGGATAAAATTAATGGGAACCTTTCCCTAAGAATGTGATTTTGTGAATAAAAGAATATTCTGAATTGGAATGAGGCGTGTGTTGAGTTTGTGTAACATTTGTTTTAATATACGCGGGTTGTTCGGAAAGACCGGGTTTACACCCATTCTAAATAACCGATTCGACGATAAGTCGAAGATGAAGACGGTGGTCGAAGACCGGAAGTCTTCACATCGTTTGGGTAATTACTGACGATCCTGATTGGGTTGTACACCCAAGAGGATGGAAATAGTTGGTGGTCGTCCAGACGTACTTGGAGATGGATGGTTATGCGAGGAAAGTGCCTCCGGTTTCGTTCAGACCCAGAACGAACTTGTAAATGGATTGTGTGTCTGACATTGGATTTTATTCTGTGTTGATTGATTTCTGTTAAATATATATCTGTTTGGCGGCGGAGAATTTATTCTCTTGCTTAACGCCCTTCTCTAAGACGTACGAGCTTAGAGGTTATATATCGATAGATATCAATCGCATGGCATGAATTGCCTGTGTGGCACGCTGAGTTGCATGGATCAAGGCTTCTGTTGAAAAGCAAAGTCTTGAGGTTGATGATCAAAGCACGGCCTTTGTGGCGTAGCTTTGTGTATAACGTGAATTCGCGAGCCTCACACCTCGGTATGAGTTAAAAAGGGGATACGGACCGCTGGGAGAGCACGACGTTTCTTTCTAGCTTTGGTGGTGTCAGTGACTTACCAGCCCTGACATTTATATACTTTTCACCTTTGTGGTTGTTGGCATGAGGCGCCTCGATTATAGGTCTGTAAGGACCGGGAAACGTGTGTTCAGGCATAACTAATCCTCTAACGTAAGTGAGGACCGGCCCAGCCGAATCCAGGATTGCCCAGAGTGTGTAGTCCTGGGACATTTGCTAGAGTGTCTCGAACGCGGAGAGAAGCTTGCCCCTTGCCTCGACTCATGACGGAATCCAATTTCCAATACGTGTAATTCGGTTTTAATTGTAGAACTAGTATGGCGACATAGTAGATGGTAGCTATGCCGCCTATGATTGATATTTATGATTGAAATTGTTTTGACACTATACACTTATTATAGTATCAAATGATTTGTTTTAAACGTATCAAGCATGCTTTGGCTGTTATAAGGGAAAACCCTATCCTCCGGCTTGCGTTGCATTGTGTGATGGGCCTGGGTCTTATAACAGCTTCATTTTTCTTTATTTAGCATTGCGTTGTTTGTTCTATGCACTGGTATTCTTGGGAGGAAACCCGTTCCCTGTTATACGGCGTGGTCCCTTGATTTACCTAACTTTAAAACCAATATTAATAACTGTTTTAGTTCTCACACCAGTCACATGACTGACCTGGAGTTTATTGCTTTAACCTAAACTCTGGGTGCCCCTATTTTCCGCACGGGCAGCTAGTAGTTTTGGTTTTGCAGATTTATATCCACAGGATCCTGGTTTACAGCTGGAATGATATCCGGAAAGCTCTGTATCCGTATATCACCTTCAGTTGTGCTTTGTATTATTTTTCCGCTGCTTTGTAATTTATTGTAATCTCTGATATTTATCGAAAGTAATTTATTCATTTATACTCTGTATATTCTTGTATCTGATGTAATTGTTGTAATAACAATGAAATGTTCTTCCGTCTGCGTTCATTTGTGTGTTGTTCTCAAAGTATCCGCTCTTTCCTTCACGGGGAAGTTACGGGTTCTTACAACTTGTAGATGTTGGATTTGTCTAGCGGTTCCAGGTGGGTTTCTACTACAAGTTGGGATCAATCTCGCATCTTAGCGTACTAATTATAATAGCCCATGACACTTAAACCTCTCACATCTTACTTGTAGATGATGGATATGCCTGTCGGTTCCGGGTCGGCTTCTACTACAAGTAATGGTTAACCTTATGTGTATGTGTCGTTATTTATAATTAAGGCCATTAACTCACTCACATGCATACAAATTCCTACAAGGACATTTAAATTCAATTTCTTATTTTAAATGTATTTAGTACGCACTTAATACGCATTAATATTATGTTTAATTAAGCTACAAATATATATAATGGATAGGCGTGAATTATGCAAATGAGAATAACGGCCTAATCGCTTTTGAAATGCGAATCCTAATAAGCATAATTAAGGTACACAATTTAATCTCCCTATCTATTAACATGATCCACATGTATATTCACAATTTATTATAAAAAGGGTAACAATAACACATACGAATGAAACTTTCACCCTGGGCCTGAATAGTTATTTAAATTATAGAAATATAGACAAGGTGTAATAAGTCCAATTACATATGCAAAAACCTTTCTTTTAGCGCTGCTTCACTTTTATATTTATAATGTATACAAAAACATAAGATAATATATTTTAAATAATACATTCAAACCAATTAATTTGAAATAGACATTTAAACCTACAAATAGCATGTTTTTAACACACAAACATTTATGAACATTGAAATATAAATCAAGTGAATCAGAACAAAAAAAGAAGAATTTCACAGCATCCTAAGTCTAAATTTCCATTATCCAAATAACACAAACCCAAATATATCAGTTAATTGATCATTTAATTGATAAGTAAAATATATGATTTGGAGGGTCTATATCATTATATTTCCATTTAATCCAAATCCCATATAAGCATAATATTTCAAATCAAAACTAAAATAGATAGAAAATCGAAACTTATAGCGTTTACATTCACAATGACTTGAGAATGAAGAACAAATGGTGTGGCACCCCACGTCCGTTAATGTCACTCACTAAGGGAATCCATTGAGTTTCATGAAGCATTATAGGTAAACAGACACAGAATAATTAAAAGACAAACATAAATAAGATAGCAGCGGAAATTTAAATTTTTATTTCAAACATAAACCATAACACCGTGGTCCACAATACCATAAGTCACAAAACCATTACAATAAAATAACTTCTGTCTTGCACCATCAGAGTACTTAAGAATATAAAAACATAATTCCCCAATTGAAAGAGTTAAGCCTTAGTAGAGACAAGAACTTGAGCCATACTTCAGAAGTAGCTCCTAGCAAGATGATATCTGAGTCCTGACTAACCCTGAGTGTTTCCTTCCTGAGAACCTGGGGGAGGGGGGAACGGAAGAAAGAAGGAGAAACAAAAGGGTTAGACATAAAGTCTGGCGAGTCTAGTTACTTTTAGCCAGTAAATGAATAAAAGTAACATGATAGGCATATAAAGTGGATAAGAGAGATCATTACATAAATGGCAGGTGTGACAAGGTAGACAGGGTAAGGTGAATACACAGCTCTAATGATTACTCTGCACTACTACTAATATAACCAGAATGAGATGATCCCTTCCGCTATAAGATGGTAGGCTTAGGGCATTTGTCCAAATATACCCTAACCACTACCCTAATCGATCGGCTCCCTACTCCGTAGATACTCTGTGTCGGCCCCACGGTAGGATGTATCACGTCCTACAGTGGCAACCCCTCACTGATATGCACAATTCCATATCTACTGGTGTCACAGTCGTCTTATCCCCCTCTTCCCGGCTCATGCACACACATGGCCCGGTCGGTTTGCATCGCCCACACCATCCTCCACGTTTGGATCTCTTACAATCAGTCAGTAAGCGTGTCCCCTCTCCGCTTAGTATGGAGTATTTTATTTGATACTTACTCCGGGTTACTGACTGGAATGGGTCACACACAATATGATACAAGCTTTCCCCTTTGTCTTTTATCCCTACTAGGTTTTTCATTGACTATGTATACCACTAGGTGTCTTTAATTACATAGCCCTATACCAGTTATGCTTACCCTAAAAGGTATCTTTAATTACATAACTTTTATACGTTCCTCCGGTTATGTATACCACTAGGTGTCTTTAGTTACATAACCTTATCGGGTTAAGTTTGTGGGGGCATATGTAAATATTACCCACCCCCTCCAAATTTGCTTAACCCATCCACTATTCCAATCAATTTACTTAACCCTAACCTTATTTCATAATCATACAATCCCTATGGATTAGAATTGGTTAAGTAGTCCAATTTATTACCATGTCCATTTATAGTTTATAATGGGCTCGACCTCCCATATTAGGCCTACAACGTGTGGTTGCTGGATATGTCGGCCGGGTCCGCGAAGTCTTATTTCACAGTTGGGCCTAACCTCGTGTCTTAACCCGATTCGTATGTGCATACTTAGACCTCCCACATTAGGTTCAACATTAGTGGCTGCTGGATATGCCGGTCGGGTCCGGGCAGACCTCCACCACTAATGCAACCTAACCTCGTGTCATAAGTACAATTACAATTCCTAATTGTAATTGCTAGACATTCCATTATTAATTAATTAATCCTTTCCCTTTATAGGTGTTAATGCCTATTTTACCCAATAATTTGAATTATATGTCCAAAAATGTTCATATACAAATTATGCCAATATTAACCCTTTTCCCCCTTTTCCTAACTAGCGCACTCATAAACTAGTGGCATGCCTAGGCTAGTCAATAGCCTAGTCATAAACGATAATAAGGAAAATAATGGGAATATAGCCAAAGTGATCATCTTGGCATAAACTAGCATGATGATAAGGTAAACGTACATACTGGCATGGACATGTAATTAACATCATAACAAGGTGGACATAAAACTGATGAATTGGTGGCAGTCAATTAATTCTAACATAACTACGATGTCACAATAAGCATAGTAAGATCTAAATTAGCAGTTTAGATGTCCAATTGGTTTAGATCTAACATGATAACACAAGGTGATAAATTAGATCACATAATTCAGATCTGGAGGTTAAAAGAGATCTAACACCATTAGATGACATAATAGCATGTTTAGATCTAAATATGGGTTCATATGTCCAACTTACAACATAACTAAGTTGATCGCAATATGATAGATGAAAGGTGATTTACATAAAATGTTAGATCTAACCAATGTTGAAACTGTCCAAATTAACAGATTTACATTCACCACAATATAGTTACAAGTCAAGATCCACATAGGTAACATGATAGAATAACCACAATTGCATTGGATCTAAAGGTGTAGATCCATCATGACATAGTTTAAGATTTAACAATAGCATAGATTCATAGTTTAGAACATATCCAATTCACATTCTTTCACAATTTACTTTTCTTTATTTAAACCTAAAAGCAACTAGAAACTCACAGCGTTAGGTTTAGAGAATAAGGAAAAGAATGGATCTTGAATTTCTGGATTTGATTTGCAAAGTTGAACGTTGTATGTTGTTGAAGAAAACGAATCTGTCTCAGTTCGCACACCAGTACCATTTAGCTCCCATAATTTCCAATGAAGAAATAGGAGAATTGGACACATATATATAGCTGCAGAACCCTCTGAAACCGACTACCACCTCAGCCCTAGGGGTGTCGACACCCCTGTGGGTAGGTCGACCCATAGGTTGATACCCCTTAAGGGGGGTCGACCCCGGTGTCGACACCCCTCTATGGGGGTCGACCCCCTAGAGCAGGAAATTTACCGCCTTGACAAATTTTTGATTTTCGAACTGTTCTGGATAGGGTCTGACTCATTTCTGACTCATACGTGACTCATATGTGTATATATGTTCTTTCTACGCGTATACAAACATAAAACCCTCATAACTTCTTCATATAGTGTCCGTTTTACGCAAACCAAATGTCTATCTTGACCATAATTTCGAGATGGACGCGATGGCGCAGTCTGTTTCCTTAATTCTGAATATTAAATTAATTATTATTTAATTTATCCTCTTTTAGTGTCGTTAAAAATTTGGGGTGTTACAATGGGATATGTGTAGAGTTAGATTTGGATCTGGCCTTCAAAGTCGATCTCCAATCCTTCTATTAATACATATATAAGAATCAAGTGAATAAGAATCTTATATATATACAAACTAAATTCCAGAACTTGAATCCATATTACTCTTAGAATAGAGAGGATAGAATTTAGGTTGTAGGAATCGGACAAAATCCTAACCTAATCTTTTGAACTAACAATGCTAGAAGTGCAATGCGGAAGCACCGAGAGGAATGAGAATAAGGTTTAGAGTTAGGCTATGGAGTCATATTTATAGTTGCAAGTGTAAGTATAGACCGTTGGATTAGCTAGATTTAATTGGATGGTCCAGCAAAATATATAAATCTCATTAACAAAACACACATTCACCACCACTCTACCCAGGAGAGCGGTCAACCTCTCTCCTACAGATGCGGTCGACCCCTTCTAGGGTCGAGCCAAAAGATTTAATTCTCCTGTAACGTCGTTTTATTATTAATTCTGAATTGATTGCTTTGATTATTTCCATATATTGACTGTATTTTGTCCTCTTTGCATATGAATATACACACATAATTTCAGTTTTACTTAGAATATTCTCTCATGCCAATCTATAATTATATATATTCTGGATTTATATTTATTCTATTTGAATTTCAAACCTTATGTGTTAATATTTACGCATAACTTGTTTTATTAACATATTTTACATACAGACTCTGTTCTTAGTAAATAAAATATGAAAACGGATCAGAGTCTCGCCATGAACGCAATAGCAGTACTTTCATGGTCTAGTTGCCAATTATCAAATTTTCTATTTTCAGTTCATTTACTTATTGTTGATTATTATTTTAAATTACCTTATGTCTATTTTAGGTTTATTATATAGGGTATTACATGTAACGTCTCTAGTTTTCGAAAGACGTTGTTCTATAATTTAATTGTGTAGTTAGATAGGAATAATGTTGCAGACGAGGGTATATTATTTTCATTCACATTCGCTTCTAAAAAACCTAAAGAAAACTAAAGAGTGATCGGCCAACGAAGCTAGGAGAAGAAGAAGGAAAAAGCTATGAATCTTAGAGCTTGTAACTCTATCAACAAATCTCAACACCTCTATCCAAACAAGATGAATAATATTCTCTACCCAATATGGTATGGTATTCTATATAGCCAAAGCATCTTTTTCTCGTTGTTCATGATTTATTTCATGGTTTATTTGATGTTACATTAATGTTTTGTTATACTCATGATTGGTTTCGTGTGTGCGCTTGAAATGTTTGAAAATGAATAGGTTCTTAGGCCAAAACCTATAGTCAAACATCTGCAATTGATATGAAATTTTGGTATGATACTGTTATATGATTTTGAAGATGTATTTTGGACTTCATGATCTTTTATGATTGTATGACTTTGTTGTTAATTTTCTAATATTGAATTACTTAGGGAATGCTTAATGTTGATTAAAATGGTTAAATTAAATGTATACATTGTTTATACACGGTGCTACTAAAGTATAATAAAAATAGTGTATAATGCTTTAGTTTACTTTATGAAACAATGAGAATTTTACAAATATAATGGAGTGGGAATAAAGTAGCGTTCTAAAAGGAAATAAGTCAACTTTATTTGTATTTACACCAGTTCCACTGCCTAGCCAGAAGCACATTTGGAACCATTCTTCGATAGTGTTGGATGCTTGAAATTCCACAAGTATGGTGTATGAAGCACTCAAAGCCTTATCCTCTTACTTTAGGTTTCAGTATTGGTCTTGATACATATAAATATTATGATTTTTGAAGGTAGCTACTCCATAAGAGGCTTTTGCCTCGACTCTTTCGGTTAGGATGAAGAGGTTATTTTAAATGAAAGAAATGCTATAAAAGAATATAAATTATAACTTTTTAAAGCATATATACGTTCGTCACTACACTTTCGTTGAATCAAAAGGGACTTGTTTTCCATAAATATCTTTTGAGGTTGTAGCCTTCGTTCCTTTGGTCCTCTGGACGAAGGGACCCTTTAATGGGAAATATATTTTATAAACTGATGCCGGTGTTTCCGAAAGCCTTGAAGTGGTTGTTTGCCTTTATAAACATGTTTTCTATAAATATTTTCATCGGAACAGATGGGGAGGCTGGGAACTTTTCCAAAATTAAATGTTTTGAGATCTTTGGTTATCGACGTTGGTAATGATGAAAGAAATTCTTTTATTGAAATATTTTATATATTGGAATTGAAATTCTGCCACTATTTTTTGTCGTCGTTTATGTGAAGAAAGGTAATGCTTGGTGTACGAAAGCCAGAAGGGTTGCCCATTTTGGTTAACTTTCTATTTTCTATGTGATGACAAGCATTATTGATTGATTATTGTGAAAAGCCAGAAGGGTTGCCCCTTTCAGAATGGAATGAAATGACTATGTTCTCGGAGCCTGTGAGGGAGCCGAGCGGAATTAGGAACGATAATGGTGTTGTGCCCATTGAAGTAAAAATTGGACATTGATTGAAACCATTGAAATAAGTGTTATTGGATGTTGTCTATTGTTTAAGACGTTGAATATGTGTGATACCTGGGGTAGATATAATGGGAGGGAAAATTGGAAAACATCAATTAATGAACATGCAAGTAATGGTGCCTAAGCCTTTTGCTTCACGCAATAAGGGGACTAGGGATTAAGCTCTCGATTTCATGTTAGCAGGGGCTACTTTGTGAAGCACAAGAGGTTAAACCGAAAGAACCCCTTGCTTCACACAGTTTTGGAGATTTAAGAATCTGCCTTATATCCCATTGTTAGAAGGGTTACCTTATGAAGCATGTGAGGGGGACCAGAAGGAGGAATACCATTACTTCATGCAATTTGAGAAATATAATATGAAATTGGCTCCGTTGCTTCGCGCAGTTCGGAAGCTAAATGTATATAAAAGGAAGTGATTCCATGAGTAGTGGTATTTGAACCCGCGAAGCATAGATGGGATTACAAATGCCTTCTGAAAATGAAAAAACCATTAGGATGGTTATTAAGTGTAAATGAGAAATGGAAATCCAGTGAAATGAAGAAACCTTTAGGACAAGTAATCAATGTAACTGAGGATGTGGAATCTATTCTGTGCAGCAACTTATTTTCCTATTGTTATATAAATGCTTATGATAATTAAACTAACAATTGTAGCATATGGGAACATGGTTAGCCTGGTTTTGTGCTAACAAGAGGGAAACCCATTTGTAATGACCTATAATTTTCCTACTATTTAATTTTTTTGAATTTAATATGATTATTTTTATATTATTAGGGTTATAAATAAAATTTAATGATTTAATATGCAATTTTATGACAAAAACTTGGTTAAATTGATTAAGTAATAAATTTCAATAAATTATAACAATAATAACATGTATTGATTATAGATGAAATTACAATTTAGTTTGTATTGATAAATATTGAAGTACTTGAATGAAACTGAGTTAACTATTTTGTAACAGAAATTCAAAATGAATTTGGTAAATAATCACAATTGGAATTTAATATAAATAAGTTTGATTTATAAAGTTAAATTGAATTCTATTTTGATTATAATAATGTTAATAAGTTTTTGAACTAAATAAAGATTATGATTATTTGAAATTGGATATATGTATAAATTTAATTATCCTGTTTTTTAGCCATTCTGACACTATCTAGGATTTCGATTAAACCAGATTCTTTGAATCCCAAAGAATGAATTATATTTATATTTCTAGTTTCATAGTGATTGGACTTGTCGTTTGATCGTACTAGCTCGAAATGCGTAGAAATCGATTTATAGAAATTAAAAAATTTAATTTGGCTTTGAAATTAACTTCTATATACGATGGGATTTGGTTTGGAACTCATTCCATTAAATTGAGAATTGTCAAGAATAGTCATTTTGATATATGTGATGACCTATTTTCATTTCGAAAAAGGAACGAGCTTTTTGGGTATTTGTAGTTAGTTTGGGCCAATTGGGCTAATCAAAGTAATCCCATCTACCCGTCGATATAAATGATTGTCACAAACTCTAGTTGTTACCTCTATTTCGGTTCCTTATCTCTAATCCTGAAATCGAAACACTAATATCATTTTAATTGTGATATACAAATCAGTGTTTATGATGAAAAAATCCAACTGCTCAAAAAAAATAGGAAAAAATATGGGATCGAAGATTTCGACGATACGAATCAACGTCTAGTGTTCGAATTTGGAAATGATGCTTGAGTCAATCAAATTCTCGGTCGAGGCATGGAAAATGCAAAATTAGGTTTCCTAAATTAGGCTTTTTGATTTCGGGAATCAATCAAGAAAATCGTGATATGAGTTTGGTGGAGATTGTCGAATGGTGTCTAGTGGTGGCAGTCGCATGATCTGAAAGTGCCTAGATTGTCGGAGTTTCTTATTTTAGGGTTCAAATGCCCTAGGATTTAATGTAGTAGAAAGGCAATTTGGAGCAGCTGAAGGCAATTGCATGGACCCCATTAGGTGTAGTATACCAAGGCGAGATCAATGGAAGTGGCGGCATTGGCTATGGTGGCAAGATCTTGGAGAAGTTAGCAATCAAAGTTGCTGGAAATGGGTTATTTTGGTCATGAATTACTGTAGCAATATTGTGAGTAGAGGCGGGAAAGCGATTGTTGGTCCATGTGTTTGATTATTATTGTATTAATTAATTATATAATTTGAATTCCAAATCTTTTGACGTGAATAAATTTTGAATACAAGCTCGGATTTGGATACGGTTTTCTCCACTGCAATCATATCGAAATTCCAAACACTTTGCATTGGTTTTGCCAAATTCTGAGACCTTCAAATTTTGGGCCTTTATTTGAATTTCCAAGAGGCTGATAGTCAAAGGTGAGTAGTTAAACCCACTTACGCAAACTAAAATATTTGATTATTAGTTAAATTAAAATCATGTTATGATATGATTGTATTAATTGTTGTTTGATAGTTTAAAATTCATATTTATGTTGATTTTCATTGATAATATAACTTAGTTTAATTGTTAATTAAAATTTACAATTAGGTTAAATTGAAATTTAATTGCTAGTTTAAACCCGACACTATGTGTGAGCGTCCAGTTAGTTCGGTTGGTTTTGAGATAAAAGAACTCGTACCGAATTAAAACAAGATACTTTTCAAATCGAACCAAACCGAACCAAATTAATTTTGGTTAATTTGGTCAGTAACTAATTTAACCAAACTTGAAGGATATGATTTTATTAAATTATGAATCTACTCCAAGTAAAACATAAAATTCATGTTTAGAGAAATTTTATACAATAAATTAAATCTTCATAATAAAATTTGACCTATTTACAACACATATGTCTGTATTTTATCACTAAACCAGTTACTTAAAGTACAACAATACCGTAAAATTAGATAATAAATTAGAATTTCGGTTAAACCGATAAAAAATATATTTTACAAACCAAACTCAAATCGATTTAGTTTCAAAACCGAACCGAACTGACCAAAATGAGATAGTTTGGTCGGTTAATTCGGTTTGAATCGAAGTTTTCTCACTCCTACCAGACATCTGATAACTAATAAATTTATGAGGTATTGAACTGTTTGGTTGAATTGATTTTGATGGATGCCTTGGATTAATATATCAATGTTTAATTATGTGATTCACCCTCTTATTCATCTTATTTATGTATGACTATTGTTTGTGTTGATAAATCCCAACCATTCACCCAAAATGCAACGTGCATCAAATAAACCTGGGATTATACATTTAAAATGAATTAAGAACATAAGTTCAAATGACAGATGCATATGACCCCTTGTAATATATTCATCTTTGAAATACAAAAAATTTAATTTAAGTATCACTTGTCCAAATGATAGAAAAATATATATGACCGTTGGTTGGTTAAATAAAATTTGTTTTAAACTTATAATTTGGAAATAATGATTTAAACGAAATATAAATGATGTTTCGTAAATTGATTTCCTTTGGATTTGAACTTTGAATTTTGAAATTTAAAAGTTAAAAGAAATTGTTTAATGTTGTAAACCGAAGATAAAATTTTGAAATTGTAAATGAATTGAATCCACTGAAATTGAATTCTTTTAAGATTTAAAATAACTACCTATCATTGAAATTTACCATAAATTAACTTGATTTAAGGTGATATTTGAATTGCGAATTCGAGATTGTTATAAACTGAAATAATTCAAAATGAGAATTTTAATTGGAAACTTTAAATACTTGAATCGAAGTACTTGAGTTGAATTTAAAATGGAATTCGATTCGAATTGAAATATTGAAATTGAGTCGATTTGATTTGAAATTGGAATGTGAATTTAGGTTTATATAAAATTGGGAATAAACAAATCTAATTCACACTATTTTATTTTAAACCATTATATAACTTATTTTACTAAATAACTATTTTATTTGACAACTACTATACATTTTAACTATTTTAATAAACTACATCAATAAATAACTATTTTACTTTATAAACTATTTTACCTTTAACTTATATAAATTAACTAATTTGACAATCAATAATTTGTTTTATAAATTATTTTAATACTTAACTATATATTTAAATAAATTTGAAAAATCCTATTTTTAAATTTAAAATAGTTATATATAAACTTTTTAATGTATTAACTATTTATTTTTCAAACTGTTTCTAAAATATCGAGCATGAAGAAGGAGCTGCTAAGAAATGTTTATGAGAAGGATGGCTACATGCAAATTAACTGTGTATCTTAGGACAAAAAAAAGAAGTGAAATTTTAAAATGTAAGTGTCACTATAATTTGTATTGTGAAAGTAGTACTATGACTTCCAAGTGTGGAGTCATTGCTGATATGCACTTTGTATATCACCATTTCTCTCATGTAATTTTTTTTTTGATAAAACAATGTTATGGATCACTATAAAAATCAGTCGGCCTTGCCAAGAAAAAAATATAAACAGATTCAACCATTTTAAATAATCAAATTGTTTTAGGATTCTAAGTTGGTTTCAAATTGTGATTTTAAATATGAAGGTATATTCCATTATGGATATGAAATGGATTTAAAGCAAAATCTGTTATTTTTGATATGGATTATGAACCGTTTTGCAATGTAAAAGAATTAACTAGTGTGAAATAAGTGTTTGGTTGTCAAAGAGACTGGGATAGGATATTGTCACACTCTTTTTCAATGTCGAAACCAGTTTTAAAACCGTGCACATAGTGGAGAATCCAGAACAAAGTAGGATGGTTAGACGAACGACTTTGATATGACATAGTAATTACGGCCCTTACTTCCGTGAGTTAGCTTGATGTGACTAAAACAGGAGCTACGCCAGGACCAAGTGATGTCATTCCTCGTATTGAGCTTACTTCTTCAATACCATTCTATTACTTTTATGATGCGATTGGTGGCCACCCATCGATTGTAATTTTGGGAATGTGTCTCGAGGTGGACAGTAGTTGCTGCTACGCGTTACCACTTGTCTGCCTCTACAAACGATGCGTCAACCTTAGTATTGCCGCATGCATCGTGTCATGTGCCATATATGATCCTACTATGATTTTGGTTTGGAATATAATATATGGAGTGCCCTCTAAGTTATCCACTGGTTTGGTGGAGCTTACTGTACTATATATGCTATAGGAGTATAAAAATGTGTTAAGGGAGATATGGGTAATGCCTTAATGTTATTTTGATACTTTACTTTACTGATTTCCACTACTGTATATAGTGTATTTTACTATATAGCATATAGTTTAATGGATCCTTAGGAGTTGAAAAAATCCCATAACATCTCTTAGGTTATTGCACTTAGTATCACATTGGATATGAGATGGAATTACCGTAAGCACATGTGACGTCATAACACTCATATTCTTACATGGTTTTGATTTGACTGATATGAGAATATTTTAGTTCTTATCCGAGTGTTTTTGTCTTTTCATTTATACTCGGGTCAGCCTGAGTTTTACAGTTAGCGAAGACCACATTATATTGGAGGATGAAGGCCAAGTTTTGGTATACTATCTATTATATTCCCACTACATCATTTTTATTCCGTTGTATTATTGTATTATGTCTATGTATAACTCTGATAATTCTTGTAAAGTATAAATGTATATTTTAAAAACTTCATAAATAGTTATTTGATCAATATATTTTGTCCTTCCGTTGTGAGGTTCTCTAATTGTTTTTCTTCTTTCATTCTTTTCCTTATATTTACCCCCAATAACTACCTGTATTTTGGATTTGTTTAGGTCTACATGTGTGGATTATTGTCACCTTGAACGGTTAAAAATGCAGGTAAATACAGTTGGTATCAATGCTTTGGTTTAGCGATAACATCGGCTCTATTTGGGGTTATCTCATTTGAGATAGGTAGTGATAACCTAGAACAAGATCGAGTGTATATGAGAGGGCGTACTTGAAATTTTACATAAAAGTGGTTTTATATTGTGTTAATTTGTTCCATTAAGTATTTATGAATTTTGGGCGATATTTAGGACGGCAACGCATCGATAGAGATTTCTGAACACCCGGATAGGACAAACTGACACAATATTGTTTAAGATTATATTATAAATGACTATTTTGGAACTTGATTGTGTTAGTTGTTAGGAGATGATAATATAGGGTTATCATCATTTATTGTTCGACTAGTTATTAATTCAAACTAGCGACTAATGAATGACTATAAGAAAACGAGACATCAGAAATATGATTGGTAATAAAATAAAGTTGGAAAAAAATGGATTTAAGAATAGGATTTGAGAATTTAATTTTGATTGTTTTTTAAGAGTCATTTGCAAATGTTTTTGAAAAATATTAGTATTATACTGAAGTATGTTAGAATAGAGATTATTTTCAAATGACTTTAAATGAAGTAAATGTATATTCCATCTTGTCTCTGGGAAATGACTTCGGTGATGCATGCACACATCATCAACATTTATTTTCGAGAGCCTGAGTGTGGGAGATCACTTAGTAACTTTTTATACCTTGTTTTGGAAAAAACTTAATTTTATTGAATCTTTTAAAGGTATGGTCTGATAAAAAAGGTATAGGTATATATTCTTTCTGTAACACCCAAAAATATAATACACTATAGCCATGATAAATATTCAGAATTAACTGAAACCAGCATTATCATTGATTTATCTTGGAATCCTGGTTCAGATAGACCCTAAGTTTGCGTAAAACGGACAATGTATGAAGAAGTTCGGGGCTCCAGAAGTTAGTATAAATATATGAAACTTATGTGTAAACAAATTAAACCAAAACAAGTCAAAACAATTCCAACGAACGAGCGAGAAAAAGGAGAGGCAGAGAGGCCCGTTATGGGTCGACCCCCACTGGCCTGGGTTGACCCATGGGTCGACTCAATGAAGATTGGGTCGACCGAGTGGTAGGTGGGCCGAACCACAATAGATCCGGCTGAATTCTGAGCTCTATATCGAGATGATTTTGTGTCTCTATTCATGCTGACTCAGCATGACATGTACGATTCAGATTTAAAACCTAGATCTAAAGGTTTATGTTAATTCTGTAACTCTATAAATAGACAACCTCCTTCATAACCAATTCAGACATATTCTTCACCTCTTACTCCACGTCTAAATTAATCTGAAAAATATTTGCATAGTGGGGGAATGCTGCAAGAGACTGGATTAAACAGAAGCAACATCAATCGAGACTTGCATACAACTTGGATATGATTTGGACTAGAATTGTTATGGCCTTGTGTTATATACATATTTATCTTCACCAAGACTCACTGTGAGTTACAATTATAGATCTAATTTTGTAAGGCCTTGAACAAAATAGTTAATGGAAACTAGCTAGGATTGACAGTAAAATAAATATACCTGATTGGCTGCCATCACCTATGCCATTGTAATCTATTATACGTCTGTGCTATTGTTAGTTAAACAAACTATGCATATGCATGTGATGTTAATAAAACAAGTCATACATGTCTGTGATGTTGCAAGTTATATACATGCCTGTGATGTTTAAACAAGTTAAATACATGCCTGTAATGTTAATTAGACAAGTTATATACATGCCTGTGATGTTGGATAAATAACAAGTAAAATGTATCTATCTTCTTTTTCCCATTTTCTATGATTATTTCCAGTCTTATATGCTATGTGGTTCTACTCCTTCTCCCTCTGTTTCGTTTTTTATTTTATGCTAAGCCTAGGCCTTTGGAAGCCTAGGTTGTACTTGTAACGGGCCGAAAATCCATACTAATTTGAGCTGACTAATATCCTACACATTCAACTCAAAGTGCATGAAAATTCAGATCAATAATAGAAAGAAATTAGAGGATGGGATAGAAAAGATAGAACTAATAGAACAGAAGAAGAATAACACAACTGAATAGACTCAGAGTAAACACGAATCTCACAGCGGACTGAACAAAATATATTATATAACATAATCTTGAAATACAAATCTGAATTTGTATATGCATACCATATCAGAGTACAACATATGATATATCACAGTGGAAATAACTCTACATAACTAACGATGAAGTCTCCTACTTTGAGCTCCTCCAAGTGTATCTGTAAAAGCCTGAAACACTTAACTTCTCGTACAAATTTGGGCACCTAAGAGTTTAGGGAAAACAAAACAAAATAAACTCTGGGTCAGTCATAGGACTGGTGTGAGTAAATTCCAACCATACGGTTTAACTTTGAAAATCCTTTTGAAACAAAAAGATAATAGTAAGACCAACCCACACATAAACATGGGCAGTTTTTACCTTACTATAACCCAAAATATTTTGATATCAAAATCTGGTGATATTATAATAATGTCTAATCAAGTAAATAACCAAATAGCGGAACGCTTGCATCTCACGCTCCGCATATATAGTATAAAATCATAAACCGCAGGGCGCTTATTGGAGATTGGATTCCAACAGACAAGGTATGGGAGCACCTTCCGATCAGTGTACTATAGAGGGTATACACTGGGGTTCAACAAGAACGCCTTGCAACCTAGCCACACTTGACCGCCCACTCATTTAGCTTGAGTGTAGCGAATATATTGCCACCCACGGTTGTTGGCCATCCAACCGTAATCCAAAGATACAAAATCCAAAAGAAGAACAATATGAATTTTCTCTTGATCGGTGACAATACACCCTGCTTGGGTATGACCCAACTAGCCATGCTGCCCTGCCCAACTTCTATCACTTCCCAGCTGTGGGGCTAGAGGCTACGTCTATCTTTCAGAACATCTGATCACCATTCACTTTGAATGCCACATCGTCAAACCCGTCAATCCACTAATCGATTTCCAAAAATATCACGGGTATAAAAAGCTAAGAGGAACGAATTCCTCCACCACCAGATGTTATACCTTTTAGAGATCAACCTTATGTGATTTGTCCGGTATAGTTTGTCATACACTCGTCCATACAAGTCGTCCTGGGATAGGACAAACAGAAAGCATCCTTCTGGAACAGAACGACCCGTGCAATTTACTCCATCTTCAAATATCTTCAGCATAATCTAATTCGCAGCGCTTATGCCTATACGGAGTGGTTTTCGGCTAATAAATCCAACTGGTCTCTCCGTATTGACAATGATGGTCAAAACACTTCGATAGTCGGTTATTTAACTATCGAAGTAAAAACAAACATCCATTCAAATGTACAACCAAACATCACACAAATACTGGCTCTTTTATTTAATACTAACTTTCTAGTTTCTTATATTTTTATAAACTCTTCTTTATTTCCCTTTATAACTAACGCAATATGCTGCTATATTCCCCTTTTATAACTACTGCAATATGCTGCCATATTTCCCTTTATAACTAATGCAATACGCTACTATATTCCCCTTTATAACTATTTCAATATGCTGCCATATTTTCTTTTATAACTAAGGCAATACACTGCTATATTCCCCTTTATAACTAATGTAATACGCTGCTATCTTTTCCTTTATAACTAATGCAATACGCTGCCATATTCCCATTTCATTTGATAAACTCTGTTTCTAAGTCAGGTTCTTATTTAATCAATATCAAGTTTATAACTAAACATTGATTTCATACTCTATTACAATTTATTGGTTTTAAAACCAAATATTAACTATCCTATCAATTTCTTTAATAATATAATATACAATTTATATTAATAGATTATTTACACACAATTCGATACAGTCGAATTGAAATTATAGATCTATTTGGATTTATTTTATTCCCATTTCGAACATAATAAAATCTATCGTTTTCTTCCCACTTCTCTTTTATTTTTCATTCTTGAATTTTCACTTCCAAATTATTTAATAATTATTATTTTATCTTATTTATAAACTGCGTTTATAATCCAAAATGTTCGTTCTTGTCTAAATAAAACAAGCTATTATATTCCAATTCAATTTCCATTTAAAAAATAGAATTTTCCTTTCCTAAAATCCCAAATTCATTTGCGCTCCCACCAAATATAATTTATGGTATTTAAATACCAGTAGTTATTTCAGAGCCAATGCAACCCCACATCCCCAACAAACAACAATAAATAACAGATTATCTATCCCATCAGCTAATGCAATATATGAAAACAACAAATATGATTATTTTAACCAATTCATCAGTAATTCATCCAAACAACCATCACGAATCATTTAAACACTATTTATCAATATTAAATAACGATTATAATATTATAAAAAGATCAGAGTTAGTGAGTTTACTCACCTTCGTGCGTTAACTGTTAAATAACTATTTGCATCAATCGATTAAACCCGGCGTTCAATTCTGCCCGAACCAGCTTGTACGCGTAGCCTCCGTCGCCACGATCCCCACGGATCTGGTTTCACTTAATTCGTTTACCGCTGCCTTAATCCCGTACTTGTTCTCCAGTATTTCCGTTTCCACGTTCACCGTTGTAAATCAATATCTGAACTCCTTCAAGCATTTCTGCAGCATCGAGACCCCTCCGTGACCATTTGAACTCTACTGCTGATTTCAAAACTCATCAATGTCATGTTTCCACTCCACTTCATATCGGTCAAACCTCCCTAGTTGTCCAACTAGTCCTCACAGATCAGACCTTTAGCCTACACCCACTTCACCGCCATCCCAGTTTATACCATCTCGCTCCACTTTCTCACGCCTTTCCATTTTTTGATTTCACATCCCTTTTCCTCCGTATAACCCCATACATCACGTGCATCTCCAATTCCATTTTCACAACCCCACTATTTCGCTGTCATTCCTTCAAGCGGTTGAGTAAATTTATGACAGTAGCATTCAGTCTTCTAGATGTTCCCACTTCCAGAACATACCGCAAATGCTTCCCTTCCCTTGCGTGTACAGTGCACACGCTCCTCTGATTCCATATTTTCTTCAACCAGTTTAGTTTTCTACATGCTTGAAACTCATCCCAATGTCGCACAGTCCCTCTCATCCCTCCTACTTCACTTCAACCCTACCTCTTTTGCATACTTTCAAACATACATACCCAGGTGAAACATCAAAGCAAGAAAATCTCCAGTATCTGAACATTGATTTTTTAAGGCTCGTGTATTATATTGAATTTTAAAGAGAGGCTTTACCTTACTGATTTTCGTTTCTAACTAAACGGCCCAAGCCCAACTTATCTCTACCGAACCTTCTTCCTTACTGTAGCTATTTCTTCCATTTTGAGATAACCCGGCTCCCACTCTGTTTCTTCATTACCGTGCCCATCTGTACCCATCATTCTTTTTACATATCCCGCCTAACTGCTCCCTGTTATTTTCATGTATGAGCTGCTGTTTCCATTCCCAATATAGGCACGTGATCAACCGTTTGCTCACTTTTTTATTACATGCATGTCCATCTTCATGGTTTCCAATCCCTACGTCACCGTCTTCCAATATCGTTGAATCCATCGGCGTCACCTTAACGTGCTGAAACTTCTTTGGGATCTCCGGCATAGACACCGCTCCTCCATGCCCCTATCCACACCGGTAACTTCATCCACCTCTCTATGCATGAAAACAAAGTTCACCCTACAATACCTCAAAAGCACCACCTAAACTCTCCATCTTCGGTTTCTATAGCTCGTCGGATTCCTTTTCTATATTTAAAGTGTAGCTTTCGTTTTGGATTTTAGGGTCTGAATGGAGAAACAAAGGGACATTCAACGTGTATTTAAAATGTTGAATTCCTTGGCCATTAAGGAATTAGGCAAATGGCCGATAGCTTCTAGGGTAGGTAGTTAGTATATTTTCTTCTTTATTTTAGTCCTGCTTTGTATTTTTTATTTCCTAGGATAGCTACTCGTTGATTTGAAAACTCATGTCTGTGGCTTCCTTAGGCATGAAGAAATAGAGGACTTTTGTAGTTAAGCTATGCTAGGATGGTATGTTTATTTTTTCCTTAAGGTGGAAGCATTGGAAAATGTTGAAGCATTGATTATCTTTCCATGATTTTGTGCTGCGTTTCATAGTAGGTCTAGGGTAGTGTAACACCCCGAATTTTCTGTTAACAGTAAATTAACAAATTAAAGTATAATTAATTCTAAATGAAAGAATTAGGGGAAATGGGTTACACCATTGCATTCGTCTCGGAATTCTGCTTGAGATAGAGTCCGAGTTTGCAGGAATCGGACTCCGTATGAAGGAGTTATGACCTCCAGAAGTTTCATAATTCAAATTTAAAATTGAAACAGTTCAAAATTCAGTTCAAATTTCGAATTCAGACCCAAACTGGGCTAGGCGGGAAAATTCCCGCCCACGCACCAGGTCGACCTAGGGGTCGACCTTGGGGTCGACTTGGGTAACCAGGTCGACCATAGGGTCGACCTGGGGTCGACCTGGGGGTCGACCTGCCCAGTCGACCTGGTTTGACCCTTGCTGGCCTGGTCGGGTTCTGGTCGAATTTCTGAGCTCTGGTGTGTCACTAGGGATGACTTGTCACATTCTGGTTGGCTCCTCTTGAAGTGAATGGTCTAGATTCATCTATGATCATCTGACGGCTCAAATCAATCTGAAATTCTATATAAACAACTTAAGTCTCCAACCTAAATTCACACAAAAAAATTAGAGACGGAGCCGCCATGCCGTCGGGAGAAAACTGAGAGGAGCCTCCACTTGTAGAAAAGCTTAGAGACAAGCCAAATTAAAGTTAAAACAAGAATGAAAACAACGTTTGTCTACCCAAAGGAAAGCAATTCAAATTCAGAACTCAGAAATCAGAAAACAAGACCGTCGTTTGTTGTAAGTATAGTGATTTTTCCGATGTGAATAAAAGTTAGGATTTGATTCGATGTAAAATGGAAATTGAATTGTATTATTGTATAACAACGATGTTAATTCATATCTATGTGTTGTAATGATTGTGGTATTGTGATGTTTGTGGTATAATTGACTTGATGTTGGATCCATTATAATGTTTGTGGATTAATCTAGTTGATGTTGGATCTATTCAAATTCACATACAAGTCATTTGGTTCATATCTACACCTATATGTTTAGGTGATTATGATAATTTATATGTTGTACAATAGAATTTCTATGCCTAAATGATTAAGTTCATATACATGCTCATATGTTTATACAAAAAGTTGCAAGTTCCTAATTGGATCCATGCCAAGATCCACTTTAATACATGTTTTATGTTGTAATTGGATATATGATTTGATCTAGTTCACACATGTGATAAAAATTATACATACTTTATGAACATGTCATATTCTTGTCATATGCTAGTGATGTTCGATGTTATGCCTAGATCTAAACATGTTTAGGCTTATGTTGTCTAAATCATATGCTAATTCATGTGACACCCGTTTAGTTAGATTCCCCTTTTTGATGCAAGTTCACATGACAAGTTGAAACCCATGATTCAATCTATGTTGCAAATTCACATATATGTATGTTGACTATTTTGCAAGTTCACACCTATGATGTTCATATTGACTATGCCCAAAATGCCAAGTTTACACCTATGTTATGTTTATGTTTATGTTAATGAATGCCAATTTTGTGTACGCTAAATTAGGCTAAGTTTTTAGCCTTATATTATGTGTTAAAAATCATGCGAACGAAAAATTAGGCTAAGATTGTTAGCCTAATATTTAGACGGGGTAACGTTGGGGAAAATTGGTAACTTGACATAAATTGGTGAAAAATATATGAAATTGGCATGTTTGTCACATGCCAAAATTGGTGACACTTGAATGGTATAAATTCTTATACCAAAAATGTTAAACTTGGAAAGTGGGCCACAACTTTTAATTGTTGACAAATTTACATATAATAAGTAAAAGAGACAAATATATAAATTTAGAAAATACGTGTATGCTTAACACGAGGTTGGATTGAGTTGTGATGTAAACCTTCCCGGTCCCGCCCGGCTGTCCAGTAGTCACAACAATACCTATCCAATGTGGGTGGTTAAGCATTGAGCCCAATAAGGACCCGAGGTTAGACTGAGTTACGGTGTAAATCTGCCCGGAACCAACCGGCACATCCAGTAACCGTAACGATACCAGTCTAATGTGAGTGGTCGGTGCTTTAAAAAGCTAAGGACAGACAAGTCAGGATGGTAGAGTTAAGTTAATTAAAATACTTTACCAATTCAACATGTTAATTAAACAGATGGGTGGGGTTAGGTAAATACAGACACTTAACCACTTAACATGTTTGACTAGAAAACCCTAGTAACGGGGACCCATTTCAGTAGTAACCCAATTAGGTATCATGGTACCCTGAAACTAGGCAGGGTGGGGCACGATTACTGGGCTGATTGTAAGCGGTCAAAAGCGACGGCGGTGGGTGCAACAGTGTGAGTTCTAACGAAGTGCGGGCGTGCACACACTTCGGAGCAGACAAACAGGGCACTGGGGGCACCAGTAGTATAACCTATGCATTCTAAGGATTGTGTCGGGCCGCCACCATGGGACTTGATACACCCCATGGTTGGACCAGCATAGGTATCTACAATCTGTGGGGGCCGTAAGACACAGATAATTATGCGAGTAGGAGCCGATCTTTTGAGAAAGAGGATCACTTCACCTCGATCATGGGGTGCTAGTTGAGACAATGCAAGTAGGTGCAAAGATATAGTGTGGGGTGCGATAGTATATTCGATTCGAACTGTTTTACCTTATTTTATGACACTTTCCTATTTCCAGTTTATACCTATCATGCCCTTTTTCTTATTCTCATACTGAAGAGTCACTAGACTTACCAGGCTTTATGTCTGACCCTATTTTCTTTCGTCTTCTTTTCATCCGTCCCCCCCCCCCCCCAGGTCCACAGGGAGGAAACAACCCAGCTTAGTCAGACTCTTTGCAAGCTTCAAGAAAGTAGATGTACGGTTTGGACTCTCTTTCCTTGGCTATAGTTGTTGGACACACTCTATGGGGATTTATGCAATTTTAATTATGTTTTATGGTTCTTTATTTAATAACCAAGACAGAAATGATTATGTAATGTTTTGGAAGTTATTATGTGACAGTTATGGAAATGTTTTGTATGAACACATATTTATGAAATAGAAAGTCTGTTGTTTTCCGCTGCTTATATATATGTGTTTATATCTGTCTTGTGTTTTATCTATGACTTTTACTTACAAACCTCCACCAAAGTTAAGGCATTCCCTTTGTGAGTGACCTTAATGGAGGGTGGGGTGTTTCACTTGGTATCAGAGCACAGATTTACCAGATTAGATAAAGTTTTTGAAACTATTTTCAAAAAGAAGTTTAAAGAAGCATTCATTTTCAAGAAAAAGTGTTGTTTTTAAAAGGCATAATTCCCCAAAAGCCATATGCACTATCTCTCTATCCTTTGTCTTGAATACTTTACTTTTTTTTCCAGCATGTCTAGAGATCTTAACCTTCCAGAAGGAGTACCAATACCCGGCTGGTTCCGAAGGTACCTAGAGGCTAGGGCCAATGGTGCGGGCCCAACAGACATTCCTCCTCCCACAGTGGCAGCGGTTCCTCCTCCTCCTCCTCCTCGTGGAAATGACTTTTATGGAACTGAATCCTTTGTAGTAGCAAGGAACTGGCTGAAGGATACCGAAGACTTGTTCGTCATCTTCAAAGTTGACGACATGCAAAAGATACAGCTAGCAGTGTGGTTGCTTAAAGATGAAGCTTCCTATTGGTGGGAAGTTACCCATGCTGAGAGGCCAGTGGAGACTTGGGAAGATTTCAGGATGAGGTTTGAGATGAAATTCCTCTCCCAAGCTGAAAGAAGCCTGCAAATGGAGAAGTTCCTAACTCTTAAACAAGGAAGTATGACGATCAAGGAGTATGTCAATCAGTTTAATCAACTGGCCAGATTTTGGCTGGATTTAGTAAACACCCAACACAAGAAGGCCCTTCACTTCGTCAAAGGCCTGAATGAGCCTCTATACAGCCTTGCTATGACCCATATACCCATGAGGGCGACTTAAGAAATATTGGTGGACATGGCGCTGCTACACGAGGAAGATAAAGGCAAGAAAGACGCAAAGGTGGAAGTGCCTCAAGAAAAGAAAGAAGGTTTACAGGCTAAGAAGACGGACTTCAAGAAAGGCGGGAAGAACAACAAATCCCGTGAAAAGAGAAGGTCAAATTTCTGTGGCATTGTTTGACATATAGCGAAAGACTGTTGAAAGAAGAAGGCAAAGATGAATGGTGGATGTTTCCATTGTGGAGAGACTGGACACCTGGCTAAGGACTGCCCAAAGAAGCGGGGGCAGGGACAGAGGACTGGATCCACCTCAGGGGGACAGTCTCACTAAAAGCGCCCACTTTATACCAATGAAGAGTAGAAGGAATGCCTCGTCTCTAGCTTCTCTTTATCTCAAGGAAATAGTTCGACTCCATGGGATACCCTCCAGCATAGTGAGTGACAGAGATCCCATCTTTACGAGCGAATTTTGGCGGAGTCTGCAAGAAGCTGTAGGCACAAAGTTATGCTTGAGCACGGCCTATCACCCCCAAACTGATGGTCAGACAGAAAGGGTGAATAGAGTATTAGAAGATCTTTTGGGACTATGCGTTCTTGACTTCGGAGGGACTTGGGAGGATCATCTTCCTTTAGTGGAATTCGCCTATAACAACAGTTACCAAGCCACCATCGGTATGGCGCCCTTTGAAGCTCTATATGGAAGACCGTACCGATCACCGACTTGTTGGTGGGAGTCTACAGACAAGCTTATACTTGGGCCAAACATGATTAGAGAAACTTCAGAAAAAGTGGACTTGATACGAAGAAGAATGAAGACTGCCCAAGATAGACAAAAATCCTACGCAGACAAAAGAAGGACCGACCTTGAGTTTGAGGTTGGGGACAGGGTTTTCCTTAAGGTATCCCCTTTAAGGAACGTAGTTCACTTTGGATCCGCAGGAAAGCTAGCACGAAGATTTGTAGGACCATTCCCTATCATCGAGAAGATTGGGAAAATGGCTTATAGATTAGAGCTGCCTGAAAGGTCGGCTGGAATTCACAATGTCTTTCACATTTCTCATCTCCGAAAAAGTCTACATGAATCTGCGGAAGTGGTGGAGCCAAGCAATCTAGAAGAAGCCGTAGTGGAACGCGAAGAAACTGTGAGGAGAGTTCCAACTCGAATCATAGGAACTAAAATCAAGAAGCTACGCAACCGCGAAGTCAAGCTTGTCAAAGTTCAGTGGAGCGACGCCGAGGAAGACGCGACTTGGCAAACTGAGGACAGAATACGCACGGCCTACCCTTTTATTTTTGAGGGTACATCTTTGATCTCTCTTTTTCCTTAAGTTGTGCTTGTATCTATCTTTTTAGGTATATCTCCTCGATATTATCCTTTATCCTTAGGTAGAAACCCCTTTGGATGTAAACGTGTATTTGAAACATGTTATGGTTGATGGCTGCAAGTGGTTGCTAGTGGTTGCCCGTGGATGCATATACACGCACAACCTAGGTTTTAGATCGGCTCAGTCACTTCATAATCCATATGCATATATGCATTCATATTTTTATGTACTTGAAACTTGATATGTTGTCATATGGATGTCGCATTTGTATGAATGGTTGCACACTCATGTAGAATTATGAGTAGGAAAAATTTGCATACATAATGGATTCATGACACTTACATGATTCGCACTAAGGAGGTCAAACTAAATCAGTAGACCGCCTAATTTTTTGTGCATTAGATAAGGACATAAACACACACTATGCATATAATCATGAAGCATTAGAAGTCTTTTAAGGACAATGGACGCTTGTGTTTGATGGTTGAGTAGATGGACGATTGGATGTTAGGACTTACGTTCCTCCAGACTTGAAGATTTCGGGGACGAAATCCTTTAAGGAGGGGAGAATGTAACACCCCGAATTTTCTGTCAACAGTAAATTAACAAATTAAAGTACAATTAATTCCAAATTAAGGAATTAAGTAAAATGGGTTATGCCATTGCGTTCGTCACGGAATTCTGCTTGAGATAGAGTCCGAGTTTGCGGGAATCGGACTCCGTATGAAGGAGTTATGACCTCCGGAAGTTTCAGAATTCAAATTTAAAATTGAAACAGTTCAAAATTCAGTTCAAATTTCGAATTCAGACCAAAAGGAAAGCAATTCAAATTCAGAACTCAGAAATTAGAAAACAAGACCGTCGTTTGTTGTAAGTATAGTGAATTTTCCGATGTGAATAAAAGTTAGGATTTGATTCGATGTAAAATTGAAATGGAATTGTGTTATTGTATAACAACGATGTTAATTCATATCTATGTGTTGTAATGATTGTGTTATTGTGATGTTTGTGGTATAATTGACTTGATGTTGGATCCATTATAATGTTTGTGGATTAATCTAGCTGATGTTGGATCTATTCAAATTCACATACAAGTCATTTGGTTCATATCTACACCTATATGTTTAGTTGATTATGACAAGTTATATGTTGTACAATAGAATTTCTATCCCTAAATGATTAAGTTCATATACATGCTCATATGTTTATACAAAAAGTTGCAAGTTCCTAATTGGATCCATGCCAAGATCCACTTTAATACATGTTTTATGTTGTAATTGGACATATGATTTGATCTAGTTCACACATGTGATAAAAATTATATATACTTTATGAACATGTCATATTCTTGTCATATGCTAGTGATGTTCGATGTTATGCCTAGATCTAAACATGTTTAGGCTTATGTTGTCTAAATAATATGCTATTTCATGTGACACCCGTTTAGTTAGATTCCCCTTTTTGATGCAAGTTCACATGACAAGTTGAAACCCATGATTCAGTCTATGTTGCAAATTCACATATATGTATGTTGACTATTTTGCAAGTTCACACCTATGATGTTCATATTGACTATGCCAAAAATGCCAAGTTTACACCTATGTTATGTTTATGTTTATGTTAATGAATGCCAATTTTGTGTACGTTAAATTAGGCTAAGTTTTAAGCCTAATATTATATGTTAAAAATCTTGCAAACGAAAAATTAGGCTAAGATTGTTAGCCTAATATTTAGACGAGGTAACATTGGGGAAAATTGGTAATTTGACATAAATTGGTGAAAAATATATGAAATTGGCATGTTTGTCACATGCCAAAATTGGTGACACTTGAATGGTATAAATTCATATACCAAAAATGTTAAACTTGGAAAGTGGACCACAACATTTAATTGTTGACAAATTTACATATAATAAGTAAAAGAGACAAATATATAAATTTAGAAAATACGTGTATGCTTAACACGAGGTTGGATTGAGTTGTGATGTAAACCTGCCCGGACCCGCCCGGCTATCCAGTAGTCACAACAATACCTATCCAATGTGTGTGCTTAAGCATAGAGCCCAATAAGGACCCGAGGTTAGACTGAGTTACGGTGTAAATCTGCCCGGAACCGACCGGCACATCCAGTAACCGTAACGATACCTGCCTAATGTGAGTGGTCGGTGCTTTAAAAAGCTAAGGACAGACAAGTCAGGATGGTAGGGTTAAGTTAATTAAAACACTTAACCAATTCAACATGTTAATTAAACTGATGGGTGGGGTTAGGTAAATACAGAAACTTAACCACTTAACATGTTTGACTAGAAAACCTTAGTAACGGGGACCCTTTTCAGCACTAACTGTAACACCCAGTAATTCTGTAACACTAGGATTCACAAATCAGGGCAGAATAAAAAGTTAAAATCAAAATCAAGGAAAACGGGCTGCGACATTGCGTTCGTCTCGGAATTCTGCATGAAAACGAGTCCGAGTTTGCGTAAATCGGAGTCCGTATGAGAAAGATATGGCCTCCGGAAGATTCAGCGAAGTTCAAATTTCAAAACAGGTCAGGTTCAAAATTCAAATTGGACCCAGAATGGGCTGGGCGGGAATTTTCCCGCCCAAGGCACCCAGGTCGACTGGGTAGTCGACCTGGGGGTCGACCCCCCCTGCTTTTTCCTGTTTTCTGCACCTGGTTCGTTCTTCTGTATTCGGACGCCATCCTGACCAGATTCATTGACGTCTACACTATATAAACAGCCCTAGACTCCTTCTCTATTCACAATTCTCCTCTACCCTTATGCTGCAAAGATTCTTAGTGAACATGGTTTCCTCTCCTCCTCTTAATAAAATAATATATATAAAATAAATCAAGACGAGGAGGTGTTGCTCAAAGACTTTCAAAGAGGAGATTCAAGCTAGAATTCAAGTGAAGATTCGAACGACTGCAACGACTGTTTTTCTACGAATCATAGCAACGCCATATTTCTATTCTAATCTAATCTCTGTAAGTCAGTTATTTTTAGATTTGAACGTTTTTCTTCGTTCGTGACATGAAATTAAAGGAATAAAAGAATATGCTAAATCTTTCTATTCGAATCTGTGCCTATCTCTTTGGACCTAATTAAGAACTGTCATGATTCAAGGACAAATAAGACCGTGACTATGAAACTATGGACCTTAGAACCATATGCCTCTTTGACTATGAACATTTCCTATGACTATGAATATTTGCCTATGACTATGAACATTGCCTATGACTATGGACATTGCCTATGACTATGAACATTGCCTATGACTATGACTGTGACTATGAGGATTATTTCCTTGACTAAGCCTATGCCTTTGATTAGGAAATATAAACAATTGCCTATGACATAACAAGGACATCTGTGATTAAGCACCTATGGTTCATGACTAGGAAAGTGTTTAAGGTTTGTGACTGTGAAATTGGGTCTAAACCTAATTATCTATCATGTCTGTTCTTTGTTTTCTTTGGTTTTAGACATTGGGAATTTACCTATTAAGTTAGGTCTACCCATGTTCTCGAACATACGTCTTTATTCTGTCTATTCTTGGTTTTAGACCTTGGGAATTTACCTATTAAGTTAGGTCTACCCATGTTCTTGAACCGACGTCGTTATTCAACCCTTTTTATGCCAGTTAATATGTTTATCTTTTGCATAGCATCTTTGGTTCATTCCCTATTTTCTACGAACCTAGCTTTATTTATAATCTAGAATGAATCACGATTTTTCGAACGGTGGGAATGCGGTTTGGGCAAAATATGAAATTTAATAAAAACGTAGTTTAACTTGGAAATTGGCATAAATTGGGAACATGTATTATGGCATGTTCATAGGAATGCAAATTGGATAAATTCGACATGAATTATAAGATGTGTAATTTGAATCTAGTATTGACATGTAAATCTAGCATTTACATGAATAGTGAACTAGGATAATAAGTCTAGTTTGACGTGAATTAGAATGTTGAATCGGAATTGGATTAGCTAATTTGGCACGGTAAGTATATTGGCATAAATGTGAAATTGGCCATAATTGGGAGTAATTGGCAGGCTTAGCAAAATCATGGTTAGTGACACTTAATTTGGTATAGTCCACATACCAAAAAGCATAAATATGATATAGAGGGGAAAATGGACCATAAGAATAAAAGTTGACAGTTTACATTAAAAGGGTAATTAGGAAATAAGTAAATTAAAAATAATTTACTTATAGAATTTGGCCTGACTGAGGAAATATAAATTTAGACAAATTAAAGGTTTATTAACGACATCTCTTTTAATGACACACCAGAAAGTTCTAGGGTGACAGAGAGGATAGTGTCTAGGCTTGAGTTTGGAAAATACAAGTTTCCTGCTCTCCCTGGCTATCCCTAACTGATCCGACGGACGGGATGGTTACTTTCAAAACCTGATTTGAAAATTAATCAAAACCCTTTGAACTAGAAAACAGGAATAGGCCTAACCCGATGTTAGACTGAGTTGCGATGTAAATCTGCCCGGAACCAACCGGCACATCCAGTAGTCGCAACAATACCTGTCTAATGTGAGTGGTAGCGGCTTTAATTTATTTAGTTAAAGCTAGAACAAGAATGGTAGGGTTAAGTTCACTAAGACACTTAACCAATTCAATATGATAACCAGACTGGTGGGTGGGGTTAGGGCCATACAATTAAGCTAGGATGGGATGGCTAAGTCCATAGTGACACTTAACCAACTTCACATGGTAACAAGACAAGATTTGTAGGGGTTAAGTAACTAAGGAAACACTTAGCCAAATTAACATGTTAACTTGACTAGAAGGTGGGGTTAAGTAAAGTTAATACACTTAGCCAAATTAACATGTTAACTAGACTAGAAGGTGGGGTTAAGTAAAGTTAATACACTTAGCCAAATTAACATGTTAACTAGACTAGAGGTTGGGGTTAAGTAAATACACTTAGCCAATTTGATATGTTATCTGGGCAAGACCGTAGGGTAAGTAAACTTGAACACTTAACCATCAGATTGTGGTAAAAGAATAGGGCTAAGTCTAAACATGAAGGGATAATACTTAACCATGAATAACATGTTAGTTAAGACAGACGGGCAAGGTTAAGTTAAAAGGGAACACTTAACCAATACAGGGTGAATGGGTAGGGTTAAGTAATAAGAAATACTTAACCAATATAACTTGGTTTGTGGTGGGGTTATGTCAACATGAATTACTGATAACACTTAACCAGTATAACAGGGTGAATGAAGAGGGTTAAGAATTGACTAATGACACTTAACCAATCCAAATTGACGGGAAAGGGAACTAAGTAGTAAACCTTAGTTAAGAAAACAACGATTCTGGAAACTAAGTGGTAAATCTTAGTTAGTAAAACTAAGTAGTAATTCTTAGTATAACACGGGAAGGAGCGAATGTTCGTCTGAGTAGAAAGAAGGCTCCAACGAATTGGGTTATGAAGCCCGAGGCTTCGAGGGGACGCGAGGGTACTCTTGGTATCCCTCTGTGAGGCTGCAGATGATCCACCTGGGCCCACAGAGGTTAAGGTCTGCGTAGAAGAACCAGGGGTATGCCTTGGTTGCAATACATGGAAACTTAAAGACTAGGATGGACCGGCGTGATTCGGCGAGCAAACGGTAGCCCTGTGATAGCGACTCGTCGTCTACCATCCATCTTGAGTCAATCGAGATACGTGAAGCGGAAATGCGGAGAACTCCAAAAGACCATATACTTGCTATCTAGTTATGGGTGAGGATGGCCATAGGATAGTGGGGCACCGGGGGCCAGCGTATAGTTCTCGTTTTACAAGGTGTGCCTTTCATTAGTTGAGGGAGGGGTCAAGTGAGACCATAGCCACTGGAACAAAAACAGACCTTAGCATCTGCATCGGCAGGTATCTGAAGCTTCCGACCGAGTTTTGTATTCCTTGATTTGCCCTGACACAGGACTCGGACCGCACATTATGGGACATGTGCATCTAGACAAGCGATAACGATTCGCGATACATGTGTGGGGAAGTATAGGAACATATACGACTCTAGGTAGTGTGTCCTAGACTTGGGGGCATCGTTCGACAGGTATCACTAGTTGGACTAGGTGGCATAAATCCTGAATCCGAGAAGCGTTCGACAGATAACGTAAACTCTAGTTAAATCGAGAAGGCACTTGGTAGAAAACCCTAGATAAAATCTAGGTAACAAATAATAAATGTATGCCTGAAGGCGATGGAAAATACAGGGATTGGGATCGCGTTATCGATACTAGTTGGGACATTAGTTAGGTGGTGCAGAGATAATAGAAATCCGTATAACAAGGAAATGGCGAAGCGGCGAAAGTATTAGAGCATATCCAGTTAATCTTATCTTAGCATATCTTGTGTTAATCTTGTCTAGTCTTGCCAACCCTACCATCATGGTGTTATCTTGTATTCAGTTAATTCATGTCGTTTTGTTTTTCCATGTTCACAAGCTAGAAGTTACTGAACTTACTCAGGCTTTATGTCTGACTCTGTTTTCTTTCGTCTTCTTTTCTTCCGTTCCCCCCCCCCAGGTAGTAAAGGAGGGAATGGTTTAGCTCAGGTTAAGTTGGACTGCCACTCTTTCCCAGTTTGAAGATTTGTCGAAGTTTGCTTGGATTCTCTTTTCAGATGCTATGGCTGGCTCTTGCTAAATCGGGGAATATAAATGTATTTTTATGCTTCTTTATTTTGTAAGACAGAAGATACTCTGATATTGTAAAGAAACCATTGTACAAATCATTTTATCAATAAAGCAAAGTTTTATTTTCCGCTGTTTAATTTCTGTCTGTCTTGTAATTTATCTGCATCTTTTACCTTAAAATGCTCCACAGAACTTAGTGCATTCCCTTTGTGAGTGACACTAACGGATGTGGGGTGTTACACGTGGTATCAGAGCTGAAGGTTACCAGATCAGATAAAGGATTTGAAAAATTATTTTCAAAACAGTTTTAAAAGAAGCATTTTCAAAAGAAAAGATTTGTTTTAAAGGCATATTCCCCAAAGCCATATGCACTATCTTCTGATTCTCTGTTTGAATTCTTGTCTCCTTCTTTCTTGAGTCTCCGGGGCTCCTGGCTTTCTGGGAGGTAACCTCATCGATGGGCGAAGTAGTGCCCCGACCTCCATCCATAGTCGTAGTTGTCTCACCTGCGGCCTGCTTTCCTTCAAGCTTATAGGGTTTTCCGTACGATGGAAGCAGTTTTCGAGAGATTTGTCAACATACGGAAGAGGATGAGGAGTTTGGCTAAGGAGCATAACCCTAGTATGAGGAATTCATGGATGTAGATATAGCTCATGAAGGAGGAAGAAATTATAAAACCTAAGACAAGAGGAAGTATTTTTACTAGGGTAGGATAGGGCATATAATTAAAAGGACAAGGGCAAGAACGAGGAACAAGATTTTCAGAAGGGCGAGTACATACTTTCACCACCAAGCGTACCTAGGAGAAAGGTAGTAAAGTTATGTTGGAAGGGTCTAGTTTTGCTGTTTGTACTCTTCCTTTTTGGTTTTAGCATTTGTTCATATCTACTTCCATAGTCGAGTCTCTGCACCATAGTACTTGTATAGTAGAAAGATCCCACTAGAGTCTCAAAACCAATTGGTGGTCCGACCAGTTTACTTTGGGTTAGTAGGGATTTGAGAATAGCTATCGGGTTTGCTTATATCATCTCATACAGATCGTCTAAATTCGAGGGAGATATTCCTTGGGTGCTTGTCGGATATTGGTTTAGGCCTTTGGGGCTTGTACTTGAGGAATGTCGAGTTCGGTTTGGATGGTTTGCGTGAGAGATGAATAGTTGTGGCAGGCACTCCAAAGAGCACGTAGTGACCTTTCGACTCTTATAGTTATGGCATGGCGGATAAGAGGGAAACCTCTAATCATCTTAGTACGTATACTTGGTACCGTGATTGACATCTGTTTATTTTGGAAATGGAGATCCAGAATTTCATAATCGTGAAGTTAAATTAGTTAAGATACAGTGGAGTAAAGCTCAAGAAGGCTAGATACTAGCATCGTACCCTTTTCCTTGAGGGTGCATCCTTGATTTCTTTGTTTTAGGAGCTTTACGCATAATTGTTTCTCTCTTTCCAAAGTATATCACCTAGGTCGTATCTTCGATACTTAGGTAGAAGCCAATGGATGTAAACATGTATTTGAAACATGTTATGGTCGGTGGTTGCAAGTGATTGCTAATGGTTGCTCGTGGATGCATATGCATACATATTAGGCGCTAGATCAGTTCGGACGCTTTCATATTGCATTTACAGATATGTATTTGTTTGTAAGTTGAGCCTGATATGTTATCATATGGATGTTGCATATGGATGAATGGTTGTGCATGCATGTAGTATTTACATAACTAGGGATGCTTGCATACATGATTGGACGCATGGCACTGACATGATTCGCATTAAGGAGGTCAACTGAATCAGTAGACCGCCTGATTTTGCATTAGATAAAGACATATACACACACTATGCATATGAACATGAAAACATTAGAAATCTTTTAAGGACAATGAATGCCTATGGTTGAATGATTGAGTAGATGGGTGATTGGATGGTAGGACACATTCTTCCTAACTTGAAGATTTCGGGGACGAAATCCTTTTAAGTGGGGGAGAATGTAACACCCCATAATTCTGTAACACTAGGATTCACAAATCAGGGTAGAATTAAAATTTAAAATCAAAATCAAGGAAAACGGGCTGCGCCATTGCGTTCGTATCGGAATTTTGCATGAAAACGAGTTTGCGTAAATCGGAGTTCGTATGAGAAAGATATGGCCTCCGGAAGATTCAGCGAAGTTCAAATTTCAAAACAGGTCAGGTTCAAAATTCAAATTGGACCCAGAATGGGCTGGGCGGGAATTTTCCCGCCCAAGGCACCCAGGTCGACTAGGTAGTCGACCTGGGTCACCCTGGTCGACTGGGTAGTCGACCTGGGGGTCGACCCCCCCTACTTTTTCCTGTTTTCTGCACCTGGTTCGTTCTTCTGTATTCGGACGCCATCCTGACCAGATTCGTTGACTTCTACAATATATAAACAGCCCTAGACTCCTTCTCTATTCACAATTCTTCTCTACCCTTATGCTTCAAAGATTCTTAGTGAACATGGTTTCCTCTCCTCCTCTTTATAAAATAATATGTATAAAATAAATCAAGACGAGGAGGTGTTGCTCAAAGACTTTCAAAGAGGAGATTCAAGCTGGAATTCAAGTGAAGATTCGAACGACTGCAACGACTGTTTTTCTACGAATCATAGCAACGCCATCTTTCTATTCTAATCTAATCTCTGTAAGTCAGTTATTTTTAGATTTGAACGTTTTTCTCCGTTCGTGACATGAAATTAAAGGAATAAAAGAATATGCCAAATCTTTCTATTCGAATCTGTGCCTATCTCTTTGGACCTAATTAAGAACTGTCATGATTCAGGGACAAATAAGACCGTGACTATGAAACTATGGACCTTAGAACCATATGCCTCCTTGACTATGAACATTTCCTATGACTATGAATATTTGCCTATGACTATGAACATTGCCTATGACTATGGACATTGCCTATGACTATGAACATTGCCTATGACTGTGACTGTGACTATGAGGATTATTTCCTTGACTAAGCCTATGCCTTTGATTAGGAAATATAAACTATTGCCTACGACATAACAAGGACATCTGTGATTAAGCACCTATGGTTCATGACTAGGAAAGTGTTTAAGTTTTGTGACTGTGAAATTGGGTCTAAACCCGATTATCTATCCTGTCTGTTCTTTGTTTTCTTTGGTTTTAGACCTTGGAAATTTACCTATTAAGTTAGGTCTACCCATGTTCTCGAACATACGTCTTTATTCTGTCTATTCTTGGTTTTAGACCTTGGGAATTTACCTATTAAGTTAGGTCTACCCATGTTCTTGAACCGACGTCGTTATTCAACCCTTTTTATGCCGGTTAATATGTCTATCTTTTGCATAGCATCTTTGGTTCATTCCCTATTTTCTACGAACCTAGCTTTATTTATAATCTAGAATGAATCACGATTTTACGAACAGTGGGAATGCGGTTTGGGAAAAATATGAAATTTACTAAAAACGTAGTTTAACTTGGAAATTGGAATAAATTGGGAACATGTATTATGACATGTTCATAGGAATGCAAATTGGATAAATTCGACATGAATTATAAGATGTGTAATTTGAATCTAGTATTGACATGTAAATCTAGCATTTACATGAATAGTGAACTAGGATAATAAGTCTAGTTTGACGTGAATTAGAATGTTGAATCGGAATTGGATTAGCTAATTTGGCACGGTAAGTATATTGGCATAAATGTGAAATTGGCCATAATTGGGAGTAATTGGCAGGCTTAGCAAAATCATGGTTAGTGACACTTAATTTGGTATAGTCCACATACCAAAAAGCATAAATATGATATAGAGGGGAAAATGGACCATAAGAATAAAAGTTGACAGTTTACATTAAAAGGGTAATTAGGAAATAAGTAAATTAGAAATAATTTACTTATAGAATTTGGCCTGAATGAGGAAATATAAATTTAGACAAATTAAAGGTTTATTAACGACATCTCTTTTAATGACACACCAGAAAGTTCTGGGGTGACAAAGAGGATAGTGTCTAGGCTTGAGTTTGGAAAATACAAGTTTCCTGCTCTCCCTGGCTATCCCTAACTGATCCGACGGACGGGATGGTTACTTTCAAAACCTGATTTGAAAATTAATCAAAACCCTTTGAACTAGAAAACACGAATAGGCCTAACCCGAGGTTAGACTGAGTTGCGATGTAAATCTGCCCGGAACCAACCGGCACATCCAATAGTCGCAACAATACCTGTCTAATGTGAGTGGTAGCGGCTTTAATTTATTTAGTTAAAGGTAGAACAAGAATGGTAGGGTTAAGTTCACTAAGACACTTAACCAAGTCAATATGATAACCAGACTGGTGGGTGGGGTTAGGGCCATACAATTAAGCTAGGATGGGAGGGCTAAGTCCATAGGGACACTTAACCAACTTCACATGGTAACAAGACAAGATTTGTAGGGGTTAAGTAACTAAGGAAACACTTAGCCAAATTAACATGTTAACTAGACTAGAAGGTGGGGTTAAGTAAAGTTAATACACTTAGCCAAATTAACAAGTTAACTAGACTAGAAGGTGGGGTTAAGTAAAGTTAATACACTTAGCCAAATTAACATGTTAACTAGACTAGAGATTGGGGTTAAGTAAATACACTTAGCCAATTTGATATGTTATCTGGGCTAGACCGTAGGGTTAAGTAAACTTGAACACTTAACCATCAGATTGTGGTAAAAGAATAGGGCTAAGTCTAAACATGAAGGGATAATACTTAACCATGAATAACATGTTAGTTAAGACAGACGGGCAATGTTAAGTTAAAAGGGAACACTTAACCAATACAGGGTGAATGGGGAGGGTTATTTAATAAGAAATACTTAACCAATATAACTTGGTTTGTGGTGGGGTTAAGTCAACATGAATTACTGATAACACTTAACCAGTATAACAGGGTGAATGAAGAGGGTTAAGAATTGACTAATGACACTTAACTAATCCAAATTGACGGGAAAGGGAACTAAGTCGTAAACCTTAGTTAAAAAAACAACGATTTTGGAAACTAAGTGGTAAATCTTAGTTAGTAAAACTAAGTAGTAATTCTTAGTATAACACGGGAAGGAGCGAATGTCCGTCTGAGTAGAAAGAAGGCTCCAACGAATTGGGTTACGAAGCCCGAGGCTTCGAGGGGATGCGAGGGTACTCTTGGTATCCCTCTGTGAGGCTGCAGATGATCCGCTTGGGCCCACAGAGGTTAAGGTCTGTGTAGAAGAATCAGTGGTATGCCTTGGTTGCAATACATGGCAACCTAAAGACTTGGATGGACCGGCGTGATTCGGCGAGCAAACGGTAGCCCTGTGATAGCGACTCGTCGTCTACCATCCATCTTGAGTCAATCGAGATACGTGAAGCGGAAAGGCGGAGAACTCCAAAAGACCATATACTTGCTATCTAGTTATGGGTGAGGATGGCCATAGGATAGTGGGGCACCGGGGGCCGGCGTATAGTTCTCGTTTTACAAGGTGTGCCTTTCATTAGTTGAGGGAGGGGTCAAGTGAGACCATAGCCACTGGAACAAAAACAGACCTTAGCATCTGCATCGGCAGGTATCTGAAAGCTCCCGACCGAGTTCTGTATTCCTTGATTTGTCCTGACACAGGACTCGGACCGCACATTATAGGACATGTGCATCTAGACAAGCGATAACGATTCGCGATACATGCGTGGGGAAGTATAGGATCATATACCACTCTAGGTAGTGTGTCCTGGACTTGGGGGCATCGTTCGACAGGTAGCACTAGATGGACTAGGTGGCATAAATCCTGAATCCGAGAAGCGTTCGGCAGATAACGTAAACTCTAGTTAAATCTAGAAGGCACTTGGTAGAAAACCCTAGATTAAATCTAGGTAACAAATAATAAATGTATGCCTGAAGGCGATGGAAAATACAGGGATTGGGATCGCGTTATCGATACTAGTTGGGATATTAGTTAGGTGGTGCAGAGATAATAGAAATCCGTATAACAAGGAAATGGCGAAGCGGCAAAAGTATTAGAGCATATCCAGTTAATCTTATCTTAGCATATCTTGTGTTAATCTTGTCTAGTCTTGCCAACCCTATCATCATGGTGTTATCTTGTATTCAGTTAATTCATGTCGTTTTGTTTTTCCATGTTCACATGCTAGAAGTTACTGAACTTACTCAGGCTTTATGTCTGACTCTATTTTCTTTCGTCTTCTTTTCTTTCGTCCCCCCCTAGGTAGTAAAGGAGAGAATAGTTTAGCTCAGGTTAAGTTGGACTGCCACTCTTTCCCAGCTTGAAGATTTGTCGAAGTTTGCTTGGATTCTCTTTTCAGATGCTATGGCTGGTTCTTGCTAAATCGGGGAATATAAATGTATTTTTATGCTTCTTTATTTTGTAAGACAGAAGATACTCTGATATTGTAAAGAAACCATTGTACAAATCATTTTATCAATAAAGAAAAGTTTTAGTTTCTGCTGTTTAATTTCTGTCTGTCTTGTAATTTATCTGCATCTTTTACCTTAAAATGCTCCACAGAATTTAGTGGATTCCCTTTGTGAGTGACACTAACGGATGTGGGGTGTTACACTAACCCAATTAGGTATCATGGTACCCTGAAACTAGGCAGGGTGGGGCCACGATTACTGGGCTGATTGTAAGCGGTCAAAAGCGACGGCTATGGGTGCAACAGTGTGGGTTCTAACGGAGTACGGGCGTGCACACACTTCGGAGCAGACAAACAGGGCACTGGGGGCACCAGTAGTATAACCTATGCATTCTAAGGATTGTGTCGGGCCACCACCATGGGACTTGATACACCCCATGGTGGGACCAGCATAGGTATCTACAATCTTTGGGGGCCGTAAGACACATATAATTATGCGAGTAGGAGCTGATCTTTAGAGAAAGGGGATCACTTCACCTCGATCATGGGGTGCCAGTTGAGACAATGCAAGTAGGTGTAGAGATATAGTGTGGGGTGCGATAGTATATTCGATTCAAACTGTTTTAACTTAGTTTATGATAGTTTCCTATTTCCAATTTATACCTATCATGCCCTTTTTCTTATTCTCATACTGAAGAGTCACTAGACTTACCAGGCTTTATGTCTGACCCTATTTTCTTTCGTCTTCTTTTCTTCCGTCCCCCCCAGGTCCACAGGGAGTAAACAACCCGGCTTAGTCAGACTCTTTGCAAGCTTCAAGATAGTAGATGTACGGTTTGGACTCTCTTTCCTTGGCTATGGCTGTTGGACACACTCTATGGGGATTTATGAAATTTTAATTATGTTTTATGCTTCTTTATTTAATAACCAAGACAGAAATGATGATGTAATGTTTTGGAAGTTATTATGTGACAGTTATGGAAATGTTTTGTATGAACACATATTTATGAAATAGAAAGTCTGTTGTTTTCCGCTGCTTATATATATATGTGTTTATATCTGTCTTGTGTTTTATCTGTGACTTTTACTTACAAACCTCCACCAAAGTTAAGGCATTCCCTTTGTCAGTGACCTTAATGGAGGATTGGGTGTTTCAGGTAGCATGTTCATCTAGGGGAATGGGTCTGTCGTGTTGATTTTCGGTGTAATAAGCTGATAGTGTATGGCGTGATAGCTGATAGGGTATGGCCGAAGTGTATATGGTGACTACGGTATAAAATTTCGTTCATTATGGACAGCTATGGACAGAAATAAATATACAGTTGTGATCAGCGAGGTGCCACGATCCCAAAAGTATTATAATATCGGTAGGTTAACTTATATTGTGGAACCCCAAAATATTGATATAAGGTGCACAATACTCCAAATAAAAAGTTGCTTATTTAATTAATTCAAAAATACAGTAAAATCCTAAAAATTTAATTATAACTATGTCTCAAAAGAATTTTGTCTAAATTCGAAACTGATATTTAAATATATTTAAATAACCATTGTAGCTTATAATCGATTCCACGGCGACTTTCTGGAAATTTGATTTGAACATAACTTTCCATTTAAAATACGAAATCTTGGTTTTTTCACTTTCATTAGAAAAATACTGTTCAACAGATTCCAACATTTCTTGTTTCGCATAAATCTGACAAATAACGGGTCATGTACACTCAGTCAAAGTTCAGAACGTTAAATTACGAACTGCCGTGATATTACAGGCTCGATTATATATATTTTTATATATTCAACTTCGTTCTAATATATAAATCCTCTTATATTACGAATTCAATATTTAACTGATTTAAATATTCAAATCTAAACTGATAAAAATGGTGGACGTTACAGTACCCAAAAAGGGTATACTTATAATTAGGGTAATAATGAGATGACATAAAAAGGAAGTTAGGCATATTGATTAATTGGGACTGATTGAATATACACATTTTAGGCTTGCAGTAATGTGTATACGCTATAAATCGGTAAACTTGTGTATGTTATAAATTGGGGAAAAGAGATAAGTATACATGTGTAGACTCGTTATAGACACTTGCTGTAAATGGACCTTATGCATGAACCTATAACTTGGGAATATAGTTAATAAATAGTATGCATAAGGAATAGACATGTTAACTATGACTTAAACAGACATTTAGTAAATGACATGTTAAGAATAGGGTTGTATATACATGACATTACAACCATGCTTATTAGCAAAACCGGAAACTATTTAGTTGAATATTAATAAGCAAAGTGGTCTCCCATCTGTTGTTGTATCAGGTTTTGGGGACTCTTAAATCCTAGATTTTTGGGGACACAATCTTAGGGGTTTTTGTGTGTCAATCTGCTGTTGGGAACCCATATCAGCTAGTATCCCTGTTTGGTATCTTAGTAGAAGTGGCCTTGCACTAGGTAGGGGCCAGGGAACACTTTATTGAACTTGATAGTAAAAGGTTCACATGGGGGTTGTTACGGGCGCGTTCCGGTGGAGTCATAAGCGTGCATGAGTCCGACTAGGGAAAATAAGACGCTATTATGGATATTACTGTTTTCTATAAGTCATTGGGTTAAGGAGGGATACACCCTACTGCCGGGGCTGGTACAGGATATTCAGGTAATAGGGAGCCAAACGCTTGGGTAGTAATTAGGGTAACCCTAATCCTGATGTTATGTAATTAGGTCAACACCTAATCCTATTATGTAATTTGGGTACACCTAATCCTGTTGTTATTATTCCTGTTGTTAATTCTGAAATACATAATCTTGTTCAACTTGTATACTAGTATTGGTGTAGACTAGGATTTGTAATATGAAACATGTATGTTCAGACATATATGGTTTCAGATATAAAAGTGAAGCCTTAACCGATTATAAGTTTATTTCAGTTATCATGTTCGTCCCGCTGTTCTGTTTAGATTATCTGTTGTTAGAACTATACCATTCATATCTAGTTTTATTTATCTGTCATGTCATTTCTAGTTCATGAATATTTGTAAATCACCGGAACTCGCTAGACTTTATGTCTGACCTTTTTCTTTCACCTCTTTCTTCCTCCCCCCCCAGGTTCCTAGGGTGGTGGTAGTCAAGATTAACTAGGATATCGCTTCAGCATGGACTTATTTTGAAATGTATCGCTTTGATCTGCTTTCCAATTTAGTTTGCTTATGCTATGGGATATGACTTTATGTACTTTGGTATTTTGTTTTCTGTATTGGCTTGAAAGACAGATTTGAAACAGTTTGTTGGTTGTAACAGGATTTAACATATTTCTGAGACTACGCTTTACATCTGTTATAATAAAGTTTAAAAATTTACCACTGCTTATTTTATCTATCTTGTATATTCTCTGTAATGATTGCCTGTTGCGCTTCATGGATTTTAACACATTCTCATACGAGTGGCTTTAACGGATGTGGAGTGTCACATTTGGTATCAGAGCTGAAGGTTTCAAGATCAGAAAAAGAATTTTTAAAAGTTGGTTTTAAAAGCAAAGTATTTTCAAGGAAAAATATATTTTTTAAAAACATATCCCCTTAAGCTATAGTCAATAATCTCTTGATCTTTTGTTGAATCCTTTTTCCTTTCTTTTCAGCATGTCTGGGAAACCCAATCTTCCTGAGGGCGTTCATATACCGGCTTGGTTCCGTTTATATCTTGATGCTACGGCACCTGCCGGAGGCCAAGGAGATGCCCCTCCCCTAGCTGCAGCCTTTGTCCCTCCACCTCTACGAGAAGATAATTTCTCTAAGATATGCTAGGACTTCTGTGCTATAAGAGGAAAACTGTTCTGTTGAACTGAAAGGTTTGTGGAAGCACAGAATTGGCTATGAGAGGAAGAGAACTTGTTTGGACTTTTTGAGGTCGACAACCGAAGGGAAATACAACTGGCTGCATGGTAACTTAAAGATGAGACTTCCTATTGGTGGGAAGTAACACAAGATGGACAATCAGTGGTGACATGAGATGATTACAGGCAAAGATTTGAGATGAAATTCTTATCTCAGGATGAGAAGGGACTACAATTGGAAAGGTTCTTAGCTTTAAAACAAGGAGACATGCTAGTAAAGGAATATGTGAATAAGTTTAGTCAACTAGCTAGGTTTGACTGGAGTTGGTGAGTACGCCCCATAAGAAGGCACTTAGGTTTGCGAGAGGATTGAATCAGCCTCACCAAGGACTCTCTTTGTCTCACATACCAATATGGGATAACTTTTGAAAAGCTAGTTGATATGGAACTCATTCCTGAAGATGGTGAGGAAGAAAAGAAAGAAAATAAGACTAAGGAAACTCAAGCGAAGGGTGAAATGCAGAAATGTTGGCCCAAGAAAGCAACAAAAGAAAGGTGGAAAACCCGACAACGCCCAAATCAAAAAGGAGGTAAATTGTCATGGTTGTGATAGTATGGGTCATTTTGTAAAAGACTGTAGAAAGATCAAAGGAGCTTGCTTTGATTGTGGACAGAAGGGACACTTCACCAATAAATGCCCTAATAAGCAAGGGCAAAGGGAAGGAACTTCTGGACAAGTGCATGCTTTGGAAGCAAGTAGATCCGATCGAGGTAGGAAAGTTGCAGTCGAAGGTTTGATTTCCCTTTTTAACTATCCTATTTGAACCCTGTTTGATTATGTGCTTCAAACTCATTTATATCCAGTTCTTTTGTTGATAATCTGCACCTAAATATTAGTATAGTCTTTAAACATGTAATATTCTCAAACCCCATAGGAGGATTGGCTCATTTATCTATGAGGTGCAGGGGGCCTGAGAATTTCTATTTTGCCCATCGAATTTTAATGTGACGCATATATGCTGGGCTTTTTGGGCTATGGTTTGATTCTAGTCATGGATTGGCTAGCCATGTATGGTGTCATTCTTAATTGCGAAAAAAGAGTGGTTAGACTTCTTTCCTGTCATGGTAGGACTCTCGAAATTTCCTGCGATCCACGGTGTCGGTAATGCTTAGCTTTATTGAATCACTTGATACTTCAATTAACGACTTGCGATCTATGCCCATAGTTAGGGACTTTCCAAATGTGTTCAAGGAGGCTAAGGGACTACCTCCAAAGCGTGAGATAGACTTCGGGATTTACTTCGTAGAGAACGCAAAGCCAGTTGTTTTACCAGTATAATAGTGTCTATAAAAGCGTGAGATAGTTTTATTGAATCATTTTGAAAGAAACAATGATCTTTTATATCAAAACTCTTTTGATATTATAATAGTGTCTATCAACCACAATATAATAATCATCTTGCAGAAACCTTTCCTCTCACGTTCTACATATGTAGTATACAATCAAAACCGCGAGCACTTATTGGGTAATGGATTTCCAACTATGACAAGGTATGGAACCACCTTCCGATAGTGTACCTCTAGAGAGGAATACACTGGGTTCAACAAGAACATCTTGCAACCCGGCCATACATGACCGACCACTCATTTCTCTTGAGTGTATCGAATGTATATCACCAACGGTTGGGATCAGCAACCGTTTCCCGAATGGGACAACATCGAATAGATTAAAGAATGAAATGAATATCTCTAGATAGGTGATAATACACCCTACTTGGCAGCCAACCACTTAGCCATACTGCCTGCCCGATTTTTTTCATTTCCCGGTTGTGAGGTTAGAGGCCACGCTTATCTCTGACAGATCACACATTTATTCACTTTGAATGTCACATCGTCATACCCGCCAAATCACAAATTGATTTCCCCAAAAATACAACGGGTATACAGCTAAGAGAAACGAATTGCTCTGCCACAAAACGTACATACGTTTGAAGAGATCAACTTACGCGATCTATTGAATATACTCTGTTAGACATTCTTCCATACAGGTCGTCTTGGGACTGGACAAACCGAAGGCACTATTCTGTAAATCCATCTTAGGCAATTTCTACCTAGGATTTGACAGAACAACCCTTGCACAAACTCCGTCTTCAATTATCTTCATCATATTTGATCACAACGCTAATGCTCGTACAAAGTGGTTTTCAGGTCATGAATCTGATCCTGGTCTCTCCGTATTGACGATGGAAAAATGGTCAAAAACTTCGATAGTCGGTGAGTTAACTATCAAAGTAAAACACCTGTGCAAACAACGATATTATTTCCAGATGGAAATTCTATCAATCAATCATCATTTAACGTTTATCTCTTTAGTTCCTTTATTTATTTATTTCCTATTTCCATATATTCAACATTCCTTATTTTCTAAATTTAGAAAATATACGTTATTAATCATTGGAAAACATTCAATCTCTTTTCCACGTATCACTATCATTCCAGTATTCTTTATCATCAAACATTTCATTTTCTATGATTAAAAAATATCTCTGATTATATTTGGAAAATGTTTCCAAAACTTATTCATTTGATTTAAAATAGATATTTAAATAAAACATCACTATACCAACTCAACCCATTACCTTCATCAACTAAATTCACTTAACCAACCTTTACTATCGAACCTTAACCATTCCTTAGTTAAAAACGAAGTTAATCAAGTTGGGGTATAACTACCTCTCAGACCTTAACTGAACAACACTTCTAACTTTGAAAATAGACAAAGTTCACCTTCTAAATCTTTAACAAACTTCCTTACGTAACTCTCAGATTCTATTTACGAATCTACTTCTTTTAAGAAAATCATTTGATTATAACAATAGTGTTATAATCCCTACTTCTGAAATATCTAACTTCAAAATATAACTTTTATTCCTTAATTTAACTAAAAAAATAGGTAATTTATAAATAAATCATTAAATCTTGAATAAAAACGGAAAGTGTACTTTCCCGAATTCGATATAATCGAATTTCAACGTATAACTCTCTTTCGAATAATCTCTATTCGATAACTCCTTTTTCTTCGAATAAACTATATTCGATAATCTCCTTTCTAATAAACTATATTAGATTAACTACTTTCGAATAAACTATATTCGATAATCTCCTTTCGAATAAACTATATTCGATTAACTCATTTCGAATAAACTATATTCGAAAATCTCCTTTCGAATAAACTATACTCGATTAACTCCTTTCGAATAAACTATATTCGATAATCTCCTTTCGAACAAACTATATTCAATTAACTCTATTGGATTAACTCTAATTCGATTAACTCTAACTCGATTAACTCCTTTCAATTATCTCTAACTCGATTAACTCTAATCGATTAATTCTAATTCGATTACCTCTAATCGATTAACTCTAACTCGATTAACTCCTTTCAATTATCTCTAAGTCGATTAACTCTAATCGATTAATTCTAATTCGATTAACTCTAATTGATTAACTATAACTCAATTAACTCCTTTCAATTATCTCTAGTTCGATTAACTCGAATCAATTAATTCTAATTCGATTAACTCTAACTCGATTAACTCCTACTAGTTAACTCTAACTGATTAACTCTAACTGATTAACTCTAACTGGTTAACTCTGATTGATTTACTCTAACTGGTTAACTCTAACTAGTTAACTCTAACTGGTTAACTCTAACTGGTTAACTTTAATTGATTAACTCTAATTATTTCATAAATAAATATTTCCATTTATAATCTATTTGTAAATGTTTTTACAAATATTTCCTTTTTAATTCTATTTGTAAATGGTTTACAAATATTCCCTTTCAATTCTATTTGTAAATGGTTTACAAATATTTCCCTTTCATTCTATTTGTAAATGGTTTACAAATATTCCCTTTTCAATTCTATTTGTAAATGGTTTACAAATATTTCCCTTTTCAATTCTATTTATTTAACAAATAAATATTTCCTTTGATCTTATTATATTTATTTAACAAATAAATATTTCCTTTTCAATTTGTCTTACAAATATTTTCCTTTTCTATTTGTTTTACAAATATTTTCCTTTTCTATTTGTTTTACAAATATCTTCTTTTTCTATTTGTTTTACAAATATTTTCCTTTTCTAAAATTCTTTTCTTTTTATATATAAAATCCATTGATTTTATATAAATAATTCATTTTCCAAATACACATTGAAAATCCCCTTTTCTACATCCTAATATTTCTTATGGTATTGAAAATACCAAATAACAATGATTGATATATTCGAACACACATAATCAACACAGATTATATATCACATCATATATTACAATATATGAAAAAACAGTATTATAAATATTGAGGAATCCAGTTGGATCCCTCCAACCTGTTTCCTTGCATCCACAAATGATAAACAATACATTTAACATCAATTTCATTTCACTATGAAATATTCTGTTAAGTAGAATCAATATTTGACTAACGATTTATATATATCGTTGTCTATAATTTCAACCAATACATAAGCAATTCAACGAAATAGTCAGCACACAATAATCAATCATCATTTATCAGTTCTAAAAATACGTTATAAAAATATGAACTGAAAGAGTTGGTGAGTTTTACTCACATTGGACTGTTATCGCTAAATAACGATTAACTGTCTTTAATTCAAATCAAACAATTTATTTTGCAATAAATTGTAATGAGCTCTAATCCACTCCTAGTCAGTTCCATTGTGTAGCCACCGTCCCTACAATCCCAACGGATCCTGGTTTGTCCAATTCTGATTATGAATGAATATGTTATTATCATTTCAAATTTTGTACAAGGTAACCGTCACTATTGATTTATATTTCAATTTATTAATCTAAATCACTAATGCTAATCCACGTTTTAAGCTTTAATATAACTGCTCATTACCTTCTTTATTTTGATGGCTCCTTCCAGAATGTGAAACACGCCGATTCCAACACCCATTTGCTACCTCCTTACCACATGAAATTTCAAAACAATTTCACCAAAATGTTTAACTTCAACAATCACTCTGTTGCGTTGCCCAGTAGTATTCATACTTCTCCTATGAAATCTAAAACTACAAACCCAACCAACTCTACAAACATTCATGCACCTCCTCTTGAAAATACCCCACAGTAATCACTCACACGCGCCTGTACTCCCTCCCCATTACCGCTCTCTGCTCCTTCCAATTATAACCACCATGCCATACTCGCATTCATCAATTCCGATGCCTCACATAACACCAACGTCCTCCCAGAAATCAACCCATTTTCGAAAAGAACACACACCAAAATAACCCCTTGTTTATCTTCCTGGCGGCGCCGAAATCAAACCAGCCTTCATTGTTCCGACATCCATCATGCCCTATGTCGATGCTACGAGTCTCGTTCTACTCGAGACTGTACACGCTCCAGAAATTAGAACCATAGCTACGCCATACGCAAAAACAGGGAATCGACATAACATCGAACAACCCAAAACTAATAGAAAAATGAAGAGAAACACTTGTTGAAACCGTATATAATTGTTTTGAGAATTTTAGGAATTGGTTTAAATTTCCTTTGATTTATTGTGTTCACCATTTTTGCTGTTGAAAGAGTTTTGTTGCGGTTTCATTTCATTGACTGAAGAAAATTTTGTTTAGGGTTTAGAGGATGATAAGGGTATATATAGGATAGTTTAATAATTTTTTATTCGAATATTATATTTGTTTTTAAGCAAACGCTATATGTCTTTATATTTTAAAAATTCTTATAATCACACGTGATATCCAAAAATCACGAAAATGGGCATGCAGCTACAGTTCGACATTACGGACCCAACGAAACTGGTTTCGTCGAATTCCGACTCCGTTTGCTCACACAGCGTATTTTTAACCGTCAAAATACTAACTGCTTTTTCACAATAAAAATCCGTACGGCCACACATTGACTCCAAAAATCACGAAACTTGGAATCTAACAATAATTTAATATTACGGATCTAACAAAATTAGTTTCGTCGAAAACGGAGGTCGTTTGCAAAACTGGCTATTTTTAAAGCTCTAAATAACCCATTTAAATATATAAATGTATTTAAAAATAATTAAATTAAATATTTAAATATAAATATTATCGTATATATTCCCATAGAATGTCACACAGCTCCATATTAGGATATATAACTCGATATTTCAAATCCCGATTAAATCGATATTCGATTTATAATGAAATTCCGTATATATATCATTATAAATTATAAAGGAATTCCATAACGACTTTTTAAAAATTTGATTTGGGCATAAATCAAAATTTACACAATGAAATCCCGAATTTTCTCTTCCATTAGAAAAATATACTTTGCCAGCTCTATACGTTTCTTGTTTCACAGAAATCCGATTTAAAACGGACCCCGTGCATTTAGTTAAAGTTCAAATCGCCAAATAGCGAACTTCCGCACCATTTCGAGCTCGATTATAATTATATTATAATTCTACATTCAAACTTCGTTTAAATAATATATTCGTTATTCAAATTCAAGTCCAAACTGAATTATATATTTTAAATTGTCCAGTTCACATTATATTGCCACTTCACTATTTCCGACTATTTCGGAATTAAATATATTATTATATTATTTATATTAATTAAATATCCAACATTATTTAATTAAACAACCATTATATTCTCTAATCACTAATTAAATAATTAAATTAATTAATTATTATATTGTAAAAATACGGGACATTACAAAACCCGTTCCGCATTAGCGGCGTGGTTCGGTGAATTACCTAACTTTAAAATAAACCCTAAAAACAACTGTTTTGAGTTCTCACACTAGTCCTTGTTTTGCATGAGGCAGCGTGATAGGGGGTTCTCGCTCTTGGTTTGGTGGCGAGTGGGAGACTCCTACCTCTACACGTCCCAAGAGGGGTTGGTTAGGCAGGAGGCCGCGACAGTCGAGAACCAGACCGTTACATTTTTGGTATCAGAGCTTTGGTTTATACAATGCAATGGGGTACAACACATTTGAACAAAGGGAAAGACCGATCAGAGTTATATATATCATTAGAGATAGGGTTAGTAATGCCCTAGAATGATATTTTGGAGTATTATATTTGAGAGAGCGTATTTGAAAATATGAAATGGGTTTTGAAAAGTTATATTTTAAGAAAGAAACATATTTTGGAAATATATGGTTAATTATAACCTGGATACTTAATCAAATCATTAATGTTAAGTTTACATTTCGTGATTATAACTACATATAAAATAATTCTTATGACAAGGTAATTAAGCCCCTTCCACTGATCAGGAAAATAATCCAAGTACAAATGCCTTTTGGATTTAATTTCACTATTGGGTAACATTTTCCAAATATCGATAAACTTGGGTCAAATTTGTTATGGTAACTAATCTATATGGTTAGAAATTGAAAATTAGAATTTGAGTATTTTATTTGATGTTGAGGTTGGACTATCGAGTATAAGAAGATTTTGCATATACGTCTGATCAACGTATATACGAAGTCTTAAGTATACTAAATAGATATAGAATCACACTCTAGTCGCTTGAAGATGATTCTGTTGATGACTGCAGCATCATCAGTATATATTCTCGAGTTTCGAAAGTGGGATGACTATATGATTCCAATTAAAATATCAATATATACTCAAACCAATTTTGGTAAGTGTTTGAAAATATTGGATAAATTGATATGAATTAGAATAAGTAAGCGAGATCTTGAAAATTTGATAAGTTGTAAGAATTATATCAGGTAAACCTGTAATTAGGATAAGCCAGTAAAGAGTATATGAGAAAGTGCATTTGTGATATATATATATATATAAAGGTTTTGAAAAGACGTATAATCTAAAAACTCAAATCAAAATTTTGAGTAAGAATTGGCAGTTACTTTGGAATTGGTTTTGAAAGAATATATTTTGAATATAAAGGAAAATGATCTTTGAAAATATTTGAAAATTAAAAACTTGAGCACGAACATCTTGTGATTGGAATTTCTCAGTTGATTAAAAGACGTCTATGTAAAGTTGTAATTTACATAAGCAATCCAAGTAGTTTGGAAAACGATTTAAAGCCTAAGTTGGAATTAATTAATCAGGATATTTTATAATTAGTCCTCCCTAACTAATTAAATTTAAAATGCAAATATCTTGAGAATTCAATAGGACGATATGAAATTTGATGATATTTTGGTTAAGGACTACATTGGTTAAAGCTGTTTCTCTAAAGTTTGAAGGAAATAAGTTTTGTAATCTTGAATTTAGAATAATTAATGAGGATAGCCAAACTTAAACAATACAAGGAATTATAATCTGGAATTATCGACGAATTTGGACAGTCGATAAGTTTTAAAGTATATTGTGACAACAAAAGGAACTATTTAAGTGAGCATGAATACCTTGTGAATTAAGTTTCACAATTTGATTAAAGGATATTTGGAAAGTGGGAATATTAAGAAGATATTACCTAAACTAAAACATTTAGATAAGAATAGTTCTGAGATGATCGAGTTTTCCATGTAAAGAATAATAGTAATTTTGGGGAACTGAAAAGGAGTAAGTTTCATAACCTTTGTATCTGCAAGACAAGATCTAAGAGAATAAATTTATAACTCGGAATTTTTTTGAAAGAATAAATGGTTGAGTATAAGTAATTGGCCTAGTAAACGATGAATCGAATATGATGGGTAACTAGTGGTTATCATTGGAGGACATGTAGATATGGTTGTTGTAACAACCCGAAAATCTGGGCCAGTTTAAAATTTTAATTTTGGCAATTTTAGCGAATTTTGATTATTTAAAATGAATTATTTTAAATAATATCGACGGAAAAATTTATTTTGAATAGATTTGAACGTATATATTATATACGTCGCCGTTAGAATATAAATAATTATATATAATTATAAAAGGAATTGAAAATGGCGCGGTAGTTCGATAATTCGATTTCAAACTTCAATTGAATGTACCGGGTGCAAAACAATCCGGATTTTAGTGAAACCAAAAACATTAGGATCTAATTGGTAATATCTTTCCAACGAATCTGAAAAATCAAAATTTCATAGCGGGAATCAAAAGATATGTCCAGTTGAAAATTCTGAATAGTCGCTATGGAATTCAGGCCCTTAAAAATGGACATTTTGCAAATGACCTCGGATTTCGACGAAACCACTTTTGTTGGGTCCGTGATGTTAAGTTATTGCAAGATTCCAAATTTCATAATTTTTCGATTCAATATGTGAGCGTGGCAAAGGAAAACGCGTTTGACCAGTTTCAGTTGATTTTAATCGACTGGAAAATGGCCATTTTTCTAACGGTCTCAGAATTCGACGAAACTAGTTTTGTTAGGACCGTATCGTCAATATGAAGCTAGAAAATATTTTTCTGGAATTTTTCTAGTTAGTATGTGACCCCGGTAATTTGAAATGTACGTTTAAAATTCAATATAGTGATTTAAATGTAAATTTAACGGAAACTGATTCAAACAGTCGAATCAGCCTACGATATATATCCCATTGTGTTCGGAATGGGGGTAAAACGCTAGGGACGACAGGCGGTGGGCCTCGTTTAGAGGTCGTATGTGAAAGTCAACTTTTTGCAAAATAAAATAATTAAATTAATTAAAAAAATTAAATCTCTCCCTTTACCTTCTGCCCCCCCCCCCCCTCTTTTATTTCAAAATCGATTTTCACAGAGAGAAAAAAAAAACAAAGCATCGAACGAAGGAGGCGGAGCTTTGCTCCACCGACCGTCGCACGCCCCAAGGCAGGCAGCCACCGCCGCCTAGCCTAGAGCCACCTCCTCCCCTTCCCTTCCTCGACATCGACGCGAGACCCCCCCATCCACAGACGCAACCGAACCCCCCCCCCCCCCAGCAGTGCCTCGACCTCCTCCTCCCCCTTTCTAACCAGATCGAGCCCCCCCAGCAGTGCCTCGACCTCCTCCTCCCCCTTTCTAACCAGATCGAGCCCCCCCTGAAGCCGCGACCGCCCAATCACCTCCGCCTGCTCCTCCTCCTGCCGCCGAGCCTGGCCATCACCCCCCCCATCGCTGGTATGTTTTTATTTTTATTTTATTTTCTTATTTTGTTTTATTTTATTTTATTTTCATTAAAATACAGATAAAAGAAAAAAACAATGTAAGCTCCTATTTTTACTTATTTAATTATTATTATAGTAAAACTGATTTTTATTTTAAAATAAAAGGGTTAGGCCTTTAAAATAAATAATAAAAAAGAGAGTAGAAGTATAAAGATATAATTTTTATATCGTAGGAAGTATAAAGATATAATTTTTATATCGTAGGAAGTATAAAGATATAATTTTTATATAAGGAAGATAATCAAAATATGATTTTTATATTTTTAAAGTATTAAAAATATAATCTTTACTATATAGAAGATGTAAAAATATGATTTTTACTTCGAGGAAAATATAATTTTTATATTATAGAAAGGCAAATCTATATTTTTTAAAAGGCGAAATCTTTATTTTTGAAAAGGCGAAATCTTTATATGAAGAATGGCGTGATAGAAAAAAAAATATAATCTTTACTATATGAACATCGATGTGAAAATAGAATTTTTATCTATATAGTAGCGGCGAGAAAATGGAATTTTTATCCATATAGCGAGGTAGTAAAATTCGATTTTTATATATTGAACATCGAAGTAAAAATGTGATTTTTATATATTGAACATCGAAGTAAAAATTCGATTTTTATATATTGAATAACGAAGTAAAAATTCGATTTTTATATATGTAGTGGCTACGGGCGAAAAAAGTGATAAGAGGCGAGAACAGTGAAGATTTCCTGCCTTAGAAGTGCCGTGGAGTTAGGATAGCTAAAAGTGAGAACTTCTCACCTTTCAATTTCTTTTCTAGTTATATACATATATATATACTAGGATGCAGACGGTGTTTAGTAGCACCCGACACCCGTCATCCACAGACCATGGATGGCTTGTTTGTTTAATTGTTTGGTTGTGTAGTTGGTTAGATTATTTGGTTTGAATTGAATTGTGTGGTGAAATGAAATTGATTTGATTGATGTGTGAATGGCGTGGGCCTTCACTAGACCGGGGATAAGGCTAGGCCTTGTCCCGTTTCTAGTATCGTGCCGTTATGCCGCCGAAATTTTCTAAAATAAGTTAGAAAATAAAAATACCATTTTATTTAAAGAATGAACTGAATAGAAATTCATATGTTAAAATAAAATGTTTTATCGTTAAAAATATAATTTTTAACGTGAATATGAATATAGTGAATGTGAATAAATAAATATTCATTTACAAACCGGACGGTTTGTTTATGTACACCGATTTGACTAACATTGATTGGGACGGTAAATTTTACACATCGCCCAACTGCACAACTAAAATCTGTGCTTGATTGTTTGAAACCCCACACGGGTGTTGGGATGAAATTTGAAGTTCACACATCCTGATTGATTAAATATGTCGATCGATTGATTGACAGGCTGTTATAAGCGTTAGATATCTATATTTGATGCTTATATAGTGTAGTGCACTTTGGTTGATGGTTGATTATTTTTCAATGCTATTATATGTGTGTAATGTATGAAAATCCATATAATTAACATTATATGGTGATTGATTGGGCCTCATTCCAATTTAGAAAATAAAGAATAATATAAAATAAAGGTTCATGTGTTGACAGTACTCATCCATTGAGATTGGTCATGTGTTGAACGAAATATTTTAGTAATAAAATTTACATCTTTATCAATATAAAATAAAGGTTCATGTGTTGACAGTACTCATACATTGAGATTGGTCATGTGTTGAACGAAATATTTTAGTAATAAAATTTACATCTTTATCAATATAAAATAAAGGTTCATGTGTTGACAGTACTCATCCATTGAGATTGGTCATGTGTTGAACGAAATATTTTAGTAATAAAATTTACATCTTTATCAATATAAAATAAAGGTTCATGTGTTGACAGTACTCATCCATTGAGATTGGTCATGTGTTGAACGAAATATTTTGATAATAACAACTATTTTGAAAAAGAAATATTTGAAATAGAATATTTGAAAATAGAAATTTATGAAGCCGTGTTGATTAGATTGACGCCATTTTGACGTGAACGATATTTATATCGATTTTATTCATTTTGAAATGAATTGAGAACGATTTCGAAATGAATTGAATTGAAAACGATTTCGAAATGAATTGAATAGAAAACCAATTTGAATTGAATTGAATTCAAATTGAGTTGAAATTGAATTGAATAGAAATGAATTTTAAAACGAATTTATAAAGAAGAATTCAATTTTGCTTTGGATTGAAATGGAAGTTGAAATTGTTTTTGAAACGAATTTAAAACTATCTGTATAATTCGTTTTAAATAGAAATCGACGAAATATATATTATATATATAATATAATGGCCTGAATAGAACGCGCCGCGGTAGTTCGTGAATTTCGACCATTTATTTCAAACGGACATTACGGGAGATCCGACCGTCGGATTCTCCTAAAACCGGAACTGTTGGGTTCGTATCGAAAAGAGCTTTCTAACGAATATTAGAAATTTGAAATCTAACGGTTGGATTTGGAATTATGTCCAAATCAAATTTGAAAAAGGTCGTTGTAAGTGCAGTTCGATAGCCGTTGATGGAAATCGACTGTACGGGCCTTGATAAAATTATTAAAAATAGTAATAATTTGTGTAAAATCATAAGAAATGATTTGGGAAAAATTGGGATGAAAAACTCCATATTTGAAAAGATAAAAATAGATTTTTATTGAAATGAACTAGTTTTGAACTAGAATTATAATTCTATTTATTTTTAAATAAACAAATTGAATTAGAAAATGGTTTTAAAAATAACCATAATTTCCAATGATTGCATTGGAGTGGATTTGAATCGAAATTGTCTTCGGAATATTTCGATGTGGGAATTCGTGATTATACAGATGTTGTTATGGAAATTTGAAAGATATATATTTATATTGTTATTTCCAATACGACATTTGTTAATCGTAGAAATTTGATATTGAATATAAGCCGATATATTTTCTATTCAGAGCCTTGTGATGAATATCAAATGTGATTTGGGTTTGTCGTGAATGGTGTCTTCACTAACACTGTTCTTGAACCCAGTTGAGAAAAGATTAAATCTTTTTACTTAGATTTAATGAAGTGTACCAATTAAATAATATTTAATTGAATTGATATTGATTTTTGGGTTTATCGTGAACAGTGTTTTAAATAAAACTCGTTCTTTAACCCGATAATTAATGGAATGTGATTTTGGGTTTATCGTGAACCGTGTTTTAAATGACACTGATTCTTTAACCCAGTTAAAGGTTAAAACTAAGTGGAGTTTTAATGAATCTTTAATTAGATTGAAAAGATCGAAAATGGAGTACCACCAGTTTTGCTCCAGGCGATGGTTAAATCTTTAATTAGATTTGAACGTGAAATGGTAATTGAATTTACCGATAACACCGTGGAGTTAGATATGAAGTATAACCAGTTTTACTTCATGGGATGAATAGGTTGGGATTGGGAAATTAAAACAAATGATTACTTCGGTAAGGTTCGCTAATCCCGACTAGTTTGAATTGATATTCAAAAATAGATTAAAGAATAAATTCAAGAAATTTGTCTTGGATAAAATTAATGGGAACCTTTCCCTATGAATGTGAAATTTAGAAACTAACTGTCGGTTAGCTAAGCAGAATGGTTTTCTGGATATTGATTTGATGTTGGTTTCGGCCTTCGGGGTTAATATTTAGGGAATTATTCTCTTGATTAATTTACGGTTAGTGACTGATGAATTGGAATGAGGCGTATGTTGTGTTTGTGTAACACTTATTTAAAATATACACGAGTTATTCGGAAAGACCGGGTTTATCCCATTCTGAATAACTGATATGACGATAAGTCTAAGATGAAGATGGTGGTCGAAGACCGGAAGTCTTCACGTTGTTTGGGTGATTACTGATGATCTTGATTGGGCTGTACACCCAAGAAGATGGAAACAGTTGGTGATCGTCCAGACGTACTTGGAGATCGATGGATATGCGGGGTACTAGGTGCCTCCGGTTTCGTTCAGACCCAGAACGGACTTGTAAATGGACTGTGTGTCTGACATTGGATTTTAGTCCGTGTGATTGATCTCTATTAAATATATATCTGTTTGGCGGCGGAGAATTTATTCTCTTGCTTAACGCCCTTCTCTGAGACGTACGAGCTCAGGGGTTATATATTGATGGATATCAAACGCATGGAGTGAATTGTCTGTGTGGCATGCCTAAGTGGCGATTGATCGAGGCTTCTGTTGAAAAGCAAAGTCTTGTGGTGATGATCAAAGCACGGCCTTTGTGGCGTACCTTTGTGTAACGTTTACTTCGCGAGTTTCACACCCGGTATGGACCAAAAACGGGAGACGGACCTCAGGGAGGACTTGCGTTTCTTTCTAGCTAGAAGTGGCGTCAGTGGTTTTACACGCCCTGACGAGTTTGACTTATGTGGTTGTTGCTGTTGCGAGGCGCCTCGGTTAGATCGGACGATCCGGGTCCGATGGAGCCATTCGTTGGCTCATTTACGCCCCAAAGGGCGGAGAGACGTATTGTTCAGGCATAATAATCCACATCGGTGGACCGGCCCTGACGATCCAAGGCCCACCTGAGTTTGGGTCCTGAGACATGGGCTAGATTGTCTCGAATCGGTTGAGGACTATCTTTTGCCTCGGTTCATAGATGGAAACCCAATTTCCAAATACGTGACATTTGCGGTTTTATTTGTAAACCTATATACGGTGACATAGTGGCATGGGACGCTCATGTCGCCTATGATTGATACTTATGATTTGAAGTTGTTTTATACACTATGCACTTAAAATAGTATTAAATGATTTGTTTTAAACGTATCAAGCATTCTTTGGCTGTTATAAGGGAAAACCCTATCCCCCGGCTTGCGTTGCATTGTGTGATAGGACCTGGGTCTTATAACAGCTTCATTTTTCTTTATTTAGCATTGCGCTGTTTGTTTTATGCACTGGTATTCTTGGGAGGAAACCCGTTCCGTGTTATACGGCGTGGTCCCTTGATTTACCTAACTTTGAAAATAAAGATAATAACTGTTTTCGTTCTCACACCAGTCACATGACTGACCTGGAGTTTATTGTTTTAACCTAAACTCTGGGTGCCCCTATTTTGACACGGGCAGCTAGTAGTTTTGGTTTTGCAGATTTGTATTCACAGGATCCTGGTTTACAGCTGGAATGATATCCGGAAAGCTTTGTATCTGTATATCTACTTCTAGTTGTGTATTGTATTATTTTCCGCTGCTATGTATTGAAATGTAATTTAAATCTCTGATATTTCTGTGTAATATTTATTCATTTATACTCTGTATATTCTTGTAATCTGATGCATTGTTGTAATATACAATGAAATGTTCTTTCGTCTGCGTTCTATTTTGTCGTGTTCTCAACGATAGGGCGTTTCGAACGGTCTGGGTCGGTTTAGCGACTGGTTCGGATCGAGCGAAATCCCTTTTCGTCACATTTGGTATCAGAGCTTTGGTTTACAAAGCTGAGAGAACAAGGCACATTAGAACCATACGAAAGAATTCATCAGATATTGGATTAGTAATATCCAATTAGAATGACTCGTTAGAGATAGGATCAGTAGTATCCTAGAACGAGTGTGAGGAGTATATTTTTCAAGTGAAAACAATTTTTGTTTTGAAAATCTAAATCAACTATTCGTATTTGATTATTTATTTCATATTGATTAGGACAGTCCAGTATATAAAGATTTTGCATATACGCCTTGCAAACGTGTATTTGAAATTTTAATATACTGGATAGATATAGAATTGCACTGTAGTCGTTCGGGGATAATTCTGATGATAGCGATCGCATCATCGGTATTTATGTTCGAGTGACGAAGGTGGGACGTCTATATATTTCCTATTGACTGGTGTGAGAACCAAAATTAGGTAGGGCTTATTGTTGTGATTTGGCATCAAAAACATGATTTTTGTATATGTATCAAAATTATGAATTTGAAACTCTAATTCACTAATTGATTGATGTTTGTGTTGTTTGTTTATTTGTTTGATAATTTTGAACCATTATGCCTAATTGAATCAAATATTGAATTGTATTGAAATTTGGTCGCATTTGCTTGCATATACATGTACTTACATTGAACAGGTCATAGCAAGGAGGCTAGAGCAGAGAATAAAATTTGTTTGCCCGACAAATAGGTACATGTTTACTACATAATTTACTGTTTTGTTTGGGTGATGATGATTTTATGAGCCTATGGGCTAGCCGCTTGGCTTTTTCTCTTTCTTTTCGAGATTAGAAGGACCGGGGAAGCTATTTGAGATTTCCCGATGCTCCCGGTGCAGGGGAGTTTATGGCGAAATTTTTCGAAAATTTAGGGTCTTAGCCAAAATTTTGAATTTTTTTGAAAATTCTCAGAAACTGAAAAGTTGGAGAATGGAAACCAGATCGAACGTAGAGTTGATTAATCAAACCACTTTCGACTTTGTTCCTTTTCGGGGACGAAAAGTTTTAAGTGGGTGAGATTGTAACAACCCGAAAATCTGGGCCAGTTTAAAATTTTAATTTTGGCAATTTTAGCGAATTTTGATTATTTAAAATGAATTATTTTAAATAATATCGACGGAAAAATTTATTTTGAATAGATTTGAACGTATATATTATATACGTCGCCGTTAGAATATAAATAATTATATATAATTATAAAAGGAATTGAAAATGGCGCGGTAGTTCGATAATTCGATTTCAAACTTCAATTGAATGTACCGGGTGCAAAACAATCCGGATTTTAGTGAAACCAAAAACATTAGGATCTAATTGGTAATATCTTTCCAACGAATCTGAAAAATCAAAATTTCATAGCGGGAATCAAAAGATATGTCCAGTTGAAAATTCTGAATAGTCGCTATGGAATTCACGCCCTTAAAAATGGACATTTTGCAAATGACCTCGGATTTCGACGAAACCACTTTTGTTGGGTCCGTGATGTTAATTTATTGCTAGATTCCAAATTTCATAATTTTTCGATTCAATATGTGAGCGTGGCAAAGGAAAACGCGTTTGACCAGTTTCAGTTGATTTTAATCGACTGGAAAATGGCCATTTTTCTAGCGGTCTCAGAATTCGATGAAACTAGTTTTGTTAGGACCGTATCGTCAATATGAAGCTAGAAAATATTTTTCTGGAATTTTTCTAGTTAGTATGTGACCCCGGTAATTTGAAATGTACGTTTAAAATTCAATATAGTGATTTAAATGTATATTTAACGGAAACTGATTCAAACAGTCGAATCAGCCTACAATACATATCCCATTGTGTTTGGAATGGGGGTAAAACGCTAGGGACGACAGGCGGTGGGCCTCGTTTAGAGGTCGTATGTGAAAGTCAACTTTTTGCAAAATAAAATAATTAAATTAATTAAAAAAATTAAATCTCTCCCTTTACCTTCAGCCCCCCCCCCTCTTTTATTTCAAAATCGATTTTCACAGAGAGAAAAAAAAAACAAAGCATCGAACGAAGGAGGCGGAGCTTTGCTCCACCGACCGTCGCACGCCCCAAGGCAGGCAGCCACCGCCGCCTAGCCTAGAGCCACCTCCTCCCCTTCCCTTCCACGACACCGACGCGAGACCCCCCCCCATCCACAGACGCAACCGAACACCCCCCCAGCAGTGCCTCGACCTCCTCCTCCCCCTTTCTAACCAGATCGAGCCCCCCCTGAAGCCGCGACCGCCCAATCACCTCCGCCTGCTCCTCCTCCTGCCGCCGAGCCTGGCCATCACCCCCCCCCCCCCATCGCTGGTATGTTTTTATTTTTATTTTATTTTCTTATTTTGTTTTATTTTATTTTATTTTCATTAAAATACAGATAAAAGAAAAAAACAATGTAAGCTCCTATTTTTACTTATTTAATTATTATTATAGTAAAACTGATTTTTATTTTAAAATAAAAGGGTTAGGCCTTTAAAATAAATAATAAAAAAGAGAGTAGAAGTATAAAGATATAATTTTTATATCGTAGGAAGTATAAAGATATAATTTTTATATCGTAGGAAGTATAAAGATATAATTTTTATATAAGGAAGATAATCAAAATATGATTTTTATATTTTTAAAGTATTAAAAATATAATCTTTACTATATAGAAGATGTAAAAATATGATTTTTACTTCGAGGAAAATATAATTTTTATATTATAGAAAGGCAAATCTATATTTTTTAAAAGGCGAAATCTTTATTTTTGAAAAGGCGAAATCTTTATATGAAGAATGGCGTGATAGAAAAAAAAATATAATCTTTACTATATGAACATCGATGTGAAAATAGAATTTTTATCTATATAGTAGCGGCGAGAAAATGGAATTTTTATCCATATAGCGAGGTAGTAAAATTCGATTTTTATATATTGAACATCGAAGTAAAAATGTGATTTTTATATATTGAACATCGAAGTAAAAATTCGATTTTTATATATTGAATGACGAAGTAAAAATTCGATTTTTATATATGTAGTGGCTACGGGCGAAGAAAGTGATAAGAGGCGAGAACAGTGAAGATTTCCTGCCTTAGAAGTGCCGTGGAGTTAGGATAGCTAAAAGTGAGAACTTCTCACCTTTCAATTTCTTTTCTAGTTATATACATATATATATACTAGGATGCAGACGGTGTTTAGTAGCACCCGACACCCGTCATCCACAGACCATGGATGGCTAGTTTGTTTAATTGTTTGGTTGTGTAGTTGGTTAGATTATTTGGTTTGAATTGAATTGTGTGGTGAAATGAAATTGATTTGATTGATGTGTGAATGGCGTGGGCCTTCACTAGACCGGGGATAAGGCTAGGCCTTGTCCCGTTTCTAGTATCGTGCCGTTATGCCGCCGAAATTTTCTAAAATAAGTTAGAAAATAAAAATACCATTTTATTTAAAGAATGAACTGAATAGAAATTCATATGTTAAAATAAAATGTTTTATCGTTAAAAATATAATTTTTAACGTGAATATGAATATAGTGAATGTGAATAAATAAATATTCATTTACAAACCGGACGGTTTGTTTATGTACACCGATTTGACTGACATTGATTGGGACGGTAAATTTTACACATCGCCCAACTGCACAACTAAAATCTGTGCTTGATTGTTTGAAACCCCACACGGGTGTTGGGATGAAATTTGAAGTTCACACATCCTGATTGATTAAATATGTCGATCGATTGATTGACAGGTTGTTATAAGCGTTAGATATCTATATTTGATGCTTATACAGTGTAGTGCACTTTGGTTGATGGTTGATTATTTTTCAATGCTATTATATGTGTGTAATGTATGAAAATCCATATAATTAACATTATATGGTGATTGATTGGGCCTCATTCCAATTTAGAAAATAAAGAATAATATAAAATAAAGGTTCATGTGTTGACAGTACTCATCCATTGAGATTGGTCATGTGTTGAACGAAATATTTTAGTAATAAAATTTACATCTTTATCAATATAAAATAAAGATTCATGTGTTGACAGTACTCATCCATTGAGATTGGTCATGTGTTGAACGAAATATTTTAGTAATAAAATTTACATCTTTATCAATATAAAATAAAGGTTCATGTGTTGACAGTACTCATCCATTGAGATTGGTCATGTGTTGAACGAAATATTTTAGTAATAAAATTTACATCTTTATCAATATAAAATAAAGGTTCATGTGTTGACAGTACTCATCCATTGAGATTGGTCATGTGTTGAACGAAATATTTTGATAATAACAACTATTTTGAAAAAGAAATATTTGAAATAGAATATTTGAAAATAGAAATTTATGAAGCCGTGTTGATTAGATTGACGCCATTTTGACGTGAACGATATTTATATCGATTTTATTCATTTTGAAATGAATTGAGAACGATTTCGAAATGAATTGAATTGAAAACGATTTCGAAATGAATTGAATAGAAAACCAATTTGAATTGAATTGAATTCAAATTGAATTGAAATTGAATTGAATAGAAATGAATTTTAAAACGAATTTATAAAGAAGAATTCAATTTTGCTTTGGATTGAAATGGAAGTTGAAATTGTTTTTGAAACGAATTTAAAACTATCTATATAATTCATTTTAAATAGAAATCGACGAAATATATATTATATATATAATATAATGGCCTGAATAGAACGCGCCGCGCCGCGGTAGTTCGTGAATTTCGACCATTTATTTCAAACGGACATTACGGGAGATCCGACCGTCGGATTCTCCTAAAACCGGAACCGTTGGGTTCGTATCGAAAAGAGCTTTCTAACGAATATTAGAAATTTGAAATCTAACGGTTGGATTTGGAATTATGTCCAAATCAAATTTGAAAAAGGTCGCTGTAAGTGCAGTTCGATAGCCGTTGATGGAAATCGACTGTACGGGCCTTGATAAAATTATTAAAAATAGTAATAATTTGTGTAAAATCATAAGAAATGATTTGGGAAAAATTGGGATGAAAAACTCCATATTTGAAAAGATAAAAATAGATTTTTATCGAAATGAACTAGTTTTGAACTAGAATTATAATTCTATTTATTTTTAAATAAACAAATTGAATTAGAAAATGGTTTTAAAAATAACCATAATTTCCAATGATTGCATTGGAGTGGATTTGAATCGAAATTGTCTTCGGAATATTTCGATGTGGGAATTCGTGATTATACAGATGTTGTTATGGAAATTTGAAAGATATATATTTATATCGTTATTTCCAATACGACATTTGTTAATTGTAGAAATTTGATATTGAATATAAGCCGATATATTTTCTATTCAGAGCCTTGTATTGAATATCAAATGTGATTTGGGTCTGTCGTGAATGGTGTCTTCACTAACACTGTTCTTGAACCCAGTTGAGAAAAGATTAAATCTTTTTACTTAGATGTAATGAAGTGTACCAATTAAATAATATTTAATTGAATTGATATTGATTTTTGGGTTTATCGTGAACAGTGTTTTAAATAACACTCGTTCTTTAACCCGATAATTAATGGAATGTGATTTTGGGTTTATCGTGAACCGTGTTTTAAATGACACTGATTCTTTAACCCAGTTAAAGGTTAAAACTAAGTGGAGTTTTAATGAATCTTTAATTAGATTGAAAAGATCGAAAATGGAGTACCACCAGTTTTGCTCCAGGCGATAGTTAAATCTTTAATTAGATTTGAACGTGAAATGGTAATTGAATTTACCGATAACACCGTGGAGTTAGATATGAAGTATAACCAATTTTGCTTCATGGGATGAATAGGTTGGGATTGGGAAATTAAAATAAATGATTACTTCGGTAAGGTTCGCTAATCCCGACTAGTTTGAATTGATATTCAAAAATAGATTAAAGAATAAATTCAAGAAATTTGTCTTGGATAAAATTAATGGGAACCTTTCCCTATGAATGTGAAATTTAGAAACTAACTGTCGGTTAGCTAAGCAGAATGGTTTTATGGATATTGATCTGATGTTGGTTTCGGCCTTCGGGGTTAATATTTGGGGAATTATTCTCTTGATTAATTTACGGTTAGTGACTGATGAATTAGAATGAGGCGTATGTTGTGTTTGTGTAACACTTATTTAAAATATACGCGAGTTATTCGGAAAGACCGGGTTTATCCCATTCAGAATAACTGATACGACGATAAGTCGAAGATGAAGACGGTGGTCGAAGACCGGAAGTCTTCACGTTGTTTGGGTGATTACTGATGATCTTGATTGGGTTGTACACCCAAGAAGATGGAAACAGTTGGTGATCGTCCAGACGTACTTGGAGATCGATGGATATGCGGGGTACTAGGTGCCTCCGGTTTCGTTCAGACCCAGAACGGACTTGTAAATGGACTGTGTGTCTGACATTGGATTTTAGTCCGTGTGATTGATCTCTATTAAATATATATCTGTTTGGCGGCGGAGAATTTATTCTCTTGCTTAACGCCCTTCTCTGAGACGTACGAGCTCAGGGGTTATATATTGATGGATATCAAACGCATGGAGTGAATTGCCTGTGTGGCATGCCTAAGTGGCGATTGATCGAGGCTTCTGTTGAAAAGCAAAGTCTTGTGGTGATGATCAAAGCACGGCCTTTGTGGCGTAGCTTTGTGTAACGTTTACTTCGCGAGTTTCACACCCGGTATGGACCAAAAACGGGAGACGGACCTCAGGGAGGACTTGCGTTTCTTTCTAGCTAGAAGTGGCGTCAGTGGTTTTACACGCCCTGACGAGTTTGACTTATGTGGTTGTTGCTGTTGCGAGGCGCCTCGGTTAGATCGGACGATCCGGGTCCGATGGAGCCATTCGTTGGCTCATTTACGCCCCAAAGGGCGGAGAGACGTATTGTTCAGGCATAATAATCCACATCGGTGGACCGGCCCTGACGATCCAAGGCCCACCTGAGTCTGGGTCCTGAGACATGGGCTAGATTGTCTCGAATCGGTTGAGGACTATCTTTTGCCTCGGTTCATAGATGGAAACCCAATTTCCAAATACGTGACATTTGCGGTTTTATTTGTAAACCTATATATGGTGACATAGTGGCATGGGACGCTCATGTCGCCTATGATTGATACTTATGATTTGAAGTTGTTTTATACACTATGCACTTACAATAGTATCAAATGATTTGTTTTAAACGTATCAAGCATTCTTTGGCTGTTATAAGGGAAAACCCTATCCCCCGGCTTGCGTTGCATTGTGTGATAGGACCTGGGTCTTATAACAGCTTCATTTTTCTTTATTTAGCATTGCGCTGTTTGTTTTATGCACTGGTATTCTTGGGAGGAAACCCGTTCCGTGTTATACGGCGTGGTCCCTTGATTTACCTAACTTTGAAAATAAAGATAATAACTGTTTTCGTTCTCACACCAGTCACATGACTGACCTGGAGTTTATTATTTTAACCTAAACTCTGGGTGCCCCTATTTTGACACGGACAGCTAGTAGTTTTGGTTTTGCAGATTTATATTCACAGGATCCTGGTTTACAGCTGGAATGATATCCGGAAAGCTTTGTATCCGTATATCTACTTCTAGTTGTGTATTGTATTATTTTCCGCTGCTATGTATTTAAATGTAATTTAAATCTCTGATATTTCTGTGTAATATTTATTCATTTATACTCTGTATATTCTTGTAATCTGATGCATTGTTGTAATATACAATGAAATGTTCTTTCGTCTGCGTTCTATTTTGTCGTGTTCTCAACGATAGGGCGTTTCGAACGGTCTGGGTCGGTTTAGCGATTGGTTCGGATCGAGCGAAATCCCTTTTCGTCACAGTTGTCCATAAATATGTGTGTAATATTTTACCTAGTATATCCATTATAAGAACAGGGAGCTTTGGTATAAAGAATCTTAATCTTGAATTTGTTGAATGACTAGTTACGATTTCTTTTCCTTTTCGAGGACGAAAAGTTTTAAAGGGGGTGAATGTAATGATCCAGAATTTTGAACCAATTTGAAATTGGAATTTTTAATACTTAATTTGAATTTTCTGAACATAAAATAAATTTGAGAACATTTAATAATTTTGATAGGTTAAACAATAGGTTTTATTTGAATTATAACATTTATAAATGGAAATGATTATTAATAAGTTTGGATTTACTGATATTATTTGTCGTTCGATCGGATTTATCAAAAGATAACATAAATTAATAGCATTAGTATTATATGTTGTTCTTTGTTTTCATAACGTTTAAGGTAAATGCTACCAAAAACACATTCCTTCTCCTTTTTACAAGTGTTAAGGCACTTGTAATTTTGTATGCAACATTCCATGCATAAAATACACATGTCCTATGATGTGTCACTCTCTCCTTACTCCTCTTTTCCTATAAATACCACCCTTTCCTTCCACTTTTTCATTCATTCTCACTTCTTTTCTTTCCACCTTCTTCTTAAAGCTTATGGCCATGGTTTCCATGGCATAAGTCTTCCTCTTCTCCACCACCACATTGCCAAAGTTTGTCATTCTCCTCCTCCTCTTATAATATAAAGAGAGATTAGTGTATATTATATTATATATATTTTGGTGAAGAAGACGTTGCACTGAAATACTGTCCGATGGTTCGCTTAGCTAGGCTCGCCTACCGTGAAAATTTGAAAAGCTGTTAGGTGAGAACTCTTTAACCACGGTTTATATATTTAATTAGTAGCTAGACTAATTTAAATATAGTGATGAATTATTATTGGTTAATGATGATTGATATTTGTTGTAACGGATGATGGATGCGAAGTTTAGAACACACACTATTAAGCGTTAGTGTTATTACGCTTGTGCACAATTATGATATATTGAATCATGTTGATAATGGTTGCTATGGATGTTTAAATGTTGTTGATATAGTTTTGCACACACTATGACACAACAATTATGGTATCACATTGGTGATCGACAAATCTCCTTCATAATTAAAAGCAATATCATTATTGAAATTGAAGATTAATAATTGGAAAAGACCATATGTATGAATTCATATATATTGGTAAAGTTCTTTAAATGAATAAATAAATACCGGAATATTCTAGGATGACAGAGAGAATAGTGTCTAGGCTTGGGTTTGGAAATGAAGTTTCCTGCTCTCCCTGGTTATCCCTAACTGATCCGACGAGTGGGAAGGTTAATTTGAAGTTATTTGAATTTAGAAATGAATTGGAATTTATGAAAGTTGAATTTTAGATCCAAAATAATTTGGAAAGTAAATTTAAATGATTTTAAAAGAGTTATATAAGGATATAATTGTAACACCCCACATCCGTTAGTGTCACTCACAAAGGGAATGCACTAAGTTCTGTGGAGCATTTAGGGTAAAAGATGCAGATAAATTACAAGACAGACAGAAATTAAACAACGGAAGATAAAACTTTGCTTTATTGATAAAATAATTTGTACAATGATTTCTTTACAATATCAGAGTATCATCTGTCTTACAAAATAAAGAAGCATAAAACAACATTTATATTCCCCAATTTTTGCATGAGCCAGCCATAGCATCTGATAAGAGAATCCAAGCAGACTTCGATAAATCTTCAAGCTGGGAAAGAGTGACAGTCCAACTTAACCTGAGCTATACTACTCCCTCCTCTACTACCTGGGGGGGGGGGGGAAACGGAAGAAAAGAAGACGAAAGAAAAACAGAGTCAGACATAAAGCCTGAGTAAGTTCAGTAACTTCTAGCATGTGAACATGGAAAACAAAACGACATGAATTAACTGAATACAAGATTACACCATGACGATAGGGTCAACAAGATTGGACAAGGTAATCACAAGATATGCTAAGATAAGATAAACTGGATACGCTCTAATACTTTCGCCGCTTCGCTCTAATACTTCGCCGCTTCGCTATTTCCTTGTTATACTGATTTCTATATCTCTGCACCACCTACCTAGTGTCCCAACTAGTAATGATAACGTGATCCCAATCCCTGTATTTTCCATTGCCTTCCGGCATACATTCATTATTTATTACCTAGATCAAATCTAGGGTTTCTGTCAAATGCTTTCTAGATTTAACTAGAGTTTACGCTATCTGCTGAACGCTTCTCGGATTTATGCCACCTAGTCCAACTAGGGATTACGCTACCTGTCGAACGATGCCCCCAAGTCTAGGACACACTACCTAGAGTGGTATATGTTCCTATACTTCCCCACGCATGTATCGCGAATCGTTATCGCTTGTCTAGATGCACATGTCCTGTAATGTGCGGTCCGAGTCCTGTGACAGGGCAAATCAAGGAATACAGAACTCGGTCGGGAGCTTTCAGATATCTACCGATGCAGATGCTAAGGTCTGTTTTTATTCCAGTGGCTATGGTCCCACTTGACCCCTCCCTCAACTAATGAAAGGCACCCTTTGTAAAATGAGAACTATACGCCGGCCCCCGGTGCCCCACTATCCTATGGCCATCCTCACCCATAACTAGATAGCAATTATGGTCTTTTGGAGTTCTCCGCCTTTCCGCTTCACGTATCTCGACTGACTCAAGATGGATGGTAGACGACGAGTTGCTATCACAGGGCTACCGTCTTCTCGCCGAATCACGCTGGTCCATCCTAGTCTTTAGGTTGCCACATATATATATTGCAACCAAGGCATACCCTCGGTTCTTCTAACGCAGACCTTAACCTCTGTGAGCCCAGGATGATCATCTGCAGCCTCACAGAGGGATACCAAGAGTACCCTCACGTCCCCTCGAAGCCTCGGGCTTCGTAACCCAATTTGTTGGAGCCTTCTTAAAACCATATGGATGTCCGCTCCTTCGTGTTATACTAAGAATTACTACTTAGTTCTACTAACTAAGGTTTACCACTTAGTTTCCAAATTCCTTGTTTTCTTAACTAAGTTTTACTACTTAGTCCCTTTTTCAACTGAGGTTTACTATTTAGTTTTCTTTCTCGCCAGGTTGGGTTGGTTAAGTGTCTTTTAGTCGATTGAAGCTATCTTAACCCTCTTCCCTTATCCTATTACACTGGTTAAGTGTTATCCCTTTATGCTTTTTACTTAACCGTATTCATTTATCATATTCTGATGGTTAAGCATTCAAGTTTACTTAACCCTATGGTCTAGTCCAGCTAACATATTAATTTGGCTAAGTGTATTACTTAACCCCAACCTCTAGTCTAATTAACATGTTAAATTGGCTAAGTGTATTAACTTTACTTAACCCCACCTTCTAGTCTAGTCAACATGTTAATTTGGCTAAGTATTCCCATGGACTTAACCCTCCCATTCTAGCTTTAACTGTGCTAAGTTGGTTAAGTGTTCCTTAACCTTCCCATTCTAGCTTTAATTAATAAATTAAAGCCGCAACCTCTCACATTAGACACATATTGCTGCGGTTACTGGATGTGCCGGTCGGTTCCGGGCAGGTTTACACCGCAACTCAGTCTAACCTCGGGTTAGGCATATTCATGCTTTCTAAGTTCAAAGGGTTTTTGATTAATTTCCAAATCTGGTTTTGAAAACAACCATCCCGTCCTTCGGATCAGTTAGGGATAGCCAGGGAGGGCAGGAAACTTGTATTTTCCAAACCCAAGCCTAGACACTATCCTCTCTGTCACCCTAGAACCTTCTGGTCTATGTGTTATAAAAAGGGGTGTTATCAAAATACTTTTCTTTTGTTTATAAATTGTTAACAATTTATTTCAAAAGCCCATTTCCCCTTTTTAGACAAATTTGGCCTATATTTATTTGTCAAGCCTACTAGTATACTTATATTCTAGGCCCAAGTCCTAACCCAACATGCAGTTTAGGCCATTTCCTATTTCATTGCCGAAACTAGATTAAATATCCTAGTTTATAATTTATGGCCAAAATTTAACCAAGTTACATATTTTGTGGTAAATGAACAATTTAACATTTATGACGAATTCTATAAGTAAATTACTCCTAATTTACTGATTTCATTACTACTCTTTTAATGTACATTGTCACATTTATTATTATGGCCCATTCTCTCTTATTTATCATATTTATACTTTTTGGTATGTAAATTATACCAAGTTTAGTGTCGCTAACCATAATTTATTCTAAACATGACAATTGCTCACAATTATGAATAAATTCAAAATTGTGCTAATATACTTATTCCAAATCAACCTTAATTAACCCAATCTTGGTTTAACATCCTAATTCACAATTTATGGCAAAACTAGAATTATTTTTCTAGTTTACATTTTATGCCTAAAATTTAGCTTACTTTCTAACGCTAAATTTAATATGTCAAAATCACATATTCCCTAATCCATGTCAAATTTCCCCGTTTTCATTTTAATATGCATGTCATAATACATATTCCAAATTATGCCGATTTCCAAGTTTACAACTACGTTCATATTCATTTCCATGTTTTTCCCCAAATCGCATTCCCACCGTTCGAATAATCGTGATTCAACCTAGATTATAAATAAATCTAGATTCGTAGATAAAAAAGGGAATGAATCAAAATGACAAGAAGGAATAATTGGCATAAAAAGGTTTGGATAACAATGTAGGTTCAAGAATATGGGTAGACCTAACTAAATAGGTAAATTCCCACTGTCTTAAAACCAAAGAATGGGCAAAATAGGTTCAAGAACGTGGGTAGACCTAACTTAATAGGTAAATTCCCACTGTCTTAAAACCAAAGAAAAACCAAGGAACAGGTAGAATAAATAATTGGGTTTAGACCCAACTTCTCAATCACAAAAGCAATATTTTCCTAATCATAAATCATGGGTGTCAAAATCACAGTTGTCCTCATTATGTCATAAGTAATAGTTTATGTCCAAATCAAAGGTATAGGCCTAGTCAAGGAAATAATCCTTGTAGTCACAGTCACAGTCATAGGAAATGTCCATAGTCATATGCGATGTTCATAGTCCAAAAGGGAAAATAATTCCCATAGTCATAAGTCATTGTCATAGGCAATGTTTATATGTCCCAAAATCAAAGGCTTATGTCATAGTCCAAAGGCATATGCTTTCAAAGGCCACAGTTCTATAGTCATAGTCACGGTTACAGTCTTATTTGTCCTCGAATCATAACAGTTCTTAATTCAGTCCAAGAGTATAAACACAGATTCGAAGAGAGAGAGAGAGATTTGGCATATTCCTTTAATTTCATGTCACAAATAAAACAAAATATTCAGATCTAGAAATAACCAACTTACAGAAAATAGATCTAGAAAAGAAGGAAAGCATGGCTATGATTCGTGCGTCGTTGCTTGAAACTTGTTTGAGCTAGCCTTTGAATTCTTCACTTGAAACTTTGATTTGAATCCCTCCTTAAAAGTCTTTTAGCAGCATCTCCTCGTCTTGAATCATATTTTATTTTATTTATTTAAGAAAATTTAGAGGAGGGGAAGAAGCCATGAATCTTAGTAGCATAAGGATAGAAGAGAATTGGTGCAAAGAGAATGAAGACTAGGGCTGTTTATATAGCTGCTCAAGACCTTATCGTACACGCAGCGCTGAGTCAGCGTTGAACCTAGTTAAGAAAATAGTCCAGGTACGTAGATGAATCTAGCCAAACCTTATCATGCACGCAGTGCTGAGTCAGCATTGGGTCCCATAAGCTATTTTGGCGTAAAAGTTTGATTTTCAAACTTTTGAATTTCTGGAATTTATTTAACTGTTTTATTCACATGAAATATTCTTATATGTATACAATTCCTCTAACGACCATTTTACGCGTATATATATACGCACAACTTTCATTTTATTTTCAAAATTCAAATGATGTTGCCATATTTCATTGACTGTAGCCTTATCTTGAATTTTATCTTTCGTATACATATATTTTTGTATATATATATATATATATTTATATTTCTCATATGTATATATATATATATATATATATTTTCTTTATTTCCTTATACGTACGTTCTTATCCTTTCAAATTTTGAATTTGTATACGTACATATATTTGCATGTTTAGTTGGCCCTCTCTAAAACAATGATAAAAAATTATGCCGCCGCCGGGGTTCGAACCCCCGACCTCCATGCTACCAATCCAATGTCTTAACCAACTGAGCTACAGAGGCTTTTGTTAATAAGTCTTAGAACAATAATAATTATTCTTCTCTCCTTACCTCTTTTTTTCACGTTAGTTACAATACTTAAATTAAACAACTGCATGGATCTTTTTCTTTTAATTTTTCTTTTAAAAATTAATTATACTTTAATTTGAGAAACTTAATGTCACAGAATTACGGGGTGTTACAATAATGGTTTTCTAAGATATTTTGAAGTATCATAGAATAATGGTTATTATGGTCAAAATAGAGCTTGTCGCATAACGGCAATTTACGTATTTTAGATGCAAACTTTAAACGCTTATAACTTTTGCAATCTAAATCAGATTTCCATAAAATGTAAAACGTATGATTTCCATTAACAAGAAATTTCAAATGAGTGAAATTAGATTTTAAATTCAAGTTATAATTTTCAAGTTATGTTTGAAACCGTTTTGGAAAAGATCGATGTAAGAACAATTGCTGACCATAACTATAAACAACTACTTTTAAATGTTTTAAAAATATGGAATTTTTTTGTAAAATAATAATAAATTATGTAAAAGTGTTTTGAATTGTAAATTTTAAGTTTTGGCTAAGATAAACGATGTTTTCATCAAAGTATTTAAGATAACTATTTTGTAACGCTTTTGTAACACTTTTGAAGCACTATTGTAATGCTTTCTTTGAAAACAACCTATTTTAAAGTATTTAAACCGCGAAATGTTTTCCGAACTATAAGTAATCATTTGTAAATGATTTTTTGAATGTTTTCAAAGGTTTAAAAGTATTGAAAATAATTTGTTTAGAATTTAAATTGATTTATTTAATAATTAAATGTGTTTTTTTCAATTTTAAATAATTGGATATGGTTGGAGATAAATATTCGGATGTTTGATATTAATCCGGTAGATGATGATTCTTACTATTTGAGGAATTTAAAAGGTAGTTCACCATTATTCCACTAATAGTGTGAGTTGGATATCGAGATTAATATTAAGTATATGTTGATGGTATTTCTATCTAGATCAAATGTCAAAGAGTTGGATAAATCTTTTAATTAAGATACAAGTTTCCTAAGTTGACTGGGATAAGTTGGATAGAAATAATCTTCAGATATTTGATATAAAATTCTGTGGTGTAAATGTATACTATTTGAGGAATTTGGAGGATATTATTATATCGTTATTCCACTTATAGTGTTCGTTGATTATGAGAATTGATATCGAATATAAGTAGATACAATTTTTGTGTAACTTATGTTCAATATCAATTGATTTGGGTTTTGTCGTGAATCATATCTTCAATAATATCATTCTTGAAACCCCATGAGATTGAGTTATGGAAATTATATCGTAATTTGAGGATTTAATCAGATCTTTGATGTAATAACCCGGAAAATCTAGGCCAGTTTAAAATTTTTATTTTGGCAATTTTAATGAATTTTGAATATTTAAAATAGATTATTTTAAATAATATCGACGAGAAATTATTTTGAAGATATTTAGAACATATATATTATACGCGTCGTCGTTAGAATATAAATATTTATATATAATTATAAATAGAATTGAAAATGGCGCGGTAGTTCGATAATTCGATTTCAAACTTCAATTGAACGTACCGGGTGCAAAACAAACCGGATTTTAGTGAAACCAAAAACATTAGGATCTAATTGATGATATCTTTCCAATGAATCTGAAAAATCGAAATTTCATAGCGGGAATCAAAAGATATGTCCAGTTGAAAATTCTGAATAGTCGCTATGGAATTCAGGCCCTTAAAAATGGAAATTTTGCAAACGACCTCGGATTTCGACGAAACCACTTTTGTTGGATCCGCAGTGTCAAATTATTGCTAGGTTTCAAATTTCATAATTTTTGGAATCAATATGTGAGCGTGGCAAAGGAAAATATTTTCAGTTGATTTTAATCGACTGGAAATTGGCCATTTTTCAAACGGTCTCAGAATTCGTCGAAACTAGTTTTGTTAGGACCGTATCGTCCATACGAAGCTAGAAAATATTTTTGTGGAATTTTTCGGATCAGTATGTGGCCCCGGTAAATTGAAATGTACGTTTAAAATTCAATATAATGATTTAAATGTAAATTGGTCGAAAACTGATTGAAACGATCGAATTGTCCTACGTGGCATATCCCATTGTGTTCGGAATGGGGGTAATTAGCTAGGGGCGACAGTCGGAGGGCTTGATTTCGAGTTCAAACGGAAAGTCAACTATAAGACGAATTAAATAATTAAATAAAATAATAATAAAAAAATATCCCTTCTCCTACATCGTCTCTAGCCCCCCCGTATCATTTCAGATCTGAAATAGAAAAAAAAAGGAAAAAAAAGAAGGATGACGCGCGCCCTAGCCTCCTCCACCGACGAACGCGCCTCCACCCACATCCGTCCATCCTCCGCCGCCATCTCCTTCTGCCTCACCTCCTCCTCGACTGCGAAACCAAGCCCCAAACCATCCCCCGACGCCCATCGCTCCACCGTGCCCTCTCCCCTCAGCAGCAGAAGATGCCGCCCAGCCTGCGCCTCCTCCTCAGCTCGCCACCTGACCTCCCTCCGCCTCAGATCGAACTCCCGTCGTGCGCCCCAACCTCCGACAACTCTCCTCCCTCCTTGAACGTACACTGTAAGTTTTAGTTATATTTTGTTATTTGTTTATTTTAATTTATTCAATATAGTTATTTTAAAATTAAAGATAAGTTTTTATATGGAAAATCTCATGATGAATTTGAGTTTTTATCATATGTGAAAGGAGTAATTTTTATTTTATAAAAATATAATCTTTATATTAAAAAAAAATAAAAAATCTAAAGGTTGGATTTTTAATTATGCAAAGAAATAATTTTTACAAAGGTAAAAGATTAGATCTTTAGGTTAGAATAATAAAAATATAATCTTTTATATTGTAAAAATATAAAAATATAATTTTTATATTTTATAGATAGTAAAAATGTCATCTTTATATATGTAGCAAAAATAAAAATGTGATTTCTATAGTGATGACATTGAAAAGGTAAAATCTTTATAGTTGAAAAGGCGAAATCTTTATATGAAGAATAGCGGGATAAAAATAGAATTTTTATCTATATAACATCATAATAAAAATTCGATTTTTATATATTGAATAGCATAATAAAAATTCGATTTTTATATATTGAATAGCATAGTAAAAATTTGATTTTTATATATTGAATAGCATAGTAAAAATTCGATTTTTATATATTGAATAGCAAAGTAAAAATTCGATTTTTATATATTGAATAGCATAGTAAAAATTCGATTTTTATATATTGAATAGCATAATAAAAAATTCGATTTTCATATATTGAATAGCAAAGTAAAAATTCGATTTTTACATATGTAGAGAATACGGGCAACGAAGATGACAAAAAGGCGAGAACGTTGAAGATTTCCTGCATTGGAAGTGCCGTGAAGTTGGATAGCTATATATGAGAATTTCTCACCTTTCAATTTCTTTTTCTAGTTATATATATATACTAGGATGCAGACGGTGCTTAGTAGCACCCGACACAATCGTCCACAGACCATGGACTTGTTTGTTTGATTGCAAAAATAAGTTAGATTATTTGATTGAAATAGAATTGTTTGGTGAAATGAATGGATTTGATTGATGTGTGAATGGCGTGGGCCTTCACTAGACCGGGGATTAGGCTTAGTCCCGTTTCTAGTATCGTGCCGTTATGCCGCCGAAATTTTCTAAAATATGTTAGAAAAATAAAAATATCATTTTATTTAAAGAATGAACTGAATAGAAATTCATATGTTGAAATAAAATGTTTTATCGTTAAAAATATAATTTTTAACGTGAAGTGAATAAAATAAAATATTCATTTACAAACCGGACGGTTTGTTTATATACACATATTTGAAGGACATTGATTGGGACGATAAATTTTACACATCGCCCAACTGCACAAATAAAATATGTGTTTGATTGTTTGAAACCCCACACGGGTGTTGGGATGAAATTTGAAGTTCACTCATCCTGATTGATTAAATATGTCGATCGATTGATTGACAGGCTGTTATAAGCGTTAGATATCTATATTTGATGCTTATACAGTGTAGTGCACTTTGGTTGATGGTAGATTATTTTTCAATGCTATTATATACATGTGATGTATGAAAATCCATATAATTAATATTATATGGTGATTGATTGGGCCTCATTCCAATTTAGAAGATAAAGAATATTATAAAATAAAGGTTCATGTGTTGACTGTACTCATCCGTTGAGATTAGTCATGTGTTGAACGAAATATTTTAACAATAAAATTTATATCTTTATCAATATAAAATAAAGGTTCATGTGTTGACTGTACTCATCCGTTGAGATTAGTCATGTGTTGAACGAAATATTTTAACAATAAAATTTATATCTTTATCAATATAAAATAAAGGTTCATGTGTTGACTGTACTCATCCGTTGAGATTAGTCATGTGTTGAACGAAATAAATTTAACAAAAATAGTCATACGTGGACAATACTCATTCGTTGAGATTAGTCGTGTGTTGACAAAAATAAATATTCATTTGTTGAATAGAATAAAGGAATATGTGAAGCCGTGTTGATTAGAGATGCGCCATTTTGACGTGGACGATGTTTATATCGATTTTATTCATTTTGAATTGAATATAAAATGATTTCGAAATGAATTGAATTGAAAACGATTTCGAAATGAATTGAATTGAAAATGATTTCGAAATGAATTGAATTGAAAACGATTTCGAAATGAATTGAATTGAAAACGATTTCGAAATGAATTGAATTGAAAAAGATTTCGAAATGAATTGAATTGAAAACGATTTCGAAATGAATTGAATAGAAAATGAATTTGATTTGATTTGAATATATAACGAATTTGAATCGAATAGAAAACCAATTTGTATTGAATCGAATAGAAAACCAATTTGTATTGAATCGAATAGAAAACCAATTTGAATTGAATCGAATAGAAAACCAATTTGAATTGAATCGAATAGAAAACCAATTTGAATTGAATCGATTAGAAAACCAATTTGAATTGAATCGAATAGAAAACCAATTTGAATTGAATCGAATAGAAAACCAATTTGAATTGAATCGATTAGAAAACCAATTTGAATTGAATCGGTTAGAAAACCAATTTGAATTTAATCGAATAGAAAACGACTTTGGAATTGAATTGAATTGAAAACGAATTCAAATTGAATTGAAAGCGAATTGAAACGAATTCAAATTGAATTGAAAGCGAATTGAAATGAATTCAAATTGAATTGAAATTTGAATTGAATAGAAATGAATTTTAAAACGAATTTATAAAGAAGAATTCAATTTTGATTTGAATTGAAATGGAAGTTGAAATCGTTTCGAAAACGAACTTAAAAACAATTTATATAATTCGTTTTAAATAGAAATCGACGAAATGTATTATATATATAATATAATGGCCTGAATAGAACGCGCCGCGCCGCGGCAGTTCGTGAATTTCGACCATTTATTTCAAACGGACATTACGGGAGATCCGACCGTCGGATTCTCCTAAAACCGGAACCGTTGGGTTCGTATCGAAAAGAGCTTTCTAACGAATATTAGAAATTTGAAATCTAACGGTTGGATTTGGGGATACGTCCAAATCAAATTCGAAAAAGGTCGCTGTAAGTGCAGTTCGATGGCCGTTGATGGAAATCGACTGTACGTGCCTTGATAAAATTATTAAAAATAGTAATAATTTGTGAAAAATCATAAGAAATGATTAGGGAAAATTTGGGATGAAGAACTCCATATTTATAAAGATAAAAATAGATTTTTATCGAAATGAACTAGTTTTGAACTAAATTTAAAACCCAATTATTTTTAAATAAATGAATTAGATTTAAAAAGGGGTTTTTAAATAATCGGAATTTATAATATATTTGATTGGATTTGAAATGGGTTTATCGTGAACGGTGTTTTAAATAACACTAGTTCTTTAACCCGATAACAAATAGAATGCGATTTGGGTTTGTCGTGAACTGTGTTTTAAATAACACCTAGTTCTTTAACCCAGTAACAGGAGTTTTAATGAATCTGCAATTAGATTGAAATTCGAATTGATAATCTAAATTATCAAATTAAGAAATGAGTGAGAATGGAGTATCGCCAGTTTTGCTCCAAAGCGATAGTTAAATCTTTAATTAGATTTGAACGTGAAATGGTAATTAATTTTACCGATAACACCGTGGTGTTAGATATGGAGTATTACCAGTTTTGCTTCATGGGATGAATAGGTTGGGATTGGGAAATAAAATAAATAATTACTTCGGTGTGGTTCGCTAATCTCGACTAGTTTAGAAAAACCATAATTTGGTTTGAAACGACATCCAAAGGAAGATTACAGGATAAATTTTAAAGAATTTATCTTGGATAAAATTAATGGGAACCTTTCCCTAAGAATGTGGAATTTAGAAACTAGTTGTAGGTTGGCTAAGAAGAATGGTTTCCTGGGTATTGATCTGATGTTGGTTTCGGCCTTCGGGGTTAATGTTTGGGAAATTGTTCTCTTGCTAATTTGCGGTTGGTGACTAATGAATTGGAATGAGGCGTATGTTGTGTTTGTGTAACATTTGTTTTTAATATACGCGGGTTGTTCGGAAAGACCGGGTTTACACCCATTCTGAATAACCGATTCGACGATATGTCGAAGATGAAGACGGTGGTCGAAGACCGGAAGTCTTCACATCGTTTGGATAATTACTGACGATCCTGATTGGGCAGTACACCCAAGAGGATGGAAATAGTTGGTGGTTGTCCAGACGTACTTGGAGATGGATGGATATGCGAGGAAAGTGCCTCCGGTTTCGTTCAGACCCAGAACGAACTTGTAAATGGATTGTGTGTCTGACATTGGATTTCATTCTGTGTTGATTGATTTCTGTTAAATATATATCTGTTGGCGGCAGAGAATTTATTCTCTTGCTTAACGCCCTTCTCTGAGACATATGAGCTTAGAGGTTATATATTGATAGATATCAATCGCATGGCATGAATTGCCTGTGTGGCATGCTGATATGCAATGATCAAAGGCTTCTGTTGAAAAGCAAAGTCTTGTGGTTGATGATCAAAGCACGGCCTTTGTGGCGTAGCTTTGTGTATAGCGTGGATTCGCGAGCCTCACACCTCGGTATGAGTCAAAAACGGGATAAGGACCCAAGGAGTGCATGACGTTTCTTTCTAGCTATGGTGGTGTCAGTGACTTACCAGCCCTGACATTTATATACTTTTCACCTATGTGGTTGTTGGAATGCGAGGCGCCTCGATTATAGGTCTGTAAGGACCCGAAACGTGTGTTCAGGAATAATTAATCCTCTAACGTAAGTGAGGACCGGCCTTGGAGGATCCGGGGTTGCCCAGAGTGCGTAACCCGGAGGCATTTGCTAGAGTGTCTCGAACGCGGAGATGAGCTTGCCCCTTGCCTCGACTCATGACGGAAATCCAATTTCCAATACGTGTATTGCGGTTTTAATTGTAGAACTAGTATGGCGACATGATAGATGGTACCCATGCCGCCTATGATTGATATTTATGATTGAAATTGTTTTGACACTATACACTTATTATAGTATCAAATGATTTGTTTTAAACGTACCAAGCATGTTTGGCTATTATAAGGGAAAACCCTATCCTCCGGCTTGCGTTGCATTGTGTGATGGGACCTGGGTCTTATAATAGCTTCATTTTTCGAAAAAGCATTGCGTTGTTTATTCTATGCACTGGTATTCTTGGGAGGAAACCCGTTCCGTGTCATACGGCGTGGTCCCTTGAATTACTCTCCTTTAAAGTAAAGCTTTAAATAACTGTTTTAGTTCTCACACCAGTCACATGACTGACCTGGAGTTTATTGTTTTAACCTAAACTCTGGGTGCCCCTATTTTCCGCACGGGCAGCTAGTAGTTTTGGCTTTGCAGATTTATATTCACAGGATCCTGGTTTACAGCTGGAATGATATCCGGAAAGCTCTGTATCCGTATATCACCTTCAGTTGTGCTTTGTATTATTTTCCGCTGCTATGTAATTTATTGTAATCTCTGATATTTATCGAATGTAATTTATTCATTGTACTCTGTATATTCTTGTATCTGATGGAATTGTTGTATTAACAATGAAATGTTCTTCCGTCTGCGTCCTTTTGTGTGTTGTTCTCAAGGTAATCCGCTCTTTCCTTCACGGGGAAGTAACGGGTCATCACAGTGGTATCAGAGCTTTGGTTTACAGAGCTCGAGAACAAGACACATTAAAACCATACGAAAGAATTCATTAGATATTGGATTAGTAATATCTAGTTAGAATGACTCGTTAGAGATAGGATCAGTAGTATCCTAGAACGAGTGTGAAGAGTATATATTTCAAATGAAAACAATTTTGTTTTGAAAATTTAAACCGTTTTAAACATATTTGATTATTTATTTATTTTGAATATGGACAATCCAATATAAAAAGGCTTTGCATATACGCGTCATGAACGTATATTCAAAGTTTTAATATATTAGATAGATATAGAACCACATTCTAGTCGCCCGGACATGATTCTGATGATGGCGCGCCATCACCAGCATTTATATTCGAGTGACGAAGGTGTGATATCTATATATTTCCATTAGACTGGTGTGAGAACCAAAACTAATATAGTTAGAACACATTGTTGTGAATTGGCATCAAAAACAAGATTTTCTCTATATATATCAAAGTTATCAAATTTGAAGCGTTAATCCACTAATTGATTGATATTTGTGTTGTTTGTTTATTTGTTTGATAATTTTGAACCATTATGCCTAATTGCATCAAATATAGAATTTTATTGAAAATTTGGTCGCGTTTGCTTGCATATACATGTATAACATTGAACAGGTCATAGCAAGGAGGCTAGAGCAGAGAATAAAATTTGTTTGCCCGACAAATAGGTACATGTTTACTACATAATTTACTGTTTTGTTTGGGTGATGATGATTTTATGAGCCTATTGGCTAGCCGCTTGGCTTTTTCTTTTTCTTTTTGAGATCTGAAGGCCTATATGGCAATTTCGGGATTTTCCCGTGGCTCCCGGTGCAGGGGAGGTTATGGCGAAATTTTTCGAAAATTTAGGGTGTTAGCCAAATTTTTGAAAATTTGAAAATTCTCAGAAACTGAAAAGTTGGAGAATGGAAGCCAGATCGAACGTAGAGTTGATTAATCAAACCACTTTCGACTTTGTTCCTTTTCGGGGACGAAAAGTTTTAAGTGGGGGAGATTGTAATAACCCGGAAAATTTGGGCCAGTTCAAAATTTTTATTTTGGCAATTTTAATGAATTTTGAATATTTAAAATAGATTATTTTAAATAATATCGACGAGAAATTATTTTGAAGATATTTAGAACGTATATATTATACGCGTCGTCGTTAGAATATAAATATTTATATATAATTATAAATAGAATTGAAAATGGCGCGGTAGTTCGATAATTCGATTTCAAACTTCAATTGAACGTACCGGGTGCAAAACAAACCGGATTTTAGTGAAACCAAAAACATTAGGATCTAATTGATGATATCTTTCCAACGAATCCGAAAAATTGAAATTTCATAGCGGGAATCAAAAGATATGTCCAGTTGAAAATTCTGAATAGTCACTATGGAATTCAGGCCCTTAAAAATGGAAATTTTGCAAACGACCTCGGATTTCGACGAAACCACTTTTGTTGGATCCGCAGTGTCAAATTATTGCTAGGTTTCAAATTTCATAATTTTTGGAATCAATATGTGAGCGTGGCAAAGGAAAACGCGTTTGACCAGTTTTAGTTGATTTTAATCGACTGGAAATTGGCCATTTTTCAAATGTTCTCAGAATTCGTCGAAACTAGTTTTGTTAGGACCGTATCGTCCATACGAAGCTAGAAAATATTTTTGTGGAATTTTTCGGTTCAGTATGTGGCCCCGGTAAATTGAAATGTACGTTTAAAATTCAATATAATGATTTAAATGTAAATTGGTCGAAAACTGATCGAAACGATCGAATTGTCCTACGTGGCATATCCCATTGTGTTCGGAATGGGGGTAATTAGCTAGGGCCGACAGTCGGAGGGCTTGATTTCGAGTTCAAACGGAAAGTCAACTATAAGATGAATTAAATAATTAAATAATAATAAAAAAATTATCCCTTCTCCTACATCCTCTCTGGTCCCCCCCCCCCCCCCCCCCCCCGCCCCCCGTATCATTTCAGATCTGAAATAGAAAAAAAAAGGAAAAAAAAGAAGGATGACGTGCGCCCTAGCCTCCTCCACCGACGAACGCGCCTCCACCCACATCCGTCCATCCTCCGCCGCCATCTCCTTCTGCCTCACCTCCTCCTCGACTGCGAAACCAAGCCCCAAACCATCCCCCGACGCCCATCGCTCCACCGTGCCCTCTCCCCTCAGCCGCAGAAGATGCCGCCCAGCCTGCGCCTCCTCCTCAGCTCGCCACCTGACCTCCCTCCGCCTCAGATCGGACTCCCGCCGTGCGCCCCAACCTCCGACAACTCTCCTCCCTCCTTGAACCTACACTATAAGTTTTAGTTATATTTTATTATTTGTTTATTTTAATTTATTCAATATAGTTATTTTAAAATTAAAGATAAGTTTTTATATGGAAAATCTCATGATGAAGTTTGAGTTTTTATCATATGTGAAAGGAGTAATTTTTATTTTATAAAAATATAATCTTTATATTGAAAATAAAAAAATATATTTAAATCTAACGGTTTGATTTTTAATTATGCAAAGAAATAATTTTTACAAAGGTAAAAGATTAGATCTTTAGGTTAGAATAATAAAAATATAATCTTTTATATTGTAAAAATATAAAAATATAATTTTTATATTTTATAGATAGTAAAAATGTCATCTTTATATGTGTAGCAAAAATAAAAATGTGATTTCTATAGTGATGACATTGAAAAGGTAAAATCTTTATAGTTGAAAAGGCGAAATCTTTATATGAAGAATAGCGGGATAAAAATAGAATTTTTATCTATATAACATCATAATAAAAATTCGATTTTTATATATTGAACATCATAATAAAAATTCGATTTTTATATATTGAATAGCATAGTAAAAATTCGATTTTTATATATTGAATAGCATAGTAAAAATTCGATTTTTATATATTGAATAGCATAGTAAAAATTCGATTTTTATATATTGAATAGCATAGTAAAAATTCGATTTTTATATATTGAATAGCATAATAAAAAATTCGATTTTCATATATTGAATAGCAAAGTAAAAATTCGATTTTTACATATGTAGAGAATACGGACAACGAAGATGACAAAAAGGCGAGAACGTTGAAGATTTCCTGCATTGGAAGTGCCGTGAAGTTGGATAGCTATATGTGAGAATTTCTCACCTTTCAATTTCTTTTTCTAGTTATATATATATACTAGGATGTAGACGGTGCTTAGTAGCACCCGACACAATCGTCCACAGACCATGGACTTGTTTGTTTGATTGCAAAAATAAGTTAGATTATTTGATTGAAATTGAATTGTTTGGTGAAATGAATGGATTTGATTGATGTGTGAATGGCGTGGGCCTTCACTAGACCGGGGATTAGGCTAGGCCTTGTCCCGTTTCTAGTATCGTGCCGTTATGCCGCCGAAATTTTCTAAAATATGTTAGAAAAATAAAAATATCATTTTATTTAAAGAATGAACTGAATAGAAATTCATATGTTGAAATAAAATGTTTTATCGTTAAAAATATAATTTTTAACGTGAAGTGAATAAAATAAAATATTCATTTACAAACCGGACGGTTTGTTTATGTACACCTATTTGAAGGACATTGATTGGGACGATAAATTTTACACATCGCCCAACTGCACAAATAAAATCTGTGTTTGATTGTTTGAAACCCCACATGGGTGTTGGGATGAAATTTGAAGTTCACTCATCCTGATTGATTAAATATGTCGATCGATTGATTGACAGGCTTTTATAAGCGTTAGATATCTATATTTGATGCTTATACAGTGTAGTGCACTTTGGTTGATGGTTGATTATTTTTCAATGCTATTATATACATGTGATGTATGAAAATCCATATAATTAATATTATATGGTGATTGATTGGGCCTCATTCCAATTTAGAAGATAAAGAATATTATAAAATAAAGGTTCATGTGTTGACTGTACTCATCCGTTGAGATTAGTCATGTGTTGAACGAAATATTTTAACAATAAAATTTATATCTTTATCAATATAAAATAAAGGTTCATGTGTTGACTGTACTCATCCGTTGAGATTAGTCATGTGTTGAACGAAATATTTTAACAATAAAATTTATATCTTTATCAATATAAAATAAAGGTTCATGTGTTGACTGTACTCATCCGTTGAGATTAGTCATGTGTTGAACGAAATAAATTTAACAAAAATAGTCACACGTGGACAGTACTCATTCGTTGAGATTAGTCGTGTGTTGACAAAAATAAATATTCATTTGTTGAATAGAATAAAGGAATATATGAAGCCGTGTTGATTAGAGATGCGCCATTTTGACGTGGACGATGTTTATATCGATTTTATTCATTTTGAATTGAATATAAAATGATTTCGAAGTGAATTGAATTGAAAACGATTTCGAAATGAATTGAATTGAAAATGATTTCGAAATGAATTGAATTGAAAACGATTTCGAAATGAATTGAATTGAAAACGATTTCGAAATGAATTGAATTGAAAACGATTTCGAAATGAATTGAATTGAAAAAGATTTCGAAATGAATTGAATAGAAAATGAATTTGATTTGATTTGAATATATAACGAATTTGAATCGAATAGAAAACCAATTTGTATTGAATCGAATAGAAAACCAATTTGTATTGAATCGAATAGAAAACCAATTTGAATTGAATCGAATAGAAAACCAATTTGAATTGAATCGAATAGAAAACCAATTTGAATTGAATCGATTAGAAAACCAATTTGAATTGAATCGAATAGAAAACCAATTTGAATTGAATCAAATAGAAAACCAATTTGAATTGAATCGATTAGAAAACCAATTTGAATTGAATCTATTAGAAAACCAATTTGAATTGAATCGAATAGAAAACGACTTTGGAATTGAATTGAATTAAAAACGAATTCAAATTGAATTGAAAGCGAATTGAAACGAATTCAAATTGAATTGAAAGCGAATTGAAATGAATTCAAATTGAATTGAAATTTGAATTGAATAGAAATGAATTTTAAAACGAATTTATAAAGAAGAATTCAATTTTGATTTGAATTGAAATGGAAGTTGAAATCGTTTCGAAAACGAATTTAAAAACAATTTATATAATTCGTTTTAAATAGAAATCGAGGAAATATATTATATATATATTATATATATAATATAATGGCCTGAATAGAACGCGCCGCGCCGCGGCAGTTCGTGAATTTCGACCATTTATTTCAAACGGACATTACGGGAGATCCGACCGTCGGATTCTCCTAAAACCGGAACCGTTGGGTTTGTATCGAAAAGAGCTTTCTAACGAATATTAGAAATTTGAAATCTAACGGTTGGATTTGGGGATACGTCCAAATCAAATTCGAAAAAGGTCGCTGTAAGTGCAGTTCGATGGCCGTTGATGGAAATCGACTGTACGGGCCTTGATAAAATTATTAAAAATAGTAATAATTTGTGAAAAATCATAAGAAATGATTAGGGAAAATTTGGGATGAAGAACTCCATATTTGTAAAGATAAAAATAGATTTTTTATCGAAATGAACTAGTTTTGAACTAAATTTAAAACCCAATTATTTTTAAATAAATGAATTAGATTTAAAAAGGGGTTTTTAAATAATCGGAATTTCTAATATATTTGATTGGATTTGAAATGGGTTTATCGTGAACGGTGTTTTAAATAACACTAGTTCTTTAACCCGATAACAAATAGAATGCGATTTGGGTTTGTCGTGAACTGTGTTTTAAATAACACCTAGTTCTTTAACCCAGTAAAAGGAGTTTTAATGAATTTGCAATTAGATTGAAATTCGAATTGATAATCTAAATTATCAAATTTAGAAATGAGCGAGAATGGAGTATCGCCAGTTTTGCTCCAAAGCGATAGTTAAATCTTTAATTAGATTTGAACGTGAAATGGTAATTAATTTTACCGATAACACCGTGGTGTTAGATATGGAGTATTACTAGTTTTGCTTCATGGGATGAATAGGTTAGGATTGGGAAATAAAATAAATAATTACTTCGGTGTGGTTCGCTAATCTCGACTAGTTTAGAAAAACCATAATTTGGTTTGAAACGACATCCAAAGGAAGATTACAGGATAAATTTTAAAGAATTTATCTTGGATAAAATTAATGGGAACCTTTCCCTAAGAATGTGGAATTTAGAAACTAGCTGTAGGTTGGCTAAGAAGAATGGTTTCCTGGGTATTGATCTGATGTTGGTTTCGGCCTTCGGGTTTAATGTTTGTGAAATTGTTCTCTTTCTAATTTGCGGTTAGTGACTAATGAATTGGAATGAGGCGTATGTTGTGTTTGTGTAACATTTGTTTTTAATATACGCGGGTTGTTCGGAAAGACCGGGTTTACACCCATTCTGAATAACCGATTCGACGATATGTCGAAGATGAAGACGGTGGTCGAAGACCGGAAGTCTTCACATCGTTTGGATAATTACTGACGATCCCGATTGGGCAGTACACCCAAGAGGATGGAAATAGTTGGTGGTTGTCCAGACGTATTTGGAGATGGATGGATATGCGAGGAAAGTGCCTCCGGTTTCGTTCAGACCCAGAACGAACTTGTAAATGGATTGTGTGTCTGACATTGGATTTCATTCCGTGTTGATTGATTCTGTTAAATATATATCTGTTGGCGGCAGAGAATTTATTCTCTTGCTTAACGCCCTTCTCTGAGACATATGAGCTTAGAGGTTATATATTGATAGATATCAATCGCATGGCATGAATTGCCTGTGTGGCATGCTGAGATGCAATGATCAAAGGCTTCTGTTGAAAAGCAAAGTCTTGTGGTTGATGATCAAAGCACGGCCTTTGTGGCGTAGCTTTGTGTATAGCATGGATTCGCGAGCCTCACACCTCGGTATGAGTCAAAAACGGGATAAGGACCCAAGGAGTGCATGACGTTTCTTTCTAGTTATGGTGGTGTCAGTGACTTACCAGCCCTGACATTTATATACTTTTCACCTATGTGGTTGTTGGAATGCGAGGCGCCTCGATTATAGGTCTGTAAGGACCGGGAAACGTGTGTTCAGGAATAATTAATCCTCTAACGTAAGTGAGGACCGGCCTTGGAGGATCCGGGGTTGCCCAGAGTGCGTAACCCGGAGGCATTTGCTAGAGTGTCTCGAACGCGGAGAGGAGCTTGCCCCTTGCCTCGACTCATGACGGAAATCCAATTAACAATACGTGTATTGCGGTTTTAATTGTAGAACTAGTATGGCGACATGATAGATGGTACCCATGCCGCCTATGATTGATATTTATGATTGAAATTGTTTTGACACTATACACTTATTATAGTATCAAATGATTTGTTTTAAACGTACCAAGCATGTTTGGCTATTATAAGGGAAAACCCTATCCTCCGTCTTACGTTGCATTGTGTGATGGGACCTGGGTCTTATAATAGCTTCATTTTTCGAAAAAGCATTGCGTTGTTTATTCTATGCACTGGTATTCTTGGGAGGAAACCCGTTCCGTGTCATACGGCGTGGTCCCTTGAATTACTCTCCTTTAAAGTAAAGCTTTAAATAACTGTTTTAGTTCTCACACCAATCACATGACTGACCTAGAGTTTATTGTTTTAACCTAAACTCTGGGTGCCCCTATTTTCCGCACGGGCAGCTAGTAGTTTTGGTTTTGCAGATTTATATTCACAGGATCCTGGTTTACAGCTGGAATGATATCCGGAAAGCTCTGTATCCGTATATCACCTTCAGTTGTGCTTTGTATTATTTTCCGCTGCTATGTAATTTATTGTAATCTCTGATATTTATCGAATGTAATTTATTCATTGTACTCTGTATATTCTTGTATCTGATGGAATTGTTGTATTAACAATGAAATGTTCTTCCGTCTGCGTTCTTTTGTGTATTGTTCTCAAGGTAATCCGCTCTTTCCTTCACGGGGAAGTAACGGGTCATCACATTTGATTTGAGGAAATTAAAAGTGAGGAATTGAAACGAAAGTATAATCTTTTAGTTAAGATTAAAGAATGGAATGTTGGAAAATAAATTTAACTGGAAACTATGGTTGAAATGTGGATTAAGGATTTTCAAAGGAAACTAGATTTTGATAACGAATTATCAAACGGAAAATTAATTAAGGCTTTAAGGCTAAATCATCTTTGATTTGAGGGATGTGTTTTAAAAGAAAAAGGTTAAATATGGATTTTGTAATAATTTGAGAAAGGGTTTAAAGAAGTTTAATTTTGACAAAATCTAAGACGGATGGAGATTGGTAGAAAGCCTGTGTGTTCTATAATTGTTTTTTCTAAATTGCGCCTATTATTTGGAAAGACCGGGATCGTATGAATGTCTGAAAACCATTCCATGTAATAATACGACGTAGTGAAGCAATTGAAGACATTAGAGACGACATTAAAGACCGGGACCCTTCATGTCATAAGGACGATTTGCTGAATGTCTCGAATGGGTCGCTCCCATTTGCAGATGGATTTTATATCAGTTAAGTGGCAAGAAGCCCGAACGTATGTGAAGGAATTCTGGATTGTGGATTCGTTCAGACCCAGAACGGACTTGTATGCATTATGTGTCTGACATTGTCATTGACTGCGTAGCACTGATCTTTGTTAAATATATATCTGCTTGGTGGCGGAGAATTTATTCTCATGCTTAACACCCTTCTCTAAGACGTATGAGCTTAGAGGTTATATATTGATGGAAATCAGTGATGCGTAGTGAATGGACAATGTGGCATACTTATGTTATGAGATGAGCTATGGATGATCAAAGTATGGCTTATTTAAGCGTAGCTTTGTGTACATCGTGACCTCGACGCATCATCCCAGGTTGTGATGATGAAAGGGTGCTGCGAAGTCCCCAGTTTGGGACGCTATTTGTTGAGTACTCTGATTCATGTATGGTGGATTAGTATAACGGAGTCCGAGTCTGGACGTTATCCGCGATTACTGGGATGATGCGTGCAAGAAAGTTTGTGAGCCCACGAATGATCTTTCGTACCAGGAACCATCACGTTCGAAACCCAATACCCACTACGAGCCCGTACGGTTTTGATTGTATAGCCTGCTGGTTACCAGTAGGATTGTCAGTATAATGGGATGGGGCATTATGCTGGCTAGGATTAATACATTTGTTTGCCAAAAGGTTTTTCACACTATATATAATAGCAAAAGAGGATTTTCACGTATGAATGCATTTTTGGTTATCATAAGGCAAAACTCGCCCATCTGGTATGCGCTTGCATTGTGTGATGTGGGACGAGCTTATGATAGCTTCATTTTTTAAAAAGTCATTGCGGATTTGTACGCACTGGTATCCACATGGAGTAAACCCGTTCCGCATTAGCGGCGTAGTCCGGTGAATTACCTAACTTTAAAATAAACCCTAAAAACAACTGTTTTGAGTCCTCACACCAGTCCCACGACTGACCTGGAGTTTATTGTTCCCTCACCTAAACTCTGGTTGCCCATAATTTTTACACGGGCAGCCTAGTAGTTTGGTTCATAGATTTAGCCTTGGAGTTAGTTGGAGCAGGATTCTAGGTTTAGCTGAAGCTATTATGACTTGGAGCATTCGCATTCTTCCGCTGAGTTTAGTATCTTTTCCGCTGTATAATCGTTGTACTCTGATGTACCTCTAGTTACTCCGGTGAAATATTATTTTAATGATAATGGGAAAGTTGTTTTTATTTTGTGCAAATGTGTAAGTGCCCCTAACTATCTGTCTTTATGAACGGTTCAAGTTGGTTTAATTACCGACGAAAACCGGGCAAAAAGCCGGGTCGTTACAATCAAAATTCTTTTCACGCTGTTCATAGTAAAAATCATATTTTTATCGCTTCTTCACATATATTAAAATCGAATTTTTATCGCTACTTCACATATATAAAAATCAAATTTTATCGCTACTTCACCTATATAAAAATCGAATTTTTAGATAGCTAAAAATTATATTTTTACTTCGCAACTTCCTTATCAAAATTATATTTTTATATTCTCTACTTCTTATAAAATTCCTATCTTTTCAAATATAAAAATCAAATCCTTTATATTTTAAAAATCGAATCTTTCATACATTAAAAATCGAAGCTTTCATATGTTAAAAATCGAATCTTTTTTCTTTTGAAAAAAAAAATCAAACCTTTTTGCTTTTGAAAAAAATCAAATGTAACACCCCACATCCGTTAGTGTCACTCACAAAGGGAATGCACTAAGTTCTGTGGAGCATTTTAAGGTAAAAGATGCAGATAAATTACAAGACAGACAGAAAATAAACAGCGGAAAATAAAACTTTGCTTTATTGATAAAATGACTTATACAATGGTTTCTTTACAATATCAGAGTATCTTCTGTCTTACAAAATAAAGAAGCATAAAAACAACATTTATATTCCCCGATTTTAGCAAAAGCCAGCCATAGCATCTGAAAAGAGAATCCAAGCAAACTTCGACAATTCTTCAAGCTGGAAAGAGTGACGGTCCAACTAAATCTGGGCTATGTTATTCCCTCCTTTTCTACCTGGGGGGGAACGGAAGAAAAGAAGACGAAAGGAAAACAGAGTCAGACATAAAGCCTGAGTAAGTTCAGTAACTTCTAGCATGTGAACTTAGAAAAACAAAACGACATGAATTAACTGAATACAAGATAACACCATGATGATAGGGTCAGCAAGGTCACAAGATTAACACAAGATAGTTACAAGGTATGCTAAGATAAGATAAACTGGATATGCTCTAATACTTTCGCCGCCTCGCTATTTCCTTGTTATACTGATTTCTATATCTCTGCACCACCTAACTAATGTCCCAACTAGTAACGATAACGCGATCCCAATCCCTGTATTTTCCATCGCCTTCAGGCATACATTTATTATTTGTTACCTAGATTTAATCTAGGGTTTTCTACCAAGTGCCTTCTAGATTTAACTAGAGTTTATGTTATCTGCCGAACGCTTCTCGGATTCAGGATTTTTGCCACCTAGTCCAACTAGTGCTACCTGTCGAACGATGCCCCCAAGTCTAGGACACACTACCTAGAGTGGTATATGTTCCTATACTTCCCCACGCATGTATCGCGAATCGTTATCGCTTGTCTAGATGCACATGTCCCATAATGTGCGGTCTGAGTCCTGTGTCAGGGCAAATCAAGGAATACAGAACTCAGTCGGGAGCTTTCAGATATCTGCCGATGCAGATGCTAAGGTCTGTTTTTGTTCCAGTGGCTATGGTCCCACTTGACCCCTCCCTCAACTAATTAAAGGCACACCTTGAAAAATGAGAACTATACGCCGGCCCCTGGTGCCCCTACTATCCTATGGCCATTGTAACGACCCGTATTTTGAATAACATGTTATAACATAAAATAAGGCAGAATTAAATATTAAAATCTGAATCAAGGGAAACGGGCTGTGCCATTGCGTTCGTCTCAGAAAAATACGCGAAATAGAGTCTGAGTTTTCGAAAAACGGAGTCCGTATGACCAAGTTATGGCCCAATGAAGTTTTCAGAAAATTCCAAGCCCGAAAACAGTTTTTCAGCAAAAACAGGATAGGCGGGAATTTTCCCGCCCCAGGCAGGGTCAACACAGGGGTCGACACCCCTATCGACCCCCCCTATGGGTCGACACCCATGTCGACCCATGGGTCGACACCCATGTCGACCCAGGGGTCGACCCCCCCGGTCGGACCAGTTTTTCTGGTGCACCATTTTGACAGGTTAGGTCTTGCTCTGGAAGTTTCTGACGGGAGTTGATGGCTCAGATTCGATTTAGGGTTAATCCTATGGTCTAAATTAACCTAATCACCTATAAAAAGACCCCTAGACCTAGCCTAAACCCTCATTAATCATTCCTACAACTAAATGCTGTCCAAATATTCACCAATCATGGCCTCCATCTTCTTCATGAAAGCATGAGTGTCTCAAATCAATCTATGTCATAAAAGAGCCATCTTTCTTAAGTAAAAGAGCCTTCTTTCTTTGTCGTTGGAGTTATTACTTCTTGTTTCAAGGCGTTTAAGTGGAGCTTATTATTTTCTTTGCGGATTTTGCTTGTGGCTTCGTCTCAATCTTTATATATATTGATCTAGATCGCATAACCGCTCATTGTAAGCCCTATACTACTCTTAGATCCTAACTATGAAGTTAAATGTGATATGTTGCAAGTTGAGTTTGGGCCTAAGTATGATATATGCTTTGATCTTATCATGTTATGCATGAATATATTCTATGCATGTTTGTAAACCTATGATCTTATCATGTTATGCATGAATATATTCTATGCACGTTTGAAAACCTATCACCTTGACCTTGGGGGCTAAAAGCTATAATCTTTATGTTGAAATGTTGCATTATATAACATGATAACTCTTATAACCTTTATGATAACTTGCATATAATGCTATATGCGAACTTTTAGCCATCATCCTATGTCATTCATAATCATGTTTCACCTATTTGCTTAAGTTGGTATTATGCATGTTTTTAGGCCTATGATGTAATATGCAAGCTTATGAACCTATTTATGTCTCATATGCCACCATGTTTAACTTGTGGTCAACCTTATTACCTTATTCCCCTTTTTGTCATGCTTTTGCCAAGTTCCCTCTTTTGATCTATGATTGTTATGCGAAACGTACATGCGATGGGAATGCGTTGGGTTTGGTTAATATTAATGACATGAAAACATGATTTTAAAATATGACATGAACATTGACTTGTGATTATGTTTGTAAACATAATGATGGACATGACACTTAGAAAATATGAGTGTGGCCAACTCGAGGTTGGGTTGAGCTTGTAGCATAAATCTACCCGGAACCGACCGGCCTAACTAGTGGCTACAAGCAATAGGACCCAATGTGAGTAGTTGGTCATGTTGCACTAGAAACCCGAGGTTAGCCAAGTTGTGGTGTAAAGCTACCCGGACCCGCCCGGCTTAACTAGTAACCACAACAAGGTCTAATGTGAGAGGTTGGGTGCATTAAACTAATTAATGCCACATGGTAGGGTTAAGTCATGGACCACTTGAATACTTAACCAATTAGACATGATGGGTTGACGCGGTTAAGTCATGAACCTTGGGTACACTTAACCAACTTGATACTTGATTGGATGGGTTAACCACACTTAACCCACTATAAAACCCTAGTTACGTGGTCCTTCTCAGCAGTAACCCACTAGGGAGTATCAGATACCCTAGGGACTAGGCTAGGGTGGGGCACGATTACTGGGTTGGAGTGTATGCGACCAAAAAGACGGCAAAAGTAGGTGCGCCATAGTAGATTCCGACGGACCATGGTCGTGCACATTGTCCGGGGATGAAAGACAGACTTGGGCAATAGTAGGTTTTGACTGTGCGTGCTTGTTTCGTGTCAGTGGTTGACACCCTAGGGCCGGATACACCCTAGGGTGGACCTAGCACAGTCGACTACATTTCATGTTTGGACCGTATGACACCGATACACGTCGAGTTAGGCTGATAGGGAGCCGATCGACTAGACCGAGTAGTTGGACCTTGATTTAGGTCATCTCATGGGTTTGGGCCAACATTCAGCTAAGGGATCATTTCTTGTTTATACTTGACATGGATTGAAATACTAGTACACACCTGGTGCAACTTAACCTTGTATATGCGATGCCACACTTGATCTATCTTGTTAACCTTTCACCATGCCAGTTATCACCCTACATCTCATCTCTGTTTTACATGTTCAGTTAACTTTACTAGTTTTTATACTAATAGTAGATAGGACTTACCAGTCTTTTTGACTGACCCATTTTCTTTCGCCTCTTTTCTTCCGTTTCCCCCCCCCCCCAGGTTTGCAGGGTGGGAACACTATTACTTAGCTGGATCTTTTGCTACTTTTCTGGATAGCTCACGTATGGTTTGAGCATGCTATGGCCTTATGCTACTTTGGGGATAGTTACCTTATGTTTCTTTTTCAGTTTATGTTCTAGACTTTGTTTTATGGGAAAATAATGAACAAGTACTTTGATGTAACTTGACTATGGTTTTGAAATGCTAGTTTTATCCGCTGCTTTATTTACTCTGTTTTTACTTATATGTTCTGTCTTGTGATATCTGCATGCATGTTTACCTTGTTTAACGCCCCTCCAAAGCTAGTGTCCTTGCAAGAGTGGCACTGGCGGAGGTGGGGTGTTACATTTGGTATCAGAGCATAAGGTTTACAAGATTTGAGCAAAAGGTTTTTAAAACTTACCTTTTGAAAAACTATTTCAAAACCAATTAAGTATTTTCCAAAGAAAAGTCTAGTTATTTTAAAAGGCTACTCCCCAAAAGCCATTAGCACTATCCTTCGTTTCCTTGTTCTAAATCTATCTTTTCCTTTTTCAGTATGGCCGATCTTAACCTTCCCGAGGGAGTGACCATTCCCGGATGGTTCCGGAGGTACTTGGAAGCTAGGGCCAACAATGTGGGCCCAACAACCACCCCCACCGTAACTGAGGTCCCTCCTCCTCCTCCTCCTCAGAATCCACAAGCAGATTTCGCTAAGATTTGCAAAGACTTTAAGGCGATGGGTGGCAAGAATTTCATTGGGACAGAGACTTTTTGGAGGCACGAAATTGGTTGAAAGAAACTGAGGATCTCTTCGCTATCTTTGATGTGGAAGACCATAGGAAGGTTTTATTGGCAGCATGGCTATTAAAAGAAGAGGCTGCTTATTGGTGGGAAGTCACCAATGCTACTAGACCTATAGAGAATTGGGCCGACTTTAGGACGAGGTTTGGGCTTAAGTTTCTATCATCAGCTGAGGCGAATCTGCAATTGGAGAATTTTACATCTTTGAAGCAAGGGGACATGACAGTGAGGGAGTATGTGAATAAGTTTAACCAGCTTGCTCGATTCGGTTTGGACATGGTTAATACTCCCCAGAAGAAGGCTTTACGCTTTGCACGAGGATTGAATGAGCCATTACAAGGTTTAGCCCTATCTCATATATCCATGGGGGCCACTTTCGAAGGTCTAGTAGACATGGCATTGCTTCAAGGAGACGATAAGAATGGCAAGAAGGAAGTCAAGGCTAATGAGACTCAAGCCAAGAAGACAGACTCCAAGTGGGGAGGAAATCAGAGCAATCAGAGCAATCAAAACAACAAGAACAACAAGGGCAACAAGGCCAAGGCAAAGGACCCAAGAAAATGCAACTTCTGTGGGATTGTTGGGCACATAGCCAAGGATTGCAGAAAGAAGAAGAGGAAGCGGGGCGAATGCTTTCATTGTGGAGAGACTGGACACTTTAGCAAGGATTGCCCCAAGAAGCAAGGACAAGGGCAAGGGCAAAATCAGCGTGCAGGACCTTCTGGAGGGCAAGTGCATGCTCTCAACGCTGCTCCAGTTCAGGACCGAGGTAGTATTTCTGTAGAAAGTCTTGTTTATATTTCTGATTATCCTGTTCGCACCTTATTTGATTCTGGCGCATCGCATAGTTTTATTTCTTCTGATCTTGTTGAAAGTTTGCACCTAAGTACTAGTCTAGTTGAGGATCCCGTTAGTGTTTCAAATCCAATTGGGGGTTCCGCCCATCTATCTATGATTTGTGTGGATTTGAAGATTTCTATCTTGACCGTAGAATTCACGTGTAATGCTTATGTTCTCGGGTTCACGGGATACGGGTTGATCTTGGGCATGGATTGGTTGTCCAGTTATGGAGCCATTCTCGATTGTGAACATAGGGTGGTGAGGCTCATGACTCGCCTCGGTAATACCCTAGAAATTTCTTGTAACCCTAGAAGTCCCGTCATGTTATGTTATCTTGAATCTCTTGACTCGTCCATCGAGGATCTGCAATCTGTAAGGGTGGTCCGAGACTATCCTGATGTCTTTGAAGAAGTTAAGGGATTACCCCCTAAACGAGAGATAGATTTCCGTATTTATCTAGTCGATAATGCCAAGCCAGTATCATTGCCCGTTAGGCACATGGCCCCACGAGAAAGAAGGGAGCTTAGTAAGCAAATCAAGGAGTTGCTTGAGAAGAATTTTATTAGGCGAAGCATTTCTGAATGGGGTGCCCGGTGGTATTCGCTACTAAGACGGATGGTTCGCTTCGTCTATGTGTTGATTATCGAGAATTGAACAAGCTGACAAAGAAGAATAGGCACCCGTTACCGAGGATTGACGATCTCTTTGCCCAGCTTGTAGGTGCTTCTGTTTTCTCTCAGCTCGATCTAGCCACCGGATTCCATCAGCTTAGAGTGGCTGAGGATAGTATTGATAAAACTGCATTTAGGACTCCAGATGGATTCTTTGAATGGCTTGTCATGCCATTCGGTTTGACTAATGCACCCGCCTACTTCGTAGATTTGATGAGTAGGATGTTCAGGGAGTTCCTTAACAAGTTCGTGGTTGTCTTCGTGGATGATATTCTAATCTTCTCAAAGGATGAGGAAGAGTATGCTAGGCACCTCAAGGAAGTGATGGATACGCTTAGAGCGCATCAGTTGAAAGCCAAGTTCTCCAAATGTCATTTCTGGAGAAGGGAAGTTCGGTTTCTTGGACATATAGTTTCTAAGCAAGGCATAGCAGTGGATCCCGCGAAAGTGGTTGTAGTTCAAGACTGGAAGACTCCTAGGAATGCAACAGAAGTAAGAAGTTTTCTCGGTCTGGCGGGCTACTATAGGAAGTTCATAAGGGACTTCGCTAAGATTTCGGCCCCTCTTACTAAGTTGACAAAGAAGAACTTAGTCTTTGCATGGGACTTGGAGTGCGAGCTTGCTTTTCAAAGACTCAAGGGAGCCCTTACCACAGCTCCAGTTTTGGCATTACCCGATGGTGGTCAGATGTTTACCGTATACACCGATGCATGTGGCACTGGGTTAGGCGTTGTTCTAATGCAAGAGGGTAGAGTGATATGTTATGGGGGTAGGCAACTTAAATTTCATGAGAAGAACTATCCCACTCATGATTTGGAATTGGCGGCGATCATCTTTGCTCTCAAATCCTGGCGCCACTATCTTCTAGGCGAAAGGTTTGAGTTGTATATTGATCACAAGTCACTCAAGTACCTCTTCTCGCAGAAGGATCTGAATCTAAGGCAGCAAAGGCGGATGGAATTCTTGGCATCATATGACTTCGAGATAGCTTATACCCCTGGCAAGGGTAATGTTGTGGCAGACGCACTAAGCAGAAGGAGGTTGACTTTGAGTCCCTTATTTATTGAGATGAAGAACTTAGAGTTCTTGGCAACCTTTGATTTCACGACGATTGTTGAGTCGATGACGGGTTCATTAGCATCCCTTGAGCTTAGACCCACACTTCTTGATCAAGTTGGGGCTTCGCAGAAGGAAGATCCACAGATAGTCGAGGTCATGGACAAGTTGATTCGTGGTGAGACGTCTAGTCAGCTTGCTAGATATACTATTGACGATAAAGGTTGGCTAAGGCGTGATGGAAGGCTATGCGTTCCACAAGTAGGAGACTTGGTGCATAAAGTTCTCGAAGAAGCACATCACTCGAAGATGACTATACATCCTGGAGGAGATAAGATGTATAGAGATATGAAGCACATTTTCTTTTGGGCCGGAATGAAGAAAGATGTGGCAGAGTATGTTTCAAAGTGCATGGTGTGCCAACAAGTGAAAGCCGAGTCAAAGAAACCAGGTGGGCTATTACATCCATTGGAGGTCCCGCAATGGAAGTGGGAGAGTATTTCTATGGATTTTGTGGATGGATTGCCTAGGTCAAGGAAAGGGAATACGAGCATATGGGTCATAGTTGATAGGCTGACGAAGAGTGCTCATTTCATCCCAGTGAAGAGCAAGAGGACCGCATCATGGCTAGCATCTATTTATCTTCGAGAGATAGTGCGGTTGCATGGAGTTCCTTCTAGCATAGTTAGCGATCGTGACCCAATTTTCACTAGCCAGTTCTGGAATAGTTTGCAAGAAGCGATGGGTACGCGATTGAATCTGAGTACAGCCTATCACCCCCAGACGGATGGCCAAACCGAAAGGGTGAATAGAGTGCTAGAAGATCTTTTGAGGCTTTGCGTTCTTGACTTTGGTGGTACTTGGGAAGACCACCTTCCTCTTGTAGAGTTTGCTTATAATAATAGCTATCAAGCCAGCATAGGGATGGCACCATTTGAAGCTTTGTATGGGAGGCCATGTAGGTCACCATCTTGTTGGTGGGAGACAACAGATAGGCTTATACTTGGGCCCGATATGATACGGGACACATCCGAGAAAGTTGAATTGGTGAGAAGACGGATGAAAGCGGCCCAAGATAGACTGAAATCCTATGCTGACAAGCGAAGGGCAGATTTGGAATTCGAAGTAGGAGACATGGTTTTCGTGAAGGTTTCTCCTTTGCGCAATGTGGTACGTTTTGGAGAAATTGGGAAGTTGGCACCAAGGTTCGTAGGACCCTTCCCTATCATAGAGAGAATTGGAAAGATGGCCTATAAGGTGGAATTGCCCGAGAAGCTAGCCGGAGTGCATAATGTCTTTCATGTCTCGCATCTCCGAAAGTGCCTTCATGAGTCCGCTGAGGTGGTTGAACCAAGAATTCTTGAAGACGTGGAGGTAGAGAAAGAGGCAACCTTGAGGAGAGCTCCGATTCGTATCTTGGGAACAGAGATCAAGAAGCTAAGAAATCGAGAAGTCAAATTGGTGAAAGTTCAGTGGAGTGAAGCCGATGAAGATGCAACTTGGGAAACCGAGGAGAAGATGCGTGGGCTTTATCCATTCCTTTTTTAGGGTACATTCTCAATCTTCGTTCTTAATCAGCATATCTTTCTTTTTGCTATCCATGTTTATCCTGTTTATCTTAACCTTGTCATGAGAACCTTAGGTAGAAACCCTTTGGATGAAACATGTATTTGAAACATGTTATGCTTGATGTTTGCAAGTGGTTGCAAGTGTTTGCAAGTGGATACTCGTGGATGCATGATACACATTAGGCACTAAGATCGGCTCACACACTTTCATACTGCATATGCATGAGTGTTTATGCTTATTCATGGATGAAACTTGTTATGCTATCACGTGGATGTTGCATATGGATGGATGTTATGTGCACTCATGTAGAGATTATAAATTATGTTAGGATTTTGCATACATATGGACTCATTTCACTAACATACCTTGCATTAAGGAGGTTTACTAAATCAGTAACCGCCTGATTTTTGCATTAGATAAGTACATATACACACACCTTTCGCATATGATCATACAACATTTAGAATTTTTTAAGGACAATGAATGCTCGTGGATGATGTGTTGAGTAGATGGATGATGGATGGTAGGATACGTTCTTCCTAACTTGAAGATTTCGGGGACGAAATCCTTTAAGGTGGGGAGAATGTAACAACCCATATTTTGAATAACATGTTATAACATAAAACAAGGCAGAATTAAATATTAAAATCTGAATCAAGGGAAACGGGCTGGGCCATTGCGTTCGTCTTAGAAAAATACGCGAAATAGAGTCCGAGTTTTCGAAAAACGGAGTCCGTATGACCAAGTTATGGCCCAATGAAGTTTTCAGAAATTTACAAGCCCGAAAACAGTTTTTCAGCAAAAACAGGATAGGCGGGAATTTTCCCGCCCCAGGCAGGGTCGACACAGGGGTCGACACCCCTGTCGACCCCCCCTATAGGTCGACACCCATGTCGACCCATGGGTCGACACCCATGTCGACCCAGGGGTCGACCCCCCGGTCGGACCAGTTTTTCTGGTGCACCATTTTGACAGGTTAGGTCTTGCTCTGGAAGTTTCTGACGGGAGTTGATGGCTCAGATTCGATTTAGGGTTAATCCTATTGTCTAAATTAACCTAATCACCTATAAAAAGACCCCTAGACCTAGCCTAAACCCTCATTAATCATTCCTACAACTAAATGCTGTCCAAATATTCACCAATCATGGCCTCCATCTTCTTCATGAAAGCATGAGTGTCTCAAATCAATCTATGTCATAAAAGAGCCATCTTTCTTAAGTAAAAGAGCCTTCTTTCTTTGTCGTTGGAGTTATTACTTCTTGTTTCAAGGCGTTTAAGTGGAGCTTATTATTTTCTTTGCGGATTTTGCTTGTGGCTTCGTCTCAATCTTTATATATATTGATCTAGATCGCATAACCGCTCATTGTAAGCCTTATACTACTCTTAGATCCTAACTATGAAGTTAAATGTGATATGTTGCAAGTTGAGTTTGGGCCTAAGTATGATATATGCTTTGATCTTATCATGTTATGCATGAATATATTCTATGCATGTTTGTAAACCTATGATCTTATCATGTTATGCATGAATATATTCTATGCACGTTTGAAAACCTATCACCTTGACCTTGTGGGCTAAAAGCTATAAGCTTTATGTTGAAATGTTGCATTATATAACATGAGAACTCTTATAACCTTTATGATAACTTGCATATATTGCTATATGCGAACTTTTAGCCATCATCCTATGTCATTCATAATCATGTTTCACCTATTTGCTTAAGTTGGTATTATGCATATTTTGAGGCCTATGATGTAATATGCAAGCTTATGAACCTATTTATGTCTCATATGCCACCATGTTTAACTTGTGGTCAACCTTATTACCTTATGCCCCTTTTTGTCATGCTTTTGCCAAGTTCCCTCTTTTGATCTATGATTGTTATGCGAAACGTACATGCGATGGGAATGCGTTGGGTTTGGGTAATATTAATGACATGAAAACATGATTTTAAAATATGACATGAACATTGACTTGTGATTATGTTTGTAAACATAATGATGGACATGACACTTAGAAAATATGAGTGTGGCCAACTCGAGGTTGGGTTGAGCTTGTAGCATAAATCTACCCGGAACCGACCGGCCTAACTAGTGGCTACAAGCAATAGGACCCAATGTGAGTAGTTGGTCATGTTGCACTAGAAACCCGAGGTTAGACCAAGTTGTGGTGTAAAGCTACCCGGACCTGCCCGGCTTAACTAGTAACCACAACAAGGTCTAATGTGAGAGGTTGGGTGCATTAAACTAATTAATGCCACATGGTAGGGTTAAGTCATGGACCACTTGAATACTTAACCAATTAGACATGATGGGTTGACGCGGTTAAGTCATGAACCTTGGGTACACTTAACCAACTTGATACTTGATTGGATGGGTTAACCACACTTAACCCACTATAAAACCCTAGTTACGTGGTCCTTCTCAGCAGTAACCCACTAGGGAGTATCGGATACCCTAGGGACTAGGCTAGGGTGGGGCACGATTACTGGGCTGGAGTGTAAGCGACCAAAAAGACGGCAAAAGTAGGTGCGCCATAGTAGATTCCGACGGACCATGGTCGTGCACATTGTCCGGGGATGAAAGACAGACTTGGGCACCAGTAGGTTTTGACTGTGCGTGCTTGTTTCGTGTCTGTGGTTGACACCCTAGGGCCGGATACACCCTAGGGTGGACCTAGCACAGTCGACTACATTTCATGTTTGGACCGTATGACACCGATACACGACGAGTTAGGCTGATAGGGAGCCGATCGACTAGACCGAGTAGTTAGACCTTGATTTAGGTCATCTCATGGGTTTGGGCCAACATTGGGCTAAGGGATCATTTCTTGTTTATACTTGACATGGATTGAAATACTAGTACACACCTGGTGCAACTTAACCTTGTATATGCGATGCCACACCTGATCTATCTTGTTAACCTTTCACCATGCCAGTTATCACCCTGCATCTCATCTCTGTTTTACATGTTCAGTTAACTTTACTAGTTTTTATACTAATAGTAGATAGGACTTACCAGTCTTTTTGACTGACCTGTTTTCTTTTGCCTCTTTTCTTCTGTTCCCCCCCAAGGTTTGCAGGGTGGGAACACTGTTACTTAGCTGGATCTTTTGCTGCTTTTCTGGATAGCTCACGTATGGTTTGAGCATGCTATGGCCTTATGCTACTTTGGGGATAGTTACCTTATGTTTCTTTTTCAGTTTTCAGTTTATGTTCTAGACTTTGTTTTATGGGAAAATAATGAACAAGTACTTTGATGTAACTTGACTATGGTTTTGAAATGCTAGTTTTATCCGCTGCTTTTTTTACTCTGTTTTTTACTTATATGTTCTGTCTTGTGATATCTGCATGCATGTTTACCTTGTTTAACGCCCCTCCAAAGCTAGTGTCCTTGCAAGAGTGGCACTGGCGGAGGTGGGGTGTTACAGCCATCCTCACCCATAACTAGATAGCAAGTATATGGTCTTTTGGAGTTCTCCGCCTTTCCGCTTCACGTATCTCGATTGACTCAAGATGGATGGTAGACGACGAGTCGCTATCACAGGGCTACCGTTTGCTCGCCGAATCACGCCGGTCCATCCTAGTCTTTAGGTTGCCATGTATTGCAACCAAGGCATACCCCTGGTTCGTCTACGCAGACCTTAACCTCTGTGGGCCTAGGCGGATCATCTGCAGCCTCACAGAGGGATACCAAGAGTACCCTCACGTCCCCTCGAAGCCTCGGGCTTCGTAACCCAATTCGTTGGAGCCTTCTTTTTAATCAGACAGACGTTCGCTCCTCCTCGTGTTATACTAAGAATTACTACTTAGTTTTGTCAACTAAGGTTTACCACTTAGTTTCCAGAATCGTTGTTTTCTTAACTAAGGTTTACTACTTAGTTCTCTTTCCCGTCAATTTGGATTGGTTAAGTGTCATTAGTCAATTCGAGCCAACTTAACCCTCTTCATTCGTCCTGTTAAACTGGTTAAGTGTTATCAGTGATTCATGATGACTTAACCCTACCACAAACCAAGTTATATTGGTTAAGTATTTCTTATTACTTAACCCTACCCGTTCATCCTGTATTGGTTAAGTGTTCCTTTTTAACTTAACCCTGCCCGTCTGTTTTAACTAACATGTTATTAATGGTTAAGTATTATCACTTCATGTTTTAGACTTAACCCTATTCCTTTATCACAATCTGACGGTTAAGTGTTCAAGTTTACTTAACCCTACGGTCTAGTCCAACTAACATATCAAATTGGCTAAGTATATTAGATTTTACTTAACCCCACCCTCTAGTCCAGTTAACATGTTAATTTAGCTAAGTGTAATAACTTTACTTAACCCCACCTTCTAGTCTAGTTAACATGTTAATTCGGCTATGTGTTTCCTTAGTTACTTAACCGCTACAAATCTTGTCTTGTTACCATGTTAAGTTGGTTAAGTGTCCCTATGGACTTAGCCCTCCCATTCTAGCTTAACTGTGTTATGTTGGTTAAGTGTTCCTATGGACTTAACCCTCCCATTCTAGCTTAACTGTGCTAGGTGCCTATATGAACCTAACTCCACCCATTGGTTTGGTTATCATGTTGAATTGGTTAAGTGTCTTAGTTAACTTAATCCCTACCATTCTTGTTCTAGCTTTAATTAAATAGATTAAAGCCACGACCACTCACATTAGACAGATATTGTTGCGATTACTGGATGTGCCGGTTGGTTCCGGGCAGATTTACATCGCAACTCAGTCTAACCTCGGGTTAGGCCTATTCGTGTTTTCTAGGTCAAAGGGTTTTGATTAATTTTCAAATCAGGTTTTGAAAGTAACCATCCCGTCCGTCGGATCAGTTAGGGATAGCCAGGGAGAGCAGGAAACTAGTATTTTCCAAACCCAAGCCTAGACACTATCCTCTCTGTCACCCTAGAACTTTCTGGTTTATTATTAAAAGAGATGTCGTTAATAAACCTTTAATTTGTCTAAATTTACATTTCCTCATTTAGGCCAAATTCTATAAGTAAATTATTCCTAATTTACTTATTTCTTAATTGCTCTTTTAATGTGAATTGTCAACATTTATTCTTATGGCCCATTCTCCCCTCTATATCATATTTATGCCCTTTTGGTATGTAAACTATACCAAATTAAGTGTCACTAACCATGATTTTGCTAAACCTGACAGTTATTCCCAATTATGGCCAATTTCACATTCATGCCAATATACTTACCGTGCCAAATTAGCTAATCCAATTCTGATTCAACATTCTAATTCACGTCAAACTAGACTTATTACTCTAATTCACTATTCATGTAAATGCTAGATTTACACGTCAATACTAGATTCAAATTACACATCTTATAATTCATGTCAAATTTATCCAATTTTCATTTCTATGAACATGCCATAATACATGTTCCCAGTTTATGCCAATTTCCAAGTTAAACTACATTTTTAGTAAATTTCCCCAAACCGTATTCCCACCGTTCGTATAATCGTGATTCAGTCTAGATTATAAATAAAGCTAGGTTCATAGAAAATAGGGAATGAACCAAAGATGCTATGCAAAAGATAGACATTCTAACTGGCATAAAAAGGGTTGAATAACGACGCCGGTTCAAGAACATGGGTAGACCTAACTTAATAGGTAAATTCCCAAGGTCTAAAACCAAGAATAGACAGAATAAAGACGTAGGTTCGAGAACATGGGTAGACCTAACTTAATAGGTAAATTCCCAAGGTCTAAAACCAAAGAAAACAAAGAACAGACAGAATAGATAATCGGGTTTAGACCCAATTTCACAGTCACAAAACTTAAACAACACTTTCCTAGTCATGAACCATAGGTGCTTAATCACAGTTGTCCCATTTATGACATAGACAATAGTTTATGCTTCCTAATCAAAGGTATAGGCTTGTGTTCATAGTCATGGAAATAATTCTCATAGTCACAGTCATAGGCAATGTTCATAGTCATAGGCAATGTCCATAGTCATAGGCAATGTTCATAGTCATAGGCAAATGTTCATAGTCATAGGCAAATGGTTTTAAGGTCCATAGTTTCATAGTCACGGTCTTATTTGTCCTCGAATCATAACAGTTCTTAATTAGGTTCAAGAGTATAGGCACTGATTCGAATAGAGAGAGAGAGATTTGGCATATTCTTTTATTCCTTTAATTTCATGTCACGAACAGAGAAAAACGTTCAAATCTAAAAAGTAACTTACTTACAGAGATTAGATTAGAACAGAAAGATGGCGTTGCTATGATTCGTAGAAAAACAGTCGTTGCAGTCGTTCGAATCTTCACTTGAATTCTATCTTGAATCTCCTCTTTGAAAGTCTTTGAGCAGCACCTCCTCGTCTTGATTTATTTTATATATATTATTTTATTTATTATTTAATTAAGAGGAGGAGAGGAAGCCATGTTCACTAAGAATCTTTGCAGCATAAGGGTAGAGAAGAATTGTGAATAGAGAAGGAGTCTAGGGCTGTTTATATAGTGTAGAAGTCAACAAATCTGGTCAGGATGGCGTCCGAATACAGAAGAACGAACCAGGTGCAGAAAACAGGAAAAAGCAGGGGTTTCGGGCCCCAGGTCGACTACCCAGTCGACCTGGGTGCCCCAGGTCGACTACCCAGTCGACCTGGGTGCCTTGGGCGGGAAAATTCCCGCCCAGCCCATTCTGGGTCTGATTTGAATTTTGAACCTGAACTGTTTTGAAATTTGAACTTCGCTGAATCTTCCGGAGGCCATATCTTCCTCATACGGACTCCGATTTACGCAAACTCGGACTCGTTTTCATGCAGAATTCCGAGACGAACGCAATGGCACAGCCCGTTTCCCTTGATTTTGAATTTAATATTTAATTCTGCCTTGATTTGTGAATCTTAGTGTTATAGAATTACGGGGTGTTACATCAAACCTTTTTTCTTTTGAAAAAAAATCAAACCTTTTTGCTTTTGAAAAAAATCAAAACTTTTTTCTTTTTACAATTAAATCAAAATCAGTTTTTATAACCATATAAAATCAGTTTTTATTACCTTATAAAATCAGTTTTTATTACCTTATAAAATCAGTTTTTATTACCTTAAAAATAATAATAAAAATAAATAGTAAGAAAAAGGGAGCTTACAGTTTTTTCTTCAGCGAAGGGAGAGGGGAGGTCTGCGTCAGTCGAGGAGCAGGAGGAGTAGACCACGGTGGTGCGGGGTGGCGGGCGCGGGTCAGGGGCTTTGGGGATTGCGGTTTGGACTGAAGCGGAGGGGGAAGGATCGGTCGAAGGTCAGGGGGGCCTGCGATTCAAATCAGAAGGGGATGAGGAAGAGGGAGAGGCACGGAGGAGGAAAGGGGGGCTGTCATCAATGAAGGAGGCCTGGGGAGGCGCACGCCAAGTTGCGGCTGTGGCGGCTAAATCGATCGTCAATCGAATTATATTTTTTTTGGCTTGTTTATTTTGATTTGGAAGGGAGAAATGTAAAGGGGAGAGAGAGAGAGAGAGTGAAGAGTTTGACCATATATATTAATATATTTTTATGTTATTTTAAATCCCTAAAAGTAACTTTAAATTTCGATCTCCAAACGAGACCCACCGCCTGTCGTCCGTAACTAACTACCCCCATTTCGAACACAATGGGATATGTCCGGAAAGCTGATTCGACTGTTTTGATCAGTTTCCGTCAAAATCAAAATATAAATCTATATATTGAATTTGAATGCACATTTTAATTTACGGGGCCACATACTGACCCCAAAAATTCTAGAAAAATAAATCTAGCTATGTTTAGACGATATGGTCCTAACAAAACTAATTTCATCAAATTTGGAGACCGTTTGAAAAATGGCCATTTTCTGATCGATCCAAACTGACTGAAACTGTCAAAACACGTTTTACTTCACCATGCTCACATATTAATCCCAAAAGTTATGAAAATTGGAATCTAGCAATAACTTGACATCCCAGATCCAATAAAAGTGGTTTCGTCGAAAAAAGAGGTTGTTTGCAAAATGGCTATTTTTAAGGGCTATATTTTCCATAGCGACTATTCTGAATTTTCAACTAGGCATAACATTTTTTTACTGCTATGAAATTTTGATTTTTCGGATTCGTTGGAAAGATATTCTCGAATAGATTCTAATATTTTGGGTTTTGCTAAAATCTGGTTTATTTTGAATACTTTACATTTATTTGAAATTTGAAATCGAATTTTCAAACTACCGCGCCATTTTCAATTCCTTTTATAATTAAACATAAATATTTATATTCTAACTACGATTCAAATAAATATATATATATTCTAATTCTATTCAGAATATATTTCTCGTCATTATATTTAAAATAAATCATTTTAAATATTCAAAATTCATTAAAATTGCCAAAATAAAATTTTTAAATTAGTTCGGATTTTATGGTTTATTACATTCTCCTCCACTTAAAATCTTTTTGTCCTCGAAAAGGAACGCAGCTGAAAGTTGTCTGACTAATCAACTCAACTTTCAGTTTGGCTTTCATTCTTCAACTTTTTAGTTTCTAAGAATTTCCCAATTTTCCAAAAAATTGGCTAACACCCTAAATTTTCGAAAAATTTCACCATAACCTCCTTTGTACGGGAGCACCGGGAAAGTCTCCAAACCGCCACACAGGCCTCTCCAATCAAAAAGAAAAAGAAACAGCCAAGCGGCTAGCCAATCTGCTCATAAAATCATCAAAAACCCCAAGAAATACAATAAACATGTACTTATTTGTCGGGCATATAATTTTATTCCTCTGCTCTAGCCTCCTTGCTATGACGTGTTCAATGTATATACATGTATATGCATGCAATTTCTATCAATTTTAAATTCGGTTCAATATTCGATACAATTTGGTCATATATATCGTTCTTTCAAATAATGTTTTATAAGATAACAAATAATCATACAACACAACCATAAATCAATTAGTGAATTAATGTTTCAAATTCATAATTTTGATATATATACAGAAAATCATGTTTTTGATGCCAATTCTCAACAAGTAACTCTATCTAGTTTTGGTTCTCACACCAGTCAATTGAAAATATATAGATATCCCACTTTCGAAACTCGAACATAAATTCTGATGATGATCGATCAATCATCATAATCATCTCCGGACGACTAAAGTGTGATTCTATATCTATCCAATATATTAAAACTTCAAATACACGTGGATCAGACGTATACGTAAAATCTTTATATACTTGATTGTCCAAATCAATATAAAAATAATATTCAAATACGTATAATATGGTTTAAATTTTCAAAAAAAAATTCGTTATCATTTTTATTTCAAAAATATCACTCTTCACACTCGTTCTAGGATACTACTAATCCTATCTCTAACGAGTCATTCTCATTGGATATTACTAATCCAATCTCTGATGTATTCTTTCATTTGGTTCTAACGTGTCTTGTTCTCCGAGCTCTGTAAACCAAAGCTCTGATACCAAATGAAGCGACCCGAACCTCCCCGTGAAGGAAAGCCCGGATTAACTTTGAGAACAACACACATCGGTACACAAACAGAAGAACATTTCATTGCTTATTACAACAATTAATCAGAATACAAGAATATAACAGAGTACGAATAAATTATATACATTTACTAAACATCAGAGATTTACATGTTACAATGCAGCGGAAAATAATACAAAACACAACTAAAAAGAATATGCAGACATAGAGCTTTCCGAATATCATTCCAGCTATAAACCAGGATACTTTGAATATAAATCTACAAAACCAAAACTACTAGCTGCCCGTGTGGAAAATAGAGGCACCCAGAGTTTAGGTTAAAACAATGAACTCCAGGCCAGTCATGTGACTGGTGTGATAACTAAAACAGTTATTAATTTCCTTTAAAAGTTAGGTAAATCATGGGACCACGCCGTATAACACGGAACAGGTTTACCCCCAAGAAAACTAGTGCATAAAACAAACAGCGGAATGCAAAATAAAGAACAATGAAGCTATTATAAGACCCAGGTCCCATCACACAATGCAACGCAAGCCGGAGGATAGTGTTTTACCTTATAATAGCCAAATAATGCTTGATACGTGAAATTTCATATTTTATTATTACTATAAGTGTATAGTGTCAAAACAATTTCAATCATAAGTATCAATCATAGACGGCATGGGTACCATATATCATGTCGCCAATACTAGGTTCTACAATCAAAATCGCAAAATGTCGTATTGGAAATTGGATTTCCATCTGTTAACCAAGGCAAGAGATCGTCCTTACCGCTTCGAGATACTCTACCCCGTGTCTCAGGATCAGAACGCATTGACCTTTAGGAGCCACAGGGCCAGTCCACTCGATGTGGATTAAAATGCCTGAATACTGCATTTCCCCGCCCTATGGAGGCGTATATCTGGTCTATATAAAGACCGTCCATCGGTCCCGGAATGACTGATATAACCGAGGCACCTCGCTATCCATCATCCACATAAGTAAAATGTCAGGGCTTGCAAAATGCTGACACCACTCCAAGCTAGAAGGAAACGCATGCCCTCCCTGGATCCTTCTCCCATTTCTGGTTCACACCGGGGTGTGAGGCTCGCGAATTAACGCTACACAAAGCTATGCTATATTAAATCTGTGCTTTGATCATCAACCACAAGACTCTATTTTTAATAGAAGCCTTGATCATTTGCATCTCAGCATGCCACATAGGTAATTCATGCTATGCAACCGATGTCTATCAATCACACAGAATGAAATTCGATGTCATACACGCATCCATTTACAAGTTCATTCTGGGCCTGAAGGGGAACCGGAGGCACCTTATTCCTCTCCCAAATGCCCAATATAGGAGAGAGGCCCTCGCATATCTGGTTGATCTCCAAGTACGTTTGGACGATCACCACTTATTACCTTGTATTGGGTGTACAACCCAATCAAGACATCAGTAATCATCTAAACGATGTAAAGACCTCCGGTCTTCAACCACCGTCCTCATCCTCGACACATCGTCGAATCAGTTATTCAGAATGGGATAAACTCGTTCTTTCTGAATAACTCGCGTATATAATAAACAAGTGTTATAAAAACACAACATACGCCTCATTCCAATCCAGAATATTTCTTTATCCAAAATTCATATACTTTGGGAAAGGTTCCCATTAATTTTATCAAAGCTAAATTCTTTAAATTTATTCTTTAATCTTCCTTTGGATACCAATTCAATCTAATTAAAGATGCATTAGAACTCCACTTGGTTTTAATCTTCCAAAAAATCAATATTAACGATTGTTTAACTTGGGAAATCATATCCTGTCTTTAACTGGGTTAAAGAACCAATGTCATTTAAAAACACGGTTCACGATAAACCCAAAATCACATTCCATTCCACCATCCTTTAACCGTAAATCAGCAAGTGAACAATTCCCTAAGTATTAACCCCGAAGGCCGAAACCAACATCTGATCAATACTCAGGAAACCATTCAACTTAACCAATCTACAGTTAGTTTCTGATTTTCTTAACTCCATTGGGTCTAAGAACAGTATTATTAAAGATATCATTTACGACAACAAAAATCTTATTCCTGTCTTTAATTGGGTTAAAGAACCAATGTCCTTTGAAAACACGGTTCACAATAAACCCAAACTCACATTCCATTCCATTAGTCTTTAACCGTAAATTAGCAAGCGAACAATTCTACTAAGTATCAACCCCGAAGTCCGAAACCAACATCAGATCAATACCCAAGAAACCATTCAACTTAACTAATCTCCAGTTAGTTTCTGATTTTCTTAACTCCATTGGGTCTAAGAACAGTATTATTAAAGATTCCATTCACGACAACCCAAAATCTAATTCCATTGTTAATCGGGTTAAAGAACAAGTGTTATTTAAAACATCGTTCACGATAAACCCAAAGACCAATTTCAATTCCATTCCAATTAAATATCAATTAATTGGTATCCTTCATTAAATCTAAATAAAAAGATTTAATCTTTTCTGATCTGGGTTCAAGAACAGTGTTAATGAAGACATCATTCACGACAAACCCAAAATCACATTTATTATTAAATACAAGGCTCTGAATAGATAATATATCGGCTTATATTCAATATCAAATTCTGGAATCAACAAATACCGTATTGGAATAACGATATATATGTCTTCCAAATTCCTCCACAATATCTCTATAATCATGGAATCCAATATCGAAATATTCCGAAGATAATTTCGATTCAAATCCATTCCAATTCATATATTGGAAATTCCGGTTATTTTTAAAACCATTTCAAATCCAATTTATTTATTTTAAAAATATTGGATTTCATAATTTTAGTTCATAACTAGTTCATTTTGATAAAAATATATTTTTATCTTTTCAAATATGAGATTTTTCAACCCAATTCTTTCCAAATCATTTATTATGATTTTACACAAATTATTGATATTTTTAATAATTTTATCAAGGCCCGTACAGTCGATTTCCATAGACGGCCATCGAACTGCGCTTACAACGACCTTTTCCAAATTTGATTTGGACATAAATCCAAATCTAACCGTAAAATATCAAATCTCTAATATTTGTTAGAAAGCTCTTTTCGATATGAACCTAACGGTTTCGGTTTTAGGAGAGTCCGACTGTCGGATCTCCCATAATGTCAATGCGAAGTCAATGGCCGAAATTCGCGAACTACCGCAGCGCGGCGCGTTCTATTTCGGCCGTTATATTATATATATAATATATATAATATATATTTCGTCGATTTCCATTTAAAACGTATTTTATAAATCGTTTTAAATTCATTTTCAAAACGATTTCGACTTCATATTCAATTTCAAATAAAAATTGAATATTCCATATCACCGATATATAAATGAAAGTATTTTCAAAACATTAGATTTTGAAATCAATTCCTTTTCGATATTCATTATAAAAATGAATAAAATCCATATAAATATCGTTCACGTCAAAATGGCGTTAATCTAATCCACACAGCTTTATATATTTCAATATTTTCGTGTCCATCCCAAATTGAACATCAAAATCATATTTTGATTCTTTTCTAAATATTATTTGAAAATATTCGTTATTTTAAAATAATCATTATTTTGAAATATTCATTCTTTCTGAACTGAAATCAGACATAGTCAATTACCATATAATTTGATTATATGGATTTCATACAATGCATGTATACAACAACAGTGATAAATAATCATCCATCATCCAGAGTGCATTCTACACTGTATAAGCATTAAATATAAATATTTAACGCTTATAACAGTCTGTCAACCAATCGATTGACATATAACTAACTATTGTGATTAGTGTATGTCTAATATCATCCCAATACACGTGTGGGGTTTCAATCAACAAATAATGAATTTTATTTGTGCAGCTGGGTGATGTGTAAAATTTATCGTCCTAATCTATATCAGTAAAGTGGGTGTACATAAACAAATCGTCTGATTTGTAAATGAATATTTATTTTATCCATATATCCATTAAAAATTATATTTTTAACGATAAAACATTTATTTGGTTCATTTACACAATAAAAATGATATTTTTACTGTTCTAACATATTTTAGAAAATTTGGGCGGCATAACGGCGCGATATCAAAATCGGGTAATGTCTAGCATTACCCCTCTCCTGATATTGGCTCGCACCATATACATATAACAATTCTAATCAATTCATTTCACCCAAACAACCCATTTCAACCAAATAATCTAATCAACCAAAACAAACAATCAAACAAGTCGTCCATAGTCTGTGGACGACGGGGAATAGTTCATATATGCAGTTATAAAAATAAATAATTGTATAAGAAAATATGGTGAGGAGTTCTCACCTTTGGGATCCACTCCTCCATTCTTTTATTTCTGAACGATTCAGATTTGGATTTGTTTTCCCCCAGTTCCATTGCAATTCTTTTCACGCTGTTCATAGTAAAAATCATATTTTTATCGCTTCTTAACATATATAAAAATCAAATTTTTATCGCTACTTCACATATATAAGAATCGAATTTTTATCGCTACTTCACCTATATATAAATCAAATTTTTAACTAGCTAAAAATTATATTTTTACTTCGCTAACTTCCTTATAAAAATTATATTTTCATATTCGCTACTTCATTATAAAAATCCTATCTTTTCAAATATAAAAATCAAATCTTTTATATTTTAAAAATTAAATCATTCATATGTTAAAAATCGAAGCTTTCATATGTTAAAAATCGAATCATTTTTCTTTTGAAAAAAAATCAAACCTTTTTGCTTTTGAAAAAAATCAAACCTTCTTGCTTTTGAAAAAATCAAACCTTTTTGCTTTTGAAAAAAATCAAACCTTTTTGCTTTTGAAAAAAAATCAAACCTTTTTGCTTTTTATAATTAAATCAAATCAGTTTTTATAGCCATATAAAATCAGTTTTTATTACCTTATAAAATCAGTTTGTATTAACTTATAAAATCATTTTTTATTACCTTATAAAATCAGTTTTTATTACCTTAAAGAAAATAATAAAAATAAATAGTAAGAAAAAGGGAACTTATAGTTTTTTCTTTAGCGAAGGGAGAGGGGAAGTCTGCGTCAGGTTAGGGGCAGGAGGTGCAGACCGCGGTGGTGCGGGGTGGCGGGCGCGGGTCAGGGGCTTAGGGGGTGCGGTTTGGGCTGAAGCGGAGGGGGAAGGATCGGTCGAAGGTCGGGGGGCCTGCGATTCAAATCAGAAGGGGAGGAGGAAGAGGGAGAGGCACAGAGAAGGAAGGGGGCGGTCATCAACGCCGGAGGCCTGGTGAGGCGGCGCCAAGTTGTGGTGGTGGCGGCTAAATTGATCGTCGATCGTATTATATATATTTTTTCTGCCTGTTTATTTTGATCTGGAAGGGAGAAATGTAAAGGGGAGAGAGAGATGAAGAGCTTGACCATGTATATTAGTATATTTTTATATTATTTTAAATCCATAAAAGTAACTTTAAATTTCGATCTCCAAACGAGACCCATTGCCTATCGTCCGTAAATAATTACCCCCATTTCGAACACAATGGGATATGTCCGGTAAGCTGATTCGTCTGTTTCGATCAGTTTCCATCAAAATCAAAATATAAATCTATATATTGAATTTGAACGCATATTTTAATTTACCGAGCAACGTACTAACCCCAAAAATTCCAGAAAAATAAATCTGGCTATGTTTAGATGATACAGTCCGAACAAAACTAATTTCGTCAAATTTGGAGACCGTTTGAAAAATGACCATTTTCTGGTCGATCCAAATTGACTGAAACTGTCAAAACACGTTTTACTTCACTACGCTGACATATTAATCCCAAAAATTATAAAAATTGGGATCTAGCAATAACTTGACATCCCGGATCCAACAAAAGTGGGTTCGTAAAAAACGGAGGTCGTTTGCAAAATGGGTATTTTTAAAGGCTATATTTTCCATAGCGACTATTCTGGATTTTCAATTGGGGATTACTTTTTATTCCCGCTATGAAATTTTGATTTTTCGGATTCTTTGGAAAGATATTCTCAAATAGATTCTAATATTTTTGGTTTTGCAAAAATCCGGTTTATTTTGAATCCTGTATGTTCATTTGAAATTTGAAATCGAATTTTCAAACTACCGCGCCATTTTCAATTCCTTTTATAACTAAAAATAAATATTTATATTCTAACAATGATTCAAATAAATATATACGTTCTAATTTTATTCAGAATAAATTTCTCGTTGTTATTATTTAAAATAAATCATTTTAAATATTCAAAATTCATTAAAATTGCCAAAATAAATTTTTTTAAATTGGTTCGGATTTTCCGGGTTATTACAGAAAGACCCTTGTACGAGTAAGTTATAAAATGGTATTGCTTAACATGCAGGAAAGTCTGGTACATATTGTGCATAGGAAATTATACGGCCTTCTTATAGTATGAATTATAGAAGTTGAAAATGAATAAATGTAATTGCTTGTCATTATTTTCTGTAAGCGTACAAATAAATATATGTCATTGTTTACGATGAATAAAAGATTTTGCGGTATTGAAACCAAAAAACCTGATATCAGGAAGAGTTATACCAATGTTCAGTTGCCACATAAGGTAGTAACATTTCAGGAAATTATAAACTTGCTTCTTTCTAGTTAGGTTAGCGCGTTGTTCTCAACTGCCTTCTGTTTACCAATATCTTAATTTTTTTTAATCATAAAATCTTATCAATGCTCAGAATTGTTTTACATGCATAGTGAGGGGCGACATATACTATCGCTACCTTCGTTATTTTTTAATATCCACTCTTGTAATTATAATAATAATTAGTAAAGAAACATACATGTTGAGTCCTTTTAAAACAATGCTATCTACTTCCATATGGAATCCACAATCTCTGCAATGATCCACGTTAGTGTAGCATAAAACTGAAGCCTACTCAAAACTGAGTTCCAAGCAATAATGTTTGTTCGCCACAACAAAATTCTGCACCACATTATTATATCCAACCAACATATCTGGTTAAATCTACAAGTCTAAATAAACCTCTATCTGCTAACATAGTGCCACAAGGTGGAAAGTTCTCTTCTTCCACTTCCAAGTACAGACAACACTTTTAACTAACAATTTTGCAGATTTTGATTTATCTTTTGTAGATGAAATTATGTCCACTGCTTCTGGGTTAGATATCACATCCCAAACCTGATAACAAATGCATGTATATGTACAATTGGTCTTGCAAATTCTTTTCTTTTGGAGATTGTTAATCGCTATCAAATTACCAAAGTCAAAAAACAAAATAAGACCCTTTTTGTTTTCTGTTTCCAATTTTTGTTCTAAGGATGGAGGTCATTTGTTTGTGACAATAAAATCACTCTACCACTTAATGTTTCCTATGGTAAATTTATAAAGGAGATCTAATTCAACTAGGAAAACTTAATCCATCAATGGCGAGCATTCTGAACTGATCTCTGTCAGTTACCATCCCTTACATTGACTTATGGAACAGAGATAAGTCTAGATTCCTTAATGCATTAATCACTAAAAGATCACGACGTTGCCAGTCAAGGGGCTTTCTTATTTAGTAGCCACACTCTACTAACTACTCGCTCATTGCTTAAACAAAATATGTGACCCTTGTATCGTCTAATAGGCTCTGCCTCTTCTATGATTAAATTCTAATGAATATCAGATCAATGATGCTTGAGCACAATCAATTAACATCACCGAACTTGACCAGATCCGAGTTTATTCTATGGTTTAGTGTGAATCATTGCTGCTGATATTGCTGAAGATGTTGCTTCCATCATTGATATGATCTGAAGGTGTTGCTTCCATTACGATTACAAATATCTTAATTGGTTATAATAAGTTACGCAGAATATGATACGTGAAAAAGATAAATATTATACTTGTAGTAAAAAAAACGACTGAATATCAATGGACGTTAACCTATATTTTGCATACAGGAAGAACAATGTACTTTAAATGCCATTGTATTTGTTGGGTAGACCTAAAAAGAACAACAATTGATGAAGAAGAAATAGACGGAGAACAAACATAAGCCTAGAAAAACATACGAGAAGTTGAATCATCTTTACATCCAAAGTAGTTTTTTCCATGGCCTTTTGATGTAAAATTATCCCCAGTTATAAGTTAATGAAATAAGCTATATGTATATGTACATTTTACAAGGCAACTCTCACTCATAGTAATACAATATGCAACATGTACTTATATTCTATAAGCTACTACTAATCATCAACATATTAAGAATCAACATAACCTTGGTTTCTTTATGTTGTACCAATTTGCTTCATTGCCACCAAGTCATGCTCAGGGTAAAAAGTTAACCAATGCCCGTAGAACTTCAGGAGACACACTTGTATTTGCAAATTGTAGTTGGTCTACTATGTCTAACAAACAAACTCAAATGAATCTATGCATTTTTGCAACCAATACTTCATGTATATCAGCTATGGCTCACATAATACGGACTTCAATCATATCCAAGTATAAATGTCTTCGACCTTGTCTTCAAAACTGTAAGGACCCATAACTTCCCCGGTAAGGAATGAACGGATTGCTTTGAGAACAACGCACATCGGAACGCAAACAGAAGAACATTTCATTGTTAATTACAACAATTCCATCAGAATACAAGAATATACAGAGTATGAATAAACATTACACATTTGATAAATATCAGAGATTTAAATTACATTTAAATACATAGCAGGGGAAAAATAATACAACACACAACTGAAAGAAATACATGGATACAGAGCTTTCCGATTATCGTTCCAGTTGTAAACCAGGATCCTGTGAATATAAATCTGCAAAACCAAAACTACTAGCTACCCGTGCGGAAAATAAGGGCATCCAGAGTTTAGGTTAAACAATAAACTCCAGGTCAGTCATGTGACTGGTGTGAGAATTAAAACAGTTATTAATCTTTATTTTAAAGTTAAGTAAATCAAGGGACCACGCCGTATAACACGGAACGGGTTTCCTCCCAATAATACTAGTGCATAAAACAAATAGCGCAATGCTAAATAAAGAAAAATGAAGCTATTATAAGACCCAGGTCCCATCACACAATGCAACGCAAGCCGGAGGATAGGGTTTTACCTTATAATAGCCAAAGAATGCTTGATACGCTAAATTCCATCTTTTATTATTACTATAAGTGAAGAAAACAACTTTAATCATAATGTATCAATCATAGGCGGCATGGGTACCATATATCATGTCGCAATACTAGTTCTACAATTAAAACCGCAAAGGTCGTATTGGAAATTGGATTGTCGTCATGAGTCGAGGCAAGGGGTAAGCTCCTCTCCGTTCGAGACACTCTAGCAAATGTCTCAGGACCACACACAGCGATCCTGGATCTTCATGGCCGATCCTCTCTTACTTTTGAGGATTAATTATTCCTGAACACACGTTTCCCGGTTCTATAAGATCTATATCTGAGGCGCCTCGCATCCAACAACCACATAGGTAAAAAGTATATAAGTGTCAGGGCTGGTAAGTCACTGACATCACCCATAGCTAGAAAGAAACGTCGTGCTCTCCCTGTAGTCACTATCCTGTTTCTGACTCATACCGACGTGTGAGGCTCGCGAATTAACGCTATACACAAAGCTGTGCCACACAGGCCGTGCTTCGATCATCAACCACAAGACTTTGCTTTTCAACAAAAGCCTTGATCATTTGCCACTTAGGCATGCCACACAGGCAATTCATGCCATGCGATTGATATCGATCAATATATAACCTTTGAGCTCGTACGTCTCAGAAAAGGGCGTTAAGCAAGAGAAAAAATTCTCCACCGCTAAACAGATATATATTTAATAGAGATCAATCACACAGAATAAAATCCAATGTCAGACACACAGTCCATTTACAAGTTCGTTCTGGGTCTGAACGAAACCGGAGGAACCTTATTCCTAGCATATCCATCGATCGCCAAGTACGTCTGGACGATCACCAACTGATTCCCTCCTCTTGGGTGTACATCCCAATCAAGATCATTAATAATCATCCAAATGATGTGAAGACCTCCGGTCTTCAACCACCGTCTTCATCTTCGGCTTATGGTCGAATCGGTTATTCAGAATGGGTACAAACCCGGCCTTCCCTAATAACCCGCGCATATAATAAACAAGTGTTACACAAACACAACATACGCCTCATTCCAATTAAGAATATTCTTTATTCAAATATTCACATTCTTAGGGAAACGTTCCCATTAATTTTATCAAAGATAAATGCTTTTAAATTTATTCTTTAATCTTCCTTTTGATATCAAATCAACCCATGTTAATGTTTTCCAAACTAGTCGGGATTAGCGAACCACACCGAAGTAATTATTTATTTTATTTCCCAATCCCAACCTATTCATCGCATGGAGCAAAACTGGTAATACTCCATATCTAACACCATGGTGTTATCGGTAAATATTAATTACCATTTCACGTTCAAATCTAGTTAAAGATTTAACTATCGCTTTGGAGCAAAACTGGCGATACTCCATTCTCGATCACTTTAATCTAATTAAAGATTCATTAAAACTCCACTTAGTTTTAATCTTCCTAAAAATCAATTTCCTGTCTTTAACTAGGTTAAAGAACCAATGTCATCTAAAACATGGTACACGATAAACCCAAAATCACATTCTATTGTTAATCGGGTTAAAGAACAGGTGTTATTCAAAACACCGCTCACGATAAACCCCAAAAAAACCAATTTAAATTCAATTCCAATTAAATACTAATTAACTGGACAATTTCACTAAATCTTAATTAAAAGATTTATTCTTTTCTAAACTGGGTTCAAGAACCGTGTTATTCAAGACACCATTCATGACGAACCCAAAATCCCATTTGATATTAAATACAAGGCTCTGAATAGAAAATATATCGGCTTATATTCAATATCAAATTCTGAAACCAACAAATATCGTATTGGAAATAACGATATAAATATATCTTTCAAATTTCCACAACCATACCTGTATAATCATGAAATCCAACATCGAAATATTCCGAAGATAATTTCGATTCAAATCCGTTCCAATTCGTATATTGGAAATTCTGATTATTTTTAAAACCACTTCAAATCCAATTTATTTATTCAAAAATATTGGATTATAATTCTAGTTCATAACTAGTTCATTTCAATAAAAATATATTTTTATCGTTACAAATGTGGAATTTTTCATCCCAGTTCTTTCCAATTCATATATTATGATTTTACGCAAATTATTAATATTTTTAATAATTTTATCAAGGCCCATACAGTCGATTTCCAATAACGTTTGTCGAACTGCACTTACAACGACCTTTTCCAAATTTGATTTGGACATAATTCCAAATCCAACCGCTAGATTTCAAATTTCTTTTTGTTACGAACCCAACGGTTATGGTTTCAGGAGAATCCGACGGTTGGATCTCCCGTAACGTCAACTCGAAGTCAATGGTCGAAATTCGCGAACTGCAGCGGCGCGGTGCGTTCTATTCAGGCCATTAATATATATAATATATATATTATATATATATTTCGTCGATTTCAATTCAAAACGTATTTTATAAATCGTTTTAAATTCGTTTTCAAAACAATTTCAACTTCATATTCAATTTTAAATCAAAATTGAATATTTCATATCATTAATATATAAATGATAATATTTTCGAAACGTTATACTTTGAAATCACATCCTTTTCTATATTAAAAAAAATGAATATAATCGATATAAATATCGATCGCATCAAAATGGCGCATATCTAACCACTACGGCTTTGTATATTTCAATAACTTCGTTATTCTATTCAATAAATGAATATTTTCTTCAACACATGAATATATATATTTCTTTCAACACATGAATATTCTCAACACATGAGTATCGTCAACACATGACTATTTCTGTTGTTTAATATATTTTATAAAATTATGATTTTTATCATTTAATTCTTAATCAGCTTCTAACCGTAAATTAGCAAAAGAACAATTCCCAAAGTATTAACCCCAAAGGCCGAAACCAACATCAGATCAATACCCAGGAAACCACTCATCTTAACTAGTTTCCAGTTAGTTTCTAATTTTATATATGATAAATATGTAAATTTTATTGTTAAAATATTTTACTCAACACATGAATATTTTCAACACATGAATATATATTTTATTCAACACATGAATATTTTCAACACATGAATATATATTTTATTCAACACATGAATATTTATTCTATTCAACACATGAATATATATTTTATTCAACACATGAATATTTATTCTATTCAACACATGAATATATATTTTATAATATTCTTTATTTTCCTAATTGGAATGAGGCCCAATCAATTACCATATAATGTTAATTATATGGGTTCCATACAACACATGTATATAATAGCAATGATAAATAATCAACCATCATCAAAAGTGCACTACACAACTGTCTGTCAAACTATCGATTGACAAACAACTAAACAATCGGGATTAGTGTACGTCAAATATCATCCCAATACTCGTGTGGGGTTTCAGTCAACAAACACAGATTTCTTTGTGCGCAGTTGGGCGACGTGTAAAATTTATCGTCCCAATCCATATCAGTAAAATGGGTGTACATAAACAAATCGTCTGATTTGCAAATGAATATTTATTTATTCACATTCACGTTAAATTTATATTTTTAATGATAAATAATTTATTTCAACACATGAGTATATTTCCATTCATTCCATATCACAATCAATTTTCACAACACAACAAAATCAAACTAGTCGTCCATGGTCTGTGGACGACGGGTGTCGGGTGCTGCTAAGCACCATCTGCATCCTAGTATATTTTAACTAGAAAAGGAAATTTAAAGCGAGAAGTTCTCACCGAGAAGCTAAACCAAACGCCGCGACTCTTCATATATAGAAAATCTTCATCGTGCTCACCTTTTGTCACTTTCGTTGTCTGTATCCACTACATATATAAAAATCACATCTTTATATTGTTTCTATGTATATAAAAATCACATTTTTATAACTAAGCTACATGGATAAAAAATCTATTTTTATACCGCTACTATATAGATAAAAATTCTATTTTTATACCGCTACTGTATAGATAAAATTTCTATTTTTATACCGGTGCTAAATAGATAAAAATTCTATTTTTATACCGGTGCTATATAGATAAAAATTCTATTTTTACACCGGTGTTCATATAATAGAGATCATATTTTTACATTCTCTATTATATAAAAATCATATTTTTATATTCTCTATTATATAAAAATCATATTTTTATATTCTCTGTTATATAAAAATCATATTTTTATATTCTAAGAATTTTCATATAAAAATAAAATCTTTAACATCATAAAAATCTAATCTTTAAACAAATAAAAATCACTTCCTTTTGAAGTTGAAAATCAAAGCTTCATGTCATTTAAAAAAATCAATGCCTCAAGTTAATTTTTTTTCATATATAAATAAGAAATGAAAATAAATAAATAAAAACTTACTATAAAAATCGAGGGGGGCGGTTTCTTCACGTTCAAGGGGGAGAAGAGGAGAGGTAGGAGGAGAATGGGTCGCGGCGTAGGTGGAGGGTAGAGAGAGTGGACTAGGGCGTCGGCGCTGCATCGGAAAGGGGAGGGGGTGCGGCTTCTGGGGCGTCGGCGCTGCGTCGGAAAGGGGAGGGGGTGCGGCTTCTGGGGCGTCGGCTTTTTGGGAGAGTGAGGAAGAGGGAAGGGGGTCTCGGTCAGGCGTTTGGAGGTAGGGGGAGTGGGCCGCCGGCGGGGCGCGAAGGGGCGGGGGGGTCGAGGCTCTGGCGGCGCGGGGCTAGGGCACGATGGATATTTTCTTCTTCTTCTTTTTTATTTCGGTTTTGAACTGAAGGAGAGAGAGAGGGAGTAAAGGGGAATTTATATATTTAATTATTTATTTAATTTAATTATCCAAAAGGTTGACTTTTTATTTGAACCCCAAACAAGACCCAATGACTATTGCCCCTAGCTAATTACCCCCTTTCCGAACACAATGGGATATGTTTCATGAGCCAATTCGATCGTTTCGATCAGTTTTCGTTACAATCAAAATATAAATCTATATATTGATTTTGAACGCACATTTCAATTTACTGGGGCCACATACAGACTCTAAAAATTCTTGAAAAATATTTTCTAGCTTCATATTGATGATACGGTTCTAACAAAACTAATTTCGTCAAATTCCGAGACCGTTTGGAAAATGGCCATTTTCTGGTCGATCGAAATTGACTAAAACTATCAAAACACGTTTTCCTTCGCCACGCTCACACATTGCTTCAGAAAATTACGAAATTTGGAATCTAACAATAATTTGACATCATGGATCCAACAAAAGTGGTTTCATCGAGAACCGAGGACGTTTGCAAAATTTCCATTTTTAAGGGCCAGAATTCCATAGTGACTATTCTGAATTTTCAACTGGACATAACTTTTTATTCCCGCTATGAAATTTCAATTTTTCGGATTCGTTGGAAAGATATTTTCAAATAGATTCTAATATTTTTGGTTTCGCTAAAATCGTTTTATTTTGAATCTTGTACATTCATTTGAAATTCGAAATCGAAATTTTCGAACTACCGCGCCATTTCCAATTCCGTTTATAATTAAAAATAAATAATTATTTTCTAATGACGATCTAAATAAATATATACATTCTAATTCTATTCAAAACAAATTTCTCGTCGTTATTATTTAAAATAATTCATTTTAAATATTCAAAATTCACTAAAATTGCTAAAATAAAAAATTTAAATTGGCTCGGATTTTCCGGGTTATTACAATCTCCCCCACTTAAAACTTTTCATCCCCGAAAAGGAACGAAGCTGAAAGTTGTTTTACTAATCAACTCAACTTTCATTTTTTCGTTATGGCTTAAGTTCTTCAACTTTTTAGTTTTTAAGAACTTTTCAAAATTTTCAAAAAATTTCGCCATAACCTCCCCTGCACCGGGAGCTTCGGGATATTTCAAATAGCCTCCCATGGCCCTCACCAATCCAAAAGAAAAAGAAAAAGCCAAGCGGCTAGCTATTCGGCTCATAAAATCATCCAAACCCAAAGAAATTCGATAAACATGTACCTATTTGTCGGGCAAACAATTTTGTTCCTCTGCTCTAGCCTCCTTGGCATGACCTATTCAATGGATATACATGTGTATGCATGCAATTATAATCATTTTTTCAATACAGTTCAATATTCGATTCAATTAGGCATAATGGTTCAAAATTTCAAACCAATAATCAAATAGCACAATCAGCAATCAATTAGTGGATTATCGTTTCAAATTCATAATTTTGATATATATACAAAAAATCGTGTTTTTGATGCCAAATCACAACAATAGATCCTATCTAGTTTTGGTTCTCACACCAGCCTAATGGAAATATATAGATATCACACTTTCGAAACTCGAACACAAATTCTGATGATGTAGCTACAATCATCAGAATCATCTCCGGGCGACTAGAGCATGATTCTATATCTATCCAGTATATTTGGGACTTCTAATATACGTTCATGACGCGTATACGCGAAATCCTCATACACTAGATTGTCTAAATTCAATACAAATAAAATATTCAAATACCTATCAAAATGGTTTAAATTTTCAAAACAAAGTTTATTTTCAATTTTATTTTAAAAATACACTCTTCCGGCTCATTCTAGGATATTATTGATCCCATCTCTAACGAGCCATTCCCATTGGATATTTCTAATCCAACCTCTGATGAATTCTTTCGTTCGGTTCTAATGTGTCTTGTTCTCGAGCTCTGTAAACCAAAGCTCTAATACCACTGTAAGGACCCGTAACTTCCCCGGTAAGGAAAGAACAGATTGCTTTGAGAACAACGCACATCGGAACGCAAACAGAAGAACATTTCATTGTTAATTACAACAATTCCATCAGAATACAAGAATATACAGAGTATGAATAAACATTACACATCTGATAAATATCAGAGATTTAAATTACATTTAAATACATAGCAGCGGAAAAATAATACAACAGACAACTGAAAGAAATACACGGATACAGAGCTTTCCGAGTATCGTTCCAGCTGTAAACCAGGATCCTGTGAATATAAATCTGCAAAACCAAAACTACTAGCTGCCCATGCATCAAATAAGGGCACCCAGAGTTTAGGTTAAAACAATAAACTCTAGGTCAGTCATGTGACTGGTGTGAGAACTAAAACTTTTATTAATCTTTATTTTAAAGTTAGGTAAATTAAGGGACCACGCCGTATAACACGGAACCGGTTTCCTCCCAAGAATACCAGTGCATAAAACAAGTAGCGCAATGCTAAATAAATAAAAATGAAGCTATTATAAGACCCAGTTCCCATCACACAATGCAACGCAAGCCGGAGGATAGGGTTTTACATTATAATAGCCAAAGAATGCTTGATATGCTAAATTCCATCTTTTATTATAACTATACGTGAAGAAAACAACTTCAATCATAATGTATCAATCATAGGCGGCATGGGTACCATATATCATGTCGCCATACTAGTTATACAATTAAAACCGTAAAGGTCGTATTGGAAATTGGATTGCCGTCATGAGTCGAGGCAAGGGGCAAGCTCCTCTCCGTTCGAGACACTCTAGCAAATGTCTCAGGACCACACACAGCGATCCTGGATCTTCAGGGCCGGTCCTCTCTTACTTTTGAGGATTAATTATTCCTGAACACATGTTTCCCGGTCCTATAGGACCTATATCCGAGGCGCCTCGCATCCAACAACCACACAGGTAAAAAGTATATAAATGTCAGGGGTGGTAGGTCACTGACATCACCCATAGCTAGAAAGAAACGTCGTGCTCTCCCTGCAGTCACTATACCGTTTTTGACTTATACCGAGGTGTGAGGATCGCGAATTAATGCTGTACACAAAGCTGTGCTACATAGGTCGTGCTTCGATCATCAACCACAAGACTTTGCTTTTCAATAAAAGCCTTGATCATTTGCCACTTAGGCATGCCACACAGGCAATTCATGCCATGTGATTGATATACATCAATATATAACCTCTGAGCTCGTACGTCTGAGAGAAGGGCATTAAGCAAGAGAATAAATTCTCCGCCGCCAAACAGATATATATTTAATATAGATCAATCACACAGAATAAAATCCAATGTCAGACACACAGTCCATTTACAAGTTCGTTCTGGGTCTGAACGAAACCGGAGGAACCTTATTCCTCGCATATCCATCGATCTCCAAGTACGTCTGGACGATCACCAACTGATTACCTCCTCTTGGGTGTACAACCCAATAAAGATCATCCAAATGATGTGAAGACCTCCGGTCTTCAACCACCGTCTTCATCTTCGACTTATCGTTGAATCGCTTATTCAGAATGGGTATAAACCCGGCCTTTCCGAATAACCCGCGTATATAATAAACAAGTGTTACACAAACACAACATACGCCTCATTCCAATTCAGAATATTCTTTATTCAAATATTCACATTCTTAGGGAAACGTTCCCATTAATTTTATCAAAGATAAATTCTTTTAAATTTATTCTTTAATCTTCCTTTTGATATCAAATCAACCCATGTTAAGGTTTTCCAAACTAGTCGGGATTAGCGAACCACACCGAAGTAATTATTTATTTTATTTCCCAATCCCAACCTATTCATCCCATGGAGCAAAACTGGTAATACTCCATATCTAACACCATGGTGTTATCGGTAAATATTAATTACCATTTCATGTTCAAATCTAGTTTAAGATTTAACTATCGCTTTGGAGCAAAACTAGCGATACTCCATTCTCAATCAGTTTAATCTAATTAAAGATTCATTAAAAATCCACTTAGTTTTAATCTCCCCAAAAATCAATTTCCTCTCTTTAACTGGGTTAAAGAACCAATGTCATCTAAAACACGGTTCACGATAAACCCAAAATCACATTCCATTGTTAATCGGGTTAAAGAACAGGTGTTATTCAAAACACCGCTCACGATAAACTCCAAAAAAACCAATTTAAATTCAATTCCCATTAAATACTAATTAACTGGACAATTTCACTAAATCTTAATTAAAAGATTTATTCTTTTCTAAACTGGGTTCAAGAACCGTGTTATTCAAGACACCATTCACGACGAACCCAAAATCCCATTTGATATTAAATACAAGGCTCTGAAGAGAAAATATATCGGCTTATATTCAATATCAAATTCTAAAACTAACAAATATCGTATTGGAAATAACGATATAAATATATCTTTTCTAATTTCAACAACCATATCTGTATAATCACGAAATCCAACATCAAAATATTCCGAAGATAATTACGATTCAAATCCATTCCAATTCGTATATTGGAAATTCTGATTATTTTTAAAACCACTTCAAATCCAATTTATTTATTCAAAAATATTGGATTATAATTCTAGTTCATAACTAGTTCATTTCGATAAAAATATATTTTTATCCTTACAAATGTGGAATTTTACATCCCAGTTCTTTCCAATTCATATATTATGATTTTACACAAATTATTAGTATTTTTAATAATTTTATCAAGGCCCGTACAGTCGATTTCCAATAACGGTCGTCGAACTGCACTTACATCGACCTTTTCCAAATTTGATTTGGACATAATTCCAAATCCAACCATTAGATTTCAAATTTCTAATATTCATTGGAAAGCTCTTTTCGATACGAACCCAATGGTTCCGGTTTCAGGAGAATCCGACGGTCGGATTTCCCGTAACGTCAACTCGAAGTCAATGGTCGAAATTCTCAAACTGCCGCGCCGCGGCGCGTTCTATTCAGGCCATTAATATATATAATATATATATATTTCGTCGATTTCAATTCAAAATGTATTTTATAAATCGTTTTAAATTCGTTCTCAAAACAATTTCAACTTCATATTCAATTTTAAATCAAATTTGAATATTCCATATCATTAATATATAAATGATAATATTTTCAAAACGTTATACTTTGAAATCACTTCCTTTTATATATTTAAAAAAAACGAATATAATCGATATAAATATCGATCGCATCAAAATGGCGCATATCTAATCACTACGGCTTTATATATTTCAATAACTTCGTTATTCTATTCAACAAATGAATATTTTCTTCAACACATGAATATGCATATTTCTTTCAACACATGAATATTCTCAACACATGAGTATCGTCAACACATGACTATTTTTGTTATTTAATATATTTTATAAAATTATGATTTTTATCGTTTAATTCTTAATCAGCTTCTAACCGTAAATTAGCAAGAGAACAATTCCCTAAGTATTAACCCCGAAGGCCGAAACCAACATCAGACCAATACCCAGGAAACCACTCATCTTAACTAGTTTCTAGTTAGTTTCTAATTTTATATATGATAAAAATGTAAATTTTATTGTTAAATTTTTTTACTCAACACATGAATATATATTTTATTCAACCCATGAATATTTTCAACACATGAATATATATTTTATTCAACAAATGAATATTTATTCTATTCAACACATGAATATATATTTTATTCAACACATGAATATTTATTCTATTCAACACATGAATATATATTTTATAATATTCTTTATTTTCCCAATTGGAATGAGGCCCAATCAATTACCATATAATGTTAATTATATGGATTCCATACAACACATGTATATAATAGCAATGATAAATAATCAACCATCATCCAAAGTGCACTACACAACTGTCTGTCAACCTATCGATTGACATACAACTAAACAATCGGGACTAGTGTACGTCAAATATCATCCCAATACCCGTGTGGGGTTTCAGTCAACAAACACAGATTTTTATTTGTGCAGTTGGGCGAGGTGTAAAATTTATCGTCCCAATCCATATCAGTAAAATGGGTGTACATAAACAAATCATATTATTTGTAAATGAATATTTATTTATTCACATTCACATTAAATTTATATTTTTAACGATAAATAATTTATTTCAACACATGAGTAAATTTCGATTCATTCCACATCACAATCAATTTTCACAACACAACAAAATCAAACAACTCGTCCATGGTCTGTGGACGACGGGTGTCGGGTACTTCTAAGCACCGTCTGCATCCTAGTATATATTTTAACTAGAAAAGGAAATTTAAAGTGAGAAGTTCTCACCGAGAAGCTAAACCAAACGCCGCGACTCTTCATATGTAGAAAATCTTCATCGTGCTCGCCTTTTGTCACTTTCGTTGTCTGTATCCACTACATATATAAAAATTGCATCTTTATATTGTTGCTATGTATATAAAAATCACATTTTTATAACTACGCTACATGGATAAAAATTCTATTTTTATACCGCTACTATATAGATAAAAATTCTATTTTTATACCGCTACTGTATAGAAAAAAATTCTATTTTTATACCGGTGCTATATAGATAAAAATTCTATTTTTATACCGGTGCTATATAGATAAAAATTCTATTTTTATACCGGTGTTCATATAATAGAGATCATATTTTTACATTCTCTATTATATAAAAATCATATTTTTATATTCTCTATTATATAAAAATCATATTTGTATATTCTCTATTATATAAAAATCATACTTTTATATTCTAAGAATTTTCAAATAAAAATCAAATCTTTAACATCATAAAAATCTAATCTTTAAACAAATAAAATTCACTTCCTTTTGAAGTTGAAAATCAAAGCTTCATATCATACAAAAAAATCAATGCCTCATGTTATTTTTTTATATATATAAATAAGAACTGAAAATAAATAAATAAAAACTTACTGTAAAAATCGAGGTGGGCGGTTTCTTCACGTTCAAGGGGGAGAAGAGGAGAGGTAGGAGGAGGAAGATGGGTCGCGGCGCAGGCGGAGGGTGGAGGGAGGGGGCTAGGGCGTCGGCGCTGTGTCGGAAAGGGGAGGGGGTGCGGCTTCTAGGGCGTCGGCTTTTTGGGAGAGGGAGGAAGAGAGAAGGGGGGTCTCGGTCAGGCATTTGGAGGGAGGGGGAGTGGACAGCCGGCGGTGCGCGAAGGGAGGGGTCGAGGCTCTGGCGGGGCGGGGGCTAGGGCACGATGGATATTTTCTTCTTTTTTTATTTCGGTTTTGAACTGAAGGAGAGAGAGGAGTAAAGGGGAATTTATATATTTAATTATTTATTTAATTTAATTATCCAAAAGGTTGACTTTTTATTCGAACCCCAAACGAGACCCAATGACTATCACCCCTAGCTAATTACCCCCTTTCCGAACACAATGGGATATGTTTCATGAGCCAATTCGATTGTTTCGATCAGTTTTCGTTACAATCAAAATATAAATCTATATATTGATTTTGAACGCACATTTCAATTTACTGGGGCCACATACAGACTCTAAAAATTCCCGAAAAATATTTTCTAGCTTCATATTGACGATAGGATTAACAAAACTAATTTCGTCAAATTTCGAGACCGTTTGGAAAATGGCCATTTTCTGGTCGATCGAAATTGACTGAAATTGTCAAAACACGTTTTCCTTCGCCACGCTCACACATTGCTTCAGAAAATTATGAATTTTGGAATCTAAAAATAATTTGACATCACCGATCCAACAAAAGTGATTTTGTCGAAAACCGAGGTCGTTTACAAAATTTCCATTTTTAAGGGCTAGAATTCCATAGCGACTATTCTGAATTTTCAACAGGACATAACTTTTTATTCCCGCTATGAAATTTCAATTTTTCGGATTTGTTGGAAAGATATTTTCAAATAGATTATAATATTTTTGTTTCGCTAAAATTCGGTTTATTTTGAATCCTGTACATTCATTTGAAATTCAAAATCGAAATTTTCGAACTACCGCACCATTTCCAATTCCTTTTATAATTAAAAATAAATAATAATATTCTAACGACGATCTAAATAAATATATACGTTCTAATTCTATTCAAAACAAATTTCTCGTCGCTATTATTTAAAATAATTCATTTTAAATATTAAAAATTCACTAAAATTGCCAAAATCAAAATTTTAAATTGGCTCGGATTTTCCGGGTTATTACAAAAAGCAAGCATCTGCAGTTGTTAATAGTTCCATGGAATAAGATAAATTATTGTAGATAATATACTGGATGAAAAACTGCATGCATGAGTCTAATGTAGTTGATCGTATTCTCCCTATTCTTGTAGATACTCTTATCCACCTTTCTATTTATGTAGTAAAGAAACTTTGGTGATATGTTGTAACACCCCGTAATTTTATAACATTAAAATTCACAAATTAAAGTATACTTAATTTTTAGAAAAGAATTAAGTGAAATGGGTTGCGCAGAGAAATATATATATTGATATATATATATAAATTAAAAAATAAATAAATAAATATGCGAAAAAGACCAAAAAAGCGAATTGGGAGTGGGAATAACTGAACTGGCCCATTTTTGAGGTCGACCCAAGCTTCGCTGGGTCGACTAGGGTTAATCCAGGGTGTTTGGCTGTCAACCCGTGGGCCGATTCGCTCAAATGCAGATTTTGCATTTGATTGGTTCTCATGGTTCAGGGTTAATATAATGGTCCTAAATAACTTCCTACACCTATAAATACATCCTAATGCTAACCCTAAACCTAATTAAAATAGAATAGTTACCGTCATACCATCGCTATGGAAATCAATGGAGCCGCCGCCAACTAAGAAAGAAGAAAAGCAAATTCAATTCTAATTCTCTCAACCCTAAAGCAAACCAAAACTCTCTCTTTTCTTCTCAAAATTGTGAGTATGATGATCTTAACAAGATTATTATCATTTTAATTAGGTTGAGTTATGAATGGATTATGAGTAGATGATGTGAATTATCATATATGTTGTTGTAAACCCCTTTTGCTATCATGTATATTGTAAATCCAATGTTATGTGATGATGATATCTTATATGTTGTAAATCATGCTATGATGATGTTATGTATGTTGAAAGTTTCTATGCTATGTTGTGATGAATCATACATGTTAAAAAGGCCATGATGTTACCATCTATGCTAGTTAGTTCATATTAATTAAATCATCATGTTTGGGTTATGTTGATCTATATGACAAGTCACATATGCAAGTTAGATTGATTAGAAAAGTTATGAACATATACCAAGACATCTATTATGACATCTAGAATTATGCTATGACATATGTGATATCCTATGCTAGTTCACACCATCATTATGTTGCCTAAAAACCCCATATGCAAGTTTATGTATAGATTTAGGCTATGATCATATCATGTAAATTGAGACATTTAACAATTTGACACCTTTTGATCCTTAACATGTGTAGTTTATGCAAGTTTCACCCCTATTATGATTAGATTTATTTTAATTGTCTATATGTTGTGATAATTTATCTTTGTGCTAGGTGTTAGACTATACAAGTCTAGCCTATATTATGCGTTGAATAAGCGAACGTATAAACGTGGGGTAGGGGTAATATTAAGGATTTAATATTAAAAAGTTGGGATGCAATTGATATGATTTTGCATGCCATAAGTGGATGGCCATAATTGAGTCAATTATGGACATCATTAAAAGTTGACTTAATTAATAATTTGAATAGGGAATTATTAAAACTGGGGTAAAAGATTTTAAGTGTTAATCAATGCTTAGGACACGAGGTTGGACTCGTTTGTGACGTAAACCTGCCCGGACCCGCCCGACAAATCCAGTGGTCACAAATGTCAGCCTAATGTGAGAGGTCCTAGGCCTAAACTAAAGCATAACGGTTGTAAAGACACGAGGTTAGACTCTTTTATGGTGTAAGACTGCCCGGACCCGCCCGGCAAATCCAGCTGCCATAAATGCCAGTCTAATGTGAGAGGTCTTTATGAGGTTATGGCCTGAATGAATTAAGAAATACTTAACCAGATAAACATGTAAGGTGGGACATGGGTGTTAAGTAGGTGCCTTGGGTGGCATGAAGAATCTAGGGGGTGCCCTTAGTGGCATGTGAAATACGATTAGTAAGACTTAACCAAACACACATGTAAATGAACATGACTAAGAGGGTTAAGTGGGATATACTAGTGACAAGCTTAGGTGGGTAGCTTGTGGGGGCCCATTTCGACCAGTATCCCAAACGTATCTTTGTGGGCTCGACCCAAGTCGAGGACGGGACACGCATGCTGGGTTCGACTGTAAGAGGCCAAAACGGGGAGCGGTGGCAACACAAGTCCAACGGGTTTCGTATGCGTGTGTGGACCCGGGCTGGTAGGTAAGACGTTGTTGCATCGTGTAGGTATAAGCCGTGCATTCTCAAGTGGTATCGGGTTGCCACTTTAGGGAAGTGATACACCCCATTGTGGGGCCAGCTCGGGTATCTACGAGTAGGGAGCCGATCGAAAGTGGGTAGTGGGGTACACCTAGTGGAGATAGGGGCAGACGGCACCTATGTAGTCAGCTAGGGGTACGTAAGGCTATTTATAAAGTTTCTGTGTGAAGCAAGTGGGATCAAACAATAGGGTGACTGGTGTGGTGCAGTGTAGTAATGTGCGGTGCAGTGTAGTAATCATTCCTTAGTAATTAGGTGTGCCTTTACCGTTATCTTTAACGTTATCTTAAACGCTATCTTTATCTTCCTAAGAGTTCATAGACATTTACTTGTCTTCCAGCTTATGCCTTAGTCTAGTTATTTTGATAATAGTATTGTTAGAATTATCATACTCGCCAGACTTTATGTCTGACCCCCTCTATTTCTATCCTTTTTCCCCCTCCAGGTCCTCAGGTTGGGCCCAGCTCTAGTGGAGTTTGATTGAATTGCTTCATCTCTCTTTGGAAAGCTAGGACCGTTGAAGTAAAGTCTAGCTTGTTATCTTTTTAATGGCTTTTTATGTAATGGGATTTTGTATTTTGTTTTTATGAAGATGGATATTGTACTTGGTTATGATCTATGGTTTTATGATGTAACAAACCTGTTTAATTTCTACTGCAATAAAATGAAGTTTTAGATTTCCAAGTACTATTTATTATCTATCTTGTTGTAATTTTTCTGTTCTATATTCACTTATAACCTCCATGGAAGTTAATGCATTCCCTTTGTGAGTGACATTAATGGACGTGGGGTGTTACACGTGGTATCAGAGCTTAAGGTTACCAGAACAGATAAAAATACTATAGAAAAATAGTTATTTTTGGAAGAAGTGTTTTCAAAAACATGTTTTAATGAGAAATTTAAAGAGAAAAGTTTTTAAGAAAAACATAATCCCCAATAGCCCGTATCTTTATCTTTCGAATTCTCCATTCTGAATCTTTCCTTTTTCGTTTCAGCATGGCTGAAGATCTTAATCTACCCGACGGTGTAACGATACCAGGATGGTATAGGAGGTTATTAGAGGCTAGGGCCGCTGCAGGTCCAGCCAATGTTCCTCTACCACCAGTTGCACCCGTTCCTCCTCCTCCTCGCGTAGATACTTTTGCAAAGACGTGCAAGGAATTCAAGGCTATGGGTGGAAAACCATTTCAAGGGTCAGAAACGTTTGTGGAAGCTAGAGATTGGCTTAAGGAGGTGGAAGAATTGCTAGAAATCTTTGAAGTAGAAGAAGGGAGGAGAGTTCGTTTAGCATCTTGGTTGATGAAGGGAGAGGCCTCGTTTTGGTGGGAGGTCACTAATGGGGAGCGTCCTGTTGACTCTTGGGCGGATTTCAGACGTAGGTTCGAGGCGAAGTTTCTCTCAAGGGCGGAAGAAAATCTATATATGGAAAGGTTCTTGACATTGAAGCAAGGAAGCTCATCGGTGAAAGAATATGTCAATAAATTTAATCAGTTAGCAAGGTTTGGCTTGGACTTAGTAAACACATCGGAGAAGAAGGCTCTAAGGTTCGTGAATGGCTTGAATGAACCATTGCAAGGGTTGGATATGACCCACATCCCGATGGGGGCCACCTTTGAGAAGTTAGTAGAAATGGCGCTCATGCATGAGGAGAAAAGCGCTAAAGCTGATAAGGCACCCGAGAAGAAGGGGGATCAGAAGAAACCACAACAGCAAAACAAGAAGGGTGGAAAAGACAATAATGGCAAGGGAAAGAAGAAGTGCTTTAACTGTGGAACCCCAAGCCATCTCAGCAAGGATTGCCGAAAGAAAAAGAAGACAGACTATTTTCATTGTGGCGATGCGGGACATTTAGTGAAGGACTGCCCAAAGAAGGGGCAGAGGGCAGGAGCTACCTCGGGAGGACAGGTGCAGGCTCTTATGGCACCAGGGCAGGCAAGGGGACAAGTTCAGGCTCTCGCGGTCCCACCGCTGCAAGAACAAGGTAGAACCATTTCTGTTGAAAGCTTAGTTTTTCTGTTTGATCATCCTGTCCGTACCTTATTTGATTCGGGCGCATCACATTCGTTTATCTCTACATCATTAGTTGAATCACTGCACTTAAGCACCAGTTTAGTAGAGGATCCCTTAGTTGTTTCGAATCCAATAGGGGGCTCAGCTTATTTGTCCATGATGTGTTTGGATTTGAAAATTTCCATACTTAGCGTTGAATTTAGATGTGATGCTTATGTGTTGGGCTTCACGGGCTATGGGCTAATTTTAGGAATGGATTGGTTATCCAGAAATGGGGCCGTTCTTGATTGTGAAAGGAGAGTAGTTAGGCTCGTGACTCGCCTTGGAAACACTCTCGAAATCTTTTGTAATCCCATAAATTCGGTTATGCTAAGTTATCTAGAATTGCTTGACGCGTCCGAGGAATATCTACGATCTGTTAGAGTGGTCCGAGAATATTCGGATGTGTTTGAGGAGGTGAAGGGTTTGCCTCCGAAGCGGGAGATAGATTTTCGAATATATCTTGTGGATAATGCGAAACCAGTATCTTTGCCAGTACGCCACATGGCTCCACGTGAAAGGAGGGAACTCGATAAGCAAGTGAAGGAGTTGCTTGAGAAGGGGTTCATAAGACGAAGTATATCAGAGTGGGGTGCTCCAGTAGTATTTGCCACGAAGGAGGATGGGTCCCTTAGACTTTGTGTGTACTATAGAGAACTTAATAAACTTACTAAGAAGAACAGACACCCACTGCCGAGGATTGACGATCTCTTCGATCAGTTAGTTGGCGCCTCAGTGTTTTCGCAGTTGGACTTAGCCACTGGGTTCCATCAGTTGAGAGTGGCTGAGGATAGGATAGACAAGACTGCCTTTAGGACTTCGGACGGTTTCTATGAATGGCTAGTGATGCCCTTCGGTTTGACAAACGCCCCAGCATATTTTGTTGATCTGATGAGTAGGGTGTTTAGGGAGTACCTTAACAAATTTGTGGTAGTCTTTGTAGATGACATCTTGATCTTTTCTAAGGATGAAGAAGAGCATGCCCTACATCTTAGGGAAGTGTTGGAGACCCTACGAGCGCATAGCCTTAAGGCTAAATTTTCTAAGTGTCACTTCTGGAGGAAGGAAGTGCGGTTCTTGGGGCACGTGGTTTCCAAAGAAGGGATAGCCGTGGATCCCGTGAAGGTGGTGGCCATCCAAGATTGGAAGGTTCCCAAAAATGCTACCGAAGTGGGAAGTTTCTTGGGGTTGGCTGGCTACTATAGGAAGTTTATCAAAGACTTCGCAAAGATATCAACTCCATTGACACGCTTGACGAAGAAGAACCTAGTTTTCACATGGGACGTAGATTGTGATGATGCGTTCCAACGCTTGAAGAGAGCTTTGACTTCAGCCCCAGTCTTAGTATTGCCAGACGGGAGTAAGCCGTTTACCGTTTATACTGATGCTTGTGGGACAAGACTAGGCGCAGTCTTAATGCAAGAGGGTAGGGTAATAGCCTATGGTGGAAGGCAGTTGAGAGCGCATGAGAAAAATTATCCTACACATAACCTAGAATTGGCCGCTATTGTTTTCGCGCTTAAGTCTTGGCGTCATTATCTTCTTGGCGAGAAATTCGAACTATTCACTGACCATAATTCTTTAAAATACTTATTCTCTCAGAAGGACTTGAACTTAAGGCAGCAAAGGTGGATGGAGTTCTTGGCATCCTACGACTTTGAGATAGCATATACCCCTGGCAAGGGTAACGTGGGTGCCGACGCCTTAAGTAGAAAAAGATTATCCTTAAGTCCTTTGTTTGTTGAGCGGCGAAGTTTAGAATTCATTTCGATGTTTGACTTTAGACCTTCCGTTGACTTCGTACCCGGTTTGCTAGCATCCTTGGAGGTCAGACCTACGCTTTTGGAACGAATTGGCGAGGCACAGCGAGACGACCCGCAGTTGGTTGAGTTAGTAGAAAAACTCAAAGGAGGGGAGTCATCAAGCCATCTCCGTAGGTATACCCTAGACGATAAGGGTTGGTTACGTAGGGACGGTAGACTTTGTGTACCAAAAGACGATGACCTAAGGAAGACTATTCTTGACGAAGCACATCATTCGAAGATGACCATTCATCCCGGCGGGGACAAGATGTACAAAGACATGAAGAGAGTTTACTTTTGGGCCGGCATGAAGAAAGATGTGGCCGAGTATGTCGCTAGATGCTTGGTGTGCCAACAAGTAAAAGCGGAGCGAAATAAACCCAGTGGGTTGCTTCACCCATTGGAGATTCCACTATGCAAATGGGAAAGCATCTCGATGGATTTTGTGGATGGATTACCGTGATCGAGGAAGGGTAATACGGGAATTTGGGTTATAGTAGATAGACTTACTAAGAGCGCCCATTTTATTCCCGTGAAGAGTAAGAGGACTACTCCATGGTTAGTTTCTGTATACGTTCGAGAGATAGTTCGTTTGCACGGTGTTCCTTCTAGCATAGTGAGCGATCACGATCCTATTTTCACTAGCGAATTTTGGAGAAGCTTACAAGAGGCGGTAGAGACTCAGTTATGTTTGAGCACCGCATATCATCCTCAGACGGACGGCCAGACCGAGAGGGTAAATCGAATTCTAGAGGATCTGTTGAGGCTATGTATCCTAGACTTTGGGGGTACGTGGGAAGAGCATCTTCCATTGGTGGAGTTCGCATATAATAACAGCTTTCAGTCCAGCATTGGTATGGCACCATTCGAAGCTCTTTATGGACGACCTTGTCGTTCACCTATATGTTGGTGGGAATCTACGGATAAGATCTTACTTGGGACCGATATGATTAGGGAGACTTTGGAGAAGATCGACTTGATTCGAAGGAGGATGAAAGCAGCACAGGATAGGCAGAAATCTTATGCGTATAAGAGGAGGACAGATCTCGAGTTTAAAGTTGGGGACATGGTCTTTGTCAAAGTGTCTCCATTACGGAACGTTGTTCGCTTTGGGTCCGTTGGGAAATTAGCACCAAGGTTTGTAGGGCCGTTTCCTATTAAGGAGAAAATTGGACAGATGGCGTATAGAGTAGAGTTGCCCGAGAGACTTAGTGGTGTACACGACGAATTCCATGTGTCACATTTGAGGAAGTGCTTGCACGAGACCGCGGAAGTGGTAGAGCCGAGCATTCTTAGAGAGGTGGAGATAGAGCGTGATGCGACAATTCGACGAGCTCCTACGCGCATTCTTGGGTCGGAGATCAAGAGGTTGAGGAATCGAGAGGTCAGACTAGTCAAAGTGCAATGGGGAGATGATGAGAGCAACGCTACTTGGGAGACAGAAGAGAAGATGCGTTCACGATACCCTTTTCTTTTTGAGGGTATGTCTTTTAATTTCTCCTTTATCGCTTAGCTTGTACTTATCTTATCTTTAGTATATCCTCTCGCTAGTATCTTTGACCTTTAGTTTGGATAATCCTATGGTTGAAACATGTGTTTGAGACATGTTATGTATGGTGGATGCAAAGTGGATGCAAGTGTTTGCTAGTGGTTGCTCGTGGATGCATATACACACACTATTAGGCACCAGATCGGCTCAGTCACTTCATATTGCATATTGCATGTATATGGATGTATTTAGTAAAATGGATGTATAATGGTTGTATTATCATATAGTTGCTGCATTCGGGTGGATGGTTGTGCACGCATATAGAATTAATATGTATCATTAGGAATCTTTTGCATACATATTGGACGCATGGCACTATCATGAATAGCACTAAGGAGGTCGACTGAATCAGTAGACCGCCTAATTTTGCATTAGATAGGGACACATACACACACTGTGCATATAAACATTAAAGCATTAGAAGTCTTTTAAGGACAATGGATGCTGGTGTTTGATGGTTGAGTAGATGGACGATTAGATGGTAGGATATACATTCTTCTTGACTTGGAGATTTCGGGGACGAAATCCTTTAAGGAGGGGAGAATGTAACACCCCGTAATTTTATAACATTAAAATTCACAAATTAAAGTATACTTAATTTTTAGAAAAGAATTAAGTGAAATGGGTTGCGCAGAGAAATATATATATTGATATATATATATATATAAATTAAAAATTAAATAAATAAATATGCGAAAAAGTTCAAAACATCGAATTGGGAGGGGGAATAACCGAACCGGCCCATTTTTGAGGTCGACCCAAGCCCCGCTGGGTCGACTCGGGGTTAATCCAGGGTGTTTGGCTGTCAACCCGTGGGCCGATTCGCTCAAATGCAGATTTTGCATTTGATTGGTTCTCATGGTTCAGGGTTAATCTAATGGTCCTGAATAACTTCCTACACCTATAAATACGTCCTAATGCTAACCCTAAACCTAATTAAAATAGAATAGTTACCGTCATACCATCGCCATGGAAATCAATGGAGCCGCCGCCAACTAAGAAAGAAGAAAAGCAAATTCAATTCTAATTCTCTCAACCCTAAAGCAAACCAAAACTCTCTCTTTTCTTCTCTAAATTGTGAGTATGATGATCTTAACAAGATTATTATCATTTTAATTAGGTTGAGTTATGAATGGATTATGAGTAGATGATGTGAATTATCATATATGTTGTTGTAAACCCCTTTTGCTATCATGTATATTGTAAATCCAATGTTGTGTGATGATGATATCTTATATGTTGTAAATCATGCAATGATGATGTGATGTATGTTGAAAGTTTATATGCTAAGTTGTGATGAATCATACATGTTAAAAAGGCCATGATGTTACCATCTATGCTAGTTAGTTCATATTAATTAAATCATCATGTTTGGGTTATGTTGATCTATATGACAAGTCACATATGCAAGTAAGATTGATTAGAAAAGTTATGGACATATACCAAGACATCTATTATGACATCTAGAATTATGCTATGACATATGTGATATCCTATGCTAGTTCACACCATCATTATGTTGCCTAAAAACCCCATATGCAAGTTTATGTATAGATTTGGGCTATGATCATATCATGTAAATTGAGACATTTAACAAGTTGACACCTTTTGATCCTTAACATGTGTAATTTATGCAAGTTTCACCCCTATTATGATTAGATTTATTTTAATTGTCTATATGTTGTGATAATTTATCTTTGTGCTAGGTGTTAGACTATACAAGTCTAGCCTATATTATGCGTTGAATAAGCGAACGTATAAACGTGGGGTAGGGGTAATATTAAGGATTTAATATTAAAAAGTTGGGATGCAATTGATATGATTTTGCATGCCATAAGTGGATGGCCATAATTGAGTCAATTATGGACATCATTAAAAGTTGACTTAATTAATAATTTGAATAGGGAATTATTAAAACTGGGGTTAAAGATTTTAAGTGTTAATCAATGCTTAGGACACGAGGTTGGACTCGTTTGTGACGTAAACCTGCCCGGACCCGCCCGGCAAATCCAGTGGTCACAAATGTCAGCCCAATGTGAGAGGTCCTAGGCCTAAACTAAAGCATAACGGTTGTAAAGACACGAGGGTAGACTCTTTTATGGTGTAAGACTGCCCGGACCCGCCCGGCAAATCCAGCTGCCATAAATGCCAGTCTAATGTGAGAGGTCTTTATGAGGTTATGGCCTGAATGAATTAAGAAATACTTAACCAGATAAACATGTAAGGTGGGACATGGGGGTTAAGTAGGTGCCTTGGGTGGCATGAGGAATCTAGGGGGTGCCCTTAGTGGCATGTGAAATACGATTAGTAAGACTTAACGAAACACACATGTAAATGAACATGACTAAGAGGGTTAAGTGGTATATACTAGTGACAAGCTTAGGTGGGTAGCTTGTGGGGGCCCATTTCGACCAGTATCCCAAACGTATCTTTGTGGGCTCGACCCAAGTCGAGGACGGGACACGCATGCTGGGTTCGACCGTAAGAGGCCAAAACGGGGAGCGGTGGCAACGCAAGTCCAACGGGTTTCGTATCCGTGTGTGGACTGTAATGGCGCGTTTTGTTAGCTGTCGAATAATTAATTTATTTAATTATTAAATATCGATTGGGCGATATCGATGACTTGAATTAAATAACATTGAATATCTAATTAAAATAAATAATATAATAATATATTATAATGTCGAAATAATCGGAAATCACCGAATTCACAATACTGTGTGAATTGGATCAGCTAAAATATTTAATTCAGTTTAGAATTGAATTTGAATAACAAATCGATTTAATAATCGACGTTAAAACGTATTAATTATATTATAATTAAAATAGAGCGCGTAACGACGCGACAGTTCGTTATTAGGCGATTTAGACTTCAACTGAATGTACATGATTCATTTTAAGCCGGATTTCTGTGAAACAAGAAACGTGTGGAGCTGGTAGAGTATATCTTTCTAGTGGAAGAGAAAAATCAGGATTTCGGTGTATAGATTGCAAGATATGTCCAGATCAAATATTCAGAAAGTCGCTATGAAATCGTATATCGACCGTAACGGTTATTTGAATATAACTTGATATCGGGTGCAAATCGGGACAAGGTTCTTTTGAGGCGCAGCGATAATTTAATTTTTAGAATTTTACTGTAATTTTTAATTAATTTAATAAGCGACTTTGTATTTGAAGTATTTCGCACCCTAAAATCAACATTTTGAAGTTACAAAATATGAGTCCACCTACCGGTATTATTATATTTTTGGAACCAGGGCACATTGTTTAGCACGATAATAGATTTATATCTGTCCATAATAGTCTGTAGTTGAAGGGGATTACATGCAACGGAGTTTCACTTAACTTCTTGAACTTAAAACAAAATATACACCAAAGTTTAACTTTAAATCGGCAACTGGTTCCCTTTAATATTATGTGTAGTAAATAAAATGGACATAAAAGTGGCACGTTCTCTTTTCTCTTCCACCTAAATTTCCTCACAATGCATGGACACAAAAAGGGCCTCGTATACAGACAGTCACCTCGCGTTAGCCTACCAAAAATCTTAGTATACTTTACTTAAAACCTTAACACTCCACATACATATAAATACCCATCTCATACTCAACTGTTGTCCAATTCTTTTTCTTTCCGCTGGCCGATTTCTCTCCACCATTTTCTCCAAAGTAGATCCCGCTCTGCCTTTTCTTTTTTTTTCTTTCTTCTGAACCCAACATTCATGCATCGTTTCTCGTACAACCAGGAGCTTGCGGTTCAAAAGTCTGGAGGGCGGAGAAGTTTAACACTGGATGGCAGATAGTTTGGATGGAGTTTGCACTGAGTAAAGAGGAGGACGTGAGAGTGAGGCGCGGAGCCTGTTTTCATGCGTACAGGGGACAAGAACGTGAAGAAAACAAAGTAGAGAGAGGAGAAGTGGAAATAGGAGGGACGTGAGTGCTCAGTAAGGGCGCAAGTAACATGGGGAAGCTGTTGGGTTGCTGTGCATGTCGTGTACGTGAAGGTGGGTACAAAGGAACACTTTGAATTCTACTGTGTGGAGGGGGATTAAATTGGTTACTGGCGGAAAAACAAAAGGGGTTTTGAACTAGGCATGGACATGTTTATAATAGTAGAAGGTCGACTTGATGATGGTGTGTTCGCATGGTGTGAATGTTTTAGGTGGAGCTCTAGGAGTGGGAAACCGAAGCAGCACTTTGGAAGGGTGAGTTTCACAAAGTGAGGATGGGGAGATGGAGACTGTAATGAGGGATTCAGTAATAATATTAGTTTGTGGTTTTCTCAAGTATTGGAAGAGCAGTAGAAGATCGAACGAGGGAAAAATGGTGAAAGGAAGAGCTGATGCGATCGGTATATTGAGGGAGAAGAGGCAGAACGCGGGTTTGGGCTGAGAGGGGTTTAGTGGGCCGATATATTTGTGGTGAGGCCCAATTAAAGTTTTAATATAGTTTTATTTATTTAAAAAAGTGTTCAAACTTCGTAATGCTATAACTTGGTCATACCTGGTCGGAATTCAGCGAAACAAGATCCGTTGGGATCGTATGGACGAGAGCTTCAAAATGGAGCTGACCGGGAGTGAATCCGAGCTAGTTACAATTTATGGCGAAATAAATTGTCCGACTGAATCAAATAACGCAAACCGTTATTTAACGACTAACGCGCAAATGTGAGTAAATCTCACAAACTCTAAACAGTTTTATTTTCACGTTGTATTCTTAGAACTGTTAATTATCTGTTGTTTGACTGTATGTTGACTGTTTGATTGAACTGCTAGTCAGTTAGTAGAGATTTTATATATATATATATATATATATATATAAACCGTCAAATAGTTATATGTTGATTCTGTTTATCAGAATATTATACTGTTGTTGTCTAACATCTGTGGTGCAGGGAAACAGGTTGGAGGTATCCAAGTGGATTCCTCAAAAGTTATTTTTACTGTAATTTATGTATTGTGATATATAAATGCGATATATATAATCTATTGTGATTTTGTGTGGTTGGACGATATTCATCGTTGTTAGATGATGTGTTAAAAACCATAAGAAATACCAGGATATAGAAAGAGATTTTCAAACTATAATTTGAAAATAATGTATTTATATAAAATCGATGGATTTTATATTATAAAGAAAAGGGGATTTTGAGTATAAAGGAGAAATATTTGTTAATCGAGTATAAAGGATTAAACAAAGTAATTGGTTAGGTTGACCAAAGCAAGTTAGTCGAGTTAAACAAAGTAATTGGTTAGGTTGACCAAAGCAAGTTAGTCGAGTTAATCAAAGTAATTGGTTAAGTTAACCAAAGTAAATTAGTTAAGTTAAACTAAGCGGTAAATCAAAGTGAATTTGTTAAGTTAAACTAAATGATTAATCGATGTGAATTAGTTAAGTTAAACTAAAGGATTAATCGATGTGAATTAGTTAAGTTAACTAAAGGATTAATCGATGTGAATTAGTTAAGTTAACTAAGTGGTTAATCGAAGTAAATTAGTTGAGTTAAACTAAGTGAACCGGCTAGAGTTAATAAACGTGAATTAACTAAGTTAAACTAAGTGGATTTGTTCAGTTAATCAAGACGAGTTAACCAGTTAGGTTAAACCAGTAGAGTTAACTAGTTGAGTTAACCAGTTAGAGTTAACCAGTTAGGTTAAACCAGTTGAGTTGACCAGTTAGAGTTAACCAGTTAGAGTTAATCTGTTAGAGTTAACCAGTTGAGTTGACCAGTTAAAGTTGACCAGTTAAAGTTGACCAGTTAAAGTTGACCAGTTAGAGTTGACCAGTTAGAGTTGACCAGTTAGAGTTATCCAAGTAGAGTTAATCGACTAGAGTTGCCGAATATCACTTATTCGAAGTAGAGTTATCGAATATAGTATATTCGAGGGAAGAGTTAATCGAATATAGTTTATTCGAGTGGAGAAATCAAATGTTATTCACTTGAGAAGAGTTACCGAATATTATTTATTCGAAGAGTAGTTATCGAATATTGGTTATTCGAAGTTAGTTAATCCGAAGGAGTTAATCGAAGGGTTAATCCAAAGGAGCTAGTCGAAGAGTTATTCGAAGTTAGTTAATCCAAAGGAGTTATTCGAAGTTAGTTAATCCGAAGGAGCTAGTCGAAGAGTTATTCGAAGTTAGTTAATCCAAAGGAGTTATTTGAAGTTAGTTAATCCGAAGGAGCTAGTCGAAGAGTTATTCGAAGTTAGTTAATCCAAAGGAGTTATTCGAAGTTAGTTAATCTGAAGGAGTTAATCGAAGAGTTAATCCGAAGGAGTTAGTCGAAGAGTTAATCCAAAGGAGTTATTCGAAGTTAGTTAATCCAAAGGAGTTAGTCGAAGAGTTAATCGAATATAGTTATTTGAAAGAAGGTGTTAATCGAATATTGTTATTCGAGTAAAATTAAAAGTGTTAATCGAATTTAGTCATTCGAAATGAGTTATTCGAATTAGATATTTGAATAGAGTTAAACACGTAAGAGTTAATTGAATATTAGTTATTCAATTTGAGTTAATCGAATGTAGTTATTCGAGAAGAGTTAAATCGAATTTAGTTATTCGAAAAGAGTTAATCAATTTGAGTTAAGTTAATCGATTTGAATTAAGTTGAATCGAAATGGAGTAAATCGATTAGAATTAAGTTAATCGAGTTAGAGTAAATCGAATATTGGTTATTCGAAGGTAAGTTATTCGAATTAGTTATTCGAAGGAGTTAATCAAATGAGTTGATCCAAAGGAGTTAGTCGAATATTAGTTATTCGAATAGAGTTAAAGGAGTTATTGATTTTAGTTTGATCGAAAGGAGTTATCGATTAGTAAATCGAAAGGAGATTTTCGAATATAGCATATTCGAAAGAAAGAGATCGAATATTGTTTATTCGAAAGAGAGAGATTTCGAATATGAGTTATTCGAAGAGAGATAATCGAATATAGGTTATTCGAAGAAGAGTTAATCAAATAGAGATTACTCGAAGGAGAGTTATACGTCGAATTCGATTATAGCGAATTTGGGAAAGTACTATTTACTTTCCAGGGTTTAAATCAAGATTTAGTTATTGATTTAGAAATTAGGTGTCTGTTAAATTATTCGAGTTAGGAGATAAAGTTATAATTTAGGTTAGATATTGCAGAAGTAGGAATTATAACGTTATAGTTATAATCAAAATGTTTTCATATAAGAAGTGGATTCGTAACCTGAATCCGAGAATTTGCGTAAACAGATGATGGGAAAAAGTGAGTGACGAGCTTCATCTATTTCACAGTAAAGGACGTTGTTCAATTAAGGTCTGAGAGGTAATTATACCCCAACTTGATTGACTTCAGAATTGACAAAGGAATAGTTGTGGTTCGATAGAAAAGGTTGATTTGAAATATAGTTAAGTAATAAGCGATTAATGGATTAAGCGTAACGATGTTTTATACAACGTTCATTGGAAATCCGTAAATGAGTTTTGGAAACGTTTTCCAAATATAGTCAGATATGTTTTCTAAACATAGAAAATGAAATGTTTTCATGATAAGAATTTAAGAAATAGAGTTAAGCAAATTCAGAAACTGACTGGAGAGGGTAAGTTGAACGGTTTTCTAAGTGACGATCTGATGTTGGTTTCGACCTTCCGGATTGATACTTAGAGAATTGTTCTCATACTAGTTACAGTTAGGGACTGATAGTTGCGAAATAATAGTGATGTGAAAATAAGCTATGGAAATGTTTTCCAATGATTAATAACATATATTTTCTAAATATATGAAATAAGGAAATATGAACATATGATGATTGATCGATCGAATTTCCATTTGGAAATAAGATCATTGTTTGTACACCGACATGTTTTCATTTGATAGTTAGATCACAGACTATCAAAGTTTTGACCATTTTAACGTTGTTAATATGGAGAGACCGGTTGGATTATTATCCAAAGAACCACTCTGTATTGGCATAAGCGTTGCGAGCAATATATGCCAAAGATAAATTGAAGACGGAGTAAAGTGCAAGGGCTGTTGTATAAGTCTTAGATAACAGTGACTAAGACGGATATACTGAATAGTGCCTTCGGTTTGTCCAGTCCCAGGACAACGTATATGGAAGAAGGTCTGACAGAGTATATCCAATGGATCGCGTAAGTTGATCTGTGCAAACGTATTCACGTTTGGTGGCGTAGAAATTCGTTTCTCTTAGCTATATACCCGTGTTATTTTTGGATAAGTCAATTTGTCATTTGGCGGGTATGACGATGTGACATTCAAAGTGAATGGTGATCAGATGTTCTGAAGATAGACGTAGCTTCTAGCCTCACACCAGGAAGTAACAAAAGTTGGGCTAGGCAGCATGGCTAGTTGGGTCATCCCCAAGCAGGGTGTATTGTCACTGATCTAGGGAATATCCATATTTATACTTCTTTTTGATTCTGTATCTTCGGATGACGGTTTGATGGCCTATAACCGTGGTGGCAATATATTCGCGACACTCAAGCTAAATGAGTGAGCGGTCATGTGTGGCCGGGTTGCAAGACGTTCTTGTTGAACCCTGAGTGTATCACCTCTAGAGTACACTATTCAGAAGGTGCTCCCATACCTTGTCTGTTGGAATCCATTCTCCGATAAGAGCCCTGCGGTTTATGATTTATTACTATGTATGTAGAACGTGAGATGCAAGCGTTTCTGCTAGATTGATACCTATTTGTACTTAGACATTATTATAATATCACAATGATATTGTTTGTCAAAGTTGTTTAGATACTCATAAGGAAAAACCCGTTCCGTATTCACGGCGTGGTCTTATGAGATATCCTATACCTGTTTTAAACTATTTTACTCATACCAGTCCCATGACTGACCCGGAGTTTACTTTATTGTTTTCCCTAAACTCTTGGGTGCCTAAATTTGTACGGGCAGTCAAGTAGTCGGGATTTACAGATATACTTGGAGAGCTTGGAGCAGGAGACTTCAAGATTCTACAGCTATAGTTATTTCCGCTGTGTTGTAAGTGTTGTACTCTGATAAGTGCTATTGTATATATATAACTGTTTACTTCAAAGTTATGTTATATATTATATGTTATTCGTTCCGATGTGAGATTCGTGTTACTCTGATGATTCTGATGTTCTTCTTCTTCTTCTTCTATTCTATTAGTTCTATCTTTTCTTTCTCACCTTCTAAATTCTTTCACTAATGTCTCGGAATTTCCGACTCTCGAGGAGTCGGAAATTTCCAGCCGTTACAGTTGGTATCAGAGCTTAAGTTAAGAATTACTTGGCTCTGTGGCGTGACTCGGTAGAGATAGGGTTAGTAACACCCTAGATTGAGTTTGAGTGTATATATACGAGTGCGTATTTGTTATTTAATATAAAGTGATTTTATATTGTGGAGACTCATTGGTTGAGTAGTTTGTGAATCCTGGTCGATCAGTTTGATCCACTGTATCGATAGGGGTTACTAAACACTCGAATACGATGGACCGACACGGTATGTTTGAAAGAGGGTAAATGAAATAATTTTTCCCAAATATATTTGTTTATAGAAGAAATATATATCTTGAAATTATTATAGTATATTGATTGTGTTGGTTGTTATTATAATCGAATAAGATTATAAAAGGGTGAAATGGTTATAAATGACCAATCAGAATTCATATGAGTGTAATATATGAAATAGTTTGAATTAAATATGAATTTAAATCAGATTTGGAATTTAAAATAAGGAAATTTTAAGTTCCTGGGAGATTTTGAAAATGTTTTTCAATTCAAAATAAATATAGTATTGAACTCACCTGGATGACTGGAAAATAATTCCGAGGATGGATCGATACATCATCGGTGTAATTTTCGAGTTTCTAAGTGGCGGATTACTACCAATGGTTTTGTTTTCAAATGGTGTTGAGGAAAACAAGTTGTTTAGAAATTCAAAAGTTTTGAATTGGTGTTAGGATTTGAAATTGATTTGAAATAAATCCCAGGAATTTAAATCTTGAAATTTGAAATTTAACTTGTTAAGTTGAATGAATCAGGATGGTAAAAACAAATAGTAAATTAAAATTTAACTTGAACCAAGTTAAATAAATCGGGATTCGGTTAGAGAATCATCTGGATTGGAATTAAGTTGATGGGTTAAGAGTTTGAAATCTGATATTGGAGTTTGAATAGAATTTGACTTGGATAGCACCAAGTGTTTGAGTTGAAGGTTGGGTTGAGATGACATTGGTATATGTTGGGTTGATAACAGGTGAAAGTGATAAGAGTTGATATGCCCGACAAAAAGGTACAAGTTTGTTTTTGATATAAGCATGAGATTTATGAGCCGAATTGGCAAGCCGCTTGGCTGTTTGATTTTCTTTTGGGTTGGAGATGGCCTAGAGAGGCGAGTTGTGGTTTTACCGATAGGGCTGTACAAAGGAGGTTATGGCAAAATTTTCAGAAAATTTAAAGTGTTAGAAAATTTTCAGAATTTTTGAAAATTTTAATTAGTCGGAAGAATAAATATTTCAGTCGATATTAAGTGGTTCGGTTGAAATCAGAAATAAGGGGTAAACCAATCTTAGGAGTTCCAATATATAGGGTCAACCTCCAACTTAGCAATTTCGAGGACGAAATTATTTTAAGGGGGGAAGTCTGTAATGGCGCGTTTTGTTAGCTGTCGAATAATTAATTTATTTAATTATTAAATATCGATTGGGCGATATCGATGACTTGAATTAAATAACATTGAATATTTAATTAAAATAAATAATATAATAATATATTATAATGTCGAAATAATCGGAAATCACCGAATTCACAATACTGTGTGAATTGGATCAGCTAAAATATTTAATTCAGTTTAGAATTGAATTTGAATAACAAATCGATTTAATAATCGACGTTAAAACGTATTAATTATATTATAATTAAAATAGAGCGCGTAACGACGCGACAGTTCGTTATTAGGCGATTTAGACTTCAACTGAATGTACATGATTCATTTTAAGCCGGATTTCTATGAAACAAGAAACGTGTGGAGCTGGTAGAGTATATCTTTCTAGTGGAAGAGAAAAATCAGGATTTCGGTGTATAGATTGCAAGATATGTCCAGATCAAATATTCAGAAAGTCGCTATGAAATCGTATATCGACCGTAACGGTTATTTGAATATAACTTGATATCGGGTGCAAATCGGGACAAGGTTCTTTTGAGGCGCAGCGATAATTTAATTTTTAGAATTTTACTGTAATTTTTAATTAATTTAATAAGCGACTTTGTATTTGAAGTATTTCGCACCCTAAAATCAACATTTTGAAGTTACGAAATATGAGTCCACCTACCGGTATTATTATATTTTTGGAACCAGGGCACATTGTTTAGCACGATAATAGATTTATATCTGTCCATAATAGTCTGTAGTTGAAGGGGATTACATGCAGCGGAGTTTCACTTAACTTCTTGAACTTAAAACAAAATATACACCAAAGTTTAACTTTAAATCGGCAACTGGTTCCCTTTAATATTATGTGTAGTAAATAAAATGGACATAAAAGTGGCACGTTCTCTTTTCTCTTCCACCTAAATTTCCTCACAATGCATGGACACAAAAAGGGCCTCGTATACAGACAGTCACCTCGCGTTAGCCTACCAAAAATCTTAGTATACTTTACTTAAAACCTTAACACTCCACATACATATAAATACCCATCTCATACTCAACTGTTGTCCAATTCTTTTTCTTTCCGCTGGCCGATTTCTCTCCACCATTTTCTCCAAAGTAGATCCCGCTCTGCCTTTTCTTTTTTTTTCTTTCTTCTGAACCCAACGTTCATGCATCGTTTCTCGTACAACCAGGAGCTTGCGATTCAAAAGTCTGGAGGGCGGAGAAGTTTAACACTGGATGGCAGATAGTTTGGATGGAGTTTGCACTGAGTAAAGAGGAGGACGTGAGAGTGAGGCGCGAAGCCTGTTTTCATGCGTACAGGGGACAAGAACGTGAAGAAAACAAAGTAGAGAGAGGAGAAGTGGAAATGGGAGGGACGTGAGTGCTCAGTAAGGGCGCAAGTAACATGGGGAAGCTGTTGGGTTGCTGTGCATGTCGTGTACGTGAAGGTGGGTACAAAGGAACACTTTGAATTCTACTGTGTGGAGGGGGATTAAATTGGTTACTGGCGGAAAAACAAAAGGGGTTTTGAACTAGGCGTGGACATGTTTATAACAGTAGAAGGTCGACTTGATGATGGTGTGTTCGCATGGTGTGAATGTTTTAGGTGGAGCTCTAGGAGTGGGAAACCGAAGCAGCACTTTGGAAGGGTGAGTTTCACAAAGTGAGGATGGGGAGATGGAGACTGTAATGAGGGATTCAGTAATAATATTAGTTTGTGGTTTTCTCAAGTATTGGAAGAGCAGTAGAAGACCGAACGAGGGAAAAATGGTGAAAGGAAGAGCTGATGCGATCGGTATATTGAGGGAGAAGAGGCAGAACGCGGGTTTGGGCTGAGAGGGGTTTAGTGGGCCGATATATTTGTGGTGAGGCCCAATTAAAGTTTTAATATAGTTTTATTTATTTAAAAAAGTGTTCAAACTTCGTAATGCTATAACTTGGTCATACCTGGTCGGAATTCAGCGAAACAAGATCCGTTGGGATCGTATGGACGAGAGCTTCAAAATGGAGCTGACCGGGAGTGAATCCGAGCTAGTTACAATTTATGGCGAAATAAATTGTCCGACTGAATCAAATAACGCAAACCGTTATTTAACGGCTAACGCGCAAATGTGAGTAAATCTCACAAACTCTAAACAGTTTTATTTTCACGTTGTATTCTTAGAACTGTTAATTATCTGTTGTTTGACTGTATGTTGACTGTTTGATTGAACTGCTAGTCAGTTAGTAGAGATTTTATATATATATATATATAAACCGTCAAATAGTTATATGTTGTTTCTGTTTATCAGAATATTATACTGTTGTTGTCTAACATCTGTGGTGCAGGGAAACAGGTTGGAGGTATCCAAGTGGATTCCTCAACAGTTATTTTTACTGTAATTTATGTATTGTGATATATAAATGCGATATATATAATCTATTGTGATTTTGTGTGGTTGGACGATATTCATCGTTGTTAGATGATGTGTTAAAAACCATAAGAAATACCAGGATATAGAAAGAGATTTTCAAACTATAATTTGAAAATAATGTATTTATATAAAATCGATGGATTTTATATTATAAAGAAAAGGGGATTTTGAGTATAAAGGAGAAATATTTGTTAATCGAGTATAAAGGATTAAACAAAGTAATTGGTTAGGTTGACCAAAGCATGTTAGTCGAGTTAAACAAAGTAATTGGTTAGGTTGACCAAGGCAAGTTAGTCGAGTTAATCAAAGTAATTGGTTAAGTTAACCAAAGTAAATTAGTTAAGTTAAACTAAGCGGTAAATCAAAGTGAATTTGTTAAGTTAAACTAAATGATTAATCGATGTGAATTAGTTAAGTTAAACTAAAGGATTAATCGATGTGAATTAGTTAAGTTAACTAAAGGATTAATCGATGTGAATTAGTTAAGTTAACTAAGTGGTTAATCGAAGTAAATTAGTTGAGTTAAACTAAGTGAACCGGCTAGAGTTAATAAACGTGAATTAACTAAGTTAAACTAAGTGGATTTGTTCAGTTAATCAAGACGAGTTAACCAGTTAGGTTAAACCAGTAGAGTTAACTAGTTGAGTTAACCAGTTAGAGTTAACCAGTTAGGTTAAACCAGTTGAGTTGACCAGTTAAAGTTAACCAGTTAGAGTTAATCTGTTAGAGTTAACCAGTTGAGTTGTCCAGTTAAAGTTGACCAGTTAAAGTTGACCAGTTAAAGTTGACCAGTTAGAGTTGACCAGTTAGAGTTGACCAGTTAGAGTTATCCAAGTAGAGTTAATCGAGTAGAGTTGCCGAATATCACTTATTCGAAGTAGAGTTATCGAATATAGTATATTCGAGGGAAGAGTTAATCGAATATAGTTTATTCGAGTGGAGAAATCAAATGTTATTCACTTGAGAAGAGTTACCGAATATTATTTATTCGAAGAGTAGTTATCGAATATTGGTTATTCGAAGTTAGTTAATCCGAAGGAGTTAATCGAAGGGTTAATCCAAAGGAGCTAGTCGAAGAGTTATTCGAAGTTAGTTAATCCAAAGGAGTTATTCGAAGTTAGTTAATCCGAAGGAGCTAGTCGAAGAGTTATTCGAAGTTAGTTAATCCAAAGGAGTTATTCGAAGTTAGTTAATCCGAAGGAGCTAGTCGAAGAGTTATTCGAAGTTAGTTAATCCAAAGGAGTTATTCGAAGTTAGTTAATCCGAAGGAGTTAATCGAAGAGTTAATCCGAAGGAGTTAGTCGAAGAGTTAATCCAAAGGAGTTATTCGAAGTTAGTTAATCCAAAGGAGTTAGTCGAAGAGTTAATCGAATATAGTTATTCGAAAGAAGGTGTTAATCGAATATTGTTATTCGAGTAAAGTTAAAAGTGTTAATCGAATTTAGTCATTCGAAATGAGTTATTCGAATTAGATATTTGAATAGAGTTAAACACGTAAGAGTTAATTGAATATTAGTTATTCAATTTGAGTTAATCGAATGTAGTTATTCGAGAAGAGTTAAATCGAATTTAGTTATTCGAAAAGAGTTAATCAATTTGAGTTAAGTTAATCGATTTGAATTAAGTTGAATCGAAATGGAGTAAATCGATTAGAATTAAGTTAATCGAGTTAGAGTAAATCGAATATTGGTTATTCGAAGGTAAGTTATTCGAATTAGTTATTCGAAGGAGTTAATCAAATGAGTTGATCCAAAGGAGTTAGTCGAATATTAGTTATTCGAATAGAGTTAAAGGAGTTATCGATTTTAGTTTGATCGAAAGGAGTTATCGATTAGTAAATCGAAAGGAGATTTTCGAATATAGCATATTCGAAAGAAAGAGATCGAATATTGTTTATTCGAAAGAGAGAGATTTCGAATATGAGTTATTCGAAGAGAGATAATCGAATATAGGTTATTCGAAGAAGAGTTAATCAAATAGAGATTACTCGAAGGAGAGTTATACGTCGAATTCGATTATAGCGAATTTGGGAAAGTACTATTTACTTTCCAGGGTTTAAATCAAGATTTAGTTATTGATTTAGAAATTAGGTGTCTGTTAAATTATTCGAGTTAGGAGATAAAGTTATAATTTAGGTTAGATATTGCAGAAGTAGGAATTATAACATTATAGTTATAATCAAAACGTTTTCATATAAGAAGTGGATTCGTAACCTGAATCCGAGAATTTGCGTAAACAGATGATGGGAAAAAGTGAGTGACGAGCTTCATCTATTTCACAGTAAAGGACGTTGTTCAATTAAGGTCTGAGAGGTAATTATACCCCAACTTGATTGACTTCAGAATTGACAAAGGAATAGTTGTGGTTCGATAGAAAAGGTTGATTTGAAATATAGTTAAGTAATAAGCGATTAATGGATTAAGCGTAACGATGTTTTATACAACGTTCATTGGAAATCCGTAAATGAGTTTTGGAAACGTTTTCCAAATATAGTCAGATATGTTTTCTAAACATAGAAAATGAAATGTTTTCATGATAAGAATTTAAGAAATAGAGTTAAGCAAATTCAGAAACTGACTGGAGAGGGTAAGTTGAACGGTTTTCTAAGTAACGATCTGATGTTGGTTTCGACCTTCCGGATTGATACTTAGAGAATTGTTCTCATACTAGTTACAGTTAGGGACTGATAGTTGCGAAATAATATTGATGTGAAAATAAGCTATGGAAATGTTTTCCAATGATTAATAACATATATTTTCTAAATATATGAAATAAGGAAATATGAACATATGATGATTGATCGATCGAATTTCCATTTGGAAATAAGATCATTGTTTGTACACCGACATGTTTTCATTTGATAGTTAGATCACAGACTATCAAAGTTTTGACCATTTAACGTCGTTAATATGGAGAGACCGGTTGGATTATTATCCAAAGAACCACTCTGTATTGGCATAAGCGTTGCGAGCAATATATGCCAAAGATAAATTGAAGACGGAGTAAAGTGCAAGGGCTGTTGTATAAGTCTTAGATAACAGTGACTAAGATGGATATACTGAATAGTGCCTTCGGTTTGTCCAGTCCCAGGACAACGTATATGGAAGAAGGTCTGACAGAGTATATCCAATGGATCGCGTAAGTTGATCTGTGCAAACGTATTCACGTTTGGTGGCGGAGGAATTCGTTTCTCTTAGCTATATACCCGTGTTATTTTTGGATAAGTCAATTTGTGATTTGGCTGGTATGACGATGTGGCATTCAAAGTGAATGGTGATCAGATGTTCTGAAGATAGACGTAACTTCTAGCCTCACACCAGGAAGTAACAAAAGTTGGGCTAGGCAGCATGGCTAGTTGGGTCATCCCCAAGCAGGGTGTATTGTCACCGAACTAGGGAATATCCATATTTATACTTCTTTTTGATTCTGTATCTTCGGATGACGGTTTGATGGCCTATAACCGTGGTGGCAATATATTCGCGACACTCAAGCTAAATGAGTGAGCGGTCATGTGTGGCCGGGTTGCAAGACGTTCTTGTTGAACCCTGAGTGTATCACCTCTAGAGTACACTATTCAGAAGGTGCTCCCATACCTTGTCTGTTGGAATCCATTCTCCGATAAGAGCCCTGCGGTTTATGATTTATTACTATGTATGTAGAACGTGAGATGCAAGCGTTTCTGCTAGATTGATACCTATTTGTACTTAGACATTATTATAATATCACAATGATATTGTTTGTCAAAGTTGTTTAGATACTCATAAGGAAAAACCCGTTCCGTATTCACGGCGTGGTCTTATGAGATATCCTATACCTGTTTTAAACTATTTTACTCATACCAGTCCCATGACTGACCCGGAGTTTACTTTGTTGTTTTCCCTAAACTCTTGGGTGCCTAAATTTGTACGGGCAGTCAAGTAGTCGGGATTTACAGATATACTTGGAGAGCTTGGAGCAGGAGACTTCAAGATTCTATAGCTATAGTTATTTCCGCTGTGTTGTAAGTGTTGTACTCTGATAAGTGCTATTGTATATATATAACTGTTTACTTCAAAGTTATGTTATATATTATATGTTATTCGTTCCGCTGTGAGATTCATGTTACTCTGATGATTCTGATGTTCTTCTTCTTCTTCTATTCTATTAGTTCTATCTTTTCTTTCTCACCTTCTAAATTCTTTCACTAACGTCTCGGAATTTCCGACTCTCGAGGAGTCGGAAATTTCCAGCCGTTACATGGACCCGGGCTGTTAGGTAAGACGATGTTGCATCGTGTAGGTATAAGCCGTGCACTCTCAAGTTGTATCGGGTTGCCACTTTAGGGAAGTGATACACCCCACTGTGGGGCCAGCACGGGTATCTACGAGTAGGGAGCCGATCGAAAGTGGGTAGTGGGGTACACCTAGTGGAGATAGGGGCAGACGACACCTATGTAGTCAGCTAGGGGTACGTAAGGCTATTTATAAAGTTTTTGTGTGAAGCAAGTGGGATCAAACAATAGGGTGACTGGTGTGGTGCAGTGTAGTAATGTGCGGTGCAGTGTATTAATCATTCGTTAGTAATTAGGTGTGCCTTTACCGTTATCTTTAACTTTATCTTAAACGCTATCTTTATCTTCCTAAGAGTTCATAGACATTTACTTGTTTTCCAGCTTATGCCTTAGTCTAGTTATTTTGATAATAGTATTGTTAGAATTATCATACTCGCCAGACTTTATGTCTGACCCCCTCTATTTCTATCCTTTTTCCCCCTCCAGGTCCTCGGGTTGGGCCCAGCTCTAGTGGAGTTTGATTGAATTGCTTCATCTCTCTTTGGAAAGCTTGGACCGTTGAAGTAAAGTCTAGCTTGTTATCTTTTTAATGGCTATTTATGTAATGGGATTATGTATTTTGTTTTTATGAAGATGGATATTGTACTTGGTTATGATCTATGGTTTTATGATGTAACTAACATGTTTAATTTCCGCTGCAATAAAATGAAGTTTTAGATTTCCAAGTACTATTTATTATCTGTCTTGCTGTAATTTTTCTGTTCTATATTCACTTATAACCTCCATGGAAGTTAATGCATTCCCTTTGTGAGTGACATTAATGGACGTGGGGTGTTACATGTAGAAGTAAATAAGTATGGTATATACTGATGAAATAAATCTCTTAGTTTGTGATAACCTTAGATGTGCAACATCGTATTTTTATTATTATTCAAAAGCCTAAAATATATAGTTTTGGTTGTAAATAAAAAAGGTTAACAAAGATGGCATCTTACATACTGGGAAAAAAGCAGCAAGTGGAGAAAAAAATTCATAATTTTCATTATTTATTCGGTAAAACTGGAAGGGTCAATAATAGTACCAAGAAAACCATGGTTTATAGCAACATAATGAAAGATGAACTAATGAAAATTAATTTTCAAACATGGTAAAACAGTAGAGCACAGTAATGGCTATTTCAAACTCCATTTTAGCTATGGCTATGTCATAAACCATTGTCTCGTTTTATTCAGTTTTTGTAAGCATATTAATATATGGCATAAAAATGTTTAGAATTCACTAGGAATATAACATGCAAGGTATGTTGAAATTACCATTTAAAGAAACTAATATGGGAAATAATTGAAAGTGTCCATATTAATCTGCAATTGTAATCTAATTAAATAAGGAAACTTGTATAGGCACGCTAATGGATATGTTCGGATGAAAATAGTTTTATATATGCATCATATTTAAAATGATTTCAAATTTTAGATATCCGCATCCGCGGATATTAACGAATATCTGATAATTATTGTAACACCCTGTAATTCTGTTAATATTAATATTCACAAATTAAAGAATAACTAATCTCAGACGTGAGAATTGTGGGAAACGGGTTGCTCCATTGTGTTCGTCTCGGAATTCTGGTTGAAATAGAGTCCGAGTTTGCGTGAATTGGACTTCGTATGAAGATGTTATGGCCATCGGAAGTTTCGGAAAATTCAAAACAGATTTCATAAATTTAAAATTCAAAATTCGGAGTCAAACAGGCTAGGCGGGAAAATTCCCGCCCAGCACCCCAGGTCGACTGGGCAGTCGACCCACCCCCCCTCCCAGGTCGACTGGGGAGTCGACCTGGCAGTCGACCTGGGTGTCGACCTGTCCAGGCGGCTAGGGTTTGGCTGAGCCTAATCTTGAGCTGCTGATGTGTCTTTAGGGCTGAGTTGGCAAATTTAACGGTTCTGTTTAGTTCTGAATTGATCTGACGGTCTAAATAAATCCTAAACTCTATAAATACCTAGGTAGTCTCTCACTCTAATTCACATGAAAAATAGAATAGCTACCGTCATACCGCCGCCATGGAACTCAGTGTAGCCGCCGCCAACTAAGAAGGAAGAAAAGCTAATCAAATTATAATTCTACTCAACTCTAAAGCAAATCAAGACTCTCTTTTCTTCTCTAATTGTGAGTATGATGATCTTAACAAGATTATTATTAGATTAATTAGATTAAGTTATGAATGGATTATGAGTGAATGATGTGAATTGTCATATATGTTGTTGTAAACCTTATGCTATCATGTATGTTGTAAATCCTATGTTATGTGATGATGATATCCTATATGTTGTAAATCATGCTATGATGATATTGTATAGGTTGTAATTTTCTATGCTAAGTTGTGATAAATCATACATGTTATAAAGTCACGATGTTATTATCTATGCTAATTAGTTCATGTTAATCAAATCATTATGTTTGGGCTATGTTGATCTATATGACAAATCACATATGCAAGTTTAGATTGATTAGCAAAGATTATGAACATATGCCATGACACCTATTTAGATCTAGAATTATGACATCTAGAATTATGCTATGACATATGTGAATTCTATGTATTAGATGCTAGTTCACACCATCATTATGTTGCCTAAAACCCCATGTGCAAGTTTATACAAAAATTTGGGTTATGATCATATCATGTAAATTGTGACATTCAACAAGTTGACACCTTTAGATCCTTAACATGTGTAGTTTATGCAAGTTTCACCCCTATTATGATTGGATTATTTTATTTGTCTATATGTTGTGATAATTTATCTTTGTGCTATGAGTTAGACTATTCGAGTCTAACGTATGTTCTGCGTTGAATAAGAGAACGTATAACGTGGGGTAGGGGTAATATTAAGGATTTAATATTAAGAAGTTGGGGTGCAATTGATATGATTTTGCATGCCATGAATGGATGGCCATAATTGAGTCAATTATGGACATCATTAAAATTGGAGTTAATTAATAATTTGAATAGGGAATTATTAAAACTGGGGTAAAAGATTATAAGTGATAATCAATGCTTAGGACACGAGGTTGGACTCGTTTGTGACGTAAACCTCCCTGGACCCGCCCGACAAATCCAGTGGTCACAAATGTCAACCCAATGTGAGAGGTCCTAGGCCTAAACAAAAGCATAACAGTTGTAAAGACACGAGGTTAGACTCTTTTATGGTGTAAGACTGCCCGGACCCGCCCGGCAAATCCAGCTGCCATAAATGCCAGTCTAATGTGAGATGTCTTTATGAGGTTATGGCATGAATGAATTAAGAAATACTTAACCAGATAAACATGCAAGGTGGGACATGGGGGTTAAGTAGGTGCCTTGGGTGGCATGAGGAATCTAGTGGGTGCCCTTAGTGGCATGTGAAATACGATTAATAAGACATAACCAAACACACATGTAAATGAACATGACTAAGAGGGTTAAGTGGGATGTACTAGTGGACAAGCTTAGGTGGGTAGCATGTGGTGGCCCATTTCAACCAGTATCCCAAACGTATCTTTGTGGGCTCGACCCAAGTCGAGGACGGGACACGCATGCTGGGCTTGACTATAAGAGGCCAAAACGGGGTAGCGGTGGCAACGCAAGTCCAACGGGTTTCATTTGCGTGTGTGGACCCGGGCTGGTAGGTAAGACGTTGTTGCATCGTGTAGGTATAAGCCGTGCATTCTCAAGTTGTATCGGGTTGCCACTTTAGGGGAGTGATACACCCCACTATGGGGCCAGCACGGGTATCTACGAGTAGGGAGCCGATCGCAAGTGGGTAGTAGGGTACGCCTAGTGGAGATAGGGGCAGATGGCACCTATGTAGTCAGTTAGGGGTACGCAAGGCTATTTATATAGTTTCTGTGTGAAGCAAGTGGGATCAACATTTAGGGTAACTGGTGCGGTGCAGTATAGTAATTATTCGTTAGTAATTAGGTGTGTCTTAAACGTTATCTTTAACGTTATCTTTAACATTATCTTTATCTGCTTTTCCATGCCCAATAGTTCATAGACATTACCTTGTTTTCCAGCTTATGCCTTAGTCTAGTTATTTTGATAATAGTATTGTTAGAATAATCATACTCGCCAGACTTTATGTCTGACCCCTTCCATTTCTATCCTTTTTCCCCCTCGAGGTCCTCAGGGTGGACCCAGCTCTAGAGGAGTTTGATTGGATTGCTTTATCTCTTTTGGAAAGCTTGGACCGTTGAAGTAAAGTCCAGCTTGTTATCTTCTTTAATGGCTATTTGTGTAATGGGGTTATGTATTTTGTTTTATCAAGATGGATATTGTACTTGACTCTGATTTATGGTTTTATGATGTAACAAACATGTTTAATTTCCGCTGCAATAAAATGAAGTTTTAGATTTCCAAGTACTATTTATTATCTGTCTTGTTGTAATTTTTCTGTTCTATATTCACTTAAAACCTCCACGGAAGTTAATTCATTCCCTTTGTGAGTGACATTAATGGACGTGGGGTGTTACACGTGGTATCAGAGCTTAAGGTTACCAGAACAGATAAATTTTTTAGAAAAACTATTTTTCTAAAGTATTTTTGGAAGAAGTGTTTTCAAAACATGTCTTAATGAGTAATTTTAAGAGGAAAGTTTTTATGAAAAACATAATCCCCAATAGCCATATATCTTTATCTTTCGAATTCTCCATTTTGAATCTTTCCTTTTTCGTTTCAGCATGGCTGAAGATCTTAACCTTCCGGATGGTGTAAAGATACTAGGATGGTATAGGAGGTTATTAGAGGCTAGGGCCACTGCAGGTCCAGCTAATGTTCTTCCACCACCAGTTGCACCCGTTCCTCCTCCTCCTCCTCCTCGCGTTGATACTTTTGTAAAGACGTGCAAGGAATTTAAGGCTATGGGTGGAAACCCTTTTCAAGGTTCAGAAACGTTTGTGGAAGCTAGAGATTGGCTTAGGGAGGTGGAAGAATTGCTAGAAATCTTTGAAGTAGAAGAAGGGAGGAAAGTCAAATTAGCAGCTTGGTTAATGAAGGGAGAGGCCTCGTTTTGGTGGGAGGTCACTAATGGGGAGCGTCCTGTTGATTCTTGGGCGGATTTCAGACGTAGGTTCGAGGCGAAGTTTCTCTCAAGGGCAGAAGAGAATCTATATATGGAATGGTTCTTGACATTAAAGCAAGGAAGCTCATCAGTGAAGGAATATGTCAACAAATTTAATCAGTTAGCAAGGTTTGGCTTGGACTTAGTGAACACGCCGGAGAAGAATGCTCTGAGGTTCGTTAATGGATTGAATGAACCGTTGCAAGGGTTGTCTATGACCCACATCCTTATGGGGGCCACCTTTGAGAAGCTAGTAGACATGGCACTCATGCACAAGGAGAATGGCGCTAATGCTGATAAGGCACCCGAGAAGAAAGGGGATTAGAAGAAACCACAACAGCAAAACAAGAAGGGTGGTAAATACAATAATGGCAAGGGAAACAAGAAATGCTTTAACTGTGGGACACCAGGCCATCTCAGCAAGGATTGCCGAATGAAAAAGAAGACTGGCTGTTTTCACTGTGGCGAAGCGGGACATCTAGTGAAGGACTGCCCAAAGAAGGGGCATAGGGCAGGGTCTACCTCGGGAGGACAGGTGCAGGCTCTTGTGGCACCAGGGCAGGCAAGGGGACAAGTTCAGGCTCTCGCGGTCCCACCGCTGCAAGAACGAGGTAGAACCATTTCTGTTGAAAGCTTAGTTTTTCTGTTTGATCATCCTGTCCGTACCTTATTTGATTGGGGCGCATCGCATTCGTTTATCTCTACATCATTAGTTCAATCACTGCACTTAAACACCAGTTTAGTAGAGGATCCCTTAGTTGTTTCGAATCCCATTGGGGGCTCAGCCTATATGTCCATGATGTGTTTGGATTTGAAAATTTCTATACTTAGCGTTGAGTTTAGATGTGATGCTTATGTGTTGGGCTTCACGGGCTATGGGCTAATTTTAGGAATGGATTGGTTATCCAGAAATGGGGCCGTTCTTGATTGTGAAAGGAGAGTAGTTAGGCTCGTGACTCGCCTTGGCAACACTCTCGAAATCTTTTGTAATCCCATAAATTCTGTTATGCTAAGTTATTTAGAATCGCTTGACGCGTCTGAGGAAAATCTATGATCTATTAGAGCGGTCTGAGAATACTCGGATGTGTTTGAGGAGGTGAAGGGCTTGCCTCCGAAGCGGGAGATAGATTTTCGAATATATCTTGTGGATAATGCAAAACCAGTATCTTTGCCAGTACGGCACATGGCTCCTCGTGAAAGGAGGGAACTCGATAAGCAAGTGAAGGAGTTGCTTGATAAGGGGTTCATAAGACGAAGTATATCGGAGTGGGGTGCTCCAGTAGTATTTGCCACGAAGGCGGATGGGTCCCTTAGACTTTGTGTGGACTATAGAGAACTTAATAAGCTTACTAAGAAAAACAGACACCCACTGCCGAGGATTGACGATCTCTTCAATCAGTTGGTTGGCGCCTCAGTGTTTTCGCACTTGGACTTAGCCACTGGATTCCATCAGTTGAGAGTGGCTGAGGATAGCATTGACAAGACTGCCTTTAGGACTCCGGACGGTTTCTATGAATGGCTAGTGATGCCCTTCGGTTTGACAAACGCCCCCGCATATTTGTTGATTTGATGAGTAGGGTGTTTAGGGTGTACCTTAACAAATTCGTGGTAGTCTTTGTAGACGACATCCTGATCTTTTCTAAGGATGAAGAAGAGCATGCCCTACATCTTAGGGAAGTGTTGGAGACCCTACGAGCGCATAATCTTAAAGCTAAATTTTCTAAGTGTCACTTCTGGAGGAAGGAAGTACGATTCTTAGGGCACGTGGTTTCCAAGGAAGGGATAGCTGTGGATCCCGCGAAGGTGGTGGCCATCCAAGATTGGAAGGTCCCTAAAAATGCTACCGAAGTGAGAAGTTTCCTTGGGTTGGCTGGTTACTATAGGAAGTTTATCAAAGACTTCGCAAAGATATCAGCTCCATTGACACGCCTGACAAAGAAGAACCTAGTCTTCGCATGGGACATAGATTGTGATGATGCGTTCCAACGTTTAAAGAGAGCTTTGACTTCAACCCCAGTCTTAGTGCTGCCAGACAGGAGTAAGCCATTTACTGTTTATACTGACGCTTGTGGGACAGGTCTAGGCGCAGTCTTAATGCAAGAGGGAAGGGTAATAGGCTATGGTCGAAGGCAGTTGAGAGCGCATGAGAAAAATTACCCTACACATGACCTAGAGTTGGCCGCTATTGTTTTCGCGCTTAAGTCATGGCGTCATTATCTTCTTGGCGAGAAATTCGAATTATTCACTGATCACAAATCATTAAAATACTTGTTTTCTCAGAAGGACTTGAACATAAGGCAGCAAAGGTGGATGGAATTCTTAGCATCCTACGACTTCGAGATAGCATATACCCCTGGCAAGGGTAACGTAGTGGCAGACGCCTTAAGTAGAAAAGGATTATCCTTAATTCCTTTGTTTGTTGAGCGGCGAAGTTTAGAGTTCATTTTGATGTTTGACTTTAGACCTTCCGTTGACTTTGTACCCAGTTTGCTAGCATCCTTGGAGGTTAGACCTACGCTTTTGGGACGGATTGGCGAGGCACAGCGAGACGACCCACAGTTGGTTGAGTTAGTAGAAAAGCTCAAAGGAGGGGAGTCATGAAGCCATCTCCGTAGGTATACCCTAGATGATAAGGGTTGGTTACGTAGGGATAGTAGACTTTGTGTACCTCGAGACGAAGGTTTAAGGAAGGCTATTCTTGGCGAAGCACATCATTCGAAGATGACCATTCATCCCGGTGGGGACAAGATGTATAAAGACATGAAGCGAGTTTACTTTTGGGCCGGTATGAAGAGGGATGTGGTCGAGTATGTCGCTAGATGCTTGGTGTGCCAACAAGTAAAAGCGGAGCAAAAGAAACCCGGTGGGTTGCTTCACCCATTGGAGGTTCCACTATGGAAGTGGGAGAGTGTCTCGATGGATTTTGTGGATGGATTACCGTGATCAAGGAAGGGTAATACGGGGATTTGGGTTATAGTAGATAGACTTACTAAGAGCGCCCATTTCATTCCCGTGAAGAGTAAGAGGACTGCTCCATGGTTAGCCTCCGTATATGTTCGAGAGATAGTTCATTTGCACGGTGTTCCTTCTAGCATAGTGAGCGACCGCGATCCTATTTTCACTAGCGAATTTTGGAGAAGCTTGCAAGAGGCGGTAGGGACTCAGTTATGTTTGAGCACCGCATATCATCCTCAGACGGACGGCCTGACCGAGAGGGTGAATCGCATTCTAGAGGATCTTTTGAGGCTATGTATCCTAGACTTTGGGGGTACATGGGAAGAGCATCTTCCATTGGTAGAGTTCGCATATAATAATAGATTTCAATCTAGCATTGGCATGGCACCTTTCAAAGCTCTTTATGGACGACCTTGTCGTTCACCTACATGTTGGTGGGAATCTACGGATAAGATTTTACTTGGGCCTGATACGATTAGGGAGACTTCGGAGAAGATCGACTTGATTCGAAGGAGGATGAAAGCAGCGCAAGATAGGCAGAAGTCTTATGCTGATAAGAGGAGGACAGATCTTGAGTTTGAAGTTGGGGACATGGTCTTTATCAAAGTGTCTCCATTACGGAACGTTGTTCGCTTTGGGTCCGTTGGGAAATTAGCACCAAGGTTTGTAGGGACGTTTCCTAATAAGGAGAAGATTGGACAGATGGCGTATAGAGTGGAGTTGCCTGAGAGACTTAGTGGTGTACATGACGTATTCCATGTGTCACATTTGAGGAAGTGCTTGCACGAGACCGCTGAAGTGGTAGAGCCGAGCTTGCTTAGAGAGGTGGAGATCGAGTGTGATGCGACGATTCGACGAGCTCCTACGCGCATTCTTGGATCGGAGATCAAGAAGCCGAGAAATCGAGAGGTTAAACTAGTCAAAGTACAATGGGGAGATGATGAGAGCAACGCTACTTGGGAGACGGAAGAGAAGATGCGTTCGTTGTACCCTTTTCTTTTTGAGGGTATGTCCTTTAATTTCTCCTTTATCGCTTATCTTGTACTTATCTTACCTTTAGAGTATCCTCTTGCTAGTATTCTTGACCTTTAGTTAGGATAATCCTATGGTTGAAACATGTGTTTGAGACATGTTATGTATGATGGATGCAAAGTGGATGCAAGTGTTTGCTAGTGGTTGCTCGTGGACGCATATACACACACTATTAGGCACTAGATCGGCTCAGTCACTTCATATTGCGTATTGCATATAAATGGCTGTATTTAGTAAAATGGATGTACGATGATTGTATTATCATATGGATGCTGCATTCAGATGATGATTGTGCACGCATATAGAGATAATATGTAGCATTAAGGAACTTTTGCATACATAATGGACGCATGGCACTATCATGATTTGCATTAAGGAGGTCAACTGAATCAGTGGACCGCCTGATTTTGCAATAGATATGGACATATACACACACTGTGCATTTAAACATGAAAGCATTAGAAGTCTATAAGGACAATGGATGCCTATGTTTGATGGTTGAGTAGATGGATGATTGGATGTTAGGATATATATTCTTCTTGACTTGAAGATTTCGGGGTCGAAATCCTTTAAGGAGGGGAGAATGTAACACCCCGTAATTCTGTTAATATTAATATTCACAAATTAAAGAATAACTAATCTCAGACGTGAGAATTGTGGGAAACGGGTTGCGCCATTGTGTTCGTCTCGGAATTCTGGTTGAAATAGAGTCCGAGTTTGCGTGAATTGGACTTCGTATGAAGAAGATATGGCCATCGGAAGTTTCAGAAAATTCAAAACAGATTTCAGAAATTTAAAATTTAAAATTCGGAGTCAAACAGGCTAGGCAGGAAAATTCCCACCTATCACCCCAGGTCGACTAGGGAGTCGACTGGGCAGTTGACCCCCCCCCCCCAGGTCGACTGGGGAGTCGACCTGGGTGTCGACCTGTCCAGGCGGCTAGGGTTTGGCTGAGCCCAATCTTGAGCTGCTGATGTGTCTTTAGGGCTGAGTTGGCAAATTTAACGGTTCAGTTTAGTTCTGTGTTGATCTGACGGTCTAATTAAATCCTAAACTCTACAAATACCTAGGTAGTCTCTCACTCTAATTCACATGAAAAATAGATTAGCTACCGTCATACCGCCGCCATGGAACTCAGTGTAGTCGCCGCCAACTAAGAAGGAAGAAAAGCTAATCAAATTTTAATTATACTCAACTCTAAAGCAAATCAAGACTTTCTTTTCTTCTTTAATTGTGAGTATGATGATCTTAACAAGATTATTATTAGATTAATTAGATTAAGTTATGAATGGATTATGAGTGAATGATGTGAATTGTCATATATGTTGTTGTAAACCTTATGCTATCATGTATGTTGTAAATCCTATGTTATGTGATGATGATATCCTATATGTTGTAAATCATGCTATGATGATATTGTATAGGTTGTAATTTTCTATGCTAAGTTGTGATAAATCATACATGTTATAAAGTCACGATGTTATTATCTATGCTAATTAGTTCATGTTAATCAAATCATTATGTTTGGGCTATGTTGATCTATATGACAAATCACATATGCAAGTTTAGATTGATTAGCAAAGATTATGAACATATGCCATGACACCTATTTAGATCTAGAATTATGACATCTAGAATTATGCTATGACATATGTGAATTCTATGTATTAGATGCTAGTTCACACCATCATTATGTTGCCTAAAACCCCATATGCAAGTTTATACACAAATTTGGGTTATGATCATTATCATGTAAATTGTGACATTCAACAAGTTGACACCTTTAGATCCTTAACATGTGTAGTTTATGCAAGTTTCACCCCTATTATGATTGGATTATTTTATTTGTCTATATGTTGTGATAATTTATCTTTGTGCTATGAGTTAGACTATTCGAGTCTAACGTATGTTCTGCGTTGAATAAGCGAACGTATAACGTGGGGTAGGGGTAATATTAAGGATTTAATATTAAGAACTTGGGGTGCAATTGATATGATTTTGCATGCCATGAATGGATGGCCATAATTGAGTCAATTATGGACATCATTAAAATTGGAGTTAATTGATAATTTGAATAGGGAATTATTAAAATTGGGGTAAAAGATTATAAGTGATAATCAATGCTTAGAACACGAGGTTGGACTCGTTTGTGACGTAAACCTGCCCGAACCCGCCCGGCAAATCTAGTGGTCACAAATGTCAGCCCAATGTGAGAGGTACTAGGCCTAAACTAAAGCATAACAGTTGTAAAGACACGAGGTTAGACTCTTTTATGGTGTAAGACTGCCCGGACCCGCTCGGTAAATCCAGCTGCCATAAATGCCAGTCTAATGTGAGAGGTCTTTATGAGGTTATGGCCTAAATGAATTAAGAAATACTTAACCAGATAAACATACAAGGTGGGACATGGGGGTTAAGTAGGTGCCTTGGGTGGCATAAGGAATCTAGTGGGTGCCCTTAGTGGCATGTGAAATACGATTAGTAAGACTTAACCAAACACACATGTAAATGAACATGACTAAGAGGGTTAAGTGGGATGTACTAGTGGACAAGCTTAGGTGGGTAGCTTGTGGGGGCCCATTTCAACCAGTATCCCAAACGTATCTTTGTGGGCTCGACCCAAGTCGAGGACGGGACACGCATGCTGGGCTTGACTATAAGAGTCCAAAACGGGGTAGCGGTGGCAACGCAAGTCCAACTGGTTTCATATGCGTGTGTGTACTCGGGCTGGTAGGTAAGACGTTGTTGCATCGTGTAGGTATAAGCCGTGCATTCTCAAGTTGTATCGGGTTGCCACTTTAGGGGAGTGATACACCCCACTGTGGGACCAGCACGGGTATCTACGAGTAGGGAGCCGATCGCAAGTGGGTAGTGGGGTACACCTAGTGAAGATAGGGGCAGACGACACCTATGTAGTCAGCTAGGGGTATGCAAGGCTATTTATATAGTTTCGGTGTGAAGCAAGTGGGATCAACCTTTAGGGTGACTGGTGCGGTGCAGTGTAGTAATTATTCGTTAGTAATTAGGTGTGTCTTAAACGTTGTCTTTAATGTTATCTTTAACGTTATCTTTATCTGCTTTTCCATGCCCAATAGTTCATAGACATTTCCTTGTTTTCCATCTTATGCCTTAGTCTAGTTATTTTGATAATAGTATTGTTAGAATTATCATACTCGCCAGACTTTATGTCTGCCCCCCTCCATTTCTATCCTTTTTCCCCCTCCAGGTCCTCAGGGTGGACCCAGCTCTAGCGGAGTTTGATTGGATTGCTTTATCTCTTTTGGAAAGCTTGGGCCGTTGAAGTAAATTCCATCTTGTTATCTTCTTTAATGGCTATTTGTGTAATGGGGTTATGTATTTTGTTTTATCAAGATGGATATTGTACTTGACTCTGATTTATGGTTTTATGATGTAACAAACATGTTTAATTTCCGCTGCAATAAAATGAAGTTTTAGATTTCCAAGTACTATTTATTATCTATCTTGTTGTAATTTTTCTGATCTATATTCACTTAAAACCTCCATGGAAGTTAATGCATTCCCTTTGTGAGTGACATTAATGGACGTGGGGTGTTACAATTATCCTATCCGCCAACGGTAGGTAAATCAAGCAATTAAAATTTCAGATATAATATCTTTTAGTTACATTGATTATAAAAAAAATGCAAAATCAACAGATATGATGGCCATAAATAGTTTCGAATAGTTAACATGCAACAAATGTCTATAATAAAACCATTAATTAATAAAACAATAAATACAGAATTTTTATTTTACTACCCAGTGCCAAAGGCTCCCGTACTCAAGCGCGAGAGGACTTCCCAGGTAGTCTCCCAACTTCATTTTATTCAGATGGCTTTCCGGGCTCTAGGGGTGGTCGATTAGTGCGCATAGCCTTTCCCTCACATATGTGAAGAGGCCGGGACTTGAAGCTGCGCGCTCTAGATTACCAGCCGAGTAACCTTACCATTGCGTCAGACACCACATTTTTATTTTACTAAAATACGCATAAATTGTAAAGACCCGAAAATCCCAGACCTTTGAATCGACCATAAACCACACAGGTCTAATCCAAAAGTTGGAAATCCATGAATACTTTAACTTTGGGCATACAACACATTAGAACAAATAACAACAGACTTTTATAAACATCATAATAATGTTACATCAGAGTACATAATATCAGAGTACATCGAGATAAATAATACAACGGAAGATAAATTTACAATAAATTAATACAATAAACAGCGGAAGACTTTCTATATTCTAGACACAGCTTTAAGCTTTGATCCAGAATCCTGCTCAAGAGATAAATATCTACAAAACAAGCTACTCGGCTGCCCATGTGGAAAATAAGGCACCCGAGTTTGCAAAGTGAAACAAACTAAGATCAGTCATGGGACTGGTATGAGAAAACTTATTTAACCTATTTAATAATAAGGCTAGTCACAGGACCACGCCGCTAACGCGGAATAGGTTTACTCCATTGGATTGCCAGTGCATAAATAAAGTAAATCGTTTAAACAACGCAATGCTTTTTATAAAAATGAAACCATTACAAGACTCAAGTCCCATCACACTATGCAACGCAAACCGGGGGATAGAGTTTTACCTTATAATGGTCAAAAATGCTTGATACGATAAAACGAATTTGACATTATTCTTAGTGTATATATGTTTAAAACATTTCAATCATAATATCAATCATAGACGGCATAGTTACCATATACTATGTCGCCGTACTAGTAATACAATCAAAACCGCATGGGTCGTATTGGAATTTGGATTTCCATCATGAACCAAGGCAAAAGATAGTCCTTACCGAATTCGAGACACTCTAGCCTGTGCCTTAGGCTCAGCCGCAACTGCACCTTGGATCTTCAGGGCCGGTCCACCAAAGTGAAATGGTTGGATTAGATCATAGTACCTGAACAATACGTTGCCCCGCCCTATGGGGCATAAATAGAGCCATTAGGGACTCAAATAACCGAGGCGCCTCATTCCATCATCCACATAAGTAAAAATACCAGGCCTTGTAAAAGCCATGACACCACTTCTAGCTAGAAAGAAACGTATGTCCTCCCTGCAGTTCTTACTCCCATTTCTGGTTCATACCGGGGTGTGAGGCTCGCGAAGTAACGCTATACACAAAGCTATGCTATTTAAAGCTGTGCTTTGATCATTAACCACAAGGCCCTGCTTGTCAACAAAAGCCTTGATCATTTGCATCTTGGCATGCCACATTGTCAATCCATACCATACCATTGATTTCTACCAATATATTACCTCTGAGCTCGTACGTCTCAAAGAAGGATGTTAAGCAAGAGAATAAATTCTCCACCACCACAGATATATATTTAGCGGAGATCAACAAATACAGCATAAAGGAATACAACGTCTGACATACAATCCATTTACAAGTTCGTTCTGGGTCTGAACGAAACCGGAGGCACTTCATACCTCGCATCTCCGAACAATCAACAATACGTCCAGACAACTACCACTGGAACCCTCTCAAGGCAGCAACTCCAATCAAAGGCATCAGTAGTCCTCATCCATTCGATGTGAAGATCGCTGGTCTTCAACCACCGTCTTCATCTTCGACTTTTAATCGTCGCAGTAATTATTCAGAATGGGTTAAACCCGGTCTTTCCGAATAACTCGCGTATTTTATAATAAAAATCAAGTGCTATAAAACACATCATACGCTACATTCCAATTCAGAATATTCTTTTAATCAGATATTCACATTATTTGGAAAAAGGTTCCCATTAATTTTATCAAAGACAAATTCTTTAATTTATTCTTTAATCCCCCTTTTTAAAGATTCATTAAAACCCCAATTTGGTTTTAATATTCAAAATCATTACTTTATGATTATTCCGATTTAAGAAATAAATCTTATCTTTAACTGGGTTAAAGAAAAATGTCATTTAAAACACAGTCCACGATAAAACCCAATTCACATTTCATTTTATTCCAATTATTAAATATAATTGAAAACTCTAATAATCTTAATCTTATTTAAATCCAATTAAATATCAATTAATTGGAAAACTTCATTAAATCTTATTTTGAAGATTTATTCTAGTTAATAACTAGTTCAATTCGATAAAAATATATTTTTCTCTTTTCGAATATGAAAATTTTCATCCAAAATCTTTCTAAATTATTTATTATGATTTTACAAAATTTTTCCATATTTTTAATAATTTTATTATCGCTCGTACAGTCGGTTTCCAATAACGGTCACCGAACATCATACATAGCGACCTTTTCCAAATTTGATTTGGACATAATTCCAAATCCAACCGTTAGATTTCAAAACTCTTACATTCATTGGAAATCCCTTTTCGATACGAACCCAACGGTTCCGGTTTTAGAAGAATCCGATGGTTGGATCATCTGTTACGCCAATTTGAAGTTAATGGTCGAAATTCGCAAACGGTTGCTGCGTGGCGCGTTCTATTCAGGCCATTAAATAAATATATAATATATATCGTCAATTTCTATTTAAATCGTTTTAATAAATATTTATAAATTTGTTTTAAATGATTTTAACTTCATTTTCAATTTTAAATAAAAATTAAATATTCTATTTCTTTATAATGTTAAAACAATAATATTTTCAAAATATTATATTTTGAAATCACTTCCCTTTTTATATTCATTTTAAAATGAAATAAATCGATCGATAAACCCGTTCGGGTTAAAATGGTGTTTGCTACTTAATTTGGCTTCACATTTCTCTTCTTCACTGAATATTATTTAAAATATTCATTATTCTAAAATATTCTTTATTTTAAAAGATTCTTTATTTTAAAATATTCTTTATATTAAAAGATATTCTGAATCGGAATGCAACTCAACCAATTACCATACAATTTCAGTTGTATGGATTTTATACATTACATATATCCAACGATAATGATAAACAATCATCAAACAATACATTCACATCCAAAGTGAGATTTATAACTGTGCAAGCATTAAAATAAAGAGATAAGTAGTGCTCCACAAAGACTGTCAATCCATCGATTGATAATTAATTAAATATTGGGACTAGTGTATATCAAATGTCGTCCCAACACCCGTGTGGGGTTTCAACCAACAAACAATAATAGATTATTGTGCACTTGGGCGATGTGTGAAAAATTATCGTCCCAATCACATAAACAAGTCGGACAACTTGTAAATGGAAGTGTAACATTTTGACAATGAGAAATTTTAATGATTCCTACATACGAAACAAAATGTATATTTTTATTGTTCACCTATTCCATTTTAATCTCTAATTCTTTTTAATGTATATAAAATGACAATAAAAACGTAACATTTAAAATCTATTCTTCTTGTTCATATAAAATGACCATAAAATGTGACATTTTATTCTACTCTTTTCTTTTTCTTTAAAATGACAATAAAAATGTAACTTTCAATTCTATTCTTTTTATTTTTAATGAAAATAAGAAGTAATTCTGTTATTTATCTCTAGAATGTAAATAAAAATATAACCATCTAATCTACTCTTTTATTCGCATCTAAATTGTAAATAAAAGTGTAACTTTTAATTTAAGCTTTTATTTATATCTATAATGTAAATAAACATGTAACTTTTCATTTTGTGGTTTCATTTACATTTACAATGTAAATAAAAATGTATTTTTAATTCTATGATTTTATTTACATCTAATATGTAAATTAAAAAAAATGTAACTTTTCATGCTATGTTTTATTTATCTCTAAAATGCAAATTAAAAATGAAATTTTTTAATTTATGTTTATTAGCATCAAGAAATAAAAATGCAACTTTCAATTCAAGGTTATATTTGCATCTAAATATGCAAATAAAAATGTAACCTTTCTCTACGGTGTTTATTTGCATCTAAATATGCAAATAAAAGTGTAACTTAAATTAAATGTTTTGTTTGCATCTAAATTTGCAAACAAAAATGCAACTTTATCTTAATGGTTTGTTTGCATCTAAAATTGCAAACAAAAAATGCAACTCTTTAAATCATGCTTTTATTTGTATCTAAAATACAATTACAAATGTAACTTTCTAAATCATGTTTTTATTTGTACCTAAAATACAAATAAAAATATAAACCTTTTTAAACTATGATATATTTGCATCAAAGAATGTAAATAATAAAAAAAAACTTTTTATTTCAACATTTTATTTGCATCAAAGAACGTAAATAAACGTATAACCTTTTATTTCAATGCATATTTGCAACAAAGAATGCAAATAAAGTAACAACTTTTTAATTCATCTTATATTTGCATCAAAGAATGCAAATGAAAAAATGACTTTTTGATTCAATGTTTATTTGCATCAAAGCATGCAAATAAAAGAATTATTTCATTGATTATTTGCATCAAAGAATGCAAATAAAAGAATAACTTTTTATAGCAATGTATATTTGCATCAAAGAATGTAAATAAAAGAACGACTTTTTATATCAGTATTTATTTGCATCAAAGAATGCAAATAAAAGAATTGACTTTTATATCAATATTCATTTGCATCAAAGAATGCAAATAAAAGAATGACTTTTTATTTCCATTCAATGGTATAAACAACAATAATATATTTTCAATTGTATTGACAATTCTATTTCAATACAATAAAAATGATAAAATAATGTTTTATGCTGATTTGGTAATTCTATTTCAATTCAACAATATAAACAAATTGATACTTTTAGTTGAATTGGAAAACTAATTCAATTTACAAAATATGACTATAATGATATTTTTAATTGAATTGACAAACTAATTCAATTTAACAAATATGATAACATAATATTTTATATTGAATTGAAAAACTAATTCAATTTAATAAAAATGACAAAAATAATATTTTATATTCTACATTTCTAACACCACAAATTTGACACTTTTATATTTTACATTTCTAATGTAACATTTCTACACGAAGTGATGTTTTTAATCTAAATAAATATTTATAAACAAAACGATGTTTTAATTCTAAATAACCATTCTAAACAAAGTGATGTTTTTATTCTAAATAACATTTCTAACAAAATGACATTTTAATCTAAATAACATTTCCCATAAAAATGTAGCTTTTATCTACATAACCTATGTCTAATCAAAAATGTTGTTTTTATTTAGACCATACATTTCTAACATTAATGATATTTTTATTTAGACCATTCATTTCTAACATTAATGATATTCCTATTGTGTTATCATTAAAATGACAAATTCTATTATGTTAACATTAAAATGACAAATTCTAATATGTTAACATTAAAATGAAATTCTAATATGTTAACATTAAAATGACAAATTCTAATATGTTAACATTAAAATGATAATTCTTTTATTTTCTTAGCATGTCACTCTTTTTGTTCTTTAAACAATAAAAATGTAATTTTTATTTATTCCTATCATGAATATTTTAATATATACAATAAAATTTTGATTTTTATTGTAAGCAAAGTCTAGGTCTACACAATTCAATCCAATGAATTCATTTCAAACACAGCCAACTAGATCTGATCTCATACATCACATACATGAAATTTAATAGCGAATAAATAACAATTTGCAAAGCATAACAATTTATTTTAATTATTAATTTTAAAATAAGAAATCTCACATTTAATTTTTGGCTGATTTTTCAAAGTGCTCTATCCAGATCTGGCATGTTCCATTGTCTAGATCTCTATTTTACGGTTCCAACGAACTTCGTTTCGTCAAATTCTGCTTTGTTTTGAGCAAGATATGAGAGTTTTATACATTGTATACATTAATTAAGATAATTAATTAACTATTCACTAATTACATCATTATGGGGATAAACCCGTCGTTCTTCTTCTACCTCCATCCAAAATACGAACCGCAGAACCCAAAAAAGCTCCAAACGTTCTCGCTCCACAGCACCTCCCTTGCTCGACCTGACAGCGATCGGCCTTCACCACCTCCACCGCCTTCGAACGACCTCTCCACGGCCTGAGCATCGCGCAGCTCCATGGGCCCACCATCCTCAAAAACGGCTTCGAACCCGGCCTCTTCAAACCCCAAATACCACGAACCCATGCCATTAAAATCAATCACCACCGGTCAATCCTTAGAGCTCGTCGAGCTGGTCCAAGACGCCTAAAGAAGCTTCTCAAATCGATTGATGGATATTGAGATTTAAACATTTAAAATATGGTGCATCATGCCCATCCGTTTTGAAGAACGACGGCTACTGTTAGAAGGGAATTAGGGTTCCGTATTTCCCCTGTATTTATACTGTTTATTTATTTTAATTCAGATAATTCTTGTTTAATGCCACGTACTCCAAATCGTACCCAACGAATGTCACCCCTAGCTAAATACCCCCGTTCCGGACACAATGTAGTAGGTTTCGTAACCCAATTCAATTGTTTCGATAGGTTTTTCTTTATTTTAAAATATAAAACGATATATATTAAATTCAAACGTACATTTTAAATTACTGGGGCCACATATGGACTCTAAAAATTACATAATTTTTTTTCTAGTTATGTTTTGATGATACAGTTCTAACAAGGCTAATTACGTCGAATTCCAAGGCCGTTTGAAAAATGACCATTTTCTAGTCGATTAGATTTGACTAAAACTGACAAAACACGTTTTATTTTGCCACGCTCACTAATTAATTCTAAAAATTATGAAAATTGAAACCTAGCAATAATTTGACATTCCGGTTCCAACAAAAGTGGTTTCATCGAAAACGGAGGTGGTTTAAAAAATGGCTATTTTTAATATTAAAAAATATATATAAATTCTACATCGACTATTCTGAAAATTAAAATGGGCATAACTTTTGATTTCTGCTATGAAATTTTGATTTCTCAGATTCGTTGGAAAGATAATTTTAAATAGATTCTAATATTTTTGGTTTCACTAAAATCCGTTAAATTTTGCATCCTGTACAGTCAGTCAAAGTTCAAATTCAAAATTTCAAACTACCGCGCTATTCCTAACTCCTTTTATGATTAAAATAAATATATTCATTCTAACTTCAATTAAAATAAATTCTTAATCGTTATTAGTTAAAATAAACCATTTTAAAATTTCAAAATTCACTAAAATCGCTAAATTAAAAAATTTAAATTGGTTCAGAATTTCCGGGTTGTTACAATCTCCCCCACTTAAAATCTTTTCGTCCTCGAAAAGGAATGGAGCTAAATATTTTTTAATTTACCAATTATATTTTTATTCTTATTGGATGTTTCTAATCCTACCTCTGATGAGTCTTTTGTTCAGTTCCAATGAGTTATACCCCAAAGATTTGAGCTAACCAGAGCTCTGATACCAGCTGTAAAGACCCGAAAATACCCGACCTTTGAATCGACCATAAACCACACAGGTCTAATCAAAAAGTTGGAAATCCACGAATACTTTAACTTTGGGCATACAACAAATTAGAACAAATAATAGCAAAACATCATAATAATGTTACATCAGAGTACAGAATATCAGAGTACATCGAGATAAATAATACAGCGGAAGATAAATTTACAATAAATTAATACAATACACAGCGGAAGACTTTCTATGCTCTGGACACAGCTTTAAGCTTCGATCCAGAATCCTGCTCAAGAGATAAATATCTGCAAAACAAGCTACTCGACTGCCCGTGTGGAAAATAAGGCACCCGAGTTTGCAAAGTGAAACAAACTACGAGTCAGTCATGGGACTAGTATGAGAAATCTTATTTAACCTATTTAATAATAAGGCTTGTCACAGGACCACGCCGCTAACGCGAAATGGGTTTACTCCATTGGATTGCCAGTGCATAAATAAAGTAAATTGTTTAAACAACGCAATGCGTTTTATAAAAATGAAACCATTATAAGACTCCAGTCCCATCACACAATGCAACGCAAACTGGAGGATAGAGTTTTACCTTATAATGGTAAAAAATGCTTGATACAATAAAACGAATTTGACATTATTCTTAGTGTATATATGTTTAAAACATTTCAACCATAATATCAATCATAGACGGCATAGTTACCATATACTATGTCGCCGTACAAGTAATACAATCAAAACTGCATGGGTCGTATTGGAATTTGGATTTCCATCATGAACCAAGGCAAAAGATAGTCCTTAACGAATTCGAGACAATCTAGCCCGTGCCTCAGGCTCAGCCGCAACTGCACCTTGGATCTTCAGGGCCGGTCCACCAAAGTGCAATGGTTGGATTAGATCATAGTACCTGAACAATACGTTTCCCCGCCCTAAGGGTCGTAAATAGAGCCATTAGGGACTCAAATAACCGAGGTGCCTCATTCCATCATCCACATAAGTAAAAATGTCAGGCCTTGTAAAAGCCATGACACCACTTCTAGCTAGAAAGAAACGTATGTCCTCCCTCCAGTTCTTACTCCCATTTCTGGTTCATACCGGGGTGTGAGGCTCGCGAAGTAACGCTATACACAAAGCTATGCTATTTAAAGTTGTGTGTTGATCATTAACCACAAGGCCCTGCTTTTCAACAAAAGCCTTGATCATTTGCATATTGGCATGCCACATTGTCAATCCATACCATACCATTGATTTCTACCAATATATAACCTCTGAGCTCGTACGTCTCAAAGAAGGGTGCTAAGCAAGAGAATAAATTCTCCACCACCACAGATATATATTTATCAGAGATCAACGAATACAGCATAAAGGAATACAACGTCAGACATACAATCCATTTACAAGTTCGTTCTGGGTCTGAACGAAACCGGAGGCACTTCATACCTTGCATCTCCGAACAATCAACAATACGTCCGGACAACTACCACTGGAACCCTCTCAAGGCAGCAACTCCAATCAAAGGCATAAGTAGTCCTCATCCATTCGATGTGAAGATCGCCAGTCTTCAACCACCGTCTTCATCTTCGATTTTTAATCGTCGTTGTAGTAATTCAGAATGGGTTAAACCCGGTCTTTCCGAATAACTCGAGTATTTTATAATAAAAATCAAGTGCTATAAAACACATCATACGCTACATTCCAATTCAGAATATTCTTTTAATCAGATATTCACATTATTTGGAAAAATGTTCCCATTAATTTTATCAAAGAAAAATTCTTTAATTTTTTCTTTAATCCCCCTTTTTAAAGATTCATTAAAACCCCAATTTGGTTTTAGTATCCAAAATCATTACTTTATGATTATTCAGATTTAAGAAATAAATCTTATCTTTAGTTGGGTTAAAGAACAAATATCATTTAAAACACAGTCCACGATAAAACCCAATTCACATTTCATTTTATTCCAATTATTAAATATAATTGAAAACTCTAATAATCTTAATTAAAAGATTTATTCTTTTCATATGGGGTGTAAGAACAGTGTTATTTAAGACACCATTCACGACAAACCCCAAAATCCAATTTATCTCATTTAATTCCAATTAAATATCAATTAATTGGAAAACTTCATTAAATCTTGTTTTGAAGATTTATTCTAGTTAATAACTAGTTCAATTCGATAAAAATATATTTTTCTCTTTTCGAATATGAAAATTTTCATCCAAAATCTTTCTAAATTATTTATTATGGTTTTACATAATTTTTCCATATTTCTAATAATTTTATTATCGCTCGTACAGTCGGTTTCCAATAACGGTCACCGAACAACATCCAAAGCGACCTTTTCCAAATTTGATTTGGACTTAATTCCAAATCCAACCGTTAGATTTCAAAACTCTTACATTAATCGGAAAGCTCTTTTCGATACGAATCCAACGGTTCTAGTTTAAGAAGAATCCGACGGTCGGATCATCTGTTACGCCAATTTGAAGTTAATGGTCGAAATTCGCGAACGGTCGCTGCGCGGCGCGTTCTATTCAGGCCATTAAATAAATATATAATATATATATCGTCGATTTCTATTTAAATCATTTTAATAAATATTTATAAATTCGTTTTAAAATGATTTTAAATTCATTTTCAATTTTTAAATAAAAATTAAATATTCTATTTCTTTATAATGTTAAAATAATAATATTTTCAAAATATTATATTTTGAAATCACTTCCCTTTTTAATATTCATTTTAAAATGAAATAAATCGATCGATAAACCCGTTCGGGTTAAAATAGCGTTTGCTACTTAATTCGGCCTCACATTTCTCTTCTTCACTGAATATTATTTAAAATATTCATTATTCTAAAATACTCTTTATTTTAAAAGATTCTTTATTTTAAAATATTCTTTATATTAAAAGATATTCTGAATCAGAATGCGAATCAACCAATTACCATACAATTTCAGTTGCATGGATTTCATACATTACATATATCCAACGATAATGATACACAATCATCAAACAATACATTCACATCCAAAGTGAGATTTATAACTGTGCGAGCATTAAAATAAAGAGATAAGTAATGCTCGACATAGACTGTCAATCCATCGATTGACAATTAATTAAATATTGGGACTAGTGTACATCAAATGTCGTCCCAACACCCGTGTGACAAACAATAATAGATTATTGTGCACTTGGGCGATGTATGAAAAATTATCATCCCAATCACATAAACAAGTCGGACAACTTGTAAATGGAAGTGTAACATTTCAACAATGAGAAATTTTAATGATTCATACATACGAAACAAAATGTATATTTTTATTGTTCACCTATTCCATTTTAATCTCTAATTCTTTTTAATGTATATAAAATGACAATTAAAACTTAACATTTAAAATCTATTCTTCTTGTTCATATAAAATGACCATAAAATGTGACATTTTATTCTACTCTTTTCTTTGTCTTTAAAATGATAATAAAAATGTAACTTTCAATTCTATTCTTTTTATTTTTAATGAAAATAAAAATGTAATTCTTTTATTTTTCTCTAGAATGTAAATAAAAATATAACCTTCTAATCTACTCTTTTATTCGCATCTAAATTGTAAATAAAAGTGTAAATTTTTAATTTAAGCTTTTATTTATATCATTAATGTAAATAAAAATGTATTTTTAATTCTATGATTTTATTTACATCTAATATGAAAATAAAAAAAAATGTAACTTTTCATGTTATGTTTTATTTATCTCTAAAATGCAAAATAAAAATGAAACTTTTTAATTTATGTTTATTAGCATCAAGAAATAAAAATGCAACTTTCAATTCAATGTTTTATATGCATCTATGCAAATGAAAATGTGACCTTTCTCTACGGTGTTTATTTGCATCAAAATATGAAAATAAAAGTGTAACTTAAATTAGATGCTTTGTTTGCATCTAAATTTGCATACAAAAATGCAACTTTATCTTAATGGTTTATTTGCATTTTAAATTACAAACAAAAAATGCAACTCTTTAAATCATGCTTTTATTTTTATCCAAATACAATTACAAATGTAACTTTCTAAATCATGTTTTTATTTGTACCTAAAATACAAATAAAAATATAAACCTTTTTAAACTATGATATATTTGCATCAAAGAATGTAAATAATAAAAAAAAACTTTTTATTTCAACATTTTATTTGCATCAAAGAATGCAAATAAACGTATAACCTTTTATTTCAATGCATATTTGCAACAAAGAATGCAAATAAAGTAACAAGGTTTTAATTCATCTTATATTTGCATCAAAGAATACAAATGAAAGAATGACTTTTTGATTCAATGTTTATTTGCATCAAAACATGCAAATAAAAGAATTATTTCATTGACTATTTGCATCAAAGAATGCAAATAAAAGAATAACTTTTTATAGCAATGTATATTTGCATCAAAGAATGTAAATAAAAGAACGACTTTTTATATCAGTATTTATTTGCATCAAAGAATGCAAATAAAAGAATTGGCTTTTTGTATCAATATTCATTTGCATCAAAGAATGCAAATAAAAGAATGACTTTTTATTTCCATTCAATGGTATAAACAACAATAATATATTTTCAATTGTATTGACAATTCTATTTCAATACAATAAAAATGATAAAATAATGTTTTATGTTGATTTGGTAATTCTATTTCAATTCAACAATATAAACAAATTGATACGTTTAATTGAATTGACAAACTAATTCAATTTAAAAAATATGACTAAAATGATATTTTTAATTGAATTGACAAACCAATTCAATTTAACAAATATGATAACATAATATTTTATATTGAATTGAGAAACTAATTCAATTTAATAAAAATGACCAAAATAATATTTTATATTCTACATTTCTAACACCACAAATTTGACACTTTAATATTTTACATTTCTACACGAAGTGATGTTTATAATCTAAATAAACATTTATAAACAAACGATGTTTTAATTCTAAATAACCACTTCTAAACAAAGTGATGTTTTTATTCTAAATAACATTTCTAACAAAATGAAACTTTAATCTAAATAACATTTCTTATAAAAATGTAGCTTTTATCTACATAACCTATTTCTAATCAAAAATGTTGTTTTTATTTAGACCATACATTTCTAACATTAATGATATTTTTATTTAGACCATTCATTTCTAACATTAATGATATTCCTATTATGGTAACATTATAATGACAAATTCTATTATGTTAACATTAAAACGACAAATTCTAATATGTTAACATTAAAATGACAAATTCTAATATGTTAACATTAAAATGAAATTCTAATATGTTAACATTAAAATGACAAATTCTAATATGTTAACATTAAAATGATAATTCTTTTATTTTCTTAGCATGTCACTCTTTTTATTCTTTAAACAATAAAAATGTAATTTTTATTTATTCCTAACATGAATATTTTAATATATAAAATAAAATTTTGATTTTTATTGTAAGCAAAGTCTAGGTCTACACAATTCAATCCAATGAAAAACACAACCAACTAGATCTGATCTCATATATCACACACATGAAATTTAATAGCGAATAAATAACGATTTGCAATGCATAACAATTTATTTTAATTATTAAATTTAAAATAAGAAATCTCACATTGAATTTTTGGCTGATTTTTCAAAGTGCTCTGCTCCAGATCTGGTCTGTTCCATTGTCTAGATCTCTATTTTACAGTTCCAACGAACTTCGTTTCGTCAAATTCTTCTTTGTTTTGAGTAAGATATGAGAGCTTTATACATTGTACACAATAATTAAAATAATTAATTAATCAACTATTCACTAATTACATCATTATGGAGATAAACCCGTCGTTCTTCTTCTACCTCTATCCAAAATACGAACCGCAGAACCAAAAAAGCTCCAAACATTCTCGCTCCACCGCACCTCCCTTGCTCGACTTGACAGCGATCGGTGTGACGACCCCGTTTCCCGTACAGACGGAGACAAGGGTAATCTTTGGAATATAACACAGAAACAGATAATAGCAGAACAGAATTAAATAAATACACCAGATAATGTACAATATAATACACTGGATAAACGTAATCATCAGAGTTACACAGTATACATGATCATATTTAGTACAAATACAGTTCAGCTATACATAAATGTCTATAGCGGAAACAAACAAAATATGTACAATAGGAGCTGAACAGCATAAAAAGAGATAAATGATAGAATCCATCTTCAGCTCCAGCTATCCGGATAAAGCCTGCTAAACCTGAATACAAGGCTGCCCGTGTAGAAAAAGGGGCACCCGAGTTTGAAAGTGAAACAAACTACGAGTCAGTCATGGGACTGGTATGAGAAATCTACTCAACACATTTAAAATATGGCTAATCACAGGACCACGCCACTTTCGTGGAACGAGTTTACTCCATTGGATTGCCCGTGTTTTAAAAACAAATCATTCCTTTAAACATCGCAATTCTTTTTACCAAAATGAAGCCATTATAAGACTCAGTTCCCATCACACAATGCAACGCAAACCAGAGGATAGAGTTTTACCTTATAATGGCCAAAATATGCTTGATACGAATAAAACAAAAGCATTTGATATTATTACCAGTGTTTATATGTTTCAAAAACAATTTCAATCATAACTATCAATCATAGACGGCATGGGTACCATATATCATGTCGCCATATATATATATATATATATACAATCAAAATCGCATGGTGTCGTATTTGGAAATTGGATTTCCGTCATGAACCAAGGCAAAAGATAGTCCTTACCGACTTCGAGACTGTCAAGCCTGAGCCTCAGGGTCAGAGCGCATCGACCCTTGGATCGTCAGGGCCGGTCCACCGATGTGGATTAAAAATTCCGGAACAATGCGTTTCCCCGCCCTATGAGGCGTAAGTGAGCCAACGAATGACTCCATCGGACCCGGATCGTCTGATCAAACCGAGGCGCCTCGCAACAGTAACAACCACATAAGTCAAACTCGTCAGGGCATGTAAAACCACTGACGCCACTTCTAGCTAGAAAGAAACGCATGTCCTCCCTGAGGTCCTTCCTCCCGTTTCTGGTTCATACCGAGTGTGAGGTTCGCGAATTCACGTTATACACAAAGCTACGCCACACAGGCGGCGCTTTGATCATCACCACAAGACTTTGCTTTTCAACGGAAGCCCTGATCACTGCATCTTAGCATGCCACACAGGCAATTCACACCGTGCAGTTGATGGCTATCAATCACAAAGAATAAATTCCAATGTCAGACACACTATCCATTTGCATGTCCGTTCTGTGTCTGAATGAAACCGGAGGCACTATATACCTCGCAAACCCATCGATCACCACGTACGTCTGGACGATCACCACTCATTATCCATATTTCGGGATGCCTCCCAATCAGGACCTCGATTACCATCCAAACGAGGTGAAGATCTCCGGTCTTCGACCATCGTCTTCATCTTCGATTTCTTATCGTCGATTCAGTTATTCAGAATGGGATAAAACCGGTCTTTCTGAGCAACTCGCGTATATAATAAACAAGTGCAACACTAACATACATACGCATCATTTCAATTCATTAGTCACTAACCGTCAATCAGTAAGAGAGCGATTTCCCAAATATTAACCCCGAAGGCCGAAACCAACATCAGATCAATACCTAAGAAACCATTCGACTTAGCCAACCTTCAGTTAATTTCTAAATTTCACATCCATATCGTTTATAATATTTTATTTTAAAATAGCCAATTTATTCAAAACGACGCTTCGGGCCATAACGCGACCGTGGCGCTGTTTTTCTTCAGATTTGATTTACACATATCTGAAAATCGAACCGTTGGATCTTCACAAAATTTATGTCGTTAGAAAGATCTTTTCAAAACGAATCCAACGGTTCCAGTTTCGGAAAAATCCGACGGTCGGATCTCCCGGTATAATCGTTTGAAGTTTCGATTTCAAAATACGAACCGCATCGTCGTTTTTCGATTAAATACAATTATATATATATATATATATTTAAATATAATCGATTTTGGCGCTGTTTTTCTTCTGATTTGAATTAAACATTCCAGACAATCCAACCGTTGGATTTTTACAAAGTTGGTGCCGTTGGAAAGATTTTTCCAAAGCGAACCCAACGGTTGCGATTTCAGGAAAATCCGATGGTCGGATCTCTTGGTATAATCATTTGAAATCACGGTTTCAAAATACAAACTGTAGCATCGTTTTTCGATATATTTCAATTCTATTTAAATATATATATATCGATTCTTCGATTTCAAAGCTATCTTCTTTTCATACATTTGATAAAAATGATATTTTTATCTAACTGTCTTCTATTTCAACACTTCACTATATTTAACAATTCATGTATATAATAAAAATGTGATTTTTATTGTAAAACAATTCATTTCAAAAACACTATTATTTTATATAGTTTATATAGGTAATAAAAATAGGATTTTTATTATAAAACAATTTCTTTCAAAACAAGATTATTTTATATAGTTCGTATTGATGATAAAAATGTGATTTTTATTATAAAACAATTTATTTCAAAATATGAATACCATTCAACACATGAATTTCTAATCAACGAATGAGTTTCAATTCAACACATGAAGGTTTTCTATAGTTTATATATAGACAAAAATGTGATTTTTATATTTAAAACACGAATACCATTCAACACATGAATTTCTAATCAACGAATGAGTTTCAATTCTGCACATGAAGGTTTTCTATTCAACGAATAAATATAGTTTCAACAAATGAAAATAATTCAAACACATGAATATTATTCAAAATTTCGGCAGCATAACGGCAGGGTAGTTAAAACCGGGACCGTCCCTAGTACGGCTCCTCGCTCTACCTTAAAACCTCGCGGTTTTTGACAATGGGTGTAACGACCTGAAAACCCGAACCAATTTGAAAATGTCATTTTGGCTAATTTACGGAATTTTTAATATATAAAATGCTTTAATTGAAATAATAACGATGAAAATCCATTCTAATCGAAATTAAAAACGAATAAATTTATTTTAATTATATAACGAGCCTGAAATGGCGTGGCAGTTTGAAAATTGATTTCAAAGTTCAATCGACTGCACAGGATTCAAAACAAATCGGATTTTAGCGAAACAAGAAATATTTAAATCTGTTTGATAATATCTTTCCAACGAATCCGAAAAATCGAAATTCCGTAATGGAAATCAAAAGTTATGGTCAAATGAAAATTCAGAATAGTCGCTATAGAATATTTAAAGGCCTGTAAAATAGCCATTTTTCAAACGACCTCTGTTTTCGACGAAACTGGCGCCATTGGATCCGGAATGTCGAATTATTGCTAGGTTTCAATTTTCGGAATTATTCGAATTAATCTGTGAGCGTGGCAAGTGAAAACGCGTTTTGTCAGTTGACAGTTAAATTGGATCGACCCGAAAAAGGCCATTTTTCAAACGGTCTCGGAATTCGACGAAATCAGTTTTGTTGGGACCGTATCGTCAAAACAACGACATAAATAATTTTTCTGAATTTTTCGGAGTCAGTATGTGGGCCCGGTAATGTGAAATGTACGTTAAAATTTGATATACGGTAACTGTGTGTGTTAATCAGTTTGGACCGTATATTTATATATATAATGAGCCCACTTAACACACATCAGCCAATTCTCTATTTTCCACCTCCATTCTCTTTAATGGCTGAAATATATTTTTAAAAACCCTAGAAAATAAAAATCCAAGCTTTGAAATTCAAATCTCTCCGAACCCCAACGTATTATATATCAAATCGAAGGTCTCGACGTCACGAACCTACGGGTGGTCTCAGATCTGACATGCAGTCAGTAATTTGGCCGGAAATCGCTGTCAAAGGTGGTTATTTTCGGATTTCATGAGGTCAATTTGGGGGTTTTCGATCTGGCGACCAATCGAAGAAAGTGGCATATGGGTTTTGTAGAGAAGGGCCATACGAACTCAAGGGTGGTAGCAGTAGTGTCTAGAAGTGATTGGATCGCCGGAATTTGGTCATGGAAGGGTTAAAAACCCCTTGCGTTCATCTCGCCGCTGGCGGAGGTTCAGACCACCGGAGGTGGTGGCTCCGGTCCAGGGAGGAGCGGCTCGAGCTGAGCTCGCCGTTGGTAGTGGCCGTCGCGTCTAACTCGGTCGGAGGAGGCTGCATCGGGCGGTCAAAGTTGTTCGGGCGGATGGGTTTCTGCGCGTTTTCCTGTAGCGGAGAGAGAAGGGTGAGCGGGAAAAGGGGCTGACGTGGCAACGCATGAGTGGGTGAGAGTTAATTTTTTTTATTTTATTTATAATTTAGAATTTCAAATGATTAAACGCTGATATCTCTTTCGTTTTGACTCGGATTTGGACGCGGTTTGTTGCGTTGGGATCGTGGCGGAGTTGCGGACGTTTTGGCACTGGTTTGGTTGCGATCTGAGACTGTCAAATTTTGGGCCTTTTCTGGACGTCCGTTCGAATTGTAACCCGAAGGTGAGTGTTCCTTCACTCACGAAATTCTGAATCCATCCCATATTTATCAAATTAATGTATGAAATGAATTGGATGTATGGTTGTGATTGATTTGGTGAATGATTGCTTGAAATTGACATGCAAGTGTTAACATGCATTGAAAATCGATAAATTAGTTATTTAAATTTAATTTAAATTTCTAGCTAGAATTCCGACACTTGATAACTAGTAAAATGATTCAATTTACTGTTGAATAAACGATGTGATAGCTGCCTTGATTGATTTGATTTCTGGATGAATATTGCTCGGACTGTTCTGTTATGCAGTATATGATGTTGTGTGCCCATGTGACGATAAATCCCAATTTACCCTTGATGTTACGGGCATCGAATGAACCCGGGATTTATCGATAAAATGAATTAAGAACACAGAGTGAAATGATAAATCTCTGTGACCCCGATTTGGATTGAAATGATAGATCCATCCCGAATATCGAGAAATTAAATATAAAATCACTTGGCCGTAGGATAACAAATTATATACGGACACCGGTCGGTTAAATAAAAATCTTGTTTAACCATGGACTTTGAAATTATTGTTAACAACAATATAAATGATGTTTTAAAGTTTATTTCCTTTGAATTTGAATTTGGAATTTTAAGTGAAAAGGGAAATAAACCTGTGTCGAAATGATAGCAAATAAAGGGGTATAATTGTATTTAATCGAATTCATCGAGATTGAATTGTTTTGCCTGCAGTTGAAATTTTCTGTAAGTCGGTCTTGATTCTGAATTAAAATATGAATTTGAATTCGACACTCGTTATACATGTGAAAACCTTTGAAACAATGAAATGAATTTGTAATTTCGATATATGTTATAAATCGAATCTTGAATGAGAATATGGATTGAAATCGAATTCGGTTTATTTGTAATAAATTGAAATTGTTGGAATGGGAACACGGGTTAGAGTTAACCATCTGAATTGAATTGGCGAATTTGAAATGAATGTAAATTTGAAATGAAGTCGATCGAAATTGTGAATTTGAATTTATGTACTTGAAGTTGAAATGGAATTTCAAATGTAATCGAAATCGAGCGAACGATTCTAATTCCAACAATAGTATGTCAAACCATTTTTCAAACTATTTATTTATATATTATTTCCTTTATAACTATTTATTTTATAAATTATTTTGAATAAGTAATTCTTTTATAATAAATTATTTATTTTATGAATTATTTTGTTGTTTAATTATATATTTTAATAAATTCGTCAAACTCTACTTTTATTACAAACTATTATTTCAAACCATTTTAATTATGCATTTGAACTATTCAAATATATTGTTAACTATTTTGATATTCAAAAATTATTTAAGTTGGAATGAGTTCGAGATGTTGTGCGTAAATGGAAAATCCCATTTGAATAATATTCTATTTAGAATATGAAAATGATTTCGAAACATGATATTTCGATATGAAACACGAACTTCTTTGAAAAGTAAAAGCACTGACCGGTGTGAAAAATGTAAACGATGGGTTGTCAAGGAGACCGGAGTCGACATAAGGCGTACTCTCTGTCAGTGTCGATACCACTTTGACAACTGTGTACGCGGTGGAAGTTCCAGAACCGAAGTCGGATGGTATGGAGGCGATTACTGGATTTGAAGAAAGAGAACGATGATGGATTAGCCTTGACCTTCGGGTCATAATTGAAATGACTAAAACAGGAGCCATACCCAGGTTAATGAGATCGCTTCTCTGATCGAACGCGCTCCTTCGAAACCATCTCTATTACTACTGTGATCGATTTGGGTGCACCCCTTGAATATGGGAATGTCGTTCGAGGTGGGCGGTAGTTGCGGCTATGCGTTACCACCGGCCTGGGTCCGCGAATTCGGTAGAATCCTACCGGGGTATTTCCTCAGTGCCTTGTCATATTATCCTGATCGAGCCCCTACGATTTTGATTTAACGTTGTCGTATCACGGCGCATCCCTATCCACCGACGTACTGGTGTGTTATATGCAAACTGTACGGCAATGCTATAAACAGTGTAAGGGTAACATGGTAATCCCGCTTACACTATTTTCGATATTATACTTTACTGAATAAACACTATTGTAATAGCGTATTATACTATGTATGTATTAGTTTAACGGATCCTTGAGAGATGGAAAAATCCCGTAACATCTCTTGAGTTACTGCACCATGATACCAATATTATTCTGTATTTTAATTTGACTAATATGAGATGATTTAGTGCTGATCCGAGTGTTTGTTGTGTTTTTCTTTTATGCAATACGCTCGGGTCAGCAGATGTTGCAGATAATGAAGATTATTTGGCCTTGGAGATCGAAGACGGAGTTGGTATATGTATCCACTACATTTTTACTTCCGCTGCATTATGTGTATGTAAGTGTATAACTCTGATTGATTTGAATATTGTAACTCAAATGTATATGTTTAAATGTTTTGAAATATTATTTGTTTATTATATGTTGTCCTTCCGCTGTGAGGTTCTGTGATTGTTTTTCTTCCTTTCTTCTTTTTCTTCTTTTTCCCAATAACTATCCGGGTTGGCGATTTGTTTGGGTCGACATGTGTGGCTTATTGTCGATTTAAACGGTCAAAAATCTGGGTCGTTACAGTTGGTATCAGAGCAATGGTTATCGATAACCTTGGCTCTGTTGGGAATTAACTCATTAGAGATGGGGTTAGAAACGCCCTAGAATGAGTTTGAGTGATATGAGAGAGCGTACTTGTATTTTGATATAAAGTGATTTTTATTGTGTTGATTGGTTCTGTTGAATATTTATGGGTTCTGGTCGGTATATGGGACGCCATAGAATCGATAGGGATTCCTAAGTAATCGAATGGAATGAATCGACATAATATGGTTTCGATTATATTTTATATATATTACGTATATTATTTTTGGTCTTAAGTGTATAAGCATCGGTCGTTGGTAGGTAATAATATTAAATTAATACCTATTATGGTCGATTCGATAATAAATTTAATAAGGAATTTAAAATGGTCGAAGAAAATATATGAAATGATATGATACCTTTAAGTATAAGGGATAAGAAGGTTTAAGATTGAAATAGAAATGAACGTGAAACTTGATCCTGGATACTTTTGAAATGGTTTGTCAAATTTTGAAAAATATCGTATTATAAGTACTTTTCTAAAGGATTTTGAGGATTAAAGTGTGTGGTCCCTTCTTGGACATCAGAAATGACTTCGATAATGAGTGCACGCATTATCGATGTTGATTCTGAAGAGTCTAAGTGGGGGAGAGACCATTCTGTATTGTATAACTGGTTTGAAAAGGGTTTGGATTTAAATTCCTATAGTATAAAGTGTATATGTATGTTATTTAAACTTGGATTATAAACCCAGAATTAAGCACTTTGAGTTGTCTTAACTAATAATAATGATCGAGATTTAGTACTCGATTCATCGGAATTTTGACTTTGGAACCATGAAATAGACTTAAGTATTAAGGGCAAGAAAGTCGTCATCTAACTCTTAATCTTGGACGATAATTTAATTCAGGAAAACTCTAGGTTCGATCGGAAAGAGTGTTAGAGAAAACCTAAATTTGAACAATGAAATGGAATGTAAATCATCTTGTCGAATGGTGGATAACCTAAATTTAGTAGAGGAATCGAGTCAAATGGAGTTTAACTCAGGAAATTTAATAAAATGATTTGAGAACTAATTTTGAAAAAATTTCGAGGGTGAACATTTCCTTAATTCCAATCATGAGAGGATGAGTCGAGTAAATAAGCAGGTTAGTGGAATAATATTTCATGTAACTTGAATGGGAAATATATAGAAAATGTATCGGAATTGAGTAAACAAATTTAATTCAAATCCATTTTTTCCGAGTAAAGAGATAATAACAACTGAAATGAATAAGTTGAAATGAACTTGAGTAAGATAGACGATGGCATAATATGAATAGAAAAAATAAAATTTGCTTAATACAAGTGAAATGAACGGGAGTATACCTAAGCGATAAAGGATAAACTTCATTTGGTTTGCTGGACTGACTTAGATATATTGGTTTTGGGGTTAAATGATTAATGTATGTTGGGTAAGTTGCCACATATTGTATATGCTTGAATCTCAGGTGTATGCAAGTTGTAACAGGTGTAAGGAGTGTGCGCTACGTTTTGAAGCTCGCTTGCGCTAAATACTAAATGCAAAGGTAAATAAAAACCGCAAAATAAACGCTAAACGAGGTACGTACTTGTGGTATATGGTTTTGTGGTTTTATATTTTGTTTTTCCCCATTTTGGGATGCCTCATCATTGGATGAGATGTATATTGAGTCATATATGTATTGGGATTTTTTCCCCGGGCCTCTCCGTACAAAGGAGATGCTGCCGAAATTTTCCGTGATTTCGGGAGTTAGAAAAATTTACGAGTTTTATAACTATACTTGTTTTGGAAATATTAATTTTAAATATGAATTTGAAATAAATATGCGCTTAATATCGGTTCGTTCTCTTTTCGAGGACGAAAAGACTTTAAGTGAGGGAGAATGTAACGACCTGAAAACCCGAACCAATTTGAAAATGTCATTTTGGCTAATTTACGGAATTTTTAATATATAAAATGCTTTAATTGAAATAATAACGATGAAAATCCATTCTAATCGAAATTAAAAACGAATAAATTTATTTTAATTATATAACGAGCCTGAAATGGCGTGGCAGTTTGAAAATTGATTTCAAAGTTCAATCGACTGCACAGGATTCAAAACAAATCGGATTTTAGCAAAACAAGAAATATTTAAATCTGTTTGATAATATCTTTCCAACGAATCCGAAAAATCGAAATTCCGTAATGGAAATCAAAAGTTATGGTCAAATGAAAATTCAGAATAGTCGCTATAGAATATTTAAAGGCCTGTAAAATAGCCATTTTTCAAACGACCTCTGTTTTCGACGAAACTGGCGCCATTGGATCCGGAATGTCGAATTATTGCTAGGTTTCAATTTTCGGAATTTTTCGAATTAATCTGTGAGCGTGGCAAGTGAAAACGCGTTTTGTCAGTTGACAGTTAAATTGGATCGACCCGAAAAAGGCCATTTTTCAAACGGTCTCGGAATTCGACGAAATCAGTTTTGTTGGGACCGTATCGTCAAAACAACGACCGAAATAATTTTTCTGAATTTTTCGGAGTCAGTATGTGGGCCCGGTAATGTGAAATGTACGTTAAAATTTGATATACGGTAACTGTGTGTGTGTTAATCAGTTTGGACCGTATATTTATATATATAATGAGCCCACTTAACACACATCAGCCAATTCTCTATTTTCCACCTCCATTCTCTTTAATGGCTGAAATATATTTTTAAAAACCCTAGAAAATAAAAATCCAAGCTTTGAAATTCAAATCTCTCCAAACCCCAACGTATTATATATCAAATCGAAGGTCTCGACGTCACGAACCTACGGGTGGTCTCAGATCTGACATGCAGTCAGTAATTTGGCCGGAAATCGCTGTCAAAGGTGGTTATTTTCGGATTTCATGAGGTCAATTTGGGGGTTTTCGATCTGGCGACCAATCGAAGAAAGTGGCATATGGGTTTTGTAGAGAAGGGCCATACGAACTCAAGGGTGGTAGCGGTAGTGTCTAGAAGTGATTGGATCGCCGGAATTTGGTCATGGAAGGGTTAAAAACCCCTTCCGTTCATCTCGCCGCTGGCGGAGGTTCAGACCACCGGAGGTGGTGGCTCCGGTCCAGGGAGGAGCGGCTCGAGCTGAGCTCGCCGTTGGTGGTGGCCGTCGGGTCTAACTCGGTCGGAGGAGGCTGCATCGGGCGGTCAAAGTTGTTCGGGCGGATGGGTTTCTGCGCGTTTTCCTGTAGCGGAGAGAGAAGGGTGAGCGGGAAGAAGGGGCTGACGTGGCAACGCATGAGTGGGTGAGAGTTAATTTTTTTATTTTATTTATAATTTAGAATTTCAAATGATTAAACGCTGATATCTCTTTCGTTTTGACTCGGATTTGGACGCGGTTTGTTGCGTTGGGATCGTGGCGGAGTTGCGGACGTTTTGGCACTGGTTTGGTTGCGATCTGGGACTGTCAAATTTTGGGCCTTTTCTGGACGTCCGTTCGAATTGTAACCCGAAGGTGAGTGTTCCTTCACTCACGAAATTCTGAATCCATCCCATATTTATCAAATTAATGTATGAAATGAATTGGATGTATGGTTGTGATTGATTTGGTGAATGATTGCTTGAAATTGACATGCAAGTGTTAACATGCATTGAAAATCGATAAATTAGTTATTTAAATTTAATTTAAATTTCTAGTTAGAATTCCGACACTTGATAACTAGTAAAATGATTCAATTTACTGTTGAATAAACGATGTGATAGCTGCCTTGATTGATTTGATTTCTGGATGAATATTGCTCGGACTGTTCTGTTATGCAGTATATGATGTTGTGTGCCCATGTGACGATAAATCCCAATTTACCCTTGATGTTACGGGCATCGAATGAACCCGGGATTTATCGATAAAATGAATTAAGAACACAGAGTGAAATGATAAATCTCTGTGACCCCGATTTGGATTGAAATGATAGATCCATCCCGAATATCGAGAAATTAAATATAAAATCACTTGGCCGTAGGATAACAAATTATATACGGACACCGGTCGGTTAAATAAAAATCTTGTTTAACCATGGACTTTGAAATTATTGTTAACAACAATATAAATGATGTTTTAAAGTTTATTTCCTTTGAATTTGAATTTGGAATTTAAAGTGAAAAGGGAAATAAACCTGTGTCGAAATGATAGCAAATAAAGGGGTATAATTGTATTTAATCGAATTCATCGAGATTGAATTGTTTTGCCTGCAGCTGAAATTTTCTGTAAGTCGGTCTTGATTCTGAATTAAAATATGAATTTGAATTCGACACTCGTTATACATGTGAAAACCTTTGAAACAATGAAATGAATTTGTAATTTCGATATATGTTATAAATCGAATCTTGAATGAGAATATGGATTGAAATCGAATTCGGTTTATTTGTAATAAATTGAAATTGTTGGAATGGGAACACGGGTTAGAGTTAACCATCTGAATTGAATTGGCGAATTTGAAATGAATGTAAATTTGAAATGAAGTCGATCGAAATTGTGAATTTGAATTTATGTACTTGAAGTTGAAATGGAATTTCAAATGTAATCGAAATCGAGCGAACGATTCTAATTCCAACAATAGTATGTCAAACCATTTTTCAAACTATTTATTTATATATTATTTCCTTTATAACTATTTATTTTATAAATTATTTTGAATAAGTAATTCTTTTATAATAAATTATTTATTTTATGAATTATTTTGTTGTTTAATTATATATTTTAATAAATTCGTCAAACTCTACTTTTATTACAAACTATTATTTCAAACCATTTTAATTATGCATTTGAACTATTCAAATATATTGTTAACTATTTTGATATTCAAAAATTATTTAAGTTGGAATGAGTTCGAGATGTTGTGCGTAAATGGAAAATCCCATTTGAATAATATTCTATTTAGAATATGAAAATGATTTCGAAACATGATATTTCGATATGAAACACGAACTTCTTTGAAAAGTAAAAGCACTGACCGGTGTGAAAAATGTAAACGATGGGTTGTCAAGGAGACCGGAGTCGACATAAGGCATACTCTCTGTCAGTGTCGATACCACTTTGACAACTGTGTACGCGGTGGAAGTTCCAGAACCGAAGTCGGATGGTATGGAGGCGATTACTGGATTTGAAGAAAGAGAACGATGATGGATTAGCCTTGACCTTCGGGTCATAATTGAAATGACTAAAACAGGAGCCATACCCAGGTTAATGAGATCGCTTCTCTGATCGAACGCGCTCCTTCGAAACCATCTCTATTACTACTGTGATCGATTTGGGTGCACCCCTTGAATATGGGAATGTCGTTCGAGGTGGGCGGTAGTTGCGGCTATGCGTTACCACCGGCCTGGGTCCGCGAATTCGGTAGAATCCTACCGGGGTATTTCCTCAGTGCCTTGTCATATTATCCTGATCGAGCCCCTACGATTTTGATTTAACGTTGTCGTATCACGGCGCATCCCTATCCACCGACGTACTGGTGTGTTATATGCAAACTGTACGGCAATGCTATAAACAGTGTAAGGGTAACATGGTAATCCCACTTACACTATTTTCGATATTATACTTTACTGAATAAACACTATTGTAATAGCGTATTATACTATGTATGTATTAGTTTAACGGATCCTTGAGAGATGGAAAAATCCCGTAACATCTCTTGAGTTACTGCACCATGATACCAATATTATTCTGTATTTTAATTTGACTAATATGAGATGATTTAGTGCTGATCCGAGTGTTTGTTGTGTTTTTCTTTTATGCAATACGCTCGGGTCAGCAGATGTTGCAGATAATGAAGATTATTTGGCCTTGGAGATCGAAGACGGAGTTGGTATATGTATCCACTACATTTTTACTTCCGCTGCATTATGTGTATGTAAGTGTATAACTCTGATTGATTTGAATATTGTAACTCAAATGTATATGTTTAAATGTTTTGAAATATTATTTGTTTATTATATGTTGTCCTTCCGCTGTGAGGTTCTGTGATTGTTTTTCTTCCTTTCTTCTTTTTCTTCTTTTTCCCAATAACTATCCGGGTTGGCGATTTGTTTGGGTCGACATGTGTGGCTTATTGTCGATTTAAACGGTCAAAAATCTGGGTCGTTACAATGGGGATCATGCATCTAGTTCGCACGCAGGCGGCATGTATATTTACTTCATTTCCACAAACTAATCCTATGTGGTTTCAACCAAATATTTCTCAACCACAAATGGGTATTTTTCAACCACAATCAATCAATATCAACCACAAACAATTCCAATCAACCATTCGCTATCAATCAATTTTCACACCAATCACAACCAACAAATATCGTCCACGGTTTGTGGACGAGGGGCGTATATATATATATATATATTTATATATAGCAATTCACTTCTATTTCAACACATATATAATTTTTACAACGCATATATAACTTATACATCGAACGTACAACTTATACAACGCTTATACATGAGGTGTACAACGCTTATATAACTCATACATCGACTATATAATTTATACATCGTCGTTTTCCATATCGTTTATAAATTAGAAATCTCACATTGGGTTTCACTCCAACAAAAATAGCAGAAGGCTCAGAAAAATATGCTGTCTCTTCTAAAATGTAGAAGACGTCCACACGAGTCCATTGTCTCTTGTTTCACTGAATTTCGTCAAGAAACAAAAAAGATATGATTTTTACAGTGGAATCAAAAACCGTAGCGCTTAGAAGTGCTATTTAAAACACTTTAATATATAACAGCCGTATCTCAGCTGAAATGTACAAAACTAGGTTTTGATTTTTCGCGAGATCCGTGTAGTATTACGACGATCGGGCGGTGCAGCGTTGAAGAGGGGCGAGAGGCGCGCCAGGCACTGGTGGTGCGGCGGCGTTCGATGCACTATAGCGGTGGCGGCGGCGAGGTGAAGTTCGAAACTTTCGAACTCGAATGCTCCTCCAATTCTGAACGATTGTGACGAACAGGAACTTCGCTCGGCCCGAACCAGTCGCTAAACCGATCCAGGCCGTTCGAAACGCCCTATCGTTTGAGAACAGGACAAAACAGAACGCATACGGAAGAACATTTCATTGCTATTACAACAATGCATCAGATTACCAGAATATACAGAGTATCAATGAATAAATATTACACAGAAATATCAGAGATTTAAATTACATTTAAATACATAGCAGCGGAAAATAATACAATACACAACTAGAAGTAGATATACGGATACAAAGCTTTCCGGATATCGTTCCAGCTGTAAACCAGGATCCTGTGAATATAAATCTGCAAAACCAAAACTACTAGCTGCCCGTGTCAAAATAGGGGCACCCAGAGTTTAGGTTAAAACAATAAACTCCAGGTCAGTCATGGGACTGGTGTGAGAACTAAAACAGTTATTAATCTTTATTTCAAAAGTTCGGTAAATCAAGGGGCCACGCCGTATAACACGGAACGGGTTTCCTCCCAAGAATACCAGTGCATAAAACAAACAGCGCAATGCTAAATAAAGAAAAATGAAGCTGTTATAAGACCCAGTTCCCATCACACAATGCAACGCAAGCCGTAGGATAGGGTTTTTACCTTATAATAGCCAAGAATGCTTGATACGTTTAAAACAAATCATTTGATACTATTATAAGTGCATAGTGTATAAAACAACTTCAAATCATAAGTATCAATCATAGACGGCATGAGCGCCCCATCCCACTATGTCGCCATACTAGGCTCTACAAATAAAACCGCACATGTCACGTATTTGGAAATTGGATTTCCGTCTATGAACCGAGGCAAAAGATAGTCCTCACCGTCTTCGAGACTGTCTAGCCCGAGCCTCAGGGTCAGAGCGCATCGACCCTTGGATCCTCAGGGCCGGTCCACCGATGTGGATTAAACTTAAACCCTGAACATGCGTCTCCCCACCCTATGGGGTGTAAGTCTGGTCCGTCTGCCGACCAGAATGCATCGGCCGAAACCGATATAACCGAGGCACCTCGCAACAGCAACAACCACATAAGTCAAACTCGTCAGGGCGTGTAAAACCACTGACGCCACTTCTAGCTAGAAAGAAACGCATGCCCTCCCTGACGTCCTCTCCCGTTTTTGGTTCATACCCGGGGTGCGAGACTTGCGAATTCACGTTACACAAAGCTGTGCCACACAGGCTGTGCTTTGATCATCACCACAAGACTTTGCTTTTCAACAGAAGCCTTGATCATCTGCCACTTAGGCATGCCACACAGGCAATTCACTCCATGCGTTTGATATCCATCAATATATAACCCCTGAGCTCGTACGTCTCAGAGAAGGGCGTTAAGCAAGAGAATAAATTCTCCGCTGCCAAACAGATATATATTTAATAAAGATCAATCACACAGACTAAAATCCAATGTCAGACACACAGTCCATTTACAAGTCCGTTCTGGGTCTGAACGAAACCGGAGGCACCTAGTACCCCGCATATCCATCGATCTCCAAGTACGTCTGGACGATCACTAACTGTTTCCATCTTCTTGGGTGTACAGCCCAATCAAGATCGTCAGTTATCACCCAAACGACGTGAAGACTTCTGGTCTTCGACCACCGTCTTCATCTTCGACACCACGTCGAATCAGTTATTCAGAATGGGATAAACCCGGTCTTTCTGAATAACTCGCGTATATATTATAAAAGTGTTACACAAACACAACATACGCCTCATTCCAATTCAGAATATTCTTTTATTCAAATATTCCTATAATTTGGGAAAAAGTTCCCATTAATTTTATCCAAGATAAATTCTTTAAATTTATCTTTTAATCTCCTTTGAATATCAATTCAAACTAGTCGGGATTAGCGAACCACACCGAAGTAATCATTTATTTTATTTCCCAATCCCAACCTATTCATCCCATGAAGTAAAACTGGTAATACTTCATATCTAACACCACAGTGTTATCGGTAAATTCAATTACCATTTCACGTTCAAATCTAATTAAAGATTTAACTATCGCCTGGAGCAAAACTGGTGATACTCCATTCTCGATCTTTTCAATCTAATTAAAGATTCATTAAAACTCCACTTAGTTTTAATCTTTAACTGGGTTAAAGAATCCGTGTCATTTAAAACACGGTTCACGATAAACCCAAAGTCACATTCATTAATTATCGGGTTAAAGAACGAGTGTTATTTAAAACACTGTTCACGATAAACCCAAAAATCAATATCAATTCAATTCCAATTAAATATTATTTAATTGGTACACTTCATTAAATCTAAATAAAAAGATTTAATCATTTCTCAACTGGGTTCAAGAACAGTGTTAGTGAAGACACCATTCACGACAAACCCAAATCACATTCGATATTCAATACAAGGCTCTGAATAGAAAACATATCGGCTTATATTCAATATCGAATTCTACGACTAACAAATGTCGTATTGGAAATAACGATATAAATATATATCTTTCAAATTTCCATAACAACACCTGTATAATCACGAATTCCAACATCGAAATATTCCGAAGACAATTTCGATTCAAATCCACTCCAATGCAATCATTGGAAATTCTGGTTATTTTCAAAACCATTCCAAATTCAATTTATTCATTTAAAAATAAATAGAATTATAATTCTAGTTCAAAACTAGTTCATTTCGATAAAAATCTATTTTTATCTTTTCAAACATGAAGTTTTTCATCCCAAATCTTCACAAATCATTTCTTATGATTTTACACAAATTATTACTATTTTTAATAATTTTATCAAGGCCCGTACAGTCGATTTCCATCAATGGCCATCGAACTGCACTTACAACGACCTTTTTCAAATTTGATTTGGACATAATTCCAAATCCAACCGTTAGATTTCAAATTTCTAACATTCGCTAGAAAGCTCTTTTCGATACGAACCCAACGGTTCCGGTTTTAGGAGAATCCGACGGTCGGATCTCCCGTAATGTCCATTTGAAATCAATGGTCGAAATTCGCGAACTGCCGCGGCGCGGCGCGTTCTATTCAGGCCATTATATTATATATATATAATATATATAATATATACTTCGTCGATTTCTATTTAAAACGAATTATATATAGTTTTAAAATTCGTTTCAAAATCTATTTCAACTTCCATCTCAATTCCAAGCAAAATTGAATTCTTCTCTATAAATTCGTTTTAAAATTCATTTCTATTCAATTCAAATTTCAATTCAATTTGAATTCATTTCAATTTGCTTTCAATTCAATTTGAATTCGTTTTCAATTCATTTCGAAATCGTTTTCAATTCAATTCATTTCGAAATCACTTTCAATTCAATTCACTTCGAAATCACTTTCAATTCAATTCATTTCGAAATCGATTAAAATCGATATAAATATCGTTCACGTCAAAATGACGTCAATCTAATCAACACGGCTTCATAAATTTCTATTTTCAAATATTCTATTTTCAAATATTCTATTTCAAATATTCTATTTCTAAACTGGAATGAGGCCCAATCAATTACCATATAAAATTAATTATATGGATTTTCATACAACACATGTATATAATAGCATTGAAAAATAATCAACCATCAACCAAAGTGCACTACACTGTATAAGCATCAAATATAGATATCTAACGCTTATAACAGCCTGTCAATCAATCGATCGACATATTTAATCAATCAGGATGAGTGAACTTCGAATTTCATCCCAACACCCGTGTAGGGTTTCAAACAATCAAACACAGATTTTATTTGTGCAGTTGGGCGATGTGTAAAATTTATCGTCCCAATCAATGTCCTTCAAATAGGTGTACATAAACAAACCGTCTGGTTTGTAAATGAATATTTATTTATTCACATTCACTTTAAAAATTATATTTTTAACGATAAAACATCTTATTCCAACATATGAATTTCTATTCAATTCATTTCTTCGATAAAATGATATTTTTATTTTTCTAACTTATTTTAGAAAATTCCGGCAGCATAACGGCACGATACTAGAAACGGGACGAGGCCTAGTCTTATCCCCGGTCTAGTGAAGGCCCACGCCATTCACACATCAATCAAATCAATTTCATCTCACCAAACAATTCAATTCAAACAAATAATTCAACTAATCTATGCAACCAATCAAACAAGTCCATGGTCTGTGGACGGGTGTCGGGTGCTTCTTATAAGCACCGTCTACATCCTAGTATATATATATATATATATAACTAGAAAAGTAGAATTTGAGTGAGAAGTTCTCACCGATAGCTATCCTAACCCCACGGCACTTCATTTGCAGAAACCTTCGTCGCTACCGCATCTTCGTCATCTTCGTTGCTGTAGCCACTACATATGTAAAAGTCGAATTTTTTTTACTTCAATGTTCAATATATAAAAATCACATTTTTATTTCGAAGTTCCATATATAAAAATCCCATTTTTCTATGGAAGTTCAATATATAAAAATTCTATTTTTCTATCGACTTTCAATATATAAAAATTCTATTTTTCTATCGAAGTTCAATATATAAAAATTCTATTTTTCTATCGACTTTCGATATATAGAAATCTGATTTTTCCTTTTAACTTTCTAATCTCTTCCTAGTTTAGAAATCATTTTAAATTCAGTTTAAAAATCATTTTCCTTTTCAAAATAAAATCAGTTTTACTTCCTATAAAAATCAGTTTTAACTTTTACATAATTCAGTGTTAACTTTATATAAAAATTAGTTTTTAACTTTATATAAAAATCAGTTTTAATACTTTAAAAAAAACAAATCAGTTTTAATACTTTTTAAAAAAATCAATTCAGTTTTTATTTTAAAAAATCGAAACCAGTTTTTACTTTAAAAATCGAAATCAAAATAAAATTCAGTTTTTAAACTTCTATTCATATATAAAAAAAAATAAAAAAAATAAAACAAATAAATAAAAAAAATGACTTACGGGGGGGGGACTGCGCTGGTTGCCAGAAGAAGGGGGGGGTGGAGGATGCACGGTGGTCGAGGTGCGGGGCCAGGCAGTCGCTGGCGAAGCAGGGGGGTGGCGGTGGGGTTTAAATCTGGGGCGTCGCGGTTTTTCTTTGGGGACGGGCTTCGAACGGAGGTGGATGGACGGAGGCGGAGGAGCTCGAGAAGAGGAGGGGGCTGGTGGAAGAAGGGGCGGCGGCGATGGGTCACCTCCCTGGCGGCGCGGCGTCGACGATTAGGGCTCGAAGCCCCCTTTTTTTTTTTTTTTCTTTCCGATTTAAATGATTTTAGTCGGGGGGGGCCTGGTAGTTAAGGGGAGAAGATATTATTTTTTTTTATTTAATTATTAAAAAGTTGACTTTTACATACGACCTCGAAACGAGGCCTACCGCCTGTCGTCCATAGCGTTTTACCCCCATTCCGAACACAATGGGATACGTATCGCTAGCTGATTTGATCGTTTCGATCAGTTTCCTTTAAATCTACATTTAAATCGCTATATTGAATTGTAAACGCACATTTCAAATTACCGGGGTCACATGCTAACTCTAAAAATTCTCGAAAAATATTTTCTAGCTTCGTATTGACGATACGGTCCTAACAAAACTAGTTTCGTCGAATTCTGAGACCGTTAGAAAAATGGCCAATTTCCAGTCGATTAAAATCAACTAAAACTGGTCAAACGCGTTTTCCTTTGCCACGCTCACATATTGATTCGAAAAATTATGAAATTTGAAACCTAGCAATAACTTAACATCCCGGACCTAACAAAACTGGTTTCGTCGAAATCCGAGGTCGTTTGCAAAATTGCTATTTTTAAGGGCCTTATATATATAAAAATATATATAAATTCCACAGCGACTATTTCTAATTTTAAACTGGACATATCTTATCATTCCTAAGATGAAATCTCAGTTTGTTAACTTCGTTACAAAGATATAGTTATACAGATTCAAATATTTCTTGTTTCGTTCAATTCTGACTTATATTGAATTCTGTATATTCATTTGAAATTAGAAATCGAATTTTCGAACTACCGCGCCATTTTCAATTCCTTTTTTAATTATATATAATTATTATATATTCTAACGACGACGTATATAATATATACGTCGAATTCTATTCAAAATAAATTTCACGTCGATATTATTTAAAATAATTCATTTTAAATATTCAAAATTCGCTAAAATTGCCAAAATAAAAATTTTAAACTGGCCCAGATTTTCCGGGTTGTTACAATCTCCCCCACTTAAAACTTTTCGTCCCCGAAAAGGAACAAAGTCGAAAGTGGTTTGATTAATCAACTCTACGTTCGATCTGGCTTTCATTCTCCAACTTTTCAGTTTCTGAGAATTTTCAAAATTTCAAAAATTTGGCTAACACCCTAAATTTTTGAAAAATTTCGCCATAACCTCCCCTGCAATGGGAGCATCGGGGAATTTCAAATAGCTTCCCCGGTCCTTCAGATCTCAAAAAGAAAAAGAAAAAGCCAAGCGGCTAGCCAATAGGCTCACAAAATCATCATCACCCAAACAAAACAGGAAATTATGTAGTAAACATGTACCTATTTGTCGGGCAAACAAATTTTATTCTCTGGCTCTAGCCTCCTTGCTATGACCTGTTCAAGGATATACATGTATATGCAAGCAAATGCGACCAATTTTCAGTATAATTCAATATTTGGTTCAATTAGGCTAAATGGTTCAAAATTATCAAACAAATAAACAAACATCACAAACATCAATCAATTGGTGAATTAGAGTTTCAAATTGATAATTTTGATACATATACAGAAAATCATGTTTTTGATGCCAATTCACAACAATGTGTTCTAACTATATTAGGTTTGGTTCTCACACCAGTCTAATGGAAATATATAGAAAACACACCTTCGAAACACGAACATAAATACTGATGATGCACGTGCTATCATCAGTACCATCTCCGGGCGACTAGAGTGTGATTCTATATCTATCCAATATATTAAAACTTCGAATACACGCGGATCAGACGTATACGCAAAATCTATATATACTGGATTGTCCACATCAATATAAATAATCAAATACGAATAATTGATTTAAATGTTCAAAACAAAATTTTTTTTCATTTGAAAAATATACTCTTCACACTCGTTCTAGGATACTACTGATCCCATCTCTAACGATTCATTCTCATTGGATATTGCTAATCCAATATCTGATGAATTCTTTCGTATGGTTCTAATGTGCCTTGTTCTCTGAGCTTTGTAAACCAAAGCTCTGATACCACGTGTGACGAACAGGAACTTCGCTCGGCCCGAACCAGTCGCTAAACCGATCCAGGCCGTTCGAAACGCCCTATCGTTTGAGAACAGGACAAAACAGAACGCATACGGAAGAACATTTCATTGCTATTACAACAATGCATCAGATTACCAGAATATACAGAGTATCAATGAATAAATATTACACAGAAATATCAGAGATTTAAATTACATTTAAATACATAGCAGCGAAAAATAATACAATACACAACTAGAAGTAGATATACGGATACAAAGCTTTCCGGATATCGTTCCAGCTGTAAACCAGGATCCTGTGAATATAAATCTGCAAAACCAAAACTACTAGCTGCCCGTGTCAAAATAGGGGCACCCAGAGTTTAGGTTAAAACAATAAACTCCAGGTCAGTCACGGGACTGGTGTGAGAACTAAAACAGTTATTAATCTTTATTTCAAAAGTTCGGTAAATCAAGGGGCCACGCCGTATAACACGGAACGGGTTTCCTCCCAAGAATACCAGTGCATAAAACAAACAGCGCAATGCTAAATAAAGAAAAATGAAGCTGTTATAAGACCCAGTTCCCATCACACAATGCAACGCAAGCCGGAGGATAGGGTTTTTACCTTATAATAGCCAAGAATGCTTGATACGTTTAAAACAAATCATTTGATACTATTATAAGTGCATAGTGTATAAAACAACTTCAAATCATAAGTATCAATCATAGACGGCATGAGCGCCCCATCCCACTATGTCGCCATACTAGGCTCTACAAATAAAACCGCACATGTCACGTATTTGGAAATTGGATTTCCGTCTATGAACCGAGGCAAAAGATAGTCCTCACCGTCTTCGAGACTGTCTAGCCCGAGCCTCAGGGTCAGAGCGCATCGACCCTTGGATCCTCAGGGCCGGTCCACCGATGTGGATTAAACTTAAACCCTGAACATGCGTCTCCCCACCCTATGGGGTGTAAGTCTGGTCCGTCTGCCGACCAGAATGCATCGGCCGAAACCGATATAACCGAGGCACCTCGCAACAGCAACAACCACATAAGTCAAACTCGTCAGGGCGTGTAAAACCACTGACGCCACTTCTAGCTAGAAAGAAACGCATGCCCTCCCTGACGTCCTCTCCCGTTTTTGGTTCATACCCGGGGTGCGAGACTTGCGAATTCACGTTACACAAAGCTGTGCCACACAGGCTGTGCTTTGATCATCACCACAAGACTTTGCTTTTCAACAGAAGCCTTGATCATCTGCCACTTAGGCATGCCACACAGGAAATTCACTCCATGCGTTTGATATCCATCAATATATAACCCCTGATCTCGTACGTCTCAGAGAAGGGCGTTAAGCAAGAGAATAAATTCTCCGCCGCCAAACAGATATATATTTAATAAAGATCAATCACACAGACTAAAATCCAATGTCAGACACACAGTCCATTTACAAGTCCGTTCTGGGTCTGAACGAAACCAGAGGCACCTAGTACCCCGCATATCCATCGATCTCCAAGTACGTCTGGACGATCACTAACTGTTTCCATCTTCTTGGGTGTACAGCCCAATCAAGATCGTCAGTTATCACCCAAACGACGTGAAGACTTCTGGTCTTCGACCACCGTCTTCATCTTCGACACCACGTCGAATCAGTTATTCAGAATGGGATAAACCCGGTCTTTCTGAATAACTCGCGTATATATTATAAAAGTGTTACACAAACACAACATACGCCTCATTCCTATTCAGAATATTCTTTTATTCAAATATTCCTATACTTTGGGAAAAAGTTCCCATTAATTTTATCCAAGATAAATTCTTTAAATTTATCTTTTAATCTCCTTTGAATATCAATTCAAACTAGTCGGGATTAGCGAACCACACCGAAGTAATCATTTATTTTATTTCCCAATCCCAACCTATTCATCCCATGAAGTAAAACTGGTAATACTCATATCTAACACCACAGTGTTATCGGTAAATTCAATTACCATTTCACGTTCAAATCTAATTAAAGATTTAACTATCGCCTGGAGCAAAACTGGTGATACTCCATTCTCGATCTTTTCAATCTAATTAAAGATTCATTAAAACTCCACTTAGTTTTAATCTTTAACTGGGTTAAAGAATCCGTGTCATTTAAAACACGGTTCACGATAAACCCAAAGTCACATTCATTAATTATCGGGTTAAAGAACGAGTGTTATTTAAAACACTGTTCACGATAAACCCAAAAATCAATATCAATTCAATTCCAATTAAATATTATTTAATTGGTACACTTCATTAAATCTAAATAAAAAGATTTAATCATTTCTCAACTGGGTTCAAGAACAGTGTTAGTGAAGACACCATTCACGACAAACCCAAATCACATTCGATATTCAATACAAGGCTCTGAATAGAAAACATATCGGCTTATATTCAATATCGAATTCTACGACTAACAAATGTCGTATTGGAAATAACGATATAAATATATATCTTTCAAATTTCCATAACAACACCTGTATAATCACGAATTCCAACATCGAAATATTCCGAAGACAATTTCGATTCAAATCCACTCCAATGCAATCATTGGAAATTCTGGTTATTTTCAAAACCATTCCAAATTCAATTTATTCATTTAAAAATAAATAGAATTATAATTCTAGTTCAAAACTAGTTCATTTCGATAAAAATCTATTTTTATCTTTTCAAACATGAAGTTTTTCATCCCAAATCTTCACAAATCATTTCTTATGATTTTACACAAATTATTACTATTTTTAATAATTTTATCAAGGCCCGTACAGTCGATTTCCATCAATGGCCATCGAACTGCACTTACAGCGACCTTTTTCAAATTTGATTTGGACATAATTCCAAATCCAACCGTTAGATTTCAAATTTCTAACATTCGATAGAAAGCTCTTTTCGATACGAACCCAACGGTTCCGGTTTTAGGAGAATCCGACGGTCGGATCTCCCGTAATGTCCATTTGAAATCAATGGTCGAAATTCGCGAACTGCCGCGGCGCGGCGCGTTCTATTCAGGCCATTATATTATATATATATATAATATATATAATATATACTTCGTCGATTTCTATTTAAAACGAATTATATAAATAGTTTTAAAATTCGTTTCAAAATCTATTTCAACTTCCATCTCAATTCCAAGCAAAATTGAATTCTTCTCTATAAATTCGTTTTAAAATTCATTTCTATTCAATTCAAATTTCAATTCAATTTGAATTCATTTCAATTTGCTTTCAATTCAATTTGAATTCGTTTTCAATTCATTTCGAAATCGTTTTCAATTCAATTCATTTCGAAATCACTTTCAATTCAATTCACTTCGAAATCACTTTCAATTCAATTCATTTCGAAATCGATTAAAATCGATATAAATATCGTTCACGTCAAAATGACGTCAATCTAATCAACACGGCTTCATAAATTTCTATTTTCAAATATTCTATTTTCAAATATTATATTTCAAATATTCTATTTCTAAACTGGAATGAGGCCCAATCAATTACCATATAAAATTAATTATATGGATTTTCATACAACACATGTATATAATAGCATTGAAAAATAATCAACCATCAACCAAAGTGCACTACACTGTATAAGCATCAAATATAGATATCTAACGCTTATAACAGCCTGTCAATCAATCGATCGACATATTTAATCAATCAGGATGAGTGAACTTCGAATTTCATCCCAACACCCGTGTGGGGTTTCAAACAATCAAACACAGATTTTATTTGTGCAGTTGGGCGATGTGTAAAATTTATCGTCCCAATCAATGTCCTTCAAATAGGTGTACATAAACAAACCGTCTGGTTTGTAAATGAATATTTATTTATTCACATTCACTTTAAAAATTATATTTTTAACGATAAAACATCTTATTCCAACATATGAATTTCTATTCAATTCATTTCTTCGATAAAATGATATTTTTATTTTTCTAACTTATTTTAGAAAATTCCGGCAGCATAACGGCACGATACTAGAAACGGGACGAGGCCTAGTCTTATCCCCGGTCTAGTGAAGGCCCACGCCATTCACACATCAATCAAATCAATTTCATCTCACCAAACAATTCAATTCAAACAAATAATTCAACTAATCTATGCAACCAATCAAACAAGTCCATGGTCTGTGGACGGGTGTCGGGTGCTTCTAATAAGCACCGTCTGCATCCTAGTATATATATATATAACTAGAAAAGTAGAATTTGAGTGAGAAGTTCTCACCGATAGCTATCCTAACCCCACGGCACTTCATTTGCAGAAACCTTCGTCGCTACCGCATCTTCGTCATCTTCGTTGCTGTAGCCACTACATATGTAAAAGTCGTATTTTTTTTACTTCAGTGTTCAATATATAAAAATCGCATTTTTATTTCGAAGTTCCATATATAAAAATCCCATTTTTCTATGGAAGTTCAATATATAAAAATTCTATTTTTCTATCGACTTTCAATATATAAAAATTCTATTTTTCTATCGAAGTTCAATATATAAAAATTCTATTTTTCTATCGACTTTCGATATATAGAAATCTGATTTTTCCTTTTAACTTTCTAATCTCTTCCTAGTTTAGAAATCATTTTAAATTCAGTTTAAAAATCATTTTCCTTTTCAAAATAAAATCAGTTTTACTTCCTATAAAAATCAGTTTTAACTTTTACATAATTCAGTGTTAACTTTATATAAAAATTAGTTTTTAACTTTATATAAAAATCAGTTTTAATACTTTAAAAAAAACAAATCAGTTTTAATACTTTTTAAAAAAATCAATTCAGTTTTTATTTTAAAAAATCGAAACCAGTTTTTACTTTAAAAATCGAAATCAAAATAAAATTCAGTTTTTAAACTTCTATTCATATATAAAAAAAATAAAACAAATAAAACAAATAAATAAAAAAAATGACTTACGGGGGGGACTGCGCTGGTTGCCAGAAGAAGGGGGGTGGAGGATGCACGGTGGTCGAGGTGCGGGGCCAGGCAGTCGCTGGCGAAGCAGGGGGGTGGCGGTGGGGTTTAAATCTGGGGCGTCGCGGTTTTTCTTTGGGGACGGGCTTCGAACGGAGGTGGATGGACGGAGGCGGAGGAGCTCGAGAAGAGGAGGGGGCTGGTGGAAGAAGGGGCGGCGGCGATGGGTCACCTCCTTGGCGGCGCGGCGTCGACGATTAGGGCTCGAAGCCCCCTTTTTTTTTTCTTTCCGATTTAAATGATTTTAGTCGGGGGGGCCTGGTAGTTAATGGGAGAAGATATTTTTTTTTTATTTAATTATTAAAAAGTTGACTTTTACATACGACCTCGAAACGAGGCCTACCGCCTGTCGTCCATAGCGTTTTACCCCCATTCCGAACACCATGGGATACGTATCGCTAGCTGATTTGATCGTTTCGATCAGTTTCCTTTAAATCTACATTTAAATCGCTATATTGAATTGTAAACGCACATTTCAAATTACCGGGGTCACATGCTAACTCTAAAAATTCTCGAAAAATATTTTCTAGCTTCGTATTGACGATACGGTCCTAACAAAACTAGTTTCGTCGAATTCTGAGACCGTTAGAAAAATGGCCAATTTCCAGTCGATTAAAATCAACTAAAACTGGTCAAACGCGTTTTCCTTTGCCACGCTCACATATTGATTCGAAAAATTATGAAATTTGAAACCTAGCAATAACTTAACATCCCGGACCTAACAAAACTGGTTTCGTCGAAATCCGAGGTCGTTTGCAAAATTGCTATTTTTAAGGGCCTTATATATATAAAAATATATATAAATTCCACAGCGACTATTTCTAATTTTAAACTGGACATATCTTATCATTCCTAAGATGAAATCTCAGTTTGTTAACTTCGTTACAAAGATATAGTTATACAGATTCAAATATTTCTTGTTTCGTTCAATTCTGACTTATATTGAATTTTGTATATTCATTTGAAATTAGAAATCGAATTTTCGAACTACCGCGCCATTTTCAATTCCTTTTTTAATTATATATAATTATTATATATTCTAACGACGACGTATATAATATATACGTCGAATTCTATTCAAAATAAATTTCACGTCGATATTATTTAAAATAATTCATTTTAAATATTCAAAATTCGCTAAAATTGCCAAAATAAAAATTTTAAACTGGCCCAGATTTTCCGGGTTGTTACAACGATAAAATTCAAACCCTATATGGATTTGAAGATCTCGGGAAGACCTTCAAAAAGTTCAACTGTGGCACGAGCTAATTCCTCGCGGTTTGGTCGGAATCGGAGCTGGAATGTTTGAAGCCTCTTCCGCCTTCGATCGGGGAGAGAGAAAATTAGATTTTTTTTTTTAAAAAAAATTATGATTGGCAGGTGGGTTTTAAAGTGGTTTTTTGACACGACCACCAATCTAAACCCAATGACTGTCGTCCCGAGCGTTTTACCCCCATTCCAAACACAATGGGATATGTTTCGTAGGCCCATTCGACTGTTTCAGTCAGTTTTCCTTCAAATTAAAATATATAACATTCAATATTCGATTTGAACGTACATTTCAATTTGCCAGGGCCATAAACTGATTCGAAAAATTCCAGAAAAATAAATCTAGCTATGTTTTGACGATACGGCCCCAAAAAAACTAGTTTCATCGAATTCTGAGACCGCTTGCAAAAAGGCCCATTTCTGGTCGATCCAATTTAACTGTATTTGACCAAAACACATTTTACTTTGCCACGCTCACATACTAGCTTCAAAAATTATGAAATTTGAAACCTAGCAATAACTCTACATCCCGGATCCAACAAAAGTGGTTTCGTCGAATTCCGAGGTCGTTTGCAAAATGGCCAATTTCACGGGCTATATAAATTCCATAGCGTCCTTTCTGAAAATTCATTTGGCCATAACTTTTGTTTTCCGCTATGAAAATTCGATTTTTCAGATTCGTTAGAAAGGTATTCACTAACAGATTTAAATATGTTTGGTTTCACTCAAATCCGTTTTGTTTTGCACCCGGTACAGTCCGACAAAGTTTGAATTCAATTTTTGAAACTGCAGCGCCCTTTCAGGCCTTGTTTATAATTAGAATTAATTATATTCGTTTTCAAACATCGATTCAAACTCACTTTTCATCGTTATTATTTAAAATATTTATTTTAAATATTTAAAATCCATTATTTTAGCCAATTTAAAAAAATTAAATTGGTTTAGATTTTCCGGGTCGTTACAATCGGCCTTCACCACCTCCACCGCCTTCGAATGACCTCTCCATGGCCTGAGCATCGCCTAGCTCAGCTGGCCCACCATACTCAAAAACGGCTTCGAAGCCGGCCTCTTCAAACCCCAAATACCACGAACTCATGCCACTAAAATTGATCACCACTGGTCAATCCTTAGAGCTCGTCGAGCTGATCCAAGATGCCTAAAGAAGCTTCTCAAATCGATTGACGGATTTTGAGATTTAAACATTTAAAATCTGGTGCGTCATGGCCATCCATTTTGAAGAACGGCGGCTAATGTTAGAAGGGAATTAGGGTTCCATATTTCCCCTGTATTTATATTGTTTATTTATTTTAATTCAGATAATTCTTGTTTAATGCCACGTAGTCCAAATCGTATCCAACGAATGTCGCCCCTAGATAAATACCCCTGTTCCGGACACAATGGAGTAGGTTTCATTACCCAATTCAATTGTTTTGATAGGTTTTTCTTTAATTTAAAATATAAAACAATATATATTAAATTCAAACGTACATTTTAAATTACCGGGGCCACATATAGACTCTAAAATTTACAGAAAAATTATTTCTAGTTATGTTTTGACGATACGGTTCTAACAAGGCTAATTTCATCGAATTCCGGGGCCGTTTGAAAAATGACCATTTTCTAGTCGATTAGATTTGACTAAAACTGACAAAACACATTTTCTTTTGCCACACTCACATATTGATTCTAAAAATTTTGAAAATTGAAACCTAGCAATTATTTGACATTCTGGTTCCAACAAAAGTGGTTTCGTCGAAAACGGAGGTCGTTTGAAAAATGACTATTTTTAATACTGAAATATATATATATAAATTCTATAGCGACTATTCTGAAAATTAAACTGGGCATAACTTTTGATTTCCGCTATGAAATTTCGATTTCTCAGATTCGTTGGAAAGGTACTTTTAAATAGATTTTAATATTTTTGGTTTCACTAAAATCCGTTAAATTTTGCATCCTGTACAGTCAATCAAAGTTCAAACTCAAATTTTCAAACTACCGCGCTATTTCTAACTCCTTTTATAATTAAAATAAATATATTCGTTCTAACTTCAATCAAAATAAATTCTTAATCTTTATTATTTAAAATAAACCATTTTATATCTTCAAAATTCACTAAAATCGCTAAATTAAAAATTTTAAATTATTTCAGAATTTCCGGGTTGCTACATAAATAAGTTACAATCTTAACCCCGAAGATCGAATACTTACTCGCTTTTCAGATATAAATGCAAATGGATTTCAATTTTTTCACACATCCATTAATAGATTTTAACTTTAAAAAAACATCCTTCTTGAATTTCCATTAACATAGATGTCCTTCCTCGAAAACATGTTTTGAAAGACCCATACTTGTAAGCATCCGGATATTATTGAGAAAAGCTATGTAAATATTTATAGAAAAATCTCTAAATATTTACAGAGAGCTTTACAAATATTTGAGTATGATAATGCCAAAATTGACAAACTGCAACTCACATAACATCTCATTTTATTGACACTACATAAATTGACGTGATTTGTATTAAAGGTTACTACATTTACATGCATGATTATTCATCCTAGTCTACAAAAGAAATAGCCATAGAAATAATAATGAGATAATTAGATAATCACTGCATGCTTCTTATTATCTAGCAATTTGGGGATATTTTTTCTTCTATATATAAATGATCAAATATGAACATTTGTTAGATTAGTAAATTTCTATGGCGATTCATCCATGTCTCTAATATGCCATACGGTTTGTAGACAATGCATATTAGGAAATAGAAACATAGTCATCCATGGCTGCAACAAAGAAGAAAAATTCTTTTGAAATATGGATATATACATCATTTATTATAAAACCTATTTTAGGAAGCTTGCACATCTCCTTTGGCGTTCAACTCTATCAAGGGCTAAACTCCAAATATTTCTAGAAAAAAAAGAAAGAAAAGAAATCACCAACCTGCATACAAAACATGAAAAATTGTTTTATAAAATTGAACAATGATATAAACTTGATAATTTGATAAAGTGCTTGGTTTTTTTAGGATTATGGAAGCTTTGAGCTGATTTAGGAAAGGCATTGACCTTAATTTGCATAGTAATCAATAGCTAAGTCAGAATATTCATATGAAAATAAAGTAAATTATTTCATAAGGATGAACTCCTAGAATTTTGAGTTAAGATTCTGGTTGAACTGCTGTAAGATGGAAAGACAAAGAGAACCAATTATGCAAAAATATCAACATTTTATGCAACTGAAAGTGCTTCACACCAATTTCAATGGATTATTTATTGATAAGACCTAAAATCTAGATATATAATACGATGTCATAAATATATCACTAAGGTAAACAAAATATGGGGATACTATGAAAATTAAAATGAGCTATGACCATGTGGCTAATACAATATATGCATCAAAAAGTTTACAAAGCTGATTTGATTGCCAGTATATATAATAAACTCTGGCTTTACACTGAAATGAACAGTACTAACAGAGTTTAAAAATAATACCTACCTAAAAGCTTACCTTAATTTAAATTGGGTGCTACTATTTACATCCCGATTTACGCTTCTGGCCACCAAAACTAAAAGCACCCAAAATATTTCAAGTTTACTCTACTGTCCACCATCTAAACTAATAACCTAAAAATGGAGAGGCTACCAGTACCTTTCTCTACATGAACGCTTCCTTCCTCACTTACATCATGCATTTATGTATTTTGTGTCATTTTATCAAACATCTTGCATCATATTATCACAACCATCATGTTTATCGTCCAATTTACCATTATTCAAATACTCCATCTATCAAACGATACAAAAACTTAATGTATCAAATTATAAAAAAAGATACGTAAGTTATATTGATAAAAACCATACAATTCAAAACATACATTGTCACTTTCTATTATTATGTCGTCAAAATTAATGTCCTCCAAGCTTGAAATTTCCAACAAAGCGGAAAAAATATCCTAAAACGCAATGGAAAACCCTAACCATTAAAAAAAACCTAACAATATGTTTATAACATAATGGAAACAATAAAAATCAAGCAATTCTAACCTCTTTTTTATCTTCATCTTCCATCTCTATTAGGCACAAAAGAATATTTTCTTTTGTTAGGGTTTGAAATTTTAGAGAAGTTGTTTTTCTTTGGAGAAGTATGGTGGTGAATAACCAAGTTAAAGCATAATATATAGTGGCCAGAAGAATATAAAAAATAATCATTTGTATTAAATTTAGAAAGGTGGCTAGAAGTGTAAATGAGGGTGTGAATAGTAGCACCCTTTAAATTTTATAATAACAAACATATAGTTGTGAAAAACTTGATACGACCTATTATATGTTTATCTGTAAATATTGATAGTTAAGGCCAAAAGTTAGCCTCAAGTATTCGAATGAGATATATAAGAAATAAATAATATTTTGATCATCAGTTCTCCTAGTTATTGTTTCCATTAGAAGTACATACGGATCCATCTATAATACAAATTTAATCTACCAATTAAAATTTATTTCAGATTTCTTAACTATAACTGCATCAAAAATGCACAGCAACCAAGAACAACCAAGTTGCAATTATAACAAATAATTTGATAAAAACAAATAACCTACTTTTGAAAATTTTAAATAGATATAGATATATGGTATATACATAGAATTATTGAAGTTACTTTGAATACCCGATACTTTGTCACATCTTCTATAAAATGACAGTCCTGAAAGTATCTTCATACATTGGACCGGTAGAAGCCATGACATGGATGCCCATGGATGAACGAAATAGAGTAAACCATTGGTTCAGTTATGATTAATATTAAGATGCTCTCAAGATTACATATTAGGAATAAAAAAATGGCCCTAACTTGTAGAGTGAGTTTAGTGGAAATCTTATGATATGAAAATATAAGTAAGATAAATTCAACTTTATGTGTACAGAGGCTTTGGCAAGGGAAAAAACTAAATGAAAAAAAAATGCCAAATTGAACTTTAAAATTTAATCTATTATATTATATGAAAGCACAATCTTTCCGCGGAGTCTTTTCAGTTCCAATTTCACCAAAAAAATATGGTTCTACCACCTGTCCTAAGCCAAAATCGAACGGCTTGGTTATCCCCATCGATGTCCTCTTTCTCACTTTTTATAACCCTACCAATAAAAAACCCTTCCCATTCCAGTTATTACGCTAAAAAAAATTGACGTTTCTCCTGTCGCCATCCCTTCTGCTTAACCCGGCTTTGTTATTCTCCTTTTCCTTCTGCATCCACTACAACAACGTTGGCAGTTCTAAATCTTCTACCGTTCGTTTTATTGGTGGCTATCATGTTCTAACTCAGAATCGTTCCTTCTAGGCAGATTGCGTCGTTAATTCAATGTCATTCTACTTTCGTTAACCTACTAGAGTCCGATTAGAGGTAAAAGTTCTTTTTTCTTTTCGGTTTGCACAATCTAAACCGTGCTGGATCACTAAACTTGGTACGTGCTAGGTTTTCTGTGTTGGTTTCCTATTCATCTAGTCTGGTACTCGATCGAGATCATTTCCGCCCAATACTTTATTACTGTGCTTTACAGTAGATCAAAAAACTTTTTATGAAATAGACTAGCTGATTTATCATTCTAAAATAGATGTACTTGACTTTATTTGTTTTACTCTTCTCCTGCACTGTGTTCTTACAAAGTACAAACATACTGCTGAAATATTATACCTATTGGTAATTAGAACTTCTAATTTTTGATGATTGACTTTTGTTTATTTCTTTTTTTTGGCTTAACCTATGATATAGTGTACTTATTTGGGAATTTTTTTTATTTCTGTACTTTATTACATAGTATATTTTGTTGACCCTCTATTTGGTTTGCTGAAGAGTTCTCTTATTGTGGAATAGAAAACATTTACAAGGCTAGTATACATTAATATGATTAATTAGAAATAAATCAATTTGAGGTGAATATTTACAATGTTCATGAAGTGGCGTCCAATTAAAATAATATTAATTTAATCTTATTGTTTGGGTCTTTCTTTGTAAAAAGAAGAGAAAACATCCATCAAGATTGATTTTCCCAATGCATGCGACCGTGTACCAGCATCCATAATAGGGAAATCCCCATATACAATGAAGAAGAGTTCCATCCACCGAATGTGCTACGATGGTCAATGATATATCTGAAATAATCAGTTTGGATCTGCCTTTCTAACATAAGGTAACTATTTTCCCATATCGATAGACATGCTCATTTTGTATGGACATAATGTGATCAAAAACTTAGCTTTTCCCCTTAAACAATGAAATAATTTAACCTATTCACACTGACCTAAAACACAAATATGCTGCTTTGGAATAGCCTTTATTTCTTCCCAGCCACTATTGGAGGCTATCCTCTTACGATGCAACACTGTAATATTAACAGAGTTTCTTATCTGGAGCTAATTTAGGACTGTTGATGTCATAAAAAGGTCTGACTGATTGGATATAAACAGATTTACCATTTTATATAGTTTAGTATAACTTCAGTTATCAGTTGAACGTATACCATCTTTCAACAATAAGTATCCTCCAACTAATTTCCATGTATATGCGTAAGAATGCCGACCATATACGTATGCACATATGTGCATGCATCATATATGTGTTTATGTGTATTTATTGATGAAGATTAACCTTAACCTTTTGTTTCTTCTACACTTAAAAATTCATTATCTTTCCACGTGTGCAGGTAACACATCTAGGCCATTCACTTCATAATCATGTCCACAACGAATAGAATAAAACATGTCAACCAAACTCACCTATAGCAACTCCTATCTTTGAAATTTCTCCACCTCGATATTCTCCTCCCTTAGCTTTCTCCGTCGCACTATTTTAAATCAGACCCCTGATTTGGTTGTCGCCCTAGCACCTTCATGCCGACTACATGGTCAATTTGCGCGCCCTTAGAAGAAAAAGGTAGCTTCCCCTTTCCTTCATCGCCTCATTATATTTTTGTTCTTTTCCCTGCTAAACTTAACTAGTTTTTATTGACTTACCGCTGTGAGTTCTGTTGCTTGCAGCAACTGGTTTTTTTGTAAGCGAAGCTTTGATTCAGCTACTGGTTTTGATTGAACTGAATCTGAATAGGTAAATTCAATAATTGTATTGAAATCATTTTCCTATGAGTATTTGATGAAATACAGCAATCACGTTTGGTCATAGTTATTTTAGTAATGTGCATTTAAATATACTTATAGCCATCAAACAATGACAAATGATAGTGGTAGTGGCCTTAAGTATGATACCTAAAAATATACTGCCTACTGACAGTGGTTGTACTTGCAACACATATTATATTATAGTTTACATTTAAGGGTAAAGCCATAAAATATCCACTGCTAATCACATTATCTTTAATTTTGAAATGTTGTTTATTTATTATATTCAAAAAGTTATGCATTTCAAGTGATATGATTAAACTTTACATTATAAACTGTGATTTTATTTTGTGTATTGCCTAGATCAAGTTATTATTTTCAGAATTGGTGAATACTATGTGCTTTTGACTGTGCGTATTATTGTTGTCGATTAAGTATGTCATAAATTTAAAGCTGCATTCATGCAGTGCAACAACATATTGCTTATGTAAGCTCTTACCTCCGTCTTGTGTACTCCATTTTTTTTCACTACTTTATACAACAAGCTATGTTCATAGCATTTACTACTTTCATATGAGGAATTTATGTACTTATTTTCTATTTGGATTGGGTAGTATAAGCATGAAAGGTTGTTAAATATTAATTTTGGTGTAGCTAGAATCTTAGTTAATTTTATGTTAGGTTCAACCCGATTTCCCTATCTTTTAAGTTGCAGGATACATAAGCATGAGGATATGATAGGACTTCAGAAACTATGGAAAATATGATATATGACATTTAATTTAGGAGATGTAAGGTAACATTTCCACCATTTTCCTTTTTTTTTAATTTCATGGATAAGTTTTATATTTTGTTCATGTGTGCATAATTTATTTGTGTATAAAAATGAACTAATGTTACATTATTATGTTTTGCATTTACTCGAGCATTGAATGAGAGAATAATCTTTGCTCTAATTCATATATAATGAATAATGAAATAGGGTTCTACTCCACTGTATATAATTTTGTGAAGTTAATTTGCTTGGTTTTTATTTACTTAAGTATCATTTTTCATAATAATGGAAGTGCTGAAGCACATGCACCTTTACAGTCTGAAATTTGATAATGAACCTTATGACATGTGCTCCTTTACCAAATAGAGAAGGGAAATTATTTGCATCTCTAACTAAATTATTGGATATCGGTCTGCCTATTTCATTTGATTTCATAATAAGCTTTCAAGAATTATATTCCAATAGTAAAGGATTAAGTATTTCAAGAAATTCCAAATCTTTGAATTTTAGCTAAATGTATACGGTTTCTCTTTTATGTTCTTAGTTGTTCAACATGTCCATTGTTTTACTATGTTGTTTGTCGTTCAACATGTCCGTTGTTCCATGTTTTCTTCAACTACATTTGCTTCTTTGGTTCTGTAAGTAATATTATTAATGATCAGCTGTTTATTTCTATATTTTGTTATGTACTTATTTTCTATTTGGATTGGGTTTAACGAGAATGAAAATTATAAAATATTTATTTTGGTGAAGTTAGGATCTTAGTTAATTCGGTGTTTGGTTTCAGCAGGTTTCCTTCTTTATCAAGTTGTAGGATACATAACCATATGGATACGATCGAACTTCAGAAGTTATTGCAAAGCTGGTATATGACAATTAACTTAAGAGATTCAAGGTAACCTTTCCATCATTTTCCTTTTCTTTTACTTTCATGGATAAGATTTATACTTCATTCACGTCTACATAATTTGTTTATGTATATATATGAACTAATGTTACATTTTTTATTATTTTGCATTCACTCAATCAGAGAATAATCTCTGGTCTAATATTATGAATGATGAAATTGGGTTTTTACTCCGCTTTGTAGAATATTTATGTTCATTTACTTGGTTTTGATTTAGTTATGTATCATTTTTCATAGTAATGAATGTGCTGAAGCCGACACTTTTACAGAATGGAATTTAACTATAAACCTTATGACATATATGGGCTTCTTTATCCAAACAGAGAAGGCAAATTATTTGCATCTCTAACTGAATTATTGGACATCGGTCTACCTCTATCATTCGATATTTTAAATAGTTTATTTAATCGTTTTGTATTTATCATAAATTTTTATTAAACTTTTTATCCAATATTATTATCTCATGAGATCTTTTCTACAGTGCGTGTAAACCTACAGATGGGTATAATAAGTCACTACAAGCTTTCGACATTGAAAATTTGAAAGCTTATAGTGAAACTAATAACCTACAATACTTCATGAATTTTTATAGCATTGGCTATTATACCCCGACAAACACTTTTTCTTGAATGTGGGTTGATAAGTTATTATACCAATTATCAAATATGAGTTAGATTGGATATAAATATATAATAACTGCCGTTACTTTAGTTTGTAACTTTAGCTATTGAAAATCAAAGAGCATTCGTGTACATGGATGTATGAATGATGATCGTAAGTAACACACGCGCGCGCGCGCACGCACACACACACACACATATATATATATGCATATGATAAATTATTAGTTTCACGTCCAGTGGTTATTTATTATTATTGTTTTCATTATTGGGTTAACTCATCATAATTCGATTTTCTCTTTGGAAATATGGTATATGTTTATGTGTGTGTATCATACTATTTACTGCTAATATAAAATTGGATATCTCTATGATGTATTAAAATTTGACTTATTATCTGGCGTTCAAAATTTGTTATGCTCTTTCAGATGTATAACTTCACTTTGGAAATATGTTATCCTCTTTCTTTTTAACTGGTGTAGAATTCACACTGGCAGAAGAGGACATCTATGTTTTTCTAACTGATAACAACAATATTTATTTAATTTTATCATGAATTTCCAGTCTTTGTTGACCATATGCAATATTGTTGTTGTACAATAACATCAACTGATAAAGGAATTCATGACGCTAAAATATTCCTTATCATTTGAAGTTTTCCTAGTTCATTTGAAGTTTTCCTCGAACTCAAATTGATAAAATTTTGCAAGTTTCATTAGTCATGTTCATATGGTTCTAAGTTATGATGTCACTATTGAACAATACAAGTTTAGTGTGACCTCAATGGTTTCAATTTAGAATTAACAAAAAAATTATCTTTGTTTTCAGTTGGAAGTTATACCATCTCGAAGTCTAAAAATCACTTACAGATGTATAACTTCACTTTAAGTCAAGCAGGCTATAACAATTTTGAATTAATTTTATCAGTAATTTTATTAGACAAAAAATTGTATAAGATATCGCGACCACTTTTATTTTAAATTCATATATTTGATAATAAATGATATATCTTTCCTATGTACTAATTTTAAATGATATAATCCTTAATTATTTCTTTTTTAGTTCCATGGGCTTAAGTTTAAAAGCTAGCATAATCACTCTACATCAAATTATTATCAATCTTTCATACATGGATCGCTCATGCAGCTTTAGTTGAAGTATGAGATAGTCTAATTTGTTCATTTAATCTGGTAGCATCATTTAAATGTCTTTTTGACTTTATTTTATTTGATGTGGCATGTTTTTTTATTTTGTTGCTCTAGCACCACTTAGTTTTATGTGTCCTTTCTGGATTCAAGTTATGGAACATAGTTTCTATACTATGGTGTATTGTAATTTATTGGTAGCTGTTTTTAAATGGCGTTGTATAGGAAGTATATTACTCAAAAAATACATGTTTCATGTATAGTATAACACAAATTAGTAAATATATTTAAGGAATGCAACAATATATACTCGATAAATCCCATAACTATTCCTGTTAATTCTATTAACATAATGGATCGCTGTGCTAATTCACTTGAATAGAATGAAGTTATCCAATTATTATGACGTACATTTGGGTTAACTTTCTATAGTTTGCTGCTTCATTCTCATAATTCACCAATTCTTTAATTATTATCCTCATAATGTAACAGTAAATTGCATATAATTGTTCTGAACACTTTTCGTATTTTCTGCCATGAAACATTTGTAGGCAGAGTCCCACAAAGAATGTAGAAATCGATGATTTATTTCATTTTTTTTTCAGTTTTCCACGACTTAATCATGTAGCAGCAGTTGGCCTTTCCATGAAGGGAGTGGAGAAGACTGGCAAATGTATCAACCAATGCATGGTGGATAAAGTATTTATGCAATTACATCATTTGAACTCTATGGTTTGGTTATTACACAGTTAAATTTTTCTTGCCTCTTATTTCATGCTTTGATAACTAGGGAAGTGAAGAAGTGTCTAATCTTATATGATACTGTATATAATTGAAATGTTTGTATCTGCTTGGTCTATAAATTGTAAAAAAATTACCATTTTCGACTTATGTAAAAGATTGATTTCCACCCGCATGGTTTGTAAATCAACGTTTGTGCCTTCCTGCTGAAAATTGGGTTATATACCATATTGTTTCCAGCATGCACTTTGTTATATAACTTTATAGCTTAAAATTGGGTTATATACCATGATGTTTCCAGAATGCACATTGTTATATAACTTTATAGATGAAAATTGGGCTATATGCTGTATTGTTTCCAGCATGCACTTTATTATGTAGCTTTATAGCTGAAAATTGGGTTATATACCATATTGTTACCAGAATGCACTTTGTTATATAACTTTATAGCTGAAAATTGGGCTATATGCTATATTGTTTCCAGCATGCACTTTGTTATATAACTTTATAACTTTATATAGTAACATCTTCATTTGCAGGTATAATTATGTTACAAGCTTAGTTATAGGATTTTCACACACTCTTTACCAAAACTCCATTGCAACATTCAGCTATCCTATGTGACTTTGACCGTCTGATGGACCAGGACAATTATAAAGTTGCAGTTACATCTATGTAATCCCATTAGGTGTTAAACCACATTACTCTTAGTTTTTACACTGGGCCTTATAAACCACATTATTCTTAGTTTTTAACATGTGCCTTAGTTTTGGAAATTGTAAAGGGAATTCAAGTTTAAATAAATTATCACAAGGTCAAGTAATTAAATGTTGTACAATACTTCCAGTGCAACATTATAACGACAACCCGTATGCGTAGCACGGGTTCACACTAGTTTACACGAAAAAATCAGAAGAATATATAATTATCTTTTATAACCTTTACAAAGCGATTAGTGCAATGAAGTTGTGATAATATGTATGTATATTGTAATTTATGATAATTATCATTCATAATTACTATATATAGTTTTTTTCTCTTTAGTTTAATATAAATTTGCATCTGATGTTATGAGCATACAATTTGGATGATGCTGTTAAGGGAAGTAACACCTGAAAGGGATGTAAAAACTGAAAACCTGGTTCAAATCAAAAAGTGAATTAATGCATTAATGTTGATTTCTAACATTTAGGTACTGTTTGATTTATGAACTGGGCAGTTAAAGTTCTCATCTGCGTCTAACACGTCCGATGCATCAATAGTGGGGCCCACACATTTGCCCCTTCGAGGCGAACGATTGAAAAGGTGGCTTTCGCGTCAGACGCGTCCGACGCGTCGGATGCACATCTGATGCGACGAATTTTCCCAAACAGCCGATTCCTTCACCTCCATCTGTATATTTGGCTAGTTCATTCCACTTCCATCACCAAAACAGCCACAAACCCAAAAATATTTGCTCCAATCAACGTCTATTCATCGATCTGTTTAGGTTTTTGCTTTCATTTTTGTATTTTATAGTTTCTTTACTCCCATATATATTTTGTTCGTAATTTTTAGGGTTTTTTTACAGAATGGTAGGCAGTCAATCTTCATCTACCCATTCCATTGTCGAATGGAATAACAATATGAACAACGCTTTCATTGATGTGTGCATGCAACATTTCAGTTTCCGTGCACATAATGTTGGAGGATGGTACCTACTGATCGCAATGGTGTTCAATGAGCGCACCGGATTGGACTACAATGCTGGTCAGATGAAGAACAAGTTTGACAACAAGAAAAGAGATTGGGCTATGTGGAACAGACAGCTACAGTTTGGTGGAGGGGCGTGGGACGAGCTGTTGGATACCGTCATAGGAATGGACGATTGGTGGGCGACGGTGCCAATAGCGGCACGCAAGTACAAGAGTGGGTCCTCGGCGCGATTTAGGGAGTTGGACTCCATGTTTGCAGGCTGCATTCGTACTGATAGATGTCTGTACATAATTCCGGATGCTCCACCAGTTCATCTGCATGAGGCACAGCTCTATGGCGATTTCAATCGTGGCGATAATGTGGAGATCTCGAGTCATCCGACTCGTAGGTAGGTCAAGTCTGGTGCTGGCCCTTCTCGTTCAGCTCCTTCGCGCATGGACCGAGATGAGCTTATAGATCTATGCATGTCAGCACGCCATGAGGATGATGACTATCAGGAGTGGGAGGTGGCGGTTATTCTGTCAGAGCATGACAGATTGGTCCACAACCCTTTTTATTCTCTGCTTGACAAGCCCGCAAAGCTTAGGGGTTGTGTTATTCATTTTGTTAGGAAGCCGAGGGCTGGATAGATGTAACGACCCGTGTTTTTCGACCATTTGAATATGAATATTTAAATTAGTTTTAAATATTATGTTGGAATATTAATGGAATTTAATATTTAATTCGATAATAAAACGAAGTTGAACGTTATATATTTATATATATTATAAAACGAGCTCAAAAATGGCGTGCAGTTCGTGAAATGAACTTTTGAACTTCAACTGAGAATACAGGATTCAATATAAGTCGGATTTCTATGAAACAAGACACGTTGGAACCGTATTGACGATAATTTTCATATGAAAGAGAAAAATCTAGATTTCGTGTTATAGTTTGATAGTTATGGCCAAATCAAAATTTGAAATAGTCGCTATGGAAAATCGTTATTTAATTATAGACCTTTAAAATAGCCGTTTTGCAAACGGACTCAGATTTCGACGAAACCAGTTCCATTTGAACCGTATCGTCAAATTATTGTACGGTGGTGAGTGGCGAGGAAAACCGATGTCGTATGTGGTCACGGTAGCCGTAAACGCTCGTTCAAATTCTATAGCGTGTATTTAAATAAGTAAATGGATATTTGAGTGTAACTTGAGCAGACTATCGAATTAGGCCACGAAACCAGTTCCGTTGAGTTCGTATCGTCGATTAGAGTCAGGATATGTATATAGCTTCTTATTTTTAGAGATCGAGAAATTTGGCGTTAAAAAGGGTAGGGCGGTTTAGGGTAAAAACAGCCTACCGGGGCAACAGTCTCAGAATGCGACGAAACTAGTGCCGTTGGGTTCGTATCGAAAAGTTATTATCGATGTTCGCAGTTTCAAGTGGATTTGATTTATCTGGTGACTGTGGAAAAATTAAACGTGTGTTCATTTCCGGTTTCATAAAGGAAATTTTTCCAAACGACCTCGGATTGCGACGAAACTTGTCCCATTGGATCCGGAATATCGTTTTACATCAAGAACAGCTTTTTAATCAGTAGACAGAAATCATTGGTAGGGGATTTACTGCGTTACTTTACAATGAAGTTTCGCTAATATTATTTTATAATATATACACTCTATATATATATATATATATATATATATATATATATATATATATATATATATATATATACGGCCTAGACCCGACCTATCTTCTTTCTTCTTTCATGCTGAAGTAACGCACATGCCTCCTGTTCTTATCCTATCAAAGTCTGCAGTAGCCTAACTTCTCATTTCATTTCAAAGGCACAGCTACTTGCCTGAAGCCTACCTGCCCTAACCTTGAAACCGTGCCGACAAAGCTACCGAAATAAAGAAATATTTTCCAGTAGTTTTCTCCCCACGTTTCCCCTCATATAAATACAACATACTTCATTTCTTTTCCTTCCGCAAACCAAAGGCCGACAGCCTTCCTGATGCTTTCCTTCGTCTATACTAACTACGCCTCTTATAAAAAAAGAAAAAAAAGAAAAAAAAAGGGTGCTGGAAGGCTCAAACGTGAGCTGATGGGGAGGCAAGCCACGTATATAAGGACGTGGAGGAAGTAAAACGAGAGGGAAGCAGGGCGTGGTTACCAGAAATGAAAGTGGGAAGGGAGGACCTGTTCTTTGTTGAAAGGGGACGAGTTGTTTTGTGCTGAGTTGTTCGGACGTGAAGTGTTGCGTGGCCTTGGGGAAATGCGGTTTGGTGGAAGAGGCCGACAGGTGGTCACGAAGAGGAGGGAGTAATTGGGTAAGGTCCAAATTTATATTATAGTATAATAACGTAAGTTAATATTTAACTCAACTAATATTTGTAGTAGGTGTTAACAGTATAACGTGGACAAGTAAAATTGTAAGTGTGATTTAGTTTGCATCTTAATATACCAACCATACCGATTACATATATGTTTAGTTAATTATGTGAATTAAAATTAAATTAAAGTTAGATTAATTTAATTTAAACCAAATGTGTATAAATTCTGTAGCATATCAAAATCCGACAAGACCGGAGGTGGTGAAGCCGTACGACGAACACTGCATTACAAAGCTGTTTTGTCGAAATTGAACGCAGACGAAAGCTGGGAAAAAACAAACCGTGACAACGGAAGAAAACCAAGGTGAGTTAAACTCACTCAGTTTTCCCATTTATATTTTAATATGAATTGGGTTTTTATTTTGTTTGCTGATGATTGCATGTTTGTTAGTTATACATTTGTTGGTTGATTTAACTGATGAAATTAAACTGTGTTTAATTTCAGTGAAATTCCAAATCGTTATTTTTAACGATTGTTTCCAATAAAGGTAACTCACCTTGGTTGGCCACGTTTATTTATAAACGTGTTTAAATGGTTGAATTGTTGGAATTGCTTGTGGTTAATGTTAAATGGTTGTTATTTTAGTTTATCAGTTAAACAAAACTGAACAGTCTGATTTGAGAAAACCATTTGAATACAGGGACGAACAGGTTGGAGGGATCCAACCGGATTCCTCAAATATATTATTTATTTCATATTTCCACATATGAACTGTCCTGTTGGGCTGATTGATTTGATTGTTGTTTATTGACTGAATATTCAACATCTGTTTGGGTTGAACCAATGGGCGGTATTGGTTAAGTGTTTGGCAAAGTATGGCCTATAGAATCAATCGGTTTATAAATGTTGATTCACCGTCAAGTGAATTGATAGAGTTGAGGTTATAAAATTTATTTTATAACTAGAAATAGATTTTTGAATACTATTTTGAATAAAAGTTATATAAAGAGAAATAAATGAATAGTTTACTTATTTAAGACTCTGATTTATTATTAAGTGATTTTAGAAAGTTAATCAGATTTGATAAGTACGGAAATAAGAAATAAGCCGAATGGTTTAGCTTGGTTAATTATTTGATCAAGCGAAATGAGGAGTTCATGAATATGTTTTATTTTAAACCTAAGTTTTATAACGAAGTTATAAAAGGAATTTTAAGCGAGAATGAGAGCTTGAATTAAATATTGCCTAATCATTTGAATTAAGTCGAAGGAGACTTCGATAAAAGGGTTTAAGATAAACCAAAACATATAAATGAGTTTCAAAGTGTTAAGACGTTAATTTTACATTAACGTTATTTGAAAACGAGATCAAGTAAAAAAGAGAATTTTAAATGAGATTTCAAAATGGGAAATTGAATATAGTTATTCGAGCTAGAGTTAGTCAAACATAGTTTTTTCCAAGATGAGTGCCATTTCGTACGACTGCTAGCGTAATTCGCAGGGCTACAGATAGCCTACGGAGGTCGGATGTTTCCTGAGGGAATCAGGCGTAACCATTGTGATCGCTGTGATCTAGAGTCAAGCGAATGGAGTTAAGACGAATGTTAATTAATCAATTAGAGTTATTCAAATATCAGATTTTTTGAATGTTAAAAGAGTTAGAATTTTTAATTTAACAAAAGTAAATCAGTTTGTTAAAGGCCAAGTGATGCTAAATACTGAACCAGTGAACTCATTGGAGTGTCATGATTGAAACACCGTATATTTTGATAGTTAAAACACCGACTATCAAACCGCCCAATACGATTGTTGGTATGGAAAGACCGGGATCGAATTTATATTCGAAAACCATTCCGACCAACAAATACGTGAAGATATCAGGAGATGATCGAGATGGAGCATTGAAGACCGTGGACTTTCATAAACGGAAGAACCACTAATATTCTCTGCCTGGCAAGCAGAGGAAAGCTGTGATTTTGTCGTGGTTGGAATCTACGGGTTGCAAGGACTTCTCGCTACTGATCCATGGGGTGATTCCTATATGGATGCGGTAGGAGAGTGCCTTCGGTTCATCCTGTTCCTGGATGACGTATATGGACGAATGTCTGACAGAGTATTTCCAAAGGATCACGTACGTTGATTTCTTCAAACGTACGATAGTTGTTGGCAGGGAATTGCCATTCTCTAGCTTTCAGCTAGAGTATTTTTGTGGACGTCAATTAGTGATATCTGACGGATCTGACGATGTGGCATTCAAAGTGAATGACGACCAGATGATCAAGAGTAATCTAGACCTCAAGCCTCATCAGCCGGGAAATGACAAAAATCGGGCAGGCAGCATGGCTATGTGGGTCGCTCCCATTAGGGTGTATGATCACCTATCTAGAGGAAGTCCTATTTGTTCTTAAATCTATGTTTCGATGCTGTCCCTTTTCGGGCAGACGGTTGCTGATCCCAACCGTCGGTGATATACATTCGATACTCTCAAGCGAAATGAGGGGTCGGTCATGTGAGGGCCGGGTTGCAAGACGTTCTTGTTGAACCCAGTGTATTCGTCTCTAGAGACACACGATCGGAAGGTGGACCCATACCTTGTCAAGTTGGAATCCAATCTCCAATAAGCGCCCGCGGTTTTTGATTGTATACTATATATGTGGAGCGTGAGATGCAAGCATTCCACTAGATTCTATTTACTTGTATTTAGACATTATTATAATATCAGACAAGAAATTAGTTTCAAAACTGTTTTGGGTTATCGTAAGGTAAAAACCGTCCGTGTTTATGTGTGGATTTGGTCTTACGATTATCCTTTTCTTTTGAAAAGATTATTGAACTCTAAAATCATGATTGGATGATTCACCCTTATTACTGTGCGAGTTTATCTCACTCTGGTTCACCAGACTGACCCGGTGTTTTGTAAATGCTCGGGTTAGCCCGGAGTGTACAGGTTCAGGTTATCGGCTGCTATGAAGAGACGAGCTGGAGTTGTTCGGACGTATGATATTACTACTATTCCGCTGTGTGTTGTATATGGGAACAGGCTATTATAACTGTCCCATGGTATGATGTACTCTGATACTGTAAGTATTTTAAAGCTTTAAATAAAGATTATTTCTGTATTATATTTTGTTCCGCTGCGATGTGAGACTCTGTGTTGCGTTTCTTCTTCTTCTATTCTAATATTTCTTTCTTATCTATTCTCACCCTCTAACTTCTTTCTATTAATGATCTGGAATGTTCGATGTCTTAATGGTCAACACGGTAGTTTGATGTTGATTTTCGGAGTCGAAAATCCCAGGTCGTTACAGTGGTATCAGAGCTGAAGGTTAAGTAATTACCTTGGCTCTGTGGTGTAACTCAGTAGAGATGGGGTTAGTAATACCCTAGATTGAGTTTGAGTGTATATATATGAGCGCGTATTTGTAAATTGTTATAAAAACTGTTTATATTGTGTTGATTGGTTTGTCGAGTAGTTTATGAATTCTGGTCGATACAGTAATGCAAACTGTGTCGATAAGTGTTTCTAAACTCTTGAATAGAATAATTCGACACAGTATGTTTTTGAAAGAGGGTAAATGAAATAATTTTACCCAAATTATATTTTAATATAAAAGAATGATTATTATTTAAAGTATTATAATATATTGGATGTGTTGGTTGATTATAATTGAAATGGTTATATAAATAACCAATTAGAATTCGTATAATATGAAAACAGATGAATTAAATCTGGAATTAAAATCAGAATTTGAATTAAAATTCCCAAAAGTGGGAAAGTTGTTTGCAAATAAACTTGGATTGAATATATGAGAATTTTTAAAATCCTGGGAGATTTTAAATTTGTTACAAGCATTTGAAAGGGATATTTTGAAATGGATTTCAAAATGAAAGTGTTTAGAACTGGTTTTGAAAGTGACATAGTATTGAACTCACTTCGATAGCTGGAAAATAGATTCCGATGATGATCCGGACATCATCGGTGTTCATTTTCGAGTGGTAAGTGACGGATTACTACCAAAGATTTTGTTTTGAATTGTTTTGAGAAAAACAAGTTGTTTTGAATCCTGAAAGGAATATTTGATTTTTGAAAGAGCTGAACTGTTTAAAAACTCCTAGAAAAATTGTTTGAACAAAGGCAAAATTAAATAGAAATTAGAAAAGTAAATATGAATTGAATTGAAACAAATTAATTAGAAATTGAATCGAGATATAATATATCAATTCGAATTAGATTTTGAATTGTGAGACAGGAATCTAAGATGGTGTTGGACTGGTAAGTAAGAGTTGGAATTGATAATGGATTGAGATGGAGTTAAGAATGAGATTTGGCTTGGACGTGTGAAGGATTTGGTTTGAGGATAAAATTGGAATTTCGTTTGGGGAATGCAGTTGTATATGCTGACAGAGTAGCAGACGGAGGGATATAATGATATGCCCGACAAAAAGGTACACGTTTATTTTTATATAGGTTTGGTGATTTATGAGCCTATTTGGCAAGCCGCTTGGCTGTTTTGTTTTCTTTTGGATTGGAGAAGGCCTAGAAAGGGCGAGTTGTGGTTATACCGATTGAGCCATACAGAGGAGGTGCTGGCGAAATTTTTCGAAAATTTAAAGTGTTAGAAAATTTTCGATATTTTTGAAAATATTTATTCACGGTATTGAATTGGTTTCAAATTTAATATAAAATTTGATTTGAAATTAATGAGTTTATAACGTTCTTTCTTACCTTAGCAATTTCGAGGACGAAATTATTTTAAGGGGGGAAGAATGTAACGACCCGTGTTTTTCGACCATTTGAATATGAATATTTAAATTAGTTTTAAATATTATGCTGGAATATTAATGGAATTTAATATTTAATTCGATAATAAAACGAAGTTGAACGTTATATATTTATATATATTATAAAACGAGCTCAAAAATGGCGTGCAGTTCGTGAAATGAACTTTTGAACTTCAACTGAGAATACAGGATTCGATATAAGTCGGATTTCTGTGAAACAAGACACGTTGGAACCGTATTGACGATAATTTTCATATGAAAGAGAAAAATCTAGATTTCGTGTTATAGTTTGATAGTTATGGCCAAATCAAAATTTGAAATAGTCGCTATGGAAAATCGTTATTTAATTATAGACCTTTAAAATAGCCGTTTTGCAAACGGACTCAGATTTCGACGAAACCAGTTCCATTTGAACCGTATCGTCAAATTATTGTACGGTGGTGAGTGGCGAGGAAAACCGATGTCGTATGTGGTCACGGTAGCCGTAAACGCTCGTTCAAATTCTATAGCGTGTATTTAAATAAGTAATTGGATATTTGAGTGTAACTTGAGCAGACGATCGAATTAGGCCACGAAACCAGTTCCGTTGAGTTCGTATCGTCGATTAGAGTCAGGATATGTATATAGTTTGTTATTTTTAGAGATCGAGAAATTTGGCGTTAAAAAGGGTAGGGCGGTTTAGGGTAAAAACAGCCTACCGGGGCAACAGTCTCAGAATGCGACGAAACTAGTGCCGTTGGGTTCGTATCGAAAAAGTTATTATCGATGTTCGCAGTTTCAAGTGGATTTGATTTATCTGGTGACTATGGAAAAATTAAACGTGTGTTCATTTCCGGTTTCATAAAGGAAATTTTTCCAAACGACCTCGGATTGCGACGAAACTTGTCCCATTGGATCCGGAATATCGTTTTACATCAAGAACAGCTTTTTAATCAGTAGACAGAAATCATTGGTAGGGGATTTACTGCGTTACTTTACAATGAAGTTTTGCTAATATTATTTTATAATATATACACTCTATATATATATATATATATATATATACGGCCTAGACCCGACCTATCTTCTTTCTTCTTTCATGCTGAAGTAACTCACATGCCTCCTGTTCTTATCCTATCAAAGTCTGCAGTAGCCTAACTTCTCATTTCATTTCAAAGGCACAGCTACTTGCCTGAAGCCTACCTGCCCTAACCTTGAAACCGTGCCGACAAAGCTACCGAAATAAAGAAATATTTTCCAGTAGTTTGCTCCCCACGTTTCCCCTCATATAAATACAACATACTTCATTTCTTTTCCTTCCGCAAACCAAAGGCCGACAGCCTTCCTGATGCTTTCCTTCGTCTATACTAACTGCGCCTCTTATAAAAAGAAAAAAAAAGAAAACAAAAAAAAGGGTGCTGGAAGGCTCAAACGTGAGCTGATGGGGAGGCAAGCCACGTATATAAGGACGTGGAGGAAGTAAAACGAGAGGGAAGCAGGGCGTGGTTACCAGAAATGAAAGTGGGAAGGGAGGACCGGTTCTTTGTTGAAAGGGGACGAGTTGTTTTGTGCTGAGTTGTTCGGACGTGAAGTGTTGCGTGGCCTTGGGGAAATGCGGTTTGGTGGAAGAGGCCGACAGGTGGTCACGAAGAGGAGGGAGTAATTGGGTAAGGTCCAAATTTATATTATAGTATAATAACGTAAGTTAATATTTAACTCAACTAATATTTGTAGTAGGTGTTAACAGTATAACGTGGACAAGTAAAATTGTAAGTGTGATTTAGTTTGCATCTTAATATACCAACCATACCGATTACATATATGTTTAGTTAATTATGTGAATTAAAATTAAATTAAAGTTAGATTAATTTAATTTAAACCAAATGTGTATAAATTCTGTAGCATATCAAAATCCGACAAGACCGGAGGTGGTGAAGCCGTACGACGAACACTGCATTACAAAGCTGTTTTGTCGAAATTGAACGCAGACGAAAGCTGGGAAAAAACAAACCGTGACAACGGAAGAAAACCAAGGTGAGTTAAACTCACTCAGTTTTCCCATTTATATTTTAATATGAATTGGGTTTTTATTTTGTTTGCTGATGATTGCATGTTTGTTAGTTATACATTTGTTGGTTGATTTAACTGATGAAATTAAACTGTGTTTAATTTCAGTGAAATTCCAAATCGTTATTTTTAACGATTGTTTCCAATAAAGGTAACTCACCTTGGTTGGCCACGTTTATTTATAAACGTGTTTAAATGGTTGAATTGTTGGAATTGCTTGTGGTTAATGTTAAATGGTTGTTATTTTAGTTTATCAGTTAAACAAAACTGAACAGTCTGATTTGAGAAAACCATTTGAATACAGGGACGAACAGGTTGGAGGGATCCAACCGGATTCCTCAAATATATTATTTATTTCATATTTCCACATATGAACTGTCCTGTTGGGCTGATTGATTTGATTGTTGTTTATTGACTGAATATTCAACATCTGTTTGGGTTGAACCAATGGGCGGTATTGGTTAAGTGTTTGGCAAAGTATGGCCTATAGAATCAATCGGTTTATAAATGTTGATTCACCGTCAAGTGAATTGATAGAGTTGAGGTTATAAAATTTATTTTATAACTAGAAATAGATTTTTGAATACTATTTTGAATAAAAGTTATATAAAGAGAAATAAATGAATAGTTTACTTATTTAAGACTTTGATTTATTATTAAGTGATTTTAGAAAGTTAATCAGATTTGATAAGTACGGAAATAAGAAATAAGCTGAATGGTTTAGCTTGGGTAATTATTTGATCAAGCGAAATGAGGAGTTCATGAATAGGTTTTATTTTAAACCTAAGTTTTATAACGAAGTTATAAAAGGAATTTTAAGCGAGAATGAGAGCTTGAATTAAATATTGCCTAATCATTTGAATTAAGTCGAAGGAGACTTCGATAAAAGGGTTTAAGATAAACCAAAACATATAAATGAGTTTCAAAGTGTTAAGACGTTAATTTTACATTAACGTTATTTGAAAACGAGATCAAGTAAAAAAGAGAATTTTAAATGAGATTTCAAAATGGGAAATTGAATATAGTTATTCGAGCTAGAGTTAGTCAAACATAGTTTTTTCCAAGATGAGTGCCATTTCGTACGACTGCTAGCGTAATTCGCAGGGCTACAGATAGCCTACGGAGGTCGGATGTTTCCTGAGGGAATCAGGCGTAACCATTGTGATCGCTGTGATCTAGAGTCAAGCGAATGGAGTTAAGACGAATGTTAATTAATCAATTAGAGTTATTCAAATATCAGATTTTTTGAATGTTAAAAGAGTTAGAATTTTTAATTTAACAAAAGTAAATCAGTTTGTTAAAGGCCAAGTGATGCTAAATACTGAACCAGTGAACTCATTGGAGTGTCATGATTGAAACACTGTATATTTTGATAGTTAAAACACCGACTATCAAACCGCCCAATACGATTGTTGGTATGGAAAGACCGGGATCGAATTTATATTCGAAAACCATTCCGACCAACAAATACGTGAAGATATCAGGAGATGATCGAGATGGAGCATTGAAGACCGTGGACTTTCATAAACGGAAGAACCACTAATATTCTCTGCCTGGCAAGCAGAGGAAAGCTATGATTTTGTCGTGGTTGGAATCTACGGGTTGCAAGGACTTCTCGCTACTGATCCATGGGGTGATTCCTATATGGATGCGGTAGGAGAGTGCCTTCGGTTCATCCTGTTCCTGGATGACGTATATGGACGAATGTCTGACAGAGTATTTCCAAAGGATCACGTACGTTGATTTCTTCAAACGTACGATAGTTGTTGGCAGGGAATTGCCATTCTCTAGCTTTCAGCTAGAGTATTTTTGTGGACGTCAATTAGTGATATCTGACGGATCTGACGATGTGGCATTCAAAGTGAATGACGACCAGATGATCAAGAGTAATCTAGACCTCAAGCCTCATCAGCCGGGAAATGACAAAAATCGGGCAGGCAGCATGGCTATGTGGGTCGCTCCCATTAGGGTGTATGATCACCTATCTAGAGGAAGTCCTATTTGTTCTTAAATCTATGTTTCGATGCTGTCCCTTTTCGGGCAGACGGTTGCTGATCCCAACCGTCGGTGATATACATTCGATACTCTCAAGCGAAATGAGGGGTCGATCATGTGAGGGCCGGGTTGCAAGACGTTCTTGTTGAACCCAGTGTATTCGTCTCTAGAGATACACGATCGGAAGGTGGACCCATACCTTGTCAAGTTGGAATCCAATCTCCAATAAGCGCCCGCGGTTTTTGATTGTATACTATATATGTGGAGCGTGAGATGCAAGCGTTCCACTAGATTCTATTTACTTGTATTTAGACATTATTATAATATCAGACAAGATATTGGTTTCAAAACTGTTTTGGGTTATCGTAAGGTAAAAACCGTCCGTGTTTATGTGTGGATTTGGTCTTACGATTATCCTTTTCTTTTGAAAAGATTTTTGAACTCTAAAATCATGATTGGATGATTCACCCTTATTACTGTGCGAGTTTATCTCACTCTGGTTCACCAGACTGACCCGGTGTTTTGTAAATGCTCGGGTTAGCCCGGAGTGTACAGGTTCAGGTTATCGGCTGCTATGAAGAGACGAGCTGGAGTTGTTCGGACGTATGATATTACTACTATTCCGCTGTGTGTTGTATATGGGAACAGGCTATTATAACTGTCCCATGGTATGATGTACTCTGATACTGTAAGTATTTTAAAGCTTTAAATAAAGATTATTTCTGTATTATATTTTGTTCCGCTACGATGTGAGACTCTGTGTTGCGTTTCTTCATCTTCTATTCTAATATTTCTTTCTTATCTATTCTCACCCTCTAACTTCTTTCTATTAATGATCTGGAATGTTCGATGTCTGAATGGTCAACACGGTAGTTTGATGTTGATTTTCGGAGTCGAAAATCCCAGGTCGTTACAATAGATATGATGTTTTCTTTTGTGATTGTGTTGTAGTTGTGTTTTATTTTATGGTTGTGTTGTAGTTATGTTTTATTTTGTGGTTGTATTGTGGTTGTGTTTTCTTTTGTGGTTGTGTTGTTGTGATATGTTGTAATGGATGTGTTGTAGTGGTTGTGTTGTAATGTGTATTTCAATTCAGTATTTTTTATTCTGCAATTTGTATTTTGCATTCTATTATCCTGTTCGACAATATACACACAAAGACACAAACATAAACAATATAATAGTAAAAACAAAAAAAAAACTATAAATTCGCCCCTTCCAATTTGCCCCTTTCGTAAAAAAAACACATTCCCCATTCGTAATAATTCCCCTTCAAATACCCCTTTCATATTCCCCTTTCAAATAACTCTTCCCGTTCAAAATCAAACGGACCCTTAATGTAATGCAAATAAGTAAAGAAAAATGATAGGACACAATATTCTATGAAAAATGATAGGACAATGTACTCCTTTTGTGTTTGAATTAAACAACATACAAAGTAATTAATAAAAACCACCAACAAAGCAATGGAATCATGAATCATAATATCTTAAAAGCCAATATCATAGTTCTCATGAAGACAGTTAACTTGGATTTATGTTTTCATTAGGAATAAGAAAGTCCCTTGCAAAAACACAGTTGATTCATACTACTAATGGATTTTCTCATTGGGAACACAGTTGTTTCAATTTTCTTATTCCAAGATTTCAACTTAGTGTTTAAAAGAGTGAAAAAAAAATATAATGGGATAAGTAACAGAAAAAATACCCATGTCAAAGGCACAAGCACATAGTTCTGAACTCCACAGTTATACGATTGATGCCAATTTGTTCCTATAATATTCCATCACAATCAGATCTAACCAAATGCTCAGCATGAAGAAAATAGATATATTAGTTCTTAATATCTATGCGCTATGTGCTCAGTAAATTTATGAGGGACATTTTTATAGTATTAAGCTGTTTAATTAGAATCCACATCAGTATTACTATAAAAGATATTTGTAAATCTAGCACATTCGATTAATCGTTACTACAGATTTCCGTGTTTAGGATAACACATATTCAATGTTGCCGCCTAAATTCATATGGTGGAAGCAAAACATAAGAATAATTTAAATCAACATATAAATACAACATCTAAAAGAAACACCAATTGAAGATGATCTGGAATAAAGCAGTTTACTTCACATAATATATGTTAAAAAAGGCTGTTTACCAGAAAAATGTTTTAATGTTCAGGTTACCAAATATAGAACATATGAATCGCTGCTCCAAGAAGGGGATAATGTGTTGCCTTTACAGTGCTCGCTATAGAATTTACAAAAAAAAATAAAAAAAATCAAGCCATAAACGTTACATCTAAAATCGTTGGTGGAAAACAAATATTCTGATAAAACATACATAAAAATATAGGAATCAATCATAGTTTGGAATCTTCCATTATTGACTTGCATCTGATTAAAAACTGATTAGAACTCCAACTCCAAGGATCAAAACGACAAACAGAGTATAAGTTTTTGAAACAGGTATTGGACATATCACACATGGTTAATGTATAATCGTAGAAATAACCCAAGTTTGTAACGAAGATCCTAATGCAATCTGCAGTAAGCCGATAAACCTTTTACAACACAGGAAGAGAAAACCGAGCCGTCTCAATGAAATATAAGGTTCTAGACAACTGGAAAAAATTAGCAAATTTACTGACCCTTTTTATTTAATTTTAAGAATCCAATTTATTCCCCACTACTCAGTATATTTTGTTTTAACAAAGTTAAAAGTAGAATCATATTAGTCGAGGATAACTTATCTAAATATCTATTGTTTCGTTGGTAATTTATATCTTTGTCACATTTTCTTAAAAAAATTAACTTGTCCAGATGAATGTTTAGATGAAGAACATGATTTAACCAAATATTTGGAGATCATACATGTTTAACATGGGAAAACTGGGTTATGGAGTATAGGAATACACAAAGATAAGCTCTTGATTCTAGTTGCAAGCTCTTGATGAACTATCTTTCTACCAACTCGGTAACAAAATCTACACGAAAGGAAATTAAAATTTTACAATTTTGCATCAAACTACCCTGATGATCTTTCTTGGCATTCATAATCACCAAATGGAAGTGCGGTAGTTTTCCTTATAAAGCATCCGCTGTCTTGGCCTTTTAGAAAGGTACAGCCATGGACGGATGATGTGACAACAGTGATTTTATTTTTCGTTTGATTTGTACAAACAACAATAATTTTTTTTCGAGCATTTTTCATTTCTGGCCCTTTTTTCCACCACTTTTAGCTTCGTTTTGCAAAATATTGCAAATATAGTCCCCTTTTGACCACATAGGAGAATGTTGTGTCTGATCATTTATACTGCTCCAATCAAAGATTGTGCCAATATGAACAAACCTTTGGGCGCAATCCATGATTGCGCCCCGATAGATTTGTTTTAAAAAAAAAAAGCAGTCAAAGAGGACACTGTTGTGTCTAATCGTAGGCATAGCTACTCAGCTTTTGCTTTTTTGGCCAAAACCTTGGGCTCTTGTCCTAATTCAACACTGTTAAATATCACCTCATTCTCTTATATCTCTTCATTCTCTTATATCACCTCATACACTTATCTCACCTCATACAAAATGCCTTCTTTTCCATAATCCACAGACTCCGACGAGGAGGCGTATGAAGAGATGAGAGTACAAGAGCTTGCGGATGAACACGAATTCCTATTGGGACTTGAGGAGCAATCACCGAGCGAATGGGCGAACGTACAATCTCAACATGAAGATCAAGTGCCACAAGTTCAACTCTCGTACGAACAGACGGTCACTCGACCATTGCTCGAAGTTGAGGCATATTGAGTACTATTTGTTGATCCTTATCCAGTCCGTTGCTATTGCGGTTATACCGTTGAAGTTGCGGTTCGCGTGGTAGGAAACAATATAGGTCGGCGCATGCGGACATGTCCAGCCTATCCAAATAGGTGCAATTACACAGAATGGATAGACGAACTGTGGTTCCCAAGGGCAGTAGTATATGCAAACGAGCTCGAACAAGAGATTCGACGTCTCAAAAACGTTATTGAACAATTGCGTTTATGGGGTAATTAGTAGTTTGTTTGTCTTAAGTGCGATGGTGTACTAATTTTAGGTTGTTAGAATGGTTGGAATTAATGTATTTGGAATTGTATTGAATGGTTGGAAATAATGTATTTTGAGTTTGTCTTGATTTGTTGAGAAGTGGGCAATTTTCTTTTAGATTGTAGACGAGTCGAGAGCCAAGCCAAAGCCAAATTTATATCCCGGATTCATATTGTAGACAACAGGGAGCAAAATTGTTCTCGACATCCCTTGGCGCAATCAATAATCGCACCAAGAGACGTCGAGAGCAAATTCATGTTGCAAACCTCCTGGGGCGCAATACTTAATTGTGCCCCAGGAGGTTTGCAATATGAAAATGCTCTCGACATGTCTTGGCGCGATTATTGATTGCGCCAAGGGATGTCGAGAACAATTTCATGTTGCAAAACCTCCTAGGGCGCAATTAAGGATTGCTCCCCAGGAGGTTTGCAACATGAAATTCACTAACACAAGCACAAAAACAAACATTACCATAAGTCAATTTATATGGCCAACCAACTACAACACAAACAAACAATACCACTGCGAAGCAACACAAACAAACAATACAAATAATACAACACAAACAAACAAACATTACCACAAGCAGACTAACACTATCATTCAACACAAACAAACAATACCATAAGTCCAACCAAATCAACATTAGTTCAAACGTGCTACAACCACAAATACTTTCAAAACGACCACCAAATTAGTTTGAAGTACATGCCAAATTATAAAGTTAAAACAAATCAAAATGCAACGACTAATTTCATCTTCTCATAGGCACTCCTACTTTCCTTCTAGGACAGCTGCGAGTCATGGGAGTTGGATCCTGCGACTGGGTTGGCTGAGAAGGACCGGGCATGGCTTCTGTTTGGGAAGGCTGAGAAGATGAAGCTTAAGCCTTTTTCCCCTTATGAACGGGCTTACTAGTGGACCTACGAGTGGGAACCACAGGAGGATGTGCAGATGGAGGCGGTGGAGGTCGTGCAAGCTTATTCTTCCTTAAAATCGTCTGGAGAATGCGTTTGATGCCCAAGCACTTTGACTTCAATGGCTCCGGCATCTCCGCCACTAACTCGTCAACCAACTCGGCCGCATGGTAAATTCCATCAGTATGTAATACACAAATTATGAGCATATCAATTTATATATGGGTTGATGTTAAACAAAATGTACATACCAGACTTCGCTCAAGCAGCGCTCTAGGGATGTATGGTTCCGTGCCTTGAGGAACATCTAAAGGCGGGTCTACGGGAATAGCAATATTACGACGCGTGATGTTCCAATACCATGTGTAGTATTGCATATCGGATACCACTGCCACACTTTGCTCTTGCACATGATCATAGAGATGGTTCCATGTATTGATTCCCGCTTGATAGGCCTCGTTGTCCCCGGCTTCAACCATGTAGTGCGGTGGGTTCTCAGGAATGTGTTGTAGCAAGCCAAACTGTCTCATCACTTTATCCAATAGATGAGGAGAAACGTCCCAAAAATAAATAACCGGCACGCGTGCTGTCCAAAGTGGGATTGAAGCAACGCACAATAAAGGTAGATGAGGATATGCCTCGGTGTAGGGGGTCCATGAAACAACATCGTAATCAAGTACATCGAACTCGTTACGATAGAACTTAACATTGTGTCTGGGCGTCGACAACGAGCACTTCGGGCTGACCCACCTATTAAAAACATTTAATATTTATTAACGCAATTTAAAAAATAACTATCTGCAATTTATAATTCTAGTAATAGTACCTCAAAGCAAAAGGCACGGAAATATCAATTTTCGACCTCTTCATTGTTATTCTCCCAACCGGGAGATACGACCGAGACCAAGTCTGTAAACGAGTATACATATAATAAAACCTAGGATGCATATGTGCATTATAGAACATAAGATGTATACGTGTAATAAAACATAAGATGTAATACTGCACTAATGTTAGACAACCTCCAATGGAATCGCCCGCACTAAAGTCAACCGTGATAGTTCCGCATACGTGTAGCCAAGCACGGTGCTACCCTAAGCATGCGACCGACATACATCAAAATCCTCCAAGTAATGTAACCATTTAAGACACACCCGAGATTTTGAATGGTCACATACCAAATGTGACGTGATAATGTGAATTATAATCGCACGCGCATGCTGCTCCACCTGTACTTGCGAAGCATCCTATGGAATGTCCGCCGCTAGTTGTGCCCAAAACCACTTCATAGTAATCATCTCGGACCCCTACCACGCATCTCCTGGAGGAGATAATCCTAAAATTCTCCCGCACATCTCGGCATAATCAGCTGGTTCAGGTAAGGTGAATGGGTGTCCACCGATTGGTATGCCAAGAAAAACCGTTACGTCCTCCAATGTGATTGACATTTCACCGCATCTGAGGTGAAACGACGATGTCTCAGGTCTCCATCGATCAATCAAAGCCATTATGATATGGCGGTCAATTTGTATGGATCCAAGTCGATGTATCAAAAGAAAGCCCGCTCGTTCAAGAAGTGCTAACACACCGGCATGATTTGAAGTGGCTGACTTTAACGAAGACGAGTGCTCTACGGTATCAACAGGGTCTTTGCCCTGCCACACAATAACAAAATTGATTATTTAACTAGTTTAACACACGCAATAACAACGAAGGGGTGAGCGCTCTATGCTTACCGACATCAATTCCACGTTGTTTGAATGATTTTTAGACTGTAAGTATAAGACGCTCCCGTCTACAGGTCCAGCCAACATCTCCTTGTAATCTACATAATTCAATGCTAACAAATTTAGTATTATGTTTCTCCAAAACAAATACATGAATACAAATCTTTAATTCCACGCAAACTTAGTATAATCATCTAGCAATCTTCAATTCTACAAAACTACCATGACGTTTCAATTTCTATGACTATCCACAACCCTAAACCTAATTTCTTCAAATCTCAATAAAACTATCATGAAATCCACAATTGTATATATTAGACAATAATAGATCATCATTAACTAGCAATGAATTAACCGTGCACAAAATCCCAAGGATAATTAAAAAACCGTAAATCCAATTTCTGAAAGAACGAGACAAAATTAAAAGAGATTACTACCTAAAGCTTGTTCTTGTGTCGAAGAGCTTGCCATTTTAGTTGAGAAATTGAATTTAGTTGAAGAAATTTGGGTTTTCATTTAATTGAGGTATTGGGTTTTTGGGTAGTCATAGAAATGAGGAGGAAAGGTTACGTCGGGTGTTTTTTTTTAAAAAAAAACAAATCTAACGGGGCGCAATCATGGATTGCGCCCCAAAGGTTTGTTCATATTGGCGCAATCTTTGATTGCGCCAGTATAAATGATCAGACACAACGTTCTCCTACGTGGCCAAAAGGGGCTATATTTGTAGTATTTTGCAAAACGAGGCTAAAAGTTGGGGAAAAAGGGCCAGGAATGAAAAATGCTCTTTTTTCCTGCTTATCTTTAAGTACCTGACACACTCAAATGTAGTAGCATTTGAATTAGAACATTTTTCTATTTTGGCCTGCTTTTTTTTATTCTACGATAGGCCAGTTTTAGAAAATATTGCAAATTTAGCCCCCTTTTGGCCAACTCAGCGATGAGTTGGCTAGAAATTGAGTTTTTGTACTGGCGCAATCAAGAAATGCGCCTGTCTACGTGGACATTGGCGCAATCTTTGATTGCGCCAGTAATAAAAGTTCTGAAAAGAATTTTCGGGGCGCAATCTTGGATTGCGCCCCAAAAGCTTTTGTTTTTTTTAAAAAGCAGATAGTTTTACCTTTCCTTCTCTCATTTACCAACATAACCCATTTCACACTCAAAACCCAAAAAACCCTAAACTTCAAAACCTAAAAATATATCAAAATCCATGTTGTTTAAAGATCAAAGTTAAGAGTAAACAATTTTGACTATTAGGAGATTATCAAAAGGTATGAATTTGGTTTTTTATGTTTATTTGTATTTTACCCATCTAAGTTAAAATTATTTTGTTTTTAGAATAGAACGGAATGGCGCAAAATTATATGGGAACTATATGCTATTACGATGGAGAATTGGTTGTTAATGAACATAAATGCGGAATATATAATGGTGGATCTAGCAAACTGGAAAAAATATTAAAAGGGTCAAATTTCGTACAATCGAAGCAGGCCGTGTATAAATGTACCAAAATTAAGACGGATGAGTTAGTTAGCAATTGGCCAAACGATTCCGGATCTAAGGCAGTTAAAAACAAAGACGACGACACGTTGAAATTATGTTGTCCTCTGTGTCAAAATCTATTGAATTATTTGTAATGAAAGAGGAGAGATTGTCGACAGAGCCAGTAGTTACACCAGTGGTATCGGCTCCCGCAGCTTGTTATCCGTATCCGACTATGAGCATTCCCACGTATGAGCAACAACAAATGTGTTTTGGGTTTAATCCATACAGAATTTGCATCAGCCATCGCTACCTGGCTATCCATATCCGACGCAGGAAAGTGTCCAAAATATAACTCAAGGGTAACTCGAAATTTAGAATTCTCCTACTTCACAATATCACCATTGTCTTTTGTATGATTTAAAAAAGTGTGTATATTTTAGTTTTGTTCCGAAATACTTCACGACACAACTACCACCGGACCATCTATAAGTTACCGTTGTTCGCCCATGCAGCCAGTGCCCACCGAAATGTATCAGATAACCCAACAGTAAGTTACTAGTGTGATAGCTATAGATTTATGTAGCGTTTTAATTGTACTTCAGAATTTGTCGCTTGCGTACTATAGGTATCAGACACAAGCCACCGAAGCAGATTCTAACGTTGAACCAAATATTCCTGATGTCGACATGGAACTAGATGATCAAGATTTGAGAGAGGTAAATCCAGATCCTTCACTTAAAAGCATGACCGTTGTTACTATTCCTGATAACGATACGTCATGGCTTGATGTAATGCGAGTAAACAACGCTCCCCTAAATTTTGATTCGGGAGGCGAAGACAACTCGGCCGAAGATAGTGATGAGGAGGTGCCAGAGTTTGAGAAACCATTGGATGATGATTTAAGCAATGCATAAATGATAGCTAGATCCGTGGTTGCAAATATGCAATTCAACAACGAAGTTTTCTCATCATCCTATGTTCAAAATGGTTTCAAAGTAGGTATGATATTTGAGAGCAAAAGCAAACTCCTTCAACAGTTAAGTGAATGGTCGATTTTGCACGCAGTTTCGTTTAAGCCGATCAGGTCGAACAAAAAGAAATACAATGCTAATTGCAACATTGATCCCAACTTCTCGTGGAGAATACATGCCATAGATTCTAAAAAATAGCAGAAAGTTTTATAGGTTATTAAAAAATACCCAGTTGAACATAGTTGTGTAAATCCGATAGTGAACTCCAACCATAAACAAGCAATGCCGACTTTTTTGGTTTCGAAGATCATGCCGTTTGTGAAAGCGGATTTGAGTATTACGCCTGGAACTGTGAAAGTTTTAATACAGGAACAACTATTTATAAAAATTGGTTATATAAAGGCATGGAGGGCATTAAGCAGAGATATTGAAGGCATTTACGGTGATTGGGCCGAGTCATACTCTACCCTCCGTCAATATTTTGATAAACTTGTCAAAGCTAATCCGGGAAGTGTTACCCATATAGTACCCGAACCATGCAGAGTTTTTGAAAGGGAATTTTAGGCTTTTGGGCCATGCATTGAAGGATTTGTTCATTGTCGACCTTTGCTTTCCATAGACGGCACACATTTATATGGGAAGTACAAAGGCACATTACTGGTTGCGACCGCTGTCGATGCAAATGATTCACTAACCCGTTGACGTATGAGATTGTGGAGGCCGAATCAATCGATACTTGAGGTTGGTTTTTAGCGTGTATACGAACATTCATCCATAGTGTTCAAAATCGGCACATCACTTCCATTTCCGATAGGATAAAGGGTATACCAGTTGCTTTGGAGAATTTTTGGAGATACCCACACAAACATATATATTGTGCCAGGCATTTAAAAGCCAATTTTCAAGCTGTTGGATTCAAAGATAAAAATTTGACAGGTTTGTTTTATGTAGCAGCTTGTGCTTCAGAGGTGGTTGAATATCAAAAGATCCATGATGAAATTAAACTAACTAACGTTTTTTTTAAAATAGCTTTCAAAAACTTTATCTAATGCGGTAACCTTCAGCTCTGATACAAAATGTGACACCCCACGTCCATTAATGTCACTCACAAAGGGAATGCATTAAGTTTCATGAAGTGTTATAGTAAACAGAATGGAAATATTACAAGATAGACATATAAAGTAACAGCGGAATAAAAACTTTATTTATCATAAGATACCGTGGTCCAAAAACATCATATGTCTGAAATACAAAAGCCCATTACAACATAAACGCTACTAATTTGTACTTCAAAAATATTAAAGTACATAAAAGAAATAAAATTCCTTGAAAAAAAATATAGCCATAGAAACAAGGATATGAGCTTGAGCCATACATCTAAGCAGCTCCGGCAAAAGTAAGCAGAATCACGGTCAAGCCTGAGTGTTCCCGCCCTGAGAACCTGGGGGGAAACGGAAGAAAGAAGAGGAAACAAAAAGGGCCAAACATAAAGTTTGGCGAGTCCAGTTACTTTTAGTAAGTAAATATATAAAAGTAGCATGACAGGCATATAAAGTGGATAAGAGAGAGATAACTACATAAAAGGCAGGTATGACAAGGTAAATGGGGTATGGTGTATACGCTTCTAATGATTACTCTGCACTATTACTAGTATATCCAGAATGAGATGATCCCTTCCACTATAAGGTGGTAGACTTAGGCATACGTCCAAGTGTACCCAAACTACTACCCTAATCAATTGGCTCCCTAATCCGCGTAGATACTCTGTGATGTCCCCACCGTGGGATGTATCACGTCCTAAAGTGGCAACCATCTGCTGATATGCACAACCCCATATCTACAGGTGTTACGGACGTCTTATCCCCCTCTGCCCGGCTCATGCACGCACATGGCCCAGTCGGTTTGCACCGCCTACACCGAACTCCACGTTTGGATCTCTTACAATCAGTCCAGTAAGCGTGCCCCTTCTCCGACCTAGTTCGGAGTACGTGTTGATACCTACTCCGGGTTACTAGCTGAAACGGGCCCCACACAATATGATACAAGCTCTCCCCTTTGTCTTGTACCCCCCACTAGGTTTACATTGGCTATGTGTACCACTAGGTGTCTTTGATTACATAACCCTATCATTTCTACAAGTTATGTTTACCTTGAAAGGTGTCTTTAGTTACATAACTTTATTATTTCCACCGATTATGCATACCACTAGGTGTCTTTAATTACATAACCTTATCGGGTTAAGTTTGTGGGCCTATATGTAAATATTACCCACCCCCTCAGATTTTCTTAACCCACTCACTGTCCAACCAATTTTACTTAACACTAACTTTAGTTCATAATCATACAATCCCTATGGATAAGATTTGATCAAGTAGTCCAATTTATTACCATGTCCATTTATGGTTTATAATGGGCTAGACCTCCCACATTAGGCCTATAACTTGTGGATGCTAGATATGCCGGTCGGTTCCGGGCAGACTTCTTCCACAAGTCGGGCCTAACCTCGTGTCTTAGCCCGATTTGTATTTGTGCACTTTGACCTCTCACATTAGGTTCAACATTAGTGGTTGCTGGATATGCCGGTCGGGTTTGGGCAGACTTCCACCACTAATGCAACCTAACATTTTTTTCATAACTGCAATTACAATTTCTAATTGAATCTTAGACATTTCATTATTATCCAAATTCTCACCTATGTCTTTATTGGTGATTATGCCCCATTTTCCCCATTTTAAGTTATATGTCCAATTCATATAAACATTATTTAAATTATGCCAATTCTAACCTTTTTCCCCCGTTCCCTAACTACCGCATTCACATAATTCTTGGCATGCCAAGGCTAGATAATAGCCTAGTCATAAACAATAAAAAGGGAAAAGTGATGGGAATATGACAAAGGTGATTGTTCTGGCATAAACATAAACTATCATGGTGATAAGGTGGACATATAAGCATAAATCTGATGAATTTGTGGCAGCTAACTAATTCTAACATGACTATGATGTCATAATAAGCATAATAAGATCTAAATTAACAATTTAGATATCCAACTGGTTTAGATCTAATATGATAGGCACAAGGTGATAAACTAGGTCTGATTAATAATTTAGATGTCCACATAATTCAGATCCAATAGTTAAAAATAGATCCAACACAAATAAGGTCAAGATCCACATCGTAGAATGTCATAGAAATTATAATAGATCCAACAAGATAGAGATTTAGATCCAAGTTATGACCAATTTAGAATGTCATATGTTCACAATTTACAATAATTCCAGCATGATACAGGCACATGAACAAATCCAAACTATTGTCATATCACATTTAGTTTTAAATATTTAATTCTAAAGCAACTAGGATCTCACAGAGTTTGGATTAGAAATAGAAAAAGAATGGATCTTGAATCTCTAATTGATTTTCTTAAGTTGATAGTTGTAGAAGATAACGGACCCAGTTCAGTTCAGACACTGACAACGTTTGGCCTCCATTGAATTCCAGTGAAGAAAACAAGAGAAATGGACCCATATATATATAAATATATATATATATATATATATAGCTGCCAGTCTCCAAAAACCGACTGCACGTCGGCATAGGGGTGTCAACACCCCTGTAGGGGGGTCGACCCTGATGTCGACACCCTTGTAGGGGGGTCAACCCCAATGTCGACACCCTCCTAGGGGGATCAACCCCCTAGAGCGGGAAATTTGTCGCCTTATGAAATTTTGATTTTTGAACCCCTTTTTGGATAAATTCTCACTCATATTTATATATATAATTCTTCTACGCGTATACAAACTTAAAATCCTTATAACTCCTTCATACGGTGTGCGTTTTACGCAAACCAAATGTCTATCTTGACCAGAATTTCGAGATGGACGCAATGGTGCAGTCCATTTCCTTTAGTTATGAATATTAAATAAATTATTATTTAATTTATCCTCTTTTAGGGTTACTAAAAATACAGGGTGTTACAGAAAAGGCCCCCTAACAAAGGCCAAGGGTTGGCGTATTTATGGGAAGGAGGTTAGGTGGGAGTAGGTAGGAAATGGGCACACAACCCTTAATTTCGAACCCTAAAAGCAGCCTCTCTGTAGGAAATTCATGTCCCTTGGTGAGGGATACGAAATTCGTACCCCTACAGGGGGTACGAAATTTCGTAACCCCGGAGGTGTACGAAATTTGTACCCCACCAGGGTGTGCGAAATTTCGAACCCCCGGGAGGGGTACGAAATTCGTACCCTTTATGGGGGTACGAAATTGATGGAGAAGGGGACCGAAATCGTATGCCGAGGGAGTTGACGTTCCTAAATGCGAAGTGAGGGAATCAGCGGTTTTGTTGGTCCGAAGTGAAGGGATCTAAGCTTCCGTCATGGAGAAAATCGGATGAATCCGGCGGTGCATATGGGGCCCCGGACCCCCACCGGCGCTGCGCCCGGACCCGTTTGACAACTCGCCTTTGGCTCGGCTGATGGTTTTCCTAAGAGTTCATTGGACCCAAAGGAGGCCATCTGATAGAGGTTTCGGGTCTTTTTGTGTTTGCGACGCTACTCCAACCAAATAACTTAGTGCCTCCTGACAGCATTCTTTATGCTTGAGCGCGCTACTAATCAAATACTTGACGTGTGACGGCTTCGACCAAAAAGAGTGCCAATAATAATATTAATAAAATATTTGTTAAATCCATTTTTCTTGATGGAGACTTAAACAATGAACCAATAACCAATTTTATTGTTCATTTTTATACTGTGTATATTATAACACTCAGTCATCCATCACACCGCCTCCAATTCACACACAAAGTGCACTACACCATATAAGCCTCAAATAAATAATGCTTATATTGTCTTGTCAACAAATAGATTGACAAACTACACACTTGGGATTAGTGTTCATTATCATTGCAATACATGTGTGGGGTTTACATCACATTCACAAACAATCGTGACATATCTACACACCTGGGAGATGTGTAAAATTATCATCCCAACACCCGTGTGGGGTTTACATCATAATCCATGTAGCTTATCTACACACTTGGGAGACGTGTGGGTTAACTTCCCAAAACCTGTGTGGGTTTTTTTTACACAATCAACGTGACTTATCTACACACTTGGGAGATATGTAAAATTATCATACCAATACCCGTGTGGAGTTTACATCATAACCCATGTAGCTTATCAACACACTTGGGAGACGTGTAGGTGTATTATCATCCCAAAACCCGTGTGGGGTTTTTACTATGACCAATAAACAATAATAAATAAAATTGCTCAACCCAAAACAATTTAAGGTCCAATCATTTTCCAGTCGACACTGTTTATAATACAGATGTCACATACTCAAAAGATTTCACATATATGATATAAAAATCATATGTTTTCCTCAATACTCGACATTTAACATTATATTAAACATGCATGATCAATGTTAAACACAATTAAACATACTTAATTAACAATTAGTAGTTACTCAATTTAATCCCAATCTACATGACTTTCAGTTTTTCACCATGGGTTTCCACTCCATCAAACTTTATCCGGGAGGAAATCAGATTCGCACACACAGCTACGGCTTACGCACAACACCTACAGACTTGTTGTCGACTCACGGGATTAGATATGGCACCTATTGGGTATAAACAACTCACAAAAACACTCACACTCACGAATACACATGGATCTAGAAATTTAGGGTGAAACTAACGAGGTTTAGGGGCTACAGGCGCACGAGTTTGATGTGTGGGGCCATATTGGAGGCTACTTGTAGCTAATGTAGGGTCTAGGGGTTGGTGCTTAGTGATATGAGGAGGAAAAGAGGAGTTTTGGAGGGGTTTAAGTGCAAAGAGCATGGAAATGGGATGTTTTAGGGTTGAGGGAGAAGATAGGGTCCACGACGACAGAGGAGACGGGTGCGGCGACAGGCATAGGGGAGGGCAGAGGCTGGTCGGCGGCAGTTACAATGATGGAGGTTGAAGGAGGAGGAGCGGCCGTGGAAGCTTAAAAATGGAAAAGAAGAAGTAAAGAGAAAATAGAAAGGAAAGAAGAGAGAAAAGAGAAAGAAGAAGTGGTTTTTAGATAGTTTCCCAAGCCTCGGATAGCCGAGTTGTCGCGATTAGGGAATATGTGAAGAAAAACATTTCGGAGGTTCCAAAGGTTGAAAACTGTGACACACCACATCCGTTAATGTCACTCACTAAGGGTATGAATTAAGTTTTGTGAAGCGTTATAGGTAAATAAGAACATAATAACACAAGACAGACATGTAAAATAGCAGCGGAATCAAAAACTTTGTTTAAATCAAAACACCATGGTTCTAAATGCTGAGTTTACATCATAAGTAACTAATTACATGCCACCTTTAAGTTTCGCGATAGGGCGATACAAGAAACACTAAACTCGATTGGGAGCTTTTCCGTATGTATACATGCCACCTTTAAGTTTCTTCAAATACAGATATTCCTCGGGTCTTTTTTCCATGGTGGTTATGGCCCCACCTCTGCCCCTCCCTCAACTAGTAAAGACTACAAGAGCTAAGCGACCGCCCCTAATACAACCAATCTAAACATCCATGTGGCATCTACCCTCAACCCGGTACCTTGATAGCGAAAGATGAAATGATATCCTGGGTTTAGCTTTAGTATTTTCGCATCTCGCTAGCTGTCGATGACGGATATCCGACGGTCTATACCCTATCTACCTCCTCGTGAGGCAACTCTCGAATCACCCTGGTGTCACCTTGTCACAGCAATCTGACTACATAGCTACATCTGCAGTCAAGGCCTACCCACCTAGTAGTTACGCGCAGACCTAACCTCTGCGAGTACAGCCTAAGACATCTGTCACCGCACAGAGGATTACTAGGAGCACCTTACGTACTTCAGGAAGCCGCGTGCTTCCCCTTCCAGTCCTTTGAAGCCGTCATAATAATCAGATGAATGTGCGCTCCCCTCGTGTCTTATAACACCTCGATGATCTACCACGTTGGGTTATTCACGCTCAAACGTACGGACTAGTCCAAGCGCTTTGTTTTAATATGTTGTTGGACCCTATGTCAAAACGTTCTTTTACGTGCTTGCCTTACCTCATCAGGTTCCCATTTGCTTGGTTATTCCTGTTCATATTGAATTGTTATTCAAATTACCAATTTTCTCTTGCTTATTAATTTCAGTCATATAACTTAATCCATTTAAGTTTATTAATAAGCCCACAACATGTTATTTTCTAGATTGTGGCCCAAGGTCTGTAAGCCTAAATTTATTTTATATACTTGCTTGGTAACATCATTACAATAACATGTTCTCCTTAGTATATCTCAATACACATGTTTCCTAATTAACATGTCACTTACCATTTATGATTAAATATAACTTATTTATTTTACAAATTTTCCTCATTCTTTCTCATTTAATCATAAATTCAATTTACACCGTCACTACAACTTATCGTTGTTTACTTAGTAGATTATTACGCATATTTAATTCTATCATTTCTACAAGTTTGCTTACCCTACAAGGGTGTCTTTAATTACATAACTTTATTATATTTTCCACCGGTTATGTATACCACTAGGTGTCTTTAATTGCATAACCTTATTGGGTTAAGTTTATGGGCCAAAATGTAAATATTACCCGTCCTTTCTATTTAACATAACCCACCCACTACCCATCCAATTTTACTTAACCCTAACTTAAGTTCATAATCATACAATCCTTATGGATTAAATTAGGTTAAGTAGTCCAATTCATTACCATGTCCGATTATGGTTATAATGGGCTAGACCTCCCACATTAGGCCTACAACGTGTGGATGTTGGATATGCCGGCTGGGTCTGGGCAGTCTTATTCCACAGTTGGGTCTAACCTCGTGTCTTAGCCCGATTCGTATTTGCACACTTAGACCTCTCACATTAGGCTTAACATTAGTGGCTGCTGGATATGTCGGTCGGGTTCGGGCAGACTTCCACCACTAATGCAACCTAACCTCCAGTCACTAGTGCAATTACAATTCCTAATTGTAATTACTAGGCATTCCATTTTTATCCAAATCTACCTATGTCATTATAGGTGATTATTTCTCTTTTTCCACGTATTTAATTATATGCCCAATTCACTATTCAAATCATAGACTTTTACGCCCCTTTTTAATTCACCTTTTAATTATGCACTATATGCTCTTTTCCCCAAGTTATAAGTCAAGGCATACATATACATATATATGTGTGTGTGTGTGTGTGTGTGTGTGTGTTATGCACAAACCCAACCCTACATATTTTCCAATTTTCATCCCTAGTCCATATTCGCCCATTTCAATACAAGTTGTACCTGAGTCCAAATTCGCATATTTTCCAATGTATGCCTGAAATTCATATTCACATACGCACCAATTTATGTCCTAAATCAGTACTTACACATGTCCCAATTTATGCTCATATTATATTTTCCAATAGATAACTAAATTCATATTATCCAACAAGACATATGCCCCCATACCCGTATTCGTATATTTCCAAATTTATGCCCAAATTAAGATCCATATTTTCCAATATCAGTTATGCCCCAAATTATGTCTTTCCCCATTATTCCCAATTTTGCACATTCGCATTTTTCAGCGTTAGGCCTAGGCTCGAAGGTAGCCTGACTATATAAAAATAAAAAGGGAAAAGAGGGAGAGAAGAGAATCGAGAATAGGCATAATAACGAATCAATAATAAACTAATAGAAATAGGCATAAACTGAATATGCATATTTTGACAAGATTTAACATGGAGGCAATATGAACATATAAAAGCAGATCTGATAGTTATGTCATAATAGAACTGATTAAACACCGATTCAAGATCCAATTTTTTGCATACGTATCAAGATTACTATTTAAATATTTAGATATAAAAATAACATGAACTCACAGTGAATAGATCTAAGGAAAAAGGATCCAAATTACTGCGAAGAACATGTTGAATAAGTTGTTGTAGCCATTGCTGAATTTGTTGTAGCAATCTTCGAATATGTATAATCTTCTTTGAATTCATTTAAAAGAAGAATGGCCATTTTAATTTTACGTGCAGTAGAGCTTCGCCGTCAGCATTAATTTTAGATGAATAAAACCTAGGTCTAGGATCCTTTATATAGCCTAGGGTTCAATGAATCTTGCTCAGAAAGGTGTCCAGATACAAAACGAAGTGTTTTTCCCAAATCTGTCTGGGGTGGGTCGACCCCCCTTTGAGTGGGTCGACCTATAGTCGACCCCCCTTTGGGTAGGTCGACCTATGGGTCAAACCCCCTTTGAGTGGGAAGACCCACCAGGGCGTGAAATCTACCGCCTTCCCAAATTTCGAGTTTTGAACCGAATTACGAATTTCTGGACCCATTTTTGAATTTCTGAACCTACTATATATATATTTCTTGTGCGTATACAAACTTCAAACCTTAATAACTTCTTCATATTGTGTCCGATTTACGCAAACCAGGTGTCTATTTTGACCAAATTTTCGAGAAAGAAGCAATGGCGCAGTCCGTTTTACTTAATTTTGAATATTAGATTAAGTTTTCCTTAATTAGTTATTAACAGTGTATTTCATGCTAATTATTCTTTAATTCGTCATCTTTAGTGTCATTAAAATTCCGGGGAGTTACATTCTCCGCTACTCAAAGGATTTCGTCCCCGAAATCTCTAAGTTAAGAAGAACGTATATCCTAACATCCAAAAGTCATACATCCATCTAGCAATCACAGGCATCCATTGTCCTTAAGGAATTTCTAATGCTTTTATGAACAAACGCAATAGTGTGTATATATGTCTGTAAACTAATGCGAAAGATCAGGCGGTCTACTAATTCAGTTGACCTCCTTAATGCAATGTATGTTTGTGCCATGCAACCAAAATGTATGCAAATCATCCTAATCCATTTAAGTTCTATATGTGTGCACAATCATCAATCCAACTGCAACATCAATGTAATGATAATCCATAAAAATTTAAAAATGTACACACATCAATATGTAATATGTAAGTGATTGAGCTGATCTAGTGCCTATTGTGAGTGTATATGCATCCACGAGCAATCACTAGCAACCACTTGCACCCATCAAACATAACATGTCTCAAACATATGTTTACATTCATTAGTTTTCTGCCGAAAGACTCGATCGATGGGAGATATTCAAACGATAGATACAAGTATAAATTCGTAGCTTGGGAAAAGAAGTTAAGAATATATTCTCAAAAAGGAAAGAATATGCTGTGCGAATATTGTCTTCAACCTCCCAAGTAGCGTTCTTGCGACCTTTTCCCCATTGCACTCTTACTAGCTTCGCTTCTTTTTTGCACAATTTCTTTAACGATACGGATCTCGCCCGGACCTAATCGACCGCAAAATCGACCAAGACCGTTCAAATCCCGCATACGTTAACTTTGGGAATACAACACATCAGAACAAATAACAAAAGACTTTTATAAACATTATAATAATGTTACATCAGATTACAGAATATCAGAGTACATTGGACAAATAATACAGCAGAAGATTAAATTACAACAAAATTAATACAATGCAGCGGAAGACTATCAATGCTCTAGACACAACTTTAAGTTTCGATCCAGAATCCTGTTCAATATATCTGCAAAATAAGATACTCGACTGCCCATGTGGAAAAGAGGGCACCAGAGTTTGCAAAGTGAAACAAACTACGGGTCAGTCATGGGACTATATGAGAAATCTTTACTTAACCTATTTAATAATAAGGCTAATCACAGGACCACGCCGCTAATGCGGAACGGGTTTTACTCCATTGGATTGCCAGTGCAAGAAATAAAGTAAATCGTTAGACAACGCAACGCTTTTTAGAAAAATGAAACCATTATAAGACTCAAGTCCCATCACACAATGTAACGCAAACCGGAGGATAGAGTTTTGCCTTATAATGGTCAAAAATGCTTGATATGATAAAACGGATTTGATATTATGTATCAATCATAGACGGCATAGCTACCATATACTATGTTGCCATACTAGTTATACAATCAAAACCATATGATGTCGTATTGGAAGTTGGATTTCCATCATGAACCAAGGCAGAAGATAGTCCTTACCGAATTCGAGACAAACTGGCCTACCATATCTCAAGATACAGCCGCAACTGCACCTTGGATCTTTAGGTCCAGTCCACAAATATGTTAGTGGATTAGTTATGCCTGAACAATATGTTTCCCCTCCCTATAGGGCGTAAATAGAGCCATTAGGGACTCAAATAACTGAGGCGCCTCATTCTATCATCCACATAAGTAAAAATGCCCGGGCGTGTGAAATCCTGAAACCCCTTCTAGCTAGAAAGAAACGTACGTCCTCCCTGCAGTCCTTACTCTCGATTCTGGTTCATACTGTGGGGTGAGGCTCGCGAAGTATCGCTACACAAAGCTATGCTAAATAAAGCTGTGCTTTGATCATCAACCACCAGACTCTGCCTTTCAAAAAAATCCTTGATCATATGCAATTTAGCATGCCACATTGTCAATCCATACCATACCCATGATTTCTGCCAATATATAACCTTTAAGCTCGTACGTCTCAAAGAAAGGTGTAACACCCCGAATTTTCTAAGAATATTAAAATTAACAAATTCAAGAACACTTAATTTTTAGAAGAAGAATTAAGTGAAATGGGTTGCGCTATTACATTCGTCTCAAAATTTTGGTCAAGATAGACATTTGGTTTGCATAAAACGGATACCTTGTGAAGAAGTTATTAAGCCTTGAAGTTTGTATGGATATGAGAAAAATATATATATAGATATATATAAAAATTAAATAAATAAATATGCAAAAAAATTCAAAACAGCGAATCGGGAGGGGGAATAACAGAACCGGCCCATTTTTGAGGTCGACCTGAGCTCTGCTGGGTGGACTAGGGGTTGATTCAGGGTGTTTGGCTGTCAACCCGTGGGCCGATTCGCTCTAAGGAAGATATGGCATCTGATTGGTTTTGATGGACTCCTTGCTGAGTCATTAGGGTTGATGTGGCTGTTCTATCTTGTTTGAGTGGCTTTGATTTGCTCTAGGTTAATCTGACGGTTCCTATTAAAGCAAACTTCTATATAAGCAACCTAATACCTCAACACTAAATCATATTAAAATCAAACCAAGAGCCGTCATGCTGCCGTTGGACAACCTCGAGTAGCCGCTGTTCAACTTGAAGCAAATTAAAAGAGACAAACCAAATCAAATCAAAATAAAACTAAAACAACGATTGTCTACATCAAAGGCGAGCATTTCAACTTCAGAATACAGATTCCAGAAATCAAGATTGTCTTTTGTAAGTGTAGTTATCTTTTAGATGTAAATAAATTTAAGACGTGATTTGATATAAAGTGAAAAATATAATTATACCATGTTGTATAATATTGACGATGCTAATTCATGTTTGTTTCTTGTGATGATTTTATCATGAATTGTCTTGGAATGTTTGTGGCTTATTGGACTTGGTGTTGGATCTATTAAAGATTGAGAATGAAACTGTCAATATCTTAAGCAAGTTATATGTTTCATGTTAAGATTTACATATATATGTTTATATGATTAATGCAAGTTGTATGTACTATGTTAGATCTAAGTCAAGATCTACATATATATATTCATATGATTTATGTTAGATTCATATGCCTATATATGTTCATATGCAAGTTACAAGTTTTATGTTGGATCCATGTCAAGATCTATCTAGGTTCATATGATTAATGCAAGTTATATGTTTTATGATAGATCCAAGTCACGATCTAATTATACATATGTTCATATGCAAGTTACATGTTAGATCCAAAACTAGATCTATATTTATATACATGTTTGTAAAGTGGACTTATGCAAGTTCACCTTGTTAGATCTAGTACACACTTATATGTTAATGTTAAAATTATACATGCCTTGGGATTGGACATGTCATGATTATGTCATATGCTAGTTTATAATTGAGGTTATGTTCACACATGCCTAGTTCTACATATTAACATGTTTTAGGCTTATGATTATCTAAGTCTAAATTATATGCAAGTTCATGTGGAATGTTAAATTATATGAATAAAGTTTTATGCAAAATTTACATGTTTGGTTGAATCTATATTATGCACGTTCCCTTCTTTACCTCTTGTTTATAAATTGGGCTAATATGCGGGCCCAATGACTTTATGCGATTAATACGAACGAACAAACGGGGTAACGTTGGGATAGTTATTAAATCAAAACATGTTAATAATGTAGGTGGGCCCAAAACCATGTAAATGGTTAAGGCCATGAATGGTATAATTTGTACCATTAGTCTTGAACATAATTAAAATATGTGACATGAAACACATGTAGAAAATTTACATATATAAAATGTAAAAGATGAATATGCCTAACCCGAGGTTAGACTGAGTTGTGGTGTAAACCTGCCCGGAACCGACCGGCACATCCAGTAACCACAACAATACCTGTCTAATGTGAGAGGTTAGTGCATCAAGCCCAGAAAGACCAGAGGTTAGACTGGTTGTGGTGTAAAACTGCCCGGAACCGACCGGCACATCGAGTAACCACAACAATACCTGTCTAATGTGAGTGGTTGGTGCTTTAATTAATTAATTAAAGCTCATGAACAATCAAGCTAGAAATGGTGAGGTTAAGTAATTAAGGGACCCTTAGCCAACTTAACACGTTAACAAGACAAGATTGGTGGGGTTATGTAATTGAGGAAACACTTAACCAACTTAACATGTTAACTAGACAAGATTGATAGGGGTTAAGTCAAACCAAGGACACTTAACCAATTTAGCATGTTGACTAGAAAAACCCTAGTAACGGGGATCCGTTTCAGCAGTAACCCACATGGATGTATCAAGGTACCCTGAACTAGGCAGGGTGGGGCACGATTACTGGGCTGAATATAAGTGGTCAAAAGGGCGGCGGTTAGGTGCGTCAGTGTAGGTTCCGACGGAGTACAGGCGTGCACGGGCTCCGGAGTGGAAAAAGCAGGCACTGGGCACCAGGCGTACACTTGTGCATCTTTGAATCGTGTCAAGGTTGCCATTATAGGACTTGATACACCCTATACTGGAACCAACACAAGTACTTAAAAATCACGTGGGGCCGCATGACACCAGGAATACATGAATGCGAGTAGGAGCCAATCAATACATGAATGGGATCACTTAATCATGAACATACATTGCTAGTTAAACAGCTCTTAGTGGGTGCAGAGAAGTAAATGTGGGTGCGATAGCCAAATCTAGTTAAATCTTACTTTACCTCGTTTTAGGAGTTAGGACTACCCTATCCTTGTGGTATCATTCTAAGTTCAGTTTATTCATGTCATAGTCTTTTACTTGTTTACATGCTATTAAATAACTGGGTTTACCATGTCTGACCCATTTTCCTTTCGCTTCTTTTCTTCCGTCCCCCCCCCCCCACCCAGGTCCGTAGGGAGGAAACACTTCTGCTTAGTCCAGGTTAGCCAAATCTTGAAGACCGTAGATGTAAGGCTTGGACTTTTCTTTTTGAGTTATGGCTATGGTCAAGCACTTATTGGGGATTTATGTCATTTTATTTTTAGTATTGCTTCTTTATGTTTTCAAGACAGATGAAAAGTTGTAACAATGTGGAAGATTGAAACAGTTGTTGAATTGTTGTGTTGAACAAGTATTTATGAAATAATATTGATCTTTTACCGCTGCATAATTTTCTATCTTGTAATTTATTAGTATCTTATACCTTAAAACGCTCCAACGAAGTTAAGTCATTCCCTTTTAGAGTGACCTTAACGGAGGTGGGGTGTTACACTTGGTATCAGAGCTAAAGGTTACCAGATCGGATAAAATTTTTGAAACTATTTTTCAAAAAGAAGTCATAAAGAAGCATTTTCAAGAAAAAGTGTTAATTTAAAAAGGCATAATCCCTAAATCCATATGCACTATCTTTCTATCCTTCGTTTTGAATCTTTCCTTTTTGTTTCAGCATGTCTGCGGACCTTAACCTTCCAAAGGGTGTACCGATACCTGGCTGGTTCAGGAGATACCTTGAAGCTAGGGCCAATGACGCGGGCCCAGCACACATTCCTCCTCCCCTAGCTGCTGCTCCTCCTCCTCCTACTCCAAGAGGAAATGCTTTCCCAAAGATCTGTAAAGACTTTAGATCCATGGGTGGAAAAGACTTTAAGGGGAGCGAATCATTCGTGGAAGCCAGAAACTGGCTCAAGGAGACTGAGGACTTATTCGTTATCTTTGAAGTAGATGAGAGGCAGAAACTACAGTTGGTGGTGTGGTTGCTCAAAGACGAGGCCTCCTTCTGGTGGGAAGTCACTAATGCTGAAAGACCGATAGAGACTTGGGTGAACTTCAAGGCGAGATTTGAATTGAAGTTCCTCTCACAAGCTGAGCAGAGTCTGCAAATGGAGAAGTTCCTATCACTTAAACATGGCAGCTTGTCGGTCAAAGAATACGTCAATAAATTCAACCAGCTTGCTCGATTTGGACTGGAGTTAGTAAACACTCCACAGAAGAAGGCTCTCCGCTTTGCCAAAGGACTGAATGAGCCACTGCAAGGTTTGGCAATGTCCCATTACCTATGGGAGCGACTTACGAGAGACTGGTGGACATGGCTCTGTTGCATGAGGAGAACAAAGATGGCAAGAAGGAAGTGGAGAAGGAAGAGCCTCAAAACAAGAAAGAAGATGGATCTCAGAATAAGAAGACGGACCCCAAGAAAGGCGGGAAGGATAATAAATCCCATAAGAAGATGAAGTGCAATTTTTGTGGGATACCTGGACACTTGGCTAGGGACTGTAGAAAGAAAAAGAGGAAATTGGGCGCTTGTTTACAGTGCGGGGATACTGGACACTCGTATAAGGACTGCCCAAAAAGGAAAGGGCAGGGATAGAGGACTGGATCATCTTCTGGAGGGCAGGTTCATGCTCTCGTTGCACCTCTGCAGGAACGAGGTAGACATATTTCTATTGAGAGTTTAATTTATGTGTTTGATAATCCTGTTCGTACTCTCTTTGATTCTGGCGCATCGCACTCTTTTATATCTACTACTTTAGTTGAATCTCTGCACCTAGACACCCATATAGTAGAGGATCCCTTGGTTGTTTCAAATCCAAATGGGGCTCAGTTTATTTGTCAATGATTTGTTCGGATTTGGAAATCTCTATTTTAAGCGTTGGGTTTAAATGTAATGCTTATGTTTTCGGCTTCACGGGCTATGGGCTGATTCTAGGCATGGAATGGCTATCCAGTAATGGTGCCGTCCTCGATTGTGAAAAGAGAGTGGTTAGACTCATGACTCGCCTCGGTAACACTCTCGAAATCTCTTGTAATCCCATGAATTCTGTTATGCTAAGTTATCTAGAATCTCTTGATGCATCTGTTGAGAATTTGCAGTCTGTTAGAGTGGTCCGTGAATACTCGGATGTGTTTGAAGAGGTAAAAGGCTTACCTCCGAAGTGGGAGATAGACTTCCGCATATACCTCATCGACAATGCAAAACTCGTTGCTTTACCCGTTAGACAAATGGCTCCAAGGGAGAGAAAAGAATTCAGCTAGCAAGTTAAAGAGCTGCTTGAAAAGGGGTTCATAAGACGGAATATTTCTGAATGGGTGCTCCAGTAGTGTTCGTGACCAAAGCCGATGGTTCACTCCGCCTATGCGTGGATTATAGGGAGTTGAACAAGATAACCAAGAAGAATAGGCACCCATTCCCAAGAATTGACGATCTGTTTGATCAACTCGTAGGTGCATCCGTTTTCTCCCAACTAGATCTGCCTACCGTGTTTCATCAGCTAAGAGTGGCTGAGTATAGCATTGACAAGACCGCATTTAGGACCCCGGATGGTTTCTTCGAGTGGCTTGTCATGCCTTTCGGCTTGACAAACGCACCTGCCTATTTTGTGGACTTGATGAGCATGGTGTTCCGGGAATTCCTCAATAAGTTTGTGGTGGTCTTCGTGGACGATATTTTGATCTTCTCGAAGAGTGAGGAAGAGCATGTTCAGCACTTAAGGGAAGTCATGGATACTCTCCGTGCACATCAGTTGAAAGCCAAATTCTCTAAATGCCATTTCTGGAGAGAAGAAGTTAGATTCCTTTGACATGTGGTATCCAAAGAGGGGTTAGCCGTGGACCCCGCAAAAGTGGTTGATGTGCAAGATTGGAAGATTCCACGAAACGCAACTGAAGTCCGAAACTTTCTCGGGCTAGCAGGCTTTTACCGGAAGTTCATCAAAGACTTTGCGAAAATTTCAGCTCCACTTACAAGGTTGACGAAGAAGAACCTAGTTTTCGCTTGGGATTTGGATTGAGATATTGCTTTCCAACGCTTGAAAAGGGCTCAAACAACAGCCCTAGTTCTGATATTGCCTGATGGGAGCAAGATGTTTACCGTATACACAGATGCATGTGGTACAGGATTAGGCGCTGTCTTGATGCAAGAAGGGAAGGTTGTAGCTTATTGTGGAAGGCAGTTGAAATGTACATGAGAAAAACTACCCAACCCACGACCTAGAATTGGCGGCCATCGTTTTCGCTCTTAAGTCTTGGTGCCATTATCTCCTAGTTGAGAAGTTTGAATTGTTTACTAACCATAAATCATTGAAGTACCTTTTCTCGTAGAAAGATCTCAACTTGGGGCAGCAAAGATGGATTGAGATTCTTGCCTCATATGATTTTGAGTTTTCCTATACTCCTGGCAAGGGCCATGTGGTAGCAGACGCTCTGAGTAGAAAGAAGCTGACCTTAAGCCCTCTCTTTGTAGAATGGCAAAGCTTGGAGTACATAGCCAACTTTGACTTTAGACCCTCCTCTGAATTTGTACCTGGCTTGTTAGCAACACTGGAAGTGCGTCCTACACTTTTTGACTCAATAGGAACCGCACAACGTGAAGACCCTCAGCTAGTAGATGTGATAGATAAGCTGATTAGAGGCGAGACTTCGAGTCACCTCAATAGATACTCCATCGATGATAAGGGATTGTTGAGATGGGATGGAAGGCTATGCGTCCCACAAGTAAGAGATTTAGTGAAAACGGTTCTAGAAGAAGCACACCGTTCAAAGCTGACCATACACCCAGGCGGAGACAAAATGTATAAAGACATCAAAAGAGTTTTCTTTTGGAATGGCATGAAGAGGGACGTAGCTGAATTCGTTTCTAAGTGCATGATATGACAGCAGGTCAAGGCGGAGCAGAAGAAGCCTGGTGGTTTGCTTCATCCTCTAGAGGTCCCATAATGGAAATGAGATAGCATTTCGATGGACTTTATTGATGGGTTGCCTAGGTCAAGAAGGGGCAATACCAGTATTCGGGTAATAGTGGACCGGCTCACAAAAAGCGCTCACTTTATACCTGTCAAAAGTAGAAGGACTGCCTCATCTCTAGCATCTCTATATCTTAAAGAGATAGTTCGACTGCATGGGATACCTTCCAGCATAGTAAGAGATAGAGGCCCTATCTTTACAAGCGAGTTCTGGAAGAGTTTGCAAGAGGTTGTAGGCACATAACTATGTTTAAGCACGGCCTACCATCCCCAAACCGATGGACAGACGGAGAGGGTGAATAGAGTCTTAGAAGACCTCTTGAGATTGTGTGTTCTTGACTTTGGAGGGACATGGGAAGATAATCTTCCTCTGGTGGAGTTCGGCTACAACAATAGCTACCAAGCTATAATAGGCATGGCACCCTTCGAAGCCTTATACAGGAGACCGTGTCGATCACCAACCTGTTTGTGGGAATCCACAGATAAGCTTATACTTGGGCCAAACATGATTAGGGAAACCTCAGAAAAGGTGGACCTAATAAGAAGACGAATGAAGACTGCTCAAGATAGACAGAAGTCTTATGCAAATAAAAGAAGGACCTACCTTGAGTTTGTGGTTGGAGACAAAGTGTTCCTTAAAGTATCTCCTTTGAGGAATGTTGTTCGCTTTGGATCCAAAGGGAAATTGGAACCTAGATTCATAGGACCATTTCCTGTCATTGAAAGAATTGGGACGATGGCCTACAAATTAGAGCTACCTGAATAGTTGGCTGTAGTTCACAATGTCTTTCATGTTTCTCACCTACGGAAGTGCTTACGTGAGTCTGCGGAAGTGGTGGAACCAAAGATACTAAAAGAGGTAGAAGTGGAACGAGAAGCAACAGTGAGAAGAATCCCAACTCGTATCTTAGGAACGGAAGTCAAAAAGCTACGCAACCGTGAAGTCAAGCTTGTTAAAGTACAATCGAGTGACAATGAATACGATGCGACTTGGGAGACCGAAAGCAAGATACACGCAGCCTACCCTTATCTTTTTGAGGGTACATCTTTGATCTCCCCTTTATCATAAGTATATTTATGCTTAGTTATCTTCTCGGTCCTATTTCTTGATCCTTAGTAGAAATCAATGGATATAAACATGTATTTGAAACATGTTATGGTTGATGGTTGCAAAGTGGTTGCAAGTGGTTGCTAGTGATTGCTCATGGATGCATATGCACATACACATTAGGTTCTAGATCGGCTCAATCACTTTCATATTGCATTTGCATATGAACGAATGAAATTGTATGTGGATTGAAACTTGATGTGTTATCATATGGACGTTGAATTTGTATGAATGATTGTGCACTCATGTAGAATTATGAATAGGAAAAATTGCATACATAATGGACTCATGGCACTCTCATAATTCGCATTAAGGAGGTCAACTGGATCAGTAGACCGCCTGATTTTGCACTAGATAAGAGACATATACACACACTCTGCATATGTTCATATGGCATTAGAAGTCATTTAAGGACAATGGATGCTTGTGGATGATGGATGAGTAGATGGATGATTGGATGTTAAGATGCATTCTTCTTAACTTGAAGGTTTCGGGGACGAAATCTTTTAAGGAGGGGAGAATGTAACACCCCGAATTTTCTGAGAATATTAAAATTAACAAATTGAAGAACACTTAATTTTTAGAAGAAGAATTAAGTGAAATGGGTTGCGCTATTACGTTCATCTCAAAATTTTGGTCAAGATAGACATTTGGTTTACATAAAACGGATACCTTATGAAGAAGTTATTAAGCCTTGAAGTTTGTATGCATATGAGAAATATATATATAGATATATATATAAATTAAATAAATAAATATGCAAAAAAGTTCAAAACAGCGAATCGGGAGGGGGAATAACCGAACCGACCCATTTTTGAGGTCGACCCAAGCCTCGTTGGGTTGACTAAGGGTTGATTCAGGGTGTTTGGCTGTGAACCCATGGGCCGATTCGCTCTAAGGTAGATGTGGCATCTGATTGGTTCTGATGGACTCTTTGCTGAGTCATTAGGGTTGATATGGCTATTCTATCTTGTCTGAATGGCTTTGATTTGCTCTAAGTTAATCTGACGGTTCCTATTAAATTAAACTTCTATATAAGCAACCTAATATCTCAACCCTAAATCATATTAAAAATCAAACCAAGATCAGTCATGCTGCCGTTGGACAACCTCGAGTAGCCGCCATTCAACTTGAAGCAAATTAAAAGAGACAAACCAAATCAAATCAAAATTAAACTAAAACAATGATTGTCTACATCAAAGGCGAGCATTTCAACTTCAGAATACAGATTCTAGAAATCAAGATTGTTTTTTGTAAGAGTAGTTATCTTTTAGATGTAAAGAAATTTAAGAACTGATTTGATATAAAGTGAAAAATAGAATTATACCATGTTGTATAATATTGACGATGCTAATTCATGTTTGTTTCTTGTGATGATTTTATAATGAATTGTCTTGGAATGTTTGTGGCTTATTGGACTTGGTGTTGGATCTATTAAAGATTGAGAATGAAACTATCAATATCATATGCAAGTTATATGTATCATGTTAAGATCTACATATATATGTTTACATGATTAATGCAAGTTGTATGTATTATGTTAGATCCAAGTCAAGATCTAAATATATATATTCATATGCTTTATGTTAGATCCATATGCCTATATATGTTCATATGTTCATATGCAAGTTACAAGTTTTATGTTGGATCCATGTCAAGATCTATCTCGGTTCATATGATTAATGCAAGTTATATGTTTTATGATAGATCCAAGTCATGATCTAATTATACATATGTTCATATGCAAGTTACATGTTAGATCCAAAACTAGATCTATATTTATATGCATGTTTGTAAAGTGGACTTATGCAAGTTCACCTTGTAAGATCTAGTTCACACCTATATGTTAATGTTAAAATTATACATGCCTTGGGATTGGACATGTCATGATTATGTCATATGATAGTTTATAATTGAGGTTATGTTCACACATGCCTAGATCTACATATTAACATGTTTTAGGCTTATGATTATCTAAGTCTAAATTATATGCAAGTTTATGTGACATGTTAAATTATATGAATAAAGTTTTATGCAAAATTTACATGTTTGGTTGAATCTATATTATGCTTGTTCCCTTCTTTACATCTTGTCTATAAATTGGGCTAATATGTGGGCCCATTGACTTTATGTGATTAATACGGACGAACAAACAGGGGTACGTTGGGATAGTTATTAAATAAAAATATGTTAATAATGTAGGTGGGCCCAAAACCATGTAAATGGTTAAGGCCATGAATGGTATAATTTGTACCATTAGTCTTGAACATAATTAAAATATGTGACATGAAACACTTGTAGAAAATTCACATATATAAAATGTAAAAGATGAATATGCCTAACCCGAGGTTAGACTAAGTTGTGGTGTAAATCTGCCCGGAACCGACCGGCACATCCAGTAACCACAACAATACCTGTCTAATGTGAGAGGTTAGTGCATCAAGCCCAGCAAGACCCGAGGTTAGACTGAGTTGTGTTGTAAAACTGCCCGGAACCAACCGGCACATCCAGTAACTACAACAATACCTATCTAATGTTAGTGGTTGGTGCTTTAATTAATTAATTAATTAAAGTTCATGAACAATCAAGCTAGAAATGGTGAGGTTAAGTAATTAAGGGAACACTTAACCAACTTAACATGTTAACAAGACAAGATTGGTGGGGTTAAGTAATTGAGGAAACACTTAACCAACTTAACATGTTAACTAGTCAGGATTGATAGGGCTTAAGTCAAACAAAGGACACTTAACCAATTTAGCATGTTGACTAGAAAAACCCTAGTAACGGGGACCCTTTCAGCAGTAACCCACATAGATGTATCAAGGTACCCTGAACTAGGCAGGGTGGGGCACGATTACTGGGCTGAATATAAGCGGTCAAAAGGGCGGCGGTTAGGTGCGTCAGTGTAGGTTCCGACGGAGTACAGGCATGCACGGGCTGCGGAGTGGAAAAAGCAGGCACTGGGCACCAGGGGTACACTTATGCATCTTTGAATCGTGTCAGGGTTGCCATTATTGGACTTGATACACCCTATACTGGAACCAGCACAAGTACTTAAAAATCACGTGGGGCCGCATGACACCAGGAATACATGAATGCGAGTAGGAGCCAATCAATACATGAATGGGATCACTTTATCATGAACATACATTGCTAGTTAAACAGCTCTTAGTGGGTGCAGAGAAGTAAATCTGGGTGCGATAGCCAAATCTAGTTAAATCGTACTTTAGCTCGTTTTAGGACTACCTTATCCTTGTGGTATCATTCTAAGTTCAGTTTATTCATGTCATAGTCTTTTACTTGTTTACATGCTATTAAATAACTGGGTTTACCAGACTTATGTCTGATCCATTTTCCTTTCGCTTCTTTTCTTCCGTTCCCCCTCCCCCCAGGTCCTCAGGGAGGAAACACTTCTGCTTAGCCCAGGTTAGCCAAAGCTTGAAGACCGTAGATGTAAGGCTTGGACTTTCCTTTTTGAGCTATGGCTATGGTCAAGCACTTATTGGGGATTTATTATATTTTATTTTCAGTATTTCTTCTTTATGTTTTCAAGACAGATGAAAAGTTGTAATAATTTGGAAGGTTGAAACAGTTGTTGAGTTGTTGTGTTGAACAAGTATTTAGGAATTAATATTGATCTTTTTCCGCTGCATAATTTTTTGTCTTGTAATTTATTAGTATCTTGTACCTTAAAACGCTCCACCGAAGTTAAGGCATTCCCTTTGAGAGTGACCTTAACGGAGGTGGGGTGTTACAAAGGGTATTATGCAAGAGAATAAATTCTCTGCCACCAACATATATATATTTAGCAGAGATCAAAGAATACAACATAAAGGATTACAACGTGACACATACCATCCATTTACAAGTTCGTTCTGGGTTTGAACGAAACCGGAGACACCTTATTCCTCGTCCCATATGTCCAATACAGGAGAAAGGTGCTCGCATATCCAATCGATCTTCAAGTACGTTTGGATGATTACCACTTGTTACCTTGTCTTGGGATGCCTCCCAATCAAGACATCAGTAATCACCCAAATGATGTGAAGATCTCCGGTCTTTAACCACCGTCTTCATCTTCGACTTTTAATCGTCGTAGTAATTATTCAGAATGGGTTAAACCTGGTCTTTCCGAATAACTCACGTATTTTATAATCAGTAATAAAATACTATAAAAGCACATCATACGCCTCATTCCAATTCAGAATATTCTTTTAAATAAATATTCACATTATTAGGGAAAGGTTCCCATCAATTTTATCAAAGATAAATTCTTTAAATTTATTCTTTAATTTTCTTTTTAAAGATTCATTAAAACTCCAATTTGGTTTTAATATCAAAAATCATTATTTTATGATTATTCAACTTTAAGAAATTAATCTTGTCTTTAACTAGGTTAAAGATCAAATGTCATTTAAAAACATTCTTCACGATATACCCCAAAAAATCATATTCCATAAAATATGGAATTTTCACAGAAATCAAATCAATATATAATCGATATAAATTTATGTATCGGGCTAATAATATAAATGGAATAACGCCAAAGCCTTTTAAATTCCATGTATAATAATGGTCTTCTTTTACAAAAGCTCATCTCGATTATTATTAAATCGAATTCAATTCCAATTTAATATATTAAATTGGAAAACATTACTTTGGAGAATTTCCAATTAAATATTAATAAAAGATTTATAATTTCCAAATTATATTTTCACTGTTAATTGAGTTAAAGAACAAATGTCGATAAAAACATAGTTCACAATAAACCCAATTCACATTCCATTTTATTCCAATCATTAAATATAATTGGAAACTCTAATAATCTTAATTAAAAGATCTATACTTTTCATATGGGGTTTAAGCACAATGTTATTTGAAACACCATTCACGACAAACCAAAATCCAATTTGTTTTATTTATTTCCAATTAAATATTAATTGAAAACTCCATTAAATCTTAATTTAAAGATTTATTCTAGTTAATAATTAGTACATTTTGATAAAAAAATATATTTTTATCATTTCAAATATGGAATTATTCATCCAAATTCTTTTCAAATCATTTATTATGATTTTACATAATTTTTCCATATTTTTAATAATTTTATCAAGGCCGTTACAGTCGATTTCCATAAATGGTCATTGAACTGTACTTACAGCGACTTTTCTGAAATTGATTTGGACATAATTCCAAATCCAACCGTTATGTTTCAAAACTCTTATATTCATTGGAAAGCTCCTTTCGATACGAACCCAACTGTTCCGTTTTTAGGAGAATCCGACAGTAGGATCTCTCGTTACATCAATTTGAAGTCAATGGTCGAAATTCGCGAACGGTCGTTGCGCGGCGCGTTCTACTTAGGCCATTATATAAATATATATAATAGATCGTCAATTTCTATTTAAAACGTATTTATAGAATGTTTATAAATTTGTTTTAAAATGTTTTTAACTTCATTTTAAATTTTAATGCAAAATTGAATATCCTATATTTTATCATATTTAAATATTTATAATTTCAAAATATTAGATTTATAGATCACTTCTTCTTATATTCATTATAAAATGAATAAAACCGATCGATTAACCCGTTCGAGTTAAAAGTAGCGTTCCTACAAACACAGCTTCATATTTCAATATTTTTATTCTTCATTGAATATTATTCTAAAATATTCATTATTTTAAAATATTCTTTATTTACAAGATTCTTTACTTTAAAATATTCTTTATATAAAGATGTTCTTTATTTCGAAATATTATTTTATTAAAAATATTCTGAATTGGAATGCGACTCAATCAATTACCATAAAATTCGGTCATATGGATTTCATACATTGCATATGTATATAACAGTAATGATAAATAATCATTAAACAAACTATTCACATCTAGAGTGAAATTGTAACTATGTGAGCATTAAAATAAATAAATAACGCTCATCACAGACTGTCAATCCATCGATTGACATACAACTAAATATTGGGACTAGTGTATGACAGTTATCATCCCAATACCCGTGTGGGGTTTTCAAGCAACAACAGTTCATCTAAATAAATCATTGGTTAATGAATTAACCAATTTTCACTGCTTAAATTATAAATAAATATTTATAATTAAATTTCAACTATCATACTAATATTAACATTATAATGAAAATGTTTTAATCTAGCCCAAATCATATTTTAACTTATTATCAATTTTCTAATAAAATGTCATTTTTATTTCAACATGGCATTTTTAATAAAATGACCTTTTCAATTCTAACATAAATGAAATTTCAATTCTAACATAAATGACATTTCAAATCTAACAAGAATGACATTTTATATTAACATGACAATTTTAATAAATGACATTTTTATTTCTTAGCATGATCCTAAAAAAAATATGTTATTTTCTACTCTAGTGTAACATCTATAACAAAAATATTATTTTTGTTTACACAAAAATATTCTAATTAAAAATGTTATTTTTAACCTAACAATAATCTAATTCAACAAATTGCCATTTTAATTCTGTCAGTTTTAATATAACAAAATTTACACTTTTATATTGTCAATTCTAGTGCAACACAATACTCCATCATATCAACACAGTAGATCAACCAATCTAAATTTCACCCAGAGCATATATTTAATATTATAGTCACAATCAATATATATATATATATATATATTGTGTATATATATAAATTTTTATTTTAAATTTGAAAACGAGAAATCTCACTTTGATTTTCTATCTGAATTTCCCATGTGCTCTGTTTTTATTCCGATCTCTTCCATTGTGTAGATCTGGTCAAGGCGAATCCAACGCAATTGAAATTGTCTGATTCCGTCACTGTTTGACCAAGTTATGAGGTTTTAAATATTAATTACTTTAAGAACTAATAGATAATTAGATTAAATTAATTATTTACTTATGGTTAATTACCCCGTTGTAATCATCTTCCACCCGATAGTATACAGAACCCATCAGCGCCATCGTATCATCACCATCGCATGCCAACCAAAGGGGCCGGACCCCGATCCGTTATCACCACAACGACGCCCCTCCTTTATTGCCCCTTCGCTAGCGCTGGCGCAAAGCTCGGCCTCTTCTTCTTGTCGGAAAACGAATGGAAACGGAGCCCTTTGGGCTTTGATTTCTCCTGATTTTCGCTATGGAACTTCATCATCCCCGTATAGAATTAAGGAGCATGAAATTATCTACCATTTTCGCTTTTGAACTGGGATGAAATTTGATTTGGATTACGAGGTATTGCGGATCGAAATCGGTGCACTTCTGGCCATTGAGGGTTGGTGGCGGCTGAGAACGTGCAAAGGAGATTAGGATTCTTTGATTTAGATAGGGTATTTATAATTGAAATATTATTTAATTCATTCATTTACAAAAAGGCTCGTTACCCTATTCTAGCTCCAATTCCAGCCTAACTGATGTTGTCCCTAGCCAAATACACCTGTTACAGACATAATGGACAAGGTCCCGTCAGCCCGTTTGATTGCCTCAGCCCACTTTTCTTTATTTTAAAATATAAATCATTTATTTATTTAATTTGATCATATATTTAAATTTACCGGGGCCACATACTGACTCTAAAAATTACAGAAAAAATATTTCTATTTTTGTTTTGATGATACAGTCCTAACAAGACTAATTTCGTCGAAATTGGAGACTGTTCGAAAAATGGCCTTTTTAATGTCGACTAAATTTGACTGAAACTGACAAAACACGTTTTCTTTTTCCACGCTCACATATTAATTCCAAAAATTATGAAAATTGGAATCTAGCAATAATTTGACATTCTAAATCCAACAAAAGCGGTTTCATCGAAAACAGAGGTCTTTTGTAAAATGGCTATTAAAATATATATATAAATTGTACAACGACTATTGTAAAAATGGAACTGGGCATAACTTTTGATTCCCGCTATGAAATTTCAATTTTTCGGATTCGGTGGAAAGATATTTTTAAATAGATTTAAATTTTTGGTTTCACTAAAATCCGATTTATTTTGCATCCTGTACAATCAGTCAAAGTTCAAATTGAAATTTTCAAACTACCGCGCTATTTTAAACTCCTTTTATAATTAAAATAAAAAAATTCGTGCTAACTTCGATTTAAAATAAATTTTTCGTCATTATTATTCAAAATAAATTATTTTAAATATTCAAAATCCATTAAAATTGCTAAAATAAAAATTTTAAATTGGTTCAGAATTTGCGGGTTGTTACAATCTCCCCCACTTAAAATCTTTTCGTCCTCGAAAAGGAACGGAGTTTAAAGTTGTTTAACTAACCAACTCAATTTCCATTTATTTTATTGGTTTCAATAATTTTACTAGTTGAACTAATAATCACACAACACAACCATTCATTAATTAGTTGTTTAGATTTTCAAATATATATAACTTTTATATATCCAAAAATCATATTTTCTAAGATCGGATTATATATAATCACAAATATGTTAATTATAAACTTGTTACTCTCAACTCATTCTAGGGCGTTACTAACCCCTTCTCTAACGAGTTTTCCTTATTCTAGGGTACTACTGATCCTATCTCTAATGAGTATTCTTTTATAGGATATTACTAATCCTACCTCTGATGAGTCTTTTGTTCAGTTCTAACGAGTCGTACCCTAAAGATTTGAGCTAACTAGAGCTCTGATACCAACTGTAACGACACGGATTTCACCCAGACTTAATCCATCGCAAAATCGACCAAGACCGTTCAAATCCCGTACTTCTTTTCCCTTCGACATGTACCGTAGTTTTAACATGCCTACGGAACCATGCCGAAATAGGGATACCCTTTCGAGAGGAAACAGTTCCCCTATCAAAAATGAAAAGAAATCAAGCGGAGAATCGAGAAGATATTTATAGCTTTGGGAAATATGCTTTTCAAAAACATCTTTTTATTTTAAAATACTTTGTTTTTTTATACCTTTTTGAAAACCATTTTCAAAATACTTTATCCGATCTTATAACCATATGCTCTGATACCAAATGTGATACCCCACGTCCGTTAATGTCACACGCTAAGGGAATGCATTAAGTTTTGTGAAGCGTTATAGGTAAATAAGAACATCATAGCACAAGACAGACATGCAAAATAGCAACGGAATTAAAAACTTTATCTAAATCAAAACATCATGGTCCCAAATACTGAGTTTACATCATAAGTAACTAATTACTTTAATAATCTGTCTTGCCAAAAATATCAGAGTACAAAAGCATAAAACCATATTTCCCTGTGAAGCCATAAGAGAGTTGACCAGAAGTCAAAGCGATACATCTATATCCAAAAAATCCAAGCTATGCTGAAAGAATCCAAATCAACTCTAAGCACTTCCACCCTGAGAACCTAGGGGAGGGGGTGAAGAGAGAGAAGAGGAAACAAAAAGGGCCAGACATAAAGTCTGGCGAGTCCAGTTACTTTTAAATATAAATAAATAAAAGTATCATAGCAGGTATATATAAAACAGGAAGAACAAGATAACAGTAACAATAATAAGTGTGAACTGAGCAAGATAAGATGAACATGATATATTGCGCTTCTTAAATACATTTCTCTGCACCGCGCAGATACTAGTATATCAGAAGTAGAATGATCCCTACTAATATTGTAACACCCCGTATTTCAGTTAATGCTAAAATTCACTAATTGCAGAATAAATAATCTCAGATGCGAGAACTGGGGGAAACGGGCTGCGTCATTACGTTCGTCTCGGGAAAATACGCAGAATAGAGTCCGAAATTTTGTAAATCGGAGTCCGTATGGCCCAGTTATGGCCCAATGAAGTTGGCAGAAAAATCAAGTTAAAAACAGATTTAGAAATGCAAAACCAGATTTTGAAATTGGAGCCAGCGGGGCCAGGCGGGAAAGTTCCCGCCCTAGCCATGTCGACAGGGCTGTCGACAGGCCTGTCGACTGGGGGGTCGACTTGCCTGTCGACTTGCCTGTCGACACGGCGTGTCGAGCCAGAGGGCCTGGGTGCACCAGGTCTGGTTCTCTGGCTAGGGCTGGGCTGGGTTCTAGAGATTTCCTAAATCTGACGGACCTAATCTAACCTAGGGCTAATCCTATGGTCTAAAACACACCCTAATCCTATAAATACACCCTAATGCAAGCCTAATCCATACTAAAAATAGAAATGATGCCATCATGCCGCCAAAATCAAACCTAAGAGGAGCCTCCACTAATTTATGAAGGAAGTTGCAAGCTAATCAACCTCTAATCATCATCTTCTTCATATTTAGCAACTAGTTCTACTTCATAAGTTTGCTAATCTTGGTTTTGGTGAGTTTCTATCACTTTAACATCAATTGCTAAAGTAAGTAGATTAGGTGTAATGAGACTTATGGTCTTAAATGCGGATTAGTGAGTTTGAATCATTTGTAATGATATGCTACTCTATGTTTTCCTATGTTTATGCATATTTAATAAGTGGGTTTATGCATGTTTAATAAGTTGGTTTATGCATGTTTAACAAGTGGGTTTATGCATATTTAATAAGTGGGTTTATGCATGTTTAATAAGTTGGTTTATGCATGTTTAACAAGTGGGTTTATGCATGTTTAATAAGTGGGTTTATGCAAGTTATGTATATGCTTAAATGCAAGTTTAACATGATATGCAAGTTATGCATGCTTATGCAAGTATGTGAATGCTTATGCAAGAATGTGAATGCTTATGCAAGTTATGTGTATGCTTAAATGCATGTTTAACATGTTATGCAAGTTATGAGAATGCTTATATGCAAGTTCCACATGTTATGCAAGATATGTGTATGATAATATGCAAGTTCATATGCAACATGTTATGCAAGTCATGTGTATGATAATATGCAAGTTTGGGTTAAATGTAGTTGGGTTAATATATGTTCATATATGCAAGTTGACATCCTCTTAACCCATGACAAAGTTATATGCTAAGATTTAGTTAAACCCATGATATTTGTGATGGATCTTCCCTTTATTATGTCATGAAATGAGAACGATTTACGTGGGGAACGATGGGGTTAATAAATATGTTAATAAAAGTATGATTGGGTATGATTAAGCATACCATAAAAATAAATTAACATAAGTGGGAATTTACCTATTGAGTTAGGTCTACCCCATGGGAATTTACCTATTGAGTTAGGTCTACCCATGTTATGAAAAACTTGATATTAATTAGGGATAATTAATATGGGGGTGATTAATTAGGTGTAATTAATCGACTAAGACACGAGGTTGGACTCATTTGTAGTGTAAAACTGCCCGGACCCTACCGGCTTAACCAGTTGCTACAAATGTCAGCCCAATGTGAGAGGTCTTAGCCATAAATTAAATATGTGATTAAAGTAAAGACACGAGGTTAGACTCTGTTATGACGTAAGACTGCCCGGACCCTACCGGCTTAACCAGGCGGTCATAACAACCAGTCTAATGTGGGAGGTCTTTATGGGAGATCACGGTCTTAATTAATTAAGAAACACTTAACCATATTAGCATGTAGTGGGACATGAGGGGTTAAGTGGGTGCCTTGGGTGGCATGTGGAAATCTAGTGGGTGCCTTGGGTGGCAATTGAAATATAATTAAATGACTTAACCAAACTTTAAACATGTAAGTGAACATGATTATTAAAAGGGTTAAGTGGGTTACACTAGATGAATGACAAGCTTAGGTGGGTAGCTTGTAGGGGCCCATTTCAACCAGTAACCCATATGTATCTTATTGGGCTCGACCCATGTCGAGGACGGGACACGCGTACTGGGCTTGACTATAAGAGGCCAAAACGGGTTAGCGGTGGCAACGCAAGTCCAACGGGTTTCATATGCGTGTGTGGACCCGGGCTGGTAGGTAAGACGTTGTTGCATCGTGTAGATATAAGCCGTGCACCGTTAATTATATCGGGTTGCCACTTTGGGGAGTGATACACCCCACTGTAGGGCCGGCACGGGTATCTACGGTAGGGAGCCGATCATTTGGGAGTGGTGGGTACACCTAGTGGAGATAGGGGCAGACGGCACCTATGTAGTCAGCTAGGGGTACACGAAACTACTGGGTAAATTTTCTAAGTCCTTGGGAGGGATCAACCTTTAAGAAGGAATGACTGGTGTGGTGCAGTGTAGTAATTATCCTTGGGTGGGTAAATGCGTCTTTACAGTTATCTTAGTTTATCCTAAGTCTACCAAGCTGCTTGGTGTAGCCATTCATCCCCAGACATTACCGTATGTCAAGTTTATGTCTTCTCTGGTTACTTTAATGATTGTATTGTTAAAGTTATAGGACTCGCTCAGACTTATGTCTGACCCCGTTGTTTTTTTATCTTTTTTCCCAACCCTCAGGTTCTCAGAGTGGGCCCAGCACGAGTGGGCTTTGATCAGGCTGCTTTTATTACTCTCTTGGAGCTTGGACCCTAGATGTAGAGCTCAGCTTACCCTTTTTCTTTTATGGCTATCAGTTCATGTATTGGGATTATGTATTTTTATTTATCATGATGGATATTTGTACTTGACTCCTATTATGGTTTTGTGATGTAACCAGACATGTTTTATTTTCCGCTGCAAGTGAAATGATGTTTTAAATTTTCAAGTATTACTTATATCTGTCTTGCTGTAATTACTCTGTTCTATATTCACTCAAAATACTCCACCGATGTTATGGCATTCCCTTAGAGAGTGACCATAGCGGGCGTGGGGTGTTACATGTGGTATCAGAGCAAAGGTTACCGGAACAGATAAAATTTTTAGAAAACTATTTTTCTAAAAACATTTTTGGAGGAGATATTTTCAAAAACATGTCTTTAAAGAGAAAAGTTTTTGAAAGAAAAGCATAATCCCCAATAGCCATATCTTTATCTTTCGAATTCTCCGTTTGAAATCCTTCCTTTTTCGTTTCAGCATGGCTGAGGATCTTAACTTTCCAGAGGGTGTGACGGTACCAGTATGGTATAGGAGATTGATGGAGGCTAGGGCCACCACTGCGGGTCCAGCAAATGGTCCTCCACCAACCGTAGCACCCGATCTTCCTCCTCCCCCTCCTCCTCGCACGGATACTTTTGCTAAGACTTGCAAGGAATTCAAAGCTATGGGAGGAAAACCTTTTCAAGGATCTGAAACTTTTGTGGAGGCTAGAGATTGGCTTAAGGAGGTAGAAGAATTGATAGATATCTTCGAGATGGAAGAAGGAAAGAAAGTCAAGTTAGCTGCTTGGTTAATGAAGGGAGAGGCCTCATTCTGGTGGGAGGTCACTAATGGAGAACGCCCCGTTGACTCTTGGGCGGATTTTAGGCAAAGATTTGTGGCAAAGTTTCTCTCAAGGGCGGAGGAAAACTTGTATATGGAAAGATTTTTGACTCTAAAGCAAGGAAATCTCTCAGTGAAGGAATATGTCAACAAGTTTAATCAATTGGCAAGGTTTGGCCTAGACATGGTGAATACACCGGAGAAGAAGGCTTTGAGGTTCGTGAAAGGCTTGAATGAACCGATGCATGGGTTGGTTATGACTCATATCCCTATGGGGGCCACCTTTGAGAAGCTAGTTGACATGGCACTCATGCATGAAGAAGAGAAGGGTCCCAATGCTAATAAGGCACCCGAGAAGAAGGGAGATCAAAAGAGACCTCAGCAACAACAGCAAAACAAAGGTGGGAAAGGCAACGGTGGCAAGGGGAAGAAGAAGTGCTTCAATTGTGGGATACCAGGCCACATAAGCAAAGATTGTAGAAAGAAGAAGAAGACTGGTTGCTTTCACTGTGGCGAAGTAGGGCATCTAGTGAAAGACTGTCCTAAGAAGGGGCAAAGGACGGGGTCTACCTCAGGAGGATAGGTGCAAGCTCTTATGGCACCGGGTCAGGCTAGGGGGCAAGTACAGGCTCTCGCGGTTCCACCGATTCAGGAAAGAGGTAGAACTATTTCCGTTGAAAGTCTGGTTTCTCTATTTGAACATCCTTTCCGTACATTGTTTGATTCTGGCGCATCGCATTCGTTTATCTCATCATCATTAGTCGAGTCACTGCACTTAGACACCAGTCTGGTAGATGATCCCTTGGTTGTTTCAAACCCAATTGGGGGCTCCACTTATTTGTCCATGATATGTTTGGGTTTGAAGATTTCTATACTTAGCATTGAGTTTAGATGTGATGCTTTTGTTTTGGGCTTCACGGGCTATGGGTTGATTTTGGGCATGGACTGGTTATCCAGTAATGGTGCCGTTCTTGATTGCGAAAGGAGAGTTGTTAGGCTCATGACCCATTTGGGTAACACTCTCGAGATTTCTTGTAATCCCATGGATTCTGTTATGCTAAGTTATCTTGAATCGCTTGACGCTTCGGTCGAGAGTTTGCAATCTGTTAGAGTGGTCCGGGAATATTCGGATGTGTTTGAGGAGGTGAAGGGCTTACCTCCGAAGCGGGAGATTGACTTCCGAATATATCTGGTGGATAATGCTAAACCTGTATCTTTACCAGTGCGCCACATGGCTCCTCGTGAGAGGAGGGAACTCCATAAGCAAGTAGGGGAGTTGCTTGAGAAGGGGTTCATAAGACGGAGTATATCGGAGTGGGGTGCTCCAGTAGTATTTGCTACGAAGGCGGATGGGTCCCTCAGACTTTGTGTAGACTATAGAGAACTCAACAAGCTCGCAAAGAAGAATAGACACCCATTGCCAAGGATTGATGATCTTTTCGATCAGTTGGTTGGCGCCTCAGTATTTTCTCAGTTGGACTTAGCCACGGGGTTTCATCAGTTGAGGGTGGCTGAGGATAGCATAGACAAGACTGCCTTTAGGACTCCGGATGGTTTCTATGAGTGGCTGGTGATGCCATTTGGGTTGACGAACGCCCCTGCATACTTTGTTGATTTGATGAGTAGGGTGTTCAGGGAGTTCCTTAATAAATTTGTGGTGGTCTTTGTGGATGATATCTTAGTATTTTCTAAGAGTGAAGAAGAGCATGCCCTACATCTTGGGGAGGTGTTGAAGACTCTTCGAGCACATAGCCTTAAGGCGAAATTCTCTAAATGTCACTTCTGGAGGAAGGAAGTGCGGTTCTTGGGGCACGTGGTCTCCAAGGAAGGAATAGCTGTGGATCCCGCAAAGGTAGTATCAATTCAGGATTGGAAGGTTCCGAAGAATGCTACCGAAGTGAGAAGTTTCTTGGGTTTGGCGGGTTACTATAGGAAGTTTATCAAAGACTTCGCGAAGATATCAGCCCCATTAACCCGCTTAACGAAGAAGAATCTTGTTTTCGCATGGGACGTAGATTGTGATGATGCGTTCCGACGGTTAAAGAGAGCTTTAACCACTGCTCCAGTTTTAGTGTTGCCAGATGGGAGCAAGCCATTTGTTGTCTATACCGATGCTTGTGGGACAGGACTAGGCGCAGTCTAAATGCAAGAGGGAAGGGTAATAGCCTATGGTGGAAGGCAGTTGAGAGTGCATGAGAAAAATTACCCTACCCATGATCTAGAGTTAGCTGCTATTGTTTTTGCGCTTAAGATTTGGCGCCATTATCTTCTTGGTGAGAGATTCGAATTGTTCACTGACCACAAATCATTGAAGTACTTGTTTTCTCAGAAGGATTTGAATTTGAGACAGCAAAGGTGGATGGAGTTTTTAGCATCCTATGATTTCGAGATAGCGTATACCCCTGGCAAGGGTAACGTGGTGGCGGACGCCTTAAGCAGAAAGAGGTTGTCCTTGAGTCCATTGTTCGTGGAACAACGAAGCTTGGAATTTATCTCGATGTTTGATTTCAGACCTTCCATTGATTATGTACCCGGTTTGCTAGCATCCTTGGAGGTCAGACCTACTCTTCTGGGGCGGATTGGAGAAGCACAGAGGGACGACCCACAGTTGGTTGAGTTGGTAGAGAAGCTCATAAGGGGGGAGTCGTCCAGCCATTTGAGTAGGTACACCCTAGACGATAGGGGGTGCTTGCGCAGAGACGGTAGACTTTGTGTACCGCAAGACGAGGGTTTGAGGAAGGTTATTCTTGATGATGCACACCGTTCTAGGATGACCATTCATCCCGGTGGGGACAAGATGTACCAAGACATGAAGAGGGTTTTCTTTTGGGCCGGTATGAAGAAAGATGTGGCCGAGTATGTCGCTCGATGCTTGGTGTGCCAACAAGTGAAGGCGGAGCAAAAGAAACCTGGTGGGTTGCTTCACCCATTGGAAGTTCCGCAATGGAAGTGGGATAGCGTCTCGATGGATTTTATTGACGGGTTACCCAGGTCAAGAAAGGGTAATACGGGAATTTGGGCGGTGGTAGACAGACTTACTAAAAGCGCCCATTTCATACCTGTGAAAAGCAAGAGGACTGCTCCATGGCTAGCTTCAGTATATCTTCGAGAGATAGTTCGATTGCATGGGGTACCCTCTAGCATAGTGAGTGATCGAGATCCTATCTTCACTAGCGAGTTCTGGAAAAGTTTGCAAGAAGCAGTGGGAACTCAATTATGTCTAAGCACCGCATATCATCCTCAGACGGACGGCCAGACTGAGAGGGTGAATCGTGTCCTAGAAGACCTTTTGAGGCTTTGTATCTTAGATTTTGGAGGTACATGGGAAGAGCATCTTCCATTGGTGGAGTTCGCATATAATAACAGCTTTCAGTCCAGTATTGGTATGGCTCCTTTCGAAGCTCTTTATGGAAGGCCTTGTCGATCACCTACATGTTGGTGGGAATCTACGGATAAGATCTTGCTTGGGCCTGATATGGTTAGGGAGACTTCTGAGAAGATTGACTTGATTCGAAGAAGGATGAAAGCAGCGCAGGATAGGCAAAAATCTTATGCGGACAAGAGAAGGACGGATCTTGAGTTTGAAGTTGGGGACATGGTCTTTGTCAAGGTGTCTCCGTTACGAAATGTGGTTCGCTTTGGATCTGTTGGGAAGTTAGCACCAAGGTTCGTAGGGACGTTTCCTATTAAGGAAAGGATTGGACGAATGGCATATAGAGTGGAGTTGCCCGACAGACTTAGTGGTGTACATGATGTATTTCATGTGTCACATTTGAGGAAGTGCCTACATGAGACTGCAGAGGTGGTAGAGCCAAGCTTGCTTAGAGAAGTAGAAGTAGAGCGTAATGCAACGATTCGACGAGCTCCTACTCGCATCCTTGGGTCAGAGACTAGGAAGTTGAGAAACAGAGAGGTTCAACTAGTCAAAGTGCAGTGGGGAGAAGATGAGAGCAACGCAACTTGGGAGACGGAAGCAAAGATGCGTTCATTGTACCCATTCCTTTTTGAGGGTATGTCTTTTAATTTCTCCTCTATCATTGTCTAGTACTTATCTTATCTTTAGTATGTCCTCTCATTAGTACTTTTGACCTTTAGATAGGGAAAACCTATGGTTGAAACATGTGTTTGAGACATGTTATGGTTGATGGATGCAAGTGTTTGCTAGTGGTTGCTCGTGGATGCATATATACACACTCTAGGCACTAGATCGGCTCAATCACTTCATATTGCATATTGCATAAATTTGTGTGTAGGAAGCTATATTTATGGATGTCTAATGATTGTGTTATCATATGGATGATGCATTTTGGTGAATGATTGTGCACTCATGTAGATATTGTATGTGTCGATAGGGTTCTTTCGCATACATAATGGATGCATGGCACTATCATGGTTTGCATATGTTCATGCATTAGATAGGGAACATATACACACACTTTCTGCATATGCTCATACATCATTAGAAATTGTTTAAGGACAATGGATGCTCGTGTTTGATGGATTGAGTAGATGGTTGTTTGGATGGTAGGATATGCATTCTCCTTAGCTTAGAGATTTCGGGGATGAAATCCTTTAAGAAGGGGAGAATGTAACACCCCGTATTTCAGTTAATGCTAAAATTCACTAATTGCAGAATAAATAATCTCAGATGCGAGAACTGGGGGAAACGGGCTGCGTCATTACGTTCGTCTCGGGAAAATACGCAGAATAGAGTCCGAAATTTTGTAAATCGGAGTCCGTATGGCCCAGTTATGGCCCAATGAAGTTGGCAGAAAAATCAAGTTAAAAACAGACTTAGAAATGCAAAACCAGATTTTGAAATTGGAGCCAGCGGGTCCAGGCGGGAAAGTTCCCGCCCTAGCCATGTCGACAGGGCTGTCGACAGGCCTGTCGACTGGGGGGTCGACTTGCCTGTCGACTTGCCTGTCGACACGGCGTGTCGAGCCAGAGGGCCTGGGTGCACCAGGTCTGGTTCTCTGGCTAGGGCTGGGCTGGGTTCTAGAGATTTCCTAAATCTGACGGACCTAATCTAACCTAGGGCTAATCCTATGGTCTAAGACACACCCTAATCCTATAAATACACCCTAATGCAAGCCTAATCCATACTAAAAATAGAAATGATGCCATCATGCCGCCAAAATCAAACCTAAGAGGAGCCTCCACTAATTTATGAAGGAAGTTGCAAGCTAATCAACCTCTAATCATCATCTTCTTCATATTTAGCAACTAGTTCTACTTCATAAGTTTGCTAATCTTGGTTTTGGTGAGTTTCTATCACTTTAACATCAATTGCTAAAGTAAGTAGATTAGGTGTAATGAGACTTATGGTCTTAAATGCGGATTAGTGAGTTTGAATCATTTGTAATGATATGCTACTCTATGTTTTCCTATGTTTATGCATATTTAATAAGTGGGTTTATGCATGTTTAATAAGTTGGTTTATGCATGTTTAACAAGTAGGTTTATGCATATTTAATAAGTGGGTTTATGCATGTTTAATAAGTTGGTTTATGCATGTTTAACAAGTGGGTTTATGCATGTTTAATAAGTGGGTTTATGCAAGTTATGTATATGCTTAAATGCAAGTTTAACATGATATGCAAGTTATGCATGCTTATGCAAGTATGTGAATGCTTAAGCAAGAATGTGAATGCTTATGCAAGTTATGTGTATGCTTAAATGCATGTTTAACATGTTATGCAAGTTATGAGAATGCTTATATGCAAGTTCCACATGTTATGCAAGATATGTGTATGATAATATGCAAGTTCATATGCAACATGTTATGCAAGTCATGTGTATGATAATATGCAAGTTTGGGTTAAATGTAGTTGGGTTAATATATGTTCATATATTCAAGTTGACATCCTCTTAACCCATGACAAAGTTATATGCTAAGATTTGGTTAAACCCATGATATTTGTGATGGATCTTCCCTTTATTATGTCATGAAATGAGAACGATTTACGTGGGGAACGATGGGGTTAATAAATATGTTAATAAAAGTGTGATTGGGTATGATTAAGCATACCATAAAAATAAATTACCATAAGTGGGAATTTACCTATTGAGTTAGGTCTACCCCATGGGAATTTACCTATTGAGTTAGGTCTACCCATGTTATGAAAAACTTGATATTAATTAGGGATAATTAATATGGGGGTGATTAATTAGGTGTAATTAATCGACTAAGACACGAGGTTGGACTCATTTGTAGTGTAAAACTGCCCGGACCCTACCGGCTTAACCAGTTGCTACAAATGTCAGCCCAATGTGAGAGGTCTTAGCCATAAATTAAATACGTGATTAAAGTAAAGACACGAGGTTAGACTCTGTTATGACGTAAGACTGCCCGGACCCTACCGGCTTAACCAGGCGGTCATAACAACCAGTCTAATGTGGGAGGTCTTTATGGGAGATCACGGTCTTAATTAATTAAGAAACACTTAACCATATTAGCATGTAGTGGGACATGAGGGGTTAAGTGGGTGCCTTGGGTGGCATGTGGAAATCTAGTGGGTGCCTTGGGTGGCAATTGAAATATAATTAAATGACTTAACCAAACTTTAAACATGTAAGTGAACATGATTATTAAAAGGGTTAAGTGGGTTACACTAGATGAATGACAAGCTTAGGTGGGTAGCTTGTGGGGGCCCATTTCAACCAGTAACCCATATGTATCTTATTGGGCTCGACCCATGTCGAGGACGGGACACGCGTACTGGGCCTGACTATAAGAGGCCAAAACGGGTTAGCGGTGGCAACGCAAGTCCAACGGGTTTCATATGCGTGTGTGGACCCGGGCTGGTAGGTAAGACGTTGTTGCATCGTGTAGATATAAGCCGTGCACCGTTAATTATATCGGGTTGCCACTTTGGGGAGTGATACACCCCACTGTGGGGCCGGCACGGGTATCTACGGTAGGGAGCCGATCATTTGGGAGTGGTGGGTACACCTAGTGGAGATAGGGGCAGACGGCACCTATGTAGTCAGCTAGGGGTACACGAAACTACTGGGTAAATTTTCTAAGTCCTTGGGAGGGATCAACCTTTAAGAAGGAATGACTGGTGTGGTGCAGTGTAGTAATTATCCTTGGGTAGGTAAATGCGTCTTTACAGTTATCTTAGTTTATCCTAAGTCTACCAAGCTGCTTGGTGTAGCCATTCATCCCCAGACATTACCGTATGTCAAGTTTATGTCTTCTCTGGTTACTTTAATGATTGTATTGTTAAAGTTATAGGACTCGCTCAGACTTATGTCTGACCCCGTTGTTTTTTTATCTTTTTTCCCAACCCTCAGGTTCTCAGAGTGGGCCCAGCACGAGTGGGCTTTGATCAGGCTGCTTTTATTACTCTCTTGGAGCTTGGACCCTAGATGTAGAGCTCAGCTTACCCTTTTTCTTTTATGGCTATCAGTTCATGTATTGGGATTATGTATTTTTATTTATCATGATGGATATTTGTACTTGACTCCTATTATGGTTTTGTGATGTAACCAGACATGTTTTATTTTCCGCTGCATGTGAAATGATGTTTTAAATTTTCAAGTATTACTTATATCTGTCTTGCTGTAATTACTCTGTTCTATATTCACTCAAAATACTCCACCGATGTTATGGCATTCCCTTAGAGAGTGACCATAGCGGGCGTGGGGTGTTACAAATACCGTTCGATTACATTTTCTTGATTATTCGGTTACTTGGGTTAATAGCACTTAAGACTTATACGCGCATCGTACCCTTTTACTTTCCCATGGATTCACCTAATACAATATATGTAGCTATCTCTCAATATTGAGATACACCCCATGGCACCCCACTCACACGGTCTCCACCGTAATGAACGCAGTCCCTCATCCTACGCTGGAGTGACGTACGGATCTCTATATAAAATGTTTTGTTCCGCATATATCTATTATTACTATGCTACGTAAGCGTATGGACTGCCACCATCGATCGAATTAGATTCCTTATCGGAATAATGCCCTCTAGTCTACGATACACCACCCCGAGCAGATATGCATGTATCTAGACTGTGCCACGTATGTACTGTAACTGTAGCTCGATGCCTCAATCGCACGTTCTATAATGTGCACCGAGTTCCGCGGTAGGGCGATCTAAGAAACACGAAACTCGGTCGGGATCTTTTCCATATGTGTACATGCCACCTTTAAGTTCCTTCAAATACAGATATTCCTTGGGTTTGTTTTCCATGGTGGCTATGGCCCCACCTCTGCCCCTCCCTCAACCAGTAAAGACTACAATAGCTAAGTGATCGTCCCTAATACAACTAATCATAACATCCATGTGGCGTCTACCCTCAACCCCGTACCTCGATAGTGAAAGGTGAAAGGATATCTTGGGTAGCTCTAGTATTTTCGCATCCCGCCAGCTGTCGATGACGGATATCTAACGGTCTACTATCCTTATTCGTCGTGACCCTCTCTACCTCCCCGTGAGGCAACCATCGAATCACCCTGGTGTCACCTCCTCACATCATTCTGACTCCATAGGTACATCTATAGTCAAGGCCCACCCACATAGTAGTTACACGCAGACCCAACCTTTGCGAGTATAGCCTAAAACACCTGCCACCACACAGAGGACTACTAGGAGCACCTTACGTACTTCAGGAAGTCGCATGCTTCCCCTTCTAATCCTTGGAGCCGTCATAACAATCACATGAAAGTACGCTCCCCTCGTGTCTTATAACACCTAGATGATCTACCCCTTTGGGTTATTTATGCTCAAATGTACGGATTGGTCCAAGCGCTTTTCTTTAATATGTCGTTAGACCCTATGTCTAAATGTTCTTTTATGCGCTTGCCTAACCTCACCAGGTTCCCATTTACGTGGTCATTCCCATTCATGTTCAATCTTATTCAAATTACTAAGTTTCTCTTGCTTATTAATTTCAGTCATATAACTTAATCCATTTGAGTTTATTAATAAGCCCACAACATGTTATTTTCTAGATTGTGGCCCAAGGTCTGTTTTATATACTTGCTTGGTTACATCATTACAATAACATGTTCTCCTTAGTATATCTCAATTCACATGTTTCCTAATTAACATGTCACTTACAACTTATGATTAAATATAACTTATTTATTTTACAAGTTTTCCTCATTCATTCTCATTTAATCATAAATTCAATTTACACTGTCACGACAACTTATCGTTGTTTACTTAGTAGATTATTGCGCATATCTAATTCTATCATTTCTACAAGTTATGCTTACCCTACAAGGGTATCTTTAATTACATAACTTTATTATATTTTCCACCGATTAGGTATACCACTAGGTGTCTTTAATTACGTAATCTTATTGGGTTAAATTTATGAGCCTAAATGTAAATATTACCTGCCCACTCTATTTTACTTAACCCACCCACTACCCATCCAAATTTACTTAACCCTAACTTAAGTTCATAATCATACAATCCTTATAGATTAAATTAGGTTAAGTAGTCCAATTCATTGCCATGTCCAATTATGGTTATAATGGGCTAGACCTCCCACATTAGGCCTACAACGTGTGGATGCTGGATATGCTGGTCGGGTCTGGGCAGTCTTATTCCACAGTTGGGTCTAACCTCGTGTCTTAGCCCGATTCGTATTCGTACACTTTGACCTCTCACATTAGGCTCAACATTAGTGGCTGCTGGATATGATGGTCGGGTCCGGGCAGACTTCCACCACTAATACGACCTAACCTCGTGCCATAAGTGCAATTACAATTCCTAATTGTAATTACCAGACATTCCATTTTTATCCAAATCTACCTATGTCATTATAGGTGATTATTTCTCTTTTTCCTCGTTTTTAATTATATGCCCAATTCACTATTCAAATCATAGACTTTTACGCCCCTTTTTAATTCACCTTTTAATTATGCACCATATGTTCTTTTCCCCAAGTTATAAGTCAAGGCATACATACATACATATAAATATATATATATATAATATATATATATATATGTTATGCACAAACCCAACCCTACATATTTTCCAATTTTCATCCCTAGTCCATATTCGCCCATTTCAATACAAGTTATACGTAAATCCAAATTCACATATTTTCCAATGTATGCCTAAAATTCATATTGACATACGTCCCAATTTATGTCCTAAATCAGTACTTACACATGTCCCAATTTATGCTCAAATTATATTTTCCAACAGATGCCTAAATTCATATTATCCAACAAGACATATGCCCCTAAACCCATATTCATATATTTCCAAATTTATGCCCAAATCCAGATCCATATTTTCCAATATCAATTATGCCCCAAAATATGTCTTTCCCCATTATTCCTAATTTCGCACATTCGCATTTTTCAGCATTAGGCCTAGGCTCGAAGGTAGCCTGGCTATATAAAAATAAAAAGGGAAAAGAGGGAGAGAAGAGAATCGAGAACAGGCATAATAACGAATCAATAATAAACTGGTAGAAATAGGCATGAACCGAATAGGCATATTATGACAAGATTTTACATGGCGGCGGTATGAACATATAAAAGTAGATCTGGTAGATATTTCATTATAAAACTGATTAGGCACTGATTCAAAATCCAATTTTTTACGTACATATCCAGATTACTACTTAAATATTTAGATCTAAAAATAACATGAACTAACAGTGAATAGATCTAAGGAAATGGATCCAAATTACTGCAAAGAACATGTTGAATAAGTTGTTGTAGCCATCACTGAATTTGTTGTAGAAATCTTCGAATATGTATAATCTTCTTTGAATTCATGTAGAAGAAGAAAGGCCATTTTAATTTTCGTTGCAGCAGAGCTTCGCCGTCAGCATTATTATTAGATGAATAAAACCCAGATCTAGGGTCCTTTATATAGCCTACGGTTCAATGAATCTTGCTCAGAAAGGTGTCCAGATACAAAACGAAGTATTTCGCCTAGATCTATCAGGGGTGGATCGACCCTCCTTTGAGTGGGTCGACTTATGGATTGACCCCCCTTTGGGTAGGTCGACCTATGGGTCGACCCTCCTTTGAGTGGAAAGACCCCCCTGGGCGGGAAATCTGCCGCCTTCCCAAATTTTGAACCGAATTTCGAATTTCTTGAACCTTTTTTGAATTTTTGAACCTATTATATATATTCTTCTTATGCATATAAAACTTCAAACCTTAATAACTTCTTCATACAGTGTCCGATTTACACAAACCAGGTGTCTATTTTGACCAGAATTTCGAGACAAACGCAATGGCACAGTCCGTTTTACTTAATTCTAAATATTAAATTAATTCGTTAATTCATTGGTAACAGTGTATTTCACAATAATTATTCTTTAATTCATCATCTTTAGTGTCATTAAAATTCCGGGGTGTTACAACAACTCAAAAGGCCACATTTGGCTTGAGTTTTTGTTTCAAACACTCAAGTGTTTTTATTCAACTCTACATCTTCTGATCATGTAATCAGATGACAATCCATTTTACATGAAATTTCTTCCTTTGGGATAAAACATGATACCGAATCCAACGGAATAAGTTTCATCGAATTATGAGTTCATTTGACTTTACGTTTTATTTTTCAGTATCGTTTCTTCTCAATTTCGACGGGTTGTCACAACATGCATTTAATTCTCAAACGCCCGCTTACTAACTCCAAAAATTACGAAATTTAGAACTCTACCATTTTTCGATGCTACGGATCTGATAAAATTAATTTCGGTTAAATCCGAGGGCGTCTCAATAATGTTCCTTTGTAAACTGCTAAAATCAGCATTAAATCATCGGATTTTCAAATTTGACCGTAAATTCTCACAAAATTAAATTAAAAATAATTTTCAAAATTGGTCACGAAATTATGGGTTGTTACAGTAGTTAAATACATATTTATGTTGATTTGCATTAATAGTATAATTTAATTTAATTGTTAAATTAAATTTTACAATTAGATTAAAATTGAAATTTAATTGCTAGTATAAACCCAACAACTGATAACTAGTTAATTGATCTGAAACTGAATTGTTTGGATGGTTTGATTTTAATGGATGCCTTGGAATGATTTGTTTACGTCGATGTTCAATTGTGTAATTCACCATATTATTCACCTTATATATATATATATATATGTTTGTGTGTGTGTGTATGTGTGTGTGTGTGTGCGTGTGTGCGCGCGCGTGCGTCTGTGTATGTGTGTGTGGCTATTGTTTTTTTTGCTTAATCTCAACCTTTCATCTTTGACGTTACGGGAATCAAATAAACATGGGATTAACCATTTAAAATTAATTAAGAATATAGATTGAAATGGTAAATACCTATGATCTATGATTTGGATTGAAATTCCTTGAAATACTAAAAATTTAGTCAAAGTATCCATGGCAATAGGATAGAAAATTATATACGGACATCGGTTGGTTAAATAAAATTTGTTTTGAACTTTGAAATTTAAAATATTGTTTTGAAGGAAATATAAATGATGTTTTATAAACTGATTTCATTTGAATTTTGAAATTTAAAAGGAAAATGAAATTATTTATATCGTAAATTAGAGCTAAAATTTTGAAATTGAATATGAATTGTATCCATTGAAATCGATTGTTCAAACATTTAAAATGACTACCAATTTTTAAAATTTACATTAAATTAACTTAATTTAAAGTGGTATTTGAATTGTGAGTTCGAGATTGCTATAAGATGAAATAATTCAAACTGAGAATACTAATTGGAAACCTTAAATATTTGTATCAATTTTTTTGAATTGAAATTATAATGGAAGTTAATTCGAATTGAAATATGGAAATTGAATCAATTTCATTTGAAATTGAAATGTGACTTCAAGTTTATATAAAATTAGGAAGAAACAATTATAATTCAAACATTTTTATTTTAAACCATTATATAAACTGTTTTACTAAATAACTATTTCACTTTACCAACTATTTTATTTTTCAACTATAATATATGTTAACTATTTTTAAAACTACATTAATAAACAACTATTTATTTTGTAAACTACTTTAATACTTAATTATGTACATTTAACAAAATTTGAAAAATCCTATTTTTTTAAATTTAAACTAGTTATATATAAACTTTTTAATATAGAAATTATCTTTTTTCAAACTATTTCAAATATATCTAAGCTATTTTAATATATAAACAGATTCAACTATTTTTAATATTCAAATTATTTTAGGATTGTTAGTTTGGTTTTAAATAGAGATTTCAAATATCAAGGTATATTATATTTTGGATATGAAATGGCTTTAAGCAAAAATATGTATTTTTGATATGTAGTATGTGCCATTTTGAAATGTAAAAGAACTAATCAGAGTGAAATAAGTGCTTGGTTGTTAAAAAGACTAGGATTGGATATTTTCATACTCTGCCACTATGGAAACCACTTTAACAACCGTGCACGTGGTGGAGAATCCTGAACGAAGTAGGATCGCTTGGCGAACGGTTCTGATATGAGGTACTAACGTGACTCTGACTCCCATGAGTCAGCATGTTGTTACTAAAACAAAAGCTACGCCGAAACCAAGTAGGGTCATTCCTCTTGCCGAACATACTTTTTTGGTACCATTCTATTACTTTTGTAATGCGACTGATAGCCACCCTTTAATTTTGATTATGAGAGTGTGTCTCAAGGTGGGCGGTAGTTATTACTATGCATAACCACCAGTCGCCTCCGTAAACGGTGTATCTACCCTAGAATTGTCTCATGTGTCGCGTCAGATGCCATATATGAGCCCACCACGATTATGGTTTTGTACCGTAGTATATGGAGCTATGCAGTTAAAGCCTCGCAAAATATTTGTTATAGCTAATAGCACTCTTCAACTACTACGCTTTTCCAATTTTCCTCTAATGAACAATGGATCGGCTTTTATCCTTTTTTCATTGTATTCGCTAAATCAAGGCTTTTAAGCACATGCTTTGGGAGTATTAATTTATGGAGCTTTAATTGACTAGTTCTCTTCTTTTAAAAAATCAATAAAATTATTATAAAGAGCTATTTTTAGGGTATAATTATCTAATATATGGTGGGAATCTATTATGCTCATTAAAGCCAGCATGCATAACCATGATATTCTTTGATTTTGTTACATAAGATTAATTAATATTAGTTTCTTTTACACACATAATGTGAGAATAATAATTAAATATTTGGTTTTACATCTAATGAACTTTTTTGTGCATCCACCATATCCCCGCTATTTCCTGACTTTATCTCTACTTTATCCCCACTATATCTTTTAGCACCTCAACCGGTATAGAACCGCTAAGTGCTTTAACTGCATAGATATGGAGCGCCATCTGAGTAACCCACCTGTTTGGTGGAGCTTACAGTACTATATATGCTATGAGAATATAAAAATGTGTTAAGGGGGGAATGGATAACTCCTCAATGTAATTTTAATACTTTACTGATAGACACTATTGTATATTGTGTATTTTACTATATAGTATATAGTTTAACAGATCCCTAGGAGACGGAAAAATCTCGTAACATCTCTTAAGTTATTGCAATCACGAACACATTGGATATGAAATGTGAATTACCATAAGCATCTTTGATGCCATGACACTTGTGTTATTAAATGATTTTGATTTGACTAATATGAGAATATTTTAGTTCCAATCTGAGTGTTTTTTGTCTTTTTCATCTATACTCGAGTCAGCCAGAGTTTTTCAGTTAGCGAACACCACATTAATTGGAGGATGAAGACAAAGTTTTGGTATATTATTTATTATATGTTTCCCCTACAGCATTTTTGTTTCACTGCATTATTGTTTTCTGTCTATGTATTTTTAACTCTGATGATTATTGTAAAGTATAATTGAATCTATAATTTGTTAGCTTATGAATTGTTATTTGATTATTTTATTTTGTCCATCCACCGTGAGATTCTGTGATTGTTTTTTCTTTCTTCTTCTTCTATTTACCCGCAATAACTATTTGTATTTCGGATTTGTTTGGGTCGACATGTGTGGATTATTGTCGACATGAACAGTCAAAAAGACAAGTCGTTACACCGTTCCTTTATGTGGTGTGGTCATGTTAGATATCTTCGGTGTCATATAACAAGTTATTATTCACACTAGTTTTTTCGATTGATCCGTAATTTTTGCTTTCCCCTTAAACTCTCGGGTACTAAATTGAGTATGCTGAGGGTTAAGTTCTTTCATGTATAACTTTCGTATATGCTTCTGGAGGCGGGCATGAGGCTTTAGCTATGTTGGAGCTCCATTGTGTTCTACTGTATCTTTTAATGTATGTATCTACATGTTTTTGAATGCCACAATTTACGCTTTGATAAACCAAAGGGGGTATTATCATATGTCACCCTAGGAGTATATTTGGTAATATATTATATTTTATTTGAACGAGTTATGCGATAGGCTGTATGAATGAACATATATAAACTTATATATATACATATATATATATATATATATATATATATATCAACTGTTTGTCATTTTCATGGCAGATCTCGCTCTCGATCAAATTTACCGTAGTCTAAATCTTCTTCTTCTGCAAATCCTCCTCCTTCATCATCTTCTATAAATCCTTCCTCTGGTTCAACTTCCTCTGATCCTAAAGTTAATCGAAATCAAGGTCATGTTATATCTAATAGCCGGAGTTTGAAGTTTGTTAAACCTTCATCAGAATATGTTGTTATTCCTTAAAAACATACAATCAATCTGAACCTGCTTGGTCGAATATAGTAGCCATTATTCCTATTCATTTCAGACTATCGACAGTAAAAATGAATTAGTAAATTAAAAGAGTGTGGAAGCCCTCTGGTAATTTCAATGTTCATATTACATCCACTTATAATTTTGTTGTCCAGATTGAAAATCATATTGATTACTCTCGGATTATAGGAAGTTCGACTTATTCATATTTTGCTCAATTACTCGTGGTGGATGCTTGGTTTCTTGGATATGATTATAATAATAAACTTAGCAACATAGTTCAGATCTGGATTAGGTTATATAATTTGCCTATAGAGCTATAGACAAAGGAAGCAATTCAAATGGTAGCAATTTTTATTGCTCAACCACTTTTAATTGATAAAATACAGAGGCTAGGAAATTCATTAATTATGCGAGAGTTCTTATTTCAATAGATACTCTAACTGATCTCAAAGCATCTATTCCAATTTTGTTACATAAGGGAAGAATATTGATATTACAGTAGAGTGTGAATTTGTGATGATAAATGTGAAAAATGCAAACTGTTTGGTCATGATGAAAGTATTCATGAAGTGGTAAATGAACCTCGATGGAATTCCTCTAGTAATCCCTCTTCTTCTTCACTTTTAGATGATGATATTTATAATTCAGGTCAGGTAGTGCCAAATATTTCTGAGCAGAATTCATCAAATTAATCCTCTAGATGATCTCTCATTTTTGAACATTAATCTTGCATCTGACATTTTACCTGATGATTTAGAACAAGTGGCTGATGTAATTGAAGAAGGAGAAAAGCAAAACGACATTGAAAAGGATAAAGAAGTGGATGTTTCTAGGTTTATTAATAAAAATTCAAGCTATTTGCAAGGTAAATGCAATGTGGATTCTCATGCTTCTTCAAATGCTCCACATAAAAGGCCTACAAGGAGCTCAACATCCATTAAATGACAATTTTAGCATGGAATGTTAGGGGTACGAACACTCCTGCTCGCATGAAAGAGGTGTTCAAAGTCCTAACCCATACTAAACCAACTATTGACGGTTTAGTAGAAAATAATTTGTCTTCATCGAATTTAAATCTATTTGTTTCTAACCTTCCTAGCTCTTGGAATTACATGACAAATAATACTGATTCATCTAATGGATGCATTTTTTGATTTGGGATGCTAATGTGTGGGATTTAATGTGTATGGCTTCCTTTTTTCAACATATTACGGTGGCAGCAAATAACAAAGAAGGGTTCTCAATGGTGCTTTCAATGAAATATGCAAGTAATTTCTTTAACGAAAGACAAAGATTAAGGCAGCTTCTAGTTAATGATTCTTCATTAGTTGGTGAATCTTGGATTCTTATCGATGTCTTTAGTAATGCTTTGTCCCCTAATGATAAATGTGGGGGTCTGCCTATACCTTAGCAACATTTAAGAGAATTCCAAAATTTTATATTACAAACTGCATGAACAAAATTTTAACCCTTGGGATTTCAATTTACCTGGCGTAGAAAAGGTATTGCAACTCATATAGATAAGGTTTTGGTACCGATGTCTTCAACAGTTTTTGAGCATGAAAGCTTCATCTCTTTCCCAACACTCTAGTGATCATAATCCTATACTACTAGATCTTATTCCGACTCAAACTTCAAAGGACTAACCCATTTCAATATAAGAATGAATGGTGTAATATTCCTGGATATAGTGATGCTATCACAAAGGGTTTAAACTGTGCTACTTGGGGATTTCATTGTTATCAATTACTTCAGAAATTTCAAAGCTGTAAAATTGAATTGAAATATGGAACAAAGTGAGGGACAGAAATAATGCAAATCTGAATAATGTAGAAAAGCTTCTTTCCAATCTAGAACTTGCAGCACATCAACATCCTGATGACTTAACGTTGTATGACAACTTTTTGAAAGCTATTGTAGATTATCAGAGGTTACAAAAGCTATATTTTGAAGGCTTCAAACAACAAGAAAAAGTTACATGATTGCAACAGGGGGACACCAATTCAAAAAAAATATGCTCGTATGACTAGTAGAAGATTTTTTAATAACATTAGAGCATTAATTTATCAAGGTGGCAATCTTATTTTTAAACCTGAAGAAACAGAGGCAGAGGTCCTAACAATTTTTCAGATTTGTTTAATTATGGCATGACATCTCTTTTTCCAAATTTTCAGCCAACTCCAATAATAAATGAAAATGGTTAGAACTTTCTATTGAAGGAAGTGTCTCTTTCTAAAGTTCATGAAGTATTATTCTCTATAAAAGATGATACCTTCCCAGGTCCCGATGGATTAAATTCCAAATTTATTAAAGTGCATTGGGAAGAACATAAATGTGACAAACTGCCTGCTATGTCGGTGTAACAACCCGTAAAATGCGAGCCAGTTTGAAATTTTTATTTTGGCAATTTTAGCGAATTTTGATTATTTAAAATGAATTATTTTAAATAATATCGACGAGAAATTTATTTTGAATATAATTAGAACGTATATATTATACGCGTCGTCGTTAGAATATAAATATTTATATATAAATTATAAATAGAATTGAAAATGGCGCGGTAGTTCGATAATTCGATTTCAAACTTCAATTTGATGTACCGGGTGCAAAACAATCCGGATTTTAGTGAAACCAAAAACATTTGGATCTAATTGATAATATCTTTCCAACGAATCCGACAAATCAAGATTTCATAGTGGAAATCAAAAGATATGTCCAGTTGAAAATTCTAAATAGTCGCTATGGAATTCAGGCCCTTAAAAATGGACATTTTGCAAATGACCTCGGATTTCGACGAAACCAGTTTTGTTGGATCCGCAGTGTCAAATTATTGCTAGGTTCCAAATTTCATAATTTTCCGAATCAATATGTGGGCGTGGCAAAGGAAAACGCGTTTGACCAGTTTCAGTTGATTTTAATCGACTGGAAATTGGCCATTTTTCCAACGGTCTCGGAATTCGACGAAATTAGTTTTGTTAGGACCGTATCGTCAATACGAAGCTAGAAAATATTTTTCTGGAATTTTTCGGGCTAGTATGTGACCCCGGTAATTTGAAATGTACGTTTAAAATTCAATATAGTGATTTAAATGTAAATTTAACGGAAACAGATTCAAACGATCGAATCAACATACGAAACATATCCCATTGTGTTCGGAATGGGGGTGAAACGCTATGGACGACAGGCGGTGGGCCTCGTTTAGAGGTCGTATGTGAAAGTCAACTTTTTGAAAAATAAAATAATTAAATTAATAAATAAAAAAAAATATAAATTTCTCTCCCTTAAAACCTTCTCCCCCCCCTTCATAATCGATTTAGAGAGAAAAAAAAAAGGAAGCAGATCGGAATCGCCTTCGCCGCCTCCCCCTGGTGCGGTCGCCGCCGCCTCTTCCTCTTCTTCCCCTCTCTCGCATCCGCCCCTTCTTCCTCCTTCCTCCTCCATCGCGAGCCACAGAACCCCGCGCCCCTCTCCTCGTCGAACCCCTTACTCGACCTACCCCGCAGCCGCCGCTCCCTCCATCCCTCGAGTCGATGTCGCACCGCCACCTCAGCCCTCCGCCCTCTTCCTCCTGCCCTCCGATGTACGGCTGACGCCCCTCCCTTCTTCGGCAAAACACTGTAAGTATTTCTTTTTATTTTATTATTTTATTTTTTTTATTTTATAAAAACAGAATTTAAAAACTGATTTATTTTTAATTAGGTATAAACTGTTTTTCTTTTAAAAGCATTTTAAAACTGAATTTTATTTATGTTGTAAAGAAAGAAAAATATAATCTTTTATATTCTCGAAAGAAAAATATAATCTTTTATATTGTCGAAAGAAAAATCTAATCTTTTATATTGTCGAAAAGAAATATGATTTTTATATATTGAACTTCGAATTGAAAATTCGATTTTTATATATTGAATAACAAAGTAAAAATTCGATTTTTATATATTAAATAACGAAGTAAAAATCCGATTTTTATATATTAAATAGTGAAGTAAAAATTCGATTTTTACATATGTAGTGAAAGCGGACAACGAAGGTGACAAAAAGGCGAAACGACGAAGACTTCTGCAAATGAAGTGCCGTGGAGCTTGGATAGCTTTCAGTGAGAACTTCTCACTCTTCAATTTCTATTATAGTTATAAATATAAACTAGGATGCAGACGGTGCTTAGTAGCACCCGACACAATCGTCCACAGACCATGGACTTGTTTGTTTGGTTGCATAGCTTAGTTATATGATTTGATTTGAATTGGGTTGTTTGGTGAATTTGATTGATGTGTGAATGGCGTGGGCCTTCACTAGACCGGGGATAAGGCTAGGCCTCGTCCCGTTTCTAGTATCGTGCCGTTATGCCGCCGAAATTTTCTAAAATAATTTAGAAAAATAAAAATATCATTTTATTTAAAGAATGAACTGAATAGAAATTCATAAGTTAAAATAAAATGTTTTATCGTTAAAAATATAATTTTTAACGTGAATGTGAATAAATGAATATTCATTAACAAACCAGACGGTTTGTTAATGTACACCTATTTGAAGGACATTGATTGGGTCGATAAATTTTACACATCGCCCAACTGCACGAATAAAATATTTGTTTGATTGTTTGAAACCCCACACGGGTGTTGGGATGAAATTTGAAGTTCACTCATCTTGATTGATTAAATATGTCGATCGATTGATTGACATGCTGTTATAAGCGTTAGATATCTTTATTTGATGCTTATACAGTGTAGTGCACTTTGTTTGATGGTTGATCATTTTTCAATGCTATTATATACATGTGTTGTATGAAAATCCATATAATTAATTTTATATGGTAATTGATTGGGCCTCATTCCAGTTTTGAAAAAGAAATATTTGAAATAGAATATTTGAAAATAGGAATATATGAAGCCGTGTTGATTAGATTGACGCCATTTTGACGTGAACGATATTTATATCGATTTGAAAACGAATTCGAAATGAATTGAATTGAAAGTGATTTCAAAGTGAATTGAATTGAAAGTGATTTCGAAATGAATTGAATTGAAAACAAATTCAAAGTGAATTGAATTGAAAGTGATTTCGAAATGAATTGAATTGAAAGTGATTTCGAAGTGAATTGAATTGAAAACGATTTCGAAATGAATTGAATTGAAAACGATTTCGAAATGAATTGAATTGAAAATGAATTCAAATTGAGTTGAAATTTGAATTGAATAGAAATGAATTTTAAAACGAATTTATAGAGAAGAATTCAATTTTGATTTGAATTGAAATGGAAGTTGAAATTGCTTTTGAAACGAATTTAAAACTATTTATATAATTCGTTTTAAATAGAAATCGACGAAGTATATATTATATATATTATATATATAATATAATGGCCTGAATAGAACGCGCCGCGGTAGTTCGCGAATTTCGACCATTGACTTCGAATGGACATTACGGGAGATCCGACCGTCGGATTCTCCTAAAACCGGAACCGTTGGGTTCGTATCGAAAAGAGCTTTCAAGCGAATGTTAGAAATTTGAAATCTAACGGTTGGATTTGGAATTATGTCCAAATCAAATTTGAAAAAGGTCGCTGTAAGTGCAGTTCGATGGCCATTGATGGAAATCGACTGTACGGGCCTTGATAAAATTACTAAAAATAGTAATAATTTGTGTAAAATCATAAGAAATGATTTGTGAAGATTTGGGATGAAAAACTCCATATTTGAAAAGATAAAAATAGATTTTTATCGAAATGAGCTAGTTTTGAACTAGAATTATAATTCTATTTATTTTTAAATAAATAAATTGAATTTGAAAAGGGTTTTGAAAATAACCAAAATTTCCAATGATTGCATTGGAGTGGATTTGAATCGAAATTGTCTTCGGAATATTTCGATGTTGGAATTCGTGATTATACAGATGTTGTTATGGAAATTTGAAAGATATATATTTATATCGTTATTTCCAATACGACATTTGTTAGTCGTAGAATTTGATATTGAATATAAGCCGATATATTTTCTATTCACAGCCTTATATTGAATATCGAATGTGATTTGGGTTTGTCGTGAGTGGTGTCTTCACTAACACAGTTCTTGAACCCAGTTGAGAAAAGATTAAATCTTTTTATTTAGATTTAATGAAGTGTACCAATTAAATAATATTTAATTGGAATTGAATTGATATTGATTTTTGGGTTTATCGTGAACAGTGTTTTAAACAACACTCGTTCTTTAACCCGATAATTAATGAATGTGGTTTTGGGTTTATCGTGAACTGTGTTTTTAAATGACACTGATTCTTTAACCCAGTTAAAGATTAAAACTAAGTGGAGTTTTAATGAATCTTTAATTAGATTGAAAAGATCGAGAATGGAGTATCACCAGTTTTACTCCAGGCGATAGTTAAATCTTTAATTAGATTTGAACGTGAAATGGTAATTGAATTTACCGATAACCCCGTGGTGTTAGATATGAAGTATAACCAGTTTTACTTCATGGGATGAATAGGTTGGGATTGGGAAATAAAATAAATGATTACTTCGGTGTGGTTCGCTAATCCCGACTAGTTTGAATTGATATTCAAAGGAGATTAAAGAATAAATTTAAAGAATTTATCTTGGATAAAATTAATGGGAACTTTTTCCCAAAGTATAGGAATATTTGAATAAAAGAATATTCTGAATTGGAATGAGGCGTATGTTGTGTTTGTGTAACACTTTTATAATATATACGCGAGTTATTCAGAAAGACCGGGTTTATCCCATTCTGAATAACTGATTCGACGTGGTGTCGAAGATGAAGACGGTGGTCGAAGACCAGAAGTCTTCACGTCGTTTGGGTGATAACTGATGATCTTGATTGGGCTGTACACCCAAGAAGATGGAAACAGTTGGTGATCGTCCAGACGTACTTGGAGATCGATGGATATGCGGGGTACTAGGTGCCTCCGGTTTCGTTCAGCCCCAGAACGGACTTGTAAATGGACTGTGTGTCTGACATTGGATTTTAGTCTGTGTGATTGATTTCTATTAAATATATATCTGTTTGGCGGCGGAGAATTTATTCTCTTGCTTAACGCCCTTCTCTGAGACGTACGAGCTCAGGGGTTATATATTGATGGATATCAAACGCATGGAGTGAATTGCCTGTGTGGCATGCCTAAGTGGCAATTGATCGAGGCTTCTGTTGAAAAGCAAAGTCTTGTGGTGATGATCAAAGCACGGCCTTTGTGGCGTAGCTTTGTGTAACGTTTACTTCGCGAGTTTCGCACCCGGTATGAACCAAAAACGGGAGACGGACCTCAGGGAGGACTTGCGTTTCTTTCTAGCTAGAAGTGGCGTCAGTGGTTTTACACGCCCTGACGAGTTTGACTTATGTGGTTGTGGCTGTTGCGAGGCGCCTCGGTTATATCGGTTTCGGCCGATGCATTCTGGTCGGCTGACGGACCAGACTTACACCCCATAGGGTGGGGAGACGTAGTGTTCAGGCATAATAATCCACATCGGTGGACCGGCCCTGACGATCCAAGGGGCAGTTGCGGCTGTTCCTGAGACACGGGCTAGAGCGTCTCGAATCGGTTGAGGACTATCTTTTGCCTCGGTTCATAGATGGAAATCCAATTTCCAAATACGTGACTTTGCGGTTTTATTTGTAAACCTATATATGGCGACATAGTGGCATGGGACGCTCATGCCGCCTATGATTGATACTTATGATTTGAAGTTGTTTTATGCACTATGCACTTATAATCGTATCAAACGATTTGTTTTAACCGTATCAAGCATTCTTTGGCTGTTATAAGGGAAAACCCTATCCTCGGCTGCGTTGCATTATGTGATGGGACCTGGGTCTTATAACAGCTTCATTTTTCTTTATTTAGCATTGCGCTGTTTGTTTTATGCACTGGTATTCTTGGGAGGAAACCCGTTCCGTGTTATACGGCGTGGTCCCTTGATTTACCTAATGATTTAAAATAAAGATTAATAACTGTTTTAGTTCTCACACCAGTCACATGACTGACCTGGAGTTTATTGTTTTAACCTAAACTCTGGGTGCCCTTATTTTGACACGGGCAGCTAGTAGTTCTGGTTTTGCAGATTTATACGCACAGGATCCTGGTTTACAGCTGGAACGATATCCGGAAAGCTTTGTATCCGTATATCTCTTTCTAGTTGTGTATTGTATTATTTTCCGTTGCGATGAATTTAAATGTAATTTAAATCTCTGATAATTCTGTGTATTATTCATTTGTACTCTGTTTATTCTTGTAATCTGATGCATTGTTGTAATAGACAATGAAACGTTCTTCTGTATGCGTTCTGTTTTGTCCTGTTCTCAAACGATAGGGCGTTTCGAACGGTCTAGATCGGTTTAGCGACTGGTTCGGACCGAGCGAAATTCCTTGCCGTAACAGTCGGACAATTTTAATTCAGGTAAATTTCCAAAGTCAATATATCACTATTTTATTACCTTGATTCCCAAAAATGATAGACCAATAGCTATTTCTCTTTTAGACCAATCTCTTGTTGTAATGCATATTAAAAAATCTTTGCAAAAGTCCTATGTAATAGGTTGTTACATTTTCTATCATCTCTAACTTCTGAGAATCAAAGTGCCTTCATAAAAGATAGATATATTGGAGATAATATATTGTTGGCTCATGAGCTACTAAGAGATTTCATGCAGAGTGGATTGAACAAATTTTGTGTTAAGGTAGACCTTCAAAAGGCTTATGACCAAGTAAACAGAGAACATATATGCCAAATTATGTATCGTATGAAGTTTCCTGTTCATTTCATAAACTTAATATATGAACGTATGTCTACGGCTGCATTTTCTATATTGATACAAGGTATACCAAAGAGCTTTATTTCTTCTACAAGAGGGATACGCTAAGGGGATCCTCTTTCTCCATATTTATTTACAATTTCAATGTAGTACTTCACTTATCTGATGGATAAAGTCACTTTTGCAAAATCATTTCAACATAGCAGCAATGTTTAACCCATTATTTCTCACTTCTTATACACTGATGATTTGTTGATTTTTAGGAAATCAACTCCTCAAAATGCATCCACCTTAAAGTTGGTGTTCAGTAAACTAAGTACTCATGCAGGCTTGCTTGTTAATGCTTCTAATACTAAAGTGTTTTTTAGTGCTTCAATTAGAAATTCTAATGACATTTTGAATATTATTGTTTTGAACAGGAGTAGTTGCCTATAAAATATTTGGGGGGTCCCTCTTTCATCCAATTACTTGCATTAGTTAGAATGTAATTATTTAATTCAAAGGGTGCAAAGTAAGATTTAGGGATGGGAGTCTAAACTACTTTCAATTGCTAGTAAGGACGAATTAATCAATGGTGTTATAACTCCTATCATTTTGTATTGGTTATTCATATACCAAATACCGGAATTTACTTTGGACAAATTACAATCTCTTTATGCTGATATTTTTTGGGGAGGGTCAGCCCGTAAGGTAGCATGGAAATCTCTATGTAAACCAAGAAATGAAGGTGGTATTAGTTTGAAGAACTTTTCATAGCTTAAAAGACCTACTTGCATTAAGCTATTATGGAAGTCTTTAGTTGAAAATTCATTATGGAGTAAGTGGACTTTTAATAGGTACTTCAAAGACAAGCATTTCTGGTCACTAGCAATAGACAACAATGCATCATCAACTTGGAAAGCATTATTTAGACTTCGAACCAACTCAAAGCAATTACTAAATAAAAGCTTTGCTAGAGGAAAAGAAACTTATCTTTGGTATTGTGACACCCCACGTCCATTAATGTCACTCTTTATTAGAATGCATTAAGTTCTGTGAAGCGTTATAGGTAAACATAATATCACAAGACAAATATAAAATAACAGCGAAAAGTTAAAACTTTATTTTCTAACAGAAAATATCATGGTCTCAAAATCCAGTTACAACATCAGACTGAAATACTGGAACAAAATACATCAAATAAAAACATCTGTCTTGCGCTAAAAACAATCAGAGTACAGAAATGAAAAATCATAATCCCCATAAGTAGCCATAAACAAGTAGACAAGTAGTCAAAGCGATACATCAAAGCAGATCCAGATCCAAGCAGAAATAAGAGAGAGTCCTAATCAAGCCTGAGTGTTCCCACCCTGAGAACCTGGGGGGAAAGGAAGAGAGAGAAAAGAAAACAAAACGGGCCAGACATAAAGTTTGGCGAGTCCAGTCACTTTTAGCAGATAAAGAAGTAAAAGTATCATGATAGGCATATAAACTGGATGAGAGATAACATATCATATAACAGGTATAAACAGACAGAACATGATAAGCAAAATAAACAGAGTAGGTTATGCTTCTCAATTACTTTTCTCTACACCAATACTAGTATAACAGATATGTGACGGGATAAGGTATCCCCTAATTACGTAACAGAAACAGGATGATCCTAATAGAAACATAATGGTAGACTTATGTATACTCTAGTAACGGGTTTTACCCCCAAACAGAAATAATCGGTACCTAAACAGAAATAATGGGTGTTACCCCAAAAAAAATATAGGTACCCCACAGAAATAGATAGGATTAGATGTACCATAATTACTACCTCAATCGATCGGCTCCCTAACTCGTAAATACCCTGTGTCGGCCCCATAGTAGGGTGTATTACTTCCTAAAGTGGCAACCTACAGTTGGACACAGACCTTTTTACTGGTGCTACAGCCGCTTTTTTTCCCCAGGAAAGTCGGACCCATGCACACACATGACTCCGTTGGAATGTGCCAATACACCCCCCTTCAGATGAACCTCTTATAAGCAGTTCAGTGTGCGTGCCCTGGCCCTTACCTAGTCCGGAGACCCGTTTAATACCAGAATGGGATACTGATTGATATGGGTCCCACACAGCAGAAAACACAAGTTAACCCCTAAACTTATGTCCCCTAATTAACTAGGATATTTAATGGGATAAGCCTACAGATTAACAGGTTCGCCTAGCCCCCACAGATTAACAGGTTAAGTTTCATTGGTTAACAGGTTTATTTAACCCCAACAGATTAAATAGGTTTACATAACCCCCATAAATTAAACAGATTTACATAAACCAAACAGACTAAGCAGATTTACAGATTAAACAGGTTTCACAAGTTCATTATAGTTCCATTAAAACATTTCACTTAATACTAAATTAAGCCTACAGATTCATATGCCCCAAATTCCAGTCATAATTCACAGTATAACATGTGCCCCCAAAATTTTAGACACAATATAGGTTATGACCCTAAGTTATCATTTCTTCAATTTATCCCAATTTCGTTTGTACGCATATTTCAGCGATATTGACCTAGGCTCGAAGGTAGCCTAGGCTATAAAAATAAAAAGGGAATGAGAGAGAAGAACTACATAGGCATATAAAAACAAAATAAGCATGTAGTAAAAGAGATGGGCATATGATAGCAGAAATAGGCATATCAGAAATAGGCATATAAGAACTGAACTTTAGATCAGGTGTACAGAAGAATACATGTAATAACAGAACTGTTTAGTTATGAATCAAATTCTTAACAGGTATAGATTTATATCCATAGTTATAAGCATATCAGGGTTACTATTAATTTTTTTATCTAAAATTAACATGAACTCACGGAGATTGGATCTGAAGAACAGAGAATAATATGTTGAAGTTGCAGAAGGGATTCTTGTACGTAAATAGGCTGATGTTGAAGAAGATAGCGTAATTCAATCCAAACAGAGTGTAATGTCCCAGAATTCTAGTGATCTAATAATTAATTTATTTAATTATTTTAATCTATTGGTTTGATTATTTTAATATAATTGTTTTAATTTAAATAATTTTGGTTATTTAATTAACTTAAATAGTGGAATGATAAATTTAAATTTCCGAAATGATCGGAAATAATAAAATTGGCAATACTGCGTAAATCAGATAATGTATGATATTTAATTCAGTTTAAAATTGAATTATAATAACGAATACATTAATTTAACGAAGATTGAATGTAATAATTATAATATAATTATAATCGACCTCGTAACGTCGCGGTAGTTCTTAATATGGAGTTTGGAGCTTCAAACGACTATACAGGATTCGTTATAAGTCGGATTTCTTTGAAACAAGAAATGTTCGAACCTAATTAACTATATTTTCTAATGGAAGTGAAAAATCCAGATTTCATTTTACAAATTGTATGTTATGTCCAAATCAAATTTCCAAATTATCGCTATGAAATCGTTTATAAGCCATTATGGTTTATTTAATATAATTAAATATTGGTTTCGTATTTCGATAAGATTTTTGAGAAGTAGTTATAGTTTAATTTTTAGAATTTTTCTGTAATTTTTATTTTGGAAAATAAGCAACTTATTATTTAAAGTATTTTACACTATATATCAGCATTTTGGGATTCCACAAAATAAGTTAACTAGTCTATTTTGTTATATTTTTAGGATCGTGACACATTGTTCATCACGACCGTATTTTTATTTCTTTTTGTAGCAGTTCATAAATGGACGAAATTTTATGTAGCAGGATACACTGAACTAAACAACACATATGTTACAATATGTGTGTTCCCTCAGTGCTCTTAACGTGTTCACATTGTTTATTTTCCTTTTCATAACATCCGCGCGCTCTTTACTTAGCAGTTAGGTTTAATATGGTAACATCTTTGAAAACGTAGGAATCATAAAGGATCACTACGTACTATGACCAATCTTTTAACTTTAAAGAGATTTATCAACTTTTTGCCTTGCCAAAATTTCAACTGCCTTCTGTTTCAAGTCTGTCACACGTCTTGATCACACAAGCTTTTGTCGTTGAACATGCAAATAAATATGAATTATTTGTCAACTCAGGATTGAAATACTATGGTTGAAAATATTATAAGATTCTTTTATGTTTTAATTCCTTAGCAACCAAGTTTTGGTACAGCAATTATCTCTTTTCAACGCAAAAGAGCTTTACTTCATACCAAAGGAACGAGGAGGCCACAGTGTAATTTCATTTCATGGCCACACCCTATAATCGAAGCACAGGCCTATGATGTACTTAATGCGTAAAGGTTAAGTCTTCACTATGTATAAATATTGCGGAATACTTCCTTCCGTTTTTGAAGCGACCCGAACTTCCCCGGACTCCGAAGAGATGAGAAAGAACGAATTGCTGTGAGGACAAGACAAATCAGAACGCAGACAAAAGAACATTTCATTGTTATTACAACAATTCCATCAGATACAAGAATATACAGAGTATAAATGAATATTACACAGACATATCAGAGATTTAAATTACATTTAAATACATTGCAGTGGAAAATAATACAATACACAACTGAAGGAGATATACGGAGCTTTCCGGATATCGTTCCAGCTGTAAACCAGGATCCTGTGAATATAAATCTGCAAAACCAAAACTACTAGCTGCCCGTGTCGAAAATAGGGGCACCCAGAGTTTAGGTTAAAACAATAAACTCCAGGTCAGTCATGTGACTTGTGTGAGAACTAAAACAGTTATTAATCTTTATTTTTAAAGTTAGGTAAATCAAGGGACCACGCCGTATAACATGGAACGGGTTTCCTCCCAAGAACACCAGTGCATAAAACAACAGCGCAATGCTTTTCTAAAAATGAAGCTATTATAAGACCCAGGTCCCATCACACAATGCAACGCAGCCGGAGGATAGGGTTTTCCCTTATAATAGCCAAACATGCTTGGTACGTTTTAAAAATCAAATCATTTGATACTATAATAAGTGTATAGTGTCAAAACAATTTCAATCATAAATATCAATCATAGACGGCATGGGTACCATATATCATGTCGCCATACTAGTTCTACAATTAAAACCGCAATACACGTATTGGAAATTGGATTTCCATCATGGTGGCTCCTGATTCGAAAGATCGATCGCATAATGTAATTCACCACGGCTTACGTCCCAACAAGAGAAAACACCGTCTGCACATCCGCACATTTGGGAACAGAGTATCACCGCGGCTTACGTCCCAGCGAGAGAAAACACCGCTTACTCTATATATCCCTAAGCACTAAGCTCATCTCGGTCGACCGAATCCACGACACCACTAAGGTGCCCATCCACTAAAAAAGCATACTGATCAAACCATCAGTTTACCACCATACCGGGATGTGAGGCTCGCGAATCAACGCTATACACAAAGCCATGCTATATCAGCTGCGCTTTGATCATCATCCACCAAACTTTGCTTTTCAACAAAAGTCTGGATCACTGCATCTCAGCATGCCACACTATCAATCCATATCGTACCACTGATTTCTGCCAATATATAACCTCTGAGCTCGTATGTCTCAGAGAAGGGCGTTAAGCAAGAGAATAAATTCTCCGCCGCCAAACAGATATATATTTAGCAGAGATCAACGAATACAATATAAAGGAATACAATGTCAGACACACCATCCATTTACAAGTTCGTTCTGGGTCTGAACGAAACCGGAGGCACTTTCCTCGCATATCCATCCATCTCCAAGTACGTCTGGACGACCACCAACTATTTCCATCCTCTTGGGTGTACAGGCCAATCAGGATCGTCAGTAATTATCCAAACGATGTGAAGACTTCCGGTCTTCAACCACCGTCTTCATCTTCGACATATCGTCGAATCGATTATTCAGAATGGGTATAAACCCGGCCTTTCCGAACAACCCGCGTATATTAAAAATAAATGTTACACAAACAAAACATACGCCTCATTCCAATTCATTAGCTACTAACCGTAAATTAGTAAGAGAGCAATTCCCCAAATATTAACCCCGAAGGCCGAAACCAACATCAGATCAATATCCAGGAAACCATTCTTCTTAACTAAGCTTCAGCTAGTTTCTAAATTTCAATTCTTAGGGAAAGGTTCCCATTAATTTTATCCAAGATAAATTCTTTAAAATTTATCCTTTAATCTTCCTTTGGATGTCATTTCAAACCAAATTATGGTTTTCCAAACTAGTCGAGATTAGCGAACCATACCGAAGTAATTATTTAATTTATTTCTCAATCCCAACCTATTCATCCCATGAAGAAAAACTGGTAATACTCCATATTTAACACCACAGTGTTATCGGTAAAATTAATTACCATTTCACGTTCAAATCTGATTAAAGATTTAACTATCTCTTTGGAGCAAAACTGGTGATACTCCATTCTCGCTCATTTTCTAAAGTTGATAATTTAAATTATCAATCCACATTTCAATTTAATTGAAGATTCATTAAAACTCTTTTTACTGGGTTAAAGAACTAGTGTCATTTAAAAAACAGTTCACGATAAATCCAAATCATATTCTATTTATCATCGGGTTAAAGAACTAGTGTTATTTAAAACACAGTTCACGATAAACCCATGAATCAATTCTATTTAAACCCATTTCAAATCCAATTTATTTATTTAAAAATAAATGGGTTTTAATTTCAGTTCAAAACTAGTTCATTTCGATAAAAATCTATTTTTATCTTTTCAAATATGGAGTTTTTCATCCCAATCTTTCCCAAATCATTTCTTATGATTTTACACTAATTATTACTATTTTTAATAATTTTATCAAGGCCCGTACAGTCGATTTCTATCAACGGCCATCGAACTGCACTTACATCGACCTTTTCCAAATTTGATTTGGACGTATCTCCAAATCCAATCATTAGATTTCAAATTTCTAATATTCGTTAGAAAGCTCTTTTCGATACGAACCCAACGGTTCCGGTTTTAGGAGAATCCGACGGTCGGATCTCCCGCAATGTCCGTTCGAAGTCAATGGTCGAAATTCACGAACTGCCGCGGCGCGGCGCGTTCTATTCAGGCCATTATATATATAATATATATATATATATATTATATATATTTCGTCGATTTCCTTTTTAAAACAAATTTTATAAATCATTTCAAATTTGTTTCAAAAACAATTTCAACCTCCATTTCAAATTCAAATCAAAATTGAATTTTCTATTATAAATCCTTTACTTTCATTTCTATTTGATTTCAATTCAAATCAAATTCGTTTTCTATTCCATTCAAATCAAATTCGTTATATATTCCATTGAAATCAAATTTGTTTTATATTCAATTCGAATTGGATTTCTATTCGATTCAATTCAAATTGGTTTTCTATTCGATTCAATTCAAATTGGTTTTCTATTCGATTCAATTCAAATTGGTTTTCTATTCGATTCAATTCAAATTGGTTTTCTATTCGATTCAATTCAAATTGGTTTTCTATTCGATTCAATTCAAATTTAAAAACGAATATAATCGATATAAAAATCGTTCGCGTCAAAATAGCGCATCTCTAATCAATACGGCTTTATATATTTCAATAATTCCTTTATTCTATTCAACAAATGAATATTTATTTTTGTCAACACACGACTAATCTCAACGAATGAGTACTGTCCACTTGTGACTATTTTTGTTAAAATATTTCGTTCAACACATGACTAATCTCAACGGATGAGTACAGTCAACACATGAACCTTTATTTTATAATATTCTTTATTTTCTAAATTGGAATGAGGCCCAATCAATTACCATATAAAGTTAATTATATGGATTCCATACAACGCATGTATATAATATCAACGATAGATAATCAACCATCAACCAAATTGCACTACACTGTATAAGCATCAAATATAGATATCTAACGCTTATAACAGCCTGTCAATCAATCGATCGACATACAACTAATTATTGGGATTAGTGTATGCCGTATTTTATCCCAATACCCGTTTGGGGTTTCAAACAATCAAACGCAGATTTTATTTGTGCAGTTTATCGTCCCAATCAATATCAGTCAAATGTGTGTATATAAACAAATCGTCCGATTTGTTTATTTTTTTATTTCATTTTATATACACGTTAAAAATTCTATTTTTAACTATAAAATATTTTCCACTATAAAATATTTTATTTCAACTATATAAATGTTTTATTTCATTTCACATAACATCACACAATCAATACACATCAAAATCAAACAAACAAGCATACAAGCCGTCCATGGTCTGTGGACGACGGGTGTCGGGTGCTACTAAACACCGTCTGCATCCTAGTATATATTTTTAACTAGAAATAAAATTAAAAAGTGAGAAATTCCCACCAATAGCTATCCTAACTCCACGACACTTCCTATATAGAACATCTTCACCGTTCTCGCCTTTTTGTCGCCTTCGTTGCCCGTAGCCACTACATATATAAAAATCACATTTTTACTTCGCTATTCAATATATAAAAATCGAATTTTTACTACGCTATTCAATATATAAAAATCGAATTTTTACTTCGCTATTCAATATATAAAAATCGAATTTTTACTATGCTATTCAATATATAAAAATCGAATTTTTACTACGCTATTCAATATATAAAAATCGAATTTTTACTACGCTATTCAATATATAAAAATCGAATTTTTACTTTGCTGCTATATAGATAAATATCCTATTTTTACATCGATGTTCATAGAATAAAGATTATATTTTTAATACAAGGTTTTTTTAAAACAAAGCTATTTTATCTTTAAAAACATTTTTAGTTGATATTTTCAAAGACATTGCTATTCTGATTTTCAAACAAAGTTATTTTATTTGCCAAAACAATGGTTTTCTTTTATTTGCTAAAACAACGGTTTTCTTTATTTTGCTAAAACAATGGTATTTCTTTTATTTTCTAAAACAATGGTATTTCTTTTATTTGCTAAAACAATGGTATTTCTTTTATTAGAAACTATCATAGTTGTTTAATATACTAAGTTAATCACATAATTAAAACAAATGATTAATTAATAAGTTAATTAACTAAGCTAATCACCTTCTCCTAAGTCCTTTGCTCCTGTAACCACTGTCTTCCTAAACCCATCACCATCGCTCGAGATCTTCACCCACGGCCGCCACCACAGGGGTACGGACCCCAATCCAATGCCGCCACTAGAAGCGCCACCCCCACTCCCCTAACGCCAGCGGTCACGGCGAACTCGGTGCCGCCTGGAGCCCAAAAATCGAGGACGACAGTCGCCACTTCCCAGCCCAAATTCGCACCCAACGCTTCACGGTTTTTGATCATCTTGGTTGAGGATGAAGATGGGAAGGAGTATTACCGTTTTTGTTTTGGAAGGGGGTCAAACTCTAAGCGGATTGGGAGAAAGAATTGGGGAAAGAATCGAGCTTTTCTGCTCGTTCAATCGGATAGAGGCGCTGAAGAGGGCGTTGACCAATCAACGGTATTTGACTTAGGGTTTGGCCAATGAGGGATTTTATATGAAATTATATTAATTTTTAATTCAAAAATTATTCGTTTATCGATTCGAACTCCAAATCAAACTCAACGACTGTCGCCCCTAGCATTTCACCCCTATCCCGGACACAATGGAATATGTTTCGTAGGCTAATTCGACTGTTTCGATAGGTTTTTCTCAGAATTAAAATATAAATCAGTATATATTTAATTTTAACGCACATTTCAAATTACCAGGGCCACATACTAACTCGAAAAATTCCAAAAAAATATTTTCTAGCATCGTATCGACGATACGATCCTAATAAAACTAGTTTCGTCGAATTCTGAGACCGTTGGAAAAATGGCCATTTTCCAATCGATTAAAAATCAATTGAAACTGGTCAAACGCGTTTTCCTTTGCCACGCTCACATATTGATTCAAAAAATTATGAAATTTGGAATCTAGCAATAACTTTACACCACAGACCCAACAAATGTGGTTTCGTCGAAATCCGAGGTCGTTTGCAAAATTTCCATTTTTAAGGGCCGAAATTCCATAGCGACTATTCAGAATTTTCAACTGGACATATCTTTTGTTTCCCGCTATGAAATTTTGATTTTTCGGATTCGTTGGAAAGATATTCACAATTAGATCCCATTATTTTTGGTTTCACTAAAATCCGATTTATTTTGCACCCGGTATGTTCAATTGAAGTTTGAAATCGAATTATCGAACTACCGCGCCATTTTCAATTCCCTTTATAATTATATATAATTATTTATATTCTAACGACGAACTATATAACTATATACGTTTGAATTTCATTCAAAATAAATTTCTCGAAGATATTATTTAAAATAATTCATTTTAAATAATCAAAATTCGCTAAAATTGCCAATATAAAAATTTTAAACTGGCCCAGATTTTCGGGTTGTTACAATCTCCCCCACTTAAAAACTTTTCGTCCCCGAAAAGGAACAAAGTCGAAAGTGGTTTGAATAATCAACTCTACGTTCGATCTGGCTTCCATTCTCCAACTTTTCAGTTTCTGAGAATTTTCAAATTCTTCAAAAATTTGGCTAACACCCTACATTTTCGAAAAATTTCGCCATAACCTCCCCTGCACCGGGAGCCACGGGAAAATCCCGAAATTGTCATATAGGCCTTCTGATCTCAAAAAGAAAAAGATAAAGCCAAGCGGCTAGCCAATCGGCTCATAAAATCATCAGCACCCAAACAAAACAGTAAATTATAGTAAACATGTACCTATTTGTCGGGCAAACAAATTTTATTCTCTGCTCTAGCCTCCTTGCTGTGATCTGTTCAATGTAAGTACATGTATATGCATGCAAATACGACTAATTTTCAATACAATTCAATATTTGATACAATTAGGCGAAATGGTTCAAAATTATCAAACAAATAAACAAACAACTCAAACATCAATCAATTAGTGGATTAACGTTTCAAATTTATAATTTTGATACATATATATATACAGAAAATCATGCTTTTGATGACAATTCACAACGATAAGCCCTATCTAATTTCGGTTCTCACACCAGTCAATAGGAAATATATAGATATTACACGTTCGTCACTCGAATATAAATTCTGATGATGATATATTAATCATAAGAATCACCCCCGGGTGACTAGAGTGTAACTCTATATCTATCCAATATATCAAAACTTCGAATACACGCTAGCTAGGCGCATACGCAAAAATCTTTATATATTGGATTGTCCTAATCAATATGAAATAAATAATCAAATACGAATAATTGATTTTAAATTTTCAAAACAAAATTCGTTTCATTTTAATAATATACTCTTCACACTCGTCCTAGGACACTACTGATCCTATCTCTAACGAGTCATTCTCGTTGGATATTACTAATCCAATATCTGATGAATTCTTTCGTATGGTTCTAAGGTGCCTTGTTCTCTAAGCTTTGTAAACCAAAGCTCTGATACCAAATGAAGCGACCCGAACTTCCCCGGACTCCGAAGAGATGAGAAAGAACGAATTACTGTGACGACAAGACAAATCAGAACGCAGACAAAAGAACATTTCATTGTTATTACAACAATTCCATCAGATACAAGAATATACAGAGTATAAATGAATATTACACAGACATATCAGAGATTTAAATTACATTTAAATACATTGCAGCGGAAAATAATACAATACACAACTGAAGGAGACATACGGAGCTTTCCGGATATCGTTCCAGCTGTAAACCAGGATCTTGTGAATATAAATCTGCAAAACCAAAACTACTAGCTGCCCGTGTCGAAAATAGGGGCACACAGAGTTTAGGTTAAAACAATAAACTCCAGGTCAGTCATGTGACTGGTATGAGAACTAAAACAGTTATTAATCTTTATTTTTAAAGTTAGGTAAATCAAGGGACCACGCCGTATAACACGGAACGGGTTTCCTCCTAAGAACACCAGTGCATAAAACAACAGCGCAATGCTTTTCTAAAAATGAAGCTATTATAAGACCCAGGTCCCATCACATAATGCAACGCAGCTGGAGGATAGGGTTTTCCCTTATAATAGCCAAACGTGCTTGGTACGTTTTAAAAATCAAATTGTGACGATCCCAAAATCCGAGGGGCGGTATTAAGGATAATCATTAGGAAATAACACATTAATCATCAAAGCAGAGTACAGATAATAGCAAAAACAATAAATAGAATAAATTTACATGGATATGACAGCGGAATCACAACATGTAATAACATCAGAATAGCATAGCGTGGGATATAACTTAGTAAATAAAAAGGAAGGTGATCAGTCATCATCGCCAGAGGCGGAATACATACATGCAGTGAGACATAACAAGGGTATCAGTCTACATCGCCGAAGGCGGAATACATATACATATAGAAAGAAATGCGGAAAGTAAATCAGTCTGCATCGCCCGTGGCGGAATCATAATATAAGTACAGTAATGGCGGAAAAAGTCAAAGTCGTCTCTGTGAAGTCAGCCTCGCCATGAGCCAAAAATGCACTCTATGCAGTAGTGCAGAGCCAAAAACAACCTGTCACCTGTGTACTAGGCTGCCCGTGCGGAAATAAGGGCACCCGCGTTTGCAAAGTGAAACAAACAACGAGTCAGTCATGGGGACTGGTATGCGAAATCTATTTAACAGTTTAACAACAGTAATGAGCAAATCATAGGACCACGCCACTTTCGCGGAACGGGTTTACTCCAATGATTGCTAGTGCATTAAAACAAAATAAATTCTTTTAAAAACAACGCAATGCTTTTAGAAAGAATGAAGCCATTATAAGACTCAGGTCCCATCACACAATGCAACGCAAGCCGGAGGATAGAGTTTTATCTTATAATAGCCAAATATGCTTGATACGTATAAAGCGAAATCATTTGATATTATTACTAGTGCATATATGTTTCAAAAACGAATAGCATCATAAATATCAATCATAGGCGGCATAGCTACCATCTACTATGTCGCCATACTAGTTCTACAATCAAGTCCGTTATTTCGTATTGGGAATTGGATTTCCGTCATGAGTCGAGGCAAGGGGCAAGCTCCTCTCCGCTTCGAGACACTCTAGCAAATGTCTCAGGACTACGAACTCTGGGTATCCTGGATCTTCAGGGCCGGTCCTCACTTACGTTAGAGGATTAATTATGCCTGAACATACGTTTCCCGGTCCTTACAGACCTATAATCGAGGCGCCTCGCATTCCAACAACCACAAAGGTGAAAAGTAGATATATATGTAAGGGCTGGTAAGTCACTGACACCACCATAGCTAGAAAGAAACGTCGTGCTCTCCCTGCAGTCCGTATCCCGTTTTTAACTCATACCGGGGTGTGAGGCTCGCGAATCTACGAAATACACAAAGCCAGGTCACGTAGACCGTGCTTTGATCATCATCCACAAGACTTTGCTTTGCAACAGAAGCCTTGATCACAGCATCTTGGCACGCCACATAGGCAGTCCACTCCATACGATTGATTTCCATCGATATATAACCCCTGAGCTCGTACGTCTCAGAGAAGGGCGTTAAGCAAAAGAATAAATTCTCCGCCGCCAAACAGATATATATTTAACAGAGATCAATCAGTATAGAACAAAACCCAATGTCAGACACACAGTCCATTTACAAGTCCGCTCTGGGTCTGAACGAAACCGGAGGCGTCAAATCCCTCGTATATCCGTCCAATCAACACACACGTTCAGACGGCTACTACTTCCGTCACCTTCCGGTAGCTACTCCGGTTAGGAACCTCAGTAGCGCCCATCCAACCGATACGAAGATCGTCGATCTTGAATCGTCTTTGCATTTTCCAATTCGAATCGCTCGACAAATTATTTGAAATGAGGGTTAGCTCGGCCTTTTCAAATAATTCTCGTCATTAGAATTTAAATCGATTCTTTTTATGGTTATATTATTCGACATCCATCTTTCAGTTATTTAGTGTTATTTTCGTGTCAAACACATACAACCATCAAATATCAAACAATTCAAGCCCAATTGGTTTATTTGCAACCTATGTTGCTTATAATATTTTATAACGATTTTTCGCCATTTTTATTTATTTAAAAATGGCCATATTTAATTAAATGACGTTTCAGGTCGTGCCGTGGCACTGGCGCTGTTTTTCCCCTAATTTGTTTTACACATATCGGAAAATCTAACCGTGGGATTTCTACAAAGTCTATAACAGTGGGAAGATATTCCCAAAGCGAACCCAACGGTTCCAGTTTCGTGAGAATCCGACGGTCGGATATTCCACACTAGTCGTTTGAAGTTACGGTTTCAAAATTCGAACTGCAGCGTCGTTATTCGATTTAATTTAATTATATTTATATATATATATAAATATAAACGATTCTGGCGCTTTTTTCTCTTAATTTAAATTAAACATTTCAGACAATCCAACCGTTGGATTTTTACAAGGTTGGTGCCGTTGGAAAGATATTTCCAAGGCGAACCCAGCAGTTGCGGTTTCGGGAAAATCCGATGGTCGGATTTCTCGTACTAATCGTTTCAAATTACGATTCCGAAACGCGAACTGCACGGCCTCTATTCCTTTTAATTATATTTATATATATATATATATAAATATAGTTCATTCTATAATTTCAACTATAGTTCATTCTATATTTTCAACTTCGTTTTTCACTTCAAATATTTCACTAACGCCTTAATATTTCGAAAAATTTCGCCATAACCTCCTTTGTACGGGGAGGGGTTTGGAAATTTATTGGGCCGTATTAGGTACCCAATAAATCCTAAAAAGAATTCACATATTTATAGTGATATATTTTGGTGTTTACGGGGGAGCATGTACTGATAATCACTCCAGAGAATAAATTCTCGTCACCCCGTTTCCGTGTGGAAATAAATAGTCCATGTGCCGTATCTAATAACTAGAGCGGCGTGATTATTGTCAACTCCAGACCCGTGTGGGGTTTTTATAAATCTGGCAATTTATCGTTATAATTTATATAGTCCATATCAGTCATCAGTTCAACCTGTAGTACATAGTCATCGCCATACAAGCCTCTTGCTTGTATGGTAAATCTTCCACCTCGTCACACAAGCTCCAGTTGCTTATGTGGAATATGATGAAGTATGCCTATCATCAAGAAGTATGCCATGTAGTGTAGTTCAAAATTAATTGTTACTATCCTATGGCATTATTTATTATTTCACACAGAATAACCAGCACTCCGCATCCAATGGCATTCACAGGAGTTGATATATAAATAAAATTGCGCAGCCAACTCATCAAGGTTTACCTATTTGTCGGGCACGCAAATAATTTCTTTACTCTACAGCTAATCCATTTTTCCGGTTCAACACATGTATATATATGCAGAACAAAGCTAATCATAATATTTCTAGCAAACTATTATTTATTTCAACACATGTGTATTTTTAACTAAGCGTATACATGATAAAAGGAATATTTTTTATCATCAAAAATATTTATTCGACACATGTGTATTTTTAACACTTCATATTCACTATAAAGATATAGTTTTCATTGTCGATTCATTTTATTTTTAAAAGATGATAACATTCAACACATGAATTTCAACTCAACGAATGAATTGCAATTCAACACATGAATATTCTATATAGTTTGTATATATATAAAAATGTGATTTTTATCGCTAAAGCCATTTGTTTAAATTCAAATAATATTCAACACATGAATTTCAACTCAACGAATGAATTGCAACTCAACACATGAATATTCTATATAGTTTGTATATATATAAAAATGTGATTTTTATCGCTAAAGCCATTTGTTTAAATTCAAATAATATTCAACACATGAATTTCAACTCAACGAATGAATTGCAACTCAACACATGAATATTCTATATAGTTTGTATATATATAAAAATGTGATTTTTATCGCTAAAGCCATTTGTTTAAATTCAAATAATATTCAACACATGAATTTCAACTCAACGAATGAATTGCAACTCAACACATGAATATTCTATATAGTTTGTATATATATAAAAATGTGATTTTTATCGCTAAAGCCATTTGTTTAAATTCAAATAATATTCAACACATGAATTTCAACTCAACGAATGAATTGCAACTCAACACATGAATATTCTATATAGCATATGTAATTTATTTCAACGAATAAAAATTATTCTAACACATAAATATTTCCGAAAATTTCGGCAGCATAACGGCAGGGTAGTTAAAACCGGGACCGTCCCTAGTACGGCTCCTCGCTCTACCTTAAAACCTCGCGGTTTTTGACAATGGGGATCATGCATCTAGTTCGCACGCAGGCGGCATGTTTTATTTTCAATTCCACAATCCTATTCTATTTTGTTTCAACCACAAGAGGGTATTTTTCAACCACAAAGGTATTTTTCAACCATAAAGGTATTTTTCAACCATCATATCAACCACAAACAATTATTTCCAACCATTCGTCATACCATATAATATCACGTCAATCACAAGCAATAAATATCGTCCATGGTCTGTGGACGAGGGGAGTATATATATAATATAATAATTCACTTGCATTTCATCACAATTCAAAGCATATATGTTTCAAACAACGCTTGTATAATTTATACATCGCTAATATAACTTATACAACACATGTACATGAGGTATACAATGCGTATATAATTTACACTGCGCTTATATAATTTATACAATGCGATTTCATTCACACAAATAGTTTAGATTCCTCACATTGGTTATTGCGGTGCAAAAAATCGTAGGAAGGTCAGAAAAATCCGCGGCTTCTTCTAGAATGTAGAGAGCCTCCTTGCGGTCACGGTGTCTCCTGTTTCATCGAATTTCGTTAAAGAACGAAAAAGATATTATTTTTCAAAGTTTTGCAACACTTAAAAGTGTTATTTTCATCTTAGAATTTACATCAGTAAAGTTTTTAAAACCTTCGAAACTTGGTCTCAAATTTTCAGTCGATCCGTACCTCGATGCTTCGATTAGACCTTGCTGCGTCAAAGAGCTACGAACCACCTCCAGATCGGCGGTGGTGGCGAAGGGTTCGGCGACCTGTGCTCGTCGCGGCGGCGCTCTAAAGGTCGCGCCTTTCTCGTCGAATTCCGACGTCGATGGTTGATGTCAGGGGTCGTGGGTTGGTCGGATGTGGAGAGGAGGCGAAGGCGGTCGGAAGTCTTAACTGGCGGCGGCGGTGAAATCGCCTGAGGCGGCGGCTAAATGGACGTGAAGGTTGGAGCACTGTGCGTCGTCCAATCGTTCTCTGGCGGCTAGGGTTTCGGAATTTATTTATTTTTAATGAAAAAATCCTATTGGTCCATGCTTTATAGGAAATTTTAAATAGTGTTTTTGCAAACGGACTCCTTTTTAAACCCAATGACTGTCGCCCCTAGCTAAATACCCCCATTCCGGACACAATGGGATATGTTTCGTTGGCCATTTCGACTGTTACAGTCAGTTATTTTTCAAATTAAAATATAAAACATTCGATATTTAATTTAAACGTACATTTCAATTTGCCAGGACCACAAACTGAATCGAAGAATTCCAGAAAAATAAATCTAGCTTTGTTTTGACGATACGGTCCTATCAAAACCAGTTTCGTCGAATTCTGAGCTCGTTTGAAAAACGGCCATTTTTAGGTCGACCCATTTTAACAGAATTTGACCAAACACGTTATCTTTTGCCCCGCTCACATACTAGCTTCAAAAATTATGAAATTTGAAACTTAGCAATAATTTGACATCCTGGACCCAACAAAAGTGGTTTCGTCGAATTCCGAGGTCGTATGCAAAATCTCAATTTTCAAGGGCTATATATACTATATAGCGCCCTTTCTGAAAATTCATTTGGCCATAACTTTTGATTTCCGTTATGAAACTTCGATTTTTAAGATTCGTTAGAAAGGTATTGATAAACAGATTTAAATATTTTCAGTTTCGCTAAAATCTGTTATATCTTCCACCCGGTACAGTCAGACAAAGTTTGTATTCAAAATCTCAAACTGCAATACCATACCCAAATCTACATTTTATTGAAATAGGCTACTTCAACCATTCAAATTCTTGGTAATAACCTGATTTAAAAATTTTAAACTGGTTCACATTTTCCGGGTTATTACAATCTCCCCCACTTAAAACTTTTCGTCCTCGAAAAGGAAATAACAGTTAAGCAGGAAATAAAATGTAAATGCAAAGTATTGTAAAGGTACCTTGCACCGGAGTTAGTCAGAGATGTCCACTCTGCATTTGGGATAGGCTTGTTTAATGCTTTCCTCAGTCTCCCAAGTACAGTCTCTAGGATCACTACTCCACTGCACTTTGACTAAATGAATCTTCTTCCTCCTTAGCTCTCTAGTTTCTTTGCCAACTATCTTTAATGGCTCTCTTCTGAGTGCTAATTCTGGAGTTATGTCAATATCATGTTGCGCTGCTTCTTCAACAACAAGATCGGGATCATGAACATGTTTTCTGAGTTGAGATACGTGGAACACATCATGTACACCAGGCAACCAATCAGGTAATGAAACCTTATATGCAAGAGTTCCAATCCGTTCAAGTATAGGAAAGGGACCAATAAATCTCGGTGCCAACTTCCCAGTCTTGCCAAATCTGATTACTCCCCGCATTGGAGAAACTCTTAAATAAACATAATCGCCAACGGCAAACGATATATCCCTTCTTCTCGCATCAGCATAACTTTTCTGTCGGCTCTGCGCTGTTTTCAATCTCTTCTTAATGAAATTGACTTTATCCGATGCTTCTTGAATCATATCGGGCCCTAACACAAGTCTGTTGCCAGGTTCTACCCAACATGCGGGGGATCTGCACGATCTACCGTATAATGCTTCAAATGGAGACATTCCCAAACTTGCTTGACAGCTATTGTTGTAAGAGAATTCGGCTAGATGTAAGTGATCTTCCCATGAGCCTCCAAAATCGATAACGCAAGCCCGCAGTAAATCTTCTAAAATTCTATTCACCCGCTCAGTTTGGCCATCTGTCTGAGGGTGATAAGCGGTGCTTAGATTCCATTTGGTTCCCAATTCTTCTTGGAATGCTTCCCAGAATTTGCTAGTAAATAGGGGATCTCTATCACTGACTATATTGAGCGGCACTCCATGAAGTTTGACTATTTCTTTGAAGTAAATCTGTGCTAGACTTTGAGCCGTTCTATTGGATCGGACAGGTATAAAATGGGCAGTCTTCGTGAAGCGATCTACGATTACCCATATACTGTCGTTTCCTTTTCTAGTTCGAGGCAGGCCATCGATGAAATCCATCGAAATTTGTTCCCACTTCCATCCTGGAATTTCTAATGGTTGTAATAATCCAGCCAATTTCTGCTGATCACTCTTAACTAGCTGACAAGTGGGGCATCTGCTAACATATAATGAGATATCTCTTTTCAAAGCTCTCCACCAGAATGTGCATTTGATATCGTTATACATTTTGCTCACACCTGGATGGATACTTAATTTGGATTTTTGGCACTCATCAAGTATTTCTCTTCTGAGCTCAGGAAGGTTTGGGATGCAAATTCTGCCCTTTAGTCTTAGAACTCCTTTGTCATCCGGTCGGAAACTTGTGGATTCACCTCCTTTGACTCTCTGATTGATTCTTTGAATGAATTCATCGTCTTTCTGAAGGGTCGAGATCCTGTCTATTAATGAAGACGTGATGTCAAAGCTGGCGATGATTTCATTCTTTCTGCTGAGCGCATCGGCTACAACATTGGCTTTCCCTGGAGTGTATAGAATTTCAAAATCGTATGCTGCAAGGAATTCTAACCAACGCTGTTGCCTCAGGTTTAAATCTTTCTGAGTGAACAGATATTTCAAGGATTGATGATCGGTAAATAGTTCGAATTTCTCGCCCAATAAATAATGCCTCTAGATTCTTAAAGCAAACACGATAGCTAATAACTCAAGATCATGAGTTGCATAGTTTCTTTCATGCGGCTTTAGTTGACGGCTGACATAAGCGATCACTTGGCCCTTTTGCATTAGCACTGCGCCTAGCCCTCTAATAGAAGCATCTGTCCATACAGTCAAGTCTTGGTTGCCTTCTATAATTGTCAATACTGGAGCGGTTGTCAACTTCAGTTTCAGCTCCTGGAAAGCTTCTTCACATTCGGGAGTCCATTTGAATTTTTCATGCTTCTTTGTAAGCTTTGTCAATACTCCTGATATCTTTGAAAAATCCTGAACGAATTTCCGATAGTAACTAGCCAATCTAAGGAAACTTCGAACTTCAGTGGGCGTAGTAGGTTGTTTCCAGTTCTGAATCGCTGTAATTTTGCTTGGGTCCACAGCAATTCCTTCTTTTGATACGACATGGCCTAGGAATTTAACTTCATTCTGCCAGAAGACAAACTTAGAAAATTTAGCTTTCAAGACATTTCTCCTTAGAATTTTCAACACTTGTTCTAAATGTTTTGCATGTTCATCTTCCGACTTGGAGTAGATTAAAATGTCATCGATGAAGACTAGAACAAATTTATTCAATACACCTCGGAACACTCTGTTCATAAGATCGACGAAGTATGCCGGAGCGTTACACAAGCCGAACGGCATTACTAACCATTCGTAGAATAAATCTGGACCCCTGAAGGCTGTTAAAGGAACACAGTCTTCGGCTATACGCAATTGGTGGAAACCTGTAGCTAGGTCCATTCTGGAGAATACTGTTGCTCCATTTAATTGATCTAACAGATCATCTATTCGGGGCAAAGGATATTTGTTCTTTAGTGTCTGTTTATTGAGATCTCGGTAATCAACACATAGTCTTAGAGTACCGTCTGATTTCGGGACAAATACTACTGCTGCTCCCCATGCTGAAAAGCTCGGTCTGATCAGACCCTTCCAAAGTAATTCTCGGGTTTGACTACTTAACTCTTCTTTTTCTTTCGGGGCCATTCTTCTAATTGGATGTACTACTGGTCGGGCGTTAGGAATTAGATCTATCCTAAATTCAATTTCTCTTTGCGGCGGTAAGTTTTCTACTTCTTTAAACACATCCGCATAGTTTTTAACGACCGGTATCTTTTCTATCGAAGGGGGAGTAATTTCTAAAGAAGACCAAAATTCTGTTCTATTAATTTCTGAGCCATGGCATGGTATAGTGATATGCCCAAGTTTTGTTTTAACTTTCACTATTCTCTCGGCACATCTAACCTTGGCCTTATATTTTGTTAACCATTCCAAACCGAGAATAACATCGAATTCCGATAAATCCATAACAATTAAGTGGATGGGAAACTTGTAACATGAATAAGAGATAGGCACTCTGCAGTATAAACTGAGACTAACAGAACTTCCTATTGGGTTTCGAACTTTAATTGGTTCTTTTAGAATTCTTTGTTTCAATTTTAACTTATGAACAATATTACCAGAAATGAAGCTACGTGATGCACCAGTATCAAAAAGTACAGAAACAGGAATATTCTTAATAGTAACGGTACCTCCCAAGACGTCGGGTTTACCTGATCCATCTGTGATAGCTGGCGGGGTCTTCCCGTTATACACATGAGCCACTTGTGCGTTCTGCTTCAAAGGACAATTCTTGCTATAGTGCCCCTTCTTATGGCAGTTGTAGCATTCGGCTGAGTCATTTGCCTTTGGCTTCCTCGGGGCTTTGCATACATTAGAAAAGTGACCTGGCTTCCCGCAGTTGTAGCAATTTCCTTTGGGGATCTTTGCAGGTTTCTGAGTAGCGGCCGCGGTAATGCTAGATTCGGGTTGATCTGTTGAGGCTTTGCGCTTATTTCCAGCTTGGCTTTTGGCGCGGTCTTGGCTAGCATGCCTCTCATCCATGTCTTCGTAATTGCAAGCCATCTCTACTAGTTCTGAAAAGGAGAGTTTGATGTTGCTCATAGCTCTATCGTGGTACTTGCGCTTCAGCCCAAATATGAATCTCTTGTTCTTTGCTTTGTTGGTCATAATCAGCTCCGGAGCATAGCGCGACAATTGGGTGAACTTATTTAGATAATCCTGAATAGAGAGATCTCCTTGCTGGAGATTAGCAAATTGCTCTCGCATCTTCTCTAGAGCCTGTTCTGGTACAAACTTCTCATTGAACATAGTTTTAAATTGCTCCCAAGTCCTGACAGTTCCAGCTGCATCCTCTGAGGTAATAGCATCCCACCACAGCTCTGCTTCCTCCTGAAGGAGCCAAATACCAAGTCGGGCTTTGTTGTTGGTTCCCATACCCATGCCTTCAAAGATTTTCTCACAGGTTTTCAGCCAAGCTATTGCCTCTGTCACTGTTCCTGTGCCAGTAAAAGGTTTTCCCCCAAGATTTCTGTACCTCTTTGCTACTTTATCTAGCTCAAAGTCCTCGAGTGCTGGTGGCTGAACAATAGGGCCTTCTACCACTACGGGGATATTCCCCCGTCCTCCTGCTGCCACTCCTCGGCCTCCACGGCCTCCTCTAGCTGCTGCTGCTCGTGTAGCCATCTAAGAGAATACTGTATAAGCAAGAAAAGAGTCAAGCCCACAGATTTGATAATTTTCATAAAGGATAAAGCAAGGGAATACAAGGAAAGATAATGATGATGTACTGATCAAATTGTTTTGCCAATCTGCTTAGCTCATTCTAGGACATTGCTAATCCTATCTCTAATGAGCTACTCGCATTAGAACACTACTGATTCTATTCTGACGAGGTGTTTAATGTGTTAGATCCCGGAACTAAGGTTAACCAAAGCTCTGATACCAACTGTGACGATCCCAAAATCCGAGGGGCGGTATTAAGGATAATCATTAGGAAATAACACATTAATCATCAAAGCAGAGTACAGATAATAGCAAAAACAATAAATAGAATAAATTTACATGGATATGACAGCGGAATCACAACATGTAATAACATCAGAATAGCATAGCGTGGGATATAACTTAGTAAATAAAAAGGAAGGTGATCAGTCATCATCGCCAGAGGCGGAATACATACATGCAGTGAGACATAACAAGGGTATCAGTCTACATCGCCGAAGGCGGAATACATATACATATAGAAAGAAATGCGGAAAGTAAATCAGTCTGCATCGCCCGTGGCGGAATCATAATATAAGTACAGTAATGGCGGAAAAAGTCAAAGTCGTCTCTGTGAAGTCAGTCTCGCCATGAGCCAAAAATGCACTCTATGCAGTAGTGCAGAGCCAAAAACAACCTGTCACCTGTGTACTAGGCTGCCCGTGCGAAAATAAGGGCACCCGCGTTTGCAAAGTGAAACAAACAACGAGTCAGTCATGGGGACTGGTATGAGAAATCTATTTAACAGTTTAACAACAGTAATGAGCAAATCATAGGACCACGCCACTTTCGCGGAACGGATTTACTCCAATGATTGCTAGTGCATTAAAACAAAATAAATTCTTTTAAAAACAACGCAATGCTTTTAGAAAGAATGAAGCCATTATAAGACTCAGGTCCCATCACACAATGCAACGCAAGCCGGAGGATAGAGTTTTATCTTATAATAGCCAAATATGCTTGATACGTATAAAGCGAAATCATTTGATATTATTACTAGTGCATATATGTTTCAAAAACGAATAGCATCATAAATATCAATCATAGACGGCATAGCTACCATCTACTATGTCGCCATACTAGTTCTACAATCAAGTCCGTTATTTCGTATTGGAAATTGGATTTCCGTCATGAGTCGAGGCAAGGGGCAAGCTCCTCTCCGCTTCGAGGCACTCTAGCAAATGTCTCAGGACTACGCACTCTGGGTATCCTGGATCTTCAGGGCCGGTCCTCACTTACGTTAGAGGATTAATTATGACTGAACACACGTTTCTCGGTCCTTACAGACCTATAATCGAGGCGCCTCGCATTCCAACAACCACAAAGGTGAAAAGTAGATATATATGTCAGGGCTGGTAAGTCACTGACACCACCATAGCTAGAAAGAAACGTCGTGCTCTCCCTGCAGTCCGTATCCCGTTTTTAACTCATACCGGGGTGTGAGGCTCGCGAATCTACGAAATACACAAAGCCAGGTCACGTAGACCGTGCTTTGATCATCATCCACAAGGCTTTGCTTTGCAACAGAAGCCTTTGTCACAGCATCTTGGCATGCCACATAGGCAGTCCACTCCATACGATTGATTTCCATCGATATATAACCCCTGAGCTCGTACGTCTCAGAGAAGGGCGTTAAGCAACAGAATAAATTCTCCGCCGCCAAACAGATATATATTTAACAGAGATCAATCAGTATAGAACAAAATCCAATGTCAGACACACAGTCCATTTACAAGTCCGCTCTGGGTCTGAACGAAACCGGAGGCGTCAAATCCCTTGTATATCCGTCCAATCAACACACACGTTCAGACGGCTACTACTTCCGTCCCCTTCCGGTAGCTACTCCGGTTAGGAACCTCAGTAGCGCCCATCCAACCGATACGAAGATCGTCGGTCTTGAATCGTCTTTGCATTTTCCAATTCAAATCGCTCGACAAATTATTTGAAATGAGGGTTAGCTCGGCCTTTTCAAATAATTCCCGTCATTAGAATTTAAATCGATTCTTTTTATGGTTATATTATTCGACATCCATCTTTCAGTTATTTAGTGTTATTTTCGTGTCAAACACATACAACCATCAAATATCAAACAATTTAAGCCCAATTGGTTTATTTGCAACCTATGTTGCTTATAATATTTTATAACGATTTTTCGCCATTTTTATTTATTTAAAAATGGCCATATTTAATTAAATGACGTTTCAGGTCGTGCCGTGGCACTGGCGCCGTTTTTCCCCTAATTTGTTTTACACATATCGGAAAATCTAACCGTGGGATTTCTACAAAGTCTATAACAGTGGGAAGATATTCCCAAAGCGAACCCAACGGTTCCAGTTTCGTGAGAATCCGACGGTCGGATCTTCCGCACTAGTCGTTTGAAGTTACGGTTTCAAAATTCGAACTGCAGCGTCGTTATTCGATTTAATTTAATTATATCTATATATATATATATAAATATAAACGATTCTGGCGCTGTTTTTCTCTTAATTTAAATTAAACATTTCAGACAATCCAACCGTTGGATTTTTACAAGGTTGGTGCCGTTGGAAAGATATTTCCAAGGCGAACCCAGCGGTTGCGGTTTCAGGAAAATCCGATGGTCGGATTTCTCGTACTAATCGTTTCAAATTACGATTCCGAAACGCGAACTGCACGGCCTCTATTCCTTTTAATTATATTTATATTTATATATATATATATATAAATATAGTTCATTCTATAATTTCAACTACAGTTCATTCTATATTTTCAACTTCGTTTTTCACTTCAAATATTTCACTAACGCCTTAATATTTCGAAAAATTTCGCCATAACCTCCTTTGTACGGGGAGGGGTTTGGAAATTTATTGGGCCGTATTAGGTACCCAATAAATCCTAAAAAGCATTCACATATTTATAGTGATATATTTTGGTGTTTATGGGGGAGCATGTACTGATAATCACTCCAGAGAATAAATTCTCGTCACCCCGTTTCCGTGTGGAAATAAATAGTCCATGTGCCGTATCTAATAACTAGAGCGACGTGATTATTGTCAACTCCAGACCCGTGTGGGGTTTTTATAAATCTGGCAATTTATCGTTATAATTTATATAGTCCATATCAGTCATCAGTTCAACCTGTAGTACATAGTCATCGCCATACAAGCCTCTTGCTTGTATGGTAAATCTTCCACCTCGTCACACAAGCTCCAGTTGCTTATGTGGAATATGGTGAAGTATGCCTATCATCAAGAAGTATGCCATGTAGTGTAGTTCAAAATTAATTGTTACTATCCTATGGCATTATTTATTATTTCACACAGAATAACCAGCACTACGCATCCAATGGCATTCAGAGGAGTTGATATATAAATAAAGTTGCGCAGCCAACTCATCAAGGTTTACCTATTTGTCGGGCACGCAAATAATTTCTTTACTCTACAGCTAATCCATTTTTCCTGTTCAACACATGTATATATATGCAGAACAAAGCTAATCATAATATTTCTAGCAAACTATTATTTATTTCAACACATGTGTATTTTTAACTAAGCGTATACATGATAAAAGGAATATTTTTTATCATCAAAAATATTTATTCGACACATGTGTATTTTTAACACTTCATATTCACTATAAAGATATAGTTTTCATTGTCGATTCATTTTATTTTTAAAAGATGATAACATTCAACACATGAATTTCAACTCAACGAATGAATTGCAATTCAACACATGAATATTCTATATAGTTTGTATATATATAAAAATGTGATTTTTATCGCTAAAGCCATTTGTTTAAATTCAAATAATATTCAACACATGAATTTCAACTCAACGAATGAATTGCAACTCAACACATGAATATTCTATATAGTTTGTATATATATAAAAATGTGATTTTTATCGCTAAAGCCATTTGTTTAAATTCAAATAATATTCAACACATGAATTTCAACTCAACGAATGAATTGCAACTCAACACATGAATATTCTATATAGTTTGTATATATATAAAAATGTGATTTTTACCGCTAAAGCCATTTGTTTAAATTCAAATAATATTCAACACATGAATTTCAACTCAACGAATGAATTGCAACTCAACACATGAATATTCTATATAGTTTGTATATATATAAAAATGTGATTTTTATCGCTAAAGCCATTTGTTTAAATTCAAATAATATTCAACACATGAATTTCAACTCAACGAATGAATTGCAACTCAACACATGAATATTCTATATAGCATATTTAATTTATTTCAACGAATAAAAATTATTCTAACACATAAATATTTCCGAAAATTTCGGCAGCATAACGGCAGGGTAGTTAAAACCGGGACCGTCCCTAGTACGGCTCCTCGCTCTACCTTAAAACCTCGCGGTTTTTGACAATGGGGATCGTGCATCTAGTTCGCACGCAGGCGGCATGTTTTATTTTCAATTCCACAATCCTATTCTATTTTGTTTCAACCATAAGAGGGTATTTTTCAACCACAAAGGTATTTTTCAACCATAAAGGTATTTTTCAACCATCATATCAACCACAAACAATTATTTCCAACCATTCGTCATACCATATAATATCACGTCAATCACAAGCAATAAATATCGTCCATGGTCTGTGGACGGGGGGAGTATATATATATATAATATAATAATTCACTTGCATGTCATCACAATTCAAAGCATATATGTTTCAAACAACGCTTGTATAATTTATACATCGCTAATATAACTTATACAACACATGTACATGAGGTATACAATGCGTATATAATTTACACTTCGCTTATATAATTTATACAACGCGATTTCATTCACACAAATAGTTTAGATTCCTCACATTGGTTATTGCGGTGCTAAAAATCGTAGGAAGGTCAGAAAAATCCGCGGCTTCTTCTAGAATGTAGAGAGCCTCCTTGCGGTCACGGTGTCTCCTGTTTCATCGAATTTCGTTAAAGAACGAAAAAGATATTATTTTTCAAAGTTTTGCAACACTTAAAAGTGTTATTTTCATCTCAGAATTTACATCACTAAAGTTTTTAAAACCTTCGAAACTAGGTCTCAAATTTTCAGTCGATCCGTACCTCGATGCTTCGATCAGACCTTGCTGCATCAAAGAGCTACGAACCACCTCTAGATCGGCGGTGGTGGCGAAGGGTTCGGCGGCCTGTGCTCGTCGCGGCGGCGCTCTGAAGGTCGCGCCTTTCTCGTCGAATTCCGACGTCGATGGTTGATGTCAGGGGTCGTGGGTTGGTCGGATGTGGAGAGGAGGCGAAGGCGGTCGGAAGTCTTAACTGGCGGCGACGGTGAAATCGCCTGAGGCGGCGGCTAAATGGACGTGAAGGTTGGAGCACTATGCGTCGTCCAATCGTTCTCTGGCGGCTAGGGTTTAGGATTTTATTTTTTTATTTTTTTTAATGAAAAATTCCTATTGGTCCATGCTTTATAGGAAATTTTAAATAGTGTTTTTGCAAACGGACTCCTTTTTAAACCCAACGACTGTCGCCCCTAGCTAAATACCCCCATTCCGGACAATGAGATATGTTTCGTTGGCCATTTCGACTGTTACAGTCAGTTATTTTCCAAATTAAAATATAAAACATTCGATATTTAATTTAAACGTACATTTCAATTTGCCAGGGCCACAAACTGAATCGAAGAATTCCAGAAAAATAAATCTAGCTTTGTTTTGATGATACGGTCCTAACAATACCAGTTTCGTCGAATTCTAAGCTCGTTTGAAAAACGGCCATTTTTAGGTCGACCCATTTTAACAGAATTTGACCAAACACGTTATATTTTGCCCCGCTCACATACTAGCTTCAAAAATTATGAAATTTGAAACTTAGCAATAATTTGACATCCCGGACCCAACAAAAGTGGTTTCGTCGAATTCCGAGGTCGTATGCAAAATCTCAATTTTCAAGGGCTATATATACTATATAGCGCCCTTTCTGAAAATTCATTTGGCCATAACTTTTGATTTCCGTTATGAAACTTCGATTTTTCAGATTCGTTAGAAAGGTATTGATAAACAGATTTAAATATTTTCAGTTTCGCTAAAATCCGTTATATCTTCCACCCGGTACAGTCAGACAAAGTTTGTATTCAAAATCTCAAACTGCAATACCATACCCAAATCTACATTTTATTGAAATAGGCTACTTCAACCATTCAAATTCTTGGTAATAACCTGATTTAAAAATTTTAAACTGGTTCACATTTTCCGGGTTATTACACAAATCATTTGATACTATAATAAGTGTATAGTGTCAAAATAATTTCAATCATAAATATCAATCATAGACGGCATGGGTACCATTTATCATGTCGCCATACTAGTTCTACAATTAAAACCGCATTACACGTATTGGAAATTGGATTTCCATCAGGGTGGCTCCTGATTCGAAAGATCGATCGCGTAATGCAATTCACCACGGCTTACGTCCCAACAAGAGAAAACACCGTCTACACATCCGCACATTTGGGAATAGAGCATCACCGCGGCTTACGTCCCAGCGAGAGAAAACACCGCTTACTTTATATATCCCTGAGCACTAAGCTCATCTCGGTCGACCGAATCCACGACACCACTAAGGTGCCCATCCACTAAAAAAGCATACTGATCAAACCATCAGTTTACCACCATACCGGGATGTGAGGCTCGCGAATCAACGCTATACACAAAGCCATGCTATATCAGCTGCGCTTTGATCATCATCCACCAAACTTTGCTTTTCAACAAAAGTCTGGATCACTGCATCTCAGCATGCCACACTATCAATCCATATCGTACCACTGATTTCTGCTAATATATAACCTCTGAGCTCGTATGTCTCAGAGAAGGGCGTTAAGCAAGAGAATAAATTCTCCGCCGCCAAACAAATATATATTTAGCAGAGATCAACGAATACAATATAAAGGAATACAATGTCAGACACACCATCCATTTACAAGTTCGTTCTGGGTCTGAACGAAACCGGAGGCACTTTCCTCGCATATCCATCCATCTCCAAGTACGTCTGGACGACCACCAACTATTTCCATCCTCTTGGGTGTACAGCCCAATCAGGATCGTCAGTAAATATCCAAACGATGTGAAGACTTCCGGTCTTCAACCACCGTCTTCATCTTCGACATATCATCGAATCGGTTATTCAGAATGGGTATAAACCCGGCCTTTCCGAACAACCTGCGTATATTAAAAATAAATGTTACACAAACACAACATACGCCTCATTCCAATTCATTAGTTACTAACCGTAAATTAGTAAGAGAGCAATTCCCCAAATATTAACCCCGAAGGCCGAAACCAACATCAGATCAATATCCAGGAAACCATTCTTCTTAATTAACCTTCAGCTAGTTTCTAAATTTCAATTCTTAGGGAAAGGTTCCCATTAATTTTATCCAAGATAAATTCTTTAAAATTTATCCTTTAATCTTCCTTTGGATGTCATTTCAAACCAAATTATGGTTTTCCAAACTAGTCGAGATTAGCGAACCATACCGAAGTAATTATTTAATTTATTTCTCAATCCCAACCTATTCATCCCATGAAGAAAAACTGGTAATACTCCATATTTAACACCACAGTGTTATCGGTAAAATTAATTACCATTTCACGTTCAAATCTGATTAAAGATTTAACTATCGCTTTGGAGCAAAACTGGTGATACTCCATTCTCGCTCATTTTCTAAAGTTGATAATTTAAATTATCAATCCACATTTCAATTTAATTGAAGATTCATTAAAACTCTTTTTACTGGGTTAAAGAACTAGTGTCATTTAAAACACAGTTCACGATAAACCCAAATCACATTCTATATATCATCGAGTTAAAGAACTAGTGTTATTTAAAACATAGTTCACGATAAACCCATGAATCAATTCTATTTAAACCCATTTCAAATCCAATTTATTTATTTAAAAATAAATGGGTTTTAATTTCAGTTCAAAACTAGTTCATTTCGATAAAAATCTATTTTTATCTTTTCAAATATGGAGTTTTTCATCCCAATCTTTCCCAAATCATTTCTTATGATTTTACACTAATTATTACTATTTTTAATAATTTTATCAAGGCTCGTACAGTCGATTTCTATCAACGGCCATCGAACTGCACTTACAGCGACCTTTTCCAAATTTGATTTGGACGTATCTCCAAATCCAATCGTTAGATTTCAAATTTCTAATATTTGTTAGAAAGCTCTTTTCGATACGAACCCAATGGTTCCGGTTTTAGGAGAATCCGACGGTCGGATCTCCCGCAATGTCCGTTCGAAGTCAATGGTCGAAATTCACGAACTGCCGCGGCGCGGCGCATTCTATTAAGGCCATTATATATATATATATAATATATATATATATATTATATATATATTTCGTCGATTTCCTTTTTAAAACGAATTTTATAAATCATTTCAAATTTGTTTCAAAAACAATTTCAACCTCCATTTCAAATTCAAATCAAAATTGAATTTTCTATTATAAATCCTTTACTTTCATTTCTATTTGATTTCAATTCAAATCAAATTCGTTTTCTATTCAATTCAAATCAAATTCGTTATATATTCAATTGAAATCAAATTCGTTTTATATTCAATTCGAATTGGATTTCTATTCGATTCAATTCAAATTGGTTTTCTATTCGATTCAATTCAAATTGGTTTTCTATTCGATTCAATTCAAATTGGTTTTCTATTCGATTCAATTCAAATTGGTTTTCTATTCGATTCAATTCAAATTTAAAAACGAATATAATCAATATAAAAATCGTTCGTGTCAAAATAGCGCATCTCTAATCAATACGGCTTTATATATTTCAATAATTCCTTTATTCTATTCAACAAATGAATATTTATTTTTGTCAACACACGACTAATCTCAACGAATGAGTACTGTCCACGTGTGACTATTTTTGTTAAAATATTTCGTTCAACACATGACTAATCTCAACGGATGAGTACAGTCAACACATGAACCTTTATTTTATAATATTCTTTATTTTCTAAATTGGAATGAGGCCCAATCAATTACCATATAAAGTTAATTATATGGATTCCATACAACGCATGTATATAATATCAACGATAGATAATCAACCATCAACCAAAGTGCACTACACTGTATAAGCATCAAATATAGATATCTAACGCTTATAACAGCCTGTCAATCAATCGATCGACATACAACTAATTATTGGGATTAGTGTATGCCGTATTTTATCCCAATACCCGTGTGGGGTTTCAAACAATCAAACGCAGATTTTATTTGTGTAGTTGGGCGATGTGTAAAATTTATCGTCCCAATCAATATTAGACAAATGTGTGTATATAAACAAATCGCCCGATTTGTTTATTTTTTTATTTCATTTTATATACACGTTAAAAATTCTATTTTTAACTATAAAATATGTTCCACTATAAAATATTTTATTTCAACTATATAAATGTTTTATTTCATTTCACATCACATCACACAATCAATACACATCAAAATCAAACAAACAAGCATACAAGCCGTCCATGGTCTGTGGACGACGGGTGTCGGGTGCTACTAAACACCGTCTGCATCCTAGTATATATTTTTAACTAGAAATAAAATTAAAAAGTGAGAAATTCTCACTAATAGCTATCCTAACTCCACGGCACTTCCTATATAGAACATCTTCACCGTTCTCGCCTTTTTGTCGCCTTCATTGCCCGTAGCCACTACATATATAAAAATCACATTTTTACTTCGCTATTCAATATATAAAAATTGAATTTTTACTACGATATTCAATATATAAAAATCGAATTTTTACTTCGCTATTCAATATATAAAAATCGAATTTTTACTATGCTATTCAATATATAAAAATCGAATTTTTACCACGCTATTCAATATATAAAAATCGAATTTTTACTACGCTATTCAATATATAAAAATCGAATTTTTACTTCGCTGCTATATAGATAAAAATCCTATTTTTACATCGATGTTCATAGAATAAAGATTATATTTTTAATACAAGGTTTTTTTAAAACAAAGCTATTTTATCTTTAAAAACATTTTTAGTTGATATTTTCAAAGACATTGCTATTCTGATTTTCAAACAAAGTTATTTTATTTGCCAAAACAATGGTTTTCTTTTATTTGCTAAAACAACGGTTTTCTTTATTTTGCTAAAACAATGGTATTTCTTTTAATTGCTAAAACAATGGTATTTCTTTTATTTGCTAAAACAATGGTATTTCTTTTATTTGCTAAAACAATGGTATTTCTTTTATTAGAAACTATCATAGTTGTTTAATATACTAAGTTAATCACATAATTAAAAAAATGATTAATTAATAAGTTAATTAACTAAGCTAATCACCTTCTCCTAAGTCCTTTGCTCCTGTAACCACTGTCTTCCTAAACCCATCACCATCGCTCGAGATCTTCACCCACGACCGCCACCACAGGGGTGCGGACCCCAATCCAATGCCGCCACTAGAAGCGCCACCCCCCACTCCCCTAATGTCAGCGGTCACGGCGAACTCAGTGCCGCCTGGAGCCCACAAATCGAGGATGATAGTCGCCACTTCCCAGCCCAAATTCACACCCAACGCTTCACGGTTTTTGATCATCTTGGTTGAGGATGCAGATGGGAAGGAGTATTACCGTTTTTGTTTTGGAAGGGGGTCAAACTCTAAGCGGATTGGGAGAAAGAATTGGGGAAAGAATCGATCTTTTCCGCTCGTTCAATCGGATAGAGGCGCTGAAGAGGGCGTTGACCAATCAACGGTATTTTACTTAGGGTTTGGCCAATGAGGGATTTTATATGAAATTATATTAATTTTTAATTCAAAAATTATTCGTTTATCGATTCGAACTCCAAATCAAACTCAACGAATGTCGCCCCTAGCGTTTTACCCCTATCCCGGACACAATGGAATATGTTTCGTAGGCTAATTCGACTGTTTCGATAGGTTTTTCTCAGAATTAAAATATAAATCAGTATATATTTAATTTTAACGCACATTTCAAATTACCAGGGCCACATACTAACTCGAAAAATTCCAGAAAAATATTTTCTAGCATCGTATCGACGATACGATCCTAATAAAACTAGTTTCGTCGAATTCTGAGACCGTTGGAAAAATGGCCATTTTCCAGTCGATTAAAAATCAACTAAAACTGGTCAAACGCGTTTTCCTTTGCCACGCTCACATATTGATTCGAAAAATTATGAAATTTAGAATCTAGCAATAACTTTACACCACGGACCCAACAAAAGTGGTTTCTTCGAAATCCGAGGTCGTTTGCAAAATTTCCATTTTTAAGGGCCGAAATTCCATAACGACTATTCAGAATTTTCAACTGGACATATCTTTTGATTCCTGCTATGAAATTTTGATTTTTCGGATTCGTTGGAAAGATATTCACAATTAGATCCCATTATTTTTGGTTTCACTAAAATCCGGTTTATTTTGCACCCGGTATGTTCAATTGAAGTTTGAAATCGAATTATCGAACTACCGCGCCATTTTCAATTCCCTTTATAATTATATATAATTATTTATATTCTAACGACGAACTATATAACTATATACGTTTCAATTTCATTCAAAATAAATTTCTCGACGATATTATTTAAAATAATTCATTTTAAATAATCAAAATTCGCTAAAATTGCCAAAATAAAAATTTTAAACTGGCCCAGATTTTCGGGTTGTTAAAGTTTTTTTCCTCCTGCAAATTTTTCAATGCCGCACTTCTTAAAAATCGGTTCAAAAATTTCCAAACAAAATACAAATTAAATGACGACCTCTCACAACTCCTGAAACAAAACCACAGAAGAGAAAATATATATATTATGCAAGAAATCTTTGGTTTGAGTTCAACCGTGAGGTGTTAGTTAGAAGGCATTCAGAGAGAACAAATGATGGGATTCAAAGTGGAGAGGGAGAGACGGAAGTGATGACTGGTTACTGGACTGTTAGGATACGAGTTCGAATATCTGGTAGGTGGAGAAAAGATGATCCGATGAGGAGTTTGCATGGAAAAAATAAAGGGGGGATCTGGCCTTGCATGTCTACACGGGGTAGATTGGGAGTGCTGTGGTGCTGCATTCAAATGTGTATTGGGAGAAGGGTATAAATAGTGAAAGCATTGTTGGAATGCATTAAGGGAAGTGGGAGTATATGATGTTGAGGAGCTTGCGAGAGGGATATTGGAAGTAACACAAGCATGGGAATGAGGAGGCATGGAATACTGGAAGACGCGTTTGAAAGATGGCACAGCGTATATTTTAAATAGGGTAAGGATGGTTGCGTTTGCAATGAGGACAGAGTAGGTGAATATTATTTAGGTTTCATTGCATCCTTTACTATTTTCGTTCGCTGCTGTTACATGCACCAGGTTTATGGTTTGATGATTTGGGGGATGTTGGTACTAAAAAGGTTTGATGGGGTCACTGTATAGTATGCATATGAAGTTTTTCATCGTGAGGGACATGGAGGAATCGAGTTCATCATTCTGGGTATGGGGAAGGAGAGACTTTAGTAGGAAGCAGGTTGGGGTTCTCGGATTTTGTTTTAACGAAGTAGAGAGGAGACTAGAGAGTGAAAGGGGGTCAGTAATGGTGTTCAAAGTTCTGGAGTGGGCGACAGTTTTTGAAAGAAGAGCTTAATGTGTTAAGTAAGGGTTTAATAAGTAATTAAGTTTCAACTAATTATTAAATAAAAGTTTAATGACGTTAATCTGTTTATATACTGTAAAATGCATAACTAATTCTATGTTGCAGAACTAAGCACCGTCAGTCACGTCAGGATCATATGGACGAGGGCAACACCATGGAACTGGTTTGGAGCTCATTACGATATATAGTGGAATAAAATGCCTGAGTGGACAAATCAACCGTTATTCGTTATTTAACGATTAATGACCAATGTGAGTAGACTCACTAACTATGTCCTGGTTTATAATTTTATAAATGTTATTAAATATTGATAAAATGATAAATGTTGTGTGTGATGGTTGTTTGGATGATTTGCTAATTCACTGATTGAAATAATATATATAGTTATATATATATAAATAGTTGATTGAATATTTGTTCTGTTTATTATTAAATTTCATATTGATTATATGAAATTAGTGTCATTTATGTTGATTAACATCTGTGGATGCGGGGAAACAGGTTGGAGGAATCCAGCTGGATTCCACAACAATTATTGTTGTTTTTCATATATTGTATTATATGATGTGATAAATAATCTGGTGTTGATTTTTGTGTGTTTGAAATTTTGAATAACATTGACCAGAAATAATTGGTATTTAAATATCGTAAAATATATTCAAATGTATTGGAAAGAAATTTGGGGGTTTAAAAAGGAAAAATCTATTTTAAATTAGAAATTGGGTTTCGATGGACTAGAATAAAATTACTTGTTTTAATTGTATAAAAACAAGTGGTTTAAATTATAAACGTTATTTATAAGTGAGATGGAAGAATTATTATTAAATAATTTGGGAAAGTAAATTCAATAGGGAAATGCGAAATAGTTTGTAACACCCCACCTCCATTAAGGTCACTCACAAAGGGAATGCCTTAACTTTGGTGGAGCATTTTAGTAAACAGAACAGAAACTTACAAGACAGATAGAATAGTACTTGAAAAATTTAGAACTTTATTTCAACAGAAACCGAAATAAACTTGGTTACATCCTTTCAAATTACATTATCAGAATTCAAGTACAAAATATCAGTCTTGTACAAAAGCCTTCAGAATGCATAGTTTAAAATCATAATCCCCATAGAACGGAAGCTATACAGAGCTAAGCCATACTTTAAGTACTTCAAGTAGAGAGAAATCCGGATCAAGCTAAAGTATTCCCTCCTTGGATAACCTGGGGGGGAAACGGAAGAAAGGAGGCGAAACAACAAGGGTCAGAAAAAAAGTCTGGCAAGTCCAGTGACTTTCAGCATATGAACAGATAATAATAATATGACATGAACATAAAACTGGATGAGAGATAACTGTAACAGGTGTAGCAGATATAATAGAAGAACAGAATGATATAAACTATTGCTTTACACTTCTCTGCACTAATTCTAGTATAACAGAATTAGGTATCACCCTAATGCCTAAACTGAAACAGAAACGAGTACAGAATAATTTCCACAGAAGAGAATGCTAGTAATGGGCCTTTACCACACGAACAAAAACAAAAAGAAGCAGAAACAGATTAATCCCTACGGAAACAGAGTGTAGAATTAGGTGTACACTAGTAATGGGCCTTTACCACCCGAACAGACGGTACCACACAGAAACAGACATGTGTTACCACCCAACAGAAACAGACGGTACCAACAGAAACAGACAGAACTAAGTGTACCCTAAAACCCTACCCCAAGCGATCGGCTCCCTAATACATAAATATCCTGTGTCGGCCCCACAGTAGGGTGTATCACTCCCTAAAGTGACAACCAATTGGCACAGACCTATTTACAAATGTGACGGCCATGAATTTCGCTCGATCCGAATCAGTCGTTAAACCGATCTAGACCGTCCGAAACCCCTGAACGTTTGAGAACAGGACAAATCAGGACACAAACAGAAGAACATTTCATTGCTATTACAACAATTCCATCAGATACAAGAATATACAGAGTATAAATGAATAAATTACATTCGATAAATATCAGAGATTACAATAAATTACATAGCAGCGGAAAATAACACAAAGCACAACTGAAGGTGATATACGGATACAGAGCTTTCCGGATATCATTCCAGCTGTATACCAGGATCCTGTGAATATAAATCTGCAAAACCAAAACTACTAGCTGCCCGTGCGGAAAATAGGGGCACCCAGAGTTTAGGTTAAAACAATAAACTCCAGGTCAGTCATGTGACTGGTGTGAGAACGAAAACAGTTATTTAAAGCTTTACTTTAAAAGAGAGTAATTCAAGGGACCACGCCGTAAAACACGGAACGGGTTTCCTCCCAAGAATACCAGTGCATAGAATAAATAGCGCAATGCTTTTCGAAAAATGAAGCTATTATAAGACCCAGGTCCTATCATACAATGCAACGCAAGCCGGGGGATAGGGTTTTCCCTTATAATAGCCAAACATGCTTGGTACGTTTAAAACAAATCATTTGATACTATAATAAGTGTATAGTGTCAAAACAGTTTCAATCATAAATATAAATCATAGACGGCATGGGTACCATATATCATGTCGCCATACTAGTTCTACAATTAAAACCGCAATATCTCGTATTGGAAATTGGATTTCCGTCATGAGTCGAGGCAAGGGGCAAGCTCCTCTCCGCGTTCGAGACACTCTAGCAAATGCCTCAGGATTACGCACACTGGGTAACCCCTGGATCTTCAGGGCCGGTCCTCACTTACGTTAGAGGATTAATTATGCCTGAACACACGTTTCCCGGTCCTTACAGACCTATAATCGAGGCGCCTCATCCAACAACCACAAAGGTGAAAAGTATATATATGTCAGGGCTGGTAAGTCACTGACACCACCAAAGCTAGAAAGAAACGCCGTGCTCTCCCTGCAGTCCGTATCCCGTTTTTAACTCATACCGAGGTGTGAGGCTCGCGAATTCACGCTATACACAAAGCTGCCACGTAGGCGTGCTTTGATCATCAACCACAAGACTTTGCTTTTCAACAGAAGCCTTGATCATTGCATCTTAGCGTGCCACACAGGCAATTCATGCCATGCGACTGATGTCCATCGATATACAACCTCTGAGCTCGTACGTCTCAGAGAAGGGCGTTAAGCAAAAGAATAAATTCTCCGCCGCCAAACAGATGTGTATTTAATAGAAATCAATCAACACAGAATAAAATCCAATGTCAGACACACAATCCATTTACAAGTCTGTTCTGGGTCTGAACGAAACCGGAGGCACTTTCCTCGCATATCCATCCATCTCCAGGTACGTCTGGACGACCACCGACTATTTCCATCCTCTTGGGTGTACTGCCCAATCAGGATCGTCAGTAATTATCCAAACGATGTGAAGACTTCCGGTCTTCGACCACCGTCTTCGTCTTCGACATATCGTCGAATCGGTTATTCAGAATGGGTGTAAACCCGGACTTTCCGAACAACCCGCGTATATTAAAAACAAATGTTACACAAACACAACATACGCCTCATTCCAATTCATTAGTCACTAACCGCAAATTAGCAAGAGAACAATTTCCCAAACATTAACCCCGAAGGCCGAAACCAACATCAGATCAATACCCAGGAAACCATTCTTCTTAGCCAACCTACAGCTAGTTTCTAAATTCCACATTCTTAGGGAAAGGTTCCCATTAATTTTATCCAAGATAAATTCTTTAAAATTTATCCTGTAATCTTCCTTTGGATGTCGTTTCAAACCAAATTATGGTTTTCTAAGCTAGTCGAGATTAGCGAACCACACCGAAGTAATTATTTATTTTATTTCCCAATCCCAACCTATTCATCCCATGAAGCAAAACTGGTAATACTCCATATCTAACATTGCGGTGTTATCGGTAAAATTAATTACCATTTCACGTTCAAATCTAATTAAAGATTTAACTATCGCTTTGGAGCAAAACTGGTAATACTCCATTCTCGTTCATTTTCTAAGTTTGGAAATTTAGATTACAAATTCGAATTTCAATCTAATTGCAGATTCATTAAAACTCCTTTTACTGGGTTAAAGAACTAGGTGTTATTTAAAACACAGTTCACGACAAACCCATTTTATATCCAATCAAATATATTAGAAATTCCGATTATTTAAACCCCTTTTTAAATCTAATTCATTTATTTAAAAATAATTGGGTTTTAAATTTAGTTCAAAACTAGTTCATTTCGATAAAAACCCATTTTTATCTTTTCAAATATGGAGTTTTTCATCCCAAATCTTCACAAATCATTTCTTATGATTTTACAGAAATTATTACTATTTTTAATAATTTTATCAAGGCCCGTACAGTCGATTTCCAACAACGGCCATCGAACTGCACTTATAGCGACCTTTTTCGAATTTGATTTGGACGTATCTCCAAATCCAACCGTTAGATTTTGAATTTCTAATATTCGTTAGAAAGCTCTTTTTGATACGAACCCAACGGTTCCGGTTTTAGGAGAATCCGACGGTCGGATCTCCCGTAATGTTCGTTTGAAATAAATGGTCGAAATTCACGAACTGCCGCGGCGCGGCGCGTTCTATTCAGGCCATTATATTATATATATAATATATATAATATATATTTCGTCGATTACTATTTAAAACGAATTATATAAATAGTTTTAAATTCGTTTCAAAAGCAATTTCAACTTCCTTTTCAATTCAAATCAAAATTGAATTCTTCTTTATAAATTCGTTTTAAAATTCATTTCAATTCAATTCAAATTTCAATTCAATTTGAATTCATTTCAATTCGTTTTCAATTTAATTTGAATTCGTTTTCAATTCAATTCATTTCGAAATCGTTTTCAATTCAATTCATTTCGAAATCGTTATATATTCAATTCATTTCGAAATCGTTATATATTCAATTCATTTCGAAATCGTTATATATTCAATTCATTTCGAAATCGTTATATATTCAATTCATTTCGAAATCGTTATATATATCGTTCGCGTCAAAATGGCGCATCACTATTCAACACGGCTTAATATATTCTATTTCAAATATTTCTTTTTGTCAACACACGACTAATCTCAACGAATGAGTACCGTCCATGTGTGACTATTTTTGTTAAAATACTTCGTTCAACACATGACTAATCTCAACGGATGAGTACAGTCAACACATGAACCTTTACTTTATATTGATAAAGATATAAATTTTATTATAAAAATAATTCGTTCAACACATGACTAATATCAACGGATGAGTATAGTCAACACATGAACCTTTATTATATATTATTCTTTATTTTTCAAATCGGAATGAGGCCCAATCAATTACCATATAATATTAATTTTATGGATTTTCATACATCACATGTATATAATAGCATTGAAGAATAATCAACCATCAACCAAAGTGCACTACACTGTATAAGCATCAAATATAGATATCTAACGCTTATAACAGCCTGTCAATCGATCGATCGACATATTTAATCAATCAGGATGAGTGAACTTCAAATTTCATCCCAACACCCGTGTGGGGTTTCAAACAATCAAACACAGATTTTATTTGTGCAGTTGGGCGATGTGTAAAATTTATCGACCCAATCAATGTCCTTCAAATAGGTGTACATAAACAAACCGTCCGGTTTGTAAATGAATATTTTCTTTTATTCACTTCCATGTTAAAAATTATATTTTGACGATAAAATATTCTATTTCAACACATGAATTTCTATTCATTTCATTTACACAATAAAAATGATATTTTTATTTTTCTAACATATTTTAGAAAATTTCGGCGGCATAACGGCACGATACTAGAAACGGGACGAGGCCTAGCCTTATCCCCGGTCTAGTGAAGGCCCACGCCATTCACACATCAATCAAATCAATTTCAATTCACCAAACAATTCAATTTCAATCAAATAGACTAACCAACTACACAACCAAACAATTTAACAAACAAGCCATCCATGCTCTGTGGATGACGGGTGTCGGGTGCTACTAAGCACCGTCTGCATCCTAGTATATATTTATATAACTAGAAAAAAAAGAAATTTTGAGTGAGAAGTTCTCACAGAAAGCTATCCAAACATCTTGACTCTTCTTTGATAGAAATCTTCATCGCTATCGCATCTTCGTCATCTTCGTTGCTCGTAACCACTACATATGTAAAAATCGAATTTTTACTTCGCTATTCAATATATAAAAATCGAATTTTTACTATGCTATTCCTTATAGATAAAATTCCATTTCAAAAATATAGATTTCGCCTTTATAAAAATAAAGATTTCGCCTTTATAAAATAATAACATTTCGCCTTTATAAAAATAAAGATTTCGCCTTTATAAAATAAAGATTTCGCCTTTATAAAAATAAAGATTTCGCCTTTATAAAATAATAACATTATAAAAATCACATTTTTATTTTGCTACATATACAAAGATGATATCTTTATATTCTCTATCCTATAAAGATTATATTTTAATACTTTAAAAATATAAAAATCATATTTTTAATACTTTAAAAATATAAAGATCATATTTTTACTACTTTAAAAATATAAAGATCATATTTTTACTACTTTAAAAAATATAAAGATCATATTTTTACTACTTTAAAAAATATAAAGATCATATTTTTACTACTTTAAAAAATATAAATCCCGCCTTTTCCATTTTAAAGATCAAATCTTTTCTTTTACTTTTTCAAGTTTAAATCTTTTCTCCTTTTAAAATCTAAATCTTTAATCAGTTTTTAAATGCTAATTAAAATTCAGTTTTTAAATGCTAATTAAAATTCAGTTTTTAAATGCTAATTAAAATTCAGTTTTTAAATGCTAATTAAAATAAATAAAATCAGTTTTAAAAATTCAGTTTATATAATAAATATAAAATTAATAAAACTTACAGGGAGGGGGGGACTGTGCTGGTGGCGGCAGCAGGTAGTGGGGGTCGGAGGGGTGGTGGGGCGCCTTGGTTGGTCGGCGGCGGCTCCGTTCTGGCTAGGGTTCGGGTCTGGGGGGGGGGGGTTCGGTTATCGCAGACGAAGGGAGGGAAGGGGAGGGGGAGGAAGAAGAAGGGAGGGGGGGAGGTTGGCGTCGCGGCGCCGCCGCTTGGAGGGGGGTCGTCGATCGCCTGCGCGATTTTCTTTTTTTTTCTTTTTTTTTTCGCTTCGAAAATGAACGGGGGGGGGGGGGCGGCTGATAAAAGAAGAAAGGGTTTTAATTTTTTTTTATTATTTATTTATTATTATTTTAATTTCAAAAAAAGTACTTTTCCATACGACCTCTAAACGAGGTCCACTGCCTGTCGTCCATAGCGTTTCACCCCCATTCCGAACACAATGGGATATGTATCATAAGCTGATTCGACCGTCTCGACAAGTTTCCGTTGAATTTACATTTAAATCACTATATTGAATTTTAAACGTACATTTCAAATTACCGGGGTCATATACGAACTAGAAAAATTACAGAAAAATATTTTCTAGCTTCGTATTGACGATACGGTCCTAATAAAACTAGTTTCGTCGAATTCTGAGACCGTTAGAAAAATGGCCAATTTCCAGTCGATTAAAATCAACTGAAATGGTCAAATCGCGTTTTCCTTTGCCACGCTCACATATTGATTCGAAAAATTATGAAATTTGGAACCTAGCAATAAATTAACATCACGGACCCAACAAAACTGGTTCCTTCGAAATCCGAGGTCGTTTGCAAAATGTCCATTTTTAAGGGTCTGAATTCCATAGCGACTATTCAGAATTTTCAACTGGACATATCTTTTGATTCCCGCTATGAAATATTGATTTTTCGGATTCGTTAGAAAGATATTATCAATTAGATTCCATTATTTTTGGTTTCACTAAAATCCGGATTGTTTTGCACCCGGTACATTCAATTGAAGTTTGAAATCGAATTATCGAACTACCGCGCCATTTTCAATGCCTTTTATAATTATATATAATTATATAATTCTAACGACGACGCGTATAATATATACGTTCGAATTATATTCAAAATAAATTTTCTCGTCGATCTTATTTAAAATAATCTATTTTAAATATGCAAAATTCGCTAAAATTGTCAAAATAAAAATTTTAAACCGGCCCAGATTTTCCGGGTTATTACAATCTCCCCCACTTAAAACTTTTCGTCCCCGAAAAGGAACAAAGTCGAAAGTGGTTTGATTAATCAGCTCTACGCTCGATCTGGCTTCCATTCTCCAACTTTTCAGTTTCTGAGAATTTTCAAATTTTCAAAAATTTGGCTAACACCCTAAATTTTCGAAAAATTTCGCCATAACCTCCCCTGCACCGGGAGCATCGGGGAATTTCAAATAGCTTCCCCGGTCCTTCAGATCTCAAAAAGAAAAAGAAAAAGCCAAGCGGCTAGCCAATAGGCTCATAAAATCATCATCACCCAAACAAAACAGTAAATTATGTAGTAAACATGTACCTATTTGTCGGGCAAACAAATTTTATTCTCTGCTCTAGCCTCCTTTCTATGACCTGTTCAATGAAAGTATATGTATATGCAAGCAAATGCGACCAATTATCAATACAGTTCAATATTTGATTTAATTAGGCATAAGTGTTTAAAATTTAGCAAACAAATAAACAAACAACACAAACATCAATCAATTAGTAAATTAGAGTTTCAAATTCATAAATTTGATACATATACAGAAAATCATGTTTTTGATGCCAATTCACAACAATGTGTTCTAACTATATAAGTTTTGGTTCTCACACCAGTCTAATGGAAATATATCGATATCACACCTTCGTTACTCGAACATGAATACTAATGACGACTAGTCAATCATCAGAATCATCTTCGGGCCACTAGAGTATGATTCTATATCCATCTAGTATATTAAAACTTCGAATATACGTTCATGACGCGTATATGCAAAACCTTTATATACTAGATTGTCCATATTCAATAATAAATAAATAATCAAATACGTTTAGAATGGTTTAAATTTTCTAAACGAAATTGTTTTCATTTGAAAAATATACTCTTCACACTCGTTCTAGGATACTACTGATCCTATCTCTAACGAGTCATTCTAATTGGATGTTGCTAATCCAATATCTGATGAATTCTTTCGTATGGTTCTAATGTGTCTTGTTCTCGAGCTCTGTAAACCAAAGCTCTGATACCAAATGTGACGGCCATGAATTTCGCTCGATCCGAATCAGTCGTTAAACCGATCTAGACCGTCCGAAACCCCTGAACGTTTGAGAACAGGACAAATCAGGACACAAACAGAAGAACATTTCATTGCTATTACAACAATTCCATCAGATACAAGAATATACAGAGTATAAATGAATAAATTACATTCGATAAATATCAGAGATTACAATAAATTACATAGCAGCGGAAAATAACACAAAGCACAACTGAAGGTGATATACGGATACAGAGCTTTCCGGATATCATTCCAGCTGTATACCAGGATCCTGTGAATATAAATCTGCAAAACCAAAACTACTAGCTGCCCGTGCGGAAAATAGGGGCACCCAGAGTTTAGGTTAAAACAATAAACTCCAGGTCAGTCATGTGACTGGTGTGAGAACGAAAACAGTTATTTAAAGCTTTACTTTAAAAGAGAGTAATTCAAGGGACCACGCCGTAAAACACGGAACGGGTTTCCTCCCAAGAATACCAGTGCATAGAATAAATAGCGCAATGCTTTTCGAAAAATGAAGCTATTATAAGACCCAGGTCCTATCATACAATGCAACGCAAGCCGGGGGATAGGGTTTTCCCTTATAATAGCCAAACATGCTTGGTACGTTTAAAACAAATCATTTGATACTATAATAAGTGTATAGTGTCAAAACAGTTTCAATCATAAATATAAATCATAGACGGCATGGGTACCATATATCATGTCGCCATACTAGTTCTACAATTAAAACAGCAATATCTCGTATTGGAAATTGGATTTCCGTCATGAGTCGAGGCAAGGGGCAAGCTCCTCTCCGCGTTCGAGACACTCTAGCAAATGCCTCAGGATTACGCACACTGGGTAACCCCTGGATCTTCAGGGCCGGTCCTCACTTACGTTAGAGGATTAATTATGCCTGAACACACGTTTCCCGGTCCTTACAGACCTATAATCGAGGCGCCTCATCCAACAACCACAAAGGTGAAAAGTATATATATGTCAGGGCTGGTAAGTCACTGACACCACCAAAGCTAGAAAGAAACGTCGTGCTCTCCCTGCAGTCCGTATCCCGTTTTTAACTCATACCGAGGTGTGAGGCTCGCGAATTCACGCTATACACAAAGCTGCCACGTAGGCGTGCTTTGATCATCAACCACAAGACTTTGCTTTTCAACAGAAGCCTTGATCATTGCATCTTAGCGTGCCACACAGGCAATTCATGCCATGCGACCGATGTCCATCGATATACAACCTCTGAGCTCGTACGTCTCAGAGAAGGGCGTTAAGCAAAAGAATAAATTCTCCGCCGCCAAACAGATGTATATTTAATAGAAATCAATCAACACAGAATAAAATCCAATGTCAGACACACAATCCATTTACAAGTCCGTTCTGGGTCTGAACGAAACCGGAGGCACTTTCCTCGCATATCCATCCATCTCCAGGTACGTCTGGACGACCACCGACTATTTCCATCCTCTTGGGTGTACTGCCCAATCAGGATCGTCAGTAATTATCCAAACGATGTGAAGACTTCCGGTCTTCGACCACCGTCTTCGTCTTCGACATATCGTCGAATCGGTTATTCAGAATGGGTGTAAACCCGGACTTTCCGAACAACCCGCGTATATTAAAAACAAATGTTACACAAACACAACATACGCCTCATTCCAATTCATTAGTCACTAACCGCAAATTAGCAAGAGAACAATTTCCCAAACATTAACCCCGAAGGCCGAAACCAACATCAGATCAATACCCAGGAAACCATTCTTCTTAGCCAACCTACAGCTAGTTTCTAAATTCCACATTCTTAGGGAAAGGTTCCCATTAATTTTATCCAAGATAAATTCTTTAAAATTTATCCTGTAATCTTCCTTTGGATATCGTTTCAAACCAAATTATGGTTTTCTAAGCTAGTCGAGATTAGCGAACCACACCGAAGTAATTATTTATTTTATTTCCCAATCCCAACCTATTCATCCCATGAAGCAAAACTGGTAATACTCCATATCTAACATCGCGGTGTTATCGGTAAAATTAATTACCATTTCACGTTCAAATCTAATTAAAGATTTAACTATCGCTTTGGAGCAAAACTGGTAATACTCCATTCTCGTTCATTTTCTAAGTTTGGAAATTTAGATTACAAATTCGAATTTCAATCTAATTGCAGATTCATTAAAACTCCTTTTACTGGGTTAAAGAACTAGGTGTTATTTAAAACACAGTTCACGACAAACCCATTTTATATCCAATCAAATATATTAGAAATTCCGATTATTTAAACCCCTTTTTAAATCTAATTCATTTATTTAAAAATAATTGGGTTTTAAATTTAGTTCAAAACTAGTTCATTTCGATAAAAACCCATTTTTATCTTTTCAAATATGGAGTTTTTCATCCCAAATCTTCACAAATCATTTCTTATGATTTTACACAAATTATTACTATTTTTAATAATTTTATCAAGGCCCGTACAGTCGATTTCCAACAACGGCCATCGAACTGCACTTATAGCGACCTTTTTCGAATTTGATTTGGACGTATCTCCAAATCCAACCGTTAGATTTTGAATTTCTAATATTCGTTAGAAAGCTCTTTTCGATACGAACCCAACGGTTCCGGTTTTAGGAGAATCCGACGGTCGGATCTCCCGTAATGTTCGTTTGAAATAAATGGTCGAAATTCACGAACTGCCGCGGCGCGGCGCGTTCTATTCAGGCCATTATATTATATATATAATATATATTTCGTCGATTACTATTTAAAACGAATTATATAAATAGTTTTAAATTCGTTTCAAAAGCAATTTCAACTTCCTTTTCAATTCAAATCAAAATTGAATTCTTCTTTATAAATTCGTTTTAAAATTCATTTCAATTCAATTCAAATTTCAATTCAATTTGAATTCATTTCAATTCGTTTTCAATTTAATTTGAATTCATTTTCAATTCAATTCATTTCGAAATCGTTTTCAATTCAATTCATTTCGAAATCGTTATATATTCAATTCATTTCGAAATCGTTATATATTCAATTCATTTCGAAATCGTTATATATTCAATTCATTTCGAAATCGTTATATATTCAATTCATTTCGAAATCGTTATATATATCGTTCGCGTCAAAATGGCGCATCACTATTCAACACGGCTTTATATATTCTATTTCAAATATTTCTTTTTGTCAACACACGACTAATCTCAACGAATGAGTACCGTCCATGTGTGACTATTTTTGTTAAAATACTTCGTTCAACACATGACTAATCTCAACGGATGAGTACAGTCAACACATGAACCTTTACTTTATATTGATAAAGATATAAATTTTATTATAAAAATAATTCGTTCAACACATGACTAATATCAACGGATGAGTATAGTCAACACATGAACCTTTATTATATATTATTCTTTATTTTTCAAATCGGAATGAGGCCCAATCAATTACCATATAATATTAATTATATGGATTTTCATACATCACATGTATATAATAGCATTGAAGAATAATCAACCATCAACCAAAGTGCACTACACTGTATAAGCATCAAATATAGATATCTAACGCTTATAACAGCCTGTCAATCGATCGATCGACATATTTAATCAATCAGGATGAGTGAACTTCAAATTTCATCCCAACACCCGTGTGGGGTTTCAAACAATCAAACACAGATTTTATTTGTGCAGTTGGGCGATGTGTAAAATTTATCGACCCAATCAATGTCCTTCAAATAGGTGTACATAAACAAACCGTCCGGTTAATGTAACACCCTGAATTTTCTATTAACACTAAAGTTGCTAAAATATTATTAAGTGTGTAAGAGAGGGGATGTATCTAATATGAATATAAAAATATTAATAAGTGTGTAAGAGAGGGGATGTATCTAATATGAATATAAAAATATTAATAAGTGTGTAAGAGAGGGGATGTATCTAATATGAATATAAAAATATTAATAAGTGTGTAAGAGAGGGGATGTATCTAATATGTATATAAAAACAATAATAAGTGTGTAAAAGGGGGGGGGATGTATCTAATGTGTACATTGTAGAATATATATATATATATATATATATATATATATATATATATATATATGGGCAGTTAATGCAAACATGAATAGAATTAATTTGCTGAGTGTTTGCTGAGTCAACAAGATAAACCCCATCTTGTCTGAACGGCTGCGGTTATTTCTAGGTTAAATCTAATGGCCTAAATGAATTCTAAAATCTATAAATAAGTGGGTAGACCCTAGACCTAAATCACTTGTAAAATTAGAGAAGCTACCGTCATGCTGCTGCCATGGAGTTCAGCATAGCCGTCACAAACTAAGAAGAGGAAGCCTAATCATCTACAACTAAATCTACACAAAACAAATCAAAAGATCTCTCTTTCTCTAATTCTTTTCTTTTGTTGGTGAGTATGATGATTCTCACAAGACTATTACAAACTAATTTGACTCAGTTATGAATGGATCACAAGAAAGTGATGTGATTTGTAATTGTAAATTCTATATATTGTGGATCTCTTATTATGTTATTATGTTGTCGTATGATGTAAATTATATATGCTATGTCATGCTATGTTGTAAATTCTCTTATGCTATGTCGTGCTATGTTGAGAATCATGTCAAGCTATGTTATACTATCATACTATGCCATGTTATAAATCATGCTATATTATGTTGAAAAATCATGATGTTGTTGGATCATGCTTAAAGTTATGTTTTTTTTTCTTAATTTAAATGGATCTTGTTTATGGGAATTTGCCTATTAGGTTAGGTGTACCCATAAACTTGAAACTATAATTAAATAAAACTTGATTATGGGAATTTGCCTATTGAGTTAGGTGTACCCATATAAAACCATGTTGTTAAAAAATTAGATGATGTTGATTCACACATTTTCATATGTAAGTTTATGAAAATTGATTGAGATCATATTAGGTGAATTTTGAACAAGTTGACACCTTTAGGTCCATGACATGTATAATCTATGCAAGTTGGACATATGCAAGTTTCACCCCTTATTATGATTCATTTGGTCACATATACATGTTGTTATTATGATAATCTCTTTTATGCTATGAGTTAGGCTATTCGAGTCTAACACATATTTTGCGAATAAACGTTCAAACGTGGGGTAGGGGTAATATTAGGAATTAATAAATTGGGTGCAATTTTGTAAGATTTTGCATACCATGAATGGATGTCCATAATTGAGTCAATTATGGACATTGTTAAAAATTGGAAGTAATTAATAATTCAAGTAGGGAATTATTAAAATTGGGGGAAAGTGGATTATTATTAATAATCAATGCTTAGGACACGAGGTTGGACCCGTTTGTGATGTAAACCTGCCCGGACCCGCCCGGCAAATCCAGTAGTCACAAATGTCGGCCCAATGTGAGAGGTCCTAGGCCCAAACTAAAGCATAACAGTTGTAAAGACACGAGGTTAGACTCTTTTATGGTGTAAGACTGCCCGGACCCGCCCGGCAAATCCAGCTGCCATAAATGGCAGTCTAATGTGAGAGGTCTTTATGAGATTATGGCCTTAATGAACTAAGAAATTCTTAACCAGATAATCATGTAAGGTGGGACATGGGGGTTAAGTAGGTGCCTTGGGTGGCATGAGGAATCTGGTGGTTGCCTTTAGAGGCATTTGAAATACGATTAGACTTAACCAAACACACATGTAAATGAACATGACTAAGTGGGTTAAGTGGGATGGACTAATGGGGACAAGCTTAGGTGGAATGCTTGTGGTAAATAGTGGGGGCCCATTTCAACCAGTATCCCAAAACGTATCTTTGTGGGCTCGACCCAAGTCGAGGACGGGACACGCATACTGGGTTTGACTATAAGAGGCCAAAACAGGGAGCGGTGGCAACGCAAGTCCAACGGGTTTCATATGCGTGTGTGGACCCGGGCTGGTAGGTAAGACGTTGTTGCATCGTGTAGGTATAAGCCGTGCATGTCCGTTGTATCAGGTTGCCACTTTAGGGGAGTGATACACCCCACTGTGGGGCCAGCACGGGTATCTACGAGTTAGGGAGCCGATCGAATAATGGGAAGTAGGGTACACCTAGTGGAGATAGGGGCAGGCGGCACCTATGTAGTCAGCTAGGGGTACGTAAAGCCATTGGGAAAGTTTCTAAGTGAAGCTAAGTGGGATGAATCTTTAGGGTGACTGGTGTGGTGCAGTATAGTGTTTATCCTTTAGTATTTAGGAGCGCCTATAACGTTGCCTTTAGCGATTGTCTATGTCCTTAATCTGCTCTTCATAGACATTTTCTTGTTTTCCAGCTTATGCCTTAGTCCAGTTATTTTGGTAATAGTATTGTAGAATTATCATATTCACCAGACTTTATGTCTGACCCCCTCTTTTCCATCCTTTTTCTCCCTTCAGGTCCGCAGGTTGGGCCAAGTTCTAGTGGAGTCTAGTTGGATCGCTTATCTTCTGGAAAGCTTGGACTGCTGAAGTAAAGTCCAGCTTGTTATCTTTCTTTTTAATGGCTATTCATGTAATGGGATTATGTACTTGTTTTATCAAGATAGATACTGTACTTGACATTGAATATGGTGTTATGATGTAATCAAACATGTTTTGACTTCTGCTACAATGAAATAAAGTTTTTGAATTTCCAAGTACTATTTTATATCTGTCTTGTTGTAATTTTACTGTTCTATATTCACTTAAAACCTCCATGGAAGTTAATGCATTCTCTTTGTGAGTGACATTAATAGACGTGGGGTGTTACACGTGGTATCAGAGCATAAGGTTACCAGAACAGATAAAAAAAAATTTTAGAAAAATATTTTTTTTTCTAAAGTATTTTTGGAAGAAGTGCTTTCAAAAAAAAAAAAAAACATGTTATTTAAAGAGAGTTTTTATGAAAAACATAATCCCAAATAGCCACATCCTTATCTTTATCTTTCGAATTCTCCATTTTGAATCTTTCCTTTTTCGTTTCAGCATGGCTGAAGATCTTAATCTCCTAGAAGGTGTGACGATTCCAGGGTGGTTTAGGAGATACTTGGAGGCTAGGGCCACCACTGCAGGCCCAGCGGATACTCCTCCACCCCTAGTTGCACCCATTCCTCCTCCTCCTCCTCCTCGTGTTGACACTTTTGCAAAGACGTGCAAGGAATTCAAGGCTATGGGAGGAAAAACTTTTCAAGGGACTGAGACGTTTGTGGAGGCCAGAGATTGGCTTAAGGAGACTGAGGAATTGTTGGATATCTTTGAAGTGGAAGATGGGAGGAAAGTCCGTTTAGCTGCTTGGTTAATGAAGGGAGAGGCCTCGTTTTGGTGGGAGGTCACTAACGGGGAACGTCCGGTTGATTCATGGGCGGATTTCAGACGAAGGTTTGAGGCAAAGTTTCTTTCAAGGGCAGAGGAGAACTTAAATATGGAAAAATTCCTGGCACTAAAGCAAGGGAGCTCATCAGTAAAGGAATATGTCAATAAATTTAATCAATTAGCAAGGTTTGGCTTGGAGTTGGTGAACACGCCAGAGAAGAAAGCTTTGAGGTTCGTTAGAGGCTTGAATGAACCGTTGCAAGGGTTGGCTATGACCCACATCCCTATGGGAGCCACCTTTGAAAAGCTAGTAGAAATGGCACTTATGCATGAGGATAAGGCAGTTGAAAAGAAAGGGGATCAGAAGAAACCCCAACAGCAAAATAAGAAGGGTGGTAAAAACAATAATGGCAAAGGGAAGAAGAAATGCTTCAATTGTGGGACGCCGGGCCATCTCAGCAAAGATTGTAGAAAGAAAAAGAAGACTGGTTGTTTTCATTGTGGAGATGCGGGACATTTAGTGAAGGACTATCCAAAGAAGGGGCAGAGGGCAGGGTCTACCTCGGGAGGACAGGTGCAGGCTCTTATGGCACCAGGGCAGGCAAGGGGGCAAGTTCAGGCTATTGCGGCCCCACCGCTGCAAGAAAGAGGTAGAACAATTTCTGTTGAAAGCTTAGTTTTTCTGTTTGATCATCCTGTCCGTACCTTATTCGATTCTGGCGCATCTCATTCGTTTATCTCTGCATCATTAGTTGAATCACTGCACTTGAACACCAGTTTAGTAGAGGATCCCTTGGTCGTTTCAAATCCAATTGGGTGTTCGGCTCATTTGACCATGATATGTTTGGATTTGAAAATCTCTATACTTAGCGTTGAATTTAGATGTGATGCTTATGTATTGGGCTTCACGGGCTATGGGCTAATTTTAGGAATGGATTGATTGTCTAGAAATAGGGCCATTCTTGATTGTGAAAGGAGAGTAGTTAGGCTTGTGACTCGCCTTGGTAATGCTCTCGACATCTTTTGTAATCCCATAAATTCCGTTATGCTAAGTTATCTTAAATCGCTTGACGCGTCTGTAGAGAACCTGCGATCGGTAGAAGTGGTCCGGGAATATCCGGATGTGTTTGAGGAGGTGAAGGGCTTACCTCCAAAGCGGGAGATAGACTTTCGAATTTATCTTGTGGATAATGTTAAACCCGTATCTTTGCCAGTGCGCCACATGGCTCCTCGTGAAAGGAGGGAACTCAATAAGCAAGTAAAGGAGTTGCTTGAGAAGGGGTTCATAAGACGTAGTATATCGGAGTGGGGTGCTCCAGTAGTTTTTGCCACAAAGGCGGATGGGTCTCTTAGACTTTGTATGGACTATAGAGAACTAAACAAGCTTACTAAAAAGAACCGACACCCACTGCCGAGGATTGACGATCTCTTTGATCAGTTAGTTGGCGCCTCAGTGTTTTCGCAGTTGGACTTAGCCACTGGCTTTCATCAACTGAGAGTGGCTGAGGATAGTATAGATAAGACTGCTTTTAGGACTCCTGACGGATTCTATGAATGGCTAGTGATGCCCTTTGGTTTGACAAACGCCCCTGCATATTTTGTTGATTTGATGAGTAGGGTGTTTAGGGAATACCTTAACAAATTCGTGGTAGTCTTTGTGGATGACATCTTAGTCTTTTCTAAGAATAAAGAAGAGCACTCCCTACATCTTAGGGAAGTGTTGGAAACCCTTCGAGCGCATAACCTTAAGGAAAAATTTTCTAAGTGTCACTTCTGGAGGAAGGAAGTACGGTTCTTAGGGCACGTGGTTTCCAAAGAAGGGATAGCAGTGGATCCCGCAAAGGTGGTGGCCATCCAAGATTGGAAGGTCCCTAAAAATGCAACCGAAGTAAGAAGTTTCTTGGGGTTGGCTGGCTATTATAGGAAGTTTATCAAAGACTTCGCAAAAATATCAGCTCCATTAACACGGTTAACGAAGAAGAACCTGGTTTTTACGTGGGACAAAGATTGCGATGATGCGTTCCAACGTTTAAAGAGAGCCTTAACTTCAGCCCCAGTCTTAGTGCTGCCAGACGGGAATAAACCGTTTACCATCTATACTGATGCTTGTAGGACGGGACTTGGCGCGGTCCTCATGCAAGAGGGAAGAGTAATAGCCTATGGTGGAAGGCAGTTGAGGGTTCATGAAAAGAATTACCCCACACATGACTTAGAGCTAGCCGCAATTGTTTTCGCGCTTAAGTCTTGGCGTCACAATCTTCTTGGTGAGAAATTCGAACTGTTCACTGACCACAAATCATTAAAATACTTATTCTCTCAGAAGGATTTGAATTTAAGGCAGCAACGGTGGATGGAATTCTTAGCCTCCTACGATTTTGAAATAGCATATACCCCGGGCAAGGGTAACGTGGTGGCAGACGCCTTAAGTAGGAAAAGGTTGTCCTTGAGTCCGTTGTTTGTTGAACGACAAAGCTTAGAATTCATCTCTATGTTTGACTTTAGACCCTCCGTTGACTTAGTACCCGGTCTGTTAGCATCCTTGGAGGTTAGACCTACACTTCTAGGACGGGTTGGTGAGGCACAGCGAGACGACCCACAGTTGGTTGAGATAGTAGAAAAGCTCAAAGGGGGGGAGTCGTCAAGCCATCTTCGTAGGTATACCCTAGACGATAAGGGTTAGTTACGAAGGGATAATAGACTTTGTGTACCACAAGACGAAGACTTAAGGAAGGCCATTCTTGATGATGCTCATCGCTAAAAAATGACCATTCATCCCGGCGGGGATAAGATGTACAAAGATATGAAGCGGGTTTTCTTTTGGGCCGGTATGAAAAAGGATGTGGCCGAGTACGTCGCTAGATGCTTGGTGTGCCAACGAGTTAAAGCAGAACAAAAGAAACCCGGTGGGTTGCTTCACCCATTAGAAGTTCCACTATGGAAATGGGAAAGCATCTCAATGGATTTTGTGGATGGATTACCAAGATCAAGGAAGGGTAACACGGGGATTTGGGTTATAGTAGATAGACTTACTAAAAGCGCCCATTTTATTCCCGTGAAAAGTAAGAGGACTGCTCCGTGGTTGGCTTCTGTATACATTAAGGAGATAGTTCGTTTGCACGGTATTCCTTCTAGTATAGTAAGCGACCGTGACCCCATCTTTACTAGCGAATTTTTGAAGAGTTTACAAGAGGTGGTAGGGACTCAGCTATGTTTGAGCACCGCATATCATCCTCAGACAGACGGCCAGACCGAGAGGGTGAATCGCATTCTAGAGGATCTTTTAAGGCTTTGTATCCTAGACTTTGGGGGTACATGGGAAGAGCACCTTCCGTTAGTAGAATTCGCATATAATAATAGCTTTCAGTCTAGTATTGGCATGGCACCTTTCGAAGCTCTTTATGGAAGGCCTTGCCGTTCGCCTACATGTTGGTGGGAATCTACCGATAAAATCCTACTTGGGCCCGATATGGTTAGGGAAACCTCGGAGAAGATTGAGTTGATTCAAAGGAGGATGAAAGCAGCACAAGATAGGCAAAAATCGTATGCTGATAAGAGGAGGACAGATCTTGAGTTTGACATTGGGGACATGGTTTTTATCAAAGTATCTCCGTTACAGAATGTTGTTCGCTTTGGGTCCGTGGGGAAATTAGCACCAAGGTTTGTAGGGCCGTTTCCTATAAAAAAAACAGGATTGGGAAGATGGCATATAAGGTGGAGTTGCCTGAGAAACTTAGTGGAGTACACGACGTATTCCATGTATCACATTTGAGGAAGTGTTTGCACAAGACCACGGAGGTGGTAGAGCCGAGCTTGCTTAAAGAGGTGGAAATAGAGCGTGATGCAACAATTAGACGAGCTCCTACATGCATTCTTGGGTCGGAGATCAAAAAGTTGAGGAATCGAGAGGTCAGACTGGTTAAAGTGCAATGGGGAGATGATGAGAGCAACGCAACTTGGGAGACAGAAGAGAAGATGCGTTCGTTGTACCCTTTTCTTTTTTAGGGTATGTCTTTTAATTTCTCCTTTATCGCTTAGCTTATCTTATCTTATCTTTAGTATGTCCTCTCATTAGTATCTTTGACCTTTAGTTAGGATAATCCTATGGTTGAAACATGTGTTTGAGACATGTTATGTATGATGGATGCAAAATGGATGCAAGTGTTTGCTAGTGGTTGCTCGTGGATGCATATATACACACACTTTAGGCACTAGATCGGCTCAGTCACTACATATTGCATATTGCATATATATATGGATGTATTTAGTAAAATGGATGAACGATGGTTGTATTATCATGTGGATGCTGCATTCAGATGATGGTTGTGCACGCATATAGAAGTATTATGTAGCATTAAGGATCTTTTGCATACATAATGGATTCATGACACTTACATAATTTGCATTAAGGAGGTCAACTGAATCAGTAGACCGCCTGATTTCGCATTAGGTAAGGACATGTACACACACTTGCATATGATCATAAAGCATTAGAAGTCTTTTGAGGACAATGGATGCCTGTGTATGATAGATGAGTAGATGGACGTTTGGATGGTAGGATATACATTCTTCCAGACTTGAAGATTTCGGGGACGAAATCCTAAAAGGAGGGGAGAATGTAACACCCCGAATTTTCTATTAACACTAAAGTTGCTAAAATATTAATAAGTGTGTAAGAGAGGGGATGTATCTAATATGAATATAAAAATATTAATAAGTGTGTAAGAGAGGGGATGTATCTAATATGAATATAAAAATATTAATAAGTGTGTAAGAGAGGGGATGTATCTAATATGAATATAAAAATATTAATAAGTGTGTAAGAGAGGGGATGTATCTAATATGTATATAAAAACAATAATAAGTGTGTAAAAGGGGGGGATGTATCTAATGTGTACATTGTAGAATATATATATATATATATATATATATATATATATATATATATATATATATATATATATATATATATGGGCAGTTAATGCAAACATGAATAGAATTAATTTGCTGAGTGTTTGCTGAGTCACTTCTGACTCATTGCTGAGTCAACAAGATAAACCCCATCTTGTCTGAACGGCTGCGGTTATTTCTAGGTTAAATCTAATGGCCTAAATGAATTCTAAAATCTATAAATAAGTGGGTAGACCCTAGACCTAAATCACTTGTAAAATTAGAGAAGCTACCGTCATGCTGCTGCCATGGAGTTCAGCATAGCCGTCACAAACTAAGAAGAGGAAGCCTAATCATCTACAACTAAATCTACACAAAACAAATCAAAAGATCTCTCTTTCTCTAATTCTTTTCTTTTGTTGGTGAGTATGATGATTCTCACAAGACTATTACAAACTAATTTGACTCAGTTATGAATGGATCACAAGAAAGTGATGTGATTTGTAATTGTAAATTCTATATATTGTGGATCTCTTATTATGTTATTATGTTGTCGTATGATGTAAATTATATATGCTATGTCATGCTATGTTGTAAATTCTCTTATGCTATGTCGTGCTATGTTGAGAATCATGTCAAGCTATGTTATACTATCATACTATGCCATGTTATAAATCATGCTATATTATGTTGAAAAATCATGATGTTGTTGGATCATGCTTAAAGTTATGTTTTTTTTTCTTAATTTAAATGGATCTTGTTTATGGGAATTTGCCTATTAGGTTAGGTGTACCCATAAACTTGAAACTATAATTAAATAAAACTTGATTATGGGAATTTGCCTATTGAGTTAGGTGTACCCATATAAAACCATGTTGTTAAAAAATTAGATGATGTTGATTCACACATTTTCATATGTAAGTTTATGAAAATTGATTGAGATCATATTAGGTGAATTTTGAACAAGTTGACACCTTTAGGTCCATGACATGTATAATCTATGCAAGTTGGACATATGCAAGTTTCACCCCTTATTATGATTCATTTGGTCACATATACATGTTGTTATTATGATAATCTCTTTTATGCTATGAGTTAGGCTATTCGAGTCTAACACATATTTTGCGAATAAACGTTCAAACGTGGGGTAGGGGTAATATTAGGAATTAATAAATTGGGTGCAATTTTGTAAGATTTTGCATACCATGAATGGATGTCCATAATTGAGTCAATTATGGACATTGTTAAAAATTGGAAGTAATTAATAATTCAAGTAGGGAATTATTAAAATTGGGGGAAAGTGGATTATTATTAATAATCAATGCTTAGGACACGAGGTTGGACCCGTTTGTGATGTAAACCTGCCCGGACCCGCCCGGCAAATCCAGTAGTCACAAATGTCGGCCCAATGTGAGAGGTCCTAGGCCCAAACTAAAGCATAACAGTTGTAAAGACACGAGGTTAGACTCTTTTATGGTGTAAGACTGCCCGGACCCGCCCGGCAAATCCAGCTGCCATAAATGCCAGTCTAATGTGAGAGGTCTTTATGAGGTTATGGCCTTAATGAACTAAGAAATTCTTAACCAGATAATCATGTAAGGTGGGACATGGGGGTTAAGTAGGTGCCTTGGGTGGCATGAGGAATCTGGTGGTTGCCTTTAGAGGCATTTGAAATACGATTAGACTTAACCAAACACACATGTAAATGAACATGACTAAGTGGGTTAAGTGGGATGGACTAATGGGGACAAGCTTAGGTGGAATGCTTGTGGTAAATAGTGGGGGCCCATTTCAACCAGTATCCCAAAACGTATCTTTGTGGGCTCGACCCAAGTCGAGGACGGGACACGCATACTGGGTTTGACTATAAGAGGCCAAAACAGGGAGCGGTGGCAACGCAAGTCCAACGGGTTTCATATGCGTGTGTGGACCCGGGCTGGTAGGTAAGACGTTGTTGCATCGTGTAGGTATAAGCCGTGCATGTCCGTTGTATCAGGTTGCCACTTTAGGGGAGTGATACACCCCACTGTGGGGCCAGCACGGGTATCTACGAGTTAGGGAGCCGATCGAATAATGGGAAGTAGGGTACACCTAGTGGAGATAGGGGCAGGCGGCACCTATGTAGTCAGCTAGGGGTACGTAAAGCCATTGGGAAAGTTTCTAAGTGAAGCTAAGTGGGATGAATCTTTAGGGTGACTGGTGTGGTGCAGTATAGTGTTTATCCTTTAGTATTTAGGAGCGCCTATAACGTTGCCTTTAGCGATTGTCTATGTCCTTAATCTGCTCTTCATAGACATTTTCTTGTTTTCCAGCTTATGCCTTAGTCCAGTTATTTTGGTAATAGTATTGTAGAATTATCATATTCACCAGACTTTATGTTTGACCCCCTCTTTTCCATCCTTTTTCTCCCTTCAGGTCCGCAGGTTGGGCCAAGTTCTAGTGGAGTCTAGTTGGATCGCTTATCTTCTGGAAAGCTTGGACTGCTGAAGTAAAGTCCAGCTTGTTATCTTTCTTTTTAATGGCTATTCATGTAATGGGATTATGTACTTGTTTTATCAAGATAGATACTGTACTTGACATTGAATATGGTGTTATGATGTAATCAAACATGTTTTGACTTCTGCTACAATGAAATAAAGTTTTTGAATTTCCAAGTACTATTTTATATCTGTCTTGTTGTAATTTTACTGTTCTATATTCACTTAAAACCTCCATGGAAGTTAATGCATTCCCTTTGTGAGTGACATTAATAGACGTGGGGTGTTACAGTTTGTAAATGAATATTTTCTTTTATTCACTTCCATGTTAAAAATTATATTTTAACGATAAAATATTCTATTTCAACACATGAATTTCTATTCATTTCATTTACACAATAAAAATGATATTTTTATTTTTCTAACATATTTTAGAAAATTTCGGCGGCATAACGGCACGATACTAGAAACGGGACGAGGCCTAGCCTTATCCCCGGTCTAGTGAAGGCCCACGCCATTCACACATCAATCAAATCAATTTCAATTCACCAAACAATTCAATTTCAATCAAATAGACTAACCAACTACACAACCAAACAATTTAACAAACAAGCCATCCATGGTCTGTGGATGACGGGTGTCGGGTGCTACTAAGCACCGTCTGCATCCTAGTATATATTTATATAACTAGAAAAAAAAGAAATTTTGAGTGAGAAGTTCTCACAGAAAGCTATCCAAACATCTTGACTCTTCTTTGATAGAAATCTTCATCGCTATCGCATCTTCGTCATCTTCGTTGCTCGTAACCACTACATATGTAAAAATCGAATTTTTACTTCGCTATTCAATATATAAAAATCGAATTTTTACGATGCTATTCCTTATAGATAAAATTCCATTTCAAAAATATAGATTTCGCCTTTATAAAAATAAAGATTTCGCCTTTATAAAATAATAACATTTCGCCTTTATAAAAATAAAGATTCCGCCTTTATAAAATAAAGATTTCGCCTTTATAAAAATAAAGATTTCGCCTTTATAAAATAATAACATTATAAAAATCACATTTTTATTTTGCTACATATACAAAGATGATATCTTTATATTCTCTATCCTATAAAGATTATATTTTTAATACTTTAAAAATATAAAAATCATATTTTTAATACTTTAAAAATATAAAGATCATATTTTTACTACTTTAAAAAATATAAAGATCATATTTTTACTACTTTAAAAAATATAAAGATCATATTTTTACTACTTTAAAAAATATAAATCCCGCCTTTTCCATTTTAAAGATCAAATCTTTTCTTTTACTTTTTCAAGTTTAAATCTTTTCTCCTTTTAAAATCTAAATCTTTAATCAGTTTTTAAATGCTAATTAAAAATCAGTTTTTAAATGCTAATTAAAATTCAGTTTTTAAATGCTAATTAAAATTCAGTTTTTAAATGCTAATTAAAATTCAGTTTTTAAATGCTAATTAAAATTTAGTTTTTAAATGCTAATTAAAATAAATAAAATCAGTTTTAAAAATTCAGTTTATATAATAAATATAAAATTAATAAAACTTACAGGGAGGGGGGGACTGTGCTGGTGGCGGCAGCAGGTAGTGGGGGTCGGAGGGGTGGTGGGGCGCCTTGGTTGGTCGGCGGCGGCTCCGTTCTGGCTAGGGTTCGGGTCTGGGGGGGGTTTCGGTTATCGCAGGCGAAGGGAGGGAAGGTGAGGGGGAGGAAGAAGAAGGGAGGGGGGGAGGTTGGCGTCGCGGCGCCGCCGCTTGGAGGGGGGTCGTCGATCGCCTGCGCGATTTTCTTTTTTTTTTCTTTTTTTTTTTCGCTTCGAAAATGAACGGGGGGGGGGGGGGCTGATAAAAGAAGAAAGGGTTTTAATTTTTTTTTATTATTTATTTATTATTATTTTAATTTCAAAAAAAGTACTTTTCCATACGACCTCTAAACGAGGTCCACTGCCTGTCGTCCATAGCGTTTCACCCCCATTCCGAACACAATGGGATATGTATCATAAGCTGATTCGACCGTCTCGACAAGTTTCCGTTGAATTTACATTTAAATCACTATATTGAATTTTAAACGTACATTTCAAATTACCGGGGTCATATACGAACTAGAAAAATTACAGAAAAATATTTTCTAGCTTCGTATTGACGATACGGTCCTAATAAAACTAGTTTCGTCGAATTCTGAGACCGTTAGAAAAATGGCCAATTTCCAGTCGATTAAAATCAACTGAAATGGTCAAATCGCGTTTTCCTTTGCCACGCTCACATATTGATTCGAAAAATTATGAAATTTGGAACCTAGCAATAAATTAACATCACGGACCCAACAAAACTGGTTCCTTCGAAATCCGAGGTCGTTTGCAAAATGTCCATTTTTAAGGGTCTGAATTCCATAGCGACTATTCAGAATTTTCAACTGGACATATCTTTTGATTCCCACTATGAAATATTGATTTTTCGGATTCGTTAGAAAGATATTATCAATTAGATTCCATTATTTTTGGTTTCACTAAAATCCGGATTGTTTTGCACCCGGTACATTCAATTGAAGTTTGAAATCGAATTATCGAACTACCGCGCCATTTTCAATGCCTTTTATAATTATATATAATTATATAATTCTAACGACGACGCGTATAATATATACGTTCGAATTATATTCAAAATAAATTTTCTCGTCGATCTTATTTAAAATAATCTATTTTAAATATGCAAAATTCGCTAAAATTGTCAAAATAAAAATTTTAAACCGGCCCAGATTTTCCGGGTTATTACAACAGATGTCACGGCGTCTTACATCCTCAGAGGCAGACCGGGATCCATGCACGCACATGACCCGGTTGGAACGCACCATCAACACCCCTCGCCATTATCAGAATGAACCACTTATAATTAGTTCAGTAAGCGTGCCCGAACCCTACCTACTGTTGGGTCAAAGTTTTGATACCAGAAAGGGTTACTGACTAATATGGGTCCCAAACAACAGATGACACAAGTAATTCCCCTCCTAACCTTGTGTCCCCAGACTAACAGATTTCAGATTAACTTGTCTACAAGTTTCAGACATACAAAATTTAGTTTAACTAGTTCACAGATCATACAAATCAATTTAACAGGTTTTCAGACTAACGGATCAGATGATCGGATTAACATGCTTCAGATTAACAGACTTACAGATTAACTGGTTACAGATTATCTAACTTTGTATTGGGCCTACGGATTCACGAAACGGGTTTATCAGATTCATGGGTCCAATTGGTTTAACCTTACCCAACACGTTTTAGACATCATAATTATCTCAGATTTTCATTAATTAAATATTAATGCCCAAACCTCTCACATTAGACTGACAGTTTGCGGCTACTGGTTAGGCCGGTTGGTTCCGGGCAGGTTTCTGTCGCAAACTGAGTCTAACCTCGGGTTTCAAGCACGTTATGAGTAACTTCTCACATTAGAACCTATTGTTTGCGACCACTGGAATATGCCGGGCGGTTCCGGGCAGAATTACGCCGCAAACTCATTCTAACCTCGAGTTAGCCATGTTTATCTTTGCGGCCAATTAATTAATGATTTACCATTTACACCCACGCCTAATATACATGCCAATTATTCATAACTATAGCCAATTCAGATTATGTCAATAGTGGACTAATTATATCAACTCAACAGATATTGCAGATAACGGATTTTTCAGATTAGGCGACTTAACGGATTTAGCAGATTAAGCAAACTAGCAGATCTAGCATTTTCAACAGACTTAGCAGATGACAGATTTGGCAGATGAACAAATCTAGCAGACTAGGCAGTAGAGCAGAACTAGCAGATTAAGCAATATAACAGAACTAGCAGATTAAGCAATATAACAGAACTAGCAGATTACGCAAATATAACAGATTTAATCATTCCTTAAAGTTTCACAAACATATCTTGCCTAATTTTAAATTTGGCCTAAGCATGCCTAAATAATTGTCATGATTCACACTATGATCATATACCAAATATAACCATTGATTACTGTGCATGTCATATATCCCAAAGATCCCTTACTTAGGTGTTTATTTACATTTAATAGATGTCCTTAATGTAAATCTTTATACCTAAGCCATATTTTCTTTGTCTCAAGTCATATGTTAACATACCATGGTTCCTCTTCTTCCAATTCACAGAACATGCATAGATCTAAATCTAGTTTACAACCTATGTCCTTTTTCTTAAATCGGTCACAGATTATCCATGTCTAATTATTCCACATTCATTATTTGTCCCAAACATTTTAGCGTTCGTGCGTTAATCTCTTAGGAGATTGGCGCAGGCTCGTAGTAGCCTGGCTATAGAACAGAAAGAAGAAGAGATATAGAATAAAATAGATCAGAACAGAACATACACAATCTCAAATTCAGATTTACAATCATGTCACAATTATGATTAAAGTTTATATCAGAAAATAACTGCACTTGCCTTGGTTGGATTAAAGAAAGAACTTTAGTTGTTGTAGAATCGTTGCAGAAGCTTTAGTCTCTAATTTGAATTGAGTTGCTTAGGTTGATGTTGATTAGCTTCTAGTTTTGATTCCAGCAGAGTAGCGACGCCATTTTTATTTTTATTTAGAACAGAGGCAGAGAAGAAGAAGAATAGAATTGTGTGTAGAGGAGGCTAGGTCTTAGGGTGTATTTATAGGTGTAGGAACTCATTTCAGCCATCAGATTAACCCTAAAACCAATCCGGACCATCAAAAATCATCCCAGGGCTTCAAAAATGGGTTCTGGGCCACCCCAGGCCGACCAGGTTGACCTATACAGAGGGGGGGTCGACACTATAGTCGACCTGGGGGGGCAGGTCGACTATAGTGTCGACACTATGGTCGACCTGGGTCAGTCTGCCAGAAAGTCTACTAAAATCTTGTTTTGGCCATATCTTGGTCATACGGACTCCGATTTTTGAAAACTCGGACTCTATTTCGCGTATTTTTCCGAGAGGAACGCAATAGTGATGTCCATTTTACCTAATTCCTGATTCTTGAATTAGTTATCCTTATTTTACTATCTTTTCCATTACATACATCGTTATCGAACTAATTTTTCTTCTCTTCAAAGTATTAATTAATTCTTCTTATGCATCACCATTATTTACCCATCATAAGCATATTTTTATATATTTTATTTTATTTTTAATTATATTAAAAATACGGGGTGTTACATAGTTTTAAAAGGAAATCAATGAAATTATTTTGAGGTACAAATTGTATATTGAATTGAAATAAATACATAAGATTTATAATGTAAATTTTACTGTGTCGAATGTTAAAAAAGTGATTCATTTTTAGAAATTATATATTATATAATTCAGAATTGGGCAAGAAGGTTAATATTTGATTAAATTTATGATTGGATAGGTAATCGTGATTTAAGTTATAAACTTAATATATAATTAATAAGAAGTTGATTTATAAATGGAGTGTATAAAGTGGAATATAAATCTGAATTTATAAAATAACTCGATAAACAGTATGTGAACCTGTAATAGTATTAGTAAATACAAATCAAGATTTGATTTAATAAAATGAGTCGGGATTTCTATAAAGAAATAATATTCACATTTTAAAGTGAATAATGATTTAAAAGAAAACGTTTTGCAGATTAAAAATGGAATTAGGGAAATTAGAAACTGATTGGAGACTAGTTAAGTTGAACGGCTTTCTGGGTATTGATCTGATATTGGTTTCGGTCATCGTGGTTAATACTTAGGGAGTTGTTCTCTTACTAGTTTACGGTTAGAGACAGATGGACGTTGAAGGATAGTGATGCTTGAATAAGGTATGGAAATGTTTTCCAATGTTAATAACGTATATTTTTTAAATATAGAAAATAAGAAGTCGTGGATATATGGAAATGTTTTTTTGTGAAACGTAAAACAAGTTTAAGAAATATGGAAAAAGGGAAAATGGGAAATGATGAATTAAATTAATGGAGCTCAATGTTGATTGATGGTTGATCGATATTATTTCCATTTGGAAATAAGATTGTTGTTTGTGTACATGTTTTCTTTAACAGTTAAATAACCGACTATCAAAGTGTTTGACCCTTTTTCCTTGTCAATACGGAGAGACTGGGATCAGAATTATTATCTGAAAATCACTCCGTGTGGGCATTAACGTTGCGAATCAAATATGATGAAGATAATTGAAGACGGAGTATGTGCAAGGGCTGTTCAGGAGATTCTAGGTAGAAATTGCCTAAGATGGATTTGTAGGATATTGCCCTTGGTTTGTCTAATCCCCGGACAACGTGTGTGACACAACACGTCCGTTAATGTCACTCATTAAGAGAATGCATTAAGTTTCGTGAAGCGTTATAGGTAAACAGAAACAGAAACATTACAAGACAGATATGAAATAGCAACGGAATTAAAAACTTTTATTAATCATAAAGCTTCGTAGTTCAAAACATAATGAGTCTGAAAATACATAAACCCCGTACACCATCTTAAAATTTCTGTCTTGTACTTAAAACATCAGAGTAAAATAATAAAAGAAGCATAATCCCCAAAAACATAGCCATGGTAGAACATATAAGAACTCGAGCAATACATCTAAGCAGCTCCAAGAATGAAAGAAGAATCCTGGTCTACCTTGAGCATTACCACCCTGAGAACCTGGGGGAAACGAAAGGGAAAGAAGAGGAAACAAAATGGGTTAGACATAAAGTCTGGGGAGTCCAATTACTTTTAGCATATAAATAAGTAAAAGTATCATGACAGGCATATAAAGTGGATAAGAGAGATAACATCATAAAAGGCAGGTATGATAAGGTAAACAGGATAACATGATAGAGTATACTACGCTTCTGTATTGATTTGTCTACACCAATACTAGTGTCTTATTAACAAGATGATCCCCAACAAGTATAAGATAGTAGACTTAGGTGTACTTCCAGTGAGAGTTTTTCACCCAATACAATCAACAGGCAGCCCAAACTACCGAAGTTACCCCTAAGGAAATTAACGGGCTCTTAAACATATCGTAGTCTAAATGTGCCCTAATTACTACCCTAATCGATTGGCTCCCTACTCCGTAGATACCCTGTCCTGGCCCCACAGTAGGGTGTATCACTCCCTAAAGTGGTAACCCTTCGTTTTTAGGATGTGCACAACCATATCTACAGGTGTCATGTCGTCTAAACCTCCTCCGCCAGACACATGCATGCACATGACCCCGTCGGAATGCACCGCCCACACCGTCCCCCACGATTGGATCTCTTACAATCAGCCCAGTAAGCGTGCCCCGTGTAATGACCCGGGGAATTTGCGATCTTTGGTAATCGACATAAACTCAGTGTTGACTATTCAAGCATCGGAAATACCGGATAAGTAATAGAAAGAAGTTAGAGGGTGAAAATAGATAAGATAGAAAATTAGAACAGAAGAAGGAGAGGAACAACAACATCAGAGTGTCAAGAATCTCACAGCGGAACGAATAAAATATAGTATACAACATAACTTTTGAAATACAAATTTGTCACTGGTATATACATACCATTATCATAGTACAACACTTACACCATAGCGGAAATAAACAATAGCTATAATCTTGAATCCTCAAGCTTCAGCTCTCCAAGTATCTGTAAAATCCCGACTACTTGATTTCTCATACAAAATTGGGCACCCAAGAGTTTTGGAAAACAAAACGAAATAAACTTCGAGTCAGTCATGTGAATGGTGTGAGTAAACTCCAAACACTTGGTTTAACTTTTCAAAATCCTTTTCAAAAGCAATGATAATCGTAAGACCGACCCATACATAAATACGGATCGTTTTTACCCTACGATAACCCAAAACATTTCTTAAGAACATATTTTCTGATATTATAATAATGTCTAAATCAAGTAGATAGCAATCTAGTAGAACGCTTTCATCTCACGCTCTACATATACAATATACAATCAAAAACCACGGGCTCTTATTGGGTAAAGGATTCCAATTACGATATGGTATGGAACCACCTTCCGATCAGTGTACTCTAGAAGCGATACACTGGAGTTCAACAAGAACATCTTCTAACTCGGCCACATATGACCGACCATTCATTTCGCTTGAGTGTTCCGAATATAGTGTCACCTTGCGGTTGGTATACCAATATAATTGTTCCTGGGAGATACAGAATTGAAAGAAGTAACAAATATGAATATTCTCTAGATTGTGACAATATACCCTACTTGGGTGCGACCCACTTAGCCATGCTGCCTTCCCGATTTCTATCATTTCCCAGTTGATGAGGCTTGAGGTCATAATGTATCTTTTAATAGATCATTCCTTTATTTACTTTGAATGCCACATCATCGTACCCATCAAATCACAAATTGATTTCCCTAAAAATACCACAGGTATAAGCTAAGAGAAATGAATTCCTCCGCCATCAACGTAAATACGTTTGAAATGATCAGCTTACACGATCTACTAGATATACTCTGTCAGACATTCGTCTATTCAAGTTGTTCTGGGACTGGACAACCTGAAGGCACTATTCTATAAACCCATCTTCAGCAATTTCTACCTAGGATTTGCCAGAACAGCCCTTGCACAAACTCCGTCTTCAATTATCTTCATCATATTTGATTCGCAATGCTAATGCCCATACGGAGTGGTTTTTAGATAATAAATCTAATCTCAGTCTCTCAGTATTGCCAACGGAAATGGTCAAAAACTTTGATAGTCGATTATTTATCAAAGGAAAACATATATACAAACAACGGTCGTATTTCCAAATGTAAATCTTACCGAGCAAATCATCAATCAACACTGATCCCCTTTAATTTAATTTGTCATTCAATTAACCACTTCCCTATTCATGTTTCCATATATTCATAAATTCTTAGTTTCTAAATTTAGAAAATATACGTTATTAATCATTGGAAAACATTTCCGTATTAACTCGCATTTCTGTTTTTTCATATTAGAAAACATTTCCATTTCTAATTCTTATTTGGAAAACATTTCCCAAAACCCTTCATTGGATTTAAACAGATGTTTAAATAAAACATCGCTTTGCCAACTCAAACCATTACATTCATTAACTAAATTCACTTAATCAACCTTCACTGTCGAACCTTAACCATTCCTTAGTTAAAAATGAAGTCAATCAAGTGGGGGTACAACCACCTCTCAGACCTTAACTGAAGAACATTTCTAACCTCGAAATAGACAAAGTTCACCTTTTAAATCTTTAACAAACTTCCTTACGTACCTCTCAGATTCTATTTACGAATCCACTTCTTTTACAGAAATCATTTGATTATAACAATAGTGTTATAATCCCATGCTTCTGAAATATAATAACTTAAATATAACTTTTATTTATTAATTTGGATAATAAACAAACAACTAATTTATTAATAAATAAATAAATCTTGATTAGAAACGGAAAGTGAATAGTACTTTCTGGAATTCGATAAAATCGAATTTCAACGTATATTTCTCTCTCGAATAATCTCTTTTCGATAACTCTCTTCCGAATAAACTCTATTCGATAACTCTTTTCTTCGAACAAACTATATTCGGTAATCTCTCTTTCCAATAAACTATATTCGATAATCTTTCTTCAAATAACTGTATTCGATAACTCTTTTCTTCGAATAAACTATATTCGATAATCTCTCTTCGAATAACTATATTCGATAATCTTTTCTTTGATAAAACTATATTCGATAATCTCTCTTCGAATAACTATATTTGATAACTCTTTTTTTCAAATAAGCTATATTCGATAATCTCTTCGAATAACTCTATTCGATTAACTCTATTCGAATAACTAATATTCGGCTAACTTATTCGAATATCAAATATTTGACTAACTCTATTCGAATAATTAATATTCGATTAACTCTAATTTGATTAACTCTATTCGAATAACTACTATTCGATTAACGTTATTCGAATAACTAATATTCGATTAACTCTATTCGAATAACTAATATTCGATTAACTCTAATTCGATTAACTCTATTCGAATAGTTAATATTCGATTACCTCTAATTCGATTAACTCTATTTGTATAACTCTATTCGAATAATTAATATTCGATTAACTAATATTCGATTAACTCTATTCGAATAATTAATATTCGATTAACTCTAGTTCGATTAACTCTATTCGAATAATTAATGTTCGATTAACTCCAATTCGATTAACTTTATTCAAATAACTACTATTCGAATAACTAATATTATTTTAACCCTATTTCCTATCTTATTCAAATTACCATTTGAATTCCTATTTCAAAACCCAATTTTCTTAATAAAAGTTTTAATTTATAAAATATTCATTTTAATCCATTATTCACATCGAATGTGAATAATATTTCTTTTATATAATCCATTAAGTTTGATTTCGTATTTTAAAATAATATCACATTTCCAAATTCCATTTATACTTCTATTTATAGAATTATTCATACGAAATCTCCTTTTTTATTTCTAACACTTAAATCTCATTTATAATTCCCTTTATAAATGTTGAGTTCACATTCTATTTAAAATATCGGTGTCAAAACCAATTTCTACCTCTCTATATAAGTTCAGGCTTATATATTCCACTATCCACTGATAAATATTTTACTTAATTTATAATACATTATTTATAAATTAATCTTCCCAATTTATCTGTTAAAACAGATTTCTATGTACAATCTACTTTAAATCCATCCTTTCATAGTTCTTTTATATCTCGCTCGTTTCCTTTTATAATTCTATTTATTTACCAAATAATTTTCTTTTGATAATTATATTTATTTACCAAATAATTACCTTTTGATAATCCTATTTATTTACCAAATAATTCCCTTTTGATTTATTTTCTGCATAAATATTCCTCTGATAAAATTCTTTAATTTTATAAATAATTTCTTTTATAAAATTCTGTTGATTTTGTAAATATTTTCTTTTATAAAATCCTTTGATTTTATAAATATATTATTTTCAATGTACACTTTGAAAATTCCCATTTTACATCCTAGGATTACTTGTGGTATTTAAAAATACCAAATCACAGTGCCAATGTCATCCACACATACAAAATCAATCGCTGAAAATATATCACATCATATAACACAATATATGAAAATAAACAGTAATAATATTTGAAGAATCCAGTTGGATCCCTCCAACTTGTTTCCCTGCATCCACAGATGTTAAACAATACAAACAACATTGATTTCATTTCAATATGAAATATTCTGATGAACAGACCCAATATTTGATTAACGATATATAAATATATATATATATCGTTATCTATAATTTCAACTAATAAATCAACAATTCAACCCAATAATCTTCACACAACAATCAATCATCATTTATCAATACTAGATTATATTTATAAAAATATAAACTGGTAGAGTTAGTGAGTTTTACTCACACTAGATGGTTATCGTTAAGTAACGATAATCGATCATTGATTTGGATCCGGCAATTTATTTCGCTATAAATTGTAGCAAGCACTTATTCACTCCTAGTCAGTTCCATATTGTAGTCGTCATCCCTATGATCCCAAAGGATCTAACCGTTCGAAATTTTGATCATGTGTGAACGAGATATAATAATTATAAGTTCCATATATTATTTAGTTTAATTAAACAAAAAAATATTTTCATTTTGGGCTTTACCAGTAAAACTCCAGCCCAATTCCCACTAGCCCACGTGAATAGTCCTTCAATCCCTAAATTCTTGCTCTAAGAACCCATGGCCGATTTCCCTTACTCAGACGCCTTTGTTTTCTCCACGAATTTACAAACCAACGCTACACAACTCTTCTTCTCAGCAAGCACATCACACCTGCATCCATAAATAAGGCTCAACTTCAACATGTCAATCGCATTCGAGCTACAGCATCCACGCACAGCAATCCAATGTCGCGATAGTTTTAATCATGGAATTTTAATAAACAATGATGCCAGGTGCTACACCATACCCAGAATCCAACTACGAGTTCCATTTCCTAATTCTATGCTCACAGCTCTCGAATACTGTAACCCTAGCTCGCATTGAAAATATACAGCACACGTAATAGCCATCCGACTGGGAGAAGCATACATAGAAATGGAGCTGTTGTGTTTTTGAATCCATTTCTATACATTTTGTAATTTATATGAATTCATTTTGATTTTTCAAATACTAAGTTTTTTTGTGAGAAGAAAGATGGGAGCGGAGGAATTTGGTTGACCAGTGAGAGATGAAATTAGGTTTAGGATTTTAAGGAGTATTTATGTAATAATCCGGAAAATACGAGCCAATTTAAAAATTTTAAAATGTTGATTTCAAAGGAATTTGAACAATTGAAATAGAATATTTCAATAAAATAGTGAATTAGGAATAGTGAGTCAGTTTGAAAATTTGAATTCAAACTTTGACTGACTGTGCAGGGTGGAAAGTATAACGGATTTTAGCGAAACCAAAAATATTTAAATCTGTTAGTCAATACCTTTCTAACGAATCTGAAAAATCGAAGTTTCATAACGGAAATCAAAAGTTATGGCCGAATGAATTTTCAGAATGGTCGGTATATAGAATATATAGCCCTGGAAAATTGATATTTTGCATACGACCTCGGAATTCGACGAAACCACTTTTGTTGGGTCCGGGATGTCAAATTATTGCTAGGTTTCAAATTTCATAATTTTTGAAGCTAGTATGTGAGCGTGGCAAAAGAAAATGTGTTTGGTCAATTTCTGTTAAATTGGATCGACCAGAAAATGGCCATTTTTCAAACGACCTCAAAATTCGACGAAACTAGTTTTGTTGGGACCGTAGCATCAAAACATAGCTAGATTTATTTTTCTGGAATTTTTCGAATCAGTTTGTGGCCTTGGCAAATTGAAATGTGCGTTCAGAGTTAAAAATTAAATGTTTTATACTTTAATTTGAAAAATAACTGATTGTAACAGTCGAATTGGCCTACGAAACATAACCCATTGTGTCCGGAATGGGGGTATTTAGATAGGGGCGACAGTCGTTGGGTTTAAAAAGGAGTTCGTTTGAGAAAACACTATTTAAAAATTTAATATAATCCTCGGCCAATCAGAATTTTCCTTTCATAAATTTTAAAAATAATAAAAAAAAGAAACCCCCCCGATCAACGGCGAAACCCGCTCCTGACCTTCTCTCCTCCGCCGCCGCCGCCACAGTCGCTTCCAGACTTCGCCACCGCCACCATTCGACGCGTCTCAGCCCCCTCTTCAAATCCGACCCCAGCATCGCCACCCTCGTCGCCTCCTCCGCCTGAATCGAGGCCAGGAAGTCCCGACCTTCCCAGCGCCGCCGCCGCTCCGATCTGCCACCGCACCCCCTCAAACCACCAGCGCCGTGAAGCCCTCTCTTCCCTCTTCCACGTCCAACTCGCCGATCGTCCCCACGAGCCACTGATTTCGCGAAAACTGTAAACCTAGTTTTGAAGCTTCGTGAAAGTGAGTTTTTCTTTGATCTTTACACTTTGAAAAATCATATCTTTTTGGTGTGTTGACGAAATTCGATGAAACATGAAACATCGGGACCGCAAGGAAGCTCTCTACCCAATAGAAGAAGCCGCGGATTTTTCTGACATCGTATCGATTTTTAGTGCTCCGAAAACCAAGGTGAGAAATCTAAATTAACGTGAAATTGAATGGAAAATGTAGTGTATAATTTATATTAGCGAAATATAAATTACATACGTGTCGTATACCTCATGTACATGCGTAGTGTAAGCTATATAAGCGAAGTATGAATTTTACATGCATAGAATAATTGATATATGTGTTGAAATGCTAGTGAAATATAGCAAATATATATTTATATATATATACTCCCCTCGTCCACAAACCATGGACGATATTTGTTGTTGTGAATTGGTGTGAAATATTGGATGAAAAATACGAATGGTTGAATAATTGTTTGTGGTTGATATTGTTTGGTTGTGGTTGAAAAATACCCATTGGTGATTGAAATGAATTGGAAATATTTGTGGAAATAAAAATAAACATGCCGCCTGCGTGCGAATTAGATGCATGAATCCCCATTGTCAAAAACCGCGAGGTTTTAAGGTAGAGCGAGGAGCCGTACTAGGGACGGTGCCGGTTTTAACTACCCTGCCGTTATGCTGCCGAAATTTTGAATAATCTTTGTGTGTAGAATTATTTTCATATGTTGAAATTATTTTCATGCGTTGAAATTAAAGTCATATGTTGAAAATATATCCATGTGTGGAAATATTTGTGTGTTAAAAAGTGTTGTGTGAAAATTAGATTCATTTGTGAATGAATGAAGTGTTTAAACAATAAAAATCACATTTTTATATATATATGAAGTATGAAAAATATTCGCCTTATATAACTAGTTTCAACAATAAAAATCCCATCTTTCTAATATGAACAACATAAGTAAAATGTCCATGTGTGGAAATGCTCATTTGTTGAGAAGTGTGTGTAGTGGAAAAGTTCACGTGTTGAATAAAAAGATCGAACAATAAAAATTACATTTTTATTGAATCTATGAAGTGTTGAAACATCTATTTGTCGAATAAATATGTTAAGTGATAAAAATATCATTTTTATCATATGTGTGATATGCTAAAGATATGCGGACGTTGAAATAAATATTTGTGAAAGAAATATTATTTTTAACATGCATAGGAACTAAATAAAATAGTCATGTGTTGAAATATATTTTAGTTCGCCAAAATTATCATCTTTGAAATGTGAAGTGTTAAAAATAGCCACTTGTTCAAATAAACATGCATGAGTTGAAATATACATTAATTAGCTAATGATATGATTTTAGCCTATGCATGCAACATTAGAATGAATGGTGTTTTTAAACCAAAGCAAATCAAATATGAAATTGAATGGAAAATGATAAGTGATAGAAATTGTATAGATGTATATGCATATCTATTGAACAGGTTAAACCAAAGGGGCTAGAGAAGAGAAATAAAATTTTGTGCCCGACAAATAGGTACACATTTACTGCTTTGTTTGGGTGATGATTTTATGAGCCTGTTGGCTAGCCGCTTGGCTTTTTCTTTTTCTTTTTGACATGAGACGCCCGTGTGGCTATTTGGGAATTTTCCCAGACCCTCCCGTACAAAGGAGGTTATGGCGAAATTTTCCGAAATTTAAAGGCGTTAGTGAAATAATTGAAGTGGAAACGATATAGGAATTTTTGAATGAACTATATTTATATAAATATATAAATATAAATAGAATTAAAATGAAACGTGGCCGTGCAGTTCGTGTTTTGAAACCGTGATTTCAAACGGCTAGTGCGGGAAATCCAACCATTGGATTTTTCCGAAACCGCAACCGTTGGGTTCGCCTTGGAAATATCTTTCCAACGGCACCAACTTTGTGAAGATCCGACGGTTGGATTGTCTGGAATGTTTAATTCAAAACTGAAGAAAAACAGCGCCAGAAATGATTATATTTATATATATATAAATATAATTAAATTAATTCGAATAACGACGCTGCAGTTCGTAAATTGAAATCGTAACTTCAAATGGCTAGTGTGGAAGATCCGACCGTCGGATTTTCCCAAAACTGAAACCGTTGGATTCATTTTGAAATGACCTTCCTGATGATGTAAAATTTGTGAAGATCCAACGGTTAGATTTTCAGATATGTGTAAACCAAAATTAGTGAAAAGCAGCGCCAGTGAATCGACACGACCTGAAACGTCGTTTAATTAAATATGGCCGTTTTAAATTAAATAAAAATGGCGATATATCATTATAAAATACTATAGACGATATAGAGTGGAAATAAACCAATCTTGTTGTGTTTGCTTGATATGTGATGGTTGGATGTATTTGACATGAAAATTATACCTAAATAACTGAAAAGTGAATGTTAAATGGTCCAACCATGTGATTAATTGATTTGAAAATCTAAATATACGTGGGTTATTTGAAAAGGCCGAGTTTATCTCATTTCAAATAATCGATCGACGTTGAGAAGTCGAAGAGTCGAAGACGGCTGAAGACCGACGATCTCCACATTGGATGGATGGGCGCTACTGATGCTCGTGATTGGAGTAGCTACCATGAAGGAATTGAAGTAGTAGTCGTCCAAACATACTGTTGATTGTACGGATATGCGAGGAATTGGTGCCTCCGGTTTCGTTCAGACCCAGAACGGACTTGTAAATGGACTGTGTGTCTGACATTGGATTTTGTTCTGTGTTGATTGATCTCTGTTAAATATATATCTGTTTGGCGGCGGGGAATTTATTCTCTTGCTTAACGCCCTTCTCTGAGACGTACGAGCTCAGAGGTTATGTATTGACAGAAATCAGTCGCATGGAGTGGATTGCCTGTGTGGCACGCCTAAGTGGCATATGATCAAGGCTTCTGTTGCAAAGCAAAGTCTTGTGGTTGATGATCAAAGCATGGTCTGTGTGACGTAGCTTTGTGTATAACGTGAATTCGCGAGCCTCACACCTCGGTATGAGTCAAAAACGGGAGAGTGACTGCAGGGAGAGCACGACGTTTCTTTCTAGCTAAGGTGGTGTCAGTGACCTACCAGCCCTGACATTATATATACTTTTCACCTGTGTGGTTGTTGGAATGCGAGGCGCCTCGATATAGGTCTGTAAGGACCGGGAAACGTGTGTTCAGGAATTGCCAATCCTCAAAAGTAAGAGAGGACCGGCCCTGAAGATCCAAGGATCATAGTGGGGTCCTGGGACATTTGCTAGAGTGTCTCGAATCGGAGAGGAGCTTGCCCCTTGCCTCGACTCATGAAGGAATCCAATTCCTAATACGAAATATGCGAATGTGATTGTATTACTAGTATGGCGACATGATATATGGTACCCATGCCGTCTAGGATTGATATTTATGATTGAATTTGCTTTTGAAACATATATGCACTAGTAATAATATCAAACACTTTTGTTTTATTCGTATGAAGCATCTTTGGCCATTATAAGGGAAAACTCTATCCTCCGGCTTGCGTTGCATTGTGTGATGGGACCTGAGTCTTATAATGGCTTCATTTTATAAAAAGCATTGCGATGATTTAATCATTTACTTTATTTCATGCACTAGCACTCATTGGAGTAAACCCGTTCCGCGAAAGTGGCGTGGTGCTTTGATTTGCCTTATTATTGTTGTTAATAAGTTGAGTAGATTTCTCATACCAGTCCCATGACTGACTCGTAGTTTGTTACACCTTGCAAACTCGGGTGCCCTCATTTTCACACGGGCAGCCTAGTTACAGGTTTCTGACGCACCTTTTGGCTCATGGCGAGGCTTGACTACACCGTGCTGACTTGGATTTTCTCCGCCATTATTGTATCTATATTATGATTCCGTCATTGGCGATGTAGACTGATATTTATTTTGTGTACTCTTTATGTATGATTCCGCCTCAGGCGATGGTGACTGATTATGTATCATTATGCACTAAGTTGTATCCTATATTGTGCTTCTCTGATGTGATGATATCTATATGATTTCGCTGTCATATGTGTGTAAATTATCCTATTTTCTGTTTATGCTATTATATGTGATCTGCTAATGATGATTAATGTGTTATATTCCAATGATTATCCTTAACACCGTGTCACGGGGTTTTGGGATCGTCACAGCTGGTATCATAGCTTTGGTTAACCTTAGTTCTGGAGTCTAACACATTAAACACTTCATCAAAATAGAATCAGTAGTATTCTAAGGCGAGTCGCTCATTAGAGATAGGACTAGTAAAGTCCTAGAATGAGCCGAGCAAAATAGCAAAAACAATTTGATCAATCCATCGTTATCTTTCCGTAGATTTTCTGCTTAATTATGCAATAGACTATCATTTCTGTTAGCTGACTTTTTCGTTGCTTATACAGAATTTGAAAAATGGCTACCAGAACAGCCGCCGCTAGAGGAGGCCGTGCCGGCCGAGGCCGAGGAAGGGGAGAAGTCCCAGCTCAAGTAGGACCTTTGATACAACCTCCGGCAGCTCAATACTTCGAGCTTGACCGTGTAGCTAAGAGATATAAGAACTTAGGAGGCAAGACCTTCTCGGGAACTGGCACCGTAATAGAGGCCCTTGCATGGCTCAAAACATGCGAGAAAATTCTTGAAGGTCTAAGGCTTGGAGACGAAGACAAACCTATTATGGGCGCCTGGCTTATGCAGGAACAAGCTGAATTATGGTGGGAATCTCTTACCGCCGGGAATAGAGAAGCTGGAAGAACATGGGATGGATTTAAAGAACTCTTCAAGGAGAAATATGTCCCCGAACAAGCTCTAGAAAGAATGCACGATGACTTCGCCAATCTCCAGCAAGGGGATCTTTCCGTGCAGGAGTATCTGAATAAATTTACAATGTTGTCGCCCTATGCTCCAGAACTCGTCGCCACTGCGAAGTCCAAAAAAAAGAGGTTTATCCTTGGGCTAAGACGACAATATCATGATAGAGCCATGGCCCATGTCAAGCTGGAATTCAACGAGCTGGTGGAAATGACATGCAACTATGAAGACCTTGATCAAAGGCATCTGGATCAGGATCGCGCTAGAAGCCAAGCCGGAAACAAGCGCAAGCCTGCTGCAAATCAAGGCGAGTCAAGCCAAGCAGCATCTTCAAAACCTCAGACCGGCAAGCCGCCAAGAGGAAATTGCTTTAACTGTGGTAAGCCGGGGCACTACTCAAAAGTCTGCACAGCTCCGAAGAGGCAGAAGACTAATTCTCAAGGCTCGAGCCAAGGCTCTCAGAACCCTCGCTCGTGCTTCAACTGTCGCAAGACCGATCATCTGGTCAAAGATTGTCCTTTGCTGAAGAAAGCTACAGTAGCTCATGTCTATGACGGGTCTAGCCCGCCAGCTGCTTCCGATGGAGCAGGTAAACCTGATGTTTTGGGAGGTACCCTTACAATTAAAAATATTCCTGTTTCTGTATTATTTGACACAGGTGCATCACGTAGTTTCATTGCTAGAAACACAGCGCACAAATTAAAGTTAAAACAGCGAGAGCTCAAAGAATCGGTTGAAGTTCATAACCCGATAGGGGGTCCTATTACTCTCGGTTCATATTGTAGAGTGCCATTCTCTTATTCTTCCTACAAAATTCCTTTTGATTTAATTGTTATGGATTTTCCCGAATTCGATATTATTCTCGGGCTAGATTGGTTAACGAAATACGAAGCCGAAGTGAATTGTGCGGAAAGAATCGTTAAAATTCGAACGAAGCTTGGATATATTACGGTTCCCTGTCATGGTTCGAATCCGAATAGAGAAGAATTTTGGTCGGCATTAGAACTTATCCCCACTTCCATGGAAAAGATTCCGATTGTCAGAAACTATGCGGATGTGTTTGAAGAAGTTGAAAACTTACCTCCGCAAAGAGAAATAGAATTCCGAATCGATCTAATTCCCAATGTCAGACCAGTGGTACATCCAATTCGCAGAATGACTCCGAAAGAAAAAGAAGAATTGGGCGATCAAACTCGTCAACTGTTGTGGAAGGGTCTAATCAGACCTAGTTTTTCTAATTGGGGTGCAGCTGTTGTGTTTGTCCCAAAGTCAGACGGTACTCTTAGATTATGTGTTGATTACCGAGACCTCAACAAACAGACGCTTAAAAATGAATATCCATTACCCCGCATTGATGATTTGCTAGACCAATTGAATGGGGCGAAAGTATTTTCCCGAATGGACCTAGCTACAGGGTTTCATCAATTGAGAATAGCAGAAGAGTGTGTTCCTTTGACCGCTTTCAGAGGTCCAGACATATTTTATGAATGGTTAGTAATGCCGTTTGGCCTATGCAACGCTCCAGCATACTTTGTCGATCTAATGAATAGAGTGTTCAGGGGAGTTCTGAATAAATTTGTCCTCGTCTTCATCGATGATATTTTAATCTACTCCAAATCAAAACCCGAGCATGAAAAACACTTAGAACAAGTATTGGAGATTCTAAGGAAGAACGTCTTCAAAGCCAAATTCTCTAAATGTGTCTTCTGGCAAGAAGAAGTAAAATTTCTTGGCCATGTTGTGTCAGAGAAAGGAATTTCTGTTGACCCAAGCAAAATAACAGCGATTCAAGACTGGAAACAACCCACTACTCCCACAGAAGTTAGAAGTTTTATGGGGTTGGCTAGTTATTATCGAAAGTTCGTTAAGGATTTCTCGAAGATATCCGGTCCGTTAACGAAGCTCACAAAGAAACATGAGAAGTTTAAGTGGACTTCCGACTGTGAAGAAGCTTTCCAGGAATTGAAATCGAAGCTGACCACCACTCCAGTGTTAACTATTATTGATGGCAATCAGGATTTAACGGTTTGGACAGATGCTTCTATTAGAGGTCTTGGTGCAGTGTTAATGCAGAGAGGCCAAGTAGTCGCTTATGCAAGCCGCCAACTGAAACCGCATGAGAAGAATTATGTAACTCATGATCTTGAGTTGCTAGCCATCGTTTTTGCCTTGAAAATCTGGAGGCATTATTTATTGGGAGAGAAATTTATACTGTACACAGATCATCAATCGTTGAAGTATTTATATACCCAGAAAGATCTGAATCTGAGACAGCAGCGTTGGCTAGAATTTCTTGCAGCGTATGATCTTGATATCCTGTATACGCCGGGGAAGGCTAACGTTGTAGCGGATGCACTTAGTAGAAAAACCGCAATTGTTGCCCATCTTATAATTACACCTAGCTTGATCGATAAGATATGTGCTCTCCAGAAGAATGATTATTTCATTCAAAAGATCAAAGAAAGAATCCAGAAAGGAGAACCCTCAAGCTTTCAAGTAAATAAAGAAGGAGTTCTGAGGCTGAATGGGAGAATTTGTGTTCCCAACCTTCCTGAGCTCAAAAGAGAAGTGCTGGATGAATGCCATAAATCCAAATTTTGCATCCACCCAGGTGTGAGTAAAATGTACAACGATATCAAACGCACTTTCTGGTGGAAGGCAATGAAAAGAGATATTTCCTTGTATGTTAGCAGATGCCCTACTTGTCAATTGGTCAAGAGTGACCAGCAGAAGCTAGCTGGACTGTTGCAACCGTTGGAAGTCCCAGGTTGGAAATGGGAACAGATTTCCATGGATTTCATAGATGGTTTGCCGCGAACCAAGAAAGGTAATGACAACATTTGGGTAATCGTAGATCGCTTCACGAAGACTGCCCATTTTATACCTGTCAGGTCCAATAGAACTGCTCAAAGTCTAGCACAGATATATTTCAGAGAAATTGTTAAGCTGCATGGAATTCCCATCAGCATAGTCAGTGATAGAGATCCCCTATTTACTAGCAAATTCTGGGAGGCTTTCCAGACAGAATTGGGAACAAAACTGAATATGAGCACCGCTTATCACCCACAAACAGATGGCCAAACTGAGCGGGTGAATAGAATTGTGGAAGATTTATTGCGGGCTTGTATAATTGATTTTGGTGGGTCATGGGAAGATCATTTGCATTTGGCAGAGTTCTCATATAACAATAGCTATCAAGCAAGTTTGGGAATGTCGCCATTTGAAGCATTATATGGCAGACCCTGCAGATCTCCAGCATGTTGGGTAGAACCTGGCAACAGACTTGTGTTAGGACCCGATATGATTAGAGAAGCATCTGATAAAGTGGACTTCATCAAGAAGCGTTTGAAAACCGCCCAAAGCCGACAGAAAAGTTATGCTGATGCGAGAAGGAGAGATTTATCATTTGCTGTTGGTGATCATGTTTATTTGAAGGTTTCTCCGATGAGAGGAGTAATCAGATTTGGCAAGACTGGGAAGTTGGCACCGAGATTTATTGGTCCCTTTCCTATACTTGAACGAATTGGAACTCTTGCTTATAGGGTTCAATTACCAGATTGGTTGCCTGGAGTGCACAATGTATTTCACATATCTCAACTTAGAAGACATGTGCATGATCCGGATCTTGTTGTAGAAGGAGCAGCGCAACAGGATGTGGAGATAACTCCAGAATTAGCACTCAGAAGAGAGCCATTAAAGATTGTTGGCAAAGAGACTAGAGAACTCAGAAGCAAAAAGGTGCATTTAGTTAAAGTGCAGTGGAGCAGTGATCCTAGAGACTGTACTTGGGAAACTGAGGAAAGCATTAAGCAAGCTTACCCCAAATGCAGAGTGGATATCTCTGACTAACTCCGGTGCAAGGTACCTTTGCAATACTTTGCATTTACATTTTATTTTCTACTTTACTGTTGTTTCCTTTTCGAGGACGAAAAGTTTTAAGTGGGGGAGATTGTAATAACCCGGAAAATACGAGCCAATTTAAATTTTTTAAAATGGTGATTTCAAAGGAATTTGAACAATTGAAATAGAATATTTCAATAAAATAGTGAATTAGGAATAGTGAGTCAGTTTGAAAATTTGAATTCAAACTTTAACTGACTGTGCAGGGTGGAAAGTATAACGGATTTTAGCGAAACCAAAATATTTAAATCTGTTAGTCAATACCTTTCTAACGAATCTGAAAAATCGAAGTTTCATAACGGAAATCAAAAGTTATGGCCGAATGAATTTTCAGAAGGGTCGGTATATAGAATATATAGCCCTGGAAAATTGATATTTTGCATACGACCTCGGAATTCGACGAAACCACTTTTGTTGGGTCCGGGATGTCAAATTATTGCTAGGTTTCAAATTTCATAATTTTTGAAGCTAGTATGTGAGCGTTGCAAAAGAAAATGTGTTTGGTCAATTTCTTTTAAATTGGATCGACCAGAAAACGGCCATTTTTCAAACGACCTCAGAATTCGATGAAACTAGTTTTGTTAAGACCGTAGCATCAAAACATAGCTAGATTTATTTTTCTGGAATTTTTCGAATCAGTTTGTGGCCCTGGCAAATTGAAATGTGCGTTCGGAGTTAAAAATTAAATGTTTTATACTTTAATTTGAAAAATAACTGACTGTAACAGTCGAATTGGCCTACGAAACATATCCCATTGTGTCCGGAATGGGGGTATTTAGCTAGGGGCGACAGTCGTTGGGTTTAAAAAGGAGTTCGTTTGAGAAAACACTATTTAAAAATTTAATATAATCCTCGGCCAATCAGAATTTTCCTTTCATAAATTTAAAAAAAAAAAAAAAAAAAACCCTATCAACGGCGAAACCCGCTCCTGACCTTCTCTCCTCCACCGCCGCCGCCACAGTCGCTTCCAGACTTCGCCACCGCCACCATTCGACGCGTCTCAGCCCCCTCTTCAAATCCGACCCCAGCATCGCCACCCTCGTCGCCTCCTCCGCCTGAATCGAGGCCAGGAAGTCCCGACCTTCCCAGCGCCGCCGCCGCTCCGATCTGCCACCGCACCCCCTCAAACCACTAGCGCCGTGAAGCCCTCTCTTCCCTCTTCCACGTCCAACTCGCCGATCGTCCCCACGAGCCACTGATTTCGCGAAAACTGTAAACCTAGTTTTGAAGCTTCGTGAAAGTGAGTTTTTCTTTGATCTTTACACTTTGAAAAATCATATCTTTTTGGTGTGTTGACGAAATTCGATGAAACAGGAAACATCGGGACCGCAAGGAAGCTCTCTACCCAATAGAAGAAGCCACGGATTTTTCTGACATCGTATCGATTTTTAGTGCTCCGAAAACCAAGGTGAGAAATCTAAATTAACATGAAATTGAATGGAAAATGTAGTGTATAATTTATATTAGCGAAATATAAATTACATACGTGTCGTGTACCTCATGTACATGCGTAGTGTTAGCTATATAAGCGAAGTATGAATTTTACATGCATAGAATAATTGATATATGTGTTGAAATGCTAGTGAAATATAGCAAATATATATTTATATATATATATATATATACTCCCCTCGTCCACAAACCATGGACGATATTTATTGTTGTGAATTGGTGTGAAATATTGGATGAAAAATACGAATGGTTGAATAATTGTTTGTGGTTGATATTGTTTGGTTGTGGTTGAAAAATACCCATTGGTGATTGAAATGAATTGGAAATATTTGTGGAAATAAAAATAAACATGCCGCCTGCGTGCGAATTAGATGCATGAATCCCCATTGTCAAAAACCGCGAGGTTTTAAGGTAGAGCGAGGAGCCGTACTAGGGACGGTGCCGGTTTTAACTACCCTGCCGTTATGCTGCCGAAATTTTGAATAATCTTTGTGTGTAGAATTATTTTCATATGTTGAAATTATTTTCATGCGTTGAAATTAAAGTCATATATTGAAAATATATCCATGTGTGGAAATATTTGTGTGTTAAAAAGTGTTGTGTGAAAATTAGATTCATTTATGAATGAATGAAGTGTTTAAACAATAAAAATCACATTTTTATATATATATGAAGTATGAAAAATATTCGCCTTATATAACTAGTTTCAACAATAAAAATCCCATCTTTCTAATATGAACAACATAAATAAAATGTCCATGTGTGGAAATGCTCATTTGTTGAGAAGTGTGTGTAGTGGAAAAGTTCACGTGTTGAATAAAAAGATCGAACAATAAAAATTACATTTTTATTGAAACTATGAAGTGTTGAAACATCTATTTGTCGAATAAATATGTTAAGTGATAAAAATATCATTTTTATCATATGTGTGATATGCTAAAGATATGCGGACGTTGAAATAAATATTTGTGAAAGAAATATTATTTTTAACATGCATAGGAACTAAATAAAATAGTCATGTGTTGAAATATATTTTAGTTCGCCAAAATTATCATCTTTGAAATGTGAAGTGTTAAAAATAGCCACTTGTTCAAATAAACGTTCATGAGTTGAAATATACATTAATTAGCTAATGATATGATTTTAGCCTATGCATGCAACATTAGAATGAATGGTGTTTTTAAACCAAAGCAAATCAAATATGAAATTGAATGGAAAATGATAAGTGATAGAAATTGTATAGATGTATATGCATATCTATTGAACAGGTTAAAGCAAAGGGGCTAGAGAAGAGAAATAAAATTTTGTGCCCGACAAATAGGTACACATTTACTGCTTTGTTTGGGTGATGATTTTATGAGCCTGTTGGCTAGCCGCTTGGCTTTTTCTTTTTCTTTTTGACATGAGATGCCCGTGTGGCTATTTGGGAATTTTCCCAGACCCTCCCGTACAAAGGAGGTTATGGCGAAATTTTCCGAAATTTAAAGGCGTTAGTGAAATAATTGAAGTGGAAACGATATAGGAATTTTTGAATGAACTATATTTATATAAATATATAAATATAAATAGAATTAAAACGAAACGTGGCCGTGCAGTTCGTGTTTTGAAACCGTGATTTCAAACGGCTAGTGCGGGAAATCCAACCATTGGATTTTTCCGAAACCGCAACCGTTGGGTTCGCCTTGGAAATATCTTTCCAACGGCACCAACTTTGTGAAGATCCGACGGTTGGATTGTCTGGAATGTTTAATTCAAAACTAAAGAAAAACAGCGCCAGAAATGATTATATTTATATATATATATAAATATAATTAAATTAATTCGAATAACGACGCTGCAGTTCGTAAATTGAAATCGTAACTTCAAATGGCTAGTGTGGAAGATCCGACCGTCGGATTTTCCCAAAACTGAAACCGTTGGATTCGTTTTGAAATGACCTTCCTGATGATGTAAAATTTGTGAAGATCCAACGGTTAGATTTTCAGATATGTGTAAAACAAAATTAGTGAAAAGCAGCGCCAGTGAATCGACACGACCTGAAACGTCGTTTAATTAAATATGGCCGTTTTAAATTAAATAAAAATGGCGATATATCATTATAAAATACTATAGACGATATAGAGTGGAAATAAACCAATCTTGTTGTGTTTGCTTGATATGTGATGGTTGGATGTATTTGACATGAAAATTATACCTAAATAACTGAAAAGTGAATGTTAAATGGTCCAACCATGTGATTAATTGATTTGAAAATCTAAATATACGTGGGTTATTTGAAAAGGCCGAGTTTATCTCATTTCAAATAATCGATCGACGTTGAGAAGTCGAAGAGTCGAAGACGGCTGAAGACCGACGATCTCCACATTGGATGGATGGGCGCTACTGATGCTCGTGATTGGAGTAGCTACCATGAAGGAATTGAAGTAGTAGTCGTCCAAACATACTGTTGATTGTACGGATATGCGAGGAATTGGTGCCTCCGGTTTCGTTCAGACCCAGAACGGACTTGTAAATGGACTGTGCGTCTGACATTGGATTTTGTTCTGTGTTGATTGATCTCTGTTAAATATATATCTGTTTGGCGGCGGGGAATTTATTCTCTTGCTTAACGCCCTTCTCTGAGACGTACGAGCTCAGAGGTTATGTATTGACAGAAATCAGTTGCATGGAGTAGATTGCCTGTGTGGCACGCCTAAGTGGCATATGATCAAGGCTTCTGTTGCAAAGCAAAGTCTTGTGGTTGATGATCAAAGCATGGTCTGTGTGACGTAGCTTTGTGTATAACGTGAATTCGCGAGCCTCACACCTCGGTATGAGTCAAAAACGGGAGAGTGACTGCAGGGAGAGCACGACGTTTCTTTCTAGCTAAGGTGGTGTCAGTGACCTACCAGCCCTGACATTATATATACTTTTCACCTGTGTGGTTGTTGGAATGCGAGGCGCCTCGATATAGGTCTGTAAGGACCGGGAAACGTGTGTTCAGGAATTGCCAATCCTCAAAAGTAAGAGAGGACCGGCCCTGAAGATCCAAGGATCATAGTGGGGTCCTGGGACATTTGCTAGAGTGTCTCGAATCGGAGAGGAGCTTGCCCCTTGCCTCGACTCATGAAGGAATCCAATTCCCAATACGAAATATGCGAATGTGATTGTATTACTAGTATGGCGACATGATATATGGTACCCATGCCGTCTAGGATTGATATTTATGATTGAATTTGCTTTTGAAACATATATGCACTAGTAATAATATCAAACACTTTTGTTTTATTCGTATGAAGCATCTTTGGCCATTATAAGGGAAAACTCTATCCTCCGGCTTGCGTTGCATTGTGTGATGGGACCTGAGTCTTATAATGGCTTCATTTTATAAAAAGCATTGCGATGATTTAATCATTTACTTTATTTCATGCACTAGCACTCATTGGAGTAAACCCGTTCCGCGAAAGTGGCGTGGTCCTTTGATTTGCCTTATTATTGTTGTTCATAAGTTGAGTAGATTTCTCATACTAGTCCCATGACTGACTCGTAGTTTGTTTCACCTTGCAAACTCGGGTGCCCTCATTTTCACACGGGCAGCCTAGTTACAGGTTTCTGACGCACCTTTTGGCTCATGGCGAGGCTTGACTACACCGTGCTGACTTGGATTTTCTCCGCCATGATTGTATCTATATTATGATTCCGCCATTGGCGATGTAGACTGATATTTATTTTGTGTACTCTTTATGTATGATTCCGCCTCAGGCGATGGTGACTGATTATGTATCATTATGCACTAAGTTGTATCCTATTTTCTGTTTATGCTATTATCTGTGATCTGCTAATGATGATTAATGTGTTATATTCCAATGATTATCCTTAACACCGTGTCACGGGTTTTGGGATCGTCACAATTTACAGAAGTAATATATTATTTTTATATTCGATTATTAAATTCGTTTATAGTCTATCGCTACATGTATTTGTCTTCTAAAAATCCATGTGATCACATACGATACCCAAATCCATTGAAAATGGACATACACTTGCAGCTCGATATTACGGACCCAATGAAACTTGTTTCGTCGAATTCCTACTTCGTTTGCTCATACAGCATATTTTTAAAGTCAAATTATCGACTATTTTTCACATTAAAATTCCTTATGGCCACATACTGACTCAAAAAATCACAGAAATTGAAATCTAACAATAATTTATTATTCCGGATCCAAAAAATTAGTTTCATCGAAAACGGAGGTCGTTTGCAAAAATGGCTATTTTCCAAACCTCTAAATAAACCAATTTAAATATTAATATATTCTAAAAATAATTAAATTTAAATAAAAATAATTTAATATTACCATATATATTCACATAGAATATCATACAGCTCCAAAATATTCGCATCTGAATTTATAACTCGATATTTCAGATCCAGTGTTAAGTTGGTATTCAATTTATATTAAAAATCCATTTATAAATAAATGAATCATTATAAATTATAAAGGAATTCCATAGCGACTTTTCAAAAATTTGATTTGGACATAACTCACAATCTACACGACGAAATCTCGATTTTTCTCTTCCATTAAAAAAATATACTTCACCCGTTCCGAATGTTTCTTGTTTCACAGAAATCCAGATTAAAACGGATTCTGTATATTCGTTTAAAGTTTGAGTCGCCAAATTACTAACTGCCGTGTCATTTTGAGCTCGATTATAATTATAATATAATTATATGTTTAAACGTCATTTAAATAATAACTTCGTTAATATAATTCAACTCTATACTGAATTATATATAATAAATGATCCAATTCACACAATATTGTGAATTCCACTTAATTCCGATTATTTCAAAAATAAATATATTATTTTATTACTTATATTAATTAAATATTCAGTATTATTTAATTAAACAACCATTTAAATCTATAAATCACTATTTAAATAATTAAATAAATTACTTATTATGCCGTAAAAATACGGGACATTACATTCTTTCCCCCTTAAAATAATTTCATCCTCGAAATTGCCAATGTAGAAAACAACCCTATTAACTAGGTAAAAATTATTTGTTTACTTCTTTAACTTCAGTTTCAACTGAACAAATAAATTTAAATTAAATTATTAATTTATTCTTACCAACTAAAATTTTCAAAAATTCTGAAAATTTTCTAACACCTTAAATCTTCGAAAATTTCACCAGCACCTCCTTTATACTGGTCAATCGGTACAACTACAACTTGCCTCTCTAGGCCCTCTCTAACCCAAAAGAAAATCAAATAGCCAAGCGGCTTGCCAAACAGGCTCATAAATCTCATGCTTATACCAAATATAATCTTGTACCTTTTTGTCGGGCATATCATTTGTAACAACCCGAAAATCTGGGCCAGTTTAAAAATTTTATTTTGGCAATTTTAGCGAATTTTGATTATTTAAAATGAATTATTTTAAATAATATCGACGAGAAAATTTCTTTTGAATAAAATTCAATCGTATATAGTTATATAGATCGATGTTGGAATATAAATAATTATATATAATTATAAAAGGAATTGAAAATGGCGCGGTAGTTCGATAATTCGATTTCAAACTTCAATTGAATGTACCGGGTGCAAAATAAACCGGATTTTAGTGAAACCAAAAATAATGGAATCTAATTGATAATATCTTTCCAACGAATCCGGGAAATCAAAATTTCATAGCGGGAATCAAAAGATATGTCCAGTTGAAAATTCTGAATAGTCGCTATGGAATTCAGGCCCTTAAAAATGGACATTTTGCAAATGACCTCGGATCTCGACGAAACCAGTTTTGTTGGGTCCGTGATGTCGAATTATTGCTAGATTCCAAATTTCATAATTTTTCGAGTTAGTATGCGACCCCGGTAAATTGAAATGCGTGTTCAAAATCAATATATAGAGTTATATGTTGATTTTGACGGAAACTGATTGTAACTATCGAATCAGCTTGCGATACATATCCCAGTGTGTTCGGAATGGGGGTAAAACGCTATGGACGGCAGTCGGTGGGCCTCGTTTAGGGGTCGAAATAAAAAGTCAACCATTAGAGGAAAATTAAATAATAATAATAATAATATAAACCTTTTACATATATCCCCTTTCACCCTTCTTCATTTTCCACGACAGAAAAAAATCGAGCCCTCCATTTTCAATTTCTCCGATTCTTCCATCGACGCGCCTCCACCATCGATTATCGCACCCCTCGCCAATGCCACCACCTGCCGCCACACCTCCGACTCCCCTTCAAACGATCGAACCCCTCCAATCCCCAAAACCACGGACCGGAAGCCGCCCCAATCCCAAACCCTAAGTCGCGCCAACCACCCCCTGCTCCAGTGCCGACCAGCAGACGCCATCCCCCACCTCCTAGGAAGCACCGCGCCACCCTGAAGCCACCATCGACGACCGCCAACGAGCAACCCCCCCCCCCCCCGTCGAACGGTGGCGCCCCTCAGTTTTTTTTTTCGCTGTAAGTGTTTCTTAGTTTATTTGTTTTATTTATTTAATGTATTAGATTTTAAAAAAAAAGGAATTTGCTTTTGAAAACAAAATCTGAATTAGCTTTGAAAACAAAGTTTGCATTCTTTTTGAAAATAAAATTAACATTGTTTTTAAATAGAAGAGACGATTTTCGTTTATACAAAGATTAGATTTTCAATTGTATAAAGATACGATTTTTAGAATTGAAAAGATATGGAATAATTTTTAGAAGAATCATATAAAAATGTGATTTTTATATATTGAACATCGAAGTAAAAATGTGATTTTTATATATTGAACATCGAAGTAAAAATGTGATTTTTATATATTGAACATCGAAGTAAAAATTTGATTTTTACATATGTAGAGAATACGGGCAACGTAGTTGACAAAGATGCGATAACGATGAAGATTTCTCTAAATGAAGAGTCGTGGTATTGGATAGCTTTCGGTGAGAATTTCTCACCTTTCAATTTCTTTTTCTAGTTATATATATATATATATATATATATACTAGGATGCAGACGGTGTTTAGTAGCACCCGACACAATCGTCCACAGACCATGGACTTGTTTGTTTGATTGCAAAAATTAGTTAGATTATTTGATTGAAATTGAATTGTTTGGTGAAATGAATTGATTTGATTGATGTGTGAATGGCGTGGGCCTTCACTAGACCGGGGATAAGGCTAGGCCTTGTCCCGTTTCTAGTATCGTGCCGTTATGCCGCCGAAATTTTCTAAAATATGTTAGAAAAATAAAAATATTATTTTATTGAATAAATGAACCGAATAGAATATTGATAGGTTGAATAAAATAATTTGATCGTTAAAAATATAATTTTTAACGTGAATGTGAATAAATAAATATTCATTTACAAACCGGACGGTTTGTTTATGTACACCTATTTGAAGGACATTGATTGGGACGATAAATTTTCCACATCGCCCAAATGCACAAATAAAATCTGTGTTTGGTTGTTTGAAACCCCACACGGGTGTTGGGATAATATATGACGTACACTGATCCCAATAATTAGTTGTATGTCGATCGATTGATTGACAGGCTGCTATAAGCGTTGAATATTTATATTCGATGCTTATACAGTGTAGAATGCACTTTGGATGATGGTTGATTATTCATCGTTGTTATTGTATACATGAGTTGTAGAAAATCCATATAATTAACTTTATATGGTAATTGATTGGGCCTCATTCCTGTTTCGAAAAAGAAATATTTGAAATAGAATATTTGAAATAGAAATATTTGAAATGGAATATTTGAAAATATCAATATATGAAGCCGTGTTGATTAGATTGACGCCATTTTGACGTGAACGATATTTATATCGATTTTATTCATTTTATAATGAATATCGAAAGTGATTTCAAAATCTAATATTTTGAAAAGAAATGAATTCGAATTGAAACTGAATAGAAATGAATTCAAATTGAAACTGAATAGAAATGAATTCGAATTGAAATTGAATATAAATGAATTCGAATTGAAATTGAATATAAATGAATTCGAATTGAAATTGAATTTAAAAGAATTTAAACTCGATTTGAAAAGAATTTAAAATGAATTTATATTAGAATATTCAATTTTGCTTTGAAATTGAATATGAAGTTGAAACCGTTTTGAAAATAAATTTAAAACGATTTATAAAGCACGTTTTGAATTGAAATTGACGAAGTATATATTATATATATTTTATATATAATATATAATGGCCTGAATAGAACGCGCCGCGCCGCGGCAGTTCACGAATTTCGACCATTAACTTCGAACGAATATTACGGGAGATCCGACCGTCGGATTCTCCTGAAACCGGAACCGTTGGGTTCGTATCGAAAAGAGATTTCTAACGAATATTAGAAATTTGAAATCTAACGGTTGGATTTGGAATTATGTCCAAATCAAATTTGAAAAAGGTCGCTGTAAGTGCAGCCCGATGGCCGTTGATGGAAATCGACTGTACGGGCCTTGATAAAATTATTAAAAATAGTAATAATTTGTGTCAAATCATAAGAAATGATTTAGAAAGAATTGGGATGAAAAACTCCATATTTGAAAAGATAAAAATAGATTTTTATCGAAATGAACTAGTTTTTGAACTAGAATTATAATTCTATTTATTTTCAAATAAATAAATTGAATTTGAAATGGTTTTGAAAATAACCAGAATTTCCAATGATTGCATTGGAATGGATTTGAATCGAAATTGTCTTCGGAATATTTCGATGTTGGATTTCGTGATTATACAGATGTTGTTATGGAAATTTGAAAGATATATATTTATATCGTTATTTCCAATACGACATTTGTTAATCGTAGGATTTGATATTGAATATAACCCGATATATTTTCTATTCAGAGCCTTGTATTGAATATCAAATGTGATTTGGGTTTGTCGTGAGTGGTGTCTTCACTAACACTGTTCTTGAACCCAGTTGAGTAAAGATTAAATCTTTTTATTTGGATTTAATGAAGTGTACCAATTAAATAATATTTAATTGAATTGATATTGATTTTTGGGTTTATCGTGGACAGTGTTTTAAATAACACTCGTTCTTTAACCCGATAATTAATGGAATGTGGTTTTGGGTTTATCGTGAACCGTGTTTTAAATGACACTGATTCTTCAACCCAGTTAACGATTAAAACTAAGTGGAGTTTTAATGAATCTTTAATTAGATTGAAAAGATCGAGAATGGAGTATCACCAGTTTTACTCCAGGCGATAGTTAAATCTTTAATTAGATTTGAACGTGAAATGGTAATTGAATTTACCGATAACACCGTGGTGTTAGATATGAAGTATTACCAGTTTTACTTCATGGGATGAATAGGTTGGAATTGGGGAATTAAAACAAATGATTACTTCGGTAAGGTTCGTTAATCCCGACTAGTTGAATCGAAATTCAAAAGAAGATTAGAGAATAAATTCAAGGAATTTATCTTGGATAAAATTAATGGGAACCTTTCCCTGTGAATGTGAAATTTAGAAACTAACTGTCGGTTAGCCAAGCAGAATGGTTTTCTGGATATTGATCTGATGTTGGTTTCGGCCTTCGGGGTTAATATTAGGGAAATTATTCTCTGGATTAATTTACGGTTAGTGACTGATGAATTGGAATGAGGCGTATGTTGTGTTTGTGTAACACTTATTTAAAATATACGCGAGTTATTCGGAAAGACCGGGTTTATCCCATTCTGAATAACTAATACGACGATAAGTCGAAGATGAAGACGGTAGTTGAAGACCGGAAGTCTTCACGTCGTTTGGGTGATTACTGACGATCTTGATTGGGCTGTACACCCAAGAAGATGGAAACAGTTGGTGATCGTCCAGACGTACTTGGAGATCGATGGATATGCGGGGTACTAGGTGCCTCCGGTTTCGTTCAGACCCAGAACGTACTTGTAAATGGACTGTGTGTCTGATATTGGATTTCATTCTGTGTGACTGATATCGGTTGCATAGAGTGGTTTGCCTGTGTGGCATGCTAAGATGAAATTGATCGAGGCTTCTGTTGAAAAGCAAAGTCTTGTGGTGATGATCAAAGCACGACCTTTGTGGCATAGCTTTGTGTAACGTTTACTTCGCGAGTTTCGCACCCCGGTTGTGAACCAAAAACGGGAGAGGACCTCAGGGAGGGCATGCGTTTCCTTCTAGCTAGGGTGGTGTCAGTGACCTACCAGCCCTGACATTTATATACTTTTCACCTGTTTGGTTGTTGCTGTTGCGAGGCGCCTCGGTTAGATCGGACGATCCGGGTCCGATGGAGTCATTCGTTGGCTCATTTACGCCCCAAAGGGCGGGGAAACGTAGTGTTCAGGCATAATAATCCACATCGGTGGACCGGCCCTGTCGCTCCAAGGCTTGCCTGCGCGCTTGCCTGAGACATGGGCTAGATTGTCTCGAATCGGTAGAGGACGATCCCTAGCCTTGGTTCATAGATGGAAATCCAATTTCCAAATACGTGCCATTTGCGGTTTTATTTGTAAACCTATATATGGCGACATAGTGGCATGGGACGCTCATGTCGCCTATGATTGATACTTATGATTTGAAGTTGTTTTATACACTATACACTTATAATAGTATCCAATGATTTCTTTTAAACGTATCAAGCATTCTTGACTATTATAAGGTAAAACCCTATCCCCGGCTTGCGTTGCATTGTGTGATAGGACCTGGGTCTTATAACAGCTTCATTTTTCTTTATTTAGCATTGCGCTGTTTGTTTTGTGCACTGGTATTCTTGGGAGGAAACCCGTTCCGTGTTATACGGCGTGGTCCCTTGATTTACCGAGCTTTAAAATAAAGATTAATAACTGTTTTAGTTCTCACACCAGTCACATGACTGACCTGGAGTTTATTGTTTTAACCTAAACTCTGGGTGCCCCTATTTTGACACGGGCAGCTAGTAGTTTTGGTTTTGCAGATTTATATTCACAGGATCCTGGTTTACAGCTGGAACGATATCCGGAAAGCTTTGTATCCGTATATCTACTTCTAGTTGTGTATTGTATTATTTTCCGCTGCTATGTATTAAAATGTAATTTAAATCTCTGATATTTCTGTGTAATATTAATTTATACTCTGTATATTCTTGTATTCTGGTGCATTGTTGTAATTAACAATGAAATGTTCTTCCGTCTGCGTTCTATTTTGTGGTGTTCTCAAACGATAGGGCGTTTCGAACGGTCTGGGTCGGTTTAGCGACTGGTTCGGACCGAGCGAAATTCCTCTTTCGTCACAGCTGGTATAAGAGCTTTGGTTTACAAAGCTTAGAGAACAAGACACATTAGAACCGTACGAAAGAATTCATCAGATATTGGGTTAGTAATATCAAACGAGAATGACTCGTTAGAGATAGGATCAGTAGTATCCTAGAACGAGTGTGAAGAGTATATTTTTAAAATGAGAACAATTTTTGTTTTGAAAATTTAAATCGTTGTATACATATTTGATTATTTATTTTATATTGATTAGGACAATCCAGTATATAAAGATTTTGCATATACGCCTTGCAAACGTGTATTTGAAGTTTTAATATACTGGATAGATATAGAATTACACTTTAGTCGCCCGGGGGTGATTCTGATGATTGATATATCATCATCAGAATTTATATTCGAGTGACGAACGTGTAATATCTATATATTTCCTATTGACTGGTGTGAGAACCAAAAATTAGATAGGGCCTATTGTTGTGATTTGGCATCAAAAACATGATTTTCTGTATATATATCAAAATTATGAATTTGAAACTATAATTGACTAATTGATTGATGTTTGTGTTGTTTGTTTATTTGATTGCTAATTTTTAGCCATTTAGCCTAATTGAACCAAATATTGAATTATATTGAAAATTGGTCACATTTGCTTGCGTATACATGTGCTTACATTGAACAGGTCATAGCAAAGAGGCTAGAGCAGAAGAATAAATTTTTTTGCCCGACAAATAGGTACATGTTTACTATAATATACTGTTTTGTTTGGGTGATGATGATTTTATGAGCCGATTGGCTAGCCGCTTGGCTTTTTCTTTTTGAGATCAGAAGGCCTATATGGCAATTTCGGGATTTTCCCGTGGCTCCCGGTGCAGGGGAGGTTATGGCGAAATTTTTCGAAAATTTAGGGTGTTAGCCAAATTTTTGAAGAATTAGAAAATTCTCAGAAACTGAAAAGTTGGAGAATGGAAGTCAGACCAACGTAGAGTTGATTAATCAAACCACTTTCGACTTTGTTCCTTTTCGGGGACGAAAAGTTTTAAGTGGGGGAGATTGTAACAACCCGAAAATCTGGGCCAGTTTAAAATTTTTATTTTGGCAATTTTATCGAATTTTGATTATTTAAAATGAATTATTTTAAATAATATCGACGAGAAAATTTCTTTTGAATAAAATTCAATCGTATATAGTTATATAGATCGACGTTGGAATATAAATAATTATATATAATTATAAAAGGAATTGAAAATGGCGCGGTAGTTCGATAATTCGATTTCAAACTTCAATTGAATGTACCGGGTGCAAAATAAACCGGATTTTAGTGAAACCAAAAATAATGGAATCTAATTGATAATATCTTTCCAACGAATCCGGGAAATCAAAATTTCATAGCGGGAATCAAAAGATATGTCCAGTTGAAAATTCTTAATAGTCGCTATGGAATTCAGGCCCTTAAAAATGGACATTTTGCAAATGGCCTCGGATCTCGACGAAACCAGTTTTGTTGGGTCCGTGATGTCGAATTATTGCTAGATTCCAAATTTCATAATTTTTCGAGTTAGTATGCGACCCCGGTAAATTGAAATGCGCGTTCAAAATCAATATATAGAGTTATATGTTGATTTTGACGGGAACTGATTGTAACTATCGAATCAGCTTGCGATACATATCCCAATGTGTTCGGAATGGGGGTAAAACGCTATGGACGGCAGTCGGTGGGCCTCGTTTAGGGGTCGAAATAAAAAGTCAACCATTAGAGGAAAATTAAATAATAATAATAATAATAATAATATAAACCTCTTACATATATCCCCTTTCACCCTTCTTCATTTTCCACGACAGAAAAAAATTGAGCCCTCCATTTTCAATTTCTCCGATTCTTCCATCGACGCGCCTCCACCATCGATTATCGCACCCCTCGCCAACGCCACCACCTGTCGCCACACCTCCGACTCCCCTTCAAACGATCGAACCCCTCCAATCCCCAAAACCACGGACCGGAAGCCGCCCCAATCCCAAACCCTAAGTCGTGCCAACCACCCCCTGCTCCAGTGCCGACCAGTAGACGCCATCCCCCACCTCCTAGGAAGCACCGCACCACCCTGAAGCCACCATCGACGACCGCCAACGAGCAACCCCCCCCCCCCCCCCCGTCGAACGGTGACGCCCCTCATTTTTTTTTTCGCTGTAAGTGTTTCTTAGTTTATTTGTTTTATTTATTTAATGTATTAGATTTAAAAAAAAAGGAATTTGCTTTTGAAAACAAAATCTGAATTAGCTTTGAAAACAAAGTTTGCATTCTTTTTGAAAATAAAATTAACATTGTTTTTAAATAGAAGAGACAATTTTCGTTTATACAAATATTAGATTTTCAATTGTATAAAGATACGATTTTTAGAATTGAAAAGATATGGAATAATTTTTAGAAGAATCATATAAAAATGTGATTTTTATATATTGAACATCGAAGTAAAAATGTGATTTTTATATATTGAACATCGAAGTAAAAATGTGATTTTTATATATTGAACATCGAAGTAAAAATTTGATTTTTACATATGTAGAGAATACGGGCAACGAAGTTGACAAAGATGCGATAACGATGAAGATTTCTCTAAATGAAGAGTCGTGGTATTGGATAGCTTTCGGTGAGAATTTCTCACCTTTCAATTTCTTTTTCTAGTTATATATATATATATATATACTAGGATGTAGACGGTGTTTAGTAGCACCCGACACAATCGTCCACAGACCATGGACTTGTTTGTTTGATTGCAAAAATTAGTTAGATTATTTGATTGAAATTGAATTTTTTGGTGAAATGAATTGATTTGATTGATGTGTGAATGGCGTGGGCCTTCACTAGACCGGGGATAAGGCTAGGCCTTGTCCCGTTTCTAGTATTGTGCCGTTATGCCGCCGAAATTTTCTAAAATATGTTAGAAAAATAAAAATATCATTTTATTGAATAAATGAACCGAATAGAATATTCATAGGTTGAATAAAATAATTTGATCGTTAAAAATATAATTTTTAACGTGAATGTGAATAAATAAATATTCATTTACAAACCGGACGGTTTGTTTATGTACACCTATTTGAAGGACATTGATTGGGACGATAAATTTTACACATCGCCCAAATGCACAAATAAAATCTGTGTTTGGTTGTTTGAAACCCCACACGGGTGTTGGGATAATATATGACGTACACTGATCCCAATAATTAGTTGTATGTCGATCGATTGATTGACAGGCTGCTATAAGCGTTGAATATTTATATTCGATGCTTATACAGTGTAGAATGCACTTTGGATGATGGTTGATTATTCATCGTTGTTATTGTATACATGAGTTGTAGAAAATCCATATAATTAACTTTATATGGTAATTGATTGGGCCTCATTCCAGTTTCGAAAAAGAAATATTTGAAATAGAATATTTGAAATAGAAATATTTGAAATGGAATATTTGAAAATATCAATATATGAAGCCGTGTTGATTAGATTGACGCTATTTTGACGTGAACGATATTTATATCGATTTTATTCATTTTATAATGAATATCGAAAGTGATTTCAAAATCTAATATTTTGAAAAGAAATGAATTCGAATTGAAACTGAATAGAAATGAATTCGAATTGAAACTGAATAGAAATGAATTCGAATTGAAATTGAATATAAATGAATTCGAATTGAAATTGAAAATGAATTCGAATTGAAATTGAATTTAAATGAATTTAAACTCGATTTGAAAAGAATTTAAAATGAATTTATATTGGAATATTCAATTTTTCTTTGAAATTGAATATGAAGTTGAAACCGTTTTGAAAGTAAATTTAAAACGATTTATAAAGCACGTTTTGAATTGAAATCGACGAAGTATATATTATATATATTTTATATATAATATATAATGGCCTGAATAGAACGCGCCGCGCCGCGGCAGTTCGCGAATTTCGACCATTAACTTCGAACGAATATTACGGGAGATCCGACCGTCGGATTCTCCTGAAACCAGAACCGTTGGGTTCGTATCGAAAAGAGCTTTCTAACGAATATTAGAAATTTGAAATCTAACGGTTGGATTTGGAATTATGTCCAAATCAAATTTGAAAAAGGTCGGTGTAAGTGCAGCTCGATGGCCGTTGATGGAAATCGACTGTACGGGCCTTGATAAAATTATTAAAAATAGTAATAATTTGTGTAAAATCATAAGAAATGATTTAGAAAGAATTGGGATGAAAAACTCCATATTTGAAAAGATAAAAATAGATTTTTATCGAAATGAACTAGTTTTTGAACTAGAATTATAATTCTATTTATTTTCAAATAAATAAATTGAATTTGAAATGGTTTTGAAAATAACCAGAATTTCCAATGATTGCATTGGAATGGATTTGAATCGAAATTGTCTTCGGAATATTTCGATGTTGGATTTCGTGATTATACAGATGTGGTTATGGAAATTTGAAAGATATATATTTATATCGTTATTTCCAATACGACATTTGTTAATTGTAGGATTTGATATTGAATATAAGCCGATATATTTTCTATTCAGAGCCTTGTATTGAATATCAAATGTGATTTGGGTTTTTCGTGAGTGGTGTCTTCACTAACACTGTTCTTGAACCCAGTTGAGCAAAGATTAAATCTTTTTATTTGGATTTAATGAAGTGTACCAATTAAATAATATTTAATTGAATTGATATTGATTTTTGGGTTTATCGTGGACAGTGTTTTAAATAACACTCATTCTTTAACCCGATAATTAATGGAATGTGGTTTTGGGTTTATCGTGAACCGTGTTTTAAATGACACTGATTCTTCAACCCAGTTAACGATTAAAACTAAGTGGAGTTTTAATGAATCTTTAATTAGATTGAAAAGATCGAGAATGGAGTATCACCAGTTTTACTCCAGGCGATAGTTAAATCTTTAATTAGATTTGAACGTGAAATGGTAATTGAATTTACCGATAACACCGTGGTGTTAGATATGAAGTATTACCAGTTTTACTTCATGGGATGAATAGGTTGGGATTGGGGAATTAAAACAAATGATTACTTCGGTAAGGTTCGTTAATCCCGACTAGTTGAATCGAAATTCAAAAGAAGATTAGAGAATAAATTCAAGGAATTTATCTTGGATAAAATTAATGGGAACATTTCCCTGTGAATGTGAAATTTAGAAACTAACTGTCGGTTAGCCAAGCAGAATGGTTTTCTGGATATTGATCTGATGTTGGTTTCGGCCTTCGGGGTTAATATTAGGGAAATTATTCTCTGGATTAATTTACGGTTAGTGACTGATGAATTGGAATGAGGCGTATGTTGTGTTTGTGTAACACTTATTTAAAATATACGCGAGTTATTCGGAAAGACCGGGTTTATCCCATTCTGAATAAGTAATACGACGATAAGTCGAAGATGAAGACGGTAGTTGAAGACCGGAAGTCTTCACGTCGTTTGGGTGATTACTGACGATCTTGATTGGGCTGTACACCCAAGAAGATGGAAACAGTTGGTGATCGTCCAGACGTACTTGGAGATCGATGGATATGCAGGGTACTAGGTGCCTCCGGTTTCGTTCAGACCCAGAACGGACTTGTAAATGCACTGTGTGTCTGACATTGGATTTCATTCTGTGTGACTGATATCGGTTGCATAGAGTGGTTTGCCTGTGTGGCATGCTAAGATGAAATTGATCGAGGCTTCTGTTGAAAAGCAAAGTCTTGTGGTGATGATCAAAGCACGGCCTTTGTGGCGTAGCTTTGTGTAACGTTTACTTCGCGAGTTTCGCACCCCGGTTGTGAACCAAAAACGGGAGAGGACCTCAGGGAGGGCATGCGTTTCCTTCTAGCTAGGGTGGTGTCAGTGACCTACCAGCCCTGACATTTATATACTTTTCACCTGTGTGGTTGTTGTTGTTGCGAGGCGCCTCGGTTAGATCGGATGATCCGGGTCCGATGGAGTCATTCGTTGGCTCATTTACGCCCCAAAGGGCCGGGAAACGTAGTGTTCAGGCATAATAATCCACATCGGTGGACCGGCCCTGTCGCTCCAAGGCTTGCCTGCGCGCTTGCCTGAGACATGGGCTAGATTGTCTCGAATCGGTAGAGGATGATCCCTAGCCTCGGTTCATAGATGGAAATCCAATTTCCAAATACGTGCCAGTTGCGGTTTTATTTGTAAATCTATATATGGCGACATAGTGGCATGGGACGCTCATGTCGCCTATGATTGATACTTATGATTTGAAGTTGTTTTATACACTATACACTTATAATAGTATCCAATGATTTCTTTTAAACGTATCAAGCATTCTTGGCTATTATAAGGTAAAACCCTATCCCCCGGCTTGCGTTGCATTGTGTGATAGGACCTGGGTCTTATAACAGCTTCATTTTTCTTTATTTAGCATTGCGCTGTTTGTTTTATGCACTGGTATTCTTGGGAGGAAACCCGTTCCATGTTATACGGCGTGGTCCCTTGATTTACCGAGCTTTAAAATAAAGATTAATAACTGTTTTAGTTCTCACACCAGTCACATGACTGACCTGGAGTTTATTGTTTTAGCCTAAACTCTGGGTGCCCCTATTTTGACACGGGCAGCTAGTAGTTTTTGTTTTGCAGATTTATATTCACAGGATCCTGGTTTACAGCTGGAACGATATCCGGAAAGCTTTGTATCCGTATATCTACTTCTAGTTGTGTATTGTATTATTTTCCGCTGCTATGTATTAAAATGTAATTTAAATCTCTGATATTTCTGTGTAATATTAATTTATACTCTGTATATTCTTGTATTCTGGTGCATTGTTGTAATTAACAATGAAATGTTCTTCCGTCTGCGTTCTATTTTGTGGTGTTCTCAAACGATAGGGCGTTTCGAACGGTCTGGGTCGGTTTAGCGACTTGTTCGGACCGAGCGAAATTCCTCTTTCGTCACATCATTATACCCTTTCCATCTGTTATCAATTCTGCATATACCAATACATTTCGAACTTGATCTCCAATCAATTTATCTTTAGGAAAATCATTTGCTTATTGAAGCCAAATTCCATTCCTAATCTCAAATTCCATTCTTGATTCTCAAATCGTAATTTACCAATCCAATATACTTAACCAAGTTAAGTTACCTTTCCACATTTCATTAACTAATTAATTCCTCTAATCAGTTATCTTTACCTCATAACTCAAATCTGATTTTTATTTCAGAATTCAATCCATTTCAATTTACACGGGGTCCAACTATATTCCACAATCCAGTTTTACACGATGTTACTCTATTTCAACTCAGTTTCCACTTAACTGGTTTCAATTCTAATTCCAATTTGCTTTCCCAAATTCTAATTTAATTTGTTTAATTCAAACAAATCTTTCCCTGGGAATTTTAAACCATTTACCCTATCAAAAATCAAATATTCACTTTCAAAATCAAAGCAACTTGTTTTCTCAAAACATTTCCAAAAACAAAATTTTTGGTAGTAATCCATCACTTAGAAACTTGAAAATGAACACCAATGATGTCCGGATCATCATCGGAATTATTTTCCAGCGACCGAAGTGAGTTCAATACTGTATCACTTTCAAAAACTCATTTTTGAACACTTCCATTTTGAAATTTATTTCAAAATATCATTCACATTGCTTGTAAAACAAAAATCTCCCATGATTTTAAAATTCTCGTATATGTAATTCAAATCCATTTACAAACATTTCTCGGACTTTTAGGAATTTTAATTCCAATTCTGATTTTAATTTCAGATTTAATTCATCTGATTTCATATATTACACCTATATGAATTCTGATTAGTTTTTCTATAACCATCTAAATTATAATCTTATTTGATTATAATAATAACCAACACATCCAATATACTATAATAATTCAAATACTGATCAATCTTTTATATCAAAATATAATTTGGGTAAAATTATATTATTTACCCTTTCTTTTCAAAACATACCATGTCGGTTCATCGTATTCGAGTGTTTAGAAACCCCCATCGATACAGTGGATCAAACTAATTGATCAGAATTCATAAACAACTCAACCAATAAATCTCCACAATACAAAACATATTTTATAAAATCTACAAATACGTGCACTCGTATATATACACTCAAACTCAATCTAGGGTATTACTAACCCCATCTCAACTGAGTTTCGCCACAGATTCAAGGTAATTACTTAACCTTCAGCTCTGATACCACTGTAATGACCCAGAGAATTTGCGATCTTTGGAAATCTACATAAACTCAATGTTGACTATTCAACGATCGGAAATACCGGATAGTTAACAGAAAGAAGTTAAAAGGTGAGAATAGATAAGATAGAAAATTAGAATAAAAAAAGGAGAGGAACAACAACATCAGATTATCATGAATCTCGCAGCGGAACGAATAAAATATAGTATACAACATAAATTTTGAAATAAAAATTTGTCACTGGTATATGCATACCATTATCAGGGTAAACACTTACACCATAGCAAAAATAAACAAGAGCTATAATCCTGAAGCCTCCTGCTGCAGCTCTCCAAGAATCTGTAAATTCCTGACTACTTGACTGCCCATACAAAATTGGGCACCCAAGAGTTTAGGGAAAACAAAACAAAATAAACTCTGGGTGAGTCATGTGACTGGTGTGAGTAAACTCCAAACACTTGGTTTAACTTTCCAAATCCTTTTCAAAAGCAATGATAATCGTAAGACCGATCCATACATAAATACAGGTGGATTTTACCTTACGATAAGCCAAAATATTTCTTAAGATCAATATTTTTTGATATTATAATAATGTCTAAATCAAGTAGATAGCAATCCAGTAGAACGCTTTCATCTCACGCTCTACATATATAACACACAATCAAAAACCGCGGGCTCTTATTAGGTAATGGAATCCAACTATGACAAGGTATAGAACCACCTTCTGATCAGTGTACTCTGGAAGCGATACACTGGAGTTCAACAAGAACATCTTGTAACTCGACCACACAAGACCGGCCGTTCATTTCGCTTGAATGTTCTGAATATATTGTCACCTTACGGTTCGTATACCAACATAACCGTTCTTAGGAGATATAGAATTGAAAGAAATAACAGAAATGAATAATATCTAGATGGTGATAATATACACTACTTGGGTGCGACACACTAAGCCATGCTGCCTGCCGATTTCTGTCATTTCCCAGTTGATGAGGCTTGAGGTCATAACGTATCATTTAATAGATCCTTCCTTTATTTACTTTGAATGCTACATCGTCATACCCATCAAATCACAAATTGATTTCCCCAAAAATACCACAGGTATAAGCTAAGAGAAATGAATTCCTCCGCCACCAACGTAAATACGTTTGAAACGATCAACTTATGCGATCTACCAGATATACTCTGTCAGACATTCGTCTATTCAAGTTATCTTGGGACTGGACAACGCGAAGGCACTATTCTGTAAACCCATCTTAGGCAATTTCTACCTAGGATTTGCCAGAACAGCCCTTGCACAAACTCTGCCTTCAATTATCTTCATTATATTTGATTCGCAACGCTAATGCCCATACGGAGTGGTTTTAAATAATAAATCTAATCTCGGTCTCTCCTTATTGACAACGGAAATGGTTAAAAACTTTGATAGTCGGTTATTTAACTTTAAAAGGAAAACATGTGTACAAACAACGGTCGTATTTCCAAATGAAAATATTACGAAGCAAATCATCAATCAACACTGATCCTCTTTAATTTAATTTGTCATTCAATTATCCATTTCCCTATTTCTGTTTCCATATATTCATAAATTCTTATTTTCTAAATCTAGAAAATATACGTTTGTAATCATTGGAAAGCATTTCTATATTTACTCTCATTTCTATTTTTTATAGTATAAAACGTTTCTGATTCTTATTTGGAAAACATTTCCAAAACTCCTTCATTGGATTTAAACAGATGTTTGAATAAAACATGGTTATGACAACTCAAAACATTACATTCATTAACTAAATTCACTTAACCAACCTTCACTGTCGAACCTTAACCATTCCTTAGTTGAAAATGAAGTCAATCAAGTTGGGGTATAATCACCTCTCAGACCTTAACTGAACAACACTTCTAACCTAGAAATAGACAAAGTTCACCTTTTAAATCTTTAACAAACTTCCTTACGTAACTCTTGGATTCTATTTACGAATCTACTTCTTTTACAGAAATCGTTTGATTATAACAATAGTGTTATAATCCCATGCTTTCGGAATATAATAACTTAAATATAACTTTTATTTATGAATTTGGGTAAATAAACCAACAACTAATTTATTAATAAATAAATAAATCTTGATTAAAAACGAAAAGTGAATAGTACTTTACCAAATTCGATAAAAATCGAATTTCAACGTATAATTCTCTCTCAAATAACCTCTATTCGATAACTCTATTTCGAATGAACTCTATTCAATAACTCTTTTCTTCGAATAAACTATATTCGATAATCTCTCTTTTTAATAAACTATATTCGATAATCTTTCTTCAAATAACAATATTCGTTAACACTTTTCTTTGAATAAACTATATTCGATAATCTCTCTTCGAATAACTATATTCGATAATCTTTTCTTCGAATAAACTATATTTGATAATCTCTCTTCGAATAACTATATTCGATAACTCTTTTCTTTGAATAAGCTATATTCGATAATCTCTCTTTGAATAACTATATTTGATTAACTCTATCCGAAAAACTAATATTCGACTAACTCTATTCGAACAACTAATGTTTGACTAACTCTATTCGAATAACTAATATTCGATTAACTCTAATTCGATTAACTCAATTCGAATAACTACTATTCGATTAACTCTAATTCAATTAACTCTATTCGAATGACTACTATTCGAATAACTAATATTTGATTAATTCTATTTGAATAATTAATATTCGATTAACTCTAATTCGATTAACTCTATTCGAATAATTAATATTCGATTAACTCTATTCGAATAACCCTATTCGAATAATTAATATTCGATAAACTCTATTCGAATAGTTAATATATAATTAACTCTATTCGAATAACTAATATTATTTATCCCTATTTCCTATCTTATTCAAATTCCCATTTGAATTCCTATTTCAAAACCCAATTTTCCTTATAAATGTTTTAATTTATAAAATATTCATTTTAATCCATTATTCACATCGAATGTGAAAAATATTTCTTTTATATAGTCCATTAAGTTTGATTTTATATTTTAAAATAATATCCCATTTCCAAATTCTATTTATACTTCTATTTATAGAATTATTCATATGAAATTTCCTTTTTTTCTAACACTTAAATCTCATTTATAATTCCCTTTATAAATGTTGAGTTCACATTCTATTTATAATATGGTATCAAAACCGATTTCTACTTCTCTATATAAGTTCAAACTTATATATTCCATTATCCACTAATAAATATTTTACTTAATTAATAAAACATTATTTATAAATTAATCTTCCCAATTTATCTGTTAAAACAGATTTCTATTTACAATCTACTTTAAATCCATCCTTTAATAGTTCTTTTATATCTCGCTCATTTCCTTTTATAATTCTATTTATTTACCAAATAATACTCTTTTGGCAATTCTATTTATTTACCAAATAATTCCCTTTTGATAATTCTATATATTTACCAAATAATTCCCTTTTGATAATTCTATTTATTATCTAAATAAATATTCCTTTTATAAAATCCTTTGATTTTATAAATAATTTCTTTTATAAATTCCTTTGATTTTATAAATATATTATTTTCAATATACACTTTGAAAATTCCTATTTTACATCCTAGGATTACTTATGATATTTTAGAAATCACAGTGCCAATATCATCCACACATACAAAATCAATCATAAAAAATATATCACATCATGTATCACAATATTTGAAAATAAATAGTAATAATATTTGAGGAATCTAGTTGGATCCCTCCAACCTATTTCCTTGCATCCACAAATGTTAAACAATACAGATAACATTGATTTCATTTCAATATGAAATATTTTTATGAACAGACCCAATATTTGATTAACGATTTATATATATATCGTTATCTATAATTTCAACCAATAAATCAGCAATTCAACCGAACAATCATCACACAGCAATCAATCATCATTTATCAATACTAGATTATATTTATAAAAATATAAACTGGTAGAGTTAGTGAGTTTTACTCACGTTGGACGGTTATATTTAAATAACGATAATCGATCGTTGATTTGGATCCGGCAATTTATTTCTCTATAAATTATAACGAGCTACATTTCACTCCTAGTTAGTTCCATATTGTAGACGTCGTCCCTACGATCCCAACGGATCTGACCGTTCGAAATTTTGACCATGTATGAATGAGATACAATAATTAAAAGTTCCATATATTATTTAGTTTAATTAAACAAAAAAATATTTTCATTTTGGGCTTTACCAACAAAACTCCATCCCAATTCCCACTAGCCCACATGAATAGTCCTTCCTTCCCCAAATTCTTGCTCCAGGAACCCACGACCGATTTCCCTCACTCTAACGCATTTGTTTTCTCCACGAATTTACAAACCAACGCTACACAACTCTTCTTCTCAGATGCACATCACACCCGCCTCCATAAAATAAGGCTCGACTTCATCATGTCAATAACGTTCGAGCTACAGCATCCACGTACAACAGTCCAATGTCGCGACAGTTTTAATCATAGAATTTTGTCAAACAATGATGCCAGGTGCTACATCACATCCGGAATCCAATTACGAGTTCCATTTCCTAATTCGATGCTTACAGCTCTCGAATACTGTAACCCTAGCTCACACTGAAAATATACAACACACGTAATTGCTGTCCAACTGGGAGACGCATACCTAGAAATGGAGCTGTTACATTGCTGAATCCATTTCTATACATTTTTTAATTTATATGAATTCATTTTGATCTTTCAAATACTAAGTTTTTCTATGAGAAGAAAGATGAGAGCGGCGGAATTTGGTTGACCAGTGAGAGATGAAATTAGGTTTAGGATTTAAGGGGTACTTACTGAAGTAATATATTATTTTTATATTCGATTATTAAATTCGTTTATAATCTATCGCTACTCGTATTTGTCCTCTAAAAATCCGTGTGATTACATACGATACCCAAATCCAATGAAAATGGACATACACCTATGTCTTGACATTACGGACCCAATGAAAATTGTTTCATCGAACTCCGACTTTGTTTTCTCACACAGCGTAATTTTAAATTCAAATTATCGATTGTTTTTCACATTAAAATTCCATATGACAAAATACTGACTTCAAAAATCACGGAAATTGAAATCTAACAATAATTTAATTTTCTGGATCCAACAAAATTAGTTTCATCGAAAACGGAGGTCATTTGCAAAAATGGCTATTTTCCAAACCTCTAAATAAACCAATTTAAATACTAATATATTCTAAAAATAATTAAATTTAAATAAAAATAATTTAATATTACTGTGTATATTTACATAGAATATCATACAACTCCACAATATTCGCATCTGAATTTATAACTCGATATTTCAAATCTAGTGTTGAATCAGTATTCAATTTATGTCAAAAATCCATTTACAAATAAATAAATCATTATAAATTATAAAGGAATTTGATAGCGACTTTTGGAAAATTTGACTTGGACATAACTCACAATCTACACGACAAAATCTCGAATTTTCTCTTCCATTAGAAAAATATACTTCACTAGCTCCGAACGTTTCTTGTTTCATAGAAACTCGGTTTAAAACCGATTCTGTATATTCGTTTAAAGTTCGAATTGCCAAATTATGAACTGCACGCCATTTCGAGCTCGATTATAGTTATAATATAGTTATGCGTTCAAACTTCATTTAAATAATAAATTTGTTAATATAATTCAACTCTATACTGAATTATATATTATAAATGATCCAATCCAATTCACACAATATTGTGAATTCCACTTAATTCCAATTATTTCGGAAATAAATATATTATTCCATTATTTATATTAATTAAATATTCAATATTATTTAATTAAACAACCATTTCAATCTATAAATCACTATTTAAATAATTAAATAAATTACTTATTATACCGTAAAAATACGGGACATTACTCCCCGACTCCGACCTAGTTCGGAGTACTCACTTGATACCTATATATGGGTTATTGACTGAAATGGGTCCCATGCACAAGATGATACAAGATTCCCCCTACGCTTGCATCCCCACTAGGTTTTCCACAGGTTATGCCATACAGAGTAAAAGATTGCATAACCCCACAGGTTAAGTTTGTGGGTCTATATCTATATAAATATTACCCACCCACCAAAGATTTACTTAACCCACCCACTATTTCAAACAAGTTTACTTAACCCCTACTCAAGTTATATGCTCATACAATCCCTATGAATTCAACTAGGTTAATATTCCAATTCATTACCATATTCATTTATGGTTATAATGTGCTAGACCCCCCTATTAAGCCTACCACTTGTGGATGCTGGATATACCTGTCGGTTCCGGGCAGACTTCTTTCACAAGTCGGACTTAACCTCATGTCTTATCACATCTCATGTTTATGCACTTAGACCTCTCACATTAGATTCACCACTTGTGGTCGTTGGATATGCCGGTCAGTTTCGGGCAGACTTCCACCACAAATGTAATCTAACCTCGCGTCTAAGCATGGTTACAATTTCTAGTTACTGTAATTCTAGGCATTTCCATTATTAACCAAGTGTTCCTATGTCGTTATAGGTTTTCATGCCCCTTTCCCAAGTTATGTTCATAACGAACCATATGCCCCAAATTAAGGTCTTCAATCACAATTTGTTTTATGCCCCAAATTCATATTCATATATTTCATTCAAGTTATGCCTAAATTTCCAATTTCAAGTTATGCCCCAATTTAACGGTTTTCCCCTCATTCCCAATTTAACGCATTCGCATATTTCAGCAGCATGCCTAGGCTCGAAGGTAGCCTAGGCTCGAAGGTAGCCTAGCTATATAAAAATAAAAAAGGAAAAGATAGAGGGAAGAGGACAGAAATGATCATACGAACAAGGTGGACATATAATGGCAGAAATAGGCATAAACATATAGTGGCATAATGACAAGATAGGCATATAGGAACATATCTGATAAACATGTGACAATAGAACTAATTCTAACATAATAGGGACATCATAACATGCATGATGAGATCTAAACAACGAATTAGATATCCAACTAGTAATAGATCTGATTTAGCCACAAACATAATAGGAACAAGCATGAGGTTATCTAAGCAATGAATTAGATCTATAAACAATGGTAGATCTGACATGATAAATAGGTGTACGCTTAGATCTAGTTTATAGTCATGTCAGAATAACTTAGATAAACAGGTTATAGCAGATCTAATATGATTCACATAGTCACAGTCATAGATCCAAATTATAGTCATGTCAATATTAACTTTTAAACATTTAGATCTAAAAGTAATGTAAATTCACTATGAGTGGATCTAGAAAAATAGAAGAAAAAATTGCTGATGTTGAATTGCAGATCTCTAGACTTTAGTTGAGTGCTGAAGAAGAAAATATTTGAGTTAACCTAGGCAGAGGCACCATCTAGTTTTCCATTATTTTTGGTGCAGAGAAACAAGAGAAATGAGGCCATACATATAGCCATCAGCACAATCATCATCCAAATGCAACATCCATATGATGATACATCCATTTCCATCCATAAAAAGAAGAAAAATGCATACACATCCGTATGCAGTATGAAAGTAATTGAGCCGATTTAGTGCCTAATGTGTGTGTATATGCATCCACGTGCAAACACTTGCATCCAACAAACATAACATGTCTCAAACACTTGTTTACATTCATGGTATTCCTACCTAAATGTCGAAGATTCGATCGATAGGAAATACTCAAGTGATAGAAACAAGTATAAATAAAAGCTTTGGAAAGGAAGTTAAGAACATACCCTCGAATAGAAAAGGGTACGAAGCCCGAATCTTGTCTTTGGTCTCCCAAGTTGCATCCTCTGGGTTGTCTCCCCACTGAACCTTCGTTAACTTGACTTCTCGGTTGCGTAGCTTCTTAACTTCTGATCCAAGAATACGGGTAGGAACTCGCCTAACTGTCGCCTCCCGTTCCACCTCTACTTCCTCCAATATACTCGGCTCAACTACTTCTGTAGTATCATGCAAGCATTTCCTAAAATGAGAAACGTGGAAAACATCATGAACACCGGACAATCTCTCTGGTTGCTTCACTCTATAGGCCATTTGGCCAATCCTTTATATTATGGGAAATGGTCCTACGAGCCTTGGTGCCAATTCCCTGTTGGAGAATGGAGTTTTGATGACAACAACCTTATTTCAATTATCGTTGATTATAAAATATATGCTAACACTTTTTGTATAGAATATATATATATATATATACATATATGTGCAGGAATTATATACAGGAAATATTATTGAAGACTGTACAATTATAAAGATGACAGAGACTCAAAGATCAGAGAAATTTTAAGACTCATAAGTAATCAAGATTTCAAGAGTTCAAGATTAATATATTTATAGAGTCTAAATTTTGTAAGACTCTAAATAGCACTCCAGGTTCAAATTCTAATTTTCAAATTCTGATTTTCAATCCCCAATCCTCTCTATTTTATTTTTCTATTTTATTCTCAATCCTCTCTATTTTGTTTTTCTATTTTGTTTCTATTTTTATTCATCTTGGTTTATCAAACTTAATTTTTTTATATACTTCATATTTGTATTTTATATAGTTTAAAACCTTATAATTTTATAAATATATTTATTTAGTTTAAAAGTATGTTTTCATATGATTTTCTATTATATAATATTAATTTACAATACTAGAATTTTACTCAAGAATTTACAGAATTAGTTTTATATAAAAATACTTGAAAAATGTTTTGAAAATGAAAAATACACATGACTATGTCGACATAACAAAAAGTGAATGTCGACATATAACAACTATTTTTTTTAATTTTAAAGGGAAGTGTCTTTTCACTTTTTGAAACGCTTTAGAACCGTTGCAACCCTTCATACTGTATAAAAAGAGGTTAAAACCGAATTTTTTAACACATCTTCTTCTCTAACTTCATACTCTTTCATCCCACCATTATTCTTAATCATTTTTATGGTTTTCACACTTATACTCTACCGAATTCAATTCTGTTTTGACAAAACTTCTTCTCTCTACACTCTCTATTCTCTACTCACTGAATCAAGTGCTATTGAAGAGATATAGGGCTATTTTGCAATTGGTTGGGTTGAATAAACCTTGTTGTGAGTCAAAGAGGATTTGGTGTGTCCTTATGGCTCATGAAATCAAGGAAATAGGAGTCGGTGTGTTCTTATGAGCCGTGAAATCAATAAAGTAGGAATTGGTGTCTCCTTGTGAGTCGTGAAATTAGGGAGGGTGTATTTGACTATTGGAAATAGTAATAAAGATCTGCAGAATCCAGCGTTGTGCGGGACTGGATTTAGGAGTGATCCGAACCAGCATAACATCCGGTGTGTTCTTTCATTTTTCTGCTTTTATATTTTTGTTTATTTTGCATCTATGTTTGAATTTGTTTCTGTGATTGTGTTTGTGGTGTTTGGTTCATTCCATAATTCTCTTCAGTTTTAAGTTTTGTTTAAATTCTTACAAACACTATTTACCCCCACCTCTAGTGTCTGCTTTGCCTGAACGATCCATTCTGCAGTCCCTAACAATTGGTATCGGAGCAAGGTCTTTCAAAAAGTTCATAATTTGATTTTGAAAACGTTAAATGACAAATTTTGAACACTAGTTTAAATTTATATATTGCATAAGTATTAGATGAGTCTGCATTCAATTTTATTGAAAAATTAAGTTACTTTGATTTGATTTTTGAAATTTAAAATTTCGAAATTCTTGAAATTTTGAAATTTTTTGATATATCATGATATTATTGCAGTTAGTTATTTTGAAAAGTCATTTGATTATTTGAAAAGTCATTTGAATATTTGAAAAGACATTTGAATTATTTGAAAAGTTATTTGATTATTTGAAAAGTTGTGTTGTTTTACGGGAAAAGATGGGTTATATAGCTATTGGATATTCAAACGCTGAAAAGATGGGTGACATGACTGTTGGAAATTCAAATTCCAAAATGGTGTCTTTTGAAAATTCAAATTCTGAAAAGAAATAAAAAGAGGGGAAGAGTAACGACGGATGGTAAAGAGACATAAATAAGAAATGGATATATATAATATAAATGAGCAAAGAAATGTGTACCAGATCACTTTATAACTTTGTATTTTCATCTTTATACTGTACTTCTCTTCTTTGCTTCGTAATGTCATTGGTTTCATAAGATTCCGTAAAGAGATGATCAAGTAATGATCAAATGAAGTTTTGATGAATAAAGAGAGAAGGAAACCAAAACTGTTGACAAAGATCTTCAAATTGCATCCATAGGTTAGGTTATATTGTCCCAAATTCTTTTCCAGATTGTATTTCTCGTTTTCGCGGTTGATTTGATGGGTAGATCGTCAAATTCCGATCAAAGTTGAGAGGGATATAACTATTTGAAATTGGATATGCAAAACTGAAAAACTATACGGGATTTCATGCATATCTCTTACTGTTTTGACTTGCTACACCCCAATACCATCCAAATTCATCCCCAATCTGTCACTAGATCGTAGTACTTGAATTTCTCTTTGATTTTCCATTGATTTCGTCCAATTCCGTTAAGAAATGAAGAAGTTACGCCTCTTGAAAATTTGATTAAAAGTGAAAAAACGAGAGGAAGAAGAAGAGGAGGAGTAGTTATGAAGAGACATGAATTTTTGGCCTTTATATAGTAGTTGAAGTGTCCATTCATTCAAAATTCAAATTCAAATTTTGGCGCCAAGTTGGTTAAACTACTAAATCCTCAATATCTTTCTCATATGATGTTCAAATTTAGCAAACAAATACAATATTCTGATCAGAAAAACGAGCCCGTCGCAATAGAGCAGATCTCATCATCAAATTCCAGAAGATCAATCCAGAATTCAGAGAATATTGAAGAAATGGATCTAAAAACCAGGTATGCCTTAATTATTTTGTAAACTTTTGGTTGAATGGATGTTTTGCTTGCTTTGCTTTGTATTAGATTTGAAATTTAAACTTTAAAACTCAATTTTGAAATTTAAATTCAAATTTGAAATTTGAGATTTGAATTCAAAAATAATTATAATAAAATTAATATAATAATAAAATAAATTTTGGATGTTTGTTAGGATTAGAATTTTGTTAGGAAATAGTTAAAACTAAAATATAAATCAATATTTTAAAACCAAAGTCACAAAACCATATTATCTTTGAAATAATACATATATGTCAGCATATATATATATATATATATGTTAATATATAATTTAATAAAATTATATAAACATGTTAATATGATATATAGAGTTAATATAACTATTATAAAATATAAATTTATTCATCTTTTGTAAAGTTTAAACATACATAGTTTATCTTATATATTATTCTTATGATTTCATAACAATTTTGGGTTACATTATCATAAATACTTGTAACAATAGGGAATTTCGCTCGATACGAGTCGATCGCTAAACCGTCCAAGACCGTTCGAAAGCCCGGATTGCTTTGAGAACATGACAAACCAGAACACAAACAGAAAAACATTTCACTGTTTATTACAACAATTCCATCAGAATACAAGAATATTACAGAGTATGAATAAATATTACACATTTGACAAATATCAGAGATTTAAATTACATTTAAATACATAGCAGCGGAAAAACAACAAAAAACACAATTGAAAGTAATACATGGATACAGAGCTTTCCGAGCATCGTTCCAGTTGTAAATCAGGATCCTGTGAATATAAATCTGCAAAACCAAAACTACTAGCTGCCCGTGTGGAAAATAGGGGCACCCAGAGTTTAAGTTAAAACAATAAACTCCAGGTCAGTCATGTGACTGGTGTGAGAACTAAAATAGTTATTAATATTTATTTTTAAAGTTAGGTAAATAAAGGGACCACACCGTATAACACGGAACGGGTTTCCTCCCAAGAATACCAGTACATAAAACAAACAGCGCAATGCTAAATAAAGAAAAATGAAGCTATTATAAGACCCAGGTCCCATCACACAATGCAACGCAATCCGGAGGATAGGTTTTTTACCTTATAATAGCCAAAGCATGCTTGATACGTTTAAAAACAGATTATTTTGATATTACAATAAGTGTATAGTGTCAAAACAATTTCAATCATAAGTATCAATCATATGCGGCGTAGCTACCATCTACTATGTCGCCATACTAGGTTCTACAAATAAAACTGAATTATCACGTATTGGAAATTGGATTCCATCATGAGTCGAGGCAAGGGGCAAGTTCCTCTCCGTTCGAGACACTCTAGCAAATGCCTCAGGACCACACACATCGATCCCTTGGAACCTCCAAGGCCAGTCCTCTCTTACTTTTGAGGATTAGTTATTCCTGAACACACGTTTCCCGGTCCTATAGGACATATATAATGGTCTGTACATAGGCTCACATAGTGCCAGTTATCGACCATATATTCGAGGTGCCTCGCATTCCAACAACCACACAGGTAAAAAGTATATAAATTTTAGGGCTGGTAGGTCACTGACATCACCCATAGCTAGAAAGAAACGTCGTGCACTCCTTGGGTCCTTATCCCGTTTTTAACTCATACCGAGGTGTGAGGCTCGCGAATTAACGCTATACACAAACCTATGCCACACAGGCTGTGCTTTGATCATCAACCACAAGACTTTTCTTTTCAACAGAAGCCTTGATCATTTGCCACTTAGGCATGCCACACAGGCAATTCACTCCATGCGACTGATGTCCATCGATATACAACCTCTGAGCTCGTACGTCTCAGAGAAGGGCGTTAAGCAAGTGAATAAATTCTCCGCCGCCAAACAGATGTATATTTAATAGAGATCAATCAACACAGAATAAAATCCAATGTCAGACACACAGTCCATTTACAAGTTCGTTCTGGGTCTGAACGAAACTGGAGGCACTTTCCTCGCATATCCATCGATCTCCAAGTACGTCTGGACAATCATCAACTGATTCCCTCCTCTTGGGTGTACAGCCCAATCAAGATCATCAATAATCATCCAAACAACGTGAAGACTTCCGGTCTTCAACCACTGTCTTCATCATCGACTTACCGTCGAATCGGTTATTCAGAATGGGTATAAACCCGACCTTTCCAAATAACCCGCATATATAATAATCAAATGTTACACAAACCCAACATACGCCTCATTCCAATTCAGAATATTCTTTTATTCCAATATTCACATTCTAAGGGAAAGGTTCACATTAATTTTATCAAAGATAAATTCTTCTAAATTTATTCTTTAATCTTCCTTTGGATATCACTTCAAACCATATTATGGTTTTCCAAACTAGCTGGGATTAGCGAACCACACCGAAGTAATTATTTATTTTATTTCCCAATCCCCAACTATTCATCCCATGGAGCAAAACTGGTAATACTCCATATCTAATACAACGGTGTTATCGGTAAATATTAATTACCATTTCACGTTCAAATCTAATTAAAGATTTAACTATCGCTTTGGAGCAAAACTGGTGATACTCCATCCTCGATCACTTTAATCTAATTAAAGATTCATTGAAACTCCACTTAGTTTTAATCTTCCCAAAAATCAATATCCTGCCTTTAACTGGGTTAAAGAACCAATGTCACCCAAAACACGATTCACGATAAACCCAAAATCACTTTCTATTGTTAATCGGGTTAAAGAACAGGTGTTATTCAAAACACCGCTCACGATAAACCCCAAAACCAATTTAAATTCAATTCCAATTAAATACCAAATTAACTGGACAATTTCACTAAGTCTTAATTAAAAGATTTATTCTTTTCTAAACTGGGTTCAAGAACAGTGTTATTTAAGACACCAATCACGACGAACCCACAATCCCATTTGATATTAAATACAAGGCTCTGAATAGAAAATATACCGGCTTATATTCAATATCAAATTCTGAAACCAACAAATATCGTATTGGAAATAATGATACAAAATATATCTTTCAAATTTCCACAACCATACATGTATAATCACGAAATCCAACATCGAAATATTCCGAAGATAATTTCGATTCAAATCCATTCCAATTCGCATAATGGAAATTCTGATTATTTTCAAAACCATTTCAAATCTAGTTCAAAATTAGTTCATATCGATAAAAATATAATTTTATCCTTTCAAATGTGGAATTTTTCATCCCAGTTCTTTCCAATTCATTTATTATGATTTTACCCAAATTATTAATATATTTAATAATTTTATCAAGGCTAGTACAGTCGGTTTTCAATAACGGCCACCGAACTGCACTTACAGCGACCTTTTCCAAATTTGATTTGGAAATAATCCCAAATCCAACCGTTAGATTTCAAATTTCTAACATTCATTGGAAAGATCTTTTCGATACGAACCCAACGGTTCTGGTTTTAGGAGAATCCGACGGTCGGATCTCCCGCAACGTCAATTCGAAGTCAATGGTCGAAATTCGCGAACTGCCGCGGCGCGTTCCGTTCAGGCCATTATATATATAATATATATATATTATATATTTCATCGATTTCCTTTTAAAACGTATTTTATAAATCGTTTTAAATTCGTTTTCGAAATGGTTTCAACTTCATATTCAATTTCGAATCAAAATTGAATATTCCACATCATCGATATACAAATGATAATATTTTCAAAACGTTATATTTTGAAATCACTTCCTTTTCTATAATCATTACAAAAACGAATATAATCGATATAAATATCGTTCGCGTCGAAATGGCGCATCTCTAATCAACACGGTTTTATATATTTCAATAACTTCGTTATTCTATTCAACAAATGAATATTTATTCTTCAACACATTAATATATATTTTTCTTTCAACACATGAACATCGTCAACACATGACTATTTTTGTTATTTAATATATTTTATAAAATTATGATAAAGATGTAAATTTTATTGTAAAAATATTTTACTCAACACATGATAAGTTTCAACACATGAATATTCTCAACACATGAGCATCGCCAACACATGACTATTTATTCTATTCAACACATGAATGTTTATTTTATAATATTCTTTATTTTCCCAATTGGAATGAGGCCCAATCAATTACCATATAATGTTAATTATATGGATTCCATACAACACATGTATAAAATAGCAACGATAAATAGTCAACCATCATCCAAAGTGCACCACACAAATGTATAAGCCTTAAATATAAATAATTAACGCTTACGCCGTCTGTCGACCAATCGATCGACATACAACTAAATAATTGGGATTAGTGTACGCCAAATATCATCCCAACACCCGTGTGGGGTTTCAATCAACAAACACTGAATATTATTTGTGCAGTTGGGCGACGTGTAAAATTTATCGTCCCAATCAATGTCCTTCAAATAGGTGTACATAAACAAACCGTCCGGTTTGTAAATGAATATTTATTTATTCACATTCACGTTAAAAATTATATTTTTAACGATAATTAATTTATTTCAACACATTAATGTTTTATTATCCATTTCACATGAACATCACAAACAGACTTCACAACACATCAAACAAGCATACAAGTCGCCCATGGTCTGTGGACGACGGGTGCTGCTAAGTACCATCTGCATCCTAGTATATATTTTAACTAGAAAACAAGATTTAAAGTGAGAAGTTCTGACCGAGTAGCAAAACCAATACACCGCGACTCTTCATATGTAGAAGTCTTCGTCGTGCTTGCCTTTTGTCAATTTCATTGTCCGTAGCCACTACATATATAAAAATCACATTTTATATTGTTGTTATGTATATAAAAATCACATTTTTATAACTACGCTATATGGATAAAATTCTATTTTTACACCGCTACTATATAGATAAAAAAAATCCTATTTTTATACCGCTACTATATAGATTAAAATTTTATTTTTAACCCAGTACTTATATAAAAATCATATTTTTAACACCTACATTATATAAGAATTATATTTTTAATCTTCATATCGAATAAAAATCTTATTTTTATATATGTTATACATGTATAAAAATCAAATCTTTCTTGCTACTTCATATGAAATAAAATCAAATCTTTCGATGCTATATATATAAATAAAAATCTAATCTTTTCACTTTTAAAAATCTCGCCTTTTCACTTTTAAAAATCTAAACTTTTCACTTTTAAAAATCTCACCTTTCATTATTCAAAAATCAAATTTTTAATCGTACCATATATAAAAGGATTGATTTTTATTCGCTAATATCGTGTATAAAACTGATTTTTTTTCTTTTCTATAAAACTAATCACACTATATAAATAAAATAAAGAAATAAAAATAAAATACATTAAACTTGCAGTGTTTTAGATCGGAGGGGGGGGTTGTTGCTGCGAGGTTAGAGCGGGGTTGTCGATGCGGTGGTGGGGCCTGGGGAAGGCGCGGCGACGCTGTGGTGAAAAGGAGGGGGTTTCTCGAATCGCGTGGGGGGGGGGGGGGGGAAAGGGAAGAAGGTGCAGAGGAGATGGAGGAAGAGGAGGAGGAGAAGGGGAGGAGAGGGGTGGTGGCCGCGCCTGCGGCGCAGTGGCGCGATGGTGGGAGGAGCGACGACAGATCCTCCCCCTTTCTTCTTCTTCTTCTTTTTTTATTTGATTTTCGTTGAAATGAAAGGGGGGGGGCTGAATGGTTAAGGAGGAGAGAGAGGAGAGTTTTTATTTTATTTAATTTAATTTCGAAAAGGTACATTTTTATTTTGATCCCGAAACGAGACCCACCGCCTGTCGTCCATAGCTAATTACCCCCATTCCGAACACAATGGAATATGTATCGTAAGCTGATTCGATCGTTTCGATCAGTTTTCGTCAAAATCAACATATAACTCTATATATTGAATTTGAACGCACATTTCAATTTACCGAGACCAGATACTAACTCTAAAAATTTCCAAAAAATATTTTCTAGCTTTGTATTGACGATGCGGTCCTAACAAAACTAATTTCATCGAATTCTGAGACTGTTCAAAAAATGGCCATTTTCCAGTCGATTAAAATCAACTAAAACTGGTCAAACGCATTTTCCTTTGCCACGCTCACATATTGATTCAAAAAATTACGAATTTTGAAACCTAGCAATAATTTGACATCGCGGATCCAACAAAAGTGGTTTCGCCGAAAACCGAGGTCGTTTGCAAAATTTCCATTTTAAGGGCCAGAATTCCATAGCGACTATTCTGAATTTTCAACTGGGCATATCTTTTTATCCCCGCTATGAAATTTAAATTTTTCGGATTGGTTGGAAAGATATTCTCAATTAGATTCTAATATTTTTGGTTTCGCTAAAATCCGGTTTATTTTGCACCCGGTACAATCATTTGAAATTCGAAATCGAATTTTCAAACTACCGCGCCATTTTCAATTCCTTTTATAATTTAAAATAAATAATTATATTCTAACGACGATAGAATAAATATATACGTTCTAATTCTATTCAAAATAAATTTCTCGTCGCTATTATTTAAAATAATTCATTTTAAATATTCAAAATTCATCAAAATTGCCAAAATAAAATTTTTAAATTGGCTCAGATTTTCCGGGTTGTTACAATCTCCCCCACTTAAAACTTTTCAACCCCGAAAAGGAACGAAGCTGAAAGTTGTTTAACTAATCAACTCAACTTCCATTGTTTTCTTTACAGCTTAAGTTCTTCAACTTTTCAGTTACTAAGAACTTTTCAAATTTTTCAAAATTTTGGCTAACACCTTAAATTTCCGAATTTTTTTGCCATAACCTCCCCTGCACCGGGGACTTCGGGATATTTCAAATAGCCTCCCATGGCCCTCATCAATCCAAAAAGAAAAAGAAACAGCCAAGCGGCTAGCCAATCGGCTCATAAAATCATCCAAACCCAATAAATTTTTAAACATGTACCTATTTTTCGGGCAAACAATTTTATTCTTCTGCTCTAGCCTCCTTGCTATGGCCTATTTAATAGATATACATGTATATGCATGCAATTGTAATCAAATTTCAATACAGTTCAATATTCGGTTCAATTTAGCATAAATGGTTAAAAATATCAAACCAATAATCAAACAACACAACCATCAATCAATTAGTTGATTAGCTTCTCAAATTCATAACTTTGATATATATATATATATATATATATATATATATATATATACAGAAAATCATGTTTTTGATGCCAAATAACAACAATAAACCTATCTAGTTTTGGTTCTCACACCAGTCTGATGGAAATATATAGATATCCCACTTTCGAAACACGAACACAAACTCCGATGATGATATGTCAATCATTAGAATCACCTCCGGGCGACTAGAGTGTGATTCTATATCTATCCAGTATATTAAAATTTCGAATATACGTTCATGACGCGTATATGCAAAATCTTTATATACTCGATTGTCCAAATTCAATATAAATAAAATATTCAAATACGTACAATATGATTTAAATTTTCAAAACAAAAATTGTTTTCATTTTTATTTTAAAAATATACTCTTCACACTCGTTCTAGGATACTACTGATCCCATCTCTAACGAGTTATTCTTATTGGATATTGCTAATCCAATATCTGATTAATTCTCTCGTTTGGTTCTAATGTGTCTTGTTCTCGAGCTCTGTAAACCAAAGCTCTGATACCACTGTAACAATAGGGAATTTCGCTCGATACGAGTCGATCGCTAAACCGACCAAGACCGTTCGAAAGCCTGGATTGCTTTGAGAACACGACAAACCAGAACACAAACAGAAGAACATTTCATTGTTTATTACAACAATTCCATCAGAATACAAGAATATTACAGAGTATGAATAAATATTACACATTTGACAAATATCAGAGATTTAAATTACATTTAAATACATAGCAGCAGAAAAACAATACAAAACACAACTGAAAGTAATACATGGATACAGAGCTTTCCGAACATCGTTCCAGTAGTAAATCAGGATCCTGTGAATATAAATCTGCAAAACCAAAACTACTAGCTGCCCGTGTGGAAAATAGGGGCACCCAGAGTTTAGGTTAAAACAATAAACTCCAGGTCAGTCATGTGTCTGGTGTGGGAACTAAAACAATTATTAATCTTTATTTTTAAAGTTAGATAAATCAAGGGACCACGCCATATAACACGGAACGGGTTTCCTCCCCAGAATACCAGTACATAAAACAAACAGCGCAATGCTAAATAAAGAAAAATGAAGCTATTATAAGACCCAAGTCCCATCACACAATGCAACGCAAGCCGGAGGATAGGGTTTTTACCTTATAATAGCCAAAGCATGCTTGATACGTTTAAAAACAGATTATTTTGATATTACAATAAGTGTATTGTTTCAAAACAATTTCAATCATAAGTATCAATCATAGGCGGCATAGCTACCATCTACTATGTCGCCATACTAGGTTCTACAAATAAAACCGAATTATCACGTATTGGAAATTGTATTCCATCATGAGTCGAGGCAAGGGGCAAGCTCCTCTCGTTCGAGGCACTCTAGCAAATGTCTCAGGACCACACACAGCGATCCCTTGGAACCTCCAAGGCCGGTCCTCTCTTACTTTTGAGGATTAGTTATTCCTGAACACACGTTTCCCGGTCTTGTAGGACCTATATAATGGCCTGTATGTCGGCTCACATAGTGCCAGCTATCGACCATATATTCGAGGCGCCTCACATTCCAACAACCACACAGGTAAAAAGTTTATAAATGTCAGGGATGGTAGGTCACTGACATCACCCATAGCTTGAAAGAATCGTCGTGCGCTCCTTGGGTCCTTATCCCGTTTTTGACTCATACAGAGGTGTGAGGCTCGCGAATTAACCCTATACACAAAGCTATGCCACACAGTCTGTGCTTTGATCATCAACCACAAGACATTGCTTTTCAACAAAAGGCTTGATCATTTGCCACTTAATCATGCCACACAGACAATTCACTCCATGCGACTGATGTCCATCGATATACAACCTCTGAGCTCGTACGTCTCAGAGAAGGGCGTTAAGCAAGAGAATAAATTCTCCGCCGCCAAACAGATGTACATTTAATAGAGACTAATCAACACAGAATAAAATCCATTGTCAGACACACAGTCGATTTACAAGTTCGTTCTGGGTCTGAACGAAACCGGAGGCACTTTCCTCGCATATCCATCGATCTCCAAGTACGTCTGGACGATCATCAACTGATTCCCTCCTCTTGGGTGTACAGCCCAATCAGTATCATCAATAATCATCCAAATGATGTGAAGACTTCCGATCTTCAACCACTGTCTTCATCTTCGACTTATCGTCGAATCGGTTATTCATAATGGGTATAAACCCGGCCTTTCCGAATAAGCCACGTATATAATAAACAAATGTTACAAAAACCCAACATACGCCTCATTCCAATTCAGAATATTCTTTTATTCCAATATTCACATTCTAAGGGAAAGGTTCCCATTAATTTTATCAAAGATAAATTCTTATAAATTTAATCTTTAATCTTCCTTTGGATATCACTTCAAACCATATTATGGTTTTCCAAACTAGTCGGGATTAGCGAACCACACCGAAGTAATTATTTATTTTATTTCCCAATCCCCACCTATTCATCCCATGGAGCAAAACTGGTAATACTCCATATCTAACACCACGTTGTTATCGGTAAATATTAATTACCATTTCACGTTCAAATCTAATTAAAGATTTAACTATCGCTTTGGAGCAAAACTGGTGATACTCTATCCTCGATCACTTTAATCTAATTAAAGATTCATTAAAACTCCACTTAGTTTTAATCTTCCCAAAAATCAATATCCTGCCTTTAACTGGGTTAAAGAACCAATGTAACCTAAAACACGAATCAAGATAAACCCAAAATCACTTTCTATTGTTAATCGGGTTAAAGAACAGGTGTTATTCAAAACACCGTTCACGATAAACCCCAAAACCAATTTAAATTCAATTCCAGTTAAATACAAAATTAACTGGACAACTTCACTAAATCTTAATTAAAGATTTATTCTTTTCTAAACTGGGTTCAAGAACAATGTTATTTAAGACACCATTCACGACGAACCCACAATCCCATTTGATATTAAATACAAGGCTCTGAATAGAAAATATACCGGCTTATATTCAATATCAAATTCTGAAACCAACAAATATCGTATTGGAAATAATGATATAAAATATATCTTTCAAATTTCCACAACCATACATGTATAATAACGAAATCCAACATCGAAATATTCCGAATATACTTTCGATTCAAATCCATTCCAATTCGCATATTGGGAATTCTGATTATTTTCAAAACCATTTCAAATCTAGTTCAAAACTAGTTCATTTCGATAAAAATATATTTTTATCCTTTCAAATGTGGAATTTTTCATCCCAGTTCTTTCCAATTCATTTATTATGATTTTACACAAATTATTAATATTTTTAATAATTTTATCAAGGCCAGTACAGCCAGTTTTCAATAACGGCCACCGAACTGTACTTACAGCGACCTTTTCCAAATTTTATTTGGACATAATCACAAATCCAACCGTTAGATTTCAAATTTCGAACATTCATTGGAAATCTCTTTTCGATACGAACCCAACGGTTCCGGTTTTAGGAGAATCCGACGGTCGGATCTCCCGCAACATCAATTCGAAGTCAATGGTGAAAATTCGCGAACTGCCGCGGCTCGGCGCGTTCTATTCAGGCCATTATATACATAATATATATATATTATATATATTTTGTCGATTTCCTTTTAAAACGTATTTTATAAATCGTTTTAAATTCGTTTTTGAAACGATTTCAACTTCATATTCAATTTCGAATCGAAATTGAATATTCCACATCATCGATATACAAATGATAATATTTTCAAAACGTTATATTTTGAAATCACTTCCTTTTCTATAATCATTATAAAAACGAATATAATCGATATAAATATCGTTCGCGTCAAAATGGCGCATCTCTAATCAACACGGATTTATATATTTCAATAACTTCGTTATTCTATTCAACAAATGAATATTTATTCTTCAACACATGAATATGTATTTTTCTTTCAACACATGAACATCGTCAACACATGACTATTTTTGTTATTTAATATATTTTATAAAATTATGATAAAGATGTAAATTTTATTGTTAATATATTTTACTCAACACATGATAAGTTTCAACACATGAATTTTCTCAACACATGAGCATCGTCAACACATGACTATTTATTCTATTCAACACTTGAATGTTTATTTTATAATATTCTTTATTTTCCCAATTGGAATGAGGCTCAATCAATTACCATATAATGTTAATTATATGGATTCCATACAACACATGTGTAAAATAGCAACGATAAATAATCAACCATCATCCAAAGTGCACCACACAACTGCATAAGCCTTAAATATAAATAATTAACGCTTACGCAGTCTGTCGACCAATCGATCGACATACAACTAAATAATTGGGATTAGTGCACGCCAAATATCATCCCAACACCCGTGTGGGGTTTCAATCCACAAACACTGAATATTATTTGTGCAGTTGGGCAAGATGTAAAATTTATCGTCCCAATCAATGTCCTTCAAATAGGTGTACATAAACAAACCGTCCAGTTTGTAAATGAATATTTATTTATTCACATTCACGTTAAAAATTATTTTTTTAACGATAATTAATTTCTTTCAACACATGAATGTTTTATTATCCATTTCAGATCAACATCACAAACAGACTTCACAACACATCAAACAAGCATACAAGTCGCCCATGGTCTGTGGACGACGGGTGTCAGGTGCTGCTAAGCACGGTCTGCATCCTCGTATATATTTTAACTAGAAAACAAGATTTAAAGTGAGAAGTTCTCACCGACTAGCAAAACCAATACACTGCGACTCTTTATATGTAGAAGTCTTCGTCGTGCTTGCCTTTTGGTAATTTCATTGTCCGTAGCCACTACATATATAAAAATCACAATTTTATAATGTTGCTATGTATATAAAAATCACATTTTTATAACTACGCTATATGGATAAAAATTCTATTTTTACACCGGTACTATATAGATAAAAAAAAATCCTATTTTTATACCGCTACTATATAGATAAAAATTCTATTTTTAACCCACTACTTATATAAAAATAATATTTTTAATACCTACATTATATAAGAATTATATTTTAAATCTTCATATCTAATAAAAATCGTATTTTTATATATGCTATACATGTATAAAAATCAAATCTTTCTTGCTACTTCATATGAAATAAAATCAAATCTTTCTATGCTATATATATAAATAAAAATCTAATCTTTTCACTTTTAAAAATCTCGCCTTTTCACTTTTAAAAATCTAAACTTTTCACTTTTAAAAATCTCACCTTTCCTTATTCAAAAATCAAAATTTTAATTGTACCATATATAAAAGGATTGATTTTTATTCGCTAATATCGTGTATAAAACTGATTTTTTTTTCTTTTCTATAAAACTAATCACACTATATAAATAAAATAAAGAAATAAAAATAAAATAAAATAAACTTACAGTGTTTTAGATCGGAGGGGGGGTTTGTTGCTGCGAGGTTAGAGCGGGGTTGTCGATGCGGTGGTGGGGCCTAGAAGGCGCGGCGGCGCTGTGGTGAAAAGGAGGGGGGTTTCTCGAATCGTGTGAGGGGGGAAAGGGAAGAAGTCGTAGAGGAGATGGAGGAAAAGGAGGAGGAGAAGGGGAGGAGATGGGTGTTGGCCGCGCCTGCGGCGCGGTGGCGCGATGGTGGGAGGAGCGACGGCAGCTCCTCCCCCTTTCTTCTTCTTTTTTATTTGATTTTCGTTGAAATGAAACGGGGGGGGGGGATGAACGGTTAAGGAGGAGAGAGAGGAGAGTTTTTATTTTATTTAATTTAATTTCGAAAAGGTACCTTTTTATTTTGACCTCGAAACGAGACCCACCGCCCGTCGTCCATAGCTAATTACCCCCATTCCGAACACAATGGGATATGTATAGTAAGCTGATTCGATCGTTTCGATCAGTTTTCGTCAAAATCAACATAAAACCCTATATATTGAATTTGAACGTACATTTCAATTTACCGAGGCTATATACTAACTCTAAAAATTCCCAAAAAATATTTTCTAGCTTTGTATTGACGATGCGATCCTAACAAAACTAATTTTATCGAATTCTGAGGCCATTCGAAAAATGGCCATTTTCCAGTCGATTAAAATCAGCTGAAACTGGTCAAACGCGTTTTCCTTTGCCACGCTCACATATTGATTCGAAAAATTACGAATTTTGAAACCTAGCAATAATTTGACATCGCGGATCCAACAAAAGTGGTTTCGTCGAAAACCGAGGTTGTTTGCAAAATTTCCATTTTTAAGGGCCAGAATTCCATAGCGACTATTCTGAATTTTCAACTGGGCATAATTTTTTATCCCCGCTATGAAATTTCAATTTTTCAGATTCGTTGGAAAGATATTCTCAATTAGATTCTAATATTTTTGGTTTCACTAAAATCCGGTTTATTTTGCACCCGGTACACTCATTTGAAATTCGAAATCGAATTTTCAAACTACCGCGCCATTTTCAATTCCTTTTATAATTTAAAATAAATAATTATATTCTAACGACGATTGAATAAATATATACGTTCTAATTCTATGCAAAATAAATTTCTCGTCGCTATTATTTAAAATAATTCATTTTAAATATTCAAAATTCATCAAAATTGCCAAAATAAAAATTTTAAATTGGCTCAGAATTTCTGGGCTGTTACAATACTTTTGGTAGCTTAATACTTATTTTGACTTCCTATTAAGACTTATAAAACTTGTATATTTAACTAAATAGAAAGGAATATATATACATGATTTTTTTATGTAGTTTAAATATAAGAAGTTTTATAGATTACTTTATAATGTTTTCATAATTATAGATTTATTCTAAAGTATCAATGGTTTTTTTAGCAAATAAATATGTTTTGATCTCTAAAGTTTTAATTTAAAAGTGATTTGTATCAAAATATTAATGTATATCCCATAAATTAAAATTTAAGTTCTTTTTAAATTAGTTTTGTATACACTTATGAATATATGTTTATGTAGCTTACTTTAAATTATACAAATTTTATATTCTCTTTAGAAAGATCTTCAATTTTTACAATATTTACCCTCCTAATATTATTTAACTCCATGATTTTTCTTAATATTTTACTACTTATCATGAATATATTTTTTAATTAAACTCTTATCTTTATTATTCTTTTAATCAATTTCATTAAAATAATTAACTTAAGTCTAGAAATTAAAATTATATTCATTCGATTCAAATAATTTATAATAGTTAGATAGTACTTTGAATATATTTTATTTAAATAGATATTATCACCAAATCATTCTGCATACTATTATTATACATCTTATTTCATATCATCATTATAAATTACAACTGCGTTTCAAATCAAGATTATTCACACCGTAAGTTGTATTTCATATTGTTTTGCATATGACGTACATTTCATACTACATTATAATCAACATACTTCACAGACTGCATTACATGTTAACTTTAACTCCACACATAACAAGTATATAGTATGAAAAGTTTTATTAAAAATATAGGATTATCAATTAAATACATAACATATTTACTTTGTCTTGATTAATTTGATTGAATTGATTGACTTATTTGGTTTGTTCGTTTTGTTTGACTTAAATAACTTATTTACTTACTTGACATGGTTAATGTAACGACCCGCATTCTACGCATCAGGGGATCGTAGAATATTTATTTCTTTCTCATGCGAAGTCGTATAGCCATATAACTATGGGAGATGACTATTGGGGTCATTTCGCATGTTCATGATTTTTGCCAATTTTTAAATGACAGTTTTGCCCCTAACTGGTCTTGTTTCGGCCATAACTTTTGATTGGTAAGGAGTTTTGACTTGAGACCACTTCCATTAGATCCGGATGATGGTTTACCTTTCCGTAGAGTGGTCAAATTAGCCAAATGGACTCACTGTTTGGGATATATGGCTAAAACAAGGTTTAGAAGGTGAAAAACAGCTTAACAGGGCCTAAATAGGGTGATTAGCAAGAGGGCCCGTAACCCATTTCGGGATTATGGTTATGGGCAGGCTGAGAACAGTAGGAAAACAATTTTTATTTCATTTTTCAGCTGGCTAAAACATTTCTCTAACCCTAGCCATGACCTCCACCTTCTAATTTCATCCCAAATCGCTCTTAATCGCTTTCTAATTGAAGATTAAGCCAAGCTACGTCAAATCAAGGGGAAATAATACCAAATCAGAGTTGGAGCAGCTGTGTTGCATTCGAATTCGAACCAAAACAGATAATATTTCAGTTCTATAGTTTAATTGTGACCAAGGTGAGTGATTTGCATCGTTTTTCACTAAGTACGGCTAATTAGGGGTGATTAGTGGTAATTAGCGAAATTATACGTAATTACATTCTGGAAAAATTTGTAAAATTCTAAAATATTATTTTAGGGCTCTGTTAGAAATTTGGGTTAATTTGAACAAGTTTTCCTAATCCTATCATTAGTTGTGCTTAAACATGATTAAGGGGAAAACATGGGTTTTGGGTATGTTTGATCCATATGGACATGATTATTTGTTGTTTTGGTGTTTATGGTTGATTACACATGTTTCTATGACTGTTTGGAATGTTTTGTGGTTGTTTAGAACAGTTAGAATGGTCGAAAATGCCGTCGTATGGCGTAAACAGCTGGCTGGAAAGAGTTGCAGGAAATTGGTCATACCCGTTCGTGAACCACACCCTGATCGTGAGGATGATCACGAACCCTCACACCCCGACCGTGAGGAAGATGGCGAACCCCACACCCCGATCGTGAGAATGATCACAAACCCTCACACCTCGACCGTGAGGAAGATAGCGAAGCCTCACACCCCGATCGTGAGGATGATCACGAACCCCACACCCCGATCGTGGGGATGATCACGAACCCCACAACTCGACCGTGAGGAATAGGACGAACCACCTAGATGTTGAACGAGCCGAATCGGTCACCACGAGATGGAGGAGGCAGACCACGAGCCGAGAACCGATGTTGGAGCATGATGTCACGAGCCACAAGCTGAAGGAGGGACCACAAGCCGATGGCCAGGGGGAAATCACGATCCAATCTTTGAGTCTGGACAGCGAACGAACCGAGATGAAGAATCCCAAATGGAGATGATGACCAAAACCCGAGATGCAAAGGTAGTCCAAACGGGAAGTTTGTACTCAGGATCCAGACGGGAACCAACGAGTTAACTTCATGATTGGGCTTTGCTGCGGGACGTGTGCTATGGAGTTATCAACGTCTATAGCTTTGATTCACCACCAAGATGGATGTTAGGCTACGTATCAGTGCAGTGGGTAGTTACTACTCCATGGGACAGAGTGATCGTAGTGTGGCGATGAGCCAGTGCAGTGGAGTCTTCATGACTTCATGGGGCAGAGTGGACATAGCAAGGACTAGTGGCTATGGATCAATGCAGTGGAGTTGTCATGACTCCATGGGGCAGAGTGATCATAGCAAGGATTTGGGTGATCAATGCAGTGGATATCGTATGCTTTACGCACTAAGTGAGAGATGTGAGGATGGTTGCTATACTTGATTGTTTGACATCGCTATGACATGCACACCCCTCCCCCCGTATCTTTAAACCATATGTTAGCGTCACCTTAGACTATTGTACATCTTGTTGTGCTAACTCTTTGGTGCAGGTTCAGGTTCAGGTATGGTTTAGTATACCTGTTATTGTTATGTTTTGCTGCTTATCGCTCATACCAGACTTTTGTCTGACCCAGAGTTTTATGTCTTTTCTTATTACTCTGGGTGCTCTTAAATGGGCAGTCTAGAGACAGGTTAGGTGGTATGCACGAGTAGCTGTACCGGGGACGAGAAGGAGGCTTCCACGTATTATATATATATATTCTCCCTGTGTCGCTGCTGGTCACTACTTTGGGCATTAGTAGTGTACCTTTCTTATTTTGCTTTAGAGACAGTTCTCCAAAGTTGTAATAATGATGATGTGGAACATAAGCTGTATTTTGAATTTCCGCTGCTATGATGATTATGGTTTAGTTCTTAGCTTATGCAATGTCTCGTCTGTTTTATGTCAGTATGTTATTATTATATTTTATTCCATGCGCTGTGAGACATTCTACAAGCTCCTTGTTAGTTCAAATTCCCTTCATTCCTTTCTTTGACACCTGTCCCGTGCTGGTCAGGCATAGGCACAGCGCACTTTCACTGGAAATGTCGGCCGGTGCGGGGCAGGCCGTCTCAGTTAAATTTCATTGATGGTTGATAGGTTTGTTAGAAATATACTTATGAATTTATAGTTGATAGGAGCTTTATAGGTTTTAGGATAGATACAAGTTACAAGAAATGTTTAGTTTCACGTTTGAGTTAATGTTTTGTGACAACAAAACTTAAATTGATTCATTGATTAGATTGAATTACTTTACCTATATCATAATTTTAAGGATATCTTATTAGAGTTATTTCTAAGTCTAGATTAAGTTCTTATTATAGTTTTAAGGGAACTAGAGTATAGGCTAGGCCACTGGTTGGTGATGACCCCTAACAGTTGGAGGTTTAGTCTTGTATTTGATTAAGGGGGAGTTTTATAGGTTCGAGGTTTAATTAAAGGTTCAAGAAGTGTTTATTAACACATATTATTTAATTTGATTAATTGCTTACATTGATTGCTTGAATTAATTGCTTAAATAGATTGCTTGAATCTCGTGCTTGAATTGATTATAAACATTTATTAGATTGCCTTGTTTATTATTCTTTTATTAGACTAGTATAGTCATTATTTTAGGGGGATTTATAATCTTTTCGGCTTAGAATCATAGAGTTAGAGGGAGATATAAAGGTGTCATAAATTCAGGGATAGTTATATAGAATGTTATAATAGAATATGGGGAGTAATTTATGACTTTAGGACTCATGGGGAGTACTTTACTTTAGTATAGTTTTTATTTGGATAGTTATAGGATTTAAGGGGAGTACTTTTAGAATTACTTTTTGATAATGCCAAAGGGGGAGAAATTATACAATATAGGCATAGTTTATAGGATTCTTACAGACAGGGGGAGTATTAGAAGGAACATCAACAAATATGTATACAGGTATGATATTTTATAAACTAAGGTTATCATTATCAAAAAGGGGGAGACTGTTGGGAAATGGAGTTTTGATGACAACAACCTTATTTCAATTATCATTGGTTAAAAATATATGCTAACACCTTTTGTATCGAATACATACATACATACATACATATATATATATATATATATGTGTGTGTGTGTGTGTGTGTGTAGGAATTATATACAGGAAATATTACTGAAGATTGTATAGTTATAAAGATGATAGAGATTCAAAGATCAGAGAAATTTCAAGACTCAAGAGTAATCAAGATTTCAAGAGTTCAAGATTTATATATTTATAGAGTCTAGATTTTGTAAGACTCTAAATAGCACTCCAGGTTCAAATTCAAATTCAAATTTTCAAAATTCAAATTTTCAAATTCTAATTTTCAATCCTCAATCCTCTCTATTTTGTTTTTCTATTTTATTCTCAATCCTCTCTTTTTTGTTTTTCTATTTTGTTTCTATTTTTATTCTTCTTGGTTTTTCAAACTTAAATTTTTTATATACCCTATATTTATACTTTATATAGTTTGTACCGTATAATTTTATAAATATATTTATTTAGTTTAAAAGTATGTTTTCATATGACTTTCTATTATATAATATTAATTTACAACACTAGAATTTTACTCAAGAATTTCCAGAATTAGTTTTATATCAAAATATTTGAAATATGTTTTGAAAATGAAAAATACACATGACTAAGTCGACATTGCAAAATATGTATGTCGACATATAACATCTCCTTTTTCTAATTTTGAAGGGAAGTGTCTTTTCAGTTTTTGAAATGCATCAGAACTGTTGCAACCCTTCATACTCTATAAAAAGAGGTTACTACCAATTTTTTTAACACATCTTCTTCTCTAACTTCGTACTCTTTGATCCCACCATTATTCTTAATTATTTTTATAGTTTTTACACTTATACTCTGCCGAATTCCATTCTGTTTTGATAAAACTTCTTCTCTCTACACTCTTTATTCTCTAATCTCTGAATCAAGTGCTATTGAAGAGTTATAGAGCTGTTTTTTAATTCGTTGGGTTGAATAAACCTTGTTGTGAGTCAATGAGGAGTCAGTGTGTCTTTATGGGCCGTGAAGTCAAGGAAATAGGAGTCGGTGTGCTCTTGTGAGCCGTGAAATCAGGAAAGTAGGAATCGATGTCTCCTTGTGAGCCGTGAAATTAGGGAGGTTGTATTTGACTATTGGAAATAGTAACAAGATTCTGCACAATCCAGCATTGTGCGGGACTGGACGTAAGAGTGATCCGAACTAGCATAAAATTCGATGTGTTCTTTCCTTTTTCTGCATTTATATTTATGTTTATTTTGCATTTGTGTTTGACTTTTTTTTGTTATTTTATTTGTGGTGTTTGATTCATTCCATAATTCTCTTTTGTTTTAAGTTTTGTTTAAATTCTTGCAAACACTATTAACCCCTCCCCCTCTAGTGTTTGTTCTGCCTGAACGATCCATTCCGCAGTCCCTAACATTCCCTACAGATTCAAAGCGAACCACATTCCTCAAAGGTGACACTTTAATGAAAACCATGTCTCCCACCTCAAACTCAATATCAGTCCTTCTCCTATCTGCGTAGGACTTCTGCCTATCCTGAGCTATCTTCATTCGCCGTCTAATAAGATCAATCTTCTTGGACATTTCTTTGGCCATATTTGGTCCATGTTGTAGTCTTTCTGTAGATTCCCACCAATAAGTCGGTGATCTACAGGGTTGTCCGTACAATGCCTCGAAGGGTTCCATGCCAATGCTAGCTTGATAACTGTTTTTGTAGGTGAACTCCACTAAAGGAAGGTGCTCTTCCCAAGTTCCTCTGAAGTTTAGGATACACAATCTTAAAAGATCCTCGAGAACTATGTTCACCCTTTTTGTTTGTCCATCAGTCTGAGGGTGATATGTGGTTCTCAAACACAATTGTGTACCTAATGCATCTTGCAAGCTCCACCAAAGTTCACTGGTGAAAATGGGGTCACGATCACTTACGATGTTGGAAGGTACTCCATGAAGACGGACTATCCCATAGAATGAAATGAGCGCTCTTAACTGGAATGAAATGAGCGCTCTTAGTAAGTCTGTCTACTACAACCCAAATAATGTTGCCTTTCTTTGATCTAGCAAACCATCTATGAAATCCATAGAGACGCTCTCCCATTTCCACTTCGGGACCTCTAAAGGATGTAGTAAACCACCGGGCTTCTTTTGCTCAGATTTAACTTGCTGGCAAATCAAACATTGAGAAACAAACTCTGCCACATCATTCTTTTCCCAGCCCAAAAGAAAACCCTCTTCATATCCCTATATGTCTTATCACCACCAGGATGAATAGTCATCTTAGAATGATGGGCTTCCTCTAGGACCGTCTTCAACAGACTCCCAATTTGGGGAACACAAAGCCTCCCATCTCGTCGCAGTCACCCTTTATTGTCTATGGAATATATACTGAGGTGACTACAAGTCTCCCATTTACTGAGCCTATCCAAGATGTCTGAAATCTGTGGATCCTCTCGCTGCGAAGCTCCTATCTGATCCATAAGAGTAGGTCGCACCTCCAGTGATGCAAAAAAGCCAGGCAAAAACTCGTTGGACGGTCAAAAGTCGATATAAACTCCAAGCTTTTCCTTTCCACAAACAGAGGACTTAAGGTCATCCTATGCTTACTTAGTGCGTCTGCCACCACATTACCCTTACTAGGAGTATAAGAAATCTCAAAGACATAAGATGCTAGTAACTCAATCCACCTTTTTTGCCTTAAATTAAGATCCTTTTGCGAGAACAAGTACTTGAGAGATTTATGATAGGTGTACAACTCGAACTTCTCTCCAAGCAAATAATGACACCACGTCTTAAGTGCGAATACTATAGTAGCTAGACCTAAGTCATGGTTAGGGTAGTTCTTCTCATGAACTCTTAGCTATCTGCTCCAAAACATACTTCCCTTCCCTCTTGCATCAGAACCGCACCAAGCCCTGTAACACATGCATCAGTGTATACTGTAAACACTTTGTTTTCGTCGAGCAAGGTCAAGACTGGGGTTGTTGTCAGAGCGCTCTTCAATCGTTGGAAAGCAATATCACAATCCATGTCCCATGAAAACATCAAATTCTTCTTCGTGGTGACTGGGGCTGATATCTTTGTGAAGTCCTTAATGAACTTCCTATAACAGCCTGCCAATCGAAGAAAGCTTCTCACTTCCGTTGCATTCTTAGTAATTTGTCAATCTCGAACTGCAACTACCTTCGCGGGATCTACTGCTACCCCATCTTTAGAGAACACATGCCCTAGAAATCACACCTCTTTTCTCCAAAAATGACATTTGGAGAATTTCGCCTTAAGCTGATGCGCATGCATAGTTTTTAAAACGTCTTTCAAATGTTGGGCATGCTCTTCCTCGCTCTTTGAGAAGATCAAGATATCATCAACAAAGACCACAACGAACTTATCTAGAAACTCCCGAAACACCCAACTTATCAGATCAACAAAATAGGCGGGTGCCTTCGCCAACCCAAAAGTGGTAACCTACTAAGTTTATTCTCCACAAACAGAGGACTTAAGGCCATCCTCTTCCTACTTAGTGTATCAGCCACAACATTACACTTGCCAATTGTATAAGCGATTTCAAAATCATAAGAAGATATGAACTCCATCCACCTTTGTTGCCTTAAATTAAGATCCTTCTTTGAGAACAGATACTTGAGAGATTTATGATCGGTGTATAACTCGAACTTCTCTCCAAGTAAATAATGTCGCCACGTCTTAAGCGTGAACACTATGACAGCTAGCTCTAGATCATGGGTGGGGTGGTTCTTCTCATGAACTCTCAACTGTCTGCCCCTATAATACACTACTTTCCCTTCTTGCATCAGAACCGTACCAAGCCTTGTACCACATGCATCAGTGTAAAAGGTAAGCACTTTACTTCCACAAGGCAGGGTTAAGACTGGGGTATTGTCAAAGTCCTCTTCAGTCATTGGAAAGCAACATCACAATATATATCCCATGAAAATGCCAAGTTCTTCTTCGTCGGCCTGGTGAGAGGGGTTGATATCTTTGCAAAGTCCTTAATGAACTTCCTGTAATAACCTAACGATCCAAGAAAGCTCCTCACCTCTGTTGCATTTTTAGGAATCTGCCAATCCGGCACCGCAACTACTTTCGCGAGATCAACAGCTATCCCTTCTTTGGAGACTACATACCCTAAGAATCTCACCTCCTTTCTCCTAAAATGGAATTTGGAGAACTTTGCCTTAGGCTGATGGTCTTAGAGAGTTTTCAAAACTTCTCTCAAATGTTGGGCATGCTCTTCTTCGCTCTTGGAGAAGATCAAAATATCATCAAAAGAGACTACGACAAGTTTATTTAGGAACTCCCGAAACACCCTAATTATTAGATCGACATAACAGGCAGGGGCATTCGTTAGCCCAAAAGGCATAACTAGCCATTTAACGAAACCATCCGGAGTCCTAAAAGCAGTCTTGTCTATATTGTCCTCAACCACCCTCAACTGGTGAAACCCCGTGGCCAAGTCTAAGTGAGAGAATACCAAGGCCCCAACTAGTTGGTCAAACAAGTCATCTATCCTCGGAAGCGGGTGCCTATTCTTCTTTGTGATTTGTTCAATTTTCAATAGTCCACACACAAACGAAACGATCCATCTGCCTTAGTTGTGAATACAACTAGAGCAACCTATTCAGATATGCTTCGTCTGATAAATCCTTTCTCAAGTAGCTCCCCTACTTTCTTTCTCAGCTACCTTCTTTCCTTCAGAGCCATATGGCACACTGGTAGTGCAACTGGATTTGCATTGTCCACCAGATATATACGAAAGTCTATCTCGCGCCTCAAGGGTAAACCCCGTACCTCATTAAAAACATTAGAATAATCTCAGACTACTGGAACTGATTGTAGATCATTGATAGATGCATCAAGAGACTATAGGAAACTAAGCATACCCGATCCATGTAGGTCACAAGAAATCTCAAGGGTCCTCCCATGACAAGTCAGAAGCCTAACGACCCTCCACTCACAATCCAGAATGGCACCATACATTGTAAGCCAATCCATTCCTAGAATCAACCCATAGCCCATAAACCCGAGCACATACGCGTCGCACTCAAACTCGACACCTAACACAGATATTTTCAAACCCCGACAAATCATAGATAAATGAGCCGAACCACCAATGGGGTTTGAGACAACTACGGGATCCACTACCATACTTGTAATTAAGTGCAGAGATTCAACCACAGAACTAGATATAAATGAATGTGAAGCGCCAAAATCAAAAAGTGTTCTAATAGGATGGTTTGAAAGAGAATTTAAAGCTTCCACAGAAATTTTTCTACCTCTATCAGGAGCACTGTCTGCGAGAGCATGCACCTGCCCTCCAGAAGTTCCTGCCCTTTGACCTTATCCATGTGATCTCGGTTTCTTAAGGCACTCTCTAGCAAAGTGTCTGACTTCTCCACAATTGAAGCAAGTGTTCTTCCTTCTTTTGCAGTCTTTGATCAAGTGACCCTCTTTCCCACAACTGTGACATTTCCTACTATCCTTGGTCTTGTCATTCTTTCCGCCTTTCTTCTACTGTTATTGTTGATGTTGCCCCTTCTTGGGCCACACCTTCTTATTTTGCGTTGTTTCCTCAGCTTTAACCACCTTCTTTTCCCCTTTCTCTTCCTCATACATCAAGGCTATATCAACAAGTCTTTCAAAGATGGCTCCCATTGGGATATGGGACATGGCTAACCCATGAAGTAGTTCATTTAGCCCTTTAGCAAGCCGCAAATCCATCTTATACGGAGTGTCTACCAGTTCCAGTCCAAATCTTGCCAACTAGATAAATTTGTTCACATACTATTTAACTGTCAAGTTCCCTTATTTGAGTGCTAAGAACCTCTCCATTTGCATTCTCTTCTCAGCTTGGGAAAGGAATTTCATCTCAAACCTCTGTCTAAAGTCATCCCAAGTTTCCACAAGACGGCCAGCTTGGGTTACCTCCCACCAATGAAGCTTCATCCTTCAATAGCCAAGCAGCTAACTGAATCTTTCTTCTATCTTCTACTTCAAAGATTACAAACAAATCCTCGGTCTCCTAGAGCCGGTTCCTTGCTTCCACAAACGTCTCGGTTCCATAGAATATCTTCCCTCCCATAGCATGGAAATCTTTGCAGATCTTTGAGAAGTTGTCTGCATGCGGAGGAGGAGGAGGATCAACGGGTGCTACTGGGGGAGGAACGTTTCCTTGGCCTTCGGTAGGCGCCGTGGCCTCCAGATACATACGGAACCATCCTGGTATCATAACGCCCTCTAAGGGTTGGGTTTCGCAGACATGCTGAAAAAGAAAAGGAAAGAGATTCAGACAAGGGATCGAAAGATATTACTTATGGCTTTTTGGGGAAAGTTTTCCAAAACAGACCTTTCTTTTTAAAAATGCTTTTTTTTAAAAGCGTTTTTTAAATAGCTTTCAAAAACTTTATCTAATGTGGTAATCTTCAGCTCTGATACCAAGTGTGACACCCCACGTCCGTTAATGTCACTCACAAAGGGAATGCATTAAGTTTCGTGTAGCGTTATAGTAAACAGAATGAAAATATTACAAGATAGACATATAAAGTAATAGCAGAATAAAAACTTTATTTATCATAAGATACCGTGGTCCAAAAACATCACATATCTGAAATACAAAATCCCATTAAAACATAAACGCTATTGTCTTATACTTCAAAAATATCAGAGTACATAAAATAAATAAAATTCCTCGAAAACAAAATACAGCCATAGCAACAACGATATGAGCTTGAGCCATACATCTTAGCAGCTCCGGCAAAAGTAAGCAGAATAACGGTCAAGCCCGAGTGTTCCCACCCTGAGAACCCGAGGGGAAACGGAAGAAAGAAGAGGAAACAAAAAGGGTCAGAAATAAAGTCTGGCAAGTCCAGTTACTTCTAGCAAGTAAATAAATAAAAGAAGCATGGCAGGCATATAAAGTGGATAAGAGAGATAACTACATAAAGGGCAGGTATGACAAGGTAAACGGGTAGGGTGAATACGCTTCCAATGATTACTCTGCACTATTACTAGTATATCCAGAATGAGATAATCCCTTCCACTATAAGGTGGTAGACTTAGACATACGTCCAGGTTTACCCTATCTACTACCCTAATCGATCGACTCCCAAATCCCCGTAGATACTCTATGACGGCCCCACCGTCGGATATATCACGTCCTAAAGTGGCAACCCTCCGCTGATATGCACAGCCCCGTATCTACAGGTATCAAGGTCGTCTTATCCCCCTCTGCCCGGCTCATGCACGCACATGGCCCGGTCGGTTTGCGCCGCCCACACCGAACTCCACGTTTGGATCTCTTACAATCAGTCCAGTAAGCGTTCCCCTTCTCCGACCTAGTTCGGAGTACACGTTGATACCTACTCCATGTTACTAGTTGAAATGGGTCCCACACAATATGATACAAGCTCTCCCCTTTGTTTTGTATTCCTCACTAGGTTTTTGTTGGCTATGTATACCACTAGGTGTCTTTAATTACATAACCCTATCATTTCTACAAGTAATATTTACCCTGAAAGGTGTCTTTAGTTACATAACTTTATTTTTTCCACCGATTATGTATGCCACTAGGTATCTTTAATTATATAACCCTATCGGGTTAAGTTTGTGGCCTATATGTAAATATTACCCACCCCCTCAAATTTGCTTAACCCACCCACTGTCCAACCAATTTTACTTAACTCTAACTTTAGTTCATAATCATACAATCCCTAAGGATTAGATTTGGTTAAGTAGTCCAATCTATTACCATGTCCATTTATGATTTATAATGGGCTAGACCTCCCACATTAGGCCTACAATTTGTGGATGCTGGATATGCCGGTCGGGTCCGGGCAGACTTCTTCCAGAAGTTGGGCCTAACCTCGTGTCTTAGCCCGATTCGTATTTGTGCACTTAGATCTCTCACATTAGGTTCAACATTAGTGGTTGCTGGATATGCTGGTCGGGTCTGAGCAGACTTCCACCACTAATGCAACCTAAGCTTTTGTCATAAGTGCAATTACAATTTCTAATTGTAATCTTAGACATTTCATTATTATCCAAATTCTCACCAATGTCTTTATAGGTGATTATGCCCCTTTTTCCCCATTTTGAATTATATGTCCAATTCATATAAACATTATTTAAATTATGTCAATTCTAACCTTTTTCCTCACTCCCTAACTAGCACATTCACATAATTCTTGGCATGCCAAGGCTAGATAATAGCCTATTCATAAACAATAAAAAGGGAAAAGTGATGGGAATATGGAAAAGGTGATTGTTCTGGCATAAACATAAACTAGCATGGTGATAAGGTGGACATATAAGCATAAATCTGATGAACTTGTGGCAGTTGACTAATTCTAACATAACTATGATGTCATAATAAGCATAATAAGATCTAAATTAACAATTTAGATATCCAACTGGTTTAGATCTAATAGGATAGGCCCAAGGTGATAAACTAGGTCTGATTAATAATTTAGATGTCCACATAATTCAGATCCAATAGTTAAAAATAGATCTAACACAAATAAGGTCAAGACCCACATCATAGAGTGTCATACAAGTTATAATAGATCCGACAAGATATAGATTTAGATTCAAGTTATGACCAATTTAGAATGTCATATGTTCACAATTTACTATAACTCCAGTATAATATAGGCATATGAACAAATCCAAACTATTGTCGTATCACGTTTACTTTTAAATATCTAAATCTAAAAGCAACTAGGAACTCACAGAGTTTGGATTAGAAAATAGAAAAAGTATGGATCTTGAATTTCTAACTGATTTTCTTAAGTTAATAGTTGTAGAAGATGACGAATCCAGTTCAGTTCAGACACCGACAACGTTTGGCCTCCATTGAATTCCAGTGAAGAAAACAAGAGAAATGGACCCGTATATATAGCTGCCAGCCTCCTGAAACCGACTGCCACGTCAGCCCTATGGGTGTCAACACCCCTGTAGGGGGGTCAACCCTGGTGTTGACATCCCTGTAAGGGGGTCGACCCCCTCGAGCGGGAAATTTTCCGCCTTACGAAATTTCGATTTTTGAACCCTTTTCTGGATAAGTTCTGACTCATATCTAACTCATATGTATATATATAATTCTTGTGCGTGTATAAAAACTTAAAATCCTTATAACTCCTTCACACGGAGTCCCTTTACGCAAACCAAATGTCTATCTTGACCAGAATTTCGAGATTGACGCAATGGTGCAGTCCATTTCCTTTAATTATGAATATTGAATAAATTATTATTTAATTTATCCTCTTTTAGTGTTGTTAAAAATATGGGGTGTTACAGAAATGGCCCCCTAATAAAGGCCAAGGGTTGGCGTATTTATGGGAAGGAGGTTAGGTAGGAGTAGGTAGGAAATGGGAACCACAACACTTAATTTTGAACCCTAAAAACAGCCTCTCTACAGGAAATTCATACCCCCTGGTGAGGGATAAGAAATTCATACCCTTCTGGGGGTACGAAATTTCGTACCCCTTGAGGTGTATGAAATTTGTACCCTACCTGGGCGTGCGAAATTTCGAACCCCAGGAGGGGTACGAAACTCGTAACATTTAAGGGGGTACGAAATTGATGGAGGAGGGGGCCGAAATCGTATGCCAAGGGAGTTGAAGTTCCTGAATGCGAAGTGAGGGAATCCACGGTTTTGTTGGTCAGAAGTGAAGGGATCTAAGCTTCCGTCATGGAGAAAATCGGATGAATCGGGCGGCGCTTGTGGGGCCTTGGACTCCCACCGGCGCTGCGCCCGGACCCGCTTGACAGCTCGCCTTTGGCTCGAAGCATGGCTCGCTTTCAGCTCGCCTTCGGCTCAGCTGACGGTTTGCCTAAGAGTTCATTGGGCCCAAAGGAGGCCGTCTGATATAGGTTTTGGGTCTTCTTGTGTTTGCGACGCGACTTCGACCAAAACACTTTGTGCCTCCTAACGGCATTCTTCATGCTTGAGCGCACTACTAATCAAATACTTGACATGTGATGGCTTCAACCAAAAAGCGTGCAAACAATTATATTAATAAAATATTCATTAAATCCATTTTTCTTGATGGAGACTTAAACAATGAACAAATAACCAATTTTATTGTCCATTTTTATACAGTGTATATTATAACACTCAGTCATCCATCACACCGCCTCTAATTGACACACAACGTGCACTACACCATATAAGCCTCAAATAAATAACGCTTACACACAACACCTACAGACTTGCTGACGACTCACGGGATTAGATCTGGCAACTATTGGGTATGAACAACTCACAAACACACTCACAAATACACACGGATCTGGAAATTTAGCGTGAAATGAACGAGGTTTAGGGGGTATAGGCGCATGGGTTGGATGTGTGGGGCCATATTGGAGGCTACTTGTAGCTGATGTGGTGTCCAAGGGTTGGTGCATAGTGATATGATGAGGAAAAAGGGGTTTTGGAGGGGTTTAAGTGCAAAAACTTGGAAATTGGATGTTTTAGGGTTTAGAGGGAAGATAGGGTCCACGACGACAGAGGAGGCGTGGGGGAGGGCGGAGGTTGGTCGGCGGTAGCTACGAGATGGAGGTTGAAGGAGGGGCGGCCATGGAAGCTTAAAAATGGAAGAGAAGAAGTAAAGAGAAGAATGAAAGGAAAGAAGAGAGAAAAGAGAAAGAAGAAGTGGTTTTTAGCTATTTTCCTAAGCCTCGGATAGCTGAGTTGTCGCAACTAGGGAATATGTGAAGAAAAACATTTCGGGGGTTCCAATGGTTGACAACTGTGACACCCCACGTTCATTAATGTCACACACTAAGGGAATGCATTAAGTTTCGTGAAGCGTTATAGGTAAATAAGAACATAATAGCACAAGACAAACATGTAAAATAGCAGCGGAATTAAAAACTTTATTTATATCAAAACATCATGATCCTAAATACTGAGTTTACATCATAAGTAATAATTACATTAATAATCTGTCTTGCCAAAAATATCATAGTACAAAAGCATAAAACCATATTTCCCTGTGAAGCCATAAGAGAGTTGACCAGAAGTCAAAGCGATACATCTATATCCAAAAATCCAAGCTAAGCTGAAAGAATCCAAATCAACTCTAAGCACTTCCACCCTGAGAACCAGGGGGAGGGGGGAACAGATGAGAGAGATGAGCAAACAAAAAGGGTCAGACATAAAGTCTGGCTAGTCCAGTTAATTTTAAGGGTCCGTTTGGCACAGGTCCCTATTAAGTTTCAAAATTATGCTCGCATCCGGTCCAACTTTTCATGTAAATTTAGTCCCTATTTTTCAAAAATACACTAAAAACAAAAAATATATAAACAAAAATCACGAAAATTCGTATTTAAATCAAACATGTACTCACCCAAAAAAACAGCTCGTAAAAAAGTAAAAAAAGTGCATCAAAATCAAAAAATACAATAAAACTGCGAAAAATGCAGTAATTTGCATCAAATCATGCACATATTTGCAATACTTGCATTCATCTGCGCAAGTATTTCAAATGTTGAATTTGCGTTTGTTTCTTTTGCATACATGTATGCAAGGTAAACAGATTCTTGCATACGTGTGCAACAATCTTCAGGCAAAATTTTTGCTTCATATTTTTACATGCAATACTTGCATGCATGTGTGCAAGTATTTCAAATAGTTGCATACATGTATGCAAGTTTTTTTTAATTTCCGTGAACTTCTGTTAATATTTCCAAATTTTAGAATTTTTTTTTACATTGTAGCGCTTTTTTTTTAAATATAAAGAAAAGGCGGAATAAAAAAAGGGACAAAGTTTCCCATTCGTTTCCACCCCCTCTTTTTGAGCTGCCGCCTAATAATTTTTGTCCCTTCCGCCTTCCACCTCCTTCCACTTCGCCTCTTCCATTTTTTCACAAAAAAAAATGAGCTCTTGCATAAAAAAAAAAAAACTAAAATCTGGAAATATTCCCCTCAGTCCACGCAAATCAAAAAAAAAGTTGCATACATGAATGCAACTATTTAAATACACATGCAAAAAAAACCGCAAACCTGCTTAATATTTGCATACAAATATGCTGCTATTGAGAATAACTGCATACTTGTATACAGTAATGCATTGAAAGGTAGAGGGCATGGCAATATGTGCATACAAGTATGCAAATATTTGAAATATGTGCATGTTTTCATGCATTTTACTGTATATTCCGCTGTTTTGTGTATTTTTTTGATTTTGACTTGTTTATCGATTGTTTTTCCACCTGATTTTTTTGGCGTGAACATGTTTAATTTAATAATGAATTTTCGTGATTTTTTTAATATTTTTTTATATGTTTTTGAAAAATAAGGACCTAATTTACATGAAAAGTTAGACCGGATGTGAGCTTAATTAAGTTTCATTTTAGGGATGTGTGCCTAATTTTCACTAATTTTAATATAAAAATAAAAGTATCATGGCAGGTATATATAAAACTGGAAGAACAAGATAACGGTAACAATAAGAAGTCTGAACTGAGCAAGATAAGATGAGCAAATATATTGCGCTTCTTGAATATGTTTCTCTGCACAACGCAGATTCTAGTATATCAGAAGTAGAATGATCCCTACAAGTACCATTCCATTAAATTTTCTTGATTATCCAGTTACTTGGGTTAATAGAACTCAAGACTTATACGCGCATCGTACCCCTTTACTTTCCCATGGATTCACCTAATACAATATATGTAGCTATCTCTCAATATTAAGATACACCCCATGGTATCCCACTCGCACGGTCTCCACCGCACTGAACGCAGTCCCTCTTCCTACGCTGGAGTGACATACGGATCTCTATATAAAATGTTACGTTCCGCATATATCTATCATTACTATGCTACGTAAGAGTATGGACTGCCACCATCAATAGATCAGATTCCTTATCAGAATAATGCCCTCTAGTCTACGATACACCACCTAGAGCATATATGCATGTATCTAGACTGTCCCACGTATGTACTGTAATTGTAGCTCGATGCCTCAATCGCACGTCCTCTAATGTGCAGCGAGTTCCGCGGTAGGGTGATACAAAAAACACGGAACTCGGTCGGGAGCTTTTTTATATCTGTGCAGGCCGCCTTTAAATGCCTTCAAATACAGATATTCCTCAGGTCTGTTTTCCATGGTGGCTATGGCCCCACCTCTACCCCTCCCTCAACTAGTAAGGACTACAAGAGCTAAGCGACCGCCCATAATACAACCAATCTAAACATCCATGTGACGTCTACCCTCAACCCTGTACCTCGATAGTTAAAGTTGAAATGATATCTTAGGCTTATCTCTAGTCTTTTCGCATCCCGCTAGCTGTCGATGACGGATATCCGACAGTCTGTACCCTCTCTACCTCCTCATGAGGCAACCGTCGAATCACCCTGGTGTCACCTCATCACAACATTCTGACTACAAAGCTACATCTGTAGTCAAGGCCCACCCACCTAGTAGTTACGCGTAGACCCAACCTCTTCGAGTACAGCTTAAGACATCTGTCACCGCATAGACGATAACTAGGAGCACCTTGCATACTTCAGGAAGCCGCGTGCTTCCCCTTCTAGTCCTTTGGAGCCATCGTAACAATCAGATGAATGTGCGCTCCCCTCGTGTCTAATAACACCTCGATGATCTACCCCATTGGGTTATTCACGCTCAAACGTACGGACTGGTCCAAGCGCTTTTCTTTAATATGTTGTTAGACCTTATGTCTAAACATTCTTTTACGCGCTTGCCTTACCTCATCAGGTTCCCATTTACTTGATTATTCCCGTTCATATTGAATTCTTATTCAAATTACCAAGTTTCTCTTGCTTATTAATTTCAGTCATACAACTTAATCCATTTAAGTTTATTAATAATCCCACAACATGTTATTTTCAAGATTGTGGCCCATGGTCTGTAATCCTCAATTTATTTTATATACTTGCTTGGTTAAATCATTACAATAACATGTTCTCCTTAGTATATCTCAATTAACATGTTTCCTAATTAACATGTCACTTACCATTTATGATTAAATATAACTTATTTATTTTACAAGTTTTCCTCATTCTTTATCATTTAATCACAAATTCAATTTACACCGTCACTACAACTTATCGTTGTTTACTCAGTAGATTATTACGCATATCTAATTCTACCATTTCTACAAGTTATGCTTACACTACAAGGGTGTCTTTAATTACATAACTTTATTATATTTTCCACCGATTATGTATACCACTAGGTTTCTTTAATTACATAACCTTATTGGGTTAAGTTTATGGGCCTAAATGTAAATATTACCCGCCCCCTCTATTTTACTTAACCCACCCACTACCCATCCAATTTTACTTAACCCTAACTTAGTTCATAATCATACAATCCTTATGGATTAAATTAGGTTAAGTAGTCCAATTCATTACCATGTCCAATTATGGTTATAATAGGCTAGACCTCCCACATTAGCCTACAACGTGTGGATGCTGGATATGTCGGTTGGGTCCGGGAAGTCTTATTCCATAGTTGGGTCTAACCTCGTGTCTTATCCCGATTAATATTTGCACACTTAGACCTCTCACATTAGGCTCAACATTAGTGGCTGTTGGATTTGCCGGTTGGGTCCGGGCAAACTTCCACCACTAATGCAACCTAACCTCATGTCGTAAGTGCAATTACAATTCCTAATTGTAATTACTAGACATTCCATTTTTATCCAAATCCACCTATGTCATTATAGGTGATTATTTCCCTTTTTCCCCTTATTTAATTATATGCCCAATTCACTATTCAAATCATAGACTTTTACGCCCCTTTTTAATTCACCTTTTAATTATGCACCATATGCTCTTTTTCCTAAGTTATAAGCCAAGGCATATACATATATATGTTATGCACAAACCCAACCCTACATATTTTCCAATTTACGCCCTAGTCCATGTTCGCCCGTTTCAATACAAGTTATATCCGAATCCATATTCGCATATTTTCCAATGTATGCCTAAAATTCATATTCACATACGTCCCAATTTATATCCCAAATCAGTAGTTACACATGTCCCAATTTATGCTCAAATTATATTTTCCAACGTATGCCTAAATTCATATTATCCAACAAGACATATGCCCCCACACCTATGTTCGTATATTTCCAAATTTATGCCCAAATTTAGATCCATATTTTCCAATATCAATTATGCCCCAAATTATGTCTTTCCCTATTATTCCCAATTTCGCACATTCGTATTTTTCAGCGTTAGGCCTAGGCTCGAAGGTAGCCTGGCTATATAAAAATAAAAAGGGAAAAGAGGGAGAGAAGAGAATCGAGAACATGCATAATAACAAATCAATAATAAACTGATAGAAATAGGCATATTATGACAAGATTTAACATGGCGGCGGTATGAACATATAAAAGTAGATCTGATAGTTATGTCATAATAGAACTGATTAAGCACCAATTCATCGTCCAATTTTTTGCATACATATCAAGATTACTATTTAAATATTTAGATCTAAATATAACATGAACTCACAGTGAATAAATCTAAGGAAATGGATCCAAATTACTGCGAAGTACATGTTGAATAAGTTGTTGTAGCCATCGCTGAATTTGTTGTAGCAGAGCTTCGTCATTAGCATTATTTTTAGATGAATAAAACCTATGTCTAGGGTCTTTATATAGCCTAGGTGTAACAACCCGTCTTTTTGCCCGATTTTCGCCGGTAATTAAACCAACTTAAACCAATCATAAAGTCGAATTGTTATGGGTACATTCATATATTGAACAAAATAACAGAACTTTTAATTTCATAATACAATATTACATCAGAGTTACATGGATATCAGAGTTACAACATAAATATACATATACAACGGAAGAAAGAAAATAAACTCCCAGCGGAAGAACATATGTTACAGTGGAAGCTTTAACTCTAGTGTGGTCTCCAACTCAAAAAGCGCTCCGAACTTCGCTCCAACAAAATATAACTGCAAAACTAAACTACTAGCTGCCCTTGTGAAAATTTATGGACACCCAGAGTTTAGGAAGGAACAATAAACTCCAGGTCAGTCATGGGACTGGTGTGAGAACATAAAAGAATTGTCTTTAAGATTCATTTTAAAGTTGGGACAGTTCACCGGACCATGCCGCTAACGCGGAACAGGTTTACTCCATGTGAACACCCATGCATATAAATACGCAATGACTTTTGAAAAATGAAGCTATCATAAGCTCGTCCCACATCACACAATGCAAGCGCACACAAGATGGGCGAGGTTTATCTTATGATAACCAAATATGCTTTCATACGTAAACATCCTCTTTAAATGCTATAATACATATACATAATGTAGAAAACATTTCACAAATAAATGTATTAATCCTAGACGGCATAATACCCATAATAGTATGTCGCCATATATATATATATATATATATATACACACACAAACACAAACCAAAACCATGTGGCATGTATTGGAAATTTGGTTTTCCAACATGATGATTCCTGGCACGAAAGATCAATCGGAACTCAAGCGAAATGTAATCATGGGTTTTTCATCCAGATGCGGACACCAATACAAATCGCGAGGCAGATCAACGGTTTTCGACCAGACACGGCCCCCCGAACATGCCCTATTCCATAAGTCATAAGTGGTTTCCCACTGCTGCAGCGGTCATCATCAGTTCATATGTATATACACAACCAAACTGCCAGTTTCTCATCATCCGGGGCGTGAGGTTTGTCGATGTCACGTCAAACACAAAGCATGCCTAGAAAAGCAATGCCTAGATCGTACAAGCTCATTTCATCTCTTAAGTATGTCACATTATCCATTCACAACGTGACCACTGATTTCCATCCATACATAACCACTTCGAGCTCATACGTCACAAACCAGATACATATCAACGGAAATAATTGTTATGCCGTCAATTAGAATGTCAGAAACACAATCCATACAAGTCCGTCCTGGATCTGAACGGAACAAAATCCGAAAGTTCTCCTAATACATTTGTGCTTCCTGCCACTCCGGTAATAGGGGCATCTCTCTACTGTAGCTATTCAGTAAAGAAACCAAACAGCAGATAATTCGTTCGATTTGTGAAGAACCACGGTCTTCATTCATCGATTCCAAGTCTTGAATTTGCTTCATGCGTCGTATTATTACTTGGAATGGTTTTCGAACTTAAATCTGATCCCGGACTTCCCAAGTAATAAGCGTACTCTTAAATCGGTAGTCATGGATCATATAGACTTTTCAATTCAATTTCCTTCCAATCATTTCAATTCATTACAATGTCAAGGTTGAAATTTGTCATAAATTCTTTCATTATTTTAACTTCTCTTTGAAATCAAAATATTTGATTTACCAACAGTTATTCCACAAAAAGCCTTCGATCCTTATACTCAAAACAAAATCCTTCGATTCCTTAAGTCTTTATTGAATCATTATTTGGATTGGAATTCCATTAACGATAATCTAAACAATTCATATTCAAACATAAGTCTGATAGAGTTAAAATCAACTTATATTTGATATAAATTCACAACTTAATCATACACTATCAGAACATTGAGGTAAATAATTTCTAATGCTTCCGATAGTATTTATTCAACTTTGGAATTACATATCGAATATCCGTCACAAACTCCATCCAACTCATTTCCTTTTAAATTCTAATATTTAGAATTAATAAATAATTCCAAGTTCAGTTATTTAAAATCCTTCTGAACCAATTTAAATCTTTTTAACCATTTAAATAATGGTTTATAATATAAATTCAAAACCCGTTTATCTTGGGAATTTAGATAATAACGTTTGAATGTTATTAAACGTTGCAATAGCCATTTAATTCAAATATATTCCAAATCATTTCAAATTCCAATAATTCATTTCTAATTAACTTAAATTAATAAAGTAAAACTTATCATGAATTCTCTCTAACTTTAAAACAGGTTTTATTTTTGAATTTCCGTTATGGTTGCCGAACTGCACGTACAGCGACCTTTCCCAAATTTGTTTTGAACATAACTTGACAATCATACACTGAAATTAAAAAAAAATCTTTTCTATTCAAAAAATTGTTAATAATTGAAAATCAACGCTTCTTGTTTCAAGTCAAACCGATTTCAAACGGTTAAGTTATAATCGTTTGAAAATTTAAATTAATATTTACGAACTGTCGCGTCGCAGCGCATTATAAACGATTTAAATATAGTTCCTTCAAATCCTTTTGAATTTAAATTTAAAATTTCAAAATAACTAAATTTCAAAACCGATTTTTAAGTTAAATAAAAATCATTTCCAAATCAAAATTTAAATTTAAATAAGTTGTAAACCATAGGAATTCAAAAAACCATTTTATTTAAATTTAAATTTCAATTTGAATTTCAAAAATGGTCCATAGTTTTTCTTAGTTTTACAAAAACTTCAATCTCAAATTCAAATTATATTTGAATTAACCGTTCCGTTCGTTGGACCAGTTAGGGATAACCAAGGAGAGCAGGAAACTGGATTTCCAAACCCAAGCCTAGACACCACCCTCTTTGTCATCCTAGAATGGTCTGGTATATAATAATATAGAATATTATATTTAAATTCCAAATCTCTTTTCAAATTAACTGGATAAACAATATTTTAATAATTTAGAAATCAATCTTAATTTATATGGAAGGAAATTTAAATCGATCATTTGAAAAATCCACAACCATGGTGTTGTGTGTGCATCATGCAAACAAAATAAATCAAACATATAAGTCAGATGATCGTGACTTATAATCATCATCAGCACAAACAATTCAGCTGTGCACAAGCGTTACAGTCAATAACGCTTTCAGTGTTCAATGTCATCTAATTACATGCACATCCATTCACACAAGAACATCCATATCCAACCAACAACTAATTATAATTAATCTAAACTAATTATAATTATTCAATAACTACTTAATAAATAAACAAATAAATTAAATGTTCTCACCGGTTAGCTCTCCAATCTTCACCGTCAAAACCTTGTACCAATGCGGTCCGACTTACGGATGATTACGTACGACTTCAGGAACTACACTAGCATTATACGCACACTGACTTCTTCGCCACTAACGCGGAAATGAATACGAAGAGCGCCTGTTACACCAAAGGATCCCAAGTTAAACGACCCACTGCTGAACATTTCAATGACATGCTATCTCTCTCCAACGTGTATCCCTTACGCTCGTTGCTTCAATCAACAAAGCACACGCTCATGCCTTGCTATAGCACAAATGATTTTAGCAAGAACCCATGCCACACACAAGGCAGCACCAAATAGCAAGCACCCAACCCACGACACCCAAAATCAAATCTTGCAATATGATTCCAACAGTAAAACTCCAATCATCCTTTCACCCTTCATAAACAATTATATATATTCAAAGTGGATAGGATTTCTAGTTGTCTCGGCTGAGAACAACTGGGTTGAACTAATTATAGTACAGATCTTCACAGGAAGTCACGCCTTAGGTGAAAAACAAGTAGCAGTTGATTTAGTTTTTAGAAAAAGGGGAGAAGCGAGCTCGTCATGATCTGGCACATGTCATATCGGAGGTGTGCTAACCGCTACATAGATGGGGTATTAGGAGGAAAAAAAAGTTGGCGGTGAAGGCTATAAAAGTGGAAAGCTGCGAGCTATATTTAGGAGGACCGTTGGTTTTAGGAGAGGAGAGAGGGGAGCCATGCGGTGGTGGACTAAAGGAGGAGGCCGACTGTTGGAAGGGTGGAACAACGGGTTTGCAGTTTAAGGAGTCGAGAGGGTAGAACCGCAGTCTTATATAGATGAAAGAGGAGAGACGGAAGTGCGGTTTGATGAAGGAAGGACTGTGACACGATGGAGTTTAAAGCGGTGGAGCGGACTATTTTTAAGGAGGAGAAGGAGCTGAGAAAACCTGTATAGGCAAGTTGCGGACAAGAGGTGAAAACCGTTGTACTAGTGGAAATGATGCGATTGTTTTTTAGAAACGAGAATCAGTCCTCATTCCCTTTTTTTGAATGCTTTGATTATAACTTCATGTTGAGCTTTTGAGAAGAAGACGAATTGAGAAGAAAGAAAAGAGTAAAGTAACAGGTAAAGAAGAGAAACGTGGAGCAAAATGCACAACTAATAAGACACGCGCAAGGCATGCGGAGACACACTTTACAAGTGTACACTTAGAAACTTAGATAATAGAACTATAATTTCCTTGAACTATAAAACCTGAACAAGAAGGCATGTGGGGAAAGAAGAGGATGCAACAGGTGTTGTTCCTTGGAATTGTTCGGTCAGATGTAAAAACAAACCCAAGTTTGAAAACAAGCATTGAATAGGATAGTTAACAAAGTAATTATGTTTGTAAATCTTCCCTAAAATAAATATAAATATTTAACCCTCTTAAAGTTCATCAATTTTTTATATAGGCATTATAAATCTTATAATAAATCGTAATATTCAAAATATACATATAAAATCTTATATATTACATTAAAATCAATATATATATATATATATATATATATATAATTTTTTTAACTTTTACCAACTCTTATTCTTATATTCTTTTATTAATCTTAGATAATATCATTACATAATAAATATTCATTTGAATTAGCAAATATATATTATCAAGAATTATCATCATAAATCCTATAAATCAAAATATAGCTTTTTAAAATAGGTTTAAAAAAATTCCATCTTTATAAAACCAAACAAGGTATTTACTTAAGATAAAAAAATCTTTGTTATTACTAATAAAATATTATCAAATCAAATTGGTACTAAAACCTTATTAAATCAAATTTATATTCAGAAATCCAAATTAATTTCATATATTAAAATGTTGAAAATCTTAGATCGTTACACTAGGGTTCAATGAATCTTGCTCAGAAAGGTGTCCAGATACAAAACGAAGTATTTCGCCCAGATTTGTCAGGGGTCAGTCGACCCCCCTTTGAGTGGGCTGACCTATGGGTCGGCCCACTTTGGGTAGGTCGACCGCCCTTTGAGTGGGTAGACCCACCTGGGCGGGAAATCTGCCGCCTTCCAAAATTTCTAATTTTGAATCGAATTTCGAATTTCTGGACCCATTTTTGAATTTCTGAACCTATTATATGTATATATATTCTTCTTGTGCATATACAAACTTCAAACCTTAATAACTTCTTCATACGGTGTCCAATTTACGCAAACTAGTTGTCTATTTTGACTAGAATTTCGAGACAAATGCAATGGCGAAGTCCGTTTTACTTAATTTTGAATATTGAATTAAATTTTCCTTAATTCATTGTTAACAGTGTATTTCACGCTAATTATTCTTTAATTCATCATCTTTAGTGTCATTAAAATTCCGAGGTGTTACATTCTCCCTTACTCAAAGGATTTCATCCCCGAAATCTCTAAGTTAAGAAAAACGTATATCCTAACATCCAACAGTCATACATCCATCTAGCAATCATAGGCATCCATTGTCCTTAAGGAATTTCTAATGCTTTTATGAACATACGCAATAGTGTGCGTATATGTCTGTAAACTAATGCGAAAGATCAGGCGGTCTACTGATTCAGTTGACCTCCTTAATGCAAAGTATGTTTGTGCCATGCAACCAAAATGTATGCAAATCATCCTAATCCATGTAAGTTCTATATGTGTGCATAATCATCCATCCAAATGCAACATCAATGTAACGTTAATCCATAAAAATTTAAATGTACACATGTTAATATGCAATATGTAAGTGATTGAGCCGATCTAGTGCCTATTGTGTGTGTGTATATGAATCCACGAGCAATCTCTAGCAACCACTTGCACCCATCAAATATAACATGTCTCAAACACATGTTTACATTCATTAGTTTTCTGCCTAAAGACTCGATTGATAGGAAATAATCAAACGACAGATACAAGTATTAATTCATAGCTTGGGAAAAGAAGTTAAGAATATATTCTTAAAAAAAGAATATGCAGTGTGAATCTAGTCTTCAACCTCCCAAGTAGCGTTCTTGCGGCCTTTCCCCCATTGCACTCTTACTAGCTTCGCTTCTTTATTGCACAATTTCTTAACCTCCGATCCAAGTATGTAAGTCGGAACTCGTCCAATCATTGCTTCCTTCTCTACTTTCACTTCTTTTCGCAAGTTTGGCTTCATCACCTCGAACTCTATACATTTTTTCGCCTCTTGAATGAATAGTCATCTTAGAATGACGGGCTTCCTCAAGGACTGTCTTCAATAGGTTTCCCATCCCGATATGACTTACCTATCAAACCACTTCTCAAGTAGCTCCCCTACTTGCTTATCAAGTTCCCTCTTTTCTTTTAGGAGTCACATGTCGCAAATCATCGATAGATATATCAAGAGGTTCTAGGAGACTAAGCAGGACAGACCCCTTTGGGGTCATAAGAAATCTCGAGAGTCTTTCTATGGCAAGTCGGGAGTCCAATGACTCTCCTCTCACAATCTAGAATGTCTCCATATATGTAGTTAACCAATCCATCCCTAGAATCAAATCGTATCATATGAAATCAAGAACATATGTGTTGTAATCAAACTTGACGCCTAACACAGAGATTCTCAATCCCCAACAAATCCACGATAAATGAGTCGTACCTCTAATGGGTTTGAGACACTAACGGGATCCAAAACCATACTAGTATTTAGGTGCAGAGACACAACTAAAGGATCAGATATAAAAGAATGCGAAGCGCCAGGAAAAGAATCCTAATAGGATGATCAGAAATAGAAATCAATCCATCGATGGAAACTTTCCAACCCTTATCCTGCCCACCAGTTATGAGAACATTAGCTTGCCCCCTAGAAGTTCCTGCCCTCTGGCCTTATCTTTGTCTCTTGGGGCACTCCTTAATGAGGTGTCCTGCCTTACCAAAGTGGTAACAAACGCCTTTCCTCTTTCTACAATACTTTTCCAGATGACCCACCGTTCCAAAGTAATAGTATTTCCTCTTTTCTTCTTTTATCTATATTCCCTTCTTAAGCCACCATTTTCTTTCATCTTTGGGTTGTGCTCCTTATCCCCAATTCCCTTATAGTCCTTTTTACCATCCTTGTGCAACATGCTAACAAGTCTCTTGAAAGCGGCCTTCATCGCAGGAAATCCTTTCGAGGCTTGAGAGAAAATATGATGCAGGTAAAACCAATACGGCTAAACATGAAGGTTGATCACTTCTTTGCCATTCAACATGTACCGTAGTTTTAACATGCCTACTGAACCATGCCGAAATAGGGATACCCTTTCGAGAGGAAATGGTTCCCCGATCAAAAAGGAAAAGAAATCAAGTAGAGAATCGAGAAGATATTTATGGCTTTGGGAAATATGCTTTTCAAAAATAGACTTTTTATTTTAAAATACTTTGTTTTTGATACCTTTTTGAAAACCATTTTCAAAATACTTTATCCAATCTTATAACCATATGCTCTAATACCAAATGTGATACCCCACGTCGGTTATTGTCACTTATTAAGGGAATGCATTAAGTTTCGTGAAGTGTTATAGGTAAATAAGAACATAATAGCACAAGACAGACATGTTAAATAGCAACGGAATTAAAAACTTTATTTAAATCAAAACATCATGGTCCCAAATACGGAGTTTATATCATAAGTAACTAATTACATTAGTAATATGTCTTGCCAAAATATCAGAGTACAAAAGCAAAAGATCGTATTTCCCTGTAAAGCCATAAGAGAGTTGACCAGAAGTCAAAGCGATACATCTATATCCAAAAATCCAAGCTACAATGAAAAAAATCCAAATCAACTCTAACTAGGGAGGAGGAAGGAAGATAGAGAAGAGGAAACAAAAAGGGTCAGACATAAAGTCTGGCGAGTCTAGTTACTTTTAAATATAAATAAATAAAAGTATCATGGCAGGTATATATAAAACTGGAAGAACAAGATAACAATAACAGGTGTGAACTGAGCAAGATAAGATGAACATGATATATTGTGCTTCTTAAATACAATTCTCTGCACCGTGCAGATACTAGTATATCAGAAGTAGAATGATCCCTACTAATACTATTCCATTACATTTTCTTGATTATTAGGTTACTTGGGTTAATCGCACTCAAGACTTATACGCGCATCGTACCCCTTTACTTTCCCATGGATTCGCCTAATGCAATATATGTAGCTATTTATCAATATTGAGATACACCCCATGGTACCCTACTCGCACGGTCTCCACCGTAATGAACGCAGCCCCTCATCCTATGTCGGAGTGACATACGCATCTCTATATAAAATGTTACGTTCCACATATATCTATCATTACTATGCTATGTAAGCATATGGACTACCACCATCGATCGAATCAACTTCCTTATTGGAACAATGCCATCTAGTCTACGATATACCACCCAGAGCAGATATGCACGTATCTAGACTGTCCCATGTATGTACTATAATTGTAGCTCGATGCCTCAATTGCACGTCCTCTAATGTGCGCCGAGTTCCGCGGCAGGGAAATATAAGAAACACGGAAATCGGTCATGATATTTTCCATATCTGTACAGGCCACCTTTAAGTGCCTTCAAATACAGATATTCCTCGGGTCTGTTTTCCATGGTGGATATGGCCCCACCTCGGCCCCTCCCTCAACCAGTAAAGACTACAAGAGCTAAGCGATCGCCCCAAATACAACCAATCTAAACATCCATGTAGCATCTACCCTCAACCCCATACCTCGATAGTGAGAGGTGAAAGGATATCTTGGGTTTAGCTCTAATCTTTTTGCATCCCGCTGGCTGTCGATGACGGATATATGACAATCTACTATCTTTGTTGGTCGTGACCCTCTCTACCTCCTCGTAAGTCAACCTTCGAATCACCCTGGTGTCACCTTGTCACATCATTCTGACTGCATAGCTACATCTGCAGTCAAGACCCACACACCTAGTAAGTTACGCGTGGACCCAACCTCTGCGAGTATAGCCTAAGACATCTATCACCGCACATAGGACTATTAGGAGCACCTTACGTACTTCAGGAAGTCGCACGCTACCCCTTCCAGTCCTTTGGAGCCATCATAAAAATCAGATGAATGTATGCTCCCCTCGTGTCTTATAACACCTCGATGATCTACCCTGTTGGGTTATTCACGCTCAAACGTACAGACAGGTCCAAGAGCTTTTCATTAATAGGTGGTTAGACCCTATGTCTAAACATTCTTTTACGTGCTTGCCTTACCTCACCAGGTTCCCATTTACTTGGTTATTCCCGTTCATATTGAATTCTTATTCAAATTACCAAGTTTCTCTTGCTTATTATTTTCAGTCATATAACTTAATCCATTTAAGTTTATTAATAAGCCCATAACATGTTATTTTCTAGATTGTGGCCCAAGGTCTGCAATCCTCGGTCTATTTTATATACTTGCTTGGTTACATCATTACAACAACATGTCCTCCTTAGTATATCTCAATTCACATGCTTCCTAATTAACATGTCACTTAACATTTATGATTAATTATAACTTATTTATTTTACAAGTTTTCCTAATTCTTTCTCATTTAATAATAAATTCAATTTACACCGCACTACAACTTATCGTTGCTTACATAGTAGATTATTATGCATATCTAATTCTATCATTTCTACAAGTTATGCTTACCCTACAAGGGTGTCCTTAATTACATAACTTTATTAAATTTTCCACCGTTTATGTATACCAGTAGGTATCTTTAGTTACATAACCTTATTGGGTTAAGTTTATGGGCCTAAATGTAAATATTACCTGCCCTCTCTATTTTACTTAACACACCCACTACTCATCCACTTTTACTTAACCCTAACTTAAGTTCATAATCATACAATCCTTACGGATTAAATTAGGTTAAGTAGTCCAATTCATTACCATGTCCAATTATGGTTATAATGGGATAGACCTCCCACATTGGGCCTACAACGTGTGGATGCTAGATATGCTGGTCGGGTCCGGGCAGTCTTTTTCCATTGTTGGGTCTAACCTCGTTCTTAGCCCGATTCGTATTTGTACACTAAGACCTCTCACATTAGGCTCAACATTACGGGCTGTTGGATATGTCGGTCGGGCCTCGGCCGACTTCCACCACTAATGCAACCTAACCTTGTGTCATAAGTGCAATTACCAAACCTAATTGTAATTACTAGACATTCCATTTTAATCCAAATCTACCTATGTCATTATAGGTGATTATTTCTCTTTTTCCCCATATTTAATTATATGCCCAATTCACTATTCAAATCATAGACTTTTACACCCCTTTTCAATTCACCTTTTAATTATGCACCGTATGCTCTTTTTCCCAAGTTATACTTCAGGGCATACATACATATATATATATGTATGTATGTATGTATGTATGTGCATATGTATGTTATGTACAAACCCAACCCTACATATTTTCCAATTTACATCCCTAATCCATATTCGCCCATTTCAATACAAGTTATACCCGAATCCATATTCGCATATTTTCCAATGTATGCCTAAAATTCATATTCACAAACATCCCAGTTTGTGTCCCAAATTAGTACTTACACATGTCCCAATTTATGCTCAAATTATATTTTCCAACGTATGCCTAAATTCATATTATCCAACAAGACATATGCCCCCAACCCATATTCGTATATTTCCAAATTTATCCCTAAATTTAGATCCATGTTTTCCAATATCAATTATGCCCTAAATTATGACTTTCCCCATTATTCCCAATTTCGCATATTGGATTTTTCAGCGTTAGGCCTAGGCTCGAAGGTATCCTGGTTATATAAAAATAAAAAGGGAAAAGAGGGAGAGAAGAGAATCAAGAACAGGCATAATAACAAATCAATAATAAATTGATAGAAATAGGCATAAACCGAATAGGCATATTATGACAAGATTTAACATGACGGCGGTATGAACATATAAAAGCAGATCTGATAGTTATGTCATAATAGAACTGATTAAGCACCGATTCAAGATCCAATTTTTTACATACATATCAAGACTACTATTTAAATATTTAGATCTAAAAATAACATGAACTCACAGTGAATAGTTCTAAGGAAATGGATCCAAATTACTGCGAAGAAAATGTTGAACAAGTTGTTGTAGCTGTCGCTGAATTTGTTGTAGCAATCTTCGAATATGTATAATCTTCTTTGAATTCATTTAGAAGAAGAAATGCCATTTTAATTTTCGTTGCAGCAGAGCATCATCGTCAGCTGTTAGATCCAAAATTGGGTCTAACACCCAAATTGTTCTAATTTGGGGGAGATTAATATCATAAAAAATGCAAGAAAAAGCAGAAAAGACACAAGGTTTATAATGGTTCGGCGTTAATGAGCCTACGTCCACTTTATATCAATGATTATACTTATGATTCGAGTACAACCAATGATTTATCTCTCAACCTCACTTTTACAATATTGATTCACTCAGTAAATTCAAGATAACTCTGAGTAGAAATAATGGAGATATGATAATGGTGGAATCAGAGCTCCGAATTGCCAAAAAGATCCTGAAAAATGCCAAGTTTGGGACTATATATAGTTGATTTCTTCAGGTGGATCGTGGTCATACGTGTCACAAATTCCGATGATCTCGGACAGGTTCGTAGCCTGAGGGAGAAATGGTCAAAATGGCAGTTATGGACCGGTGTCGCAAGATCCTTCATCTTCGGATCTTGGATGACTTGGTCGTGGCCTTCATCTCTCAGCTTCAGGGATCGGATCGTGGTAATGACTCAGGCGTGGATGGATCGGATCACGGTAGGGAGCTGCGATGGGGGGGCGTAGCAGTAATGTCACGATCCGGCAAGGGCTTGGTGACCACGATCAGGGTTTCATGGCTTTTATGAGTAAAACTCCATATGCGTGAATCTTGGTGGCTTGATCCAAAAGATAGCCAACATTTTGCCCCCTCGAAGTATGTTTAATCAAGGATGAAACATGCTTCGAAAGCACTGCGCTATCTTTTCACGAAGCGATGTGAATCAGTGGTCGTATCTGTTTGAAATGTCGAATTGCTTCAGAGAATTACGTCCTTTAACGGGTATAAATATCAAGTTGAATCCTTCGATGATCAGTCCTTCATTTGTTGGCTGATTCGAATCTCGTCTTCTAAACTTCAAAGTGTGTTGCATACAATCAGTAAGGTAAGTCTTTACACCTTTTCAAACATTTTCACGGTTTTCTTCTGGTTTCTATTCTTGAATTCAGGTCATTAACCCTCGTCGCGATTCACACACGTGGCGTCCGTCATGAATCAACGATCGAGCGGGCCTCCCCTTAAGCTGCGATGGACCTTCTGATTTCGATCCAAAAATTCAGGTGGAGCGGGCCGTATCATGAGCCGTTATGGGCTTTTGCTCGTGGCCCATAATCTCCGAGTAAAACAAAAAAAGGGATAAAAAGGGTCTTTGAATTTCTTATATAAGACGATCCCTTCTCTCTCTTTTCCTTCTTCCTTTCTCTTACTTTTGCAGCCGCCGCTCTTCCTACCTTTTACCTTCAAAACCCTAATTTGACTTTCAACCAAAATCGAGATTTCCTTTCAATAATAAAAAGGTAATGGCATTGGGTTCTTCTTATTTTGTTTGATTTCTTTTCCGCGCCTCTTTATCCCTTTTCACCAAGTAGCGATAGTGAATAATGAAGGCGTCAGGTCTAGAAATAGTAATACATGGATTCAGTTTCATGAGTTCATGAATGGAGAGGAGAAACAAGAAAGGAGGAAGAGCAGGCCAGGTTGGATCGTAAGTGAGGTTCGGGTTTGGGTCGCGATAGCAGCGGGATGGAGGAAAGCGAGACGGAGCTGGTGTTTAATGCAACAACGGATCAGATCGCCATATGTTGGGGGAATACTGGCTGATGGAGACATGGAGTGGAACACATCGGGGGAGTGGTCATGGACTGGATCGTTCTGCGATCCATAGCCTACATCACGAGGCGATGCTGCCTTGCTAGCATAACTAGTCAGCGATCGGATACCCACGATCCGATCCCAGTTCCACGCATTGACATTTATGCCACGATCCGATCCCCAAGACTCCAACGAACCATCTTTGTTGACGATCTCAGACACATGTTAACTTAAGCAATGCAATATATGACAAAGGACAATTAGGCTAGACCCTTATAGATGAAATTTCTGGACTGAGCGACTTAACTTGATGGCATACCACAACCAATATCATGTTCATTTAACTAACTTCATGCTTTTCTTATATGAACGCACAAGCACACACTTGCACTTGCACACACGGGGAACGGGTAACTTGTGTTCTAATTTTTACTCGCCAACACAGCTATGTCGGATAAACAAGTGACCGAGACACCGAACGAAAGTACCGAATCAGAGACATCAGTACATCACGGCCCTGATGTGCTTCCCTCAGATTCAGATAAGGAAAAATCCAACCTTGATTACGAGATAGATACCGATATAGAGTCAACGACTTCAGAGTGCACATCCCTTGAAGATGAGGATGATCGAGCTCCTGACGAAATTCCAGGTGTTAAGGAAATAGAGAAGCTCGCCGATTCCCTACCTTCCAAGTTAGACGATATAAAACTTAAGAAGATATGCTTAAGACACGGAATTCCCGGGGACGATGTGAAAACTCCAGAAAGCGAAGATAGACCTCATTCTGCCCTAGAGGGGTACATGACTGTTAGTCGACTCATGTGCTGGGTAGGAGCTATTCATCCCTTCCCTCCACTTGTTGTCGATCTCTTAAGACAACTAGGTTGGAACCCGTGCTACGCACACGGAGTGGATTGGGTTTTGTTGGTTTTGCAATTAGCAAGGAGAGAAAGATTATGGAGTTAGGAGTGATGTAATGGTTTGTAGATAAAAGTTGGAGTTGATTTTGAGTGAGTATTGTGGATAGGTTGATGGGCTTAGCAACTTCTAACTTAACTAAGAAAGTTTTTCAATGCAAACTCAAGTTCATTTTAATCAACTTCGCTTCTATAAGTTTGAGTAACATGGACCTTGAACACAAATATTTCAATGTGCATGGTCTTTATCATAGAAAATATTTTTTCTTTCAAGATAGGGAAAAGTTGATAAAAAAGCACCTTATTGCAAGAAAGAATTGATATTTATTTGTTGTAAAAAAACAAAGGTAAAATTAAAACAACAAATTAAGTAACAGGAAAAAAAGAGCTCCATAGTGGGTTAATACCATCAATCATCAGCAAATACTGTTGGAAAACATATAAAGCAGGTCCCATGTAATCAGAAAACAATAACTAAATATGCCTACTGAAAGATACGTAGTAAACATAGATTTTTATAGCAACTTCTATATATTAAATGATGCATCTCACTGTTATAAACAGAAAGTTATAATCCTTTTGAATAGACAAAATTGGATAATATGCTTATAAGAATGATGAGAAAGTAAATGTAACTGTGAAAGATAATTAGGGCAGGCAAATAATTAAAACCCGAATGTGATAATCTTGCTCCATTTAAACTTAAAGTACAAATAATTAGAACCCCAATTTGGTAATGTTGCATCACTAAAGTACCATCATACTTATTTATATTTCCAAACAAAAGCTTGTCATAAGGGATATTTCAATACACAAATGAAAGTTAGAACCTAACAATACATTTGTAGAAATCTAAAAGGTGAATAATCTATTCTGTATAACAATCCAAAAATGAAAAATAACATGTATATTCTACATGCATATGCCTGCACATGGTGGAAAAGTTTTCTATTTGTATACTGACATGTGTTCTAACTGTTGATAAATTAGATCTTAGGGATTGAGATGTTAAAATGTGATGGTTAAGACATTTCAAGCTTGAGGTGATTCCCATTTATAATCAACAGATCAAGGGCTCATATTTGATTCATTATAATCTCCTAAAACATATGATTTACAATAAAAAAATGGAAATTTTGTTACAATTTTCGAATGTTAATGGTTTATCACATTGTATTAGGTTTTCAAAATGATTGCTAACAGGCCAGATGGACGTTGTACAAAATGCCTCCAGCATAAACATATTAATACATTAATTTAATAGTTAAAGAGAATGTAGAAGTGAAAACCTAGTTACATGACAAAATCCTGCAAGTTTTATTGGTTTGTCTTTGTTGATCCTATAATTATTCATACTTTGAAAGAAGTTTGATTTTTGTGCTCCAACTAAGCTAATAATAACAACGAACTTAACTGGTTAGGCCAGATGGGTTGTACTCAGATGTTGATCATTATCTAATTCACAATAAATTTGTTTGCACACAGATTAAAGAATCACTGATTCTTTAAACCGAAAGCATTGAATTTTCTGCATCAAAACTCCATGTGTGTGTGTGTAGAGCCATAAAGGTAGGTTCAACCGCACTCCAAACAATGCAGCATCCCAAAAGCTCCTCAACAGCAACCAAGTATTTCGCACTCTCTTTCCTTCCACTAACATATTTGTAATGACCCGCATTGGCAGAGGTATTATAATTAATTTATTTAATTATTGAAATGGTGGTTTAGAGAATTTAACGGTCGTGGAATTAAATAAAGGTGAATATTTAATTAAAATAATAAATTGATTAATATATTTAATTCTGAAATAATCAGAATTGGCTAAAATGGCGATATGGTGTGAACTGGATCATGTGGGATATTTAATTTAGCTTGGAACTGAATTTGAATAACGTATATATCATATAAACGACAGTGTAACGAACCAGAAAATCTGAACCAATTTAAAAATTTTAAATTGGGTAAAATAACATATTTTAAATATTTAAAATAAATATTTTAAATAATAGAGATGAAAAGTGAGTTGAATCGACAATTGAAAACGAATATAATTAATTATAATTATAGACAAGGCCTGAAATGGCGCTGTAGTTTCAAAATTTGAATTCAAACTTTGTCGGACTGTACCGGGTGCAAAACAAAACGGATTTTAGTGAAACCAAAAATATTTAAATCTGTTAGTGAATACCTTTCTAATGAATCTGAAAAATCGAATTTTCATAGCGAAAGCAAAAGTTATGGCCGAATGAATTTTCAGAGAGGTCGCTATGGAATTTATATAGCCCGTGAAATTGGCCATTTTGCATACGACCTCAGAATTCGACGAAACTAGTTTTGTTGGGACCGTATCGTCAAAACATAGCTAGATTTATTTTTCTGGAATTTTTCGAATCAGTTTGTGGCCCTGGCAAATTGAAATGTACGTTCAAATAAAATATTGAATGTTTTATATTTTAATTTGAAGGGAAACTGACTGAAACAACCGAATGGGCCTTCGAAACATAGCCCATTGTGTTCGAAATGGGGGTAAAACGCTAGGGACGACAGTCGTTGGGTTTAGATTGGTGGTCGCGTCAGAAAACCCCTTATAAAACCCATCGGCCAATCAAAATTTTTATAAAAATAAAAAAAAGAAAATCCTTTAATTTTCTCTCTCCCCGATATCGATTCACGGCGGAAATAGCACACCTCCTTCTCTCCTCTTTTCTGACCGCTCTGATACCAAATTGAGACGACCCCAAACCCCGTACTGACGGTGGCAAGGGTAATCCGTGGAATATAACACAGAAACAGATAATAGCAGAACAGAAATAAATAAATACACCAGATAATGAACAATAGAATATACTGGATAAAAGTAATCATCAGAGTTACATAGTATACAGGATCTTACTTAGCACAATTACAGTTCAGCTATACATAAATGTCTACAGCGGAAAACAAACAATATATGTACAATAGGAGCTGAACAGCATAAAAAGAGATAAATGATAGAATCCATCTTCAGCTCCAGCTATCCAGAGAAAGCCAGCTAAACCTGAATACAAGGCTGCCCGTGTAGAAAAAGGGGCACCCGAGTTTGAAAGTGAAACAAACTACGAGTCAGTCATGGGACTGGTATGAGAGATCTACTCAACACATATATAATTTGGCCAATCACAGGACCACGCCACTTTCGTGGAACGGGTTTACTCCATTGGATTGCCAGTGCTTTAAAACAAATCATTCTTTTAAACATCGCTATGCTTTTTATAAAAATGAAGCTGTTATAAGACTCAATTCCCATCACACAATGCAACGCAAACCGGAGGATAGAGTTTTTATTGTGTGATGGGAACTGAGTCTTATAACGGCTTCATTTTTATAAAAAGCATAGCGATGTTTAAAAGAATGATTTGTTTTAAAGCACTGGCAATCCAATGTAGTAAACCCGTTCCACGAAAGTGGCGTGGTCCTGTGATTGGCCAAATTATATATGTGTTGAGTAGATCTCTCATACCAGTCCCATGACTGACTCGTAGTTTGTTTCACTTTCAAACTCGGGTGCCCCTTTTTCTACACGGGCAGCCTTGTATTCAGGTTTAGCTGGCTTTCTCTGGATAGCTGGAGCTGAAGATGGATTCTATCATTTATCTCTTTTTATGTTGTTCAGCTCCTATTGTACATATTTTGTTTGTTTTCCGCTGTAGACATTTATGTATAGCTGAACTGTAATTGTGCTAAGTAAGATCCTGTATACTATGTAACTCTGATGATTACTTTTATCCAGTATATTCTATTTTTCATTATCTGGTGTATTTATTTATTTCTATTTTGCTATTATCTGTTTCTGTGTTATATTCCACGAATTACCCTTGCCACCATCAGTACGGGGTTTGGGGTCGTCTCAGACAGTTTGAACATAGAGTTATAATATAATTAAAATCGAGCTCGAAATGGCGCTGCAGTTCGTAATTTGGCGATTTGAACTTCAACTGAATGTACAGGATTCGTTTTAAGTCGGATTTCAGTGAAACAAGAAACGTGTGGAGCTGGTGGAGTATATCTTTCTAGTGGAAGAGAAAAATCAGGATTTCATCGTATAGATTTTGATTTACGTCCAAATCAAATTTTAGAAAAGTCACTGTGGAATTCCGTTATAATTTATAAAGGAATTATTTATATTTTTAAAAGGGATTTCAATATAAATCGAATATCGGGTTGACACAGATTTGAAATATCGCGTTATAAATCCCAGTGGAGCTGTATGATATTATGTTGTGAATATAGACGATAATATTTATTTTTAAATATTTAATTTAATTATATTTAAATATATTTATATATTTAAATGGGTCATCCGGAGCTTTAAAAATAAGCTGTGTGAGCATAAGGAGTCGGAATTCGACGAAACCAGTTTCGTTGGGACCGTAATGTCAAACTCTAGCTACCTATCCAGTTTGGTGATTTTTGGGTATCATATGTGATAACAGGAATTTTTAGAAGACAAATTCAATCAATGAATGACTAAAATAAATATCTAGACAAATATCTAACCAAAAATATCTAAGAATAAACCCTTATAAATACCCCACTAACATCCCTTATGACCTAATCCTCATTCGCAGTAAACATTTCAAGCCGCCACTTCCTTTACAGTAAAAAAAAAATCAAAAGAAAATAGAAATAAATTCTCTAAATTTATGGAACAAGTTTATTTGAGATCCTGGAAGGCTCCTCTTCATTCCTACACCCTTCTCAACTAGTTTGACGTCAGTTTCCTGATGCTCGAAATATACAGAGTGCCTAGGGCTAGGATTTGTAGGACTTTGAAGCAGTTATTCGAGTATTCGTGTGTGGATTTGGAATTAGAAGATCGAATGGAGTCTGCGTTCAAAAATCTGGTTGATTCGGTGATGGATGAGGTCGCACCTGGCAGCCCGTCGTCGAAGTCGCGGCCTCCGAGAGTGGTTCGAGCTCGTTGAGATGGTGAGGGATGAAGAGAGGGATCGATGAGGGGTCCGATGGTATTTACTGTTTTGGATTCGGTGGTGAAACGAAGGAGAAAAGGGAGATCAAAATCATGGAAAATGGGTGGAATCGGTTCCTGGATCTCACGGTGAAATTGGGAGAGAAAGAGGGCGGACCTGGTAAAAGGAATTCGGGTTTGGGCTTTAGCAAGGGTATGGGCCGGTGGTAAAAATGTGAGGTCCATTTAAATTATATATTTAAGTTAGTTTTAATTTAAATAAATGTATAACTTGTAAACTAAATATCTTTGCCGTACGATATCAGAATCACAAACCGTAAGTTGCGTTGGGATCGTATGGACGGACACTACCCAATGAAGCTGACTTGAAGTGGAGTGGGGTTCGTTTGAATTTATGGCGAAATAAACTGTTTGATTCAAATCAAACAATAGTTTATCGTTTTTTAACGATGAACTGCCAAAGTGAGTAAATCTCACTAACTATGAACAGTTATAATTTCATGTTGTATTTTTAGAACTGTTAAATATTGGCTGATTGACTGTGTGTTGACTGTTTGATTGAACTGCTAGTCAGTTAGTTGAATTTCTATATTGATTCTGTTTAACAGAATATATCATATGGAACTGAAAGTGACGTTATCTGTATTGTTTAACATCTGTGATGCAGGGAAACAGGTTGGAGGAATCCGATTGGATTCCTCAACAGTTATTTTATTGTTTTTCATATATTGTGATATATAATGTGATATATAATCTGTTGTCGATTATATGTGTTTGGACGATACTGATCATCGTGATTTGATATGTTGAATACCATAACATACTGAAATGTTGATAAGGGAATATTTTCAAAGTGATATTTGAAAATAAAATATTTATAAATGGAATATTTGTAAATAAAAAATACTTATAAATTGGAATATTTATAAATAGGAGATATTTAGAAAATGAATAAACGTTATAAAAAGGAAACTGTTATAAGAAGGAATCATTTTAAAGTGGAGAACCGTTACTAAAAGTAAATCTTTAAAAATGAATAAACGTTGTTAAAAAGGAAATCTTTATAAAGCGAATAAAGGAGTTAAAACAAATTTAGTTATTCGAAAGGAGTTAAATCGAATATGGTATTCGAAAGGAGTTAAATCGAATATGGTATTCGAAAGGAGTTAAATCGAATTTAGTTATTCGAAAGGAGTTAAATCGAATATGGTATTCGAAAGGAGTTAAATCGAATATGGTATTCGAAAGTTAGTAAATCGAATTAGTTATTCGAAAGGGGTTAGTCGAGTCGAGTTAGTTGAATGGAGTTAATCGATTAGAGTTAAAATAAAGGAGTTGATCGAATATAGTTTATTTGAATATAATCAATTGAGTTAATCGAACATTAGTTATTCAAATAAGAGTTAAATAGAGTTATCGAATATTAGTGATTCGAAATAGATTTAAATAGAGTTATCGAATATTAGTGATTCGAAATCGAGTTAAAGGAGTTAATCGAATTTGGTTTATTCGAATAGGGTTAAAGGAGTTATCGACTAGAGTTAAATCAAATAGAGTTAATCCAATAGCGTTAGTCCAATAGAATAAGAGTTAAATAGAGTTATCGAATATACCTTATTCGAAGGAAAGAATTATCGAATAGAGATGATTCGAAAGAGAGTTACGTAAGGAAGTTTGTTAAAGAAATTTAAAGTGAACTTTACCTATTTCAAGGTTAGAAATGTTGTTCAGTTAAGGTCTGAGAGGTAATTATACCCCAACTTGATTGGCTTCGTTTTTAACTAAGGAATGGTTAAGGTTCGGCAGTAAATGATGGTTAAGTGAATAAGTATGATGGTTTGAGTTGGCATAGCGATGTTTTATCTAAACATCTGCTAAATCCAAACGTAGGAGTTTCGGAAATGTTTCCAAACAAGAACCAGAAATGTTTTCTAACATAGAAAACAAGAAATGGAAATGTTTTCCAGTGTTAATAAGATATATTTTCTAGATTTAGAAAATAGCAAATGTTGAATATAGGGAAACAGGAGATGAAAAATGAACTAAGTAGATATATATATATATATGATTGATGATTGATTGATAGAATTTCCATCTGGAAATAATATCGTTGTTTGCACACGTGTTTTTCTTCGATAGTTAAATCACAGACTATTGAAGTTCTGACCATTTTAACGTTGTTAATATGGAGAGACCGGTTGGATTATTATCCAAAGAACCACTCTGTATTGGCAAAAGCGTTGCGAATCATATATGCCAAAGATAATTGAAGACGGAGTAAAGTGCAAGGGCTATTGTATAAGTCTTAGATAACAGTGCCTAAGATGGATGTACTGAATAGTGCCTTCGGTTCATCCTGTTCCTGGATGACTTGTATGGATGAATGTCTGATAGAGTATTTCCAGAAAGGTCACGTACATTGATTTCTTCAACCGTACCAAGAGTGGAAGCGGAGAAGGAAACTTCTTTTAGCTGACACGTAATGTATGATTGTGGACGTCAATCGGTGATTTGATGGATTTGACGATGTGACATTCGAAGTGAATCTAGTGTAATGATGAAGCGTAACCTCAAGCCTCATCAACCGGTAAATGACAGAAATCGGGCAGGTAGCATGGCTAAGTCGGTCGCTCCGAAGTAGGGTGTATAATCACCTGATCTAGAGTTTCATTTACTTCTAAAAATCTATTGCTGATGCTGTCCCATTCGGGAAACGGTTACTGATCCCAACCGTTGGTGATATACATTCGATACACTCAAGCGAAATGAGTGGTCGGTCATGTATTGCCGGGTTGCAAGATGTTCTTGTTGAACCCAGTGTATTCCTTTCTAGAGGTACACTAGAGAAAAGTGGTTCCATACCTTGTCATAGTTGGAAATCCATTACCCAATATGTACTTGCGGTTTTGATTGTATACTATATATGTAGAACGTGAGATGAAAGCGTTTCTTCTAGATGATTATTTTATTGTGGTTGATAGACATTATTATAATATCAAAAAGTTTTTGATATAAAGATATTTTGGATTCTCATAAGGGAAAAAACCCGTTCCGTTATACGGCGTGGTCTTATGAGATATCGTTTAATGGTTTAAACTGTTTTACTCATACCAGTCCCATGACTGACCCGGAGTTTATTTTGTTTTGTTTTCCCTAAACTCTTGGGTGCCTAAATTTGTACTGGCAGTCAAGTAGTCAGATTTACAGATATACTGGAAGAGCTTGGAGCAGGAGGCTTCAGGATTATATAGCTATAGTTATTTCCGCTGTGTTGCAAGTGTTGTACTCTGATAATGTTATTGTATACATATAATGATTTTATTTCAAGGGTATATTATCTATTATATGTTGTTCGTTCCGCTGTGAGATTCGTGTTACTCTGATGTTGTGCTCTTCTTCTTCTTATATTCTAAGTTTCTATCTTATCTTTCCTCACCCTCTGTTTTCTTTCTATTAATTTCCTGATTTTCAGTTTAATTTAGGGCTGGACATGTGTTTTTGGTCAGCTCAAATTGGACCAGGTTTTCGGGTTATTACAGTTGGTATCAGAGCTTAAGTTAAGTGAATTACCTAGGCTCTGTGGCGTAACTCAGTAGAGATGGGGTTAGTAATACCCAAGATTGAGTTTGAGTGTATATATACGAGTGAACGTATTTGCAATATGATATAAAGTGGTTTTATATTGTGGAGATTTATTGGTTGATTAGTTTATGAGTTCTGGTCGATCAGTTTGATCCACTGTATTGGTAGGAGTTTATAAACACTCGAATACGATGGGTCGTCATGATATATTTTGAAAAGAGGGTAAATTAAAATAAGTTTACCCAAGGTATATCTTGATATAGAGAAGATATATATATCAAAATTATAATATATTGGATATATTGGTTGTTATTATAATCGAGTAAGATTATAGATGAAATGGTTGTGTAAATAACCAATCAGAATTCATATAAGTGAAATACGTGAAATCAGATGAGTTAAGTATGAAATTTAAACCAGAAATTGAATTAAAACTCTGGAGAACTGGATAAGTGTTTGTAAATGGATTTGGATTAAAAATAAGGAAAATTTAAGATCCTGGGAGATTTTAAATTGTTTTACAAGCAGTGTGAATTATATTTTTGAAATGAATTTCAAAGTGGAAATGTATAGAAATGGTTTTATAGTATTGAACTCACTTCGATCGCTGGAAAATAGATTCCGATGATGACAGCTGCATCATCAGTATTCATTTTCGAGTTGTAAGTGAGGAATTACTACCAGAGATACTGTTTTGAATTTGTTTTGGGAAAGACAAGTTGTGTTGAATTTCGAAATAGGATTTATAATGTATAGAATTGAATTTGAAATTTGAATATAGAAGTTTCAAATAGAATTGAAATGAAATAAAGAGAATTCAAATAGATTTGAATATAGAATTCAAATAGAGTTGAAATGGAATTTGAATATAGAATTCAAATAGAGTTGAAATGGAATTTGAATATAGAATTCAAATAGTTTGAAATGAAATTTGAATATAGAATACAAATAGATTGAAGTAGAATTTCAAAATAGAATTTGAAATCGGAATTTGAATATGAAATTCAATGGAATTAGAATAGAAATTGATTATAGAAATTCAAAGGGAGTTTGAATATATTAAATTCAATGGAATTGAAATAGAAATTGAATATAGAAATTCAAAGGGAGTTTGAATATATGAAATTCAATGGAATTGAAATAGAGTTTGAATATAGAAATTCAAATGGAATTTGAATATAGAATTCAAATGGAATTCAAATATAGGATTTGAATATATGGAATTTGAATATAGAATTCAAATGGAATTTATAATATAGAATTTGATATATAGAATTTGATATATATAGAATTTGAATATAGAAATTCAAATGGGATTTATAGTATAGAAATTTGAATAGAAATTGAATAGAATTAACTAAGACGAAGAGGAATTAGTTAATTGAGTTTTGAATTTGAAATTGAACTTTGAAAGGTGAATTGGATTAGTAAATGGATATTCGAAATCGAATATAGAACTTAAATTTGAAATTTGGATTCAAATTCGTTAATAAGCAAGTTAAAATATATTTGAATATGTCATGTTCAAATATAAAAGTAAAATAGACTAAAGAGTTAATTAACAAATTAATTAACGAATTGAGTTAAAACGATCAGGTATAGTTAAAATAGAAGGGGCAGGTATAAATATACATGAGATAGGTATGGATAAGGTATGAAGGTATATAAAGAGAATGCTCGACAAAGAGGTATGTATTTAATGCATATATGAGATTTTATGCGCCGTATCGGCTAGCCGCTTGGTTTTTTCTTTTTCTTTTGGATTGGTGAGGGCCATGGGAGGCTATTTGAATTATCCCGATGCTCCAGGTACAAAGGAGGTTATGGCGAATTTTTCCAGGAATTTAAGGAGTTAGAATATTTTTAAGTTAATTGGATAGTTAGAAATCAACGTATCAATATATATATATAGAAGTCGATAAGGAAACGAACTTAGAAATAAAATAGTAAAATCATAAAGGAAGACTAAGAATAAAATCTAGTAAGAATAGAAAGAGGAAGCGTATACGTGTTTAAAAGTGAATAAGTAGTTGTATGGTATGGATTATTCGAGTAAGTAGTCATATCTGTTTTGATGTTATAATTGTTATTCAGTCAAGGTCTGAGAGGTAGTTATACCCCAACTTGATTGATTTCATTATTAACAAATAAATAGTAAGATTTCAGGCTCGAAGATCAATGTTGAATACGAGTTAGTTGAATATAGTATTTGGGTTTTCGTAACGATGTTTTACACAACATCCGTTTTAACCCAAATAAGTGTAAACTTGGAAATAGAATAATAAATATTTCCTAAGTATAGAAATAAACGAGATCGGAAAAGAAATAAGTAATTGGTGTATTTTCCAATTATAAATAGCCTATATTTTCTAAAGTTTAGAAAATAGAGGAAGGCGATATTCGGAAATGTTTTCCAAATAACATAAAAGGCCAATATGGTCAATGAAAATATTTGTTCAAAAAATATTGATAAAGAAATAGAGAAGTGATTTAACTAATGGAATAATAATTAAGGGCTCAGTGACATGTTCAAAAGGGAAATTTGATTTTTGAAAAGAGTAAACTGTTTAAAAACTCCCAGGGAAAGACTGTTTGAATTAAAAACAAATTTAACAGAAATTTGTGAAAGCAAAATTGAATTAAAGTAAAGCCAGTAAAGTGGTAACTGAGATTGAATTAGAATGATATCAAGACAAATTGGATTGTGAGATTCAAATTTGAAGTGTAATGTGATAATCAAGTTAAGAGTTGGGAATCGAGAAGAAACTCGAGTTGAAATGATATTTGGCTCGGATATAAGCGAATGGTTGTGTTGTGGATAAAAGAAGATTGGAATTTGATTGGGATAACATTGGTATATGCTGAGTTGATAGCATATGGAAGTGATAGAGTTGATATGCCGACAAAAGGTACAAGTTTATATTTCATATTGGATATGAGTTTTATGAGCCGATTCGGCAAGCCGCTTGGCTGTTTGATTTTCCTTTGGGATGGAGATGGCCCAGAGAGGCGAGTTGGAGTTTGACCGATTGACTAGTACAAAGGAGGTGCTGGCGAAATTTTTCGAAAAGTCAAGGCGTTAGAAAATCTTCAGGATTTTTGAAAATTTTCGTTGATAAGAATTAATTAATAATTTAATTGAAATTAAATTGGTTCAGTTGAAACTAAAGATTTAGAAGTGAACAAATATGTTCTAACCATTCGATAGGGTCGTCCTCTACCTTTTAGCAATTTCGAGGACGAAATTATGTTAAGTGGGAAAGATTGTAATGACCCGCATTGGCAGAGGTATTATAATTAATTTATTTAATTATTGAAATGGTGGTTTAGAGAATTTAATGGTCGTGGAATTAAATAATGGTGAATATTTAATTAAAATAATAAATTGAATAATATATTTAATTCTGAAATAATTAGAATTGGCTGAAATGGCGATATGGTGTGAACTGGATCATCTGGGATATTTAATTCAGCTTGGAACTGAATTTGAATAACGTATATATTATATAAACGATAGTTTGAACGTAGAGTTATAATATAATTAAAATCGAGCTCGAAATGGCGCTGCAGTTCGTAATTTGGCGATTTGAACTTCAACTGAATGTACAGGATTCATTTTAAGCCGGATTTCAGTGAAACAAGAAACGTGTGGAGCTGGTGGAGTATATCTTTCTAGTGGAAGAGAAAAATCAGGATTTCGTCGTATAGATTTTGATTTACGTCCAAATCAAATTTTAGAAAAGTCGCTGTGGAATTCCGTTATAATTTATAAAGGAATTATTTATATTTTTAAAAGGGATTTCAATATAAATCGAATATCGGGTTGACCCAGATTTGAAATATCGAGTTAAAAATCCCAGTGGAGCTGTATGATATTCTGTTGTGAATATAGACGATAATATTTATTTTTAAATATTTAATTTAATTATATTTAAATATATTTATATATTTAAATGGGTCATCCAGAGCTTTAAAAATAAGCTGTGTGAGCATACGGAGTCGAAATTCGACGAAACCAGTTTCGTTGGGACCGTAATGTCAAACTCTAGCCACCTATCCAGTTTGGTGATATTTGGGTATCATATGTGATAACAGGAATTTTTAGAAGACAAATTCAATCAATGAATGACTAAAATAAATATCTAGACAAATATCTAACCAAAAATATCTAAGAATAAACCCTTATAAATACCCCACTAACATCCCTTATGACCTAATCCTCATTCGCAGTAAACATTTCAAGCCGCCACTTCCTTTACAGTAAAAAAAATCAAAAGAAAATAGAAATAAATTCTCTAAATTTATGGAACAAGTTTATTTGAGATCCTGGAAGGCTCCTCTTCATTCCTACACCCTTCTCAACTAGTTCGACGTCAGTTTCCTGATGCTCGAAATATACAGAGTGCCTAGGGCTAGGATTTGTAGGACTTTGAAGCAGTTATTCGAGTATTCGTGTGTGGATTTGGAATTAGAAGATCGAATGGAGTCTGCGTTCAAAAATCTGGTTGATTCGGTGATGGATGAGGTCGCACCTGGCAGCCCGTCGTCGAAGTCGCGGCCTCCGAGAGTGGTTCGAGCTCGTTGAGATGGTGAGGGATGGAGAGAGGGATCGATGAGGGGTCCGATGGTATTTACTGTTTTGGATTCGGTGGTGAAACGAAGGAGAAAAGGGAGATCAAAATCATGGAAAATGGGTGGAATCGGTTCCTGGATCTCACGGTGAAATTGGGAGAGAAAGAGGGCGGACCTGGTAAAAGGAATTCGGGTTTGGGCTTTAGCAAGGGTATGGGCCGGTGGTAAAAATGTGAGGTCCATTTAAATTATATATTTAAGTTAGTTTTAATTTAAATAAATGTATAACTTGTAAACTAAATATCTTTGCCGTACGATATCAGAATCACAAACCGTAAGTCGCGTTGGGATCGTATGGACGGACACTACCCAATGAAGCTGACTGGAAGTGGAGTGGAGCTCGTTTGAATTTATGGTGAAATAAACGGTTTGATTCAAATCAAACAACAGTTTATTGTTCTTTAACGATGAACTGCCAAAGTGAATAAATCTCACTAACTCTGAACAGTTATAATTTCATGTTGTATTTTTAGAACTGTTAAATATTGGATGATTGACTGTGTGTTGACTGTTTGATTGAACTGCTAGTCAGTTAGTTGAATTTCTATACTGATTCTGTTTAACAGAATATATCATATGGAACTGAAAGTGATGTTATCTATATTGTTTAACATATGTGATGCAGGGAAACAGGTTGGAGGAATCCGACTGGATTCCTCAACAGTTATTTTATTGTTTTTCATATATTGTGATATATAATGTGATATATAATCTGTTGTCGATTATATATGTTTGGACGATACTGATCATCGTGATTTGATATGTTGAATACCATAACATACTGAAATGTTGATAAGGGAATATTTTCAAAGTGATATTTGAAAATAAAATATTTATAAATGGAATATTTGTAAATAAAAAATACTTATAAATTGGAATATTTATAAATAGGAGATATTTGGAAAATGAATAAACGTTATAAAAAGGAAACTGTTATAAGAAGGAATCATTTTAAAGTGGAGAACCGTTACTAAAAGTAAATCTTTAAAAATGAATAAACGTTGTTAAAAAGGAAATCTTTATAAAGCGAATAAAGGAGTTAAAACAAATTTAGTTATTCGAAAGGAGTTAAATCGAATATGGTATTCGAAAGGAGTTAAATCGAATATGGTATTCGAAAGGAGTTAAATCGAATTTAGTTATTCGAAAGGAGTTAAATCGAATATGGTATTCGAAAGGAGTTAAATCGAATATGGTATTCGAAAGTTAGTAAATCGAATTAGTTATTCGAAAGGGGTTAGTCGAGTCGAGTTAGTTGAATGGAGTTAATCGATTAGAGTTAAAATAAAGGAGTTGATCGAATATAGTTTATTTGAATATAATCAATTGAGTTAATCGAACATTAGTTATTCAAATAAGAGTTAAATAGAGTTATCGAATATTAGTGATTTGAAATAGAGTTAAATAGAGTTATCGAATATTAGTGATTCGAAATCGAGTTAAAGGAGTTAATCGAATTTGGTTTATTCGAATAGGGTTAAAGGAGTTATCGACTAGAGTTAAATCAAATAGAGTTAATCCAATAGCGTTAGTCCAATAGAATAAGAGTTAAATAGAGTTATCGAATATACCTTATTCGAAGGAAAGAATTATCGAATAGAGATGATTCGAAAGAGAGTTACGTAAGGAAGTTTGTTAAAGAAATTTAAAGTGAACTTTACCTATTTCAAGGTTAGAAATGTTGTTCAGTTAAGGTCTGAGAGGTTATTATACCCCAACTTGATTGGCTTCGTTTTTAACTAAGGAATGGTTAAGGTTCGGCAGTAAAGGATGGTTAAGTGAATAAGTATGATGGTTTGAGTTGGCATAGCGATGTTTTATCTAAACATCTGCTAAATCCAAACGTAGGAGTTTTGGAAATGTTTCCAAACAAGAACCAGAAATGTTTTCTAACATAGAAAACAAGAAATGGAAATGTTTTCCAGTGTTAATAAGATATATTTTCTAAATTTAGAAAATAGCAAATGTTGAATATAGGGAAATAGGAGATGAAAAATGAACTAAGTAGATATATATATATATATATGATTGATGATTGATTGATAGAATTTCCATCTGGAAATAATATCGTTGTTTGCACACGTGTTTTTCTTCGATAGTTAAATCACAGACTATCGAAGTTTTGACCATTTAACGTTGTTAATATGGAGAGACAGGTTGGATTATTATCCAAAGAACCACTCTGTATTGGCATAAGCGTTGCGAATCATATATGCCAAAGATAATTGAAGACGGAGTAAAGTGCAAGGGCTATTGTATAAGTCTTAGATAACAGTGCCTAAGATGGATGTACTGAGTAGTGCCTTCGGTTCATCCTGTTCCTGGATGACTTGTATGGATGAATGTCTGACAAAGTATTTCCAGAAAGGTCACGTACATTGATTTCTTCAACCATACCAAGAGTGGAATCGGAGAAGGAAACTTCTTTTAGCTGACACGTAATGTATGGTTGTAAAAGTCAATCATTGATTTGATGGATTTGACGATGTGACATTCGAAGTGAATTTGGTGTGATGATGAAGCGTAACCTCAAGCCTCATCAACCGGTAAATGACAGAAATCGGGCAGGCAGCATGGCTAAGTCGGTCGCTCCGAAGTAGGGTGTATAATCACCTGATCTAGAGTTTCATTTACTTCTAAAAATCTATTATTGATGCTGTCCCATTCGGGAAACGGTTGCTGATCCCAACCGTTGGTGATATACATTTGATACACTCAAGCGAAATGAGTGGTCGGTCATGTGTGGCCGGGTTGCAAGATGTTCTTGTTGAACCCAGTGTATTCCTTTCTAGAGGTACACTAGCGAAAGGTGGTTCCATACCTTGTCATAGTTGGAAATCCATTTCCCAATACGTGCTTGCGGTTTTGACTGTATACTATATATGTAGAACGTGAGATGAAAGCGTTTCTGCTAGATGATTATTATATTGTGGTTGATAGACATTATTATAATATCAAAAAGTTTTTAATATAAAGATATTTTGGATTCTCATAAGGGAAAAAACCCGTTCCGTTATACGGCGTGGTCTTATGAGATATCGTTTAATGGCTTAAACTGTTTAAACAGTTTTACTCATACCAGTCCCATGACTGACCCGGAGTTTATTTTGTTTTGTTTTCCCTAAACTCTTGAGTGCCTAAATTTGTACGGGCAGTCAAGTAGTCGGGATTTAAAGATATACTGGAAGAGCTTGGAGCAGGAGGCTTCAGGATTATATAGCTATAGTTATTTCCGTTGTGTTGTAAGTGTTGTACTCTGATAATGTTATTGTATAAATATAATGATTTTATTTCAAGGATATATTATCTATTATATGTTGTTCGTTCCGCTGTGAGATACGTGTTACTCTGATGTTGTGCTCTTCTTCTTCTTCTTCTTCTTCTATTCTAAGTTTCTATCTTATCTTTCCTCACCCTCTGTTTTCTTTTTATTAATTTCCTGATTTTCAGTTTAATTTGGGGTTGGACTTGTGTTTTTGGTCAACTCAAATTGGACCGGATTTTCGGGTCATTACAATATTTAAGCATAAATATGTGTATCCTTGATTGGAAGTTCGGTGACTTCGAAATTGTTATACACTATATAAATTAGTGGCCACATTTTACAAAAGTTCAGAAATGTACTGGTACATCCTAGCCCATAGTATATGCATACATACACGCACATACGCATGCATAAATGTGCATCATATATAAATTGTTAAAAGTATACATGTGTGATATGGTTGTTAAAACTCAACTGGTGACACAGTGCGGTACAACCATAGAATCTTTGTTAAGTCTTACTGTTAAAAATTAAGAAGACTTAATACTTGAGATTTGCTTTGTAACTAATTGGGCTTCTATTTATGTTCCAAGAGACTTTCCCATGCATACATATATGCGTGTAAATATGTCAGTTTACTGCTTCACACTCCACGCCCTCTATGGTTTTTGTATCATGTTGTTTCAAATTAAATGATACTTGAGGATATTTAATCTGCATAACATGCCACTATACAAAATATTTAGAAACTTTTAAGGTATTTCAAAATATTAAAGCTAAAGTTGATCATAAAAATAATTAATCTTACATTTGATTAGAAATACACTTTGAAATATGTTTACAAACCATACAATGAATATATTTCAATATGAAGGTTACATTTTCGTTTAAAGGTTGACATATTTTTCTACCATAAACATGTGTGGTAATAATATACATAAACGAAAGATGCGTTGCAGCTAAATCGTGACAAGAACGACAATTCAAAATTTTAATTTATCTTGTTAACATCGTACTAACTCTTTATTGTTACCATCATCGAATATCATACACAATTAGCGAGCAAAGAAGTAAAGTTATCTTCATTCTAAGTCTTTATAACGGACTTTGGACAATTAAAAGAAATATCTGCCCATTGTATCAATGATGAGTAGTAAGCACGTTTACAACAATCCAATAATACAAATTGTAAAGGCTATATTTGAGTAGAAGGTGCTAATTTACAAAGCTAATCCAAAACAAAGATACTTCAAATGTGTATATCCATTTGCACACTATGATCTATTACACGTGCATCTGGCTTTAGGAACATCTACTATTAGTTAAATTATTCAATTCCTCACTTGTTTAATCTAGATTTCATACCATGTAAGATGACTTTTTTTGACAGTAAAGAATAATTAATGATCACAAAAAATTAACTAAGATAAATTTACACATAGATTAGCTAAAAAGAAATATGAATTTGAGTATAAAGTTATTTGACTCTCAATGTAAAATATATATAACATTCTCCAGTAATAGTAACTAACTGACCAAGTGTACCATATAAGAAAGCATAAAGTAAAGCTATAACTGCTTTAGCTATAAGCTATTTGTGTACTTCATTTATTTTACACATGCTTGCTCTCGTTTTCAGTACCATCCAACCCAAAAGGAGGAAAAATAGCACCTTCCTCCTTACGTTTCGTGATCCACAAACCTACAATAAAATAGCTGCATGAATATTCTGTAAAATTCTTCTATAGCAGACAATGTATTTGTAATTAAATAGTGACAATGTATTTGTCGATGGTCATAAGTTCACTCATAAGTCTTAGATGTGCTAATCTGGTGATAAAGTATCATAAAATATCTTAACTGGTATAGATTTTCCTTCATGATGATGTCTAACATTTAATATGGACATAAATTAACTGGTGTCAAAATTCTAATTTATCTTTTAACATCATATTGAATTCTATTCAATTAAATTCGAAAGTAATTAGTCCTAAAATTAGGTACAATCTATAGTAGACATGATAATTGATTTTATTGCATTTTGACATGAAGAGCATTCTACTCATCGATGTTAACATGACAACCCCCAAAATTCAATGTAAAACGTATATGTTTTTGATTATTAACAGATTAGAGTTGAAACTTTTGTCAGTTGATAAAATTGACTTGGATGGAAAATAAAATTGTTGACTGAAACTGAAACACTTGATGAAAAAATAGAGTACAATACAAATCAGAATCAATTATTGATTTGATATTTATTGCGTTTATATACACATAAACATGTTGTTAGCGGTCTTTGAAGTTGCAAAAATGAGTACATAATTCAAGCAATAAGCAAAATTATTAAAGGAAATAAATTAATTTAATTTTCTGTAACAACCCGGAAAATCTGGGCCAGTTTAAAATTTTTATTTTGGCAATTTTAGCGAATTTTGAATATTTAAAATGAATTATTTTAAATAATATCGACGAGAAATTTATTTTGAATATAATTCGAACGTATATATTATACGCGTCGTCGTTAGAATATAAATATTTATATATAATTATAAAAGGAATTGAAAATGGCGCGGTAGTTCGAAAATTCGATTTCTAATTTCAAATGAATATACAGAATTTGTTATAAGTCAGAATTGAACGAAACAAGAAATATTTGAATCTGTATAACTATATCTTTGTAACGAAATTAACAAACTGAGATTTCATCTTAGAAATGATAAGATATGTCCAGTTTAAAATTAGAAATAGTCGCTGTGGAATTTATATATATTTTTATATATATAAGGCCCTTAAAAATAGCAATTTTGCAAACGACCTCGGATTCCGACGAAACCAGTTTTGTTGGGTCCGTGGTGTTAAGTTATTGCTAGATTTCAAATTTCATAATTTTTCGAATCAATATGTGAGCGTGGCAAAGGAAAACGCGTTTGACCAGTTTCAGTTGATTTTAATCGACTGGAAATTGGCCATTTTTCAAACGGTCTCAGAATTCGACGAAACTAGTTTTGATAGGACCGTATCGTCAATACGAAGCTAGAAAATATTTTTATGGAATTTTTCTAGTTAGTATGTGACCCCGGTAATTTGAAATGTGCGTTTAAAATTCAATATAGTGATTTAAATGAAAATTCAAAAGGAAACTGATTGTAACAATCAAATCAGCTTGAGATACATATCCCATTGTGTTCGGAATGGGGGTATTACGCTACGGACGACAGTCGGTGGGTTCGATTTCGAGGTCGAAAATAAAAATTGCTTTTTTGAAAATAAAAGTAATTAAATATTAAAATATATATATCTTACCCCCCCCCTCTCTCTCTCATCAGTTGAAATCAAATAAAAAAAAAAAATATAACTCGATGCCCCTAATCCCAAACGCCGCCGCCATCGCTTCGTACCCCACTCCCGGTCGCGCGCCACTCCGGCCGTCTCCTCCCCCTCCATCACCTCCCCCTATCGCTTCACCGCTTCTCTCGCTCTTCGTCGTCCCCCCCTCTGTCGAATCCGACGCAGCGCCCTAGCCTCCCCAAATTAGCCACCTTCGGCCTCGCGCGACCCACTCCACCTCCTAGGGCCCATCGCCGCCGGCCAGAGCCCATGCCTGCCACCGCAGGAACGACGCAACCCCCCCCCCCCTTCGCAAATCGGCAGCAAAACCCCTTCTCTCCGCAGTAAAAGGTGATTTTATTTATTTATTTGCTTATAAAATACATTGTTTAAAATCTGATCTTTTATTTATTTATTTATTTATATGTTAAAACAGGGTATTAAGGTTTAATTTTTGTAAAATGAGAAAGGAATAATTTTTATATAATGGAAAGATTGGAAATATAATTTTTAAATGATAGGAAGGATAAAAATATGATTTTTATTTAGAAATCTTTAAATTTAAAAAGGTGAAATCTTTAAATTTAAAAAGGCGAAATCTTTATATAGAAAATAGCGTGATAAAAATATAATTTTTATCTATATAGTAGCGTTGTAAAAATTCGATTTTTAGATATTGAAAGTCGAAGTAAAAATCAAATTTTTATATATTGAACTTCGATAGAAAAATGGAATTTTTATATATTGAACTTCGATAGAAAAATGGAATTTTTATATATTGAACTTCGATAGAAAAATGGAATTTTTATATGTTGAACTTCGATAGAAAAATGGAATTTTTATATATTGAACTTCGAAATAAAAATATGATTTTTATATATTGAAAAGCAAAGAAAAAATCGATTTTTATATATTGAGAAGCAAAGTAAAAATGTGATTTTATATATTGAATAACATAGTAAAAATTCGATTTTTACCTATGTAGAGAATACGGGCGACGAAGCTGACAAAAAGGCGAAACGACGAAGACTTCTGCAAATGAAGAGCCGTGGAGCTAGGATAGCTATAAGTGAGAATTTCTCACCTTTCAATTTATTTTCTAGTTATATATATATACTAGGATGCAGACGGTGCTTAGTAGCACCCGACACCCGTCCACAGACCATGGACTTGTTTGATTGGTTGTGTAGTTGGTTAGATTATTTGATTTGGATTTGATTGTTTGGTGAAATGAAATTGATATGATTGATGTGTGAATGGCGTGGGCCTTCACTAGACCGGGGATAAGGTTAGGCCTTGTCCCGTTTCTAGTATCGTGCCGTTATGCCGCCGAAATTTTCTAAAATATGTTAGAAAATAAAAATATCATTTTATTGTGTAAATGAATTGAATAGAAATTCATAGGTTGAAATAAAATGTTTTATCGTTAAAAATATAAATTTTAACGTGAATGTGAATAAATGAATAGTTATAAACAAATCGGCCGATTTGTTTGTATATACACTGATTTGACTGATATTGATTGGGTCGATAAATTTTACACATCGCCCAACTACACGAATAAAATCTGTGTTTGATTGTTTGAAACCCCACACGGGTGTTGGGATGAAATTTGAAGTTCACTCATCCTGATTGATTAAATATGTCGATCGATTGATTGACAGGCTGTTATAAGCGTTAGATATCTATATTTGATGCTTATACAGTGTAATGCACTTTGGTTGATGGTTGATTATTTTTCAAGGCTATTATACATGTGTTGTATGAAAATCCATATAATTAACTTTATATGGTAATTGATTGGGCCTCATTCCAGTTTTAAAATAGAAATATTTAAAATAGAAATATTCGAAATGGAATATTTGAAAATGTCAATATATGAAGCCGTGTTGATTAGAGTGACGCCATTTTGACGTGAACGATATTTATATCGATTTTATTCATTTTAAAATGAATATTAAAAAGTAATTTTGAAATCAAATATTTCGAAATGAATTGAATTGAAAACGATTTCGAAATGAATTGAATTGAAAACGAATTCAAAGTGAATTGAAAGCGATTTCGAAATGAATTGAATTGAAAACGAATTCAAAGTGAATTGAAAGCGATTTCGAAATGAATTGAATTGAAAACGAATTCAAAGTGAATTGAAAGTGATTTCGAAATGAATTGAATTGAAAACGAATTCAAAGTGAATTGAAAGCGATTTCGAAATGAATTGAATTGAAAACGAATTCAAAGTGAATTGAAAGCGATTTCGAAATGAATTGAATTGAAAACGAATTCAAAGTGAATTGAAAGTGATTTCGAAATGAATTGAATTGAAAACGAATTCAAAGTGAATTGAAAGTGATTTCGAAATGAATTGAATTGAAAACGAATTCAAAGTGAATTGAAAGTGATTTCGAAATGAATTGAATTGAAAACGAATTCAAAGTGAATTGAATTGAAAGTGATTTCGAAATGAATTGAATTGAAAACGATTTCGAAATGAATTGAATTGAAAACGAATTCAAAATGAATTGAAAGCAAATTGAAATGAATTCAAATTGAATTGAAATTTGAATTGAATAGAAATGAATTTTAAAACGAATTTATAGAGAAGAATTCAATTTTGCTTTGAATTGAGATGGAAGTTGAAATAGATTTTGAAACGAATTTTAAAACTATTTATATAATTCGTTTTAAATAGAAATCGACGAAGTATATATTATATATATTATATATATAATATAATGGCCTGAATAGAACGCGCCGCGCCGCGGCAGTTCGCGAATTTCGACCATTGATTTCAAATGGACGTTACAGGAGATCCGACCGTCGGATTCTCCTAAAACCGGAACCGTTGGGTTCGTATCGAAAAGAGCTTTCTAACGAATATTAGAAATTTGAAATCTAACGGTTGGATTTGGAGATACGTCCAAATCAAATTTGAAAAAGGTCGCTATAAGTGCAGTTCGATGGCCATTGATGGAAATCGACTGTACGGGCCTTGATAAAATTATTAAAAATAGTAATAATTTGTGTAAAATCATAAGAAATGATTTGTGAAGAATTGGGATGAAAAATTCCATATTTGAAAAGATAAAAATAGATTTTTATCGAAATGAACTAGTTTTGAACTAGAATTATAATTCTATTTATTTTTAAATAAATAAATTGAATTTGAAATGGTTTTGAAAATAACCAAAATTTCCAATGATTGCATTGGAGTGGATTTGAATCGAAATTGTCTTCGGAATATTTCGATGTTGGAATTCGTGATTATACAGGTGTGGTTATGGAAATTTGAAAGATATATATTTATATCGTTATTTCCAATACGACATTTGTCAATCGTGGAATTCGATATTGAATATAAGCCGATATATTTTCTATTCAGAGCCTTGTATTGAATATCGAATGTGATTTGGGTTTGTCGTGAATGGTGTCTTCACTAACACTGTTCTTGAACCCAGTTGAGAAAAGATTAAATCTTTTTATTTAGATTTAATGAAGTGTACCAATTAAATAATATTTAATTGGAATTGAATTGATATTGATTTTTGGGTTTATCGTGAACAGTGTTTTAAATAACACTCGTTCTTTAACCCGATAATTAATGGAATGTGATTTTGGGTTTATCGTGAACCGTGTTTTAAATGACACTGATTCTTTAACCCAGTCGAAGATTAAAACTAAGTGGAGTTTTAATGAATCTTTAATTAGATTGAAATGATCGAAAGTGGAGTATCACCAGTTTTGCTCTAGGCGATAGTTAAATCTTTAATTAGATTTGAACGTGAAATGGTAATTGAATTTACCGATAACACCGTGGTGTTAGATATGAAGTATTACCAGTTTTACTTCATGGGATGAATAGGTTGGGATTGGGAAATTAAAACAAATGATTACTTCGGTAAGGTTCGCTAATCCCGACTAGTTTGAATTGATATTCAAAAATGGATTAAAAAATAAATTCAAAGAATTTATCTTTGATAAAATTAATGGGAATCTTTCCCTATGAATGTGAAATTTAGAAACTAACTGTCGGTTAGCCAAGCAGAATGGTTTTCTGGATATTGATCTGATGTTGGTTTCGGCCTTCGGGGTTAATATTTGGGAAATTATTCTCTTGATTAATTTACGGTTAGTGACTAATGAATTGGAATGAGGCGTATGTTGTGTTTGTGTAACACTTATTTAAATATACGCGAGTTATTCGGAAAGACCGGGTTTATCCCATTCTGAATAACTGATACGACGATAAGTCGAAGATGAAGACGATGGTCGAAGACCGGAGGTCTTCACGTCGTTTGGGTAATTACTGATGATCTTGATTGGGCTGTACACCCAAGAAGATGGAAACAGTTAGTGATCGTCCAGACGTACTTGGAGATCGATGGATATGCGGGGTACTAGGTGCCTCCGGTTTCGTTCAGACCCAGAACGGACTTGTAAATGGACTGTGTGTCTGACATTGGATTTTAGTCCGTGTGATTGATCTCTATTAAATATATATCTGTTTGGCGGCGGAGAATTTATTCTCTTGCTTAACGCCCTTCTCTGAGACGTACGAGCTCAGGGGTTATATATTGATGGATATCAATCGCATGGAGTGAATTGCCTGTGTGGCATGCTAAGATGCAAATGATCAAGGCTTCTGTTGAAAAGCAGAGTCTTGTGGTGATGATCGAAGCACGGCCTTTGTGGCGTAGCTTTGTGTAACGTTGATTCGCGAGTATCACACCCGGTATGAATCAAAAACGGGAGACGGACCTCAGGGAGGACATGCGTTTCTTTCTAGTTATGAGTGGCGTCAGTGCTTAAACTGGCTGACGAGTTTGACTCATGTGGATGTTACTTATTATTACTTGCTGAAAAGCGAGGCGCCTCGTGATATCGGTTTCGGCCGATGCTTCTGGTCGGCTGACGGGCCAGGCTTACGCCCCAAAGGGCGGGGAAACGTAGTGTTCAGGCATAATAATCCACATCGGTGGACCGGCCCTGACGATCTAAAGGGTCGATGCGCTCTGACCCTGTGGCTCGGGCTAGAGAGTCACAAATCGGTAGAGGATCTTGCCCCTAGCCTCGGTTCATACCATAAATGATAACCCAACTTCCAATACGACATTTGCGGTTTTGATTGTAAACTTATATATGGCGACATAGTGTTATGGGCCATTCATGCCGCCTATGATTGATACTTATGATTTGAAGTGTTTTATACACTATGCACTTATAATAGTATCAAATGATTTGTTTTAAACGTATCAAGCATTCTTTGGCTGTTATAAGGGAAAACCCTATCCTCGACTGCGTTGCATTGTGTGATGGGACCTGGGTCTTATAACAGCTTCATTTTTCTTTACTTAGCATTGCGCTGTTTGTTTTATGCACTGGTATTCTTGGGAGGAAACCCGTTCCGTGTTATACGGCGTGGTCCCTTGATTTACCTAATGATTTAAAATAAAGATTAATAACTGTTTTAGTTCTCACACCAGTCCCATGACTGACCTGGAGTTTATTGTTTTAACCTAAACTCTGGGTGCCCTTATTTTGACACGGGCAGCTAGTAGTTTTGGGTTTTGCAGATTTATGTTCGCAGGATCCTGGTTTACAGCTGGAATGATATCCGGAAAGCTTTGTATCCGTATATCTCTTCTAGTTGTGTATTGTATTATTTTCCGCTGCTATGTATTTAAATGTAATTTAAAGCTCTGATATTTCTGTGTAATATTCATTTATACTCTGTATATTCTTGTAATCTGATGCATTGTTGTAATATACAATGAAATGTTCTTCTGTATGCGTTCTGTTTTGTCCTGTTCTCAAACGATAGGGCGTTTCGAATGGTCTGGGTCGGTTTAGCGACTGGTTCGGACCGAGCGAAATTCCTTCTCGTCACATTTGGTATCAGAGCTTTGGTTTACAAGTCTTAGAGAATAAGGCACATTAGTACCATACGAAAGAATTCATCAGATATTGGATTAGTAATATCCAATGGGGATGACTCGTTAGAGATGGGATCAGTAGTATCCTAGAACGAGTGTGAAGAGTATATTTTTAAAGTAAAAGCAAATTTAGTTTTGAAAATCTAAATCACTTAATCGTATTTGATTATTTATTTATATTGATTAGGACAGTCCAATATATAAAGATTTTGCGTATGCGCCTAGCTAGCGTCTATTCGAGGTTTTAATATATTGGATAGATATAGATTCACACTCTAGTCGCCCGAAGGTGATTCTGATGATTGTAGCTACATCATCAGAATTAATATTCGAGAGTCGAAGGTGTGATATTTATATACTTCCTATTGACTGGTGTGAGAACCAAAATTAGATAGGGCCTATTGTTGTGATTTGGCATCAAGAACATGATTTTTGTATATGTATTAAAATTATCAATTTGAAACTCTAATTCACTAATTGATTGATGTTTGGGTTGTTTGTTTATTTGTTTGCTAATTTTTAACCAATTAGCCTAATAGCATCAAATATTGAACTGTATTGAAAATTGGTCGCATTTGCTTGCATATACATATGCTTATATTGAACAGGTCATAGCAAGGAGGCTAGAGCAGAGAATAAAATTTTTTTGCCCGACAAATAGGTACATGTTTACTACATAATTTCCTGTTTTGCTTGGGTGATGATGATTTTGTGAGCCTATTGGCTAGCCGCTTGGCTTTTTCTTTTTCTTTTTGAGATCTGAAGGACCGGGGAAGCTATTTGAAATTCCCCGATGCTCCCATTGCAGGGGAGGTTATGGCGAAATTTTTCAAAAATTTAGGGTGTTAGCCAAATTTTTGAAGTTTTGAAAATTCTCAGAAACTGAAAGAGTTGGAGAAAGGAAGCCGGATCGAACGCAGAGCTGATTAATCAAACCACTTTCGACTTTGTTCCTTTTCGGGGACGAAAAGTTTTAAGTGGGGGAGATTGTAACAACCCGGAAAATCTGGGCCAGTTTAAAATTTTTATTTTGGCAATTTTAGCGAATTTTGAATATTTAAAATGAATTATTTTAAATAATATCGACGAGAAATTTATTTTGAATATAATTCGAACGTATATATTATACGCGTCGTCGTTAGAATATAAATATTTATATATAATTATAAAAGGAATTGAAAATGGCGCGGTAGTTCGAAAATTCGATTTCTAATTTCAAATGAATATACAGAATTCGTTATAAGTCAGAATTGAACGAAACAAGAAATATTTGAATCTGTATAACTATATCTTTGTAACGAAATTAACAAACTGAGATTTCATCTTAGAAATGATAAGATATATCCAGTTTAAAATTAGAAATAGTCGCTGTGGAATTTATATATATTTTTATATATATAAGGCCCTTAAAAATAGCAATTTTGCAAACGACCTCGGATTCCGACGAAACCAGTTTTGTTGGGTCCGTGGTGTTAAGTTATTGCTAGATTTCAAATTTCATAATTTTTCGAATCAATATGTGAGCGTGGCAAAGGAAAACGCGTTTGACCAGTTTCAGTTGATTTTAATCGACTGGAAATTGGCCATTTTTCAAACGGTCTCAGAATTCGACGAAACTAGTTTTGATAGGACCGTATCGTCAATACGAAGCTAGAAAATATTTTTATGGAATTTTTCTAGTTAGTATGTGACCCCGGTAATTTGAAATGTGCGTTTAAAATTCAATATAGTGATTTAAATGAAAATTCAAAAGGAAACTGATTGTAACAATCAAATCAGCTTGAGATACATATCCCATTGTGTTCGGAATGGGGGTATTACGCTACGGACGACAGTCGGTGGGTTCGATTTCGAGGTCGAAAATAAAAATTGCTTTTTTGAAAATAAAAGTAATTAAATATTAAAATATATATATCTTACCCCCCCCCCCCCCCCCTCTCTCATCAGTTGAAATCAAATAAAAAAAATATATATATAACTCGATGCCCCTAATCCCAAACGCCGCCGCCATCGCTTCGTACCCCACTCCCGGTCGCGCGCCACTCCGGCCGTCTCCTCCCCCTCCATCACCTCCCCCTATCGCTTCACCGCTTCTCTCGCTCTTCGTCGTCCCCCCTCTGTCGAATCCGACGCAGCGCCCTAGCCTCCCCAAATTAGCCACCTTCGGCCTCGCGCGACCCACTCCACCTCCTAGGGCCCATCGCCGCCGGCCAGAGCCCATGCCTGCCACCGCAGGAACGACGCAACCCCCCCCCCCTTCGCAAATCGGCAGCAAAACCCCTTCTCTCCGCAGTAAAAGGTGATTTTATTTATTTATTTTCTTATAAAATACATTGTTTAAAATCTGATCTTTTATTTATTTATTTATATGTTAAAACAGGGTATTAAGGTTTAATTTTTGTAAAATGAGAAAGGAATAATTTTTATATAATGGAAAGATTGGAAATATAATTTTTAAATGATAGGAAGGATAAAAATATGATTTTTATTTAGAAATCTTTAAATTTAAAAAGGTGAAATCTTTAAATTTAAAAAGGCGAAATCTTTATATAGAAAATAGCGTGATAAAAATATAATTTTTATCTATATAGTAGCGTTGTAAAAATTCGATTTTTAGATATTGAAAGTCGAAGTAAAAATCAAATTTTTATATATTGAACTTCGATAGAAAAATGGAATTTTTATATATTGAACTTCGATAGAAAAATGGAATTTTTATATATTGAACTTCGATAGAAAAATGGAATTTTTATATATTGAACTTCGATAGAAAAATGGAATTTTTATATATTGAACTTCGAAATAAAAATATGATTTTTATATATTGAAAAGCAAAGAAAAAATCGATTTTTATATATTGAGAAGCAAAGTAAAAATGTGATTTTATATATTGAATAACATAGTAAAAATTCGATTTTTACCTATGTAGAGAATACGGGCGACGAAGCTGACAAAAAGGCGAAACGACGAAGACTTCTGCAAATGAAGAGCCGTGGAGCTAGGATAGCTATAAGTGAGAATTTCTCACCTTTCAATTTATTTTCTAGTTATATATATATACTAGGATGCAGACGGTGCTTAGTAGCACCCGACACCCGTCCACAGACCATGGACTTGTTTGATTGGTTGTGTAGTTGGTTAGATTATTTGATTTGGATTTGATTGTTTGGTGAAATGAAATTGATATGATTGATGTGTGAATGGCGTGGGCCTTCACTAGACCGGGGATAAGGTTAGGCCTTGTCCCGTTTCTAGTATCGTGCCGTTATGCCGCCGAAATTTTCTAAAATATGTTAGAAAATAAAAATATCATTTTATTGTGTAAATGAATTGAATAGAAATTCATAGGTTGAAATAAAATGTTTTATCGTTAAAAATATAAATTTTAACGTGAATGTGAATAAATGAATAGTTATAAACAAATCGGCCGATTTGTTTGTATATACACTGATTTGACTGATATTGATTGGGTCGATAAATTTTACACATCGCCCAACTGCACGAATAAAATCTGTGTTTGATTGTTTGAAACCCCACACGGGTGTTGGGATGAAATTTGAAGTTCACTCATCCTGATTGATTAAATATGTCGATCGATTGATTGACAGGCTGTTATAAGCGTTAGATATCTATATTTGATGCTTATACAGTGTAGTGCACTTTGGTTGATGGTTGATTATTTTTCAAGGCTATTATACATGTGTTGTATGAAAATCCATATAATTAACTTTATATGGTAATTGATTGGGCCTCATTCCAGTTTTAAAATAGAAATATTTAAAATAGAAATATTCGAAATGGAATATTTGAAAATGTCAATATATGAAGCCGTGTTGATTAGAGTGACGCCATTTTGACGTGAACGATATTTATATCGATTTTATTCATTTTAAAATGAATATTAAAAAGTAATTTTGAAATCAAATATTTCGAAATGAATTGAATTGAAAACGATTTCGAAATGAATTGAATTGAAAACGAATTCAAAGTGAATTGAAAGCGATTTCGAAATGAATTGAATTGAAAACGAATTCAAAGTGAATTGAAAGCGATTTCGAAATGAATTGAATTGAAAACGAATTCAAAGTGAATTGAAAGTGATTTCGAAATGAATTGAATTGAAAACGAATTCAAAGTGAATTGAAAGCGATTTCGAAATGAATTGAATTGAAAACGAATTCAAAGTGAATTGAAAGCGATTTCGAAATGAATTGAATTGAAAACGAATTCAAAGTGAATTGAAAGTGATTTCGAAATGAATTGAATTGAAAACGAATTCAAAGTGAATTGAAAGTGATTTCGAAATGAATTGAATTGAAAACGAATTCAAAGTGAATTGAAAGTGATTTCGAAATGAATTGAATTGAAAACGAATTCAAAGTGAATTGAATTGAAAGTGATTTCGAAATGAATTGAATTGAAAACGATTTCGAAATGAATTGAATTGAAAACGAATTCAAAATGAATTGAAAGCAAATTGAAATGAATTCAAATTGAATTGAAATTTGAATTGAATAGAAATGAATTTTAAAACGAATTTAGAGAGAAGAATTCAATTTTGCTTTGAATTGAGATGGAAGTTGAAATAGATTTTGAAACGAATTTTAAAACTATTTATATAATTCGTTTTAAATAGAAATCGACGAAGTATATATTATATATATTATATATATAATATAATGGCCTGAATAGAACGCGCCGCGCCGCGGCAGTTCGCGAATTTCGACCATTGATTTCAAATGGACGTTACGGGAGATCCGACCGTCGGATTCTCCTAAAACCGGAACCGTTGGGTTCGTATCGAAAAGAGCTTTCTAACGAATATTAGAAATTTGAAATATAACGGTTGGATTTGGAGATACGTCCAAATCAAATTTGAAAAAGGTCGCTATAAGTGCAGTTCGATGGCCATTGATGGAAATCGACTGTACGGGCCTTGATAAAATTATTAAAAATAGTAATAATTTGTGTAAAATCATAAGAAATGATTTGTGAAGAATTGGGATGAAAAATTCCATATTTGAAAAGATAAAAATAGATTTTTATCGAAATGAACTAGTTTTGAACTAGAATTACAATTCTATTTATTTTTAAATAAATAAATTGAATTTGAAATGGTTTTGAAAATAACCAAAATTTCCAATGATTGCATTGGAGTGGATTTGAATCGAAATTGTCTTCGGAATATTTCGATGTTGGAATTCGTGATTATACAGGTGTGGTTATGGAAATTTGAAAGATATATATTTATATCGTTATTTCCAATACGACATTTGTCAATCGTGGAATTCGATATTGAATATAAGCCGATATATTTTCTATTCAGAGCCTTGTATTGAATATCGAATGTGATTTGGGTTTGTCGTGAATGGTGTCTTCACTAACACTGTTCTTGAACCCAGTTGAGAAAAGATTAAATCTTTTTATTTAGATTTAATGAAGTGTACCAATTAAATAATATTTAATTGGAATTGAATTGATATTGATTTTTGGGTTTATCGTGAACAGTGTTTTAAATAACACTCGTTCTTTAACCCGATAATTAATGGAATGTGATTTTGGGTTTATCGTGAACCGTGTTTTAAATGACACTGATTCTTTAACCCAGTCGAAGATTAAAACTAAGTGGAGTTTTAATGAATCTTTAATTAGATTGAAATGATCGAAAGTGGAGTATCACCAGTTTTGCTCCAGGCGATAGTTAAATCTTTAATTAGATTTGAACATGAAATGGTAATTGAATTTACCGATAACACCGTGGTGTTAGATATGAAGTATTACCAGTTTTACTTCATGGGATGAATAGGTTGGGATTGGGAAATTAAAACAAATGATTACTTCGGTAAGGTTCGCTAATCCCGACTAGTTTGAATTGATATTCAAAAATGGATTAAAAAATAAATTCAAGGAATTTATCTTTGATAAAATTAATGGGAATCTTTCCCTATGAATGTGAAATTTAGAAACTAACTGTCGGTTAGCCAAGCAGAATGGTTTTCTGGATATTGATCTGATGTTGGTTTCGGCCTTCGGGGTTAATATTTGGGAAATTATTCTCTTGATTAATTTACGGTTAGTGACTAATGAATTGGAATGAGGCGTATGTTGTGTTTGTGTAACACTTATTTAAATATACGCGAGTTATTCGGAAAGACCGGGTTTATCCCATTCTGAATAACTGATACGACGATAAGTCGAAGATGAAGACGATGGTCGAAGACCGGAGGTCTTCACGTCGTTTGGGTAATTACTGATGATCTTGATTGGGCTGTACACCCAAGAAGATGGAAACAGTTAGTGATCGTCCAGACGTACTTGGAGATCGATGGATATGCGGGGTACTAGGTGCCTCCGGTTTCGTTCAGACCCAGAACGGACTTGTAAATGGACTGTGTGTCTGACATTGGATTTTAGTCCGTGTGATTGATCTCTATTAAATATATATCTGTTTGGCGGCGGAGAATTTATTCTCTTGCTTAACGCCCTTCTCTGAGACGTACGAGCTCAGGGGTTATATATTGATGGATATCAATCGCATGGAGTGAATTGCCTGTGTGGCATGCTAAGATGCAAATGATCAAGGCTTCTGTTGAAAAGCAGAGTCTTGTGGTGATGATCGAAGCACGGCCTTTGTGGCGTAGCTTTGTGTAACGTTGATTCGCGAGTATCACACCCGGTATGAATCAAAAACGGGAGACGGACCTCAGGGAGGACATGCGTTTCTTTCTAGTTATGAGTGGCGTCAGTGCTTAAACTGGCTGACGAGTTTGACTCATGTGGATGTTACTTATTATTACTTGCTGAAAAGCGAGGCGCCTCGTGATATCGGTTTCGGCCGATGCTTCTGGTCGGCTGACGGGCCAGGCTTACGCCCCAAAGGGCGGGGAAACGTAGTGTTCAGGCATAATAATCCACATCGGTGGACCGGCCCTGACGATCTAAAGGGTCGATGCGCTCTGACCCTGTGGCTCGGGCTAGAGAGTCACAAATCGGTAGAGGATCTTGCCCCTAGCCTCGGTTCATACCATAAATGATAACCCAACTTCCAATACGACATTTGCGGTTTTGATTGTAAACTTATATATGGCGACATAGTGTTATGGGCCATTCATGCCGCCTATGATTGATACTTATGATTTGAAGTGTTTTATACACTATGCACTTATAATAGTATCAAATGATTTGTTTTAAACGTATCAAGCATTCTTTGGCTGTTATAAGGGAAAACCCTATCCTCGACTGCGTTGCATTGTGTGATGGGACCTGGGTCTTATAACAACTTTATTTTTCTTTACTTAGCATTGCGCTGTTTGTTTTATGCACTGGTATTCTTGGGAGGAAACCCGTTCCGTGTTATACGGCGTGGTCCCTTGATTTACCTAATGATTTAAAATAAAGATTAATAACTGTTTTAGTTCTCACACCAGTCCCATGACTGACCTGGAGTTTATTGTTTTAACCTAAACTCTGGGTGCCCTTATTTTGACACGGGCAGCTAGTAGTTTTGGGTTTTGCAGATTTATGTTCGCAGGATCCTGGTTTACAGCTGGAATGATATCCGGAAAGCTTTGTATCCGTATATCTCTTCTAGTTGTGTATTGTATTATTTTCCGCTGCTATGTATTTAAATGTAATTTAAAGCTCTGATATTTCTGTGTAATATTCATTTATACTCTGTATATTCTTGTAATCTGATGCATTGTTGTAATATACAATGAAATGTTCTTCTGTATGCGTTCTGTTTTGTCCTGTTCTCAAACGATAGGGCGTTTCGAATGGTCTGGGTCGGTTTAGCGACTGGTTCGGACCGAGCGAAATTCCTTCTCGTCACATTTTCATAACCGAGCATAGTAATAACTACAGATGTTGTAATTAGCATTATACGGCATCTAAAGCTTCAATATAAGCAACAATTATAAAAAGAAAAATAAGTAAAAGCTAATAAGTACTACATGGAGAAAATAACCTTTTCATTGAGCCATATAATGATTGAAGAGTTAATTATTTAAGTTATGAGAAGAAGGAAGATGAAGAACTCAGAGAGGCACAAAGATGAAGTACTCAAGGCACAAAGATGAAGTACTCAGAGAGGCATAAAGATGAATTAAATGTAATTCATCTACTCTGATTATAGTAATTAACCTGTTGAAAATTTATAAGGTGCGCATTGCCAGAAAAAAAAAGGTGTGTTACACCAAACAAATTTAAATAACCTGTATACAAAATCATTTTGATTAGTTATATGTCAATTTAAAAGTGAACATATGTCAAATTGATAAAACAGTTAACCAGTGACTTGGAGTAAAAAAAAATATTTGAAGCAAGCAGTCAATTGAATGGTTACAACAAGCTTTGACACAATAATTATGCGGCTTTCATGTAAGTGCATATTTCTCCATTTGACAATTACTATGCAGTTAATTAATTTACAGTAATAAATTCATGCAATTTATATTAAAACAAAAGATGGGATACATTTTATGTTAGGAGAAGTAGAAAAATAATGGAGAGAAATGTAATTCCACCATCTTCCCCATATTAAGTACGCAGTAGACAAAAAATTAAGTCATCCTTATATACTTAATGCTCCTTTATTCATGTACCACTGCCAATAATATAAAATTCAAGTTTTCCAAATGTGTAGAGTTGGTTTGTTATGCATTTCAAAGGTGGGTAAATATTCTTAATAGAATCTAAATTTGAGTGGCATGTATTAATGTGTTAATAAATGAAGCAATGCGTTGTAGATTTGATTGGCATAGTAAATATAGTTAGCAGCAAAATTTACATCAATCCACTAATCATGCTCATAATATACAATTCAAAATTCAATATCCAACTAATTCGTTTTTCTACCCATATACTCGCTAAGTTATAACGATCTGAAGCTATCTTATACATCATCCTTCAACAAAATCTAGAAAATGTACCAAATAGTTATTCAACACAAATTACCTTTCTTTCATTGTCTCTTGGTCCACTAAACTTACTTCCACTTAGAACCACAAAATCATGGCTCATCACTTTTCACTTGCAATCCATCTTGTAACCAGTGTAAGTTATCGATAAATTGTTTTTGCACTATTTTTGTAGCGAGACTTTGACACATTTATTATTGAAAAAATAAATGCAAATATTGCAGAAATCTAGGATTTCATTTCCAAATTTGATTTATTTTTGAATTTTAAATGTGAAGATGGAAGAGAATGAGTGTAAAAAGAAAGCTATAAACGAAAAAAGGACAAAAAATTATATTCTTGTATCACATTCAAAATCAAATATTAGCAGTTATATAATTACATACCTCGGTAGGTTGAATTAGATATCCTAAAACTGAAAACTATAAGATCTTCATTTCTGGTTCTTCAATATGCCTAAAACACAAGATTTATGTTCATTAAAAACCATAGTAATTGCAAGGTTGACAGTGAGAAAAAAGATGAAGTTATATCCAAGCAATGGTCAATTGTACACTAACTTTTAGGAGAATTAAATAAAATTGAAATCAAAAGCAATAAGCATTATAGTATTAAAAAGAATTGAAATGATTTGAAACAAAAATAATCTGAGAATTCATTTACATCGAAGATAATCATGTGAGAACAATTATTATTAAAAAGTAAGACCCGACCTTCAACAAATCTTTAGCAAGAAAACAAAAGAGTAACAGATCCTCTCTCTCTCTCCAAGCATTTGAACTGTATCTCTCATTCAGAACTGGAAGAAGGCTTAACGCCTTTTTCTCAATAAAAGGAATTGCACTTGAGAAATATGTTAGGAAGAGTCGAAAAATAATCGCGGCAGAGCAATGTGGATGTTAAAGTAATTGTGGGAGCAGTACAGTGAATACATGGTTGACAGAAGTTATTGAAATTGTGAATACATGGTTTACCATTCTAACTCACACGTACAACCAAAACAGTGCTCTGACGTTTAACGGAGCAGTACAGTGAATTCATATTCAAAGTGGTCGTACAGTCGATCGTACCTAAAATCACAATTCTATAATACGAAAAACTGTATATTAGTCGTATTCATTTCATATGAATCTGCACTGAAAGTATGCAGTGAAGGTTTGAACCGGAAGACACCGATCTGGCAAAACATAACAGATTTCAAGTACAAAATCGAGAGGTGACTTACAGTGTCATCAAACTCAGTTATTGTAACAACCCGAAAATCTGAGCCAGTTTAAATTTTTTATTTTGGCAATTTTAGCGAATTTTGAATATTTAAAATAGATTATTTTAAATAATATCGACGAGAAATTTATTTTGAATATAATTTGAACGTATATTTTATATACGTCATCGTTAGAATATAAATATCTATATATAATTATAAATAGAATTGAAAATGGCGCGGTAGTTCGATAATTCGATTTCAAACTTCAATTGAATGTACCGGGTGCAAAACAAACCGGATTTCAGCGAAACCAAAAACATTAGGATCTAATTGATAATATCTTTCCAACGAATCCGACAAATCGAAATTTCATAGCGGGAATCAAAAGATATGTCCAGTTGAAAATTCTGAATAGTCGCTATGGAATTCAGGCCCTTAAAAATAGACATTTTGCAAATGACCTCGGATTTCGACGAAATCACTTTTGTTGGATCCGCAGTGTCAAATAATTGCTAGATTCCAAATTTCATAATTTTTCGAATCAGTATGTGAGCGTGGCAAAGGAAAACGCGTTTGACCAGTTTTTGTTGATTTTAATCGACTGAAAAATGGCCATTTTTCCAACGGTCTCGGAATTCGACGAAACTAGTTTTGTTAGGACCGTATCGTCAATACGAAGCTAGAAAATATTTTTCTGGAATTTTTCTAGTTAGTATGTGACCCCGGTAAATTGAAATGTACGTTTAAAATTCAATAAAGTGATTTAAATGGAAATTTAACGGAAACTGATCGAAACAGTCGAATTGGCTTGCGGAACATATCCCATTGTGTTCGGAATGGGGGTAAAACACTAGGGACGACAGTCGGTGGGTCTCATTTCGACTTCGTAAGAAAAGTCAACTATGAGGATTAATATAAAATAGAATATTATATATAATAATTTTAATAAAAGGCCCCCTACCTTTTTCTCCCTCCCCAAACCCGCTCAGGCCAATGAAAAAAAAAGGAGAAACCTATGCCCTAATCGCCTCCTCCCTAGGCCTCGTCGGACCACCGCCAGAGTTGGCCGCAGCCTCGCCCCTCCTCATCCTCCTCTCTCCGATGATCGAACCACCCCCCCCCCCCCCATCGCTAAACCCACCGCGACCTCCAGCCGCCTTCGTCGACGTCGAGCCAGCGCGATAACGCCTCCCACAACCGCCGAGCCTTCCCTTTCCTCCTCCGATCCCTGTGCCGTCATCGACCCCCACCTCGATCCCCTCTTCTCCTTCTGCTACCCCCCTCCTCGAATTCAACCCGCGACGCAGACCCCGACAACCACCTTCCCCGACCTCTGACGCCGCAGGTGGACCCCTCCTCTCAGTTCGAAGTTGACCAGTACGTTTTATTTTATTTTATTTTATTTTGTTTATATTTTTATTTACTTAAAGTATTGTTTTTTTATATATCGTTTTATCCGATTTTAATGAGAGGGAAAAACCTGATTTTTGAAGTATAAAAATATAATGTTTTAAAATAGAAAAGATTAGATTTTTATAACATGAAAAGATTCAGTTTTTATATATTTTTAATATATGATAAAAGATCTGATTTTTTTAATCGAATAAAAACATAATTTTTATTGTAAGTGAGTATTAAAAATATAGTCTTTACTATATAGAAGGTGTAAAAATATGATTTTTATATTTTTAAAGTATTAAAAATATAGTCTTTACTATATAGAAGTTGTAAAAATATAATTTTTGTTTATGTAGAGAATTAAAAATATAATTTTTACATGATAGGAATATTGAAAATGGCATCTTTATATGTGTAGCAAAATAAAAATGTGATTTTTATAAGGATATATTTGAAAAGGCGAAATCTTTATATAGAGAATAGCGAGGTAAAAATATAATTTTTACCTATATAGTAGCAATGTAAAAATAGAATTTTATCCATATAGCGTGATATTATAAAAATTCGATTTTTATATATTGAATAGCTTAATAAAAATATGATTTTTATATATTGAATAGCATAGTAAAAATTCGATTTTTTGAATAGCATAGTAAAAATTCGATTTTTTGAATAGCATAGTAAAAATTCGATTTTTATATATTGAATAGCGAAGTGAAAATTTGATTTTTAAATGTATGAAGCGATTATAGAAATATGACTTTCAAATTAAAAGTGAACGAATAAAAATGTGATTTTTATTTTAAAGACATCAAAATATAAAAATGTGTGATTTTTATATATGTAGTGAATACGGGCAACGAAGGTGACGAAGATGCGATAACGATGAAGATTTCTATCAAAGAAGAGTCAAGATGATTGGATAGCTATTGGTGAGAATTTCTCACCTTTCAATTTCTTTTTCTAGTTATATATATACTAGGATGCAGACGGTGCTTTGTAGCACCCGACACAATCGTCCACAGACCGTGGACTTGTTTGTATGGTTGCATAAATTAGTTAGATGATTTGATTTGAATTTGGTTGTTTGGTAAATTTGATTGATATGTGAATGGCGTGGGCCTTCACTAGACCGGGGATAAGGCTAGGCATCGTCCCGTTTCTAGTATCGTGCCGTTATGCCGCCGAAATTTTCTAAAAATAAGTTAGAAAAAAATAAAGATAACATTTTATTTAATAAATAACCGAATAGAATATTCATATGTTAAAATAAAATGTAGTATCGTTAAAAATATAATTTTTAACGTGAATATGAATATAGTGAAAGTGAATAAAATAAAATATTCATTTACAAACCGGACGGTTTGTTTATGTACACCTATTTGAAGGACATTGATTGGGACGATAAATTTTACACATCGCCCAACAACACAAATAAAATATGTGTTTGATTGTTTGAAACCCCACACGGGTGTTGGGATGAAATTTGAAGTTCACTCATCCTGATTGATTAAATATGTCGATCGATTGATTGACAGGCTGTTATAAGCGTTGAATATCTATATTTGATGCTTATACAGTGTAGTGCACTTTGGTTGATGGTTGATTATTTTTCAATGCTATTATATACATGTGTTGTATGAAAATCCATATAATTAATTTTATATGGTAATTGATTGGGCCTCATTCCAATTTAGAAAATAAAGAATATTATAAAATAAAGGTTCATGTGTTGACTGTACTCATCCGTTGAGATTAGTCATGTGTTGAACGAAATATTTTAATAATAAAACTTTCATCTTTATCAATATAAAGTAAAGGTTCATGTGTTGACTGTACTCATCCGTTGAGATTAGTCATGTGTTGAACGAAATATTTTAATAATAAAATTTACATCTTTATCAATATAAAGTAAAGGTTCATGTGTTGACTGTACTCATCCGTTGAGATTAGTCATGTGTTGAACGGAATATTTTGATAATAACAAATATTTTGATAATAGGAAATATTTGAAATAGAATATTTGAAAATAGAAATACATTAAGCCATGTTGATTAGATTGACGCCATTTTGACGTGAATCGATATTTATATCGATTTTATCGATTTCGAAATGAATTGAATAGAAAACGATTTCGAAATGAATTGAATAGAAAACGATTTCGAAATGAATTGAATAGAAAACGATTTCGAAATGAATTGAATAGAAAACGATTTCGAAATGAATTGAATAGAAAACGAATTGAATTCAAATTGAATAGAAAACGAATTGAATTCAAATTGAATAGGAAACGAATTGAATTTGAATTGAATAGGAAACGAAACGAATTCGAATCGAATTAAAATCGATTTGAATTGAAATCAAATAGAAATCGAAGAAATATATATTATATATATTATATATAATGGCCTGAATAGAACGCACCGCGCCGCGGCAGTTCGTGAATTTCGACCATTTATTTCAAACAGACATTACGGGAGATCCGACCGTCGGATTCTCCTAAAACCGGAACCGTTGGGTTCGTATCGAAAAGAGCTTTCTAACGAATATGGGAAATTAGAAATCTAATGGTTGGATTTGGAATTATGTCCAAATCAAATTTGAAAAAGGTCGCCATAAGTGCAGTTCGATGGCCATTGATGGAAATCGACTGTACGGGCCTTGATAAAATTATTAAAAATAGTAATAATTTGTGTAAAATCATAAGAAATGATTTGGGAAAAATTGGGATGAAAAACTCCATATTAGAAAAGATAAAAATAGTTTTTATCGAAATGAACTAGTTTTGAACTAGAATTATAATTCTATTTATTTTTAAATAAATAAATTGAATTTGAAATGGTTTTGAAAATAACCAGAACTTCCATTAATTGCATTGGAGTGGATTTGAATCGAAATTGTCTTCAGAATATTTCGATGTTGGAATTTGTGATTATACAGATGTTGTTATGGAAATTTGAAAGATATATATTTATATCGTTATTTCCAATACGACATTTGTTAATCGTAGAATTTGATATTGAATATAAGCCGATATATTTTCTATTCAGAGCCTTGTATTTAATATCAAATGTGATTTGGGTTTGTCGTGAATGGTGTCTTGACTAACACTGTTCTTGAACCCAGTTGAGAAAAGATTAAATCTTTTTATTTAGATTTAATGAAGTGTACCAATTAAATAATATTTAATTGAAATTGAATTGATATTGATTTTTGGGTTTATCGTGGACAGTGTTTTTAAATAACACTCGTTCTTTAACCCGATAATTAATGGAATGTGACTTTGGGTTTATCGTGAACCGTGTTTTTAAATGACACGGATTCTTTAACCCAGTTAACGATTAAAACTAAGTGGAGTTTTAATGAATCTTTAATTAGATTGAAAAGATCGAGAATGGAGTATCACCAGTTTTACTCCAGGCGATAGTTAAATCTTTAATTAGATTTAAACGTGAAATGGTAATTGAATTTACCGATAACACCGTGGTGTTAGATATGAAGTATTACCAGTTTTACTTCATGGGATGAATAGGTTGGGATTGGGAAATTAAAACAAATGATTACTTCAGTAATGTTCGTTAATCCCGACTAGTTGAATCAAAATTCAATAGAAGATTAAAGAATAAATTTCAATGATTTATCTTTGATAAAATTAATGGGAACCTTTCCCTATGAATGTGAAATTCAGAAACTAACTGTCGGTTAGCTAAGCAGAATGGTTTCCTGGATATTGATCTGATGTTGGTTTCGGCCTTCGGGGTTAATATTTGGGGAATTATTCTCTTGATTAATTTATGGTTAGTGACTGATGAATTGGAATGAGGCGTATGTTGTGTTTGTGTAACACTTATTTAAAATATATGCGAGTTATTCGGGAAGACCGGGTTTATCCCATTCTGAATAACTGATTCGGCGATAAGTCGAAGATGAAGACGGTGGTTGAAGACCGGAGGTCTTCACATCATTTGGATAATTACTAATGATCTTGATTGGGCTGTACACCCAAGAGGAGAGAAACAGTTGGTGATCGTCCAGACGTACTTGGAGATCGATGGATATGCGGGGTACTAGGTGCCTCCGGTTTCGTTCAGACCCAGAACGGACTTGTAAATGGACTATGTGTCTGACATTGGATTTCATTCTGTGTGACTGATATCGGTTGCATAGAGTGGTTTGCCTGTGTGGCATGCTAAGATGCAAATGATCAAGGCTTCTGTTGAAAAGCAAAGTCTTGTGGTGATGATCAAAGCACGGCCTTTGTGGCGTAGCTTTGTGTAACGTTTACTTCGCGAGTTTCGCACCCCGGTTGTGAACCAAAAACGGGAGACGGACCTCAGGGAGGGCATGCGTTTCTTTCTAGTTAGGAGTGGCGTCAGTGCTTGAACTGGCTGATGAGTTTGACTCATGTGGATGTTGCTTATTATTACTTGCTGAAAAGCGAGGCGCCTCGTGATATCGGTTTCGATCGATGCTTCTGGTCGGCTGACGGGCCAGGCTTACGCCCCAAAGGGCGGGGAAACGCAGTGTTCAGGCATAATATCCACATTGGTGGACCGGCCCTGTCGCTCCAAGGCTTGACTGAGTACTTGCCTGAGACATGGGCTAGATTGTCTCGAATCGGTAGAGGACGATCCCTGGCCTCGGTTCATAGACGGAAATCCAATTTCCAAATACGTGACATTTGCGGTTTTAATTGTAGAACTAGTATGGCGACATAATATATGGTACCCATGCCGCCTATGATTGATACTTATGATTTGAAGTTGTTTTATACACTATGCACTTATAATAGTATCAAACGATTTGTTTTAAACGTATCAAACATTCTTTGGCTGTTATAAGGGAAAACCCTATCCCCCGGCTTGCGTTGCATTGTGTGATAGGACCTGGGTCTTATAACAGCTTCATTTTTCTTTATTTAGCATTGCATTGTTGTTTTATGCACTGGTATTCTTGGGAGGAAACCCGTTCCGTGTTATACGGCGTGGTCCCTTGATTTACCTAACTTTAATAAAAAGAATTAATAACTGTTTTAGTTCTCACACCAGTCACATGACTGACCCGGAGTTTATTGTTTTGACCTAAACTCTGGGTGCCCCTATTTTGACACGGGCAGCTAGTAGTTTTGGTTTTTGCAGATTTATATTCACAGGATCCTGGTTTACAGCTGGAACGATATCCGGAAAGCTTTGTATCCGTATATCTCTTCTAATTGTGTATTGTATTATTTTCCGCTGCTATGTAATGTATTGTAATCTCTGATATTTTCTGTGTAATATTTATTCATTTATACTTTGTATATTCTTGTAATCTGATGCATTGTTGTAATATACAATGAAATGTTCTTCCGTCTGCGTTCTATTTTGTCGTATACTCAACGCTATCCGCGCTTTCCTTCACGGGGAAGTTCGGGTCGTGTCAGTTTGGTATCAGAGCTTTGGTTTACAGAGCTAGAGAACAAGACACATTAGAACCTTACGAAAGAATTCATCAGATATTGGATTAGTAATTTCCAATTAGAATGACTCGTTAGAGATAGGATCAGTAGTATCCTAGAACGAGTGTGAAGAGTATATTTTTCAAATGAAAACAAATTTGTTTTGAAAATTTAAATCATTTTATACGTGTTTGAATATTTATTAATTTTGAATTTGGACAATCCATTATATAAAGGTTTTGCATATACGCGTCATGAACGTATATTCGAAGTTTTAATATACTGGATAGATATAGAATCACATTCTAGACACCCGGAGATGGTTCTGATGATTGATCGATCATCATCCGAATTTATGTTCGTGTTTCGAAGGTGTGATATCTATATATTTCCATTAGACTGGTGTGAGAACCAAAACTTATATAGCTAGAACACATTGTTGTGAATGGGCATCAAAAACATGATTTTTTTTGTATATATATCAAATTTATGAATTTGAAACTCTAATCCACTAATTGATTGATGTTTGTGTTGTTTGTTTAGTTGTTTGACAATTTTGAACCATTATGCCTAATTGTATCAAATATTGAACTGTATTGAAAATTGGTCGCATTTGCTTGCATATACATATACTTACAATGAACAGGTCATAGCAAGGAGGCTAGAGCCGAAGAATAAAATTTGTTAGCCCGACAAATAGGTACATGTTTACTATAATTTACTGTTTGGTATGGGTGATGATGATTTTATGAGCCTATTGGCTAGCCGCTTGGCTTTTTCTTTTTCTTTTTGAGATCAGAAGGCCTATATGGCAATTTTGGGATTTTCCCGTGGCTCCCGGTGCAGGGGAGGTTATGGCGAAATTTTTCGAAAACTTAGGGTGTTAGCCAAATTTTTGAAAATTTGAAAATTCTCAGAAACTGAAAAGTTGGAGAATGGAAGCTAGATCGAACGTAGAGTTGATGAATCAAACCACTTTCGACTTTGTTCCTTTTCGGGGACGAAAAGTTTTAAGTGGGGGAGATTGTAACAACCCGAAAATCTGAGCCAGTTTAAAATTTTTATTTTGGCAATTTTAGCGAATTTTGAATATTTAAAATAGATTATTTTAAATAATATCGACGAGAAATTTATTTTGAATATAATTCGAACGTATATTTTATATACGTCGTCGTTAGAATATAAATATTTATATATAATTATAAATAGAATTGAAAATGGCGCGGTAGTTCGATAATTCGATTTCAAACTTCAATTGAATGTACCGGGTGCAAAACAAACCGGATTTTAGCGAAACCAAAAACATTAGGATCTAATTGATAATATCTTTCCAACGAATCCGACAAATCGAAATTTCATAGCGGGAATCAAAAGATATGTCCAGTTGAAAATTCTGAATAGTCGCTATGGAATTCAGGCCCTTAAAAATAGACATTTTGCAAATGACCTCGGATTTCGACGAAATCATTTTTGTTGGATCCGCAGTGTCAAATAATTGCTAGATTCCAAATTTCATAATTTTTCGAATCAGTATGTGAGCGTGGCAAAGGAAAACTCGTTTGACCAGTTTCTGTTGATTTTAATCGACTGAAAAATGGCCATTTTTCCAACGGTCTCGGAATTCGACGAAACTAGTTTTGTTAGGACCGTATCGTCAATACGAAGCTAGAAAATATTTTTCTGGAATTTTTCTAGTTAGTATGTGACCCCGGTAAATTGAAATGTACGTTTAAAATTCAATTTAGTGATTTAAATGGAAATTTAACGGAAACTGATCGAAACAGTCGAATTGGCTTGCGAAACATATCCCATTGTGTTCGGAATGGGTGTAAAATACTGGAGACGACAGTCGGTGGGTCTCATTTCGAATTCGAAAGAAAAGTCAACTATGAGGATTAATATAAAATAGAATATTATATATAATAATTTTAATAAAAGGCCCCCTACCTTTTTCTCCCTCCCCAAACCCGCTCAGGCCAATGAAAAAAAAAGGAGAAACCTATGCCCTAATCGCCTCCTCCCTAGGCCTCGTCGGACCACCGCCAGAGTTGGCCACAGCCTCGCCCCTCCTCATCTTCCTCCTCTCTCCGCTGATCGAACCCCCCCCCCCCCCATCGCTAAACCCACCGCGACCTCCAACCGCCTTCGTCGACGTCGAGCCACCGTGATGACGCCTCCCACATCCGTCGCGCCTTCCCTTTCCTCCTCCGATCCCTGTGCCGTCATCGACCCCCACCTCGATCCCCTCTTCTCCTTCTGCTACCCCCCTCCTCGAATTCAACCCGCGACGCAGACCCCGACAACCACCTTCCCCGACCTCTGACGCCGCAGGTGGACCCCTCCTCTCAGTTCGAAGATGACCAGTACGTTTTATTTTATTTTGTTTTGTTTATATTTTTATTTACTTAAAGTATTATTTTTTTATATATCGTTTTATCCGATTTTAATGAGAGGGAAAAACCTGATTTTTGAAGTATAAAAATATAATGTTTTAAAATAGAAAAGATTAGATTTTTATAACATGAAAAGATTCAGTTTTTATATATTTTTAATATATGATAAAAGATCTGATTTTTTTTAATCGAATAAAAACATAATTTTTATTGTAAGTGAGTATTGAAAATATAGTCTTTACTATATAGAAGGTGTAAAAATATGATTTTTATATTTTTAAAGTATTAAAAATATAGTCTTTACTATATAGAAGTTGTAAAAATATAATTTTTGTTTATGTAGAGAAATAAAAATATAATTTTTACATGATAGGAATATTGAAAATGGCATCTTTATATGTGTAGCAAAATAAAAATGTGATTTTTATAAGGATATATTTGAAAAGGCGAAATCTTTATATAGAGAATAGCGAGGTAAAAATATAATTTTTACCTATATAGTAGCAATGTAAAAATAGAATTTTATCCATATCGCGTGATATTATAAAAATTCGATTTTTATATATTGAATAGCATAATAAAAATATGATTTTTATATATTGAATAGCATAGTAAAAATTCGATTTTTTGAATAGCATAGTAAAAATTCGATTTTTTGAATAGCATAGTAAAAATTCGATTTTTATATATTGAATAGCGAAGTGAAAATTTGATTTTTAAATGTATGAAGCGATTATAGAAATATGACTTTCAAATTAAAAGTGAACGAATAAAAATGTGATTTTTATTTTAAAGACATCAAAATATAAAAATGTGTGATTTTTATATATGTAATGAATACGGGCAACGAAGGTGACGAAGATGCGATAACGATGAAGATTTCTATCAAAGAAGAGTCAAGATGATTGGATAGCTATCGGTGAGAATTTCTCACCTTTCAATTTCTTTTTCTAGTTATATATATATACTAGGATGCAGACGGTGCTTAGTAGCACCCGACACAATCGTCCACAGACCATGGACTTGTTTGTTTGGTTGCATAAATTAGTTAGATGATTTGATTTGAATTTGGTTGTTTGGTAAATTTGATTGATATGTGAATGGCGTGGGCCTTCACTAGACCGGGGATAAGGCTAGGCCTCGTCCCGTTTCTAGTATCGTGCCGTTATGCCGCCGAAATTTTCTAAAAATAAGTTAGAAAAAAATAAAGATAACATTTTATTTAATAAATAACCGAATAGAATATTCATATGTTAAAATAAAATGTAGTATCGTTAAAAATATAATTTTTAACGTGAATATGAATATAGTGAAAGTGAATAAAATAAAATATTCATTTACAAACCGGACGGTTTGTTTATGTACACCTATTTGAAGGACATTGATTGGGACGATAAATTTTACACATCGCCCAACAGCACAAATAAAATATGTGTTTGATTGTTTGAAACCCCACACGGGTGTTGGGATGAAATTTGAAGTTCACTCATCCTGATTGATTAAATATGTCGATCGATTGATTGACAGGCTGTTATAAGCGTTGAATATCTATATTTGATGCGTATACAGTGTAGTGCACTTTGGTTGATGGTTGATTATTTTTCAATGCTATTATATACATGTGTTGTATGAAAATCCATATAATTAATTTTATATGGTAATTGATTGGGCCTCATTCCAATTTAGAAAATAAAGAATATTATAAAATAAAGGTTCATGTGTTGACTGTACTCATCCGTTGAGATTAGTCATGTGTTGAACGAAATATTTTAATAATAAAACTTACATCTTTATCAATATAAAGTAAAGGTTCATGTGTTGACTGTACTCATCCATTGAGATTAGTCATGTGTTGAACGAAAAATTTTAGTAATAAAATTTACATCTTTATCAATATAAAGTAAAGGTTCATGTGTTGACTGTACTCATCCGTTGAGATTAGTCATGTGTTGAACGAAATATTTTGATAATAACAAATATTTTGATAATAGGAAATATTTGAAATAGAATATTTGAAAATAGAAATACATTAAGCCGTGTTGATTAGATTGACGCCATTTTGACGTGAATCGATATTTATATCGATTTTATCGATTTCGAAATGAATTGAATAGAAAACGATTTCGAAATGAATTGAATAGAAAACGATTTCGAAATGAATTGAATAGAAAACGATTTCAAAATGAATTGAATAGAAAACAAATTGAATTCAAATTGAATAGAAAACGAATTGAATTCAAATTGAATAGAAAACGAATTGAATTTGAATTGAATAGGAAACGAAACGAATTTGAATCGAATTAAAATCGATTTGAATTGAAATCAAATAGAAATCGAAGAAATATATATTATATATATTATATATAATGGCCTGAATAGAACGCGCCGCGCCGCGGCAGTTCGTGAATTTCGACCATTTATTTCAAACAGACATTACGAGAGATCCGACCGTCGGATTCTCCTAAAACCGGAACCGTTGGGTTCGTATCGAAAAGAGCTTTCTAACGAATATGGGAAATTAGAAATCTAACGGTTGGATTTGGAATTATGTCCAAATCAAATTTGAAAAAGGTCGCCATAAGTGCAGTTCGATGGCCATTGATGGAAATCGACTGTACGGGCCTTGATAAAATTATTAAAAATAGTAATAATTTGTGTAAAATCATAAGAAATGATTTGGGAAAAATTGGGATGAAAAACTCCATATTTGAAATGATAAAAATAGATTTTTATCAAAATGAACTAGTTTTGAACTAGAATTATAATTCTATTTATTTTTAAATAAATAAATTGAATTTGAAATGGTTTTGAAAATAACCAGAACTTCCATTAATTGCATTGGAGTGGATTTGAATCGAAATTGTCTTCAGAATATTTCGATGTTGGAATTTGTGATTATACAGATGTTGTTATGGAAATTTGAAAGATATATATTTATATCGTTATTTCCAATACGACATTTGTTAATCGTAGAATTTGATATTGAATATAAGCCGATATATTTTCTATTCAGAGCCTTGTATTTAATATCAAATGTGATTTGGGTTTGTCGTGAATGGTGTCTTGACTAACACTGTTCTTGAACCCAGTTGAGAAAAGATTAAATCTTTTTATTTAGATTTAATGAAGTGTACCAATTAAATAATATTTAATTGAAATTGAATTGATATTGATTTTTGGGTTTATCGTGGACAGTGTTTTTAAATAACACTCGTTCTTTAACCCGATAATTAATGGAATGTGACTTTGGGTTTATTGTGAACCGTGTTTTTAAATGACACGGATTCTTTAACCCAGTTAACGATTAAAACTAAGTGGAGTTTTAATGAATCTTTAATTAGATTGAAAAGATCGAGAATGGAGTATCACCAGTTTTACTCCAGGCGATAGTTAAATCTTTAATTAGATTTAAACGTGAAATGGTAATTGAATTTACCGATAACACCGTGGTGTTAGATATGAAGTATTACCAGTTTTACTTCATGGGATGAATAGGTTGGGATTGGGAAATTAAAACAAATGATTACTTCAGTAAGGTTCGTTAATCCCGACTAGTTGAATCGAAATTCAAAAGAAGATTAAAGAATAAATTTTAATGATTTATCTTTGATAAAATTAATGGGAACCTTTCCCTATGAATGTGAAATTCAGAAACTAACTGTCGGTTAGCTAAGCAGAATGGTTTCCTGGATATTGATCTGATGTTGGTTTCGGCCTTCGGGGTTAATATTTGGGGAATTATTCTCTTGATTAATTTATGGTTAGTGACTGATGAATTGGAATGAGGTGTATGTTGTGTTTGTGTAACACTTATTTAAAATATACGCGAGTTATTCGGGAAGACCGGGTTTATCCCATTCTGAATAACTGATTCGGCGATAAGTCGAAGATGAAGACGGTGGTTGAAGACCGGAGGTCTTCACATCGTTTGGATAATTACTGATGATCTTGATTGGGCTGTACACCCAAGAGGAGAGAAACAGTTGGTGATCGTCCAGACGTACTTGGAGATCGATGGATATGTGGGGTACTAGGTGCCTCCGGTTTCGTTCAGACCCAGAACGGACTTGTAAATGGACTATGTGTCTGACATTGGATTTCATTCTGTGTGACTGATATCGGTGGCATAGAGTGGTTTGCCTGTGTGGCATGCTAAGATGCAAATGATCAAGGCTTCTGTTGAAAAGCAAAGTCTTGTGGTGATGATCAAAGCACGGCCTTTGTGGCGTAGCTTTGTGTAACGTTTACTTCGCGAGTTTCGCACCCCGGTTGTGAACCAAAAACGGGAGAAGGACCTCAGGGAGGGCATGCGTTTCTTTCTAGTTAGGAGTGGCGTCATTGCTTGAACTGGCTGACGAGTTTGACTCATGTGGATGTTGCTTATTATTACTTGCTGAAAAGCGAGGCGCCTCGTGATATCGGTTTCGGCCGATGCTTCTGGTCGGCTGACGGGCCAGGCTTACGCCCCAAAGGGCGGGGAAACGCAGTGTTCAGGCATAATAATCCACATCGGTGGACCGGCCCTATCGCTCCAAGGCTTGACTGAGTACTTGCCTGAGACATGGGCTAGATTGTCTCGAATCGGTAGAGGACGATCCCTGGCCTCGGTTCATAGACGGAAATCCAATTTCCAAATACGTGACATTTGCGGTTTTAATTGTAGAACTAGTATGGCGACATGATATATGGTACCCATGCCGCCTATGATTGATACTTATGATTTGAAGTTGTTTTATACACTATGCACTTATAATAGTATCAAACGATTTGTTTTAAACGTATCAAGCATTCTTTGGCTGTTATAAGGGAAAACCCTATCCCCCGGCTTGCGTTGCATTGTGTGATAGGACCTGGGTCTTATAACAGCTTCATTTTTCTTTATTTAGCATTGCGCTGTTGTTTTATGCACTGGTATTCTTGGGAGGAAACCCGTTCCGTGTTATACGGCGTGGTCCCTTGATTTACCTAACTTTAATAAAAAGAATTAATAACTGTTTTAGTTCTCACACCAGTCACATGACTGACCTGGAGTTTATTGTTTTGACCTAAACTCTGGGTGCCCCTATTTTGACACGGGCAGCTAGTAGTTTTGGTTTTTGCAGATTTATATTCACAGGATCCTGGTTTACAGCTGGAACGATATCCGGAAAGCTTTGTATCCGTATATCTCTTCTAGTTGTGTATTGTATTATTTTCCGCTGCTATGTAATGTATTGTAATCTCTGATATTTTCTGTGTAATATTTATTCATTTATACTCTGTATATTCTTGTAATCTGATGCATTGTTGTAATATACAATGAAATGTTCTTCCGTCTGCGTTCTATTTTGTTGTATACTCAACGCTATCTGCGCTTTCCTTCACGGGGAAGTTCAGGTCGTGTCAGTTATACATTTTCGCCTTATATCTACAACCGTTCTTCGACTCAATCAAAAGATGTAAGCAACTAATATAAATTTTTTTCAGATCAGTGTCATCTGGTTTGATCCTTCGCTTAGCAGGTTCCAATCAATCTACGGTTAATATACAACTAATATGTTTGAGGCTATCTCTTAACGCGGTTCAAATCATATGATTATGTTATGTTTTGCCATACGACGTATGAATCTGTTATTATGCTCTTCATTGCTCGGGTTCATAATCCATATTTTAGGGTCATATTACTATTGTGTACTGTGCTACATGCTTTCCTATATCCGAAATTATGATGATTTCCCATAATGACACGCGGAATCTGGAGATTGCCGACGAACTGGACGATGATGATGTACGGGGGTTTATTTTAGCGACATTGCCAATTTGCGTATTTATGATATATAATCATAATTTTTTCATATCCTATATCATATATTTGTATAAATTAAAATGTTATTCTTAATTGATATAAATTTATAGCAATCATAAAATATAACTATGAAGCAGCAAATTGGTTACTAATTACTACATGTATGATTATTTAATTAGAACAAACTAAAAATGATTAAGAATTCAAAAAAATTATACCATCATTAGGACCACTAAGTATAATATGGAAGAAAATAAATTTGTGTGTAATTTTTAAATAAAAATATTCAATTATCTTCTTGCCACCTGTCCATTCTATAGTAACTAAGACAGTTCGATGTCAAGAACATTTCTACTCATAGAAATGCTGAAAATTAAAGTTAAATGGATGAGAATACTAAGAATAATATTAAGTCGTTGTAGGTTTATTTATTTGTAGTCACATTTGCAATGTACAAAAATTGGTAACTTAGAGTAAAATTGTATCAAATGGAAGCCCATGGGTACATGTTATTTATGTGTGTCTTACCTATGATCTATTATATATAGAAATCTTTTGCATATGAAAGTAATGAAAGGATGCACAACAATCTCAAACTTTATTCGAGAAATGAAAAATATTTCACAAAACCCAACTAATTAAATATACGTACCAAAACCATAACTTCTGCAAATATTTTGCCTTAATCTCCCCAGCAGTTCAAATGCATAAAAAATAGCTAATAAATATATATAGTATAAACGCATAATGGATGAAATTAATGCATATTTGTACACATAAAAGTTTGCATAAGCCCTTAATATTTCTCATTAATGAATGGATGAAATTAATGTATAATTGTACACATAAAAGTTTGCATAAGCCATTGATATTTCTCATTAACGGCTTATTAAATTTGAATTCTCCCCAAATTTCAAATAAGTAATTTTCCGCAAAGAAGTTTAAATATTGAGTATAAAAATAGGAAAACTAACCACTATATGGTAATAAAGAGTCATAATGCATGTTACAATTTTTTTTCTTTATATTTCCAAATAATTGACGATCGACACGTGGATATGTAATATATATTGCAAATTAGTTTTCTTCTATTTTAATTACCTTCCATGTGAAAATAATAACTTTACAGCTTATTTTATTCGTACGTCTCATACATGATATATTCATTATAAAGTTTACCTCAAATATTTCCAAGGAGTTATATTAACTTAGTTTTAAGTGTGTACAACTACATAATATTCTTTAAAAAGCATTAAAAATTTCGAAAATATCATGGAAAATAATGTTAACCGCCACATCTTACTTAGAATAATAGTTGCATTTTATTGTAATTTGCACTAAAATATCAAAAACTGTAAAACAGAATTGAACTCATGTTATGAAGTAAGAAAATATTTTGCAAAAGCAACATTGTAGCAATAATTGCAACAATCATATACTGTTTTAAGTTAAGAAGTAACTTCTCTATAGAAATTGAAACCTTGGATAACGCACATTTATTTAATTATGTATTGCAAGCAACTATGAGAAAATGATTATAAAAGTATTCAAAAACATTTTATAAATTCAATGACTCTTGAATAATTCTAGAAGGCCTGAATATTTAAGGCATGGTTAAAAGGGAAATGATCATAATTATTGAAGAATATAGCTTCCCTAGTATCCAGTTTCAAAGTATAATTACATACTTTCGCACTTGGTTACCTATGCCAGCAACGTAGTTATAAATTAGATGCAAACATGTTTATAAGAAAAACATTTAATAAGACATACTTACTAAAACAATTAAACAACGCTCATAAGTTGATACCACCGCATTTAGTTGTTGACAATTTTATTATATGGTAACATTGAGTTTACAACATCTTGTTGGGTATCTGATTGTATATAGTTATGAGATTGTAAAAAAGGTAAACACAAATGGAAAAGGAAGTAGTACATATACTAAAATAATTAGTACATAGAGATAGGCATGAAAGAAGATACAAAAGTGAGAACCAATGAAGGGAACAAAGTATGAGTGAACTCACCAGCAATCCACGAGATAACAGTACTATGTAGAATTAGCATCCATTTGCAGCCAAATGGACAGTAGGAAGGGAATATGTTGGAACGTAGGTATCCAAGCAAGAATAGCGGGCGTTAGGAAAGGATGTCAACGTAGGTATCCAAGCTGTAAAGTGGAAGCGATTACAGGATGTAGGAAATCAATTTGAAAACTAATGAATATTAAAGAAATTAATTTTGTAAAAATAAATGGCAGTCTAGAAGAATAGGAAGGATGAAGCCGGAGTGACTCAAATGAGAGGAAGGCCAGGGGAATGGTTGGTAGGGAAGGGGGAAAATATGAATACAAATGAAATTGCTGGAAACCCAGAACTCTAAAACGGTTATTGTGGGTGGTTAATTCAAAAATGGGACTGAAGTGCACTGTAGAATTTTTTTGTTAAATACATAATTTAGTAAAACCTCCAACCACGTTTTTTGGGCTTTATGTTGGAAGCTGCACTCCACCTTATGATGGAAGCGTGCCCATTAAAAAAATTGTCAATTTTATAATTTATACATCTATTTTCATAATACTGGAAATCTGTGTTGTTTCAGATGCACTCAGCTAACATTTTTCTTAATCCAGTAACTCAAACCGTTAAAAATTTACTCTTCTAATTACTTTTCATCATAATATATGTTAGGTAATTGAAATGAAAAAAGGTCATACCTGCCAAATAGAACCCTTATCTTTAGTTCGGATAATTATCTCTCCAACCTAATGACATATAAAAAAAACATAGAATTGCTAAAAAAAAGTAGAATTGTTAGCAGTCGAATTCAATCAAAAAGCAAACAAACAAACATATTATATCATCTTTTCTCTGTATGTACCACTGGGCTAATCTGTTAATAAATGATTATGAAAGTAGAAACTAAAATATATTAGAAGGATGTATTCAAGAAGCTTCATAATCTGTCAACAACAATTGCAACTGATAAGAAAACAAATGAAAACTAAAAACAGTTTTAGTATACATAGATCAAATTAGCAGCAAGTAGATAACTGACATTGATTAATAAACAAAAGCAACAATTTGTACAATATGTATGAGAATTGTCACTATTTTCGAGTACAGAAAACAGACAATATCAGTATATGTAAATCAAATTAGCAGCAAGTAGATAACTGGCATTGATTAATTAACGAAAGCAACAATTCGTACAATATGTATGAGAATTGTAACTATTTTCGAGTACAGAAAGTGATATACACGTAAATGTGTATATTTTATCCTTTTATTTATCTTATTTTCCCGTTAAAATAATTGATACTTTGTATTTATAGCTGTATTTTCAGATTTTTGACAAGAAGCATGGTTTAGAGCATTTGATGGATAAAGCATGAAGAATTTGCTTAAAAAGAGTGAAGTTTAAAATTGCTAAAGCTTGAAGAGTCTAAAGCTTGAAGAACGGTTGCAATTATATTTCAGTTAAGAAGATTTGGCTCAATAAAGACTCAAACTGCATTCACATTAGCTCATTTGGAAGGCCTCTTACTCATGTTGCGTTCACACTAGCCTATTTGCTAGACCACTCACTCTAAAGCTGCGTTCACACTGGCTTATGTGTTATTTGGGGTTATTTCTTTAGTCCCACATTATGTAATTAGCTAGCTAGCCTTTGTCATATCAGCTATAAATACATTGTATCTAAGTCTTGTGAAAAACACATTGGGTTTTATTCTGTAATTCTCTTCATGGAATAAAATCATTCTTCTTCCTCTTTTCTATTTAGTTTTAGTTTTATTTATGTTCTTGTTGTTTAATTTCTGTTTTTCTTCTTCTTTAGCTATGTCTAGCTAATTCCCTTTGATTAGGGGGTGATGACGCTGATAGTATGATTCAATATGAATCACATAGCCAAAGGATGAGGAATTCATATATATAAATCTAGATCTGAACTAGGGTTAGATCTGAACCTTAATATCCTGTGTCGTTTAAGAGCTATGCTCCTTCACAGGGTATATTCGTGTTCGGTTTAACAATTATCAGATCTAGATCTAATTTTAGGGTTTTAGAAATTAATTAGTGAATCTGTCCTGATAGTCTATGGTTGTAGAGCTGAGCTCCTGCATATGCTATGCTTGTCGTCATTTACATATTTGTTTCTAAAAATCTATTATCGTTGATTCATGTTTGTGACAGAAACATGTGTTAGATCTGGTTAATCTTTTGGCTATTGATGATTATGAATCTGATCTATGTCATTATCCCCTAATTGCTTTCACTTATTGTTAAAACTCTCTTTTATTTAATTTCTGCTATTTTCTTTGTTTTCAACCAATCAAAAGTTAGGGATAACTTGAGTGGATTTATTAATAAAATAATTTGGTCCCAGAGTTCGACACCCTCTACAACGATCCTTGTTGTTTAGGAAAGACGAACGAATTTTACAATTGTTTACAACTGCATAATTTGTTCGCAAACAGAAAGCAGACAATATCAGTATATGTAGATCGAATTAGCAGCAAGTAGATAACTGGCATTGATTAATTAACGAAAGCAGCACTTCAATGGTTGTCCATGCATTCACATCAGTTCTGGATAGCTACATGGGACTGAAGGAACCCCAAATAAGATAAGGTTCTCACACTTCAGCACAAAAACAGTGCTATAAGGTTCTCACTCATCAATCAATACCGACTCATATGGTGATGAGACCATAAGCGAAAATGTGCAAGAGAAGTGGGGGTAATGATTGAAAAATAATTAAATGGCAAAAAAGGAGAATACCATCATTTTAAAATGCTGCAATATTAGTTTATATAGGCATAAAAATGTACATAATAACGTAGTACATTTATGTGTATGATTTTGTAAATATATTGATTAATTAATTGATTTTATTTCAATACATCAATTTCATAATATAATTAAATTATAATAACAGAAAAGGAATTACAATATCACTCTGAGAGAGTGTTAGTCATGCCAACTCCACTATCAATGATTGTTAGACCCAAAAGTGGTTCTAACACCCAAATTGATTAAAAGCAAAATGAAATGAGATAAAAATAAAAATGAACACACAGGATTTATAGTGGTTCGGCGAAGAAATGCCTACGTCCACTTATCTTTCACTATATTCAATGATTCAGTTGCAAATACAATGTAATTGTCACTTGATTTCACTCGCAACTCGCTTATATTCACTCAATAGACTAAAACAAGTAATAAAAGAAGATTTGGATTCTCCAGGAGTAATGGAGTTCGGATTATGGAGGTGGTTGAATTCTCAAAGTGCCTAAAAAGATCCTTTTCTTTGTCTCCAGACGGGGTATTTATAGGTGTGAAATTGCTCAAAACCCGATCCGGATCGGAGCCACGCGTCGTCCATCCCATTAGCCTCGGGTTCGGATGGATTATAGTGCTGACAACGCATCAAAATAGTGAACGTTATGGGCAGGAACTGGTCATAGCCGATCCGGATATTCAGGCGCTTATGTAGGGGGACAGTATGGAAAATGGGTTCGGGTCGGAGGTGTATGTATCAGGGGTTCGGATCGGGATATCCGATCCGACCCGAATTGACTTGGTGACAACTCTCTCTTCTCTTTATTCTGCTCTTCCTCCGAACCATCTCTATAGCAGCTGGGTGGCCTTCCGACCCATCTTGAAGAAGACTGTCCTCCGATCCGAACGCGCGCTCTCTGCTTTCAACAGCAATAGCTCGCCGCTCCGAACAGGAGACTTTATCCGATCCGAACCGATACGTTGCTTTAACCCGACCCGGATGATTGCATCTGTTCGATCGAAGCTGTAGCGTCTCCTCCGACCTGAGTAGTGATGGTCTCTCCGATCCGAACCGAAGTCTTCTAATTTGAAATGCTCTCCAATGCTTGATATCTTGACTTTGTGTCGCCTAGTTCACAAAGTAGGCTAACACTTTGCCCCCTCAAAGGATTCTTCTATTGGAAATGGAGCATGCTTTGATTGCCATTGCTCAACGCCTTCATCCTTCCTTTTGAATATGCATGCCAAGCTGTCGCACTTCATCCCGTTCGGTTCGGATTCCGATCCGAACGAATTTCTGCTTCGGGTTCCGACCCGAACTGATCTCCTTCTTCTCTGCAATGTATTAGTGGGCCAAGCTGCGTCATTGGGCTTTTCGAACCGGTCTGATCGGGAATACGAATAGTCAGCTTGTTTTTTATATAAATTCACTCCTCTTTTCTTCCTTTCTCTCATTCATCGTTTCTGCTCATCCGAACCGATTCCACATCGAAACTTTAGTCCTTCCAAGAAACTCCAAAATTCTCGCTTCAATCTTTGAATCAAATACATAGGTAGCCTTGTAATCTTGAATCTCGTTGCCATAATTGCTTTTAATTTACATCCGCGGTTAGTTTGAACGATTTTAGCACAGTAACTGAATAATTCCATCACCATGGCTTCTTCCATCCTCCGCCTTCGTCGCCAATGGCATCGACGCCATTTCGAGGCGTTGGAGGAAGGTATTGAAACTCGTTATTGAAAACTTGAGTACTTAATCTCTCGACTTTAATTAAGGCTTGGGATTTCGAGTTGGGTTCGCTACTAAAGAAGAGGAAGAGGAAGGAAACTGAAGAAGATTGGTTCGGGTAGGGTAACAGTAGGAGAAAAAGGAAAAAAGAAAGAAATTCACAGAGCCGGATCGGGTCGGAGCAATAGGGCCAAGAAATGAGTCTTAACTTGTTTGACCGGATCGGGTCGGATCTACGAATACAACGAAGGTCAAGACTTATGCGCTCGGATCGGACCCGGTTGTGAAACAAAAGAGGGAATAGGGGTCTGGTTATCCAAGTTAATCCGGCCCGCTCCGGGTGTCAATCTCCGACCCGCTCCAAGTGTCAATCTCCCTAAGCATGAGCCTTTGCTTATCCGATCCGAACCTGGTGTCTGCATCCGAACCGAACACTACTCAATCTAAAACACAAACTTTCGTCCAACTATTTAAAAGATATTACTTCCAACTTCATGAACAGTTAGGATAGTGCCTTGCGGACATAAATGAACATTAAGAACTACTCTGACTATCACTTTCTCTTCAAAGTTTCGTCTTACATTGCTGCACTTTTACTTTGCATTTCTCACATTCGCTGCACACATTTTAGTTCACACACATACACAGGGGGGTACGGGCTAATTTACTCTAATCCGTGCTATTGCTTCTTCAATAGTTTTATGACAATGAGGCCCAGATGCTCTTCCCGACTAGCTGAGAGGAAAGAAGCCCTGGAAACTTCTAACAAAATCACTCTTGAGGATATATCTTCTTCTTCGGATCCAGAATGGGACAGTGAGGGTCCAGACTACGGGGTTGGAAATCGAGAAAGCAACGAGGCGTCTTCAGAGAACGAGGTTTCTTTGGGTTTTGAGGAGGAAGGAGGGATCAGTGACGATCGAGCCCCTGACGAATTTGAATCAGCCATTATATTGGAATCACCTCCAGACTCCGTTGAATCGACAATTGACAATGATCGACTTGTCCGAATTTGCTTAAAGTATGGAATAATGAAAAGGGACACTCTAGTGCCTTCACGCTCCGACCGTCCCCACAACCCTCCAGAAGGATATATGACGGTCACTCGATTGATGTGCATGGTCGGCGCCATTCCTCCATTCTCTCCTTTCATCGTTGATTTCTTAAGACAAATGCGGATTGCCCCCATGCAGTTGCATCCCAATTCATATGCCTATTTGCACACCTTGTACATATCATATCGTGAAATCTTAGGCATAGAGCTCACGTTCGATGACGTTCACTTCTTCTATAATTTCAAGCATCGGACTCGGGAGACTCCATCTTTCTGCTACTTTGAACCAGTTCCAAAAAGGAAGATAATCTCTGCACCATTTAGCAGTAAAGCTGGAGACTCCAGACTAGAATGGTTCTACGTGAAGCGACAGCCTGGATGCGCCAGTAGATGGACAAAATCAAGTAAAGCACTGACTTTCTAAATCCGGGCTCTATACTTGAATCATCATCTTGACATGTTTTCCTTTTTGTTTGCAGTCGACAATCCCAAACAGATATCAGATCAGGTGTTCTTTGATCGGATGCACCGACTTCTTAATGGCGATCAAAAATTCTTGACTATCGACGAGGTCCTTAAAGATGAATACCTTCACTTTCATGGGCTGCTATCCGTTTTTCGTAGCATCGGTCATGGGACGGTCCCTTACGCATACATTCCTCTAGTGGAGGTAGTTCCAGAGACTGGAGAAGGCTCGGGAATTCCTACAGTGCCTCTTCAAACTTCACCTTCTCCATCTTCTACACAAGATGATGAATTGGCTAATCTGGCCGAAAAGCATCGTGAAGGATATATTGCCCCCGAGGAAACTACTTCTCTAGACAAGTCAAAATCCTCCCAAGAGTCGCCACTTCATGCTTCCGAGGGGGATGTTCCTAGTACTGATGAGAAAATATTTCAGGGTTTGGGGGATCTCCCCTTACCTGAGACTATATACACTTCAGAGGACTTCAGGAAGGATCCTCTAGTCTTCACCTCTTCTGAAGAGACCACTCCCGCTAAGGCCAAAGAGCCTTCCCGTACCAGTCTAGCTTCAGACTCGGGTCGGTTGGGGGAAACACACCACCTAGGATACACTTTACACAACAGCATCAGCCTTCATCGCACTTCTTTCTCCGTGAATCCATTAATTCTAAACTTCATTTATTTTATCGTGCAGGTACAATGTCTCGATCCTACTATGATATAAGAAAGCTTCGTCGCAGCATGTCCAATCCTCCTCAGGATGTTGAGTATGATCGTCGTGATGATCGGGGCAGGGATGAGAGATGACCTTATGACCCCTATCGTTCTCGACCCTCACGCTCCCGCTCTCCAATTCGACCTGAACAAGAGAAATACAAAGGGTATCAAAGCCGTAGGGAAGAGGACAGACCACAATCCAAAGACTCCACCTCTTCCCATGAAAAACGCAGTAGAGAGAAAAGTCCTCCAAAAGAAACCATGTCTCGAAGTAAGCAAAAGGTCCCTGCTACTAAACGATCTAGGACGGACAAAGAAACTACCGAATCCTCCTCAGGAAGGGACACCGAATTGGCAATCCTCGCTCCTCCCCCACCAGATGCGGGAACTGCAATAAAGCGGGCATATTTGAAAGAGCAATTTCCCGAACACTACTTCGACACTCTGACTTTTTTACCTGCCCTTGAACCTATTTCTTCTAAGTGGGCGGATGAGGCCAAGGCAAAGATTGATGCGGTGGAAAAACAATATACTGAGATGTTCAAATATTCACGCAATCTTTCTAGAATCATCCGCACTCTAATCACAAATACTGATTCAATGCAAAAGACTGCGGAGGAGGATGCTAAGGCCTTAAAAGCTCTAGGAAAAGATTTAGAAGACACTCAAGCTCAGCTAGCTATCGCTCAAAGGGACGCTTCTAACTTCAAACAACAATTCGAGGACATGCAAAAGCGTTACCATGATTTGCTTGAATCTCACACTCAGGAGCGTTCTGAATTAAAAAAGCAAGCTGACGAGGCCAAATCAGATGCTGCTAAGACACGCCTTGCTTATGCTGAACTTGAATGGAAAAACGCCGAGTTAGCAAAGAGGAGTGCTGAATTAGAAAAGAAGAATGCTGACTTGGCTTCAAAGTTGTTGGAGGCAGAGAACAGGGCTGCCCTGGCCGAGGGCAATGTGGAGTGTGCTATTAAATCTGCGGAGGAAGCCCGCAAGCAACTATCAGAGACGGAGGCTGATATTCAGGGTTTCGGCGAGCTAATGATTGAATTCTTCGCACATATTATTCATCGCCGAAACATTTCTTGGATCGAGGACTATCCATCCACTCTAGTTCAAGTATGGAATCAAATCGTCGAGTGGGAAAAAGAGGAACTTAAGGTCGATTCCCTCGATGAAGATAAACTGATGGAGAAATACTTGAGAGATGATGAACCGGAGCGCCTAGCTGAAGGGCGCCGCCTTATTGCTGAGGCCATGGAAGAAGAGAGACGGAAGTCTAAACAAAAAACCATTCTCGAAGCTGGTTCCTCTTCTTCTGCCCCTGCAACTCCCGAAGTAGAAGGGTATGATCCCGAAAATCCGGGAATTCCCCGAACAACTCTGCTATCTCCTATTCCTGAAGCAACACCAGAGGCAGTAGCCACCCCCGCAGAAAAGCCTTCGGAAGGTATCCCTACCTTTTCTCCTCAATTCGCCAAGGCTATTTCTACTTTTCGCCACGTGATCGAACAATCGATGAAAGACCCATTGTTTTCGCCTGAGTTGATAACTGTTGCTTCTCATTCTGTAGGTGTTGAATCATCCGTAAAGACAGATGTGACTCAGGGAGTCACCGCTGGGACAAAGCCTGCAGACAAGGCCAAAAAAGGGGAAGACAAGGCTGCTTCTATAGACTTGGAAGAAGGAAGTGAGCCGACTAAGGTCGCCACTCCTCATGACGAAGAAATGATAGCAGCTTTAAAGGACGATGGCGGAGACGGAGGGCATGAAGAGGAACCAGAAGTTGCAATAGTCGGGGAGTCAAAAAATGCTGATGATGTTACCTTGGCTGCGATGAAAGCCGATCAAGACAAACGCTTGCAATTAAAAGCTGAAGAGCTAGACCCCGAAGTCCTCAAACCCCTCGTAGTCGTGGATGCGGGATCAAGGTTAGTTGTTAAGCTCTCAACTAGATCTATTACAGAGGAACTCGCTAAAAAATCTTCTCTTGATTCCAGCGCCCCGCCCTCCGGGAAGAAGTCTACCGGCTCCAGCACCGCATCTTCAGGAAAAAAGAAGACAAAACGAATCTTGACGGAGGCTGAGAAAGAAGCAAAGGACGCGGAAAAAGCCGCCAAGAAATCCAAGGCTCATTCAAAATCTAAATAGTGAATTGCCTTGTATCGTTTTAGCATTTAGTGAACCAATAATTGCCGCTACAAGAGTAGTTCCTGCACTTTCTTTTTTGGCTATTTTCCTGTACAAATTCATTCATTTGTAAATAAAAATGACTCATTTTTTGCAACGTTTATTTGTCAGTAGTTCTGCACTTATGTTGAAATGCATGTCTATAGTTATGAAACGAAGTTGTGGAGGGGGAAATATGCGTGTACATAAGTGTCCCCGGTCAATTTCCACAAGTTATTTAATGCTTAATAAAGCAATCTGAATGCTCCCGATTCTCCGACGGGATAGCACTTCCTGTGTCGTCAGTACCTGTCGTTTTTTCTGGCATTTCTTTTATACTCTCTCTCTTTCTCTTGAGAGTTAGAGTTCGAGCTCAGTCATCTATTTATCCCCCGGTCTTTCAACGGAGAAAGATTTCTTTCTCAGCGCTCAGTCGGAGACGCCTTTATACTCTCTTTCTCTCTGGAAAGTTAGAGTTAAGAGGAGAATTTCTTTTTCAGCGCTCAGTCGGAGACGCTTTTATACTCTCTCTCCCTCTCTCTCTCTGGAGAGTTAGAGTTAGGAAGAGAATTTCTTTTTCAGCGCTCAGTCGGAGACGCTTTTATACTCTCTCTCTCTCTGGAGAGTTAGAGTTAGGAAGAGAATTTCTTTTTCAGCGCTCAGTCGGAGACGCTTTTATACTCTCTCTCTTTCTCTGGAGAGTTAGAGTTAAGTATGTCGTTTTCTCATTCTTTTATGTCTTATCGCACAAATAATCGTTGTGCTTCTTTTTATGTCTAAACTGTTTTCAACCTTTTTAGGCTCTGAGTCATCCTGTATTTTATAATCACAACAGAATAACTGATGAATGTAAATGCATAAAAGTAAATAACACACAATATTTTTATAGTGGTTCGGCTAAGTCGTAGCCTACATCCACTTTATAGTTCTTCATTCATATCTTCAGATTTTCCCGAGGCAAGTCGTGCCTTATTACAAAGTTCATAAGAAAAATAACACAAAGTACAGCATCTCTAATTCAAATATCGCATTAAGTGTTGGGCATTCCATGCTCTGGGGACTTCTTCTCCATCTACGGTCGTTAACTTGAAGGTTCCTTTTTCAAGTTTCCGTTGAATGACAAAGGGTCCTTCCCATTTTGGACCAAGGTGAGGAAGGGATGGAAAGACTCTCTTTAGCACCAAATCTCCTGGTTCAAAAGTCCTGAGGCGAACTTTTTTGTCGTAATAGCGTGCCATCTGACGCCGATGTCTTGCTGCACGCAAATCTGCTTCGTCCCTTTTCTCTTCGACTTCATCAAGAGACTCAAGTAAAAGTGCCCGACTTGTCATCGGGTCATAATATGTCACCCTGTGGGAAGGAACTTCTAGTTCAACTGGAATTACAGCTTCTGAGCCAAAGGAGAGAGAGAAAGGGGTATGACCGGTGGTCGTTTTAAATGTTGTTCGATATGCCCACAAAGCTAGGGGCAATTCATCAACCCACCTTGCCTTTGCACGCTCTAATCGCTTCTTGAGGATGGATTTTATTACTTTGTTTATTGCCTCTACTTGCCCATTCGATTGCGGATAGGCAACTGCAGTATATCGTTTGTCTATCTTATACTTCTGGCAGAAATTTCTGAATTCAGTACTATCAAATTGGGTCCCGTTGTCAGTTATAATCGTCCTTGGGATCCCGAACCGGCATATAATATTTATAACCACAAAACTTATCACCTTTCTTGTTGTGATCTTGGTCAAGGGCTCAGCTTCCACCCACTTCGTAAAATAGTCCACGGCTACTATTGCATACTTAGCTCCTCCTTTAGCAATTGGTAGAACTCCAATGATATCAATTCCCCACGTGGCAAATGGCCAAGGACTCACCATTGATTTAAGTTGGGTCGACGGTGCCCTGGGGATTTTGGCGAATCTCTGGCACTTATCGCAGCGTCGTGAATAATCAGCTGCATCTTTATTGATCGTAGGCCAGAAGTATCCATACCGCAATATCTTCTTTGCTAAAGTTTGACCTCCTGTATGATCTCCACACTCACCTTCGTGTACCTCTCTTAGTACACGCTTGATGTCGTCGTGTGCTATACATCGCAACAGGGGCATAGAAAATCCTTGCCTATAAAGAGTATCATCTTGTATGACATATCTGGTAGCTTTGCGAACTATAGCTCTTTTCTCACTCTTCTTTGCTGGGAGTGTCCCATTCTTAAGGAAATTCTTAATTGGAGTCATCCACGACTCCTTCTCTGGTTCCGCTTCAAAGGCAAATTCAATTTCCATTGACTCAAAACTTGGTGATTCCAACGTTTCAATTGGAATTATTTCAGTCTCTTCTGGATTGTCGGAACTAGCCAGCTTTGCCAGCCTATCCGCTTTCTGGTTTTCAACTCTGGGAATGTGCGTTATGTTGTACCGCTCTAAGCTATTCAATAGCTCTCTCACTTTCCCGAGGTAAGCGATAAGTCGAGGTCCTCGAGCCACAAATTCCTCTCGCACTTGGAAGACAACAATTTTAGAGTCACAAAATATGTCTAACATTTTTATTCCGAGGTCTTTAGCAAGCTTCAGCCCGGCAATCAGGGCTTCATACTCAGAGTCATTGTTAGTCGCCGAAAATTCTAATCGCAGGGCGTAATATAACGACCGTCCTTCGGGAGTGACTAAGACGATTCCAGCTCCGGACCTTCGGTCGTTCTTGGCTCCATCTGTATATAGTTTCCACGGATTTATCTTTAGCTCATCCTCGGACTTAACCACTCTGTCATCGACTACTTCCTCCTCAGGAATGGTGAACTCCGCGATAAAGTCGGCTAGAGCTTGCCCCCTGATTGACTTTCGTGGTTGAAAATTCAAATCAAACTGACTTAGTTCTATGTTCCATTTGATCAACCTTCCCGATGCGTCGGGTCTCTGCAACACCTGCCTTAAGGGCTGGTCGGTGTATATGGTTATTGGATGGGCTTGGAAATAGTGACGAAGTTTTCGGGATGCGATCAGGAGGCTGTAAGCGAGCTTCTCAATTTTTGGGTAGTTGCGTTCTACCGCCGCTAATTTCTTGCTTACATAATACACTGGCCTTTGTACTTTATTTTCTTCTCGAACAAGGGCTGTACTGACGGCATGAGCCGAGACTGCCAAGTAAACAAACAATTCTTCGTGATCTACGGGCTTTGATAAAATCGGCGGTTTCTCTAGCAGTTCCAATAAATTTCGAAAGGCCTCAACACAGTCCGGAGTCCACTCGAAGTTCTTCTTTCCTCTTTTAATCAAATCAAAAAATGGAACACATTTGTCTGTGGCTTTGGAGATGAATCTACTCAGTGCCGCTACTTTCCCTGCAAGACTTTGGACGTCTTTAATTCTCCTCGCCTCTTCGATATTTCTAATCGCTGCTATCTGGCTAGGGTTGATTTCAATTCCTCGGGAACTCACAATGAAGCCAAGGAACTTTCCCGATGCCACTCCAAACGAGCATTTCAGAGGATTCAATTTCATCCGGTACTTTCGCAGGATACCAAACATTTCCGCCAAGTCTTGCGTATGGCTGGAGGACTGTTTCGATTTGACAAGCATGTCATCCACATAAACTTCCATAGTTTTTTCTATTTGATTATAAAACATTCTGTTCACCAAGCGCTGATAAGTAGCTCCAGCGTTTTTCAATCCGAATGGCATTACAACATAACAATATAATCCCAAATTCGTAATGAAGCTCGTATGTTCGTGGTCTGGTACGTGCATAGGAATTTGATTGTACCCAGAATATGCGTCCATGAAAGAGAGAAGTTCATGACCTGCTGTCGAGTCTACAAGCTGGTCAATCCTGGGAAGTGGGAAACTATCTTTTGGGCAAGCCTTGTTTAAATCGGAAAAGTCAATGCAAGTCCGCCACTTTCCATTTGGCTTCTTTACCAAGACGGGATTCGATATCCAGTCGGGATAAGTCGAATCTCGAATGAATCCATTCTGCTTCAACTTCTCTACTTCCTCTTTGAGAGCAGCCGACCTTTCTGGGCCCAGCATGCGTCTCTTTTGCTTCACAGGTGGATGTTTCGGATTTACATTCAACTTATGGCTTATAACGGATGGCGATATCCTACACATGTCAGCATGGGTCCAGGCAAACACGTCTAGGTTTGCCTTCAAGAAATTCGTTAGTTCTTTAGCTCGACGTGGATCCAATTGAGAACCAATCTTCAAAACTTTTGTCGGATCAGCTTCATCAATAGGAATTTCCACCGTCGCTTCATTAGGAGTTGCATTCCTAGCCTCTGGTTCCTCGTCTTTTCTGGGATCCAGGTCTTCAGGTGTTCCTTCGGGCAACTCCTTTGGGGTCAATCTCTTTAATTGCTATGCCGAGCCCCCCTTTGAGGGAGACGAGGCATCTTTACTTTCAACGTTAAGTCCTTTCATCAACATCTTTAACTCGGCCACATAGCAGGCCCGTCCAGAAACTTGATCCCCTCTCATTACTCCAGTTCCGGCTTCGGTTGGGAACTTAAGTAACAAACACCAAGGGGCGATACAAACTCTGAATTCAGCAAGGGCAGGCCTCCCCAAAAATGCATTATAAGGCGAATCTACATCCAATACTACGAACTGGAGCATCCGCACTCTTCTACGTTCTCCTTGCCCCAGGGTCACGGGCAACTCTATGTATCCCATGGGAGCTGTCGACGCCCCGTTGAAGCCTCTGATCCATCCTTCACACGGCTTCAAATCTTCAGATTCAAGCTTCATTTGATCGAATGACTTTTTGAATAAAATATTCACAGAACTTCCGTTGTCTACTAATACCTTATGGACCAAGGTCGGCCCAATCGTGGTCGTAATAACCAACGGATCATCGGTGGGTGATTGGATCCCAGTATTGTCTCGGCTGCGGAATACCACGTCGTCAAACATGGTCTTCTGTTGTTTTATGGGGGTGATATCTTCCAAATCATCACCCTCGTTCACATCTAGGTGCTTGGCAGCGTTTACATATTGATCCACTGACCTGAAACTTCAGATTGCCGGGTGAGGTCCGCCTACTATGGAGTTGATAACAATTCCTTTACCTTTCTGCTGCGCTGTAGGCTTGGGAGCAGGTAGAATCTGTTTTGGAGCCTGCTCTCCTTGCCCCCTGTCCCTTGGGGCAACCTTGTACTCATCCAACTTCCCTTCACGCAGCAGCTTCTCAATCACATCCCTCAAATGCCGACATTCATTGGTTGAATGCCCACGAGTTCCATGAAACAAACAAAATTTCCCTGTCGCCATTTCTTTCTCGGTCGAATCACGAGGTGGCGGTCTTTTGTACTGTAACACATTGTACGTATCCAGGTAAATATTTTCCAGGGTGTCGTTCAATGGTGTATAATTCTCGTAGTTCTGGAATCGGGGTCTTTTGTTAGGATCACTTCCCCTATTTCTGTTTCTTCTGTTACCGTTTGGATTACGGTTATTGTTGTTGTTACCCCCGCTTCCAGCATTGCTGTTTCCACCCTTGTTTCCTACATTTACTTCAACCTTGCCAGAACTTTCCCCAGACTGCTTCACGGTGATATTACTCTGCACATTCTCCTTTGAAGCCGTCTCAGACTTTCTCTTTCGGTTTGCCCTGGCCTCCTCTCGTCTTAGATAAATATCAGCTTTTTCGTAGAATATCTCCCTTGTGGAAGGTGTTTTCCCAGAAAGGTAATCTCCAAACTCAGATTCAGGATCGACTCCTTCCTTCAATGCCATCAGGATAGTGGGCTCATGCGGGTCACTGACCTCAGTCACAGCTTGGTTAAAACGGTCAAGATACGCCCTCAAAGACTCTCCTGGTGCCTGCTTGATTCTCGATAATTCAATAACACTTTTGGACTTTCGGGCATGGAGTCGGAACTGGTTCATGAAACGCTCGCTTAGTTCCTTGTAATTTGAAATCGAACGAGGAGGAAGTCGGGTAAACCAGAACAGTGCCACATCTTCTAAGTAGATTGGGAACGCTTTGCACTTCACTTCATCAGGGGCAGCAGCAGCATTCATGAGCTACGAATACCGCATCAAATGCTGTCCCGGATCAGTCCTTCCGTTGTACTTGTCCATCTGTGGCAAGTTAAAGCGTCGGGGAAATTGGAAGTCGAGGATATCGTCGGTGAAGGGAGTATGGCTTCGCTCAATGCCATAATCTTCATTTGTATAATTCCGGCTCTCGGACATGATCTGGCGAACCATTGCCTGTACATCAGCATTAGTTAGGGGCCGCTCAGGTTCCCTGGCCCTAGTATCCGAGTTCCTTCTGGGCTCTTGTTCAGGAGATGCCCTTCTTCTTCGAGCTGCCTCTACTCGATTCCGTTCCCTGCGCTCCCGGTCGATCTCGGGAGGAGGGGACTGGAGTCTTTGCCCCCGAGTGGGGTCATTGTTTCCTAATGCTCGTGCAATATCCTCACGAGATCCCAAAGATCCAAATGTTAGCTGCTCCACGTTCTGTGGTCGTTCGAGCGGCCTTCGTTCACGGGGCCGCTCTTCCTCGGAAGATGAAGATTGATCCACTGGTGTGTGACGAACCGGTGATGGAGTTCTCTGTCGACGGAGTTCACTAATCTCCCGACTCATGAGCCTCATATTTTCCTGCATCATGAGATTAGTGCGCTCGTGAACTTTCATAGCCTCCCTTGTGCTCTCAAGCATATCAAGCAAGCGCGAGAAATCTCCTTGAGTGATGGGCGCAGGTGGATTGACCTGATCACCAACCCTGGTGGCTGGAATCGGAGCATTCGTAGGGACTCGAGTAGAGGTTCCAGCTTCACCAAGCATCGGGTCGGATCGGAGGTAGGAGGTCGGGTCGGTTCGGAGCTGGGGAGTCTGGTCGGATCGGTACGTGGCAAGCAGCTCGGGTCGGTTCAGATTGGGGGAATGCACTGCTTCAGAATCTCCTACCCGGATTGGATCGGAGCTCTCCCCCTGCTGGCGGCTCGGATTTCCTGCATTGGTTCTTCCTGCTGCTGAACTCTGCCCCCGAGACCTTGTTACAACAGCATTTTGCTGATCTTCGCCAGCTCCATTTCCTCGAACAGACTGAACCTCCTTGCCTTTTCCTTTGGCCATGAGTCTTTGACAATCACTTCAAAAAATATAAAAGAGCGAAAAAACTTAAGGATTAACTTCTTTGAACTCAACGGTCCAAAAAGTAGAAAGAAATCCCGGAAAATGAAGAATTCAGATGAAGTTTCTCAGTGAAAGCACCAAAATGTTAGACCCAAAAGTGGTTCTAACACCCAAATTGATTAAAAGCAAAATGAAATGAGATAAAAATAAAAATGAACACACAGGATTTATAGTGGTTCGGCGAAGAAATGCCTACGTCCACTTATCTTTCACTATATTCAATGATTCAGTTGCAAATACAATGTAATTGTCACTTGATTTCACTCGCAACTCGCTTATATTCACTCAATAGACTAAAACAAGTAATAAAAGAAGATTTGGATTCTCCGGGAGTAATGGAGTTCGGATTATGGAGGTGGTTGAATTCTCAATGTGCCTAAAAAGATCCTTTTCTTTGTCTCCAGACGGGGTATTTATAGGTGTGAAATTGCTCAAAACCCGATCCGGATCGGAGCCACGCGTCGTCCATCCCATTAGCCTCGGGTTCGGATGGATTACAGTGCTGACAACGCATCAAAATAGTGAACGTTATGGGAAGGAACTGGTCATAGCCGATCCGGATATTCAGGCGCTTATGTAGGGGGACAGTATGGAAAATGGGTTCGGGTCGGAGGTGTATGTATCAGGGGTTCGGATCGGGATATCCGATCCGACCCGAATTGACTTGGTGACAACTCTCTCTTCTCTTTATTCTGCTCTTCCTCCGAACCATCTCTATAGCAGCTGGGTGGCCTTCCGACCCATCTTGAAGAAGACTGTCCTCCGATCCGAACGCGCGCTCTCTGCTTTCAACAGCAATAGCTCGCCGCTCCGAACAGGAGACTTTATCCGATCCGAACCGATACGTTGCTTTAACCCGACCCGGATGATTGCATCTGTTCGATCGAAGCTGTAGCGTCTCCTCCGACCTGAGTAGTGATGGTCTCTCCGATCCGAACCGAAGTCTTTTAATTTGAAATGCTCTCCAATGCTTGATATCTTGACTTTGTGTCGCCTAGTTCACAAAGTAGGCTAACAATGATGCTCAAAGTCTTGCTATTTTTGTCTAGCACAATCCTAATTAACAAATTAGCTACACTTCTACTCATTTCTGTTAAGTTCTCATACCTTATCTAATCCAGTTCATATACAAATAGATACAAACTAAAATACAAGTTAGGATATCTTTACTAAATTGCAAGCTATTGAATTTATGGTTATTTTTTATTGAATATTTTGCATAGGAAAATATTCCTGAATTCATTATACATTGGGAATAAATTCTCATACCTTACCTAGAATTCAGGAGGATCTTCCCTTGAAACTTCTTCACCTAAATTATTACTTAGCATGGTAGAAATAGCTGGTGCCATTCTACATGTTAAAATAATGTATTATAAGAATATAAAGAGCTGCTACCAACTGCCAAGTTATCTGTAATGACCCGGGTTTTTGTCGACTTTGGTTATCTCCATAAACTCAATGATGACTAACCAAACTTCGAAAAATACCCGGGTCATTACAGTTGGTAACCGAGCTAGTGAGATTTACTGTAATGACCCGGGTTTTTGTCGACTTTGGTTATCGCCATAAACTCAATGATGACTAACAGAAAGTCGAAAAATACCGGATGATTAATGAAAGAAATTAGAGGGTGAGGAAATATAAGATAGAAACTTAGAATAGAAGAAGAAGAAGAACGTAACATCAGAGTAACATGAACCTCACAGCGGAACGAATAACATAAAATATATATAACATAACTTGAAATATAAATCTGTACTTGAATATACATCATCATCACAGTACAGCACTTACAACACAGCGGAAATAAACAATAGCTATATGATCCTGAAGCCTCCTGCTCCAGCTCTTCAAGTATCTGTAAATCCTGACTACTTGACTGCCCATACAAAATTGGGCACCCAAGAGTTTAGGGAAAACAAAACAAAATAAACTCCGGGTCAGTCATGGGACTGGTATGAGTAAAACAGTTTAAAAACAGTTTGAACAAGTAAATGATATCTCATAAGACCACGCCGTATAACAGAACAGGCTTTTCCCTTATGAGAATCCAAATTTATCTTTATATCAAAACCTTTTGATATTATAATAATGTCTATCAACCACAATATAATAATCATCTAGCAGAAACGCTTTCATCTCACGTTCTACATATATAGTATACAATCAAAACCGCAAGCACGTATTGGGTAATGGGTTTCCAACTATGACAAGGTATGGAACCACCTTTCGCTAGTGTACCTCTAGAAAGGAATACACTGGGTTCAACAAGAACATCTTGCAACCCGGCCACACATGACCGACCACTCATTTCGCTTGAGTGTATCGAATGTATATCACCAACGGTTGGGATCAGAAACTGTTTCCCGAATGGGACAGCATCAACAATAGATTTTTAGAAGTAAATGAAACTCTAGATCAGGTGATTATACATCCTACTTCGGAGCGATTGACTTAGCCATGCTTCCTGCCCGATTTCTGTCATTTACCGGATGTGAGGCTAGAAGCTACGCTTTATCATCACACCAGATTCACTTCGAATGTCACATCGTCGAATCCATCAAATCACCGAATGATGTCTACGACAGTACATTACGTGTCATCTAAAAGAAGTTTCCTTCTTCGCTTCCACTCTTTGTACAGTTGAAGAAATCAATGTACGTGACCTTTCTAGAAATACTCTATCAGACATTCATCCATACAAGTCATCCAGGAACAGGATGAACCGAAGGCACTATTCAGTACATCCATCTTAGGCACTGTTATCTAAGATTTATACAATAGCCCTTGCACTTTACTCCGTCTTCAATTATCTTTGGCATATATGGTTCGGAACGCTTATGCCAATACAGAGTGGTTCTTTGGATAATAATCCAACCGGTCTCTCTATATTAACAAACGTTAAAATGGTCAAAACTTCGATAGTCTTTGATTTAACTATCAAAGAAAAATACGTGTGCAAACAACGATATTATTTCCAAATGGAAATTATATCGATCAAACATCAATCATATATATATATATATATATATCCATATCTCCTCATTTCAATATTTGATTACGTTTTTGATTCTATTTGGAAAACATTTCCAAATCTTCTTTACTTGGATTTAAATAGATGTTTAAATCAACATCGCTACGACAACTCAAACTACTATACTTATACACTAAATACACTTAACCACTTTCACTCTCGAACCTTAACCATTTCTAAATTAAAAACGAAGCCAATCAAGTTGGGGTATAGCTACCTCTCAGACCTTAACTGAACAACATTTCAAATCTCGAATTAGTGTAAGTTCATCTTTTAACTCTTAGTGGACTAACTCTTATTCGAATAACTAATATTCGATTAACTCTATTCAACTAACTCGACTCGACTAACCCCTTTCGAATAACTAATTCGATTTACTAACTTTCGAATACCATATTCGATTTAACTCTCTTCGAATAACTTATATTCGATTTAACTCTATTCAATAAATTCTAGTTCGATTTAACTCTATTCAATAAATTCTAGTTCGATATAACTCTATCAATTTACTTTAACTGATTAACACTAACTGTTTAACTCTAACTGGTTAACTCTATTTGATTAACTCTAACTGGTTAACTCTTACTAATTTACTCTAATGGTTTTACTCTAACTGGTTAACTCTTATTCGAATAACCAATATTCGATTAACTCTATTCAACTAACTCGACTCGACTAACCCCTTTCGAATAACTAATTCGATTTACTAACTTTCGAATACCATATTCGATTTAACTCCCTTCGAATAACTTATATTCGATTTAACTCCTTTCGAATACCATATTCGATTTATAAAGATTTCCTTTTTAACAACGTTTATTCATTTTTAAAGATTTACTTTTAGTAACGGTTCTCCACTTTAAAATGATTTCCTTCTTATAACAGTTTCCTTTTTATAACGTTTTCCCTTTTATAACGTCCTATTCCGTTATAAATAATTTTCCATTTTTAACTCTATTTATTTTCTAAATATTCTCTATCAATTCTATTTGTAAATGATTTACAAATATTTCATTTTCTATTATTCTATTTGCAAATGGTTTGCAAATATTTCCTTTTCAAATCTATTCTTTGATTTTATAAATTCCCTTTTCTAAATATCTCCTATTTATAAATATTCCAATTTATAAATATTTCTAATTTATAAATATTCCATTTATAAATATTTTATTTTCAAATATCACTTTGAAAATATTCCCTTATCAACATTTCGGTATGTCATGGTATTCAACATATAAAATCACGATGATCAGTATCGTCCAAACACATATAATCAACCACAGATTATAAACCACATCATATAACACAATATATGAAAAACAATAAAATAACTGTTGAGGAATGCAGTCGGATTCCCCCAACCTGTTTCCCTACATCCATAGATGTTACACAATAAAATCAACATTACTTTCAGTTCCATATGATATATTCTGTTAAACAGAATCAATATAGAAATTTAACTAACTGACTAGCAGTTCAATCAAACAGTCAACACACAGTCAATCAGCCAATATTTAACAGTTCTAAAAATACAACATGAAATTATAAACTGTTCAGAGTTAGTGAGATTTACTAACATTGGACTATCATCGTTAAATAACGATAATTGTCGCTTGATTCTGACGGACAATTTATTTTGCCATAAATTGTGACGAGCTCCGATGGACTTCCAGTCAGTTCCATCGTGTAGTGTCCATCCATACGATCCCATCGGATCTGACGGTTCGTGATTCTGATATGGTATAAAGAAGTTGGGATATTACGAAGTTAACACTCATTTAAATTAAATTTAAACATAATATATATTCACCCTTGGGCTTTCTAATTGAAACTAGGCCCATCTGCACATGATCAAACCCGACACCCAGTTCATCCTTCTTCCTCCACGAAACAAAGCTGGCCTCCACTCATTTCAAACTCCCATGTCGCGGCTCCTATCCCGTACCAAATCATCACCTAACCTCCTTTGAAAATCACCCCCCGAACTTCTCTTGAAAATCTCCACCTTCTCCTACCCTCAATCCTCAACTCGAATTCAACCCTGTCACTGACCTCGTTCGCAAATCCGTTAGCAGGTTGCGACATCATTTGGCTCGAATCCCTCCAAATCTTTGCACGCAACCTCCATTTCCCACCCAGATCCCAAATACGAACTCAAGATCACTGATCGAAGCTTCCAATTTCATAATATCTAAACCCTAGTTGTTTCGCCCAAATTCCATGCCGCGGAAACCACTGTCGAGCCACTCAGAAAGTATACGAGCATGACGAGATTTTCCTGAGGATCCCAGAAATATATACTTCCTGATTTAAGGAATTTGATTTGAATTTTATTTGATTTTCCTTTGATCAAATGTTTTGCTGTGTTTGGTTCGACTTGTATTTATAGGCTGTGTTGTGGTAGGTGATGTTTGTGGTTGCAAACTGATGATGTGTGGCCTGATATCGTCCCTAAAAATATTGGGATATTTTTATTTTTGATTTATTTATTTTATTTATTAGATTTTATCCTTCTATCTGCCTTCTAAAAATCCCAGTGATTACATACAATACCTAAAAATCACCAAACTGGACATGTAGCTAGAGTTCGACATTACGGTGCCAACGAAACTGGTTTCGTCGAATTCCGACTCCGTTCGCTCACACAGCGTATTTTTAACCGTCAAAATACTGACTATTTTTCACTCTAAAAATCCGTACGACCACACAGTGACTCTAAAAATCACGAAACTGGGAATCTAACAATTATTTGACATTGCAGATCGAACAAAATTAGTTTCGTCGAATTCCAACTTCGTTTGCAAAAGTGGCTATTTTTAAAGCTCTGGATGACCCATTTAAATATTTAAATATATTTAAATAAAATTGAATTAAATATTTAAAATTAAATATTATCGTATATATTCCCAACAGAATATCATACAGCTCTAGAATATTCCTATATGAATTACTAACTTGATATTTCAAATCCCGATTAAATCGATATTCGATTTATATTGAAATTCCTTTTTAAAATATAAATAATTCCTTTATAAATTATAAAGGAATTCCACAGCGACTTTCCTAAAATTTGATTTGGACATAAATCAAAATCTATACGACGAAATCCCGATTTTTCTCTTCCACTAGAAAGATATACTCCACCAGCTCCACACGTTTCTTGTTTCACAGAAATCCGATTTAAAACGAATCCTGTACATTCAGTTGAAGTTCAAATCGCCAATTTACGAACTGCATCGCCATTTCAAGCTCGATTTTAATTATATTATAATTCTACGTTCAAACTGTCGTTTATATAATATGTTCGTTATTCAAATCAAATTCCAAGCTGAATTAAATATCACAGATGATCCGGTTCACAACATATCGCCATTTCAGCCAATTCTGATTATTTCAGAATTAAATATATTATTTAATTTATTATTTTAATTAAATATTCATCACTATTTAATTAAACCACCATTTAATTCTCTATATCACTATTTATATAATTAAATAAATTAATTATAATACCTCTGCCAATGCGGGTCATTACAATCTTCCCCACTTAAAATAATTTCGTCCTCGAAATTGCTAAGGTAGAGAACGACCCTATCGACTGGTTAGAACATATTTGTTCACGTCTTAACTTCAGTTTTCAAATGAACCAATTTAATTTCAATTAAATTATTAATTAATTCTTATCAACGAAAATTTTCAAAAATCCTAAAAATTTTCTAACGCCTTAACTTTTTCGAAAAATTTCGCCAGTACCTCCTTTGTACTGGTTAATACATCAAACTCCAACTCGCCTCTCTGGGCCATCTCCAACCCAAAAGAAAATCAAATAGCTAAGCGGCTTGCCAATTCGGCTCATAAATCTTATATCCAATAGAAATATAAACTTGTACCTTTTGTCGGCATATCATTATATCATTTCCACCTGTTTTCAATTCAGCGGATACAAGGGTCATACCAATCAAATTCCAGTCTGCTTTTATCCACAACACAACCATTCGCTTATATCCGAGCCAAATATCATTTCAACTCGAGTTTCTTCTCGATTCCCAACTCTTAACTTGATTATCCCATTACACTTCAAATTTGAATCTCACAATCCAATTTGTCTTGATATCATTCTAATTCAATCTCAGTTACCACTTTACTGGCTTTACTTTAATTCAAATTTGCTTTCACAAATTTCTGTTAAATTTGTTTTTAATTCAAACAGTCTTTCCCTGGGAGTTTTCAAACAGTTTACTCTTTTCAAAAATCATTTTTTCCTTTTGAACATGTCATTGAGCCCTTAATTAATATTCCATTAGTTAAATAACTTCACTATTTCTTTATCAATATTTGTTAACTAAATATTTTCAATAACCATATTGGCCTTTTATGTTATTTGGAAAACATTTCTGAATATTGCCTTCCTTTATTTTCTAAACTTTAGAAATATATGCTATTTATAATTGGAAAATATTCCAATTACTTATCTCTTTTCCGATCTCGTTTATTTCTATACTTAGGAAATATTCTTTATTATATTTCCAAGCTCACACTTAATTGGGTTAAAACGAATGTTGTGTAAAACATCGTTACGACAACCCAATTACTATATTCAACTAACTCTTATTCAACATTGATCTTTGAGCCTGAAATCTTACTATTTATTTGTTAATGATGAAATCAATCAAGTTGGAGTATAACTACCTCTCAGACCTTGAGTGAATAACATTTATAACATCAAAACAGATATGACTACTTACTCGAATAATCAATACCATACAACTACTTATTCACTTTTAAACACGTATGCTTCCTCTTTCTATTCTTACTAGATTTTATTCTTAGTCTTCCTTTTTGATTTTACTATTCTATTTCTAAGTTCGTTTCCTTATCGACTTATATATATATATATATATATATCGATACGTTGATTTCTAACTATCAAATTATCTTAAAAATATTCTAACTCCTTAAATTCCCGGAAAGATTCGCCATAACCTCCTTTGTACCAGGAGCATCGGGATATTTCAAATAGCCTCCCATGGCCCTCACCAATCCAAAAGAAAAAGAAAAAGCCAAGCGGCTAGCCGATACGGCGCATAAAATCTCGTATATGAATTAAATACATACCTTTTCGTCGAGCATTCTATTTATATACCTTCATACCTTATCCATACCTATCTCATGTATATTTATACCTGCCCAATCTATTTTAACTATACCTGATCATTTTAACTCAATTCGTTAATTAATTTGTTAATTAACTCTTTAGTCTATTTCACTTTTATATTTGAACATGACATGTTCAAATATACTTTAACTTGCTTATTAACTAATTTGAATCCAAATTTCAAATTTAAGTTCTATATTCGATTTCGAATATCCATTTACAAATCCAATTCACCTTTTATAGTTCGACTTCAAATTCAAAACTCGATTAACTAATTCCTCTTCAAATTAGTTAATTCTATTCAATTTCTATTCAAATTCTATATTATAAATCGCATTTTGAAATTCAACACAACTTGTCTTTCCCAAAACAAATTCAAAATAGTATCTCTGGTAGTATTTCATCACTTACAACTCGAAAATGAATACTGATGATGCAGCTGTCATCATCGGAATCTATTTTCCAGCGATCGAAGTGAGTTCAATACTATAAAACCATTTCTAAACATTTCCACTTTGAAATTCATTTCAAAATATAATTCACACTTCTTGTAAAACAATTTAAAATCTCCCATGATCTTAAATTTTCCTTATTTTTAATCCAAATCCATTTACAAACACTTACCCAATTTTCCAGAGTTTTAAATTCAATTTCTGGTTTAAAATTTCAGATTCAACTCATCTGATTTCACGTATTTCACTTATATGAATTCTGATTGGTTATTTACATAACCATTTAATTTATAATCTTACTCGATTATAATAACAACCAATACATCCACTATATTATAATTTTGATATATATATATATATATATCTTCTCTATATCAAGATATACCTTAGGTAAACTTATTTTAATTTACCCTCTTTCCAAAACATATCGTGTCGACCCATCGTATTCGAGTGTTTATAAACTCCTACCGATACAATGGATCAAACTGATCGACCAGAACCCATAAACAACTCAACCAATGAATCTCCACAATATAAAAACCACTTTATATCAAATAACAAATACGTTCACTCGTATATATACACTCAAACTCAATCTAGGGTATTACTAACCCTATCTCTACCGAGTCATGCCACAGAGCCAAGGTAATTCACTTAACTTAAGCTCTGATACCAACTGTAATGACCCGGGTTTTTGTCGACTTTGGTTATCTTCATAAACTCAATGATGACTAACCAAACGTCGAAAAATACCGGATGGTTAATGAAAGAAATTAGAGGGTGAGGAAAGATAAGATAGAAACTTAGAATAGAAGAAGAAGAAGAACACAACATCAGAGTAACACGAACCTCACAGTGGAACGAATAACATATAATATATATAATATAACTTGAAATATAAATCTTTACTTGAATATACATCATTATCACAGTACAACACTTACAACACTGCGGAAATAAACAATAGCTATATGATCCTGAAGCCTCCTGCTCCAGCTCTTCAAGTATCTGTAAATCCTGACTATTTGACGGCCTATACAAAATTGGGCACCCAAGAGTTTAGGGAAAACAAAACAAAATAAACTCCGGGTCAGTCATGGGACTGGTATGAGTAAAACAGTTTGAACAAGTAAATGATATCTCATAAGACCGCGCCGTATAACGGAGCGGGCTTTTCCCTTATGAGAATCCAAATTTATCTTTATATCAAAACCTTTTGATATTATAATAATGTCTATCAACCACAATATAATAATCATCTAGCAGAAACGCTTTCATCTCACGTTCTACACATATAGCATACAATCAAAACAATAAGCACATATTGGGTAATGGGTTTCCAAATATGACAAGGTATGGAACCACCTTTCGCTATTGTACCTCTAGAAAGGAATACACTGGGTTCAACAAGAACATCTTGCAACCCGACTACACATGACCGACCACTCATTTCGCTTGAGTGTATCGAATGTATATCACCAACGGTTGGGATTAGCAACCGTTTCCCGAATGGGACAGCATCAACAATAGATTTTTAGAAGTAAATGAAACTCTAGATCAGGTGATTATACACCCTACTTCGGAGCGACCGACTTAGCATGATGCCTGCCCGATTTCTGTCATTTACCGGATGTGAGGCTAGAAGCTACGCTTTATCATTACACCAGATTCACTTCAAATGTCACATCGTCAAATCCATTAAATCACCGATTGACGTCTACAACATGACATTATGTGTCAGCTAAAAGAAGTTTCCTTCTCTGCTTCCACTTTTGGTACGGCTGAAGAAATCAATGTACGTGACCTTTCTAGAAATACTCTGTCAGACATTCATCCATACAAGTCATCCAGGAACAGGATGAACCGAAGGCACTATTCAGTACATCCATTTTAGGCACTGTTATCTAAGATTTATACAATAGCCCTTGCACTTTACTCCGTCTTCAATTATCTTTGGCATATATGGTTCGCAACGCTTATGCCAATACAGAGTTGTTCTTTGGATAATAATCCAACCGGTCTCTCCATATTAACAAATGTTAAAATGGTCAAAACTTCGATAGTCTGTGATTTAACTATCAAAGAAAAATATGTGTGCAAACAACGATATTATTTCCAGATGGAAATTATATCGATCAAACATCAATCATATATATATCTATATCTATCTATATATATATATCCATATTTCCTCATTTCAATATTTGATTACGTTTCTGATTCTATTTGGAAAACATTTCCAAATCTTCTTTACTTGGATTTAAATAGATGTTTAAATCAACATCGCTACCACAACTCAAACTACTATACTTATACACTAAATACACTTAACCACTTTCACTCTCGAACCTTAACCATTTCTAAATTAAAAACGAAGCCAATCAAGTTGGGGTATAGCTACCTCTCAGACCTTAACTGAACAACATTTCAAATCTCGAATTAGTGTAAGTTCATCTTTTAACTCTTAGTGGACTAACTCTTATTCGAATAACTAATATTCGATTAACTCTATTCAACTAACTCGACTCGACTAACCCCTTTCGAATAACTAATTCGATTTACTAACTTTCGAATACCATATTCGATTTAACTCTCTTCGAATAACTTATATTCGATTTAACTCTATTCAATAAATTCTAGTTCGATTTAACTCTATTCAATAAATTCTAGTTCGATATAACTCTATCGATTTACTTTAACTGATTAACACTAACTGTTTAACTCTAACTGGTTAACTCTATTTGATTAACTCTAACTGGTTAACTCTTACTAATTTACTCTAATGGTTTTACTCTAACTGGTTAACTCTTATTCGAATAACCAATATTCGATTAACTCTATTCAACTAACTCGACTCGACTAACCCCTTTCGAATAACTAATTCGATTTACTAACTTTCGAATACCATATTCGATTTAACTCCCTTCGAATAACTTATATTCGATTTAACTCCTTTCGAATACCATATTCGATTTATAAAGATTTCCTTTTTAACAACGTTTATTCATTTTTAAAGATTTACTTTTAGTAACGGTTCTCCACTTTAAAATGATTTCCTTCTTATAACAGTTTCCTTTTTATAACGTTTTCCCTTTTATAACGTCCTATTCCATTATAAATAATTTTCCCTTTTTAACTCTATTTAATTTCTAAATATTCTCTATCAATTCTAATTGTAAATGATTTACAAATATTTCCTTTTCTATTATTCTATTCACAAATGGTTTGCAAATATTTCCTTTTCAAATCTATTCTTTGATTTTATAAATTCCCTTTTCTAAATATCTCCTATTTATAAATATTCCAATTTATAAATATTTCTTATTTATAAATATTCCATTTATAAATATTTTATTTTCAAATATCACTTTGAAAATATTCCATTGTCAACATTTCGGTATGTCATGGTATTCAACATATTAAATCACGATGATTAGTATCGTCCAAACACATATAATCAACCACAGATTATAAACCACATCATATATCACAATATATGAAAAACAATAAAATAACTATTGAGGAATCCAGTCGGATTCTTCCAACCTGTTTCCCTACATCCATAGATGTTGCACAATAAAATCAACATTACTTTCAGTTCCATATGATATATTCTGTTAAACAGAATCAATATAGAAATTCAACTAACTGACTAGCAGTTCAATCAAACAGTCAACACACAGTCAATCAGCCAATATTTAACAGTTCTAAAAATACAACATGAAATTATAAACTGTTCAGAGTTAGTGAGATTTACACATTGGACTATCATCGTTAAATAACGATAATTGTCGCTTGATTCTGACGGACAATTTATTTTGCCATAAATTGTGATGAGCTCCAATGGACTTCCAGTCAGTTCCATCGTGTAGTGTCCGTCCATACGATCCCATCGGATCTGACGGTTCGTGATTCTGATATCTTATGAAGAAGTTAGGATATTACGAAGTTAACACTCATTTAAATTAAATTTAAACATAATATATATTCACCCTTGGGCTTTCTAATTGAAACTAGGCCCATCTGCACATGATTTAACCCTACACCCAGTTCATCCTTCTTCCTCCACGAAACAAAGCTGGCCTCCACTCATTTCAAACTCCCATGTCGCGGCTCCTATCCCGTACCAAATCATCACCGAACCTCCTTAGAAAATCACCCTCTCGAACTTCTCTTGAAAATCTCCACCTTCTCCTACCCTCAAACCTCAACTCGAATTCAACCCTGTCACTGACCTCGTTTGCAAATCCGTTAGCAGGTTGCGACATCATTTGGCTCGAATCCCTCCAAATCTTTGCACGCAACCTCCATTTCCCACCCAGATCCCAAATACAAACTCAAGATCACTGATCGAAGCTTCCGATTTCAGAATATCTAAACCCTAGTTGTTTCGCCCAAATTCCATGCCGTGGAAACCACTGTCGAGCCACTCAGAAAGTATACGAGCATGACGAGATTTTCCTAAGGATCCCAGAAATATATACTTCCTTATTTAAGGAATTTGATTTAATTTTATTTGATTTTCCTTTGATCAAATGTTTTGCTGTGTTTGGTTCGACTTGTATTTATAGGCTGTGTTGTGGTAGGTGATGTTTGTGGTTGCAAACTGATGATGTGTGGCCTGTTATCGTCCCTAAAAATATTGGGATATTTTTATTTTTGATTTATTTATTTTATTTATTCGATTTTCTCCTTGTATCTGCCTTCTAAAAATCCCAGAGATTACATACGATACCTAAAAATCACCAAACTGGACATGTAGCAAGAGTTCGACATTACGGTCCCAACGAAACTGGTTTCGTCGAATTCCGACTCCGTTCGCTCACATAGCGTATTTTTAACCGTCAAAATACTGACTATTTTTCACTCTAAAAATCCGTACGACCACACAGTGACTCTAAAAATCACAAAACTGGGAATCTAACAATTATTTGACATTGCAGATCGAAAAAAATTAGTTTCGTCGAATTCCGACTTCGTTTGCAAAAGTGTCTATTTTTAAAGCTTTGGATGACCTATTTAAATATATAAATATATTTAAATAAAATTGAATTAAATATTTAAAATTAAATATTATCATATATATTCCCAACAGAATATCATACAGCTCTAGAATATTCCTATATGAATTTCTAACTTGATATTTCAAATCCCGATTAAATCGATATTCGATTTATATTGAAATTCCTTTTTAAAATATAAATAATTCCTTTATAAATTATAAAGGAATTCCACAGCGACTTTCCTAAAATTTGATTTGGACATAAATCAAAATCTACACGACGAAATCCCGATTTTTCTCTTCCACTAGAAAGATATACTCCACCAGCTCCACACGTTTCTTGTTTCACAGAAATCCGATTTAAAACGAATCCTGCACATTAAATTGAAGTTCAAATCGCCAATTTACGAAATGCAGCGCCATTTCAAGCTCGATTTTAATTATATTATAATTCTATGTTCAAACTGTCATTTATATAATATATTCGTTATTCAAATCAAATTCAAAGCTGAATTAAATATCACAGATGATCCGGTTCACACCATATCACCATTTCGACCAATTCTGATTATTTCAGAATTAATATATTATTTAATTTATTATTTTAATTAAATATTCATCATTATTTAATTAAACCACGATTTAATTCACTATATCACTATTTATATGATTAAATAAATTAATTATAATACCTCTGCCAATGCGGGTCATTACATTATCCCTTGCAAATTTCCATAAATAAAGTTTAGATATTATAGCCCTGTAAATGTATTATACTACGTTGAAACTTTTAATGATATAGCAATTATGTTGTAGAGTTCATATTCTTTCAAATTCAGGTTATAAAGATGCATTTGAGAAAACATAACACTGTAAGTATTTCCCTATGTCCACTCAGAAAAATCCAAAATCATGAACGAAGCATATCCCTGATATGCATTATGATGTAAGGCGGTTTGGAGTCAAGAGTTCAAATCTCTTCTTAAATTATATCCTTATAATGCTAGTATTTCCAAGCAGCAAATTTTACGAAAGAACATACGAAATGCTTAGTAGCAGAGCATAATAAACCATACACACTTCCTTGGAGATGAAATTAATGAAAATATTCTTTGTAAGGTTCAGAAGTTTTCGAATAACTAAAAACCGTCGCTCCTAAGAGAAACATTGCCACACAAATTCAAAATCATGCATTTTAGTAGCTACATAAAACACTTTTGTGCTTTAAATCTCTCAACCCATCATGTTTATATTGTTAAGAAAAATGAAAAGTGTAAATGTTAAGAGGTGATCCAATGAGGATTATGTTTAATATATAAACTAAAAATATCTAAAGAGTACATAAATCATATTGACAAGTAAATTAAAAATGTTAATAACATATATTTATTAGCTGTAGTGACATTCATCAATCCACTACTTGCAACAAATGCTTCCACTACAACCATTCATTAATTCTTAGCACCGTATATATAAAGTAAAACCAATTGAAACCTATTTTGATCAACTGCTAAAAGAAAACAGCAGCAATGTAGCCAAGCTATCGTGGTCGATATGTTCGTATATTTTTTTGTCAAACATTCCACAGTCTTAAACCTATCAATTGAAAACACATCTTTCTTCTTCAAAAGCACATAAACATTTAGCCACAGTGAATGTTGTCACATTTAATACAAACTATATAATACTTGAGAATTGGAATCGTGGATTTTGACCCAAAAAGACTGGAACACTCGGCGACATTTAGGGCAGTGATGGTCAGTTGAGATATAGGATGGAGGGAGGATTCAGATTCGATTCAGCTATGCCAATGTGAAATGCTCTCAGCCATGATTCTTGCACCTATGAACCCGAATTTGAATTCATCTCCTGAGCTTACTATTGCTACCATTGTTCTAAATTCAAGAACCTAACTGACTTCAAACTGAATTTTCAAATGTAAATTCTGCAGGAAGTCCAAAAGTAATGTCCTTTGAGCATACCTTTAAAATAAAAGCACGCTTTATTGCATCAGAAAATTACGTGTTCTTTGTCAGTTGATAAGTTATCTATTATATGATAAAATAGATACTAAAATAATGTGAGATGATAAATCGATCAAATGTAGACAAAACGATGCATAAAAGGTATGAAGCAGTGGTCCAAGGCCAGGTTTCAAACAAAATAAATTTCATACAGGAAATTCAACCAAGTACTGTGCAAAATCGCTAGCAGATATATTCAGATACAGGAAATAACGAACAACATACTTAACATCACCAAGGTAACATGATAGACTGCGGAGACAGAATCTAATTTCATAACGGAACCGGTGAAGACTTAATTTTTCTATGGAAGGGTAATAAAAATGGAAAAATGTAGAAAACCATAGTTCACATCACCAACAAACTCAGAAATGCTCGTCGGATTAAACGCAACTTCAACGAATGGAGTTAAAATGTCTGTGAATTACCTTCTAAAGTTAGCGGATAGTAGAAAACATCCGTACAAAGGCAGGTTGGTAAGTATGGCGGTTCAGCAATGTTACTGCAGGTCTGCAGCAGATAACGCCCCATTAGTTGTAGATGTTGTTCGAAATTCCCGATCTATTTTTGAATTTGAAGAAGATCGGTATACGGTGTCGTTGTTGACAACGGCGAAGGAAGTTGTAATTAGGGATTGCAGCTAGGGGAGGTATGAAAAGTGGTCAGTGATTGATTTGGGAAAGTAGATAGTGGGTAGGTTAGAACGTAGGTTATTGTGTTCGAAATTTTCTAATATCTTAAAAAAAAAGAGAAGCGGAGTAAAACAGTGAACGGGACAGCAGAAAGAAGGAAAAGCTGCTTTCTGTTACGTCCACGTATGCAGGATTGGAATTGTGCTTTTAGGTTTAATTAATAGATTACATTGCCCCTATGCAACTCCATCCGAATGCCTACGCGGCTCTGTATACTCTGTATATTGCTTATTCTGAGATTCTACAGACCGAACTTACCCTTAAAGATCTGAAATTCTATTACCATTTCAAGCATCGTTCCGCAGGGGCTCCCAATTTTTCTTTCTTCGAATCAGTTGCCAAAAGAAAAGTTGTGATGGATGGTTATAGTAATATAGGGGATATCAAATCTAACTGGTTTTATATAAAACATCAAGCTGGATGTGCGAGGAAGTGGCTACAAGCAAGTATGTTTTCAACTTTCCCGCGTTTACTTCGAATGCATAATTTCAGTACTAATGAGTCATTTTGTTCCATACAGATCACAACTTTGAGAGAACGGAAGGATCGATATATGAAGACCGAATGTCCCGCCTTCTCAAAAGTAACTCAGATTTCTTAAGGATTAAGAAATGTATTACCGACGAGAACCTTCACAAACACCGTCTTTTAGATATAAGATTCGGACTTGGAGCGGGTGGCAAACCTTGCAAGTATATGCCTCCGACTGAGGGAGAAGGAACTTCTCAAGCCGTAGAGACAACCAACCTTCGCAAGAGTCCTTCGCCGATGATCAATAGGGATAATGAAGATTTAAATGTATACAAAGGAGACGAGGGGCAAGCTGACGAGCCAAAGGAGGTCCCGACCTCTGAGGGGCAGTCTCCCTTAAAAACTTCATCAGCGGTTGAGTCTGTCGCTCAGGATGAGTTAACGGAGGAATAGATACTTGGGGAATTGAATAAGATTCTTTTACCAGATGATATCTATACTCAGGAAGACTTCGAAGGGGAACCAATTTTTACTATCTCTGAGGAGACGAATGCCGCAGTTGGAGAGAAAGGAGTCACACAAACGAGCCTAACTCTGGGCCCTGGTCCTTTAAAGGGGGATTTCACGGGATGCACAAATCACATGCACCATTTATCATAACACTCTTATACCACTGACATTCATTGTTTTAACATGCACTTGTTTCTTTTGCAGGGGAGATGTCTCGTAAACGGTATTATTCTTATCGTTCCCTTCGTGAGGGCACACCAAGCCTCCTTCCAAATCCCGAGCATGTTCGTAGTGACAGTCGGGGAAGAGATAGTCATCGTCCTCGGGACTCTCATCAATCTTATTCTACACGATCTCGATCTCCATCAAAGCAAGGTTCTGGAAAGCCTCACAGTCTTCCATCGCTACCGGTTGGGGGTAAGCAACTTCCTGGAGATTTTCTGTATCACCCCACACCCGCTAAGGTCACTCACTAAGGGAATGCCTTAACTTCGGTGGAGTATTTAAGTGAATATAGAACAGAAAAATTACAACAAGACAGATATAAGTAATACTTGGAATTTAAAACATCATTTCATTGCAGCAGAAGGTAAACATGTTTGGTTACATGACAAAACCATAAAGAAGAGTCAAGTACATAATATCCGCCTTGATAAAACAAAAGTACATAATCCTACTACATAACTAATAGCCATAGTAGAAAAGATAAGCTGGGCTTTACATCACGGTCCAAGCTCCAAAAGATAGATAAAGCAATCTGATCAAAGCCCACTAGCGCTAGGCCCACTCTGAGAACCTGAGGGTTAGGGAAAAAGATAAAAACAACGGGGTCAGACATAAGTCTGAGTGAGCCCTATAACTTTAACAATACAATCATTAAAGTAATTAGGGTATGATATAAACCTGGTACGGTACGACTGGGGATAAATGACTACACTAAGCAGCCAACTAGACTTAGGATGAACTAAGATAACGGTAAAGACACACCTATCCACCCAAGGATAAATACTACACTGCACCACACCAGATCTACCCACCCAAGGGTAATTCCTACACTGCACTACACCAGATCTACCCACCCAAGGGTAATTCCCAACTTAAAGGTTGATCCCACTAAGTGTACTTAGTAATCTTAATAGTAGTCTCGTGTACCCCTAGCTGACTACATAGGTGTCGTCTGCCCCTATCTCCACTAGGTGTACCCTGTACTTAGTAATCTTAAAAGTAGTCTCGTGTACCCCTAGCTGACTACATAGGTGCCGTCTGCCCCTATCTCCACTAGGTGTACCCACTACTCCCCAAGCGATCGGCTCCCTACCGTAGATACCCGTGCTGGCCCCACAGTGGGGTGTATCACTCCCCAAAGTGGCAACCCGATACAACAAATGGTGCACGGCTTATACCTACACGATGCAACAACGTCTTACCTACCAGCCCGGGTCCACACATGCATATGAAACCCGTTCGACTTGCGTTGCCACCGCTAACCCGTTTTTGGCCTCTTATAGTCAATCCCAGTACGCGTGTCCCGTACTCGACATGGGTCGAGCCCACTAAGATACATATGGGTTACTGGTTGAAATGGGCCCCCACAAGCTACCCACCTAAGCTTGTCAAATTTTCTAGTGTATCCCACTTAACCTTTTTGAATAATCATGTCCACTTACATGTTTAAAGTTTGGTTAAGTCATCTAATCATATTTTAATTGCCACTCAAGGCACCCACTAGATTTCCCATGCCACCCAAGGCACTTACTTGATTTCCACATGCCACCCAAGGCACTTACTTAACCCTTTAATCATGTTTAATTACATGTTCCACTTTGGTTAAGTATTCTAAGCTTATCTTCTATTGCCACCCAAGGCAACCACTAGATATTCCCCATGCCACCCAAGGCACTTACTTAACCCTTTAATCATGTTTAATTACATGTTCCACTTTGGTTAAGTATTCTAATCGTATTTTCTATTGCCACCCAAGGCAACCACTAGATTTTTCCACATGCCACCCAAGGCACCCACTTAACCCCTCATGCCCCACTACATGCTTATCTAGTTAAGTGTTTCTTAATTGATTAAGACTGTAACCTTTGCAAAGACCTCTCACATTAGACTATCTTTTATGGCAGCTGGATTTGTCGGTCGGGTCCGGGCAGCCTTACGCCATAACCGAGTCTAACCTCGTGTCTTTACACTTGTCACGTATTTAGTTTATGCCTAAGACCTCTCACATTGGGCCAATCATTTGTAGCCGCTGGATTTGCCGGTCGGTTCCGGGCAGTCTTATGCTACAAAAGGGTCCAACCTCGTGTCTTAGTCGATTAATTACACCTAATTAATCACCCCCATATTTTGAATTAATTTTCCCTAATTAATTCCAATTTAATGATGTACATAATTGACTCAATTATGTCCATCCACTTTATGGTATGCATAATCATACCAACTTCACACCATTTCATTAACATGAATATTAACCCCATCGTTCCCCACGTAATTCGCTAACATGACATACTTAAAAGGGAAGATTCATCACACATACAATGGGTTCAACTTGCCTAACATTAGCATCAACATGGGTTTAAAAGGTGTCAACATGCATATAGCATCAAACCCAACTAGCATAAATAATCAACCCAAACTTGCATGAATCACATATGTCATAAAGAGGTTAACTTGCATAAGTTACTTATGTCATACAAAGGGGTAAGCTTGCATATGTATGTATGACATACAAAGGGGTTAACTTGCATATGTATGCATATCATACAAAGGTGTAAACTTGCACATGTTACTTGCATATAATCAAACACCAAACTTGCATAACATGTCATATATGAACTTGCATATAATCAAACACCAAACTTGCATAACATATCATATATGAACTTGCATATAATCATACACCAAACTTGCACAACATGGTGTCATAATGGATCAATGTTTATCATAGCGATTTGCATAACTAGCATCATGAACACATAGCCTAAAACTTGCATAACATCATGATCACATAGCAAATAACTTGCATAACTTGCATAACATCATGATCACATAGCATATGACTTGCATAACTTGCATAACATCATGAACACCTAGCATATGACTTGCATAACTTCATGAACACATAGCATATAACTTGCATAACATCATGAACATATAGCATATGATAACATAACTTGCATTGATCCACATTCATAGCCATAACCTCATTATATCCTATCATAATCATTTCAACAATTGGTCATTAAGGCTATAGAACTCACAACTTGTTGATTAGCACTCCTATGAAGAAGATTAAGTTGCTAGAGTTGATTAGAGGTTGATTCGAGAGGCTATCTTCTTCTACAATTTGATGGAGGCTCCTTCAAGTTGCATTTTGACGGCATAACGACGTTGTAACTATTTTTAGTATGAATTAGGGTAGTCTTAGGGTGTATTTATAGAATTAGGATTTAGTTTAGGCCCTTAGATTAATCCTAGATTAAGTTAGAGCCGTCAGATTTCGTCACAAGCCCTAAAACATAGCCTAAACCCATTCAGGTTGCACCCAGGTCACACAGACCGACAGGGGGGGGTCAACCCCTGGGTCGACCCCTAGGGAGGGGGTCGACACCCATGTCGACCCTAGGGTCGACACCCTCTGCCTGGCGGGAATTTTCCCGCCTCTTCTGAAATGTGAAATCTGAATATTTTAATTTTGTTTGAATTTTCTGAAAACTTCTTCGGGCCTTAACTGGGTCATACGGACTCCGATTTTCGAAAACTCGGACTCTATTTCGCGTATTTTTCCGAGACGAACGCAATGGCATAGCCCGTTTCCCCTGATTCAGGTTTTAAAATTTAATTCTGCCCTGTTTTATATTATAGCAAGTTATTCAACATACGGGGTGTTACATTCTCCCCTACTTAAAGGATTTCGTCCCCGAAATCTCTAAGTCAAGAAGAACGTATCCTACCAACCAAACAACCATCTACTCAAACCATCAAACACTGGCATCCATTGTCCTTAAAGTTTCTAATGCTGTATGAACATATGTAAAAAGTGTGTGTATATGTTCCCTGTCTAATGCAAAATCAGGCGGTCTACTGATTCAATTGACCTCCTTAATGCAAACCATGATAGTGCCATGCATCCAATATGTATGCGAAAGAACCCTATCGACACATACTATTTCTACATGAGTGCACAATCATTCACCAAAATGCATCATCCATATGATAGCACAACCATTATACATCCATTAATATAGCTACCTACACACAGTTATATGCAATATGCAATATGAAGTGATTGAGCCGATCTAGTGTTTAAAGTGTGTGTATATGCATCCACGAGCAACCACTAGCAACCACTTGCATCCACACGCATCCATCAAACATAACATGTCTCAAACACATGTTTCAACCATAGGTTTACCCTATCTAAAGGTCAAAGGTACTAACGAGAGGACATACTAAAGATAAGATAAGTACTAGACAAACGATAAAGGAGAAGTTAAAAGACATACCCTCAAAAAAGAAATGGGTACAATGAACGCATCTTCACTTCTGTCTCCCAAGTAGCATTGCTCTCATATTCTCCCCATTGCACTTTGACTAGTCGAACCTCTCTGTTTCTCAACTTCCTAATCTCTGACCCAAGGATGCGGGTAGGAGCTCGTCGAATAGTCGCATCACGCTCTACCTCCACTTCTCTAAGCAAGCTCGGCTCTACCACCTCTGCGGTCTCATGTAGGCACTTCCTCAAATGTGACACATGGAATACGTCATGTAACCCACTAAGTCTCTCGGGTAAATCCACTCTATATGCCATCCGTCCAATCCTTTCCTTAATAGGAAACGGTCCTACAAATCTTGGAGCTAACTTCCCAACAGACCCAAAGCGAACAATATTCCGTAATGGAGATACTTTGACAAAGACCATGTCCCCAACATCAAACTCAAGATCCGTCCTCCTCTTATCCGCGTAAGATTTCTGTCTGTCTTGCGCCGCTTTCATCCTTCTTCGAATCAAGTCAATCTTTTCCGAAGTTTCTCTAACCATATCAGGCCCAAGCAAGATCTTATCCGTAGATTCCCACCAACATGTAGGTGATCGACAAGGCCTTCCATAAAGAGCTTCAAAAGGAGCCATACCAATACTGGACTGAAAGCTGTTATCATACGCGAACTCCACCAATGGAAGATGCTCTTCCCATGTACCTCCAAAATCTAAGATACAAAGCCTCAAAAGGTCTTCTAGAACACGATTCACACTCTCGGTCTGGCCGTCCGTCTGAGGATGATATGCGGTGCTCAGACACAACTGAGTCCCTACCGCCTCTTGCAAACTTTTCCAAAACTCTCTAGTGAAGATAGGATCTCGATCGCTCACTATGCTAGAAGGTACACCATGCAACCGAACTATCTCTCGAAGGTAAACTGGAGCTAGCCATGGAGCAGTCCTCTTGCTCTTCACGGGTATGAAATGGGCGCTCTTAGTAAGTCTGTCTACCACAACCCAAATTCCCGTATTACCCTTCCTCGATCTCGGTAACCCATCAATAAAATCCATCGAGACGCTATCCCACTTCCATTGCGGAACTTCCAATGGGTGAAGCAACCCACCAGGTTTCTTTTGCTCCGCTTTCACTTGTTGGCACACCAAGCATCTAGCGACATACTCGGCCACATCTTTCTTCATACCGGCCCAAAAGAAAACTCGCTTCATGTCTTGGTACATCTTGTCCCCACCGGGATGAATGGTCATCTTCGAATGATGCGCATCATCTAGTATAGCCTTCCTCAAACGCTCATCTTGCGGTACACAAAGTCTACCGTCTCTACGCAACCACCCCCTATCGTCTAGGGTGTACCTACTCAAATGGCTGGACGACTCCCCCCCCCCTCATGAGCCTCTCTACTAACTCAACCAACTGTGGGTCGTCCCGCTGTGCCTCGCCAAGCCGTCCCAAAAGAGTAGGTCTGACCTCTAAGGATGCTTGCAAACCGGGTACAAAGTCAACGGAAGGTCTAAAATCAAACATCGAGATAAATTCCAAGCTTCGTCGTTCCACGAACAATGGACTCAAGGACAACCTTTTTCTGCTTAAGGCGTCGGCCACCACGTTACCCTTGCCAGGGGTATACACTATCTCGAAATCATAGGATGCTAAGAATTCCATCCACCTTTGTTGTCTTAAGACTATGTGCTCGAAGAATCTCCAACACTTCTCTAAGATGTAGGGCATGCTTTTCTCCACCTCTAGAGAAAACCAGGATATTCTCCCATGCAAAAATCGTCACAACTATCCATCTCTCACGCAGACCATCCTAGTCGAACTCGACATCCCCCAAGTGCAAGCCCCAAAGGCCTAAACCAATATCAGACAAACACCCAAGGGATACCTCCTTCGAATTCAGACGACCTACGTGAGATGATACTAGTAAAAACGGCTAAATAATTAAGCACTTGTCCAACTCTGGATGTCCTTGCCAGTCTCGCTCCAAAACCGCCGTTGATCAAATAACTGGCTTTGCTTAACCTATTAAGCACATACGAAAACTTATTTCGCTCTTAGAAAAGACCAAGATTTCATCCACAAAGACCACTACGAAGTTATTTAGGTACTCCCTGAACACCCTACTCATCAAATCAACAAAGTATGCAGGGGCGTTCGTCAAACCAAATGGCATCACCAGCCACTCATAGAAACCATCCGGAGTCCTAAAGGCAGTCTTCTCTATACTATCCTCAGCCACTCTCAACTGATGAAACCCCGTGGCTAAGTCCAACTGCGAAAACACTGAGGCGCCAACCAACTGATCAAAGAGATCATCAATCCTCGGCAGTGGGTGTCAATTCTTCTTTGTGAGCTTGTTGAGTTCTCTATAGTCTACACAAAGTCTGAGGGACCCATCCGCCTTCGTAGCAAAAACTACTGGAGCACCTCACTCCGATATACTTCGTCTTATGAACCCCTTCTCAAGCAACTCCCCTACTTGCTTATGGAGTTCCCTCCTCTCACGAGGAGCCATGTGGCGCACTGGTAAAGATACTGGCTTAGCATTGCCCACTAGATATATTCGGAAGTCTATCTCCCGCTTCGGAGTTAAGCCCTTCACCTCCCCAAACACATCCGAGTATTCCCGGACCACTCTAACAGATCGCAAACTCTCGACCGAAGCGTTAAGCGATTCAAGATAACTTAGCATAACAGAATCTATGGGATTACAAGAGATCTCGAGAGTGTTCCCCAAGCGGGTCATGAGCCTAACAACTCTCCTTTCACAATCAAGAACAGCACCATTACTGGATAACCAGTCCATGCCCAAAATCGACCCATAGCCCGTGAAGCCCAAAACAAAAGCATCACATCTAAACTCAACGCTAAGTATAGAAATCTTCAAACCCAAACATATCATGGACAAATAAGTGGAGCCCCCAATTGGGTTTGAAGCAACCAAGGGATCATCTACTAGACTGGTGTCTAAGTGCAGTGACTCAACTAATGATAATGAGATAAACGAATGCGATGCGCCAGAGTCGAATAAAGTTCGAACAGGATGATCGAGAGAACCAACTTTCAACCTAGACGGCCCTACCCCCATCAGGTATACCAGCCATGAGGGAATACATCTACCCTCCAGAAGATCCTGTACTTTGTCCTTACCTCTTTGGACAATCCTAATAAGGTGTCCTATTTCTCCAAAACAACTAGCCTTCTCCTTTACATTCTCCTTTCGTGACCTTCTCGCCACGATGAGGTTTCGTCCTTTATTTACCTAACAGCTATTTGAACCTTCCTCCCTCGTCCATCTTAAAGGTACCCACAAGCCCTCCACCTCCTTGGACTAACTTCTTAGCCCGACAAACGTCTTAGTCCCTTGAAGTGGTTCTTCCGTCCTTCATACGGAAGTCCTTAATTATCTTAAAAAGACATCTATACGCGGAGGGGAAATTCAAAAAGAGATAGAGGAAGAGATTCAAAACGGAGAATCGAAGGAAGGATATATGGCTCTTGGGGATTATGTTCTTTTCTTTCAAAAAATTTTCTCTTAAAAGACATGTTTTTATGAAAATACTTCTTCCAAAAATGTTTTTAGAAAAATAGTTTTCTAAAATTTTTATCTGTTCTGGTAACCTTAAGCTCTGATACCACGTGTAACACCCCACACCCTCTAAGGTCACTCACTAAGGGAATGCCTTAACTTCGGTGGAGTATTTAAGTGAATATAGAACAGAAAAATTACAACAAGACAGATATAAGTAATACTTGAAATTTAAAACATCATTTCATTGCAGCAGAAGGTAAACATGTTTGGTTACATGACAAAACCATAAAGAAGAGTCAAGTACATAATATCCGCCTTGATAAAACAAAAGTACATAATCCTACTACATAACTAATAGCCATAATAGAAAAGATAAGCTGGGCTTTACATCACGGTCCAAGCTCCAAAAGATAGATAAAGCAATCTGATCAAAGCCCACTAGCGCTAGGCCCACTCTGAGAACCTGAGGGTTGGGGAAAAAGATAAAAACAACGGGGTCAGACATAAGTCTGAGTGAGCCCTATAACTTTAACAATACAATCATTAAAGTAATTAGGGTATGATATAAACCTGGTACGGTACGACTGGGGATAAATGACTACACTAAGAAGCCAACTAGACTTAGGATGAACTAAGATAACGGTAAAGACGCGCCTATCCACCCAAGGATAAATACTACACTGCACCACACCAGATCTACCCACCCAAGGGTAATTCCTACACTGAACTACACCAGATCTACCCACCCAAGGGTAATTCCCAACTTAAAGGTTGATCCCACTAAGTGTACTTAGTAATCTTAATAGTAGTCTCGTGTACCCCTAGCTGACTACATAGGTGCCGTCTGCCCCTATCTCCACTAGGTGTACCCTGTACTTAGTAATCTTAATAGTAGTCTGGTGTACCCCTAGCTGACTACATAGGTGCCGTCTTCCCCTATCTCCACTAGGTGTACCCACTACTCCCCAAGTGATCGGCTCCCTACCGTAGATACCCGTGCTGGCCCTACAGTGGGGTGTATCACTCCCCAAAGTGGCAACCCGATACAACAAATGGTGCACGGCTTATACCTACACGATGCAACAACGTCTTACCTACCAGCCCGGGTCCACACACGCATATGAAACCCGTTGGACTTGCGTTGCAACCGCTAACCCGTTTTTGGCCTCTTATAGTCAAGCCCAGTACGCGTGTCCCGTCCTCGACATGGGTTGAGCCCACTAAGATACATATGGGTTACTGGTTGAAATGGGCACCCACAAGCTACCCACCTAAGCTTGTCACATTTTCTAGTGTATCCCACTTAACCCTTTTGAATAATCATGTCCACTTACATGTTTAAAGTTTGGTTAAGTCATCTAATCATATTTTAATTGCCACTCAAGGCAACCACTAGATTTCCCATGCCACCCAAGGCACTTACTTGATTTCCACATGCCACCCAAGGCACTTACTTAACCCTTTAATCATGTTTAATTACATGTTCCACTTTGGTTAAGTATTCTAAGCTTATCTTCTATTGCCACCCAAGGCAACCACTAGATCTTCCCCATGCCACCCAAGGCACTTACTTAACCCTTTAATCATGTTTAATTACATGTTCCACTTTGGTTAAGTATTCTAATCGTATTTTCTATTGCCACCCAAGGCAACCACTAGATTTTTCCACATGCCACCCAAGGAACCCACTTAACCCCTCATCCCCCACTACATGCTTATCTGGTTAAGTGTTTCTTAATTGATTAAGACCGTAACCTTTGCAAAGACCTCTCACATTAGACTATCTTTTATGGCAGCTGGATTTGTCGGTCGGGTCCGGGCAGCCTTACGCCATAACCGAGTCTAACCTCGTGTCTTTACACTTGTCACGTATTTAGTTTATGCCTAAGACCTCTCACATTGGACCAATCATTTGTAGCCGCTGGATTTGCCGGTCGGTTCCGGGCAGTCTTATGCTACAAAAGGGTCCAACCTCGTGTCTTAGTCGATTAATTACACCTAATTAATCACCCCCATATTTTGAATTAATTTTCCCTAATTAATTCCAATTTAATGATGTACATAATTGACTCAATTATGTCCATCCACTTTATGGTATGCATAATCATACCAACTTCACACCATTTCATTAACATGAATATTAACCCCATCGTTCCCCACGTAATTCGCTAACATGACATACTTAAAAGGGAAGATTCATCACACATACAATGGGTTCAACTTGCATAACATTAGCATCAACATGGGTTTAAAAGGTGTCAACATGCATATAGCATCAACCCAACTAGCATAAATAATCAACCCAAACTTGCATGAATCACATATGTCATAAAGAGGTTAACTTGCATAAGTTACTTATGTCATACAAAGGGGTAAGCTTGCATATGTATGTATGACATACAAAGGGGTTAACTTGCATATGTATGCATATCATACAAAGGTGTAAACTTGCACATGTTACTTGCATATAATCAAACACCAAACTTGCATAACATGTCATATATGAACTTGCATATAATCAAACACCAAACTTACATAACATATCATATATGAACTTGCATATAATCATACACCAAACTTGCACAACATGGTGTCATAATGGATCAATGTTTATCATAGCGATTTGCATAACTAGCATCATGAACACATAGCCTAAAACTTGCATAACTTCCATAACATCATGATCACATAGCAAATAACTTGTATAACTTGCATAACATCATGATCACATAGCATATGACTTGCATAACTTGCATAACATCATGATCACATAGCATATGACTTGCATAACTTGCATAACATCATGAACACCTAGCATATGACTTGCATAACTTCATGAACACATAGCATATAACTTGCATAACATGATGAACATATAGCATATGATAACATAACTTGCATTGATCCACATTCATAGCCGTAACCTCATTATATCCTATCATAATCATTTCAACAATTGGTCATTAAGGCTATAGAACTCACAACTTGTTGATTAGCACTCCTATGAAGAAGATTAAGTTGCTAGAGTTGATTAGAGGTTGATTCGAGAGGCTATCTTCTTCTACAATTTGATGGAGGCTCCTTCAAGTTGCATTTTGACGGCATAACGACGTTGTAACTATTTTTAGTATGAATTAGGGTAGTCTTAGGGTGTATTTATAGAATTAGGATTTAGTTTAGGCCCTTAGATTAACCCTAGATTAAGTTAGAGCCGTCAGATTTCGTCACAAGCCCTAAAACATAGCCCAAACCCCATCAGGTTGCACCCAGGTCACACAGACCGACAGGGGGGGTCGACCCCTGGGTCGACCCCTAGGGAGGGGGTCGACACCCATGTCGACCCTAGGGTCGACACCCTCTGCCTGGCTGGAATTTTCCCGCCTCTTCTGAAATGTGAAATCTGAATATTTTAAATCTGTTTGAATTTTCTGAAAACTTCTTCGGGCCTTAACTGGGTCATACGGACTCCGATTTTCGAAAACTCGGACTCTATTTCGCGTATTTTTCCGAGACGAACGCAATGACATAGCCCGTTTCCCCTGATTCAGATTTTAAAATTTAATTCTTCCCTGTTTTATATTATAGCAAGTTATTCAACATACGGGGTGTTACATTTTCCCCCTATGAAAAGTACGCCTTCTCACATCCAGTCTTCTAAAAAACACCACGATCCAGAGGGCAAAAACAAATATGAGGGCAAGATCATAGAGAAGAGAAAGACATCTCATGTTTCCTCTAGTGAGCACGACTTGGATACCACCACTGCACAAAATATTGCTCCCAATTCTGAAATTCAGGCCAGGCTAGAGCGCTTGCGAAAGCAATTCCCTGATATTTTCTTTGAGAGGATGATGTTCGTCCCGGATCTTGAACCGGTCCCCGAGGATTGGGACACAGAGGTGATAGGGTACGTATGCCATGTGGCTAAACAATACGGGGTAATGAAGAAGCATGCTGCCACACTTTCTACTGCCATCCGCCACCTGGAGAAGGAAGCAGCCAGAGCCAGAGTGAAGATTGATAATGATGCTAGGGCTAGGAGCAAAATGGAAAAATAACTAGAGGATGCATAGGCCCAATTGGCTTTAGCTCGGCGAGATGAAGAGAATTATAGGTCTGAGCTAGAAAGTGCTAGGGAGCGTTTTCGCAGTGAGCTTGATTCAAACAGCAAGGAACAGGTGGCTCTGAGGAAGGAAGTAGAAGATCTTAGGACAATTAACAATGAACTGAAAACAACACAGGAACGCTTTGCTACTGAGAAAGCTGCTGGGAGAAAGAGAGGGCGAGCTTAAAAGATGACCTCGCTCTTTCCAAAAAAGAAAAAGGGGTTTTAAATGATCAACTTATCCCAGCTGAGGAGCGTGCAGCTCCCGCTGAAAGTAACGCCAATCATGCTTGAATCGGCCACTGCTGCTGCTGATAAGCTCGCTGAAAAAGAAAAAGAGATAGCTGGTTTTGAGGAACTGTTGTTCGACTTCTTTGGTTAAGTCATCAAGACTCGAGACATCTCTTGGATTCCGGACTATCATGTTACTCTAGCCAATGTATGGGATGCAATTGTCGAAGGCGAGAAGCGGCGGTTGATGGTCGACGAGATTGATGAAAACTAGCTGATGTAGACCTTTCTCAGAGGTGAAGAACCCGATGCTTTGGAGAAAGGCAGACACCTAATCCATGAAGAGATCGAGATGGAGAAGGTTAAGTTCAAGGGCAAGGATAAGATTGACAAAGGCTCTAGCTCGGTGGTGGAGCCTAAAACTCTGAAGTTGAGGAATATAACCCTGATGATCCGTTGATTCCCTTGGCTCCAACCACTCTAGTTGTCGGAGCCACCATTGCAAATCTGGGCGATGAGTCGGCTGAAGGTATCTCCATATTCTCTCCACAGTTCATCAAAGCAGTCGTAGCTTGTCGTCGTCTCACGGGACAGAAAACTGATATGGCCACATCTTCTCCCGATTCACTAACATTTGCTTATCATGGTGTAGGTATCAAACCGGTCGAGAAAGATGCAGAGGAGAAGGTAGTGGCAAAGAAAATTGATGTCCCCTCGGGCACTGATGTTGAAGTTTCTGAGATTCCAATGCAAACCGTGAGTACAACAAGTGAGAAAGTCACTGTAGCACCGGTGGAATCCGGCACCGGCGCTCCTGCGGACGCTGAGGTTATTGCGGCTTTGCAAGACACAGATGGTGGTCACAGAGATGAGGAAGAGGAAGTTGTCATCACAGATGAGGCCAAGGATGATGATAGTGAAACCTTGGCTGACATGCAGGCTAGGAAAGAAAAGTAGTTGGTTCTTAAGAAGGGGGAACATGACCCTGTATACGTGCCCCCTATCTCTGAAGTCGACCCCAAAACTGGGTTGGTTACAAGATTCTCTTCCAAATCAATAACTACTCAGCTTGGCTCCCAGCCTTCTAGTTCTCCCCCGAAGTCTCTTGTTGATAAGAGAAAGAGGAAGAAGAGCGACCGCTCTGATGCTGGAAAAGAGGAGTTGGAGAAACAAAAGAAGGAAAAGAAATCAAAGTCATCTCCCAAGCATAAATAGAATGCACTTATTGGATCACATTTTTGCTTTTAGGCTTTCCACTGGCCAAAAAATATAGTTGTGAGAGTGGCCCTCACTTTTGTTTAGCTTCTTGTTCTTGTAAACCTGCTTTTAGTGAATGAAAATCTATTTCTTTTACACCATTGTGTACCTGCAAGTTTAAAATGTTTGCAGAGTTTATTATCCTGAATCACAAAAATTAAAAATAATTGTAATCGAAACAATCGTAACTAAATACTGAAGTCATAAATGATAATCATTGAAAAGTTCGTGTACTAAGTAAATGTGTAGTGTTCACGAATGCAAAGTGTCATATGCACATGCCCCCAATCAATCATTAATATAGTGCCTGGCCAGGGCTTATTGAGGATTGATTAGAGTCATATATGCGCTGCCCCCCATTCCCGGAAAAGAGGGGTTCGGGCCGCCTTTTTCATTCTTGTCCCCAATCGTGTGGTGGGATGGGAGCCCTTGAGTGGCATATGTCACTGTGCCTTTATACTCTCCCGATTCTTCAGCGGGGTAAGATTTCTTGTGGCGCAAAGTCTCTAGCACCTTTATACTCTCCCGATCCTTCAACGGGTTAGAGTTCAAGTGGCGCTAGGTCTCTAGCACCTTTATACTCTCCCGATCCTTCAGCGGGTTAGAGTTCGAGTGGCGCTAAGTCTCTTGCACCTTTATTCTCTCCTGATCCTTTAGCGGGTTAGAGTTCGAGTGGCACTAAGTCTCTAGCACCTTTATACTCTCCCGATCCTTCAGCGGGTTATAGTTCGAGTGGCGCTAAGTCTCTAGAACCTTTATACTCTCCCGATCCTTCAGCGAGTTAGAGTTCGAGCTCGATTCTTTGTCTGCTCACCGATCCTTTAGCGGGGCAGAAGTTCTGGGGGCGCTAAGTCTCTAGCGCCTTTATACTCACCCGATCATTCAGCGGATTAGAGTGTTATCAAGGCGGTTTTATCGCGGTGCACCTGAACGCCTTGGGGGCGTTATTTTTGCATCCTTCATACTCTCTCCCTAATCTCGAGAGTGAAAGTGCAAGCAGTAGTGTGATTTATCTTGCCGCACCTTTTGGAGCTTTAGTTACCGTTAGTCTTCCGATCTGATAGATGGCGTTTTGAATTAGGTATATTGTGATCGCTGCCTAGCTTAAAACAAATCTCAAAATGGTAATGATCTATTTTAATAAAAATAAAAGAGCAGACAGAAAACAGTGCAGAAAAGGTAAATGACACACGATATTTTTATAGTGGTTCGGTCGAATCATGACCTACGTCCACTCTATAATCTTTTACTCAAGTAACCAGACTATTCTAGGCAAGTCGAGCCCTCTTACATGGTCCTAAAAACAAAAGAGTAAAACTGACAATTTCATGTCAGATATGGCCGCAAATGCTGGGCATTCCACACTCTGGGGATTTCATCACCATCCACGGTTGCTAGCTTGAAGGTTACATTATCAATCCTTTGTAAAATGGAGTACGGTCCTTCCCATTTCGGGCCCATATGTACTGGGGGTGGAAAGATGCGCTTCAGAACCAAGTCTCTAGGTTCGAAGTTTCGAGCCCAGACTTTCTTGTTGTAATACCGAGCAACTTGTTGCTTGTGCCTCAAGGCGCGTAGATCATCTTCATCCCTCTTTTCTTCAACCATGTCTAAAGACTCAAGGAGCAGCTCATTATTGGTCATCAGATCATAATAAGTGGTTCGACGAGATGGTACTTCCAACTCGACCGGAATGACCGCTTCAGCTCCAAAAGCAAGGGAAAACGGGGTGTGACCCGTCGCCGACTAGTACTTGTCCTATAGGCCAATAGTGCCAAGGGTATTCATCAACCCACATGGCTTTGGCCTTCTTCAATCTTTTCTTCAGAATGGATTTAATCACCTTGTTTGCCGCTTTGACTTGTCCGTTCGATTGCGGATGTGCCACAGAGGTGTATCTTTTCTCGATATGATACTTCTAACAGAAATCTCGAAACTTGGTACTGTCGAATTGGGTCCCATTATCGGTTATGACGACTTTTGGAATCCCAAACCGACATATAATGTTCTTGACAACAAAATTGATCACTCGTTTCGTTGTGATCGTGGTCAAAGGCTCTGCTTCTACCCATTTAGTGAAATAATCCACGGCCACAATAGCGAACTTTGCTCCGCCCTTTGCTATGGGAAGGCTCCCGATAATGTCAATCCCCCACATAGCAAAAGGCCAAGGGCTTGTCATTGTCTTCAACTGGCTAGGTGGCTCCCTAGGTATCTTGGAAAATTTCTGACAAGCGTCACAACGTCATGCTTACTTGGTTGCATTCTTGTTTATGGTAGGCCAGAAATAGTCGTACCGCAATATCTTCTTCGCCGGCGTTTGCTTTCCAGTGTGATCGCCACATTCCCTTAGTGGACCTCTTTCAGGACACGCTTGATGTCATCATGGGCGATATACCGGAGGAGGGGCATCGAGAAACCTTTTTTGTATAGGACATTGCCTTGCAACACATATCAGGATGCTTTTCGTATAACTGCACACCTCTCACTTTTCTTCGTTGGAAGCGTTCCATTTATCAAAAACTTCTTTAGAGGAGTCATCCATGACTCCCTCTCAGGTTCAATCTTTAGTACCAGATCAACTTCCATCTGATCTATGCTAGGAGACTGTAGTACTTCAATTGGGACTAGCTCCGTATCCTGAGGATTATCTGAACTAGCCATTTTCGCTAACTTGTCTGCCTTTTGATTCTCCGTCTGGGGAATATGAGATATGCTGTGGTGGTCAAAACCATCCAGCAACTTCTTCACTTTTTCCAAGTATGATATCAGCCTTGGACTCTTGGCCTGAAACTTTCCAGTGACCTGGTTTACGACTATCTTGGTATCGCAAAAGAGGTCTAGCTTTGTGATATCCAATTCCTTTGCGAGTTCCAGCCCGGCAATTAGGGCTTCGTACTCGGAGTCGTTATTAGTGGCGTGGAACTCCAGTCTAAGAGCGTAATAAATTAACCGTTTCTCTGGAGTTTCGAGAGCTACTCCTGAAACAACCCGCAAATTCTGAACTAATTTAAAAAATTTATTTTAGAGATTTCAATGGAATTTTGATAGTTAAAATAATTTATTTAAAATAATAATGATTAAAAATTTATTTAAATCGAAGTTAGAACAAAAATTTTAATTTTAATTATAAAACAAGTTAGAAATAGCACGGTAGTTTGAAAAGTCAAACTTGAATTTTGACCGGATGTACCGGATGCAAAATAAACTGGATTTTAGTGAAACTAAAAATATTAGAATCTATCTAAATATATCTTTCCAACGAATCTGAAAAATCAAAATTTCATAGCGGGAATCAAAAGTTATGCCTAATTTAAAATTCAGAATAGTCGTTGTAGAATTTATATATAAATATTTTAATATTAAAAATAGCCATTTTTCAAACGACCTCCGTATTCGACGAAACCACTTTTGTTAGAACCGGAATGTCAAATTATTGCTAGATTTCAATTTTATAATTTTTAGAATTAATATGTGAGCGTGGCACAACAAACTGTGTTTTGTCAATTTTAGTCAAATTTGATCGACCAGAAAATGACCATTTTTCAAACGGTCTCGGAATTCGACGAAATTAGTCTTGTTAGAACCGTATCGTCAAAACAAAGCTAAATATATTTTTATGCAATTTTTAGAGGTCGTATGTGGCCCCGGTGAATTTAAATATAAGATTGAATTAATTAAATAAATAATTTAAATATTAAATTAAATAAAACAAGCTGAAGAAGTTCGTTTGGGCTGACGGGGCCTAGCCCATTATGTCCGGAACGTGGGTATTTGCCTAGAGACAATTCTTGTTGGGCTGGAATTGGAGTTGTTGTGGGTTACGGGCTTCAATTAGTAACTAACTAATTAAATAATATTTTAATATTAATATCTCATATCCCTAACCCTAGACCTAATCACGATCTAACAGTAGCCGCCTTCGTTCGTTCGATGGCCATGGAAGCACGAAGCTTCTCCTTCGAATAACTTCTCCTCCACTCACTTTTAGACCCTCCTCCAGTTGAGAATTTCGCTGAGCCTTCCTTCCTCTTCGATTCTATACCAGAATCACCTTGCCCCATCGCCCCTAGCTCGAGAACCGAGCCTTCGAAATGCCGCCGGAAAAACCTCCACCCCCGCCTCCTTCCAGCGTCGAGTTGGGGTCCCCTCCAGGCGCCGACGCGCGCCTCCAAGTACCCCGACGTGTCGCCGCCTGATCCTCCAATCGTGTATCCAATCTTCTGAAAAGTGGATCCAAAGATTTGAACCAAAACTTGAAAGCTACGGTAAAATAAAAATAAGGAATTATAACACTTAATTTCCATTGCAAATTATAAATTGAATTATAAAAATGATATCTTGTGCATACGAAAACAGATTTGGACAATTTCAGAAACATTGGAACCGCGTCGTTGAATACAACTTTTTAAAAGAGACTGGAACAGATTCTGAACTTGTTAGAATTTTAGATCCGCTACAAAGCAAGGTGAGAAATTCTATTTTATTTCTTCTTAAATAACTAAAATTATTTATGTTTGGGCTATCATCAATCTACGGTAAAATTCTGTTTGTTATGTGACGTGATTTGATTCTATGATTGATCTGTTTATTCTGTGTGTATGTATGATAGATCTGTTGTGTAAATTTTAGATCTATATATGTTAGTCAAATAAAACATTTCAATATAGAAAAACTATGTTATTCCTTATTTTTGAAATTGATATAGTTTAGCAATTCAATACATCATTCTATGTGAATATTTTTGAATTTATTTAGTTGTCAATTCAATACACCATACTATGTTATTATTTTTGAATTGATTTGGTATATCAATTCAACACACAAAATCATGTTATCATTTTCGAATTGATTTAGTTTATCAATTCAACACACAATACTATGTTATCATTTTCGAGTTGATTTAGTTCATCAATTCAAATGCTCAATATTATGTTACATAGAAATTGACTTTTTATTTGTGTTCTTTATCGCAAATATAACATAGAATTAAAAGTTCTTTTTATTTGCATTCCACAATGCAAATAAAACATTGAAATTAAAAGTTCACTTTTGTTTTGCATCCTTTAATGCAAATGAACATCGAAATTAAAAGTTGTTCTTTTATTTACATCCCCCAATGTAAAAAAACATGAAAAATAAAATTTGTTCTTTATTATGCATTTCACAAATGCTAACATACATGAAAATTAAAACTTGTTCTTTTATTTACATTCACTAATGCAAATATATATGTAAAAATAAAATTTGTTCTTTTATTTGCATTCACAAATGCAAATATACATGAAAAATAAAGTTTGTTCTCCTATTTGCATTCACTAATGCAAATATATATAGGAATGAAATTTGTTTTTTTTCTGCATGCATATATGCAAATATACATAGAAAATATAATTGATCTTTTATTTGCATTCTCTAATGCAAATATATACATAGAAATAAAATTGATCTTTTGATTGCATTCTCCAATGCAAATATATACATAGAAATAAAATTGATCTTTTATTTGCATCCTTTTATGCAAGTATATACGTAGAAATATAAATGTTCATTTATTTAAATCCTTTTATGCAAATATATATATAGAAATATAAATGTACTTTTATTTGCATTCTTTTACGCAAATTTACATAGAATTATAAAATGCTCTTTTATTTGCATTCTTTTATGCAAATATATATTGAAATATAAAATATTCTTTTATTTGCATTCTCTAACGCAAATATGCATTAAAATAAGGAAAACTATATTTTTTATTTACAATTTTAGATGAAAACAAACGTTAGAGTTAAAATTACATTTTTGCAATTATAAATGCAAACGAAAACACTAGAATGAATATGACATTTTTATTTTATATTTTAGATAGAAATAAAAATGAATACGACATTTTTATTTTGTATTTTAGATAGAAATAAAAATATGATTTAAAAGATTTACATTGTTGTTTATAAATTTAGTTGCAAACAAAGCATAAAAAAAATTATTTGCATATTTAGATGCAAATAAACATCATAGTAAAAGGTTTATATTTTTTTTATTTGCATACTTTGATGCAAGTAAACATGGAAATAAAAAGTTATATTTTATTTTCATTCTTTGATGCAAATAAAACATTGCAAATAAAAGCCTTATTTTATTTGCATTTGTAACGACCGGGAATTCCGCTCGATTCGAATCAGTCGCTAAACTGACCAAGACCGTTCGAAAACGCCCGATCGTGTTGAGAACACGACAAAATAGAACGCAGACAGAAGAACATTTCATTGTTAATTACAACAATGCCATCAGAATACAAGAATATACAGAGTATGAATAAATAAAATACATTCGATAAATATCAGAGATTACAATACATTACATAGCAGCGGAAAATAATACAAAATACAACTGAAGGAGATACACGGATACAAAGCTTTCCGGATATCGTTCCAGCTGTAAACCAGGACCCTGTAAATATAAATCTGCAAAACCAAAACTACTAGCTGCCCGTGTCAAAATAAGGGCACCCAGAGTTTAGGTTAAAACAATAAACTCTAGGTCAGTCATGGGACTGGTGTGAGAACTAAAACAGTTATTAATCTTTATTTTAAATCAGATATATCAAGGGACCACGCCGTATAACACGGAACGGGTTTCCTCCCAAGAATACCAGTGCATATAACAAAATAGCGCAATGCTTTTTGGAAAAATGAAGCTATTATAAGACCCAGGTCCTATCACACAATGCAACGCAAGCCGGGGGATAGGGTTTTCCCTTATAATAGCCAAACATGCTTAGTACGTTTAAATCAAATCATTTGATACTACTATAAGTGCATAGTGTATAAAACAACTTCAAATCATAAGTATTAATCATAGAGGCATGGGTACCATATATCATGTCGCCATACTAGTTCTACAATTAAAACCGCAAAATCACGTATTTGGAAATTGGATTTCCATATGTGAACCGAGGCCAGGGATCGTCCTCAAGTGATTCGATACCATCTAGCCCATGTCTCAGGAACAGCCGCAACTGCCCCATGGATCGTCAGAGCCGGTCCACCGATGTGGATTATTATTCCTGAACACTACGTCTCCCCACCCTATGGGGCGTAAATGAGCCAACGAATGACTCATCGGTCCCGGATCGACCGATATATCCGAGGCGCCTCGCAACATCAACAACCACATAAGTCAAACTCGTCAGGGCGTGTAAAACCACTGACGCCACTTCTAGCTAGAAGGAAACGCATGCCCTCCCTGAGGTCCTTCTCCCGTTTTTGTTTCACACCGGGGTGTGAGGCTCGCGAATTCACGTCACACAAAGCTGTGCCACAAAGGCTGTGCTTTGATCATCACCCACAAGACTTTTCTTTTCAACAGAAGCCTTGATCATATTACCACTTAGGCATGCCACACACGCAATTCACTCCATGCGTTTGATATCCATCAATATATAACCTCTGAGCTCGTACGTCTCAGAGAAGGGTGTTAAGCAAGAGAATAAATTCTCCGCCGCCAAACAGATATATATTTAATAGAAATCAATCACACAGACTGAAATCCAATGTCAGACACATAGTCCATTTACAAGTTCGTTCTGGTTCTGAACGAAACCGGAGGCACCTAGTACCTTGCATATCCATCGATCACCAAGTACGTCTGGACGATCACCAACTGATTCCCTCCTCTTGGGTGTACGACCCAATCAAGATCATCAGTAATTATCCAAATGACGTGAAGACTTCCGATCTTCAACCACCGTCTTCATCTTCGACACCACGTCGAATTAGTTATTCAGAATGGGATAAACCCGGTCTTTCGGAATAACTCGCATATATAATAAACAAGTGTTACACAAACACAACATACGCTTCATTCCAATTCAGAATATTCTTTTATTCAAATATTCTTATAATTTGGGAAAGGTTCCCATTAATTTTATCAAAGATAAATTCTTTAAATTTATTCTTTAATCTTCTTTGAAAATCAATTCAAACCAGTCGGGATTAACGAACCTTACCGAAGTAATCAATTGTTAAATTTCTCAACCCCAACCTATTCATCCCATGAAGTAAAACTGGTAATACTTCATATCTAACACCACGGTGTTATCGGTAAATTCAATTACGATTTCACGTTCAAATCTAATTAAAGATTTAACTATCGCCTGGAGCAAAACTGGTGATACTCCATTCTCGATCTTTTCAATCTAATTAAAGATTCATTAAAACTCCACTTAGTTTTAATCTTTAACTGGGTTAAAGAATCAGTGTCATTTAAAACACGGTTCACGATAAACCCAAAATCACGTTCCATTAATCATCGGGTTAAAGAACAAGTGTTATTTAAAACACTGTTCACGATAAACCCAAAAATCAATACCAATTCAATCCCAATTAAATATTATTTAATTGGTACACTTCATTAAATCTAAATAAAAAGATTTAATCTTTTTCTCAACTGGGTTAAAGAACAGTGTTAATGAAGACACCATTCACGACAAACCCAAATCACATTTGATATTAAATACAAGGCTCTGAATAGAAAATATATCGGCTTATATTCAATATCAAATTCTACGACCAACAAATATCGTATTAGAAATAACGATATATAAATATATCTTTCAAATTTCCATAACAATATCTGTATAATCACGAAATCCAACATCGAAATATTCCAAAGACAATTTCGATTCAAATCCCTTCCAATGAAATTATTGGAAATTCTGGTTATTTTCAAAACCATTTCAAATCTAATTTATTTATTCTAAAAATAAATAAATTATTATTCTAGTTCAAAACTAGTTCATTTCGATAAAAATCTATTTTTATCTTTTCAAATGTGGAGTTTTTCATCCCAATTCCTCCCAAACCATTTCTTATGATTTTACACAAATTATTACTATTTTTAATAATTTTACCAAGGCCCGTACAGTCGATTTCCATCAACGGCCATCGAACTGCACTTACAGCGACCTTTTTCAAATTTGATTTGAACATAATTCCAAATCCAACCGTTGTATTTCTAATTTCTAATATTCGTTAGAAAGCACTTTTCGATACGAACCCAACGGTTCCGGTTTTAGGAGAATCCGAAGGTCGGATCTCCCGCAATATCCATTCGAAGTCAATGGTCGAAATTCGCGAACTACCGCGGCGCTGCGCGTTCTATTCAGGCCATTATATTATATATATAATATATACTTCATCGATTTCCTTTCGAAACGAATTTTATAAATCGTTTTAAATTCGTTTTCGAAACGATTTTCACATCATATTCAATTTCTAATCAAAATTGAATATTCCAATCTAAATTCGTTTTAATTTCATTTCAAAATGATTTCAATTCAATTTCAATTCAATTTGAATTTCAATTCGAATTTCAATTCGAATTTCGATTCATTTCAATTTAATTCGAATTCATTTCTATTCAATTTCTATTCAATTTCAATTCGAATTCAATTCTATTCAAATTCAATTCGAATTCATTTCTATTCAATTTAAATTCGAATTCATTTCTATTCAATTCATCAGATTTTGAAATCACTTTCGACATTCATTGAAAAATGAATAAAATCGATTTAAATATTGTTCGCGTCAAAATGGCGTCAATCTAATCAACACGGCTTCATATATTTCTATTTTCAAATATTCTATTTCAAATATTTCGTTTCCAAATATTTCTTTTCAAATATTTCTATTTCAAAACTGGAATGAGCCCCAATCAATTACCATATAATGTTAATTATAGGGATTTTCTACAACACATGTATAAAACAGCAACGATTAATCATCAACCATCATCCAAAGTGCGTTCTACACTGTACAAGCATCAAATACAAATATTTAACACTTATAACAGTATGTCAATCCGATCAACATACAACTAGTTATTGGGATTAGTGTATGTCATATATCATACCAATACCCGTGTGGGGTTTCAAACAATCAAACACAGATTTTATTTGTGCAGTTGGGCGATGTGTAAAATTTATCGTCCCAATCAATATCAATCAAATCAGTGTATATAAACAAATCTCCGATTTGTTTATAAATATTTATTTTATATACACGTTAAAAATTCTATTTTCAACTATAAAATATTTTTAACTATATAAATATTTTATTTCATTTCACATCACATCACACAATCAACTACACATCAAAATCAAACAAACAAGCATACAAGCCGTCCATGGTCTGTGGACGACGGGTGTCGGGTGCTACTAAACACTGTCTGCATCCTAGTATATATTTATATAACTAGAAAATAAAATTAAAAGGTGAGAAGTTCTCACTCAAGCTATACCAAACATCGCGACTCTTCATATGTAGAAAATCTTATCGTTCCCGCCTTTTGTCACTTTCGTTGCCCGTACTCACTACATGTATAAAAATCGAATTTTTACTTCGCTATTCAATATATAAAAATCGAATTTTTACTTTGCTATTCAATATATAAAAATCATATTTTTATTTTGCTATTCAATATATAAAAATCATATTTTTACTTTGTTATTCAATATATAAAAATCGAATTTTTGCTTTGCTATTCAATATATAAAAATCATATTTTTACTTTGCTATTCAATATATAAAAATCATATTTTTATAATCTCTAGTTTATAAAAATCATATTTTTATAATGCCTAAAGATTATATTTTTACATAGCTATAAATAGAGAAAAGATTATATTTTTCTTATCATAAAAATCCGACCTTTAACTTAGAAAAAATCCGACCTTTAACTTAGAAAAAATCCGACTTTTAACTTAGAAAAAATCCGACCTTTAACACTTTAAAAATCTAATCTTTATTTGACTAAAAATCTAAACTTTTTGTTTCTAAAAATCTATACTTTATATTTCTAAAAATCTAAGCTTTTCATATAAACGAAGAAGCGAATTAAACAATGTATTTAAATAAATAAAGATGATAAAAACTGATTTTAAAATAAATAAATAAATAAGGAGAAGCTCACTTTGGTTCGTCGAGGAGGAAGAGGAGGAATGCAGGTGGTTGTCGGGGGTGGTGGGAGGCTGGTGGGGTGGTGCGGTCGATTTGGGGGGAGGGGGGCTGCATGGTCGGGCCAGCGGCCATCGGGGCACCGGAGTTTGCTGAGGAGGCGTCGCAGTCGAGGATGAGGGCAGGGGGGTCGCGGCGTATGCACGGCGGTGCAAGGAGGTAGGAGGGCGGCGGTTGGCGTCTGCGTCGAGGTGAGTAGAGGAGGGGGCGCGACGTTCTCGTCTGAACGAGGGAAGGTGGGGAGAATCAAGAAGAGGAGAGGATCGACGTGGGGAAGGGGGGTGACCTTGGTGGTTGGCGCCGCCACCTGGGAGGAGCGCGGCTCCTCCCCGTCCTTCTCCTTTTTTTTAAATTTCTTTGAATTGGAACTGAACCGGAGGGGGGGCTGAGTGATAATAGTTTGAGAGGGAGAGAGAGTTTTATTTTTATATTATTTTATTTCAAAAAAGTTGACTTTTTGTTTCAACCTCGAAACGAGACCCACCGCCTGTCGTCCATAGCTAATTACCCCCATTCCGAACACAATGGGATATGTATCGTAGGCTGATTCGATCGTTTCGATCATTTTTCGTCAAAATCAACATATAACTCTATATATTGAATTTGAACGCGCATTTCAATTTACCGGGGCCACATACGGACAAGAAAAATTCTCAAAAAATATTTTCTAGCTTCGTATTGACGATACGGTCCTAACAAAACTAATTTCATCTAATTCTGAGACCGTTTGAAAAATGGCCATTTTCCAGTCGATTAAAATCAACTGAAACTGGTCAAATGCGTTTTCCTTTGCCACGCTCACATATTGATTCGAAAAATTATGAAATTTGAAATCAAGCAATAATTTGACATCGCGGATCCAACAAAAGTAGTTTCGTCGAATTCCGAGGTAGTTTGCAAAATTTCCATTTTCAAGGGCCGAAATTCCATAGTGACTATTCTGAAATTTCAACTGAACATATCTTTTGATTCCTGCTATGAAATTTCAAATTTTCGGATTCGTTGGAAAGATATTCACAAATAGATTCTAATATTTTTGGTTTCACTAAGATCTGATTTATTTTGAATCCTGTACATTCATTTGAATTTTGAAATCGAATTATCGAACCACCGCGTCATTTTCAATTCCTTTTATAATTTAAAATAAATATTTATATTCTAACGACGATCTATATAATATATACGTTCTAATTCTATTCAAAATAAATTGTTCATCGTTATTATTTAAAATAATTCATTTTAAATAATCAAAATTCGCTAAAATTGCCAAAATAAAATTTTTTAAATTGGCTCGGATTTCCGGGATATTACAATCTCTCCCACTTAAAACTTTTCGTCCCCGAAAAGGAACGAAGCCGAAAGTTGTTTAACTAATCAACTCAACTTCTAGTATTTTCACTACGGCTTAAGTTCTTCAACTTTTCAGTTTCTAAGAACTTTTCAAATTTTTCAAAAATTTGGCTAACACCCTAAATTTTCGAAAAATTTCGCCATAACCTCCCCTGCACCGGGGACTTCGGGATATTTCATATAGCCTCCCATGGCCTTCTTCAATCAAAAAGAAAAAGAAAAGGCCAATCGGCTCACAAAATCATCATCACCCAAACAAAACAGTAAATTATGGTAAACATGTTCCTATTTGTCGGGCAAACAATTATATTCATCTGCTCTAGCCTCTTTGCTATGAACTGTTCAATGTAAGTACATGCATATGCAAGCAAATGTGACTAATTTTCAATACAATTCACTATTTGAATCAAATTGGCCTAAAAGGTTAAACATTTTAATTAATCAAACAATAATCAAACAACACAACCATCAATCAATTAGTTGATTAGCGTTTCAAATCCATAATTTTGATACATAGTCAAAAATCACATTTTTGATGCCAAATCACAACTATAGGCCCTATATAATTTTGGATCTCACACCAGTCAAATAGGAAATATATAGAGATTCCACTTTCGTCACTCGAACATGAATACTGATGATGTGACCACATCATCAGAATCATCCCCGGGTGTCTAGAATGTGATTCTATATCTATCCAGTATATTAAAACTTCCAATACACGCGGATCAGACGTATCCGTAAAATCTTTATATACCTGATAGTCCAAATCACTATAAATAAATATTCAAATACGTATAATTGATTAAAATTTTCAAAACAAAATTTGTTTTCACTTTAAAAAATATATACTCTTCACACTCGTTCTAGGATACTACTAATCCCATCTCTAACGAGTCATTCCCATTGGATATTACTAATCCAATTTCTGATGAATTCTTTCATATGGTTCTAATGTGTCTTGTTCTCTGAGCTTTGTAAACCAAAGCTCTGATACCACGATGTAACGACCGGGAATTCCGCTCGATCCGAATCAGTCGCTAAACTGAACAAGACCGTTCGAAAACGCCCGATCGTGTTGAGAACACGACAAAATAGAACGCAGACAGAAGAACATTTCATTGTTAATTACAACAATGCCATCATAATACAAGAATATACAGAGTATGAATAAATAAAATACATTCGATAAATATCAGAGATTACAATACATTACATAGCAGCGGAAAATAATACAAAATACAACTGAAGGAGATACACAGATACAAAGCTTTCCGGATATCGTTCCAGCTGTAAACCAGGACCCTGTAAATATAAATCTGCAAAACCAAAACTACTAGCTGCCCGTGTCAAAATAAGGGCACCCAGAGTTTAGGTTAAAACAATAAACTCCAGGCCAGTCATGGGACTGGTGTGAGAACTAAAACAGTTATTTATCTTTATTTTAAATCAGATATATCAAGGGACCACGCCGTATAACACGGAACGGGTTTCCTCCCAAGAATACCAGTGCATATAACAAAATAGCGCAATGCTTTTTGGAAAAATGAAGCTATTATAAGACCCAGGTCCTATCACACAATGCAACGCAAGCAGGGGGATAGAGTTTTCCCTTATAATAGCCAAATATGCTTAGTACGTTTAAAACAAATCATTTGATACTACTATAAGTGCATAGTGTATAAAACAACTTCAAATCATAAGTATTAATCATAGACGGCATGGGTACCATATATCATGTCGCCATACTAGTTCTACAATTAAAACCGCAAAATCACGTATTTGGAAATTGGATTTCCATCTGTGAACCGAGGCCAGGGATCGTCCTCAACCGATTCGAGACAATCTAGCCCATGTCTCAGGAACAGCCGCAACTGCCCCATGGATCGTCAGGGCCGGTCCACCGATGTGGATTATTATGCTTGAACACTAAGTCTCCCCGCCCAATGGTGCGTAAATGAGCCAACGAATGACTCCATCGGTCCCGGATCGACCGATATATCCGAGGCGCCTCGCAACAGCAACAACCATATAAGTCAAACTCGTCAGGGCGTGTAAAACCACTGACGCCACTTCTAGACAGAAGGAAACACATGCCCTCCCTGAGGTCCTTCTCCCGTTTTTGTTTCACACCGGGGTGTGAGGCTCGCGAATTCACGTTACACAAAGGTGTGCCACACAGGTTGTGCTTTGATCATCACCCACAAGACTTTGCTTTTCAACAGAAGCCTTGATCATATTGCCACTTAGGCATGCCACACATGCAATTCACTCCATGCGTTTGATATCCATCAATATATAACCTCTGAGCTCGTACGTCTCAGAGAAGGGCGTTAGGCAAGAGAATAAATTCTCCACCGCCAAACAGATATATTTTTAATAGAAATCAATCACACAGACTGAAATCCAATGTCAGACACACAGTCCATTTACAAGTTCGTTCTGGGTCGGAACGAAACCGGAGGCACCTAGTACCCCGCATGTCCATCGATCTCCAAGTACGTCTGGACGATCACCAACTGATTCCCTCCTCTTGGGTGTACGGCCCAATCAAGATCATCAGTAATTATCCAAACGACGTGAAGACTTCCGGTCTTCAACCACCGTCTTCATCTTCGACACCACGTTGAATTAGTTATTCAGAATGGGATAAACCCGGTCTTTCTGAATAACTCGCGTATATAATAAACAAGTGTTACACAAACACAACATACGCCTCATTCCAATTCAGAATATTATTTTATTCAAATATTCTTATACTTTGGGAAAGGTTCCCATTAATTTTATCAAAGATAAATTATTTAAATTTATTCTTTAATCTTCTTTGAAAATCAATTCAAACCAGTCGGGATTAACGAACCTTACCGAAGTAATCAATTGTTAAATTTCTCAACCCCAACCTATTCATCCCATGAAGTAAAACTGGCAATACTTCATATCTAACACCACGGTGTTATCGGTAAATTCAATTACCATTTCACGTTCAAATCTAATTAAAGATTTAACTATCGCCTGGAGCAAAACTGGTGATACTCCATTCTCGATCTTTTCAATCTAATTAAAGATTCATTAAAACTCCACTTAGTTTTAATCTTTAACTGGGTTAAAGAATCAGTGTCATTTAAAACACGGTTCACGATAAACCCAAAATCACGTTCCATTAATTATCGGGTTAAAGAACAAGTGTTATTTAAAACACTATTCCCGATAAACCCAAAAATCAATACCAATTCAATTCCAATTAAATATTATTTAATTGGTACACTTCATTAAATCTAAATAAAAAGATTTAATCTTTTTTCTCAACTGGGCTTAAGAACAGTGTTTATGAAGACACCATTCACGACAAACCCAAATCACATTTGATATTAAATACAATGCTCTGAATAGAAAATATATCGGCTTATATTCAATATCAAATTCTACGACCAACAAATATCGTATTAGAAATAACGATATATAAATATATCTTTCAAATTTCCATAACAATATCCGTATAATCACGAAATCCAACATCGGAATATTCCGAAGACAATTTCGATTCAAATCCCTTCCAATGCAATTATTGTAAATTCTGGTTATTTTCAAAACCATTTCAAATCTAATTTATTTATTCTAAAAATAAATAAATTATTATTCTAGTTCAAAACTAGTTCATTTCGATAAAAAACTATTTTTATCTTTTCAAATGTGGAGTTTTTCATCCCAATTCCTCCCAAACCATTTCTTATGATTTTACACAAATTATTACTATTTTTAATAATTTTACCAAGGCCCGTACAGTCGATTTCCATCAACGGCCATCGAACTGCACTTACATCGACCTTTTTCAAATTTGATTTGGACATAATTCCAAATCCAACAGTTAGATTTCTAATTTCTAATATTTTTTAGAAAGCTCTTTTCGATACAAACCCAACGGTTCTAGTTTTAGGAGAATCCGACGGTCGGATCTCCCGCAATATCCATTCGAAGTCAATGGTCGAAATTCGCGAACTACCGCGGCGCATTCTATTCAGGCCATTATATTATATATATAATATATATAATATATACTTCGTCGATTTCCTTTCGAAACGAATTTTATAAATCATTTTAAATTCGTTTTCGAAACAATTTCCACATCATATTCAATTTCTAATCAAAATTGAATATTCCAATCTAAATTCGGTTTAATTTCATTTCAAGATGATTTCAATTCAATTTCAATTCAATTCGAATTTCAATTCATTTCAATTTAATTCGATTCATTTCTATTCAATTTCAATTCGAATTCAATTCTATTCGAATTCATTTCTATTCAATTTAAATTCGAATTCATTTCTATTCAATTTATCAGATTTTGAAATCACTTTCGATATTCATTGAAAAATGAATAAAATCGATATAAATATCGTTCGCGTCAAAATGGCGTCAATCTAATCAACACGGCTTCATATATTTCTATTTTCAAATATTCTATTTCAAATATTTCTTTTTCAAATATTTCTTTTCAAATATTTCTATTTCAAAACTGGAATGAGGCCCAATCAATTACCATATAATGTTAATTATAGGGATTTTCTACAACACACGTATATAACAGCAACGATTAATCATCAACCATCATCTAAAGTGCGTTCTACACTGTACAAGCATCAAATATAAATATTTAACGCTTATAACAGTCTGTCAATCAATCGATCGACATACAACTAATTATTGGGATTAGTGTATGTCATATATCATCCCAATACCCGTGTGGGGTTTCAAACAATCAAACACAGATTTTATTTGTGTAGTTGGGCGATGTGTAAAATTTATCGTCCCAATCAATATCAATCAAATCAGTGTATATAAACAAATCTCCGATTTGTTTATAAATATTTATTTTATATACACGTTAAAAATTCTATTTTCAACTATATAAATATTTTATTTCATTTCACATCACATCACACAATCAACTACACATCAAAATCAAACAAACAAGCATACAAGCCGTCCATGGTCTGTGGACGACGGGTGTCGGGTGCTACTAAACACCGTCTGCATCCTAGTATATATTTATATAACTAGAAAATAAAATTAAATGGTGAGAAGTTCTCACCCAAGCTATACCAAACACCGCGACTCTTCATATGTAGAAAATCTTGTCGTTCCCGCCTTTTATCACTTTCTTTGCCCGTACTCACTACATGTATAAAAATCGAATGTTTACTTCGCTATTCAATATATAAAAATCGAAATTTTACTTTGCTATTCAATATATAAAAATCATATTTTTATTTTGCTATTCAATATATAAAAATCATATTTTTACTTTGCAATTCAATATATAAAAATCGAATTTTTACTTTGCTATTCAATATATAAAAATCATATTTTTACTTTGCTATTCAATATATAAAAATCATATTTTTATAATCTCTACTTTATAAAAATCATATTTTTATAACGCCTAAAGATTATATTTTTACATAGCTATAAATAGAGAAAAGATTATATTTTTCTTATCATAAAAATCCGACCATTAACTTAGCAAAAATCCGACCTTTAACTTAGAAAAAATCCGACCTTTAACACTTTAAAAATCTAATCTTTATTTGACTAAAAATCTAAACTTTTTGTTTCTAAAAATCTATACTTTATATTTCTAAAAATCTAAGCTTTTCATATAAAATAAGAAGCGAATTAAACAATGTATTTAAATAAATAAAGATGACAAAAACTGATTTTAAAATAAATAAATTAGGAGAAGCTCACTTTGGTTCGTCGGGGAGGAAGAATAGGAGTGCAGGTGGTTGTCGGGGGTGGTGGGAGGCTGGTGGGGTGGTGCAGTCGATTTGGGGGGGCTGCGTGGTCGGGCCAGCGGCCATCGGGGCACCGAGTTTGCTGAGGATGCGTCGCAGTCGAGGATGAGGACAGGGGGGTCGCGGTGTCTGCACGGCGGCGCAAGGAGGGAGGAGGGTGGCGGTTGGTGTCTACGTCGAGGTGAGTGGAGGAGGGGGCGCGGCTTTCTCGTCTGAAGGAGGGAAGGTGGGGAGAATCAAGAAGAGGAGGGGGTCGACGTGGGGAAGGGGGGTGACCTTGGTGGTCGGCGTCGCCACCTGGGGAGAGCGCGGCTCCTCCCCGTCCTTCTCGCATTTTTTTTATTTCTTTGAATTGGATCTGAACGGGGGGGGGGGGGGGGGGGGGCTGAGTGATAATAGAGTGAAAGGGGAGAGAGAGTTTTATTTTTATATTATTTTATTTCAAAAAAAGTTGACTTTTTATTTCGACCTCGAAACGAGACCCACCGCCTGTCGTCCATAGCTAATTACCCCCATTCCGAACACAGTGGGATATGTATCGTAGGCTGATTCGATCGTTTCGATCAGTTTTCGTCAAAATCAACATATAACTCTATATATTGAATTTGAACGCGCATTTCAATTTACCGGGGCGACATACGGACTAGAAAAATTCTCGAAAAATATTTTCTAGCTTCGTATTGACGATACGGTCCTAATAAAACTAATTTCATCTAATTCTGAGACCGTTTGAAAAATGGCCATTTTCCAGTCGATTAAAATCAACTAAAACTGGTCAAATGCGTTTTCCTTTGCCACGCTCGCATATTAATTCGAAAAATTATGAAATTTGAAACCAAGCAATAATTTGACATCGCAGATCCATCAAAAGTGGTTTCGTCGAATTCCGAGGTCGTTTGCAAAATTTCCATTTTCAAGGGCCGAAATTCCATAGCGACTATTCTGAAATTTCAACTGAACATATCTTTTGATTCCCGCTATGAAATTTCAATTTTTTGGATTCGTTTGAAAGATATTCACAAATAGATTCTAATATTTTTGGTTTCACTAAGATCCGGTTTATATTGAATCCTGTACATTCATTTGAATTTTGAAATCGAATTATCGAACTACCGCGTCATTTTCAATTCCTTTTATAATTTAAAATAAATATTTATATTCTAATGACGATCTATATAATATATACGTTCTAATTCTATTCAAAATAAATTGTTCATCGTTATTATTTAAAATAATTCATTTTAAATAATCAAAATTCGCTAAAATTGCCAAAATAAATTTTTTTAAATTGGCTCGGATTTCCGGGATATTACAGCATTCTTTAATGCAAGTAAACATAGTAATTAAAAGTTAAATTTTTATTTGCATTCTTTAATGCAAATAAACATAGTATTTAAAAGTTAAATTTTTATTTGCATTCTTTGATGCAAATGAACATCGTATTTAAAAGTTGAATTTTTATTTGCATTCTTTGATGCAAATAAACTATGAAATTAAAAGTGGCATATTTATTTGCATTCCTTGATGCAAATAAAATACTAAATTAAAGGTTGAATTTTTATTTGCATTCGTTGTTGCAAATAAAACCTTGAATTAGAATGTTGCATTTTTATTTGAATCCTTTGATGCAAATAAAACATAAAGATAAAAGATGTATTTTTATTTGCATTCCTTGATGCAAATAAATCATAAATTTAAGTATTACCTTTTATTTGCATTTTAGATGCAAATAAAAAGCATAGTTTAAGAAGTTACACTTTTATTACGATTTAGATATAAATAAAAGAACAGGATTAAAAATATCATTTTTACTTTTAAACAAGAGTAAATAAAAGGATTACGATAAAATGAATTCATCGTAGTTGTAATTTTGTTAAAATAAATAAAATGATTTTATTTTCATCATAGATTAAAACAAAAAGATTAGAAATAAGAAGGTATATTTTTAGTGTCATCTTGGCTTCAATAAAAAGATAAAAAGATAGAGAAGGTTTATTTGTCCTTTTGTTGCAATACAAAAAGATACATTTTTATCATTTAAATAGAATGAGACAAAATTTATTTAATTTTGTCATTTTAAGAAGGTTGAAACAAAATAATCACTTTGTCAATTTATATTAGTTGAATCAAACATTCATTTTGTTGAATTATGTTGGTTGATACCAAAAGAACATTTTTGTCAAATAAGAATTAAATACAAATTGCATTTTGATAAAATAGAATTGTCGACAAACGAATGTATGACTCTTCTTATACATTTTATTGAAATAGAATTTACATGCAAATATAATAATCATTTTTATTTGCATAACATACAATAGAATTTATTTGTAAATATAACAATCATTTATATTTGCAAACTCATATTAAAGTTTATATTCAAATATAAAATTTATATTCTTGGTCAAACCATACTTTAGAATGTATAGGTGAGTTAAAGCGACATTTCTATACATTAATGCATACATTAGAATTTGTATGCAAATTTGAAATAAATATTTTTGTGTTAAAATTAAGGATAATTACATACAAGTAAAGTATAATGTAAATTAACTTTTATTTGTCACCCACAATAATGTCATATAAATAAATTACATTCTATTATATATTAGAAATGTAAAAGAAATTATGCGAGTCAAATATATTTTATTTCGACATTAGGAATAAAATATCATGTTTTGTCTATCATTATCAACATGTTGATAGTATTAAAATTGGTTAAATTAATTAACCAATTATTTATTTATATGTACTGTTGTTGGCTGAAAACCCCACATGGGAATTGGGATGATAATTGATATACACTAGTCCCAATATTTATTCATATGTCAATCGATAGATTGACAGGCTACGACGAGCGTTATCATTTCATTTTAATGCTCACACAGTTGAGAACTTCACTTTGGATGATGAATGGATGGTTTGATGATTATTTATTATTATTGTCATTTACATACGATGTATGAAATCCATATAACCAAAGTTATATGGTAAATGATTGAGTCGCTTTCCGATTCGAAATATCTCTTATATAAAGAATATTTTTAACAAAGGATATCTTTTAATAAAGAATAAAACTTTCGACTAAGATTATTGGTATTTCAATTTATATTTATTTATTGGTAAATAATTTTGGGTTTATCGTGAACAATGCTTTTAAATGACATTGATTCTTTAACCCAGTTAAAAATAAGATTTATTCCTTAAATTGGAATAATTTTAAAGTAGTGATTTTTGATATTATAACTGAATTGGAATTTTAAAAAATCTTTGAAAATAAGATTTAAGAATAAATTTAAAGGATTTTATCTTTGATAAAATTAATGGGAACCTTTCCCTAATAATATGAATATTTTATTTAAAGAATATTCTGAATTGGAAAGAGGCGTTGGATGTATCCTTATAACACTTATTTTTAATTATAAAAATACGCGAGTTATTCGGAATGATCGAGTTTAACCCATTCTGAAAAATTACTACGACGATTAAAAGGCGAAGATGAAGACGGTGGTTAAAGATCAGCGATCTTCACATCGAATGGATGAGGACTACTGATGCCTTTGATTGGAGTTGGTGCCTTGAAAAGGTTCCAGTGGTAGTTGTCCGGACGTATTGTTGATCGTTCGGATATGCAAGGTATAAGGTGCCACCGGTTCCGTTTAGACCCAGAACGGACTTGTAAATGGATGTATGTCTGACGTTGAATTTCATTCTATGTAAATTGATTTCTATTAATATACAACCGTTGGTGGCGGAGAATTTATTCTCTTGCTTAACACCCTCAGAGGTTATATATTAGTAGTTATCGATCGCATGGTGTGGACTGTCAATGTGGCATGTCAAGATGCAATTGAACAAGGCTTTTGTTGAAAAGCAGAGCCTTGTGGATGAGGATCAAAGCATAGCCTATTTAGGCATAGCTTTGCGTATTTCTTTGCCTCGCGAGCCTCACACCCCGGTATGAGTCAAAAACGGAACAAGGGAACGCATGGAGTGCACACGTTTCTTTCTAGCTAGAAGTGGTGTATGGGTTTAACACGGCCCGGCATTTTACTTATGTGGTTGATGGATTTTGAGGCGCCTCGGATTTTTATTGGCCGCAATGGCCAATTTATAGGTCCAATAGGATCGGGAAGCGTGTGTTCAGGAATTGCCAATCCAACCCATTGCACTATTGGGGGACCGGCCCTGCTGTATCCAAGGGTTCGCCAGCGTCCGAATCCTGAGACATTGCTAGAGTGTCTCGAATCGGTCAGGAGATCGTTCCTAGCCTTGACTTTTGATGGAAACCCAACCTCCAATACGACATCCTGCGGTTTTGATTGTATACCTATATATGGCGACATAGTAGGATGGGGTACTATACCGTCTATGATTGATACATTATGATTGAAATGTTTTTAAAACATATATGCACTAATAATAATATCAAATCCCTTTTTATCGTATCATGCATTTTTTACCATTATAAGGTAAAAATCTATCCTCCGGCTTGCGTTGCATTGTGTGATGGGACACGAGTCTTATAATGGTTTCATTTTTCTAAAAAGCATTGCGTTGTTTTAACGATTTACTTTATTTATGCAATGGCAATCCAATGGAGTAAACCCGTTCCGCGATAGCGGCGTGGTCCTGTGATTAGCCTACTTATTAGATAAGTTAAGGAAAGATTTCTCACACCAGTCCCATGACTGACCTGTGCCCTCTTTTCCACATGGGCAGTCGAGTAGCTTATTTTGCATATACTGAGTAGGATTCTGGATCGAAGCTTAGAGCTGTGTCCAGAGCATTGATGGTCTTCCGCTGTGATTGATTCAATTATTCCGCTGCATTGTATTACATTTATTGTAATTTAATCCTTCGCTGTATTATTTGTCAATGCACTCCGATATATTCTCTACTCTGATGTAACATTATTATAATGTTTATAAAAGTTTGTTGTTATCTATTCTGTTGTGTTGTATTCCCAAAGCTAACGTATTTGGGTTTTGAACGGTCTTGGTCGATCTTTCGATCGATTGGGTCGGGCGAAAATCCGGGTCGTTACAACTCTGGCGCCAGATCGTCTGTCATTTTTAGCTCCAACAGTGTATAGTTTCAAGGCATTAGGGTCGAGGAGGAGCGTTGGCGGATCATCCTCTTCGGTTACTACATCATCTTCTGGGATGGTGAACTCCGCTATAAAATCTGCAAGTGCCTGCCCTCTTATCGACCTTCGGGGTTGTAAGTTCAGGTCGAATTGACTCAACTCGATGTTCCATTTGAGCAACCTTCCTGATGCTTCTGGCCTTTGCAGAACTTGCTTTATTGGGAGATCAGTGTACACAGTAATAGGATGAGCCTGGAAGTAGTGGCGAAGTTTTCTAGACGCAATTAGAAAGCTATACGCCAGCTTTTCTATTTTTGGATAATTTCGTTCTGCGGCCGCCAATTTCTTACTCACATAGTACACCGGTCTTTGTACCTTATCCTCTTCTCTTACCAAAGCCGAACTGATTGCGTAAGATGACACTGCCAAGTACATAAATAAATCCTCATGATCCATAGGCTTAGACAGTATCGGGGGTCTTTCCAGATGGTTCAATAGATTCTGGAATGCTTCTATACAATCGGGAGTATCAGCTCGAAAAACGGGATGCATTTATCTGTAGCTTTGGAGATGAACCTACTCAGCGCCGCCACCATTCCAATGAGGCTTTGGACATCCTTAATCTGCTTTGGTCCTTGGATATTTCGGATTGCTGTAATTTGATCTGGATTGATTTCGATTCCAAGCGAGCTGACGATGAATCCTAGGAATTTTCCAGATGCTACCCAAATGAACATTTCAAAGGATTCAGTTTCACCCCATACTTCCGGAGAATCCCAAACATGTTTGCTAAATCGTTTGGGCAGGCTTTGTTTGGATATGAGAAGTCGATGCGTGTACGCCACTTTCCATTGGCCTTTTTTACCAAAACCGGGTTTGAAATCCAGTCAGGGTATGTTGAATCTTTAATAAATCCATTAATCCTCAGCTTTTCGACTTCTTCCTTCCAAGCGGCAGACCTCTCTGGGCCAAGCATTCACCTTTTCTGTTTGATAGGACGATGTTTCGGGTTGATGCTTAACGAATGACTCATAATCGAGGGAGATGTCCCACACATGTCCGCATGGGTCCAGACGAATACATCCAAGTTAGCTTACAGGAAATTTGTTAATTTTTTGGCTCGAACAGGATCCAACAGGGATCCAATCTTCAGGACCTTCTCTGGGTCACTATCATCGATTGGTACATCCACAGTCGCTTCATTGGGAGTCGCCATTCTGCCCCCAGGCTCTTCATCCTCTCTGGGATCTATGTCCTCGAGCATCTCTCTGGGCGACCCTCCCGGAGGTATTTTCTTTAGTTGCTATGACGATTCCTCCCTCGGAAGGGAAAATCCACCTTTTGTTTCTACATCTTTCCCTTTGCGGAGCAATTTTAACTCTGCAATGTAGCATGCTTGTGCAACGACTTGATCTCCTCTGACTATGCCTATGCCGGCATCCGTAGGGAACTTCAACAAGAGGCACCAGGGTGCAATGCAGGCCCTGAATTTGGCTAGGGCTGGTCGGCCCAAAAAGGCATTGTACGACGACTCAATGTCCAGGACTACAAAGGGGAGAATTCTCACTCTCTGGCATTCTCCTTCCCCAAGGGTTACTGACAATTCCACGTATCCCATTGGAGCGGTCGAGGCCCCATTAAATCCACGTATCCAACCCTTGCATGGATTCAAATCTTTTGGCTCGAGTTTCATTTGGTCGAATGTTTTCTTGAACAGAATGTTAACCGAACTCCCGTTATCTACTAAAACTTTATGAACTATAGCTGGAACGATGGTGACGGTGATCACTAATGGGTCTTCAGTTGGGGAGTGAACCCCAATACTCTCTCGCTCGCGAAATATGGCGTCATCAGACATCGTCCTTTATTGCTTAACTGGAGCGTTATCCTCGGGGTTGCTACATTCCCCCACTTCATAATGTTGTTTAGCCGCATTCACGTACTGATCCATAGCTCTGAAATTGTGCCCTGCCAGGTGAAGCCCACCAACCATGGTATTGATAACGATATTTTTTCCTTTTTGCTAAGCCGTTGGTTTGGCAGTAGGTTGGCTTTGGTTCGGGGCTTGTACGGCTTGCCCACTGTCCCTAGGAGTCACCTTATATTCATCATGCTTTCCTTCTCGGAGCAGTTTTTCAATCACATCTCTCAAATGATGACATTCGTTTGTGGAATGACCATGAACCTAATGAAAAAGACAGATTTTCCCAATTTCACTCTCTTTTTCCGTAGAATCTCTCCGAGGAGGCCTTTTGTATTAGAGGACATTATATGTATCCAAAAAGATGTTTTCCAACGTATCATTTAACGGTGTGAAGCTCTCAAACGGTCTGGGCCAGGGTCTTCTATGAGAGTCATTTCCTCGATTTCTCTTCCGATTATTGTTATTGCTATTCCACGATTGGCGACCATCGCCTTGATTCTTGTTCCCGACATTAACTTTAACTTTTCCTGAGCTATATCCCGTTTGCTTAATGGCCAAATTACTTGGGATATCCTCCTTAACAGCAGCCTTCCTCTTTTGGTTGGCGTAAATTTCCTCTCGATGCATGCGGATGTTGGCCTTTTCGTAAAATATCTCTCTGGTTAACGATGGTTTACCGGCCAGGTTTCTTCCAAACTCAGTATCCTTATCCACTCTGTCAATCAGAGCCATCAAAACAGTTTGTTCATAGGGATCTCTAACCTCTGTGACTGCTAAATTGAAGCAATCTAAATAGGACCTCAAAGATTCGTCCGGACGTTGCTTAATGTAACACCCCACCTCCGCTAGGGTCACTCACAAAGGGAATGCACTAGCTTTGGTGGAGCATTATCTAGGTAAACATACACTGAAATATTACAAGACAGAACATATAAAACAGCGGAAGAAGAACCAAATTTCATTGCTTTAAAATCTAGAAAGGTCTAAAGCCTTTTACATCAAAATTCCATCAAATCCATTACATCGAAATCGGTCTTGCAATAGTAAAGAAGCATAAAACCATAGTCACAAATCATTCCCCAAGTAAAACAGTAAAGCAAGCCATAGCCAAGAGAAATCCAAGCCGTTCGTGAAAGAGCCTTGGAGCTTGGTAAGATCCGAACTAAGATGTATTCCCACCATGCGAACCTTGGGGGGGGGGGGGAGAACGAAAGAAAAAGAGGCGAAACAAAATGGGTCAGTCATAATGACTGAGTAAGTCCTAGTGACTTTCAGCATAAAAACAAGTAAAGATAACATGGCATGAATAAACTGAAAGTAAACTTAAGCATGATGACAAGATAAGCTACAGGAACGATAACTAAGAATAACATCCTATAATTCCTATCAAGAGTAGCATCACGAGGTTCCTACCAAGTATCACATCGCAAGGTTTCTATCAAGTATAACATCGCAAGACTTCTAAGTTTCATCATTAAAATATTTCGGTGATATCCATTTTCCCTGCACCACCCGTACTAGTATCCCAACCCGTGCCATGCGTTGACTATAAAATGATCCCTTGCCCAATGTCATAAAATGACCCATTACTTGGTCTCAAGAAACGATCTATTAATCGATCGGCTCCCTACAAGTCCTAGCTCGTTCATGTGTCTGTGTCATACGGCCCTATCACGAATGTAGTTACCTGTGCTAGGTCCACCATAGAGTGTATCAAGCCCTAGGGTGCCAACCACCGACACAAATCAAGCACGCACAGTGTAAACCTACTGGTGCCCAATGCCTGCTTTTTCAACTCCGGACTACGTGCACGACCATAGTCCGCCTGAACCTACAATGGCGCACCAACTCAGCCGTCATTCTGGTCGCTTAAAATCAGCCCACTAATCGTGCCCCACCCTGCCTAGTTCCAGGGTACCGTGATACATCTAGTGGGTTACTGCTGAAAAGGACCGCGTAACTAGGGTTTCCGTCCAGTAGGTTAAGTGTTGTCATTTAAATTTGAGACTTAACCCCATCAGTCTAGCATGTCAAGTTGGTTAAGTGTTGTCATTCAAGTTCGTGACTTAACCCGCCTACGTGTCATGTCAAATTGACTAAGTGTTCTCGTTCAAGTTCATGACTTAGCCCTACGAATCATCTGTCAAGTTGGTTAAGTATATTCAAGCGGTTCATGACTTAACCCTATCAAATCATCGTGTCAAATTGGTTAAGTATATTCAAGCGGTTCATGACTTAACCCTATCAAATCATCGTGTCAAATTGGTTAAGTATATTCAAGCGGTTCAAGACTTAACCCTATCAAATCATCATGTCAAATTGGTTAAGTATATTCAAGCGGTTCATGACTTAACCCTATCAAATCATAATGTCAAATTGGTTATGTATATTCAAGCGGTTCAAGACTTAACCCTATCACACATCAGGTTATATTGGTTGGGTGTTATCAACCCATTCAAGTTAACCAACCCATTTAACTTAACCCTCCCATTCGTCAGATTGCATTGGTTAAGTATTTCAAGTAATTCATGGCTTAACCCGCCCACGTATCATGCTAAGTTGGTTAAGTATTATCTATATGTTCAAGTTGACTTAACCCTGCCACGTGTCATGTTATATTGGTTAAGTGTCACTAGTCTAGTCATGTTACTTAACCCACCCATCGGTCTGATTAACAGTTATGTTGGTTAAGCCCACATTTATAAGTTTTACATGTTTTTAACTCATACCGGTTAGGTCTACATTTACATGTCAAATTTCCATGTCATCCCACCTAACCCTCTAACCATACCCACGTCTTACTATGGTTAGTATTCCTTAATTCATTCATTATGACGAACGAATCATGACCTCTCACATTAGACCGTGCACTTTGTGGCCACTGGATTTGTCGGGCGGTTCCAGGCAGATTTACACCACAAACTCAGTCTAACCTCATGTCATAAATCGTTACGCCTACAATTCGACCTTTGAACTCTCACATTAGACTGACACTTTGTGGCTACTGGATTTGCCGGGCGGTTCCTGGCAGATTTATACCACAAACTGAGTCTAACCTCGTGTCAAAGGTTCATTAATGGTCGTATTCCCCCCAAAACCCCAAGATCAGTTCATGTGTTTAACATATAGAAATGTTCATGTTCGTATTCAAGTCAATTATCCAATACACAGTCATTTTCATGTTTCAAATTCCCAACTTTACATATTAATAAACATATGCCCAAGTTCCAAAATTACATGCCAATATATATATATATATATATATATATATACCCAATTCAAGTCAGTTTACATACGTCCAATTCTTGCCTATTTACACGTATGCCAGGTTTATGCCATTTTACCGTATCAAGTTCTAGCCAAAATTACATGTATCAAGTCTCATACCCAATAAACCCAAATCATGATTCATGATGTAGTTATCCCAAACTATAATCTTTTTATTACAATACTTGTCAGTTGCCCAAGTTCATAATACATATTTATGCCAATTATCAAATTTACAATTGCTTTCATGTTCAAATTCCCAATTCTACATATGCCTAATTAACATAAGCCCAAATCTTTTCATTTAAACTTACATAGTCCCAAACTCGTGATTTAATTTACATGCCAATTCATGTGTGCCTACTTCATGCCAAATTATTTATGCCAATGCCCAAACTTGGAATTTCAATTATATTGACAATACCCAAATATCCAATTTCATGTTAATGGTAGTAATACCCAAATATCCAATTTTTATGTTATGCCACCAATTCCACTAAACACATATATTCCAGTAGGAAATATTCCAATATTTCCCCCGTATACCATCGCACGTATATCATAATTTAGGCCTAGGTCCGAAATTGACCTAGGTTCATCAAAAGAAAATAAATAGGGGAAGGTAGAATTTTGCATAAAAATAAGATCAGAGAGAAAAACATCATCACAGGCATGAAGATTACAACTTGGTAATAATATCAATATGAATCAAGAAAACTGATTTACAACAGGCTGAATAGATCATAAACTAGACATGGGAATAAAGATAGACAAGTCTCAAAACTCAAGATCCAAGAAGCAACAGAAATAGATCGATAAACATACTTAAATCCAATTTCACTTCATCACATGCCCATATTATATTTAAATATTTTAATCTGAAAATAACTAGAACTTACAGAGCATGGCTAATGAATTAAGAACTAAATTTGTTGTAAAAATGTCGCGGCGTTGTTGATTTATTGTCTTGAATCATTGTAGAAGCCTTGTTCTTTGAATTGATTTGAGTTTGAATGTTTGTACTTTGATTTGGAGACGACGACCATGGTTCAAGAGGTATTTTAGCAGCATAATGGTGTAAGAATGATTTGATATGAATTAGGTTAGGTCTAAGGGTGTTTTTATAGGTGTAGCAACTAGTTTAGGCCCTTAGATTAACCCTAGAATCAATCCAGACCATCAAAACACGTCTCAGGCTTCAAAAATGAGTTCTGGGTCAAACTAGGCCGACCAGGTCGTCCTGTAAGGGGGGAAGGTCAACCACATGGTCGATCTGGGGAGTAGGTCGACCCTAGGGTCGACCACATGGTCGAGCTGGTCCCCAGGTCAACCCCCAGGTCGACCTGCCTGGTCCTGTGCTGTCTAAAATCTGCTGAATCTTCTACAGGCCATAACTTCTTCATCCGGACTCCGATTTTTAAAACCTCGGACTCTATTTCATGTAAAATTTCGAGACGAATGTAATGGCGTAACCCGTTTCCCTTGATTCTTACTTTAAAATTTAACTCTGTCTTGATTTATGATTTTAACATGTTATAAAAATTCGGGTTGTTACATTCTCCCCTCCTTAAAGGATTTCGTCCCCGAAATATTCAAGTTAAGAAGAATGCATCCTATCATCCAATCAACCATCTACTCAACCATCATTCACAAGCAACCATTGTCCTTAAAAGATTTCTATTGCTGTATGAACATATGCAAGAACTGTGTGTATATGTTCCTTGTCTAATGCAAATGATTAGGCCTGATTGATCTTTTTAAATGCAAAATATGTTTAGTTCCATGAATACAACATGTATGCAAATAGTCCTAGTCATATAAACACTATATGTGTGCACAAACATCCATCCATATGCAACATCCACATGATAACACATTCAATACCATCCATAAACAAGTATAAACACTCATGCATATGCAATATGAAAATGTGACTGAGCCGATCTAGTGCCTAATGTGTGTTCATGCATCCACAAGCAACAACTAGCAACCACTTGCAACCATCAACCATAACATGTCTCAAACACATTTTTACATCCATTAGTTCCTACCTAAGGGTATAGCCGAATGATAGAAACAAGTAAAGAAAAACTTTGTACCTTAAACACCAGCCCAAAACCAATATATATGATTCTAGGAAACCAAGCATGATAAACTCCTTTTAAGTCACAAGAAATCCCTTCCTAAAACCAACCCATATCCTATAAATCCCAAAAAGTTTAGTCAACCCAACGGACACCCTCAAACCCCAACGTATATCACAACTAGATGAGTCATACTCCTTATGGGGTTTGCAACAGAAATAAGATTGAGAATAGGACCGAGAGGATATACATAAAAATAGCATGCAAGTAAGCTCTACAGGAAAAGAGGGATCAAGGATATACACTTAAAAAGAGATATAATGTGCGTGTCTAGCCTTCAATCTTCTAAGCCGCATTTCCTTGAGCTTAACTCCATTGTGCTTTGGCCGTTTTTAACTTCACAATTTCGTAGCTTCTTAATTCTTATTTCCAAAATATGAGTTGGAACTCATTTCACTGTTGTCACTCGTCCCATTTTCCATTATCCTCCTTCTAGTATACTCGGCTCAAACATGACAGCGTACTCATGGTTTCATGCAATCTCTCCAAAATTCACTAGTGAATCCTGGATCTTGTTTATAGGGTATTCCACGCAGAAGAATTATCTCTTGCAAATGAACAGATGTCAACCATGTTGCCAAATGTACTTACTAAGGTGATTTCCTATAACTCATGCATAAGCGAAATGAACCATCCACTTTAGTGGCGAACACTACTTGGGATCAACAAATGTATCAAGAGATTCTAGGTAACTAAGCATGGCAGAATCCTAAGGGTTACAGTAGACTTCGAGGGTATTACCGGGGCAAGTCAAGAGTCTAACTACCCTCTTTTCATACTCAAGAATGGTATCGTTTTTGGAAAACCACCCCATCCCTATAATCAACCCATTGCTCAAAAACATAAGCATTACTTCTAAACTCAACACTTAGCATAGACATTCTCAAATCCAAACAAGTCATGAATAAATGAGCCGATTCCCCAACAGGATTTGAGAAGAAAAAAAAAATTGGGATCCTCTACTATGCTAGTACTAAGGTGCAGAGACTCAACTATCGAAGCAGTAATAAAAAGGGTGCGATGTACCATAATCAAAAAGGGTACGAACAGGATAGAAAGATAAACTAGACTTTCCTACAGAAACATTTCTACCTTCTTGTTCTGAGCCTCATTCGCCTTAACCACTCTTATCCCCTCTTATATAACGTGTTAACAGGTCTCTCGAGAACTACCTCCATCGCACGGCAACCATATAAAGCTTGAAATAAGATTAGTCGCAGATGGAACTAATGTGACTACAGATGGAGGAAAGAAAGGATAAGGGATTCAAACAAGAAAACAAAGGATAATGCTAATGGCCTTTGGGGAATAGCCTTTAAAAATAAATCTTTTCTTGAAAAATGCTTCTTTGTAAATGGTTTTGAAAATAATTTCAAAAGGTTTTAAAAACTTTTGCCCAGTCTGGTAACCTTCTGCTCTGATACCAAATGTAACACCCCACCTCCGCTAGGGTCACTCACAAAGGAAATGCACTAGCTTTGGTGGAGCATTATCTAGGTAAACATACACAGAAATATTACAAGACAGAACATATAAAACAGTGGAAGAAGAACCAAATTTCATTGCTTTAAAATCTAGAAAGGTCTAAAGCCTTTTACTTCAAAATGCCATTAAATCCATTACATCGAAATCTGTCTTGCAATAGTAAAGAAGTATAAAACCATAGTCATAAATCATTCCCCAAGTAAAACAGTAAAGCAAGCCATAGCCAAGAGAAATCCAAGCCTTTCGTGAAAGAGCCTTGGAGCTTGGTAAGATCCAAGCTAAGCTGTATTCCCACCCTGCGAACCTAAGGGGGGGGGGGGAGAACGGAAGAAAAAGAGGCGAAACAAAATGGGTCAGTCATAAAGACTGAGTAAGTCCTAGTGACTTTCAGCATAAAAACAGGTAAAGATAACATGGCATGAATAAACTGAAAGTAAACATAAGCATGATGACAAGATAAGCTACATGAACGATAACTAAGAATAACATCCCATAATTCCTATCAAGAGTAGCATCACGAGGTTCCTACCGAGTATCACATCGCAAGGTTTCTATCAAGTATAACATCGCAAGATTTCTAAGTTTCATCATTAAAATATTTCGGTGACATCCATTTGCCCTGCACCACCCGTACTAGTATCCCAACCCGTGCCATGCGTTGACTATAAAATGATCCCTTGCCCAATGTCATGAAATGACCCATTATTTGGTCTCACGAAACGATCTATTAATCGATCGGCTCCCTACAAGTCCTAGCTCGTTCATGTGTCTGTGTCATACGGCCCAATCACAAATGTAGTTACCTGTGCTAGTTCCACCATAGGGTGTATCAAGCCCTAGGGTGCCAACCACCGACACGAATCAAGCACACACAGTGTAAACCTAGTGGTTCCCAATGCCTGCTTTTTCAACTCCGGACTACGTGCACGACCATAGTCCGCCAGAACCTACAATGGCGCACCAACTCAGCCGTCGTTCTGGTGGCTTACAATCAGCCCAGTAATCATGCCCCACCCTGCCTAGTTCCAGGGCACCGTGATACATCTAGTGGGTTACTGCTGAAAAGGACCGCATAACTAGGGTTTCCGTCCAGTAGGTTAAGTGTTTTCATTTAAATTCAAGATTTAACCCCATCAGTCTAGCACGTCAAGTTGGTTAAGTGTTGTCATTCAAGTTCATGACTTTACCCGCCTACGTGTCATGTCAAATTGGCTAAGTGTTCTTGTTCAAGTTCATGACTTAGCCCTACGAATCATCTGTCAAGTTGGTTAAGTATATTCAAGCGGTTCATGACTTAACCCTATCAAATCATCGTGTCAAATTGGTTAAGTATATTCAAGCGGTTCATGACTTAACCCTATCAAATCATCATGTCAAATTAATTAAGTATATTCAAGCGGTTCATGACTTAACCCTATCAAATCATCGTGTCAAATTGGTTAAGTATATTCAAGTGGTTCATGACTTAACCCTATCAAATCATCGTGTCAAATTGGTTATGTATATTCAAGCGGTTCATGACTTAACCCTATCACACATCAGGTTATATTGATTGGGTGTTATCAACCCATTCAAGTTAAACCAACCCATTTAACTTAACCCTCCCATTCGTCAGATTGCATTTGTTAAGTGTTTCAAGTAATTCATGGCTTAACCCGCCCACGTATCATGCTAAGTTGGTTAAGTATTATCTATATGTTCAAGTTGACTTAACCCTGCCACGTGTCATGTTATATTGGTTAAGTGTCATTAGTCTAGTCATGTTACTTAACCCACCAATCGGTCTGATTAACAGTTATGTTGGTTAAGCCCACATTTATAAGTTTTACATGTTCTAAACTCATACCGGTTAGATCCACATTTACATGTCAAATTTCCGTGTCATCCCACCTAACCCTCTAACCATACCCACGTCTTACTATGGTTAGTATTCCTTAATTCATTCATTATGACGAACGAACCATGACCTCTCACATTAGACCGTGCACTTTGTGGCCACTGGATTTACCGGGCAGTTCCGGGTAGATTTACACCACAAACTGAGTCTAACCTCGTGTCATAAATCGTTACGCCTACAATTCGTCCTTTGACCTCTCACATTAGACTGACACTTTATGGCTACTGGATTTGCCGGGCGGTTCCGGGCAGATTTACACCATAAACTGAGCCTAACCTCGTGTTAAAGGTTCATTAATGGTCGTATTCCCCCCAAAACTCCAATATCAGTTCATGTGTTTAACATATAGAAATGTTCATGTTCGTGTTCAAGTCAATTATCCAATACACAGTCATTTTCATGTTTCAAATTCCCAACTTTACATATTAATAAACATATGCCCAAGTTCCAAAATTACATGCCAATTTATATATATATACCCAATTCAAGTCAGTTTACATATGTCCAATTCTTGCCTACTTACACGTATGCTAGGTTTATGCCATTTTACCGTATCAAGTTCTAGTCAAAATTACATGTACCAATTCTCATACCCAATAAACCCAAATCATGATTCATGATGTAGTTATCCCAAACTATAATCTTTTTATTACAATACATGTTAGTTGCCCAAGTTCATAATTCATGTTTATGCCAATTATCAAATTTACAATTGCTTTCATGTTCAAATTCCCAATTCTTCATATGCCTAATTAACATAAGCCCAAATCTTTTGATTTAAACTTACATAGTCCTGAACTCGTGATTTAATTTACATGCCAATTCATGTGTGCCTACTTCATGCCAAATTATTTATGCCAATGCCCAAACTAGCAATTTCAATTATATTGACAATACCCAAATATCCAATTTCATGTTAATGGTAGTAATACCCAAATATCCAATTTTTATGTTGTGCCACCAATTACACCAAAAACATATATTCCACTAGGCAATATTCCAATATTTCCCCCGTATACCATCGCACGTATATCGTAGTTTAGGCCTAGGTCCGAAATTGACCTAGGTTCATCAAAAGAAAATAAATAGGGGAAGGTAGAATTTTGCATAAAAATAAGATCAGAGAGAAAAACATCATCACAGGCATGAAGATTACAACTTGGTAATAATATCAATATGAATCAAGAAAACTGATTTACAACAGGCTGAATAGATCATAAACTAGACATGGGAATAAAGATAGACAAGTCTCAAAACTCAAGATCCAAGAAGCAACAGAAATAGATCGATAAACATACTTAAATCCAATTTCACTTCATCACATGCTCATATTATATTTAAATATTTTAATATGAAAATAACTAGAACTTACAGAGCATGGCTAATGAATTAAGAACTGAATTTGTTGTAAAAATGTCGTGGCGTTGTTGATTTATTGTCTTGAATCATTGTAGAAGCCTTGTTCTTTGAATTGATTTGAGTTTGAATGTTTTTACTTTGATTTGGAGACGGCGGCCATGGTTCAAGAGGTATTTTAGCAGCAAAATGGTGTAAGAATGATTTGAAATGAATTAGGTTAGGTCTAAGGGTGTTTTTATAGGTGTAGCAACTAGTTTAGGCCCATAGATTAACCCTAGAATCAATCTGGACCATCAAAACACGTCTCAGGCTTCAAAAATGAGTTCTGGGTCAAACCAGGCCGACCAGGTCGACCTGTAAGGGGGGGGGGAGGTCGACCACATGGTCGACCTGGAGGGTAGGTCGACCTGGTCCCCAGATCGACCCCCAGGTCGACCTGCCTAGTCCTGTGCTGCCTAAAATCTGCTGAATCTTCTACAGGCCATAACTTCTTCATCCGGACTCCGATTTTCGAAAACTCAGACTCTATTTCATGTAAAATTTCGAGACGAATGCAATGGCGTAAACCGTTTCCCTTGATTATTATTTTAAAATTTACTTGATTTATGGTTTTAACATGTAATAAAAATTCGGGTTGTTACACTTAATGAGGGACAATTCAATGACATTCTTAGATCTTTGGGTATGTAATCGGAATTGATTTACAAACTGTTCACTTAATTCCCTGAAACTGGAGATCGATCGCGCTGGCAAATGAGTGAACCACATTAACGCCGTATCCTCCAGGAATATCGGGAACGCCATACACTTCACGACATCGGAAGCGGCGGTTGCATTCATGTACCATGAATATCTCATCAAGTGCTGAACTGGATCAGCCTTTCCCGCATAACGGTTCATGGGTGGCATGTTAAATTTCCTCGGGAATTGAACCTCTAAAATGTCATCTGTAAAAGGCGAATGACTACGGCCTATACACCAATCTTCGGTTCTTTGTCCGCGACTTTCCACCATCATTTGCTTGATCATGGCTTCGACATCCGCATGGGTTAAAGTGGATTCGGGATCAGCACTTCTTGCCCGGCGAGCCCCTCCAGCATTTCTTTGTCGTGCTGCTGCAAGGTCTGGGTCCTGGACAGAACTCCCTTGCACCCTATTGTCGCGATCTGTCGCACGACGAGCAGGAGGAACAAATCGATTCTGAGCCGGATCAATAACGCCTCCATTCCTAGGCGGCAGAATGGGCTCATTTAAGTTACGGTTATTGGTTTCCTGATTAAGCACTTCTATATTCTCTGCCCTTTCCAATGGAGGCCATCGCCTCTTTCTCCAAGGTTCTTCAGACGAGGATGTATGTTCCATGGATAAAGGGTGAGTTGGAGTTGGCGAAACCTGCCATTGAATATCATCAATTCGTCTGCCCAAGGTAATAATATTCTGACGCAGCAACGAGCTCTCTTGCCTTTGAGCGGCCAATTCATTACTTTTCCTGTCCAATGCTTGAAGTATCCAAGTCAGATGTCCTTCGGTAACTGGAGCAGAAGGGTCGAACTGGTCATCTTCATCTTCTCTTATACGCAAGGAACTCGAACCGGGTTGAGCAGAAGTACCAGCACGAGCGGAACAAGCCATAATTTCCTTCCTAGGTCGGGTAGTAGTCTGATTGTCAGTTCGGATCGTGGTCCTCCTACGCTGGTGGCTCGTGGTACCCCCTTGACGTCGGTTCTTGGTGATAGGTGCAGGAGGGATCGCGGCGTGGTCCTGCGATCGGGTATTGACTCCTTCAGCTGTCTGGTTCGTTGCACCATCACTGGACCAGATCGCCCCTATATTACCACGATCCAAGAGCTCTTCTTCAACCTGTTCGTGCACGCTTTCTTCAATTGCTTCGTTAGCAGCTTCATTCACCTGCGAAGCTCGTACTTCCTTAGACTTCTTTCTAGCCATGACATCTGAGCTTTACTGAAATCTTCAACAATCGAAACAGTGGAGTTTTGGACTGTTTTCTTCGGACTTGACTATCCAAATAATAGAACTACAATCCAATATGTTGAGACTCAGGTTCTCAGTGAAAGCACCAAAATGTTAGATCCAAAATTGGGTCTAACACCCGAGTTGTTCTAATTTGGGGGAGATTAATATCAGAAATGCAAGAAAAAGCAGAAAAGACACAAGGTTTATAGTGGTTCGGCGTTAATGAGCCTACGTCCACTTATATCAATGATTATACTTAAGATTCGAGTACAACCAATGATTTATCTCTCAACCTCACTTTTACAATATTGATTCACTCAGTAAATTCAAGATAACTCTGAGTAGAAATAATGGAGATATGATAATGGTGGAATGAGAACTCCGAATTTCCAAAAAGATCCTGAAAAATGCCAAGGCTGGGACTATTTATAGCTGATTTCTTCAGGCGGATCGTGGTCATACGTGTGACAAATCCCGATGATCTCAGACGGGTTCGTAGCCTGATGGAGAAATGGTCAAAATGGCAGTTATGGACAGGTGTCGCAAGATCCTTCATCTTCAGATCTTGGATGACTTGGTTGTGGCCTTCATCTCTCAGCTTCAGGGATCGGATCGTGGTAATGACTCAGGCATGGATGGATCGGATCACGGTAGGGTGCTGCGGTCGGGGGGGGGGGGGGGAGCGTAGTAGTAGTGTCACGATCCGGTAAGGGCCTGGTGACCACGATCGGGGTTTCATGGCTTTTATGAGTACAACTACATATGTGTGAATCTTGGTGGCTTGATCCAAAAGCTAGCCAACATCAGCATTATTTTTAGATGAATAAAACCTAGGTCTAGGGTCTTTTATATAGCCTAGGGTTCAATGAATCTTGCTCAGAAAGGTGTCCAAATACAAAACGAAGTATTTCGCCCAGATCTGTCAAGGGTGGTCGACCCCCCTTTGAGTGGGTCGACCTTTGAGTTGACCCCTCTTTGGGTAGGTCGACCTATATGTCGACCCCCCTTTGAGTGGGTAGATCCACCTAGGCGGGAAATCTCCCACCTTCCCAAATTCTGAATTTTGAACCAAATTTCAAATTTCTGGACCCTTTTTTCAATTTCTGAACCTATTATATATATATATATATTCTTCTTATGCTTATACAAACTTCAAACCTTAATAACTTCTTCATACTGTGTCCGATTTACGCAAACCAAGTGTCTATTTTGACCAGAATTTCGAGATGGACGCAATGGCGCAGTCTGTTTTACTTAATTCTGAATATTAAATTAAGTTTTCCTTAATTCATTGTTAACAGTGTATTTTACACTAATTATTCTTTAATTCATCTCTAGTGTCATTAAAATTTCGGGGTGTTACAACAACTCAAAAGGCCACATTTGGCTTAAGTTTTTGTTTTAAACACTCAAGTGTTTTTGTTCAACTGTACGTCTTCTGATCGTGTAATCAGACGACAATTCCGTTTTACATCAAAAAAAATTCCTTTGGGATAAAATGTGATAACGAATCCAACAGAATAAGTTTCATCGAATTCCGAGTTCATTTGACTTTCCATTTTATTTTTCGATCTCGTTTCTGCTTAATTTCGACGGGTTGTCACAGCATGCGTTTAATTCTCGCAAGCCCACTTACTAACTCAAAAAATTATGAAATTTGAACTCTGCCACTTTTCATTGCTACGGATCTGATAAAATTATTTTCGGTTAAATCCGAGGGCGTCTCAATAATGTTCCTTTGTAAACTGCTGAAATCAGCATTAAATCATCGAATTCTCAAATTTGACCGTAAATTCTCACAAAATTAAATTAAAAATAATTTTTAAATTGGTCTCGAAATTTTGGGTCATTACAGTAGTTAAATACATATTTATGTTGATTTGCATCGATTATATAATTTAATTTAACTGTTAAATTAAATTTTACAATTAGATTAAAATTGAAATTTAATTGCTGGTATAAACCCAACACCTGATAACTAGTTAATTAATCTGAAATTGAATTGTTTGGATGGATTGATTTTAATGGATGCCTTGGATCGATTTGGTTGATACATCGATGTTTAATTGTGTAATTCACCATATTATTCAGCTTATATATATATATATATATATATATATATATATGCGTGTGTGTGCGCGTGCGCATCTGTGTGTGTGGATATTGTTTTTGTTGCTTAATTTCAACCTTTCATCTTAGATGTTTTGGGAATCAAATAAACGTGGGATTAACCATTTTAAATGAATTAAGAATATAGATTGAAGTGGTAAATACCTATGATCTATGATTAGGATTGAAATTCCTTGAAATACTAAAAATTTAGTCAAAGTATCCATGGCCTTAGGGTAGAAAATTATATACGGACACCAGTTGGTTAAATATAATTTGTTTTGAACTTTGAAATTTAAAATATTGTTTTAATGGAAATATAAATGATGTTTTATAAATTTATTTCCTTTGAATTTTGAAATTTAAAAGGAAAATGAATTTATTTATATCGTAAATTGAAGCTAAAATTTTGAAATTGAATATGAATTGTATCCATTGAAATCGATTGTTCAAAAATTTAAAATGACAACCAATCTTTAAAATTTACATTGAATTAACTTAATTTAAATGGTATTTGAATTGTGAGTTCGAGATTGTTATAAGATGAAATAATTCAAACTAAGAATACTAATTGGAAACTTTAAATATTTGAATCAATTTTTTTGAATTGAAATTACAATGGAAGTTGATTCGAATTGAAATATGGAAATCGACAGAAGTAGCTTATTAAGTATCTAAGGTAGTGTGGTAGAAAGAACTATAATATATAGTTCCGAATCAACTTCATTTGAAATTGAAATATGACTTCAAGTTTATATAAAATTAGGAAGAAACAATTCAAATTCAAACAGTTTTATTTTAAACCATTGTATAAACTGTTTTACTAAATAACTATTTCACTTTACCAACTATTTTATTTTCCAACTATTATATATGTTAACTATTTTTAAAACTACATTTATAAGCAACTATTTATTTTGTAAACTACTTTAATACTTAATTATGTACAATTAACTTAATTTGAAAAATCCTATTTTTTTAATTTAAACTAGTTATATATAAACTTTTTAATATACAAATTATCTTTTTTTCAAACTATTTCAAATATATCTAAGCTATTTTAATATGTAACAGATTCAACTATTTTTAATATTCAAATTATTTCAGGATTGTTAGTTTGGTTTTAAATAGAGATTTCAAATATCAAGGTATATTATATTTTGGATATGAAACGGCTTTAAGAAAAAATATATATTTTTGATATGAAGTATGAGCCATCTTGAAATGTAAAAGAACTAATCAGAGTGAAATATGTGCTTGGTTGTTAAAAAGACTAGGATTGAATATTTTCATACTCTGCCACTATCGAAACCACTTTAACAACCGTGCACGTGGTGGAGAATCCTGAACGAAGTAGGATTTTTTGGCAAACGATTCTGATATGAGGTACTAACGTGACACTGATTCCCATGATTTAGCTTGATGTGACTAAAACAAAAGCTACGCCGAAACCAACCAGGGTCATTCCTCTTACCGAGCATACTTTTTTGGTACCATTCTATTACTTTTGTAGTGTGACTGATAGCCACCATTCAATTTTGATTATGAGAGTGTGTCTCGAGGTGGGCGGTAGTTATTACTATGCATAACTACCAGTTGCCTCCGTAAACGGTGTATCTACCCTGGAATGTCCACATGTGTCGCGTCACAGGCCGTATACGAGTCGACCACGAATTTGGTTTTGTACCGTAGTATATGGAGCTATGCAGTTAAAGCCTCGCAAAATTTTTGTTATAGCTAATAGTACTCTTCAACTACTACGCTTTTCCAATTTGCCTCTAATGAACAGTGGATCGGCTTTTATCCTTATTTCATTGTATTCGCTAAATCAAGGCTTTTAAGCACATGCTTTAGGAGTATTAATTTATGGAGCTTTAATTGACTAGTTCTCTTCTTTTAAAAAATCAATAAAATTATTATAAAGAGCTATTTTTAAGGTATAAGTATCTAATATATGGTAGAAATCTATTATGCTCATTGAAGCTGGCATGCATAACCATGATATTCTTTGATTTTGTTACATAAGATAAATTAACATTAGTTTCTTTTACACAAATAATGTGAGAATAATAATTAACTAACTTTAAATATCTGGTTTTACATCTAATGAACTTTTTTGTTCATCCACTATATCCCCGCTATTTCCTCGCTTTATCTCTGCTTTATCCCCGCTATGTCTTTTAGCACCTCAACCGGTATAGAACCGCTAAGTGCTTTAACTGCATAGATATGGAGTGCCATCTGAGTAACCCACCTGTTTGGTACAGTACTGTATATGCTATGCGAATATAAAATGTGTTAAGGGGGTATGGATAACTTCTTAATGCTATTTTAATACTTTACTGACAGAAACTATTGTATATTGTGTATTTTACTGTATATTATATAGTTTAACAGATCCCTAGGAGACGGAAATTTCTCACATCTCTTAAGTTATTGCAATCACGAACGCATTGGATATGAAATGTGAATTACCATAAGCATCTCTGTTGCTATGACACTTGTATTATTACATGATTTTGATTTGACTAATATGAGAATATTTTAGTTCCAATCTGAATGTTTTTTGTCTTTTTCATCTATACTCGAGTCAGCCAGAGTTTTTCAGTTAGCGAACACCACATTAATTGGAGGATGAAGACAAAGTTTTCAGATATTATTTATTATATCTTCCCTCTACATCATTTTTTTTCCGTTGCATTATTGTTTTCTATCTATGTATTTTTAACTCTGGTGATTATTGTAAAGTATAATTGAATCTACACTTTGTCGGTTTTTGAATTGTTATTTGATTATTTTATTTTGTCCACCCACCGTGAGATTCTGTGATTGTTTCTTCTTCTTATATTTACCCCTAATAATTATTTGTATTTCGGATTTGTTTGGGTCAACATGTGTGGATTATTGTCAACTTGAACAGTCAAAAAGACAAGTCGTTACACCATTCCTCTATGCGGTGTGGTCATGTTAGATATCTTTGGTGTCATATAACAGTTATTGTCTACACTAGTTTTTTCGATTGATCCTTAGTTTTTGCTTTCCCCTTAAACTCTCGAGTACTTAATTGAGTATGCCGAGGGTTAAGGTCCTTCATGTATAGCTTTCGTATATTCTTCCGGAGGCGAGCATGAGGCTTTAGCAATGTTGGAGCTCCATTGTGTTCTACTGTATCTTTTAATGTATGTATCCACATGTTTTTGAATGCCACAATATACGCTTTGATAAACCAAAGGGAGTATTGTCATATGTCACCCTAGGAGTATATTTTGTAATATATTATTGTAACACCCCGAATTTTCTATTAACACTAAAGTTGCTAAAATATTAATAAGTGTGTAAGAGAGGGGATGTATCTAATATGAATATAAAAATATTAATAAGTGTGTAAGAGAGGGGATGTATCTAATATGAATATAAAAATATTAATAAGTGTGTAAGAGAGGGGATGTATCTAATATGAATATAAAAATATTAATAAGTGTGTAAGAGAGGGGATGTATCTAATATGAATATAAAAATATTAATAAGTGTGTGAGAGAGGGGATGTATCTAATATGTATATAAAAACAATAATAAGTAAAGGGGGATGTATCTAATATGTACATTGTAGAAAATATATATATATTTATGACATGAATAGAAGTTTATTAATATGCTGAGTGTTTGCTGAGTCACTTCTGACTCATTGCTGAGTCAACAAGATAAACCCCATCTTGTCTGAACGGCTGCGGTTATTTCTAGGTTAAATCTAATGGCCTAAATGAATTCTAAAATCTATAAATAAGTGGGTAGACCCTAGACCTAAATCACTTGTAAAATTAGAGAAGCTACCGTCATGCTGCTGCCATGGAGTTCAGCATAGCCGTCACAAACTAAGAAGAGGAAGCCTAATCATCTACAACTAAATCTACACAAATCAAATCAAAAGATCTCTCTTTCTCTAATTCTTTTCTTTTGTTGGTGAGTATGATGATTCTCACAAGACTATTACAAACTAATTTGACTCAGTTATGAATGGATCACAAGAAAGTGATGTGATTTGTAATTGTAAATTCTATATATTGTGGATCTCTTATTATGTTATTATGTTGTCGTATGATGTAAATTATATATGCTATGTCATGCTATGTTGTAAATTCTCTTATGCTATGTCGTGCTATGTTGAGAATCATGTCAAGCTATGTTATACTATCATACTATGCCATGTTATAAATCATGCTATATTATGTTGAAAAAACATGATGTTGTTGGATCATGCTTAAAGTTATGTTTTTTTTTTCTTAATTTAAATGGATCTTGTTTATGGGAATTTGCCTATTAGGTTAGGTGTACCCATAAACTTGAAACTATAATTAAATAAAACTTGATTATGGGAATTTGCCTATTGAGTTAGGTGTACCCATATAAAACCATGTTGTTAAAAAATTAGATGATGTTGATTCACACATGTTCATATGTAAGTTTATGAAAATTGATTGAGATCATATTAGGTGAATTTTGAACAAGTTGACACCTTTAGATCCATGACATGTATAATCTATGCAAGTTGGACATATGCAAGTTTCACCCCTTATTATGATTCATTTGGTCACATATACATGTTGTTATTATGATAATCTCTTTTATGCTATGAGTTAGGCTATTCGAGTCTAACATATATTTTGCAAATAAATGTTCAAACGTGGGGTAGGGGTAATATTAGGAATTAATAAATTGGGTGCAATTTTGTAAGATTTTGCATACCATGAATGGATGTCCATAATTGAGTCAATTATGGACATTGTTAAAAATTGGAAGTAATTAATAATTCAAGTAGGGAATTATTAAAATTGGGGGAAAGTGGATTATTATTAATAATCAATGCTTAGGACACGAGGTTGGACCCGTTTGTGATGTAAACCTGCCCGGACCCGCCCGGCAAATCCAGTAGTCACAAATGTCGGCCCAATGTGAGAGGTCCTAGGCCCAAACTAAAGCATAACAGTTGTAAAGACACGAGGTTAGACTCTTTTATGATGTAAGACTGCCCGGACCCGCCCGGCAAATCCAGCTGCCATAAATGCCAGTCTAATGTGAGAGGTCTTTATGAGGTTATGGCCTTAATGAACTAAGAAATACTTAACCAGATAATCATGTAAGGTGGGACATGGGGGTTAAGTAGGTGCCTTGGGTGGCATGAGGAATCTGGTGGTTGCCTTTAGAGGCATTTGAAATACGATTAGACTTAACCAAACACACATGTAAATGAACATGACTAAGTGGGTTAAGTGGGATGGACTAATGGGGACAAGCTTAGGTGGAATGCTTGTGGTAAATAGTGGGGGCCCATTTCAACCAGTATCCCAAAACGTATCTTTGTGGGCTCGACCCAAGTCGAGGACGGGACACGCATACTGGGTTTGACTATAAGAGGCCAAAACAGGGAGCGGTGGCAACGCAAGTCCAACGGGTTTCATATGCGTGTGTGGACCCGGGCTGGTAGGTAAGACGTTGTTGCATCGTGTAGGTATAAGCCGTGCATGTCCGTTGTATCAGGTTGCCACTTTAGGGGAGTGATACACCCCACTGTGGGGCCAGCACGGGTATCTACGAGTTAGGGAGCCGATCGAATAATGGGAAGTAGGGTACACCTAGTGGAGATAGGGGCAGGCGGCACCTATGTAGTCAGCTAGGGGTACGTAAAGCCATTGGGAAAGTTTCTAAGTGAAGCTAAGTGGGATGAATCTTTAGGGTGACTGGTGTGGTGCAGTATAGTGTTTATCCTTTAGTATTTAGGAGCGCCTATAACGTTGCCTTTAGCGATTGTCTATGTCCTTAATCTGCTCTTCATAGACATTTTCTTGTTTTCCAGCTTATGCCTTAGTCCAGTTATTTTGGTAATAGTATTGTAGAATTATCATATTCACCAGACTTTATGTCTGACCCCCTCTTTTCCATCCTTTTTCTCCCTTCAGGTCCGCAGGTTGGGCCAAGTTCTAGTGGAGTCTAGTTGGATCGCTTATCTTCTGGAAAGCTTGGACTGCTGAAGTAAAGTCCAGCTTGTTATCTTTCTTTTTAATGGCTATTCATGTAATGGGATTATGTACTTGTTTTATCAAGATAGATATTGTACTTGACATTGAATATGGTGTTATGATGTAATCAAACATGTTTTGACTTCTGCTACAATGAAATAAAGTTTTTGAATTTCCAAGTACTATTTTATATCTGTCTTGTTGTAATTTTACTGTTCTATATTCACTTAAAACCTCCATGGAAGTTAATGCATTCCCTTTGTGAGTGACATTAATGGACGTGGGGTGTTACATGTGGTATCAGAGCATAAGGTTACCAGAACAGATAAAAAAAAAAAATTTTAGAAAAATATTTTTTTTCTAAAGTATTTTTGGAAGAAGTGCTTTCAAAAAAAAAAAAACATGTTATTTAAAGAGAGTTTTTATGAAAAACATAATCCCAAATAGCCACATCCTTATCTTTATCTTTCGAATTCTCCATTTTGAATCTTTCCTTTTTCGTTTCAGCATGGCTGAAGATCTTAATCTCCCAGAAGGTGTGACGATTCCAGGGTGATTTAGGAGATACTTGGAGGCTAGGGCCACCACTGCAGGCCCAGCGGATACTCCTCCACCCCTAGTTGCACCCATTCCTCCTCCTCCTCCTCCTCCTCCTCGTGTTGACACTTTTGCAAAGACGTGCAAGGAATTCAAGGCTATGGGAGGAAAAACTTTTCAAGGGACTGAGACGTTTGTGGAGGCCAGAGATTGGCTTAAGGAGACTGAGGAATTGTTGGATATCTTTGAAGTGGAAGATGGGAGGAAAGTCCGTTTAGCTGCTTGGTTAATGAAGGGAGAGGCCTCGTTTTGGTGGGAGGTCACTAACGGGTAACGTCCAGTTGATTCATGGGCGGATTTCAGATGAAGGTTTGAGGCAAAGTTTCTTTCAAGGGCAGAGGAGAACTTAAATATGGAAAAATTCCTGGCACTAAAGCAAGGGAGCTCATCAGTAAAGGAATATGTCAATAAATTTAATCAGTTAGCAAGGTTTGGCTTGGAGTTGGTGAACACGCCAGAGAAGAAAGCTTTGAGGTTCGTTAGAGGCTTGAATGAACCGTTGCAAGGGTTGGCTATGACCCACATCCCTATGGGAGCCACCTTCGAAAAGCTAGTAGAAATGGCACTTATGCATGAGGATAAGGCAGTTGAAAAGAAAGGGGATCAGAAGAAACCCCAACAGCAAAATAAGAAGGGTGGTAAAAACAATAATGGCAAAGGGAAGAAGAAATGCTTCAATTGTGGGACGCCTGGCCATCTCAGCAAAGATTGTAGAAAGAAAAAGAAGACTGGTTGTTTTCATTGTGGAGATGCGAGACATTTAGTGAAGGACTGTCCAAAGAAGGGGCAGAGGGCAGGGTCTACCTCGGGAGGACAGGTGCAGGCTCTTATGGCACCAGGGCAGGCAAGGGGGCAAGTTCAGGCTATTGCGGCCCCACCGCTGCAAGAAAGAGGTAGAACAATTTCTGTTGAAAGCTTAGTTTTTCTGTTTGATCATCCTGTCCGTACCTTATTCGATTCTGGCGCATCTCATTCGTTTATCTCTGCATCATTAGTTGAATCACTGCACTTGAACACCAGTTTAGTAGAGGATCCCTTGGTCGTTTCAAATCCAATTGGGGGTTCGGCTCATTTGACCATGATATGTTTGGATTTGAAAATCTCTATACTTAGCGTTGAATTTAGATGTGATGCTTATGTATTGGGCTTCACGGGCTATGGGCTAATTTTAGGAATGGATTGGTTGTCTAGAAATAGGGCCATTCTTGATTGTGAAAGGAGAGTAGTTAGGCTTGTGACTCGCCTTGGTAATGCTCTCGACATCTTTTGTAATCCCATAAATTCCGTTATGCTAAGTTATCTTGAATCGCTTGACGCGTCTGTAGAGAACCTGCGATCGGTAGAAGTGGTCCGAGAATATCCGGATGTGTTTGAGGAGGTGAAGGGCTTACCTCCAAAGCGGGAGATAGACTTTCGAATTTATCTTGTGGATAATGCTAAACCCGTATCTTTGCCAGTGCGCCACATGGCTCCTCGTGAAAGGAGGGAACTCAATAAGCAAGTAAAGGAGTTGCTTGAGAAGGGGTTCATAAGACGTAGTATATCGGAGTGGGGTGCTCCAGTAATTTTTGCCACAAAGGCGGATGGGTCTCTTAGACTTTGTATGGACAATAGAGAACTAAACAAGCTTACTAAAAAGAACCGACACCCACTGCCGAGGATTGACGATCTCTTTGATCAGTTAGTTGGCGCCTCAGTGTTTTCGCAGTTGGACTTAGCCACTGGCTTTCATCAACTGAGAGTGGCTGAGGATAGTATAGATAAGACTGCTTTTAGGACTCCTGACGGATTCTATGAATGGCTAGTGATGCCCTTTGGTTTGACAAACGCCCCTGCATATTTTGTTGATTTGATGAGTAGGGTGTTTAGGGAATACCTTAACAAATTCGTGGTAGTCTTTGTGGATGACATCTTAGTCTTTTCTAAGAATAAAGAAGAGCACTCCCTACATCTTAGGGAAGTGTTGGAAACCCTTCGAGCGCATAACCTTAAGGCAAAATTTTCTAAGTGTCACTTCTGTAGGAAGGAAGTACGGTTCTTAGGGCACGTGGTTTCCAAAGAAGGGATAGCAGTGGATCCCGCAAAGGTGGTGGCCATCCAAGATTGGAAGGTCCCTAAAAATGCAACCGAAGTAAGAAGTTTCTTGGGGTTGGCTGGCTATTATAGGAAGTTTATCAAAGACTTCGCAAAAATATCAGCTCCATTAACACGGTTAACGAAGAAGAACCTGGTTTTTACGTGGGACAAAGATTGCGATGATGCGTTCCAAAGTTTAAAGAGAGCCTTAACTTCAGCCCCAGTCTTAGTGCTGCCAGACGGGAATAAACCGTTTACCATCTATACTGATGCTTGTAGGACGGGACTTGGCGCGGTCCTCATGCAAGAGGGAAGAGTAATAGCCTATGGTGGAAGGCAGTTGAGGGTTCATGAAAAGAATTACCCCACGCATGACTTAGAGCTAGCCGCAATTGTTTTCGCACTTAAGTCTTGGCGTCACTATCTTCTTGGTGAGAAATTCGAACTGTTCACTGACCACAAATCATTAAAATACTTATTCTCTCAGAAGGATTTGAATTTAAGGCAGCAACAGTGGATGGAATTCTTAGCCTCCTACGATTTTGAAATAGCATATACCCCGGGCAAGGGTAACGTGGTGGTAGACGCCTTAAGTAGGAAAAGGTTGTCCTTGAGTCCGTTGTTTGTTGAACGACAAAGCTTAGAATTCATCTCTATGTTTGACTTTAGACCCTCCGTTGACTTAGTACCCGGTCTGTTAGCATCCTTGGAGGTTAGACCTACACTTCTAGGACGGGTTGGTAAGGCACAGCGAGACGACCCACAGTTGGTTGAGATAGTAGAAAAGCTCAAAGGGGGGGAGTCGTCAAGCCATCTTCGTAGGTATACCCTAGACGATAAGGGTTGGTTATGAAGGGATAATAGACTTTGTGTACCACAAGACGAAGACTTAAGGAAGGCCATTCTTGATGATGCTCATCGCTCATAAATGACCATTCATCCCGGCGGGGATAAGATGTACAAAGATATGAAGCGGGTTTTCTTTTGGGCCGGTATGAAAAAGGATGTGGTCGAGTACGTCGCTAGATGCTTGGTGTGCCAACGAGTTAAAGCAGAACAAAAGAAACCCGGTGGGTTGCTTCACCCATTAGAAGTTCCACTATGGAAATGGGAAAGCATCTCAATGGATTTTGTGGATGGATTACCAAGATCAAGGAAGGGTAACACGGGGATTTGGGTTATAGTAGATAGACTTACTAAAAGCACCCATTTTATTCCCGTGAAAAGTAAGAGGACTGCTCCGTGGTTGGCTTCTGTATACATTAAGGAGATAGTTCGTTTGCACGGTATTCCTTCTAGTATAGTAAGCGACCGTGACCCCATCTTTACTAGCGAATTTTGGAAGAGTTTACAAGAGGCGGTAGGGACTCAGCTATGTTTGAGCACCGCATATCATCCTCAGACAGACGGCCAGACCGAGAGGGTGAATCGCATTCTAGAGGATCTTTTAAGGCTTTGTATCCTAGACTTTGGGGGTACATGGGAAGAGCACCTTCCGTTAGTAGAATTCGCATATAATAATAGCTTTCAGTCTAGTATTGGCATGGCACCTTTCGAAGCTCTTTATGGAAGGCCTTGCCGTTCTCCTACATGTTGGTGGGAATCTACCGATAAAATCCTACTTGGGCCCGATATGGTTAGGGAAACCTCGGAGAAGATTGAGTTGATTCGAAGGAGGATGAAAGCAGCACAAGATAGGCAAAAATCGTATGCTGATAAGAGGAGGACAGATCTTGAGTTTGACATTGGGGACATGGTTTTTATCAAAGTATCTCCGTTACAGAATGTTGTTCGCTTTGTGTCCGTGGGGAAATTAGCACCAAGGTTTGTAGGGCCGTTTCCTGTAAAAAAACAGGATTGGGAAGATGGCATATAGGGTGGAGTTGCCTGAGAAACTTAGTGGAGTACACGACGTATTCCATGTATCACATTTGAGGAAGTGTTTGCACAAGACCGCGGAGGTGGTAGAGCCGAGCTTGCTTAAAGAGGTGGAAATAGAGCGTGATGCAACAATTAGACGAGCTCCTACATGCATTCTTGGGTCGGAGATCAAAAAGTTGAGGAATCGAGAGGTCAGACTGGTTAAAGTGCAATGGGGAGATGATGAGAGCAACGCAACTTGGGAGACAGAAGAGAAGATGCGTTCGTTGTACCCTTTTCTTTTTGAGGGTATGTCTTTTAATTTCTCCTTTATCGCTTAGCTTATCTTATCTTATCCTTAGTATGTCCTCTCATTAGTATCTTTGACCTTTAGTTAGGATAATCCTATGGTTGAAACATGTGTTTGAGACATGTTATGTATGATGGATGCAAAATGGATGCAAGTGTTTGCTAGTGGTTGCTCGTGGATGCATATATACACACACTTTAGGCACTAGATCGGCTCAGTCACTTCATATTGCATATTGCATATATATGGATGTATTTAGTATAATGGATGTATAATGGTTGTACCATCATATGGATGCTGCATTCGGTTGAATGGGTGTGCACGCATATAGAAGTAGTATGTAAGCAATTAGGATCTTTTGCATACATAATGGATTCATGACACTTACATAATTTGCATTAAGGAGGTCAACTGAATCAGTAGACCGCCTGATTTCGCATTAGGTAAGGACATGTACACACACTTGCATATGATCATAAAGCATTAGAAGTCTTTTAAGGACAATGGATGCCTGTGTATGATGGATGAGTAGATGGACGTTTGGATGGTAGGATATACATTCTTCCAGACTTGAAGATTTCGGGGACGAAATCCTAAAAGGAGGGGAGAATGTAACACCCCGAATTTTCTATTAACACTAAAGTTGTTAAAATATTAATAAGTGTGTAAGAGAGGGGATGTATCTAATATGAATATAAAAATATTAATAAGTGTGTAAGAGAGGGGATGTATCTAATATGAATATAAAAATATTAATAAGTGTGTAAGAGAGGGGATGTATCTAATATGAATATAAAAATATTAATAAGTGTGTGAGAGAGGGGATGTATCTAATATGTATATAAAAACAATAATAAGTAAAGGGAATGTATCTAATATGTACATTGTAGAAAATATACATATATATTTATGACATGAATAGAAGTTTATTAATATGCTGAGTGTTTGCTGAGTCACTTCTGACTCATTGCTGAGTCAACAAGATAAACCCCATCTTGTCTGAACGGCTGCGGTTATTTCTAGGTTAAATCTAATGGCCTAAATGAATTCTAAAATCTATAAATAAGTGGGTAGACCCTAGACCTAAATCACTTGTAAAATTAGAGAAGCTACCGTCATGCTGCTGCCATGGAGTTCAGCATAGCCGTCACAAACTAAGAAGAGGAAGCCTAATCATCTACAACTAAATCTACACAAATCAAATCAAAAGATCTCTCTTTCTCTAATTCTTTTCTTTTGTTGGTGAGTATGATGATTCTCACAAGACTATTACAAACTAATTTGACTCAGTTATGAATGGATCACAAGAAAGTGATGTGATTTGTAATTGTAAATTCTATATATTGTGGATCTCTTATTATGTTATTATGTTGTCGTATCATGTAAATTATATATGCTATGTCATGCTATGTTGTAAATTCTCTTATGCTATGTCGTGCTATGTTGAGAATCATGTCAAGCTATGTTATACTATCATACTATGCCATGTTATAAATCATGCTATATTATGTTGAAAAATCATGATGTTGTTGGATCATGCTTAAAGTTATGTTTTTTTTTCTTAATTTAAATGGATCTTGTTTATGGGAATTTGCCTATTAGGTTAGGTGTACCCATAAACTTGAAACTATAATTAAATAAAACTTGATTATGGGAATTTGCCTATTGAGTTAGGTGTACCCATATAAAACCATGTTGTTAAAAAATTAGATGATGTTGATTCACACATGTTCATATGTAAGTTTATGAAAATTGATTGAGATCATATTAGGTGAATTTTGAACAAGTTGACACCTTTAGATCCATGACATGTATAATCTATGCAAGTTGGACATATGCAAGTTTCACCCCTTATTATGATTCATTTGGTCACATATACATGTTGTTATTATGATAATCTCTTTTATGCTATGAGTTAGGCTATTCGAGTCTAACATATATTTTGCGAATAAATGTTCAAACGTGGGGTAGGAGTAATATTAGGAATTAATAAATTGGGTGCAATTTTGTAAGATTTTGCATACCATGAATGGATGTCCATAATTGAGTCAATTATGGACATTGTTAAAAATTGGAAGTAATTAATAATTCAAGTAGGGAATTATTAAAATTGGGGGAAAGTGGATTATTATTAATAATCAATGCTTAGGACACGAGGTTGGACTCGTTTGTGATGTAAACCTGCCCGGACCCGCCCGGCAAATCCAGTAGTCACAAATGTCGGCCCAATGTGAGAGGTCCTAGGCCCAAACTAAAGCATAACAGTTGTAAAGACACGAGGTTAGACTCTTTTATGGTGTAAGACTGCCTGGACCCGCCCGGCAAATCCAGCTGCCATAAATGCCAGTCTAATGTGAGAGGTCTTTATGAGGTTATGGCCTTAATGAACTAAGAAATACTTAACCAGATAATCATGTAAGGTGGGACATGGGGGTTAAGTAGGTGCCTTGGGTGGCATGAGGAATCTGGTGGTTGCCTTTAGAGGCATTTGAAATACGATTAGACTTAACCAAACACACATGTAAATGAACATGACTAAGTGGGTTAAGTGGGATGGACTAATGGGGACAAGCTTAGGTGGAATGCTTGTGGTAAATAGTGGGGGCCCATTTCAACCAGTATCCCAAAACGTATCTTTGTGGGCTCGACCCAAGTTGAGGACGGGACACGCATACTGGGTTTGACTATAAGAGGCCAAAACAGGGAGCGGTGGCAACGCAAGCCCAACGGGTTTCATATGCGTGTGTGGACCCGGGCTGGTAGGTAAGACGTTGTTGCATCGTGTAGGTATAAGCCGTGCATGTCCGTTGTATCAGGTTGCCACTTTAGGGGAGTGATACACCCCACTGTGGGGCCAGCACGGGTATCTACGAGTTAGGGAGCCGATCGAATAATGGGAAGTAGGGTACACCTAGTGGAGATAGGGGCAGGCGGCACCTATGTAGTCAGCTAGGGGTACGTAAAGCCATTGGGAAAGTTTCTAAGTGAAGCTAAGTGGGATGAATCTTTAGGGTGACTGGTGTGGTGCAGTATAGTGTTTATCCTTTAGTATTTAGGAGCGCCTATAACGTTGCCTTTAGCGATTGTCTATGTCCTTAATCTGCTCTTCATAGACATTTTCTTGTTTTCCAGCTTATGCCTTAGTCCAGTTATTTTGGTAATAGTATTGTAGAATTATCATATTCACTAGACTTTATGTCTGACCCCCTCTTTTCCATCCTATTTCTCCCTTCAGGTCCGCAGGTTGGGCCAAGTTCTAGTGGAGTCTAGTTGGATCGCTTATCTTCTGGAAAGCTTGGACTGCTGAAGTAAAGTCCAGCTTGTTATCTTTCTTTTTAATGGCTATTCATGTAATGGGATTATGTACTTGTTTTATCAAGATAGATATTGTACTTGACATTGAATATGGTGTTATGATGTAATCAAACATGTTTTGACTTCTGCTACAATGAAATAAAGTTTTTGAATTTCCAAGTACTATTTTATATCTGTCTTTTTGTAATTTTACTGTTCTATATTCACTTAAAACCTCCATGGAAGTTAATGCATTCCCTTTGTGAGTGACATTAATGGACGTGGGGTGTTACAATTATATTTTATTTGAACGAGTTATGCGATGGGATGTATGAATGAATATATATATATATATATATATACACACTCTTATATATATACATATATACATATATATATATATCAACTATTTTTCATTTTCATGGCAGATCCCGCTCTCGGTTCAAATTCTCGATCAAATTTACCGCAACCTAAATTTTCTTCTTTAGCTAATCCTCCTCCTTCACCATCTTCTGCCAAACCTTCCTCTGGTTCAACTTCCTCTAATCCTAAAGTTAATCGAAATCAAGGTCATGTTGTATCTAACAGCCAGAGTTTGAAATTTGTTAAACCTTCATCTGAATATGTTGTTATTCCTTAATAAAACATACAATCAACCTGAACCTGCTTGGTCGAATATAGTAGTTCTTTTTCCAATTCATTTCAGACTATCGACAGTCAAATTGAAATAGTATATTAAAAGAGTGTGGAAGCCTCTGGTAATTTCAATGTTCATATTACATCCACTTATAATTTTGTTGTCCAGTTTGAAAATCATATTGATTACTCTCGGATTATAGGAAGTTCGAATTATTCATATTTTTTTCAATTACTCATGGTGGATGCTTGGTTTATTGGATATGATTATAATAATAAACTTAGCAACATAGATCAGATCTGGATTAGGTTACATAATTTGCCTATAGAGCTATAGACAAAGGAAGCAATTCAAATGGTAGCAAGTTTTATTGCTCAACCACTTTTAATTGATAAAATACAGAGGCTAGGAAATTCATTAAGTATGCGAGAGTTCTTATTTCAATAGATACTCTAACTGATCTCAAAGCATCTATTCCAATTTTGTTACATAATGGGAAGAATACTAATATTATAGTAGAGTATGAATTTGTGATTATAAATGTGACAAATGCAAACTGTTTGGCCATGATGAAAGTATTCATGAAGTGGTAAATGAACCTCGATGGAATTCCTCTAGTAATCCCTCTTCTTCTTCAATTCTAGATGATGACAGTAATAATTCATTTCAGATAGTGCCAAATTATTCTGAGCAGAATTCATCTAATTAATCCTCTAGATGATCTCTCATTTTTGAACATTAGTCTTGCATCTGACATTTTACCTGATGATTTAGAACAAGTGGCTGATGTAATTGAAGAAGGAGAAAAAATGACATTGAAAAGGATAAAGAAGTGGATGTTTCTGGGTTTATTGATAAAAATTCAAGCTATTTGCAAGGTAAAGCCAATGTGGATTCTCATTCTTCTTCAAATGCTCCACATAAAAGACCTACAAGGAGGTCAACATCCATTAAATGAGAATTTTAGCATGGAATGTTAGGGGTACGAACACTCTTGCTCGCATGAAAGAGGTGTTCAAACTCCTAACCCATACTAAACCAACTATTGTTGGTTTAGTAGAAAATAATTTGTCTTCATTGACTTTAACTCTATTTGTTTCTAACCTTCCTAGCTCTTAGAATTACATGAAAAATAATATCGATTCATCTAATGGACGCATTTTTTGATTTGGGATGCTAATGTGTGGGATTTAATGTGTATGGCTTCCTCTTTTCAACATATTACGGTGGTAGCAGATAACAAAGAAGGGTTCTCAATTGTGCTTTCGATGAAATATGCAAGTAATTTCTTTAATGAAAGACAAAGATTATGGCAGCTTCTAGTTAATGATTCTTTATTAGTTGGTGAATCTTGGATTCTTATGGGTGTCTTTAATAACGCTCTGTCCCCTAATGATAAATGTGGGGGTCTGCCTGTGCCTTACCAACATTTAAGAGAATTCTAAAATTTTATATTACAAACTGTGTGAACAAAATTTTAACCCTTGGGATTTCAATTTACCTTGCGTAGAAAAGGTATTGCAACTCATATAGATAAGGTTTTGGTAAATAACCGTTGTCTTCAACAGTTTTTGAGCATGAAAGCTTTATCTCTTTCCCAACACTCTAATGATCATAATCCTATACAATTAGATCTTATTCCAACTCAAACTTCAAAGGATGAACCCATTTCGATATAATAATGAATGGTCTAATATTCCTGGATATAGTGATGCTATCACAATGGTTTAAACTGTGCTGCTTGGGGAATTCAGAGTTATCAGTTACTTCAGAAATTTAAAAGATGTAAAGTTGAATTGAAATATGGAAGAAAGTGAGGGATAGAAACGATGAAAATCTGAATAATGCAGAAAAGCTTCTTTCCAATCTAGAACTTGTAGCAGATCAAAATCCTGACGACTTAGCGTTGTATGACAACTTTTTGAAAGCTATGATAGATTATCATAGGTTACAAAAGCTATATTTTGAAGGCATCAAATAACAAGCAAAAGTTACATGGTTACAACAGCGGGACACTAATTGAAAAAAAATGCTGGTATGACTAATAGAAGATTTTTTAATCACATTAGAGCATTAATTGATCAAGGTGGCAATCTTATTTTCAAACCTAAAGAAATAGAGGCAGAGGCTCTTAACTATTTTTCTGATTTGTTTAATGGTGGCTTGACAACTCCTTTTCCCAATTTTCAGCCAACTACAATAATAAATTAAAATGGTTAGAATTTTCTATTGAAGGAAGTGTCTCTTTCTAAAGTTCATCAAGCATTATTCTCTATAAAAGATGATACCTGCCCAGGTCCCGATGGATTAAATTCCATATTTATGAAATTGCATTAGGAAGAACTTAAATGTGACAAATCGGCTGCTATGTTTGACAATTTTAATTCAAGTAAATTTCCAAAGTCAATAAATCACACTTTTATTACATTGATTCCCAAAAATGATAAGCCAACAGTTATTTCACATTTTAGACCTATCTCTTATTGTAATGTATATTACAAAATCTTTGCAAAAGTCCTATGTAATAGGTTGATGCATTTTCTACCATCTCTAACTTCTGAGAATCAAAGTGCCTTCATAAAAGATAGACATATTGGAGATAATATATTGTTGGCTCATGAGCTACTAAGAGATTTCAAGAAGAGTGGATTGCACAAATTTTGTGTTAAGGTAGACCTTCAAAAGGCTTATGACCAAGTAAACAGAGAACATATATGCCATTTTATGTATCATATGAAGTTTCCTGTTCATTTCATAAACTTAATATATGAACGTATGTCTACCGCTGCATTTTCTATATTGATACAAGGTATACAAAAGAGCTTTATTTCTTCTACAAGAAGGATACGCTAAGGGGATCATCTTTCTCCATATCTATTTGAAATTTCAATGTAGTACTTCACTTATCTAATGGAAGAAGCCACTTTTGCAAAATCATTTCAACCTAGCAGTAATGTTCAACCCATTATTTCTCACTTCTTATACACTGATGATTTGTTGATTTTTGGGAAATCAACTCTTCAAAATGAATGCACCATAAAGTTGGTGTTTAGTAAGCTAAGTACTCATGTAGGCTTGCTTGTTAATGCTTCTAACACTTAAGTGTTTTTTAGTGCTTCAGTTAGAAATTCTAATGACATTTTGAATATTCTTGGTTTTGAACAGGAGCAGTTGCCTATAAAATATTTGGGGGTCTCACTTTCATCCAACTACCTACATTATTTAGAATGTAATTATTTAATTCAAAGGGTGCAAAGTAAGATTCAAGGATGGGAGTCTAAACTACTTTCATTTGCTGGTAAGGCTGAATTAATCAATGGTGTCATAACTCCTATCATTTTGTATTGGTTATTCGTATACCAAATACCGGAATTTACTTTGGACAAATTACAATCTCTTTGTGCTGATTTCTTTTGGGGAGGGTCAGCCTGTAATGTAGCATGGAAAACTCAATGTAAACCAAGAAATGAAGGTGGCATTGGTTTGAAGAACTTTTCAGAGCTTAAAAGACCTGCTTGCATTAAGCTATTATGGAAGTTTTTAGCTAAAAATTCATTATGGAGTAAGTGGACTTTTAACAGGTACTTCAAAGACAAGCATTTCTGGTCACTAGCAATAGACAACAATGCATCATCAACTTGGAAAGAATTACTTAGACTTCGAACAAACTCAAAGGAAATACAAAATAAAAGCTTTGCTAGAGGAAAAGAAACTTATCTTTGGTATTATGACACCCAATGTCCGTTAATGTCACTCTCTATTAGAATGCATTAAGTTCTGTGAAGCGTTATAGGTAAACATAATATCACAAGACAAATATAAAATAGCAGCAGAAAGTTAAAACTTTATTTTCCAACAGAAAACATCATGGTCTCAAAATCCTGTTACAACATCAGACTAAAATATGGAACAAAATACATCAAATAAAAACATCTGTCTTGCGCTAAAAACCATCAGAGTACAGAAGTGAAAAATCATAATCCTTATAAGTAGCCATAAACAAGTAGACAAGTAGTCAAAGCGATACATCAAAGCAGATCCAGATCCAAGCAAAAATAAGAGAGAGCCCTAATCAAGCCTGAGTGTTCCCACCCTAAGAACCTGGGGGGAAAGGAAGAGAGAGAAAAGAAAACAAAACGGGTCAAATATAAAGTCTATCGAGCCCGGTCACTTTTAGCAAATAAAGAAGTAAAAGTATCATGACATGCATATAAACTGGATGAGAGATAGCAAATCATATAACAGGTATAAACAGACTGAACATGATAAGCAGAATAAACAGAGTAGGTTATGCTTCTCAAATACTTTTCTCTGCACCAATACTAGTATAACAGATATGTGATGGGATAAGGTATCCCCTAATTACTTAACGGAAATAGGATGATGCTAACATAAACATAATGGTAGACCTATATGTACTCTAGTAACGAGTTTTACCCCAAATAGAAATAATCGGTACATAAACAGGAATAACGGGTGTTACACCAACAGAAATATAGGTACCCCACAAAAATAGATAGGACTAGATGTACCCTAATTACTGCCACAATCGATCAGCTCCCTAACTAGTAAATACCCTGTGTCTGCCCCATAGTAGGGTGTATTACTTCCTAAAGTGGCAACCTACAGAAGGACACAGACCTACTTACTGGTGCTACATCGGCTTATTTTCCCCAGGCAAGTCGGACCCATGCACGCACATGACTCCGTTGGAACGTGCCAATACACTCTCCCTTTAAGATGAACCTCTTATAAGCAGTTCAGTGTGCGTGCCCTAGCCCCTACGTACTCCGAGGACCCATTTAATACCAGAATGGGATACTAATTGATACTGGTCCCACACAACAGAAGACACAAGTTAACCCCTAAACTTATGTCCCCTAATTAACTAGGATTTTTAACGGGTAAAGCCTTCAAATTAACAGGTTCACCTAACCCCCCTCCCCCCGATTAACAGGTTAAGTTTCATAGGTTAACAGGTTTATTTAACCCCAACAAATTAAATTGGTTTACATCACTCCAATAAATTAAACAGATTTACAAAACCCAAACAGACTAAACAGATTTGCAGATTAAACAGGTTTCATAGGTTCTTTATAGTTCCATTAACACGTTTCGCTTAATACTAAATTAAGCCTACAGATTCATATGCCCCAAATTCCAGTCATAATTCACAATATAACATGTGCACCCAAAATTTTGGTCATATATCACAATATAGGTTATACCCACAAGTTATCATTCCCAATCATTTCCTCAATTTATCCAAATTTCGTTTGTACGCATATTTCAGCGATATTGGCCTAGGCTCGAAGGTAGCCTAGGCTTTAAAAATAAAAAGGGAATGAGAGAGAGAAGAACAGAATAGGCCTATAAAAACAAAAAAGGCATGTAGTAACAGAGATGGGCATATGATAGCAGAAATAGAAATATTAGAAATAGGCATATAAGAACTGAACATCAAATCAGGTGTACAGAAGAATACATATAATAACAGAACTGTTTAGGTATGAATCAAATTATTAACAGGTATAGATTTGTATCTAGATTTATAAGCATATCAGGTGTAATGTACCGTATTTTCTGACCATTTATTTGAAATATTTTATTTATTTAAAATATTGATTTGAGTTTAAATAATGGAATTTAACCATTTTAATTTGAATAATTATTTATTTTGAATATTTTAATAATAATTTATTTTCATATTTGGGAAAATGTCGAATTTGAAGTATAACGTGAACGGGCGATTTAAAATGGTCTAATATTGTTTTTATTGAAATTATCGTGGCGATTTCGTTTATAAAACGACGTTACAACGTTAAATTTATAATTTAATTATAAAACGAGCTGCAACGGCGCGGTAGTTCGTAGATTGGCGTTTTGAACTTTAAACGGCTGTACATGGCCCAACATGAGTCAGATTTTCTCGAAACAAGAAACGTCCGAATCTGTTGGATAATATTTTTCTAATGAAAGGGAAAAATCGAGGTTTCGTGTTGTAGATATTATTTTATGTCCAAATCAAATTTTGAAATAGTCGCTATGGAATTTCGTTATATATTATAATGTTTATTTATGTTAAATTAAGAGTTTTTAAATATTTATAATATCGATTTGGCTTGGAATTCAACCCAGGGTATTTTATTGTGGTGGTATATGAAATTCTGGTCGTGTATAGCCAATAAAAATATTTTTATATTGAGGTTTTTTAAAATTGGTTTATTTTATTTGAATTGGGTAGTTATAAAAGGGACTTTATTCAAACGACCTCAGTTTTCGACAAAACAAATTTTATTGGGACCGTAACTGTAAGTTATTGCTAGGTTTCAAGTTGCGTGTCAATCGGGGTTAATTTGTGAGCGTGGCAAAATAAAATACAAATAAAAACGACCATTTGAACGTGAACGAGGGCCATTTAAGCAAACAGACTCGGAATTCAATGAAACGAGTTTCATTAGGACCGTATCGTCAAATTATACTATGTCGTCCATTCGCATCTCGAACGGGGTTTGTATGTGAGCGCAGCATCGAATAAACGATGTTTGAAATTGCGATAGACACGAAATAAAAATCGTCGGTCGTTGTCAGACATCACGTCAGGATAAAATAATAATTATTCCGCCTTATAAAGACCCCAAATAAGAAATCCCCAAACCCAATCCTAATTTCGTTGGTCATTTTTGCAAAAAAGTCCAAATTTACAAATCAATTTATATCTTTAGATCGGTTAGGAATTTATGAGGGGAACTTGAAGTAAAAGTGTAGATCGGGTCCCTACCTAGCTACTAGGAAAAATTGGGGACCTATCGACGCTTGTGGTGGCCGGAAATCACAAAGAATGGTGGAAAATGATTTTCGTTTTTCATGATTTTTGAGAAGACTGGGTCGACGATTGACGGGGCTGTAAAAGGGGAGTGCAGAGGAGGAGTAGAGCTTCGATTTCGCTGTGGTCTCGAGTCCTACGATGGTCCGTGGTGGCGTGGGGACCGAGACGAACGGAGACGTTCTTTTGGGGTTTATTTTTGGAAGTGGTGTTCGGTTTTGGTTGAAATTCCGGAATTTGGGTGGTTACTGGCGGTGGGTGCATGAGGGTTGTCGTAGAGGGGTGTGTGGCGATGACACCGGTGGTGGTCCGGTCATTTGCAGTGGACGGTGGCGGCAGGATTTGGGAGATGAACGGTTTTGGGGGAAATGGGAAATTAAGGCGGTCGGAGGCGCTGGGTGGACCGGGGCTTCTGGCGATGGGAGCTGGCGTTGGCGCGGTTCTGATGGGCGGTCGAGGGTGGTCTCAGATGCCACGGCGGCGTTGGGGCGGAGGTCAGAAGATGTGGAGCAAAGTTGAACGGGAAGATGAAGATCGAGTTATTGAAGAAGAAGAAGAGCAATCAAGTTTTTGAAACTTTGGGAAGAGAAAGCACATGAAAACCCGATGAGTAATCTGACGTGGCTAAACCGTTAATTAAGGTAATGATAATTTTGTTTTTAATAATTAATTATTAATTAAGTTAATAGTCGTATAAATTATATAAACTTGTATTGACCATAACTTTTACATACGTAAACCAAATCTGACGAAACTGGATCCGTTGGGATCGCAGGGACGAGACCTAGACGATGGCACTGACAAGGCCCTGATCTGAAGCAGTTGAAAATTCAGCTAATTTTGAACGCTCGACTCAAATTGAAAGGAACAAATGCGAACACCGTCAATCGTATAAATCTAGTGAGTTAATTCTCACACCTTCTGGAATCCTGCGATGTGGTAAATTCATATTAAAAATATAATTTGTTGATTGGTTGTTGTTGGCTGATTATTGTTTGATTGGTTGCTGTCTTCTTTATTTAATCGTTTTAAATTAGTAGATCATATGAAATTTATTTCATATATCATTATGAAATGTTATAACGAGCTGTGGTGCAGGGAAGAACAGGTTGGAGGGATCCGACCGGATTCCTCAAATATTACATATGTTGTTGTTTTACCTGATTTATATTTGAACTGATTAAACCCCATATGGTAGTGAAACCTGTTCGAACATGATGGTTGAATAAATATTCACCTGTGTTGTGTTTAAAATCAATCGACAATGTTGATTGAGTAGTAGGCAGTGAATGGCCTAAAATACAGTGTTTAGACGTCGTTCTACTGTTCGGGGAACTGACGCAAGTTTTAAAACTATAATTATTTTAAAATCTGAACTGAGACATTTTAGTTAATTTATATAAATAATTAAATGAGAAATTTATAAGTAAATATTTTAAATCAAGTTTATAAAAGAAATGATTTAAAATGGGGTATGTAATAATAAGATTGTATGATTTGTACAAGTACCAAAAGTAGAAACCCAGAGAAATTACCTACGTGTTGGTAAAGAAGAATAATTGTATTTTAATACAATTAAATAAGTGTTTTAAATTAATTAAGTTATTTAATTAATTTAAAAAGGGAAATGACAAAATGAAAATCAGTTACTAGTTAGCTGATATGGACGGTTGGTAAAATCCGCTGTTTGATTAAAAATTTGCAAATGGTATGAATTTGGTTTAAATATTCTGAATATTCTTTAAAGGTTTAACGAATAGTGAAAATATTAGTTAATCTCCGATTAACTAAAATTTAAGAAATTATCGAGTGGTTTAGTATAAATAAAGTTAATTAAATATTCAATAAGCTTTTAAATTGATAATGATTCTATTTAATAGCAAAGTTAACTATTTTTAATATAGTTAATATTGGCGTTAATTGTTATTTTAATTAATAATAATTAAAGAGATGACTTTTAATCGGTATTCAATTAACAGTAATTAAAGGGAGATAAGTGTTTTACGTTGAAAAGTGGCGTTTATTGAATATTGACTAAATCAAGGAATTAAGTTAGAAGATTTTTGAATGAGGATTTCAAATGTAAGAAATGATTTTGTAAAACTAGATTTGAAAAAAAAAGTGGTATAGGAGATTTTATTATCTGTGGTTAAGTTACGAATTGGTATTTATTCTAAGATAAGAACGTTGTCGATCAAGGTCTGAGAGGTAAATAAAACACCCCAACTTGAACGACTTCACTATTATCGAGGAATGGTATTAGTTTGGGATGAGTGAAAGTATTCAAAACAGTTTTTGTTATAATTGAGAATAAATATAAAGTTTAATTATATTGGAAGAATGAAATGTTGATTTACCATTTATTTATTTATTTGTAAATAGGCTAAGTAATGCCAAGTACTGAATCAGCAAAACTCAATTTATTCACAAATTCGTTATTTGATAGTTAAATCACCGACTATCAAACCTGACCAATACGATTGTTGGTACGGAAAGGTCGGGATCGAATTTATATTCGAAAACCATTTCGACCAGCAAATACGCGAAGATGCTGATCAGGATGGAGAAATTGAAGACCGTGGATCTTCATAAACGGAAGGGCTACTTGTCGAATTTCTCTGGCTTGCAACCAGAAATATTTGATTTGTGATTATGTCATGGTTGAAATCTACGGATTGCAAGGACTTCTCGCTACTGATCCATGGGGTGATTCCTATATTGGATGCGGTAGGAGGGTGCCTTCGGTTCATCCTCTTCCTAGATGACTTGTATGGACGAATGTCTGACAGAGTATTTCTTGAGAATCACGTACATTGATTTTTACAATCGTACTTCTGTCAGCTGCAGAGTATATTTGTGGACGTCAATTAGTGATTTGACGGATCTGAAAATGTGGCATTCAAAGTGAATGACGACCAGATGTTCTAGAGGGAAATTCTAGCCTCAAGCCTCACAACCGGGAAATGACAAAAATCGGGCAGGAAACATGGCTATGTGGGTCGCTCCCATTAGGGTGTATAATCACCTATCTACAGAAATTCCATTTGCTTCTTTAATCTATCGATGTTGTCCCTTTTTCGGGAGGCGGTTGATGATCCCAACCGTCGGTGATATACATTCGATACATTCAAGCGAAATGAGTGGTCGGTCATGTATGGGCCGGGTTGCAAGACGTTCTTGTTGAACCCAGTGTATTCGCCTCTAGAGATACACAGTCGGAAGGTGGTCCCATACCTTGTCATAGTCAGAATCCAATTTCCAATAAGCGCCCGCGGTTTTTGATTGTATACTATATATGTGGAGCGTGAGATGCAAGCGTTCCGCTAGATTGTTAATTATTTGTATTAGACATTATGATAATATCAGAATAAGTTATGATTTCAAAAACGTTTTGGGTTATAGTTATGTAACACCCCGTAATTTTGAAATAAATAAAAATAAAATAAAATATATAAAAATATGCTTATGATGGGTAAATAATGGTGATGCATAAGAAGAATTAATTAATACATGGAAGAGAAGAAAAATTAGTTCGATAACGATGTATGTAACGGAAAAGATAGTAAAATAAGGATAACTAATTCAAGAATCAGGAAATAGGTAAAAAGACATCACCATTGCGTTCCTCTCGGAAAAATACGCAAAATAGAGTCCGAGTTTTCGAAAATCGGAGTCCGTATGACCAAGATATTGCCAAAACAAGATTTCAGCAGACTTTCTGGCAGAGTGACCCAGGTCGACCATAGTGTCGACACTATAGTCGACCTGCCCCCCCCCCCAGGTCGACTATAGTGTCGACCCCCCCTCCCTCTGTACAGGTCGACCTGGTCGGCCTGGGGTGTCCCAGAACCCATTTTTGAGGCCCGGGATGAGTTTTGATGGTCCGGATTGGTTTTAGGGTTAATCTGATGGCTGAAATGAGTTCCTACACCTATAAATACACCCTAAGACTTTGCCTCCATCACACACAATTCTATTCTTCTTCTTCTCTGTCTCTGTTCTAAGTAAAAAATAAAAATGGCGTCGCTACTCTGCTGGAATCAAAACTAGAAGCTATTCAACATCAACCTAAGCAATTCAATTCAAATTAGAGATTAAAGCTTCTGCAACAATTCTGCAACAACTAAAGTTCTTTTTTTAATCCAATCAAGGCAAGTGCAGTTATTTTCCGATATAAACGTTATTCTGATTTGTGACATGAATTGTAAATCTGAATATGAGGTTATATCTATTCTGTTCTGTTTGGATCTATCTTATTTTGTATCTTTTCCTCTTTCTATTCTATAGCCAGGCTACCACGAGCCTGAGCCAATCTCATAAGAGATTAACCTACGCTAAAATATTTGGGACAGTAAAATGAATGATGCATAAATGGGGCATGACCAATACGTGACTGATTTGAGGAAAGAACATGGACTGTAGCTAGAACAAAATCTGAGACATATGACTGGACATGTTATATTTATAACATAAATGGGTATTGAACATATGATTTGTGATAAAAAGAATATGGCTTAGGTATAAAGATTTACATGAGAGTAGGGCATCTATTAATGTAAATAAACACCTAAGTAAGGGATCTTTGGGATATATGACATGCATAGTAATAGATGGCTATATTTGGTATATAATCATATTGTGAATCATGACAATTATTTATGCATGTGAACTTAGGCAAGATTTATAATTAGGCAAGATATGTTTGTGAAACTTTAAGAAATGATAAAATCTGTTATATTTGCCTAATTTGCTTGTTTTGTTACATTGCCTAATCCGCTAGTTCTGTTATATTGCTTAACCTGCTAGTTCTGCTCTACTGCCTAGTCTGCTAGATCTGTTCATCTGCTAGATCTGTTCATCTGCCAAATCTGTCATCTGCTAAGTCTGTTGAAAATGCTAAATCTGCTAGTTTGCTTAATCTGATAAATCCGTTAAGTCGCCTAATCTGAAGAATCTGTTATCTGCTATATCTGTTGAGTTGGTATAATTAGTCCGTTATTGACATAATATGAATTAGCTATGAATAATTGACATGTATATTAGGCGTGGGTATAAATGGTAAATCACTAATTAATTGGCCGCAAAGATAAACATGGCTAACTCGAGGTTAGAATGAGTTTGCGGCGTAATTCTACCCGGAACCGCCCGGCATATTCCAGTGGTCGCAAACAATAGGTTCTAATGTGAGAAGTTAGTCATAACGTGCTTGAAACACGAGGTTAGACTTCGTTTGCGACAGAAACCTGCCCGGAACCAACCGGCCTAACCAGTAGCCGCAAACTGTCAGTCTAATGTGAGAGGTTTGGGCATTAATATTTAATTAATGAAAATCTGAGATAATTACGATGTCTAAAACGTGTTGGGTAAGGTTAAACCAATTTGACCAATGAATCTGATAAACCCGTTTCGTGAATCCGTAAGCCTAATACAAAGTTAGATAATCTGTAACCAGTTAATCTGTAAGCCTATTAATCCGAACATCTGATCCGTTAGTCTGAAATCCTGTTAACTTGATTGTCTGATCTGTGAACTAGTTAATCTAAATTTTGTATGTCTGAAACTTGTAAACAAGTTAAGCTGAAATCTGTTAGTCTGGGGACACAAGGTTAGGAGGGGAATTACTTGTGTCATCTGTTGTTTGGGACCCGTATTAGTCAGTAACCCTTTCTGGTATCAAAACTTTGACCCAACAGTAGGTAGGGTCCGGGCACGCTTACTGAACTAATTATAAGCGGTTCATACTAATAATGGCAAGGGGTGTTGATGGTGCGTTCCAACCGGGTCATGTGCGTGCATGGACCCTGGTTTGCCTCTGAGGATGTAAGATGCCGTGACATCTGTAAATAGGTCTGTGCCAATTGGTTGTCACTTTAGGGAGTGATACACCCTACTGTGGGGCCGACACAGGATATTTATGTATTAGGGTGCCGATCGCTTGGGGTAGGGTTTTAGGGTACACTTAGTTCTGTCTGTTTCTGTTGGTACCGTCTGTTTCTGTTGGGTGGTAACACCTGTCTGTTTCTGCGTGGTACCGTCTGTTCGGGTGGTAAAGGCCCATTACTAGTGTACACCTAATTCTACATTCTGTTTCCGTAGGGATTAATCTGTTTCTGCTTCTGTCTGTTTCTAATCGGGTAGTAAAGGCCCATTATTAGCAATCTGTTTCTGTTAAATTATTCTGTACCCGTTTCTGTTTCAGTTTAAACATTAGGGTGACACCTAATTCTGTTATACTAGTATTAGTGCAGAGAAGTGTAAAGCAATAGTTTATATCATTCTGTTCTTCTGTTATATCTGCTACACCTGTTACAGTTATCTCTCATCCAGTTTTTTGTTCATGTCATGTTATTATTATCTGTTCATAACTGAAAATCACTGGACATGCCAGACTTTTTGTCTGACCCTTGTTGTTTCGCCTCCTTTCTTCCATTTCCCCCCAGGTTATCCAAGGAGGGAATACTTTAGCCTGATCCGGATTTCTTCTGCTTGAAGTGCTTAAAGTATGGCTTGGCTCTGTATAGCTTCCATTCTATGGGGATTATGATTTTGAACTACGCATTCTGAAGGCTTTTGTACAAGACTGATATTTTGTACTTGAATTCTGATATTGTGATTTGAAAAGATGTAACCATACTGATTTCTGTTCTCCGCTGTAATAAAGTTATAAATTTTTCAAGTACTATTTTATCTATCTTGTAAGTTTCTGTTCTATTTACTAAAATGCTCCACCAAAGTTAAGGCATTCCCTTTGTGAGTGACCTTAACAGAGGTGGGGTGTTACACTTGGTATCAGAGCTGAAGGTTACCAGATTTGATAAAAAGTTTTTGAAAACTATGTTTTAAAAAGGAAATATTTTCAAAAGTAAAGCTTATTTTGAAAAAAAAACATAATCCCCAAAAGCCATATATCTTTCTTTCGATTCTTTGTTTCGAATTCCTTCCTCTTTCCCTTTTTGAATCTCTTCCTCCGCGTATAGATGCTTTTTCTAAGATATGTAAGGACTTCCGTGCGATGGGCGGAAAACCGCTTTATGGGACTGAGACATTGTCGAGGCTAGAAGTTGGCTGAACGAAGTGGAGGACTTGGTTTGAAGAACTTTTCAGAGCTTAAAAGACCTGCTTGCATTAAGCTATTATGGAAGTTTTTAGCTAAAAATTCATTATGGAGTAAGTGGACTTTTAACAGGTACTTCAAAGACAAGCATTTCTGGTCACTAGCAATAGACAACAATGCATCATCAACTTGGAAAGAATTACTTAGACTTCGAACAAACTCAAAGGAAATACAAAATAAAAGCTTTGCTAGAGGAAAAGAAACTTATCTTTGGTATTATGACACCCCATGTCCGTTAATGTCACTCTCTATTAGAATGCATTAAGTTCTGTGAAGCGTTATAGGTAAACATAATATCACAAGACAAATATAAAATAGCAGCAGAAAGTTAAAACTTTATTTTCCAACAGAAAACATCATGGTCTCAAAATCCTGTTACAACATCAGACTAAAATATGGAACAAAATACATCAAATAAAAACATCTGTCTTGCGCTAAAAACCATCAGAGTACAGAAGTGAAAAATCATAATCCTTATAAGTAGCCATAAACAAGTAGACAAGTAGTCAAAGCGATACATCAAAGCAGATCCAGATCCAAGCAAAAATAAGAGAGAGCCCTAATCAAGCCTGAGTGTTCCCACCCTAAGAACCTGGGGGGAAAGGAAGAGAGAGAAAAGAAAACAAAACGGGTCAAATATAAAGTCTATCGAGCCCGGTCACTTTTAGCAAATAAAGAAGTAAAAGTATCATGACATGCATATAAACTGGATGAGAGATAGCAAATCATATAACAGGTATAAACAGACTGAACATGATAAGCAGAATAAACAGAGTAGGTTATGCTTCTCAAATACTTTTCTCTGCACCAATACTAGTATAACAGATATGTGATGGGATAAGGTATCCCCTAATTACTTAACGGAAATAGGATGATGCTAACATAAACATAATGGTAGACCTATATGTACTCTAGTAACGAGTTTTACCCCAAATAGAAATAATCGGTACATAAACAGGAATAACGGGTGTTACACCAACAGAAATATAGGTACCCCACAAAAATAGATAGGACTAGATGTACCCTAATTACTGCCACAATCGATCAGCTCCCTAACTAGTAAATACCCTGTGTCTGCCCCATAGTAGGGTGTATTACTTCCTAAAGTGGCAACCTACAGAAGGACACAGACCTACTTACTGGTGCTACATCGGCTTATTTTCCCCAGGCAAGTCGGACCCATGCACGCACATGACTCCGTTGGAACGTACCAATACACTCTCCCTTTAAGATGAACCTCTTATAAGCAGTTCAGTGTGCGTGCCCTAGCCCCTACGTACTCCGAGGACCCATTTAATACCAGAATGGGATACTAATTGATACTGGTCCCACACAACAGAAGACACAAGTTAACCCCTAAACTTATGTCCCCTAATTAACTAGGATTTTTAACGGGTAAAGCCTTCAAATTAACAGGTTCACCTAAACCCCCTCCCCCCGATTAACAGGTTAAGTTTCATAGGTTAACAGGTTTATTTAACCCCAACAAATTAAATTGGTTTACATCACTCCAATAAATTAAACAGATTTACAAAACCCAAACAGACTAAACAGATTTGCAGATTAAACAGGTTTCATAGGTTCTTTATAGTTCCATTAACACGTTTCGCTTAATACTAAATTAAGCCTACAGATTCATATGCCCCAAATTCCAGTCATAATTCACAATATAACATGTGCACCCAAAATTTTGGTCATATATCACAATATAGGTTATACCCACAAGTTATCATTCCCAATCATTTCCTCAATTTATCCAAATTTCGTTTGTACGCATATTTCAGCGATATTGGCCTAGGCTCGAAGGTAGCCTAGGCTTTAAAAATAAAAAGGGAATGAGAGAGAGAAGAACAGAATAGGCCTATAAAAACAAAAAAGGCATGTAGTAACAGAGATGGGCATATGATAGCAGAAATAGAAATATTAGAAATAGGCATATAAGAACTGAACATCAAATCAGGTGTACAGAAGAATACATATAATAACAGAACTGTTTAGGTATGAATCAAATTATTAACAGGTATAGATTTGTATCTAGATTTATAAGCATATCAGGTGTAATGTACCGTATTTTCTGACCATTTATTTGAAATATTTTATTTATTTAAAATATTGATTTGAGTTTAAATAATGGAATTTAACCATTTTAATTTGAATAATTATTTATTTTGAATATTTTAATAATAATTTATTTTCATATTTGGGAAAATGTCGAATTTGAAGTATAACGTGAACGGGCGATTTAAAATGGTCTAATATTGTTTTAATTGAAATTATCGTGGCGATTTCGTTTATAAAACGACGTTACAACGTTAAATTTATAATTTAATTATAAAACGAGCTGCAACGGCGCGGTAGTTCGTAGATTGGCGTTTTGAACTTTAAACGGCTGTACATGGCCCAACATGAGTCAGATTTTCTCGAAACAAGAAACGTCCGAATCTGTTGGATAATATTTTTCTAATGAAAGGGAAAAATCGAGGTTTCGTGTTGTAGATATTATTTTATGTCCAAATCAAATTTTGAAATAGTCGCTATGGAATTTCGTTATATATTATAACGTTTATTTATGTTAAATTAAGAGTTTTTAAATATTTATAATATCGATTTGGCTTGGAATTCAACCCAGGGTATTTTATTGTGGTGGTATATGAAATTCTGGTCGTGTATAGCCAATAAAAATATTTTTATATTGAGGTTTTTTAAAATTGGTTTATTTTATTTGAATTGGGTAGTTATAAAAGGGACTTTATTCAAACGACCTCAGTTTTCGACGAAACAAATTTTATTGGGACCGTAACTGTAAGTTATTGCTAGGTTTCAAGTTGCGTGTCAATCGGGGTTAATTTGTGAGCGTGGCAAAATAAAATACAAATAAAAACGACCATTTGAACGTGAACGAGGGCCATTTAAGCAAACAGACTCGGAATTCAATGAAACGAGTTTCATTAGGACCGTATCGTCAAATTATACTATGTCGTCCATTCGCATCTCGAACGGGGTTTGTATGTGAGCGCAGCATCGAATAAACGATGTTTGAAATTGCGATAGACACGAAATAAAAATCGTCGGTCGTTGTCAGACATCACGTCAGGATAAAATAATAATTATTCCGCCTTATAAAGACCCCAAATAAGAAATCCCCAAACCCAATCCTAATTTCGTTGGTCATTTTTGCAAAAAAGTCCAAATTTACAAATCAATTTATATCTTTAGATCGGTTAGGAATTTATGAGGGGAACTTGAAGTAAAAGTGTAGATCGGGTCCCTACCTAGCTACTAGGAAAAATTGGGGACCTATCGACGCTTGTGGTGGCCGGAAATCACAAAGAATGGTGGAAAATGATTTTCGTTTTTCATGATTTTTGAGAAGACTGGGTCGACGATTGACGGGGCTGTTAAAGGGGAGTGCAGAGGAGGAGTAGAGCTTCGATTTCGCTGTGGTCTCGAGTCCTACGATGGTCCGTGGTGGCGTGGGGACCGAGACGAACGGAGACGTTCTTTTGGGGTTTATTTTTGGAAGTGGTGTTCGGTTTTGGTTGAAATTCCGGCGTTTGGGTGGTTACTGGCGGTGGGTGCATGAGGGTTGTCGTAGAGGGGTGTGTGGCGATGACACCGGTGGTGGTCCGGTCATTTGCAGTGGACGGTGGCGGCAGGATTTGGGAGATGAACGGTTTTGGGGGAAATGGGAAATTAAGGCGGTCGGAGGCGCTGGGTGGACCGGGGCTTCTGGCGATGGGAGCTGGCGTTGGCGCGGTTTTGATGGGCGGTCGAGGGTGGTCTCAGATGCCACGGCGGCGTTGGGGCGGAGGTCAGAAGATGTGGAGCAAAGTTGAACGGGAAGATGAAGATCGAGTTATTGAAGAAGAAGAAGAGCAATCAAGTTTTTGAAACTTTGGGAAGAGAAAGCACATGAAAACCCGATGAGTAATCTGACGTGGCTAAACCGTTAATTAAGGTAATGATAATTTTGTTTTTAATAATTAATTATTAATTAAGTTAATAGTCGTATAAATTATATAAACTTGTATTGACCATAACTTTTACATACGTAAACCAAATCTGACGAAACTGGATCCGTTGGGATCGCAGGGACGAGACCTAGACGATGGCACTGACAAGGCCCTGATCTGAAGCAGTTGAAAATTCAGCTAATTTTGAACGCTCGACTCAAATTGAAAGGAACAAATGCGAACACCGTCAATCGTATAAATCTAGTGAGTTAATTCTCACACCTTCTGGAATCCTGCGATGTGGTAAATTCATATTAAAAATATAATTTGTTGATTGGTTGTTGTTGGCTGATTATTGTTTGATTGGTTGCTGTCTTCTTTATTTAATCGTTTTAAATTAGTAGATCATATGAAATTTATTTCATATATCATTATGAAATGTTATAACGAGCTGTGGTGCAGGGAAGAACAGGTTGGAGGGATCCGACCGGATTCCTCAAATATTACATATGTTGTTGTTTTACCTGATTTATATTTGAACTGATTAAACCCCATATGGTAGTGAAACCTGTTCGAACATGATGGTTGAATAAATATTCACCTGTGTTGTGTTTAAAATCAATCGACAATGTTGATTGAGTAGTAGGCAGTGAATGGCCTAAAATACAGTGTTTAGACGTCGTTCTACTGTTCGGGGAACTGACGCAAGTTTTAAAACTATAATTATTTTAAAATCTGAACTGAGACATTTTAGTTAATTTATATAAATAATTAAATGAGAAATTTATAAGTAAATATTTTAAATCAAGTTTATAAAAGAAATGATTTAAAATGGGGTATGTAATAATAAGATTGTATGATTTGTACAAGTACCAAAAGTAGAAACCCAGAGAAATTACCTACGTGTTGGTAAAGAAGAATAATTGTATTTTAATACAATTAAATAAGTGTTTTAAATTAATTAAGTTATTTAATTAATTTAAAAAGGGAAATGACAAAATGAAAATCAGTTACTAGTTAGCTGATATGGACGGTTGGTAAAATCCGCTGTTTGATTAAAAATTTGCAAATGGTATGAATTTGGTTTAAATATTCTGAATATTCTTTAAAGGTTTAACGAATAGTGAAAATATTAGTTAATCTCCGATTAACTAAAATTTAAGAAATTATCGAGTGGTTTAGTATAAATAAAGTTAATTAAATATTCAATAAGCTTTTAAATTGATAATGATTCTATTTAATAGCAAAGTTAACTATTTTTAATATAGTTAATATTGGCGTTAATTGTTATTTTAATTAATAATAATTAAAGAGATGACTTTTAATCGGTATTCAATTAACAGTAATTAAAGGGAGATAAGTGTTTTACGTTGAAAAGTGGCGTTTATTGAATATTGACTAAATCAAGGAATTAAGTTAGAAGATTTTTGAATGAGGATTTCAAATGTAAGAAATGATTTTGTAAAACTAGATTTGAAAAAAAAAGTGGTATAGGAGATTTTATTATCCGTGGTTAAGTTACGAATTGGTATTTATTCTAAGATAAGAACGTTGTCGATCAAGGTCTGAGAGGTAAATAAAACACCCCAACTTGAACGACTTCACTATTATCGAGGAATGGTATTAGTTTGGGATGAGTGAAAGTATTCAAAACAGTTTTTGTTATAATTGAGAATAAATATAAAGTTTAATTATATTGGAAGAATGAAATGTTGATTTACCATTTATTTATTTATTTGTAAATAGGCTAAGTAATGCCAAGTACTGAATCAGCAAAACTCAATTTATTCACAAATTCGTTATTTGATAGTTAAATCACCGACTATCAAACCTGACCAATACGATTGTTGGTACGGAAAGGTCGGGATCGAATTTATATTCGAAAACCATTTCGACCAGCAAATACGCGAAGATGCTGATCAGGATGGAGAAATTGAAGACCGTGGATCTTCATAAACGGAAGGGCTACTTGTCGAATTTCTCTGGCTTGCAACCAGAAATATTTGATTTGTGATTATGTCATGGTTGAAATCTACGGATTGCAAGGACTTCTCGCTACTGATCCATGGGGTGATTCCTATATTGGATGCGGTAGGAGGGTGCCTTCGGTTCATCCTCTTCCTAGATGACTTGTATGGACGAATGTCTGACAGAGTATTTCTTGAGAATCACGTACATTGATTTTTACAATCGTACTTCTGTCAGCTGCAGAGTATATTTGTGGACGTCAATTAGTGATTTGACGGATCTGAAAATGTGGCATTCAAAGTGAATGACGACCAGATGTTCTAGAGGGAAATTCTAGCCTCAAGCCTCACAACCGGGAAATGACAAAAATCGGGCAGGAAACATGGCTATGTGGGTCGCTCCCATTAGGGTGTATAATCACCTATCTAGAGAAATTCCATTTGCTTCTTTAATCTATCGATGTTGTCCCTTTTTCGGGAGGCGGTTGATGATCCCAACCGTCGGTGATATACATTCGATACATTCAAGCGAAATGAGTGGTCGGTCATGTATGGGCCGGGTTGCAAGACGTTCTTGTTGAACCCAGTGTATTCGCCTCTAGAGATACACAGTCGGAAGGTGGTCCCATACCTTGTCATAGTCAGAATCCAATTTCCAATAAGCGCCCGCGGTTTTTGATTGTATACTATATATGTGGAGCGTGAGATGCAAGCGTTCCGCTAGATTGTTAATTATTTGTATTAGACATTATGATAATATCAGAATAAGTTATGATTTCAAAAACGTTTTGGGTTATAGTTATGTAACACCCCGTATTTTTGAAATAAATAAAAATAAAATAAAATATATAAAAATATGCTTATGATGGGTAAATAATGGTGATGCATAAGAAGAATTAATTAATACATGGAAGAGAAGAAAAATTAGTTCGATAACGATGTATGTAACGGAAAAGATAGTAAAATAAGGATAACTAATTCAAGAATCAGGAAATAGGTAAAAAGACATCACCATTGCGTTCCTCTCGGAAAAATACGCAAAATAGAGTCCGAGTTTTCGAAAATCGGAGTCCGTATGACCAAGATATTGCCAAAACAAGATTTCAGCAGACTTTCTGGCAGAGTGACCCAGGTCGACCATAGTGTCGACACTATAGTCGACCTGCCCCCCCCCCCCCCCCAGGTCGACTATAGTGTCGACCCCCCCTCCCTCTGTACAGGTCGACCTGGTCGGCCTGGGGTGTCCCAGAACCCATTTTTGAGGCCCGGGATGAGTTTTGATGGTCCGGATTGGTTTTAGGGTTAATCTGATGGCTGAAATGAGTTCCTACACCTATAAATACACCCTAAGACTTTGCCTCCATCACACACAATTCTATTCTTCTTCTTCTCTGTCTCTGTTCTAAGTAAAAAATAAAAATGGCGTCGCTACTCTGCTGGAATCAAAACTAGAAGCTATTCAACATCAACCTAAGCAATTCAATTCAAATTAGAGATTAAAGCTTCTGCAACAATTCTGCAACAACTAAAGTTCTTTTTTTAATCCAATCAAGGCAAGTGCAGTTATTTTCCGATATAAACGTTATTCTGATTTGTGACATGAATTGTAAATCTGAATATGAGGTTATATCTATTCTGTTCTGTTTGGATCTATCTTATTTTGTATCTTTTCCTCTTTCTATTCTATAGCCAGGCTACCACGAGCCTGAGCCAATCTCATAAGAGATTAACCTACGCTAAAATATTTGGGACAGTAAAATGAATGATGCATAAATGGGGCATGACCAATACGTGACTGATTTGAGGAAAGAACATGGACTGTAGCTAGAACAAAATCTGAGACATATGACTGGACATGTTATATTTATAACATAAATGGGTATTGAACATATGATTTGTGATAAAAAGAATATGGCTTAGGTATAAAGATTTACATGAGAGTAGGGCATCTATTAATGTAAATAAACACCTAAGTAAGGGATCTTTGGGATATATGACATGCATAGTAATAGATGGCTATATTTGGTATATAATCATATTGTGAATCATGACAATTATTTATGCATGTGAACTTAGGCAAGATTTATAATTAGGCAAGATATGTTTGTGAAACTTTAAGAAATGATAAAATCTGTTATATTTGCCTAATTTGCTTGTTTTGTTACATTGCCTAATCCGCTAGTTCTGTTATATTGCTTAACCTGCTAGTTCTGCTCTACTGCCTAGTCTGCTAGATCTGTTCATCTGCTAGATCTGTTCATCTGCCAAATCTGTCATCTGCTAAGTCTGTTGAAAATGCTAAATCTGCTAGTTTGCTTAATCTGATAAATCCGTTAAGTCGCCTAATCTGAAGAATCTGTTATCTGCTATATCTGTTGAGTTGGTATAATTAGTCCGTTATTGACATAATATGAATTAGCTATGAATAATTGACATGTATATTAGGCGTGGGTATAAATGGTAAATCACTAATTAATTGGCCGCAAAGATAAACATGGCTAACTCGAGGTTAGAATGAGTTTGCGGCGTAATTCTACCCGGAACCGCCCGGCATATTCCAGTGGTCGCAAACAATAGGTTCTAATGTGAGAAGTTAGTCATAACGTGCTTGAAACACGAGGTTAGACTTCGTTTGCGACAGAAACCTGCCCGGAACCAACCGGCCTAACCAGTAGCCGCAAACTGTCAGTCTAATGTGAGAGGTTTGGGCATTAATATTTAATTAATGAAAATCTGAGATAATTACGATGTCTAAAACGTGTTGGGTAAGGTTAAACCAATTTGACCAATGAATCTGATAAACCCGTTTCGTGAATCCGTAAGCCTAATACAAAGTTAGATAATCTGTAACCAGTTAATCTGTAAGCCTATTAATCCGAACATCTGATCCGTTAGTCTGAAATCCTGTTAACTTGATTGTCTGATCTGTGAACTAGTTAATCTAAATTTTGTATGTCTGAAACTTGTAAACAAGTTAAGCTGAAATCTGTTAGTCTGGGGACACAAGGTTAGGAGGGGAATTACTTGTGTCATCTGTTGTTTGGGACCCGTATTAGTCAGTAACCCTTTCTGGTATCAAAACTTTGACCCAACAGTAGGTAGGGTCCGGGCACGCTTACTGAACTAATTATAAGCGGTTCATACTAATAATGGCAAGGGGTGTTGATGGTGCGTTCCAACCGGGTCATGTGCGTGCATGGACCCTGGTTTGCCTCTGAGGATGTAAGATGCCGTGACATCTGTAAATAGGTCTGTGCCAATTGGTTGTCACTTTAGGGAGTGATACACCCTACTGTGGGGCCAACACAGGATATTTATGTATTAGGGTGCCGATCGCTTGGGGTAGGGTTTTAGGGTACACTTAGTTCTGTCTGTTTCTGTTGGTACCGTCTGTTTCTGTTGGGTGGTAACACCTGTCTGTTTCTGCGTGGTACCGTCTGTTCGGGTGGTAAAGGCCCATTACTAGTGTACACCTAATTCTACATTCTGTTTCCGTAGGGATTAATCTGTTTCTGCTTCTGTCTGTTTCTAATCGGGTAGTAAAGGCCCATTATTAGCAATCTGTTTCTGTTAAATTATTCTGTACCCGTTTCTGTTTCAGTTTAAACATTAGGGTGACACCTAATTCTGTTATACTAGTATTAGTGCAGAGAAGTGTAAAGCAATAGTTTATATCATTCTGTTCTTCTGTTATATCTGCTACACCTGTTACAGTTATCTCTCATCCAGTTTTTTGTTCATGTCATGTTATTATTATCTGTTCATAACTGAAAATCACTGGACATGCCAGACTTTTTGTCTGACCCTTGTTGTTTCGCCTCCTTTCTTCCATTTCCCCCCAGGTTATCCAAGGAGGGAATACTTTAGCCTGATCCGGATTTCTTCTGCTTGAAGTGCTTAAAGTATGGCTTGGCTCTGTATAGCTTCCATTCTATGGGGATTATGATTTTGAACTACGCATTCTGAAGGCTTTTGTACAAGACTGATATTTTGTACTTGAATTCTGATATTGTGATTTGAAAAGATGTAACCATACTGATTTCTGTTCTCCGCTGTAATAAAGTTATAAATTTTTCAAGTACTATTTTATCTGTCTTGTAAGTTTCTGTTCTATTTACTAAAATGCTCCACCAAAGTTAAGGCATTCCCTTTGTGAGTGACCTTAACAGAGGTGGGGTGTTACACTTGGTATCAGAGCTGAAGGTTACCAGATTTGATAAAAAGTTTTTGAAAACTATGTTTTAAAAAGGAAATATTTTCAAAAGTAAAGCTTATTTTGAAAAAAAAACATAATCCCCAAAAGCCATATATCTTTCTTTCGATTCTTTGTTTCGAATTCCTTCCTCTTTCCCTTTTTGAATCTCTTCCTCCGCGTATAGATGCTTTTTCTAAGATATGTAAGGACTTCCGTGCGATGGGCGGAAAACCGCTTTATGGGACTGAGACATTGTCGAGGCTAGAAGTTGGCTGAACGAAGTGGAGGACTTGTTGGTACCTTTGAGATAGACGATGGGAGGAAGGTTCAACCAGCTGCTTGGTTAATGAAGGATGAAGCTTCATTTTGGTGGAAGGTCATGAATGGAGAACGTACATGGGAGACATGGATAGGACACACGATAAGAAAGTGGATCCAAAGAAGGGCACTTGCTTCAACTGTGGTGAGATGGGACACTTCACTAGGGACTGCCCGAAGAGACGAGGTCAAGGAGGGCAGGCGAACATTCTAGAGGCTAGTGGCAAGGATAGAAATAGGAAAATTTCTATAGTAGGTTTAATTTCTTTATCTGATTATGGAGTTAAGACTTTTTCTGATTCTGGTATTTTGATTTTGTAATCGATACTCTGCACTTTAATACTAGTATTATTTCTGAATTCCGCTGTAGACTCAGACCCATAAGGGTTATGGCTCATCTGTTTGAGATTGGGGTTTGAGGGATATCTGTGTTAGGCGTCAAGTACGACGCATACATTCTGAGTTTTCGTGGGGTATGATTTTATCATGCTTAGCTTCCTAAGAATTATTAGGGAACCTGATCTGTACCAGTAGTCTGTAAATATCTGAATACTTCTGATAAGATTTCCAGTTTTGACGTTGTCTAAAGAAGGTAATCCTCTGGGTGTCAATTTAATGTTGGTTTCGGTCTTTAGGGCCGATACTTAGGACCCATGTCTAATGGGAACCAAGTTTTTGTTCTATCTGTACTCGCTTCCATCATTTGACTGTATCCTATCGATCGAATCTTCGAACTTTAGGTAGAAACTAATGGGTGTAAACATGTGTTTGAGACATGTTATGTTTGATGGTTGCAAGTGGATGCAAGTGGTTGCCCGTGGATGCATATACACACACTAGGCACTAGATCGGCTCGAAAACACTCTCATACTTCATATGGATGTGTGAGCATTTTTAAATTTTGTGGATGCAAAATTATTGACTTAGCACATGGATGTTGCATATGACTGAATGGTCGTGCACTCATATAGAAATGATATGTATCGAGTAGGAAAATTGCATACATGTTGGACTCATGGCACTGGCATAATTCGCATTAAGGAGGTCAACTGAATCAGTGGACCGCCTGATCTTTGCATTAGACAAGGAACATATACACACACTTCTTGGATATGTTCATACAGCATTAGAAATCTCTTAAGGACAATGAATGCCTGTGATTGATGATTGAGTAGATGGATGATGGATGGTAGGACACATTCTTCTTAACTTGAAGATTTCGGGGATGAAATCCTTTAAGAAGGAGAGAATGTAACACCCCGTATTTTTGAAATAATTAAAAATAAAATAAAATATATAAAAATATGCTTATGATGGGTAAATAATGGTGATGCAGAAGAAGAATTAATTAATACATGGAAGAGAAGAAAAATTTGTTCGATAACGATGTATGTAACGGAAAAGATAGTAAAATAAGGATAACAAATTCAAGAATCAGGAATTAGGTAAAATGGACATCACCATTGCGTTCCTCTCGGAAAAATACGCAAAATAGAGTCCGAGTTTTCGAAAATCTGAGTCCGTATGACCAAGATATGTCCAAAACAAGATTTCAGCAGACTTTTTGGCAGACTGACCCAGGTCGACCATAGTGTCGACACTATAGTCGACCTGCCCCCCCCCCCCCCCAGGCCGACTATAGTGTCGACCCCCCCCCCCCCTCTATACAGGTCGACCTAGTCGGCCTAGGGTGGCCCAGAACCCAATTTTGAGGCCCGGGATGAGTTTTGATGGTCCGAATTGGTTTTAGGGTTAATCTGATGGCTGAAATGAGTTCCTACACCTATAAATACACCCTAAGACCTAGCCTCCTCTACACACAATTCTATTCTTCTTCTTCTCTGCCTCTGTTCTAAATAAAAAATAAAAATGGCGTCGCTACTCTGCTGGAATCAAAACTAGAAGCTAATCAACATCAACCTAAGCAATTCAATTCAAATTAGAGATTAAAGCTTCTGCAACAATTCTGCAACAACTAAAGTTCTTTCTTTAATCCAATCAAGGCAAGTGCAGTTATTTTCCGATATAAACGTTAATTCTGATTTGTGACATGAATTGTAAATCTGAATCTGAGGTTATATCTGTTCTGTTTGGATCTATCTTATTTTGTATCTTTTCCTCTTTTTGTTCTATAGCCAGGCTACCACGAGCCTGAGCCAATCTCATAAGAGATTAACCTACGCTAAAATATTTGGGACAGTAAAATGAATGATGCATAAATGGGGCATGACCAATAGGTGAATGATTTGAGGAAAGAACATGGACTGTAGCTAGAACAAAATCTGAGACATATGACTGGACATGTTATATTTATAACATAAATGGGTATTGAACATATGATTTGTGATAAAAAGAATATGGCTTAGGTATAAAGATTTACATGAGAGTAGGGCATCTATTAATGTAAATAAACATCTAAGTAAGGGATATTTGGGATATATGACATGCATAGTAATAGATGGCTATATTTGGTATATAATCATATTGTGAATCATGACAATTATTTATGCATGTGAACTTAGGCAAGATTTATAATTAGGCAATATATATTTGTAAAACTTTAAGAAATGATTAAATATGTTATATTTGCCTAATTGGCTAGTTTTGTTACATTGCCTAATCCGCTAGTTCTGTTATATTGCTTAATCTGCTAGTTCTGCTCTACTGCCTAGTCTGCTAGATCTGTTCATCTTCTGAATCTGTTATCTGCTAAGTCTGTTGAAAATGCTAAATATGCTAGTTTGCTTAATCTGATAAATCCGTTAAGTCGCCTAATCTGAAGAATCTGTTATCTGCTATATCTGTTGAGTTGGTATAATTAGTCCGCTATTGACATAATCTGAATTAGCTATGAATAATTGACATGTGTATTAGGCGTGGGTATAAATGGTAAATCATTAATTAATTGGCCGCAAAGATAAACATGGCTAACTCGAGGTTAGAATGAGTTTGCGGCGTAATTCTGCCCGGAACCACCCCGCATATTCCAATGGTCGCAAACAATAGGTTCTAATGTGAGAAGTTAGTCATAACGTGCTTGAAACCCGAGGTTAGACTCAGTTTGCGACAGAAACCTGCCCGGAACCAACCGGCCTAACCAGTAGCCACAAACTGTCAGTCTAATGTGAGAGGTTTGGGCATTAATATTTAATTAATGAAAATCTGAGATAATTACGATGTCTAAAACGTGTTGGGTAAGGTTAAACCAATTTGACCAATGAATCTGATTAACCTGTTTCGTGAATCCGTAAGCCCAATACAAAGTTAGATAATCTGTAACCAGTTAATCTGTTAGCCTGTTAATTCGAACATTTGATCCGTTAGTCTGAAAACCTATTAACTTGATTGTCTGATCTGTGAACTAGTTAATCTAAATTTTGTATGTCTGAAACTTGTAAACAAGTTAAGCTGAAATCTGTTAGTCTGGGGACACAAGGTTAGGAGGGGAATTACTTGTGTCATCTGTTGTTTGGGACCCGTATTAGTCAGTAACCCTTTCTGGTATCAAAACTTTGACCCAACAGTAGGTAGGGTCCGGGCATGCTTACTGAACTAATTATAAGCGGTTCATTCTGATAATGGCGAGGGGTGTTGATGGTGCGTTCCAACCGGGTCATGTGCGTGCATGGACCCCGGTCTGCCTCTGAGGATGTAAGACGCCGTGACATCTGTAAATATTTCTATGCCAATTGGTTGTCACTTTAGGGAGTGATACACCCTACTGTGGGGCCGACACAGGATATTTATGTATTAGGGAGCCGATCGGTTGGGGTAGGGTTTTAGGGTACACTTAGTTCTGTCTGTTTCTGTTGGTACCGTCTGTTTCTGTTGGGTGGTAACACCTGTCTGTTTCTGCGTGGTACCGTCTGTTCGGGTGGTAAAGGCCCATTACTAGTGTACACCTAATTCTACATTCTGTTTCCGTAGGGATTAATCTGTTTCTGTTTCTATCTAATTTTGATCGGGTAGTAAAGGCCCATTATTAGCAATCTGTTTCTGTTAAATTATTCTGTACCCGTTTCTGTTTCAGTTTAGACATTAGGGTGACACCTAATTCTGTTATACTAGTATTAGTGTAGAGAAGTGTAAAGCAATAGTTTATATCATTCTGTTCTTCTGTTATATCTGCTACACCTGTTACAGTTATCTCTCATCCAGTTTTTTGTTCATGTCATGTTATTATTATCTGTTCATAACTGAAAATCACTGGACATGCCAGACTTTTTGTCTGACCCTTGTTGTTTCGCCTCCTTTCTTCCATTTCCCCCCAGGTTATCCAAGGAGGGAATACTTTAGCCTGATCCGGATTTCTTCTGCTTGAAGTGCTTAAAGTATGGCTTGGCTCTGTATAGCTTCCATTCTATGGGGATTATGATTTTGAACTACGCATTCTGAAGGCTTTTGTACAAGACTGATATTTTGTACTTGAATTCTGATATTGTGATTTGAAAAGATGTAACCATACTGATTTCTGTTCTCCGCTGTAATAAAGTTATAAATTTTTCAAGTACTATTTTATCTGTCTTGTAAGTTTCTTTTCTGGTTACTAAAATGCTCCACCAAAGTTAAGGCATTCCCTTTGTGAGTGACCTTAACAGAGGTGGGGTGTTACAAGTTAGGTAAAAACCGTCCGTGTTTATGTGTGGGCTGGTCTTACTAGTATCCTTTGATTTCATAAAAGGGTTTTCCCAAAGTTAAACAAGTTGTGTGTTTAGTGAATTTATCACTGAAAGTATTCCAGACTGACCGGTGAATTTTTCTTTGCTTTAAATGTGCTCGGGTCAGACCGAGTGTATTTTCAGGTTAGGTTCGCTTAGAGTTCAAGAGCTGGAAGCAGGAGGCTTCACCAGTAGTTATATAAAGTTATATTTCCGCTGTGACAGATATATGTTGTACTCTGATGATCGTATGTATATACAGTTCTTTTGTATAAAGAGATTTGATATTATATTTTATTCGTTCCGCTGTGAGGTTCTGATGTGTTCTTCTTCTTTCTTCTATTCTAAAATTTCTTTCTTTTCTCACCCTCTAAATTCTTCCTAATAACAATCTGGGCTTCGATACTTGGGTTTTTGGCAAGTAATACGGGTTTATGTATTGTTGTCGGAAATTCGAGCGTCGAGTTTTTCCTCGGGTCGTTACAGTGGTATCAGAGCTATTGGTTTAGTGATAACCTTGGCTCTGTGGCGTGACTCGATAGAGATGGGGTTAGTAATAACCTAGATTGAGTTTGATTAGATATATGAGAGAGCATATTTGTAATTTGATATATAATTATTTTGAAAATTTCTTTTGCCCCGTTTATTTTATAATAAAATAAAACTGATGATTATTACAATATGGGAAATTAATTGGATTTGCTAATATTGATTGGGATGATATATTTGGATTATGTTGTTGGTTGCATGAATATGAACCTAAACATGAATCGACTTGGTTGAAAACCAATATGAAATAAATAAGTTGGATAATCATTCCAAATCTAATGAACCTGAATGGATAATTACAAGGAATAAATGAAGGGATTATATGTAATTATAATCTCACGTGGATTGGATTGTGTGTATAATTGGTTGATGTGAATGATATGGATGTTGAACATAACTGACATTGGTTTTAGGGACTAATAAATTGATTTGAGTTGAGAACAGGTGCAGAAGTGCCAATTCAGTTTTAAAATCCATCCAAGGAAAAATTCTGGAGTTAATTGAATCCAGTTTGTATAGAGCTGCATTATAACTAAGAAAGCTCGCATATAATATATCGCTTATCGCATAATAGCGCTCACAAAAAGGTACGCCTACGCAAATATGAAATTTTTGGTTTTATTCGGGTTTTGAGTTTGGATTTTGAATTTTTCCGATCATGAGAGTCGATGTATATTTATTTCTTGAACCTGCGATATTGCAGATGTCCTCCGTATAGGGGAGACTCGGCCAAAAAAATTCCAAAATTTAAGGTGTTAGAAATTTTTTGAAGATTTTTGGAAAATTCTTTTATTTGAAATAAATTGTTTTTAAAACCAATTGGGTCAATTTGAAAATAAATTCGAGTTTTAAAATTTATTATTTTAAAGATAATGGGTTGTAGCGTTCTTTCTAACATAGCAATTTCGAGGACGAAATTATTTTAAGGGGGAAGGAATGTAATCTCCCGTATTTTCTGACCATTTATTTGAAATATTTTATTTATTTAAAATACTGATTTGAGTTTAAATAATGGAATTTAACCATTTTAATTTGAATAATAATTTATTTTGAATATTTTAATAATATTTGATTTTCATATTTGGGAAAATGTCGAATTTAAAGTATAACGTGAACGGGCGATTTAAAATGGTATAATATTGTTTTTATTGAAATTATCGTGACGATTTCGTTTATAAAATGACGTTATAACGTTAAATTTATAATTTAATTATAAAACGAGCTGCAACGGCGCGGTAGTTCGTAAATTGGCGTTTTTAACTTTAAACGGCTGTATAGGGCCCAATATGAGTCGGATTTTCTCGAAACAAGAAACATCCGAATCTGTTGGATAATATTTTTCTAATGAAAGAGAAAATTTGAGGTTTTGTATTGTAGATTTTATTTTATGTCCAAATCAAATTTTGAAATAGTCGCTATGGAATTTCGTTATATATTATAACGTTTATTTATGTTAAATTAAGGGTTTTTAAATATTTATAATATTGATTTGGCTTGGAATTCAACCCAGGGTATTTTATTGTGGTAGTATACGAAATTCTGGTCGTGTATGGCCAATAACAATATTTTAATATTTTAATATTGAGGTATTTTAAAATTGGTTTATTTTATTTGAATTGGGCAGTTATAAAAGGGACTTTATTCAAATGACCACAGTTTTCGACGAAACAAATTTTATTGGGACCGTAACAGTAAATTATTGCTAGGTTTTAAGTTGCGCGTCAATCTGGGTTAATTTGTGAGCATGGCAAAATAAAATACAAATAAAAATGACCATTAGAACGTGAACGAGGGTCATTTGAGCAAACGGACTCGGAATTCGACGAAACAAGTTTCATTAGGACCGTATCGTCATATTATACTATGTCATCCATTCGCATCTCGAACGGGGTTTGTATGTGAGCGCAACATCGAATAAACGATGTTTGAAATTGCGATAGACACGAAATAAATATCGTCGGTCGTTGTCAGACATCACGTCAGGATAAAATAATAATTATTCCACCTATATAAAGACCTGTAAAAACCCGTGACTTCCCCGTAAAGGAAAGTGTCGGATAGTTCGAGAACAAGCCACAACAGAACGCATATAAAAGAACATTTCATTGTATATTACAACAATGCATCAGATTACAAGAATATACAGAGTAAAAATGAATAAATATTACACAGAAATATCAGAGATTCAAATTACATTTAAATACATAGCAGCGGAAAATAATACAATACACAACTAGAAGAGATATACGGATACAAAGCTTTCCGGATATCATTCCAGCTGTAAACCAGGATCCTGTGAATATAAATCTGCAAAACCAAAACTACTAGCTGCCCGTGTCAAAAATAGGGGCACCCAGAGTTTAGGTTAAAACAATAAACTCCAGGTCAGTCATGTGACTGGTGTGAGAACTAAAACAGTTATTAATCTTTATTTTAAATCATTAGGTAAATCAAGGGACCACGCCGTATAACACGGAACGGGTTTCCTCCCAAGAACACCAGTGCATATAAGTAAACAACGCAATGCTTTTCTAAAAATGAAGCTATTATAAGACCCAGGTCCCATCACACAATGCAACGCAGCCGAGGATAGGGTTTTCCCTTATAATAGCCAAACATGCTTAGTACATTTAAAACAAATCATTTGATACTACTATAAGTGTATAGTGTCAAAACAATTTCAAATCATAAGTATCAATCATAGGCGGCATGGGTACCATATATCATGTCGCCATACTAGTTCTACAATTAAAACCGCAAATGTCACGTATTTGGAAATTGGATTTCCATCTATGAACCGAGGCAAAAGATAGTCCTCAACCGATTCGAGACTGTCTAGCCCGAGTCTCAGGATCAGAGCTCGAGTGACCCTTGGATCGTCTGGGCCGGTCCACCGATGTGGATTAAAATGCCTGAACACTACGTTTCCCCGCCCTTTGGGGCGTAAATGAGCCAACTAAATGACTCCATCGGTTCGAGAACGACCGATCAATCCGAGGCGCCTCGCAACAGCAACAACCACATAAGTCAAACTCGTCAGGGCGTGTAAAACCACTGACGCCACTTTTTAGCTAGAAGGAAACGCATGCCCTCCCTGAGGTCCGTCTCCCGTTTTTGGTTCATACCGGGTGTGAAACTCGCGAAGTAAACGTTACACAAAGCTATGCCACAAAGGCCGTGCTTTGATCATCACCACAAGACTTTGCTTTTCAACAGAAGCCTCGATCAATTGCCACTTAGGCATGCCACACAGGCAATTCACTCCATGCGTTTGATATCCATCAATATATAACCCCTGAGCTCGTACGTCTCAGAGAAGGGCGTTAAGCAAGAGAATAAATTCTCCGCCGCCAAACAGATATATATTTAATAGAGATCAATCACACGGACTAAAATCCAATGTCAGACACACAGTCCATTTACAAGTCCGTTCTGGGTCTGAACGAAACCGGAGGCACCTAGTACCCCGCAAATCCATCGATCTCCAAGTACATCTGGACGATCACTAACTGTTTCCATCTTCTTGGGTGTACAGCCCAATCAAGATCATCAGTAATTACCCAAACGACGTGAAGACCTCCGGTCTTCGACCATCGTCTTCATCTTCGACTTATCGTCGTATCAGTTATTCAGAATGGGATAAACCCGGTCTTTCCGAATAACTCGCGTATATTTTAAATAAGTGTTACACAAACACAACATACGCCTCATTCCAATTCATCAGTCACTAACCGTAAATTAATCAAGAGAATAATTTCCCAAATATTAACCCCGAAGGCCGATGTAACAACCCGTAAAATCTGGTCCAGTTTAAAATTTTTATTTTGGCAATTTTAGCGAATTTTGATTATTTAAAATGAATTATTTTAAATAATATCGACGAGAAATTTGTTTTGAATATAATTCGAACGTTTATATTATATACGCCGTCGTTAGGATATAAATAATTATATATAATTATAAACAGAATTGAAAATGGCGCGGTAGTTCGATAATTCGATTTCAAACTTCAATTGAATGTACCGGGTGCAAAACAATCCGGATTTTAGTGAAACCAGAAATCATAGGATCTATTTGATAATATCTTTCTAACGAATCCGAATAATCAAATTTTCATAGCGGGGATCAAAAGATATGTCCAGTTGAAAATTCTGAATAGTCGCTATGGAATTTCGGCCCTTAAAAATAGCCATTTTGCAAATGACCTCGGATTTCGACGAAACCAGTTTTGTTGGGTCCGTGATGTCGAATTATTGCTAGGTTTCAAATTTCGTAATTTTTCGAATCAATATGTGAGCGTGGCGAAGGAAAACGCGTTTGACCAGTTTCAGTTGATTTTAATCGACTGGAAATTGGCCATTTTTCTAACGGCCTCAGAATTCAGCGAAACTAGTCTTGTTAGGACCGTATCGTCAATACGAAGCTAGAAAATATTTTTCGGGAATTTTTAGAGTCCGTATGTGGCCCCGGTAAATTGAAATGCGCGTTCAAATTCAATATATAGAGTTATATGTCGATTTTGACAAAAACTGATCGAAACGATCGAGTCACCTTGCGATACATATCCCATTGTGTTCGGAATGGGAGTAGTTAGCTAGGGACGATAGGCTGTGGGTTTCGTTTTGAGTTCGAAATAAAAAGGTACTTTTTAAATTAAAATAATAAATAATATAATTAAATATATAACTACACCCTCCCTTTTTCTTCCTCCCTCATTTCAGTCAACTCCGAATTAAAATAAAAAGAGAAAAAAAACCGCTCTTCTCTTTCGATCCACCATCGCGCTCCCTCCCTGGCGCCGCCGTCATTCACCGCCCCCACCTCCTCTTCTCCGATCCCCCTCCTTCCCTTCCCCCTCTCGCTTCTCTCTCCTCCGCAGTCAAAGCACCCAAAGGCCCCACGACGCAAAGAAGCCTCCGCCCGCTACTACCCTGGCCCACGCCCACGCCACCGCAGGTCAGACCCCCCACCACCAGCGCCACGATTTCTTCCCCCCTCCTCTCAGTTCTTCGAACACAGTGAGCCCTCTTTCTTTCTTTTCCATTAAAACCTTGTTTTGTTTTATATTTGTGAATCCTTTTAAAGGTAAAACATTAGATTTTATTTAAAAGGAAAAGCTTATATTTTTATGTAGAAAAAGTTGAGATTTTTAAATTGTTAAAAATAAGTTTGTTAACATGAAAAAGAAATGGTTTTAATACGAGTAGCGTTAGTACAAAGAGGTGATCTTTATTATAGGATTAACATGATAAAAATTCGATTTTTAGTTAGGTAAAGAATTCAATTTTTACATATATGTTGATGGTATAAAATATATGACTTTAAGCGGGTAAAAATATGATTTTTACTTAGATAAAGAAGTGATTTTTAGCTAAAAGATGAGATTTTTATTCGCTAAAAGATGAGATTTTTATGATGTTAAAGATTTGGTTTTTGAATTAGAAAAAAATATGATTTTTACAAAGAATACATCGATATAAAAGTGTGATTCTTATAGGGTTGAATTAAATCGTGTGAAACAGATCCCGTTAAAACAGCGGCGAAGATTTCCTACAAAAGAAGAGTCGCGGCGTTTGGTTAGCTAATTGGTGAGAACTTCTCACTCTTCAATTTCTTTTCTAGTTATATATATACTAGGATGCAGACGGTGTTTAGTAGCACCCGACACCCGTCATCCACAGACCATAGATGGCTTGTTTGTTTAATTGTTTGGTTGTGTAGTTGGTTAGATTATTTGGTTAGAATTGGATTGTTTGGTGAAATGGAATTGATATGATTGATGTGTGAATGGCGTGGGCCTTCACTAGACCGGGGATAAGGCTAGGCCTTGTCCCGTTTCTAGTATCGTGCTGTTATGCCGCCGAAATTTTCTAAAATAAGTTAGAAAAATAAAAATATCATTTTATTTAAAGAATGAGCTGAATAGAAATTCATATGTTGGAATAAAATGTTTTGTCGTTAAAAATATAATTTTTAACGTGAATGTGAATAAATAAATATTCATTTACAGACCAGACGGTTTGTTTATGTACACTTATTTGAAGGACATTGATTGGGTCGATAAATTTTACACATCGCCCAACTGCACAAATAAAATATGCGTTTGATTGTTTGAAACCCCACACGGGTGTTGGGATGAAATTTGAAGTTCACTCATCCTAATTGATTAAATATGTCGATCGATTGATTGACAGGCTGTTATAAGCGTTAGATATCTATATTTGATGCTTATACAGTGTAGTGCACTTTGGTTGATGGTTGATTATTTTTCAATGCTATTATATGTGTGTAATGCATGAAAATCCATATAATTAACTTTATATGGTAATTGATTGGGCCTCATTCCAATTTGAAAAATAAAGAATATTATAAAATAAAGGTTCATGTGTTGACAGTACTCATCCATTGAGATTGGTCATGTGTTGAACGAAATATTTTAGTAATAAAATTTACATCTTTATCAATATAAAATAAAGGTTCATGTGTTGACAGTACTCATCCATTGAGATTGGTCATGTGTTGAACGAAATATTTTAGTAATAAAATTTACATCTTTATCAATATAAAATAAAGGTTCATGTGTTGACAGTACTCATCCATTGAGATTGGTCATGTGTTGAACGAAATATTTTAGTAATAATTTACATCTTTATCAATATAAAATAAAGGTTCATGTGTTGACAGTACTCATCCATTGAGATTGGTCATGTGTTGAACGAAATATTTTAGTAATAATTTACATCTTTATCAATATAAAATAAAGGTTAATGTGTTGACAGTACTCATCCATTGAGATTGGTCATGTGTTGAACGAAATATTTTGATAATAACAACTATTTTGAAAAAGAAATATTTGAAATAGAATATTTGAAAATAGAAATTTATGAAGCCGTGTTGATTAGATTGACGCCATTTTGACGTGAACGATATTTATATCGATTTTATTCATTTCGAAATGAAATGAATTGAAAACGATTTCGAAATGAAATGAATTGAAAACGATTTCGAAATGAATTGAATTGAAAACGATTTCGAAATGAATTGAATTGAAAACGAATTCAAATTGAATTGAAAGCGAATTGAAATGAATTCAAATTGAATTGAAATTTGAATTGAATAGAAATGAATTTTAAAACGAATTTATAAAGAAGAATTCAATTTTGATTTGAATTGAAATGGAAGTTGAAATTGCTTTTGAAATGAATTTTAAAACTATTTATAAAATTCGTTTTAAATAGAAATCGACGCAATATATATTATATATATAATATAATGGCCTGAATAGAACGCGCCGCGCCGCGACAGTTCGCGAATTTCGACCATTTATTTCAAACGGACATTACGGGAGATCCGACCGTCGGATTCTCCTGATACCGGAACCATTGGGTTTGTATCGAAAAGAGCTTTCTAACGAATATTAGAAATTTGAAATCTAACGGTTGGATTTGGAATTATGTCCAAATCAAATTCGAAAAAGGTCGCTGTAAGTGCAGTTCGATGGCCGTTGAAGGAAATCGACTGTACGGGCCTTGATAAAATTATTAAAAATAGTAATAATTTGTGTAAAATCATAAGAAATGATTTGTGAAGATTTGGGATGAAAAACTCCATATTTGAAAAGATAAAAATAGATTTTTATCGAAATGAACTAGTTTTGAACTAGGAATATAGTTCTATTTATTTTTAAATAAATAAATTGAATTTGAAAAAGGGTTTTAAAAATAACCAGAATTTCCAATGATTGCATTGGAGTGGATTTGAATCGAAATTGTCTTCGGAATATTTCGATGTTGGAATTCGTGATTATACAGATGTTGTTATGGAAATTTGAAAGATATATATTTATATCGTTATTTCCAATATGACATTTGTTAATCGTAGAATTTGATATTGAATATAAGCCGATATATTTTCTATTCAGAGCCTTATATTGAATATCAAATGTGGTTTGGGTTTGTCGTGAATGGTGTCTTCACTAACACTGTTCTTGAACCCAGTTGAGAAAAGATTAAATCTTTTTATTTAGATTTAATGAAGTGTACCAATTAAATGATATTTAATTGGAATTGAATTGGTATTGATTTTTGGGTTTATCGTGAACAGTGTTTTAAATAACACTTGTTCTTTAATCCGATAATTAATGGAATGATTTTTGGGTTTATCGTGAACAGTGTTTTAAATAACACTTGTTCTTTAACCCGATAATTAATGGAATGATTTTTGGGTTTATCGTGAACAGTGTTTTAAATAACACTTGTTCTTTAACCCGATAATTAATGGAATGTGATTTTGGGTTTATCGTGAACCGTGTTTTAAATGACACTGATTCTTTAACCCAGTCGAAGATTAAAACTAAGTGGAGTTTTAATGAATCTTTAATTAGATTGAAATGATCGAAAATGGAGTATCACCAGTTTTTCTCCAGGCGATAGTTAAATCTTTAATTAGATTTGAACGTGAAATGGTAATTGAATTTACCGATAACACTGTGGTGTTAGATATGAAGTATTACCAGTTTTACTTCATGGGATGAATAGGTTGGGATGGGGAAATTAAAATAAATGATTACTTCGGTAAGGTTCGCTAATCCCGACTAGTTTGAATTGAGATTCAAAAATAGAATAAATTCAAGGAATTTATCTTGGATAAAATTAATGGGAACCTTTCCCTATGAATGTGAAATTTAGAAACTAACTGTCGGTTAGCCAAGCAGAATGGTTTTCTGGATATTGATCTGATGTTGGTTTCGGCCTTCGGGGTTAATATTTGGGAAATTATTCTCTTGATTAATTTACGGTTAGTGACTGATGAATTGGAATGAGGCGTATGTTGTGTTTGTGTAACACTTATTTAAAATATACGCGAGTTATTCGGAAAGACCGGGTTTATCCCATTCTGAATAACTGATACGACGATAAGTCGACGATGAAGACGATGGTCGTAGACCGGAGGTCTTCACGTCGTTTGGGTAATTACTGATGATCTTGATTGGGCTGTACACCCAAGAAGATGGAAACAGTTAGTGATCGTCCAGACGTACTTGGAGATCGATGGATATGCGAGGTACTAGGTGCCTCCGGTTTCGTTCAGACCCAGAACGGACTTGTAAATGGACTGTGTGTCTGACATTGGATTTTAGTCCGTGTGATTGATCTCTATTAAATATATATCTGTTTGGCGGCGGAGAATTTATTCTCTTGCTTAACGCCCTTCTCTGAGACGTACGAGCTCAAGGGTTATATATTGATGGATATCAATCGCATGGAGTGAATTGCCTGTGTGGCATGCCTAAGTGGCAAATGATCAAGGCTTCTGTTGAAAAGCAAAGTCTTGTGGTTGATGATCGAAGCACGGCCTTTGTGGCGTAGCTTTGTGTAACGTTTACTTCGCGAGTTTCACACCCGGTATGAACCAAAAACGGGAGACGGACCTCAGGGAGGGCCTACGTTTCCTCCTAGCTAAAAGTGGCGTCAGTGGTTTTGCACACCCTGACGAGTTTGACTTATGTGGTTGTTGCTGTTGCGAGGCGCCTCGGATTGATCGGTCGTTCTCGAACCGATGGAGTCATTTAGTTGGCTCGCTTACGCCCCAAAGGGCGGCGAAACGTAGTGCTCAGGTTTAATAATCCACATCGGTGGACCGGCCCTGTCGCTCCAAGGCTTGCCTGCGCACTTGCTTGAGACTCGGGCTAGGCAGTCTCGAATCAGTGAGGATCTTGCCCCTAGCCTCGGTTCATACCATAAATGATAACCCAACTTCCAATACGACGTCTTGCGGTTTTGATTGTAAACTTATATATGGCGACATAGTGTTATGGGGCATTCATGCCGCCTATGATTGATACTTATGATTTGAAGTTGTTTTATACACTATGCACTTATTATAGTATCAAACGATTTGTTTTAACCGTATCAAGCATTCTTTGGCTGTTATAAGGGAAAACCCTATCCTCGGCTGCGTTGCATTGTGTGATGGGACCTGGGTCTTATAACAGCTTCATTTTTCTTTATTTAGCATTGCGCTGTTTGTTTTATGCACTGATATTCTTGGGAGGAAACCCGTTCCGTGTTATACGGCGTGGTCCCTTGATTTACCTAATGATTTAAAACAAAGATAAAAAAAACTGTTTTAGTTCTCACACCAGTCACATGACTGACCTGGAGTTTATTGTTTTAACCTAAACTCTAGGTGCCCTTATTTTGACACGGGCAGCTAGTAGTTTTGGTTTTGCAGATTTATATTCACAGGATACTGGTTTACAGCTGGAACGGTATCCGGAAAGCTTTGTATCCGTATATTTTCTTCTAGTTGTGTATTGTATTATTTTCCGCTGCGATGTATTTAAATGTAATTTAAATCTCTGATATTTCTGTGTAATATTTATTCATTAATACTCTGTATATTCTTGTAATCTGATGCATTGTTGTAATATACAATGAAATGTTCTTTTATATGCGTTCTATTTTGTCGTGTTCTCAACGATAGGGCGTTTCGAACGGTCTGGGTCGGTTTAGCGACTGGTTCGGACCGAGCGAAATTCCTTGCCGTCACGGCCGAAACCAACATCAGATCAATATCCAGAAAACCATTCTGCTTGGCTAACCGACAGTTAGTTTCTAAATTTCACATTCATAGGGAAAGGTTCCCATTAATTTTATCCAAGATAAATTCCTTGAATTTATTCTTTATTCTATTTTTGAATCTCAATTCAAACTAGTCGGGATTAGCGAACCTTACCCAAGTAATCATTTATTTTAATTTCCCCATCCCAACCTATTCATCCCATGAAGTAAAACTAGTAATACTTCATATCTAACACCACAGTGTTATCGGTAAATTCAATTACCATTTCACGTTCAAATCTAATTAAAGATTTAACTATCGCCTGGAGCAAAACCGGTGATACTCCATTTTCGATCATTTCAATCTAATTAAAGATTCATTAAAACTCCACTTAGTTTTAATCTTCGACTGGGTTAAAGAATCATTGTCATTTAAAACACGGTTCACGATAAACCAAAAATCACATTCCATTAATTATCGGGTTAAAGAACAAGTGTTATTTAAAACACTGTTCACGATAAACCCAAAAATCATTGCATTAATTATCGGGTTAAAGAACAAGTGTTATTTAAAACACTGTTCACGATAAACCCAAAAATCAATACCAATTCAATTCCAATTAAATATCATTTAATTGGTACACTTCATTAAATCTAAATAAAAAGATTTAATCTTTTCTCAACTGGGTTCAAAAACAGTGTTAGTGAAGACACCATTCACGACAAACCCAAATCACATTTGATATTCAATATAAGGCTCTGAATAGAAAATATATCGGCTTATATTCAATATCAAATTCTACGATTAACAAATGTCGTATTGGAAATAACGATATAAATATATATCTTTCAAATTTCCATAACAACATCTGTATAATCACGAATTCCAACATCGAAATATTCCGAAGACAATTTCGATTCAAATCCACTCCAATGCAATCATTGGATATTCTGGTTATTTTTAAAACCCTTTTTAAATTCAATTTATTTATTTAAAAATAAATAGAATCATAATTCTAGTTCAAAACTAGTTCATTTCGATAAAAATCTATTTTTATCTTTTCAAATATGGAGTTTTTCATCCTAATCCTTTCTAAATCATTTCTTATGATTTTACACAAATTATTACTATTTTTAATAATTTTATCGAGGCCTGTACAGTCGATTTCCATCAACGGTCATCGAACTGCACTTACAACGACCTTTTTCAAATTTGATTTGGAAATAATTCCAAATCCAACCGTTAGATTTCAAATTTCTAATATTCGTTAGAAAGCTCTTTTTGATACGAACCCAACGGTTCCGGTTTTAGGAGAATCCGACGGTCGGATCTCCCGTTTTGTCCGTTTGAAATAAATGGTCGAAATTCACGAACTTCCGCGGCGCGGCGCGTTCTATTCAGGCCATTATATTATATATATATAATATATATAATATATATTTCGTCGATTTCTATTTAAAACGAATTATATAAATAGTTTTAAATTCGTTTCAAAAGCAATTTCAACTTCCTTTTCAATTCAAATCAAAATTGAATTCTTCTTTATAAATTCGTTTTAAAATTCATTTCTATTCAATTCAAATTTCAATTCAATTTGAATTCATTTCAATTCGCTTTCAATTCAATTTGAATTCGTTTTCAATTCAATTCATTTCGAAATCGTTTTCAATTCAATTCATTTCGAAATCGTTTTCAATTCAATTCATTTCGAAATCGTTTTCAATTCAATTCATTTCGAAATCGTTTTCAATTCAATTCATTTCGAAATCGTTTTCAATTCAATTCATTTCGAAATCGTTTTCAATTCAATTCATTTCGAAATCGTTTTCAATTCAATTCATTTCGAAATCGTTTTCAATTCAATTTATTTCGAAATCGTTTTCAATTCAATTTATTTCGAAATCGTTTCAATTCAATTTATTTCGAAATCGTTTTCAATTCAATTTATTTCAAAATCGTTTTCAATTCAATTTATTTTGAAATGAATAAAATCGATATAAATATCGTTCACAGTCAAAATGGCGTCAATCTAATCAACACGGCTTCATAAATTTCTATTTTCAAATATTCTATTTCAAATATTTCTTTTTCAAAATAGTTGTTATTATCAAAATATTTCGTTCCACACATGACCAATCTCAATGGATGAGTACTGTCAACACATGAACCTTTATTTTATATTGATAAAGATGTAAATTTTATTACTAAAATATTTCGTTCAACACATGACCAATCTCAAGGGATGGGTACTGTCAACACATGAACCTTTATTATATATTATTCTTTATTTTCTAAATTGGAATGAGGCCCAATCAATCACCATATAAAGTTAATTATATGGATTTTCATACAACACATGTATATAATAGCATTGAAAAATAATCAACCATCAACCAAAGTGCACTACACTGTATAAGCATAAAATATAGATATCTAACGCTTATAACAGCCTGTCAATCAATCGATCGACATATTTAATCAATCAGGATTAGTGAACTTCATATTTCATCCCAACACCCGTGTGGGGTTTCAAACAATCAAACACAGATTTTATTTGTGCAGTTGGGCGATGTGTAAAATTTATCGACCCAATCAATGTCCTTCAAATAGGTGTACATAAACAAACCGTCTGGTTTGTAAATGAATATTTATTTATTCACATTCACGTTAAAAATTATATTTTTAACGATCAAACTATTTTATTCAACCTATGAATTTTCTATTCGATTCATTTATTAAATAAAATGTTATCTTTATTTCTAACTTATTTTAGAAAATTTCGGCGGCATAACGACACGATACTAGAAACGGGACAAGGCCTAGCCTTATCCCCGGTCTAGTGAAGGCCCACGCCATTCACACATCAATCAAATCAATTTCATTTCACCAAACAATTCAATTTCAAATCAAATCATCTAACTAATCTATGCAACCAAACAAACAAGTCCATGGTCTGTGGACGATTGTGTCAGGTGCTACTAAGCACCGTCTGCATCCTAATATATATATATAAATAGAAATGAAATTGAAAGGTGAGAAATTCTCACATATAGCTATCCAATCATCTTGACTCTTTCTTTGCAGAAGTCTTCGTCGTTTTCGCATTTTCGTCCTCTTCGTTGCCCGTAGCCACTACATATGTAAAAATCGAATTTTTACTACGATGTTCAATATATAAAAATCACATTTTTACTTCGATGTTCAATATATAAAAATCACATTTTTACTTCGATGTTCAATATTTAAAAATCACATTTTAAAAATATAGATTCCGCCTTTTCTATTTAAAGTTCAAATCTTTTCTATTTAATGTTCAAATCTTTTTTCTATTTAAAGTCTTATCTTTTTTTTCTATTTAAAATCTTAAAATTAAAATCAGTTTTAAATCCTTTTAAAAATCAGAATTTTCAGAATTAAAATAAAAATAATATAACAACACTTACTTTTGCTGTCGCCTGAAGAGGGGGGGTGCTTCGGGTTCACGGATCGAGGAAGGGGGGGTCGCGGGTGCTCTGGCGCTGGTGGTGGCGGGGCTTGTGGAGGAGGGCGGCTTCAGGCAACGCGTCGGTTTTTGGCAGTTCGATTGGAAGTAGGGGTTGACGCGACTGATAAATGGAGGAGGAGAAGACGGGGGAGCGGGGTTGCGAGGCCGGTCTGAGCTGAGGGAGGGTAGCGACGGAGGTGAAGGCGTCGATCGGTGGTGGCGGCTTCGAGATCGACGGGGCGAATCGATTTTCTCTTTTTTTTTTGTTTTTTTTTTCTGTGGAAATGACGAATCGGGGGGGGGGGGGGGGTGGGGGGGGGCAGAACGGATAAAGGGGGAGAAGGATTATTTTATATTTTTATTTATTTATTTATTTATTTATAATTTTTTATTCACATAAAGCAACTTTTTCTATCGACCTCGAAACAAGGCCCACCGCCTGTCGTCCATAGTGTTTCACCCCCATTCCGAACAAAATGGGATATGTATCGCAAGCTGATTCGATCGTTATAATCAGTTTCCGTTAAATTCACATTTAAATCATTATATTGGATTTTAAACGTACATTTCAAATTACCGGGGTCACATACTAACTCGAAAAATTCCAGAAAAATATTTTCTAGCTTTGTATTGACGAAACGGTCCTAACAAAACTAATTTCATCGAATTCCGAAACCGTTTGAAAAATGGCCAATTCTCAGTCGATTAAAATCAACTGAAACTGGTCAAACGCGTTTTCCTTTGCCACGCTCACATATTGATTCTAAAAATTATGAAATTTGGAATCTAGCAATAACTTGACATCGCGGATCCAACAAAAGTGGTTTCATCGAAATCCGAGGTCGTTTGCAAAATTTCCATTTTTAAGGGCCTGAATTCCATAGCGACTATTCAGAATTTTCAACTGGACATATCTTTTTATTCCCGCTATGAAATTTTGATTTTTCGGATTCGTTGGAAAGATATTATCAATTAGATCCCATTAATTTTGGTTTCACTAAAATCCGGATTGTCTTGCACCCGGTACATTCAATTGAAGTTTGAAATCGAATTATCGAACTACCGCGCCATTTTCAATTCTATTTATAATTATACATAAATATTTATTTTCTAACGACGACGCGTATAAATATATACGTTCGAATTATATTCAAAATAAATTTCTCGTCGTTATTATTTAAAATTATTCATTTTAAATATTCAAAATTCTCTAAAATTGCCGAAATAAAAATTTTAAACTGGCCCAGATTTTCCGGGTTATTACAAGACCCCAAATCAGAAATCCCCAAACCCAACCAAATTTCGTTGGTCATTTTTGCAAAAAAGTCCAAATTAACAAATTAATTTATATCTTCAAATCGGTTAGGAATTTATGAGGGGATCCTGAAGTAAAAGTGTAGATCGGGTCCCTACCTAGCTACTGGGAAAAATTGGGGACCTATCGACACTTGTGGTGGCCGGAAATCGCGAAGAACGGTGGAAAATGATTTTCGTTTTTCATGATTTTTGAGAAGACTGAGTCGGCGATTGATGGAGTTGTTAAAGTGGAGTGTGGAGGAGGAGTAGAGCTTCGATTTGGCTGTGGTCTCGAGTCCTACGGTGGTCCGTGGTGGCGTGGGGACCGAGATGAACGGAGACGTTCTTTTGGGGCTTATTTTTGGAAGTGGTGTTCGGTTTTGGTTGAAATTCCGGCGTTTGGGTGGATACTGGCGGTGGGTGCCTGAGGGTTGTCGTAGAGGGGTGTGTGGCGGTGACACCGGTGGTGGTCCGGTCATTTGCAGTGGACGGTGGCGGCAGGATTTGGGAGATGAACGGTTTTGGGGGAAATGGGAAATTAAGGCGGTCGGAAGCGCTGGGTGGACCGGGGCTTCTGGCGATGGGAGTTGGCGTTGGCGCGATTCTGATGGGTGGTCGAGGGTGGTCTCAGATGCCATGGCGACGACGAGGTGGAGGTCAGAAGATGTGGAGCAAAGTTGAACGGGAAGATGAAGATCGAGTTTTTGAAGAAGAAGAGCAATCGGGTTTTTGAAACTTTTGGAAGAGAAAGCGCGTGAAAACCTAATGAGTAATCTGACGTGGCTAAACCATTAATTAAGGTAATGATAATTTTGTTTTTAATAATTAATTATTAATTAAGTTAATAGTCGTATAAATTATATAAACTTGTAATGACCATAACTTTTACATACGTAAAAGAAATCTGACGAAACTGGATCCGTTGGGATCGCAGGGACGAGACCTAGACGATGGCACTGACTAGGCACTAATCAGACGCAGTTGAAAATTCAGCTAATTTTGAACGCTCGACTCAAATTAAAAGGAACAAACGCACCCACTGTCAACCGTATAAATCTGGTGAGTTAGTTCTCATACCTTCTGGAATCCTGTGATGTGATAAATTCATATTAAAAATATAATTTGGTTGATTGGTTGTTGTTGGTTGATTATTGTTTGATTGGTTGCTGTCATCTTTATTTAATAATTTTAAATTAGTAGATCATATGAAATTTATTTCATATATCATTATGAAATGTTATAACGAGCTATGGTGCAGGGAAGAACAGGTTGGAGGGATCTGACCGGATTCCTCAAATATTACATATGTTGTTGTATTACCTGATTTATATTTGAACTGATTAAACCCCATATGGTAATGGAACCTGTTTGAACATGATGGTTGAATAAATATTCACCTGTGTTGTGTTTAAAATCAATCGACAGCGTTGATTGAGTAGTTGGCAGTGAATGGCCTAAAATACAGTGTTTAGACGTCGTTCTACCATTCGGGGAACTGACACAAGTTTTAAAACTATAATTATTTTAAAGTCTGAACTGAGGCTTTTTAGTAATTTTATATAAATATTTTAATGAGAAATTTATAAGTAAATATTTTAAATCAAGTTTATAAAAGAAATGATTTAAAATGGGGTATGTAATAAGATTGTATGATTTGTACAAGTACCAAAAGTAGAAACCCAGAGAAATTACCTACATGTTAGTAAAGAAGAATAATTGTATTTCAATACAATTAAATAAGTGTTTTAAATTAATTAATTTATTTAATTAATTTAAAAAGGGAAATGACAAAATAAAAATCAGTTAATAGTTAGCTGATATGGGCGGTTGGCAAAATCAACCGTTTGATTAAAAATTTGCAAATGGGATGAATTTCGTTAAAATAACGAATAGTGAAAATATTAGTTAATCTCCGATTAACTAAAATTTAAGAAATCATCGCGTGGTTTAGTGTAAATAAAGTTAATTAAATATTCAATAAGCTTTTAAATTGATAATGATTCTATTTAATAGCAAAGTTAGCTATTTTTAATATAGTTAATATTGGCGTTAATGGTTATTTTAATTAATAATAATTAAAGAGATGACTTTTAATCGGTATTCAATTAAAAGTAATTAAAGGGCGATAAGTGTTTTAGTTGAAAAGTGGCGTTTATCGAATATTGACTAAATCAAGGAATTAAGTAAGAAGATTTTTGAACGAGGATTTCAAGTGTAAGAAACAATTTTGTAAAACCAGATTTGAAAAAAAAAGTGGTGAAGGAGATTTTATTATCAGTGGTTAAGTTACAAATTGGTATTTATTCTAAGATAAGAATGTTGTCGATCAACGTAACGACCGAGGAATTTCGCTCGATCCGAATCAGTCGCTAAACCGATCAAGACCGTACGAAACGCCTGATTGTTTTGAGAACACGACAAATTAGAATGCAAACAGAAGAACATTTCATTGTTTATTACAATAATTCCATCAGAATACAAGAATATACAGAGTATTAATACATAAAATACATTCGATAAATATCAGAGATTACAATAAATTACATAGCAGCGGAAAATAATACAAAATACAACTGAAGGAGATATACGGATACAAAGCTTTCCGGATATCGTACCTGCTGTAAACCAGGATCCTGTGAATATAAATCTGCAAAACCAAAACTACTAGCTGCCCGTGTCAAAATAAGGGTACCCAGAGTTTAGGTTAAAACAATAAACTCCAAGTCAGTCATGTGACTGGTGTGAGAACTAAAACAGTTATTAATCTTTATTTTAAAGTTTGGTAAATCAAGGGACCACGCCGTATGACACGGAACGGGTTTCCTCCCAAGAATACTAGTGCATAAAACAACAGCGCAATGCTAAATAAAGAACAATGAAGCTGTTATAAGACCTAGGTCCCATCACACAATGCAACGCAAGCCGGAGGATAGGGTTTTACCTTATAACAGCCAAATAATGCTTGATACGTGAAATTTGATCTTTTATTATTACTATAAGTGAAGAAAACAATTTCAATCATAATGTATAAATCATAGACGACATAGCATCCCATGCTACTATGTCGCCATACTAGGCTCTACAAATAAAACCGCAAAGTCACGTATTGGAAATTGGATTTCCATCTGTGAACTGAGACAAAAGATAGTCCTCAACCGATTCGAGACAATCTAGCCCATATCTCAGGTCAGAGCCCGAGTGACCTTTGGATCGTCAGGGCCGGTCCACCGATGTGGATTAAAATTCCTGAACACTACGTTTCCCCGCCCTTTGGGGCGTAAATGAGCCAACGAATGACTCCATCGGACCCGGATCGTCCGATCAACCCGAGGCGCCTCGCAACAGAAACAACCACATAAGTCAAACTCGTCAGGGCGTGTAAAACCACTGACGCCACTTCTAGCTAGAAGGAAACGCATGCCCTCCCAGAGGTCCTCTCCAGTTTCTGGTTCACAACTTGGGTGTGAGGCTCGCGAATCAACGCTACACAAAGCTATGCCACACAGGCCGTGCTTTGATCATCAACCACAAGACTTTGCTTTTCAACAGAAGCCTTGATCCATTGCCACTTAGGCATGCCACACAGGCAATTCATTCCATGCGATGGATATCCATCAATATATAACCCCTGAGCTCGTACGTCTCAGAGAAGAGCGTTAAGCAAGAGAATAAATTCTCCGCCGCCAAACAGATATATATTTAATAGAAATCAATCACATAGACTGAAATCCAATGTCAGACACACAGTCCATTTACAAGTTCGTTTTGGGTCTGAACGAAACCGGAGGCACCTAGTACCCCGCATATCCATCGATCTCCAAGTACGTCTGGACGATCACCAACTGATTCTCTCCTCTTGGGTGTACGGCCCAATCAAGGCCATCAATAATTATCCAAATGACGTGAAGACCTACGGTCTTCAACCACCGTCTTCATCCTTGACACCACGTCGAATCAGTTATTCAGAATGGGATAAACCCGGTCTTTCCGAATAACTCACGTATATAATAAACAAGTGTTACACAAACACAACATACGCCTCATTCCAATTCAGAATATTCTTTTATTCAAATATTCTTACACTTTGGGAAAGGTTCCCATTAATTTTATCAAAGGTAAATTCTTTAAATTTATTCTTTAATCTCCTTTTGAATATCAATTCAAACTAGTCGGGATTAGCGAACCGCACCTAAGTAATCATTTATTTTAATTCCCAATCCCAACCTATTCATCCCATGAAGTAAAACTGGTAATACTTCATATCTAACACCACGGTGTTATCGGTAAATTTAATTACCATTTCACGTTCAAATCTAATTAAAGATTTAACTATCGCCTGGAGCAAAACAGGTGATACTCCATTCTCGACCCTTCCAATCTAATTAAAGATTCATTAAAACCCCACTTAGTTTTAATCTTTACAGAAATCAATATCCTGTCTTTAACTGGGTTAAAGAACCAATGTCATTTAAAACACGGTTCACGATAAACCCAAAATCACATTCCATTAATTATCGGGTTAAAGAACCAGTGTTATTTCAAACACCATTCACGATAAACCCAAAAATCAATCCCAATTCAATTCCAATTAAATATTATTTAATTGGCACACTTCATTAAATCTAAATAAAAAGATTTAATCATTTTCTCAACTGGGTTTAAAAACAGTGTTAATGAAGACACCATTCACGACAAACCCAAATCACATTTGATATTAAATACAAGGCTTTGAATAGAAAATATATCGGCTTATATTCAATGTCAAATTCTACGACCAACAAATATCGTATTGGAAATAACGATATTTATATATCTTTCAAATTTCCATAACAATATCTGTATAATCACGAAATCCAACATCGAAATATTTTATTACTCTAACTAGATAAATATTTTATTTCCTTTCACATCACATCACACAATCAACTACACATCAAAATCAAACAAACAAGCATACAAGCCGTCCATGGTCTGTGGACGACGGGTGTCGGGTGCTACTAAACACCGTCTGCATCCTATTATATATTTTAACTAGAAAATTAAATTAAAAGTGAGAAGTTCTCACCGACAAGCTAAACCAACGCCACGACTCTTCTTATGTAGAAAACCTTCGTCGTTCTCGCCTTTTGTCACTTTCTTTGCCCGTAGCCACTACATATATAAAAATCACATTTTTATATTCTTTCTATGTATATAAAAATCACATTTTTACACCATTACTATATAGATAAAAATTCTATTTTTACATCGATGTTCATATAATAAAGATTATATTTTTATCATGTTATTCCCTATATAAAGATTTCCCCTTTTCAAATATAAAGATTTCGCCTTTTCAAATATAAAGATCAAATTTTTACTATCTATATAAAACCTATATTTTTATTACTCTAACTATATAAAAACTATATTTTTAATACTCTAACTATATAAAAACTATATTTTTAATAATCTAACTATATAAAAACTATATTTTTAATACTCTAACTATATAAAAACTATATTTTTAATACTCTAACTATATAAAAACTTTATTTTTAACACTCTAACTATATAAAAACTATATTTTTATCATCGTCTAAAGTTATATATTTCAGATCTAATTTTTTTTATAATGGTATCTATATTTAAAACTGAAATAAAATCGAAATACATATAAAAACTCACTGTTTATTTCAAAAAGGAGGTGGAGGATGGCATTGGACGATGCTGCGCCGGAGTGGGGTTCCAGTCAGTGGTGGGGATGGCTCGTCGGTTGGCGGAGGGCGCAATGGAGTGCGGCTGTGGGTGGTGGGCTTGGGAGCGCTGGAGGTGGAGGAGGATTAGGGTTGGGCGCGGTTTCTCGCGAGGTCTGAAAGGGGAGGACGCGATGGGAGGAGGAGGAAGAGGGGGGTGTCGAACGGCGGCGGGGGTATGGGGGGGCGTGATCGATTAGGTTTTTTTTCTGATATAACGAACGGTAACCGAGGGGGTGAAGGCAAAGAGGAAGAGAGAGAAAAGGAGTGGAGCGATATATTTTATTTTTAATTTATTTAATTATTTAATTTCAGAAAGCAACTTTTATTTTCGAACTCGAAATCGAACCCACCGCCTGTCGTCCATAGCTAATTACCCCCATTCCGAACACAATGGGATATGTACTGTAAGCTGATTCGATTGTTTCGATCAGTTTTCGTCAAAATCCAAGTATAACTCTATATATTGAATTTGAACGCACATTTCATTTTACCGGGGTCACACACAGTCTCCAAAAATTCCCGAAAAATTATTTCTAGCTTCGTATTGACGATACGGTCCTAACAAACCTAGTTTCATCGAATTCTGAGACCGTTTGAAAAATGGCCATTTTCTAGTCGATTAAAATCAACTAAAACTGGTCAAACACGTTTTCCTTTACCACACTCACATATTGAATCAGAAAATTACGAATTTTGAAACCTAGCAATAATTTGACATCGCGGATCCAAAAAAAGTGGTTTCATCGAAATCTGAGGTCGTTTGCAAAATTTCCATTTTTAAGGGCCAGAATTCCATAGCGACTATTCTGAATTTTCAACTGGACATATCTTTTGATTCCCGCTATGAAATTCCAATCTTTCGGATTCGTTGGAAAGATATTCACAAATAGATTCTAATATTTTTGGTTTCACTAAAATCCGGTTTATTTTGAATCATGTACATTCATTTGAACTTTGAAATCGAATTATCGAACTACCGCGCCATTTTCAATTCCTTTTATATATATAAATAAATATTTATATTCTAATGGCGATTCGAATAAATATATACGTTCGAATTCTATTCAAAATAAATTTCTCGTCGTTTGTATTTAAAATAATGCATTTTAAATAATCAAAATTCAATAAAATTGCCAAAATAAATTTTTTAAATTGGCCCAGATTTCCGGGTTATTACCATCTCCCCCACTTAAAACTTTTCGTCCCCGAAAAGGAACGAAGCCTAAAGTTGTTTAACTAATCAACTCAACTTTCACTAATTTTCACTACGGCTTAAGTTCTTCAACTATTCAGTTTCTAAGAACTTTTCAAATTTCCAAAAATTTGGCTAACACCCTAAATTTTCGAAAAATTTCGCTATAACCTCCCTTGCACCGGGGACTTCGGGATATTTCATATAGCCTCCCATGGCCTACTTAAATCTAAAAGAAAAAGAAAAAGAAAAAGCCAAGCGGCTAGCCAATCGTCTCATAAAATCATCATCACCCAAACAAAACAGTAAATTGTGGTAAACATGTACCTATTTGTCGGGCAAACAATTTTATTCTTCTGCTCTAGCCTCCTTGCTATGACCTGTTCAATGAAAGTACATGTATATGATGCAAATGCGACTAATTTTAAATACAATTCACTATTTGATTCAATTTGGTTATAGGTTCAACATTTATTTAATCAAACTAAAATCAAACAACACAATCAGCAATCAATTAGTTAATTATCATTTCAAACACATAATTTTGGTATATAGTCAATAATCACATTTTTGATACCAAATCACAACAATAGACCCTATCTAATTTTGGTTCTCACACCAGTCAATGGAAATATATAGATATCTCACCTTCGACACTCGAATATAAATGCTGATGACGCCGCGACATGATCAAAATCATCTCCGGGCAACTAGAGTGATTCTATATCTATCCAGTATATTAAAACTTCGAATACACGCGGATCAGACGTATATGCAAAATCTATATATACTGGATTGTCCACATCAATATAAATAAATATTCAAATACGTATAAAAGGATTTAAATTTCAAAACAAAATTTGTTTTCATTTTCAAAAATATACTCTTCACACTCGTTCTAGGATATTACTGATCCCTTCTCTAACGAGTCATTCCCATTGGATACTACTAATCCAATATCTGATGAATTCTTTGGTATGGTTCTAATATGTCTTGTTCTCTGAGCTTTATAAACCAAATCTCTGATACCAACTGTAACGACCGAGGAATTTCGCTCGATCCGAATCAGTCGCTAAACCGATCAAGACAGTACGAAACGCCAGATTGTTTTGAGAACACGACAAATTAGAACGCAGACAGAAGAACATTTCATTGTTTATTACAACAATTCCATCAGAATACAAGAATATACAGAGTATTAATACATAAAATAAATTCGAAAAATATCAGAGATTACAATAAATTACATAGCAGCGGAAAATAATACAAAATACAACTGAAGGAAATATACGGATACAAAGCTTTCCGGATATCGTTCCATCTGTAAACCTGGATCCTGTGAATATAAATCTGCAAAACCAAAACTACTAGCTGGCCGTGTCAAAATAAGGGCACCCAAAGTTTAGGTTAAAACAATAAACTCCAAGTCAGTCATGTGACTGATGTGAGAACTAAAACAGTTATTAATCTTTATTTTAAAGTTAGGTAAATCAAAGGACCACGCCGTATGACACGGAACGGGTTTCCTCCCAAGAATACCAGTGCATAAAACAACAGCGCAATGCTAAATAAAGAACAATGAAGCTGTTATAAGACCCAGGTCCCATCACACAATGCAACGCAAGCCGGAGGATAGAGTTTCACATTATAACAAACAAATAATGCTTAATACGTGAAATTTGATCTTTTATTATTACTATAAGTGAAGAAAACAATTTCAATCATAATGAATAAATCATAGACGGCATAGCATCCCATGCTACTATGTCGCCATTCTAGGCTCTACAAATAAAACCGCAAAGTCACGTATTGGAAGTTGGATTTCCATCTGTGAACCGAGACAAAAGATAGTCCTCAACCGATTCGAGACAATCTAGCCCATATCTCAGGTCAGAGCTCGAGTGACCTTTGGATCATCTGGGCCGGTCCACCGATGTGGATTAAAATGCCTGAACACTACGTTTCCCCGCCCTTTGGGGCGTAATGAGCCAACGAATGACTCCATTGGACCCGGATCGTCCGATCAAACCGAGGCACCTCGCAACAGCAACAACCACATAAGTCAAACTCGTCAGGGCGTGTAAAACCACTGACACCACTTCTAGCTAGAAGGAAACGCATGCCCTCCCTGAGGTCCTCTCCCATTTCTGGTTCACAACCGGGGTGTGATGCTCGCGAATCAACGCTACACAAAGCTATGCCACACAGGCCGTGCTTTGATCATCAACCACAAGACTTTGCTTTTCAACAGAAGCCTTGATCCATTGCCACTTAGGCATGCCACACAGGCAATTCATTCCACGCGATGGATATCCATCAATATATAACCTCTGAGCTCGTACGTCTCAGAGAAGGGCGTTAAGCAAGAGAATAAATTCTCCACCGCCAAACAGATATATATTTAATAGTAATCAATCACACAGACTGAAATCCAATGTCAGACACACAGTCCATTTACAAGTTCGTTCTGGGTCTAAACGAAACCAGAGGCACCTAGTACCCCGCATATCCATGGATCTCCACGTACATCTGGACGATCACCAACTGATTTTCTCCTCTTGGGTGTACGGCCCAATCAAGATCATCAATAATTATCCAAACGACGTGAAGACCTCTGGTCTTCAACCACCGTCTTCATTCTTGACACCACGTCGAATCAGTTATTCAGAATGGGATAAACCCGGTCTTTCCAAATAACTCGCGTATATAATAAACAAGTGTTACACAAACACAACATACGCCTCATTCCAATTCAGAATATTCTTTTATTCAAATATTCTTACACTTTGGGAAAGGTTCCCATTAATTTTATCAAAGGTAAATTCTTTAAATTTATTCTTTAATCTCCTTTTGAATATCAATTCAAACTAGTCGGGATTAGCGAACCGCACCTAAGTAATCATTTATTTTAATTCTCAATCCCAACCTATTCATCCCATGAAGTAAAACTGGTAATACTTCATATCTAACACCACGGTGTTATCGGTAAATTTAATTTCCATTTCACGTTCAAATCTAATTAAAGATTTAACTATCGCCTGGAGCAAAACAGGTGATACTCCATTCTCGACCCTTCCAATCTAATTAAAGATTCATTAAAACCCCACTTAGTTTTAATCTTTACAGAAATCAATATCCTGTCTTTAACTGGGTTAAAGAACCAATGTCATTTAAAACACGGTTCACGATAAACCCAAAATCACATTCCATTAATTATCGGGTTAAAGAACCAGTGTTATTTCAAACACCATTCACGATAAACCCAAAAATCAATCCCAATTCAATTCCAATTAAATATTATTTAATTGGCACACTTCATTAAATCTAAATAAAAAGATTTAATCATTTTCTCAACTGGGTTTAAAAACAGTGTTAATGATGACACCATTCACGACAAACCCAAATCACATTTGATACTAAATACAAGGCTTTGAATAGAAAATATATCGGCTTATATTCAATGTCAAATTCTACGACCAACAAATATCGTATTGGAAATAACGATATTTATATATCTTTAAAATTTCCATAACAATATCTGTATAATCACGAAATCCAACATCGAAATATTCCAAAAACAATTTCGATTCAAATCCATTCCAATGCAATTATTGGAAATTTTGGTTATTTTCAAAACCATTTCAAATCCAATTTATTTATTTTAAAAATAAATAAATTATTATTCTATTTCGAAACTAGTTCATTTCGATAAAAATCTATCTTTATCTTTTCAAATATGGAGTTTTTGATCCCAATTCTTTCCAATTCACATATTATGATTTTACACAAATTATTGATATTTTTAATAATTTTTTGAAGGCCCGTACAGTCAATTTCCATCAACGGCCATCGAACTGCACTTACAGCGACCTTTTCCAAATTTGATTTGGACATAATTCCAAATCACACCGTTAGATTTCTAATTTCTAATATTCGTTAGAAAGCTCTTTTCGATACAAACCAACAGTTCCGGTTTTAGGAGAATCCGACGGTCGGATCTCCCGCAATATCCATTCGAAGTCAATGGTCGAAATTCGCGAACTACCGCAGCGCGGCGCGTTCTATTCAGGCCATTATATATATATAATATATATATTATATATATATCGTCGATTTCCTTTCAAAACAGATTTTAAAAACCGTTTTAAATTCGTTTTCGAAACGATTTCTACTTCATTTCAAATTCAAATCAAAATTGAATTTTTCAATATAATCCATTTTAATTTCATTTCAAATCGATTTCAATTCATATTCAATTTAATTCGAATTTCAATTCGAATTTCAATTCATTTCAATTTAATTCGAATTTCAATTCATTTCAATTTTATTCGAATTTCAATTCATTTCAATTTAACTCGAATACATTTTCTATTCAATTCAATTTTAATTAGATTATTGAAATCACTTTTCAATATTCATTTAAAAATGAATAAAATCGGTATAAATATCGTTCACGTCAAAATGGCGTCAATCTAATCAACACGGCTTCATATATTTCTATTTTCAAATACTTCTATTTCAAATATTTCTTTTCAAATATTTCTATTCAGATATTCTATTTCAAAACCAGAATGAGGCCCAATCAATTACCATATAATGATAATTATATGGATTTTCTACAACACATGTATAAACTAACAACGATAAATAATCAACCATCATCCAGAGTGCACCACACAACTGCATAAGCATTAAATATAAATAATTAACGCTTACACAGTCTGTCGACCAATCGATCGACATACAGCTAAATAATTGGGATTAGTGTACGCCAAATATCATCCCAATACCCGTGTGGGGTTTCAAACAATCAAACACAGATTTTATTTGTGTAGTTGGGCGATGTGTAAAATTTATCGTCCCAATCAATATCAATCAAATCAGTGTATATAAACAAATCTCTGATTTGTTTATAAATATTTATTTTATATACACGTTAAAAATTTCTATTTTTAACTATAAAATATTTTGAACTATATAAATATTTTATTACCTTTCACAACACATCACACAATCAACTACACATCAAAATCAAACAAACAAGCATACAAGCCGTCCATGGTCTATGGACGACGGGTGTCGGGTGCTACTAAACACCGTCTGCATCCTATTATATATTTTAACTAGAAAATTAAATTAAAAGTGAGAAATTCTCACCGACTAGCTAAACCAACGCCACGACTCTTCTTATGTAGAAAACCTTCGTCGTTCTCGCCTTTTGTCACTTTCGTTGCCCGTAGCCACTACATATATAAAAATCACATTTTTATATTCTTGCTATGTATATAAAAATCACATTTTTACACCGCTACTATATAGATAAAAATTCTATTTTTACATCGATGTTCATATAATAAAGATTATATTTTTATCATGTTATTCCCTATATAAAAATTTCCCCTTTTCAAATATAAAGATTTCGCCTTTTCAAATATAAAGATCAAATTTTTACTATCTATATAAAAACTACATTTTTAATACTCTAACTATATAAAAACTATATTTTTAATACTCTAACTATATAAAAACTATATTTTTAAGACTCTAACTATATAAAAACTTTATTTTTAATACTCTAACTATATAAAAACTATATTTTTATCATCGTCTAAAGTTATATATTTCAGATCTGATTTTTTTATAATGGTATCTATATTTAAAACTAAAATAAAATCGAAATACATATAAAAACTCACTGTTTATTTCAAAAAGGAGGTGGAGGATGGCATTGGACGATGCTGCGCCGGAGTGGGGTTCCAGTCAGTGGTGGGGATGGCTCGTCGGTTGGCGGAGGGCGTGGGGAGGGCGCAATGGAGTGCGGATGTGGGTGGTGGGCTTTGGAGCGCTAGAGGCGGCGGAGGATTAGGGTTGGGCGCGGTTTCTCGCGAGGTCTGAAGGGGGAGGAGGCGATGGGAGGAGGAAGAAGGGGGTGTCAAACGGCGGCGGAGGTATGGGGGGGCGCGATCGATTAAGTTTTTTTTTGATATAATAAACGGTAAACGGGGGGGGGGGGGTGAAGGCAAAGAGGAAGAGAGAGAAAAGGAGTGGAGAGATAGTTTTTAATTTATTTAATTATTTAATTTCAAAAAGCAACTTTTATTTTCGAACTCGAAATCGAACCTACCGCCTGTCGTCCATAGCTAATTACCCCTATTCCGAACAAAATGGGATATGTACTGTAAGCTGATTCGATCATTTCGATCAGTTTTCGTCAAAATCCAAATATAACTCTATATATTGAATTTGAACGCACATTTCATTTTACCGGGGTCACACACAGTCTCCAAAAATTCCCGAAAAATTATTTCCAGCTTCGTATTGACGATACGGTCTGAACAAAACTAGTTTCATCGAATTCTGAGACAGTTTGAAAAATGGCCATTTTCCAGTCGATTAAAATCAACTGAAACTGGTCAAACGCGTTTTCCTTTGCCACGCTCACATATTGAATCAGAAAATTACGAATTTTGAAACCTAGCAATAATTTGACATTGTGGATCCAACAAAAGTGGTTTCGTCGAAATCCGAGGTTGTTTGCAAAATTTCCATTTTTAAGGGCCAAAATTCCATAGCGACTATTCTGAATTTTCAACTGGACATATCTTTTGATTCCCGCTATGAAATTCCAATCTTTCAGATTCATTGGAAATATATTCACAAATAGATTCTAATATTCTTGGTTTCACTAAAATCCGGTTTATTTTGAATCCTGTACATTCATTTGAACTTTGAAATCGAATTATCGAACTACCCGCCATTTTCAATTCCTTTTATATATATAAATAAATATTTATATTCTAACGGCGATTCGAATAAATATATACGTTCGAATTCTATTCAAAATAAATTTCTCGTCGTTTATATTTAAAATAATGCATTTTAAATAATCAAAATTCACTAAAATTGCCAAAATAAAAATTTTAAATTGGCCCAAATTTCCGGGTTATTACAATCTCCCCCACTTAAAACTTTTCGTCCCCGAAAAGGAACGAAGCCGAAAGTTGTTTAACTAATCAACTCAACTTTCACTAATTTTCACTACGGCTTAAGTTCTTCAACTTTTCAGTTTCTCAGAACTTTTCAAATTTTTCAAAAATTTGGTTAACACCCTAAATTTTCGAAAAATTTCGCCATAACCTCCCTTGCACCGGGGACTTCGGGATATTTCATATAGCCTCCCATGGCCTTCTTCAATCCAAAAGAAAAAGAAAAAGCCAAGCGGCTAGCCAATCGGCTCATAAAATCATCATCACCCAAACAAAACAGTAAATTGTGGTAAGCATGTACCTATTTGTTGGGCAAACAATTTTATTCTTCTGCTCTAGCCTCCTTGCTATGACCTGTTCAATGAAAGTACATGTATATGCATGCAAATGCGACTAATTTTAAATACAATTCACTATTTGATTCAATTTGGTTATAGGTTCAAAATTTATTTAATCAAACTAAAATCAAACAACACAATCAGCAATCAATTAGTTAATTATCATTTCAAACACATAATTTTGATATATAGTCAAAAATCACATTTTTGATGCCAAATCACAACAATAGACCCTATCTAATTTTGGTTCTCACACCAGTCAATGGAAATATATAGATATCTCACCTTCGACACTCGAATATAAATGCTGATGACGCCGCGGCATGATCAGAATCATCTCTGGGCGACTAGAGTGATTCTATATCTATCCAGTATATTAAAACTTCGAATACACGCATATCAGACGTATATGCAAAATCTATATATACTGGATTGTCCACATCAATATAAATAAATATTCAAATACGTATAAAAGGATTTAAATTTCAAAACAAAATTTGTTTTCATTTTCAAAAATATACTCTTCACACTCGTTCTAGGATACTACTGATCCCTTCTCTAACGAGTCATTCCCATTGGATATTACTAATCCAATATCTGATGAATTCTTTCGTATAGTTCTAATATGTCTTGTTCTCTGAGCTTTATAAACCAAAGCTCTGATACCAACTGTAACGACCGAGGAATTTCGCTCGATCCGAATCAGTCGCTAAACCGATCAAGACCGTACGAAACGCCTGATTGTTTTGAGAACACGATAAATTAGAACGCAGACAGAAGAACATTTCATTGTTTATTACAACAATTCCATCAGAATACAAGAATATACAGAGTATTAATACATAAAATACATTCGAAAAATATCAGAGATTACAATAAATTACATAGCAGCGGAAAATAATACAAAATACAACTGAAGGAGATATACGGATACAAAGCTTTCTGGATATCGTTCCAGCTGTAAACCAGGATCCTGTGAATATAAATCTGCAAAACCAAAACTACTAGCTGCCCGTGTCAAAATAAGGGCACCCAGAGTTTAGGTTAAAACAATAAACTCCAAGTCAGTCATGTGACTGGTGTGAGAACTAAAACAGTTATTAATCTTTATTTTAAAGTTAGGTAAATTAAGGGACCACGCCGTATGACACGGAACGGGTTCCCTTCCATGAATACCAGTGCATAAAACAACAGCGCAATGCTAAATAAAGAACAATGAAGCTGTTATAAGACCCAGGCCCCATCACACAATGCAACGCAAGCCGGAGGATAGGGTTTCACCTTATAACAGCCAAATAATGCTTAATACGTGAAATTTGATCTTTTATTGTTACTATAAGTGAAGAAAAAAAATTCAATCATAATGTATAAATCATAGGCGGCATAACATCCCATGCTACTATGTCGCCATACTAGGCTCTACAAATAAAACCGCAAAGTCACGTATTGGAAGTTGGATTTCCATCTGTGAACCGAGACAAAAGATAGTCCTCAACCGATTCGAGACAATCTAGCCCATATCTCAGGTCAGAGTTCGAGTGACCTTTGGATCTTCAGGGCCGGTCCACCGATGTGGATTAAAATGCCTGAACACTACGTTTCCCTGCCCTTTGGGGGCGTAAATGAGCCAACGAATGACTCCATCGGACCCGGATCGTCCGATCAAACCGAGGCGCCTCGCAACAACAACAACCACATAAGTCAAACTCATCGGGGCGTGTAAAACCACTGACGCCACTTCTAGCTAGAAGGAAACGCATGCCCTCCCTGAGGTCCTCTCCCGTTTCTGGTTCACAACCGGGGTGTGAGGCTCACGAATCAACGCTACACAAAGCTATGTCACACAGGCCGTGCTTTGATCATCAACCACAAGACTTTGCTTTTCAACAGAAGCCTTGATCCATTGCCACTTAGGCATGCCACACAGGCAATTCATTCCACGCGATGGATATCCATCAATATATAACCCCTGAGCTCGTACGTCTCATAGAAGGGCGTTAAGCAAGAGAATAAATTCTCCACCGCCAAACAAATATATATTTAATAGAAATCAATCACACAGACTGAAATCCAATGTCAGACACACAGTCCATTTACAAGTTCGTTATGGGTCTGAACGAAACCGGAGGCACCTAGTACCCCGCATATCCATGGATCTCCAAGTACGTCTCGACGATCACCAACTGATTCTCTCCTCTTGGGTGTACGGCCCAATCAAGATCATCAATAATTATCCAAACGACGTGAAGACCTCCGGTCTTCAACCACCGTCTTCATCCTTGACACTACGTCAAATCAGTTATTCAGAATGGGATAAACCCGGTCTTTCCGAATAACTCGCGTATATAATAAACAACTGTTACACAAACACAACATACGCCTCATTCCAATTCAGAATATTCTTTTATTCAAATATTCTTACACTTTGGGAAAGGTTCCCATTAATTTTATCAAAGGTAAATTCTTTAAATTTATTCTTTAATCTCCTTTTGAATATCAATCCAAACTAGTCGGGATTAGCGAACAGCACCTAAGTAATCATTTATTTTATTTCCCAATCCCAACCTATTCATCCCAGGAAGTAAAACTGGTAATACTTCATATCTAACACCACGGTGTTATCGGTAAATTTAATTACCATTTCACGTTCAAATCTAATTAAAGATTTAACTATCGCCTGGAGCAAAACTGGTGATACTCCATTCTCGACCCTTCCAATCTAATTAAAGATTCATTAAAACCCCACTTAGTTTTAATCTTTACAGAAATCAATATCCTGTCTTTAACTGGGTTAAAGAACCAATGTCATTTAAAACACGGTTCACGATAAACCCAAAATCACATTCTATTAATTATCGGGTTAAAGAACCAGTGTTATTTAAAACACCATTCACGATAAACCCAAAAATCAATCCCAATTCAATTCCAATTAAATATTATTTAATTGGCACGCTTCATTAAATCTAAATAAAAATATTTAATCTTTTTCTCAACTGGGTTTAAAAACAGTGTTAATGAAGACACCATACACGACAAACCCAAATCACATTTGATATTAAATACAAGGCTCTGAATAGAAAATATTTCGGCTTATATTCAATGTCAAATTCTACGACCAACAAATATCGTATTGGAAATAATGATATTTATATATCTTTCAAATTTCCATAACAATATCTATATAATCACGAAATCCAACATCGAAATATTCCAAAAACAATTTCGATTCAAATCCATTCCAATGCAAATATTGGAAATTCTGGTTATTTTCAAAACCATTTCAAATCCAATTTATTTATTTTAAAAATAAATAAATTATTATTCTAGTTCAAAACTAGTTCATTTCGATAAAAATCTATCTTTATCTTTTCAAATATGGAGTTTTTCATCCCAGTTCTTTCCAATTCACATATTATGATTTTACACAAATTATTGATATTTTTAATAATTTTATCAAGGCCCGTATAGTCGATTTCCATCAATGGCCATCGAACTGCACTTGCAGCGACCTTTTCCAAATTTGATTTGGACATAATTCTAAATCCAACCGTTAGATTTCTAATTTCTAATATTCGTTAGAATGCTCTTTTCGATACGAACCAACGGTTCCGGTTTTAGGAGAATCCGACGGTCGGATCACCCGCAATATCCATTCGAAGTCAATGGTCGAAATTCGCAAACTACCGCAGCGCGGCGCGTTCTATTCAGGCCATTATATATATAATATATATTATATATATATCGTCGATTTCCTTTCAAAACGGATTTTAAAAACCGTAATCCGTTTTAAATTCGTTTTCGAAACGATTTCTACTTCATTTCAAATTCAAATCAAAATTGAATTTTTCAATATAATCCGTTTTAATTTCATTTCAAATCGATTTCAATTCAATTTCAATTTAATTAGAATTTCAATTCATTTCAATTCAATTCGAATTTCAAATCATTTCAATTTAATTCGAATTTCAATTCATTTCAATTTAATTCGAATTTCAATTCATTTCAATTTAATTCGAATTCATTTTCTATTCAATTCAATTTTAATTCGATTATTGAAATCACTTTTCAATATTCATTTAAAAATGAATAAAATCGGTATAAATATCGTTCATGTCAAAATGGCGTCAATCTAATCAACACGTCTTCATATATTTCTATTTTCAAAAATTTCTATTTCAAATATTTCTTTTCAAATATTTCTATTCAGATATTCTATTTCAAAACCGGAATGAGGCCCAATCAATTACCATATAATGTTAATTATATGGATTTTCTACAACACATGTATAAAATAACAACGATAAATAATCAACCATCATCCAGAGTGCACCACACAACTGCATAAGCATTAAATATAAATAATTAACGCTTACACAGTCTGTCGACCAATCTATCGACATACAGCCAAATAATTGGGATTAGTGTACGCCAAATATCATCCCAATACCCGTGTGGGGTTTCAAACAATCAAACACAGATTTTATTTGTGCAGTTGGGCGATGTGTAAAATTTATCGTCCCAATCAATATCAATCAAATCAGTGTATATAAACAAATCTCCGATTTGTTTATAAATATTTATTTTATATACACGTTAAAATTTTATATTTTTAACTATAAAATATTTTTAACTATATAAATATTTTATTTCCTTTCACAATACATCACACAATCAACTACACATCAAAATCAAACAAACAAGCATACAAGCCGTCCATGGTCTGTGGACGACGAGTGTCGGGTGCTACTAAACACCGTCTGCATCCTAGTACATATTTTAACTAGAAAATTAAATTAAAAGTGAGAAGTTCTCACCGACTAGCTAAACCAACGCCACGACTCTTCTTATGTAGAAAACCTTGGTCGTTCTCGCCTTTTGTCACTTTCGTTGCCCGTAGCCACTACATATATAAAAATCACATTTTTATATTCTTGCTATGTATATAAAAATCACAATTTTACACCGCTACTATATAGATAAAAATTCTATTTTTGCATCGATGTTCATATAATAAAGATTATATTTTTATCATGTTATTCCCTATATAAAGATTTCCCCTTTTCAAATATAAAGATTTCGCCATTTCAAATATAAAGATCAAATTTTTACTATCTATATAAAAACTATATTTTTAATACTCTAACTATATAAAAACTATATTTTTAATACTCTAACTATATAAAAACTTTATTTTTAATACTCTAACTATATAAAAACTATATTTTTATCATCGTCTAAAGTTATATATTTCAGATCTGATTTTTTTATAATGGTATCTATATTTAAAACTTAAATAAAATCGAAATACATATAAAAACTCACTGTTTATTTCAAAAAGGAGGTGGAGGATGGCATTGGATGCTGCTGCGCCGGAGTGGGGTTCCAGTCAGTGGTGGGGATGGCTCGTCTGTTGGCGGAGGGCACGGGGAGGGCGCAATGGAGTGCGGCTGTGGGTGGTGGGTTTTGGAGCGCTGGAGCCGGTGGAGGATTAGGGTTGAGCGCGGTATCTCGCGAGGTCTGAAGGGGGAGGAGGCAATGAGAGGAGGAGGAAGGGGGGTGTCGAACGACGGCGGAGGTATGGGGGGGCACGATCGATTAGTTTTTTTCTCTGATATAATGAACGGTAACCGAGGGGGTGAAGGCAAAGAGGAAGAGAGAGAAAAGCAGTGGAGAGATATTTTTTATTTTTTATTTATTTAATTATTTAATTTGAAAAAGCAACTTTTATTTTCGAACTCGATATCGAACCCACCGCCTGTCGTCCATAGCTAATTACCCCCATTCCGAACACAATGGGATATGTACTGTAAGCTGATTCGATCGTTTCGATCAGTTTTCGTCAAAATCCAAATATAACTCTATATATTGAATTTGAACGCACATTTCATTTTACCGGGGGCACATACAGTCTCGAAAAATTCCCGAAAAATTATTTCTAGCTTCATATTGACGATACGGTCCTAACAAACCTAGTTTCATCGGATTTTGAGACAATTTGAAAAATGGCCATTTTCCAGTCGGTTAAAATCAACTGAAACTGGTCAAACGCGTTTTCCTTTTCCACGCTCACATATTGAATCAGAAAATTACGAATTTTGAAACCTAGCAATAATTTGACATCGTGGATCCAATAAAAGTGGTTTCGTCGAAATCCGAGGTCGTTTGCAAAATTTCCATTTTTAAGGGCCAGAATTACATAGCGACTGTTCTGAATTTCCAACTGGACATATCTTTTGATTCCCGTTATGAAATTCCAATCTTTCAGATTCGTTGGAAAGGTATTCACAATAGATTCTAATATTTTTGGTTTCACTAAAATCCGGTTTATTTTGAATCCTGTACATTCATTTGAACTTTGAAATCGAATTATCGAACTACCGCGCCATTTTCAATTCCTTTTATATATATAAATAAATATTTATATTCTAACGGCGATTCGAATAAATATATACGTTCGAATTCTATTCAAAATAAATTTTTCGTCCTTTATATTTAAAGTAATGCGTTTTAAATAATCAAAATTCACTAAAATTACCAAAATAAAAATTTTAAATTGGCCCAAATTTCCGGGTTATTACAATCTCCCCCACTTAAAACTTTTCGTCCCCAAAAAGGAACGAAGCCGAAAGTTGTTTAACTAATCAACTCAACTTTCACTAATTTTCACTACGGCTTAAGTTCTTCAACTTTTCAGTTTCTAAGAACTTTTCAAATTTTTCAAAAATTTGGCTAACACCCTAAATTTTCGAAAAATTTCGCCATAACCTCCCTTGCACCGGGGACTTCGGGATATTTCATATAGCCTCCCATGGCCTTCTTCAATCCAAAAGAAAAAGAAAAAGCCAAGCGGCTAGCCAATCGGCTCATAAAATCATCATCACCCAAACAAAACAGTAAATTATGGTAAACATGTACCTATTTGTCGGGCAAACAATTTTATTCTTCTGCTCTAGCCTCCTTGCTATGACCTGTTCAATGTAAGTACATGTATATGCATGCAAATGCGACTAATTTTAAATACAATTCACTATACCAACTGTAACGACCAAGGAATTTCGCTCGATCCGAATCAGTTGCTAAACCGATCAAGACTGTATGAAACGTCTGATTGTTTTGAGAACACGACAAATTAGAACGCAGACAGAAGAACATTTCATTGTTTATTACAACAATTCCATCAGAATACAAGAATATACAGAGTATTAATGCATAAAATACATTCGATAAATATCAGAGATTACAATAAATTACATAGCAGCGGAAAATACTACAAAATACAACTGAAGGAGATATACGGATACAAAGCTTTCCAGAAATTGTTCCAGCTGTAAACCAGGATCCTGTGAATATAAATCTGCAAAACCAAAACTACTAGCTGCCCGTGTCAAAATAAGGGCACCCAGAGTTTAGGTTAAAACAATAAACTTCAAGTTAGTCATGTGACTGGTGTGAGAACTAAAATAGTTATTAATCTTTATTTTAAAGTTAGGTAAATCAAGGGACCACGCCGTATGACACGGAACGGGTTTCCTCCCAAGAATACCTGTGCATAAAACAACAGCGCAATGCTAAATAAAAAACAATGAAGCTGTTATAAGACTCAGGTCCCATCACACAATGCAACGCAAGCCGGAGGATAGGGTTTTACCTTATAACAGCCAAATAATGCTTGATACGTGAAATTTGATCTTTTATTATTACTATAAGTGAAGAAAACAATTTCAATCATAATTTATAAATCATAGACGGCATAGCATCCCATGCTACTATGTCGCCATACTAGGCTCTACAAATAAAACCGCAAAGTCACGTATTGGAAGTTAGATTTCCATCTGTGAACCGAGGCAAAAGATAGTCCTCAACCGATTCGAGACAATCTAGCCCATGTCTCAGGTCAGAGCTTGAGTGACCTTTGGATCGTCAGGTCCGGTCCACCGATGTGGATTAAAATGCCTGAACACTACGTTTCCCCGCCCTTTGGGGCGTAAATGAGCCAACGAATGACTCCATCGGACCCGGATCGTCCGATCAAACCGAGGCGCCTCGCAACAGCAACAACCATATAAGTCAAACTCGTCAGGGCGTGTAAAACAACTGACGCCACTTCTAGCTAAAAGGAAACGCATGCCCTCCCTGATCAGGTCCTCTCCCGTTTCTGGTTCACAACCGGGGTGTGAGGCTCGCGAATCAACGCTACACAAAGCTATGCCACACAGGCCGTGCTTTGATCATCAACCACAAGACTTTGCTTTTCAACAGAAGCCTTGATCCATTGCCACTTAGGCATGCCACACAGGCAATTCATTCCATGCGATGGATATCCATCAATATATAACCCCTGAGCTCGTACGTTTCAGAGAAGGGCATTAAGCAAGAGAATAAATTCTCCGCTGGCAAACATATATATATTTAATAGAAATCAATCACACAGACTGAAATCCAATGTCAGACACACAGTCCATTTACAAGTTCGTTCTGGGTCTGAACGAAACCGGAGGCACCTAGTACCCCGCATATCCATCGATCTCCAAGTACGTCTGGACGATCAACAACTGATTCTCTCCTCTTGGCTGTACGACCCAATCAAGATCATCAATAATTATCCAAACGACGTGAAGACCTCCAGTCTTCAACCACCGTCTTCATCCTTGACACCACGTCGAATCAGTTATTCAGAATGGGATAAACCCGGTGATTCCGAATAACTCGCGTATATAATAAACAAGTGTTACACAAACACAACATGTGCCTCATTCCAATTCAGAATATTCTTTTTTTTTTAAATATTCTTACACTTTGGGAAAGGTTCCCATTAATTTTATCAAAGGTAAATTCTTTAAATTTATTCTCTAATCTCCTTTTGAATATCAATTCAAACTAGTCGGGATTAGCGAACCGCACCGAAGTAATCATTTATTTTATTTCCCAATCCCAACCTATTCATCCCATGAAGTAAAACTGATAATACTTCATATCTTACACCATGGTGTTATTGGTAAATTTAATTACTGTTAGACCCAAATGTGGTTCTAACTCCCAAATTGATTAGAAACAAGGTAAAATAAAACAGAAATAAAAAAGAACACACAAGATTTATAGTGGTTCGGCGAAGAAATGCCTACGTTCACTTAGTTTTCACTATATTCAGTAATTCAGTTACAAATGCAATGTAAGATTCACTCACAACTCACTTTTGTTCACTCAAATGATTAAAACAAGAAATGAAAGATGATTTGGATTCTCCGGGAGTAATGGAGTTCGGATGATGGAGGAACTTGGATTCTCAAAAGTGCTGAAAAAAGATCCTTCTCTTTGTCTCTAGATGGGGTATTTATAGGTGTGAATTTGCCTGAGATTCAATCCGGGTCGGAACACGTGTCATCCATCGCACTCTCTTCGGGTTCGGACGAACTATCAAGCTGACAACACATCAAAGAGATGGACATTAGGGGTAGGAATCAGTCATAGCCGGTCCGGTTCTCCAGGCTATTTTATAGGAGATTAACCTGGATCATGGGTGTGGGTCGGAGGCGTGCAGGTTGGGGGTCGGATCGGAATACCCGATCCGAACCGGAGTGGCTTGGACGTCTCTCCTTCACTAATCATACTCCGCTCCGCTGCAGCGTCGTGACAAGCAAAAGGCTTTCCGATCCATTTGAGATTCATTGGCCTTCCGATCCGATCAGATATGCTTTGCCAATTTACCCAGTAAGAGCCATCCGATCCGAACAGGGAACTCTATCCGATCCGAACCAATGTGCTGCTATCAATCTGAATTGTGGTGTTTTCTTCCGATCCGAACCGAAGTCTTATAACTTAAAATACTCTTCAATGGTTGGTTTCTTGACTTTGTGTTGCCTAGTTCGCAAAGTAGGCTAACATTTTGCCCCCTCAAAGGATGCTTTCGTTGTACAAAGCGTGCTTTGACGTTGTTTAAATGCTAATTCTTGAATCAGAACAGTCAGGAGTAATGCACAAATTTCCATTCGGTTCGGCGTCCGATCCGAAGCGTTTTCGTGGATTTAGCTACTAGACATTGGGCCTTCAGAGAGATTTGTGTTTCTGGGCCTTCACTCCGGTCCGAGCGGGTGAAGCAAAATAGGAAGACGAGGAGTCAACACCATTCCCTTTATAAACTCGCTACTGCCTTCATTCTTTTCTTCTTCTTTTCTGCTGCCGCTCCCATCCTTAGTATTGAAAACGTCAGAAACTCGAAAATTCTAAAACTATTTCCTGTAGATTTCCCGAATCAAACATATAGGTTGCTTTTCTAATCTCGAATAATTTCGTTGTAACCGTTCTCGATTTCAATTAGTGTTGGATTAGGATGGTTTGGCCATAAGCTTCGCTTGAACCCCCCGCCGCTGCTGGTGGATGCGCCATCGCTTCGAGGCGTTGCGAGGCTGGTGAGGGCAAATATTTATCCTCAACGGTGGCTTTGGTGATAAAGCGGACTCGTTTGTGAGTAAGGGGAAAAGAGGAAGAAGATGATGAGCGTGGTGACAGATTGGAGCTGGTTCGGGTAGAAGACGAAGGAGCAAAAAGGAAAGAGAGGGAAAGGGGATCGGTTCGGGTTTCGTTCTTTAGAAAGATGGGAAGGAAAGAAAACGTCGGTTCGGGTCGGAGAAGTGAATGGGATATGAGGTTGAAGTAAACGGTCCGGTTAAGCGATACTGGTTCGGTTCGGATCGGGTCACCCGATCCGATCAGATCAGTCCTGCTTCCGAACCCGTTGCTTCCCTCGTCTTGAACTGACCATGCTTTAATGAGGCATCCGAACCGATTGTTATCCGCATTTGTATTGAGCCAGTTGTCATATGCATATCCGAACCGAACCGAACGTACCAAACTTGGCACATAAAGACTATTCAACTAATTCAACTAACACTTACTCTAGATGAATATGCTTCGCGGACAGTTAGGATAGTGCCTTGTGAACATAAACGAGAATTAAGAACAGCGCTGACTATCACCTTCTCTCTAAAGCTTCGTCTTACATTGCTGTATTTTTATTTTGTATTTCCCACATTTGCTGCACATACTTTAGTTCACACACATACACAGAAAGGGGGACACGGGATAACTTACTCTAATCCGTGCTATTGCTTCTTCAATAGTTCCATGACAATGAGGCCCAGACGCTCTTCTCGTCTAGCTGAGAGGAAAGAAGCTCCGGAAACTTCCAACAAAACCACTCTCGAGGATATATCTTCTTCATCTGACCCAGAATGGGACAGTGAGGGTCCGGATTACGGAGTTGGTCATCGGGAAAGCGACGAAATGTCTTCTGAAAATGAAGTTTCCCTAGGCTTTGAGGAGGAAGGAGGGATTGGTGACCATCGAGCACCCGATGAATTTGACTCAGCCATTATATTGGAGTCACCCCCAGATTCCGTAGAATCGACAATTGACAACGACCGGCTTATTAGAATTTGCTTGAAGTATGGAATAATGAAAAGGGACACTCTAGTGCCCTCACGCTCTGACCGTCCCCACAACCCTCCAGAAGGATATATGACGGTTACTCGACTGATGTGCATGGTTGGCGCCATTCCTCCATTTTCGCCTTTCATCGTTGACTTCTTAAGACAAATGCGGATTGCCCCCATGCAGTTGCATCCCAATTCATATGCCTATCTGCATACCTTATTCATAGCATACCGTGAAATTCTAGGCGTGGAGCTCACGTTTGATGACGTTCACTTCTTTTATAATTTTAAACATCGGACTAGAGAGACTCCATCCTTCTGCTACTTCGAATCAGTCCCGAAGAGAAAGATAATTTCTGTACCATTTAGCAGTAAAGCCGGAGACTCCAGATTAGAATGGTTCTATATAAAGCAACAGTCTGGATGCGCCAGGAGATGGACAAAATCAAGTAAAGCATTAATTCTCTGAACCCGGACTCTGTACACTTGAATCATCACTCTGACCTGTTTTCCTTTTTTGTTTGCAGTCGACAATCCCAAACAGATATCAGACCAAGTGTTCTTTGATCGGATGCACCGTCTTCTCAATGGCGACCAAAAATTCCTGACTATTGACGAAGTCCTTAAAGATGAGTACCTTCACTTTCATGGGCTGCTATCTGTCTTTCGTAGCATTGGACATGGGACGGTTCCATACGCGTACATTCCTCCAGTGGAGGTGGTCCCAGAACTAGGAGAAGGTTCAGGAATCCCTACAGCTTCTCTTCACACTTCACCTTCTCCCTCTTCCACACAAGATGATGAACTGGCTAATCTGGCCAAAAAGCATCGTGAAGGGTACATTGCCCCTGAGGAAACTACTTCTTTAGACAAGTCAAAATCTTCCCAAGAGTCGCCACTTCACGCTTCCGAAGGGGATGCCCCTGTCACTGACGAACACATATTTCAGGGTTTGGGGGATCTCCCCTTACCTGAGACTATCTATACTTCAGAGGATTTCAGGAAGGATCCTTTAGTCTTTACTTCTTCCGAAGAAACTACTCCCGCAAAGGCCAAAGAGCCTGCCCGCACCAGTCTAGCTCCAGACTCGGGTTGGTTGGGGGGACACGCACCACTTAGGATGCACTTTACACCACAGCATTAGCATTCACTGCACTTCTTTTCTCCATGAATCCATTCATTCTAAACTTCGTTTATTTTATATGCAGGTACAATGTCTCGATCCTATTATGATATAAAAAAGCTTCGTCGCAGCATGTCCAATCCTCCTCAGGATGTCGAGCACAATCGCCGGGATGACCGTGGTAGGGAGGAAAGAAGACCTTATGATCCCTATCGATCTCGGCCCTCACACTCCCGCTCACCAGTTCGACCGGAACAAGAAAAATACAAGAGCTATCAAGGTCGTAGGGAGGAGGATAGACCACCATCTAAGGATTCCACTTCCTCCCATGAAAAGCGGAGTAGAGAAAAAACTCCTCCAAAGGAAACCGGGTCTCGAAGCAAGCAAAAGATCCCTGCCACTAAACGACCTAGGACAGACAAGGGTTCTACAGAATCCTTTTCAGGAAGGGACACCGAATTGACGATCGTCGCTCCTCCTCCATCAGATGCAACAACTGCAGTAAAGCGGGCATATTTGGAAGAGCAGTTTCCTGAACACTACTTCCAGACTCTGACTTTTTTACCTGCCCTGGAACCTATTTCGTCTAATTGGGCAGAGGAGGCCAAAGCAAAGATTGATTTGGTGGAGAAACAATATTCCGAGATGTTCAAGTATTCCCGCAATCTCTCTAGAATCATTCGCACCCTAATGACAAACACTGATTCAATGCAAAAGACTGCGGAGGAGGATGCCAAAGCTTTAAAAGCCTTAGGAAAGGACTTGGAAGACACTCAAGCTCAACTGGCTGTTGCTCAAAAGAACGCTTCTAATTTCAAACAACAGTTTGAGGACATGCAAAAGCGTTATCATGACTTGCTCGAGTCTCATACTCAGGAGCGCTCTGAACTAAAAAAGCAAGCTGACGAGGCCAAATCAGAAGCTGCTAAAACACACCTTGCTTATGCTGAGCTTGAACGGAAAAACGCCGAGTTAGCGAAAAGGAGTGCTGAATTAGAAAAGAAGAATGCTGACTTGGCTTCGAAGTTGCTGGAGGCAGAAAACAGGGCTGCTTTAGCTGAGGGCAATGTAGAATGTGCTATTAAGTCTGCGGAGGAGACCCGCAAGCAATTATCTGATGCGGAGGCTGAAATTCAGGGTTTCGGCGAGCTAATGATTGAATTCTTCGCGCATATTATTCGTCGTCGAAACATTTCCTGGATCGAAGACTATCCGTCCACTCTGGTTCAAGTATGGAATCAAATCGTCGAGTGGGAAAAGGAAGAACTCAAGGTCGATTCTCTTGATGAAGATAAATTGATGGAAAAATACTTGAGAGAAGATGAACCGGAGCGCCTAGCTGAAGGGCGCCGCCTTATTGCTGAGGCCATGGAAGAAGAGAGACGGAAGTCTAAACAGAAAACCATTCCCGAAGCTGGCTCCTCTTCTTCTGCTCCTATAACTCCCGAAGTAGAAGGGTATGATCCCGAAAACCCGGGAATTTCCCGGATAACTTTACTATCTCCCATTCCTGAAATAACTCCAGAGGTAGTAGTCACCCCCGCTGAAAAGTCTTCAGAAGGTATTCCTATCTTTTCTCCTCAATTTGCCAAGGCTACTACTACCTTTGGCTACATGATCGAACGCTCAATGATAAATCCTTTGCTTTCGCCTAAGTTGATAACCGATGTTTCTCATTCTGTAGGCGTTGAATCATCCGCAAAGACAGATGTGGCTCAAGGAGCTACCGCTGGGACAGAGCCCGCTGATAGGGTCAAAGAAGGGGAAGACAAGGCTGCTTCAACAGACCTAGGGGAAAGAAGTGAGCCAACTAAGGTCACTACTCCCCATGATGAAGAAACGATTGCAGCTTTAAAAGACGACGGAGGAGACGAGGGGCATGATGAGGAACCAGAGGTTACAATAACCGGAGAGTCAAAAAGCGCCGATGACGTTACCTTGGCGGCCATGAAGGCCGATCAAGACAAGCGCTTGCAACTAAAGGCTGAAGAATTAGACCCTGAGGTCCTCAAGCCCCTCGCAGTTGTGGATGCAGGTTCAAGGTTAGTTGTTAAGCTCTCAACTAGATCTATTACCGAAGAACTTGCTAAAAAATCTTCTCTTGATTCCAGTGCCCAGCCCTCCGGGAAGAAGTCTGCTGGCTCCAGTACTACATCTTCAGGGAAAAAGAAATCAAAGCGAATCTTGACTGAAGCCGAGAAGGAAGTAAAGGATGCGGAAAAAGCTGCCAAGAAATCGAAGGCTCATCCCAAACCCAAATAGTGGGTTCTCCTGTGTCTTTTTAGCATCTTTGTAAACCAATAAGTGCTGCTACACCAGCAGCTTCCGCATTTTCTTTTTCAGTTATTTCCCTGTACAAATTCATTCATTTGTAAATAAAAATAATTCACTTTTTGCAATGTTTATTTGTTAGCAGTTCTGCACTTATGTAAAAACGCATGTCTACAGTCATGAAACAAAGTTGGGGAAAGGGGAGATATGTGTATGTATATGTGTCCCCAGCCAATTTCCATAAGTTATTCAATGCTCAGCTATGCAATCTGAATGCTCCCGATTCTCTAACGGGATAGCATTTCCTGTGTCATCAATACCTGTTGTTTTTCCTGGCATTTCTTTTATACTCTCTCTCATTCTCTTAAGAGTTAGAGTTCGAGTTCAGTTATTTGTTTATTCCCCGGTCGTTCGACGGGAAAAGATTTCTTTCTCGGCGCTCGGTCGGAGACGCCTTTACACTCTCTTTCTCTCTGGAAAGTTAGAGTTCGGAGTTGAACCTCTTTCTCAGCGCTCAGTCGGAGACGCTTTTATACTCTCTCTCTCTCTCTGGAGAGTTAGAGTTCAGAATAGAATTTCTTTTTCAGCGCTCAGTCTGAGACGCTTTTATACTCTCTCTCTTTCTCTGGAGAGTTAGAGTTAGGAATGTCGTTTTCTCATTCTTTTACGTCTTATTGCACAAATAATCATTGTGCTTCTTTTTATGTCCAAACTGTTTTCAACCTTTTATAGGCTTTGAGTTATCCTGCATTTCATAATCATAACAGAACAACTAATGAATGTAGATGCATAAAAGTAAATAACACACAATATTTTTATAGTGGTTCGGCTAAGTCATAGCCTACATCCACTTTTTAGTCCTTTATTCATGTCGTCATATTTTCCCAAGGCAAGTTGTGCCTTATTACAGAGTTTACAGGAAGAACAGCAAAAAGTATAGCATTTCTAATCCAAATATCGCATTAAGTGTTGGGCATTCCATGCTCGAGGGACTTCTTCGCCATCTACGGTCGTTAACTTGAATGTTCCTTTATCAAGTTTCCGTTGGATGACAAAGGGTCCTTCCCATCTTGGGCCGAGGTGAGGAAGAGATGGAAAAACTCTCTTTAGCACCAAATCTCCTGGTTCAAAAGTTCTAAGGCGAACTTTTTTGTCATAGTAGCGTGCCATCTGACGCCGATGTCTTGCTGCACGCAAGTCTGCTTCGTCCCTTTTCTCTTCGACTTCATCAAGAGATTCAAGTAAAAGTGCCCGATTCGTCATCGGGTCATAATACGTCACCCTGTGGGAAGGAACTTCCAGTTCAACTGGAATCACTGCTTCTGAACCAAAGGAGAGAGAGAAAGGGGTATGACCGGTAGCCGTTTTAAATGTTGTTCGATATGCCCACAAAGCTAGGGGCAATTCGTCAACCCATCTTGCCTTTGCACGCTCCAACCGTTTCTTGAGGATGGATTTTATAACTTTGTTTACTGCCTCTACTTGCCCATTCGATTGTGGATAGGCGACTGCAGTATATCGCTTGTCTATCTTATATTTTTGGCAAAAATTTCGGAATTCAGAGCTATCAAACTGGGTTCCGTTGTCAGTTATAATCGTCCTTGGAATCCCGAACCGGCATATAATATTTCTGACTACAAAACTGATCACTTTTCTTGTTGTGATCTTGGTCAAGTGTTCAGCTTCCACCCATTTCGTGAAATAATCCACGGCTACTATCGCATACTTAGCTCCTCCTTTAGCAATCGGTAAAACTCCAATGATATCAATTCCCCATGTGGCAAATGGCCAAGGACTCACCATCGATTTAAGCTGGGTTGACGGTGCCCTGGGGATTTTGGCGAATCTCTGGCACTTATCACAGCGTCGTGAATAATCAGCTGCATCTTTGTTGATCGTAGGCCAGAAGTATCCGTACCGCAATATTTTCTTTGCTAAAGTTTGACCTCCTGTATGATCTCCACACTCACCTTCGTGCACTTCTCTCAGCACACGCTTGATGTCGTCGTGTGCGATACATCGTAACAGGGGCATAGAAAATCCTTGTCTATAGAGAGTATCGTCTTGCATAACATATCTGGCAGCTTTGCGAACTACAGCTCTTTTCTCACTTTTCTTCGATGGGAGTGTCCCATTCTTAAGAAAACTCTTGATTGGAGTCATCCATGACTCCTTCTCTGGTTCCGCTTCAAGAACGAACTCCATTTTCATTGACTCAAAGCTTGGCGATTCCAATGTTTCAATTGGAATTACCTCGGTCCCTTCAGGATTGTCAGAACTAGCCACTTTTGCCAGTCTATCCGCTTTCTGGTTTTCAATTCTGGGAATATGTGTTATGCTGTACCGCTCTAAGCTATTCAATAGCTCTTTTACTTTCTTGAGGTAAGCGACAAGTCGAGGTCCTCGAGCCGCGAATTCCTCTCGCACTTGACAAACAACAATCTTAGAGTCACAAAATATGTCCATCATTTTTACTCCGAGGTCTTTAGCGAGTTTCAGCCCGGCAATCAGGGCTTCATACTCAGAGTCATTGTTTGTTGCCGAAAATTCTAACCGTAGGGCATAATATAATGATCGTCCCTCGGGAGTGACTAAGACAATTCCAGCTCCGGACCTTCAGTCATTTTTAGCTCCATCTGTATATAATTTCCACGGATTCATCTCTAGCTTATCCTCGGATTTGACCACTCGGTCATTGATTATTTCTTCCTCTGGAATGGTGAACTCCGCAATAAAGTCTGCTAGAGCTTGCCCCCTGATAGACTTTCGTGGTTGAAAATTCAAATCAAACTGGCTTAGTTCTATGTTCCATTTGATCAACCTTCCCGACGCTTCGGGTTTCTGCAACACCTGTCTTAACGGCTGGTCGGTGTATATGGTTATTGGATGGGCTTGGAAATAGTGACGAAGTTTTCGGGATGCGATCAGGAGGCTGTAAGCAAGCTTCTCAATCTTTGGGTAGTTGCGTTCTGCCGCTGCTAATTTCTTACTCACATAGTACACTGGCCTTTGTACTTTGTCTTCTTCTCGAACCAAGGCTGTGCTGACAGCATGAGCCGAGACTGCTAGATAAACAAATAATTCTTCGTGATCTACGGGCTTTGATAAGATTGGCGGTTTCTCTAACAGCTCTAACAGATTTTGGAAGGCCTCAACACAATCGGGAGTCCACTGGAAGTTCTTCTTTCCCCTTTTTATCAAATCAAAAAACGGAACACACTTATCTGTGGCTTTATAGATGAATCTACTCAACGCCGCTACCTTCCCTGCCAGACTTTGGACATCTTTAATTCTTCTTGGTTCTTCGATGTTTCTAATTGCTGCTATCTGGCTAGGGTTAATTTCAATTCCTCGGGAACTCACAATGAAGCCAAGAAACTTTCCCGACGCCACTCCAAAAGAACATTTTAAAGGATTCAATTTCATACGGTATTTTCGCAAGATACCAAACATTTCCGCTAAGTCTTGCGTATGACTGGAAGACTGCTTTGATTTGACAAGCATATCATCCACATAAACTTCCATAGTTTTTCCTATTTGACCATAAAACATTCTATTTACCAAGCGCTGATATGTAGCTCCAGCGTTTTTTAACCCAAATGGCATTACAACATAACAATATAGCCCCAAATTCGTAATGAAACTCGTATGCTCTTGGTCTGGTACATGCATAGGAATTTGGTTGTATCCAGAGTACGCATCCATGAAAGATAGAAGTTCATGACCTGCTGTCGAGTCTACAAGCTGGTCAATCCTGGGAAGTGGGAAACTATCTTTAGGGCAAGCTTTATTTAAGTCTGAAAAGTCAATACAAGTTCGCCACTTTCCGTTTGGCTTCTTTACCAAGACGGGATTCGATATCCAGTCGGGATAAGTCGAATCTCGAATGAATCCATTCTGTTTCAACTTCTCTACTTCCTCTTTGAGAGCAGCCGACCTCTCTGGGCCCAGCATGCGTCTCTTTTGCTTCACAGGTGGATGCTTCGGATTTACATTCAATTTGTGACTAATAATGGAAGGTGATATCCCACACATGTCAGCATGGGTCCAGGCGAACACATCTAAGTTTGCCTTCAAGAAGTCCGTCAGTTCCTCAGCACGACGTGGATCCAATTGAGAACCAATCTTCAAAACTTTCGTCGGATCAGCTTTATCAATGGGAATCTCCACTGTCGCTTCGTTAGGAGTTGCATTCCTAGCCTCTGGTTCCTCGTCTTTTCTAGGATCCAGATCTTCAAGTGTTCCCTTGGGCAACTCCTTTGGGGTCATTTTCTCTAATTGCTATGCCGAGTCCCCCTTTGAGGGAGACGAGGCATCCTTGCTCTCAGTATTAACTCCTTTCATCAACATCTTCAGCTCGGCCACATAACAGGCCCGTCCGGAAACCTGATCCCCTCTTATTACTCCAGTCCCGGCTTCGGTTGGGAACTTTAGTAACAAGCACCAAGGGGCGATACAAACTCTAAATTCAGCGAGGGCCGGTCTCCCTAAAAATGCGTTATATGGCGAATCTACGTCCAATACTACGAACTGAAGCATTCGCACTCTTCTACGTTCTCCTTGCCCTAGGGTTACGGGCAACTCTATATATCCCATGGGAGACGTCGTCGCTCCGTTGAAACCTCTAATCCATCCTTCACAAGGTTTCAGATCTTCGGGCTCAAGCTTCATCTGATCAAATGACTTCTTGAACAAAATATTAACGGAACTTCCGTTGTCTACTAATACCTTATGGACCAAAGCCGGCCCAATGGTGGTAGTAATAACCAACGGATCATTGGTGGGAGATTGTATCCCCGTGTTGTCTCGGCTGCGAAATACCACGTCATCGAACATGGTTTTTTGTTGTTTTATAGGGGTGACATCTTCCAAATCGTCACCTTCATTCACATCTAGATGCTTGGCAGCATTCACATACTGGTCCATTGACCTAAAACTTCGGATTGCCGGGTGAGGTCCGCCTACTATAGAGTTGATGACAATCCCTTTACCTTTCTGCTGCGCGGTAGGCTTAGGAGCAGGTAGGATCTGTTTTGGAGCCTGCTCTCCTTGCCCCCTGTCCCTCGGGGCAACCTTGTACTCATCCAACTTTCCTTCACGCAGCAACTTTTCAATTACATCCCTCAAATGCCGACACTCATTGGTCGAATGTCCATGTGTTCCGTGAAACAAGCAAAATTTCCCTGTCGCCATTTCTTTCTCGGTCGAATCACGAGGTGGCGGTCTTTTGTACTGCAACACATTGTACGTATCCAGGTAAATATTTTCCAGGGTGTCATTCAATGGTGTATAGTCCTCGTAATTCTGGAATCGGGGCCTTTTGTTAGGGTCGCTTCCCCTATTTCTGTTTCTCCTGTTACCGTTCGAATTACGGTTGTTGTTGTTTCCCCCATTTCCAGTATTGCTGTTTCCACCCTTATTTCCTACATTTACTTCAACCTTGCCAGAACTTTCCCCAGACTGCTTCACGGCAATATTACTCTGCACATTCTCCTTTGAAGCTGTCTCGGACTTTCTCTTCCGGTTTGCCCTGGCCTCCTCTCGTCTTAAATAAATATCGGCTTTTTCGTAGAATATCGCCCTCGTGGGGGGTGTCTTCCCAGAAAGGTAGTCTCCAAACTCAGACTCAGGGTCGACTCCTTCCTTCAATGCCATCAGAATAGTGGGCTCATGCAGGTCACTGACTTCAGTTACAGCTTGGTTAAAACGATCTAAATATGCCCTTAAAGTCTCTCCCGGCGCCTGTTTGATTCTCGACAATTCGATAACACTCTTGGACTTTCGGGCATGTAATCGGAACTGGTTCATGAAACGCTCGCTTAGTTCTTTGTAATTAGAAATCGAACGAGGAGGCAGTCGGGTAAACCAGAACAATGCCACATCTTCTAGGTAGATTGGGAAGGCTTTGCACTTCACTTCATCAGGGGCAGCAACGGCGTTCATAAGCCACGAATACCGCATCAAATGCTGTCCCGGATCAGTCCTTCCGTTATACTTGTCCATCTGTGGCAAGTTAAAGCGTCGGGGAAACTGGAAGTCTAGGATATCGTCAGTGAACGGAGTATGGCTTCGCTCGATGCCATAGTCTTCATTTGTATAATTCCGGCTCTCGGACATAATTCGGCGAACCATTGCCTGCACATCGGCACTAGTTAGGGGCTGCTCAGGTTCCCTGGCCCTAGTGTCCGAGTTCCTTCGGGGCTCTTGCTCAGGAGATGCCCTTCTTCTTCGAGCTGCCTCTACTCGATTCCTTTCCCTGTGTTCCCGGTCGATCTCAGGAAGAGGGGACTGGAGTCTTTGCCCCCGAGTGGGGCTATCGTTTCCTAATGCTCGTGCGATATCCTCGCGAGATCCCAAAGATCCAAACGTTAGCTGCTCCACGTTCTGAGGTCGTTCGAGTGGCCTTCGTTCACGGGGCCTCTCTTCCTCAGAAGATGAAGATTGATCTACGGGTGTGTGACGAACCGGTGATGGAGTTCTTTGCCGGCGGAGCTCATTGATCTCCCGACTCATGAGCCTCATATTTTCCTGCATCATGAGATTGGTGCGCTCATGAACTCTCATAGCTTCCCTCGTGCTCTCAAGCATATCAAGCAAGCGCGAGAAATCTCCTTGAGTGATGGGAGCAGATGGATTGACCTGGTCTCCAACCCTGGCAGCTGGAATTGGAGCATTCGTGGGGACTCGAGTAGATGTTCCAGCTTCACCAAGCATCGGGTCGGATCGGAGGTAGGAAGCCGGGTCGGATCGGAGCTGGGGTGCCTGGTCGGATCGGTGTGCAGCGAGCAACTCGGGTCGGTTCAGATTGGGGGAGTGCACTGCTTCAGAGTCTCCTACCCGGATCGGATCGGAGCTCTCCCCTTGCTGTCGGTTCGGATTTCCTGCATTGATTCTCCCTGCTACTGAACTCTGCCCCCGAGACCTTGTTACAACAGCATGTTGCTGATCTTCGCCAGCTCCATTTCCTTGAACAGACTGAACTTCTTTGCCTTTTCCTTTGGCCATGAGTCTTCAACAATTACTTCAACGAATGTAAGAAAACGGAGAAACTTAAGGATTCACTTCTTTGAACTCAACGGTCCAAAAAGTAGAAAGAGATCCCGGAAAATAAAGAATTTAGATGAGGATTCTCAGTGAAAGCACCAAAATGTTAGACCCAAATGTGGTTCTAACACCCAAATTGATTAGAAACAAGGTAAAATAAAACAGAAATAAAAAAGAACACACAAGATTTATAGTGGTTCGGCGAAGAAATGCCTACGTCCACTTAGTTTTCACTATATTCAGTAATTCAGTTACAAATGCAATGTAAGATTCACTCACAACTCACTTTTGTTCACTCAAATGATTAAAACAAGAAATGAAAGATGATTTGGATTCTCCGGGAGTAATGGAGTTCGGATGATGGAGGAACTTGGATTCTCAAAAGTGCTGAAAAAAGATCCTTCTCTTTGTCTCTAGATGGGGTATTTATAGGTGTGAATTTGCCTGAGATTCAATCCGGGTCGGAACACGTGTCATCCATCGCACTCTCTTCGGGTTCGGATGAACTATCAAGCTGACAACACATCAAAGAGATGGACATTAGGGGTAGGAATCAGTCATAGCCGGTCCGGTTCTCCAGGCTATTTTATAGGAGATTAACCTGGATCATGGGTGCGGGTCGGAGGCGTGCAGGTTGGGGGTCGGATCGGAATACCCGATCCGAACCGGAGTGGCTTGGACGTCTCTCCTTCACTAATCATACTCCGCTCCGCTGCAGCGTCGTGACAAGCAAAAGGCTTTCCGATCCATTTGAGATTCATTGGCCTTCCGATCCGATCAGATATGCTTTGCCAATTTACCCAGTAAGAGCCATCCGATCCGAACAGGGAACTCTATCCGATCCGAACCAATGTGCTGCTATCAATCTGAATTGTGGTGTTTTCTTCCGATCCGAACCGAAGTCTTATAACTTAAAATACTCTTCAATGGTTGGTTTCTTGACTTTGTGTTGCCTAGTTCGCAAAGTAGGCTAACAATTACCCTTTCACGTTCAAATCTAATTAAAGATTTAACTATCGCCTGGAGCAAAACTGGTGATACTCCATTCTCGACCCTTCCAATCTAATTAAAGATTCATTAAAACCCCACTTAGTTTTAATCTTTACAGAAATCAATATCCAGTCTTTAACTGGGTTAAAGAACCAATGTCATTTAAAACACGGTTCACGATAAACCCAAAATCACATTCCATTAATTATCGGGTTAAAGAACCAGTGTAATTTAAAACACCCTTCACGATAAACCCAAAAATCAATCCCAATTCAATTCCAATTAAATATTATTTAATTGGCACAATTTATTAAATCTAAATAAAAAGGTTTAATCTTTTTCTCAACTGTGTTTAAGAACAGTGTTAATGAAGACACCATTCACGACAAACCCAAATCACATTTGATATTAAATACAAGGCTCTGAATAGAAAATATATCGGCTTATATTCAATGTCAAATTCTACGACCAACAAATATCGTATTGGAAATAACGATATTTATATATCTTTCAAATTTCCATAACAATATCTATATATTCACGAAATCCAACATCGAAATATTCCGAAGACAATTTCGATTCAAATCCATTCCAATGCAATTATTGGAAATTCTGGTTATTTTCAAAACCATTTCAAATCCAATTTATTTATTTTAAAAATAAATAAATTATTATTCTAGTTCAAAACTAATTCATTTCGATAAAAATCTATCTTTTCAAATATGGAGTTTTTCATCCCAGTTCTTTCCAATTCACATATTATGATTTTACACAAATTATTGATATTTTTAATAATTTTATCAAGGCCCGTACAGTCGATTTCCATCAACGGCCATCGAACTGCACTTACAACGACCTTTTCCAAATATGATTTGGACATAATTCCAAATCCAACCGTTATATTTCTAATTTCTAATATACGTTAGAAAGCTCTTTTCGATACGAACCCAACGGTTCTGGTTTTAGGAGAATCCGACAGTCGGATCTCCCGCAATATCCATTCGAAGTCAATGGTCGAAATTCGTGAACTGCCGCAGCGCGGCGCGTTCTATTCAGGCCATTATATATATATATCATATATATTATATATATATATATATCATCGATTTCCTTTCAAAACAGATTTTAAAAACCGTTTTAAATTTGTTTTCGAAATGATTTCTACTTCATTTCAAATTCAAATCAAAATTGAATTTTTTCAATATAATCCGTTTTAATTTCATTTCAAATCGATTTCAATTTCAATTTAATTCGAATTTCAATTCATTTCAATTCAATTCGAATTTCAATTCATTTCAATTTAATTTGAATTTCAATTCATTTCAATTTAATTCAAATTTCAATTCATTTCAATTCAATTCGAATTCATTTTCTATTCAATTCAATTTTAATTCGATTATTGAAATCACTTTTCAATATTCATTTAAAAATGAATAAAATCGGTATAAATATCGTTCACGTCAAAATGGCGTCAATCTAATCAACACGGCTTCATATATTTTTATTTTCAAATATTTCTATTTCAAATATTTCTTTTCAAATATTTCTATTCAGATATTCTATTTCAAAACCGGAATGAGGCCCAATCAATTACCATATAATGTTAATTATATGGATTTTCTACAACACATGTATAAGCTAACAACGATAAATAATCAACCATCATCCAGAGTGCACCACACAACTGCATAAGCATTAAATATAAATAATTAACGCTTACACAGTCTGTCGACCAATCGATCGACATACGGCTAAATAATTGGGATTAGTGTACGCCAAATATCATCCCAAACCCCGTGTGGGGTTTCAAACAATCAAACACAGATTTTATTTGTGCAGTTGGGCGATGTGTAAAATTTATCGTCCCAATCAATATCAATCAAATTAGTGTATATAATCAAATCTCCGATTTTTTTATAAATATTTATTTTATATACACGTTAAAAAAATTTATTTTTAACTATAAAATATTTTATTTGCTTTCACATCACATCGCACAATCAACTACACATCAAAATCAAACAAATAAGCATACAATCCGTCCATGGTCTGTGGACGACGGGTGTCGGGTGCTACTAAACACCGTCTGCATCCTAGTATATATTTTAACTAGAAAATTAAATTAAAAGTGAGAAGTTCTCACCGACTAGCTAAACCAACGCCACAACTCTTCTTATGTAGAAAACCTTCGTCGTTCTCGCCTTTTATCACTTTCGTTTCCCGTAGCCACTACATATATAAAAATCACATTTTTACACAGCTACTATATAGATAAAAATTCTATTTTTACATCGATGTTCATATAATAAAGATTATATTTTTATCATGCTATTCCCTATATAAAGATTTCCCCTTTTCAAATATAAAGATTTCGCATTTTCAAATATAAAGATCAAATTTTTACTATCTATATAAAAACTATATTTTTAATACTCTAACTATATAAAAACTTTATTTTTAATACTCTAACTATATAAAAAATATATTTTTATCATCGTCTAAAGTTATATATTTCAGATCTGGTTTTTTTTATAATGGTATCTGTATTTAAAACTGAAATAAAATCGAAATACATATAAAAACTCACTGTTTATTTCAAAAAGGAGGTGGAGGATGGCATTGGACGCTGCTGCGCCGGAGTGGGGTTCCAGTCAGTGGTGGGGATGGCTCGTCGGTTGGCGGAGGGCGCAATGGAGTGCGGTTGTGGGTGGTGGGCTTTGGAGCGCTGGAGGCGGCGGAGGATTAGGGTTGGGCGTGGTTTCTCGCAAGGTCTGAAGGGGGAGGAGGCGATGGGAGGAGGAGGAAGGGGGGTGTCGAACGGCGGCGGAGGTATGGGGGTGGGGGGCGCGATCGATTAGGTTTTTTTCCTGATATAATGAACGGTAACCGGGGGGTGAAGGCAAAGAGGAAGAGAGAGAAAAGGAGTGGAGAGATATTTTTTATTTTTAATTTATTTAATTATTTAATTTCAAAAAGCAACTTTTATTTTCGAACACGAAATCGAACCCACCGCCTGTTGTCCATAGCTAATTACCCCCATTCCGAACACAATGGGATATGCACTATAAGCTGATTCGATCGTTTCGATCAGTTTTCGTTAAAATCCAAATATAACTCCATATATTGAATTTGAACGCACATTTCATTTTACCGGGGGCACATACAGTCTCCAAAAATTCCCGAAAAATTATTTCTAGCTTCGTATTGACGATACCGTCCTAACAACACTAGTTTCATCGAATTCTGAGACCATTTGAAAAATGGCCATTTTACAGTCGATTAAAATCAACTAAAACAGGTCAAACGCGTTTTCCTTTGCCACGCTCACATATTGAATCAGAAAATTACGAATTTTGAAACCTAGCAATAATTTGACATCGCGGATCCAACAAAAGTGGTTTCGTCGAAATCCGAGGTCGTTTGCAAAATTTCCATTTTTAAGGGCCAGAATTCCATAGCGACTATTCTGAATTTTCAACTGGACATATCTTTTGATTCCCGCTATGAAATTCCAATCTTTCGGATTCGTTGGAAAGATATTCACAAATAGATTCTAATATTTTTGGTTTCACTAAAATCCGGTTTATTTTGAATCCTGTACATTCATTTGAACTTTGAAATCGAATTATCGAACTACCGCGCCATTTTCAATTCCTTTAATATATATAAATAAATATTTATATTCTAACGGCGGTTCGAATAAATATATATGTTCGAATTCTATTCAAAAAAAATTTCTCGTCGTTTATATTTAATATAATGCATTTTAAATAATCAAAATTCACTAAAACTGCCAAAATAAAAATTTTAAATTGGCTCAGATTTCCGGGTTATTACAATCTCCCCCACTTAAAACTTTTCGTCCCCGAAATGGAACGAAGCCGAAAGTTGTTTAACTAATCAACTCAACTTTCACTAATTTTCACTACGGCTTAAGTTCTTCAACTTTTCAATTTCTAAGAACTTTTCAAATTTTTCAAAAATTTGGCTAAAACCTTAAATTTTCGAAAAATTTCGCCATAACCTCCCTTGCACCGGGGACTTCGGGATATTTCATATAGCCTCCCACGGCCTTCTTCAATCCAAAAGAAAAAGAAAAAGCCAAGCGGCTAGCCAATCGGCTCATAAAATCATCATCACCCAAACAAAACAGTAAATTATGGTAAACATGTACCTATTTGTCGGGCAAACAATTTTATTCTTCTGCTCTAGCCTCCTTGCTATGACCTGTTCAATGTAAGTACATGTATATGCATGCAAATGCGACTAATTTTAAATACAATTCACTATTTGATCCAATTTGGTTATAGTTTCAACATTTATTTAATCAAACTAAAATCAAACAACACAATCAGCAATCAATTAGTTAATTATCATTTCAAACACATAATTTTGATATATAGTCAAAAATCACATTTTGATGCCAAATCACAACAATAGACCCTATCTAATTTTGGTTCTCACACCAGTCAATGGAAATATATAGATATCTCACCTTCGACACTCGAATATAAATGCTGATGACGCCGCGACATCATCAGAATCTTCTCCGGGCGACTAGAGTGATTCTATATCTATCGAGTATATTAAAACTTTGAATACACGCGGATCAGACGTATATGCAAAATCTATATACTGGATTGTCCACATCAATATAAATAAATATTCAAATACGTATAAAAGGATTTAAATTTCAAAACAAAATTTGTTTTCATTTTCAAAAATATACTCTTCACACTCATTCTAGGAAACTACTGATCCCATCTCTAACAAGTCATTCCCATTGGATATTACTAATCCAATATCTGATGAATTCTTTCGTATGGTTCTAATGTGTCTTGTTCTCTAAGCTTTGTAAACCAAAGCTCTGATACCAACTGTAATGATCGAGGAATTTCGCTCGATCCGAACCAGTCGCTAAACCGATCAAGACCGTACGAAACGCCTGATTGTTTTGAGAACACGACAAATTAGAACGCAGACAGAAGAACATTTCATTGTTTATTACAACAACTCCATCAGAATACAAGAATATACAGAGCATTAATACATAAAATACATTCGATAAATATCAGAGATTACAATAAATTATATAGCAGCGGAAAATAATACAAAATACAACTGAAGGAGATATACGGATACAAAGCTTTTCGGATATCGTTCCAAATGTAAACCAGGATCCTGTGAATAAAAATCTGCAAAACCAAAACTACTAGCTGCCCGTGTCAAAATAAGGGCACCCAGAGTTTAGGTTAAAACAATAAAATCCAAGTCAGTCATGTGACTGGTGTGAGAACTAAAACAGTTATTAATCTTTATTTTAAAGTTAGGTAAATCAAGGGACCACGTCGTATGACACAGAACGGGTTTCCTCCCTAGAATACCAGTGCATAAAACAACAGCGCAATGCTAAATAAAGAACAATGAAGCTGTTATAAGACCCAGGTCCCATCACACAATGCAACGCAAGCCGGAGGATAGGGTTTTACCTTATAACAGCCAAATAATGCTTGATACGTGAAATTTGATCTTTTATTATTACTATAAGTGAAGAAAACAATTTCAATCATAATGTATAAATCATAGACGGCATAGCATCCCATGCTACTATGTCGCCATACTAGGCTCTACAAATCAAACCGCAAAGTCACGTATTGGAAGTTGGATTTCCATCTGTGAACCGAGGCAAAAGATAGTCCTCAACCGATTCGAGACAATCTATCCCATGTCTCAGGTCAGAGCTCGAGTGACCTTTGGATCGTCAGGGCCGGTCCATCGATGTGGATTAAAATGCCTGAACACTACGTTTCCCCGCCCTTTGGTGCGTAAATGAGCCAAGGAATGTCTCCATCGGACCCGGATCGTCCGATCAAACCGAGGCGCCTCGCAACAGCAACAACCACATAAGTCAAACTCGTCAGGGCGTGCAAAACCACTGACGCCACTTCTAGCTAGAAGGAAACGCATGCCCTCCCTGATCAGGTCCTCTCCCGTTTCTGGTTCACAACCAGGGTGTGAGGCTCGCGAATCAACGCTACACAAAGCTATGCCACACAAGCCGTGATTTGATCATCAACCACAAGACTTTGCTTTTCAACAGAAGCCTTAATCCATTGCCACTTAGGCATGCCACACAGGCAATTCATTCCATGCGATGGATATCCATTAATATATAACCCCTGAGCTCGTACGTCTCAGAGAAGGGCGTTAAGCAAGAGAATAAATTCTCCGTCGCCAAACAGATATATATTTAATAGAAATCAATCACACAGACTGAAATCCAATGTCAGACACACAGTCCATTTACAAGTTCGTTCTGGGTCTAAACGAAACCGGAGGCACCTAGTACCCCGCATATCCATCGATCTCCAAGTACGTCTGGACGATCACCAACTGATTCTCTCTCTTGGGTGTACGGCCCAATCAAGATCATCAATAATTATCCAAACGACGAGAAGACCTCCGGTCTTCAACCACCGTCTTCATCCTTGACACCACGTCGAATCAGTTATTCAGAATGGGATAAACCCGGTCTTTCCGAATAACTCGCGTATATAATAAACAAGTGTTACACAAACACAACATACGCCTCATTCCAGTTCAGAATATTCTTTTATTCAAATATTCTTACACTTTGGGAAGGGTTCCCATTAATTTTTTCAAAGGTAAATTCTTTAAATTTATTTTTTAATCTCCTTTTGAATATCAATTCAAACTAGTCGGGATTAGCGAACCGCACCGAAGTAATCATTTATTTTATTTCCCAATCCCAACCTATTCATCCCATGAAGTAAAACTGGTAATACTTCATATCTAACACCATGGTGTTATCGGTAAATTTAATTACCATTTCACGTTCAAATCTAATTAAAGATTTAACTATCGCCTGGAGCAAAACTGGTGATACTCCATTCTCGACCCTTCCAATCTAATTAAAGATTCATTAAAACCCCACTTAGTTTTAATCTTTACAGAAATCAATATCCTGTCTTTAACTGGGTTAAAGAACCAATGTCATTTAAAACACGGTTCACGATAAACCCAAAATCACATTCCATTAATTATCGGGTTAAAGAACCAGTGTTATGTAAAACACCCTTCACGATAAACCCAAAAATCAATCCCAATTCAATTCCAATTAAATATTATTTAATTGGCACACTTCATTAAATCTAAATAAGAAGATTTAATCTTTTTCTCAACTGGGTTTAAGAACAGTGTTAATGAAGACACCATTCACGACAAACCCAAATCACATTTGATATTAAATACAAGGCTCTGAATAGAAAATATATCGGCTTATATTCAATGTCAAATTCTACGACCAATAAATATTGTATTGGAAATAACGATATTTATATATCTTTCAAATTTCCATAACAATATCTGTATAATCACGAAATCCAACATCGAAATATTCCGAAGACAATTTCGATTCAAATCCATTCCAATGCAATTATTGGAAATTCTGGTATTTTCAAAACCATTTCAAATCCAATTTATTTATTTTAAAAATAAATAAATTATTATTCTAGTTCAAAACTTGTTCATTTCGATAAAAATCTATCTTTATCTTTATAAATATGGAGTTTTTCATCCCAGTTCTTTCCAATTCACATATTATGATTTTACACAAATTATTGATATTCTCAATAATTTTATCAAGGCCCGTACAGTCGATTTCCATCAACGGCCATCGAACTGCACTTACAACGACCTTTTCCAAATTTGATTTGGACATAATTCCAAATCCAACCGTTAGATTTCTAATTTCTAATATTCATTAGAAATCTCTTTTCGATACGAACCCAACGGTTCCGGTTTTAGGAGAATCTGATGGTCGGATCTCCAGCAATATCCATTCGAAGTCAATGGACGAAATTCGCGAACTACCGCAGCGTGGCGCGTTCTATTCTGGCCATTATATATATATATATATATATATATATAATATATTATATATATATCGTCGGTTTCCTTTCAAAACGGATTTTAAAACCGTTTTAAATTCGTTTTCGAAACGATTTCTACTTCATTTCAAATTCAAATCAAAATTGAATTTTTCAATATAATCCGTTTTAATTTCATTTCAAATCGATTTCAATTCAATTTCAATTTAATTCGAATTTCAATTCAATTCCTATTTGTTTATAAATATTTATTTTATATACACGTTAAAAATTACTATTTTTAACTATAAAATATTTTTAACTATATAAATATTTTATTTCCTTTCACATCACATCACACAATCAACTACTCAACTACACATCAAAATCAAACAAACAAGCATACAAGCCGTCCATAGTCTGTGGACGACGGGTGTCGGGTGCTACTAAACACCGTCTGCATCCTAGTATATATTTTAACTAGAAAATTAAATTAAAAGTAAGAAGTTCTCACCGACTAGCTAAACCAACGCCACGACTCTTCTTATGTAGAAAACCTTCGTCGTTCTCGCCTTTTGTCACTTTCGTTGACCGTAGCCACTACATATATAAAAATCACATTTTTATATTCTTGCTATGTATATAAAAATCACATTTTTACGCCGCTACTATATAGATAAAAATTCTATTTTTACATCGATGTTCATATAATAAAGATTATATTTTTATCATGCTATATTTCAAATATAAAGATTTCGCCTTTTCAAATATAAAGATCAAATTTTTACTATCTATATAAAAACTATATTTTTAATACTCTAACTATATAAAAACTATAATTTTAATACTCTAACTATATAAAAACTATATTTTTAATACTCTAACTATATAAAAACTATATTTTTAATACTCTAACTATATAAAAACTTTATTTTTAATACTCTAACTATATAAAAACTATATTTTTATCATCGTCTAAAGTTATATATTTCAGATCTGATTTTTTTATAATGGTATCTATATTTAAAACTGAAATAAAATCGAAATACATATAAAAACTCACTGTTTATTTCAAAAAGGAGGTGGAGGATGGCATTGGACGATGCTGCGCCTGAGTGGGGTTCCAATCAGTGGTGGGGATGGCTCGTCGGTTGGCGGAGGGCGCGGGGAGGGCGCAATGGAGTGCGGATGTGGGTGGTGGGCTTTGGAGCGCTAGAGGCGGCGGAGGATTAGGGTTGGGCGCGGTTTCTCGCGAGGTCTGAAGGGGGAGGAGGCGATGGGAGGAGGAGGAAGGGGGTGTCAAACGGCGGCGGAGGTATGGGGGGGCGCGATCGATTAAGTTTTTTTTTGATATAATGAACGGTAAACGGGGGGGTGAAGGCAAAGAGGAAGAGAGAGAAAAGGAGTGGAGAGATATTTTTATTTTTAATTTATTTAATTATTTAATTTCAAAAAGCAACTTTTATTTTCGAACTCGAAATCGAACCCACCGCCTGTCGTCCATCGCTAATTACCCCCATTTCGAACACAATGGGATATGTACTGTAAGCTGATTCGATCGTTTCGATCAGTTTTCGTCAAAATCCAAATATAACTCTATATATTGAATTTGAACGCACATTTAATTTTACCGGGGTCACATAAAGTCTCCAAAAATTCCCAAAAAATTATTTCTAGCTTCGTATTGACGATACGGTCCTAACAAAACTAATTTCATCGAATTCTAAGACAGTTTGAAAAATGGCCATTTTCCAGTCGATTAAAATCAACTGAAACTGGTCAAACGCGTTTTCCTTTGCCACTCTCACATATTGAATCAGAAAATTATGAATTTTGAAACCTAGCAATAATTTGACATCGCGGATCCAACATAAGTGGTTTCGTCGAAATCCGAGGTCGTTTGCAAAATTTCCATTTTTAAGGGCCAAAATTCCATAATGACTATTCTGAATTTTCAACTGGACATATCTTTTGATTCCCGCTATGAAATTCCAATCTTTCGGATTTGTTGGAAATATATTCACAAATAGATTCTAATATTTTTGGTTTCACTAGAATCCGGTTTATTTTGAATCCTGTACATTCATTTGAATTTTGAAATCGAATTATCGAACTACCGCGCCATTTTCAATTCCTTTTATATATATAAATAAATATTTATATTCTAACGGCGATTCGAATAAATATATACGTTCGAATTCTATTCAAAATAAATTTTTCGTCGTTTATATTTAAAATAATGCATTTTAAATAATCAAAATTCACTAAAATTGCCAAAATAAAAATTTTAAATTGGCCCAGATTTCCGGGTTATTACAATCAAGGTCTGAGAGGTAAATAAAATACCCCAACTTGAACGACTTCACTATTATCGAGGAATGGTATTAGTTTGGGATGAGTGAAAGTATTTAAAACAGTTTTTGTTATAATTGAGAATAAATATAAAGTTTAATTATATTGAAAGAATTAAAGGTTGATTTACCATTTATTTATTTATTTGTAAATAGGCCAAGTAATGCCAAGTACTGAATCAACAAACTCAATTTATTCACACATTTGTTATTTGATAGTTAAATCACCGACTATCAAACCCGACCAATACGATTGTTGGTACGGAAAGACCGGGATCAAATTTATATTCGAAAATCATTCTGACCAGCAAATACGCGAAGATGCTGATCAGGATGGAGAAATTGAAGACCGTGGATCTTCATAAACGGAAGGACTACTTGTCGAATTTCTCTGGCTTGCAACCAGAGTTATTTGATTTTTGATTCTGTCGTGGTTGAAATCTATGGATTGCAAGGACTTCTTGCTACTGATCCATGGGGTGATTCCTATATTGGATGCGGTAGGAGGGTGCCTTCGGTTCATCCTGTTCCTGGATGACTTGTATGGACGAATGTCTGAAAGAGTCTTTCTTGAGAATCACGTACATTGATTTTTACAAACGTACTTCTGTCTGCTGCAGAGTATATTTGTGGACGTCAATTAGTTATTTGACAAATCTGATAATGTGGCATTCAAAGTGAATGATGACCAGATGTTCTAGACGGAAATTCTAGCCTCAAGCCTCACAACCGGGAAATGACAAAAATCGGGCAGACAGCATGGCTATGTGGGTCGCTCCCATTAGGGTGTATAATCACCTATCTAGAGAAATTCCATTTGCTTCTTTAATCTATCGATGCTTTCCCTTTTTCGGGAGGCGGTTGCTGATCCCAACCGTCAGTGATATACATTCGATACACTCAAGTGAAATGAGTGGTCGGTCATGTGTGGGCCGGGTTGCTAGACATTCTTGTTGAACCCAGTGTATTCGCCTCTAGAGATACACAGTCGGAAGGTGGTCCCATACCTTGTCATAGTCGGAATCCAATTTCCAATAAGCGCCCGCGGTTTTTTATTGTATACTATATATGTGGAGCGTGAGATGCAAGCGTTCCGCTAGATTGTTAATTATTTGTATTAGACTTTATGATAATATCAGAATAAGTTATGATTTCTAAAACGTTTTGGGTTATAGTAAGGTAAAAACCTTCCGTGTTTATGTGTCGGCTGGTCTTACTATTATCCTTTGATTTCATAAAAGGGTTTTCCCAAAGTTAAACAAGTTGTGTGTTCTGTGAATTTATCACTGAAAGTATTCCAGACTGACCCGGTGAATTTTGCTTTGCTTCAAATGTGCTCGGGTCAGACCGAGAGTATTTCCAGGTTAGGTTCGCTTAGAGTTCAGGAGCTGGAAGCAGGAGGCTTCACCGCTAGTTATATAAAGTTATATTTCCGCTGTGACTGATATATGTTGTACTCTGATGATTGTATGTATATACAGTTTTTTGTATAAAGAGATTTGATATTATATTTTATTCGTTCCGCTGTGAGGTTCTGATGTGTTCTTCTTCTTTCTTCTATTCTAATATTTCTTTCTTTCTTTTCTCACCCTCTAAATTCTTCCTAATAACAATCTGTGATTCGATACTTGGGTTTTTTGCAAGTAATACGGGTTTATGTATTGTTGTCGGAAATTCGAGCGTCGAGTTTTCCCCCGGGTCGTTACATTCAGGTTTACTATTATTATTTTTAATCTAAAAGTAACATTAACTCACAGAGATTTGATCTAAAGAACAGAGAATAATATGTTGAAGTTGCAGAAGGGATTCTAGTATGTGAATAGGATGATGTTGAAAAAGATTTCCTAATTCAACCAAACAGAGTGTAACATCCCAGAATTCTATTGATTTAATAATTAATTTATTTAATTATTTTAATCTATTGGTTTGATTATTTTAATATAATTGTTTGAATTTGAATAATTTTGATTATTTAATTCACTTAAATAGTGGAATAATAAATTTAAATTTTCTAAATGATCGGAAATAGTAAAATTGGCAATACTGTGTAAATTAGATAATGTATGATATTTAATCCAGTTTAAAATTGAATTATAATAACGAATATATTAATTTAACGACGATTGAATGTAATAATTATAATACAATTATAATCGAACTCGTAACGTTGCGGTAGTTCGTAATATGGAGTTCAGAGCTTCAAACGACTATACAGGATTCGTTATAAGTCGGATTTCTTTGAAACAAGAAACGTTCGAACCTAATTAACTTTATTTTCTAATGGAAGTGAAAAACTGAGATTTCATTTTATAAATTGTATGTTATGTCCAAATCAAATTTCCAAATTGTCACTATGAAATCATTTATAAGTCGTAATGGTTTATTTAATATAATTAAATATTGGTTTCGTATCTAATAAGATTTTTGAGACATAGTTATAATTTATTTTTTAGAATTTTTCTATAATTTTTATTTTTGAAAATAAGCAAATTTTTATTTAAAATATTTTACACTATATATCAGCATTTTGGGATTCCACAAAATAAGTTAACTAGTCTATTTTGTTATATTTGTAGGATCGTGACACATTGCTCATCATGACCGTATTTTTATTTCTGTCTGTAGCAGTCCGTAGACGGACGAAATTTTATGTAGCGGGGTACGTTGAACTAAACAACACATATGTTTCAATATGCGTGTTCCTTTCATGCTCTTCACGTGTTCATATTGTTTATTTGCCTTTTCATAACCTGCGCGTGCTCTTTACTAAGTAGTTAGGTTTAATATGGTAACATCTTTGAAAACGCAGGAATCATAAAGGATCACTACGTACTATAACCAATCTTTTAACTTTTAAGAGATTTATCAAAAAAATTCCTTGCTAAAATTTCAACTGCCTTTTGTTTCAAGTCTGTCACACATCTTGATCATACAAGCTTTTGTCGTAGAACATGCGAATAAATATGAATGATTTGTCAACTCAGGAATTGAGATATTATAAGATTCTTTTTTGTTTTAATTCCTTAGCAACCAAGTTTTGGTACAGCCATTATCTCTTTTCAACGCAAAAGAGCTTTACTTCATACCAAAGCAACGAGGATGCCACAGTGTAATTTCATTTCATGGCCACACCCTATAATCGAAGCACAGGCCTATGATGTATTTAATGCGTAAAGGATAAGTCTTCACTGTGTATAAATATTGCAGAATACTTCCTTCCGTTTTTTTTCCTCCAGGGAATTTTTCAATGCCGCACTTCTTAAAAACCGATTCAAAAATTTCCAAACAAAATACAAATTACATGACGACCTCTCACAACTCCTAAAACAAAGCCACAGAAGAGAAAATATATATATTATGCAAGAAATCTTTGGTTTGAGTCCAACCGTGAGGTGTTAGTGAGAAGGAATTCGGAGAGAACAAATGATAGGATTCAAAGTGGAGAGAGAGACGGAAGTGATGACCGGTTACTGGACTGTTACGATACGAGTTCGAATATCTGGTAGGTGGAGAAAAGATGATTCATGAGGAGTTTGCATGGAAAAAATAAAGGGGGGATCTGGCCTTGCATGCCTACGTGGGGTAGATTGGGAGTGCTATTGTGCTGCGTTCGAATGTGTATTGGGAGCAGGGTATAAATAGTGAAAGCATTGTTGGAATGCATTAAGAGAAGTGGGAGGATGTGATGTTGAAGAGCTTGCGAGAGGGGTATTAGAAGTAACACAAGCACGGGAATGAGGAGGCATGGCATACTGGAAGACGCGTTTGAAAGATGGCGCAGCGTATATTTTAAATAGGGTAAGGATGGCTGCGTTTGCTATGAGGAGAGAGTAGGTGAATATTATTTAGGTTTCATTGCATCCTTCACTATTTTAGTTCGCTGCTGTTACACGCACCAGGCTTACGGTTTGATGATTTGGGGGATGTTGGTACTAAAAAGGTTTGATGGGGTGTAAAACACCCCACCTCCGTTATGGTCACTCACAAAGGGAATGCATTAACTTTGGTGGAGTATTATAGGTAAAAGGTACAAGTAATTTACAAGACAGACATATAAACAACGGAAAGACTAAATTTTATTTCATAAGCACGTGGTCCAGTCAAAACATTACAACAACTATCTTAAAAACCAACTTCCAAAATCATTACAGTAAAGCCTCTGTCTTGACTAAAACATAAAGAAGCATAAACAATAATAAAGCAGCATAAATCCCTAATTAAGAGTGTAACCACAGCCATAGCCCAAGAAAAGAGAGTCCAATCAATGCATCTACTTTCTTCAAGCTGGAAAAGGTCTGGACTAAGTTGAAGTATTCCCTCCCTGCAGACCTTGGGGGGAACGAAAGACAAGAAGACGAAAGAAAACGGGTCAGACATAAGCCTTGTAAGTCCAGTGATTATTTATCATATAAACAGGTAAAAGGATCATGACATGAATAAACTGAACATAGGACAATACACTAGAAATAAGATAACGACAAATAAGGCAAGGTAAACTGAATATACTATCGCACTCATTTCTATTTCTCTGCACCTACTAACAAATATTTCAACTAGCACCATGTGTTCATGATAAAATGATCCCTTTTATCGATCGGCTTCTACTCGCATGCATTTATGACTTGTGTCATTCGGCCCCGCTTGACTGTAGATACATGTTTTGGTCCCACCGTGGGGTGTATTAATTCCTATGGTGGCAACCCAACACAAATTCAAGATGCACAATGCATACTACTGATGCCCAGTGCCTGATTTGTCCATGCCGGAGTACGTGCACGCCCATACTCCGTCGGAACCTACACTGATGCACCACCCGTCGTTATTTTGATCGTTTATAATCAGCCCAGTAATCGTGCCCCACCCTGCCTAGTTCAGGGTACTATGATACATCTATGTGGGTTACTACTAAAATGGGTCCCCGTTACTAGGGTTTCCTAATCAACATGTTAAAATGTTTAAGTGTTCTCAAATAATCCTAACCCCAACCATCAGTTTAGTTAACATGTTGTATTGGTTAAGTGTTGCCTTAATTTACTTAACCCTACCATTCTTAACCTTCCTGTTTCTTAGCTTTAATTCATTCATTAAAGCACCAACCTCTCACATTTGATCTATATTATTATGGTCGCTGGATGTGCCGGGCGGTTTTCGGGCACTCTTACACCGCAACTCAACCTAACCTCGGGTTTTTGGGCTTAATGCACTAACCTATAACACTAGATCTGTATTGTTACGATTGTTGGATATGCCGGGCGGTTCCGGGTAGTCTTACACCATAACTCAATCTAACCTCGGTTTAGGCATATTCGTCTTTTAATTAATTTACTTATTTACCATTTATTTTTATATGTAAATTATCCACCAATGTTGTCAACTCAAGTCATGTCCCATTTTACCCTCCAAATTATGTCCATAATTCTTAGGTATACAAATTATACCATTTCATGCCATTAATCATTTACATGATTGTGAGCCAACCTATGCTAATAACATATAATTTAATATTTTTCCAAACGTATCCCACATTATTCATTTGCATAAATGACATAGAGTGTTAGGCTCGCAAATTAGCCAAACTCATAAACATAAAGGGAAAAGCAAATGGACATGTAACATTCCAATGGCATAAAACAGTATAGATCAACTATGCATGTGTGATATAAATTTGGCATAGTACTACACAAATTTAATTAAGCATGTAAATATGAACTTGCATTTGAGTTGGACCAAATTAACATAGATCTAAACATCTAAGCATGTAGATCTAGACACATAGGCAAACATAAACATGACTTAGCTTATGATTTTTGCATATAACATAACGTAAAGGAATCACCAAATTTATATACAACATGATAGGTTCATCACCAAATTAATATTCAACATGATAGGTTCATCACCAAATTAATATACAACATGATAGGTTCATCACCAAATTAATATACAACATGATAGGTTCATCACCAAATTAATATACAACATGATAAGTTCATCACCAAATTAATATACAACATGATAGGTTCATTACCAAATTAATATACAACATGATAAGTTGTATCAATCACAATAGTCACGTAGGCATAGGTAGTTTCAGAATTGCTACATGAATCAGAATACGATTATCTTACAACTAGGCACAGTTCTAGTTCCGCATCATTACAAGTCATGACTTTTATTTGTTCAAATCTAAAGAATAACTGAACTTACAAACAAAAGAACAAATCTTGTTTTCTGGGATCTGATTTCTGAAACTGAAAAGCTATCCTTTGATGTAGACTACTGATTCTCTAGTTTTGATTTGATTTGGGACTTCCTAACTTGACTTGTAGTTTAGAGAAAAATGGAGGCAACGCTAGTTTGGCCATGGACAGCATGACGGCTTCAGAGAGCAATTTTATGTGGTTTTAGGGTTGAGGGTTGGGGTTGTTTATATAGAAGTTTAGACTAATGAGAGCCATTAGATCAACCTAGGAGAAATCAGAGTCATCCAGACCAAACAGAGCCAACCGGAAGTAGCCGTATATGCCCAAGTGACTCAGAAAATGTCACTGGACAAAACAGCTCAGATCTGGCTGAGGGGGTCGATCCCTTCAGAGGGGGTCGACACCCTAGTTGACACCCATCTTGGGGGTCGACACCTATGTCGACCCCCCTTGGGGGGGGGGGTCGACCCTTATGGGCGGGAATTTTCCCGCCCAGCTGATTCTCGGAATTATTTGAATTTCGAACTGCTTTTTGATTTAATTATTATTTATATTTAATTTTCGTTTAAACTTGAAGTCTTCTGAACTCCATAACTTCTTCATACGGAGTCCGATTCACGCAAACTCGGACTCTACAGAAGTCCGAGACGAACAATGGCGAAACCCGTTTCCCCTAATTTTCACTTTTAGAATTAAGTATTCTTTAATTCGTTACTTTAATGTTCACAGAAAATACAGGGTGTTACATTCTCCTCTCCTTAAAGGATTTCGTCCCCGAAATCTTCAAGTCAAGAGGAATGTATATCCAACCATCCAATCGTCCATCTACTCAACCATCAAACACAGGCATCCATTGTCCTTAAACAGATTTCTAATGCTTTCATGACTATATGCATAGTGTGTGTATATGTCCTTATCTAATGCAAAATCAAGCGGTCTACTGGTTCAGTTGACTTCCCTAATGAAAATCATGATAGTGCCATGAGGCCATTATGTATGAAATTATTCCTAATCATTCTTTCTACATGAGTGCAAAATCATTCATACAAATGCAACGTCCATATGATAACACATCAAGTTTCAATCCATATACAAATACATATATGCATATGCAGTATGAAAGTGACTAAGCCGATCTAGTACCTAATGTGTGTGTATATGCATCCACGATCAACCACGAGCAACCACTTGCAACCATTAATCATAATATGTTTCAAATACATGTTTGCATCCATTGGTTTCCACCTAAGGGTCAAGAATAGGACCGAGGAGATATACTTAAAAGATAGATATAAGCAAGCACAAACTTATGGAAAAGAGATCAAGGATGTACCCTCAAAAAGAAAACGGTAGGCTGCGCGTATCTTGTCCTCAGTCTCCCAAGTCGCGACTTCCTCAGCGTCACTCCATTGAACTTTAACAAGCTTGACTTCACGATTGCGTAGCTTTTTGACCTCTGTCCCTAAGATACGAGTTGGAACTCTCCTCACCGTCGCTTCTCGTTCCACTTCTACTTCCTTTAGTATGCTTGGTTCTATAACTTCCGCAGACTCATGTAAGCACTTTCGTAGATGAGAGACATGGAAAACATTATGAACTCCAGCCAATCTTTCGGGCAACTCTACTCTATAAGCCATCTTCCCAATCCTTTCAATGATAGGAAATGGCCATACAAATCTTGGTGCCAATTTTCCCGTACACCCAAAGCGAACGACATTCCTCAAAGGAGATACTTTAAGGAAAACCCTATCTCCAACCTCAAACTCAAGGTTGGTCCTTCTTTTATCAGCGTAGGACTTCTTTTTATCTTGTACAGCCTTCATTCGTCTTCGTATCAAGTCCACCTTTTCTGAAGTTTCTCTTATCATGTCCGGCCCAAGTACGAGCTTGTCTGTAGACTCCTACCAACAAGTTGGCGATCAGCATGGTATTCCATATAAAGCCTCAAAGGGTGCCATGCCTACGATGGCTTGGTAGCTATTGTTGTAGGTGAACTCCACCAAAGGAAGATGATCCTCCCATGTCCCTCCAAAATCAAGAATACACAATCTCAAATGATCTTCTAATACTTTGTTCACCCTTTCCATCTGACCGTCGGTTTGAGGGTGATAGGTCGTGCTTAAGCATAGCTGTGTTCCTACGGCCTCTTGCAAACTCTTCCAAAACACACTCGTAAAGATAGGATCTCGATCACTTACTATGCTAGAGAGTATTCCATGCAGTTGAACCACCTCTTTAAGATAAATGGATGCTAACGATGAGGCAGTCCTCCTACTCTTAACAGGTATAAAGTGAGCGCTTTTTGTGAGCCTGTCCACTATAACCCAAAAACTTGTATTGCCCCTTCTTGACCTAGGCAACCCATCAATAAAGTCCATTGGAATGCTATCCCATTTCCACTATGGGACTTCTAGAGGATGAAGCAGACCACCAGGCTTCTTCTGCTCCGCTTTGACTTGCTGGCATATCAAGCATTTAGAGACAAACTCAGCTACATCCTTCTTCATGCCATTCCAAAAGAAAACCCTTTTTATGTCTTAATACATCTTGTCCCCACCTGGATGTATGGTCAATTTAGAATGGTGTGCTTCTTCGAGAACGGTTTTCACCAAATCCCTTGCTTGTGGGACACATAGTCTTCCATCCCATCTCAACCAACCCTTGTCATCGATGGAGTGACAAGAAGTCTCGCCTCTCATTAGCTTATCCATCACATCAACTAGCTGAGGGTCTTCACGTTGCGCGGTTCCTATTGAGTCCAAAAGCGTAGGTCGCACCTCTAGCGATGCTAACAAACCAGGTACAAATTCAAAGGAGGGTCTAAAGTCAAAGTTTATTATGTACTCCAAGCTTTGGCTTTCTACAAAGACAGGACTTATGGTCAACTTTTTCCTACTCAATGCATCTGCTACCACATTGCCCTTGCCAGGGGTATAAGCAATCTCAAAATCGTATGAGGAAAGAAACTCCATCCACCTTTGTTGTCTTAAGTTAAGATCTTTCTGTGGGAAAAGTTACTTTAATGATATATAGTCAGTAAACATTTCAAACCTTTCTCCTAGTAGGTAATGATGCCATGACTTAAGAGCGAAAACAATGGCAGCTAGCTCCAAATCATGAGTTGGGTAGTTCTTCTCATGTACCTTCAACTACCTTCCCCCATAACAAACTACTTTGCCCTCTTGCATCAAGACAGCGCCCAATCCTGTTCTGCATGCGTTTGTGTATACTTTAAACATCTTACTCCCATCAGGCTATATCAGAACTGGGGCTATTGTAACAGCACTTTTTAGTCGTTGGAAAGCAATGTCGCAATCCAAATCCCAGGCAAAAGTTATGTTCTTCTTCGTCAATCTAGTAAGTGGTGCTGAGATCTTCGCAAAGTCTTTATTGAACTTTCTGTAAAAGCCTGCTGGCCCGAGAAAACTTCGTACTTCGGTTGCGTTTCGGGGGACCTTCCAATCTTGCACCGCAACTACTTTTGCGGGATCCACAGCTATCCCCTCTTTGGACACCACATGTCCAAGAAACCATACTTCTTCTCTCCAAAAATGGCATTTGAAGAATTTTCTTTCAACTGATGTGCACGAAGAGTATCCATGACTTCCTTTAAATGTAAAGCATGCTCTTCCTCACTTTTTGAGAAGATCAAAATGTCATCCACGAAGACCACTACAAATTTATTAAGGAACTCCCTGAACACCCGACTCATCAAGTCGACGAAATAAGCAGGTGCGTTTGTCAAGCCAAAAGTCATGACAAGCCATTCAAAGAAACCATCCGGGTCCTGAATGTGGTCTTATCAATGCTGTCCTCAACCACTCTTAGCTAATGAAACCCGGTAACCAGATCTAGTTGGGAGAAAATCGATGCACCTATAAGCTGATCGAACAAGTCGTCTATTCTTGGAAGTGGGTGACTATTCTTCATAGTCAGCTTGTTTAGCTCCCTACACTCAACGCATAGGAAAAGTGAACCATCTGCTTTAGTTGCAAACACCACTGGAGCACCCCATTCAGAAATACTCCGCCTTATAAACCCCTTTTCAAGCAACTCTTTAACTTGCTTGCTGAGCTCCTTCCTTTCCCTTGGAGCCATGTGTCTAACGGGTAGAGCAACGGGTTTTGCATTATCAAGAAGGTATATGCAGAAGTCTATCTCCCGCTTCGGAGGTAAACCCTTCACCTCTTCAAAGACATCTGAGTATTCACAGACCACTCTAACAGATTTCAGGTTTTCAACAGACGCATCAAGAGATTCTAGGTAGCTAAGCATAATAGAGTTCATGGGATTACAAGAGATTTCAAGAGTGTTACCGAGGCGAGTGATAATTCTAACTACTCACTTTTCACAATCGAGTACGGAACCATTACTGGATAGCCAATCCATGCCTAGAATCAACCCATAGCCCATGAAGCCCAAAACATAGGCATTACATCTAAACCCAACGCTTAGTATAGAAATTTCCAAATCCAAACAAATCATTGAAAATAAGCCGAACCCCCAACTGGTTTTGAAAAAACTAAGGGATCCTCTACTATACTGGTGTCTAGGTGCAGAGATTCAACTAAATCAGTAGATATAAAAGAGAGAGATGCGCCATAATCAAAGAGAGTATGAACAGGATGATCAAAAAGATAAACTAAACTCTCAACAGAAATATTTCTACCTCGTTCTTGTGGAAGTGCTATGAGAGCGTGTACCTGCCGTCCAGAAGTAGATCTAGTCCTCTGTCGTTGCCCTTGCTTTCTTAGGTTGTCCTTAGCCATGTGTCATGTCTCGCCGCACTGATAACAACCACCCATCTTCCTCTTCTTCTTTCTGCAGTCCTTAATCATATGTCCAGGTATGCCACAAAAATTACACTTCCTCTTGTCACGGGGTTTGTTATTCTTCCCGCCTTTCTTGGAATCTATCTTCTTGTATTGTGATCCCTCCACTTTCTTGTCTTGAGGTACTTCCACCTTTATCTCTTTTTTGCCATCCTTGTCTTCCTCCTGTAACAGTGCCATGTCCACCCATCTCTCGAATGTCGCGCCCATAGGTATATGGGACATAGCTAAGCTGTGTAGTGGCTCATTCAACCCTTTAACGAAATGGAGAGCCTTTTTATGTGGAGTGTTTACTAACTACAGTCCGAATATAGCCAGCTGGTTGAATTGGTTGACGTATTCCTTGATTGATAGGCTTCCCTGTTTGAGAGCTAAGAACTTTTCCATCTGTAGGCTTCGTTCATCTTGTGATAGGAACTTCATTTCAAACCTCATTCTGAAATCCTCCTAAGTTTCAACTGGTCTCTCAGCATTAGTAACTTCCCACCAAAAAGAGGCTTCGTCCTTAAGTAACCACACAGCCAATTGTATCTTCTGTCTATCATCCACTTCGAAGATAACGAACAAATCTTCTGTTTCCTTAAACCAGTTTTTTGCTTCCACAAATGACTCAGTCCCATTAAAGTTCTTTCCACCCATGGCTCGAAAGTCTCAATATATCTTCGAGAAAGCATTCACACAAGGAGGAGGAGGAGGAACAACTGCAACTGGGGGAGGAAGAACGTCTGCTGGGCCAGCGCCATTAGCCCTAGCTTCCACGTACCTTCTGAACCAACCAGGTACCGGCACGCCCTCAGGAAGATTAAGATCCCCAGACATGCTGAAACGAAAAGAAAAGGTTCAAAACAAAGAATAGAACGATAGTGCATATGGCTTTGCGGATTATGCTCTTTAAAATAAAACAACATTTTCCTTAAAAATGCTTCTTTAAACTTCATTTTGAAAAATAGTTTTCAAAAACTTTTATCTGATCTGGTAAACCTTTGCTTTGATACCAAGTGTAAAACACCCCACCTCCGTTAAGGTCACTCACAAAGGGAATGCATTAACTTTGGTGGAGTATTATAGGTAAATGGTACAAGTAATTTACAAAACAGACATATAAACAGCGGAAAGACTAAATTTTATTTCATAAGCACGTGGTCCAGTCAAAACATTACAACAACTATCTTAAAAACCAACTTCCAAAAATATTACAGTAAAGTCTGTCTTGACTAAAACATAAAGAAGCATAAACAATAATAAAGCAGCATAAATCCCTAATTAAGAGCGTAACCACAGCCATAGCCCAAGAAAAGAGAGTCCAAGCAATACGTCTTCTTTCTTCAAGCTGGAAAAGGTCTGGACTAAGATGAAGTATTCCCTCCCTGCGGACCTTGGGGGGGGGGGGAACGGAAGACATGAAGACGAAAGAAAATGGGTCAGACATAAGCCTGGTAAGTCCAGTGATTATTTAGCATGTAAACAGGTAAAAGGATTATGACATGAGTAAACTGAACATAGAACAATACCCTAGAAATAAGATAACGATTAATAAGGCAAGGTAAACTGAATATACTATCACACTCATTTCTATTTCTCTGCACCTACTAATAAGTGTTTCAACTAGAACCATGTGTTCATGATAAAATGATCCCTTTTATCGATCGGCTTCTACTCGCATGCATTTATGACTTGTGTCATTCGGCCCCGCTTGACTGTAGATACCTGTGCTGGTCCCACCATGGGGTGTATCAATTCTTATGGTGGCAACCCGACACAAATTCAAGATGCACAGTGTATATTACTGATGACCAGTGCCTGATTTGTCCATGCCGGAGTACGTGCACGCCCATACTCCGTTGGAACCTACACTCACCCACCGTTATTTTGAACGCTTTTAATCAGCCAAGTAATCGTGCCCCCACCCTGCCTAGTTCAAGGTACCATGATACATCTATGTGGGTTACTGCTGAAATGGGTCCCTGTTACTAGGGTTTCCTAATCAACATGTTAAAATGGTTAAGTGTTCTCAAATTAACCTAACCGCACCCATCAGTTTAGTTAACATGTTGTATTGGCTAAGTGTTGCCTTAATTTACTTAACCCAACCATTCTTAGCCTGCCTGTTTCTTTGCTTTAATTCATTCATTAAAGCGCCAACCTCTCACATTAGATCTATATTGTTGCGGTCGCTGGATGTGCCGGGCGGTTCTGGGCAGTCTTACACCGCAACTCAATCTAATCTCGGGTATTTGGGCTCAATGCGCTAACCTCTCACATTAGATCTGTATTGTTACGGTTGCAGGATATGCCGGGCGGTTACGAGCAGTCTTACACCGTAACTCAATCTAACCTCAGGTTAGGCATATTCGTCTTTTAATTAATTTACATATTTACCATTTATGTTTATATGTAAATTATCCACCAATGTTGTCAAATCAAGTCATGTCCCATTTTACCCTCCAAATTATGTCCATAATTCCTAGGTATACAAATTATACCATTTCATGCCATTAATCATTTACATGATCATGAGCCTACCTATGCCAATAGCATATAATTTAATATTTTTCCCAACGTATCCCCCGTTATTCGTTCGCATAAATTACATAGAGCGTTTGGCTCGCAAATTAGCCTAACTCATAAACAAAAAGGGAAAAGCAAATGGACATGTAACATTCCAACGGCATAAAACTGTATAGATCAACTAAACATGTGTGATATAAATTTGGCATAGTACTACACAAATTTAATTTAGCATGTAAATGTGAACTTGCATTTGAGTTGGACCAAATTAACATAGATCTAAACATCTAAGCATGTAGATCTTGACATATAAGCATACATGAACATGACTTAGCTTATGATTTTTGCATATAACATAAAGGAATCACCAAATTTATATACAACATGATAGGTTCATCACCAAATTAATATTAAACATGATAGGTTCATCTCCAAATTAATATAAAACATGATAGGTTCATCACCAAATTAATATACAACATGATAGGTTCATCACCAAATTAATATACAACATGATAGGTTCATCACCAAATTAATATAAAACGTGATAGGTTCATTACCAAATTAATATACAACATGATAAGTTGATCAATTACAATAGTCACGTAGGCATAGGTAATTTCAGAATTGCTACATGAATCAGAATACGATTATCTTACAACTAGGCACAGTTCTAGTTCCGCATCATTACAAGTCATGACTTTTATTTGTTCAAATCTAAAGAATAACTGAACTTACAACAAAAGAACAAATCTTGTTTTCTGGGATCTGATTTCTGAAACTGAAAAGCTATCCTTTGATGTAGACTACTGATTCTCTAGTTTTGATTTGATTTGGGACTTCCTAACTTGACTTGTAGTTTAGGGGAAAATGGAGGCTACGCTAGTTTGGCCATGGACAGCATGACGGCTTCAGAGAAAATTTTTCTGTGGTTTTAGGGTTGAGGGTTGGGGTTGTTTATATAGAAGTTTAGATTAATGAGAGACGTTAGATCAACCTAGGAGAAATCAGAGCCACCCAGACCAAACAGAGCCAACCGGAAGTCGCCACATATGCCCTAGTGACTCAGAAAACGTCACTGGACAAAATAGCCTAGACCTGGCCGAGGGGGTCGACCCCTAAAGGGGGGTCGACACCCCAGTCGACACCCCTCTTGGGGGGTCGACACCTATGTCGACCCCCTATGGGCGGGAATTTTCCCGCCCAGCTGATTCTCGGAATTATTTGAATTTTGAACTGCATTTTGATTTAATTATTATTTATATTTAATTTTCGTTTAAACTTAAAATCTTCTGAACTCCATAACTTCTTCATACAGAGTACGATTCACGCAAACTCGGACTCTGTTTCAAGCAGAATTCTGAGACGAACGCAATGGCGAAACCCGTTTCCCCTAATTTTCACTTTTAAAATTAAGTATTCTTTAATTCGTTACTTTAATGTTCATTGAAAATACGGGGTGTTACATGGGGTCACTGTATGATATGCGTATGAAGTTGTTCATCATGGGGGACATGGAGGAATCGAGTTCATCATTCTGGGTATGGGGAAGGAGAGACTTTAATAGGAAGCAAGTTGGGGTTCTCGGATTTTGTTTTAACGAAGTAGAGAGGAGAGTGAAAGGGGTTCGGTAATGGTGTTTGAAGTTATGGAGTAGGCGACTGTTTTTGGACGAAGTGCTTAACGTGTTAAGTAAGGGTTTAATAAGTAATTAAGTTTTAACTAAATATTAAATAAAAGGTTAATGACGTTAATTTGTTTATATATTGTGAAATGCATAACTAGTTCATACATTGCAGAACTGAGCACCGTCAGTCACGTTAGGATCATATGGACGAGGGCTACACCATGGAACTGGTTTGGAGCGATTTGGAGCTCATTACAATTTATGGTGGAATAAAATGCCTGAGTGGACAAATCGACCGTTATTCATTATTTAACAATTAACGACCAATGTGAGTAAACTCACTACCTCTATCCAGTTTTATAATTTTATAAATGTTATTTAATATTGATAAAAATGATAAATGCTTTGTGTAATGGTTGTTTGGATGATTTGCTGATTCATTGGTCGAAATAATATATATAGTTATATATATAAATAGTTGACTGAATATTGGTTATGTTTGTTATTAAATTTCATATTGATATGAAATTAGTGTCATTTATGTTGATTAACATCTGTGGATGCAGGGAAATAGGTTGGAGGAATCCAGTGGGATTCCTCAATAATTATAGTTGTTTTTCATATATTGTATTATATGATATGATAAATAATCTGGTGTTGATTATTGTGTGTTTGAAATGTTGAATAACATTGACTAGAAATAATTGTTATTTAAATACCGTAAAATATATTCAAATATATTGGAAAGAAATTTGGGGGTTTAAAAAGGAAAAATGTAATAACCCGGAAATTATGAGCCAGTTTAAAATTTATATTTTGGCAATTTTAGCGAATTTTGAATATTTAAAATAGATTATTTTAAATAATATCGACCAGAAATTTATTTTGAATAAAATTCGAACGTATTTATTATATTCGTCGTCGTTAGAAGATAAATAATTATATATAATTATAAATAGAATTGGAAGTGGCGCGGTAGTTCGATAATTCGATTTCAAACTTCAATTGAATGTACCGGGTGCAAAACAATCCGGATTTTAGCGAAACCAAAAAACATTAGGATCTAATTGATAATATCTTTCCAACGAATCCGAAAAATCAAAATTTCATGGCGGGAATCAAAAGATATGTCTAGTTGAAAGTTCTGAATAGTCGCTATGGAATTCAGGCCCTTAAAAATAGACATTTTGCAAACGACCTCGGATTTCGACGAAACCACTTTTGCTGGGTCCGTGATGTCAAATTATTGCTAGGTTTCAAATTTCATAATTTTTCGAATCAATATGTGAGTGTGGCAAAGGAAAACGCGTTTGACCAGTTTCAGTTGATTTTAATCGACTGGAAATTGACCATTTTTCTAACGGTCTCAGAATTCAACGAAACTAGTTTTGTTAAGATCGCATCGTCAATACGAAGCGAGAAAATATTTTTCTGCAATTTATAGGGTTCGTATGTGACCCTGGTAAATTGAAATGTATGTTTAAATAGAATATATAGATTTAAATGTAAATTCAACGGAAACTGATTGTAACGATCAAATCAGCTTGCGATACATATCCCATTGTGTTCGGAATGGGGGTAAAACGCTATAGACGACAGGCGGTGGACCTCGTTTAGAGGTCGTATGTAAAAGTCAACTTTTTGGGATTAAAAATATTTAAAAATTAAAAACCCCCTTCTCCTTCTATAACCTCTGCCCCCCCCCCCCCCCTTTCACGTTGGAAATCAGAAGAAAAAAAAAGGAAAGCGGAGAGGAGCATCGCCCCTCCCCTTAAACCGCCGCCGCCTCGAAGAGACCCCCCCTCCTCGTCAGATCGGAGACCCCCCCCCCAGGCGCCAGAGGCGACGCGAAGACCCCCCCCAGCGGCGCGACAACCGCGAAGCCCCCCCTTCGGCTAACCGCCGCCGCGCGAGGCACCCCCCCTGCTGCCTCTCCGCGCCACGATACCCCCCCCCCAACCTCGGCGACGCTGCAAAATCCCCCCCCCCATCTTTCTGCAAATCACTGTAAGTCTTTAATTATATTTTTATTTATTAAATCAATTTTTTTATGTATGAATTAGCATTTATAAAATCTGAAAATAAAGTGTATATAAAGATTTGATTTTTTAAAATTGAAAAGATTATATTTTTATTTATAAAAATATGATTTTTATATAAGGAAGAGGTAGAAAAGATTTTTATTCAATTAAAAATATGATTTTTATATTTTTAAAGTATTAAAAATATAGTCTTTACTATATAGATGATGTAAAAATATGATTTTTGTTTATGTAGAGAATTAGAAATATAATTTTTACATGATAGGAATATTAGAAATATCATCTTTGTATATGTAGCAAAATAAAAATCTGATTTTTATTATATATACGTTGAAATAAAGTGGTGATTTTTATAATGGCGAAATCTATATTTTTGAAAAGGCGAAATCTATATTTTTGAAATGGCGAAATCTATATTTTTGAAAAGGCGAAATCTATATTTTTGAAAAGGCGAAATCTATATTTTTGAAAAGGCGAAATCTATATTTTGGAAAAGGCGAAATCTTTATATGAAGAATAGCGGGATAGAAATGGAATTTTTATCTATATGACATCGAAGTAAAAATTCGATTTTTATATATTGAATAGCATAGTAAAAATTCGATTTTTATATATTGAATAGCGATGTAAAAATTCGATTTTTAAATATATGAAGTGATTATAAAAATATGATTTCTAAAATTGAAAGTGAACAAATAAAAATGTGATTTTTATTTTAAAGACATCAGTATATAAAAATGTGATTTTTGTATATGTAGTGGCTACGGGCAACGAAAGCGACAAAAGGCAAGAACGATGAAGATTTCTATCAATGAAGAGTCATGGTATTGGATAGCTATCGGTGAGAATTCCTCACCTTTCAATTTCTTTTTCTAGTTATATATATATACTAGGATGTAGACGGTGTTTAGTAGCACCCGACACCCGTCATCCACAGACCATGGATGGCTTGTTTGTTTAACTGTTTGGTTGTGTAGTTGGTTAGATTATTTGGTTTGAATTGATTGTTTGGTGAAATGAATGGGTTTGATTGATGTGTGAATGGCGTGGGCCTTCACTAGACCGGGGATAAGGCTAGGCCTTGTCCCGTTTCTAATATCGTGCCGTTATGCCGCCGGAATTTTCTAAAATATGTTAGAAAAATAAAAATATCATTTTTATTTTGTAAATGAACTGAATAAAAATTCATGTGTTAAAATAAAATATTTTATCGATAAAAATATAATTTTTAACGTGAATGTGAATAAATAAATATTCATTTGCAAACCGGACGGTTTGTTTATGTACACCTATTTGAAGGACATTGATTGGGACGATAAATTTTACACATCGCCCAAATGCACAAATAAAATATGCGTTTGATTGTTTGAAACCCCACACGGGTGTTGGGATGAAATTTGAAGTTCACTCATCCTGATTGATTAAATATGTCGATCGATTGATTGACAGGCTGTTATAAGCGTTAGATATCTATATTTGATGCTTATACAGTGTAGTGCACTTTGGTTGATGGTTGATTATTTTTCAATGCTATTATATACGTGTGATGTATGAAAATCCATATAATTAATATTATATGGTGATTGATTGGGCCTCATTCCAATTTAGAAAATAAAGATCTTTATAAAATAAAGGTTCATGTGTTGACTGTACTCATCCGTTGAGATTAGTCATGTGTTGAACAAAATATTTTAACAGTAAAATTTATATCTTTATCTTTATAAAATAAAGGTTCATGTGTTGACTGTACTCACCCATTGAGATTAGTCATGTGTTGAACGAAATATTTTAACAGTAAAATTTATATCTTTATCTTTATAAAATAAAGGTTCATGTGTTGACTGTACTCATCCGTTGAGATTAGTCATGTGTTGAACGAAATATTTTAACAATAAAATTTACATCTTTATCATATATGAAATTAGAAACTAACTGGAAAATAACGAGATGAATGGTCTCCTGAATATTGATCTGATGTTGGTTTCGGCCTTCGGGGTTAATATTCAGGGAATCGTTCTCTTACTAATTTACAATTGGAGTCTGATTTAATATCAAACGATAGATACCTTAATTTTCATAAAATATAGTAAATAACAAAAATAGTCACACGTGGACAGTACTCATTCGTCGAGATTAGTCGTGTGTTGACAAAAATATAGATTCACATATTGAATAGAATATATATTCATTTGTTGAATAGAATAACGAATTTATCGAAATATATAAAGCCGTGTTGATTAGAGATGCGCCATTTTGACGCGAATCGATATTTATATCGATTATATTCGTTTTTAAATTTGATTTGAATTGAATTTGAACAGAATAGAAAATGAATTCGATTTGAATAGAAAACGAATTTGATTTCAATTGAATATATAACGAATTTGATTTGAATTGAATAGAAAACAAAAATGAATTGAATTGAAAAGAAAACGATTTTGAATTGAATTGAAAAGAAAACGAATTCGAATCGAATTGAATTAAAAAGGAAATGAATTCGAATCGAATTAAAATCGATTTGAATCTGAATCAAATAGAAATGAAAGTAAAAAGGATTTAGAATAGAAAATTCAATTTTGATTTGAATTTGAAATAAAGGTTGAAATTGTTTTTGAAACGAATTCAAAACTATTTATAAAATTCGTTTTAAATAGAAATCGACGAAATATATATTATATATATTATATATATAATATAATGGCGTGAATGGAACGCGCCGCGCCGCGGCAGTTCGCGAATTTTGACCATTAGTTTCAAACGGACATTACGGGAGATCCGACCGTCGGACTCTCCTAAAACCGGAACCGTTGGGTTCATATCGAAAAGAGCTTTCTAACGAATATTAGAAATTTGAAATCTAACAGTTGGATTTGGAGTTACGTCCAAATCAAATTCGAAAAAGGTCGCTGTAAGTGCAGTTCGATGGCCTTTGTTGGAAATCGACTGTACGGGCTTGATAAAATTATTAAAAATAGTAATAATTTGCGTAGAATCATAAGAAATGATTTAGGAAAAATTGGGATGAAAAACTCCCCATTTGAAAAGATAAAAATAGATTTTTATCGAAATGAACTAGTTTTGAACTGAAATTAAAACTCATTTATTTTTAAATAAATAAATTGGATTTGAAATGGGTTTAAATAGAATTGATTCATGGGTTTATCGTGAACTGTGTTTTAAATAACACTAGTTCTTTAACCCGAAAATAAATAGAATGTGATTTGGGTTTATCGTGAACTGTGTTTTAAATGACACTAGTTCTTTAACCCAGTAAAAGGAGTTTTAATGAATCTGCAATTAAATTGAAATATGAATTGATAATTTCAATTATCAAATTTAGAAAGTGAGCGAGGATGGAGTATCACCAGTTTTGCTCCAAAGCGATAGTTAAATCTTTAATTAGATTTGAACGTGAAAAGGTAATTAATTTTACCGATAACACCATAGTATTAGATATGGAGTATTACCAGTTTTGCTTCATGGGATGAATAGGTTGGGATTGGGAAATAAAATAAATAATTACTTCGGTGTGGTTCGCTAATCTCGACTAGTTTAGAAAACCATAATTTGGTTTGAAACGACATCCAAAGGAAGATTAAAGGATAAATTTTAAAGAATTTATCTTGGATAAAATTAATGGGAACTTTTCCCAAAAGATGTGGATATTTAAATAACAGAATATTCAGAATTGGAATGAGGTGTATGTTGTGTTTGTGTAACATTTGTTTTTAATATACGCGGGTTGTTCGGAAAGGCCGGGTTTACACCCATTCTGAATAACCGATTCGACGATATGTCGAAGATGAAGACGGTGGTTGAAGACCGGAAGTCTTCACATCATTTGCGTGATTACTGATGATCTTGATTGGGCTGTACACCCAAGATGAGGGAATCAGTTGGTGGTCGTCCAGACGTACTTGGAGATCGATGGATATGCGAGGAAAGTGCCTCCGGTTTCGTTCAGATCCAGAATGAACTTGTAAATGGATTGTGTGTCTGACATTGGATTTGATTCTGTGTTGATTGATTTCTGTTAAATATATATCTGTTTGGCGGCGGAGAATTTATACTCTTGCTTAACGCCCTTCTCTGAGACGTACGAGCTTAGAGGTTATATATCGATAGATATCAATCGCATGGCATGAATTGCCTGTGTGGCATACTGAGTTGCATGGATCAAGGCTTCTGTTGAAAAGCAAAGTCCTATGGTTGATGATCAAAGCACGGCCTACGTGGCAGCTTTGTGTATAGCGTGGATTCGCGAGCCTCACACCTCGGTATGAGTCAAAAACGGGATACAGATCGCTGGGAGAGCACGACGTTTCTTTCTAGCTTTGGTGGTGTCAGTGACTTACCAGCCCTGACATTTATATACTTTTCACCTTTGTGGTTGTTGGAATGAGGCTCCTCGATATTAGGTCTGTAAGGACCGGGAAACGTGTGTTCAGGAATTGCCAATCCTCTAGCGTAAGTGAGGACCGGCCCAGCCGATCCAGGGTTGCCCAGAGTGCGTAGTCCTGAGACATTTGCTAGAGTGTCTCGAAGCAGAGAGGAGCTTGCCCCTTGCCTCGACTCATGACGGAAATCCAATTCCCAATACGTGTATTGCGGCTTTATTTGTAGAGCCTAGTATGGCGACATAGTAGCATGTGATGCTATGCCGTCTATGATTTATATTTATGATTGAAATTGTTTTGACACTATACACTTATTATAGTATCAAATGATTTGTTTTAAATGTATCAAGCATGTTTGGCTATTATAAGGGAAAACCCTATCCTCCGGCTTGCGTTGCATTGTGTGATGGGACCTGGGTCTTATAATAGCTTCATTTTTCGAAAAAGCATTGCGCTGTTTATTCTATGCACTGGTATTCTTGGAAGGAAACCCGTTCCGTGTTATATGGCGTGGTCCCTTGAATTACTCTCTTTTAAAGAAAAGTTTTAAATAACTGTTTTAGTTCTCACACCAGTCACATGACTGACCTGGAGTTTATTGTTTTAACCTAAACTCTGGGTGCCCCTATTTTCGACACGGGCAGCTAGTAGTTTTGGTTTTGCAGATTTATATTCATAGGATCCTGGTTTACAGCTGGAATGATATCCGGAAAGCTCTGTATCCGTATATCACCTTCAGTTGTGCTTTGTATTATTTTTCCGCTGCTATGTAATTTATTGTAATCTCTGATATTTATCGAACGTAATTTATTCATTTATACTCTGTATATTCTTGTATTCTGATGGAATTGTTGTAATAGCAATGAAATGTTCTACCGTCTGCGTTCTATTTTTTCCTGTCCTCACAGTAATTCGTTCTTTCTCATCTCTTCGGAGACCGGGGAAGTAACGGGTCGCTTCAAAAAATCTATTTTAAAATAGAAATTGAGATTCGATGGACTAGAAGAAAATAACTTGTTTTAATTATATAAAAACAAGTGGTTTGATTTATAAACGTTATTTATAAATGAGATGGAATAATAATTATTAAATAATTTGGAAAGTAAATTCAAGAGGGAAATGGGAAATAGTTTTAAAAGGAAATTAATGAAATTATTTTGAGGTTCAAATTGTATACAGAATTGAAATAAATACGTAAGATTTATAATGGAAATTTTACTATGTCGAATGTTACAAAAGTGATTCGTTTTTAGAAATTATATATTATATAATTCAGAATTGGGCAAGAAGGTTAATATTTGATTAAATTTATGATTGAATAGGTAATCGAGATTTAAGTTATAAACTTAATATATAATTAATAAGAAGTTGATTTATAAATGGAGTGTATAAAGTGAAATATAAATATGAATTTATAAAATAACTCGATAAACAGTATGTGAACCAGTAATAGTATTAGTAAATACAAATCAAGATTTGATTTGATCAAATGAGTCGGGATTTCTGTAAAGAAATAATATTCACATTTTAAAGTGAATAATGATTTAAAACAAAACGTTTTGTAGATTAAAAATGGAATTAGGGAGATTAGAAACTGACTAGAGATTAGTTAAGCTAAACGACTTTCTGGGTATTGATCTGATGTCGGTTTTGGTCTTCGGGTTAATACTTAGGGAGTTGTTCTCTTACTAGTTTACAGTTGGAGACTGATGGACATTGAAGGATAGTGATGCGTGAATAAGGTATGGAAATGTTTTCCAATGTTAATAACGTATATTTTCCAAATATAGAAAATAAGAAGTCATGGATATATGGAAATGTTTTTCCGTGAAACGTAAAACAATTTTAAGAAATATGGAAAATGGGAATCTGGGAAATGATGAATTAAATTAAAGGAGCTCAGTGTTGATTAATGGTTGATCGATATTATTTCCATTTGGAAATAAGATCATTGTTTGTGTACATGTTTTCTATAATAGTTAAATAACCGACAATCAAAGTGTTTGACCCTTTTTCCTTGTCAATACAGAGAGACCAGGATCAGGTTTATTATCATAAAATCACTCCGTATGGAAATTAGCATTGCGAATCAAATATGATGAATATAACTGAAGACGGAGTTTGTGCAAGGGCTGATTGGGCGATTCTAGGTAGAAATTGCCTAATATGGATTTACAGGATAGTGCCCTTGGTTTGTCCAATCCCAGGACAACGTGTGTGACACTACATGTCCGTTAGTGTCACTCATTAAGAGAATGCATTAAGTTTCGTAAAGCGTTATAGGTAAACAAAAACAGAAACAATACAAGACAGATATGAAATAGCAACGGAATTAAAAACTTTTATTAATCATAAAGCATCGTAGTTCAAAACATAAGTCTGAAAATACATATACCAAGTACATCATCTTAAAATTTCTGTCTTGTACTTAAAACATCAGAGTACAATAATAAAAGAAGCATAATCCCCAAAAACATAACAATAGTAGAAGAGATAAGAACTCGAGCAATACAACTAAGCAGCTCCAAGAATGAAAGAAGAATCCTGGTCAAGCTTGAGCATTACCACCCCGAGAACCTAGGGGGAAATGGAAGAGAAAGAAAAGGAAACAAAATGAGTCAGACATAAAGTCTGGCCAGTCTAGTAACTTTTAGCATATAAATAAGTAAAAGTATTGAGACGACCCGAACTTCACCGTAAAGGAAAGCTCGGATTGCTTTGAGAACACGACAAATCAGAATATAAATAGAAGAACATTTCATTGCTCATTACAACAATTTCATCAGAATACAAAAATATTTCAGAGTGTACATGAATAATATACAAAACAAAAATGCTAGAGATTTACAATTTACAATGCAGCGGAAAATATTACAAAACCCAACTGAAAGAGATAAACAGTTATAGAGCTTTCCGAATATCATTCTAGCTGTAAACCAGGATCCTGTGAATATAAATCGGCAAAACCAAAACTACTAGCTGCCCGTGTGGAAAATAGGGGCATTCAGAGTTTAGGTTAAAACAATAAACTCCAGGTCAGTCATGTGACTGGTGTGAGAACTAAAACAATTACTATTTTGATTTTAAATTTAGGTAAATCAAGGGACCACGCCGTATAGCACGGAACGGGTTTACCCCAAGAATACCAGTGCATAAAACAAACAGCGCAATGCTAAATAAAGAACAATGAAGCTATTATAAGACTCAGGTCCCATCACACAATGCAACGCAAGTCGGAGGATAGAGTTTTACCTTATAGTCGCTAAATATGCTTGGTACGTGAAATTTCATCTTTTATTATTACTATAAGTGAAGAAATCAACTCCAAATATAAATGAATTAATCATAGACGACATAGTGCCCCATCCCACTATGTCGTCATACTAGGCTCTACAATCAAAACTGCAAATGTCACGTATTGGAAGTTGGATTTCTGTATGTAAACCAAGGCAAGGGATCGTTCTTACCGCTTCGAGATTCTCTAGCCCGAGCCTCAGGCAAGTACTCTGTCAAGCCTTTGGATCGTCAGGGCCAGTCCACACGGAGTGTGTAACAACCCGTATTTTGATAACGTGTTATAACCATAAATCTAGGTAGAACTAAATTTTAAAATAAGAACCAAGGTAAACGGGTTATGCTAATGCGTTCGTCTCGGAATTCTGCATAAAATCGAGTCCGAGTTTTCGAAAATCGGAGTCCGTATGACCAAGTTATGTCTCCCCAAAGTTTCAGAAATTTTCAGAGTTCAAAACAGTTCGAATTCGAGTTCAAATTCGAATTTCAAAACCCAGACAGACTGGGCGGGAAATTTCCCGCCCAGCACCCCAGGTCGACTGGGGAGTCGACTGGGCAGTCGACACTCCCAGGATCAGGTCGATTGCGCAGTCGACTTGGGTGTCGACCTGGTCCCCGAACCTGGTTTGAGCCTGGTTGCTCCTGCTTGACCCTGTTGGCTTGTTTGAAGGCCTGTGACGATTTTTGGCGGTTCAGATCGATTCTAGGGTTTATCCTATGGCCTAAACTAGTTGTTGCAACTATAAAAACACCCTAAGACCTAGGCTAATACACAACAAATCTTTCTAACACCATTATGCTGCTAAGTCTCCTCTTGAACCATGGCCGCCGCCTCCAACTTGAGGCTTAAACATTCAAACTAGATCCAAATCGAAGGTCAACGTTTCTGAAACAATTCAAGGGAATAGATCAACATCTCAACAACGATCCTACGACAATTTCTGTTCTTAGTTCTCAAAAACCACGATCTGTAAGCCCCAGTTACTCTTAGATCTAAACTCTAAACTTATTATGGACATGTGTAAATTGAAGTTGAACATAAACAAGATAACAACTTGAGACCTACTCTTTTATATCTTTGATCTATGACTATTCCTTTTTGATCTATTATTTTAGATCTACTCTTGTTCACCCTAGATCTATTCACCTTGAACCTAGTATCGTTCATATTGAACCTTGATTTGTGGAATACTGATAAGAACTTGATTTAGGGGCCTGTTCATGTCATAACCTAAACCCTATCATTATTTTAACATGCCTGTGATGTTGTGATGTTGAAACTATTGCTAGTCATAAGTTTAGGATTATCATCTTATGTCATTTATTGCTATGTTTATCACCCTATTTCATATGCCAGTGATGTTATGATCATATCTCAAGTTACACCATGCTTGCCTTGAAATCACCTTTGCCACTTTATACCCAACCTTGTTATGTTATTCCCTAGTTACATCTATTGCCTTGATTCGAATTCACAAGCGTTGGGGATGCGATTTGGGTAGTTTAGGAAAACATGAATTTAGTATGAACTTGAAAACATGAATATCGTTATAACTTGAGCTTGGATAGGAACATGAACTTGACATGAAATTATACTTGAAAATATGAATTTGGGACATGACACTTAGATAACTTGAACGTGGCCAACTCGAGGTTAGTTTGAGTTTGAAGTATAAATCTGCCCGGAACCGCCCGGCGAATCCAGTAACTGCAAACAATAGGACCCAATGTGAGTAGTTGGTCATATCGCACTCGAAACCCGAGGTTAGACTAGGTTATGGTGTAAAACTGCCCGGACCCGCCCGGCACATCCAGTAACCATAACCAAGTCTAATGTGAGAGGTTAGGGGTGCATTAAGTAAATTAATTCCACTGGATAGGGTTAAGTCATGGACCACTTGAATATACTTAACTAATTTGACACATTGATTTGATAGGGTTAAGTCATGAACCGCTTGAACACACTTAACCAACCTGACACATGATTCGTAGGACTAAGTCTTGAACTAGAACGATACACTTAGTCAATTTGACATGACACGTAGATGGGGTTAAGTCTCGATTTTAAATGACAACTTAACCTGTTGAACGAAACCCTAGTTACGCGGTCCTTTTTAGCAGTAATCCACTAGATGTATCACGGTACCCTGGGACTAGGCAGGGTGGGGCACGATTGCTGGGATGATTGTAAGCGACCAGAACGACGACTGAGTTGGTGCGCCATTGTAGGTTCAGGCGGACTAGGGTCGTGCTCTTAGTCCGGAGTTGAAAAAGCAGGCATTGGGCATCAGTAGGATTATCTGTGCATTCTTGATTCGTGTCGGTGGTTTGCACCGTAGGGCTTGATACACCCTATGGTGGACCTAGCACAGGTGACTACATTCGTGATAGGTCCGTATGACACAGACACACGACGAGCTAGACTTGTAGGGAGCCGATCGATTAGATCATACCGTTGGACCCCGAATTGGGTCACTTCACGATATTGGGCCAAGGGATTATTTATTGATTTACAGTTGACACGAGATTAGTATACCAGTATAGTTGGTATGGCGAACCTTGAATACGCAATGTTAGACTTGAGTTATCTTGTTAGCTTAGTTATCATGTCAGACTTATCATCATTCCTATGTTTAATTCCAGTTTATTCATGTCTTGTTAACTTTACTAGTTTCTATGCTAATAGTCACTAGGGCTTACCAGTCTTTTTGACTGACCCGTTTTCTTTCGCCTCTTTGTCTTTCGTCCCCCCCCCCCCAGGTTCTCAGGGAGGGAACTCTAGCTCTGAGCTTGGACTTTGCTTGCTTTCTGACAGCTCATGTACGGTTTGGTCTTGAGCTATGCTATGGCTGCACTCATGCACTTTTTGGGGAATATTGTTTTACTTATGTTGTTTTAAGTACTTTGCTTCTTTAGAATTTGATGTAATGAAATAATGACTTGGCATTTTGATGTAAGAGGTTTTGACTCTATTTTTCAGTAATGACATTTGGTTTTAAAGTTTATATCCGCTGCTTTATATACTCTATTTTATCTATGTTCTGTCTTGTGTTATCTCTGTGCCTGTTTACTAGATAATACCCCTCCAAAACTAGGGCATTCCCTTTGTGAGTAACCCTAGCGGAGGTGGGGTGTTACATTTGGTATCAGAGAAGAAGGTTACCAGACTGGGCAAAAGTTTTAAAAACCTTCCGAAACTATTTTCAAAACCGTTTATAAAGAAGCATTTTTCAAGAAAAGATTATTTCGAAAAGGCTATTCCCCAAAAGCCATTAGCACTATCCTTTGTTTCCTTGTTTGAATCTCTTTCCCTTTCTTTTCTCCATTTGTAGTCGCAGTAGCTTTATCTGCGGCTAATCTTCTTCCTAGCTTTGTAGAGGGTTTTTCGTATGATGGAGATAGTTTTCGTGAGGCTTGTTAACATGTTATATAGGAAAGGTATGAGTGATAATAATGAAGATAAGGCGGATGAGTCTGCCGAAGTGGTTGAGCCAAGCATCCTTGAAGGCGTAAAAGTGGAAGCATTGACGCGAGTTCCGATTCGTGTCTTAGGAACGGAGATCTAGGAGCTAAGGAATCGAGAAGTCAAGCTAGTTAAAGTACAGTGGAGTGAAGCCCAAGAAGACTCAACTTGGGAAATCGAAGAAAAGATACGCGCGCTATACCCATTTCTTTTTGAGGGTACATTCTCGATCTATTTTCCTATAAGTTTACATACCTTTCTTTTGCTATCCATGTTTGTCTTGTTATCCTTTCGATTCTGTCTTGAGAACCTTAGGTAGAATCCTATGAATGTAAACATGTATTTGAAACATGTTATGCTTGATGTTTGCGAATGGTTGCAAGTGGTTGCAAGTGATTACTCGTGGTTGCATAACACACATTAGGCACTAGATCGGCTCAGACACAATTTCATATTGCATATGCATGAGTGTTTATACTTATTTATGGATGAAATTGAATGTGTTATCATATGAATGTTGCATATGGATGAATGTTTGTGCACACATATAGTGCTTACGTGACTAGGATTATTTGCATACATGTTGGATTCATGATACTAAACATATTTTGCATTAGAAAGATCAATCAGGCCTGATCATTTGCATTAGATAAGGAACATATACACACACTTTCTACATATGTTCATACAACATTAAAAATCTTTTAAAGACAATATTTTCTTGTGGATGATGTTTTGAGTAGATGGATGATGCATGGTAGGATACGTTCTTCCTAACTTAGAGATTTCGGGGACGAAATCCTTTAAGGAGGGGAGAATGTAACAACCCGTATTTTGATAACGTGTTATAACCATAAATCTAGGAAGAATTAAATTTTAATTAAGAACCAAGGGAAACGGGTTGCGCCATTGTGTTCGTCTCGGAATTCTGCATAAAATCGAGTCCTAGTTTTCGAAAATCGGAGTCCGTATGACCAAGTTATGGCTCCCCAAAGTTTCAGAAATTTTCAGAGTTCAAAACAGTTCGAATTCGAGTTCAAATTCGAATTTCAAAACCCAGACAGACTGGGCGGGAAATTTCCCGCCCAACACCCCAGGTCGACTGGGGAGTCGACTGGGCAGTCGACACCCCCAGGACCAGGTCGATTGCGCAGTCGACTTGGGTGTCGACTTGGTCCCCGAACCTGGTTTGGGCCTGGTTGCTCCTGCTTGACCCTGTTGGCTTGTTTGAAGGCCTGTGACGATTTTTGGCGGTTCAGATCGATTCTAGGGTTTATCCTATGGCCTAAACTAGTTGTTGCAACTATAAAAACACCCTAATACCTAGGCTAATTCACAACAAATCTTTCTAACACCATTATGCTGCTAAGTCTCCTCTTGAACCATGGCCGCCGCCTCCAACTTGAAGCTTAAACATTCAAACTAGATCCAAATCGAAGGCCAACGTTTTTACAACAATTCAAGGGAATAGATCAGCGTCTCAACAATGATCCTACGACAATTTATGTTCTTAGTTCTCAAAAACCATGATCTGTAAGCCCTAGTTACTCTTAGATCTGAACTCTAAACTTAATATGGACATGTATAAATTGAAGTTGAACATAAACATGATAACAACTTGAGACCGACTCTTGTATATCTTTGATCTATGACTATTCCTTTTTGATCTATTATTTTATATCTACTCTTGTTCACCCTAGATCTATTCACCTTGAACCTAGTAACGTTCATATTAAACCTTGATTTGTGGAATACTGATAAGAACTTGATTTAGGGGCATGTTCATGTCATAACCTAAACCCTATCATTATTTTAACATGCCTGTGATGTTGTGATGTTGAAACTATTGCTAGTCATAAGTTTAGGATTATCATCTTATGTCATTTATTGCTATGTTTATCACCCTATTTCATATGCCAGTGATGTTATGATCATATCTCAAGTTACACCATGCTTGCCATGAAATCACCTTTGCCACTTTATACCCATCCTTGTTATGTTATTCCCTAGTTACATATATTGCCTTGATTCGAATTCACGAGCGTTGGGGATGCGATTTGGGTAGTTTAGGAAAACCTGAATTTAGTATGAACTTGAAAACATGAATATCGTTATAACTTGAGCTTGGATAGGAACATGAACTTGACATGAAATTATACTTGAAAATATGAATTTGGGACAAGACACTTAGATAACTTGAACGTGGCCAACTCGAGGTTGGGTTGAGTTTGCAGTATAAATCTGCCCGGAACCGCCAGGCGAATCCAGTAACTGCAAACAATAGGACCCAATGTAAGTAGTTGGTCATATCGCACTCGAAACCCGAGGTTAGACTAGGTTATGGTGTAAAACTGCCCGGACCCGCCCGGCACATCCAGTAACCATAACCAAGTCTAATGTGAGAGCTTAGGGGTGCATTAAGTATATTAATGCCACTGGATAGGGTTAAGTCATGGACCACTTGAATATACTTAACCAATTTGACACGTTGATTTGATAGGGTTAAGTCATGAACCGCTTGAACACACTTAACCAACCTGACACATGATTCGTAGGACTAAGTCTTGAACTAGAACGACACACTTAGTCAATTTGACATGACACGTAGATGGGGTTAAGTCTCGATTTTAAATGATAACTTAACCTGCTGAACGAAACACTAGTTACGCGGTCCTTTTCAGCAGTAACCCACTAGATGTATCACGGTACCCTGGGACTAGGCAGGGTGGGGTACGATTGCTGGGCTGATTGTAAGCGACCAGAATGATGGCTGAGTTGGTGCGCCATTGTAGGTTCAGGCGGACTAGGGTCGTGCACTTAGTCCGGAGTTGAAAAAGCAGGCATTGGGCATCAGTAGGATTATCTGTGCATTCTTGATTCGTGTCGGTGGTTGGCACCAAAGGGCTTGATACACCCTATGGTGGACCTAGCACAGGTGACTACATTCGTTATACGGCCGTATGACACAGACACACGACGAGCTAGACTTGTAGGGAGCCGATCGATTAGATCATACCGTTGGACCCCGAATTGGGTCACTTCACGATATTGGGCGAAGGGATTATTTCTTGATTTACAGTTGACACGGGATTAGTATACCAGTATAGTTGGTATGGCGAACCTTGAATACGCAATGTTAGACTTGAGTTATCTTGTTAGCTTAGTTATCATGTCAGACTTATCATCATTCCTATGTTTAATTCCAGTTTATTCATGTCTTGTTAACTTTACTAGTTTCTATGCTGATAGTCACTAGGGCTTACCAGTCTTTTTGACTGCCCCGTTTTCTTTCGCCTCTTTGTCTTTCGTTCCCCCCTAGGTTCTCAGGGAGGAAACTCTAGCTCTTAACTTGGACTTTGCTTGCTTTCTGACAGCTCATGTACGGTTTGGTCTAGAGCTATGCTATGGCTGCACTCATGCACTTTTTGGGGAATAACGTTTTACATATGTTGTTTTAAGTACTTTGCTTCTTTAGAATTTGATGTAATGAAATAATGACTTGGCATTTTGATGTAAGAGGTTTTGACTCTATTTTTCAGTTATGAGATTTGGTTTTAAAGTTTATATCCACTGCTTTATATACTCTATTTTATCTATGTTCTGTCTTGTGTTATCTCTGCGCCTGTTTACTAGATAATACCCCTCCAAAACTAGGGCATTCCCTTTGTGAGTGACCCTACCGGAGATGGGGTGTTACATAGTGGATTAAAATACCTGAACACGGCGTTTCCCCACCCTATAGGCATAAATTTGGTCTGTATAAAGACCATCCATCGGCTCCGCAGAGACCAAAATAACAGAGGCGCCTCGCTATCCTTCATTCACATAAGTAAAACATTAGGGCTTGCAAAACGGTGACACCACTCCTAGCTAGAAGGAAATGCATGCCCTCCCTGATGTCCTCTCCCGTTTCTGGTTCACACCGGGGTGTAAGGCTCACGAATTAACGCAACACAAAGCTATGTTATATTAAAGCTGTGCTTTGGTCATCAACTACAAGACTCTGCTTTTCAACAGAAGCCTTGATCATTTGCATCTCAGCATGCCACATAGGCAATTCATGCTATGCAACTGATGTCTATCAATCACATAGAATGAAATCCGATGTCAAACACACATCCATTTACAAGTTCGTTCTGGGTCTGAACGAAACTGGGGGCACCTTATTCCGCGTCCCGTATGTCCAATACAGGAGAGAGGTCCTTGCATATCCAGTCGATCTCCAAGTACGTCTGGATGATCACCACTTATTACCTCGTCTTGGGTGTACAGCCCAATCAAGACATCAGTAATCATCCAAATGATGTGAAGACCTCCAGTCTTCAACCACCGTCTTCATCGTCGACTCATCACCGATTCGGTTATTCAGAATGGGATAAACCTGTTCTTTCTGAATAACTCGCGTATATGATAAACAAGTGCTATAAAAACACGACATACGCCTCATTCTAATTCTGAATATTTGTAAGGACCCATAACTTCCCCGTAAAGGAAAGCACGAATACTTTGAGAACAACACACAAAAGGACGCATACGGAAGAACATTTCATTGTTAATTACAACAATGCATCAGAATACAAGAATATACAGAGTAAAAATGAATATTACACAGAAATATCAGAGATTTAAATTACATTTAAATACATAGCAGCGGAAAATAATACAATACACAACTAGAAAGGGATATACAGATACAAAGCTTTCCGGATATCGTTCCAGCTATAAACCAGGATCCTGTGAATATAAATCTGCAAAACCAAAACTACTAGCTGCCCGTGTCAAAAATAAGGGCACCCAGAGTTTAGGTTAAAACAATAAACTCCAGGTCAGTCATGTGACTGGTGTGAGAACTAAAACAGTAAATCTTTATTTTAAATCATTAGGTAAATCAAGGGACCACGCCGTATAACACGGAACGGGTTTCCTCCCAAGAATACCAGTGCATAGAACAAACAGCGCAATGCTAAATAAAGAAAAATGAAGCTGTTATAAGACCCAGGTCCCATCACACAATGCAACGCAGCCGAGGATAGGGTTTTCCCTTATAACAGCCAAAGAATGCTTGATACGTTTAAAATAAATCATTTGATACTACTATAAGTGCATAGTGTATAAAACAACTTCAAATCATAAGTATCAATCATAGGCGACATGAGCGTCCCATGCCACTATGTCGCCATATATAGGTTTACAAATAAAACCGTAGAATCACGTATTTGGAAATTGGGTTTCCATCTATGAACCGAGGCAAAAGATAGTCCTCTACCGATTCGTGACTCTCTAGCCCGAGCCACCGGAACAGCCGCAACTGCCCCTTGGATCGTCAGGGCCGGTCCACCGATGTGGATTATAGTGCCTGAACAATACGTTTCCCCGCCCTTTGGGGCGTAAACGAGCCAACGAATGACTCCATCGGACCCGGATCGTCCGATCAAACCGAGGCGCCTCGCAACAGCAACAACCACACAGGTGAAAAGTATATAAATGTCAGGGCTGGTAGGTCACTGACACCACCCTAGCTAGAAAGAAACGCATGCCCTCCCTGAGGTCCTCTCCCGTTTTTGGTTCACAACCGGGGTGCGAGACTCGCGAATTCACGTTACACAAAGTTGTGCCACACAGGCTGTGCTTTGATCATCACCACAAGACTTTGCTTTTCAACAGAAGCCTCGATCAATTGCCACTTAGGCATGCCACACAGGCAATTCACTCCATGCGTTTGATATCCATCAATATATAACCCCTGAGCTCGTACGTCTCAGAGAAGGGCGTTAAGCAAGAGAATAAATCCTCCGCCGCCAAACAGATATATATTTAATAGAGATCAATCACACGGACTAAAATCCAATGTCAGACACACAGTCCATTTACAAGTCCGTTCTGGGTCTGAACGAAACCGGAGGCACCTAGTACCCCGCATATCCATCGATCTCCAAGTACGTCTGGACGATCACCAACTGTTTCCATCTTCTTGGGTGTACAGCCCAATCAAGATCATCAGTAATCACCCAAACGACGTGAATACTTCTGGTCTTCGACCACCGTCTTCATCTTCGACACCACGTCGAATCAGTTATTCAGAATGGGATAAACCCGGTCTTTCTGAATAACTCGCGTATATATTATAAAAGTGTTACACAAACACAACATACGCCTCATTCCAATTCAGAATATTCTTTTATTCAAATATTCCTATACTTTGGGAAAAAGTTCCCATTAATTTTATCCAAGATAAATTCTTTAAATTTATTCTTTAATCTCCTTTGAATATCAATTCCAACTAGTCGGGATTATCGAACCACACCGAAGTAATCATTTATGTTATTTTCCCAATCCCAACCTATTCATCCCATGAAGTAAAACTGGTAGTACTTCATATCTAACACCACAGTGTTATCGGTAATTCAATTACCATTTCACGTTCAAATCTAATTAAAGATTTAACTATCGCTTGGAGTAAAACTGGTGATACTCCATTCTCGATCTTTTCAATCTATTTAAAGATTCATTAAAACTCCACTTAGTTTTAATCTTTAACTGGGTTAAAGAATCAGTGTCATCTAAAACACGGTTCACGATAAACCCAAAATCAATTTCCATTAATTATCGGGTTAAAGAACGAGTGTTATTTAAAACACTGTTCACGATAAACCCAAAAATCAATACCAATTCAATTCCAATTAAATATCATTTAATTAGTACACTTCATTAAATATAAATAAAAAGATTTAATCTTTTCTCAACTGGGTTCAAGAACAGTGTTAGTGAAGACACCATTCACGACAAACCCAAATCACATTCGATATTCAATACAAGGCTCTGAATAGAAAATATATCGGCTTATATTCAATATCAAATTCTACGACTAACAAATGTCGTATTGAAAATAACGATATAAATATATATCTTTCAAATTTCCATAACAACACCTGTGTAATCACGAATTCCAACATCGAAATACTCCAAAGACAATTTCGATTCAAATCCACTCCAATGCAATCATTGGAAATTCTGGTTATTTTTAAAACCCTTTTCAAATTCAATTTATTTATTTAAAAATAAATAGAATTATCATTCTAGTTCAAAACTAGTTCATTTCGATATAAATCTATTTTTATCTTTTCAAATAGGGAGTTTTTCATCCCAAATCTTCACAAATCATTTCTTATGATTTTACACAAATTATTACTATTTTTAATAATTTTATCAAGGCCCGTACAGTCGATTTCCACCAATGGCCATCGAACTGCACTTACAGCGACCTTTTTCAAATTTGATTTGGACATAATTCCAAATCCAACCATTAGATTTCTAATTTCTCACATTCGTTAGAAAGCTCTCTTCGATACGAACCCAACGGTTCCGGTTTTAGGAGAATCCGACGGTCGGATCTCCCGTAATGTCCGTTTGAAATAAATGGTCGAAATTCACGAACTGCCGCGGCGCGGCGCGTTCTATTCAGGCTATTATATTATATATATATATAATATATATAATATATTTCGTCGATTTCTATTTAAAACGAATTATATAAACAGTTTTAAATTCGTTTCAAAAGCAATTTCAACTTCCATTTCAATTCAATTCAAAATTGAATTCTTCTTTATAAATTCGTTTTGAAATTCATTTCTATTCAATTCAAATTTCAATTCAATTTGAATTCATATTCAATTCAATTCATTTCGAAATCGTTTTCAATTCATTTCGAAATCGTTTTCAATTCAATTCATTTCGAAATCGTTTTCAATTCAATTCATTTCGAAATTGTTTTCAATTCAATTCATTTCGAAATCGTTTTCAATATTACTTTTTAATATTCATTTTAAAATGAATAAAATCGATATAAATATCGTTCACGTCAAAATGGCGTCAATCTAATCAACACGGCTTCATATATTGATATTTTCAAATATTCCATTTCGAATATTTCTATTTCAAATATTTCTATTTTAAAACTGGAATGAGGCCCAATCAATTACCATATAAAGTTAATTATATGGATTTTCATACAACACATGTATAATAGCATTGAAAAATAATCAACCATCAACCAAAGTGCACTACACTGTATAAGCATCAAATATAGATATCTAACGCTTATAACAGACTGTCAATCAATCGATCGACATATTTAATCAATCAGGATGAGTGAACTTCAAATTTCATCCCAACACCCGTGTGGGGTTTCAAACAATCAAACAAATATTTTATTCGTGCAGTTGGGCGATGTGTAAAATTTATCGTCCCAATCAATGTCCTTCAAATAGGTGTACATAAACAAACCGTCGGGTTTGTAAATGAATATTTATTTTATTCACATTCACGTTAAAAATTATATTTTTAACGATAAAACATTTTATTCCACCTATGAATTTCTATTCAGTTCATTCTTTAAATAAAATGATATTTTTATTTTTCTAACATATTTTAGAAAATTTCGGCGCCATAACGGCACGATACTAGAAACGGGACAAGGCCTAGCCTTATCCCCGGTCTAGTGAAGGCCCACGCCATTCACACATCAATCAAAATCACCAAACAACCAAATTCAAATCAAATCATATAACTAATCTATGCAACCAAACAAACAAGTCCATGGTCTGTGGACGATTGTGTCGGGTGCTACTAAGCACCGTCTGCATCCTAGTATATATATATATAATTAGAAAAGAAACTGAAAGGTGAGAAATTCTCACCGAAAGCTATCCAATACCACGACACTCCTATTGTAGAGATCTTCGTCGTTCTCGCCTTTTCTTCTTTGTTGCCCGTAGCCACTACATATAGAAATCACACATTTTTATATTTCGATGTCTTTAAAATAAAAATCACATTTTTATTTATTTACTTTCAATTTAAAAATCATATTTTTATAATCGCTTCATATATTTAAAAATCGAATTTTCACTTCGCTATTCAATATATAAAAATAAGCATATTTCCACAACGCTACTATATAGATAAAAATTATATTTTTATCACCTTATTCTTCATATAAAAATTGCACCCTTTCAAAAATAAAGTTTTCGCCTTTATAAAAATAAAGTTTTTCGCCTTTTCTATTATTAAAATATCGTCTTTTCACTTTTTAAAAATAAAGATCTCGCCTTTATTACGTCTATCATGTAAAAATTATATTTTCACATCTTCTACATGGTAAAGATCATATTTTTAATATTTCTATATAGTAAAGATTATATTTTTAATACTTTAAAAATATAAAAATCATATTTTGATTATCTTCCTTTTATAAAAATTATATTTTTACTTCTATGACATTCATATAAAAATCAAATCTTTATTTCGATGACATGGTTATATATATTAAAAATCAAATTTTTAATACCATTTTCTATTTTAATAGTTCAAAATAAAATCAGTTTTTAAACCTCTTTTAAAAATCAGTTTTCTAAATCCTATTTTAAAAATCAGTTTTCTAAATCCCTTTTTAAAAATCAGTTTTCTAAATCCTATTTTAAAAATCAGTTTTCTAAATCCTATTTTAAAAATCAGTTTTCTAAATCTCTGTATATAAAATAAAATAAATAAAATAAATAAATAATTAAATAAAGACTTACAGAGAGGGGGCGGGGTGCTTGCCGCGGTGGCTCGCAGGGGGGGGAAGACTCGACGTTTGGCGGCGGATGGAAGGGGGAGCGGTTCCTGTCGGTTTCAAGGTTTTCGGGTTTGTGGTTCGGGGCTCGCGCTAAGGGAGGAGAGGCGATGGGGCTGGGGTCGCGGCGCTGGATTCAAGAGGAGAGGGGGCGCGAACGTCGAGGCGGCGGTGGGAGGGCGTGGCGGCGATGGTAATCGCCTGGAGCACAGGCGTCGAGGTTTTTTTTTTTCTTCTGATTAAATGAACTAACGGGGGGGCCTGGAGGTATAGGAGAGAAAAAGGGGGGAAATATTATTTTTTATTATTATTTTAATTAATTTAATTTCTAAAAGTTGACTTTTTATATCGGCCTCGAAACGAGGCCCACCGCCTGTCCTCCATAGCGTTTTACCCCCATTCCGAACACAATGGGCTATGTATCGTAGGTTGATTCGTTCGTTTGAATCAGTTTTCGTTGAATTTACATTTAAATCACTATATTGAATTTTAAACGTACATTTCAAATTACGAAATTTTGATTTCTCGGATTCGTTGGAAATATATTCTCAATTAGATTCAAATACTTTTGGTTTCACTAAAATCCGGTTTATTTTCCACCCGGTACATTCATTTGAAATTTGAGATCGAATTATCGAACTACCGCGCCATTTTCAATTCCTTTTTTTTATATAAATAAATATTTATATTCTAACGACGATCTATATAAAATATACATTCGAATTCTATTCAAAATAAATTTCCCGTCGTTATTATTTAAAATAATCTATTTTAAATATTCAACATTCGCTAAAATTGCCAAAATAAAAATTTTAAATTGGCTCGGATTTCCGGGTTATTACATTATCAAATTCACCTTTCAATCTATTTAAAGATTCAATAAAACTCTAATTCAGTTTTAATTTCTAAAAATCATTATTTGATGATTATTCAAAGTTAAGAAACTAATCTTATCTTTAACTGGGTTAAAGAACTAATGTCATTTAAAACACAGCTCACGATAAACCCAAAATCACATTACATTAACAATGGAATCTTCACGGAAAATAGATCAATATATATAATCGATATGAACTTCCATATCCGACCGATACTATAAATGGAATAAGGGTAAAGCCTCTTAAATTCCATATATAGTAACAGTCTTCCTCCACAGAAGTCCACTTCAATTTTTACCAAATCGAATTCCATTCCAATTTATTTTATTAAATTGGAAAACTTCGCTTTGGAAAATTTCCTTTAAATCTTAACAAATGATTTATAAATTCCAAATCACATTTCAATGTAAATCGGATTAAAGAACGAATGTCGTTAAAAACACAATTCACGATAAACACAATTCACGATAAATCCAATTCACATTCCATTTTATTTTAATTATTAAATATAATTGGAAACTCTAACAATCTTAATTAAAAGGTTTATTCTCTTTACATGGGGTTCAAGAACAGTGTTACTGAAGACATCGTTCACGACAAACCCAAAATCCCATTTGATATTAAATACAAGGCTCTGAATAGAAAATATAACAGAGTATATTCAATATCAAATACTACAACCAACAAATATCGTATTGGAAATAACGATATATAAATATCTTTCAAATTTCCATAAAAATATCTGTATAATCACAAAATCCAACATCGAAATATTCCGAAGTCAATTTTGATTCAAATCCAATCCAATTTATATATTGGAAATCCTGGTTATTTCTAAAACCATTTCAAATCCAATTTATTAATTTCAAAATATTGGATTATAATTCTAGTTAATAACTAGTTCATTTCGATAAAAATCTATTTTTATCTTTTCAAATATGGAATTTTTCATCCCAATTCTTTCCAAATCATTTATTATGATTTTACACTAATTATTGATTATTTTAATGATTTTATCAAGGCCCGTACAGTCGATTTCCATAAATGGCCATCGAACTGCACTTACAACGACCTTTTCCAAATTTGACTTGGACATAATTCCAAATCCAACCGTTAGATTACAAATCTCTAATATTATTAGAAAGCTCTTTTCAATACAAACCCAACGGTTCCGGTTTTAGGAGAATCTGACGGTCGGATCTCCCGTAATGTCCATTCAAAGTCAATGGTCGAAATTCGCAAACTGCCGTAGTGCGGCGCGTTCTATTCAGGCCATTAAATATATATAATATATATATTTCATCGATTTCAATTCAAACCGTATTTTATAAATCGATTTAAATTCTTTTTCAAAACAATTTCAACTTCATATTCAATTTCAAATCAAATTGAATATTCCATATCATTAATATATAAATAATAATATTTTCAAACATCAGATTTTGAAATCACATCATTTTCAATATTCATTATAAAAATGGATAAAATCAATATAAATATCATTCACGTCAAAATGGCGTTAATCTAATCAACACGGCTTTATATATTTAAATATAATCATGTCCATTCCAAATCGGACATCAAAATCAGATTTTGATCTTTTACTGAATATTATTTTAAAATATTCATTATTTTAAAATATTCGTTCTTTCTGAGCTGGAATCAGACATAATCAATTACCATATATTGTTGATTATATGGATTTCACACAACACATGTATAGAACAACAGTGATAAATAATCATCCATCAACCAAAGTGCGTTCTACATTGTATTAGCATTAAATATAAATATTTAACGCTTACAACAACATGTCAACCAATCGATCGACATACAACTTATAACACCCCACCTCCGTTAAGGTCACTCGCAAAGGGAATGCCTTAACTTTGATGGAGTGTTTTAGTAGACAGAACAGAATATTACAAGACAGATAAGTAGTACTTGAAAAATTATAACTTTATTACAGCAGAAGCAGAAATAAGTTTGGTTACATCCTTCTAAATCACAATACCAAAACTCAAGTACACAATTATCAGTCTTATACAAAATCCTTCAGAATGTAAAGTTTCAAAGCTATAATCCCCAACATAAATTGCCATGAAAGGATAGAGTCAAAGCCAAGCAATACTCCAAGCACTTCAAGCAGAGAGAATCAGAATCAAGCTCCTATGTTCCCACCCTGAGCACCTGGGGGGGAAACGGAAAGAAAAGGGGCGAAAACAAACGAGGTCAGATATAAAGTCTGGCGAGTCCAGTGACTCCCAGCATATAAACAGATAATATTATCATGACATGTAAATAAAGATGGATGAGAGATTACATCAATAGGAATAGCAGATATACTTTAAGTTAACAGAAGAAACAGAATGATGTAAACCAAGTTATGTTCCTTACTTACATCTTACTTCTCTGCACTAATACTAGTATAACAGGGTTAGGTGTTACCCTAATGTCTAATCTGAAACAGAATAATCTATACAGAAACAGAATGCTAGTAATGGGCCTTCACCACCCCCAACAGACAGAAGGTACAGAAGCAGAATACTAATAATGGGCCTTTACCACCCCAACAGACAGAAGGTACGGAAACAGAGTACTAATAATGGGCCTTTACCACCCAACTAATGGTCCTTTACCACCCCAACAGACAGAAGGTACGGAAACAGAATCAGAAACGGAATCAGAGACGAAAACAGAATAATCCCTACGAAAACAGAATGTTAGAATTAGGTGTACACTACTAATGGGCCTTTACCACCCCTGTAGATGGTACCACGCAGAAAAAGGCATGTGTTAACACCCAACAGAAATAGACGGTACCAACAAAAATAGACAGAACTAAGTGTACCCTAAGTCCTACCCCAAGCGATCGGCTCCCTAATACATAAATACCCTGTGTCGGCCCCACTGTAGGGTGTATCACTTCCTAAAGTGGCAACCTATTGGCACAAACCTATTTACAGATGTCACGGTGTCTAAAATCCTCAGAGCAGACCAAATCCATGAACGCACATGACCCGGTTGGAACGCACCATCAACACCCCTCGCCATTATCAGAATGAACCGCTTATAATTAGTTCAGTAAGCGTGCCCGAACCCCTACATAGCGTGGGGTCAAAGTTTTTGATACCAGAAAGGGTTACTGATTAATATGGGTCCCAAACAACAGATGACACAGGTATTTCCCCTCCTAACCTTGTGTCCCCAGACTAACAGATTTCAGATAAACTTGTTTATAAGTTTCAGACATACAGAGTTCAGATTTACTAGTTCACAGATCAGACAATCAAGTTAACAAGTTTTCAGACTAACGGATCAGATGTACAGTTTTAACAGACTTACAGATTGTCTAACTTTGTATTGGGCCTACAGATTCACGAAACAGTTTGTTAAATTCATCAGTCCAGTTGGTTTAACCCTATCTACCCAACATGTTTTAGACATCATATTTATATCTGATTTTCATTAATTAAATATTAATGCACAGACCTCTCACATTAGGTCGGTAGCCTATGGTCGCTGGATATGCCGGGAGGTTCCGGGCAGACTTCTACCACAAGCCAGACCTAACCTCGTGTCTAAGCATATTTTAGTTATGCCTACGACCTCTCACATTAGACTGATTGTTTGCGGTCGCTGGTTAAGCCGGTTGGTTACGGGAAGGCTTCTACCGTAAACAGAGTCTAACCTCGTGTCATAGCCACTTTATTCCATTATAGAAAATATCAGACTAATTATGTCCATTTATCAGATTTAACTTCTTTACAAGTTACGGCAGATTATCCAAAGTTCTATTAACATGTTTTGCTCAATTTTAGATCAAGCCTCCAAATTACAATTATTCATCTTTCAACAGATTAAGCAATTTAACAGATTTAGCAGATAACAGATCTAGCAAATTAGCAAATTTAGCAGATTAGCAGAACAGGCAATTCAACAAATTTAGCTGATTAGGCAATTTAGCAGATTAGCATATTTAACATTTCTTAAAAATTCTATTTACATATCTTGCCTAATCATAAATTAAGCCTAAACTTACATGCTTAAATCATGGTCATAATTCATAATACAATATATGCCCCCAAATTTTCGTTAAACTTTGCATAGTACAGAGCACTCTCTAAAAGCCCCAAATCATGATATGAATTATGCCAAATTATAGCCTTTAATGCCAATATCCAAGAATCCATATTTAGGCGCATTCACATTAATAGTTATCCTACTTTAATATAGGTCCTTACACCTAAGTTTCATATTCCTTTTTCAAGACATGAATCGTTATAAAAAATATACCCAAAAATCTAGATCTTTAAATTATATCCACCCAAAATCAGATCTTAATTTTTATATGCATTATGTCCCCAAGTTTCAAGTCATATGTTATCATTCAATGATTCCTCTTCTTCCAAATCACAGAGTATGCACAGATCTAGATCTAATTTACAACATATGTACTTTTCTCAAATCAGTCACAGATCAGTCATGTCCAATTATGCATTATTCATTATTTACTCCAAAATTTAGTGTTCGTGCGTTAATCTCTTATGAGATTTGGCGTAGGCTCGTAGTAGCCTGGCTATAGAACAGAAAATAAAAGAATAGTCACAGAAAAACATATCTGACAGATAAGAATATGCATAACCTCAGATTCAGATTTATAGCCATGTCAAGATCATAATTAAAGTTTATATCTGAACATAACTGTAATCACAAAAAGGGAACAATTCTTGTATTCTGGAATCTGTATTCTAACACTGAATAGTTCTCCTTTGGCGTAGACTATCGATTAGATTAGAAAATAGTTGTTCTCTTTTAATTCTATTCAGATTGGAAGAAGATGCACTAGTTCTAGCTTAGATTTCAGCAGAGTAGCGACGCCATTATTTATTTTAATTAGAATAGAGGCAGAGTATAGGAAAAATGAAATTGTGTGGATAGAAAGTGAGGTTTGGGGGTGTTTTTATAGGAGAATAGCGTGATTTAGAGCCTTCAGATCAGTCCAGAAGTCATCAGAACCACCCAGCTCGAAGATAGGTCATCCAGCCACTCAGAAGAAGACACATCATCACAGAACACTCCAGAATTCTGTGTTGGATCGGTATGGGCGCACTTGGCAGGTGCACCGGCGTATTTTTGTACTGGCGCACTTCACAAGTGCGCCAGTGTATTCTGGCCTGTTCCCGGTTTTTCTGCCTAACTTCGTTCGTCCATATCTTCTTCATACGGTATCCGTTTTATGCAAACTCGGACTCTATCTCAAGCAGAATTTCGAGACGAACGCAATGTGCAACCCATTTCCCTTAATTCTTCTCCTAAAAATTAAGTATACTTTAATTTTTTACTTATACGTTCATAGAAAATACGGGGTGTTACATTCTCCCCTCCTTAAAGGATTTCGTCCCCGAAATCTTCAGGTTAAGAAGAATGTGTCCTACCATCCAATCATCTATCTACTCAACCATCATCCACAAGCATCCATTGTCCTTAGAAAACTTCTAATGTTGTATGAACATATGCAATGTGTATATGTCTCTTATCTAATGCAAAGATCAGGCAGTCTACTGATTCAGTTGACCTCTTCAATGCTAATCATGTTGGTGCCATGAGTCCAATTATGTATGCAAGAAATCCTATTTGATACACATCATTTCTATCTGTGTGCATAACCATTCATCCAAATGCAACATCCATGTGATGAGTCAATCTTTTTGCATCCACAAAAATTGAAAATGCACACACATCCCTATGCCGTATGAAAGTGTTATTGAGCCGATCTAGTGCCTAGTGTGTGTGTATATGCATCCACGAGCAACCACTAGCAACCAATTGCATCCACTTGCAACCATCAAACATAACATGTCTCAAACACATGTTTACGCCCATTAGTTTCTACCTAATGGTCAAAGACTCGATCGATAGGATACAACTGAGTGATAGAAGCAAGTATGATTAAAACAAGAGATTTGTTCCTATTAGACATCGGTTAAGAAATAATTCCATAAGTATCAACCCCGAAGACCGAAATCAACATCAGATTGACACCCAGTGAATTACTCCCATCAAACAATGCCAAACTGGAAATCTACTTCACGCTTCGAGTAAAAACCCCTAACCTTATCAGAAATATTCAGATTACTTACAGACTACTGGTACAGATCAGATTGTCAAATGATTCTTAGGAAACCAAGCATGATTAAAAAAACTCAGAATGTATGCGTCATAGTCAGCTTAACACCCAACACCCATACCCTCAAACCCCAACTTATCACAAACAGATGAGTCATAACCCTTATGGGTTTGAGTCTACAGCGGGATCCGAAACAAGACTAGTATTAAAGTGCAGATTATCAATTACAGAATCAAAATGCCAGAATCAGAAAGAGTTTTTACTCAACAATTAGATAAGGAAATTAAACCATCTACAGATTTTTTTTCCTATTTCTATCCTATCCACCAGCCTCGAGGGTATTCGCCTATTGTAACACCCCGAATTTTCTGCTAACATTAAATTAACAAATTAAAGTATACTTAATTCTAAATGAGAGAATTAAGGGAAACGGGTTACGCTATTGCGTTCGTCTCGGAATTCTTCTTGAGATAGAGTCCAAGTTTACGTAAATCGGACTCCGTATAAAGGAGTTATGACCTTCTGAAGTTTCAGAATTCAATTTAAAATTCAAACAGTTCAAAATCCCATTCAAAATTCGAAAAACAGACCCAAACTGAGCTGGGCGGGAAAATTCCCACCCAAGAACCAGGTCGACCAGGGGGTCGACCTGCCCAGTCGACCTGGTCAGGTCTTGGTTGGCCTGGTCGGGTTCTGGTCGAATTTCTGAGCTCTAGTGTGTCACTAGGGCTGATTTGTCACTTTCTGATTGGCTCCTCTTGGTGTGTATGGTCTGGATTCACTCTATGATCATCTAATGGCTCAAATCAATCTGAAATTCTATAAATATAACCCAACACTCAACCTAAATTCACACAAATAAAATAGAACTAGAGCCGCCATGCTGCCGGGAAGAAACTATGAGTAGCCGTCAGTTAGAGAAAACTTAGAGACGAGTAAAACTAAAGTAAAAACAATATTCAAACAACGTTTATCTACCCAAAGGAAAGCATTGCAAATTCAGAACTCAGAAACAAGAACTCAAGTTCGTCATTCGTTGTAAGTTTAGTTATGTTTTGGGATGCGAATCAAAATCAATGTCATGACTTGGAATTGAGTTGAAAATAGAACGAGGTTTATTATGTTACATGTGGAATTGAATTATATTGATCTATGTCTACGGTTCTATTTTGATATCATGTTGAATTGGGAATTAATGGATAAGTCTATTCATATGTATATGAACTTGGAGTATAACCTGTTATGACAAGTTGTGTAGTTTATCATGTTATGCATGTTTTAGGTTGTAAAATCCTATCACATATGTGACCAAATGTTAGTTCTACATGTTTATGTGTATATGTTAAACCTATGCCATAATTCAAGTTCACACTTATTCATATGTTTGTGATTGATTTGCAAGTTCACATATATGTAAGATGATTTAGTCTATGTTGTAAATTCACATATATGTAAGTTGATTTAGTCTATGTTGCAAATTCACATATATGTCTATGATGCAAATTCACATATATGTATGTGGCTTAGTCTACGTTGCAAGTTCACACCCATGACATTCATGATGACTATTTTGCAAGTTCACCCCTATTGTGTTCATGTTGACTATGCCAAAAATGCCAAGTTTACACCTATGTCATGTTTATGTTAATGGATTTCTTTATGCAAATTTTGTGTGCGCTAAATTAGGCTAAGTTCTTAGCCTAATATTATATGTCAAAAATCATGCGAGCGGAAAATTAGGCTAAGATTGTTAGCCTAATATTTAGACGGTGTAACGTTGGGAAAAATTGGTAATTATAGGAAACTTGACATAAATGGGTGAAAAATCACACAGATAATTTATGGCATGAAACAGTATAAATTATATACCTAAAAATAATGAATTTGGAAAGTGGGCCATAACATTTAATTGTTAACAAATTTACATATATGAATAAAAGAACAAATATGTAAATTTAGAAAATACGAGTATGCTTAACCCGAGATTGGATTGAGTTGTGATGTAAACCTGCTCGGACCCGCCCGGCTGTCCAGTATTCACAACAATACCTATCCAATGTGGTAGGTTAAGGCATTAAGCCCAAAAGGACCCGAGGTTAGACAGAGTTACGGTGTAAACCTACCCAGAACCGACCGGCACATCCGGTAACCGTAACAATACCTGTCTAAAGTGAGTGGTTGGTGCTTTAACTGATTTAAAGCTAAGGATAGACAAGTCAGGATGGTAGGGTTAAGTTAACTAAAACAATTAAGCAATTCAACATGTTAATTAAACTGATGGGTGGGGTTAGGTTAATACAGACACTTAACCACTTAACATGTTTGACTAGAAAACCGTAGTAATGGGGACCCATTTCGGCCGTAACCCAATTAGGTATCATGGTACCCTGAAACTAGGCAGGGTGGGGCACGATTACTGGGCTGATTGTAAGCGGTCAAAAGAGACGGCGGTTGGTGTAGCAGTGTGGGTTCTAACGGAGTGCGGGCGTGCACACACTTCGGAGCAGACAATCAGGGCACTGAGCACCAGTAGTATAACCTATGCATTCTAGAATTGTGTTGGACCGCCACCATGGGACCTGATACACCCCATGGTGGGACCAGCATAGGAATCTACAATCAAGTGGGGCTATATGACACATATGTTTATGCGAGTAGGAGCCGATCTTTAGAAAGGGGATCACTTCACCCTGATCATGGGGTGCCAATTGAGACAGTGCAAGTAGGTGCAGAGAAGTAATAGTGAGTGCGTTTAGTATAGTTAGTATTTCCTGCCATATCTTACCTTATATTCAGGTATTGTCTTGTTCTCAGTTTATACAAGTCATGATCTTTTTATTGTTCTCATGCTAGAATAATAACTAGACTTACCAGACTTATGTCTGACCCATTTTCCTTTCGCTTTCTTTTCTTCCGTTTCCCCCCCCCCCCTCAGGTCCACAGGGAGGAAACACCTCAGCTTTGTCAGATTTTTCATCCAGCTTGAAGAGAGAGAATGTATTGCTTGGATCTCTTTCGTTTTGGGCTATGGCTTTGGACATTCTATGGGGATTTATGCAGTTTTAATTTTGTTTCATGCTTCTTTAAGTTTTAAATCAAGACAGTATTATGGTTGTAATAATTGGAAGTTTGTGTTGAGGCAATTATGGAAATGTTTTGTATGAACATGTATTTATGATAATGAAAGTCTGTTTGTTTTCCGCTGCATATATATATATATATATATATATATATATATATATATGTGCTTATATTTGTCTTGTGTTTATCTGTGACTTTTACTTATAAACCTCCACCGAAGTTAAGGCATTCCCTTTGTGAGTGACCTTAATAGAGGTGGGGTGTTTCACTTGGTATCAGAGCACATGTTTACCAGATTAGATAAAGGTTTTTGAAACTATATTCAAAAAGAAGATTAAAGAAGCATTTTTTTCAAGAAAAGGCATTGTTTTTAAAAGGAATAATTCCCCAAAGCCATATGCACTATCTCTCTATCCTTTTGTCTTGCATCTCTCCTTTTTGTTTTAGCATGTCTGGAGATCTTAACCTTCCAGAAGGAGTACCGATACCTGGCTGGTTCCGGAGGTACCTAGAGGCTAGGGCCAATGATGCGGGCCCAGCAGACATTCCTCCTCCCACAGTGGCAGCGGTTCCTCCTCCTCCTCCTCGTGGAAATACTTTCGCTAAGACGTGTAGAGACTTCAAGGCAATGGGTGGAAAGGACTTTTATGGAACTGAATCCTTTGTGGTAGCAAGGAACTAGCTGAAGGAGATTGAAGATTTGTTCGTCATCTTCGAAGTGGACGACAGACAAAAGATACAGCTAGCAGTATAGTTGCTTAAAGACGAAGCTTCTTATTGGTGGGAAGTTACCCATGCTGAGAGGCCAGTGGAAACTTGGGAAGATTTCAAGACGAGGTTTGAGATGAAATTCCTCTCCCAAGCTGAAAGAAGCCTGCAGATGGAGAAGTTCCTAACTCTTAAACAAGGAAGTATGATGATCAAGTAGTACGTCAATCAGTTTAATCAGCTGGCCAGATTTGGGCTAGATTTAGTAAACACCCAACACAAGAAGGCCCTTCGCTTCGTCAAATGTCTGAATGAGCCTCTACACAGCCTTGTTATGACCCATATACCCATGGGAGTGACTTATGAAAGCCTGGTGGACATGGCGCTGCTGCAGGAGGAAGATAAAGGCAAGAAAGAGGCAAAGGTGGTAGTGCCGCAGGAAAAGAAAGAGGGTTTGCAGGCTAAGAAAACAGACTTCAAGAAGGGTGGGAAGAACAACAAATCCCATGAAATGAGAAGGTGTAATTTCTGTGGCATTGTTGGACATATAGCGAAAGACTGCAGAAAGAAGAAGGCGAAGATGAATGGTGGTTGTTTCCATTGCGGCGAGACTAGACACATGGATAAGGACTGCCCAAAGAAGCGGGGGCAGGGACAGAAGACTGTTTCCACTTCAGGGGGATAGGTTCATGCGCTGGTGGCACCTCCGCAGGAACGAGGTAGAAATATTTCTATAGAAAGCTTAGTTTATCTCTATGATTATCCAGTTCGCACTCTCTTTGATTCTGGCGCATACACTCCTATATTTCATCTGCTTTAGTAGAATCTCTTCACCTAGACACTAGTATGGTAGAAGATCTCTTGGTTGTTTCAAATCCAATTGGGGGCTCAGCCTATTTGTCGATGGTTTGTTTGGATTTGAAAATCATTATTCTAAGTGTTGAGTTTAGATGTAGTGTCTTTGTTTTGGGTTTCTCGGGATATGGATTGATCTTAGGCATGGAATGGTTATCCAGTAATGGTGCCATTCTTGATTGTGAGAAGAGAGTGGTTAGACTCTTGACTTGGCTCGGTAACACTCTAGAAATTTCTTGTAATCCCTTGAATGCTGTTATGATTAGTTATCTAGAGTCGCTTGATGCTTCTGTTGAGAATTTGCAGTCGGTTAGAGTGGTCCGTGAATATCCGGATGTCTTTGAAGAGGTGAGGGGCTTACCTCCAAAGCGGGAAATAGACTTCCGCATATATCTTGTTGATAATGCAAAGCCCATAGCTTTACTTGTTCGACACATGGCTCCGAAGGAGAGAAAGGAGCTCAGTAAGCAAGTTTAGGAGCTTCTCGAGAAGGGGTTTATAAGGCGGAGTATCTCTGAATGGGGTGCTCCAGTGGTGTAACACCCTGTAACTTTATAACATTAAAATTCACAAATTAAAGTATACTTAATTTTTAGAAAAGAATTAAGTGAAATGGGTTGCGCAGAGAAATATATATATTGATATATATATAAATTAAAAATTAAATAAATAAATATGCAAAAAAGTTCAAAACAGTGAATTGGGAGGGGGGAATGACCGAACCGGCCCATTTTTGAGGTCGACCCGAGCCTTGCTGGGTCGACTAGGGGTTAATCCAGGGTGTTTGGCTGTCAACCCGTGGGCCGATTCACTCAAATGCAGATTTTGCATTTGATTGGTTCTCATGGTTCAGGGTTAATCTAATGGTCCTAAATAACTTCCTACACCTATAAATACATCCTAATGCTAACCCTAAACCTAATTAAAATTGAAACTAAAGCCGTTATGTCGTCGCCATGGAACTCAGTGTAGCCGCCGCCAACTAAAGAGGAAGATAACTAATCAATTCAACCTAATTCAAGCTTAGAGCTTCAACAACGAATCAACTAACGTCGCTACAACAATTCTGCATCAAGTTTGATCAATTGTTCATAATTCTTTAACCACGAAAGGCAAGTTCGATTTCTCTAATCAAGATAATTATTAAATTAAGTAAGATTAGATATAATTGTGGATTATATGGATATGATGTGAATTATTGACCGTATGATATGATTATGTTGTTAAATTGTGATGTTATCATACATGTTGTAAAGTTACGATCTATGTTGTAATTCTATGATTGGCTTATGTATAATCAAATCATCATGTTGCTTAAATGCTAGTTTGGTTATGTTGATTCATATGATAGATCATATGTATGTATGCAAGTTTAGATGTTGATTTAGACATAAATCACATGCAAGTTAGTAAAGATTATGACATCTATTTTAGATCAAAAGTTAGGCTATGACATGTATGAGTTATATGCTAAATCTTTACATGCTACTTTATATTTTTAGAGGTAAATTTACACCATTGTTATGTTGCATAAATCACATATGCAAGTTTATATAAAAGTATGAGTTTGGAATATGAATCATTTTATGCAAGTTTGTGGTTATTGCCTATGTAAATTTTGTGATGAAAATCTTATTCATAACATGCAGGTTCATACCTTTTAGGCCTATGTTTAGATCTATGATTTTATGCAAGTTATGTGGTAAATTCTCATATGCAAGTTAGGCCTATTTTGTATGTTATGTGAATATGTGGTGTTTTTCCCTTTTTCATGTGTTAGACTATTTCTTAGTCTATCATATATTCTAGGCGAACGGACACCGCAAGGGTTATGGGAAAAATATTGATTTTGTTAATAAATGTGAATTGGCATGTAATAGCCTTAAAAGAGGCATATATGTAAATTGAGATATTAATTGGCAAAGTGATATATGGACATAATTAATGTGAATTATGGTCATAAAGATAATTGGAATTTTATTAACATGTTTGATTAGGAATAATTAATCCAAATATGGGATGAAAATATTGATTATGTTAATAAATGTGAATTGGCATGTAAATGAGGCATATAACGAATTTGAGATATTAATTAAGGTGAATTGCCTTAAAAGGCGAAAAATTTAATGAAGGCATTAATTGGAAAATCAATGTGTAGTAATGGACATAGTTTAATTATGGACATAGATTAATTTGAATTTGAATAGGGATATTAAATATTGGGAATTGGCACAAATGCCTAAAAAGGCATGAAATTAATTTGAGATGTAAATTGGTACAATTTATGTACCATAAATAGTGGACATAATTAAGGTGACATATTTATACATAAATAAATTTGGAAATGATTTGTAATTTGAATAGGGAAAGTAATTCAAATATTGGGGGAAATTAATTATGTATAATTAATTGCCTAAGACACGAGGTTGGACTCATTTGTGGTGTAAGACTGCCCGGACCCGCCCGGCAAATCCAGCAGCCACAAATGGTAGCCCAATGTGAGAGGTCAAAGGCCCAAACTAAATGCGTAACAATTGTATGGACACGAGGTTAGGCTCGTTTGTGGTGTAAGACTGCCCGGACCCGCCCGGCAAATCCAGCAGCCACAAATGTCAGTCTAATGTGAGAGGTGCTACAGGGGTTACGATAGTAATAAATTAAGAAACACTTAACCAAAGTAAATATGTATTGGTACATGAGGGGGTTAAGTGGGTGCCTTAGGTGGCATGAGGAATCTATTGGGTGACATGTGGGTGACATGAGGATGTCATGAGAAATACAATTAGAAAAATGGAGTAATTTGATTATAATCAATTATGACATGTAATTCAAATTGTTGGATAAAATAGGTATTGACACCTATGAAGGGAAAGGTTTTAATTAATTGATTAATTAATTAAAAATGGACATGGTAAATGAAATGGACTACTTAACCAAATCTGATCCCTAGGGATTGTAAGAACTTAAGTTTAAGTTGGGGGTTAAGTAAACTGGGTTATACGGAATGAGTGGGTTAAGTAAATCTTGGGTAGGTGGGTAATATTAGTACATATAGGCCCACAAACTTAACCGTAAATTAATATGTCTGAACCAGTGAGAGGGTTAAGTAAATCTTGGGTAGGTGGGTAATATTTGTGTATATAGGCCCACAGACTTAACCAATACAACCTGTTAATTAAAAAAAAGGGTGAGACTAGGTTAAATTAGAAAACACTTAACCAAATTTATACATGTAAGTGGACATGGGGTTAAGTGGGATGTATTAGAGGGGACCAAGCCTAGGTGGGAAGCTTGGTGGGGGCCCTTTTCAGTCCAGTAGCCCATTAAGTATCTTTGTGAGCTCGACCCAAGTCGAGGACGGGACACGCCTACTGGGCCTGATTGTTAGAGGCCAAAATGGGTTAGCGGTGGCAACGCAAGTCCAATTGGGTCATGTGTGTGCGTGGGCCTGGGCTGGTAGGTAAGACGTTGTTGCATCATGTAGGTATAAGCTGTGCATCCTTAAGTTGTATTGGGTTGCCACTTTAGGGGAGTGATACACCCCACTGTGGGACCAGCACGGGTATCTACGAGCTAGGGAGCCGATCGAATGGGGCAGGGTAGTGGGTACATCTAGTGGATATAGGAGCAGACGGCACCTATGTAGTCAGCTAGGGGTACACGAGGCTACCATTATTAATTAATCATTAAAGGGGTACACCTAGTGGAGATAGGAGCAGGCGGCACCTATGACGTCAGCTAGGAGTACATGGAATTACCATTGAAGGGGTACATCTTGTGGGGATAAACGGTACATCTAGTAGTACACGAAGCTATCATCATTCTATTTAGTCAAGAGGGATCAAGTTTCTAGAGCGACTAGTATGGGTGCAGTTAGTGTTAGTACAGTACAGTACGGTAGAGTATAGTAATTACCCTATATTGATTAGGAAGCGCCTTTAACGTTATCTTTGCTCATCCTATTATTTTTGGTTGCTTGGTCTTGCCATTAATTCACAGTCATTTCCTTATTTACCAAGCTTATGTCTTATCCTAGTTACTTTGATAATTATATTGTTGGAGTTATCGGACTTGCCAGACTTTATGTCTGACCCCCTTTGTTTCCTCCTCTTTTCTTCCTTCCCCCCCCCAGGTTCTTAGGGTGGGAAGCTTGATTACTGAAGTAAAGCTCAACCTATCTCTTTTATGGCTATTTATGGGATTATGCTTTTTATATTATGTACTCTGATTTTGTCAAGATGGATATTATGTACTTGACTTTAGTCTTTGGGTTTTGGTGACGTAACCAAACATATTTACCTTCCGTTGCAATAAATAAAGTTTTAAATTTTCAAGTACTATTTCATATTTGTCTTGTTGTGATTTTCTGTTCTATATTCACTTAAAACGCTCCATAGAAGTTAATGCATTCCCTTTTGTGAGTGACATTAATGGACATGGGGTGTTACAAGTGGTGTTCGCCACCAAAGCAGATGGCTCACTACGTCTTTGTGTGGTCTACAGGGAACTAAACAAGCTGACTAAGAAGAATAGACACCCGCTTCCCAGAATAGACGATTTGTTTGATCAGCTTGTAGGTGCGTCGGTTTTTTCCCAACTTGATCTGGCTACTGGGTTCCATCAGCTAAGGGTTGCTGAAGATAGCATTGATAAGACGGCATTCAGAACCCCAGACGGTTTCTTCGAGTGGCTTGTCATGCCTTTCGGCCTGACAAACGCACCCGCTTATTTCGTAGACCTAATGAGCAGGGTGTTCAGAGAATTCCTCAGCAAGTTTGTGGTTGTCTTCGTAGATGATATTTTGATCTTCTCAAAGAATGAGGAAGAACATTCTCAGCATCTGAAGGAGATCATGGATACTCTCCGTGCACATCAGCTAAAAGCAAAATTTTCCAAGTGCCACTTCTGGAGAGAAGAAGTAAGGTTTTTTGGACATATAGTGTCCAAAGAGTGGTTAGCTGTGGACCCCATGAAAGTAGAGGCGGTGCAAGATTGGAAGGCACCAAGAAATGCAACCGAAGTCTGAAGCTTTCTCGGGCTAGCAGGTTTTTACCGAAAGTTCATTAGAGATTTCGCGAAAATCTCAGCTCCACTTACAAGGCTAACAAAGAAGAATCTAGCGTTCGATTGGGATTTGGATTGTGATATTGCTTTCCAACGCTTGAAAACGGCTCTTACATCATCCCCAGTTCTGACTTTGCCGGACGGAAGCAAGATGTTCACAGTATACACAGATGCATGCGGAACGGGACTAGGTGCTGTTCTGAAGCAAGAAGGGAAGGTAGTAGCTTATGGTGGAAGACAATTGAAAGTTCATGAAAAGAACTACCCAACCCACGATCTTGAGTTAGCCGCCATCGTCTTTGCGCTTAAGTCTTGGCGCCATTATCTCCTAGGTGAGAAGTTAGAATTATATACTGACCATAAATCGTTGAAGTATCTTTTCTCGTAGAAAGAACTTAACCTAAGACAACAAAGGTGGATGGAGTTTCTTGCCTCGTATGATTTTGAGATTTCCTATACTCCTGGCAAGGGCAACGTAGTAGCAGACGCCTTGAGTAGAAAGAAGCTGACCCTAAGTCCTCTCTTTGTAGAAAGGCAAAGCTTGGAGTATATAGCCAGTTTTGACTTTAGGCCCTCCTCTGATTTTGTACCTGGGTTGTTGACATCACTAGAAGTATGGCCTGCTCTTTTTGACTCAATGGGGGCCGCACAACGTGAAGACCCTCAGCTTGTTGATGTTATTGATAAGCTAATTAGGGGTGAAACTTCCAGTCACCTCAATAGGTACTCCATCGATGATAAGGGTTGGCTGAGGCGAGATGGAAGACTATGCGTCCCACAAGCAAGGGATTTGGTAAAAATGGTTCTCGAGGAAGCACACCATTCCAAGATGACAATACACCTAGGTGGAGACAAGATGTACAAGGACATAAAGAGAGTTTTCTTTTGGAACTGCATGAAGAAGGACATAGCAGATTTCGTTTCAAAGTGCGTGATATGCCAACAGGTCAAGGAGGAACAAAAGAAGCCTGGAGGACAGCTTCATCCTCTAGAAGTCCCGCAATGGAAGTGGGATAGCATTTCAATGGACTTCATTGATGGGTTTCCTAGGTCAAGAAGGGGCAATACTAGCATTTGGGTAATAGGGTACAGGCTCACAAAAAGCGCCCACTTTATACCTGTCAAGAGTAGAAGGACTGCCTCATCTCTAGCATCTCTTTATCTCAAGGAAATAGTTCGACTCCTTGGAATACCCTCCAGCATAGTGAGTGACCGAGATCCTATCTTTACGAGCGAGTTTTGGCGGAGTCTGCAAGAAGCTATAGGCACACAATTATGCTTGAGCATGGCCTATGACCCTAAAACTGACGGTCAGACGGAAAGGGTGAACAGAGTATTAGAAGCTCTTTTGAGACTGTGCGTTCTTGACTTCGGAGGGACGTGGGAGGATCATCTTCCTTTAGTGGAATTCGCCTACAACAACAGCTACCAAGCCACCATCGGCATGGCGCCCTTCGAAGCTTTGTATGGAAGATCGTGCCGATCACCAACTTATTGGTGGGAGTCTACAGACAAGGTTATACTTGGGCCAGACATGATTAGAGAGACTTCAGAAAAAGTGGACTTGATACGAAGGAGAATGAAGACTGCCCAAGATAGACAGAAATCCTACGCAGACAAAAGAAGGACCGACCTTGAGTTTGAGGTTGGGGACAGGGTTTTCCCTAAGGTATCTACTTTAAGGAACGTCATTCGCTTTGGATCCGCAGGAAAGCTAGCACCAAGATTTGTAGGACCGTTCCCTATCATTGAGAAGATTGAGAAGATGGATTATAGAGTAGAGTTGGCCGAAAGGTTGGCTGGAATTCACAATGTCTTTCACGTTTCTCATCTCCGGAAATGTTTACATGAGTCTACGGAAGTGGTAGAGCCAAGCATTCTAGAGGAAGTTGAAATAGAACGAGAAACAACCGTGAGGAGATTTCCAACTCGAATAGTAGGAACTGAAATAAAAAAGCTATGCAACCGCGAAGTCAAGCTTGTTAAAGTTCAATGGAGCGATGCCGAAGAAGATGCGACTTGGGAAACTGAGGACAGAATACGCGCTGCCTACCCTTTTCTTTTTGAGGGTACACCTTTGACCTCTCTTTTTCCATAAGTTTATGCTTTTATCTACCTTTTAGTGTATCTTCTCGGTCCTTTTTCTCTTAACTCCTTTGGTAGAAACTAATGGATGTAAACATGTAGTTGAAACATGTTATGGTTGATGGCTGCAAGTGGTTGCTAGTGGTTGCTCGTGGATGCATATACACACAACCTAGGTATTAGATCGGCTCAGTCACTTCCATATTGCATATGCATATATGTATTCATATTTGTATGTGGTTGAAACTTGATATGTTGTCATACGAATGTCGCATTTGTACGAATGGTTGCGCACTCATGTAGAATTATGAGTAAGGAAAAATTTGCATACATAATGGATTCATGACACTTACGTGATTTGCATTAAGGAGGTCAACTGAATCAGTAGACCACCTGATTTTGCATTAGATAAGGACATGTACACACATTATGCATATGATCATGAAGCATTAGAAGTCTTTAAGGACAATGGACGCCTGTGTTTGTTGGTTGAGTAGATGGACGATTGGATGGTAGGATATACGTTCTTCCAGACTTAAAGATTTCGGGGACGAAATCCTTTAAGGAGGGTAGAATGTAACACCCCGAATTTTTTGTTAACATTAAATTAACAAATTAAAGTATACTTAATTCTAAATGAAATAATTAAGGGAAACGGGTTATTCCATTTCGTTTGTCTCGGAATTCTGCTTGAGATAGAGTCCGAGTTTGCGTAAATCGGACTCCGTATTAAGGAGTTATGACATTCCGAAGTTTCAGAATTCAATTTAAAATTCAAACAGTTCAAAATCTCGTTCAAAATTCGAAAAACAAACCCAAACTGGGCTGGGCGGGAAAATTCCCGCTCAGGAACCAGGTCGACCTGGGGGTCGACCTGCGTACCCAGGTCGACCAGGGGGTCGACCTGGGGGTCGACCTGGTCTGGTCTTGGCTGGCCTGGTCGGGTTCTGGTCGAATTTCTGAGCTCTGGTGTGTCACTAGGGCTGATTTGTCACTTTCTGATTGGCTCCTCTTGGTGTGTATGGTCTGGATTCACTCTATGATCATCTGACGGCTCAAATCAATCTGAAATTCTATAAATATAGCCCAACACTCAACCTAAATTCACACAAATAAAATAGAACTAGAGCCGCCATGCTGCCGGGAAGAAACTAAGAGTAGCCGTCAGTTAGAGAAAGCTTAGAGACGAGTAAAACTAAAATAAAAACAAGATTCAAACAACGTTTATCTACCCAAAGGAAAGCATTGCAAATTCAGAATTCAGACACCAGAACTCAATTTCGTCGTTCGTTGTAAGTTTAGTTATGTTTTGGGATGCGAATCAAAATCAATGTCGTGCCTTGGAAATAAACTGAAAATAAATTGAAATTAGAACGATGTTTATTATGTTGTATGTGGAATTGAATGATATAGATCTATGTCTGTGGTTCTATTTTGATATCGTGTTGAATTGGGAATTAATGGATAAGTCTATTCATATGTATATGAACTTGGAGTATAACCTGTTATGACAAGTTGTGTAGTTTATCATGTTATGCAAGTTTTAGGTTGTAAAATACTATCACATATGTGACCAAATGTTAGTTCTACATGTTTATGTGTATATGTTAAACCTATGCCATAATTCAAGTTCACACTTATTCATATGTTTGTGATTGATTTGCAAATTCACATATATGTAAGATGATTTAGTCTGTGTTGTAAATTCACATATATGTAAGTTGATTTAGTCTGTGTTGCAAATTCACATATATGTCTATGATGCAAATTCACATATATGTATGTGGCATAGTCTACGTTGCAAGTTCACACCCATGACATTCATGATGACTATTTTGCAAGTTCACCCCTATTGTGTTCATATTGACTATGCCAAAAATGCCAAGTTTACACCTATGTCATGTTTATGTTAATGGATTTCTTTATGAAAATTTTGTGTACGCTAAATTAGGCTAAGTTTTTAGCCTAATATTATATGTCAAAAATCATGCGAGCGGAAAATTAGGCTAAGATTGTTAGCCTAATATTTAGACGGGGTAACGTTGGGAAAAGTTGGTAATTATAGGAAACTTGACATAAATGGGTGAAAAATCACACAGATAATTTATGGCATGAAACGCTATAAATTATATACCTAAAAATAATGAATTTGGAAAGTGGGCCATAACATTTAATTGTTAACAAATTTACATATATGAATAAAAGAACAAATATGTAAATTTGTAAAATACGAGTATGCTTAACCCGAGGTTGGATTGAGTTGAGATGTAAACCTGCTCGGACCCGCCCGGCTGTCCAGTAATCACAACAATACCTATCTAATGTTGGAGGTTAAGGCATTAAGCCCAATAAGGACCCGAGGTTAGACTGAGTTACGGTGTAAACCTGCCCGGAACCGACCGGCACATCCAGTAACCGTAACAATACCTGTCTAATGTGAGTGGTTGGTGCTTTAACTAATTTAAAGCTAAGGACAGACAAGTCAGGATGGTAGGGTTAAGTTAACAAAAACACTTAACCAATTCAACATGTAACTAAATTGATGGGTGGGGTTAGGTTAATACAGACACTTAACCACTTAACATGTTTGACTAGAAAACCATAGTAACGGGGACCCATTTCAGCAGTAACCCAATTAGGTATCATGGAACCCTGAAACTAGGCAGGGTGGGGCACGATTACTGGGCTGATTATAAGCGGTCAAAAGCAACGGCGGTTGGTGTAGCAGTGTGGGTTCTAACGGAGTGCGGGCGTGCACACACTTCGGAGCAGACAAACAGGGCACTGAGCACCAGTAGTATAACCTATGCATTCTAGAATTGTGTCGGGCCACCACCATGGGACCTGATACACCCCATGGTGGGACCAGCATAGGAATCTACAATCAAGTGGGGCCGTATGACACATATGTTTATGCGAGTAGGAGCCGATCTTTAGAAAGGGGATCACTTCTCCCTGATCATGGGGTGCCAATTGAGACAGTGCAAGTAGGTGCAGAGAAGTAATAGGGAGTGCATTTAGTATAGTTAGTATTTCCTACCATATCTTACCTTATATTATGGTATTGTCCTGTTCTCAGTTTATACAAGTCGTGATCTTTTTATTGTTCTCATGCTAGAATTATAACTAGACATACCAGACTTATGTCTGACCCATTTTCCTTTCGCTTTCTTTTCTTCCGTTTCCCTCCCCCCCTCAGGTCCACAGGGAGGAAACACCTCAGCTTAGTCAGATTTTTCATCCAGCTTGAAGAGAGAGAATGTATTGCTTGGATCTCTTTCGTTTTGGGCTACGGCTTTGGACATTCTATGGGGATTTATGCAGTTTTAATTTTGTTTCATGCTTCTTTAAGTTTTAAATCAAGACAGTATTATGGTTGTAATAATTGGAAGTTTGTTTTGAGGCAATTATGGAAATATTTTGTATGAACACGTATTTATGATAATGAAAGTCTGTTTGTTTTCCGTTGCTTATATATATGTGTTTATATCTGTCTTGTGTTTATCTGAGACGACCCCAAACCCCGTAGTGACGGTGGCAAGGGTAATCCTTGGAATATAACACAGAAATAGATAATAGCAGAACAGAAATAAACACACCAGATAATGAACAATAGAATATACTGGATAAAAGTAATCATCAGAGTTACACAATATACAGGATCATACTTAGTACAAATACAGTTCAACTATACATATGTGTCTATAGCGGAAAACAAACATAATGTACAATAGGAGCTGAACAGCATAAAAAGAGATAAATGATAGAATCCATCTTCAGCTCCAGCTATCCAGAAAGAACCAGCTAAACCTGAATACAAGGCTGCCCGTGTAGAAAAAGAGGCACCCGAGTTTGAAAGTGAAACAAACTACGAGTCAGTCATGGGACTGGTATGAGAAATCTACTCAACACATTTATAATTTGGCTAATCACAGGACCACGCCACTTTCGTGGAACGGGTTTACTCCATTGGATTGCCAGTGCTTTAAAACAAATCTTTCTTTTAAACATTGCAATGCTTTTTATAAAAATGAAGCCATTATAAGACTCAGTTCCCATCACACAATGCAACGCAAACCGTAGGATAGAGTTTTACCTTATAATGGCCAAAATATGATTGATACGAATAAAACAAAGGCAATTGATATTATTACTAGTGTTTACATGTTTCAAAACAACTTCGAATCATAACTATCAATCATAGGCGGCATGGGTAACATATATCATGTCGCCATATATATATACAATCAAAACCGCACAACCACGTATTTGGAAATTGGATTTCCGTCATGAACCAAGGCTAAAGATAGTCCTTACCGATTTCGAGACGCTCTAGCCCGTGTCTCAGGATCAGAATGCATCGACCCTTGGAGCGACAGGACCGGTCCACCGATGTGGATTAAAATGCCTGAACACTACGTTTCCCCGCCCTTTGGGGCGTAAACGAGCCAACGAATGACTCCATCGGACCTGGATCGTCCGATCAAACCGAGGTGCCTCGCAACAGAAACAACCACGCAGTTGAAAAGTATATAAATGTCAGGGCTGGTAGGTCACTGACACCACGCTAGCTAGAAAGAAACGCATGCCCTCCCTGTGTTCCTTCTCCCGTTTCTGGTTCATACCGGGGTGTGAGGCTCGCGAATTCACGATATACACAAAGCTACGCCACACAGGCGGTGCTTTGATCATCCCCACAAGACTTTGCTTTTCAACAGAAGCCCTGATCACTACATCTTAGCATACCACACAGACAATTCATGCCATGCGACTGATGTCCATCGATATACAACCTCTGAGCTCGTGCGTTTCAGAGAAGGGCGTTAAGCAAAAGAATAAATTCTCCGCCGCCAAACAGATGTATATTTAATAGAGATCAATCAACACAGAATAAAATCCAATGTCAGACACACAGTCCATTTACAAGTCCGTTCTGGGTCTGAACGAAACCGGAGGCACTAAATACCTCGCAAACCCATCGATCACCACGTACGTCTGGACGATCACCACTCATTATCCATATTTCGGGATGCCTCCCAATCAGGACCTCGGTTACCATCCAAACGAGGTGAAGATCTCCGGTCTTTGACCACCATCTTCATCTTCGATTACTTATCATCGATTCAGTTATTCAGAATGGGGTAAACCCAGTCTTTCTGAGCAACTCGCGTATATAATAAACAAGTGCAACACTAACATATACACGCATCATTTCAATTCATTAGTCACTAACCGTCAATCAGTAAGAGAACGATTTCCCAATTATTAACCCCGAAGGTCGAAACCAACATCAGATCAACACCCAGGAAACCATTCGACTTAACCAACCTTCAGTTAATTTCTAAATCACATCCATATCGTTTATAATATTTTATAACGATTTATCGCCATTTTTATTTATTTTAAAATAGCCATTTTATTCAAAACGACGCTTCGAGCCATAACGCGGCCGTGCCGCTGTTTTTCTTCAGATTTGATTTACACATATCTGAAAATGTAACCGTTGGATCTTCACAAAATTTACATCATTAGAAAGATCTTTTCAAAACGAATCCAACGGTTCCAGTTTTGGGAAAATCCGACGGTCGGATCTCCTGGTATAATCGTTTGAAGTTTTGATTTCAAAATACGAACTACAGCGTCGTTATTCGATTAAATATAATTATATATGTATATAAATATAATCGATTCTGGCGCTATTTTTCTTTAGATTTGAATTAAACATTCTAGACAATCCTACCGTTGGATTTTTTACAAAGCTGGTGCCGTTGGAAAGATTTTTCCAAAGCAAACCCAACGGTTGCGATTTCAGGAAAATCCGATGGTCGGATCTCCCGTACTAATCGTTTGAAATCACGGTTTCAAAATATGAACTGCAGCGTCGTTATTCGATTAATTTTAATTCTATTTATATATATATATATCGATTCTTTGATTTCAAAGCTACATTCTTTTCATACATTTGATAAAAATGATATTTTTATCTAACTGTCTTCTATTTCAACACTTCACTATTTTTAACAATTCGTTTATATAATAAAAATTTGATTTTTATTGTAAAACAATTCATTTCAAAACACTATTATTTCGTATAGTTAATATAGGGGATAAAATAGGATTTTTATTGTAAAACCATTTATTTCAAAACAGGATTATTTTATACTTTTCATATTGATGTTAAAAAATGGGATTTTTATTATAAAACAATTTCTTTCAAAATATGAATACCATTCAACACATGAATTTCAATTCAACGAATGAATATCGATTCAACACATGAAGGTTTTCTATAGTTTATATATATAGATAAAAATGTGATTTTTTTTTAAAACACGAACACCATTCAACACATGAATTTCAATTCAACGAACGAATATCGATTCAACACATGAAGGTTTTCTATAGTTTATATATATAGATAAAAATGTGATTTTTATATTTAAAACACGAACACCATTCAATACATGAATTTCAATTGAATGAATGAATATCGATTCAACACATGAAGGTTTTCTATTCAACGAATAAATATAGTTTCAGCAAATGAAAATAATTCAAACACATGAATATTATTCAAAATTTCGGCAGCATAACGGCAGGGTAGTTAAAACCGGGACCGTCCCTAGTACGGCTCCTCGCTCTACCTTAAAACCTCGCGGTTTTTGACAATGGGGATCATGCATCTAGTTCGCACGCAGGCGACATGTATATATTTATTTCATTTCCACAAACTAATCCTATGTGGTTTCAACCAAATATTTCTCAACCACAAATGGGTATTTTTCAACCACAATCAATCAATATCAACCACAAACAATCCCAAACAACCATTCGCTATCAATCAATTTTCACACCAATAAATATCGTCCATGGTTTGTGGACGAGGGGCGTATATATATATATATATATATATATATATATATATATATTCAAAACCCAGGAGAACCCGGCGGGCCGGTAAACTCCTGAGGAGGGTACAGTAAAGCCGTCCGCTAATCCAAGCCACCATACCCCCGGGTAAATTTACGTAGGATGGGGAAGCGCATGGTAGGAATCGAACCATCGACCTTTTACCAGGAAGTTAGGCCTCCTTACCACTGCGCCGCACCCGCGGACTGTATATATATATATATATATATATATATATATATATATATATATATATAGCAATTCACTTCTATTTCAACACATATATAATTTTTACAACGCATATATAACTTATACATCGAACGTACAACTTATACAACGCTTATACAAGAGGTGTACAACGCTTATATAACTCATACATCGACTATATAATTTATACATCGTCGTTTTCCATATCGTTTATAAATTAGAAATCTCACCTTGGGTTCCACTCCACCAAAAATAGCAGAAGGCTCAGAAAAATATGCGGTCTCTTCTAAAATGTAGTAGACGTCCACACAGTCACGATGTTTCCTGTGTCATCGAATTTCGTCAAGAAACGAAAAAGATATGATTTTTCGAAGTTTGCAACGGTTTAAAGGTGTTAAAGCTGTTGAAAATCAAACAAGCCGTATACCTGTTCAAAACTAGGTTTAGGGTTTTCGGCGAATCCTTGAAGCGAGAAGGCGATCGGGCTACGCCACACGGAAGAGCTTCGAGAGGCGCTCCAGGGGACGGTGGTCGCAGCCTGTTCGGTGGTCGGAGGAAAGAGATCGACGACGGTGAAGTTGCTGACTTCTCGGGGCTCGTGCTCGTCGAGGCGGCGACGATGGAGGGTGGTGTGGGTCTTGATTTGAAGACGAAGGAGAGGCGCTTCGTTTCCGGGTGGTGGCGCGACCAATCGTGGAGCGAGGCGGCGGCGATCTGGTCGGGAAGATTTGAAGAATTCTCGTCGTCGATATCGGCTGTTACGGGTGGGTTTACGGATTTTTTTATATTTTTAATTAATGAATGAAAATTTTCTATTGGCCGATATTTATATTTATTCGAAAATTAGGGTTTTCTCCCACGAACTCGAAATCAAACCCAACGACTGTCGTCCCTAGCGTTTTACCCCCATTCCGAACACAATGGGATATGTTTTGCAGGCCCATTCGACTGTTTCAATCAGTTTCCATTCAAATTAAAATATAAAACATTCAATATTTAATTTGAACGTACATTTCAATTTGCCAGGGCCACAAACTGATTCGAAAAATTCCAGAAAAATAAATATGGCCATGTTTTGACGATACGGTCCCAACAAAACTAGTTTCGTTGAATTCTGAGACCGTTTGCAAAAAGGCCCATTTCTGGTCGATTCAATTTAACTATAATTGACCAAAACACGTTTTCCTTTGCCACGCTCACATACTAGCTTCAAAAATTATGAAATTTGAAACCTAGCAATAACTTCACATCCCGGATCCAACAAAATTGGTTTCGTCGAATTCCGAGGTCGTATGCAAAATGGCCAATTTCACGGGCTATATAAATTCCATAGCGACCTTTCTGAAAATCCATTTGGCCATAACTTTTGCTTTCCGTTATGAAAATTCGATTTTTCAGATTCGTTAGAAAGGTATTCACTAACAGATTTAAATATTTTTGGTTTCACTAAAATCCGTTTTGTTTTGCACCCAGTACAGTCCGACAAAGTTTGAATTCAATTTTTGAAACTACAGCGCCTTTTCAGGCCTTGTTTATAATTATAATTAATTATATTCGTTTTCAATTGTCGATTCAAACTCACTTTTCATCTCTATTATTTAAAATATTTATTTTAAATATTTAAAATCCATTATTCTTGACAATTTAAAAATTTTAAATTGGTTCAGATTTTCTGGGTCGTTACAATCTCCCCCACTTAAAACTTTTCGTCCCCGAAAAGGAACAAAGTCGAGAGTGGTTTGATTAATCAACTCTACGTTCGATCTGGCTTTAATTCTCCATCTTTTCAGTTTCTGAGAATTTTCAAATTCTCCAAAAATTTGGCTAACACCCGGAGTTTTCGAAAAATTTCGCCATAACCTCCTTTGTACGGAGAGAGGTTTGGAAATTTATTGGGCCGTATTAGGTACCCAATAAATCCTAATAAGCATACACATATTTATAGTGATATATTCTGGTGTTTACAGGGGAGCGTGTATTGATAATAACTCCAGAGAATAAATTATTGTCACCCTGTCCCGTGTGGGGAAATAAATAGTCCATGTGCTGTATCTAATAACTAGAGAGACGTGATTATTGTCAACTCCAGACCCTTGTGGGTTTTTTTATTAATCTGGCAATTTAATCGTTACAATTTAAATAGTCCATATCAGTCATCAGTTCAACCTGTAAAATATATTCATCGCCATACAAGCCTCTCGCTCGTATGGTAAATCTTCCACCTCGTCACACAAGCTCCAAATGCTTATGTGGTATATGATGAAGTATGCCTATCTTCCAGAAGTATGCCATGTAATGTAGTTCAAAATTAATTGTTACTATCCTATGGCGACGTTTATTATTTCACACAGAAAAACCAGCACTCCGCATCCAATGGCATTCACAGGAGTTGATATAATAATATTTCGCATCCAACTCATTAAGGTTTACCTATTTGTCGGGCACGCAAATAAAATCTTTACTCAACAGCTAATCCATTTACCTGTTCAAACATACATAATGCACATATATATATTTCTATTTATTTTCCAATCAGTTCAATGTGTGATAGAATCGAATAAATTCTACCATTCAACCTCTTATTAATTAAATTAACTATCGTTTCAACAATTTAATTAATCTAATTTACTATCACACAACACAAACAATAATCAAATTGTTTTTAACTTTTCAAAATCATACAAATCAATTTCTATATTCTTTTATAAATTATTCAGACTATAGAATTAAAAGTGCGCATCCATGGAAAGAAAATAACAACAGAATAGAGAATTAAATGGTAATGCAAAGTATGGTAAATATACCTTGCACCGGAGTCAATCAGAGATGTCAACTCGGCATCTAGGATAAGCTTTCTGAATGCTCTCCTCAGTTTCCCAAGTACAATCTCGCGGATCTCCACTCCATTGCACTTTGACTAAGTGAACCTTCTTGTTCCTCAGCTCTTTGGTTTCTTTGCCGATGATCTTTAGCGGCTCTCTTCTCACAGCTAATTCTGGGGTAATGTCAATGTCCTGTTGAGCTGCTTCTTCCACGATCAAGTCTGGATCATGAACGTGCTTTGTGATATGTGAAATACATCATGAACTCCAGGCAACCAATCAGGCAATTTAACCCTATAAGCGAGAGTTCCAATCCGTTCCAGAATAGGAAACGGACCAATGAATTTGGGCGCCAACTTTCCAGTTTTACCGAACCGGATAACTCCTCTCATCGGCGATACTTTCAAATATACGTAGTCGCCAATAGCAAAGGATATATCTCTTCTTCTCCTATCGGCGTAGCTCTTTTGTTGGCTTTGAGCGGCGAGTAATCGCTTCTTAATAAAATCGACTTTGTCGGCAGCTTCTCGAATCATATCAGGCCCTAACACAAGTCCATTTCCAGGTTCGACCCAACAAGTAGGTGATCGGCACAGTTTACCATACAATGCATCGAATGGCGACATTGTCAGACTCGCCTGGTAGCTGTTGTTATATGAGAATTCAGCCAAATGCAAATGGTCTTCCCATGATCCACCGAAATCTATAACACAAGCCCGCAATAGATCTTCTAAAATACGATTCACCCTCTCAGTCTGGCCGTCTGTCTGAGGATGATAAGCGGTGCTCAAGTTCAACTTAGTTCCCAGCTCGACTTGAAACACCTCCCAGAATTTGCCAGTGAATATTGTGTCTCTATCACTGACTATACTGAGCGGCACTCCATGTAGTCTAACTATTTCCTTGAAGTATATCTGCGCCAGACTCTGAGCAGTTCTGTTTGATCTGACAGGTATGAAATGGGTGGTCTTCGTGAAGCGATCTACGATCACCCAAATACTGTCATTTCCTTTTCTGGTTCTGGGTAGACCATCAATGAAGTCCATTGAAATATGTTCCCACTTCCAACCAGGAACGTCTAGCGGTTGTAACAGTCCAGCAAGTTTATGTTGGTCGCTTTTGACTAGCTGGCAAGTAGGGCATCGGCTAACATATAAGGAAATGTCCCTTTTCATCGACTTCCACCAGAAAGTACGTTTGATGTCATTGTACATTTTGCTTACTCCCGGATGGATACTAAGTTTTGACTTGTGGCATTCATCCAGAACTTCCTTTCGGAGCTCAGCAATGTTAGGAACGCAGATTCGACCTTTCAGCCTTAGAATCCCCTCATTATCAACTTGAAAACTCGAGGGCTCGCCTTTCTGAAATATCTCTCTGATCTTCTGAATGAAGTGATCATCCTTTTGAAGAGCAGATATTTTATCTATCAATGAAGTCGTGATAATAAAACTGGCGATCATCTCATTCTTTCGGCTTAACGCATCGGCCACGACATTGGCTTTCCCTGGAGTGTATATAATTTCAAAATCGTATGCTGCAAGGAACTCTAGCCAACGTTGCTGCCTCAGATTCAAGTCCTTCTAAGTGAACAGATACTTTAACGACTGGTGATCTGTAAACAGTTCAAATCTCTCACCTAGAAGATAGTGTCTCCAGATTTTCAAGGCGAATACTATCGCCAATAACTCAAGATCATGAGTGACGTAGTTTTTCTCGTGCGGCTTTAGTTGACGGCTAGCATAAGCAATCACTTGACCCCTTTGCATTAACACTGCGCCAAGGCCTTCTCTAGAAGCATCAGTACAGACTTTTAAATCTTGGTTGCCACCGATGATGGTTAACACTGGAGCAGTTGTTAATCTCAACTTTAGCTCTTCAAAAGCCTCCTCACTTTCTGGAGTCCATTTGAATTTAGATTGCTTCTTTGTAAGCTTCGTTAAATGACCAGATATCTTCTAAAAGTTTTTAATGAACTTCCGGTAATAGCTAGCCAATCCGAGAAAACTGCGGACTTCAGTGGGGGTACTGGGCTGTTTCCAATTTTGAATAGCCGTGATTTTACTTGGATCCACAGCGATTCCTTCTTTCGATACGACGTGGCCCAGAAATTTGACTTCTTCTTGCCAGAATATACATTTGGAAAACTTTGCTTTCAATACATTCCTTCTGAGGATTTCCAGAACCTGTTCTAAATGCTTTTCATGTTCGGACATTGATTTAGAGAAGATTAGAATATCGTCAATGAAAACCAGAACAAATTTATTCAAAACCCCTCTAAACACCCTATTCATCAGATCGACGAAGTAAGCAGGAGCGTTACATAAGCCGAACGACATTACTAACCACTCGTAGAATAAGTCGGGACCTCTGAATGCTGTCATTGGAACACACTCTTCGGCAATTCGAAGTTGATGGAAGCCTGTAGCTAGGTCCATCCTTGAGAATACTTGTGTGCCATTTAATCGATCCAACAAATCATCAATCCGAGGCAATGGATATTTATTCTTTATGGTCTGCTTGTTCAAATCACGATAATCCACACATAGACGTAGAGTACCGTCAGATTTTGGGACAAACACAACTGCTGCACCCCAATCAGAGAAACTAGGCCTGATCAGACCCTTCCATACTAGCTGTCGTGTTTGATTGTCCAGTTCTTCTTTCTCTTTCAAGGACATTCTTCGAATAGCGTGAACTACCGGCCTTGCATTGGGAATCAAAGCGATCTTGAAATCTATTTCTCTCTGCGGAGGTAAGCGAACAACTTCCTCGAACACATCCGCATAGTTCTTGACAACAGGAATATCTTTCACTAGGTCGGGAATATTCTCTGTGATTTCAGGGATATTTTCTATTTGGGCTGGAGAAACATCCAAAGCTGCCCAGAAGTCCTTTCTATTTGTTGTCGGGCCTTCACATGGTATGGTTATATAATTCCTCGATTGTGCCTTTGCCTTAACAACTCTCTCGGCGCATCTAACCTCTGCCTCATATCTGGTTAACCAATCCAATCCCAGAATAAGATCGAATTCATTAAAATTCATGACGATAGAGAGAGTAGGGAATTTATAGCAGGAAAAAGAGACAGGGACCCCACAAACCCAACTGAGATCGATGGAACCCCCAACTGGATTTCGGACTGTCATTGGTTCTTTGAGCTTCTTCAATCTCAAATCCAACTTCTTGACTGCACTCTTTGTAATAAAGCTTCGTGACGCGCCTGTGTCAAACAGTACTTTAACTGGAATGTTCTTGACATTGAGCGTGCCTTCTAAAACATCGGACCTTTCCTGAGTAGACGAAGATGCAGGTACTTCTACCACTTCATTTACTTGCGCTGCTTTGGATTTCTTAAATTGCCTGCAGTCCTTTTCAAGATGGCCAGTCCGACGGCATTGAACGCACTTTCTATTTTCTAGGAACTTGTCCTTGGATTTAAACTTATTCCTTCTTCGCTTCTTCAAGGGTCCACAGTTTATCGACAAATGCCCTTTCTGATGGCAGTTATTGCATACGGTGGTCGTTACCGGTTCTTTTCCTGGTCTGGCCCTTTTCCGATTTACTTTGGGATCCTTTCCGACCTCAGACATGGTACTGGCCTCATGACGATCAGTTTCTGATTCAACCTCATCGCTGGAACTGACTTCCTCTTCGTCGCGCAACATGCCCTTTTTGTCGAGATCTTCATACTGGTAGGCCATGTATATCATTTCAGAAAAGGGGAGCTTCACATTCCTCATTACACTGTTCTGATATTTTCTTTGCAGGCCATAAATAAATCTCAGATTCTTCCTCATTGGATCTTGTATCAGATGGGTAGCAAAGTGAGAAAGTTCGTTGAATTTCTTATGATATTCTGGGATGGTCATATCACCTTGTACCAAATAAGAAAATTCATCACATAATCGCTCGGTTGCTTCGGGAGGAGTAAATCTTTCTAAGAAAATCACTTTGAATCTGTCCCAGGTGATATCACCCTCTGGATTATCTTTAATAACTGAATCCCACCAAAACAAAGCTTCTTCTTTGAGTGCCCAAGACGCCAGTAATCTTTTCTGATCGTCTCTCAGCTTTAAACCCTCAAAGATTTTCTCTGCAGAACGAATCCAAGCTTGTATTTCCATAATGGACTCTTTGCCTAAGAATGGCGATCCACCCAGATTTCGAAATCTCTTGAATTGAACTTCCATATCGGATTCTGGCTGCAGAAGCACAACTGGCTCATTAACTGGTCGAGCCATACGATTATTTCTTCTGTTCCTGTCACTCATTTTCTAGTACGTCTGCAATTAGCAGACAAAGTGTCAGGTCAACAGAAAAGATATTTCAAAATATAGAGACAAATACTTGAATGTAAATGTGTCTATCGAGGTGTAATTTCATTCAGCTTTACCTATACTAGGATATTACTGGTCCTATCAGTATAGAGTTACCCGTCCTAGAACTCTACTGGTTCTATTTCTGACGCGTTCGTTCATATGTTATATTCCAGAACTAAGCTTAACCAAAGCTCTGATACCAAATGAGACGACCCCAAACCCCGTAGTGACGGTGGCAAGTGTAATCCTTGGAATATAACACAGAAACAGATAATAGCAAAACAGAAATAAACACACTAGATAATGAACAATAGAATATACTGGATAAAAGTAATCAACAGAGTTACACAGTATACAGGATCATATTTAGTACAAATACAGTTCAACTATACATATGTGTCTACAGCGGAAAACAAACATAATGTACAATAGGAGCTGAACAGCATAAAAAGAGATAAATGATAGAATCCATCTTCAGCTCCAGCTATCCAGAAAGATCCAGCTAAACCTGAATACAAGGCTGCCCGTGTAGAAAAAGGGGCACCCGAGTTTGAAAGTGAAACAAACTACGAGTCAGTCATGGGACTGGTATGAGAAATCTACTCAACACATTTATAATATGGCTAATCACAGGACCACGCCACTTTCGTAGAACGGGTTTACTCCATTGGATTGCCAGTGCTTTAAAACAAATCTTTCTTTTAAACATCGCAATGCTTTTTATAAAAATGAAGCCATTATAAGACTCAGTTCCCATCACACAATGCAACGCAAACCGGAGGATAGAGTTTTACCTTATAATGGCCAAAATATGATTGATACGAATAAAACAAAGGCAATTGATATTATTACTAGTGTTTACATGTTTCAAAACAACTTCGAATCATAACTATCAATCATAGGCGGCATGGGTACCATATATTATGTCGCCATATATATATACAATAAAAACCGCACCGCCACGTATTTGGAAATTGGATTTCCGTCATGAACCAAGGCAAAAGATAGTCCTTACTGAATTCGAGACGCTCTAGCCCGTGTCTCAGGATCAGAATGCATCGACCCTTGGAGCGACAGGGCCGGTCCACCGATGTGGATTAAAATGCCTAAACACTACGTTTCCCCGCCCTTTGGGGTGTAAACGAGCCAACGAATGACTCCGTCGGACCCGGATCGTCCGATCAAACCGAGGCGCCTCGCAACAGCAACAACCACACAGGTGAAAAGTATATAAATGTCAGGGCTGGTAGGTCACTGACACGACCCTAGCTAGAAAGAAACGCATGCCCTCCCTGAGGTCCTTCTCCCGTTTCTGGTTCATACCGGGGTGTGAGGCTGCGAATTCACGTTATACACAAAGCTACGCCACACAGGCGGTGCTTTGATCATCACCACAAGACTTTGCTTTTCAACAGAAGCCCTGATCACTACATCTTAGCATGCCACACAGGCAATTCATGCCATGCGACTGATGTCCATCGATATACAACCTCTGAGCTCGTGCATTTCAGAGAAGGGCGTTAAGCAAAAGAATAAATTCTCCATCGCCAAACAGATGTATATTTAATAGAGATCAATCAACACAGAATAAAATCCAATGTCAGACACACAGTCCATTTACAAGTCCGTTCTGGGTCTGAATGAAACCGGTGGCACTAAATACCTCGCAAACCCATCGATCACCACATACGTCTGGACGATCACCACTCATTATCCATATTTCGGGATGCCTCCCAATCAGGACCTCGGTTACCATCCAAACGAGGTGAAGATCTCCGGTCTTCGACCACCGTCTTCATCTTTGATTACTTATCGTCGATTCAGTTATTCAGAATGGGGTAAACCCGGTCTTTCTGAGAAACTCGCGTATATAATAAACAAGTGCAACACTAACATATACACGCATCATTTCAATTCATTAGTCACTAACCGTCAATCAGTAAGAGAACGATTTCCCAATTATTAACCCCGAAGGCTGAAACCAACATCAGATCAACACCGAGGAAACCATTCGACTTAACCAACCTTCAGTTAATTTCTAAATCACATCCATATCGTTTATAATATTTTATAACGATTTATCGCCATTTTTATTTATTTTAAAATAGCCATGTTATTCAAAACGACGCTTCGGGCCATAACGCGGCCGTGGCGCTGTTTTTCTTCAGATTTGATTTACACAAATCTGAAAATCTAACCGTTGGATCTTCACAAAATTTACATCATTAGAAAGATCTTTTCAAAACGAATCCAACGGTTCCAGTTTTGGGAAAATCCGACGGTCGGATCTCCCGGTATAATCGTTTGAAGTTTCGATTTCAAAATACGAACTGCAGCGTCGTTATTCGATTAAATATAATTATATTTATATATATATATATATATATATAAATATAATCGATTCTGGCGCTGTTTTTCTTCAGATTTGAATTAAACATTCTAGACAATCCAACTGCTGGATTTTTTACAAAGTTGGTGCCGTTGGAAAGATTTTTCCAAAGCAAACCCAACGGTTGCGATTTCAGTGAAATCCGATGGTCGGATCTCCCGTACTAATCGTTTGAAATCACGGTTTCAAAATACGAACTGCAGCGTCGTTATTCGATTAATTTTAATTCTATTTATATATATATCGATTCTTCGATTTCAAAGCTACATTCTTTTCATACATTTGATAAAAATGATATTTTTATCTAACTGTCTTCTATTTCAACACTTCACTATTTTTAACAATTCGTTTATATAATAATAATGTGATTTTTATTGTAAAACAATTCATTTCAAAACACTATTATTTCGTATAGTTAATATAGGGGATAAAATAGGATTTTTGTTGTAAAACCATTTATTTCAAAACAGGATTATTTTATACTTTTCATATTGATGTTAAAAAATGGGATTTTTATTATAAAACAATTTCTTTCAAAATATGAATACCATTCAACACATGAATTTCAATTCAACGAATGAATATCGATTCAACACATGAAGGTTTTCTATAGTTTATATATATATAGATAAAAATGTGATTTTTTTTTTAAAACACGAACACCATTCAACACATGAATTTCAATTCAACGAATGAATATCGATTCAACACATGAAGGTTTTCTATAGTTTATATATATAGATAAAAATGTGATTTTTATATTTAAAACACGAACACCATTCAACACATGAATTTCAATTCAATGAATGAATATCGATTCAACACATGAAGGTTTTCTATTCAACGAATATATATAGTTTCAGCAAATGAAAATAATTCAAACACATGAATATTATTCAAAATTTCGGCAGCATAACGGTAGGGTAGTTAAAACCGGGACCGTCCCTAGTACGGCTCCTCGCTCTACCTTAAAACCTCGCGGTTTTTGACAATGGGGATCATGCATCTAGTTCGCACGCAGGCGGCATGTATATATTTATTTCATTTCCACAAACTAATCCTATGTGGTTTCAACCAAATATTTCTCAACCACAAATGGGTATTTTTCAACCACAATCAATCAATATCAACCACAAACAATCCCAAACAACCATTCGCTATTAATCAATTTTCACACCAATCGCAACCAATCAATATCGTTCATGGTTTGTGGACGAGGGGCGTATATATATATATATATATATATATATATAGCAATTCACTTCTATTTCAACACATATATAATTTTTACAACGCATATATAACTTATACATCGAACGTACAAATTATACAACGCTTATACAAGAGGTGCACAACGCTTATATAACTCATACATCGACTATATAATTTATACATCGTCGTTTTCCATATCGTTTATAAATTAGAAATCTCACCTTGGGTTCCACTACACCAAAAATAGCAGAAGGCTCAGAAAAATATGCGGTCTCTTCTAAAATGTAGAAGATGTCCACACGGTCACGATGTTTCCTGTGTCATCGAATTTCGTCAAGAAACGAAAATGATATGATTTTTCGAAGTTTGCAACAGTTTAAAGGTGTTAAAGCTGTTGAAAATCAAACAAGCCGTATACCTGTTCAAAACTAGGTTTAGGGTTTTCGGCGAATCCTTGAAGCGAGAAGGCGATCGGGCTACGCCACACGGAAGAGCTTCGAGAGGCGCTCCAGGGGGTGGTGGTCGCAGCCTGTTCGGTGGTCGGAGGAAAGAGATCGACGGCGGTGAAGTTGCTGACTTCTCGGGGCTCGTGCTCGTCGAGGCGGCGACGATGGAGGGTGGTGTGGGTCTTAATTTGAAGACGAAGGAGAGGCGCTTCGTTTCCGGGTGGTGGCGCGACCTATCATGGAGCGAGGCGGCGACGATCTGGTCGGGAAGATTTGAAGAATTCTCGCCGTCGATATCGGCTGTTACGGGGGGGTTTACGGATTTTTTTATATTTTTAATTAATGAATGAAAATTTTCTATTGGCCGATATTTATATTTATTCGAAATTAGGGTTTTCTCCCACGAACTCGAAATCAAACCCAACGACTGTCGTCCCTAGCGTTTTACCCCCATTCCGAACACAATGGGATATATTTCGCAGGCCCATTTGACTGTTTCAGTCAGTTTCCATTCAAATTAAAATATAAAACATTCAATATTTAATTTGAACGTACATTTCAATTTGCCAAGGCCACAAACTAATTCGAAAAATTCCAGAAAAATAAATCTGGCTATGTTTTGACGATACGGTCCCAACAAAACTAGTTTCGTTGAATTCTGAGACCGTTTGCAAAAAGGCCCATTTCTGGTCGATTCAATTTAACTATAATTGACCAAAACACGTTTTCCTTTGCCACGCTCACATACTAGCTTCAAAAATTTTGAAATTTGAAACCTAGCAATAACTTCACATCTCGGATCCAACAAAAGTGGTTTCGTCGAATTCCGAGGTCGTATGCAAAATGGCCAATTTCACGGGCTATATAAATTCCATAGCGACCTTTCTGAAAATCCATTTGGCCATAACTTTTGCTTTCCGTTATGAAAATTCGATTTTTCAGATTCGTTAGAAAGGTATTCACTAACAGTTTTAAATATTTTTGGTTTCACTAAAATCCGTTTTGTTTTGCACCCGGTACAGTCCGACAAATTTTGAATTCAATTTTTGAAACTGCAGCGCCTTTTCAGGCCTTGTTTATAATTATAATTAGTTATATTCGTTTTCAATTGTCGATTCAAACTCACTTTTCATCTCTATTATTTAAAATATTTATTTTAAATATTTAAAATCCAATATTCTAGCCAATTTAAAAATTTTAAATTGGTTCAGATTTTCTGGGTCGTTACATTATCTGTGACTTTTACTTATAAACCTCCACCGAAGTTAAGGCATTCCCTTTGTGAGTGACCTTAATAGGGGTGGGGTGTTTCACCTGGCCTCCAGAAGTAGGACGTATCCTCTGCCCTTGTCCTCGTTTCTTCGGGTAGTCCCTAGTGAAGTGTCCCATCTCACCACAGTTGAAGCAAGTGCCCTTCCTCTTTCTGCAATCCTTGTTCAGATGAGTCGAGCTTCCACAAGTAAATCACTTTTTCTCCTTCTTATCTTCATACTTTTCATCCTTCTTTTGTGTTTCCTTTTTGGGCCCTGCCTTCTTGTTCTGTGGTCCTTCGACCTTTTCCTCTTTCTTTTTACTTTCGGCTTCCTCTTCATGCATTAACGCCATGTCCACCAATTTCTCGAAGGTTGCCCCCATAGGAATGTGGGACATCGCCAATCCGTGTAGCGGCTCATTCAAACCTTTAGCAAACCTCAGTGCCTTTTTATGTGGTGTATTTACCAAATCTAAGCCGAATCTCGCCAACTGATCAAACTTGTTGACGTACTCTCTCACTGATAAATCCCCCTGCTTCAACGCCAAGAACCACTCTACGTATAGACTCTCTTCCGCTCATGAGGGAAATTTCATCTCGAACCTATGCCTGAAATCCATCCATGTCTCTACCGGACGCTCTCCATTTGTGACCTCCCACCAAAAATTAGCTTCGTCCTTAAGCAACCATACCGCCAACCGTATCTTCTGCCTATCGTCCACCACGAAGATAACGAACAAATCCTCAGTTTCTTTGAGCCAGTTCCTTGCCTCCACGAATGATGCAGTTCCATTAAAGTTCATCCCACCCATGGCTCGAAAGTCTCTACATATCTTCGGGAAAGTATTCACGTGCGGAGGAGGAGGAACCGCTGCAGCTGGGGGAGGAGGGATGTCTGCTGGGCCCGCATCATTAGCCCTAGATTCTAGATACCTTCTAAAACAACTAGGTACCTGTACGCCCTCTGGAAGGTTAAGATCCCCAGACATACTGAAACGAAAAAGAAAAGGGATTCAAAACGGAGAAAGGATAGATATATGGCTTTTGGGGATTATGTTTTTCAAAATAAACTTTACTTTTGAAAATACTTCATTTTTCAAACCTTTTTGAAAATAGTTTTCAAAAACTTTTTATCAAATCTGGTAACCTTCAACTCTGATACCAAGTGTAACAACCCACCTCCGTTAAGGTCACTCACAAAGGGAATGCCTTAACTTTGATGGAACGTTTTAGTAGATAGAACAGAATATTACAAGACAGATAAGTAGTACTTGAAAATTTATAACTTTATTACAGCAGAAGCAGAAATAAGTTTGGTTACATCCTTCTAAATCACAATACCAAAACTCAAGTACACAATTATCAGTCTTATACAAAATCCTTCAGAATGTAAAGTTTCAAAGCCATAATCCCCAACATAAACTGCCATGAAAGGATAGAGTCAAAGCCAAGCAATACTCTAAGCACTTCAAGCAGAGAGAATCAGAATCAAGCTCCTATGTTCCCAACCTGAGCACCTTGGGGGAAACGGAAAGAAAAGGGGCGAAAAAAAAACGAGGTCAGACATAAAGTCTGGCGAGTCCAGTGACTTCCAGCATATAAACAGATAATATTATCATGACATGTAAATAAAGCTGGATGAGAGATTACATAACCAGGAATAGAAAATATACTTTAAGTTAATAGAAGAAACGGAATGATGTAAACCAAGTTATGTTCCTTACTTACATCTTACTTCTCTGCACTAATACTAGTATAACAGGGTTAGGTGTTACCCTAATGTCTAATCTGAAACAGAATAATCTATACAGAAACAGAATGCTAGTAATAGGCCTTCACCACCCCAATAGACAGAAGGTACAGAAGCAGAATACTAATAATGGGCCATTACCACCCCAACAGACAGAAGGTACGGAAATAGAATACTAATAATGGGCCTTTACCACCCAACTAATGGGCCTTTACCTCCCCAACAGACAGAAGGTACGGAAACAGAATCGGAAACGGAATCAGAGACGGAAACCGAATAATCCCTACGGAAACAGAATGTTAGAATTAGGTGTACACTAGTAATGGGCCTTTACCACCCCTACAGACAGTACCACACAGAAACAGACAGGTGTTACCACCAAACAAAAACAGACGATACCAACAGAAATAGACAGAACTAAGTGTACCCTAAGTCCTACCCCAAGCGATTGGCTCCCTAATACATAAATACCCTGTGTCGGCCCCACAGTAGGGTGTATCACTCCATAAAGTGGCAACCTATTGGCACAGACCTATTTACAGATGTCAATATGTCTTACATCCTCAGAGCAGACCGGATCCATGCACGCACATGACTCGGTTGGAACGCACCATCAACACCCCTCGTTATTATCAGAATGAACCGCTTATAATTAGTTCAGTAAGCGTGCCTGGACCCCTACATAGCGTGGGGTAAAAGTTTTTGATACCAGAAAGGGTTACTGACTAATATGGGTCCCAACAACAGATGACACAAGTATTTCCCCTCCTAACCTTGTGTCCCCAGACTAACAGATTTCAGATTAACTTGTTACAAGTTTCATACATACAGAGTTCAGATTTACTAGTTCACAGATCAGACAATCAAGTTAACAAGTTTTCAGACTAACGGATCAGATGTACAGTTTTAACAGACTTATAGATTGTCTAACTTTGTATTGGGCCTATATATTCATGAAACGGGTTTGTTAAATTCATCAGTCCAGTAGGTTTAACACTATCCACCCAACACGTTTTAAACATCATATTTATCTCATATTTGCATTAATTAAATATTATTGCATAGACCTCTCACATTAGGTCAATAGCTTGTGGCCGCTGGGTATGCCGGGCGGTTCCGGGTAGACTTCTGCCATCATCCAGACCTAACCTCATGTCTAAGAATATATTAGTTATGCCTACGACCTCTCACATTAGACTAACAGTTTGCGATCGCTGGTTAACCCGGTTGGTTCTGGGCAGGCTTCTACCATAACCGGAGTCTAAACTCGTGTCATAGCCACTTTATTCCATTACAGAAAATATCAGACTAATTATGTCCATTTAAAAGATTTAACTTTTTTACAAGTTACGGTAGATTATCCAAAGTTCTATTAACATGTTTTGCTCAATTTTAGATCGAGCCTCCAAATTACAATTATTCAGCTTTCAATAGATTAAGCAATCCAACAGATTTAGCAGATAACAGATCTAGCAAATTAGCAAATTTAGCAGATTAGCAGAACAGGCAATTCAACAGATTTAGCAGATTAGGCAATTCAGAAGATTAGCAGATTTAATGTTTCTTAAAAATTCTATTTACATATCTTGCCTAATCATAAATTAAGCCTAAACTTGCATGCTCAAATCATGGTCATAATTCATAATACAATATATGCCCCCAAATTTTCGTTAAACTTTGCACAGTACAGAACACTCTCTAAAAGCCCCAAATCATGATATGAATTATGCCAAATTATAGCCTTTAATGCCAATACCAAAAAATCCATATTTAGGCGCATTCACTTTAATAGTTATCCTATTTTATTATAGGTCCTTACACCTAAGTTTCATATTCCTTTTTCAAGTCATGAATCATTATATAAAATATACCCAAAAATCCAGATCTTTAAATTATATCCTCTCAAAATCAGATCTTAATTTTTATATGCATTATGTCCCCAAGTTTCAAGTCATATGTTATTATTCAATGATTCCTCTTCTTCCAAATCACAGAGTATGCACAGATCTAGATCTAATTTACAACATATGTCCTTTTCTCAAATCAGTCACGGATCAGTCATATCCAATTATGCATTATTCATTATTTACTCCAAAATTTAGCGTTTGTGCGTTAATCTCTTCTGAGATTTGGCGCAGGCTCGTAGTAGCCTGGCTATAGAACAAAAAAAGGAGAATAGTCACAGAAAAACAGATCTGAAAGATAAGAATATGCATAACCTCAGATTCAAATTTATAGCCATGTCAAGATCATAATTAAAGTTCATATCAGAAAATAACTGTACTCACAAAAAGGGAACGATTCTTGTATTCTGGAATCTGTATTCTGACACTGAATAGCTCTACTTTGGCGTAGACTATCGATTAGATTAGAAAATAGTTGTTCTCTTTTAATTCTTTTCAGATTGGAAGAAGATGCACTAGTTCTAGCTTAGATTTCAGCAGAGTAGCGAAGCCATTATTTTATTTTAATTAAAATAGAGGAAGAGTATAGGCAGAATGAAATTGTGTGGAGAGAAAGTGAGGATTGGGGGTGTTTTTATAGGAGAATAGGGTGATATAGAGCCTTTAGATCAGTCCAGAAGCCATCAGAACCACCCAGCTCGAAGACAGGTCATCCAGCCACTCAGAAGAAGACACGACATCACATAACACTCCAGAATTCTGTGCTGGATCGGCATGGGTGCACTTGGTAGGTGCGCCAGTGTATTTTTGTACTGGCGCACTACACAAGTGCACCAGTGTATTCTGGCCTATTTCCGGTTCTTCTGCCTAACTTTGTTCGTCCATATCTTCTTCATACGTTATCCGTTTTATGCAAACTCGGACTCTATCTCAAGCAGAATTTCGAGAAGATCGCAATGCCGCAACCCGTTTCCCTTAATTCTTCTCCAAAAAATTAAGTATACTTTAATTTATTACTTATACATTCACAGAAAATACGGGGTGTTACACAACTAGACAATTGAGATTAGTGTACGTCCAATATCATCCCAACACCCGTGTGGGGTTTCAATCCATAAACAATGAATATTATTTGTGCGGTTGGGCGAAGTGTAAAATTTATCATCCCAATCCATATCAGTCAAATGGGTGTACATAAATAAATCATTTGTTTTGTAAATGAATATTTATTTTAATCATATACACGTTAAATTTTTTATTTTTAACGATAAAATATTTATTCGGTTCATTTACACAATAAAAATGATATTTTTATTGTTCTAACATATTTTAGAAAATTTCGACGGCATAACGGCGCGATACTATAACCAGGATAAGGTCTAGCCTTATTCCTCGCCTAATAATGGCTCGCGCCATGTACATGCCAATTCTAATCAATTCATTTCACCCAAACAACCAAATTCAACAAATAATCCAATCACCCAAACTAAACAATCAAACAAGTCATCCATGGTTTGTGGATGACAGGGAGCAGTTCATATATGCAGTTATAAAATAAATAACTATATAAAAAAATTACAGTGATGAGTTCTCACTTTTGGGTTCCACTCCTCCATTCTTTCTTTCTGAACGGTTTGGATTCTGTTCGCTTCCAATCGGTTCCATCGCCCTCTGTTTTACATGATTTTTATATTAAAAATCATATTTTTAAACAACGTTATTTAGATAAAAATCACATTTTTAATTCGCTATGATATATATATAAAAATCATATTTTTATATAATTAAAAATCCCATCTTTATATTATAAACATCGCTCTTTCCTATATAAAAATTATGTTCTTATGTCCTTATTACATATGTAAAAATCACATTTTGACAATGCTGTATATATAATAAAAATCCTATTTTTACCGTGTTAAAAATCAAATCTTTATAGTGTTAAAAATCAAATCTTTACGGTGTTATAAATCTTTACAGTGTTATAAATCAAATCTTTACAGTGTTAAAAATCAAATCTTTACATAAGATAAAAATCATATTTTTATACCTCTAACTTCATAATAAAAATCATATTTTTATTTCTGATCTCCACATATAAAAATAGCATATTTATACTATGAAAACCCAATCTCTTACTTATTAAAAATCTAACCTTTACCTTATTAAAAATCCGATCTTTTTAAAAGCAAGAATCAAATCTTTTTTAAAAGCAAAAATAAAATCTTTTTATTTTTATTATGTATAAAAATCAAATTTTTATTACTTAACTAAAAATTATTATTTTTTTCTCTAATAAAAAAATCGGATTTAAATACACTACTTTAACATGTAAAACAAAATAATAAATAAAAAGAATACTCACTGCGTTTCCAGCGACAGGGGTGTCGGAGCTGCTCGGAGGACGGGGTGGTGCTGCTTCGGAGCTAGCGGCGCTAGGGGGACCCCCCGGCGGCAGCTGTCTCCGATTGGGGGTTAGGGTTCGCGGTGCTCTTCAGCTTCGGGGCTTTGGGTTTCTAGGAGGAAGGAGTAGACGGGGATTGGCCGATCTGAGGCGCGACGCGTTGATGGGGAGGCAGAGGGCGGATCGTGGGTAGCGGCGTTCGATTGGGGGAGGGGGCGCAGATCCACGGTTTTGTTTTTTTTTTCCTTTTTTCATCTGAGCGAGACAACGTGGGGGGGGTTAAGGAGAGAGAGGAGGGAAGTTTTTTATATTTAATTATTTAATTATTTTATATTTCAAAAAGTTGACTTTTATTTTTTAACCCCAAACGAGGCCCAATGAATGTTGCCTCTAGCGTATTACCCCCATTCCGAACACAATGGGATATGTTTCGTAACCCAATTCGACTGTTTGGATCGGTTTTGATTGAAATTAAAATAAAAGTCTATATATTCAATTTTAAACGTACATTTCAATTTACTGGGGCCACATACTGATTCTAAAAATTCCGTCAAATTATATCTAGCTTCGTATTGATGATACAGTCGTAACAAAACTAATTTCGTCAAATTTGAAGACCGTTTGAAAAATGGCTATTTTCCGGTCGATCCAGATTGACTAAAACTTACAAAACACGTTTAGCTTCGCCACGCTCACATACTGATTCTAAAAATTATGAATTTTGAAACCTAGCAATAATTTGACATCCCGGATCCAACAAAAGTGGTTTCGTCGAAAACGGATGTCGTTTGCAAAGTGGCTATTTTTAAAGGCTATATTTCCATAGCGACTATTCTGAATTTTCAACTGGGCATAACTTTTGATTCCCGCTATTAAATTTGGATTTTTCGGATTCGTTGGAAAGATATTTTCAAATAGATTCAAATATTTCTGGTTTCGCTAAAATCCGGTTTATTTTGAATCTTGTACATTCATTTGAAATTTGAAATCGAATTTCCAAACTACCGCGTCAATTCCAATTCCTTTTATAATTAAAATTAATTTATTCATTTTAACTTCGTCGATAATAAATTTTTCGATGTTATTATTTAAAATAATTCATTTTAAATATTGAAAATCCGTTAAATTACCAAAATAAAAATTTTAAATTGGTTCTAATTTTCCGGGTTGTTACAATCTCCCCCACTTAAAATCTTTTTGTCCTCGAAAAGGAACGGAGCTGAAAGTTATTTAACTAATCAACTCAAGTTTCATTCTGACGTTCATTCTTCAACTTTTCAGTTTCTATGAATTTTCAAATTTTTCAAAAATTTGGCTAACACCCTTCGAAAAATTTCATCATAACCTTCTTTGTACGGCGAGCACCGGGAAAATCCCCAAACCGCCACACAGGCCCTCTCATCTCCAAAAGAAAAAGAAAAAGCCAAGCGGCTAGCCAATCGGCTCATAAAATCATCCAAACCCAATAAATTAGTGAACATGTACCTATTTGTCGGGCATCAATTTTATTCCTCTTCTTTAGCCACCTTGCAATGACCTGTTCACACATACACGGGTACATGCATGCAATTTCAAACAATTTCCAATTCCGTTCAATATTCGATACAATTTGGTTATATGTACCATTCTTTCACATAACGGTTTTATTAGACAACAAATAATCATACAACACAACCATCAATCAATTAGTGAATTAACGTTTCAAATTCATAATTTTGACATATATGCAGAAAATCATGTTTTTTATGCCAATTTCCAACAATAGGCCCTATCTATGTTTGGTTCTCACACCAGTCAATTGGAAATATATAGATATCCCACCTTAGACATTTGAACGTAAGGTCTGATGATGAGATCTCAATCATCAGAATCATATCCGGATGTTTAGAGTGTGATTCTATATCTATCCAGTATATTAAAACTTCGAATATACGTTAATGACGTGTAAATGCAAAATCTCATATACTCGATTGTCCAAAAAAATAATACTCAAATACATATAATTAGATTAAATTTCAAAATTGAATTTGATTTTAAAATTTTCACACTTCACACTCGTTCTAGGATACTTCTAATCCTATCTCTAACGAGTCATTCTCATTGGATATTACTAATCCAATCTTTGATTAATTCTTTCGTTTGGTTCTAATGTGTCTTTTTCCCCGAGATCTGTAAACCAAAGCTCTAATACCAAAATGAGACGACCCGAACTTCCCCGTAAAGGAAAGCCCGGATTGCTTTGAGAACACGACAAATTAGAACACAAACAAAAGAACATTTCATTGCTTATTACAACAATTTCATCAAAATACACCAGAGTGTACATGAATAATATACAAAACAAAAATATCAGATATTTACAATTTACAATGCAACGGAAAATAATACAAAACCCAATTGAAAGAGATAAACGGTTACAAAGCTTTCAGAATATCATTCCGGCAGTAAACCAGGATCCTGTGAATATAAATCTGCAAAACCAAAACTCCTAGCTGCCCGTGTGGAAAATAGGGGCATCCAAAGTTTAGGTTAAAACAATAAACTCCAGGTCTGTAACGACCCGCAAATCCGTACTATCTGAGTTGACTAATAACACCACATGTCCAACCCAAATTGCACAGAAACACGAATCATTATTAGAAAGAAATTAGAGGATGAGAAATAGAAAGAAAGAAATATTAGAATAGAAGAAAATGAAGATCACAAACTCATAGCGGAACGAATAAAATATATTAAATAACATAACTTTTGAAATACAAATTAGTTACTGTATATACATACCATTATCAGAGAACAACAGTTATTCCTGGAACAACTATAAACACCTGTTTCCAGATACAACATAGTACACAGCGGAAATATGATAGTCTATAGCAAACTGGTGAAGCCTCGTGCTTCAAACTCCTCCAAGTGAATCTGTAAAGTCCCGACTACTTGACTGCCCGTACAAATTTGGGCACCCAAGAGTTTAGCGAAAACAAAAACAAAATAAATTCTGGGTCAGTCATTGGACTGGTGTGAGTAAACTCCAACCATTTGTTTAACTTTCAAAATCCATTCGAAAGAAATGGTGATCGTAAGACCGATCCACACATAAACACGGACGGTTTTTACCTTACGATAACCCAAAATATTTTTGATATCAAATCTAGTGATATTATAATAATGTGTACATCAAATAAATAGAATCTAGCGGAACGCTTGCATCTCACGTTCCATATATAATATAAAATCAAAAACCGCAAGGTGCTTATTGGAGATTGGATTTCCAACATGATAAGGTATGGAACTACCTTCCGATCAGTGTACTCTAGAGGGGATACACTGGGGTTCAACAAGAACGTCTTGCAACCCGGCCCACACATGACCGACCACTCATTTCGCATGAGTGTATCAAATGTATATCACCAACGGTTGGGATCAGCAAACGTTTCCCGAATAGGACAACATCGATAGATTAAAGAAGTAAAAGAATTTCTCTAGATAGGTGATTATACACCCTAATGGGAGCGACCCACATAGCCATGCTGCCTGCCCGATTTTTTTTCATTTCCCGGTTGTTGAGGCCGGAGGCTACGATTACTTTCTATTCATTGATAGCACAATCACTTTGAATGCCACATTGCCAGATCCGTTAATCACTAGTTGATTTGCACAAATATATTCTGGATATTATGCTAAGGGAATAAATCCGTTGCCACGATATATATATTTATACATACCAACATATTCGATCATTGGAAATACTTTGTCAGACATTCGTCCATTTACGTTCGTTCTGGGACTAAACGAAACCGAAGGCACAATTTCTATTGTTTGCTCCAAATTTGGGATCAAACACCAAAGATGTAAAAGTTACACTTCACCGATTCGGTAAGAATACGGAACCGCGTAATCGCAAAATAAACGGATAAAAGCAAGTAAGAACACAAAGGAATTTTTATAGTGGTTCGATTCTCTATGAATCTACGTCCACTTTCAATCAATTCTCATTATGATATTCATGCTTACAACATATGAATTTTCCCTCATTACAATCATTTCTCTCTTTTACTTTCGTTTCACTCTCTTTATTGTCGGATTTCACTTGATTTTGGCGAAGGAAGGGAAGAGATCTTGCTTGCTTCGTGACGAATCTCCAATCACTTACTCGCATTGATCCTTTTCCATGATCTTCATAGATTTCATATTGACTTCGCATTCAATCTAGACTTCGGAGAGGATTAGAAAAGATAAGAGATCATTTGAATAGTGTTTGAGAGATTCATCTTGTAGTTTGAAGAAGATCCAAGGCCCTTAGATTCGATTGGAGAAAGCTTTTATGGCCATTGACATAGATTTGATCTTCATGAAGTTAGAAAAGAGTTGTTGAATCCATAGAAGCCATTAGAGAAGTTGCAAATGAGTTTTCAATTTGGCGGAGTCTCCCTCCTGGAATGAATTTTTCCTCCCCCCTCAAATGAATTATGAGGGGTATTTATAAGTGATTTTAGCCCGGGTGGCAATTCTGTAATTATGTAGGAAAAACGCCATAACTCAATTTCGACATGGCTCAATCCGACATGACTCAATTTCGCCATGAATGGTCTGAACGCCATGACTCATCTCGTCATGATTCAACTCTCCATGACCCACTATGTCGGATCCGACATGCCTCACTATGTTGGATCCGACATAGTTCCATGTCGCTATCACGCCATGCCGCCTGCTATGTTGGATCCGACATACTTCCATGTCGCTATCACGCCATGCCGCTTGCTATGTTGGATCCAACATACTTCCATGTCGCTATCACGCCATGCCGCTTGCTATGTTGGATCCGACATACTTCCATGTCGTTATCACGCCATGCCGCTTGCTATGTTGGATCCGACATACCTTACCATGTCGGTTGCGACTTAGCTCACCATCTCGGTTGCGACATAGCCCACTATATTGGATCCGACATACTTCACTATATTGGATCCGACAACGGCATGACCGTCTTGCACTATAAGTGATCCTCGCGGTACGAATGGCTTGGTTGTAGGCGCAGCATGACCAAGTTTTACGGTATACGGCATGAACCATGTTCTTTCAATGACTTAGAATGGATGGCTCAACCTGCTTGACATTACTTCATGTCGTGTTAACGACTTAGAGTTATATCGTGGAAGCGACTTAATCCGGTTTTGACGATTTGAATGGGTATGGCACAGACCATGTCGCTTTGACGGCTTACTGCTTGGGCTGTAACCAGTCCAAAGATCATTGGCACTTATTTTTTGAACTGCGTTACAATAACGGTGTTAACATTTGCCCCCTCGAAGCTTGTATTTTTCGCTTGCGAGAAATGCGGGCTTCGAAATTAATATAGTTTGCGTTGAGATTCTGTCGTAGCTCTTTGTTTGCTAAGGCAAATCATGCTTCGAACTTGTATGTTCCACGCTACCTGTTCTGTAATCAAAACAAATATTTGCATGATCTTGGACTTATACTTCACTATCGGTCGTCCATATCGATAGCGGATTGATCAAGTCATTAGAAAATGAATTGTAGCAAATTTTATTTTGAATTGAACAATGTGTCTGCACAAAATTTATTTATTCAAAGGTTTATAACCCGTCAAATATTGCTTGTACAAACATGACATTCTAATTCGAATTCGCGTTAACGCTTGAAATCAACCAATCGACTATGCTGACTGTGGATTTCAAACATTACCTCTTTATATCTTATATGATAGTATACGATATTTCTCATTTGAGAAATACGTATTTGTGATTTATTTTCTATTTTTCTTTGGAGAATCTTCGATTATCTATGCCTCGGCTTTGGAGGTCATCACTAGTTTTCATTATGAGAAGAATTTTTGTCGTTCAGTGTTTGCCTGCTTCATCGGTCAGTTCTAACATTGGAGATTCCATTGGATGCCACTATTCGACGATTTGTCTTCTTCTTCCCGGATTACATGTAGCAGTCTGGAAGTTAGGAGATTCATATATTCTTCGCTCATAAACTTGATCATCTGGAAGCCTGCTAACATGGTCTGGCAATCTACCATCTTGTCTACTCGAATTGTTATGATCACTCGTGCTTGTCCATATTGTGTGGTCATGCTTGACCAACATGTTGGTTTAAGCATGCTCATCCCATTATCTGAAAATATATTGGTTCGAGTGTGCACATTAGTTGAAGATTTTCCTATGTTAGGGCCTTGTACGTCATTGTATTTTCAGTATTACTAAACTTTGTTCGATTCGACTCCATGGATTCTGCTCGAGGCTTGGAACGCTGGAAAGTGTTGACTTGTGATAATAGGACCGAGTTTGATTTTTCATAGTTTGAACATTGTGTAATAGTTCAAAACTAGGTCTGCCCGAATCGTAACCGGCACCTGTAGTTTGTATTTGAAAGCTGCATACTTCCAATTTGAAGCAGTTGAGTGATATTTTGATAACTTGCAAAGTCCAAATTGGAGATCATAATCGATCTTACATGCCCTCAGGCCTTATTGAATCACTAATTTGCTGAAGTGAGCTTGGAATCGACTTTGGACATTCAGTGCTGTAGATGGATTCAAAAAATGGCCTTGCATACCAATAGGTACTTTGGAATCTGCAGTGTGCTTTGATATTGGGTTGCTTTAAATCCGATAATCATATGTTTGTCATGTTGAGATTCAGTCGTAGCTTTTTATATGTCCTGAACTCCCTCATGTCAACACACCACCCGAGCTTTAGCTTAATAGACACTTCGAGGCTTTGGGTTGATGTCGCGATCTTAAGCTTTAGATCGCTACCAGGTTTGGGGCTCTTAGTGTGACGACCCCAAAACCCCGAAGGACGGTGTTAACGGTAATCTTTGGAATATAACACATAAACAGATAATAGCAGAACAGAATTAAATAAATACACCAGATAATGAACAAATAATACACTGGATAAGCATAATCATCAGAGCTACGCAGTATACAGGATCATACTTAGTACAAATACAGTTCAGCTATACATAAATGTCTACAGCGGAAAACAAACATAATATGTACAATAGGAGCTAAACAGCATAAAAAGAGATAAATGATATAATCCATCTCCAGCTCCAGCTGTCCAGAAAAAGCCTGCTAAAACCTGAATACAAGGCTGCCCATGTAGAAAAAGGGGCACCCGAGTTTGCAAGTGAAACAAACTATGAGTCAGTCATGGGACTGGTATGAGAAATCTACTTAACACATTTTATAATATGGCTAATCACAGGACCACGCCACTTTCGCGGAACGGGCTTACTCCATTGGATTGCCAGTGCTTAAAACAAGTAAATCTTTTAAACAACGCAATGCTTTTTACAAAAATGAAGCCAATATAAGACTCAGTTCCCATCACACAATGCAATGCAAACCGGAGGATAGAGTTTTTACGTTATAATGGCCAAAATATGCTTGATACGAATAAAACAAAAGAATTTGAAATTATTACTAGTGTTTATATGTTTCAAAAACAACTTCAAATCATAAGTATCAATCATAGACGACATGAGCGTCCCATGCCATTATGTTGCCAAATACAGATTTACAATCAAAACCGCACGATGTCGTATTTGGAAATTGGATTTCCGTCATGAACCAAGGCAAAAGATAGTCCTTACCGAATTCGAGACGCTCTAGCTCGTGTCTCAGGAACAGCCGCCACTGCACCTTGGAACGTCAGGGCCGGTCCACACGGAGTGGATTATAATGCCTAAACAATGCGTTTCCCCGCCCTATGGGGCATAAATGAGCCAACGAATGACTCCATCGATCCCGGATCGACCGATATAACCGAGGCGCCTTGCACCAGCAACAACCACACAGGTGAAAATAGTATAAATGTCAGCCGGTTTAAGCACTGACACCACTCTAGCTAGAAAGAAACGCACGTCCCCCTGAGGTCCTCTCCCGTTTCTGGTTCATACCGGGGTGTGAGGCTCGCGAATTCACGTTATACACAAAGCTATGCCACATAGGTCGTGCTTTGATCATCAACCACAAGACTTTGCTTTTCAACAAAAGCCTTGATCACTGCATCTTAGCATGCCACATAGGCAATTCACGCCATGTAACTGATGGCTATCAATCACACAGAATGAATTCCAATGTCAGACACACAGTCCATTTACAAGTTCGTTCTAGGTCTGAACGAAACCAGAGGCACTATATACCTCGCATTCCCATCGATCTCCACGTACGTCTGGACGATCACCACTCATTATCCATATTTCGGGATGCCTCCCAATCAGGACATCAGTTATCATCCAATCGAGGTGAAGATCTCCGGTCTTCAATCACCGTCTTCATCTTCGATTTCTTATCGTCGATTCAGTTATTTAGAATGGGATAAACCCGGTCTTTCTGAGCAACTCGCGTATATAATAAACAAGTGCTACAAAAACACAGCATACGCCTTATTCCAATTCATTAGTCACTAACCGTAAATCAACAAGAGAACGATTTCCCAAATATTAACCCCGAAGGCCGAAACCAACATCAGATCAAAACCCAGGAAACCATTCGACTTAGCTAACCTTTAGTTATTTTCTAAATTTCACATTCCATATCGTTTATAATATTTTATAACGATTTATCGCTATTTTTATTTATTTAAAAATAGCCAATTTATTCAAACGACGCTTCGGGCCATAACGCGGCCGTGGCGCTGTTTTTCTTCAGATTTGTTTTACACATATCTGAAAATCTAACTGTTGGACATTCACAAAATTTATATCATTAGAAAGATCTTTTCAAAACGAATCAAAAGGTTCCTGTTTTGGGAAAATCCGATGGTCGGATCTCCCGGTACAATCGTTTGAAGTTTCGATTTCAAAATACGAACTACAGCGTCGTTATTCGATTAATTTAATTATATTTATATTTATATATAAATATAATCGATTCTGGCACTGTTTTTCTTCAGATTTGAATTAAACATTCTAGACAATCCAACCGTTGGATCTTTACAAAGTTGGTGTCGTTGGAAAGATATTTCCAAAGCGAACCCAACGGTTTCGGTTTCGGGAAAATCCGATGGTCGAATCTCCTGCACTAATCATTTGAAATCACGGTTTCAAAACACGAACTACAGCTTCGTTATTCGATTTATTTTAATTTTAATTATATATATAAATATAATCTATTCTTCGATTTCAAAACCATATTCTTTTCATAATTTTGATAAAAATGATATTTTTATCCAACCGACATTTATTTCAACACTTCACTATTTTTAACAATTCATGTTTATAATAAAAATGTGATTTTTAATGTAAAACAATTTATTTCAAAACACGACTATTTTATATAGTTCATATAGATGATAAAAATATGATTTTTATTATAAAACAATTTATTTCAAAACACGAATATTTTATATAGTTCATATAGATGATGAAAATATGATTTTTTTTTTATTATAAAACATTTTATTTCAAACACGAATACCATTCAACACATGAATTTCTATTCAACGAATGAATTTCTATTCAACACATGAATGTTTTCTATAGTTCGTATATATAAAATAAAAATGTGATTTTTTTATTGTTAAAACAATTTGTTTAAAACACGAATACCATTCAACACATGAATTTCTATTCAACGAATGAATTTCTATTCAACACATGAATGTTTTCTATAGTTCGTATATATATAAAATAAAAATGTAATTTTTATTGTTAAAACAATTTATTTAAAACACGAATACCATTCAACACATGAATTTCTATTCAACGAATGAATTTCTATTCAACACATGAATGTTTTCTATAGTTCGTATATATAAAATAAAAATGTGATTTTTTATATTAAAACAATTAATTTAAAATACGAATACCATTCAACACATGAATTTCTATTCAACGAATGAATTTCTATTCAACACATGAATGTTTTCTATTCAACACACGAATATAGTTTCAACACATGAAAATAATTCTAACACATGAATATTATTCAAAATTTCGGCAGCATAACGGCAGGATAGTTAAAACCAGGGCCATCCTTAGTACGGCTCCTCGCTCTACCTTAAAGCCTCACAGCTTTTGACAATGGGGATTTCATGCATCTAGTTCGCACGCAGGCGGCATGTATATTTTTTTCTTTTCCACAAACTAATCCTATGTGGTTTCAACCAAATAATTTTCAACCACAAACGGGTATTTTTCAACCACAATCAATCAATTTCAACCACAAACAATTCAAATCAACCATTCGCTGTCAACCAATTTTCACACCAATCACAACCAATAAATATTGTCCATGGTTTGTGGACGAGGGGCGTATATATATATTTACACACACACACACACACATATATATATATATATATATATATATAAGAATTTCACTTCTATTTCAACACATATATAATTTTTACAACGCATATATAACTTATATATCGAACGTACAACTTATACAACGCTTATACAAGAGGTGTACAATGCTTATATAACTCATACATCAACTATATAATTTATACCTCGTCGTTTTCCATATCATTTATAATTCAGAAATCTCACATTGGGTTCCACTCCACCAAAAATAGCAGAAGGCTCAGAAAAATATGCGGTCTCTTCTAGAATGTAGAAGATGTCCACACGAGTCCATTGTCTCTTGTTTCACTGAATTTCGTCAAGAAACGAAAAAGATATGATTTTTACAGTGAAATCAAAAACCATAGCGCTTTAAAGTGCTATTAAATAGTTAAATATAATTTAGGTCATTACCTTCCTTTCGATGTTCAAAACTAGTTATTGATTTCTCGATCAATCCGAAGCACAGTATGATGATCGAACCATGCCACCTTCTAGCGCTCCGAGAGGCGCACCTGGCGCTGCCCACCCTGATGAACTCGACTTGGTGGTGGCGAAGGATTTTGGCCTCGAACGGCGCAACTTCTGGAGGTTGGTTCAACAAAAATATTCCACGCTACCGGGTGAGTGTCGTATGGATTTAAAGCTCTCTTGACGCTCTAAAAAAACTCCAAAGGAGGGGTGGGTTACGTTGAGTGTGGGATGAGAAAACGAGGGAGAAAGTATTGAAGATCATTCATCGTCGGTTTGAGGGGTTTCGGAGAAGAAGACGTCGAGAGAGAATATGATGTGGCCCAATGGGAATTTTTATTTTATTTTATTTTTGATGCAAAAAGGTAGTGAATCGCTAGATTCACGCCTTCATTCATTCATTAAACGTAAAAGAAGTACAACGTGTTTAGTTCAGCATACAGAGGACTAGCTACTAGCTACAACTATTTACATGAATATGTACAACCCAAAAAGAAATACATGCACGCATGCATGATTACATAGTGCCCATTATATACATAAAACAACTACAGAGTAGCTAGTAAACCCAACAAACTGAAGCGAGGCAGCATCAAGCTCGGCTACCACGAGCCCTATCCATAACTCGAGTGCCGATTGTGTCCACAAATTTGATCTCCTCCTTGCTTGACCAATGAGAAACAAAATTAAGAATGCGAAAAATAACTGAGTTGGGCTGTTTCATTTTACATTTAAACTTTCGTGAGTTACGTTCATGCCAAAGGATCCAAACATTAGCAAAGTTCAAGAGGGCAAACATATGTCGCATGTGTGTATCAGGCAGTGAAGTAATAGTGATGTGCCAAAAAAGAAATTGATCGGTGATGAAAAGTCTAAGCAGATATTAAGGCTAACTAAACACTTCGTCCACACATAAAAGGCGAAATCGCAATCAACGAAAAGGTGCTGGTAGTTCTCATCGTCATCAGCGCAAAAAACGCAGCCCCCAGCGACTTGAACTCCTTTTTGACGTAATCTGCTAACTGTATTAAGCTTGTTATGCATGATCGTCCACATATGAATCTTGACCTTAGTGGGTACAGCCTTAAAACTCCACATTCTCATGAATCCATCATATTTCCTTCCTGCAAAGTTCATCATCTTATAAAGTTCGCTAACACGAAAGTTATTTCCACCAATCTTCCATACAAATTCATCGTCCTCAACGCCATGAAGTTGTACATCTTCTAACAAACGAACCAGGCCACATAGCTGAATCAAAGCATTACCAACCAATATACGACAAAAGGTCAGGCTCCATTTAAAATTGGTAGAATTCGCATTATACATTGCACTGACTGAAGCTCTTTTATTGCATGCAATATCAAAAAGATCGGCAAATTCAACACGCAAAGGGACAGGGAGCAACCAACAGTCAGACCAGAAAGAAACATTGCGACCATTTTTTACTACAACATCAGTCCCAATCTCCATCCAGTGAACGTTTGCCATAACATCACGCCAAAATACCGAGCAATGAGAAACATCCGCGTTCCAATCAAAACTTCCGCCATAGCAAGTGTTTAAGATCCACTCCTTCCAGAGAACTTTCTTATCACTAAGCATAGTCCACAGCCATTTACAAAGCCATGCAGAGTTCATGTTTTTCAAATTTATAACTCCCAAGCCTCCCTGATCTTTGGACTTGCACACCTGGTCCCACGACACTAGACAGCTAAGTTTATGCGTGTCCTTCGTACCAGTCCAGAAAAAATTCCGACGAACAGCATCAATCTTCTGAATTACCCATCCAGGACATGAATAGAAAGAAAGCCAATATAAAGGGATAGCAGACAAAACAGAATTCACCAACACCAGCCGTCCAACCTTTGATAAACAATTCCCCTTCCATCTCGCCAGGCGCCTGTCAACTTTATTAATCACATATTGCCAATAACTCTTCATTAGCCTTTTTGGACGGATGCAAGCCCCAAGATAATTAAGGGGGAAATAATCCGCCTTGCAGTTAAGCATTTCAGCACATTTCCTGTTCACATCAACACTACAGCCCAAAGTGTAAACACTACTCTTATGAAAATTAATCTTTAAGCCAGATAAACTTTCAAAAGCATAAAGCAAAAATTTTAAAGAGGCAATATACTTGCAATCAGGGTTGCAAAAGATAATAGTATAGTCAGCATATTGCAGTGAATTAATACCCCCAATGATGTGATCTCTCCCGAAGCTTTGGATGATATCATTAGCACTTGCCACCTGAAGGATCCGACAGAAGACAACGGCAGCCAAGTCGAAAAGAAGTGGGGAAAGTGGGTCACCCTGACGCAACCCACGCTTGGAGACAATGGTCTTGCTAGCCACTCCATTCACACAAATGTTGGATCTGCTTGATGTTAAAATGCAATGAATCCAGTTTAGCCTTCTACCCGGAAAACCTCTCACGCAAAGTAAATCCATGATGAACCTCCAATCAACGGTATCAAAGGCCTTAGCAAAATCCAGCTTCAAAATTGCGCAGGGCACATTATTTCTATCACTATGGGAGATAACTTCCTGGACAAGTGCCGCACCATCAAGAATAAACCTGCCCTTAATAAATGTTGTCTGCGAAACATCGATCAGGTCATCCATCTTCGCTTTCAGCCTGTTTGCAAGAACCTTAGTGATCAATTTGAAGCTACTGTTCAAAAGGCTGATTGGCCGAAAGTCCGCAGCAGAGACATTTCCTCCTTTTATTTTATAATTTTTAAATTTCGAAAATACCCTCTTTCACACACGAACCCTAATCTAGACCCAACGACTATCACCCCTAGCCAAATACCCCCATTACGAACACAATGGGATATGTTTTGTAGGCCCATTCAACTGTTTCAGTCAGTTTCTCTTCAAATTAAAATATAAAACATTCAATATTTAATTTGAACATACATTTCAATTTGCCGGGGCCACATACTGATTCTAAAAATTCCCAAAAAATAAATCTAGCTATGTTTTGACGATACGGTCCTAACAAAACTAGTTTCGTCGAATTCTGAGACTGTTTGAAAAATGGCCCTTTTCTGGTCGATCCAATTTAACAGAAATCGACCAAACACATTTTCCTTTACCACGCTCACATACTAGCTTCAAAAATTGTGCAATTTGAAACCTAGCAATAATTTAACATCCCGGATCCAACCAAAGAGGTTTCGTCGAATTCCGAGGTCGTTTGCAAAATGGCCATTTTCAAGGGCTATATAAACTCTACAGCGACATTTCTGAAAATTCACTTGGCCATAACTTTTGCTTCCCGCTACGAAACTTCGATTTTTCAGATTCATTAGAAAGATATTCACTAACAGATTTAACTATTTTTGGTTTCACTTAAATCCGTTTTAATTTGCACCCGGTACAGTCAGTCAACGTTTGAATTCAATTTTTGAAACTACCGCGCCATTCCAGGCCTTGTTTATAATAAGAATTAATTATATTTATTTTCAAACGTCGATTCAAACTTACTTTTCGTCGTTATTATTTAAAATATTTATTTTAAAATCCACCATAATAGCCAATTTAAAATTTTCAAACTGGTCCAGATTTTACGGGTTGTTACAATCTCCCCAACTTAAAACTTTTCGTCCCCGAAAAGGAACAAAGTCGAAAGTGGTTTGATCAATCAACTCTACTTTCAATCTGGCTTTCATTCTCCAACTTTTCAGTTTCTGAGAATTTCCAAATTCTTCAAAAATTTGGCTAACACCCTAAATTTTTGAAAAATTTCGCCATAACCTCCTTTGTACAGGGAGGGGTTTGGAAATTTATTGGGCCGTATTAGGTACCCAATAAATCCTAATAAGCATGAATATATTTATAGTGATATATTCCGGTGTCCACAGGGGAGTGTGTATAGATCATAACTCCAGAAAATATATTCTCGTCACCCTATAAATGGTTTTTGTAACACCCCGTATTTTCTGTGAACGTATAAGTAACAAATCAGAGGATAATTAATTTTTAAAATAAGAATCAAGGGGAAACGGGTTGCGCCATTGCGTTCGTCTCGAAATTCTGCTTGGAAATGAGTACGAGTTTGTGAGAATCGGAGTCCGTGTGACCAAGTTATGGCCCTCCAAAGTTTCAGAAATATTCAGAGTTCAAAACAGCTCGAATTCGAATTTCAAACGCAGAACAGACTGGGCGGGAAATTTCCCGCCCATACCCAAGTCGACTGGGGATTCGACTGGGCAGTCGACCAGGGTGTCGACCTGGTCCCCGAGCCCATTTTTGGGCAAGTGTTCGTTCTGATGTTTCCAGTCCGATTTCTGTCCAGATTCATCTGCCTAAACCTATTTAAACAACCCCAAACCTAGCCTTCTCTACACACAATTCTGTTCTGCTCTTCCTCTGTTCTATATAAAAATAAAAACGACGTCGCTATTCTGCTGGAATCAAAACTAGAAGCTAATCAACCTAAGCAACTCAATGCAAACTAGAGATTAAAGCTTCTGCAACGATTCTACAACAATTAAAGTTCTTTCTTTAATCCAACCAAGGCAAGTACAGTTATTTTCCGATATAAACGTTAATTCTGATTGTGACATGAATTGTAAATCTGAATCTGAGGTTATATCTGTTCTGTTCTGTTTAGATCTACCTTATTCTGTATTTCTGTCTACTTTCTGTTCTATAGCTAGGCTACCACGAGCCTGTGCCAATCTCATAAGAGATTAACATACGCTAAAATATTTGGGACAATAAAATGAATAATGCATGAAATGGGCATGACCGATATGTAACTGATTTGAGGAAAGAACATAGGTTGAACTTGGAACTTAGGACATAAATATAAGGCATATAATTGAACCTATTACTTGAGTTTTTTGGCATAAAGAATATTGAATATACGACTTGAGAAGTTGAGGCATAAAATTTACATTGGACATATGACTTAGGTGTGAAGATCTATATTAAGGTTTGATAACTATCAAATGTGAATAACACCAAAGTAGGAGATTTTTGAATATATGACATGCATTGAAATCGATGGCTATATTTGGTATAATATATATGTGAATCTTTTGTACTAGGCAAGTTGAACTAAATTGGGACATGTAAATTATGACCATAATCTGTGACATGTAAATTCAATGCAAACGTGGGGTATATGATCATAGTGTGAATCATGACAACTATTTAGGCATGCAAACTTAGGCCAAATTTATAATTAGGCAAGATATGTTTTTGAAACTTTAAGGAATGATTAGTTCTGTTATATTGCCTAATCTGCTAGTTCTGTTATATTGCTTAATCTGCTAGTTCTGCTCTACTGCCTAGTCTGCTAGATCTGTTCATCTGCCAAATCTATCATCTGCTAAGTCTGCTGAAAATGCCTAATCTGTTATATGCTAAATCTGCTAAATTGCTTAGTCTGCTAAGTCGCATAATCTGAGAAATCTGTTATATGTTATATCTATTGAGTTGATATATTTAGTCTGTTATTGACATAATCTGAATTGGCTATAGTTTTGAATAATCGACATGTATATTAGGCATGGGCAAAAATGGTAAATTATTAATTAATTGGCCGCAAAGATAAACATGGCTAACTCGAGGTTAGAATTAGTTTGCGGCGTAATTCTGCCCGGAACCACCCGGCACATCCTGTGGTCGCAAACAATAGGTTCTAATGTGAGTAGTTAGTCATAACGTGCTTGAAACCCGAGGTTAGACTCAGTCTGTAGCAGAAACCTTCCCGGAACCAACCGGCCTAACCAGTAGCCACAAACTGTCAATCTAATGTGAGAGGTCTGGGCATTAATATTTAATTAATGAAAAGATGGGATAAATATGATGTCTAAAACATGTTGGGTGGATAGGGTTAAACCAACTGGACTGATGAAATTAATAAACCCGTTTCATGAATCTGTAGGCCCAATACAAAGTTAGACAATATGTAAGTCTGTTAATCTGTAATCGGTTAATCTGTAAGTCTGTTAATCTGTAACCGGTTAATCTATAAGTCTGTTAAATCTGTATATCTGATCCTTTTGTTTGAAAACTTGTTGATTTGAATTTCTGATCTGTGAACTAGTAAATCTGATCTCTGTATGTCTGAACTTGTAAACAAGTTAATCTGAAATCTGTTAATCTGGGGACACAAGGTTAGGAGGGAATTTACTTGTGTCATCTGTTGTTTGGGACCCATATTAGTCAGTAACCCTTTCTGGTATCAAAACTTTGACCCAACGGTAGGTAGGGTCCGGGCACGCTTACTGAACTAATTATAAGCGGTTCATTCTGATAATGGCGAGGGGTATTGATGGTGCGTTCCAACCGGGTCATGTGCGTGCATGGATCCCGGCCTGCCTCTGTGGATGTAAGACACCGTGACATCTGTAAATAGGTCTGTGCCAATTGGTTGTCACTTTAGGGAGTGATACACCCTACTGTGGGGCCGGCACAGGGTATTTATGTTTAGGGAGCCGATCGCTTGGGGTAGGGTTTTAGGGTACACTAAGTTCTGTCTGTTTCTGTTGGTACTGTCTGTTTCTGTTGGGTGGCAACACCCGTCTGTTTCTGCGTGGTACCGTTTGTTCGGGTGGTAAAGGCCCAATTACTAGTGTACACCTAATTCTACATTCTGTTTCCATAGGGATTAATCTGACTGTTTCTGTTCGGGTGGTAAAGGCCCATTATTAGCTGTTTCTGCTTCAGTCTGTTTCTGTTTGGGTGGTAAAGGCCCATTACTAGCACTCTCTTCTGTGGAAATTATTCTGTACCCGTTTCTGTTTCACTTTAGACATTAGGGTAACACCTAATTCTGTTATACTAGTATTAGTGCAGAGAAGTGTAAAGCAATAGCTTATATCATTCTGTTCTTTGTTATATCTGCTACATCTGTTACAGTTATCTCTCATCCAGTTTTATTTTCATGTCATGTTATTATTATCTGTTCATAACTGAAAATCACTGGACTTGCCAGACTTTTTGTCTGACCCTTGTTGTTTCGCCTCCTTTCTTCCGTTCCCCCCAGGTTTTGTAGAAGGGAATACTCTAGCTTGATCCAGATTTCTTCTGCTTGAAGTGCTTAAAGTATGGCTTGTCTTCTTCTGTGGGGATTATGATTTTAAATTATGCATTGTGAAGGCTTTTGTACAAGACTGATATTTTGTACTTGAATTCTGATATTGTGATTTGAAAGGATGTAACCAAGCTTATTTCGGTTTCTGTTGTAATAAAGTTATAAATTTTTCAAGTACTGTTTTTATCTGTCTTGTAAGTTTCTGTTCTGTTTACTAAAATGCTCCACCAAAGTTAAGGCATTCCCTTTATGAGTGACCTTAACGGAGGTGGGGTGTTACACTTGGTATCAGAGCTGAAGGTTACCAGATTAGATAGAAGTTTTTGAAAACTATTTTCAAAAAGGTTTTAAAAGGAAGTATTTTCAAAAGTAAATTTTATTTTGAAAAACATAATCCCCAAAAGCCAGATATCTTTCTTCCAATTCTTTGTTTCGAATCCCTTCCTCTTTCCCTTTTTAATCTCTTCTTCCGCGTATAGATGTTTTTTTTTCTAAGATGCGTAAGAACTTCCGTACGGTAGGTGGAAAATCTCTTCATGGGATTGAGACGGTTATCAAAACTAGAAGGAAGGGGAGGACTTGTTGGTACCTTTGAGGTAGGAAAATTTCTAAGAAGGTTTAACTTCCATATCTAATTAGTAAGAAGAACTCTTTCTGATTCTAGCATTTTAATTCTATAGTTTAGTCTCTGCACTTTAATACTAGCCTTGTTTCTGATTCCGCTGTAGTCTCAAAACCCATAAGGGTTACGACTCATCTGTTGGTGACAAGTTGGGGTTTGAGAGTATCTGTGTTAGGCGTTAAGATGACTGTGACGCATACATTTTGGGTTTTTTTTATATGGTTAGGCTTTCTCAAGCTTAGTTTTCTAAAAATCATTCGATAATTTGATCTGTACCAGTAGTCTATAAGTATCCGAATATTTCTGTAAAGGTTAAAGGTTTTTACTCGAAGCGTGGAGTAGATTTCCAGCTTGGACATTGTTTGGTGGGAGTAATTCTCTGAGTGTCAATCTGATGTTGATTTCGGTCTTCGGGGTTGAGACTTAGGGAACTATTCTCTTAACCAATATCTAATGGGAACAGAGCTTTTGTTTTAGTTGTACTTACTTCTATCACTCAGCTGTATCCTATCAATCGAATCTTCTAACTTTAGGTAGAAACTAATGGGTGTAAACATGTTTTTGAGACATGTTATGTTTGATGGTTGCCAGTGGATGCAAGTGGTTGCTAGTGGTTGCTCGTGGATGCATATACACACACTAGGCACTAGATCGGCTCAAAAACACTCTCATACTGCATATGGATGTGTGTGCATTTTTTTTATCCTTATGAATGCAAAATGGTTGACTCATCACATGGATGTTGCATATGAATGAATGTTTGTGCACTCATATAGAAATGATATGTATTAAATAGGAAAATTGCATACATGTTGGACTCATGGCACTGACATAATTCACATTAAGGAGGTCAACTGAATCAGTAGACCGCCTGATCTTTGCATTAGATAAGAAACATATACACACACTTTTGCATATGTTCATACAACATTAGAAGTTTCTAAGGACAATGGATGCTTGTGGACGATGGTTGAGTAGATGGATATTGGATGGTAGGACACATTCTTCTTAACTTGAAGATTTCGGGGACGAAATCCTTTAAGGAGGGGAGAATGTAACACCCCGTATTTTCTGTGAATGTATAAGTAACAAATCAGAGAATAATTAATTTTAAAATAAGAATCAAGGGGAAACGGGTTGCGCCATTGCGTTCGTCTCGAAATTCTGCTTGGAAACGAGTCCGAGTTTGTGAGAATCGGAGTCTGTATGACCAAGTTATGGCCGTCCAAAGTCTCAGAAATATTCAGACTTCAAAACAACTCGAATTCGAATTCAAAATTCGAATTTCAAACGCAGAACAGACTGGGCGGGAAATTTCCCGCCCAGACCCAGGTCGACTGGGGAGTCGACTAGGCAGTCGACCCCCCAGACCAGGTCGACTGGGCAGTCGACCTGGGTGTCGACCTGGTCCGCCCTAGCCCATTTTTGGGCCAGTGTTCGTTCTGATGTTTCCAGTCCGATTTCTCTCCAGATTCATCTGCCTAAACGTATTTAAACAGCCCCAAACCTAGCCTTCTCTACACACAATTCTGATCTGCTTCTGCTCTGCCTCTGTTTTATATAAAAATAAAAACGGCGTCGCTACTCTGCTGGAATCAAAACTAGAAGCTAATCAACATCAACCTAAGCAACTCAATTCAAACTAGAGATTAAAGCTTCTGCAACGATTCTACAACAATTAAAGTTCTTTCTTTAATCCAACCAAGGCAAGTACAGTTATTTTCCGATATAAACGTTAATTCTGATTGTGACATGAATTGTAAATCTGAATCTGAGATTATATCTGTTCTGTTCTGTTTAGATCTACCTTATTCTGTATTTCTTTCTGCTTTCTGTTCTATAGCCAGGCTACCACGAGCCTGAGCCAATCTCATAAGAGATTAACATATGCTAAAATATTTAGGACAATAAAATGAATAATGCATGAAATGGGCATGACCGATATGTGACTGGTTTGAGGAAAGAACATAGTTTGAACTTGGAACTTAGGACATAAATCTAAGGCATATAATTGAACCTATGACTTGAGTTTTGTGGCATAAAGAATATTGAACATACGACTTGAGAAGTTGAGGCATAAAATTTACATTGGACATATGACTTAGGTGTGAAGATCTATATCAGGATTTGATAACTATCAAATGTGAATAACACCTAAGTAGGAGATTTTTGAATATATGACATGCATTGAAATCGATGACTATATTTGGTATAATTTATATGTGAATCTTTTGTACTAGGTAAGTTGAACTAAATTGGGACATGTAAATTATGACCATAATCTGTGACATGTAAATTCAATGCAAACGTGGGGTATATGATCATAGTGTGAATCATGACAACTATTTAGGCATGCAAACTTAGGCCAAATTTATAATTAGGAAAGATATGTTTGTGAAACTTTAAGGAATGATTAGTCTTGTTATATTGCCTAATCTGCTAGTTTTGTTATATTGCTTAATCTGCTAGTTCTGCTCTACTGCCTAGTCTGCTAGATCTGTTCATCTGCCAAATCTGTCATCTGCTAAGTCTGCTGAAAATGCCTAATCTATTATATGCTAAATCTGCTAAATTGCTTAGTCTGCTAAGTCGCCTAATCTGAGAAATCTGTTATCTGCTATATCTGTTGAGTTGATATATTTAGTCTATTATTGACATAATCTGAATTGGCTATAGTTTTGAATAATCGACATGTATATTAGGCATGGGCAAAAATGGTAAATTATTAATTAATTGGCCGCAAAGATAAACATGGCTAACTCGAGGTTAGAATGAGTTTGCGGCGTAATTCTGCCCGGAACCGCCCGACACATCCAGTGGCCGCAAGCAATAGGTTCTAATGTGAGAAGTTAGTCATAACGTGCTTGAAACCCGAGGTTAGACTCAGTTTGTGGCAGAAACCTGCCCGGAACCAACCGGCCTAACCAGTAGCCACAAACTGTCAGTCTAATGTGAGAGGTCTGGGCATTAATATTTAATTAATGAAAATCTGGGATAAATATGATGTCTAAAACGTGTTGGGTGGATAGGGTTAAACCAACTAGACTGATGAAATTAATAAACCCGTTTCATGAATCTGTAGGCCCAATACAAAGTTTGACAATCTGTAAGTCTGTTAATCAGTAATCGGTTAATCTGTAAGTCTGTTAATCTGTAACCGGTTAATCTGTAAGTCTGTTAAATCTGTATATCTGATCCGTTAGTCTGAAAACTTGTTGATTTGATTTTCTGATCTGTGAACTAGTAAATCTGATCTCTGTATGTCTGAACTTGTAAACAAGTTAATCTGAAATCTGTTAGTCTGGGGACACAAGGTTAGGAGGGAATTTACTTGTGTCATCTGTTGTTTGGGACCCATATTAGTCAGTAACCCTTTCTGGTATCAAAACTTTGACCCAACAGTAGGTAGGGTCCGGGCACGCTTACTGAACTAATTATAAGCGGTTCATTCTGAAAATGGCGAGAGGTGTTGATGGTGCGTTCCAACTGGGTCATGTGTGTGCATGGATCACGGCCTGCCTCTGTGGATGTAAGACGCCGTGACATCTGTAAATAGGTCTGTGCCAATTGGTTGTCACTTTAGGGAGTGATACACCCTACTGTGGGGCCGACACAGGGTATTTATGTTTAGGGAGCCGATCGCTTAGGGTAGGGTTTTAGGGTACACTAAATTCTGTCTGTTTCTGTTGGTACTGTATGTTTCTGTTGGGTGGCAACACCCATCTGTTTCTGCGTGGTACCGTCTGTTTGGGTGGTAAAGGCCCAATTACTAGTGTACACCTAATTCTACATTCTGTTTCCGTAGGGATTAATCTGACTGTTTCTGTTCGGGTGGTAAAGGCCCATTATTATCTGTTTCTGCTTCTGTCTGTTTCTGTTCGGGTGGTAAAGGCCCATTACTAGCACTCTCTTCTGTGGAAATTATTCTGTACCCGTTTCTGTTTCAGTTTAGACATTAGGGTAACACCTAATTCTGTTATACTAGTATTAGTGCAGAGAAGTGTAAAGCAATAGCTTATATCATTCTGTTCTTCTGTTATATCTGTTACACCTGTTACAGTTATCTCTCATCCAGTTTTATTTTCATGTCATGTTATTATTATCTGTTCATAACTGAAAATCACTGGACTTGCCAGACTTTTTGTCTGATCCTTGTTGTTTCGCCTCCTTTCTTCGGTCCCCCCCAGGTTTTGTAGAAGGGAATACTCTAGCTTGATCCAGATTTCTTCTGCTTGAAGTGCTTAAAGTATGGCTTGTCTTCTTCTGTGGGGATTATGATTTTAAACTATGCATTCTGAAGGCTTTTGTACAAGACTGATATTTTATACTTGAATTCTGATATTGTGATTTGAAAGGATGTAACCAAGCTTATTTCGGTTTCTGTTGTAATAAAGTTATAAATTTTTAAAGTACTGTTTTTATCTGTCTTGTAAGTTTCTGTTCCGTTTACTAAAATGCTCCACCAAAGTTAAGGGATTCCCTTTGTGAGTGACCTTAACGGAGGTGGGGTGTTAGAGTTTTTGTACCTTAATGACCAGAGAGACGTGTTTATTGCCATCTCCAGACCCGTGTGGGGTTTTTATTAATCTGGCAATTTACCGTTACATTTTATATGGTCCATATCAGTCATCAGTTCAACCTGTAATATATAGTCATCGCCATACAAGCCTCTCGCTCGCATGGTAAATCTTCAACCTCGTCACACAAGCTCCAAATGCTTATGTGGTATGTGATGAAGTATGCCTATCTTCAAGAAGTATGCCATGTAGCGTAGTTCAAAATTAATTGTTACTATCCTATGGCGACGTTTATTATTACACACAGAACAACCAGCACTCCGCATCCAACGGCATTCACAGGAGTTGATATAATAATATTTCGCATCCAACTCATTAAGGTTTACCTATTTGTCGGGCACACAAATAAATTCTTTACTCAACAGCTAATCCATTTACCTGTTGAAACATATATAATGCACATGTATATATTTCTATCTATTTTTAAATCAGTTCAATGTGTGATTTAATCGAATAAATTCTACCATTCATTCTCTTATTGATTAAATTAACTATCGTTCTAATAATTTAATTAATCAAATCCACTATCACACAACACAAACAACAATCAATTTTATTTTTAACTTTTCAAAATCATACAAATTAATTCAAACACTCTTTTGAAAACATTCAGACTATACAATTAAAAAGTTTACATCAATGCAAAGAAAACAACAGCAAAGTAAAGAACAGAATGGAAATGCAAAATATGGTAAATGTACCTTGCACCAGAGTAAATCAGAGATATCCGCTCGACACTTAGGATAGGCTTTCTGAATGCTCTCCTCAGTTTCCCAAGTATAATCTCGCGGATCTCCACTCCATTGCACTTTGACTAAGTGAACCTTCTTGTTCCTCAGCTCTTTGGTTTCTTTACCAATAATATTTAGCGTCTCTCTTCTCACAGCCAACTCTGGAGTAATTTCAATATCCTGATTTGCGGCCTCTTCCACAACCAAGTCTGGGTCATGAACATGCTTTCGAAGTTGAGATACGTGAAATACATCATGTACTCCAGGCAGCCAATCAGGCAATTGAACCCTATATGCGAGAGTTCCAACCCGTTCAAGGATAGGAAACGGGTCAATGAATTTAGGCGCCAATTTCCCTGTTTTACCGAACCGGATAACTCCTCTCATCGACGATACTTTCAAATATACATAGTCGTCAACAGCAAATGATATATCTCTTCTTCTCATATCGGCATAACTCTTCTGTCGGCTTTGAGCGGCGAGTAATCGTTTCTTAACGAAATCGACTTTGTCCGCAACATCACGGATCATATCAGGTCCCGATACAAGTCTATTACCAGGTTCGACCCAACAAGCAGGAGATCGGCACGGTCTACCTACAATGCTTCGAATGGTGACATCGTCAGGCTCGCTTGGTAGCTATTGTTATATGTGAACTCAGCTAAATGTAAATGGTCTTCCCATGATCCACCAAAGTCAAGAACACAAGCCCGCAATAAATCTTCTAGAATACGATTCACCCTCTCAGTCTGACCATCTGTCTGAGGATGATAAGCGGTGCTCAAGTTCAGCTTCATTCCCAGTTCTACTTGAAATGCCTCCTAGAATTTGCTAGTAAATATAGGATCTCTATCACTAACTATACTGATCGGCACTCCATGTAGCCTAACAATTTCCTTGAAATATATCTGCGCCAGACTCTGAGCAGTTCTATTTGATCTAACAGGTATGAAATGGGTGGTCTTCGTGAAGAGATCTACGATCACCCAAATACTGTCATTTCCTTTCCTGGTTCTGGGCAAACCATCTATGAAGTCCATGGAAATATGTTCCCACTTCCAACCTGGAACGTCCAGCGGTTGCAACAATCCAGCCAGTTTCTGTTGGTCGCTTTTGACTAGTTGGCAAGTAGGGCACCTTCTAACTTATATAGGGATGTCTCTTTTCAACGATTTCCACCATAAGGTTCGATTGATATCGTTATACATTTTACTCACACCCGGATGGATACTGAGCTTAGATTTGTGGCATTCATCAAGCACATCTCTTCTGAGTTCAGGAATTTCTGGAACACAAATTCGTCCTTGTAACCTCAGACTCCCTTCGCTATCTAGTTGGAAATCTGAATCATTGCCTTCACGAATCCGCTGGCTCATTTCTTTAATAAATTTGTCGTCTTTTTGGAGAACAGATATCTTGTCAGTCAAAGAAGTCGCAATGATAAAACTGGCGATCATAACATTCTTTCTACTTAACGCATCGGCCATGACATTGGCTTTCCCTGGAGTGTACAAAATCTCAAAATCGTATGCTGCCAGAAATTCTAGCCAACGTTGCTGCCTCAGATTCAAGTCTTTCTTGGTGAACAGATACTTTAGCTATTGATGATATGTAAACAGTTCAAATTTCTCACCCAGAAGATAGTGTCTCCAGATTTTCAAAGCGAATACGATAGCCAACAACTCAAGATCATGAGTAACGTAGTTCTTTTCATGTGGCTTCAGGTGACGGCTAGCATAAGCAACAACTTGACCTCTTTGCATTAATACTGCACCAAGGCCTTCTCTAGAGGCATCTGTCCAGACTTTCAAGTCCTGATTGCCATCGATTATCATTAACACTAGAGTCGTTGTTAATCTTAACTTTAGCTCCTCAAAAGCCTCCTCACATTCTGGAGTCCACTTGAATTTTGAGTGCTTCTTTGTAAGCTTTGTTAAGTGACTAGATATCTTCGAAAAATCTTTAACGAACTTCCGGTAATAACTAGCCAATCCAAGAAAACTTCGGACTTCTGTAGGAGTACTAGGCTGTTTCCAATTTTAAATAGCTGTGATTTTACTTGGATCCACAGCAATTCCCTCTTTTGATACGACGTGGCCAAGAAACTTTACTTCATCTTGCCAGAATATACATTTGGAAAGTTTAGATTTCAATACATTCCTTCTCAGAATTTCTAGAACTTGATCCAAATGTTTTTCATGTTCGGCTTTTGACTTAGAGATGATTAGAATATCGTCAATAAAAACCAGAACAAACTTATTCAAGACTCCTCTGAACACTCGATTCATCAAATCGACGAAGTAAGCTGGAGCGTTACATAAGCCGAACGGCATTACTAACCACTCACAGAATAAGTCAGGACCTCTGAATGCTGTCATAGGAACCCACTCTTGGACAATACGAAGCTGATGGAAACCTGTAGCTAGGTCCATCCGTGAAAATACTTGTGCTCCATTCAGACGATCCAATAAATCATCGATTCGCGGCAATGGATATTTATTCTTTATTATTTGTTTATTCAAGTCACGATAATCCAAACATAGTCGCAGAATACCGTCAGACTTTGGGACAAACACCTCTGTTGCCCCCCAATCAGAGAAACTAGGCCTGATCTGACCCTTTCATACAAGCTGTCTTGTTTGATTGTCTAATTCCTCTTTCTCTTTCAAGGTCATTCTTCGAATAGCGTGAACTACTGGCCTTGCATTCGGGATTAAAGCAATTTTGAAATCAATTTCTCTCTGCGAAGGCAAGCTAACAACTTCTTCGAACACGTCCGCATAATTCTTGACGACAGGAATATCTTTTATGAGGTCCTGTACATTCTTCGTGACTACAGGGATATTTTCTATTTGAGCAGGAGAAACATCCAAAGCTGCCAAGAAGTCTTTTCTATTAGAATTCTGACCTTCATAGGGAATGGTTACATAATCACCTGATTTAATCTTCGCCTTAACGACTCTGTCGGTGCATTTAACCTCAGCTTCATATTTGGTCAACCAGTCTAACCCCAAGATAACATCAAATTCTGTAAAATTCATGACGACCGCGATGGTAGGGAACCGATAACGGGAAAAAGAAACCGGCACCCCACAAACCCAACTGAGATCTAGGGAACCTCCAATCGGATTATGGACAGTCATTGGTTCTTTGAGCTTCTTCAAATTCAAATCCAGTTTCTTAACTGCATTCTTTGCAACAAAGCTTCGTGACGCGCTGGTGTCAAACAGTACTTTAACTGGAATATCTTTGACAGTTAGCATGCCTTCTAAAACATCTGGCCTTTCCTGAACAGCTGAGGGTGCTAGGGTTTCTGCCACTTCATTGACCTGAGCCTCTTTGGTCGCTTTTAACAGCCGGCAATCTTGCTTTACATGACCAAACCGATGGCATTGATTGCATCTTCTATTCCCTTGAAACCTGTTACCAGACTTAGACCCATCCTTTCTTCGCTTCTTTAAAGGTCCGCAATTTATCAACAAGTGCCCTTTCTGATTACAGTTAGAGCAAGTGGCGGTCTTTACTGGTTCTTTGCCAGATCTGGCCCTTTTTCGATCGACTTTGGGCTTCTTACTCACCTCAGACATCGTACTGGTTTCAGGACTATCGTACTGGTTTCAGGACTATTAGTTTCAGACTCCCCTTTATTACTATAACTGACGTCCTCTTCGTAGCGTAACATACCTTTCTTGTCGAGATCCTCATACTGGTAAGCCATGTATATCATTTCTGAAAAAGGAAGCTTTACATTCCTCATTACACTATTCTGGTATTTTCTTTGCAGGCCATGAATAAACCTCAGATTCTTCCTCTTTGGATCTTGAATTAGATGCGGGGCAAAATGAGAAAGTTCATTGAATCTCTTATGATATTCTGGAATGGTCATATCTCCTTGTATTAGATAAGAGAATTCATCACATAACCGCTCAGTTGCTTCAGGAGGAGTAAATCTTTCTAGGAAAATCACTTTAAATCTATCCCAAGTGATATCACCTTCTGGATTATCCTTAATAATCGAATCCCACCAGAACAAAGCTTCTTCTTTGAGTGCCAAGACGCTAGTAATCTTTTCTGGTCATCTCTAAGCTTTAACCCTTTAAAGATTTTCTCAGCAGAACGAATCCAAGCTTGTGTTTCCATAATGGATTCTTTGCCCAAGAATAGTGATCCACCCAGATTTTGATACCTCTTTACTAGAGCCTCAATATCTGGTTCTGTATTCCTCCTGTTTCTGATACTCATTTTCTAGTGCGTCTGCAATTAGCAGACAAAGTGTCAGGTCAACAGAAAAGATATCTTAAAACATAGAAACAAATACTTGAATGTAAATGTGTCTACTGGGGTGTATTTCATTCTGCTTTACTCATACTAGGATATTACTGATCCTATATGTAATGAGTTATTCGTTCTAGAACACTACTAGTTCTATTTCTTACGAGTTCGTTAATATGTTATATTCCAGCACTAAGCTTAACCAAAGCTCTGATACCACGCTGTGACGACCCCAGAACCCTGAAGGACGGTGTTAAGGGTAATCTTTGGAATATAACACATAAACAGATAATAGCAGAACAGAATTAAATAAATACACCAGATAATGAACAAATAATACACTGGTTAAACATAATCATCAGAGCTACACAGTATACAGGATCAAACTTAGTACAAATACAGTTCAGCTATACATAAATGTCTACAGCGGAAAACAAACATAATATGTACAATAGTTACTGAACAGCATAAAAACACTACTACAAAAGTGGGCATATTCGACACTAATTTGTGTGCGTTGCATGAAAAGTGTGGCGAAAGCTATGCTTTCTTTGATCTTCTGCAACAATATTCATATGTTGTTGCATTATATGTGAATGCACAGTTGCGGTGGGAATTCTAGTGTTTTGACGTGCAACACCAGTTAAAAGCGTAGCATTACATATATATAATCCAGCTCAGTGATCCGCCTTATCAATATATTAAAACCCCAACCGTAGATGCAAGATTAATCTAACGGTTCAAACCATCTGTTGGTCTGATGATCTTAACGATAGCCATCATCCAATCATTGACAGCCACGTCATTGCATTATTTTGACGAAATTTTGGCGCGATCTTCTCCCTTCACGAAATTGTTTTCTTCTCTATCATCTAATCGTTTACCCCCTTTTTACTATTGACAAAAATTTAAACCTAAATTCACGTCAGTATCACTCCTCTCCTCGACAGCAAATTCTATTCTGAAAAGGTTGAAGCTTTGAAATGCTTTCTAGCTTTGATTGCTCAGGGCATTGACATCGCCAGTTTTTTCACTCAGGTTCAGTTTGTATAGCACTGTGAATTAGTTACGCTTATTATAGATTGGATTATGAGTAATTAGTAAGTAGTTCATTTGTTACACTTTGGAAAACCCATTTGCTTATGAGTAATTAGTTGCTTGGACATCCCAAACTTAGGGAAACCCGTTCGCTTATGAGTGATTAGTCGATGAAATATTAGATTATGAGTAATTAGTTGCGCTTTGACCATTGATTTGGGATTTGGGATTATGCTGAGGTTTATTCGAAAATTGTACCCAGCAGTAAACCATGAGAACCGGGTTATTGGCATGAAAAAGACATTGGTTTATTATAGAGATCGAGCTAGTTAAGGAATGGGGACTGTACAGTCGAAAGTGATTTGCACTTTGCGTTCATTTACACTGACATATAATTGTATGCTTGAGGCTTTGTGATACATATACATGTGTAGTAATGCGGTGTGTTTGCACTGCGGTGTGCTTGAGGCTAACAATTTCCCGATCCGGACGAGTCGTTCACCCGTATCTTATAACACGCACAGGTATTTTCCATTTGATTTTGGAAACTACCAATTTCAATGTTTCGATTTTGGAAACATATGCTCAATTTTGCATCAGTTCATACCATACACATCCAAAAAATGACATACAACTGTATGCTTGAGGTTTTGTGATACAAATACATGTGTCGCACTGCGGTTTTGTGATACAAATACCTGTATCTAACACGCACGCACAAGTATTATAAGGCAGCATCAGTCCATAAAATACACATTAGTTCATACCATACACGCACAAGTATACACACACGCACAAGTATCATAAGGCAGCATCGATCAGTTCATACCATACACGCACAAGTATATACACACGCACAAGTATAATAAGGCAGCATTGATCAGTTCATACCATACACATCCAAAAAATAACATACACATCCACATCCAAAAGTATCATAAAGTTAACTTAATATATACACATCCAAAAAATGAAATTATAGTAGCATCAATTCATACCAGATCAGGGTTGCGGGGCAGTGGAACTTCCAACTGATTCGTTAGGGCTTTGCGGCTGTGGGAGAGCTGGTCCGAAGTGAGCAGCCGCATGTGATGGACCCGCAGCATCAGGAAAAGGGGTGAGGTAGTTTGGCCAGTCAAATTCCTGATCAACTTCTATATCTACCCACTGATCATTCCTCTGGTTCATTGGGGCTTGGTTATCAACATGTATGTCATGGGCGGCTTCCGGAAATAAGCTTGGCAAGGGGGGTAGCTCAGCAGCTTCTTGTATCATTGCATTAAATCTTTCATCTGAATCCATTTCCCATTCCCATCCGTAATGATGCAAACATGGAACCACCTCTTCCTCCCTATTGCTCACAAAAAGAAGTTCAGGCCTAGTCCCAGGATGAGCATGGGTACAACGCTGAACCTTAATAAAGTAAACCTTGTTATTGATTTGAGCAGCAAAAGTATTTATATTGCCAATGCCTTCATAAAATTGCATTTTCAGGTAGAAAGATGTATGGTCATACTGAGACCAGTAACAGTCGTCAATTGCAAGCACACGTCCCATTGGCTTCATTACTTCTTCAACAGCAGGAACATTACTCTTTAGGAACTCGGGAAAGCCATCAACTTTAGCCCAAGATTCCACTTCTAACGCTGGTGAGGGCTCAAATTCTTCATCAGACCATGATTGCAGGTAAATAGCACCACCAGGTTTTGTAAAAACTTTCAACATTAGGGCATGATCACGAATTCTGTACGATGGGCATGATACTAGAAAAGAGTTGTTGGGTATTACCCGTATAGGCCACGAATTATGATTGAGAGCCACCTTAAGAACGTCTTGCACAGCTTCGAAATTCCAATGTCCCTTAATAACAGTGGCTATGATGTATAGAGACGAGTCCATTGTTTTTGTTTCTTTTTAAAATTTCGAAGATTGGGGTTTAGGGGATATGGAGGAGATGATGTTCTGACGCTGAAAAGGATGTACGAGGGACCCAATGGATGGTGTCAGGCAGATATGTGAACTGGAAATGCTTGCACAGAAGACGAAGCATACTCAATTCTATTTCTGATGAGGTGGCACGTAGTGACCAATGCTGATTGGTCAACTGTTATAATTGTATGCGTAACTCACTAAGATTTATAAGTTAATTAGATGGCCAAATGCACAGATGCATGCACACAGCACATATGCACTTATCAAATTAATAACTTGTAAATTCAAATTGCAGGATCTGAAATGACGTGGGGAGATACAGCCGGCAAGTGGAGGACTTGAAATGACATAGAGATACAGTTTCTGGTTCATGGCATTGCTACTTTGTAGAATGCACACTAATCGTATTTATTGGCACTTGTATTGAAGGTGGTATGTGTTGGCCCTTTTACTACTTTTAAATTATGTATTTGATCGTATCTGTTAAATATTTGATCGGATGTATTGAAGGCGGTATGTATTGAAGGTTTGAATGTGATGATGAATGTAACAGATGTGTTTCTTCTATGTAAAAAACTGATATTGCAAAATTTATAATTAAAGCGTTGTATTTGCCTTCTTTTACTGTTGCATTTGCTTTTTTCCTGATGTCGTGTTTCAAGATAATGGTGTCGCATTCCATAATACAGTGATGTTGCATTACGTAAAATATTAGTAAGTCCACGTGGCACGTAAACGCCACAGCTGACATGGCATGTGACACGTGTGCAGCTGACGTGGAGATCTGACGTGTCGTGTGACACGGTGGCAGCTGACATGGAAAGCTGACGTGGCCGCCGCTATCGTGACCTGGTACCCAGGATCTAACTAATTTTCAAGCAACGCTGAATAATGTTGCATTATGTACAATTAGTGTTGCATTACGTCTATAACGCAACACTTTCTTTCTGTGGCAGTAGATGTGCTAAAGCGTTGCCTTAGATGGCTAATGCAACGGCCGCGGATGCCACGCCCCCCTGGTGTTGCCTATTTGAAAAAAGGGGCTACTACAACGCTTTTTTGATCTACGGCCACAGTAAAATAGTGTCGAATATGCCCACTTTTGTAGTAGTGAAAGAGATAAATGATAGAATCCATCTCCAGCTCCAGCTATCCAGAAAAAGCCCGCTAAAACCTGAATACAAGGCTGCCCGTGTAGAAAAAGGGGCACCCGAGTTTGCAAGTGAAACAAACTACGAGTCAGTCGTGGGACTGGTATGAGAAATCTACTTAACACATTTTATAATATGGCTAATCATAGGACCATGCCACTTTCGCGGAACGGGTTTACTCCATTGGATTTCCAGTGCTTAAAACAAGTAAATCTTTTAAACAACGCAATGCTTTTTACAAAAATGAAGCCATTATAAGACTCAGTTCCCATCACACAATGCAACGCAAACCGGAGGATAGAGTTTTTACGTTATAATGGCCAAAATATGCTTGATACGAATAAAACAAAAGAATTTGATATTATTACTAGTGTTTATATGTTTCAAAAACAACTACAAATCATAAGTATCAATCATAGACGACATGAGCGTCCCATTCCACTATGTCGCCAAATATAGATTTACAATCGAAACCGCACGATGTCGTATTTGGAAATTGGATTTCCGTCATGAACCAAGGCAAAAGATAGTCCTTACCGAATTCGAGACGCTCTAGCCCATGTCTCAGGAACAGCCGCAACTGCACCTTGGATCGTCAGGGCCGGTCCACACGGAGTGGATTATAATGCCTGAACAATGCGTTTCCCCACCCTATGGGGCGTAAATGAGCCAACGAATGACTCCATCGGTCCCGGATCGACCGATATAACTGAGGTGCCTCGCAACAGCAACAACCACACAGGTGAAAATAGTATAAATGTCATCTGGTTTAAGCACTGACACAACCTCTAGCTAGAAAGAAACGCACGTCCCCCCTGAGGTCCTCTCATGTTTCTGGTTCATACCGGGGTGTGAGGCTCGCGAATTCACGTTATACACAAAGCTATGCCACACAGGCTGTGCTTTGATCATCAACCACAAGATTTGCTTTTCAACAGAAGCCTTGATCACTGCATCTTAGCATGCCACACAGGCAATTCACGCCATGTAACTGATGGCTATCAATCACACAGAATGAATTCCAATGTCAGACACACAGTCCATTTACAAGTCCGTTCTGGGTCTGAATGAAACCGGAGGCACTATATACCTCGCATACCCATCGATATCCATGTACGTTTGGACGATCACCACTCATTATCCATATTTCGGGATGCCTCCCAATCAGGACATCAGTTATCATCCAACCGAGGTGAAGATCTCCGGTCTTCAATCACCGTCTTCATCTTCGATTTCTTATCGTCGATTCAGTTATTCAAAATGGGATAAACCCGGTCTTTCTGAGCAACTCGCGTATATAATAAACAAGTTTTACACAAACACAGCATACGCCTTATTCCAATTCATTAGTCACTAACCGTAAATTAGCAAGAGAACGATTTCCCAAATATTAACCCCGAAGGCTGAAACCAACATTAAATCAAAACCCAGGAAACCATTCGACTTAGCTAACCTTCAGTTATTTTATAAATTTCACATTCCATATCGTTTATAATATTTTATAACGATTTATCTCTATTTTTATTTATTTAAAAATAGCCAATTTATTCAAACGACGCTTCGGGCCATAACGCGGCCATGGCGCTGTTTTTCTTCGGATTTGTTTTACACATATCTGAATATCTAACCATTGGACCCTCACAAAATTTATATCATTAGAAAGATCTTTTCAAAACGAATCTAATGGTTCCAGTTTTGGGAAAATCCGACGGTCGGACCTCCGGGTACAATCGTTTGAAGTTTCGATTTCAAAATACGAACTACAGCGTCGTTATTCGATTTAATTTAATTATATTTATATATATAAATATAATCGATTTAGGCGCACTTTTTCTTCAGATTTGAATTAAACATTCCAGACAATCCAACTGTTGGATCTTTACAAAGTTGGTGTCGTTGGAAAGATATTTCCAAAGCGAACCCAACGGTTTCGGTTTCGGGAAAATCTGATGGTCGGATCTCCCGCACTAAACGTTTGAAATCACGGTTTCAAAACACGAACTGCAGCTTCGTTATTCGATTTATTTTAATTATATATATAAATATAATCTATTCTTCGATTTCAAAACCATATTCTTTTCATAATTTTGATAAAAATGACATTTTTATCCAACCGACATTTATTTCAACACTTCACTATTTTTAACAGTTCGTGTTTATAATAAAAATGTGATTTTTAATGTAAAACAATTTATTTCAAAACACGACTATTTTATATAGTTCATATAGATGATAAAAATATGATTTTTATTATAAAACAATTTATTTCAAAACACGACTATTTTATATAGTTCATATAGATGATGAAAATATGATTTTTTTATTATAAAACATTTTATTTCAAACACGAATACCATTCAACACATGAATTTCTATTCAACGAATGAATTTCTATTCAACACATGAATGTTTTCTATAGTTCGTATATATAAAATAAAAATGTGATTTTTTTATTGTTAAAACAATTTGTTTAAAACACGAATACCATTCAACACATGACTTTCTATTCAACGAATGAATTTCTATTCAACACATTAATGTTATCTATAATTCGTACATATATAAAATAAAAATGTGATTTTTATTGTTAAAACAATTTATTTAAAACACGAATACCATTCACCACATGAATTTCTATTCAACACATGAATGTTTTCTATAGTTCGTATATATAAAATAAAAATGTGATTTTTTTTATTAAAATAATTTATTTAAAACACGAATACCATTCAACACGTGAATTTCTATTCAACGAATGAATTTCTATTCAACACATGAATGTTTTCTATTCAACACACGAATATAGTTTCAACACATGAAAATAATTCTAACACATGAATATTATTCAAAATTTCGGCAGCATAACGGCAGGGTAGTTAAAACCGGGGTCGTCCCTAGTAAGGCTCCTCGCTCTACCTTAAAGCGTCGTAGCTTTTGATAATGGGGATTTCATGCATCTAGTTCGCACGCAGGCGGCATGTGTATTTTTTTCTTTTCCACAAATTAATCCTATGTGGTTTCAACCAAATAATTTTCAACCACAAATGGGTATTTTTCAACCACAATCAATCAATTTCAACCACAAACAATTCAAATCAACTATTCGCTGTCAACCAATTTTCACACCAATCACAACCAATAAATATCGTCCATGGTTTGTGGACGAGGGGCGTATATATATATATATATATATATATATATACATTTATATAAGAATTTCACTTCTATTTCAACACATATATAATTTTTACAATGCATATATAACTTATATATCGAACGTACAACTTATACAACGCTTATACAAGAGATGTACAACGCTTATATAACTCATACCTCGACTATATAATTTATACATCGTCATTTTCCATATCGTTTATAATTCAGAAATCTCACATTGGATTCCACTCCACCAAAAATAGCAGAAGGCTCAAAAAAATATGCGGTCTCTTCTAGAATGTAGAAGATGTCCACACGAGTCCACTGTCTCTTGTTTCACTGAATTTCGTCAAGAAACGAAAAAGATATGATTTTTACAGTGAAATCAAAAACCGTAGCGCTTTAAAGTGCTATTAAATAGTTAAATATAATTTAGGTCGTTACCTTCCTTTCGATGTTCAAAACTAGGTATCGATTTCCCGAGCAATCCGAAGCACGGTATGACGATCGAACCATGCCACCTTCTAGCGCTCCGAGAGGCGCACCTGGCACTGCCCACCCTGATGAACTCGACTTGGTGGTGGCGGAGGATTTTAGCCTCGAACGGTGCAACTTCTGGAGGTGGGTTCGATGAAAATATTCCACGCTACCGAGCGAGAGTCGTATGGATTTAAAGCTCTCTTGATGCTCTAAAAAAACTCCAAAGGAGGGGTGGGTTTATTTGAGTGTGGGATGAGAAAACGAGGGAGGAAGGATTGAAGATCAGTCGCCGTCGGTTTGAGGGGTTTCGGAGAAGAAGACGGGGAGAGAGAATATGATGTGGCCCAATGGGAATTTTTATTTTATTTTATAATTTTTAAATTTCGAAAATACCCTCTTTCACACGCGAACCCCCATCCAGACCCAACGACTATCGTCCCTAGCCAAATACCCCCATTCCGAACACAATGGGATATGTTTCGTAGGCCCATTCGACTGTTTCAGTCAGTTTCTCTTCAAATTAAAATATAAAACATTCAATATTTAATTTGAATGTACATTTCAATTTGCCGGGGCCACATATTGATTCTAAAAATTCCTGAAAAATAAATCTAGCTATGTTTTGACGATACAGTCCCAACAAAACTAGTCTCGTCGAATTTTGAGACGTTTGAAAAATGGCCCTTTTCTGGCGATCCAATTTAACTAGGGCTGTAAACGGATGCAGTCGGATACGGATAGTGCCGTATCCGAATCTGTATCCGAAAATGAAAATCCGTATTCGAATCCGTATCCGATATCCGCGGATACCGGTTAAAAATATCCGTATCTGTATCCGCCTTAGCGAATACGGATATCCGAAAATATCCGAAATATCCGTATCCGAAACTTAAAACTGTACATTGGATGTGTATATCCGAAAATATCCGAAAAATATCCGAAAACATCCGAAAAAATATCCGAAAATAAAACAATAAAAGTTTACAAATACATCACTCACATACAAATTTGCTCATAAAATATTTTTTTTGAAAATGTGAATACATCTAATTAAAAATTACAAGCCGGACATCAATCAAATAATTTTCTTACAACAAATATTTTATGACATAAAGTGTTCAAAATATGAAATACACAACCCTAAGACTAAAATAAAACAAAATATAAATCATAGAAGCACATACACAATTATGTTTTAATTATAACCATACCCCAAAATAAAATGAGTACATGATTAAAAATGTTGCATAATACAAAATAAAACTTTCCTTTATAATTAAATAGTTGAATTTAGGTTAGCTATTTTAAGGAAATATATATATTAATTTAATTTTAAATATAAATTAAAAATTATATAATATAAATACATACATACACGTATCAGAAAATCGGACGGATATTTTTCGGATACGGATACCACTATAACCATATCCGTATCCGAAATGATTTTCGGATATCGGATATCCGTATTCGCATCTCGGATAACGGATATTTTTCGTATTTTCGGATACGGATGCGGACGAATATCGGATTTTTCGGGTACCCGTTGACAGCCCTAAATTTAACAGAAATCGACCAAACACATTTTCTTTTGCCACGCTCACATACTAGCTTCAAAAATTATGCAATTTGAAACCTAGCAATAATTTAACATCCCGGATCCAACAAAAGTGGTTTCATCGAATTCCGAGGTCGTTTGCAAAATGGCCATTTTCACGGGCTATATAAACTCTACAGCGACCTTTCTGAAAATTCGTTTGGCCATAACTTTTGCTTCCCGCTACGAAACTTCGATTTTTCAGATTCGTTAGAAAGATTTTCACTAACAGATTTAAATATTTTTGGTTTCACTTAAATCCATTTTAATTTTCACCCGGTACAGTCAGTCAAAGTTTGAATTCAATTTTTGAAACTACCGCGCCACACCAGGCCTTGTTTATAATTAGAATTAATTATATTTATTTTCAAACGTTGATTCAAACTTACTTTTCGTCATTATTATTTAAAATATTTATTTTAAAACCCACTAAAATAGCCAATTTAAAATTTTCAAACTGGTCCATATTTTACGGGTTGTTACACTTAGGTCGTTAGATCAGTCAAGCTCGGCATTGCGTCCTACGCTTTAGGTCGTTAGTGGCCTAAAGTTTTCACTCGTCAATATAACCTTTTAAATCACGGGATGACTCAAACTCCTCAATTATGGGGCAATCCAAGCCTTTTAGTGATTTAAACAATTTGCTCGGCTCACGATATGGGGCCATGAGATGACCGAACGTCTTATGAGCTTGAAATGTTGCAACACCCTTAACCTTTGAATAATTGAGTGACCTATCCTTTGAGCGGCCTAAGCTTTTAAGACTTAAAACGACTTAAGACTTTTAGGTTGTTGAAAAATTTGGGCTTTAAGCGGTGGAGCGACCTAATTGTTAGGTCGTTGGGAGATTTATTTGATACTCGATGCTTGTTTTGAAGTACGTTATATTTGAGCACTCTAGAACTTGAACAATCCACATCTATGTCTTGAGAGTTGAACACCTCGTGCCCTATTTCATGTCCGTACTTTGTTGAAAAATGAAGTTCCTTGTGCAGAGTGGATACCGGACGGAAGTTTTTGGTCATCGTTCCGAAAAGTAGATCGCTTTTGCTTAGACTGAAACTTTAACTTAGGTTTCCAAGGTTAAAACAGGTGTAGTTTTTGGATTTTTAATGAACCGATTTTTGGTTTTCCATTGTACTTTTGGCAATTTGTGATTGTTCTCCTTTTAGCTTTGCCCCAATAATTTGGTTGGACTAAGAAATCTCAGTACATAACTCCTGAACAAGATAATGATACATGTTGTCTTTGTCTTATTTCGATGGATGGTGGTGTAACACTGGCTCAATTTCATCGGGGGATCTCCCTTAGCATAAGCAACCTTTTAGGGAACCTGTAATGAATAGCTTTTGCGCACATTCGGCGGCAAATTCATTGTCGATTGCTCAAGGCGACAACGGGCTAGTTTAGTTAAAGGAGACAAATCATGAGAAATATTCATAGACTTGAATGTGTTATCAATGTGAAGCTGCTTTTTATTTAAGAGTTTATGACTTGGTAGATATAGTTCACACTGATAATACACTTAATTTGTTCAGCGATAATTCTTGAGATTTGTTAGTCCAAGTTTTGGACTGCGTATTCTAAGTATTATCTTTCAAATTATCACTGTATTAGGTTCAATACCTACGAAATGTGCGCTCCTGACCATTTGTCTGATGTAATTTCGAATTTGGCTTGCCCTGTTTAATTATTAGTGATGCCCCAGTCCGCTTGACACGTGTTCTTAGCCATTCTTCTTGGGTGGTCATGACCATAGGATTTTTGGTAAATCGAGTAGCTTATGTGCATCACTTAATAAGTTGTGCTAGGTCAGCATTTCATACAATGCTTTTGCGGTATTCATCCTGAGGACCTTGAGTCTTGGAACTGGGTTTTTGGAATTTCAGTGTTGTACATTAATGAATTGCTTTTTGAATTATTTTCACATCTTCCCATATCAGCTTTTCTGCAGCCCGAGATACTTCGTTGTATATTCCAACCTCGCGGTACTGTCGTGTTTTTCAACCGTGTTTGATATTATAGATCATCCCGAGCTAGACAAAAGTTTGAACCTTCGCTTCACAACTGTTTGCCCCTACGCATAATTATTGCTTAACCTTTTTTATAACTCATGTTGATACCGTTGATGGATACTATCTTCAATTCCTAGAGAAATGATATCTCTCTATGGGACTATGTCATGTCAGCGTACTTACCTTTTAAGCATTATTTATTATCGGGTTTGAAGCAGAGTATCATCATGTTCTTTGAGTTACATACGATTGGAGGTTTGTAGGCGAGGAAGCTTTTGTGTTGAAAGACTCTTAATTTGCCTATGGCAAGGAAATTCTCTTTCACAAGAGATTTCTTGTGATCTATTTTGACTGATATTTCAACCTTCTTTTCTTAGTGAGGCTTGTAACTAGTCGTTGTTACCTAGCTGAATTTCCAAGGTTGAGTTTTACCAGCACAATAGACTTCGTCGACGTATCGAGTTATATCGATTTTGTCAAGTTTTTCCTTGATTTAGATTCTTACACTAGAAGCTTCTAATTTGTTAATAAAATCATTTTGCTTTTACCGGCTTATTTTAGAGCTTCTGAGCATGCCGATATATTCAGGAACCTGGTTTTAATAGCTGGTTATATGCTTAAATATTTTGAGGACGCTAATGAATAAAGTAGGGCCAAGATACTTCTTATCACAGAAATAATCCTTTCTGAATCTGGGCTACTTGTATGCAATCAATCTATTCCTTCTAGATGAATTTCTTTTGTTTCCCGCTCTATGCTAAAAGCATTAGATTCCCCGGTTTTTGACATGGAGTTTATATTGGAAAATTTCACTGGGAGGTTCCAAATTAAGAAAGAGTTAGGATCCTTCTCTACACTTGGCTACGACTTTCCTTTTGTAAGCGGAAGAAGGTCATGTTGATTGACCAAATTAGATGTGCTCGATGAGCTCAAAGGGCTTCTGAGAATAGATTAGTCATGGAGGAGTGAATCAATGCCAGTTTGCGGGAACGGTTTGAAAGCTAGAGTAAACGAAGCTTGAGCAAGAGAGAGATTAGATTCGTTTTTTACAAATTATCTTCTTCATCGCTTTAGCTGAGGGTTGGAAGTTAATTGTTGACGGTCTTGAAGGTTATGTTAAGGACGCGAGTCAACTAACTGTTGCTCCCCTAATTAATCCTGAAAACTTTCGATAGTTCTATTAGTTCTTTCAGATGCAGGAAGAAGAGCTGAAGCTTTACCAATTTCTCTTTTATGCCTCATGAAGCTTTTTGCTTATAATTGCTTTTGACCGATATTGTGCAATTGTCAACCTTCGCTTCTGGACTGTATACACAACACATTCGATGATATAGAAATGCTTCTGTTTTACTGTAATTTAGCTTGTGCATTTCCATATGTTCGATTCTTTGCTGAGTGTACGTCTTTTGGTTTCTGCAGTGTCGTGATGAGCTTGTGGTATGTTTTCCAAGCATTGATTTTTCCTCAATGTGGTGGTATTGCCCCCGTGCCAAAGCTCATCACAAGCTTAAAGGTTAGGCATGTCCGACTATAATTGGAATTTCTTGGTCATGTGCCTTTGCCGTCATATTTGGGGCTTCCTGGCTTGCTCATGATCCAAGGACTCCTGGTTTAGTCAATCCGATTAATGCCTTTCAACAGAGAGGAATTTTTGGAATTTTTTGTTTTTATATATTCAATTATTTTTCTCGCTAATCTGGCAGTCTAAACACTTCGGAGACTAAATCTGAATATGTGCCCCCAGGGAGGTCTTGGTAAATCCGATATTCGTTGTGACTGAATAATTCAGTCACTTGTAGAATTAGCCGTACGCCTTTGAAAAGGTCTTTAGGTCCGTCGCTAACCGAATTTGGAGGACCCAGCTTATGATCGGACACCCCGGAGGAGGTTTTTAAATCCACCACTAACTGGATTTGGAAGACCCAGCATATGGTCAGACGCCGTATCATTCCGCAGGGCAAACGCTGACTCTTTTTCTGGATGCTCGGTTTAACAAGTGGTCTCAGTTATAGAATCAAGGCCTTGAACCCTCTTGTTCATGAGGTGCCCCTTCGGTGGAATGTACGGGCTTTGATCCGTTGTTCGGTGACTCTGAATAATTCAGACGCTTGTCGAACTTGTCGGATGCCCCCGAAGAGGTCTATGGTCTGTTGTTCGTTGAGTATGAATAATTCATACGCTTTTCGAACTTGTTGGATGCCCCCGAAGAGGTCTTTGGTCCGTTGTTCATTGAGTCTGAATAATTCAGACGCTTGTCGAACTTGTCGGATGCCCCCGGAGAGGTCTTTGAATCCGCCACTAACTGGATTTGGAAGACCTAGCATATGGTCGGACACCCCCGAAGAGGTTTTGAATCCGTTGTTCGGTGAGACTGAATAATTCAGATGCTTGTCGAACTTGTTGGACGACTCCGAAGAGGTCTTTGAATCCACCACTAACTAGATTTGGAAGACCCAGCATATGGTCGGACACCCCTGAAGAGGTTTTGAATCCGTTGTTCGTTGAGTCTGAGTAATTCAGACGCTCGTCGAACTTGTCGGATGCCCCGAAGAGGTCTTTAATCCATTGTTCGTTGAGTCTGAATAATTCAGACGCTTGTCGAACTTGTCGGATGCCCCCGAAGAGGTCTTTGGTCCGTTGTTCGTTGAATCTGAATAATTCAGACGCTTGTCGAACTTGTCGGATGCCCCCGAAGAGGTCTTTGGTCCATTGTTTATTGAGTTTGAATAATTCAGACGCTTGTTGAACTTGTCGGATGCCCCCGAAGAGGTCTTTGGTCCGTTGTTCGTTGAGTCTGAATAATTCAGACGCTTGTCGAACTTGTCGGATGCCCCCGGAGAGGTCTTTGAATCCGCCACTAACTGGATTTGGAAGACCCAGCATATGGTCGGACACCCCCGAAGAGGTTTTGAATCCGTTGTTCGTTGAGTCTGAATGATTCAGACGCTTGTCGAACTTGTCGGATGCCCCCGAAGTGGTCTTTAATCCGTTGTTCGTTGAGTCTGAATAATTCAAACGCTTGTCTAACTTGTCGGATGCCCTCGGAGAGGTCTTTGAAAACCCTGTGTTTATGTCGCTATTTGTCCATATCTTAATGGCGTCGACAATCAATCGGGTGCCCCTCAGGGAGGTCTTTGTCTTAGGGTTGTATTGTTTCACGGGGAAGACGCTAGTTCATTGTGACGAGAAGGAATTTCGCTCGGTCCGAACCAGTCGCTAAACCGATCTAGGCCGTTCGAAACGCCCTATCGTGGAGAACAGGACAAAACAGAACGTATACAGAAGAACATTTCATTGTATATTACAACAATGCATCAGATTACAAGAATATACAGAGTATAAATGAATATTACACAGAAATATCAGAGATTTAAATTACATTTAAATACATGGCAGCGGAAAATAATACAATACACAACTAGAAAGAGATATACGGATACAAAGCTTTCCGGATATCGTTCCAGCTGTAAACCAGGATCCTGTGAATATAAATCTGCAAAACCAAAACTACTAGCTGCCCGTGTCAAAATAAGGGCACCCAGAGTTTAGGTTAAAACAATAAACTCCAGGTCAGTCATGTGACTGGTGTGAGAACTAAAACAGTTACTAATCTTTATTTTAAAAGTTAGGTAAATCAAGGGACCACGCCGTATAACACGGAACGGGTTTCCTCCCAAGAATACCAGTGCATAAAACAAACAGCGCCATGCTAAATAAAGAAAGATGAAGCTGTTATAAGACCCAGGTCCTATCACACAATGCAATCGCAAGCCGGGGGATAGGGTTTTCCCTTATAACAGCTAAAGAATGCTTGATACGTTTAAAACAAATCATTTGATACTATTATAAGTGCATAGAGTATAAAACAACTTCAAATCATAAGTATCAATCATAGGCGGCATGAATACCATATATCATGTCGCCATATATAGGTTTACAAATAAAACCGCAAATGTCACGTATTTGGAAATTGGGTTTCCATCTATGAACCGAGGCTAGGGGCAAGATCCTCAACCGATTCGAGACGCTCTAGCCCGCCCCTCAGGATCAGAACGCATCAACCCTTTAGATCGTCAGGGCCGGTCCACCGATGTGGATTATTATGCCTGAACACTACGTTTCCCCACCCTATGGGGTGTAAGTCTGGTCCGTCAGCCGACCAGAATGCATCGGCCGAAACCGATATAACCGAGGCGCCTCGCAACAGCAACAACCACATAAGTCAAACTCGTCAGGGCGTGTAAAACCACTGACGCCACTTCTAGCTAGAAAGAAACGCAAGTCCTCCCTGATGTCCTCTCCCGTTTTTGGTTCATACCGGGTGTGAAACACGCGAGGTAAACGTTACACAAAGCTACGCCACAAAGGCCGTGCTTTGATCATCACCACAAGACTTTGCTTTTCAACAGAAGCCTTGATCATTTGCATCTTAGCATGCCACACAGGCAAACCATCCTATGCAACCGATATCAGTCACACAGAATGAAATCCGATGTCAGACACACAGTCCATTTACAAGTCCGTCCTGGGTCTGAACGAAACCGGAGGCACCTAGTACCCCGCATATCCATCGATCTCCAAGTACGTCTGGACGATCACTAACTGTTTCCATCTTCTTGGGTGTACAGCCCAATCAAGATCATCAGTTATCACCCAAACGACGTGAAGACCTCCGGTCTTCGACCATCGTCTTCATCTTCGACTTATCGTCGTATCAGTTATCCAGAATGGGATAAACCCGGTCTTTCCGAATAACTCGCGTATATTTAAATAAGTGTTACACAAACACAACATACGCCTCATTCCAATTCATTAGTCACTAACCGTAAATTAATCAAGAGAATAATTCCCCAAATATTAACCCCGAAGGCCGAAACCAACATCAGATCAATATCCAGAAAACCATTCTGCTTGGCTAACCGACAGTTAGTTTCTAAATTTCACGTTCAAATCTAATTAAAGATTTAACTATCGCCTGGAGCAAAACTGGTGATACTCCATTCTCGATCTTTTCAATCTAATTAAAGATTCATTAAAACTCCACTTAGTTTTAATCTGTGACTGGGTTAAAGAATCAGTGTCATCTAAAAACACGGTTCGCGATAAACCCAAAGTCACATTCCATTAATTATCGGGTTAAAGAACGAGTGTTATTTAAAAACACTGTTCACGATAAACTCAAAAATCATTCCATTAATTATCGGGTTAAAGAACGAGTGTTATTTAAAACACTGTTCACGATAAACCCAAAAATCAATATCAATTCAATTCCAATTAAATATCATTTAATTGGTACACTTCATTAAATCTAAATAAAAGATTTAATCTTTTCTCAACTGGGTTCAAGAACAGTGTTAGTGAAGACACCATTCACGACAAACCCAAATCACATTCGATATTCAATACAAGGCTCTGAATAGAAAATATATCGGCTTATATTCAATATCGAATTCTACGACTAACAAATGTCGTATTGGAAATAACGATATACATATATATCTTTCAAATTTCCATAACAACACCTGTATAATCACGAATTCCAACATCGAAATATTCCGAAGACAATTTCGATTCAAATCCACTCCAATGCAATCATTGGAAATTTTGGTTATTTTCAAACCCTTCCTCAAATTCAATTTATTTATTTAAAAATAAATAGAATTATATTTCTAGTTCAAAACTAGTTCATTTCGATAAAAATCTATTTTTATCTTTTCAAACATGAAGTTTCTCATCCCAAATCTTCACAAATCATTTCTTATGATTTTACACAAATTATTACTATTTTTAATAATTTTATCAAGGCCCGTACAGTCGATTTCCACCAATGGCCATCGAACTGTACTTACAGCGACCTTTTTCCAATTTGATTTGGACATAATTCCAAATCCAACCGTTAGATTTCTAATTTCTAACATTCATTAGAAAGCTCTTTTCGATACGAACCCAACGGTTCCGGTTTTAGGAGAATCCGACGGTCGGATCTCCCGTAATGTCCGTTTGAAATAAATGGTCGAAATTCGCGAACTGCCGCGGCGCGGCGCGTTCTATTCAGGCCATTATATTATATATAATATATATAATATATATTTCGTCGATTTCTATTCAAAACAAATTATATAAATAGTTTTAAAATCGTTTCAAAACCTATTTCAACTTCCATTTCAATTCAAAGCAAAATTGAATTCTTCTTTATAAATTCGTTTCAAAATTCATTTCTATTCAATTCGAATTTCAATTCAATTTGAATTCATTTCAATTCGCTTTCAATTCCATTTGAATTCGTTTTCAATTCAATTCATTTCGAAATCGTTTTCAATTCAATTCAATTCATTTCGAAATCGTTTTCAATTCAATTCATTTCGAAATCGTTTTCAATTCAATTCATTTCGAAATCGTTTTCAATTCAATTCAATTCAATTCATTTCGAAATCGTTTTCAATTCAATTCATTTCGAAATCGTTTTCAATTCAATTCATTTCGAAATCGTTTTCAATTCAATTCATTTCGAAATCGTTTTCAATTCATTTTGAATTCGTTTTCAATTCATTTTGAATTTGTTTTCAATTCAATTCATTTCGAAATCGTTTTCAATTCAATTCTAAATGAATAAAATCGATATAAATATCGTTCACGTCAAAATGGCGTCAAACAAATCAACACGGCTTCATAAATTTCTATTTTCAAATATTCTATTTCAAATATTTCTTATTATCAAAATATTCTTTATTTTCACGATTGGAATGAGGCCCAATCAATTACCATATAAAGTTAATTATATGGATTTTCATACAACACATGTATATAATATCATTGAAAATAATCAACCATCAACCAAAGTGCACTACACTGTAAAAGCATCAAATATAGATATTCAACGCTTATAACAGCCTGTCAATCAATCGATCGACATATTTAATCAATCAGGATGAGTGAACTTCAAATTTCATCCCAACACCCGTGTGGGGTTTCAAACAATCAAACACTGATTTTTAGTTGTGCAGTTGGGCGATGTGTAAAATTTATCGTCCCAATCAATGTCATTCAAATAAGTGTACATAAACAAACCGTCGGGTTTGTAAATGAATATTTATTTATTCACATTCACGTTAAAAATTATATTTTTAACGATAAAACATTTTATTTCAACATATGAATTTCAATTCAGTTCATTCTCAATAAAATGATATTTTTATTTTTCTAACATATTTTAGAAAATTTCGGCGGCATAACGGCACGATACTAGAAACGGGACAAGGCCTAGCCTTATCCCCGGTCTAGTGAAGGCCCACGCCATTCACACATCAATCAAATCACTTTCGTTATGCAAACCACAAAATTTGGAGTAAGAGTCTAACCTAGTCTTACTCCTTCGCCTTATAACGGCGCACGTCTAATCCTAACCAATTTATCGATTCGATTTTTCACACCACAAACCACATTCAAACCAATATCTCAATCAATCACCAAACATCCAAACAAACAAGTCCATGGTATGTGGACGGGTGTCGGGTGCTATTAAGCACCGTCTGCATCCTAGTATATATATAACTAGAAAAATAAATTGAAAGGTGAGAAATTCTCACATATAGCTATCCTAGCTCCACGGCACTTCTTTTGCAGGAAATCTTCATCGCTATCGCATCTTTGTTATCTTCGTTGCTGTAGCCACTACATATGTAAAAGTCGAATTTTTACTTCGCTATTCAATATATAAAAATCGAATTTTTAGTTCAAAGTTCAATATATAAAAATCGAATTTTTAGTTCAAAGTTCAATATATAAAAATCGAATTTTTAGTTCAAAGTTCAATATATAAAAATCGAATTTTTAGTTCAAAGTTCAATATATAAAAATCGAATTTTTAGTTCAAAGTCAATATATAAAAATCGAATTTTTAGTTCGAAGTTCAATATATAAAAATCGAATTTTTAGTTCGAAGTTCAATATATAAAAATCCTTCTTTATGCCTTTTATAAAAATTTCAATTTTTATAACAAAGATTTGATCTTTCCTATGATGTAAAAATTATATTTTTATTATTTTAAAAATATAAGAATCATATCTTACTTCTTCTACTTAACAAAAATTTCGTCTTTTCTATTTTTAAAAATATGATCTTTATTTTCAAGTCCAAATCCTTTTTTTTTTCCAAAACAGTTTTTCTTTTATTAAAATGCAGTTTTAATCTTTTAAAAAAAAAATGCAGTTTTTTTCTTTATAACTAAAAATCAGTTTTTATTTTATTTAAAAATGCAGTTTTAACCTTATTTAAAAATGCAGTTTTTAAATTCTAACAAATCAGTTTTTTTTTATTTTTAAAAACAAAATCAGTTTTTTTTTTCTTTTATAAAATCTGGCTTTATACTAAAAAAAATCATTTCAGTTTTATACTTTTTTTAAAAATCCAGTTTTTATTCTTCTTTTCAAAAATTCTGTTTTTATTCTTCTTTTCAAAAATTCTGTTTTTATTCTTCTTTTAAAAAATTCTGTTTTTATTCTTCTTTTAAAAATTTCTGTTTTTAAAATCTTTAACAAAAATCTTTAATCAATTTTTAAATGCTAATAAAAAAATCAAAACAGTTTTAAATTACTAATTAAAAATAAAAACAGTTTTAAATTACTTATTAAAAATAAAAACAGTTTTAAATGCTTATTAAAAATAAAACAGTTTTAAATGCTTATTAAAAATAAAACAGTTTTAAATGCTTATTAAAAATAAAACAGTTTTAAATGCTTATTAAAAATAAAACAGTTTTATATAATAAATTAAATTCAAAAAAAACTTACCGGGGGGGGGGGGGGGGGGGGGACTCGTGGCAGAGGCGTCGGAGGTGGGGGTTCCTCGTCATCGAGCAGCAGCAGCAGGGGGGGGGGGGTTTCTCGTCACCGCGAGGGGGGGGTTCCTCGTCATCGAGCAGCAGCAGCACAGGGGGGGGGGTTTCTCGTCACCGCGAGGGGGGGTTTCCTCGTCATCGAGCAGCAGCAGCACAGGGGGGGGGGGGGTTTCTCGTCACCGCGAGGGGGGGGTTTTAGTCGGCCGTGGGGGGGATCGATCGGAGGAGCGACGAGCTCCTCCGCCCCCTTTTCTCTCGCCTCTCCTCTTTTTTCTTTTTCTTTTTTTTTTTTTTTTTTTTTTTTTAAGTCGGATCTGAATCGATTTAAAATGAAGAAAGGGGGGGCCATCAGCGGGTTAAAGGGGAGGGAGATATTCTTTTTTTTTATTATTATTTAATTTCAATATTTTATTCACATTCAGCAACTTTTTCTACCTACCTCGAAACGAAGCCTACCGCCCGTCGTCCCTAGCAATTTACCCCCAGTCTGAACACAATGGGATATGTATCGCAAGCTGATTTGATCGTTTCGATTAATTTCCGTTGAATTTACATTTTAAATCACTGTATTGAATTTTAAACGTACATTTCAAATTACCGGGGTCACATACTAACTAGAAAAATTCCTGAAAAATATTTTCTAGCTTCGTATTGACGATACGGTCCTAACAAAACTAGTTTCGTCGAATTCCGAGACCGTTGGAAAAATGGCCAATTTCCAGTCGATTAAAATCAACTGAAACTGGTCAAACGCGTTTTCCTTTGCCACGCTCACATATTGATTTGAAAAATTATGAAATTTGAAACCTAGTAATAACTTAACATCACGGACCCAACAAAACTGGTTTCGTCGAAATCCGAGGTCGTTTGCAAAATTGCTATTTTTAAGGGCCTTATATTATATTAAAATATATATAAATTCCACAGCGACTATTTCTAAATTTCAACTGGACATATCTCATCATTTATAAAGTGAAATCTCAGTTTCTCAACTTCGTTGGAAAGATATCATCAATTAGATCCTAATGTTTTTGGTTTCACAAAAATCCGGATTGTTTTGCACCCGGTACATTCAATTGAAGTTTGAAATCGAATTATCGAACTACCACGCCATTTTTAATTCTATTTATAATTATATATAAATATTTATATTCTAACGACGACGCGTATAATATATACGTTCGAATTCTATTTAAAATAAGTTTCTCGTCGATATTATTTAAAATAATTCATTTTAAATAATCAAAATTCGCTAAAATTGCCAAAATAAAAATTTTAAACTGGCCCAGATTTTACGGGTTGTTACAATCTCCCCCACTTAAAACTTTTCGTCCCCGAAAAGGAACAAAGTCGAAAGTGGTTTGATTATTCAACTCTACGATCGATCTGGCTTCCATTCTCCAACTTTTCAGTTTCTGAGAATTTTCAAATTTTCAAAAATTTGGCTAACACCCTAAATTTTCGAAAAATTTCGCCATAACCTCCCCTGCACCGGGAGCATCGGGGAATTTCAAATAGCTTCCCCGGTCCTTCAGATCTCAAAAAGAAAAAGAAAAAGCCAAGCGGCTAGCCAATAGGCTCACAAAATCATCATCACCCAAACAAAACAGGAAATTATGTAGTAAACATGTACCTATTTGTCGGGCAAATAAATTTTATTCTCTGGCTCTAGCCTCCTTGCTATGACCTGTTCAATGATATACATGTATATGCAAGCAGATGCGACCAAATTTCAATACAATTTAATATTTGATTCAATTGGGCATAATGGCTATAAATTTACAAACAAATAAACAAACAACCCAAACATCAATCAATTAGTGAATTAGAGTTTCAAATCCATAAATTTTGATACATATACAAAAATCATGTTTTTGATGCCAAATCACAACAATAGGCCTTATCTAATTTTTGGTTCTCACACCAGTCAATAGGAAATATATAGAAATCTCACTTTCGTCGCTCGAATATAAACACTGATGATGATGCCTCATCATCTGAATCATCTCCGGGCGACTAGAGTGTGATTCTACATCTATCCAGTATATTAAAACTTCGAATAGACGCTAGCTAGGCGCATACGCAAAATCTTTATATATTGGACTGTCCTAATCAATATAAATAAATAATCAAATACGTATAATTGATTTAAACTTTCAAAACAAAAATTTGTTTTCATTTTCAAAAATATACTCTTCACACCCGTTCTAGGATACTACTGATCCCATCTCTAACGAGTCATTCTCATTGGATATTACTAATCCAATATCTGATGAATTCTTTCGTACGGTTCTAATGTGTCTTGTTCTCTGAGCTTTGTAAACCAAAGCTCTGATACCAAATGTGACGAGAAGGAATTTCGCTCGGTCCGAACCAGTCGCTAAACCGATCTAGGCCGTTCGAAACGCCCTATCGTGGAGAACAGGACAAAACAGAACGTATACAGAAGAACATTTCATTGTATATTACAACAATGCATCAGATTACAAGAATATACAGAGTATAAATGAATATTACACAGAAATATCAGAGATTTAAATTACATTTAAATACATGGCAGCGGAAAATAATACAATACACAACTAGAAAGAGATATACGGATACAAAGCTTTCCGGATATCGTTCCAGCTGTAAACCAGGATCCTGTGAATATAAATCTGCAAAACCAAAACTACTAGCTGCCCGTGTCAAAATAAGGGCACCCAGAGTTTAGGTTAAAACAATAAACTCCAGGTCAGTCATGTGACTGGTGTGAGAACTAAAACAGTTACTAATCTTTATTTTAAAAGTTAGGTAAATCAAGGGACCACGCCGTATAACACGGAACGGGTTTCCTCCCAAGAATACCAGTGCATAAAACAAACAGCGCCATGCTAAATAAAGAAAGATGAAGCTGTTATAAGACCCAGGTCCTATCACACAATGCAATCGCAAGCCGGGGGATAGGGTTTTCCCTTATAACAGCTAAAGAATGCTTGATACGTTTAAAACAAATCATTTGATACTATTATAAGTGCATAGAGTATAAAACAACTTCAAATCATAAGTATCAATCATAGGCGGCATGAATACCATATATCATGTCGCCATATATAGGTTTACAAATAAAACCGCAAATGTCACGTATTTGGAAATTGGGTTTCCATCTATGAACCGAGGCTAGGGGCAAGATCCTCAACCGATTCGAGACGCTCTAGCCCGCCCCTCAGGATCAGAACGCATCAACCCTTTAGATCGTCAGGGCCGGTCCACCGATGTGGATTATTATGCCTGAACACTACGTTTCCCCACCCTATGGGGTGTATGTCTGGTCCGTCAGCCGACCAGAATGCATCGGCCGAAACCGATATAACCGAGGCGCCTCGCAACAGCAACAACCACATAAGTCAAACTCGTCAGGGCGTGTAAAACCACTGACGCCACTTCTAGCTAGAAAGAAACGCAAGTCCTCCCTGATGTCCTCTCCCGTTTTTGGTTCATACCGGGTGTGAAACACGCGAGGTAAACGTTACACAAAGCTACGCCACAAAGGCCGTGCTTTGATCATCACCACAAGACTTTGCTTTTCAACAGAAGCCTTGATCATTTGCATCTTAGCATGCCACACAGGCAAACCATCCTATGCAACCGATATCAGTCACACAGAATGAAATCCGATGTCAGACACACAGTCCATTTACAAGTCCGTCCTGGGTCTGAACGAAACCGGAGGCACCTAGTACCCCGCATATCCATCGATCTCCAAGTACGTCTGGACGATCACTAACTGTTTCCATCTTCTTGGGTGTACAGCCCAATCAAGATCATCAGTTATCACCCAAACGACGTGAAGACCTCCGGTCTTCGACCATCGTCTTCATCTTCGACTTATCGTCGTATCAGTTATCCAGAATGGGATAAACCCGGTCTTTCCGAATAACTCGCGTATATTTAAATAAGTGTTACACAAACACAACATACGCCTCATTCCAATTCATTAGTCACTAACCGTAAATTAATCAAGAGAATAATTCCCCAAATATTAACCCCGAAGGCCGAAACCAACATCAGATCAATATCCAGAAAACCATTCTGCTTGGCTAACCGACAGTTAGTTTCTAAATTTCACGTTCAAATCTAATTAAAGATTTAACTATCGCCTGGAGCAAAACTGGTGATACTCCATTCTCGATCTTTTCAATCTAATTAAAGATTCATTAAAACTCCACTTAGTTTTAATCTGTGACTGGGTTAAAGAATCAGTGTCATCTAAAAACACGGTTCGCGATAAACCCAAAGTCACATTCCATTAATTATCGGGTTAAAGAACGAGTGTTATTTAAAAACACTGTTCACGATAAACTCAAAAATCATTCCATTAATTATCGGGTTAAAGAACGAGTGTTATTTAAAACACTGTTCACGATAAACCCAAAAATCAATATCAATTCAATTCCAATTAAATATCATTTAATTGGTACACTTCATTAAATCTAAATAAAAGATTTAATCTTTTCTCAACTGGGTTCAAGAACAGTGTTAGTGAAGACACCATTCACGACAAACCCAAATCACATTCGATATTCAATACAAGGCTCTGAATAGAAAATATATCGGCTTATATTCAATATCGAATTCTACGACTAACAAATGTCGTATTGGAAATAACGATATACATATATATCTTTCAAATTTCCATAACAACACCTGTATAATCACGAATTCCAACATCGAAATATTCCGAAGACAATTTCGATTCAAATCCACTCCAATGCAATCATTGGAAATTTTGGTTATTTTCAAACCCTTCCTCAAATTCAATTTATTTATTTAAAAATAAATAGAATTATATTTCTAGTTCAAAACTAGTTCATTTCGATAAAAATCTATTTTTATCTTTTCAAACATGAAGTTTCTCATCCCAAATCTTCACAAATCATTTCTTATGATTTTACACAAATTATTACTATTTTTAATAATTTTATCAAGGCCCGTACAGTCGATTTCCACCAATGGCCATCGAACTGTACTTACAGCGACCTTTTTCCAATTTGATTTGGACATAATTCCAAATCCAACCGTTAGATTTCTAATTTCTAACATTCATTAGAAAGCTCTTTTCGATACGAACCCAACGGTTCCGGTTTTAGGAGAATCCGACGGTCGGATCTCCCGTAATGTCCGTTTGAAATAAATGGTCGAAATTCGCGAACTGCCGCGGCGCGGCGCGTTCTATTCAGGCCATTATATTATATATAATATATATAATATATATTTCGTCGATTTCTATTCAAAACAAATTATATAAATAGTTTTAAAATCGTTTCAAAACCTATTTCAACTTCCATTTCAATTCAAAGCAAAATTGAATTCTTCTTTATAAATTCGTTTCAAAATTCATTTCTATTCAATTCGAATTTCAATTCAATTTGAATTCATTTCAATTCGCTTTCAATTCCATTTGAATTCGTTTTCAATTCAATTCATTTCGAAATCGTTTTCAATTCAATTCAATTCATTTCGAAATCGTTTTCAATTCAATTCATTTCGAAATCGTTTTCAATTCAATTCATTTCGAAATCGTTTTCAATTCAATTCAATTCAATTCATTTCGAAATCGTTTTCAATTCAATTCATTTCGAAATCGTTTTCAATTCAATTCATTTCGAAATCGTTTTCAATTCAATTCATTTCGAAATCGTTTTCAATTCATTTTGAATTCGTTTTCAATTCATTTTGAATTTGTTTTCAATTCAATTCATTTCGAAATCGTTTTCAATTCAATTCTAAATGAATAAAATCGATATAAATATCGTTCACGTCAAAATGGCGTCAAACAAATCAACACGGCTTCATAAATTTCTATTTTCAAATATTCTATTTCAAATATTTCTTATTATCAAAATATTCTTTATTTTCACGATTGGAATGAGGCCCAATCAATTACCATATAAAGTTAATTATATGGATTTTCATACAACACATGTATATAATATCATTGAAAATAATCAACCATCAACCAAAGTGCACTACACTGTAAAAGCATCAAATATAGATATTCAACGCTTATAACAGCCTGTCAATCAATCGATCGACATATTTAATCAATCAGGATGAGTGAACTTCAAATTTCATCCCAACACCCGTGTGGGGTTTCAAACAATCAAACACTGATTTTTAGTTGTGCAGTTGGGCGATGTGTAAAATTTATCGTCCCAATCAATGTCATTCAAATAAGTGTACATAAACAAACCGTCGGGTTTGTAAATGAATATTTATTTATTCACATTCACGTTAAAAATTATATTTTTAACGATAAAACATTTTATTTCAACATATGAATTTCAATTCAGTTCATTCTCAATAAAATGATATTTTTATTTTTCTAACATATTTTAGAAAATTTCGGCGGCATAACGGCACGATACTAGAAACGGGACAAGGCCTAGCCTTATCCCCGGTCTAGTGAAGGCCCACGCCATTCACACATCAATCAAATCACTTTCGTTATGCAAACCACAAAATTTGGAGTAAGAGTCTAACCTAGTCTTACTCCTTCGCCTTATAACGGCGCACGTCTAATCCTAACCAATTTATCGATTCGATTTTTCACACCACAAACCACATTCAAACCAATATCTCAATCAATCACCAAACATCCAAACAAACAAGTCCATGGTATGTGGACGGGTGTCGGGTGCTATTAAGCACCGTCTGCATCCTAGTATATATATAACTAGAAAAATAAATTGAAAGGTGAGAAATTCTCACATATAGCTATCCTAGCTCCACGGCACTTCTTTTGCAGGAAATCTTCATCGCTATCGCATCTTTGTTATCTTCGTTGCTGTAGCCACTACATATGTAAAAGTCGAATTTTTACTTCGCTATTCAATATATAAAAATCGAATTTTTAGTTCAAAGTTCAATATATAAAAATCGAATTTTTAGTTCAAAGTTCAATATATAAAAATCGAATTTTTAGTTCAAAGTTCAATATATAAAAATCGAATTTTTAGTTCAAAGTTCAATATATAAAAATCGAATTTTTAGTTCAAAGTCAATATATAAAAATCGAATTTTTAGTTCGAAGTTCAATATATAAAAATCGAATTTTTAGTTCGAAGTTCAATATATAAAAATCCTTCTTTATGCCTTTTATAAAAATTTCAATTTTTATAACAAAGATTTGATCTTTCCTATGATGTAAAAATTATATTTTTATTATTTTAAAAATATAAGAATCATATCTTACTTCTTCTACTTAACAAAAATTTCGTCTTTTCTATTTTTAAAAATATGATCTTTATTTTCAAGTCCAAATCCTTTTTTTTTTCCAAAACAGTTTTTCTTTTATTAAAATGCAGTTTTAATCTTTTAAAAAAAAAATGCAGTTTTTTTCTTTATAACTAAAAATCAGTTTTTATTTTATTTAAAAATGCAGTTTTAACCTTATTTAAAAATGCAGTTTTTAAATTCTAACAAATCAGTTTTTTTTTATTTTTAAAAACAAAATCAGTTTTTTTTTCTTTTATAAAATCTGGCTTTATACTAAAAAAAATCATTTCAGTTTTATACTTTTTTTAAAAATCCAGTTTTTATTCTTCTTTTCAAAAATTCTGTTTTTATTCTTCTTTTCAAAAATTCTGTTTTTATTCTTCTTTAAAAAAATTCTGTTTTTATTCTTCTTTTAAAAATTTCTGTTTTTAAAATCTTTAACAAAAATCTTTAATCAATTTTTAAATGCTAATAAAAAAATCAAAACAGTTTTAAATTACTAATTAAAAATAAAAACAGTTTTAAATTACTTATTAAAAATAAAAACAGTTTTAAATGCTTATTAAAAATAAAACAGTTTTAAATGCTTATTAAAAATAAAACAGTTTTAAATGCTTATTAAAAATAAAACAGTTTTAAATGCTTATTAAAAATAAAACAGTTTTATATAATAAATTAAATTCAAAAAAAACTTACCGGGGGGGGGGGGGGGGGGGGGGGGACTCGTGGCAGAGGCGTCGGAGGTGGGGGTTCCTCGTCATCGAGCAGCAGCAGCAGGGGGGGGGGGTTTCTCGTCACCGCGAGGGGGGGGGTTCCTCGTCATCGAGCAGCAGCAGCACAGGGGGGGGGTTTCTCGTCACCGCGAGGGGGGGGTTTCCTCGTCATCGAGCAGCAGCAGCACAGGGGGGGGGGTTTCTCGTCACCGCGAGGGGGGGTTTTAGTCGGCCGTGGGGGGGATCGATCGGAGGAGCGACGAGCTCCTCCGCCCCCTTTTCTCTCGCCTCTCCTCTTTTTTCTTTTTTTTTTTTTTTTTTTTTTTTTTTAAGTCGGATCTGAATCGATTTAAAATGAAGAAAGGGGGGGCCATCAGCGGGTTAAAGGGGAGGGAGATATTCTTTTTTTTTATTATTATTTAATTTCAATATTTTATTCACATTCAGCAACTTTTTCTACCTACCTCGAAACGAAGCCTACCGCCCGTCGTCCCTAGCAATTTACCCCCAGTCTGAACACAATGGGATATGTATCGCAAGCTGATTTGATCGTTTCGATTAATTTCCGTTGAATTTACATTTTAAATCACTGTATTGAATTTTAAACGTACATTTCAAATTACCGGGGTCACATACTAACTAGAAAAATTCCTGAAAAATATTTTCTAGCTTCGTATTGACGATACGGTCCTAACAAAACTAGTTTCGTCGAATTCCGAGACCGTTGGAAAAATGGCCAATTTCCAGTCGATTAAAATCAACTGAAACTGGTCAAACGCGTTTTCCTTTGCCACGCTCACATATTGATTTGAAAAATTATGAAATTTGAAACCTAGTAATAACTTAACATCACGGACCCAACAAAACTGGTTTCGTCGAAATCCGAGGTCGTTTGCAAAATTGCTATTTTTAAGGGCCTTATATTATATTAAAATATATATAAATTCCACAGCGACTATTTCTAAATTTCAACTGGACATATCTCATCATTTATAAAGTGAAATCTCAGTTTCTCAACTTCGTTGGAAAGATATCATCAATTAGATCCTAATGTTTTTGGTTTCACAAAAATCCGGATTGTTTTGCACCCGGTACATTCAATTGAAGTTTGAAATCGAATTATCGAACTACCACGCCATTTTTAATTCTATTTATAATTATATATAAATATTTATATTCTAACGACGACGCGTATAATATATACGTTCGAATTCTATTTAAAATAAGTTTCTCGTCGATATTATTTAAAATAATTCATTTAAAATAATCAAAATTCGCTAAAATTGCCAAAATAAAAATTTTAAACTGGCCCAGATTTTACGGGTTGTTACATTCATTTATCGGGCTCTACAACGATTTGTTAGAACTAGGGCCAGGGACCTTGCAATTACGAAGGTGCCCCTTTGGTGAAGCTTGCAACTAGTTTTGTAACCTGAACGCTACATCATTTGACTGTTCAGCTTCTGATTTCCCTTATTTGCCAGGCTCTGCTCCACACCTTCGTGTTTGTCGTGAATAATGTTTCAAGCACTAAGCAGTGAGCATTTGTGTTATCCCACTCAGGATGCGCTTTAATGGTTACCAGGTTCTGCTCGGATACGGATGTGTTAACGCTCTTTTTATAAGACATTTGCTTCAATTGCTCTCTTCTACCTTTCTCCCTTGTCAGTGAACTTTAGCGATGAAACCGGCTAAAGCCTATCCATTTATAGTTCTTCGAGGATGGTAAGCGATGTAATATTGGCTGAGCTCACCATCTTACTTTAATTATCCTTCCGAAGCTTATGAGTGGAAGAGAACTTGCTTTATCGACTGATCGGTAAGAACTTTGATAAAGTGGGCTTGAAAGTATGGCCTTAGCTTCCCTGAGCCGATGAGCGGAAATATGCTAACTTTTCCTACTTAGGATAGTTCAGCTTTGCTTTAGTAAGTTTTCTTCTAATGTTTGCTAATGTAACATGTTGGCCATGGTACTTTTCCTCGGAGAAGTGTCCTTTGTGTGAAACTCGTAACCCTTTAGTTTATTTACTGTGAAAATTGCTCACTGTTCGACCCTTCGCAATCCCTTCCTCCTACTTTTCAAGGCAGTGCTTTTCATCTCTATACTTAGGTACATTTGTCACTTGGACTGGAGTTATTAGGGGTCGTGAAGTATCATCAATTTTCAATGGAACAAGCGCTCAACACGCGTCGTTTATTGCAATCAAGCTGAGTAAACTCGGCTTTGGCGATCTTGTTAAGTACACTGCTTGACTTCCTTTTTCGATCTTCTAGATGGTGCATTACATATTCGCTTTACATGCGGAATGGTGCTCGTTGCATTTGATGCTTGGAATATCATTGTCGAGGCGTGTTATAAATATCACTCAGACTTGTTGAACCACAAGGAAGTCAACATTCCTTGAACCGCATGGTGTTTACATTGGTCAGTGACTTGAAGTTGGAGATTTGATGTTTCCAACTTCCTACTTTAAGTAGTACCTCTTTAATGCAATATGCAGCTCTATGACATTGTTCCCATTTGCTATGCTTTTCATCGTCTGACTCTGGATAAATTTTTCATTTGATTTGTAAACTGGCACTTCACATCACCGGGTTTACTCCATATGATGCTTTCGGTACCCAACACTTGGACTGTCCAAATAGGGTATGTTAGCAAGGGTCGCCAGAATTTATCAGACTGCGAGCCAGTAAGCGTCAAGCGGTCGTTATTTCGGATTCCCAGTATTGAAACTTCATCAAAGGTCGACAGTTTGTTGATGCTATTCAGATGCTCTTGACTGATAACATATGACCTTTGCCGGTTAGACTCAAATATTTCAACATCGGCTTTTACTGAGTTTTGGTATGGAAGTGTCGGGCGATCATTGGATGAACAGGAGCTTGTAATTCCATTGGGATCATTGCCTCTGTTGGGTTATACTCTTGAGAACTTGCATAGCTTTGCATCTTTCCCTAACTTTTATTGTCTGAGCGAGAACTATTCGCCGTAATATTGAACGTTGACTCTGCACGGTTACTTGTTGGAGCCTCTCCACCTGGGCTTGATCGTTTGACGGATATGCTTTGCTTTTGTGGAGTTGAAAGAGGATTTGTGGTATGCGATTTCCTGTCATATTTTTGCAGCTTGCTCTTCCTAACCAACATCTCGATTGAGCTTTTCAGATGTCTGCAATCATTAGTATCATGACCAAGTTGGTTTTGTTAATGGTAGAAACTTCCAGATGTGGCTGCTTTGTTTGAGATCTTTAATATTGGTGGTGGCTCTGGAAAGAACCCTGCGCCTTTAGTGGCAAAGAAGATGTTCTCCGAGGTATCATTTAATGGCGTTAATTCTTTAGACTTGAAAAAGTGAAATATCTTGTACGCTTTTTCCCCTTTGTCTCTATATGTTCTTTTTCGCCCTCCAACATCCTTCTTGTGGCTTACTAGATAGGTAGGGGAGGAAGGTTGCTTGGACTTGCTTTCCTTATTACCATGATGACCACAATTCTCTATAGGAAAATCTAAAACAGTAAGGTACATGCTCCTTTCCACACCAAGTTGTTCTACATGGTTTGTGAGGCTGGCTTGAGTGGTTTCGAGAGCCCTTATTTGATTCAGCAACATCTCATTTGAAGCATCTATTTTCTGGTGCAAACTGGTCATAGCGAAAACAAATTCTTTTTAATTTACATAATCCCTTGGAGTTTCATTCACGGTTAGATTGTTGGCTTGGGAATCGACGGGAGTATCCATAACAGCATTGTTAAAGGTTCCTACATGCTTAATGCTATATCTTGAGATAGGCTCCTTGTCTTTGCATTGTTCCATGGGGCAGATATTGGCCCTTTTCTTTGACATTCGTTTGGGCAGGCAATGACGGCTAACAAGATGAGGGCCTGTACTCCTGGTCTGAAGAAATGCCCCTTCATTAGGATTTGCAACCTTTTGGGAACCGTACTCGTTCTCGTGTCTTTTCTTTGACGGGACTTGTTTGAACACTTCGAGATTTATTTTGAAATCTTCAATGTTGGTTTCATTTCTAATATTCGACTGAACATCAACTTCATTTACCTCGTGATCGTGATTATGATCTAACACCAACGAGTGTTCATTTCCATTTAAGTCGGTTTCAATTTTGCGAGGTGCTTGATTGGCTCGAGCAACAAGAAGAGTTTCCATCTTATCCACCAAAGTTTCATCTTTCTTATTGGAATCGATGTCAACAGCTTTAAACTTGCTATAGGTTATTCTAGCTTCCACAGTTTCAGCGACAGTCGGGTTATTAGTTTGTGGAATGACGGAGACATTTTTTACAGCTTTACCGCATTTTTGCGAGTCAACTTTTAAAGATATGAGATTCGTTTGAGTGGCCAGAAGCACATCAAGCTTATCCATTAAGGCTTTGTGTGAAATCGCCATTTGTTGATTCAAGTCGCCCACAACCATATCCAGTTGATCTTGAGTTATGCCAACTCCACATCCCAAGGATCGATCAATATTCGGAAGATCAGCTCGTGGGGTAGTGATAGCTTCATGACTGACACTTCCCGAACATCCAGCAGTTTTATTATCGTACTTTCTCGGTAGAGGCATAACTTTGTGCAACTCTTCGGATTTTGGTAGAAGCCTTTTGAATTTTGTAAGAGAGAGTTGGTCGATTAGTCTGGATCAAGGACTTATGGAATCTACGGTTGAAGTAGGCTTAAAACTTCAATGGTAGGCTCTTAAGATTGAGAGAAGTGCGAACGCGGCCCCACGGTGGGCGTCAAATGTTTGCTCCAAATTTGTGATCAAACACCAAAGATGTAAAAGTTACACTTCACCGATTCGGTAAGAATATGGAACCGCGTAATCGCAAAATAAACGGATAAAAGCAAGTAAGAACACAAAGGAATTTTTATAGTGGTTCGTTTCTCTATGAATCTACGTCCACTTTAAATCAATTCTCATTATGATATTCAAGCTTACAACATATGAATTTTCCCTCATTACAATCATTTCTTTCTTTTACTTTCATTTCACTCTCTTTATGGTCGGATTTCACTTGATTTTGGCGAAGGAAGGGAAGAGATCTTGCTTGCTTCGTGATGAATCTCCAATCACTTACTCGCATTGATCCTTTTCCATGATCTTCATAGATTTCATATTGACTTCGCATTCAATCTAGACTTCTTAGAAGATTAGAAAAGATAAGAGATCGTTTGAATGGTGTTTGAGAGATTCATCTTGTAGTTTGAAGAAGATCCAAGGCCCTTAGATTAGATTGGAGAAAGCTTTTATGGCCATTGACATAGATTTGATCTTCATGAAGTTAGACATGAGTTGTTGAATCCATAGAAGCCATTAGAGAAGTTGCAAATGAGTTTTCAATTTGGCGGAGTCTCCCTCCTGGAATGAATTTTTCCTCGCCCCCTCAAATGAATTATGAGGGGTATTTATAGGTGATTTTAGCCCGGGTGGCAATTCTGTAATTATGCAGGAAAAACGCCATAACTCAATTTCGACATGACTCAATTTCGACATGACTCAATTTCGCCATGAATGGTCTGAACTCTATGACTCATCTCGTCATGATTCAACTCGTCATGACCCACTATGTCGGATCCGCATGCCTCACTATGTTGGATCCGACATACTTCCATGTTGCTATCACGCCATGCCACCTGCTATGTTGGATCCGACATACTTCCATGTCACTATCACGCCATGCCGCTTGCTATGTTGGATCCGACATACTTCCATGTCGCTATCATGCCATGCCGCTTGCTATGTTGGATCCGACATACTTCCATGTCGTTATCACGCCATGCCGCTTGCTATGTTGGATCCGACATGCCTTACCATGTCGGTTGCGACTTAGCTCATCATCTCGGTTGCGACATAGGCCACTACATTGGATCCGACATACTTCACTATATTGGATCCGACAACCGCATGACCGCCTTGCACTATGAGTGATCCTCGCGGTACGGATGGCTTGGTTGTAGGCGCAACATGACCAAGTTTTACGGTATACGGCAGGAACCATGTTCTTTCAACGACTTAGATTGGATGGCTCAACCTGCTCGACATTACTTCATGTCGTGTTAACGACTTAGAGTTATATCGTGGAAGCGACTTAATCCAGTTTTGACGATTTGAATGGGTATGGCACAGACCATGTCGCTTTGACGACTTACTGCTTGGGCCGTAACCAATCCAAAGCTCATTGGCACTTACTTTTTGAACTACGTTACAATAACGGTGTTAACATCTATTAATAGAAAAAGCCCTTGCACTTCACTCCGTCTTCGATTATCTTTATATAATCTGATTCGCAACGCTACGGCCAATACAGACTGGTTCTCGGATAATAATCCAACCGGTCTCTCCATATTGACAACGATATTGGCAAACACTTCGATAGTCGGTTATTTAACTATCGAAGAAAAAAACAAACATCCGTTCAAAACATCAAACAATCACTGGGCCTTTTAATTAATATTTCATTAGTTAAATCACTTCTCCACTTTCTTTATCAATATTCATTAACTAAATATTTTCAGTTATCATCTTGGCTTCTTACCCATTTGGAAAGCATTTCCATATCTCGCCTTCTTTTATTTCCTACACTTAGAAAATATTTTCTATTTATAATTGGAGAATATTCCAATTAGTTATTTCTTTCCCGACTATTCATTTATATACTTAGAAAATATTTATTGTAATATTTCCAAAATTCCACTTATTTGGGTAAAAACGAATGTGGTGTAAAACATCGTTACAACCCGAAATACTGTATTCAACTAAATCTTATTCAAATATTAATTATCGAGATTGAATCTTGCTATTTATCAGTTAGTAATGAAAATAATCGAGTTGGGGTAAAATTACCTCTCAGACCTTGACTGAAAACATCTTTAACTTCAAAATAGACAAAACCATTATTCCAGAAAAAATCAACACCATACAAACAAATTATTCATTTTTAAACGTATATATGTTTCTCTTTCTATTACCAGATTATCGATTTCATTTTTATTTACAATATTCTATTTTTAAATTCATTTACTTATCGAATTCTATATATATCGGTACATTGATTTCTGACAATCAAATTTTCTTAAAAATATTCTAACTCCTTAAATTTTCGGAAAATTTCGCCATAACCTCCTTTGTATCGGGAGCATCGGGAAAATCCCCAAACCGCCACATATGCCTCTCCAATCAAAAAGAAAAAGAAAAGGCCAAGAGGTTTGCCGATACGGCGCATAAAACCTCATATGGAATTTAAACGTGCACCTTTTTGTCGGGCATTTCAATATATCTCTTCATATACTTCATATACTTCATTCCATAACTGTCTAACACATATCTATCCATTCCTAATGTATTACAACTCAATCCAGTCATTTTAAACTCGATTCGCTAATTTATTCTTTAACTAACTCTTTTGCCTATTTCACTTCTTATTTGAACATATCACGTTCAAATATAAATTAATTTTTTTATAGAACAATCAAATGTCATTTTCAACTCAAATTCCAATATTCGATTCCAGATATGAATTTACAAATCCAGTTCACTTATTCAAAGTCCAATTTTGATTCAAAAATTTCATTAACTAATTTTTATTCAAATTAAATAATTTTATTTAATAATTAAAAATCTGATTTCTGTTTTCAAAAATCAATCCACTACTCCACTTGAGTTCAGATATATTTTACAACTCAAATCTGAAATTTTCTAAATAGAAATTCGGATTTTTCCGCTTAAAATCCTTTTATAAAATTAAATAAACCGTTATGGTTTTTAAATGGTTATAGTGCTGTTTTTCTGAAAATTTGATTTTGACATAACTCAGAATATATACGACGAATTCTAGAATTTCCTCTTTCATTAGAAAACTATTATCAAATCGGTCCTAGCGATTATTGTTTCAAAGAATTCCGACTTCAATTGAGTTCTGTATACTCAATTGAAGTTCGAAACGCCAATTTACGAACTGTCGTGCTGCGGCGAGTTCGTTTTAATTATATTTATATATATAATCATTTAAACTTCGTTTATAATAAATTCAACTCCATTCTGATATATTTTTAATATATATCAAATCAGTTTCCCAATTCAACATAATATTTTTGATTATCTATAATTGTCGATTTTTCCTAACTTGGAAATAAATATATTTGTACTTCGATCTTCTATATTAAATTCCAATTCCTTTGACAAATTATAAATCCTTTGGATTTATTTCTATTCTGTTTAAAAATCTGCATTCTGAACTATATTTCGTCATTCCCATTTCGAAATGATTTCAACTTTCTATTTTCAAATTCTATTTTCAATTCTCTTTGAAATTTCTATATTTCAAATTCTATTTGAATTCTCTATATTCAAATTCTATTTTCAATTCTATTTGTATTTTCTATTTTCAATTCTATTCAAATTCTATATATTCAAATTCTATTCAGATTCTATATTTTCAAATTCTATATATTCAAATTCTATTCAAATTCTATATATTCAATTTTGACTTCTATTTAAGTAAAATTTGAATTAATCGAATTCAAATCATAAATCCTTACGGATTTATTTTAGTCCAGTTTATATTCTGAACATCAGAATAAATTCCATCGTTTATTTTTTAGAACGATTTCCCCATTTCTATTTTAAATTCACATTTGAATTTAAATATCAAATTATCAAATGATAATTTTTCCAATTTATTTATAAACACTGTTTATAAATTCATTTCAACCCCCTGATTTTCCAATGAAAAATCATTCCATTTTATTTATAAATACCATTTATAAATTCAACACTTCAGTTTCCTGTATATTTTAATTTATAAACATCATTTATAAATTTCTGTAATTGTTTTATTTATTCGAAACAAGTCAATATTTTTAATCCATTCGAATTTCAAATTCTATTTTTAGAAAAATAGAATTTCCCGTTTTAAATCTCAAAACCTCTTTTACAATATATTTTTAAAGATTAACATCCAGGCCCCAGTGATGATTAAATAATCAAACCACCCAATTATCAATCAACATATCATATATGATAATATATGTGAAAATAAACAAACAATAATATTTTTGAGGAATCCAGTTGGATCCCTCCAACCTGTTTTCCTGCATCCACAGACGTTAGTCAACATAAATAATACCCATCCTGCATCGTGGCAGGATATCGCCAGGGTAATCATCCGCTAATGATAATGCGGGCATCCGCTAATGGTACTGTGGGAATCCAATCACCAATATATATATATATATAATAACCACAAACCAATCCTAAATAACTAATATATATTTCATAGTCACAATAAGATTTTAATGCAACCAAACAACCAACAGACAAATATTTTAACTGATAAGAATATTTCTAAATAAAATTTGAGTGAGATTTACTCACCAGGGTTTTTTATTTGCCGAATATTCCATTTAAATTCCATTGAGAAGTATTTTGACGATGCAAACCCATAGCATCTCGTTTCATCGAGATTTGTTATCGTGTAAATAAATTATACTCATGTACAAGATTCATATCAATAATAATTTATTTATTTATCATTAATCACTTTAAATTAAATAAATTATTTTTCTTCTTAAAATGGTCAAGGCAATTTTAAATTAACCAAAATTAACTTTACCTTAACAACGTGTTGTCTTAATCTCCTTATTCTCCAATTCAAATCCAATGTACTTGGTTTTATTTAAATTCTAGAAATGTATATGCAATAGATATATGCGTTACAATTTTATATTTGAAGTAAAATAATTTAAATTCCACTAGCTAATTAATCCATAAAAATTACCCTTATCTACGATCATTCGATTTTATTTATCGATTAACTATCCTCAATGCAGTTTTATCTAATAACTTAAATTCGAATTAGATTATAAAATTTTATAAACATATACTTCATTGTTATATAACAGCTAATCACCACCTAAACACAATTTATAAGTGTTCTAATAAATAAAATAAAATTAGTTAATTTAAATTAAAATTTCCTCCATTAATTACCTTAGTACTCAGTTCCAAATCCTCATCCCCCATTGTTGTACTTGCGCCTGAGTCTGCATCTCCTATCCCACCAAAATCGCTCCTTTTTATCGCCCTACACGCTGTCAAACTGCTACAGCATCATCCAATAACCTTAACTATTAACCTCTAATCGATACAGTCTCCTCCCGTCGAGCCAGTCCCTGTTACGATCCACCCCACCTCCAAGTTTCACTAACAGCACTTCGTTATTTCCACTGACATAATTCCCAATATCGAACTTTAAACGCAATGGTTTCAAATGCCCAAACCATCAAACTTCTTTTGCAACAAAGACAAACCCGTTACCTTAATTCTTGAGTGCTTCATACCATCTCGAAATCCAATGTCAGCCTCCTGAAATCGCGGTGACCAACCGCACCCTTCCTCTGCAAACTCCATTCAACGGTCACGCCTCTCCCTTATGAACACTATCACAACCTCCCTGCTGATCGAATCCCGTCTTGACTCCATCGCATACCCTGAATTCACGAGTGCTTCAGAGTGTCTCGCGCTTTAGGGTTCTTCGCAGACCGATTTTCAGATCTGATGGTGATTTGATTAAGACGCGAGTTCATTTGTTTGGATTGTTTTAAAAGTTCTTAAGATAACGAGTAGAGGGTAGGGAAAATCAATTTGAGGAGATGGAAAAAGAAGCAGCTTTTCTTCTGAGGAAAAGCAAATGGAAAGGAAAATTAGTTGCGTTAATATAAGAGAGAAAGCTTTGGTTGAAGTAGTAGGCATGTGAGGTAGGCCTGACAGAAGTACACCAAAGTAAATACGATGTGATTTTTAATTAATTTGATTTGATTTAAAGAGATTCTTATTTCTTTTTAAATAGATATCGATTTGATTAAAGAGATCTTTATACTTTTAAAACAGATTCTGATTTGATTTCAAACCTATCCACAATACAATATCTCGGGCTCCATTAATTTAAACCACGAACCGTTATTTTAACATAACCACTGTTGTTTCAATAGTGTAACACTATTCTGAATTAACTGAATATATTTTGATATTTAATTTGATCGTAAATATAAATGACCAAAATAAATTAATACAATATAATTTAAATTCAAAAACAAATAAATTCCTTAATAATAAATTATTATTATTATCGTTTATAATTAAATAAAAATCATATTAATCATTTGAATCATTTTGATTATTTTTCGTATTACAATAATTTAATATATTCAATATTAAATCGAAATTTATTTTTAAATCGATAACTAAATAAAAAATTCATTTATATTATCAAATCAATATTTAAAATAAATATTAAATATTCAAAATTAATCGATAAAAAATCCCATTCGTTACATTCTTCCCCCATTAAAAGAATTTCATCCCCGAAAATTGCTAAGGTAAGAAAAATGCTTCAAACCCATTACTTTTCAAAATTCATATTACACATCATACATGCTTACATTCATTTAACATGAATGATTTACAACCAATATATATTCACATTCAATTTATTTGCACTCAAATTTATTCAAATTGATTTTAATCAATGTATTCAATTCTATCCATTTAACTTGCTTAAGTTAAATTTTAAATTCCAAAATTCAAATTCCTGGGTTTTTATTTCAAATCCCTTTGAAATCATATACCTATATTTATAACACATCAAAAATTCAAAACATTTGAATTTTCAAACCCAACTTGTTTTCTTTCAAACAAATTTCCATTAAAAACTTTTCTAAGGCAGCAATCTATCACTTAGAAACTCGAAAATGAACACTGATGAAGCTGCAGTCATCATCAGAATTATTTTCCAGCCACTGAAGTGAGTTCAGTGCTTTATCAATTTCAAAATACATTCAAATATGATTTTTAATCAAACGGTCTTTTCAAAACAAAGCTATATTCTTTTAATATACTTAGAAAATATTTTCAAACTTTCCAGGATTTAAATTCCAATTTATGGTTTGAATCCAGTTCCAATTATCTTATTGTATGTTTCATTCATATACAAATTATATTTTTGGTTATTTATAACCATTCCAATTTTATAATCTCATCTGATTATAATAATAACAATCAACACATCCAACAATTTCAGAAAATTATTATTTCTATATCAAAATAGAATTATGGGTAAAATTATTTCGTTTGCCCACTTCAAAACAATATTGTGTCAATTTCTCTGTTCAAATGTTTAGAAATTCCTATCAACTTCGTGGCATCCCACAATTCGACTAGAATTCATAAACCACTCAACAGACTAACCAACACAATATAAAATAAATTTTATATCAATTAACAAATACGCGCTCTCATATATATACACTCAACTCATTCTAGGGTGTTGCTGACCCTATCTCTAATGAGCACATAACACCAAAGCCTAAGTATTCGCTCAACCGAAGCTCTGATACCAACTGTAACGGCCCGCAAATCCGTACTATATGAGTTGACTAATAACACCACACGTCCAACCCAAATTGCACAGAAATACGAATCATTATTAGGAAGAAGTTAGATGATGAGAAATGGAAAGAAAGAAATATTAGAATAGAAGAAAATGAAGATCACAAACTCACAACGGAACGAATAAAATATATTAAATAACATAACTTTTGAAATACAAATTAGTGACTGTATATACATACCATTATCAGAGCACAACAGTTATTCCTGGAACAGTTATAAACACCTGTTTCCAGATACAACATAGTACATAGCAGAAATATGATAGTTTATAGCAAACTGGTGAAGCCTCCTGCTTCAAACTCCTCCAAGTGAATCTGTGAAGTCCCGACTACTTGACTGCTCGTACAAATTTGGGCACCCAAGAGTTTAGGGAAAATGAAAACAAAATAAACTCTGGGTCAGTCATGGGACTGGTGTGAGTAAACTCCAACCATTTGTTTAACTTTCAAAATCCCTTCGAAAGAAATGGTGATCGTAAGACCGATCCACACATAAACACGGATGGTTTTTACCTTACGATAACCCAAAATATTTTTGATATCAAATCCAGTGATATTATAATAATGTGTACATCAAATAAATAGAATCTAGCGGAACGCTTGCATCTCACGTTCCATATATAATATAAAATCAAAAACCGCATGGCGCTTATTGGAGATTGGATTTCCAACATGACAAAGTATGGAACTACCTTCCGATTAGTGTACTCTAGAGGGGATACCCTGGGGTTCAACAAGAACGTCTTGCAACCCGGCCCACATATCACCGACCACTCATTTCACTTGAGTTTATTGAATGTATATCACCAACGGTTGGGTTCAGCAACCGTTTCCCGAATGGGACAGCATCGATAGATTAAAGAAGTAAAATAATTTCTCTAGATAGGTGATTATACACCCTAATGGGAGCGACCCACATAGCCATGCTGCCTGCCCGATTTTTTGTCATTTCCCGGTTGTTGAGGCCTGAGGCTACGATTACTTTCTATTCATTGATAGTACAATCACTTTGAATGCCACATTGCCAGATCCATTAATCACTAGTTGATTTGCACAAATATATTCTGGATATTATGCTAAGGGAATAAATCCATTTCCACCATATATATATTTATACATACCAACATATTCGATCATTGGAAATACTTTGTCAGACATTCGTCCATTTATGTTCGTTTTGGGACTAAACGAAACCGAAGGCACAATTTCTATTAATAGAAAAAGCCCTTGCACTTCACTCCGTCTTCGATTTTCTTTATATAATCTGATTCGCAATGCTACGGCCAATACAGAGTGGTTCTCGGATAATAATCCAACCTGTCTCTCCATATTGACAACGATATTGGCAAACACTTCGATAGTCGGTTATTTAACTATCGAAGAAAAAAACAAACATCCATTCAAAACATCAAACAATAACTGGGCCTTTTAATTAATATTTCATTAATTAAATCACTTCACCACTTCCTTTATCTATATTCATTAACTAAATATTTTCAGTTATCATCTTGGCTTCTTACCCATTTGGAAAACATTTCCATATCTCGCATTCTTTTATTTCCTACACTTAGAAAATATTTTCTATTTATAATTGGAGAACATTCCAATTACTTATTTCTTTCCCGACTATTCATTTATATAGTTAGGAAATATTTATTGTTATATTTCCAAAATTCCGATTATTTGGGTAAAAACGAATGTGGTGTAAAACATCGTTACAACCCGAAATACTGTATTCAACTAAATCTTATTAAAATATTAATTATCGAGATTGAATCTTGCTATTTATCGGTTAGTAATGAAAACAATCGAGTTGGGGTAAAATTACCTCTCAAACCTTGACTGAAAACATCTTTAACTTCAAAACAGAGAAAACCATTATTCCCGAAAAAATCAACACCATACAAACAAATTATTCATTTTTAAACGTATAAATGTTTCTCTTTCGATTACCAGATTATCGATTTCATTTTTGTTTATAATATTCTATTTTTAAATTCATTTACTTATCGAATTCTATATATATCGATATATTGATTTCTAACTGTCAAATTTTCTTAAAAATATTCTAACTCCTTAAATTTCCGAAAAATTTCGCCATAACCTCCTTTGTACCGGGAGCATCGGGAAAATCCTCAAACCGCCACACAGGCCTCTCCAATCAAAAAGAAAAAGAAAAAGCCAAGCGGCTTGCCGATACGGCGCATAAAACCTCATATGGAATTTAAACGTGTACCTTTTTGTCGGGTATTTCAATATATCTCTTCATATACTTTATTCCATACCTGTCTAACACATATCTATCCATTCCCAATTTATTACAACTCAATCCAGTCAGTTTAAACTCGATTCGCTAATTCATTCTTTAATTAACTCTTTTGTCTATTTCACTTCTTATTTGAACATATCACATTCAAATATAAATTAATTTGTTTATAAAACAATCAAATGTCATTTTCAACTCATATTCCAATATTCAATTCCAGATATGAATTTACAAATCCAGTTCAATTATTCAAAGTCCAATTTTGATTCAAAAATTTCTTTAACTAATTTTTATTTAAATTAGATAATTTTATTTAATAATTAAAAATCTGATTTTTGTTTTCAAAAATCAATCCACTACTCCACTTTAGTTCAGACATATTTTACAACTCAAATCTGAAATTTTCTAAATAGAAATTCGGATTTTTCTGCTTAAAATCCTTTTATAAAATTAAATAAATTATTATGGTTTTTAAATGGTTATAGCGCTGTTTTTCTGAAAATTTGATTTTGACATAACTCAGAATATATACGACAAAATTTAGAATTTCCTCTTTCATTAGAAAACAATTATCAAGCGATTCTTGTTTCAAAGAATTCCGACTTCAATTGAGTTCTGTATACTCAATTGAAGTTCGAAACTCCAATTTAGGAACTGCCGCGCTGCGGCGAGTTCGTTTTATTTATATTTATATATATAAACGTTTAAACTTCGTTTATAATAAATTCAACTCCATTCTGATATATTTTTAATATATATCAAATCAGTTTCCCAATTCAACATAATATTTTTTATTATCTATAATTGTCGATTTTTCCTAACTTGGAAATAAATTTATTTATACTTCGATCTTCTATATTAAATTCCAATTCCTTTGACAAATTATAAATCCTTTGGATTTATTTCTATTCTGTTTAAAAATCCGCATTCTGAAATATATTTCGTCGTTCCCATTTCGAAATGATTTCAACTTCCTATTTTCAAATTCTATTTTCAATTCTCTTTGAAAGTTCTATATTTCAAATTCTATTTGAATTCTCTATATTCAAATTCTATTTTCAATTCTATTTGTATTTTCAATTTTCAATTCTATTCAAATTCTATATATTCAATTTTGACTTCCATTTAAATAAAATTCGAATTAATCGAATTCAAATCATAAATCCTTATGGATTTATTTTAGTCCAATTTATATTCTGAACATCAGAATAAATTCCATCATTTATTTTTTTAAACCATTTCCCCATTTCTATTTTAAATTCACATTTGAATTTAAAAATCAAATTATCAAATGATAATTTTTCCAATTTATTTATAAACACTGTTTATAAATTCATTTCAATCCCCTGATTTTCCAATTAAAAATCATTCCATTTTATTTATAAATACCATTTATAAATTCATCACTTTAGTTTCCTGTATATTTTAATTTATAAACATCATTTATAAATTTCAGTACTTGTTTTATTTATTCGAAACAAGTCAATATTTTTAATCCATTCAAATTTCAAATTCTATTTTTAGAAAAATAGAATTTCCCGTTTAAAATCTCAAAACCTCTTTTACAATATATTTTATAGATTAACATCCAGGCCCCAGTGATGATTAAATTACCAAACCACCCAATTATCAATCAACATATCATATGTGAAAACAAACAAACAATAATATTTTTAAGGAATCCAGTTGGATCCCTCCAACCTGTTTTCCTGCATCCACAGACATTAGTCAACATAAATAATACCCATCCCGCTTCGTGGCAGGATATCGCGGTATAGAAGGTCATCCACTATCATAGCGTGGGGCGTATAGGGTAATCATCCGCTAATGATACTGCAGGCATCCGCTAATGGTACTGCGGGAATCCAATCACCAATATATATATAATAACCACAAACCAATCCTAAATAACCAATATATATTTCATAGTCACAATAAGATTTTAATGCAACCAAACAACCAACAGACAAATATTTTAACTGATAAGAATAATTCTAAATAAAATTTGAGTGAGATTTACTCACCAGGGTTTTTTATTTACCAAATATTCCATTTAAATTCCATTGAGAAGTATTTTGACGATGCAAAGCCAAAGCATCTCATTTCAGCGAGATCTGTTATCGTGTAAATAAATTATACTCATGTACAAGATTCATATCAATAATAATTTGTTTATTTATCATTAATCACTTTAAATTAAATAAACTATTTTTCTTCTTAAAATGGTCTAGGCAAGTTTAAATTAAACAAATTAACTTTACCTTAACAACGTGTTGTCTTAATCTCCTTATTCTCCAATTCAAATCCAACGTACTTGGTTTTATTTAAATTCTAGAAATGTATATGCAATAGATATATGCGTTACAATTTTATATTTGAACTAAAATAATTTAAATTCCACTAGCTAATTAATCCATAAAAATTACCCTTATCTACGATCATTCGATTTTATTCATTGATTAACTATCCTCAATGCAGTTTTATCTACTAACTTAAATTTGAATTTAGATTATAAAATTTTATAAACATATACTTCATTGTTATATAACAACTAATCACCACCTAAACACAATTTATAAGTGTTCTAATAAATAAAATAAAATTAGTTAATGTTAATTAAAATTTCCTCCATTAATTACCTTAGTACTCAGTTCCAAATAAAATAAAATTAGTTGTACTTGCGCCTGAGCCTGCATCTCCTATCCCACCAAAATCGCTCTTTTTAATCGCTCTACACACTGTCAAACTGCTACAGCATCATCCAATAACCTCAACTATTAACCTCTAATCCATACAGTCTCCTCCCATCGAGCCAGTCCCTGTCACGATCCACCCCACCTCCAAATTTCACTGACAGCACTTCGTTATTTCCACTGACATAATTCCCAATATCGAACTTTAGACGCAATGGTTTCAAATGCCCAAACCATCACACTTCTTTTGCAACAAAGACAAACCCGTTACCTGAATTCTCGAGTGCTTCATACCATCTCGAAATCCAATGTCAGCCTCCTGAAATTGCGGTGACTAACCGCACCCTTCCTCTGCAAACTCCGTTCAACGGTCACGCCTCTCCCTTATGAAAACTGTCGCAACCTCCCTATTGATCGAATCCCCTCTTGACTCCATTGCGTACCCTGAATTCATGAGTGCTTCAGAGTGTCTCGCACTTTAGGGTTCTTCGTAGATCGATTTTCAGATCCATGGTGATTTGATTAAGACGCGAGTTCATTTGTTTGGATTGTTTTAAAAATGCTTAAGATAACGAGTAGAGGGTCGGGAAAATCAATTTAAGGAGATGGAAAAAGAAGCAGCTTTTCTTCTAAGGAAAAGCAAATGGAAAGGAAAATTAGTTGCGTTAATATAGGAGAGAAAGCTTTGGGTTGAAGTAGTAAGCATGTGAGGTAGGCCTGGCAGAAGTACACCAAAGTAAATATGATGTGATTTTTAATTAATTTGATTTGATTTCAAGAGATTTTTATTTCTTTTTAAATAGATATCGATTTGATTAAAGAGATCTTTATTCATTTAAAATAGATTCTGATTTGATTTCAAACCTATCCACAATACAATATCTCGGGATCCATTAATTTAAACCACGAACCGTTATTTTATCTAACCACTGTTGTTTAAACTGTGTAACACTATTCTGAATTAACTGAATATATTTGGTATGTAATTTGAACGTAAATATAAATGACCAAAATAAATTAATACAATATAATTTAAATTCAAAAACAAATAAATTCCTTAATAATAAATTATTATTATTATCGTTTATAATTCAAATAAAAATCATATTAATCATTTAAATCATTTTGATTATTTTTTGTATTACAATAATTTAATATATTCAATATTAAATCGAAATTTATTTTTAAATCGATAATTAAATATAAAAATTCATTTATATTATCAAATCAATATTTAAAATAAATATTAAATATTCAAAATTAATCGACAAAAAATCCGGGTCGTTACAAGTTCAGTCATGTGACTGGTGTGAGAAATAAAACAGTTATTATTTTTATTTTAAAGTTAGGTAAATCCAGGGACCACGCCTTTTAGCACGGAACGGGTTTACCTACAAGAATACTAGTGCATAAAACAAACAGCGCAATGCTAAATAAAGAACAATGAAGCTATTATAAGACTTAGGTCCCATCACATAATGCAACGCAAGCCGGAGGATAGAGTTTTACCTTATAATACCAAATATGCCTGGTACGTGAAATTTCATCTTTTATTATTACTATAAGTGAAGAAATCAACTTCAAATATAAATGTATCAATCATAGATGCCATAGTACCATATCCCATTATGTCGCCATACTAGGATCTACAATCAAAACTGCAAATGTCACGTATTGGAAGTTGGATTTCCGTCTGTGAACCAAGGCAAGGGATCATCCTTACCGCTTCGAGACCCTCTAGCCCGAGCCTTAGGCAAGTACTCTGTCAAGCCTTTAGATCATCAGGGACGGTCCACACGGAGTGGATTAAAATGCCTCAACACTGCGTTTCCCCGCCCTATGGGGCGTAAATCTGGTCTGTATAAAGACCATCCATCGGCTCTGCAGAGACCGAAATAACCGAGGCACTTCGCTATCCATCATCCACATAAGTAAAACGTCGGGGCTTGCAAAATGCTGACACCGCTCCTAGCTAGAAGGAAATGCATGCCCTCCCTGATGTCCTCTCCCGTTTCTGGTTCACACCGGGGTGTGAGGCTCGCGATTTAACGCTACACAAAGCTATGCTATATTAAAGTCGTGCTTTCATCATCAACCACAAGACTCTTCTTTTCAATAGAAGCCTTGATCATTTGCATCTCAGCATGCCACACAGGCAATTCACGCTATGCAACCGATGTTTATCAATCACACAGAATGAAATCCGATGTCAGACACACATCCATTTACAAGTTCATTCTAGGTCTGAACGAAACCGGAGGCACCTTATTCCTCGTCCCGTATGTCCAGTACAGGAGAGAGGTCCTCGCATATCTTATCGATCTCCAAGTACGTCTGGACGATTACCATTTATTACCTCGTCTTGGGTGTACAGTCCAATCAAGACATCAGTAATCATCCAAACGATGTGAAGACCTCCGGTCTTCAACCACCGTCTTCATCGTCGACTCATCGCCGATTCAGTTATTCAGAATGGGATAAACCCGGTCTTTCTGAATAACTCGCGTGTATGACAAACAAGTGCTATAAAAACTCAACATACGCCTCATTCCAATTCTGAATATACTTTTATTTAAATATTCATATCTTTTGGAAAAGGTTCCTATTAATTTTATCGAAGATAATTTCTTTAAATTTTTTCTTTAATCTTCCTTCGGATATCAATTCAATCCAAATTATGGTTTGTCCAAACTAGTCGGGATTAGCGAACCTTACCGAAGTAATCATTTGTTAAATTTCCCAATCCCAACCTATTCATCCCATGAAGTAAAACTGGTAATATTTCATATCTAACACCACGGTGTTATCGGTAAAATTAATTACCGTTTCACATTCAAATCTAATTAAAGATTTAACTATCGCTTGGAGCAAAACTGGTGATACTCCATTCTCGATCATCTCTTAAATTTGGTAATTTTAGTTATCAAATTCACCTTTCAATCTATTTAAAGATTCATTAAAAATCTAATTCAATTTTAATTTCTAAAAATCATTACTTAATGATTATTCAAAGTTAAGAAATTAATCTTATCTTTAACTGGGTTAAAGAATTAATGTCATTTAAAACACAACTCACAATAAACCCAAAATCTCATTCCATTAATAATGGAATCTTCACGGAAAAGAGATCAATATATATAATCGAAAAGAACTTCCATACCCGACCGATACTATAAATGGAATAACGGCAAAGCCTCTTAAATTCCATATATAGTAATAGTCTTCCTCCACAGAAGTCCACTTCGATTATTACCAAATCGAATTCCATTCCATTCCAATTTATTTTATTAAATGGGAAAACTTCACTTTGGAAAATTTCCTTTAAATCTTAACAAAAGATTTATAAATTCCAAATCACAATTCACTGTAAATCGGGTTAAAGAACGAATGTCATTAAAAACACAGTTCACTATAAACCCAATTCATATTCCATTTTATTCCAATTATTAAATATAATTGGAAACTCTAATAATCATAATTAAAAGATTTATTCTCTTCACATGGGGTTCAATAATAGTGTTACTGAAGACAACGTTCACGACAAACCCAAAATCCCATTTGATATTAAATACAAGGCTCTGAATAGAAAATATATCGGTTTATATTCAATATCAAATACTACAACCAACAAATATCGTATTGGAAATAATGATATAAATATATCTTTCAAATTTCCATAACAATATCTGTATAATCACAATTTATTTATTTAAAAATATTATATTATAATTCTAGTTAATAACTAGTTCATTTCGATATAAATCTACTTTTATCTATTCAAATATGGAATTTTTCATCTCAATTCTTTCCAAATCATTTATTATGATTTTACACTAATAATTGATATTTTTAATAATTTTATCAAGGCATGTACAGTCGATTTCCATAAACGGCCATCGAACTGCATTTATATCGACCTTTTCAAAATTTGACTTGGACATAATTCCAAATCCAACTGTTAGATTTCAAATCTCTAATATTCGTTAGAAAGCTCTTTTCGATACGAACCCAACAGTTCTAGTGTTAGGAGAATCCGACGGTCGGATCTCCCGTAATGGCCATTCGAAGTCAATGGTCGAAATTCGCGAACTGCCGCGGCGCGGCGCGTTCTATTCAAGCCATTAAATATATATAATATAATATATATATTGTATATTTCATTGATTTCAATTCAAAACGTATTTTATAAATCGTTTTAAATTCATTTTCAAAACAATTTCAACTTCATATTCAATTTCAAATCAAAACTGAACATTCCATATCATTAATATATAAATAATAATATTTTCAAACATCAGATTTTGAAATCACTTCATTTTCAATATTCATTATAAAAATGAATAAAATCGATATAAGTATCGTTCACGTCAAAATGGCGTTAATCTAATCAACAGGGCTTTATTATTTAAATATAATCATGTCCATCCCAAATCGGACATCAAATTCAGATTTTGATCTTTTACTGAATATTATTTAAAATATTCATTATTTTAAAATAATCGTTATTTTAAAATATTCGTTCTTTCTGAGCTGGAATCAGACACAATCAATTACCATATAATGTTGATTATATGGATTTCACACAACACATGTATAGAACAACTGTGTTAAATAATCATCCATCAACCAGAGTGCGTTCAACACTATATAAGCATTGAACATAAATATTTAACGCTTACAACAGCATGTCAACCAATCGATCGACATAAAACTAAATAATTGGGATTAGTACACGTCAAATATCATCCCAACACCCGTGTGGGGTTTCAATCCACAAACACTGAATATTATTTGTGCGGTTGGGCGACGTGTAAAATTATCATCCCAATCCATATCAGTCAAATGGGCGTACAGAAACAAATCGTCTGATTTGTAAATGAATATTTATTTTTTTCATATGCACGTTAAAAATTATATTTTTAACGATAAAATATTTATTTGGTTCATTTACACAATAAAAATGATATTTTTATTGTTCTAACATATTTTAGAAAATTTCGGTGGCATAACGCACGATACCAGAACCGGGATAAGGTCTAGCCTTATCCCTCACCTAATAATGGCTCGCGCCATGTACATACCAATTCTAATCAATTCATTTCACCCAAACAACCAAATTCAACAAATAATCCAATCACCCAAACCAAACAATCAAACAAGTCGTCCATGGTTTGTGGACGACGGGGAGCAGTTCATATATGCAGTTATAATATAAATAACTGTATAGAAAAATTATAGTGAGTTCTCACCTTTGGGTTCTACTCCTCCATTCTTTCTTTCTGAACGGTTTGGATTCTGTTCGCTTCCAATCGGTTGCATCGCCCTCTGTTTCACACGATTTTTATATTAAAAATCATATTTTTAAACAACGTTATTTAGATAAAAATCACATTTTTAATTCGCTATGATATATACAAAAATCATATTTTTATATAATTAAAAATCCCTTCTTTATATTATAAACATCGCTCTTTCCTATATAAAAATTATATTCTTACATCGCTATTACATATGTAAAAATCACATTTTTACAATGCTGTATATATAATAAAAATCCTATTTTTACCGTGTTAAAAATCAAATCTTTACAGTGTTAAAAATCAAATCTTTACAGTGTTACAAATCAAATCTATATAGTGTTAAAAATCAAATCTTTACAGTGTTATAAATCAAATCTTTACAGTGTTAAAAATCAAATCTTTACAGTGTTAAAAATCAAATCTTTACAGTGTTAAAAATCAAATCTTTACATAGCATAAAAATCATATTTTTATACCTCTAACTTCATAATAAAAATCATATTTTTATTTCTAATCTCCACATATAAAACTCGCGTTTTTATATTATGAAAACCCTATCACTTACTTATTAAAAATCTAATCTTTATCTTATTAAAAATTTGATCTTTTTAAAAGCAAGAATCAAATCTTTTTTAAAGCAATAATAAAATCTTTTTATTTTTATTATATATAAAAATCAAATTTTTATCTAATCAAAAATCATATTTTTTTTATTACTTAACTAAAACCTATATTTTTCTCTAATAAAAAATCGGATTTAAAAACAATACTTTAACATGTAAAACAAAATAATAAATAAAAAGAATACTCACTGTGCTTCCAGCGAAAGGGGGGGTGTCGGAGTTGCTCGAAGGGCGGGGTGGTGCTGCGTCGGAGCTGGCGGCACTAGGGGGCCCCACGGCGGCGGCTGTCTCCAATTGAGGGTTAGGGTTCATGGTGCTCTTCAGCTTCAGGGCTTAGGGTTTCTAGGAGGAAGGAGCAGACGGGGAATGGCCGATCTGAGGCGCGGCGCGTTAAAGGGGAGGCGGAGGGCGGATCGTGGGCGGTGGCGTACGATTGGGGGAGGGGGCGCAGATCCGCAGTTTTGTTTTTTTTCATCTGAACGAGACAATGTGGGGGGGGTGGGTTAAGGAGAGAGAGGAGGGAAGTTTTATATATTTAATTATTTAATTATTTTATATTTCAAAAAGTTGACTTTTATTTTAAACTCCAAATGAGGCCCAACGACTGTCGTCCCTAGCATACTACCCCCATTCCAAACACAATGGGATATGTTTCGTAACCCAATTCGACTATTTGGATCAGTTTTGATTGAAATTAAAATATAAATCTATATATTCAATTTTAAACGTACATTTCAATTTACTGAGGCCACATACTAATTCTAAAAATTCCAAAAATTATTTCTACCTTCGTATTGATGATACGGTCCTAACAACACTAATTTCGTCAAATTTGAAGACCATTTGAAAAATGGCTATTTTCTGATCGATCCAAATTGACTAAAACTGACAAAACACGTTTAGCTTCGCCATGCTCACATACTGATTCTAAAAATTATGAATTTTGAAACCTAGCAATAATTTGACATCCCGGATCCAACAAAAGTGGTTTCGTCGAAAACGGAGTTCATTTGCAAAATGCCTATTTTTAAGGGCTATACTTGCATAGCGACTATTCTAAATTTTCTACTGGGCAGAACTTTTTATTCCCGCTATGAAATTTGGATTTTTTGGATTCGTTGGAAAGATATTTTCAAATAGATTCAAATATTTTTGGTTTCGCTAAAATCCGGTTTATTTTGAATCCTGACATTCATTTGAAATTTGAAATCGAATTTCCAAGCTACCGCCCCATTTCCAATTCCTTTTATAATTAAAATAAATTTATTCGTTTTAACTTCTCCGATAATAAATTTTTCATCGTTATTATTTAAAATAATTCATTTTAAATATTCAAAATCCATTAAAATTACCAAAATAAAAAATTTTAATTGGTTCTGATTTTCCGGGTTGTTACAAGTATCATGATAGGCATATAAAGTGGATAAGAGAGATAACATCATAAAAGGCAGGTATGACAAGGTAAACAGGATAACATGATAGAGTATACTATGCTTCTCTGTTGATTTGTCTACACCAATACTAGTATCTTATTAACAAGATGATCCCCAACAAGTATAAGATGGTAGACTTAGGTGTACTTCCAGTGAGAGTTTTTTACCCAATACAATCAACAGGCAGCCTAACATACCGGAGTTAACCCTAAGGATATTAACGGGCTCTTAAAAATACGGTAATCTAAGTGTACCCTAATTACTACCCTAATCGATCGGCTCCCTACTCCGTAGATACCCTGTCCTGGCCCCACAGTAAGGTGTATCACTCCCTAAAGTGGCAACCCTTCGTTTTCAGGATGTGCACAACCATATCTACAGGTGTCACGGCGCCTAAACCTCCTCTGTCGGATCCATGCATGCACATGACTCAATCGAAATGCATGGCTCACATCGTCCCCCACGTTTGGATCTCTTACAATCAGCCCTGTAAGTGTGCCCCATGTAACGACCCGAGGAATTTTCGATCTTTGGTAATCGACATAAACTCAATGTTTACTATTCAAGCATTGGAAATACCGGATAGTTAATAGAAAGAAGTTAGAGGGAGAAATAGATAAGATAGAAAATTAGAACCGAAGAAGGAGAGGAACAACAACATCAGAGTATCATGAATCTCACAACAGAACAAATAAAATATAGTATACAAAATAACTTTTGAAATACAAATTTGTCACTGGTATATACATACCATTTTCAGGGTACACCAGTTACACCATAGAGGAAATAAACAATAGCTATAATCCTGAATCCTCCTCCTCCAACTCTCCACGTATCTGTAAAATCCGGACTACTTGATTCCCTGTAACAACCCGGATTTTCAGAATGAATTTAAAATTTTTATTTTAGCAATTTTAATGAATTTGAATATTTAAAATAATTTATTTTAAATAATAACGACTAAAAATTTATTCAAATCGAAGTTAGAACGAAGTTTTTTAATTTATTTATAAAAGGAGTTAGAAATGGCGTGGTAGTTTGAAAATTCGATTTCAAATATCAAATGAATGTACAAGATTCAAAATAAATCGGATTTTAGTGAAACAAGAAATATTTGAATCTGTTTGAAAATATCTTTATAACAAATGTGAAAAATCGAAATTTCATAACGGAAATAAAAAGTTATGTCCAGTTTAAAATTCAGAATAGTCGCTATGGAATTTTATATAATATATAGCCATTAAAAATAGCAATTTTGCAAACGACCTCCATTTTCGACGAAACCATTTTGTTAGATCGGGAATATCAAAATATTGCTAGATTCCAATTTTCATAATTTTTGGAATCAATATGTGAGTGTGGCAAAAGAAAACGTGTTTTGTCAATTTCAGTAATTTTGGATCGACTAGAAAACAGCCTTTTTCAAACGGTCTCCAAATTCGACGAAATTAGTTTTTTTATGACCGTATCATCAAAACAAAGCTAGAAATAATTTTTTTGTAATTTTTAGAGTCAGTATGTGGCCCCAGTAAATTAAAATGTACGTTTAAATTCAATATATATTGATTTATATTTTAATTTAAATAAAAACCGATCAAAACATTAGAATTGGCTTGCGGGACATATCCCATTGTGTCCGGAATAGGGGTAATTAACTAGGAACGACGGTCATTGGGTTTGATTTCAAATTCAGAGATTAAACGAGCTATTTTCTAATTAATTAATATTAAAAATAATAATAATTATAATATATGAATACCCCCCCCCCCCAAGGAATTCGTGAAACCCTAGACCCTCATTTTAACAGCCGCCGCCTCTTTCTCTGATTATTGGCCAGAAATGCACGAAAATAAAACAATAATCATTTCTAATCGACACATTATTCTTTGATTCTTCCAAAGACAAAATGAAAGAACATTTCCTGATCTATAAAATCATACGGCTAAGATCGGTTTTGAGTTCGTAAATCATGAGATTTTAGGGCTTGAAGCCCTCATGTTCGAACTAGGTTTGGAGAAACACGGTGGCAGCGAATTGGTAGGCGCTCGGGGTGGAGGTAGGTAGCTCAAAGGGCGGTCGTGTGATGGGTCTTGATGTCGCTCCGACCAACCAGGGGGCGGTGCAATTTGGGATGGACACGGTGAGGTTTTGGGCTCTGTAAAGCTTTGTGGGTTGAAGAAGGAGATAGGGGTAAACAAGAAATTAGATGTAATTAATTTATTTAGTTATATTATTATTCTCATTTATGTAATTAAAATATAAACGCTCATAACTTTGTCATACAGGAACGAAATCGAACGATTTTTGTTGCATTGGAACCCTCTAATCGAGCACTACAACATGGAGTAGATTAGATCTGAAACAGAGACCATTTGGATAAAATTAAACACTGGTTTAATTTTATTAAAATAATCGTTGTTCATCGATTTCAAAACCGACCAATATGAGAACTTCATTCACTCTAATTTTTTTTACAGTTAAACTTGTACTTGGATGTAGATGGTACTTAGCAGCACCCGGCACAACTGATTGTACAAACCATGATTGTCTGTTTGGATTGTTATTTTTTGATATTGTTGTACATAAAATTTATTTATATAAAAAAATATAAATTATCATGAAATGAAAATAAAATGTTTAAACAATAAAAATTACATTTTTATTGTTTGAATGGATAATTAAAAAGATTCAAGTTTGAAAATAAAATGTTTAAATAATAAAAATTACATTTTTATTATACAATGTATAATTAAAAAGATTTAATTTTAAAATAAAATGTTTTGACAAAAAAAATCACATTTTTTTGTATAGACTAATAAAGGAATTACATTTTTAATGTATAGGATGAACCATTTAAAAGATTAAATGTTTATAAAAAAAATTTAACATTAGAATTACATCTTGATGTATAGGATGAATCATTTAAAAGATTAAATGTTGACAAAAATGTCCCTTTAACATATTAGTTTAGAATAAAATCATTATATTTTAATCATATGTTTTATTTGACTAAATATCATATTAGTTTAGAATAAAAGAATTATTTGTTAATCAATTGTTTTATTTGACAAAATGTCACCTTTATCATATTAGTTTAGAATAAATGAATTATTTATTAATATATGTTTTGTTGAGAAAAAATGTCATCTATATCATGACAATGTAGAATAAAAGAATTATTTATTAATATATGTTTTGTTGATAAATTTGTCATCTTTATCATGTTAGTAAAGAAATAAAATATTTGTATATAAAAGATAAGGATTTTTACAATAAAAATCACACCTTTATTGTATGTTTTAAAATCATTAAAAATGTTCGTTGTTTGAACTAAAATATGTTAACAATAAAATATACAATTTTATTGTGAATGTAGATTAGATTAAAACATTGTCATGTTAGCGATGTTAATAATAAAATGTTCATGTTTAATAAAATATATTTATACAATAAAAATCATATTTTTATTGTATATGTAAATCAATAAATATTCATTTACAAATTGGACGATTTGTTTATGTACACCCATTTATCTGTTAGGGATTGGGACGATAAATTTCACACATCGCCCAACTGCACAAATAAATAAACTATTGTTGTTTGAAAACCCCACACAGATATTAGGATGATATTTGACATACACTATTCCCAATATTTAGTTATATGTCAATCGATGGATTGACAGTCTGTGATGAACGTTATTTATTTATTTTAATGCTCAACACAGTTGTAAATTGCACTCTGAGTGTTGTATGAAATTTTGATGATTGTTTATCATTATTGTTGTATACATGTGATGTATGAAATCCATATAAATAACATTATATGGTAATTGATTGGGTCTCATTCCAATTTTGAAAATAAAGAATATTTTAAAATAATATTCAGTAAATATTGAAATGTGAAGCCGTGTTAAGTAGTTAAACGCTATTTTAAAACGAACGATATTTAAATCGATTTTATTCATTTTATAATGAATATCGAAAAGTGATTTCAAAATCTGATATTTTGATAATATTATCATTTTAATATTAGAATGATATGAAATATTCATTGTTTGAAACAAAAATATGTTAACAATAAAAACTTACATTTTTATTGTATGAAGGTTGGATTGAAATATTGTTATTAACATGTTAGCAATGTTAATATAAAAATAATAAAATGTAAAAAAAATATGATTTTGCTTACTTAAAAAAAGTAATCTTTAACATGTAAGTAAAATTAAAAAGATGCATGATTGAAGAAAATAATTAGACAATAAAAATTACATTTTTATTGCACTGTTGATTTATTAAAAAGAATCATATTTGAAGAATATATTGTCACAATAAAAATTACATTTTTATTGTACTGTTGAATCATCAAAAAGTTTCATGTTTAAAAGATAATGTTTTTACAATAAAAATCGTATTTTTATTGTATGTTTAAATCATTAAAATATTCATTGTTTGGACTAAATTATGTTAACAATAAATGTGAAGACCCAAACTTCCCAGTAAAGGAAAGCCTGGATTGCTTTGAGAACAATACACATCAGAACACAAACTGAAGAACATTTTATTGCTGATTACACCAATTACATCAGAGTACAAGAATATAACAGAGTATGAATACTTATTACACAATTGAAATACAATAATATCAGAGATTTAAATTACATTTAAATAGCAGCGGAAAAATAATACAAATATACAACTGAGAGGAATACACGGATACAGAGCTTTCTGAATATCTCTTCAGATGTAGACCAGGATCCCGTAAGTATATCTTCAAAAAGCTACTCGACTGCCCGTGTTGAAAATATGGGCACCCGAGTTTGCCATTGAAACAAACTACAGGTCAGTCATGGGACTGGTATGAGAAATCTTAACTTAACTTATCTAATAATATGGCTAATCACAGGACCAAGCCGCTAACGCGGAACGGGTTTACTCCATTGGATTGCCAGTGCATAAAATAAAGTAAATCGTTAGACAACGCAATGCTTTTTAGAAAAATGAAACTATTATAAGACCCAAGTCCCATCACACAATGCAACACAAACTGGAGGGTAAGGTTTTACCTTATAATGGTCAAAAGATGCTTGATACGATAAAACGGATTTAATATTAGTGTATATATGTTTTTTAAAAAAACAATTTCAATCATAATATATCAATCATAGACGGCATGGGTACCATATATCATGTCGCCATACTAGTTCTACAATCAAAACCGCAAGGTCGTATTGGAAATTGGATTTCCATCATGAGTCGAGGCTAGGGGCAAGCTCCTCTCCGATTCGAGACACTCTAGCAAATTCCTCAGGATCCCCCATAGTGAACCCTTGGAGCGGTAGGGCCGGTCCCCGCCTATCGGTAGTGGATTGGTTATGCCTAAACACACGCTTCCCGGTCTCTTTGGACCTCCATATGACCACTAACGGCCTATAATCCCGAGGCGCCTCAATCCATCATCCACATAAATAAATGCCAGCCAGTTTAAGCACTGACACCACTTCTAGCTAGAAAGAAACGTGTGCACTCCCTACGGTCCATATCCCTTTTTTGACTCATACCGGTGTGTGAGGCTCACGAAGTCACGCTATACACAAAGCTATGCCGTAATAGGCTATACTTTGATCATCCCATAAGGCCCTTCTTTTCAACAAAAGCCTAGATCATTTGCATCTTGGCGTGCCACATTGACAGTTCACGCCATGCGATCAATCACTATTAATATATACCAGGGTGTTAAGTAGAAAATAAATTCTCCACCACCAAACAGACATACATTAATAGAAATCGATTTAGTTCACATGGAACGAAATCCAATGTCAGACACGCATCCATTTACAAGTCCGTTCTGGGTCTGAACGAAACCGGAGACACCTGAGAGGTCCTCGCATATCCGAATCAATCAACAATAGTCCGGACGGCTACCACTGAAGCCCCTTCAAGGTAGCTACTCCCATCATGGGTCTCAGTAGCAACTCATCCATTCAATGTGAAGATCGTCGGTCTTCAACCACCGTCTTCATCTTCGACTCTTCATCGTCATAGTAATTATTCGGAATGGGTTAAACCCGGTCTTTCTGAATAACTCGCGTATTTTTATAAATAAAAATCAAGTACTATAAAAGCACATCCAATGTCTCATTCCAATTCAGAATATTCTTTTAAATAAAATATTCACATTATCTTATCAAAGATAAATTCTTTAACTTATCCTTAAATCCTTTCTTTAAAGATTTATCAAAACTCCAATTTGGGTTTAAATACCAAAAATCATTATTCAATGATTATTTAAATTTAAGAAATTAATCTTATCTTTAACTGGGTTAAAGAACTAATGTCATTTAAAACATAGTTCACGGTAAGCCCAAAATCATCTCCCATAAAATATGGAAATCCTCACAGAAATCATATCAATATATAATCGTTATAAATTTCTGTATCCGACCAATAATATAAATGGAATAACGGCAAAGCCTCTTAAATTCCATGTGTAGTATCGGTCTTCTTTTACAGAAGCTTATCTCGGTTATTATTACTTCGAATTCCATGCAACTCCCATTTAATATATTAAATTGGGAAACTTGGCTTTTGGAAAAATTCCCCTTTAAATCTTAATAAAAGACTTATGAATTCCAAATCATATTTTTACTGTCAGTTGAGTTAAAGAACACATGTCCCTAAAAAAAACACAGCCAACAATAAACCCAACTAACATTTCTTTTTATTCCAATTTCTAAATACAACTGAAAACCTTATTAATCTAAGTAAAAGATTTTCATACGGGGTTTTAAGAATAGTGTTATTTAAGACACTATTCACAACAAACCCAAAATCTAATTTATTTAATTTAATTTCAATTAAATATTCACTAATTGGAAAACTACATTAAATCTAAATTTAATGATTTATTCTAGTTGATAACTAGTTCATTTCAATAAAAATATTTTTTTTTCTAAAATATATTCTTTTTCTAAGATATTTTCTAAAATATTCTTTCCTAGAATATTCTTTATTGGAACGTGACTCAATCAACAACCATATATTGCATGTAATCAATAATCATGACAAACAATTATCAAGCATCCAAATGACGACCAAAGTGGAATTTATAACTGTGTGAGCATTAAAGTAAATAACTAACGCTCGTCACAGACTGTCAATCCATCGATTGACGTATAACTAAATACTGAATTAGTGTGTGTACAGTATCATCCCAATACCCGTGTGGGGTTTCATCCATCAAACAAATAATAAATTATTTGTGCACTTGGGCGATGTGTGAAAATAATCGTCCCAATCACATAAACAAGTCGGGTAACTTGTAAATGGGAGTGTAATATTTAGACTTGAATATACTAAACATTAAATTTAACACATCACATATTTCAACATTTAGACCTATCCTCCTATTCTTTTTATTGTGAACAAATGGCAATAAAAATAGTCTTTTAATTCAATTCATTTTATTGTCAACAATGTTACAATATAATCCTTTAATTCTACTCCTTCTTATGAAAACAACATTACATAAAAATGTAATCCTTTCATTCTTTTATATGACATTTAATAATGAACATAAATGACGTCTTATACTTAACTTATGTCATCGTTGTTTTGCATGTAAATTCTAACGTATGCATTTACATTAGAATGATATATGTTCATTTTGAATATAATACTAATGTATATATTTACGCTAAAATGACATTCTTGTTTAATCCTTTTAAATAAACAAAAAGGTATATATTTTTAACTAATCCTTTTAAGTATACAAAAATGTATATTTATAACTAATCCTTTAAAATGACCAAAAGCAAATATTTTGGTGTAATCCTTTTCAATGGCCAAAAATGATTATTTTTGGTTAAACTCTTTTTAATAACCAAAAGTGATTATTTCTATTTCTCTAACAGGTTTTAACACAAAATGTAGTTTTTCATCACTAACAGGTTTTAACACAAAAATGTATATTCTTATTACATCCCTTTTAATATGAATAAAATGTACTTTTTTGTTTTATTCTTTTTTTTGACCAAAAATGTTTATTTTTGGTTTAATCATTTCTATTGACCAAAAATGTATATTTTGGTCTTATTCATTTTTAAATAACCAAAATGAATATCTTTATCTTATTCCTTTTTAAACGACAAGATGACTACATTTTGATCTCATTCATTTTAAATGATAAAATGAATGTTTCGATTCTCATTTTATTACCTTCGACAAAAATGAATGTTTTTATTTCATTCTTTTACATCTGACAAAAATGAATATTTTTATTTATTCTTTTTATTTGCAAAAATGAGTGTTCCACATTCATTCTTTGTAGATTTGCCAAAACTGGTAAATTTGTCTAATTCCTTTAATGTAGACAAAAATGATTATCTTGTCTAATTCTCTTAATGTAAACAAAAATGACTTATTTTTGTTTAGCTCTTTTTAATGCACAAAAATGTCTATTCTTGTTTAACTCTTTTTTAAAAAAAAATGCACAAAAATGTTTATTTTTCTGTAACTCTTTTTAATGTAAACAAAACTATATATTTTGATCTACTTCTTTTTAATGTACAAATGTTCATTTTTGTTTAATCCTTTTTTTTTAAGTGACAAAACTGATAATTTTGTCTAATTCTTTTTATGTAAACAAAATATGGTAATTTTGTCTAGACCTCTTGTTGTAAAAAAAAAACAAATTTGTCTAATTCTTTTTTTTTATGTATATAAAAAAAATACATTTCTAATTCATTCCCTTTTTAATGTATAAAAATATACATTTCATATTTATTGCTTTTTAATGTATAAAAATATACATTTCATATTCATTACTTTTTAATGTATAAAAATATACATTTCATATTCATTGCTTTTTATGTATAAAAATATACATTTCATATTCATTGCTTTTTTATGTGACCAAAACTGAAATTTCGTTATAATCCTTTTTAATGTAAACAAAATGTAAACTTTGTTTAATCCTTTTAATGAGTAAAAAGGTTCATTTTCTATTTCACTAACATGTTCTAATTACCAAAAATGTTAATTTTGCTTAACCAGTCTAATAAAAAAAATGTTAATCTTGTTTAACATATCCTTATTAACAAACATTAATTTTGTTTATCATATCTAATTAACAAGAAATGTTAATTTTGTCTAACATATTCTTATTAACAAAAACAAATGTGAATAATAATTTAACAAAAAGTGACAATTTTGTATGTCAATTCTAATTTTAGCAAAAGTGACAAATTTATACTAATGCAACATTTTAACTAAAATGTTCTTTTATTCAAAGGCGACATTAATAACAAAAATGGTGTTTTATTTCTAATGCAACAATACTATTTCTAACTTCACCTTTCATACCAAAATGATGTTTTTATGCTGAAGTCACATTTCATACCAAGGTGATGTTTTTATGCTAAAAATATTATTTTTGTTTACACAAAAATATTCTAGATTGACGCTTCTAACAAAGATGACCTTTTTATTTTAATATCACAATTCTAGCACATCAAAAATGATATTTTATTTTGATCTAACATGATCAACAAAGTGACATTTCTATGTTAATGTAATTCAGCAAATCACACAACCATACGATTCAACAAATCATCACAAACACAATCGGTATATAAATAAATATACGTATATTTTAAATTTCAAATCGAGAAATCTCACTGTGTGTTTTGATTCTAATAATTCAGATCTGAAATTCCTCTGAATTTTGATTTGCTCCTTTTCAGATCTCGTCAGTGTCATGTTGTAGATCTCGTCAATTCGGTTCTAACGAACCTGAAATCATCGAATTCCGATTTGATTTGAATGAGATATGATTGTTTTTATTTTAACACAATTTAATTAGGATTAAATTAAATTAATTACACTTAACAAAGCGTTGTTGCCCATCCTCCTTTCTTTCTTCATCGTGACCTTCAGGAGTAAAACCAGACCCAACCTCGCTTTTAAACTTCACCGATTCTCCTCCCTTCCTCGCACCGGAGTACGATTGGAGCACCCCCCACCAACCGCCTCTGCGTCAGCACCTGGCGCTCCCCTACATCGATCAGCTTGGTGGCCTTAGGTGGCTCGAAGTCGGCCAGGAACTCGACGTGTTTGAGCGCCGAAATCCACCCATCCGCATCTGTAAACTCCATTATCACCGTACAGGATCAGAGAGCAAAGAAATCTCTTCGATTTGAGTATTGATTTCTTGATTAATTCGAAAAGATGAGAGAGAGATTAAGGATCAAAATCTGGAGTTTTCATCCATTGAAATCATGAAGTGGCGACTGACAAATGGGTTAGGGTTGGACCGTATTCCAACCGTATATATACCGTATTATTTATTTTAATTAATTATTTAATTAAGAAAATAGCCTGTTAATCTATTCCAGCTCCAATTCCAACCCAACGAGTGTCGCCGCTAGCTAATAACCCTTGTTCCGGACATGATGGAATATGTTTCGTAACCCAGTTCGGCTGTTACGATGTGTTTTTCTTTAAATTAAGTTATAAATCATTTAATTATTAAATTCAAACTTACATTTAAATTACCGAGGCCACATACTGACTCTAAAAATTACAGAAAAATTATTTCTAGCTTTGTTTTGACGATACGGTTCTAACAAGACTAATTTCGTCGAATTCTGAGACCGTTTGAAAAATGGCCATTTTCAAGCCGATCCGATTTGACTGAAACTGACGAAACACATTTTCCTTTGCCACTCTCACATATTAATTCGAAAAATTCTGGAAAATTAAACTTAACAATAATTTGACATTCCGGTTCCAACAAAAGTGGTTTCGTCGAAAACAGAGGTCGTTTGTAAAATGACTATTTTCAAGGGCTATATTTTATATTAAAATATAATTAAATTCTACAGCGACTTTTCTAAATTTTAAACTGGACATATCTTTCTATTTTCAAAGTGAAATTTCAGTTTCTTATATTCGTTAGAAAGGTACGATCAAACAGATTTAAATATTTCTGGTTTCGCTCAATTCTGACTTAAAATGAATCCTGTACAGTCAGTTAAAGTTCAAATTTCAAACTACAGCGCTGTTTTGAACTCCTTTTAGAATTAAATTAAATTTATTCATTTTAACTTCAATAAAAATAAATTTTTAGTCATTATTATTTAAAATAAATATATTTAAATATTTAAAATCCATTAAAATTTCTAAAATAAAAATTTTAAATTGCCCCCAAAATTCCGGGTTGTTACAATAAAAGTATACATTCTTACTGCGTATGTAGGAATCATTTAAAATATTCATTGTTTGAAATAAAATATGTTAACAATAAAAATATACATTTTTATTGTGTACGTAGAAATGATTCAAAATATTCAATGTTTGAATTAAATGTTTTAAATAGTGAAAATTACATTTTTATTGTATTATAAAATCATTAAAAAGAATCATGATTAAATAAAAAGATTAGACAATAAAAATTATATTTTTATTGTATGTTTGATTCATTAAAGAGAATTTGCTAAATTAAAATGTAAATCATTTAAAATATAGCAAAGTAGAAAATGATCATTTATTAATGCATGTTTTGTTTATTAAAATGTAAATCATTTACATGATAGCAAAGTAGAAACTGATCATTTGGTAATGCATGTTTTGTTTATTAAAATGTAAATCATTTATATGATAGCAAAGTAGAAAATATTATCATTTTAATATGATAAAGATATAAAGTATTCAATTTTGATATAAAATTGAAAATGAAGTTGAAATCGTTTTAAACCGAATAAATAAATAAATATTTTATAAAATACGATTTAAATGGAAATTGGCGAAATATATATAATTTACATATTGTATATACTTAATGGCCCGAATAGAACGCACCGCACAGCGACCGTTCACGAATTTCGACCACTAACTTCAAATTGATGTAACGGAAGATCTGACCGTCGGATTCTCCTAAAACCAGAACCGCTGGGTTCATATCAAAAAAAGCTTTCCAATGAATATAAGAAATTTGAAATCTAATGGTTAGATTTGGAGATATGTTCAAATAAATTTCAGAAAAGGTCGCAATGGATGAAGTTCGGTGGCCATTATTGGAAACTGATTGTACGGGCGATAATAAAATTATTAAAAATATGTAAAAATTATGCAAAATCATAATAAATGGTTTGGAATGATTTTTGATGAAAAATTCCAATTTTATAAAGAGAAAAATATATTTTAATCAAAATGAACTAGTTATTAACTAGTATAATAATTTAATTATTTTTTTAGAAATAAATAAATTGGATTTCATTAAAATAACCAAAATATTCCAATATATATTTATATGTATTGGAATGGATTTGAATGGAAATTATATTCTAAATATTTCGATATTGGATTCCATTATTATACGAATATTATGAGGAATTTGGAAGATATATATATCCTTATTCCCAATACAATATTTGTTGGTTTCAAAATTTGATATCGAATATAAGACGATATTAATTCTATTCAGAACCTTATATTTAATTTCAAATTGGATTTTTGGGTTTATCGTGAACAATGTTTTAAATAACATTTGTTCTTTAACCCAACTAACAGTGAAGAAATAATTTGGAATTTATAATCTTTTAATTAAGATTTCTGGGAATTACCAAAAGTAAAGTTTTCCAATTTAATATATTAAATTGGAATTGAATGGAATTCGATTCGGTAATAATCGAGATGAGCTTCTGTGAGTGAAGACCGCTACTATATATAGAATTTAAAAGGCTTTGTCTTTATTCCATTTATATTATTAGTCTGCTACGGGAATTTATATCAATTATACACTGTTATGACTTCCGTGTAGATTCCATTTTGATGGAAGATGATTTTGGGTTTATCGTGAACAATGTTTTTAAAAGACATTAGTTCTTTAACCCAGTTAAAGATAAGATTTATTTCTTAAATTCGAATAATTATAAAGTAATGATTTTTGAGATTAAAAAGAATAAATTTAAAAGGATCTTGTAACGTCGCGTATTTTTACTGTATAATAATTAATTTATTAAATTATTTAAATAGTGATTTTGAGAAATAAATAGTCGTTTAATTAAATAATATTGAATATTTAATTAATATAGATAATAGAATAATATATTTAATTTCCGAAATAGTCGAAAATAGTGGAATTCACAATATTGTGTGAATTTGATCATTTATAATATATAATTCAGTTTAGAGTTGAATTATATTAACGAATATATTCTATAAACGATAGTTGAACGTATAGTTTATATTATAATTATAATCGAGCGCGAAATGGCGCGGAAGTTCGCCCATTGGCGATTCGAACATTAATTGAATATACATAACCCGTTTTAAATCGGATTTCTGTAAAACAAGAAACATTCGGAGCTAATGAAGTATATTTTTTTAAATGGAAGAGAAAATTCGAGATTTCGTCGTGTAGATTGTGAGTTGTGTCCAAATCAAGTTCTCGAAAAGTCGTTATGGAATTCCTTTATAATTTATAATGATTTATTTAAATTATAAATGGATTTTCAATATAAATTGAATATAGATTTAACCCGGATTTGAAATATTGAGTTGTAAACCCAGATAGATATATTGTGGAGCTGGATAACATTCTATGTTAATATATATATACGAAAATATTAATTTATAAATAGTTAATTTAATTATTTTTAAATATATTTATATTTAAATAGTTTTATTTAGAGCTTTAAAAATAGACATTTTTTCAAACGGCCTCCGCGTACAACGAAACTAATTTTGTTGGATCTGGTATATCAAATTATTGTTAGATTTCAATTTTCATGATTTTTAGAGTCAGTATGTGGCCGTACGGGGTTTTAATGTGAAAAACAGTCGATAATCTGACTTTAAAAATACGTTGTGTGAGAAAACGGAGTCGGAATTCGACGAAACAAGTTTCGTTGAGTCCGTAATGTCAAACTCTAGTTGTATGTTCATTTTCATGATTTTTGAATATCGTGTGTGACCATAGTAATTTTTAAACGATAAATAAAAATATCGGATGATTTAGAAATAAATATTTAATCAAATATTAAAATATTATAACTTTCTATAAATACCCTACACACTAATTCGAAGACCTAAACGTTTCCTCCAAGGGTCAAATGTTCCAGCCACCACAAAATTCTTTCTCAAACCCAAAACGTAAAGATTTGATCTTTGGAAATTCATGTCAAATCCAAATAAAATCGAGAAATCTCAGAAGACATATGTATGTGATCCTAAAGAGCAGTTCTTCAATCTAGTAGCGGTTTTATGGCATATAGTGGACATTTTCTTCGCTCAAAAATTGTCAGTGTGTGCGTTTAGAGCTTAGCGTTCGATCTTTGGTGAAATTAAAGAAGTTTTGGATCATTTCGAGTTCGTATTTGGAATCAGAAGATCGAGTGGCTTCGACTAGGTTTTTTTCTGGATTTTAACATAATGAAAACTGTCGATGTCTTCAATGGATCCCACGACGTCGAGCTGAGACGCAACCAGGAAGGATGACTTCGAGTTCAACGAGAATGACATGAGGTATGAGAGGAGTTGAAGCTAAGAATTTTGGTGATTTTTGGAGATTTAATCGTGAAGGGGAGAGTAAGCACTGGCGAATGGAAGACTGGAAATGGCCATCGGAAGTTTACTGGAGTCGTGATTTTTCATTTGGGGAAGAAGGATTTGCGGGTGGGCCAACGGTTGGTGATGGGCTGAACACAAAATGGGTAAGGCCCGACTAAGAAAAGAAATAAGTTTAATATAAATTTAATAGTGTATAACTTGTAACCATTGTAACTTTATCATACATTATCGGAATTCTACAAAACAGGATCCGTTGGATCATATGGACGGCGGCTACACAATGGAACTGACTGGGAGTGAATTGGAGCTCGTTACAATTTATAGCAAAATAAATAGTTCATCTGAATCAAGCGACAATTATCGTTATTTAACGATGATCGTCCAATGTGAGTAAATATCACTAACTCTACCCAGTTTATATTTTCATAACGCATTTTTAGAACTGATAAATATTGGTTGATAGTTGTGCGTTAAATGGTTGGTTGAACTACTAATTGGTTTGTTAAAAATATCGATATAGTTATATATATCATTAATTAAATATTGATTCTGTTGATCAGAATATTTCATGTTGAAATGAAATTGATGTTATTTATGTTGTTTAACATCTGTGGATGCAGTGAAACAGGTTAGAGGGATCCAACTGGACTCCTCAACATTTTTTATATTGTTTTTCATATATTGTGATATATGTTGTGGTATATAATCTGTTATTAATTTTGTGTTTCGATGATGATTGATCCTTTTGATTTGGTATTTTAATACCATAAGTGATACTGGAATGTAAAAACGGAATTTTCAAAGTGTATATTGAAAATAAAATATTTATAAAATCAAAGAATTTTATAAAAGGACATATTTATAAAAATCAAAAGGGATATTTATTCGGAAAACTAATAGAATTGAAAAGGGAATATTTGGAAAATAAATAGAATTGAAAAGGGAATATTTATAAAACAAATAGAATTGGAATTGAAATATTTGTAAAACAAATAGAATTGTAAAAGGAATTATTTGGGAAATAATTAGGGTATTATAAAAGGAAGTATTTTATAAAAAAAATAGAATTTTATAAAAAGGAAATAAGTGGAAAATAAATATTAAGTGGAAATCTGTTTTAACAGATGAATGGAAAAGATTAATTTAAAGTAGAATTAAATAGAAATCTGTTTTGACAGATAAAATGGGAGAGATTGATTTTTAAATAATGTTTTATAAATTAAGTAAATTATTTATCATTGGATAAATTGAATATATAAGTATTAATTTATATATAGAAGTAAAAATCGGTTTTAACACCGATATTTGAGATTGAAATTGAATGTAGCAATTATAAAAGGATTTATGAATGAGATTTAAGTGTTACAAATAAAAAGGAGATTTCATACGAAAAATTATTTAAATAGAAGTATAAAAAGAATTTGGAAATGGGATGTTATTTTTGAATGCAAAATCAAACTGATTGATTATATAAAAGAAACACTTTTTTCACATTCGATGTGAAAAATGGATTAGTATATATTTTATAAATTAAACATTTATAAGGAAAACTGGTTTTGGAATAGGAATATAAATTAGAGTTAATGGAATATTAGTTATTCGAATTAGGGTTAATCGATTAGAGTCAATCGATTAGAGTCAATAGATTAGAGTTAATCGATTAGAGTTAATCGAATTAGAGTTAATCAATTAGAGTTAACCAAATATTAGAGCTAATAAAATTAGAGTTAATCAATTAGAGTTAACCGAATATTAGTTATTCGAATTAGAGTTAAACAAATTAGAGTTAATCGATTAGAGTTAACCGAATTAGAATTTATCGAATTAGTTATCGAATATTAGTTATTCAAAGAGAGATTATCGAATATTAGTTATTCGAAGAGAGATTACCGAATATTAGTTATTCGAAGAGAGATTTTCGAATATTAGTTATTCAAAGAGATATTATTGAATATTAGTTATTCGAAGAGAGATTATTGAATATAGTTATTCGAAAAAAAGTGATAATTGAATATAGTTATTCGAAAGAGAAATAATCGAATATAGTTTATTCGAAAAAGAGTTATCGAATAGAGATTATTCGAGAGAGAATTATACACCTAAATTCGACTATATCGAATGTAGGAAAGTACAATTTACTTTCCATTTTTAAATCAAGATTTATTTATTCACTAATAAATTAGTTGTTTGTTTATTTATTCCAATTAATAAATAAAAGTTATATTTAAGTTATTATATTTCGGAAGCATGGGATTATAACACTATTGTTATAATCAAATAATTTCTGTAAAAGAAGTGGATCCGTAAATAGAATCCGAGAGTTACGTAAGGAAGTTTGTTGAAGATTTAAAATGGGAACTTTGTCTATTTTGAGGTTAGAAATGTTGTTCAATTAAGGTCTGAGAGGTAGTTATATCACAACTTGATTGACTTTATTTTTAACTAAGGAATGGATAAGGTTTGATAGGAAAGGTTAGTTAATTGGATTTAGTTAACAAGTGCTAATGGTTCGAGTTGGCATAGCAATGTTTGTTTAAACATCTGTTTAAACCCAATGAAGGAGTTTTGGAAATGTTATCCAAATAAGAATCAGAAATGTTTCCTAATATAGAAAATAAGAAATGAGAGTAAATATGGAAAAGTTTTCCAATGGTAAATAACGTATATTTTCTAAATTTAGAAAATAAGAATTTATAAATATATAGAAATGGAAATAAGGAAATGAATAATTGAATGACAAATTAAATTAAAGGGGTTCAGTGTTGATTGATGATTTGCTCGGTAAGGTTTCCATTTGTAAATACAACCGTTGTTTGTACACATGTTTTCCTTTGATAGTTAAATCACCGACTATCAAAGTTTTGACCATTTCCCGTTGTCAATAAGGAGAGATCGGGATCAGGCTTATTATTTGAAAACCACTCTGTATGGGCATTAGCGTTGCAAATCAAATATGAGGAAGATAATTGAAGACGGAGTTATGCAAGGGCTGTCCTGTTTATGGAATAGTGCCTTCGGATTGTCCAGACCTAGGAGAACGTGTATGGATGAATGTCTGACAGAGTATATCTAATGGATCATGTAAGCTGATCGCTTCAAACGTATCCACGTTCGGTGGTGGAGGAATTTGTTTCTCTTAGCTTTATACCGGTGATATTTTTGGGGAAATAAATTTGTGATTTGGCGGGTATGACGATGTGGCATTCAAAGTAAATTGGAGGTGTAATGTGTCAAAAGATACGTATGACCTCAAGCGTCATCAACCGGGAAATGACAAAAATCGGGCAGGCAGTATGGCTAAGTGGGTCGCCCCCATTAGGGTGTATTGTCACCATCTAGATGATATTCATATTTGTTACTTCTTTTCTGTTCTGTATCTCCTAGGAACGGGTATGTTGCTAGCAACCGTAGGTGGCAATATATTCGATACACTCAAGGGAAATGAGTGGCCGGTCATGTGTGGGCCGGGTTGCAAGACATTCTTGTTGAACTCAGTGTATTCCTCTCTAGAGATACTCTATCGGCATGTGGTTCCATACCTTGTCATAGTCGGAATCCAATCTCCAATAAGCGCCAGCGGTTTTGATTGTACACTATATATATGGAGCGTGAGATGCAATCGTTCTACTAGATTGTTAATTATTTGTGATTAGACATTATTATAATATCAGAAAAGTATTGATTTTGAAAATGATTTGGGTTATCGTAAGGTAAAAACCATACGTGTTTATGTGTGGATCGGTCTTACGATTATCATTTCTTTTTAAAAAGATTTTTAAAAGTTAAATCAAGTGGTTGGAGTTTACTCACACCAGTTCCAGGACTAACCCAGCGTTTATTTTGTTTTTGTTTTCCCTAAACTCTTGGGTGCCCAAATTTGTACGGGCAGTCAAGTAGTTCAGGTATTTCAAGATATTCTTGGAGGAGCTGGAGCAGGAGGCTTCTGGATTTTATAACTTTCGTTTATTTCCGCTGTGATGTAAGTGTTGTACTCTAATATACAAATACATATTTGTGTTTTCAATGTTATTTTGTATACTATATTTTATTCGCTCTGCTATGATATTCATGTTGCTCTGATGTGTTGTATGTTCTTCTTCTTCTTCTATTCTAATTTTCTATCTTATCTATTCTCACCCTCTCTTTTCTTTCCTTAACTATCCGGTATTTCCGATGCTTGGTTAGTCGATATGGTGTTTTATTTCGATTTTCAAGGTCGAAAATCCCCGAGTCATTATAGTGGTATCAGAGCTGAAGGTTTAGTGATTACCTTGGCTCTGTGGCGTGACTCAGTAGAGATGGGGTAAGTAAAGCCCTAAATTGAGTTTGAGTGTATATATACGAGTGGACATATTTGTAAATTTTATAAAAAATGTTTTATATTGTGGAGATTTATTGGTTGGGTTGTTTGTGAATTCTGGTCGATCAGTTTGATCCACTGTATCGATAGGGGTTACTAAATAGATGAATGCGATAAACCGACACGGTATGTTTTGAAAAGTGGGTAAGCGAAATAATTTTACCCAAATTATATTTTTGATATAAAAGAATAATTTATATTGGAATGATTATAATATATTGGATATATTGGTTGTTATTACAATCGAATAAGATTATAATCGAAAATGGTTATATAAATAACCAATCAGAATTCATATACGTGTTATATATATGAAATCAAATGAAATAAATCTGATTTTAAATCAGAATTGAAATTGGAACTCTAGAAACTTAAATAAGTGTTGATAAATGGATTTGGATTAAGTATATGAGAATTTTAAAAATCTTGGGAAAATTTAAATTGTTTTACAAACATTGTGAAGGATATTTTGAAATGTATTTCAAATGAAAGTGTTTAAATATGGTTTTGGAAAGTGATATAGTATTGAACTCACTTTGATAGCAGGGAAATAATTTTGATGATGATGGCCACATCATTAGCGTTCATTTTCGAGTTCTAAGTAACGGATTACTACCAAAGAGAATTTTTTTGAATTGTTTTGTGAAAAACAAGATTGTTTGAAATCCAAAAAGGGATATTTGTTTTTAGAAAAGCAAAGCTATTTAAAATTCCCAAGAATAGACTGTTTGAATTAAAAACAAAATGAATTGAAATTTGTAAAAACAAATTGAAATTGGGTTAAAGCCAGTTAAGTGGAAGCTGTATTGAAATGGAGTAATATCAAGTCGAATTGGAATTTGGTATATAATTGGACTCGGTTGAGTAAATGGTTTGATTTTTGAAATAAAAATTAGAAGTGTGACTATGGGTTGAAGATAACTGATTAGACGAATGAATTAGTAAATGGAATATATGGATAGAACTTAACGAAGTTAAGTATAGTGGATTGATGAGTTAGGAGTTTGGAATCAAGAATCGAACTTTGGTTTGAAATGGAATTTGGCCTGGATACATGAATGATTTGTTTTTGAGGATTAAATTGGAAATTGATTGGAATGATATTGGTATATGCAGAATTGGTGACAGATGGAAACGATATAATGATATGCCTGACAAAAAGGTACATGTTTACTTTTATATGAGTTTGGTGATTTATGAGCCTGTTTGGCAAGCCGCTTGGCTATTTGATTTTCTTTTGGGTTGGAGAAGGCCTAGAGAGGCAAGTTGTAGTTGTACCGATTGAGCCGTACAACGAAGGTGCTGGCGAAATTTTTCAGAAATTTCGTGTGTTAGAAAATTTTCAGGATGTTTGAAAATATTCGTTAATAGAAATGAATTAATATTTTAATTGAAATAAATTAATTCAGTTGAAACTGAAATTAATGAAGTAAAGGGTAATTTTAAACCAGTTAATATGGTTGTTTTCTACCTTAGCAATTTCGAGGACAAAATTATTGTAAGTGGGAAAGAATGTAACGTCCAGTATTTTTACTATATAATAATTAATTAATTTAATTATTTAAATTGTGATTTAGAGAATTAAATAGTCGTTTAATTAAATAATATTGAATATTTAATTAATATAAATAATAGAATAATATATTTAATTTCTGAAATATTCGGAAATAGTGGAATTCACAATATTGTGTGAATTTGATCATTTACGATATATAATTCAGTTTAGAGTTGAATTATATTAACGAATATATTCTATAAACGACAGCTGAACGTATAGTTTATATTATAATTATAATCGAGCCCGAAATGGCGCGGCAGTTCGTCAATTGTTGATTCAAACTTTAATTGAATATACATAACCCGTTTTAAATCGGATTTCTTTAAAATAAGAAACGTTCGGAGCTGGTGAAGTATATTTTTCTAATGGACGAGAAAAATTGTGATTTCATCGTGTAGATTGTGAGTTGTGTCCAAATCAAGTTCTCGAAAAGTCATTATGGAATTCCTTTATAATTTATAATGATTTATTTAAATTATAAATGGATTTTCAATATAAATTGAATATAGATTTAACCCGGATTTGAAATATTGAGTTGTAAACCCAGATAGGTATATTGCGGAGCCGGACATTCTATGTTAATATATATATACGATAATATTAATTTATAAATATTTAATTTAATTATTTTTAAATATATTTATATATAAATGGGTTTATTTAGAGCTTTAAAAATAGCCATTTTTGCAAACGGCCTCCGTTTACAACGAAACTAATTTTGTTGGATCCGGAATATTAAATTATTGCTAGATTTCAATTTTCGTGATTTTTAGAGTCAGTATGTGGTCGTACGGGATTTTCATGTGAAAAACAGTCGATAATCCGACTTTAAAAATACGCTGTGTGAGCAAACGGAGTCGGAATTCAACGAAACAAGTTTCGTTGAGTCCGTAATGTAAAACTCTAGTTGTATGTCCATTTTCATGATTTTTGAATATCGTGTGTGACCATAGTAATTTTTAAACGATAAATACAAATATTGGATGATTTAGAAATAAATAATTAATTGGATATTAAAATATTATAACTTTCTATAAATACATTACACACTATTTCTAAGACCTAAACTTTTGCTCCAAGGGTCAAATGTTCCAGCCGCCACAGAATTCTTTCTCAAACCCAAAACATAAAGATTTGATCTTTGGAAATTCATATCAAATCCAAATAAATCGAGAAATCTCAGAAGACATATGTATGTGATCCTAAAGAGCTATTCTTCAATCTAGTAGAGGTTTTATGGCATTCAGTGGACATTTTCTTCGCTTAAAAATTGTCAACGTGTGCGTTTAGAGCTTAGGGTTCGATCTTTGGTGAAATTAAAGAAGTTTTGGATCATTTCGAGTTCGTATTTGGAATCATAAGATCGAGTGGATTCGATTAGGTTTTTCTGGATTTTAACATAATGAAAATTGTTGATGTCTTCACTGGATCCCACGATGTCGAGCTAAGACGCAACCGGGAAGGATGACTTCGAGTTCAACGAGAATGACATGAGGTAGGAGAGGAGTTGAAGCTAAGAATTTTAGTGATTTTTGGAGATTTAATAGTGAGGGGGAAAGTAAGCACTATCGAATGGAAGACTGGAAATGGCCATCAGAAGTTTACTGGAGTCGTGATTTTTCATTTAGGGAAGAAGGATTTGCGGGTGGGCCAATGGTTGGTGATGGGCTGAACACAAAATGGGTAAGGCCCAACTAAGAAAGGAAACAAGTTTAATATAAATTTAGTAGTGTATAACTTGTAACCAATGTAACTTTATCATGCATTATCGGAATTCAACAAAACAGGATCCGTTGGGATCGTATGGACGGCGGCTACACAATGGAACTGACTTGGAGTGAATTGGAGCTCGTTACAAGTTAGAGCAAAATAAATTGTCCATTTGAATCAAGCGATAATTATTGTTATTTAACGATGATCGTCCAATGTGAGTAAATCTCACTAACTCTACTCTTTTTATATTTTCACAATGCATTTTTAGAGCTGATAAATATTGGTTGATTGTTGTGCGTTCATCTGTTGGTTGAACTACTAATTGATTAGTTAAAAATATCGATACAGTTATATATATATATCATTAATTAAATATTGATTCTGTTGATCAGAATATTTCATGTTGAAATGAAATCGATGTTATTAATGTTGTTTAACATCTGTGGATGTTGGGAAACAGGTTGGAGGGATCCAACTGGATTCCTCAATATTTTTTTATACTGTTTTTCATATATTGTGATATATGTTGTGGTATATAATCTGTTATTAATTTTGTGTTTGGATGATGATTGATCATTTTGATTTGGTATTTTAATATCATAAGTGATACCAGAATGTAAAAACGGAATTTTCAAAGTGTATATTGAAAATAAAATATTTATAAAATCAAAGGATTTTATAAAAGGACATGTTTATAAAAATAAAAGGGATATTTATTTGGAAAAAAATAGAATTGAAAAGGGAATATTTGGAAAACAAATTGAATTGAAAAGGGAATATTTGTAAAACAACTAGAATTGGAATTGAAATATTTGTAGAACAAATAGAATTATAAAAGGAATTATTTGGGAAATAATTAGGGTATTATAAAAGGAAGTATTTTATAAAATAAATAGAATTTTATAAAAAGGAAATAATTGGAAAATAAATGTTAAATGGAAATCTGTTTTAACAGCTGAATGGAAAAGATTAATTTAAAGTAGAATTGAATTGAAATCTGTTTTGACAGATAAAATGGAAGAGATTGATTTTTAAATAATGTTTTATAAATTATGTAAATTATTTATCATTGGATAAATTGAATCTATAATTCTGAATTTATATATAGAAGTAAAAATAGGTTTTAACACCGATATTTGAGATTGAAACTGAATGTAGAAATTATAAAAGGGTTTATGAATGAGATTTAAGTGTTAGAAATAAAAAGGGGATTTCATATGAAAAATTCTTTAAATAGAAGTACAAACAGAATTTGCAAATGGGATGTTATTTTTGCATGAAAAATCAAACTGATTGGTTACATAAAAGAAACATTTTTTTTTCACATTCGATGCGAAAAAATGGACTAAAGTAAATATTTTATAAATTAAATATTTATGAGGAAAACTGGTTTTGGAATAGGAATATAAATTAAAGTTAATCGAATATTAGTTATTCAAATTAGGGTTAATCGATTAGAGTCAGTCGATTAGAGTTAATCAATTAGAGTTAATCAATTAGAGTTAAATGAATATTAGAGTTAATCAATTAGATTTAACCGAATATTAGTTATTCAAATTAGAGTAAATCGAATTAGAGTTAATCGAATTAGTTATCGAATATTAGTTATTTGAAGAGAGATTATCGAATATTAGTTATTTGAAGAAAGATTATCGAATATTAGTTATTCGAGGAGAGATTATCGAATATTAGTTATTCGAAGAGATATTATCGAATATTAGTTATTCGAAGAGAGATTATCGAATATAGTTATTCGAAAGAAAGTGTGATAATCAAATATAGTAATTCGAAAGAGAAATAATCGAATATAGTTTATTCGAAAAAGAGTTATCGAATAAAGATTATTCGAGGGAGAATTATACATTTAAATTCGACTATATCGAGTGTAGGAAAGTACTATTTACTTTCCGTTTTTAAATCAAGATTTATTTATTCACTAATAAATTAGTTATTTGTTTGTTTTTTCAAATTAATAAATAAAATTTATATTTAAGTTATTATATTTCGGATGCATGGGATTATAACACTATTGTTATAATCAAATAATTTCTGTAAAAGAAGTGGAACCGTAAATAGAATCCGAGAGTTACGTAAGGAAGTTTGTTGAAGATTTGAAATGGGAACTTTGTCTATTTTGAGGTTAGAAATGTTGTTCAGTTAAGGTCTGAGAGGTAGTTATACCCCAACTTGATTGACTTTATTTTTAACTAAGGAATGGTTAATGTTCGATAGGGAAGGTTAGTTAATTGAATTTAGTTAACAAGTGCAAATTGTTCGAGTTGGCATAACAATGTTTATTTAAACATCTGTTTAAACCCAATGAAGGAGTTTTGGAAATGTTATCCAAATAAGAATCAGAAATGTTTCCTAATATAGAAAATAAGAAATGAGAGTAAAAATGGAAAAGTTTTCCAATGATAAATAACGTATATTTTCTAAATTTAGAAAATAAGATTTTATGAATATATAAAAATGGAAATGGATAATTGAGTGAAAAATTAAATTAAAGGGGATCAGTGCTGATGGATGATTTGCTCGGTAAGATTTCCACTTAGAAATACGACCGTTATTTGTACACATATTTTCCTTTGATAGTTAAATCATCGACTATCAAAGTTTTGACCATTTTCCGTTGTTAATACGGAGAGACCGGGATCAGGCTTATTATCTGAAACCACTCCGTATGGGCATTAGCGTTGTAAATCAAATATGATGAAGATAATGAAGACGGAGTTATGCAAGGGCTGTCCTGTTTACAGAATAGTGCCTTCGGATTGTCCAGACCCAGGACAACGTGTATGGACGAATGTCTGACAGAGTATATCTAATGGATCACGTAAGTTGATCGCTTCAAACGTATCCATGTTCGGTGGCGGAGGAATTGTTTTCTCTTAGGTTTATACCCGTGATATTTTTGGGGAAATTAATTTGTTATTCGGCGTGTATGACGATGTGGCATTCAAAGTAAATTGGAGGAATGATCTATCAAAAGATTCGTACAACCTCAAGCCTCATCAACCGGGAAATGACAAAAATCGGGCAGGCAGCATGGCTAAGTGGGTCGCCCCCATTAGGGTGTATTGTCACCATCTAGAGAATATTAATATTTGTTACTTCTTTTAGCTTCTGTATCTCCCGGGAACGGTTATGTTGCTAGCAACCGTCGGTGATAATATATTCGATACACTCAAGAGAAATGAGTGGTCGGTCATGTGTGGGCCGGGTTGCAAGACATTCTTGTTGAACCCAGTGTATTCCTCTCTAGAGATACACTATCGATAGGTGGTTCCATACCTTGTCATAGTCGGAATCCAATCTCCAATAAGCGCCCACAGTTTTGATTGTACACTATATATGTGGAGCATGAGATGCAAGCGTTCTACTAGATTGTTAATTATTTGTGATTAGACATTATTATAATATCAGAAAAGTATTTATTTTGAAAACGATTTGGGTTATCGTAAGGTAAAAACCATCTGTGTTTATGTGTGGATCGGTCTTACGATTATCATTTCTTTTGAAAAAGATTTTTAATAGTTAAACCAAGTGGTTGGAGTTTACTCACACCAGTCCCATGACTGACCCAGAGTTTATTTTGTTTTCCCTAAACTCTTGGGTGCCCAAATTTGTACGGGCAGTCAAGTAGTTCAGATATTTCCAGATATTCTTGGAGGAGCTGGAGCAGGAGGCTTTAGGATTTTATAGCTATTGTTTATTTCCGCTGTAATGTAAGTGTTTTACTCTAATATACAAATACATATTTGTGTTTTCAATGTTATTTTGTATACTATATTTTATTCGTTCCGCTGTGAGATTTATGTTGCTCTAATGTGTTGTGTGTTCTTCTTCTTCTTCTTCTATTCTAATTTTCTATCATATCTATTCTCAACCTCTATTTTCTTTCATTAACTATCTGGTATTTCCGATGCTTGGATTGTCGATATGGTGTTTTATATCGATTTTCAGGGTCGAAAATCCTCAGGTCGTTACAGATCTATCTTTGATAAGACAAATTGGAACGTTTCCCTAAAATTGTTAATATTTTATTAAGAGAATATTCTGAACTGGAATGAGGCATAGGATGTGTTTTCACTGCACTTGATTATAAATTATGCGAGTTATTCGGAAAGACTGGGTTTAACCCATTCTGAATAATGAATACAACGAATAACATCGAAGAGATTGAAGACGGCGCAAGATCGACGATCTTCACATCGAATGGATGAGTTGCTACTGATGCCCATGATTGGAGTAGCTACCTTGAAGGGGCTATAGTGGTAGCCGTCCAGAGGTACTTGTTGATTGTACGGATGTGCGAGGACCTCTCTTCCGTATTGGACATATGGGACGAGGAATAAGGTGACTCCGGTTTCGTTCAGACCCAGAACGGGCTTGTAAAGGGATGGTATGTCTGACGTTGTATTCCTTTTACGCTGTATTCGTTAATCTCTGCTAATATATATCTGTTTAGTGGAGGAGAATTTGTTCTCTTATTTACACCCTTCTTTGAGACGTATGAGCCCAGAGATTATATATTGGCAGAATCAATGTTATGGTATCGATTGACAATGTGGCATGCTAAGATGCATTGATCAAGGCTTTTGTTGAAAAGCATAACCTTGTGGATGATGATCGAAGCACAGATTTATTTAGCATAGCTTTGTTTAGCGTGACTTCGCGAGCCTCACACCCCGGTACGATGGTGAACTGATGGTCAGATCTGTATGTGAAACGATCCCGAAACTTCCCCGTTAGGGAAATCACGGATTGCTTTGAGAACAAAACGAATCAGAACACAAACAGAAGAACATTTTGTTGTTATTACAACAATTTAAATCAGAATACAAGAGTATACAGAGTATGAATAAATATTACACATTTACTAAATATCAGAGATTTACAAGTTACAATGCAGTGGAAAAATAATACAAAACACAACTGAAAAGAATATATGGATGCAGAGTGAAGCGACCCGAACTTCCTCGATAAGGAAAGCACGGATAGAATTGAGGACAAGACACAAAAGAACGCGAACATAAGAACATTTCATTGTATATTACAACAATTCCATCAGATTATAAGAATATACAGAGTATAAATAAATATTACAGATCATAAAATATCAGAGACTACAATAAATTACATAGCAGCGGAAAAATAATAAAATACACAACTGAAAGGAATACGCGGATACAGAGCTTTCCGAGTATCGTTCCAGCTGTAGATCAGGATCCTGTGAATATAAATCTGTAAAACCAAAACTACTAGCTGCCCGTGCCGAAATAAGGGCACCCAGAGTTTAGGTTAAAACAATATACTCCAGGTCAGTCATGGGACTGGTGTGAGAACTAAAACAGTTATTTATCTTTATTTTAAAGTTAGGTAAATCAAGGGACCTCGCCGTATAACACGGAACGGGTTTCCCCCCAAGAATACTAGTGTATAAAACAAATAGCGCAATGCTAAATAAAGAAAAATGAAGCTATTATAAGACCCAGGTCCTATCACACAATGCAACGCAAGCCGGGGGATAGGGTTTTTACCTTATAATAGCCAAGAATGCTTGATACGTTTAAAACAAATCTTTTGATACTATTATAAGTGCATAGTGTATAAAACAACTTCAAATCATAAGTATCAATCCTAGACGGCATGGGTACCATATATCATGTCGCCATACTAGTTCTACAATTAAAACCGCAAAATCACGTATTTGGAAATTGGATTTCCATCTGTGAACCGAGGCAAGGGATCGTCCTCACCGTCTTCGAGAAAATCTAGCCCATGTCTCAGGGTCAGAGCTCATCGACCGTTGGAGCGACAGGGCCGGTCCACCGATGTGGATTAAACTTAAATCCTGAACACTGTGTTTCCCCACCCTTTGGGGCGTAAACGAGCCAACGAATGACTCCATCGGCTTCACATAGTCACCGATATATCCAAGGCGCCTCGCAACAGCAACAACCACATAAGTCAAACTCGTCAGGGCGTGTAAAACCACTGACGCCACTTCTAACTAGAAGGAAACGCATGCCCTCCCTGAGGTCCTCTCCCATTTCTGGTACACAACCGGGGTGTGAGGCTCGCGAATCAACGCTACACAAAGCTATGCCACACATGCCATGCTTTGATCATCAACCACAAGACTCCGCTTTTCAACAGAAGCCTTGATCATATTGCCACTTTGGCATGCCACACAGGCAATTCACTCCATGCGTTTGATATCCATTAATATATAACCTCTGAGCTCGTACGTCTCAGAGAAGGGCGTTAAGCAAGAGAATAAATTCTCCGCCGCCAAACAGATATATATTTAATAGAAATCAATCACACAGACTAAAATCCAATGTCAGACACACAGTCCATTTACAAGTTTGTTTTGGGTCTGAACGAAACCGGAGGCACCTAGTACCCCGCATATCCTTCGATCTCCAAGTACGTCTGGACGACCACCAACTGATTCCCTCCTCTTGGGTGTACGGCCCAATCAAGATCATCAGTAACCACCCAAATGACGTGAAGACCTCCGGTCTTCAACCACCGTCTTCATCTTCGACACCACGTCGAATCAGTTATTCAAAATGGGATAAACCCGGTCTTTCTGAATAACTCGCGTATATAATAAACAAGTGTTACACAAACACAACATACTCCTCATTCCAATTCATCAGTCACTAACCGTAAATTAACAAGACAATAATTCCCCAAATATTAACCACGAAGGCCGAAACCAACGTCAGATCAATACCCAGGAAACCGTTCTGCTTAGCTAACCCACAGTTAGTTTCTAAATTTTCACATTCTTAGGGAAAGGTTCCCATTAATTTTATCAAAGATAAATTCTTTAAATTTATTCTTTAATCTTCCTTTGAATATCACTTCAAAACTAGTCGGGATTAGCGAACCACACCGAAGTAATGATTTATTTTATTTCCCAATCCCAACCTATTTATCCCATGAAGTAAAACTGGTTATACTTCATATCTAACACCACGGTGTTATCGGTAAATTCAATTACCATTTCACGTTCAAATCTAACTAAAGATTTAACTACCGCCTGGAGTAAAACTGGTGATACTCCATTCTCGATCTTTTCAATCTAATTAATGATTAATTAAAACTCCACTTAGTTTTAATCTTTGACTGGGTTAAAGAATTAGTGTCATTTAAAACACGAATCACGATAAACCCAAAATCACATTCCATTTCAATCAGTCCCTAACCAAAAATTAGCAAGTGAGCAATTCCCTAAGTATTAACCCGGAAGGCCGAAACCAACATCAGATCAATACCCCAGAAACCACTCAACTTAACTAATCTCCAGTTAGTTTCTGATTTTCTTAACTCCTTTGGGTCTAAGAACAGTAATATTGAAGATACCATTCACGACAACCCAAATCACATTTGATATTAAATACAAGGCTCTGAATAGAAAATATATCGGCTTATATTCAGTATCAAATTCTACGACCAACAAATATCGTATTGGAAATAACGATATATATATATATATATATATATATATATATCTTTCAAATTTCCATAACAACATCTGTATAATCACGAAATCCAACATCGAAATATTCCAAAGATAATTTCGATTCAAATCCCTTCCAATTCAATTATTGGAAATTCTGGTTTCTTTTAAAACCATTTCAAATCCAATTTATTTATTTAAAAATAAATAAATTATTATTCTAATTCAAAATTAGTTCATTTCGATAAAAATCTATTTTTATCCTTTCAAATATGGAGTTTTTCAGCCAAATTTTTCCCAAATCATTTCTTATGATTTTACACAAATTATTACTATTTATAATAATTTTATCAAGGCCCGTACAGTCGTTTTCCATCAACGGCCATCGAACTGCACTTACAGCGACCTTTTTCAAATTTGATTTGGACATAATTCCAAATCCAACCGTTAGATTTCAAATTTCTAATATTCATTTGAAAGCTCTTTTCGATACGAACCCAAAGGTTCCAATTTCAGGAGAATTCGACGGTCGGATCTCCCGTAATATCCATTCGAAGTCAATGGTCGAAATTCACGAACGGCCGCGACGCGGCGTGTTCTATTCAGGCCATTATATTATATATATAATATATACTTCGTCGATTTCCTTTCGAAACGAATTTTATAAATCGTTTTAAATTCGTTTTCAAAACAATTTCAACTTCCATCTCAAATTCAAATCAAAATTGAATCTTTCCAATGTAAATTCGTTTTAAATTTATTTCAAATTGATTTCAATTCAAATCGATTTTTAATTCAATTTCAGTTCGTTTTCAATTCAATTCAATTTCTAATCGATTTTGAATTTATTTCAAATCGATTTCTATTCAATTTCAATTCAATTCGAATTCATTTCAATTTGATTTCAATTCAAATCGCTTTTCAGTTCAATTTCAATACGTTTTAAATTCAATTCAAAACGATTTCAATTCTATTTCAATCTAATTCGAATTTCAATTCTTCTCAATATAATTCGAATTTCAATTCTTTTCAATATAATTCGAATTTCGAAATCGCTTTCAATATTCATTGAAAAATAAATAAAATCGATATAAATACCGTTCACGTAAAAATGGCGTCAATCTAATCAACACGGCTTCATATATTTCTATTTTCAAATATTCTATTTCAAATATTTCTTTTTCAAATATTTCTATTCAAATATTTCTTTTCCAAATATTTCTATTCAAATACTTCTTTTCCAAATATTTCTATTCAAATATTTCTTTTCCAAATATTCTATTCAAAACTGGAATGAGGCCCAATCAATTTCCATAGATTTTATTTCTATGGATTTCCATACAACGCATGTATATATCAACAATGACAAATAATCAACCATCATCCAAAGTGCATTCTACACTGTATAAGCAAAAAATATAAATATTTAACGCTTATGACAGCCTGTCAATCAATCGATCGACATACAACTAATTATTGGGATTAGTGTACATCATATATCATCCCAATACCCGTGTGGGGTTTCAAACAATCAAACACTTATTTTATTTGTGTAGTTGGGCGATGTGTAAAATTTATCGTCCCAGTCCATATTAGTCAAATGGGTGTATATAAACAAATCGTCTAATTTGTTTATATTTATTTCATTTCATATACACGTTAAAAATTCTATTTTCAACTATAAAATATTTTTAACTATATAAATATTTTATTTCATTTCACATCACATTACACAATCAACTACACATCAAAATCTAACAAACAAGCATACAAGCCGTCCATGGTCTGTGGACGACGGGTGTCGGGTGCTACTAAACACCGTCTGCATCCTAGTATATATTTTAACTAGAAAAATAAAATTAAAAGTGAGAAGTTCTCACCGACTAGCTAAACCAAACGCCACGACCCTTCTTATGTAGAAGATCTTCGTCGTTCTCGCCCTTCTGTCACTTTCGTTGCCCGCTTTCACTACATATATAAAAATTGAATTTTTACTTCACTATTCAATATATATAAAAATCGAATTTTTACTTCGCTATTCAATATATAAAAATCGAATTTTTACTTTGCTATTCAATATATAAAAATCGAATTTTTACTTTGCTATTCAATATATAAAAATCTAATTTTTACTTTGTTATTCAGTATATAAAAATCAAAATTTTACTTTGCTATTCAATATATAAAAATCGAATTTTTACTTCGCTATTAAATATATAAAAATCGAATTTTTACTTCGCTATTCAATATATAAAAATCGAATTTTTATATCATTGTTATGTATACAAAAATCACTCCTTTCGCATAGATATAAATATCATCAAATCTTTTCATATTTAAAAATTTCACCTTTTCTATATTAAATATATGATCTTTTCGCTTTCAAAATTCTAACTTCATACAAGCCTATATACAATGAAATGAAACTGATTTTTTTCATGGTTATATATAATAAAATCGAAAAGAAAAGAAAATAAATGTAAATAAATAGAAAGCTCATAGTTTTCGGATGGAGGAGGTTGGGGAAGTCGCGCAGGGGATGCTACAGGCTGGGGGAGGCGGTGGACGGTCGGTGGTGGCGGCCATTGTATGACGGTAGCTGATTTTAGGAGAGATGTTTATTTTAGAGGAAGAGAGAGTAGGGAGGAGGGAGAATCGGAAGGGGAGGGGGCTGTGGAGACCGCCTGAGGTGGAGCGAAGCTCGGCGGTGGGGCCCTCCCTCTAGCGCAGCGCGTTCTCGTTCAGGCAGAGGTATGGTGGCGAGGTCGATTTTGGAGGAGGAGGAAGGGGGAGAGGGGGGCGTCGACGGGGGAGAGGAGAGGGGGATGCGGTGAGCGGTCAGTGGCGGCAGTGGGTTGCGAGGGGGTTCCATTGTTTTTTTTTTAGATCTGTCGGGGAGAGAAGGAACAAAGGGGGGGAGATGCTTTATAATATAATTAATTATTTAATTAATTTAATTCTCCACAAAGTTGACTTTTCGTTCGAAACCCAATTCGAACCCAACGACTATCGCCCCCAGCTAATTACCCCCATTCCGAACACATTGGGATATGTATCATAAGCTGATTCGATGGTTTCGATCAGTTTTCGTCAAAATCAAAATATAACTCTATATATTGAATTTGAACGCACATTTCAATTTACCGGGGCCACATACTAACTAGAAAAATTCTCGAAAAATATTTTCTAGCTTCGTATTGACGATACGGTCCTAACAAAACTAATTTCGTCAAATTCTGAGACCGTTTGAAAAATGGCCATTTTCCAGTCGATTAAAATCAACTGAAACTGGTCAAACGCGTTTTCCTTTGCCACGCTCACATATTGATTTGAAAAATTATGAAAATTGGAATCTAGCAATAACTTGACATCATGGATCAAACAAAAGTGGTTTCGTCGAAATCCGAGGTCGTTTGCAAAATTTCCATTTTTAAGGGCCAGAATTCCATAGCGACTATTCTAAATTTTATCTAGGCATAACTTTTTATCCTCGCTATGAAATTTCGATTTTTTGGATTCGTTGGAAAGATATTCTCAAATAGATTCTAATGTTTTTGGTTTCGTTAAAATCCGGTTTATTTTTCACCCAGTACATTCATTTGAATTTTGAAATCGAATTATCGAACTACCGCGCCATTTTCAATTCCTTTTATATATATAAATAATTGTTTATATTCTAACGTCGAGCTATATAAATATATACTTTCTAATTCTATTCAAAAGAAATTTTTCGTCGATATTATTTAAAATAATCCATTTTAAATAATCAAAATTTGCTTAAATTGCCAAAATAAAAAATTTAAATTGGCTCGGTTTTCCGGGTTATTACACAGAGCTTTCCGAATATCACTTCAACTGTAAATCAGGATCCTGTGAATATAATATCTGCAAGACCCAACTACTAGCTACCCGTGCAGAAATAAGGGCACCCAGAGTTTAGGTTAAAACTATGAACTCCAGGTCAGTCATGTGACTGGTGTGAGAACTAAAACAGTTATTAAAAACTTTACTTTAAATCAGATATATCAAGGGACCAAGCCGTATAACATGGAACAGGTTTCCTCCCAAGATTACTAGTGTATTAACAAAACAGCGCAACGCTTTTTGGAAAAATGAAGCTATTATAAGACCCTGGTCCCATCACACAATGCAACGCAAGCCGGATGATAGGGTTTTCCCTTATAATAGCAAAACACGCTTGGTGCGTTTAAAACAAATCATTTGATACTATTATAAGTGCATAGTGTATAGAACAACTTCAAATATAAATGTATGAATCCTAGATGGCATGGGTACCATATATCATGTCGCCAATAATAGGCTCTACAATCAAAACCGCAAAATCACGTATTAGAAGTTGGATTTCCATCTGTGAACCAAGGCAAGGGATCGTCCTTACCGCTTTGAGACTCTCTAGCCCGAGCCTCAGGCAATCGCGCAGACAAGCCTTGGATCGTCAGGGATGGCCCATCAAAGTGCAATGTGGATTAAAAAACCATGAACAATAGTTTCCCTGCCCTATGGGGCGTAAATGAGCCAAATGACTCCATCGGGACTAGATCGACCGATATAACCGAGGCGCCTCGCTATCCATCATCCACATAAGTAAAATGTCAGAGCTTGCAAAACATTGACACCACTCCTTGCTAGAAGGAAACGCATGCCATTGTAACAGCCCGGAAAATCTGGGCCAGTTTAAAATTTTTATTTTGGCAATTTTATCGAATTTTGAATATTTAAAATGGATTATTTTAAATAATATCGACGGGAAATTTATTTTGAATATAATTCGACGTATATATTTATATACGTCGTCGTTAGAATATTAATATTTATATATAATTATAAATAGAATTGAAAATGGCGCGGTAGTTCGATAATTCGATTTCAAATTTCATTTGAATGTACCGGGTGCAAAACGATCCGGATTTTAGTGAAACCAAAAACATTAGGATCTATTCGTGAATATCTTTCCAACGAATCCGAAAAATCAAAAGTTCGTAGCGGGAATCAAAAGATATGTCCTGTTGAAAATTCTGAATAGTCGCTATGGAATTCAGGCCCTTAAAAATGGACATTTTGCAAGCGACCTCGGATTTCGACGAAACCAGTTTTGTTGGGTCCGTAATGTTAAGTTATTGCTAGGTTTCGAATTTCATAATTTTTCGAATCAATATGTGAGCGTGGCAAAGGAAAACGCATTTGACCAGTTTCAGTTGATTTTAATCGACTGGAAATTGGCCATTTTTCAAACGGCCTCGGAATTCGACGAAACTAGTTTTGTTAGGACCGTATCATCAATACGAAGCTAGAAAATATTTTTCTGGAATTTTTTAAAGTTCGTATGTGACCCCGGTAATTTGAAATGTACGTTTAAAATTCAATATAGAGATTTAAATGTAAATTCAACGGAAACTAATCGAAACGATCAAATCAGCTTACGATACATATCCCAATGTGTTCGGAATGGGGGTAAAACGGTATGGACGACAGTCGGTGAGTTCGATTTGGTGTTCGAATTAAAAAGGTACTTTTTAATGAAATATAATATAATATAATAATTATATATACTTAACACCTCTCTCCCCTTATCCTCAATTCATGGTCAACGCATAACAGAAAAAAAAAAGAAAAAAGAAGAAGAAAAGAGGGCGCTGAAGCCCATCGCCCACCACCGTCGCCTTATCGCGACGCCTCCGCACTGGCCTCTAGCCACCAGCACCGCGCCCTCTCCCTCTTCCCGGTTCTCCTCCTTCTACACCCCTTCTCCCTCCTTCGCGACCCTCCTGCAGCCGCCATCGACGAGACAACAACCCGCCTCCCTGACCTCCACACGCCCCCTATCCCCTTCTCAATTCGGCCAGCACCCCCTTCTCTAATCCGAAGCGCAACCCTACCCCCTCCTCTCTAAATCGACAGCCTAAACCCAAGCCCTAGATCCCCTACAGGCTGCGACGCCGTCGGCATTGGCCACCCCAACTACCAGCGCCAGTTTCTGCTCCTTCGACTTCGAAAGTGAGTTTTCAGTTTTTATTTATTACTTAAAAAAAATTGATCTTTTTTTTTATGTACATAAAATTATATAAAGGATATGATTTCTTTTTGTTTAGATTGTTAAAGAAAGGATTTTTGTTTATAAAAAGTTGAGTTTTTTTATATATATATATAAATAACATTGATCTTCAATACGATCTTCATATGTAAATGGATTTCATAATGTGAAAACAGTTTTTTTTAGCATCTACATAGAAAGAAAAATAAGATTTTTATATATTGAACTTCGAAATAAAAATAGGATTTTTATGTGTTGAACTTCGAAATAAAAATATGATTTTTATATATTGAATAGCAAAGTAAATTCGATTTTTACATAGGTAGTGAAAGCGGACAACGAAGGTAACAAAAAGGCGGGAACGAAGAAGATTTCTATAAAAGAAAAGTCAAGGAGCTAGGATAGCTATCTGTGAGAATTTCTCACCTTTCAATTTCATTTTCTAGTTATATATATATACTAGGATGCAGACGGTGCTTAGTAGCACCCGACACAATCGTCCACAGACCATGGACTTGTTTGTTTGGTTGCATAGCTTAGTTATATGATTTTGATTTGAATTTGGTTGTTTGGTGAATTTGATTGATGTGTGAATGGCGTGGGCCTTCACTAGACCGGGGATAAGGCTCGGCCTTGTCCCGTTTCTAGTATCGTGCCGTTATGCCGCCGAAATTTTCTAAAATATGTTAGAAAATAAAAATATCATTTTATTGTGTAAATGAATAATAGAAATTCATATGTTGGAATAAAATGTTTTGTCGTTAAAAATATGATTTTTAACGTGAAGTGAATAAAATAAATATTCATTTACAAACCAGACGGTTTGTTTATGTACACCTATTTGAAGGACATTGATTGGGTCGATAAATTTTACACATCGCCCAACTGCACAAATAAAATATTTGTTTGATTGTTTTGAAACCCCACACGGGTGTTGGGATGAAATTTGAAGTTCACTCATCCCGATTGATTGAATATGTCGATCGGTTGATTGACAGGCTGTTTTAAGCGTTGGATATCTATATTTGATGCTTATACAGTGTAGTGCACTTTGGTTGATGGTTGATTATTTTTCCATGCTATTATATACATGTGTTGTATGAAAATCCATATAATTAACTTTATAGGGTAATTGATTGGGCCTCATTCCAGTTTTAAAATAGAAATATTTGAAATAGAAATATTCGAAATGGAATATTTGAAAATATCAATATATGAAGCCGTGTTGAATAGATTGACGCCATTTTGACGTGAACGATATTTATATCGATTTTATTCATTTTGAAATGAATTGAATTGAAAACGATTTCGAAATGAATTGAATTGAAAACGATTTCGAAATGAATTGAATTGAAAACGATTTCGAAATGAATTGAATTGAAAACGATTTCGAAATGAATTGAATTGAAAACGATTTCGAAATGAATTGAATTGAAAACGATTTCGAAATGAATTGAATTGAAAACGATTTCGAAATGAATTGAATTGAAAACGATTTCGAAATGAATTGAATTGAAAACGATTTCGAAATGAATTGAATTGAAAACGATTTCGAAATGAATTGAATTGAAAACGATTTCGAAATGAATTGAATTGAAAACGAATTCAAATTTAATCGAAAGTGAATTGAAATGAATTCAAATTGAATTGAAATTTGAATTGAATAGAAATGAATTTTAAAACGAATTTATAAAGAAGAATTCAATTTTGATTTGAATTGAAATGGAAGTTGAAATTGCTTTTGAAACGAATTTAAAACTATTTATATAATTCGTTTTAAATAGAAATCGACGAAGTATATATTATATATATTATATATATAATATAATGGCCTGAATTGAACGCGCCGCGCCGTGGCAGTTCGTGAATTTCGACCATTTATTTCAAACGGACATTGCGGGAGATCCGACCGTCGGATTCTCCTAAAACCGGAACCGTTGGGTTCGTATCGAAAAGAGCTTTATAGCGAATATTAGAAATTAGAAATCTAACGGTTGGATTTGGAGTTATGTCCAAATCAAATTTGAAAAAGGTCGCTGTAAGTGCAGTTCGATGGCCATTGATGGAAATCGACTGTACGAGCCTTGATAAAATTATTAAAAATAGTAATAATTTGTGTAAAATCATAAGAAATGATTTGTGAAGATTTGGGATGAAAAACTCCATATTTGAAAAGATAAAAATAGATTTTTATCGAAATGAACTAGTTTTGAACTAGAATTATAATTCTATTTATTTTTAAATAAATAAATTGAATTTGAAAAGGGTTTTGAAAATAACCAAAATTCCAATGATTGCATTGGAGTGGATTGGAATCGAAATTGTCTTCGGAATATTTCGATGTTGGAATTCGTGATTATATAGGTGTTGTTATGGAAATTTGAAAGATATATATTTATATCGTTATTTCCAATACGGCATTTGTTAGTCGTAGAATTCGATATTGAATATAAGCCGATATATTTTCTATTCAGAGCCTTGTATTGAATATCGAATGTGATTTGGGTTTGTCGTGAATGGTGTCTTCACTAACACTGTTCTTGAATCCAGTTGAGAAAAGATTAAATCTTTTTATTTAGATTTAATGAAGTGTGCCAATTAAATAATATTTAATTGAAATTGAATTGATATTGATTTTTGGGTTTATCGTGAACAGTGTTTTAAATAACACTTGTTCTTTAACCCGATAATCAATGGAATGTGATTTTGGGTTTATCGTGAACTGTGTTTTAAATGACACTGATTCTTTAACCCAGTTAACGATTAAAACTAAGTGGAGTTTTAATGAATCTTTAATTAGATTGAAAAGATCGAGAATGGAGTATCACCAGTTTTACTCCAGGCGATAGTTAAATCTTTAATTAGATTTGAACGTGAAATGGTAATTAAATTACCGATAACACTGTGGTGTTAGATATGAAGTACTACCAGTTTTACTTCATGGGATGAATAGGTTGGGATTGGGAAATAAAATAAATGATTAGTTCGGTGTGGTTCGCTAATCCCGACTAGTTTGAATTGATATTCAAAGGAGATTAAAGGATAAATTTAAAGAATTTATCTTGGATAAAATTAATGGGAACTTTTCCCAAAGTATAGGAATATTTGGATAAAAGAATATTCCGAATTGGAATGAGGCGTATGTTGTGTTTGTGTAACACTTTTATAATATATACGCGAGTTATTCAGAAAGACCGGGTTTATCCCATTCTGAATAACTGATTCGACGTGGTGTCGAAGATGAAGACGGTGGTCGAAGACCGGAAGTCTTCAGGTCGTTTGGGTGATAACTGATGATCTTGATTGGGCTGTACACCCAAGAAGATGGAAACAGTTGGTGATCGTCCGGACGTACTTGGAGATCGATGGATATGCGAGGTACTAGGTGCCTCCGGTTTCGTTCAGACCCAGAACGGACTTGTAAATGGACTGTGTGTCTGACATTGGATTTTAGTCCGTGTGATTGATCTCTATTAAATATATATCTGTTTGGCGGCGGAGAATTTATTCTCTTTCTTAACGCCCTTCTCTGAGACGTACGAGCTCAGGGGTTATATATTGATGGATATCAAACGCATGGAGTGAATTGCCTGTGTGGCATGCCTAAGTGGCAATTGATCGAGGCTTCTGTTGAAAAGCAAAGTCTTGTGGTGATGATCAAAGCACAGCCTGTGTGGCACAGCTTTGTGTAACGTGAATTCGCGAGTTTCGCACCCCGGTTGTGAACCAAAAACGGGAGACGGACCTCAGGGAGGGCATGCGTTTCTTTCTAGCTAGGGTGGTGTCAGTGACCTACCAGCCCTGACATTTATATACTTTTCACCTGTGTGGTTGTTGCTGTTGCGAGGCGCCTCGGTTTGATCGGACGATCCGGGTCCGATGGAGTCATTCGTTGGCTCATTTACACCCCAAAGGGTGGGGAAACGTAGTGTTCAGGCATAATAATCCACATCGGTGGACCGGCCCTGACGATCCATGGGGCAGTTGCTGCTGTTCCTGAGACATGGGCTAGATTGTCTCGAATCGGTTGAGGACTATCTTTTGCCTCGGTTCATAGACGGAAATCCAATTTCGAAATACGTGACATTTGCGGTTTTATTTGTAAACCTATATATGGCGACATAGTGGCATGGGACGCTCATGCCGCCTATGATTGATACTTATGATTTGAAGTTGTTTTATACACTATGCACTTATAATAGTATCAAACGATTTGTTTTAACCGTATCAAGCATTCTTTGGCTGTTATAAGGGAAAACCCTATCCCCCGGCTTGTGTTGCATTGTGTGATAGGACCTGGGTCTTATAACAGCTTCATTTTTCTTTATTTAGCATTGCGCTGTTTGTTTTATGCACTGGTATTCTTGGGAGGAAACCCGTTCCGTGTTATACGGCGTGGTCCCTTGATTTACCTAGCTTTTAAAATAAAGATTAATAACTGTTTTAGTTCTCACACCAGTCACATGACTGACCTGGAGTTTATTGTTTTAACCTAAACTCTGGGTGCCCTTATTTTGACACGGGCAGCTTGTAGTTTTGGTTTTGCAGATTTATATTCACAGGATCCTGGTTTACAGCTGGAATGATATCCGGAAAGCTTTGTATCCGCATATCTACTTCTAGTTGTGTATTGTATTATTTTCCGCTGCTATGTATTTAAATGTAATTTAAATCTCTGATATATCTGTGTAATATTCGTTTATACTCTGTATTTTCTTGTAATCTGATGCATTGTTGTAATATACAATGAAACGTTCTTTTGTATGTATTCTGTTGTGGCTTGTTCTCAAACGATAGGGCGTTTCGAACGGTCTGGGTCGGTTTAGCGACTGGTTCGGACCGAGCGAAATTCCTTCTCGTCACATTTGGTATCAGAGCTTTGGTTTACAAAGCTTAGAGAACAAGGCACATTAGAACCTTACGAAAGAATTCATCGGATATTGGATCAGTAATATCCAATTAGAATGACTCGTTAGAGATAGGATCAGTAGTATCCTAGAACGAGTGTGAAAAATATATTTTTAAAATGAAAACAAAATTTTGTTTTGAAAAATTTAAATCAATTATTCGTATTTGATTATTTATTTTATATTGATTAGGACAATCCAAAATATAAAGATTTTGCGTATGCGCCTAGCTAGCGTGTATTCGGAGTTTTGATATATTGGATAGATATAGATTCACACTCTAGTCGCCCGAAGATGATTCTGATGATTGTAGCTACATCATCAGAATTAGTATTCGTGTTTCGAAGGTGTGATATCTATATATTTCCTATTGACTGGTGTGAGAACCAAAATTAGCTAGGGCCTATTGTTGTGATTTGGCATCAAAAATCTGATTTTTGACTATGTATCAAAGTTATCCATTTCAAAAGCTAATCAACTAATTGATTGATGTTTGTGTTGTTTGTTTATTTGTTTGATAATTTTGAACCATTATGCCTAATTGAACTAAATATTGAATTATATTGAAAATTGGTCGCATTTGCTTGTATATACATATACTTACATTGAACAGGTCATAGCAAGGAGGCTAGAGCCGAAGAATAAAATTTGTTTGCCCGACAAATAGGTACATGTTTACTACATAATTTACTGTTTTGTTTGGGTGATGATGATTTTATGAGCCTATTGGCTAGCCGCTTGGCTTTTTCTTTTTCTTTTTGAGATCTGAAGGACCGGGGAAGCTATTTGAAATTCCCCGATGCTCCCATTGCAGGGGAGGTTATGGCGAAATTTTTCGAAAATTTAGGGTGTTAGCCAAATTTTTGAAATTTTGAAAATTCTCAAAAACTAAAGAGTTGGAGAATAGAAGCCAGATCGAGCGTAGAGTTGATTAATCAAACCACTTTCGACTTTGTTCCTTTTCGGGGACGAAAAGTTTTAAGTGGGGGAGATTGTAACAGCCCGGAAAATCTGGGCCAGTTTAAAATTTTTATTTTGGCAATTTTATCGAATTTTGAATATTTAAAATGGATTATTTTAAATAATATCGACGGGAAATTTATTTTGAATATAATTCGACGTATATATTTATATACGTCGTCGTTAGAATATTAATATTTATATATAATTATAAATAGAATTGAAAATGGCGCGGTAGTTCGATAATTCGATTTCAAATTTCATTTGAATGTACCGGGTGCAAAACGATCCGGATTTTAGTGAAACCAAAAACATTAGGATCTATTCGTGAATATCTTTCCAACGAATCCGAAAAATCAAAAGTTCGTAGCGGGAATCAAAAGATATGTCCTGTTGAAAATTCTGAATAGTCGCTATGGAATTCAGGCCCTTAAAAATGGACATTTTGCAAGCGACCTCGGATTTCGACGAAACCAGTTTTGTTGGGTCCGTAATGTTAAGTTATTGCTAGGTTTCGAATTTCATAATTTTTCGAATCAATATGTGAGCGTGGCAAAGGAAAACGCATTTGACCAGTTTCAGTTGATTTTAATCGACTGGAAATTGGCCATTTTTCAAACGGCCTCGGAATTCGACGACACTAGTTTTGTTAGGACCGTATCGTCAATACGAAGCTAGAAAATATTTTTCTGGAATTTTTTAAAGTTCGTATGTGACCCCGGTAATTTGAAATGTACGTTTAAAATTCAATATAGAGATTTAAATGTAAATTCAACGGAAACTAATCGAAACGATCAAATCAGCTTACGATACATATCCCATTGTGTTCGGAATGGGGGTAAAACGCTATGGACGACAGTCGGTGAGTTCGATTTGGTGTTCGAATTAAAAAGGTACTTTTTAATGAAATATAATATAATAATTATATATACTTAACACCTCTCTCCCCTTATCCTCAATTCATGGTCAACGCATAACAGAAAAAAAAAAGAAAAAAAAAGAAGAAAAGAGGGCGCTGAAGCCCATCGCCCACCACCGTCGCCTTATCGCGACGCCTCCGCACTGGCCTCTAGCCACCAGCACCGCGCCCTCTCCCTCTTCCCGGTTCTCCTCCTTCTACACCCCTTCTCCCTCCTTCGCGACCCTCCTGCAGCCGCCATCGACGAGACAACAACCCGCCTCCCTGACCTCCACACGCCCCCTATCCCCTTCTCAATTCGGCCAGCACCCCCTTCTCTAATCCGAAGCGCAACCCTACCCCCTCCTCTCTAAATCGACAGCCTAAACCCAAGCCCTAGATCCCCTACAGGCTGCGACGCCGTCGGCATTGGCCACCCCAACTACCAGCGCCAGTTTCTGCTCCTTCGACTTCGAAAGTGAGTTTTCAGTTTTTATTTATTACTTAAAAAAAATTGATCTTTTTTTTTTATATACATAAAATTATATAAAGGATATGATTTCTTTTTGTTTAGATTGTTAAAGAAAGGATTTTTGTTTATAAAAAGTTGAGTTTTTTTATATATATATATAAATAACATTGATCTTCAATACGATCTTCATATGTAAATGGATTTCATAATGTGAAAACAGTTTTTTTTAGCATCTACATAGAAAGAAAAATAGGATTTTTATATATTGAACTTCGAAATAAAAAGAGGATTTTTATGTGTTGAACTTCGAAATAAAAATATGATTTTTATATATTGAATAGCAAAGTAAATTCGATTTTTACATAGGTAGTGAAAGCGGACAACGAAGGTAACAAAAAGGCGGGAACGAAGAAGATTTCTATAAAAGAAAAGTCAAGGAGCTAGGATAGCTATCTGTGAGAATTTCTCACCTTTCAATTTCATTTTCTAGTTATATATATATACTAGGATGCAGACGGTGCTTAGTAGCACCCGACACAATCGTCCACAGACCATGGACTTGTTTGTTTGGTTGCATAGCTTAGTTATATGATTTTGATTTGAATTTGGTTGTTTGGTGAATTTGATTGATGTGTGAATGGCGTGGGCCTTCACTAGACCGGGGATAAGGCTCGGCCTTGTCCCGTTTCTAGTATCGTGCCGTTATGCCGCCGAAATTTTCTAAAATATGTTAGAAAATAAAAATATCATTTTATTGTGTAAATGAATAATAGAAATTCATATGTTGGAATAAAATGTTTTGTCGTTTAAAATATGATTTTTAACGTGAAGTGAATAAAATAAATATTCATTTACAAACCAGACGGTTTGTTTATGTACACCTATTTGAAGGACATTGATTGGGTCGATAAATTTTACACATCGCCCAACTGCACAAATAAAATATTTGTTTGATTGTTTTGAAACCCCACACGGGTGTTGGGTGAAATTTGAAGTTCACTCATCCCGATTGATTGAATATGTCGATCGGTTGATTGACAGGCTGTTTTAAGCGTTGGATATCTATATTTGATGCTTATACAGTGTAGTGCACTTTGGTTGATGGTTGATTATTTTTCCATGCTATTATATACATGTGTTGTATGAAAATCCATATAATTAACTTTATATGGTAATTGATTGGGCCTCATTCCAGTTTTAAAATCGAAATATTTGAAATAGAAATATTCGAAATGGAATATTTGAAAATATCAATATATGAAGCCGTGTTGAATAGATTGACGCCATTTTGACGTGAACGATATTTATATCGATTCTATTCATTTTGAAATGAATTGAATTGAAAACGATTTCGAAATGAATTGAATTGAAAACGATTTCGAAATGAATTGAATTGAAAACGATTTCGAAATGAATTGAATTGAAAACGATTTCGAAATGAATTGAATTGAAAACGATTTCGAAATGAATTGAATTGAAAACGATTTCGAAATGAATTGAATTGAAAACGATTTCGAAATGAATTGAATTGAAAACGATTTCGAAATGAATTGAATTGAAAACGATTTCGAAATGAATTGAATTGAAAACGATTTCGAAATGAATTGAATTGAAAACGATTTCGAAATGAATTGAATTGAAAACGATTTCGAAATGAATTGAATTGAAAACGATTTCGAAATGAATTGAATTGAAAACGATTTCGAAATGAATTGAATTGAAAACGATTTCGAAATGAATTGAATTGAAAACGAATTCAAATTTAATCGAAAGTGAATTGAAATGAATTCAAATTGAATTGAAATTTGAATTGAATAGAAATGAATTTTAAAACGAATTTATAAAGAAGAATTCAATTTTGATTTGAATTGAAATGGAAGTTGAAATTGCTTTTGAAACGAATTTAAAACTATTTATATAATTCGTTTTAAATAGAAATCGACGAAGTATATATTATATATATTATATATATAATATAATGGCCTGAATTGAACGCGCCGCGCCGCGGCAGTTCGTGAATTTCGACCATTTATTTCAAACGGACATTGCGGGAGATCCGACCGTCGGATTCTCCTAAAACCGGAACCGTTGGGTTCGTATCGAAAAGAGCTTTATAGCGAATATTAGAAATTAGAAATCTAACGGTTGGGTTTGGAGTTATGTCCAAATCAAATTTGAAAAAGGTCGCTGTAAGTGCAGTTCAATGGCCATTGATGGAAATCGACTGTACGGGCCTTGATAAAATTATTAAAAATAGTAATAATTTGTGTAAAATCATAAGAAATGATTTGTGAAGATTTGGGATGAAAAACTCCATATTTGAAAAGATAAAAATAGATTTTTATCGAAATGAACTAGTTTTGAACTAGAATTATAATTCTATTTATTTTTAAATAAATAAATTGAATTTGAAAAGGGTTTTGAAAATAACCAAAATTTCCAATGATTGCATTGGAGTGGATTGGAATCGAAATTGTCTTCGGAATATTTCGATGTTGGAATTCGTGATTATATAGGTGTTGTTATGGAAATTTGAAAGATATATATTTATATCGTTATTTCCAATACGGCATTTGTTAGTCGTAGAATTCGATATTGAATATAAGCCGATATATTTTCTATTCAGAGCCTTGTATTGAATATCGAATGTGATTTGGGTTTGTCGTGAATGGTGTCTTCACTAACACTGTTCTTGAATCCAGTTGAGAAAAGATTAAATCTTTTTATTTAGATTTAATGAAGTGTGCCAATTAAATAATATTTAATTGAAATTGAATTGATATTGATTTTTGGGTTTATCGTGAACAGTGTTTTAAATAACACTTGTTCTTTAACCCGATAATCAATGGAATGTGATTTTGGGTTTATCGTGAACTGTGTTTTAAATGACACTGATTCTTTAACCCAGTTAACGATTAAAACTAAGTGGAGTTTTAATGAATCTTTAATTAGATTGAAAAGATCGAGAATGGAGTATCACCAGTTTTACTCCAGGCGATAGTTAAATCTTTAATTAGATTTGAACGTGAAATGGTAATTAAATTACCGATAACACTGTGGTGTTAGATATGAAGTACTACCAGTTTTACTTCATGGGATGAATAGGTTGGGATTGGGAAATAAAATAAATGATTAGTTCGGTGTGGTTCGCTAATCCCGACTAGTTTGAATTGATATTCAAAGGAGATAAAAGGATAAATTTAAAGAATTTATCTTGGATAAAATTAATGGGAACTTTTCCCAAAGTATAGGAATATTTGGATAAAAGAATATTCCGAATTGGAATCAGGCGTATGTTGTGTTTGTGTAACACTTTTATAATATATACGCGAGTTATTCAGAAAGACCGGGTTTATCCCATTCTGAATAACTGATTCGACGTGGTGTCGAAGATGAAGACGGTGGTCGAAGACCGGAAGTCTTCAGGTCGTTTGGGTGATAACTGATGATCTTGATTGGGCTGTACACCCAAGAAGATGGAAACAGTTGGTGATCGTCCAGACGTACTTGGAGATCGATGGATATGCGAGGTACTAGGTGCCTCCGGTTTCGTTCAGACCCAGAACGGACTTGTAAATGGACTGTGTGTCTGACATTGGATTTTAGTCCGTGTGATTGATCTCTATTAAATATATATCTGTTTGGCGGCGGAGAATTTATTCTCTTTCTTAACGCCCTTCTCTGAGACGTACGAGCTCAGGGGTTATATATTGATGGATATCAAACGCATGGAGTGAATTGCCTGTGTGGCATGCCTAAGTGGCAATTGATCGAGGCTTCTGTTGAAAAGCAAAGTCTTGTGGTGATGATCAAAGCACAGCCTGTGTGGCACAGCTTTGTGTAACGTGAATTCGCGAGTTTCGCACCCCGGTTGTGAACCAAAAACGGGAGACGGACCTCAGGGAGGGCATGCGTTTCTTTCTAGCTAGGGTGGTGTCAGTGACCTACCAGCCCTGACATTTATATACTTTTCACCTGTGTGGTTGTTGCTGTTGCGAGGCGCCTCGGTTTGATCGGACGATCCGGGTCCGATGGAGTCATTCGTTGGCTCATTTACACCCCCAAAGGGTGGGGAAACGTAGTGTTCAGGCATAATAATCCACATCGGTGGACCGGCCCTGACGATCCATGGGGCAGTTGCGGCTGTTCCTGAGACATGGGCTAGATTGTCTCGAATCGGTTGAGGACTATCTTTTGCCTCGGTTCATAGACGGAAATCCAATTTCCAAATACGTGACATTTGCGGTTTTATTTGTAAACCTATATATGGCGACATAGTGGCATGGGACGCTCATGCCGCCTATGATTGATACTTATGATTTGAAGTTGTTTTATACACTATGCACTTATAATAGTATCAAACGATTTGTTTTAACCGTATCAAGCATTCTTTGGCTGTTATAAGGGAAAACCCTATCCCCCGGCTTGCGTTGCATTGTGTGATAGGACCTGGGTCTTATAACAGCTTCATTTTTCTTTATTTAGCATTGCGCTGTTTGTTTTATGCACTGGTATTCTTGGGAGGAAACCCGTTCCGTGTTATACGGCGTGGTCCCTTGATTTACCTAGCTTTTAAAATAAAGATTAATAACTGTTTTAGTTCTCACACCAGTCACATGACTGACCTGGAGTTTATTGTTTTAACCTAAACTCTGGGTGCCCTTATTTTGACACGGGCAGCTTGTAGTTTTGGTTTTGCAGATTTATATTCACAGGATCCTGGTTTACAGCTGGAATGATATCCGGAAAGCTTTGTATCCGCATATCTACTTCTAGTTGTGTATTGTATTATTTTCCGCTGCTATGTATTTAAATGTAATTTAAATCTCTGATATATCTGTGTAATATTCGTTTATACTCTGTATATTCTTGTAATCTGATGCATTGTTGTAATATACAATGAAACGTTCTTTTGTATGTATTCTGTTGTGGCTTGTTCTCAAACGATAGGGCGTTTCGAACGGTCTGGGTCGGTTTAGCGACTGGTTCGGACCGAGCGAAATTCCTTCTCGTCACATTTGGTATCAGAGCTTTGGTTTACAAAGCTTAGAGAACAAGGCACATTAGAACCTTACGAAAGAATTCATCGGATATTGGATCAGTAATATCCAATTAGAATGACTCGTTAGAGATAGGATCAGTAGTATCCTAGAACGAGTGTGAAAAATATATTTTTAAAATGAAAACAAAATTTTGTTTTGAAAAATTTAAATCAATTATTCGTATTTGATTATTTATTTTATATTGATTAGGACAATCCAAAATATAAAGATTTTGCGTATGCGCCTAGCTAGCGTGTATTCGGAGTTTTGATATATTGGATAGATATAGATTCACACTCTAGTCGCCCGAAGATGATTCTGATGATTGTAGCTACATCATCAGAATTAGTATTCGTGTTTCGAAGGTGTGATATCTATATATTTCCTATTGACTGGTGTGAGAACCAAAATTAGCTAGGGCCTATTGTTGTGATTTGGCATCAAAAATCTGATTTTTGACTATGTATCAAAGTTATCCATTTCAAAAGCTAATCAACTAATTGATTGATGTTTGTGTTGTTTGTTTATTTGTTTGATAATTTTGAACCATTATGCCTAATTGAACTAAATATTGAATTATATTGAAAATTGGTCGCATTTGCTTGTATATACATATACTTACATTGAACAGGTCATAGCAAGGAGGCTAGAGCCGAAGAATAAAAATTTTTTGCCCGACAAATAGGTACATGTTTACTACATAATTTACTGTTTTGTTTGGGTGATGATGATTTTATGAGCCTATTGGCTAGCCGCTTGGCTTTTTCTTTTTCTTTTTGAGATCTGAAGGACCGGGGAAGCTATTTGAAATTCCCCGATGCTCCCATTGCAGGGGAGGTTATGGCGAAATTTTTCGAAAATTTAGGGTGTTAGCCAAATTTTTGAAATTTTGAAAATTCTCAGAAACTAAAGAGTTGGAGAATAGAAGCCAGATCGAGCGTAGAGTTGATTAATCAAACCACTTTCGACTTTGTTCCTTTTCGGGGACGAAAAGTTTTAAGTGGGGGAGATTGTAACAGCCCGGAAAATCTGGGCCAGTTTAAAATTTTTATTTTGGCAATTTTATCGAATTTTGAATATTTAAAATGGATTATTTTAAATAATATCGACGGGAAATTTATTTTGAATATAATTCGACGTATATATTTATATACGTCGTCGTTAGAATATTAATATTTATATATAATTATAAATAGAATTGAAAATGGCGCGGTAGTTCGATAATTCGATTTCAAATTTCATTTGAATGTACCGGGTGCAAAACGATCCGGATTTTAGTGAAACCAAAAACATTAGGATCTATTCGTGAATATCTTTCCAACGAATCCGAAAAATCAAAAGTTCGTAGCGGGAATCAAAAGATATGTCCTGTTGAAAATTCTGAATAGTCGCTATGGAATTCAGGCCCTTAAAAATGGACATTTTGCAAGCGACCTCGGATTTCGACGAAACCAGTTTTGTTGGGTCCGTAATGTTAAGTTATTGCTAGGTTTCGAATTTCATAATTTTTCGAATCAATATGTGAGCGTTGCAAAGGAAAACGCATTTGACCAGTTTCAGTTGATTTTAATCGACTGGAAATTGGCCATTTTTCAAACGGCCTCGGAATTCGACGAAACTAGTTTTGTTAGGACCGTATCGTCAATACGAAGCTAGAAAATATTTTTCTGGAATTTTTTAAAGTTCGTATGTGACCCCGGTAATTTGAAATGTACGTTTAAAATTCAATATAGAGATTTAAATGTAAATTCAACGGAAACTAATCGAAACGATCAAATCAGCTTACGATACATATCCCATTGTGTTCGGAATGGGGGTAAAACGCTATGGACGACAGTCGGTGAGTTCGATTTGGTGTTCGAATTAAAAAGGTACTTTTTAATGAAATATAATATAATAATTATATATACTTAACACCTCTCTCCCCTTATCCTCAATTCATGGTCAACGCATAACAGAAACAAAAAAGAAAAAAAAAGAAGAAAAGAGGGCGCTGAAGCCCATCGCCCACCACCGTCGCCTTATCGTGACGCCTCCGCACTGGCCTCTAGCCACCAGCACCGCGCCCTCTCCCTCTTCCCGGTTCTCCTCCTTCTACACCCCTTCTCCCTCCTTCGCGACCCTCCTGCAGCCGCCATCGACGAGACAACAACCCGCCTCCCTGACCTCCACACGCCCCCTATCCCCTTCTCAATTCGGCCAGCACCCCCTTCTCTAATCCGAAGCGCAACCCTACCCCCTCCTCTCTAAATCGACAGCCTAAACCCAAGCCCTAGATCCCCTACAGGCTGCGACGCCGTCGGCATTGGCCACCCCAACTACCAGCGCCAGTTTCTGCTCCTTCGACTTCGAAAGTGAGTTTTCAGTTTTTATTTATTACTTAAAAAAAATTGATCTTTTTTTTTATATACATAAAATTATATAAAGGATATGATTTCTTTTTGTTTAGATTGTTAAAGAAAGGATTTTTGTTTATAAAAAGTTGAGTTTATATATATATATATATATAAATAACATTGATCTTAAATACGATCTTCATATGTAAATGGATTTCATAATGTGAAAACAGTTTTTTTAGCATCTACATAGAAAGAAAAATAGGATTTTTATATATTGAACTTCGAAATAAAAATAGGATTTTTATGTGTTGAACTTCGAAATAAAAATATGATTTTTATATATTGAATAGCAAAGTAAATTCGATTTTTACATAGGTAGTGAAAGCGGACAACGAAGGTAACAAAAAGGCGGGAACGAAGAAGATTTCTATAAAAGAAAAGTCAAGGAGCTAGGATAGCTATCTGTGAGAATTTCTCACCTTTCAATTTCATTTTCTAGTTATATATATATACTAGGATGCAGACGGTGCTTAGTAGCACCCGACACAATCGTCCACAGACCATGGACTTGTTTGTTTGGTTGCATAGCTTAGTTATATGATTTTGATTTGAATTTGGTTGTTTGGTGAATTTGATTGATGTGTGAATGGCGTGGGCCTTCACTAGACCGGGGATAAGGCTCGGCCTTGTCCCGTTTCTAGTATCGTGTCGTTATGCCGCCGAAATTTTCTAAAATATGTTAGAAAATAAAAATATCATTTTATTGTGTAAATGAATAATAGAAATTCATATGTTGGAATAAAATGTTTTGTCGTTAAAAATATGATTTTTAACGTGAAGTGAATAAAATAAATATTCATTTACAAACCAGACGGTTTGTTTATGTACACCTATTTGAAGGACATTGATTGGGTCGATAAATTTTACACATCGCCCAACTGCACAAATAAAATATTTGTTTGATTGTTTTGAAACCCCATACGGGTGTTGGGATGAAATTTGAAGTTCACTCATCCCGATTGATTGAATATGTCGATCGGTTGATTGACAGGCTGTTTTAAGCGTTGGATATCTATATTTGATGCTTATACAGTGTAGTGCACTTTGGTTGATGGTTGATTATTTTTCCATGCTATTATATACATGTGTTGTATGAAAATCCATATAATTAACTTTATATGGTAATTGATTGGGCCTCATTCCAGTTTTAAAATAGAAATATTTGAAATAGAAATATTCGAAATGGAATATTTGAAAATATCAATATATGAAGCCGTGTTGAATAGATTGACGCCATTTTGACGTGAACGATATTTATATCGATTCTATTCATTTTGAAATGAATTGAATTGAAAACGATTTCGAAATGAATTGAATTGAAAACGATTTCGAAATGAATTGAATTGAAAACGATTTCGAAATGAATTGAATTGAAAACGATTTCGAAATGAATTGAATTGAAAACGATTTCGAAATGAATTGAATTGAAAACGATTTCGAAATGAATTGAATTGAAAACGATTTCGAAATGAATTGAATTGAAAACGATTTCGAAATGAATTGAATTGAAAACGATTTCGAAATGAATTGAATTGAAAACGATTTCGAAATGAATTGAATTGAAAACGATTTCGAAATGAATTGAATTGAAAACGATTTCGAAATGAATTGAATTGAAAACGATTTCGAAATGAATTGAATTGAAAACGATTTCGAAATGAATTGAATTGAAAACGATTTCGAAATGAATTGAATTGAAAACGATTTCGAAATGAATTGAATTGAAAACGATTTCGAAATGAATTGAATTGAAAACGATTTCGAAATGAATTGAATTGAAAACGAATTCAAATTTAATCGAAAGTGAATTGAAATGAATTCAAATTGAATTGAAATTTGAATTGAATAGAAATGAATTTTAAAACGAATTTATAAAGAAGAATTCAATTTTGATTTGAATTGAAATGGAAGTTGAAATTGCTTTTGAAACGAATTTAAAACTATTTATATAATTCGTTTTAAATAGAAATCGACGAAGTATATATTATATATATTATATATATAATATAATGGCCTGAATTGAACGCGCCGCGCCGCGGCAGTTCGTGAATTTCGACCATTTATTTCAAACGGACATTGCGGGAGATCCGACCGTCGGATTCTCCTAAAACCGGAACCGTTGGGTTCGTATCGAAAAGAGCTTTATAGCGAATATTAGAAATTAGAAATCTAACGGTTGGATTTGGAGTTATGTCCAAATCAAATTTGAAAAAGGTCGCTGTAAGTGCAGTTCGATGGCCATTGATGGAAATCGACTGTACGGGCCTTGATAAAATTATTAAAAATAGTAATAATTTGTGTAAAATCATAAGAAATGATTTGTGAAGATTTGGGATGAAAAACTCCATATTTGAAAAGATAAAAATAGATTTTTATCGAAATGAACTAGTTTTGAACTAGAATTATAATTCTATTTATTTTTAAATAAATAAATTGAATTTGAAAAGGGTTTTGAAAATAACCAAAATTTCCAATGATTGCATTGGAGTGGATTGGAATCGAAATTGTCTTCGGAATATTTCGATGTTGGAATTTGTGATTATATAGGTGTTGTTATGGAAATTTGAAAGATATATATTTATATCGTTATTTCCAATACGGCATTTGTTAGTCGTAGAATTCGATATTGAATATAAGCCGATATATTTTCTATTCAGAGCCTTGTATTGAATATCGAATGTGATTTGGGTTTGTCGTGAATGGTGTCTTCACTAACACTGTTCTTGAATCCAGTTGAGAAAAGATTAAATCTTTTTATTTAGATTTAATGAAGTGTGCCAATTAAATAATATTTAATTGAAATTGAATTGATATTGATTTTTGGGTTTATCGTGAACAGTGTTTTAAATAACACTTGTTCTTTAACCCGATAATCAATGGAATGTGATTTTGGGTTTATCGTGAACTGTGTTTTAAATGACACTGATTCTTTAACCCAGTTAACGATTAAAACTAAGTGGAGTTTTAATGAATCTTTAATTAGATTGAAAAGATCGAGAATGGAGTATCACCAGTTTTACTCCAGGCGATAGTTAAATCTTTAATTAGATTTGAACGTGAAATGGTAATTGAATTACCGATAACACTGTGGTGTTAGATATTAAGTACTACCAGTTTTACTTCATGGGATGAATAGGTTGGGATTGGGAAATAAAATAAATGATTAGTTCGGTGTGGTTCGCTAATCCCGACTAGTTTGAATTGATATTCAAAGGAGATTAAAGGATAAATTTAAAGAATTTATCTTGGATAAAATTAATGGGAACTTTTCCCAAAGTATAGGAATATTTGGATAAAAGAATATTCCGAATTGGAATGAGGCGTATGTTGTGTTTGTGTAACACTTTTATAATATATACGCGAGTTATTCAGAAAGACCGGGTTTGTCCCATTCTGAATAACTGATTCGACGTGGTGTCGAAGATGAAGACGGTGGTCGAAGACCGGAAGTCTTCAGGTCGTTTGGGTGATAACTGATGATCTTGATTGGGCTGTACACCCAAGAAGATGGAAACAGTTGGTGATCGTCCAGACGTACTTGGAGATCGATGGATATGCGAGGTACTAGGTGCCTCCGGTTTCGTTCAGACCCAGAACGGACTTGTAAATGGACTGTGTGTCTGACATTGGATTTTAGTCCGTGTGATTGATCTCTATTAAATATATATCTGTTTGGCGGCGGAGAATTTATTCTCTTTCTTAACGCCCTTCTCTGAGACGTACGAGCTCAGGGGTTATATATTGATGGATATCAAACGCATGGAGTGAATTGCCTGTGTGGCATGCCTAAGTGGCAATTGATCGAGGCTTCTGTTGAAAAGCAAAGTCTTGTGGTGATGATCAAAGCACAGCCTGTGTGGCACAGCTTTGTGTAACGTGAATTCGCGAGTTTCGCACCCCGGTTGTGAACCAAAAACGGGAGACGGACCTCAGGGAGGGCATGCGTTTCTTTCTAGCTAGGGTGGTGTCAGTGACCTACCAGCCCTGACATTTATATACTTTTCACCTGTGTGGTTGTTGCTGTTGCGAGGCGCCTCGGTTTGATCAGACGATCCGGGTCCGATGGAGTCATTCGTTGGCTCATTTACACCCCAAAGGGTGGGGAAACGTAGTGTTCAGGCATAATAATCCACATCGGTGGACCGGCCCTGACGATCCATGGGGCAGTTGCGGCTGTTCCTGAGACATGGGCTAGATTGTCTCGAATCGGTTGAGGACTATCTTTTGCCTCGGTTCATAGACGGAAATCCAATTTCCAAATACGTGACATTTGCGGTTTTATTTGTAAACCTATATATGGCGACATAGTGGCATGGGACGCTCATGCCGCCTATGATTGATACTTATGATTTGAAGTTGTTTTATACACTATGCACTTATAATAGTATCAAACGATTTGTTTTAACCGTATCAAGCATTCTTTGGCTGTTATAAGGGAAAACCCTATCCCCCGGCTTGCGTTGCATTGTGTGATAGGACCTGGGTCTTATAACAGCTTCATTTTTCTTTATTTAGCATTGCGCTGTTTGTTTTATGCACTGGTATTCTTGGGAGGAAACTCGTTCCGTGTTATACGGCGTGGTCCCTTGATTTACCTAGCTTTTAAAATAAAGATTAATAACTGTTTTAGTTCTCACACCAGTCACATGACTGACCTGGAGTTTATTGTTTTAACCTAAACTCTGGGTGCCCTTATTTTGACACGGGCAGCTAGTAGTTTTGGTTTTGCAGATTTATATTCACAGGATCCTGGTTTACAGCTGGAATGATATCCGGAAAGCTTTGTATCCGCATATCTACTTCTAGTTGTGTATTGTATTATTTTCCGCTGCTATGTATTTAAATGTAATTTAAATCTCTGATATATCTGTGTAATATTCGTTTATACTCTGTATATTCTTGTAATCTGATGCATTGTTGTAATATACAATGAAACGTTCTTTTGTATGTATTCTGTTGTGGCTTGTTCTCAAACGATAGGGCGTTTCGAACGGTCTGGGTCGGTTTAGCGACTGGTTCGGACCGAGCGAAATTCCTTCTCGTCACAGCCATCCCTGAGGTCCTCTCCCGTTTCTTGTTCATACCGGGGTGTTAGGGTCACGAATTAACGCTACACAAAGCTGCACTATATTAAAGCCGTGCTTTGATCATCAACCACAAGACTCTGCTTTTCAACAGAAGCCTAGATCATTTGCATCTCAGCATGCCACACAGGAAATTCACGCTATGCAACCAATGTATATCAATCACACAGAACGAAATCCGATGTCAGACAAACATCCATTTACAAGTTCGTTCTGGGTCTGAACGAAACCAGAGGTACCTTATTCCTCCCACATATGTCCAATAGAGGGGAGAGGTCCTCGCATATCCGGTCGATCTACAAGTACGTCTGGACGATCACCACTTATTACCTTGTCTTGGGTGTATAGCCCAATCAAGACATCAGTAATCATCCAAACGATGTGAAGACCTCCAGTCTTCAACCACCGCCTTCATCCTTGACATATCATCGAATCAGTTATTCAGAATGGGATAAACCCGGTCTTTATGAATAACTCGCGTATATAATAAACAAGTGTTATAAAAACACATTATGCGCCTCATTCCAATCCAGAATATTCCTCTATTCAAATATTCTTATACTTTGGGAAAGGTTCCCATTAATTTTATCAAAGATAAATTCTTTAAATTTATTCTTTAATCTTCCTTTGCATATCATTTCAATCTAATTAAAGATGCATTAAAACTCTACTTGGCTTTAATCTTCCCAAAAATCAATATTAACGATTGTTTAACTTGGTAAATCATATCCTGTCTTTAACTGGGTTAATGAACCAATGTCATTTAAAACACGGTTCACGATAAACCCAAAATCACATTCCATTCCATCAGCCTTTAACAATAAATTAGTAAGTAAACAATTCCCTAAGTATTAACCCCGAAGGCCGAGACCAACATCAGATCAATACCCAGGAAACCATTCAACTTAACTAATCTCCAGTTAGTTTCTGATTTTCTTAACTCCATTGGGTCTAAGAACGGTAATATTAAAGATACCATTCACAACAACCCAAAATCACATTCCATTAACAATGGGATCTCCATGGAAAACAAATCGATATATATAATCGATATAAACTTCCATATCCAACCAACAATATCAATGGAATAATGAAAAGGCTTTTTAAATTCCATATATATTAACCGTATTCCTCTATAGAAGCTTACTTCGATTATTACCAAATCGAATTCCATTCAATTCCAATTTAATATGTTAAATTGGAAAATTTTACTTTGGAAAATCAATTTTAAATCTTAAAAAAAGATTTATAAATTCCAAATCCCATTTCATTGTAAATTGGGTTAAAGAACAAATGTCACTAAAATACAGTTCACAGCAAACCCAATTCACATTCCATCAATCTCTAACCGTAAATTAGTATGAGAACAATTCCCAAAGTGTTAACCCCGAAGGCAGAAACCAACATCAGATCAATACCCAAGAAACCATTCAACTTAACTAATCTCCAGTCAGTTTCTAATTTTCTTAACTCCATTGGGTTTAAGAACAGTATTATTAAAGATACCATTCACGACAAACCCAAAATCCAATTTGATATTAAATACAAGGCTCTAAATAGAAAATATATCAGCTTATATTCAATATCAAATTCTGAAATCAACCAATATCGTATTGGAATAACGATATATCTATATCTTCCAAATTCCTCCACAATATCTGTATAATCATGGAATCCAATATGGAAATACACCGAAGATAATTTCGATTCAAATCCATTCCAAATCATATATTGGAAATTCTGGTTATTTTTAAAACCATTTCAAAACCAATTTATTTATTTTAAAATATAGGATTTCATCATTCTAGTTCATAACTAGTTCATTTCGATAAAAATATATTTTTATCTTTTCAAATATGGAGTTTTTCATCCCAATTCTTTCCAAATCATTTCTTATGATTTTACACAAATTATTGATATTTTTGATAATTTTATCAAGGCCTGTACATTCGATTTCCATAAACGGCCAACGAACTGCACTTACAGCGAACTTTTCCAAAGTTGATTTGGAAATAATTCCAAATCCAACCATTGAATTTCTATTTTTTGTATTCGTTAGAAAGCTCTTTTCAATACGAACCCAACGGTTTCGATTTTAGGAGAATCCGACGGTCGGATCTCCCGTAATGTCCCTTTGAAGTCAATGGTCGAAATTCGCGAACTGCCGCAGCGCGGCGCGTTCTATTCAGGCCATTATATTATATATATAATATATATTTCGTCGATTTCCATTTAAAACGTATTTTATAAATCATTTTAAATTTCGTTTTCAAAACGATTTCAACATCATATTTAATTTAAAATCAAAATTGAATATTCTATATCATCGATATATAAATGATAGTATTTTCAAAACACTAAATTTTGGAACCAATTCCTTTTTGATATTTATTATAAAAATGAATAAAATCAATATAAATATCGTTCACGTCAAAATGGCGTCAAATTTATCAACACGGCTTTATATATTTGAATATATTCGTGTCCATCCCAAATCGAACATCAAAAACAGATTTTGACCTTTTACTGAATATTGCTTTAAAATATTCGTTATTTCAAAATAATCGTTATTTTAAAATATTCATTCTTTCTGAACTAGAATTAGACACAGTCAATTACCATATAATTTGATTTATATGGACTTCATACACACATGTATATAACAACAATCAAACACAGTCAACCATCATCCGGAGTGCATTTTACACTGCAAAAGCATCAAATATAAATATTTAACGCTTATAACAGCTTGTCAACCAACCGACTGACATACAACTAAATATTAGGATTAGTGTATGTCTAATATCATCCCAATACCCGTGTGGGGTTTCAATCAATCAAACATAGATTTTATTTGTGCAGTTGGGCGATGTGTAAAATTTATTGTCCCAATGAATATCAATCAAATGTGTGTACATAAACAAATCGTCCTACGATTTGTTTATAAATATTTATTTTATTCAAACACACGTTAAAAATTATATTTTTAACTATAAAATATTTTATTCCATTCCCCATCACACAATCAATTTTCACAACACAATCAAACAAACAAGTCGTACATGGTCTGTGGACGACAGGTGTCGGGTGCTGCTAAGCACCGTCTGCATCCTAGTATATATTTTCACTAGAAAATAAATTATAGTGAGGAGTTCTCACCTTTGGGTTCCACTCCTCCGTTTCTATTTCTGAACGGTTCGGATTTGCCCAAAATTACAATGCGACCTTTTCCCGCTGTTCATAAATAAAAATCACATTTTTATTTCAATTCTAAAAAATTATATTTTTACTTCGCTAAAAATTATATTTTTTACTTCGCTAATTCTTTTTTTTTACTTCAAAACCATATGTTTAAAAATCGCATCTTTAACACGATGTTTACATTATAAAGATAATATTTTTATTTCGATGTTCATACAATAAAAATCATATTTTTATTATCTCTAAAATATAAAAATCATATTTTTACTACTCTACATAAATAAAAATTGAATCTTTTCAAATATAAAATTCGAATATTTCTAATGTTAAAAAATCAAATCTCTCTAATGTTAAAAAATCAAATCTTTCTAATGTTAAAAATCAAATCTTTCTTATGTTAAAAATCAAATCTTTAACGCTACTTTTCATAATAAAAATCCTATTTTTATTTCGCCTCATATAAAATAAAGTTCATATTTTTATTTCACTTCATATAAAGAAAATCACATTTTTATATCGTTACTTCATATGTAAAAATCATATTTTTACTATACTTCTTCCTATATAAAAATTATATTTTTATACATCCATTCAATAACAAAAATCGTATTTTTATAACGCAACCTTATATAAATAAAAATTAAAGCTTTATTCAAAATAAAAATTCAGTTATATATATAATAAAAATCAAGTTCTTTTCTAACCTAGTGTGATTTTTACATAGAGATCCCTTTACTGATTTCATAACAAAAAGAAAAGAAAAAGGAATAAGTAAAAGCTCACATTTTTATCGGAGGAGGGGGTTAGAGATGGCAGCGCCGGAGTTGGGGGCGATAGGCCATTCAGGTGGCGGGTCCGGGAGCTCTGGCAGTCGGCGGTCTTCAGGTGGAAGAGGGGTGCTCGTTTTGGGCGTAGGGGTTTTATTTTGGAAGGAGAGAGAGTAGGGAAGTGAGAGAACGGAGGAGAGGGTTCGGCGAGGTAGGGGGATCGCGGAAGAGAGAGGAGGGCTGGGAGGAAGAGGCGCACGCCACCCTCGACGGCGACGGAAGAACTGGGGGGGGGGGGGGTGACGCGAATTTTTGAGGAGCGACTTCCCCCCTCCTTTTTTTATTTTTTTCTGAAACATGTCGGGAGAGAAAAGTGAGGGTTGGGAGAAAGATGAGGGATAAGAGTTTATATATATATATATTTTATTTAATTGAATCCCCAAAATGTAACTTTAAATTTCGATCCTCAAACGAGACCCACCGCCCGCCGTTCCTAGCTAATTACCCCCATTTCGTACACAATGGGATATGTATCATAAGCCAATTCGACTATTTCGATCTGTTTCTGTCAAAATCAATATATAAATCTGTACATTGAATTTGAACGCACATTTCAATTTACTGGGGCCACATACAGACTCTAAAATTTACCGAAAAATATTTTCTAGCGTTGTATTGACAATACGGTTCTAACAAAACCAATTTCGTCAAATTTGGAGACCGTTTGAAAAATGGTCATTTTCTGGTAGATCCAAATTAACTTAAACTGTCTAAACACGTTTTCCTCTGCCACGCTCACATATTAATCCCAAAAATTATGAATATTGGAATCTAGCAATAACTTGACATCCCGGATCCAACAAAAGTGGTTTCATTGAAAACGGAAGTCGTTGGCAAAATTTCCATTTTTAGGGGCTATATTTTCCATAGCGACTATTCTGAATTTTCAACTGGGCATAACTTTTTATTCCCGCTATGAAATTTTGATTTTTCAGATTCGTTGGAAATATATCTTCAAATAGATTCTAATATTTTTGGTTTTGCTAAAATCCGGTATATTTTGAATCCTGTACATTCATTTGAAATCGAATTTTCAAACTACCGCGCCATTTTCAATTCCATTTATATTTTAAATAAAATATTTATATTCTAACGTTGATTCAAGCAAATATATACATTCTAATTCTATTCAAAATAAAAAACGTCGTTATTATTTAAAATAAATCATTTTAAATATTCAAAATTCATCAAAATTACCAAAATAAAAAAAAATTACCGGTTCAGATTTTCCGGGTTGTTGCAATATCTCCTACTTAAAATCTTTTCGTCTTCGAAAAGGAACGGAGCTAAAAGTTGTTTTGCAAACCAACTCAACTTTCATTATTTTAATTATGGCTTAAGTTCTTCAACTTTTTAGTTTTTAAGAACTTTTCAAACTTTTCAAAAATTTGGCTAACACCCTAAATTTTCGAAAAATTTCGCCATAACCTCCCTTATACGGGAGCACCGGGAAAATCCCGAAATTGCCATACAGGCCCTCCAATCCAAAAAGAAAAAGAAAAGGCCAAGCGGCTCATAAAATCATCAAAAACCCCAAGAAATACAATAAACATGTACATGTTTGTCGGGCAAACAATTTTATTCCTCTGCTCTAGCCTCTTTGCAATGACCTATTCAATGTATATACATGTGCATATATGCAAATGCAATAAATTTCAATTCAGTTCAATATTTGGTTCAATTTGGTTATATGTACCATTCTTCACACAATGGTTTTATTAGATAACAAATAATCATACAACACAACAATCAATCAATTAGCGAACTAACGTTTCAAATTCATAATTTTGACATATATACAGAAAATCATGTTTTTGATGCCAATTTACAGCAATAGCCCTATCTAGTTTTGGTTCTCACACCAGTCAATTGGTATCATATAGATATACCACTTTCGAAACTCGAACACAAACTACTGATGCTATGTAGTCATCAACAGTTTCATCCCCGGACGACTAGAGTGCGATTCTACATCTATCTGGTATATTTGAAGATTCAATATACATGGATCAGACGTATATTAAATTCTCTATATACTTGATTGTTCAAATTCAATATAAAATAAACATTCAAATACGAATAATTGATTTAAATTTTCAAAACAAAAATTGTTTCCATTTTTATTTGAAAACAAATCTCTTCCGACTCATTCTAGGATACTACTGATCCCATCTCTAACGAGTCATTCTCATTAGATATTACTAATCCAATCTCTGATGAATTCTTTTGTTTGGTTCTAATGTGTCTTGTTCTCCGAGCTCTGTAAACCAAAGCTCTGATACCAAAATGAAATGACCCCAAAACTTCCCCATGAGTGAAAGCACAGATTGCTTTGAGAACAAGACGAATAAAAACACAAATAGAAGAACATTTCATTGTTATTACAACAATTTACATCAGAATACAAGAATATACAAAGTATGAATAAATATTACACATTTACTAAATATAAGAGATTTACAAGTTATAATGCAGCGGAAAAATAATACCAAACACAACTGAAAAGAATATACGGACACAGAGCTTTCCGAATATCACTTCAGCTGTAAATCAGGATCCTGTGAATATAATATCTGCAAAACCCAACTACTAGCTGCCCGTGCGGAAATAAGGGCACCCAGAGTTTAGGTTAAAACAATAAACTCCAGGTCAGTCATGTGACTAGTGTGAGAACTAAAACAGTTATTAAAAACTTTACTTTAATTCAGATATATCAAGGGACCAAGCCGTATAACATGGAACGGGTTTCCTCCCAAGATTACCAGTGCATATAACAAAACAGCACAATGCTTTTTGGAAAAATGAAGCTATTATAAGACCCAGGTCCTATCACACAATGCAACGCAAGCCGGAGGATAGGTTTTTTCCTTATAACAGCCAAACATGGTTGGTACGTTTAAAACAAATATTTTGATGCTATTATAAGTGCATAGTGTATAAAACAACTTCAAATATAAATGTATCAATCCTAGACGACATGGGTATCATATATCATGTCGCCAATACAAGGCTCTACAATCAAAACCGCAAAATCACATATTGGAAGTTGGATTTCCATCTGTGAACCAAGGAAAGGGATCGTCCTTACCACTTCGAGACTCTCTAGCCCGAGCCTCAGGCAAGCGGGCAGAAAAACTTTGGATCGTCAGGGATGGCCCATCAAAGTGCAATTTCGATTAATAAAACCTTGAACAATACGTTTCCCTACCCCATGGGGCGTAAATGAGCCAAATGACTCCATCAGCCATGGATCGACTGATATAACCGAGGCGCTTCACTATCCATCATCCACGTAAGTAAAAAGCTCGGGCTTGTAAAACGTTGACACCACTCCTAGTTAGAAGGAAACGCATTCCCTCCCTAAGGTCCTCTCCCGTTTCTGGTTCACACCGGGGTGTGAGGCTCATGAATTAACGCTACACAAAGCTACGCTATATTAAAGCCGTGCTTTGATCATCAACCACAAGACTCTGCTTTTCAACAGAAGCCTTGATCATTTGCATCTCAGCATGCCACACAGGCAATTCACGCTATGCAACCAATGTAAATCAATCACACAGAATGAAATCCGATGTTAGACACACATCCATTTACAAGTTCATTCTGGGTCTGAACGAAACCAGAGGCACCTAGTTCCTCCCCCATATGTCCAATACAGGGGAGAGATCCTCGCATATCCAATCAATCTCCAAGTATGTCTAGACAATCACCACTTATTACCTTGTCTTGGGTGTACAACCCAATCAAGACATCAGTAATCATCCAAACGATGTAAAGACCTCCGGTCTTCAACCTCCGCCTTCATCCTCGACATATCGTCGAATCAGTTATTCAGAATGGGATAAACCCGATCTTTCTAAATGACTCGCGTATATAATAAACAAGTGCTATAAAAACACAACTTACGCCTCATTCCAATCCAGAATTTTCCTCTATTCAAATATTCTTATACTTTGGGAAAGGTTCCCATTAATTTTATCAAAGATAAATTCTTTAAATTTATTCTTTAATCTTCCTTCGGATATCATTTTAAAGATGCATTAAAACTCCACTTGGTTTTAATCCTCACAAAAATCAATATTAACGATTGTTTAACTTGGGAAATCATATCCAGTCTTTAACTGGGTTAAAGAACCAATGTCATTTAAAACACTGTTCGCGATAAACCCAAAATCACATTCCATTCCATCAGCCTTTAACCGTAAATTAGCAAGTGAACAATTACCTAAGTATTAACCCCGAAGGCCGAAACTAACATCAGATCAATACCCAGGAAACCATTCAACTTAACTAATCTCCAGTTAGTTTCTGATTTTCTTAACTCCATTCGGTCTAAGAACAGTATTATTAAAGATACCATTCACGACCACCCAAAATCACATTCCATTAACAATGGAATCTCCATAGAAAACAAATCGATATATATAATCGATATAAACTTCCATATCCAACCGATAATATCAATGGAATAACGACAAGGCCTTTTAAATTCCATATATATTAACTGTCTTCCTCTACAAAAGCTTACTTCGATTACTACCAAATCGAATTCCATTCAATTCAAATTTAATATTTTAAATTGTAAAACTTTACTTTGGAAAATCTCCTTCAAATCTTAACAAAAGATTTATAAATTCCAAATCCTATTTCGCTATAAATCGGGTGAAAGAGAGAATGTCGCTAAAACACAGTTCACAACAAACCCAATTCACATTCCATCCTTCTCTAACCGTAAATTAGTAAGAGAACATTCCCTAAGTGTTAACCCCGAAGGCCGAAACTGACATCAGATCAATACCCAAGAAACCATTCAACTTAACTAATCTCCAGTCAGTTTCTAATTTTCTTAACTCCATTGGGTTTAAGAACAGTATTATTTAAGATACCACTCACAACAAACCCAAAATCCAATTTGATATTAAATTCAAGGCTCTACATAGAAAATATATCGGCTTATATTCAATATCAAATTCTTAAATCAACAAATATCATACTGGAATAACGATATATCTATATCTTCCAAATTCCTCCACAATATCTGTATAATCACGGAATCCAATATCGAAATACTCTAAAGATAATTTCGATTCAAATCCATTCCAATTCATATATTGGAAATTCTGGTTATTTTTTAAACCATTTCAAATCCAATTTATTTATTTAAAAATATCGGATTTCATAATTCTAGTTCATTACTAGTTCATTTCGATAAAAATATATTTTTATCTTTTCAAATATGGAGTTTTTCATCCCAATTCTTTCCAAATCATTTCTTATGATTTTACACAAAATATTGATATTTTTAATAATTTTATCAAGGCCTGTATTGTCGATTTCCATAAATGACCATTGAACTGCACTTACAACGACCTTTTCCAAATTTGATTTGGAAATAATTACAAATCCAACTGTAAGATTTATAATTTCTTGTATTCTTTAGAACGCTATTTTCGATACGAACCCAACGGTTCCGGTTTTAGGAGAATCCGACAGTCGGATTTCCCGTAAAGTCCATTCGAAGTCTTTGGTCGAAATTCGCGAACTGCCGCGTTCTATTTGAGCCATTATATTATATATATAATATATATATATAATATATTTCGTCGATTTCCATTTAAAACATATTTTATAAATCGTTTTAAATTCATTTTCAAAACCATTTCAACTTCATATTCAATTTCAAATCAAAATTGAATATTCCATATCATCGATATATAAATGATAGTATTTTCAAAACATTAGATTTTGGAATCAATTCCTTTTCGATATTCATTATAAAAATGAATAAAATCGATATAAATATCGTTCACATCAAAATGGCGTCAAATTTATCAACACGACTTTATATATTTGAATATATTCGTGTCCATCCCAAATCGTACATCAAAATCAGTTGACCTTTTACTGAATATTGCTTTAAAATAATCATTATTTTAAAATAATCGTTATTTTAAAATAATCGTTATTTTAAAATAATCGTTATTTTAAAATATTCATTCTTTCCGAACTGGAATCAGAAACAGTCAATTACCATATAATTTGATTTATGTGGATTTCATACACAAGTGTATATAACAACAATCAAACATAGTCAACCATCATTCAGAGTGCATTCTACACTGCATAAGCATCAAATATAAATATTTAACGCTTACAACAGCTTGTCAACCAATCGATTGACATACAACTAAATATTGGGATTAGTGTATGTCCAATATCGTCCCAATACCCATCTGGGGTTTCAATCAATCAAACATGGATTTTATTTGTGCAGTTGGGCGATGTGTAAAATTTATTGTCCCAATCAATATCAATCAAATGTGTGTACATAAACAAATCGTCCTACGATTTGTTTATAAATATTTATTTTATTCAAACACACGTTAAAAATTATATTTTTAACTACAAAATATTTTATTCCATTCCACATCACACAATCAATTTTAACAGCACAATCAATCAAATAAACAAGTCGTCCATGGTCTTTGGACGATGGGTGTCGGGTTCTGCTAAGCACCTTCTGCATCCTAGTATATATTTTAACTAGAAAATAAATTAAAGTGAGGAGTTCTCACCTTTGGGTTCCACTCCTCCATTTCTATTTCTGAACGGTTCGGATTTGCCCAAAATTCCAATACGACCTTTTCCCGCTGTTCATAAATAAAAATCACATTTTTATTTCAATTCTAAAAAATTATATTTTTACTTTGCTAAAAATTATATTTTTTTACTTCGCTAAAAATTATATATTTTTTTTACTTCAAAACCATACGTGTAAAAATCGCATCTTTAACACGATGTTTACATTATAAAGATAATATTTTTATTTCGATGTTCATACAGTAAAAATCATATTTTTATTATCTTTAAAATATAAAAATCATATTTTTACTACTCTACATAAATAAAAAATGAATCTTTTCAAATATAAAAATCGAATATTTCCAATGTTAAAAATCAAATCTATCTAATATTAAAAAATCAAATCTTTCTAATGTTAAAATTCAAATCGTTCTAATGTTAAAAATAAAATCTTTAAAGCTACTCTTCATAATAAAAATCCTTTTTTTATTTCGCCTCGTATAAAATAAAGTTCATATTTTTATTTCACTTCATATAAAGAAAAATCACATTTTTATATCGTTACTTCATATGTACAAATCATATTTTTATTACACTTCTTGCTATATAAAAATTATATTTTTATACTTCCATTCAACAATAAAAATCGTATTTTTATAATGGTACCTTATATAAATAAAAATCAAAGCTTTATTCAAAATAAAAATTCAGTTTTATATAAAATAAAAATCAAGTTCTTTTCTAACCTAGTGTGATTTTTACATTTCGAACACCAAACGAGACCCACCGCCTGTCGTCCCTAGCTAATTACCCCCATTTCGAACACAATGAGATATGTATCATAAGCCGATTCGACTGTTTTGATCTATTTCAGTTAAAATCAAAATATAAATCTATACATTGAATTTGAACGCATATTTCATGTTACCGGAGAAACATACGGACTCTAAAATTTCCCGAAAAATATTTTCTAGCTTCGTATTAACGATATGGTTCTAACAAAACTAATTTCATCAAATTTGTAGACCGTTTGAAAAATGGCCATTTTCTGGTCGATCCAAATTGACTGAAACTGTCAAAACATGTTTTCCTGTGCCACGCTCACATATTAATCCCAAAAATTATTAATATTAGAATCTAGCAATAACTTGACATCCCGGATCCAACAAAAGTGGTTTCGTCGAAAGCAGAGGTCGTTTGCAAAATTTCCATTTTTAAGGGTTATATTTTCCATAGCGATTATTCTGAATTTTCAACTGGGCATAACTTTTTATTCCCGCTATGAAATTTTGATTTTTCAGATTCATTGGAAAGATATCTTCAAATAGATTCTAATATTTTTGGTTTCACTATAATCCGGTTTATTTTTCAGATTCGTTGGAAAGATGTCTGACGTTGTATTCCATTTACGCTGTATTCGTTGATCTCTGCTAATATATATCTGTTTGGTGGAGGAGAATTTATCCTCTTGCTTAACACCCTTCTCTGAGATGTATGAGCTCAGAGATTATATATTGGCAGAAATCAATGGTATGGTATGGATTGACAATGTGGCGTGCTAAGATGCATTGATCAAGGCTTTTGTTGAAAAGCAGAGCCTTGTGGATGATGATCAAAGCACATCTTTATTTAGCATAGCTTTGTGTAGCATGACCCCGCGAGCGTCGAACCCCGGTATGATGGTGAACTGATGGTTAGATCAGTATGCTTTCGATATTTGTATGTATTCGGTCGATCGTGATGAGGGATAGGGCATTTCCCCCGATTCCCATATAGGGATAAAGTAAGCGGTGTTTTCTCTCGCCGGGACGTAAGCCGAAGTGATACTTGATTTCCCAAAAGTGCGGATGTGCATTTCGGTATTTTCGCATGCCTGCGACGTAAGCCGTGGAGTATTGCACTATGCGATGGAACTTTCGAATCAGGGGCCATCATGATGGAAATCCAACTTTCCAATACGAGCTTTGTGGTTTTAATTGTAAACCTATATATGGCAGCATAGTGGGATGGGGCACTCTTGTCGTCTATGATTGATACATTTACTTTCGAAATTGATTTCTACACTATGCACTTATAGTAATAATAAAAGAGAAATTTTCGCGTACCAAGCATATCTAGCTATTATAAGGTAAAACTCTATCCTCCGGCTTACGTCGCATTGTGTGATGGGACCTGAGTCTTATAATAGCTTCATTTTTCTTAAATTAGCATTAAGTGGTTTATTTATGCATTGGTATTCTTGGGGGTAAACCCGTTCCATGTTATACGGCGTGGTCCCTTGATTTACCTAACTTTAAAATCAAATTAATAACTTTTTTTGTTCTCATACCAGTCCCATGACAGGCCTAGAGTTTATTGTTCCTTCCTAAACTCTAGGTGCCCATATTTTCCACACGGACAGTTAGTAGTTTTGGTTTTGCAGATTTCTATTTAACAGGATCTTGGATTACAGTTGGAGCTATATTCGGAAAGCTTGTCCGCTACGCATTATACTTTGTCTTATTTTCCGCCGCTATGTAATACTTAAATCTCGGATATTATTTTCTGTTGTATAATTAATCATACTCTGGAATATTCTTGTACTCTGATTTAAATTGTTGTAATAAGCAATGAAATGTTCTTCTGTTTGTGTTCTGATTTGTCGTGTTCTCAATTCAATCCGGGCTTTCCTTTACTGGGAAGTTTGGGTCGTTTCATTTGGTGTTAAAGCTTTGGTTTACAGAGCTAGAGAACATGACACATTAGAACCGAACGAAAGAATTCATCAGAGTTTGGATTAGTAATATCCAATGAGAATGACTCATTAAAGATGGGATCAGTAGTATCCTAGAATGAGTCCGAAGAGTGTTATTTTCAAAATAAAGATGAAAACAAATTTAATTTTGAAATTTTAAATCCTATTATACGTATTCGATTATTTATTTTATGTTAAATTTGGACAATCGAGTATATGAAGATTTTGCATATACGCCTAGTAGCGTGTGTACGAAGTCTTAAATATACTGGGTAGATATAGAATCACACTCTAGTCGCCCGGAAATGATTCTGATGGTTGAAATATCATCATCAGCATTTGTGTTCGAGTTTCGAAAGTGGGATATCTATATATTTCCAATTGACTGGTGTGAGAACCAAAACTAGATAGAGTTTATTGCTATGATTTGCACTAAAAATATGATTTTTGACTATATATAAAAGTTACATATATTTAAAAAGTTAATCACCTAATTGATTGTTGGTTGTGATGTTTGATTATTGGTTTAACTAATAAAATATTGAAATGATAATTAATTTAACAAATATGAGAAAGAATGATAAATTTAGCTAAATTTAATTTAATATTGAACTGAATTGAAAATTTGTTAGAATTAAAAGTTGAGTTGGTTAGTTAAACGAATTTCAGCTACATTCCTTTTCGAGGACGAAAAGATTTTAAGTGGGGGAGATTGTAACAAACCGGATTTTCAGAACAAATTTAAAATTTTAATTTTAGAAATTTTAATGAATTTGATTATTTAAAATAATTTATTTTAAATAATAACGACTAAAAATTTATTTAAATCGAAGTTAGAATGAATTTTTTTAATTTAGTTATAAAAGGAGTTAGAAATGACGCAGTAGTTTGAAAATTCAATTTCAAATTTCAATTGAATGTACAGGATTCAAAATAAATCGGATTTTAGTGAAATTAGAAATATTTGAATCTGTTTGAAAATATCTTTCTAACGAATGTGAAAAATCCAACTTTCATAACGGGAATAAAAAGTTATGTCCAGTTTAAAATTCAGAATAGTCACTATGGAATTTTATATAATATATAGCCATTAAAAATAGTCGTTTTGCAAACGACCTCTGTTTTCGATGAAACCACTTTTGTTGGATCCGGAATATCAGATTATTGCTTGGTTCTAATTTTCATTATTTTTTGAATCAATATGTGATCGTGGCAAAAGAAAATGTGTTTTGTCAATTTTAGTCAAGTTGGATTGACCAGAAAACAGCCATTTTTCAAACAGTCTCCAAATTCGACGAAATTAGTTTTGTTATGACCGTATCGTCAAAACAAAGCTATAAGTAATTTTTCTGTAATTTTTAGAGTTAGTATGTAGTCCCAGTAAATTAAAATGTACGTTCAAATTCAATATATATTGATTTATATTTTGATTTAAAGAAAAACCGATCAAACATTAGAATTGGCTTGCGGGACATATCCCATTGTGTCCAGAATAGGGGTAATTAGCTGGGAACGACAATCATTAGGTTTCATTTGAAATTCAGAGATTAAACGATCTATTTTCTAATTAATTAATATTAAAAATAATAATTATTATAATAAATAAATACCCCCTATAGGAATTCGAGAAACCCTAGTCCCTCATTTTAACAGCCACCGCCTCTTTTTCTCTGATTAATGGCCAGAAATGCACGAAAATAAATAGATAATCATTTCTAATCCACACACTATTCGATTCTTCCAAAGACAAAATGAAAGAACATTTCCTGATCTATAAAATCATACGGCTAAGATCGGTTTTTAGTTCGTAAATCATGGGATTTTAGGGCTTGAAGCCCTCACGTTCGAACTAGGTTTGGGGAGCCACGGTGGCAGCGAATTAGTCGGTGCTCGGCGTGAAGGTACGTGGCTCGAAGGGCGGTCGTGTGATGGGTCTCGATGCCGCTCCGATCAACTAGGGTGCGGTACGATTTGGGATGGACACGGTGAGGTTTTAGGTTCTGTAGAGCTTTACGGGTTAAAGAAGGAGATAGGGGTAAACAAGAAATTAGATGTAATTAATTTATTTAGTTATATTATTATTCTCATTTATGTAATTAAAATATAAACGCTCATAACTTTGTCATACAAAAACGAAATCGAACGATTTTCAATGCGTTGGAACCCTCTAATCGAGCACTACAACACTGAGCAGATCAGATTTGAAACAGAGAGCATTTGGATTTTTGATGAAATTAAACACCGGTTTAATTTTATTAAAATAATCGTTGTTCATCGATTTCAAAACCGACCACTGTGAGAACTACTTTCACTCTTTTTTTTACAGTAAAACCTGTACTAGGATGTAGACGGTGCTTAGCAGCACCCGACACCACCGAATGTTCAATCCAAGATTGTCTGTTTCGATTGTGATTTGAATTGTTATTGTATGATATTGTTGCACATAAAAATTATTTATATATAAAAAAAAAATATCATGAAATGAAAATAAAATCTTTAAACAATAAAAATTACATTTCTATTGTTTGAATGGATAATTAAAAAGATTCAAATTTGAAAACAAAATGTTTAAATAATAAAAATTACATTTTTATTATACGAATGTATCATTAAAAAGATTTAATTTTAAAATAAAATGTTTTGACAATAAAAATCACTTTTTTATAGACCAATAAAGGAATTACATTTTTAATGTATAGGATGAATCATTTAAAAGATTAATGTTGATAAAATATTTTTAACATTAGAATTACATTTTAATGTATAGGATGAATCATTTAAAAGATTAAATGTTGACAAAAATTTCGCTTTAACATATTAGTTTAAAATAAAATCATTCTATGTTAATCATACGTTTTATTTGACTAAATATCACCTTTATCATATTAGTTTAGAATAAAAGAATTATTTGTTAATCATATGTTTTATTTGACAAAATGTCACCTTTATCATATTAGTTTAGAATAAAAGAATTATTCACTAGTATATGTTTTGTTGAGAAAAAATGTCATCTTTATCATGACAATGTAGAATAAAAGAATTATTTATTAACATATGTTTTGTTGATAAATTTGTCATCTTTATCATGTTAGTAAAGAAATAAAATGTTTGTGTTTAAAAGATAAGGATTTTTACAATAAAAATCACAAATTTATTGTATGTTTTAAAAACATTCATTGTTTGAACTAAAATATGTTAACAATAAAATATAAAATTTTATTGTGTATGTAGATTAGATTAAAACATTGTCATGTTAGCGACGTTAATAATAAAATGTTCATGTTTAATAAAATATATTTATACAATAAAAATCATATATTTATTGTATATGTGAATCAATAAATATTCATTTACAAATGGGACGATTTGTTTATGTACACCCATTTATCTGTTAGGGATTGGAACGATAAATTTCACACATCGCCCAACTGCACAAATAAATAAACTATTGTTGTTTGAAAACCCCACACGGGTATTGGGAAGATATTTGACATATACTGTTCCCAATATTTAGTTGTACGTCAATAGATGGATTGACAATCTGTGATGAGCGTTATTTATTTATTTATTTTTATGCTCACATAGCTGTAAATTACACTTTGAATGTTGTATGAATTTTTGATGATACTTTATCATTATTATTGTATACATGCGATGTATGAAATCCATATAAATAACATTATATGGTACTTGATTGGTTCTCATTCCAATTTGGAAAATAAAGAATATTTTAAAATAATATTCAGTAAATATTGAAATATGAAGCCGTGTTAAGTAGGTAAAAGCCATTTTAAAACGAATGATATTTATATCGATTTTATTCATTTTATAATGAATATTGAAAAGTGATTTCAAAATCTGATATTTTGAAAATATTATCATTTTAATATTAGAATGATATGAATAATCATTGTTTTGAAACAAAAATATGTTAACAATAAAAACTTACATTTTTATTGTATGAAGGTTGGATTAAAATATTGTTATTAAGATGTTAGCGAGGTGTAACGACCCGGAAAACCTGAAACAATTTAAAATTTTTAAATTGGCTAAAATAATGGATTTTAAATATTTAAAATAAATATTTTAAATAATAGCAATGAAAAGTGAGTTTGAATCGACAATTGAAAAGGAATATAACTAACTCTAATTATAAACAAGGCCTGAAATGGCGCTGCAGTTTCAAAAATTGAATTCAAACTTTGTCGGACTGTACCGGGTGAAAAACAAAACGGATTTGAGTGAAACCAAAAATATTTAAATCTGTTAGTGAATACCTTTCTAACGAATCTGAAAAATCAAAGTTTCATAGTGGAATGCTAAAGTTATGGCTAAATGAATTTTCAGAAAGGTCGCTATGGAATTTATATAGCCCGTGAAATTGGCCATTTTGCAAACGACCTCGGAATTCAACAAAACCACTTTTGTTGGATCCGGGACGTGAAGTTATTGCAAGGTTTCAAATTTCATAATTTTTGAAGCTAGTATGTGAGCGTGGCAAAGGAAAACGTGTTTTGGTCAATTATAGTTAAATTGGATCGACCAGAAATGGGCCTTTTTGCAAACGGTCTCAGAATTCGACGAAACTAGTTTTGTTGGGACCGTATCGTCAAAACATAGCCAGAATTATTTTTATGGAATTTTTCGGATTCAGTTTGTGGCCTTGGCAAATTGAAATGTACGTTCAAATTGAATATTAAATGTTTTATACTTTAATTTGAAAAATAACTGACTGTAACAGTCGAATTGGCCAATGAAACATATCCCATTGTGTCCGAAATGTGGGTATTTATCTAGGGGCGACAGTCGTTGGGTTGAAATTGGTGTACGTTGGTTAAAAAGGATATTTTAGGAATTTAAAATTTAAATATAATAGAAAATATCCTCACTTTTCTCTCTCTTCTGAAAAACTGGTCAAACCCTATCGAACGAACAACGGAACCCCTTCAAAACTTCCAGGACCGATCGCCGCCGCCACAGGCGTTTTCGCCACCCCCTCCAGTTGACTTTTCCGTTCGCCTTTCCCCCCTCTTTCAATCAATCCAAGCCTCGTCTGAAACCATCTGGTATTTGCGTCGTTCTACCTCGAGGAAGTCACCACCTTTGGGGCGCCGTCGAGCATCAGAGAGGCCATCGAGTTTGGTGCCACCACAGGCGCTTGGAAGCCTGTTCGAAGCTCTTCGACGTTGCAGCATCTGATCGTGACGATACTTCACGGATTGATCGTAAATTTAAAACCTAGTTTCGAAGGTTTGAAAAACATATCTGCTTTGAAATTTCTGAATTGAAAATAACACTTTTAAGTGTTGCAAAACTTTGAAAAATCATATCTTTTAATTGTGTTAACGAAATTCGATGAAACAGGAAACATCGTGACCGTGTGGACGTCTTCTACATTCTAGAAGAGACCGCATATTTTTCTGAGCCTTCTGCTATTTTTGGTGGAGTGGAACCCAATGTGAGATTTCCAATTTATAAACGATATGGAAAACAACGATGTATAAATTATATGATCGATGTATGAGTTATATAAGCATTGTACACCTCATGTATAAGCGTTGTTTAAGTTGTACGTTCGAAGTATAAGTTGTATATGCGTTGTAAAAATTATATATGTGTTGAAATATAAGTTAATTGCTATATATAAATATATATATATACTCCCCTCGTCCACAAACCATGGACGATATTTATTGGTTGTGATTGGTGTGAAAATTGATTGATAGCGAATGGTTGATTGGAATTGTGTGGTTGAAATTGATTGATTGTGGTTGAAAAATACCCGTTTGTGGTTGAGAAATATTTGGTTGAAACCACATAGGATTAGTTTGTGGAAATGAAATAAATATACATGCCGCCTGCGTGCGAACTAGATGCATGATTCCCCATTGTCAAAAACCGCGAGGTTTTAAGGTAGAGCGAGGAGCTGTACTAGGGACGGTCCCGGTTTTAACTACCCTGTCGTTATGCTGCCGAAATTTTGAATAAAATTCATGTGTTTGAATTATTTTCATTTGTTGAAACTATATTTATTCGTTGAATAGAAAACCTTCATGTGTTGAATTGAAACTCATTCGTTGATTAGAAATTCATGTGTTGAATGGTATTCGTGTTTTAAATATAAAAATCACCTTTTTATCGATTTATATAAACTATAGAAAACCTTCATGTGTTGAATCGATACTCATTCATTGAATTGAAATTCATGTGTTGAATGGTATTCGTGTTTTAAATATAAAAATCACCTTTTTATCGATTTATATAAACTATAGAAAACCTTCATGTGTTGAATCGATATTCATTCGTTGAATTGAAATTCATGTGTTGAATGGTATTCGTGTTTTAAATATAAAAATCACCTTTTTATCGATTTATATAAACTATAGAAAACCTTCATGTGTTGAATCGAAATTCATTCATTGAATTGAAATTCATGTGTTGAATGGTATTCATATTTTGAAAGAAATTGTTTTATAATAAAAATCCCATTTTTATCATCGATATGAAATATATAAAATAATCTTGTTTTGAAATAAATTGTTTTATAATAAAAATCCTATTTTTATCACCTATATGAATTATATAAAATAGTCGAGTTTTGAAATAAATTGTTTTACATTAAAAATCACATTTTTATTATATACATGAATTGTTAAAAATAGTGAAGTATTGAAATAGAAAACAGTTAGATAAAAATATCATTTTTATCGAAAGTATGAAAGTTATATAGTTTTGAAATCGAAGAATCGATATATATATAAATAGAATTGATATATATCGAAAAACGAAGCTGCAGTTCATATTTTGAAACCGTGATTTCAAACGATTAGTGCGGGAGATCCGACCATCGGATTTTCCCGAAACCGCAACCGTTGGGTCCGCATTGGAAATATCTTTCCAACGGCACCAACTTTGTAAAGATCCAACGGTTGGATTGTCTGGAATGTTTAATTCAAATCTGAAGAAAAATAGCACCAGAATCGATTATATTTATATATATATAATTATATTTAATCGAATAACGACGCTGCAGTTCGTATTTTGAAATCGAAACTTCAAACTATACCGGGAGATCCGACGGTCGGAATTTCCCGAAACTGGAACCGTTGGATTCGTTTTGAAACGATCTCTCTAATGATGTAAATTTTGTGATGATCCAACGGTTAGATTTTCATATATGTGTAAATCAAATCTGAAGAAAAACAGCGCCACGACCGCGTTATGGCCCGAAGCGTCGTTTTGAATAAATTGGCTATTTTAAAATAAATAAAAATAGCGATAAATCGTTATAAAATATTATAAACAATATGGATGTGAAATTTAGAAACTAACTGAAGGTTGGCTACGTCGAATGGTTTCTTGGGTGTTGATATGATGTTGGTTTCGGCCTTCGGGGTTAATATTTGGGAAATCGTTCTCTTACTGATTGACGGTTAGTGATAATGAATTGAGATGATGCATATGTATGTTAGTGTTGCACTTGTTTATTATATACGCGAGTTGCTCAGAAAGACCGGGTTTATCCCATTCTGAATAACTGAATCGACGATAAGAAGTCGAAGATGAAGACTGGGGTTGAAGACCGATCTTCACCTAGTTTGGATGGTAGCTGAGGTCCTGATTGGGAGGCATCCCGAAATAAGGATAATGAGTGGTGATTGTCCAGACGTACGTGGGAATCAATGAATATGCGAGGTATTTAGTGCCTCCGGTTTCGTTCAGACCCAGAACGGACTTGCAAATGGACTGTGTGTCTGACATTGGATTTTATTCTATGTTGATTGATCTCTATTAAATATACATCTATTTGGCGGCGGAGAATTTATTCTTTTGCTTAACGCCCTTCTCTGAAACGCACAAGCTCAGAGGTTGTATATCGATGGACATCAGTCGCATGGCTTGAATTGCTAGTGTGGCATGCCTAAGTGGCTAATGATCAAGGTTTCTGTTGAAAAGCAAAGTCTTGTGGTGATGATCAAAGCCCCGCCTGTGTGGCGAAGCTTTGTGTATAACGTGAATTCGCGAGCCTCACATCCCGGTATGGACCAGAAACGGGAGAAGGACCTCAGGGAGGGCATGCGTTTCTTTCTAGCTAGGATTTGTGTCGGTGTTTTTACACGGCCTGACATTTTACTTATGTGGTTGTTGCTGTTGCGAGGCACCTCGGATATACCGGTGACTATGTGAAGCCGAAGGAGCCATTCGTTGGCTCATTTACGCCCCGTTGGGCGGGGAAACGCAGTGTCCAGGCATAATAACCCACATCGGTGGACCGGCCCTGACGATCCAAGGGGCAGTTGCGGCTGTTCATGAGGGGCGGGCTAGAGCGTCTCGAATTCGGTGAGGACGATCCCTTGCCTCGGTTCATGACAGAAATCCAATTTCCAAATACGTGACTGTGCGGTTTTGATTGTATACCTATATATGGCGACATAGTGGTATGGGGCATTAATGCTGTCTATGATTGATACTTATGATTTGAAATTGTTTTTGAAAGATATAAACACTAGTAATAATATCAAATGCTTTTGTTTTATTCGTATCTAGCATATCTTGGCCATTATAAGGTAAAAACTCTATCCTCCGGTTTGCGTTGCATTGTGTGATGGGAGCTGAGTCTTATAATGGCTTCATTTTTATAAAAAGCATTGCGATGTTTAAAAGAAAGATATTTTTTTAAAGCACTGGCAATCCAATGGAGTAAACCCGTTCCACGAAAGTGGCATGGTCCTGTGATTGGCCATATTATTAATGTGTTGAGTAGATTTCTCATACCAGTCCCATGACTGACTCGTAGTTTGTTTCACTTTCAAACTCGGGTGCCCCTTTTTCTACACGGGCAGCCTTGTATTCAGGTTTAGCTGGTTGTTTCTGGATAGCTGGAGCTGAAGATGGATTCTATTATTTATCTCTTTTTATGCTGTTCAACTCCTATTGTACATATTATGTTTGTTTTCCGCTGTAGACATTTGTGTATAGCTGAACTGTATTTGTACTAAGTATGATCCTGTATACTCTGTAACTCTGATGATTACGTTTATCCAGTATTCTATTGTGTATTATCTGGTGTATTTATCTAATTCTGTTCTGCTATTATCTATTTCTGTGTTATATTCCAAAGATTACCCTTGTCTCCGTCTGTACGGGAAATGGGGTCATCACAACGTGGTATCAGAGCTTTGGTTAAGCTTAGTTCTGGAATATAACATATTAATGAACTCGTCAGAAATAGAACCAGTAGTGTTCTAGGACAGGTAACTCATTACAGATAGGATCAGTAATATCCTAGTATGAGAAACATAATGAAATAACACCTAGATAGACACATTTACATTCAAATATTTGTCTCTATATTTTGAAATATCTTTTCTGTTGACCTGACACTTGATCTGCTATTTGCAGAAGAACTAGAAAATGAGTGCTAGAAACAGAAGAAGTAATACTGACCCGGATATAGAAGATCTATTTATGAAATATAGAAATCTGGGTAGAAAACCCTTCTCGGGTGAAGAATCAATTATGAAAACACAAGCCTGGATTCGTTTGGCTGAGAAATATTTTGAAGGATTAAAGCTGAGGGATGACCAGAAAAGATTACTGGACTCCTGGGCACTCAAAGACAAAGCTTTGTTCTGGTGGGATTCGGTTATCAAGGATAATCCAGAAGGTGATATCACCTGGGATAGATTCAAAGTGATTTTCCTGGAAAGATATACTCCTCCAGAAGCAATTGAGCGACTATGTGATGAATTTTCTTATTTGATACAAGGAGATATGACCATTCCAGAATATCATAAGAAATTCAATGAACTTTCTCACTTTGCCCCTCATCTAATTCAAAATCCGAAGAGGAAGAATTTGAGATTTATCAACGGGCTTCAAAGAAAATATCAGAACAGTGTAATGAGGAATATGAAGCTTCCTTTTTCAGACATGATTTATATGGCTTATCAGTACGAGGATCTCGACAAGAAAGGCATGTTACAGTACGAAGAGGAAGTTAGCTCTAGTAATAAAATTGAGTCTGAAACTGATCGTCCTGAAGCCAGTACAATGTCAGAGGTCAGTAAGAAGCCCAGAGCCATGAGGAAGAGGACTAGATCTGAGAAAGAACCGATAATGACTGCCATATGCTCAAGCTGCAATAGGCAGGGACATTTGGCGATAAGTTGCAAGTCTTCGAGTAAACGAAGAAAGGATGAATCTAAATCCAAGAACAAGTTTCATTCAGCCGAGAATGTAATCTTTGTCATCGGGCTGGTCACGTAAAGCAAGACTGCTGGAAGTTAAAAAATACCAATGTGGTTCAAGTAAATGAAGTGACAGAAACTTCAGCACCCTCAGCAAGTCAGGAAAGGGCTGATGTCCTAAAAGGCACGCTAACTGTCAAAGACATTACGGTTAAAGTACTGTTTGACACCGGCGCGTCGCGAAGCTTTGTTGCAAAGAATGAAGCTAAGAAACTGGATTTAAATTTGAAGAAGCTCAAGGAACCAATGACTGTCCAGAATCCTGTTGGGGGTTCCATTGATCTCAGTTGGGTTTGTGGAGTGTCGGTTTCCTTTTCTCGTTATCGGTTCCCTACCATCGCGGCCGTCATGAATTTTACAGAGTTTGATCTTATCTTGGGGTTAGACTGGTTGACCAAATATGAAGCCGAGGTTAAATGCGTCGACAAAGTCGTTAAGGCGAAGATTAAATCAGGTGATTATATAACGATCCCCTGTGAAGGTCAGAATGCTAATAGAAAAGACTTCTGGGCAGCTTTGGATGTTTCTCCTGTTCAAATAGAAAATATCCCTGAAGTCACAGAGAATATTCCAGACCTCGTAAAAGATATTCCTGTCGTCAAGAATTATGCGGATGTGTTTGAAGAAGTTGTTCGCTTACCTCCGCAGAGAGAAATTGATTTCAAAATTGCTTTAATTCCGAATGCAAGGCCGGTAGTTCACACTATTCGAAGAATGTCCTTGAAAGAGAAAGATGAATTAGACAATCAAACAAGACAGCTAATATGGAAGGGTCTGATCAGGCCTAGTTTCTCTGATTGGGGAGCAGCAGTGGTGTTTGTCCCAAAATCTGACGGTACTCTACGGCTATGTGTGGATTATCGTGATTTGAAAAAGCAAACAATAAAGAACAAATATCCATTGCCGCGAATCGACGACTTATTGGACCGTCTGAATGGAGCACAGGTATTCTCAAGGATGGACCTAGCTACAGGCTTCCATCAGCTTCGTATTGCAGAAGAATGTGTTCCTATGACAGCATTCAGAGGTCCAAACCTATTCTATGAGTGGTTAGTAATGTCGTTCGGCTTATGTAACGCTCCAGCTTACTTCGTCGATCTAACGAATAGGGTGTTCAGAGGGGTTTTGAATAAATTTGTTCTGGTTTTTATTGACGATATTCTAATCTTCTCTAAATCAAAGGCCGAACATGAAAAGCATTTGGAACAGGTTCTGGAAATCCTCAGAAGGAATGTATTAAAAGCCAAACTATCCAAATGTATATTCTGGCAAGATGAAGTGAAATTTCTGGGCCACGTCGTATCGAAAGACGGAATTGCTGTGGATCCAAGTAAAATCACAACTATTCAAAATTGGAAACAGCCCAGTACTCCTACAGAAGTCCGCAGTTTTCTCGGATTGGCTAGTTATTATCGGAAGTTCGTTAAAAACTTTTCGAAGATATCTGGTCACTTAACGAAGCTTACAAAGAAGCACTCAAAATTCAAATGGACTCCAGAAAGTGAGGAGGCTTTTGAAGAGCTAAAGGTAAGATTAACGACTGCTCCAGTGTTAACCATAATAGACGGCAATCAGGATTTAAAAGTCTGGACTGATGCTTCTAGAGAAGGCCTTGGCGAAGTGTTAATGCAAAGAGGTCAAGTGATTGCTTATGCTAGCCGTCAATTGAAGCCACACGAGAAAAACTATGTCACTCATGATCTCGAGTTGTTGGCTATCGTATTCTCTTTGAAAATCTGGAGACACTATCTTCTGGGTGAGAAATTCGAACTATATACAGACCATCAGTCGTTAAAGTATCTGTTCACTCAGAAAAACCTGAATCTGAGGCAGCAACGTTGGTTAGAGTTCCTTGCAGCATATGATTTTGAGATTATATACACTCCAGGGAAAGCCAATGTCGTGGCCGATGCGCTGAGTCGAAAGAATGTAATGATCGCCAGCTTTGTTATTACGACTTCCCTGATTGACAAAATATCTCTTCTTCAGAAGGATGATAACTTTATTAAGGATAAGATCAAAAGGATTCAGAAAGGCAAACCCTCGTGTTTTCAAATAGATAACGTTGGAATCCTGAGATTGAAAGGAAGGATTTGTGTTCCTGGCATCCCCGAGCTAAAAAGGGAAGTGTTCGACGAGTGTCACAAGTCCAAGTTGAGTATCCATCCTGGTGTGGCCAAAATGTACAACGATCTCAAGCGAACATTCTGGTGGAAGGCTATGAAAAGAGACGTTTCAATATATGTTAGCCGATGCCCTACTTGCCAGCTAGTCAAGAGCGACCAACAGAAACTGGTTGGATTGTTACAACTGTTAGATGTTCCTGGTTGGAAGTGGGAACATATTTCCATGGACTTCATTGATGGTTTGCCCAGAACCAGAAAAGGAAATGACAGTATTTGGGTGACCGTAGATCGCTTCACGAAGACCGCCCATTTCATACCTGTCAGATCAAGCAGAACTGCTTAGAGTCTGGCGCAGATATATTTCAAGGAAATAGTTAGACTACATGGAGTGTCGCTCAGTATAGTCAGTGATGGAGATACAATATTTACTAGTAAATTCTGGGAGGCATTTCAAGTAGAGCTGGGAACAAAGCTGAACCTAAGCACCGCCTATCATCCTCAGACAGATGGTCAAACTAAGAGGGTGAATCGTATACTAGAAGATCTATTGCGGGCTTGTGTTCTAGATTTCGGTGGATCATGGGAAGACCATCTGCATTTGGTTGAATTCTCATATAATAACAGCTACCAGGCAAGCCTGACAATGTCTCAATTCGAAGCATTATATGGTAGACCGTGCCGATCTCCTGCTTGTTGGGTCGAACCCGGTAATAGACTTGTATTGGGGCCCGATATGATCCGAGAAGCTGCCGACAAAGTCGATTTTATTAAGAAGCGATTACTCGCCGATCAAAGCCGACAAAAGAGCTATGCCGATAGAAGAAGAAGAGATATATCGATTGCAGTTGGCGACTATGTATATTTGAAAGTATCGCCGATGAGGGGAGTAATCCGGTTCGGTAAAACAGGGAAATTGGCGCCCAAATTCATTGGTCCGTTTCATATTCTGGAACGGATCGGAACTCTCGCTTATATGGTTAAATTGCCAGAATGGTTGCCTGGGGTGCATGATGTATTTCATATATCTCAACTTCGAAAGCACGTTCATGATCCAGACTTGATCGTGGAAGAAGCAGCTCAACAGGATATTGAAATTACTCCAGAATTAGCTGTGAGAAGAGAGCCGCTCAAGTTCATTGGCAAAGAAACCAAAGAACTGAGGAACAAGAAGGTTCACTTAGTCAAAGTGCAATGGAGTGGAGATCCGCGAGATTTACTTGGGAAACTGAGGAGAGCATTCAGAAAGCCTATCCTAGATGCTGAGTGGATATCTCTGATTGACTCCGCTGTAAGGTATATTTACCATACTTTACATTACCAATTAGTTCTCTACTCTATTATTATTTTCTTTCCATGGATGTGCATTGTTAATTCTATAGTCTGAATGATTTTGAAAGAGTATAGGAATTGATCAGTATATTTTTGAAAAGTTAAAAACAATTTGATTGTTGTTTGTGTCGTATGATAGTAGATTTGATTAATTGAATTATTGAAACGATAGTTAATTTAATCAAAAATAGAATAATGGTAGAATTTATTCATTTAAATCACATATTGAACTGATTAGAAAATAGATAGAAATATATATACTTGTGCATTATATATGCTTGAACAGGTAAATGGATTAGCTGTTGAGTAAAGATTTTATTTGCGTGCCCGACAAATAGGTAAACCTTAATGAGTTGGATGCGAAATATTATTATATCAACTCATGTGAATGCTATTGGATGCGAAGTGCTGGTTATTCTATGTGTAATAATAAACATCGCCATAGGATAGTAACAATTAATTTTGCACTACACTGCATGGCATAGTTCTTGAAGATAGGCATACTTCATCATATACCACATAAGCATTTGGAGCTTGTGTGGCGAGGTGGAAGATATACCATTCGAGCGAGAGGCTTGTATGGCGATGACTATATTTTACAGGTTGAACTGATGACTGATATGGACTATTTAAATTGTAACGATTAAATTGCCAGATTAATAAAAAAACCCACACAGGTCAGGAGTTGACAATAATCACGTTTCTCTAGTTATTAGATACGGCACATGGACTATTTATTTCCCACACGGGACGAGGTGACGAGGATTTATCCTCTGGAGCATTTAAAATACACACTCCCTCAGGCTTTGACAGGGTGACGAGAATTTATTCTCTGGAGTTATTATCAATACACGCTCCCCTGTAAACACCAGAATATATCACTATAAATATGTGTATGCTTATTAGGATTTATTGGGTACCTAATACGGCCCAATAAATTTCCAAACCTCTCCCTGTACAAAGGAGGTTATGGCGAAATTTTTCGAAAATTCCGGGTGTTGGCCAAATTTTTGAAGAATTTGAAAATTCTCAGAAACTGAAAAGTTGGAGAATGGAAGCCAGATCGAACGTAGAGTTGATTAATCAAACCACTTTCGACTTTGTTCCTTTTCGGGGACGAAAAGTTTTAAGTGGGGGAGATTGTAACGACCCGGAAAATCTGAACCAATTTAAAAAATTTAAATTGGCTAAAATAATGGATTTTAAATATTTAAAATAAATATTTTAATAATAGCAATAAAAGTGAGTTTGAATCGACAATTGAAAAGGAATATAATTAACTCTAATTATAAACAAGGCCTGAAATGGCGCTGTAGTTTCAAAAATTGAATACAAACTTTGTTGGACTGTACCGGGTGCAAAACAAAACGGATTTGAGTGAAACTAAAAATATTTAAATCTGTTAGTGAATACCTTTCTAACGAATCTGAAAAATCGAAGTTTCATAGCGAAATGCAAAAGTTATGGCCAAATGAATTTTCAGAAAGGTCACTATGGAATTTATATATCCCGTGAAATTGGTCGTTTTGCAAACGACCTCGGAATTCGACGAAACCACCTTTGTTGGATCCGGGACGTGAAGTTAGTGCTAGGTTTCAAATTTCATAATTTTTGAAGCTAGTATGTGAGCGTGGCAAAGGAAAATGTGTTTTGGTCAATTACAGTTAAATTGGATTGACCAGAAATGGGCCTTTTTGCAAACGGTCTCATAATTCGACGAAACTAGTTTTGTTGGGACCGTATCGGCAAAACATAGCTAGATTTATTTTTCTGGAATTTTTCGGATTCAGTTTGTGGCCCTGGAAAACTGAAATGTACGTTCAAATTGAATATTAAATGTTTTATACTTTAATTTGAGAAATAACTGACTGTAACAATCGAATTGGCTAACGAAACATATCCCATTGTGTCCGGAATGGGGGTATTTAGCTAGGGGCGACAGTCGGTTGGTTGAAATTGGTGTACGTTGGTTAAAAAGGATATTTTAGGAATTTAAAATTTAAATATAATAGAAAATATCCTCACTTTTCTCTCTCTTCTGAAAAACTGGTCAAACCCTATCGAACGAACGACAGAACCCCTTCAAAACTTCCAGGACCAATCGCCGCCGCCACAGGCGTTTTCGCCACCCCCTCCAGTTGACTTTTCCGTTCGCCTTTCCCCCCTCTTTCAATCAATCCAAGCCTCGACTGAAACCATCTGGTGTTTGCGTCGTTCTACCTCGAGGAAGTCACCACCTTTGGAGCGCCGCCGAGCATCAGAGAGGCCATCGAGTTGGGTGCCACCACAGGCGCTGGAAAGCCTGTTCGAAGCTCTTCGACGTTGCAGCATCGGATCATGACGATACTTCACGGATTGATTGTAAATTTAAAACCTAGTTTCGAAGGTTTGAAAAACATATCTGCTTTGAAATTTCTGAATTGAAAATAACACTTTTAAGTGTTGCAAAACTTTGAAAAATCATACCTTTTTAGTGTGTTAACGAAATTCGATGAAACAGGAAACATCATGACCGTGTGGACGTCTTCTACATTCTAGAAGAGACCGCATATTTTTCTGAGCCTTCTGCTATTTTTGGTGGAGTGGAACCCAATGTGAGATTTCTAATTTATAAACGATATGGAAAACGACGATGTATAAATTATATGATCGATGTATGAGTTATATAAGCATTGTACACCTCATGTATAAGCGTTGTATAAGATGTATGTTCGATGAATAAGTTGTATATGCGTTGTAAAAATTATATATGTGTTGAAATAGAAGTGAATTGCTATATATAAATATATATATATATACCCTCGTCCACAAACCATTGATGATATTTATTGGTTGTGATTGGTGTGAAAATTGATTGATAGCGAATGGTTGATTGGAATTGTTTGTGGTTGAAATTGATTGATGGTGATTGAAAAATACCCGTTTGTGGTTGAGAAATATTTGGTTGAAACCACATAGGATTAGTTTGTGGAAATGAAATAAATATACATGCCGCCTGCGTGCGAACTAGATGCATGATTCCCCATTGTCAAAAACCGCGAGGTTTTAAGGTAGAGCGAGGAGCCGTACTAGGGACGGTCCCGGTTTTAACTAGCCTACTGTTATGCTGCCGAAATTTTGAATAAAATTCATGTGTTTGAATTATTTTCATTTGTTGAAACTATATTTATTCGTTGAATAGAAAACCTTCATGTGTTGAATTGAAACTCATTTGTTGATTAGAAATTCATGTGTTGAATGGTATTCGTGTTTTAAATATAAAAATCACCTTTTTATCGATTTATATAAACTATAGAAAACCTTCATGTGTTGAATCGATACTCATTCGTTGAATTGAAATTCATGTGTTGAATGGTATTCGTGTTTTAAATATAAAAATCACCTTTTTATCGATTTATATAAACTATAGAAAACCTTCATGTGTTGAATCGATATTCATTCGTTGAATTGAAATTCATGTGTTGAATGGTATTCGTGTTTTAAATATAAAAATCACCTTTTTATCGATTTATATAAACTATAGAAAACCTTCATGTGTTGAATCGAAATTCATTCATTGAATTGAAATTCATGTGTTGAATGGTATTCATATTTTGAAAGAAATTGTTTTATAATAAAAATCCCATTTTTATCATCGATATGAAATATATAAAATAATCTTGTTTTGAAATAAATTGTTTTATAATAAAAATCCTATTTTTATCACCTATATGAAATATATAAAATAGTCGAGTTTTGAAATAAATTGTTTTACATTAAAAATCATATTTTTATTATATACATGAATTGTTAAAAATAGTGAAGTACTGAAATAGAAAACAGTTAGATAAAAATATCATTTTTATCGAAAGTATGAAAGTTATATAGTTTTGAAATCGAAGAATCGATATATATATATATATATATATATATATATATGTATATATATATAAATAGAATTGAAATATATCGAAAAATGAAGCTGCAGTTCGTATTTTGAAACCGTGATTTCAAACGATTAGTGCGGGAGATCCGACCATCGGATTTTCCCGAAACCGCAACCGTTGGGTCCGCTTTGGAAATATCTTTCCAACGGCACCAACTTTGTAAAGATCCAACGGTTGGATTGTCTGGAATGTTTAATTCAAATCTGAAGAAAAACAGCACCAGAATCGATTATATATATATATAATTATATTTAATAGAATAACGACGCTGCAGTTCATATTTTGAAATCGAAACTTCAAACGATTATACCAGGAGATCTGACCTTCGGAATTCCCCGAAACTGGAACCATTGGATTCGTTTTGAAAAGATCTTTCTAATGATGTAAATTTTGTGAAGATCCAACGGTTAGATTTTCAGATATGTGTAAATCAAATCTGAAGAAAAACAGCGCCACGGCCGCGTTATGGCCCGAAGCGTCATTTTGAATAAATTGGCTATTTTAAAATAAATAAAAATAGCGATAAATCATTATAAAATATTATAAACAATATGGATGTGAAATTTAGAAACACCGGGTTAATATTTGGGAAATCGTTCTCTTACTGATTGACGGTTAGTGACTAATGAATTGAGATGATGCGTATGTATGTTAGTGTTGCACTTGTTTATTATATACGCGAGTTGCTCAGAAAGACAGGGTTTATCCTATTCTGAATAACTGAATCGATGATAAGAAGTCGAAGATGAAGACAGGGGTTGAAGACCGATCTTCACCTCGTTTGGATGGTAACTGAGGTCCTGAGTGGGATCCCGAAATATGGATAATGAGTGGTGATCGTCCAGACGTACGTAGGAATCGATGAATATGCGAGGTATTTAGTGCCTCCGGTTTCATTCAGACCCAGAACGGACTTGCAAATGGACTGTGTGTCTGACATTGGATTTTATTCTATGTTGATTGATCTCTATTAAATATACATCTGTTTGGCGGTGGAGAATTTATTCTTTTGCTTAACGCCCTTCCCTGAAACGCACGAGCTCAGAGGTTGTATATCGATGGACATCAGTCGCATGGCATGAATTGCTAGTGTGGCATGCCTAAGTGGCAAATCATCAAGGCTTCTATTGAAAAGCAAAGTCTTGTGGTGATGATCAAAGCCCCGCCTGTGTGGCGTAGCTTTGTGTATAACGTGAATTCGCGAGCCTCACACCCCGGTATGGACAAGAAACGGGAGAAGGACCTCAGGGAGGGCATGCGTTTCTTTCTAGCTAGGAGTTGTGTCGGTGTTTTTACACGGCCTGACATTTTACTTATGTGGTTGTTGTTGTTGCGAGGCGCCTCGGATATACCGGTGACTATGTGAAGCCGAAGGAGCCATTCGTTGGCTCGTTTACGCCCCATAGGGCGGGGAAACGCAGTGTTCAGGCATAATAATCCACATCGGTGGACCGGCCCTGATGATCCAAGGGGCAGTTGCGGCTGTTCCTGAGGGGCGGGCTAGAGCGTCTCGAATTCGGTGAGGACGATCACTTGCCTCGGTTCATGACGGAAATCCAATTTCCAAATATGTGACTATGCGGTTTTAATTGTATACCTATATATGGCGACATAGTGGTATGGGGCATTAATGTCGTCTATGATTGATACTTATGATTTGAAATTGCTTCTGAAACATATAAACACTAGTAATAATATGAAATGCTATTGTTTTATTCGTATCAAGCATATCTTGGCCATTATAAGGTAAAAACTCTATCCTCCGGTTTGCGTTGCATTGTGTGATGGGAACTGAGTCTTATAATGGCTTCATTTTTATAAAAAGCATTGCGATGTTTAAAAGAAAGATTTGTTTTTAAAGCACTGGCAATCCAATGGAGTAAACCCATTCCACGAAAGTGGCGTGGTCCTGTGATTGGCCATATTATTAATGTGTTGAGTAGATTTCTCATACCAGTCCCATGACTGACTCGTAGTTTGTTTCACTTTCAAACTCGGGTGCCCCTTTTTCTACATGGGCAGCCTTGTATTCAGGTTTAGCTGGTTCTTTTTGGATAGCTGGAGCTGAAGATGGATTCAATTATTTATCTCTTTTTATGCTGTTCGGCTCCTATTGTACATATTATGTTTGTTTTTCGCTATAGACATTTATGTATAGCTGAACTGTATTTGTACTAAGTATGATCCTGTATACTGTGTAACTCTGATGATTACGTTTATCTAGTATTCTATTGTGCATTATCTGGTGTATTTATTTAATTCTGTTCTGTTATTATCTGTTTCTGTGTTATATTCCAAAGATTACCCATGTCTCCGTATGTACGGGAAATGGGGTCGTCACACGAGGTTAATACAAAAATAATCATATGTAAAAAAAATGATTTTGTTTACTTAAAAAAAAGTTACATTTAACATCTTAGTAAAATTAAAAAGATGCATGATTGAAGAAAATAGTTATACAATAAAAATTACATTTTTATTATACTATTGATTTATTAAAAAGAATCATATTTAAAGAATATGTTGTAACAATAAAAATTACATTTTTATTGTACTGTTGAATCATCAAAAAGTTTCATGTTTAAAAGATAATGTTTTTAAAATAAAAATCGCATTTTTATTGTATGTTTAAATCATTAAAAATATTCATTGTTTGGACTAAATTATGTTAACAATAAAAGCATACATTTTTATTGCGTATGTAGGAATCATTTAAAATATTCATTGTTTGAAATAAAATATTTTAACAATAAAAATATACATTTTTATTGTGTATGTAGGAGTGATTGAAAATATTCAATGTTTGAATAAAATGTTTTAAACAATGAAAATTACATTTTTATTGTATTATAAAATCATTAAAAAGAATCATGATTAAATAAAAAGATTAGACAATTAAAATTATATTTTTATTGTATGTTTGATTCATTAAAGAGATTTTCCTAAATTACAATGTAAATCATTTACGTGAAAGCAAAGTAGAAAATGATCATTTACTAATGCATGTTTTGTTTATTAAAATGTAAATCATTTACATGATAGCAAAGTAGAAAATGATCACTTGGTAATGCATGTTTTGTTTATTAAAATGTAAATCATTTACATGGTAGCAAAGTAGAAAATATTATCATTTTAATATGATAAAGACATAGAATATTCAATTTTGATATAAAATTGAAAATGAAGTTGAAATCATTTTAAAACGAATAAATAAATAAATAATTTATAAAATGTGACTTAAATGGAAATCGAGGAAATATATATAATATACATATTATATATTTAATGGCCTGAACAGAACGCGCCGCGCAGCGACCGTTCGCGATTTTCGACCATTTACTTCAAATTGATGTAACAGGAGATCCGACCGTCGGATTCTCCTAAAACCGAAACCGTTGGGTTCGTATCGAAAAGAGAATTTCAATGAATATAAGAAATTTTAAATATAACGGTTAGATTTGGAGATATATCCAAATCAATTTCAGAAAATGTCGCTATGGATGCAGTTCAATGGCCATTATTGGAAACCGACTGTATGGTCGATAATAAAATTATTAAAAATATGGAAAAATTATGTAAAATCATAATAAATGGTTTGGAAAGATTTTTGATGAAAAAAACCAATTTTATAAAGATAAAAATATATTTTTATCAAATGAACTAGTTATTAACTAGTATAATAATTTAATTATTTTTTAGAAATAAATAAATTGGATTTGAAAATGGTTTTAAAATAACCAGAATTTTCCAATATATAATTATATATTGGAATGGATTTGAGTGGAAATTATCTTCGGAGTATTTCGATATTGGATTCCGTTATTATACGAATATTGTGAGGAATTTGGAAGATATATATATATATATCGTTATTCCCAATACAATATTTATTGGTTTCAGAATTTGATATTGAATATAACCCGATATAATTTCTATTCAAAACCTCATATTTAATGTCAAATTGGATTTTTGAGTTTATCGTGAACAATGTTTTAAATAACATTTGTTCTTTAACCCAATTAACAGTGAAGAAATAATTTGGAATTTATAATCTTTTAATTAAGATTTATGGGAAATTCCCAAAGTAAAGTATTCCAATTTAATATATTAAATTGGAATTGAATGGAATTTGATTCGGTAATAACCGAGATGAGCTTCTGTGAATGAAGACTGATACTATATATGGAATTTAAAAGGCTTTGCCGTTATTCCATTTATATTATTAGTCTGATACGGGAATTTATATCGATTATATACTGTTATGACTTCTGTGTAGATTCCATTTTGATGGAAGATGATTTTGGGTTTATCGTGAACAATGTTTTTAAAAGTCATTAGTTATTTAACCCAGTTAAAGATAAGATTTAATTCTTAAATTCGAATAATTATCAAGTAATGATTTTTGAGATTAAAAAGAATAAATTTAAAAGGATCTATCTTTGATAAAATTAATGGGAACCTTTCCCTAAAATTGTGAATAATTTATTAAAAGAATATTCTAAATTGGAATGAGGCATAGGACGTTTTTTCACAGCACTTGATTATAAATTACGCGAATTATTCGTAAAGGCCGGGTTTAACCCATTCTGAATAATGAATACGACGAATAACAGCCAAAGAGATTGAAGACGACGCAAGACCGACGATCTTCACATCGAAAGGAAGAGTTTCTTAACACCTTCTTTGAGATGTATGAGCTCAGAGATTGTACATTGGCAGAAATCTATGGTATGGTATGGATTGACAATGTGGCATGCTAAGATGCATTGATCAAGGCTTTTGTTGAAAAGAAGAGCCTTGTAGATGATGATCAAAGCACGGCTTTATTTAGAATAGCTTTGTGCAGCGTGACTTCGCGAGCCTCACACCCCGGTATGGTGGTGAACTGATGGTCAGAGTATGTGTAACACCCCACCTCCGTTAAGGTCACTCACAAAGGGAATGCCTTAACTTTGGTGGAGCATTTTAGTAAACAGAACAGAAACTTACAAGACAGATAAAATAGTACTTGAAAAATTTATAACTTTATTACAACAGAAACCAAAATAAGCTTGGTTACATCCTTTCAAATCACAATATCAGAATTCAAATACAAAATATCAGTCTTGTACAAAAGCCTTCAGAATGCATAGTTTAAAATCATAATCCCCACAGAAGAAGACAAGCCATACTTTAAGCACTTCAAGCAGAAGAAATCTGGATCAAGCTAGAGTATTCCCTTCTACAAAACCTGGGGGAAACGGAAGAAAGGAGGCGAAACAACAAGGGTCAGACAAAAAGTCTGGCAAGTCCAGTGATTTTTAGTTATGAACAGATAATAATAACATGACATGAAAATAAAACTGGATGAGAGATAACTGTAACAGGTGTAGCAGATATAACAGAAGAACAGAATGATATAAGCTATTGCTTTACACTTCTCTGCACTGATACTAGTATAACAGAATTAGGTGTCACCCTAATGTCTAAACTGAAACAGAAACGGGTACAGAATAATTTCCACAGAAGAGAGTGCTAGTTATGGGCCTTTACCGCCCCAACCGAAACAGACAGAAGCAGAATGCTGATAATGGGCCTTTACCACCCGAACAGAAACAGACAGAAACAGAATATTAATAATGGGCCTTTACCACCCGAACAGAAACAGTCAGATTAATCCCTACGGAAACAGAATGTAGAATTAGGTGTACACTAGTAATTGGGCCTTTACCACCCGAACAGACGGTACCACGCAGAAACAGACAGGTGTTGCCACCCAACAGAAACAGACGGTACCAACAGAAACAGACAGAACTTAGTGTACCCTAAAACCCTACCCCAAGCGATCGGCTCCCTAAACAAAAATACCCTGTTTCGGCCCCACAGTAAGGGTGTATCACTCCCTAAAGTGACCACCAATTGGCACAGACCTATTTACAGATGTCACGGCGTCTTACATCCACAGAGGCAGGCCGGGATCCATGCACGCACATGACCCGGTTGGAATGCACCATCAACACCCCTCGCCATTATCAGAATGAACCACTTATAATTAGTTCAGTAAGCGTGCTCGGACCCTACCTACTGTTGGGTCAAAGTTTTGATACCAGAAAGGGTTACTGACTAATATGGGTCCCAAACAACAGATGACACAAGTAATTTCCCTCCTAACCTTGTGTCCCCAGACTAACAGATTTCAGATTAACTTGTTTACAAGTTCAGACATACAGAACTCAGATCAACCAGTTCACAGATTAGACAAGTTTTCAGACCAACGGATCAGATATACAGATTTAACAGACTTACAAATTAACCGGTTACAGATTAACAGACTTACAGATTAACCGATTACAGATTAACAGACTTACAGATTGTCTAATTTTGTATTGGGCCTACAGATTCATGAAACGGGTTTATTAATTTCATCAGTCTAGTTGGTTTAACCCTATCCACCCAACACGTTTTAGACATCATATTTATTCCAGATTTTCATTAATTAAATATTAATGCCCAGACCTCTCACATTAGACTGACAGTTTGTGGCTATTGGTTAGGCCGGTTGGTTCCGGGCAGGTTTCTGCCACAAACTGAGTCTAACCTCGGGTTTCAAGCACGTTATGACTTAACATTAGAACCTATTGTTTGCGGCCACTGGATGTGCGGGCGGTTCCGGGCAGAATTACGCCGCAAACTCATTCTAACCTCGAGTTAGCCATGTTTATCATTGCGGCCAATTAATTAATAATTTACCATTTATGCCCACGCCTAATATACATGTCAATTATTCATAGCTAATTCAGATTATGTCAATAACAGACTGAATATATCAACTTAGCAGATAACAAATTTTCGCAGATTAGGCGACTTAACGCATTCAGCAGATTAAGTAATTTAGCAGATTTAGCATATAACAGATTTGGCATTTTCAACAGACTTAGCAGATGACAGATTTGGAAGATGAACAGATCTAGCAGACTAGGCAGTAGAGCAGAACTAGCAGATTAAGCAATATAACAGAACTAGCAGATTAGGCAATATAACAGAACTAGCAGATTAGGCAAATATAGCAGAACTAGCAAATTAGGCAAATATAATAGATTTAATCATTCCTTAAAGTGTCACAAACATATCTTGCCTAGTTATAAATTGGGCCTAAGTTTGCATGCCTAAATAGTTGTCATGATTCACACTATAATCATATACCCCACGTTTGCATTGAATTTACATGTCACAGATTATGGTCATAATTTACATGTCCCAATTTAGTTCAACTTGCCTAGTACAAAAGATTCACATATAAATTATACCAAATATAGCCATCGATTTCAATGCATGTCATATATTCAAAAATCTCCTACTTAGGTGTTATTCACATTTGATAGTTATCAAATCTTAATATAGATCTTCACACCTAAGTCATATTCTCTTTCAAATCATGAATTGTTATATAAACAATATGCCCCACAATCTAGTTATAACAGATCTTAATTCAAAATATGTGTTATATCCAATGTTTCAGGTCACATGTTAACATACCATGGTTCCTCTTCTTCCAATCCACAGAATATGCATAGATCTAAATCTAGTTTACAACCTATGTCCTTTTTCTTAAATCTGTCACAGATTAGCTATGTCCAATTATGCCACATTCATTATTTGTCCCAAACATTTTAGCGTTCGTGCGTTAATCTCTTAGGAGATTGGCGCAGGCTCGTAGTAGCCTGGCTATAGAATAGAAAGAAGAAGAGATACAGAATAAAATAGATCAGAACAGAACATACACAATCTCAAATTCAGATTTACAATCATGTCACAAATATTATTAAAGTTTATATCGGAAAATAACTGCACTTGCCTTGGTTGGATTAAAGAAAGAAATTTAATTGTTGTAGAATCGTTGCAGAAGCTTTAATCTCTAGTTTGAATTGAGTTGCTTAGATTGATGTTGATTAGCTTCTAGTTTTGATTCCAGCAGAGTAGCGACGCCATTTTTATTTTTATATAGAACAGAGGAAGAGCAGAAGCAAAACAGAATTGTGTGTAGAGAAGGCTAGGTTTGGGGCTGTTTAAATAGGTTTAGGCAGATGAATCTGGACAGAAATCGGACTGGAAACATCAGAACGAACACTGACCCAAAAATGGGCTCGGGGACCAGGTCGACACCCAGGTCGACTGCCCAGTCGACCTGGTCTGGGGGTCGACTGCCCAGTCGACTCCCCAGTCGACCTGGGTCTAGGCGGGAAATTTCCTGCCCAGTCTGTTCTGCGTTTGAACTTCGAATTTTGAATTCGAATTCGAGTTGTTTTCGATTCTGAAAATTCCTGAAACTTCGGAGGGTCATATCTCCCTCATACGGACTCCGATTCTGGCAAACTCGAACTCGTTTCCAAGCAGAATTCCGAGACGAACGCAATGGCGCAACCCGTTTCCCTTGATTCTTATTTTAAAAATTAATTATTCTCTGATTTATTACTTATACGTTCACAGAAAATACAGGGTGTTACATTCTCCCCTCCTTAAAGGATTTCATCCCCGAAATCTTCAAGTTAAGAAGAATGTGTCCTACCATCCAACATCCATCTACTCAATCATCAATCACTGGCGTCCATTGTCCTTAGAAACTTCTAATGTTGTATGAACATATGCAAAAGTGTGTGTATATGTTCCTTATCTAATGCAAAGATCAGGCGGTCCACTAATTCAGTTGACCTCCTTAATGCGAATTATGCCAGTGCCATGAGTCCAACATGTATGCAATTTTCCTACTCGATACACATCATTTCTATATGAGTGCACAACCATTCAGTCATATGCAACATCCATGTGCTGAGTCAATCATTTTGCATCCACAAAAATTGAAAATGCTCACACATCCATATGCAGTATGAGAGTGTTTTCGAGCCGATCTAGTGCCTAGTGTGTGTATATGCATCCACGAGCAACCACTAGCAACTACTTGCATCCACTTGCAACCATCAAACATAACATGTCTCAAACACATGTTTACACCCATTAGTTTCTACCTAAAGTTCGAAGATTCGATCGATAGGATACAGTCGAATGATAGAAGCGAGTATAGATAAAACAAAAACTTGGTTCCCATTAGACATTGGTTGAGAGAATAATCCCCCTAAGTATCAACCCCAAAGACCGAGATCAATATCAGATTGACACTCAGAGGATTACCTCTTTAGACAATGTCAAAACTGGAAATCTTAACCTTATCAGAGATATTCAGATATTTACAGACTACTAGTATAGATCAGATTACCAAATGATTCTTAGAAAACTAAGCATGATAAAACCCAGAATGTATGCGTCCTACTTGACGCCTAACACAGATATCTCTCAAACCCCAACCTATCACCAGCAGATGAGTCGTAACCCCTATGGGGTTTGAGTCTATAACCAGATCAGAAACAAGACTAGTATTAAAGTGCAGAGACTCAACTACAGAATCAGAATGCCATAATCGGAAAGAGTTCTAAGTCAATAATCAGATAAGGAAACTAAACTCTCTACGGAAATTTTCCTACTTATATCCTATCCACCAACTATGAGAGCATTCGTGTAACAACCCGAAAATCTGAGCCAGTTTAAAATTTTTATTTTGGCAATTTTAGCGAATTTTGAATATTTAAAATGAATTATTTTAAATAATATCGACGAGAAATTTATTTTGAATAGAATTCGAACGTATATGTTATATACGTCGTCGTTAGAATATAAATAATTATATATAATTATAAATAGAATTGAAAATGGCGCGGTAGTTCGATAATTCGATTTCAAACTTCAATTGAATGTACCGGGTGCAAAATAAACCGGATTTTAGTGAAACCAAAAATAATAGGATCTAATTGAGAATATTTTTCCAACGAATCCGAAAAATCGAAATTTCATAGCGGGAATCAAAAGATATGTCCAGTTGAAAATTCTGAATAGTCGCTATGGAATTCAAGCCCTTAAAAATAGACATTTTGCAAACGACCTCGGATTTCGACGAAACCACTTTTGTTGGATCCGGGATGTCAAATTATTGCTAGATTCCAAATTTCATAATTTTTCGAATCAATTTGTGAGCGTGGCAAAGGAAAACGCGTTTGACCAGTTTTAGTTGATTTTAATCGACTGGAAATTGGCTATTTTTCAAACGGTCTCAGAATTCGATGAAACTAGCTTTGTTAGGACCGTATCGTCAATACGAAGCTAGAAAATATTTTTCTGCAATTTTTAGAGTTCGTATGTGGCCCCAGTAAATTGAAATGTACGTTCAAATTGAATATATATAGATTTATATTTTAAATTCAACGGAAACTGATTCAAACAGTCGAATTGGCCTACGTGGCATATCCCATTGTGTTTGGAATAGGGGTAATTAGCTAGGGGCGACGGTCGTTGGGCCTCGTTTGGTGTTCGAATTAAAAGTCAAGCTTCATGGATTTAAAAATTAAAAATAAATAAAATAATATATACTTTTACATACACCCCCTCCCTCCCTTTTCATTTTCATTTTCCTCCCTCCAAATCAAATCGCTCCACCCGACGGAAATCGCCCCTCCACCGTCGTTCATCCTCCACCCGCCTCCTCCGTTCGCCGCCCACCTCCCCCTATCTCCTCCCCTCCTCTCGCTCACACTCTCATCTTCCTCGAAGAACCCGACGTGATGCCATCGCGTTAGCCCCCCCCCCTCGAGATCCAGGCAACCGCCCCACGCCTCCGACCGCCTACACCGACGCCGCGACCCCCCTGCCTCCTTCCACTCACCTGCGCCGCTAATCCACCTCCCCCTCTCCTTATCCGACCACTCGAAGCCCCAAATCGACGAAGGGCGCCACCGTGGGACCCCCTGGCCTCACCTTCGCCTGCTGCACCCCTTTGACGCCAGCCACCACCTCCTCCGACCACGTGGACCCCCTTTCTTGGCCAAAGACCCAATTTTTATCGATTTCCAAGCTTGCTATTTAGTCCCTGTGCCTCTCCGACACCTTAGCGAGCCCCTTTCAACCAATGTGAGTTTTATTTCAGTTTTTAATTTATTTTATAGAATTAAAAATATGATCTTTAGTGTAAAAATATGATTTTTATATCATAGGGATAATAAAAATATAATTTTTATGATAGAAGAGTATTAAAGATATGACCTTTATGTAGTAGAAGATATAAAAATACTATTTTTATATAAGTAGTGTATTGAAAATATTATTTCTATATAATAGAGAATGAAAAGGCGAAATCTTTAAATTTGAAAAGGCGAAATCTTTAAATTTGAAAAGGCGAATCTTTAAATTTGAAAAGGCGAAATCTTTATATTTAAAAAGGCGAAATCTTTATGTATAGAATAACGTGATAAAAATAGAATTTTTATCTATATAGTATCGATGTAAAAATAGGATTTTTATATATTGAGTATCGATGTAAAAATAGGATTTTTATATATTGAATAGCGAAGTAAAAATAGGATTTTTGTATATTGAATAGCGAAGTAAAAATGTGATTTTTATACATTGGATAGCGAAGTAAAAATGTGATTTTTATACATTGTATAGCGAAGTAAAAATGTGATTTTTATACATTGGATAGCGAAGTAAAAATGTGATTTTTATACATTGGATAGCGAAGTAAAAATGTGATTTTTATACATTGAATAGCGAACTAAAAATGTGATTTATATATATGTAGTGGCTACGGGCAACGAAAGTGACAAAAAGGCGAGAACAGTGATTTCCTACATTAAAAGCGTCGTGGAGTTGGGATAGCTATTGGTGAGAACTTCTCACTCTAAATTTCTTTTTCTGGTTATATATATACTAGGATGCAGACGGTGCCTAGCAGCACCCGACACCCGTCATCCACAGACCATTGATGGCTTGTTTGTTTGATTGATGTGTTGTGAAAATTGTTTGTGATGTTGATGTGAAATCGATAATAAAAAGTAGAAGTGTTGAAATAAATTAATTAGCGTTAAAAATGAAATTTTTAACGTGAATGTGAATAAATAAATATTTATAAACAAATCGGCCGATTTGTTTATATACACTGATTTGACTGATAATTGATTGGGTCGATAAATTTTACTCATCGCCCAACTGTACAAATAAAAATCTGTGTTTGTTTATTTGAAACCCCACACGGGTGTTGGGAAGATATTTGGGTACACTAATCCCAATTATTTAATTATATGTCGATCGATTGGTCGACAGGCTGTGTAAGCGTTAATTATTTATATTTGATGCTTATGCAGTTGTGTGGTGCACCTTGGATGATGGTTGATTGGTTATCGTTGCGATTATATACATGTGTTGTGTGGAATCCATATAATTAACATTATATGGTGACTGATTGGGCCTCATTCCAATCGGGAAAATAATGAATATTATAAAAGAAAATTCATGTGTTGAATATAAAAATAGTCATGTGTTGACGATGTTCATGAGTTGAAACTATTGATGTGTTGAGTGAAATATTTTATAAAATAAAATTCACATCTTTATCATATTTAAAATTAGAACTACTTCACGGTGGAGTCTAATTAAAAATATCAAACGATAGATACCATGATTTTATAAAATATTTTGCATAACAAAAATAGTCGTGTGTTGAAAGAAATATAGATTCATGTGTTGAACAGAATAAATATTCATTTGTTGAATAGAATAAAGAAGTTTTTGAAAAATATAAAGCCGTATGGATTAGAGATGCGTTATTTTGACACGACCGATATTTATATCGATTTTATTCGTTTTATAATGAATATTGAAAAGTGATTTCAAAATTTAATATTTTGAACTGAAATTCAAATTAAATTGAATTAAATTCAAATTGAATTAAATTGAATTAAAAACGAATTGAAATCGTTTTGAATGAAATTTAAAACGAACTAAAATTGAATTAAAATCAATTTGAAATGAATTCAAATTGAATTAAATAGAAGGTAAATCCAAATTGAATTGAATTGAATTGAAACGAATTTGAATTCGAATTAAATAAAATTGAAATGAATTCGAATTGAATTGAAATCAAATCGATTTGAAATTGAATATAGTGTTGAAATGGTTTTGAAAACGAATTTAGAACGATTTTTAAAAAAATTCGTTTTAACAAGGAAATCGACGAAATATATATAATATATATATATATTATATATATAATGGCCTGAATAGAACGCGCCGCGCCGCGGCAGTTCGTGAATTTCGACCATTAACTTCGAATTGACGTTGCGGGAGATCCGACCGTCGGATTCTCCTAAAACTGGAACCGTTGGGTTCGTATCGAAAAGAGCTTTCCAATGAATATTAGAAATTCGAAATCTAATGGTTGGATTTGGAATTATGTCCAAATCAAATTTGAAAAAGGTCGCTGTAAGTGCAGTTCGATGGCCGTTGATGGAAATCGACTGTATGGGCCTTGATAAAATTATCAAAAAATATCTATAATTTGTGTAAAATCATAAGAAATGATTTGGGAATAATTGGGCTGAAAAATTCCATATTTGAAAAGATAAAAATAGATTTTTATCGAAATGAACTAGTTTTGAACTAGAATTAAAATCAATTTATTTTTGAAATAAATAAATTGAATTTGAAAGTGATTTTAAAAATAATCAATATTCCCAATACGTGAGTTGGACTGGAGTTGAATCGAAATTATCTTCGGAATATTTCAATGTTGGATTTCGTGACTATACAAATATTGTTATGGGGATTTGAAAGATATATTTCATATTGTTATTTCCAATACGATATATGTTGGTTTCAGAATTTGATATTGAATATAAGCCGATATATTTTCTATTCAGAGCCTTGTATATAATATCAAATATGATTTGGGTTTGTCGTGAATCGTGTTTTATATGACATTGGTTCTTTAACCCAGTTAAAGGCAAGATGTTGATTTTTGAAAAGATTAAAACTAAGTGGAGTTTTAATGAATCTTTAATTAGATTAAAATGTGAATTGATAATTTAAATTATCAAATCTGAAAGGTGATCGAGAATGGAGTACCACCAGTTTTGCTCCAAAGCGATAGTTAAATCTTTAATTAGATTTGAACGTGAAATGGTAATTAATTTTGCCGATGACACCGTGGTGTTAGATATGGAGTATTACAAGTTTTACTCCATGGGATGAATAGGTTGGGATTAGGAAATAAAATAAATAATTACTTCGGTGTGGTTCGTTAATCCCGACTAGTTTGAAATGATATCCAAAGGAAGATTAAAGAATAAATTTAGAAGAATTTATCTTGGATAAAATTAATGGGAACCTTTCCCTAAGAATGTGATTTCATGAATAAAAGGATATTCTGAATTGGAATGAGGCGTTTGTTGAGTTTGTGTAATATTTGTTTATCATATACGTGGGTTATTCAGAAAGGTCGTGTTTATACCCATTCTGAATAACCGATTCGACGAGATGTCGAAGATGAAGACGATGGTTGAAGACCGGAAGTCTTCATATCGTTTGGGTGATTACTGATGATCTTGATTGGGCTGTACACCCAAGATGAGGGAAACAGTTGGTGATCGTCTAGACGTACTTGGAGACGGATGGATATGCGAGGAAAGTGCCTCCGGTTTCGTTCAGACCCAGAACGAACTTGTAAATGGATTGTGTGTCTGACAATGGATTTTATTTTGTGATGATCGATCTCTATTAAATACACATCTGTTTGGTGGCAGAGAATTTATTCTCTTGCTTAACGCCCTTCTCTGAGACGTACGAGCTCAGAGGTTGTATATCGATGGACATCAGTCGCATGGAGTGAATTGCCAGTGTGGCACGCATAAGTGGCAATTGATCAAGGCTTCTGTTGAAAAGCAAAGTCTTGTGGTTGATGATCAAAGCACGGCCTATGTGGCATAGCTTTGTGTATAACGTGAATTCGCGAGCCTCACACCTCGGTATGAGTCAAAAACGGGATAGTGACTGCAGGGAGAGCACGACGTTTCTTTCTAGCTAGGGTGGTGTCAGTGACCTACCAGCCCTGACATTTATATACTTTTCACCTGTGTGGATGTTGGATACGAGGCGCCTCGGATATAGGTCTGTAAGGACCGGGAAACGTGTGTTCAGGAATAACTAATCCTCAAAAGTAAGAGAGGACCGGCCCTGAAGATCCAAGGATCATAGTGGGGTCCTGAGACATTTGCTAGAGTGTCTCGAATCGGAGAGGAGCTTGCCCCTTGCCTCGACTCATGACGGAAATCCAATTTCCAATACGTGATATTGCGGTTTTAATTGTAGAACTAGTATGGCGACATGATAGATGGTACCCATGCCGCCTATGATTGATATTTATGATTGAATTGTTTTGACACTATACACTTATTATAGTATCAAGTGATTTGTTTTAAACGTACCAAGCATGTTTGGCTAATATAAGGGAAAACCCTATCCTCCGGCTTGCGTTGCATTGTGTGATGGGACCTGGGTCTTATAATAGCTTCATTTTTCCAAAAAGCATTGCGTTGTTTTGTTATGTGCACTAGTATTCTTGGGAGGAAACCCGTTCCGTGTTATACGGCGTGGTCCCTTGAATTACTATCTTTAAAGTAAAGTTTTAAATAACTGTTTTAGTTCTCACACCAGTCACATGACTGACCTGTAGTTTATTATTTTAACCTAAACTCTGGGTGCCCCTATTTTCCACACGGGCAGCTAGTAGTTTTGGTTTTGTAGATTTATATTCACAGGGTCCTGATTTACAGCTGGGACGATGCTCGGAAAGCTCTGTATCCGTGTATTACTTTCAGTTGTGTTTTGTTTTGTTTTCCGCTGCTATGTAATTTATTGTAATCTCTGATATTTGTCGAATGTAATTTATTCATTTATACTCTGTATATCCTTGTATCTGATGGAATTGTTGTAATAACAATGAAATGTTCTTCCGTGTGCGTTCTATTTTGTCTTGTCCTCAATTCTATCTGGGCTTTCCTTCACGGGGAAGTTCGGGTCGTCTCAATTCGCCTGCCTTCCCGAAGTAGGTTATGTCCTCTATCCTTGCCCCGGTTTCTTCGGGCAGTCCCTGGTGAAGTGTCCCATCTCACCACAGTTGAAGTGAGCGTCCTTCCTCTTTCGGCAATCCTTGTCCAGATGAGTCAAGCTTCCATAAGTAAAGCACTTTTCTCCTCCTTTATCTTCAGACTTTTCTTCCTTCTTTTGTGTTTCCTTTTTCGCCTCCTTTGTGAACCAAGTCCATATCCATGAGTTTCTCATCCTTGGGTTGTGCTCCTTAGCCAATCTCCCTCATTCTCATCTTTACTATTTGACAAGTCCCTCGAAAGCTGCCTCCATCGCACGGAAAATCCTACAAAGCTCGAAAGAAAATTAGCCGTAGGCGAGACTACTGCGGCTACAGATGGAAGTCGGGGGCTTATTTGCACTTTGACCGGTGTCGTAGTCTTATCAAGCCTACAGAACCATGCCGCGATGAGGTTACCTCCCAGAAAGCCGGGAGCCCCGGAGAAAGAAGGAAACAAAGATTCAAACAGAGGATCAAAAGATAGATATATGGCTTTTGGGGATTATGTTTTTCAAAAATAAGCTTTACTTTTGAAAATACTTCCTTTTTGAAAATAGTTTTCTAAACTTTTTATCAAATCTGGTAACCTTCAGCTCTGATACCAAGTGTAACACCCCACCTCCGTTAAGGTCACTCACAAAGGGAATGCCTTAACTTTGGTGGAGCATTTTAGTAAACAGAACAGAAACTTACAAGACAGATAAAACAGTACTTGAAAAATTTATAACTTTATTACAACAGAAACCAAAATAAGCTTGGTTACATCCTTTCAAATCACAATATCAGAATTCAAGTACAAAATATCAGTCTTGTACAAAAGCCTTCAGAATGCATAGTTTAAAATCATAATCCCCACAGAAGAAGACAAGCCATACTTTAAGCACTTCAAGCAGAAGAAATCTGGATCAAGCTAGAGTATTCCCTTCTACAAAACCTGGGGGGAAACGGAAGAAAGGAGGCGAAACAACAAGGGTCAGACAAAAAGTCTGGCAAGTCCAGTGATTTTCAGTTATGAACAGATAATAATAACATGACATGAAAATAAAACTGGATGAGAGATAACTGTAACAGGTGTAGCAGATATAATAGAAGAACATAATGATATAAGCTATTGCTTTACACTTCTCTGCACTGATACTAGTATAACAGAATTAGGTGTCACCCTAATGTCTAAACTGAAACAGAAACGGGTACAAAATAATTTCCACAGAAGAGAGTGCTAGTTATGGGCCTTTACAACCCCAACAGAAACAGACAGAAGCAGAATGCTGATAATGGGCCTTTACCACCCGAACAGAAACAGACAGAAACAGAATATTAATAATGGGCCTTTACCACCCGAACAGAAACAGTCAGATTAATCCCTACGGAAACAGAATGTAGAATTAGGTGTACACTAGTAATTGGGCCTTTACCACCCGAACAGACGGTACCACGCAGAAACAGACGGGTGTTGCCACCCAACAGAAACAGACGGTACCAACAGAAACAGACAGAACTTAGTGTACCCTAAAACCCTACCCCAAGTGATCGGCTCCCTAAACATAAATACCCTGTGTCGGCCCCACAGTAGTGTGTATCACTCCCTAAAGTGACCACCAATTGGCACAGACCTATTTACAGATGTCACGGCGTCTTACATCCACAGAGGCAGGCCGGGATCCATGCACGCACATGACCCGGTTGGAATGCACCATCAACACCCCTCGCCATTATCAGAATGAACCACTTATAATTAGTTCAGTAAGCGTGCCCGGACCCTACCTACTGTTGGGTCAAAGTTTTGATACCAGAAAGGGTTACTGACTAATATGGGTCCCAAACAACAAATGACACAAGTAATTTCCCTCCTAACCTTGTGTCCCTAGACTAACAGATTTCAGATTAACTTGTTTACAAGTTCAGACATACAGAATTCAGATCAACCAGTTCACAGATTAGACAAGTTTTCAGACCAACGGATCAGATATACAGATCTAACAGACTTACAAATTAACTAGTTACAGATTAACAGACTTACAGATTAACCGATTACAGATTAACAGACTTACAGATTGTCTAACTTTGTATTGGGCCTACAGATTCATGAAACGGGTTTATTAATTTCATCAGTCTAGTTGGTTTAACCCTATCCACCCAACACGTTTTAGACATCATATTTATTCCAGATTTTCATTAATTAAATATTAATGCCCAGACCTCTCACATTAGACTGACAGTTTGTGGCTACTGGTTAGGCCGGTTGGTTCCGGGCAGGTTTCTGCCACAAACTGAGTCTAACCTCGGGTTTCAAGCACGTTATGACTAACTTCTCACATTAGAACCTATTGTTTGCGGCCACTGGATGTGCCGGGCGGTTCCGGGCAGAATTACGCCGCAAACTCATTCTAACCTCGAGTTAGCCATGTTTATCTTTGCGGCCAATTAATTAATAATTTACCATTTATGCCCACGCCTAATATACATGTCAATTATTCATAGCTAATTCAGATTATGTCAATAACAGACTGAATATATCAACTTAGCAGATAACATATTTTCGCAGATTAGGCGACTTAACGGATTCAGCAGATTAAGTAATTTAGCAGATTTAGCATATAACATATTTGGCATTTTCAGCAGACTTAGCAGATGACAAATTTGGCAGATGAACAGATCTAGCAGACTAGGCAGTAGAGCAGAACTAGCAGATTAAGCAATATAACAGAACTAGCAGATTAGGCAATATAACAGAACTAGCAGATTAGACAAATATAGCAGAACTAGCAAATTAGGCAAATATAACAGATTTAATCATTCCTTAAAGTTTCACAAACATATCTTGCCTAATTATAAATTTGGCCTAAGTTTGCATGCCTAAATAGTTGTCATGATTCACACTATGATCATATACCCCACGTTTGCATTGAATTTACATGTCACAGATTATGGTCATAATTTACATGTCCCAATTTAGTTCAACTTTCCTAGTACAAAAGATTCACATATAAATTATACCAAATATAGCCATCGATTTCAATGCATGTCATATATTCAAAAATCTCCTACTTATGTGTTATTCACATTTGATAGTTATCAAGTCTTAATATAGATCTTCACACCTAAGTCATATTCTCTTTCAAATCATGAATTGTTATATAAACAATATGCCCCACAATCTAGTTATAATAGATCTTAATTCAAAATATGCGTTATATCCAATGTCTCAAGTCACATGTTAACATACCATGGTTCCTCTTCTTCCAATTCACAGAATATGCATAGATCTAAATCTAGTTTACAACCTATGTCCTTTTTCTTAAATCAGTCACAGATTAGCTATTTCCAATTATGCCACATTCATTATATGTCCCAAACATTTTAGCGTTCGTGCGTTAATCTCTTAGGAGATTGGCGCAGGCTCGTAGTAGCCTGGCTATAGAACAGAAAGAAGAAGAGATATAGAATAAAATAGATCAGAACAGAACATACACAATCTCAAATTCAGATTTACAATCATGTCACAATTATGATTAAAGTTTATATCGGAAAATAACTGCACTTGCTTTGGTTGGATTAAAGAAAGAACTTTAATTGTTGTAGAATCGTTGCAGAAGCTTTAATCTCTAGTTTGAATTGAGTTGCTTAGGTTGATGTTGATTAGCTTCTAGTTTTGATTCCAGCAGAGTAGCGACGCCATTTTTATATAGAACAGAGGCAGAGCAGAAGAAAAACAGAATTGTGTGTAGAGAAGGCTAGGTTTGGGGCTGTTTAAATAGGTTTAGGCAGATGAATCTGGACAGAAATCGGAATGGAAACATCAGAACGAACACTGACCCAAAAATGGGCTCGGGGACCAGGTCGACGCCCAGGTCGACTGCCCAGTCGACCTGGTCTGGGGGGTCGACTGCCCAGTCGACTCCCCAGTCGACCTGGGTCTGGGTGGGAAATTTCCCACCCAGTCTGTTCTGCGTTTGAAATTCGAATTTTGAATTCGAATTCGAGCTGTTTTCGATTCTGAAAATTCCTGAAATTTCGGAGGGTCATATCTCCCTCATACGGACTCCGATTCTTGCAAACTCGGACTCGTTTCCAAGCAGAATTCCGAGGCGAACGCAATGGCGCAACCCGTTTCCCTTGATTCTTATTTTAAAAATTAATTATCCTCTGATTTGTTACTTATACGTTCACAGAAAATACGAGGTGTTAATGTATGCTTTCGATATTTGTATGGATTCGGTCGACCGTAATGAGGGATAGGGCATTTCTCTCGATTCCCATATAGGGATAGAGTAAGCGGTGTTTTCTCTCGCCGGGACGTATGCCGTAGTGATACTTGATTTCCCAAAAGTGCGGATGTGCATTACGGTATTTTTGCATGCCTGCGACGTAAGCCGTGTAGTATTGCACTGCGCGATAGATCTTTCGAATCAGGAGCCATCACGATGGAAATCCAACTTTCCAATACATGCTTTGTGGTTTTAATTGTAAACCTATATATGGCGGCATAGTGGGATGGGGCACTCTTGCCGTCTATGATTTATACATTTACTTTCGAAATTGATTTCTACACTATGCACTTATAGTAATAATAAAAGACAAAATTTTCATGTTCCAAGCATATTTGGCTATTATAAGGTAAAACTCTATCCTCCGGCTTGCGTTGCATTGTGTGATGGGACCTGAGTCTTATAATAGCTTCATTTTTCTTAAATTAGCATTGCGTGGTTTATTTATGCACTGGTATTCTTGGGGGTAAACCCGTTCTATGTTATACGGCGTGGTCCCTTGATTTACCTAACTTTAAAATCAAACTAATAACTGTTTTGAGTTCTTATACCAGTCCAATGACTGACCTGGAGTTTATTGTTCCTTCCTAAACTCTGGGTGCCCATATTTTCCACACGGGCAGTCAATAGTTTTGGTTTTGCAAATTTCCATTTAACAGGATCATGGATTACAGCTGGAGCTATATTTAGAAAGCTTATCCGCTACGCATTATACTTATTTCTTATTTTCCGCTGCTATGTAATACTTAAATCTCTGATATTATTTTCTATTGTATAATTAATCGTACTCTGGAATATTCTTATGCTTTGATGTAAATTGTTGTAATAAGCAATGAAATGTTCTTCTGTTTGTGTTCTGATTTGTCGTGTTCTCAATTCAATCCGGGCTTTCCTTTACTGGGAAGTTTGGGTCGTTTCATTTGGTATCAAAGCTTTGGTTTACAGTGCTAGAGAAAATGACACATTAGAACCGAACGAAAGAATTCATCAGAGTTTGGATTTGTAATATCCAATGAGAATGACTCATTAAAGATGTGAAATGACCCAAACTTCCCAGTAAAGAAAGGCCCGGATTTTTTTGAGAATAATACACATCAGAACACAAATAGAATAACATTTTATTGCTGTTACAACAATTACATCAGAGTACAAGAATATTCCAAAGTATGAATGAATAGTATTATACATTGGAAATACGATATCAGAGTTTAAATAACATTTAAATAGCAGCGGAAAAATAATACAAAACATTACTGAAAGAAATACACGGATACAGAGCCTTCTGAATATCACTTCAGCTGTAGACCAGGATCCTGTGAATATAATATCTGCAAAACCAAAACTACCAGCTGCCCGTGTGGAAAAATATGGGCACCCAGAGTTTAGGTTAAAACAATAAACTCCAGGTCCGTCATGGGACTGGTATGAGACCTCAAAAACAGTTATTTTGTATTGATTTTAAAGTTAGGTAATTCAAGGGACCACGCCGTTAAGGCGGAATGGGTTTACCCCCAAGAATACCAGTGCATGGAATAAACAGCGCAATGCTTTTTGGAAAAATGAAGCTATTATAAGACTCAGGTCCCACCACACAATGCAACGCAAGACGGAGGATAGATTTTGTCAAGACCCGTAACTTCCCCGGTAAGGAAAGCCCGGATACTTCGAGAACAACACACAAAAGAACGCAGACAGAAGAACATTTCATTGTTAATTACAACAATTCCATCAGAATACAAGAATATACATAGTATGAATAAATATTACACAGAAAATATCAGAGATTTAAATTACATTTAAATACATCGCAGCGGAAAAACAATACAAAGCACAACTGAAAACAGATACACGGATACTGAGATTTCCGGATATCATTCAAACTGTAAATCAGGATCCTGTGAATATAAATCTGCAAAACCAAAACTACTAGCTGCCCGTGTCAAAATAAGAGCACCCAGAGTTTAGGTTAAAAAAATAAACTCCAGGTCAGTCATGTGACTGGTGTGAGAACTAAAACAGTTATTAATCTTCATTTTAAAGTTAGGTAATTCAAGGGACCACGCCGTATAACATGGAACGGGTTTTCTCCCAAGAATACCAGTGCATAAAACAACAGCGCAATGCTAAATAAAGAAAAATGAAGCTATTATAAGACCCATGTCCCATCACACAATGCAACGCAAGCCGGAGGATAGAGTTTTTACCTTATAATAGCCAAAGAATGCTTGATACGCTAAAAACAAATCATTTGATACTATTATAAGTGCATAGTGTATAAAACAATTTCAATCATAAGTATCAATCATAGACGGCATGAGTGCCCCATCCCACTAGGCTCTACAAATAAAACCGCAAATATCACGTATTGGAAGTTGGATTTCCATCTGTGAACCAAGGCAAAAGATAGTCCTTACCGATTTGAGAGCCTCTAGTCCGCCCCTTAGGCAAGCGCGCAGACAAGCCTTGGATCGTCAGGGCCGATCCACCGATGTGGATTATTATGCCTGAACACTACGTTTCCCCGCCCTTTGGGGCGTAAATGAGCCAAATGACTCCATCGGCTCCACACAGTCACCGATATATCCGAGGCGCCTCGCAACAGCAACAACCACATAAGTCAATCTCGTCAGGGCATGTCAAACCACTGACGCCACTTCTAACTAGAAAGAAACACATGTCCTCCCTAAGGTCCTCTCCCGTTTTTGGTTCACAACCGGGGTGTGAGGCTGGCGAATCAACACTACACAAAGCTATGCCACATAGGCCGTGCTTTGATCATCAACCACAAGACTCTGCTTTTCAACAGAAGCCTTGATCATTTGTCACTTAGGCATGCCACAAAGGCAAGTCACTTCATGCGATTGATATCCATCAATATATAACCCCTGAGCTCGTACGTCTCAGAGAAGGGCATTAAGCAAGAGAATAAATTCTCCACCGCCAAACAGATATATAATTAATAGAAATCAATCACACAGAATAAAATCCAATGTCAGACACACAGTCCATTTACAAGTTCGTTTTGGGTCTGAACGAAACCGGAGGCACCTTGTACCTCGCATATCCATCGATCTCTAAGTACGTCTGGATGACCACTAACTAATTCCTTCCTCTTGGGTGTACGACCCAATCAAGATCATTAGTAATCACCCAAACGACGCGAAGATGTAACAGCCCTGATTTTTGGGGTTAATTTTAAAATTTTATTTTAAGAAATTTTAATGAATGAATATATTTAAAATTATTTATTTTAAATAATAACGATGAAAAACTTATTTTATTTCGAGCGCGAACTTGAAATTTATATTAAATCCATTCCGAGCCTGAAAACGGCGCGGTAATTTCAGATTTGAAATTCCAACTTTGAAAAATTATATAAAATAAAATATAAATTGGAAATTGGACGAAACAAGAAACGCTAGGACCGTATTTAAAATATCTTTCCAAAGAGTTTCAGAAATTAAGATTCCAGTTTATAAATTGTAAGTTATGAGAAAATTAAATTTTCAGAAAAACGCTATAGAATTCGTATATATTATATATAAGGCCCGAAACGTAAAATTTTTGCAGAATAAGGAATTAGGACCCGAAACCATCTCCATTGGTTTCAGAATGTTGTTTACATATAAAAATGACTATAAGAACTTATATTTTTGAGTTTCGGAAAAATTCCACTATTTTTGGTATTTTTAAATATTAAAAATATACGCCTAAAAAATGGAATTTTTGCAAACGAACTCCGAATTCGACGAGACCAGTTTCTATGGATTAGGAATATTAAAATAAGGTTAAATTCTAAAATTTATAATTTTTGGAATTATTTTGTGGCCGGTATAATTTTTACAGTGAAAAATAGCATATTTTCAGACTTTGGAAATTCATAATAAATTCATACGGACTCAGAAAATTACGAAATCAGGTTCGTTGGATTCGTAATGACCTGAAATAATTATTTTTAAAATTTTACTAATTTTGAAATCAGCATGTATTTATAAGAATTTTTGAATTGAAGAAAACAGTTGAAAATTTAGTAATTGGACACGTAATGATATTTGGGCCCAAACCAAAATTAGACCCATAGTATATATTATCTTTTTCCTCAGAATTTAGGCTGAAATTCGAAATTGTACAGCAGCCATCTTTTTCCCTTCCTTCCTCCTCTTGTCAATGGCTGTCTTCTTCCTCAATCAAAAAAATTGTCGAAAATAAAACCTCTTCAAAACCGCTGCCTTCTTCCTCCCGCCGCAACCGCCGTACGCCGCTGCACCCTCCAAGCTTCCAGGCGTGTATGCTCCTCTCCAAGCCGGTCCTTCTCCAACAAACGACGTCCAATTTCATCGATCCAATCAAAAGTTATCGCAATCCAAAGATTTGAACAAACTGAGAATAAGGTGAGATTCTATTTTTAATTAATTTAATTTAATTATTATTATTTTTGTTATTTAAATAATTTAATGAGAAGTGAACTAGATCCGTGATGTATGACTACATGTTGATGCTTGGGTTTGGATTTGTGTTTGGATGATTGTCATATGAATTGCGTTGTTGGAATCTACACGAATGGATTTGATCTTGGTTTTTTTTATGTTGTTTTGACAATAAAAAAATAGATTTTGTATTTTATGTTGTTTTGAGAATAAAATTTTGATCTTTTATTTTATGATGTGTTAAGAATAAAGATTAGATCTTTATTTAAAATTTATAAAGATAGGATTTTTATATTATAAAAGAAAGTTTAAATCTTTTAGTTATATTTATAAATCAAGTTAGGATTTTTATAATATATAAAAAAAATCTTATTTTATTTAGATTTAAAAAAAAACAAAAAAAAAACAAAGTTGGGATCTTGACACAAAAATGCGACACTACATCTTATGATGTTATTATATGCGATGACATGAAGATTTAATACCATATTGTATGTCGTCATTATTGTTTGTCGACATGAATGCTTAACATTAATCTACATGTTGCTCATTGAATGGTTTGAAATGGATTTGAACACCCCATATTATGTTATTTATCATTTTATTGATATGCAAGCGCGACACCATATTCTGTGTGTTATTAATTTTCGTATGCGGTCATGTGAATTGGAAGATGACCATAATTTTAGTGCGGTCATGTAAATAGGAAAATAACCACATTTTAGTGCGTGAGTGTAAATAGCAAATTTATATTATATTTTTAGCACTTAAGTAAGAATAAGATTATTAAAATAGTCTTAGCGTCTTAATAAAATTTAAGAAAATAAACTTATTTTCATAGTTAATGTCACAATAGGAATGCAACCTTATTTCCAGCGTTTATGTAAAAATATGAGTGTTGTTATATTTTTAGCGCGTTAAGTGAAAGTAGGAAATAAATATATTTTCATTGTTTAAGTTAAAATAAGATTGATAACTTATTTTTAGCGCGTTAGGTAAATTTAGAAAATAATTATAATTTCATTGTTGTTAATAAAATAAGAATGCAACATTAATTGCATTGTTTTTGATAAAATAGGAATGCAAACTTAATTGCATTGTTTATTATAAAATATAAATGCAACATTAATTGCATTGTTTTTTATAAAATAGGAATGCAAACTTAATTGCATTGTTTATTATAAAATATAAATGCAAACTTATTTGCATTGTTTTTGATAAAATAAGAATGCAAACTTAATTGCACTGTTTTGATAAAATATAAATGCAAACTTTATTTGCATCGTTCTGTTAAAAATATGAATGAAACTTTATTTTTTTTTATTTACATAAAAATATGAATGCAACTTTATTTTTATTGTTATGTCAAAAACATGAATGCAAGTTTACTTTAAGCGTTTTTAAGTAAAATATGTAAATAAATATATTCGTAGTGTTTCTGATTAAAAATATAAAAAAAGTTTATATATGGATATTGCACATGAAAGTTGTACATGAAAGTGAATATATAATTAGCGTTATTGAGGAACTTGAAATATTTTCATTATTTACTCAATTAATGGAATTAATGGACGATTTAATTAAGAAGATTGCACATTTAAAAAGGATGAAATAAAAAGTTTAAATTGATAAGATTTCATTCCAATTATAATAATGAAGATTTGAATTGAAAAATCTCGTTTTTATGTTAACTTGTAAATTTAGAAGATTTGATTTTAAAATTTAACATAAATGGATTAATTGAGGAAGATTTCATTTAATATCAAAATGGTAAGTTTTGATATTACAATTGAAACATTTTGGGAATAGTTTTATGATATTAATATGGAAAGATTAATGTTTACTGAAATGAAAGGATAAGTAAAAGAATGAATGATATTTTAGAAATTAGATATTCTAAAATATGAAATGTTTTAAAATAATACTTTTAAGAGATAATTATAATTATAATTATTAATTGTACCTGGACACGAGGTTAGGTCACATTTATGGCGGAAGTCTGCCCGGAACCAACCGACATATCCAGCAGCCATAAATGTTGGGCCTAATGTGAGAGGTCCAAGTGCGCAAATACGAATTGGGTCAAGACACGAGGTTAAGCCCAACCTGTGGTAGAAGTCTGCCCGGAACCAACCGGCATATCCAGCATCCACAAGTTGTAGGCCTAATGTGAGAGGTCTGGCCCGCTATCAAATAATAAAATGTAAAGATAAACATAATAAATGGATAAGGAAAATGAATTGGGCTATTCAGTCCATTTTAAAATAGTAACTCCATTTTAACCCGTATAAATTATGTTATACATTTTATAAAGGAAATCGAAGATGATTAATATTTTATTTAAGATTAAATGAAATACTCTGAAATAAATGATGTCTAATTATATATATTAAATGGGAAATTTATGAAATTTAAATTTGGGTTTATCGTGAATTATGTTTTAAATAACATTTATTCTTTAACCCGAATTTATGATAGAATTAATTTCCTAAAAATTGAATGATCATTTAATAATGACTTTGGAAGATTAAAACTAAATAAGATTTTAATTAAATCTTTAATTAGATTGAAAGGGAATTAAGTAGTTAAGATCACTGAATTAAGAAAGTGATCGAAAATGGAAAATGAACCATAAAGCAATGAATATTTTCATGTTATAAATGAATAAATGAATGAAAACATGAAATGGTTATTTTATTTATATATTTTATATAAACAATAGTAATGAAATTTTTATTTACTTTTCACATGTAAATAAAAAGATGAAAATAAGAATGAAACTTTTATTTACTTTTCACATGTAAATAAAAAGATGAAAATAAGAATGAAACTTTTATTTACTTTTCACATGTAAATAAAAAGATGAAAATAAGAATGAAACTTTTATTTACATTTCATATGTAAATAAAAGAATGAAAATAAGAATGAAACTTTTATTTACTTTTCACAAGTAAATAAAAAGATGAAAATAAGAAGTGAATTTTTATTTACATTTCACATGCGAATAAAAAGATATAAATATGAAATGAAACATGATTTAGAAGCATGAACCGCATATGAAAATTTAACATGTTTTAAAAAGCATGAAGTCGCATATGAAATGCATAATCAAGAAACCGCATATGAAATAAAAATTCATGTTTAGAGTAGTATTACTGCATATGAAATGAAAGGCAAATCTTGAGATAGCGTTAATATATGTATGATATTCAAACATACTTAAGGTTTATGCTACCATATTAAAAATAAATATATTTTTAAGATCATGTTCATATAGTAAAAATGAACATATTTTTGATGTCGTGTCTATATATATTGAAAAAAGGTCCTTTTTATTTGAAAAGAATTAAACGTTTAAAAGGCTTTAATTGTATATATGTTGGCTTTAATGAAATGATATAAAATAAAATATCATTTTTATTTTGTATGATTGTTGAAATAAAAAGAATAAAATTGTTGAATTATAAATTCTTTGACACGATTAATGAATGGACGATATATATACATGAAATGAATGGACGATATATATATACATGAAATGAATGGACGATATTTATATTTATAAAAGAATAAATAACGATATAGAATGGTTTGCAAATTTATATATGCGAGAATTATTTGGAAAGTCCGAGTTTACTCTCATTCCAAATAATGATACGACGTTCGAAGAGTTGAAGACGGTGATTGAAGACCGACGATCTTCACATCGAATGGGTGTGTTGCTATTGAGACCCATGATGGGAGTAGCTACCTTCAAGGGGCGACAGTAGTAGCCGTCCAGACGTAGTGTTGATTGCACGGGTTTGGCTTTCGCTCAAACCCAGAGCATAAGCGCGTAAATGGATTGTATGTCTGACATTGTATTCCTTTATACTGTATTCGTTGATCTCTGCTAAACATATATCTGTTTGGTGTTTTACACCCTTCTCTGAGACGTATGAGCTCAGAGGTTATATGTTGGTAGAAATCAATGGTATGGTATGGATTGACGATGTGGCATGCTAAGATGCATATGATCAAGGCTTTGTTGTAAAGCAGGCCTTGTGGGATGATCAAAGCATAGCCTGTTTAGGCATAGCTTTGTGTATAGCGTGACTTCACAAGCCTCACACATCGGCGAAGTCTAAAACGGGAGAAGGGAACGCAGGGAGAGCAGCACGTTTCTTTCTAGCTAGAGTGGTGTCAGTGACCTACCAGCCCTGACATTTTACTTATGTGGATGATGGAATGAGGCGCCTCGGATAGGTCCTATAGGACCGGGGAACGTGTGCTTAGGAATAACTAATCCTCTAAGCTATATGTGAGGACCAGCCCTGCCATTTCCAAGGGTTAACTGCGGGTAATCCTGAGGCATCAGCTAGAGTGTCTCGAATCGGTAAGGAGCTCCTCCCTAGCCTTGACTCAGATGGAAATCCAAATTCCAAATACGACCCTTGCGGTTTTGATTGTATTACTAGTATGGAGGCATAGCATATGGTACCTATGCTTCCTAGGATTGATACATTTACTTTGAAATGTTTTAAAACATATACACACTAATAATAATATCAATTTTATCGTATCAAGCATGTTTGACCATTATAAGTTAAAACCCTATCCTCCGGTTTGCGTTGCATTGTGTGATGGGACTTGGGTCTTATGATGGTTTCATTTTTCTATAAAGCATTGCGTTGTTTTGACGATTTACTTAAATTATACACGGCAATCCATTGGAATAAAACCCGTTCCGCTTTAGCGGCGTGGTCCTTGGATTTGCCTTATTACTATTAGTTATATTAGTTAAGAATTCTCACACCAGTCCCACGACTGACCCGTTGTTTGTTTCCACTTTTGCAAACTCGGGTGCCCTCTTTTCCACACGGGCAGTCGAGTAGCTTTTTGCAGATATTTATCTCTTTAGCAGGATCCTGGATTGAAGCTCAAAGCTGTGTCCAGAGCATAGAAAAGTCTTCCGCTGTCTTAGTTATTTTATTTCCGCTGCACTGTATTAAAGTAATGTAAAATTATCTTCCGCTGTAAATTTATTTAATGTACTCTGATATATATATTCTGTACTCTGATGTAACATTTATTATGATGTTATAAAAGTCTGCTGTTATTGTTCTGATGTTGTTGTATTCCCAAAGTTAACGTATGCGGGAATTGAACGGTCTTGGTCGATTTAGCGGTCGATTAAGTCCGGGCAAAATCCGTATCGTTACAGAAGACCTCCGGTCTTCAACCACCGTCTCCATCCTCGACACCACGTCGAATCAGCTATTAAGAATGGGATAAACCCGGTCTTTCTGAATAACTCGCGTATATAATAAATAAGTGTTACACAAACACAACATACGCCTCATTCCTATTCAGAATATTCTTTTATTCAAATATTCTTATACTTTGGGAAAGGTTCCCATTAATTTTATCAAAGATAAATTCTTTAAATTTATTCTTTAATCTTCCTTTGAATATCAATTCAAATTAGTCGGGATTAGCGAACCACACCGAAGTAATCATTTATTTTATTTCCCAATCCCAACTTATTCATCCCATGAAGTAAAAATGGTCATACTTCATATCTAACACCACGGTGTTATCGGTAAATTCAATTACCATTTCACGTTCAAATCTAATTAAAGATTTAACTATCGCCTGGAGCAAAACTGGTGATACTCCATTCTCGATCATTTCAATCTAATTAGAGATTCATTAAAACTCCACTGGGTTTTAATCTTCCCAAAAATCAATATTAATGATTGTTTAATTTGGGAAATCACATCCTATCTTTAACTTGGTTAAAGAACCCATGTCATTTATAACACGGTTCACTATAAACCCAAAATCACATTCCATTAATTATCGGGTTAAAGAACAAGTGTTATTTAAAAAACTGTTCACGATAAACCCAAAAATCAATTTAAATTAAATTCCAATTAAATACCATTTAATTGGTACACTTCATTAAATCTAAATAAAGTGGTTTAATCTTTTTCTCAACTGGGTTTAAGAACAGTGTTAAATAATACACCATTCACGACAAACCCAAATCACATTTTATATTAAATACAAGGCTCTGAATAGAAAATATATCGGCTTATATTCAATATCAATTTCTACGACCAACAAATATCGTATTGGAAATAACGATATAAATTTATCTTTCAAATTTCCATAACACTATCTGTATAATCACGAAATCCAACATCGAAATATTCCAAAGACAATTTCGATTCAAATCCATTCCAATTCAATTATTGGAAATTCTGGTTACCTTTAAAACCATTTCAAATCCACTTTATTTATTTTAAAAATAAATAGAATTATAATTCTAGTTCAAAACTAGCTCATTTCGATAAAAATCTATTTTTATCCTTTCAAGTAGGGAATTTTTCACCCCAATTCTTCACAAATCATTTCTTATGGTTTTACACTAATTATTGATATTTTTAATAATTTTATCAAGGCCCGTATAGTCGATTTCCATCAACGGCCATCGAACTGCACTTACAGCGACCTTTTCCAAATTAGATTTGGACATAATTCCAAATCCAACCGTTATATTTCAAATCTCTAATATTCATTAGAAAGCTCTTTTTGATACGAACCCAACGTTTCTGGTTTTAGGAGAATTCGACGGTCGGATCTCCCGCAATGTCCATTCGAAGTCAATGGTCGAAATTCGCGAACTGCCGCGGCGCGGCGCGTTCTATTCAGGCCATTATATTTATAATATATATATATTATATATATTTCGTCGATTTCCTTTCAAAACGTATTTTATAAATCGTTTTAAATTTGTTTTCAAAACGATTTCAACTTCATATTCAATTTCGAATCAAAATTGAATATTCCACATCATCGATATACAAATGATAATATTTTCAAAACGTTATATTTTGAAATCACTTCGTTTTCTATAATCATTATAAAAACGAATATAATTGATGTAAATATCGTTCACGTTAAAATGGCGTCAATCTTATCAACACGACTTTTATTCAACACATGAATGTTTATTCTATTCAACACATGAATTTATTTTCTATTCAACACATGAATTTATTTTCTATTCAACACATGAATTTATTTTCTATTCAACACATGAATTTATTTTCTATATTGGATTGAGGCCCAATCAATTACCATATAATGTTAATTATATGGATTTTCTACAACACATGTATATAATAGCAACGATAAATAATCAACCATCATCCAGAGTGCACCACACAACTGCATAAGCATTAAATATAACTAATTAACGCTCATACAGTCTGTCAATCAAACGATCGACATACCACTAAACAATTGGGATTAGTGTACGTCAAATATCATCCCAACACCCGTGTGGGGTTTCAAATCAACAAACACTGAATATTATTTGTGCGGTTGGGCGATGTGTAAAATTTATCTCCCCAATCAGTATCCTTCAAATAGGTGTACATAAACAAACCATCCGGTTTATAAATGAATATTTATTTATTCACATTCACGTTAAAAATTATATTTTTAGCGATAATTAATTTATTTCAACACATGAATGTTTACTATCCATTTCACATCAACATCACAAACAAACTTCACAACACATCAAAAAAGCATACAAGTCGTCCATGGTCTATGGACGACGGGTGTCGGGTGCTACTAAGCACCGTCTGCATCCTAGTATATATTTTAACTAGAAAACAAAATTTAAAGTGAGAAGTTCTCACCGACTAGCTAAACCAATCGCCACGACACTTCTTATGTAGAAATCTTCGTCGGGCTTGCCTTTTGTCAATTTCATTGTCTGTAGCCACTACATATATAAAAATCATATTTTTATATTGTTGCTATGTATATAAAAATCACATTTTTATACGGCTACTATATAGATAAAAATTCTATTTTTATAACGGTGTTCATATAATAAAGATTATATTTTTATCACGCTATTCTCTATATAAAAATTATATTTTTACATATACTTCTAATATAAAGATCGAATTTTTATATCATCGCTATAAAAATCACATTTTTATTTCAACGTATATATAATAAAAATCCGATTTTTATTTCGCTACACATATAAAGATCATATTTTTACTATCTATATAATATAAAAACTATATTTTTTCATATATAAAGATCTCAACTTTTTCGTATAAAAATCTCAACTTTTTTTTACATAATGGTATTCACATATAAAGATCACATTTTTAATTACCATACACCTATGTAACAATCGGCTTTTTTTTCACTTATACAAATCATTTCTTCCTCATAATAAAAATCAAATCTTTTAGTATATAGAAATCAAATATTTTAGTTCTAATAAAAATATTTTCAGATTTTAAATAACCATATTTTTAGTTTAATTTCTAATAAAAATCAGTTTTATTAGCTAACTAGAATCAAAATTAATAAATAAAATCAGAATTCAATGAACAAATAAAATCAGAATAAAACTTACCGGAGAAAGAAAACTCGGGTTCCTCATCGTCGGATTTGCGGAATGTCGGAGTTGGAGGTTGGGCGCGTCGGAGCTACTGTGGAGGTCGGCGGCGAGGTCAGTTCGGGCTTAGGCGGTTTCGTGGGTGATGCGGCTGTCTTCAGGTGGCTGCGCGAGGGAGGGTAGCTGGCGGAGGATGCAAGCGCGAGAGTGGGGGAAGCAGGGCGTCGGCGGCGTGGGGGTGTCCTCTAGCGACAGCGCGGTGGAGATGGGGAGGGGCACAATCGATTGAGTGTGGTTTTTTTTCTGATGTGAAAAGTGAGGTCAACGGGGAAGAGGGAGAGAGATAAACGGGGGGCCAATATATATTAATTTATTTTATTTTATTTCTTCAAAAAAAAGTAACTTTTCATGTTGGACTCAAAATCAAACACACCGACTGTCGTCCTTAGCTAATAACCCCCATTCCGAACACAATGGGATATGTATCATAAGCTGATTCGATCATTTCGATCAGTTTCCGTCAAAATCAAAATATAAATCTATATATTGATTTTGAACGCACATTTCAATTTACTAGGGCCACATACAAACTCAAAAAATCCTCTAAAAATATTTTCTAGCTTCGTATTGACGATACGGTCCTACAAAACTAATTTCGTCAAATTCCGAGACCGTTTGAAAAATAGTCATTTTCAGGTCGATCGAAATTGACTGAAACTGTCAAAACACGTTTTACTTCTCCACACTCACATATTGATTCGAAAAATTACAAATTTTGGAATCTAGTAATAACTTGACATCACGGATCCAATAAAAGTGGTTTCGTCGAAAACAGAGGTCGTTTGCAAAATTTCCATTTTTAAGGGCCAGAATTTCATAGCGACTATTCTGAATTTTCATCTGGACATAACTTTTGATTCCCGCTATGAAATTTTGATTTTTCGGATTCGTTGGAAAGATATTCTCAAATAGATTCTAATATTTTTGGTTTCGCCAAAATACGGTTTATTTTGAATCCTGTACATTCATTTGAAGTTTGAAATCGAATTTTAAACTACCGCGCCGTTTTCAATTCCTTTTAAAATTAAAATATAATAATTATATTCAAACGACGATCTATATAAATATATACGTTCTATTTCTATTCAAAATAAATTTCTCGTCGTTATTATTTAAAATAATTCATTTTAAATATTCAAAATTCATTAAAATAGCCAAAATAAAAATTTTAAATTGGCTCGGATTTCCGGGTTGTTACAATCTCCCCCACTCAAAACTTTGCGTCCCCGAAAAGGAACGAAGCCGAAATTTGTTTCCCAAATCAACTCAACTTTCATTATTTTCATTGCGGTTTAAGTTCTTCAACTTTTCAGTTTCTAAGAATTTTTCAAATTTTTCAAAATTTTTGCTAACACCCTAAATTTTCGAAAAAATTCGCCATAACCTCCCCTGCACCGGAGACTTCGGGATATTTCAAATAGTCTCCCATGGCCCTCACCAATCCAAAAAGAAAAAGAAACAGCCAAGCGGCTAGCCAGTCGGCTCATAAAATCATCCAAACGCAATAAATTCGTAAATATGTACCTATTTGTCGGGCAAACAATTTTATTCTTCTGCTCTAGCCTCCTTGCTATGACCTGTTCAATGTAAGTACATGTATATGCAAGCAAATGCGACTAATTTTCAATACAATTCACTATTTGGTTCAATTTGGCTAAATGTTCAACATTTAATTAATTAAATAACACAACCAGCATTCAATTAGTTGATTAAAGTTTCAAATTCAAAATTTTGATACATATACAAAAAATCATGTTTTTGATGCCAAGTCACAACAATATATTCTAACTATAATTTGGTTCTCACACCAGTCAATTGGAATCATATAGTTATCCCACTTTCGTCACTCGAACATGAATAATTATGACTACTAGTCAATCATCAAAATCATCTCCGGGCGACTAGAGCGTGATTCTATATCTATCCAGTATATTAAAACTCCAAATACACGCGGATCAGACGTATACGCAAAATCTATATATACCGGATTGTCCAAATTCAATATATAATAAATATTCAAATACGAATAATTGAATTTAATTTTCAAAACAAAAATTTTTTTCATTTTAAAAATATACTCTTCACACTCGTTTTATGATACTACTGATCCCATCTCTAACGAGTCATTCTTATTTGATATTACTAATCAAATCTCTGATGAATTCTTTCGTATGGTTCTAATGTGCTTTGTTCTCCGAGCTCTGTAAACCAAAGCTCCGATACCAACGTCAAGACCAGTAACTTCCCCGGTAAGGAAAGCCCGGATACTTCGAGTAGACAGAAGAACATTTCATTTTTAATTACAACAATTCCATCAGAATACAAGAATATACAGAGTATGAATAAATATTACACAGAAAATATCAGAGATTTAAATTACATTTAAATACATCGCAGCGGAAAAACAATACAAAGCACAATTGAAAACAGATACACGGATAAAGAGCTTTCCGGATATCATTCCAGCTGTAAATCAGGATCCTGTGAATATAAATCTGCAAAACCAATACTACTAGCTGCCCTTGTCAAAATAAGGGCACCCAGAGTTTAGGTTAAAACAATAAACTCCAAGTCAGTCATGTGACTGGTGTGAGAACTAAAACAGTTATTAATATTTATTTTAAAGTTAGGTAATTCAAGGGACCACGCCGTATAACACGGAACGGGTTTCCTCCCAAGAATACTTGTGCATAAAACAACAGCGCAATACTAAATAAAGAAAAATGAAGCTATTATAAGACCCAGGTCCCATCACACAATGCAACGCAAGCCGGAGGATAGGGTTTTTACCTTATAATAGCCAAAGAATGCTTGATAAGCTAAAAACAAATCATTTGATACTATTATAAGTGCATAGTGTATAAAACAATTTCAATCATAAGTATCAATCATAGACGGCATGAGTGCCCCATTGTAACGACCCGGATTTTGAGCGACTATCGACATAAACTCGATGTCGATAACCAAACATCGAAAAATCCCGGTAATTAATGAAAGAAATTAGATGGTGTGGAAAGATAAGATAGAACTTATAGAATAGAAGAAGAAGAAGAACATCATCGTCAGAGTAACACGAATCTCACAGCGGAACGAATAAAATATAACATAACTTTTGAAATACAAACAGTTATATATACAATAGCACTTATCAGAGTACAACACTTACAACAACAACGGAAATAATAATAGCTATAGAATCCTGAAGCCTCCTACTCCAAGCTCTCCAAGTGTATCTGTAAAACCCCGACTACTTGACTGTCCGTACAAAATTAGGCACCCAAGAGTTTAGGGAAAACAACAAAGTAAACTCCGGGTCAGACATGGGACTGGTATGAGTAAAACAGTTTAAAAACAGTTTGAACAAGTAAACGATATCTCATAAGACCACGCCGTATAACGGAATGGGTTTTTCCCTTATGAGAATCCAAAATATCTTTATATCAAAAACATTTTGATATTATAATAATGCCTATCAACCACAATATAATAATCATCTAGTAGAAACGCTTTCATCTCACGTTCTACATATATAGTATACAATCAAAACCGCAAGCACGTATTGGTAAATGGGTTTCCAACTATGACAAGGTATGGAACCACCTTCCGATCAGTGTACTCTAGGAACGATACACTGGAGTTCAACAAGAACATCTTGCAACTCAGCCACACATGACCGACCACTCATTTCGCTTGAGTGTATCGAATGTACATCACCAACGGTTGGGATCAACAACCGTTCCCGTATATATATATGGGACAGCATTGATAGATTAAAGAAGCAAATGAATATTCTCTAGATAGGTGATTATACACCCTACTTCGGAGCGACCGACTTAGCCATGCTGCCTGCCCGATTTCTATCATTTACCAGATGTGAGGCTAGAAGCTACGCTTATCTTTTCACATACCACATCTTCATTCACTTAGAATGTCACATCGTTATACCCTTTAAATCACAAATTGATTTCCCCAAAAATACCACGGGTATAAGCTAAGAGAAACGAATTCCTCCGCCACCAACGTAAATACGTTTGAAACGATCAACTTACGTGATCTACCAGATATACTATGTCAGACCTTCGTCCATACAAGTTGTCCTGGGACTGGACAAACCGAAGGTACTATTCAGTACATCCATCTTAGGCACTGTTATCTAAGACTTATACAATAGCCCTTGCACTTTACTCCGTCTTCAATTTTCTTTGGCATATATGATTCGCAACGCTTATGCCAATACAGAGTGGTTCTTCGGATAATAATCCAATCGGTCTCTCCATATTAACAACGTTAAAATGGTAAAACTTTGATAGTCGGTGATTTAACTATCAAATGAAAACATGTCCGTGTGCAAACAATGATCTTATTTACAAATGGAAATATCGATCCAATCATCAACCATATATATATTCATATATATATTCATTCATATTTCCTTATTTTCTATGTTTAGAAAATATATGTTATTAACACTGGAAAACGTTTCTATCTGCTTATTCACGCATCATTAACATTCCACAACGATTGGTCCCTAACTGTGAACTAGTAAGTGAACAATTCTCTAAGTATAACCCCGAAGGCCGAAACCAACATCAGATCGATACTCAGAAAAATATTCAACTTACTAATCTCTAGTCAGTTTCTAATCTTGTTTAATTCTATTTGATTAACTCTTCTTCGAATAACTTATATTCGATTATCTCTCTTCGAATAACTTATATTCGACGAACTCTATTCGAATAACTACATTCGATTAACTCCACTCGAATAACTAGATTTGATTAACTCGACTCGACGAACCTATCTTGACTAACTTATCTTATTTAACTCAAATTGATTAACTTCTATCGAATAACTAATATTCGATTTAACTCCATTCGCTTGACTCTAGATCGCAGCGATCACAATGGTTACACCTGATTCCCTCAGGAAACGTCCGACCGCCTTAGGCTATTTACAGCCCTGCGAATTACGCTAGCAGTCATACGAGATGGCAACTTACCCTGAATACTATGTTTGACTAACTATGTCTCAAATAACTATATTAGATTAACTCTAGTTCGTTTTAACTCTAATCGATTAACTCTAACTGATTAACTCTAACTGGTTAACTCTACCTGACTAACTCTAACTGGTTAACTCTACCTGATTAACTCTAACTGATTAACTCTAACTGGTTAACTCTACCTGATTAACTCTAACTGGTTAACTCTAACTGGTGGTTAACTCTAACTGATTAACTCTAACTGGTGGTTAACTCTAACTGATTAACTCGACTTACTTAACCCAACTGGTTAACTCGACTTACTTAACCCAACTGGTAAACTTGACTTACTTAACCCAACTGGTAAACTCGACTTACTTAACCCAACTGGTTAACTTGACTTACTTAACCCAACTGGTTAACTCGACTTACTTAACCCAACTGGTTAACTCGACTGAACTGGTAAACTCTACTGGACTGGTTAACTCTACTGGACTGGTTAACTCTACTAAACTGGTTAACTCTAGTGAACGGGTTAACTCTAACTGAACTGGTTAACTCTACTAAACTGTTTAACTCTAACTGAACTGGTTAACTCTACTGAACTGGTTAACTCTACTGAACTGTTTAACTCTAACTGAACTGGTTAACTCTACTAAACTGGTTAACTCTAACTGAACTGGTTAACTCTACTGAATTAACTCGGCTCGACTAACCCCTTCCGAATACCATATTCGATTTAACTCCTTTCGAATACCATATTCGATTTAACTCCTTTCGAATACCATACTCGATTTAACTCCTTTCGAATACCATATTCGATTTAACTCCTTTCGAATACCATATTCGATTTAACTCCTTTCGAATACCATATTCGATTTAAGTCCTTTCGAATACCATATTCGATTTACTTTATTCACTTTATAAAGATTTCCAATTAACAACGTTTTCTTCATTTGAAAAGATTTACATTTAAATAACGGTTCTACACTTTAAAAATGATTTCCTTTTTATAACGTTTTCCTCTTTAATTCTATTTGTACGTGATTTACAAATATTCTCTTTTCAAATTTATTCTTGAAATATTCTAACTCCTTAAATTCCCGGAAAAATTCGCCATAACCTCCTTTGTACCGGGAGCGTCGGGAAAATCCCCAAACCCGCCACACAGGCCCTTTCCATTCAAAAAGAAAATGGTTTGAAATTATTTCCTTTTTGAATATCCCCTATTTATAAAAATTTAAATTTATAAATATTTCTTATGTATACATATTCCATTTATAATTATTTTATTTTCACTATCACTTTGAAAATTCCCTTATCAACATTTCGGTATGTTATGGTATCCAACATATCAAATCACGATGACCAATATCGTCCATACACACATAATCAACAACAGGTCATAATTCACATCATATACCAAAATATATGAAAAACAAAAAAATAAATGTTGAGGAATCCAGTCGGATTCCTCCAACCTGTTCCCCTGCATCCACAGATGTTATACAATAAAATCAACATCACTTTCAGTTCCATATGATATATTCTGTTAAACAGAATCAATATAGAAATTCAACTAACTGACAAGCAGTTCAATCAAACAGTCAACACACAGTCAATCAAACAATATTTAACAGTTCTAAAAATACAACATGAAATTATAAACTATTCTGAGTTGGTGAGATTTACTCACATTGGACTATCATCGTTAAATAACGATAATTGTCATTGATTTGAATTAGATCAGGACAATTTATTTTGCTATAAATTGTGACGAGCTCCGATGGACTTCCAGCCAGTTCCATTGTGTAGCCACCATTCATACGATCCCAATGGATCTTGTTTCGCTAGATTCCGATAAAGGACGGACAAGTTATGAAATTTCGAAGTTAAAACACAAATTAAATAAATAATTAACTTGGACTTTAATTTCTTATTGGGCCTTAACTCAATACCTTGGACCATATCCCCACCCTACCCGCTTCTAAATACCAGCCCACCCGTTAAAAGCTTTCTCCCCCAAATTAGACTCCCGTAACCTGCTCCTCAACATCCGACGTTGACCCATCGTTTTGACCGACCATCACTCCTTCTCCGGCCATCCGTTCTCAGTGTTACCACCACCAAACCACTTGGTATCTCCTCCTCTTTCACCTTCACCCGAGAGTATCGAGCTCGAGCTCACCACTTCATCGTGTCCTCCATGATACCATCGATCAAAACCACCACCGGAGGTGCCAAGACTCATCGTACCGACCCCAATTTCCCTTCTGAGTTCGAATACAAACATATGAACTTAAATCGAAACTTCTACCTCGCCAAAACCGGAACCCTAGAGCACGCTGTACTTTTTGCACCTTCAGAAATCATCGTCGAACTCACAACAGAGTATACCGCACTATAGAGCTCGCCACAGGGATCCAAAATATATATATATTTTGTTTTATAGGTATTTATCCTATTTGATTTGATTTTGGGGGGGTGGGGGGGAATGATTATCACTGTGGATTTTTGGTTTGAGGCTGCGGCGCAATTTGACCAGAGTAAGAAATGAATTAGGTCTAAAGGGAGGTAGTTAAGGGGTATTTATACCCAATCAAAATATCTAGATATTTTTATATTAATATTTTAATATTTTATTTAATCCTTTATATTTGTTTCTGACTTCTAAAAATCCGTGTGATCACACATGATACCTAAAAATCACGAAACTGGACATGCAGCTAGAGTTCGACATTACGGTCCCAACGAAACTGGTTTCGTCGAATTTCGACTCCGTATGCTCACACAGCGTATTTTTAACCGTCGAAATACTGACTGTCTTTCACTCTAAAAATCCGTACGACCACACAGTGACTCTAAAAATCACGAAACTGGAAATCTAACAACTATTTGACATTGCGGATTCAATAAAATTAGTTTCGTCGAATTCCGACTTCGTTTGCAAAAGTGGCTATTTTTAAAGCTCTAAATAGCCTATTTAAATATATAAATATATTTAAATATTATTAAATTTAATATTTAAAAATAAATATTATCGTATATATATTCACAGTGGAATACAATACAGCTCTAGAATATCCCTATATGAATTTCTACTCGATACTCACTTCAGGGTCAACCCGATATTCGATTTATATTGAAATTCCTTTTTTAAAATATAAATAATTCCTTTATAAATTATAAAGGAATTCCACAGTGACTTTTGTGAAATTTGATTTGGACGTATCTTAAAATCTACACAATGAAATCCCGATTTTTCTCTTCCACTAGAAAGATATACTCCACCAGCTCCATACGTTTCTCGTTTCACAGAAATCCGGTTTAAAACGAATCATGTACATTCAGTTGAAGTTCGAATCGCCAAATAATGAACTGCAGCGCCATTTCGAGCTCGATTATAATTATAACATAATTTATACGCTCTAACTTCGTTAATGAAATATATTCGTCATTCTAATTCAATTCTAAACTGAATTAAATATCACAGATGATCCAGTTCACACCATATCTCCATTTCAGCCAACCTTGATTATTTCAGAATTAAATATATTATTAATTTATTATTTTAATTAAATATTCACCATTATTTAATTCCACGACCATTAAATTCACTATATCACTATTTATATAATTAAATAAATTAATTATAATACCTCTGCAAATGCGGGTCATTACATTCTTCCCCACTTAAAATTATTTCGTCCTCGAAATTGCTAAGGTAGAAAACAAACCCTATCGACTGGTTAGAACTTATTTGTTCACTTCTTAAATACGGTTTCAACTGAACCAATTTAATTTCAATTAAATATTAATTGATTCTTATCACCAAAAATTTTCAAAAATCCTGAAATTTTCTAACGCCCTAACTTTTTGAAAAATTTCGCCAGCACCTCCTTTGTACTGGTCAATATCTCAAACTCAAATCGCCTCTCTGGGCCTTCTTCAACCCAAAAGAAAATCAAATAGCCAAGCGGCTTGCCAAATCCGCTCATAAATCCCAAACTCATATAGAATATAAACTGGTACCTTTTTTTTGTCGGGCATATCATTAAATCCTTTCCACCTGTTATAAATTCAGCAGATACAAGGGTCATCCCAATCAATTTCCAATCTGTTTTTATCCACAAATCCAACCATTCGCTTATACCTAAGTCAAATTCAATTCAAACTCCAATTTCAAATACAAACTGTTAACTCCTCAACTCAATTCCATTCCAGATTATCCCATAATCAAATCCGGTTTTATTTGACTTAGTTCAAGTTAAATCTTAATTTATATATTCATTCTTACCATTTAAATCTCTTTAACTTCCTAAGTTATATTTAAATTTTGAAATTTAAACTCCTGGGTTTATTTCAAATCAGTTTCAAATCATAATACCGATTCAAAACATTTGAATTTCTAAACAACTTGTTTTTCTCAAACAATTCAAAAACAAAACCTTTGGTAGTAATCCGTCACTTAGAACTCGAAAATGACATTGATGATGTCGCGATTCATCATCAGGGTTATTTCCCAGCCATCGAAGTGAGTTCAATACTATATCTCTTTTCAAAACCATTTTTAAACACATCCATTTTGAAACCAATTCAAAATCTCCCAGGATTTTAAAATTTCCTTATTTTAATTCCAATTCTGATTTAAATTTCAAATTTAATTTCTCTTATTACATATACTTTTCTTATGTCAATTCTGATCAGTTATTTACATAACCATTTCACTTCTTATAACCTCATTCGATTATAATGACAACCAACACAACCAATATATTTATCAAAATATATTCGGGTAAAATTACTTCGTTTACCCTCCTTTCAAAACATACCATGACGATTCATCGTATTCGAGTGTTTAGTAACCCCTATCGATACAGTGGATCAAACTGATCGACCAGAATTCACAACTACTCAACCAATAAATCTCCACAATATAAAATCACTTTATATTGAATAACATATACGCACTCATATATATACACTCAAACTCAATCTAGGGTATTGCTAACCCCATCTCTACCGAGTCACGCCACAGTGCCAAGGTAATAACTTAACCTTAAGCTCTGATAACAACTGTAACAACCCAGATTTTGAGCGACTTTGGTTATCGACATAAACTCGATTTCGATAACCAAACATCGAAAAATCCCGGTAATTAATGAAAGAAATTAGAGGGTGAGGAAAGATAAGATAGAACTTATAGAATAGAAGAAGAAGAACATCATCATCAGAGTAACACTAATCTCACAGCGGAACGAATAAAATATAACATAACTTTTGAAATACAAATAGTTATATATACAATAGCACTTATCAGAGTACAACACTTACAACAACAGCGGAAATAATAATAGCTATAGAATCCTGAAGCCTCTTGCTCCAATCTCTCCAAGTGTATCTATAAAACCCCGACTACTTGACTGCCCGTACAAAATTAGGCACCCAAGAGTTTAGGGAAAACAACAAAGTAAACTCCGGGTCAGTCATGGGACTGGTATGAGTAAAACAGTTTAAAAACAGTTTGAACAAGTAAACGATATCTCATAAGACCACGCCATATAACGGAACGGGTTTTTCCCTTATGAGAATCCAAAATATCTTTATATCAACAACATTTTGATATTTAATAATGCCTATCAACCACAATATAATAATCATCTAGTAGAAATGCTTTCATCTCACGTTCTACATATATAGTATACAATCAAAACCGCAAGCACGTATTGGTAAATGGGTTTCCAACTATGACAAGGTATGGAACCACCTTCCGATCAGTGTACTCTAGGAACGATACACTGGAGTTCAACAAGAACATCTTGCAACTCAGCCACACATGACCGACCACTCATTTCGCTTGAGTGTATCGAATGTACATCACCAACGGTTGGGATCAACAACCGTTCCCGTATATATACATATGGGACAACATTGATAAATTAAAGAAGAAAATGAATATTATCTAGATAGATGATTATACACCCTACTTCGGAGCGACCGACTTAGCCATACTGCCTGCCCGATTTCTATCATTTACCGGATGTGAGGCTAGAAGCTACGCTTATCTTTTCACATACCACATCTTCATTCACTTAGAATGTCACATCGTCATACCCTTTAAATCACAAATTGATTTCCTCAAAAATACCACGGGTATAAGCTAAGAGAAACGAATTCCTCCCCCACCAACGTAAATACGTTTGAAACGATCAACTTACGTGATCTACCAGATATACTCTGTCAGACCTTCGTCCATACAAGTTGTCCTGGGACTGGACAAACCGAAGGTACTATTCAGTACATCCATCTTAGGCACTGTTATCTAAGACTTATACAATAGCCTTTGCACTTTACTCCGTCTTCAATTTTCTTTGGCATATATGATTCGCAACGCTTATGCCAATACAGAGTGGTTCTTCGGATAATAATCCAACCGGTCTTTCCATATTAACAACGTTAAAATGGTAAAACTTTGATAGTCGGTGATTTAACTATTAAATGAAAACATGTCCGTGTGCAAACAATGATCTTATTTCGAAATGGAAATATCGATCCAATCATCAACCATATATATATTCATTCATATTTCCTTATTTTCTATGTTTAGAAAATATATGTTATTAACACTGGAAAACGTTTCTATCTGCTTATTCACGCATCATTAACATTCCACAACGATTGGTCCCTAACTGTGAACTAGTAAGTGAACAATTCTCTAAGTATAACGCCGAATGCCGAAACCAACATCAGATCGATACTCAGAAAACTATTCAACTTACTAATCTCTAGTCAGTTTCTAATCTTGTTTAATTCTATTTGATTAACTCTTCTTCGAATAACTTATATTCGATTATCTCTCTTCGAATAACTTATATTCGACGAACTCTATTCGAATAACTACATTCGATTAACTCCTCTTGAATAACTAGATTTGATTAACTCGACTCGACGAACCTAACTTGACTAACTTAACTTATTTAACTCAACTTGATTAACTTCTATCGAATAACTAATATTCGATTTAACTCCATTCGCTTGACTCTAGATCGCAGCGATCACAATGGTTACACCTGATTCCCTCAGGAAACGTTCGACCGCCTTAGGCTATTTACAGCCCTGCGAATTACGCTAGCAGTCATACGAGATGGCAACTTACCCTGAATACTATGTTTGACTAACTCTGTCACAAATAACTATATTAGATTAACTCTAGTTCGTTTTAACTCTAATCGATTAACTCTAACTGATTAACTCTAACTGGTTAACTCTACCTGATTAACTCTAACTGGTTAACTCTACCTGATTAACTCTAACTGATTAACTCTAACTGGTTAACTCTACCTGATTAACTCTAACTGGTTAACTCTAACTGATTAACTCTAACTGGTGGTTAACTCTAACTGATTAACTCGACTTACTTAACCCAACTGGTTAACTCGACTTACTTAACCCAACTGGTAAACTCGACTTACATAACCCAACTGGTAAACTCGACTTACTTAACCCAACTGGTTAACTTGACTTACTTAACCCAACTGGTTAACTCGACTTACTTAACCCAACTGGTTAACTCGACTGAACTGGTTAACTCTACTGGACTGGTTAACTCTACTGGACTAGTTAACTCTACTAAACTGGTTAACTCTAGTGAACTGGTTAACTCTAACTGAACTGGTTAACTCTACTAAACTGGTTAACTCTAACTGAACTGGTTAACTCTACTGAACTGGTTAACTCTACTGAACTGTTTAACTCTAACTGAATTGGTTAACTCTACTAAACTGGTTAACTCTAACTGAACTGGTTAACTCTACTGAACTAACTCGGCTCGACTAACCCCTTCCGAATACCATATTCGATTTAACTCCTTTCGAATACCATATTCGATTTAACTCCTTTCGAATACCATATTCGATTTAACTCCTTTCGAATACCATATTCGATTTAAGTCCTTTCGAATACCATATTCGATTTAAGTCCTTTCGAATACAATATTTGATTTACTTTATTCACTTTATAAAGATTTCCATTTAACAACGTTTTCTTCATTTGAAAAGATTTACTTTTAAATAATGGTTCTACACTTTAAAAATGATTTCCGTTTTATAACGTTTTCCTCTTTAATTCTGTTTGTAAGTGATTTACAAATATTCCCTTTTCAAATTTATTCTTGAAATATTCTAACTCCTTAAATTCCCGGAAAAATTCGCCATAACCTCCTTTGTACTGGGAGCGTCGGGAAAATCCCCAAACCCGCCACACAGGCCCTTTCCATTCAAAAAGAAAATGGTTTGAAATTATTTCCTTTTTGAATATCCCCTATTTATCAATATTTAAATTTATAAATATTTCTTATTTATACATATTCCATTTATAATTATTTTATTTTCACTATCACTTTGAAAATTCCCTTATCAACATTTCGGTATGTAATGGTATCCAACATATCAAATCACGATGACCAATATCGTCCATACACACACAATCAATAACAGGTCATAATTCACCTCATATATCAAAATATATGAAAAACAAAAAAATAACTGTTGAGGAATCCAGTCGGATTCCTCCAACCTGTTTCCCTTTATCCACAGATGTTATACAATAAAATCAACATCACTTTCAGTTCCATATGATATATTCTGTTAAACAGAATCAATATAGAAATTCAACTAACTGACTAGCAGTTCAATCAAACAGTCAACACACAGTCAATCTACCAATATTTAATAGTTCTAAAAATACAACATGAAATTATAAACTATTCAGAGTTGGTGAGATTTACTCACATTGGACTATCATCGTTAAATAATGATAATTGTCGTTGATTTGAATTAGATCAGGACAATTTATTTTGCTATAAATTGTGACGAGCTCCGATGGACTTCCAGTCAGTTCCATGGCGTAGCCACCGTTCATACGATCCCAATGGATCTTGTTTCGCTGGATTCCGATAAAGGACGGACAAGTTATGAAATTTTGAAGTTAAAACACAAATTAAATAAATAATTAACTTGGACTTTAATTTCTTATTGGGCCTTAACTCAATACCTTGGACCATATCCCCACCCTACCCGCTTCTAAATACCAGCCCACCCATTAAAAGCTTTCTCCCCCAAATTAGACTCCCGTAACCTGCTCCTCAACATCCGACGTTGACCCATCGTTTTGACCGACCATCACTCCTTCTCCGGCCATCCGTTCTCAGTGTTACCACCACCAAACAACTCGGTATCTCCTCCTCTTTTACCTTCACCCGAGAGTATCGAGCTCGAGCTCACCACTTCATCGCGTCCTCCGCGATACCATCGATCAAAACCACCACCGGAGGCGCCAAGACTCATCGTACCGACCCCAATTTCCCTTCTGAGTTCGAATACAAACATATGAACTTAAATCGAAACTTCTACCTCGCCAAAACCGGAACCCTAGAGCACGCTGTGCTTTTTGCACCTTCAGAAATCATCGTCGAACTCACAACAGAGTATACCGCACTATAGAGCTAGCCACAGGGATCCAAAATATATATGTATTTTGTTTTATAGGAATTTATCATATTTGATTTGATTTTTGGGGGGGAATGATTATCACTGTGGATTTTTGGTTTGAGGCTGCGGCGCAATTTGACCAGAGTAAGAAATGAATTAGGTCTAAAGGGAGGTAGTTAAGGGGTATTTATACCCAAACAAAATATCTAGATATTTTTATATTAATATTTTAATATTTTATTTAATCCTTTATATTCGTTTCTGACTTCTAAAAATCCGTGTGATCAAACATGATACCTAAAAATCACGAAACTGGACATGCAGCTTGAGTTCGACATTACGGTCCCAACGAAACTGGTTTCGTCGAATTTCGACTCCGTATGCTCACACAGCGTATTTTTAACCGTCAAAATACTGACTGTTTTTCACTCTAAAAATCCGTACGACTACACAATGACTCTAAAAATCACGAAACTGGAAATCTAACAACTATTCGACATTGCGGATTCAATAAAATTAGTTTCATCGAACTCCGACTTCGTTTGCAAAAGTGGCTATTTTTAAAGCTCTAAATAGCCTATTTAAATATATAAATATATTTAAATATTATTAAATTTAATATTTAAAAATAAATATTATCGTATATATATTCACAGTGGAATACAATACAGCTCTAGAATATCCCTATATGAATTTCTACTCGATACTCACTTCAGGGTCAACCCGATATTCGATTTATATTGAAATTCCTTTTTAAAATATAAATAATTCCTTTATAAACTATAAAGGAATTCCACAGCGACTTTTCTGAAATTTGATTTGGACGTATCTCAAAATCTACACCATGAAATCCCGATTTTTCTCTTCCACTAGAAAGATATACTCCACCAGCTCCACACGTTTCTTGTTTCACAGAAATCCGATTTAAAACGAATCCTGTACATTCAGTTGAAGTTCGAATCGCCAAATAACGAACTGCAGCGCCATTTCGAGCTCTATTATAATTATAATATAATTTATACGCTCTAACTTCGTTAATTAAATATATTCGTCATTCTAATTCAATTCTAAACTGAATTAAATATCACAGATGATCCAGTTCACACCATATCTCCATTTCAGCCAACCCTGATTATTTCAGAACTAAATATATTATTTAATTTATTATTTTAATTAAATATTCACCATTATTTAATTCCACGACCATTAAATTCACTATATCACTATTTATGTAATTAAATAAATTAATTATAATACCTCTGCAAATGCGGGTCACTACACCAATCCCACTATGTCGCCATACTAGGCTCTACAAATAAAACCGCAAATATCACGTATTGGAAGTTGGATTTCCATCTGTGAACCAAGGCAAAAGATAGTCCTTACCGATTTGAGAGCCTCTAGTCCGCCCCTCAGGCAAGCGCGCAGACAAGCCTTGGATCGTCAGGGCCGGTCCACCGACGTGGATTATTATGCCTGAACACTACGTTTCCCCGCCCTTTGGGGCGTAAATGAGCCAAATGACTCCATCGGCTGCACACAGTCACCGATATATCCGAGGCGCCTCGCAACAACAACAACCACATAAGTCAAACTCGTCAGGGCGTGTCAAACCACTGACGCCACTTCTAACTAGAAAGAAACGCATGTCCTCCCTGAGTTCCTCTCCCGTTTCTGGTTCACAACCGAGGTGTGAGGCTCGCGAATCAAAACTAGACAAAGCTATGCTACACAGGCCGTGCTTTGATCATCAACAACAAGACTCTGCTTTTCAACAGAAGCCTTGATCATTTGCCACTTAGGCATGCCGCACAGGCAATTCACTCCATGCGATTGATATCCATCAATAATAACCCCTGAGCTCGTACGTCTCAGAGAAGGGCATTAAGCAAGAGAATAAATTCTCTGCCGCCAAACAGATATATATTTAATAGAAATCAATCACACAGAATAAAATCCAATGTCAGGCACACACAGTCCATTTACAAGTTCGTTCTGGGTCTGAACGAAACCGGAGGCACCTTGTACCTCGCATATCCATCGATCTCCAAGTACGTCTGGACGACCACTAACTGATTCCCTCCTCTTGGGTGTACGGCCCAATGAAGATCATCAGTAATCACCCAAACGACGTGAAGACCTCTGGTCTTCAACCACCGTCTTCATCCTCGACACCACGTCGAATCAGCTATTCAGAATGGGATAAACCCGGTCTTTCTGAATAACTCGCGTATATAATAAATAAGTGTTACACAAACACAACATACGCCTCATTCCAATTCAGAATGTTCTTTTATTCAAATATTCTTATACTTTGGGAAAGGTTCCCATTAATTTTATCAAAGATAAATTCTTTAAATTTATTCTTTAATCTTCCTTTGAATATCAATTCAAATTAGTCGGGATTAGCGAACCACACCGAAGTAATCATTTATTTTATTTCCCAATCCCAACCTATTCATCCCATGAAGTAAAACTGGTCATACTTCATATCTAACACCACGGTGTTATCGATAAATTCAATTACCATTTCACGTTCATATCTAATTAAAGATTTAACTATCGCCTCGAGCAAAACTGGTGATACTCCATTCTTGATCATTTCAATCTAATTAGAGATTCATTAAAGCTCCACTGGGTTTTAATCTTCCCAAAAATCAATATTAATGATTGTTTAACTTGGGAAATCACATCCTATCTTTAACTGGGTTAAAGAACCCATGTAATTTAAAACACGGATCGCTATAAACCCAAAATCTAATTCCGTTAATTATCGGGTTAAAGAACAAGTGTTATTTAAAACACCGTTCACGATAAACCCAAAAATCAATTCAAATTCAATTCCAATTAAATACCATTTAATTGGTACACTTCATTAAATCTAAATAACGAGATTTAATCTTTTTCTCAACTGGGTTTAAGAACAGGGTTAATGAATACACCATTCACGACAAACCCAAATCACATTTGATATTAAATACAAGGCTCTGAATAGAAAAAATATCGGCTTATATTCAGTATTAAATTCTACGACTAACAAATATTGTATTGGAAATAACGATATAAATATATCTTTCAAATTTCCATAAAACTATCTGTATAATCACGAAATCAAACATCGAAATATTCCAAAGACAATATCAATTCAAATCCATTCCAATTCAATTATTGGAAATTCTGGTTACCTTTAAAACTGTAACACCCCGTAATTTTATAACATTAAAATTCACAAATTAAAGTATACTTAATTTTTAGAAAAGAATTAAGTGAAATGGGTTGCGCAGAGAAATATATATATTGATATATATATATATATAAATTAAAAATTAAATAAATAAATATGCGAAAAAGTTCAAAATAGCGAATTGGGAGGGGGAATAACCGAACCGGCCCATTTTTGAGGTCGACCCGAGCCTTGCTGGGTCGACTAGGGGTTAATCCAGGGTGTTTGGCTGTCAACCCGTGGGACGATTCGCTCAAATGCAGATTTTGAATTTGATTGGTTCTCATGGTTCAGGGTTAATCTAATGGTCCTAAATAACTTCCTACACCTATAAATACATCCTAATGCTAACCCTAAACCTAATTAAAATAGAAAAGTTACCGTCTTACCATCGCCATGGAAATCAATGGAGCCGCCGCCAACTAAGAAAGAAGAAAAGCAAATTCAATTCTAATTCTCTCAACCCTAAAGCAAAGCAAAACTCTCTCTTTTCTTCTCTAAATTGTGAGTATGATGATCTTAACAAGATTATTATCATTTTAATTAGGTTGAGTTATGAATGGATTATGAGTAGATGATGTGAATTATCATATATGTTGTTGTAAACCCCTTTTGCTATCATGTATATTGTAAATCCAATGTTAAGTGATGATGATATCTTATATGTTGTAAATCATGCTATGATGATGTTATGTATGTTGAAAGTTTCTATGCTAAGTTGTGATGAATCATACATGTTAAAAAGGCCATGATGTTACCATCTATGCTAGTTAGTTCATATTAATTAAATCATCATGTTTGGGTTATGTTGATTTATATGACAAGTCACATATGCAAGTTAGATTGATTAGAAAAGTTATGAACATATGCCAAGACATCTATTATGACATCTAGAATTATGCTATGACATATGTGATATCCTATGCTAGTTCACACCATCATTATGTTGCCTAAAAACCCCATATGCAAGTTTACGTATAGATTTGGGCTATGATCATATCATGTAAATTGAGACATTTAACAAGTTGACACCTTTTGATCCTTAACATGTGTAGTTTATGCAAGTTTCACCCCTATTATGATTAGATTTATTTTAATTGTCTATATGTTGTGATAATTTATCTTTGTGCTAGGTGTTAGACTATACAAGTCTAGCCTATAATATGCGTTGAATAAGCGAACGTATAAACGTGGGGTAGGGGTAATATTAAGGATTTAATATTAAAAAGTTGGGGTGCAATTGATATGATTTTGCATGCCATAAGTGGATGGCCATAATTGAGTCAATTATGGACATCATTAAAAGTTGACTTAATTAATAATTTGAATAGGGAATTATTAAAACTGGGGTAAAAGATTTTAAGTGTTAATCAATGCTTAGGACACGAGGTTGGACTCGTTTGTGACGTAAACCTGCCCGGACCCGCCAGGCAAATCCAGTGGTCACAAATGTCAGCCCAATGTGAGAGGTCCTAGGCCTAAACTAAAGCATAACGGTTGTAAAGACACGAGGTTAGACTCTTTTATGGTGTAAGACTGCCCGGACCCGCCCGGCAAATCCCGCTGCCATAAATGCCAGTCTAATGTGAGAAGTCTTTATGAGGTTATGGCCTGAATGAATTAAGAAATACTTAACCAGATAAACATGTAAGGTGGGGCATGGGGGTTAAGTAGGTGCCTTGGGTGGCATGAGGAATCTAGGGGGTGCCCTTAGTGGCATGTGAAATACGATTAGTAAGACTTAACCAAACACACATGTAAATGAACATGACTAAGAGGGTTAAGTGGGATATACTAGTGACAAGCTTAGGTGGGTAGCTTGTGGGGGCCCATTTCGACCAGTATCCCAAACGTATCTTTGTGGGCTCGACCCAAGTCGAGGTCGGGACACGCATGCTGGGTTCGACTGTAAGAGGCCAAAACGGGGAGCGGTGGCAAAGCAAGTCCAATGGGTTTCGTATGTGTGTGTGGACCCGGGCTGGTAGGTAAGACGTTGTTGCATCGTGTAGGTATAAGCCGTGCATTCTCAAGTTGTATCGGGTTGCCGCTTTAGGGGAGTGATACACTCCACTGTGGGGCCAGCACGGGTATCTACGAGTAGGGAGCCGATCGAAAGTGGGTAGTGGGGTACACCTAGTGGAGATTGGGGCAGACGGCACCTATGTAGTCAGCTAGGGGTACGTAAGGCTATTTATAAAGTTTCTGTGTGAAGCAAGTGGGATCAAACAATAGGGTGACTGGTGTGGTGCAGTGTAGTAATGTGCGGTGCAGTGTAGTAATCATTCGTTAGTAATTAGGTGTGCCTTTACCGTTATCTTAAACGCTATCTTTATCTTCCTAAGAGTTCATAGACATTTACTTGTCTTCCAGCTTATGCCTTAGTCTAGTTATTTTGATAATAGTATTGTTAGAATTATCATACTCGCCAGACTTTATGTCTGACCCCCTCTATTTCTATCCTTTTTTCCCCCTCCAGGTCCTCAGGTTGGGCCCAGCTCTAGTGGAGTTTGATTGAATTGCTTCATCTCTCTTTGGAAAGCTTGGACCGTTGAAGTAAAGTCCAGCTTGTTATCTTTTTAATGGTTATTTATGTAATGGGATTATGTATTTTGTTTTTATGAAGATGGATATTGTACTTGGTTTTATGATGTAACAAACAAGTTTAATTTCCGCTGCAATAAAATGAAGTTTTAGATTTCCAAGTACTATTTATTATCTGTCTTGTTGTAATTTTTCTGTTCTATATTCACTTATAACCTCCATGGAAGTTAATGCATTCCCTTTGTGAGTGACATTAATGGACGTGGGGTGTTACACGTGGTATCAGAGCTTAAGGTTACCAGAACAGATAAAAATACTTTAGAAAAATAGTTATTTTTGGAAGAAATGTTTTCAAAAACATGTTTTAATGAGAAATTTAAAGAGGAAGTTTTTATGAAAAACATAATCCCCAAATAGCCATATATCTTTATCTTTCTAATTCTCCATTTTGAATCTTTCCTTTTTCATTTGAACATGGCTGAAGATCTTAATCTACCCGACGGTGTAACGATACCAGGATGGTATAGGAGGCTATTGGAGGCTAGGGCCGCTGCAGGTCCAACCAATGTTCCTCTACCACCAGTTGCACCCGTTCCTCCTCCTCCTCGCGTAGATACTTTTGCAAAGACGTGCAAGGAATTCAAGGCTATGGGTGGAAAACCATTTCAAGGGTCAGAAACGTTTGTGGAAGCTAGAGATTGGCTTAAGGAGGTGGAAGAATTGCTAGAAATCTTTGAAGTAGAAGAAGGGAGGAGAATTCGTTTAGCAGCTTGGTTGATGAAGGGAGAGGCCTCGTTTTGGTGGGAGGTCACTAATGGGGAGCGTCCTGTTGACTCTTGGGCGGATTTCAGACGTAGGTTCGAGGCGAAGTTTCTCTCAAGGGCGGAAGAAAATCTATATATGGAAAGGTTCTTGACATTGAAGCAAGGAAGCTCATCAGTGAAAGAATATGTCAATAAATTTAATCAGTTAGCAAGTTTTGGCTTGGACTTAGTGAACACGCCGGAGAAGAAGGCGCTGAGGTTCGTGAATGGCTTGAATGAACCATTGCAAGGGTTGGCTATGACCCACATCCCTATGGGGGCCACCTTTGAGAAGCTAGTAGAAATGGCGCTCATGCATGAGGAGAAAAGCGCTAAAGATGATAAGGCACCCGAGAAGAAGGGGGATCAGAAGAAACCACAACAGCAAAACAAGAAGGGCGGAAAAGACAATAATGGCAAGGGAAAGAAGAAGTGCTTTAACTGTGGGACACCAGGCCATCTCAGCAAGGATTGCCGAAAGAAAAAGAAGACAGGCTATTTTCATTGTGGTGATGCGGGACATTTAGTGAAGGACTGCCCAAAGAAGTGGCAGAGGGCAGGAGCTACCTCGGGAGGACAGTTGCAGGCTCTTATGGCACCAGAGCAGGCTAGGGGACAAGTTCAGGCTCTCGCGGTCCCACCGCTGCAATAACGAGGTAGAACCATTTCTGTTGAAAGCTTAGTTTTTCTGTTTGATCATCCTATCCGTACCTTATTTGATTCGAGCGCATCACATCTGTTTATCTCTATATCATTAGTTGAATCACTGCACTTAAACACCAGTTTAGTAGAGGATCCCTTAGTTGTTTCGAATCCAATTGGGGGCTCAGCTTATTTGTCTATGATGTGTTTGGATTTGAAAATTTCCATACTTAGCGTTGAATTTAGATGTGATGCTTATGTGTTGGGCTTCACGGGCTATGGGCTAATTTTAGGAATGGATTGGTTATCCAGAAATGGGGCCGTTCTTGATTGTGAAAGGAGAGTAGTTAGGCTCGTGACTCGCATTGGCAACACTCTCGAAATCTTCTGTAATCCCATAAATTTGGTTATGCAAAGTTATCTAGAATCGCTTGACGCGTCTGAGGAAAATCTACGATCTGTTAGAGTGGTCCGAGAATATTCGGATGTGTTTGAGGAGGTGAAGGGCTTGCCTCCGAAGCGGGAGATAATTTTCGAATATATCTTGTGGATAATGCGAAACCAGTATCTTTGCCAGTACGCCACATGGCTCCACGTGAAAGGAGGGAGCTCGATAAGCAAGTGAAGGAGTTGCTTGAGAAGGGGTTCATAAGACGAAGTATATCGGAGTGGGGTGCTCCAGTAGTATTTGCCACGAAGGCGGATGGGTCCCTTAGACTGTGTGTGGACTTTAGAGAACTTAATAAACTTACTAAGAAGAACAGATACCCACTACCGAGGATTGACGATCTCTTCGATCAGTTAGTTGGCGCCTCAGTGTTCTCGCAGTTGGACTTATCCACTGGGTTCCATCAGTTGAGAGTGGCTGAGGATAGCATAGACAAGACTGCCTTTAGGACTCCGGATGGTTTCTATGAATGGCTAGTGATGCCCATCGGTTTGACAAACGCCCCAGCATATTTTGTTGGTTTGATGAGTAGGGTGTTTAGGGAGTACCTTAACAAATTCGTGGTAGTCTTTGTAGATGACATCTTGATCTTTTCTAAGGATGAAGAAGAGCATGCCCTACATCTTAGGGAAGTGTTGGAGACTCTTCGAGCGCATAAGCTTAAAGCTAAATTTTCTAAGTGTCACTTTTGGAGGAAGGAAGTACGGTTCTTAGGACACGTGGTTTCTAAAGAAGGAATAGTTGTAGATCCCGCGAAGGTGGTGGCCATCCAAGATTGGAAGGTTCCTAAAAATGCTACCGAAGTGAGAAGTTTCTTGGGGTTGGATGGCTACTATAGGAAGTTTATCAAAGACTTCGCAAAGATATCAGCTCCATTGACACGCTTGACGAAGAAGAACCTAGTTTTCACATGGGACGTAGATTGTGATGATGCGTTCCAACGTTTGAAGAGAGCTTTGACTTCAGCCCCAGTCTTAGTATTGCCAGACGGGAGTAAGCCATTTACCGTTTATACTGACGCTTATTGGACATGACTAGGCGCGGTCTTAATGCAAGAGGGCAGGGTAATAGCCTATGGTGGAAGGCAGTTGAGAGCGCATGAGAAGAATTACCCCACACATGACCTAGAGTTGGCCGCTATTGTTTTCGCGCTTAAGTCTTGGCGTCATTATCTTCTTGGCGAGAAATTCGAACTATTCACTGACCACAAATCTTTAAAATACATATTCTCTCAAAAGGACTTGAACTTAAGGCAGCAAAGGTGGATGGAGTTCTTAGCGTCCTACGACTTCGAAATAGCCTGTACCCCTGGCAAGGGTAACGTGGTGGCAGACGCCTTAAGTAGAAAAAGATTATCCTTAAGTCCTTTGTTTGTTGAGCGGCGAAGTTTAGAATTCATTTCGATGTTTGACTTTAGACCTTCCGTTGACATCGTACCCGGTTTGCTAGCATCCTTGGAGGTCAGACCTACGCTTTTGGGATGGATTGGCGAGGCACAGGGAGACGACCCATAGTTAGTTGAGTTAGTAGAAAAGCTCAAAGGAGGGAAGTCATCAAGCTATCTCCGTAGGTATAACCTAGACGATAAGGGTTGGTTACGTAGGGACGGTAGACTTTGTGTACCAAAAGACGATGACCTAAGGAAGACTATTCTTGACGAAGCACATCATTCGAAGATGACCATTCATCCCGGCGGGGACAAGATGTACAAAGACATGAAGAGAGTTTACTTTTGGGCCGGCATGAAGAAAGATGTGGCCGAGTATGTCGCTAGATGCTTGGTGTGCCAACAAGTAAAAGCGGAGCAAAAGAAACCCGGTGGGTTGCTTCACCCATTGGAGGTTCCACTATGGAAGTGGGAAAGTGTCTCGATGGATTTTGTGGATGGGTTACTGCGATCAAGGAAGGGTGATACGGGAATTTGGGTTATAGTAGATAGACTTACTAAAAGCGCCCATTTCATTCCCATACAGAGTAAGAGGACTGCTCCATGGTTAGCCTCCGTATACGTTCGAGAGATAGTTCGTTTGCACGGTGTTCCTTCTAGCATAGTGAGCGACCGCGATCCTATTTTCACTAGCGAATTTTGGAGAAGCTTACAAGAGGCGGTAGGGACTCAGTTATGTTTGAGCACCGCATATCATCCTCAGACGGACGGCCAGACTGAGAGGGTGAATCGCATTCTAGAGGATCTGTTGAGGCTATGTATCCTAGACTTTGGGGGTACATGGGAAGAGCATCTTCCATTGGTTGAGTTCGCATATAATAATAGCTTTCAGTCCAGCATTGGTATGGCACCATTCGAAGCTCTATATGGACGACCTTGTCGTTCACCTACATGTTGGTGGGAATCTACGGATAAGATCTTACTAGGGCCCGATATGATTAGGGAGACTTCGGAGAAGATCGACTTGATTTGAAGGAGGATGAAAGCAGCACAGGATAGGCATAAATCTTATGCAGATAAGAGGAGGACAGATCTCGAGTTTGAAGTTGGGGACATGGTCTTTGTCAAAGTGTCTCCATTATGAAACGTTGTTCGCTTTGGGTCCGTTGGGAAATTAGCACCAAGGTTTGTAGGGCCGTTTCCTATTAAGGAGAGGATTGGACGGATGGCGTATAGAGTGGAGTTGCCTAAGAGACTTAGTGGTGTACATGACGTATTCCATGTGTCACATTTGAGGAAGTGCTTGCACGAGACCGAGGAAGTGGTAGAGCCGAGCTTGCTTAGAGAGGTGGAGATAGAGCGTGATGCGACAATTCGACGAGCTCCTACGCGCATTCTTGGGTCGGAGATCAAGAGGTTGAGGAATCGAGAGGTCAGACTAATCAAAGTGCAATGGGAAGATGATGAGAGCAACGCTACTTGGGAGACGGAAGAGAAGATGCGTTCACGATACCCTTTTCTTTTTTAGGGTATGTCCTTTAATTTCTCCTTTATCGCTTAGCTTGTACTTATCTTACCTTTAGTATATCCTTTCGCTAGTATCTTTGACATTTAGTTAGGATAATCCTATGGTTGAAACATGTGTTTGAGACATGTTATGTATGGTGGATGCAAAGTGGATGCAAGTGTTTGCTAGTGGTTGCTCGTGGATGCATATACACACACTATTAGGCACCAGATCGGTTCAGTCACTTCATATTGCATATTGCATATATATGGATGTATTTAGTAAAATGGATGTATAATGGTTGTATTATCATATAGTTGCTGCATTCGGGTGGATTGTTGTGCACGCATATAGAATTAATATGTATCATTAGGAATCTTTTGCATACATATTGGACGCATGGCACTATCATGAATTGCACTAAGGAGGTCGACTGAATCAGTAGACCGCCTAATTTTGCATTAGATATGGACATATACACACACTGTGCATATAAACGTTAAAGCATTAGAAGTCTTTTAAGGAAAATGGATGCTGGTGTTTGATGGTTGAGTAGATGGACGATTAGATGGTAGGATATACATTCTTCTTGACTTGGAGATTTCGGGGACGAAATCCTTTAAGGAGGGGAGAATGTAACACCCCGTAATTTTATAAAATTAAAATTCACAAATTAAAGTATACTTAATTTTTAGAAAAGAATTAAGTGAAATGGGTTGCACAGAGAAATATATATATATATATTGATATATATATATATAAATTAAAAATTAAATAAATAAATATGCGAAAAAGTTCAAAACAGCGAATTGGGAGGGGGAATAACCGAACCGGCCCATTTTTGAGGTCGACTCGAGCCTTGCTGGGTCGACTAGGGGTTAATCCAGGGTGTTTGGCTGTCAACCCGTGGGCCGATTCGCTCAAATGCAGATTTTTCATTTGATAGGTTCTCATGGTTCAGGTTAATCTAATGGTCCTAAATAACTTCCTACACCTATAAATACATCCTAATGCTAACCCTAAACCTAATTAAAATAGAATAGTTACCGTCATACCATCGCCATGGAAATCAATGGAGCCGCCGCCAACTAAGAAAGAAGAAAAGCAAATTCAATTCTAATTCTCTCAACCCTAAAGCAAAGCAAAACTCTCTCTTTTCTTCTCTAAATTGTGAGTATGATGATCTTAACAAGATTATTATCATTTTAATTAGGTTGAGTTATGAATGGATTATGAGTAGATGATGTGAATTATCATATATGTTGTTGTAAACCCCTTTTGCTATCATGTATATTGTAAACCCAATGTTATGTGATGATGATATCTTATATGTTGTAAATCATGCTATGATGATGTTATGTATGTTGAAAGTTTCTATGCTAAGTTGTGATGAATCATACATGTTAAAAAGGCCATGATGTTACCATCTATGCTAGTTAGTTCATATTAATTAAATCATCATGTTTGGGTTATGTTGATCTATATGACAAGTCACATATGCAAGTTAGATTGATTAGAAAAGTTATGAACATATGCCAAGACATCTATTATGACATCTAGAATTATGCTATGACATATGTGATATCCTATGCTAGTTCACACCATCATTATGTTTCCTAAAAAACCCATATGCAAGTTTATGTATAGATTTGGGCTATGATCATATCATGTAAATTGAGACATTTAACAAGTTGACACCTTTTGATCCTTAACATGTGTAGTTTATGCAAGTTTCACCCCTATTATGATTAGATTTATTTTAATTGTCTATATGTTGTGATAATTTATCTTTGTGCTAGGTGTTAGACTATACAAGTCTAGCCTATATTATGCGTTGAATAAGCGAACGTATAAACATGGGGTAGGGGTAATATTAAGGATTTAATATTAAAAAGTTGGGGTGCAATTGATATGATTTTGCATGCCATAAGTGGATGGCCATAATTGAGACAATTATGGACATCATTAAAAGTTGACTTAATTAATAATTTGAATAGGGAATGATTAAACTGGGGTAAAAGATTTTAAGTGTTAATCAATGCTTAGGACACGAGGTTGGACTCGTTTGTGACGTAAACCTGCCCGGACCCGCCAGGCAAATCCAGTGGTCACAAATGTCAGCCCAATGTGAGAGGTCCTAGGCCTAAACTAAAGCATAACGTTTGTAAAGACACGAGGTTAGACTCTTTTATGGTGTAAGACTGCCCGGACCCGCCCGGCAAATCCAGCTGCCATAAATGCCAGTCTAATGTGAGAAGTCTTTATGAGGTTATGGCCTGAATGAATTAAGAAATACTTAAACAGATAAACATGTAAGGTGGGGCATGGGGGTTAAGTAGGTGCCTTGGGTGGCATGAGGAATCTAGGGGGTGCCCTTAGTGGCATGTGAAATACGATTAGTAAGACTTAACCAAACACACATGTAAATGAACATGACTAAGAGGGTTAAGTGGGATATACTAGTGACAAGCTTAGGTGGGTAGCTTGTGGGGGCCCATTTCAACCAGTATCCCAAACGTATCTTCGTGGGCTCGACCCAAGTCGAGGACGGGACACGCATGCTGGGTTCGACTGTAAGAGGCCAAAACGGGGAGCGGTGGCAACGCAAGTCCAACGGGTAGCGTATGCGTGTGTGGACCCGGGCTGGTAGGTAAGACGTTGTTGCATTGTGTAGGTATAAGCCGTGCATTCTCAAGTTGAATCGGGTTGCCGCTTTAGGGGAGTGATACACCCCACTGTGGGGCCAGCACGGGTATCTACGAGTAGGGAGCCGATCGAAAGTGGGTAGTGGGGTACACCTATTGGAGATAGGGGCAGACGGCACCTATGTAGTCAGCTAGGGGTATGTAAGGCTATTTATAAAGTTTCTGTGTGAAGCAAGTGGGATCAAACAATAGGGTGACTGGTGTGGTGTAGTGTAGTAATGTGCGGTGCAGTGTAGTAATCATTCGTTAGTAATTAGGTGTGCCTTTACCGTTACCTTTAACGTTATCTTAAACGTTATCTTTATCTTCCTAAGTGTTCATAGACATTTACTTGTCTTCCAGCGTATGCCTTAGTCTAGTTATTTTGATAATAGTATTGTTAGAATTATCATACTCGCCAGACTTTATGTCTGACCCCCTCTATTTCTATCCTTTTTTCCCCTCCAGGTCCTCAGGTTGGGCCCAGCTCTAGTGGAGTTTGATTGAATTGCTTCATCTCTCTTTGGAAAGCTTGGACCGTTGAAGTAAAGTCCAGCTTGTTATCTTTTTAATGGCTATTTATGTAATGGGATTATGTATTTTGTTTTTATGAAGATGGATATTGTACTTGGTTTTATGATGTAACAAACAAGTTTAATTTCCGCTGCAATAAAATGAAGTTTTAGATTTCCAAGTACTATTTATTATATGTCTTGTTGTAATTTTTCTGTTCTATATTCACTTATAACCTCCATGGAAGTTAATGCATTCCCTTTGTGAGTAACATTAATGGACGTGGGGTGTTACAAAAACCATTACAAATCCACTTTATTTATTTTAAAAATAAATAGAATTATAATTCTAGTTCAAAACTAGCTCATTTCGATAAAAATCTATTTTTATCTTTTCAAATAGGGAACTTTTCACCCCAATTCTTCACAAATCATTTCTTATGATTTTACACTAATTATTGATATTTTTAATAATTTTATCAAGGCCCGTACAGTCGATTTCCATCAACGGCCATCGAACTGCATTTACAACTACCTTTTCCAAATTTGATTTGGACATAATTCCAAATCCAACCATTAGATTTCAAATATCTAATATTCATTAGAAAGCCCTTTTCAATACGAACCCAACGGTTCCGGTTTTAGGAGAATCCGACGGTCGGATCTCCCGCAATGTCCATTCGAAGTCAATGGTCGAAATTCACGAACTACCGCGGCGCGGCGCGTTCTATTCAGGCCATTATATATATATAATATATATTGTATATATTTCGTCGATTTCCTTTCAAAACGTATTTTATAAATCGTTTTAAATTTGTTTTCAAAACGATTTCAACTTCATATTCAATTTCGAATCAAAATTGAATATTCCACATCATCGATATACAAATGATAATATTTTCAAAACGTTATATTTTGAAATCACTTCGTTTTCTATAATCATTATAAAAACGAATATAATCGATGTAAATATCGTTCACGTCAAAATGGCGTCAATCTAATCAACATGGCTTTTATTCAACACATGAATGTTTATTCTATTCAACACATGAATATTTTTCAATTCAACACATGAATTTATTTTCTATTCAACACATGAATTTATTTTCTATTCAACATATGAATTTATTTTCTATTCAACACATGAATTTATTTTCTATTCAACACATGAATTTATTTTCTATATTGGAATGAGGCCCAATCAATTACCATATAATGTTAATTATATGGATTTTCTACAACACATGTATATAATAGCAACGATAAATAATCAACCATCATCCAGAGTGCACCACACAACAGCATAAGCATTAAATATAAATAATTAACGCTCATACAGTCTGTCAATCAAACGATCGACATACCACTAAACAATTGGGATTAGTGTACGTCAAATATCATCCCAACACCCGTGTGGGGTTTCAAATCAACAAACACTGAATATTATTTGTGCAGTTGGGCGATGTGTAAAATTTATCGCCCCAATCAGTATCCTTCAAATAGGTGTACATAAACAAACCGTCCGGTTTGTAAATGAATATTTATTTATTCACATTCACGTTAAAAATTATATTTTTAACGATAATTATTTTATTTCAACACATGAATGTTTATTATCCATTTCACATCAACATCGCAAACAAACTTCACAACACATCAAACAAGCATACAAGTCGTCCATGGTCTGCGGACGACGGATGTCGGGTGCTGCTAAGCACCGTCTGCATCCCAGTATATATTTTAACTAGAAAACAAAATTTAAAGTGAGAAGTTCTCACCGACTAGCTAAACCAACCGCCATGACTCTTCTCATGTAGAAATCTTCGTCGTGCTCGCCTTTTGTCAATTTCATTGTCTTTAGCCACTACATATATAAAAATCACATTTTTATATTGTTGCTATGTATATAAAAATCACATTTTTATACGGCTACTATATAGATAAAAATTCTATTTTTATAACGGTGTTCATATAATAAAGATTATATTTTTATCACGCTATTCTCTATATAAAAATTATATTTTTACATATACTTCTAATATAAAGATCGAATTTTTATATCATCGCTATAAAAATCACATTTTTATTTCAACATATATATAATAAAAATCCGATTTTTATTTCGTTACACATATAAAGATCAAATTTTTACTATCTATATAATATAAAAATTATATTTTTTTCATATATAAAGATCTCAACTTTTTCGTATAAAAATCTCAACTTTTTTTTGTATAATGGTATTCACATATAAAGATCACATTTTTAATTGCCATACACCTATGTAACAATCGGATTTTTTTAACGATAATTAATTTATTTCAACACATGAATGTTTATTATCCATTTCACATCAACATCACAAACAAACTTCATAACACATCAAACAAGCATACAAGTCGTCCATGGTCTGTGGACGACGGGTGTCGGGTGCTGCTAAGCACCGTCTGCATCCTAGTATATATTTTAACTCGAAAACAAAATTTAAAGTGAAAAGTTCCCACCGACTAGCTAAACCAATCGCCACGACTCTTCTTATGTAGAAATCTTCGCCGTGCTCGCCTTTTGTCAATTTCATTGTCCGTAGCCATTACATATATAAAAATCACATTTTTATATTGTTGCTATGTATATAAAAATCACATTTTTATACGGCTACTATATAGATAAAAAATTCTATTTTTATAACGGTGTTCATATAATAAAGATTATATTTTTATCATGCTATTCTCTATATAAAAAATTATATTTTTACGTATACTTCTAATATAAAGATCGAATTTTTATATCATCGCTATAAAAATCACATTTTTATTTCAACATATATATAATAAAAATCCGATTTTTATTTCGCAACACATATGAGGATCAAATTTTTACTATCTATATAATATAAAAATTATATTTTTTTCATATATAAAGATCTCAACTTTTTCATATAAAAATCTCAACTTTTTTTTGTATAATGGTATTCACATATAAAGATCACATTTTTAATTGCCATACACCTATGTAACAATCGGATTTTTTTTCGTTTATACAAATCATTTCTTCCTCATAATAAAAATCAAATCTTTTAGTATATAGAAATCAAATATTTTAGTTCTAATAAAAATATTTTCAGATTTTAAATAACCATATTTTTAATTTTATTTACTAATAAAAATCAGTTTTATTACCTAACTAGAATCAAAATTAATAACTAACTAAAATCAGAATTCAATGAACAAATAAAATCAGAATAAAACTTACCCAAGAAAGAAAACTAGGGTTCCTCACCATCGGATTTGCGGAATGTCGGATTTGGAGGTTGGGCGCGTCGGAGCTGCTGTGGAGGTCGGCGGCGAGGTCAGTTCGGGCTTGGGCGGTTTCGTGGGTGATGCGGCGGTCTTCAGGTGGCTGCGCGAGGGAGGGCAGCGGGCGGAGGATGCAGGCATGAGAGGGGGGAAGCAGGGCGTCGGCGGCGTGGGGGTGTCCTCTGGCGACGGCACGGTGGATATGGGGAGGAGCTCGATCGACTGAGTGCGGTTTTTTTTTATTTCTGATGTGAAAAGTGAGGTCAACGGGGAAGAGGGAGAGAGATAAAGGGGGGGCAATATATATTAATTAATTTTATTTTATTTCTTCAAAAAAAAAGTAACTTTTCATGTTGAACTCGAAATCAAACCGACCGACTGTCGTCCTTAGCTAATAATCCCCATTCCGAACACAATGGGATATGTATCGTTAGCTGATTCGATCGTTTCGATCAATTTCCGTCAAAATCAAAATATAAATCTATATATTGATTTTGAACGCACATTTCAATTTACTGGGGCCACATACGAACGCTAAAAATTCCCGAAAAATATTTTCTAGCTTCGTATTGACGATACGGTCCTACAAACTAATTTCGTCAAATTCCGAGACCGTTTGAAAAATAGTCATTTTCAGGTCGATCGAAATTGACTAAAACTGTCAAAACACGTTTTACTTCACCACGCTCACATATTGATTCGAAAAATTACGAATTTTGGAATCTAGCAATAACTTGACATCACGGATCCAACAAAAGTGATTTCATCGAAAATAGAGGTCGTTTGCAAAATTTCCATTTTAAGGGCCAAAATTTCGTAACGACTATTCTGAATTTTCAACTGGACATAACTTTTGATTCCAGCTATGAAATTTTGATTTTTCGGAATCGTTGGAAAGATATTCTCAAATAGATTCTAATATTTTTGGTTTCGCCAATATCCGGTTTATTTTGAATCCTGTACATTCATTTGAACTTTGAAATTGAATTTTCAAACTACCGTGCCATTTTCAATTCCTTTTAAAATTAAAATATAATAGTTATATTTAAACGACGATCTATATAAATATATACGTTCTATTTCTATTCAAAATAAATTTCTCGTCGTTATTATTTAAAATAATTCGTTTTAAATATTCAAAATTCATTAAAATAGCCAAAATAAAAAAAATTAATTGGCTCGGATTTCCGGGTTGTTACAGAGTTTTCCCTTATAATAGCCAAATATGCTTGATACGCGAAATTTCATCTTTTAATATTACTATAAGTGAAGAAATCAACTTCGAATATAAATATATCAATCATATGTGGCATGGATACCATATATCATGTCGCCATACTAGTTCTACAATCAAAACCGAAATATTGTATTGGAAGTTGGATTTCCATCTATGAACCAAGGCAAGGCGCAATCCTTTCGTTTCGAGACACTCTAGCCCGTGCCTCAGGCTTCGGCCGCAACTGTACCTAGGTAACATGTAGGGCCGGTCCAGACTAGGTGAATTCATAATTCCTAAGCATGCGTTTCCCCGCCCTATGGGGCGTAAATGAGCCAAATGACTCCATCGGCTCCCGCGGTAGCCGGATATATCCGAGGCGCCTCTCTATCCATCAAGTAATAATAAGCAACATTCACATGAGTAAAATGCCAGGGCTTGCAAAACGCTGACACCGCTCCTAGCTAGAAAGAAACGCAATGCCCTCCCTGCTGTTCTCTCCCGTTTCTGGTTCATACCGGGGTGTGAGGCTCGCAAAGTAACGCTATACACAATGCTATGCTAATTAAAGCTATGCTTTGATCATCAACCACAAGGATCTGCTTTTCAACAAAAGCCTTGATCATTTGCATCTTAGCATGCCACATTATCAGTCCATACCATACCATTGATTTCTACCAATATATAACCTCTAAGCACGTACGTCTCAGAGAAGGGTGTTAAACAAGAGAATAAATTCCCCGCCACCAATAGATATATATTTAGAAGAGATCAACGAATACAATATAAAGGAATACAATGTCAGACACACAATCCATTTGCCAGTCCGTTCTGGTTCTGAACGAAACCATATCCGGTAGATCTCCAAATACGTCTGAACGAAACCATATCCGGTAGATCTCCAAACACGTCTGTACTGTCCAATCAAGATATCAATAATCATCCATTCGATATGGAAATTTCCCGGTCTTCAATAACCGTCTTCATCATCGATCTTCAATCGTCGTATGAATTATTCAGAATGGGTTAAACCCGGTCTTTCTGACTAATTTGCGCAATTTAAAATCATGTGCTTTAAAACAAAACCAACGCCTCATTCCAATTAAAAATATTCTTTGATTTTAATTTAAACCAAGTTAAGGTTTATCCAACTAGTCGGGATTAACACCTTACCGAAGTAATCATTTATTAATATCCCATTCCCAACCTATACAACCTATGGAGTAAAACTGGTGGTACCCCATATTTAACACCCAATGTGTTACGGTAAACTTAATTGCTGTTTTATCGTTCAAATCTAATTAAAGATTTAACTATCGCTTGGTGTAAAACTGGTGGTACTCCATTATCGTTAGTTTCTTGAATTAAGTAAATTTAATTACTTTTATCCTCATTCAATCCAATTAAAGATTTATTAAAACTACATTTAGTTTTAATCTTCAAGAATCATTATTTAATGATTATTTAACTTTCAAGAAATAATCTTGCCTTTAACTGGGTTAAAGAACAAATGTTTTTTAAAAACATCGTTCACAATAAACCCAAAATCATATTCCAATTTAATATACTAAATTGAAAACTTCTCTTTAGAATATTTCGTTAAATCTTAATTAAAAGATTTATGAATTACCAATCTAAATTTCACTGTCAATCGGGTTTTAAGAACTAATGTCATTTAAAAACATTGTTCACAATCAACCCAAAAGTCAGTTTCACTTAATTTTCAATTATGTTTATTAATTGGAAATCTTATTTAAATCTTAATTAAAAGATTTATTTTTTTCTCAAATGGGTTTAAGAACAGTGTTATTTAAGACACTACTCACGACAAACCCGAATTCTAATCAGATATTAAATACCGTGCTTTGAATAGAAATTATATCGATTTATTTTCAATATCAAATTCTGAAAACTAACGTATACCAAATCGGGAATAACGATATTAATATCTTCCAAATTCCCACAATAGTATCCGTATAATCACAGAATCCAATACTGAAATAATCCGAAGATTATTTCCATTCAAATCCATTCCAATATATGTATTGGAAAATCTTGGTTTTATTAAAACCATTTAAATCCTTTTATTTATTTTAATTAATTTATTAAAATAAATAAATCACTAATTCGGATAAAGATATCTTTTATCTTTATAAACTTGGAATTTTTCATCAAAAACCTTTTCAAATCATTTATTACGATTTTACATAATTTTCCATAATTTTTGATAATTCTATTATTGCTCGTACAGTCGGTTTCCAATAACGGCCACCGAACTGCACTTACAGTGACCTTTTCTGAAATTGATTTGGACATATCTCGAAATCTAACCGTTAGATTTCAAATCTCCTATATTCATTTGAAAGCTCTTTTCGATACGGACCCAACGATTCCTGTTTTAGGAGAATCCGACGGTCGGATCTCCCGTTATGCCAATTTATAGTTAATGGTCGAAATTCACGAACGGTCGCTGCGCGGCGCGTTCTATTCAGGCCATTATATATATAATATATATATATTATATATTTCATTGATTTCCATTTAAAACGAATTTTGTAAATTCGTTTATAAATTCATTTCAAAATGATTTTAACTTCAATTTCAACCTTAAATCAAAATTGAATATTCTATATCTTTATCATATAATAATAATTTCAAAATATTATATTTGGAAGTCAATTCTTTTCAACATTCATTACAAATGAATTAAAACCGATCGATAAACCGGTTCGGGTTAAAATGGCGTTGGCTACTGAACACGGCTTCATAATTATATTTGTGTGTCCGTTCAATGACGGGCATCAAAATCATAATCTTATTCTTCACCTTATATTATTTAAAAATATTGTTTATTTTAAAATATTATTTACTTTGAATTTTTTTATTTTACTTAAAAATGCTCTTTACATAAAAATGTTTCGTTTACATAAATATGATTCTTTTACATATATATGATTCTTATATTTTGTTGACAATTCTATTTCAACAAAATGAGTGAAAGTGATTCTTATTATCTAATCTTTCTAATGAAAGAAATTAACTATAAAAATGTATTCTTCCTAAAGTAATCAATCTTAAATAAAAATGAAATCTTTTAAATGTAATCTTTTTAATTCCACCTTTATTACATTGAAAAATGTAATATTTTTAATTCAACATTTATTACATTGGAAAATGTAATATTTTCTTACAAATCTTTATTACAATGGAATATTTAAAAATTTCTAATTCATTCCTTATTACAATGAAAAATGTAATAATTTCATTTCAATCTTTATTACATTGAAAAATGTAATAATTTCATTTCAATCTTTATTACATTGAAAAATGTAATAATTTCATTTCAATCTTTATTACATTGAAAAATGTAATAATTTCTTTTCAATCTTTATTTTGTCCATTTCAATTCCAACAAAACAAATGATCTTTTAATTCGACCGTTCTAATTCAACAAAAGTGATAATTTTTGTTTCACTATTTCTTTCGACAAAATGTCCTTTTTAATTCCAAACATGAAAATGAAATAATGTCTTTTTCTAATTTCAACAAAATAAAAAGAATGACTTCTTTTTTTTATAAAACAGTTGATTATTTCTGAGTTGGAATGAGAACTAATCAAGTACCATATAATTTTAATTATATGGATTTCATAAATCGCAGGAATTCTGAAATAACGATAAATGTTCATTACACATCCAAATAACAACCAGAGTGCATTTTACAGCTAATCACAAGGGACACGTGTAATCAGAATATCTCCCAATACCCGTGTGGGATTTCAACCAACAAATAATTAAATAATATATTATTTGTGCACATGGGCGATGTGTGAAAATTATCGTCCCATTCACATAAACAAGTCAGGTAACTCGTAAATGGCGGTGTAAACATGTTTTAAATATGATGAATGTCATAACAACATGTTACATATTTCAAATTTTCAAACAATCCACAATAGTCATCCAAATCAACACTTATCCAACAAACAACAATTCCAACACAGATAATTAAATTACTTTTGATTATAAAAATAAATAACTATTCAAAAATTTAGTGAGAAAGAGTTCTCAAATCCAACATGCTCTAAAATTGACAAAATTGATGTCTATGCGAAGCTCTCGACGCCACGATCACAGCAAATCATGTTTCGTGCGATTTCGAGTACGTAGCAAAAAGATATGAATTTTCGAAGTTTGAATAATTTAAATAATTAAATTAAAATTATGAAAATTACTCAAATTTTCAACTCGCTCAGAATTGAACGCAGTAGTGTCATTGCGAAGCTCTTGACTCCACGATCGCAGCGGATCGAAAATCGTCAAATTCTGACCTCGTATGTGTGAGATATCGCGTTACGAACATTGATTACTAAATTAAATAAATAGTTAATTGATTTAACCCATCACCTTCAAAATCACGTTTTCACGTTGCTTACCCTCTACCATCACCTGTCGCCGCCACCTGACCATCGTCGCCGCTTCACTGGTCCATGGCGCCGCTGCGCCTGAAGCGCCCCCCTCTAATTCGCCACCTGCTCGCCGGAATCGGAGAATCCCCCAAATCCGCCTTAACCTCGATTGCTCCCGCCTCGCGCCGCCATCCGACCCTGCACCACCGCCGTTCTCCTCGCCTTGCCACCCTCAACCATCGCCCAGCAGCCACCTCTGACCAACGTCGACTCCAGTGGCCGGAATTTGATGATATAGGTTTTCAGCTTTCTGATTTTGCAGTTCCCAGATCATCTCGATTTTCGTGCCAATTTGATCACTTTCGGGTCGAACAACATATAGCAAAATTGTAGAGCACTCTCTCCTCTACAATTTCTCCAATTGCGCCATCAACTAATTCTTCACGGTTTGATCAGAATTCACCAAAATCCGAAAGTCATTTTCTGGCTTTGACCATCGATCCCGACGAATCCGTGCGACGATAAGTCCTGAATTTTTCATGGTAGGTAGTGGTTATTGAGGTGAACAAAACCCAGAAAGGGTTTGGTCTAATTTTGTTTTGATTGAGAGATTTAAATTATTGAAGTTTCAAGGTCTTTTATGCAAAGAAATTTTAGTGGAGAAGTGAGCCGCCATGAGAGAGATGAAGAAGGAGACTAGAATTAGGTTTAGAGAAATGGTTAGGGTAGGGTTATGAGATATTATACAGAGGTTGTTAATTTTTAAGTTAAGTCCATGTGTAATATAACCTATTTAATTAATAACCCATATGTTCTATTATTTTACTATTTAAGTCCTTTTCAGGGTTTTAAAATCCGTACAAATACATACGTTATTAAATTATGCAGAAAACTGGAACATAACTATTTCTCGACAATACGAATCCAAAGAAACTGGTTTCGTTGAATTATGAGTCCGTATGAATTATTAAGGAATTTTTAAAGTCTAAAAATTGACTGTTTTCAATGAAAAATTAATAACGCCCACATACTGACTCCAAAAATTACAGAAAAATTATTTCTAGCTTTGTTTTGACGATACAGTTCCAACAAAACTAATTTCGTCGAATTTGGAGACCGTTCGAAAAATGGCTATTTTTAAGGCATATATATATTATATTAAAAATATATATTTAAATAAATAAATTCCGAATCTCGAAATATATCAGTGTTTATACTTTTTTAATGCAGAAACATCATTTTGAACTCAATGGAAGTGGTTTCGAGTCCCAATTCATTCGTATGTAAAAAGTAGTGTTTTGGAGTCCTATATATTATATATATAAATTCCATAGCGTTTTTCTGAGGTTTTGAATTTGTCATAACTTACAAATTGTAAACTGAAATCTTAATTTCTAAAATTCATTAGAAGGATATCGTCAATACGATCCTAGCGTTTCTTGTTTCGTCCCATTCCGACTTAAAATTAATTTTATATAATTTTCCAAAGTTCAAAATCGAAATTTGAAATTACCACGACATTTCAGGCTCAAAATATAATTAATATAAATTATTCATTCTAACTTTGATTTAAATAAATTTTTCGTCATTATTACTTAAAATAAATTATTTTAAATATTCAAAATCCAATAAATTAACAAAAATAAAAAAATTAAATTTGCCCCAAAATTCCGGGTCGTTACAAGACGGGATCAGTAGTATCCTAGAATGAGTTCGAAGAGTGTTATTTTCAAAATAAAGATGAAAGCAAATTTAATTTTGAAAATTTAAATCCTATTATACGTATTTGATTATTTATTTTATATTAAATTTGGACAATCGAGTATATGAAGATTTTGCATATACGCCTAGCTAGCGTGTCTACGAAGTCTCAAATATACTGGGTAGATATAGAATCAAACTCTGGTCGCCCGGAGATGATTTTGATGGTTGATATATCATCATCAGCATTTGTGTTCGAGTTTCGAAAGTGGGATATCTATATATTTCTAACTGACTGGTGTGAGAACCAAAACTAGATAGGGTTTATTGTTGTGATTTGCACTAAAAATATGATTTTTGACTATATATAAAAGTTATATATATTTAAAAAGTTATCACCTAATTGATTATTGGTTGTGATGTTTGATTATTAGTTTTACTAATAAAATGTTAAAATGATAATTAATTTAATCAATATGAGAAAGAATGATAAATTTAGCTAAATCGAATTTAATATTGAACTGAAAATTTATTAGAATTAAAAGTTGTGTTGGTTAGTTAAACGACTTTCAGCTACATTCCTTTTCGAGGACGAAAAGATTTTAAGTGGGGGAGATTGTAACAACCTGGATTTTCTGAAAAAAATTAAAATTTTTATTTTAGCAATTTTAATGAATTTGAATATTTAAAATAACTTATTTAAATAATAACGACTAAAAATTTATTTAAATCGAATTAGAACAAATTTTTTTTAATTTAATTATATAAGTAGTTAGAAATGGCACAGTAGTTTGAAAATTCGATTTCAAATGAATGTACAGGATTCAAAATAAATCGGATTTTAGTGAAACAAGAAATATTTGAATCTGTTTGAATATATCTTTCTAATGAATGTGAAAAATCCAAATTTCATAATGGGAATAAAAATTTATGTCCAGTTTAAAATTCATAACAGACGCTATGGAATTTTATATAATATATAGCCGTTAAAAATGGCCATTTTGCTAACGACCTCCGTTTTCGACGAAACCACTTTTGTTGCATCCGGAATGTCAAATTATTATAGATTCCAATTTTCATAACTTTTGGAATCAATATGTGAGCGTGGCAAAAGAAAATGTGTATTGTCAATTTCAGTCAATTTGGATCGACCAGAAAACAGCCATTTTTCAAACGGTCACCAAATTCGACGAAATTAGTTTTTTTATGACCGTATCGTCAAAACAAAGCTAGAAATAATTTTTCTGTAATTTCTAGAGTCAATATGTGGCCCCAGTAAATTAAAATGTACGTTTAAATTCAATATATATTGATTTATATTTTAATTTAAAAAAAACATATCAAAACATTAGAATTGGCTTGCGGGACATATCCCATTGTGTCCGGAATAGGGGTAATTAGCTAGGAACGACAGTCATTAGGTTTGATTTGGAATTCAGAGATTAAACGAGCTATTTTCTAATTAATTAATATTAAAAATAATTATTATTATAATATATAAATACCCCCCCTAGGAATTCGTGAAACCCTAGCCCCTCGTTTTAACAACCGCCGCCTCTTTCTCTGATTAATGGCCAGAAATGAATGAAAATAAAATGATAATCATTTCTAATCCATACACTATTCTTCGATTCTTCCAAAGACAAAATGATATAACATTTCCGGATCAATAAAATCATATGGCTAAGATCATTTTTTAGTTCGTAAATCATGAGATTTTAGGGCTTGAAGCCCTCACGTTCGAACTAGGTTTAGGGAGCCACGGTGGCAGCGAATTGGTCGGTGCTCGGCGTTGAGGTAGGTGGCTCGAAGGGCGGTCGTGTGATGGCTCGATGTCGCTCCGATCAACCAGGGGGCGGTGCGATTTGGATGGACACGGTGAGGTTTTCGGATCTTTAGAGCATTACGGGTTGAAGAAGGAGATAGGGGTAAACAAGAAATTAAATGCAATTAATTTATTTAGTTATATTATTATTCTCATTTATGTAATTAAAATATAAACGCTCATAACTTTGTCATACGGAAACGAAATCGAATGATTTTCGTTGCGTTGGAACCCTCTAATCGAGCACTACAACATGGAGCAAATCAGATCTGAAATAGAGACCATTTGTATTTTTGATAAAATTAAACAACGGTTTAATTTTATTAAAATAATCTTTGTTCATTGATTTCAAAACCAACCAATGTGAGAACTTCTTTCACTTTAATTTTTTTTGCAGTTAAACTTTTACTAGGATGTAGATGGCGCTTAGCAGCACCCGACACCACTAATTGTACCAACCATGATTATCTGTTTGGATTGTTATTGTTTGATATTGTTGTACATAAAAATTATTTATATAATATATATATATATATATATTAGCATGAAATGAATATAAAATGTTTAAACAATAAAAATTATATTTTTATTATTTGAATGGATAATTAAAAAGATTCAAGTTTGAAAATAAAATGTTTAAATAGTAAAAATTACATTTTTATTATATGAATGTATCATTAAAAGATTTAATTTTCTAATAAAATGTTTTGACAATAAAAATCACATTTTTTTGCATAGACCAATAAAGGAATTACATTTTAAATGTTGATAAAATATTTTTAACATTAGAATTACATTTTGTGTATAGGATGAATCATTTAAAAGATTAAATGTTAACAAAAATGTCCCTTTAACATATTAGTTTAGAATAAAATCATTATATCTAAATAATATGTTTTATTTGACTAAATGTCACCTTTATCATATTAGTTTAGAATAAAAGAATTATTTGTTAATCATATGTTTTATTTGTCAAAATGTCACCTTTATCATATTAGTTTAGAATAAAAGAATTGTTAATTAATATATGTTTTGTTGAGAAAAAATGCCATCTTTATCATGACAATGTAGAATAAAAGAATTATTTATTAATATATGTTTTGTTGTTAAATTTGTCATCTTTATCATGTTAGTAAAGAAATAAAATATTTGTGTTTAAAAGATATGGATTTTTACAATAAAAATCACACCATTATTGTATGTTTTAAAATCATTAAAAACATTCATTGTTCGAACTAAAATATGTTAACAATAAAATATACAATTTTATTGTGTATGTAGAGTAGATTAAAACATTGTCATGTTAGCGATGGTAATAATAAAATGTTTATGTTTAATAAAATATGTTTATACAATTAAAATCATATTTTTATTGTATATGTGAATCAATAAATATTCATTTACAAATCAAATGATTTGTTTATGTACACCCATTTATCTGTTAGGGATTGAGACGATAAATTTCTCACATCGCCCAACTGCACAAATAAATAAACTACGGTTGTTTGAAAACCCCACACGGGTATTGGGATGATATTTCACATATACTATTCCCAATATTTAGTTGTATGTCAGTCGATGGATTGACAGTCTGTGATGAGCGTTATTTATTTATTTTAATGCTCACACAGTTGTAAATTGCACTATATATGTTGTATGAATTTTTGAAGACTGTTTATCATTATTATTGTATACATGCGATGTATGAAATCCATATAAATAACATTATATGGTAATTGATTGTGTCTCATTACAATTTGGAAAATAAAGAATATTTTAAAATAATATTCAGTAAATATTGAAATGTGAAGCCGTGTTAAGTAGTTAAACGCCATTTAAATGAACGATATTTATATCGATTTTATTCATTTTATAATGAATATCAAAAAGTGATTTCAAATCTGATATTTCGAAAATATTATCATTTTAATATTAGAATTATATGAAATATTCATTGTTTGAAACAAAAATATATTAATAATAAAAACTTACATATTTATTGTATGAAGGTTGGATTAACATATTGTTATTAACATGTTAGCGGTGTTAATATAAAAGTAATCATATGTAAAAAAAAATGATTTTGTTTACTTAAAAAAAAGTAACCTTTAACATGTAATTAAAATTAAAAAGATGCATGATTGAAGAAACTAATTAGACAATAAAAATTACATTTTTATTGTACTGTTGATTTATTAAAAAGAATCATATTTAAAGAATATGTTGTCACAATAAAAAATATATTTTTATTGTACTGTTTAATCATCAAAAAGTTTCATGTTTAAAGATAATGTTTTTACTTTAAAAATCGCATTTTTATTGTATGTTTAAATCATTAAAAATCAGCCTAGTAAGCATGCCCCGTGTAACGACACGGGGAATTTGCGATCTTTGGTAATCGACATAAACTCAATGTTGACTATTCAAGCATCAGAAATACCGGATAGTTAATAGAAAGAAGTTAGAGAATGAGAATAGATATGATTGAAAATTAGAACAAAAGAAGGAGAGGAACAACAACATCAGAGTGTCACGAATCTCACAGCGGAATGAATAAAATATAGTATACAACATAACTTTTGAAATACAAATTTGTCATTGGTATATACATACCATTATCAGGGTACAGCACTTACACCATAGAGGAAATAAACAATAGCTCTAATCTTGAATCCTCCTGCTCCAGCTCTTCAAGTATCTGTAAAATCCCGACTACTTGATTGCCCATACAAAATTGGGCACCCAAGAGTTTAGGGAAAACAAAACAAAATAAACTATGGGTCAGTCATGTAACTGGTGTGAGTAAACTCCAAACACTTGGTGTAACTTTTCCAAATCCTTTTCAAAAGCAATGGTAATCGTAAGACCGACCCATACATAAATACTGATGATTTTTACCTTATGATAACCCAAAATATTTCTTAAGATCAATATTTTCTGATATTATAATAATGTCTAAATCAAGTAGATAGCAATCTAGTAGAACGCTTTCATCTCACGCTCTACATATATAATATACAATCAAAAACTGCGGGCTCTTATTGGGTAATGGGTTCCAACTATGACAAGGTATGGAACCACCTTCCGATCAGTGTACTCTAGAAGCGGTACACTAGAGTTCAACAAGAACATCTTGTAACTCGCCCACACATGACTGGCCATTCATTTCGCTTGAATGTTCAGAATATATTGTCAACTTACGGTTGGTATACCAACATGACCGTTTCTTGGAGATACAGAATTGAAAGAAGTAACAAATATAAATATTCTTTTGATGGTGACAATGTACCCTACTTGGGTGCGACCCACTTAGCCATGATGCCTGCCCAATTTCTGTCATTTCCCAGTTGATGAGGCTTGAGGTCATAACGTATCTTTTAACAAATAATTCCTTTATTTACTTTGAATGCCATATCATCATACCCATCAACTCAAAAATGGATTTCCCCAAAAATACCATGGGTATAAGCTAAGAGAAATGAATTCCTTCGCCACCAACGTAAACACGTTTGAAACAATCAACTTACGTGATCTACCAGATATACTCTGTCAGACATTCGTCTATGCAAGTTTTTCTGGGACTAGACAACCCGAAGACACTATTCTATAAACCCATCTTAGGAAATTTCTACCTAGGATTTGCCAGCACAGCCCTTGTACAAACTCCGTCTTCAGTTATCTTCATCATATTTGATTCGCAACGCTAATGCTCATACGGAGTCGTTTTCAGATAATAAATCTAATCCCGGTCTCTCTGTATTGACAATGGAAATAGTCAAAAACTTTGATAGTTGGTTATTTAACTATCAAAGGAAAACATGTATACAAACAACTATCATATTTTCAAATGGAAATCTTACCGAGCAAATCATCAATCAAAATTGATTCCCTTTAAGTTAATTTGTCATTCAATTATCCATTTCCCTATTCCTATTTCCATATATTCGTAAATTCTTATTTTCTAAATTCAGAAAATATACGTTATTAATCATTGGAAAACATTTCCGCATTTACTCTCATTTCTATTTTTCTATATTAGAAAACATTTCTGATTCTTATTTGGAAAACATTTCCAAAGCTCCTTCATTGGATTTAAACAGATGTTTAAATAAAACATCGCTATGCCAACTCAAACCATTATATTCATTAACTAAATTCACTTAACCAACCTTCACTGTCGAACCTTAACCATTCCTTAGTTAAAAATGAAGTCAATCAAGTTGGGGTATAACTACCTCTCAGACCTTAACTGAACAACATTTCTAACCTCGAAATAGACAAAGTTCACCTTTTAAATCTTTAACAAACTTCCTTACGTAACTCTCGGATTCTATTTACGAATCTACTTTTTTACAGAAATCATTTGATTATAACAGTAGTGTTATAATCCAATGCTTGAAATATAATAACTTAGATATAACTTTTATTTATTAATTTAGATAAATAAACAAACAACTAATTTATTAATAAATAAATCTTGATTAAAAATGGAAAGTGAATAGTACTTTCCCGAATTCGATAAAATCGAATTTCAACGTATAATTCTCTCTCGAATAATCTCTATTCGATAACTCTCTCTCGAATAAACTGTAACAACCCGGAATTTTGGAACCAATTTAAAAATTTTATTTTAGAAATTTTAATGGATTTTAAATATTTAAAATTATTTATTTTAAATAATAACGATTTAAAATCTATTTAAATTGAAGTTAGAACAAATATATTTATTAGGAGTTAGAAATAGCACGGTAGTTTAAAATTTTGATTTTGAACTTTGAATGAATGTACAGGATTCAAAATAAATCGATTTTAGTAAAACCAAAAATATTTAAATCTGTTTAATTATATCTTTCTAACGAATCTGAAAAATTGAAATTTCATAGCGGGAATAAAAAGATATGGCCAGTTAAATTTCCAGAATAGTCAGTATGGAATTTATATATATATATATATATATATTAATATAATAAATAACCATTTTTCAAATGACCTCCGTTTTCGACGAAACCACTTTGGTTGGATCCGGAATGTCAAATTATTGCAAGATTCCAATTTTCATAATTTTTGGAATTAATATGTGAGTGTAGCAAATCAAAACGTGTTTTGTCAATTTTAGTCAATTTGGATCGACCAGAAAATGACCATTTTTCAAACGGTCTCCAAATTCGATGAAATTAATTTTGTTAGGACTGTATCGTCAAAACATAGCAAGATTTATTTTTCGGAAATTTTTGGAGTCAGTATGTGGCCCCGGTAAATTTAAATGTTTGATCAAATTAAATAATTAAATGATTTATATTTTAAAATAAAGAAAAGTGGGCTGAAACGATCGAATGGGCTGATGAGTCCTAGCCGATTATGTTCGGAACGGGGGTATTTGGCAAGGGGCAACATTAGTTAGGCTGAATTTGGAGCTATTAGAAATAAATGGGTTTTTCGGCAAATTAGAAAGTTTAATAATAGTTTATTATAAATTTACATGAACCCTAACCCAAATTCTATTGTACAAAGCCGCCGCCCTTCTATTTTCGATGGCTGAAATGCAATGATCTTCCCCCTCCTTTCTCTTCTAATCCACTCAGCAAATTTCAGAATTTCAAAAGGGAAAATTAAAGAACGATGTAAGATCTAGGTTGTGTACGGTTGGGATCGGATTTCATTTCCTAGATTGGTCAAAATTGAGGCTCAAAACCATCGAAGTTGAACTGGTTTTGGGGCCAACCTGGGCCACCGAGTTGGGCGAGCTTGGGGCGGTGGATGGTCTTGGTGACGGCGATGGAGTGGTGCGATCAGAAGAACGGCCGGAGGTCTGGGGGAGGGCGCACAAGGAAGAGAACGACGAAGCTTTTGGGTTCGACTTCCTTATAGATAACGACAGAAAGAAGATACTGATTAAGGTTAAGTTAACTAATTTATTTATTAAACTAATAATGTAATTAGTATATTTAAAATTCAAATGGTCATATCTCTTTCAAACAGAATCAGAATTTGACAAACGAAGTGTGTTGGAATCAAAAAATTGAACTCTACAGCAAGGGACAAACCAGAACTGAAACGGAGCTAGAAGGAATTTTTGATAAAATTAAACGCTTGTTTAATTTTATTGAAATAGTCATTATTAATCGATTTCTGAAACCGATCAAGGTGAGAATTCTATTTGATTTTCTTTATTTATTTTTGTTAAATAATTAAAATTAATTATGATTGTGTTATTTCAAATCCACTGTTAAATTTTATCTGTTATGGTACGTGATTTGATCTATGATTGATGTATTTTGTAGATATGTTGACTTGATCATTTTTGTTAATTAGAATCGAGTGAATAAAAAATTACCATTTTTGTTAATTAGATTAGTTCAATCAAAAAATTAACATTTTTGTTAATTAGAATTGTGGTAAACAAAAATTATCATTTTTGTTTATTAGATTAGTTGAATCAAAATTAACATTTTTGTTAATTAGAATTGCATTAAAAAAATTATCGTTTTTGTTTATTAGATTAGTTGAATCAAAATTAACATTTTTGTTAATTAGAATTGAGTTAAACAAAAATTATCATTTTTGTTTATTAGATTAGTTTAATCAAAAATTAACATTTGTTAATAAGAATTGTGTTAAGCAAAAATTATCATTTTTTTATTAGATTAGTTAAATCAAAATTAACATTTTTGTTAATTAGAATTGAGTTAAACAAAAATTATCACTTTTGTTAATTAGATTAGTTAAATCAAAAATTAAAATTTTTGTTAATTAAAATTGTTTTAAACAAAAATTATCATTTTTGTTTATTAGATTAGTTGAATCAAAATTAACATTTCTTTTAATTAGAATTGAGTTAAACAAAAATTATCATTTTTGTTAATTAGATTAGTTGTATCAAAAATTAACATTTTGGTTAATTAGAATTGAGTTAAACAAAAATTATCATTTTTGTCAAATTAGAATAATTGGATTAAAAATTATCATTTTTGTCAAATTAGAATAATTGGATTAAAATTATCATTTTTGTCAAAGTATAATTATTGGATCAAAATTGACATTTTTGTCAAAATATAATTGTTGAATTAAATTTGTCATTTTTGTCAAATCAAAATAGTTGAAATAAAAAGGAGATTTTTGTTGTAACAAAATAGTTGAAATAAAAAGGACATTTTGTTGTAAGAAAATAGTGAAACAAAAATATTCATTTTTGTCAAAATAGTTTAGTTAAACAAAAATATTCATTTTTGTCAAAGTAGTTTAGTTAAACAAAAATATTCATTTTTTTCAAAGTAGTTTAGTTAAACAAAAATATTCATTTTTGTCAAAGTAGTTTAGTTGAACAAAAGTATTCATTTTTGTCAAAGTAGTTTAGTTAAACAAAAATGAAAATACCATTTTTATTCATTTTGTTAAACTAGAATTGTTAACAAAATGAAACTATCACTTTTAATCATTTTGTTAAACTAGAATTGTTAACAAAATGAAATTATCATTTTTAATCATTTTATTAAAATAAAATTGTTAACAAAATGAAATTATCACTTTTAATCATTTCGTTGAAACAGAATTGTTAACAAAAATGAAAATATCATTTTTATGCATTTTGTTGAAATAGAATTGTCAACAAAATGGATGAATCACTTTTAAATCATTTTGTTGAGATAGAATTGTCAACAAAAATGAACATATCACTTTTTATGCATTTTGTTGAAATAAAATTTGTATGCAAGATAAAGAATCATTTTTATTATCAAAACGTGCATTAGAATTTGTATGCAAGATAAAGAATCAATTTTATTGTCAAAACATGCATTAGAATTTGTATGCAATATAAAGAATCATTTTTAATGTCAAAACATACATTAGAATTTGTATGCAAGTTAAAGAAACATTTTTATCGTCAAAATATACAATAGAAATTGCATACAAATAATGATAATTGTTAGACCGAAAATTGGGCCTAACACCCAAATGCAGATCACAGATCACAGAATGCAGAAAAAAGTAAACAAAGAGGAGACACACAAGGTTTTTATAGTGGTTCGGCTGTAGATGTAGCCTACGTCCACTTTATAATCTTATTGTTATACTGACAGATTACAAGAATCAGTTATATGTAGGCACACAATCCGTGTGTTAATTGAGATTAGAAGAGGAGAATTTATGTGAAGAAGGGTGCAAAATCCCTGCACTTCAGCAATGGTGGAAGCCGTGAAGAAGAATGGCCAAAAAAAGATCCTTGAAAATGCCTTCAAATGGTGTATTTATAGCTGTAGGAGGGCTCCTGAGTTGACCGGTTCGTGATCATGTACGTGGCAGGCGATCCATAAAAGTAGGAGCGAAAGTAGCCTCGAGAACAGGTCAAAACAGTGTGCGAGTCTGCAGGTCAGGAGATCGGTTCGCGGTCCAGGGTCGGATCGTAATGGGAGCTTCACGAGTCGAGGCCTGGTCACGAACTGGAGTAATGGAGTTGACGTCCACGATCGGGTCGTGGTCTGGGAGGCCACCACGAACCGTGGGGGGCGATTCGAAGAGAGGCGATCCGATGGTGCTTCACGGATCGAAGTGGGCGATCCAAAAAGGGGCGATCCGATCCGGGAAATAGCCAGTTTACACCAGTTTACGGAAACGGGCATAACTTTCAAACCGTAAGTCCGATTGAGCCAAACCGAAGCTCTAACTGAATCTAACTCAGAGATCTGCAAATGTTACAGAGCTCAGCTCCGTAATCGCTGTTTTCGGGCCCAAAAGAGGTCGTATGATAGGAGTTTCAGGCCTGTTTATGTTGAGGATGTGATTTTGTCCAAATCTCTCAATGTCTTCTGACGTCGTTTCTATCGCTTGAGCATGTTATCATTCAGGAATCCCATGTGTGACAGCTTTTGCCAAAAAATGTGTCAACATGTTTGCCCCCCAGAACATATCTTGCTGGTTGAAGGAAGATGTGTTCTGGATAATCTGAGAAATCCAAATTCAGAATGCGACGATCACGCCGGATCGTATTAAGGCCAGGAGTTTGTACCTGCAAGAAGATAAAACAAATAATGCAAGAATATTTCCTAGATGGCCTTACCGGAGTAAACCATCCGGGGAGATGTTAGAGGGGTTCCAAGACGGCCTTACCGGAGTAAGACGACCAAGGAAAAGCAACGAAGGTTCCAAGACGGCCTTACCGGAGTAAGACGACCAAGGAAAAGCACATGAAGGTTCCAAGACGGCCTTACCGGAGTAAGACGACCAAGGAAAGGCACATGAAGGTTCCAAGACGGCCTTACCGGAGTAAGACGACCAAGGAAAGGCACATGAAGATTTGTTTATACTGGACGGATCCAGTTGGGAGCCGGAGCTCAATGCTTATTGCTAATTCATGAAAATGCAGCAGTCGTTTGCCGGACACGGCTGGAGACCACAAGTAGGTTCCGTGCGTGTGGGCTGATGTGACGGCTCTTATTACATGCAGGGAAAACAAAGAAGGGAGAGAAGTCGCCTAAAAACCTAAAAACATGAACTGTGAACCGGAGTTCAGCAAACTGAAGAGATCCGCTGAGTGGGATCAGCGAATGATAATCCCGCGATTGCTCGATCCAGGATCGTTCCCTCTCTGGGGAATAGGTGGTGGCAACGCAGGTGTAGGCGTTGTTGGTCGAGTGACATATTCGGGTAGCTCTCCTCGTCTGACCCGATCCTCAATAAGATCTCGCAGATGTCTACAGTCATCAGTGTTGTGACCGTCTATGTCGTGAAATATGCAATGTCTGCCAGAATTGCGTTGTGCTAGCGTCGGCTCCCTCTTGGGAGGCCTTGGATAGGAGGCAGCACCTCCTGTATCCATGTATATGTTGCTCAGAGTATCATTCAGTTCAGTGTATTTGTCGTATCTGGACCCTCTCCGGGGTGGAGCATTACGATCATTTGTAGCAGGGGTCTTTCCTTTACCCTTGTCATTGCCTTTTCCAGGATTGGGCGGTTCTCCATCCCCGAGCATGTTGACTTCGAGGGTTTTCTTCTCGGAAGTTGCATCTTCTTCCCGCAGAAATCTATCTGCTTCAAGGTAGAATTCGCCGAGATTTCGCGGTGGATCTCGGTACAAAGACTTTTTGAACTCCGAGTTATCCAGAACGCCGGATACTGCTGCCATTAGTACCATCGATGGTTCAGGACGATCAACTGATGCTGCTGCAACGTTAAATCTTTCCAGGAATGAACGCAGAGTTTCTCTGGGCCTCTGCTTGATTGTGGTGAGTGACATGACGTTCTTAGGTCGTGCGATGTGGACACGAAATTGTTCAATGAAGCGTGCGACCAACATGTTCCAACTGCTGATCGATTCTGTTTCCAGCTGCCGAATCCACATGGCGGCTATGTCAATCAGAAAGAGGGGAAAACATTTAGCCATGAAGTCTTCTGATGCCGATTGAACTTCCATATGCCGTTTGTAACGCATCAGATGCACGGTAGGATCCGTCCTGCCGTTGTAGGGCTCCAGTTGTGGGAGTTTGAAATCTGGGGGATTGCGTGAATACCTGATTTGCTGAGTGAACGGATTGTGATTGACGTCGTCCACGTCATTCTGATAGGTGCGGCCTCTCGAGAGGCATTGAATGAGATCTGCTAGTCGATTTCCTTCAAAAAGTTGTTGCAAATTGCCAAAATCAGAGCTGGTGCCCCCAGCGTTGAATGCAGGAGAGGTTGGAAGCTGTTGGTGAGCTGCCAGAAGTGGATCGCGGCTCGCGGATCGTTGATCGAGGGGAGCGACCCGACCCGGTTCGAGGGGGACGGTTCGCGAGGTAGGTTCGTGAGGTCCAGCTCGTGAGGCCGGATCGTGGAGTAGGGGGCGATCCGACTGGGTCCAGGAGGTAGGATCCGAACTGGTTGTTGTTGAGCAGGCAGGAGCGAGTTGTTGGGATCGATTCGTGAGCCTAGTAGTGTTCCACGATCCGGGTCGCGGTGTAGAGGTGTATCACGAGACGAGTTCTGCTGTTGATTGGGGGGGTTGCCCCCGAGTCCATCTGTGACGCGAGTCGTGGTAGGCCCGATCTGAGGGTTTCGTGAAGAGGGCGATCCGACCCGATTCTGGTCAATTGCTGGAGCAACTTCTGCATTGTTTCCAGCGAGCTGAATGTTGCCCGGCCTTCCATCCATCCGAGCGAAGAATTGGTTGATCATTTCCTGTTGTTTCTGGAGGAGATCGTCCTGCCTTGCCATCTGGGTCCTCAATTCAGCGAGAACTCCATCCATCTCGTCTCTAGTCAGGTATGCTGATGGGTCTTCATGAGAGGAAGCTTCCTGGCTTGCCTCGTTCCTTGTGCCTTCAGCGTCATCGGCATGAGAAGAAGTTCCAGTCTTCTTCCTTTTGTTCGCCATTGAGTTTCCTTTCAAGCTAGAAGTTGAAGTTTTTGTGTGCCCCCCTTCCTGGCGCGCCAAAATGTTAGACCGAAAATTGGGCCTAACACCCAAATGCAGATCACAGATCACAGAATGCAGAAAAAAGTAAACAAAGAGGAGACACACAAGGTTTTTATAGTGGTTCGGCTGTAGATGTAGCCTACGTCCACTTTATAATCTTATTGTTATACTGACAGATTACAAGAATCAGTTATATGTAGGCACACAATCCGTGTGTTAATTGAGATTAGAAGAGGAGAATTTATGTGAAGAAGGGTGCAAAATCCCTGCACTTCAGCAATGGTGGAAGCCGTGAAGAAGAATGGCCAAAAAAAGATCCTTGAAAATGCCTTCAAATGGTGTATTTATAGCTGTAGGAGGGCTCCTGAGTTGACCGGTTCGTGATCATGTACGTGGCAGGCGATCCATAAAAGTAGGAGCGAAAGTAGCCTCGAGAACAGGTCAAAACAGTGTGCGAGTCTGCAGGTCAGGAGATCGGTTCGCGGTCCAGGGTCGGATCGTAATGGGAGCTTCACGAGTCGAGGCCTGGCCACGAACTGGAGTAATGGAGTTGACGTCCACGATCGGGTCGTGGTCTGGGAGGCCACCACGAACCGTGGGGGGCGATTCGAAGAGAGGCGATCCGATGGTGCTTCACGGATCGAAGTGGGCGATCCAAAAAGGGGCGATCCGATCCGGGAAATAGCCAGTTTACACCAGTTTACGGAAACGGGCATAACTTTCAAACCGTAAGTCCGATTGAGCCAAACCGAAGCTCTAACTGAATCTAACTCAGAGATCTGCAAATGTTACAGAGCTCAGCTCCGTAATCGCTGTTTTCGGGCCCAAAAGAGGTCGTATGATAGGAGTTTCAGGCCTGTTTATGTTGAGGATGTGATTTTGTCCAAATCTCTCAATGTCTTCTGACGTCGTTTCTATCGCTTGAGCATGTTATCATTCAGGAATCCCATGTGTGACAGCTTTTGCCAAAAAATGTGTCAACATGTTTGCCCCCCAGAACATATCTTGCTGGTTGAAGGAAGATGTGTTCTGGATAATCTGAGAAATCCAAATTCAGAATGCGACGATCACGCCGGATCGTATTAAGGCCAGGAGTTTGTACCTGCAAGAAGATAAAACAAATAATGCAAGAATATTTCCTAGATGGCCTTACCGGAGTAAACCATCCGGGGAGATGTTAGAGGGGTTCCAAGACGGCCTTACCGGAGTAAGACGACCAAGGAAAAGCAACGAAGGTTCCAAGACGGCCTTACCGGAGTAAGACGACCAAGGAAAAGCACATGAAGGTTCCAAGACGGCCTTACCGGAGTAAGACGACCAAGGAAAGGCACATGAAGGTTCCAAGACGGCCTTACCGGAGTAAGACGACCAAGGAAAGGCACATGAAGATTTGTTTATACTGGACGGATCCAGTTGGGAGCCGGAGCTCAATGCTTATTGCTAATTCATGAAAATGCAGCAGTCGTTTGCCGGACACGGCTGGAGACCACAAGTAGGTTCCGTGCGTGTGGGCTGATGTGACGGCTCTTATTACATGCAGGGAAAACAAAGAAGGGCGAGAAGTCGCCTAAAAACCTAAAAACATGAACTGTGAACCGGAGTTCAGCAAACTGAAGAGATCCACTGAGTGGGATCAGCGAATGATAATCCCGCGATTGCTCGATCCAGGATCGTTCCCTCTCTGGGGAATAGGTGGTGGCAACGCAGGTGTAGGCGTTGTTGGTCGAGTGACATATTCGGGTAGCTCTCCTCGTCTGACCCGATCCTCAATAAGATCTCGCAGATGTCTACAGTCATCAGTGTTGTGACCGTCTATGTCGTGAAATATGCAATGTCTGCCAGAATTGCGTTGTGCTAGCGTCGGCTCCCTCTTGGGAGGCCTTGGATAGGAGGCAGCACCTCCTGTATCCATGTATATGTTGCTCAGAGTATCATTCAGTTCAGTGTATTTGTCGTATCTGGACCCTCTCCGGGGTGGAGCATTACGATCATTTGTAGCAGGGGTCTTTCCTTTACCCTTGTCATTGCCTTTTCCAGGATTGGGCGGTTCTCCATCCCCGAGCATGTTGACTTCGAGGGTTTTCTTCTCGGAAGTTGCATCTTCTTCCCGCAGAAATCTATCTGCTTCAAGGTAGAATTCGCCGAGATTTCGCGGTGGATCTCGGTACAAAGACTTTTTGAACTCCGAGTTATCCAGAACGCCGGATACTGCTGCCATTAGTACCATCGATGGTTCAGGACGATCAACTGATGCTGGTGCAACGTTAAATCTTTCCAGGAATGAACGCAGAGTTTCTCTGGGCCTCTGCTTGATTGTGGTGAGTGACATGACGTTCTTAGGTCGTGCGATGTGGACACGAAATTGTTCAATGAAGCGTGCGACCAACATGTTCCAACTGCTGATCGATTCTGTTTCCAGCTGCCGAATCCACATGGCGGCTATGTCAGTCAGAAAGAGGGGAAAACATTTAGCCATGAAGTCTTCTGATGCCGATTGAACTTCCATATGCCGTTTGTAACGCATCAGATGCACGGTAGGATCCGTCCTGCCGTTGTAGGGCTCCAGTTGTGGGAGTTTGAAATCTGGGGGATTGCGTGAATACCTGATTTGCTGAGTGAACGGATTGTGATTGACGTCGTCCACGTCATTCTGATAGGTGCGGCCTCTCGAGAGGCGTTGAATGAGATCTGCTAGTCGATTTCCTTCAAAAAGTTGTTGCAAATTGCCAAAATCAGAGCTGGTGCCCCCAGCGTTGAATGCAGGAGAGGTTGGAAGCTGTTGGTGAGCTGCCAGAAGTGGATCGCGGCTCGCGGATCGTTGATCGAGGGGAGCGACCCGACCCGGTTCGAGGGGGACGGTTCGCGAGGTAGGTTCGTGAGGTCCAGCTCGTGAGGCCGGATCGTGGAGTAGGGGGCGATCCGACTGGGTCCAGGAGGTAGGATCCGAACTGGTTGTTGTTGAGCAGGCAGGAGCGAGTTGTTGGGATCGATTCGTGAGCCTAGTAGTGTTCCACGATCCGGGTCGCGGTGTAGAGGTGTATCACGAGACGAGTTCTGCTGTTGATTGGGGGGTTGCCCCCGAGTCCATCTGTGACGCGAGTCGTGGTAGGCCCGATCTGAGGGTTTCGTGAAGAGGGCGATCCGACCCGATTCTGGTCAATTGCTGGAGCAACTTCTGCATTGTTTCCAGCGAGCTGAATGTTGCCCGGCCTTCCATCCATCCGAGCGAAGAATTGGTTGATCATTTCCTGTTGTTTCTGGAGGAGATCGTCCTGCCTTGCCATCTGGGTCCTCAATTCAGCGAGAACTCCATCCATCTCGTCTCTAGTCAGGTATGCTGATGGGTCTTCATGAGAGGAAGCTTCCTGGCTTGCCTCGTTCCTTGTGCCTTCAGCGTCATCGGCATGAGAAGAAGTTCCAGTCTTCTTCCTTTTGTTCGCCATTGAGTTTCCTTTCAAGCTAGAAGTTGAAGTTTTTGTGTGCCCCCCTTCCTGGCGCGCCAAAATGTTAGACCGAAAATTGGGCCTAACACCCAAATGCAGATCACAGATCACAGAATGCAGAAAAAAGTAAACAAAGAGGAGACACACAAGGTTTTTATAGTGGTTCGGCTGTAGATGTAGCCTACGTCCACTTTATAATCTTATTGTTATACTGACAGATTACAAGAATCAGTTATATGTAGGCACACAATCCGTGTGTTAATTGAGATTAGAAGAGGAGAATTTATGTGAAGAAGGGTGCAAAATCCCTGCACTTCAGCAATGGTGGAAGCCGTGAAGAAGAATGGCCAAAAAAAGATCCTTGAAAATGCCTTCAAATGGTGTATTTATAGCTGTAGGAGGGCTCCTGAGTTGACCGGTTCGTGATCATGTACGTGGCAGGCGATCCATAAAAGTAGGAGCGAAAGTAGCCTCGAGAACAGGTCAAAACAGTGTGCGAGTCTGCAGGTCAGGAGATCGGTTCGCGGTCCAGGGTCGGATCGTAATGGGAGCTTCACGAGTCGAGGCCTGGCCACGAACTGGAGTAATGGAGTTGACGTCCACGATCGGGTCGTGGTCTGGGAGGCCACCACGAACCGTGGGGGGCGATTCGAAGAGAGGCGATCCGATGGTGCTTCACGGATCGAAGTGGGCGATCCAAAAAGGGGCGATCCGATCCGGGAAATAGCCAGTTTACACCAGTTTACGGAAACGGGCATAACTTTCAAACCGTAAGTCCGATTGAGCCAAACCGAAGCTCTAACTGAATCTAACTCAGAGATCTGCAAATGTTACAGAGCTCAGCTCCGTAATCGCTGTTTTCGGGCCCAAAAGAGGTCGTATGATAGGAGTTTCAGGCCTGTTTATGTTGAGGATGTGATTTTGTCCAAATCTCTCAATGTCTTCTGACGTCGTTTCTATCGCTTGAGCATGTTATCATTCAGGAATCCCATGTGTGACAGCTTTTGCCAAAAAATGTGTCAACATGTTTGCCCCCCAGAACATATCTTGCTGGTTGAAGGAAGATGTGTTCTGGATAATCTGAGAAATCCAAATTCAGAATGCGACGATCACGCCGGATCGTATTAAGGCCAGGAGTTTGTACCTGCAAGAAGATAAAACAAATAATGCAAGAATATTTCCTAGATGGCCTTACCGGAGTAAACCATCCGGGGAGATGTTAGAGGGGTTCCAAGACGGCCTTACCGGAGTAAGACGACCAAGGAAAAGCAACGAAGGTTCCAAGACGGCCTTACCGGAGTAAGACGACCAAGGAAAAGCACATGAAGGTTCCAAGACGGCCTTACCGGAGTAAGACGACCAAGGAAAGGCACATGAAGGTTCCAAGACGGCCTTACCGGAGTAAGACGACCAAGGAAAGGCACATGAAGATTTGTTTATACTGGACGGATCCAGTTGGGAGCCGGAGCTCAATGCTTATTGCTAATTCATGAAAATGCAGCAGTCGTTTGCCGGACACGGCTGGAGACCACAAGTAGGTTCCGTGCGTGTGGGCTGATGTGACGGCTCTTATTACATGCAGGGAAAACAAAGAAGGGCGAGAAGTCGCCTAAAAACCTAAAAACATGAACTGTGAACCGGAGTTCAGCAAACTGAAGAGATCCGCTGAGTGGGATCAGCGAATGATAATCCCGCGATTGCTCGATCCAGGATCGTTCCCTCTCTGGGGAATAGGTGGTGGCAACGCAGGTGTAGGCGTTGTTGGTCGAGTGACATATTCGGGTAGCTCTCCTCGTCTGACCCGATCCTCAATAAGATCTCGCAGATGTCTACAGTCATCAGTGTTGTGACCGTCTATGTCGTGAAATATGCAATGTCTGCCAGAATTGCGTTGTGCTAGCGTCGGCTCCCTCTTGGGAGGCCTTGGATAGGAGGCAGCACCTCCTGTATCCATGTATATGTTGCTCAGAGTATCATTCAGTTCAGTGTATTTGTCGTATCTGGACCCTCTCCGGGGTGGAGCATTACGATCATTTGTAGCAGGGGTCTTTCCTTTACCCTTGTCATTGCCTTTTCCAGGATTGGGCGGTTCTCCATCCCCGAGCATGTTGACTTCGAGGGTTTTCTTCTCGGAAGTTGCATCTTCTTCCCGCAGAAATCTATCTGCTTCAAGGTAGAATTCGCCGAGATTTCGCGGTGGATCTCGGTACAAAGACTTTTTGAACTCCGAGTTATCCAGAACGCCGGATACTGCTGCCATTAGTACCATCGATGGTTCAGGACGATCAACTGATGCTGCTGCAACGTTAAATCTTTCCAGGAATGAACGCAGAGTTTCTCTGGGCCTCTGCTTGATTGTGGTGAGTGACATGACGTTCTTAGGTCGTGCGATGTGGACACGAAATTGTTCAATGAAGCGTGCGACCAACATGTTCCAACTGCTGATCGATTCTGTTTCCAGCTGCCGAATCCACATGGCGGCTATGTCAGTCAGAAAGAGGGGAAAACATTTAGCCATGAAGTCTTCTGATGCCGATTGAACTTCCATATGCCGTTTGTAACGCATCAGATGCACGGTAGGATCCGTCCTGCCGTTGTAGGGCTCCAGTTGTGGGAGTTTGAAATCTGGGGGATTGCGTGAATACCTGATTTGCTGAGTGAACGGATTGTGATTGACGTCGTCCACGTCATTCTGATAGGTGCGGCCTCTCGAGAGGCGTTGAATGAGATCTGCTAGTCGATTTCCTTCAAAAAGTTGTTGCAAATTGCCAAAATCAGAGCTGGTGCCCCCAGCGTTGAATGCAGGAGAGGTTGGAAGCTGTTGGTGAGCTGCCAGAAGTGGATCGCGGCTCGCGGATCGTTGATCGAGGGGAGCGACCCGACCCGGTTCGAGGGGGACGGTTCGCGAGGTAGGTTCGTGAGGTCCAGCTCGTGAGGCCGGATCGTGGAGTAGGGGGCGATCCGACTGGGTCCAGGAGGTAGGATCCGAACTGGTTGTTGTTGAGCAGACAGGAGCGAGTTGTTGGGATCGATTCGTGAGCCTAGTAGTGTTCCACGATCCGGGTCGCGGTGTAGAGGTGTATCACGAGACGAGTTCTGCTGTTGATTGGGGGGGTTGCCCCCGAGTCCATCTGTGACGCGAGTCGTGGTAGGCCCGATCTGAGGGTTTCGTGAAGAGGGCGATCCGACCCGATTCTGGTCAATTGCTGGAGCAACTTCTGCATTGTTTCCAGCGAGCTGAATGTTGCCCGGCCTTCCATCCATCCGAGCGAAGAATTGGTTGATCATTTCCTGTTGTTTCTGGAGGAGATCGTCCTGCCTTGCCATCTGGGTCCTCAATTTAGCGAGAACTCCATCCATCTCGTCTCTAGTCAGGTATGCTGATGGGTCTTCATGAGAGGAAGCTTCCTGGCTTGCCTCGTTCCTTGTGCCTTCAGCGTCATCGGCATGAGAAGAAGTTCCAGTCTTCTTCCTTTTGTTCGCCATTGAGTTTCCTTTCAAGCTAGAAGTTGAAGTTTTTGTGTGCCCCCCTTCCTGGCGCGCCAAAATGTTAGACCGAAAATTGGGCCTAACACCCAAATGCAGATCACAGATCACAGAATGCAGAAAAAAGTAAACAAAGAGGAGACACACAAGGTTTTTATAGTGGTTCGGCTGTAGATGTAGCCTACGTCCACTTTATAATCTTATTGTTATACTGACAGATTACAAGAATCAGTTATATGTAGGCACACAATCCGTGTGTTAATTGAGATTAGAAGAGGAGAATTTATGTGAAGAAGGGTGCAAAATCCCTGCACTTCAGCAATGGTGGAAGCCGTGAAGAAGAATGGCCAAAAAAAGATCCTTGAAAATGCCTTCAAATGGTGTATTTATAGCTGTAGGAGGGCTCCTGAGTTGACCGGTTCGTGATCATGTACGTGGCAGGCGATCCATAAAAGTAGGAGCGAAAGTAGCCTCGAGAACAGGTCAAAACAGTGTGCGAGTCTGCAGGTCAGGAGATCGGTTCGCGGTCCAGGGTCGGATCGTAATGGGAGCTTCACGAGTCGAGGCCTGGCCACGAACTGGAGTAATGGAGTTGACGTCCACGATCGGGTCGTGGTCTGGGAGGCCACCACGAACCGTGGGGGGCGATTTGAAGAGAGGCGATCCGATGGTGCTTCACGGATCGAAGTGGGCGATCCAAAAAGGGGCGATCCGATCCGGGAAATAGCCAGTTTACACCAGTTTACGGAAACGGGCATAACTTTCAAACCGTAAGTCCGATTGAGCCAAACCGAAGCTCTAACTGAATCTAACTCAGAGATCTGCAAATGTTACATAGCTCAGCTCCGTAATCGCTGTTTTCGGGCCCAAAAGAGGTCGTATGATAGGAGTTTCAGGCCTGTTTATGTTGAGGATGTGATTTTGTCCAAATCTCTCAATGTCTTCTGACGTCGTTTCTATCGCTTGAGCATGTTATCATTCAGGAATCCCATGTGTGACAGCTTTTGCCAAAAAATGTGTCAACATGTTTGCCCCCCAGAACATATCTTGCTGGTTGAAGGAAGATGTGTTCTGGATAATCTGAGAAATCCAAATTCAGAATGCGACGATCACGCCGGATCGTATTAAGGCCAGGAGTTTGTACCTGCAAGAAGATAAAACAAATAATGCAAGAATATTTCCTAGATGGCCTTACCGGAGTAAACCATCCGGGGAGATGTTAGAGGGGTTCCAAGACGGCCTTACCGGAGTAAGACGACCAAGGAAAAGCAACGAAGGTTCCAAGACGGCCTTACCGGAGTAAGACGACCAAGGAAAAGCACATGAAGGTTCCAAGACGGCCTTACCGGAGTAAGACGACCAAGGAAAGGCACATGAAGGTTCCAAGACGGCCTTACCGGAGTAAGACGACCAAGGAAAGGCACATGAAGATTTGTTTATACTGGACGGATCCAGTTGGGAGCCGGAGCTCAATGCTTATTGCTAATTCATGAAAATGCAGCAGTCGTTTGCCGGACACGGCTGGAGACCACAAGTAGGTTCCGTGCGTGTGGGCTGATGTGACGGCTCTTATTACATGCAGGGAAAACAAAGAAGGGCGAGAAGTCGCCTAAAAACCTAAAAACATGAACTGTGAACCGGAGTTCAGCAAACTGAAGAGATCCACTGAGTGGGATCAGCGAATGATAATCCCGCGATTGCTCGATCCAGGATCGTTCCCTCTCTGGGGAATAGGTGGTGGCAACGCAGGTGTAGGCGTTGTTGGTCGAGTGACATATTCGGGTAGCTCTCCTCGTCTGACCCGATCCTCAATAAGATCTCGCAGATGTCTACAGTCATCAGTGTTGTGACCGTCTATGTCGTGAAATATGCAATGTCTGCCAGAATTGCGTTGTGCTAGCGTCGGCTCCCTCTTGGGAGGCCTTGGATAGGAGGCAGCACCTCCTGTATCCATGTATATGTTGCTCAGAGTATCATTCAGTTCAGTGTATTTGTCGTATCTGGACCCTCTCCGGGGTGGAGCATTACGATCATTTGTAGCAGGGGTCTTTCCTTTACCCTTGTCATTGCCTTTTCCAGGATTGGGCGGTTCTCCATCCCCGAGCATGTTGACTTCGAGGGTTTTCTTCTCGGAAGTTGCATCTTCTTCCCGCAGAAATCTATCTGCTTCAAGGTAGAATTCGCCGAGATTTCGCGGTGGATCTCGGTACAAAGACTTTTTGAACTCCGAGTTATCCAGAACGCCGGATACTGCTGCCATTAGTACCATCGATGGTTCAGGACGATCAACTGATGCTGCTGCAACGTTAAATCTTTCCAGGAATGAACGCAGAGTTTCTCTGGGCCTCTGCTTGATTGTGGTGAGTGACATGACGTTCTTAGGTCGTGCGATGTGGACACGAAATTGTTCAATGAAGCGTGCGACCAACATGTTCCAACTGCTGATCGATTCTGTTTCCAGCTGCCGAATCCACATGGCGGCTATGTCAGTCAGAAAGAGGGGAAAACATTTAGCCATGACGTCTTCTGATGCCGATTGAACTTCCATATGCCGTTTGTAACGCATCAGATGCACGGTAGGATCCGTCCTGCCGTTGTAGGGCTCCAGTTGTGGGAGTTTGAAATCTGGGGGATTGCGTGAATTCCTGATTTGCTGAGTGAACGGATTGTGATTGACGTCGTCCACGTCATTCTGATAGGTGCGGCCTCTCGAGAGGCGTTGAATGAGATCTGCTAGTCGATTTCCTTCAAAAAGTTGTTGCAAATTGCCAAAATCAGAGCTGGTGCCCCCAGCGTTGAATGCAGGAGAGGTTGGAAGCTGTTGGTGAGCTGCCAGAAGTGGATCGCGGCTCGCGGATCGTGGATCGAGGGGAGCGACCCGACCCGGTTCGAGGGGGACGGTTCGCGAGGTAGGTTCGTGAGGTCCAGCTCGTGAGGCCGGATCGTGGAGTAGGGGGGCGATCCGACTGGGTCCAGGAGGTAGGATCCGAACTGGTTGTTGTTGAGCAGGCAGGAGCGAGTTGTTGGGATCGATTCGTAAGCCTAGTAGTGTTCCACGATCCGGGTCGCGGTGTAGAGGTGTATCACGAGACGAGTTCTGCTGTTGAATGGGGGGGTTGCCCCCGAGTTCATCTGTGACGCGAGTCGTGGTAGGCCCGATCTGAGGGTTTCGTGAAGAGGGCGATCCGACCCGATTCTGGTCAATTGCTGGAGCAACTTCTGCATTGTTTCCAGCGAGCTGAATGTTGCCCGGCCTTCCATCCATCCGAGCGAAGAATTGGTTGATCATTTCCTGTTGTTTCTGGAGGAGATCGTCCTGCCTTGCCATCTGGGTCCTCAATTCAGCGAGAACTCCATCCATCTCGTCTCTAGTCAGGTATGCTGATGGGTCTTCATGAGAGGAAGCTTCCTGGCTTGCCTCGTTCCTTGTGCCTTCAGCGTCATCGGCATGAGAAGAAGTTCCAGTCTTCTTCCTTTTGTTCGCCATTGAGTTTCCTTTCAAGCTAGAAGTTGAAGTTTTTGTGTGCCCCCCTTCCTGGCGCGCCAAAATGTTAGACCGAAAATTGGGCCTAACACCCAAATGCAGATCACAGATCACAGAATGCAGAAAAAAGTAAACAAAGAGGAGACACACAAGGTTTTTATAGTGGTTCGGCTGTAGATGTAGCCTACGTCCACTTTATAATCTTATTGTTATACTGACAGATTACAAGAATCAGTTATATGTAGGCACACAATCCGTGTGTTAATTGAGATTAGAAGAGGAGAATTTATGTGAAGAAGGGTGCAAAATCCCTGCACTTCAGCAATGGTGGAAGCCGTGAAGAAGAATGGCCAAAAAAAGATCCTTGAAAATGCCTTCAAATGGTGTATTTATAGCTGTAGGAGGGCTCCTGAGTTGACCGGTTCGTGATCATGTACGTGGCAGGCGATCCATAAAAGTAGGAGCGAAAGTAGCCTCGAGAACAGGTCAAAACAGTGTGCGAGTCTGCAGGTCAGGAGATCGGTTCGCGGTCCAGGGTCGGATCGTAATGGGAGCTTCACGAGTCGAGGCCTGGCCACGAACTGGAGTAATGGAGTTGACGTCCACGATCGGGTCGTGGTCTGGGAGGCCACCACGAACCGTGGGGGGCGATTCGAAGAGAGGCGATCCGATGGTGCTTCACGGATCGAAGTGGGCGATCCAAAAAGGGGCGATCCGATCCGGGAAATAGCCAGTTTACACCAGTTTACGGAAACGGGCATAACTTTCAAACCGTAAGTCCGATTGAGCCAAACCGAAGCTCTAACTGAATCTAACTCAGAGATCTGCAAATGTTACATAGCTCAGCTCCGTAATCGCTGTTTTCGGGCCCAAAAGAGGTCGTATGATAGGAGTTTCAGGCCTGTTTATGTTGAGGATGTGATTTTGTCCAAATCTCTCAATGTCTTCTGACGTCGTTTCTATCGCTTGAGCATGTTATCATTCAGAAATCCCATGTGTGACAGCTTTTGCCAAAAAATGTGTCAACATGTTTGCCCCCCAGAACATATCTTGCTGGTTGAAGGAAGATGTGTTCTGGATAATCTGAGAAATCCAAATTCAGAATGCGACGATCACGCCGGATCGTATTAAGGCCAGGAGTTTGTACCTGCAAGAAGATAAAACAAATAATGCAAGAATATTTCCTAGATGGCCTTACCGGAGTAAACCATCCGGGGAGATGTTAGAGGGGTTCCAAGACGGCCTTACCGGAGTAAGACGACCAAGGAAAAGCAACGAAGGTTCCAAGACGGCCTTACCGGAGTAAGACGACCAAGGAAAAGCACATGAAGGTTCCAAGACGGCCTTACCGGAGTAAGACGACCAAGGAAAGGCACATGAAGGTTCCAAGACGGCCTTACCGGAGTAAGACGACCAAGGAAAGGCACATGAAGATTTGTTTATACTGGACGGATCCAGTTGGGAGCCGGAGCTCAATGCTTATTGCTAATTCATGAAAATGCAGCAGTCGTTTGCCGGACAAGGCTGGAGACCACAAGTAGGTTCCGTGCGTGTGGGCTGATGTGACGGCTCTTATTACATGCAGGGAAAACAAAGAAGGGCGAGAAGTCGCCTAAAAACCTAAAAACATGAACTGTGAACCGGAGTTCAGCAAACTGAAGAGATCCACTGAGTGGGATCAGCGAATGATAATCCCGCGATTGCTCGATCCAGGATCGTTCCCTCTCTGGGGAATAGGTGGTGGCAACGCAGGTGTAGGCGTTGTTGGTCGAGTGACATATTCGGGTAGCTCTCCTCGTCTGACCCGATCCTCAATAAGATCTCGCAGATGTCTACAGTCATCAGTGTTGTGACCGTCTATGTCGTGAAATATGCAATGTCTGCCAGAATTGCGTTGTGCTAGCGTCGGCTCCCTCTTGGGAGGCCTTGGATAGGAGGCAGCACCTCCTGTATCCATGTATATGTTGCTCAGAGTATCATTCAGTTCAGTGTATTTGTCGTATCTGGACCCTCTCCGGGGTGGAGCATTACGATCATTTGTAGCAGGGGTCTTTCCTTTACCCTTGTCATTGCCTTTTCCAGGATTGGGCGGTTCTCCATCCCCGAGCATGTTGACTTCGAGGGTTTTCTTCTCGGAAGTTGCATCTTCTTCCCGCAGAAATCTATCTGCTTCAAGGTAGAATTCGCCGAGATTTCGCGGTGGATCTCGGTACAAAGACTTTTTGAACTCCGAGTTATCCAGAACGCCGGATACTGCTGCCATTAGTACCATCGATGGTTCAGGACGATCAACTGATGCTGCTGCAACGTTAAATCTTTCCAGGAATGAACGCAGAGTTTCTCTGGGCCTCTGCTTGATTGTGGTGAGTGACATGACGTTCTTAGGTCGTGCGATGTGGACACGAAATTGTTCAATGAAGCGTGCGACCAACATGTTCCAACTGCTGATCGATTCTGTTTCCAGCTGCCGAATCCACATGGCGGCTATGTCAGTCAGAAAGAGGGGAAAACATTTAGCCATGACGTCTTCTGATGCCGATTGAACTTCCACATGCCGTTTGTAACGCATCAGATGCACGGTAGGATCCGTCCTGCCGTTGTAGGGCTCCAGTTGTGGGAGTTTGAAATCTGGGGGATTGCGTGAATTCCTGATTTGCTGAGTGAACGGATTGTGATTGACGTCGTCCACGTCATTCTGATAGGTGCGGCCTCTCGAGAGGCGTTGAATGAGATCTGCTAGTCGATTTCCTTCAAAAAGTTGTTGCAAATTGCCAAAATCAGAGCTGGTGCCCCCAGCGTTGAATGCAGGAGAGGTTGGAAGCTGTTGGTGAGCTGCCAGAAGTGGATCGCGGCTCGCGGATCGTGGATCGAGGGGAGCGACCCGACCCGGTTCGAGGGGGACGGTTCGCGAGGTAGGTTCGTGAGGTCCAGCTCGTGAGGCCGGATCGTGGAGTAGGGGGGCGATCCGACTGGGTCCAGGAGGTAGGATCCGAACTGGTTGTTGTTGAGCAGGCAGGAGCGAGTTGTTGGGATCGATTCGTGAGCCTAGTAGTGTTCCACGATCCGGGTCGCGGTGTAGAGGTGTATCACGAGACGAGTTCTGCTGTTGAATGGGGGGGTTGCCCCCGAGTTCATCTGTGACGCGAGTCGTGGTAGGCCCGATCTGAGGGTTTCGTGAAGAGGGCGATCCGACCCGATTCTGGTCAATTGCTGGAGCAACTTCTGCATTGTTTCCAGCGAGCTGAATGTTGCCCGGCCTTCCATCCATCCGAGCGAAGAATTGGTTGATCATTTCCTGTTGTTTCTGGAGGAGATCGTCCTGCCTTGCCATCTGGGTCCTCAATTCAGCGAGAACTCCATCCATCTCGTCTCTAGTCAGGTATGCTGATGGGTCTTCATGAGAGGAAGCTTCCTGGCTTGCCTCGTTCCTTGTGCCTTCAGCGTCATCGGCATGAGAAGAAGTTCCAGTCTTCTTCCTTTTGTTCGCCATTGAGTTTCCTTTCAAGCTAGAAGTTGAAGTTTTTGTGTGCCCCCCTTCCTGGCGCGCCAAAATGTTAGACCGAAAATTGGGCCTAACACCCAAATGCAGATCACAGATCACAGAATGCAGAAAAAAGTAAACAAAGAGGAGACACACAAGGTTTTTATAGTGGTTCGGCTGTAGATGTAGCCTACGTCCACTTTATAATCTTATTGTTATACTGACAGATTACAAGAATCAGTTATATGTAGGCACACAATCCGTGTGTTAATTGAGATTAGAAGAGGAGAATTTATGTGAAGAAGGGTGCAAAATCCCTGCACTTCAGCAATGGTGGAAGCCGTGAAGAAGAATGGCCAAAAAAAGATCCTTGAAAATGCCTTCAAATGGTGTATTTATAGCTGTAGGAGGGCTCCTGAGTTGACCGGTTCGTGATCATGTACGTGGCAGGCGATCCATAAAAGTAGGAGCGAAAGTAGCCTCGAGAACAGGTCAAAACAGTGTGCGAGTCTGCAGGTCAGGAGATCGGTTCGCGGTCCAGGGTCGGATCGTAATGGGAGCTTCACGAGTCGAGGCCTGGCCACGAACTGGAGTAATGGAGTTGACGTCCACGATCGGGTCGTGGTCTGGGAGGCCACCACGAACCGTGGGGGGCGATTCGAAGAGAGGCGATCCGATGGTGCTTCACGGATCGAAGTGGGCGATCCAAAAAGGGGCGATCCGATCCGGGAAATAGCCAGTTTACACCAGTTTACGGAAACGGGCATAACTTTCAAACCGTAAGTCCGATTGAGCCAAACCGAAGCTCTAACTGAATCTAACTCAGAGATCTGCAAATGTTACATAGCTCAGCTCCGTAATCGCTGTTTTCGGGCCCAAAAGAGGTCGTATGATAGGAGTTTCAGGCCTGTTTATGTTGAGGATGTGATTTTGTCCAAATCTCTCAATGTCTTCTGACGTCGTTTCTATCGCTTGAGCATGTTATCATTCAGGAATCCCATGTGTGACAGCTTTTGCCAAAAAATGTGTCAACATGTTTGCCCCCCAGAACATATCTTGCTGGTTGAAGGAAGATGTGTTCTGGATAATCTGAGAAATCCAAATTCAGAATGCGACGATCACGCCGGATCGTATTAAGGCCAGGAGTTTGTACCTGCAAGAAGATAAAACAAATAATGCAAGAATATTTCCTAGATGGCCTTACCGGAGTAAACCATCCGGGGAGATGTTAGAGGGGTTCCAAGACGGCCTTACCGGAGTAAGACGACCAAGGAAAAGCAACGAAGGTTCCAAGACGGCCTTACCGGAGTAAGACGACCAAGGAAAAGCACATGAAGGTTCCAAGACGGCCTTACCGGAGTAAGACGACCAAGGAAAGGCACATGAAGGTTCCAAGACGGCCTTACCGGAGTAAGACGACCAAGGAAAGGCACATGAAGATTTGTTTATACTGGACGGATCCAGTTGGGAGCCGGAGCTCAATGCTTATTGCTAATTCATGAAAATGCAGCAGTCGTTTGCCGGACAAGGCTGGAGACCACAAGTAGGTTCCGTGCGTGTGGGCTGATGTGACGGCTCTTATTACATGCAGGGAAAACAAAGAAGGGCGAGAAGTCGCCTAAAAACCTAAAAACATGAACTGTGAACCGGAGTTCAGCAAACTGAAGAGATCCACTGAGTGGGATCAGCGAATGATAATCCCGCGATTGCTCGATCCAGGATCGTTCCCTCTCTGGGGAATAGGTGGTGGCAACGCAGGTGTAGGCGTTGTTGGTCGAGTGACATATTCGGGTAGCTCTCCTCGTCTGACCCGATCCTCAATAAGATCTCGCAGATGTCTACAGTCATCAGTGTTGTGACCGTCTATGTCGTGAAATATGCAATGTCTGCCAGAATTGCGTTGTGCTAGCGTCGGCTCCCTCTTGGGAGGCCTTGGATAGGAGGCAGCACCTCCTGTATCCATGTATATGTTGCTCAGAGTATCATTCAGTTCAGTGTATTTGTCGTATCTGGACCCTCTCCGGGGTGGAGCATTACGATCATTTGTAGCAGGGGTCTTTCCTTTACCCTTGTCATTGCCTTTTCCAGGATTGGGCGGTTCTCCATCCCCGAGCATGTTGACTTCGAGGGTTTTCTTCTCGGAAGTTGCATCTTCTTCCCGCAGAAATCTATCTGCTTCAAGGTAGAATTCGCCGAGATTTCGCGGTGGATCTCGGTACAAAGACTTTTTGAACTCCGAGTTATCCAGAACGCCGGATACTGCTGCCATTAGTACCATCGATGGTTCAGGACGATCAACTGATGCTGCTGCAACGTTAAATCTTTCCAGGAATGAACGCAGAGTTTCTCTGGGCCTCTGCTTGATTGTGGTGAGTGACATGACGTTCTTAGGTCGTGCGATGTGGACACGAAATTGTTCAATGAAGCGTGCGACCAACATGTTCCAACTGCTGATCGATTCTGTTTCCAGCTGCCGAATCCACATGGCGGCTATGTCAGTCAGAAAGAGGGGAAAACATTTAGCCATGACGTCTTCTGATGCCGATTGAACTTCCATATGCCGTTTGTAACGCATCAGATGCACGGTAGGATCCGTCCTGCCGTTGTAGGGCTCCAGTTGTGGGAGTTTGAAATCTGGGGGATTGCGTGAATTCCTGATTTGCTGAGTGAACGGATTGTGATTGACGTCGTCCACGTCATTCTGATAGGTGCGGCCTCTCGAGAGGCGTTGAATGAGATCTGCTAGTCGATTTCCTTCAAAAAGTTGTTGCAAATTGCCAAAATCAGAGCTGGTGCCCCCAGCGTTGAATGCAGGAGAGGTTGGAAGCTGTTGGTGAGCTGCCAGAAGTGGATCGCGGCTCGCGGATCGTGGATCGAGGGGAGCGACCCGACCCGGTTCGAGGGGGACGGTTCGCGAGGTAGGTTCGTGAGGTCCAGCTCGTGAGGCCGGATCGTGGAGTAGGGGGGCGATCCGACTGGGTCCAGGAGGTAGGATCCGAACTGGTTGTTGTTGAGCAGGCAGGAGCGAGTTGTTGGGATCGATTCGTGAGCCTAGTAGTGTTCCACGATCCGGGTCGCGGTGTAGAGGTGTATCACGAGACGAGTTCTGCTGTTGAATGGGGGGGTTGCCCCCGAGTTCATCTGTGACGCGAGTCGTGGTAGGCCCGATCTGAGGGTTTCGTGAAGAGGGCGATCCGACCCGATTCTGGTCAATTGCTGGAGCAACTTCTGCATTGTTTCCAGCGAGCTGAATGTTGCCCGGCCTTCCATCCATCCGAGCGAAGAATTGGTTGATCATTTCCTGTTGTTTCTGGAGGAGATCGTCCTGCCTTGCCATCTGGGTCCTCAATTCAGCGAGAACTCCATCCATCTCGTCTCTAGTCAGGTATGCTGATGGGTCTTCATGAGAGGAAGCTTCCTGGCTTGCCTCGTTCCTTGTGCCTTCAGCGTCATCGGCATGAGAAGAAGTTCCAGTCTTCTTCCTTTTGTTCGCCATTGAGTTTCCTTTCAAGCTAGAAGTTGAAGTTTTTGTGTGCCCCCCTTCCTGGCGCGCCAAAATGTTAGACCGAAAATTGGGCCTAACACCCAAATGCAGATCACAGATCACAGAATGCAGAAAAAAGTAAACAAAGAGGAGACACACAAGGTTTTTATAGTGGTTCGGCTGTAGATGTAGCCTACGTCCACTTTATAATCTTATTGTTATACTGACAGATTACAAGAATCAGTTATATGTAGGCACACAATCCGTGTGTTAATTGAGATTAGAAGAGGAGAATTTATGTGAAGAAGGGTGCAAAATCCCTGCACTTCAGCAATGGTGGAAGCCGTGAAGAAGAATGGCCAAAAAAAGATCCTTGAAAATGCCTTCAAATGGTGTATTTATAGCTGTAGGAGGGCTCCTGAGTTGACCGGTTCGTGATCATGTACGTGGCAGGCGATCCATAAAAGTAGGAGCGAAAGTAGCCTCGAGAACAGGTCAAAACAGTGTGCGAGTCTGCAGGTCAGGAGATCGGTTCGCGGTCCAGGGTCGGATCGTAATGGGAGCTTCACGAGTCGAGGCCTGGCCACGAACTGGAGTAATGGAGTTGACGTCCACGATCGGGTCGTGGTCTGGGAGGCCACCACGAACCGTGGGGGGCGATTCGAAGAGAGGCGATCCGATGGTGCTTCACGGATCGAAGTGGGCGATCCAAAAAGGGGCGATCCGATCCGGGAAATAGCCAGTTTACACCAGTTTACGGAAACGGGCATAACTTTCAAACCGTAAGTCCGATTGAGCCAAACCGAAGCTCTAACTGAATCTAACTCAGAGATCTGCAAATGTTACATAGCTCAGCTCCGTAATCGCTGTTTTCGGGCCCAAAAGAGGTCGTATGATAGGAGTTTCAGGCCTGTTTATGTTGAGGATGTGATTTTGTCCAAATCTCTCAATGTCTTCTGACGTCGTTTCTATCGCTTGAGCATGTTATCATTCAGGAATCCCATGTGTGACAGCTTTTTCCAAAAAATGTGTCAACATGTTTGCCCCCCAGAACATATCTTGCTGGTTGAAGGAAGATGTGTTCTGGATAATCTGAGAAATCCAAATTCAGAATGCGACGATCACGCCGGATCGTATTAAGGCCAGGAGTTTGTACCTGCAAGAAGATAAAACAAATAATGCAAGAATATTTCCTAGATGGCCTTACCGGAGTAAACCATCCGGGGAGATGTTAGAGGGGTTCCAAGACGGCCTTACCGGAGTAAGACGACCAAGGAAAAGCAACGAAGGTTCCAAGACGGCCTTACCGGAGTAAGACGACCAAGGAAAAGCACATGAAGGTTCCAAGACGGCCTTACCGGAGTAAGACGACCAAGGAAAGGCACATGAAGGTTCCAAGACGGCCTTACCGGAGTAAGACGACCAAGGAAAGGCACATGAAGATTTGTTTATACTGGACGGATCCAGTTGGGAGCCGGAGCTCAATGCTTATTGCTAATTCATGAAAATGCAGCAGTCGTTTGCCGGACACGGCTGGAGACCACAAGTAGGTTCCGTGCGTGTGGGCTGATGTGACGGCTCTTATTACATGCAGGGAAAACAAAGAAGGGCGAGAAGTCGCCTAAAAACCTAAAAACATGAACTGTGAACCGGAGTTCAGCAAACTGAAGAGATCCACTGAGTGGGATCAGCGAATGATAATCCCGCGATTGCTCGATCCAGGATCGTTCCCTCTCTGGGGAATAGGTGGTGGCAACGCAGGTGTAGGCGTTGTTGGTCGAGTGACATATTCGGGTAGCTCTCCTCGTCTGACCCGATCCTCAATAAGATCTCGCAGATGTCTACAGTCATCAGTGTTGTGACCGTCTATGTCGTGAAATATGCAATGTCTGCCAGAATTGCGTTGTGCTAGCGTCGGCTCCCTCTTGGGAGGCCTTGGATAGGAGGCAGCACCTCCTGTATCCATGTATATGTTGCTCAGAGTATCATTCAGTTCAGTGTATTTGTCGTATCTGGACCCTCTCCGGGGTGGAGCATTACGATCATTTGTAGCAGGGGTCTTTCCTTTACCCTTGTCATTGCCTTTTCCAGGATTGGGCGGTTCTCCATCCCCGAGCATGTTGACTTCGAGGGTTTTCTTCTCGGAAGTTGCATCTTCTTCCCGCAGAAATCTATCTGCTTCAAGGTAGAATTCGCCGAGATTTCGCGGTGGATCTCGGTACAAAGACTTTTTGAACTCCGAGTTATCCAGAACGCCGGATACTGCTGCCATTAGTACCATCGATGGTTCAGGACGATCAACTGATGCTGCTGCAACGTTAAATCTTTCCAGGAATGAACGCAGAGTTTCTCTGGGCCTCTGCTTGATTGTGGTGAGTGACATGACGTTCTTAGGTCGTGCGATGTGGACACGAAATTGTTCAATGAAGCGTGCGACCAACATGTTCCAACTGCTGATCGATTCTGTTTCCAGCTGCCGAATCCACATGGAGGCTATGTCAGTCAGAAAGAGGGGAAAACATTTAGCCATGACGTCTTCTGATGCCGATTGAACTTCCATATGCCGTTTGTAACGCATCAGATGCACGGTAGGATCCGTCCTGCCGTTGTAGGGCTCCAGTTGTGGGAGTTTGAAATCTGGGGGATTGCGTGAATTCCTGATTTGCTGAGTGAACGGATTGTGATTGACGTCGTCCACGTCATTCTGATAGGTGCGGCCTCTCGAGAGGCGTTGAATGAGATCTGCTAGTCGATTTCCTTCAAAAAGTTGTTGCAAATTGCCAAAATCAGAGCTGGTGCCCCCAGCGTTGAATGCAGGAGAGGTTGGAAGCTGTTGGTGAGCTGCCAGAAGTGGATCGCGGCTCGCGGATCGTGGATCGAGGGGAGCGACCCGACCCGGTTCGAGGGGGACGGTTCGCGAGGTAGGTTCGTGAGGTCCAGCTCGTGAGGCCGGATCGTGGAGTAGGGGGGCGATCCGACTGGGTCCAGGAGGTAGGATCCGAACTGGTTGTTGTTGAGCAGGCAGGAGCGAGTTGTTGGGATCGATTCGTGAGCCTAGTAGTGTTCCACGATCCGGGTCGCGGTGTAGAGGTGTATCACGAGACGAGTTCTGCTGTTGAATGGGGGGGTTGCCCCCGAGTTCATCTGTGACGCGAGTCGTGGTAGGCCCGATCTGAGGGTTTCGTGAAGAGGGCGATCCGACCCGATTCTGGTCAATTGCTGGAGCAACTTCTGCATTGTTTCCAGCGAGCTGAATGTTGCCCGGCCTTCCATCCATCCGAGCGAAGAATTGGTTGATCATTTCCTGTTGTTTCTGGAGGAGATCGTCCTGCCTTGCCATCTGGGTCCTCAATTCAGCGAGAACTCCATCCATCTCGTCTCTAGTCAGGTATGCTGATGGGTCTTCATGAGAGGAAGCTTCCTGGCTTGCCTCGTTCCTTGTGCCTTCAGCGTCATCGGCATGAGAAGAAGTTCCAGTCTTCTTCCTTTTGTTCGCCATTGAGTTTCCTTTCAAGCTAGAAGTTGAAGTTTTTGTGTGCCCCCCTTCCTGGCGCGCCAAAATGTTAGACCGAAAATTGGGCCTAACACCCAAATGCAGATCACAGATCACAGAATGCAGAAAAAAGTAAACAAAGAGGAGACACACAAGGTTTTTATAGTGGTTCGGCTGTAGATGTAGCCTACGTCCACTTTATAATCTTATTGTTATACTGACAGATTACAAGAATCAGTTATATGTAGGCACACAATCCGTGTGTTAATTGAGATTAGAAGAGGAGAATTTATGTGAAGAAGGGTGCAAAATCCCTGCACTTCAGCAATGGTGGAAGCCGTGAAGAAGAATGGCCAAAAAAAGATCCTTGAAAATGCCTTCAAATGGTGTATTTATAGCTGTAGGAGGGCTCCTGAGTTGACCGGTTCGTGATCATGTACGTGGCAGGCGATCCATAAAAGTAGGAGCGAAAGTAGCCTCGAGAACAGGTCAAAACAGTGTGCGAGTCTGCAGGTCAGGAGATCGGTTCGCGGTCCAGGGTCGGATCGTAATGGGAGCTTCACGAGTCGAGGCCTGGCCACGAACTGGAGTAATGGAGTTGACGTCCACGATCGGGTCGTGGTCTGGGAGGCCACCACGAACCGTGGGGGGCGATTCGAAGAGAGGCGATCCGATGGTGCTTCACGGATCGAAGTGGGCGATCCAAAAAGGGGCGATCCGATCCGGGAAATAGCCAGTTTACACCAGTTTACGGAAACGGGCATAACTTTCAAACCGTAAGTCCGATTGAGCCAAACCGAAGCTCTAACTGAATCTAACTCAGAGATCTGCAAATGTTACATAGCTCAGCTCCGTAATCGCTGTTTTCGGGCCCAAAAGAGGTCGTATGATAGGAGTTTCAGGCCTGTTTATGTTGAGGATGTGATTTTGTCCAAATCTCTCAATGTCTTCTGACGTCGTTTCTATCGCTTGAGCATGTTATCATTCAGGAATCCCATGTGTGACAGCTTTTGCCAAAAAATGTGTCAACATGTTTGCCCCCCAGAACATATCTTGCTGGTTGAAGGAAGATGTGTTCTGGATAATCTGAGAAATCCAAATTCAGAATGCGACGATCACGCCGGATCGTATTAAGGCCAGGAGTTTGTACCTGCAAGAAGATAAAACAAATAATGCAAGAATATTTCCTAGATGGCCTTACCGGAGTAAACCATCCGGGGAGATGTTAGAGGGGTTCCAAGACGGCCTTACCGGAGTAAGACGACCAAGGAAAAGCAACGAAGGTTCCAAGACGGCCTTACCGGAGTAAGACGACCAAGGAAAAGCACATGAAGGTTCCAAGACGGCCTTACCGGAGTAAGACGACCAAGGAAAGGCACATGAAGGTTCCAAGACGGCCTTACCGGAGTAAGACGACCAAGGAAAGGCACATGAAGATTTGTTTATACTGGACGGATCCAGTTGGGAGCCGGAGCTCAATGCTTATTGCTAATTCATGAAAATGCAGCAGTCGTTTGCCGGACACGGCTGGAGACCACAAGTAGGTTCCGTGCGTGTGGGCTGATGTGACGGCTCTTATTACATGCAGGGAAAACAAAGAAGGGCGAGAAGTCGCCTAAAAACCTAAAAACATGAACTGTGAACCGGAGTTCAGCAAACTGAAGAGATCCACTGAGTGGGATCAGCGAATGATAATCCCGCGATTGCTCGATCCAGGATCGTTCCCTCTCTGGGGAATAGGTGGTGGCAACGCAGGTGTAGGCGTTGTTGGTCGAGTGACATATTCGGGTAGCTCTCCTCGTCTGACCCGATCCTCAATAAGATCTCGCAGATGTCTACAGTCATCAGTGTTGTGACCGTCTATGTCGTGAAATATGCAATGTCTGCCAGAATTGCGTTGTGCTAGCGTCGGCTCCCTCTTGGGAGGCCTTGGATAGGAGGCAGCACCTCCTGTATCCATGTATATGTTGCTCAGAGTATCATTCAGTTCAGTGTATTTGTCGTATCTGGACCCTCTCCGGGGTGGAGCATTACGATCATTTGTAGCAGGGGTCTTTCCTTTACCCTTGTCATTGCCTTTTCCAGGATTGGGCGGTTCTCCATCCCCGAGCATGTTGACTTCGAGGGTTTTCTTCTCGGAAGTTGCATCTTCTTCCCGCAGAAATCTATCTGCTTCAAGGTAGAATTCGCCGAGATTTCGCGGTGGATCTCGGTACAAAGACTTTTTGAACTCCGAGTTATCCAGAACGCCGGATACTGCTGCCATTAGTACCATCGATGGTTCAGGACGATCAACTGATGCTGCTGCAACGTTAAATCTTTCCAGGAATGAACGCAGAGTTTCTCTGGGCCTCTGCTTGATTGTGGTGAGTGACATGACGTTCTTAGGTCGTGCGATGTGGACACGAAATTGTTCAATGAAGCGTGCGACCAACATGTTCCAACTGCTGATCGATTCTGTTTCCAGCTGCCGAATCCACATGGCGGCTATGTCAGTCAGAAAGAGGGGAAAACATTTAGCCATGACGTCTTCTGATGCCGATTGAACTTCCATATGCCGTTTGTAACGCATCAGATGCACGGTAGGATCCGTCCTGCCGTTGTAGGGCTCCAGTTGTGGGAGTTTGAAATCTGGGGGATTGCGTGAATTCCTGATTTGCTGAGTGAACGGATTGTGATTGACGTCGTCCACGTCATTCTGATAGGTGCGGCCTCTCGAGAGGCGTTGAATGAGATCTGCTAGTCGATTTCCTTCAAAAAGTTGTTGCAAATTGCCAAAATCAGAGCTGGTGCCCCCAGCGTTGAATGCAGGAGAGGTTGGAAGCTGTTGGTGAGCTGCCAGAAGTGGATCGCGGCTCGCGGATCGTGGATCGAGGGGAGCGACCCGACCCGGTTCGAGGGGGACGGTTCGCGAGGTAGGTTCGTGAGGTCCAGCTCGTGAGGCCGGATCGTGGAGTAGGGGGGCGATCCGACTGGGTCCAGGAGGTAGGATCCGAACTGGTTGTTGTTGAGCAGGCAGGAGCGAGTTGTTGGGATCGATTCGTGAGCCTAGTAGTGTTCCACGATCCGGGTCGCGGTGTAGAGGTGTATCACGAGACGAGTTCTGCTGTTGAATGGGGGGGTTGCCCCCGAGTTCATCTGTGACGCGAGTCGTGGTAGGCCCGATCTGAGGGTTTCGTGAAGAGGGCGATCCGACCCGATTCTGGTCAATTGCTGGAGCAACTTCTGCATTGTTTCCAGCGAGCTGAATGTTGCCCGGCCTTCCATCCATCCGAGCGAAGAATTGGTTGATCATTTCCTGTTGTTTCTGGAGGAGATCGTCCTGCCTTGCCATCTGGGTCCTCAATTCAGCGAGAACTCCATCCATCTCGTCTCTAGTCAGGTATGCTGATGGGTCTTCATGAGAGGAAGCTTCCTGGCTTGCCTCGTTCCTTGTGCCTTCAGCGTCATCGGCATGAGAAGAAGTTCCAGTCTTCTTCCTTTTGTTCGCCATTGAGTTTCCTTTCAAGCTAGAAGTTGAAGTTTTTGTGTGCCCCCCTTCCTGGCGCGCCAAAATGTTAGACCGAAAATTGGGCCTAACACCCAAATGCAGATCACAGATCACAGAATGCAGAAAAAAGTAAACAAAGAGGAGACACACAAGGTTTTTATAGTGGTTCGGCTGTAGATGTAGCCTACGTCCACTTTATAATCTTATTGTTATACTGACAGATTACAAGAATCAGTTATATGTAGGCACACAATCCGTGTGTTAATTGAGATTAGAAGAGGAGAATTTATGTGAAGAAGGGTGCAAAATCCCTGCACTTCAGCAATGGTGGAAGCCGTGAAGAAGAATGGCCAAAAAAAGATCCTTGAAAATGCCTTCAAATGGTGTATTTATAGCTGTAGGAGGGCTCCTGAGTTGACCGGTTCGTGATCATGTACGTGGCAGGCGATCCATAAAAGTAGGAGCGAAAGTAGCCTCGAGAACAGGTCAAAACAGTGTGCGAGTCTGCAGGTCAGGAGATCGGTTCGCGGTCCAGGGTCGGATCGTAATGGGAGCTTCACGAGTCGAGGCCTGGCCACGAACTGGAGTAATGGAGTTGACGTCCACGATCGGGTCGTGGTCTGGGAGGCCACCACGAACCGTGGGGGGCGATTCGAAGAGAGGCGATCCGATGGTGCTTCACGGATCGAAGTGGGCGATCCAAAAAGGGGCGATCCGATCCGGGAAATAGCCAGTTTACACCAGTTTACGGAAACGGGCATAACTTTCAAACCGTAAGTCCGATTGAGCCAAACCGAAGCTCTAACTGAATCTAACTCAGAGATCTGCAAATGTTACATAGCTCAGCTCCGTAATCGCTGTTTTCGGGCCCAAAAGAGGTCGTATGATAGGAGTTTCAGGCCTGTTTATGTTGAGGATGTGATTTTGTCCAAATCTCTCAATGTCTTCTGACGTCGTTTCTATCGCTTGAGCATGTTATCATTCAGGAATCCCATGTGTGACAGCTTTTGCCAAAAAATGTGTCAACATGTTTGCCCCCCAGAACATATCTTGCTGGTTGAAGGAAGATGTGTTCTGGATAATCTGAGAAATCCAAATTCAGAATGCGACGATCACGCCGGATCGTATTAAGGCCAGGAGTTTGTACCTGCAAGAAGATAAAACAAATAATGCAAGAATATTTCCTAGATGGCCTTACCGGAGTAAACCATCCGGGGAGATGTTAGAGGGGTTCCAAGACGGCCTTACCGGAGTAAGACGACCAAGGAAAAGCAACGAAGGTTCCAAGACGGCCTTACCGGAGTAAGACGACCAAGGAAAAGCACATGAAGGTTCCAAGACGGCCTTACCGGAGTAAGACGACCAAGGAAAGGCACATGAAGGTTCCAAGACGGCCTTACCGGAGTAAGACGACCAAGGAAAGGCACATGAAGATTTGTTTATACTGGACGGATCCAGTTGGGAGCCGGAGCTCAATGCTTATTGCTAATTCATGAAAATGCAGCAGTCGTTTGCCGGACACGGCTGGAGACCACAAGTAGGTTCCGTGCGTGTGGGCTGATGTGACGGCTCTTATTACATGCAGGGAAAACAAAGAAGGGCGAGAAGTCGCCTAAAAACCTAAAAACATGAACTGTGAACCGGAGTTCAGCAAACTGAAGAGATCCACTGAGTGGGATCAGCGAATGATAATCCCGCGATTGCTCGATCCAGGATCGTTCCCTCTCTGGGGAATAGGTGGTGGCAACGCAGGTGTAGGCGTTGTTGGTCGAGTGACATATTCGGGTAGCTCTCCTCGTCTGACCCGATCCTCAATAAGATCTCGCAGATGTCTACAGTCATCAGTGTTGTGACCGTCTATGTCGTGAAATATGCAATGTCTGCCAGAATTGCGTTGTGCTAGCGTCGGCTCCCTCTTGGGAGGCCTTGGATAGGAGGCAGCACCTCCTGTATCCATGTATATGTTGCTCAGAGTATCATTCAGTTCAGTGTATTTGTCGTATCTGGACCCTCTCCGGGGTGGAGCATTACGATCATTTGTAGCAGGGGTCTTTCCTTTACCCTTGTCATTGCCTTTTCCAGGATTGGGCGGTTCTCCATCCCCGAGCATGTTGACTTCGAGGGTTTTCTTCTCGGAAGTTGCATCTTCTTCCCGCAGAAATCTATCTGCTTCAAGGTAGAATTCGCCGAGATTTCGCGGTGGATCTCGGTACAAAGACTTTTTGAACTCCGAGTTATCCAGAACGCCGGATACTGCTGCCATTAGTACCATCGATGGTTCAGGACGATCAACTGATGCTGCTGCAACGTTAAATCTTTCCAGGAATGAACGCAGAGTTTCTCTGGGCCTCTGCTTGATTGTGGTGAGTGACATGACGTTCTTAGGTCGTGCGATGTGGACACGAAATTGTTCAATGAAGCGTGCGACCAACATGTTCCAACTGCTGATCGATTCTGTTTCCAGCTGCCGAATCCACATGGCGGCTATGTCAGTCAGAAAGAGGGGAAAACATTTAGCCATGACGTCTTCTGATGCCGATTGAACTTCCATATGCCGTTTGTAACGCATCAGATGCACGGTAGGATCCGTCCTGCCGTTGTAGGGCTCCAGTTGTGGGAGTTTGAAATCTGGGGGATTGCGTGAATTCCTGATTTGCTGAGTGAACGGATTGTGATTGACGTCGTCCACGTCATTCTGATAGGTGCGGCCTCTCGAGAGGCGTTGAATGAGATCTGCTAGTCGATTTCCTTCAAAAAGTTGTTGCAAATTGCCAAAATCAGAGCTGGTGCCCCCAGCGTTGAATGCAGGAGAGGTTGGAAGCTGTTGGTGAGCTGCCAGAAGTGGATCGCGGCTCGCGGATCGTGGATCGAGGGGAGCGACCCGACCCGGTTCGAGGGGGACGGTTCGCGAGGTAGGTTCGTGAGGTCCAGCTCGTGAGGCCGGATCGTGGAGTAGGGGGGCGATCCGACTGGGTCCAGGAGGTAGGATCCGAACTGGTTGTTGTTGAGCAGGCAGGAGCGAGTTGTTGGGATCGATTCGTGAGCCTAGTAGTGTTCCACGATCCGGGTCGCGGTGTAGAGGTGTATCACGAGACGAGTTCTGCTGTTGAATGGGGGGGTTGCCCCCGAGTTCATCTGTGACGCGAGTCGTGGTAGGCCCGATCTGAGGGTTTCGTGAAGAGGGCGATCCGACCCGATTCTGGTCAATTGCTGGAGCAACTTCTGCATTGTTTCCAGCGAGCTGAATGTTGCCCGGCCTTCCATCCATCCGAGCGAAGAATTGGTTGATCATTTCCTGTTGTTTCTGGAGGAGATCGTCCTGCCTTGCCATCTGGGTCCTCAATTCAGCGAGAACTCCATCCATCTCGTCTCTAGTCAGGTATGCTGATGGGTCTTCATGAGAGGAAGCTTCCTGGCTTGCCTCGTTCCTTGTGCCTTCAGCGTCATCGGCATGAGAAGAAGTTCCAGTCTTCTTCCTTTTGTTCGCCATTGAGTTTCCTTTCAAGCTAGAAGTTGAAGTTTTTGTGTGCCCCCCTTCCTGGCGCGCCAAAATGTTAGACCGAAAATTGGGCCTAACACCCAAATGCAGATCACAGATCACAGAATGCAGAAAAAAGTAAACAAAGAGGAGACACACAAGGTTTTTATAGTGGTTCGGCTGTAGATGTAGCCTACGTCCACTTTATAATCTTATTGTTATACTGACAGATTACAAGAATCAGTTATATGTAGGCACACAATCCGTGTGTTAATTGAGATTAGAAGAGGAGAATTTATGTGAAGAAGGGTGCAAAATCCCTGCACTTCAGCAATGGTGGAAGCCGTGAAGAAGAATGGCCAAAAAAAGATCCTTGAAAATGCCTTCAAATGGTGTATTTATAGCTGTAGGAGGGCTCCTGAGTTGACCGGTTCGTGATCATGTACGTGGCAGGCGATCCATAAAAGTAGGAGCGAAAGTAGCCTCGAGAACAGGTCAAAACAGTGTGCGAGTCTGCAGGTCAGGAGATCGGTTCGCGGTCCAGGGTCGGATCGTAATGGGAGCTTCACGAGTCGAGGCCTGGCCACGAACTGGAGTAATGGAGTTGACGTCCACGATCGGGTCGTGGTCTGGGAGGCCACCACGAACCGTGGGGGGCGATTTGAAGAGAGGCGATCCGATGGTGCTTCACGGATCGAAGTGGGCGATCCAAAAAGGGGCGATCCGATCCGGGAAATAGCCAGTTTACACCAGTTTACGGAAACGGGCATAACTTTCAAACCGTAAGTCCGATTGAGCCAAACCGAAGCTCTAACTGAATCTAACTCAGAGATCTGCAAATGTTACATAGCTCAGCTCCGTAATCGCTGTTTTCGGGCCCAAAAGAGGTCGTATGATAGGAGTTTCAGGCCTGTTTATGTTGAGGATGTGATTTTGTCCAAATCTCTCAATGTCTTCTGACGTCGTTTCTATCGCTTGAGCATGTTATCATTCAGGAATCCCATGTGTGACAGCTTTTGCCAAAAAATGTGTCAACATGTTTGCCCCCCAGAACATATCTTGCTGGTTGAAGGAAGATGTGTTCTGGATAATCTGAGAAATCCAAATTCAGAATGCGACGATCACGCCGGATCGTATTAAGGCCAGGAGTTTGTACCTGCAAGAAGATAAAACAAATAATGCAAGAATATTTCCTAGATGGCCTTACCGGAGTAAACCATCCGGGGAGATGTTAGAGGGGTTCCAAGACGGCCTTACCGGAGTAAGACGACCAAGGAAAAGCAACGAAGGTTCCAAGACGGCCTTACCGGAGTAAGACGACCAAGGAAAAGCACATGAAGGTTCCAAGACGGCCTTACCGGAGTAAGACGACCAAGGAAAGGCACATGAAGGTTCCAAGACGGCCTTACCGGAGTAAGACGACCAAGGAAAGGCACATGAAGATTTGTTTATACTGGACGGATCCAGTTGGGAGCCGGAGCTCAATGCTTATTGCTAATTCATGAAAATGCAGCAGTCGTTTGCCGGACACGGCTGGAGACCACAAGTAGGTTCCGTGCGTGTGGGCTGATGTGACGGCTCTTATTACATGCAGGGAAAACAAAGAAGGGCGAGAAGTCGCCTAAAAACCTAAAAACATGAACTGTGAACCGGAGTTCAGCAAACTGAAGAGATCCACTGAGTGGGATCAGCGAATGATAATCCCGCGATTGCTCGATCCAGGATCGTTCCCTCTCTGGGGAATAGGTGGTGGCAACGCAGGTGTAGGCGTTGTTGGTCGAGTGACATATTCGGGTAGCTCTCCTCGTCTGACCCGATCCTCAATAAGATCTCGCAGATGTCTACAGTCATCAGTGTTGTGACCGTCTATGTCGTGAAATATGCAATGTCTGCCAGAATTGCGTTGTGCTAGCGTCGGCTCCCTCTTGGGAGGCCTTGGATAGGAGGCAGCACCTCCTGTATCCATGTATATGTTGCTCAGAGTATCATTCAGTTCAGTGTATTTGTCGTATCTGGACCCTCTCCGGGGTGGAGCATTACGATCATTTGTAGCAGGGGTCTTTCCTTTACCCTTGTCATTGCCTTTTCCAGGATTGGGCGGTTCTCCATCCCCGAGCATGTTGACTTCGAGGGTTTTCTTCTCGGAAGTTGCATCTTCTTCCCGCAGAAATCTATCTGCTTCAAGGTAGAATTCGCCGAGATTTCGCGGTGGATCTCGGTACAAAGACTTTTTGAACTCCGAGTTATCCAGAACGCCGGATACTGCTGCCATTAGTACCATCGATGGTTCAGGACGATCAACTGATGCTGCTGCAACGTTAAATCTTTCCAGGAATGAACGCAGAGTTTCTCTGGGCCTCTGCTTGATTGTGGTGAGTGACATGACGTTCTTAGGTCGTGCGATGTGGACACGAAATTGTTCAATGAAGCGTGCGACCAACATGTTCCAACTGCTGATCGATTCTGTTTCCAGCTGCCGAATCCACATGGCGGTTATGTCAGTCAGAAAGAGGGGAAAACATTTAGCCATGACGTCTTCTGATGCCGATTGAACTTCCATATGCCGTTTGTAACGCATCAGATGCACGGTAGGATCCGTCCTGCCGTTGTAGGGCTCCAGTTGTGGGAGTTTGAAATCTGGGGGATTGCGTGAATTCCTGATTTGCTGAGTGAACGGATTGTGATTGACGTCGTCCACGTCATTCTGATAGGTGCGGCCTCTCGAGAGGCGTTGAATGAGATCTGCTAGTCGATTTCCTTCAAAAAGTTGTTGCAAATTGCCAAAATCAGAGCTGGTGCCCCCAGCGTTGAATGCAGGAGAGGTTGGAAGCTGTTGGTGAGCTGCCAGAAGTGGATCGCGGCTCGCGGATCGTGGATCGAGGGGAGCGACCCGACCCGGTTCGAGGGGGACGGTTCGCGAGGTAGGTTCGTGAGGTCCAGCTCGTGAGGCCGGATCGTGGAGTAGGGGGGCGATCCGACTGGGTCCAGGAGGTAGGATCCGAACTGGTTGTTGTTGAGCAGGCAGGAGCGAGTTGTTGGGATCGATTCGTGAGCCTAGTAGTGTTCCACGATCCGGGTCGCGGTGTAGAGGTGTATCACGAGACGAGTTCTGCTGTTGAATGGGGGGGTTGCCCCCGAGTTCATCTGTGACGCGAGTCGTGGTAGGCCCGATCTGAGGGTTTCGTGAAGAGGGCGATCCGACCCGATTCTGGTCAATTGCTGGAGCAACTTCTGCATTGTTTCCAGCGAGCTGAATGTTGCCCGGCCTTCCATCCATCCGAGCGAAGAATTGGTTGATCATTTCCTGTTGTTTCTGGAGGAGATCGTCCTGCCTTGCCATCTGGGTCCTCAATTCAGCGAGAACTCCATCCATCTCGTCTCTAGTCAGGTATGCTGATGGGTCTTCATGAGAGGAAGCTTCCTGGCTTGCCTCGTTCCTTGTGCCTTCAGCGTCATCGGCATGAGAAGAAGTTCCAGTCTTCTTCCTTTTGTTCGCCATTGAGTTTCCTTTCAAGCTAGAAGTTGAAGTTTTTGTGTGCCCCCCTTCCTGGCGCGCCAAAATGTTAGACCGAAAATTGGGCCTAACACCCAAATGCAGATCACAGATCACAGAATGCAGAAAAAAGTAAACAAAGAGGAGACACACAAGGTTTTTATAGTGGTTCGGCTGTAGATGTAGCCTACGTCCACTTTATAATCTTATTGTTATACTGACAGATTACAAGAATCAGTTATATGTAGGCACACAATCCGTGTGTTAATTGAGATTAGAAGAGGAGAATTTATGTGAAGAAGGGTGCAAAATCCCTGCACTTCAGCAATGGTGGAAGCCGTGAAGAAGAATGGCCAAAAAAAGATCCTTGAAAATGCCTTCAAATGGTGTATTTATAGCTGTAGGAGGGCTCCTGAGTTGACCGGTTCGTGATCATGTACGTGGCAGGCGATCCATAAAAGTAGGAGCGAAAGTAGCCTCGAGAACAGGTCAAAACAGTGTGCGAGTCTGCAGGTCAGGAGATCGGTTCGCGGTCCAGGGTCGGATCGTAATGGGAGCTTCACGAGTCGAGGCCTGGCCACGAACTGGAGTAATGGAGTTGACGTCCACGATCGGGTCGTGGTCTGGGAGGCCACCACGAACCGTGGGGGGCGATTCGAAGAGAGGCGATCCGATGGTGCTTCACGGATCGAAGTGGGCGATCCAAAAAGGGGCGATCCGATCCGGGAAATAGCCAGTTTACACCAGTTTACGGAAACGGGCATAACTTTCAAACCGTAAGTCCGATTGAGCCAAACCGAAGCTCTAACTGAATCTAACTCAGAGATCTGCAAATGTTACATAGCTCAGCTCCGTAATCGCTGTTTTCGGGCCCAAAAGAGGTCGTATGATAGGAGTTTCAGGCCTGTTTATGTTGAGGATGTGATTTTGTCCAAATCTCTCAATGTCTTCTGACGTCGTTTCTATCGCTTGAGCATGTTATCATTCAGGAATCCCATGTGTGACAGCTTTTGCCAAAAAATGTGTCAACATGTTTGCCCCCCAGAACATATCTTGCTGGTTGAAGGAAGATGTGTTCTGGATAATCTGAGAAATCCAAATTCAGAATGCGACGATCACGCCGGATCGTATTAAGGCCAGGAGTTTGTACCTGCAAGAAGATAAAACAAATAATGCAAGAATATTTCCTAGATGGCCTTACCGGAGTAAACCATCCGGGGAGATGTTAGAGGGGTTCCAAGACGGCCTTACCGGAGTAAGACGACCAAGGAAAAGCAACGAAGGTTCCAAGACGGCCTTACCGGAGTAAGACGACCAAGGAAAAGCACATGAAGGTTCCAAGACGGCCTTACCGGAGTAAGACGACCAAGGAAAGGCACATGAAGGTTCCAAGACGGCCTTACCGGAGTAAGACGACCAAGGAAAGGCACATGAAGATTTGTTTATACTGGACGGATCCAGTTGGGAGCCGGAGCTCAATGCTTATTGCTAATTCATGAAAATGCAGCAGTCGTTTACCGGACACGGCTGGAGACCACAAGTAGGTTCCGTGCGTGTGGGCTGATGTGACGGCTCTTATTACATGCAGGGAAAACAAAGAAGGGCGAGAAGTCGCCTAAAAACCTAAAAACATGAACTGTGAACCGGAGTTCAGCAAACTGAAGAGATCCACTGAGTGGGATCAGCGAATGATAATCCCGCGATTGCTCGATCCAGGATCGTTCCCTCTCTGGGGAATAGGTGGTGGCAACGCAGGTGTAGGCGTTGTTGGTCGAGTGACATATTCGGGTAGCTCTCCTCGTCTGACCCGATCCTCAATAAGATCTCGCAGATGTCTACAGTCATCAGTGTTGTGACCGTCTATGTCGTGAAATATGCAATGTCTGCCAGAATTGCGTTGTGCTAGCGTCGGCTCCCTCTTGGGAGGCCTTGGATAGGAGGCAGCACCTCCTGTATCCATGTATATGTTGCTCAGAGTATCATTCAGTTCAGTGTATTTGTCGTATCTGGACCCTCTCCGGGGTGGAGCATTACGATCATTTGTAGCAGGGGTCTTTCCTTTACCCTTGTCATTGCCTTTTCCAGGATTGGGCGGTTCTCCATCCCCGAGCATGTTGACTTCGAGGGTTTTCTTCTCGGAAGTTGCATCTTCTTCCCGCAGAAATCTATCTGCTTCAAGGTAGAATTCGCCGAGATTTCGCGGTGGATCTCGGTACAAAGACTTTTTGAACTCCGAGTTATCCAGAACGCCGGATACTGCTGCCATTAGTACCATCGATGGTTCAGGACGATCAACTGATGCTGCTGCAACGTTAAATCTTTCCAGGAATGAACGCAGAGTTTCTCTGGGCCTCTGCTTGATTGTGGTGAGTGACATGACGTTCTTAGGTCGTGCGATGTGGACACGAAATTGTTCAATGAAGCGTGCGACCAACATGTTCCAACTGCTGATCGATTCTGTTTCCAGCTGCCGAATCCACATGGCGGTTATGTCAGTCAGAAAGAGGGGAAAACATTTAGCCATGACGTCTTCTGATGCCGATTGAACTTCCATATGCCGTTTGTAACGCATCAGATGCACGGTAGGATCCGTCCTGCCGTTGTAGGGCTCCAGTTGTGGGAGTTTGAAATCTGGGGGATTGCGTGAATTCCTGATTTGCTGAGTGAACGGATTGTGATTGACGTCGTCCACGTCATTCTGATAGGTGCGGCCTCTCGAGAGGCGTTGAATGAGATCTGCTAGTCGATTTCCTTCAAAAAGTTGTTGCAAATTGCCAAAATCAGAGCTGGTGCCCCCAGCGTTGAATGCAGGAGAGGTTGGAAGCTGTTGGTGAGCTGCCAGAAGTGGATCGCGGCTCGCGGATCGTGGATCGAGGGGAGCGACCCGACCCGGTTCGAGGGGGACGGTTCGCGAGGTAGGTTCGTGAGGTCCAGCTCGTGAGGCCGGATCGTGGAGTAGGGGGGCGATCCGACTGGGTCCAGGAGGTAGGATCCGAACTGGTTGTTGTTGAGCAGGCAGGAGCGAGTTGTTGGGATCGATTCGTGAGCCTAGTAGTGTTCCACGATCCGGGTCGCGGTGTAGAGGTGTATCACGAGACGAGTTCTGCTGTTGAATGGGGGGGTTGCCCCCGAGTTCATCTGTGACGCGAGTCGTGGTAGGCCCGATCTGAGGGTTTCGTGAAGAGGGTGATCCGACCCGATTCTGGTCAATTGCTGGAGCAACTTCTGCATTGTTTCCAGCGAGCTGAATGTTGCCCGGCCTTCCATCCATCCGAGCGAAGAATTGGTTGATCATTTCCTGTTGTTTCTGGAGGAGATCGTCCTGCCTTGCCATCTGGGTCCTCAATTCAGCGAGAACTCCATCCATCTCGTCTCTAGTCAGGTATGCTGATGGGTCTTCATGAGAGGAAGCTTCCTGGCTTGCCTCGTTCCTTGTGCCTTCAGCGTCATCGGCATGAGAAGAAGTTCCAGTCTTCTTCCTTTTGTTCGCCATTGAGTTTCCTTTCAAGCTAGAAGTTGAAGTTTTTGTGTGCCCCCCTTCCTGGCGCGCCAAAATGTTAGACCGAAAATTGGGCCTAACACCCAAATGCAGATCACAGATCACAGAATGCAGAAAAAAGTAAACAAAGAGGAGACACACAAGGTTTTTATAGTGGTTCGGCTGTAGATGTAGCCTACGTCCACTTTATAATCTTATTGTTATACTGACAGATTACAAGAATCAGTTATATGTAGGCACACAATCCGTGTGTTAATTGAGATTAGAAGAGGAGAATTTATGTGAAGAAGGGTGCAAAATCCCTGCACTTCAGCAATGGTGGAAGCCGTGAAGAAGAATGGCCAAAAAAAGATCCTTGAAAATGCCTTCAAATGGTGTATTTATAGCTGTAGGAGGGCTCCTGAGTTGACCGGTTCGTGATCATGTACGTGGCAGGCGATCCATAAAAGTAGGAGCGAAAGTAGCCTCGAGAACAGGTCAAAACAGTGTGCGAGTCTGCAGGTCAGGAGATCGGTTCGCGGTCCAGGGTCGGATCGTAATGGGAGCTTCACGAGTCGAGGCCTGGCCACGAACTGGAGTAATGGAGTTGACGTCCACGATCGGGTCGTGGTCTGGGAGGCCACCACGAACCGTGGGGGGCGATTCGAAGAGAGGCGATCCGATGGTGCTTCACGGATCGAAGTGGGCGATCCAAAAAGGGGCGATCCGATCCGGGAAATAGCCAGTTTACACCAGTTTACGGAAACGGGCATAACTTTCAAACCGTAAGTCCGATTGAGCCAAACCGAAGCTCTAACTGAATCTAACTCAGAGATCTGCAAATGTTACATAGCTCAGCTCCGTAATCGCTGTTTTCGGGCCCAAAAGAGGTCGTATGATAGGAGTTTCAGGCCTGTTTATGTTGAGGATGTGATTTTGTCCAAATCTCTCAATGTCTTCTGACGTCGTTTCTATCGCTTGAGCATGTTATCATTCAGGAATCCCATGTGTGACAGCTTTTGCCAAAAAATGTGTCAACATGTTTGCCCCCCAGAACATATCTTGCTGGTTGAAGGAAGATGTGTTCTGGATAATCTGAGAAATCCAAATTCAGAATGCGACGATCACGCCGGATCGTATTAAGGCCAGGAGTTTGTACCTGCAAGAAGATAAAACAAATAATGCAAGAATATTTCCTAGATGGCCTTACCGGAGTAAACCATCCGGGGAGATGTTAGAGGGGTTCCAAGACGGCCTTACCGGAGTAAGACGACCAAGGAAAAGCAACGAAGGTTCCAAGACGGCCTTACCGGAGTAAGACGACCAAGGAAAAGCACATGAAGGTTCCAAGACGGCCTTACCGGAGTAAGACGACCAAGGAAAGGCACATGAAGGTTCCAAGACGGCCTTACCGGAGTAAGACGACCAAGGAAAGGCACATGAAGATTTGTTTATACTGGACGGATCCAGTTGGGAGCCGGAGCTCAATGCTTATTGCTAATTCATGAAAATGCAGCAGTCGTTTGCCGGACACGGCTGGAGACCACAAGTAGGTTCCGTGCGTGTGGGCTGATGTGACGGCTCTTATTACATGCAGGGAAAACAAAGAAGGGCGAGAAGTCGCCTAAAAACCTAAAAACATGAACTGTGAACCGGAGTTCAGCAAACTGAAGAGATCCACTGAGTGGGATCAGCGAATGATAATCCCGTGATTGCTCGATCCAGGATCGTTCCCTCTCTGGGGAATAGGTGGTGGCAACGCAGGTGTAGGCGTTGTTGGTCGAGTGACATATTCGGGTAGCTCTCCTCGTCTGACCCGATCCTCAATAAGATCTCGCAGATGTCTACAGTCATCAGTGTTGTGACCGTCTATGTCGTGAAATATGCAATGTCTGCCAGAATTGCGTTGTGCTAGCGTCGGCTCCCTCTTGGGAGGCCTTGGATAGGAGGCAGCACCTCCTGTATCCATGTATATGTTGCTCAGAGTATCATTCAGTTCAGTGTATTTGTCGTATCTGGACCCTCTCCGGGGTGGAGCATTACGATCATTTGTAGCAGGGGTCTTTCCTTTACCCTTGTCATTGCCTTTTCCAGGATTGGGCGGTTCTCCATCCCCGAGCATGTTGACTTCGAGGGTTTTCTTCTCGGAAGTTGCATCTTCTTCCTGCAGAAATCTATCTGCTTCAAGGTAGAATTCGCAGAGATTTCGCGGTGGATCTCGGTACAAAGACTTTTTGAACTCCGAGTTATCCAGAACGCCGGATACTGCTGCCATTAGTACCATCGATGGTTCAGGACGATCAACTGATGCTGCTGCAACGTTAAATCTTTCCAGGAATGAACGCAGAGTTTCTCTGGGCCTCTGCTTGATTGTGGTGAGTGACATGACGTTCTTAGGTCGTGCGATGTGGACACGAAATTGTTCAATGAAGCGTGCGACCAACATGTTCCAACTGCTGATCGATTCTGTTTCCAGCTGCCGAATCCACATGGCGGCTATGTCAGTCAGAAAGAGGGGAAAACATTTAGCCATGACGTCTTCTGATGCCGATTGAACTTCCATATGCCGTTTGTAACGCATCAGATGCACGGTAGGATCCGTCCTGCCGTTGTAGGGCTCCAGTTGTGGGAGTTTGAAATCTGGGGGATTGCGTGAATTCCTGATTTGCTGAGTGAACGGATTGTGATTGACGTCGTCCACGTCATTCTGATAGGTGCGGCCTCTCGAGAGGCGTTGAATGAGATCTGCTAGTCGATTTCCTTCAAAAAGTTGTTGCAAATTGCCAAAATCATAGCTGGTGCCCCCAGCGTTGAATGCAGGAGAGGTTGGAAGCTGTTGGTGAGCTGCCAGAAGTGGATCGCGGCTCGCGGATCGTGGATCGAGGGGAGCGACCCGACCCGGTTCGAGGGGGACGGTTCGCGAGGTAGGTTCGTGAGGTCCAGCTCGTGAGGCCGGATCGTGGAGTAGGGGGGCGATCCGACTGGGTCCAGGAGGTAGGATCCGAACTGGTTGTTGTTGAGCAGGCAGGAGCGAGTTGTTGGGATCGATTCGTGAGCCTAGTAGTGTTCCACGATCCGGGTCGCGGTGTAGAGGTGTATCACGAGACGAGTTCTGCTGTTGAATGGGGGGGTTGCCCCCGAGTCCATCTGTGACGCGAGTCGTGGTAGGCCCGATCTGAGGGTTTCGTGAAGAGGGCGATCCGACCCGATTCTGGTCAATTGCTGGAGCAACTTCTGCATTGTTTCCAGCGAGCTGAATGTTGCCCGGCCTTCCATCCATCCGAGCGAAGAATTGGTTGATCATTTCCTGTTGTTTCTGGAGGAGATCGTCCTGCCTTGCCATCTGGGTCCTCAATTCAGCGAGAACTCCATCCATCTCGTCTCTAGTCAGGTATGCTGATGGGTCTTCATGAGAGGAAGCTTCCTGGCTTGCCTCGTTCCTTGTGCCTTCAGCGTCATCGGCATGAGAAGAAGTTCCAGTCTTCTTCCTTTTGTTCGCCATTGAGTTTCCTTTCAAGCTAGAAGTTGAAGTTTTTGTGTGCCCCCCTTCCTGGCGCGCCAAAATGTTAGACCGAAAATTGGGCCTAACACCCAAATGCAGATCACAGATCACAGAATGCAGAAAAAAGTAAACAAAGAGGAGACACACAAGGTTTTTATAGTGGTTCGGCTGTAGATGTAGCCTACGTCCACTTTATAATCTTATTGTTATACTGACAGATTACAAGAATCAGTTATATGTAGGCACACAATCCGTGTGTTAATTGAGATTAGAAGAGGAGAATTTATGTGAAGAAGGGTGCAAAATCCCTGCACTTCAGCAATGGTGGAAGCCGTGAAGAAGAATGGCCAAAAAAAGATCCTTGAAAATGCCTTCAAATGGTGTATTTATAGCTGTAGGAGGGCTCCTGAGTTGACCGGTTCGTGATCATGTACGTGGCAGGCGATCCATAAAAGTAGGAGCGAAAGTAGCCTCGAGAACAGGTCAAAACAGTGTGCGAGTCTGCAGGTCAGGAGATCGGTTCGCGGTCCAGGGTCGGATCGTAATGGGAGCTTCACGAGTCGAGGCCTGGCCACGAACTGGAGTAATGGAGTTGACGTCCACGATCGGGTCGTGGTCTGGGAGGCCACCACGAACCGTGGGGGGCAATTCGAAGAGAGGCGATCCGATGGTGCTTCACGGATCAAAGTGGGCGATCCAAAAAGGGGCGATCCGATCCGGGAAATAGCCAGTTTACACCAGTTTACGGAAACGGGCATAACTTTCAAACCGTAAGTCCGATTGAGCCAAACCGAAGCTCTAACTGAATCTAACTCAGAGATCTGCAAATGTTGCAAAGCTCAGCTCCGTAATCGCTGTTTTCGGGCCCAAAAGAGGTCGTATGATAGGAGTTTCAGGCCTGTTTATGTTGAGGATGTGATTTTGTCCAAATCTCTCAATGTCTTCTGACGTCGTTTCTATCGCTTGAGCATGTTATCATTCAGGAATCCCATGTGTGACAGCTTTTGCCAAAAAATGTGTCAACAATAATAAAAATTATCTTTTTATTTGTCATTAGCAAAAATGTCATGTGAATAAAATACATACTTGTTTTCCATTAGAAAACATGTAGAAATGAATGTAAACAAAATACAGGTTTATTTGACATTATGAACATGTAGATATGATATGCCAATAAAACATTCTTTTATTTGGCGTGTTAAACACGTTAGTGGAATCGTCGAGTAATTTATATTTATATATATAATTATATATATATATATATATATATATATTAAAATTAAACGAATCGCGTGCGGTAATTCGCGTTTCGAAATCGTAACTTTAAACGAGTATACCAAAAAATCCGACTGTCGGATTTTCCCAAAACTGGAACCGTTAGGACCCTTTGGGAAGATCTTTCCAACGATATAAAATTTATTAAAATCCAATGATTAGATTTTGAGAAATGTGTAAATCAAATTTGGGTCAAAACAGCGCCAAGGCCGCCTATAGACCTGAAGCGTCGTTAAATTAAATTGGGCTATTTTTGAAAATAAAAATAGCAATAAATCGTTATAAAATAATATTAGCAATATGGAATGATTTAAATTGTATATATGCAAGAATTATTTGGAAAGACCGAGTTCAATCTCATTTCAAATAATTATACGACGATTTAAATCGATGATATTGAAGACGGTGACTGAAGACTGGCGATCTTCACATCGAATGGATGACTACTGATGCCCGGCATTGGGTAGCTCGCAGTAATGGGTTAAAGTGGTAGTTGTCTGGATGTACTTGTTGATTGTCCGGATAAGCGAGCACCTCTCTTCCATATTGGACATACGGGATGAGGAATAAGGTGTCTCCGGTTTTGTTCAGACCCAGAACGGACTTGTAAATGGATGTGTGTCTAACGTTGAATTTCATTCTATGTGAATTGATTTCTATTTAATGTATATCTGTTTGGTGACAGAGAATTTAATCTCTTGCTCAACACCCTTCTCTAAGACACATGAGCTCAGAGGTTATATATTGATAGTTATTGATCGCATGGCATGATTTATCAATGTGGCAAGCCTAGATGCAAATGATCGGGGCTTTTGTTGAAAAGCAGAGCCTCATGGTTGATAATCAGAGCACGACCTATTTAGGCATAGCTTTGTGTATAGCGTTACTTCGCGAGCCTCACACCCCGGTAAGAGTTAGAAACGGGACAAGGGAACGCAGGGAGTGCACACGTTTCTTTCTTGCTTGAAGTGGTATCAGGGTTTTGCAAGCCCTGATATTTTACTTATATGGATGATGGATTACGAGGCCTCGATTTTGTTGGTCGATAATGACCAATTTATAGGTTCAATAGGACCGGGAAGCGTGTGTTCCGGCTTAACTAATCTACAAAAGTATTTGTGGACCGGCCCTGCAGGATCCAAGGATTCGCCAGCGTCCGAATCCTGAGACATTTGCTAGAATGTCTCGAATCGGTACGGATATCGTCCCTGGCCTTGACTCATGATAGAAACCCAATTTTCAATACAACATTACGGTTTAGATTATAAACCTATATATGACGACATAGTATATGGTAGCTATGCCATCTAGGATTGATACATTTACTTTAAAGTATTTTAAAACTGATTGGACACTAATAATAATATTAAAATATTATTTTCTATGTATCAAGCATGTTTGATCATTATAAGGAAAAACTCTATCCTCCGGTTTGCATTGAATTTTGTGATGGGACTTGAGATAACTTCATTTTTCTAAAGAGCATTGCGTTGTTTTAAATAAAAATTTATTTAATTTATGCACTGGCAATCCAATGGAGTAAACCCATTCCGCGTTAGCGGCGTGGTCCTGTGATTAGCCATATTGTTAGATAAGTTAGGAAAGATTTCTCAGACGAGTCCCATGACTGACTCGTATTTTGTCTCACTTTGCAAACTCAGGTGACCATGTTATCCACAGGGGCAGTCGAGTAGCTTATTTTGCAGATATATTGTGCAGTATTCTGGATCGAAGTTTAAAGCTGTGTCCAGAGCATTGATAGTCTTCCGCTGCATTGTATAAAGTTTTGTTGTAAATTATCTTCCGCTGTTGTATTATTAAATTCGATATACTCCGATATTCTGTACAATGATGTTGCATTATTATGATGTAATAAAAGTGCATGCGAGGATTTCGAACTTTTGGATCAGACCTGTGTGGTTTATGGTCGATTCAAAGGGCGGGGATTTTCGGGTCATTACATAAACTCTATTCGATTACTCTTTTCTTCGAATAAACTATATTCAATAATCTCTCTTTCTAATAAACTATATTCGATAATCTTTCTTCAAATAACTATATTTGATAACTCTTTTCTTCGAATAAACTATATTCGATAATCTCTCTTCGAATAACTATATTCGATAATCTTTTCTTCGAATAAACTATATTCGATAATCTCTCTTCGAATAACTATATTCGATAACTCTTTTCTTTGAATAAGCTATATTCGATAATCTCTTCGAAAAACTATATTCGATTAACCCTATTCGAATAACTAATATTCGACTAACTCTATTCGAATAACTAATATTCGACTAACTCTAATTCGCTTAACTCTATTCGAATAACTACTATTCGATTCACTCTAACTCAATTAACTCTATTCGAATAACTAATATTCGATTAACTCTATTCAAATAATTAATATTCGATTAACTCTAATTCGATTAACTATATTCGAATAATTAATATTCAATTAACTCTAATTCGATTAACTCTATTCGAATAACACGATTCGAATAATTAATATTTTATTAACTAATATTCGATTAACTCTACTCGAATAATTAATATTCGACTAACTCTATTCGAATAATTAATATTCGATTAACTCTATTCAAATAACTACTATTCGAATAACTAATATTATTTTAACCCTATTTTCTACCTTATTCAAATTCCCATTTGAATTCCTGTTTCAAAACCCAATTTTCATTATAAATGTTTTAATTAATAAAATATTCATTTTAATCCATTGTTCACATCGAATGTGAAAAATATTTCTTTTATATAATCCAATAAGTTTGATTTCGTATTTTAAAATAATATCCCATCTCCAAATATTATTTATACTTCTATTTATAGAATTATTCATACGAATTCTCCTTTTTATTTCTAACACTTAAATCTCATTTATAATTCCCTTTATAAATGCTGAGTACACATTCTATTTAAAATATCGGTGTCAAAACCGATTTCTACTTCTCTATATAAGTTCAGACTTATATATTCCATTATCCACTGATAAATATTTTACTTAATTTATAATACATTATTTATAAAATAATCTGCCCAATTTATCTGTTAAAACAGATTTCTATTTACAATCTACTTTAAATCCATCCTTTCATAGTTCTTTTATATCTCGCTCATTTCCTTTTATAATTCTATTTATTTACCAAATAATTATCTTTTGATAATTCTATTTATTTGCCAAATATTTCCCTTTTGATAATTCTATTTATTTACCAAATAATTCCCTTTTGATAATTCTATTCATTTTCTAAATAAATATTCCTTTTATAAAATCCTTTGATTTTATAAATAATTTCTTTTATAAAATCCTTTGATTTTATAAATATATTATTTTCAATATACACTTTGAAAATTCCCATTTTACATCCTAGGATTACTTATGGTATTTTAGAAATATCAAATCACAGTGCCAATGTCATCCAAACATACAAAATCAATCATAGAAAACATATCACATCATATATCACAATATATGAAAATAAACAGTAATAATATTTGAAAAATCCAGTTGGATCCCCCAACCTGTTTCCCTGCATCCACAGACGTTAAACAATACAAATAACATTGATTTCATTTCGATATGAAATATTCTGATGAACAGAGCCAATATCTGATTAACGATATATTTATATATCGTTATCTATAAATTCAACCAATAAATCAGCAATTCAACCAAACAATCATCACACAGCAATCAATTATCATTTCTCAATACTAGATTATAATTTTAAAAATATAAACCAGTAGAGTTAGTGAGTTTTACTCACATTGGACGGTTATCGTTAAATAACGATAATCGATCGTTGATTTGGATCCGACAATTTATTTCGCTATAAATTGTAGCGAGCTCCAATTCACTCCCAGTCAGTTCCATATTTTAGCCGCCATCCCTACGATCCCAACGTATCTGACCGTTCGAAATTCTGAACATGTATGAACGAGATACAATAATTATAAGTTCCACATATTATTTAGTTTAATTAAACAAAAAAAAATTCATTTTGGGCTTTACCAGTAAAACTCCAGCCCAATTCCCACTAGCCCACATGAATAGTCCTTCCTTCCCCAAATTCTTGGTCCAGGAACCCATGGCCGATTTCCCTCACTAAAACGCATTTGTTTTCTCCTCGAATTTACAAACCAACGCTACGCAACTCTTCTTCTTAGCAAGCACATCACTCCCGCCTCCATAAAATAAGGCTCGACTTCATCATGTCAATCGCGTTTGAGCTACAGCATCTACGCACAGCAGTCCAATGTCATGACGGTTTTAATTGTGGAATTTCGTCAAACAATGATGCCAGGTGTTACATCATACCCGGAATCCAACTACGAGTTCCATTTCCTAATTTGATGCTCACAGCTCTCGAATACTGTAACCCTAGCTCACACTGAAAATATACAGCACAGGTAATTGTTGTCCAACTGGGAGAAGCTTAAACAGAAATGGAGCTATTGCATTGCTGAATCCATTTCTATACATTTTGTAATTTACATAAATTTATATGAATTCATTTTTATTTTTCAAATACTAAGTTTTTCTTTGAGAAGAAAGATGAGAGCGGCGAAATTTGGTTGACCAGTGAGATATGAAATTAGGTTTAGTATTTTAAAGGGTAATTATAGAAGTAATATATTATTTTTATATTCGATTATTACATTCGTTTATAGTCTATCGCTACTTGTATTTGCCATCTAAAAATCCGTGTGATCACATACGGTACCCAAATCCAATGAAAATGGACATACACCTACGGCTCGATATTACGGACCCAACGAAACTTGTTTCGTCGAATTGCGACCTCGTTTGTTCAAACAGCATATTTTTAAAGTCAAATTAACGATTGTTTTTCAGATTAAAATTCCATACGGCCACATACTGACTCCAAAAATTACGGAAATTGAAATCTAACAATAATTTAATATTCCGGATCCAACAAAATTAGTTTCATCGAAAATGGAGGTCATTTGCAAAAATGGCTATTTTTCAAACCGCTAAATAAACCAATTTAAATATTAATATATTCTAAAAATAATTAAATTTAAATAAAAGTAATTTAATATTACCGTATATATTCACATAGAATATCATACAGCTCCAAAATATTCGCATCTGAATTTATAACTCGATATTTCAAAACCAATGTTAAATCAGTATTCAATTTATATTAAAAATCCATTTATAAATAAATAAATCGTTATAAATTATAAAGGAATTCCACAGCGACTTTTCGAAAATTTGATTTGGACATAACTCACAATCTACATGACGAATTCTCGATTTTTCTCTTCCATTAGAAAAATATACTTCACCAGCTCCGAACGTTTCTTGTTCCATAGGAATCTGGTTTAAAACGGATTCTGCATATTCGTTTAAAGTTCGAATCGCCAAATTACGAACTGCCATGCCATTTCGAGCTCGATTATAATTTTATGTTTAAACTTTGTTTAAATAATAAATTTGTTAATATAATTCAACTCTATACTGAATTATATATTATAAATGATCCAATTCACACAATATTATGAATTCCACTTAATTCCAATTATTTTAGAAATAAAAATATTATTCTATTATTTATATTAATTAAATATTCAATACTATTTAATTAAACAACCATTTAATTCTATAAATCACTATTTAAATAATTAAATAAATTACTTATTATACCGTAAAAATACGGGACATTACATTCTTTCACCCTTAAAATATTTTCGTCCTCGAAATTGCTAAGGTAGAAAACAACCCTATTAACTAGATAAAACTTATTTGTTTACTTCTTTAACTTCCGTTTCAACTGAACAAATAAATTTTAATTTAATTATTAATTTATTCTTAACAGCTAAAATTTTCAAAAATTCTGAAAATTTTCTAACACCTTAAATCTTCGAAAAATTTCTCCAGCACCTCCTTTGTACTGGTCAATCGGTACAACTACAACTTGCCTCTCTAGGCCCTCTCCAACGCAAAAAAAATCAAATAGCCAAGAGGCTTGCTAAACGGGCTTATAAATCTCATGCTTATACCAAATATAAACTTGTACCTTTTTGTCGGGCATATCATTATACACTTTCCATATGTTATCAATTCTGCATATACCAATACATTTACAACTTGATCTCCAATCAATTTATCTTTAACACAATCATTCTCTTATTCGAGCCAAATTCCATTCTAAATCTCAAATTCCATTCTTGATTCTCTATTCTTAATTTACCAATCCAATATACCTAACCAAGTTAAGTTACCTTTCCTCATTTCATAAACTAATTAATTCCTCTAATCAGTTATCTTTACCTCATAACTCAAATCTGATTTTTATTTCAGAAATCAATTCATTTCAATTTACATGGGTCCAATTATATTCCACAATCCAGTTTTACAAGATATTACTCTATTTCAACTCAGTTTCCACTTAACTGGTTTCAATTCTAATTCTAATTTGCTTTCCCAAATTCTAATTTTATTTGTTTTAATTCAAGAAAATATTTCCTTGGGAATTTTAAACCATTTACCATATCAAGAATCAAATATTCCCTTTCGAAATCAAAGCAACTTGTTTTTTCAAAACATTTCCAAAAACAAAATTTTTGGTAGTAATTCGTCACTTAGAAACTCGAAAATGAACACCAATGATGTCCGGATCATCATCGGAATTATTTTCCAGCAACCGAAGTGAGTTCAATACTATATCACTTTCAAAAGCTCATTTTTAAACACTTCCATTTTGAAATTTATTTCAAAATATCATTCACACTACTTGTAAAACAAAATTCTCCAGGATTTTAAAATACTCATATATGTAATTCAAATTCCATTTACAAACACTTCTCCGACTTTTAGGAATTTTAATTCCAATTCCGATTTTAATTTCAGATTTAATTCATCTGATTTTCATATATTACACTTATATGAATTCTGATTGGTTTTTCTATAACCATCTAAATTATAATCTTATTTGATTATAATAATAACCAACATATCCAATATACTATAATAATTCAAATATTGATCAATCATTTATATCAAAATATAATTTGGGGAAAATTATATTATTTACCCTTTCTTTTCAAAACATACCGTATCAGTTAATCGTTTTCGAGTGTTTAGAAACCCCCACCGATAAAGTGGATCAAACTGATCGATCAAAACTCATAAACAACGCAACCAATAAATCTCCACAATACAAAAAAATTGTAATACAAATACGTTCACTCATATATATACACTCAAACTCAATCTAGGGTATTATTAACCCCATCTCTACTGAGTTTCGCCATAGAGCCAAGGTAATTACTTAACATTCAGCTTTGATAACACTGTAGCGACCCAGAGAATTTGCGATCTTTGGTAATGGACATAAACTCAACGTTGACTATTCAAGCATCGGAAATACCGGATAGTTAATAGAAAGAAGTTAGAGAGTGAGAATAGATAAGATAGAAAATTAGAATAGAAGAAGGAGAGAACAACAACATCAGAGTATCACGAATCTCACAGTGGAATGAATAAAATATAATATACAACATAAATTTTGAAATACAAATTTGTCACTAGTATATACATACCATTATCAGGGTACAGCACTTACACCATAGCGGAAATAAACAATAGCTATAATCTTGAAGCCTCCCGCTCCAGCTCTCCAAGTATCTGTAAAATCCCAACTACATGACTGCCCATACAAAACTGGGCACCCAAGGGTTTAGGGAAAACAAAAAAAATTAATCTCCGGGTCAGTCATGTGACTGGTGTGAGTAAACTCCAAACACTTGGTTTAACTTTTTCAAATCCTTTTCAAAAGCAATGATAATCGTAAGACCGATCCATACATAAATACGGATGGTTTTTACCTCACAATAACCCAAAATATTTCTTAAGATCAATATTTTCTGGTATTATAATAATGTCTAAATCAAGTAGATAACAATCTAGTATAACGCTTTCATCTCACGCTCTACATATATAATATACAATCAATAACTGCGGGCTCTTATTAGGTAATGGATTCCAACTATGACAAAGTATAGAACCCCCTTCCGATCAGTGTACTCTAGAAGCGATACACTGGAGTTCAACAAGAACATCTTGTAACTCGGCCACACAAGACCGGCCACTCATTTTGCTTGAATGTTCCGAATATATTGTCACCTTACGGTTGGTATACCAACATAACCGTTCCTGGGAGAAACAGAACTGAAAGAAGTAACAAATATGAATATTCTCTAGATGTGACTGTGATAGCCCGTAACTTCCCCGGTGAGGAAAGCCCGGATTACCTTGAGAACACGACAAAATAGAACGCAAACAGAAGAACATTTCATTGCTTATTACAAAAATTCCATCAGATACAAGAATATACAGAGTATAAATGAATATCATACATTCGATAAATATCAGAGATTACAATAAATTACAAAACAGCGGAAAAATGATAAACATACAACTGAAAGTAATGCACGGATACAGAGCTTTCCGAGCATCGTTCCAGCTGCAAATCAGGATCCTATGAATATAAATCTGCAAAACCAAAACTACTAGCTGCCCGTGTCGAAAATAGGGGCACCCAGAGTTTAGGTTAAAACAATAAACTCCATGTCAGTCATGTGACTGGTGTGAGAACTAAAACAGTTATTAATTTGACTTTAAAAGAGTTTAATTCAAGGGACCACGCCGTATAACACGGAACGGGTTTCCTCCCAAGAATACCAGTGCTTAGAATAAACAACGCAATGCTTTTTCGAAAAATGAAGCTATTATAAGACCCAGGTCCCATCACACAATGCAACGCAAGCCGGAGGATAGGGTTTTACCTCATAATAGCCAAATAATGCTTGATACGTATAAAACGAAATCATTTGATACTATTATAAGTGCGTAGGTGTTTCAAAACAATTTCAATCATAAATATCAATCATAGACGGCATAAGTGCCCCATCCCACTATGTCGCCATACTAGGCTCTACAAATAAAACCGAAATACATGTATTGGAAATTGGATTCCATCATGAGTCGAGGCAAGGGGCAAGCTCCTCTCTGCTTCGAGACACTCTAGCAAATGCCTCGGGACTACACACTCTGGGTAACCCCTGGAACTTTAGGGCCGGTCCTCCGTTACGTTTGAGGATTAATTATTCCTGAACACACGTTTCCCGGTCCTAACAGACCTAAAATCGAGGCGCCTCATCCAACAACCACATAGGTGAAAAGTACATAAATGTCAGCCAGTTTAAGCACTGACACCACCACTAGCTAGAAAGAAACGTCGTGCTCTCCCTGCAGTCCTTATCCCTTTTTGACTCATACCGAGGTGTGAGGCTCGCGAATTCCCGTTATACACAAAGCTGCGCCACACAGGCCGTGCTTTGATCATCAACCACAAGACTTTGCTTTTCAACAGAAGCCTTGATCAATTGCCACTTACGCGTGCCACACTGGCAATTCACTCAATGCGACTGATGTCCATCGATATACAACCTCTGAGCTCGTACGTCTCAGAGAAGGGCGTTAAGCAAGAGAATAAATTCTCCGCCGCCAAACAGATGTATATTTAATAGAGATCAATCAGCACAGAATAAAATCCAATGTCAGACACACAGTCCATTTACAAGTCCGTTCTGGGTCTGAACGAAACCGGAGGCACTTTCCCCGCATATCCATCGATCCCCAAGTACGTCTAGACGATCACCAACTATTTCCCTCATCATGGGTGTACAGCCCAATCAAGATCATCAGTAATCACCCAAACGATGTGAAGACTTCCGGTCTTCAACCACCGTCTTCATCTTCGACATCTCGTTGAATCGGTTATTCAGAATGGGTATAAACCCGGCCTTCCCGAATAACCCGCGTATATAATAAACACGTATTACACAAACACAACATACGCCTCATTCCAATTCAGAATATTCTTTTTATTCAAATTTTCACATTCTTAGGGAAAGGTTCCCATTAATTTTATCCAAGATAAATTCTTCTAAATTTATTCTTTAATCTTCCTTTGGATATCATTTCAAACCATATTATAGTATTCTAAACTAGTCGGGATTAGCGAACCACATCGAAGTAATTATTTATTTTATTTCCCAATCCCAACCTATTTATCCCATGGAGCAAAACTGGTAATACTCCATAACTAACACCACGGTGTTATCGGTAAAATTAATTACCATTTCACGTTCAAATCTAATTAAAGATTTAACTATCGCTTTGGAGCAAAACTGGTGATACTCCGTTCTCGATCATTTCAATCTAATTAAAGATTCATTAAAACTTCACTTAGTTTTAATCTTTAACCAGGTTAAAGAATCAGTGTCATTTAAAACACGATTTACGATAAACCCAAAGTCACATTCCATTCTATCAGCCCTTAACCGTAAAATAGCAAGTGAGCAATTCCCTAAATATTAACCCCGAAGGCCGAAACCAACATCAGATCAATACCCAAGAAACCATTCAACTTAACTAATCTCCGGTTAGTTTCTGATCTTCTTAACTCAGTTGGGTCTAAGAACAGTATTATTGAAGATACCGTTCACGACAACCCAAAATCACATGGCATTAATTATCGGGTTAAAGAACAAGTGTTATTCAAAGCACCGCTCACGATAAACCCAAAAACCAATTCAAATTCAATTTATTTATTTCAAAAATGAATTGAATTTAATTCTAGTTCAAAACTAGTTCATTTCGATAAAAATCTATTTTTCTTTACAAATGTGGGATTTTTCACCCCAGTTCTTCACAAATCATTTCTTATAATTTTACACAAATTATTGATTTTTTTGATAATTTTATCAGGGCCCGTACAGTCGATTTCCAACAACGGCCATCGAACTGCACTTACAGCGACCTTTTCTGAAATTGATTTGGACATATCTCCAAATCCAACCGTTAGATTTCAAATTTCTAGTATTCGTTAGAAAGCTCTTTTCGATACGAACCCAACGGTTCTGGTTTTGGTAGAATCCGACAGTCGGATCTTTCGCAACGTCAATTCGAAGTCAATTGTCGAAATTCACGAACTGCCGCGACGCGGCGCGTTCTATTCAGGCCATTATATATACTATATATATTTCGTCGATTCCCTTTTAAAACGAATTTTAAAAATCGTTTTAAATTCGTTTTCAAAACAAATTCAACTTCATATTCAATTTCGAATCAAAATTGAATATTCCATATAATTCGTTTTAAATTCACTTCAAATTGATTTCAATTCGAATTCATTTCTATTTCATTTCAATTCGAATTCATTTCTATTTGATTTCAATTCGAATCGATTTTTAATTCAATTTCAATTCCATTTCAATTCGAAATCACTTCAATTCAATTTCAATTCGAATTCATTTCTATTTGATTTCAATTCGAATTCATTTCTATTCAATTCAATTCGAATTCGTTTTATATTCAATTCAATTCGAATTCGTTTTATATTCAATTCAATTCGAATTCGTTTTCTATTCAATTCAATTCGAATTCGTTTTATATTCAATTCAATTCGAATTCGTTTTCTATTCAATTCAATTCGAATTCGTTTTCTATATATTCGATTTTTAAATCTCTTTTCAATATTCATTATAGAAACGAATATAGTCGATATAAATATCGTTCGCTTCAAAATAGTGCATCCCTAATCAACATGGCTTTATATTTTTCAATGACCTTGTTATTTTATTCAACACATGAATATTTATTCTATTCAACAAATGAATATATATTTCAACACATGACTAATCTCAACAAATGAGTACTGTCATCACGTGACTATTTTTGTTATTTAATATATTTTATAAAAATTATGGTATCTATCGTTTGATTTCAAATCAGACTTCAACCGTAAATTAGTAAGAGAACGATCCCCTAAATATTAACCCCGAAGGTCGAAACCAACATCAGATCAATATCCAGGAGACCACACATCTTATCTATTTTCCAGTTAGTTTCTAATTTTATATATGATAAAGATGTAAATTTTATTGTTAAAATATTTCGTTCAACACATGACTAATCTCAACGAATGAGTACGGTCAACACATGAACCTATATATTAAAATATTCTTAATTTTCCCAATTGGAATGAGGCCCAACCAATTACCATATAATGTTAATTACATGGTTTCCATACAACACATGTATATAATAGCAATGACAAATAATCAACCATCATCCAAAGTGCACTACACAGCTGCATAAGCATCAAATATAAATAATTAACGTTTACAAAGTCTGTCAACCAATCAATCGACATACAGCTAATTATTGGGATTAGTGTATGTTATATATTATCCCAATACCCGTGTAGGGTTTCAAATCAACAAACACAGATTTTTATTTGTGAAGTTGGGCGATTTGTAAAATTTATCATCCCAATCAATGTCCTTCAAATAGGTGTACATAAACAAACCGTCCAGTTTGTAAATGAATATTTATTCACATTCACGTTAAAAATTATATTTTTAACAATAAAATATATTTAGCTATCTAAATAGTTTATTTTAATTCACATCACACAATCAGTTCAATCAGATTTATCAACCAAACAAACAAGCCGTCCATGGTCTGTGGACGACGGGTGTCGGGTGCTACTAAACACCGTCTGCATCCTAGTATATATATTTAAACTAGAAAATAGAATTAAAAGGTGAGAAGTTCTCACTAATAGCTAACCAAACGCCACGACTCTTCATATGTAGGAAATCTTCATCGTCTTGCCCTCCATCACTTTCGTCGCCCGTATCCACTACATATATAAAAATCGCATTTTTATATTATCACTTGATGTATAAGAATTATATTTTGATTATCTCCACTATATAAAAACTATATTTTTACCTCACTACTTATATAAAAATCACTTTTTTATATTACTCTACCTTAATAAAAATTATATTTTTATAATTTCCACTATATAAAAATCATATTTTTAACTTACTATACGAATAAAAATTATATTTTTAGCCATTCTATAATATAAAAATTACATTTTGAACCTTCCTATAATATAAAAATTATATTTTTATTTTTCTAACTATATAAAAATCCTACCTTTTACACATTAAAGATCTGACCTTCCTATATATAAAAATCTGTTCCTCCTACTTATAAAAATCATAACTTTAGCTAATTTTAAAGTTCATATATTTTCAGTTTTAAATCATATAAAAATTTAGCCTTTTAACTTATAAAAATCCTAATAAACTAATTACTTCACAAATAAATAAATAAAATATGAAACAAACTCACGTTTGGTTACCGAAGAAGAGAGGGGGCGCAGTGGCTTGTTGCGACGGATCCGGAAGGGTGCTGGAGGTGGCCGACGTCCAGAAAAAGGGCGGTTTGGTTAGAAGAAGGGAAGAGCAAAGGAGAGGTGGGAGCGTCGGGTTTTTTAGGGGAGGAGAGAGAATCGCAGCAGGGGGGTGTTTTCACGTCGGAGGGCATGGGGTTGGCGGCGTCAGGCGAGGGGGTTGGCGTGGGGGACCACCTTGGCTATTGCGGTGGTTTCAGTGGGGAATTAGGGGTCTCGTGGGTGGATCGAAGCTAGAGAAGGGGGCGGCTCGCGTGATAAGGAGGAGGGAGAAGCTAGCATCGGCGGCGGCACACCCTGGGGGGGGGGGGCGCGACGGCGATCTCCCCCCTTTTCTCTTTTGTTTTTTTTGTTTATTTTAATTTCAGATCGACAATGAAGGTAAAGGGGGGGCCTGAGCGGGTTAAGGGGATGAAGGGTTGACTTGGTTTAATTAAATATTTAATTTAATTTTAAAATCAATAAAGTAACTTTTTACAACGAACTCAAAATTGAACCCACCGACTGTCGCCCCTAGCGTAATACCCCCATTCCGAACACAATGGGATATGTATCGTAGGCATATTCGACTGTTTGAAAAATAGCCATTTTCCAGTCGATTAAAATCAACTGAAATTGGTCAAACGCGTTTTCCTATGCCACACTCACATATCGATTCGAAAAATTATGAAAATTGGAATCTAGCAATAACTTAACATCACGGATCCAACAAAAGTGGTTTCGTCGAAATCCGAGGTCGTTTGCAAAATGGCTATTTTTAAGGGCCAGAATTCCGTAGTGACTATTCTGAAAATTCATTTGGCCATAACTTTTGATTCCCACTATGAAATTTTGATTTTTCGGATTCATTGGAAAGATATTATCAATTAGATTCTATTATTTTTGGTTTCGCTAAATTTCGGTTTATTTTGAATCCTGTACATTCATTTGAAGTTTGCAATCGAATTATCGAACTACCGCGCCATTTTCAATTCCTTTAATAATTTAAAATAATTATTTATATTATAACGACGACGTATATAAATATATACGTTCGAATTATATTCAAAATAAATTTTTCGTCCATATTACTTAAAATAATCTATTTTAAATATTCAAAATTCATTAAAATTGCCAAAATAAAATTTTTAAACTGGCTCAGATTTTCGGGTTGTTACAATCTCCCCCACTTAAAACTTTTCGCCCCCGAAAAGGAATGAAGCCGAAAGTTGTTTTAAAAACCAACTCAACTTTCATTGTTTTCGCTACAGCTTAAGTTCTTCAACTTTTCAGTTTCTAAGAACTTTTCAAATTTCTCAAAAATTTGGCTCACCCTAAATTTTCGAAAAATTTCGCCATAACCTCCCCTGGACCGGGGACTTCGGAATATTTCATATAGTCTCCCATGGACTTCTTCAATCCAAAAGAAAAAGAAAAAGCCAATCGGCTCATAAAATCACCCAAAACTCAAGAAATACAATAAACATGTACCTATTTGTCGGGCAAACAATTTTATTCCTCTTCTCTAGCCTCCTTGCTATGACCTGTTCACACATATATATATATGTACATGCATGCAATTCCAAACAAATTTCAATACAGTTCAATATTTAGTTCAATTTGGCCTAAATTTACCGTTCTTTCATATAATGGTTTAAAGAAATAATCACACAACACAACCATCAATCAATTAGTGAATTAACGTTTCAAATTAATAATTTTGATACATATATATACAGAAAATCATGTTTTGATGCCAAATCACAACAATAAATCTATATAGTTTTGGTTCTCACACCAGTCTAATGGAAATATATAGATATCACACCTTTGATACACGAAAATAAACCACTGATGCCGTACGTCATCAGTGGAATCATTCTCGGGCTACTAGAGTGCGATTCTATATCTATCCAGTATATTAAAACTTCGAATATACGTTCATGACGCGTATACGCGAAATCATTATATATTGGATTGTCCAAATTCAAAATAAATAAATATTCAAATACGTATAAAATGGTTTAAATTTTCAAAACAAAGTTGTTTTCATTTGAAAAATATACTCTTCACACTCGTTCTAGGATACAACTGATCCTATCTGTAGCGACCCGCAAATCCGTGCTATCTGAGTTGACTAAATACACCACACGTCCAACCCAAATAACACAGAAATACGAACCATTAATAGAAAGAAGTTAGAAGATGAGAAATAGGAAGATAGAAATATTAGAATAGAAGAAAACGAAGATCACAACTCACAGCGGAACGAATAAAATATATTATATAACATAAGCTTTGAAATACAAATCTGTTTTGTACATATATACATACCATCATCAGAGTACACATAACATTTGATTCAGCGGAAGCAACTCTAAATAACTAACGTTGAAGCCTCCTGCTTCAAGCTCCTCCAAGTGTATCTGTAAAAGCCTGAAACACTTGACTGCCCGTACAAATTTGGGCACCCAAGAGTTTAGGAAAAACAAAACAAAATAAACTCTGGGTCAGTCATGGGACTGGTGTGAGTAAACTCCAACCACTTGTTTAACTTTCAAAAACTCTTTCAAAAGAAAAGATAATAGTAAGACCAGCCCACACATAAACATGGACGGTTTTTACCTTACTATAACCCAAAACACTTTGATACAAAAATCCAGTGATATTATAATAATGTCTACATCAAATAAATAATCAAATAGCAGAACGCTTGCATCTCACGCTCCACATTTATAGTATATAATCAAAAACCGCATGGCGCTTATTGGAGATTGGATTTCCAACATGACAAGGTATGGGACCACCTTCCGATGATGTATCTCTAGAGGCAAATACACCTGGGTTCAACAAGAACGTCTTGCAACCCGGCCCACACATGACTGACCACTCATTTCGCTTGAGTGTATCGAATGTATATCACCAACGGTTGGACTCAAACCACCGTTCCCGAATGGGCAGAATCGATAGATTTAGAAACAAAAGGAATTTCTCTAGATAGGTGATTATACACCCTAATGGGTGCGACCCACATAGCCATGCTGCCTGCCCGATTTTTGTCCTTTCCCGGTTGTTGAGGCCTGAGGCTACGCATACTTACCATTTCTTGATAACACAATTCACTTTGAATGCCACATTGTCAGATCCGTTAATCACTAGTTGAGTTTGCACAAATATTCTGGATATTATGCTAAGGGATAAATCCGTTGCAACCATATATATTCATACAGACCAATCCATTTGATCATTGGAAATACTCTGTCAGACATTCGTCCATTTACGTTCGTTCTGGGATTGAACGAAACCGAAGGCACTATTTCTATTACTAGAAAAGCCCTTGCACTTTACTCCGTCTTCAATATATTCAGCATACTTGGTTCGCAACGCTAATGCCGATACGGAGTGGTTCTTCGGATAATAATCCAACCGGTCTCTCCATATTGACAACGATGGTCAAAACTTCGATAGTCTGTGATTTAACTATCGAATAAAAACAAGTGTTCATCCAACATATCAAACAAATCACTGGGCTCTTTAATTAATATTTCATTAATTAAATCTCTTCTATATTCTCTTATCAATATTTGTTAACCAAATATTTTCAATAATCATCTTGGCCTCTTATGCCATTTGGAAAACGTTTCCAAATATCAACTTCTTTTATTTTCTATATATTAGAAAAAACTCTATTTGCAATTGGAAACAATTCCAATCACTTATCTCTATCCCTTTTTGTTTACAACATTCGATTTTTATATTCACTTTACTATCAAATTCAATACGTCGATACAATGATTTCAAATTATCAAAATATCTTAAAAATATTCTAACTCCTTAAATTTCCGGAAAAATTCGCCATAACCTCCCCTGTATCGGGAGCATCGGGAAATTTCAAATAGCTTCCCGGTATCTTCTAATCTCAAAAGGAAAAAGAAAAAGCCAAGCGGCTTGCCGATACGGCGCATAAAACCCATATATGAATTTAAACATGTACCTTTTGTCGAGCACATTATTTATATACCTGCATTATCCTTGCCCCATACCTGTCTCCTGTATGTCTATACCTGTCCCATTTATTTCAACTTCGTACACTCGTTTGACTCAATTCGTTAAAGTAATTCTTTAACTAACTCTCTGCCTATCTCGCTTGTATATTTGAATATAACACGTTTCGAATATATTTCCACTTACTTATCAATCAATTGAATTCAAATTTCAATTTAAGTTCTATATTCGATTTCGAATATATATTTACAATTCCAAATTTTACTTTTCAAAGTTCGACTTTAGTTCAAACTCGATTAACTAATTCTCCTTTGATTTAGTTAATTCTATTCAATAATCAAAAATAGGATTATTGTTTCAAAAATCATCTTCTTTACTTCACTTGAGTTCACATTTATTTTCTAACTCAAGTCTAGATTTTTAAATGGCAATCCGGATTTTTATTTGCTTAAAAATCCCAATATTTATATATAAAATCCATTATGGTTTATAATGGTTTATGGCGCTGCTTTTCTAAAAATTTGATTTTGACATAACTCAAAATCTATACGACGAAATTCAGATTTTTCTCCTTCATTAGAAAACTATTATCAAATCGGCCCTGACGTTTCTTGTTTCAAAGAATTTCGACTTCAATTGGGTTCTGTATACTCGATTGAAGTTCGAATCGCTATTTTACGAACTGCAGCGCTGCGGCGAGTTCGTTTTAATTATATTTATAAATATAAACGTTAAACTTCTTTAAAATGAATTCAACTTCATTTAACTCCATTTGAATTCCTTGATTCAAATTCCAATCTCACTTTTATTTGAATTCTATATTCAAATCCCAATTCCTTTTCTATTTGATATTCAAATTCAACACTTGAATTTCCATTTGAATTCCCTATATTCAAATTCTATACTTGAATTCATTTGAATTCTCTTATTCAAACTCTATATTTAAATTCCATTTGAACTTCTATATTCCAATTCTATATTTGAATTCTATTGAAATTCAAATATTCAAACTCCTTTTTAAATTCTATATTCAAAATTCCATAGTTAAAAACCCATTTGAATTTCATATTCAAATCCCATAGATTAAATCCTATTTGAATTCAATTTGAATCTCTTATATTCAAATTTCATTTTTCCATTTCCGACCCCATTTGAATTTCTAATATTCAAATTCATTTTCAACACCATTTGAATTTCTAATATTCAAATTCATTTGAATTCCCTTGAATTCAAATTCCATTTCAAAACTATTTGGATTTCCTATTTTGAAATCCTATTTCAATCCTACTTTGAAATCCTACTTTCAAAGTTTATTTCAAATTCTATTTTGAAATCTCATATTCAAATTTCTACTTGAATTTCTGTATTCAATTCCATGTTCAAATTCAATACTTGGATTTCTATTTCAAATTTCTATTCAAATTTCATATTTGAATTCCATTTCAAATCTCTATTCAAATTTCATATTTAAGTCCCATTCAAATCTCTATTCAAATTTCACATTTGAATTCTTCTTTGAAATACTATATTTCAAATTCTATTCAATTTTTCTTTGAAATTCTATATTTCAAATTCTATTTTGAAATTCTACATTCAAATCTCTATTTGAATTTCTTTATTCGAATTCCTTTGAATTCAATTTTATTTTTATTCCTTGAATTCAAATTCTATTTTTGATTCTAATTCCATCTATTCAAGTTCTATTTGAACTTCTATTTGAATTTCTAATATTCAATCTCCTCTTAAAATTTCAAATATTTAAACCCCTTTTAAAATTCAAATGTTATACTCAAATTTCATTTGAGTTATATATTTAAAAATTCCATTTCACATCCTATTTGAAATTTCATTTCAAACTCCAATTTCGCACTTGTATTTCTATTTCTGAATTATCAAATGATAATTCTTTTCACTTCATTTATAACTTCGTTATAAAAGAATTATTTATAAACTTCGTTTATAAAGAAACTACTTGTTTTATTTTAAAACAAGTTTATATTTTTATTTCCGTTTAAAATTCAAATTCTATTTAAAAATAGAATTTTCCTTTTTATATCCCCAATATCCTTTTTACGATATTTTAAATAAATTAACACTTAGCCCAGTGATATTTAAACAATCAAATCACCCAAATTTCAATCATTTGATTTATAGCACGTCATATATGAATATATATGAAATCAAGCAAACAAACAAACAGATAATATATTTTTGAGGAATCCAGTTGGATTCCTCCAACCTGTTTTCCTGCATCCACAGATGTTAGCACATAAATAATACCCATTCTGCTTCATGGCAGAATATCGCGGTATAGAAGGTCATCCACTAATCATAGCGTGGGGCGTATAGGGTAATCATCCGCTATGAAACTGCGGGCATCCGCTAATGAGACTGCGGGAATCCAACCAATCAATCAACCCAATATATATATATAGCCTAAATAACTAATATATATAAAACAACCATAAAACATTCACACAAGCAACAGACAATTATTTTTAATGAAATAAAAATAATTCTAAAGGTGAGTGAGATTTACTCACCAGGGATTTTTACTGTGCTGAATATCCCATCTAGTTCAAACCAAGTTTATTTCGAAGTATTCGTCATCTTGGTTCTAGTGTACTTTGCATTGCTCGAATCTAATAACATGAAATAAAGTATGATTTTTATAAGTTATTAAACGAATTAATTGATTACTCACTTAATAAAATTCCAATTTAAACCTTCATTCTATTTAAACGATTAATTTATACATTTTATTTCCTTATTGATTAATTTCCTCGATATACACTAATTATATGAACTATTTTATTTAAATCAAATTCCCAATTAGATAAACTAATTTTCTAGGCATAAAATGAATTTAACCACTATATTAATTTAATTCTAACCATTTTACAAATAAAATTCTAACCCTTTTACTACTTAAATTTGGATATAAATCAAACAAATTAAATTTAAATATTATTGGCCTTAATTAAATAAATTAAACTGACCTTACGGTGTCTCACCAATATTCACGACAGACTCCAGGCGACTCGCGTTCTTCCATATACAGTATCACCAGAACCATGTCAGTACACCCTCGAAGCCCTGTCGCACTACTCCAGTGAACAAACATCGCCTTCCCTCCAGACATCGAACACTTAAATCCCTAAATCGCACTCCACCTATTGCCATGTCGAGCTCCTCAGTGAACTTGGTTTCCCCTTCCAGCTCGTCGTTGAAGTCGCGACACCCACTCATCCGCGAGACCCAGAATTGCTTCGAGCTAGGGTCGAGCGTCAGGCCGTGCGATGGTCGAGTTGCCCGCCAAACCCCCTTGCGATGAACACTAGCCCTAGGCGCCCTGTTTGAACATGATTGTTCCCTTCGACAATCTCTGAACACACCAAGATTGAATCCCCCTTTTCTGGATAGTTCGAATAGGATAAGAGGACTTCGATTCATTTAGAAATCAAGGAGGAAGCAGCTTTGATCTCGGTTTGCTTGGAAAACGAGACAGAAGAGAGAAGAAGGGTTTTCCGTTGGTTTCAAAAATGCGGATTCCAGAAGGTAATGGCCTTAATATATAGGGGAACGAAGGGAACATATCGTACTGCCATTAAATTATTGTTCCTTTGATTTTGAAGAAGGGGGACAAGAGTTTGAGCTCGAGGAAAATATAGACGTCGCGATGTCCACCTATAGGTCCGCGTTAGTAAATGCATAGGTCGGCCTTCTTTTTATTTTATTCATTCTGATTTTTATTTTGTTTTTAAATTTAAACAACTGAAATATCTCGCGGTCCCCGAACCATCATAGTAAACCTAACGACTGACATTACCAGATTGTAGCGTTGTTCTGGACTAAATGGAGTCGATCCTAAATTTTAATTCGACTGTATAGAAGAGAGAACAATTTTAAATTAACGAATTATATTAAATACGATTTAAAATATAACTTGATTTTAAACATTAAATCCATCGATAAAAATCTATTATTATCGTTCTATTAAATCATATAATGATTTTTGAACTGATAAATTCCATAATAAAAATCCATTTATTTTTGAATCAATATTTAAAACTATATTAAATATTTAAAATTAATCGACGAAAAATCTGGGTCGTTACATTCTTCGCCCCTTAAAATAATTTCGTCCTCGAAATTGTTAAGGTAGGAAAAATGGTACAAATGTATTACTTTTCAAAATCTCACTTATGTTGAAACTCAACTCCTCATATTTCAACAAATTTAATTCCACCAAAACTTTTGGTCTTCCTTCATTTAATTCGAATGATCTACGATCAATCCATTTATATCCAATCTATATTCCAATAAACCTATTCAAATTGATTCTAATCAATTCATTCACTTCGACCCATTTAACTTGTTAAATTTAAATTCTAGAATTCAAATCCCTGGGTTTTTCTTTTCAATTTCTTTTGAAATCCCATAAATATATACATATATTTATTTTCATTTCAAATTCAAAACATTTGAATTTTCAAACTACTTGTTTTCTTTCAAACAAATTTCCATCAAAAACTTTTTCTAAGGTAGCAATTCATCACTTAGAACTCGGAAACGAACACTGATGATGTTGCAATCATCATCAGAATAATTTCCCAGCCACTGAAGTGAGTTCAGTGCTTTATTATTTCAAAATCCATCTAAAATAATTTTCTTTCAAATCCTTCTAAACAAATCTATATTATTTTAATATAATTTGAAAAATATTTTCAACTTCCCAGGATTAAAATTCCAAATTCTGGTTTGAATTCAATTCTAATTCATCTCATTTGTATATTTAATTCCTATACAAATTCTACTTGGTTATAAATAACCATTTTAATTTCATAATCTCATTTGATTATAAAATCAACATCCAACACATCCATATAATAATAATTCTAGAAAATTATTCTTTCTATATCAAAATAGAAATTTGGGTAAAATTATTTCATTTACCCTCTTAAAACAATACTGTGTCCAATTTCTCTGTTTAAGTGTTTAGAAATCCCTATCGACTTCGTGGCGTCCCACGATTCGACCAGAATTCATAAACCACTCAACAGACAAGCCAACACAATATAAAACAATTTTTATATCAAATAACAAATACGCTCTCTCGTATATATATACCCTCAACTCATCCTAGGGTACTACTGACTCTATCTCTAATGAGCACAACCCAACAAAGCCTAGGTGTTCGCTCAACCTAAGCTCTGATACCAACTGTAGCGACCCGCAAATCCGTGCTATCTGAGTTGACTAAATACACCACACGTCCAACCCAAATAACACAGAAATACGAACCATTAATAGAAAGAAGTTAGAAGATGAGAAATAGGAAGATAGAAATATTAGAATAGAAGAAAACGAAGATCACAACTCACAGCGGAACGAATAAAATATATTATATAACATAAGCTTTGAAATACAAATCTGTTTTGTACATATATACATACCATCATCAGAGTACACATAACATTTGATTCAGCGGAAGCAACTCTAAATAACTAACGTTGAAGCCTCCTGCTTCAAGCTCCTCCAAGTGTATCTGTAAAAGCCTGAAACACTTGACTGCCCGTACAAATTTGGGCACCCAAGAGTTTAGGAAAAACAAAACAAAATAAACTCTGGGTCAGTCATGGGACTGGTGTGAGTAAACTCCAACCACTTGTTTAACTTTCAAAAACTCTTTCAAAAGAAAAGATAATAGTAAGACCAGCCCACACATAAACATGGACGGTTTTTACCTTACTATAACCCAAAACACTTTGATACAAAAATCCAGTGATATTATAATAATGTCTACATCAAATAAATAATCAAATAGCAGAACGCTTGCATCTCACGCTCCACATTTATAGTATATAATCAAAAACCGCATGGCGCTTATTGGAGATTGGATTTCCAACATGACAAGGTATGGGACCACCTTCCGATGATGTATCTCTAGAGGCAAATACACCTGGGTTCAACAAGAACGTCTTGCAACCCGGCCCACACATGACTGACCACTCATTTCGCTTGAGTGTATCGAATGTATATCACCAACGGTTGGACTCAAACCACCGTTCCCGAATGGGCAGAATCGATAGATTTAGAAACAAAAGGAATTTCTCTAGATAGGTGATTATACACCCTAATGGGTGCGACCCACATAGCCATGCTGCCTGCCCGATTTTTGTCCTTTCCCGGTTGTTGAGGCCTGAGGCTACGCATACTTACCATTTCTTGATAACACAATTCACTTTGAATGCCACATTGTCAGATCCGTTAATCACTAGTTGAGTTTGCACAAATATTCTGGATATTATGCTAAGGGATAAATCCGTTGCAACCATATATATTCATACAGACCAATCCATTTGATCATTGGAAATACTCTGTCAGACATTCGTCCATTTACGTTCGTTCTGGGATTGAACGAAACCGAAGGCACTATTTCTATTACTAGAAAAGCCCTTGCACTTTACTCCGTCTTCAATATATTCAGCATACTTGGTTCGCAACGCTAATGCCGATACGGAGTGGTTCTTCGGATAATAATCCAACCGGTCTCTCCATATTGACAACGATGGTCAAAACTTCGATAGTCTGTGATTTAACTATCGAATAAAAACAAGTGTTCATCCAACATATCAAACAAATCACTGGGCTCTTTAATTAATATTTCATTAATTAAATCTCTTCTATATTCTCTTATCAATATTTGTTAACCAAATATTTTCAATAATCATCTTGGCCTCTTATGCCATTTGGAAAACGTTTCCAAATATCAACTTCTTTTATTTTCTATATATTAGAAAAAACTCTATTTGCAATTGGAAACAATTCCAATCACTTATCTCTATCCCTTTTTGTTTACAACATTCGATTTTTATATTCACTTTACTATCAAATTCAATACGTCGATACAATGATTTCAAATTATCAAAATATCTTAAAAATATTCTAACTCCTTAAATTTCCGGAAAAATTCGCCATAACCTCCCCTGTATCGGGAGCATCGGGAAATTTCAAATAGCTTCCCGGTATCTTCTAATCTCAAAAGGAAAAAGAAAAAGCCAAGCGGCTTGCCGATACGGCGCATAAAACCCATATATGAATTTAAACATGTACCTTTTGTCGAGCACATTATTTATATACCTGCATTATCCTTGCCCCATACCTGTCTCCTGTATGTCTATACCTGTCCCATTTATTTCAACTTCGTACACTCGTTTGACTCAATTCGTTAAAGTAATTCTTTAACTAACTCTCTGCCTATCTCGCTTGTATATTTGAATATAACACGTTTCGAATATATTTCCACTTACTTATCAATCAATTGAATTCAAATTTCAATTTAAGTTCTATATTCGATTTCGAATATATATTTACAATTCCAAATTTTACTTTTCAAAGTTCGACTTTAGTTCAAACTCGATTAACTAATTCTCCTTTGATTTAGTTAATTCTATTCAATAATCAAAAATAGGATTATTGTTTCAAAAATCATCTTCTTTACTTCACTTGAGTTCACATTTATTTTCTAACTCAAGTCTAGATTTTTAAATGGCAATCCGGATTTTTATTTGCTTAAAAATCCCAATATTTATATATAAAATCCATTATGGTTTATAATGGTTTATGGCGCTGCTTTTCTAAAAATTTGATTTTGACATAACTCAAAATCTATACGACGAAATTCAGATTTTTCTCCTTCATTAGAAAACTATTATCAAATCGGCCCTGACGTTTCTTGTTTCAAAGAATTTCGACTTCAATTGGGTTCTGTATACTCGATTGAAGTTCGAATCGCTATTTTACGAACTGCAGCGCTGCGGCGAGTTCGTTTTAATTATATTTATAAATATAAACGTTAAACTTCTTTAAAATGAATTCAACTTCATTTAACTCCATTTGAATTCCTTGATTCAAATTCCAATCTCACTTTTATTTGAATTCTATATTCAAATCCCAATTCCTTTTCTATTTGATATTCAAATTCAGCACTTGAATTTCCATTTGAATTCCCTATATTCAAATTCTATACTTGAATTCATTTGAATTCTCTTATTCAAACTCTATATTTAAATTCCATTTGAACTTCTATATTCCAATTCTATATTTGAATTCTATTGAAATTCAAATATTCAAACTCCTTTTTAAATTCTATATTCAAAATTCCATAGTTAAAAACCCATTTGAATTTCATATTCAAATCCCATAGATTAAATCCTATTTGAATTCAATTTGAATCTCTTATATTCAAATTTCATTTTTCCATTTCCGACCCCATTTGAATTTCTAATATTCAAATTCATTTTCAACACCATTTGAATTTCTAATATTCAAATTCATTTGAATTCCCTTGAATTCAAATTCCATTTCAAAACTATTTGGATTTCCTATTTTGAAATCCTATTTCAATCCTACTTTGAAATCCTACTTTCAAAGTTTATTTCAAATTCTATTTTGAAATCTCATATTCAAATTTCTACTTGAATTTCTGTATTCAATTCCATGTTCAAATTCAATACTTGGATTTCTATTTCAAATTTCTATTCAAATTTCATATTTGAATTCCATTTCAAATCTCTATTCAAATTTCATATTTAAGTCCCATTCAAATCTCTATTCAAATTTCACATTTGAATTCTTCTTTGAAATACTATATTTCAAATTCTATTCAATTTTTCTTTGAAATTCTATATTTCAAATTCTATTTTGAAATTCTACATTCAAATCTCTATTTGAATTTCTTTATTCGAATTCCTTTGAATTCAATTTTATTTTTATTCCTTGAATTCAAATTCTATTTTTGATTCTAATTCCATCTATTCAAGTTCTATTTGAACTTCTATTTGAATTTCTAATATTCAATCTCCTCTTAAAATTTCAAATATTTAAACCCCTTTTAAAATTCAAATGTTATACTCAAATTTCATTTGAGTTATATATTTAAAAATTCCATTTCACATCCTATTTGAAATTTCATTTCAAACTCCAATTTCGCACTTGTATTTCTATTTCTGAATTATCAAATGATAATTCTTTTCACTTCATTTATAACTTCGTTATAAAAGAATTATTTATAAACTTCGTTTATAAAGAAACTACTTGTTTTATTTTAAAACAAGTTTATATTTTTATTTCCGTTTAAAATTCAAATTCTATTTAAAAATAGAATTTTCCTTTTTATATCCCCAATATCCTTTTTACGATATTTTAAATAAATTAACACTTAGCCCAGTGATATTTAAACAATCAAATCACCCAAATTTCAATCATTTGATTTATAGCACGTCATATATGAATATATATGAAATCAAGCAAACAAACAAACAGATAATATATTTTTGAGGAATCCAGTTGGATTCCTCCAACCTGTTTTCCTGCATCCACAGATGTTAGCACATAAATAATACCCATTCTGCTTCATGGCAGAATATCGCGGTATAGAAGGTCATCCACTAATCATAGCGTGGGGCGTATAGGGTAATCATCCGCTATGAAACTGCGGGCATCCGCTAATGAGACTGCGGGAATCCAACCAATCAATCAACCCAATATATATATATATAGCCTAAATAACTAATATATATAAAACAACCATAAAACATTCACACAAGCAACAGACAATTATTTTTAATGAAATAAAAATAATTCTAAAGGTGAGTGAGATTTACTCACCAGGGATTTTTACTGTGCTGAATATCCCGTCTAGTTCAAACCAAGTTTATTTCGAAGTATTCGTCATCTTGGTTCTAGTGTACTTTGCATTGCTCGAATCTAATAACATGAAATAAAGTATGATTTTTATAAGTTATTAAACGAATTAATTGATTACTCACTTAATAAAATTCCAATTTAAACCTTCATTCTATTTAAACGATTAATTTATACATTTTATTTCCTTATTGATTAATTTCCTCGATATACACTAATTATATGAACTATTTTATTTAAATCAAATTCCCAATTAGATAAACTAATTTTCTAGGCATAAAATGAATTTAACCACTATATTAATTTAATTCTAACCATTTTACAAATAAAATTCTAACCCTTTTACTACTTAAATTTGGATATAAATCAAACAAATTAAATTTAAATATTATTGGCCTTAATTAAATAAATTAAACTGACCTTACGGTGTCTCACCAATATTCACGACAGACTCCAGGCGACTCGCGTTCTTCCATATACAGTATCACCAGAACCATGTCAGTACACCCTCGAAGCCCTGTCGCACTACTCCAGTGAACAAACATCGCCTTCCCTCCAGACATCGAACACTTAAATCCCTAAATCGCACTCCACCTATTGCCATGTCGAGCTCCTCAGTGAACTTGGTTTCCCCTTCCAGCTCGTCGTTGAAGTCGCGACACCCACTCATCCGCGAGACCCAGAATTGCTTCGAGCTAGGGTCGAGCGTCAGGCCGTGCGATGGTCGAGTTGCCCGCCAAACCCCCTTGCGATGAACACTAGCCCTAGGCGCCCTGTTCGAACATGATTGTTCCCTTCGACAATCTCTGAACACACCAAGATTGAATCCCCCTTTTCTGGATAGTTCGAATAGGATAAGAGGACTTCGATTCATTTAGAAATCAAGGAGGAAGCAGCTTTGATCTCGGTTTGCTTGGAAAACGAGACAGAAGAGAGAAGAAGGGTTTTCCGTTGGTTTCAAAAATGCGGATTCCAGAAGGTAATGGCCTTAATATATAGGGGAACGAAGGGAACATATCGTACTGCCATTAAATTATTGTTCCTTTGATTTTGAAGAAGGGGGACAAGAGTTTGAGCTCGAGGAAAATATAGACGTCGCGATGTCCACCTATAGGTCCGCGTTAGTAAATGCATAGGTCGGCCTTCTTTTTATTTTATTCATTCTGATTTTTATTTTGTTTTTAAATTTAAACAACTGAAATATCTCGCGGTCCCCGAACCATCATAGTAAACCTAACGACTGACATTACCAGATTGTAGCGTTGTTCTGGACTAAATGGAGTCGATCCTAAATTTTAATTCGACTATATAGAAGAGAGAACAATTTTAAATTAACGAATTATATTAAATACGATTTAAAATATAACTTGATTTTAAACATTAAATCCATCGATAAAAATCTATTATTATCGTTCTATTAAATCATATAATGATTTTTAAACTGATAAATTCCATAATAAAAATCCATTTATTTTTGAATCAATATTTAAAACTATATTAAATATTTAAAATTAATCGACGAAAAATCTGGGTCGTTACACTATCTCTAACGAGTCATTCTAATTAGATTTACTAATCCAATATCTGATGAATTCTTTCGTTCGGTTCTAATGTGTCTTGTTCTCGAGCTCTGTAAACCAAAGCTCTGATACCAGATGTGATAGCCCGTAACTTCCCCGGTGAGGAAAGCCCGGATTACCTTGAGAACACGACAAAATAGAACGCAAACCGAAGAACATTTCATTGCTTACTACAACAATTCCATCAGATACAAGAATATACAGAGTATAAATGAATATCATACATTCGATAAATATCAGAGATTACAATAAATTACAAAACAGCGGAAAAATGATAAACATACAACTGAAAGTAATGCACGGATACAGAGCTTTCCGAGCATCGTTCCGGCTGCAAATCAGGATCCTGTGAATATAAATCTGCAAAACCAAAACTACTAGCTGCCCAAGTCGAAAATAGGGGCACCCAGAGTTTAGGTTAAAACAATAAACTCCAGGTCAGTCATGTGACTGGTGTGAGAACTAAAACAATTATTAATTTGACTTTAAAAGAGTGTAATTCAAGGGACCACGCCGCATAACACGGAACGGGTTTCCTCCCAAGAATACCAGTGCTTAGAATAAACAACGCAATGCTTTTTCGAAAAATGAAGCTATTATAAGACCCATGTCCCATCACACAATGCAACACAAGCCGGAGGATAGGGTTTTACCTTATAATAGCCAAATAATGCTTGATACGTATAAAACGAAATCATTTGATACTATTATAAGTGCATAGGTGTTTCAAAACAATTTCAATCATAAATATCAATCATAGACGGCATAAGTGCCCCATCCCACTATGTCGCCATACTAGGCTCTACAAATAAAACCGAAATACACGTATTGGAAATTGGATTCCATCATGAGTCGAGGCAAGGGGCAAGCTCCTCTCCGCTTCGAGACACTCTAGCAAATGCCTCGGGACTACACACTCTGGTTAAACCCTGGATCTTCATGGCCGGTCCTCCGTTACGTTTGAGGATTAATTATTCCTGAACACACGTTTCCCGGTCCTAACAGACCTAAAATCGAGGCGCCTCATCCAACAACCACATAGGTGAAAAGTATATAAATGTCAACCAGTTTAAGCACTGATACCACCACAAGCTAGAAAGAAACGTCGTGTTCTCCCTGCAGTCCTTGTCCCGTTTTTGACTCATACCGAGGTGTGAGGCTCGCGAATTCACATTATACACAAAGCTGCGCCACACAGGCCGTGCTTTGATCATCAACCACAAGACTTTGCTTTTCAACAGAAGCCTTGATCAATTGCCACTTACGCGTGCCACACTGGTAATTCACTCCATGCGACTGATGTCCATCGATATACAACCTCTGAGCTCGTACGTCTCAGAGAAGGGCGTTAAGCAAGAGAATAAATTCTCCACCGCCAAACAGATGTATATTTGATAGAGATCAATCAGCACAGAATAAAATCCAATGTCAGATACACAGTCCATTTACAAGTCCGTTCTGGGTCTGAACGAAACCAGAGGCACTTTCCCCGCATATCCATCGATCCCCAAGTACGTCTGGACGATCACCAACTGTTTCCCTCATCTTGGGTGTACAGCCCAATGAAGATCATCAGTAATCACCCAAACGATGTGAAGACTTCTGGTCTTCAACCACCGTCTTCATCTTCGACATCTCATCGAATCGGTTATTCAGAATGGGTATAAACTCGGCCTTCCCGAATAACCCGCGTATATAATAAACACGTGTTACACAAACACAACATACGCCTCATTCCAATTCAGAATATTCTTTTTATTCAAATTTTCACATTCTTAGGGAAAGGTTCCCATTAATTTTATCCAAGATAAATTCTTCTAAATTTATTCTTTAATCTTCCTTTGGATATCATTTCAAACCATATTATAGTTTTCTAAACTAGTCGGGATTAGTGAACCACACTGAAGTAATTATTTAATTTATTTCCCAATCCCAACCTATTTATCCCATGGAGCAAAACTGGTAATACACCATAACTAACACCACGGTGTTATCGGTAAAATTAATTACCATTTCACGTTCAAATCTAATTAAAGATTTAACTATCGCTTTGGAGCAAATTGGTGATACTCCGTTCTCGATCATTTCAATCTAATTAAAGATTCATTAAAACTTCACTTAGTTTTAATCTTTAACTGGGTTAAAGAATCAGTGTCATTTAAAACACGGTTTACGATAAACCCAAAGTCACATTCCGTTCTATCAGCCCTTAACCGTAAAATAGCAAGTGAGCAATTCCCTTAATATTAACCCTGAATGCCGAACCAACATCAGATCAATACCCAAGAAACCATTCAACTTAACTAATCTCCAGTTAGTTTCTAATCTTCTTAACTTAGTTGGGTCTAAGAACAGTATTATTGAAGATACCGTTCACGATAACCCAAAATCACATGGCATTAATTATCAGGTTAAATAACAAGTGTTATTCAAAACACCGCTCACGATAAACCCAAAACCCAATTCAAATTCAATTTATTTATTTCAAAAATGAATTGAATTTAATTCTAGTTCAAAACTAGTTCATTTCGATAAAAATCTATTTTTATCTTTACAAATGTGGGATTTTTCACCCCAGTTCTTCACAAATCATTTCTTATAATTTAACACAAATTATTGATATTTTTGATAATTTTATCAAGGCCCGTACATTCGATTTCCAACAACGGCCATCGAACTGCACTTACATCGACCTTTTCTGAAATTGATTTGGACATATCTCCAAATCCAACCGTTAGATTTCAAATTTCTAATATTCGTTAGAAAGCTCTTTTCGATACGAACCCAACGGTTCCGGTTTTAGGAGAATCCGACGGTCGGATCTCCCGCATCGTCAATTCGAAGTCAATGGTCGAAATTCACGAACTGCTGCGGCGCGGCACGTTCTATTCAGGCCATTATATATATTATATATATTTCGTCGATTCCCTTTTAAAACGAATTTTATAAATCGTTTTAAATTCGTTTTCAAAACAAATTCAACTTCCTATTCAATTTCGAATCAAAATTGAATATTCCATATAATTACTTTTAAATTCACTTCAAATTGATTTCAATTCGAATTCATTTCTATTTCATTTCATTTCGAATTCATTTCTATTTGATTTCAATTCGAATCGATTTTTAATTCAATTTCAATTCCATTTCAACTCGAAATCACTTCAATTCAATTTCAATTCGAATTCATTTCTATTCAATTCAATTCGAATTCGTTTTATATTCAATTCAATTCGAATTCGTTTTATATTCAATTCAATTCGAATTCGTTTTATATTCAATTCAATTCGAATTCGTTTTCTATTCAATTCAATTCAAATTCGTTTTCTATATATTCGATTTTTAAATCTCTTTTCAATATTCATTATAGAAACGAATATAGTCGATATAAATATCGTTCGCGTCAAAATAGTGCATCTCTAATCAACACGGCTTTATATTTTTCAATGACCTTGTTATTTTATTCAACACATGAATATTTATTCTATTCAACAAATGAATATATATTTCAACACATGACTAATCTCAACAAATGAGTACTGTCAATACGTGACTATTTTTGTTATTTAATATATTTTATAAAAATTATGGTATCTATCATTTGATTTCAAATTAGACTCCAACCGTAAATTAGTAAGAGAACGATCCCCTAAATATTAACCCCGAAGGCCGAAACCAACATAAGATCAATATCCAGGAGACCACTCATCTTATCTATTTTCCAGTTAGTTTCTAATTTTATATATGATAAAATGTAAATTTTATTGTTAAAATATTTCGTTTAACACATGACTAATCTCAACGAATGAGTACGGTCAACACATGAACCTATATTTTAAAATATTCTTAATTTTCCAAATTGGAATGAGGCCCAATCAATTACCATATAATGTTAATTACATGGTTTCCATACAAAACATGTATATAATAGCAACGACAAATAATCAACCATCATCCAAAGTGCACTACACAACTGCATAAGCATCAAATATAAATAATTAACACTTACACAGTCTGTCAACCAATCGATAGACATACAGCTAATTATTAGGATTAGTGTATGTTATATATTATCCCAATACCCGTGTTGGGTTTCAAATCAACAAACACAGATTTTTATTTGTGAAGTTGGGCGATGTGTAAAATTTATCGTCCCAATCAATGTCCTTCAAATAGGTGTACATAAACAAACCGTCCGGTTTGTAAATGAATATTTATTTATTCACATTCACGTTAAAAATTATATTTTTAACGATAAAATATTTTTAACTATCTAAATATTTTATTTTTAATTCACATCACACAATCAGTTCAATCAGATTTCTCAACCAAACAAACAAGCCGTCCATGGTCTGTGGACGACGGGTGTCGGGTGCTACTAAACACCGTCTGCATCCTAGTATATATATTTAAACTAGAAAATAGAATTAAAAGGTGAGAAGTTCTCACCAATATCTAACCAAACGCCACGACTCTTCATATGTAGGAAATCTTCATCGTCTTGCCCTCCATCACTTTCGTCGCCTGTATCCACTACATATATAAAAATCGCATTTTTATATTATCACTTGATGTATAAGAATTATATTTTGATTATCTCCACTATATAAAAACTATATTTTTACCTCACTACTTATATAAAAATCACATTTTTATATTACTCTACCTTAATAAAAAATATATTTTTATAATTTCCACTATATAAAAATCATATTTTTAACTTACTATACGAATAAAAATTATATTTTTAGCCATTCTATAATATAAAAATTACATTTTGAACCTTCCTATAATATAAAAATTATATTTTTATTTTGCTAACTATATAAAAATCCTACCTTTTACACATTAAAGAACTGACCTTCCTATATATAAAAATCTGTTACTCCTACTTATAAAAATCATAACTTTAGCTAATTTTAAAGTTCATATATTTTCAGTTTTAAATCATATAAAAATTTAGCCTTTTAACTTATAAAAATCCTAATAAACTAATTACTTCACAAATAAATAAATAAAATATAAAACAAACTCACGTTTGGTTACCGATGAAGAGAGGGGGCGTGGTGACTTGCTGCGTCGGATCCGGAAGGGTGCTGGAGGTGGCCGACGTCCAGAAAAAGGGCGGGTTGGTTAGAATAAGGGAAGAGCAAAGGAGAGGTGGGAATGTCGGGTTTTTTAGGGGAGGAGAGAGAATCGCAGCAGGGGGGGTTTTCACGTCGGAGGGCATGGGGTTGGCGGCGTCAGGCGAGGGGGTTGGCACGGGGGACCACCTTGGCTGCTGCGGTTGTTTCAGGGGGGAATTAGGGGTCTCGTGGGTGGATCGAAGCTAGAGAAGGGGGGCGGCTCGCGTGACAAGGAGGAGGGAGAAGCTAGCATCGGTGGCGGCACACCCTGAGGGGGGGCACGACGTCGATCTCCACCCTTTTCTCTTTTGTTTTTTTTATTTTAATTTCAGATCGACAATGAAGGTAAAGAGGGGGCCTAAGCGGGTTAAGGGGATGAAGGGTTGACTTGGTTTAATTAAATATTTAATTTAATTTTAAAATCAATAAAGTAACTTTTTACAACGAACTCAAAATCGAACCCACCGACTGTTTCCCCTAGCGTAATACCCCTATTCCGAACACAATGGGATATGTATCGTAGGCTTATTCGACTGTTTGAAAAATAGCCATTTTCCAGTCGATTAAAATCAACTGAAACTGGTCAAACGCATTTTCCTATGCCACGCTCACATATCGATTCGAAAAATTATGAAAATTGGAATCTAGCAATTACTTGACATCACGGATCCAACAAAAGTGGTTTCGTCGAAATCCGAGGTCGTTTGCAAAATGGCTATTTTTAAGGGCCAGAATTCCATAGCGACTATTCTGAAAATTCATTTGGCCATAACTTTTGATTCCCGCTATGAAATTTTGATTTTTCGGATTCATTGGAAGGCTATTATCAATTAGATTCTATTATTTTTGGTTTTGCTAAATTTCGGTTTATTTTGAATCCTGTACATTCATTTGAAGTTTGCAATCGAATTATCGAACTAACGCGCCATTTTCAATTCCTTTTATAATTTAAAATAATTATTTATATTATAACGACGACGTATATAAATATATACGTTCGAATTATATTCAAAATAAATTTTTCGTCCGTATTACTTAAAATAATCTATTTAAATATTCAAAATTCATTAAAATTGCCAAAATAAAAAATTTAAACTGGCTCAGATTTTCGGGTTGTTACAGTGACAATATACCCTACTTGGGTGCGACCCACAAAGCCATGCTGCCTGCCCGATTTCGGTCATTTCCTAGTTGATGAGGCTTGAGATTATAACGTATCTTTTAACAGATCATTTCTTTATTTACTTTGAATGCCACATCGTCATACCCGTCAAATCACAAACTGATTTCCCTAAAAATACCAGGGTATTAGCTAAGAGAAACGAATTCCTCTACCACCAATGTAAATACATTTGAAACGATCAACTTATGCGATCTACCAGATATACTCTGTCAGACATTTGTCTATTCAAATCGTCTTGGGACTGGACAACCCGAAGGCACTATTCTGTAAACCCATCTTAGGCAATTTCTACCTAGTATTTGCCAGAACAGCCCTTGCACAAACTCTGTCTTCAATTATCTTCATCATATTTGATTCACAACGCTAACGCCCATACGGAGTCGTTTTCAGATAATAAATCTAATCGTTGTCTCTCCGTATAGACAACAGAAATGTTCAAAAACCTTGATAGTCGGTTATTTAACTATCAAAGGAAAACATGTGTACAAATAACGGTCGTATTTCCAAATGGAAATCTTACCGAGCAAATCATCAATCAACACTGATCCTCTTTAATTTAATGTGTCATTCAATTATCCATTTCCCTATTCCTATTTCAATATATTCGTAAATTCTTATTTTCTAAATTTCGAAAATATATGTTATTATTCATTGGAAAACATTTCCGCATTTACTCTCATTTCTATTTTTTATAGTAGAAAACATTTTTGATTATTATTTGGAAAACATTTCTGAAACTCCTTCACTGGATTTAAACAAATGTTTAAATAAAACATCGCTACGCTAACTCAAACCATTACATTCATTAACTAAATTCACTTAACTAACCTTCACTGTCGAACCTTAACCATTCCTTAGTTTAAAAAGAAGTCAATCAGTTGGGTTTTAAATACCTCTTTGAACTTAACTGAACAACATTTCTAACCTCGAAATAGACAAAGTTCACCTTTTAAATCTTTAACAAACTACCTTACGTAACTCTCGGATTCTATTTGCAAATCTACTTCTTTTACAGAAAACATCTGATTATAACAATAGTGTTATAATCCCATGCTTCCGAAATATAGTAACTTAAATATAACTTTTAATATTGGATAAATAAAACAAGCAACTAATTTATTAATAAATAAATAATTCTTGATTAAAACTGGAAAGTGAATAGTAATTTCCCGAATTCGATAAAAATCAAATTTCAATGTATAATTCTCTCTAGAATAATCTCTATTCGATAACTCTCTTTCGAATAAACTCTATTCGATAACCCTTTTCTTCGAATAAACTATATTCGATAATCTCTCTTTCTAATAAACTATATTCGATAATCTTTCTTCAAATAACTATATTCGATAACTCTTTTCTTCGAATAAACTATATTCGATAATCTCTCTTCGAATAACTGTATTCGATAATCTTTTCTTCGAATAAACTATATTCGATAATCTCTCTTCTAATAACTATATTCGATAACTATTTTCTTCGAATAAGCTATATTTGATAATCTCTCTTTGAATAACTATATTCGATTAACTCTATTCGAATAACTAATATTCGACTAACTCAAATCGAATAACTAATATTCGACTAACTCTATTCGAATAACTAATATTCGATTAACTATAATTCGAATAACTTTATTCGAATAACTACTATTCGATTAACTCTAATTCGATTAACTCTATTCGAATAACTACTATTCGAATAATTAATATTCGAATAACTCTATTCGAATAATTAATATTCGATTAACTCTAATTCGATTAACTCTATTTGAATAATTAGTATTCGATTAACTCTAATTCGATTAACTCTATTCGAATAACTCTATTCGAATAATTAATATTCAATTAACTAATATTCGATTAACTCTATTCGAATAATTAATTTTCGATTAACTCTAATTCGATTAACTCTATTCAAATAAGTACTATTCGAATAACAAGTATTATTTTAACCTTATTTCCTATCTTATTCAAATTCCCATTTGAATGCCTATTTCAAAACCCAATTTTCCTTATAAATGCTTTAATTTATAAAATATTCATTTTAATCCATTATTCACATCAAATGAGAAAAATATATCTTTTATAAGTTCCATTAAGTTTGATTTCGTATTTTAAAATAATATCCCATTTCGAAATTCTATTTATACTTCTATTTATAGAATTATTCATAAGAAATCTCCTTTTTATTTCTAACACATAAATCTCATTTATAATTCCCTTTATAAATGTTGAGTTCACATTCTATTTAAAATATCGGTGTCAGAACCGATTTCTACTTCTCTATATAAGTTCAGACTTATATATTCCATTATCCACTAATAAATATTTTACTTAATTTACAAAACATTATTTATAAATTAATCTTCCCAATTTACCTATAACGACCCGAACTTTCCCGTAAAGGAAAGCCCGGATTGCTCTGAGAACACGACAAATCGGAACACAAACAAAAGAACATTTCATTGCTTATTACAATAATTTATATCAGAGTACAAGAATATACAGAGTATTAACAAATAATATACATTTGATAAATATCATATATTTACAAATTTACAATGCAGCGGAAAATAATACAAAAACATAACTGAAAGAGACACAAGGATACAGAGCTTCCCGAATATCATTCCAGCTGTAAACCAGGATCCTGTGAATATAAATCTGCAAAACCAAAACTACTAGCTGCCCGTGTGGAAAATAGGGGCACCTAAAGTTTAGGTTAAAACAATAAACTCCAGGTCAGTCATATGACTGGTGTGAGAACTAAAACAGTTATTTAAAACTTTACTTTAAAGTTTGGTAAATCAAGGGACCACGCCGTATAACACGGAACGGGTTTCCTCCCAAAAATACCAGTGCATAGAATAAACAGCGCAATGCTTTTTGGAAAAATGAAGTTGTTATAAGACCCAGGTCCCATCACACAATGCTACACAAGCCGGAGGATTGGGTTTTACCTTATAATAGCCAAAAAAATGCTTGATACGTTTAAAACAAATCATTTTGATACTATTATAGTGTAAAGTGTAAAATAAACTTCAAATATAAATGTATCAATCATAGGCGGCATAGGTACCATCTATCATGTCGCCAATACTAGGCTCTACAATCAAAACCGAAATGTCACGTATTGGAAATTGGATTTCCGTCATGAGTCGAGGCAAGGGATGTACTCCTCGCCGGCTTCGAGACACTCGAGAAAATGGCTTAGGATCTCCTGCAGTAGACCCTTGGATCCTCCAAGGCCTGTCCACACTTACATTAGTGGACTGGCAATTCCTGAACACACGTTTCCCGGTCCTATAGGACCTATATCCATCGGCTCCCGCAGTAGCCGATATATCCGAGGCGCCTCGTAATCCAACAACCACATAGGTAAAAATATAACAATGTCAGGGCATGCAAAACCCAGACACCACCCATAGATAGAAATAAACGTCATGTCCTCCTTGGGTCCCTTATCCCGTTTTTAACTCATACCGAGGTGTACGGCTTACGAATTAACGCTATACACAAAGCTATGCTATATTAAAGTTGTGCTTTGATCATCAACCACAAGACTCTGCTTTTCAACAAAAGCCTTGATCATATGCATCTCAGCATGCCACAATGGAAATTCACGTCATGCAACTGATGTCTATCGATATATAACCTCTGAGCCCGTATGTCTCAGAGAAGGGCCTTAAGAAAGAGAATAAATTCTCCGCCGCCAACTAGATATATATTAAATAGAAATCAATCAACATAGAATAAAATCCAATGTCAGACACACATCCATTTACAAGTTCATTCTGGGTCTGAACGAAACCGGAGGCACCTTATTCCTTGCCCCATACGTCCAATACAGAAGAGAGGCCCTCGCATATCCATCGATCTCCAAGTACGTCTGGACGATAACCAATTATTACCTCGTCTTGGGTGTACAGCCCAATCAAGACATCAGTAATCATCCAAACGATGTGAAGACCTCCGGTCTTCAACCAACGTCTTCATCGTCGACTTAACGTCGAATCTGTTATTCAGAATGGGTATAAACCTGACCTTTCTGAATAACTTGCATATATAATAAACAAATGTTATAAAAACACAACATACGCCTCATTCCAATTCCGAATATTCTTTTATTCAAATATTCATATACTTTGGGAAAGGTTCCCATTAGTTTTATTAAACATAAATTCTTTAAATTTATTCTTTAATCCTCCTTTGGATGTCAATTCAATCCATGCTACGGTTTTCCAAACTAGTCGGGATTAGCGCACCTTACCAAAGTAATCATTTGTTTATTTCCCAATCCCAACCTATTCATCCCATGGAGCAAAACTGGTAATACTCCATAACTAACACCACGGTCTTATTGGTAAAATCAATTACCGTTTCCCGTTCAAATCTAATTAAAGATTTAACTATTGCTAGGAGCAAAACTTGCGATACTCCATTCGCGATCATTTCCCAAAATTGATAATTTAAATTATCACATTCCCTTTTTCAATCTATTTAAATATTCATTAAAACTCCATTTAGTTTTATTCTTCCCAAAAATCAATATTAATGATTATTTAACTTTGGAAACACAAACATGTCGCATCGACAATCTACATCGTACTATTGATTTCTGCCGATATATAACCTCTAAGCTCGTACGTCTCAGAGAATGGTGTTAAGCAAGAGAATAAATTCTCCGCCACCAAACAGATATATATTTAGCAGAGATCAACCATACAGTTCGAAATACAATGACAGACATGTAGTCCTGTCTTTAAATGGGTTAAAGTAGTAATGTCATTTAAAACACAGTTCATAATAAACCCAAATTACATTCCATTAATTATGAAATCTTCACGGAAAAACAAATCAATATATAATTGATATCAATTTCCGTATCTGACTAATAATATAAATGGAATAACGGCAAAGCCTTTTAAATTCCATATGTATTAATAGTCTTCCTCCATAGAAGTTCACTTCGATTATTATCAATCGAATTCCATCCAATTCCAATTTAATATATTAAATTAGAAAACTTTACTTTGGAAAATTCCCGTTAAATCTTAAATAAAAGGTTTATAAATTCCAAATCACATTTCACTGTAAATTGGGTTAAACAACGAATGTCATTAAAAACATAGTTCACAATAAACCCAATTCACATCCCATTTTCAATTCCAGTTAAATGTTAAATAATTGGAAACACCAATAATCTTATCTTAATTAAAAGATTTATTCTTTTCACATTGGGTTCAAGAATAGTGTTATTTAAGTCATCATTCACGACAAACCCAAAATCCAATTTGATATCAAATATAAGGCTCTGAATAGAAATTATACCATCTTATATTCAATATCAAATTCTGAAATCAACAAATATCGTTTTGGAAATAACGATATAAAATATATCTTCCAAATTTCCATAGTGATATCCGTATAATCCTGAATCCAACATCGAAATATTCCGATGATAATTTCGATTCAAATCCATTCCAATTCATATATTGGAAATTCTGGTTATTTTTAAAACCATTTTAAATCCAATTTATTTATTTAAAAATATTGGATTATAATTCTAGTTCAAAACTAGTTCATTTCAATAAAAATATATTTTTATCTTTTCAAATATGCAATTTTTCATCGCAATTCTTTCCAAATCATTTATTATGATTTTACACAAATTATTGATATTTTTAATAATTTTATCAAGTCCTGTACAGTCGATTTCCATAAACGGTCATCGAACTGCACTAACAGCGACCATTTCCAAATTTGATTTGGACATGATTCTAAATCAAACCATTAGATTTCAAATCTCTCATATTCGTTAGAAAGTTCTTATCGATACAAACCCAACAGTTCCGGTTTTAGGAGAATCCGACGGTCGGATCTCCCGTAATGTCCGTTCGAAGTCAACGGTCGAAATTCGCAAACTACCGCGGCGCGGCGTGTTCTATTCAGGCCATTATTTATATAATATATATTATATATATTTGGTCGATTTCCATTTAAATCATATTTTATAAATCGTTTTAAATTTGTTTTCAAAATGATTTCAACTTCATATTCAATTTCCAATCAAAATTGAATATTCCATATCATCGATATATAAATGATAATATTTTCAAAACATTAGATGTTGAAATAGCTTCCTTTTCGATATTCATTATTAAAATAAATAAAATCAATATAAATATCGTTCACGTCAAAATGGCGCATATCAAATCAACACGGCTTTATATATTTAAATGTATTCGTGTCCATCCCAAATCGGACATCAAAATCAGATTTTGATCTTTTACTGAATATTATTTTAAAATATTCATTATTTTAAAAAATTCATTCTTTCTGAACTGGAATTAGACACAGTCAATTACGATATAATTTGATTTATATGGATTTCATAGGACACATGTACATAACAACAATCAAACACAGTCAACCATCATCCAGGGTGCATTCTACACTGCATAAGCATTAAATATAAATATTTAACGCTTAAAACAGCCTGTCAATCAATCTATCGACATACAGCTAATTATTGGGACTAGTGTATGTCATATATCATCCCAATACCTGTGTGGGTTTCAATCAACAATAATGAATTTTATTGGTGTAGTTGGGCGATGTGTAAAATTTATCGTCCCAATCAATATCAGTCAAATGTGTGTACATAAACAAATCGTCCGATTTGTTTATGAATATTTATTTTATTCATATACACGTTAAAAATTATATTTTTAACTACAAAATATTTTATTTAACACATGAATATTTTATACAGTCCATTTCAACTCACAAACAATTTTCACAACATAATCAAACAAACAAACAAGTCGTCCATGGCCTGTGGACGACGGGTGTCGGTTGCTGCTAAGCACCATCTGCATCCTAGTATATATTTTAACTAGAAATAAAACTAAAGTGAGCATTTCTCTACTTGGGTTTTCCAGTCCACCAGTCCTTTATTTTTAATGGTTTGGATTCCGTTTTGATTTCAGTCCGTTCCATCGCCATCTGTTTCGCGCAGTTGATATTAAAAATCATATTTTTAATTCGCTACCTATATAAAAATAATATTTTTATATTCTCTATTATATAAAAATCATATTTTTAATTCGCTACTTATATAAGAATAATATTTTTAATTCGTTATTTATATAAAAATAATATTTTTATATTCTCTATTATATAAAAATCATATTTTTAATTCACTACTTATATAAAAATAATATTTTTATAACTCTATTATATAAAAATCATATTTTTAATTCACTACTTCATATATAAAAATCGTATTTTATTTCAAAATCGTTAATATAAAATCAAATCTTTATTTCAAAATCATATTTTTGATTTTTGTTCTTCACATACTAAAGATCACTTCTTTTTACAATTAAAAATTACACCTTTTTAGTTTTAAAAATCTAATCTTTATAGTTTTAAAAATCTCACATTTTTCACTCTAAAAATCATAACTTTTTCATTTTAAAAATCTTATCTTTTTTTTCAAACCTAGATTATAAAAATCAGATATTTTTTTTCAAATTTATTTATTAAAAATCAGATTTTCAATTCAAAGTTATTTATTTTTAAAAATCAGAAATTAAAAAATGCTTTCCATTTACATAAATATAAAACTGAAATAAATAAACAAAAAGAAAGAGAAACTCGTAGTTTTCTGGTTTTTACCGAGGAGGGGGGAGCTGCTCGTCGCGGAAATCGAGGAGGGGGGTATGGTGACACGGAGGCGTAGCAGGGGCTAAGGTGGCAGGTTGGCTGGGCGCGACACTCAATAGGGGGGTCTCGCCAGTGTTGGGGTCTTCGAATGGTGCTGCGCGACGAGGATAGAGGAGGGCAGTGGCGGTCGTGGGTGGTGGGCGCGGTGGCGAGGGAGGAGGGTGGGCGACGTCGATCTGGGGAAGGGAGTATCAGGTCAATGGGTTTGGGTTTTTTTTTCTTTTATTTGTTTTCTGTAATGACGGGGAGAGAGATTGAATGCGGGGAAGTTATATAGGAATATATATATTTAATTATTTAATTATTCATAAAGATACTTTTTATTTCGACCCCCAAACGAGACCCAACGACTGTCGCCCCTAGCTAAGCACCCTCATTCCGAACACAATGGGTTATGTATTATAAGCCAGTTCAGCTGTTTTGGTCGGTTTCCATCAAAAACAAAATATAAATCTATATATTGAATTTAAACGCACATTTCAATCTACCAGGGCCACATACGGACCCCAAAAATCCTAGAAAAATTATTTCTGGCTTCGTATTGACGATACGGTCCTAACAAAACTAATTTCGTTAGAATTGAAGACCGTTTGAAAAATGGCCATTTTTTGGTCGATCCAAATTGACTATAACTGTCAAAACACGTTTAGCTTCGCCACGCTCACATATTGATTCAGAAAATTATGAAAATTGGAATCTAGCAATAACTTGACATCCCGGATCCAACAAAAGTGGTTTCTTCGAAAATGGAGGTCGTTTGCAAAATGGCTATTTTTAAGGGCTATATTTCCATAGCGACTATTCTGAATTTTTAACTGGACATAACTTTTTATTCCTGCTATAAAATTTCAATTTTTCGGATTCATTGGAAAGATACTTTCAAATAGAATCTAATATTTTTTGTTTCGCTAAAATCCGGTTTATTTTGAATCCTGTACATTCATTTAAAATTTGAAATCGAATTTTCGAACTACCGTGCCATTTTCAATTCCTTTTATAATTAAAATAAATATTGATATTCTAACTTCGATTTAAATAAATATTTTCATTCTAATTCTATTCAAAATAAATTTCTCGTCGTTATTATTTAAAATAAATCATTTTAAATATTCAAAATTCATTAAAATTGCCAAAATAAAAAATTTAAATTGGTTCTGATTTTCCGGGTTGTTACAATCTCCCCCCCTTAAAATATTTTCGTCCTCGAATAGGAACGGAGCTGAAAGTTGTTTAACTAACCAACTCAACTCTCAGTTTGGCTTTCATTTTTCAACTTCTCAGTTTCTAAGAATTTCCAATTTTTCAAAAATTTGGCTAACACCCAAAATTTTCGAAAAATTTCGCCATAACCTCCTTTGTACGGGGATCACCGGGAAAATCCCCAAACTGCCACACAGGCCCTCTCATCTCAAAAAGAAAAAGAAAAGGCCAAGCGGCAAGCCAATCGGCTCATAAAATCATCCAAACCCAATAAATTAGTAAACATGTACCTCTTTGTCAGGCATACAATTTTATTCCTCTTCTCTAGCCTCCTTGCTATAACCTGTTCAATGTATATCATGTATTCTCAAACAATTTTCAATTCAACTCATTATTTGATCAATTTGGCCAAATTTACCAAACCTTTACATGTTGGTTCAAATGAATAATCACACAACCATCAATCAATTAGTGGATTAGGATTTCAAATGCATAACTTTAATATGTGTTCAAAAATCATATTTCTGATGCCAAGTCATAACAATTAAATCCTATCTAGTTTTGGTTCTCACACCTGTCAATTGGGAATATATAGATATCTCCCTTTTTGAAACTCGAATATCAATTCTGATGATGTTGCAACTATCACCAGAATCATCCCCGGGTGACTAGAGTGTGATTCTATATCTATCCAGTATATTAAAACTTCGAATATATGTTTGCAAGGCGTATATGCAAAATCTTTATATATTTGATTATCCAAATTCAATACAAATAAATATTCAAATACATATAAAATGGTTTAAATTTTCAAAAAAAAATCATTTTCATTTTAATTTTTAAAATAACACTCTTCACACTCGTTCTAGGATACAACTGATCCTATCTCTAACGAGTCATTCTCATTGGAAATTACAAATCCAATCTCTGATGAATTCTTTCGTTTGATTCTAATATGCCTTGTTCTCGAGCTTTGTAAACCAAAGCTCTGACACCAAATATAACGACCCGAACTTCCGTGGTAAAGGAAAGCCGGATTGCTTTGAGAACACGACAAATCAGAACACAAACAGAAGAACATTTCATTGCTTATTACAACAATTTACATCAGAGTACAAGAATATACAGGCTATTCACAAACAATATTTATTTGATAAATATCAGAGATTTACAAATTTACATTGCAGCGGAAAATAATACAAAAACACAACTGAAAGAGATACATGGATACAGAGCTTTCTGAATATCATTCTAGCTATAAGCCAGGATCCTGTGAATATAAATCTGTAAAACCAAAACTACTAGATGCCCATATGGAAAATAAGGGAATCCAGAGTTTAGGTTAAAACAATAAACTCCAAGTCAGTCATGTGACTGGTATGAGAACTAAAACAGTTATTTAAAACTTTACTTTAAAGTTTGGTAAATCAAGGGACCACGCCGTATAACACGGAACGGGTTTCCTCCCAAGAATACCAGTGCATAGAATAAACAACACAATGCTTTTTGGAAAAATGAAGCTATTATAAGACCCAAGTCCCATCACACAATGCAACGCAAGCCAAAGGAAAGGGTTTTACCTTATAATAGCCAAATAATGCTTGATACGTTTAAAACAAATCATTTTGAAACTATTATAGTGTAAAGTGTATAAAACAACTTCAAATATAAATGTATCAATCATAGGCGACATGGGTACCATCTATCATGTCGCCAATACTAGGCTCTACAATCAAAACCAAAAAGTCACGTATTCGAAATTGGATTTCCGTCATGAGTCGAGGCAAGGGATGTACTCCTCGCCGGCTTCGAGACACTCTAGCAAATGCCTCAGGATCTCCCGCAGTAGACCCTCGGATCCTCCAAGGCCGGTCCACACTTACGTTAGTGGATTGGTAATTCCTGAACACACGTTTCCCGATCCTATAGGACGTATATCCATCGGCTCCCGCAGTAGACGATATATCCGAGGCGCCTCGCAATCCAACAACCACATAGGTAAAAATATAACAATGTCAGGGCATGCAAAACCCTAACACCACCCATAGCTAGAAAGAAACTTCATGTCCTCTTTGGGTCCCTTGTCCCGTTTTTAACTCATTCTGAGGTGTGAGGCTCGCGAATTAACGCTATAGAAAAAGCTATGCTATATTAAAGCCATGCTTTGATCACCAACCACAAGACTCTGCTTTTTCAACAGAAGCCTTGATCATCTGCATCTCAGCATGCCACACCGGCAATTCATGCCATGCAACTAATGTCTATCGATATATAACCTCTAAGCTCGTACGTCTCAGAGAAGGGCATTAAGAAAGAGAATAAATTCTCCGCCGCCAAACAGGTATATATTTAATAGAAATCAATCAACACAGAATAAAATCCAATGTCAGACACACGTCCATTTACAAGTTTGTTCTGGGTCTGAACAAAACCGGAGGCACCTTATTCCTCGTCCCATATGTCCAATACAGGAGAGAGGCCCTCGCATATCCGTCGATCTCCAAGTACGTCTGGATGATCACCACTTATTACCTCGTCTTGGGTGTACAGCCCAATCAAGACATCAGTAATCATCTAAACTGTAACGACCGGGAATTCCGCTCGATCCGAATCAGTCGCTAAACCGATCAAGATCATTCGAAATGCCTGATTGTTTTGAGAACACGACAAAATAGAACGCAGACAGAAGAACATTTCATTGCTTATTACAACAATTCCATCAGATTACAAGAATATACAGAGTATGAACAAATATTACACACTATAAAATATCAGAGATTACAATACACTACATAGCAGCGGAAAATAATACAATACACAACTAGAAGTAAAACGCGGATACAAAGCTTTCCGAGTATCGTTCCAGCTGTAAATCAGGATCCTGTGAATATAAATCTGCAAAACCAAAACTACTAGCTGCCCGTGTCAAAACAAGGGCACCCAGAGTTTAGGTTAAAACAATAAACTCCAGGTCAGTCATGGGACTGGTGTGAGAACTAAAACGGTTATTAATCTTTATTTTAAAGTTAGGTAAATCAAGGGACCACGCCGTATAACACGGAACGGGTTTCCTCCCAAGAACACCAGTGCATAAAACAAACAGCGCAATGCTAAATAAAGAAAAATGAAGCTATTATAAGACCCAGGTCCCATCACACAATGCAACGCAAGCCGGAGGATAGGGTTTGCACCTTATAATAGCCAAAGCATGCTTGATACGTTTAAAACAAATCATTTATTATTACTATAAGTGTATAGTGTATAAAACAACTTCACATCATAAGTATCAATCATAGACGGCATAAGCACCCCATCCCACTATGTCGCCATATACAGGATTACAACTAAAATCGAAACTTCACGTATTGGAAGTTGGATTTCCATCTGTGAACCGAGGCAAGAGATAGTCCTCAACGAATTTGAGACGCTGTAGTCCGCCCCTCAGGCAAGCGCGCAGGCAAGCCTTGGATCGTCAGGGCCGGTCCACTGATGTGGATTATTATGCCTGAACACTGCGTTTCCCCACCTTATGGGGCGTAAATGAGCCAACGAATGGCTCCTTCGGCTTCACATAGTCACCGGTATATCCGAGGCGCCTTGCAACAGCAATAACCACATAAGTCAAACTCGTCAGGGCGTGTAAAACCACTGACGCCACTTCTAACTAGAAAGAAACCATGCCCTCCCTGATGTCCGTCTCCCGTTTTGGTTCACTACCGGGGTGTGAGGCTCGCGAATTAACGCTACACAAAGTTGTGCCACACAGGCTGTGCTTTGATCATCAACCACAAGACTCTGCTTTTCAACAGAAGCCTTGATCATTTGCATCTGAGCATGCCACACAGGCAAACCACCCCATGCAACCGATATCCATCAATCACACAGAATGATATCCAATGTCAGACACACAGTCCATTTACAAGTCCGTTCTGGGTCTGAACGAAACCGGAGGCACCTTGTACCTCGCATATCCATCGATCTCCAAGTACGTCTGGACGACCACTAACTGATTCCCTCCTTTTGGGTGTATGGCCCAATCAAGATCATCAGTAATCACCCAAATGACGTGAAAACCTCCGGTCTTCGACTATCGTCTTCATCTTCGACTTATCGTCGTAACAGTTATTCAGAATGGGATAAACCCGGTGTTTCCGAATAACTCGCGTATATAATAAACAAGTGTTACACAAACACAACATACGCCTCATTCCAATTCATCAGTCACTAACCGTAAATTAATCAAGAGAATAATTCCCCAAATATTAACCCCGAAGGCCGAAACCAACATCAAATCAATACCCAGGAAACCGTCCATCTTAGCCAACCTACAGTTAGTTTCTAAATTTCACATTCTTAAGGAAGGTTTCCCATTAATTTTATCAAAGATAAATTCTTTTAAATTTATTCTTTATTCTTCCCTTGAATATCACTTCAAACTAGTCGGGATTAGCGAACCACACCGAAGTAATTATTTATTTTATTTCCCAATCCCAACCTATTTATCCAATGAAGTAAAACTGGTCATACTTCATATCTAACACCACGGTGTTATCGGTAAATTCAATTACCATTTCACGTTCAAATCTAATTAAAGATTTAACTATCACCTGGAGCAAAACTGGTGATACTCCATTCTCGATCTTTTCAATCTAATTAAAATTCATTAAAACTTCACTTAGTTTTAATCCTTAACTTGGTTAAAGATTCAATGTCATTTAAAACACGGTTCACGATAAACCCAAAACCACATTCCATTAATTATCGGGTTAAAGAACAAGTGTTATTTAAAACACTGTTCACGATAAACCCAAAAATCAATACCAATTCAATTCCAATTAAATATTATTTAATTGGTACACTTCATTAAATCTAAATAAGAGATTTAATCTTTTTCTCCACTGGGCTTAAGAACAGTGTTAATGAAGACACCATTCACGACAAACCCAAATCACATTTGATATTAAATACAAGGCTCTGAATAGAAAATATATCGGCTTATATTCAATATCAAATTCTACGACCAACAAATATCGTATTGGAAATACCCATATTAATATATCTTTCAAATTCCCATAACAATATCTGTATCATCACGAAATCCAACATCGAAATATTCCGAAGACAATTTCGATTCTAATCCATTCCAATTTAATTATTGGAAGTTCTGGTTATTTTCAAAACCATTTCAAATCCACTTTATTTATTTTAAAAATAAATAAATTATTATTCTAGTTCAAAACTAGTTCATTTCGATAAAAATCTATTTTTATCCTTTCAAATATGGAGTTTTTCATCCCAATTCTTCACAAATCATTCTTATGATTTTACACAAATTATTACTATTTTTAATAATTTTATTAAGGCCCGTACAGTCGATTTCCATCAACGGCCATCGAACTGCACTTACAGCAACCTTTTCCAAATTTGATTTGGACATAATTCCAAATACAACCGTTAGATTTCTAATTTCTTGTATTCGTTAGAAAGCTCTATTCGATACGAACCCAACGGTTCCAGTTTTAGGAGAATCTGACAGTCGGATCTCCCGCAATATCCATTCGAAGTCAATGGTCGAAATTAACGAAATGCCGCAGCGCGGCGCGTTCTATTCAGGCCATTATATTATATATATAATATATATAATATATACTTCGCCGATTTCCTTTTAAAACGTATTATATAAATCGTTTTAAATTTGTTTTCAAAACGATTTCAACTTCTTTTCAAATTCAAATCAAAATTGAATTTTTCCTTATAAATTCGATTTAAATTCATTTCAAATTGATTTCAATTCAAATCGATTTTTAATTCAATTTCAGTTCGTCTTCAATTCCATTCAATTCAAATTCATTTCTATTCAATTTCAATTCGAATTCATTTCTATTCAATTCGAATTCTAATTCTTTTCAAAATATCAGATTTTGAAATCACTTTCAATATTCATTATAAAATGAATAAAATCGATATAAATATCGTTCACGTCAAAATTGCGTCAATCTAATCAACACGGCTTAATGTATTTCTATTTTCAAATATTCGATTTCAAATATTTCTTTTTCAAATATTTCTATTCAAATATTTCCTTTTCAAAACTGGAATGAGGCCCAATCAATTACCATATATTTTACTTCTATGGATTTACATACAACGCATGTATACATCGACAATGACAAATAATCAACCATCATCCAAAGTGCATTCTACACTGTATAAGCATCAAATATAAATATTTAACGCTTATGACAGTCTATCAATCAATCGATCGACATACAACTAATTATTGGGATTAGTGTATGTCATATATCATCACAATACCCATGTGGGGTTTTAATCAATCAAACACAGATTTTATTTGTGTAGTTGGGCGATGTGTAAAATTTATCGTCCCAATCCATATCAGTCAAATGTGTGTATATAAACAAATCGTCCGATTTGTTTATGTTTATTTCATTTTAAATACACGTTAAAAATTCTATTTTTAACTATAAAATATTTTTAACTATATAAATATTTTATTTCATTTCACATCACATCACACAATCAACTACACATCAAAATCAACAACCAAGCATACAAGCCGTCCATGGTCTATGGACGACGGGTGTCGGGTGCTACTAAACACCGTCTGCATCCTAGTATATATTTTTAACTAGAAAAAGAAATTTAAATTAAAGGTGAGGAGTTCTCACAGAGGGTTCCACTACGCCGTGCTTTGCTTTTGAACTGCTGAACTATCTGGATCTGCTTGATATTCCAATGCAGTTCTTTTCACGCTGTTCAAATAAAAATTATATTTTTATCACTTCATTCAATAAATAAAAATCGCATTTTTATTACTTCTACTTTATAAAAATCATATTTTTAATATGCCATTAGCATAAAATTTATATTTTTAACCTTTACATATAATAAAAATTATATTTTTAACCTTTACATATAATAAAAATTATATTTTTAACCTTTACATATAATAAAAATTATATTTTTAACCCTCACATATAATAAAAATTATATTTTTATCGCCTTATAATACGAATAAAAATCATAGCTTTGTCTTTCATTCGTATGAAGAAAATTTCAATCTTTTCTGTTATGAATTAAAAATCAAATCTTTGTTACTTTAAAAATCAAGTTTTTGCTTGTATGATAAAAATCATTCCTTTTATTTATTTATTTTTAAAATCACTACTTTTATTTTTAAAAATCTCTACATTTTATTTTCAAAAAGAATCTCGCATAAAGAAATCAGAATTTTATCTACACATAAATAAATAGAATAAAAATATAAAAGAAAATTAGAACTTACAGATGGAATTGGGGGGGTGGGAGTGTTTGCGTCGGAGTTGGTGTCAGCAGCAACCGTGGGGCCTGACGGCGGTGGAGGTGGCGTCTACGGGGTCTGGAGGGGGTGCGATGGTGGTCTCCAGTCGAATGGGGTTTGGGGGTCTTCTCGTTCGAATCGAACAGGGAGGGGGAACGGAGCGGGGTGCCGTCGGTTGGAGAGGAGAGGGAAGCAGCGAGGTGGAGGCAGATCGGAGAAGAAGGGAAACGGGGGCTTCGTGGGTGGCTTGCGAGGTTGGTGACGGCCTCGAGATGGAGGGAACGGAGGTGCTGACCTCGGTCTTGAGATGGAGGAGGAGATGTCGAAGGAGGAGCAGAGGATAGAGGCGGAGGGGCTGATCGGAGGACGGCGGTGGCGTGGAGTCGATCGTCGATCTCCTTTTCCCCTTTTTTTTTATTAAAATCGATTTCTGAGGAGAGAAGGGGTAAGGGAGGGAGTGTATATAATTATATATATATTTTTTTATTTTTTTTAAATTCTAAAAGCAGCTTTTTATTTTCAACTTGAAATTGAACCCACCGACTGTCGTCCCTAGCATATTACCCTCATTCCGAACACAATGGGATATGTATCGTAAGCTGATTCGACCATTTCGATGAGTTTTCGTCAAAATCAACATATAACTCTATATATTGAATTTGAACGCACATTTAAATTTGCTGGGGTCACATACTAACTCGAAAAATTCCAAAAAAATATTTTCTAGCTTCGTATTGACGATACGGTCCTAACAAAACTAGTTTCGTCAAATTCTGAGACCATTGGAAAAATGGCCATTTTCCAGTCGATTAAAATCAACTGAAACTGGTCAAACGTGTTTTCCTTCGCCACGCTCACATATTGATTCAAAAAATTATGAAATTTGAAACCTAGCAATTATTTGACATCGCGGATCCAACAAAAGTGGTTTCGTCGAAAACCGAGGTCGTTTGCAAAATGGCTATTTTTAAGGGCCGAAATTCCATAGCGACTATTCTGAAATTTCAACTGGACATATCTTTTTATCCCCGCTATGAAATTTAAATTTTTCGAATTCGTTGGAAAGATATTATCAATTAGATTCTATTATTTTTTGTTTCCCTAAAATCCGGTTTATTTTGAATCCTGTACATTCATTTGAACTTTGAAATCGAATTATCGAACTACCGCGCCATTTTCAATTCCTTATATATATATAAATAATTATTTATATTTTAACGACGATCTATATAATATATACGTTCGAATATTATTCAAAATAAATTTTTCGTCGATATTATTTAAAATTTTCATTTTAAATATTCAAAATTCACTAAAATTGCCAAAATAAAAATTTTAAATTGCTTCGGATTTCCGGGTTATTACACAAACGATGTGAAGACCTCCGGTCTTCAACCACCATCTTCATCGTTGACTTATCATCGAATCAGTCATTCAAAATGGGTATAAACCCGGCCTTTCTGAATAACTCGCGTATATAATAAACAAGTGCTATAAAAACACAACATACGCCTCATTCCAATTCTGAATATTCTTTTATTCAAATATTCATATACTTTGGGAAAGGTTCCCATTAATTTTATTAAACATAAATTCTTTAAATTTATTCTTTAATCCTCCTTTGGATGTCAATTCAATCCATGCTACGGTTTTCCAAACTAGTCGGGATTAGCGCACCTTACCGAAGTAATCATTTGTTTATTTCCCAATCCCAACCTATTCATCCCATGGAGCAAAACTGGTAATACTCCATAACTAACACCACGGTCTTATCGGTAAAATTAATTACCATTTCTCGTTCAAATCTAATTAAAGATTTAACTATCGCTAGGAGCAAAACTAGCGATACTCCATTCTTGATCATTTCCCAAAATTAATATTTTAAATTATCACATTCCCTTTTTCAATCTATTTAAAGGTTCATTAAAACTCCACTTAGTTTTAATCTTTCCAAAAATCAACGTTTATGATTATTTAATTTTGGAAACACAAACACGTCGCATCGACAATCTACACTGTACTACTGATTTCTGCCAGTATATAACCTCTGAGCTCGTACGTCTCAGAGAAGGGTGTTAAACAAGAGAATAAATTCTCCGCCACCAAATAGATGTATATTTAGCTGAGATCAACCATACAGTTCGAAATACAATGTTAGACATGTAATCCTGTCTTTAATTGGATAAAAGAACTAATGTCATTTAAAACACAGTTTACGATAAACCCAAATCCATTCCACTAATTATGGAATCTTCACAGAAAAACAAATCAATACATAATCGATATCAATTTCCGTATCCGACTAATAATATAAATGGAATAACGGCAAAGCCTCTTAAATTCCATATGTATTAACAGCCTTCCTACACAGAAGCTCATTTCGATTATTATCAAATCGAATTCCATTCAATTCCAATTTAATATATTAAATTGGAAAACTTTACTTTGGAAAATTCCCGTTAAATCTTAAATAGAAGATTTATAAATTCAAAATCACATTTCATTGTAAATTGGGTTAAAGAAAGAATGTCGTTAAAAAAAATAGTTCACAATAAACCCAATTCACATCCCATTTTTAATTCCAATTAAATGTTAATTAATTGGAAACACTAATAATCTTATCTTAATTAAAAGATTTATTCTTTTCACACAGGGTTCAAGAACAGTGTTATTAAAGACACCATTCACGACAAACCCAAAATCCAATTTGATATCAAATATAAGGCTCTGAATGGAAATTATACCTGCTTATATTCAATATCAAATTCTGAAACTAATAAATATCATTTTGGAAATAACGATATAAAATATATCTTCCAAATTTCCATAACGATATCCGTATAATCCAGAATCCAACATCGAAATATTCCGACGATAATTTTGATTCAAATCCATTCCAATTCATATATTGTTAAATCTGGTTATTTTTAAAACCATTTCAAATCCAATTTATTTATTTAAAAATATTGGATTTTAATTCTAGTTGGCATTGGAATGGATATTCCCCCCATTTCGTCAAGATAAACCAGCATTTGATTCACCAAATACAACATTATTGTATACTCTTTGATCATTATTTCGATGAATCATTTCTTCGGACAGAAGAAGATTCTGTTCAAAACTAGTTCATTTCGATAAAAATATATTTTTATCTTTTCAAATATGGAATTTTTCATCCCAATTCTTTCCAAATCATTTATTATGATTTTACACAAATTATTGATATTTTTAACAATTTTATCAAGGCCCATACAATCGATTTCCATAAACGGTCATCGAATTGCACTTGTAGCGACCTTTTCCAAATTTGATTTGGACATGATTCCAAATCCAACCGTTAGATTTCAAATCTCTCATATTCATTAGAAATCTCTTTCCGATACGAACCTAACGGTTCCGGTTTTAGGAGAATCCGACGGTTGGATCTCCTGTAATGTTCGTTCGTAGTCAATGGTCGAAATTCGCAAACTACCGCGGCGCGGCGCGTTCTATTCAGGCCATTATATATATATATATATATATATATATATATATATATATATATATATATATATTTCATCGATTTCCATTTAAAACTTATTTTATAAATTGTTTTAAATTCATTTTCAAAACGATTTCAACTTCATATTCAATTTCCAATCAAAATTGAATATTCCATATCATCGATATATAAATGATAATATTTGATGATATAAATGATAATATTTTCAAAACATTAGATTTTGAAATCACTTCCTTTTCGATATTCATTATAAAAATGAATAAAATCGATATAAATATCGTTGACGTCAAAATGGCGCATATCAAATCAACATGGCTTTATATATTTAAATATATTCGTGTTCATCCCAAATTGGACATCAAAATCAGATTTTGATCTTTTACTGAATATTATTTTAAAATATTCATTATTTTAAAATATTCGTTATTTTAAAATATTCATTCTTTCTGAACTGGAATCAGACACAGTCAATTACCATATAATTTGATTTATATGGATTTCATACGACACATGTACATAACAGCAATCAAACACAGTCAACCATCATCCAGAGTGCATTCTACACTGCATAAGCATTAAATATAAATATTTAATGCTTACAACGGTCTGTCAATCAATCTATCGACATACAGCTAATTATGAGGACTTGTGTATGTCATATATCATCCCAATACCTGTGTGGGGTTTCAATCAACAAATAATGAATTTTATTGGTGTAGTTGGGCGATGTGTAAAATTTATCGTCCCAATCAACATCAGTCAAATGTGTGTATATAAACAAATCATCTGATTTGTTTATGAATATTTATATTATTCATATACACGTTAAAAATAATATTTTTAACTACAAAATATTTTATTTAACATATGAATATTTTATACAGTCCATTTCACATCACAAACAATTTTCACAACACAATCAAACAAACAAACAAGTCGTCAATGGTCTGTGGACGACGGGTGTCAGGTACTGCAAAGCACCGTCTGCATCCAAGTATATATTTTAACTAGAAATAAAATTAAAGTGAGCATTTCTCACCTTGGGTTTTCCAGTCCGCCAGTACTTTATTTTTAATAGTTTGGATTCCGTTTTGATTTCAGTCCGTTCCATCGCCATTTGTTTCACGCAGTTGATATTAAAAATCATATTTTTAATTCGTTACCTATATAAAATTAATATTTTTATATTCTCTATAATATAAAAATCATATTTTAATTCGCTACATACATTAAAATAATATTTTTATATTCTCTATTATATAAAAATCATATTTTTAATTTGCTACTTATATAAAAATAATATTTTTATATTCCTATTATATAAAAATCATATTTTTAATTCGCTACTTCATATATATAAATCGTATTTTTATTTCAAAATCATTAATATAAAAATCAAATCTTTATTTCAAAATCATATTCTTGATTTTTGTTCTTCACATACTAAAGATCATTCTTTTTATAATTAAAAATCACACCTTTTTAGTTTTAAAAATCTAATCTTTATAGTTTTAAAAATCTCACCTTTTTCATTTTAAAAATCATAACTTTTTCATTCTAAAAATCTTATCTTTTTTTTCAAACCTAGATTATAAAAATCAGATTTTTTTATTCAAATCTATTTATAAAAAAACAGATTTTCAATTCAAAGTTATTTATTTTTAAAAATCAGAAATTGAACAATTCTTTCCATTTACACAAATATAAAACTGAAATAGATAAATAAATAAATAAAAAGAAAGAGAAACTCATAGTTTTCGGGTTTTTACTGAGGAAGAGGGGAGCTGCTCGTCGCGGAAATCGAGGAGGGGGTATGGTGACATGGCGGAGCAGGGGCTAAGGTGGCGGGCTGGATGGGCGCGACACTCAACAGGGGGGTCTCGTGGGTGTTGGGGTTTTCGAATGATGTTGCGCGACGAGGATAGAGGAGGGGAGTGGCGGTCGTGGGTGGTGGGCGCAGCGATAGCGAGGGGGGAGGGTGGGCGACGTCGATCTGGGGAGGGGAGTATCGGGTCAACGGATTTGGTTTTTTTTTTCTTTTATTTTTTTTCTGTAATGACGGGGAGAGAGAATGAATGGGGGGAAGTTATATAGGAATATATATAATTATTTAATTATCCATAAAGGTACTTTTTATTTCGACCCCCAAACGAGACCCAACGACTGTCGCCCCTAGCTAAATTACCCCATTCCGAACAAAATGGGATATGTATCGTAAGCCAATTTGGCTATTTCGGTCGGTTTCCATTAAAATCAAAATATAAATCTATATATTAAATTTGAACGCCCATTTCAATTTACCGGGGCCACATACGGACCCCAAAAATCCTAGAAAAATTATGTCTAGCTTCGTATTGACGATACGATCCTACCAAAACTAATTTGGTCAGATTTGAAGACCGTTTGAAAAATGGCCATTTTTTGGTCGACCCAAATTGACTGCAACTGTCAAAACACGTTTAGCTTCGCCACGGTCACATATTGATTCAGAAAATTTTGAAAATTGGAATCTAGCAATAACTTGACATCTCGGATCCAACAAAAGTGGTTTCGTCGAAAACGGAGGTCGTTTGCAAAATGGCTATTTTTAAGGGCTATATTTCCATAGCGACTATTCTGAATTTTCAACTGAACATAACTTTCTATTCCCGCTATGAAATTTCAATTTTTCGGATTCATTGGAAAGATATTTTCAAATAGATTCTAATATTCTTTGTTTCGCTAAAATGCGGTTTATTTTGAATCTTGTACATTCATTTGAAATTTGAAATCGAATTTTCAAACTACCGCGCCATTTTCAATTCCTTTTATAATTAAAATAAGTATTTATATTCTAACTTCGATTTAAATAAATATTTCCGTTCTAATTCTATTCAAAATAAATTTCTCGTCATTATTATTTAAAATAAATCATTTTAAATATTCAGAATTCATTAAAATTGACAAAATAAATTTTTTTAATTAGTTCTGATTTTCCGTGTTGTTACATTATCTGTTAAAACAGATTTCTATTTACAATCTCCTTTAACTCCATCCTTTCATAGTTCTTTTATATCTCGCTCGTTTCTTTTTATAATTCTATTTTTTTACCAAATAATTCTCTTTTGATAATTCTATTTATTTACCAAATAATTCCCTTTTTATAATTCTATTTTATTACCAAATAATTCCCTTTTGATAATTCTATTTATTTTCTAAATAAATATTCCTTTTATAAAATCCTTTGATTTTATAAATAATTTCTTTCATAAAATCCTTTGATTTTATTAATATTTTCTTCTATATAATCCTTTGATTTTATAAATATATTATTTTCAATATACACTTTGAAAATTCCCATTTTGCATCCTAGGATTACTTATGGTATTTTAGAAATCACAGTGCCAATAAACAGTAACAATATTTGAGGAATCCAGTTGGATCCCTCCAACCTGCTTCCCTGCATCTACAAATATTAAACAATACAAATAACATTGATTTCATTTCAATATGAAATATTAGATTAACGATTTATACATATATATATATACACATATCATTATCTATAATTTCAACCAATAAATCAGCAATTCAACCAAAAATCATCACACAGTAATCAATCATCATTTATCAATACTACATTATATATATAAAAATATAAACTGTACAGTTAGTGAGTTTTACTCACATTGGAAGGTTATCGTTAAATAACGATAATCGATCATTGATTGGATCTGGCAATTTATTTCACTGTAAATTATAGCAAGCTCCAATTCACTCCTAGTCAGTTCCATATTGTAGTCGTTGTCCCTACGATCCCAACTGGATCTGACCGTTCGAAATTCTGACCATGTATGAACGAGATACAATAATTATAAGTTCCATATGTTATTTAGTTTAATTAAAAAAAATTATTTTGGGCTTTACCAATAGAACTTCAGCCCAATTCCCACTAGCCCGCGTGAATAGTCCTTCCTTCCCCAAATTCTCGCTTTAGGAACCCACGGCTGATTTCCCTCACTCAAACGCATTTGTTTTCACCACGAATTTACAAACCAACGCTACACAACTCTTCTTCTCAGCAAGCACATCACACCCGCCTCCATAAAATAAGGCTCGACTTCATCATGTCAATCGCGTTCGAGCTACAGCATCCACGCACAGCAGTCCAATGTCGCGACAGTTTTAATCTTGGAATTTTGTCAAACAATGATGTTAGGTGCTACATCATACCCAGAATCCAACTACGAATTCCATTTCCTAATTCGATGCTTATAGCTCTCAAATACTGTAACCCTAGCTCACATAGAAAATATACAACACACGTAATTACAGTCCAACTGGGAAAAGCATACATAGAAATGGAGCTGTTGCGTTGCTGAATCCATTTCTATACATTTTGTAATTTATATGAATTTATATGAATTCATTTTGGTCTTTCAAATACTAAGTTTTTCTGTGAGAATAAAGATGAGAGCGACGGAATTTGGTTGACCAGTGAAAGATCAAATTAGGTTTAGGATTTCATGGGGTACTTATAGAAGTAATATATTATTTTTGTATTCGAATATTAAATTCATTGATAATCTATCGCTACTAGTATTTGTCTTCTAAAAATTCGTGTGATCACATACGATAACCAAATCCAATGAAAATGGACATACGCCTACGGCTCGACATTACGGACCCAACGAAACTTGTTTCGTCGAATTCCGACTTCGTTTTCTCACATAGCGTATTTTTAAAGTCAAATTATCGACTATTTTTCACATTAAAATTCTGTACGGCCACATACTGACTCCAAAAATCACGGAAATTAAAATCTAACAATAATTTAATATTCCGGATCCAAAAAAATTAGTTTCATCGAAAACGGAGGTAGTTTGCAAAAATGGCTATTTTCCAAACCTCTAAATAAACCAATTTAAATATTAATATATTCTAAAAATAATCAAATTAAATAAAAATAATTTAATATTATCGTATATATTCACATAGAATATCATACAGCTCCAAAATATTCGCATCTGAATTTATAACTCGATATTTCAAATCCAGTGTTAAATCAGTATTCAGTTTATATTAAAAATCCATATACAAATAAATAAATCGTTATAAATTATAAAGGAATTCCATAGCGACTTTTCGAAAATTTGATTTGGATATAACTCACAATCTACACGACGAAAACTCGATTTTTCTCTTCTATTAGAAAAATATACTTCACTAGCTCCGAACGTTTCTTGTTTCACAGAAATCCGGTTTAAAACGGATTTTGTATATTCGTTTAAAGTTCGAATCACCAAATTACGAACTGTCGCGCCATTTCGAGCTCGATTATAATATAATTATACAGTCAAACTTCACTTAAATAATAAATTCATTAATATAATTCAACTCTATACTGAATTATATACTATAAATGATCCAATTCACACAATATTGTGAATTCCACTTAATTTCGATTATTTCGGAAATAAATATATTATTCTATTATTTATATTAATTAAATATTCAATATTATTTAATTAAACAATCATTTAAATCTATAAATCGCTATTTAAATAATTAAATAAATTACCTATTATACCGTAAAAATACGGGACATTACACCCCGACTCCAACCTAGTTCAGAGTACTCACTTGATACCTATATATGGGTTATTGACTGAAATGGGTCCCATACACAAGATGATACAAGCTTCCCCCTACGCTTGCATCCCCACTAGGTTTTCCATAGGTTATGCCATACATAGTAAAAGATTGCATAACCCCATAGGTTAAGTTTGTGGGTCTATATCTATATAATTATTACCCACCCACCCAAGATTTACTTAACCCACCCACTATTTCAAACAAGTTTACTTAACCCCTACTCAAGTTTATGTTCATACAATCCCTATGGATTCAACTAGGTTAAGTATTCCAATTCATTACCATATTCATTTATGGTTATAATGTGCTAAACCTCCCACGTTAAGCCTACCACTTGTGGATGCTGGATATACCGGTCGTTTCTGGGAAGACCTCTTCCACAAGTCGGACTTAACCTCGTGTCGTATCACGTCTCGTGTTTATGCACCTAGACCCCTCACATTAGATTCACCACTTGTGGCCGCTGGATATGTCGGTCAACTCCGGGCAGACTTCCACCACAAGTGTAATCTAACCTCGTGTCTAAGCATGGTTACAGTTTCTACTTACTGTAATTCTAGGCATTTCCATTATTAACTAATTGTTCCAAAGTCGTTATAGGTTTTCATGCCCCTTTCCCAAGTTATGTTCATAATGAACCATATGCCCCAAATTAAGGTCTTCAATCACAATTTGTTTAATGTCCCAAGTTCATATTCATATATTTCTTTCAAGTTATGCCTAAATTTCCAATTGCAAGTTACGCCCCAATTTAACGGTTTTCACGTCGTTCCCAATTTAACACATTCGCATATTTCAGCGGCATGCCTAGGCTCGATGGCAGCCTGGATATATGAAAATAAAAAAAAAGTAAAAGATAGAGGGAAGAGGGCAGAAATGATCATACAAACAAGGTGGGCATATAATGGCAGAAATAGGCATAAACATATAGTGGCATAATGACAAGATAGACATATAGGAACATATCTGATAAACATGTGACAATAGAACTAATTCTAACACAATAGGGACATCATAACAGGCATGATGAGATCTAAACAATGAAATATATATCCAACTAGTAGCAGATCTGATTTAGCCACAAAAATAATAGGAATATGCATGAGGTTATCTAACCAATGAATTAGATCTATAAACAATGGTAGATCTGACATGATAAATAGGTATGGGTTCAGATCTAGTTCATAGTCATGTCAGAATAACTTAGATAAACAGGTTATAGCAGATTTAATATGATTCACATAGTCACAGGCATAGATCCAAATTATAGTCATGTCAATATTTAGTTTTAAACATTTAGATCTAATGTAAATTCACTATGATTGGATCTAGAAAAATAGAAGAAAGAATTGCTGATGTTGAATTGCAGATCTCTACACTCTAGTTGATTGTTGATGAAGAAAAGATTTGATTTAACCTAGGCAGAGGCATCATCTAGTTCTCCATTATTTTTGGTGCAGAGAAACAAGAGAATTGAGGCCATACATATAGCCATTAAGAGAAACCCTAATCTGCCCAGATCTGCGGCAGGGGGGTCGACCCAGAGGTCGACACCCCCTTGGTGGGGTCAACTCTCCTGGGTGGGAATTTTCCCGCTCCACCCAGAAGCTTGATTTTGATTGTTATGTATATATATAATCCTCTTGTGCCTATATAAACTTCAAACCTTAATAACTTCTTCATACGGTGTCCATTTTCCGCAAACTAAGTGTCTATTTTGACCGGAATTCCGAGACAAACGCAATGGCGCAGTCTGTTTCACTAAATTATTAATATTGAATTAATTATTCTTTAATTTGTCATCTTTTAGTGGTCGTTAAAATATGGGTTGTTACATTCTCCTCTACTCAAAGGATTTCATCCCCGAAATCTCCAAGTTAAGAAGAATGTATATCCTAACATCCACATCCATCTACTCATCCACTAATCACAGGCATCCATTGTCCTTAAAAGATTTCTAATGCTTATATGAACATATGCAAAGGAGTGTGTATATGTTCCAATACTAATGCAAAGATCAGTCGGTCTACTGATTCAGTCGACTTCCTTAATGCAATGTATGTTAGTGCCATGAATCCAACATGTATGCAAATAATCCTATTATAACTTGTAAGTTCTATATGTGTGCATAATCATCATCCAAATGCAACATCCATATGATGATACATCCATTTCCATCCATAAAAAGAAGAAAACTGCATACACATCCATATGAAGTATGAAAGTGATTGAGCTGATTTAGTGCCTAATGTGTGTGTATATGCATCCACGTGCAAACACTTGCATCCACTTACATCCAACAAACATAACATGTCTCAAACACATGTTTACATTCATAGGATTCCTACCTAAAGGTCGAAGATTTGATCGATAGGAAATACTCAAATGATAGAAACAATTATAAATAAAATCTTTGGAAAGGAAGTTAAGAACGTACCCTCGAATAAAAAAGGGTACGAAGCCTGAATCTTGTCTTCAGTCTCCCAAGTTTCATCCTCCGGGTTATCTCCCCACTGAACCTTCGTTAACTTCTGATCCAAGAATACAGGTAGGAACTCGCCTAACTGTCGCCTCACGTTCCACCTCTTCTTCCTCCAATATACTTGGCTCAACTACTTCTGCAGTATCAAGCAATCATTTCCTCAAATGAGAAACGTGGAAAACATCATGAACACCAGACAGTCTCTCTTGTAGCTCTCTATAGGCTATTTGGCCAAACCTTTCTGTTATGGGAAATGGTCGTACGAATCTTGGTGCCAATTTCCGTGTTGGAGAATGGAGTTTTGATGACAACAACCTTATTTCAGTTATCATTGATTATAAAATATTTGCTAACACTTTTTTTATTGAATATATATATATATATGCAGGAATTATGTACAGGAAATATTACTGAAGACTGTACAATTATAAAGATGATAGAGATTCAAAGATCAGAGAAATTTCAAGACTCATGAGTAATCAAGATTTCAAGAGTTCAAGTTTAATATATTTATAGAGTCTAGAATTTGTAAGACTCTAAATAGCACTCCAGGTTCAAATTCCAATTCCAATTCTAATTTTCAAAATTCTAAGTTTCAAATTCTGATTTTCAATCCCCAATCCTCTCTATTTTATTTTTCTATTTTATTCTCAATCCTCTCTATTTTGTTTCTATTTTTATATACTTTATATTTATGCTTTATATAGTTTAAAACCTTAAAATTTTATAAATATATTTATTTCGTTTAAAAGTATGTTTTCATATGATTTTCTATTATATAATATTAATTTACAACACTAGAATTTTACTCAAGAATTTCCAGAATTAGTTTTATATCAAAATACTTGAAAAATGTTTTGAAAATGAAAAATACACATGACTATGTCGAAATAGCAAAAAGTGTATGTCGACATATAACAGCTATTTTTTCTAATTTTGAAGGGAAGTGTCTTTTCACTTTTTGAAATGCTTCAGAACCGTTGCAACCCTTCATACTCTATAAAAAGAGGTTAAAACCAAATTCTTCAATACATCTTCTTCTCTAACTTCATACTCTTTCATCCCACCATTATTCTTAATCATTTTTATGGTTTTTACACTTATACTCAGCCGAATTTGGTTCTGTTTTAATAAAACTTCTTCTCTCTACACTCTCTATTCTCTACTCTCTGAATCAAGTGCTATTGAAGAGTTATAGGGCTGTTTTGTAGTTGGTTAGGTTGAATAAACCTTGTTGTGAGTCAAAGAGGAGTCGGTGTGTCCGTATGGGCCGTGAAATCAAGGAAATAAGAGTTGGTGCGTTCTTGTGAGCCGTGAAATCAAGAAAGTTGGAATCGGTGTCTCCTTGTGAGCCATGAAATCAGGGAGGTTGTATTTGACTATTGGAAATAGTAATAAAACTCTGCTCAATCCAGGGTTGTGCGGGACTGGACTTAGGAGTGATCCGAACCAGTATAAAATCCGGTGTGTTCTTTCCTTTTTCTGCATTTTTATTTCTGTTTATTTTTCATCTATGTTTGAATTTGTTTCTGTGATTGTGTTTGTGGTGTTTGATTCATTCCATAATTCTCTTTAGTTTTAAGTTTTTTTTTTAATTCTTACAAACACTATTCACCCCCCTCTAATGTTTTCTTTGCCTGAACGATCCATTCCGCAGTCCCTAACAATTGGTATCGGAGCAAGGTCTTTCAAAAAGTTCATAATCTGATTTTTGAAAATGTTAAATGGCAAATTTTGAACACTAGTTTAAATTCATGTATTGCATAAGTATTAAATGAGTCTGCATTCAAGTTTATTGAAAAATTAAGTTACTATGATTTGATTTTTGAAATATAAAATTTTGAAATTTAAAATTTTTGAAATTTGAAATTTTTGATATATCATGATATTATTGTAGTTAGTTATTTTGAAAAGTCATTTGAATATTTGTTTGCGAACAAATCAAACAGTTGTAAACAACTGTAAAATCCGTTCGGTTTTCCTAAACAACAAGGATTGTTGTAGAGGGTGTCGAACTCTGGGACCAAAAATATTTTAATTAATAAATCCACTCAAGTTATTCCAGAATTTTGATTGAATTGCAAATTGATAGAAAATAAACAAAAAGCGAGAAAGTAATTAGGGGATAATGACATAGATTAGATTAATATTCATCGATAGCCAATCGAATAAATACTGATCTAATTCATGTTTCTGTCACAAACATGAATCAACTATAATTAGGTTTCTAGAAACAAATAACAACAAGTATAGCCTATGCAGGAGCTCAGCTCTTAAACAACCATAGGCTATCAGGACAGATTCACTATTTTATTTCTAAAACCCTAAATATTAAATCTAAATCTGATAAGTGTTAGATCGAACTCGAATATACCCTGTGAAGGAGCACAGCTCTTAAACGACACAGGGTATGAAGGTTCAGATCTAACCCTTAGTTCAAATCTAGATCTACATACATGAAGTTCTGATCTTTTGGCTATGTGATTCATATTGAATCATATCTATTAGCGTCATCACCCCCTAATCAAAGAGGATTAGCTAGACATAGCTAAAAGAAAAGAAAATAAAAAGAAAATAACACACATGAACATAAATAAAATGCAAATAAAAACTAAATAGAAGAGAGAAAGAAGAGTTTTATTCCAAGCAAAGGATTACAGAATAAAACTAAGTGTGTTTTACAATGAATGAGATAAAGTGTATTTATAGCTGATATGACAAAGGCTACTTGGCAAATTCCATAATGTGGGACTAAAGAATTAGCCCAACTAACACATAAGCTAATGTGAATGCAGCTGTAGAGTGAGAGGCCTTGCAAAGGGGCTAATGTGAATGCAACATGAGTGAGATGGTTTGCAAATGAGCCAATGTGAACGCAACATGAGTCTTTAGTGAGCCAAATCTACCCAACTGAACTCTATTTGCAACCGTTCTTCAAGCTTTAAACTCTTCAAGCTTTAGTAATTTCAACTTCACTCTTTTTAAGCAAATTCTTCATGCTTTATCCATCAAATGCTCTAAACCAAGCTTTTTATCAACAATCTGAAAACACAACTATAAATACACAATATTAATTATTTTAAATAGAAAACTAGATAAATAAGCGGATAAAATATACACATTTACGTGTATATCAATATTTGAAAAGAAATTTTAATTATTTGAAAAGTTATTTGATTATTTGAAAAGTTGTGTTGTTTTACAACAAAAGACGGGTTATATAGCAATTGGATATTCAAACGCTGAAAAGAGTGACTATCGGAAATTCAAATTCCGAAATGGTGGCTTTTGAAAATTCAAATTCCGAAAAGAAGTAAAATGAGGGGAAGAGTAACGACAGCTGGTAAAGAGACATCAAGAAGAAATGGATATATATAACATAAATCAGCAAAGAAATGGGCACCAGATCTCTTTATAACTTTGGATTTTCATATTCATACTGTACTTCTCTTCGTTTGCTTCGTAATGTCGTTTGTTTTATGAGATTTTGTCAAGAATTGATCAAGTAATGATCAAATGAAGTTTTGATGAATAAAGAGAGAAGGAAACCAAAAATATCGACAGATATCTTCAAATTGCATCCATAGGTTAGGCTATGTTGTCCCAAATCCTTTTCCAGATTGTAGTTCTTGTTCTCGCGGTCGATTTGATGGGTAGATCGTCAAATTCCGATCAAAATTGAGTGAGATATGACTATTTGAAGTTGGATATGCAAAACTGAAAAACTATTACGGGATTTCATGCATATCTCTTACTGTTTCGACTTGCTGCACCCCAATACCATCCAAATTCATCCCCAATCTGTCACTAGATTGTAGTACTTGAATTTCTCTTCGATTTCCCACTGATTTCATCCAATTTCGCAAGAAACGAAGAAGTTATGCCTCCTTAAAATTTGATTAAAAGTGAAAAACGAGGGGAAGAAGAAGAGGAGGAATAGTTATGAAGAGACATGACTTTTTGGCCTTTATATAGTAGTTGAAGTGTCCATTCATTCAAAATTCAAATTTTGGCACCAAGTTGGTTAAACTACTAAATCTTTAATATCTTTCTCATACGGTGTTCAAATTCAGCAATTGAATACACTATTCTGATCAGAAAAACGAGCCCGTCGCAATAGAGCTGATCTCATCATCAAATTCCAGAAGATCAATTCAGAATTCAGAAAATATTGAAGAAATGGATCTAAAAACCGGGTACACCTTAATTAATTTTTAAACATTTGGCTGAATGGATGTTTTGCTTGCTTTGCTTTGTTTTAAATTTGAAATTTAAACTTTAAAATTCAATTTTGAAATTTAAACTTCAAGTTTGAAATTTAAAATTTGAAATTCAAAAATAATTATAATAAAATTAATATAATAGTAAAATAAATTTTGGATGTTTGTTAGGATTAGAATTATGTTAGGAAATAGTTAAACCTGAAATATAAATCAATATTTTAAAACTACAGTCACAATACCATATTATCTTTTAAATAATACAAATATGTCAACATAAATATATCTATATATATATATATAATATAATAAAATTATATAAACATGTTAGTATGATATACAGAGTCAATATAACTATTATAAAATATAAATTTATTCATCTTTTATAAAGTTTAAACATACATAGTTTAACTTATATATTATTCTTATGATTTCATAACAATTTTGGGTTACATTATCACAAATACTATTAGTAACTTAATACTTATTTTGACTTCCTATTAAGATTTATAAAAATGTATATTTAACTTAATATAAAGAAATATATATATATATATGATTTTTTTTATGTAGTTTAAATATAAGAAGTTTTATAGATTACTTTATATTGTTTTTATAATTATAGATTTCTGCTAAAGTATAAATGGATTTTTTTAGCAAATAAATTTGTTTTGATCTCTAAAGTTCTAATTTAAAAGTGATTTGTGTCAAAATATTAATGCATATCTCATAAATTAAAATTTAAGTGCTTTTTAAATTAGTTTTATATATACTTATGAATATATGTTTATACAGCTTATTTTATATTATACAAATTTTATATTCTCTTTAGAAAGATCTTCAATTTTTACAATATTTACCTTACTAGTATTATTTAACACTATGATTTTTCTGAATATTTTACTACTTATCATGAATATATTTTTTAATTAAACATCTATCTTTATTATTCTTTTAATCGATTTCATTAAAATAATTAACTTAAGTCTAGAAATTAAAATTATCTTTATTTGATTCAAATAATTTATAATAGTTACATAGTACTTTGAATATATTTTAGCTAAATAGATATTATCACCAAATCATTCTACATACTATTATTATACATCTTATTTCATATCATCATTATAAATTACAACTGCATTTCAAATCAAGATTATTCACACCATAAGTTGCATTTCATATTGTTTTGCATATGACGTACATTTCATACTACATTATAATCAACATACGTCAAAATCTGCAATACAAGTTAACTTTAACTCCACACATAGCAAGTATATAGTATGAAAAGTTTTATTAGAAATATAGGATTATCAATTAAATACATAACATATTTACTTTGTCTTGATTAATTTGATTGAATTGATTGACTTATTTGGTTTGTTTGGTTTGTTTGACTTAAATAACTTGATTTACTTACTTGACATGGTTAAATTTCATTAATGGTTGATAGGTTTGTTAGAAATATACTTATGAATTTATAGTTGATAGGAGCTTTATAGGTTTTAGGATAGATACAAGTTACAAGAAATGTTTAGTTTCATGTTTGAGTTGGAGTTTTGTGACATCAAAACTTAAATTGATTCATTGATTGGATTGAATTACTTTACTTATATCATAATTTTAAGGATATCTTATCAGAGTTATTTATAAGTATAGATTAAGGTCTTATTATAGTTTTAAGGGAACTAAAGTATAGGCTAGGCCACTGGTTGGTGATGATCCCTAACAATTGGAGGTTTAGTCTTATATTTGGTTAAGGGGGAGTTTTATAGGTTCGAGGTTTAATTAAAGGTTCAAGAAGTGTTTATTAACATATATTATTTAATTTGATTAATTTGGTTGATTTCTTACATTGATTGCTTGAATTAATTGTTTAAATAGATTGCTTGAATTGCTTGCTTGAATTGCTTGTTTGGATTGATTGTTTGAATTGATTATAAACATTGATTAGATTGCCTTGTTTACTATTCTTCTATTAGACTAGTATAGTCATAATTTTAGGGGGATTTATAATCTTTTTAGCTTAGTATCATAGATTTAGAGGGAGATATAAAGGTTTCATAAATTCAGGGATAGTTATATAGAATGTTATAATAGAATATGGGGAGTACTTTATGATTAAAGATTTAGGACTCATGGGGAGTACTTTACTTTAGTATAGTTTTTATTTGGATACTTATAGGATTTAGGGAGAGTACTTTTAGAATTTCTTTTTGATATTGCCAAAGGGGGGGAAATTATAAAATATAGGCATAGTTTACAGGATTTTTATAGACAGGGGGAGTATTAGAAGGAACATCAACAAACAGGTATACATGTATGATATTTTATAAACTAAGGTTGTCGTCATCAAAAAGAGGGAGACTGTTGGAGAATGGAGTTCTGATGAAAACAACCTTATTTCAATTATCACTGATTATAAAATATATGCTAACACTTTTTGTATAAAATATATATATGTATATATATGTGTGTGTGTGCAGGAATTATATACAGGAATATTACTGAAGACTGTACAGTTATAAAGATGATAGAGATTCAAAGATCATAGAAATTTCAAGACTCATGAGTAATCAAGAGTTCAAGATTAATATATTTATAGAGTCTAGATTTTGTAAGACTCTAAATAGCACTCCAGGTTCAAATTCTAATTTTCAAAATTCTAATTTTCAAAATTCTAATTTTCAAATTCTGATTTTCAATCCTCAATCCTCTCTATTTTATTTTTCTATTTTATTCTCAATCCTCTCTATTTTGTTTTTCTATTTTTATTCTTCTTGGTTTTTCAAACTTAAATTTTTTATATACTTTATATTTATACTTTATATAGTTTAATACCTTAAAATTTTATAAATATATTTATTTAGTTTAAAAGTATGATTTTCTATTATATAATATTAATTTACAACATTAGGATTTTACTCAAGAGTTTCCAGAATTAGTTTTATACCAAAATACTTGAAAAATGTTTTGAAAATGAAAAATACACATGACTATGTCGACATTGCAAAATGTGTATGTCGACATATAACAGCTACTTTTTCTAATTTTAAAGGGAAGTGTCTTTTCACTTTTTGAAATGCTTCAGAACTATTGCAACCCTTCATATTCTATAAAAAGAGGTTAAAACCGAGTTTTTAACACATCTTCTTCTCAAACTTCATACTCTTTCATCCCAGCATTATTATTAATCATTTTTATAGTTTTTACACTTATACTCTGTCGAATTCAACTCTGTTTTGATAAAACTTCTTCTTTCTACACTCTCTATTCTTTACTCTCAGAATCAAGTGCTATTGAAGAGTTATAGAGATGTTTTTTAATTGGTTGGGTTGAATAAACCTTGTTGTGAGTCAAAGAGGAGTCGGTGTGTCCTTATGGGCCGTGGAATCAAGGAAATAGGAGTCGGTGTGCTCTTGTGAGCCGTGAAACCACGAAAGTAAGAATCGATGTCTCCTTCTGAGCCGTGAAATCAGGGAGGTTGTATTTGACTATTGGAAATAGTAATAAAACTCTGCACAATCCACCGTTGTGCGGGACTGGACGTAGGATTTATTTGAACCAATATAAAATCCGATGTGTTCTTTCCTTTTTCTGCATTTCTATTTCTGTTTATCTTGCATCTATGTTTGAATTTGTTTCTGTGATTGTGCTTGTGGTGTTTGATTCATTCCATATTTCTCTTTTTTTTTAAGTTTTGTTTAAATTCTTGCAAACACTATTCACCCCCCTCCCTCTAGTGTTTGCTTTGCCTGAACGATCCATTCCGCAGTCCCTAACATTCCCTATAGATTCAAAGCGAACCACATTCCTCAAAGGTGACACTTTAATGAAAACCATGTCTCCCACCTCAAACTCTATATCAGTCCTTCTCCTATCTGCATAGGAGTTCTGCCTATTCTGAGCTGTCTTCATTCACCGTCTAATAAGATCAATCTTCTCGGACGTTTCTTCGAACATATCTGGTCCAAGTAGTAGTCTTTCTGTAGATTCCCCCCCAACAAGTCAGTGATCTACAGGGTCGTCCGTACAATGCCTCTAAGGCTGCCATGCCAATGCTAGCTTGATAACTATTATTGTAGGCGAACTCCACTAAAGGAAGGTGCTCTTCTCAAGTTCCTATGAAGTCTGGGATACGCAATCTTAAAAGATCCTCGAGAACTCTGTTAACCCTTTTTGTCTATCCATCAGTTCGAGGGTGATATGTGGTGCTCAAACACAACTGTGTACCTAATGCATCCTGCAAGTTCCTCCAAAGTTCACTGGTGAAAATGGGATCACGATCACTTACGATACTGGAAGGTACTCCATGAAGACGGACTATCCCACGAACATAAACTGCAACAAACCATGATGTCATCCTCTTAATCTTAACTGGAATGAAATGAGCGCTCTTAGAAAGTCTGTCTACTACAACCCAAATATTGGTGTTGCCTTTCTTTGATCTAGGCAAACCATCTATGAAATCCATAGAGACGCTCTCCTATTTCCACTTCGGGACCTCCAAAGAATGAAGTAAACCACCGGGCATCTTTTGCTCAGCTTTAACTTGCTGGCAAATCAAACATTGAGAAACAAACTCCGCCACATCTTTCTTCATCCCAGCCCAAAAGAAAACCCTCTTCATATCCTTATACATCTTATCGCCACTAGGATGAATATTCATCTTAGAATGATGGGCTTCCTCTAGGACTGTCTTTAAAAGACTCTCAATTTGGGGAATAAAACGCCTCCCATCTCGTCGTAGCCACCCTTTATCGTCTTTGGAATATCTACTGAATTGACTAGAAGTCTCCCCTTTACTGAGCCAATCCAAGATGTCTAAAATTTGTGGGTCCTCTCGCTGCGAAGCTCCTATCTGATCAATAAGAGTAGGTCACACCTCCAGTAATGCAAATAAGCCAAGCAAAAACTCGGTGGGGGGTCTAAATTCAAAAGTCGATATAAACTCCAAGCTTTTCCTTTCCACAAACAGAGGACTTAAGGTCATCCTCTGCTTACTTAGTGCGTCTGCCACCACATTACCCTTAATAGGAGTACAAGCAATCTCAAGGTCATAAGATGCTAGTAACTACATCCACCTTTGTTGCCTTAAATTAAGATCCTTCTGCGAGAACAAGTACTTGAGAGATTAATGATAGGTGTACAACTCGAACTTCTCTCTAAGAAATTAACGACACCATGTCTTAAGCGCGAATACTATAGTAGCTCGACCTAAGTCATGGGCAGGGTAGTTCTTCTCATGAACTCTTAGCTGTTTACCCCATGACATACTACCCTTCCCTCTTGCATCAGAATCGCACCAAGCCCTGTACCACATGCATTAGTGTATACTATAAACACTTTGTTTCCGTCAGGCAAGGTCAAGACTGGGGTTGTTGTCAGAGCGCTCTTCAATCGTTGGAAAGCAATATCACAATCCATGTCCCATGAGAACGTCAAAATCTTCTTCGTCAGCCTAGTGAGTGGGGCTGATATCTTTGCGAAGTCGTTAATGAACTTCCTATAATAGTCTGCCAATCGAAGAAATCTTCTCACTTCCGTTGCATTCTTAGTAATTTGCCAATCTCGAACTGCAACTACCTTCGCGGGATCTACTACTACCCCATCTTTAGAGAACACATGCCCTAGAAATCTCACCTCTTTTCTACAAAAATGGAATTTGGCGAATTTCGCCTTCAGCTGATGGGCACACATAGTTTTCAAAACCTCTTTCAAATGTTGGGCATGCTCTTCCTCGCTGTTTGAGAAGATCAAGATATCATCAAGAAAGACCACGACGAACTTATCTAGAAACTCCCGAAACACCCAATTTATCAGATCAACAAAATAGGCGGGTGCATTCGTCAACCCAAAAGGCATAACGAGCCATTCAAAGAAACCATCTAGAGTCCTAAAAGTGGTCTTGTCTATACTGTCCTCAGCCACCATCAACTGATGAAATCCCGTGGCCAAATGAGAGAAAACTGATGCTCCAACGAGTTGGTCAAACAGATCAGTTATCCTCGGGAGTGGGCGCCTATTCTTCTTTGTGAGTTTGTTCAACTCTCTACAATCAACACATAAGCGAAGCGATCCATCTGCCTTAGTTACAAATACTACCAGAGCACCCCCATTCAGATATGCTCTGCCGAATAAACGCTTTCTTAAGTGTCTCCCCCACTTGCTTGCTAAGCTCCCTCCTTTGTCTTGGAGTCATATGGCGAACAAGTAATGCAACTAGCTTTACATTATCTACCAAGCACATATGAAAATCGATCTCGCGCATCGGAGGTAAACCCCGAACCTCCTCAAAAACATCAGAATACTCACGGACTACTGGCACATATCGTAGATCATTAATAGATGCGTCAAGAGACTCTACGAAACTAAGCATGAAAAACACCTTTGTGTCACAAGAAATCTCGAGGGTCCTCTCATGGCAAGTCAAAAGTCTAACGACCCTCCTCTCACAATCCAGAATGGCACTATACAAGGCTAGCCAATCCGTCCCTAGAACCAAGCCGTAGCTCGTAAAACCGAGCACATGCCTCGCACTCAAACTCAACGCCTAACGTAGATATTCTCAAACCTCGACAAATCAAGGAAAAATGAGCCGTACCACCAATGGGGCTTCAGACAACTACGGGATCTACTACCATACAAGTACTGAGGTGCAGAGACTCAACCATAGAATCAGATATAAATGAATGTGATGCGCCAAAATCAAAAGGAGTTCTAATAGGATGATTGGAAAGAGAAATCAAACCTTCCACAGAAACTTTCCTACCTCAATCTAGAGCACTGATCGCAATAGTATGCACTTGCCCTTTAGAAGCTCCTGCCCTTTGACCTTGTCCTTGCTTCTTCGGTCACTCCTTAGAAAAGTGTCCGATCTCTCCATAACTGAAGCAAGCATTCTTCCTTCTTTTGCAGTCCTTGCTCGAATGACCCTCATGTCCAAAATTATGGCAGTTCCTCTTATCCTTAACCTTGTCGTTCTTTTCGCCTTTCATTTGTTGTTGTTGTGGTTGTCCCTTCTTGGGATATACTTTCTTGTTTTGCGTTTCCTCAACCTTAACTTCTTTCTTGTCAGCTTTATCTTCCTCATGCATCAAGGCCATATCAACGACCCTTTCAAAAGTTGCTCCCATCGGAATACGAGACATGGCTAACCCATTAAGGGGTATATTCAGTCCTCTAGCAAACCGCAAAGCTTTCTTATGCGGAGTATCCACTAGCTCCAACCCAAATCTTTCTAGTTGGTAAATTTTGTTAACATACTCTTTGACGGTCATGCCTCCTTGCTTGAGTGCCAGAAATCTTTCCATTTGCATGCTTTTCTCAACTTGAGAAAGAAACTTCATTTCAAACCTTTGTCGAAAATCATCCCAAGTCTCCACTGGACGTCCTGCTTGCCTCACTTCCCAACATAAGAAGCTTCATCTTTCAGTAGCCAAGTGGCTAACTGAATCTTCTTGTGATTATCCGCTTCAAAAATTCCAAACAGATCCTCCTTCTCTTTGAGCCAATTCCTTGCCTCTATGAACGTCTCGGTTCCACGGAATAGTTTTCCTTCCATAGCACAAAAATCTTTGCAGATCTTAGAGAAATTATGTAACAACCCGGAAAATCGAAACCAATTTAAAATTTTTATTTTGGCAATTTTGATGAATCGACGTTAGAATATAAATATTTATTTTAATTATAAAAGGAATTTAAAATGGCGCGGTAGTTTGAAAATTCGATTTCAAATTTCAAATGAATGTACAGGATTCAAAATAAACCGGATTTTAGCGAAATAAAAAATATTTGAATCTATTTGAAAATATCTTCCCAACAAATTTGAAAAATCAAAATTTCATAGCAGGAATAAAAGGTTATGTCCAGTTGAAGATTCAGAATAGTCGCTATGGAATTATAGCCCTTAAAAATAGCCATTTTGCAAACGACTTCCGTTTTCAACGAAACCACTTTTGTTGGATCCGGGATGTCAAATTATTGCTAGATTCCAAAATTCATAATTTTTGGGACCAATATGTGAGCGTGGCAAAAGAAAACGTGTTTTGACAGTTTCAGTCAATTTGGATCGACCAGAAAATAGCCATTTTTCAAACGGTCTCCAAATTTGATGAAATTTGTTTTGTCAGGACCGTATTGTCAATACGAAGCTAGAAATAATTTATCTAGAATTTTTGGGTCCGTATGTGACCCCAGTAAATTGAAATGTACGTTTAAAATTGAATATATAGATTTAAATTTTAATTTAAAGGGAAACTGATCGAAACGATTAGATTGGCTTGCGAAATATATCCCATTGTGTTCGGAATGGGGGTAATTAGCTATGGGCGACAGTCGGTGGGTTCGATTTGGGATTTGATTTAAAAAGTAACTTTTAGAGGAAAAATAAATAAATATATGATACACCCCCCTCCCCAATTATCTCACTAAGCCTAAATTAAAAATCCCGCTCCCTCCCTCTGATTCACCAAAATCGCGGCGCCTAACTTACCACCGTCGACGCTAGGCCGCCGGAGTTCCTCACCTCGCCGCGCCGCCACACCCCCTTTTTCCGCCTCCAATCCTTCCTCTTTCTCCCACCCCCCCTGTCCTGATCACTTTCTCTCCCTCTACTCAAAGGCCATGCACCCCACCAATTCCCGCCGCCTCCAGCCTCAATGGGTCCGCCGACATCTACGACGTTTCCGACCCCTCTAGACCTCCCTCCGCTTACAACGCAGCAGCAGCCCCCCCCCCCCCTTCGAAAAGGTAAAACCTTGATTTTCTTTTTTCTTTTCTTTTCAGTTTTAATATCAACTCAAATTAGATTTTTATTTATTTGAATGGCGATAAAAATATAATTTTTATTATGTAGGAAGAATTATAAAAATGTGATTTTTATAGATAAAAATACGATTTTTATAATGTTTTCATTATGATAAAGATACGATCTTTATATGGGTGTCATTAAGATAAAAATTCAATTTTTATTATATATGAAGCGAAATAAAAATTCGATCTTTATATGAGAAGTAGAGATATAAAAATATAATTTTTATATAGAAAGAAGCGTTGTTAAAATATATGATTTTTATACACGAAGCGCTATTATAAAAATGTGATTTTTAAAATAAACATCATATTAAAAATGTGATTTTTATTATGAACAGCGTGAAGAAGATAGCGTTGGAATTTTGAACAGAATCCAAACCATCGTCCGTTAAAGAATGGATGAGTGGAGCCCAAAAGATGAGAACTTCTCACTTTAATTTTATTTCTTGGTGAAATATATACTAGGATGCAGACGGTGCTTAGCAGCACCCGACACCCGTCGTCCACAGACCATGGACGACTTTTTTGTTTGTTTGATTGTGTTGTGAAAATTGTTTGTGATGTGGACTGAAATAAATAAAATATTCATGTGTCGAATAAAATATTTTATCGTTAAAAATATAATTTTTAACGTGTATATGAATAAAATAAAAATTCATTTACAAATCGGACGATTTGTTTATGTACACTGATTTGACTGATATTGATTGGGACGATAAATTTTACACATCGCCCAACTGCACAAATAGAATTCATTATTTGTTGATTGAAACCCCACAAGGGTATTGGGATGATATTGGACATACACTAATCCCAATATTTAGTTGTATGTCAATTGATTGGTTGACAGGATGTTATAAGCGTTGATTATTTATATTTAACACTTATGCAGTTGTGTAATGCACTCTGGATGATGGTTGATTGTTTATCATTGTTGTTCTATACATGTGTTGTATGAAATCCATATAAATCAAATTATATGGTAATTGGCTGTGTCTTATTCCAGTTCAGAAGGGATGAATATTTTAAAATAACGAATATTTTAAAATAATATTCGGTAAAATATCAAAATCTGATTTTGACGTCCAATTTGGGATGGACACGAATATATTTAAATATATAAAGTCGTGTTAATTAGATTAACGCCATTTTGACGTGAATGATATTTATATCGATTTTATTCATTTTTATAATGAATATCGAAAAGGAAATGATTTCAAAATCTAATGTTTTGAAAATACTATCAATTATATATCGATGATATGGAATATTCAATTTTGATTTGAAATTGAATATGAAGTTGTAATCATTTTGAAAATGAATTTAAAACGATTTATAAAATACGTTTTAAATGGAAATCGACGAAATATATATAATATATATTATATATATAATGGCCTGAATAGAACGCGCCACGGCAGTTCGCGAATTTCGACCATTGACTTCGAATGGACATTACGGGAGATCCGACCGTCGGATTCTCCTAAACCTAGAACCATTGGGTTCGTATCGAAAAGAGATTTCTAATGAATATGAGAGATTAGAAATATAACGGTTGGATTTGGAATCATGTCCAAATCAAATTTGGAAAAGGTCGTTGTAAGTGCAGTTCGATGGCCGTTTATGGAAATCAACTGTACGGGCCTTGATAAAATTATTAAAAATATCAATAATTTGCGTAAAATCATAATAAATGATTTGGAAAGAATTAGGCTGAAAAATTCTTTATTTGAAAAGATAAAAATATATTTTTATCAAAATTAACTAGAATTATAATCCAATATTTTTAAATAAATAAACTGGATTTGAAATGGTTTTAAAAATAACTGGAATTTTCAATATATGAATTGGAATGGATTTGAATCGAAATTATCTTAGGAATATTTCGATATTGGAATCCATGATTATACGGACATTGTGGAGGAATTTGGAAGATATATATGTCGTTATTCCAATACGATATTTGTTGATTTCAGAATTTGTTATTGAATATGAGCCGATATATTTTCTATTCAGAGCCTTGTATTTAATATCAAATGGGATTTGGGTTTGTTGTAAATGGTGTCTTCATTAACACTGTTCTTAAACCCAGTTGAGAAAAGATTAAATCTTTTTATTTAGATTTAATGAAGTATACCAATTAATTAATATTGAATTGGAATTGATTTTTGGGTTTATCGTGAACGGTGTTTTAAATAACACTTGTTTTTTAACCCGATTAACAATGGAATGTGATTTTGGGTTTGTCATGAATGGTGTCTTAAATAACACTGTTCTTAAATCCCGTTTGAAGAGAATAAATCTTTTAATCAAGATTTGAAGAAGAATTACCAATTAATTAACATTAATTGGAACTGAAAATGGAATGTGAATTGGGTTTATTGTGAACTGTGTTTTTAACGACAGTCGTTTTTTAATCCAATTTATAGTAAAATGTGATTTGGAATTTATAAATCTTTTATTAATATTTAATGGGATTTTCCAAAGTAAAGTTTTCCAATTTAATATATTAAATTGGAATTGAATGGAATTCGATTGATAATAATCGAAGTGAACTTCTATGGAGGAAGACTGTTAATACATATGGAATTTAAAAGGCTTTGCCGTTATTCCATTTATATTATTAGTCGGATACGAAAATTGATATCAATTATATATTGATTTGTTTTTCCGTGAAGATTTCATAATTAATGGAATGTGATTTGGGTTTATTGTGAACTGTGTTTTAAATGTCATTACTACTTTAACCCAGTTAAAGACAGGATTACATGTCTGTCATTGTATTTCGAACTGTATGGTTGATCTCTGCTAAATATATATCTATTTGGTGGCGGAGAATTTATTCTCTTGCTTAACACCCTTCTCTGAGACATACGAGCTTAGAGGTTATATATCGGCAGAAATCAATAATACGGTGTAGATTGTCGATGCGACATGTTTGTGTTTCCAAAATTAAATAATCATTAATATTGATTTTTGGGAAGAATAAAACTAAATGGAGTTTAAATGAATCTTTAAATAGATTGAAAAAGGGAATGTAATAATTTAAATTGTCAAATTTGGGAAATGATTGAGAATAGAGTATCGCCAGTTTTGCTCCTAGCGATAGTTAAATCTTTAATTAGATTTGAATGGGAAATAGTAATTAATTTTTCCGATAAGACCGTGGTGTTAATTATGGAGTATTACCAGTTTTGCTCCACGGGATGAATAGGTTGGGATTGGGAAATTAAACAAATGATCACTTCTGTAAGGTGCGCTAATCCCGACTAGTTTGGAAAACCGTAACATGGTTTGAATTGACTTCCAAAGGAATATTAAAGAATAAATTTAAAGAATTTGTAATGGCCCGAATTTCCGTACCCTTTGGGTCGACTAATTCCACCACATGTCCAACCCAAATTGCACAGAAATACGAATCATTATTAGAAAGAACTTAGAGGATGAGAAATAAAAAGAAAGAAATATTAGAATAGAAGAAAACGAAGATCACAAACTCACAGCGGAACAAATAAAATATATTAAATAACATAACTTTTGAAATACAAATATGTTTTAAATACACATACCATTATCAGAGCATAACAGTTATTTCTGGAACAGTTAAAAATACCTGTTTCCAGATACAAACATGACACACAGCGGAAAATATGATAGTCTACAGTTAACTGATGAAGCCTCCTACTTCGAGCTCCTCCATGTGAATCTGAAAAATCCCGACTACTTGACTGCCCGTACAAATTTGGGTACCCAAGAGTTTAGGGAAAACAAAACAAAATAAACACTGGGTCAGTCATGGGACTGGTGTGAGTAAACTCCAACCATTTGTTTAGCTTTCAAAATCCTTCCGAAGGAAATGATAATCGTAAGACCGATCCACACATAAACACGGATGGCTTTTACCTTACGATAACCCAAAACATTTTATATCAAAATCTGGTGATATTATAATAGTGACTAAATCAAATAAACAGAATCTAGCGAAACGCTTGCATCTCACGCTCCATATATAATATAAAATCAAAAACCGCAGGGCGCTTATTAGAGATTGGATTTCCAACATGACAAGGTATGGAACCACCTTCCGATAGTGTATCTCTAGAGGCGAACACACAGGGTTCATCAAGAACTTCTTGCAACCCGGCCCACACATGACCGACCACTCATTTCGCTTGAGTGTATCGAATGTATATCACCAACGGTTGGGATCAGCAACCGTTTCCCGAAAGGGACAGCATCGATGGATTAAAGAAGCAATTGGAATTTCTCTAGATAGGTGATTATACATCCTATTGGGAGCGACCCACATAGCCATGCTGCCTGCCCGATTTTTGTCAATTCCCGGTTGTGAGGCTTGAGGTTTGAATTATCTTCCAGAACAACTGGCCACCATTCACTTTGAATGCCACATCGTCAGATCCATTGGAAATCACTAATTGATTCCCACAAAAATACTCATATTGTTAGGCTAAAGAAATTTCCCTTCTTTGCCACCAACTTCGTACGTTTGAAGGAATCAACGTACGTAATCCCTTTGGAAATATTCTGTCAGACACTCATCCATACAAGTTGTCCTGGGTCTGGACAAACCGACGGCACTGTTCTATTAATCCATCTTGGGCAATTTCTACCTAGGATTAACATAACAGCCCTTGCATTTTACTCCGTCTTCAATTATCTTCAGCATAAGTCGATTCGTAACGCTTATACCAATACGGAGTAGTTTTCAGATATTAAATCTGATCCCGGTCTCTCCATACTGATAACGGAGGTATAAAATAAATCAAAACTTTGATAGTCGGTGATTTATCAATCAAAGCAACATCCATATAATCAACAGTCCTATTTCCAATTGGAAATCCTACCGATCAAGCATCAAACAACACTGGCCCCTTTTAATTTAATTTCTTATTAAATTATTATTTCCAATTCCTGTTATCTCATTTTTCGTATCCTTTCAAAGCTCTATTTTTCTCTCTTGATTATTGGAAAACATTTCCAATATCCTAATTTCTTTATTTCAGAAAATATATCTTATTCCAGTTAGAAAACATTTCAAAATCCATTAAATTAATGCGATGTTACAAAACATCGTTATTATAGCTCAAATCAGTAATCACTTATTAACTATCCATCCTACGAACCCATTATCACTATCGAACCTTAACCATTCCTCCATCAATCATGAAGTCAATCAAGTTGGGGTATAATTACCTCTCAGACCTTAATTGAACAACATTCTCAACGTTGAAATAGTCAAAGCTCACAACTTCAAGCAAAACATTACTTACGCGACTTTCAGATTCAATCTAAGAACACACTTATTTTACGGAAAAACGCTGATTATAACGGTAGCATTATAATTGTTGTTTACAAATATTTGATTTATAAAACATTACTTTTAACAACAGCGTTACAATCGCTGTCTAGAATTTTAGAACATTTATTATAACAGTAGCGTTAAAATTGCAGTTTAGATTTACAAAACATTTATTATAACAGCAACGTTAAAACCGCTGTTTAGATTTACAAAACATTTATTATAACAGCAGCGTTAAAATAGATGTTTAGATTTACATAACATTTTATGATAACAGTAGCATTATAATCGATACATTCCATTTTCCATTACTAATATTGGTTTCAAAACCGATTTCCACTTTCCAATATAAATTCAACCTTGAATTTATATTTTACTTCGTCTCAAGATAATAATTTTACTAATTTATAAACATCGTTTGTAAACAACTTCTTGTTTTATTTATTTAAACAAGTTTCTATATTTAAGTCTTTTGGAAATTTAATTTTCTATTTTGAAAATAATAATTTCCTTTCACATCTCAATTTCCTTTTCTACATTCGAGAACATTTACGGTATTTAAATACCAAAATTCCTAGGCCAGTGTAATTCAAACACAACATAATGAGCCATAGATTATATTTCACAACATATAAACGATAAACAGTAATGTAAATGTTGAGGAATCCAGTTGGATTCCTCCAACCTGTTTTCCTGCATCCACAGATGTTAGTCAACATCAATAATATAAATTTCACATCAATATGACAGGTCATATAAACACGATCAATAATTTATATATAACTATATCAACCATTTCAGCCAATTTTATCAACCATTCATCCAACAACCATCACACAGTATAAAATTACTATAAATAATTTTAAAACTTGTTTATATAAAAATATAAACGACGTAGAGTTAGTGAGTTTACTCACCTTGTTTTGCAGCTGATCATTCTGCTTTTATGTCGTTTTAAAATCAAAAAGGCGTCACGATTCCAATAGCTTTATTTTCAGCAACATCCGCCCCGTACCGTGGATCTTGTTACTGCGATTTCAACGTGATCGATTTCGTCTCATTCTGTTTATGGACGAAATGGCTAAAATAAAGATAGTCAAACTTGAATGGAAGAATTATATTAATAGAAAATTTTGAGTATTTTGCGGATTAAAAAGTACTAGTTGGTCTCTATATGTCTTTAAACTTGTATAGATTATTATTACCAATTTTGAGCCATACCCAAATCGATAGGTACGTGATTAAGTTAAAGAGTATCTATATTAGTTGGTTACAAAAATCCATCACCCAAACAGTACTTTAAATACGGATTAAACACCATGTCTATAATTTACATATTAGCGCCCATAATATATTTATTGAAAATGTAAATTACGCATGTACTAAATCAGGTTATTATTATTTTAATTTAAAATCAATTAATCTTGATCATACCATTAATCAGGAGACTAGTTTCTTCTGGTATTTGTCCTAGCATTGGTAATGACTTCAGATAATAATATGCGCCCCTTTTTATCTTCCTTGTTGTACAAATATGAAGCATGTTGTTCACCATTTCATCATGCTAGCTTCCCTTCCACAAAATGCCTGATAAAGTGCCTTGTTCAGAATCCTTAAGATACACAATTTCAAACTGTCTACAACACCTACCACGCACTGCCGAAATCATTTGCTCCCTCTTTCCTCTACTGCGCCACCCCACTGCGATCGGGCTCCGATCCGATACCCTACAAACAAGCGCCTTTTCACGCCACTTTGTTTCCCTCAAATCCCGACCTCCCATATCCAGTTTGAAACATCAAGCACCGAATTACCATCTTTCCATCTAACAGCCTCGCATGCGCATTTTCACGGTACCCATCACCTGAACATTTGAAACACACCTACTATCACCAAATAAATGCATGATGCAATTTAACAAACTTGCTCCCCATACTCTACCTTACCCTTCATGCATGTCCAAACATCCCCACAAACTTAACGCCCTGGAACCCCTCCAAACCCCCAACAATTCCAAAACTCAACCCCATTCTACAAACCATACTGTTAGACCAAAAAGTGGTTCTAACACCCAAATTGATTAAAAGCAAATGAAAATGAGATAAAAATGAAAATGAACACACAGGATTTATAGTGGTTCGGCGAAGAAATGCCTACGTCCACTTATCTTTCACTATATTCAATGATTCAGTTGCAAATACAATGTAATATTCACTTGATTCCTCTCACAACTCACTTATAATCACTCAATTATAGAAAACAAACAATGAAAGAAGATTTGGATTTTTTGGGATTGCTGAAATTCGGATGAAGGTGGTTCAACTCTCCAAGTGCCAGAAAAAAGATCCTTTTCTTTGTCTCCAGACGGGGTATTTATAGGTGTGAATTTGCTCAAAACTCGATCCGGGTCGGGGCCACGTGTCGTCCATCCCATTAGCCTCGGGTTCGGATGAATTATTGTGTTGACAACGCATCAGAGTAATGAACGTTATGGATAGGAACTGGTCACAGCCGATCCGGATATCCAGGCGCTTTTGCAGGAGAATGATATGGAAAATGGACTCGGGTCGGAGACACATATAAGGGGTTCGGATCGGGATACCCGATCCGACCCGGATTGGCTTGGTGGCAACGCTCTCTCTTCTTTAATCTTCTTCGCTCCGATCTATTTCCATGGCAAACAGGTGGCTTTCCGATCCAATTGAGATTATGTTGCCCTCCGATCCGAATAGATATGCCTTACCAATTTCCTCAGCAACAGTTCACCGATCCGAACAGAAGATTTTATCCGACCCGAACCGATACGTTGCTCTGACCCGACCCGAACGATTGCAGCTGTCCGATCTAGGCTGTAGTGTCTTCTCCGATCCGAACCGAAGTCTTCTAATTAAAAATGCTCTTTAATGTCTGATATCTAGACTTTGTGTTGCCTAGTTCACAAAGTAGGCAAACACTTTGCCCCCTTAAAGGATGCTTCGGTTGAAAATGGAGCATGCTTTGATTGCCATGGCACAATACCTTCATCCTTCCTTTTGAATTCACATGTCAAGTCGTTGTTCATTATCCTGTTCGGTTCGGGCTCTGACCCGAACGGATTTCTGGCTTGGGTTCCGACCCGAACGGATCTCCTTCCTCCTGTACCCTGCGATGGATTAGTGGGCCAAGCTGTGTCATTGGGCTTTTCGCGCCGGTCCGATCGGGAATACGAATAGTCAGCTCGTTTTTTATATAAATTTACTTCATCTCTCTTCTTTTCTTTCATTCACTATTCTTGCTCATCCGAACCGATTCCACATCGAAGCCTTAGTCTTTCCAAGAAACTTCAAAATTCTCGCTTCCATCTTTGAATCAAATACATAGGTAGTCTTGTAATCTTGAATCTCATTGCCATAATCGCTTTTAATATACATCCGCAATTAGTTTGAACGATCCTAGCAAAGTAACTGACTAGTTCCATCGCCACGGCTTCCTTCATCCTCCGCCTTCGTCGTTAATGGCATCGACGCCATTTCGAGGCGTTGGAGGAGGGTATTGAGACTCATTATTGAATACTTGAGTACTTAATCTCTCGATTTTAATTAAGGCTTGGGATTTCGAGTTGGGTTCGCTACTTAAGAGGAGGAAGAGGAAGGAAATTGAAGGAGATCGGTTCGGGTAGGGGAACAGTAGGAGAAAAAGGAAAAGAGAGAAATCCACAGAGCCGGACCGGGTCGGAGCAATGGGGCAAAGAAATGAGACTTAACTTGTTTGACCGGGTCGGGTCGGATCTATGAATAAAATGGAGGTCAAGACTTATGCGCTCGGATCGGACCTGGTTGTGAAACAAAAGAGAGAATAGGGGCCTGGTTATCCAGGTTAATCCGACCCGCGCCGAGAGTCAATCTCCGAACCGATCCGGATATATGTCTCTGAGCCTGAGCCTTTGCTTATCCGATCCGAACCTGGTGTCTGCATCCGAACCGAAAACTACTCAATCCAAAACACAAACTCTCGTCCAACTATTTAAAAGATATTACTTCCAACTTCATGAACAGTTAGGATAGTGCCTTGCGGACATAAATGAACATTAAGAACTACTCTGACTATCACTTTCTCTTCGAAGTTTCGTCTTACATTGTTGCACCTTTACTTTACATTTCTCACATTCGCTGCACACATTTTAGTTCACACACATGCACAGGGGGGTACGGGCTAATTTACTCTAATTCGTGCTATTGCTTCTTCAATAGTTCTATGACAATGAGACCCAGACGCTCTTCCAGACTAGCTGAGAGGAAAGAAGCCCCGGAAACTTCTAACAAAATCACACTCGAGGATATATCTTCTCCTTCGGATCCAGAATGGGACATTGAGGGTCCAGACTACGGGGTTGGAAATCGAGAAAGCAACGAGGCGTCTTCAGAGAACGAAGTTTCCCTAGGTTTTGAGGAGGAAGGAGGGATTGGTGACGATCGAGCCCCTGATGAATTTGAATCGGCAATTATATTAGAGTCACCTCCAGACTCTGTTGAATCAACAATCGACAATGATCGACTTGTCCGAATTTGCTTAAAATACGGGATAATGAAAAGGGACACTCTAGTGCCTTCACGCTCTGACTGTCCCCACAACCCTCCAGAAGGATATATGGCGGTCACTCGATTGATGTGCATGGTCGGCGCCATTCCTCCATTCTCTCCTTTCATCGTTGATTTTTTAAGACAAATGCGGATTGCCCCCATGCAGTTACATCCCAATTCATATGCCTATTTGCACACCTTGTACATAGCATATCGTGAAATCTTAGGCATAGAGCTCACGTTCGATGACGTTCACTTCTTCTATAATTTCAAGCATCGGACTCGAGAGACTCCATCTTTCTGCTACTTTGAATCAGTCCCAAAAAGGAAGATAATCTCTGCACCATTTAGCAGTAAAGCTGGAGATTCCAGACTAGAATGGTTCTACGTGAAGCGACAGCCTGGATGCGCCAGGAGATGGACAAAATCAAGTAAAGCACTGATTTTCTAAATCCGGGCTCTATACACTTGAATCATCACCTTGACTTGTTTTCCTTTTTGTTTGCAGTCGACAACCCCAAACAGATATCAGATCAGGTGTTCTTTGACCGGATGCACCGACTTCTTAATGGCGATCAGAAATTCTTGACTATTGACGAAACCCTTAAGGACGAATACCTTCACTTTCATGGGATGTTATCTGTTTTTCGTAGCATTGGTCATGGGACGGTCCCTTACGCATACATTCCTCCAGTGGAGGTGGTTCCAGAGACAGGAGAAGGCTCGGGAATTCCTACAGTGCCTCTTCAAGCTTCACCTTCTCCATCTTCTACATAAGATGACGAATTGGCTAACCTGGCCGAAAGGCATCGAGAAGGATATGCTGCCCCCGAGGAGGCTACTTCTCTGGAAAAGTCAACATCCCCAGCAGAGTCGCCACTTAATGCTTCCGAGGGGAATATTCCTAGTACCGATGAGCAAATATTTCAGGGTTTGGGGGACCTCCCCTTACCTGAGACTATATACACTTCAGAGGATTTCAGGAAGGATCCTTTAGTCTTCAACTCTTCTGAAGAGACCACTCCCGCTAAGGCCAAAGAGCCTGCCCGTACTAGTCTAGCTTCAGACTCGGGTTGGTTTGGGGGGAAACACATCACTTAGGACACACTTTACATAACAGCATTAGCATTCATTGCACCTCTTTCTCCGTGAATCCATTAATTCTAAATTTCATTTGTCTTATTGTGCAGGCACGATGTCTCGATCCTACTATGATATCAGGAAGCTTCATCGCAGCATGTCCAATCCTCCTCAGGATGTCGAGTATGATCGTCGTGATGATCGCGGCAGGGATGAGAGGAGGCCTTATGATCCCTATCGTTCTCGACCCTCACGTTCTCGCTCACCCGTTAGGCCGGAACAAGAGAAATACAAAGGTTATCAAAGCCGTAGGGAAGAGGACAGACCACAATCCAAAGACTCCACCTCTTCCCATGAAAAACGCAGTAGAGAGAAAAGTCCTCCAAAAGAAACCGGGTCTCGAAGCAAGCAAAAGGTCCCTGCTACTAAACGATCTAGGACAGACAAAGAAACTACCGAATCCTCCTCACAAAGGGACACTGAATTGACAATCCTCGCTCCTCCCCCACCAGATGCGGGAACTGCAATAAAGCGGGCATATTTGAAAGAGAAATTTCCCGAACACTTCTTCGAAACTCTGACTTTTTTACCTGCCCTTGAACCTATTTCGTCTAAATGGGCAGATGAGGCCAAAGCAAAGATAGATGCGGTGGAAAAACAGTATACTGAGATGTTCAAATATTCACGCAATCTTTCTAGAATTATCCGCACTCTAATCACAAATACTGACTCAATGCAAAAGACCGCAAAGGAGGATGCTAAGGCCTTAAAAGCTCTAGGAAAAGATTTGGAAGACACTCAAGCTCAGTTAGCTGTCGCTCAAAGGGACGCTTCTAACTTCAAACAACAATTCGAGGACATGCAAAAGCGTTATCATGACTTGCTTGAATCTCACACTCAGGAGCGCTCTGAATTAAAAAAGCAAGCTGACGAGGCCAAGTCAGAAGCTGCTAAGACACGCCTTGCTTATGCTGAGCTTGAACGGAAAAACGCCGAGTTAGCAAAGAGGAGTGCTGAATTAGAAAAGAAGAATGCCGACTTGGCTTCAAAGCTGTTGGAGGCAGAGAACAGGGCTGCCCTGGCCGAGGGCAATGTGGGGTGTGCTATTAAATCTGCGGAGGAAGCCCGCAAGCAATTATCAGAGGCAGAGGCTAATATTCAGTGTTTCGGCGAACTAATGATTGAGTTCTTCGCACATATTATTCGTCGCCGAAACATTTCTTGGATCGAGGACTATCCATCCACTCTAGTTCAAGTGTGGAATCAGATCGTCGAGTGGGAAAAAGAGGAACTTAAGGTCGATTCCCTCGATGAAGATAAACTAATGGAGAAATACTTGAGGGATGATGAACCGGAGCGCCTAGCTGAAGGGCGCCGCCTCATTGCTGAGGCCATGGAAGAAGAGAGACGGAAGTCTAAACAAAAAAACTGTTCTCGAAGCTGGTTCCTCTTCTTCTGCCCTTGCAACTTCTGAAGTAGAGGGGTATGATCCTGAAAATCCAGGAATTCCCCGAACAACTCTGCTATCCCCTATTCCTGAAACAGCACCAGAGGTAGTAGTCACCCCTGCCGAGAGGTCTTCAGAAGGTATCCCTACCTTTTCTCCTCAATTTGCTAAGGCTATTTCTACCTTTCGCCACGTGATTGAACAATCGATGAAAGACCCATTGTTTTCGCCTGAGTTGATAACTGTTGCTTCTCATTCTGTAGGTGTTGAATCATCCGAAAGGACAGATGTGACTCAAGAAGCCACCGCTGGGGCAAAGCCCGCAGAAAAGGCCAAAAGAGGGGAAGACAAGGCTGCTTCTATAGACTTGGGAGAAGGAAGTGAGCCGACTAAGGCCGCCACTCCCCATGATGAAGAAATGATAGCGGCTTTAAAGGATGATGGCGGTGACGGGGGTCAGGAAGAGGAACCGGAAGTTGCAATAATCGGGGAGTCAAAAAGTGCTGATGACGTTACTTTGGCTGCAATGAAAGCTGATCAAGACAAGCGCTTGCAATTAAAAGCCGAAGAACTAGACCCTGAAGCCCTCAAGCCCCTCGCAGTCGTGGATGCGGGATCAAGGTTAGTTGTTAAGCTCTCAACTAGATCTATTACAGAGGAACTCGCTAAAAAATCTTCTCTTGATTCCAGCGCCCCACCTTCCGGGAAGAAGTCTACTGGCTCCAGCACCGCATCTTCAGGAAAAAAGAAGTCAAAGCGAATCTTGACGGAGGCTGAGAAAGAAGCAAAGGACGCGGAGAAAGCCGCCAAGAAATCCAAGGCTCATTCAAAATCTAAATAGTGGATTGCCTTGTATCGTTTTAGCATTTAGTGAACCAACAATTGCTGCTACAAAAGTAGTTCCTGCACTTTCTTTTTTAGCTATTTTCCTGTACAAATTCATTCATTTGTAAATAAAAATAACTCATTTTTTGCAATGTTTGTTTGTTAGTAGTTCTGCACTTACGTAAAAATGCATGTCTATAGTTATGAAACGAAGTTGTGAAGGGGGGAAATATGCGTATACATACGTGTCCCCAGTCAATTCCCACAAATTATTTAATGCTTAATCAAGCAATCTGAATGCTCCCGATTCTCTGACGGGATAGCATTTCCTGTGCCGTCAGTACCTGTCGTTTTTTCTGGCATTTCTTTTATACTCTCTCTCTTTCTCTTGAGAGTTAGAGTTCGAGCTCAGTCATCTATTTATTCCCCGGTCTTTCAACGGAGAAAGATTTCTTTCTCAGCGCTCAGTCGGAGACGCCTTTATACTCTCTTTCTCTCTGGAAAGTTAGAGTTAGGAGGAGAGTTTCTTTTTCAGCGCTCAGTCGGAGACGCTTTTATACTCTCTCTCTCTCTCTGGAGAGTTAGAGTTAGGAGGAGAATTTCTTTTTCAGCGCTCAGTCGGAGACGCTTTTATACTCTCTCTCTCTCTCTGGAGAGTTAGAGTTAGGAGGAGAATTTCTTTTTCAGCACTCAGTCGGAGACGCTTTTATACTCTCTCTCTCTGGAGAGTTAGAGTTAAGAATGTCGTTTTCTCATTCTTTTATGTCTTAACTGTTTTCAACCTTTTTAGGCTGTGAGTTATCCTGTATCTTATAATCACAACAGAATAACTGATAAATGTACATATGTAATGCATAAAAGTAAATAACACACAATATTTTTATAGTGGTTCGGCTAAGTCGTAGCCTACATCCACTTTATAGTTCTTCATTCATATCGTCAGATTTTCCCAAGGCAAGTCGTGCCTTATTACAAAGTTCATAAGAAAAATAACACAAAGTACAGCATTTCTAATTCAAATATCGCATTAAGTGTTGGGCATTCCATGCTCTGGGGACTTCTTCGCCATCTACGGTCGTTAACTTGAAGGTTCCTTTTTCAAGTTTCCGTTGAATGACAAAGGGTCCTTCCCATTTTGGACCAAGGTGAGGAAGGGATGGAAAGACTCTCTTTAGCACCAAATCTCCTGGTTCAAAAGTCCTGAGGCGAACTTTCTTGTCGTAATAGCGTGCCATCTGACGCCGATGTCTTGCCGCACGCAAATCTGCTTCGTCCCTTTTCTCTTCGACTTCATCAAGAGACTCAAGTAAAAGTGCCCGATTTGTCATCGGGTCATAATATGTCACCCTGTGGGAAGGAACTTCTAGTTCAACTGGAATTACAGCTTCTGAGCCAAAGGAGAGAGAGAAAGGGGTATGACCGGTGGCTGTCTTAAATGTTGTTCGATATGCCCACAAAGCTAGGGGCAATTCGTCAACCCATCTTGCCTTTGCACGCTCTAACCATTTCTTGAGGATGGATTTTATTACTTTGTTTATTGCCTCTACTTGCCCATTTGACTGCGGATAGGCAACTGCAGTATATCGCTTGTCTATCTTATACTTCTGGCAGAAATTTCTGAATTCAGTACTATCAAACTGGGTTCCGTTGTCAGTTATAATCGTCCTTGGGATCCCGAATCGGCATATAATATTTCTGACCACAAAACTTATCACCTTTCTTGCTGTGATCTTGGTCAAGGGCTCAGCTTCCACCCACTTCGTAAAATAGTCCACGGCCACTATTGCATACTTAGCTCCTCCTTTAGCAATTGGTAGAACTCCAATGATATCAATTCCCCACGTGGCTAATGGCCAAGGACTCACCATTGATTTAAGTTGGGTCGACGGTGCCCTGGGGATTTTGGCGAATCTCTGGCACTTATCGCAGCGTCGTGAATAATCAGCTGCATCTTTATTGATCGTAGGCCAGAAGTATCTGTACCGCAATATCTTCTTTGCTAAAGTTTGACCTCATGTATGATCTCCACACTCACCTTCGTGTACTTCTCTTAGTACACGCTTGATGTCGTCGTGTGCTATACATCGTAACAAGGGCATAGAAAATCCTTGCCTATAAAGAGTATCATCTTGTATGACATATCTGGTAGCTTTGCGAACTATAGCTCTTTTCTCACTCTTGTTTGATGGGAGTGCCCCATTCTTAAGGAAATTCTTAATTGGAGTCATCCACGACTCCTTCTCTGGTTCCGCTTCAAAGGCGAATTCAATTTCCATTGACTCAAAGCTTGGCGATTCCAACGTTTCAATTGGAATTATTTTAGTCTCTTCTGGATTGTCGGAACTAGCCAGCTTTGCCAGCCTATCCGCTTTCTGGTTTTCATCTCTGGGAATGTGTGTTATGTTATACCGCTCTAAGCTATTCAATAGCTCTCTCACTTTCCTGAGGTAGGCGATAAGTCGAGGTCCTCGAGCCACAAATTCCCCTCGTACTTGGCAAACAACAATTTTAGAGTCACAGAATATGTCTAACATTCTTACTCCGAGGTCTTTTGCAAGCTTCAGCCCGGCAATCAGGGCTTCATATTCAGAGTCATTGTTAGTCGCCGAAAATTCTAATCGCAGGGCATAATATAACGACCGTCCTTCGGGAGTGACTAAGACAATTCCAGCTCCGGACCTTCGGTCGTTCTTGGCTCCATCTGTATATAGTCCACGAATCTATTTTTAACTCATCCTCAGACTTAACCACTCTGTCATCGATTACTTCCTCCTCTGGAATGGTGAACTCCGCAATAAAGTCTGCTAGAGCTTGCCCCCTGATCGACCTTCGTGGTTGAAAATTCAAATCAAACTGACTTAGTTCTATGTTCCACTTGATCAACCTTCCCGATGCTTCGGGTCTCTGCAACACCTGCCTCAAGGGCTGGTCGGTGTATATGGTTATTGGATGAGCTTGGAAATAGTGATGAAGTTTTCGGGATGCGATTAGGAGGCTGTAAGCAAGCTTCTCAATCTTTGGATAGTTGCGCTCTGCCGCTGCTAACTTCTTGCCTACATAATACACTGGCCTTTGTACTTTGTCTTCTTCCCGAACCAGGGCTGTGCTAACGGCGTGAGCCGAGACTGCCAAGTAAACGAACAATTCTTCATGATCCACTGGCTTTGACAAAATCGGCGGTTTCTCTAGCAGTTCCAATAAATTTCGAAAGGCCTCAACACAGTCCGGAGTCCACTCGAAGTTTATCTTTCCCCTTTTAATTAGATCAAAAAACGGAACACATTTGTCTGTGGCTTTGGAGATGAATCTACTCAGCGCCGCTACTTTCCCTGCAAGACTTTGGACGTCTTTAATTCTCCTCGGCTCTTCGATATTTCTAATCGCTGCTATCTGGCTAGGGTTGATTTCAATTCCTCGGGAGCTTACAATAAAGCCAAGGAACTTTCCCGATGCCACTCCAAATGAGCATTTTAGAGGATTCAATTTCATCCGATATTTTCGCAGGATACCAAACATTTCCGCCAAGTCTTGCGTATGGCTGGAGGACTGTCTCGATTTGACAAGCATATCATCCACATAAACTTCCATAGTTTTTCCTATTTGATTATAAAACATTCTGTTCACCAAGCGCTGATAAGTAGCTCCAGCGTTTTTCAATCCGAATGGCATTACAACATAACAATATAATCCCAAATTCGTAATGAAGCTCGTATGTTCTTGGTCTGGCACGTGCATAGGAATTTGGTTGTATCCAGAATATGCGTCCATGAAAGAGAGAAGTTCATGACCTGCTGTCGAATCTACAAGCTGGTCAATCCTGGGAAGTGGGAAACTATCTTTTGGGCAAGCTTTGTTTAAATCTGAAAAGTCAATGCAAGTCCGCCACTTTCCGTTTGGCTTCTTTACCAAGACGGGATTCGATATCCAGTCGGGATATGTCGAATCTCGAATAAATCCATTCTGCTTCAACTTCTCTACTTCCTCTTTGAGAGCGGCCGACCTCTCTGGGCCCAGCATGCGTCTCTTTTGCTTCACAGGCGGATGTTTCGGGTTTACATTCAATTTGTGACTTATAATGGATGGCGATATCCCACACATGTCAGCATGGGTCCAGGCAAACACGTCTAAGTTTGCCTTCAAGAAGTCCGTTAGTTCTTTAGCTCGACGTGGATCCAATTGAGAACCAATTTTCAAAACTTTTGTCGGATCAGTTTCATCAATGGGAATTTCCACTGTCGCTTCATTAGGAGTTGCATTCCTAGCCTCTGGTTCCTCGTCTTTTCTGGGATCCAGGTCTTCAGGCGTTCCTTTGGGCAACTCCTTTGGAGTCAGTTTCTCTAATTGCTATGCCGAGCCTCCCTTTGAGGGAGATGAGGCATCTTTACTCTCAACGTTAAGTCCTTTCATCAACATTTTTAATTCGGCCACATAGCAGGCCCGTCCGGAAACTTGATCCCCTCTCATTACTCCAGTTCCGGCTTCGGTTGGGAACTTAAGTAACAAGCACCAAGGGGCGATACAAACTCTGAATTCAACAAGGGCAGGCCTCCCCAAAAATGCATTATAAGGCGAATCTACGTCCAATACTACGAACTGAAGCATCCGCACTCTTCTACGTTCTCCTTGCCCCAGGGTCACGGGCAACTCTATGTATCCCATGGGAGCTGTCGACGCCCCGTTGAAGCCTCTGATCCATCCTTCACATGGCTTCAAATCTTCAGATTCAAGCTTCATCTGGTCGAATGACTTTTTAAACAAAATATTAACGGAACTTCCGTTGTCTACTAATACCTTATGAACCAAGGCCGGCCCAATGGTGGTAGTAATAACCAACGGATCGTCGGTGGGTGATTGGATCCCAGTATTATCTCGGCTGCGGAATACCACGTCGTCAAACATGGTCTTCTGTTGTTTTGTGGGGGTGATATCTTCCAAATCATCACCTTCATTCACATCTAGATGCTTGGCAGCATTTACATATTGATCCATTGATCTGAAACTTCGGATTGCCGGGTGAGGTCCGCCCACTATGGAGTTGATAACAATTCCTTTACCTTTCTGCTGCGCTGTAGGCTTGGGAGCAGGTAGAATCTGTTTTGGAGCCTGCTCTCCTTGCCCCCTGTCCCTCGGGGCAACCTTGTACTCATCCAACTTCCCTTCACGCAGCAGATTCTCAATTACATCCCTCAAATACCGACATTCATTGGTTGAATGCCCATGAGTTCCATGAAACAAACAAAATTTCCCTGTCGCCATTTCTTTCTCGGTCGAATCACGAGGTGGCGGTCTTTTGTACTGTAACACATTGTACGTATCCAGGTAAATATTTTCCAGGGTGTCGTTCAATGGTGTATAATTCTCGTAGTTCTGGAATCGGGGTCTTTTGTTAGGATCACTTCCCCTATTTATGTTTCTTCTGTTACCGTTCGAATTACGGTTATTGTTGTTGTTAGCCCCGCTTCCAGCATTGCTGTTTCCACCCTTGTTTCCTACATTTACTTCAACCTTGCCAGAACTTTCTCCAGACTGCTTCACGGCGATATTACTCTGCACATTCTCCTTTGAAGCCGTCTCAGACTTTCTCTTTCGGTTTGCCCTGGCCTCTTCTCGCCTTAGATAAATATCGGCTTTTTCGTAGAATATCTCCCTTGTGGAGGGTGTTTTCCCAGAAAGATAATCTCCGAACTCAGATTCAGGATCGACTCCTTCCTTCAATGCCATCAGAATAGTGGGCTCGTGCGGGTCACTGACCTCAGTCACAGCTTGGTTAAAACGGTCAAGATATGCCCTCAAAGACTCTCCTGGTGCCTGCTTGATTCTCGATAATTCAATAACACTTTTGGACTTTCGGGCATGGAGTCGGAACTGGTTCATGAAACGCTCGCTTAGTTCCTTGTAATTCGAAATCGAACGAGGAGGAAGTCGGGTAAACCAGAACAGCGCCACATCTTCTAAGTAGATTGGGAATGCTTTGCACTTCACTTCATCAGGGGCAGCAGCAGCATTCATGAGCCACGAGTATCGCATCAAATGCTGTCCCGGATCAGTCCTTCCGTTGTACTTGTCCATCTGTGGCAAGTTAAAGCGTCGGGGAAATTGGAAGTCGAGGATATCGTCGGTGAAGGGAGTATGGCTTCGCTCAGTGCCATAATCTTCATTTGTATAGTTCCGGCTCTCGGATATGATCTGGCGAACCATTGCCTGCACATCAGCATTAGTTAGGGGTCGCTCAGGTTCCCAGGCCCTAGTATCCGAGTTCCTTCTGGGCTCTTGTTCAGGAGATGCCCTTCTTCTTCGAGCTGCCTCTGCTCGACTCCGTTCCCTGCGCTCCCGGTCGATCTCGGGAGGAGGGGACTGGAGTCTTTGCCCCCGAGTGGGGTCATTGTTTCCTAGCGCTCGTGCAATATCCTCACGAGATCCCAAAGATCCAAATGTCAGCTGCTCCACATTCTGAGGTCGTTCGAGTGGCCTTCGTTCACGGGGCCGCTCTTCCTCGGAAGATGAAGATTGATCCACTGGTGTGTGACGTACCGGTGATGGAGTTCTCTGTCGACGGAGTTCACTAATTTCCCGACTCATGAGCCTCATATTTTCCTGCATCATGAGATTAGTGCGCTCGTGAACTTTCATAGCCTCCCTTGTGCTCTCAAGCATGTCAAGTAAGCGCGAGAAATCTCCTTGAGTGATGGGCGCAGATGGATTGACCTGATCACCAACCCTGGTGGCTGGAATCGGAGCATTCGTAGGGACTCGAGTAGAGGTTCCATCTTCACCAAGCATCGGGTCGGATCGAAGGTAGGAGGTCGGGTCGGTTCGGAGCTGGGGGGCCTGGTCGGATCGGTACGTGGCAAGCTGCTCGGGTCGGTTCAGATTGGGGGAATGCACTGCTTCAGAATCTCCTACCCGGATCGGATCGGAGCTCTCCCCCTACTGGCGGCTCGGATTTCCTGCATTGGTTCTTCCTGCTGCTGAACTCTGCCCCCGAGACCTTGTTACAACCGCATTTTGCTGATCCTCGCCAGCTCCATTTCCTCGACCAGATTGAACTTCTTTGCCTTTTCCTTTGGCCATGATTCTTTGACAATCACTTCAACAAATATAAAAGAGCGAAGAAACTTAAGGATTAACTTCTTTGAACTCAACGGTCCAAAAAGTAGAAAGAAATCCCGGAAAATAAAGAATTTAGATGAGGTTTCTCAGTGAAAGCACCAAAATGTTAGACCAAAAAGTGGTTCTAACACCCAAATTGATTAAAAGCAAATGAAAATGAGATAAAAATGAAAATGAACACACAGGATTTATAGTGGTTCGGCGAAGAAATGCCTACGTCCACTTATCTTTCACCATATTCAATGATTCAGTTGCAAATACAATGTAATATTCACTTGATTCCTCTCACAACTCACTTATAATCACTCAATTATAGAAAACAAACAATGAAAGAAGATTTGGATTTTTTGGGATTGCTGAAATTCGGATGAAGGTGGTTCAACTCTCCAAGTGCCAGAAAAAAGATCCTTTTCTTTGTCTCCAGACGGGGTATTTATAGGTGTGAATTTGCTCAAAACTCGATCCGGGTCGGGGCCACGTGTCGTCCATCCCATTAGCCTCGGGTTCGGATGAATTATTGTGTTGACAACGCATCAGAGTAATGAACGTTATGGATAGGAACTGGTCACAGCCGATCCGGATATCCAGGCGCTTTTGCAGGAGAATGATATGGAAAATGGACTCGGGTCGGAGACACATATAAGGGGTTCGGATCGGGATACCCGATCCGACCCGGATTGGCTTGGTGGCAACGCTCTCTCTTCTTTAATCTGCTTCGCTCCGATCTATTTCCATGGAAAACAGGTGGCTTTCCGATCCAATTGAGATTATGTTGCCCTCCGATCCGAATAGATATGCCTTACCAATTTCCTCAGCAACAGTTCACCGATCCGAACAGAAGATTTTATCCGACCCGAACCGATACGTTGCTCTGACCCGACCCGAACGATTGCAGCTGTCCGATCTAGGCTGTAGTGTCTTCTCCGATCCGAACCGAAGTCTTCTAATTAAAAATGCTCTTTAATGTCTGATATCTAGACTTTGTGTTGCCTAGTTCACAAAGTAGGCAAACACATACACAGGCCAGCTTGTCTCCGTATTACTATATTATTATATTATATATGTTTTTTTCACTGTAAAATGCATCTTCTTCCGCAACAAACAAAGACTCTGGCTCCATTCCGTGTTGAAACGCAAACAGTATTTCCTCATAACCAACAAGCCAACAATACTTCACCATCCTTGCTCCCATCCATCCCGTGTAACTTCGCCATGTTCACTAACAGTTTTCATAACTTCCCTCGACTTCGGATCCTATTTGAACCATCGCTGCCATGAATTTCGACAACCGGACACCGCGCCACTCACTTAGCCGGAACCGCCATCGGACCATCAACCACCTCTGATCCACCATGACAGTTCTGGCGCTCCAGAACCCCCTGGAAACCCCTCGCATCAACCAATCAACCCAGATCCGCCAGAAACCCTTTTCCATCGCAACCCAGAAACTCCAAAACCCACGGTAGTGACAAGAGCACAAACTAGAACCCACAAAATCCACATAATTGGTTTGAGCACGAAGCTCCTTCGCGTAGCAGACCTTATAAATTTCATGATTTGCTTTTGTTTTTGATTTAATTTAAGTTTTGAAGAATCACAGTTTTATTTTAACCTTTCTCTAGCTTTGTTTTGTGAAGGAGAATGAGACGCTTTGTTTTGTTCTTTTTTTCTGCAAAAAGGGAAAGTAACGGTGTATTTATAAAATGAAGCACCATGGCAGGCAAGGAATAAAAATCTTGGAGGGCACGGCAACAAAATCTTGGCACACCCGGAAGGTTATTTGGCAATCACGAAAGCAATTTGCTTGGCCTGCATGGTTTTACTAATTGGAAAACACGGATGTAGGCATGTGGTTTCTTCTAGATTAGGGTGGACTGGTTTCAGATGCGGTCGGCAAGCAAACTCCTACATCTTATTTTCATCATTTTTTTAGTATAGAAGATTAAAAAAGAAAATGTTCTTGGGTATCAGTGGATCCATAACTGGCCATTTTTACTGAAAATCATTCTAGCCGACTTCGGTGGGATTTGTTTTGATTAATGTTTTGGCTTTACTTTTGTTTTACGTACCATGTTATATAAAATTTTATTCACAGTCGAGATGCTATGGACAGAAGTAAAAGTGTGATCATATCGAGCGATGTATCACGATTTCAAAAATATAATAATATCGGTAGTTTAACTTATAATATGAAAACCCAAAATATTGATATAGGGTGCAAAATACTACAAATAAAAAGTTGTGTATAAAATTAATTAAAAATTACAGTAAAATTCTAAAAATTAAATAATTACTACGCCTTAAAAGAATCTTGTCTAAATTCGAATCCAGTATTTAATTATATTAAATAAACCGTTATGGCTTATACACGACTCCACAGCGACTTTCTGAAAATTTGATTTGGACATAACTCCCAATATATAAGACGAAATCTCGAATTTTCTCTTCCGTTAGAAAAATATAGTTAAACAGAACCGAACGTTTCTTGTTTCAAAGAAATCCGACTTATTTTGAATTCTATATATCTAATTGAAGTTCAAAACGTTAAATTACGAATTGCCGCGACTTTATGAGCTCATTTTAAATTATATTATAAATTATACGTTTAAATATCATTTTATTAAACAATTTCTTATAAATTCCTATATATAATTCAAATAACAAATTTAAATATTTAGAATTCAACGGCTAAAAATCCGGGTCATTACAGAATTTATCTTTGATAAAATTAATGGGAACCTTTCCCAAAGTATATGAATATTTGAATAAAAGAATATTCAGAATTGGAATGAGGTGTATGTTTTGTTTTTATATCACTTGTTTATTATATACGTGAGTTATTCGGAAAGGCCGGGTTTATACCCATTCTGAGTAACTGATTCGATGATAAGTCGGTCGTGAAGACGGTGGTTGAAGACCGGAGGTCTTCACATAATTTGGATGATTACTGATGTTTTGATTGGGCTGTACACCCAAGACGAGGTAATAAGTGGTGATCGTCCAGACATACTTGGAGATCGACGGATATGCAAGGGCCTCTCTCCTTTATTGGACATACGGGACAAGGAATAAGATTCCTCCGGTTTCATTCAGACCCAGAACGAACTTGTAATTGGATGTGTGTCTGACATTAGATTTTACTCTGTGTTGATTGATTTCTATTAAATATATATCTATTTGGCGGCAGAGAATTTATTCTCTTGCTTAACGCCCTTCTCTGAGACGTACGAGCTCAGAGGTTATATATCAATAGACATCAGTTGCATGGCGTGAACTGCCTGTGTGGCATGCTGAGATGCAATGATCAAGGCTTCTGTTGAAAAGCAGAGTCTTGTGGTTGATGATCAAAGCACGGCTTTGATATAGCGCCGCTTTGTGTATAGCGTTAATTCGCGGGCCTCACACCTCAGTATGAGTCAAAAACGGGATAAGGGACCCAAGTAGAACATGACGTTTCCTTCTAGCTATGGGTGGTGTCAGCGTTTTACTAGCCCTGACATCATTGTTATATTTTTACCTATGTGGTTATTGGATTGCGAGGCACCCCGGATATATCGGCTACTACGGGAGCTGATGGATATAGGACCGGGAAACGAGTGGAATTGCCAATCCACTAACGTAAGTGTGAACCGGGCTTGGAGGATCCAGGGGTCTTTTGCGGGAGATCCTGAGGCATTTGCTAGAGCGTCTCGAAGCTGACGAGGAGTACATCCCTTGCCTCGACTCATGACGGAAATCCAATTTCCATTACGTGATATTTCGGTTTTGATTGTAGAGCCTAGTATTGGTGACATGATATATGGTACCCATGAAGTCTAGGATTGATACATTTATATTTGAAGTTGTTTTCATACACTTCACACTATAATACTATCAAAATGATTTGTTTTGAAAGTATCAAGCAATATTTGGCTATTATATGGTAAAACCCTATCCTCCGGCTTGCGTTGCATTGTGTGATGGGACCTGGGTCTTATAATAGCTTCATTTTTTCAAAAAGAATTGCGCTGTTTGTTCTATGCACTAGTATTCTTGGGAGGAAACCCGTTACGTGTTATACGGCGTGGTCCCTTGATTTACTTCATTTTTAAAGTAAAGATTTAATAACTATTCTTGTTCTCACACCAGTCACATGACTGACCTGGAGTCTATGGTTTTAACCTAAACACTGGGTGCCCCTATTTTCCACAAGGGCAGCTAGTAGTTTTGGTTTTGCAGATTTATATTCACAGGATCCTAATTTACAGCTGGAACGATACTCGGAAATCTCTGTATCCGTGTATTACTTTCAGTTGTGTTTTGTATTATTTTTCCGCTGCTATATATTGTAATTTAAATCTCTGATATTTATCAAATGTATGTTATTCATTCATACTCCGTTATATTCTGTATTCTGATGGAATTGTTATAATAAGCAATGAAATGTTCTTCTGTTTGTGTTCTAATTTGTCGTGTTCTCAAAGCAATCTGTGCGTTCTCTTCGGAGACCGGGGAAGTTCGGGTCATTACATTTTGGTATCAGAGCTTTGGTTTACAAAGCTCGAGAACAAGCCACATTAGAGTCAAACGAAAGAATTCATCAGAGATTGGATTAGTAATATCCAATGAGAATGACTCGTTAGAGATAGGATCAGTAGTATCCTAGAACGAGTGTGAAGGGTAGTATTTTTAAAATAAAAATGAAAACAAAATTTTGTTTTGAAAAATTTAAATCGTATTATACGTATTTGAATATTTATTTTAAATTGAATTTGGACAATCCAATATATAAAGATTTTGAATATACGCCTTGCAAACGTGTATTCGAAGTTTTAATATACTGAATATATATATAATCACGCTCTAGTCGCCCGGAGATGATTCTGATGATTGACTAGTCGTCATCAGAGTTTGTGTTCGAGTTTCGAAAGTGGGATTTCTATATATTTCCAATTGACTGGTGTGAGAACCAAAACTAGATAAGATTTATTTTTTGTGTGATTTGGCATCAAAAATCTGATTTTTGGAGTATGCATTAAAATTATGAATTTGAAATGATAATCAACTAATTGATTGATGATTGTGTTGTGTGGTTATTCATTTAAACCAACATTTGAAAGAAAGGTAAATTTAGCCCAAATTGAACCAAATATTGAACTGTATTGAAAATTGTTTGGAAATGCATGCATGTACATATATATGTGTGAACAAGTCATAGCAAGGAGGCTAGAGAAGAGGAATAAAATTGTATGCCCGACAAATAGGTACATGTTTACTAATTTATTGAGTTTGGATGATTTTATGAGCCGATTGGCTTTTCTTTTTCTTTTTGAGATGAGCGGGCCTATATGGCGGTTTGGGGATTTTCCCAGTGCTCCCGTACAACGGAGGTTATGGTGAAATTTTTCGAAAATTTAGGGTGTTAGCCAAATTTTTGAAGAATTGGAAATTCTTCGAAACTGAAAAGTTGAAGAATGAAATCCAAACTGAAAGTTGAGTTGATTAGTAAAACAACTTTCAGCTCTATTCCTTTTCGAGGATGAAAATATTTTAAGTGGGGGAGATTGTAACAACCCAGAAAATCAGAACTAATTTAAAATTTTTATTTTGGCAATTTTAATGAATTTTGAATATTTAAAATGAATTATTTTAAATAATAAAAACGAGAAATTTATTTTGAATGAAATTAGAACGTATATATTTATTTGAATCGACGTTAGAATATAAATATTTATTTTAATTATAAAAGGAATTGAAAATGGCGCGGTAGTTTGAAAATTCGATTTCAAATTTCAAATGAATGTACTGGATTCAAAATAAACCGGATTTTAGCGAAACCAAAAATATTTGAATCTATTTGAAAATATCTTCCCAACGAATCTGAAAAATCAAAATTTCATAGCTGGAATAAAAAGTTATGTCCAGTTGAAAATTCAGAATAGTCGCTATGGAATTATAGCCCTTAAAAATAGCCATTTTGCAAACGACTTCCGTTTTCGACGAAACCACTTTTGTTGAATCCGGGATGTCAAATTATTGCTAGATTCAAAAATTCATAATTTTTGGGATCAATATGTGAGCGTGACAAAAGAAAACGTGTTTTGACAGTTTCAGACAATTTGGATCGACCAGAAAATAGCCATTTTTCAAACGGTCTCCAAATTTGATGAAATTTGTTTTATTAGGACCGTATTGTCAATACGAAGCTAGAAATAATTTATCTAGAATTTTTGGGGTCCGTATGTGACCCCAATAAATTGAAATGTACGTTTAAAATTGAATATATAGATTTAAATTTTAATTTAAAGGAAAACTGATCGAAATGATTAGATTGGCTTGTGAAATATATCCCATTGTGTTCGGAATGGGGGTAATTAGCTGTGGGCGACAGTCGGTGGTTTCGATTTGGGATTTGGTTTAAAAAGTAACTTTTAGAGGAAAAATAAATAAATAAATAAATATATGATACACCCCCCCCCCCCCCCCAATTATCTCACTAAGCCTAAATTAAAAATCCCGCTCCCTCCCTCTGATTCACCAAAATCACGGCGCCTAACTTCCCACCGTCGACGCTAGGCTGCTGGAGTTCCTCACCTCGTCGCGCCGCCACACCCCCTTTTCCCGCCTCAAATCCTTCCTCTGTCTCCCCCCCCCTTCTCCCGTTCACTCTCTCCTCCTCTACTCAAAGGCCATGCACCCCACCAATTCCCGCCGCCTCCAGCCTCAATGGGTCCGCCGCCATCTACGACGTTTCCGACCCCTCCAGACCTCCCTCCGCTTACAATGCAGCAGCAGCCCCCCCTTCGAAAAGGTAAAACCTTGATTTTCTTTTTTCTTTTCTTTTCAGTTTTAATATCAACTCAAATTGGATTTTTATTTAATTGAATGGCGATAAAAATATAATTTTTATTATGTAGGAAGAATTGCAAAAATGTGATTTTTATAGATAAAAATACGATTTTTATAATGTTTTCATTATGACAAAGATACGATTTTAATATGGGTGTCTTTAAGATAAAAATTCGATTTTTATTATATATGAAGCGAAATAAAAGTTCGATCTTTATATGAGAAGTAGAGATATAAAAATATAATTTTTATATAGAAAGAAGCATTGTAAAAATATATGATTTTTATATATGAAGCACCATTATAAAAATGTGATTTTTAAAATAAATATCATATTAAAAATGCGATTTTTATTATGAACAGCGTGAAGAAGATAGTGTTGGAATTTTGAGCAGAATCCAAACCATCGTCCGTTAAAGAATGGAGGAGTGGAACCCAAAAGGTGAGAACTTCTCACTTCAATTTTATTTCTAGTTAAAATATATACTAGGATGCAGACGGTGCTTAGCAGCACCCGACACCCTTCGTCCACAGACCATGGACGACTTGTTTGTTTGATTGTGTTTTGAAAATTGTTTGTGATGTGGAATGAAATAAATAAAATATTCATGTTCTGAATAATTTTTAACGTGTATATGAATAAAATAAATATTCATTTACAAATCGGATGATTTGTTTATGTACACTGATTTGACTGATATTGATTGGGACGATAAATTTTACACATCGCCCAACTGCACAAATAAAATTCATTATTTGTTGATTGAAACCCCACACGGGTATTGGGATGATATTGGACAAACACTAATCCCAATATTTAGTTGTATGTCAATCGATTGGTTGGCAGGTTGTTATAAGCGTTGATTATTTATATTTAACGCTTATGTAGTTGTGTAATGCACTCTGGATGATGGTTGATTGTTTATCATTGTTGTTCTATACATGTGCTGTATGAAATCCATATAAATCAAATTATATGGTAATTGGCTGTGTCTGATTCCAGTTCAGAAGGGATGAATATTTTAAAATAATATTCGGTAAAAGATCAAATTTTGATTTTGATGTCCGATTTGGGATGGACACGAATATATTTAAATATATAAAGCCGTGTTGATTAGATTAACGCCATTTTGACGTGAATGATATTTTTATCGATTTTATTCATTTTTATAATGAATATCGAAAAGGAAATGATTTCAAAATCTAATGTTTTGAAAATATTATCATTTATATATCGATGATATGGAATATTCAGTTTTGATTTGAAACTGAATATGAAGTTGAAATCGTTTTGAAAACAAATTTAAAACAATTTATAAAATACGTTTTAAATGAAAATCGACGAAATATATATAATATAGATATTATATATATAATGGGCTGAACGCGTCGCGCTGCGGTAGTTCGCGAATTTTGACCATTGATATCGAATGGATATTACGGGAGTTCCGACCGTCGAATTCTCCTAAAACCGGAACCGTTGGGTTCGTATCGAAAAGAGCTTTCTAATGAATATGAGATGTTTGAAATCTAACGATTGGATTTGGAATCATGTCCAAATCAAATTTGGAAAAGGTCGCTGTAAGTACAGTTCGATGGCCGTTTACGGAAATCGATTGTACGGGCCTTGATAAAATTATTAAAAATATCAATAATTTGTGTAAAATCATAATAAATGATTTGGAAAGAATTAGGCTGAAAAATTCCCTATTTGAAAAGATAAAAATATATTTATATCAAAATGAACTAGAATTATAATCCAATATTTTTAAATAAATAAATTGGATATGAAATGGTTTTAAAAATAACCGGAATTTTCAATATATGAATTGGAATGGATTTGAATCGAAATTATCTTCAGAATATTTCAATATTGGATTCCATGATTATACGGACATTGTGCAGGAATTTGGAATATATATATATATATATATATATATATATCGTTATTCCAATACGATATTTGTTGATTTCAGAATTTGATATCAAATATGAGCTAATATATTTTCTATTCAGAGCCTTGTATTTAATATCAAATGGGATTTGGGTTTGTCGTGAATGGTGTCTTCATTAACACTATTCTTAAACCCTGTTGAGAAAAGATTAAATATTTTTATTTAGATTTAATGAAGTATATCAATTAATTAATATTTAATTGGAATTGAATTGGAATTGATTTTTGGGTTTATCGTGAACGGTGTTTTAAATAACACTTGTTCTTTAACCCGATTAACAATGGAATGTGATTTGGGGTTTGTCGTAAATGGTGTCTTAAATAACACTGTTCTTGAACCCCGTTTGAATAGAATAAATCTTTTAATCAAGATTTGAAGAAGAATTACCAATTAATTAACATTTAATTGGGACTGAAAATGGAATGTGAATTGGGTTTTTTGTGAACTGTGTTTTTAATGACATTTGTTCTTTAACCCGATTTACAGTGAAATGTGATTTGGAATTTATAAATCTTTTATTAAGATTTATTGGGATTTTCCAAAGTAAAGTTTTCCAATTTAATATATTAAATTGGAATTGAATGGAATTCGATTGATAATAATCGAAGTGAACTTCTGTGGAGGAATACTATTAATACATATGGAATTTAAAAGGCTTTGCCGTTATTCCATTTATATTATTAGTTGGATACGGAAGTTGATATCGATTATATATTGATTTGTATTTACGTGAAGATTCCATAATTAATGGAATGTGATTTGGGTTTATCGTGAACTGTGTTTTAAATGACATTAGTTCTTTAACCCAGTTAAAGACAGGAATACATGTCTGTCATTGTATTTCGAACTTTATGGTTGATCTCTGCTAAATATATATATATGTTTGGTGGCAAAGAATTTATTCTCTTGCTTAACACCCTTCTCTGAGACGTACGAGCTAAGAGGTTATATATCGGCAAAAATCAATAATTCGGTGTAGATTGTCGATGTGACATGTTTGTGTTTCCATAGTTAAATAATCATTAATATTGATTTTTGGGAAGATTAAAACTAAGTGGAGTTTAATAAATCTTTAAATAGATTGGAAAAGGGAATGTGATAATTTAAATTGTCAAATTTGGGAAATGATCGAGAATGGAGTATCGCCAGTTTTGCTCCTAGTGATAGTTAAATCTTTAATTAGATTTAAATGGGAAATGGTAATTAATTTTACCGATAAGACCGTGGTGTTAGTTATGGAGTATTACCAATTTTGCTCCATGGGATGAATAAGTTGGGATTGAGAAATTAAACAAATGATTACTTCGATAAGGTGCGCTGAGACGACCCCAAACCTCGTACTGACGGCGGCAAGGGTAATCTTTGGAATATAACGCATAAACAGATAATAACAGAACAGAAATTAAATAAATACACCAGATAATGCACAATAGAATATACTGGATAAACGTAATCATCAGAGTTACACAGTATACAGGATCATACTTAGTACAAATACAGTTCAGCTATACATAAATGTCTACAGCGGAAAACAAACATAATGTACAATAGGAGCTGAACAGCATAAAAAGAGATAAATGATAGAATCCATCTTCAGCTCCAGCTATCCGGATAAAGCCTGCTAAACCTGAATACAAGGCTGCCCGTGTAGAAAAAGGGGCACCCGAGTTTGAAAGTGAAACAAACTACGAGTCAGTCATGGGACTGGTATGAGAAATCTACTCAACACATTTAAAATATGGCTAATCACAGGACCATGCCACTTTCGTGGAACGGGTTTACTCCATTGGATTGCCAGTGCTTTAAAACAAATCATTCTTTTAAATCGCAATGCTTTTTATAAAAATGAAGCCATTATAAGACTCAGTTCCCATCACACAATGCAACGCAAACCGGAGGATAGAGTTTTACCTTATAATAGCCAAAATATGCTTGATACGAATAAATCAAAAGCATTTGATATTATTACTAGTGTTTACATGTTTCAAAAACTATTTCGAATCATAACTATCAATCATAGACGGCATGGGTACCATATATCATGTCGCCATATATATATACAATCAAAACCACACGATGTCGTATTTGGAAATTGGATTTCCGTCGTGAACCAAGGCAAAAGATAGTCCTTACCGCCTTTGAGACGCTCTAGCCCGTGTCTCAGGCAAGCCTTGGATCGTCAGGGTCGGTCCACCGAAGCGGATTATTATGCCTGAACAATGCGTCTCCCCACCCTTTGGGGCGTCAATGAGCCAACGAATGACTCCATCGAACCCGGATCGTCCGGTCTAACCGAGGCGCCTCGCAATAGTAACAACCACATAAGTCAAACTCGTCAGGGCGTGTAAACCCACTGATGCCACTTCTAACTAGAAAGAAATGCATGCCCTCCCTGAGGTCCTTCTCTCGTTTCTGGTTCATACCGGGGTGTGAGGCTCGCGAATTCACGTTATACACAAACCTACGCCACACCGGCGGGGCTTTGATCATCACCACAAGACTTTGCTTTTCAACAGAAGCCCTGATCACTGCATCTTAGCATGCCACACAGGCAATTCACACCGTGCAACTGATGACTATCAATCAAACAGAATAAATACCAATGTCAGACACACTGTCCATTTGCAAGTCCGTTCTGGGTCTGAACGAAACCGGAGGCACGCAAACCCATCGATCACCACGTGCGTCTGGACGATCACCACTCATTATCCATATTTCGGGATGCCTCCCAATCAGGACCTCGGTTACCATCCAAACGAGGTGAAGATCTCTGGTCTTCGACCACCGTCTTCATCTTCGATTTCTTATCGTCGATTCAGTTATTCAGAATGGGATAAACCCGGTCTTTCTGAGCAACTCGCATATATAATAAACAAGTGCTACCCAAACACTACTACGCATCATTTCAATTCATTAGTCACTAACCGTCAATCAGTAAGAGAGCGATTTCCCAAATATTAACCCCAAAGGCCGAAACCAACATCAGATCAAAATCCAGGAAACCATTCGACTTAGCCAACCTTCAGTTAGTTTCTAAATTTCACATCCATATCATTTATAATATTTTATAATGATTTATCGCTATTTTTATTTATTTTAAAATAGCCAATTTATTCAAAACGACGCTTTGGGCCATAACGCGGCCGTGGCGCTGTTTTTCTTCAGATTTGATTTACACATATTTGAAAATCTAACCGTTGGATCTTCACAAAATTTACATCATTAGAAAGATCTTTTCAAAACGAATCCAACGGTTCCAGTTTCGGGAAAATCCGACGGTCGGATCTCCCGGTACAATCGTTTGAAGTTTCGATTTCAAAATACGAACTGCAGCGTCGTTATTCGATTAAATATAATTATATTTATATATATAAAAATATAATCGATTCTGGCGCTGTTTTTCTTCATATTTGAATTAAACATTCCAGACAATCCAACCGTTGGATCTTTACAAAGTTGGTGCCGTTGGAAAGATATTTCCAAAGCGAACCCAACGGTTGCGATTTCGGGAAAATCCGATGGTCGGATCTCCCGCACTAATCGTTTGAAATCACGGTTTCAAAATACGAACTGCAGCTTTGTTATTCGATATATTTTAATTCTATTTATATATATATATATCGATTCTTTGATTTCAAAACTATATTCCTTTCATATATTTGATAAAAATGATATTTTTATCTAACTGTCTTCTATTTCAACACTTCACTATTTTTAACAATTCATGTATATAGTAAAAATGTGATTTTTATTATAAAACAATTCATTTCAAAACACGATTATTTTCTATAGTTCATATAGGTGATAAAAATAGGATTTTTATTATAAAACAATTTATTTCAAAACAAGATTATTTTATATAGTTCATATCGATGATAAAAATAGGATTTTTATTATAAAACAATTTCTTTCAAAATATGAATACCATTCAACACATGAATTTCAATTCAACGAATGAATTTCGATTCAACACATGAAGGTTTTCTATAGTTTATATAAATAGATAAAAAGGTGATTTTTATATTTAAAACACGAATACCATTCAACACATGAATTTAAATTCAACGAATGAATATCGATTCAACACATGAAGGTTTTCTATAGTTTATATATATATAGATAAAAAGGTGATTTTTATATTTAAAAACACGAATACCATTCAACACATGAATTTCAATTCAACGAATGAATATCGATTCAACACATGAAGGTTTTCTATAGTTTGTATACATAGATAAAAAGGTGATTTTTATATTTAAAACACGAATACCATTCAACACATGAATTTCAATTCAACGAATGAATTTCGATTCAACAGATGAAGGTTTTCTATAGTTTGTATATATCGATAAAAAGGTGATTTTTTATATTTAAAAACACGAATACCATTCAACACATGAATTTCAATTCAACGAATGAATTTCGATTCAACACATGAAGGTTTTCTATAGTTTGTATATATCGATAAAAAGGTGATTTTTATATTTAAAACACGAATACCATTCAACACATGAATTTCAATTCAACGAATGAATTTCAATTCAACACATGAAGGTTTTCTAATTAACAAATAAATATAGTTTCAACAAATGAAAATAATTCTAACACATGAATATTATTCAAAATTTCGGCAGCATAACGGCAGGGTAGTTAAAGCCGGGACCGTCCCTAGTACGGCTCCTCGCTCTACCTTAAAGCCTCGCAGCTTTTGACAATGGGGAATCATGCATCTAGTTCGCACGCAGGCGGCATGTATATTTATTTCATTTCCACTAACTAATCCTATGTGGTTTCAACCAAATATTTCTCAACCACAAACGGGTATTTTTCAACCACAATCAATCAATATCAAGCACAAACCATTCCAATCAACCATTCGCTATCAATCAATTTTCACACCAATCACAACCAATAAATATCGTCCATGGTTTGTGGATGAGGGGCGTATATATATATATATATATAGCATTTCACTTCTATTTCAACACATATATAATTTTTACAATGCATATACAACTTATACATCGAACGTACAACTTATACAATGCTTATACAAGAGGTGTACAACGCTTATATAACTCATACATCGACTACATAATTTATACATCGTCGTTTTCCATATCGTTTATAAATTAGAAATCTCACATTGGGTTCCGCTCCAACAAAAATAGCAGAAGGCTCAGAAAAATATGCGGTCTCTTCTAGAATGTAGAAGACGTACGGTCACGATGTTTCCTGTTTCATCGAATTTCGTCAAGAAACGAAAAAGATATGATTTTTCAAAGTTTGCAACGGTTTAAAGGTGTTAAAACAGTTGAAATTAAACAAAGTTGTACCTTCACAGTTTGGTTCGAAACTAGGTTTTCGATTTTCGTTCAATCCGTGCAACTATATGACGATCGGCCTGTGCCACGATCTCGAGCTTGGAGAGGGCTTTCCAGCGCCACCACTGGTGGCCAGTTCGACGCCCAGGTGAACGGGCGGCGGCGAAATGAAGTTGCCGCCTTTGAGGCGCTCGATCTCGCTCTACAGGGCACGGTGGAGGACAAACCAGGTATGGATGGGAAGAGGGGGGAGAGTACTTTAAAAAGTTCAATTGGAGGGAGGTCTATCGAGGCGTGGTTTCGCCGGAAAGAGGAGGGGAAAGTTTGAAGAGCCGCCGTCGTCGAATCGAGGAGAGAGAAAAAGGTTTTTCTTTTTTTTTAATAAAAAATATGATTGGCCGGTGTATATATATTTCAAAAAAAATTGGGTTTTCACAAACGAACTCCTTTTTAAACCCAACAACTGTCAACCCTAGCGTTTTACCCACATTCCGAACATAATGGGATATGTTTCGAAGGCCCATTCGACTGTTTCAGTCAGTTTTCATTCAATTTAAAATATATAACATTCAATATTCGATTTGAACGTACATTTCAATTTGCCAGGGCCACAAACTGATTCAAAAAATTACAGAAAAATAAATCTAGCTATGTTTTGACAATACGGTCCCAACAAAACTAGTTTCGTCGAATTCTGAGACCGTTTGCAAAAAGGCCCATTTCTGGTCGATCCAATTTAACTGTAATTGACCAAAACACGTTTTCCTTTGCCACGCTCACATACTAGCTTCAAAAATTATGAAATTTGAAACCTAGCAATAACTTCACATCCCGGATCCAACAAAAGTTGTTTCGTTGAATTCCGAGGTCGTATGCAAAATGGCCAATTTCATGGGCTATATAAATTCCATAGCGACCTTTCTGAAAATTCATTTGGACATAACTTTTGCTTTCCGCTATGAAACTTCGATTTTTCAGATTTTTTAGAAAGGTATTCACTAACAGATTTAAATATTTTTGGTTTCACTCAAATCCGTTTTGTTTTGCACCCGGTACGGTCAGTCAAAGTTTGAATTCAAATTTTGAAACTACCGCGCCATTTCAGGCCTTGTTTATAATTAGAATTAATTATATTCGTTTTCAAACGTCGATTCAAACTCACTTTTCATTGCTATTATTTAAAATATTTATTTTAAATATTTAAAATCCACTAGTTTAGCCAATTTAAAAATTTTAATTGGTTCAGATTTTCCGGGTCGTTACATGCGCTAATCCCGACTAGTTTGGAAAACCGTAACATGGTTTGAATTGACATCCAAAGGAAGATTAAAGAATAAATTTAAAGAATTTATCTTTGATAAAATTAGTGGGAACCTTTCCCAAAGTATATGAATATTTGAATAAAAGAATATTTAGAATTGGAATGAGGCGTATGTTGTGTTTTTATAGCACTTGTTTATTATATAAGAGAGTTATTCGGAAAGACCAGGTTTATACCCATTCTGAATAACTGATTCGATGATAAGTTGACGATGAAGACGGTGGTTGAAGGCCGGAGGTCTTCACATCGTTTGGATGATTACTAATGTCTTGATTGGGCTGTACACTCAAGACGAGGTAATAAGTGGTGATCGTCCAGACGTACTTGGAGATCGACGTATATGCGAGGGCCTCTCTCCTGTATTAGATATACGGGATGAGGAATAAGGTGCCTCCGGTTTCGTTTAGACCTAGAACGAACTTGTAAATGGATGTGTGTCTAACATTGGATTTTACTCTGTGTTGATTGATTTCTATTAAATATATATCTGTTTGGCGGCGGAGAATTTATTCTTTTGCTTAACGCCCTTCTCTGAGACGTACGAGCTCAGAGGTTATGTATCGATAGACATCAGTTGCATGGCGTGAATTGCCTGTGTGGCATGCTGAGATGCAGTGATCAAGGCTTCTGTTGAAAAGCAGAGTCTTGTGTTTGATGATCAAAGCATAGCTCCGATATAGCGCCGCTTTGTGTATAACATTCATTCGCGGGCCTCACACCTCGGTATGAGTCAAAAACGGGATAAGGGACCCAAGGAGAACATGACGTTTCTTTCTAGCTATGGGTGGTGTCAGCATTTTACTAGCCCTGACATCGTTGTTATATTATTACCAATGTGATTGTTGGATTGCGAGGCGCCTCGGATATATCGGCTACTGTGGGAGCTGATGAATATAGGTCATATAGGACCGGGACACGTGTATTCAGGAATTACCAATCTATTAACGTAAATGTGGACCGACCTTGGAGGATCCATGGGTCTTCTACGGGAGATCCTGAGGCATTTGCTAGAGTGTCTCGAAGCCGGCGAGGAGTACATCCCTTGCCTCGACTCATGACGTAAATCCAATTTCCAATACGTGACATTTCGGTTTTGATTGTAGAGCCTAGTATTGGCGATATGATATATGGTACCCATGCTGTCTAGGATTGATACATTTATATTTTAAGTTGTTTTCATACACTTTACAATATAATAGTATCAAAATGATTTTTTTAAACATATCAAGCATTATTTGGCCATTATAAGGTAAAACCCTATCCTCCGGCTTGCGTAACATTGTGTGATGGGACCTGGGTCTTATAACAGCTTCATTTTTCCAAAGAGCATTGCGCTGTTTATTCTATGCACTGGTATTCTTGGGAGGAAACCCGTTCCGTGTTATACGGCATGGTCCCTTGATTTACCAAATTTTAAAGTAAAGTTTTAAATAACTGTTTTAGTTCTCACACCAGTCACATGACTGACCTAGAGTTTATGGTTTTAACCTAAACTCTGGGTGCCCCTATTTTCCACATGGGCAGCTAGTAGTTTTGGTTTTGCAAATTTATATTCATAGGATCCTGATTTACAGCTTGAACGATACTCGGAAAGCTCTGTATCCGTGTATTACTTTCATTTGTGTTTTGTATTATTTTTCTGCTGCTATGTAATGTAATTTAAATCTCTGATATTTATCAAATGTATGTTATTCATTCATACTCTGTTATATTCTTGTATTCTGATGGAATTGTTGTAATAAGCAGTGAAATGTTCTTCTGTTTGTGCTCTAATATGTCATGTTCTCAAAGCAATCCGTGCTTTCTCTTCTCTTCGGAGACCGGGGAAGTTCGGGTCGTTTCAAATTATCTGCATGTGTAGGAGAAGGAGGAACGACGGGTGGAGCTGGGAGAGGAACGTCTGGCTTGACCACCGGTAGGCGCCATGGCCTCTAGATACCTATGGAACCGTCCTGGTTTCGTAACGCCCTCAGGAATATTTGGTTCTTCGGACATGTTGAAAAGAAAAGGAAAAGGGATTCATACAAAGGACCGAAAGATATTACATATGGCTTTGGGGAATATATTTTTCAAAACAGACATTTCTTTCAAAAATGCTATCTTTTAAAACCTTTTTGAAAATAATTTTCAAAATATTTTATCCGATCAAGTAACCTACAGCTCTGATACCAGGTGTGACACCCCATGTCCGTTAATGTTACTCATTAAGAGAATGCATTAAGTTTCGTGAAGCGTCATAGGTTTACAGAAACAGAAACATTACAAGACAGATATGAAATCGCAGCGGAATTAAAAACGTTTATTAATCATAAAGCATCGTAGTTCAAAGCATCATAAGTATGAAAATACATAAACCGGTACATCATCTTAAAATTTATGTCTTGTACTTAAAACATCAGAGTACAGTAATAAAAGAAGCATAATCCCCAAAAACATAGCCGTAGTAGAAAAGATAAGAGCTCGAGCAATACATCTAAGCAGCTTCAAGAATGGAAGCAGAATCCTGGTCAAGCTTGAGCATTCCCACCCTGAGAACCTAGGGGAAACGGAAGAGAAAGAAGAGGAAATAAAATGGGTCAGACATAAAGTCTGGCGAGTCCATTTACTTTTAGCATATAAATAAGTTAAAGTATCATGACAGGCATATAAAGTGGATAAGAGAGATAACATCATAAAAGGCAGGTATGACAAGGTAAATATGATAACATGATAGAGTATACTACGCTTCTCTATTGGTTTCTCTGCACCAATACTAGTGTCTTATTAACTAGATGATCCCCAATAAGTATAAGACGGTAGACTTAGGTGTACTTCCAGTGAGAGGTTTTCACCCCATACAATCAACAGGCAGCCCAACATACCGGAGTTACCCCTATGGATATTAACGGGCTCCTAAACATACTGGAGTCTAGATGTACCGTAATTACTACCCTAATCGATCGACTCCCTACTCCGTAGACACCCTTGTGTTGGCCCCACTGTATAGTGTATCACTCCCTAAAATGGCAACCCTTCGTTTTTAGGATGTGCACAACCATATCTACAGGTGTCACGGCGTCAAAACCTCCTCTTCCGGACCCATGCATGCACATGACTCCGTCGGAATGCGTTGCCCACACCATCCCCCATGTTTGGATCTCTTACAATCAGCCCAGTAAGTGTGCCCCGACATTGACCTAGTTTGGAGTACTCGTTTGATACCTATATATGGGTTACTGACTGAAACGGGTCCCATACACAAGATGATACAAGATTCCCCCTACGCTTGCATCCCCACTAGGTTTTCCGCAGGTTATGCCATACCAGAGTAAAAGATTGCATAACCCCACAGGTTAAGTTTGTGGGCTTATATCTATATAAATATTATCCACCCACCCAAGATATACTTAACCCACCCACTGTTTCAAACAAGTTTACTTAACCCCTACTCAAGTTACATGTTCATACAATCCCGATGGATTCAACTAGGTTAAGTATTCCAGTTCATTACCATATTCATTTATGGTTATAATGTGCTAGACCTCCCACATTAAGCCTACCACTTGTGGATGCTGGATATGCCGGTCGTTTCTAGGCAGACTTCTTCCACAAGTCAAACATAACCTTGTGTCTTAGCACGTCTCATGTTTATGCACTTAGACCCCTCACATTAGATTCACCACTTGTGGTCGTTGGATATGATAGTCGGTTCCGGGCAGACTTCCACCACTAGTCTAATCTAACCTCATGTCTAAGGACGGTTACAATTTCTAATTACTGTAATTCTAGGCATTTCCACTATTAACTAATTGTTCTTATGTCGTTAAAGGTTTTCATGCCCCATTCCCAAGTTATGTTCATAATGAACCATATTCCCTAAATTAAAGACTTTAATCAAAATTTAATTTATGCCCCAAATTCGTATTCATATATTTCATTCAAGTTATGCCTAAATTTCCAATTACAAGTTATGCCCCAATTTAACGGTTTCCCCTCGTTCCCAATTTAACGCGTTCGCATATTTCAGTGGCATACCTAGGCTCGAAGGTAGCCTAGCTATATATAAATAAAAAGGGAAAAGATAGAGGGAAGAAGACAGAAATGATCATACTAACAAGGTGGACATATAATGGCAGAAATAGGCATAAACATATAGTGACATAATGACAAGATAGGCATATAGGAACAGATTTGATAAACATTTGACAATAGAACTGATTCTAACATAATAGGAACATCATAACAGGCATGATGAGATCTAAACAATGAATTAGATATCCAACTAGTAACAGATCTGATTTAGCCACAAACATAATAGGAATAGACATGAGGTGATCTAAACAGTGAATTAGATCTATAAACAATGGCAGATCTGACATTATAAATAGGTATAGGTTCAGATCTAGTTCATAGTCATGTCGGAATAACTCAGATAAAGAGGTTATAGCAGATCTAGTATGATTCACATAGTCATAGGCATAGATCCAAATTGTAGTCATGTCAATATTTAATTTTAAACATTTAGATCTAAAAGTAACGTAAACTCACTGTGATTGGATCTAGAAAATTAGAAGAAGGAATTGCTGATGTTGAATTATAGATCTCTAGACTCTAATTGATTGCTGAAGAAGAAAAGACTTGATTTAATATGGGCAGAGGCAGCATCTAGTTCTCCATTATTTTGGTACAGAGAAACAAGAGAAATGAGGCCATATATATATCCATCAGGAGAAACCCTAATCTTCCCAGATCTTCCGCAGGGTGTTCGACCCCCCTATGGGGATCGACCCAGGGGTCGACACCCCTGGGAGGGAATTTTCCCGCTCCCCTCAAAAGCTCGATTTTGAACTGTTTTTAACTCGTTTTGATTGTTATGTGTATATATATAATCCTCTAGTGCGTATATAAACTTCAAACCTTAATAACTTCTTCATGCGGTATCCATTTTATGCATACCAGTTGTCTATTTTGACCAGAATTCCAAGACGAACGCAATGGCGATGTCCGTTTCACTTAATTATAAATATTAAATTAATTATTCTTTAATTTAACATCATTTAGTGTTTGTTAAAATACGGGGTGTTACAACGTGTATGGACGAATGTCTAACAGAGTATATCTATTAGATCGTGTAAGTTGATCGCTTCAAACGTATTTACATTGGTGGCGGAGAAATTCGTTTCTCTTAGCTTTATACTCATGGTATTTTAGGGGAATTCAATTTGTGATTTGGTGGGTATGACAATGTGGAATTCAAAGTAATTGAAGGTGTGATATGTAAAAGGATACGTTATGACCTCAAGCCTCATCAACTAGGAAATGACAAAAATCGGGCAGGCAACATGGCTAAGTGGGTCGCACCGAATTAGGGTATATTGTCACCATCTAGACAATATACATATTTGTTACTTCTTTTTATTTTTGTATCTCCCGGGAAAGGTTATGTTGGTATATCAACCGTAAGGTGACAATATATTCGAAACATTCAAGCGAAATGAATGGCCGGTCATGTGTGGCCGAGTTGCAAGATGTTCTTGTTGAACTCCAGTGTATCGCTTTTAGAGTACACTGATCGGAAGGTGGTTTGATACCTTGTCATAGTTGCAGATCCATTACCCAATAAGGGCCCGCGGTTTTTGATTGTATATTATATATGTAGAGCGTGAGATGAAAGCATTCTACTAGATTGCTATTTATTTGATTTAGACATTATTATAATATTAAAAAATATTGATCTTAAGAAATATTTTGGGTTATTGTAAGATAAAAACCGTTTGTGTTTATGTGTGAATCAGTCTTATGATTATCATTTCTTTTAAAAGGATTTTAAAAGTTAAACCAAGTGATTAGAGTTTACTCACACTAGTCCTATGACTGACCCAAAGTTTATTTTGTTTTGTTTTACCCTAAACAATTGTGTGCCCAAATTTGTACGGACAGTCAAGTAGTCGGGATTTTTCAGATATACTTGGAGGAGCTCGGAGGAGGAGGCTTCGGAGTTAGATATATGGAGGGAGTTTATTTTCGCTGTGATATACATGTGATGTACCCTGATAATGTGTGTAAGTATAAAATACAGTTTTGTATTTCAAATTTATGTTATATAATATATTTTATTCGTTCCGCTATGAGATTCGGGTTTACTCTGATTATGTTTTGTTCTGTGTCTTCTATTCTAATTTTCTTTCTTTCTATCTCTCACCCTCTAACTTCTTTCTATTAATGATCTAGTATTTATGATGCTTGAATTGTCGATATGGTGTTTTATATCGATTTTCAGGGTCGAAAATACTATGGTCGTTACATAGAGGCACCATCTCATTATCTCCATTATTTTTAGGTGTAGAAAACAAAAGAATTGTTGTCCTATACATAGCTTACTGCCAATGAACCCGGACAACAAATCAGTCCCGATACATAGGGCTGTAAACGAATGGAAACGGAAACAGATACAAATAGTGTTGTATCTGTATCCATATTAGAAAATAAAAAACCGCATCCGTATCCATATCCGATATCCGTGGATATCGATTAAAACATATATGTATTCGTATCCATGGATATTTTTGGATATATGAAAATATTCGTATCAGACTTGTCAAATACAGATATTTTCCGTATCCGAAACTAGAAAATGAATGTCAAATTCAAGTATATCTGAAAATTAAATAACAAAAATGCATGTTTTTCATTTTTACTTGAAAAGTTGGAAAAAAACAGTAAATAAGATATCAATCACAAAAATTCCATACAAACTTCAATTACACAAATTCCATACAAACATCAATCACACAAACACAACATTCATGTTCTAACGTATAACCAATACCATAATACACAAATAGAACATGAATTAAAATATTACATGTAACAACCCGCATTTTACGTATTGGAAGATCATAAAATATTTTTATTTTATTCCCTGATGGTTGGATCATTCTCATATTTTAATATGTTGTTTATGGGGATGTGAGACATATCCATAATTTTTCCAACTTTGTTTGTAACCATTTTACCCCTGTAAGTCTTGTACAGGGTATAACTTTTGACTCAGGTTGAATAAGGTGTTCAAACCCATTCCATTGGAAAGAAAATGGTGTTTCCCTTTCCGTAGAGTGGTTACATTAAAGATTTGGCTCAGCGGTTTGGGAGAAATCATTGTTTTAAGGTTTTTCAATTGGTTATTCAGGTTTTGTAAGCCATAATGGGCTAATTTGGGGTGGCCCATTAGTGGGATGGTGGAAGCAATAAATAGAGGGTGAGAGGTATGGAGAATAGTTTACTTTCTCCATTTTCTCATTTGGTGGCCTTGTGTTCCTCCTTCCTCTGACACCTTTCCACCATTAAAATCGGGATCTAAGGAAGGGAAGCCAAGATCTACACCATTTAAAGGTAGATCTATATCAATTGAAGTGAGAGTTCATCGAATCGAAGGATTTAGATCAAGTTCTTCGCTGTCCAGAGTCTAATTTCACCGTTTTTGCTTTGATTTGGAGAATTGGTGAGTGATATGCATCTCTCACATGAATTCAATCAAGTTTATGAATGTTTGATCTTGTTTTTCATCAAATTCAAGTCGTTTTCCTTAGATCTACATCATGGTAAGTCCATTTTCATATGAATCACCATAGGATCTAATTTAACAACTTAAAACCGGTAATTTCTATGTAATTTCATATGTTTATGCAAATTAGATCCATCGTTTTGTTCATATGTTCATTTATCATGATTTTGGTGAAGTTTACATGACTTTTGATAGAAATCATCATATTCATGTTGTTATTGATCTCATAACATGCTAGTGGCTGTATTGGATAAATCAGATGAGTTGGTTTCGTCGAATTGGTCATTTGGCGAAGTTTTGGTTGAATTCGAGGGTGAATAGGGCCTGTCCAGGTTTATGGTCAGTCAATAGGGAGCAGGTTGGTCGACATGGAGGGTGGCTTGGGAAGTAAGTCACAAGGGTGGTCGGTCGGTCGAGGAGGGTCGGTCGGTCGAACACTTAGGTCCGGTTCTGGTCGGTCAGCATGTAGGCCGATCGGGTTGGTCAGGGGTAAGATGATTGGGTCGGTCAAGCACCTAGGGGTGGTCGGGTCGGTCACGGGTTAGGTGCTAGTCGGTCATTAAATCAGGGGACGGGTCGATCGTGATTTGGTGCACTGGTCGGTCGGTCTTGATGGAAGAGCCTGGTCAGTCGGTCGTGGTGGAAGAGCCTGGTCGGTCAGTCGTGATGTTTGACTGGTTTGGAAGGGTTCCGGGTCGGTCGTGCATGTAATGGACGGGTCAGTCACTTATGACCCTGAACCCTAGCTGCATCGCAGTGGTGTAATTTGGCTAAGTGATGTTGTGACTTTGAAGTAAGTTCAAATGGGAATATTCGAAGTGTTAAATGTGTTTGTTGATTGACGTAGAACAATAAATGAGATGGCAACTCAAAGGTCGAAAGTTGGTGGATAATGGTTGCTTGAGAAGGTTTCTTAAACTATGAAAAGTAGTTGGGTTGGATGACTAAGAGATGCGAAGACCGAGATATTATCGTTGTCGTAAGTTCTAGCAGGCTCAAAGCAGGGGTATAATAGGGGCACCTAAAAGACCGGTTGTAGGTCGAGTACCTGGGTATCGTTGAAAGGCCTAGTTGTCAAGGTTGGACATACATATGTGTCGTTGAAAGGCGTATGGAGTTTATGCTAGAACTGGGGTTACCATTAGCCCTTGACATATGGCAAGGTTGGCCATCATACGATTAACAATGGTTTCAAAGCAAGATTGGCGGTGATAACCAGAGTCTATCATGGATAATTTGTTGTTTTGTTTGAACCATCTCATGTAGATTGTCCAACGTCGAAGGAGATGTTCCTTGGGTGCTTGTCTGATATTGGTTTAGGCCTCTGAGGCTTGTGCTTGGGGAGTGTTGAGTTCGATTGTGATAGTTTACAATGATATATGATTTGCATGTCATGAGTGCTTTGCCATGATTTAATAAATGTTCTGGTTCCCATGGGTGTATGGATGAAATGTTGTTGTAAAGGCTATTATTGTCCGATGTGGGGAAGATAGGATTAAGTTCTTCTTTGTTGTTGTGGGTAGATTAGTATGTTTATCTATCCATTCTCATATACTTTATTGATGATGTTTGTTAGCTGTTTTATCGCTCACTAAGACTATTGTCTGACTCAAGGTTTTATGTTTCCCTCTTATTACCTTAAGTTGTTCATCCGGTTGTGGATGGGCAGACTAGGTGGCAGGTGATAGCTTAGTTAATGTGGCAGTTCGGAGGCGAGCAGGAGGCTGGCGTACTATCTTTCTACTATAACGTATTTGGATTTCCGCTATTTGTTATTCATTGAGTGTTGTAGTGAGGCCATTTGTATAAACACTATTATTGTAATCCAGGTGTATGGATATTAGTTTCTAGTTGTCATGAAAGTTTAGTGTTTTCTGCTTCACTAATAATACCTATTGTATATGCTTTATTATATTTTATCCTTGCGTTGTGGGTTCTATGATAGGTTCTGATTGTTTGTGTTTACCTTTGATGATCGTCCACAGCTGCCTGGTACACCTTTCAGCGCATTATTCCTCTTTTTAGTGCACGGGTTGTGGGCAGTCGTCACATTACAGTTACAAATACATTGTTTTTTTAGCATGTAGCATAAATCAAACAGTGCTCCATCCTTTGTTACAACTTGAAAAGTGCTGCATATTTGACATTATGACTAGTAAACTTTTTCTTCAACCTATGGGAAATGAATGAGACAAAAATAATGTTGTTGTGAGACAAAAAATAATGTCATAGGCTAGCTGGTGCAAGTATGGAATTGGATTGAGTTGAAGCTTGTGCAAGCCAGCAACTGCAAGCTTGCAGAAGCAAGTTTGCACAAGCAAGCATGCACATGCAAGCCTTGCATACAAGCAGGCTTGCTGCAAGCAGGCATGCTTGCTTCATCAAGCTTAAGCTTGCTGCAAGCCGGCAAAAAAGCTTGCTTTTCAAGCTAGTAAGCTTAAGCTTGCTACAAGCAAAGCTTCAGCGAGCTTGCTGCGCACTTGTTGCAAGCTTTAGCTTTCTGCAAGCAAGCTTGCTAGCTTCAGCAGGCTTGATCTTTGCTTCAATTCAAATTTAATATTCTATACATAAAAGCTTCTTCGAAAGTTACTTTACAGTACAGTCTCTTCGCATTAGCAAAATATGTGTAATTTATATCATTATGGAATGAATTTCTCGAGATGTATTTTACAGTTTTAACAATGCAAATGACTATTTTGAATGAAATAGATAACTGTGTGATATAATACATACAAGAAAAAGCATATACAAACTATGTAATATATGTCATGTGCAATGAATTGTGGTTGCTAGATGGTGGGACAAACTACATGTAGAAAATGAGCCACACCCAGTTCTGGAAACTGAACATTCACTCAGTTCTGCAAAATTAAGCCTGGCTTAGCTATTGGTACTGAACAGGAAACGGCTAACAAGCTTGATTTTATGATGGCAATGAAGATATTTATATGTTAAAATATAAGCAAATGAGATTTCATTTTTTATAAAAAATCTTACATTGAACGATTATAAATGAATAATAAATAAGGTTAAAATCATACCATGTGTGAAGGTACACTGAAACTAGATTGTGGTCGATTCATCGTCCATAAGCTCAACATTATTACCCGCTAACTGTAACATGATAAAGAATTTAATAGTTATATTTTATAATTATTGTATTTATCAAATAAAAAAACTAACCAGTATTAGATGGAAACCAATCTTTTATGCAAGTCAATGCCTCCATTACATCCGTAGACAATGAAGATCTGCCTTCCGTAATCAATTCACCACCAGTACGACAACTTGATGATGTACTTGACATCTTAGGAGTCTACAACATTAAAAAAGCAAGTAAATTACTGTTGCAAGCAAATTTTAAAAAAACACAGATTTAAACAGCATTTTTAATAAACAAACTCATTTAGATGACATGTTTAAATTTCCAACAGTGGGTGTATTGTTCAGTTACACTAAACACATGGAAATCTAAAAAAAATTGACAAGTGCAGATTTATAAAAATATAAATTCAAACTGTGGCAAAACTTAAAAAAATCACTAAAACATACCCAAATAAGCAGATGACACACAGCAAATAGGAGACAGGCGACTGTAGTAAAAAAACATTAAACATACCTAAAATTGTAACAAGTTAATATTTAAATAAAGACATACTCAAACAACTGTATTAAAATTAAAAAAAATCATCAAAATATACTGAAATAAGCAGACGAACGGAGTCACAAGTTAACAAAATCGAAGCTCAAACTTAGACAGCGAGGTCGAGGCAGACGAACGCGAACGTGGACGGAGACCTAGGCGAACGTGAACAAGGAGGTGGAGCTCGATTTTTTTTAAGTGGGAACAAGAATCAGGGTTTTGGAATGGTGACCGTGAAATAGAACGAAGAAGGCGGCAGCTACAGGAAATGAATGAAAATGAAAAGCATTACAGCATACAGGGTTTTGTTTTATTTGGATGCGGGTCAAATTTTTTATATTTGTTATCCATTTGGACCGCTTGAATTATTAGTGTACTCGTTGTTGCATCTAATTTCAAATTCGATTTGTACAGAGTTAACACTATCTAATCAGTTAGTATTATATATATTAATTCAAACAATTATTTAATTGCGTAGTCGAAAATTTGACGGATATTTTTAGATACGAATACTGCTATTACCATATCGTATCCAAAAAGGTTTTTGAATATCGGATATTCGTATCCGCTTTTCGGATATCGGATATATTCCATCTTTTCGGATGAGGATGTGGATGGATATCGGATTTTTCGAGTACTCGTTGACAGCACTATCGATACAGAGAAATGCACCACGCTGGAACGGGGATGGTCGACCCATCCCTACCTGGGTCGACCCACCTGGACATGGATCGACCCAACCCAGGCGTGGGTCGCCCCATGCTGATAAATATCTCATCTAATTTTCCCGCTTATGTTTTCGAACTTATTTGAATTTTTGGGATAATTTTATTTACACATAAAGCTCTTATATATACATAAACTTCTAACCTTCATATTTACCTCATACGATGTCCGTTTTACGCAAACTTGGAGTCTATCTTAGGCAGAATTCCGAGACGAATGCAATGGTGTAGTCCATTTTACTTAATTCCCAATATTTAATTAAGCATTCTTTAGTTTATCGTTATAATGTTCTTTAAAATTACAGGGTGTTACATTCTCCCCTACTTAAAGGATTTCGTTCCAGAAATTTCGAAGTTAAGAAGAATGTTTATCCTAACATCCATCAACCATCTACTCGTCCATCAATCACCGGCATCCATTATCCTTAAGAGATTTCTAATGCTTGTATGAACATATGCAAAGGTGTGTGTGAATGTCCCTATGCTAATGCGAAAAATCAGGAGGTCTACTAATTCAGTCGACCTCCTTAATGCAATGTATGTTAGTGCATAAATCCAACATGTATGCAAATTGTCCTAGTATATCATGTAAACTCTATATGTGTGCATAATCATCCATCCAAATGCAACATCTATATGATGATACACCCATTTCCATCCATAAAAATTTAAAATGCACACACATCCATATGCAGCATGAGAATGCTTTGAGCCGATCTAGTGCCTAGTGTGTGTATGTGCATCCACAAGCAACCACTAGCAAACATTTGCATCCACTTGCATCCATCAAACATAACATGTCTCAAACACATGTTTACATCCATTGGTTTCCTACCTAAAGGTCGAAGATTCGATTGATGAGATATAGTCAAATGACAGAAGTAAGTACGAATAAAAGCTTAGAAAAGAAGTTAAGAACAGACCCTTGAAAAGAAAAGGGTACGAAGTGTGGATCTTGTCTTGAGTCTCCCAAGTTGTATCTTTACGGTCTTCTCCCCATTGAACTTTCATCAACTTGACCTCTAGGTTAAGAAGCTTCTTAACCTCTGATCCAAGTAAAGGGGTAGGAACTTGTCTACCCGTCGCCTCTCGTTCTAACTCTACCTCCTCAAGCATGCTCGGCTCAACTATCTTTTTTGTATCGTGCAGACATTTCCATTAATGAGAAACCTGGAAAACATCATGAACACCCTCCAATCTCTCAGGTAGCTTTACCCTATAGGCCATTTGACCTATCCTTTCCACTATGGGAAATGGTCCTACAAACCTTGGTGCCAATTTCCCTACAGATCCAAAGAGAACCACATTCCTCAAAGGTGATACTTTGATGAAAAATATGTCTCCTACCTCAAACTCAATATCAGTCCTTCTCTTATCTGCGTGGGACTTCTGCCTGTTCTGAGCTGTCCTCATGCATCTGTGGATAAGATCAATCTTTTATGAAGTTTCTCTAATCATCTCAGGTCCAAGTAGAGGCCTATCCTGTAGAATCCCACCAACAAGTCAGTGATCAACAAGGTCGTCCATACAATGCTTCGAAGGGTGTCATGCCTATACTAGCCTTATAACTATTGTTGTAAGCGAACTCAACCAACGGAAGATGCTCTTCCCATATCCCTCCGAAGTCTAGGATACATAGCCTCAAAAGATCCTCTATAACTCTATTCACCCTCTCAGTCTGCCCATCGGTCTGAGGGTGATACGTGGTGCTCAAACATAACCATGTACCTAATGCCACTTGCAGGCTCTTCCAGAACTCACTGAAGATGGGGTCACGATCACTCACTATGCTAGAATGTACTCCATGTAGACGGACTATCTCATGAAGATAAATTGATGCCAAACATGTCGCTGTTCTCTTGCTCTTAACAGGAATGAAATGAGCGCTCTTAGTAAGTCTGTCAACTATGACCCAAATACTGGTGTTGCCTTTCCTCGATCTAGGCAACCCATCGATGAAATCCATGGAGACGCTCTCCCACTTCCACTGTAGGACTTCCAAAGGATGAAGTAAGCCGCCAGGCTTTTTCTGTTCAGCTTTAACTTGCTGGAAAACTAAGGATCGAGAGGCAAACCCTGCTACATCTTTCTTCATCCCAACCCAAAAGAAAACTCTCTTCATATCTCTATACATCTTATCATCGCCTAGATGGGTAGTCATCCTAAAATGATGGGATTCCTCAAGGACTGTCTTTAACAGACTCCCAACTTGGGAAGCACAAATCCTTCCATCCCGCCGCAACCACCCTCTATCATCCATGGAATATCTACTAATAGCCTATTCAAGATGTCTTCTATCTGCGGGTCTTATCGCTGCAAAGATCCTATCTGATCCATAAGAGTAGGTCACAACTCTAAGGATGCCAACGAACCAGGTGTAAGATTCGTAGATTGCCTAAAATCGAAGGTCGATATGTACTCCAAGCTCCGCCTCTCTATGAATAGAGGACTCAAAGTCATCCTCTATCTACTCAGCGTGTCCGCCACCACATTACCTTTGCCAGGGGTATAAGAAATCTCAAAACCATAGGATGCTAGGAACTCCATCCATCTTTGTTGTCTCAAGTTAAGATCCCTTTGCGAGAACAGATACTTGAGAGATTTATGATCTATGTACAATTCGAACCACCTTCAAGTAGATAATGTCACCAAGTCTTAAGCGCGAACACTATAGAATCCAATTCTAAGTCATGGGTAGAGTAGTTCTTCTCATGAACTCTCAACTATCTACCATCGTAACATACTACCCTTCACTCTTGCATCAAGACGTCACCAAGTCCTATACCATATGCATCAGTGTACACTGTGAACACTTTATTCCCATTAGGCAAAGTCAAAACTACGGTTGTTGCCAGAGCCCTCTTCAATCGCTGAAAAGCATCCTCACAATCAATGCTCCAAGAAAAGGTTAGATTTTCTTCGTCAGTTGGGTGAATGGGGCTTATATCTTTGTAAAGTCCTTGATAAACTTCCTATAATAGCCTGCTATACCGAGAAAACTCCTTACCTCCGTTGCACTTTGTGGAATCTTCCAATCTTGAATTGCAACTACTTTCGCAGGATCCACCGCTATCCCATCCTTGGAGACTACATGCCCTAAACTATCTTCATCCACAAATACCACAACGAACTTATTCATAAACTCCCAGAACACACTACTTATCAGACCCACAAAATACGCGGGTGCATTCGTCAACCCAAAAGGCATGACTAGCCACTAAAAGAAACCATTTGGAGTTCTGAAAGCGGTCTTGCCTATACTGTCCTTGGCCACCCTCAACTGATGAAACCCAATGGCCAAGTCTAACTGAGAGAAAACAGATGCGCTAACAAGCTGGTCAAACAAAACATCAATCCTCAGAGGTTGGTGCCTATTCTTCTTAGTGACTTTATTCAACTCCCTGTAATCCACACATAAGCGAAGCAAGCCATGCGCCTTGATTGCAAAGACGAATGGAGTATCCCATTCTGACATGCTTCGCCTAATAAACCTCTTCTCAAGTAGCTCCCCTACTTACTTGCTAAGCTCCCTCCTTTCCCTAGGAGCCATGGGGTGCAGAAGCAATGCAACTGGCTTCACATTATCCACCAAGTATATCCGAAAATCAATATCGCGCCACGAAGGTAACTCCTAACCTCCTCAAAAACATCAGGATACTCACAGATAACGGGAACAGATCGTAAATCATCGACAGAAGCATCAAGTGATTCTAGGAAACTAAGCATGACGGGCCCCTTTGGGTCACAGGAAATCTCGAGCATCCTTCCTCGGCATGTAAAAAGTCTAAGGACCCTCCTCTCACAGTCTAGAATGGCACCATACATGGCTAGCCAATCTATCTCTAGAATCAACCCATAGCCCATAAAACCAAGCACATATGCATCGCACTCAAACTCGATGCCCAACACAGATATCCTCAAACCCCGTCATATCATAGACAGATGAGTAGTGCCCCCAATGTGGTTTGAGACGATAACGGGATCAGAAAAAATACTAGTACTAAGGTGCAGAGACTCAACCACAGAATCAAATATAAAAGAGTGTGAAGCGCCAGAATCAAAAGAGTCCTAACAGGATGATCAGAAAGAGAAATCAAACCTTCAACGGAACTTTCCTACCTTTATCCGGTACACTAGCCTTGAGAGCATGCACCTGCCCTCCAAAAGATCCTTCCCTTTGGCCATGTCCTTGCTTCTTCGGGCACTGCCTAGTATAGTGTTCGACCTCACCACAGTGGAAACAAGCATTCTTCCTTTTTCTGCAATCTTTGACCAAATGACCCACGTTCCCGCAACCATGACACTTCTTCTTGCCTTGAGCTTTGTCGTTCTTTCCACCCTTTCTTTTGCGGTTCTTTCTTGGGCCACAATTTCTTATTTTGTGTCTCATCAGTCTTAGCCTCCTTTTTCTAATCCTTACCATCTTCGTGCATAAATGCCATATCAACCAGTCTCTCAAAAGTAGCCCCCATTGGAATGTAAGATAATGGTAATGCTTGAAGAGGCAGATTTAGTCCTCTTGCTAACCTTAAAGCTTTCTTGGGTGGAGTATTTACCAGCTTCAAACCAAACCTTGCCAACTGATTGATCTTATTGACATACTCTTGAAGACATACTTCCTTTCCGCCAGAAACCTCTCCATCTACATACTCTCTTCTTCCTGAGAAAGAAACTTAGTCTCGAATATCAATCGGAAATTATCCCAAGTATCAACTGGATGCACTGCTTGCATCACTTCCCACCAGAATGAAGCTTCATCCTTAAGCTTCCATGCAGCCAACTGTATCTTTTTGTGGACATCAACTGCGAAAAGCCCAAATAAGTTCTCCGTCTCTTTTAGCCAATTCCTTGCTTCCATAAAATTCTCAGTTCCTCGGAATGGCTTTCCTCTCATAGCACAGAAATCCTTGCATATCTTAGAGAAGTTACCCGCTCGTGGAGGAGGAGGAACAGCGGCTGCAGCTGGGGGAGGGGCGTCTGCTTGGCTCCGGCAGGTGCAGTAGCCTCAAGATACCTACAGAACCAAGCTTGTATTTAAACGCCCTCGGGAAGATTCGTTTCCTCAGACATGCTAAAAAGAAAAGGAAAAGGGATTCAAATAAAGAATCGAAAGATATTTTATATTTCTTTGGGGAATATGTTTTTCAAAAATAGACTTTTCTTTGAAAATACTTCCTTTTTGAAACCTTTTGAAAACAATTTTCAAAACCTTTTATCAGTTCTTGTAACCTTCAGCTCTGATACCAAATGTGACACCCCACAACCGTTAATGTCCCTCTTTATCAGAATGCATTAAGTTCCGTGAAGCGTTATAGGTAAACAGAATATCACAAGACATATATAAAATAGCAGCGGAAATTTAAAACTTTATTTTCCAACAGAAAACATCATGGTCTCAAACTCTAGTTACAACATTAGACTGAAATACTGGAACAAAATACATCAAATAAAAACATCTGTCTTGCGCTAAAAACCATCAAAGTACAGAAATGAAAAATCATAATCCCCATAAGTAGCAATAAACAAGTAGACAAGTATTCAAAGCGATACATCAAAGCAGATCTAGATCCAAGTAGAAATAAGAGAGAGAGTCCTAATCAAGCCTGAGCGTTCCTACCCTGAGAACCTAGGGGGAAAGGAAGAGAGAGAGAAAAGGAAACAAAACGGGTCAGACATAAAGTCTAGCGAGTCCAAAGACTTTTCGCATATAAAGAAGTAAAAGTATCATGACAGGCATATAAACTGGATGAGAGATAATTGATCATATAACAGGTATAAACAGACTGAACAGGATAAGAAGAATAAACTTAGTAGGTTATGTTTCTCAAATACTTTTCTCTGCACCAATACTAGTATAACAGATATGTGACGGGATTAGGTATTCCCTAATTACTTAATAGAAACAAGATTATCCCAACAGAAACATAGTGGTAGTTCTAGGTGTACTCTAGTAACGGGTTTACCGCAAACAGAAATAATCGGCACTTAAACAGAAATAACGGGTGTTACCCTCAAACAGAAATAACGGGTACCCCACAGAAACAGATATAACTAGATGTACCCTAATTACTACCCCAATCGATCGGCTCCCTAACTCGTAAATACCCTGTGTCGGCCCCACAGTAGGGCGTATTACTTCCTAAAGCGACAACCTATAAAAGGACATAGACTTATTTACTGGTGCTACAGCAGCTTATTTTCCCCAAGCAAGCCGTACCCATGCACGCACATGACTCGGTTGGAACGCGCCAGTATACACCCCCTTTCAGATGAACCTCTTATAATCAGTTAAGTGTGCGTGCCCTGGCCCCTACCTGGTGCAGGGCCCCCGTTTAATACCAAACTGGGATACTAGCTAATATAGGTCCCACACAACAGATGACACAAGTTAACCCCTAAACTTGTGTCCCCCAATTAACTAGGATTTTTAACGGGTTAAGCCTACAGATTAATATGTTTGTCTAACCCCCAAAGATTAACAGGTTAGGTTTCACATGTTAACAGGTTTATTTAACCCCAACAGATTAAACAGGTTTACATAACCCCAACAGATTAAATAGGTTTCACAGGTTCTTTATAGTCCATTAACATGTTTCGCGGCCTAATCTTAAATTATGCCTACAGATTCATATTTCCCAAATTCCATTCATAATTCACAGTAAAACATATGCCCTTAAAATTCCATTCATAATTTCACATTTACCACTTGAATTTATGAGTAAATTTTAAATATTGAAGTGATGAGTTACAATTAAAATAAACCTCTTTTAAATGATAAAGAGTGACAGTGAAATTGTTTTTAAAACTAGGGTACAAAAATATTTAATTCGGTGTGAAATTGAAAATATGGCCGGAAGTCATTTATCAAATCCTCGACCTTTCATTAACTAAAACTTACCAGAAAGGTCATGACACTCTTGTGCATGCTAACACACGTTATATATTAAGTTAGCATGGTTGTTAAGCATGAATATATGTATTCTTGTAAGGGAAAACAAATTTAAAATAAGAAGCTTATCATGTAAGCTAAAAGGAAAAAAAAGATAAGGACACATAACCCTCTTAGGTGTCCATGTGTGGAAACGTCTTAGGACACCTAAGTAGGCATGTGTCATCATCTTATGGTTTGCATAAATGATGATGGACAAGTGTATTAAGAAAGAAGAACGATAGGAGTTTGGTGGCTTGTAACGACCCGTATTCTACACATCAAAGGATTGTAGAATATTTATTTCTTTCCTGTATGAAGTCGTATTTTCATGTAACTTTGGGAAACATCCATTAGAGTCGTTTCCCATGTTCGTGATTTTTGTCAATTTTTAAATGACCATTTTGCCCTTAGTTAGTACTGTTTTGGCCATAACTTTTGATTGGAAAGGAATTTTGACCTGAAACCACTTCCATTGGATTCGTTTGGTGGTTTACCTTTCCGTAGAGTGGTCATAATAGCCAAACGGGCTTACCGTTTGGGAGATATGGCTGAAATAAGGTTTGGAGGGTGAAAAACTGCTTAACCGGGCCAAATCGGGTGATTAGTGGATATGCCCATAACCCATTTCGGGATTAGGGTTATGGGAAGGCTGAAATGAGATAGAGGATCTGTGACGGCAAGGAATTTCGCTCGGTCCGAACCAGTCGCTAAACCGACCCAGACCGTTCGAAACGCCCTATCGTTTGAGAACACGACAAAGTAGAACGCATACAAAAGAACATTTCATTGTATATCACAACAATGCATCAGATTACAAGAATATATAGAGTATAAACGAATAAGTATTACACAGAAATATCAGAGATTTAAATTACATTTAAATACATAGCAGCGGAAAATAATACAATACACAACTAGAATGGGATATACGAATACAAAGCTTTCCGGATATCGTTCCAGCTGTAAACCAGGATCCTGTGAATATAAATCTGCAAAACCGAAACTACTAGCTGCCCATGTCAAAATAGGGGCACCCAGAGTTTAGGTTAAAACAATAAACTCCAGGTCAGTCATGTGACTGGTGTGAGAACTAAAACAGTTATTAATCTTTATTTTAAATCATTAGGTAAATCAAGGGACCACGCCGTATAACACGGAACGGGTTTCCTCCCAAGAATACCAGTGCATAAAACAAACAGCGCAATGCTAAATAAAGAAAAATGAAGCTGTTATAAGACCCAGGTCCCATCACACAATGCAACGCAGCCGATGATAGGGTTTTCCCTTATAACAGCCAAAGAATGCTTGATACGTTTAAAACAAATTATTTGATACTACTATAAGTGTATAGTGTATAAAACAACTTCAAATCATAAGTATCAATCATAGGCGGCATGGGTACCATATATCATGTCGCCATATATAGGTTTACAAATAAAACTGCAAAGTCACGTATTTGGGAATTGGATTTCCATCTATGAACCGAGGCAAAAGATAGTCCTCACCGAATTCGAGACGCTCTAGCCCGTGTCTCAGGAACAGCCGCAACTGCCCCATGGAGCGACAGGGCCGGTCCACCGATGTGGATTATTATGCCTGAACACTACGTTTCCCCACCCTATGGGGTGTAAGTGAGCCAACTAAATGACTCCATCGGTTCGAGAACGACCGATCAATCCGAGGCGCCTCGCAACAGCAACAACCACATAAGTCAAACTCGTCAGGGCGTGTAAAACCACTGACGCCACTTTTTAGCTAGAAGGAAACGCATGCCCTCCCTGAGGTCCGTCTCCCGTTTTTGGTTCATACCGGGTGTGAAACACGCGAAGTAAACGTTACACAAAGCTATGCCACAAAGGCCTTGCTTTGATCATCACCACAAGACTTTGCTTTTCAACAGAAGCCTCGATCCATTGCCACTTAGGCATGCCACACAGGCAATTCACTCCATGCGTTTGATATCCATCAATATATAACCCCTGAGCTCGTACGTCTCAGAGAAGGGCGTTAAGCAAGAGAATAAATTCTCCGCCGCCAAACAGATATATATTTAATAGAAATCAATCACACAGACTAAAATCCAATGTCAGACACACAGTCCATTTACAAGTCCGTTCTGGGTCTGAACGAAACCGGAGGCACCTAGTACCCCGCATATCCATCGATCTCCAAGTACGTCTGGACGATCACCAACTGTTTCCATCTTCTTGGGTGTACAGCCCAATCAAGATCATCAGTAATCACCCAAACGACGTGAAGACCTCCGGTCTTCGACCATCGTCTTCATCTTCGACTTATCGTCGTATCAGTTATTCAGAATGGGATAAACCCGGTCTTTCCGAATAACTCGCGTATATTTTAAATAAGTGGTACACAAACACAACATACGCCTCATTCCAATTCATCAGTCACTAACCGTAAATTAATCAAGAGAATAATTCCCCAAATATTAACCCCGAAGGCCGAAACCAACATCAGATCAATATCCAGAAAACCGTTCTACTTAGCTAACCGACAGTTAGTTTCTGATTTCACATTCATAGGGAAACGTTCCCATTAATTTTATCCAAGATAATTTCTTGAATTTATTCTCTAATCTTCGTTTGAATTTCGATTCAACTAGTCGGAATTAGCGAACCTTACCGTAGTAATCATTGGTTTTAATTTCCCAATCCCAACCTATTCATCCCATGAAGTAAAACTGGTAATACTTCATATCTAACACCACGGTGTTATCGGTAAATTCAATCACCATTTCACGTTCAAATCTAATTAAAGATTTAACTATCGCCTGGAGCAAAACTGGTGGTACTCCATTTTCGATCTTTTCAATCTAATTAAAGATTTAACTATCGCCTGGAGCAAAACTGGTGGTACTCCATTTTCGATCTTTTCAATCTAATTAAAGATTCATTAAAACTCCACTTAGTTTTAATCTTTAACTGGGTTAAAGAATCAGTGTCATTTAAAAACACAGTTCACGATAAACCCAAAATCACATTCATTAATTATCGGGTTAAAGAACGAGTGTTGTTTAAAACACTGTTCACGATAAACCCAAAAATCAATATCAATTCAATTCCAATTAAATATTATTTAATTGGTACACTTCATTAAATCTAAATAAAAAGATTTAATCTTTTCTCAACTGGGTTCAAGAACAGTGTTAGTGAAGACACCATTCACGACAAACCCAAATCACATTTGATATTCAATACAAGGCTCTGAATAGAAAATATACCGGCTTATATTCAATATCAAATTCCACGACTAACCAATATCGTATTGGAAATAACGATATAAATATATATCTTTCAAATTTCCGTAACAACATCCGTATAATCACGAATTCCAACATCGAAATATTCCGAAGACAATTTCGATTCAAATCCACTCCAATGCAATCATTGGAAATTCTGGTTATTTTTAAAGCCCTTTTCAAATTCAATTTATTTACTTAAAAATAAATAGAATTATAATTCTAGTTCAAAACTAGTTCATTTCGATAAAATCTATTTTTATCTTTTCAAATATGGAGTTTTTCATCCCGATTCTTTCTAAATCATTTCTTATGATTTTACACAAATTATTACTATTTTTAATAATTTTATCAAGGCCCGTACAGTCGATTTCCATCAATGGCCATCGAACTGCACTTATAGCGACCTTTTTCAAATTTGATTTGGACATAATTCCAAATCCAACCGTTAGATTTCTAATCTCTAATATTCGTTAGAAAGCTCTTTTCGATACAAACCCAACAGTTCCGGTTTTAGGAGAATCCGACGGTCGGATCTCCCGTAATGTCCGTTTGAAATAAATGGTCGAAATTCACGAACTGCCGCGGCGCGGCGCGTTCTATTCCGGCCATTATATTATATATATATAATATATATAATATATACTTCGTCGATTTCTATTTAAAACGAATTATATAAATAGTTTTAAATTCGTTTCAAAAGCAATTTCAACTTCCGTTTCAATTCAAATCAAAATTGAATTCTTCTTTATAAATTCGTTTTAAAATTCATTTCTATTCAATTCAAATTTCAATTCAATTTGAATTCATTTCAATTCAATTCATTTCGAAATCGTTATATATTCAATTCATTTCGAAATCGTTTTCAATTCAATTCATTTCGAAATCGTTTTCAATTCAATTCATTTCGAAATTGTTTTCAATTCAATTCATTTCGAAATCGTTTTCAATTCAATTCATTTCGAAATCGTTTTCAATTCAATTCATTTCGAAATCGTTTTCAATTCAATTCATTTCGAAATCGTTTTCAATTCAATTCATTTCGAAATCGTTTTCAATTCAATTCATTTCGAAATCGTTTTAAAATCGATATAAATATCGTTCACATCAAAATGGCGTCAATCTAATCAACACGGCTTCATAAATTTCTATTTTCAAATATTCTATTTCAAATATTTCTTTTTCAAAATAGTTGTTATTATCAAAATATTTCGTTCAACACATGACCAATCTCAATGGATGAGTACTGTCAACACATGAACCTTTATTTTATATTGATAAAGATGTAAATTTTATTACTATAATATTTCGTTCAACACATGACCAATCTCAATGGATGAGTACTGTCAACACATGAACCTTTATTTTATAATATTCTTTATTTTTCAAATTGGAATGAGGCCCAATCAATTACCATATAAAGTTAATCATATGGATTTTCACACATCACACGTACATAATAGCATTGAAAAATAATCAACCATCAACCAAAGTGCACTACACTGTATAAGCATCACATATAGATATCTAACGCTTATAACAGCCTGTCAATCAATCGATCGACATATTTAATCAATCAGGATGAGTGAACTTCAAATTTCATCCCAACACCCGTGTGGGGTTTCAAACAATCAAACACAGATTTTATTTGTGCAGTTGGGCGATGTGTAAAATTTATCGGCCCAATCAATATCAGTCAAATCAGTGCATATAAACAAATCGGCCGATTTGTCTATAAATATCTATTTATTCACTTTCACGTTAAAAATTATATTTTTAACGATAAAACATTTTATTCAACCTATGAATATTCTATTCGGTTCATTTATTCAATAAAATGTTATTTTTATTTTTCTAACATATTTTAGAAAATTTCGGCGGCATAACGGCACGATACTAGAAACGGGACAAGGCCTAGCCTTATCCCCGGTCTAGTGAAGGCCCACGCCATTCACACATCAATCAAATCAATTCATTTCACCACACAATTCAATTTCAATCAAATAATCTAACTAATTTTTGCAATCAAACAAACAAGTCCATGGTCTGTGGACGATTGTGTCGGGTGCTACTAAGCACCGTCTGCATCCTAGTATATATATATAACTAGAGAAAAGAAAGTGAAAGGTGAGAAATTCTCACAAATAGCTATCCTAGCTCCACGGCTCTTCATTTGCAGAAGTCTTCGTCGTTTCGCCTTTTTGTCACCTTCATTGTCCGCTTTCACTACATATGTAAAAATCGAATTTTTACATCGCTATTCAATATATAAAAATCGAATTTTTACTTCGCTATTCAATATATAAAAATCGAATTTTTACTTCGCTATTCAATATATAAAAATCGAATTTTTACTTCGCTATTCAATATATAAAAATCGAATTTTTCTCTATCATTAAAAATCATACTTTTCCTATATAAAGATTCGACCTTTGATAAAATAAAGATCTGAACCTTCTATTATTAAAAATCTAATTTTTACTATACTACTTCACAAATAAAAATCCCCTTTTTTATCCGCTAATACATATAACGAAAATCGAGCTTTTATTTAACTAAAAATTTAATCTTTGTAAAAAAAACTAAATTTTTTTTTATGTTAACAAAATCAGATTTTTTTTATACATCTAATTACTTCTAATTACTTTAAATTAAAACAAATAAAAATAAGGTACAAACTTACGTTGATTTCAGTTCCCGGGGGGGCTGTTCTTCTTGCTATGAATCGTTTTAGAGGAGATGGCTGTGTAGGCGTTGCTTGCTGCGGAGGGGGTGTTGGAGGCTTGGGCAGGCGGCGGGGTCCCACTAGTGGCCGACGGTCTCGGTTTCCGTTCGGATTTTGGGGGGGGGTTCTTGGGCTGAGGGTCTTCACGAGATCGATGGGGAGGAGGTCGTGGGTGGATCGGAGAAGGGAGGTGGAGTCCAGCAAGTTGCTGTGGCGGGGTCCGGTGGCTGGGGGAAGGGCATGGTGGCGTCGGGTGTCAGATCGAGGGGGGAGCGACTGTCGTTAGTTTTTTTTTTTCAGATCTGAGGGGTATCGAGGAAGAGAAAGGGAAATAATGGGGTTATATAATAATTTAATTATATTATTTAATTTTCAAAGTTGACTTTTTATTCGATTCCCAAACGAGACCCAACGACTGTCGTTCCTAGCTAATTACCCCCATTCTGAACACAATGGGATATGTTTCATTAGCCATTTCGACTGTTACAGTCAGTTATTCTGCAAATTAAAGTATAAAACATTTTAATTTCAGTTTTGAACGTACATTTTAATTTGTCGGGGTCACATACTAACTAGAAAAATTCCCAAAAAATATTTTCTAGCTTCGTATTGACGATACGGTCCTAACAAAACTAGTTTCGTCGAATTCTGAGACCGTATGAAAAATGGCCAATTTCCAGTCGATTAAAATCAACTGAAACTGGTCAAACGCGTTTTCCTTTGTCACGCTCACATATTGATTCGAAAAATTATGAAATTTAAAACCTAGCTATAACTTGACACCACGGACCCAACAAAACTGGTTTCGTCGAAATCCGAGGTCGCTTGCAAAATTCCCATTTTTAAGGGCCCTAATTCTATAGCGATTATTCAGAATTTTCAACTGGACATATCTTTCGATTCCCGCTATGAAATTTCGATTATTCGGATTCGTTGGAAAGATATTATCAATTAGATCCCATTATTTTTGGTTTCACTAAAATCCGGATTGTTTTGCACCCGGTACATTCATTTGAAGTTTGAAATCGAATTATCGAACTACCGCGCCATTTTCAATTCTATTTATAAATATATATAATTATTTATATTCTAACGACGAAGTATATAAATATATACGTCGAATTATATTCAAACTAAATTTCTCGTTGATTTTTATTTAAAATAATTCATTTTAAATAATCAAAATTCGCTAAAATTGCCAAAATAAAAATTTTAAACTGGCCCAGATTTTCGGGTTGTTACAATCTCCCCCACTTAAAACTTTTCGTCCCCGAAAAGGAACAAAGTCGAAAGTGGTTTGATTAATTAACCCTACGCTCGATCTGGCTTCCATTCTCCAACCCTTTAGTTTCTGAGAATTTTCAAAATTTCAAAAATTTGGCTAACACCCTAAATTTTCGAAAAATTTCGCCATAACCTCCCCTGCACCGGGAGCATCGGGGAATTTCAAATAGCTTCCCCGGTCCTTCAGATCTCAAAAAGAAAAAGAAAAAGCCAAGCGGCTAGCCAATAGGCTCATAAAATCATCATCACCCAAACAAAACAGTAAATTATGTAGTAAACATGTACCTATTTGTCGGGCAAACAAATTTTATTCTTCGGCTCTAGCCTCCTTGCTATGACCTGTTCAATGATATACATGTATATGCAAACAAATGCGACCAATTTTCAATACAATTCAATATTTGATTCAATTAGGCTAAATGGTTCAAAATTAGCAAACAAATGAACAAACAACACAAACATCAATCAATTAGTGAATTAACGTTTCAAATTCATAATTTTGATATATATACTGAAAATCTTGTTTTTGATGCCAATTCACACTAAAGTGTTCTAGCTATATAAGATTTGGTTCTCACACCAGTCTAATGGAAATATATAGAAATCACACCTTCGAAACACGAATATAAATGTTGATGATGCGATCGCTATCATCAATATCATCTTCGGGCGACTAGAGTGCGATGCTATATCTATCCAATATATTAAAATTTCAAATACACGTGGATCAGACGTATACGCAAAATCTTTATATACTGGACTGTCCAACTCAATACAAATAAATAATCAACTACGAATAATTGATTTAAAATTTTCAAAACAAAATTGGTTTTCATTTGAAAAATATACTCTTCACACTCGTTCTAGGATACTACTGATCCTATCTCTAACGAGTCATTCTAATTGGATATTACTAATCCGATATCTGATGAATTCTTTCGTAGGGTTCTAATGTGTCTTGTTCTCGAGCTCTGTAAACCAAAGCTCTGATACCAAATGTGACGGCAAGGAATTTCGCTCGGTCCGAACCAGTCGCTAAACCGACCCAGACCGTTTGAAACGCCTTATCGTTTGAGAACACGACAAAGTAGAACGCATACAAAAGAACATTTCATTGTATATCACAACAATGCATCAGATTACAAGAATATACAGAGTATAAACGAATAAGTATTACACAGAAATATCAGAGATTTAAATTACATTTAAATACATAGCAGCGGAAAATAATACAATACACAACTAGAATGGGATATACGGATACAAAGCTTTCCGGATATCGTTCCAGCTGTAAACCAGGATCCTGTGAATATAAATCTGCAAAACCGAAACTACTAGCTGCCCGTGTCAAAATAGGGGCACCCAGAGTTTAGGTTAAAACAATAAACTCCAGGTCAGTCATGTGACTGGTGTGAGAACTAAAACAGTTATTAATCTTTATTTTAAATCATTAGGTAAATCAAGGGACCACGCCGTATAACACGGAACGGGTTTCCTCCCAAGAATACCAGTGCATAAAACAAACAGCGCAATGCTAAATAAAGAAAAATGAAGCTGTTATAAGACCCAGGTCCCATCACACAATGCAACGCAGCCGAGGATAGGGTTTTCCCTTATAACAGCCAAAGAATGCTTGATACGTTTAAAACAGATTATTTGATACTACTATAAGTGTATAGTGTATAAAACAACTTCAAATCATAAGTATCAATCATAGGCGGCATGGGTACCATATATCATGTCACCATATATAGGTTTACAAATAAAACTGCAAAGTCACGTATTTGGGAATTGGATTTCCATCTATGAACCGAGGCAAAAGATAGTCCTCACCGAATTCGAGACGCTCTAGCCCGTGTCTCAGGAACAGCCGCAACTGCCCCATGGAGCGACAGGGCCGGTCCACCGATGTGGATTATTATGCCTGAACACTACGTTTCCCCACCCTATGGGGTGTAAGTGAGCCAACTAAATGACTCCATCGGTTCGAGAACGACCGATCAATCCGAGGCGCCTCGCAACAGCAACAACCACATAAGTCAAACTCGTCAGGGCGTGTAAAACCACTGACGCCACTTTTTAGCTAGAAGGAAACGCATGCCCTCCCTGAGGTCCGTCTCCCGTTTTTGGTTCATACCGGGTGTGAAACACGCGAAGTAAACGTTACACAAAGCTACGCCACAAAGGCCTTGCTTTGATCATCACCACAAGACTTTGCTTTTCAACAGAAGCCTCGATCCATTGCCACTTAGGCATGCCACACAGGCAATTCACTCCATGCGTTTGATATCCATCAATATATAACCCCTGAGCTCGTACGTCTCAGAGAAGGGCGTTAAGCAAGAGAATAAATTCTCCGCCGCCAAACAGATATATATTTAATAGAAATCAATCACACAGACTAAAATCCAATGTCAGACACACAGTCCATTTACAAGTCCGTTCTGGGTCTGAACGAAACCGGAGGCACCTAGTACCCCGCATATCCATCGATCTCCAAGTACGTCTGGACGATCACCAACTGTTTCCATCTTCTTGGGTGTACAGCCCAATCAAGATCATCAGTAATCACCCAAACGACGTGAAGACCTCCGGTCTTCGACCATCGTCTTCATCTTCGACTTATCGTCGTATCAGTTATTCAGAATGGGATAAACCCGGTCTTTCCGAATAACTCGCGTATATTTTAAATAAGTGGTACACAAACACAACATACGCCTCATTCCAATTCATCAGTCACTAACCGTAAATTAATCAAGAGAATAATTCCCCAAATATTAACCCCGAAGGCCGAAACCAACATCAGATCAATATCCAGAAAACCGTTCTACTTAGCTAACCGACAGTTAGTTTCTGATTTCACATTCATAGGGAAACGTTCCCATTAATTTTATCCCAGATAATTTCTTGAATTTATTCTCTAATCTTCGTTTGAATTTCGATTCAACTAGTCGGAATTAGCGAACCTTACCGTAGTAATCATTGGTTTTAATTTCCCAATCCCAACCTATTCATCCCATGAAGTAAAACTGGTAATACTTCATATCTAACACCACGGTGTTATCGGTAAATTCAATCACCATTTCACGTTCAAATCTAATTAAAGATTTAACTATCGCCTGGAGCAAAACTGGTGGTACTCCATTTTCGATCTTTTCAATCTAATTAAAGATTTAACTATCGCCTGGAGCAAAACTGGTGGTACTCCATTTTCGATCTTTTCAATCTAATTAAAGATTCATTAAAACTCCACTTAGTTTTAATCTTTAACTGGGTTAAAGAATCAGTGTCATTTAAAAACACAGTTCACGATAAACCCAAAATCACATTCATTAATTATCGGGTTAAAGAACGAGTGTTGTTTAAAACACTGTTCACGATAAACCCAAAAATCAATATCAATTCAATTCCAATTAAATATTATTTAATTGGTACACTTCATTAAATCTAAATAAAAAGATTTAATCTTTTCTCAACTGGGTTCAAGAACAGTGTTAGTGAAGACACATTCACGACAAACCCAAATCACATTTGATATTCAATACAAGGCTCTGAATAGAAAATATACCGGCTTATATTCAATATCAAATTCCACGACTAACCAATATCGTATTGGAAATAACGATATAAATATATATCTTTCAAATTTCCGTAACAACATCCGTATAATCACGAATTCCAACATCGAAATATTCCGAAGACAATTTCGATTCAAATCCACTCCAATGCAATCATTGGAAATTCTGGTTATTTTTAAAGCCCTTTTCAAATTCAATTTATTTACTTAAAAATAAATAGAATTATAATTCTAGTTCAAAACTAGTTCATTTCGATAAAATCTATTTTTATCTTTTCAAATATGGAGTTTTTCATCCCGATTCTTTCTAAATCATTTCTTATGATTTTACACAAATTATTACTATTTTTAATAATTTTATCAAGGCCCGTACAGTCGATTTCCATCAATGGCCATCGAACTGCACTTATAGCGACCTTTTTCAAATTTGATTTGGACATAATTCCAAATCCAACCGTTAGATTTCTAATCTCTAATATTCGTTAGAAAGTTCTTTTCGATACGAACCCAACGGTTCCGGTTTTAGGAGAATCCGACGGTCGGATCTCCCGTAATGTCCGTTTGAAATAAATGGTCGAAATTCACGAACTGCCGCGGCGCGGCGCGTTCTATTCAGGCCATTATATTATATATATAATATATACTTCGTCGATTTCTATTTAAAACGAATTATATAAATAGTTTTAAATTCGTTTCAAAAGCAATTTCAACTTCCGTTTCAATTCAAATCAAAATTGAATTCTTCTTTATAAATTCGTTTTAAAATTCATTTCTATTCAATTCAAATTTCAATTCAATTTCAATTTAATTCATTTCGAAATCGTTATATATTCAATTCATTTCGAAATCGTTTTCAATTCAATTCATTTCGAAATCGTTTTCAATTCAATTCATTTCGAAATCGTTTTCAATTCAATTCATTTCGAAATCGTTTTCAATTCAATTCATTTCGAAATCGTTTTCAATTCAATTCATTTCGAAATCGTTTTCAATTCAATTCATTTCGAAATCGTTTTCAATTCAATTCATTTCGAAATCGTTTTCAATTCAATTCATTTCGAAATCGTTTTAAAATCGATATAAATATCGTTCACGTCAAAATGGCGTCAATCTAATCAACACGGCTTCATAAATTTCTATTTTCAAATATTCTATTTCAAATATTTCTTTTTCAAAATAGTTGTTATTATCAAAATATTTCGTTCAACACATGACCAATCTCAATGGATGAGTACTGTCAACACATGAACCTTTATTTTATATTGATAAAGATGTAAATTTTATTACTATAATATTTCGTTCAACACATGACCAATCTCAATGGATGAGTACTGTCAACACATGAACCTTTATTTTATAATATTCTTTATTTTTCAAATTGGAATGAGGCCCAATCAATTACCATATAAAGTTAATCATATGGATTTTCACACATCACACGTACATAATAGCATTGAAAAATAATCAACCATCAACCAAAGTGCACTACACTGTATAAGCATCACATATAGATATCTAACGCTTATAACAGCCTGTCAATCAATCGATCGACATATTTAATCAATCAGGATGAGTGAACTTCAAATTTCATCCCAACACCCGTGTGGGGTTTCAAACAATCAAACACAGATTTTATTTGTGCAGTTGGGCGATGTGTAAAATTTATCGGCCCAATCAATATCAGTCAAATCAGTGCATATAAACAAATCGGCCGATTTGTCTATAAATATCTATTTATTCACTTTCACGTTAAAAATTATATTTTTAAACATTTTATTCAACCTATGAATATTCTATTCGGTTCATTTATTCAATAAAATGTTATTTTTATTTTTCTAACATATTTTAGAAAATTTCGGCGGCATAACGGCACGATACTAGAAACGGGACAAGGCCTAGCCTTATCCCCGGTCTAGTGAAGGCCCACGCCATTCACACATCAATCAAATCAATTCATTTCACCACACAATTCAATTTCAATCAAATAATCTAACTAATTTTTGCAATCAAACAAACAAGTCCATGGTCTGTGGACGATTGGGTCGGGTGCTACTAAGCACCGTTTGCATCCTAGTATATATATATAACTAGAGAAAAGAAAGTGAAAGGTGAGAAATTCTCACAAATAGCTATCCTAGCTCCACGGCTCTTCATTTGCAGAAATCTTCGTCGTTTCGCCTTTTTGTCACCTTCATTGTCCGCTTTCACTACATATGTAAAAATCGAATTTTTACATCGCTATTCAATATATAAAAATCGAATTTTTACTTCGCTATTCAATATATAAAAATCGAATTTTTACTTCGCTATTCAATATATAAAAATCGAATTTTTACTTCGCTATTCAATATATAAAAATCGAATTTTTCTCTATCATTAAAAATCATACTTTTCCTATATAAAGATTCGACCTTTGATAAAATAAAGATCTGAACCTTCTATTATTAAAAATCTAATTTTTACTATACTACTTCACAAATAAAAATCCCCTTTTTTATCCGCTAATACATATAACGAAAATCGAGCTTTTATTTAACTAAAAATTTAATCTTTGTAAAAAAAAACTAAATTTTTTTTTATGTTAACAAAATCAGATTTTTTTATACATCTAATTACTTCTAATTACTTTAAATTAAAACAAATAAAAATAAGGTACAAACTTACGTTGATTTCAGTTCCCGGGGGGGCTGTTCTTCTTGCTATGAATCGTTTTAGAGGAGATGGCTGTGTAGGCGTTGCTTGCTGCGGAGGGGGTGTTGGAGGCTTGGGCAGGCGGCGGGGTCCCACTGGTGGCCGACGGTCTCGGTTTCCGTTCGGATTTGGGGGGGGGGGTTCTTGGGCTGAGGGTCTTCACGAGATCGATGGGGAGGGGGTCGTGGGTGGATCGGAGAAGGGAGGCGGAGTCCAGCAAGTTGCTGTGGCGGGGTCCGGTGGCTGGGGGAAGGGCATGGTGGCGTCGGGTGTCAGATCGAGGGGGGAGCGACTGTCGTTAGTTTTTTTTTTTTTCAGATCTGAGGGGTATCGAGGAAGAGAAAGGGAAATAATGGGGTTATATAATAATTTAATTATATTATTTAATTTTCAAAGTTGACTTTTTATTCGATTCCCAAACGAGACCCAACGACTGTCGTTCCTAGCTAATTACCCCCATTCTGAACACAATGGGATATGTTTCATTAGCCATTTCGACTGTTACAGTCAGTTATTCTGCAAATTAAAGTATAAAACATTTTAATTTCAGTTTTGAACGTACATTTTAATTTGTCGGGGTCACATACTAACTAGAAAAATTCCCAAAAAATATTTTCTAGCTTCGTATTGACGATACGGTCCTAACAAAACTAGTTTCGTCGAATTCTGAGACCGTATGAAAAATGGCCAATTTCCAGTCGATTAAAATAAACTGAAACTGATCAAACGCGTTTTCCTTTGTCACGCTCACATATTGATTCGAAAAATTATGAAATTTAAAACCTAGCAATAACTTGACACCACGGACCCAACAAAACTGGTTTCGTCGAAATCCGAGGTCGCTTGCAAAATTCCCATTTTTAAGGGCCCGAATTCTATAGCGATTATTCAGAATTTTCAACTGGACATATCTTTCGATTCCCGCTATGAAATTTCGATTATTCGGATTCGTTGGAAAGATATTATCAATTAGATCCCATTATTTTTGGTTTCACTAAAATCCGGATTGTTTTGCACCCGGTACATTCATTTGAAGTTTGAAATCGAATTATCGAACTACCGCGCCATTTTAAATTCTATTTATAAATATATATAATTATTTATATTCTAACGACGACGTATATAAATATATACGTTGAATTATATTCAAACTAAATTTCTCGTCGATTTTTATTTAAAATAATTCATTTTAAATAATCAAAATTCGCTAAAATTGCCAAAATAAAATTTTTAAACTGGCCCAGATTTTCGGGTTGTTACAGGATCATTCCATTTCAGTTTTCTAGCCTCCACTTATCACCAAGGAACCCTAAAAATGGCCTCCAACCTCTAAATCACCTCCAAATCACCTTTTGGTCAAGGATTTGGCTTAGCAACCCCTAATCAAGGAAGATCTACACCAAAGCAACATTGGAGCTGCTGTTTAGCATTGGGATTCACATCAAATCAGAGATTTATTTCAGATCCTAGTTTATTTGTGGCTAAGGTGAGTGATTTGCATAGTTTTGCACTAATTATGGCTAATTAGGGTTTATTAGTGTTAATTAGCGAATTTAAAAATGATAAAATTCGGGAAAAATGTTCATAAATTCTTAAATGATGTTTTAGACCTCTGATATGAATTTGGGTTAATTTGGTTAAGTTTTGCTAATCCTATCATTAGTTTCACCTAAACATGCTTAAGGGGAAAATATGGGGTTTTGGGTATGTTTGATCCATTTCAACCTATTATATTGATGTTTTGATGTTTGTGGTTGATTATGCATGTTGCTATGACTGTATGAAATGCTTTGTGATTGATTTCAATAGTTAGAATGGTCGAAAACGTCGTCGAATGGCGTAAACACTTGCTGGAACAGTTTCAGAAAACAGTGCAGGGTTCGGATCGGATCGGATAGGGGGCTCGGATCGGATATGTTGAACTGGGCAAAGGATTCGATCGGATCGGAACCTGGCACTTGGGAAAAGTGGCAAAAAGGAAGGCCACGCTAGCTGAACTGGGATCGGATCGGAGTAGGGAGTAGGGATCGGAGCGGATAGAGGAGGATGGATCGGATCGAAACACGTAAAGGATGAGAAGGCGGATCGGAGCGGAAGCATGGACTGGAGGGGGAGTGGCACCCGACCCGAACCGAGGAGAAACGCCCGACCCGAACCGATGGAGGACACCCGACCCAAATCGCACCAGAAGAAGACCTGACCCGAACAGATGGAGGATACCCGACCTGAACCGATGGCTTGAGGAGGAACCCGACCCGACCCAGTATTGACCAATAACCCGAGATGCAAAGGTAGTCCAATATGGGAAGTTAGAGCTCAGGATCCAGTTGGGAACCAATGAGTTCACTTCATGGTTGGACTTTGCTGCAGGAAGTGTGCTAAGGAGTTGTCGACGTTCATAACTTCGATTCACCACTAAAAATGAATGATGGCTACTTATCAGTGCAGTAGGGTCATTATGACCTGAGGGGCAAGGTGATGGTAGCAAGACTACGTTATCAGTGCAGTAGGGTCATTATGACCTGAGGGGCAAGGTGATGCGTAGTAAGACTATGAGCCAGCGCAGATGGGGTGAAAAACTCCATGGGGCAAGTGGACATAGTAAGGATTGGTAAGGCTATGAGCCAGCGCAGATGGGGTGAATAACTCCATGGGGCAAGTGGACATAGCGAGGAATTAGTGGCTACGTTATCAGTGCAGTGAAGCCATTTATGACTTCATGGGGCAGAGTGATCGTAGCAAGGTATGTTGGGTGATCGAAGTGGTGAATATCGTATGCTTTACGCACTGAGTGAGAGATGTGAGGATGGATGCTATGTTTGATTGTTTGCCATCACTATGACATGCACACCTCCCCCACCTCCGTATCTTTACACCGTTTGATATGATACCTTAGAGTGTTGTACAATATGTAGTGCTAACTCTTTGGTTGCAGGTCCAGGTTCAGGTATGTTTTAGTCTACCTGTTATTGTTCACTTTAGATGCTTATCGCTCATACCAGGCTTTATGTCTGACCCAGAGTTTGATGTCTCCTCTTATTACTCTGGGTGCTCACACGAGCAGACTAGAGACAGGTTAGCTGGTGATGCGCGAGTAGCTGATTCGGAGGCGGGCAGGAGGCTTCCACGTATGATATATATATACACATTCTCCCTGTGTCGTTGGTGGTCGCTACTTGGGCATTAGTAGTGTACCTCCTTTATCTTACTTTTGCTTTGAGACAGTTTGAAAGTTGTAATAAGCTGTATTTTGGATTTTCGCTGCTATGATGTTTAGTTCTGATTTTCAGCTTATGCATTGTCTCTCCTGTTTTATGTCAAGTATGTTATTATTATATTTTGTTCTATGCGCTGTGAGACATTCTACAGGTTCTTTGTATGTTCATTTCCTTCTTCCCTTTCCTTCTCACGACCCGTTCCGTGCTAACTGGACATGTGTACAGCGCACTTTTGGAGTAAATGTCGGTTGGTGCGGGGCGGGCCTTCACACTTGGTATCAGAGCTCTAGGTTGCGTAGTTAACCTAGGGAAAGACACTAGGGAGAGTTAGTACGTATATGAGAGCGCGTATTTGTGATTACTTTGTTTTTCAAAAGCTATGTATATATATACTATTAGTAGTATAAGAATGAAGTCGCACTGCACTAGCACCACTATGGGGTCGTTAATCGTTTCCCTTTTTCAGATTGACGATGAGCCGAGATACGAGGGGTGCTGGTAGAGGGACCAACCAAGGGAATGTCGCTGACATGAGGGCAATGTTTACTAACCTCATGAGAGACATGCTTAGAGAAGTGCAAGGGGCAGTTCCCAATCCCAGAGTTGGTGTTGGCCCAGTAGTGCAGGCGCCTAGGGTCGATTTCGCCAAGTTGTGCAAAGATTACACTAATCTTGGTGGAAAGCCGTTCCACGGAATGGAGTCGGCCACAGATGTTCAAGATTGGATGGATAGCTGTGATCGTATCTTTGATGACATGGGTCTTGAGGATGCGATGAAGAGAAGGCTAGCGTCTCGTCAGCTGCAAGGGCGAGCGATGAATTGGTGGAATGCTATTAGAACAGCTACTCCAGAGGACCAGGTTACTTGGGTTCAGTTCAAGGCTCGCTTTAGCGAGAAGTTCATTCCAGCTGCCCAGAAGTCAGTGTTGTTTAAGAGGTTCTTGGAACTCAAGCAGAACGGAAGGGCAGTTTCTGATTATATTGCTGAGTTCGACACTTTGTCGAAGTATGGACTGTCTCTTATCGATACTCCTGAGAAGAAGAATGAGAAGTTCATTACTGGTTTGGATGGATACTTGGGGGAAAGGCTTATCAACCACATCGATGAGACTTTTGAATCGATCGTGGGGAAAGCTTTGAGATCAGAGAGCCTTTACCCTAAGTCAAAGACTGAGGCTGGATCTGCAGAAGGGCCAAAGCCGCAAGCAGGCGGTGGAGGCAAGAATAATTCTCAGAATAAGAGGAAGCAAGACCAATCTAAGGGTGGCCAGAAAAAGAGCAAGAAGGATGTGGAGTGCTTCAGCTGTGGTAAGAAGGGCCATTATGCTAAAGATTGTCGGGCCAAGCCAGCGGATAAGAAGTGCTTCAACTGTGGTCAAGTGGGACATTTCAAGGATAAGTGCCCGCAACCTCTTAAGGAGAAGCAGATTGTGAAAGCATATGCTATTGATGTTGTTCCTTCTTCGTCGAATGCCCCCAACTGCGGCGGAGAAAGGAAAGAATGTTGTTATTCAAGGTATGCTTTCTATTTATGATGTACCAGTTCGAGTTTTGTTTGATACTGGGGCTTCCCGTTCCTTCATATCTAGTGACCTGGTAGATAGGTTGGGACTGGAACCCGAGATAGTCGATAGACCATTGGTTGTGACGAACCCGATTGGTGGTTCGACTAGCCTTAGTATGATTTGCAGGAATTTGGTCTTATCGAGTCATGGATGTATGTTTGTTTGTGATTGCTTTGTTTTGGGCTTTACTGGGTATGGCATTATATTGGGAGTCGATTGGCTCCAAAGATACGGGGTGGTGGTAGATTGTGAGGGCTTTTTGGTGACAGTGAGGGCAGATGATGGTCGGAGGGTAGTGTTTGGTAGTCTACCTAGTGATGGGGTTATGGCTAGTTTTGTAAATTCCCTCGACATCCCACAGGATGAGTTGTCAGATGTGCCCGTGGTTGGCCAGTATCCGGACGTCTTCGAGGAGGTGACCAGGCTTCCACCACACCGAGAGATTGAGTTCCGTATTGATTTAGTGAAAGATGCCAGACCTATAGTGATGCCACTTCGTCGTATGGCACCAAGGGAGCAGCGAGAGCTCGGGGTGCAAGTCAGCAATCTTTTGAAGAAGGGATTTATTAGAAGGAGTGTCTCCGAGTGGGGAGCACCAATTGTGTTTGCCACTAAGGCAGATGGTTCCCTTCGTTTGTGTGTGGACTATCGCGAGTTGAATAAGGTGACGAGGAAGAATAAGTATCCTCTACCGCGGATAGATGATTTGTTTGATCAACTGGAAGGAGCAAGAGTGTTCTCCCAGTTGGACCTCGCGACAGGATTTCATCAGCTACGAGTAGCGGATGAGAGTGTTCCGAAAACGGCATTTAGGACGCCGTCTGGATTTTATGAGTGGTTGGTCATGCCATTTGGGTTGACCAATGCACCAGCCTACTTTGTGGATCTTATGAATCGAGTATTCAGAGATCAGTTGAATAAGTTTGTTCTTGTGTTCGTGGATGATATCCTTGTTTACTCAAGGACAGAGGAGGAACACAAGGGACACTTGAGGGTAGTGATGGAGGTGTTGAGGAAACACCAATTGAAAGCGAAATTCTCTAAGTGTCATTTTTGGAGAAGGGAAGTGAGATTCTTGGGTCATGTTGTTTCCAAGAATGGTATTGTCGTGGACCCTGCGAAGGTGGCTACGGTACAGGATTGGCCTACGCCCAAGAATGCAACAGATGTAAGAAGTTTCTTGGGATTAGCTGGATATTATCGTAAGTTTATCCAGGACTTCTCCAAGATAGCAGCACCGTTGACTCAATTGACTAAGAAGAATCAGTCCTTCGTCTGGGACGAAGTGTGTGAGGATGCCTTCAAGAGTCTAAAGGAGAAGTTGACGCGTGCGCCAGTGTTAGTCATTCCTAAAGGGAGTGAAGAGATGACGGTATACACGGATGCTTGTGGTACCGGACTGGGTGCTGTATTGATGCAAGGAGGTAGGGTTGTAGCTTATGCTAGTCAACAGCTAAAGCCGCATGAGAAGAAGTATCCTACCCATGATTTGGAATTGGCAGCGATTATATTTGCGCTGAAGATGTGGAGACACTATCTCTTGGGAGAAAGATTTGAGTTGTTTACCGATCATAAATCGTTGAAATATCTCTTCTCCCAGAAAGATCTGAATCTCCGTCAGCAGAGATGGTTAGAGTTCTTGGCTTCGTATGATTTTGATATCGCATACACACCTGGGAAAGGTAATGCGGTAGCCGATGCCTTGAGTAGGAGACATGCCAGCTTAGGGGCAATGTTTCTTGAGTGGAAGCAACTGGAGTATATCGCGGGGTTTGATTTCAGACCAAAGTGCGAATTGGATCCAGTCATGCTAGCTAGTTTGACGATCAGACCCACTTTGATAGAGCGGATTGGTTCTAGTCAGAGGGACGATCCCAACCTATTGGAAATCATCTCCAAGTTAGAGATGGGTATCGATGAGGAGATGAACGTATATGGGCTTGATCGAGATGGATGGTTTCGGAAGAATGGAAGACTAGTTGTGCCCAACGTGAGTGGTTTGAGAGATGAAGTGCTTAGAGAATGTCATCACTCAAAACTGACTATACATCCCGGTGGTAATAAGATGTATCGAGACATGAGACAGACTTACTACTGGGAAGGGATGAAAAGAGACGTTGGGAAGTTTATATCCAAATGCATGAATTGCCAGCTAGTTAAAGCCGAGCAAAAGAAGCCTAGTGGTTTTTTGCAACCATTAGAAATTCCCGAATGGAAATGGGAGCAAGTCTCGATGGATTTCATCGATGGTTTACCAAGGACTAGATCGGGACATGATAGCATTTGGGTAATTGTGGATCGATTGACTAAGAGCGCAAGAGTTATACCAGTCAAATTGACCAGAACGGCAGCCAAGTTGGCAGAATTGTATATGAAGTGGGTAGTGAGATTTCAAGGAGTACCCAAAAGCATTGTGAGTGACCGAGACCCGTTGTTCACTAGTGGGTTTTGGAAGAGCTTACAAGAGGCTCTAGGGTCAGGATTACATCTCAGTACCGCATATCATCCTCAGACCGACGGTCAGACAGAGAGGGTGAATCGTATATTGGAAGATCTCTTGAGAGCGTGTATATTGGATTTTGGTGGATCATGGGATGACCATTTGCATCTAGTAGAGTTTGCATATAATAATAGCTACCAATCCAGTATCGGTATGGCTCCATATGAAGCTTTGTACGGAAGACCGTGCAACTCACCATCATATTGGATAGAGACCGGCGAGAAGTTTGTGCTTGGACCAGATGTGGTAAGAGAAACTTCGGATAAGATTAAGATCATTCAGCAACGAATGAAAGCTGCCCAAGATAGGCAGAAGAGCCATGCTGATAAGAGGGGAAGAGACTTGAAATTCTCCGTTGGTGACTTGTTGTTTGTCAAGATCTCTCCGTTGAAAAGCGTGATACGATTTGGCAGGAGAGGCAAATTAGCACCAAGATTTGTTGGCCCATTCCCTGTTCTTGACCTAGTCGGGAATTTGGCATATAGAGTTGGCTTACCAGAGAAAATGGCGGGAGTTCACAATGTATTTCATGTTTCCCAACTAAGGAAGTTCGTCCACGACTCAGATATGACTATTTCACCTGATCAGTTAGAGGACTTTGAAGTAGAACCCGAGGCGGTTGGGAACCGCAAGCCGATTCGTATTGTGGGGCACGATACGAAGCAACTTCGAAGGAAGGCGGTGAGGCTAGTTAAGGTTCAGTGGGGCGAGGACGAGAATGATTGTACTTGGGAGACAGAGGAGAGCGTTAGAAAGCCATATCCAGAACTCTTTACCTGGTAAGATTTACTTTGCAATTTAGTTTTCCGCATGCTAGGGTAGACTTGTTTTGCATGTTTGATTGTTGTTTTATGATTGATAGGCATGCGGGACCTTTGTGTGTGTTTTGATTAGGGAATTTCGGGGGCGAAATTTCTCAAGGGGGGGAGAGTGTAACGACCCATATTCTACACATCATAGGATTGTAGAATATTTATTTCTTTCCCGTATGAAGTCGTATGGTCATGTAACTTTGGGAAACATCCATTAGAGTCGTTTCCCATGTTCGTGATTTTTGTCGATTTTTAAATGACCATTTTGCCCTTAGTTAGTACTGTTTTGGCCATAACTTTTGATTGGAAAGGAATTTTGACCTGAAACCACTTCCATTGGATTCGTTTGGTGGTTTACCTTTCCGTAGAGTGGTCATAATAGCCAAACGGGCTTACCGTTTGGGAGATATGGCTGAAATAAGGTTTGGAGGGTGAAAAACTGCTTAACCGGGCCAAATCGGGTGATTAGTGGATAGGCCCATAACCCATTTCGGGATTAGGGTTATGGGAAGGCTGAAATGAGATAGAGGATCATTCCATTTCAGTTTTCTAGCCTCCACTTATCACCAAGGAACCCTAAAAAAGGCCTCCAACCTCTAAATCACCTCCAAATCACCTTTTGGTCAAGGATTTGGCTTAGCAACCCCTAATCAAGGAAGATCTACACCAAAGCAACATTGGAGCTGCTGTTTAGCATTGGGATTCACATCAAATCAGAGATTTATTTCAGATCCTAGTTTATTTGTGGCTAAGGTGAGTGATTTGCATAGTTTTGCACTAATTATGGCTAATTAGGGTTTATTAGTGTTAATTAGCGAATTTAAACATGATAAAATTCGGGAAAAATGTTCATAAATTCTTAAATGATGTTTTAGACCTCTGATATGAATTTGGGTTAATTTGGTTAAGTTTTGCTAATCCTATCATTAGTTTCACCTAAACATGCTTAAGGGGAAAATATGGGGTTTTGGGTATGTTTGATCCATTTCAACCTATTATATTGATGTTTTGATGTTTGTGGTTGATTATGCATGTTGCTATGACTGTATGAAATGCTTTGTGATTGATTTCAATAGTTAGAATGGTCGAAAACGTCGTCGAATGGCGTAAACACTTGCTGGAACAGTTTCAGAAAACAGTGCAAGGTTCGGATCGGATCGGATAGGGGGCTCGGATCGGATATGTTGAACTGGGCAAAGGATTCGATCGGATCGGAACCTGGCACTTGGGAAAAGTGGCAAAAAGGAAGGCCACGCTAGCTGAACTGGGATCGGATCGGAGTAGGGAGTAGGGATCGGAGCGGATAGAGGAGGATGGATCGGATCGAAACACGTAAAGGATGAGAAGGCGGATCGGAGCGGAAGCATGGACTGGAGGGGGAGTGGCACCCGACCCGAACCGAGGAAAAACGCCCGACCCGAACCGATGGAGGACACCCGACCCAAATCGCACCAGAAGAAGACCTGACCCGAACAGATGGAGGATACCCGACCCGAACCGATGGCTTGAGGAGGAACCCGACCCGACCCAGTATTGACCAATAACCCGAGATGCAAAGGTAGTCCAATATGGGAAGTTAGAGCTCAGGATCCAGTTGGGAACCAATGAGTTCACTTCATGGTTGGACTTTGCTGCAGGAAGTGTGCTAAGGAGTTGTCGACGTTCATAACTTCGATTCACCACTAAAAATGAATGATGGCTACTTATCAGTGCAGTAGGGTCATTATGACCTGAGGGGCAAGGTGATGGTAGCAAGACTACGTTATCAGTGCAGTAGGGTCATTATGACCTGAGGGGCAAGGTGATGCGTAGTAAGACTATGAGCCAGCGCAGATGGGGTGAACAACTCCATGGGGCAAGTGGACATAGTAAGGATTGGTAAGGCTATGAGCCAGCGCAGATGGGGTGAATAACTCCATGGGGCAAGTGGACATAGCGAGGAATTAGTGGCTACGTTATCAGTGCAGTGAAGCCATTTATGACTTCATGGGGCAGAGTGATCGTAGCAAGGTATGTTGGGTGATCGAAGTGGTGAATATCGTATGCTTTACGCACTGAGTGAGAGATGTGAGGATGGATGCTATGTTTGATTGTTTGCCATCACTATGACATGCACACCTCCCCCACCTCCGTATATTTACACCGTTTGATATGATACCTTAGAGTGTTGTACAATATGTAGTGCTAACTCTTTGGTTGCAGGTCCAGGTTCAGGTATGTTTTAGTCTACCTGTTATTGTTCACTTTAGATGCTTATCGCTCATACCAGGCTTTATGTCTGACCCAGAGTTTTATGTCTCCTCTTATTACTCTGGGTGCTCACACGAGCAGACTAGAGACAGGTTAGCTGGTGATGTGCGAGTAGCTGATTCGGAGGCGGGCAGGAGGCTTCAACGTATGATATATATATACACATTCTCCCTTAGTCGTTGGTGGTCGCTAATTGGGCATTAGTAGTGTACCTCCTTTATCTTACTTTTGCTTTGAGACAGTTTGAAAGTTGTAATAAGCTGTATTTTGGATTTCCGCTGCTATGATGTTTAGTTCTGATTTTCAGCTTATGCACTGTCTCTCCTGTTTTATGTCAAGTATGTTATTATTATATTTTGTTCTATGCGCTGTGAGACATTCTACAGGTTCTTTGTATGTTCATTTCCTTCTTCCCTTTCCTTCTCACGACCCGTTCCGTGCTAACTGGACATGTGTACAGCGCACTTTTGGAGTAAATGTCGGTTGGTGCGGGGCGGGCCGTCACATGGCTTCTCTTAGAAGCCAAATTAGTGGCTTCTCTTTGAAGCCTAAGTGTAGTGACTTCTCTTAGAAGCCTAGTCATATTTTAGTAGCTTCTCTTAGAAGCCAAATTAGTGGCTTCTCTTAGAAGCCTAAGTGTAGTGACTTCTCTTAGAAGCCGAGTCATATTTTATTAGCTTCTCTTAGAAGCCAATTCTTGGTGGTGCCTTCCTTCTTCAGCTTCTTAATACTTATCTTATGCATGCTTAGTGCCTTCCTCCTTAAGCTATTCTTAGTGCCTTCTTTCTTAAGTGCATAGCTTCTCAAAGAAGTTAAAGAGAGTAATAAGTGTAAGAAGACAATTTTGTTTTTTCTTCCTTAAGCTTATCACATATTAAGGAAGCCTTAGAAGACAATTTGGTTTTTTCTTCCTTAAGCTTATGGCACCTACCCTTCTCATTTTCATTCCATCCTTACCTTTTTCCTTCTACTCCTTACTCCTCCCTTATTCCTTCTGGCCGATCCCCTCTTTAAATTAAAAAAAATGAAGCAAAGGAAAAGGATAAAAAGGAAGGAAAGCCGTAGATCTAGGAGCATATAACCCTTAGCTAAATTCTGGAGGAATTTAGTAGCTTTTAGGTGAGGAAATCTCAACTTATAAAGGCGTTTCATTTGCTAGTTTATATGATACGTATAAGGTGTTTGATGATATTTTTCTTAGGAAATTAATGGCTTATATGTGGTTATATTGATGGTATATGTTTGGCAATGATTCTTAAATAGATTCATGGAGTAAAAATGACATCTTTATGGAATTTAGGAGTGAAACACCTTATGTTAGTTCACAAAATTACACTTTTATGGAATATTAGTTATATACATGCCTTAGTTGATTTGTGGTGGTATGATATTTGCAAGTGATTTGATGTGGTAAAGGATATTAAACCCTTAAAGATTCAATCTTTAAGTAAAATTGGTGAAGCCACTTAAGTATGTGAGAACTCTTAAATGATTTTAAGGGCTAGTTAGTTACCGACTAATGTTTGTGCACTTGATTTATTATCCATTGACTTGTGATTAATAATATGAGTTGATGAGATGGTTTAATGATGCTTAGTAAGTGAAAGATTCAATTTTCGAGAAATATACATGTAGTTGCTTAAGTATGTGAGAAGCTATTAACTGAAAAAGGGCTTGTTTATTATTAACTATTATTAGTAAACTTATATGAATTATATGATCATTAGTGGAAAGTTTAAACGAGGTATGAATAGTGTGTGCTTAAACGAGGTATGATTAGTGCTTAAACAAGGTATGAATAGTGTGTAAACGAGGTATGAATACTGTTTAATCGAGGCATGAATAGTGTGTGTTTAAACGAGGTATGATTAGTATTTTAAACGAGGTATGAATAGGGTGTGTTTTAACGTGGTATGAGTGGCGTTGAATTTAACTATTTCAGTTCAATCTTTGAAGATCTTTCCAAACATATATTAGAGGGATATAAAGGTGGTATGAGATTGTTTATAAAGGAGTTTGTTTTGCATAAAGAAGTGGATTAGTATGTAAATAAAAGATGTTATCTTATGAAAGGAAGTTTTACAAGTGATATCCTTCAAAACGAGTATTAGCGGAGTATTTTTACTTGATGTAAAAGTATTTTTGGAAGTAATTATTTTTAAATTTTTGAGTAAAGAAGAACTACATTGACTTGATCCTTTATCTAATTGCTTAGCCAATTAGATATAGGTACGTAGGCAGTCACAAGGAGGTAGTAATGCAGCTGCTTTATTAATAAAATATTTTTTTGTCTATTATTTGATATTTCGCCTTATGTTGGTGCATTTTTCATGTTTTTTATTTAAGCCATGCTAACGTGTTTATCAAGTGTGCAGGAATGAATATCGATGTCCATCTCATTAGAGTTGCGCGACGGTAGATTTACGATAATTGTGTTTAATTCATATTTAAGCACAAACGACTAATTAGATAAGTGGTATTCACTAAAATTTTATTTAGAGCATTTAGTGATGTTGTATATTTATCAAATAAAATGGTAATTGTCCCTGTTAGTTTTGGACGGAAGGATTTTCGGCAAAAAAAATTACTGGTCCGAAATTCCGAGGCGTTACAAAGTGGTATCAGAGCATAGGTTAGGTGCCTAAATAAAATTCCATATAAGATTAGAACATTATCCAAGAAACTTTTAAATGAAGCTACCTTAGTTTGATAAATAAAATTGTATAGGGTAAGGCACCATTCCTCTGACCAGGGTTATGAGTAGTATTTATTTTGTGTGTTTAACTTTTAATGTTTACACAAACAAGTATAATGTGTTGATTCATTATCAAGCACCACATAGAGAAAGGTTTAGCGAAATTGTAAGTGCATATGATTAGTCATAAAGTAAAAAAGGAAGGAATGAAGTGGCATACAGAGGGAGGTATGTAGCAGTTTGAAATGGATGCAGCGGAGTGGCTTCGAAGGAGTATGGAATAATAACTTGTCGAGGAAGGATTTAAATGAGCGTGGGAAAATAAAATTGAGGAAGATCAAGAGGAATAAATTTAATACTGCATTCATGCAAAACCAAGGTGAGAAAGTCTATTTAAATAATTATGTCATTACATAAATGATATTAGAGTTGTTTAGCATTGGTGATGTTAGCTTAAAGCTGCTAAAACATCTCTCAGCAATCCAGACATAACTTTTGATTACTTGATTGGGTTTGGTCGAAGTTAATCTTATAGGGAAGTTAGATTAATTATATAGTATATTTACATTATATATATTTTAATTTTAAAAGCCTGCTATATAAAAACATTTTTACAAACTGAATTATGTGTTTGACAAAAAAGAAGAAGAAGGGAGGTTTATACTTAGGATGATTTCGAAGTTGAAAGAGTGGATTTTCCAAAATGAAATGGTTATCCATGTGGAAGTAATGATTACAAAGTATAAAAGCACTTTGAGAAAATACTTTGTTTAAACTTATGAAAGATTTTTGTTGATTATTTCATCAATGATGGATACCTTCGGATGACGATGACGATGTGTGGTATAAGACAATGGATCTTGGGTGATGCACTACTACTCTATGTGGTATCGAGCTAGTAGAGTACATCCTATTTGATGACGGGATGATAGCATAAGACAATAGATCTTGGGCAGTGCAACTATTACTCTATGTTGGTAACGAGCCGAGTAGAGTACATCCTATTTGATGACAGGATGCGGACCGCAATAGGATAAAATATCCTAGATTGAGTGTGTGGCTTGGATCCACTTTGATGAATATAATCATGTTGTAAAAAAATTGAAGATATTACATGAGATATCTATATTACTCTCTGGTACATTTCGATGGGTACCGCAATAAGGAGAGCACATCATTATCTGATGAATATGATCCTATTTTTTACAAAAGAATTTCTTATAAAACTTGCTTGAGTTATTTTAATATATCATTTGAAACTCTATTCGGAAATTCTAATAATAAAAGTGCCATGATTACTCTTTGGTACATTTCGATGGGTACCGCAACATGGAGAATACATCCTTGTTTGATGATAATGATGATGAGTTGGATGAGCCGGAGTACGATGAATCTTTGGTACATTTCCATGGGCACTACACAAAAAGAGTATGTCTTTACTGGATGATTTGGCATTGGCTGCAATTATGTATAAAAAAAGGGAAGGCTTTATAATCTATTCCAAATTGAGTGTATGTTCACGGGAAGCAGACTGGGTATCGATGTGGATTGCCGAGAACATGATCCTGAATTTGGGCATTAAAAGAAGCTATGGCGTGCCTGATCGAGTAGCAGCTTGCAGGATTGATAGAATGTTGATCACAAGTCGAAAATTCGAATCATATAATATCCAGGTATGTCTTAAAATTTCGATTTATGAAACTGTTTCGAAGTATACTTTCAATAAAAATGCCCTGCATACTTAGAGCTTTATTTGTGGAATATTTGGCTTTCTTTTGATTAAGTGTTGCATAGAATTTCGGGGGCGAAATTGCTTTTAAGGGGGAAAGAATATAACAACCCGAAAATTTACCACTTGAATTTACGAGTAAATTTTAAATATCAAAGTGATGAGTTGCAACTAAAATAAATCTCTTTTAAATAGGGTGCTACTATTCACACCCTGGTTTACACTTCCGACTACCAAAACGAAAAGCACCCCAAATATTTCAAATATCCTCTTTTGGCCACCGTGTAAGTTAAATACCTAAAAATGGAGAGGCCACCAGCAGCTACCTCTACACGAACACTTCCTTCCTCACTTAGACCTCTTCCACTGCGAAACAAATACTCAAAGTCAAATAGTTCAAGAAAAAATTAACATAATTCATTTTCATAACCATATTAGCAATTATAATTTTAATAAATGAGTACTTACTTCGTCGGTTGTGATATGATTCGTCACAAATCAACATTTATGTCTTTTGAGTCATTTGATCGAACATTTTGCATCATATTATCACAACCATCATGTTTATTATCCAATTTATCATCGTTCAAATACTCCATCTATCAAACGACCAAAAAAAAGTATATTTTTCATAAAAGTCGTTAAGTAAGTTATGCAGATAAAAATCCTACAAATCAAAACTTACATTGTCATTCTCTATTACAACGTCATCAAATTTAATGTCCTCCAAGCTTGAAATTTCAACGTAGTGGAATTTTTTTCCTAAAACACAACGGAAAAGCCTAACCATTAAAAAAATCATAACAACATGTTCTATATCATAATAAAAACAATAAAAATCAAGCAATTCTAACCACTTTTTTATTTTTATCTTCCATCTCTGATAGGAAAAAGAAGAATATTGGCTTTTATTAGGGTTTACAACGTGAAATTGCAGAGAAGTACGTGTTTTTTAGGAGAAGTACGGTGGTGAATGACTGAGTGAAGGAATAAGATATGGTGGCCAGAAGAATATAAAAACTAATCATTTGTATTAAACTTATATAGGTAGCCGGAAGTGTAAATTGGCGTGTGAATAGTAGCACCCTTTAAATAATAAAGAGTGATAGTGAAATAATTTTTAAAACTAGGGTACAAAAATATTTAATTTGATGTGAAATTGAAAATATGACCGGAAGTCATTTATCAAATTCTCGACCTTTCGTCGACTAAAACTTACCAGAAAGGTCATGACACTCTCGTGCATGCTAAGACACGTTAAATATTACGTTAGCATGGTTGTTAAGCATGAATATATGTATTCATGTAAGGGAAAATAAATTTAAAATAAGAAGCTTATAATGTAAGCTAAAAGGAAAAAAAGATAAGGACACATAACCCTCTTAGGTGTCCATGTGTAGAAACATCTTAGGGCACCTAAGTAGGCATGTGTCGTCATCTTATGGTTTGCATAAATGATGATGGACAAGTGTCTTAAGAAAGAAGAACGATAGGAGTTTAGTGGCTTCTCTTAGAAGGCAAATTTTAGTGGCTTCTCTTAGAAGCCTAGTCATATTTTAGTAGCTTCTCTTAGAGCCAATTCTTGGTGGCTTCTCTTGGAAGCCAATTCTTAGTGTGTTCCTTCTTAAGCTTCTTAATACTTATCTTATGCATACTTAATGCCTTCCTCCTTAAGCTATTCTTAGTGTCTTCTTTCTTAAGTGCATAGATTCTCAAAGAGGCTAAAGAGAGTAATAAGTGTAAGAAGACAATTTTGTTTTTTCTTTCTTAAGCTTATCACTTCTTAAGGAAGCCTTAGAAGACAATTTGGTTTTTTCTTCCTTAATCTTATGGCTTCTTAAGGAAGCCTTAACACATGTATACTTATATGTTAATAATGGTAGGAACATGACAAGTGTCCCTAAGTTAATGACACAAATGCCCTTAAACATGGCTATATAAAGGCACCTACTCTTCTCATTTTCATTCCATCCTTACCTCTTTCCTTCTTCTCCTTACTCCTCCCTTATTCCTTCCGGCCGAACCCCTCTTTAAATAAAAAAATAAAGCAAAGGAAAAGAAGAAAAAGGAAGGAAAGCCATAGATCTAGGAGCATACAACCCTTAGCTAAATTCTGGTGGAGTCTGGTAGCTTTACAAGAATGAATATCGATGTTCGTCTCATTAGAGTTGCACAATGGTAGGTTTATAGTAATTGTGTTTAATTCATATTTAAGCACAAACGGTTAATTAGATAAGTGATATTCATTAAAAAATTATCCAGAGCATTTAGTGATGTTGTATATTTATCAAATAAAATGGTAACTGTCATTGTTAGTTTTGGACAGAAGGATTTTCAGCAAAAAAAAATTACTGGTCCGAAATTCCTGGGTGTTACAAAGCCGCCATTGCTTGGTGGATTTACTGGGTTATGATAGATTATACATGATTGGTAATGCTGACCAAAAAGTAATTCCATCATCAAAAATGAAAAATTGGACCTAAATATTCATTCTGCCATTGGAGAGCTCATTAATGAAATTAATTTTGTTCAAATATTCCCTAATAAAAGTCATGATTCTTATGAATGAGGGAATGGAGGTTCTTTTTCTTTTCATAAAGCTTGGGAATCATTTCGAATGCATGATGAAAAAGACACAACATATGAAGTAATTTTTCACAAGAAAAATAGTAAGAAAATGGTTTTCATTTCTTACTTGGCAATCATGGGTAGATTAAACACAAAAGACAGAATTGTTCATTTTTGTAATGTATTGTGTCCTCTGTGTGAAGCTCAACCTGAATCAATTCAGCATTTGATTTTTGAATGTGACTATTCGTCTTTTATCTGGTTATCTTTAAGGCAGAAGCTTTCTCTTTCTCTGACAATCCAATCCAGGTTAATAGATGAAGCCAAAAGAATCCATTCTGCATTTAAATCATCTGATCAGCTGCGTGATGTAGCTTGTAGGGCATTCACAACAGCATTCTATTTTATCTGGAAAGAAAGGAATTTGAGAATTTTCCAAAATAAGAGAACTCTTGCATCGACCAAACTCTCTCAGATTGAAAGAGAAGTGATGTTCACAACACCAATCAGGCCAGTTTATCACACTTTTTTCTTTTCAATTTGTCATGGTTATTACCGTAGTAAGTTTACAATGGTTATTAGTGTGGCATAAGGTTATCATGGTTTTTTGCGTGATAAAGGTAGGTATTTCCGCATATAGTCTAAACATGTGGTCAGAGTCATCGGTCCGTTTTCTACCTTTATTTCTCGCTTAATCACGCTTCTGCCTTACAAAATATAAAATTTTGGACTGGGTTTTCGATTTCTGCCTCTGTGCTTCTTCCTCAAAATCGGATCTGAGTTTATCATCCTCTCCACCTCTCCCTCGTTCCAGTAACTCATTGTCGGGTATATTTTATTTTCTCGAATCTTTAGTTCTAAATAATTAGTATTGCTAATTATTCTAGTTTAGGTAGTGAATGTAACCGAATCTAGGACTTCGCGAGGCTGTATAATGCTTTTGACAGTGGTGATCCATTGGATTTGTCATGGATTTTCACCATATTTCTTTGTAGGGTTAGCCTTTAGTGAGGTTCCGTATTGGATATTGATTGTGCGATTTGGGGATTGCTTAACCTGCTAGCCTGTAATGATTCAATGTCAATACTCTTTTAGCGTGTTTTGATATTGAAAGGCGCAATGATTTTTACAATCTCTAATGCCTGATGTATAGATTATTTTGAGGGATCTACAAATCAAAATCTAATTACACCATTTCTATGATTTTTTTGTGAAGCTGTTCAACTTCATGAAATCTCACAACGGATTAACAAATTATATTTTGGGTCTTTGCATGACCATTTGTTCAAGACCCGAGTTTAGTCTTGAATTCAATAGCAGAAGAATCTGCTTTACTTGTCTTGATACATAAGTTAAAAGGGCAATGAACTACTCCAGTCCAAGAGAAATGAATTTTGGTCAATTGGTAACGTGTACTTCATTTATTGAATTTAGGCTAGTATTATGGATAAACTACAGTCTCTGTCCTTCATTTGTTGAAGGTCAGACCTGCACACCCCCTTTGCCTTGTACTTTGTCTTGCGTCACATGCTAGTATCTTCACTTCTGTATGCCTTGCGCTATTTGTCATGCTATTAAGTTTCTGGTTTGTGGCCACTTGAGTTTGAACTCTGGTGCCATCCAGTTGTACACCGTCCTGGCTTGTGTCGATCCCCTAGACCGGCCTGTGTTGGTTTCTCACGTTGTTGAATGTTGCTTTTGTGCCATTCATCGATTGTTCTATATGTGTACTTGAGTACATATATTGGCGCTGATATTTACACTTGTGCATGCATGCACTGCTCCAGTGTCCGTCCATTTATCTTGGCACTCACCTCTCATTCTTTTTCAGTTTTGATGTCCTTATGGCCTTCGTGCATCTAACCTATGTATCCTAGACCCTCTTTACTTGTTGCTTTGTAAGTGTGTCCCATGAAGTGCTGGTAGCTCTCATTTAACACTTGCTGATTTGTTGGTGCCTTCGTTTATTATGTTGTTGTTGGCTTTAGTGCCTTTTGCTTGTAAACTTATATTGCTATAATCTTTTTTGTCTTGTATAGTGGCATTGCTTCTCGTTGTGCCATGCTATTGAAATTAGTTCAACTAGTTTCATGAGCCAAATATTGTGGTGATGGATCTAGTAAACGCTTCATAATTTCATATCCAGATGATGAATTTAAAGGCTAAACGTAGGCTCTATAATCAACAGCAGTTTCAAATAAAGATACTAACTATGGATGATAATGGTAAAATCTAAAGTCATGTGCCAGTTCAAGGAATCAATTTGAAAGGTAAGAACAATGGAAAACCCAATTTCTGACTTCAAAATTTAAATACTGATACAAGTCGTTAAATTTGCTTTGCATGGTAATCAACTTCTCTCAAGCTAAATTTTATGTCTTACAGATATCTGGACGAGGAGAAAAGGCGGACCTGTGCTTACAGATGCAATGAGAAAGGAGTCATGTGAGTTTCTAGTGGTTTCATTATAACAAACCGAATTTTTATAATGTGTTAAAACCATAAATCAAGGCAGAATTAAAATTTTAAAATAAGAATCGAGGGAAACGGGTTGCGCCATTGCGTTCGTCTCGAAATTCTGCTTGGAAACGAGTCCGAGTTTTCAAAAATCGGAGTTCGTATGACCAAGTTATGACCTCTAGAAGTTTCAGAAATTTTCAGAATCAAAGACAGCTCGAAATTCGAATTCGAAATTCGAATTCAAACCCCGCAGCAGGCAGGGCGGGAAAACACCCGCCCATAGACCAGGTCGACCTGGGGGTCGACCATAGTGTCGACCTCCCAGGGCCCAGGTCGACCATAGTGTCGACCTGGGGGTCGACCTGCCTCCCGAACCTATTTCCTGAACCAGATGCATTCTGATGTATTTAGACTTGTTTCGTGACCAGATTCGTCTGCCTAACCCTATATAAACATCCCCCTAGCCTCATTCTCTCTACACCATTTCATTCTGTCCTTATGCTACCTCTGTGAAAATCAAAATGATAATATTTAAATTAAAAGAGACTACTTCTTCTCCGTCAAGACAACACCTAGGAATTGCAAATTGGGGGTTTTCAACTAGAACAAGACTAAACAAATAGAGATTCAACAACTGCAATAACCGTTTTTAGAATCAAATCTCTGCACTCTAATTCTCGATCCACGCTCTGTAAGTTCTAGTTACTTTGAGATTGAAACTTGTTAAATTTAATATGGACATGGAATAAAATGAAATTGGACCTAAGCTTGATTATATATTTGGATCTGTTCTTGTCTCTTCTTGAATCTATGATCTCGGGTTATTTCTTATCGACTGAATCATGCCCATTCATGTTTTTGCACCTAGTTTATTATTCAAACGCTAGATTGTAAAATGAACGCTTGGATCTTGACTTGATGATAAGACTTTTTAATTCAGTTTTCACCCTATCCTCTCTTGAATCTTGAATTTGGGAATATTGCTATGAAATCAGTTTGGACTTATTCATGTTATCAATTGGAATTGGACCCATGTATGATAATTGATTCATACCTATTCTTGGACCTTGACTTTTGGGAATACTGCTAATAACTTGGGCCTATTCATGTTGTAAATCAAATGTTATCATGCCTATGACATTGAAACTATTGTTAATGGCCAAAGACTATGCCTATGCCTATAACTGGGAACATAAGACTATTGCCTATGACTATGACAAGGACAATTGTGGCTAATCACCTATGACTCGTGACTATGAATTACTGCCTATGATTATGAACAGAAGACTATTGTCTATGACCATGACCTTGAAACTATTATAGTTAATTACCTATGACTATTTAGGGTAGTTGCCTAGAACTATTTTGGATAATTATTCATGACTATTGTGGTTAATCGGTTATGATTCACTATGACTATTACTATTGTGGCCAATTGACTATTATAGTTGATTGTTCATAACACTATAGTTGAAAACCATGTTGTACACCAAGACCATTGATCCATTATTGTAACACCCCACACCCGCTATGGGCACTCACTAAGGGAATGCCATAGCATCGGTGGAGTATTTTAGTGAATATAGAACAGAAAAATTACACCAAGACAGATATAAATGGTACTTGAAATTTAAAACATCATCTCATAACAGCGGAAATAAACATGTCTGGTTACATCATAAAGCCATGATAAAAGTCAAGTACAAATATCCGTCAAAATAAAGAAGTACATAATCCCACTCTCTGTTACAATAGCCATAACAAAAGAAAAGATAACTGGATAACTGGAGCTTTACATCTACCCAAGCTTCCAAAGGCTGGAACAGCAATCCGATCAAGCTCTACTACCGCTAGGATCCACCGTAGGACCTGAGGGTTGGGAAAAAGATAAAAACAACGGGGTCAGACATAAGTCTGAGTGAGCCCTATAACCTTAACAATACAATTATTAAAGTAATTAGGGTATGACATGAACTCGGTACGGTACCTTTGGGGATAATGACTACACTAATAGCCAACAACATAGGATGAACTAAGATAACCGTCAGGACGCATCTACCCACCCAAAGATAATTACTAACTGCACCACACCAGTCATTCCTACTTAAAGGTTGATCCCTTCCAAGGACTTAGAAAATTTCCCCCAATAATTTCATGTACTCCTAGCCCACTACATAGGTGCCGTCCGCCCCTATCTCCACTAGGTGTACTCAGTAATTCATACCCAGTAGTTTCGTGTACCCCTACATAGGTGCCGTCTGCCCCTATCTTTATTAGGTGTACCCACTACTCCCCATCGATCGGCTCCCTACCATAGATACCCGTGCTGGTCCCACAGTGGGGTGTATCACTCCCCTAAAGTGGCTACCAAATACTATCAACGGTGCACGGCTTTATATCTACACGATGCAACAACGACTTATCTACCAGCCCGGGCCCACACACGCATATGAAACCCGTTGGACTTGCGTTGTCACCGCTAACCCGTTTTGGCCTCTTATAATCAAGCCCAATATGCGTGTCCCGTCACTCGACATGGGTCGAGCCCACAAAGATACGTTTGGGATATTGGTTGAAATGGGCCCCCACAAGCTACCCACTTAAGCTTGTCATATATCTAGTGTATCCCACTTAACCCTTTAATCATGTTTAATTACATGTTTCCACTTGGTTAAGTATTCTAATCGTATTCTCTATTGCCACCCAAGGCAACCCACTAGATTCCACATGCCACCCAAGGCAACCACATAATTTCCTCATGCCACCCAAGGCACCCACTTAACCCCTCATGTCCCACTACATGCTACCATGGTTAAGTGTTTCTTAATTAATTAAGACCGTGATCTCCCATAAAGACCTCCCACATTAGACTGGCTGTTATGACCGCCTGGTTAAGCCGGTAGAACCCGGGCAGTCTTACGTCATAACAGAGTCTAACCTCGTGTCTTTACCTTAATCACGTATTTAATTTATGGCTAAGACCTCTCACATTGGGCTGACATTTGTAGCAACTGGTTAAGCCGGTCGGGTCCGGGCAGTTTTACACTACAAATGAGTCCAACCTCGTGTCTTAGTCGATTAATTACACCTAATTAATCACCCCCATATTAATTATCCCTAATTAATATCAAGTTTACCATAACATGGGTAGACCTAACTCAATAGGTAAATTCCCATGGGGTAGACCTAACTCAATAGGTAAATTCCCACTTATGGTAACTTATTATTATTTTTTTTTTTTTTTTATGGTATGCTTAATCATACCCAATCATCCATTTATTAACATATTTACCCACCCCATCGTTCCCCACGTAAATCGTTCTCATTTTATGTCAAAATAAAAGGGGAAGATCCATCACACATAACATGGGTTTAGCATATATCTTTGTCATGGGTTAAGAGAATGTCAACTTGCATATATGAACACATATTAACCCAACTTGCATTTGAGCATACACCTAACTTGCATATTTATTCACATAACTTCATATGCATGCATAACATGTTAATCTTGCATTTAAACATACACATAACTTGCATCATTATTCACATAACTTCATATGCATGCATAACATGTTAATCTTGCATTTAAACATACACATAACTTGCATCATTATTCACATAACTTCATATGCATGCATAACATATTAATCTTGCATTTGAACATACACATAACTTGCATCATTATTCACATAGCTTCATATGCATGCATAACATATTAATCTTGCATTTGAACATACACATAACTTGCATCATTATTCACATAACTTCATATGCATGCATAACATGTTACATAATAGATCAATGTCCAACTTAGTGTTTTGCATCATAATCATCATGAAACATAGCACCAAACTTGCATATAGATATAACATTAAACTTGCATAAAAATGTCATGAATACATACACTAAACTTGCATGACATAGAGCATATAACTTCAAAACACATGACATATACAATATTAAGCTTGCATAAACACATTGATCCACAAACATAACCATACAACATCATATCCTATCTTAATCAATTTAACAATTGATTATTAAGGGGATAGAAGCTCACCAAAACAAAATTAGCAAACTAATGAAGAAGATTAAGAGGCTAGAAGTGGATTTGGAATGTTATCCCTTCTCTAATTTTTGATGGTGGCTCTCTCAAGTTTCAATTTGCCATAGTTTAGTTACTAGATTTAATTATGAATGAATTAGGGGAGGGTTAGGGTCTTATTTATAGGATTAGGTGAGTGTTTTAGGCCCTTAGATTAACCCTAGATTAGCTTAGGACCTTTAGATTTAGGAAATCTCTAGAACCAGACCCAGCCCAAGCCAGAAAACCAGATCTGGTGCACCCAAGCACCCTGGTTCGACACGCCAGGTCGACAGGCAAGTCGACAGGCATGTCGACACCCCCCCCTGTCGACGGGCCTGTCGACAGCCCTGTCGACATGCTTAGGCGGGAATCTTCCCGCCTGGCCCCGCTGGTTCTAATCTAAAATTTAAATTTAAATTCCTAAATCTGTTTTTAGCACTAATTTTTCTGCAAACTTCTTTGGGCCATAACCGGGCCATACGGACTCCAATTCTCGAAAACTCGGACTCTATTTCGCGTATTTTTCCGAGACGAATGCAATAACGCAGCCCGTTACCCCCTATTCCCACATCTGAGATTATTTATCCTGTAATTAGTGAATCTTAGTATTAACTAAAATTCGGGGTGTTACATTCTCCCCTCCTTAAAGGATTTCGTCCCCGAAATCTCTAAGCTAAGGAGAATGCATATCCTACCATCCAAACAACCATCTACTCAAATCATCAACCACAGGCATCCATTGTCCTTAGAACAATTTCTAATGATGTATGAGCATATGCAAAGAGTGTGTGTATATGTTCCCTATCTAATGTATGAACATATGCAAACCATGATAGTGCCATGCATCCATTATGTATGCGAGAAAACCCTATCGACACATACAATATCTACATGAGTGCACAATCATTCACCAAAATGCATCATCCATGTGATAACACAACCATTATACATCCATAAATATATTTTCCTACACACAATTTTATGCAATATGCAATATGAAGTGACTGAGCCGATCTAGTGCCTAGAGTGTGTGTATATGCATCCACGAGCAACCACTAGCAAACACTTGCATCCACTTGCATCCATCAACTATAACATGTCTCAAACACATGTTTCAACCATAGGTTTATCCTATCTAAAGGTTAAAGGTACTAACGAGAGGACATACCAAAGATAAGATAAGTACTAGACAAATGATAAAGGAGAAAGTAAAGACATACCCTCAAAAAGAAATGGGTACAATGAACGCATCTTTGCTTCCGTCTCCCAAGTTGCGTTGCTCTCATCTTCTCCCCATTGCACTTTGACTAGTTGAACCTCTCTGTTTCTTAACTTCCTAGTCTCTGACCCAAGGATGCGAGTAGGAGCTCGTCTAATAGTCGCATCACGCTCTATCTCTATATCTCTAAGCAAGCTCGGCTCTACCACCTCTGCGGTCTCATGTAAACATTTCCTCAGATGTGATACATGGAATACATCATGAACACCGCTAAGTCTGTCGGGCAACTCCACCCTATATGCCATCCGTCCAATCCTTTCCTTGATAGGAAACGGCCCAACAAACCTTGGTGCTAACTTCCCAACGGATCCGAAGCGAACAACATTTCTCAACGGAGATACCTTAACAAAAACCATATCCCCAACCCCAAACTCAAGATCCGTCCTTCTCTTGTCCGCATAAGATTTTTGCCTATCCTGCGCTGCTTTCATCCTTCTCCGAATCAAGTCAATCTTCTCAGAAGTCTCCCTAACCATATCAGGCCCAAGCAAGATCTTATCCGTAGATTCCCACCAACATGTAGGTGATCGACAAGGCCTTCCATAGAGAGCTTCGAAAGGAGCCATACCAATACTGGACTGAAAGCTGTTATTATATGCGAACTCCACCAATGGAAGATGCTCTTCCCATGTACCTCCAAAATCTAAGATACAAAGTCTCAAAAGGTCTTCTAGAACACGATTCACCCTCTCAGTCTGGCCGTCTGTCTGAGGATGATATGCGGTGCTCAGACACAATTGAGTCCCCACTGCCTCTTGCAAACTTCTCCAGAACTCACTAGTGAAGATAGGATCTCGATCACTCACTATGCTAGAGGGTACCCCATGCAATCGAACTATCTCTCGAAGATATACTGAAGCTAGCCATGGAGCGGTCCTCTTGCTCTTCACAGGTATGAAATGGGCGCTCTTAGTAAGTCTATCTACCACCACCCAAATTCCTGTATTACCCTTTCTCGATCTGGGTAACCCGTCAATAAAATCCATCGAGACGCTATCCCACTTCCACTGCGGAACTTCCAATGGATGAAGCAACCCACCTGGTTTCCTTTGCTCCGCCTTCACTTGCTGGCACACCAAACATCGAGCGACATACTCGGCCACATCTTTCTTCATACCGGCCCAGAAGAAAACCCTCTTCATATCTTGGTACATTTAATCCCCACCGGGATGAATGGTCATCCTAGAACGGTGTGCGTCATCAAGAATAGCCTTCCTCAACCCTTCATCTTGCGGTACACAAAGTCTACCGTCTCTACGCAAGCACCCCCTATCGTCTAGGGTGTACCTACTCAAATGGCTGGACGACTCCCCCCTTATGAGCTTCTCTATCAACTCAACCAACTGTGGGTCGTCCCTCTGGGCTTCCCCAATCCGCCCCAAAAGAGTAGGCCTAACTTCCAAGGAAGCTAGCAAACCGGGTACATAATCAATGGAAGGTCTGAAATCAAACATCGAGATAAACTCCAGGCTTCGTTGTTCCACGAACAATGGACTCAAGGACAACCTCTTCCTGCTCAAGGCGTCTGCCACCACGTTACCCTTGCCAGGGGTATACGCTATCTCGAAATCATAGGATGCTAAGAACTCCATCCACCTTTGTTGTCTTAAGTTTAGATCCTTCTGAGAGAACAAGTACTTCAAGGATTTATGGTCAGTGAACAACTCGAATCTCTCACCAAGAAGATAATGGCGCCAGATCTTAAGCGCAAAAACAATAGCGGCCAGCTCTAGATCATGGGTAGGGTAATTTTTCTCATGTGGCCTTAACTGCCTTCCACCATAGGCTATTACCCTTCCCTCTTGCATTAAGACTGCGCCAAGTCCCGTTCCACAAGCATCGGTATAGACAACAAATGGCTTGCTCCCATCTGGCAACACTAAAACTGGAGCAGTGGTTAAAGCTCTCTTTAACCGTCGGAACGCATCATCACAATCTACGTCCCATGCAAAAACAAGATTCTTCTTCGTTAGGCGGGTTAATGGGGCTGATATCTTCGCGAAGTCTTTAATAAACTTCCTATAATAACCCGCCAACCCCAAGAAACTTCTTACTTCGGTAGCATTTTTCGGAACCTTCCAATCCTGAATTGATACTACCTTCGCGGGATCCACAGCTATCCCTTCCTTGGAGACCACGTGCCCCAAGAACCGTACTTCCTTCCTCCAGAAGTGACATTTAGAGAATTTAGCCTTAAGGCTAAGTGCTCGAAGAGTCTTCAATACTTCCCCAAGATGTAGGGCATGCTCTTCTTCACTCTTAGAGAATACTAAGATATCATCCACAAAGACCACCACGAATTTATTAAGGAACTCCCTGAACACCCTACTCATCAAATCAACGAAATATGCAGGGGCGTTCGTCAACCCAAATGGCATCACTAGCCACTCATAGAAACCATCCGGAGTTCTAAAGGCAGTCTTGTCTATGCTATCCTCAGCCACCCTCAACTGATGAAATCCCGTGGCTAAGTCCAACTGAGAAAATACTGAAGCGCCAACCAACTGATCGAAAAGATCATCTATCCTCGGCAATGGGTGTCTATTCTTCTTTGTGAGCTTGTTGAGTTCTCTATAGTCTACACAAAGTCTGAGGGACCCATCTGCCTTCGTAGCAAAAACTACTGGAGCACCCCACTCCGATATGCTCCGTCTTATGAACCCCTTCTCAAGCAACTCCCCTACTTGCTTATGGAGTTCCCTCCTCTCACGAGGAGCCATGTGGCGCACTGGTAAAGATACCGGTTTAGCATTATCCACCAAATATATTCGGAAGTCAATCTCCCTCTTCGGAGGTAAGCCCCTCACCTCCTCAAACACATCCGGATATTCCCGGACCACTCTAACAGATTGCAAACTCTCGACCGAAGCGTCAAGCGATTCAAGATAACTTAGCATAACAGAATCCCTGGGATTACAAGAGATCTCGAGAGTGTTACCCAAGCGGGTCATGAGCCTAACAACTCTCCTTTCGCAATCAAGAACGGCACCATTACTGGATAACCAGTCCATGCCCAAAATCAACCCATAGCCCGTGAAGCACAATACAAAAGCATCACATCTAAACTCAATGCTAAGTATAGAAATCTTCAAACCCAAACATATCATGGACAAATAAGTGGAGCCCCCAATTGGGTTTGAAACAACCAAGGGATCATCTACAAGACTGGTGTCTAAGTGCAGTGACTCAACTAATGATGATGAGATAAATGAATGCGACGCGCCTGAATCAAACAATGTACGGACAGGATGATCAAATAGAAAAACCAGACTTTCCACGGAAATAGTTCTACCTCTCTCCTGAATCGGTGGAACCGCGAGAGCCTGTACTTGCCCCCTTGCCTGACCTGGTGCCATAAGAGCTTGCACCTGTCCTCCCGAGGTTGATCCCGTCCTTTGCCCCTTCTTGGGACAGTCTTTCACAAGATGCCCTGCTTCGCCACAGTGGAAGCAGCCAGTCTTCTTCTTCTTGCGACAATCCTTGCTTAGGTGACCAGGTGTCCCACAATTGAAACACTTCTTCTTCTTGCTCTTGCCACCGTTGCCTTTCCCACCTTTGCTTTGCTGTTGTTGAGGTCTCTTTTGATCTCCCTTCTTCTCGGGTGCCTTATTAGCACTAGGACCCTTCTCTTCCTCATACATGAGTGCCATGTCAACTAACTTCTCAAAGGTGGCCCCCATAGGGATATGAGTCATAGCCAACCCATGCATAGGTTCATTCAAGCCTTTCACGAACCGCAAAGCCTTCTTCTCCGGTGTATTCACCATATCTAGGCCAAACCTTGCCAACTGATTAAACTTGTTAACATATTCCTTCACCGAAAGATTTCCTTGCTTTAGTGTCAAGAATCTCTCCATATACAAGTTCTCCTCCGCCCTTGAGAGAAACTTCGCCACAAATCTTTGCCTAAAATCCGCCCAAGAGTCAACGGGGCGTTCTCCATTAGTGACCTCCCACCAGAATGAGGCCTCTCCCTTCATTAACCAAGCAGCCAACTTGACTTTCTTTCCTTCTTCCATCTCAAAGATATCTATCAACTCTTCCACCTCCTTAAGCCAATCTCTAGCCTCCACAAAAGTTTCAGATCCTTGAAAAGGTTTCCCTCCCATAGCTTTAAACTCCTTACAAGTCTTAGCAAAAGTATCCGTGCGAGGAGGAGGGGGAGGAGGAAGATCGGGTGCTACGGTTGGTGGAGGAACATTTGCTGGACCCGTAGTGGTGGCCCTAGCCTCCATCAATCTCCTATACCATACTGGTATCGTCACACCCTCCGGAAAATTAAGATTCTCGGCCATGCTGAAACGAAAAAGGAAAGATTCAAAATGGAGAATTCGAAGGATATAGATATGGCTATTGGGGATTATGCTTTTCTTTCTAAAACTTTTCTCTTTAAAAGACATGTTTTTTTTAAAATATCTTTTCCAAAAATGTTTTAGAAAAATAGTTTTCTAAAGATTTTATCTGTTCCGGTAACTTTTGCTCTGATACCACGTGTAACACCCCACACCCGCTATGGGCACTCACTAAGGGAATGCCATAGCATCGGTGGAGTATTTTAGTGAATATAGAACAGAAAAATTACACCAAGACAGATATAAATGGTACTTGAAATTTAAAACATCATCTCATAACAGCGGAAATAAACATGTCTGGTTACATCATAAAGCCATGATAAAAGTCAAGTACAAATATCCGTCAAAATAAAGAAGTACATAATCCCACTCTCTGTTACAATAGCCATAACAAAAGAAAAGATAACTGGATAACTGGAGCTTTACATCTACCCAAGCTTCCAAAGGCTGGAACAGCAATCCGATCAAGCTCTACTACCGCTAGGATCCACCGTAGGACCTGAGGGTTGGGAAAAAGATAAAAACAACGGGGTCAGACATAAGTCTGAGTGAGCCCTATAACCTTAACAATACAATTATTAAAGTAATTAGGGTATGACATGAACTCGGTACGGTACCTTTGGGGATAATGACTACACTAATAGCCAACAACATAGGATGAACTAAGATAACCGTCAGGACGCATCTACCCACCCAAAGATAATTACTAACTGCACCACACCAGTCATTCCTACTTAAAGGTTGATCCCTTCCAAGGACTTAGAAAATTTCCCCCAATAATTTCATGTACTCCTAGCCCACTACATAGGTGCCGTCCGCCCCTATCTCCACTAGGTGTACTCAGTAATTCATACCCAGTAGTTTCGTGTACCCCTACATAGGTGCCGTCTGCCCCTATCTTTATTAGGTGTACCCACTACTCCCCATCGATCGGCTCCCTACCATAGATACCCGTGCTGGTCCCACAGTGGGGTGTATCACTCCCCTAAAGTGGCTACCAAATACTATCAACGGTGCACGGCTTTATATCTACACGATGCAACAACGACTTATCTACCAGCCCGGGCCCACACACGCATATGAAACCCGTTGGACTTGCGTTGTCACCGCTAACCCGTTTTGGCCTCTTATAATCAAGCCCAATATGCGTGTCCCGTCACTCGACATGGGTCGAGCCCACAAAGATACGTTTGGGATATTGGTTGAAATGGGCCCCCACAAGCTACCCACTTAAGCTTGTCATATATCTAGTGTATCCCACTTAACCCTTTAATCATGTTTAATTACATGTTTCCACTTGGTTAAGTATTCTAATCGTATTCTCTATTGCCACCCAAGGCAACCCACTAGATTCCACATGCCACCCAAGGCAACCACATAATTTCCTCATGCCACCCAAGGCACCCACTTAACCCCTCATGTCCCACTACATGCTACCATGGTTAAGTGTTTCTTAATTAATTAAGACCGTGATCTCCCATAAAGACCTCCCACATTAGACTGGCTGTTATGACCGCCTGGTTAAGCCGGTAGAACCCGGGCAGTCTTACGTCATAACAGAGTCTAACCTCGTGTCTTTACCTTAATCACGTATTTAATTTATGGCTAAGACCTCTCACATTGGGCTGACATTTGTAGCAACTGGTTAAGCCGGTCGGGTCCGGGCAGTTTTACACTACAAATGAGTCCAACCTCGTGTCTTAGTCGATTAATTACACCTAATTAATCACCCCCATATTAATTATCCCTAATTAATATCAAGTTTACCATAACATGGGTAGACCTAACTCAATAGGTAAATTCCCATGGGGTAGACCTAACTCAATAGGTAAATTCCCACTTATGGTAACTTATTATTATTATTATTATTAATTTTTTTATGGTATGCTTAATCATACCCAATCATCCATTTATTAACATATTTACCCACCCCATCGTTCCCCACGTAAATCGTTCTCATTTTATGTCAAAATAAAAGGGGAAGATCCATCACACATAACATGGGTTTAGCATATATCTTTGTCATGGGTTAAGAGAATGTCAACTTGCATATATGAACACATATTAACCCAACTTGCATTTGAGCATACACCTAACTTGCATATTTATTCACATAACTTCATATGCATGCATAACATGTTAATCTTGCATTTAAACATACACATAACTTGCATCATTATTCACATAACTTCATATGCATGCATAACATGTTAATCTTGCATTTAAACATACACATAACTTGCATCATTATTCACATAACTTCATATGCATGCATAACATATTAATCTTGCATTTGAACATACACATAACTTGCATCATTATTCACATAGCTTCATATGCATGCATAACATATTAATCTTGCATTTGAACATACACATAACTTGCATCATTATTCACATAGCTTCATATGCATGCATAACATATTAATCTTGCATTTGAACATACACATAACTTGCATCATTATTCACATAACTTCATATGCATGCATAACATGTTACATAATAGATCAATGTCCAACTTAGTGTTTTGCATCATAATCATCATGAAACATAGCACCAAACTTGCATATAGATATAACATTAAACTTGCATAAAAATGTCATGAATACATACACTAAACTTGCATGACATAGAGCATATAACTTCAAAACACATGACATATACAATATTAAGCTTGCATAAACACATTGATCCACAAACATAACCATACAACATCATATCCTATCTTAATCAATTTAACAATTGATTATTAAGGGGATAGAAGCTCACCAAAACAAAATTAGCAAACTAATGAAGAAGATTAAGAGGCTAGAAGTGGATTTGGAATGTTATCCCTTCTCTAATTTTTGATGGTGGCTCTCTCAAGTTTCAATTTGCCATAGTTTAGTTACTAGATTTAATTATGAATGAATTAGGGGAGGGTTAGGGTCTTATTTATAGGATTAGGTGAGTGTTTTAGGCCCTTAGATTAACCCTAGATTAGCTTAGGACCTTTAGATTTAGGAAATCTCTAGAACCAGACCCAGCCCAAGCCAGAAAACCAGATCTGGTGCACCCAAGCACCCTGGTTCGACACGCCAGGTCGACAGGCAAGTCGACAGGCATGTCGACACCCCCCCCCCCTGTCGACGGGCCTGTCGACAGCCCTGTCGACATGCTTAGGCGGGAATCTTCCCGCCTGGCCCCGCTGGTTCTAATCTAAAATTTAAATTTAAATTCCTAAATCTGTTTTTAGCACTAATTTTTCTGCAAACTTCTTTGGGCCATAACCGGGCCATACGGACTCCAATTCTCGAAAACTCGGACTCTATTTCGCGTATTTTTCCGAGACGAATGCAATAACGCAGCCCGTTACCCCCTATTCCCACATCTGAGATTATTTATCCTGTAATTAGTGATAGTATTAACTAAAATTCGGGGTGTTACAATTATCCTTGTATTTGGCATGCTTTTGCATGCCTATTTTTTATGTCAATTTTTATCATGACTATCACCTTGTTATGCTAGATTTGAAAGCCTATTATTTTCTATATGCCAGTGATGTTGTAACCAATTATCCCAAGCTATATCATGCCAGATTTATCACCTTGTGCTCGTTCTTTTGCCTATCATAGTTGGGATGTTATTCCCTTTTATTTTGGACCTGGATCTACTAGTAATTTAGATCGATTTACGTTTACATGCGATGGGAATACGAATTGGGTAGGTTAGGCAAACATGAATTGGTTATGAATATGAATCATGAACTTGATAATAGGCATAAGTGGAAACCTGAAAACTTGATATGAGAACTTGACATGAAACTCGCTTAGAAACTTGACACGAACTTTACATGAAAATTGAACATGGACATGACACTTAGAATGAACTTGAAAATGGCCAACTCGAGGTTGGGTTGAGTTTGCAGTGTAATTCTGCCCGGAACCGCCCGGCAAATCCAGTTACTGCAAACAATAGGATCCAATGTGGGTAGTTGGTCATATCGCACTTGAAAACTCAAGGTCGGACTGAGTTGTGGTGTAATTCTACCCAGAACCGCCCGGCATATCCCGTGACCATAACAACAGGTCTGACGTGAGAGGTTGGGGTGCATTAATGAATTAATGCGACATGATAGGGTTAAGTCATGAACCACTTGAATACACTTAACCAATTTGACACGGTGATTTGATAGGGTTAAGTCATGAACCGCTTGAATACACTTAACCAATTTAACACGATGATTTGGTAGGGTTAAGTCATGAACCACTTGAAATCACTTAACCAATTTGACACGATGATTTGGTAGGGTTAAGTCATGAACCGCTTGAATATACTTAACCAAATTGACAGATGATTCGTAGGGCTAAGTCATGAACTTGAACGAGAACACTTAGCCAATTTGACATGACACATTGGCGGGTTAAGTCACGAACTTGAATGACAACACTTAACCAACTTGACATGCTAGACTGACGGGGTTAAGTCTCGAATTTAAATGACAACACTTAACCTACTGGACGGAAACCCTAGTTACGCGGTCCTTTTCAGCAGTAACCCACTAGATGTATCACAGTACCCTGGAACTAGGCAGGGTGGGGCACGATTACTGGGCTGATTGTAAGCGACCAGAACGACGGCTGAGTTGGTGCGCCATTGTAGGTTCAGGCGGACTATGGTCGTGCACGTAGTCCAGAGTTGAAAAAGCAGGCATTGGGCACCGATAGGTTTACACTGTGCGTGCTTGATTCGTGTCGGTGGTTGGCACCCTAGGGCTTGATACACCCTATGGTGGACCTAACACAGGTAACTACATTCGTGATAGGGCCGTATGACACAGACACATGACGAGCTAGAACTTATAGGGAGCCGATCGATTAATAGATTGTTTCGTGGGACCAAGTAATGGGTCATTTCATGACATTGGGCAAGGGATCATTTTTTAGCCAACACATGACACGGGTTGAGATCACCTTAGTATATAACACGAGCTACTAGTTGGAACACTAGAAGGAATACGAAACATTCCATGTAAGGCACTTGTGAGATGCTAGTCAGGTGGTGCAGAGCAACTTAGAAATCTTGCAATGTTATACTTGATAGAAACCTTGTGATGCGATACTTGGTAGGAACCTTGTGATGCTTCTCTTGATAGGAATTATGGGATGTTATACTTGATTCATCGTGCCTGTAGCTTATCTTGTCATCATACTTATGTTTACTTTCAGTTTATTCATGTCATATTATCTTCACCTGTTTTTATGCTGAAAGCCACTAGGACTTACTCAGTCTTTATGACTGACCCAGTTTGTTTTGCCTCTTTTTCTTTCGTTCCCCCTAGGTTCGCAGGGTGGGAATACAGCTTAGTTCAGATCTTACCAAGCTCCAAGGCTCTTTCATGTGCGGCTTGGATCTCTCTAGGCTATGGCTTGCTTTTCTTTATTGGGGAATACTACAATTTATTTTTATGCTTCTTTACTATTTCAAGACAGATTTCGATGTAATGGATTTAATGGCATTTTGATGTAAAAGGCTTTAGACCTTACTAGATTTTAAAGAAATGGAATTTGGTTTTTCTTCCGCTGTTTTATATGTTATGTCTTGTAATATTTCTGTGTATGTTTACATAGATAATGCTCCACCAAAGCTAGTGCATTCCCTTTGTGAGTGACCCTAGCGGAGGTGGGGTGTTACATTTGGTATCAGAGCAGAAGGTTACCAGACTGGGCAAAAGCTTTTAAAAACGTTCTGAAATTATTTGAAAAAAAAACGCTTACAAAGAAGCATTTTCTAAGAAAAGTTTTGTTTTACGAAAGGCATATTCCCCAAAGCCATATACCTTTTGATTCTCTCTTTGGATCTCTTCTTTCTCTCATTTCACCATAGTCTTGTAGGCATGTGTCGGAGGGCAAAGAAGTGCCCAACTCCCATCTGTAGCCGCAGTAGTTCCATCTGCGTCTAATCTTATTTCAAGCTTTGTAGAGTTGTTGTGCGATGGAGGTAGCTTTCGAGAGACTTGTCAACAAACTATACAAGGATAGCAAGAACGAGAATAAAGAACACAAGCCTAAGGATGAGAAACTTGTTGATATGACTTAATCCACGAAGGAGGAAAAGGTGAAAGGAAAGAGGCCAAAGTGAAAGAATAATAAAACCCATGACAAGAGAGAGTATCTTTAGTATGATAAAAAGGGACATGTAGTTAAGTATTAGAGGACAAGGACAAGGGTAAAGGACAAGATCGTCGAGAGGGCAATTGTATGCTCTCACTACTAGCGTACCTAAGAAGAGGCGGTAACGTTTCTGTTAAAAGTTTTGCTTTTCTTTTCTACCATACCATGGGAATTTCGTTTTTGTACATCGCATCCTTTCTAATTCTGCTTCGATAGTTGAGTCTCTGCACCTTAGTACTAGCGTAGTAGAGGGTCCCATTTTTGTCTCAAATCCTGTTGGGGAATCGGCTCATTTATTCATGACTTGTTTGGATTTGAGAATTTTTTTGCTAAGTGTTGAGTTTAGAAGTAATGCTTATGTTTTTGGGCTATGGGTTGTTTCTAGGGATGGAGTGGTTTTCCAAAAATGATACCATTCTCGAGTATAGAGGGTAGTTAGACTCTTGACTTGCCCCGGTAATGCCCTCGAAGTCTAGTGTAACCCTTAGGGTTCTGCCATGCTTAGTTACCTAGAATCTCTTGATATATTTATTGATCCGCTCGAGTAGTGTGCGCAACCAAGGCGGATGGTTCATCTCGCTTATGCATGAGTTATAGAAAATCACCTTAGTAAGTACACTTGGCAACATGGTTAACATTTGTTTATTTTCAAGAGATAATTCATTTATGTGGAATACCTTCTAGTAAGTGAATGAGATCCAAGATTCACTAGTGAATTTTGGAGAGCTTGCATGAAACCATGAGTACGCAGTTATGTTTAAGCTGAGTATACTAGAAAGAGAATAAGTGAAAGTGGAACGAGAGGCGACAATGAAATAAGTTCCAACTCATATTTTGGAAATAGGAATTAAGAAGCTACGAAATTGTGAAGCTAAAGGCGATCAAAGCACAATGGAGTTAAGCTCAAGGAAATGCAACTTAAAAGATTGAAGACTAGACATGCGCATCATATCTCTTTTTAAGAGTATATCCTTGATCCCTCTTTTCCTGTAGAGCTTACTTGTATGCTATCTTTTAAGTATAACCTCTCGGTCCTATTCTCAATCCTATTTTTGTTGCAAAACCCCATAGGGATCATCTGTTAGTAATACATGTTGGGGCTTGAGGGTGTCCGTTGGGTTGAGAAATTCTTTGGGTGTCAGCCTGATGTTGATTTCGGTCTTCGGGCTGGTGCTTAGGGAGTTCTTCTCCTAATCAGTATATATATGTGACATAGATTTCCAGTTTGGACATGGTCTAATGGGCACAAAATTTTTACTTGCTTCTATCATTCAGCTATACCTTTAGGTAGGAACTAATGGATGAAAACATGTGTTTGAGACATGTTATGATTGATGGTTGCAAGTGGTTGCTAGTTGTTTCTCGTGGATGCATGAACACACATTAGGCACTAGATCGGCTCAGTCACATCTCATATTGCATATGCATGAATGTTTATACTTGTACATGGATGGAAACTTGATATGCTGTCATGTGGATGTTGCATATGGATGGATGTTTGTGCACACATATAGTGTTTATGTGACTAGGACTATTTTCATACATGTTGGACTCATGGCACTAAACATATTTTGCATTAAGAAGATCAATCAGGCCTGATCATTTGCATTAGATAAGGAACATATACACACACTTTCTGCATATGTTCATATAGCATTAGAAATCTTTTAAGGACAATGGTTGCTTGTGGATGATGATTGAGTAGATAGTTGATTGGATGGTAGGACATATTCTTCTTAACTTGAAGATTTCGGGGACAAAATCCTTTAAGGAGGGAAGAATATAACAACCCGAATTTTTATAATGTGTTAAAACCATAAATCAAGGCAGAATTAAAATTTTAAAATAAGAATCAAGGGAAACGGGTTGCGCCATTGCGTTCGTCTCGAAATTCTGCTTGGAAACGAGTCCGAGTTTTCGAAAATCGGAGTTCGTATGACCAAGTTATGACCTCTAGAAGTTTCAAAAAATTTCAGAATCAAAGACAACTCGAAATTCGAATTCGAAATTCAAATTCAAACCCCGCAGTAGGCAGGGCGGGAAAACTCCCGCCCATAGACCGGGTCGACCTGGGGGCCGACCATAGTGTCGACCTCCCAGGGACCAGGTCGAGCATAGTGTCGACCTGGGGGTCGACCTGCCTCCCGAACCTATTTCCTGAACCAGATGCATTCTGATGTATTTAGACTTGTTTCGTGACCAGATTCGTCTGCCTAACCCTATATAAACAGCCCCCTAGCCTCATTCTCTCTACACCATTTCATTCTGTCCTTATGCTACCTCTGTGAAAATCAAAATGATAATATTTAAATTAAAAGAGACTACTTCTTCTCCGTCAACACAACATCTAGGAATTGCAAATTGGGGGTTTTCAACTAGAACAAGACTAAACAAATAGAGATTCAACAACTGCAATAACCGTTTTCAGAATCAAATCTCTGCACTCTAATTCTCGATCCACGCTCTGTAAGTTCTAGTTACTTTGAGATTGAAACTTGTTAAATTTAATATGGACATGGAATAAAATGAAATTGGACCTAAGCTTGATTATCTATTTGGATCTGTTCTTGTCTCTTCTTGAATCTATGATCTCGGGTTATTTCTTATCGACTGAATCATGCCCATTCATGTTGTTGGACCTAGTTTATTATTCAAACGCTAGATTGTAAAATGAATGCTTGGATCTTGACATGATGATAAGGCTTTTTAATTCAGTTTTCACCCTATCCTCTCTTGAATCTTGAATTTGGGAATATTGCTATGAAATCAGTTTGGACTTATTCATGTTATCAATTGGAATTGGAACCATGTATGATAATTGATTCATACCTATTCTTGGACCTTGACTTTTGGGAATACTGCTAATAACTTGGGCCTATTCATGTTGTAAATCAAATGTTATCATGCCTATGGCATTGAAACTATTGTTAATGGCCAAAGACTATGCCTATGCCTATAACTGGGAACATAAGACTATTGCCTATGACTATGACAAGGACAATTGTGGCTAATCACCTATGACTCGTGACTATGAATTACTGCCTGTGATTATGAACAGAAGACTATTTTCTTTGACCATGACCTTGAAACTATTATAGTTAATTACCTATGACTATTTAGGGTAGTTGCCTAGAACTATTTTGGATAATTATTCATGACTATTGTGATTAATCGCTTATGATTCACTATGACTATTACTATTGTGGCCAATTGACTATTATAGTTGATTGTTCATAACACTATAGTTGAAAACCATGTTGTACACCAAGACCATTGATCCATTATCCTTGTATTTGGCTTGCTTTTGCATGCCTATTCTTTTATGTCAATTTTTATCATGACTATCACCTTGTTATGCTAGATTTGAAAGCCTATTATTTTCTATATGTCAGTGATGTTGTAACCAATTATCCCAAGCTATATCATGCCAGATTTATCACCTTGTGCTCGTTCTTTTGCCTATCATGGTTGGGATGTTATTCCCTTTTATTTTGGACCTGGATCTACTTGTAATTTAGATCGATTTACGTTTACATGCGATGGGAATACGAATTGGGTAGGTTAGGCAAACATGAATTGGTTATGAATATGAATCATGAACTTGATAATAGGCATAAGTGGAAACCTGAAAACTTGATATGAGAACTTGACATGAAACTCGCTTAGAAACTTGACACAAACTTGACATTAAAATTAAACATGGACATGACACTTAGAATGAACTTGAAAATGGCCAACTCGAGGTTGGGTTGAGTTTGCAGTGTAATTCTGCCCGGAACCGCCCGCCAAATCCAGTTACTGCAAACAATAGGATCCAATGTGGGTAGTTGGTCATATCGCACTTGAAAACCGGAGGTCAGACTGAGTTGTGGTGTAATTCTGCCCGGAACCGCCCGGCATATCCAGTGACCACAACAACAGGTCTGATGTGAGAGGTTGGGTGCATTAATGAATTAATGCGACATGATAGAGTTAAGTCATGAACCGCTTGAATACACTTAACCAATTTGACACGGTGATTTGATAGGGTTAAGTCACGAACCGCTTGAATACACTTAACCAATTTAACACGACGATTTGGTAGGGTTAAGTCATGAACCGCTTGAATACACTTAACCAATTTGACACGATGATTTGGTAGGGTTAAGTCATGAACCGCTTGAATATACTTAACCAACTTGATAGATGATTCGTAGTGCTACGTCATGAACTTGAACGAGAACACTTAGCCAATTTGACATGACACGTAGGCGGGTTAAGTCACGAACTTGAATAACAACACTTAACCAACTTGACATGCTAGACTAATAGGGTTAAGTCTCGAATTTAAATGACAACACTTAACCTACTGGACGGAAACCCTAGTTACGCGGTCCTTTTCAGCAGTAACCCACTAGATGTATCACGGTACCCTGGAACTAGGCAGGGTGGGGCACGATTACTGGGCTGATTGTAAGCGACCATAACGACGGCTGAGTTGGTGCGCCATTGTAGGTTCAGGCGGACTATGGTCGTGCACGTAGTCCGGAGTTGAAAAAGAAGGCATTGGGCACCAGTAGGTTTACACTTTGCGTGCTTGATTCGTGTCGGTGGTTGGCACCCTAGTGCTTGATACACCCTATGGTGGACCTAGCACAGGTAACTACATTCGTGATAGGGCCGTATGACACAGACACATGACGAGCTAGAACTTATAGGGAGCCGATCGATTAATAGATCGTTTCGTGGGACCAAGTAATGGGTCATTTCATGACATTGGGCAAGGGATCATTTTATAGCCAACACATGACACGGGTTGAGATCACCTTAGTATATAACATGGGCTACTGGTTGGAACACTAGAAGGAATATGAAACATTCCATGTAAGGCACTTGTGAGATGCTAGTCAGGTGGTGCAGAGTAACTTAGAAATCTTGCGATGTTATACTTGATAGAAACCTTGTGATGCGATACTTGGTAGGAACCTTGTGATGCTTCTCTTGATAGGAATTATGGGATGTTATACTTGATTCATCGTGCCTGTAGCTTATCTTGTCATCATACTTATGTTTACTTTCAGTTTATTCATGCCATATTATCTTCACCTGTTTTTATGCTGAAAGCCACTAGGACTTACTCAGTCTTTATGTCTTTATGACTGACCCAGTTTGTTTCGCCTCTTTTTCTTTCGTTTGCCCCCCCCCCCCAGGTTCGCAGGGTGGGAATACAGCTTAGTTCGGATCTTACCAAGCTCCAAGGCTCTTTCATGTGCGGCTTGGATCTCTCTTGGCTATGGCTTGCTTTGCTTTATTGGGGAATACTACAATTTATTTTTATGCTTCTTTACTATTGCAAGACAGATTTCGATGTAATGGATTTAATGGCATTTTGATGTAAAAGGCTTTAGACCTTACTAGATTTTAAAGAAATGAAATTTGGTTTTTCTTCCGCTGTTTTATATGTTCTGTCTTGTAATATTTCTGTGTATGTTTACCTAGATATTGCTCCACCAAAGCTAGTGCATTCCCTTTGTGAGTGACCCTAGCGGAGGTGGGGTGTTACATTCATTGTGGAACAAGAGCCATGATATAGTTTCTATTTGCAAAGAACTTGCGGACCTAGGTTGTTATTTAATGGAAATTCAACATTTTTAGATTTACAATTTACCAGGATTTCACCCAGGTTAGGATACTAGGACCCGGGTTTAAATCTCAGAAATGGAACTGACATCGTTTTTTTAAGGCTCATAAACATTTCTACCATGTTAAATATCATAGTATACCAGTTACCCAGTCTATGGTCCCCGTAAAAGTAATTCAAAATATTTTTTCCATACTACTTTTTTTCCCATTCTAAAATCTTGACAAAAGATGTCGATAGAAGTTTCCTTCCAAAAAGAAGAAATATAGAAGACTACCATTTTCATTGCTTTTCATACCATCATTTGCATAGCTATGATAACTTAAGATATAAAAGACAAATAAGTTGTAGGGTACAAAAACTATACCAAAAGCATTATCATGTTTTATTAATAACCAATTAATTACCAAATCCAATACAGAATCATAATTACACTAGAAAATCACAAAATAAATGCTTTAATAAGAGCCATAATCAATACTACAATAGTAAAAATTAATGTCTAAAGAAGATTAGGTAACGATGATAGAGTATATAGGCAATTTCATTTGAAAGTGCAAGTATTGATGGTGGAGTACAAAATTACATTTGCATGCGATGATTCTTTAGTTTTTTTCAGCGAATATTTATCAGAAATTTATACAACATTTGTAAAAGTTCGATATACGTTTGTACTAAAACAAAATGATGATTATGCTGGAGATATGGTTAATTAATTTACACCAAAATTAAACTAATATTTGATATAAACATATGATGTTTAAGGCTCTTTCTCTGAATTTAGTTTCCATCTAAGGCGGTAAGGACACAGATTTTGATGTGAAGATCACTAAAAGTTAACAATTACTTTTGTTATGTTCATATTAATAATGTTGTATAGGAAAGAATTTACTTTGTGTCCTCAAATTTAAATTGAAATTTTCACAGACCAATCACTACCATAATATAAAAGTCACCCTTTTAGCCGATATATTTCCTTGATGAATTAACTGGTATATTTCCTTAAAAATGAGAAAGAAGTTATTGTGAATTTTCTTCTGGTTTTGTCTAACATTAAAATGGTTATCAATTACTTTTATGTATTAGCAAAAATATGACGCTATAAATGAAAAATTATTCCAAAAGAAAATATGACACTGTATTACATGCCTACATGCTAGGCTAAGTGCTTTTAAATATTGTATCTTACCAGAAACTAATGAGAAATGCATATAGTTTGCTTGGCATACATGGATGATATAGAGTAAGCACACTACCTAATAAACACACACCACTTGGTAGCTTACTGGAAACTAGTGCGACATGCATGTAGTTTAGTTGGCATGTGTTATAATAATACATAGCAAATACACCACCTAATGGTGTATGCATTCAATTTTTTGACATGAAACTTACTGTTTCTCCCACTTTGCTAAGAATGACTGGAATGTGGATGATCAGGATAGTCTATTTTTAGAGTCATACTTGTGAGGTTGCAAGTTTGTTTTTTTGTCTAACAGTTTTATTAGTAATAATCTTATTTATAAATGGTTATTTTTCTTATAACTCTTTGCTGGTCAAAATTTGAAGTTACACTCTACAAATAGTGTAAGTTGTTGTTTTCTCTCTCTTCACACCATGAAGGAAGCAAAGTTAGTTAAACCCCATCATTTTTGCTATTGAGCTGAAAATGACATGTATTGTAATAATATGGCAGAGAGGGTTACTAATGATTTCTTCACAATTAGCTATGGTATTGGGATGATTAAAGATGGTATCGATAGTATTTTGTGTGATATTTTTATCCTCTATTTTGCTGTGCTTTCAGCTTCTTCCCATGAAAATATGATTAATATAGAAATGAACGAAAAGTCAAAAAAAAAAAAAAAAAAAAAAAAAAACTGAAACAAGAAGGTTTCAGCTGTCATGGATCTTTTGCTAGATTTAAGTTTATATAACTTATGCAAAAAGCTGGTAAATTTGTTGCATGAAAATTTTATTTTGTGGTGGAATTAAATTTAACAACAAGCAAACTTGTGATTTTTTTTCTACAATTTATTTCATGTATTTTTGGTTTCGTACATGCATCCTAGGATGGTTGTTAATATTTTGAATTATGCTGTTGAAGTGTCTTGTTTCCATTTCAATTTCATACATTAGACCGACGTTTTGATCATTTGTGTTCACTGAATCTTAGTTCAATTTTGGCTAATTTTTTGCGTTGATCTTCTTTCCTTTTTTGTTTTTTGTTCAGACGCATAATGCAACGAAGTGTTAATTTTAAACGGTTGACTGGTGGTTGATGACGTATTCTGCAGATTTCACAATCGCAAGGCATGAACTCACATTTAACTTGTTTCTCAATTATTTTCCCTAAATCAGGTTTTTCTCTTACTTTCTTTTTTAGTTTGTATTCCACTTTCCGTTCCACATAGAGTATTGCATAATTTTTTTTTTTTTAATGTTCTGAGGTGTCATCAACTTTTATTAGGCATCTCATAACATTTGCAATTTTTACTTCCAACTGAATATCCAACTCAACCAAAAATCCACGTAATATTAACCGAAATTCTTAAAAAAAGAAGCTCAATTTACTCCTAGAACACCCGATGTTAGTTCACATGTGGTTTGGCTTATTATGGTAGAAGTGGGTATTACATTAAGATTTTACAGAGTTGATACTGTAGTTCATTCGATTAGCATGGAAATTGTTATGAATTTATATGGCACTGTCTAGAGTTATAACTCAGTTCAAATACTCGAGGAAGCAAACTAGAAATGGTAGTTAATTGCCCATGCAACTACTTAGAAAATTCGCACTTACCTCAAGTTTTCCCAGAATATCTCAATTGGATTTTTTGGGTTTAACAAATGCGATAACATAGATAAGTTTTACAGAGTAGCTACAAGATTATTTATAGTGACTACTTACACTTACTCTATCATAACAACAACATATATAGGAAATTATTATGCATCAGTTTAGTCGGTTTAATAGTGATAGTTGCAGTTTAGTTAGTTTATGCTTGAGACTAATCAAGTTACATTTCAATTTTAGACTTGGACTTACCTTATATTGTGTTATAGGTTTGCTAACGATGTAGATTCATTAATGATAGAAGGTGACAGAAGGCACAAACATTAGAGATTCAAGACTGAATTTAGAAGATACATGCTGAAACTTGTTTTAAAATTTGTTATGTATGGTAATGACGGTATATAACTTGCAGTATTTTGTATGAGATATATGTATGTTTGCTATTCTAAACATTGTTTATTACTGACTATTTGTAACTAACATGATATATATATATGCTTTATATATATATATATATTACTGTTGTTCTCGAATATATATTTACAAGCTTGTTTGATATGAAATATTTGTTATCGTGTATTAATGATACGTATGGAAAGGGTAGCAAATGGTATATTTGGTTATAATCACAGTTTGTCACGGTTATAACCGTGACTACGTCCACTTAACTAAGTACTTACATATAGCTAACGCTTATACCTGTGAGTAAATCATCTATTAGTAACGGTTATAACCGTGAGTAAATCATTTATTATTAACGGTTTATAACCGTGATAATATCCGTTACAAAATTTACCCACGCCTATTGGTACAATGGTTATAACCATGAAGACAATAATTACTCATGGTTATAAGCGTGACAATCAAGCATTTTTGGTGTTCTGGTTCCTTGTTAGGAACAATGGGAGTAGATCAATGAGAAGCTTGATGAATTATGAAATACTTGACCATTGGGGTATAAAGCTTTTAGATACTGGATAAAGAGGGAAGTAAGAGCAGTTTTCTCCGGTAGTGGCTTGTTTTGAATAACTGGGCTTTGGTCGGGCCGGGTAATGAGTTTTATTTGTTATGTTTTTATTAGAGTTTTCGGTTGTATTTTTTCTTGTATTCTGTTTTGATTTAGTAAAGTTTGTATATCAAATTTATATGTGCTTCTTTTCCCTGTAAGACATTCATTTAGGTTGGGGGGATTACAGAATTTTAGCGAGACATATAAAGGAGGTTTTATGTTGGTATAGCAATAAAGAGTACCAATTTTCAAATATATATATATATATATATATATCAGTGAATGTTTCTGTAAAAACTTTCATACTCCCGTGTTGACCGATGTTATGATTGATTAACATTCAATCTTTTTATCACTGAAAGTTGAAATTAGAAATGACTGCAACATCCATAGCGTTTAGCTTTCTGACTTAAAGAATGAGATGTTACATCATTTATGGAAGCATCCAGAGAACAACTTCAACTCGAATGATCTTGCAACCTATACATATTACAAATCTAACCATTCCTCTTATTATTTGTCTAAAGATAATGCTAGTGTTAATCACTCGAAGATTTCTGTCGATAAAGCCCTAGCCGGTGGATCGAGCAGATCAATTTAAGTAGTGAAAGAAGCCATGAAGTCCTTCCTTCTAGGAATTATAGGGAAAAAAATCATCCTTATTTTTTCCTTTTTCAACATTTAGGACTTCTAATGTTTAGATGCAACTAGGATTCACTTGTAATATTGTTTCGGGTTTACCCCAGTCTTTACCCATTTTGTTCGGGTTTTTATTTGGGCCTTAAGATTAAAAAAATAGCTCAACGATTGCCTTCCTCTTCTAGATATATATGTTAGTCTATGCTACTTGATACGCTAAATTATTTTTAATACAAAGACAAAGTCTATTTCAACTTGACAAAATGTTGAGTTATCCCAAATTTTTATTAAAAAAAAACATCCAATTTTTCTAAATTTTCCCTTTTAAATATATAAAAGAAACCCAAAAACATCACTCGGTATCCTAAAGACACCCCCACAGTTGCATTACGGAGTACCCTAAAGGAACTTGGGCTTTCCTAAAGACACCCACAGTGGCGTTACGAGGTATTCTTAAAAAATTCCAATGTCCCCTTATGACAATGCGCGGTGTCATTAGGGTAGAAGGTAATGCTACTGTGTGATGGTCAAAATTTTAATAATAATAATAATAATAATAATAATAATACATGAAAATAGTATTTTCGTTCTAACTTTTGTTATAACAAAGGGACAACTAAGCAATTACGCCTGTTTAAACATAATTTTGCATTAAACCAAACATTAATTATCTGTTCACGTCCCGTATTAGCAACACAATTTTTATTTGAGCCTTAGGATTTAAAATCATAGCTCAACGATTGCATTCATCTTCTAGATTCATATATTAGTCTATGTGATTTTCTACTTGATACTTTAAATTGTTTTTAACACAAAGACAAATTCTATTTCAACCTGACAAAATGTTGAGTTATCCCAAATTTTTGTAAAAAAACATCCGATGAATCTTAATCTTCCCTTTTTAATATATAAAAGAAACCCTAAAACATCGCTCGGTATCCTAAAAACGCCCCACAGTTGCAACTACTGAGTACCCTAAAGGAACTTGGGGTTTTCTGAAGACACTCACAGTGGCAGTACGAGGTATTCTTGAAAAATCCCAATGTCCCGTTATGAAAATGCGCGGTGTCATCAGTGTAGAAGGTAATGCTACTGCGTATTCAAAATTTTGACAATAATAATAATTATAATAATAATACATGAAAATAGTATTTTCGTACTTAACTTTTGTTATAACAAAGGGACAACTAAGCAATTACGCCTGTTTAAACAGAATTTTGCATTAAACCAAACATAAATTATCTGTTCACGTCCTGTATTAGCAAACATAATTCATTCAAATCAAAGCGCAAATAAACCTGAGGTTGACTAACCTGAATTAAATAATCAACTAGCAAGAACTAACATAACGTTTAGTATTTAGTCGAGGTAAACCGCCTTTGTTGTATTAAAGCATCAACACAACAACAGCCCTGTCAACTAAAAAGAACATCCCCAACCTTTAAAAGCAAATAAAAACACGAAAACATCCTCCAACAAAAAAAAACCTCCGTAGCTGAAAACTGTTCCTTTCAGGACCCCACCTTCTAAACTTCACGATTATCGAACGGCGGCATGACGCCTCGGCTTTATTACCCCCATCACTTCCCCTTTTTATTTTTTTTCCCACCATCTTTTTTACGTTTCTTCTTTTTACAATCAGAACCAAATAAATACCCAAATTAATTAATACTAATAATTAAACAAAAAATAACCTGCCTTTTCACATTCGTTCTTCCTTCCAAATTTCAAAACATGGAAAACTTCATGGCTGCCAGCAACCAGCTCCTCGACCCAACAGCGCAAGAATTCTACCCCACTTCCCAACCCACCCTTCAGTTTCCTCCCATCTACTACGCCTACCCTCCTCCTCCCCCGCCGCCGCAGCCCGAACAGGCGCCGACCCGTGCCGTCACTCTGACCTTGCTTCACCCACACATCACTGAGCCCGCCATCATCAACTCGATGATGTCTTTCGGCGGCATCCGCACCGTCGACGTCTCCCGCCTCCCTGAATCAGTCGCCACGGTCCACTTCTACGACATACGCAGCGCTCAGGTCGCCGTGGACGAAATCCGCGCTGTCTACTATCAATTCGCCGCGTCCAACTTCGCCTCCTTGTCAACCGGACGAGGCCTGATCGATAGACACGTGGCGTGGGCTCAGTTCGGATCGGACGATATGAACTTGATGAACCACGGCTTGCTTTTCGTCAACGTTTCTGCTTCGTTGGACGTCGTTGCGGAAGTTCTTCGGTCTTTTGGTAATTAATGCTAGCATTAATCTTTTTGGACTTTCTATTGACGGAAACTTTATTGATAATTCAATGAACATAACTAATTATTAGGGCCGGTTATGAATGTGAAGGAATCGCAAACCAGAAAGCAACATAAATTCGTGCAATACTTCGACGTCAGAGACGCAGCTCGTGCGTTTAACGACCTGAACGGAAAAATCATCCGTGGTAGGAGGTATTTCGTTCAGTTTTGCAAGCCAGGTTTTGAAGATTCAATAAGGTACGCTTATCTCACTGTTCATTTTATGATTTTATGTTATAATTAATGCTGTTTTGATTTATGCAGTTATGAAAGATATCAGAAGCGGCCAGTTCATCCGAGTTTGAGCTTGCCGCCAAGACTTCAACGTGCGAGTACGGAAGAAGAAAACGTTGGTTTAGGTTTGCGACGGAATGATTCCATGAACAGTATTGCTTCAAAAAGTAGTAGCAAAGGAAGCAGTGCTGGTGAGAAAGGAAACATAGGCAGTGGCAATAGAAGCATTACATCCACTTCTCAAACAAAGTCTAAATTTATTAAAAAAGGGTACAAGTATCATGTAAAAGATAGAACCGAATGTAGCAGAAGTGAGGAGATTAACTATGAGATTAAAGAGGAGCTGAACGTGGAATCAGGGTCGGAGCGTTCTTCCGCTGCCTCTTCTAGCGGTGATGCTAGAACCACCGTCATGATCCGAAACATTCCGAACAAGTATAGGTAATTGTATTATTAATTCAAATAATTGGATATGGATTAGAATTCGAGAAATTTAGATTAATTGGTTGAATGAACATTTGCAGTCGGAAGCTGTTGTTGGATTTGCTAGATGACCACTGCATGCACTGCAATGAACAGATTGATGGAGGAGGAGTAGAGCCATTGTCTGCTTATGACTTTGTTTATCTGCCGATTGATTTCAAGTAAGTTGCTTTAACTTCTAATTTAGCTTATAGTTGTCTTTTGTTGACTGTGTTGAGTAAACATAAATGCTTTATTAGTGGGAAATGAACACTGAGAGAAATTTGCGTTAAGGTGTTCCATTGTTCTTTCGGTAAAAAAGCATGTATGTTGGAGTCATTCATTTCATTTAGGGATACCAGTAAATAACATCTCCAGAAATTGGGCATTTAACTTGAAATTAATGAAATGATGTTATGGTGTATAACATACCATAGTTGTAAAACCGAACGGTAAATCGTACCGTGTGATTGTGCATGATTCAAGGTTCTCGCGGTCCAATGTTGTCAGATCGTGAGAACCGATTGTTCATTTCTAGTTTTTTTTTTATTAAACGTAAAATTATTTTAAATATAGTTAAAATTTAACAAATTGCAATTAACAACCTTGTTCTAGCTGGTTTGGACACTTGGATATGTTGCAAGCGGTGATGAGTTCTGTTTTCGTCTTCAACTCATTTGTCGTGTTAGTATGTTATGTACCATCTATATTTATATATTGAGTATCAATTTAAAAAAAAACAATTACAGTTAATGTATTCAAATTTGGAGCGGTTATTATCGAACATTTTATAATACATACTAATTGAAATTGTTATTTAACAGTTTCTCATGGCAAAGTTTTTAAATTTACTAATTTTTTCTAATGAACGAGGATTAATTAAAAAATTATTCGTTAATTGTACGTTAGTAATAAATTTAGTGATATGAAATTATTTGTTAAATTTATTATGTTAAAAAGTAAAGATGAAGTGATAATTTTGTTTTTCAAATTTGAAGAACCGTGAGGTTAAATGAGGTCGGTTTGGGGATTTTTAAAGGGTTTTGAGTTTAACTCGGGTTTATGCACATGCAAAATTAATTCAATTTCAGTTTAAATGCGGTGGTCGGGTCTTTAAAACAGTTAAATATATGAGCCAGTATCAACCAAGAGACGATTTCAAGGTAATTTGTTCCAAGAATTGGGGTAAACTAGAATTGTGTGGTTTAAAATATTTTGTAAAATTAGTCAGGGGTATGATGCATGCATGAAGCGCTAGTAATCAACTAATCATGGCAACTTTTTACACATCAGATTGCCTATCACATGCTTCCTTTCCCATGAGGAATGTTTATATCTTTGTATTGGCTGCTAGCAAATTATTTTAGTTTTTGAATAATCTTTAGAAACACAAAGAAACTATTTGTAGTCTTCAGTTTAGTCTACTAATATTGAGATCAAAATTTAACCTCATTTAATTGGAATTAATAATTTGTTCGTTTATGTAGAATTCAGTAGATACAAAGATATGTAAAATTTAGTACATTGATATAACATTATAGTACACCCAAAAGGTAGGCACGGTTTCTCAAATTTTTGCCCTTTTATGTAAAAGTTCAGTTCATTATGTAACATTAATAATTTGTTTGTTTAATTTTTTTTTGTGTATTCTTTTTCTAAATAGAATACTAAATTATTGTAGCTAAGCTTGTCTCAATGACCAGTCCAAACTTTTGTGCTGATCTTGTGTTGGCTGCAAATTGATGTCTTAAACTTGATTAACTGCCGTAGTTATGCATCAACATTTATTGGTTAAAACCGATTAAACGGACCAAATCAATTAAGCTTGGTCTGTTTGGTTTGATTTTCTTAGTTAATTGGTTGATTTTTGTTTTCGAATTATTTTGGCTTATTGATTGGTTTTGACTTTTTAATATTTGGAAAACGAACTAATCAGTTAAACCAAATTCAAAAATTAATAATTGGTTAAAACCGATTAAACGGACCAAATCAATTAAGCTTGGTCTGTTTGGTTTGATTTTCTTAGTTAATTGGTTGATTTTTGTTTTCGAATTATTTTGGCTTATTGGTTGGTTTTGGCTTTTTAATATTTGGAAAACGAACTAATCAGTTAAACCAAATTCAAAAATTAATATACTTTTAAGCTCGAAAATTATGACTGACAATAATATTATTTTCGGTATTTTAATAATATTGTTATTTTCTTTAAATATATATTTATATTTTTCAATGATGCGATCGTTTTTTAAATTATTGATGTCATCTAAACCCAATTAATCGGTCAAATCTTGTATTATATTTACAACTAAAATACCAGATTCATTTAAGGTGAACTAAATAAACAAACCAAATCAAATCATATAATATTGGTTTAGTTGATTTCAATTTTATTTTTTTTGGTTAGGTTTGGTTTAGTTTTTGTTTTTTAATTAGTTATTTTGGTTTTAAGATTTTTGATCGGTTCAGTTTGAACCAACCATTTGCTCATTTCTAATCGTAGTCGTTTTACCAGTACATATATTACCCACAGTATGTGTGATCACTCCCTGTACTATAAGAAGATGATTGTGTTATACTACAGTATTTATCAGAATTGCCTGTTCCAAGTATTGATTCCAATGTTCCTTAGCACAAGTGTTTGTAATGTGTTTTTTTTATAACACTTGTGTAATGTAGATAATGAACTGTTTCTCCTAGATTTTGAAACTTAAACCTCAAAATAGGTAATCTAGATTCGAAAGAACCAATGAAAAAAAGCACCTTAAACTAGAAATAGTAGGGTTCTAAACTACAATATTTAAAGAAATTCGTATAGTTTGTCCATACTGAACAAAATGGCAATGAAACATAAAGGGGCAAAAAAGAGCATGTGATCGACCTCTCTTTTAAAAATGCCTGGTACTGCTGCCTCCAATAATGCAAATAAAAACAAGCTACAGTGGAAAAGAAATCCCTGAAAAACCCTAATTCTTACTCCTATCACAAAAGTGGAAGATGCAAGAAAATAGTGCAAACAAAACCAGAAAATGTTTGGACAATGCATATTGCATTGATTCATGATAAAAGTTAAAACCAGTTGGAAAAGACTCATCGAAACAAGAAATTATTAACTACATGGAATATATTTAGTTATTAACAATAGAATCTCTCTCTTTTTGGTTACCTTGCTCTTGTTTTTGCTTCTGCTATCTCTGAACTTACATATCAGAACACATTTGGCAAAAAAGCAGCTTTTCTCCTTTGGTCAGATAAAATCAAAAAAGTATTCATATCAACATAAGTTACATAAAATAACGCAGAAAGTGACATATGTACTTCTTTCATATTGGATTAACGTTTTATAATTTTTTGTTAATGCAGTAACAAATGCAATGTTGGTTATGGCTTCGTTAATCTAACCACACCTGAAGCTGCTTTAAGGCTGCATAAAGCTTTTCATTCTCAACCATGGGAAGTCTTCAATTCTCGCAAAATCTGCGAGGTTACATATGCTCGTGTTCAGGTATATATATATATATATTTTTCTTAAGAACATGTTTTTTTTTTTTTTTCTTCCAATTCTGATTTCAAAATTAGGGTTTGGAGGCATTAAAGGAGCACTTCAGCAAGTCAAAATTTGCATGTGACGTGGCTGAGTACATGCCGGCGGTGTTTGATCCACCGAGGGACGGGAAGCAGCAAACCGAACCGGATCCGATAGGATGTCGGCAGGTTGAAGTGACGCCACGCGGCAGAAATAATGGAGAAGAAGAGGATCCAGGTGATGATAAAGTATCTTATGAATTTGCTTCTCAACTTCAGCTATGAACAATTTAGACTAAGACGGGATGAAATGACTATTGATAAATCAGTCGTCATTTTACTGGTCAGTTCGTATAATCTTTTCTCTTTCTTTTCTATTTTTCTTGAGATCATAAAACTTTATGCTTGGAATGATGCATTTGGGTGTTTGTATCCAAAATTAATAGCTTTTTAGATGTTTTTCTGGGATCTCATGATGATAGTTTCATTAAATGCATAGTATGTTGGAAAAGACAACTGTTGTAGTTATAGACCTAGATAAAATGATGATGATGATTTGTGGTGGTGCATGTAATAAAGGCATTTTTAATGTTTCTTGTAGGAGTTTTAAAGTAATTTTTTATTGGTAGCAGACATAATAATGGTTTAAGATTTTGTGGGTTCTGCCTTCTTTTTATGGTTGAGTTTGATGTTTCTGCGGAATAGTGGTCCTTCTGTTGTCACTGCATGTGTGCATTTGACACCAGTTAGGTTTTCTTTCCTTAATTTTTTGTTTTTGTTGGATTCTAAAATTTGGTTAGTCCTAAGATCTCTGATTCGTCAAAAAAAAAAAAAAAAAAATTCGTTTGGATGTTTTAGCGTTATTGTCGTGATTTTGTCACTTCTTCCATCCGTGTGTTTCTAAAGAATAATCATTTATCACAAAAATCTACCCCACGCGAAACATGTGGATAATAAGATGCATAAGCCTTCTTCTAGGGCACTCTAGCAATGGTACATCATCATACACGGGGATGTTTATTAAAAGTTAGTCGAAGTGTTTAATTGAAAAGTAGTTTGTGGTATATAACTCGTAAAAAAGGTCGTGGTTTTGTTTTTGTTTGTTGCATATCGTTTTGCTTTTTATTCGTAATAGTTAACGTGCTACACCTCCCCCTCTTTCTTTTCCCCTTTTTTTTCAGAAAAAATAAAATAAAAAATAAAATATCTGCCTGGAGAACAACCTAACTGCTTGAATCCAAGTTGATAAGCACAAGTATTTAGCATTAGGCAGTGCTTTAACAATATACATCATGTACTAAAGTGTATTATACATATATATGATTTGCTTTTCTACAAATAACCTTTTATTTGCTTGTTAAGAAAATAAAATAATAAAATAAATAATAATTATGAAAATAGTTGTTGCGTCCATTTTATTTTAAATTGTTCAAAACATACGTTCCTACACCCTCAAAACATGGCTGGATCCATAAATTGGGAATAGGTTAATATGCATAGGGGTGAACAATATTTGGTTCAAGCCAAATTAATCGATCAAGTTAGTTTGTTGCGATCAGTACGTTTTGGTTTAAAGCTAAATCGGTTTGAATTCAATTTGTAAAATAATTATATTTGTTTATCGGTTCAACCGTATTAACCAAAATTTTAATTTACTATTTAATTTTATGTTATAGTAGTACTTTAAATAATTTGTTTACTAATATAGTATAAAGACATTTGTTGTAAATAAATAAAAGTTATCATGAACCTACAATTTATTATAAAAAATTCTTCAAACTTGAATTAATGTTTTATTTTGAGTGAATTCATTATTTTAATAATAAAACATCATTCAAGTTCAGTTGAATCAGTTACTGATAGAGTTAATCGAAATTAATTTGGTTTAGTTTGATTCAAAAAATTCGGTTTCAATTTGTTTTAAGTTTTTTATTTTATTTTAAAACGAACCAACCGAACGTTCATTCCTACATATCCATATCTATTTAAGTTGGAATTCTAGTTAAAATGAGATAATGGAGGTCTATTATTGAAAGTCAGATGGAGAATTAGGCTGTTCTACCTAGTTATATCTTAAAAAAGAGCATGCAGGGTTTCAAATTTGGAGATGATGAAGCAAAATGGTTTGACAAGGGAGAGGAGGGAATTTGTAGAAAAAAGAGAGAAATAATTAGTTCTAGAAGATCAATTTAGTAATTTTTGTTTGTTTTTATTAGTCGAGAATCAGTATTTTTTTGTGCTAGTAGTGGGATATGGTTTTTTCCTTCTTGCCACAAATATAATTTTAGGCATCAAATTTTTTTTTTTTCCTCATGTACTTCTGGTTATAATGTTGCGCTGCATGTTTGTATATGTCTTATCTCTTTCTTGGCAAATTTAGGGAACTTAAAATTCTAGATCTTAAAAAGAAAATGCATGAACGATCATGGTCTGATTTGTGATGATCAACTGAGATGTAACTCTGCTATGTACTTTCGAATACTCTTTGCTGTATGTTATAATTATGTCACGAAACATCATGCAAAGGTATGTACTATATGTTATGTTGTTTGTGTGTTCTCTCAGATTCTTTTATGTTTTTTTTTTACTCGAACAATGCATGTGTTATTGAGAGTTTTTACTTGCTTGCAAATGATTTGATTTTTTATTTTTTGCTTCTTAGACGTCCTTCATTCTAAAATGGTGGAAAACAAGCGTAGCGAATTTTGAGTGTTTGTTCGTGTGAAGAGAAAGACAGTATTGATGATTTGAGGATGAATGTAGAATTCTTGAAGGTGGGTTTTAGTTTCGCCGGCCAAATAAAAGCAAAATTAGATCTTAACAGTTGCAAACTTGATTTTATTTTTCATTTAACAAAACTATTAAATTTGTAATTTTTATTTTTACTATTCTCTTTAACAATTCTGAATGGTAAAGATTACTTACAAATCAAGCGTTTGATCGTTTGCAATGTCAATAAATTTGATCATATAATTAGTTATGATATGTGAAAATCTGTATGTGTGTGTTGAAATAAACCCTTGGAGAGTTATATACGTTGAATATTTAATGTAGTAGCATAAAACTAAATTATCAATTAATAAATACTTCTTTAAGAAAAGATAATGATTATAGGGTTGAAGTGAAAAATTAGAAAAAGAACACATGTTACTTTTTGCTAGGAATTATGGTAGGTGCTATTAGTTTTTTTATAACGAAGGAAGAGTGTATTTGGCCATATGCAACTTTTGTGGGCACACCAAATGAAGTAAAAATGGTTACTTTCCACGGCCAAATGAAAGCAAAATTAGATGTTAATAGTTGTAAATTTAGTTTTATTTTTCATTTAACAAATCCTTTAAATTTATAATTTTTGTTTTCACTGTTCTCTTAAACAATTCTAGTTAATAAAGACTAATTACAAATAAGGCGTTTGATCATTTGCAATGTCAAAAAATTGATGATATAATTACTTATGTATATGTGCTAATGTGCATGTGTGTTGAAATAAGCCCACGGAGGGTTACATATATTGAATATTAAATATAATAGCATGAAACTAAACCATCAATTCATAAATGCTTTTTAAAGAAAAAATAATGATTATATGGTAAAAGTGAAAAAATTGTAAAAAGAATCGCATGTTTCTTTTGATGAAGGTAGGTCCTATTAAATTTTTGATAATAAACGAAGAGATCCGTTGTCAAATTTGGTATTTCAAATTAAATCCGGCAAACCGTGGAGTTTACTTGGATACTTGAAACTTTTGTACGTACACCAAATGGGGGTAAAAACGGTTGCTCTCATACAAAACATAAAGTGTTTATTATTGTTTGATTGTGCACATCAAATGCAAAATAAATGTGGTTTAAAATAAAAGATGGTGCATCCTTTTTCGGTTACGTACATTCACACATGGAATGATAGGCATAACATAACCATCTTCTATTGTTTAGTAGTATTAATCTTCAATAAGCCTGGGAGAGTCAAATGTTTAGAATAGAATAAGTCCTCGTGCGGGTACTGTCATTTGCAAAGTTGGAACCATTTTGATTCTTTAGAGAGAGACATCATTCTTCAATTCCGAGAGTAGAGCATTATTTGTTGTATAAATATATTGGGACAAACCGCACGTATATCAGTGCCCTTTTCTTCCTATTTTTATAAGACTATTTATCGTGGCAAATCCTAAATATGGTTAACTCAGTTTTATACATGGCTTCCCATGCTTAGTTTTATCGAAGTTTGTATCTAACTATCGTTTTTGTTTTGTTTTCGCATTGCCGTTTTCAATGCATGTTCTGTGGTGATACGTGTATTTGGGTCTTTGCTTCGACTCGCACTAGTTCTAGCATTATTTTCATTCCAAGCGCACCTGGCACTCCATTTTAACATTTAGTTGTTGCCATTTGGTTCCCTTCCTACTCCCCCAGTCTCATTTCTTTCTTTTTAACCTTTTTGTTCTTTTTTTCTTCCTTCAAAAGGGACAATGATAAATGGATCTTTACCCCCATTTCTATAGATCACATTTCATTTAAGAATACTTTCACCTGTGATAACATTTCATTAATTCTGTTGGTGTTTAGTCCGCATACGGAGGACCATCTTATAAAACATATTTAAACGAGCGTCACGGCACGTGCTTCGCGCGTGATGACCAAAAGCCACATTTGTCCGAAAGAAGCAATTGAGATTGTGAACATTTGACACTCTAATTATATGTTGTTCTTGCTGTTTCATGATGATGAATGTTAAGATTACTCACAAACTCTGAGCATAGATTGAACTTGCATTGATCTTAGATTTATATCATTGATCTTAGATTTTTTTTCTTTTTAAAACTTTATTTTTGTATGCGTTGGCTGTTGAATAATGAGTCAATAACAATCCACGCGCGGAGCGCGTGCGGTCATCACGTGCGGAGCGCGTGCGGTCATCACGTGCGGAGCGTGTGCCGTCATCACGCACGAAACGCGTGCCGTGACGCTCGTTAAAAATATAAATATTTAGTAATCTTAACTGTCTGAATCTACGTAAACAACGCTATTATATAAATAAATGTTTGTTCGTTATTGTGTGTTTGAATTTGAAGTGTTTCTAATTTATGGGAATAAATGTATGGTAATAACCACTATAATAAATGGAAATTAAACGTTTGTGACCGTTGTAGCAATAACCATGGTACTTGTCATTGTAATAAAAGGTCTCAAATAAGGTAATCAGTCTTGTACCAATTTTGTTCGGGTAAATGTATTGAATAAGATAAATATGCCTAAATAGTTACAATTAAATTGGTATTTAGGAATAGAGATTATAACTTTAACTAGGAAATAAATAAATAATAAATTTATATGCATATACTCAAATATGAATTAAACAAAATTAAATTTATAGTAATATTTGGGAGTTACAATAATTAGATTAGAATTTAAATAGGAATGATATAACTGGCATTTAATAGGATAATGAATGCCTTAATAAAATATGACTGTTATTGTCATAAATGGAAGAATATCTAAATAATAGTAATAAATAGAATTGAAGAGGATTAATGGGAATTGATTGACGTAGTTAATGCTAATTCCAAAAAGAAAATAAATAATTAAACATCCTAGGATATGAAGTTATAGGTTTTCCTTATTTTATTCTACTTAATCTAGAATTAATATAATTCGAAATAAGAGTTGGACTTGTTGTATATAACGGTGTTGTATACACAATTATATAATTTTTGTTTGATGATAACAACCAAATATATTTCTATTTTAAATGTGTTTGGTATTGTACTGTTATATCACATTACAGACAATATTTATATTTAAGTGAAATACTACTGTACAGAGGTTCAAATATTAACACAGTATTTTATTTAAATAGAATATTTTATTTCAGTATTCAAATAGTACAAATTTTTATAACTCCACCATTTATACATCTCTGTATTACATATCAAATACAATTTCATATACAGTGTTCTCCACTACAACACTCTATCTTTCAAGTACAGTTTCACTCACTCTTTCATTTACACAGACTCATATACATATACACTTTTTCACACTGTTCTTGTCTTCAGTCTTCTGTCTTCACAGCATCTTCACTGTCAGTCCAGTCACCGTCTGCTTACCTGTCACATGAAACAGAAAACACACAGTACACTGCAATAGAAACAATACTAAATATATGCGAATATAAATTTTATTTTTAAAATTTTATTTGCCTCAGATTTCTGGTGTGTTTCTCATCATTTTTCATGACCTGATCTGATTTACAAAAACTATCAATCTATGTCTAGACAGCTTGTGATATTCACAGTGATACACTGTAAATACCACAAGATAGACAGTATGTATATACAATGCAGGGACAGGAAAACTTGACTGATGGCTGCATATACACACGTGCATAAATATACACGTGTGCACTGCCTCGCCAATCAGCGCGCAACTGAGGAGTAGCCACGTGGACCTGCTCGACTCAGTGCAACAAAACAAAGTCATCACAGCTCAAACATGGCCGAGACATGTAGACAAAAATGGATGGTGATGATGTACACATGGTGCACAACATATGTATGCAAATCAGCAAAGACTCTTCAATAACATGGTGCAAAAACAATGATCGAGCAGCATGTGTTCATAAATGTACACAAACAAAACAGTTCAGCATATTGAAGTTTGAAGTGCAATACACAGGTTAGTCAAGTTCAAGGCAAGACTTCATGCAGTATGTTCACACAGCAAATAAACAAGGTCCATGCACATGTTCATGGTCAAAGTGACGTATACAAGCAAGTAAAGCATGATGGTTCATGCACATGGCACAAGGCAGTAACATAGGATGTACAAGCAGGATGACAAAATAACACATTCAAGTATATGGCAATTGTGTACAAAGTAAAACAGTTTTTGAATGTAGACAATGATGGTGTATGGAGAAATACCAGTGCACACAAGACGGCACAATGGTGAGACTCAGTGACAAGGTTGGTCAAGACTAATACAAAATCTACACACAAATGGAGCATCTATGGTGCAGCAGATAAACAGATAATCAATTCAAGATTGTCATTAATATTTGGCACAAATTCGAAGAATGGGGAAATCATTTATTCCCTGTTTTTACTGGTATGGTCAAATAAGGTTTTGCACATAAATGCAGTAGAATCAATTTGGAAAATCATGCAGTTTTTCTCAAGATTTTTTTTGGAAAAGTTTTAAACTGATTTCATAATTTGCTCAATTTTTTTTAAAAAGGTTGACACAGCAATACTTTTGACAAGGCATGCAGAAATTGAATAAGTATTGTTGGCAAGTTTCTTTTTTTTTCAGAAAACCAAAATATTGGTTCAATGATGCAAGAGCAAACATAGAGGAGAAAATGAAGCAACATGATCAATGCAGCATGTCTAAAATCCAAGATTATAGCAAAGAAAAACAGGACAAAATCACTCAAGAACAAAGTTGGCAAAGAAATTAATATGCGATGCTTTTCCAGATTTTCAGCAAAACACATTTGGCAAGATTTCAAATTATTTCCAGCTTTGTATATTTGGCAAGTGTGTATTTGGTTCCAAGAATTCTGTCATCAAATTTTGGGAAATTGCAAACCTTTTTGGGCAAGTTTTATATTTCAGAAATGGACGAGTACAATCATATTTGGCAAGCAACAATTTTTTTTGGAAAGGCAGCAATTACCAAATTTATTGAAGGCATGATTTCAGAGCATAGCAATCACATTATCAGGCAAGAATTTCGGCTAGCACAGGTTTGGGCATGTTACAAATGGATTCCAATAACATACAGTCAGTAATCATGTTTTGACAAGAATTGACAAATGGAAACTAAGTGTTTGTTTCCTGTTTTTTTCATCTTGACAAATCACGGCTGAATTAAATCGAGCAAACCATCATAAAGGGAAAAATCATTTTACTAAGAATCAAATCGTATTTGCACAAGTCCACGCATCTAATCAGAGAAACCAAAAGTGGCAACAAATCAAGGATTTTACACGCAAGAACTCAATCAAAGCCATTTCATCATTTAAAGCCGAGGAATTAATAGGGGAAAGCAACGCCAATCAGACCGAATCATCTAAATGAAATCAGAGTCGAATAGGGTTTCTTTTACCCTATATTACACGCATATCATCACAGGCAAATGAGAGCATCGAAAACACACAAACTCAATTCAAGCATTTTCAAAGCAAGAAATTTCAGAAAACTCACAATTTCGATCGAACCAGAAAGCAATCCCAAATCAGACGAGCAAAGTCACAAAGAATCGAGCATCAGAGAAGCTATTCCATCAATTCCAGAAAGCCGTCGAAGTTGAAATCGATTTGGGGAAGATTCAGTGAAACCCTAGAAATCGCAGCCGCCATTTTTAATTCCCAGAGAAAAGAGAGAAAGGACGGGTCAAATGAATATGGGTGGACTCAAGAAATGGGCCGGCCAATTTTTTTTTTAAAAGGCTTTAGTGGTTAAATTAAAAAGGGGATGACCCCTCTTTTTATCTCCTAGGGTTTTCCTTTTTGAATTTGTTTTGCTTTTTTATTTTGTTGTGTAAAAATCGACTGAACAGTTTTCTAGAGTCTGTAAAATTCTAGGGGGTCTCAGTCAGGATTTTTGACTGTCAGTTTCAGAGTCTGTTAAATCTGAGTTATTGGTTATGGGGTTGTAATCAAGGGAAAATCTGATCGAGTGGACATCGGTCAGTCTAGGGATTTGAGCGTAGGCTTAGAATAGGAGCAGGGTTTGCGAGTGTCATGGTCTTGTATGCGGGATCTGTTCTATCACCTAGTAGAAACCTTAGAAATGCAGCAGTAGGCAGGGTTTTGCCGAAGCTGGGTATATCTGTGTGTGATTTATTTTCTGCATTTCTGTTTCAGCTATAATCTGTGATCTATTTATTATTTTAATATCTCGTTAGAATTTTAATTCAGTTAAAAACTGTGATAAACCCTATTCACCCCCCCTCTAGGGTTAATCTAGATCCGACAAGTGGTATCGGAGCAGGTATTTTTTTTTAACTCTAGAGTCATGGGTAACCCTAGTTGTCTGTCTAGCGAGAGTCAGTCCAGTTCATCCCCAACTATTTTCACTGGAACAGATTTTTTAAACTGGAAATCCAAAATGGAATTTTATTTAAAATCTGTTAATATTAAATGTTGGGATGTTATTATCAATGGGTACGATACGGTAGATAAAGTTTTTAATTATCGTGCTACACATATTCTTTATTCTCATCTTGATGATAATCAATACAGTCTGATTTCCCATTGTTTAACTGCGTAGGAAATTTGGACAGCTCTCAATACGGAGTATGGGCAAATCGACAACAACTACTCAAAATCCCGAAATATCAACTCAGATTCAGATCAACGCTTGAAAGGAGAAACAGATAGATCAAACGATGGAGAATCAACAGATGGTGAAACAGAAAATTTCTCTTACGAAGATTTAATTTATATGTGTGCTGATCTAACTAAGTCTGTCGATAAACTACAATCTAAAAATAAAAGTCTAAAATCTAAAAATTCTGAGTTGACCGGCAAAATTGATGATTTGGAATCACAGCTTGAATATTTCAAAAATCCTTCAAATTCTGATTGCAAAAATTGCTTGAAACTGAAAACCAATCTTGTTCATCTCAATAAAAATATTCAAAAGTTTGAAAAAGAAATTTTGATCTTAAAAGAAAACAAGATTGAGTTATCAAGTTTGAATAATTTTTTACAAAAGGAATTTGAAATTTTTAAGAATGAAATATATTCCAAATTTGAAATTGCTGAAAAGGAGAATTTGTTGAGATCCGATTTGATTTTAAAAGAGCTGGAAAATGAGATTGAGAAATTCAAGAAATTTGAGTTTGAAAAACAAAAACTCTTTGAATCTGAAATTGATGAATCCCAAGCCAAAATTAAATTGCTTGAAAATGAGAATTTGGTTTTGAAACAGTTCAATGCTGAACAGAAGATCGCTATAAATAATTGCTCAAATTTAGTAAAAGAAAATAGCAATCTAAAATCCAAAATTCAACGATTAGAATCAACATTGGATAAATTTTCTAATGGGGAAAAATCGTTGAATATGCTGTTACAAAACCAAGTCTCTATTGGAAATAAATCTGGTCTTGGCTTCGGGAAAAATAATGTTTTTGGAAAACAAAATTCAAATGATTTGAAAAATCCTTCAAAATGCTTTGAAAAAAAATCTTTTTGAAAACTCAAACTTTGATAATCCCAAAGGATTTTTGAATCAAAAACATGATGTGAATTTGTTTTATAACAAACCAATTAAACAATCTTGGATCCCAAATAAAAATAAAACGACTTCAACTAAATTCAAACAGATTTGGGTCCCGAAAGGTACAAAGGTTGATTCGAATGGTTTGCTATATAAACAGGTTTGGGTACCAAAAGATTTGAACAAAACTGTGGGTGGTTTCACAAATTTTGTTAGACCGCTCAATTCTCTTAACAGTTAGGTACCAAAGGAGGCTGAGGAACTGCATAGCTAAAGAAAAACTGGATTCAAAACTGCTACATATCACAGAATCATTCACAGTTCCTTAGCCACATCTGATGAGTTAGAGATTCTGCTTTACATTGGATTCTGGTATGTCTCTAAACTTGCCTTTGTATATTCTCTTTGTTTTTTATTTTCTGTGTTTATTCCTTCCTCTTTCCCCTTCTTTTTTTTGTTTTTGATTTGACATTGCCATATTTTTTTTGTCTGTACTTCTTAAACTTCCAGTTGCAGAATTAATGATTTTTTGAAATTTGCCTTACTTGTATAAAATCATCATGTGTTAATTATTTCCATATCCTGAATTTGAACTTGTATATATCTGCAATTGTTTTGAAGTTTATTTTCTGATTTTTGAATTCATAACAGTGTTGATGCATTTATATCATATCTTGAACACTGTTAACTAGAATTCTAAATTTTTGAAGATCTGAATAATTAATGAAATTTCACACACTTATACTGTTTTGAGTCCCTTCCAATTCATTTTGGAAACGCTTAAAGTATTATACTCATTACAGGACTGTTACTTCTCAGTTGTGATAATCTCATTAATTTTTAGATTGGCTTGATTATTTCTGACTTGAAAAATATTTGGTTTGAATCAGTGATACATCTAGAATTTCATCTTTATTCATGATTATTATGATTGAAATTAGTTTGTTTGAAATCATCTGAAATTCTTGATATTTTGAATATCACACACCTCTTAAAATTTGAAATAATCAACCTTGTGTGACTGATTCATTATATCTCAAACTTAACATTGATTCAAGTGATTTCAAATAAATTATTTTTTAATTTCTTGTATCATGAATACCTCTCAGATTTGATGTAAATGATCTGGTATTTCTATTGGGCTTGTAAGAAATAGTTTTTGAGAAATTCTTGAAAAGTTCTTTTTGAAAATGGTCTTTGAAAATCATTGATATTTCATGATTAATTGATTTAAATATTTATTTGTTTAAAATCATTTGAAATTATTGATTTATTGAATCACACACATATCTTGAATCTGACATTAATAATTTGGTGTAATCGATTCATTGAATCTAGAGTATTTCATATTCATCAAATGATTTAAAATAAATGGTATTTTTAATCTTGGATCATGAACCATCTTATGTGACCATCATTCTGACAAGTTTGTTTCTGAAACTATTTTTGTGCTGCTCTGGTACTGTTTTCAAATAACTGCCTGTTTTGATTTGTCTGTTGCTTGCCAAATTTGAAAATCTTGTCTGCGTGGGCTCTATGTTTGAAACTCTTTGATATCCTTGTTCGTCTCAAGTGTCAATTTTAAATCCTCGAAAAGAGAGAACAATTGGTATCAGAAGTGCTGATTTTTTTTTCTCTTGTCCTGTATAGCTTTTTCACATTTCCTCTTGTAATTGATTTTCAACTTTAAAATTATTTGTTGATTATTCATTTAGAAATTGAAATCAATATCCAATTGAACTGTATTTATAATTCATCAAAATTATTATCAGTTTTTGAAGTTGTGATGAATTATGACTGCAATATATTTCATAATAAGAGGAGATTTTATGATGGTTGAATATTTATTATAATATCTTTGAACTGGCAATTATTTCACGATCATCTACTTTATCTATCATCTTTCTGCCATCCATGATAGTTCTATATTAATGTGGAAAGTTTGATATTTAAAAAAAAAAAGGATTATCTTGAATAAACAGTGAAAATATTTATGATGGAATTGTGGCTATGTTATTATTATTATTCAGAATTAGTGATAGTTGAAAATTTTTAATAATCCCAGTACAGTTGAGCATATTTCATAATATAATTAATTTAGAAATTTATTTCACAGTCCATTTCTGTACCTACCACTTTTCTATCATCCATATTGATTTTATATATCGAGGAGTTTTTCTTTTTGAAACAGAAAAAGATAATAATATAATAAGTATTTCTCTAACCTCATTTAAAAATCCAAGCTCTGGTTATGCATGGTTACGAGATTACTTATATTTAAGCTGCAACTGATCTCATTTAAAAATCCAAGATCTGGTTATGCGTGGTCAGTGTGCTCTTAAATTAAAAAGAAAAAGAAAAGAAAATAATTTGGATAAAATAAAGATTTATATGAAATTCTCCTTGGTGTTTATAAAAACCAACCTATCAATCCATCTTCTATCTGTGAAATGTGTTGAAATATTATGACGTCTTATGATTTATTGATTGATAGATATTGGTATTTGAGATTATTCGATCTTGTCACTTAAATTGAATTATTAATTATAGTCCAAATCCATCACTGCTTTTGTGATTTTTTTTTTAAATCCTTTGAAAATAATTGAAAATGATTTTTTTTTAAGACTCTCCATTTTATATAAAATTCATTGTATATTTGTCATTCTCTAAAATGTGAAATATGCCACATGTTCTTAGAATATTATGATTTTTATTTGACTGATTGAAATTTATGATGATCGTTCTTCCTCTTAAGCTGAAATTATATTTTTAGTTAAATTTTCATCTGTATTTTAAAATCTGTATCCTTTTGATGATAACAAAAGGGGGAGAATGGATTAGATTTTGATTTATGAGTGAATATTTTATAAATATTTTTAATTTTGAAAATTTATTATTATTCATACATTTCACTCATGCACAGTTATAGGGGGAGTTGTCTGTTGTAAGGGGAGCTGATAAATAGGGGGAGTTCAATATTCACTATCAAACACATTTATTGTATTCAAAATCTTCATGTTTGTTTGTCATCATCAAAAGGGGGAGATTGTTGTATATAACGGTGTTGTATACACAATTATATGATTTTTGTTTGATGATAACAACCAAATATATTTCTATTTTAAATGTGTTTGGTATTGTACTGTTATATCACATTACAGACAATATTTATATTTAAGTGAAATACTACTGTACAGAGGTTCAAATATTAACACAGTATTTTATTTAAATAGAATATTTTATTTCAGTATTCAAATAGTACAAATTTTTATAACTCCACCATTTATACATCTCTGTATTACATATCAAATACAATTTCATATACAGTGTTCTCCACTACAACACTCTATCTTTCAAGTACAGTTTCACTCACTCTTTCATTTACACAGACTCATATACATATACACTTTTTCACACTGTTCTTGTCTTCAGTCTTCTGTCTTCACAGCATCTTCACTGTCAGTCCAGTCACCGTCTGCTTACCTGTCACATGAAACAGAAAACACACAGTACACTGCAATAGAAACAATACTAAATATATGCGAATATAAATTTTATTTTTAAAATTTTATTTGCCTCAGATTTCTGGTGTGTTTCTCATCATTTTTCATGACCTGATCTGATTTACAAAAACTATCAATCTATGTCTAGACAGCTTGTGATATTCACAGTGATACACTGTAAATACCACAAGATAGACATTATGTATATACAATGCAGGGACAGGAAAACTTGACTGATGGCTGCATATACACACGTGCATAAATATACACGTGTGCACTGCCTCGCCAATCAGCGCGCAACTGAGGAGTAGCCACGTGGACCTGCTCGACTCAGTGCAACAAAACAAAGTCATCACAGCTCAAACATGGCCGAGACATGTAGACAAAAATGGATGGTGATGATGTACACATGGTGCACAACATATGTATGCAAATCAGCAAAGACTCTTCAATAACATGGTGCAAAAACAATGATCGAGCAGCATGTGTTCATGAATGTACACAAACAAAACAGTTCAGCATATTGAAGTTTGAAGTGCAATACACAGGTTAGTCAAGTTCAAGGCAAGACTTCATGCAGTATGTTCACACAGCAAATAAACAAGGTCCATGCACATGTTCATGGTCAAGGTGACGTATACAAGCAAGTAAAGCATGATGGTTCATGCACATGGCACAAGGCAGTAACATAGGATGTACAAGCAGGATGACAAAATAACACATTCAAGTATATGGCAATTGTGTACAAAGTAAAACAGTTTTTGAATGTAGACAATGATGGTGTATGGAGAAATACCAGTGCACACAAGACGGCACAATGGTGAGACTCAGTGACAAGGTTGGTCAAGACTAATACAAAATCTACACACAAATGGAGCATCTATGGTGCAGCAGATAAACAGATAATCAATTCAAGATTGTCATTAATATTTGGCACAAATTCGAAGAATGGGGAAATCATTTATTCCCTGTTTTTACTGGTATGGTCAAATAAGGTTTTGCACATAAATGCAGTAGAATCAATTTGGAAAATCATGCAGTTTTTCTCAAGATTTTTTTTGGAAAAGTTTTAAACTGATTTCATAATTTTCTCATTTTTTTTTAAAAAGGTTGACACAGCAATACTTTTGACAAGGCATGCAGAAATTGAATAAGTATTGTTGGAAAGTTTCTTTTTTTTTAGAAAACCAAAATATTGGTTCAATGATGCAAGAGCAAACATAGAGGAGCAAATGAAGCAACATGATCAATGCAGCATGTCTAAAATCCAAGATTATAGCAAAGAAAAACAGGACAAAATCACTCAAGAACAAAGTTGGCAAAGAAATTAATATGCGATGCTTTTCCAGATTTTCAGCAAAACACATTTGGCAAGATTTCAAATTATTTCCAGCTTTGTATTTTTGGCAAGTGTGTATTTGGTTCCAAGAATTCTGTCATCAAATTTTGGGAAATTGCAAACCTTTTTGGGCAAGTTTTATATTTCAGAAATGGACGAGTACAATCATATTTGGCAAGCAACAATTTTTTTTGGAAAGGCAGCAATTACCAAAATTATTGAAGGCATGATTTCAGAGCATAGCAATCACATTATCAGGCAAGAATTTCGGCTAGCACAGGTTTGGGCATGTTACAAATGGATTCCAATAACATACAGTCAGTAATCATGTTTTGACAAGAATTGACAAATGGAAACTAAGTGTTTGTTTCCTGTTTTTTTCATCTTGACAAATCACGGCTGAATTAAATCGAGCAAACCATCATAAAGGGAAAAATCATTTTCCTAAGAATCAAATCGTATTTGCACAAGTCCACGCATCTAATCAGAGAAACCAAAAGTGGCAACAAATCAAGGATTTTACACGCAAGAACTCAATCAAAGCCATTTCATCATTTAAAGCCGAGGAATTAATAGGGGAAAGCAACGCCAATCAGACCGAATCATCTAAATGAAATCAGAGTCGAATAGGGTTTCTTTTACCCTATATTACACGCATATCATCACAGGCAAATGAGAGCATCGAAAACACACAAACTCAATTCAAGCATTTTCAAAGCAAGAAATTTCAGAAAACTCACAATTTCGATCGAACCAGAAAGCAATCCCAAATCAGACGAGCAAAGTCACAAAGAATCGAGCATCAGAGAAGCTATTCCATCAATTCCAGAAAGCCGTCGAAGTTGAAATCGATTTGGCGAAGATTCAGTGAAACCCTAGAAATCGCAGCCGCCATTTTTAATTCCCAGAGAAAAGAGAGAAAGGACGGGTCAAATGAATATGGGTGGACTCAAGAAATGGGCAGGCCAAATTTTTTTTTTAAAAGGCTTTAGTGGTTAAATTAAAAAGGGGATGACCCCTCTTTTTATCTCCTAGGGTTTTCCTTTTTGAATTTGTTTTGCTTTTTTATTTTTTTGTGTAAAAATCGACTGAACAGTTTTCTAGAGTCTGTAAAATTCTAGGGGGTCTCAGTCAGGATTTTTGACTGTCAGTTTCAGAGTCTGTAAAATCTGAGTTATTGGTTACGAGGTTGTAATCAAGGGAAAATCTGATCGAGTGGACATCGGTCAGTCTAGGGTTTTGAGCGTAGGCTTAGAATAGGAGCAGGGTTTGCGAGTGTACATGGTCTTGTATGCGGGATCTGTTCTATCACCTAGTAGAAACCTTAGAAATGCAGCAGTAGGCAGAGTTTTGCCGAAGCTGGGTATATCTGTGTGTGATTTATTTTCTGCATTTCTGTTTCAGCTATAATCTGTGATCTATTTATTATTTTAATATCTCGTTAGAATTTTAATTCAGTTAAAAACTGTGATAAACCCTATTCACCCCCCCCCTCTAGGGTTAATCTAGATCCGACAGGACTTTGTAAGTTAATGATGCGAGATCAGTTTCCTTATTCGAAAGAAGTCCGCACTTTCCAACAGTTGAATATATGTATTACTGATGTGAGATATCATTAACCATAAGAATCCATGATGACAGTTAATTGCATAGCGAGAGTTATATTTCCTAAAATATATTCTCCAAATGAAGAAACAACCATGGGAATAATTTGTTAGCGTAGCTGGCTTCAGGATTATAGGTACTAAGTAGTTAGTTCCACCCTTAAAAGGGGTATTAAGCGATAGCGTAGTTCTCCTCCCTATAAATAAGAAGTATTGAATGGGTATTGGGTACAAGTTTGGTAATCTCCGTTTAGGTCCGCTTCGTAGTAAGTGACTGGGGTGAGAGTCTGCCTTGTGATTAGATAAAAAATGATAGTTAAGAAGATCCCATAAGTCTGTCTATCCTGTAGGAAATATTAAGTGGCTAGGGGGTTATCCAATAAGGTCAGCAAGATAGTAATATGAGGGCCTACCACGAGGGTCTTAAATAGTGTCGCGCTCCTACCTAAACCTGGTATTAAGTGACTAGTTACTATCTCTTGCCTTATGCGGGATTTTGGATGCATGAATGATGGAAGCTTTAAATTAGTAGGACTTAGTGGCTAGTGTCCACTAATTTATATTAGCATAGAGTAAACCATCAAGTAAGGTATTAAGTGATCGATAGATCCGCCTTGGGTGTTAAGTGATCAAAAGGATCCACCCTTATCTTATATTGATAGTGCGGTCTTAAGTGGCTATATAAAAATAATTAACCTCGTTATGGAATAATGAGTAGTTGGGAGTTTGCCTCTTAGTCTTTGTTAATTAGTTGAATGGTGGTTTAAAGGCTTTATACTTGGGCATAAATGTTCTACCTCAGTATTGTGATATCGTTATCTTTGGGATTCTTAGTCTTTGGTAATTTGTTGAATGGTGGTTTAAAGGCTTTATACTTGGGAATAGATGTTCTACCTCAGTATTATGATATCGTTATCTTTGGGATGCTACCTTGGGTACGGTTGTTTGTCGTCGTACGTATTTTTTTTAAGGTTAGGTTTGAATTAGTAGCTTTGTTAGACATATGTTTTGGTTCTGACCGAATGGGACACATTTGTGTATTATACATTGCGTTATACATTTCCTACTAATCAGGTCTTGTTTTTCCGAACCTCCCCCTCATAACAACTCTCAGGTTTAGCTTGGAAAAGGAAAGGATTAGTAGGTGTTCGGTTCTCGTTCTCACATGCTCAATATCGATGTGGTGACATGCTTTAAGGTAGTCGCCTTAGTCGGTATTAGTTATCTTTTTTTTCCATTGTGAGTTAGTCTTATTTTACTATAATTATGCTCATGTTCATTATTTGCTGGACCAGATTTGTACTCTATACTTGGATGAGTTTGATTTTCAATTTTTGTCAAAATTCAGGCTCAAAAAAGTGTGGGGTGTTACACACACATATTTGTATATGCATGTATGGTTTTTATATATTCATATTTATATGTATAGAATATGAATTGAATATATTTTTATGTAGTTTACAAATTTAAATAAAATGAAAGATTATATTTTAATTGAAATCTAGAAATGTACTTAATCTATTCGACTTCATAGTCCCAATATGGTGCAATAAGGGTAATGTTTTGAAATTCACTTATATCTTGCACTTCTGGTTGACCTAGTTTATTCAGAAATTCCTTATAATTGAACGATATGCTTGGTTGGTTACGCTTTTCATGTGATGAGAATACCGAATAAATGATCTCAAAATGTTGTTTGTTATGAGACTTTTTACAACATTTATTTGAATATTTTTCGCATTTATTACATAGAATATTATCGCGTGAAGCGAGTGAAGAGTAAAAACATCTAGAAAATTCTTAAGTGAACCTTGGAGGAATGGGACACTAAAGTTGACATTATTTTGATTACTATTTATGGGTAGATGACACTAAAACAAGGATGACAATACTGAGATACTGCTTATACTTTATATTTGAGGTAACACTTGCTATGGTGAGCATGACTAAGTGCCTTGTAATATATACAGATATCTATCATTTTTATGTACTTATATTATTTTGGTGAGTTGTAAAACGGATTAGATTAGTGTCCATCCCAGCGGACTAATTACAAGATCATGCCATAGATCCATGAAACACTTTTTATCATATAGTTGTGTGTTATCGTTATATGAATCTTCCCTAGCATCACATAGACCAGTAGACTGTTACCATAGGGCACTTGGAAGGTCATGACAACTACTTTGTATTGATTAAGCACACTATAGATAATGGGTCACGATGGCTATTGAGCTACTAAATATTTTAGGAAACGTGTGCAACGGGGACGCGTGTATTCTCTTGGAGCAAGCAAGTTGTTGTTAGTCTCTCATTTTGTTATGACATGTGATGGATAGGTAAACGATATATGTACACCTCTTTGCGCCTCATGTAGAATGATGATGTGCATATGACTATACTTGAGACGATGTCCAATGTCTAGTCAATCCGCGTACGCCATATTATCAAGAAGGATAATCATAGACTATACTAGAGATTATCAGGGACGAGCTCACCTTCTTGTGATGGTGAAAAAAGTTGGAGGCTTAGCGTATGATCATTTATTATGAAGTTCCATATATCTCGATATAGCGATGTATGCATCGAACATATCATTGCATTTTCTTGATGGATAATTGACAATGAATTATTTTTATATACCTAGTTGAACATGGATATTTTCTTGTTATTGCTGCGTTGATAACTTCTTTTCTCTATGCTTTATTAAATATTGTGTATTGTTATATTATGAAGATATACATGTTTATTGTTTTGCGTCGATAATAAGTTTGTAGATGAGAGTTATATTAGATTTCAAATAATATGTCGGTATTAGTCCAGTACCACGTTATTTTCCGTATTACTGGATATTATTATGCAGTAATACTCATTGATGCTATCAGACAGTAATACCTTTCGATCATATATCAAATATGAGGTGTTATTGAAGCAATAATCAAGAAATAGATGTAAATATAACATGATAAATCCATTGAAAAAAAATTCTATGAAGCATAGGTAGAAATATTGATGCTATGAGCACGATGCCTCATGATTGTCCTTGAATGAAAATGAAATATTTGTGGAGTTAGGGGGGAGGAGGGGGGGTCTTGATGAGCAATTGTGTAATTATATAAGTTAGTTAGTTTTTTTTTTGCATAAAATATTTATTGTTCTATTAAGTTAATTGATTTTATCAATGAGCCCTGCTTCTTCCTCATGGCGACTGGCGTTCGTGAAACACCCCACACCCTTTAATGTCACCCATATAAGGATGTTCTAAGGTTTATGAAGCGCTTAGGTATAAAGTAACAACATAGAGACTTAAATTCACAAGATAGAAATATAAACACAGTGGAAGATATAAAACAACATTTAATAAAGCAAGTCAAATCACAGTGTTTATTGCATTTCAAAGTACCAAATAGTCATCAACATAAAACCAAATAAACTGCCTTGTGGAAAACCATAATATCAAAGTACATAAGTAAAACTATCCCTCTCAATATCAACACAACAATTAGAAAATGAACCATTACATGAGTCTGAATCCAAGTTGAACTGAACAATTAAGAATCACAGCTGAGACCCTCTACCCTGCGAACCTGGAAGGGGGGAGAAAGAAAGGGAGAAGGAGAAAACAAACTAGGTCAGACATACATCTGGTGAGTTCTAGTAATTTCTAGCATGAGCATAAATTAAGGAAACATTTGACAAATGAACAGTTCTAAGGACATAAGACATAAAGGTATAAAGACAGTAAACAAAGTTAAGCACGAATAAAGATTGAGTTCTCATTCATATCCAAGATTGTTGCACCAACTTATCGAAGATATAATAATTAGGCTTTACCTAATTTCTACCCGTAAGTCGGTTCCTATAACCCCAATGTGATAACCTATGCCAGCTATGGAACTCGGGGTTATCAAGTCTGAGCCCATTGACTAAAAGGACATAGCAATTAATCACATGGGTTACAACGACTTATTTTCCCTAACCAGTACGATGTGCTCATCATCCTGCCGGAATGCGCCCGTACATACCTCGTTTGGACCTCTTACTATCCAGTGCAGTAAAGTGTGCGCTCACCTTTGCCTAATGTGAGACCTACATAGATGATAACAAGGGTACTGATTGATATGGGTCCCCAACCAAATATGCAATTGAGACAAGTCACCCCTAGACTTGGTCCTCATATATTTTTCTATTAGGCCACTTATTTCCCCTAATCATCCGCAGGTTGTTGGAACAGACCTAAACTATGAGCCACCTATATTCCACAATCATCCCCACGCTGCTAGAATGGACTTCCACTACAATCTTATAATTTTATTAGGCCTCTTATTTTTCCAATCAGTCCCACACTGCCGGAACAGACGTATGAGCCACTTATTTTCCCCAAACAGTCCCACACTGCCGGAACATACTCCACCACTTTAGCTTATTAATTTAATCTTTAATTTAACTTAACGTAATTTAAGTTTAGAAATAATCCCAATATAACCTCATGTTATATTCCTAGGTTATATTAAAAGTTCCTAATTAATGTTTATCCCTTTATACAAACCAAACTCACGTTATTTAGCATCCAACTAAGTTAACCTATTCCAGTTTATGTGTTTGCATATTCTCCAATTACATATTAAGTATTATCCCCAAATAATAGTCCAACACTGATTATAATATTTAGTCAATTCAAACATGCCCAACATTCCATTTTTATTCAATTTCAATATTATTCTAATTTTAACGCAAAATAACGATAAAGTCTTAGGCAAGGCCTAGGCTCTCTGTAGGCCTAGGCTCAACGCTAAAATAAAAGGTAAATGACCCTGGCTACTCACAAGGCCTATACTTAAAAATAAACAAAACAAATAAAATAGAGCATAGTCCGAACTGTAAATCAAACCACAATAGGGAAGAGGATAAGAGAAGGAGAATTACTTATAAATAGTAAATAACTGGAAAGAAATAGACATAGAAAGTAAATAAATTTTGGTAACTTTACAGAAAAACCAAACGTATAAATACCGTAAATAACAGTAAACTTTAAACTTGCAAATTAGTTTTATTTAACAGTCTAAATTTTCCTTTAAAATTTAGTAATCTAGAAATCACATAAAAACTCATAGATCTGACGAAGAGAGCTTTCCCCGTGGCTTTTCTTATTCCAGCAAAACCTCTACCTCTAGAAGTATCTATAAAAATAAATATTAAAATTATAGAACTTCTTTATCCCCGTAAGAATTTAATTATTTGGCCCTTCCTAATTTCGAGGATAGGCCTAGGGAAGAAGAAGACAGAAAGAATGGATGTGAAGAAATGGGAGAGGCTCTGCTGGTTTATTTATAGGGTTTACTGAGGATACTCAACCATCCAAATTTAGGATTAAATCTGAGTCATCCACGTCACTAAACCAATCAGAAAGTGCCACTTCAGCCTCATGTTCAAATTGAACCACTAAAAAAGGCAGGTAGCAGAAATAATGTGTGAAAATTATAACATTTGTCAAATAATGTGTGTGCACCGAGGCACACGCCTACAGGCATGTTGGGTCGACCCACCCACGTCTTAGGTCGGCACAGGGTCGACCTAAGCAACCTATGAGTCGACACTAGATCGACCCAAGTGGGAATGAGTTATCCAACTAGATCGTTTCACTATATATATTTTTAATGTTTAAATTCTGATTTTAGTTCATAACTTATTCATTCTGACTCCGTTTTCAGCAAACCAAGTGTCTATTTTCATCAGAAAATTACAACGGACCCAATGGTAGTCCCGTTGTCCAATTCTAATTAATATTTAATTTATTACCCTTTCCAATTTAATTATTGTTTATTAAAATCGGGGTGTTACAGTTCCCCTTCCTCTTCAATTCTTTCTGCCTCTTTCTTTCCCTCAGATTTTTCCATCTCCTTAAGCCCTCCCTTGCTCTCTACCCCTTTCCCCCTCCCCTAGCTTTCTCCACTGCGGTTAAGAAGCTTGACCATTAGATACAGATTAATGGGTTTCCTCTCTTACCATCCTATCCTCGTTGTTCCTATGCGAATCGATCTGCCCCTTTCTCCTAGGTTTTGGCTCCTCCTTCCTGAGATCCCCTTTCTCGTAATCCATTATTATCATCCCTTGATACTTCTTGTATCTACGTTGACTGCTGGCCATGCTAACTTCCTCGTCTTAGCTCCTACTTATCCTTAGGCTGCCTTTTTAAGTGGGCAGATTCTTGACGTTAGTGTCCTTTTGCTAGAGCCTTTGCTCAAAAAAGATTCTCCTTTTGTTGTCTCCTCTTCAGATCTAGCTCTGTTGCTTAGGACGACATGGTAGGCGCTGGTGCTATTCAATAATTTATTGGGTTGTTTTCTGCATGGTGTATGATTTGTTGAGATTGCGTCTATTGGTTGTATGCTAGTTGTTGTTTTCGATTGAGGGTAGTGTTGGTGTCGTCCTTGTGTGAGTATTAGCGTAGAGGTTGGTTTTATCTAGAAGTAGCTTATCAGTTTGTTTTTCATTGTGGTTGAAGTCTGTTTCTGGCTTGGAAGACAATATTGCATAGTGTTAGTGTAGCACTTTGTGTTGTTTCTTTGCCTGTATAGTACAGTTTCTTGTTGTTGGTTGGTGGTCGAGTTCTAAGATTTTCTTTTCAATCCTCTACATCCGTATTTTGATCCTCTACCTCTCAGATATTTCGTTCACCGCTTTACTAGTAAGGATGATGTAATGTAACACTAGCTTGGCATTTTCTACTTAAATATATTATATTTCCATCGAGTTCCTTGACTTGGAATGATTTCTTGCTTGATCAAGTGAGCCTACTAGTGTATGTCGTACTAGGCTGTAGTGTCTTGTGGTGTAGCAAATCTGTAGTTCCATATATTGGAGTTGTAACAGTACTGAAGTAAGTAGCTAGGCCGAGAAGATTCAATTCTTTGCACCTCGCCTTTCTATTCTCTGCATCTCAGATTCCTAACTGTTGTTTTCTGGTTCTTGGTCATTGTCGTTAGAGAAGTGTTGAAACAAATCAGTGTTTGTTCTATTGGACTGCTGTGCAACTTGTAATCAAAGTTGTAATTCAATGTGTGTCATTGTGTATATGTTATACCTACTAGCTATTTATTGTAACTAATCTCATCTTACGGGGCGATAGGTCATAGTTTAGGAAAATATGTCTGTAGCAGATAGGCGATCTGCCTATTTCCTGTTATATTTTGTATTCATTACTTGTTATAATGAAATCATGGTATGGTCCACTTTAAAAATCGGCTGGCTTCACCCAAAAAAAAAAGTTGATAGATTTTATTTTATGAATTTACTGGATATTAGTTGCTCGTCACAATTTAACATTTTCATATTTATATATTTTATGTATAACGATATTGAAGTTTTCTCATTTAAACCAAACATTTTAATTTACCAATCTTTGGTGGGGACAATTTATAACCGATATCCATTTGGATATAAAGAAAAAAAAATTTGGTTTTCTAAATTGATTACAAATGTATATCAAGCTAGGAGAGTGGAATACAACTTTTTTGTATTAAAATAACACTGGTGGTCATCAGTGAATTCTAAGTGCCCCATGAGTTCAATTGTACGAGACCCAGTAATATCATAAATTACACCCACGTTATATATTATATTATATGAAAGCACAACATTAATCTGGAGGCTTTTCGGTTCCAGTTTTCTCAAAAATACCATGGGTTGCCATGTGCCACAGAAAACTTTAATTGTCTAAAATTTGTCATTATTTTTCTCTTGCTGTAGGTACTTCTTAAAAGAATCCTAATGGACTAATGAATGATTTGTTGATATTCTTCATATCATACATCTATTAAATTTATTATATAACAGAAGTTTGATTGTCTTAAATTTGTCATTATTTTTGCTCATAGTAAGAATTTCTTAAAAAAATGTAATGGACTCATGAATGTTTGTTGATTATCATCTAATTCCACATATATTATATATGTTGTATCTATTACATTATATCTATTATAAATGACAATATACTGACCCTTGGCATACTTTCTCCTTATTTACTCTAAACTCAAATACTCATCCCTCATTGATTTGAGTAGATAATTACCAATTGTCTTACTTTCCAATTAAACCTACTTCCAACTAATAAAGCAAATTGATTTTGAGTAACGCACAAAATGACATTACATTCCACCTCTTCATTTTCTAACTCTTTAGTCCCAGCTTATTTTCAGTTATCCTAACTCCTACATATCTTATGTCTTTAGTGCTAATATATTATCCTACAGATAACTAAAATTGGCTCGATATGAATGCTAATTCTAATCCTTACAACATATGGTTAAAATGTGTATACCTTATTGTTTCCTTTTTTTATAGTGGATTCCCCAAATTGTCAAGTATTATCCACCCCTAATTTTTGCATGCCAACTATTCATTTGTTTCACTATAATATTTTTTGTGTTTTTTTCACTTTGCTCCATCTTTTTTAGAAACTGCCTCCTTGAGTCAATCTGTATCCATGTTTTTACGTTAAAATTGACCTTTCGTGTTATTTGTGTACCCCTTAGATTTGTTATATGCTAACTCTAATCTTTAAGCATTTTCCCACCATCATTCTCTTCTCCCTTTATTGCTTTATATTCCCAATTATTTATTTTTCTGTTTCACTATTATTATATTATAAAATAGCACAACATTCATTTGAAGGCTTTTTAGTTCAATCTTTATCAAAAATACCATGTGTTGCCATGTGTCATGGAACTTTAGTTATCTTAAACGAGCGTCACAGCACGCGCTTCGCGCATGGTCGTGGCACGCGCTTCGTGCGTGATCATGGCACGCGATTCGCGCGTGGATTATTATTTTTAAAATATCAAACTCAATACTTTAAATACTTCTATAGATAAGCATAATCAATGGCATATTTCTTTGATTGAAAAGGGCAAAAAATTAAAGAAAAGAGAGACTTTCCGCTGTGCCAATAATTGGCATAATGCAATAAATATGGAAATGTATGAATAGATGGAACGATTCAATTTTTACCAAGTGGGGCATGTGCTCAAAATAAATAAAAGCAGACTAAAAGAGTGGAACAGATGCAGGCATAAGCAGCTTAATAATTATTAAAACAATTATACAACAAATATAAAGATATACAATAAAGAATTGATTTGGCCTACGAAATAAAGGCATGTATACAAAGCCTAGTTGTTTTAAACTTTCTCGTCTAAGCACATTGCACCCTCTCCATCATCCCTCCCTCGCACACCCGCACCTCCGTCAACCACCAGATCTGGCTCTCCACCGCCCTTGCCAACCTGCCATAGTTCCTCCAACCTCTAAGCCTTCTATCAGATCCTCTTCCCCATCTGTAAACGTTAAAATGTCATCGAGCTGATCATCAACTTTCTTGCCATTGACTGCCCCAAGAATGTCACTGTGGCCTCCCCTACCAGCACAAACGGCCACATCCTAAATGAATCCACCTCATCACAATTACTACAATGTACACAGCAAAACTACCATCACACTCCTTAGCCCCGACTCCAACCAAAATCACCAAACCCCTTCTAGTCATGTTAGAAAATGAGAAACCTCATCAAATTAATAAAGCAATCGAATATTTTAAGTTCAGTTATATTTATTAAATTAGAAAAGTTGTCTGAAAACACCAACTTTGCTCAGCATCGCTCAAACAATAAATGCAGTAAAGAGACAAAGCAAAAGGCAGAACATCCTAATTTATCAAAACATGTTTGCGAGTGGACTCTCACATGTTAATGACGTTATCCTCCTCAACACACTCTGTCTTCTTTGCTGTAGTGTAAGCCTATGTAAAATGCTATAAAATTTTATAAAGCTTTCTTTTTAATATTATAAAGAGAAACGGTGGAGAACAGTAGGAGTAATGGTGAAGTAATGGTGGAGTGCAGAAATGGTGGAGAATCTTAGGCGATATTTATAGAGTTCAAGCATTTAAAAATAAGAAACCGTCCAGTTGCAAAATCTAAGGTGATATTTTGAACTGTTCATGCACAGATAACCGAATTTTAGCCGATTCAATGCTTATCGGAAATGTAGTAAATGCTAGAAAAAAGCATTTAAAAATAAGAAACCGTCAAATTGCAAAAGTTAAGGTGATATTTTGAACTATTAATAAAGATAGGAATGAACATGAGAATTTTAAGAAATTGACTGTTTCTAGAAATGGAGCAATTAATATTATAGGAATGAATATAAGAATTTTAAAGAATTGACTATTTCTGGAAATAGAGAAATTAATATTATAGAAATATGTATGAGAATTTTAAGGAATTGACTGTTTTTGGAAATAGAGCAATTAATTTAGATTCAGCAAAGAGGAAATGTAGGACATAATTTCGAATAAAGAGCATTTTGGGTAGTTTGCGTGTACACCAAAAAAGTGTGATACCAAACCTATTCCGATTATTAGTAAAGAACCGCCCCAAGAACGTCACGGCAGCCTCCCCTACCAGCACAAACGGCCACATCGTGAATGAATCCACCTCATCACAATTACTACAACGTACACAGAAAACAAATCTTCCTTGCTACCATCACACTCCTCAGCCGTGATTCCAACCAAAATCACCAAACCCCTTCCAGTCATGTTAGAAAATGAGATGCTTCATCAAATTAATAAACAACCGAATATTTTAAGTTCAATTATATTTATTAAATTAGAAAAGTTGTCTAGAAACACCAACTTTGCTCAGCATCGCTCAAATAATAAATGCAACAAAGAGATAAAGCAAAAGGCATAACATCCTACTTTGTCAAAACATGTTTGCTTGTGGATTCTCACCTGTTAATGCCGTTATCCTCCTCAACACACGTCTGTCTTCTTTGCTGCAGTGTAAGCCAATGTAAAATGCTATAAAATTTTATAAAGCTCTTATTTTATTATTATAAAGAGAAACGGTGGAGAATAATAGGAGTAATGGTGAAGTAATGGTGAAGTGGAGAAATGGTGGAGAATCTTAGGCGATATTTATAGAGTTCAAGCATTTCAAAATAAGAACCGTCCAGTTGCAAAATTTAAGGTGATATTTTGAACTATTAATAAAGATAGGAATGAACATGAGAAATTTAAGAAATTGACTGTTTCTAGAAATAGAGCAATTAATATTATAGGAATGAATATGAGAATTATAAGGAATTGACTATTTCTGCAAATAGAGAAATTAATATTATAGAAATGGGTATGAGAATTTTAAGGAATTGACTGTTTTTGGAAATAGAGCAATTAATTTTGATTCAGCAAAGTGGAAATGTAGGACATAATTTTGAATAAAGGGCATTTTGGGTAGTTTGCGTGTACACCAAAAAAGTGTGACACCAAACCTATTCCAATTATTAGTAAGGAAAGATATTATAGAAATGGGTATGAGAATTTTAAGGAATCGACTACTTTTAGAAATAGAGCAATTAATTTTGATTCAGCAAAGAGAAAATGTAGGACATAATTTCGAATAAAGGGCATTTTTGGTAGTTTGCGTGTGCACCAAAAAAGTGTGATAACAAACCTATTCCGATTATTAGTAAAGATTTGTCATTATTTTTTTCTTGTTGTAGGTATTTCTTAAAAGAAATCTAATGGACTCATGAATGTTTTGTTGATACTCTACATATGATACATCTATTACATCTATTGTATTATATCTATTATATAACGGAAGTTTAATTGTCTTAAATTTGTCATTATTTTTGCTCATAGTAAGAATTTCTGGAAAAAAATTGTAATGAACTCATGAATATTTGTTGATTAACTTTTTATTACACATATATTATATCTATTGTATCTATTACATTAAATCTGTTATAAATCACAATATATGACTCTATGCATACATCCTCCTCATTTAGTCTAAATTCAAATACTCATCCCTCATTGATTTGAGTAAGTAATTACCAACTGTCTTACTTTCCAATTAAACATATTTCCAAATTAATAAAGTAGACTAATTTTGAGTAACGCACAAAATGATAATACTTTCCACCACTTCATTTTCTAACTCTTCAGTCCCAGCTTCCTTTCTATTTTCAATTATCATAACACCAATATATCCTATGTCTTTAGTGCTAATATAGGCAAATTCTATTCATACACCGAACATTGCTTAACATACACCTACGTTTTTCTTATAAAAATCTCTTACTAAATTACCCTCTTTTTTATCAATTGCTTTTTAGGCTTTTGCATATAATCCATCAAATTAACCTTAAAATTAACCAAATTTGTTCACAACTGCACATTTTAATGAATAATAATTATTATATTTCATCACAAGACCATAAATTTGAATTAAGAAAAATTACTAATTGCTATAACTTAAAAGTGTTGTTTGTTCCTAAAATTATTTATTTCATTTGAATCGTGAAACTTTTGAAAAGATTAAAAAGTTACAACATTGGTATAAATATTAATGTCCAATTTCTTAAATTTTACTTAATTTTGTGCAAAGAATTTCTAATTTTGGGAAAACGAGTTTCAAGTTTGAAGAAGGGAACCCAAGAAGATGAGAGCAAGGGTAATTTTAAAGAGGCACAATGTATGTAAAGTAATATTTGATGTACAGTAGTTTTTCAAAAATTTTGGTGTACATTTAGCAATTATTGATGTATGAATAGAATTAGCCGCTAATATTTTATCCTATGGACAACTAAAATTAGCTCAATATGAATACTAATTCTAATCCTTGCAGCATATGATTCAAATGTGTATGCCTTATTGCTTCCCTTTCCAATAGTGAATTCCCCAAATTGTCAAGTATCCTCCAACCCTAATTTACGCATGCTAATTACTTATTTGTTTCACTATAATATTTTTTGTATTTGCTCACTTTGCTCCATCTTTTTAGAACAACCTCCTTAAATCAATCTGTATCTATGTTTTTGTCGTTAAAATTGACCATTCATGCTATTTGTGTACCCCTTAGATTTGTTATATGCTGACTCTAATCTTTAAGAATTTTTCCCACCATCGTTCTCTTCTCCCTTTATTGCTTCATTTTCTCAATGTTTTGCCTTTGTGTACAATTTTCCATGTTCCACCAGAAATTTCACGTGTAAATTAAGATCAAAAGAAAACTTTATTATGACAAGTAATAGTCGTAAACTAAATTATGGCTTTACTGTATATCATCTTGGGCTGTATCGTAAACACAAGTGAATTCTAGACAAAGCAAAAATCAAAACTTACAAGGAAAATCTTTGGCATTTTTCTTGCAAGTTTCAGGTCAATGCTTTGATTCATGACACCAGTTTTGCTATTATGTTAGCATATGATTAATGTTTTTTATGGATTCTTTTGATTAAAATTATTTTTATTTCAAGATGAACAAAAATGGGTTGAGTAAATTAAAAGGTTGACTTGCTTACATATATGTGATAACAAACATTGGATATCTGCCTCACCTTTTACCATAGTTTAAAGTCATGAATTTATATTTTGTTTGACATGCAAATTGGCATTTATTTTTATGTGTAATTAAATTATCTACATGTACTCAGAAGATTATGAGAAGCTTTAGTCCTATTTATCAATTATTATATGTGGTTAAACCATATTAGAATATTAACCTTATATTGATATTTTAAATAATTTTCACTTAAAAAAGTCTTGATTGATCATGTAGCAAGGACCGATATATTGTGCCTTTGCTAACTTCATAATAGCAGGAATCTAATGGCAGAGTTATAAGGTAACATTATTAACATTACCCCTTTCAGTTTGGTTTCTTACAAGCATTTTCTGTTGTGTTATTGGCGAAGTGCTTTCTCCTTTGATGCGAAAATAGTATGAACCTAATCGTATTTTTCTATGGTTATTACTTTTAAACCTTTTTGTAACGTCCCGCATTTTTATCGGTTTGTATTTGAATATTTGAATCAGTTTAAATATTGAAATCGTAATATAAGTAGATTTATATATTAAATAAAATGAAGTTGAATGTATAAAAATATATATTAAATATAATCGTGCTCATAACGACGCTGTAGTTCGTAATTTAGCGTTTTGAACTTCAACTGAGCGTACATGATCCGTTATAAGTCGGATTTCCTTGAAGCAAGAAACGTCCAAATCTGTTGAACTATATCTTTCTAAAGGAAGTGAAAAATTGAGATTTCGGATTATATATTGCAAGTTATGCCCAAATTAATTATTCAGAAAAACAACGGTATATTCGTTTGTGGCCATAACGGTTATTTGAATATATTTAAATATCGGATTCGAATTTGGACAAGGTTCTTTTGAGACATAGCTATAATTTAATTTTTAGAATTTTACTGTAATTTTTAATTAATTAAATACACATTTTTTTTATTTGGAGAACTGTGCACCCTGTATCAGTATTTTGGGGTTTTACAATATGAGTTAACCTACCGATATTATTATCTTTTTGGGATCGTGGCACCTCGCTAGACATGATCGTATCTTATTTCTGTCTGTGGTGGCTTGGACATGAAATAAATATATGCACCGGTACCCCGAATAAATATCTAATGTAAAACAAAACTCTAAATCAAAATATACTAAAAATCTAACGCACCATACCCTAATCAATAATCTTGCCATACCCTAATACCCTATCATTAGCTGTGAACGAGATCTAACCCTAAAACTTTATGGACAAGGAAATGATAATATACATACTATGTTGCTTCTCAACTAAGGCTTCGTACAATACCTAAACACTACACAAGAGTTGTCTCAGTTAATGTAGACCATGTTGTTACCTACCCTAGCTAAATAGTTAAAGTTTTCTCTTGTACATATAAATATCAAAATACTTCTGTACACCTTCCTTTTCCTTAGGTATTAAGAAATCGTACAGCTCCTTTTTCTTCTCCCCTAAAACACGGGATACTACCATGCTCGTTGGAAATGAAAACTACCCTAAGCTATATGTCTTGGCAAATCAAATTTATGAAGCTGCATACCTCTAGATAAAATCTTATTCACCTCTATAACTTAGCAGCAAAGTAAACCTTGGTTATAAATATAAGCTGCACTCATTTTTGGCTCTTCGGGTTTTCAGAAACTTCACAAAAGGAAATACCGAAATGCTTTTTAATCTATGAATTCAAAGAAAAAGGGCGGACGCCGTTGTACTCAAGCGAATGGAAATGGTGTTGGGGAATATTATGTGAAGGAAGAGGGACATGGAGTTCAAAGTTTGGAGAGGGAAAGACAGCAAATCAAAACGTGAAGGGAAAAGGGTGGCCGTGGCAGCTAGGTGAAGTGTGCGGTACTTATTGAAGCTTTTATGGGGAGGTTTAAGCAGCTACCAAGGAGTTTAAAGGGGGATGAGGAGGCTGGTAAAACAATGTGGGGTGTAGTAGTAACGACAGGAGGTACTTCAGGAGGAGGGGTGTGCGACTAAGTAAGAATGAAGTTGGGGAAGCACAAAACATACGTATGAGTTTTGGTGGAATTATTGGTAGAGGAAAATGCACTATGGCCTTTGAGAAGGGATGGGCCCAACTAGTTGCAGGAGAAGAAGGATTACGACTTAGTGGTGACACGGATTATTACACCTTTTAAAGTTTGTGAGGAATGTATTATTAGTAAACATCTCGCAGTCCATTTCCAAATATAAAGTCCCAGTTAGCTAAGAAAACGTGAGAACTAGTGCGTTCAGACCAATGTGGACCTATTATACGTACTAATGTCAAATGGTTAGGTGAAGATAAGGTCACGTATGTAAATATGGGAGAATGGGTGGATACAAGTTTTGGGTGACCATGGCGATGTTCACTGGAAGTGGGTTCTATTTCTTGAACATATGAAATGAGGACTGTTGCGTACTGAGTGACTTAGAAGGAGTCTGGTTTGGTTAGTGGTTTCTGGCAAGTGGACTATTGCGTACTGCGAGGTGACGGGTGAGTATGAAATGGGAGATGTAGAGTTTAAATGGAGATGAAGAGCAGATACTGGAGCGCGATTTTTAGAGGAAGGAGAACACTGTTAAACGGGTCGGTGGGGTTTAGGATGGACCGAGAAGAATTTATTGATCCATTGGGATCGTAGAGTCGCAAGCTACATACTTGAACCGATCTGAAGAGATTTGGAGCACGCTACAGTTTTAGGAAATCAAAGCACCGGATATAATCGGTTGACGCAAATCGTTATTTAACGGTTAATGCGCAAAGGTGAGTAAATTCACTCACTCTGATCTATTTTAAAATATTTTAATTATATTTTAATAATGGTTAAATGCTGTGTGATGGTCGTTTAGATAAATTACAGTTAAATTGGTTGAATTATATCGATGCATATATACACCTCATTAGCTGGATACTGATCGATTATAATATTCTATAGTATGGAATTAGTATTGATTGTTTGACTAACATCTGTGGATGCGGGAAACCGGTTGGAGGAATCCAACCGGATTCCACGATATTTATCTGTACTGTTGGTTTTATATTATTTATATAAGCGTGACTGCTATGTTAAAATTGGTTATAAAGGTGAATATTACAGCGTATGACAAGTCTTTGAACTATAACGATAAAATAACGTTGTTGACTAGGCTTAAGCGTGACTGTTATGTCAAGATTAGTTATAAAGGGGAATATTACAGCGCACGACAAGTTTTTAAACTATAGCGATAATTAGCGTTGTTGACCAAGCTTAAGCGTGATTTTTATATATAGCACTACTCCCTTGGAAATGTATTGAAGTAATTTATTTTAGAAATTATAATCTGATAGGATAGTTAATATTTGGTTTTAAACCAATAAATTATAGTAGGGTATGAAATCGATATTTAGTTATAAACTTGATATTGATTTAATAAGAACCTGACTTAGAAATAGAGTTTATCAAATAGAATGGGGATATAAATTATAAAAGGAAGTCGGTAAATAAGATATGAACCTGTAAGGGCATTTATTTCTAGAATGAAGAGTTAAGCAAATAATTTGCAGATTGAAATGGTTAAATGAGAACAAGAAATATTTTCCAAAGATTTATAAGGTATATTTTCTAAAATATAGAAAATAAGAAATGGGAAAAATGATAGGAATGTTTCCAAAGATTAATAACATATATTTTCTGGGATATGAGAAGTTGGAAAATTAATATAAATAAAAAAGGGGCCAGTGATTGTGTGATGATTCGTTGTACATTCGAATGCTTGTTGTTTTTACTTCGATAATTAAATAACCGACTATCGAAGTGTTTTGACCATCGTTGTCAATATGGAGAGACCGGTTGGATTTATTATCCGAAAACCACTCCGTATAGGCATAAGCGCTGTGAATTAGACTATGCTGAAGATAATTGAAGACAGAGTGAAATGCAAGGGTCGCCCTGTTCTAAAATGATGCTTCTGTTTGTCCAGTCCCAGGACAACTTGTATGGACAAGTGTCTGACAGAGTATACCTAGTAAATCACATACGATTGATCTTTAAAAGGTATTACGTTTGGTGGCGGAGGAATTCGTTCCTCTTAGCTTTTTATACCCGTGATATTTTTGGAAATCGATTAGTGAATTGACGGGTTTGACGATATGGCATTCAAAGTGAATGGTGATCAGATGTTCTGAAGATAGACGTAGCCTCTAGCCTCACAACCGGGAAATGACAGAAGTTGGGCTAGGCAACATGACTAGTTGGGTCATCCCCAAGCAGGGTGTATTATCACCGATCTAGAGAAAATTCATATTTATTCTTCTTTTTTGATTTTGTATCTTCGGATGACGGTTGGATGGCCTACAACCGTGGTGGCAATATATTCGATGCACTCAAGCTAAATGAGTGGTCAGTCATGTGTGGCCGGGTTACAAGACGTTCTTGTTGAACCCTGAGTGTATCCCCTCAAGAGTACACTGATCAGAAGGTGCTCCCATACCTTGTCTGTTGGAATCCATTACCCAATAAGCGCCCTGCGGTTTATGATTTTATACTATATATACGTGGAGCGTGAGATGCAAGCGTTCTGCTACTTGGTTATTTAATTGAGTAGACATTATTATAATATCTCTGGATTTTGATATCAAAATATTTTGGGTTATAGTAAGGGAAAAACCGTCCATGTTTATGTGTGGGCTGGTCTTACTATTATCCTTTTGTCTTTGAAAGGTTTTTCAAAGTTAAACAGTATGATTGGAATTTACTCACACCAGTCCCATGACTGACTCAGAGTTTATTTTTGTGTTTCCCTAAACTCTTGGGTGTCCAAATTTGTACGAGCAGTCAAGTGTTTCAGGCTTTGCAGATTCACTTGGAGGAGCTGGAAGCAGAAGGCTTCACCATTTATTAGTTAGAGATTTTTCCGCTGTGATATATATGAGTTGTACTCTGATATATGATATGTAAGTACAAATTCAGTTTTTGTATTTAAAAGTTATGTCATAATACAATTTATTTATTCCGCTGTGAGCTTCCTATTTATTCTGATTCTTTTCAGTTATGATCTTCTTCTTCTATTCTATTAGTTCTATCTTATCTTTCTCATCCTCTTAATTCTTTCCATTAATGATCTGAATTTTCGTACACTTTGGGTTGAATGTGTGGAATATTAGTCAGCTCAAATTGGTACGGATTTTTGGGCCATTACAGTTGGTATCAGAGCTGAATGTTAAGTGATTACCTTGGCTCTGTGGCGTAACTCAATAGAGATTGAGTTTGTAATACTCTAGATTGAGTTGAGTGTATATATATGAGCGCGTATTTGTAAATTAATATAAAAACTGTTTTATATTGTGTTGATTGATCTGTTGAGTGGTATATAAATTCGTGATCGACGCGTTTAGCTGACGTGGTCGATAAGGATTTATAAACGCTTGGATAGAGAGATTCGACATAGTATTGTTTTGAAAGAGGGTAAATGAAATAATTTTACCCAAAATATATTTTGATATAAAAAGAAGTATATATCTTGATATTATTGTAATATATAGGATGTGTGATCATTATTATGATCGAACAAGATTATAATTGAGTTGGTTATATAAATAACCAAATCGAAATATTATATAAGTATAATATGAAAAATCAGAGGAACTAAATCTAAATTTAAACCCAGAATTGAAATAAGACTCTGGAAACTTGGAAAAGAGCTGGAAATAAAACTTGGATGAAATATATGGGAATTTTAAAATCCTGGGAGATTTGAAATTGTTTTCCAAGTACTGTAAAAGATATTTTGAAGTAATTTTCAGATATAAGTATTTAAATATGAGTTTGGAAGTAATAAAGTATTAAACTCACTTCGATTGCTGGAAAATAATTCCGATAATGATCGCGACATCATCGGTGTTCATTTTCAAGTTTCTAAGTGAAGGATTACTACCAAAGATTTTGTTTTTGAATTATTGTGAGGAAACAAGTTGTTAAAAATTCAAGTGTTTTGAATAGATATGATTTCAAACTGATTTGAAATAAATCCCAGGAATTTGAATTCTGAAATAAAGTGAATAGTTTAACTTTAATCTGAGTTGAATTAAAATTGGATTGGATAAGAGATAATCCGGAATGGAATTGGGTTATTGAGTTAGAATGAGAAATTGAGTTGGAATGGGAGTTTGAAATGGTGGATATAAGCAAATGACTGGATTTGAAGATAAGTTGATTGGAGATAAATTGGAAACGCATGTGTTGAAGGGCATCAAATTGAAAAGATAGAGTTTATATTATATTTGAATACGAGATTTCTATGAGCTAGTATGGTAAGCCGTTTGGCTGTTTGATTTCCATTTGGACTGGAGAAGACCTAGAGAGGTGTGTTGTTGTAGTACCGATTGAGCCATGCAGAAGAGAGGCTGGCGAAATTCTCTGAAAATTTAAGCTGTTAGGGAGTTTTCAAAATTTTCTAAAATATTCGTTAATTAGAAATAATTAATATTTAAATTAATTGGTCTAATCGAAACAGAAGTTAGGGGTTAAAACAAAAGATTTAACCCGGTTATAATAGGGTATGACATTTTTCTACTTTAGAAATTTCGGGGACGAAATTCTTTTAAGGGGGAAGGAATGTAACGTCCCGTATTTTTATCGGTTTGTATTTGAATATTTAAAACAGTTTAAATATTGAAATCGTAATATAAGTAGATTTATATATTAATTAAAACGAAGTTGAATGTATAAAAATATATATTAAATATAATCGAGCTCATAACGACGCTGTAGTTCGTAATTTAGCGTTTTGAACTTCAACTGAGCGTACATGATCCGTTACAAGTCGGATTTCCTTGAAGCAAGAAACGTCCAAATCTGTTGAACTATATCTTTCTAATGGAAGTGAAAAATCGAGATTTCGGATTATATATTGCAAGTTATGCCCAAATTAAATATTCAGAAAAACAACGGTATATTCGTTTGTGGCCATAACGGTTATTTGAATATATTTAAATATCGGATTCGAATTTGGACAAGGTTCTTTTGAGACATAGCTATAATTTAATTTTTAGAATTTTACTGTAATTTTTAATTAATTAAATACACAATTTTTTTATTTGGAGAATTGTGCACCCTTTATCAGTATTTTGCGGTTTTACAATATGAGTTATCCTACCGATATTATTATCTTTTTGGGATCGTGGCACCTCGCTGGACACGATTGTATTCTTATTTCTTTCCATGGTGGCTTGGACATGAATGTAAATATATGCAACGGGTACCTCGAATAAATATCTAATGTAAAACAAAACTCTAAATCAAAATATACTAAAAATCTAATGCACCATACCCTAATCAATAATCTCGCCATAGCCTAATACCATATAATTAGCTGTGAACGAGATCTAACCCTAATATTTTATGGACAAGGAAATGATAATATACATACTGTGTTGCTTCTCAACTAAGGCTTTGTACAATACCTAAACACTACACAAGAGTTATCTCAGTCAATGTAGACCGTGTTGTTACCTACCCTAGCTAAATAGTTAAACTTTTCTCTTGTACATATAAATATCAAAATACTTCTGTACACCTTCCTTTTTCTTAGGTATTAAGAAATCGTACAGCTCCTTTTTCTTCTCCCCTAAAACACGGGATACTACCATGCTCGTTGGAAATGAAAACTACCCTAAGCTATATGTCTTGGTAAATCAAATTTATGAAGCTGCATACCTCTAGCTAAAATCCTATTCACCTCTATAACTTAGCAGCAAAGTAAACCTTGGTTATAAATATAAGCTGCACTCATTTTTGGCTCTTCGGGTTTTCAGAAACTTCACAAAAAGGAAATACCGAAATGCTTTTTAATCTATGAATTCAAAGAAAAAGGGCGGACGTCGTTGTGCTCAAGTGAATGGAAATGGTGTTGGGGAATATTATGTGAAGGAAGAGGGACGTGGAGTTCAAAGTTTGGAGAGGAAAAGACAGCAAATCAAAACGTGAAGGGAAATGGGTGGACGTGGCAGCTAGGTGACGTGTGCGGTACTTACTGAAGCTTTTATGGGGAGGTTTAAGCAGCTACCAAGGAGTTTAAAGGAGGATGAGAAGGCTGGTAAAACAATGAGGGGTGTAGTAGTAACGATAGGAAGTACTTCAGGAGGAGGGGTGTGCGACTAAGTAAGAATGAAGTTGGGGAAGCACAAAACATACGTATGAGTTTTGGTGGAATTATTGGTAGAGGAAAATGCGCTATGGCCTTTGAGAAGGGATGGGCCCAACTAGTTGCAGGAGAAGAAGGATTACGACTTAGTGGTGACACGGATTATTACACCTTTTAAAGTTTGTGAGGAATGTATTATTAGTAAACATCTCGCAGTCCATTTCCAAATAGAAAGTCCCAGTTAGCTAAGAAACCGTGGGAACTAGTGCGTTCAGACCAATGTGGACCTATCATACGTACTAATGTCAAATGGTTAGGTGAAGATAAGGTCACACATGTAAATATGGGAGAATGGGTGGATACAAGTTTTGGGTGACCATGGCGATGTTCACTGGAAGTGGGTTCTGTTTATTGAACATATGAAATGAGGACTGTTGCGTACTGAGTGACTTAGAAGGAGTCTGGTTTGGTTAGTGGTTTCTGGCAAGTGGACTGTTGCATACTGCGAGGTGACGGGTGAGTATGAAATGGGAGATGTAGAGTTTAAATGGAGATGAAGAGCAGATACTGGAGCGCGATTTTTAGAAGATGGAGAACACTGTTAAACGGGTCGGTTGGGTTTAGGATGGACCGAGAAGAATTTATGGATCCGTTGGGATCGTAGAGTCGCAAGCTACATACTTGAACCGATCTGAAGAGATTTGGAGCACACTACAGTTTTAGGAAATCAAAGCACCCGATATAATCGGTTGACGCAAATCGTTATTTAACGGTTAACGCGCAAAGGTGAGTAAATTCACTCACTCTGATCTATTTTAAAATATTTTAATTATATTTTAATAATGGTTAAATGCTGTGTGATGGTCGTTTAGATAAATTACAGTTAAATTGATTGAATTATATCGATGCATATATACACCTCATTAGCTGGATACTAATCGGTTATAATATTCCATAGTATGGAATTAGTATTGATTGTTTGACTAACATCTGTGGATGCAGGAAACCGGTTGGAGGAATCCAACCGGATTCCACGATATTTATCTGTACTGTTGGTTTTATATTATTTATATAAGCGTGACTGCTATGTTAAAATTAGTTATAAAGGTGAATATTACAGCGTATGACAAGTCTTTGAACTATAACGATAAAATAATGTTGTTGAATAGGCTTAAGCGTGACTGTTATGTCAAGATTAGTTATAAAGGGGAATATTACAGCGCAGACAAGTTTTTAAACTATAGAGATAAATTAGCGTTGTTGACCAAGCTTAAGCGTGATTTTTATATATAGCACTACTCCCTAGGAAATGTATTAAAGTAATTTATTTTAGAAATTATAATCTGATAGGATAGTTAATATTTGGTTTTAAACCAATAAATTATAGTAGGGTATGAAATCGATATTTAGTTATAAACTTGATATTGATTTAATAAGAACCTAACTTAGAAATAGAGTTTATCAAATAGAATGGGGATATAAATTATAAAAGGAAGTCGGTAAATAAGATATGAACCTATAAGGGCATTTATTTATAGAATGAAGAGTTAAGCAAATAATTTGCAGATTGAAATGATTAAATGAGAACTGGAAATGTTTTCCAAAGATATGTAAGGTATATTTTCTAAAATATAGAAAATAAGAAATGGGGAAAATGATAGGAATGTTTCCAAAGATTAATAACGTATATTTTCTGGGATATGAGAAGTTGGAAAATTAATATAAATAAAAAGGGGCCAGTGATTGTGTGATGATTCGTTGTACATTCGAATGCTTGTTGTTTTTACTTCGATAGTTAAATAACAGACTATCGAAGTGTTTTGACCATCATTGTCAATACGGAGAGACCGGTTGGATTTATTATCCGAAAACCACTCTGTATAGGCATAATCGCTGCGAATTAGATTATGCTGAAGATAATTGAAGACAGAGTGAAATGCAAGGGTCGTCCTGTTCTAAAACGATGCTTCTGTTTGTCCAATCCCAGGACAACTTGTATGGACGAGTGTCTGACAGAGTATACCTAGCAAATCACATACAATTGATCTTTAAAAGGTATTACGTCTGGTGGCGGAGGAATTCGTTCCTCTTAGCTTTTTATACCCGTGATATTTTTGGAAATCGATTAGTGAATTGACGGGTTTGACGATGTGGCATTCAAAGTGAATGGTGATCAGATGTTCTGAAGATAGACGTAGCCTCTAGCCTCACAGTCGGGAAATGATAGAAGTTGGGCTAGGCAGCATGGCTAGTTGGGTCAATTCATATTTATTCTTCTTTTTCGATTCGGTATCTTCGGATGACGGTTGGATGGCCTACAACCGTGGTGGCAACATATTCGATACACTCAAGCTAAATGAGTGGTAGGTCATGTGTGACCGGGTTACAAGACGTTCTTGTCGAACCCTGAGTGTATCCCCTCTAGAGTACACTGATCAGAAGGTGCTCCCATACCTTGTCTGTTGGAATCCATTCCCCAATAAGCGCCCTGCGGTTTATGATTTTATACTATATATACATGGAGCGTGAGATGCAAGCGTTCTGCTACTTGGTTATTTAATTGAGTAGACATTATTATAATATCACTGGATTTTGATATCCAAATATTTTGGGTTATAGTAAGGGAAAAACCGTCCATGTTTATGTGTGGGCTGGTCTTACTATTATCCTTTTGTCTTTGAAAGGATTTTCAAAGTTAAACAGTATGATTGGAATTTACTCACACCAGTCCCATGACTGACCCAGAGTTTATTTTTGTGTTTTCCCTAAACTCTTGGGTGCCCAAATTTGTACGGGCATTCAAGTGTTTCAGGCTTTGCAGATTCACTTGGAGGAGCTGGAAGCAGAAGGCTTCACCATTTATTAGTTAGAGATTTTTCCGCTGTGATATATATGAGTTGTACTCTGATATATGATATGTAAGTACAAATTCAGTTTTTGTATTTCAAAGTTAGGTCATAATACAATTTATTTATTCCGCTGTGAGCTTTCATATTTACTCTGATTTTGTTCAGTTGTGATCTTCTTCTTCTTCTATTCTATTAGTTCTATCTTATCTTTCTCATCCTCTTAATTCTTTCCATTAATGATCTGAATTTTCGTACACTTTGGGTTGAATGTGTGGATTATTAGTCAGCTCAAATTGGTATGGATTTTTGGGCCATTACATTTTTTAGCACTGAAAATAAAGATGGAAAAAGGTACACGGATTTAGCTTTTATTTTCAAATTTTTTCATTTGTGAACTTAGTTTGCACCTAGCTCTTTAGCTTCATGCATATTACACGAATGCTAAATAATATATGTACATCTTGGTTTATATTGCATTTTCTGTCATGGAGAAAATTTGATTCAAGACCGCTCAAATCAAAAACCCCAAATCAACGGAAGACGAGATCGTGGTAAATGTGCAAAAACAACCAATCAATATCAAAAACAATCTCAACCCAATCCAAAAGCCAATCACAAGCACCACACAAGAGAAATAAAGGGGAAACAACGAAAATTAAATCACACAGGGAATTATAGTGGTTTCACGAACAATTTGTTAGTGTGTGTCCACTTGAGAGAGAGAGAGAGCCTTTTATTAATACCAATGAAGAGTACAAGAGAATGATTACAATGGTCACTCAATTTACTCAAGAATTTGATTTGTGGAGATAAAGAATTGAAGAAAATAGATTTAGGTTAGAGATCCATAAGTCTTGATTTGGGAGATGAATGAATGAATACCTTTCACTCTCCCCTTTAGGCTCCTTTTATCAGACCAATTACTTCATACCCAAGTTTTATATATTTAGCAAAATATCTTATCAAGTATGCCACCTAATGAGGGAAAGCAATATCTATCTGAATCCCATTAATTAGGGAAAACAATATCAACTTAAATCTCATTAATTTGGGAATGAAAAATCTACCTAAATCCCATTAATTTGGGAAAGCAATAGCAACCTAAATCCCATTAATTAGGGAAAGCAATATCTTCTCTTTTTCCCGTTAAGAGTAATTTCCTTCCGTTTAATCTGATTTAGCAACACCAAATTTAACACTCCACCTTGATGCAAAATCACTTATCTTCAACTCCATGAACTAATGGTATCCATACCATCAATGGTAACAGATAGCTCCAACTATCACCATATCTATCTTCACCACGCTTGAATTCTTTCCCTATGAGTTCCGGCAAAGCCACCCCCCATTCCACCCCATCAACAAGTTCAGGCAAAGCCCTCACCCACTAATAAAGTGTTGAAAATACCCAACTCCAAAACTAGTCTCACCAAAAGACAAACATACCAATAAGATAGAACTTCAACCTCTCACTGATCTTCTTTATCCATGGCCAAACTTCTCTCTCAACCGTGCCACCCCGTGGCACCTAGCACCTCTCCAAGCGAATTAAGTTCGAGCAATGCTCGAACTTCCCAATCGAAAATGCCTTAGTGAGCATATCCATCGCATTATTCCTTGTGTGCACTTTCTGAAGGCATACTTGCTTGTCTTCGTCCATAACTACTAGAAATAACCCCCTCACTAAAATATGCTTAGTCTGTAAGCTAAATGCCAAATTCTCCGCCAAATGAATAACACTTTGGCTATCACATTGAACATCAACACAGTCATGTTCAAAGCCCAAGTCACACAACAGTTGCTTTAAATAGAGTGTTTCCTTTACTGCCTCCATCGCAACTATCAATTCTGCTTCCGTAGTGGATAAAGAAACCAGGGTCTACAATTTCGATCTCCAACTTACTAAAACTCTCTCCATCAATCATGTCCCTTTTACAAAGAACATCCAAACTCTTCTCCGAGACATGACCCAATCTCAAATGCCACAACCGTGTCGCATCTAAGCCACGACAACTATCAACACCAGCACAATTTTCTCCATCCACAGTCACACCTTGAAGCAAATAAATTCCATGAGTCCTAACACCCTCCATACCACAAGCGCCCCCTTCGAAACTCTCAAGCTATCACTCTCAATAGTGATCTTGCATCCAAAAGAATTCAGCTGTTCCAAAGAGATAAGTGACTTCCATAGTCCCGGAACAAAGCGCACATTAGTGAGAGTACTACTCACTCTGTCAAACATCCAAATTTTCACGGATCCAATGCCCTTCTACTTGCAAATTGCACCATTTCCCATAACAATTGAATTTCCTTCCCGATCAGTATACGACGAAAAGAAATTCCTACTAGACGTCGTGTGATATGAAACCCCAGAATCAAGCACCCATTCGCTGCTCGAAACATCCGATGCTACAACCGACAAAACATATACGTCTCCTTCACCAACATCTCTCTCCACTGCAACTGATGAAGATTCTACTTCCTTCTTTCCCTTGTCTGGACATTCATTATTCCAATGGCCAGGTTTCTTACATATAAAGCACTTGTCATTTATTTCCTTTGACTTTCCTCTCCAATCGGGCTTCCTAGACTTAGAACGCCCCTGGTTTCCCTTCTTCTCAGACTTCTTCTCCATAAATAAACCATGACCATTGCCTGCACAGCTACTTCCATCATTCAGCTCCTTCATTTGATCTCGCAACTCCTCACTAAGAAGACCTGTCTTAACATCATCAAGAGTCAATGTATCTCGGCCATAGATCAAACTATTTGAGAATCCAGTATAACATTTTGGCAATGAACACATAACAATATCATCGCCTTTTGTTCCTTCTCAATCTTCAAATCTACCGCCTTCATCTTCATTAGAAAATCATCAAACACATTTAAGTGCGCCTTTAGCGATGTTCATTCCTTCATCTTGCAAGTAAAGAAAGTCCAAAACAAGATTAGTCGATTTGTGAGTGACTTCTTCATATACAACTCCTCCAACTTGTTCCAAATCACTTCAGCAGTCGTCTCACCACTAATTTCGGAAATAACATTCTCCTCCATAGCAATTTGAAGTGTAGTGAATGCCCACTCTTTCATTTCTTATCTATCCACATCTGAGATGTTCGCTGGAAATAAATGTGTATCGAACACTATTTGATGTACCCGATTCCACCTAAGAACTGCTTTCATCTTTCATTGCCACTTTTCAAAATCATTATCGCCATTCCACTTGTCAATAACCAATTGTCATCCAGAAGCTGCAAACGAACCACGTACATAAGGAGCTACACTACTTGAACCAACTATTGAGGCACTATTTGAATCTGATTCCGGCATTTTTGCAACTATCCACCAACACCAATGCTCTGATACCAAATGTTGTGGGGAAATTTTGATTCAAGACCGCTCAAATCCAAAACTCCAAATTAGCGGAAGACGAGATCATGGTAAACGTGCAAAAACTACCAATCAGTATAAAAAACAACTCAACTCAATCCAAAACAATCACAAACAGCACACAACAGAAATAAAGGGGGAAATTAAGAAAAGTAAATCACACAGGGATTTATAGTGGTTTCACTAACAATTTGTTAGTGTACGTTCATTTAAGTGAGAGCCTCTTATTAATACCAATGAAAAGTACAAGTGATTGATTACAGTGGTCACTCAATTCACTCAAGAATTTGATTTGCAGAGATAAAGAATTGAAGAAAATAAATTTAGGCTAGGGATCCCTAAATCATGATTTGAGAGATGAATGAATGAATACCTTGCACTGTCCCCTTTAGACTACTTTTATAAGACCAATTACTTCATACCCAAGTTTGATATATATGGGAAAAGATCCAATTAATTATGTCACCTAATGAGGGAAAGCAATATCTATCCAAATTTCATTAATTAGGGAAAATAATATCTACCCAAATCCCATTAATTTGGGAATGCAATATCTATCCAAATTCCATTAATTAGGGAAAACAATATCTATCCAAATCCCACTAATTAGTGAAAGCAATATCTTCTCTTTCTCCTACTAAGAAAATTTTCCTTCCATTTAATCTGATTTAGCATCACCAAATTTAACATTTTCGTTAGGATAATTAATGCTTCCCATGGTATGCATATTTCGATTTGATCTCTTTTTTGATAAATTTTAGAAATTGTGGCTATCATTTCATTATTTAGTTTTCATAACTGAATTTTAAAGCTTTTCATAAATACAATTATTGCTAATTTCACTTTTCCTAAAATCCACTTAGTAGAAATTTCTTTATAATGGGTACGAAAGTATGCATTATAAGTTATGAGTATATTTTGTGTTGCAAGGTAGAAGTCATCGGAAGATTTTGGAAAATATAATTGTCTAGATAATAAATGAAGATTTCTTGCATCCTTATTTGAAAAAAAATACAATATTCTGAACTGTGGTTTGCAAAAGCGTCCCCAGTTGAAATGAGACATAAGTTAATGAGATCATGAGCATACATATATAACATATGGTTTAATCTGGTAATCGTTCAGGTTACGATGCAGAGAATGCTATACGTTTCTAACCATGTTAAATCGTCTCTGCTGCTAATATTTAATAATTAATATCTTTAAAATTTTCACAATTATATTATTTTATGAATGAGTTTCATAACTAATTTTCATTCGGAATAGCAAAATAATTTAAAATTGAGATATAAGCTTTACGTTTGAACTTTTGCACTGGGAGAAGAATAAAATTATGATATTGCATGCATTATCATTCATAAAAAATGCTTGCTATTTATAATAAGTGGCAACTACCACGAATGTTGTTAGACTTACATTGCTAAAGGTAGTTCATGTTAGTTTGAATTGGCTTATTAGCCCAAAGTTGATATTTTTTAATGATAGTAGTTGACTTTATATTATGGTTCGATGTCTTTAAATTTCATTATTTGAAATTCTGATTCCACCTCTAAATTGAATGTATGAAACATTGTTTTGTGATATTTTATGTCAGTGTTCTTCGTAGTCCTTTTATTGGTAATATAATGATATCTATGGTCAACCTAGAATTAAAGCATGTTAATTTGGCAAGATTATATTTAATTTTTTGTTGCATAGAGGGTTACTTTTTCATCATCTCATAACCCTTCAAAAATTATATACATGCTCAATGTTTATAAAAACATCATATCTAATATATTCTTATTGTGTGTACAAGACGTTTATGGTTTCCCTATTCATCTTTAGTTTAAAAAAAATTGTTGTGAAATAGAGGGTATATGGTTTGGTTGTGGTGTAGGTTTATCATGTTTTAATAAGAGTTAATTGCTTAAAGAGAGATAATATTCTATATTGACTTAAGAGATAGAGGATGTTTTAATAAGAGTTGATTGCTTAAGGAGAGATAATGTTCTACCTTGACTTAGGAGATAGAGGATTAAATGTCCCTAAGTCGAGCTTCTTAAAATTTTGTAACACCCCACCTCCGCCAGGGTGTCTCTTGCAAGCACTCTGACTTTGGAGGGGCGTTTGAATCAGGTAAACATGCATAATGATATATCAAGGCAGAACAAGAACATATGTATATGCGTAAACAGAGTAAATAACATAGATAGAACAGCGGAAGATTTTAAACCATTTCAAAACAAGTCTGTTACACCATAATATCAACTTCCCAAATAAACCAGTCTAGATAAAACAACATCAACTGAAAACTGAAATACATAAATACTAATCCCCAAAAGAAGTGATAGCCACAGCTAGCTTCATGTCAAACCGTACATGAGCTAAATTCCACAAGCAAGTAGTCTGAAATCCAACTAAGCTCCAGTATTCCCTCCCTGAGAACCTGGGGGGGGGGGGGGAACGGAAGAAAAGAGGCGAAAGAAAACAGGTCAGTCAAAAAGACTGAGTAAGCCCTACTACAATCAATGTAAACTGATAAAGTTAACTGGCATGAGCAGCAAGGATGAACATAAGGATAACAACATACTAGCATGATGATTAACTAACAAGGTAGATAAAGGTGTCATCGCATAATCAGGATTAAGGTTTTGCACCACAGGTGTACTAGCAGACTAACATGACTTGAATAAACAAGTATTGATCCCTTGGCCCATGCTTTGGCCCAATAACATGAAGTGACCCTAATGCAAGGTCCAATAACATGAAGTGACCCTACCACGAGGTCCAACCAAATGGTCTAGTCGATCGACTCCCTAAGCCTAACTTGTCACGTGTTGGTGTTAATACGGCCCAAACATGATTGTAGTCAGACTGTGCAGGGTCTCCCGTCGGGTGTATCAAGCCCTAGGGTGGCAACCCCTGGACACCATAAACATGAGTGCACAGTCTCGATCTACTGGTACCCGTGCATGATTTCCCCGGCTTCGGACTATGTGCACGACCATGGTCCGCCCGGAACTACACCGGCGTACCCTCTGCCGTCGCTTTTGGTCACTTACCTCCAGTCCAGTAAGCGTGCCCCCACCCTAGCCTAGTCCCTAGGGTCATGATGATACTAACTTGGGATTACTGCTGGAGTGGGCCCCATTGCTAGGATTTTTCTAGTGGGTTAACTACGGTTTAACCCCCTTACTAATCATGGATTAACTTGGTTAAGTGTAACGATGAGTTCACGACTTAACCCCGATTAATCTACCGAGCCCAAATTGGTTAAGTACTAAGTGGACCATGACTTAACCCTAATCACGAGGCATTAATTAATTTTAATGCGCCTTAACCTCTCACATTAGACCTTGTTGTGGTTACTAGTTAAGCCGGGCGGGTCCGGGTAGCTTTACACCACAACTTGGTCTAACCTCGGGTTCAAGGTACAACATGACCAACTTCTCACATTGGGTCCTATTGTTTGTAGCAACTAGTTAAGCCGGTCGGTTCCGGGTAGGTTTACGCTACAAACTCAACCTAACCTCGAGTTGGCCACACTTATCTTTTCTAAGTGTCATGTCCATCATGTTTCCAAAACATGTTACAAGTTTTTCAAGCAATTGGGTAGACCTAACTTAATAGGTAAATTCCCAATGGGTAGACCTAACTTAATAGGTAAATTCCCAAGCTTATGTTTTATGTCTTTTAAGTTTACCCAACCCCAAACGCAATCCCATCGCTTACATATCGCAATAGCGCATAAAGGATAGAAAGAGGGACTTTGGCATAATCATGACATAAAGGTATTGAAGCCACAAGTTCAACATGGTGGCATATGAAATGTTCATGTGTTCATATACTTGCATATCACATATTTTGGCCTCAAAAGCATGCATAAAACCAAACTTAGCATATTGGTGATACATGGTGATAAATGACATGTAAACATGGCCATAAGATCGCATTTAGCCTCACATGCAAGTTATCATAAGAGATATGATAACTTACATGTTGCTAAAATGCAACCTTTAGCATAAAGCTTGAAGCTTTATGTTCATAAACCCAAGATAAGCTTGCATAACATGATAGCATGAACAAAATGTTCAACCCAAACTTGCATAACACAACTTGCATATCATATGACAACTTGCATATCAAACTTGCATAACATGATGAACTTGCATATCATATCATAGCATACTTGCATAACATGATAAACTTGCATATTACATCATAGAAAACTTGCATAACATGATAAACTTGCATATTACATCATAGAAAACTTGCATATCATACATTTAACTTTAGAGTTTAAGTACGAAAGTAGAATAGGGCTTACAATGCTTAAGAAGTCACAAAAATATGACAAAGCCCTTATGAAATTAATCAAACCCAAAATGCAAGCAAAACCCTTGAGCAAAAATGATCAAAACTCTTTCTTTATAGAAACTTGACTTGAATGCAAACTAATGATGCTCATACAAGTCTAAAAACACTTGTATGCATGGAAAATCACTTAGAAATTTATTTAAGAATTTTATGAAGAGAGTGGAGGCCATGAGAGGATTGATTTTGCCATAGTTTAGTTGTAGGATAGATTAATGATGATTTAGGGTAGGTTAGGGCCTTATTTATAGATTAGGCAAGTGTTTTAGGCCATAGGATTAAACCCTAGTTGCAATCTCAGCCCTTAAAACCGAATCTGGCCCCCAAGCTCAACACAATCTCAAAGTGGTGCACCAGGCTAAACAGCCCGGCTGGACCAAGTCGACAGGGCTGTCGACTTGGGTCCAACCAAGTCGACTCCCAAGTCGACAGGGCTGTCGACTTGGGTGTTCTGGCGGGAACTTTCCCGCCTGGCCCAAACTGGCCCAATTTTCCAAATTCAGATTTGAATTTGAAATCTGTTTTTACTTAGAAGTTTTCTGAGAACTTCGCTGGGCCTTAATCGGGTCATACGGACTCCGATTTTCGAAAACTCGGACTCTATTTCGCGTATTTTTCCGAGACGAACGCAATGGCATAGCCCGTTTCCCTTGATTCAGATCTTAAAATTAAATTCTGCCTCAATTTATGTTATAACAGGTTATTGAAAATACGGGTTGTTACAAATTTGGATTCTGGAATGGTCAAGAAAATATAAAACCGAAGATGTTTGATTACCTGTTCTGTTTAATGATCCTAAGGAGAGAACTTTGGTAATTTTTAATTATTTTCCATGTTAGCTCATTTCCTTGCTTAAATATGTTGATTATGAAAAATAAGGTGATATTTTGGTACGTAGAAGTAATTTGGTGTTACAACCTAAAATTAGACTTCCATTGATGTTGCTTTATTTTCTTATAATTAGTTTTAAAAAGCCTCTTTATATCGTATACTAATTTTGTCCTACAATCTGCATTCAAATACCTAGTGCACGAAGCAATGCAAGTAACGTGACACTTATTCTACTTTGTGATTATGTTGTTGAAATTGTTATTGAAAGCACTTGATTAATGGATGAATAGTCTATGCGGATACTACATAATTTTATGCTTTGTTGCAGAGTTACTTATGCTTTAGTTTCATGGTGCTGGCAAAGATTATTTTTGTTTGAGGACTCCATGGAAGATGATATCTATTGTCTAATGAGCTGGTAGCTATGTGGTATGTATTTGAGGTGTGTAAATTTATACCAGTTGTCAACTTTTCTGAGAATTAAGGTTGTGAACTATACTGTGAATTCTGTTTTCACATAATCAATTTTGGAAGAAACAAATATTGGAATGTTGTTGTTTTGAATCAATTTGATTAATTTAAATGAGGTTTAAATCATTATCATTGACCAGTCTATATGTATTTAAATCTGAATGTTAAATATATGAAAATCCAATGTTGAATTATACATTTCATATGAAAATTATCATCCAAGCTCATTATATAACCATTACTATTGTATAAAAACAGAATATTAATGTCAACATTTGTCGTATATAGTTATTGAGCACCAAAAATCATTTGTTAACATCGAGGATTGATACTTTGTATGACCTAAAATTACTAGTCAAAATTTATAAATCAACTTTTGATAATAGTATTTGGAGAAAAGATATTCCCACAAAAAAATATAATTTTTTCAAAAATTATTTCCCGACGTAAAACTAAAAAAATGGCGTTATTATTAAATTAAATGGTAATCACCGCGTGCGTAGCACGAATTCACACACATTTGTTGTTTAAAGTCAATACAATATAAAAATGTTACTTATAATTCTCACATTTTACATTATTTAAATAGATTTACCAAAAGATGTTTATAATTGACATTTAAGAAAAATCTAACCTAAGAATAAAATACAAATCATGAACATATGTTTTCATTTTATGTAACAACAAATCAAAAAATTATGTGGTGAGTCCCGTGTGCGTAGCACGGGTTCGTACTAATTTTAACAATAGATGAACAAAAGTTGAACTTGGTTTAGGCTTACATAAAAATGCATATATTTTTAATTATATCTATTTGTAAATTTTGTCCAGTTACGACGATCGAACCAAGATTTTCATTTTCAACACATGACATACGCACATAAGTTGATTGAATATTCTTAATTTTAACAAAAGAAAATGGATGTTATATTTAAAAAACACATTTTTCAAGTAACTTAGTATCGTGAGACTTTCTGTAGACACATTCCCAATTCATACACGGGAATAAATAATGCAATTTGAGCGGGATGGAGAATATACAATAGTCTTGCTGCAGACAAACAGTGTAAACAAATAAGTGAAGGCATATATTTCTATGGCAATGGTCAATATAGCATGTATAATGTATTCGTCAGTACATATTCCTGTATGTAATTGTACGTTAATAAATAAACAAAGATTAGGGTCGATTGCGTTTACTTACCATTTTCATGTTGTCTAACTATAAGCTAGGCCTATTAAAAAATATATATGGTTCGCAGGCATACGGCAGAATGAATGATCACGCAGTGAGTGAGTAACCTGTAACTGATAGAATATCGTTGAGATGTATATATTAGGATTAGGATATTTGTGCAGAGATAAAATTCACACATTTTAGGGTTCTGGAGAAATCCGGGATTTTTGCAATAGCAACAAGAGCAGTAATGAAAATAGAAGTATTCGAGGGGGGGACGGAGTAGTCAGGGATTTGTTTAGCTCGCGTATCGAAGCAAATGCGCAAGCTTTTTTGCAGTAGTGTGTGTACTATACCTGGGGAGAAAGAAAGAAGGTCCAAGTGCTTGACAGTTCAGCTTTGACCACCACGTGTACGTACGTACTTTCGTCACTGCCCTTTTCTTCTTTCTCTACCATCGATGTTAAATATGCCTTTGCATTTGCCCACAGCATTCCTGTTATGATATAAATGAGAGTAGGAAGGAAAATACTGCAAACCACCCTATTTTTTAAAGTCTGAATAAGAATGACTATGGAACTGGACTTTTTGCTCCAGGCCCACCGTATTTTTTAGGCCTTCCTTGGAACTGAAGATACGTCGACATAAGCTCCTTTGTACTTTTTCTTCTACCTACCAGCGTTGGATTGGTGTTTGCACCGGAAATTTTAAAAACATCCAAAAGAACAAAAGTAAGGAATATAGAGTGAAGGAATTAATGAAAAATATCAAAATGAACTATTCCCTCTGCATTTATAGGTGTAGAAAACAAAATATGTTGCTGATGTTTCTCCAGCGGATCCTCGACGCGATAACAAAGTCACCAAAAATATCTTGGGCTCCGACTCCTTTGGGAAGTAGACTAGCACCAATACCAATAAACTGTTGTTAACAATAAAAATCATCCGAAATATAGGGTTGTGGTTGTGAATCTAAGAAAACCTAGGTGTGCACTAATTCCCCCGAGCCCAATTTAATTCACCATTTCCTAAATATCGATGTCCTTAGTTCAAAGATTAGTTACTCTTCATTTAACATGTGAGTATCACGCTTACAAAACTTAGAAAAATATTATCTTGGGATAAGGACTTCATAAGACCATTGCTAGCAAAAACTAAAATTCTTATTGTGGTTGATTTGGTAATCATTTATAATTTATAGGTTTGAAATTAAATTAGCAATGAAAAAATAAGGGATAGGTTGCAAGTGCTAAGTATCTCTTATACTGATCATTTGATTGAGTACATAGAAGATAACAAGAGAAATCCCCAAATCGATTTCTAAATTAGGCTTTTATCTCTTAGAAATAAGTACAATATTTTAGAATGAGGAGAAGTCCCCCAAAATGTGATCCCTGGGGTCTTATTTATAGAAGATTTGGACCCTCTTTGGTAGCGATCAGGTGTCGGTCCGCTTTAGTGGCTTCTGGTTTCGGTAGTAATCCCTTGGTGTCGGGCCGCTTCAGGGGATTTTGGTTTTGGTAGCGATTTCTTGGTTTCGAGCCGCTTCTGGGTATCGCCTTTATACAACTTCCTTTGTAATTTTGGTGTCGCCTTTGTGAAGCAGTATCGACACCAAGCATGTTGGTGTTAATAGTGCTCCTTTGATCCCCTTATGCTTGTTATTTGGCCTTGCTCCCCTTTTTTGAACTTGGTTTTGGTATCGCACTCCCAATTTATGCATTCGATGCCATTTAACTGATATTCATTCTTTGTGTTTTGTTTCACCTCCAGTGGTATTGGCTCTCAGTATTTGGTTTCATTCTTGCTGCTTAATGTACTAACTTGCGATATCGTCTACATGCTTTTGTCTTCATTGTTCGATACTGACACCAAGCCTTACTACTTATTGTACTTTGGTATCAGTACCTTGCCTTTATTTCCATGCTCTTGGTATCGGCACCAAGCTGTTTGATCCATTGTGTGGGGGCGGATAGCATATGTATTAAGACCTTGTTGTAATGTCGTCCTTTCTTATCCTTGTTGCCGATTCCATATCTCCAATCTTGCCGTTCTTGTGTCGGCTTCATTGTTCTAAGCTTTCAGTGCTAGTTACACTTGCCATGGCTCTTCCTTTTGGTGTTGATTTTGCTTCCTTAGACCCTTTGCTTTTGGTTCTGGATCCATCTCTTGTTTCCAGTGTCGGCTTGGTACTTTCCTTGGCCTTTGTTTCAGTATCGATCCCATCACGATACCCCTTCACCCTGCTTTGGTTTCGTGCCGAATTCTTGTAGTAACATTTGCCCCCCTTAGTGAAGGGATATTTTCGACTTTTCAAGTCTGTAGTTCAAATTTGCTTTTTCCAGCCTATAAATACTCATCCATGCTTTCTTTTGTTTTTACTTTGCTCGTCTTCATCAATCTTCTGCGTTTTAATTTTTTTCTAGTGCAAGCATCAATAATTTCGACATAGTTATAACTCTGGGGATATACTTTCGCATCAATCGAAGTTAGTTCAATTCCATTTCTTTCGAAATAATATGAAGCTTTCTACTAGTTTTATTGCGTGATCATCATCAAAATTCTCAATGTTTATTTAAACAAGCCAAATTCATACATAGTTCTTAGGTTGTGATTGGATGATATCGAAAAGTTGGTAGTACGCATCATCTCAATTATCTAATTGATTTACTTGATTAGTTATCAAGAAACTCTATTCGATTTAGTTGATATAATTAGCGCAAATCGGTTTTCGCTTCATTGACAAATCGATTTTTGCTAATCGATTCTGGTTTGATTGATAAATAATTCAAATATTCTCCTTTGTTTTTTGTTCTTCCGAAAGCATACATTACATAATTCAATGCAAATCTCGTTACTTTGAGATGCCTTCGAAATAACGAGAAAGAAAATTATGCTGATCTTTATGTGAGTTTCTATTTCCATGGCCCTTATGCATGTGATTTGTGAAATGGGAAGATAACACCTGACATTATGGGGAAGAAACATATTCCAACTAAGCCTACCAAAAAGTTCTATCTTACCATCTGAACCCTCGTCTTTGAAGAAGATTGAGGCTGTTGAAAAACACTCCTTGGTTATTTTTGCAAAAGGAAGTTGATGCTATTCTTCAAGATTTGAACATTTATAGAGTGGAAGCCATTCCTTTGAGTATAAATGACACAATTATGTCCCCTCCTAACGGGTATTTTGCTTATACTACTATCTATATGTGGCACAGAGGTTTTGTACCTTCTCCAGATTTTATTGCCAAATTCCTGCAATACCTGAACATTGCTCCTATCCATCTTTCTCGAAATACCTATACTCACCTTTTAGGTTTTGAGATATTGTCACTGGAATCTAGTAACTCTCCCTTAGATCCTCCACTTCTTGATTACTTGATTAGTCCCTCCAAACTCAACGACGTGAAATACCAATTTTTTCGTGCTAATCCCTTTAAAGAAACTGTTATCCAAAGGGGTAGTTAGATTTAAAGATTAGGAAACTCAATTTCAATACTCCGAGTAGGAAGTTTTGATTGTATCTCTTGCTTACTTTTATTAGGTTGATGTGCACTTATTATCCAAATGTGTTCACATGTTGTTTTCATGTCAGATTCTGCTACCAAACTTCCTAGTTTCATGAGTAAAAGACTTGTAGATATCCTTAACATTGCTTCAGAAAAGTTGGGTAATAGACCTTTTTTGCTGACACCAAGTGTCTTTCAGAAACACTCTCTCCTCCTGATGGGTCAGAATATTATCTATCAACCTCCCTTGATTTCTTTTAATATGGGAATACTTTCCTTATCTATGCGGAGGAATGCTCCTTTCTTCTCGGATTCTCCAATATTTCCTGACAATCCTGGTAAGAGACTTATGTGATAACTCAAAACTTAGTAATAACTTTGTTTTCTGGCCCATTCGCATGATATTTTGCTTATAGTTAGATGTCGTCTGCACTGAACCAAATAAGACCAATACACTTTCCCTGGCTTCAAAGACAGGAACATTTTCTTTGAGGAATGCCTTGCTTAAGTCTCGAGAGGCTGCTAAAAGGAAACCTGCAAATGTAGTTACTGAGAGTTCTCCATTCATGAGACCTAAGGATATTGAAGACCAAACTTCCAGCCCTGATGCAGATGTTGACTTGCTCATATCTACTTCTCCAAAGGTTGCTTCCTAAACAAATATCAATTTATCTGAAACTCCTGAGGTTTTAACTGCGATCCGTTATGCAATAGGACTATCTTTTTCGTCTAAGGACCTCAATTCTGAAGAACCTTATGTATCTTCAGTTGCTGAAGGCTTTGACAAGTTGGTTAAGCAGATTATGTCTTCATGTACATTTTCTGAAATCAGTCTTCCATCTTCTATTCCTGATTTTTCTAGCTACCGTCACTCGCTAGTCGAGCAACAACTCTTGGTATGATTCTTACTTCCTACTTCATATGGTCTTGCGATTGTTTCCTTTAATTCTATTATACCTTTATAGATCACCAAGCGATGGTTCTTATTACAAGAAGGTGTTACCGGGACTTCTTCTGATTTGTTGAAGCTTAAAGAAGAAAATCATTCCTTAAAATAAGAGACTGCTTCCCTTACCAATGAGCGAGCGGGTGCGACGAATAAACAAAAGTCACTAGAAGTTGCTCTTGCTGAAGCAGAATCTTCAGTAGTCGAGGAGAAGAGAATCAATCTAACTTTAACAGGAGAAATCAAGGCTTCAAACGAGACCTTGGGAAGAACTAAAGAGGAAATAACTGCCATTAATTCTTGTCGTTCTTCTTTGCAGGAAGAAATTTCTCTTCCTAAAGAGAAAAATGCCTTTCTTAAGAGCAAGCTTGAGAATAATAGTGATTCCTTAATAAAAGCTATTGGTGTGATTAATGATGCCAAATAAAGGCTTTCATGTTTCTTCCAAACCATATTGGACGAGATCACGGTCAATTCGTTCGAGGATGCATTCTTGATCATCTACGCAGACAACATAAGAAAATACCCTGACTTAAGCTTTTCTTCTCTTGATCCAATTTTGGTAGAAAGGTTTATGATAAAGATAAACCAGGTAAAATACATAACCATCCCTCCCGAGAGAGGGGAGATTGATGTAGCAAAGTTGTTATTTATAGAGGATATTCCCACGGAGGAGTCAGATGTTGATGTTGAGGAAGACGTTGTTATAGCAGCAGACGTCAACTGCATTGATGATGATTGCTATGGTTTTAAAGCCTGTGACATTACTGGAAATACAGGCGATTGCAGTGACAACCTTAATGATGCTAATGATATCTTTCAAGTTCCTAATGGTCAGGATGAAATGCCAAGTATCAATTACGAGGCTTTTAATCATGATGCCATCCAAACTAGAACCGCCGACCCTTTCGACACATAAGAGGAGGAAATAGGTCTGGGCTTAAAGAGTGCTAAAAATGTTGAGACCCACTAATCTTCCGCTTCAATTTCTAAGGTATGTTAACTTTTTACAGTATTCTTCTTTGTTCATGTTTTCAATAATTATCCTCTTTCCTCCTGATTAGATGAAAAGGGAAAAATTAGATCTTAAGCACTTCCAACTTAAAAGGGTACGATCAGAAGTAGCTCGTCTCACTAGGGAGCGAAATAAGAAAACGAGTGATAATAATACCATGTCTGATAAATACCATTGGCTTGATAAAAGTGCTACCAGATGTTGTCCTTTAGAGAAAAGAAGCGTCTCCTAAGTTGAGGATTGCTAGACTGCATTGTGAGAGACTTTTGAAAGAGAACGCCGAATTAACAACTCTATTCTGGATGTTAATTGTAACACCTCGTATTTTCTATGAACGTGTAAGTAACAAATTAAAGTATACTTAATTTTAGGAGAAGAATTAAGGTAAATGGGTTGTGCCATTGCGTTCATCTCGAAATTCTGCTTGAGATAGAGTCCGAGTTTGCATAAAACGGATACCGTATGAAGAAGATATGGACGAACGAAGTTAGGCAGAAAAACCAGAAACAAGCCAGAATACATTGGCGCACTTGTGAAGTGCGCCAGTAGAAAAACACACTGGCGCACCTGCCAAGTGCGCCCATACCGATCCAGCACAGAACTCTGGAGTGTTCTATGATGACATGTCTTCTTCTGAGTGGTTGGATGACCTATCTTCGAGCTGGGTGGTTCTGATGACTTCTGAACTGATCTTGAGGCTCTAAATCACCCTATTCTCCTATAAAAACACCCCTAATCCTCACTTTCTTTCCATACTCAAGCATAATTCCAAGAAGAACACAATGGTGCGACCCATTTCACCTAATTCTTCTTTTAAAAATTAAGTGTTCTTAGATTTTTTAATTTTAATGTTCGTAGAAAAAATACGGGGTGTTACATATTAGCATGTTTATCTATCCTTTCTCATATACCTTATTATTGATGTTTGTTAGTTATTTTATCGCTCACTAAGACTGTTGCCTGACTCAACATTTTATTTTCCCTCTTATTACCTTGGGCTGTTCATCCTGTTGTGGATGGGCAGACTAGGTGGCAGGTGACAGGTGATAGCTTAGTGAGGACGATGTCGCAGTTCAAAGGCAAGCTGGAGGCTTACGTACCAGTTTTATTACTATCTAGTATTTCTGTTTCCACTGTTTTAGTTGCTCTGTGTGTGTTGTAGTGAGGGTTTATGTAGAATTTGATATTTCCTATAATGTTTGGATAATCTTTCAGGATGTTGTGAAAGTTTCAAAAGTTTGTTATATGATGCTTCACTGTTATTACCTATTGTATATTTTCTACTATATTTTATCCTTGCGCTGTGAATTCTACGACAGGTATCGATTGTGTTATCATACCATAATGACCATCCATAGCTTCCTAGCACACCTCGAAGCACATTATTCCTCTTGTTTAGTGCGGGGGTTATGGGCGGTCGTCACATTTGGTATCAGAGCTCTGGTTTACGAGTTTAGCCAAAGTTCGAATATGTAATTACATATAAGAGACGTATTTGTAGATTTCAGTTGGATGTATACAATATAATACTATATAGTATAGGAGTGTTTGTACTTCTTTAGCCACTTTTCTTGCAAGTGGCAAATCATTCTAATTTGCAGATTTAGAATGAGTCGACGAACTACAAGACACACTGATAGGGAAGGGGCTATGCCTGGAGGTGGCAATGCTGGTGCACCAGAATAAACAACCTTTTTTGAGGCCATGATGGAAGCATTCATGCGAAGGGTACCCGCTCCAGTGGAAGCCACAGTAGATTTAGATGTCCAGTTGCCTAGGGTTGTGGATTTTGCGAAGATGTGCAAAGATTATACATCTCTAGGAGGGAAACCATTCAAAGGAACTGAACCATCTAAAGAGGTTCAGAGGTGGATGGATTCTTGTGTCCGTATTTTTGGTGACTTGGGGTTGGATGATGCAACAAAGAGAAAATTTGCGTCAACGCAATTGCAAGGCAGGGCCATGGATTGGTGGAATTCCATTACACTTAAGACTCCAGAAGAGAGGATTTCATGGGATCAATTCCAGGCTAAGTTTGAAGAAAAGTTTATCTCCACTGCTCAAAAGTCCTATATTCAAGAAGTTCGTAGAGCTGAAACAGAATGGTCGTTCTGTGCTTGATTATGTTTATGATTTCGAGGCCTTGTCCATATATGCTCATTCATACATTGACACATCTTATCAGAAGAACGAGAAGTTTGTTATGGGACTGGTACCAACATAGGAAGACCGTTGGTGGATCATCTTGACGATACATTTGAGAAGATTATGGAAAAAGCTGTTCGCCATGAGAGCTTGTTTCCTAAGTAAGCAAATGTTGTTGCTGCAACCAAGGAAGTTCAGAAACCACATCAAGGTGGTAATAATAAGAAGAGGAAACAACAACAGAAGAAAGGAAAGGATGGCCAGAAGAAGCCAAAGAGTGAGGTGGTTTGCTTTAGCTGCCAACAAAAGGGTCATTACTCGAATGAGTGCAAGAATCCCAAAGCTGAGAAGAAGTGCTTCAAGTGTGGAAATCCTAGGCATGAGAAGAAAGACTGTCCAGAATCAGCTATGGGAAAGCAGGTTAGGAAGGCATATGCTTTGGAAGCTATACCGACTTTTTCAAGAGCTCCTACTACAGAGGAGAAGGGAAAGGGTGTCATCGTTCAAGGTACTCTTTCTTCAGTTCGTGTGTTATTTGATACTGGAGCATCGCATTCATTCATTTGCAATGAGTTTGTATGTCGTTTGGTTTTGGAACCCGAGATTTATGATAGGCCATTGATCGTGACTAATCTGGTTGGGGGTTCGTCCAGTTTGTGCATGTTGTGTCGTGGTCTAGTATTGCCGAGTCATGGTTGCTCTTTTTTATGTGCTTGCTTTGTTCTTAACTTCATTGGGTTTGGGACCATTTTGGGCATGGATTGGCTCAAGAGGTATGCAACAAGGATGAATTGCGAGAAGCTAGAGGTGAGAGTCGGGGATGTGGAAGGGAGAAAGGTGTTGATTTGATGTAAGCCCGAAGATGGTGTCTTCGTAAGCTATCTATATTCTCTTGTGATTCCACAGGAAGACTTGTCATTTGTGTTAATCGCTAATGAGTACGAAGATGTCTTTAAAGAGGCCAAAGGTTTGTCGTCGCATCTTGAGATCAAGTTTAGGATCGATTTGTTCGAGGGTGCTAGACCAATCGTTATGCCTCTTAGACGGATGGCTCTTAGGGAACAACGAGAGTTGGAGGTGCAAATTCATGACCTTTTGGGAAAAGGATTCATTTGGAGAAGTGTTTTCGAATGGGGTGCACTGGTCGTGTTTACAACCAAGGCAGATGGCTCGTTATGATTGTGTGTGGACTATCATGAGCTGAACAAGGTGACTAAAAAGGACATGTATTTATTGCCAAGGATAAATGATTTGTTTGATCAGCTTCACGAAGCCAAAGGTTTTCCCAAATGGATTTAGTAGCGGGATTTCACTAGTTAAGGGTGGCAAAGGATAGTGTGCTGAAGACTGCTTTTAGGACACCATCTGCTTCCTTCGAATGGTTGGTGATGCCATTCAGGTTGAATAATGCCCCATCGTTTTTCGTAGATCTTATGAATAGAGTTTCCAGTGATCAATTGAATAAGTTTGTGCTTGTGTTCGTGGATGATATTCTGGTTTATTCTCGGGATGAGGAAGAATACAAGATGCACTTGAGAGTTGTGAAGGAAATCTTGCGGAAGCACCGGCTGAGAGCTAAGTTTTCGAAGTATCACTTCTGGAATAGCGAAGTGAGGTTCTTATGCCATGTTGTTTTTGTATATGATATAGCGGTTGACCCCGCTAAGGTGGCAACAATTCAGGACTGAGATAGACATAAGAATGCGATGGATGTTCGGAGTTTCCTTGGGCTAAGTGCTTATTACCAATAGTTTATCAAGGATTTCTCAAAATTAGCTACACTGTTGACAGGATTGACGAAGAAGAATCAAGTGTTCACATGGGATGCAAAGTGTGAACAAGCATTCGGGAACCTGAAACAGAGACTAACATGTGCATCTGTGTTGTCTATTCCAAGTGGGAATGAAGAGATGGTGGCAAATACCGATGCATGTGGTACTGGACTTGGAGCATTACTGATGCAAAAGGATAAGGTTGTGGCCTATGCAAGTCGATAGTTGAAGCCGCATGAAAGGAATTACCCAACTCATGATTTGGAGTTGGCAGCGATTGTGTTTGCTCTGAAGATGTGGAGACATTACCTATTGGGTGTCCGATTCGAGTTGTTTACGGATCCAAATCGTTGAATTATTTTTTTCTCCTAAAAGGATTTGAATCTTCGGCAACAAAGATGGTTGGAGTTTCTGGCATCATATGATTTTGGTATAGCTAGTACTCCTGGTAAGGGTGAGGCAGTTGAAGATGCGTTAAGTCGAAGACATGCTAGTTTGGGGGTAATGTTTTTGGAGTGGAAAAGCCTCGAGTATTTGGCAAGGTTTGATTTCAGGCCAAGGTGCGAGTTAGGATCTGAAATGTTGGTAAGATTATCGATAAGACCCACTCTTATCGAAAGGATTGGTGAAAGCCAAAAGTGAGATACAAAGCTTGTCGAGTTTGTCCGGATGTTGGAACCAGAAGATAAAGAGTTCGAGGTCGATCGAGAAGGTTGGCTTCGAAAGCAAGGGCGACTAGTTGTTCCTGATATCGACGGACTGAGAGATGAGGTTCTGAGGGAATGTCATCACTTAAAGTTGACGATTCATTCCGATGGTAATAAGATGTATTAGGACATGAAGCGAATCTACTACTGGTAGGGGATGAAGCGAGATATTGGAATGTATATTTCCAAGTGTATGAACTGTCAGTTTGTGAATGTTGAACAGAAGAAGCCGAGTGGTTTGCTTCAGCCATTGGAAGTCCCTACATGAAAGTGGGAGAAGATATCAATGGACTTTATCGATGGACTACCTAAAACTAAGGCGGAAAACGAAGCAATTTGGGTCATTGTGGATCGCTTGACAAAAATTGCAAGGTTCATTCCTGTCAAGTCGATTAGGACGACATCTAAATTAGCTGAACTTTATGTGAAATGGATAGTTCGATTCCATGATATCCCGAAGATCATAGTGAGTGAATGAGATTCATTATTTACGAGTAGATTTTGGAAGAGTTTGTAGGAAGCTTTGGGAGCTGAGTTGTGTTTAATTATGTCTTATCATCCCCAAAGTAATGGTCAAACCGAGAGGGTTAACCGAGTTTTGGAAGATCTCCTAAGAGCTTGTGTGTTGGATTCTGAGGGATCATGGGAAGGCCATCTACATTGTGACGGCCCGCCTCGCACCGGCCTGCATTACCTCCAAAAGTGCGCTGTACACATGCCCGACTAGCACAAGACGGTCGTCATAAGAAAGGAAAGAAGGGAATGAACTAATCAAAGAACCTGTAGAATGTCTCACAGCGCATGGAATAAAATATAATAATAATGTACTTGACATAAAACAGGCGAGACAGTGCATAAGCTGATAACTAAAACCAACATCAATCTCAAAGCAGCGGAAATCCAAATACAGCTTATTACAATTTTCCAAATTTACTGTCTCTAAACAAAAGAAAGCTGAAGTAGAAGATACACCAACAATGCCCAAGCAGTGATCTTCAACAACACAGGGAGAATACTAAATATATATATCACGTGGAAGCCTCCTGCTCGTCTTCGGATCATCTACCCGTGCATCACCAGCTAACCTGTCTCTAGTCTGCTCGTGTGAGCACCCAGAGTAATAAGAGGAGACATAAAACTCTGGGTCAGATATAAAGCCTGGTATGAGCGATAAGCATCTAAACAGAATAATAACAGGTACACTAAACCATACCTGAACCTGGACCTGCAACCAAAGAGTTAGTACCACATACCGTACAATACTCCAAGGTGCCATAATAAATAGTGTAAGAATACGGGGGTGGGGTGTGCATGTCAAAATGATAGCAACAAATCATCCATAGCAACCATCCTCACATCTCTCACTCGGTGCGTAAAGCGTACGACATCTACCACTTTGGAACACTAGACAAACTGAGGCAACGACGAATCCCGACTTGTAGAAACCCTGCTGTGACCAAGCCAAACACTTGGAGTCATGACCAAACATTTCAATGACCCACTTCATTGGTCATAGCCCTTGGTTCTACCAATGTCATAATGGCCCTGAATCCGCCTTCGTACCTCCTACCATAGTGGTCCAAAGCTATAGGTGTCGATAACTCCTTGGCACGCGTCCCGCAGCAAAGCCCAACCATGAAGCGAACTCGTTGATTCCCATCTGAATCTTGAGCTCTAACTTCTCATTTGGACTTCCTTTGCGTCTCGGGTTTGGTCGAACTGGAGTGGGTCTTCAGAAAAGTTGTCGTGCAGTAACAGTCCTAGAACTCGGTTCGGTTCGGTAGCGTCGGTTCGGGTCGGTCCTCCGTCCTTGTCATCTTCCATTCGGTTCGGGTCGGTGGTCATCTCTTCATTTGGTTCGGGTCGGGTACTTCACTCCGGGTCGGGTCGGGTGTCCTTCCTTCCAGTGCTCCGATCCGCTCCCTCGTTTCTTCACGTATTCCGATCCGATCCCTCCTTGCCATCTGATCCGCGTGGTCTTCCCTCTTGCTAGTTCTCCCAAATGTTTACTTCCGATCCGAGCCCTGCGTCTCCAAGTCGATCCGATCTGGCCTCCAATTATTCTTCCGATCCGATCCCCTTGTCCACTCCAACTCTAAGAATACGGCCTTCCTTCTCGCCAAGCCTCCTATGTGCCAAACTCCGGTTCGGGTCGGATTTCTTACCCAGTTCACATATCCGATCCGAGCCCCCATCCGATCCGATCCGAAGCCCTGCACAACTTTCTGCAGCTTTTCCAGCAACTTGTTTACGCCGTTCGACGACGTTTTTGACAAATCTAACTATTCTAATCAATCACAATTCATGTCAAATTGTCATAAAAACATGTAAGAACAACCACAAACACCTAACAACAATTTAAATGAATCATAATGGATCAAAAGTGGCTAAAACCTCACATTTTCCTATAATCCCTCTTAATCATGTTTAAGCATACGATTAGCAAAACACATCGAAATTAACCCAAATTTCTAACAGAGCCTTAAAACATTATTTTAGAATTTTAAGAATTTTTCCAGAATTTATTTACGTATAATTTCGCTAATCTTCACTAATTACCCTTAATCACCGTAATTAGTGCAAAAACTATGCAAATCACTCACCTTGGCCACAAACAAAATTCTCAGAACTGAAACTCCTCTGATTTGGGCGAATACTGATGTCCAACAGCAGCTCTAACCTTGCTTTGGTGCTTTTTCTTCTTAATTTGATGCCTCTAAGCCTTAATCCTTGATTAGGAAGTGATTTTTGGGTGTTTTAGAGAGATTTAGAGAGTGGAGGCCATGGCTAGATCAAGAGGAATGAAAGTGGCGGCTGGAAAATGTCTAAAGAAATATTCCCTAACCCTAATCATCCCCTATATGCCCCTAAACCCGAAATTCCCCTTGGGCCTAGCTGCTAATCACCCGTTTAAGCCCAATTAAGCTGTTATTCTCCATCTGAAACTTGTTTCAGCCATATCTCCCAAACGGTAAGCCCGTTCGGCTAATGTGACCACTCTACGGAAAGAGAAACCATCATTCGAAGCCAATGGAAGTGGTTTCAGGTCAAATTTCCTTTCCAGTCAAAAGTTATGGCCAAAACAGTGCCAACTAGGGGTAAAATGGTCATTTAAAAATCGGGAAAAATCATGAACATGGAAAATGACCCCAATAGTCGTCTCCCAAAGTTACATGACCATACGACTTCGTATGTGAAAGAAATAAATATTCTACGATCCTATGATGCGCAGAATGCGGGTCGTTACACTCTCCCCCCCTTAAGAAATTTCGTCCCCGAAATTCCTTAACCCCAAAACATACACAGGATCCCGCATGCCTAACACCCACATACAACAATCAAACATGCAAAGCAAGCAAACAAGTCTATCCTAGCATGCGGAAAACTAAATCGTTAATAAAATCTTACCAGACAAAGAGTTCTGGATACTTCTTTCTTATGTCCTCCTCTGTTTCCCAAGTACAATCATTCTCGTCTTCGCTCCACTGTACCTTGACTAGCTTCACCGACTTCCTTCGAAGTTGCTTCATGTCGTGTGCGGCAATACGGGCCGGCTTGCGGTTTCCAACCGCCTCGGGTTCTACTTCGAAGTCCTCCAACTGATCAGGTGAGATAGTCATATCTGAGTCGTGAACGAACTTCCTTAGTTGGGAAACATGAAATACGTTGTGAACTCCCGCCATCTTCTCTGGTAAGTCAATTCTATATGCCAAATTCCCGACTAGTTCAAGAACAGGGAATGGACCAACAAATCTTGGTGCTAATTTACCTCTCCTGCCAAATCGTATTACGCTCTTCAACGGAGAAATCTTGACAAACACCAAGTCACCAACGGAGAATTTTAAGTCTCTTCTTCTCCTATCAGCATAACTCTTCTGCCTATCTTGGGCTGCCTTCATTCGTTGCTGAATGATCTTGATTTTATCTGAAGTTTCCCTCACCACATCTGGTCCAAGCATAAACTTCTCGCCAGTTTCTATCCAACATGATGGTGAGTTGCACGGTCTTCCATACAAAGCTTCAAATGGAGCCATACCGATACTGGATTGGTAACTATTATTATATGCAAACTCTACTAGATGCAAATGGTCATCCCATGATCCACCAAAATCCAATATACATGCTCTCAAGAGATCTTCCAAAATACGATTCACCCTTTCCGTCTGACCGTCGGTCTGAGGATGATATGCGGTACTGAGATGTAACTCTGACCCTAGCGCCTCTTGCAAGCTCCTCCAAAACCCACTAGTGAACAACGGGTCTCGGTCGCTCACAATGCTTTTAGGTACTCCATGAAATCTCACTACCCACTTCATATACAATTCTGCTAACTTAGCTGCCGTTCTAGTCGATTTGACTGGTATAAACCTTGCACTTTTAGTCAGTCGATCTAAAATTACCCAAATGCTGTCATATCCCGATCTAGTCCTTGGTAATCCATCGATGAAATCCATCGAGACTTGCTCCCATTTCCATTCGGGAATTTCTAAAGGCTGCAACAACCCACTAGGCTTCTTTTGCTCGGCTTTTACTAGCTGGCAATTCATGCACTTGGATATAAACTTCCCAACATCTCTTTTCATCCCTTCCCAGTAGTAGGTCTGCTTCATATCTCGATACATCTTATTACCACCGGGGTGTATAGTCAGCTTTGAGTGATGACATTCTTTAAGCACTTCATCTCTCAATCCATTGACATTGGGTACAACAAGCTTTCCATTCTTTCTAAGCCATCTATCTCGATCAAGCCCATACTTGTTCATCTCCTCATCGATTCCCATCTCTAACTTGGAGATGATTTCCAATAGGTTAGGATCGTCCCTCTGACTAGAGCCGATCCGCTCAATCAAAGTGGGTCTGATCGTCAAACTTGCTAACATTTCTGGATCCAATTCGCACTTTGGTCTGAAATCAAAACTTGCGATAAACTCCAGTTGCTTCCATTCAAGGAACATAGCCCCCAAGCTGGCATGTCTTCTACTCAATGCATCAGCCACCGCATTGCCCTTTCCCGGTGTGTATGCGATGTCAAAATCATAGGAAGCTAAGAACTCTAACCATCTCTGCTGACGGAGATTTAAATCCTTCTGGGAGAATAGATACTTCAACGACTTATGATCTGTAAACAGCTCAAATCTTTCTCCCAAGAGATAGTGTCTCCACATCTTTAACGCAAACACGATCGCTGCCAATTCTAAATCATGGGTAGGGTATCTTCTCTCGTGCGGTTTCAATTGCCGACTTGCATAAGCTACAACCCTACCGCCTTGCATCAATACAGCACCCAGTCCGGTACCACAGGCATCCGTGTATAACGTCATCTCTTCATCCCCCTTAGGAATGACTAACACTGGTGCGCTTGTCAACTTGTCCTTTAGACTTCTGAATGCATTCTCGCACCTTTCATCCCAGACAAAAGCTTGATTCTTCTTGGTCAACTGGGTTAATGGTGCTGCTATCTTGGAGAAACCTTGGATAAACTTACGATAATATCCCGCTAACCCCAAGAAACTTCTTACATCTGTTGCATTCTTGGGCGTAGGCCAATCCTGTACCGTAGCCACCTTCGCCGGGTCCACGGCAATACCATTCTCTGATACAACATGGCCCAAGAACCTCACTTCCCTCTTCCAGAAGTGACACTTAGAAAACTTTGCTTTCAATTGGTGTTTTCTCAACACCTCCATCGCTACTTTTAAATGTTTCTTGTGTTCTTCCTTTGTCCTCGAATAGACCAAAATATCATCAACGAACACAAGGACAGACTTATTCAACTGATCTCTGAATACTCTATTCATAAGATCCACAAAATATGCCGGGGCATTAGTCAGTCCAAATGGCATAACCAACCATTCATAAAATCCAGACGGCGTTCGAAATGCCGTTTTAGCTATACTCTCAGCTCCCACTCTAAGCTGATGAAAACCTGTCGCGAGATCCAACTGAGAAAATATTCTCGCGCCACTCAACTGATCGAACAAATCATCTATCCGCGGTAGAGGATACTTATTCTTCCTCGTCACTTTATTCAACTCGCGGTAGTCTACACACAAACGAAGGGAACCATCCGCCTTGGTAGCAAACACAACTGGTGCTCCCCATTCAGAAACACTCCTTCTGATAAATCCCTTCCTCAAAAGATCGCTGACTTGCACCTCGAGCTCTCGCTGCTCCCTTGGTGCCATACGACGAAGTGGCATCACTATAGGTCTGGCATCTTTTACCAAATCAATACGGAACTCAATCTCTCGGTGTGGTGGAAGTCCGGTCACTTCTTCGAAAACATCCGGATACTGGCCAACCACGGGCAAACCTGACAACTCACTATGCGGAATGTCGAGGGAGTTTAGAAAACTAGCCAATACCCCCTTACTGGGTAGACCACCAAACACTATCCTCCGCCCATCATCCGCTCTAGCTGTCACCAAAAAGCCCTCACAGTCTACCACCACCCCGTATCTTTGGAGGCAATCTACTCCCAAAATAATGCCAAACCCAGTAAAGCCCAAAACAAAGCAATCACAAACAAACATGCATCCATGACTCGATAGAACCACATTACGACAAATCATGCTAAGACTAGTCGAACCACCAATCGGGTTCGTCACTACTAAAGGTCTATCGACAATCTCGGGCTCCAATCCCAACCTATCTACCAGGTCACTAGATATGAAAGAACTGGAAGCTCCGGTATCAAACAAAACTCTAACAGGAACACCATAAACAGAAAGCATACCTTGAATGACGACATTCTTTCCCTTCTCCGCCGCAGTTGGGGCATTCGACGAAGAAGGAATAGCATTAAGAGCATATGCTTTCACCATTTGCTTTTCCTTAGGGGGCTGGGGACACTTGTCCTTGTGATGTCCCATTTGGCCACAGTTGAAGCACTTCCTATCTGCTGGCTTGGCCCGACAATTACTAGCATAATGGCCCTTCTTACCACAGCTGAAGCACTCCACATCTTGCTTATTCTTTTTCTTCTGGCCATCCTTAGCCTGATTCTGCTTTCTCTTATTCTGGGAACCACCTTTGCCTCCACCACTAGCTTGTGGCTTTGGCTCATCTGCGGATGCAACCTCAGTCTTTGGCTTAGGGTAGAGACTTTCTGACCTTAACGCTTTCCCCACAATCGATTCAAACGTCTCATCGATGTGGTTAATAAGTTTTTCCCCCAAGTACTGATCCAATCCAGTTATGAATTTCTCATTCTTTTTCTCGGCAGTATCTATAAGAGATAACCCATATTTTGACAAGGTGTCAAATTCAGCAATATACTCCGAGACAGCCCTGCCATTCTGCTTGAGCTCCAAGAATTTCTTAAATAACATTGACTTCTGAGCAGCTGGGATGAACTTCTCACTAAAGCGAGCCTTAAACTGCTCCCAAGTAATCTGATCTTCGGGAGTAGCTGCCTTTATAGCATTCCACCAATTCATTGCCCGCCCTTGCAGCTGACGGGACGCTAACTTTCTCTTCATCGCATCCTCGATACCCAAATCCTCGAAGATACGTTCGCAACTATCCACCCAATCCTGAACATCCGTAGCCGACTCCGTTCCATGGAATGGCTTCCCACCAAGGCTAGTATAATCCTTATTCAGCTTGGCGAAGTCGACTCTTGGCGCCTGCACCATTGGACCACCACCATTTCCACCATTGGGAGCTGCCCTCTGCACATCTCTAAGCATCTCTCTCATGAGGTCAGTAAACATCGCCCTCATGTCAGTAGCATTCCCATTATTGGCCCCTCTACCGGTACCTCTAACATATCGGCTCATCGTCAATCTGAAAAAGGAAATGATTAACGACTCCATAGTGGTGCTAGTGCAGTACGACTTCATCCTTATACTACTAATAGTATATATATATATATGGCTTTTGAAAACCAAAATAATCACAAATACGCTCTCTCGTATACGTATACTATCTCTCCCTGATAACTTCCCTAGGTTAACTACGCAACCTAGAGCTCTGATACCAAGTGTGACGGCCCGCCTCGCACCGGCCTGCATTACCTCCAAAAGTGCGCTGTACACATGCCCGACTAGCACAAGACGGTCGTCATAAGAAAGGAAAGAAGGGAATGAACTAATCAAAGAACCTGTAGAATGTCTCACAGCGCATGGAATAAAATATAATAATAATGTACTTGACATAAAACAGGCGAGACAGTGCATAAGCTGATAACTAAAACCAACATCAATCTCAAAGCAGCGGAAATCCAAATACAGCTTATTACAATTTTCCAAATTTACTGTCTCTAAACAAAAGAAAGCTGAAGTAGAAGATACACCAACAATGCCCAAGCAGTGATCTTCAACAACACAGGGAGAATACTAAATATATATATCACGTGGAAGCCTCCTGCTCGTCTTCGGATCATCTACCCGTGCATCACCAGCTAACCTGTCTCTAGTCTGCTCGTGTGAGCACCCAGAGTAATAAGAGGAGACATAAAACTCTGGGTCAGACATAAAGCCTGGTATGAGCGATAAGCATCTAAACAGAATAATAACAGGTACACTAAACCATACCTGAACCTGGACCTGCAACCAAAGAGTTAGTACCACATACCGTACAATACTCCAAGGTGCCATAATAAATAGTGTAAGAATACGGGGGTGGGGTGTGCATGTCAAAATGATAGCAACAAATCATCCATAGCAACCATCCTCACATCTCTCACTCGGTGCGTAAAGCGTACGACATCTACCACTTTGGAACACTAGACAAACTGAGGCAACGACGAATCCCGACTTGTAGAAACCCTGCTGTGACCAAGCCAAACACTTGGAGTCATGACCAAACATTTCAATGACCCACTTCATTGGTCATAGCCCTTGGTTCTACCAATGTCATAATGGCCCTGAATCCGCCTTCGTACCTCCTACCATAGTGGTCCAAAGCTATAGGTGTCGATAACTCCTTGGCACGCGTCCCGCAGCAAAGCCCAATCATGAAGCGAACTCGTTGATTCCCATCTGAATCTTGAGCTCTAACTTCTCATTTGGACTTCCTTTGCGTCTCGGGTTTGGTCGAACTGGAGTGGGTCTTCAGAAAAGTTGTCGTGCAGTAACAGTCCTAGAACTCGGTTCGGTTCGGTAGCGTCGGTTCGGGTCGGTCCTCCGTCCTTGTCATCTTCCATTCGGTTCGGGTCGGTGGTCATCTCTTCATTTGGTTCGGGTCGGGTACTTCACTCCGGGTCGGGTCGGGTGTCCTTCCTTCCAGTGCTCCGATCCGCTCCCTCGTTTCTTCACGTATTCCGATCCGATCCCTCCTTGCCATCTGATCCGCGTGGTCTTCCCTCTTGCTAGTTCTCCCAAATGTTTACTTCCGATCCGAGCCCTGCGTCTCCAAGTCGATCCGATCTGGCCTCCAATTATTCTTCCGATCCGATCCCCTTGTCCACTCCAACTCTAAGAATACGGCCTTCCTTCTCGCCAAGCCTCCTATGTGCCAAACTCCGGTTCGGGTCGGATTTCTTACCCAGTTCACATATCCGATCCGAGCCCCCATCCGATCCGATCCGAAGCCCTGCACAACTTTCTGCAGCTTTTCCAGCAACTTGTTTACGCCGTTCGACGACGTTTTTGACAAATCTAACTATTCTAATCAATCACAATTCATGTCAAATTGTCATAACAACATGTAAGAACAACCACAAACACCTAACAACAATTTAAATGAATCATAATGGATCAAAAGTGGCTAAAACCTCACATTTTCCTATAATCCCTCTTAATCATGTTTAAGCATACGATTAGCAAAACACATCGAAATTAACCCAAATTTCTAACAGAGCCTTAAAACATTATTTTAGAATTTTAAGAATTTTTCCAGAATTTATTTACGTATAATTTCGCTAATCTTCACTAATTACCCTTAATCACCGTAATTAGTGCAAAAACTATGCAAATCACTCACCTTGGCCACAAACAAAATTCTCAGAACTGAAACTCCTCTGATTAGGGCGAATACTGATGTCCAACAGCAGCTCTAACCTTGCTTTGGTGCTTTTTATTCTTAATTTGATGCCTCTAAGCCTTAATCCTTGATTAGGAAGTGATTTTTGGGTGTTTTAGAGAGATTTAGAGAGTGGAGGCCATGGCTAGATCAAGAGGAATGAAAGTGGCGGCTGGAAAATGTCTAAAGAAATGTTCCCTAACCCTAATCAGCCCCTATATGCCCCTAAACCCGAAATTCCCCTTGGGCCTAGCTGCTAATCACCCGTTTAAGCCCAATTAAGCTGTTATTCTCCATCTGAAACTTGTTTCAGCCATATCTCCCAAACGGTAAGCCCGTTCGGCTAATGTGACTACTCTACGGAAAGAGAAACCATCATTCGAAGCCAATGGAAGTGGTTTCAGGTCAAAATTCCTTTCCAGTCAAAAGTTATGGCCAAAACAGTGCCAACTAGGGGTAAAACGGTCATTTAAAAATCGGGAAAAATCATGAACATGGGAAATGACCCCAATAGTCGTCTCCCAAAGTTACATGACCATACGACTTCGTATGTGAAAGAAATAAATATTCTACGATCCTATGATGCGCAGAATGCGGGTCGTTACATACATCTAGTTGATTTTGCATATAAAATAGCTACCAGTCTACCATTGGGATGGCACCATACGGCGTTGTATGGGAGGCCGTACAATTCTCCAGCATGTTGGTTAGAAACTGGAGATAAGTTGGTACTTGGGCTTGAGATGATTAGAGAAACCTCAGATTGTATCGAGATCGTTCGACAACGAATGAAGGCAGCGCAAGATCATCAGAAGAGTTATGCCGATAAGCGTCGAAATGATTTGGAATTCGACATTGGCGATATGGTTTTTTTGAAGAATTCGCCGTTGAAGCATGTGGTTCGATTCAGAAACAACGAAAAGTTAGCTCCTAGGTTCATTGGACCATTTCTGATTGTGAGCGAATTGGAAAGCTTGCATATAGATTGGAGTTACCCAAAAAGATGTCGAGTGTGCATATTGTGTTTCATGTGTCGTTTCTACGGAAGTTTGTGCATTATTCAAACATGTTGGTATCTCCAGAGACGTACAAAGACCTATAAGTAGAAACCACAGTTGCAAAACCTCGTAAGCCGCTTCGTGTTGTGGGAAATGACACGAAACAGCTTAGGAGGAAGACGGTTAAGCTAGTCAAGGTACAATGGAGTGAAGATGGAGACGATTGCGTGTGGGAGATAGAAGAGAGCGTGAAGGCGACTCATCCAGAACTCTTCGTCTGTAGGACTCTTTGATACCGTATCAACATTATATCATTGTATCTTATTGTTGTTTGATAGAATTCCACGTGATAGGATAAGGCTATGGATGCAAGGCTAGATGGTTGCTGATTTGGATGATAGAATTGGCTTCTCATGGATGATAGGCATGCAGAATTATTGTGGTTGCTTGTGTTTGCTTGGAATTTCGGGGGGGGGGGGGGATTCTTAAGGGGGGAAAATATAATAGCCCGCATTTTGCGTATCGAAGGATCATAAAATATTTTTATTTTATTCTCTAAGGGTTGGATCATTCTCATATTTTAATATGTTGCTTATGGGGATGTGAGATCTGTCCATATTTTTTACTAATTTTGTTTGTGACCATTTTGCCCCTATTAGTCTTTTATAGGGAACAACCTTTTACTCAGGTCGAATCAGGTGGTGAGAGTTATGCCAGTGGAAAGGAAATGATGATTGCCTTTCCGTAGAGTTGTTACATTAAAGACTTAGCCTAGAGGTTTGGGAGGAATCGTTGTTTTAAGGTTTAACAGTTGGTTGTTCAGGTTTGCGAAGCCTTAATGGGTTGATTTGTAGAGGCCCATTAATGGGCTGGTGGAAAGCTATAATTAGGGGGTGAGAGGTACGGAGAATAGTTTACTTTCTCCATTCTCTCATTTGGTGGCCTATGTTCCCCCTTCCTCTAACACCTTTCCACCATTAAAATCGAGATCTAAGCTTAGGAAATCGTAGATCTACACCATTTGAGGCTAGATCTAAATCATTTCAAGAGCAAGTTCATTGAATCAAGGAGTTTGGATCCAATTGCTTGCTGTCCGGAATCTAAATTCATTGTTTTGCTTTGATTGGAGAATTGGTGAGTGATATGCCTCTCTCACATGGATTCAATCAAGTATATGAATGTTTGGTCGCGATTTTTCATCAAATTCAAGCATTTTCCCATAGATCTACACCTTGGTAAGTCCATTTTCATATGAATCACCCTATGATCTAATTTAGCAAGTTTAAACCGGTAATTCCTACGCTATTTCATATGTCTATGCGAGTTAGATCTGCAATTCAAATCATATGTTCATTTATTATGATATTGGTGAAAATTATGTAATTTTACTTATAATTGTCATATTCATGTTGTTAATGATCTAATAACATACTTATGGTTGTGTTGAACGAGCTAGACGGGTATATTTCTTCGACTGTATCGATTGGCGGTGTTTTGGTCAAAATTGGGGTTGAATTGGGGCTGTACAGGCCAGGGGTCGAGCGCAGTACAAGTGTAGTATGGTGTAGTACAACTGGTGGTTGGACCGAGCTAAATCGCAAGGAATCGATCATGCATGGGGAGAGTCGGTTGGCCAGTTGAGAGGGGGTTGGTCGGTCCAGTGCAAGGTGGGGGAGCTTAGTGTTGACAGTGGGTCAGTCGTGATGTGAGCACGGTCGGTCTAAAGTCTTTTTTGGTCGAGTGAGTGAGGATCGGTCGTGCATGGCTTGGCAAAGCATGGGTCGGTTGATGGTCCATGTGGGGTTGGTCGGTCTCTACTAAGATGTTGTAGGGTCGGTCAAGCAGTGTGAATGTTTGGTGGGTCGCACCAAGGTCGGTCATATCGAAGGTGGGGATGAGAAGGGTCGGTAGCACCAGGGGTCGGTCGCACCTGGGTCGATTCTGAAAATTTTGTTTTTTGAGTATAACTCAGATTTGAACAAAAGGGCTTGAAAAAAAATATTTTTTAGGGGAAACCCCCCAAACCCTATCCGTAGCGCAGTGATGTAATTTTCCTCAGTGATGTTGTGACATCGAAGTAAGTTCAAGCGGGAATATTCGAAGTGTTGAATGTATTCATTGATCGACGTAGAACAACGAATGAGGTGGCAACTCAAAGATCGTGAGTTGGTGGATAATGGTTGTTTGAGAAGGTTGCTTTAGATATGAAAAGTTGTCGGGTTGGATGACTAGAGATGCGAAGGCCGAGAGATTATCATTGTCGTAATTTCTAGCAGCCTCAAACCAGGGGTACAATAGGGGCACCTAAAAGACCGGTTGTAGGTCGAGTACCCTGGGTATCGTTGAAAGGCCTAGTTGTCAAGGTTGGACATACATGCGTACCGTTGAAAGGCATATGGAGTTTATGCTAGAACTGGGGTTACCATTAGCTCTTGACATATGGCAAGGTTGGCCGTCATACGATTAACAATGGTTTCGGAGCAGGACTGGCGGTGATAGCCAAAGTCTATCTTGCACGCTAGATGTTATGTTTGTACCGTCTCACGTAGATTATTCAATGTTGAAGGAGAGGTTCCTTGGGTGCTTGTCTGATATTTGTTTAGTCCTCTGGGGCTTGTACTTGAGGGATGTTAAGCTCGATTAGGGTGGTTTACGTGAGATCTATAATCTGAATGCTACGAGTGCTATTGGCGGTTGTTTCTGATTGCCATGAATGAATGGTTGTTTTAATTATCACGGATGAATGGTTTAGATGTTGTTGTAAAGGCTATCACTGTAGATGTGGGTAGATAGGGTTGAGTTCTTCTCTGGTGTTGTGGGTAGATTAGTATGTTTATCTGTCCCTTCTCATATACTTTATTGTTGATGTTTGTTAGCTTTTTTATCGCTCACTAAGACAGTTATCCAACTCAAGGTTTTATGTTTCCCTCTTATTAACTTGGGTTGTTCATCCAGTTGTGGATGGGCAGACTAGGTGGCAGGTGATAGATGATAGCTTAGTGATGACGATGTTGCAGTTTGGAGGCAAGGTGGAGGCTTACGTACCGGTTTTATTACTATCTAGTATTTCTATTTCCACTATTTGAGTTGCTTTGTGAGTGTTATAGTGAGGCTTTATGTACAGAATTTGATATTTCCTAAGATGTTTGGATAATCTCTCAAGATATTGTGAAAGTTTCAAAAGTTTGTTATATGATGCTTCACTATTATTACCTGTAGTATATTTTCTACTATATTTTATCCTTGCGTTGTGAGTTCTACGACAGGTATCGATTGTGTTATTATACCATTATGATCATCTATAACTGCCTGGCACGCCTTGCTTTGCATTATTCCTCTTGTTTAGTGCGGGGGTTGTGCGCGGTCGTCACATCCTTCTCCTAAGGTTATCATGGATTATATAGTCTCGTAAGCATGATACTCACCCCCTGAGGCAAGAGTAACTAATCTACGAACTTAAGGTCTTGATGCCTAGAAAATAGTAGAGCTCGTTAAGATTGTTGATACTATGTTGCATTTCAATGACCTTGAGGGCAATCGTCTCCTAAGATCCAATACATATGCATTTTCAAACCTAGTTCGGGTCTTGATGACAAATACTGTTAACATTTTTAGCGCTAGATAGACGGCTTGAACCTCCGATTCTGTTGTTTTATCATAAATTAATTTGGTAAATTTATTGCTACATGGTAGGAAACGATGAAGTCGAAAAGGCTGGAAGATCGAAATAAGGAGTTAGCTCCTAATGTTACCATCGAGGAGAACGTAAACCGACATTCAACCTGAAAACAAAGAAGGAGGAACTTCTTATCCAGTGCAACCACCAAATACAAATACCATGGAGGAAACCACTGCTAAGCTCATAGCTTTAGAGAAACAAGTCCTAGAAATGAAAGCTCAAATGAGTGTTGTTCATGCTCAAAGGTCTTCAAGGCTTACCAAGTCTAGTCAATGGGAAGTGGATGAATCTCCAAAGAGGAAGGCTCCCGCCAAACAATCTAAGGGAAGGAAAAAACTCAAAGTATCTTCCTCTAAGAGGAAGAGGTCCCTTCTGACAGTGGTAGATCATTAATGAAATCAGTGTAACCAGGAGTAATTTGGAAATTCTTCTTCTAAAGGTTATGATCCTAAGAGGACAAATTATGACAACCCGGAGGCTTATCTCAAGGATATTGCTAGAAAAACAATCAAAAAATTATAAGGAAGCAAAGGGGAAAGAACCCAATATGATAGGCTTAGTGATAATGAAAGAGTAGCCCCTTTCACCGACGAGATCATGAACACTATAGTACCATATAGGATAAAGATTCCAACCATAAAATATCTCGAAACTAGTGACCTTGATGGCTTTCGATAGCCCAAATGGATCTCTATAATACCTCGGAGGTCGTACGATGTCGTATTTTTCCAGTAACCCTTCAGGGGGTAGCCTCCAAATAGTACCTTCAGTATAGAGAGACTACCACCTATTTGTCGAAACAAATTTCCTATAAATTTTCTACACAAAATTTCATTTGTAAAGATCCGATAGTTGATTACAAAGTTATCATAATATCAAGCAGAGGCAAGGAGAGTCCCTAGGAGATTACCTGAAAAGATTCAATGTAGAAGCCTTGAAGGCAAAAGATATGAATTATTGCAACAAGTTGATTGTTGTGCATTCTAGGTTAATTGAGAATACACCTTTCTGGAAAGAGCTATACATTCATGGCTGTAAGGTTCTAAAAGACTTCCACTTTCAGGCTGACAAATTCATCGGTATGGATGAATTATACTTCACAAAGAAGTAGTTCGGGCCTCGAGGGGAAGGAGGAAAGTCGGTCTTCGGTAGAAAGCCTCAAGGTGGAAGGTTTGATTTATATGGAAATGAGAAAATGCCATGATGGGTGAACTCCAGTTCCAACTCAATGGCCCTAAAAAAACCTGTAACACACCATAAATTTCAATGTTAATGTTCACAAATTAAAGAATAACTAATCTCAGACGTGAGAATTAAGGGAAACGGGTTGCGCCATTGTGTTCGTCTCGGAATTCTGGTTGAGATAGAGTCCGAATTTGCGTGAATTGGACTTCGTATGAAGAAGTTATGGCCATCAGAAGTTTCCGAAAATTCAAAAAAGATTCCGAAAATTCAAAATTCAGAGTCAGATGGGCTAGGCGGGAAAATTATCGCCAGGGCCAGGTCGACCATAGGGTCGACCATGGGGTCGACGTACCCTAACCAGGTCGACCATAGGGTCGACCTGGGGGTCGACCTCGGGGTCGACCTGCCCCCCCGGGCAGATTTGAGTGATGACCTGTTTATGACTGTATGCTGACTCATTAGGGTTTCTGATCTGCTCTGATTGGCTGGGATTAACTCTGGGTTGATCGGACGGCCTAAACGAATCCTGAACTCTATAAAAAGACATGTAGACTCAAACCCTAAAATCAAATCAAAATTAGATCAATGGCCGTCATGTTGTCACTCCGAACCCTAGAGTAGCTGCCACCCACTAGAAGCAAATTAAAGACAACAATTCAATTCAAATCAAGCCTAAAACTACAACAACGAAATTGTCTACAACAAGGGAACGCTAATCAATTACAGAATTCAGATCCCAGAACTCAGGACCCCTTTTTCGGTGAGTTCTAGTCACTTTTAGGTTTAAATAAATAAAAGTGAATCGTGGTAGACTATGATTTGGGCATATGTTGTTTGTAGTTATGCAAGTTTATTGTTGTTGTGGATCATGAAATTATGCAAGTTTATTGTTATTGTTGATCATGAAATTATATAAGTTATTGTGTGATGAATTCATGAATCTATGCAAGTCGTTATTATGAATCTATGCAAGTTGTTATCATGAACCAATGCAAATTGTTATGAGATCATGCAAGTCACCTATACAAGTTATTATTCATGAACCTATGCAAGTTATTATTCATGAAACTATGTAAGTTGTTATGTTATGCAAGTTGTTAAACATGTTGTAAAACATAAATCTATGTGAGTTGTTAATTATGTTGTTAATTCATGAACCTATGCAAGTCACCTATGCAAGTTGTTATGTTGTGAATCATGAACCAATGTTAGTGTTACTTATGTTGTTAATTCATGAACCTATGCAAGTTGTTATGTTGCAAAATCATGAATCTATGCAAGTTGTTATTTATGTGGTGAATCATAATTATATGCAAAGTTATCTTGTCATTTTCCCTAGTTGTCATGCTTATGCCAAAATTGTACTGAAACGATCACCTTGTCATTCCCTTCATTTTATTGTTATGGCGAGGCTACCTTGTAGCCTCGATGACGCCAAAAACGCAAACGGTTACGCTAGTTAAGAAACGGGGAAAAAGGGTAATTTGTAATAGGCATAGTGATTATGTAAATTGGACACATGATTCTAGTAGGGAAACATATAAATAGTTACCTATTATGACATGGGTAAAATTGGGTAAAAATGGTATAATTTGAATATGACCATTTATGGATAGGAAATTCAAATTGTTAATAAGATTGGTATTGACACCTGTAAAAAGGAAAGGATTAATTAATTAACTTAATTAATCAAAAGAGGAATGTTTAAGCAATTGAAGTCTGAAGATTTAATATTGAGAATTGGCATAAATGCCTTAAATGGCATAAAATAAATTTGTGATGAAATTGGTATGATTTTACATACCATAAATAGATGGACATAATTGAGTCAATTATGGCCATAGTTAAATTTGGAATTGATTGATAATTTAAATAGGGAGATTAATTCAAATTGGGGAATAATTAATTTTGTGTAATTAATCGTCTAAGACACGAGGTTAGGCTCTTTTGTGGTGTAAGACTGCCCGAACCAGCCCGTCAAATCCAGCTGCCACAAATTCCAGTCTAATGTGGGTGGTTTTGGCATAAATTAAATGCGTGACAGTTGTAAAGACATGAGGTTAGGCACTTTTGTGGTGTAAGACTGCCCGTACCCGCCCGGCAAATCCAGCTGCCACAAATGCAAGTCTAATGTGGGAGGTCTTTATAAGGTTACGGTCCTAATGAATTAAGAAACACTTAAAGCAGATAAACATGTAGTGGGACATGAGGGGTTAAGTGGGTGCCTTGGGTGGCATGTGGAATTAAGTGGGTGCCTTGGGTAGCATGTGAAATACGATTAAGTGTCTCAATAATTAATGTTGAGTAAAGACTACTTAACCTAACTTAATACATATGGACTGTATGATGATAGACATAAGTTAGGGTTAAGTAAAACGAATTGGATTGTGGGTGGTTAAGTACAACTGATGGGTAGGTGGGTAACATTAATATATATAGGCCCACAAACTTAACCGGATAAAAAGGGTTATGTAATTAAAGACTCCTAATGGTATACATAACTGGGGCAAAATAGTAAAGTTATGTATTAAAGACAACCTTAGGGGTACGCATAACTAATGGGGATAGATAAAGTTATGTATTTAAGACACCTATAGGTACGCATAACCGATAGGTAGAATAGGGGTTATGTATTAAAGACACCTATAGGTACGCATAACTAATTGAGGGCTATGTAATTAAAGACCCCTTAGGGTATACATAGTCAGTAGCAAACCTAGTGGGGATACAAGACATAGGGGAGAGCTTGTATCATGTTGTGTGGGATCCATTTCAGTCAGTAACCCGGAGGGGTATCAAAGTAAAGAACTCCGTACTAGGCGGGGAAGGGGCACACTTACTGATTGATTGTAAGAGATCCAAAACGAGACGGATGGTGTGGGCAGCGCAAACCGACCGGGGACATGTGCGTGCATGGGCCGGGCAGAGGGGGACAAGACAACCGTGACACCAGTAGGTATAACTGTGCACACCTTAGGTTTCCACTTTAGGGAAGTGATACCCCCTAGTTGTGGGACCAGCACAGGGTATCTATAGAGTAGGGAGCCGATCGATTAGGGTGGTGGTTAGGGTATACCCGGACGTATGCCCTAAGTCTACCAATTTATAGTAGGAGGGTAGTGGGTACGACTAGTTGAGATAGAAGCAGGAGGCACCTATGACAGCAGCTAGGAATACACGGAACTATAACCATCATTATCATTAGCGGAAGGGATCATCCCATCCTGATTTGACTAGTAATAGTGCAGAGTAGTTAGTAGTGAAGCATGCATACACCTTACCTTATTTGTCATGTCATACCTATCATCTGTACCGTGAATCCTCTTATCCACTTTGTATGCCTGTCATGTTTACCTTTATTTATTTACTGGCTAAAAGTTACTAGACTCACCAGACGTATGTCTGACCTAGTTTGTTTCGCCTCTTTTCTTCCGTTTCCCCCCCAGGTTCTCAGGGAGGAAACACCCTGGTCTAGTCAGGATTTGGATATCATCTTCTAGGAGCTACTTCTGAAGTTTGGCTCGAGTCTCTGTCTCTTATATGGCTTGCTCTTTAATATGGGGAATGATGTTTTTCTTTTAAATACCTATGTACTCTGATGATGTAAGACAGAAGTGTTTTAATGGTTTTATGACTCATGGTATTATGTAACAAAGTATTTTGGCGATTTAATAAAGTTGTTTATTTTACGCTGCAAAATTTTTATATCTGTCTTGTGATATTCTGTGTTTGTTTACAAAAACGCTCCACTGAAGTTAAGGCATTCCCTTTGTGAGTGACCTTAATGGAGGTAGGGTGTTACACTTGGTATCAGAGCTGAAGGTTACCAGATTAGATAAAAGTTTTGAAAATATTTTTCAAAAAAGGTTTTAAAAGAAAGTATTTTCAGAAAAAAGGAAAGCCAATTTTGAAAAACATTCCCCGAAAAGCCATATGTAGTATCCTTCGGTCCTTCGTCTAAAATCTCTTCCTTTGATAGGATAGGCGGATGCTCTTGTGGCAGATGGATAAGATAGATATAGGAAAAAAAATTATGCAACAGGTTTAATTTCCTTATCTGATTATGAAGTTAAGACTCTTTTGGATTCTGTCATTTTGACTTTGTAATTGAGACTCTACACTTTAATACTATCCTTGTTTCTGATCCCGTAGTTGTTTCAAACCCCTTTGGTGGTTCGACTCATTTATTGGTGATTTGTAAGGGATTGAAATTATCTCTGTTAAGCGTCAAAAATTTGAACGTGATATTGGTGTGCTAAAGTTTATGGGCTATGGGTTGGTTCTAAATGGACCAGCTTTCTAAGTAGAGGGTCGTTCAAGATTTTGAGAGGTGGGTCGTTAAGTTTCTAACTTGTCATGGGAAGACCCCCAAAATTTCTTGTGACCCGTAAGGGTCTATTATGCTTAACTTTCTGAGAATCATTCTATAATCTAATCTGTACCAGTTGTCTGTAAGTATCTGGATATATCTGAAGGATAGGGGTTTCTACTCGAAGCATGAAGTAGATCTCCACTTTTGACATTGTTTAATGGGGGTAATTCTTTGGGTGTCAATTTGATGTTGATTTCGGTCTTCGGGGCTGAGACTTAGGGAATTATTCTCTTAACCGATGTCAAATGGGAACAGAGCTTTTGTTTTAGTTATATCATTTGTTTATATCCCATCGACCGGATCTTCGACCTTTAGATAGGAAATCCATGGATGCAAACATGTGCTTGGGACATGTTATGTTTGATGGTTGCAAGTGGATGCAAGTGTTTGCTAGTGGTTGCTCGTGGATGCATTTACACACACATTAGGCACTAGATCGGCTCAAATCACTTTCATATTGCTTATAAATGTGTGTGCATATTTAGGTTAATGGATGAACAATGGTTGTGTTATCATATGGATGCTGCATTTTGATGAATGGTTGTGCACACATGTAGAAATAACATGTAACATTAGGATTCCTTCGCATACATAATGGATGCATGACACTATCATGATTTGCATTGAGGAGGTCGACTGAATCAGTAGACCGCCTGATTTTGCATTAGATAGAGAACATATACACACACTTCTTGCATATGTTCATACAACATTAGGAATTTTATAAGGACAATGGATGCCTGTGTTTGATGGTTGAGTAGATGGTTGTTTGGATGTTAGGATATGCATTCTCCATAACTTGGAGATTTCAAGGGAAAAATCCTTTAAGGAGGGGAGAATGTAACACCCCGTAAATTTCAATGTTAATGTTCACAAATTAAAGAATAACTAGTCTCAGACTTGAGAATTAAGGGAAACGGGTTGCGCCATTGTGTTCATCTCGGAATTCTGGTTGAGATAGAGTCCGAGTTTGCGTGAATTGAACTTCGTATAAAGAAGTTATGGCCATCGGAAGTTTTAGAAAATTCAAAACAGATTTCGAAAATTCAAAATTCAGAGTCAGATGAGCTAGGCGGGAAAATTCCCGCCAGGGCCAGGTCGACCATAGGGTCGACCTGGGGGTCGACCTATCCTAACCAGGTCGACCAGGGGGTCGACTTGACCCCCCACCCCCGGGGGCAGATTTGAATGATGACCTGTTTATGACTGTATGCTGACTCATTAGGGTTTCTGATCTGCTCTGATTGACTGGGATTAATTCTGGGTTGATCGGACGGCCTAAACTAATCCTAAACTCTATAAAAAGACATGTAGACTCAAACCCTAAAATCAAATCCAAATTAGATCAATGGCCGTTATGTTGTCACTCCAAACCCTAGAGTAGCCGCCACCCACTAGAAGCAAATTAAAGACAACAATTCAATTCAAATCAAGCCTAAAACTACAACAACGAAATTGTCTACAACAAGGGAACGCTAATCAATTACAGAATTCAGATCCCAGAACTCAAGACCCCATTTTCGGTGAGTTCTAGTCACTTTTAGGTTTAAATAAATAAAAGTGAATCGCGGTAGACTATGATTTGGGCATATGTTGTTTGTAGTTATGCAAGTTTATTGTTGTTGTGGATCATAAAATTATGCAAGTTTATTGTTATTGTTGATCATGAAATTATGTAAGTTATTGTGTGATGAATTCATGAATCTATGCAAGTCGTTATTATCAATCTATGCAAGTTGTTATCATGAACCTATGCAAATTATTATGAGATCGTGCAAGTCACCTATACAAGTTATTATTCATGAACCTATGCAAGTTATTATTCATGAAACTATGCAAGTTTTTATGTTATGCAAGTTGATAAACATGTTGTAAAACATGAATCTATGTGAGTTGTTAATTATGTTGTTAATTCATGAACCTATGCAAGTCACCTATGCAAGTTGTTATGTTGTGAATCATGAACCTACGTTAGTGTTACTTATGTTGTTAATTCATGAACCTATGCAAGTTGTTATGTTGCAAAATCATGAATCTATGCAAGTTGTTAAATATGTGGTGAATAATAATTACATGCGAAGTTATCATGTCATTTTCCCTAGTTGTCACACTTATGCCAAAATTATACTGAAACGATCACCTTGTCATTCCCTTCATTTTATTGTTATGGCAAGGCTACCTTGTAGCCTCGATGATGCCAAAAACGCAAACGGTTACGCTAGTTAAGAAACGGGGAAAAAGGGGAATTTGTAATAGGCATAGTGATTATGTAAATTGGACACATGATTCTAGTAGGGAAACATATAAATAGTTACCTATTATGACATAGGTAAAATTGGGTAAAAATGGTATAATTTGAATATGACCATTTATGGATAGGAAATTCAAATTGTTAATAAGATAGGTATTGACACCTATAAAAAGGAAAGGATTAATTAATTAACTTAATTAATCAAAAGAGGAGTGTTTAAGCAATCGAAGTCTGAAGATTTAATATTGAGAATTGGCATAAATGCCTTAAATGGCATAAAATAAATTTGTGATGAAATTGGTATGATTTTACATACCATAAATAGATGGACATAATTGAGTCAATTATGGCCATAGTTAAATTTGGAATTGATTGATAATTTGAATAGGGAGATTAATTCAAATTGGGGAATAATTAATTTTGTGTAATTATTCGTCTAAGACACGAGGTTAGGCTCTTTTGTGGTGTAAGACTGCCCGTACCCGCCCGGCAAATCCAGCTGCCACAAATGCCAGTCTAATGTGGGAGGTCTTAGGCATAAATTAAATGCGTGACAGTTGTAAAGACACGAGGTTAGGCTCTTTTGTGGTTTAAGACTGCCCGGACCCGCCCGGCAAATCCAACTGCCACAAATGCCAGTCTAATGTTGGAGGTCTTTATAAGGTTACGGTCCTAATGAATTAAGAAACACTTAACCAGATAAACATGTAGTGGGACATAAGGGGTTAAGTGGGTTCCTTGGGTGGCATGTGGAATTAAGTAGGTGCCTTGGGTGTCATGTGAAATACGATTAGGCGTCTCAATAATTAATGCTGATTAAAGACTACTTAACCTAACTTAATACATATGGACTGTATGATGATGGACATAAATTAGGGTTAAGTAAAACGAATTGGACTGTGGGTGGGTTAAGTACAACTGATGGGTAGGTGGGTAATATTAATATATATAGGCCCACAAACTTAACCGGATAAAAAGGGTTACGTAATTAAAGACACCTAATGGTATACATAACTGGGGCAAAGTAGTAAAGTTATGTATTAAAGACACCCTTAGGGGTACGCATAAGTAATGGGGATAGATAGAGTTATGTATTAAAGACACCTATAGGTACGCATAACCGATAGGTAGAATAAGGGTTATGTATTAAAGACACATATAGGTACGCATAACTGATTGAGGGCTATGTAATTAAAGACACCTTAGGGTATACATAGTAAGTAGAAAACCTAGTGGGGATACAAGACATAGGGGAGAGCTTGTATCATGTTGTGTGGGACCCATTTCAGTCAGTAATCCGGAGGGGTATCAAAGTAAAGAACTCCGTACTTGGCAGGGAAGGGGCACGCTTACTAATTGATTGTAAGAGATCCAATACGAGACGGATGGTGTGGGCGGCGCAAACCGACCGGGGACATGTGCGTGCATGGGCCGGGCAGAGGGGGATAAGACGACCGTGACACCAGTAGGTATAACTGTGCACACCTTAGGTTACCACTTTAGGGAAGTGATACCCCCTAGTTGTGGGACTAGCACAGGGTATCTATAGAGTAGGGAGCCGATCGATTAGGGTAGTGGTTAGGGTATACCCGGACGTATGCCCTAAGTCTACCAATTTATAGTAGGAGGGTAGTGCGTACGACTAGTTGAGATAGGAGCAGGCGGCACCTATGACATCAGCTAGGAATACACGAAACTACCACCATCGTTATCATTAGTAGAAGGGATCATCCCATCTTGATTTGACTAGTAACAGTGCAGAGTAGTTAGTAGTGAAGCATGCATACACCTTACCTTATTTGTCCTGTCATACCTGTCATCTGTACCGTGAATCCTCTTATCCACTTTGTATGCCTGTCATGTTTACCTTTATTTATTTACTGGCTAAAAGTTACTGGACTCAGTAGATGTATGTCTGACCTAGTTTGTTTCGCCTCTTTTCTTCCATTTCCCCCTAGGTTCTCAAGGAGGAAACACCCAGGTTTAGTCAGGATTTGGATATCATCTTCTAGGAGCTACTTCTGAAGTATGGCTCGAGTCTCTGTCTCTTATATGGCTTGCTCTTTAATATGGGGAATGATGTTTTTCTTTTAAATACCTATGTACTCTGATGATGTAAGACAAGTGTTTTAATGGTTTTATGACTCATGGTATTATGTAACAAAGTATTTTGGTGATTTAATAAAGTTGTTTATTTTCCGCTGCAAAATTTTATATCTGTCTTGTGATATTCTGTGTCTATTTACCAAAAACGCTCCACTGAAGTTAAGGCATTCCTTTTGTGAGTGACCTTAATGGAGGTGGGGTAAAGGGTAAATAACTTTCCCATCTCGTTCAAAGACAAGAATTTCCCTGAACCCAATGCTTGGGGGAATTATTGTGAATATCATAGGATGAACAAACAAAAAACTAACAAATGCAAGGTTTTAGATGGGATTATTCAAAAGCTTAACCGTGAGGGACATCTGGAAAAGTTTGCTCTAAACAAACAACCACTTGCCCAGCATGCAAATGGACAACAAAAGGTTTCAGTTAATGTGCTAGAAGCTCCAATGGAGGAAGGTCACCTAGACTTGGGTCCTCCAATAAATCGCATCAATGTAATCCATGTGGGCCACACCAGGCTGGAAGCTGTCGAATGGCCCGGAATCGTGATGTAAAGGAAGCACACGCAGGGGTATTCTCCATCCAAAAAGAACAATTATGGAAGAATACTCGCTACACTCTTAAAATGTACAATCTAGTGATTTCTCCTGACGAGATGAAGAAAGGGAACTGTCATCCACACAACGACCCTCTCATGATAACAACTCAGATTGGGCTTTCTGTTGTTGCCAAAATCCTTGTTGATACTGGGAGCATGGTCAATGTCATTTTTAAACATGTTTTTGATCAGATGGGTATCTCCAAAGAAATCAAGAAACGGGCCAATTTTCAGCTTCAACAAGGGATCGACTTCGGTAGGGCAAATCAACCTCCCAGTCCAAGTTGGGTTGTCTGCGCTCCACCGAACCTTTGAAACTCTTTTCGTCGTGATCGACCAAACATCCTACTATAATTCTTTCTTTGGTCGACCTGCTCTAGAAGAGATGGATGATTTTGTCTCTTCCAAATACCTAATGCTGAAGTTCTTGAAAAAACAAGGATGGGGTACTGTCAGAGGGGAACAATTTAGTTCTCGCAAATTGTATTTCGCAATGGTTGACAAATACAAAAGGGAGTATTCATCGTACTATGATTCCCCTATTATTTTTCAACCTTCAGATGATGGATTCTTACATTCAACATTCGAAGCTAAAATAAATGCTAATAAAACTTATACACATACGAATGGTAGGTACACTTCTTCGGGATGAAAAAGGTAGAGAGTCGATGACATAAATCTGGCAGAGGAAGAAGAAATTGTAACAGACTTGGATTCCCGAAAAGACACCGAAAGGATAAAACCAATAGACGATTTAGAGGAAATAAACATCAACCCAAAGGATAAGGCCAAAGTTACCAAGATAGGGAAAAGTTTGGAAGAACCCTTAAGAAGTAATCTAGTTCGGTTCCTATAGCTCAATAAGGATGTTTTCGCTTGGACTCACTGTAATCTCGGTTCAACAAAAGAAGAGGCAATACAACAGAGATCGATCAGAGGCTTTAAAAGAGGAAGTCAAATTGTTGAAATAAACGGGTTCATCTGAGAAGTTTTTTATCCTAAATGGATAGCCAACCCTGTGTTAGTAAAGAAGTCCAAAAGAAATTGGAGAACTTGCATTGAGTATACAAAATTAAACAGAGCCCTCCTAAAGGATTGTTATCCCCTTTCACGGATAGACTAGTTAGTTAATGCAACAAGCAGACATAGGATATTATCCCTTATGGATGCTTACTCAGGGTACAAACAAATTCCCATGCATAATCCCGACGAAGAGCATACAAGCTTTATTACCGATTGGGGTACACTTTGTTATAAAGTAATGCCCTTTGGATTGAAAAACGCTGGAGCAACATACCAAAGGCTTGTTAACATAATGTTTCAAGAGCATATTGGGTGCAACATGGAAGTATACATGGATGATATGTTAGTATTGTCTGTCAAAGCGGAAAACCACCTGGAAGACCTGGTGGAGATGTTCAACTCTTAAGGGGTTACCAAATGAAGTTAAACCTGCAAAAGTGTTATTTTGGAGATTAATCCGGAAAGTTCCTAGGATATGTGGTCTGTGAACACGGCATTGAGGCTATCCCAGACTAGATCCAAGCCATAATGGATATGGAAGAACCCAAAAAAACAAAGTGGTCATGAGCCTAAACGGAAAGGTGGCAGCCCTCAGAAGGTTCATTTCCGAAGACATGGACAAATGCATCATTTATTTGATGTTATAAAGAAAAAGAAGAACTTTGAATGGAATCAAGAATGTAGAAAAGCGTTTCAAGAATTGAAAGATTACATGGGGAATCCCCTGGTTTTATCCAATCCTAAGAAATTGGAAGATTTATACCTTTATATGGTCGTTTCGGAATATGCGATAAGTTTAGTACTTATAAGTGAAAGTGATGGAATTCAACACCCAGTTTATTATGTTAGCAGAAGGTTAAAAGATGCAGAAACCTGATACCCCATAATGGAAAAAATAGTGTATTTCCTAATACTTATAGCACGAAATCTCAGGGTTTATTTCCAAGCACATGTCATTAAAAGTTTTAACTAATTTTCCACATAAGAAAGTTTTTAGTAAACCGGAAACCTCAGAGGGGTTAGTGAAATGGGGACTTGAGCTTAGCCAATACGAAATTGAGTTTCAACCCCAAGCAGCAATCAAAGGACAAACTCTCGCAGATCATATAAACAAATGCACAAGTTTTATCATAGAACAGTCAATCGAAGAGAATTACTTAAAGGCTAAGTGGCAATTATTCGAAGATGAGGCCTCAGACAAACAAGGAGTAGGGGCATGATACATCGTAATTACCCCTGATGTTCACTGCCTACATTATGTGATGAACCTAGCACTATAGTTGAAAATACCTCGAATAGAGATCTTTAATGATACATAATTAATAGTAAATCAAATTAAGTAAACCTACCAAACAATAAAGACAATTCTCAAGAAATGACTAAACTAAGCTAAAGGAAATTGGATAGATGAATTACCCTTGGTACTTCGGGCATATAGAACTTCTGCCAAAATGGCGAAAGGACATACCCTTTTTTCTCTAACATATAGGTGTGAAGCTATGCTTCCAGTCGAGGTTGAAATCCGTTCATACGGAAGGATAGCCTACACATTTGATCCTAATCAAGAGTTGAAAAAGGAATCCTTAGACATAATACAAGGATTAAGAGATAATGCCACAATCAGAACAGCTGAATACCAACGGAAAATCACAAGGTGCTACAATTAAAGGGTTAAAACTAAAGCCCTCACAAAAGGAGATTTAGTCTTACGAAAAGTAATGACCAACACAAAGGACCTATCAGATGGACCGCTTGGCCCAAATTGGGAGGGACCCATAATCATTCATCAAGAAGTCATACCTGGGATGTATCGACTATGCAAACCAAACGGCGATCTTGTTCCAAGAACATGGAACTCACAACATTTAAGGCTGTACTTCTAATGATGAATAAATTAAGGAAGGTCTTCTCCAAGAACACTCACTGAACTATGGGTATTAAAACCATCTCAAAATTCAAAGTAACACAAGGTGGGTTAAACCACAAACGAATGAAAACCCTTGTTGTCGCCGAGTTGGCCAGCACAAGGCGCCCCCCGTAGGAGGGTGATGTGTAAGCCTTTCTCCGTGCCCAAATCAGAAAGGGCCAGGTTAAAGAATCGAAAGTGTAAGCCTACGATCCACGCCAGAGATGGTCGGGACGGATCATCTATTTAATATGCCCTGCCTCTGCTCGCAGAAGAGTATGCCCTACCTCTGCTATGAACTAAGAATGTCCCACCACTGCTTATGTTCTGCATTACACGCAGAAGGGAACACAAACCCTTATTGTCGCCTATGATGGACGGAATAAGGCACCCCTTGGAGGGGGTGGAGTACTGTAATCCTCTATCACCGCCTACTATGGCCAGGGTAGAGCATCAAAAGAGTCAGCCTTAAGTCAGCGTCTATGATGTCACAGGTTAAGCATCTAAGACCTTATCATCGTCCACAATGGTCAGGATAAGGATCCTCCTAGAGTGAGGTCGGGTAAGTCCTTGGGACCTGCTTGTGAATAAGCAAGCCAAGCACACCTGAAACACCCCACACTTTTCTACGCCTAAATTTCGACAAAAATCGAAACCCAAACACGTCCAAGCATGGAGCATGTAGATCTAGTACCTGAAATAAATGAGCATGAGCATAATCAAAGTACGATAAGATAACTCACAGCAGAAAAAATAGGATAAACTAGTACTAACTCAAGTAACTACCTTTATCAAAGTAAGTCATTTTCCAATACCGAGCATGAGAGAGAACGAGAACCGAAAGCCAAAATTAAACACCTGTGGGAACCTGACCTCCTCTTGAGAATCTAGGTGGTTGTAATGAGGACGGAGGTCAGAAAAACAAGATTTTGGTGAATAGGAAATGTATAACATAGACTATAATGCACAGATGTATCCCGTTTGGTTCAACCCAAAATGTATGCCTACCAAGGTTAGCAATTCTAGTCTAACCTTGTAAATGTTTACGCGCGACTTTACTACTCTTCCCAAAGTAGTATTTCCGAAGTATAATATCCAGATAGGACGTTTACACTCATATTTGTGAAGCCTTTATACTAAAGCTTAGCTGGTTATTTAGTCGAGGTTATATCCCTAGTTACGGAGTTTCTATATATATACACTTTCATTCACACTTCCTTCATCATTTATTGCCTCACTATCAATGATAGATAGGGTGGATTCTCTCTGATCGCTTAAGACCCCAGGTGGACCAGTTGGTCACTTATTATTAGAATAAACTTAAGGGCAATAGCTACGGGCCCTACTAGTTATGGCTTCCTCCATTCACGCATTTACCCTTGCCCCGCATAAGGTGAGAAATGGAATTTTATCACTCGTTATACCTTCTAGCTGACCTTATTAGATAACCCCCTTAGTAATTTACTACTTACCGTAGGTTAGGTAGCCATATTTGAAGTTTTTTGTTTTCAGGTCTGGGTAGACAATACACACACATGCCGTTTAAAACCCCTATACTGAAAGACCTATCCCCAGATGGACTCTTCAACCCCAGCTGCTTAAAACCCAGGAAGAGGACTATACACGAAGATTATTAGGTTCGTACCCCGTTAGCCCTTACTACCTTTCCCCATTGGGATAAAGAGGTCCACGTCATTACCTCTTTTCCGTTTAGTTACTCTGCCCAGAAACATTATCGTCATTGGTTCTTATGGATAATTATATTTTTACATCATTAACTTACTAAGTCCAACTCGATTTTTATTTATAAGTTCTATATTCATTAATATAAATAAGGAAAAGTTATATCCTCTTTATCCTATGATATTTATTTGATTACTTCCCTAATTGGACTTAGTGTTTAAACAACAATCAATATGCATTAATCCCCTTTTTATTCCATTAATTATAACTAATACCATTTATGAGCCTAACGGTCACAATTTTCCTAAGGCATTAATTCATAATGGATATCCTTATCTTATCAGTCTCGAAGTATCTACTTGTTGTACCCAATAGACAATTAATACTCTTGTTTATTTATTTACTTATTTGTTGACTTATATTTATATGTATATATATACACCATATTTATCACATTATGTTGACTACCTGTGGATGCTAGATTTGCCGGGCAGTTCCCGACAGACTTCTACCACAAGTTGAACTAAACCTCATGCCTTGGTATATTTATATTTATATTTATATTTATGCATTAGACCCTCACATTAACATGACCACCTGTGGATGTAAGATATGCCAGTAGGTTCCAAGAAGATTTCTACCACAAGTTAAGCTTAACCGCTTGTCCAAATGTGGTTATTCAAATTTCCTAATTTGGGCTGTACAACATTAATCCTAATTAATTTAGGAATTGTAACCATTATCCTATTATATTTACTTTCCCCAATCAACATTGGTTACAATTGTTATTTATTGATTTGCGGTCCTATTTATTGCAATTAACTATACTGATTGCTACAAATGGTCACCACAAATATATTAATTCAATATGGATTAGATTTTCATATTATTCTACAATTGAATACCATTCAACATTCGAACATTCCACACGACGTATATTTTACCGTTTTACACTGATTTAGACAGATAATATATATATATTTATGTTTTCGTGCAATTAACATAGTTATTATTTTTATTGATATCATTTAATTTTAATGATTTGGTTAAGTCAATAACCATACATTCCTGTTTGCATTTAATCTTGCCAAAATATTTCAATCTTATAAAAAGACCGTTGGCTGTAATCAATGTAAATTATGCCTAATTAGTGGAATTGACATATTTCCAAATCACAAGAAATATATATAAATATATAATTTGGAGTAGTTGATGCAAATTACGCACAAATATGTATATTTATATTTATACATACATTTGCACCACTTTTCCCTTTTTAATCCTTTTTATCATACCGTTTGTGATTTCAAAATAATGCCTTTTTATTCGAAAGGAGGAAAACGACATATTTATAATAATTAAGCCAAAACCCAACAATATTGAATACAAACATGCATATTTCTTCTATTGTTACAATCACATAATTTAATAATCATACCTTTTCCCCTAAATTCACATAATTTATTATTAAATACTGAACTAGAGATCTGGAATGTAACTACATCTAATCGGTGTTTTCATGGGGCTAATTTCCAGATCTATAGTGCTTTTCTACAACTGCAATATATTTTAAAACATATATAACTGTAGGAATATGTGTAAAAAAATTTAAGAATCCTACAATTAATATTATGCATAACCACAACTTATAATTCACAAATTTTGACAATTTTTATAATCATATCTGATAGGTGCTGATTCAGTTACAATCATATTATTAGCAGATCTGATGAAAATAGGCATATAAAGACATATAAACTTGAAATCTAATACAAACGAGATAAATACATTATTACAAATGTATATATAAATTTCTCACTCACCGGCAAGCATCCAAATCCAAAGTTTGAATCCTTTGGGCCTACAATTCCAAAATTCTTATAGATCTAAGATCTATCTAAAATGGGGATAATTTCAGATCTGTAGAGATGTAAGAAAATAGGAAGAGAGCAAGAATCTATTGTTGAGCGCTAATTTGCATTCATTTCCATTTGATCTGATAATCCTCTCAATCCTATGTGATTTGGATTTGATTTGTTGTATAAGAATATATTTTTATTTAAGAAATTAGGTTTGGAGAAGAAGGAAAATGACAGAGCTTCGTTGCTGCCGATAGATTTGTTTGGAAAAGAATGAGGCCTTACCCCTTTTGTTTATAAGAGTGGAATTGGCCTTAGACCGTTAGATCAATTTTAATTAACATCTGTTCATTCGTATTATAAAATACAACGAAATTGCCCCACAAAACTTAGCCACCATTGGGCACTACAGGCTCGAAGCAGCCGACACCCAACTGGGGAGCGATCGACCGCCCTTCGCCCAAGATGCCCAATGAAGGCGAGTTAAAGATGGGAAGGAATTTATTAATTATTCTATTTATTTGTTTTCATCCGTTTCTCTTATTTCACACGTAATTTTTTTATACGGACTCCGTTCGTGAAACTCCAAACATGAAAGTTGACCAAAATTCCGAGACGAATGCATCAGTTAAGGTTTCGTGGTAAAATTCCATTGTTTGCAAAAAATCCCTATTTTTGAGAATCTAATTAAATAATTATTTATTGTCAAAATTCTGGGTTGTTACATTCTTCCCCTCTTAAAAGGAATTTCGTTCCAAAATTCTGACACCTAGTTATCCTATCCTACACAACCGTTTGATGTACTTCCACTTTAAAACCATGTGTATATGACAATATGTGCATGGTGTACATAATGCATTTCAATCATAAAACATGCATGCAAGATGATTCTAAATCGAGCCCTCTACATGTATGCAATAAATTTTTAAAAACTTTTGAAAACATGATGCAAAACATCCTAAATATACTGACAGTTCTATATGAATGCAAATTTCGAAAAGTACTTTTTCATCTATAATCCTTACACAGCTATGAATAGAAGTGTAAACCAACCAATTTTGCATCCAAACCCTGCCCGTCACGAAATCTAATCATTTCCTATTTAATTTCTTCTAAACCCCAAAAAGGAAATCAAAGCAAAGATTTTTTTGTTTCCTCTGCTTATAAATATTGCATTTCCCACCTTATAGTGGAATTTTCACCTCAGTTACCCAAAATACTCCATAAAGTTCCATCTGTAGGCTGTAAAGAATGCTCAAAACAAGCTCTAAAACGTAAAATGAGTTAATTAATAACTCTCGCGTATCATTGATAAGGCATGAAAACAGCGTTTCCAAAGCTAAAACAATAGTTTCCTGGTTGTCGTTAACGTTTTTATCGCATCCTCGATCCTACTGCACCCCCAAACGTGCACACAAATTATCCAAACAACTTCCTTACGCTATTCATGTGACCAAAAATAAAAAAATTTCATAAAAAATAAATTTCCACTTAAAAACATTTTTTTGTTTAATTTGAAAATTCCTTTTCAATACCGCCTAGCTATCCATATGAGATCCGTATGAAAATCAAAATTTCGGTAATATGCACTTTATGCCATTCAAATCGTCTACCTTAATGTAAAATAAACGTTTAAATATGCATAATTTGTCGTATCCAAATTTTGCGTTTTTCGCTCAAACCAAAACAAACGAAAGTAAATCGGTTAAAAATTGAAAAGTGTAAAAAGTTTTTTTTTCAAATAACATTTTCCAAAAGCCTTAAAAATGTATTTTCGGAAACATAATGATTCAAGTCACATGTCGACGAAGGAAGTTAGTCACGCAAAAATGCGAAAAACTGAAATCACACACAAAAGACCAAAACAAATTTTAGTTTTAACAAGGAACAGTGCTTTATTTATTTATATACTCGTGATGTAGAACTGTTCCTTTGCTAAAATTAATCCAATACGTACTTCTATTCTTTCTAGCCCTAGGACAACCGTTAGTTTAGATAAGAAAAATGAGATTTCATTCAAATAGGCATGTGTGAATGACATATATATCTCAAAACACAAAAATCTCATTAACCTAAGTCGTCCAATTTAAACAGCACTAATAGCTATAAGCACGAATCACCACCAAGCCAAGAACCTGATGCTGGAAAGGGAAAACAACAAAGTTGACGACAAAAGAACAACACTGAAACTCTCAAAACAATGTTTATAAACAATGAGATGTCTTGCTCTACGGCTGGAGCTCTAACCAATTTTATGACCTTTAGTTAACCATATCATGGTAACGTAATGCTCAATCACGTGTTACAAATATTGCTGGTGTTATTGGAGGTTCCCACATCACAATCTCTTCTAAGACATAATTTCTTATAAGAAAAGAAACCTACAACAAAAATGCTTCTCACGGAAACCCACCTAATATTGTCTAAAGACAAAATGGATAGGCGAAATTATAGGAAGGAACCCCATGAGACAACACATAAGAACAACAGGCTGAACCGAATATGATGCGGCACTAAATGAGGATTACACCATCGATCAAGCAAAAGATTAATTTCCGCACCATGAGATAAATATAGTCATAACTTCCTATTTATAGAATGATATGCTAAACGGGTCACATGTCTACATGGCCAGCTCGAACATAGATTCCCAAGCACATAAACCGACATCAGGAAAAAGAGATTTGCTGCAAAATCTCCATAACCATTCAAACAAAAAGACTATTCAAGTACGCATAAGACACGAATTCCTCTAAAATCTCATCGAGATTCTCCTAAGAAAATCCATCTGAAGATAGATTAATCTTCATCTCCGAAACGATGATCGCCTTTGAAAGAACCTATTCTAACAAGGTATAAGAAAGGTGGATGCAACACAAACAACAACCTATTCTAAGATCTCGAAGCAACTAGCCGGTGCAAGTCCAACTGCCTCGATAAATTTTCTTAACCCTAAAGCGGTGAGAACTTTTTGCTTATTCCGATCCAACCAAATGATCTCTACCTAAGGAGAAGACTTAAATGGTGTGAGTAGGATCGAATATTGCAACTAGGTATTTTAGGACAAGAAATGGTCGGAGAGAAGAAATTAGATCTTAGAGTACTAGTGAGGCAATATGTAATGCGTAAAGTTGCCGTTAGTTAATCTCCTGCAGCAAAACATTAATGCATGGAAGGATGATATCAGTAATAAATGTGAACTTACAAATGAACAAGAGGAGCTATATTCGCTTGTTATCCAGCTTACTGAATTATTAGATAAAGAATTACTGTGGTGGGTAATAGTCCGAGTACAATTGAATACTTACATAAGAAACTTAAATAAATCTAGAATATATATCCTGGCTTGGGAAACAGTACAGTTAAATTTGATTGGATTTCTAATATTATAAAGATACTCAAGAAGAACGTCAGAGAAAACTAATGTAGATTATCTTCCACTTCAAGTCAAGAAAAACATAGTGCTACACCCCCACTTTCTGGAGTGTCCCCTTATGAGAATATTGCTCCGCCTCCCGGACACAAACTAAGGCCGCCTGATATATTCATTGATTAGGTAACCATGACTGCGAGTGAGTTAACGCTTCCTAAGACTCCTATCTCTCGTAGTATGAAGAAAGAAATGATGAAGCATCTCTAAGAGAATGGTTAGTAGTTTTGCTACTAAAACAAGGTGCATGTAATGTTACCCATTGCGAGTCCAAAAGAAATTCTAATCATGTTATGAACAATGTATGGGACGATGTATTGTAAGAGTCTTGTACTCTCTACCTTGTGTGGAAGTAACAAGTTGATATATGCTAAGTATATCACCTGCTATTTTTGTATTTTACATTTTTATGAATAAAAGAGTGTTACGGATCACTATAAAAACCAGTTGACTTTGCCAAAAAAGAAGGAGGCGATAAAGAAAGTGAATAAGAATATTTATATGGTTCGACAAGATAAGGAAGGAAGGACGAAAAAAGGAAGTTAAAGGGGTATTTTGGATGCAACTTTTATGGTTGAGTCCTAAGGCCAAGTTGTACCAAAACTCATTAACTAGTTGACCATTCTATATAACACTAATCGGTCAACTATAAGATGGGCTTTGGACAAAGGTTGAACCTTGGCCTTATTAGGCTGGAATAAAATATTAATCGTCTCGCATCTTCTTTTAAAGTTTGACGCGATCCGAAAAATAATTACCCTCATCACTGCGGTATTAAAGGACCGTAGTTAAACTCCGAACCAACTCCAAGGATTTATAGTCTCAACAACGATGCTCCGACTACACAACGAACGAACGAATTCAAAAAATAACTCAGCTAGAAATCCATAATATAAATTAAAACAGATTTTTCGCTTACCTGGCCGACGACAAGTAGACAATTCACAAAATCAAATACCCTAAAAATCGAGATGAAGGGTTTTTCTTAGCCTTTTTGAAGAAAACATTAAAACTTTTCCAACAATGGAATCTGTCATAAACTAACGGTTTCGTATTTACAAATCCAATTTACTATTGCTATTATTATTTGTATTATAGTTTATATTACAAACTGAAAAACCTTTTCATGTTCAAAAATGTTGGAGCTTTAAAATCTTAAGGATTAACCATGATAATTTAAATAAATTATCCAGTATATATATATAGGAAGAGGGATACTAAAAATCAAAAGGAATAAATATTTATTATTTTCAAGTTTAGTGGCATATTCCTTATCATTTCTAACTCCACCTCTCCTACCAACCAGATTATATTTATAAAAATTACATTAATCCCCAAAATTTTGGAACACGAATAGATTAAAAACCAAAAAACCATATCATTATAAAATTAGGCCTTTATAAAACCATTTTCCGAAACCTTCATTAAAACTCATTTTTATATTTCCAAATATTTAAAACTAAAATTTCCTCGAATATAAGGCCAAGAACTCAATTGGATGTTTCAATAAAGGTAGATACAGAAATTCAGCGAAGTAACGAATGTATATACCTCGTAATTATATCTCCGAAGTAGATACTAAATACTAGCGCTAACTTTTCCCATTAGATCGAGCGATGGTCTTAAGGAGAACTACCAACGAAACCAAAAACCAGAAATTGCGACTATCCCGATTGTAGCTAAATATTTGTCCAATCTCCAAACTCGAATCAATAGAATCCACCGTAGGTCGTCCTCATGGTCTTCATGACGACATTACCAACGTATTGTGCGGTAAGACAAAATAGACAAGACAACCAAACTCAACATATTCCAACTCTTAGTCGTTTAAAACCCGTTTTATATAATTAGGCCCACGGCTAATTTCATCATCGAAATAAATTAAAAGAAAGACAAAGAAAAACACAAAAGAAAATTGAATTATGTTCTCTCACGAGTCCTAATTTAACTAATTCCTCTGATCGTTTAACCTAAGCTCTGATACCAAATGTAACACCCCACACTTTTCTGCACCTGGATTTCGACAAAAATCGAAACTCAAACACATCCAAGCAGGGAGTGAGTAGATCTGGTACCTGCAATAAATGATCATGAGTATAATCAGAGTACGATAAGATAACTCAGAGCGAAAAAATAATAGCATAAAATAGTATTAACTTAAGTAATTACCTTTTTCAAAGTAAATCACTTTTCCAAACCGAGCATGAAGAGAATGAGAACCGAAAGCCAAACTTAAACATCTGTGAGAACCCGACCTTCTCGACAGAACCTGGGTGGTTGTAATGAGGAGGGGTTCAGAACAATAAGATTTGGGTGAAAAGGAAATGTACAACACATACTATAATACACAAATGTATCCCGTTTGGTTCAACCCAAGATGTATACCTACTAAGGTTAGCAATTCTAGGCTAACCTTGTAAATGTTTACGCACGATTTTACTGCTCTTCCCAAAGTAGTATTTCCAAAGTATAATACCTAGATAGGACATTTACACACATATTTGTGAAGCCTTTATATCAGACCATAGCTAGTTATTTAATCGAGGTTAGACCCCTAGTTACGGAGTTTCTATATATATATATATACTTTCATTCGCTTTTACTTCATCATTTATTGCCTCACTATCAACGTTAGATAGAGTGGATTCTCTCTAATCGCTTAAGACCCTAGACATACCTACTGGTCACTTATTATTTCTTGATATGTCATATAACGTTAGCATAAAGTAGATGGCACTAACTACGAGCCCTACTAGTTAAGGATTCCGTCATTTAAGCATATACCCTTGCCCCGCATAAGGGAGAAATAGTATTTTATCGCTTGTTATATCCTCTAGCTGACCTTATTGGACAACCCCCTTAGTCGTTTACTACTTCCTGTAGGGTAAGTAGCCATATCAGATGTTTTTACTTTCCAGGTTTGGGTAGAAAATACACACACACGCTTCTTAAGACCCCTATACAGAAAGATCTATCCCTAGATGGACTCTTCAACCACAACCGCTTAAGGCCCAGGAAGCAGACTATACGCGAAGTTCATTAGGTTCGTATCCCATTATGGGATAAAGTGGGCCACATCATCACGTCTTTTCCGTTTAGTTACTCTCTACGGAAATATTATCATCACGGGTTCTTATGGTTAATTATATTTTTACATCATTAGCTTACTAAGTCCAACTCTACTTTTAATTATAAGTTTTATATTCATTAATATAAATAAGGAAAGTTATATCCTCTTTATCCTAGGATATTTATTTAATTACTTCCCTAATTGGACTTGGTGTTTAAACAACAATCAATATCCATTAATCCCTTTTTTTATTCCATTAATTATAACTAATGCCATTTCTGAGCCTAACAGTCACAATTTTCCTAAGGCATTAATTCAAAATGGATATCTTTATCTTATTAGTCCCGTAGTATCCACTTGTTGTACCCCAATAGACAATTAATACTCCTGTTTATTTATTTATTTATTTGTTTGTTGATTGATATTTATATTTATATGTATATGTATATTCTTATACCAGACCTCTCACATTAAGTAGACTACCTGTGGATGCTGGATTTGCTGGGTGGTTCCAGGCAGACTTCAACCACAAGTTGAACTTAACCTCGTGCCTTGGTATATTTATATTTGTGCATAAGACCCCTCACATTAAGCTAACCACCTGTGGATGCTGGATTTGTCAGTCGGATCCGGGCAGGCTTCTACAACAAGTTAAGCTTAACCTCGTGTCTAAATGTGGTTATAATTCAAATTTCCTAATTCGGGGTGTACAACATTAATCCTAATTAATTTATGAATTGTGATCATTATCCTATTACATTAACTTTTCCCAATCAACATTGGTATAATTGTTATTTATTGATTTGCGGTCCTATTTATAGCAATTAATTATATTGATTGCTACAAATGGTCACCAAAAATATATTAATTCAATATGGATTACATTTTCATATAATTCCATAATTGAATACCATTCAACATTCAAACATTCCACACAATGTATGTTTTACCTTTTACGCTGATTTGAAAGGAGAATATGTATATATTTATATTTTATATTTTCGCGCATTCAACGTAGTTATTATTTTTATTATTTAATTTTAATGATTTGGTTAAGTCAATAACCCAACATTGCTTTTTTGCATTCAATCTTCCCAAATGGTTTCAATCTTACAAAAAGACCATTAGCTGTAATCATTGTAAATTATGCCTACTTAGTGGAATTGACATATTTCAAAATCACAAGAAATATATGTAAATATATAATTTGGAGTAGTTGATGCAAATTACGCACAAATATGTATACTTATATTTATACGTACATTTGCACCACTTACTTGTGATTTCAAAATAATTTCTTATTATTCAAAAGGAGGAAAATGACATGTTTACAATAATTAAGCCAAAACCCAACAATTTTGAATACAAATAGACATATTTTTTTAATTATTACAATCACATAATTTAACAATCATACTTTTTTTTTCCTAATTCACAGAATTTATTATTCAACACTGAACTAGAGATCTGTAATGTAACTACATGTAATCGGTGTTTTCATGGGACTGATTTCCAGATCTGCAGTACTTTTCTACAAATGCAATATATTTTGCAACATAACTGTAAAAATATGTGTAAAAAAATTTAAGAATCCTACACTTAATATTATGCATAACCACAACTTACAATTCACAAGTTTTGACAATTTTTATAATTAGATCAGACAGGCGCTAATTCAATTACAATCAAATTATAAGTAGATCTAATGAAAATAGGAATATTAACTTGAGATCAAATAGAAACGAGATAAATGCATTATTACAAATGTATAAATAAATTTTCACTCACGTACAAGCATCCAAATCCGTAGCTTCAACCCTTTAGTCCTACAATTCCCAAATTCATATAAATCTATAATTTATTTGAAAATGGAATAATTTCATATCTCTAGAGATGTAAGAAAATAGGAAGAGAGGGGAGAATTTATTGTTGATCGCTAATTTGCATTCTTTTCCATTGGATCTGATAGTCCTCTCATTCCTATGTGATTTGGATTTGATTTTTTGTAAAAATATATATTTTTATTTAAGAAATTAGGTTTGGAGAAGGAGGAAAATGGTAGAGCTTCGCTGCTGTCCACAGATTTGTGTGGAAAAGAATGAGGCCTTACCCCTATATTTATAGGACTGGAATTGGCCTCGGACCGTTAGATCTATTTTAATTAGCTTCCGTCTATTCATATTATAAAATATAACGAAATTGCCCCTCGAAACCTAGCCGTCATTAGGCCCGAAGCGGTCAGCACCCCCCTGGCTAGCGGTCGACCGCCCTTCGGTCAAGATGCCCAATGAAAGAGGGTTTAAGAGGGAAAGGAATCTATTAATGGGCCTGTTTGGCACACGTCCCTATTAAGTTTCAAAATTTTGCTCAAATCCGGTCCTAACTTACTATGAATTAAGTCCCTATTTTTCGAAAATAGGTCAAAAAAATAAAATAAAAATATAAAAAAGTCACGTAAATTCTTATTTAAGTAAAATACATAAACATAAAAAAAATCAAATAAAAAAACCACCGAAAAACACATAAAAAGCCAAAAATATAGAAAAACGATGAAACTACATTTGAATGCATAATAGTATGCATATATTTGAATTTTCTTGCATAAATATGTGCAAGTATTACAGTCATACGTCTGCGTTGGTTTTCTTGCATACAAGCATGCAAGTACAGCAGAATTCTTGCTTACAAGTGTTCAAAAATTCACATGCATGTAAATTAGTTCACATTAATTTTCATTTAGGTGTGCAATGAAGCATAAATGTTGCCCACGTGTGTGCAACAATCTACAAGCAAAATTTCAGTTTAGTTTTACTTCATGCAATACTTGCATACATGTGTGCAAGTATTTCAAATAGTTACACACATGTATGCAAGTTTCGGTCTAGATTTTCAACGGAAACGGCTTCTGCAATAGTTTAATACATGTATGCAACTTTTTTTATGGCGTGGTATTCTAGGAATATTTGAAGATTTTTGATTTTTTTTACTTGACAATGCGTTTTTTCTGAAGAAAACACGATATAAAAATAGGGACCCGCTTTGCGTTGGAAACTTAGGAGGGTTGCCATTTTAATTTTGAAAGTTTTTAGGGATGTGTTCCATATTTTCACTTTGTTAATTATTCTATTTATTCATTTTCGTCTGTTTTTCGTATTTTGTCCGTAACTTTTTCATACAAACTCTATTCGCGAAACTCCAAACATGAAAGTTGACCAGAATACCGAGATGAACTCATTGGGTAAACTATTGTGGTCAAATTCCCTTTTTTTGCAAAAATTCCTATTTTTGAGATTCTAATTAAATAATTATTTATTGTTAAAATTTCGGGTTGTTACAGCACCGGATGCACAAGCCCAAAGAGTGGACAACAAAGCACGTACATCTTCTGCTTTGACAATCAAAAGCCCAGGGGGTGGCTTAAGAAGCATGTACATCCTCCGCTTCCTTAAAAATCAAACCCTAATGGGGGTAACAAAACTAATTCCCAGAATTAGATTTCTAGTTGTCAATCATTAATGCCCGAATCTGGGTTAGTTTGGGATTTCTATTAATGCCAGAAGTGGAATTCTGGTCTTCTACCTTAATACCCAAATCTTGATTAATTTGGGAGTTATATTAATACCAGAAGTGGATTTCTATTCTTCACTCTTTAATACCTGAATCCGGGTTAGTTCGGGATTTCTATTAATACCAGATGTGGAATTCTGGTTTTCTTCCTTAATATCCGAATCTAGGTTAGTTCTGGAATTCTATTAATACTAGAAGCGAGATGCTGATCTTCAATCTTTAATACCAGAATATGTGTTGCTTTGGGACTTCCCTTCATTTCCAGAAAGCGAAACTATGACTTTCCATTATGAATACCTAAATATGGGTTTTCTGTCCCTCCATTTTATATCTAGCAACCCATCAAAGAAGTGATATCACGGACACCTCATTACAAATTCGATATTTAGGATGGAGTTTTTTCAAACTTGATGACCAACAAGTTTCCTAATTCTCTCACTTGTTTACCAATAGAATATAAAGTATAAATGGGCATGGAACCATGGATACAGGTTTAATATACTATTAAGACTCAATCCCGAACAACACCTAATCCAATGCATATGCAAATAACAACAGAAGCCATGTATAGACTAACGCAAAATATCAATTGTTGATGTTCATATAGAGAAAATGCAGGAAAGATCCAGAAAAGAAGTTTGACATGAAAAGTCGAAAATACCCCTTCACTAGATGGGCAAATGTTACTACCAAAATTAACACCGAGACAGTTCACGGTTAAGGGGTTTCGGACTGTCACTAGCACAGAAGAGAGATTCGCAAGCAAAGACCCAGTACAGAATAAGGCCGAAATCTTAAGGGAAACATTCAAAACATCAAGAAACCGACACCATCACCAAAGAAGAGACCTCAGATCCGATGCGAAGAAAGAGTACCGACAACATAGTTCCGATAAGAAAGGTAGCTAACGAGAGTACATTACCAAAGGCAAGTCACCTAAAGTCAGAAGTAGATGAATAGAAAGGATGGAAGCCTACAACCCGAGACCAAGAGGGGAGAAAGAGCTATCGACGTTAACTTCTTAATGCTGATTCAAAAAGAGATGAAAGTATCAAAAGCACAAAGATCCGAAACATAAGAAGAACCATCCAGAAACCAACCATCAGAAACAAAGCTTGATGGTCATAGAGAGGCAATTTCTGAAATCAACAAATAATGCACTAGAAGCATCCCTCCGAAAGGCCAAGACCCCCTTTAGAGATTTACCAAGAGTGATTCAAAGCTTCTGAGAAGAAGATCTGTCGACATTGATTTTCTCAGTGTCGATACCGGAAGGAGTGATGACCCCAAAACAAAAGTATTCGACACCTGAAGATGAACATCATGAAGACCGAAAGACAAAACTGGTAGTATATAACGGAAAGCCAAAAGCTTATCTCAAAGCCATACATACCAACAGGCTTGGTATCTATACTAAAGGAATAAACAACATCAATGAGAGAGGCTTTTAAGACTGAGACCATCCTTCCGAGAGCCGAGACCGGCACCCAAGAAACAATACTGTATCCAACAATAAGGCCGTAGAAGCGGCCGAGAGCCAAGGAAAATGGAACTGAAAGAGAAAAGCGGCCATCACGTAGTTGTTACACCCAGAAAAAGGCATCTGCTAGACCAATAACAAAAGGGGTCCCTATTTGTCTATAAATAAGACCCTAGGGGTCTCATTTTCGAGGCTGAATTCTCATTTCTCAATCTTGTACTCTTTTCTTCAAGAGTAAACCCTAATTTCTCAATCAAATTGGGGATTTCTTTAATTCTTGTAGTAGTATATCCGCAATACATAAAAAGGAGAAGTCCAGGACTTAAACATTTCCCGATTCGATAATCATATTGTGTTTGTTATGGTTAGACGAGGAGTAAATGCTATCCTTTCTTGTTAAAGGGTTAATCACAGTCGCTTAATAAGAGGAAAGACCTTGGGTAAAGCCAAGGATTCTCCCATTTCGAACCCTCAAACATGTGACTTAACTCTTTCATAGTAAGCCTAATGTAGCATAACCATGGAAGGGAACTCGTTGTAAACTTGTGGCTTGATAGCTAACAAAACAATGGCCTTCTTTAGGGTCGGATTGATGTGGAAGTATCATAAAAGTTGTTAAGCTTATGACATGTTAACAACCTGGTCATTCTGAAGCACTAGCATGTTTTCTTCTCGACGCAATGCATATTATTTTATCCTGGGTTTGAAGGTAATTGTTGCAAGAAGGTGTCAATATCTTTTAAGTCGTGATGTCAATCTCCCAGGATTATCATGGATTCTATAGTCTCTTAAGCGTGATACTCAACCCTTGAGTGAAGAGTAACTAATCTTCAGACTCAGGGTTTGATGCCTAGGAAATGGTAGAGCACGTTAAGATTGTTGGTAATATGTTGCATTTCAATTACCTTGAGGCCAATTGTCTCCTAAGCTACAATAAATATGCATTGTCAAAATTAGTTCAGGTGTTGGCAAAAAATATCGTTAAAAAGTATTTTTGGGTTGTAATCACCAATGGTCCCTTATATTGATTGGATAAGGGTATAAAGTGGTATAAGTATTGGATATTTATTTATGCCTACGATGTTGGGATTTGAAACCCTTATTAAATTTTGAGATAAACGCATAAGAGAGGATTTCATGGGGATGCTTAGCATAGCGATCTACCACCTATGGAATTTAGAAGTTAACAAAGGAAGTAGATTTGTAGCCTACAAAAAGAAAGTGGGTGGTCTTGTGATTTTTGACAATATTCAGTGAACAAGAAGCTTAGCCTTAGAGAATGCCATCCTCTAGAATAATAATTTAAAGCATGAGAATAAGAAATATGCTTAAACATTAGACAAGCCATTCTAGTTTGAGTATGACCGTGTTTGGTTTGCTTATCGGCATTTGTTTAATTTTATAAATTAGCCCTTTTGTCGTTTTTCAAAAAAGAGACTATACTTGAAATTATAAGAGATATACTCAAAATATAAGAATGAAATGTGCAATTTTATATATTTGCACGTAAATTATGCTATCTATTCAGAATAAGATGATCCCTATTCCTTGTAATTTTAAATATGTCAGTATGACTATTTGGGAAAATTTATGGAAATTATAACAAAAGACCTCACCGGGATTTAAATCTCAACAAATTGAAACATAATAAACTATTCTACTTATCAGTATAGATAAACCATTAATTTATTAGAATTGGAATTTTTGATTTTGGAAATTACTAAAAAAATTAATTACATCTCATTTGAAGACTGAAGGACAAACTAAAGATGACTATAGCTTTGGGAATAAGAGGAAGTGCTACATCTCAGATCTTTTAGGCATAGGAGTAATATCTATCTTTTTAGGAGTAATGTAATTATCTTTTTCCTTAGTAATTAGTGGGTACTCTTGAAGAATTTCAAGGGGACCATCTAAAATACCAAAGTGTTAATGGAATACCCATAGACAAGTTTCCATCGAACCAAATTTGTGGTCAGACTTTGGAAAAAGTCTAATTTGATTTGACAACTTGTGAAGGATAAAGTGTCGATATGGTATTTTGGGCTTTCCTAAAGTTAGGGAGGTATATGATATTATTGATGATAGAAGCCTATAATAATTTTATGTTTGATAAGATACCTTCACAATATAGCTAGTTTTGGTAGGGCGTAATCAAGAAGTTGGGGCAACGATGGAACTGTTGGAGTCTCGTGCCACCATAGTTAATTTGGAGCATGGGATTTCAAGACTCCCTAATATTTAGTTAAATTGGTTCGAGTACATAAGAAAGGAAATTCGAGAGAAGACGTGAAAATTTTAAATTTTGTTGCCTTTCTCGAAAATTTAGGATTCTATGATTCCATTGTGGTTGCTAGATTGGATGGTAGGATATGTTTGCAACAAAAATTCACCGTGCACTCACATAGAAATTATATGTATGTTAGGACATTTTGCATACATCTGGCATCACTTATTATACATACACACTAACTATGCTCACGTTAGCAATTCTGCAGTGCATAATCACCATCAATAATGGTTGTTTTATGGATGATTATAAAATAAAATGGGCATATTACATGATTATTTAGAGCAAGTTGTTTTTTTGCTTCTTTGGAAAGATTTCGCGATGAAATCTCATTTAAGAAAGGAAGAATGTAACACCCCGTAAAAATAAACCCTAAATAGACATAGATAATTAAATTAAGTATAAACAATAATAAATTAATAAAATATTATTGGGCTAAAAGTAAGAATTTTGGAAAATTGAGAATTGGACATCGAAAGTGTTACTATTGCGTTCGTGGCGAGATTTTGATCCGTTTGCATATTTTATTTGCTGAATGCGGAGTTCATATGAAGATGTTATGGTTAAAACAAGTTATACATGAATTGTTTACACAAAATATTTGAAATTCATATTATGTAAATAAATATGTGGAATATAATATATTAATTGGCATGAAAATAGTATTCCATGACAATTTAAATTGTGTGTATATATATACATATAGAAGGGGACAAGAATAATCAACTTAAGGAAGTTAATCATACTAATTTAATTTTATAATTAATATAAAGGGTACTTCAGTGAAACAAATTCTCTTACTCGAACCCAGAAGGGGGGGTCGACTAACCATCTATTGAAGGGGTCAACCACCCTTAAAAGAAATTAGCGGCGAAGGCTTGTTTTTTAGGGTTTTTTTTATAGTTTGCAAACACAGACTGTCAATATTTAATCTAATAGATTATACGACCTTTGTCTACACTTGCAACTATAAATACGCACCCTTAGCTACTCCCTAACCCTACCTCAATTTATTCTTGCACCACCATTCTTCCATTAGAATTACAGAGAAAAGTTTAGGTTTTCTTCTAAATCCTTAATCTATATTTCTTTTCTTCTCTATACTGATTTAGGATTAGATTTAGATTTATATTCTGGAATTCAAAGATTTATATATTAGAAACTAATCTCTTGTTTCTTATATATAAATTATAAAGATTTGGAGAACGTTTTGTACGAAGGGTTGGATCCAAAAGCAAACACCATTTAGATTTCCATTATTTTATACTTCTTAGCTCTGTGAGTGGAAATGACATTAGTTTGCCATTTTCTTTCTTATGTAGTGTAAACTTGGACCTATATGCCTAAGGGAATTTTGATTTATACGAAAACATCATATTAAACATCCTCCAAATTCCCTATGTATTTATAGACTTTGCGGAAATTATCAATGTAGTTATATTTATGGTTTTGGGTTGTTGTAAAAATAAAAGAAAAACATGATTCTTAACTTTTCTATATTATTTGGATTCCTTTTGTTCTACTTTCATATAAATTCATATGTTTGATTTTGGGGGAAAAATGTTAAGACTTGGATAACTTTGTAAATTAAATAGGTTTAAATCTTATTTTTCAAAATAGAGTATTTAACGTATTATTTACAATATGTCCAAATATTAAGGTCTTGCTAAAAATAAACATAAGAGAAGAAATCTATTCAAAATAGGAACTATAATCATATATGTATATTTCTTGTTATGTTTATCTTTTATTGTTGCAATAACCAAATCAAAACTTGGGTTGCAAGTTTATATGTTGGTATGATTGTTTCCCCCATTTTATTATCATAAGTTAATATGCACAATTATGCAATTGTTGAGGAAAATATAACTTGTACACCTTTAAAAATTGGATAGGTATTGAATTTTAAAAAACATGGTAAGGACACTAATCTTATACTCTTAATTTACAAACAGACACTATATATATATATAACGCAATCAACGTATATTAATATATATTAAGTGAGCATTCAGTTCGACTAAATTAGGAATAGAATTTGAATGTCCCCATAGAAATTTGTAAGTTTGTATGTGTGTGAGTTAATGGCATAATTAACATTAATGACACATATACACGGGTTAACCGTTACTTGTAGTAGAAGTCTACCCAAAACCGACCGGCATATATAACGTCAACAGGTAAATCTGGTAAATGTGAGAGGTCTATGTACCATGGTACACTATAATTAGTGCACACTGATGCGGGGTCAAGCCCAACTTGTAGTAAAACCGTACCCGGAATAGCCCGACAAATCTAGCATCTACAAGTGGTAGGCTAGATGTGAGATGTTTAGTGTGTGTGTGTGTGTGTATATATATGTATATATAGGTATTTGCGCATGAAGTAGGCTTTCCTTGAGAAGATATTGAGCCGTTGACCTAACTTGTTTGGGCATTAAGTGGTTAGGACATTAGGCCTCTTCTAATATTCATTCTTTAGAAAGGCTAAAGTCATTAGGCTCCCCCTAATAAAGGTCTTAAATGGTCATTGGGTCCGCCTTACTCTAAAGAGGTATTAAAAGATCCTAGTAGATGATAACGCGTGTCGGGTAGTTCTCCAAATAATGTCCGCTTCTTATCTAGAGGTTAGTGAGGGTTGACCTACAGGCGGATTATATCTATAGCCTAAGGAACCATCGTCTAAGAGAAGTATTAAGTGACTAAGAGTTCAGTAGTAGGTGCACCTACATAATAACAAGTGGGTTTGCCAGGAAGATTCTTCTTAGAAGAAGTCGTTTTTCTGACCCAATCCTAGTAGTAAGTAGCTGTTACTATTTCTAGACCTACAAGGAGATTGGTAATTTATAACGTTAACGTTATAATGGGGTCTTAATTAGTTTGAGGTTTGCCATTGGGTATTAAATGACTGGAGGGATATCCACCCTAAATAAACTAAGATATGGGATTAAGTGACCATAAGGATGCCTGCCTTTAAATTAGCTTTAGGGTATTAAGTGACTTCTAGGGCGTCTGCCTCATATGTTTATTTGTGTGTATGTTTTTTTACGTAGACATATCATGAACAGTTTATACTACCAAATATAGGAGATAGTTATTCTTAAAAACTCGTGTGATTTTCATTCATCAAACCTTTATATTCTGATCCCATTCCTCTTATCATATAAACATGAAAGTAGGTGGAAATGTTTGGATTAGTGATACCTCGAAGATGGATCCTGATGATGGAGGATCCATAGCTAGGCATTATTTGTGGTGGTATTATTATATTAGAATAATTAATTTTGATGTACCTATTATTGCATGAGACTCATTGTAACTAACTTTTATGATTAGCTCTATTATATCTGTTATACCATTTTTTATAGAAACCAATGATCCATTTAGAATGGCTTTAAGTTTCGATTGGCCTTTTAGGGTCGAAATTTAGGCCCATTCCAGGCGGGTTATTACATTATTAGAATAAAGTGTACACAAACATACCTAGCCTATCCATACAATCAACGAGTCAACAAACAATATGGACAATATATTGTTCTATACCATCATAAAAAGGGTATTACAAACTCAATATATATCGAGAAGCTTATGTACCAATGTCTATAGTATTTACTCCTACCCTATGCTAAGTAAACTATCTAGGTGTCTAGGTATCGCCATCAATAACACCTACTCCATACTACGTAAATTCAGCGTGTTTACTTATCCCTACCATGACACTTATCTTTTTTGACATCCCTTGGGTGACAGATAAGGACCAAGCAATAGTAACTAACATAACATCAATTAGATAATACCGCTGATGACAAAAATGTTGTAACACCCAAGGATTCTCTGTTACTTAAAGAATTATGTTTCGTGTGGGAAAATAAGTGAAGAAAACAGTAAATAACATAATAGATTTATAGTTGTTCGGTCCCGTGAGGGGCCTACGTCCACTTTGTGGAGTTCGCTAATATTTTATTGACGATAATAAGTTACAAGCTTAGAACTACGTCATGACATCCATTTACAAACTTTTCCAAGTATTTTGGAGTTATAATTGTCATATGATCATTTGGAAAAAATCACTTTATGCTTCCTTTTCCTCAAAGCATGGATGCCATTAATGAGTCTTTGGACCTCCCAAGAGGCGTCAAATCATCCAATTTCCAACAACTTTGAAGTTTGAGCTTGGAGGTATTTATAGAGGAGAGGTTAGGTAAGAGTAGGTAGGATTTTGGGACCACAATGCAGATTTTCGTATCCCTTGAAGGCGGCATAAAGAATTTCGACTCCCCTTATTGCATTCGGAAGGAAAATCATATCCCTCTTATTGGTTAAGAATTTCATATTCCTGTTGATACGAAATTCATATCCCTTGGGATATGGAATGGCATATTCCCTAGGGGATACAGTAATTCTGTATCCTCGGGGGATGCGAGTTTTTCGTACCCTAAAGGGGTACGAACTCGTAACCTAAGGTATACGTTGTTCGTGATGTATAGAGGGGTTCGAAACTCTCGTTGCCTTCAGAGAGGAAATGTTGGAAGGACACGAAAGGCATGCTACTTGACGGGTTCGAAACTCTATGGAAGTGAGGGGTACGTGGTGAATGGTGCCGAACTCAAGGGGCTCTCGCATGGTACTTGTAACACCCCGTATTTTAAAAACACTAAAAGAGGATAAATTAAATAATTTGATACTCATAATTAAGGGTAACGGACTATGCCATTGCGTCTGTCTTGAAATTCTGGTCAAGATAGACATTTGGTTTGCGTAAAATGGACACTGTATGAAGAAATTATGAGGGTTTGAAGTTTGTATACGTGCAAGATAATTATATATATATATATATATATATATATATATAGGGTCCAAGAATTCAAAATCAGGTCCAGAAAGTTCAAAATAGTTCAAATTCTAGAATTCGTGGTGAGCGGGAAAATTGCCGCCTAGGGAAGTCGACCCCTTAAGGGGGTGTCGACCCCTAGGTCGACCCCTCAGGGGGAGTGCCGACCCCAGGTCGACCCCCCTTGGGCTGACGTGGCTAAGTCAGTTCTGGGGACGAAATATATAAATACAGGCTCATTTCTCTTGTTTTCTTCACTAAAAATCAATGGAGGCCTAAATGATGTCGGTGCCTGGACTTAATTAAATCTATTTCTTCTTCTGCAATCAAAGTTTAAATATTCAAGCGTAGATCTGAGATTCATCAACTATTTTTCTCCTTCTATTATTCTAGATCCAAATGCTGTGAGTTTCAGTTACCTTTAGATTTAAATAATTAAAAGTAAAATATGATATGACTATTGACTATAATTTTGATCTATGCCTGTGACTGAATCATATCAGATCTATTGTAATTTGTGAATCCATGATATTGTAATTTGGATCTATTTCTGTGACTGAATCATATCAGATCTATTGCAATTTGTGAATCTATGACATTTTGAATTGACTATGGCCTGGGCTTCAACCCTTATCATGTTAGATCTACTTTTCATTACAGATCTAATTTGTTATTCGGACCATCTTATGATTATCATGTTGTGGTCAATTTAGATATGGCATTAGTTGGACATTTAAATCCTTATTTAGATCTAATCATGCCTATTATGACATCCCTACTATGTTAGAACCTGTTTTATTATCACAAGTTCATCGATCTGTTCTTATATGTCCATTCTATCACTATGCCATTATATGCTAATGTCAGTTTGTTGGAATAAACAACTTTGTCATCTTCCCATCACCCTTTTCCTTTTTATTTTATATATCCAGACTACTTTTGAGCCCAGGCATGCCACTAAATTATGCGAATGCATTAGTTTGGGAATGAGGGGAGAATATTGAAATTGGGTATAACTTGTAAAGGGAAAAATTGGCATAACTTGAATAACGACTATGCATATGAATTTGGCCATATAATTCACTATGAACATAATTGGGGGAAAAGGGGGGCATGGAACCTATAACCTATAACGACATAGGTGAAATTTGGCTAATAATGAAATGCCTAGGATTACAGTAATTAGAAATTGCAACTGCGCCTACGACATGAGGTTAGATTACACTTTCGGCGGAAGTCTGCCCAGAACCGCCTGGTATATCCAGCAACCACAAGTGGTGAATCTAATGTGGGAGGTTTAGGCACACAAATATGAGATGTGCTAAGACACGAGGTTAAGCCCAATTTGTGGAATAATTCTGCCCGGACCCACCGGGCATGTCCAGCATCCACAAATGGTAGGCTTAATGTGGGAGTTCTAGCATACCATAACCATAAATGAAATATGGAATAAACTTTGAATACTTAACCTAGTTGAATCCATAAGGATTTTATGAATATAAACTTAAGTTGGGGTTAAGTAAATTTGGTTGAACTGTGGGTGGATTAAGTAAATCTGAAGGGGTGGGTAATATTTACATATAGGCCCATAAACTTACATGATAAAATTATGTAATTAAAGACATCTAGTGGTATACATAACCGATGGAAATATTAGAGTTATGTAATTAAAGACACCTTTTTAGGGTAAGCATAACTTGTAGAAACGATAGGGTTGTGTAATTAAATACACCTAGTGGTATACAAAACCGTTGGAAGTCCTAGTGGGGATACAAGACAAGGGGAAAGCTTGTATCATATTGGGTGGGACCCATTTCAGTCAGTAAAACTTAATAGTTATCAAATGAGTACTTCGAACTAGATCGAAGTTGGGGCACACTTGCTGGGCTGAATGTAAGAGATCCAAACGAGGAGGACGGTATGGGTGGCGCAAACCGACCGGGACATGTGCGTGCATGGGCCGGTAGAGGGGGCTAAGTAAACCTTGGCACCTATAGATATGGGTTGCATATCATTGAAGGGTTGCCACTGTAGCACGTGATACATCTTATGGTGGGGTCAGCACATAGTATCTGAGCGGAGTTGGGAGCCGATCAATTAGGGTAGTGGTTAGGATACATATGGGCGTATGCCTAAGTCTACCATCTGATAGTTGTTGGAATCATCTCATTCCAAGTTACACTAGTATCAGTGCAGAGAATCATAGAATCTTTAGAGAAGCATATACGCTCTATCATGTTTACCTTGTCAAACCTGTCTTATATGTTGTTATCTCTCTCTTATCCACTTTATATGCCTGTCATGCTACTTTTATTTGCAAAAAGTAACGTGACTCACCTGACTTTATGTTTGACCCTTTTTGTTTCCTCTTCTTTCTTCCGTTCCCCCTAGGTTCTCAGGGCGGGAATACTCAGGCTTGACCTTGATTCTGCTTTCATTTTGCTGGAGCTGCTTAGATGTATGGCTCGAGCTCCTATCCTTGCTACTCTGGCTATGTTTTATTTTGGGGAATTTTGCTTCTTTTATGTACTCTGATGTTTTAAAGTACAAGATAGTAGTTTTAATGGTGTAATGGTTTTTATGTATTTCAGACATGTGATGTTTTCAAACCACGTTGCTTTATGATTAAATAAAGTTTTTAATTCCGCTGTCATTTTATATCTGTCTTGTAATATTCCTATTTCTGTTTACCTACATCACTTCACGAAACTTAATGCATTCCCTTGTGAGTGACATTAACGGACGTGGGGTGTCACACTTGATATTAGAGATGAAGGCACTAGATTGGATAAAAGTTTTTGAAAATAATTTTCAAAAAGGTTTTAAAAGAAAGCACTTTCAAAAGGAAAAGTCTATTTTGAAAAACATATTCCCCAAAGCTATATGTATTATCTTTCGATCCTTTGTCTGAATCTCTTTCCTTTTTCATTTCAGCATGTCTGGGGAACTAAATATTCCAGAGGGCGTTACGATACCCGGATGGTTTCGTAGGCATCTATAGGCCACGACAGCTGCCGATGGTTAAGCTGACGTTCCTCCCCTAGTTGCACCTGTCGTTCCTCCTCCACCGCATGCATACAACTTCTCAAAAATCTGCATAGATTTCCATGCTATGGGAGGAAAGCCATTCCATGGAAACGAGACATTCATAGAAGCAAGGAATTGGCTCAAGGAGACCGAGGACTTGTTCATAATATTTGAAGCGGAAGATCAGAGGAAGATTCAGTTTGCTGCCTGGCTACTGAAAGATGAAGCTTTGTTTTGGTGGGAATTACCCAAGTTGTACATCCGGTAAAGGCATGGGATGATTTTAGGAAGAGATTTGAAATGAAATTTCTTTCACAAGCTGAGAAAAGCATGCAGATGGAGAGGTTCTTAGCGCTCATACAAGGAAACATGACTGTTAAAGAATTTGTGAACAAATTCAACCAGTTAGCAGGGTTTGGATTGGAATCGGTTGACACTCCGCATAAGAAGGCTTTGCGGTTTGCTAAAGGGCTAAATGAACCCCTTCATGGGTAAGCTATGTCTCATATTCCAATGGGAGCTACTTTTGAAAAGCTTGTTGATATAGCCTTGATGCATAAGGAAGACAAGGGAGAAAAGAAGGAAGTAAAAGCTGAGGAAACAACGCAAAATAAGAAGGTATGATCCAAGAAGGGACAACAACAGAAGAAAGGCAGAAAGAATGAAAAGGCTAAAGATAAGAGGAAATGTCACATTTGTGGACGAGAGGGCCACTTGGTCAAATACTGTAAAAGAAGGAAGAATACTTGCTTTAATTGTGGAGAGGTCGGACACTTTGCTAGGGAATGCCCGAAGAAACAGGGACCACAGGGACAAGGTCAAAGGGTAGGAGCTTCTGGAGGGAAGGTGCATGCTCTCGCGATCAGTGCTCCGGATAGAGGTAGGAAAATTTCCGTGGAAGGTTTGATTTCTCTTTCCAGTCATCCTATTAGAACTCTTTTTGATTCTGGCGCTTCACATTCATTTGTATCTAGTTCTGTGGTTGAATCTCTACACTTAAACACTAGTATAGTAGTGGATCCTGTTATTGTCTCAAACCCCATTGGTGGTTCGGCTCATTTATCCATGATTTTTCGGGATTTCGGGATATCTATCTTAGGCGTTGAATTTGAGTGTGACACGTATGTGCTTGGGTTTATGGGCTACGGTTTGATTCTAGGGATGGATTGTCTAACCATGTATGGTTCCATGCTGGATTGCGAGAGGAGTGCCATTAGGCTTCTGATTTGTCATGGGAGGACCCCCGAAATTTCTTGTGACCCGCAAGGATCTGTTATGCTTAGTTTCCTAGAATCTCTTGATGCACCCATCGATGATCTGCAATCTGTTCCAGTAGTCCGAGATTATTCTGATGTCTTTGATGAGGTTCGGGGTTTATCCCCAAGGCGCAAGATAGATTTTCGCATATATTTGGAAGATAATGCAAAGTCAGTTGCATTACATGTGCTCCACATGGCTCCAAGAGAAAGGAGGCAACTTAGTAAGCAAGTAGGGAAGCTACTTGAGAAAGGGTTTATTAGGCGAAGCATATCTGAATGGGGAGCTCTAGTGGTATTCGCAACTAAGGCGGATAGTTCGCTTCCTTGTGTGTGGACTATATATAGTTGAATAAGCTCACCAAGAAGAACATGCACCAACTTCCAAGGATAGATGACTTGTTTGACCAGCTTGTTGGTGCCTAGGTATTTTCTTGGTTAGAATTGACCATGGAATTTCATCAGTTGAGGGTGGCAGAGGACAGTATAGATAAGACCGCTTTTAGGACTCCAGATGGTTTCTTTGAATGGCTAGTTATGCCTTTTGGGTTGACAAATGCACCCGCCTATTTTTTTGATCTAATAAGTAGGGTGTTTCGGGAGTATTTAAATAAATTCATCGTGGTCTTTGTTGATGATATACTGATCTTCTCAAAGAGTGAGGAAGAGCATGCCCAACATTTGAAGGAAGTTTTGAAAACTCTCTGTGCGCATCAGCTTAAGGCTAAGTTCTCCAATTGCCATTTTTGGAGAAAGGAGGTGAGATTCCTAGGGCATGTGGTTTCTAAAAAAGGGATAACGGTAGATCCCGCAAAGGGTTTGTAGTTCAGGACTGGCAGATTCCAAAGATTGCAACGGAGGTGAGAAGTTTTTTGGGGTTAGCAGGCTATTATAGGAAGTTCATTAAGGACTTCGCAAAGATATCAGCACCATCACCAGGCTGATGAAGAAGAATTTGGCATTTTCGTGGGATATAGATTGTGATGTTGCTTTCCAATGGCAGAAGAGGGCTCTGACAATAGCCCTAGTCGTGACCTTGCCCGATGGGAATAAAGTGTTTACAGTTTACATCGATGCATATGGTACGGGGCTTGGTGCGGTTCTAATGCAAGAAGGAAAGGTAGTATGTTATGGAGCAAGACAACTAAGAGTCCATGAGAAGAACTACCCAACCAATGATTTAGAGCTAGCAGCCATTGTATTCACACTTAAGATGTGGCATCATTATTTTCTTGGAGAGAAGTTCGAGTTATACACCAATCGTAAATCTGTCAACTATTTGTTCTCGCAAAAGGATATTAATTTAAGGCAACAAAGGTGGATGGAGTTCCTAGCTTCTTATGATTTCAAGATATTTTATACCCGTGGCAAAGGTAAAGTGGTGGCAGATGCATTGAGTAGATGGAGGATGGTCTTAAGTCCTTTGTTCGCGGAAAGGAAAAGCTTGGACTTTATATCGGCTTTTGATTTTAGACCCTCTACGTAGCTTTTGCCTGGTTTGTTTGCATCGCTAGAGATACAACTTACTCTTATGGATCAGATAGGAGCTTCACAGCGAGATGATCCATATAATTCAGACATCTTGGATAGGCTCAGTAAAGGGGAGACTTCCAGTCACCTCAATAGATATTCCATTGACGATAAAGGGTGGTTGCGACGCGATGGAAGGCTTTGTGTCCCTCAAACTAGAAGTTTGCTAATGGTAGTCTTAGAAGAAGCCCATCATTCTAAGATGACTATTCATCCAGGTGGTGATAAGATGTATAAGAACACGAAGAGAATTTTCTTTTGGGTTGAGATGAAGAAAGATGTGGCAGAGTTGGTTTCTCGATGTTTAGTTTGTTAACAAGTCAAAGCTGAGCAAAAGATGCCTGGTGGTTTACTTCATCCTTTGGAGGTTCCACAATGGAAGTGGGAGAGCATCTCTATGGACTTCATAGATGGTTTGCCTAGATCAAAGAAAGGAAACACCAGTATTTGGATGGTAGTAGACAGACTTACTAAGAGCGCTCAATTTATTCCAGTTAAGAGTAAGAGGATGGCAACATGGCTGGCAGCCATTTATGTTCATGAGATTGGAGTACCTTCCTACATTGTAAGTGTTAGCCTACTTTGCGAACTAGGCAACACAAAGTCAAGAAACCAGACATTGAAGAGCATTTTTAATTAGAAGACTTCGGTTCGGATTGGAGAAGACACTACAATCTAGATTGGATAGCTGCGGGTCGGGTCAGAGCAACGTATCGGTTCGGGTCGGATAGAGTTTTCTGTTCGAATCGGTGAACTGCTGCTGAGGAAATTGGTAAGGTGTATCTAATCGGATCGGAGGGCAACATGATCTCAATTGGATCGGAAAGAAACCTGTTTGCCACGAAAATGGATCGGAGCGGAGTAGATTAGAGAAGAAGAGAGCGTTGCATCCAAGCCAATCCGGGTCGGATCGGATATCCCGATCCGAACCCCTTATCTGTGCGTCTCCGACCAGAGCCCATGTTCCATATTATTCTCCTGCAAAAGCGCCTGGATATCCGGACCGGCTGTGACAGGTTCCTACCCATAACGTCCGTTCCTCTGATGCGTTGTCAACATAATAGTTCATCCGAACACGAAGATAGTGGGATGGACAACATGTGGCCCCGACCCGGATCAAGTTTCGAGCAAATTCACACCTATAAATACCCCGTCTGGAGACAAAGAGAAGGATCTTTTTTTAGGCACTTTGAGAATTCAACTACCCCCATAATCCGAACTCCATTACTCCCGAAGAATCCAAATCTTCTTTCATTACTTGTTTTAATCTATTGAGTGAATATAAGTGAGTTGTGAGGGAAGTCAAGTGACAATTACATTATATTTGCAACTGAATCGTTGAATATAGTGAAAGATAAGTGGACGTAGGCATTTCTTCGCCGAACCACTATAAATCCTGTGTGTTCATTTTTATTTTTATCTCATCTTATTTGCTTTTAATCAATTTGGGTGTTAGAACCACTTTTGGGTCTAACATTTTGGTGCTTTCACTGAGAAACTCATCTAAATTCTTTATTTTCCGGGATTTCTCTCTACTTTTTGGACCGTTGAGTTCAAAGAAGTAAATCCTTAAGTTTCTCCGCTTTTTTATATTAGTTGAAGTGATTGTCAAAGAGTCATGGCCAAAGGAAAAGGCAAAGAAGTTCATTCTGTTCGAGGAAATGGAGCTGGCGAAGATCAGCAAAATGCGGTTGTAACAAGGTCTCGGGGGCAGAGTTCAGCAGCAGGAAGAACCAATGCAGGAAATCCGAGCCGACAGCAGGGGGAGAGCTCCGATCCGATCCGGGTAGGAGAGTCTGAAGCAGTGCATTCCCCCAATCTGAACCGACCTGAGCTGCTTGCCACGTACCGATCCGACCAGGCTCCCCAGCTCCGATCCGATCCGACCTCCTACCTCCGACCCGACCCGATGCTTGGTGAAGCTGGAACCTCTACTCGAGTCCCTACGAATGCTCCAATTCCAGCCACCCGGGTTGGCGATCAGATCAATCCATCTGCGCCCATCACTCAAGGAGATTTCTCGCGCTTGCTTGACATGCTTGAGAGCACGAGGGAGGCCATGAAAGTTCACGAGCGCACTAATCTCATGATGCAGGAAAATATGAGGCTCATGAGTCGGGAAATTAGTGAACTCCGTCGACAGAGAACTCCATCACCGGTTCGTCACACACCAGTGGATCAATCTTCATCTTCCGAGGAAGAGAGGCCCCGTGAACGAAGGCCACTCGAACGACCTCAGAACGTGGAGCAGCTGACATTTGGATCTTTGGGATCTCGTGAGGATATTGCACGAGCGCTAGGAAACAATGACCCCACTCGAGGGCAAAGACTCCAATCCCCTCCTCCCGAGATCGACCGAGAGCGCAGGGAACGGAATCGAGCGGAGGCAGCTCGAAGAAGAAGGGCGTCTCCTGAACAAGAGCCCAGAAGGAGCTCGGATACTAGGGCCAGGGAACCTGAGCGGCCCCTAACTAATGCTGATGTGCAGGCAATGGTTCGCCAGATCATGTCCGAGAGTCGGAACTATACAAATGAGGATTATGGCATCGAACGAAGCCATACTCCCTTCACCGATGATATCCTCGACTTCCAATTTCCCCGACGCTTTAACTTGCCACAGATGGACAAATACAACGGAAGGACTGATCCGGGACAACATTTAATGCGGTACTCATGGCTCATGAATGCTGCTGCCGCCCCTGATGAAGTGAAGTGCAAAGCATTCCCAATCTACTTAGAAGATGTGGCGCTGTTTTGGTTTACCCGACTTCCTCCTCGTTCGATTTCGAATTACAAGGAATTAAGCGAGCGTTTCATGAACCAGTTCCAACTCCATGCCCGAAAGTCCAAAAGTGTTATTGAATTGTCAAGAATCAAGCAGGCGCCAGGAGAATCTTTAAGGGCATATCTTGATCGTTTTAACCAAGCCGTAACTGAGGTCAGTGACCCGCACGAGCCCACTATTCTGATGGCATTAAAGGAAGGAGTCGATCCTGAATCTGAGTTTGGAGACTACCTTTCTGGGAAAACACCCTCCACAAGGGAGATATTCTACGAAAAAGCCGATATTTATCTAAGACGAGAGGAGGCCAGGGCGAACCGAAAGAGAAAGTCTGAGACGGCTTCAAAGGAGAATGTGCAGAGTAATATCGCCGTGAAGCAGTCTGGGGAAAATTCTGGCAAGGTTGAAGTAAATGTAGGAAACAAGGGTGGAAACAGCAATGCTGGAAGCAGGGGTAACAACAACAATAACCGTAATCCAAACGGTAACAGAAGAAACAGAAATAGGGGAAGTGACCCTAACAAAAGACCCCGATTCCAGAACTACGAGGATTATACACCATTGAACGACACCCTGGAAAATATTTACCTGGATACGTATAATGTGTTACAATACAAAAGACCGCCACCTCGTGATTCGACCGAGAAAGAAATGGCGACAGGGAAGTTTTGTTTGTTTCATGGAACTCACGGGCATTCCACTAATGAATGTCGGCATTTGAGGGATGTGATTGAGAAATTGTTGCGTGAAGGGAAGTTGGATGAGTACAAGGTTGCCTCGAGGGAAAGGGGGCAAGGAGAGCAGGCTCCAAAACAGATTCTACCTGCTCCCAAGCCTGCAGCGCAGCAGAAAGGTAAAGGAATTGTTATCAATTCCATAGTAGGCGGACCTCACCCAGCAATCCGAAGTTTCAGATCAATGGATCAATATGTGAATGCTGCCAAGCATCTAGACGTGAATGAAGGTGATGATTTGGAAGATGTCACCCCTATAAAACAACAGAAGACCATGTTTGACGACGTGGTATTTCGAAGCCGAGACAATACTGGGATACAATCACCCACCAATGATCCGTTGGTTATTACTACCACCATTGGGCCAGCCTTGGTCCATAAGGTGTTAGTAGACAACGGAAGTTCCGTTAATATTTTGTTCAAGAAGTCATTTGATCAGATGAAGCTTGAGTCCGAAGATCTGAAGCCTTGTGAAGGATGGATCAGTGGCTTCAACGGGGCGTCGACAGCTCCCATGGGATACATAGAGTTGCCCGTGACCCTGGGGCAAGGAGAACGTAGAAGAGTGCGAATGCTTCAGTTCGTAGTATTGGACGTAGATTCGCCTTATAACGCATTTTTGGGGAGACCTGCCCTCGCTGAATTTAGAGTTTGTATCGCCCCTTGGTGCCTGTTACTTAAGTTCCCAACCGAAGCCGGAACTGGAGTAATGAGAGGGGATCAGGTTTCCGGACGGGCCTGCTATGTGGTCGAGTTAAAGATGTTGATGAAAGGACTTAACGTTGAGAGTAAGGATGCCTCGTCTCCCTCAAAGGGGGACTCGGCATAGCAATTAGAGAGATTGACCCCGAGGGAGTTGCCCAAAGGAACGCCTGAAGACCTGGATCCCAGAAAAGACGAGGAACCAGAGGCTAGGAATGCAACTCCTAACGAAGCGACAGTGGAAATTCCCATTGATAAAGCTGATCCGACAAAAGTTTTGAAGATTGGTTCTCAATTGGATCCATGTCGAGCTGAAGAACTAACGGACTTCTTGAAGGCAAACTTAGATGTGTTCGCCTGGACCCATGCTGACATGTGAGGGATATCACCATCCATTATAAGTCACAAATTGAATGTAAATCCGAAGCATCCGCCTGTGAAGCAAAAGAGACGCATGCTGGGCCCAGAGAGGTCGGCTGCTCTCAAAGAGGAAGTAGAGAAGTTGAAGCAGAATGGATTTATTCGAGATTCGACATATCCCGACTGGATATCGAATCCCGTCTTAGTAAAGAAGCCAAACGAAAAGTGGCGGACTTGCATTGACTTTTCAGATTTAAATAAAGCTTGCCCGAAAGATAGTTTCCCACTTCCCAGGATTGACCAGCTTGTAGACTCGACAGCAGGTCATGAACTTCTCTCTTTCATGGACGCATATTCTGGATACAACCAAATTCCTATGCACGTACCAGACCAAGAACATACGAGCTTCATTACGAATTTGGGGTTATATTGTTATGTTGTAATGCCATTCGGATTAAAAAACGCTGGAGCAACTTATCAGCGCCTGGTAAACGGAATGTTTTATGATCAAATAGGAAAAACTATGGAAGTTTATGTGGATGATATGCTTGTCAAATCAAAGCATTCCTCCAGCCATACGCAAGACTTGGCGGAAATGTTTGGCATCCTGCGAAAGTACCGGATGAAATTGAATCCTCTGAAATGCTCATTTGGAGTGGCATCGGGAAAGTTCCTTGGCTTCATTGTGAGTTCCCGAGGAATTGAAATCAACCCTAGCCAGATAACAGCGATTAGAAACATTGAAGAACCAAGGAGAATTAAAGACGTCCAAAGTCTTGCAGGGAAAGTAGCGGCGCTGAGTAGATTCATCTCCAAAGCCACAGATAAATGTGTTCCGTTTTTTGATTTGATAAAAAGGGGAAAGAAGAACTTCCAGTGGACTCCGGATTGTGTTGAGGCCTTTCAAAATCTGTTGGAACTGCTAGAGAAACCGCCGATTTTATCAAAGCCCGTAGATCACGAAGAATTATTTGTTTACTTGGCAGTTTCGGCTCACGCTGTCAGCACAGCCCTGGTTCGAGAAGAAGACAAAGTACAAAGGCCGGTGTATTATGTAAGTAAGAAATTAGCAGCGGCAGAGCGCAACTACCCAAAAATTGAGAAGCTTGCTTACAGCCTCCTGGTCGCATCCCGAAAACTTCGTCACTATTTCCAAGCCCATCCAATAACCATATACACCGACCAGCCTTTAAGGCAGGTGTTACAGAGGCCTGAAGCATCGGGAAGATTGATCAAATGGAACATAGAACTAAGTCAGTTTGATTTGAATTTTCAACCACGAAAGTCAATCAGGGGGCAAGCTCTAGCGGACTTTATTGCGGAGTTTACCATTCCAGAGGAGGAAGTAATCAACGACAGGGTGGTTAAGTCCGAGGATAAGCTAAAGATAAATCCGTGGAAACTATATACAGATGGAGCCAAGAACGACCGAAGGTCCGGAGCTGGAATCGTCTTAGTCACTCCCGAAGGACGATCGTTATATTACGCCCTGCGGTTAGAATTTTCGGCGACTAACAATGACTCTGAATATGAAGCCCTGATTGCCGGGCTGAAGCTTGCTAAGGACCTCGGAGTAAAAATGTTAGACATATTCTGTGACTCTAAAATTGTTGTTTGCCAAGTGCGAGAGGAATTTGTGGCTCGAGGACCTCGACTTATCGCCTACCTCGGGAAAGTGAGAGAGCTATTGAATAGCTTAGAGCGGTACAACATAACGCACATTCCCAGAGTAGAAAACCAGAAAGCGGATAGACTGGCAAAGCTGGCTAGCTCCGACAATCCAGAAGAGACTGAAATAATTCCAATTGAAACGTTGGAGTCGCCAAGCTTTGAGTCAATGGAAATTAAATTCACTTTTGAAGCAGAACCGGAGAAGGAGTCGTGGATGACTCCAATTAAGAATTTCCTTAAGAATGGGACACTCCCATCGAAGAAAAGTGAGAAAAGAGCTGTAGTTCGCAAAGCTACCAGATATGTCATACAAGATGGTACTCTTTATCGGCAAGGATTTTCTATGCCCCTGTTACGATGTATCGCACACGACGACATCAAGCGTGTACTAAGAGAAGTACACGAAGGTGAGTGTGGAGATCATACAGGAGGTCAAACTTTAGCAAAGAAGATATTGCGATACGGATACTTCTGGCCTACGATCAATAAAGATGCAGCTGATTATTCACGACGCTGCGATAAGTGCCAGAGATTCGCCAAAATCCCCAGGGCACCATCGACCCAACTTAAATCAATGGTGAGTCCTTGGCCATTTGCCACATGGGGAATTGATATCATTGGAGTTCTACCAATTGCTAAAGGAGGAGCTAAATATGCAATAGTGGCTGTGGACTATTTTATGAAGTGGGTGGAAGCTGAGCCCTTGACCAAGATCACAGCAAGAAAGGTGATAAGTTTTGTGGTCAGAAATATTATATGCCGGTTCGGGATTCCAAGGACAATTATAACTGACAACGGAACCCAGTTTGATAGTACTGAATTCAGAAATTTCTCTCAGAAGTATAAGATAGACAAGCGATATACCGCAGTTGCCTATCCGCAGTCAAACGGGCAAGTAGAGGCAATAAACAAAGTAATAAAATCCATCCTCAAGAAACGGTTGGAGCGTGCAAAGGCAAGATGGGTTGACGAATTGCCTCTAGCTTTGTGGGCATATCGAACAACATTTAAGACAACCACCGGTCATACCCCTTTCTCTCTTTCCTTTGGTTCAGAAGCAGTAATTCCAGTTGAACTGGAAGTTCCTTCCCATAGGGTGACATATTATGACCCGATGACGAATCGGGCGCTCTTACTTGAGTCTCTTGATGAAGTCGAAGAAAAAAGGGATGAAGCGGATTTGCGTGCGGTAAGACATCGACGTCAGATGGCACGCTATTATGACAAAAAAGTTCGCCTTAGGACTTTCGAACCAGGAGATTTGGTGCTAAAGAGAGTTTTTCCATCCCTTCCTCACCTCGGCCCGAAATGGTAAGGACCCTTTGTCATCCAACGGAAACTTGAAAAAGGAACCTTCAAGTTAACGACCGTGGATGGTGAAGAAGTCCCCAGAGCATGGAATGCCCAGCACTTAATGCGATATTTGGATTAGACATGTTGTAGTTTGTGTTATTTTTCTTATGAACCCTGTAATAAGGCACGACTTGCCTTGGGAAAATCTGACGATATGAATGAAGAACTATAAAGTGGATGTAGGCTACGACTTAGCCGAACCACTATAAAAATACTGTGTGTTATTTACTTTTATGCATTACATATATACGTTTATCAGTTATTCTGTTGTGTTTATAAGATACAGGATAACTCACAACCTAAAAAGGTTGAAAACAGTTCAGACATAAAAAGAAGCACAACGACTGTTTGTGCGATAAGACACAAAAGAATGAAAAAACGACATTCTTAACTCTAACTCTCCAGAGAGAGAGAGAGAGAGAGTATAAAAGCGTCTCCGACTGAGCGCTGAAAAAGAAGTTCTCTTCATAACTCTAACTCTCCAGAGAGAGAGAGAGAGTATAAAAGCGTCTCCGACTGAGCGCTGAAAAAGAAGTTCTCTTCATAACTCTAACTTTCCAGAGAGAAAGAGAGTATAAAGGCGTCTCCGACTGAGCGCTGAGAAAGAAATCTTTCTCCGTTGAAAGACCGGGGAATAGATAGATGGCTGAGCTCAAACTCTAACTCTCAAAAGAAAGAGAGAGAGTATAAAAGAAATGCCAGAAAAAGCGACAGGTACTGACGGCACAGGAAGTGCTATCCCGTTAGAGAATCGGGAGCATTCAGATTGCTCGACTAAGCATTAAATAGTTTGTGGGAATTGACTAGGGACATGTATGTATATGCATATTTCCCCTCCTCCACAACTCTGTTTCACAACTATAGATACGCATTTTTACATAATTGCAGAACTACTAACAAACAAACATTGCAAAAAGTGAATTACTTTTATTTACAAATGAATGAATTTGTACAGGAAAATAGCTAAAAGAGAAAATGCAGGAGCTACTTTTGTAGCAGCAATTATTGGTTCACAAAAATGCTAAAAAGATACAGGGTAGTCCACTATTTAGATTTGGAATGAGCCTTGGATTTCTTGGCGGCTTTCTCCGCATCCTTTGCTTCTTTCTCAGCTTCGGTCAAGATTCGTTTTGACTTCTTTTTTCCTGAAGATGCGGTGCTGGAGCCAGTAGACTTCTTCCCGGAGGGCGGGGCACTGGAATCAAGAGAAGATTTTTTAGCGAGTTCTTCCGTAATAGATCTAGTTGAGAGCTTAACAACTAACCTTGATCCCGCATCCACGACTGCGAGGGGTTTGAGGACTTCGGGGTCTAGCTCTTCAGCTTTTAATTGCAAGCGCTTGTCTTGATCAGCCTTCATTGCAGCCAAGGTAACGTCATCAGCGCTTTTTGACTCCCCGGTTATTGCAACTTCTGGTTCCTCTTCATGCCCCCCGTCTCCGCCGTCGTCCTTTAAAGCTGCTATCGTTTCTTCATCATGGGGAGTGGTGACCTTAGTTGGCTCACTTCCTTTTCCCAAGTCTATAGAAGCAGCCTTGTCTTCCCCTTTTTTGGCCCCATCTGCGGGCTTTGTCCCAGCGGCAGCTCCTTGAGCTGCATCTGTCTTTTCGGATGATTCGACACCTACAGAATGAGAAGCAACAGTTATCAACTCAGGCGAAAACAATGGGTCTCTCATCGAATGTTCAATCACATAGCGAAAGGTAGTAATAGCTTTGGCAAATTGAGGAGAAAAGATGGGGATACCTTCCGGAGACTTCTCGGCGGGGGTGACTACTACCTCTGGGGCTATTTCAGGAATAGGGGATAGTAGAGTTGTTCGGGGAATTCCCGGATTTTCGGGATCATACCCTTCTACTTCGGGAGTTGCAGGGGCAGAGGAAGAGGAACCAGCTTCGAGAATGGTTTTTTGTTTAGACTTCTGTCTCTCTTCTTCCATGGCCTCAGCAATAAGGCGGCGCCCTTCAGCTAGGCGCTCCGGTTCATCATCTCTCAAATATTTCTCCATCAGTTTATCTTCATCGACGGAATCGATCTTAAGTTCTTCTTTTTCCCACTCGACGATCTGATTCCATACTCGAACCAGAGTGGATGGATAATCTTCGATCCAAGAAATGTTTCGGCGACGAATAATATGTGCGAAGAATTCGATCATTAGTTCGCCGAAACTTTGAATCTCAACCTCCGCCTCAGATAATTGCTTGCGGGCTTCCTCCGCAGATTTGATAGCGCACTCCACATCGCCCTCGGCCAGGGCAGCTCTATTTTCTGCCTCTAACAGCTTTAAAGCCAAGTCAGCGTTCTTCTTTTCTAGTTCAGCATTCTTCGTTGCTAACTTGGCGTTTTTCCGTTCAAGCTCAGCATAAGCAAGGCGTGTCTTAGCAGCTTCTGACTTAGCCTCGTCAGCTTGCTTTTTTAGTTCAGAGCGCTCCTGAGTGTGAGACTCAAGCAAGTCATGATAACGCTTTTGCGTGTCCTCGAATTGTTGTTTGAAATTAGAAGCGTCCCTTTGAGCGACAGCTAACTGAGCTTGAGTGTCTTCTAAATCTTTTCCTAGAGCTTTTAAGGCCTTAGCGTCCTCCTCTGCGGTCTTTTGCATTGAATTGGTATTTGTGATTAGAGTGCGGATGATTCTAGAAAGATTGCGTGAATACTTGAACATCTCGGTATATTGTTTTTCCACCAAATCAATCTTTGCTTTGGCCTCATCTGCCCAATTAGAAGAAATAGGTTCAAGGGTAGGTAGAAAGGTCAAAGTCTCGAAGTAGTGCTCGGGAAATTGCTCCTCTAAATATGCCAGCTTGACTGCAGTTCCCGCATCTAGTGGGGGAGGAGCGGGAATTGATAATTCGGTGTCCCTATGTGAAGAGAATTCAGTAGTCTCTTTGTCCGTTCTAGGTCGTTTAGTGGCAGGGACCTTGTGCTTACTTCGAGATCTAGTTTCTTTTGGAGGAGTTCTCTCTCTTCCCCGCTTTTCATGGGAGGAAGTGGAGTCTTTAGATGGTGGTCTGTCCTCCTCCCTGCGGCTTTGATAGCCCTTATATTTATCTTGTTCTGGCCGAACTGGTGAACGAGAACGTGAGGATCGAGAGCGATAAGAATCATAAGGTCTTCTCTCCTCCCTACCACGATCATCCCGGCGATCATATTCGACATCCTGAGGAGGATTGGACATGCTGCGACGGAGCTTCCTGATATCGTAGTAGGATCGAGACATTGTACCTGCACGATAAAATAAACGAAGTTTAGAATTAATGGATTCATGGAGAAAGAAGTGCAATGAATGCTAATGCTGTGGTGTAAAGTGTATCCTAAGTGGTGTGTTTCCCCCCAACCAACCCGAGTCTGAAGCTAGACTAGTGCGGGCAGGCTCTTTGGCCTTAGCGGGAGTGGTTTCTTCAGAAGAGGTGAAGACTAAAGGATCCTTCCTGAAATCCTCTGAAGTATATATAGTCTCAGGTAAGGGGAGATCCCCCAAACCCTGAAATATGTGCTCATCAGTACTAGGAACATCCCCTTCGGAAGCATGAAGTGGCGACTCTTGGGAGGATTTTGACTTGTCTAGAGAAGTAGTTTCCTCGGGGGCAATATACCCTTCACGATGCTTTTCGGCCAGATTAGCCAATTCATCATCTTGTGTGGAAGATGGAGAAGGTGAAGTTTGAAGAGGCACTGTAGGAATTTCCGAGCCTTCTCCTGTCTTTGGAACTATCTCCACTGGAGGAATGTATGCGTAAGGGACCGTCCCATGACCGATGCTACGAAAAACGGATAGCAACCCATGAAAGTGAAGGTATTCATCTTTAAGGACCTCGTCAATAGTCAAGAATTTTTGATCGCCATTAAGAAGTCGGTGCATCCGATCAAAGAACACTTGATCTGATATCTGTTTGGGATTGTCGACTGCAAACAAAAAGGAAAAACAAGTCAAGGTGATGATTCAAATGTATAGAGCCCGGATTTAGAAAATCAGTGCTTTACTTGATTTTGTCCACCTCCTGGCGCATCCAGGCTGTCGCTTCACGTAGAACCATTCTAATCTGGAATCTCCAGCTTTACTGCTAAATGGTGCAGAGATTATCTTCCTTTTTGGAACTGATTCAAAGTAGCAGAAAGATGGAGTTTCTCGAGTCCGATGCTTGAAATTATAGAAAAAGTGAACGTCATCGAACGTGAGCTCTATGCCTAATATTTCACGATATGCTATGTACAAGGTGTGCAGATAGGCATATGAATTGGGGTGCAATTGCATGGGGGCAATCCGCATTTGTCTTAAAAAATCAACAATGAATGGAGAGAATGGAGGAATGGCACCGACCATGCACATCAATCGAGTGACCGTCATATATCCTTCTGGAGGGTTGTGGGGACGGTCAGAGCGTGAGGGCACTAGGGTGTCCCTTTTCATTATTCCATACTTTAAGCAAATTCGAACAAGTCGATCGTTGTCGATTGTCGATTCTACAGAATCTGGAGGTGATTCCAATATAATGGCTGATTCAAATTCGTCAGGGGCTCGATCGTCACCGATCCCTCCTTCCTCCTCAAAACCCAGAGAAACCTCGTTCTCCGAAGACGCCTCGTTGCTTTCTCGATTTCCAACCCCGTAGTCTGGACCGTCACTGTCCCATTCTGGATCAGACGAAGAAGATATATCCTCAAGAGTGATTTTGTTAGAAGTTTCCGGGGCTTCTTTCCTCTCAGCTAGTCGGGAAGAGCGTCTGGGCCTCATTGTCATAGAACTATTGAAGAAGCAATAGCACGGATTAGAGTAAATTATCCCGTGCCCCCCTGTGTATGTGTGTGAACTAAAATGTGTGCAGCAAATGTGAGAAATGCAAAGTAAAAGTACAGCAATGTAAGACGAAACTTTGAAGAGAAAGTGATAGTCAGAGTAGTTCTTAATGTTCACTTATGTCCGCAAGGCACTATCCTAACTGTTCGTAAAGTTGGAAGTAATATCTTTTAAATAGTTGGACGAGAGTTTATGTTTTAAATTGAGTAGTGCTCGGTTCGGATGCAGACACCAGGTTCGGATCGGATGAACAAAGGCTCACACTCAGTAAGATATATCCGGATCGGTTCGGAGATTGACGCCCGGAGCGGGTCGGATTAACTTGGATAACCAGACCCCTATTCTCTCTTTTGTTTTTCAACCGGGTCCGATCCGAGCGCATAAGTCTTGACCTTCATTGTATTCGCAAATCCGACCCGACCCGGTCAAGCGGTTTAAGACCCATTTCTTGGCCCTATTTCTCCGACCCGATCCGGCTCTATAAATTTCCCTCTTTTCCTCCTACTGTTCCCCTACCCGAACCAACCTTCTTCAGTTTTCTTCCTCTTCCTCCTCTTAAATAGCGAACCCAACTCGAAATCCCAAGCTTTAATTAAAATCGAGAGATTGAGCACTCAAGTGTCAATACTTTCCTCCAACGCTTCGAAATGGCGTCGATGTCATAGACGACGAAGGCGGAGGAAGGAAGAAAGCGCAGTGATGGAATTATTCAATTACTTTGTTAAAGTCGTTCAAACTAACCGTGAATGTAAATTAAAAGCGATTATGGCAACAAGATTCAAGACTACAAGACTACCTATGTGTTTGATTCGAAGATGGAAGCGAAAATTTTGAAGTTTCTTGGAAAGGCTGGAGCTTCGATATGGAATCGGTTCGGATAAACGAAAACAATAAATGAAAGAAAAGAAGAAAGAAGAAGTGAATTTATATAAACAACAAGCTGACTATTCGTATTCCCGATCGGACCGGCTCGAAAAGCCCAGTAACACAGCTTGGCCCATTGGTTCATCGCAGAGTACAGGAGGAAGGATATCTGTTCGGGTCGGAACCCAAGCCAGACATCCGTTCGGGTCGGAATCCGAACCGAACAGGATGAAGTACGACAACTTAACGTGTGAATTCGAAAGGAAAGATGAAGCTTTTGCGCTATGGCAGTCAAAGCATGCTCCGTTCCCCACAGAAGCATCCTTTGAGGGGGCAAAGTGTTAGCCTACTTTGCGAACTAGGCAACACAAAGTCAAGAAACCAGACATTGAAGAGCATTTTTAATTAGAAGACTTCGGTTCGGATTGGAGAAGACACTACAATCTAGATTGGATAGCTGCGGGTCGGGTCAGAGCAACGTATCGATTCGGGTCAGATAGAGTTTTCTGTTCGGATCGGTGAACTGCTGCTGAGGAAATTGGTAAGGTGTATCTAATCGGATCGGAGGGCAACATGATCTCAATTGGATCGGAAAGCCACCTGTTTGCCACGAAAATGGATCAGAGCGGAGTAGATTAGAGAAGAAGAGAGCGTTGCATCCAAGCCAATCCGGGTCGGATCGGATATCCCGATCCGAACCCCTTATCTGTGCGTCTCCGACCAGAGCCCATGTTCCATATTATTCTCCTGCAAAAGCGCCTGGATATCCGGACCGGCTGTGACAGGTTCCTACCCATAACGTCCGTTCCTTTGATGCGTTGTCAACATAATAGTTCATCCGAACCCGAAGATAGTGGGATGGACGACATGTGGCCCCGACCCGGATCAAGTTTCGAGCAAATTCACACCTATAAATACCCCGTTTGGAGACAAAGAGAAGGATCTTTTTTTTAGGCACTTTGAGAATTCAACTACCCCCATAATCCGAACTCCATTACTCCCGAAGAATCCAAATCTTCTTTCATTACTTGTTTTAATCTATTGAGTGAATATAAGTGAGTTGTGAGGGAAGTCAAGTGACAATTACATTGTATTTGCAACTGAATCGTTGAATATTGTGAAAGATAAGTGGACGTAGGCATTTCTTCGCCGAACCACTATAAATCCTGTGTGTTCATTTTTATTTTTATCTCATCTTATTTGCTTTTAATCAATTTGGGTGTTAGAACCACTTTTGGGTCTAACAGTAAGCGATCGTGACCCCATCTTCATTTGTGAGTTTTGGAGGAGTTTGCAAGAAGCATTAGGTACACAGTTATGTTTGAGCACAGCTTATCATCCTCGGACCGATGGGTAAACGAAGAGGGTGAACAGAGTTCTAGAAGATCTTTTGAGACTGTGTATCCTAGACTTCGGGGGGACTTATGAAGAGCATCTTCCTTTAATAGAGTTTTCCTATTACAACAGTTATCAAGCTAGCATTGGCATGGCACCCTTCGAAGCGTTGTACGAACGACCCTGTACATCACCAACTTGTTGGTGGAAATCTACAGAAAGGCTATTTCTTGGACCAGATATGCTTAGAGAAACATCCGAGAAGATTGATCTTATTAGACGACGAATGAAGGCCGCCCAAGATAGACAAAAATCCTACGCATATAAGAGAAGCACTAACATAGAATTTGAAGTAGGAGATATTATTTTCATTAAAGTGTCAGCTTTGAGGAATGTGGTTTGCTTTGGATCTGTAGGGAAGTTGGCACCAAGATTCGTAGGGCCATTTCCCATAATAGAAAGGATTGGCCAAATGTCCTATAGAGTAAAGCTGCCAGAGAGACTATCCGTCGTTCATGATGTTTTCCATGTTTCTCATCTACAGAAGTGCTTGTATGATACAGCAGAAGTAGTTGAGCCAAGTATATTGGAAGAAGTAGAGGTGGAATGGGAGGCGACAGTCAGACGAGTTCCTTCCTGTATTCCTGGATCAGAAGTTAAGAAGCTACGCAATAAATAAATCAAGTTGGTGAAGGTCCAATGGGGAGGTTACCCAGGGGATGCAACTTGGGAGACCGAAGACAGGATTCGTGCTTCATATCCTTTTTTTTTGAGTGCATGTTCTTAACTCCATTTCCAAAGCTCTTTATTTATGCTTGTTTCTATCATTTAAGTATGCCATATTGAACGAATCTTCTACCTTTAGTAGTAATCCTATGGATGTAAACATGTGTTTGAGACATGTTATGTTTGATGGATGCAAGTGGATGCAAGTGTTTGCCAGTGGTTTCTTGTGGATGCATATACACACATTAGGCACTAGATCGACTCAATCACTCTCATACCGCATATGGATGTGTGTTCATTTTTCTTCATTTTGTTAATGAAATTGAATGTATTATCATATGGATGTTGCATTTGGTTGGATGATTGTGCACACATATAGAACTTACATATTATAATAGGATTATTGCGTACATATTGGATTCATGGCACTAACATACATTGCATAATGGAGGTCGATTGAATCAGTAGACCGCCTGATCTTCGCATTAGTGTTGGGACATATACACACACCTTTTCATATGTTCATATAAGCAATAGAAGTCTTTAAGTACAATGGATGCTAATGATTGATGGATCAGTAGACGGGTGACGGATGGTAGGATAGGCATTCTTCTTAACTTGAAAATTTCGGGGACGAAATCCTTTGAGTAAGGGAGAATGTAACACCCCGTATTTTAACAACACTAAAAGAGGATAAATTAAATAATAATTAATTTAATACTTAGAATTAAGGGAAACAGACTGCGCCATTGCGTCTGTCTCGAAATTCTGGTCAAGATAGACATTTGGATTGCGTAAAACGGACAGCGTGTGCAGAAGTTATGAGGGTTTGAAGTTTGTATACGTGCAAGATAATTATGTGTATATATATATATATAGTCCAAGAACTCAAAACCAGGTCCAGAAAGTTCAAAATAGTTCAAATTCTAGAATTTGGGGTGCGCGGGAAAATTCCCGCCTAGGGGAATCGACCTCTTAAGGGGATGTCGACCCCTCAACGGGATGTCGACCCCAGGGTCGACCCCCTAAGGGGTGGGTTGACCCCCTTAAGGCTGATGTGGCTAAGTCGGTTCTGGGGCTGGCAGCTATAAATACAGGCTCATTTCTCTTGTTTTCTTCACTGAAAATCAATGGAGGCCTAAATGTTGTTGGTGCCTAGATGGAATCAAATCTCTTTCTTCTTCTGCAATAAAAGTTTAAAGATTCAAGTGTAGATCTGAGATTCATCAACTATTCTTCTCCTTCTATTGTTCTATATCCAAACGTTGTGAGTTTCAGTTGCCTTTATATTTAAATAATTAAAAGTAAAATATGATATGACTGTAATTTGGATTATCTACTGTAATTTGTGAGTACATGATATTGTAATTTGGATCTATGTCTGTGACTGAATAATATCAGATCTGTTGCAATTTGTGAATCTATGACATTTTGAATTGACTACGACCTGGATTTCAACCCTTATCATGTCAGATCTGCTTTTAATTATGGATCTAATTTGTTATTTGGACCATCTTATGATTATCATGTTGTGGTCAATTTAGATCTGGCATTAGTTGGACATCTAAATCCTTATTTAGATCTAATCATGCCTATTATGACATCCCTACTATGTTAGAACCTATTTTATTATCACAAGTTCACCGATCTATTTTTATATGTCAATCCTATTATTATGCCATCATATGCTTATGTCAGTTTGTTATAATAAACATCTATGTCATCTTCCCTTCAACCTTTTCCTTTTTATTTTATACAGCAAGGCTACTTTCGATCCTAGGCATGCCTATAAAGTATGCGAATGCGTTAGTTTGGGTATGAGGGGAGAATATTGAAACTGGGTATAACTTGTAAAGGAAAAAATTGGCATAACTTGAATAATGATTATGCATACGAATTTGGACATATAATTTACTATGAACATAACTGGGGAAAAAAGGGCATGGAACCTATAACGACATAGGTGAAATTGCCTAATAATGAAATGCCTAGGATTACAGTAATTAGAAATTGTAACTGCGCCTACGACACGAGGTTAGATTACACTTGTGGTGGAAGTCTGCCCGAAACCGCCCGGCATATTCAGCAACCACAAGTGGTGAATCAAATGTGGGAGGTCTAGGTGCACAAATATGTGACGTTCTAAGACACGAGGTTAAGCCCAATTTGTGGAACAAGTCTGCCCGGACACACCTGGCATGTCCAACCTCCACAAATGGTAGGCATAATGTGGGAGTTCTAGCATACCATAACCATAAATGAAATATGGAATAAACCTTGAATACTTAACCTAGTTGAATCCATAGGGATTGTATGAATATAAACTTAAGTTGGGGTTAAGTAAATTTGGTTGAACCGTGGGTGGGTTAAGTAAATCTGAGGAGGTGGGTAATATTTACGTATAGGCCCACAAAATTAACCTGATAAGGTTATGCAATTAAAGACACCTAGTGATATACATAACTGGTGGAAATATTAGAGTTATGTAATTAAAGACACATTTTTAGGTGGTGGATACCCAGTGCCAAAGGCTCCCGTACTCAAGCGCCAGAGGACTTCCCAGGTCAGTCTCCCGTCATGGTACTATTCTCATGGCTTTCCGGGCTCTGGTGGTGGTCGATAAGTGCGCACAACCTTTCCCTCACATAAGTGAAGAGGCCGGGAATGATAGGGTTGTGTAATTAAAGACACCTAGTGGTATACATAACCAATGGAAATCCTAGTGGGGATACAAGACAAGGGGGAGATCTTGTATCATATTGGGTGGGACTCATTTTAGTCAGTAACCCTTAATAGGTATCGAACGAATACTCCAAACTAGGTCGGAGTTGGGGCACGCTTACTGGGCTGAATGTAAGAGATCCAAACGAGGAGGACGGTGTGGGCAGCGCAAACTGACCGGGGATATGTGCGTGCATGGGCCGGGTAGAAGGGGCTAAGACGACCGTGACACCTGCAGAGATGGTTGTGCATATCAGCGAAGGGTTGCCACTGTAGGACATGATACATCCTATAGTTGGGCTGCACAGAGTATCTACGCGGAGTTGGGAGCCGATCAATTAGGGTAGTGGTTAGGATACATTTGGACGTATGCCTAAGTCTACCATCTGATAGTTGTTGGGATCATTTCATTCCAAGTTATACTAGTATCAATGCAGAGAATCATAGAATCTTTAGAGAAGCATATATGCTCTATCATGTTTACCTTCTCAAACATGCCTTATATGTTGTTATCTCTCTCTTATCCACTTTATATGCCTGTCATGCTACTTTTACTTATTTACTTGCTAAAAGTAATTGGACTCGCCCCGACTTTATGTTTGACCCTTTTTTCCTCTTCTTTCTTCCGTTCCCCCCTCCTAGACCCGTCAAATATGACCATAACCCATTTACCCGACCCATTAACCCTAAAATTAAAAGGATCGGGTTTGATCCATTTAAAAAGTTAATTTATTTGGCCCAACACTTTGAACCATTCTAATTAACGGTTCTAAACGGATTCAATCCTCCTAAAACTCGTAACCCATTTACCCTAAGTTATTTCAGACTCCGCCGCCCAAGTTTTATTTCTTCCCCCAAATAGTGATTAATAAAAAAAGGGTTTTCCTGTGTTGTGCTCAGGTTTGAGTTCTGAGAATCATTCCTCGACTTCGACGTTAGATTCAAGGGAACCGATATTGTCTTCAGAGAATCGCACTCAAGTTCGACGTTTGATTCGAGGATACTCGATTTCAAGTTAATCGATTTTGGCTTCAGGTATGACGTAGGAAACTTGTATTCATGTGTGATTAAACTATTATGAAATTGCTATGAAATTTGATTGGAGTTAATCGATTTCATCACTATAATTTAATGTTAAACTATTATGAAATGAACATGTATTTCCTGTAACTTGAAAATGAAATTGGTTTGCTAAATGCATCATTACTGCCGTAACATTTAAAATGAAATTTGAATAAGAATTTATTATTTTTATTTCTTGTTGAGAAGAGTTTCCGGGGTGATTGTTAATCTCCGCATGGAGAACCTTTCCTTGCTTAGTGTTAAAAAGAGTTCCAGAATGTAGACTTTGGTGTCAGCGGTTAAAGTCTAAACTTTGGTGTCAGCTTAGTTTGACAAATAACGATGGTGCTTGAAATTTGTTCAAGTATTTTGTAGATCATGTTTTGGTAATTATTTAGTTATAGTACATATTCGTATAATTGAAATGCGTAAACATAATTTAGTACTTGTAGACAGCGTGAGAGTCATTTGTAGGCATTTGAAAGTAGTCGCTTAAATCTTTCGTTGAATTGTTTGAAAAGCTTTTGTTTTCACTTTGAAATATGTTGTTTTGATTGGATTCAAAATTAAATACAGTAAGAGTATGCTCAATGCAACAGGCAAAAATATTAAAAAAATCAATGTCATTTTTCATACAATTATCTGTCGTCATGTATTATAACTTTTGAGACAGATATCTTAAATATGTATGTTCCCGCGTGTGTCTAATTAAAGTGATGTGTTTCTTTTAACTATTCAATTGAACATGTAGTCTGCTACTTGCAAGTTTTCTAAAAAGAATCTAGTTCTTTTGGCCCATTTTGTTGTAGGTGAAATGCATATGTTTTTAAATTTTTATTCGTTTAAATTATAGTGGGCCTAAAGTAGTGTTAGCCAAGTCTTATAATTTTGATGATGAAACTTGGGATTATGTTCTGATGGTATTGTAGATTATGTTTTTGTATCAATTTTGTTTCCGTGATCCTCATAATTTAGTACACTTTTTATCTGTTCTTTTTACAAAAATTGGAAATAAACCAATTGTTGTACTTGTCAGTTTTAAATTTCTAAATTTAAAATTTATTTCATCCCATGATTAATTTCTGTATTGGTATATGTTTGCACTGAGGAATATTTGAATGATAGATCTCAGCCCATTTAAGAATCCACTAATCTGATCCCGCTAAGAGCTAATTGGGAGAGAGAGTGAGAGGTCCCTTTAATGTAGACTATTTACAAATATATGCTATCTTTCTATAAATATTTTTTTTGGAAACATAGTAAAGCTAATTAAAAACCTAAATATCATTTTTATTTTATTCTAGAAAAGAGAATACTTTTTGTTTGGAAACTTGTGAATGATATTTTACAAAAGTTCACTAATATGTTCAATAGATATGAACTTTCATTTCTTACTGATTTATTGTTTAATTTTCCTTGATTAATTTGAGCTCATATAATATGAAATGAAATCTGACTTAGAAGAATTTTTGTACAGTTTTGACAATTTGTTACTTGTTATTTTATTTCACATGTTATAAACGGTATTATCTCCCTATTTTATTTGATAATGTATTCTTCCATATTCACAGCTGTGACGATCCCAAAACCCCGTGACACGGTGTTAAGGATAATCATTGGAATATAACACATTAATCATCATTAGCAGATCACAGATAATAGCATAAACAGAAAATAGAATAATTTACACACATATAACAGCGGAATCATATAGATATCATCACATCAGAGAAGCACAGTACAGGATACAACTTAGTGCATAATGATACAAAGTCAATCACCATCGCCTGAGGCGGAATCATACATAAAGGGTACTCAAATAAAGATCAGTCTACATCGCCAATGGCGGAATCATAATATAGATACAATAATGGCGGAGAAAATCCAAGTCAGCATGGTGTAGTCAAGCCTCGCCATGAGCCAAAAGGTGCGTCAGAAACCAGTAACTAGGCTGCCCGTGTGAAAATGAGGGCACCCGAGTTTGCAAGGTGAAACAAACTACGAGTCAGTCATGGGACTGGTATGAGAAATCTACTCAACTTATTAACAACAATAATAAGGAAAATCAAAGGACCACGCCACTTTCGCGGAACGGGTTTACTCCAATGAGTGCTAGTGCATGAGATAAAGTAAACGATTAAATCAACGCAATGCTTTTTATAAAATGAAGCCATTATAAGACTCAGGTCCCATCACACAATGCAACGCAAGCCGGAGGATAGAGTTTTCCCTTATAATGGCCAAAGATGCTTCATACGAATAAAACAAAAGTGTTTGATATTATTACTAGTGCATATATGTTTCAAAAGCAAATTCAATCATAAATATCAATCCTAGACGGCATGGGTACCATATATCATGTCGCCATACTAGTAATACAATCACATCCGCATATTTCGTATTGGAAATTGGATTCCTTCATGAGTCGAGGCACGGGGCAAGCTCCTATCCGATTCAAGACACTCTAGCAAATGCCTCGGGACCGCACACAACAATCCCCTGGATCCTCCAAGGCCGGTCCTCTCTTACTTTTGAGGATTAGTTATTCCTGAACACACGTTTCTCGGTCCTTACAGACCTATAATCGAGGCGCCTCGTATTCCAACAACCACACAGGTGAAAAGTAGATATAAATGTCAGGGCTGGGAGGTCACTGACACCACCATAGCTAGAAAGAAACGTCGTGCACTCCTTAGGTCCTTCTCCCGTTTTTGACTCATACCGGGGTGTGAGGCTCGCGAATTCACGTTATACACAAAGCTACGTCACACAGACCATGCTCTGATCATCAACCACAAGACTTTGCTTTGCAACAGAAGCCTTGATCTTATGCCACTTAGGCGTGCCACACAGGCAATCCACTCCATGCGACTGATTTCTGTCAATACATAACCTCTGAGCTCGTACGTCTCAGAGAAGGGCGTTAAGCAAGAGAATAAATTCTCCGCCGCCAAACAGATATATATTTAACAGAGATCTATCAACACAGAACAAAATCCGATGTCAGACACACAGTCCATTTACAAGTCCGTTATGGGTCTGAACGAAACCGGAGGCACCAATTCCTCGCATATCCGTACAATCAACAGTATGTTTGGATGGCTACTACCTCAGTTCCTTCATGGTAGCTACTCCAATCACGCACATCAGTAGCGCCCATCCATCCAATGTGGAGATCGTCGGTCTTCAGCCGTCTTCGACTCTTCGACTTCTCAACGTCGATCGATTATTTGAAATGAGATAAACTCGGCCTTTTCAAATAACCCACGTATATTTAGATTTTCAAATCAATTAATTACATGGTTGGACTATTCAACATTCACATTTCAGTTATTTAGGTATAATTTTCATGTCGAATACATTCAACCATCACATATCAAGCAAACACAACAAAATTGGTTTATTTCCACTCTATATCGTCTATAGTATTTTATAACGATATATCGCCATTTTTATTTAATTTAAAACGGCCATTTTTAATTAAACGACGTTTCGGGTCGTGTCGATGCACTGGCGCTGCTTTTCACAAATTTTATATTACACATATCTGAAAATCTAACCGTTGGATCTTCACAAATTTTATATCATTAGGAAGGTCTTTTCAAAATGAATCCAACGGTTTTAGTTTTGGGAAAATCCGACGGTCGGATCTTCCACACTAGCCATTTGAAGTTACGATTTCAATTTACGAACTACAGCGTCGTTATTCGATTTAATTTAATTATATTTATATATATATAATTATAATCGTTTCTGGCGCTGTTTTTCTTCAGTTTTGAATTAAACATTCCAGACAATCCAACCGTCGGATCTTCACAACGTTGGTGTCGTTGGAAAGATATTTCCAAGGCGAACCCAACGGTTGCGGTTTCGGGAAAATCCAATGGTCGGATTTCCCGCGCTAGTCGTTTGAAATCACGGTTTTTAAAACACGAACTGCACGGCCACGTTTCGTTTTAATTCTATTTATATTTATATATTTATATAAATATAGTTCATTCAAAAATTCCTATATCGTTTTCACTTTAATTATTTCACTAACGCCTTTAAATTTCGGAAAATTTCGCCATAACCTCCTTTGTACGGGAGGATCTGGGAAAATTCCCAAATAGCCACACGGGCGTCTCATATCAAAAAGAAAAGGCAAAAAGCCAAGCGGCTAGCCAACAGGCTCATAAAATCATCACCCAAACATAGCAGTAAATGTGTACCTATTTGTCGGGCACAAAATTTTATTTCTCTTCTCTAGCCCCTTTGCTTTAACCTGTTCAATAGATATGCATGTACATATACATAATTTCTATCACTTATCATTTTCCATTCAATTTCATATTTGATTTACTTTGTTTTAAAAACACCATTCATTCTAATGTTGCATGCATAGGCTAAAATCATATCATTAGCAAATTAATGTATATTTCAACTCATGCACATTTATTTGAACAAGTGGCTATTTTTAACACTTCACATTTCCAAGATGATAATTTTGGCGAACTAAAATATATTTCAACACATGACCATTTTATTTAGTTCCTATGCATGTTAAAAATAATATTTCTTTCACAAATATTTATTTCAATGCTCGCATATCTTTAGCATATCACATATATGATAAAAATGATATTTTTATCGTTCAAAATATTTATTCGACAAATGGATGTTTTCAACACTTCATGGTTTCAATAAAAATGTAATTTTTATTGTTCGATCTTTTTATTCAACACATGAACTTTTCCACTACACACACTTCTCAACAAATGAGCATTTCCACACATGGACATTTTATTTATGTTGTTCATATTAGAAAGATGGAATTTTTATTGTTGAAACTATTTATATAAGGCGAATATTTTTCATACTTCATATATATATAAAAATGTGATTTTTATTGTTTAACCACTTCATTCATTCACAAATGAATTTGATTTTCACACAACACTTTTCAACACACAAACATTTTCACACATGGATATAGTTTCCATATATGGCTTTAATTTCAACGCATGAAAATAATTTCAATATATGAAAATAATTCTAACACACAAAGATTATTCAAAATTTCGGCAGCATAACGGCAGAGTAGTTAAAACCGGCACCGTCCCTAGTACGGCTCCTCGCTCTACCTTAAAACCTCGCGGTTTTTGACAATGGGGATTCATGCATCTAATTCGCACGCAGGCGGCATGTTTATTTTTATTTCCACAAATATTTCCAATTCATTTCAATCACCAATGGGTATTTTTCAACCACAACCAAACAATATCAACCACAAACAATTATTCAACCATTCGTATTTTTCATCCAATATTTCACACCAATTCACCACAATAAATATCGTCCATGGTTTGTGGACGAGGGGAGTACATATATATATATATATATATATATAATTGCTATATTTCACTTACATTTCAACACATATATCAATTATTCTATGCATGTAATATTCATACTTCGCTCATATAGCTTACACTACGCATGTACATGAGGTATACAACACGTATGTAATTTATATTTCGCTAATATAAATTATACACGACATTTTCCATTCAATTTCACGTTAATTTAGATTTCTCACATTGGTTTTCGGAGTGCTAAAAATCGATACGATGTCAGAAAAATCCGCGGCTTCTTCTATTGGGTTGAGAGCTTCCTTGCGGTCCCGATGTTTGCTGTTTCATCGAATTTCGTCAACACACCAAAAATATATGATTTTTCAAAGTGTAAACATAAAAAAAAACTCACCTTTCATGAAGGTTCAAAATTAGGTTTACGGTTTTCGCGAAATCAGTGGCACGTGGGGACGATCGGGGGTGCTGACGTGGAAGAGGACGGCGAGGGCTTCACGGCGCTGGTGGTTTGAGGGGGTGCGGTGGCAGATCGGAGCGGCGGCGGCGCTGGGAAGTCGATGACTTCCTGGCTTCGATTCAGGCGGCACAGGCGACGAGGGTGGCGATGCTGGGGTCGGATCTGACGAGGGGGCGGAGGCGCTTCGAATGTTGGCGGTGGCGAAGGCTGTAGTTGGCGGTAGCGGCGGCGGCGGAGGAGAGAAGGTCTCGAAAGGGTTTGGCCGTTGATTTTGGGGATTTTTTTTTTAAAATTATGAATGGAGAATTCTGATTGGCCGAGGACTATATTAATTTTTTAAATAGTGTTTTCTCAAACGAACTCCTTTTTAAACCCAACGACTGTCGCCCCCAGCTAAATACCCCCATTCCGGACACAATGGGATATGTTTCATTGGCCAATTCGACTGTTACAGTCAGTTATTCTTCAAATTAAAGTATAAAACATTTAATTTTTAACTCTGAACGTACATTTCAATTTGCCAGGGCCACAAACTGATACGAAAAATTCCAGAAAAATAAATCTAGCTATGTTTTGATGCTACGGTCCCAACAAAACTAGTTTCGTCGAATTCTGAGATCGTTTGAAAAATGGCCATTTTTTGGTCGATCCAATTTAACAGAAATTGATTAAACACATTTTCTTTTGCTACGTTCACATACTAGCTTCAAAAATTATGAAATTTGAAACCTAGCAATAGTTTGACATCCCGGACCCAACAAAAGTGGTTTCGTCGGATTTCGAGGTCGTTTGCAAAATATCAATTTTCCAGGGCAATATATTCTATATAGCCACCTATCTGAAAATTCATTCGGCCATAACTTTTGATTTCCGTTATGAAACTTCGATTTTTCGGATTCGTTAGAAAGGTATTGATAAACAGATTTAAATATTTTTGGTTTTGCTAAAATCCGTTATATTTTGCACCCTGCACAGTCAGTCAAAGTTTGAATTCAAATTTTCAAACTGACTCACTATTTCTAATTCCATATTTTATTGAAATATTCTATTTCAATCGTTCAAATTCCTTTGAAATGACCAATTTAAAAATTTTAAATTGGCTCGTATTTTCCGGGTTATTACAATCTCCCCCACTTAAAACTTTTCGTCCTCGAAAAGGAAACAACAGTAAAGTAGGAAACAAAATGTAAACGCAAAGTATTGTAAAGGTACCTTGCACCGGAGTTAGTTAGAGATATCCACTCTGCATTTGGGGTAAGCTTGCTTAATGCTTTCCTCAGTTTCCCAAGTACAGTCTCTAGGATCACTGCTCCACTGCACTTTAACTAAATGAACCTTTTTGCTTCTTAGCTCTCTAGTTTCTTTGCTAACAATCTTTAATGGCTCTCTTCTGAGTGATAATTCTGGAGTTATGTCTATATCCTGTTGCGCTGCTTCTTCTACAACAAGATCCGGATCATGCACATGTCTTCTAAGTTGAGATACGTGAAATACATTGTGCACTCCAGGTAACCAATCTGGTAATTGAACCCTATAAGCAAGAGTTCCAATTCGTTCAAGTATAGGAAAGGGACCAATAAATCTCGATGCCAACTTCCCGGTCTTGCCAAATCTGATTACTCCTCTCATCGGAGAAACCTTCAAATAAACATGATCACCAACAGCAAATATCAAATCTCTCCTTCTAGAGTCTGCATAACTTTTCTGTCGGCTTTGGGCGGTTCTCAAACGCTTTTTGATGAAGTCGACTTTATCAGATGCTTCTCTAATCATATCGGGTCCTAACACAAGTCTGTTGCCAGGTTCTACCCAACATGCTGGAGATCTGCAGGGTCTAACATATAATGCCTCAAATGGCGACATTCCCAAACTTGCTTGATAGCTATTGTTATATGAGAATTCTGCCAAATGTAAGTGATCTTCCCATGACCCACCAAAATCAATAATACAAGCCCGCAATAAATCTTCTAGAATTCTATTCACCCGCCTAGTTTGGCCATCTGTTTGAGGGTGATAAGAGGTGCTCATATTCAGTTTTGTTCCCAATTCTGTCTGGAAAGCTTCCCAGAATTTGCTAGTAAATAGGGGATCTCTATCACTGACTATGCTGATGGGAATTCCATGCAGCTTAACAATTTCTTTGAAGTATATCTGCGCTAGACTTTGGGCGGTTCTATTGGATCTGACAGGTATAAAATGGGCAGTCTTCATGAAGCGATCTACGATTACCCAAATGCTGTCATTACCTTTCTTGGTTCGCGGCAAACCATCTATGAAATCCATGGAAATCTGTTTCCATTTCCAACTTGGGACTTCCAACGGTTGCAACAGTCCAGCTAGCTTCTGTTGGTCACTCTTGACCAATTGACAAGTAGGGCATCTGCTTACATACAAAGAAATGTCTCTTTTCATTGCCTTCCACCAGAAAGTGCGTTTGATATCGTTGTACATTTTACTCACACCTGGATGGATGCAAAATTTGGATTTATGGCATTCATCCAGCACTTCTCTTTTGAGCTCAGGAAGGTTGGGAACACAAATTCTCCCATTCAGCCTCAGAACTTCTTCTTTATCTACTTGAAAGCTTGAGGGCTCTCCCTTCTGGATTCTTCCTTTGATCTTTTGAGTGAAATAATCATTCTTCTGGAGAGCACATATCTTATCGATCAAGCTAGGTGTAATTATAAGATGGGCAACGATTGCGGTCTTCCTACTAAGCGCATCCGCTACAACGTTAGCCTTCCCCGGCGTATACAGGATATCAAGATCATACGCTGCAAGAAATTCTAGCCAACGCTGTTGTCTCAGATTCAGATCTTTCTGGGTATATAAATACTTCAACGATTGATGATCTGTGTACAGTATAAATTTCTTGCCCAATAAATAACGCCTTAAGATTTTCAAGGCAAAAACGATGGCTATCAACTCAAGATCATGAGTCACATAATTCTTCTCATGCGGTTTCAGTTGGCGGCTTGCATAAGCGACTACTTGGCCTCTCTGCATTAACACTGCACCAAGACCTCTAATAGAAGCATCTGTCCAAACCGTTAAATCCTGATTGCCATCAATAATGGTTAACACTGGAGCAGTGGTCAGTTTTGATTTCAATTCCTCGAAAGCTTCTTCACAGTCAGAAGTCCACTTAAACTTCTCATTTTTCTTTGTGAGCTTCGTTAACGGACCGGATTTCTTCGAAAAATCCTTAACGAACTTTCGATAATATCTAGCCAACCCCATAAAACTTCTAACTTCCGTGGGAGTAGTGGGTTGTTTCCAGTCTTGAATCGCTGTTATTTTGCTTGGATCAACAGAAATTCCTTTCTCTGACACGACATGGCCAAGAAATTTGACTTCTTCTTGCCAGAAGACACATTTAGAGAATTTGGCTTTGAAGACGTTCTTTCTTAGAATCTCCAATACTTGTTCTAAGTGTTTTTCATGCTCGGGTTTTGATCTGGAGTAGATTAAAATATCATCGATAAATACGAGGACAAATTTATTCAGAACTCCCCTGAACACTCTATTCATTAGATCGACAAAGTATGCTGGAGCGTTGCATAGGCCAAACGACATTACTAACCATTCATAAAATATGTCTGGACCTCTGAAAGCTGTCAAAGGAACACACTCTTCTGCTATTCTCAATTGATGAAACCCCGTAGCTAGGTCCATTCGGGAAAATACTTTCGCCCCATTCAATTGCTCTAGCAAATCATCGATGCGGGGTAATGGATATTTATTTTTAAGCGTCTGTTTGTTGAGATCTCGGTAATCAATGCATAATCGAAGAGTACCGTCAGACTTTGGGACAAACACTATAGCTGCACCCCAATTAGAAAAACTAGGTCTGATTAGACCCTTCCACAACAGTTGACGAGTTTGATCGCCTAATTCTTCTTTTTCTTTCGGAGTCATTCTGCGAATTGGATGTACCACTGGTCTGGCATTGGGAATTAGATCGATTCGGAATTCTATTTCTCTTTGCGGAGGTAAGTTTTCAACTTCTTCAAACACATCCGCGTAGTTTCTAACAATCGGAATCTTTTCTATGGAAGTGGGGATAAGTTCTAATGCTGACCAAAATTCTTTTCTATTCGGATTCGAACCATGACATGGTATATATATGTCCAAGCTCCGTTCGAATTTTAACGATTCTTTCTGCACATTTCACTTCGGCTTCATACTTCGTTAACCAATCCAGCCCTAGAATGATATCGAATTCAGGAAAATCCATAACGACTAGATTGAAAGGAAACTTGTAGAAAGAATAAGAGATTGGCACTTTACAACAGGAACTGAGAGTGATAGGACCCCCTATCGGGTTATGTACTTCAACCGATTCCTTGAGCTTTCGCTGTTTTAACTTTAATTTGTGCACTGTGTTTTTAGCAATAAAACTACGCGACGCACCCGTGTCAAACAATACAGAAACAGGAATATTTTTAATGGTAAGGGTACCTCCCAAAACATCAGGTTTACCTGCTCCGTCGGAAGCAGCTGGCGGGCTCGACCCGTCATAGACGTGAGCTACTGTAGCTTTCTTCAGCAAAGGACAGTCTTTGACCATATGATCAGTCTTGCGGCAATTGAAGCACGAGCGAGGGTTCTGGGAGCCTTGGCTCGAGCCTTGAGAATTTGTCTTCTGCCTCTTCGGAGCTGTGCAGACGTTTGAGTAGTGCCCCGGCTTACCACAGTTAAAGCAATTTCCTCTTGGCGGCTTGCCAGTCTGAGGTTTTGAAGATGCTGCTTGGCTTGACTCGCCTTGATTTACAGCAGGCTTGCGCTTATTTCCGGCTTGGCTTCTAGCGCGATCCTGATCCAGATGCCTTTGATCAAGGTTTTCGTAGTTGCATGTCATTTCCACCAGCTCGTTGAATTCCAGCTTGACATGGGCCATGGCTCTATCATGATATTGTCGTCTTAGCCCAAGGATAAACCTCTTATTTTTGGATTTCGCAGTGGCGACGAGCTCCGGAGCATAGGGCGACAACAGTGTAAATTTATGCAGATAATCTTGCACGGAAAGATCCCCCTGCTGGAGATTGGCGAAGTCATCGTGCATTCTTTCTAGAGCTTGTTCGGGGACATATTTCTCCTTGAAGAGTTCTTTGAATCCATCCCATGTTCTTCCAGCTTCTCTATTCCCGGCGGTAAGAGATTCCCACCATAGTTCAGCTTGTTCCTGCATAAGCCAGGCGCCCATAATAGCTTTGTCTTCGTCTCCAAGCCTTAGGCCTTCAAGAATTTTCTCGCATGTTTTGAGCCATGCAAGGGCCTTTATTACGGTGTAAGTTCTCGAGAAGGTCTTGCCTCCTAAGTTTTTATATCTCTTGGTTACGCGGTCTAGCTCGAAGTATTGAGCTGCCGGAGGTTGTATCAAAGGTCCTTCTTGAGCTGGGACTTCTCCTCTTCCTCGGCCTCGGCCGGCACGGCCTCCTCTAGCGGCGGCTGCTCTGGTAGCCATTTGTCAAATTCTGTATAAGCAAGAAAAGAGTCAGCTAACAGAAATGATAGTTTATTGCATGATTAAGCAGAAAGTTTATGGAAAGATAACGATGGACTGATCAAATTGTTTTTGCTATTCTGCTCGGCTCATTCTAGGACCTTTCTAGTCCTATCTCTAATGAGCGACTCGCCTTAGAATACTACTGATTCTATTTTGACGAAGTGTTTAATGTGTTAGACTCCAGAACTAAGGTTAACCAAAGCTCTGATACCAGCTGTGACGATCCCAAAACCCCGTGACACGGTGTTAAGGATAATCATTGGAATATAACACATTAATCATCATTGGCAGATCACAGATAATAGCATAAACAGAAAATAGAATAATTTACACACATATGACAGCGGAATCATATAGATATCATCACATCAGAGAAGCACAGTACAGGATACAACTTAGTGCATAATGATACAAAGTCAATCACCATCGCCTGAGGCGGAATCATACATAAAGGGTACTCAAATAAAGATCAGTCTACATCGCCAATGGCGGAATCATAATATAGATACAATAATGGCGGAGAAAATCCAAGTCAGCACGGTGTAGTAAAGCCTCGCCATGGGCCAAAAGGTGCGTCAGAAACCTGTAACTAGGCTGCCCGTGTGAAAATGAGGGCACCCGAGTTTGCAAGGTGAAACAAACTACAAGTCAGTCATGGGACTGGTATGAGAAATCTACTCAACTTATTAACAACAATAATAAGGCAAATCAAAGGACCACGCCACTTTCGCGGAACGGGTTTACTCCAATGAGTGCTAGTGCATGAGATAAAGTAAACGATTAAATCAACGCAATGCTTTTTATAAAATGAAGCCATTATAAGACTCAGGTCCCATCACACAATGCAACGCAAGCCGGAGGATAGAGTTTTCCCTTAAAATGGCCAAAGATGCTTCATACGAATAAAACAAAAGTGTTTGATATTATTACTAGTGCATATATGTTTCAAAAGCAAATTCAATCATAAATATCAATCCTAGACGGCATGGGTACCATATATCATGTCGCCATACTAGTAATACAATCACATCCGCATATTTCGTATTGGAAATTGGATTCCTTCATGAGTCGAGGCAAGGGGCAAGCTCCTCTCCGATTCGAGACACTCTAGCAAATGCCTCGGGACCGCACACAGCAATCCCCTGGATCCTCCAAGGCCGGTCCTCTCTTACTTTTGAGGATTAGTTATTCCTGAACACATGTTTCCCGGTCCTTACAGACCTATAATCGAGGCGCCTCGTATTCCAACAACCACACAGGTGAAAAGTAGATATAAATGTCAGGGCTGGGAGGTCACTGACACCACCATAGCTAGAAAGAAACGTTGTGCACTCCTTGGGTCCTTCTCCCGTTTTTGACTCGTACCAGGGTGTGAGGCTCGCGAATTCACGTTATACACAAAGCTACGTCACACAGACCATGCTTTGATCATCAACCACAAGACTTTGCTTTGCAACAGAAGCCTTGATCTTATGCCACTTAGGCGTGCCACACAGGCAATCCACTCCATGCGACTGATTTCTGTCAATACATAACCTCTGAGCTCGTACGTCTCAGAGAAGGGCGTTAAGCAAGAGAATAAATTCTCCGCCGCCAAACAGATATATATTTAACAGAGATCAATCAACACAGAACAAAATCCAATGTCAGACACACAGTCCATTTACAAGTCCGTTCTGGGTCTGAATGAAACCGGAGGCACCAATTCCTCGCATATCCGTACAATCAACAGTATGTTTGGACGGCTACTACCTCAGTTCCTTCATGGTAGCTACTCCAATCACGCACATCAGTAGCGCCCATCCATCCAATGTGGAGATCGTCGGTCTTCAGCCGTCTTCGACTCTTCGACTTCTCAACGTCGATCGATTATTTGAAATGAGATAAACTCGGCCTTTTCAAATAACCCACGTATATTTAGATTTTCAAATCAATTAATTACATGGTTGGACTACTCAACATTCCCATTTCAGTTATTTAGGTATAATTTTCATGTCGAATACATTCAACCATCACATATCAAGCAAACACAACAAAATTGGTTTATTTCCACTCTATATCGTCTATAGTATTTTATAATGATATATCGCCATTTTTATTTAATTTAAAACGGCCATTTTTAATTAAACGACGTTTCGGGTCGTGTCGATGCACTGGCGCTGCTTTTCACAAATTTTGTTTTACACATATCTGAAAATCTAACCGTTGGATCTTCACAAATTTTATATCATTAGGAAGGTCTTTTCAAAACGAATCCAACGGTTTCAGTTTTGGGAAAATCCGACGGTCGGATCTTCCACACTAGTCATTTGAAGTTACAATTTCAATTTACGAACTGCAGCGTCGTTATTCGATTTAATTTAATTATTTATATATATATATATAAATATAATCGTTTCTAGCGCTGTTTTTCTTCAGTTTTGAATTAAACATTCCAGACAATCCAACCGTCGGATCTTCACAAAGTTGGTGCCGTTGGAAAGATATTTCCAAGGCGAACCCAACGGTTGCGGTTTCGGGAAAATCCAATGGTCGAATTTCCCGCACTAGTCGTTTGAAATCACGGTTTTTAAAACACGAACTGCACGGCCACGTTTCGTTTTAATTCTATTTATATTTATATATTTATATAAATATAGTTCATTCAAAAATTCCTATATCGTTTTCACTTTAATTATTTCACTAACGCCTTTAAATTTCGGAAAATTTCGCCATAACCTCCTTTGTACGGGAGGGTCTGGGAAAATTCCCAAATAGCCACACGGGCGTCTCATATCAAAAAGAAAAGGCAAAAAGCCAAGCGGCTAGCCAACAGGCTCATAAAATCATCACCCAAACAAAGCAGTAAATGTGTACCTATTTGTCGGGCACAAAATTTTATTTCTCTTCTCTAGCCCCTTTGCTTTAACCTGTTCAATAGATATGCATGTACATATACATAATTTCTATCACTTATCATTTTCCATTCAATTTCATATTTGATTTACTTTGGTTTAAAAACACCATTCATTCTAATGTTGCGTGCATAGGCTAAAATCATATCATTAGCTAGTTAATGTATATTTCAACTCATGCACATTTATTTGAACAAGTGGCTATTTTTAACATTTCACATTTCCAAGATGATAATTTTGGCGAACTAAAATATATTTCAACACATGACCATTTTATTTAGTTCCTATGCATGTTAAAAATAATATTTCTTTCACAAATATTTATTTCAACGCTCGCATATCTTTAGCATATCACATATATGATAAAAATGATATTTTTATCGTTCAAAATATTTATTCGACAAATGGATGTTTTCAACACTTCATGGTTTCAATAAAAATGTAATTTTTATTGTTCGATCTTTTTATTCAACACATGAACTTTTCCACTACACACACTTCTCAACAAATGAGCATTTCCACACATGGACATTTTATTTATGTTGTTCATATTAGAAAGATGGAATTTTTATTGTTGAAACTATTTATATAAGGCGAATATTTTTCATACTTCATATATATATGAAAATGTGATTTTTATTGTTTAAACACTTCATTCATTCACAAATGAATTTGATTTTCACACAACACTTTTCAACACACAAACATTTCCACACATGGATATAGTTTCCATATATGGCTTTAATTTCAACGCATGAAAATAATTTCAACATATGAAAATAATTCTAACACACAAAGATTATTCAAAATTTCGGCAGCATAACGGCAGGGTAGTTAAAACCGGCACCGTCCCTAGTACGACTCCTCGCTCTACCTTAAAACCTCGCGGTTTTTGACAATGGGAATTCATGCATCTAATTCGCACGCAGGCGGCATGTTTATTTTTATTTCCACAAATATTTCCAATTCATTTCAATCACCAATGGGTATTTTTCAACCACAACCAAACAATATCAACCACAAACAATTATTCAACCATTCGTATTTTTCATCCAATATTTCACACCAATTCACCACAATAAATATCGTCCGTGGTTTGTGGACGAGGGGAGTACATATATATATATATAATTGCTATATTTCACTTGCATTTCAACACATATATCAATTATTCTATGCATGTAAAATTCATACTTCGCTCATATAGCTTACACTACGCATGTACATGAGGTGTACAACACGTATGTAATTTATATTTCGCTAATATAAATTATACACGACATTTTCCATTCAATTTCACGTTAATTTAGATTTCTCACATTGGTTTTCGGAGTGCTAAAAATCGATACGATGTCAGAAAAATTCGCGGCTTCTTCTATTGGGTTGAGAGCTTCCTTGCGGTCCCGATGTTTCCTGTTTCATCGAATTTCGTCAACACACCAAAAAGATATGATTTTTCAAAGTGTAAACATAAAAAAAACTCACCTTTCACGAAGGTTCAAAACTAGGTTTACGGTTTTCGCGAAATCAGTGGCACGTGGGGACGATCGGGGGTGCTGACGTGGAAGAGGACGGCGAGGGCTTCACGGCGCTGGTGGTTTGAGGGGGGTGCGGTGGCAGATCGGAGCGACGGCGGCGCTGGGAAGTCGATGACTTCCTGGCTTCGATTCAGGCGGCACAAGCGACGAGGGTGGCGATGCTGGGGTCGGATCTGACGAGGGGGCGGAGGCGCTTCGAATGGTGGCGGTGGCGAAGGTTGTAGGTGGCGGTAGCGGCGGAGGAGAGAAGGTCTCGAACGGGTTTCGCCGTTGATTTTGAGGATTTTTTTTTTAAAATTATGAATGGAGAATTCTGATTGGCCGAGGACTATATTAAATTTTTAAATAGTGTTTTCTCAAACGAACTCCTTTTTAAACCCAACGACTGTCGCCCCTAGCTAAATACCCCCATTCTGGACACAATAGGATATGGTTCATTGGCCAATTCGACTGTTACAGTCAGTTATTCTTCAAATTAAAGTATAAAACATTTAATTTTTAACTCTGAACGTACATTTCAATTTGCCAGGGCCACAAACTGATTCGAAAAATTCCAGAAAAATAAATCTAGCTATGTTTTGACGCTACGGTCCCAACAAAACTAGTTTCGTCGAATTATGAGATCGTTTGAAAAATGGCCATTTTCTGGTCGATCCAATTTAACAGAAATTGATTAAACACATTTTCTTTTGCTACGTTCACATACTAGCTTCAAAAATTATGAAATTTGAAACCTAGCAATAGTTTGACATCCCGGACCCAACAAAAGTGGTTTCGTCGGATTCCGAGGTCGTTTGCAAAATATCAATTTTCCAGGGCTATATATTCTATATAGCGACCTATCTGAAAATTCATTCGGCCATAACTTTTGATTCCCGTTATGAAACTTCGATTTTTGGATTCATTAGAAAGGTATTGATAAACAGATTTAAATATTTTTGGTTTCGCTAAAATCCGTTATATTTTCCACCCTACACAGTCAGTCAAAGTTGGAATTCAAATTTTCAAACTGACTTACTACTAATTCCATATTTTATTGAAATATTCTATTTCAATCGTTCAAATTCCTTTGAAATGACCAATTTAAAATTTTTAAATTGGCTCGTATTTTCCGGGTTATTACAACAACGTTCTTTTAGTTTTCGCTTATTTGATGGTTCTCTTCTTTTTCTTTGAATCCCTCATTGAATTTGATCAGTGAGAAGTTCCTTCTTGGTTTTCTTTCTGTGTTTGATCTTGGCTTTCTGACAATGCTTTTTGAAGCATTTGTTATGGTAGCTATTGCATTTCTCTTTCTTGGCTTTCTCATCATCATTTTGTTAATGCTTGTTGTTTCCTTTGACTCCCCTGATTTAGAAAGCTTGTCCTTGCTCAGTGTTATACTAGCTATGGCTGTAAGCATGAATGCTGCTTCAGTCTCATATTTACTGATCTGCGCAGTTTCTTCGATTGCTTCACTTCCATAAATTATTTAATTAGAGAACACTGACACTCATCATCCTCTGCTTCAATGGAGTTCAAAAAGCATACCTCCTAACTTCATATCCACCAACACCTTAACAAACGGTATTCTTGTTTTATTCTTAATAGGAACCCCAATGGTACTGGCGTATGTCAAAATGAAGAATTATATTGAATAAATAATATGTTTTGAAGGATTACTTCTACAGGCAAATTATAGGTTCATTCATTTTAAGGATTACGCCTGATTTACAGCTATATATTTATTTGCTAACTACTCAATTGTTTTGATTTTTCGGTTTATATTCTATTGGAGCATTTTTGTACATTCTACGTCTAGTTTTTTTTTACAATTACGTACCAGATAAAACACATGCACTTATCCCACTCCTGACTGTATACATAATAATGGATGCATTGTTTGTTTCTCAGTCTAATTATAGCAAGGCTTGCCAGGCGAGAATATATACTTCTCTGAATTTTTTATCTCCTCCCCAGGTATATCTGCATTTATCTTGGTTCATTACCTCATTTGATGTCAGATTTTTCTTTTTTTGTTGCAATCGTTAGTTTCAGGAATTTCAAAGTTCCTCTTGGGAGCATGCTTGTTTACAATCTCCCGTCATTCCTTCTCTCATCTATAAAGGACTAATAATATGGTCATGTCATTGTTTCAGGTTACAACTTCGATCTAGTTTTTGTGCTTGCTGAGCCCTTGATTTTACTATCAATATGGTTTCTTGTTGCTGCTGCTTAGAGAATTGAAGGAATTTTGTTTACATTTTGTGGTTTTTGTAGTAATTGATTTGGTATATGTTAGTTATTGATGCAGCGTTTGTCGACATAAATGGTGCTATGCTAAGTCATTTGGCTTATATAGGCTGTTGTTTGTAATCACTTTATAGGATCTTTTGTTTTAAATCTAGTTAGATTTTGTTAATGCTGCAGTTTCTTTTGAACAGAAAGTCGTTCATGTTGCAGTTTTTTTGTTATTGTATGGGTGTTTTATTGAAGTTTTCCCTTATTTGGTTTGTATGGCAGTTTTTTTCACTTTTGGAGCAGTTTTTGTTAATTGGGTCGGGTAGGGTTGACCCTATAAATAATTGGTTTGGATCGGGTTGACCTGTTTATTAAATGGGTCAAACGGATCGGGTTTGTTCATGCCTTGGATGAGTCGGGTCAAATGCTACCCGACCCATTTATTATCCGACCCGACCCATTTGACGGGACTACCCCCTCCCGGTTCTCAAGGCGGGAATACTCAGGCTTGACTGTGATTCTACTTTCATTTTGCTGGAGCTGCTTAGATGTATGCCTCAAGCTCCTATCCTTGCTACTTTGACCATGTTTTATTTTGGGGAATTTTGCTTCTTTTATGTACTCTGATGTTTTAAAGTACAAGATAGTAGCTTTAGTGTTGTAATGGTTTTTATGTATTTCAGACATGTGATGTTGTCAAACCACATTGGTTTTATGATTAAATAAAGTTTTCAATTCCGCTGTCATTTTATATCTATCTTGTAATATTCCTGTTTTTGTTTACCTATAACGCTTCACGAAACTTAATGCATTCCCTTGTGAGTGACGTTAACGGACGTGGGTTGTCACAGTAATGGAGGAGAAGGACACAAACCATAGGGGTTTGAAACTCTACGGAAGTGAGGGGTACGTAGTGAATGGTGCCGAACTCAAGGTGTTTGAGGGTAATGGAGGAGTGGGATACAAACCGAAGGGTTTCAAAACTTTTAGTGCTGAGGGATTCGAACAAAAAGGGATTTTAAACCTTGATGTCTTGGGGATACAAAAATGTTGTTTGAGCACGGTTTTGAGGAGATGTGAGGCTATCACTCACGCGATTTCTTCCAAGCTTGAATCATTGGCTATTTGGCGACACTTTGAACTTTAACGTCACGTGATATGTTGAGTCGATCATGTCTGGCGTACTTTTGGGAACCAGACTAAAAGATCGGTTATCAAATATGAACTATTTTCTAATACGCACTAGATATATAATAATTAGCATGACTATCTGCAAATGCCAGGGAATAATGAAAATCTTAGTTTTGTTGGATTACAGTACCATAAACTAACTTGGTATGTCTCCTATGCCTGAAACAAGGCGCCAGGTCCTCTCTAGGCGGTCCAGGGCACACGACCACCATAACCAGCCTATGGACATCCCTATATATAGTACCACTTTTTTGAGTTCAAAAAACATCCTATGTCATCAATGATCATTTATAATAAATGTATCTATGAGCCATACTTTTTCAATCTGGTTCCAAGCCATACTCGCTTAATACAATTTATGGAGAGTGAGCCCAGTCCCAAAATCTTGTCATAGCCTCGTATTTCCTGAGATGCCATCTTTGGTTCATACTCTAAATATGAGTTGCTAACTGAAGAACCAAATCTTTCCATAATGTTGTTAAATACCCATTCTTCCATGATGCAATATGCGCTAACCCTCCTAACATGATCTATATATTCCCAATATTACTGTCCTTGGAACTTGCTTTATATATCATTGAATCATTATCCGAAGTACTTAACTATTAGCTCAAAACATCACATGATCAAAACCTCACCATCAAATCGCTCTTCGTAGAGAATTAATATGCAAAATATGAATTAGTCCAACGAACAAATCATACCTTCGTGCACTATGAGATCTCATCAATATCCAAACCAAACCTAGGACAAATTGCCAATCAATAGTAATGATGGACACTGAACACTTTATAATTGTTAATGTCGACCACCTTAGTCTCATAATAACTCAAATGTTTAAGTACAAAACAATAGTAAGTGTTCTACATCCATCTTAAAATCTAGATCCATTAACACGTATCATAAGCCACCTCTATAACTTGTCCCATTCGTTAGGTTTTCATATGTATGAAATCCCAACGTACAAGATACCAACTTACACTCTTTACGATCCATATGTCAAGTATCTAATGATTATAAAATAAATTTATTTCATTCAAAAGAGGTAATATCTCTCTAATAATAAGGAACGTAGTTCTTTGTATGTTTTACACATTTATGATTTTTGACAGATCTTTATATTACCATTCTACACTTGAAAAGTCTTATTTTGGCCATAACTATTAAAAGCCAAATTATACTCTCTAAACAATCCCATTGCTTCAAGACGTGGTTTCTCATTCCGTTGGGTGGTTACATGAAAATTTCAGATAAGAAGCTTGAGAGAAATGGTAGTTTTAAATTTTAAAAGATGTTGGCCGGAATTAGGTTAGTGCTAATGGGATGAAATTAGCAAGGCCATTAGTATAATCACTTATACTTGTAAATAAAGCCCTGGGGGATTATTTTTTTGTTTCCCTCTTGTTTTCTTATCAACCTTAAATCTAATCTACTTTAATTCTTCACAATATCCACAAATCTACATTCAAGTCTTCATCAAGTCTAATCAAATAGCTAGATAGAGAATAAATCAACATTATTTGATAAGATCTTTCCATTTAGCTTCCATAGTCATTCAAGTCCTTGATGTCCATATTGAATCTTCAGTTCATTTCTTCAATTTGTGAGAGGTGAAGGGTTACGATCTCTCACACATTAATATTAGATTATATGTTAAAATTCGTAGCGTTCATCATCTATATGTTTAATTGAACTTAAAATTTGATTATACCTTGTTATTTCATATCCAGGAGTTCTAGTATGATCTAGATATATAGTAGATTAAATGTTTGATCAAACAAAATTATTGAGTAATTAACTGTGTTTAATGCCAGATCTATGATAGCATTTAACTAATGTCAGTTTGAATGATGACGTATGATTATAATTGGTTGAATTTATAGGTGAATTTTTTTGAATTGCGGGTTGATCTTGATCTGTGTATTAGTTTTGTTCATAAGGTTCAAATGCTGTTAGGGGTAAATCTAGAGTGAATTTAGAATTTCAATTTTGTCTCAAAATGCTCAAAGCAAAGGAGAAGCTCGAAGGCAAGGATAGTTTGAAACAAGTTTAGATATTTAAAAGCAATATAGCTAGGAACACGGAAGTGAGCTCCATTTCGAAGCAGTAATTTGAAGCCAAGCATTGGATTTCCAAGCTGAGTGCTTCGAAGCAACTGATTCGAAGCCATTGGAGTGCACTAGATTAGTTAAGTTAAAGCTAGTGAAGTGCTTCAATATGCTTGATTCAAAGCGAGAATACTATTTTAAAGCAGTTAGATTCGAAGAAAGAGAGTATTTGAAAACAGGATAATTCGAGACAACAAAAAATTAATTTGATGGAAGACAGTTAATTGAAAATAATTATTCAAAGAGGAAAGGAAGACTATGTTTCAAAGAAGTACAAATTGGTCTTTGGTACGATTACGATGTGACTCTTTGATTGTAAACTTGGGAATTGAGATGAATCGAAGGTGTGTGGTAGGCTGTTTTGGGTGTTTAATTATAAACACTGAAATTGGTTTAAGTGAAGGAGTGTGACAACAAATTTTGACTATTCAGTAAGAAACTCGAAAATTAGGTTGAACTAAAGAAGTATGATAGGACGCTCGAAATGGAATAAGTCTATAGTGTAATGGACTGATTGGGTTACCTGAACTTGAGGTGGAGTAATGTTCTTGTGATTGGAAATGCCAAAGAATCATTGATAACTCTGAGTATTCTAGTGACACAAAGCGAGAGCATCATGGGTAAGCCTACTGAGGATGGTAGCGATGTCATGTAACCTAGATCATCTAGATATCGAGATATAGTTGTTGGACACTTAGGTTCTAAAGGTGAACTTGTTGAATATATAGGTTCCACAAACACAATAGTCAAACTAAAACCAGTGTTTTCCATCAGCTATTGGAATATTTGAGGAAAATCATATAGGCTGTCAATGTATTCAAGGATTCAGAAGGTGGTGGCTAGGGTTTTGTTCGATTGATGTTATGATTGATGTGGGTGCTCTTTCTCTTCCTCTGAGTAAGCGATAACTTGTAAGATACCGAAGTGGGATTGGTGACAGGAGTGGGGAAGGAGGCGGCATAGAGACTTTTGACTAATTTTATAACAAGTACCCTTTATTGGTTATTTAATTGAGTACCGTATATTAGTTACCTATTATGTGTTGATTTTTTGTCCATAGTGGCATGCTTTGTACGAGACTTAAATCTGTCTAGTAGCATATTTTCCAGTGTAGCTTTTGATATTCATTTATGGCTTTCACGTGATTTTATGTTCTTCCTTATTATCTTGTGTGCTCATTGACATTGTTGATAAGTTGACTAGATAGCATGCTTAGATGATGAACTGTCTATTCTATAGGAGAGTTGGGGTTGCTTGGCATGTTATGCTACGTTTTAGATATTTTTCTTCAGTTGATTACATAAGAGACATAGTGAGAATTTAATAAGCCTAACGTTACTTCTATTTGTACATAACTTTATGGTTTATAGGAATGAGGCTTCCTCTTTGATAAGAATTTCTACTATTCTATTTATATTTCCTATTATATTTTATCCATGCACTATGAGATAGATGATTGGTTTAGTTTTGTTTCTTCTTTAATGATAATCTAATCTGCTTGGAATACGCATGTAGTACGGGGGTCGTTATCACATTTGGCATCAGAAATTTGGTTATTCGATTGACCAAATTTAATAGAGAGCATATGTTAGAGAGAGAACGTATTTGCAAATGGTTTGGACTCAAACTACATAGTAGTATATAGTATATTAACATGCAGGTGAGTACCATAGCGGCTTTTATTTTGTAAGTGGCTAATTATTCTTATTATCAATAATGAATGAGTGGGAATATGATTACTAGACTATGTTTGAAGCTCAGATGGCATTTTAGCAAGATGGGACTGCTTCTGAAGCAGTGATAAGTGATGGTGGAACTCTTGTGCAAGTGCCTAAATGGACTTTACTTTGCGGAGTAGGAATTACTCTTCTTTAGGAGGCAAACCATACTTGGTAACACAGTCCTCTATTGGAGTCAAAGGCTAGTTAGATGAGCAATTTCACATTTGGTGATTATAGATCCGATATTGATACGAAGAAGAGACTAAATTCTAGACAACTTGAAGCGGGATTCATGAAATTGTAGAAGGATGTGACCATTACAACATAAGAGGATTAGATCTCTTAGGTCTAGTTCAAGGCTAAACTTTTTATTCCTATGGTCCATAAAACCATTCTCTTTGAAATGTTTTCCGAATTAAAGCATATAGATATGTCGTATATGAATATATTGCTGAGTTTGTGGCTCTTCCAAGTATGGAATTTCATTTATTGATACATCTCTGGAACAACAAGTTCATGACCAATCTTAGCAATTACTTGGGAAATCGGTTGTTAGACCATATTTAAGTTCGCTTCAAGAAGGCAGTCGGGAAGGCCTTGATGCATGAGAGCTAGTTTCCAAAGGCCATTGTTGTAGTTGATAAATATGAGCTAAATATAGAGCACGACGGTAAAAATAAGAAGAAGTGGAATGGAAAGACGAAGCAACAACATGGCAAGAAGGGCCAAATAAGAAGAAAAACAAGAATGTGATCATCTACTTCAACTACAAGGAGAAAAGTGGTCATTTTAAGGAGTATGGGGGCTTTTAAGTTAAAGAAGTGCTTTAATTTTGATATGCCAGAGCACATGAAGAAGGATTTCCCGGAATCTCTTAAAGATGAGCAGAAATCATATGTTATGGATGTTGAATCCACTTCTAGTACTCCTACTACTAAGGGAAAGGGTGTTGTTGTGCTAGGTATTATTTCCATGCGAGATGTTTATGTTACAGTTCTTTTCGATACTAGAGCTTCGAATTCTTCTATATGTAGTGATCTATAATATATACTGGGTTTGGAGCTTGAGGTTGCAGGCAAACCCATATTGTGACTAATCCCGTAGGGGTATCCGGTATGCTTTTCATGGTTTATTATTTTTTATTAAGTAATGCTTTCTTGTGTGTGGTTTTTTTTTGGAACTTTGATGGGCTCTAAATCATTTTGGGTATTGACTAGCTTGTGAGGTAGCGACCAAAGTGGATTGCGAGAAACTCGAGGAAAAATTAGGAATGTGGAATGTCAAATGGTAGTGATATACTACTTACTGGATGAGGGAGTATTGGTCAACTTTTTATATATTTGCTTGAGATTCTATGAGATGGATTGTCATCTATGCCCATCGCTAGTGGTTATCCCTAATCTTCATGGAAGTTAAGGAATAACCAACACAAAGACTAATCGAATTCCAAGTCAACTTGGATGATGAAGGCAGTGCTATAGTTATGCCTTTAAGGTATAGTGCCTAATAAAAAGTGAGAGCTAGAGGTATTAATTAGTAACCCTTGAGAAATGGATTTTTCAGAAAAGAGTATCTAAATAGGCAACGCCAATTTTGTTCATGATAAAGGAAGAATGTTCTTTGGGATTATGTGCCGATTATCTTGAGTTGAATAAGCTAATGTGGAAGAACAAGTATCCTCTACTGTGGATAGATAATTGGTTTGACCAGTTGTATGGGCAAAAGGTTTCTTCTTAACTGTATTTATCTATCTTATTTAATTAGCCTAGGGTAGATAAAGATAGTGTGCCTGTCACTGCATTTTGGACTCCTTCGAGGTTTTCTAAGTGACTAGTGATGTCTTTTGGACTGAACAATGCTTCGACATACTTTATGGACCTGAGAATAAAGTTTTCAGAGACTAATTGAACAAGCTATTACTTGGTTTATGGACGATATCTTGATATACTCCAGTAATAAGGAGGAACACAAAACATACTCAAGAATGTATTGGAGGTTATGAGGAATCATTAGTTGAAAGTGAAGTTATCTAAGTGTCAACTTTGGAAAGAGGAACTGATATTCTTGGGTAGTGTGGTATTTGGGGAAAAGATAACAATGGACTGTGCTATGATAGAAACAGTTCAAGCTTGGAATCAGCCTAAGAATGCTATCAAAATGAGAAGTTTCCTTTGTTTGGTAGGATACTATAGAAACTTCATTAAAAACTTCTCCAAGGCCACGGTTGTAATAACCCACCCAACCTGGGCATAGATTCCAATTTAGAAGGCCATCATAACTTAGAGCTATTGTAAGAAAGTCATCGACTTCTTAAGAAATAAAATAAAAAAGGCAGACTAAAATGAAATCAGAATCTCACTACGGAGAGGATAAATTATAATAATCAAAATAGACGTACCATATCATAAAATCTCATAAATGTTGATTACATAACAACAAATTCTAATGTCATAATAAAGGTACATCATAAATATTCCACTAGCACAACTAACTACTAGATACAATAATAATAAAATGGATAGAAGTCTCCATCGCTAAGCTTCTACTTCCATAAATCCTCAAGCAAATGTTACCACCCTATTAGCATGTGTTGTTAAGAGGAGGGGGGGGGGGGGGGTCAAAAAAATAGTTCTGGTGAATTAAAATTCTTTAAGTTTAAAAGGACACCTATTTTCTATACTTGGCAATATAGACCTATTAAGTTTATGTCTAGGAAAATATAGCACACACATAAATAGCATGCATATGCATTTAATGGAAAAAGTAAAACCCTTCTTTGTCACTTAAGGCCATCATAAATACGGGTGGATTCCTACTAGATCATAATATCCTACGAGAGGATTCCTACGATCACTTAATACCTAAGGCGGACCCTAGTCACTTTTCCTAGTCGATAACATCATGAAGTATTCACTCAACCTAATGCGAGAGATAGTAATCATCCACTTATTACCAGGTTTAGGTAGACACTTATTTCCATGCATGACCCTTTTGGCAAACCCATACATTGATATCTAGCTTTCATTACAGGTTCAGTCCTAGCTACTTATTACTTCCTATAGACAGGCAGTTCCCTTTTGTGTTCGGTGGAACACTTAGTAGCCCATCTCACAAAATTTATATCATTAGGAAGGTCTTTTCAAAACGAATCCAACGGTTTCAGTTTTGGGAAAATCCGACGGTCGGATCTTCCACACTAGCCATTTGAAGTTACGATTTCAATTTACGAACTGCAGCGTCGTTATTCGATTTAATTTAATTATATATATATATATATAAATATAATCGTTTCTGGCGCTGTTTTTCTTCAGTTTTGAATTAAACATTCCAGACAATCCAACCGTCGGATCTTCACAAAGTTGGTGCCGTTGGAAAGATATTTCCAAGGCGAACCCAACGGTTGCGGTTTCGGGAAAATCCAATGGTCGGATTTCCTGCACTAATCGTTTGACATCACGGTTTTAAAACACGAACTGCACGGCCACGTTTCGTTTTAATTCTATTTATATTTATATAAATATAGTTCATTCAAAAATTCCTATATCGTTTTCACTTTAATTATTTCACTAACGCCTTTAAATTTCGGAAAATTTCGCCATAACCTCCTTTGTACGGGAGGGTCTGGGAAAATTCCCAAATAGCCACACGGGCATCTCATATCAAAAAGAAAAGGCAAAAAGCCAAGCGGCTAGCCAACAGGCTCATAAAATCATCACCCAAACAAAGCAGTAAATGTGTACCTATTTGTCGGGCACAAAATTTTATTTCTCTTCTCTAGCCCTTTTGCTTTAACCTGTTCAATAGATATGCATGTACATATACATAATTTCTATCACTTATCATTTTCCATTCAATTTCATATTTGATTTACTTTGGTTTAAAAACCCCATTCATTCTAATGTTGCATGCATAGGCTAAAATCATTTCATTAGCTAATTAATGTATATTTCAACTCATGCACATTTATTTGAACAAGTGGCTATTTTTAACACTTCACATTTCCAAGATGATAATTTTGGCGAACTAAAATATATTTCAACACATGACCATTTTATTTAGTTCCTATGCATGTTAAAAATAATATTTCTTTCACAAATATTTATTTCAACGCTCGCATATCTTTAGCATATCACATATATGATAAAAATGATATTTTTATCGTTCAAAATATTTATTCGACAAATGGATGTTTTCAACACTTCATGGTTTCAATAAAAATGTAATTTTAATTGTTCGATCTTTTTATTCAACACATGAACTTTTCCACTACACACACTTCTCAACAAATGAGCATTTCCACACATGGACATTTTATTTATGTTGTTCATATTAGAAAGATGGAATTTTTATTGTTGAAACTATTTATATAAGGCGAATATTTTTCATACTTCATATATATATATAAATGTGATTTTTATTGTTTAAACACTTCATTCATTCACAAATGAATTTGATTTTCACACAACACTTTTCAACACACAAACATTTCCACACATGGATATAGTTCCCATATATGGCTTTAATTTCAACGCATGAAAATAATTTCAACATATGAAAATAATTCTAACAAACAAAGATTATTCAAAATTTCGGCGGCATAACGGCAGGGTAGTTAAAACCGGCACCGTCCCTAGTACGGCTCCTCGCTCTACCTTAAAACCTCGCGGTTTTTGACAATGGAGATTCATGCATCTAATTCGCACGCATGCGACATGTTTATTTTTATTTCCACAAATATTTCCAATTCATTTCAATCACCAATGGGTATTTTTCAACCACAACCAAACAATATCAACCACAAACAATTATTCAACCATTCGTATTTTTCATCCAATATTTCACACCAATTCACCACAATAAATATCGTCCATGGTTTATGGACGAGGGGAGTACATATATATATAATTGCTATATTTCACTTGCATTTCAACACATATATCAATTATTCTATGCATGTAAAATTCATACTTCGCTCATATAGCTTACACTACGCATGTACATGAGGTATACAACACGTATGCAATTTATATTTTGCTAATATAAATTATACACGGCATTTTCCATTCAATTTCACGTTAATTTAGATTTCTCACATTGGTTTTCGGAGTGCTAAAAATCGATACGATGTCAGAAAAATCCGCGGCTTCTTCTATTGGGTAGAGAGCTTCCTTGCGGTCCTGATGTTTCCTGTTTCATCGAATTTCGTCAACACACCAAAAAGATATGATTTTTCAAAGTGTAAACATCAAAAAAAAACTCACCTTTCACGAAGGGTCAAAACTAGATTTACAGTTTTCGCGAAATCAGTGGCACGTGGGGACGATCGGGGGTGCTGACGTGGAAGAGGACGGCGAGGGCTTCACGGCGCTGGTGGTTTGAGGGGGTGCGGTGGCAGATCGGACCGGCGGCGGCGCTGGGAAGTCGATGACTTCCTGGCTTCGATTCAGGCGGCACAGGCGACGAGGGTGGCGATGCTGGGGTCGGATCTGACGAGGGGGCGGAGGCGCTTCGAGTGGTGGCGGTGGCGAAGGCTGTAGGTGGCGGTAGCGGCGGCGACGGAGGAGAAAAGGTCTCGAACGGGTTTCGCCGTTGATTTTGGGGATTTTTTTTTTAAATTATGAATGGAGAATTCTGATTGGCCGAGGACTATATTAAATTTTTAAATAGTGTTTTCTCAAACGAACTACTTTTTAAACCCAACGACTGTCGCCCCTAGCTAAATACCCCCATTCCGGACACAATGGGATATGTTTCATTGGCCAATTCGACTGTTACAGTCTGTTATTCTTCAAATTAAAGTATAAAACATTTAATTTTTAACTCTGAACGTACATTTCAATTTGCGAGGGCCACAAACTGATTCGAAAAATTCCAGAAAAATAAATCTAGCTATGTTTTGACGCTACGGTCCCAACAAAACTAGTTTCGTCGAATTATGAGATCGTTTGAAAAATGGCCATTTTCTGGTCGATCCAATTTAACAAAAATTGATTAAACACATTTTCTTTTGCTACGTTCACATACTAGCTTCAAAAATTATGAAATTTGAAACCTAACAATAGTTTGACATCCCGGACCCAACAAAAGTGGTTTCGTCGGATTCCGAGGTCGTTTGCAAAATATCAATTTTCCAGGGCTATATATTCTATATAGCGACCTATCTGAAAATTCATTCGGCCATAACTTTTGATTCCCGTTATGAAACTTCGATTTTTCGGATTCGTTAGAAAGGTATTGATAAACAGATTTAAATATTTTTGGTTTCGCTAAAATCCGTTATATTTTCCACCCTGCACAGTCAGTCAAAGTTGGAATTCAAATTTTCAAACTGACTCACTATTTCTAATTCCATATTTTATTGAAATATTCTATTTCAATCGTTCAAATTCCTTTGAAATGACCAATTTAAAAATTTTAAATTGGCTCGTATTTTCCGGGTTATTACACCATCCCTAGATGTGTCCACGCTAGGACCAAGATAAGAAGCGAACAACTTCCAGACAACTATCTCACTTATTTATATATCTTTTTAGTCATGACCATTTAATGCCCCATAATTATTAGTGAAAGGCGGACCCATATACCATTTAATACATAATAAGGGCGAGTCCTATAACTTTAGCCCAAATATATGTAGTGACCTAAGGAATGGACCAACTCCTAACTACTTATTACCCAGTAAGGAGAATCTGCACTTACCTCCTTGAGGTGGACCTACTTCACATAAATTATCTATTAAACTGTACATGTCACATTAACCCTACTTCTTGTAGTTGTTGGATTTTCTGACAGGTTCTGGAAAGACTTCTACTGCAAATAGGGGTTAACCTCGCATCTGCATGTACTTTGCATAAATGGCCCATGACACTAGGCATCTGACATTAATCCGACTTCTTGTACCTGCTTGATCTGCCGGGGGTTCTGAGCAGATTTCTTCTGCAAGTATGGTTATCCTCGTGTCCCCGTGTCATTGGATATTTAAAAATCATAATTACACACACAACATACAAATTTCCTACGAGGGCATTTAATTCGAATTCCTAATTAAAGCACATTGAATACGCATTTGTGATACGTTAATTATGTTATTTAATAAACATTAATAAGAGCGTAATTAGTGGTGCACATAAAGAAAAAGAACTAACCATTTGAAATGTCAAACATAACTCATAATTAAGGTATATAAGTCATATTTCCCTAATCCCACAACATAACATTTAATTATTTGTTTGAAATCTAAAGCAATTTAATTCTTCATTTGAAATCCAAAGCAATAATAAGGAAATAAACATAACACAATAAAATAATTTGTAACCTAGGATTTTAGGATTATTTCAATTAATAAAAAGGGATAAGGCGAGTAATAACAATATGTGTAAATTTCTTCTTACGCTATTTTACTTTCACTAATGATATTTACACAAAAACAAATATTTTGGTTATGTGTTTTATTACATTTACACCATCTATTTATAAAAAAAGGGGTTTAAACGTACATAAGTTATTGTACCCAAATCCACGCTTTTGCGTTAATGTTAATTACAATAAAAGGGGAAGATATAAAATAGACAGGATGGTAAATTTACATATATATATATATATCCAAAACAACGAAAACCCCTTTTTCTTTACATCAATAGTCAAAACCCAAAATAACTCAACTAGATTGACCATTCTGATTTATTAAAGACAAGAGATTTAGACATGTTTTCTTTCATGAAAATACCAAATCTATGTAGGCATACCAACTCCAATTTCATAATAACAATTATAGAAAATTGGAAAAATTAAATGAATTTCCATCCACAGCCTGATAAAAAGAACAAAACTGTGAATAGCCTAATTCTGGATTGTAGCCTCGAATATACGTACTTCAATTCATTCCCCTAAATTATTATATATGTATAGGAATCAGATTAGAATCACATACATAGATAAATCAAGTTCCGGAAATTCTGAACGAAAATTAGAATACAAAAGAATAAATATAATGGATTCGAGGATGAAAAAAACTAAACAAACCTAATCTAGAACTAATCAAAATGGAGAACAAAAATAATGGAGGTAGAGTCTAAATGAGAATGTGAGAATTAGAGAGGAAGCTAGGGATCTATTTATAATTTCTTAAGTGTGTGAGAATCATTTGATTTAAACTATTAAATTTGTACCGTTCAAGCCAACAAACCACAAAAGAAAACCTAGCCTAACCACTACCGCCTTCTGCATCCACTTGGTAGTCGACACCCTCCGTAGGAGGGAGATCGACCCGCCTTAACAGGAGGAGAACGATCCGCCTTAATGACGTGGGATAGTGAATTTAACTCACTTGCACATTGGGTTTTGTTATTAATTGATATTTGATTACATTTATTTGTTTCGTTTCGTTTCTTTTCAGACGTTGTCCCCTCTTACATGCTTATATATATATATATACAACTTGGAATTTGAAAGTAAAATATTTTCTCGTGCCATTTGTATTTATTTTATTCTGGGTTTATGATTATAAATTCAAATCATATGTATATATGTATCATTATTTTCCAATTTGTTATATACATATCTTTTTCGTACAAACTCCATTTTCAAAAAGTAAAATATGAAAATCGCTAGAATTTGGCCACTAATACCATGGTAATATTTTTATGGAAAAAATTTCAATTATTAAATATTCATGTTTCAGCCTTTTTTATTTTATTATTATTTATTTAATTACCTATGTCTACTTAGGGTGTTTTTTATGGGATGTTAATTTTATCCCCAAAGAGGAGATTTCATCCCAAAATCTTTTTAAATGGGTGAAAAATGCACCTCGCTCTAACAAATATGTTATACAACCAAGTTATTTATTTACACGTCCATAAAACGGCCATACTCAATGTGATTATACATGTAGGCTTGCTACGGTCAGCTCAGTCCTAGCGTGAAAGTGTAATAAGTGATGTTGTATGTATGGAAAACATCCTAATATGTATATAATTTATACATAAATACTTAGTGCATTTGTGTTGCAAATAATTACTAACATCCAATTTAGCAACCACAACGCAAAGAAAAAACAAAATGTTAATTTTAAAGAGAAAAGTTTAGAGGAGAAAGGCCACAAAAACTAAAATTTTCGTGCCTTCAACAAAATCTTCTATATGACATACTCGAATCAATCTATTTATAACGTTACGAAGCCTTGAAATTCTATGCTCCGCTATACCTGTGGTAGAGACGCTAAGGGTACTGTCTTAATCCCCACTTTCTGATTAAGTCTTACCAATTCTTTTTCAAAGCAAGCGGGGTTGTATGGCCCCCTACCAATTTATTACCAAAAATGAAAATACAAAGAATCCTTTAGCACAAAGCGCTAGAAGGCCACCCACACATATATACCAAAACAATAGGCATCCACAAACAAGAAGTGAAAAGAAAAGACTAGCACCAAATAAGCAACACAGAAGGAGTGATGCTAAATTTGTTAATGGCAGTACCATTCCTAATTTCACAAACTAGCAAGTTCAATAAAATTTCTGCATTTTTGGAGTTATGAGTGAAACATTTGCTATTTCTTTCCTCCCAGATAAGATGTACTAACTTCTTGATGCACAATAACAAGATGTGGTGATCTTCACTTCTCCATTTCGTGGATTGCCTTATTAAATGCCAATGCACTACCAAGTTTCTCGACATAACAATGTGACTAAGTTTGTGCATGAGCCTTAACAAAATAGGGAAGATAAAAACACATTCGGAGTATAGGTGTGGCACTGATTCATCATGAATACCGCAAAATACGCATGTGGGAATAGGCTGCAAACCAAGGTTGATTGTAACAACCCGTAATTTTGACAATAAATAGTTATTTAATTAGACAGTCAAAAATAGGAATCTCTTCAAACGATGTAATATCACCATTTAACATTAACCTTGCGTTCGTCTCGGAATTCCGGTCAACTTTCATATTTGGAGTTTTGCAAACGAAGTCCGTATGAAAAAGTTACGCACGAAATACGAAAAGCGGATGGAAATAAATAAACGTAATAATTAATACATATTACCTTCTTTAAACCAGCCCTCAGTGGACAAACTGATGGGGGCTATTGACATCCTCCTAGAAGCGGTCGACTGCTTTGGGCCTATAGTGTCATGTGATGGCTAGGTTTAAGGGGGCAATCTCGTTATATTGTATAATATAAACGAACGGATGTTAATTAACACAAATCTAACAGTTCAAGGCCATTTCCACTACTATAAATAATGGGGTAAGGCCTCATTCTTTTCCACACAAATCTATGGGCAGTAGCGTAACTCTGCCATTTTTCTCATTCTTCAAACGTAATTTCTTAATGAAAAATATATTCTTATACAACAAAGCAAATCCAAATCAAATAGGATTGAGAGGGTTATCAGATCCAGTGGAAAAGAATGAAAGTTGACAATCAACATTAGAATCTCCCCTCTCTTCCTATTTTCTTACATATCTATAGATCTGAAATTATCCCCTTTTAGATAAATTGTAGATTTATAAGAATTTGGGAATTGCAGGCCTAAAAGATTCAAACTTTGATTTTCGATGCTTGTAGGTGAGTGGGAAATATAGGGGCATTATACATTAAGGGCCTCCTTTAGTTAAACAATACGTTTAAAGGACACGGCTTTACGTTAATTATTTTCCAGGACAAATAACACGAGACACCTCTTACTTCAATCTGTTCTTTTGTTTCTTTTCCACCATTTCTCAATCAAACCTAAGTTTTACGAAAAATCAATCGATTTCCATTCGGTTTCATCTAAATTCAATTGCGATCGATTTCATTTCCACTCTCTCTGATTGATTTCAATCCCTAAAACCTAAGTCGATTCAGAACTACCTAAATCCCTAAGTCGATCTTCTAAAAAAAAAAAGTTTTCTAAAACAAGTCGATATTCTCAAAATAAAGACTCGACAGGTATGAATCTAGGTTTTCATCTTTATAATATTTGGTTATTTCTGTTCAATAGTTGCTGAACAAGAAAGTACTTGTTTATCTTTATTGTTTGTTGTTCATCGATTGTTTGTGTTTGTTGTGAATTTTGACAATAATTCACAACACAAAAGATTGTAGAAATTATTGTAGAAATAAATTTAGACTCACAATTTAGTTCTACTGAATGATAAAAGATAGGTTACACAGACTATCTTATTTTATCTTTTACTAAATGATAAATATTAACATGTTTATTTTTTACATAGAATATCTTATTTTATTTCCGATTTAAAATAGATAATTGCATCTATCTTTTACTAAAATATAATTGCATATATCTTTTATTAAAATATAATTGCAACTATCTTTTACAAATAGGTAATTGCATCTATCTTTTACATAGAATATGCTGTTGATATTTTTGAAGTTATAGTTTGAAAAGATAAACAAGTTTATCTTATTGAATAGAATTATATTATTACACAAAAGATAAAAATACTGTTTGTGATTACATTGAGTTTTGGAGTATGTAATGAATAATTTTACATCTAGTGTAATATAATTCACAACACAAAAGATAATTTTGACAAACGCAAAAGCTAATTTTTTTTTAAAAGATAGATGCAACTATCTTATGTGTAAATATAAAAATAAAGGCAGTGTTTTATGTTTATTACTTTGCATTATTGCTCAAAGAGATAGGATGTTGAGTTTAAAGGCATGCAGTAATGTTGTTAAGGTTGTGTATTTTATTAGTAGTTTTTGATTTTGAAGGCCGGATAAATTCATTTGCATTTTCATTATATTTGAAAATATAAAAGAAATTATCTTTTATTAAAAAACAAGAAAGATAAATGCAATGTTAATGACAAAATTGAACTTTTGATTACAAAATTACAATTTTGTAATTAACAATTTTTAAATGTTTAGTAGAATATCTTATTTTATTTCAAATTTAAAAAAGATAGTTGCATCTATCTTTTCAAAACAGAACTTGACATTTAAAAATTTCAGTTGAATGTATATGTCATGTGTTAATTGTTAGCTGCAAATATGCAATATTAATGATAAAACTGAAATTTTGATTATAAAATTACAATTTTGTAATTATTAAATTTTAAATGTTTAGTAGAATATCATATTTAATTTCAGATTTAAAAAAATAGTTGCATCTATCTTTTCAATACTGAACTTCATATTTAAAAAAGATAATTGTAACACCCCGTAATTTGAACATAAAAATTCACAAATTAAAGTTTACCTTATTAAGTGAAATGGGTTGCGCAGAGAAATATATATATTGATATATATATATATATATAATTGAAAATTTAATAAATAAATATGCAAAAATGTTCAAAACAGCGAATTGGGAGAGGGGAATAACCGAACCGGCCGATTTTTGAGGTCGACCCGAGCCTGCTGGGTCGACTAGGGGTTAATCCAGGGTGTTTGGCTGTCAACCCGTGGGCCGATTCGCTCGAATGCAGATTTTGCATTTGAATGGTTCTCATGGTTCAGCTTTAATCTAAAGGCCCTAACTGGTTCCTACATGTGACTTCTTCCCCAAGACATGCTTTAAAGGCTAGGATTGGTTCTAGGGTTTATCCTATGGCTAAAACTATCCTAGTCTTCTATAAAAAGACCCCTAACCCACTCCTAAAACCCTCATAAATTGATCCTACAACTAAACTATGCCAAAATGATTCCTCATCATGGCCTCCACTTCAACCCATGGCCTCCATCTTCTTCTTCCTGATAGCTTAAGTGTTCTAAGCTAGTTTCAAAGTAAAGGAGCCTCTTTTCTTCATTCATGAGAGATTCTATGATCATTTGAGTGATTTCATGTTTGTATGAGAGTTCATAAGTTGCATTCTAGCCAAAGTTGCAACCTTTTCTTGACCAAAAAGCAAGGATCTTGCATGAGAGCTCATAAGCTTCATTCAAAGCCAAAGTTGAAACCTTTCTTCTTCAAAGCAAGGATTTTTATTGATATTTGCTAAAGGGTTTCATTTGGAGCTTGTTCTTTTGGGGTTTTTGGGTGATAGCATGAATGGCTTCGTCTCAATCTTTGTTTTATATGTTGATTTGTGCCTTCATAGCATTGTAAGCCCCCTCCTACTCTTAGATATTAACTATAAAGTTAAATGAATGTTGCAAGTTTGGGTTTGATCATTAAGTATGATACATGCTATCATGTTATGCAAGTCTATAAAGTCATTACCTTGATCTTGTGGGGTAAAAGCTATAACCTTTATGTTGAAATGTTGCATTTTGGCAACATGAGAACTATCATACCCCTTATGATAGCTTACATGTAATGCCATATGCGAACTTCTGGCCACCTTTCTATGTCATTTATCACCATGATTCACCTATGTGCTAAGTTTGAGGTTGTGCATGTTTTTGAGGCCTAATAATGTAATATGCAAGTTAATGAACTCATTTATACCTCATTTGCCACCATGTTTAACTTGTGGCCTTATACCCCTTTCGTCATGCCTTTGCCAAGTTCCTTCTTTTAATCCATTATGCGTTGTTGCGAATTTATATGCGAGTTTAAAAGCGTTGGGTTACGTTATGGGTAAAACTTTAATGACGTGAAACATGATTTGGGTAAATGGGTATAAACATGACAACATGTAACTTTGGCTATGAGCATGGGACTTGAAAACTTGACACGTATGGGTTGTAAGTGTAATAAGACACTAGACCAAACATGAAAGTGGCCAACTCGAGGTTGGGTTGAGTTTGTAGCATAAATCTACCCGGACCCGCCCGGCTTAACTAGTGGCTACAAACAATAGGACCCAATGTGAGAAGTTGGTCATGTCGCGCTTAAGACCCGAGGTTAGACTAAGTTGTGGTGTAAAACTACCCGAACCCGCCCGGCTTAACTAGTAACCACAACAAGGTCTAATGTGAGAGGTTGAGAGTGCATTAAATAAATTAATGCCACATGATAAGGTTAAGTAAAGTTGACTAATGACACTTAACCGAAATGACACGAATGGGTAGGTTAAGTTAAACCGGACTTGGTTCCTTAATGACACTTAACCATACAAGACAATTAGGGGATGGGGTTAAGTAATTTACGCTTAACTAATCCGACTTGGTAATTAGATGGGGTTAAGTAATCCACACTTAACTAATCTAAACACGGTAATTTGATGAGGTTAAGTAATCCATACTTAACTAATCTAACATGGTAATTAGATGGGGTTAAGTAATTTACGCTTAACTAATCCGACTTGGTAATTAGATGGGGTTAAGTAATCCACACTTAACTAATCTAAACACGGTAATTTGATGAGGTTAAGTTAAACACTTAACCAATCTAAACTTGGTAATTCAATGAGGTTAAGTAACCAATACTTAACCAATTTAACATGATAATTTAATGGGGTTAAGTAACTTATACTTAACCAATTATACGTGATGATTTGATGAGGTTAAGTAACCTACACTTAACCAATCTAATACGTGGGTCTGGTAGGGTTAAGTCACAAGACCTTTTAAATTAGGCTTAACCATTGTAATACGATTAGTGGATGGGGTTAAGTTAACCTACACTTAACCAATCCGACTCGACAATCTGATGGGATTAAGATAATCTATGCTTAATCAATCTAACATCATAATCTGATAGGGTTAAGACAAATAAATACTTAACCAGTTTGACTTGATAAGGTTAAGTCATGAGCTTCTTGGTACACTTAACCAACCTGTAGGGCTAAGCCTTGAACTTGAGTACTTAGCCAATCTTGACATGATTCGTAGGCGGGTTAAGTCATGAACTTGGATAACAACACTTAACCCATTTGACAAAACCCTAGCTCAGGGGACTAGGTTACAAATCGTAGTTAACAAGGATAGCGGAAAGAGGGGCTAAGTGGTAAACCTTAGTTAAGGGTAACTAAGTAATAATTCTTAGCTAAGGACATGGGACTAGTTCATAAAGAGATGAGTAACCTGGTACGGTAGGTCATCGCTTAGTATACGAGGAGGAGAAGGTTATCTGACTAGGATAAAAGCTCCAGCGAACTGGGTGACGAAGTGAAAGCTTCGGGGAACATGAGGGTACTCTTGGTATCCCTCTGTGGGGTGGCGAGTGGTCCATGAAACCCGGCCTCACAGGGGTTAAGGTCTGCGGTAGAAGAGCCAAGAGTATGCCTTGGTTGCTATGCGAGCGACCTAAAGACTGGGATGGATTAGCGTGGAGTCGACGATACTTGATTTTGCCCCGGGATAGCATGTCGCCGACTACCTACCATCTTTAGTCAATCGTGTACGTACGGAAAGGCAGGGAACTCCCAAAAGACCATATACTAGCTATCAAGTTATGGGTGAGGTTGGCTATCTGGAAGTGGGCATCGATGGGCCTTTGTGTAGTTCTCATACATGATTTTTCTTGGATTGCCTTTCAGTAGTTGAAGGAGGGGTCACGTGGGACCATAGCCACGGGTACAAAAACAGACCTTGATATCTGCATCAGCAGACGACTTAAAGCTCCCGACCGAGTCCCGTATTTCTTGATTTGCCCTGGCACGGAACTCGGATGGCACATTGAGGAACATGTGCATCTAGACATGGAAAACAATTCACGATACATACATGGGATAAAGGGCGCGGTTGACGGGTGGCATAATCCCTAGTGGCCCTAGGTGGCTGAACCCAAACCGAGACACGGAAACGTTCATTAGGTAGCATAATCCCTAGTGGTCCTAGGTGGCATAAATCCTAAGTGGACACACGATAGTTCATGGTAAGAAAACATAACTAGATCAAGGGTAGCAGTCCAAAATAACTTCAAGGATAAGACGTTTACATGGGAAAGCCCGTATGGCCTACGACAAAGGACTAAACTTATACATGGAAAGAAACATACGAGTTGGGAAAACCTACATATGCTATATATTAGGTTGACATGGACCATTACGTGGCGTTGGGCAAGGGACATTCATAGTTAACACATGACGCGGGTTGGGATACTAGTACGAGGGGTGCAGAGCAAATATACATGATATATACCTTAGGATGTTATACATGATAAATACCTTGGGATAGTATACTTGATAGAAACCTGACGATGTGGTACCTTGATTTATCTTGACACCGTAGTTTATCATGACACACTCATTTATTTTGGTACCGTAGTTCATCCTGTTATTTTGGTTTAGCTTATCTATCTTGTCATCATACTTATGTTCATCTCAGTTCCTCATGCCAGTTAACTTTACTAGTTTATATACTGATAGTAGATAGGGCTTACCAGTCTTTATGACTGACCCCGTTTTGTTTCGCCTCTTGTCTTCCGTTTCCCCCCAGGTTACAGGGAGGAAATGATATTGTTAGTTTGGACTTCTTCTGTTGAAGGTCATCACGCATGGCTTGGAATTCTCTTGGCTATGGCTACTTTCCTGTTTTACTTGGGGAATAATTTATGAAATGGTTTTATGCTTCTTTATTATTGCAAGACAGGTTTTGATGTATTTTGATGTAAAAGGCTTTTAGACCTTATTTTATAAGGTAATGAAATTTGTTTTACTTCCGCTGTTTTTTATATATATATATGTTCTGTCTTGTAATATTTCTGTACATGTTTACCAATAATACCCCTCTAAAGCTAGTGCATCCCTTTGCGAGTGACCCTAGCGGAGGCGGGGTGTTACAATAATTGAATACATATATGTCATGTGTTAATTGTTAGTTGCAAATATGCAATGTTAATGATCAAATCAAACTTTTTATTGCAAAATTGAACTAATTAACAATTTTCAAATGTTTAGTAAAATATCTTATTTAATTAAAGATTTAAAAAAATAGCTGCATCTATCTTTTCAAAACTGAAATTCAGATTTTTACCAAAAATAATAATTTCTAATTACTATTAAATTTTTTTAAATAATAATTTCTAATTATTATTAAACTAAACAACTAATTTTTTTATAATTAACAATTTTTAAATGTTTAGTAGAATATCGTATTTAATTTCAGATCTAAAAAAGATAGTTGCATCTATCTTTTCAAAACTAAACAAGAGATTTAAAAAAGATAGTTAAATATATATGTCATGTGTCAATTGTTAGTTGCAAATATGCAATATTAATTATAAAATTGAACTTTTGATTACAAAATTGCATCTTTGCAATTAATAATTTTTAAATGTTTACCAGTGTACCTTGTTTAATTTTAGATTTAAAAAAGATAGTTGCTTCTATCTTTTCAAAACTGAACTTCGAATTTAAAAAAGATAATTATGTATATATATATATATCATGTGTTAATTGCTAGTTGCAAATATGCAATGTTAATGACAAAACTGAACTTTTGATTACAAACTTGCATTTTTGTAATTAACAATTTTTAAATGTTTAGTAGAATATCTTATTTAATTACATATTCAAAAAAGATAGTTGCATCTATCTTTTCAAAACTAAAGTAGTGATTTAAACAAGATAGTTGAATATATATGTCATATGTGCATTATTAGTTACAAATATGCAATATTAATGATAAAACTGAACTTCTGATTAAGAAATTGCAATTTTGTAATTTTTTTTAAAATTAGTAGAATATCTTATTTAATTTCAGATTTAAAAAGATAGCTACATCTATTTTTTCCAAACTAAACTAGAGATTTAAAAAGGTAGTTGAATATATATGTCATACGTCAATTCTTAGTTGCAAATATGCAATATTAATAATAAAATTGAACTTTTGATTACAAAATTACATTTTTTAATTAACATTTTTTAAATTTTTAGTAGAACACCTTATTTAATTTCATATTTAAACAAGATAACTGCATCTATATTTTCAAAACTGAAATTCAGATTTAAAAAACGTAATTCAATACATATGTCATGTGTTAATTGTTAGTTGCAAATACGTAATGTTAATGATAAAACTGAACTTTTGATTTCAAAATTGCATCTTCGTAATTAACAATTAAATGTTTACTAGTATATCTTATTTTATTTTAGATTTAAAAAAGTAGTTGCTTCTATCTTTTCAAAACTGAACTTCAAATTTAAAAAAGATAATTAGTTATATGTATATATATATATATATATATATATATATATATATATATATCATGTGTTAATTTATAGTTGCAAATATGCAATGTTAATGCTAAAACTGAACTTTTGATTACAAAATTGCATTTTTGTTATTAACAATTTTTATTCAACATGATTCTATTTATCTTTGTGATTAATTTAGAAAGTTATAATTGGGTATGTTCCTTATGCATTTAAATGTTATAATTTATTTTCTCCTAATATTTAAATTAAAATTTACTTTGGCAACCCGTATTTCCTCTTTCTCCTTTTCTTATAGCAAAAAAGATAAACTCATTTATCTTTTATCGTAAATGATTTAATTATAGTTTTGCATTAATTATATTAAATATTTATTGCACATGTTGAACATATTTGCCGTTTTGCTCCTGAGTTAAAGTTATTATGTATGATATACAACTTATTTAATGCCATAGTTAGAAAAGATAAAAACATATATCTTTTTATAGAAATAATTAAATTCAAATTTTTTTTACAAAAACTAATAACTATATTCATATGCTGTTTTCTACTCTATTTTCAGTCCCTTTTCAAAAGCAAAAATTTACAAAAATTAAATACATATGATGTTATTTTTTTTCTAATGTTCACTATTTAGATTTTTTTCTTGTTCATATTGTATTTTTAGTTCAATTTTCAAGCAAGCTTTATAAAAAAATTAGTATTGCTTTTAGCTGCATTAAATATCCATTCTTTTGTTATGTATTCAATAAACACACTTATGTTTTAATGTTTCTATAATCAATAGCTATGAAAGATAAACAGATTTATGATTTACTGTAAATGATTTCATAATACGTTATCTTTTACTGTAAATGATTTGCAGCCAAGGCGCTACGGGCTTTGAGGAATGGGACTAGGAAAGCTAGGTTGCATGAGAGGTTCCTTGTTATGCTTGTACAGAAGCCTTTTTAACTTTATTTTACTACCGTAGAGTACAAGGCTTTTTGCAGTGATTTTGAATTATGTATGTATAGTGACAATGGTAAAAATGAACCTGCAACTGCAATGGAGTGGGTAAATTTGTGTAGTGAAAGGATTTGAATTGCTTCTGTTGTATATTATAAATCTTCTCATTGTTATTTCTTCTTGGGTTTGACATGCAGTGCACATTATGCTCCGTTTGCAATCTTCCTGTTTATTTGTAATACCTTTTCCTTATATCTTATTACATTATAAGTGTCTTCGGTCTTTGCTTTATCTTTTTGTAGCTATTATTTGTTGGTAGTTTAGCAAGGTTCATCCATTCATCTTCTACTAAATTATTACTCGTGTCTCTATGCTTTATGCACTGTCACGTTTTGTTGCATTGTTGTTACCAGCTATGTTTTGTCATATCATATGTGTGCTTAGTCATTATTTGATATGTTACTGAGGTGCTGTCTATGTGCTCATTGATGTTGTATATCTGGTCTTGTGTATCTGGCCATTGTGCTTTAATTGCATTTTCTTATGGTCATTTTTGCTTTGTTTACTGTTTATACAATTCAAACCTAAATTAAACTATATCAACAATTTCTGATTAGTGTCAACAATATCAACAAGTATAGAAAGAAGATAAATACATTTATCTTTTTAAAACACTTTGCAAAATAATATGCTGATAGCAAAAACATATGTAACAAAAAAACCATTTTGTCATTTCCATCACACTCAACACAAAGAATGCATTCAACATTGAACTATAAGAATTTCAAACGAATAAGCTTAAAGGTGTACGTACATTTTAAAAAGATTACAGATATGAATAAATTTTCAAAGATGACACAAGAACATCAGTAAAAACTTTACTTAACTGCAATTAAGTTTTGAAACTTGTTTCGAACAAAGCATATAATCTAATTATTCTGTAACGACCCGGAAAATCCGAATCAATTTAAAAATTTTATTTTAAATAATTTGGTGGAAAAATGTGGCAGAAATTAAAAATCGCATTTTTAAATAATATTAAAGCCAGTGAAATTAGTCAATTTTCAAACGATCTTTGTTTTCGACGAAACCACTTTTGTTGGAACCGGAATGTTGAATTATTACTAGGTTTCAATTTTTAGAATTTTTCGAATTAATATGTGAGCGTGGCGAAGGAAAATGTGTTTGGTCGATTTCAGTCAAATTTAATCGACTGAAAAATAGTCATTTTTCAAACAGTCTCAGAATTCGATGAAATTAATTTTGTTAGGACCGTACCGTCATAACGAAGACAAATATATTTTTTTTGGATTTTTCTGAGTCCGTATGTGGCCTCAGTAAATTTATTTGTGCCAACGAATTAATTTAATAAAGAAATTAAATATTAAATTAAATAATACAGGCCACAGACAGCCATTTGGGATGACGGGACCTATCCTATTAGATCCGGAATATGGGCTATTGGCTAGGGGCACCTTCTGCTGTACTGAAATTGAACTGGTTTGTAAGATATGGATTTAATTGTAAAAATACTTTGAAAATATTATAAATAATTGAGAAAATTTAAACCCTAAGCACTATTCATTGTCTCTGCCGCCGCCACCCCCCCAAATCCATGGCCACCGTCCTCTGAACTTCTCCTCCTAATTTCTCCTTCGTCTCTTCGAATTAGAACCCACTCTTTATACCAAATCGAAGCCCTCGTCGCCTGAAATCGGAGGACCAAGCCCCCAAAGACCGCCGCTTCGCACCGTCGTCACCCCCCTAGGCTCGACCGAGCTGAGCAACCCCCCTCCCCCGCGTGCGCCTCCCGTAGCCCTCTGCCGTGGTCTGGTCCGATCATCAGCAGGTGTCCCGGTTCTCGAGCAATTTCCAAACCTAAGATCGAACTAGTAGCGAAACCCATCCGCCTGTTTTACTGAAGGAAGAAGAGAGGTTATTTTCCTAATTAATTAATTAATTAATTAATTTAAACTAGTTTAAAACTTGATTTAACGATAACTGATTCGTTTCAACTCAGAATTTGACGATTTCGGAAGCATTGGAATCGTAACAGCGAATAGAACATGTTGAGACTGAAACGGGACCATTCTGAACAGTTTGAATTTTGGCCAAAATCTGCAATGACTGTGATATTTCTAAATTTGAATAATTAAATAATTTAATTATATTTGTTATGTGAATCGTTGTATGTTATTTCTGATCTGTGATGTGGTGATTGTTGTATGATTGATTTATATTCGTTGTGATATCATGATATAGCATGTCAGTTTAGATCTATAAAATTCTGATGTAATCTCTATAAAGTTCTCATCTTTATTGTTTTTATTTTTATTTTTATTTTTATTTTTATTTTTATTCCTTTATAGAAATGAAAAATTGAATCTTGTTTGTTTTACAAACAAAAATGAAATTTTGAATCTTTATTTTGTTTTTTACAAATAAAATGAAAAATTGAATCTTTGTGTGACGAAAAGGAATTTCGCTCGGTCCGAACCAGTCGCTAAACCGACCCAGACCGTTCGAAACGCCCTATCGTTTGAGAACACGACAAAATATAACGCAGACGGAAGAACATTTCATTGTATATTACAACAATGCATCAGATTACAAGAATATACAGAGCATAAATGAATATTACACAGAAATATCAGAGATTTAAATTACATTTAAATACATAGCAGCGGAAAATAATACAATACACAACTAGAAGTAGATATACGGATACAAAGCTTTCCGAATATCGTTCCAGCTGTAAACCAGGATCCTGTGAATATAAATCTGCAAAACCAAAACTACTAGCTGCCCGTGTCAAAATAAGGGCACCCAGAGTTTAGGTTAAAACAATAAACTCCAGGTCAGTCATGTGACTGGTGTGAGAACTAAAACAGTTATTAATTCTTTATTTTAAAGTTAGGTAAATCAAGGAACCACGCCGTATAACACGGAACGGGTTTCCTCCCAAGAATACCAGTGCATATAAGTAAACAACGCAATGCTTTTCTAAAAATGAAGCTATTATAAGACCCAGGTCCCATCACACAATGCAACGCAGCCGAGGATAGGGTTTTCCCTTATAATAGCCAAACATGCTTAGTACGTTTAAAACAAATCATTTGATACTACTATAAGTGTATAGTGTCAAAACAATTTCAATCATAAATATCAATCATAGACGGCATGGGTACCATATATCATGTCGCCATACTAGTTCTACAATTAAAACCGCAAGACGTCGTACTGGAAGTTGGGTTATCATTTATGGTATGAACCGAGGCTAGGGGCAAGATCCTCACCGATTCGAGACAATCTAGCCCATGTCTCAGGCAAGCGCGCAGACAAGCCTTGGATCGTCAGGGCCGGTCCACCGATGTGGATTATTATGCCTGAACACTACGTTTCCCCGCCCTTTGGGGCGTAAGCCTGGCCCGTCAGCCGACCAGAAGCATCGGCCGAAACCGATATCACGAGGCGCCTCGCTTTTCAGCAAGTAATAATAAGCAACATCCACATGAGTCAAACTCGTCAGCCAGTTCAAGCACTGACGCCACTCCTAACTAGAAAGAAACGCATGTCCTCCCTGAGGTCCGTCTTCCGTTTTTGGTTCATACCGGGTGTGAAACTCGCGAAGTAAACGTTACACAAAGCTACGCCACAAAGGCCGTGCTTCGATCATCAACCACAAGACTTTGCTTTTCAACAGAAGCCTTGATCATTTGCCACTTAGGCATGCCACACAGGCAATTCACTCCATGCGATTGATATCCATCAATATATAACCCCTGAGCTCGTACGTCTCAGAGAAGGGCGTTAAGCAAGAGAATAAATTCTCCGCCGCCAAACCGATATATATTTGATAGAGATCAATCACACGGACTAAAATCCAATGTCAGACACACAGTCCATTTACAAGTCCGTTCTGGGGCTGAACGAAACCGGAGGCACCTAGTACCCCGCATATCCATCGATCTCCAAGTACGTCTGGACGATCACCAACTGTTTCCATCTTCTTGGGTGTACAACCCAATCAAGATCATCAGTAATCACCCAAACGACGTGAAGACTTCCGGTCTTCAACCACCGTCTTCATCTTCGACTTATCATCGTATCAGTTATTCAGAATGGGATAAACCCGGTCTTTCCGAATAACTCGCGTATATTTTAAATAAGTGTTACACAAACACAACATACGCCTCATTCCAATTCATCAGTCACTAACTGTAAATTAATCAAGAGAATAATTCCCCAAATATTAACCCCAAAGGCCGAAACCAACATCAGATCAATATCCAGAAAACCATTCTGCTTAGCTAACCGACAGTTAGTTTCTGATTTCACATTCATAGGGAAAGGTTCCCATTAATTTTATCCAAGATAATTTCTTGAATTTATTCTCTAATCTTCCTTTGAATTTCGATTCAACTAGTCGGAATTAGCGAACCTTACCGTAGTAATCATTGGTTTTAATTTCCCAATCCCAACCTATTCATCCCATGAAGTAAAACTGGTAATACTTCATATCTAACACCACGGTGTTATCGGTAAATTCAATTACCATTTCACGTTCAAATCTAATTAAAGATTTAACTATCGCCTGGAGCAAAACTGGTGATACTCCATTTTCGATCATTTCAATCTAATTAAAGATTCATTAAAACTCCACTTAGTTTTAATCGTTAACTGGGTTAAAGAATCAGTGTCATTTAAAAACACGGTTCGCGATAAACCCAAAGTCACATTCCATTAATTATCGGGTTAAAGAACGAGTGTTATTTAAAACACTGTTCACGATAAACCCAAAAATCATTCCATTAATTATCGGGTTAAAGAACGAGTGTTATTTAAAACACTGTTCACGATAAACCCAAAAATCATTCCATTAATTATCGGGTTAAAGAACGAGTGTTATTTAAAACACTGTTCACGATAAACCCAAAAATCATTCCATTAATTATCGGGTTAAAGAACGAGTGTTATTTAAAACACTGTTCACGATAAACCCAAAAATCATTCCATTAATTATCGGGTTAAAGAACCAGTGTTATTTAAAACACTGTTCACGATAAACCCAAAAATCAATATCAATTCAATTCCAATTAAATATCATTTAATTGGTACACTTCATTAAATCTAAATAAAAAGATTTAATCTTTTCTCAACTGGGTTCAAGAACAGTGTTAGTGAAGACACCATTCACGACAAACCCAAATCACATTTGATATTAAATACAAGGCTCTGAATAGAAAATATATCGGCTTATATTCAATATCAAATTCTACGACCAACAAATATCATATTGGAAATAACGATATATATCTATATCTTTCAAATTTCCATAACAATATCTGTATCATCACGAAATCCAATATCAAAATATTCCGAAGACAATTTCGATTCAAATCCATCCCAATATAATTATTGGAAATTCTGGTTATTTTTAAAACCCTTTTCAAATTCAATTTATTTATTTAAAAATAAATAGAATTATAGTTCTAGTTCAAAACTAGTTCATTTTGATAAAAATCTATTTTTATCTTTTCAAATATGGAGTTTTTCATCCCAATTCTTTTAAAATCATTTCTTATGATTTTACACAAATTATTACTATTTTTAATAATTTTATCAAGGCCCGTACAGTCGATTTCCGTCAACGGCCGTCGAACTGCACTTACAGCGACCTTTTTCAAATTTGATTTGGACGTAACTCCAAATCCAACCGTTAGATTTCTAATTTCTAATATTCGTTAGAAAGCTCTTTTCGATACAAACCCAACGGTTCCGGTTTTAGGAGGATCCGACGGTCGGATCTCCCGTAATATCCGTTGGAAATAAATGGTCGAAATTCGCGAACTGCCGCGACGCGGCGCGTTCTATTCAGGCCATTATATTATATATATAATATATATAATATATATTTTGTCGATTTCTATTTAAAACGAATTATATAAATAGTTTTAAATTCGTTTCAAAAGCAATTTCAACTTCCATTTCAATTCAAATCAAAATTGAATTCTTCTTTATAAATTCGTTTTAAAATTCATTTCTATTCAATTCAAATTTCAATTCAATTTGAATTCATTTCAATTCGCTTTCAATTCAATTTGAATTCGTTTTCAATTCAATTCATTTCGAAATCGTTTTAAATTCAATTCATTTCGAAATCGTTTTCAATTCAATTCATTTCGAAATCTTTTTCAATTCATTTCGAAATCGTTTTCAATTCAATTCATTTCGAAATCGTTTTCAATTCAATTCATTTCAAAATCGTTTTCAATTCAATTCATTTCGAAATCGTTTTCAATTCAATTCATTTCAAAATGAATAAAATCGATATAAATATCGTTCACGTCAAAATGGCGTCAATCTAATCAACACGGCTTCATAAATTTCTATTTTCAAATATTCTATTTCAAATATTTCTTTTTCAAAATAGTTGTTATTATCAAAATATTTCGTTCAACACATGACCAATCTCAATGGATGAGTACTGTCAACACATGAACCTTTATTTTATATTGATAAAGATGTAAATTTTATTACTAAAATATTTCGTTCAACACATGACCAATCTCAATGGATGAGTACTGTCAACACATGAACCTTTATTTTATATTGATAAAGATGTAAATTTTATTACTAAAATATTTCGTTCAACACATGACCAATCTCAATGGATGAGTATTGTCAACACATGAACCTTTATTTTATATTATCCTTTATTTTCTAAATTGGAATGAGGCCCAATCAATCACCATATAATGTTAATTATATGGATTTTCATACATTACACACATATAATAGCATTGAAAAATAATCAACCATCACCCAAAGTGCACTACACTGTATAAGCATCAAATATAGATATCTAACGCTTATAACAGCCTGTTAATCAATCGATCGACATATTTAATCAATCAGGATGAGTGAACTTCAAATTTCATCCCAACACCCGTGTGGGGTTTCAAACAATCAAACACAGATTTTATTTGTGCAGTTGGGCGATGTGTAAAATTTATCGTCCCAATCAATGTCATTCAAATAGGTGTACATAAACAAACCATCCGGTTTGTAAATGAATATTTTATTTTATTCACTTCACATTAAAAATTATATTTTTAACGATAAAACATTTTATTTTAACATATGAATTTCTATTCAGTTCATTCTTTAAATAAAATGATATTTTTATTTTTCTAACATATTTTAGAAAATTTCGGCGGCATAACGGCACGATACTAGAAACGGGACGAGGCCTAGCCTTATCCCCGGTCTAGTGAAGGCCCACGCCATTCACACATCAATCAAATCAATTCATTTCACCACACAATTCAATTTCAATCAAATAATCTAACTAATTTTTGCAATCAAACAAACAAGTCCATGGTCTGTGGACGATTGTGTCGGGTGCTACTAAGCACCGTCTGCATCCTAGTATATATATATAACTAGAAAAGAAATTGAAAAGGTGAGAAATTCTCACCGAAAGCTATCCCAACTTCACGACACTCCTATTTTAGAGATCTTCGTCGATCTCGCCTTTTCGTCCTCTTCGTTGCCCGTAGCCACTACATATATAAAAATCACATTTTTACTTTGTTATTCATTATATAAAAATCGAATTTTTACTTCGCTATTCAATATATAAAAATTGAATTTTTACTATGCTATTCAATATATAAAAATCATATTTTTACTTCGCTATTCAATATATAAAAATCATATTTTTTACTTCGATGTTCAATATATAAAAATCATATTTTTACTTCGATGTTCAATATATAAAAATCATATTTTTACTTCGATGTTCAATATATAAAAATCATATTTTTACTTCGCTATTTTTATCTTCAAAACTTTTGTTATTTTTATCTAAAAAAAATAATACTCCTTTTTATTCAAAACTAATGCTTATTTTATTTTACAAACAATGCTTATTTTATTTTTCAAACAATGCTTATTCCTTTTAAAACTAATTTAAAAATAATGCTTTCATATATAAAAAAAACCGATTTAAAAATAATGCTTAATATATATAAAATCTAGTTTAAAACTCTAATCACATTTACTTAACTAATTAAATAATTTCTAAAATTAACAATTACCTTAACTTCACTAACCCATCATTAAGGCTAATCATCAGCCTTCCTCCTTTTGAACGCTGCAGGTTTACAAGGGGAACCAAACCCATTTTGCTCGAATTAAAAACTTCCACCTTGCACGCTGAACGGTGGGTCGGATGACGATCAGAGGGGTCGACAACGTCGACCTTGGGGAGGGCAGCCATCGCCATGACCGAGGCGACGATCGGTGGGCCCAGGCGGTCAGCAACGACCTGCGAACGACAGCCCTTTGTGGCTCGAGAACTTCTGATTTACCCCATGAAAACTCATCAGATCGGTATGGTATCAAAGAGGGAAAAAGGGCACTTCAATTTTGTATTTAATATTTGGGGAATCATTGAAGAGATTGGGCGAAAAATCAAGGAGAAAATCGGAGCGTTTTCCGCCTTAGAACGAGATGGAGGCGGGCTTTGAAGAGTTGACCGTGGAATTCACGTTTGACCATCTTTCTAGGGTTTGACCCTTTTTATAAAAATTATTTAATATTATTTAATTCGCAGAAAAAGGAGATTTTGCATACGAATCCCAAATCAAACCCAACGACTGACGCCCCTAGCTAATCACCCCCATTCCGAACACAATGGGATATGTACCGTAAGCCAATTCGACCGTTACGATCAGTTTCCGTCAAAATCAACATATAACTCTATATATTGAATTTGAACGCGCATTTCAATTTACCGGGGTCGCATACTAACTCTAAAAATTCTAGAAAAATATTTTCTAGCTTCGTATTGACGATACGGTCCTAACAAAACTAGTTTCGTCGAATTCTGAGACCGTTAGAAAAATGGCCATTTTCCAGTCGATTAAAATCAACTAAAACTGGTCAAACGCGTTTTCCTTTGCCAAGCTCACATATTGATTCGAAAAATTATGAAATTTGGAATCTAGTAATAATTCGACATCACGGACCCAACAAAAGAGGTTTCGTCGAAATCCGAGGTCGTTTGCAAAATGGCTAATTTCAAGGGCCTGAATTTCATAGCGACTATTCTGAATTTTCAACTGGACATATCTTTTGATTCCCGCTATGAAATTTCGATTTCCCGCATTCGTTGGAAAGATATTATCAAATAGATCCTATTATTTTTGGTTTCACTAAAATCCGGATTGTTTTGCACCCGGTACATTCAATTGAAGTTTGAAATCGAATTATCGAACTACCGTGCCATTTTCAATTCTATTTATAATTATATATAAATATTTATATTCTAACGACGGCGTATATAATATATACGTTCTATTTATATTCAAAATAAATTTTCGTCGATATTATTTAAAATAATTCATTTTAAATAATCAAAATTCGCTAAAATTGCCAAAATAAAAATTTTAAACTGGCCCAGATTTTCGGGTTGTTACACTTTGTTTGTTTTACAACAAAGATGAAAAGTTAAATCTTTATTTTTGGTTCAACACATAAAATGAAAAGTTGAGTTTTTGTTTTGATTAGCAAAATAAAAGAAAGGTAAATTTTTATTTTGATTTGTAAAATAATAGCATAAGGTAAATTTCTATTTTGATTTGCAAAATAAAACAAAGGTTTGATCTTTATTTTTGATTTACAAAATAAAACAAAAGTTAAATTTCTATTTTTGATTTGCAAAATAAAACTAAAATTGAATCTTTATTTTTGATTTGCAAAATAATAACAAAGGTGGAATCTTTATTTTGATTTACATAAAAAGAACAAAAGATTGAACCTTTATTTTGTTTATGATTTATTAAATAAAGAAAGTTTAAATCTTTTAAATTTTAAATAAAAGATAAATTAAGATTAGATATTTTATTTTGATTTACAATATAAAATAAAGATTAGATATTTTATTTGATTTACAAATAAAGATTAGATATTTTATTTGATTTACAAATAAAACATAGATGAGATCTTTTATTGTGATTCATCAAATTTATACACCAAAGCATATATTGTGTTGTATGTGTGGACATTGAAATGACGATGTTGGGTAAATAGAAATGGGTAGACAAAAACCATTATTTTTGGTTATCATATTTTGACACCAAATTGAGTTGAGTTAGATAGGAAATACCCCCTATAGGAAAAATGTGCATTAAGGAAACAATCAGGAAAATTTACAATTTTCTAATGTAATGAAAACAATTAGGAAAATTTACATTTTTCTAATGTAATGAAAACAATTAGGAAAATTTACAGAAATATTTACATTTTTCTAATGTAATAAAGATAATTAGAAAATTTACATCTTTCTAATGTAATAAGATAATTAGAGGATTTACATTTTTCTATGTAAAATATAAGATTTACATTTTTCTATGTGAAAATGAAAGATTTACCATTTTTCTTTGTAACAAAGGAAGGTTTACCTTTTTTAATGTAAAGGTAAAAGAATTTACATTTTTCATTATAAAAGAAAAAGAGATAAAATATTTACATTTTATAAAAACATAAAAAGTACATTTTTATGTTATAAAAATGAATTACCTTAAAAAGTTCATTTTTATGTATTTAAAACGAATAGGATAAAAAGTTCATTTTTGTGTATTTAAAACGAATAGGATAAAAAGTACATTTTTTGTGTATTTAAAATGAATTAGATAAGAAGTATATTTTTATGTACTAAAAAGGAATAGGTTAAGAAGTACATTTTTATGTTATAAAAATGAATTAGACAAAGTACATTTTTATGTTATAAAAATGAATTGGAGGAAAAGAACATTTCAATGTAATTAAAGAAAGAGTACATTTTTAATCGTCATTTTTGTCGTATTAGAATTGGCAAACAAAAATGTTATTTTGTTGAATATAAAAATATACATTGTTGAAAACGTCATTTTTGTCGCAGTAGAATTGGCAAACAAAAATGTTATTTTATTGAATATAAAAATATACATTGTTGAAAATGCCATTTTTGTCGCAGTAGAATTGGCTAACAAAAATGTTATTTTATTGAATATAAAAATATACATTGTTGAAAACATCATTTTTGTCGTAGTAGAATTGGCCAAAAAAAATGTTATTTTATTGAATATAAAAATATACATTGTTGAAAACGTCATTTTTGTCGCAGTAGAATTGGCGAACAAAAATGTTATTTTATTGAATATAAAAGTATACATTGTTGAAAACGTCATTTTTGTCGCAGTAAAATTGGCGAACAAAAATGTTATTTTGTTGAATATAAAAATATACATTGTTGAAACCGTCATTTTTGTCGCATTAGAATTGGCGAACAAAAATGTTATTTTATTGAATATAAAAATATACTTTGTTGAAACAGTCATTTGGTCACATTAGAATTGGCGAACAGAAATATTGTTTTTATAGAATAAAAAGAATGGATTCTAATAGTGGAAATCCCCAAATGGTTTATATATATATATATATATATATATATATATATAAATATAAAATTAAACGAAACGAGCGCTGCAGTTCGCGTATCGACAATCGTAACTCCAAACGATTATATAGGAAGATCTGACCGTTGGATTTTCCCAAAACTGGAACCGTTAGGACCGCTTTGGGAAGAGCTTTCCAACGATATAAATTTCATCAAAATCCAACGGTTAGATTTTAAGATATGTATAAATCACATTTTGGTAAAAACAGCGTCAGGGCCGCACATTGACCCGAAACGTCGTTTATTTATTTCGAGCTATTTTTAATAAATAAAAATAGCGATTAATAGTTATAAATATATGTGAAATGTTTTAAACTATAATTATGCGACAATTATTTGAAAAGACCGAGTTTAACTCGTTTCAAATAATTGCACGGCGATTAAATCAAAGATATAAGAAGACGATGGTTGAAGACCGACAATCTTCACACCGAATGGACAACGACTACTGATGCCTTGGACTGACTTGCTCCCAGGACGCGGTTGAAGCAGTAGTTGTCCAGACGTATGTGTTGGTTGTACGGATAAGCGAGCGCCTCTTGGTGTCTCCGGTTCCGTTCAGACCCAGAACGGACTTGTAAATGGATGCGTGTCTGACGTTGAAATTCACTCCATGTAATTAAATCGATTTGTATTAATATATGTCTATTTGTTGGTAGAGAATTTATTCTCTACTTAACACCCTGGTATATAGTAATAGTTATTGATCGCATGGCGTTAAATTGTCATTGTGGCACGCCAAGATGCAATGATCAAGGCTTTGTTGAAAAGTAGGCCTTGTGGTCGATGATCAAAGCATAGCCTGTTTAGGCATAACTTTGTGTATAGCATGACTTCGCGAGCCTCACACCCCGGTATGAGTCAAAAACGGGATATGGACCATAGGGAGTGCACACTTTTCTTTCTAGCTAGGAGTGGTGTTTGGGCTTTAACACGGCCCGACATTTTACTTGTCTGGATTATGGATTGAGGTACCTCGGGTTTTTATAGGCCGGAAGTGGTCATATTATAGGTCCAAAGGGACCGGGAAACGTGTGTTCAGGCATAACTAATCCACTACCGTTAGGTGGGGACCGGCCCTACCGCATCCAAGGGTTCACTGCGGGGGATCCTGAGGCATTTGCTAGAGTGTCTCGAATCGGAAGAGGACGATCCCTAGCCTCGATTTCGTGACAGAAAACCAATTTCCAATACGACATCACTTTTTTGATTGTAAACTTATATACGGCGATATAGTATATGGTACATATGCCGTCTAGGATTGATATATTTATATTGAAGTATTTTAATATTTCCTAGACACTAATGATAATATAAAAATATTAATTTTCATGTATTAAGCATGTTTGATCATCATAAGGGAAAACTCTATCCTCCTGTGTGCGTTGCATTGTGTAATAGGATTTGAGCCTTATGACGATTTCATTTTTTTTCAAAAGTCATTTCGCTGTTTTATATAAACTTTATAAAATTATGCACTGGCAATCCAATGGAGTAAACCCGTTCCGCATTAGCGGCGTGGTCCTGTGATTCGCCATATTGATAGTTAGTATAGGAAGATTTCTCATACCAGTCCCATGACTGACTCGATGTTTGTTTCACTTTGCAAACTCGGGTGCCCTCTTTCCACACGGGCAACCAATTGACAGGTTCAGGTGATACATTCTGATTGGAGCTTGCTTGGAAGGAAGAAGAAGAATACTTTTTCTCTAGTTTTTACTTCTGCTTTGAGACATTTTATCTTCTGTAGCTTTGTTGTATGTAATGGAGTTTGGGACTTGTTTCTTTTCCATTTGAAACTTATTTCCCTTTTGTTGAGACTCTTTATTTGGCTAAGTTGTATCCTGTACTGCGTACTCTGATGTATTGGATATTATGATGCTGATGACATTTATTTCCGCTGCAATGGTTTATGTGTTATGATAATTATCTTAGACCTGCTTTTGTTGTAAATATGTTGTATTCTAAATGATTATCCTTACTTTCGAACCACGGAAGTTTGGGGTCATCACAGTTGGTATCAGAGCCTAAGGTTAACCTTTGCTTCGGAATATAACATATTTAGAACAATTCGTCTAGATAGAATCCACATTATTCTAAGATGAGTAGCTCATTAGAGATAGGACTAGTAATGTCCTAGAATGAGCACAACAGAATAGCACATATTTATCAGTCATTACATCATCATCTTTTCATCTTGTCCTTATCTTATCTTTTCTTGAAAATTCTCATTTTTGTTGGTCTGACTCTTTCCTTGATGGTACAGACTGATTTAAATGGATACTAGAGCAAGAATAGCCGAGGCGGAGCCCGAGGTGGAGCTTGAGGCGGGGCCAGAGGATGAGCCCGAGTAGGAGCTGGAGGGCAAGCTAGAGACGAGACCCCCATCACTCAGGAACAACATACTTCAGACGTCGTAGCCGAACCACCTCCATCTCCACAGCATTTCGATTTGGAGAGAATGTCAAAGAAATTCAAAAACCTAAGAGGTGTACCTTTCACAGGGCGAGAGTCTGCGATTTAGGCAGAAGCATGGCTTAAAGATTGTGAAAAGATCCTAGAAAGCTTAGAACTGGAAGATCAGCAAAAGCGTTACCTGGCAGTATGGCAACTAAAAGAGGAAGCAGGGCATTGGTGGGATACGATCAAGATCTGCAATGATGTGGCCAATATGTCTTGGGCCAGATTTAAGGAACTTTTCAATGAGAAGTATATACCCCCACAAGCTAGAGAGCGCCTACGCGAGCAGTTCGTTAACCTACAACAAGGGAATGTGACCGTTTTCGAGTATGTGAGGAAGTTTGATGAGCTTTCACGATATGCTCCTAGTTTGATTCAAGATCCGGTAGAGAAGAATAAAAAGTTTATCAAGGGTCTATCAAAGAAATATTTGAACCGAGTCACTGCACATATCAACCTTCCTTTCAATGAAGTAGTAGAGATGGCGTGCCGCTACGAGGAAAATGACGAGTCTGGACCGCAGGATAGAGGGAAACGTCAAGGCAACAACCAGAAGGAACAGGCTAACAAGAAACCAGAGGCGAGCAATTCTTCTAACGCTAAACCCCAAGGGAAGAAGAGGGATATGAGCAAGGTGGCCTGCTATAACTGCGGCAAGATTGGGCATTTTGATTACGAGTGTAGAGCACCTAAAAAGGTCAAGAGAAATGATTCAGGACCTAGCCAGAACCGTAACCCGAATCCTCAGAATCGTGGCTAGAGTTCTCAGGACAAGAGGGAATGCTACAATTGTCATCAAAAGGGGAACATTAAGGCGAACCTCCCACTGCTAAAGAATGCTCAGGTGGCACATGTTTATGAGGGAGAAGTTGCACCAGCTTCGACTGAGGGGCCTAATAAACCCGATGTCTTGGGAGGTACGCTTAATATTAAGAACATCCCTATTACTGTCTTATTTGATACTGGTGCTGCAAGAAGCTTTATTTCTAAAGATGCAAGTAAAAAGTTGAAACTGAAACCAAGAAAACTCAAAAATTTGATTAGAGCTAATAGTCCGATAGGAGGTTCCCTCATTCTAGATCAGTATTGTAAAGTGCTTATCTCCTATTCTCGCTATCAGTTTCCTTTTAATTTGATCATCATGGAGTTTTCTGGATATGACATCATTCTGGGTATAGATTGGCTAGCAAAATATGAGGCTGAGTTAGTATACGCCGAAAGAATTGTCAAAGTTAAAACTAATCTCGGGAATGTATGTATCCCATGCCACGGCTCAGCCACCGACAGGAAAACATTCCGGTCTTCTCTAGAAGTTACCCCTACTTCTATTGAGGATATCCCTGTCGTCAAAGATTACGCTGATGTATTCAAAGAAGTTGAGGGCTTACCTCCGCATAGAGAAATCAGCTTCAGAATTGATTTAGCTCTGAATGCAAGGCCTGTCGTACATCCCATTCGGAGAATGTCGCCAAAAGAAAGAGAGGAGCTGAAAAATCAAACCAAGCAGCTTTTGTGGAAGGGTCTGATCAGGCCCAGCTTCTCAGAATGGGGAGCAGCAGTGGTGTTCGTCCCAAAATCAGACGGTACTCTCAGGCTATGTGTAGACTACCGTGATCACAATAAACAAACTCTGAAGAACAAATACCCACTGCCTCGTATTGATGACTTGCTCGACCGCTTGCACGGAGCGCGAGTATTTTCTAGGATGGACCTAGCTACAGGCTTCCATCAACTTCACATTGCAGAAGAGTGTGTGCCTTTAACTGCTTTCAGAGGACCGGATATCTTTTATGAATGGCTAGTAATGCCCTTCGATCTATGTAATTCTCCAGCATATTTTGTTGATCTGATGAATAGGGTGTTCATAGATGTTTTAAATAAATTTGTGCTCGTGTTCATCGATGACATCCTCATCTTTTCTAAATCCACTGCTGAGCACGAACAACATCTGAGAGAAGTCTTAGAGATTTTGCGAAGAAATGTGCTGAAAGCAAAATTTTCTAAATGCATATTCTGGCAAGAAGAGGTGAAATTCCTCGGCCATGTTGTATCAAAGGAAGGCATCTCAGTAGATCCAGGAAAGATCTCATCCATCCAAGAGTGGAAGCAGCCTAGAACTCCCACAGAGGTCAGAAGTTTCTTAGGACTGGCTGGCTATTATCGGAAATTTGTCAAAGATTTTTCGAAGGTAGCTTGCCCATTGACAAACCTGACCAAAAAGCATACGAAATTCAAGTGGGCACCGGAATGCGAGACAACTTTCCAAGAGCTAAAGAAGAGGTTGACCAATGCTCCTGTGTTGACCATCATAGATGGCAATCAGGATTTGAAGGTCTGGACCGACGCTTCTAAGCAAGGTTGTTTCTTTTATAAATTAACATGTCAGAGACAACATTTTCATCTAATGTCAAATCTCATTTTAACATGTTATCCCTTATTTATTTAAGGTATTGGTGCGGTGCTGATGCAAAGAGGCAGAGTAGTCGCATACGCTAGCCGCCAGCTGAAACCGCATGAGAATAATTACGTCACGCATGACCTTGAGCTAATGGCCATTGTGTTTGCTCTTAAAATATGGAGGCATTATCTCTTGGGTGAGAAGTTTGAAATTTACACGGATCACAAATCCTTGAAACATCTTTTTACCCAAAAAGATTTGAATATGAGGCAGCAACGCTTGGTTGAATTTCTTGGATCATATGATCTGGATATCCTATATACCACTACACCAAAACAGCAAATTTGGCGCACCAGGATGCAAAGATTTGATATAGCTTTAAGCCATACTAAATTTGACAAGGTCCATAGCCGTATCAAATTCAACCCTACATCTTAATCCATCAGATCAGTTCATTTTCGATCCGCACCAACCAAATGCTTAAAATCCAACCCTACATTTTCAACCCATCGGATCAGTTCATATGATACGGCTTCATATTTTCACTCCCTCCTGGTTCCCTCGATAATTTTCATTTCCCTCTCAAATCCCAAAACCTCAAATCTTTTCGTCTCAAAAATAAACCCCAAATTTTTAAATCTGAATATCAGTCAATGGTTGCTCCAACTTCCGACAACCCAGATCACGGCTCCATGGACATAAACGTCGATGATAGAAGCGGAGCTTCCCCGGCGGCCAAGAAAAGACCGAGGTTGTTCATAAAGGAAATGGTGCTTAGGAACTTCAAATCTTATGCTGGAGAGCAAAGAATCGGTCCATTTCACAAGGTTTATTTCATATTTTGAGTTTGTGAAACCCTAGATGTAATTTTGAAGTAGAATCTGTCTTCACTAGTTTAAAAGCCATAGTTCTGCGTGAATAGTAGTTTATACTAATATATTAATTTTCTTCTGACGCAGTTTCTACACAATACATATGCTTCCAAGTTCAGTATTTGCTAGTTGATTTAGTTATCAGGTTAAGATTTTTATTTGCAGCATGTTTATTCGTCCTTTGGCAGATTATGTTAGAACAAAATAGTGAGGCCCATGCCAGTAATTCAATAGTATGAGAGTTTCCCTTTTTATATAGTTTTGGCTGACAAACAAGCGAAATATTATCAACATGCAGTTGTATTAGATACAAAACAATGAGATGAAAATATTGTCTTTTATGCTCAGTAGCTTTTCAAAGGGATAAGGACCTCAAATGAGCATCAACAGAACCAGCCAAGAGTATCCATTCTTATAAATTTACATGACTTACAGGACAAATATAATCCATTATAGTCCATTTTATAAACCATATCTAGCAAAGTCTAAGTCCATTATAGTCCATTTTATTGATGTACGACTATCAGATTCAATACTGATTTGCATTTTCATGCATGATACAAAAATGGCGTAAAAACATACAAGTAGCAGTCCATTATTTTTCTATACTTGGAACAACATTGTCAAATTAAAGTATTTTTCTATACTGATTTGACTCTATACTTCTTCGATGTGGCAAGAAGAATAATGAAAAATATTCAGCTTGATGTTATATTTAACTTGCATCTAAATTTTCTTTTGAGCTGCATTGATTTTCCTTGGGTTATCTATTTTCTCTCTTTGAGTATTGTGAGTATTATGTTATATATCTTATAATAACATATATACTTGCCCTACCATCCATCAACAGCTGGGCATCACTATGAATGGTTAATAACATTCCGCTATGACTTAAAATAAACTTACTTTCAAAAAAAAACTTACTTCTCATAAGCAGGGAAGCATACGAGAAAAAAGTCACCTATCCTCTTGTCAAAGAAAGTAATTTAATGTTTGTTACATTTTGATAGTCTGTCAATGTATTCGACACCAGATGCTCCAACCAAAGCAGCGAGGGTAAGCACCTGAGCATTTAACCTGTAGAAAAATGAAAACAATAGGGGTAAGTTGGATATTAATATAACAAGTAATGTTGTCAAACTCTGTAGTCGACAATGTCTCAAAGGCATGTTCATTTATCATGAATAACTAAACTTATTTGCTAGGACTATGCAACATAGCTCATTATTATTTCTTATGTGACTTAGAATACACAGGCTTAACATATTCATCAACCATTGCATTAACATAATGGACAGAGGTTTCAAATTTATGGCCATGTATGAAGTCAGAAATACTGCACTTTTTGGACTCACAAAGGCTCTTGCTACTGAAATGAGCCCGGACACCAGGGTTAATTGCAGAGCCCCGGGATTTATGCCAACACATTTCTCCGACTTCGTCACTGGCAATGCATCTATTAGGAAAGATTTGGAGGAGAAAACCCTACTTAAGAGATTGGGAACCACAGGGGACATAGCTGCAGCAACATTTTTGTATCTGATGAATCTTCCTACATTACTAGAGAAATCATTATGGTTGCAGTCACGCAGAGCTTTTCTGCTGTAGTTGGTCCTAATGGGAGTGGGAAGAGCAATGTTATTGATGCAATGCTTTTTGTTTTTGGGAAGCGAGCAAAACAGGTAATAGAAATAATCTTTCACACATACATTTTACTCTGCTCCCCCATGAGAAAACTATTTTAGGGTTGGGCATGGTCGCATAATGATTAAGAGTAGACCACACATCTTCTATTTAATACAAGGGTGCTGGGGTTGGACAAAATAGTTATTGAGAATGCTGGATGGAAAATAATATAGTTTGTAACAAATAATATCATTAATCCGACAATGATGATATACTGATTTATGGCTGGATATGCAAAATGGGAAGTTGAACTTGAAGTTTGTTGTTTTGTCTTGGAACACTAGATTCATATGTATAGATTTCAATTTGTTTGTTCTATTGGGGATATATCTTTTATATTTACATGTGTGGGTTTGGGAATCGATGATTTTCCTTTTCTTATTTATAAATGTTCATCTTCGGATGATTTTCCTTTTCTTATTTATAAATGTTTATTCCTTATCTCTTTAAGAGCTTTAGGGTTGTTATGGAGATACTTGATAGCCATCATCGAAGTAGTTGAAACAATTTCATAACCAGAATAAATCAGAGAAATCATCAAATCAATAATTTGATCATCATTTAGTTTTTCTTTTGAACCATTATCTTTTAATAAGAGACAATCAAGCACGTCATCGTGCAATTTATTGGTAGACCTACAGTCCTTGATAATTTCTTCCAACATGCTGATGACTTTTTTCCTTGCCTCGAAAGCACAATGATAATTAGTGCCTGGCAGATTAATTGGCAATGAAAGAGTACCATGAACCAGGTGAAATATTTCCTTTTTTAGTGCTTCAGCGAATGGATTATTTTCAATGCTAGCAATTTGCTTTAGGCTTGAATAGAGTGCCATCTCTTTAGTTTTCTCCTGAATATCAATGATTTTATTGTTCCAGGTACTAATATGTGATATCATAAACTGATCAATCTTTGGTAGTAGTTGGCCTCTAATCATAGATGGACTCACAATACTAAGCATCGAACTTCGCATGATATTATGAGTTGAACCACTAACCGCTGCAATGTTATTCTTGCCTAAGATACCAAGCATGGATTGTGGATAGCCAGGTACAAAACCTTTTCCTTCATTCAGTAGAATGTCTGTTTAGCTCTGCATCCATGCATACCACTGTTGGACATCCTAGTATATGTGACTTGAATATTGTTCCATACTTGGACATCTGATTTTTCAAGAAATCAGGACCTTGCCTTAGAAACTCAATTGTCTCACCAAACAATGGCCATCCCATTGTCCCTGGTGGCAACCCTTTCTTTCTGTATCTCATATTTTTGCAGTAAAAATATTAGCATACCTGTGGTTTGATTCTAGGGTTTATAAGTATTATATAAGTATGATAGGGTATATAAGTATGATATGGTATATAAGTATATAGGGTAAATAATAGCTTAGTCACATATCTGACCTTCGCAATGAAGTCGCTTCATGTTGATTTGTGTGTCCCACTCTCTGTTTATATTTAATTTGAGTACCACCTTTGTTTAAGTGAATTTTCTATGTTGTTTTCTTTGCAAGTATCATGTGTAAAGGTCCCTAAGCATCATGAAAATGATTGAAATAATTGCAGGAAAGACTAAATACCTGTAATCTGCTCATTTAAGGTAATAACTAAAGTTTTGTTTTTAGACACTTTCAACTTGGTCGGACCTCCTCACTCCTCACTCCTCAGATTGGTCGGACCTCCTCACTCCTCAGCACTAATTAAGCTGTCATCGCATTCCTTTACTCTTGGATTCACTTTGGTTTTTGATTTTAGACACTTTCAACTTGGTTGTGTATTCACATTTTTTTTAAAAGGTGTTGGAACAAGCGGCTCGACTACTGCAGTTTAGTTATCTCCAATTTTTTTCTTTAGAGCAAGAACTTCGATCGAACACTACGCTTTGTATAAATTGTGTTATGCTTTGTGTATTGACTGAAATTATGCTTTGTGTATTAATTGAAGTTATGTTTTATGTATTAATTGAAGTTATACTTTGTGTATTTTCTTTATGTACTGTTATATGGGTGCATCGTATTTTCTTTGTTGTGTATATATATCAATGGGTGAAGTAGCGTACATTAGATACGTATTTGGATGATCATTAGTAATTTGATATGCTAACCCGTATCAAATTTACCAGTTTGATACGCGTTAAACCTGTATCAAATTTCAATTCGATACGCCTTAAAGCCTTATCAAATTTTCAATTCGATACGCCTTAAACCCGTATCAAATTATCAATTTGACACTCCTTAAACCCGTATCAAATTATCAATTTGGCACTCCTTAAAAACCCGTATTAAATTATCAAATTGATACACCTTATAGCCGTATCAAATTAGTGGATTGATACGCTTAAGGCGTACCAATCCACTAATTTGATAAGGCAATAAGGCGTATCAATTTGATAATTTGATAAGGCCATAAGGCGTATCAATTTGATAATTTGATACGGGTTTAAGGAGTGTCAAATTTATAATTTGATACGGGTTTAAGGTGTATCAAATTTGATAAGGCTTTAAGGCGTGTCGAATTGAAATTTGATACGGGTTTAAGGCGTATCAAACTGCTAAATTTGATACGGGTTAGGCGTATCAAATTACGAATTTGATACGGCTCTAGGGCGTGCCTAAGTAACAAACACGCATTAATTTGATACGGATCTGAGCACTGCCAAATTGCATTTGATACGGATTTGAGCACTGCCAAAATGAGCTTTTTGGTGTAGTGTACTCCGGGAAAAGCCAACGTTGTAGCCGATGCGCTCAGTAAAAAGAATGCAGAATGCAACAATCTCATTATCGCCAATCTCATAATCACTCTACTCTGATTGATAAAGTCTCTGCTCTTCAGAAGAATGATAAATTTATTCTGAGGATTATCAAAAGAATTCAGGATGGCGAAACCACAAGTTTCCAAATTGACGACAAAGGGGTTCTGAGGCTATTAGGACGAATCTGTGTCCCATACGACTCTAAGCTCATAAGGGAGGTTATGGATGAATGTGATAAATCTAAGCTTAGTGTTCACCCTGGAGTGAGCAAGATGTATCACGACCTCAAGCGCACATTTTGGTGGAAAAGTCGATGAAGAGAGATATTTCTATTTATGTTGCTAGATATCCCACTTGTCAGCAAGTTAAAAGTGATCAGCAGAAGCTGGCCGGTTTGTTGCTACCACTGGGAGTTCCAGGTTGGAAGTGGGAGGAAATTTCTATGGACTTTATAGATGGCTTGCCCCGAAGCAGAAAAGGGAATGATAGCATATGGGTGATTGTGGATCGCTTAACAAAGTCTGCCCATTTCATCTCTGTCAGGTCCAATAGAACAGCTCGTAGTTTGGTACAACTTTATCTTAAAGAGATTGTCAGACTACATGGGGTTCCCAAAAGCATTGTCAGTGATCGGGATCCATTATTTACCAGCAAATTCTGGGAAGCCTTTCAAGAAGAACTTGGGACCAAGTTGAATCTGAGCTCTGCCTATCACCCTCAGACAGATGGCCAGACTGAGAGGGTGAATCGTGTTTTGGAAGACTTGTTGCGAGCTTGCATTCTTGATTATGGCGGTTCATGGGAGGACCACTTGCACTTGGTGGAGTTCTCCTATAATAATAGCTACCAAGCAAGCTTGAAGATGTCACCGTTTGAATTACTTTATGGCAGGCCATGCAGATCTCCGGCATGTTGGGTGGAGTCAGGCAATCGACTAGTCTTGGGCCCCGACATGGTTCGTGAAACATCGGATAAGGTTGACTTGATTAAGAAGCGCTCGCTGACTGCTCAGAGCCGACAGAAGAGCTATGCGGACCAGCGAAGAAGAAATCTAGAATTCTCTGTGGGTGATCGAGTATACTTGAAGGTTTCTCCTTTGAGAGGCGTGATTCGCTTTGGGAAGACGGGAAAGTTGGCACCGAGATTCATTGGTCCATTCCCTATCCTAGAAAGGATTGGTATTCTCACTTATAGAGTGCAACTGCCTGACTGGTTGCTAGGGGTGCATGATGTATTTCATGTGTCTCAACTCCGCAAGCATGTTCATGATCCAGATCTGATAGAGGATGAATTAAATCAATAGGTCCTAGATATTGCTCCAAATCTAACAGTGAGAAAGGACCCGATTAAGATCATTGGCAAAGAAACCAAAATTTTGAGGAACAAGAGGATCAACCTAGTCAAGGTTCAATGGAGTGGGGATCCTAGAGACTGTACTTGGGAGACAGAGGATAGCATCAAAAAGGCATACCGTAAGTGCATAGTAGATATCTCCGAGTAACTCTTGTATTAAGGTACGTTTACCCCAATTTACATTTTCCGTCTTGGTTCCTACTTTACTTTGTTTACTTTTCGAGGACGAAAATTCTTAATTGGGGGAGATTGTAACGACCCGGAAAATCCGAACCAATTTAAAATTTTTATTTTAAATAATTTGGTGGAAAAATGTGGCAGAAATTAAAAATATCATTTTTAAATAATATTAAAGCCAGTGAAAATAGTCAATTTTCAAACGATCTCTGTTTTCGACGAAACCATTTTTGTTGGAACCGGAATGTTGAATTACTGCTAGGTTTCAATTTTTAGAATTTTTCGAATTAATATGTGAGCGTGGCGAAGGAAAATGTGTTTGGTCGATTTAAGTCAAATTTAATCGACTGAAAAATAGCCATTTTTTCAAACAGTCTCAGAATTCGACGAAATTAATTTTGTTAGGACCTTATCGTCATAACGAAGACAAATATATTTTTTCTGGATTTTTCTGAGTCCGTATGTGGCCTCAGTAAATTTATTTGTGCGAACGAATTAATTTAATAAAGAAATTAAATATTAAATTAAATAATACAGCCCACATACAGTCGTTTGGGCTGACGGGACCTGTCCCATTGGATCCGGAATATGGGTTATTGGCTAAGGGCACCTTCTGCTGTACTGAAATTGAAATGGTTTGTAAGATATGGATTTAATTGTAAAAATACATTGAAAATATTATAAATAATTGAGAAAATTTAAACCCTAGGCACTATTCATTGTCTCTGCCGCCGCCACCCCCCCCAAATCCGTGGCCACCGTCCTCCGAACTTCTCCTCCTAATTTCTCCTTCGTCTCTTCGAATTAGAACCCACTTTTTATTCCAAATCGAAGCCCTTTCCTCCTTCTTTAATCCCATACGAGTTGATTGACCTCTCGTCGCCTAAAATCGGAGGACCAAGCCCCCAAAGACCGCCGCTTGGCACCGCCGTCGGCCCCCCTAGGCTCGACCGAACTGAGCCAACACCCCCCCCCCCCCCGTGCGCCTCCCGTAGCCCTCTGCCGTGGTCTGGTCCGATCGTCAGCAGGTGTCCCAGTTCTCGAGCAATTTCCAACCCTAAGATCGAACTAGTAGGGAAACCCATCGGCCTGTTTTACTGAAGGAAGAAAAGAGGTTATTTTCCTAATTAATTAATTAATTTAAATTGTTTTAAAACTTGATTTAACCATAACTGATTCGTTTCAACTTAGAATTTGACGATTTCAGAAGCATTGGAATCGTAACAGCGAATAGAACGTGTTGAGACTGAAACGGGACCATTCTGAACAGCTTGAATTTTGGCCAAAATCTGCAACGGCTGTGAGATTTCTAAATTTGAATAATTAAATAATTTAATTATATTTGTTATGTGAATTGTTGTATGTTATTTCTGATCTGTGATGTGGTGATTGTTGCATGATTGATTTATATTCGTTGTGATATCATGATATAGCATGTCAGTTTAGATCTATAAAATTCTGATGTAATCTCTATAAAGTTCTCATCTTTATTATTTTTATTTTCATTTTATTTTAATTTTTATTCATTTATAGAAATGGAAAATTGAACCTTGTTTGTTTTACAAACAAAAATGAAATTTTGAATCTTTATTTTGTTTTTTACAAAATAAAATGAAAAATTGAATCTTTGTTTGTTTTACAACAAAGATGAAAAGTTAAATCTTTATTTTTGGTTCAACACATAAAATGAAAAGTTGAGTTTTTGTTTTGATTAGCAAAATAAAAGAAAGGTAAATTTTTATTTTGATTTGTAAAATAATAGCATAAGGTAAATTTCTATTTTGATTTGCAAAATAAAACAAAGGTTTGATCTTTATTTTTGATTTATAAAATAAAACAAAAGTTAAATTTCTATTTTTGATTTGCAAAATAAAACAAAAATTGAATCTTTATATTTGATTTGCAAAATAATAACAAAGGTGGAATCTTTATTTTGATTTACATAAAAAGAACAAAAGATTGAATCTTTATTTTGTTTATGATTTATTAAATAAAGAAAGTTTAAATCTTTTAAATTTTAAATAAAAGAAATTAAGATTTGATATTTTATTTTGATTTACAATATAAAATAAAGATTAGTTATTTTATTTGATTTACAAATAAAGATTAGATATTTTATTTGATTTACAAATAAAACATAGATGAGATCTTTTATTGTGATTCATCAAATTTATACACCAAATCATATATTGTGTTGTATGTGTGGACATTGAAATGACGATGTTGGGTAAATAGAAATGGGTAGACAAAAACCATTATTTTTGGTTATCATATTTTGACACCAAATTGAGTTGAGTTAGATAGGAAATACCCCTTATAGGAAGAATGTGCATTAAGGAAAGAATTAGGAAAATTTACATTTTTCTAATGTAATGAAAACAATTAAGAAAATTTACATTTTTCTAATGTAATGAAAACAATTAGGAAAATTTACATTTTTCTAATGTAATGAAACAATTAGAAAAATTTACATTTTTCTAATGTAATAAAGATAATTAGAAAATTTACATCTTTCTAATGTAATAAGATAATTAGAGGATTTACATTTTTCTATGTAAAATATAAGATTTACATTTTTCTATGTGAAAATGAAAGATTTACCATTTTTCTTTGTAACAAAGGAAGGTTTACCTTTTTTAATGTAAAGGTAAAAGAATTTACATTTTTCATTATTAAAGAAAAAGAGATAAAATATTTACATTTTATAAAAACATAAAAAATACATTTTTATGTTATAAAAATGAATTACATTAAAAAGTTCATTTTTGTTTATTTAAAACGAATAGGATAAAAAGTTCATTTTTGTGTATTTAAAACGAATAGGATAAAAAGTTCATTTTTTGTGTATTTAAAATGAATTAGATAAAAAGTATATTTTTATGTATTAAAAAGGAATAGGTTAAGAAGTACATTTTTATGTTATAAAAATGAATTAGACAAAGTACATTTTTATGTTATAAAAATGAATTGGAGGAAAAGAACATTTCAATGTAATTAAAGAAAGAGTACATTTTTAATCGTCATTTTTGTCGCATTAGAATTGGTGAACAAAAATGTTATTTTGTTGAATATTAAAATATACATTGTTGAAAACGTCATTTTTGTCGCAGTAGAATTGGCGAACAAAAATGTTATTTTATTGAATACAAAAATATACATTGTTGAAAACGTCATTTTTGTCGTAGTAGAATTGGCGAACAAAAATGTTATTTTATTGAATATAAAAATATACATTGTTGAAAACGTCATTTTTGTCGCAGTAGAATTGGCGAACAAATTTTTTATTTAATTGAATATAAAAATATACATTGTTGAAAACGTCATTTTTGTCGCAATAGAATTGGCGAACAAAAATGTTATTTTATTGAATATAAAAATATACATTGTTGAAAACGTCATTTTTGTCGCAGTAGAATTGGCGAACAAAAATGTTATTTTGTTGAATATAAAAATATACATTGTTGAAACCGTCATTTTTGTCGCATTAGAATTGGCGAACAAAAATGTTATTTTATTGAATATAAAAATATACATTGTTGAAACCGTCATTTGGTCGCATTAGAATTGGCAAACAAAAATATTGTTTTTATAGAATAAAAAGAATGGATTCTAATAGTGAAAATTGCCAAGTGGTTTATATATATATATACACAATTAAACGAAACGAGCGCTGCAGTTCGCGTATCGATAATCGTAACTTCAAACGATTATATAGGAAGATTCGACCGTTGGATTTTCCCAAAACTGGAACCGTTATGACCGCTTTGGGAAGAGCTTTCCAACGATATAAATTTCATCAAAATCCGACGGTTAGATTTTAAGATATGTATTAATCAAATTTTGGTAAAAACAGCGCCAGGGCCGCACATTGACCCGAAACGTCGTTTATTTATTTCGAACTATTTTTAATAAATAAAAATAGCGATAAATAGTTATAAATATATGTGAAATGTTTTAAACTATAATTATGCGACAATTATTTGAAAAGACCGAGTTTAACTCGTTTCAAATAATTGCACGGCGATTAAATCAAAGATATAAGAAGACGATGGTTGAAGACCGACAATCTTCACATCGAATGGACAACGACTACTGATGCCTTGGACTGACTTGCTCCCAGGACGCGGTTGAAGCAGTAGTTGTCCAGACGCATGTGTTGGTTGTGTGGATAAGCGAGCGCCTCTTGGTGTCTCCGGTTCCGTTCAGACCCAGAACGGACTTGTAAATGGATGCGTGTCTGACGTTGAAATTCACTCCATGTAATTAAATCGATTTGTATTAATAAATGTCTGTTCGGTGGTAGAGAATTTATTCTCTACTTAACACCCTGGTATATAGTAATAGTTATCGATCGCATGGCGTTGAATTGTCAATGTGGCACGCCAAGATGCAATGATCAAGGCTTTGTTGAAAAGCAGGCCTTGTGGTCGATGATCAAAGCATAGCCTGTTTAGGCATAGCTTTGTGTATAGCGTGACTTCGCGAGCCTCACACCCCGGTATGAGTCAAAAACGGGATATGGACCGTAGGGAGTGCACACGTTTCTTTCTAGCTAGGAGTGGTGTTTGGGCTTTAACACGGCCCGACATTTTACTTGTGTGGATTATGGATTAAGGTACCTCGGGTTTTTATAGGCCGGAAGTGGTCATATTACAGGTCTAAAGGGACCGGGAAACGTGTGTTCAGGCATAACTAATCCACTACCGTTTGGTGGGGATCGGCCCTACCGCATCCAAGGGTTCACTGCGGGGGATCCTGAGGCATTTGCTAGAGTGTCTCGAATCGGAAGAGGACGATCCCTAGCGTCGATTTCATGACAGAAAACCAATTTCCAATACGACATCACGGTTTTGATTGTAAACTTATATACGGCGACATAGTATATGGTACCTATGTCATCTAGGATTGATATATTAATATTGAAGTATTTTAATATTGCTTAGACACTAATGATAATATAAAAATATTAATTTTCACGTATTAAGCATGTTTGATCATCATAAGGGAAAACTCTATCCTCCTGTGTGTTTTGCATTAGGTGATAGGATTTGAGTCTTATGACGATTTCATTTTTTTTCAAAAGTCATTTCACTGTTTTATATAAACTTTATAAAATTATGCACTGGCAATCCAATGGAGTAAACCCGTTCCGCATTAGCGGCGTGGTCCTGTGATTCTCCATATTGATAGTTAGTATAGGAAGATTTCTCATACCAGTCCCATGATTAACTCGATGTTTGTTTCACTTTGCAAACTCGGGTGCCCTCTTTCCACACGGGCAGCCAATTGACAGGTTCAGGTGATACATTCTGATTGGAGCTTGCTTATAAGGAAGAAGAAGAAGACTTTTTCTCTAGTTTTTACTTCTGCTTTAAGACATTTTATCTTCTATAGCTTTGTTGTATGTAATGGAGTTTGGGACTTGTTTCTTTTCCATTTGAAACTTATTTCCCTTTTGTTGAGACTCTTTATTTGGCTAAGTTGTATCCTGTACTGCGTACTCTGATGTATTGGATATTTTGATGCTGATGACATTTATTTCCGATGCAATGGTTTGTGTTATGATAATTATCTGAGACCTGCTTTTGTTGTATTCCAAATGATTATTCTTACTTTCGAACCACGAAAGTTTGGGGTCATCACATATATGAAGGAAACAAAAATGGAACTTAAAATTCAGCTATCAAATATAAATCTATCCACACCATATCACCATCAATTGTAACGGTCTAGAAATTTTGACAAGTTAAATGATAGATTTATATATGGCAATGATTATTAAGGTTGTGATTTTTTAATATTATTTGTCGTTCGATCGGATTTGTCAACGATAACATGAATTAGTAACACTAGAATTAAGCATTGCTCTTAGTTTTCATAACATTTTAAGGAAAATGCCACTAAAAGCACATCCCTTCTCTTTATTACAAGTGTTAAGACACTTGTAATTTTGCATGCAACATTCCATGCATGATTTACACATGTCCTAAGAGGTATCATTACCATATTCTTCCATTCCATGTACAAATATGCCTCCTTTCCTCCCTTAAACACCATTCCACTCTTCTCTTCCGTTTCTCCTCCTTCTTTATCTTAAATCCATGGCTTTCTAAGCCTTTCTTACTTATTCCTCTCCTTGTTCTCCTCCTCTTTCACCCTAAATTCAGCCAAAGTTGCCTCCTCCTCCTCCTTCAAAATTCTGACCTTTCCTCCTCTTAAAAAGAAAAAGAAAAAGAAGATTAACAATTATTTTGGTTTATAAAGAGTCAGCAAGGAAATTCTTTTAGTCCGGAATAACTATAGTTGGTCTAGTGGTCCTACAATAAAGACTGGTGGAGTGGAACCCCAAGGTGAGAACTCGACACTTATATTTGTTCACTTTTTATGCTATGTGAATTGTTATTGATGATATGATTAATTAGTCATTATCGCAAAGCGTTTGGTGGAAAACGCTTGTACGTACACTATTATATATATATATACCCATATATGTTTGTGTGATGGATGAATGGATGCTTCGTGGTTGTTATTAGTGATAATATGTGCATTATACTTGTTATACACATATATGTGGATTTATATGGATATCAAATAAGTCTCGAACCAAGTTGATATTGTAAATGAATATTTTATTCAATTTGAAAGTTGAAAATGATTTTTATAAATTATTTTGAAGGAATTTATATTACGGTCAAAAATAGAGTTTGTCAAAATAAATACCAGAACGTTCTAGGATGACAGAGAGGATAGTGGCTGGGCTTGAGTTTGGAAAATATAGTTTCCTGCTCTCCCTGGATATCCCTTGCTGATCCGACGGACGGGATGGTTAATTCAAAATCTAATTTGAAACTATTTTAATTTATAGTAGAATTTAGTGTATTTTTGTTAAAAACTTTAAACGCTTATAACTTTTGCAACTTAAATTAGATTTCCACAGAACAAAAAATGTTTGATTTTCATCAACAAGAGCTTTCAAACGAGTGAAAGCAGAATTTAATTTCGACTTATAATTTTCAAGTTGTGTTTATAACAATTTAGGAAAGGTCGCTATAAGTGGAGTTAGTTAACTATAATTATAAAATGGTTGCTTTAAATTATTTAAAATATGGAAAAAAATTGTCAAATCATAATTAATTGTTTAAAAATGATTTATGGTAAAATCATGATGTTTTGGATAACAAAAAAAGTCATTTAACTTAAATTAGTCATTATTAGTATTTTGAAACGCTTTTGTAATGTTGTTTGTTAAACATTGAGTTTTTAAGTGATCTAGCTTTATAAATCTTTTCAAAACCTTAATAAACGATTTCTAACAAGTGATAAAGTATTTTGAACTATAATTTGAGTTTTCATACAAAAAGTATGAGTTGAGACTTGATTGGGTCCTATATATCCACATGGTTTTAAAGTTGCGTTTATTATTTGAAAGACCGGGATTGGATTTATGTCTGAAAACCATTCCAAGTAATAATACGACGTTGTGGAGAAATTGAAGGCATTGAAGACCAGGACCCTTCATATCGTAAGGATGACTTGCTGAATGTCTCAAATGGGTAGCTCCCATTTGCAGATGGATTTTATATCAGCTAAGTGGCAAGAAACCCAAACGTATGTGAAAGAATTCTGAATTTGTGGTTTCGTTTAGACACAAAACAGACTTGTATGGATTGTGTGGCTGACATTATAATTGACTGCGTATCACTGATCTCTATTAAATATATATCTGCTTGGTGGTAGAAAATTTATTCTCTTGCTTAACACCATTCTCTAAGACGTATGAGCTTAGAGGTTATATATTGATAGAAATCAGTGATGCGTTGTGAATGGACAATGTGGCATACTTAAGTTATGTGGTGAGCTATGGATGATCAAAGCATGGCTTGTTTAAGCAAAACTTTGTGTATGTCGTGACCTCGCCAAGCCTCACAACCCGGTAAATGGCTAAAACAGGAAAGATGCAGTGAGGTTAAGGGTAGTCATTTCTTGGTATGGAGCCCAGGTATTAACCTATGTGGATAACTTCTATTTTATATGGATGTTGATGTTGCGAGGCCTCGGTTTAAAGGTTGGTAACGACCGGAAAGTGATATACTCAGGCATACTCTATGTTACCTAGTTAAGGGGTAACCCGGCCTCGTGTTGGCGGGGAGCCTGATTTGGTTCTCGGGGCGTCCCTCTAGAGGCGTACCGATCGGTTCAGTAAGGAAGTTCCTTTTCTTGGTCATTTGTTGGAAATTCATTATCCACTACGAGCTTTTACGATTTCATTTGTATAGCCTACTGGTTACCAGCAGAAATATGTCATCATAGTGGGATGGGGCATTATGTTGGCTAAGATTGATAAATTTATTTGCGAAATTGATTTTCACACTATGTACTAATAACAATATGGAAAATGGTTTCCACGTATCAAGCATGTTTGACTATCACAAGAAGAAACCTTGCCTATGTGTGCATTTACCTTGTGTGTGTGCCGCCATACCTTATATTAGTTTCATTGTCTAAAAAGCATTGCAAATTTTATTGCATGTAATAAACATATATTGAGTTCTCACACCAGTCCTTGTTTGATATGAGGCAACTTCATAGGGGGTTCTTGCTCTTGGTTTGGTGGCGAGCGGGAGACTCTTACCTCTATACTTCCCAAGAGGGGTTGGTTAGGCGTGAGGCTGCGACAGTCGAGGGGCTGGCTGTAAAACAAGGTGCTGGGGTACCATTGTAATGCCACAGCGGAGTATTAGCCACTTTCCGATGGTTGGAAAAGACCAGACTGTTATAGTTGGTATCAGAGCTTTGGTTTGTACAAAACTTTGGGGTATAACTCATTAGATAACTCATTAGAGATGGGGTTAACAATACCCTAGAATGAGTAGATTCCAATGAAATGCAAAGTGTTTAACTGTTTCATAACTCCTAAGGTAATTCGTCTGTATGTCTAACTACATTTTCATACTATATCCGGATAGTATAAAATGAGCCGTAGAGGCAGACATCGAGGAGGAAGCAGTACCACCACTAACGGTCGTAATGTTACCGCAGTTATTGGGACTACGATTCAAGCCCCGACCCAAACTAGTGTTCTAGTTCTGAAAAAGAATTACGCAAAATTGGGCGTGAAACCATTTAAGGGATCTGATGACGTTATGGAAGCTCAAGCCTGGATTAACACATGCAAAAAGGTTTTCAGAGGACTTAACCTATAAGATAACCAAAAGAGGCTGTTAGCTACATGGAATTTACAGGAAGGAGCTGCTGCATGGTGGGAGACTATCGTCTAAGGGAAATCAGAAGACGACTTTTCATCGAAAGATTTCAGAGAAGATTTTGAAGAACTTTATATGCTTTCAACAGGAATTTCCAAGATGTACAAGGAATTTATGAATATCAAGCAAGGCGATATGTCTTTCGAGGAGTATTTAAATAAGTTTAGCGGGCATTCTCGCTTTGGACCTGAGCTGATAGACACCCCCGTTAAAGAAAAATGAAAGATTTATTAAGGGGATGGCATTGAAGTTCCATGAGAGGATGACTGCCATATCAAATAATCCTTTGTTGACTTGGTAGACATGGGGTATAGATATGCTACTATTAATAAGCATAAGGGTACTGAAGTTAAGTGTAACAACCCGAAAAATCTGAACCAATTTAAAAAATTTATTTTGGCTATTTCAATGAATTTTGAATAGTTAAATTAGTTTATTTTAAATAATAACGATTAAAAATTTATTTTAATCGAAGTTAGAGCGAATATATTTATTTTAATTTCAAAAGGAATTAGAAATAGCACGGTAGTTTGAAAAGTCAAACCTGAACTTTGACTGAATGTACCCGATTCAAAATCTAACGGATTTTAGTTAAACCAAAAATATCTAAATCTGTTTGAAAATATCTTTTCAGCGGATACGAAAAATCAAAATTTTATAGCGGAAACCAAAAGTTATGGCCAGTTGAATATTAAGAATAGTCGCTATAATGTAATTTATAGCCCGTATAAAAGGCCATTTTCAAATGACCTCCATTTTAGACGAAACCACTTTTGTCGGACCCGGAATGTCAAATTATTACTAAGTTTAATTTTCCAAAATTTTTGGAATTAATTTGAGAGCGTGGCAAAAAAAATGTGTTTTGTCAATTTCAGTCAAATTTAATCGACTTGAAAATGGCCATTTTTCAAATGATCTCCAAATTCGACGAAATTTATTTTGTTAGGACCGTATCGTCAAATCAAAGCCAGAAATAATTTTTTTGGAATTTTTAGAATCCGTATGTGGCCCCGGTGAATTTAAATGTACGATCGTCTTAATTAAATAAATGATTTAAATTTTAAATTAAATAAAACAGGCTAAATACGACCGTTTAGGCTGGCGGGACCTAGCCCATTGGATCCGGAACGGGGGCTATTGCGTGGTGTCAACTTTGGTTGGGCCGGAATTGGAGTTGTCAAGGAATTGCGGGTTTATTTGCGAATTTGACAATTAAAATATTATAAATATTCACTAAATCAATTTCAAAACCCAAATTCCATATACCAGCGCCGCCGCCCTTTGAATCCATGGCCGAAACTGCTCCTTCCTTCCACCATTAGAATATCCTCATCCATTCAACAAAACTCCCTCCTTCTTCAGAGTTTATTGTAGAGGATTTCACCACCTTCGAATTCATACGGGATTGATCAAAAACCATTGTGTATATATGGAGAACCGAGCACCCAAACCCAGCGGGTTTCAACAGCCGCCCCGACCTCCCTGCGCCGCCGAGTTCACCGCCGCTCAGACCATCAGCGCGCCTCTCCAGCGGCTTCGACGAGGTGAAGCCCGATCGGTCTCCAGCTTCACCAGTTCGAAGAAATTCCTAGACCTAACTTTGAACCCATCATGAAAACCACGGCCCTGTTATCAGTGTTAAGGAAGAAGGTAAAATATTATTTAATTATTTAAAAATAATTTATTTTGAATATTAAAAACGTAAATTTAATCATATCTCATTCATACTGACTCAGAATAACACGACTTTCGAAGCGCTGCGATCGTAGAGACGAGATCTACGTTTCTAGATTGAAAAGAAGCAATTCTGAGCTGGTTGAATTTTGGGTCAAATTTGCAGATCTGAACTCTTCAGATTCAGAAGAACTATAAGAAATCCTATTTTATTTTTATTTATTTTAAAATAATTAGAATAAATCGTAATTGTATTCTCATTTATTCGCTGAATATTTTGACATGTTATGCTACGTGATTTGATCCGTTTGTGAAGTATTAATATAGATCTGTTAGTTTAGATATTTTGTTAATATAGATATGTATGTGATGGGTTAATTAGAATAAATCTTTTTTTTTTAATATTTTGTTGAATCATATATATTAAACAAAAATGGTGCATCATGTATGTTTATTGACTTGAATTAGAATTTTCAATTCAATAATAAAAAAAGAAATTCACCTTTATTTATTGGATTGAATTGGAATTTTCAATTCAATATTAAATTTTCAACTTTGTTTATTTTGTTGAATTGAATTAAAATTTTCAATTCAACGAAAATTTTAATTTAGTTTATTTTGTTGGATTGAATTGGAATTTTCAATTCAATATAAAATTTTCAACTTTGTTTATTTTGTTGAATTGAATTAAAATTTTCAATTCAATAAAAATTTAATTTTGTTTATTTTGTTGAATTGAAATAGAACTTTCAATTCAATATAAAAATATAACTTTGTTTATTTTGTTGGATTGAATTATAATTTTTAATTCAATAAAAAGATAACACCTTTGTTTAATTTGTTGAATTGAATTAGAATTTTCAATCGAATGAAAAGATAACACCTTTGTGTATTTTGTTGAATTGAATTAGAATTTTCAATTTAATGAAAAGATAACACCTTTGTTAATTTTGTTGAATTAGAATTTTCAATTCAATGAAAAGATAACACCTTTTTTTATTTTGTTGAATTGAATTAGAATTTTCAATTCAATAAAAATATCACCTTTGGTTAATGTTGGATTGAATTAGAGTTTTCAATTCAATAAATATATCACCTTTTGTTAATGTTGGATTTAATTTGAATTTACAATCCAATAAAAATATTGTTTTTGTTGTTATAATTAAACTTGCAACAAAAATGGACATTTGGGTAGAAAAATTAGTTAAATAAAAATCCTTATTTTTGTTTATTGAACTTTTGACACCAAAAATGAAATTTATGTAAATAGAGAAAATGTTCATGATTTTAAATCAAAACATGTATTCATTAAAATACACAATTTTATATGCTAAGAATGTGTTACATTTTTATTTACATTTTTGATGTAAATAAAAGAACAGATTAAAGAGTTACATTTTTATTTACATTTTAGATGTAAATAAAAGAATAGATTAAAGAGTTACATTTTTATTTACATTTTAGATGTAAATAAAAGAATAGATTATAAAATTACATTTTTATTTACATTTCAGATGTAAATGAAAGAATAGATTAAAAAGTTACACTTTTATTTACAATTTAGATCTAAATAAAAGAATAGATTAAAGTGTTACATTTTTATTCACAAATTAGATGTAAATAAAAGATAGAATTTAAAAGTTACATTTTTATTTACGTTCTAGCTGTAATAAAAATGATAGAGTTAAAGGTTGTAATTTTTATTGTCAAATTAGAGACAATAAAAAGAATAGAATTTTAAAGTTACATCTTTACTTACATTTTAGATGTAATAAAATAAATGGAATTAAAAGTAATATTTTTATAGTCAATTTAGAGACAATAAAAAGAATAAAATCAAAAGTTACATTTTGATTGACATTTTAGTTGTAATAAAAAGAGTAGATTTAAATGTTATATTTTTATCGTCAAATTAGAGACAATAAAAAGCATAGAATTAAAAGTTACATTTTCATTGCCATGTTATATGTAATAAAAAGAATAGTTTTAAAAATGTAATTTTTACTGTCATTTTAGAGACAATAAAAAGAATAGTTTTAAAAGTTACATTTTTATTGTCATTTTAGAGACAATATAAAGAATAGTTTTAAAAGTTACATTTTATTGTCATTTTAGAGACAATAAAAAGAATAGTTTTAAAAGTTACATTTTTATTGTCATTTTAGAGACAATAAAAAGAATAGTTTTAACAGTTACATTTTTATCGACATTTAAGAGACAATAAAAAGAATAGACATAAAGGTTACATTTTTATTGTCATTTTAGATGCAATAAAAGGAATAGGTTTTAAAGTTACATCTTTATTGTCATTTTATATGCAATAAAAAGAATAGATTTTAATTTCCCATTTTTATTGTCATTATAGATGAAACAAAAAAATAGTAGAATTAAAAATCATGTTTTTACTATCGTTTGGTTTCAATAAAAAGGGTGAACATTAAAAATACAATTTCAATGTAATTTAGTTTCCACTGAAAGGAATTAGGCATTAAAATATGATTTGCCTTAAATCGTCACTTTTATCATGTTAGTTAGGATTAAGAAAATCATATGTAGAATTTCTAACATGAATATGGACTGTACTTGGCTTGCATGTGATCGATTGAACGTAGTTGAAATCGCCAAACGATTTATATTATATATATATATATATTAATTAAAACTAAACGAATCACGCGCGATAGTTCGCTTTTCGAAATCGTAACTTTAAACGATTATACCGAAAGATCGAACCGTCGGATTTTCCCAAAACTGGAACTGCTAGGTCCACTTTGGGAAGATCTTTCCAACAATTTTTTTTTTTTAAAATCCAACGGTTAGATTTCAAGATAAGTGTTATTCAAATTTTGATAAAAACAGCGCCAGGGCCGCCCATCGACCCGATGCGTCGTTAAATTAATTGGCTATTTTTATATAAATAAAAATAGCGATTAATCGTTATTAAATACCCTTAACGATATGAAATGGTTTTAAACTATATATATGCGAGGATCATTTGAAAAGACCGAGTAAAATCTCATTTCAAATGATTGAACGACGATCTAAATTGAGGATCTTAAAGACGGCGATTGAAAATCGGCGATCTTCACATCGAAAGGATAACTACTGATGTCTGGCATTGGCTAGCTACCAATAAAGAGTTAATGTAACACCCCTAAGTCCACTATATAAGTATCCACTTCACACAAGCTTTTACGATGTAGGACTTTGGGGTGTTACAGTTAAAGTGGTAGTTATCCGAATGTACTTGGTGTTTGTCCGGATACGCGAGCACCTCTCTTTCGTATTGGACATACGGGACGAGGAATAAGGTGACTCCGGTTTCGTTCAGACCCAGAACGGACTTGTAAATGGATGTGTGTCCGACATTGAATTTCATTCCGTGTAATTAAATTGATTTCTATTAATATGTATCTGTGGTGGCAGAGGATTTATTCTCTTGCTTAACACCCTTCTTTGAGACACACGAGCTCAAAGGTTATGTATTAGAAGTTACCGATTGTAACAACCTGGATTCCAATGGACCGAATTTTTTTAGAAACCCAATCCATCGAAACCCGAGTTGGTTTGCTCTGGCATCCTGCAGGAAAGACAGGGACATAAAACATGTCAGAGTTCGGAAAATATCTCACAGCAGAATGAATAAATATAATGTAGTTGAAACATAGCTTTACCTTAATAATAATACTGCTAAATCAGTATCCAAAGCTATACAGTTTCTGTCATGAACCTAACCTGCGAATGTTATGAGGAGGGGGTCAGAACATAAGTTCTTTGTGAATGAATTTAAACTACACTTCTTGGATAATCCTACATATACCGTTCTATTATATTTTCTTATTTATTATGTTATTTGTGTTATTAGCACTCCAGGCTTACACACACGTCGCACACATCTACTCTCTAGTAGATTAACCTAAGATAGTGTATATGTAGCTACCCCCAATTAAGGTTTACTCTACTCGCATGGCCTCCGCCGTATGTACGCAGTCCCTTATCTAGTGTCGCATGTCGTATGTATATCAACGCTATGTTTGCATAAAACTATCATCACTGTGTTACGTAAGCGTTTGGACTGCCATTATAGATCCTACTAGATTATGTCATCGAATATTGCCCTCTAGTCTATGGTACACCACCCAGAGTGACATGAGTGTACTTAGACTTTTCCCACGTATGTATCATCAATCGTACTCGATGTCTATTTGCACATGTTCTCTGTATGTGCGCCCGAGTCCCGTGGCAGGGCTAATCAAGAAATATGAAACTCGGTCGGGAGCTTTCAGATATCTGCCGATGCAGATGCTAAGGTCTGCTTTTATAATGGCTATGGTCCCACTAGACCCCTCGCTCAACTAATGAAAGGCACCCAAGAATATCAAGAATGAGAACTGCAACCCTGGCCCTTATGCCCTTCAATCCTCAACCTCACCCATAACTAGATAGCAAAGTATATGGTTTTTTGGAGTTCTTCGCCTTTCTGCTTCACGTAATGACTGAAGATGGTAGGTAGACGACGAGTTGCTATCATAGGGCACTAACTGGTCTCGCTGAATCACGCTGGTCCATCTTAGTCTTTTGATTGCCTCTTGTTTTGCAATCAAGGCATACTCATTGGTTCTTCCCATGCAGACCTAACCTCTGTGAGCACAGGCGTATCATCTGCCACTCACAGAGGGATACCAAGAGCACCCTTACGTCCCCAGAAGCCCTGTGAAACACCCCACCTCCGTTAGGGTCACTCTCAAAGGGAATGCCCTAATTTCGGTGGAGGTTTATAGGTAAGTGGTCACAGATAAAAGCACAAGACAGATATAAACACATAAATAAATAAGTAGCGGAAAACAACAGACTTTATTTCATAAAATAAGTGTTTACATCAGCATTTCCATAATTGTCTCAAAATCGCATTTCTAATTATTACAACAAATAAAACTGTCTTTATTCTCATAACTTAAAGAAGCATAAAACATAAGTAAACTGCATAAGTCCCCGCAATTGCTATCCAAAGCCATAGCTCAAAGTGAAAGAGATCCAAGCAATACATTTCTCCTCTTCAAGCTGGATGTTAAGGACGGTCAAGCTGCAGTGTTCCCTCCTTGTGGACCTGGGGGGGGGGGGGAAACGGAAGAAAAGAAGACGAAAGAAAAGTAGAGTCAGACATAAAGCCTGAGTAAGTCTAGGACTATTTTGTCTATGAACAAAGAACTGGGTATGATAAGTATAAACAAGAAGTGGGAAAGCACTATAAACTTGGTTAAGTTGTCTAGGGTCGAATATACTATCGTACCCCATGTTAATCTCTGAACCCATATAAACTAGTTCCCAACTGGCACCCCATAATCAGGGTGAAGTGATCCATTCTATGATGATCGGCTCCTACTCGCATAGTTACATGTGTCTTACGGCCCCCGATGTTGTAGTTACCTATGCTGGTCCCACCATGGGGTGTATCAAGTCCCATGGCGGCGGCCCGACACAACCTTAGAATGCACAGGTATGCTACTGGTGCCCAGTGCTTTATTTTTCTGCGCCGGAGTGTGTGCACGCCCGCACCCCGTTAGAAACTACACTGCTACACCACCGCCGTCGATTTGACCTCTTACAATCAGCCCAGTAATCGTGCCCCACCCTGCCTAGTTTCAGGGTATCAGATACACCTTATAGGGTTACTGCTGAAAAGGGTCCCCCGTTACTAGGTTTTCTATCTCTAGCCAACATGCTAAGTTAGTTAAGTGTTTTCTAACCTAACCCCACCAGTCCGTTTAGTTTAGCATGTTCCATTTTGATTAAGTCTTTAGTTCACTTAATCCTAACAATCCTGACTCAGCCTTAATTGTCTTATTAAAGCCTTGACCTCTCACATTAGACAGGTACTGTTGTGGCTGCCTGTTGCCGGTTGGTTCCGGGCAGTCTTACGCCACAACTCAGTCTAACCTCGGGTCCTTATTGGGCTCCATGTTTAACCTCCCACATTGGATAGGTATTGTTGTGACTACTGGACAGCCGGGCGGTTCCGGGCAGGTTTACATCACAACTCAATCCAACCTCGGGTTAAACACATCGTATTTTCTATATTTACATATTTTGTCTTTCTTCTTTATTTTCTTATATGTAAATATTTGCGGCCCATTATTAAGTTAATGGTGTAAAGACTCACACCAATCATGGGCCCAACCCAAACTTGAATTTGGGCCCCTATACTTTATCTTTTCATTTATTAACAAATTTAACCCAACGTTATTTTCCCCCGTTAAATACGTTCGTTTATTATATATATGTGTTGGGCTCAACCTTTTTAAGCCCAACTTAGCCATGCGAAAGAGGGGAGGCTTAAAGCGTGATTACATACACAAAAAGGGGAATGTGAACGCATGAACTTGCAACATAGCGTGGAACTACAAAATAGAAACTGGTGTACTTGCATAGTAGTAATGTATACTTTGGTCATAAAGCATAAGTGACATGAATCAAAGCATGTAAACTTGTAGTTAAGATAAGAATCTAAATTGGATATCGTTATTGACACATAGTCTTAACTACAACATAAACCTATGTTTTTATTTAGGCATAATGTCAAACATAAGCAAATCATGTTCATAAGATTCCTACATGTTTACAAAGGGGTTTACTTCTTAATACAAAGGCATAGTTCAACTTGAATTATTCCAACTTAATCATGATTTTAAATCTATTCACCTAACCATGGCGCACATATACTTATGGCATAAATATTTCTAAATAGGAAATCATGATTTTACTTTAGTCATGCAAACTTGCAAATGGGATTTTGAGTCTAATCTAGCTATGTACCACCTATGTCATCATATAATTCTTGTTAACAACATAGAGCTAACATGGTTTTCAATTATGCAAAATATCAATCATAGCCTAGTCATATTCATAAGTTCGCAAGGAGGTTTTCTAGTACAAAAGTATGGCTTAATACATAGATCATGATGCCAAATTTTCAACATAATTTCATATGGATTATAACAACCCAAATCTGTTCCAATTTCTCACAAAAATGCTTTTTGTACAAAAATACACATTATGATGGCATAGTGGCAAAACCACAAACTTGCATGAATTTCAATTAAACAACTCTATCCATGTAGTTTCAACATGAATTACATAATTTACAAATATTCCAAACGTATACTTGCATAAAACTACCGCAACATGTAGTTTTTATAATGAATAACATAATTCGAGAATATCCAAACGTATACAATATTCCAAATCGATAGCAACGCACAAATATGAATTACTTTATCGCCACAAATCAAGTATACAAACCAACACAATTATTTGTTCATACCAAAATAATACTCTACTTACAATCGTGTGGCGAATTCTCTAATTCAGGAATTTAGAGATGCGACTCCTTTTGACGTAGGCGTTGATTTGATTTGTTTAAGTTGCTTTATGCTTTAGAATTTGCCTCCTAATCTTCTCTCCAATTTGGTGGCTACTCCTAGTCGTTCCTCAGCAGCATGGTGGCTTCGTTCTTATTTTTGAATGAATAGATTAGGTTGAGTCTAGGGTCATTTTTATAGAGTTTATGAACTGATTAGGACCATCGATGCTGCTTGGATTGATCGTAGCCATTCATTCGAAAGAGAGACCAATTAGAGCCTGCCACCTAGCCCTAATGACAAAGCAAGCTTCTGGAAATCGGCCAAACACAGACCTGGCCAGCCAGGGTGGGCTGGGTTCGACCTGGCTCTGGACCAGGTCGACAGCCCTGTCGACAGCCCTGTCGACATGGCTAGCCCAGGTCGACAGCCCAGTCGACCTGGGTGGCTTAGGCGGGAGTTTTCCCGCCCTGGCCAATTGGGCCCGATTTTTAATTTTTAATTGTTTTTCTGAGTTGTTCGAATTTTAAACTTAATTCAGAAACTTCCGGAGGCTATATCTTCTTCATACGGACTCCGTTTTTCAAAAACTCGGACTCTATTTCGCGTATTTTTCCGAGACGAACGCAATAGCGTATCCCGTTTCCCTTAGCTCTTTGATCTGTAATTAATTATACTTTAATTTGTGGATTTTACAGTTATAGAATTCGCGGGGTGTTACATTCTCCCCCACTTAAAAGGATTTCGACCCCGAAATCTTTAGGAGGAATGTATATCCTAACATCCAATCATCCATCTACTCATCCATCAAACACGAGCATCCATTGTCCTTAAAAGACTTCTAATGCTTCATGATCATATGCGAAGTGTGAGTGTACATGTACTTATCTAATGCAAAATCAGGCGGTCTACTGATTCAGTTGACCTCCTTAATGCGAATCATGTAAGTGCCATGAATCCATTATGTATGCAAATTTTCCTATTCATGATTCTACATGAGTGCACAATCATTCATACAAATGCAACATCCATATGACAACACATTAAAGTTCAACCATATACGAATGCAAACATATATGCATATGCAATATGAAGTGACTGAGCCGATCTAAAACCTAGATTGTGTGTGTATATGCAACCACGAGCAACCACTAGCAATCACTTGCAACCACTTGCAACCATCATCCATAACATGTTTCAATTACATGTTTTCATCCAAAGGGTTTCTACCTAAAAGATAAGGTCGAGGAAATATACCTAAAAAGATAGATAAAAGCGCAACTTAAGGAAAAAGAAAGATCAAGGATGTACCCTCGAAAAGAAAGGGGTAGGCAGTGCGTATTCTAGCTTCAGTTTCCCAAGTCGCGTCTCCCTCGGCGTCGCTCCACTGAACTTTGACGAGTTTGACTTCGCGGTTGCGTAGCTTCTTCACTTCCATTCCTAGTATACGGGTTGGAACTTTTCTTATGGTTGCTTCGCGTTCCACTTCGGCCTCTTCGAGGATATTTGGCTCTACCACTTCAGCAGACTCATGTAGACATTTTCGGAGATGTGAAACGTGAAAGACGTTGTGGACTCCAGCCAACTTCTCGGGTAGCTCTAATCTATAGGCCATTTTCCCAATTTTCTCGATGATAGGGAATGGCCCTACGAACCTTGGTGCCAGTTTTCCTGTGGTTCCAAAACGAACAACGTTTCTTAGCGGAGATACCTTGAGAAAAACTCTGTCCCCAACCTCAAATTCAAGGTCGGTTCTCCTCTTGTCGGCGTAGGACTTTTGTCTGTCTTGGGCCGTCTTCATCCTTCTTCGTATTAAGTCTACTTTCTCTGAAGTCTCTCGGATCATATCTGGTCCAAGTATGAGCTTATCAGTAGACTCCCACCAACAAGTGGGCGATCGGCACGGTCTTCCATATAAAGCTTCGAAGGGCGCCATTCCGATGGTTGCTTGATAGTTGTTGTTGTAGGCAAATTCCACCAAAGGAAGGTGGTCTTCCCATGTCCCTCCGAAGTCAAGGACGCATAGTCTTAAAAGGTCTTCCAAAACTCTGTTTACTCTCTCTGTTTGGCCGTCGGTTTGGGGATGATAGGCTGTGCTCAAGCATAACTGCGTTCCTACTGCTTCTTGCAGACTCCGCCAAAACTCACTGGTGAAGATGGGGTCTCGGTCACTAACAATGCTAGATGGTATTCCATGGAGTCGAACGATTTCCTTGAGGTAAAGTGATGCTAGGGATGAGGCAGTTCTTTTACTTTTGACTGGTAAAAAGTGGGCGCTTTTAGTAAGCCTATCCACTATTACCCAAATGCTAGTGTTGCCTCTCCTAGACCTAGGCAAAGTCCATTGAGATGCTATCCCACTTCCACTGTGGGACCTCTAGAGGATGTAGCAGTCCGCCAGGCTTTTTCTGTTCCGCCTTAACCTGTTGGCACACCATACACTTAGAAACGAATTCCGCCACGTCCTTTTTCATGTCGTTCCAGAAGAAAGTCCTTTTTATATCTTTGTACATTTTATCTCCGCCTGGGTGTATCGTCATCTTAGAGTGATGTGCTTCCTCGAGAACCTTCTTTACTAAATCCTTTGTTTGTGGGACGCATAGTCTTCCGTCTCGCCTTAGCAAACCCTTATCGTCGATGGAGTATCTGTTGAGGTGACTTGAAGTCTCACCCCTAATTAGCCTATCCATCATTTCCACAAGCTGAGGGTCTTCGCGTTGTGCTGTCCCTACTGAATCCATTAAAGTTGGGCGCACTTCGAGAGATGCTAGCAGGCCTGGTACAAAATCGGAGGAGGGCCTAAAGTCGAAGTTGGCTATAAACTCTAGGCTTTGTCTTTCAACAAACAGCGGGCTTAGGGTTAATTTCTTTCGGCTCAACGCGTCTGCCACTACGTTGCCTTTGCCCGGAGTGTAGGAGATTTCGAAATCATACGAGGCAAGAAACTCCATCCATCTCTGTTGCCTCAAGTTAAGATCCTTCTGCGAGAAAAGATATTTCAACGATTTATGGTCAGTGTAAAGTTCGAACTTCTCACCTAGGAGATAGTGTCGCCAAGACTTGAGTGCAAAGACGATGGCGGCTAACTCAAGATCGTGGGTTGGGTAGTTCTTTTCGTGCACCTTCAACTGCCTCCCGCCATAAGCTACTACCCTTCCTTCTTGCATTAAGACGGCGCCTAGCCCTGTCCCACATGCATCCGTATAAACAGTGAACATCTTGCTCCCATCTGGCAGCGTCAAAACTGGGGCTGTTGTAAGAGCCCTTTTTAGTCGTTGGAAAGCAAACTCGCAATCCAAGTCCCAATTAAACACTAGATTCTTCTTGGTCAATTTTGTGAGCGGAGCTGAGATTTTCGCAAAATCCCTTATGAACTTTCGATAGAAACCTGCTAGTCCTAGAAAGCTTCGGACCTCAGTTGCATTCTTTGGTGTCTTCCAATCCTGTACCGCCACCACCTTAGCAGGGTCCACTGCTAACCCTTGTTTGGATACTATGTGCCCAAGGAACCTCACCTCTTCTCTCCAAAAGTGGCATTTGGAGAATTTGGCTTTTAGTTGATGGACTCGCAAAGTTTCCATGATTGCCCTTAAGTGCTGAGCATGTTCCACTTCACTCTTTGAAAAGATAAGGATATCATCTACGAAGACCACTACGAATTTGTTGAGGAAATCTCTAAATACCCTACTCATCAGGTCCACGAAGTAAGCAGGTGCATTTGTCAAGCCGAAAGGCATGACAAGCCACTCAAAGAAGCCGTCTGGGGTTCTGAATGCCGTTTTATCGATGCTATCTTCAGCCACCCTTAGCTGATGAAAACCGGTTGCTAAATTGAGTTGGGAGAAAACAGACGCTCCTACAAGCTGGTCAAACAAGTCGTCAATTCTAGGGAGAGGGTGCCTATTCTTTTTCGTTAGCTTGTTGAGCTCCCTATAGTCAACACATAGACGGAGTGAACCATCCGCCTTTGTAGCGAACACCACTGGAGCGCCCCATTCTGAAATGCTCCTCCTAATGAACCCCTTTTCTAGAAGCTCTTTAATCTGTTTACTGAGCTCTTTCCTTTCCCGTGGAGCCATGTGTCTAACGGGCAATGCAACGGGCTTTGCATTATCTACAAGATATATGCGGAAGTCTATTTCCCGCTTCGGAGGCAAGCCATTCACCTCTTCGAAGACATCCGGATATTCCCGGACCACTCTAACTGATTGCAAATTTTCAACAGAGGCATCTAGCGATTCAAGATAACTAAGCATAACCGCATACGAGGGATTATAAGAAATTTCCAAAGTATTACCGAGCTGGGTTAGGAGCCTAACAACCCTTTTCTCACAATCAAGGATGGCCCCATTACTGGATAGCCAATCCATGCCCAAAATCAAACCATACCCCGAAAAGCCCAAAACAAAGGCACTACATTGAAATTCTACACTTAGAATAGAAATTTTCAATCCCAAACAGATCATAGACAAATGAGCTGGGCCCCCAATTGGGTTTGAAACAATTAAGGGGTCCTCTACCATACTAGTTTTTAGGTGTAGAGATTCTACTAAAGCAGACGAGATAAAGGAGTGTGATGCGCCAGAATCAAATAAAGTGCGAACGGGGTGATCATAAAGATAAACTACACTTTCTACAGAAGTATTTATACCTCGCTGTTGCAAAGGTGGCGCTTCTAGCACATGAACCTGTGCCCCTGAGGTGGATCCAGCCCTCTGCCCCTGTCCTCGTTTCTTTGGGCAGTCCTTAGCCCTGTGGCCTGTCTCACCGCAAGAAAAGCACCCACCACTCTCCTTGGCCTTCTTTTTCCGGCAGTCCTTTACTAAGTGCCCCACTTTGCCATAGAAATTACACTTCCTCTTCTCTTTGTTGCCTTTCCCGCCTTTCTTAAAGTCTGTCTTTTTAGGCTGCAAACCCTCTTTCTTTCCTTGAGAGCTCTCTGCCTTTGTCTCCTTCTTACCCTTATCCTCTTCGTTCAGCAGTGCCATTTGCACCAATCTTTCATACGTGGCTCCCATGGGTATATGGGTCATGGCCAAACTGTGTAATGGTTCATTCAACCCTTTGACGAAACGGAGAGCCTTCTTGTGCGGGGTGTTGACTAGGTCCAGCCCAAACCTAGCCAGCTCATCGAACTGATTCACATACTCTCTGACTGTCTTGTCCCCTTGCTTGAGAAATAAGAATTTTTCCAACTGCAAACTTCTTTCCGCATCTGAGAGAAATTTAGTCTCAAACCTTGCCCTAAAGTCCTCCCATGTCTCCACTGGTCTTTCTGCATTAGTGACTTCCCACCAGTAGGAAGCCTCGCCCTTTAATAGCCATACTGCCAGTTGTACTTTTTGTCTATCTTCTACCTCAAAGATGATGAATAGGTCCTCAGTTTCTTTCAGCCAATTCCTAGCTGCCACGAAGGACTCAGTTCCATGGAAATCCCTTCCTCCCATAGCTTTAAAATCTTTACATATCTTAGCAAACGTGTTCCCCCGTGGAGGAGGTGGAGGAAAAGGTGCTGCTGCAGCTGGATGATTTCCTGCAGCTGGGGGAGGAGGAACGGTAGGACCTGGCTGAGTGGCCCTTGCTTCTAAGAACCGTCTAAACCAACCAGGTATTGGCACCCCTTCTGGCAAGTTAAGTTCTTCGGACATGCTGAAACAAAAAGGATAGATTCAAAACGAGGGATAAGAGATAATACCTATGGCTTTGGGGAGTGGACTTTGCCTTTTAAAATAAAATAATATTATATCCTCTAAAAATGCTTCTTTAAATTTTCTTTTGAAAATAAATTTTCAAAACTTTTTATCTGACCTGGTAAACCTATGCTCTGATACCAAGTGAAACACCCCACCTCCGTTAGGGTCACTCTCAAAGGGAATGCCCTAATTTCGGTGGAGGTTTATAGGTAAGAGGTCACAGATAAAAGCACAAGACAGATATAAACACATAAATAAATAAGTAGCGGAAAACAACAGACTTTATTTCATAAAATAAGTGTTTACATCAGCATTTCCATAATTGTCTCAAAATCGCATTTCTAATTATTACAACAAATAAAACTGTCTTTATTCTCATAACTTAAAGAAGCATAAAACATAAGTAAACTGCATAAGTCCCCGCAATTGCTATCCAAAGCCATAGCTCAAAGTGAAAGAGATCCAAGCAATACATTTCTCCTCTTCAAGCTGGATGTTAAGGACGGTCAAGCTGCAGTGTTCCCTCCCTGTGGACCTGGGGGGGGGGGGGGGGAACGGAAGAAAAGAAGACGAAAGAAAAGTAGAGTCAGACATAAAGCCTGAGTAAGTCTAGGACTATTCTGTCTATGAACAAAGAACTGGGTATGATAAGTATAAACAAGAAGTGGGAAAGCACTATAAACTTGGTTAAGTTGTCTAGGGTCGAATATACTATCGTACCCCATGTTAATCTCTGAACCCATATAAACTAGTTCCCAACTGGCACCCCATAATCAGGGTGAAGTGATCCATTCTATGATGATCGGCTCCTACTCGCATAGTTACATGTGTCTTACGGCCCCCGATGTTGTAGTTACCTATGCTGGTCCCACCATGGGGTGTATCAAGTCCCATGGCGGCGGCCCGACACAACCTTAGAATGCACAGGTATGCTACTGGTGCCCAGTGCTTTATTTTTCTGCGCCGGAGTGTGTGCACGCCCGCACCCCGTTAGAACCTACACTGCTACACCACCGCCGTCGATTTGACCTCTTACAATCAGCCCAGTAATCGTGCCCCACCCTGCCTAGTTTCAGGGTATCAGATACACCTTATAGGGTTACTGCTGAAAAGGGTCCCCCGTTACTAGGTTTTCTATCTCTAGCCAACATGCTAAGTTGGTTAAGTGTTTTCTAACCTAACCCCACCAGTCCGTTTAGTTTAGCATGTTCCATTTTGATTAAGTATTTAGTTCACTTAATCCTAACAATCCCGACTCAGCCTTAATTGTCTTATTAAAGCCTTGACCTCTCACATTAGACAGGTATTGTTGTGGCTGCCTGTTGCCGGTTGGTTCCGGGCAGTCTTACGCCACAACTCAGTCTAACCTCGGGTCCTTATTGGGCTCCATGTTTAACCTCCCACATTGGATAGGTATTGTTGTGACTACTGGACAGCCGGGCGGTTCCGGGCAGGTTTACATCACAACTCAATCCAACCTCGGGTTAAACACATCGTATTTTCTATATTTACATATTTTGTCTTTCTTCTTTATTTTCTTATATGTAAATATTTGCGGCCCATTATTAAGTTAATGGTGTAAAGACTCACACCAATCATGGGCCCAACCCAAACTTGAATTTGGGCCCCTATACTTTATCTTTTCATTTATTAACAAATTTAACCCAACGTTATTTTCCCCCGTTAAATACGTTCGTTTATTATATATATATGTTGGGCTCAACCTTTTTAAGCCCAACTTAGCCATGCGAAAGAGGGGAGGCTTAAAGCGTGATTACATACACAAAAAGGGGAATGTGAACGCATGAACTTGCAACATAGCGTGGAACTACAAAATAGAAACTGGTGTACTTGCATAGTAGTAATGTATACTTTGGTCATAAAGCATAAGTGACATGAATCAAAGCATGTAAACTTGTAGTTAAGATAAGAATCTAAATTGGATATCGTTATTGACACATAGTCTTAACTACAACATAAACCTATGTTTTTATTTAGGCATAATGTCAAACATAAGCAAATCATGTTCATAAGATTCCTACATGTTTACAAAGGGGTTTACTTCTTAATACAAAGGCATAGTTCAACTTGAATTATTCCAACTTAATCATGATTTTAAATCTATTCACCTAACCATGGCGCACATATACTTATGGCATAAATATTTCTAAATAGGAAATCATGATTTTACTTTAGTCATGCAAACTTGCAAATGGGATTTTGAGTCTAACCTAGCTATGTACCACCTATGTCATCATATAATTCTTGTTAACAACATAGAGCTAACATGGTTTTCAATTATGCAAAATATCAATCATAGCCTAGTCATATTCATAAGTTCGCAAGGAGGTTTTCTAGTACAAAAGTATGGCTTAATACATAGATCATGATGCCAAATTTTCAACATAATTTCATATGGATTATAACAACCCAAATCTGTTCCAATTTCTCACAAAAATGCTTTTTGTACAAAAATACACATTATGATGGCATAGTGGCAAAACCACAAACTTGCATGAATTTCAATTAAACAACTCTATCCATGTAGTTTTAACATGAATTACATAATTTACAAATATTCCAAACGTATACTTGCATAAAACTACCGCAACATGTAGTTTTTATAATGAATAACATAATTCGAGAATATCCAAACGTATACAATATTCCAAATCGATAGCAACGCACAAATATGAATTACTTTATCGCCACAAATCAAGTATACAAACCAACACAATTATTTGTTCATACCAAAATAATACTCTACTTACAATCGTGTGGCGAATTCTCTAATTCAGGAATTTAGAGATGCGACTCCTTTTGACGTAGGCGTTGATTTGATTTGTTTACGTTGCTTTATGCTTTAGAATTTGCCTCCTAATCTTCTCTCCAATTTGGTGGCTACTCCTAGTCGTTCCTCAGCAGCATGGTGGCTTCGTTCTTATTTTTGAATGAATAGATTAGGTTGAGTCTAGGGTCATTTTTATAGAGTTTATGAACTGATTAGGACCATCGATGCTGCTTGGATTGATCGTAGCCATTCATTCGAAAGAGAGACCAATTAGAGCCTGCCACCTAGCCCTAATGACAAAGCAAGCTTCTGGAAATCGGCCAAACACAGACCTGGCCAGCCAGGGTGGGCTGGGTTCGACCTGGCTCTGGACCAGGTCGACAGCCCTGTCGACAGCCCTGTCGACATGGCTAGCCCAGGTCGACAGCCCAGTCGACCTGGGTGGCTTAGGCGGGAGTTTTCCCGCCCTGGCCAATTGGGCCCGATTTTTAATTTTTAATTGTTTTTCTGAGTTGTTCGAATTTTAAACTTAATTCAGAAACTTCCGGAGGCTATATCTTCTTCATACGGACTCCGTTTTTCAAAAACTCGGACTCTATTTCGCGTATTTTTCCGAGACGAACGCAATAGCGTATCCCGTTTCCCTTAGCTCTTTGATCTGTAATTAATTATACTTTAATTTGTGGATTTTACAGTTATAGAATTCGCGGGGTGTTACACCCTGTGCTTCGTAACCTTGTCCCTTGGAGCCTTCTGCGTGATCAGATGGACGTTCGCTCCCCCTTGCGCCCTACGGCATCATGATGATCTACCGTGTTTGGTTATTCATCCCCTATCGTATGGACTGGTCTAAGCACCTTACCCTTTTGTGTTATTAGACCTTAAATCTAATCTTCTAATTTTGAGCTTGCTCTATCTCATTAGGTTTTCTTTTTAACTTGGTTATCTCATCCGTATTAGTTTTTAAATTACCAAGTTTCTTTTTCATAAGTGTTTCCCTATTTCCTGTGTAGCCGCGATCTTTTAATTATTTACTTAGTTTTCTTAACTAAGGTCTACTAACAAGCTCAAACACGACTTTCTATAACTGTTTACTTAGTCCTCTTAACTAAGGTTTACCAACATGACTTTCCATGATTGTTTACTTAGTTCTCTTAACTAAGGTTTACTAACAAATTCTCTTTATCGTTTACTCATTAACTTAGTCATCTTAACTAAGTTTTACTAATAAGTTTTCCCCTTACTCATATAACTTATGTTTTCCAATTCCCATGGATTACTTAATCTTCAATTAAGTACGGCTTGCATTCTTTCATAAGTTATTTCATCTTTGTATCGATCACTATAACCTACGTTATAATTCTTAGTTGTCTCGTAACAAGCATACCTATTATCTTCCCATTCAGTTATACTCGTATCTGTTGATGTTGCCATAATCCATCGTTATTTACTTAGTTCTCTTAACTAAGGTTTTCTACCATTTCCCATTATTACGTTGGTTAAGTTTGTCTATACGCCTCCGTTTACTTAACCTTAGCACACTTAACATGTTTGTTTCATAGCATTAATCTTTTTATTAATGCACTGAACCTCTCACATTAGACATGTTGCTTGCGGTTGATGGATATGTCGGGTTGTTCCGGGAAGACTTCTACCGCAAACTCGTTCTAACCTCGGGTTTTGGGCCTAATGCGCTAACCTCTCATATTAGACCTGTTGTTGCGATTACTGGATGTGCCGGGCAGTTTCGGGCAGACTTACACCGTAACTCAATCTTACCTCGAGTTAGGCATGTTCATCTTTTAACTGACAATTTCAATCTAGGTTTTATATGCCTATTTATCCCGATCCAATAATTCATTTCACGCTTCTAAACCCAATTTCATGTTTATGGTCCCAATTTGATTTGGATACATAAATTCTACCATGATTACATAATCTCGTACATAGTTATGCCAATAATCCTTATTATATGTTATGCCCAACTTTTCATGTATATAAGTTATACCTAATTATACCCAAATTAATTGTTCCTTAAAGTTATCAATAATTCATGTCAACCCTCATTCTTATTGCTTAAAACAATTAATTCATGTCAACCCTCATTCTTATTGCATAAATCCCAATTCAACTTATAATCCCATATGTCTAAATCTTCAATTCAAACTTTTCTTATATACATATAGTTCATGCATAAATTCTTGATTCAACATACCTAAGCATATCTAATCATTCTCAATTTTAATCGCACATATTTTCTTTTATGTTCTAGGTTAATATATGTGCCAATTGCCCCTAATTTTCCAATCTCAAGTTACGTTATATGTTATTCCACAATTCTCCAATTACAAATTATTCCCATATTCCCAACATCATTTTCACTATTCCAATCTTTGTTCGTACGCATGCTTTTCAGCGAGATTTGGATTAGGCACGAAGTTAGCTTAATCTTAAAAATAAAAAGGAAAGGGGAAGAAGAAGAACAGAATACGCATAAAATAAAATTTGAATTTTTTCAATTCAAATAAAGAAATTAACTTAGGGAATTGCTAAACGATACATCTACTATTATTCAACAAGGGTAATTTAAATCCACTCACAGTGATTTTTTCTTTCCTAGGTCTGATTTAGATTAACATCCAAAGTTCTTCCCTTTCTTGCGGTGTAGATTGTAGATCAAAATCCCTTTTCTCTTTATTTTGAAATAGAAGAAATTCTAAATCTAATCTTTTATTTTATTAAGAGATTTGGAGAGAAGAAAAGAAATTAGATTTAAGAATATCTTGGGGAAGAAGAAGAAGGAGGAGGAGGCCATGGCGTCGCCATAGAATTAGATGAATAAATCAGTGGGTTTAAGGTTTTATTTATAGGTGGGTTAGAAGAACTAGGCCCTTAGGATTAAATAAAAAAACTCATCTAAACCGTCCACCTCACCCTAGAAAAGAACATTCCAGAACCCAGCCAACACAGCCAGGGTGCGTTGCACCCATAGACCATGCGCAAGGGCATGTGCTATTATTATTATATATATTTATATATTTTCCCTCTTTTTAACCTCCTCTCTACATAACCCCTTTTCACACCATCTTTTTAATTAAACCATCTTTTTAACCGCTTTCACACTGCATTGCATATATCATTCTTTCTCCAATCAATTAATTTTCCTTCATGCATTTAGCTTTCATTTTATTTCAATCGCACATCCTTATTTTACAATCAATCAATTTACCTCTAATGTATTTATTTATTTATTAATTCATTGTAATTAATGCACTCTACTTTTATGCGCTCAATCCTTTTTATTATTCTATGCATTAACAATATAACTTTCAATATATTAACTTATGCATATATTCACATGCACATAATTAATTGCATATTATTAATTCACCTCTTTCTTCCGTTTGCATTTTAATATTAATATATATATGCATATGCACTGATTATGATACCCTCTTTATTAACCATTTTTATGCATGCCATCAATTCATTAATGTTTCTCTTTTTTTTCTTTTTATATTATTACATGCACTTTATTGCATGCATTCCTTTGCGCTAATCTTCTAGTTAATGTATGGTATGCATGTATTTTATTACATTGATTCTTTATCTTTCCTTTCGATTTATTGCATACTTTTATTGCTTACATTGTTAACTTCCACTTTTTTTTCATGCATTAAAACTTTACATCTTTCCTTATTTTTATTGTTGCATGAAATTGTCTCATTAATTTATCCTTGGATATCTCTGTTTTTATGTTAATGCATTTACACATTGATTTCTTCCTTTTACTTGCACATTTAATGCATTAACCTTTTTAAAATGCATGAATCTTTTTCTTTTAACATATATTCATGTAGTACCTTTTTAACATTTTTTTAAAATTATCAATGACCATGCATATATTTACATATACGCACAATCAAATATTTATAGAAATATCCGGGTTTTACACCGATCGCATGGCATGGACTGTCAATGTGGCATTCCAAGATGCAATTGATCGAGGCTTTTGTTGAAAAGAAGAGCCTTGTGGATGATGATCAAATCATAGCCTATTTCGTCATATCTTTGTGTATTACGTTACCTCGCGAGCCTCACACCCCGGTAGAGTCAAAAACGGGACAAGGAAACGCAGGGTGCACATGTTTCTTTCTAGATATAAGTGGTGTTTGGTACAAGACCCAACATTTTTACTTATTTGGTTGACGGAATGAGGCGCCTCAGTTTTATTTGGTCGCCAATGGCCAAATTATAGGTCCAATAGGATCGGGGAGCGTGTGTTCAGGCATAACTAATCCACTAATGTTATTTGTGGACCGGCCCTGCAGTATCCAAGGGTTCACTGCGGGGGATCCTGAGGCATTGCCAGAATGTCTCAAATCGGTTAGGAGATCATCCCTAGCCTCCACTCTAGATGGAAACCAATCTCCAATACGACAATACGGTTTTGATTGTAAACCTATATATGGCGACATAGTAGGATGGGGTACTATGCCGTCTATGCTTTATACATTTACTTTGAAGTATTTTAAAAACATATAAGACACTAATAATAATAATAAAAATATTTTTTTCTACGTATCAAGCATTTTTTATCATTATAAGGTAAAACTCTGCCCTCTGGTTTGCGTTGCATTGTGTGATGGGACTTGAGTCTTATAATATTTAATTTTCTAAAAAGCATTGCATTGTTTTTAACTGAAAATTTATAAAACTTATGCACTGGCAATCCAATGGAGTAAATCCATTCTGCATTAGCGGCGTGGTCCAGTGAATAGCCATATTGTTAGTTTAGAAAAATTTCTCGTACCAGTCCCATGACTGACTCATAGTTTGTTTCACTTTGCAAACTCGGGTGCCCTCTTTCCACATGGGAAACCAAATGACAAGTTTTTAGGTATGGATATTTTCTGGACTAGAGCTTGCTAAGGAAGAAGATGAAGACTCTTTTTCTTTTGTCTTTTTATTTACTTCTTAAGACATTTAGACAATATTGATGTATTTTGGTGGAGAGTGAGACTTTGTTTCTTTCCTTTGTTTAGACATTTATTTTGCTAAGTGTATCCTATACTGTGTACTCTGATGTCTGTGATGATATGTTGTGATGACATTTCCATTTCCGCTGCAATGATTTATACGTTCTACTATTATCTGAGATCTATTGTTGTTTTAATTATGTATACTCCTATGATTATCCTTACTTTCGTACCACGGAAGTTTGGGGTCGCCACATTAAGGAAGTTAATGGTAGTAACAATTGGAAGAAGAGAATGTTCCAGGGGAAGAAGCCTGAACAAAAGACTGAGAAGAAACGAACGAAGGAAGATCATCTTAAGAATGTTCTCTGCTACAATTGCCAAGAGAAAGGTCATTATTCTCGCGACTATAACAAGCCAAAGAAGTCAAGGAATCCAAACCAAGGGCTCCTAAAATGTTATCACTACCATAAGCCTGGTCATATGATTAAAGATTGTCCCGTAATAAAGAAAGATGATGTGGGAAGGGTTTATGCAATCAAGGTTGAATCTTCGACTTCGAAGAATGATAAAGTGAAGGATGTTTTGGAAGGTAATATTTTTATTTCTGATAAATTAGTCTAAGTTTTGTTTGACACAGGTGCTTCACGTAGTTTTATCTCAAATCCACTCGTAGAAAAAATGGAACTTAAACCTAAATTTGTTGACGAAACCTTATGTGTATTACAGTAGGAGGTCCTACTATCTTGTGTTTGTACTCCAAAAATGTCCCTATCATCTATTCACACTATGACTTCCCTTTTAACTTATTCATTCTTGACTTCGATGAATTTGAAATTATACTTGGAGTGGATTGCTTAAATAAATATGAAGCTAAACTAGATTGTGTAGGTAGGAAAGCTATGGTAAAGACAAGTCATGGAATTTTTATTGAAACATCTTGTGTTGACCCTAGCCAAAAAAGAGATAGCTTGATGTATACTTTAGGTTATCCTGATACTGATATAAAAACTATACCTATCATTAAAGATTTTCCTGATGTATTTGAAGAAGTTAATAACCTTCCTCCACACCGAGAAATTGAGTTTACAATTAACCTAGTACCCAATGCGTGACCTATTGTTCATCCAAGTCGAAGAATGGTTTCAAAAGAGAGAGAAGAACTGAACAAGCAAATCCAAAATCTCTTAAGAAAAGGATTTATTCGACCCGACCGTTCTAATTAGGGGTCAGCTGTTGTATTTGTAGAAAAGTTTGATGGTTCCTTGCTATTGTGCATAGACTATAGAGACCTTAATAAACAAACCCTCAAGAACAAGTACCCATTGCCACGAATAGATGACTTATTTGAACAATTAAGTGGTGCCCGATTTTTTAAAATATGGATTTAGCCTTTGGTTTTCACCAACTCAGAATTGTTGAGGATTGTATTCATTTGACTGCTTTTCGTGGACCCGACACTTTTTACGAATGGTTAGTAATGCCATTCGGATTGACAAATGCCCCAGCCTATTTTGTGGACTTGATGACTCGAGTATTCTATGAGGTTTTGAATAAATTTGTGTTACTCTTCATTGATGACGTCCTGATCTATTCAAAAACCGAGGAAGAACATGCGGAGTATTTAAGGATTGCCCTGGAGATATTAAGGAGAAATGTGTTTAAAGCTAAAATTTTCAAATGTCATTTTTGAAAAAAAAAAGTAAAATTTCTTGGGCATATCGTATCTGAAGAAGGAATCTCAGTAGATCCCAGAAAGATTTCTGCTATTTTGGATTGGAAGCAAACAACAACTCCAAAGGAAGTTAGAAGTTTCTTAGGATTAGCAGGATATTACCATAGATTCATCCAAGATTTCTCAAAGATAGCCTCTCCCTTGACAAAGTTGACCATGAAGAACGCCAAATTTGTTTGGTCTCCTAACTATGAAGAAGCTTTTATTGATTTCAAGAAGAAATTGACCACTGCCCCGGTTCTGGCTATTATTAATGGCAATAAAGGATTATCCGTTTATACAGATGCTTGCAAAGACGCAGTTGGTGTCGTTTTAATGCAAGAAGGAAGAGTGATTGCTTATGCAAGCAGACAATTGAGACTGCATGAAAAGAATTATCCGACTCATGACCTTGAGCTAGTCGTAGTAATATTCACTTTAAAATTTTGGAGACATTATTTTCTTGGAGAAAAATTTGAATTATTCACTGATCACAAGCCCTTGAAGTAATTGTTTACTTAGAAAGACTTGAGTTTAAGGTAGCAACGACGGTTGGAATTTCTAGCATATTACGATCTAGATATTCAATGTACCCCTGGGAAAGCCAACGTTGTTGCAGATGCACTAAGTCGAAAGTATGATTTTCTTGCCCATCTCGTTATCACTCCGACACTCCTAGAGAAGATTGCCTGCGAGCAAAAGAAGGATAAATTTCTATAAGAGTTTTTTAAAAGAATTCAAGAAGGTGACAATTTGAGTTTTGAAATCGATGATAAAGGCATCACAAGATTAAAAGGAAGAATATGTGTGCCCAATATTAAAGAACTTAAGCAGGAGGTGTTGGATGAGTACCATAAGTCCAAATTCGGCATCCATCCAGGAGTTAATTAGATGTATCGTGATGTTAAATGTACATTTTGGTGGAAGTCGATTAAAAGGGACATATCTATCTATGTTAACCGTTGTGCTACGTGTCAGCAAATAAAGAGTAATCAACAGAAGACTCCAGGATTAGTTCAGCCTTTGGAAGTACCAAAATGGAAGTGAGATCAAGTTTCAATGGATTTCATTGATGGTTTACCTCGCACTCGCAAAGGGAATGAGGGAATCTGGGTTATTTTGGATCGTCTAACTAAAAGTGCCCATTTTATCCTAGTAAGGTCATTTAGAACTGCTGCTAGTTTGGCAGAATTGTATATCAAGGAAATCGTTCGATTGCATGGGATACCAAGCAGCATCGTGAGTGATCGCAATCCACTTTTCACCAGTTTTTTTTGGAAAGCTTTTCAAGATTCTTTGGGAACCAAGTTAAATTTTAGTACTGCTTATCATACACAATCAAATGGAAAAATAGAAAGAGTTAACAGAATTTTGGAAGATTTTTTGCGAGCATGTGTTCTCGATTTCGGAGGTTCGTGGGAAAATTGTTTACCATTAGTTGAGTTCTCTTATAACAATAGTTATCAGGCAAGTATTAAGATGTCACCTTTTGAAGCGTTGTATGGACGACCATGTAAGTCACCAGTTTGTTAGATTGAGTCTGGAGATAAAATTGTTCTAGGACCTGATGTGATCAAAGAGGCCACAGAGAAGGTGGATCTAATTAGGAAGAGGATGAAAACGGCCCAGGATCGGCAGAAATGTTATGTAGATCGTAGAAGGATGGCATTAGAATTCGAAATGGGGGATTAAGTATTCCTAAAAGTCATAAGATTTGGAATAAAAGGAAAATTAGCACCCCGCCATATTGGACCATTCCCTGTTATAGAAAAAGTAGGACCACTGGCATATAAGGTTCAGTTACCCGAATGGCTCTCAGGTGTGCATAATGTTTTTCACATATCAAATCTGAGAAAGTATGTTCATGACACTGATCAGATTGTGGAAGAAGCCGCTCAACAAGATCTAGAAATTACACCTAATCTAGCCATTAAAAGAGACACTATAAAGATCATCGACCAAGATGAAACAAGGCTAAGGAATAAGACGATTAAGCTAGTTAAAGTGTAATGGAGTGGTGATCCCAAAGATTGTACATAGGAAACAGAAGAGATTATGCAGAAATTCTACCCAAACTGTACAATCGATATTCAAGACGACTCCGATGCTTAGGTAATCATGTTTCTTTATTTATTTCCTTTGATTATTCCCTTCAAATGAAGTTTCGAGGACGATACTTTCTTACGGGAGGTGATTGTAACGGTCTGGAAATTTTAACATGTTAAATGGTAGGATTTATATATGGCAATGATTATTAAGGTTGTGATTTATTAATATTATTTGTCGTTCGATCGGATTTGTCAACGATAACATGAATTAGTAACACTAAATTTAAGTGTTGCTCTTAGTTTCCATAAGTTTTAAGGAAAATGCTACTAAAAGAACCTCCCTTCTCTTTATTACAAGTGTTAAGACACTTGTAATTTTGCATGCAACATTCCATGCACAATTTACACATGTCCTAAGAGGTGTCATTACCATATTCTTCATTCCATGTATAAATATACCTCCTTTCCTCCCTTAAACAGAATTCCACTCTTCTCTTCCATTTCTCCTCCTTCTTTACCTTAAATCCACAGCTTCCTAAGCCTTTCTTCCTTATTCCTCTCCTTGTTCTCCTCCCTCTTTCTCCCTAAATTCGGCCAAAGTTGCCTCCTCCTCCTCCAAAATTCTGACCTTTCCTCCTCTTAAAAAGGAAAAGAAAAAGAAACTTAATAATTATTTTAGTTTATAAAGAGTCGGCAAGGAAATTATGTTAGTCCGGGATAGCTATAGTCGATCTAGTGGTCATACAATAAAGATTGGTGAAGCGGAACCCTAAGGTGAGAACTCGACACTTATATTTGTTCACTTTTTATGCTATGTGAATTATTATTGATGATATGGTTAACTAGTAATTATTGCAAATAAGCGTATAGTGGAAAATGCTTGTACATACACTGTTATATATATACCCATATATGCTCGTGTGATGGATGAATGGATGCTCCGTGTTTGTTATTAGTGATAATATGTGCATTGTACTTGTTATACACACATATGTGGATTTATATGGATATCAAATAAGTCTCGAACGAAGTTGATATTGTAATTGAATACTTTATTCAATTTGAAAGTTGAAAATGATTTTTCTAAATGATTTTTAAGGAATTTATATTAGGGTCAAAAATTGAGTTTGTCAAAATAAATACCGGAACGTTCTAGGATGATCGAGAGGATAGTGTCTAGGCTTGAGTTTGGAAAATATAGTTTCCTGCTCTCCCTGGCTATCACTAGCTAATCCGACGGACGAGATGGTTAATTCAAAATTTAATTTGAAACTATTTTAATTTATAGTAGAATTTAGTGTATTTTTATTAAAAACTTAAAACGCTTATAACTTTTGCAGCTTAAATCAGATTTCCACGAAACGAAAAATGTTTGATTTTCATCAACAAGAGCTTTCAAATGAGTGAAAGAAAATTTTAATTTCAACTTAAAATTTTCAAGTTATGTTTAAAACAATTTAGAGAATGTCGCTATGAGTTGAGTTAGTTAACAATAATTATAAAATGGCTGCTATAAATTATTAAAAATATGGAAAAAAATTGTCAATTCATAATTAATTATTTAAAAAAAATATTTATGGTAAAATCATGAAGTTTTGGATAATAAAAAAAGTCATTTTACTTAAACTAGCCAATATGAGTATTTTGAAACACTTCGAAACACTTTTGTAACGTTTTTTGTTAAATATTATTTTTTTAAGTGATCTAGCTTTATAAATCCTTTCTAAACCTTAGTAAATGATTTCTAACAAGTAATAAAGTATTTTGAACTATAATTTGAGTTTGCAAACATAAAGTATGAGTTGAGACTTGATTGGGTCCTATATATCCACATGGTTTTAAAGTTGCGTTTATTATTTGGAAAGACCAGGATTGGATTCATATCTGAAAACAATTCCAAGTAATAATACGACATTATGGAGAAATTGAAGTCATTGAAGACGATATTGAAGACCAGGACCCTTCATATTGTAACGACGACTTGCTGACTGTCTCAAATGTGTTGCTCCCATTTGCAGATGGATTTTATATCAACAAAGTGGCAAGAAGCCCAAACGTAAATGAAGAAATTCTGGATTTGTGGTTTCGTTCAGACCCAGAATAGACTTGTATGGATTGTGTGTCTAACATTGTAATTGACTGCGTAGCATTGATCTCTGTTAAATATTTATATCTGCTTGGTCACGGAGAATTTATTCTCTTGGTTAACACCCTTCTTTAAGACGTATGAGCTTAGAGGTTATATATTGATGGAAATCAGTGATGCATTGTGAATGGACAATGTGGCATACTTAAGTTATGTGGTGAGCTATGTATAATCAAGGCATGACTTGTTTAAGCGTAGCTTTTGTATATCGTGACCTCGCCAAGCCTCCCAACCCGGTAAATGGCTAAAACAGGAAAGATGCAGCGAGGTTAAGGGTAGTCATTTCCTTCTAGATAAAAGGCGTACTATGGTATGGAGCCCAGGTATTAACCTATGTGGATAACTTCTATTTTATATGGATGTTGATGTTGCGAGGTCTCGGTTCAAAGGTTGGTAACGACCGGAAAGTGATATACTTAGGTGTGCTCTAAGTTAACCAGTTAAGGGGGTAACCTGGCCTCGTGTTGGCAGACAACCCGATTTGGTTCTCGGGGTGTCCCTCTAAAGGTGTACCCATTTGTTTAGTAAGGAAGTTCCTTTGCCTGGTCATTTATTGGAAATTCATTATCCACTACGAGCTTTTACGATTTCATTTGTATAGCTTACTGGTTACCAGCAGGAATATGTCATCATAGTGGGATGGGGCGTTATGTTGGCTAAGACTAATAATTTTTTTTTCGAAATTGATTTTCATACTATGCACTAATAATAATATGGAAAATGATTTCCACGTATCAAGCATGTTTGACTATCATAAGGAGAAACCTCGCCCATGTGTGCGTTTTCCTTGTATGTGTGCCGCGAGACCTTATATTAGTTTCATTTTCTATAAAGTATTGCGAATTTTATTGCACGTAACAAATATATATTGAGTTCTCACACAAGTCCCATGGCTGACCTGGAGTTTATTTGTTTTCCCACAAAACTCTGTGTGCCCATAATTTTCCATACGGGCAGCCTAGTATCAAGTTTAGTAGCTGTGTTTGGAGCCTACATCTTGGAGCCTTTTCTAGCATGTCTTTGCTTCGGTGGAGTTGCTATTGACGTGAAGCGTTTGGTTTTTGTGGGCATCAGTGCTTTGGTGCTATCCAGGTGAAGATGAAGTTTGGTTTTGAATTCATCTTGATTAGTTGTTTCTGCTGCTTTTGTGATATCTTGTTGTTGTAAATAGTTTTGCACCTTGATGTTGAATCCATTGTAAACTCTGATATAATCTCATGTTATATAAATGAGAAGTTGTTTTATTTCATTGTGATTGTTCTAATGTGGTACATCCCCAGACAACTAGGAATCCAACATTTGAATCTACGACATTTGAATACAAATAGGTATTAAATATTAATTTTCGAAGGTCGAAATTCCGGGTCATCACATCAATTCTCCCACTAACACAACCAAAACAACAAACAATGTGCAGATTGAGAACAAAAATACTAGTATAAACTAATGAAAATAATTAGTAAAATCACTATATACATCATTATTTACATACATATAAATTATGCAGTTATCTGAAAAACATCATGCTCAGTTATCTGAAAAACATCATCAACCATTAGAAATTCATTATCAAATTCATCATTACAGTTTCAACACCAGCCATTACAAAATCATTGTAAATTAAAAGTATTATCAATAAAAGATAAAATGATTTATCTTTCTTCAAAAAGCAGAAGAACCATATTCCAGAATACAAACTCACGCTCAGTTATCTGAATAATATCGTAAGCCATTAGAAATTCATTATCAAATTCATTATTAAAGTTTCAACATCAGCAATTACAACTTCATCAGTAAACTCAGGCAAATTAAAAATATTATCAGTAAAAGATAAAATGATTTATCTTTCATCAAAAAGCAGGGGACAAACTCATGCTCAGTTATCCGAATAACATCTTCAGCCATTACAAATTCATTAACAAATGATGCCATTACAAAATGATAAATTTCATCCATTATTTTTTGCACAGTTCAAAAAAGATAAAACCAATTATCTTTTGCATAGTTCAAAAGGAAAAATCTCATATGTTGAACTATTTGTTTGAATTAACAATAAAATAGAAAATCACATATAGTTAATTATTTAATCATCGAACTATTTATAATAGTTGTTATTATTAACAAAAGGACTGAAAATATGGATATACGCCATAAATGAAAATTGCATAATCAAATAGGAAAATCTGAATACACGCGATAAATGAAATCACCTGACAACAAAAGGACTGCAAATTGCATAATCAAATAGAAATAATCGAGTCATGAGATATAAAGAAAATCACTTATATCTTTCTATATCCAAATTAGAAAGAAAATTCATTCGAAATAATCTGGATATACACGACAGATGAAATCGGCTGACAATAAAAGGACTGAAAATTGCATCTTTAAATATGAATAATCGAATCATAAGATACAAAGATAAACACATATATCTAATTTGATTAAATGAACGCCGATTTGATTTGAGAGGAAATAGTTGTGTTTGATTTGAGATAACCGAATACAAATGTGATTTAAGAACAAAACAATCGATTTTGTCCTGGAAACTAGTTGTTTTAAACCCGCGTCCTTAAAACTAATTGGACCAAAGTAGTAAGCCTTTCACGCAAATTTCCATGGGAAATATATTCATACAGTTATAATAACTTATTTATTTCATTTGAATTAGATCTAAAGTTTTATGCCTATTGTCATCAAATCTGTTCATATTATTGTTGTAAATGAATTGACATCTATCAGATCTGATTATAAACATTGTTAAAATTTATGAATTATGAGTTATGGTTTGGCATAATAATATTAACTATAGGATTCTTAAATTTGTTCATACACATGTCCTAGAAATTATGTTGTAAAACTATTATGTTTGTTGCAAAACACTATAGTTCTGGAAATTAGTCTCATTAAACACCATTTAGAGTAGTTATATTCCAGATCTCTATTTTCAGTGTTGAATGATAAATTATGTGAATTTGGATAAAAAAGAAAAAATGGTGATTTTTGTGATTATGATATTTAAAAGGAATTTGCATATTTGTATTCCGTGTTGTGGGTTTTGGCTTAATTGTTGTAAATATGTTCCTCTTTTTTAACAAAAAGATGTTATTTTGAATTCACAAGAAATATGAAAAAAAGATTGAAAAATGGAAAATTGGTGCAAACATACGTATAAAATTAAATAAACATATATTTCAAAACCGTTTTAAAGGTTTATGTAATTATTCAAGTTAATTTTACATTAAGCTATTTTTTTCAAATGTATTTTTATTTAACTTAGTTATTTTGATAAACTTATATGTTGATTAACTTATTTTCCAAAGCTATCTGTTTGTTTTAATATATGGTATATCAGGCTAGTTATTTTATAAAGCATATAAGCTTTCAAATGGTTTGAAATAAATGAACAGGTTTTGGAAAAGTAAGTTTGAAAATTTCATTTGAAACAAAGAAATTAAGCTCATAACAAAATAATTTAAATAATATAAATAAATATTATACCATAATTTCAAATAAAATAGTTTTGTTATGAATACTACTTTCAAAAATAATCTAATCCGAAACAATTCATCCAAAATTCGAAATCTTAACCATTGTCGGTTCCAATTTCGAGGTTAAACTCAATTTAACTCAAATTCAATTCATTTACATTCGTGTTTTGCATCAACTACTCTAAATATATATATATATATATATATATATATACATATATATTTCTTGTGAATTTGAGATATGTCTATTTTACTAATCAAGCATAATTTATAATGATTACAACTAACGGTCATTTTCTAAGTTTTGAGACCGTTTGCCAAGATTGAATGCAGAAGGAATGTTTGGTTATTAATTAAACCAAATTATTAAATTTAGCAATAAATAAAAATAAAAGACAATTATGTTGACCGCGCAAAAATATAAATAAATATATACACATTATCTGTCTGTACCTATGTAAACAACGAAATATACATTACATTGAATGTTTGAAATGCTTGAATGTTTGAACGGTATTCATTTATAGAATCATACATGTAAATTATATTCGATATTTAATGAATATATTTATGGTGACCGTTGTAGCAATTAGTGTAATTGATTGCTATAACTAAGGCCATAAATAAATAAATAACAATCGTAACCAACACTGATTTGAGGAAAATGAATAATGGTTACAATCTCTAAATTAATTAGGTAGTCAGCCTGTGGAAGAAGTCTCCCCGGAACCGACCGACAAATCCAGCATCCACAAGTAGTCATCTTAATGTGAGAGGCCTGGTGCATGAATATATATACATATAATAGTCAACTAATAAATAAATAAATAAGAATAGTTATTGTCTGTTGGGGTACAACAAATAGACACTTTGGGACTGATGAACTAAGGAAACCCAGTGTAAATAGTTGCCTTTGGAAAATATGGCTGTTATGGTCATAAATGGCAATAAACTTAGGAAATAGAAGTAAATGGGTGTAAAAAGGGGATTAATGGATACTGCTTGTGTTTAAATACTAAGTCCAATTAGGGAAGGAATCAAATAAATATTCTAGTTAAAAGAGGATATAACCTTCCTTATTTATATTAATAAATATAGAACTTATAATTAAAAATAGTGTTAGACTTAGTAGGTTAATGATGTAAAATATTATTAGCCATATGAACCCGTGACGATAATGAAGTGTGTGTGTCTATTTTTTTTTTATATATATATATATATATATATATATATATATATATATATATATATATATATATACGCGCACACACACACACACACACATATATATATAAGTCTATTGTGTGTGAAAATAGGCAGGTTTACTAACCTTAAGAAGGTTTTAAGTGGCTGACTATCTTCTTCTCTAATTTGGGTCTTAAGTGGTTAGGACTAGGATCCCTCCAAAGGTTCGTTCCCTGGAGAGGAACCAAAGTCATGGGACCCACCCTTATTAGATTCGAAGTAAGCCACTGATTCCTCCTTCTCTAAAAGTGGTTATACATAAGCGGTAACAGAGGAGGGCAGTTTACGGGGGATGTCCAATTCCTTAAGAAGCCATTAAGGACTCAACTAGGGACAAGACTGGTATATAAAAGATATCTGACCATTGCATGCTCACCAACTGTTTAAGAGAAGTCTTAAGCGACATAAGTGTTCTACCATAATGTCAGTTAAGTGGTAAAGTTCGCAACACTACTTCTCATATTACAATTGAGAGTATAGACTTTAAGAACGTTGACATATTAGGAGGGGGTCTTAAGGGGTTAGGGTCCACCTCGTTGGATCTTTACCCTAAAAACACTAATGAACGGTTGACTTGGATATCTACCTCACTGGTCAAATATTTTGTGTTTATGTGAATGTTGTGTGTTGCGTAGACATACTTTGACATTTGTAACTTCTAAATATATGCGTAAAGGTTCTATCTCAGTATTATACTTTAAGAATACTACCTTGGGAAGAGTGGTAGAGTCATGCATAAAACATTTCCAAGGTAAGGCTAGAATCACTGACCTTGATAGGCATACAACTTGGGTTGAACCAAACGGGATACATCTGTGTATTATAATATGTGTTGTACATTTCCTATAACATCCCGTATTTTTACGATATTATAATTAATTTACTTAATTATTTAAATAGAGATTCAGAGATTGAAATGGTCATTTAAATTAAATAAATTTGAATATTTAATTAATATAATAATTAAATAATATATTTAATTTTGGAATAATCAGAATTAGCTGAAATGGAAATATTTTGTGAATATTCAGTTAAGAATTTGATTATAATAATGAATATATTATTTAAACGACAGTTTGAATGTATAATTATACTATAATTATAATCGAGCTCAAAATGGCGCGGCATTTCGTAATTTGGCGATTCGAACTTCAATTGAATATACAAAATCCATTTTAAATCGAATTTCTGTGAAACAAGAAACGTTTGGGGCTGGTGAAATATATTTTTTCTAATGGAAGAGAAAATTCGAGATTTCATCGTGTAGATTTTGAGTTATGTCCAAATCAAATTTTCGAAAAGTCGCTATGGAATTCCTTTATAAATTATAGCGATTTATTTATATTATAAATGGTTTTTCAATATAAATTGAATATCGATTCGACCGGGATTTTAATATCAAGTTATAAATCTAATTGGAGCTGTATGATATTATATTGTGATTATATACGATATTTAGAGCTTTAAAAGTAGCCAATTTGCAAACGACCTCCGTTTTCGATGAAACTAATTTTGTTGGATCCAAAATATTAAATTATTGTTAGATTTCATTTTTAGTGATTTTTGAAGTCAGTATGTGGCCGTTCGGGATTTTAATGTGAAAAAAGTCGAGGATTTGACTTTAAAAATAAGCTGTGTGAGCAAACGAAGTCGGAATTCGACGAAACAAGTTTCGCTGGGTCCGTAATGTCAAACTGTAGCTACATGCCCATTTTTGATATTTTTGGATAATGTATGTGATCACAGGGTTTTTAACGGCAGATACAAATAGCGTAGGAGAAAAAATGAATATTATATCGAATATTAAAATATTTAAAATATACCATAAATACATCTTAATATCCTAACCTGACCTAATTTCATCTTCAAGTCAACAGAAATTCCACCGCAAGTTCTGCATCTTCAAACCATGAAAATTCCTACTTATAAAATCATTCTAATATAATGTAAAATCCTATAAATCAGGATATGTATATATTAGAGATCCTTGTATCATGCTTTTCAAACTGATATGCATTTCAATAGGTTCGAACAACTTTTTGTTCGCACCTATATAGTGTGCGTGAATTCTAGGGTTCGGATTCGAGGAGTTTTGAAGAATCAATTCAAGGTTTCGATGTTGATTTTGGGTTTGTGTGATAAAACGAAGTGTGTTGGCAAAAATCATTGAGTTCGGTAGCAATGCAGTTCGCGAGTTTCACTGTAATTGAGGAACAGGAGTCGAAGTTGCGTTCGATGAAGCGGATGCGAGTTCAACAAAATGAGTATGGGGTGATCGATCTCGAGTAGAGGAGGCCGACCGTGATCATTGTTCTAGAATTTATGAATTATCCAAGGAGGGAGAGGTGGTTAGAATCTCAAAAATGGCCTTGAGGAAGTTGGTTCGCGAATTGTAATGTCTGGAGAAGATGACTGAACGGGTCCGGGTTTACAATGTAATGAAGTGGGCCGACAATTCAAGGTTAAGCCTAAATTTTGGAAAAAGGGAATTAAATTTGTTTATATTAAAAATAGTATAAACTTGTAAATTTTATAACTTTATCATATGTTATCGAAATTGGATGAAGCAGGATTCGTTAGGATCATATGGACGGCAGCTACACAATGGAACTGACGGGGAGCGAATCGAAGCTCGTTACAATTTATAGCAAAATAAATTGTCCGTCTGAATCAAACGACAATTATCGTTATTTAACGATGATCGTCCAATGTGAGTAAAACTCACTAACTCTGCCAATTTATATTTTTATAAATATAATCTAGTATTGATAAATGATGGTTGATTGCTGGGTGTTGTTTGTTTGGTTGAACTGCTAAGAAATTGGTTGAAATTATAGATCTGGATATATATATATATATAGCGTTAATCAAATATTGATTCTGTTTATCAGAATATTTCATATTGAAATGAAATCAATGTTATTTATATTGTTTAACATCTGTGATGCAGGGAAACAGGTCGGAGGAATCCAACTGGATTCCTCAACATTTATTTTACTATTTCATATATAGTGATATATGATGTGATATATAATCTGTGATTGATTATGATGACACTAGTCTGGTTAATTGGTATTTTAAATACTGTATGAAATACTGTAATGTAAAAGGATTTATATAAAATGAATAGAATTATATAAAAGGATTTATATAAAATGTATAGAATTATATAAAAGGATTTATATAAAATGAATAGAATTATATAAAAGGATTTATATAAAATGAATATAATTATATAAAAGGATTTGTTTAGAATAAAAAATGATATTGAAAAGGGAAATTTTTATATGAAATAAATAGGATGTTAAAAAGGGAAATATTTATAGGAAATAAATAGAATTATAAAAGAAATTATTTGGAAAATAAATAGAATTATATAAAGAAATATTATTCACATTCTATGTGAAAGATTATACTAAAGTAAATATTTTTCAAATAAAATATCATAAAGTAATTTGGGTTTTGAATTAGGAATTTATAGGGAATTACTGGAATTAGAAACTGACTGGAAATTAGTTGAGTTGAATAGCTTTCTGGGTATCGATCTGATGTTGGTTTCGGCCTTCGGGGTTAATACGTAGGGGGTTGTTCTCTTACTAGTTTAGAGTTAGAGATTGACATATGTGAGAAGATAGAGATGAGAATAAAAATGGAAACGTTTTCCAATATTAATAAGGTATATTTTCTAAATTTAGAAAATAAGAATTTGTCTATATATATGGAAATAGGAAATGGGTAAATGAATAAATTAATGATAAATTAATTTAAGAGATAAATGATGATTGATGATTGATCGATAGAATTTCCATCTGGAAATAATATCGTTGTTTGCACATGTGTTTTCCTTTGATAGTTAAATCACTGACTATCAAAGATTTTGACCATTTCCGTTGTCAATACGGAGAGACCGAGATCAGATATATTATCTGAAAACCACTCTGTATGGCATTAGCTTTGCGAATCAAATATGATGAAGATAATTGAAGACGAAGTTATGCAAGGGCTGTCCTGTTTACAGAATAGTGCTTTCGGGTTGTCTAGTCCCAGGACAACTTGAATGGACGAATGTCTAACAGAGTATGTTTGGCAGATCACGTAAGTTGATCGTTTCAAACGTATTTACGTTGGTGGCGGTGGAATTCGTTTCTTTTAGCTTATACCCATGGTATTTTTAGGGAAATCAATTTTGTTACAATATGTTTTTGTTGAACTCAAATGTAACGTCCTGTATTTTTACAGTGTTATAATTAATTTATTTAATTATTTAAATAGAGATTCAGAGATTGGAATGGTCGTTTAAATTAAATAACTTTGAATATTTAATTAATATAATAATTAAATAATATATTTAATTTTGGAACAATTAGAATTAGCTGAAATGGCTATATTGTGTGAATTGGACAATTCAAAATATATAATTCTGTTTAGAATGTGATTATAACAACGAATATATTATTTAAACGATAGTTTGAACATATAATTATAAAATAATTACAATCGAGCTCGAAATGGCGCGGTAGTTCGTAATTTGGCGATTCGAACTTCAATTGAATATACAGAATCCGTTTTAAATCGGATTTCTGTGAAACAAGAAACGTTCGGTGCTGGTGAAGTATATTTTTCTAATGGAAGAGAAAAATCGAGATTTCGTCGTGTAGATTTTGAGTTATGTCCAAATCAAATTTTCGAAAAGTCGCTATGGAATTCCTTTATAATTTATAGCGATTTATTTATATTATAAACGGAATTTTCAATATAAATTGAATATCGATTCAACTGGGATTTGAATATCGAGTTATAAATCCAATTGGAGCTGTATGATATTATATTGTGAATATATACGATAATACAAATTTATTTATATTTAATTATTTTTAAATATATTAATATTTAAAAGGGTTTATTTAGAGCTTTAAAAATAGCCAGTTTGAAAACGACCTCCGTTTTCGATGAAACTAATTTTGTTGGATCCACAATATTAAATTATTGTTAAATTTCAATTTTAGTGATTTTTGAAGTCAGTATGTGGCCATACGGGATTTTAATGTGAAAAAGTTGAGGATTTGAATTTAAAAATACGTTGTGTGAACAAATGAAGTCGGAACTCGATGAAACAAGTTTCATTAGGTCCGTAATGTCGAACTGTAGCTACATGCCCATTTTCGTGATTTTTGGGTATTGTCTGTGATCACAGGGATTTTTAACGGCAGATACAAATAGCATAGGAGAAAAAATGAATATTATATCAAATATTAAAATATTTAAAATGTACTATAAATACACCTTAATATCCTAACCTAACCTAATTTCATTTTCAAGTCAACAGAAATTCCACTGCAAGTACTTCATCTTCAAACTGTGAAAATTCCTACTTCTAAAATCATTCTAATATTATGTAAAATCCTATAAATCAGGATATGCATATATTAGAGATACTTGTATCCTGTCTTCAAACTGGTATGCATTTCAATAGGTTCGAACTACTTTTTGTTCGCACCTGTATAACTTGCGTGAATTCAAGGGTTCGGATTTGAGGAGTTTTGAAGAATCAATTCAAGGTTTCGATGCTGATTTTGGGTTTGTGTGATAAAACGAAGTGTGTTGGCAGAAATTTGTGGAGTTTGGTAGCAATGGAGTTCGTGAGTTTCACTATACTTGAGGAACAAGAGTCGAAGTCGCGTTCGACGAAGTGGATGCGAGTTCAACAAAATGGGTATAGGGAGACCGAGCTCGAGTAGAGGAGGCCGACCGTGGTCTTTGTTTTGGAATTCATGAATTATCCAAGGAGGGAGAGGCACTAAGAATCTCGAAAATGGCCTTGAGGAGGTTGGTTCGCGAATTGTAGTGTCTGGAGAAGTTGATTAAACGGGTCCGGGCTTTCAATGTAATGAAGTGGGCCGACAATTCAATGTTAAGCCCAAATTTTGGGAAAAGGGAATTAAATTTATTTATATTCAAAATAGTATAAACTTGTAAATTTGATAACATTATCGAAATTGGATGAAACATGATCCGTTAGGATCGTATGGACGACAGCTACATAATGGAACTGACAGGGAGCGAATCGAAGCTCCTTACAATTTATAGCAAAATAAATTGTCCGTCTGAATCAAATGACAATTATCGTTATTTAACGATGATCGTCCAGTGTGAGTAAAACTCACTAACTCTGCCAATTTGTATTTTAATAAATATAATCTAGTATTGATAAATGATGGTTGATTACTGTGTGTTGTTTGTTTGGTTGAACTGATAAGAAATTGGTTGAAATTATAGATCTAGATATATATATACCGTTAATTAAATATTGATTCTGTTTATCAGAATATTTCATATTGAAATGAAATCAATGTAATTTATATTGTTTAACATCTGTGATGCAGGGAAACAGGTCGGAGAAATCCAACTGGATTCCTCAACATTTATTTTACTGTTTTCATATATGGTGATATATGATGTGATATATAATCTGTGATTGATTATGATGACACTAGTCTGGTTAATTGGTATTTTAAATACTATATGAAATACTGTAATGTAAAAGGATTTATATGAAATGAATAGAATTATACAAAAGGATTTATATAAAATGAATAGAATTATATAAAAGGATTTTTATAGAATAAAAAATGATATTGAAAAGGGAAATTTTTATATGAAATAAGTAGGATGTTAAAGAGGGAAATATTTATAGGAAATAAATAGAATTATAAAAAAATTATTTGGAAAACAAATAGAATTATATAAAGAAATATTATTCACATTCTATGCGAAAAGATTAGATTAAAGTAAATATTTTGCAAATAAAATATCATAAAGGAATTTGGGGTTTGAATTAGGAATTTAAAGGGAATTACTGGAATTAGAAACTGATTGGAAATTAGATGAGTGTAATAGCTTTCTGGGTATCGATCTGATGTTGGTTTCGGGCTTCGGGTTAATACGTAGGGGGTTGTTCTCTTACTAGTTTACAGTTAGAGACTGATATATGTGAGAAGATAGAGATGAGAATAAAAATGGAAACGTTTTCCAATATTAATAAGGTATATTTTCTAAATTTAGAAAATAAGAATTTCTCTATATATATGGAAATAGGAAATGGGTAAATGAATAAATTAATGATAAATTAATCTAAGAGATAAATGATGATTGATCGATATAATTTCCATCTGGAAATAATATTGTTGTTTGCACACGTGTTTTCCTTTGATAGTTTAATCATTGACCATAAAAGATTTTGACCTTTTCCGTTGTCAATATGGAGAGACTGGGATCAGATATATTATCTGAAAACCACTACATATGGCATTAGCCTTGCGAATCAAATATGATGAAGATAATTGAAGATGGAGTTATGCAAGGGCTGTACTATTTACAGAATAGTGCCTTCGGGTTGTCCAGTCCTAGGACAACTTGAATGGACGAATGTCTAACAGAGCATGTTTGGCAGATCGCGTAAGTTGATCTTTTCAAACGTATTTACATTGGTGGCGGAGGAATTCGTTTCTCTTAGCTTATACCCGTGGTATTTTTAGGGAAATCAATTTGTGATTTGACGGGTATGACGATGTGGCATTCAAAGTGAATGAAGGAGTGATCTCTTAAAAGATACGTTATGACCTCAAGCCTCATCAACTGGGAAATGACAGAAATCGGGCAGGCAGCATGGCTAAGTGGGCCGCACCCAATTAGGGTATATTGTCACCATCTAGAGAATATTCATATTTGTTACTTCTTTCGCTTCTGTATCTCCCGAAAATGGTTATGTTGGTATACCAACCATAAGGTGATAATATATTCGGAACATTCAAGCGAAATGAGTGGTCGGTCATGTGTGGACGAGTTACAATATGTTCTTGTTGAACTCCAGTGTATCGCTTCTAAAGTACACTGATCGGAAGGCAGTTCCATACCTTGTCATAGTTGGAAATCAATTCCCCAATAAGAGCCCGCGGATTTGATTGTATATTATATAAGTAAAACGTGAAATGAAAGCGTTTCTGCTAGATTTCTATTTACTTGATCTAGACAATATTATAATATTAGACAAGTATCGTTTTAGAAAAATATTTTGGGTTATCGTAAGGTAAAAACATCCGTGTTTATGTGTGGATTGGTCTTACGATTATCCTTTGTTCAAAAAGATTTTTGAAAGTTAAATCAAATGATTTGAGTTTACTCACACCAGTCACATGACTGACCCAGAGTTTATTTTGTTTTCCTTAAACTCTTGGGTGCCCGATTTTGTACGGGCAGTCAAGTAGTTGGGATTTTACAGACATACTGAGAGCTTGGAGCAGGAGGCTTTAGGATTATATAGCTATTGTTAATTCCGCTGTGTTGTAAGTGTTGTACTCTGATAATGTTACTGTATACATATAATAGTTTTATTTCAAAGTTATGTATCTTTTATATATTGTTCATTCCGCTGTGAGTTTCGTGTTACTCTGATGATGATGTATGTTCTTCTTCTTCTTCTATTCTAAGTTTCTATCTTATCTATTCTCACCCTCTAATTTCTTTCATGGACTATCCGGTGTTTTCCGATGCTTAGATAGTCGACATTGAGTTTATGTCGATAACAAGGATCGCAAATCCCCCGGGTCGTTACATTTCCCGCTCACAAGAATCTTGTTGTTCTGACCCCCCCATTACAACCACCTAGGTTTTCAGGAGAAGGCCGGGTTCGCACAGGTGTTTTAGTTTGGCTTTCAGTTCTTGTTCTTTCTCATCCTGTGTGACAACCCCAAACTTCCGTAGTACGAAAGCAAGGATAATCATAGGAGCATAACATAATTACAACAATAGCAGATCTCAGATAACATCATAACACATAAATCACTGCAGCGGAAATAGAAAGTGTCATCACATCATAACATCAAAGACATCAGAGTACGAAGTTACAGGATACACTTAGCAATTAGAAGTATCAACAAAGAAAGAAATAAGTTTCAATCTCCATTGAATACATCATAGATCAATAATGTTTAAATGTCTCAAAGGCAAATAAAAGATAAAAGAGAAAATGTTCTTCAACTTCTTTCCTTAAGCAAGCTCACTCCAGAATGTAACCACACCTAAACCTGTCACTTGGCTACCAATGTGAAAAAAAGGGCACCCGAGTTTGCAAAGTGAAACAAAGTACGAATCAGTCATGGGACTAGCATGACAAATCTTTCTTAATGAATAATATGGCTAATCACAGGACTACGCAGCTAATGCGGAACGAGTTTACTCCATCGGATTGCCAGTGCATAAGTTTATAAATTTTAATTCAAAAACAACGCAATGCTTTTTAGAAAATGAAATCATTATAAGACTCAAGTCCAATCACAAAATGGAACGCAAATCGGAGGATAGAGTTTTACGTTATAATGATCAAAAATGCTTGATACGTAGAAAATAATATTTTAATATTATAATTAGTGTCTGATCAGTTTTAAAATACTGCAAAGTAAATGTAACAATCCTAGATGGCATAGATACCATATATTATGTCGCCATACATAGGTTTACAAACAAAACCGTAATTTCGTATTGGAAATTGGGTTTCCATCATGAGTCAAGGCTAGAGACGATCTCCTTACCGATTCGAGACACTCTAGCAATGTCTCAGGATCCCCCGCAGTGAACCCTTGGATCCTGCACGGCCGGTCCACAAATATACCTTAGTGGATTAGTTATGCCTGAACACACGCATCTCGGTCCTATTGAGCTTATGAAATGGTCACTATCGACCAATAAATCCGAGGTGCCTCATTTCATCAACCACATAAGTAAAATGATAGGGCTTACAAAACCCTGATACCACTTCTAACTAGAAAGAAACGTGTGCACTCCCTGCGTTCCCTTGTCCCGTTTCTAATTCTTACCGAGGTGTGAGGCTCGCGAGGTAATGTTATACACAAAGCTATGCCGAAATAGGCTATGCTTTGATCATCATCCACAAGGCTCTGCTTTTCAACAAAAGCCTCGATCAATTGCATCTTGGCATGTCACATTGACAATTCACGCCATGCGATCAATAATTACCAATATATAACCTCTGAGCTCATACGTCTCAGAGAAGGGTGTTAAGAAGGAGAATAAATCCTCCCCCACCAGTAGATATATATTAAATAGAAATCAATTTACATGGAATGAAATCCAATGTCAGACACACATCCGTTTACAAGTCCGTTCTGGGTCTGAACGAAACCGGAGAAACCTTATTCCTCGTCCCGTATGTCCAATACGGAAGAGAGGCGCTCCCTTATCCAGACAATCAACAAGTACGTTTGGACAACTACCACTTTGACCCTTTACTGGGAGCTAACCAATGCCAGGCATCAGTAGTTATCCTTTCGATGTGAAGATCGCCGGTCTTCAATCGCCGTCTTCAATATCTTCGATTAAATCGCCGTATAATCGTTTGAAATGAGATTGAACTCGGTCTTTCCAAGTGATTCTCGCATATATATAGTTTAAAACCATTTCATATCGTTAATAACGATTTATCGCTATTTATATATATATATATATATATAAATAGCTAAATTAATTTGACGACGCTTCGGGTCAATAGGCGGCTCTGGCACTGTTTTTATCCAAATTTGATTTACACTTATCTCAAAATCTAGCCGTTGGATTTTCACAAAATTTATATTGTTGGAAAAATCTTCCCAAAGCGGTCCTAACGGTTCCAGTTTTGGAAAAATCCGACGGTTGGATCTTTCGGTATAATCATTTGAACTTACGATTCCGAAACGAGAACTACCGTACGTGATTCGTTTAATTTTAATATATATATATATATATATAATTATGTATAAGTATAAACCGTTCGATGATTTTACTAATGTGTTTAACATGCCAAATAAAGAATGTTTTATTGGCATATCATATCTACATATTCATCATGTCAAACAAAATATATTTCATTTACATGACATCTGAGTCAATGATAAATAAAAAGCTACTTTTTATTTGTATTTCTATTTTAAACTTTAATAAATAAAAATGGAATGTTTTATTTGTATAAAGTTTTCAGTGAATGTTTTTACAATAAAAATTATTCATACAGATTCTAATGTACGTATTGTCATTAAAATGATATTTTAACTTTGCATTTAAATTCTAATATATGCATTATAAGAAAATGTAATCGTAACTATGCATATAAATCCTAATATATGCATTGCAAATAAAAGTGTAATTTTACTATGCATATAAATTCTAATATATGCAATGTAAATATAAATGTAATTTTAACAATGCATATAAACTCTAATATATGCAATGTAAATATAAACGTAATTTTAAAAATGCATATAAATTCTAATATATGCAATGTAAATACAAATGTAATTTTAACAATGCATATAAATTCTAATATATGCAATGTAAATATAAATGCAATTTTAACAATGCATATTTTGATGTTTTCCATTTGTTAACAATTCTATTTTTAAACAAAATGTATGAAAGCGATGTTTACATTAAAAAAATATGATTTTAATTTTTCGACACTTTTATTCAAATATGAACAATTTCATATGAATCATTCATTTATAAAAATTGATATTTTTAATGTCAACATGCCTTTTTTTTAAAAATGAACATTTCGTAATAATTCATTCATTTCATTAAAAACAAAGTTTTTAATGTGAACATGTTTTTTTTTTAAAACATGAATATTTGTGCAACTTCTATTATTACATTAAAAAGTTAATTTTTAATGTAAAACATGTTTTCATTTTAAAACATGAATATTTGTCTAACTTCTACTATTACATTAAAAAGAATGAATTTTTAATGTAAAACATGTTTTCATTTTAAAACATGAATCTATTTCTATATTTCTATTATTACATTAAAAAGTAAATTTTTAATGTAAGCCATGTTTTCATTTTAAAACATGAATCTTTTTCCATATTTCTATTATTACATTATGATCGACGCTAGAAAAGCGCGATATTTGTAATAAAATTCTGCAAGCACACAGGTGTGTAGCATACAGGTCGAACACATGAAGGTAAATTAAAATCAAATTATTTATCTAATCTCTTGGGCGAGTTAGACGAAGCCTGTAGATTTTGTTGAAATAAAAATAAATTGAAATTGCGAACTTAGGATTATCGTTGAATCTAATCAACGATTAATCACTAAAGAAAGTAAATTGCAAAACAAGAACAACAATGCAGAAAATGAAAGTGCAGAATAAGAAGAACAACAACAACAAAATAAATAAATAGGATTGTCGTTGAAACTAGTCAAACGACTAATCACTAATGAAACAAATGTAAAATACAACTAGTACTCTACCGAATCTAATCGGGTAGATGACACTAGTTGCTAAAAAATACTAGAAAATAAAAGAAGAAGAATTTTTATTAGAGTAATGGAATACAGAAAATGAGATGGTGGCTACAATGACATTACAAGGGTATTTAAATGACATAACCAAACCCTAACCCTAATTACAAATGGGCCTAGCTATTTCAAGTGATTTTTTGGCCTTTAGTCATGTGGAACAAGTTCTAGGCCTTTTCTCCTTTTCTCTTGCAAGCCTCCTTTAATTTGAGATGTGCATGGCCTCTAAATCAGTCATTTTCTTGTCCAACAGCAGTCAGATGTGAGATCTTCATCTACAATTCTTCAAAATGCAAATACACAGCAATTTGATCTCTATTTCTCTACTTTTCTGTTTGCATGCGGGTTGGGTTGGAATATCTGTAAAAGTGACAAAACAATACCCAAGTAATATTTATTTATATACAAAAGATAAGATATAAGAGCATAAAAATAACATATTTCTATGTTAATCACATTAAATATTGAATTTTTAATGTAAAAATGTTTTCATTTTAAAGCATGAATCTTTTTCTATATTTCTATTATTACATTAAAAAGTGAATTTTTAATGTAAAACATATTTTCATTTTAAAACCTGAATCTTTATCTATATTTATATTATTACAATAAAAAGTGAATTTTTAATGTAAAACATTTTAATTCAAAAACATGAATCTTTTTCTATATTTCTATTATTACATTAAAAAGTGAATTTTTAATGTAAACCATATTTTCATTTTAAAACATGAATCTTTTTCTATATTTCTATTATTACATAAAAAGTGAATTTTTAATGTAAAACATGTTTTCATTTTAAAACATGAATCTTTTTCTGTATTTCTATTATTACATTAAAAAGTGAATTTTTAATGTAAACCATGTTTTCATTTTAAAACATGAATCTTTTTCTATATTTCTATTATTACATTAAAAAGTGAATTTTTAATGTAAACCGTATTTTCATTTTAAAACATGAATCTTTTTCTATATTTCTATTATTACATTAAAAAGTGAATTTTAATGTAAAACATGATTTCATTTTAAAACATGAATCTTTTTCTATATTTCTATTATTACATTAAAAAGTGAATTTTTAATGTAAACCATGTTTTCATGTTAAAACAAAAATCTTTTTCTATATTTCTATTATTACATTAAAAAGTAATTTTTTTATGTAAACCATGTTTTCATTTTAAAACATGAACATGTTCTTAATTCCTATTTTGATTCAACAAAATGTACAAAATTTCATTTTTGGTGAGACTTCTCGTTCAACAAAATGATAAATTTAATATCTTATTTTTGTTGAAAACTCTAGTTCAACAAAATGACAAAACTGTAAATTTTATTTTTGTTGAAAACTCTAGTTCAATAAATGTCAAGTATTGATGCTTCATATTTGTTGAAATTTCGAATTTCACAAATTGACAAAAATTGGTGTTTCCTAGTTGTTGAAAATTCTAATTCAACAAATAAACAATAATTAGTGTTTCATATTTGTTGAAAATTCTAATTCAACAAATAGATAAAATTGATATTTAATTTTTTTTCTCATTAACATTTTGATTTAAACAAAAATGTTCATTTTTGTTTTGGCCTGTTAAATTTAAACAAAAATGACAATTCCAATGCAACTATTCTAATCTTGACAACAATGATGATTTTTGTCCAATAGTTCCAATCTGACAAAAATGACAAGTTTTGCCCAATTATTCCATATAACAAGGTGATAATTATTTTAATAACTATTCTAATAAACCCAAAAAGGATAATTCCTAGTTTCACTATTTTAACTAATAAAGTGATAAATTTTGTCCAATGATTCTAATTTGATCATTTTATTTAAACAAAAATTATATATTTTTGTTTTACTCAATTTATTACTACAAATTGATCTATATTTTTCTAACAATTTTATCACTACAGATCAATATGTTTTAACAATTATATCACCACACAATATCACCAAACAACCAGATCTACATACTACATCCATCACAGAACAAATCATGAATCATAACAAATAGGAATTAACTATAAATTGGTGATAATAAAATCAGAATTATTTCTAGTTATTTTAAAAAAAGAAACAAATAGATTTCTCACAATCTTTTTAATCTGAATGATTCAGATCTGAATTTTTGGCCAAAACTTGATCTGCTCAGAAATGGTTCTAGTCAGTCCAGAAGCGTAGATCTCGGACTCACGATCGTAGCGGATCTGAAATCGTTTCAATTTCGAGTCCGTATGCATCAGTTATGGTTTTATTTAGATTGATAATATATTAAATTAATTAATTAAATATTCAAAATAGGATTATACCCTTTCTTCTTCGCTTAGATAACAAGACCGATAGGTTTTGAATTTGGTTGGATCCTAGGGCTCCACTTTTCTTTCGATCCGCTGAGTTTCGTGATGATCAGAGGCCACCAAATCGATGAGCACGGGTAGCCGCACTAGGGGGACCCACCACGTCAGGCTGGTGGGTATGGGGCATGGAGGCGGTCGAAACAGGACCACTTCCCGGGTCTGGAACTCGTCGGTTGCTCGACTTTGGGGGTGTTAACCGTATTAATCTGAAGAGGGAAGGGAGAGCTACAAAATCCTCAAAACGATGAGAGGATTTTATTGAGTGGATTGCTTGAATTTAAAGGGGAAGGATGGAGCGATAATTGCCATAGATTTCTAGGGGTGGGGGGGGCGGCGGCTCAGTAGTGAATAGTAAAATAGGGTTTTAAAAAATGAATGTATTATTTATAATATTTAATTACCGGTTTCGCAAATGAACCTGTAAATCCTTAACAACTCCAATTTCATCTCAACAGGAGTTATCCCTACCCAATTGCTCCCGTTCCGGATGCAATGGGCTAGGTCCCGTCAGGCCAAACGATAGTTTTCAACCTGTTCTCTTTCATTTAAAATTTAAATCATTTATTTAATTAATTAGATCGCTCATTTAAGTTCACCGGGGCCACATACGGACTCCGAAAAGTTCCAAAAAATAAATCTAGCTATGTTTTGACGATACGGTCCTAACAAAATTAATTTCGTCGAATTTGGAGACCGTTTGAAAAATGGCCTTTTTAACGGTCGATTAAATTCAACAGAAATTATCGAATCATAGTTTAATTTACTACGCTCACAAATAAATTCCAAAAATTATGGAAAATTAAACTTAGACATTACGGATTTGACGAAAGTGGTTTCATCGAAAACGGAGGTCGTTTGTATAATGGCCTTTTATACGTGCTATAAATTATACTATATTCCATTGCGACTTTTCTGGATATTCTACTGGCCATAACTTTTTATTCCCGCAATGAAATTTTGATTTTTCGGATTCGTTGGAAAGATATTTTTAAATAGATTTAGATATTTTTGGTTTCACTAAAATCCATTTCATTTTGAATCCTTTACATTCAGTCAAAGTTCATATTCAAAATTTCAAACTCTAGTACTATTTCTAATTCCTTTTAAAATTAAAATAAATATATTCATTCTAACTTCAATTTAAATAATTTTTTAATCATTATTATTTAAAATAAATTATTTTGACTATTCAGAATTCATTGAAATAGCCAAAATAAAAAAAATAAATTGGTTCTGATTTTCCAAGTTGTTACAATCTCCCCCACTTAAATGCTTTTCGTCCCTGAAAAGGAAACAATTGTAAAGTTGGAAACAAAACGGAAAATGCAAGGTATTATAAATGTACCTCAACACAAGAGTTGCTCGGAGATGTCCACTCTGTACTTGCGATAGGCCTGTTTGATGTTATCCTTGGTCTCCCATGTACAGTCTCTAGGATCTCCGCTCCACTGCACTTTGACTAAGTGGATCCTCTTGTTCCTCAGAACTCGGGTTTCCTTGCCAACTATTTTCACTGGCTCCCTTCTCACTGCTAAGCTTGGTGTAATCTCCAAATCTTGTTGTGCTGCTTCCTCCACAACTAAGTCTGGATCATGAACATGCTTCCGGAGTTGAGACGCATGGGATACATCGTGAAACCCTGGCAACCAGTCAGGCAACTGTACCCTATAAGCGAGAGTTCCAATCCTTTCAAGAATAGGAAATGGACAAATGAATCTCAGCGCCAATTTCATAGTCTTCCCAAATTGAATTACACCTCTCAGTGGGGAAACCCTTAAGTATACAAGATCACCAACAGAGAATTCTAAATCCCTTCTTCGTGAGTCTGCATAGCTCTTTTTATCGGCTCTGAGCAGCCACTAGTCGCTTCTTAATAAAATCAACTTTATCTGATGCTTCACGAATCATGTCGGGACCCAATACTAATCGATTGCCTGGTTCCACATAATATGCGGGAGATCTGCATGGCCTGCCATATAATGCTTCAAATAGCGACATTTGCAAGATTGCTTGGTAGCTGTTATTATAAGAGAATTCAACCAAGTGCAAGTGATCCTCCTATGACCCACCAAAATCAAGAATGCATGCTCGTAACAAGTCTTCCAATATGTGGTTCACCCTCTCAGTCTGGCCATCTGTCTGAGGATGATGAGCGGTGCTCATATTCAATTTGGTCCCAAGCTCTTCTTGGAATGCTTCCCAGAATTTTCTAGCAAATATCGGATCGCGATCACAAACGGTGCTACTGGGAACTCAATGTAGTCTGACAATCTCTCTGAAATGAAGCTATGCTAGACTTCGAGTTGTTCTATTAGATTTGACAGGGATACAATGGGCAGTCTTCGTGAAACAATCTACAATCAACCAAATACTGTCATTGGCGTTTCTAGTTCGAGGCAAGCCATCAATAAAGTCCATAGAAATTTGGTCCCACTTCCAACTTGGAACCTCTAGCGGTTGCAATAATCCTGCTAGCTTCTGTTGATCGATTTTAACTTGCTGGTAGGTGGGACATCTGGCAACATATATAGAAATGTCTCTCTTCATAGATCTCCACAAAAATGTGCGCTTGAGGTTATGTGTAACACCCCGAATTTTCTATTAACACTAAAGTTGCTAAAATATTAATAAGTGTGTAAGAGAGGGGATGTATCTAATATGAATATAAAAATATTAATAAGTGTGTAAGAGAGGGGATGTATCTAATATGAATATAAAAATATTAATAAGTGTGTAAGAGAGGGGATGTATCTAATATGAATATAAAAATATTAATAAGTGTGTAAGAGAGGGGATGTATCTAATATGTATATAAAAACAATAATAAGTAAAGGGGGATGTATCTAATATGTACATTGTAGAATATATATATATATATATATTTATGACATGAATAGAAGTTTATTAATATGCTGAGTGTTTGCTGAGTCACTTCTGACTCATTGCTGAGTCAACAAGATAAACCCCATCTTGTCTGAACGGCTGCGGTTATTTCTAGGTTAAATCTAATGGCCTAAATGAATTCTAAAATCTATAAATAAGTGGGTAGACCCTAGACCTAAATCACTTGTAAAATTAGAGAAGCTACCGTCATGCTGCTGCCATGGAGTTCAGCATAGCCGTCACAAACTAAGAAGAGGAAGCCTAATCATCTACAACTAAATCTACACAAATCAAATCAAAAGATCTCTCTTTCTCTAATTCTTTTCTTTTGTTGGTGAGTATGATGATTCTCACAAGACTATTACAAACTAATTTGACTCAGTTATGAATGGATCACAAGAAAGTGATGTGATTTGTAATTGTAAATTCTATATATTGTGGATCTCTTATTATGTTATTATGTTGTCGTATGATGTAAATTATATATGCTATGTCATGCTATGTTGTAAATTCTCTTATGCTATGTCGTGCTATGTTGAGAATCATGTCAAGCTATGTTATACTATCATACTATGCCATGTTATAAATCATGCTATATTATGTTGAAAAATCATGTTGTTGGATCATGCTTAAAGTTATGTTTTTTTTTCTTAATTTAAATGGATCTTGTTTATGGGAATTTGCCTATTAGGTTAGGTGTACCCATAAACTTGAAACTATAATTAAATAAAACTTGATTATGGGAATTTGCCTATTGAGTTAGGTGTACCCATATAAAACCATGTTGTTAAAAAATTAGATGATGTTGATTCACACATGTTCATATGTAAGTTTATGAAAATTGATTGAGATCATATTAGGTGAATTTTGAACAAGTTGACACCTTTAGATCCATGACATGTATAATCTATGCAAGTTGGACATATGCAAGTTTCACCCCTTATTATGATTCATTTGGTCACATATACATGTTGTTATTATGATAATCTCTTTTATGCTATGAGTTAGGCTATTCGAGTCTAACATATATTTTGCGAATAAACGTTCAAACGTGGGGTAGGGGTAATATTAGGAATTAATAAATTGGGTGCAATTTTGTAAGATGTTGCATACCATGAATGAATGTCCATAATTGAGTCAATTATGGACATTGTTAAAAATTGGAAGTAATTAATAATTCAAGTAGGGAATTATTAAAATTGGGGGAAAGTGGATTATTATTAATAATCAATGCTTAGGACACGAGGTTGGACCCGTTTGTGATGTAAACCTGCCCGGACCCGCCCGGCAAATCCAGTAGTCACAAATGTCGGCCCAATGTGAGAGGTCCTAGGCCCAAACTAAAGCATAACAGTTGTAAAGACACGAGGTTAGACTCTTTTATGGTGTAAGACTGCCCGGACCCGCCCGGCAAATCCAGCTGCCATAAATGCCAGTCTAATGTGAGAGGTCTTTATGAGGTTATGGCCTTAATGAACTAAGAAATACTTAACCAGATAATCATGTAAGGTGGGACATGGGGGTTAAGTAGGTGCCTTGGGTGGCATGAGGAATCTGGTGGTTGCCTTTAGAGGCATTTGAAATACGATTAGACTTAACCAAACACACATGTAAATGAACATGACTAAGTGGGTTAAGTGGGATGGACTAATGGGGACAAGCTTAGGTGGAATGCTTGTGGTAAATAGTGAGGGACCATTTCAACCAGTATCCCAAAACGTATCTTTGTGGGCTCGACCCAAGTCGAGGACGGGACACGCATACTGGGTTTGACTATAAGAGGCCAAAACAGGGAGTGGTGGCAACGCAAGTCCAACGGGTTTCATATGCGTGTGTGGACCCGGGCTGGTAGGTAAGATGTTGTTGCATCGTGTAGGTATAAGCCGTGCATGTCCGTTGTATCAGGTTGCCACTTTAGGGGAGTGATACACCCCACTGTGGGGCCAGCACGGGTATCTACGAGTTAGGGAGCCGATCGAATAATGGGAAGTAGGGTACACCTAGTGGAGATAGGGGCAGGCGGCACCTATGTAGTCAGCTAGGGGTACGTAAAGCCATTGGGAAAGTTTCTAAGTGAAGCTAAGTGGGATGAATCTTTAGGGTGACTGGTGTGGTGCAGTATAGTGTTTATCCTTTAGTATTTAGGAGCGCCTATAACGTTGCCTTTAGCGATTGTCTATGTCCTTAATCTGCTCTTCATAGACATTTTCTTGTTTTCCAGCTTATGCCTTAGTCCAGTTATTTTGGTAATAGTATTGTAGGATTATCATATTCACCAGACTTTATGTCTGACCCCCTCTTTTCCATCCTTTTTCTCCCTTCAGGTCCGCAGGTTGGGCCAAGTTCTAGTGGAGTCTAGTTGGATCGCTTATCTTCTGGAAAGCTTGGACTGCTGAAGTAAAGTCCAGCTTGTTATCTTTCTTTTTAATGGCTATTCATGTAATGGGATTATGTACTTGTTTTATCAAGATAGATATTGTACTTGACATTGAATATGGTGTTATGATGTAATCAAACATGTTTTGACTTCTGCTACAATGAAATAAAGTTTTTGAATTTCCAAGTACTATTTTATATATGTCTTGTTGTAATTTTACTGTTCTATATTCACTTAAAACCTCCATGGAAGTTAATGCATTCTCTTTGTGAGTGACATTAATGGACGTGGGGTGTTACACGTGGTATCAGAGCATAAGGTTACCAGAACAGATAAAAAATTTTTTTAGAATTTTTTTTTTTTCTGAGGTATTTTTGGAAGAAGTGCTTTCAAAAAAAACATGTTATTTAAAGAGAGTTTTTATGAAAAACATAATCCCAAATAGCCACATCCTTATCTTTATCTTTCGAATTCTCCATTTTGAATCTTTCCTTTTTCGTTTCAGCATGGCTGAAGATCTTAATCTCCCAGAAGGTGTGACGATTCCAGGGTGGTTTAGGAGATACTTGGAGGCTAGGGCCACCACTGTAGGCCCAGCGGATACTCCTCCACCCCTAGTTGCACCCATTCCTCCTCCTCCTCCTCCTCGTGTTGACACTTTTGCAAAGACGTGCAAGGAATTCAAGGCTATGGGAGGAAAAACTTTTCAAGGGACTGAGACGTTTGTGGAGGCCAGAGATTGGCTTAAGGAGACTGAGGAATTGTTGGATATCTTTGAAGTGGAAGATGGGAGGAAAGTCCGTTTGCTGCTTGGTTAATGAAGGGAGAGGCCTCGTTTTGGTGGGAGGTCACTAACGGGGAACGTCCAGTTGATTCATGGGCGGATTTCAGACGAAGGTTTGAGGCAAAGTTTCTTTCAAGGGCAGAGGAGAACTTAAATATGGAAAAATTCCTGGCACTAAAGCAAGGGAGCTCATCAGTAAAGGAATATGTCAATAAATTTAATCAGTTAGCAAGGTCTGGCTTGGAGTTGGTGAACACGCCAGAGAAGAAAGCTTTGAGGTTCGTTAGAGGCTTGAATGAACCGTTGCAAGGGTTGGCTATGACCCACATCCCTATGGGAGCCACCTTTGAAAAGCTAGTAGAAATGGCACTTATGCATGAGGATAAGGCAGTTGAAAAGAAAGGGGATCAGAAGAAACCCCAACAGCAAAATAAGAAGGGTGGTAAAAACAATAATGGCAAAGGGAAGAAGAAATGCTTCAATTGTGGGACGCCTGGCCATCTCAGCAAAGATTGTAGAAAGAAAAAGAAGACTGGTTGTTTTCATTGTGGAGATGCGGGACATTTAGTGAAGGACTGTCCAAAGAAGGGGCAGAGGGCAGGGTCTACCTCGGGAGGACAGGTGCAGGCTCTTATGGCACCAGGGCAGGCAAGGGGGCAAGTTCAGGCTATTGCGGCCCCACCGCTGCAAGAAAGAGGTAGAAAAATTTCTGTTGAAAGCTTAGTTTTTCTGTTTGATCATCCTGTCCGTACCTTATTCGATTCTGGCGCATCTCATTCGTTTATCTCTGCATCATTAGTTGAATCACTGCACTTGAACACCAGTTTAGTAGAGGATCCCTTGGTCGTTTCAAATCTAATTGGGGGTTCGGCTCATTTGACCATGATATGTTTGGATTTGAAAATCTCTATACTTAGCGTTGAATTTAGATGTGATGCTTATGTATTGGGCTTCACGGGCTATGGGCTAATTTTAGGAATGGATTGGTTGTCTAGAAATAGGGCCATTCTTGATTGTGAAAGGAGAGTAGTTAGGCTTGTGACTCGCCTTGGTAATGCTCTCGACATCTTTTGTAATCCCATAAATTCTGTTATGCTAAGTTATCTTGAATCGCTTGACGCGTCTGTAGAGAACCTGCGATCGGTAGAAGTGGTCCGGGAATATCCGGATGTGTTTGAGGAGGTGAAGGGCTTACCTCCAAAGCGGGAGATAGACTTTCGAATTTATCTTGTGGATAATGCTAAACCCGTATCTTTGCCAGTGCGCCACATGGCTCCTCGTGAAAGGAGGGAACTCAATAAGCAAGTAAAGGAGTTGCTTGAGAAGGGGTTCATAAGACGTAGTATATCGGAGTGGGGTGCTCCAGTAGTTTTTGCCACAAAGGCGGATGGGTCTCTTAGACTTTGTATGGACTATAGAGAAATAAACAAGCTTACTAAAAAGAACTGACACCCACTGCCGAGGATTGACGATCTCTTTGATCAGTTAGTTGGCGCCTCAGTGTTTTCGCAGTTGGACTTAGCCACTGGCTTTCATCAACTGAGAGTAGCTGAGGATAGTATAGATAAGACTGCTTTTAGGACTCCTGACGGATTCTATGAATGGCTAGTGATGCCCTTTGGTCTGACAAACGCCCCTGCATATTTTGTTGATTTGATGAGTAGGGTGTTTAGGGAATACCTTAACAAATTCGTGGTAGTCTTTGTGGATGACATCTTAGTCTTTTCTAAGAATAAAGAAGAGCACTCCCTACATCTTAGGGAAGTGTTGGAAACCCTTCGAGCGCATAACCTTAAGGCAAAATTTTCTAAGTGTCACTTCTGGAGGAAGGAAGTACGGTTCTTAGGGCACGTGGTTTCCAAAGAAGGGATAGCAGTGGATCCCGCAAAGGTGGTGGCCATCCAAGATTGGAAGGTCCCTAAAAATGCAACCGAAGTAAGAAGTTTCTTGGGGTTGGCTGGCTATTATAGGAAGTTTATCAAAGACTTCACAAAAATATCAGCTCCATTAACACGGTTAACGAAGAAGAACCTGGTTTTTACGTGGGACAAAGATTGCGATGATGCGTTCCAACGTTTAAAGAGAGCCTTAACTTCAGCCCCAGTCTTAGTGCTGCCAGACGGGAATAAACCGTTTACCATCTATACTGATGCTTGTGGGACGGGACTTGGCGCGGTCCTCATGCAAGAGGGAAGAGTAATAGCCTATGGTGGAAGGCAGTTGAGGGTTCATGAAAAGAATTACCCCACGCATGACTTAGAGCTAGCCGCAATTGTTTTCGCGCTTAAGTCTTGGCGTCACTATCTTCTTGGTGAGAAATTCGAACTGTTCACTGACCACAAATCATTAAAATACTTATTCTCTCAGAAGGATTTGAATTTAAGGCAGCAACGGTGGATGGAATTCTTAGCCTCCTACGATTTTGAAATAGCATATACCCCGGGCAAGGGTAACGTGGTGGCAGATGCCTTAAGTAGGAAAAGGTTGTCCTTGAGTCCGTTGTTTGTTGAACGACAAAGCTTAGAATTCATCTCTATGTTTGACTTTAGACCCTCCGTTGACTTAGTACCCGGTCTGTTAGCATCCTTGGAGGTTAGACCTACACTTTTAGGACGGATTGGTGAGGCGCAGCGAGACGACCCACAGTTGGTTGAGTTAGTAGAAAAGCTCAAAGGAAGGGAGTCGTCAAGCCATCTTCGTAGGTATACCCTAGACGATAAGGGTTGGTTACGTAGAGATAATAGACTTTGTATACCACAAGATAAAGACTTGAGGAAGGCCATTCTTGATGATGCACATCGTTCGAAAATGACCATTCATCCCGGCGGGGACAAGATGTACAAAGATATGAAGCGGGTTTTCTTTTGGGCCGGTATGAAAAAGGATGTGGCCGAGTACGTCGCTAGATGCTTGGTGTGCCAACGAGTTAAAGCAGAACAAAAGAAACCCGGTGGGTTGCTTCACCCATTAGAAGTTCCACTATGGAAATGGGAAAGCATCTCAATGGATTTTGTGGATGGATTACCAAGATCAAGGAAGGGTAACACGGGGATTTGGGTTATAGTAGATAGACTTACTAAAAGCGCCCATTTTATTCCCGTGAAAAGTAAGAGGACTGCTCCGTGGTTGGCTTCTGTATACATTAAGGAGATAGTTCGTTTGCACGGTATTCCTTCCAGTATAGTAAGCGACCGTGACCCCATCTTTACTAGCGAATTTTGGAAGAGTTTACAAGAGGTGGTAGGGACTCAGCTATGTTTGAGCACCGCATATCATCCTCAGACAGACGGCCAGACCGAGAGGGTGAATCGCATTCTAGAGGATCTTTTAAGGCTTTGTATCCTAGACTTTGGGGGTACATGGGAAGAGCACCTTCCGTTAGTAGAATTCGCATATAATAATAGCTTTCAGTCTAGTATTGGCATGGCACCTTTCGAAGCTCTTTATGGAAGGCCTTGTCGTTCGCCTACATGTTGGTGGGAATCTACCGATAAAATCCTACTTGGGCCCGATATGGTTAGGGAAACCTCGGAGAAGATTGAGTTGATTCGAAGGAGGATGAAAGCAGCACAAGATAGGCAAAAATCGTATGCTGATAAGAGGAGGACAGATCTTGAGTTTGACATTGGGGACATGGTTTTTATCAAAGTATCTCCGTTACAGAATGTTGTTCGCTTTGGGTCCGTGGGGAAATTAGCACCAAGGTTTGTAGGGCCGTTTCCTGTAAAAAAAACAGGATTGGGAAGATGGCATATAGGGTGGAGTTGCCTGAGAAACTTAGTGGAGTACACGACGTATTCCATGTATCACATTTGAGGAAGTGTTTGCACAAGACCGCGGAGGTGGTAGAGTCGAGCTTGCTTAAAGAGGTGGAAATAGAGCGTGATGCAACAATTAGACGAGCTCCTACATGCATTCTTGGGTCGAAGATAAAAAAGTTGAGGAATCGAGAGGTCAGACTGGTTAAAGTGCAATGGGGAGATGATGAGAGCAACGCAACTTGGGAGACAGAAGAGAAGATGCGTTCGTTGTACCCTTTTCTTTTTGAGGGTATGTCTTTTAATTTCTCCTTTATCGCTTAGCTTATCTTATCTTATCTTTAGTATGTCCTCTCATTAGTATCTTTGACCTTTAGTTAGGATAATCCTATGGTTGAAACATGTGTTTGAGACATGTTATGTATGATGGATGCAAAATGGATGCAAGTGTTTGCTAGTGGTTGCTCGTGGATGCATATATACACACACTTTAGGCACTAGATCGGCTCAGTCACTTCATATTGCATATTGCATATATATGGATGTATTTAGTATAATGGATGTATAATGGTTGTACCATCATATGGATGCTGTATTCGGTTGAATGGGTGTGCACGCATATAGAAGTAGTATGTAAGCAATTAGGATCTTTTGCATACATAATGGATTCATGACACTTACATAATTTGCATTAAGGAGGTCAACTGAATCAGTAGACCGCCTGATTTCGCATTAGGTAAGGACATGTACACACACTTGCATATGATCATAAAGCATTAGAAGTCTTTTAAGGACAATGGATGCCTGTGTATGATGGATGAGTAGATGGACGTTTGGATGGTAGGATATACATTCTTCCAGACTTGAAGATTTCGGGGACGAAATCCTAAAAGGAGGGGAGAATGTAACACCCCGAATTTTCTATTAACACTAAAGTTGCTAAAATATTAATAAGTGTGTAAGAGAGGGGATGTATCTAATATGAATATAAAAATATTAATAAGTGTGTAAGAGAGGGGATGTATCTAATATGAATATAAAAATATTAATAAGTGTGTAAGAGAGGGGATGTATCTAATATGAATATAAAAATATTAATAAGTGTGTAAGAGAGGGGATGTATCTAATATGTATATAAAAACAATAATAAGTAAAGGGGGATGTATCTAATATGTACATTGTAGAAAATATATATATATATTTATGACATGAATAGAAGTTTATTAATATGCTGAGTGTTTGCTGAGTCACTTCTGACTCATTGCTGAGTCAACAAGATAAACCCCATCTTGTCTGAACGGCTGCGGTTATTTCTAGGTTAAATCTAATGGCCTAAATGAATTCTAAAATCTATAAATAAGTGGGTAGACCCTAGACCTAAATCACTTGTAAAATTAGAGAAGCTACCGTCATGCTGCTGCCATGGAGTTCAGCATAGCCGTCACAAACTAAGAAGAGGAAGCCTAATCATCTACAACTAAATCTACACAAATCAAATCAAAAGATCTCTCTTTCTCTAATTCTTTTCTTTTGTTGGTGAGTATGATGATTCTCACAAGACTATTACAAACTAATTTGACTCAGTTATGAATGGATCACAAGAAAGTGATGTGATTTGTAATTGTAAATTCTATATATTGTGGATCTCTTATTATGTTATTATGTTGTCGTATGATGTAAATTATATATGCTATGTCATGCTATGTTGTAAATTCTCTTATGCTATGTCGTGCTATGTTGAGAATCATGTCAAGCTATGTTATACTATCATACTATGCCATGTTATAAATCATGCTATATTATGTTGAAAAATCATGTTGTTGGATCATGCTTAAAGTTATGTTTTTTTTTCTTAATTTAAATGGATCTTGTTTATGGGAATTTGCCTATTAGGTTAGGTGTACCCATAAACTTGAAACTATAATTAAATAAAACTTGATTATGGGAATTTGCCTATTGAGTTAGGTGTACCCATATAAAACCATGTTGTTAAAAAATTAGATGATGTTGATTCACACATGTTCATATGTAAGTTTATGAAAATTGATTGAGATCATATTAGGTGAATTTTGAACAAGTTGACACCTTTAGATCCATGACATGTATAATCTATGCAAGTTGGACATATGCAAGTTTCACCCCTTATTATGATTCATTTGGTCACATATACATGTTGTTATTATGATAATCTCTTTTATGCTATGAGTTAGGCTATTCGAGTCTAACATATATTTTGCGAATAAACGTTCAAACGTGGGGTAGGGGTAATATTAGGAATTAATAAATTGGGTGCAATTTTGTAAGATGTTGCATACCATGAATGAATGTCCATAATTGAGTCAATTATGGACATTGTTAAAAATTGGAAGTAATTAATAATTCAAGAAGGGAATTATTAAAATTGGGGGAATGTGGATTATTATTAATAATCAATGCTTAGGACACGAGGTTGGACCCGTTTGTGATGTAAACCTGCCCGGACCCGCCCGGCAAATCCAGTAGTCACAAATGTCGGCCCAATGTGAGAGGTCCTAGGCCCAAACTAAAGCATAACAGTTGTAAAGACACGAGGTTAGACTCTTTTATGGTGTAAGACTGCCCGGACCCGCCCGGCAAATCCAGCTGCCATAAATGCCAGTCTAATGTGAGAGGTCTTTATGAGGTTATGGCCTTAATGAACTAAGAAATACTTAACCAGATAATCATGTAAGGTGGGACATGGGGGTTAAGTAGGTGCCTTGGGTGGCATGAGGAATCTGGTGGTTGCCTTTAGAGGCATTTGAAATACGATTAGACTTAACCAAACACACATGTAAATGAACATGACTAAGTGGGTTAAGTGGGATGGACTAATGGGGACAAGCTTAGGTGGAATGCTTGTGGTAAATAGTGGGGGCCCATTTCAACCAGTATCCCAAAACGTATCTTTGTGGGCTCGACCCAAGTCGAGGACGGGACACGCATACTGGGTTTGACTATAAGAGGCCAAAACAGGGAGTGGTGGCAACGCAAGTCCAACGGGTTTCATATGCGTGTGTGGACCCGGGCTGGTAGGTAAGACGTTGTTGCATCGTGTAGGTATAAGCCGTGCATGTCCGTTGTATCAGGTTGCCACTTTAGGGGAGTGATACACCCCACTGTGGGGCCAACACGGGTATCTACGAGTTAGGGAGCCGATCGAATAATGGGAAGTAGGGTACACCTAGTGGAGATAGGGGCAGGCGGCACCTATGTAGTCAGCTAGGGGTACGTAAAGCCATTGGGAAAGTTTCTAAGTGAAGCTAAGTGGGATGAATCTTTAGGGTGACTGGTGTGGTGCAGTATAGTGTTTATCCTTTAGTATTTAGGAGCGCCTATAACGTTGCCTTTAGCGATTGTCTATGTCCTTAATCTGCTCTTCATAGACATTTTCTTGTTTTCCAGCTTATGCCTTAGTCCAGTTATTTTGGTAATAGTATTGTAGGATTATCATATTCACCAGACTTTATGTCTGACCCCCTCTTTTCCATCCTTTTTCTCCCTTCAGGTCCGCAGGTTGGGCCAAGTTCTAGTGGAGTCTAGTTGGATCGCTTATCTTCTGGAAAGCTTGGACTGTTGAAGTAAAGTCCAGCTTGTTATCTTTCTTTTTAATGGCTATTCATGTAATGGGATTATGTACTTGTTTTATCAAGATAGATATTGTACTTGACATTGAATATGGTGTTATGATGTAATCAAACATGTTTTGACTTCTGCTACAATGAAATAAAGTTTTTGAATTTCCAAGTACTATTTTATATCTGTCTTGTTGTAATTTTACTGTTCTATATTCACTTAAAACCTCCATGGAAGTTAATGCATTCCCTTTGTGAGTGACATTAATGGACGTGGGGTGTTACACGTGGTATCAGAGCATAAGGTTACCAGAACAGATAAAAAAAAATTTTAGAAAAATATTTTTTTTTCTAAAGTATTTTTGGAAGAAGTGCTTTCAAAAAAAAAAACATGTTATTTAAAGAGAGTTTTTATGAAAAACATAATCCCAAATAGCCACATCCTTATCTTTATCTTTCGAATTCTCCATTTTGAATCTTTCCTTTTTCGTTTCAGCATGGCTGAAGATCTTAATCTCCCAGAAGGTGTGACGATTCCAGGGTGGTTTAGGAGATACTTGGAGGCTAGGGCCACCACTGCAGGCCCAGCGGATACTCCTCCACCCCTAGTTGCACCCATTCCTCCTCCTCCTCCTCGTGTTGACACTTTTGCAAAGACGTGCAAGGAATTCAAGGCTATGGGAGGAAAAACTTTTCAAGGGACTGAGACGTTTGTGGAGGCCAGAGATTGGCTTAAGGAGACTGAGGAATTGTTGGATATCTTTGAAGTGGAAGATGGGAGGAAAGTCCGTTTGCTGCTTGGTTAATGAAGGGAGAGGCCTCGTTTTGGTGGGAGGTCACTAACGGGGAACGTCCAGTTGATTCATGGGCGGATTTCAGACGAAGGTTTGAGGCAAAGTTTCTTTCAAGGGCAGAGGAGAACTTAAATATGGAAAAATTCCTGGCACTAAAGCAAGGGAGCTCATCAGTAAAGGAATATGTCAATAAATTTAATCAGATAGCAAGGTTTGGCTTGGAGTTGGTGAACACGCCAGAGAAGAAAGCTTTGAGGTTCGTTAGAGGCTTGAATGAACCGTTGCAAGGGTTGGCTATGACCCACATCCCTATGGGAGCCACCTTTGAAAAGCTAGTAGAAATGGCACTTATGCATGAGGATAAGGCAGTTGAAAAGAAAGGGGATCAGAAGAAACCCCAACAGCAAAATAAGAAGGGTGGTAAAAACAATAATGGCAAAGGGAAGAAGAAATGCTTCAATTGTGGGACGCCTGGCCATCTCAGCAAAGATTGTAGAAAGAAAAAGAAGACTGGTTGTTTTCATTGTGGAGATGCGGGACATTTAGTGAAGGACTGTCCAAAGAAGGGGCAGAGGGCAGGGTCTACCTCGGGAGGACAGGTGCAGGTGTGACGGCAAGGAATTTCACTCGGTCCGAACCAGTCGCTAAACCGACCCAGACCGTTCGAAACGCCCTATCGTTTGAGAACACGACAAAACAGAACGCATATAAAAGAACATTTCACTGTATATTACAACAATGCATCAGAATACAAGAATATACAGAGTATAAATGAATATTACACAGAAATATCAGAGATTTAAATTACATTTAAATACACGGCAGCGGAAAATAATACAATATACAACTAGAAGTAGATATACGGATACAAAGCTTTCCGGATATCGTTCCAGCTGTAAACCAGGATCCTGTGAATATAAATCTGCAAAACCAAAACTACTAGCTGCCCGTGTCGAAAATAAGGGCACCCAGAGTTTAGGTTAAAACAATAAACTCCAGGTCAGTCATGTGACTGGTGTGAGAACTAAAACAGTTATTAATCTTTATTTTAAATCATTAGGTAAATCAAGGGACCACGCCGTATAACACGGAACGGGTTTCCTCCCAAGAATACCAGTGCATAAAACAAACAGCGCAATGCTAAATAAAGAAAAATGAAGCTGTTATAAGACCCAGGTCCCATCACACAATGCAACGCAGCCGAGGATAGGGTTTTCCCTTATAACAGCCAAAGAATGCTTGATACGTTTAAAACAAATCATTTGATACTATTATAAGTGCATAGTGTATAAAACAACTTCGAATCATAAGTATCAATCATAGGCGACATGAGCGTCCCATGCCACTATGTCGCCATATATAGGTTTACAAATAAAACCGCAAAGTCACGTATTTGGAAATTGGATTTCCGTCTATGAACCGAGGCAAAAGATAGTCCTCAACCGATTCGAGACGCTCTAGCCCGTGTCTCAGGATCAGAGCTCGAGTGACCCTTGGATCGTCAGGGCCAGTCCACCGATGTGGATTAAAATGCCTGAACACTGCGTTTCCCCACCCTTTGGGGTGTCAATGAGCCAACAAATGACTCCATCGGTTCGAGAACGACCGATCAATCCGAGGCGCCTCGCAACAGCAACAACCACATAAGTCAAACTCGTCAGGGCGTGTAAAACCACTGACGCCACTTCTAACTAGAAAGAAACGCATGCCCTCCCTGAGGTCCGTCTCCCGTTTTTGATTCATACCGGGTGTGAAACTCGCGAATCAAACGTTACACAAAGCTACGCCACAAAGGCCGTGCTTTGATCATCAACCACAAGACTTTGCTTTTCAACAGAAGCCTTGATCATTTGCATCTTAGCATGCCACACAGGCAAGCCATCCTATGCAACCGATATCAGTCACACAGAATGAAATCCGATGTCAGACACACAGTCCATTTACAAGTCCGTTCTGGGTCTGAACGAAACCGGAGGCACCTAGTACCCCGCATATCCATCGATCTCCAAGCACGTCAGGACGATCACTAACTGTTTCCATCTTCTTGGGTGTACAGCCCAATCAAGATCATCAGTTATCACCCAAACGACGTGAAGACCTCCGGTCTTCGACCATCGTCTTCATCTTCGACTTATCGTCGTATCAGTTATTCAGAATGGGATAAACCCGGTCTTTCCGAATAACTCGCGTATATATTATAAAAGTGTTACACAAACACAACATACGCCTCATTCCAACTCATTAGTCATTAACCGTAAATTAATCAAGAGAATAATTCCCCAAATATTAACCCCGAAGGCCGAAACCAACATCAGATCAATATCCAGAAAACCATTCTACTTAGCTAACCGACAGTTAGTTTCTAAATTTCACGTTCAAATCTAATTAAAGATTTAACTATCGCCTGGAGCAAAACTGGTGATACTCCATTCTCGATCTTTTCAATCTAATTAAAGATTCATTAAAACTCCACTTAGTTTTAATCTGTGACTGGGTTAAAGAATCAGTGTCATTTAAAACACGGTTCACGACAAACCCAAAGTCACATCCCATTAATTATCGGGTTAAAGAACAAGTGTTATTTAAAACACTGTTCACGATAAACCCAAAAATCAATATCCATTCAATTCCAATTAAATATTATTTAATTGGTACACTTCATTAAACCTAAATAAAAAGATTTAATCTTTTCTCAACTGGGTTCAAGAACAGTGTTAGTGAAGACACCATTCACGACAAACCCAAATCACATTCATTAATTATCGGGTTAAAGAACAAGTGTTATTTAAAACACTGTTCACGATAAACCCAAAAATCAATATCAATTCAATTCCAATTAAATATTATTTAATTGGTACACTTCATTAAATCTAAATAAAAAGATTTAATCTTTTCTCAACTGGGTTCAAGAACAGTGTTAGTGAAGACACCATTCACGACAAACCCAAATCACATTCATTAATTATCGGGTTAAAGAACAAGTGTTATTTAAAACACTGTTCACGATAAACCCAAAAATCAATATCAATTCAATTCCAATTAAATATTATTTAATTGGTACACTTCATTAAATCTAAATAAAAAGATTTAATCTTTTCTCAACTGGGTTCAAGAACAGTGTTAGTGAAGACACCATTCACGACAAACCCAAATCACATTCGATATTCAATACAAGGCTCTGAATAGAAAATATATCGGCTTATATTCAATATCGAATTCTACGACTAACAAATGTCGTATTGGAAATAACGATATCAATATATATCTTTCAAATTTCCATAACAACACCTGTATAATCACGAATTCCAACATCGAAATATTCCGAAGACAATTTCGATTCAAATCCACTCCAATGCAATCATTAGAAATTTTGGTTATTTTTAAAACCCTTTTCGAATTCAATTCATTTATTTAAAAATAAATAGAATTATAATTCTAGTTCAAAACTAGTTCATTTCGATAAAAATCCATTTTTATCTTTTCAAATATGGAGTTTTTCATCCCAATTCTTTCTAAATCATTTCTTATGATTTTACACAAATTATTGCTATTTTTAATAATTTTATCAAGGCCCGTACAGTCGATTTCCATCAACGGTCATCGAACTGCACATACAGCGACCTTTTTCGAATTTGATTTGGACGTATCTCCAAATCCAACCGTTAGATTTCAAATTTCTAACATTCATTAGAAAGCTCTTTTCGATACGAACCCAACGGTTCCGGTTTTAGGAGAATCCGACGGTCGGATCTCCCGCAATGCCCGTTTGAAATAAATGGTCGAAATTCGCGAACTGCCGCGGCGCGGCGCGTTCTATTCAGGCCATTATATTATATATATAATATATATATAATATATTTCGTCGATTTCTATTTAAAACGAATTATATAAATAGTTTTAAATTCGTTTCAAAAGCAATTTCAACTTCCGTTTCGATTCAAATCACAATTGAATTTTTCTTTATAAATTCGTTTTAAAATTCATTTCTATTCACTTCAAATTTCAATTCAATTTGAATTCGTTTTCAATTCCTTTCATTTCGAAATCGTTTTCAATTCAATTCATTTCGAAATCGTTTTCAATTCAATTCATTTCGAAATCGATTTCAATTCAATTCATTTCGAAATCGTCTTCAATTCAATTCATTTCGAAATCGTTTTCAATTCAATTCATTTCGAATTCGTTTTCAATTCAATTCATTTCGAAATCGTTTTCAATTCAATTCATTTCGAAATCGTTTTCAATTCATTTCATTTCGAAATCTTTTTGAATTCAATTCATTTCGAATTCGTTTTCAATTCAATTCATTTCGAATTCGTTTTCAATTCAATTCATTTCGAAATCGTTTTCAATTCAATTCATTTCGAAATCGTTTTCAATTCAATTCATTTCGAATTCGTTTTCAATTCAATTCATTTCGAAATCGTTTTCAATTCAATTCATTTCGAAATCGTTTTCAATTCATTTCATTTCGAAATTGTTTTCAATTCAATTCATTTCGAAATCGTTTTCAATTCATTTCATTTCGAAATCGTTTTGAATTCAATTCATTTCGAATTCGTTTTCAATTCAATTCATTTCGAATTCGTTTTCAATTCAATTCATTTCGAAATCGTTTTCAATTCAATTCATTTCGAAATCGTTTTCAATTCAATTCGAATTCGATAAAATCGATATAAATATCGTTCACGTCAAAATGGCGTCAATCTAATCAACACGGCTTCATAAAGTTCTATTTTCAAATATTCTATTTCAAATATTTCTTTTTCAAAATAGTTTTTATTATCAAAATATTTTGTTCAACACATGACCAATCTCAATGAATGAGTACTGTCAACACATGAACTTTTATTTTATAATATTCTTTAATTTTCAAATTGGAATGAGGCCCAATCAATTACCATATAAAGTTAATTATATGGATTTTCATACAACACATGTATATCATAGCATTGAAAAATAATCAATCATCAACCAAAGTGCACTACACTGTATAAGCATCAAATATAGATATTCAACGCTTATAACAGCCTGTCAATCGATCGATCGACATTTTTAATCAATCAGGAGGAGTGAACTTCAAATTTCATCCCAACACCCGTGTGGGGTTTCAAACAATCAAACACATATTTTATTTGTGCAGTTAGGCGATGTGTAAAATTTATCGACCCAATCAACGTCATTCAAATAGGTGTACATAAACAAACCGTCTGGTTTGTAAATGAATATTTATTTATTCACATTCACGTTAAAAATTATATTTTTAACGATAACACATTTTATTTTAACATATGAATTTCTATTCAGTTCATTCGTTAAATAAAATGCTATTTTTATTTTTCTAACTTATTTTAGAAAATTTCGGCGGCATAACGGCACGATACTAGAAACGGGACAAGGCCTAGCCTTATCCCCGGTCTAGTGAAGGCCCACGCCATTCACACATCAATCAAATTCACTTTCGTTATGCAAACCACAAAATTTGGAGTAAGGGTCTAACCTAGCCTTACTCCTTCGCCTTATAACGGCGCACGTCTAATCCTAACCAATTTATCGATTCGATTTTTCACACCACAAACCACATTCAAACCAATATCGCAATCAATAACCAAACAGCCAAACAAACAAGTCCATGGTCTGTGGACGATTGTGTCGGGTGCTACTAAACACCGTCTGCATCCTAGTATATATATATATAACTAGAAAAATAAATTGAAAGGTGAGGAATTCTCACATATAGCTATCCTAGCTCCACGGCTCTTCATTTGCAGAAGTCTTCGTCGTTTCGCCTTTTTGTCACCTTCGTTGCTGCTTTCACTACATACGTAAAAATCACATTTTTACTTCGCTATTCAATATATAAAAAATCGAATTTTTACTTCGATGTTCAATATATAAAAATCGAATTTTTATTTCGATGTTCAATATATAAAAATCGAATTTTTATTTCAAAGTTCAATATATAAAAATCGAATTTTTATTTCAAAGTTCAATATATAAAAATCGAATTTTTATTTCAAAGTTCAATATATAAAAATCGAATTTTTATTTCAAAGTTCAATATATAAAAATCCTATTTTCTTTTCGAAGTTCAAAATATAAAAATCCTATTTTCTTTTCGAAGTTCAAAATATAAAAATCCTATTTTCTTTTCGAAGTTCAAAATATAAAAATCCTATTTTCTTTTCGAAGTTCAAAATATAAAAATCCTATTTTCTTTTCGAAGTTCAAAATATAAAAATCCTATTTTCTTTTCGAAGTTCAAAATATAAAAATCCTATTTTCTTTTCGAAGTTCAAAATATAAAAATATGATTTTTTTTACTTCTTTTTAAATTTCAGTTTTTCAGTTTTTTTTTTTCCTTTTTAAAAATCAGGTTTTTAAAATTCTTTAAAAGAAATCAGTTTAAAAATTCCTTTATAAAAATCTGTTTTATACTTTCTTTTTTTTTTTCCAAAAAAAATTCTGTTTTTAATCTTTTTTTTTTTAAGAATTCAGTTTTAAAATCTTTGAAAAGAAAAAAAACAGTTTTTCTCTTTTTGAAAATTTCAGTTTTAAAATCTTTAAAATCAGTTTTAATCTTTTAAACAATTTCTAAACTTTTAACATAAAAACAGTTTTACAGAATTAAAAATAAATAAAAAAAAAACAGAAACGCTTACCTTTGTCTGCGAAGGAGAGGGGGGGGGGAAAGAAGAGGTCGTCGGCGGCTCTGGTGGTGACGAGGTTGGCCAGGGCGTCGGGTGGATGTGGGTGCGGCGGCAGCTTAATTGGAAGAGGAGGGAGAATCGCGAGGGGGGGGGGTGGTTCGGGTCTCAACAGAAGAGGAGCGAGAAGGGAGCGAGAGGAAGGAGGTGCGGCTATCACCTCACAGCGGCGGCGGCGGTGGCGCATGCCCCTGGGCGGCGGCTCCGCCTTTTTTTTTTTTTTTTTTTTATTTTATTTTATGTTGAATCGGGGGGGGGGGCCTGAGTGTTTTAAGGAGGGGAGAGTTTAATTTTTTTTATTTTTTTTTATTATTATTTTATTTGCAAATAGTTGACCTTTACATACGACCTCGAAACGAGGTCCACCGCCTGTCGCCCCTAGCGTTCTACCCCCATTCCGAGCACAATGGGATATGTATCGTAGGCTGATTCGACTGTTTGAATCAGTTTCTGTTAAATTTACATTTAAATCACTATTTTGAATTTTAAACGTACATTTCAAACTACCGGGGTCACATACTAAGTAGAAAAATTCCAGAAAAATATTTTCTAGCTTCGTATTGACGATACGGTCCTAACAAAACTAGTTTCGTCGAATTCTGAGACCGTTGGAAAAATAGCCAATTTCCAGTCGATTAAAATCAACTGAAACTGGTCAAACGCGTTTTCTTTTGCCACGCTCACATATTGATTCGAAAAATTATGAAATTTGGAATCTAGCAATAACTTAACATCACGGACCCAACAAAACTGGTTTCGTCGAAATCCGAGGTCGTTTGCAAAATTGCTATTATTAAGGGCCTTATATATATAAAAATATATATAAATTCCACAGCGACTATTTCAAATTTTAAACTGGACATATATTATCATTTCTAAGATGAAATCTCAGTTTGTTAACTTCGTTACAAAGATATAGTTATACAGATTCAAATATTTCTTGTTTCGTTCAATTCTGACCTATATTGAATTCTGTATATTCATTTGAAATTAGAAATCGAATTTTCGAACTACCGCGCCATTTTCTATTCTATTTATAATTATATATAAATATTTATATTCTAGCGACGACGCGTATAATATATATACGTTGAATTCTATTCAAAATAAATTTCACGTCGATATTATTTAAAATAATTCATTTTAAATAATCTAAATTCGCTAAAATTGCCAAAATAAAAATTTTAAACTGGCTCAGATTTTCCGGGTTGTTACAATCTCCCCCACTTAAAACTTTTCGTCCCCGAAAAGGAACAAAGTCGAAAGTGGTTTGATTATTTAACTCTACGCTCGATTAGGCTTCCATTCTCCAACTCTTTAGTTTCTGAGAATTTTCTAAATTTCAAAAATTTGGCTAACACCCTAAATTTTCGAAAAATTTCGCCATAACCTCCCCTGCACCGGGAGCATCGGGGAATTTCAAATAGCTTCCCCGGTCCTTCAGATCTCAAAAAGAAAAAGAAAAAGCCAAGCGGCTAGCCAATAGGCTCACAAAATCATCATCACCCAAACAAAACAGGAAATTATGTAGTAAACATGTACCTATTTGTCGGGCAAACAAATTTTATTCTCTGCTCTAGCCTCCTTGCCATGACCTGTTCAATGATATACAAGTATATGCAAGCAAATGCGACCAAATTTCAATACAAGTCAATATTTGATTCAGTTAGGCATAATGGTTCAAAATTATCAAACAATTAAACAAACAACACAAACATCAATCGATTAGTGAATTAGAGTTTCAAATTCATAATTTTGATACATATACAAAAAATCATGTTTTTGATGCCAATTCACAACAATGTGTTCTAACTATATATAAGTTTTGGTTCTCACACCAGCCTAATGGAAATATATAGAAAATCACACCTTCAACACTCGAACACTAATTCTGATGATGTAGCTACAATCATCAGAATCATCTTCGGGCGACTAGAGTGTGAATCTATATCTATCCAGTATATTAAAACTTCGAATACACGTGGATCAGACGTATACCCAAAATCTTTATATACTGCATTGTCCAAATCAATATAAATAAATAATCAAATACGAATAGTTGATTTAAATTTTCAAAACAAAGAATGTTTTCATTTGAAAAATATACTCTTCACACTCGTTCTAGGATACTACTGATCCCATCTCTAACGAGTCATTCCCATTGGATTTTACTAACCCAATATCCGATGAATTCTTTCGTATGGTTCTAATGTGCCTTGTTCTCTGAGCTTTGTAAACCAAAGCTCTGATACCAACTGCGACGGCAAGGAATTTCACTCGGTCCGAACCAGTCGCTAAACCGACCCAGACCGTTCGAAACGCCCTATCGTTTGAGAACACGACAAAACAGAACGCATATAAAAGAACATTTCACTGTATATTACAACAATGCATCAGAATACAAGAATATACAGAGTATAAATGAATATTGCACAGAAATATCAGAGATTTAAATTACATTTAAATACACGGCAGCGGAAAATAATACAATATACAACTAGAAGTAGATATACGGATACAAAGCTTTCCGGATATCGTTCCAGCTGTAAACCAGGATCCTGTGAATATAAATCTGCAAAACCAAAACTACTAGCTGCCCGTGTCGAAAATAAGGGCACCCAGAGTTTAGGTTAAAACAATAAACTCCAGGTCAGTCATGTGACTGGTGTGAGAACTAAAACAGTTATTAATCTTTATTTTAAATCATTAGGTAAATCAAGGGACCACGCCGTATAACACGGAACGGGTTTCCTCCCAAGAATACCAGTGCATAAAACAAACAGCGCAATGCTAAATAAAGAAAAATGAAGCTGTTATAAGACCCAGGTCCTATCACACAATGCAACGCAGCCGAGGATAGGGTTTTCCCTTATAACAGCCAAAGAATGCTTGATACGTTTAAAACAAATCATTTGATACTATTATAAGTGCATAGTGTATAAAACAACTTCGAATCATAAGTATCAATCATAGGCGACATGAGCGTCCCATGCCACTATGTCGCCATATATAGGTTTACAAATAAAACCGCAAAGTCACGTATTTGGAAATTGGATTTCCGTCTATGAACCGAGGCAAAAGATAGTCCTCAACCGATTCGAGACGCTCTAGCCCGTGTCTCAGGATCAGAGCTCGAGTGACCCTTGGATCGTCAGGGCCGGTCCACCGATGTGGATTAAAATGCCTGAACACTGCGTTTCCCCACCCTTTGGGGTGTCAATGAGCCAACAAATGACTCCATCGGTTCGAGAACGACCGATCAATCCGAGGCGCCTCGCAACAGCAACAACCACATAAGTCAAACTCGTCAGGGCGTGTAAAACCACTGACGCCACTTCTAACTAGAAAGAAACGCATGCCCTCCCTGAGGTCCGTCTCCCGTTTTTGATTCATACCGGGTGTGAAACTCGCGAATCAAACGTTACACAAAGCTACGCCACAAAGGCCGTGCTTTGATCATCAACCACAAGACTTTGCTTTTCAACAGAAGCCTTGATCATTTGCATCTTAGCATGCCACACAGGCAAGCCATCCTATGCAACCGATATCAGTCACACAGAATGAAATCCGATGTCAGACACACAGTCCATTTACAAGTCCGTTCTGGGTCTGAACGAAACCGGAGGCACCTAGTACCCCGCATATCCATCGATCTCCAAGCACGTCTGGACGATAACTAACTGTTTCCATCTTCTTGGGTGTACAGCCCAATCAAGATCATCAGTTATCACCCAAACGACGTGAAGACCTCCGGTCTTCGACCATCGTCTTCATCTTCGACTTATCGTCGTATCAGTTATTCAGAATGGGATAAACCCGGTCTTTCCGAATAACTCGCGTATATATTATAAAAGTGTTACACAAACACAACATACGCCTCATTCCAACTCATTAGTCATTAACCGTAAATTAATCAAGAGAATAATTCCCCAAATATTAACCCCGAAGGCCGAAACCAACATCAGATCAATATCCAGAAAACCATTCTACTTAGCTAACCGACAGTTAGTTTCTAAATTTCACGTTCAAATCTAATTAAAGATTTAACTATCGCCTGGAGCAAAACTGGTGATACTCCATTCTCGATCTTTTCAATCTAATTAAAGATTCATTAAAACTCCACTTAGTTTTAATCTGTGACTGGGTTAAAGAATCAGTGTCATTTAAAACACGGTTCACGACAAACCCAAAGTCACATCCCATTAATTATCGGGTTAAAGAACAAGTGTTATTTAAAACACTGTTCACGATAAACCCAAAAATCAATATCCATTCAATTCCAATTAAATATTATTTAATTGGTACACTTCATTAAACCTAAATAAAAAGATTTAATCTTTTCTCAACTGGGTTCAAGAACAGTGTTAGTGAAGACACCATTCACGACAAACCCAAATCACATTCATTAATTATCGGGTTAAAGAACAAGTGTTATTTAAAACACTGTTCACGATAAACCCAAAAATCAATATCAATTCAATTCCAATTAAATATTATTTAATTGGTACACTTCATTAAATCTAAATAAAAAGATTTAATCTTTTCTCAACTGGGTTCAAGAACAGTGTTAGTGAAGACACCATTCACGACAAACCCAAATCACATTCATTAATTATCGGGTTAAAGAACAAGTGTTATTTAAAACACTGTTCACGATAAACCCAAAAATCAATATCAATTCAATTCCAATTAAATATTATTTAATTGGTACACTTCATTAAATCTAAATAAAAAGATTTAATCTTTTCTCAACTGGGTTCAAGAACAGTGTTAGTGAAGACACCATTCACGACAAACCCAAATCACATTCGATATTCAATACAAGGCTCTGAATAGAAAATATATCGGCTTATATTCAATATCGAATTCTACGACTAACAAATGTCGTATTGGAAATAACGATATCAATATATATCTTTCAAAGTTCCATAACAACACCTGTATAATCACGAATTCCAACATCGAAATATTCCGAAGACAATTTCGATTCAAATCCACTCCAATGCAATCATTAGAAATTTTGGTTATTTTTAAAACCCTTTTCGAATTCAATTCATTTATTTAAAAATAAATAGAATTATAATTCTAGTTCAAAACTAGTTCATTTCGATAAAAATCCATTTTTATCTTTTCAAATATGGAGTTTTTCATCCCAATTCTTTCTAAATCATTTCTTATGATTTTACACAAATTATTGCTATTTTTAATAATTTTATCAAGGCCCGTACAGTCGATTTCCATCAACGGTCATCGAACTGCACTTACAGCGACCTTTTTCGAATTTGATTTGGACGTATCTCCAAATCCAACCGTTAGATTTCAAATTTCTAACATTCATTAGAAAGCTCTTTTCGATACGAACCCAACGGTTCCGGTTTTAGGAGAATCCGACGGTCGGATCTCCCGCAATGCCCGTTTGAAATAAATGGTCGAAATTCGCGAACTGCCGCGGCGCGGCGCGTTCTATTCAGGCCATTATATTATATATAATATATATATAATATATTTCGTCGATTTCTATTTAAAACGAATTATATAAATAGTTTTAAATTCGTTTCAAAAGCAATTTCAACTTCCGTTTCGATTCAAATCACAATTGAATTCTTCTTTATAAATTCGTTTTAAAATTCATTTCTATTCACTTCAAATTTCAATTCAATTTGAATTCGTTTTCAATTCCTTTCATTTCGAAATCGTTTTCAATTCAATTCATTTCGAAATCGTTTTCAATTCAATTCATTTCGAAATCGATTTCAATTCAATTCATTTCGAAATCGTCTTCAATTCAATTCATTTCGAAATCGTTTTCAATTCAATTCATTTCGAATTCGTTTTCAATTCAATTCATTTCGAAATCGTTTTCAATTCAATTCATTTCGAAATCGTTTTCAATTCATTTCATTTCGAAATCGTTTTCAATTCAATTCATTTCGAAATCGTTTTCAATTCATTTCATTTCGAAATCGTTTTGAATTCAATTCATTTCGAATTCGTTTTCAATTCAATTCATTTCGAATTCGTTTTCAATTCAATTCATTTCGAAATCGTTTTCAATTCAATTCATTTCGAAATCGTTTTCAATTCAATTCATTTCGAATTCGTTTTCAATTCAATTCATTTCGAAATCGTTTTCAATTCAATTCATTTCGAAATCGTTTTCAATTCATTTCATTTCGAAATCGTTTTCAATTCAATTCATTTCGAAATCTTTTTCAATTCATTTCATTTCGAAATCGTTTTGAATTCAATTCATTTCGAATTCGTTTTCAATTCAATTCATTTCGAATTCGTTTTCAATTCAATTCATTTCGAAATCGTTTTCAATTCAATTCATTTCGAAATCGTTTTCAATTCAATTCGAATTCGATAAAATCGATATAAATATCGTTCACGTCAAAATGGCGTCAATCTAATCAACACGGCTTCATAAAGTTCTATTTTCAAATATTCTATTTCAAATATTTCTTTTTCAAAATAGTTTTTATTATCAAAATATTTTGTTCAACACATGACCAATCTCAATGAATGAGTACTGTCAACACATGAACTTTTATTTTATAATATTCTTTAATTTTCAAATTGGAATGAGGCCCAATCAATTACCATATAAAGTTAATTATATGGATTTTCATACAACACATGTATATCATAGCATTGAAAAATAATCAATCATCAACCAAAGTGCACTACACTGTATAAGCATCAAATATAGATATTCAACGCTTATAACAGCCTGTCAATCGATCGATCGACATTTTTAATCAATCAGGAGGAGTGAACTTCAAATTTCATCCCAACACCCGTGTGGGGTTTCAAACAATCAAACACATATTTTATTTGTGCAGTTAGGCGATGTGTAAAATTTATCGACCCAATCAACGTCATTCAAATAGGTGTACATAAACAAACCGTCTGGTTTGTAAATGAATATTTATTTATTCACATTCACGTTAAAAATTATATTTTTAACGATAACACATTTTATTTTAACATATGAATTTCTATTCAGTTCATTCGTTAAATAAAATGCTATTTTTATTTTTCTAACTTATTTTAGAAAATTTCGGCGGCATAACGGCACGATACTAGAAACGGGACAAGGCCTAGCCTTATCCCCGGTCTAGTGAAGGCCCACGCCATTCACACATCAATCAAATTCACTTTCGTTATGCAAACCACAAAATTTGGAGTAAGGGTCTAACCTAGCCTTACTCCTTCGCCTTATAACGGCGCACGTCTAATCCTAACCAATTTATCGATTCGATTTTTCACACCACAAACCACATTCAAACCAATATCGCAATCAATAACCAAACAGCCAAACAAACAAGTCCATGGTCTGTGGACGATTGTGTCGGGTGCTACTAAACACCGTCTGCATCCTAGTATATATATATATAACTAGAAAAATAAATTGAAAGGTGAGGAATTCTCACATATAGCTATCCTAGCTCCACGGCTCTTCATTTGCAGAAGTCTTCGTCGTTTCGCCTTTTTGTCACCTTCGTTGCTGCTTTCACTACATACGTAAAAATCACATTTTTACTTCGCTATTCAATATATAAAAAATCGAATTTTTACTTCGATGTTCAATATATAAAAATCGAATTTTTATTTCGATGTTCAATATATAAAAATCGAATTTTTATTTCAAAGTTCAATATATAAAAATCGAATTTTTATTTCAAAGTTCAATATATAAAAATCGAATTTTTATTTCAAAGTTCAATATATAAAAATCGAATTTTTATTTCAAAGTTCAATATATAAAAATCGAATTTTTATTTCAAAGTTCAATATATAAAAATCCTATTTTCTTTTCGAAGTTCAAAATATAAAAATCCTATTTTCTTTTCGAAGTTCAAAATATAAAAATCCTATTTTCTTTTCGAAGTTCAAAATATAAAAATCCTATTTTCTTTTCGAAGTTCAAAATATAAAAATCCTATTTTCTTTTCGAAGTTCAAAATATAAAAATCCTATTTTCTTTTCGAAGTTCAAAATATAAAAATCCTATTTTCTTTTCGAAGTTCAAAATATAAAAATATGATTTTTTTTACTTCTTTTTAAATTTCAGTTTTTCAGTTTTTTTTTTTTCCTTTTTAAAAATCAGGTTTTTAAAATTCTTTAAAAGAAATCAGTTTAAAAATTCCTTTATAAAAATCTGTTTTATACTTTCTTTTTTTTTTTCCAAAAAAAATTCTGTTTTTAATCTTTTTTTTTTAAGAATTCAGTTTTAAAATCTTTGAAAAGAAAAAAAACAGTTTTTCTCTTTTTGAAAATTTCAGTTTTAAAATCTTTAAAATCAGTTTTAATCTTTTAAACAATTTCTAAACTTTTAACATAAAAACAGTTTTACAGAATTAAAAATAAATAACAAAAAAAACAGAAACGCTTACCTTTGTCTGCGAAGGAGAGGGGGGGGGGAAGAAGAGGTCGTCGGCGGCTCTGGTGGTGACGAGGTTGGCCAGGGCGTCGGGTGGATGTGGGTGCGGCGGCAGCTTAATTGGAAGAGGAGGGAGAATCGCGAGGGGGGGGGGGGTGGTTCGGGTCTCAACAGAAGAGGAGCGAGAAGGGAGCGAGAGGAAGGAGGTGCGGCTATCACCTCACAGCGGCGGCGGCGGTGGCGCATGCCCCTGGGCGGCGGCTCCGCCTTTTTCTTCTTTTTTTTTTTATATTTTATTTTATGTTGAATCGGGGGGGGGGGGGGCCTGAGTGTTTTAAGGAGGGGAGAGTTTAATTTTTTTTTTTTTATTATTTTATTTGCAAATAGTTGACCTTTACATACGACCTCGAAACGAGGTCCACCGCCTGTCGCCCCTAGCGTTCTACCCCCATTCCGAGCACAATGGGATATGTATCGTAGGCTGATTCGACTGTTTGAATCAGTTTCTGTTAAATTTACATTTAAATCACTATTTTGAATTTTAAACGTACATTTCAAATTACCGGGGTCACATACTAAGTAGAAAAATTCCAGAAAAAATATTTTCTAGCTTCGTATTGACGATACGGTCCTAACAAAACTAGTTTCGTCGAATTTTGAGACCGTTGGAAAAATAGCCAATTTCCAGTCGATTAAAATCAACTGAAACTGGTCAAACGCGTTTTCTTTTGCCACGCTCACATATTGATTCGAAAAATTATGAAATTTGGAATCTAGCAATAACTTAACATCACGGACCCAACAAAACTGGTTTCGTCGAAATCCGAGGTCGTTTGCAAAATTGCTATTTTTAAGGGCCTTATATATATAAAAATATATATAAATTCCACAGCGACTATTTCAAATTTTAAACTGGACATATATTATCATTTCTAAGATGAAATCTCAGTTTGTTAACTTCGTTACAAAGATATAGTTATACAGATTCAAATATTTCTTGTTTCGTTCAATTCTGACTTATATTGAATTCTGTATATTCATTTGAAATTAGAAATCGAATTTTCGAACTACCGCGCCATTTTCTATTCTATTTATAATTATATATAAATATTTATATTCTAGCGACGACGCGTATAATATATATACGTTGAATTCTATTCAAAATAAATTTCACGTCGATATTATTTAAAATAATTCATTTTAAATAATCTAAATTCGCTAAAATTGCCAAAATAAAAATTTTAAACTGGCTCAGATTTTCCGGGTTGTTACAGCAGGCTCTTATGGCACCAGGGCAGGCAAGGGGGCAAGTTCAGGCTATTGCGGCCCCACCGCTGCAAGAAAGAGGTAGAAAAATTTCTGTTGAAAGCTTAGTTTTTCTGTTTGATCATCCTGTCCGTACCTTATTCGATTCTGGCGCATCTCATTCGTTTATCTCTGCATCATTAGTTGAATCACTGCACTTGAACACCAGTTTAGTAGAGGATCCCTTGGTCGTTTCAAATCCAATTGGGGGTTCGGCTCATTTGACCATGATATGTTTGGATTTGAAAATCTCTATACTTAGCGTTGAATTTAGATGTGATGCTTATGTATTGGGCTTCACGGGCTATGGGCTAATTTTAGGAATGGATTGGTTGTCTAGAAATAGGGCCATTCTTGATTGTGAAAGGAGAGTAGTTAGGCTTGTGACTCGCCTTGGTAATGCTCTCGACATCTTTTGTAATCCCATAAATTCCGTTATGCTAAGTTATCTTGAATCGCTTGACGCGTCTGTAGAGAACCTGCGATCGGTAGAAGTGGTCCGGGAATATCCGGATGTGTTTGAGGAGGTGAAGGGCTTACCTCCAAAGCGGGAGATAGACTTTCGAATTTATCTTGTGGATAATGCTAAACCCGTATCTTTGCCAGTGCGCCACATGGCTCCTCGTGAAAGGAGGGAACTCAATAAGCAAGTAAAGGAGTTGCTTGAGAAGGGGTTCATAAGACGTAGTATATCGGAGTGGGGTGCTCCAGTAGTTTTTGCCACAAAGGCGGATGGGTCTCTTAGACTTTGTATGGACTATAGAGAAATAAACAAGCTTACTAAAAAGAACTGACACCCACTGCCGAGGATTGACGATCTCTTTGATCAGTTAGTTGGCGCCTCAGTGTTTTCGCAGTTGGACTTAGCCACTGGCTTTCATCAACTGAGAGTGGCTAAGGATAGTATAGATAAGACTGCTTTTAGGACTCCTGACGGATTCTATGAATGGCTAGTGATGCCCTTTGGTCTGACAAACGCCCCTGCATATTTTGTTGATTTGATGAGTAGGGTGTTTAGGGAATACCTTAACAAATTCGTGGTAGTCTTTGTGGATGACATCTTAGTCTTTTCTAAGAATAAAGAAGAGCACTCCCTACATCTTAGGGAAGTGTTGGAAACCCTTCGAGCGCATAACCTTAAGGCAAAATTTTCTAAGTGTCACTTCTGGAGGAAGGAAGTACGGTTCTTAGGGCACGTGGTTTCCAAAGAAGGGATAGCAGTGGATCCCGCAAAGGTGGTGGCCATCCAAGATTGGAAGGTCCCTAAAAATGCAACCGAAGTAAGAAGTTTCTTGGGGTTGGCTGGCTATTATAGGAAGTTTATCAAAGACTTCGCAAAAATATCAGCTCCATTAACACGGTTAACGAAGAAGAACCTGGTTTTTACGTGGGACAAAGATTGCGATGATGCGTTCCAACGTTTAAAGAGAGCCTTAACTTCAGCCCCAGTCTTAGTGCTGCCAGACGGGAATAAACCGTTTACCATCTATACTGATGCTTGTGGGACGGGACTTGGCGCGGTCCTCATGCAAGAGGGAAGAGTAATAGCCTATGGTGGAAGGCAGTTGAGGGTTCATGAAAAGAATTACCCCACGCATGACTTAGAGCTAGCCGCAATTGTTTTCGCGCTTAAGTCTTGGCGTCACTATCTTCTTGGTGAGAAATTCGAACTGTTCACTGACCACAAATCATTAAAATACTTATTCTCTCAGAAGGATTTGAATTTAAGGCAGCAATGGTGGATGGAATTCTTAGCCTCCTACGATTTTAAAATAGCATATACCCCGGGCAAGGGTAACGTGGTGGCAGACGCCTTAAGTAGGAAAAGGTTGTCCTTGAGTCCGTTGTTTGTTGAACGACAAAGCTTAGAATTCATCTCTATGTTTGACTTTAGACCCTCCGTTGACTTAGTACCCGGTCTGTTAGCATCCTTGGAGGTTAGACCTACACTTTTAGGACGGATTGGTGAGGCGCAGCGAGACGACCCACAGTTGGTTGAGTTAGTAGAAAAGCTCAAAGGAGGGGAGTCGTCAAGCCATCTTCGTAGGTATACCCTAGACGATAAGGGTTGGTTACGTAGAGATAATAGACTTTGTATACCACAAGATAAAGACTTGAGGAAGGCCATTCTTGATGATGCACATCGTTCGAAAATGACCATTCATCCCGGCGGGGACAAGATGTACAAAGATATGAAGCGGGTTTTCTTTTGGTCCGGTATGAAAAAGGATGTGGCCGAGTACGTCGCTAGATGCTTGGTGTGCCAACGAGTTAAAGCAGAACAAAAGAAACCCGGTGGGTTGCTTCACCCATTAGAAGTTCCACTATGGAAATGGGAAAGCATCTCAATGGATTTTGTGGATGGATTACCAAGATCAAGGAAGGGTAACACGGGGATTTGGGTTATAGTAGATAGACTTACTAAAAGCGCCCATTTTATTCCCGTGAAAAGTAAGAGGACTGCTCCGTGGTTGGCTTCTGTATACATTAAGGAGATAGTTCGTTTGCACGGTATTCCTTCCAGTATAGTAAGCGACCGTGACCCCATCTTTACTAGCGAATTTTGGAAGAGTTTACAAGAGGTGGTAGGGACTCAGCTATGTTTGAGCACCGCATATCATCCTCAGACAGACGGCCAGACCGAGAGGGTGAATCGCATTCTAGAGGATCTTTTAAGGCTTTGTATCCTAGACTTTGGGGGTACATGGGAAGAGCACCTTCCGTTAGTAGAATTCGCATATAATAATAGCTTTCAGTCTAGTATTGGCATGGCACCTTTCGAAGCTCTTTATGGAAGGCCTTATCGTTCGCCTACATGTTGGTGGGAATCTACCGATAAAATCCTACTTGGGCCCGATATGGTTAGGGAAACCTCGGAGAAGATTGAGTTGATTCGAAGGAGGATGAAAGCAGCACAAGATAGGCAAAAATCGTATGCTGATAAGAGGAGGACAGATCTTGAGTTTGACATTGGGGACATGGTTTTTATCAAAGTATCTCCGTTACAGAATGTTGTTCGCTTTGGGTCCGTGGGGAAATTAGCACCAAGGTTTGTAGGGCCGTTTCCTGTAAAAAAAACAGGATTGGGAAGATGGCATATAGGGTGGAGTTGCCTGAGAAACTTAGTGGAGTACACGACGTATTCCATGTATCACATTTGAGGAAGTGTTTGCACAAGACCGCGGAGGTGGTAGAGCCGAGCTTGCTTAAAGAGGTGGAAATAGAGCGTGATGCAACAATTAGACGAGCTCCTACATGCATTCTTGGGTCGAAGATCAAAAAGTTGAGGAATCGAGAGGTCAGACTGGTTAAAGTGCAATGGGGAGATGATGAGAGCAACGCAACTTGGGAGACAGAAGAGAAGATGCGTTCGTTGTACCCTTTTCTTTTTGAGGGTATGTCTTTTAATTTCTCCTTTATCGCTTAGCTTATCTTATCTTATCTTTAGTATGTCCTCTCATTAGTATCTTTGACCTTTAGTTAGGATAATCCTATGGTTGAAACATGTGTTTGAGACATGTTATGTATGATGGATGCAAAATGGATGCAAGTGTTTGCTAGTGGTTGCTCGTGGATGCATATATACACACACTTTAGGCACTAGATCGGCTCAGTCACTTCATATTGCATATTGCATATATATGGATGTATTTAGTATAATGGATGTATAATGGTTGTACCATCATATGGATGATGTATTCGGTTGAATGGGTGTGCACGCATATAGAAGTAGTATGTAAGCAATTAGGATCTTTTGCATACATAATGGATTCATGACACTTACATAATTTGCATTAAGGAGGTCAACTGAATCAGTAGACCGCCTGATTTCGCATTAGGTAAGGACATGTACACACACTTGCATATGATCATAAAGCATTAGAAGTCTTTTAAGGACAATGGATGCCTGTGTATGATGGATGAGTAGATGGACGTTTGGATGGTAGGATATACATTCTTCCAGACTTGAAGATTTCGGGGACGAAATCCTAAAAGGAGGGGAGAATGTAACACCCCGAATTTTCTATTAACACTAAAGTTGCTAAAATATTAATAAGTGTGTAAGAGAGGGGATGTATCTAATATGAATATAAAAATATTAATAAGTGTGTAAGAGAGGGGATGTATCTAATATGAATATAAAAATATTAATAAGTGTGTAAGAGAGGGGATGTATCTAATATGAATATAAAAATATTAATAAGTGTGTAAGAGAGGGGATGTATCTAATATGTATATAAAAACAATAATAAGTAAAGGGGGATGTATCTAATATGTACATTGTAGAAAATATATATATATATATTTATGACATGAATAGAAGTTTATTAATATGCTGAGTGTTTGCTGAGTCACTTCTGACTCATTGCTGAGTCAACAAGATAAACCCCATCTTGTCTGAACGGCTGCGGTTATTTCTAGGTTAAATCTAATGGCCTAAATGAATTCTAAAATCTATAAATAAGTGGGTAGACCCTAGACCTAAATCACTTGTAAAATTAGAGAAGCTACCGTCATGCTGCTGCCATGGAGTTCAGCATAGCCGTCACAAACTAAGAAGAGGAAGCCTAATCATCTACAACTAAATCTACACAAATCAAATCAAAAGATCTCTCTTTCTCTAATTCTTTTGTTGGTGAGTATGATGATTCTCACAAGACTATTACAAACTAATTTGACTCAGTTATGAATGGATCACAAGAAAGTGATGTGATTTGTAATTGTAAATTCTATATATTGTGGATCTCTTATTATGTTATTATGTTGTCGTATGATGTAAATTATATATGCTATGTCATGCTATGTTGTAAATTCTCTTATGCTATGTCGTGCTATGTTGAGAATCATGTCAAGCTATGTTATACTATCATACTATGCCATGTTATAAATCATGCTATATTATGTTGAAAAATCATGTTGTTGGATCATGCTTAAAGTTATGTTTTTTTTTCTTAATTTAAATGGATCTTGTTTATGGGAATTTGCCTATTAGGTTAGGTGTACCCATAAACTTGAAACTATAATTAAATAAAACTTGATTATGGGAATTTGCCTATTGAGTTAGGTGTACCCATATAAAACCATGTTGTTAAAAAATTAGATGATGTTGATTCACACATGTTCATATGTAAGTTTATGAAAATTGATTGAGATCATATTAGGTGAATTTTGAACAAGTTGACACCTTTAGATCCATGACATGTATAATCTATGCAAGTTGGACATATGCAAGTTTCACCCCTTATTATGATTCATTTGGTCACATATACATGTTGTTATTATGATAATCTCTTTTATGCTATGAGTTAGGCTATTCGAGTCTAACATATATTTTGCGAATAAACGTTCAAACATGGGGTAGGGGTAATATTAGGAATTAATAAATTGGGTGCAATTTTGTAAGATGTTGCATACCATGAATGAATGTCCATAATTGAGTCAATTATGGACATTGTTAAAAATTGGAAGTAATTAATAATTCAAGTAGGGAATTATTAAAATTGGGGGAAAGTGGATTATTATTAATAATCAATGCTTAGGACACGAGGTTGGACCCGTTTGTGATGTAAACCTGCCCGGACCCGCCCGGCAAATCCAGTAGTCACAAATGTCGGCCCAATGTGAGAGGTCCTAGGCCCAAACTAAAGCATAACAGTTGTAAAGACACGAGGTTAGACTCTTTTATGGTGTAAGACTGCCCGGACCCGCCCGGCAAATCCAGCTGCCATAAATGCCAGTCTAATGTGAGAGGTCTTTATGAGGTTATGGCCTTAATGAACTAAGAAATACTTAACCAGATAATCATGTAAGGTGGGACATGGGGGTTAAGTAGGTGCCTTGGGTGGCATGAGGAATCTGGTGGTTGCCTTTAGAGGCATTTGAAATATGATTAGACTTAACCAAACACACATGTAAATGAACATGACTAAGTGGGTTAAGTGGGATGGACTAATGGGGACAAGCTTAGGTGGAATGCTTGTGGTAAATAGTGGGGGCCCATTTCAACCAGTATCCCAAAACGTATCTTTGTGGGCTCGACCCAAGTCGAGGACGGGACACGCATACTGGGTTTGACTATAAGAGGCCAAAACAGGGAGTGGTGGCAACGCAAGTCCAACGGGTTTCATATGCGTGTGTGGACCCGGGCTGGTAGGTAAGATGTTGTTGCATCGTGTAGGTATAAGCCGTGCATGTCCGTTGTATCAGGTTGCCACTTTAGGGGAGTGATACACCCCACTGTGGGGCCAGCACGGGTATCTACGAGTTAGGGAGCCGATCGAATAATGGGAAGTAGGGTACACCTAGTGGAGATAGGGGCAGGCGGCACCTATGTAGTCAGCTAGGGGTACGTAAAGCCATTGGGAAAGTTTCTAAGTGAAGCTAAGTGGGATGAATCTTTAGGGTGACTGGTGTGGTGCAGTATAGTGTTTATCCTTTAGTATTTAGGAGCGCCTATAACGTTGCCTTTAGCGATTGTCTATGTCCTTAATCTGCTCTTCATAGACATTTTCTTGTTTTCCAGCTTATGCCTTAGTCCAGTTATTTTGGTAATAGTATTGTAGGATTATCATATTCACCAGACTTTATGTCTGACCCCCTCTTTTCCATCCTTTTTCTCCCTTCAGGTCCGCAGGTTGGGCCAAGTTCTAGTGGAGTCTAGTTGGATCGCTTATCTTCTGGAAAGCTTGGACTGCTGAAGTAAAGTCCAGCTTGTTATCTTTCTTTTTAATGGCTATTCATGTAATGGGATTATGTACTTGTTTTATCAAGATAGATATTGTACTTGACATTGAATATGGTGTTATGATGTAATCAAACATGTTTTGACTTCTGCTACAATGAAATAAAGTTTTTGAATTTCCAAGTACTATTTTATATCTGTCTTGTTGTAATTTTACTGTTCTATATTCACTTAAAACCTCCATGGAAGTTAATGCATTCCCTTTGTGAGTGACATTAATGGACGTGGGGTGTTACATTATGATACATCTTCCTCACCCCTGGATGAATACTGAGCTTAGATTTGTGACATTCATCCATTACTTCCCTTCTGAGCTCAGGAAGGTTCAGAACACAGATTCGGCCTAATAGCCTCAGAACCCCTTTGTCATCAATCTGGAAACTCATGGTTTCGCCTTCCATAATTCTTTTGCTAATTCTCTGAATAAATTCACCATTTTTCTGAAGAGCAGAGATCTTATTAATCAAGGAAGGTGTAATAATGAGATTGGCGAGGATAAGATCGGTGCTGGCCGTATTCTTCCTACTGAGTGCATCGGCTACAACATTGGCTTTCCTTGGAGTATATAAGATGTCCAGGTCATAGGCTGCAAGAAATTCAACTCAACGTTCCTGCCTCAAGTTCAAATCTCTTTGGGTGAATAGATACTTCAAGGATTTGTGATCAGTATATAGTTCAAACTTCTCACCCAAGAGATTGTGCCTCCATATCTTTAGAGCAAATACGATGGTCATTAACTCTAGATCATGAGTGGGGTGTTTCGTCTCATGCAGTTTCAACTAACGGCTAGCATATGCAACTACTTTGTCCCTAAGCATTAGCACTGCACCAATACCTTAAACAGATAAAAAGGATAACATGTTAAAATGAGATTTGTCATTACAAATGTCATCTTTGACATGTTTGTTTAGATAAAAGGAATAACCTTCAATGGAAGCATCTGTCCAGACTTTCAAATCCTGATTGCCATCAATAATGGTCAACATAGGAGTGGTGGTCAACCTCCGTTTCTTCTTGGAAAGCTGCCTCACATTCGGGTGTCCAAATGAGCTTTGTATGCTTCTTAGTCAGCTTCGTCAATGAACAAGATAATTTAGAAAAATTCTTAACGAACTTCCGATAATAGCCGGCTAGTCCTTAGAAACTTCTGACTTCTGTAGGAGTGCTAGGCTGCTTCCAATCTTGGATGGCTAAGATCTTTCCTGGGTCTACTGAAACGCCTTTCTTCGATACAACATGGTCGAGGAATTTCACCTCTTCCTGCCAGAATATACATTTAGAAAATTTGGCTTTCAACACATTCCTTCGCAAAATCTCCAAGACTTCTTTCAGATGCTTTTCATGCTCGGCAGTGGTTTTACAAAAGATTAAGATATCATCGATGAAAACTAACATGAATTTATTTAAAACATCTCGGAATACTCTATTCATCAGATCAACAAAGTATGTTGGAGCGTTGCATAATCCGAAGGGCATCACTAGCCATTCATAAAATAAGCCTGGCCCTCTGAAAGATGTCAGAGGAACACATTCTTTGGCAATGCGCAATTGATGGAAGCTTGTAGCTTGGTCCATCATAGAGAATACTTGTGCTCCATTCAAGCGGTCCAACAGATCATCGGTATGTTGTAGTGGAAGTTTATTTTTCAGTGTTTGCTTATTTAGGTCACTGTAGTCCACACATAGTCTGAGGGTACCGTCGAACTTTGGGACAAACACCACTGCTGCACCCCAGTTTGAGAAGCTAGGCCTGATCAGACCCTTCAACAAAAGTTTTTTAGTTTAGTTGTCCAGCTCCTCGTTTTGTTTCAGTGTCATTCTCCGAATAGGATTCAAAACGACCTTTGCATTGGGTACTAAGTCAATCCTGAAGTCGATTTTTTTGCGCGGAGGTAAGCTGTCAAATTCTTCAGACACATCCGCATAATCTCTGACGATAGGAATATCCTCAATAGAAGCAGGAGTGACTTCTAGAGAAGACCAGAATTCTTTCCTATCTGTGGCTGAGCGGTGGCATGGTATAGCAATAATATCTCCATATTTGGTTTTGATTTTGACTACTCTTTCAGCGCATTGTAACTCAGCCTCATACTTTATTAGCCAATCCATTCCAAGTATGATATCATTCCCGGAGAAATTCATGGCGATCAAATTAAAAGGAAATTGGAAATACGAATAAGAAACAGACACTCTACAATACTGATCGAGAATAAGTGAACCTCCTATTGGACTATGGGCTCTAATCAATTCTTTAAGTTTTCTTGGTTTCAGTTTTAGCTTTTTAATCGTGTCATTAGAAATGAAACTTCTTGATGCACCAGTGTCAAACAATACTATAATAGGAATGTTCTTAATGTTAACAGTACCTCCTAAAACATCGGGTTTACCTGCTCCCTCGGAAGAATCCGGTGCAGCCGCTCCATCATATACATGCGCCACCTGAGAATTCTTCCACAACGGGCAATTTGGCTTGATGTGCCCCTTCTGGTGACAATTATAACACTCCCTCTTATCCTAAGAACATTGACTTGGCCCAGACTCATTTCTCCTTGGCCTTTTTGGAGCTCGGCATTCATAATCAAAGTGTCCCAGCTTTTGACAATTGAAGCATCTCACCTTGGATTTGTCACTTTTCTTTCCTTGGGGATTGGCGTTAGAAGAATTGCTCGCCTCTGGTTTCCTATCAGCTTGATTTCTTTTCTTATTACTCTGATTCTTCTCATGCTCTTGTTGTGCATTTCTGTCATTGTCCTCATAGTGGCAAGCCATTTTGATCACCTCATTGAAGGGGAGCTTGATGTGAGCTGTGACTCTGTTCAGATATTTATTGGAGAGGCCATTGATGAATCTTTTGTTCTTCTGCACTGGTTCCTGAACTAATTCTGGAGTATAGCGTGAGAGTTCTTCGAACTTCCGTACATATTCTGAAATAGTCATATCTCTCTGCTACAAATTGGAAAATTGATCGTGGAGCCGCTCTACTTCCAGCGGAGGGATAAACTTATTGTTGAAGAGTTCTTTGAATCTGTCCCATAACATTTCGGCCTCATTATTTCCAATTTTGACTGTATCCCACCAATTTTTAGCTTCGTCTTTCAATAGCCATGATGTCAAAAAGCACTTGCGGTGGTCTTCCAATTCCAGGCCTCCAAATATTTTCTCGCAGTTCTTCAGCCTTGCCTGTGCCTCAATCACCATCTCTCGCCCGGTAAATGATATGCCCCCTAAGTTTCTGAACTTCTTGGCCACTTTATCCAAGTCAAACGGCTGTGGGGGTGGAGGTGGTGTTACAGCCTCAGGAGTGGGCTGCCCCTGAGCAGTGGGAGTCTCATCTCTAGCTGGTCCTCTAGCCCCACCTTTGCCTCTAGCTCTCGCTCTAGTGCTCATTTTCTAGTTAGTTCTGTATCATCAAAGAGTGAGTCAGACTAACAGAAATGATAATTTTAAAGGAATGGTTAAAAGTAGAGATATATGATAAGATGATGATGATGATGTAATGACTGATTAATATGAGCTATTTTGCTGTGCTCATTCTAGGAGATTACTAATCCGATCTCTAATGAGCTACTCGTCTTAGAATACTATTGATTATATCTAGATGAATTGTTCTAAAAATGTTATACTCTGAAGCTAAGGTTAACCTTTAGCTCTGATACAAACTATGACAACCCCAAACTTTCGTAGTACGAAAGCAAGGATAATCACAATTGCATAACATAATTACAACAATAGCAGATCTCAGATAACATCATAACACATAAATCATTGCAGCGGAAATAGAAAGTGTCACCTCTCTTCAAACCACCATTAATATTTCATATTTTCTTGATTTCTACACTTATACTTAGCCGATTTCTACTCAAATTAGTTTCAACAAAGAAAGAAATAAGTTTCAATCTCCATGGCGATTGTTTAAGCTGATGGGACCTAGACCATTGTGTCCGGAACGGGGGCAATTGGGTCGGGACAACTCCTGTTGGGCTGAAACTGGAGCTGTTAAGGATTTACGGGTTTATTTGCAAAACCAGTAATTAAATATTATAAATAATACATTCATTTTTTAAAACCCTAGTTTACTATTCACAACAAAGCCGCTCCCCCCCCCCCCCCCCCCCGAAATCCATAGCCAATACCGCTCCATCCTTCCCCCGTTAAATTCAAGCAATCCACTCAATAAAATCCTCTTATCGTTTTGAGGATTTTGTAGTTCTCCCTTCCCTCTTAGATCAGTACGGTTAGCACCCCCCAAAGTCGAGCAACCAACGAGTTCCAGACCCAGAAAGTGGTCCCGTTTCGACCACCGTCGTGCTCCATACCCATCGTCGCACCTGACGTGATGGGTCCCCCTGGTGCGCTTCCATGTGCTCGTAGTTGTGGTGGCCTCCGATCATCACGAAACTCAGCGGATCGGAAGAAAAGTGGAGCCCTATGATCGAACCAAATTGAAAACCTATCAGTCTTGTTATCTGAGTGAAGAAGAAAGGGTATAATCCAATTTTAAATATTAAATTAATTAATTTAATATATTATCAATCTAAATAAACCATAACTAATGCATACAGAATCGAAATTGAACGATTTCAAATCCGCTACGATCGTGAGTCCGAGATCTACGCTTCTGGACTGACTAGAACCATTTCTGAGCAGATCAAATTTTGGCCAAAATTTCAGATCTGAATCATTAAGAATTAAACGACTGTGAGAAATCTATTTATTTATTTTTTAAATAATTAGAAATAATTATAATTTTATTATCACCAATCTATAGTTAATTCCTGTTTGTTATGGTTCATGATTTGTTCTATGATGGATGTAGTATGTAGATCCAGTTGTTTGGTGATATTGTGTGGTGATATAATTGTTAAAACATATTGATCTGTAGTGATAAAATTGTTAGAAACATATAGATCAATTTGAAGTAATAAATTGAGTAAAACAAAAATATATAATTTTTGTTTAGGTAAAATGATCAAATTAGAATCATTGGACAAGATTTATCATTTTATTAGTTAAAATAGTGAAACTAAGAATTATCCTTTTTGGGTTTATTAGAATAGTTGATTAAAATAATTATCACCTTGTTATTTGGAATAATTGGACAAAACTTGTCATTTTTGTCAGATTGGAACTATTGGACAAAAATCATCATTGTTGTCAAGATTAGAATAGTTGCATCGGAATTGTCATTTTTGTTTAAATTAAATTGGCCAAAACAAAAATGAACATTTTTGTTTAAATCAAAATGTTATGAAATATCAATTTTGTCTATTTGTTGAATTAGAATTTTCAACCAATATGAAACACCAATTTTTGTCTATTTGTTGAATTAGAATTTTCAACAAATAGGAAACACCAATTTTTGTCAATTTGTGAAATTGGAAATTTCAACAAATATGAAGCATCAATTCTTGACATTTGTTGAACTAGAGTTTTCAACAAAAATAAAATATACAGTTTTGTCATTTTTCCGAACTAGAGTATTGAACAAAAATGAGATATCAAATTTTCATTTTGTTGAACGAGAAGTCTCACCAAAAATGAACTTTTGTACATTTTTTTGAATTAAAATAAAAATTTAGAACACGTTCATGTTTTAAAATGAAAAAATGGTTTACATAAAAAATTCACTTTTTAATGTAATAATAGAAATATAGAAAAAGACTCATGTTTTAAAATGAAAACATGGTTTACATTAAAAATCACTTTTTAATGTAATAATAGAAATATATAAAAAGATTCATGTTTTAAAATGAAAACATGGTTTACATTAAAAATTCACTTTTTAATGTAATAATAAAAATATAGAAAAAGATTCATGTTTTAAAATGAAAACATGGTTTACATTAAAAATTCACTTTTTAATGTAATAATAGAAATATAGAAAAAGATTCGTGTTTTAAGATGAAAACATGGTTTACATTAAAAATTCACTTTTTAATGTAATAAAAGAAATATAGAAAAGATTCATGTTTTAAAATGAAAACAGGTTTTACATTAAAATTCACTTTTTAATGTAATGATAAAAATATAGAAAAAGATTCATGTTTTTGAATGGAAACATGTTTAACATTAAAAATTCACTTATTAATGTAATAATAGAAATATAGAAAAAGTTTCGTGTTTTAATATGAAGATATGTTTTACATTAACAATTCACTTTTTAATGTAATAATAGGAATATATAAAAAGATTCATGTTTTAAAATGAAAACATGGTTTACATTAAAAATTCACTTTTTAATGTAATAATAGAAATATAGAAACAGATTCATGTTTTAAAATGAAAACATGTTTTACATTAAAAATTCATTCTTTTTAATGTAATAATAAAAGCTAGACAAATATTCATGTTTTAAAATGAAAACATGTTTTACAATAAAAATTCACTTTTTAATGTAATAATAGAAGTTGGCCAAATATTCATGTTTTAAAATGAAAACATGTTCACATTAAAAACTTTGTTTTTAATGAAATGAATGAATCATTAGAAAATGTTCATTTTTAAAACAAAGGCATGTTGACATTAAAAATATCAATTTTTATGAAAGAATGATTCATATGAAATTGTTCATATTTGAATAAAAGTGATGAAACATTAAAATCATATTATTATTTTTATGTAAACATCGCTTTCATACATTTTGTTTAAAAATCGAATTGTTAACAAATGGAAAACATCAAAATATGCATTTTTAAAATTGCATTTTTATTTACGTTGCATATATTAGAATTAAATGCATTGTTAAAACTACATTTATATTTACAGTGCATATATTAGAATTTATAAGCATTGTTAAAATTACATTTATATTTACATTACATATATTAGAATTTATATGCATTGTTAAAATTACGTTTATATTTACATTGCATATATTAGAATTTATATGCATTGTTAAAATTACATTTATATTTACATTGCATATATTAGAATTTATATGCATAGTAAAATTATACTTTTATTTGCAATGCATATATTAGGATTTATATGCATATTTAATATTACTTTTTTTATTTATATTGCATATATTAGAATTTATATGTAAAGTTAAAATATCATTTTAATGACAATAAGTACATTAGAATCTGTATGAATTATTTTTATTGTAAAAAAAATTCATTGAAAACATTATACAAATAAAACATTCCCTTTTTATTTGTTAAAGTTTACAATAGAAATACAAATAAAAAGTAGCTTTTTATTTGTCATTGACTCAGATGTCATGTAAATGATATATATTTTGTTTGACATGATGAATATGTAGATATAATATGCCAATAAAACATTCTTTATTTGGCATGTTAAACACGTTAGTAAAATCATAGAATGGTTTATATTTATATATATAAATATAATTTAAAATTAAATGAACCGCGTAAGGTAGTTCGCATTTCGGAATCGAAACTTCAAACGATTATACCGAAAGATCCGACCGTCGGATTTTCCCAAAACTGGAACCGTTAGGACCGCTTTGGGAAGATCTTTCAAACAATATAAACTTTGTGAAAATCCAATGGTTAGATTTCGAGATAAATGTAAATCAAATTTTGATAAAAACAGTACTAGGGCCGCCTATTGATCCGAAGCGTCGTCAAATTAATTTAGCTATATATATATATATAGCGATAAATCATTATTAACGATATGAAATAGTTTTAAACTATATATATGCGAGAATCATTTGAAAAGACTGAGTTCAATCTCATTACAAATGATTATACGATGATTTAAATCGAAGATATTGAAGACGGCGATTGAAGACCAGCGATCTTCACATCGAAAGGATAAATACTGATGCCCGACATTGGTTAGCTCCCAATAAAGGGTTAAATTGGTAGTTGTTCAGACGTACTTGTTGATTGTCCGGATAAGCAAGCGCCTCTCTTCCGTATTGGACATACGGGACGAGGAATAAGGTGTCTCCCGTTTTGTTCAGACCCAGAATGGACTTGTAAATGGATGTGTGTCTGACATTGGATTTCATTCCATGAAAATTGATTTCTATTTAATATATATCTTCTTGTGACGACCCCAAACCCCGTACTGGCGGTGGCAAGGGTAATCTTTGGAACATAACACATAAACAGATAACAACAGAGCAGAATTTAATAAATACACCAGATAAAGAACAAAAAATACACTGGGTAAATGTAATCATCAGAATTACACAGTATACAGGATCATACTTAGTACAAATACAGTTCAGCTATACATATATGTCTACAGCGGAAAACAAACATAATATGTACAATAGGAGCTGAACAACATAAAAAGAGATAAATGATAGAATCCATCTTTAGCTCCAGCTATCCAGAAAGAGCTTGCTAAAACCTGAACACAAGGCTGCCTGTGTAGAAAAAGGGGCACCCGAGTTTGCAAGTGAAACAAACTATGAGTCAGTCATGAGACTGGTATGAGAAATCTACTTAACACATTTTATACTATGGCTAATCATAGGACCACGCCACTTTCGCGGAACGGGTTTACTCCATTGGATTGCCAGTGCTTTAAAACAAGTAAATCTTTTAAACATCGCAATGCTTTTCATAAAAATGAAGCCATTATAAGACTCAGTTCCCATCACACAATGCAACGCAAACCGGAGTATAGAGTTTTACCTTATAATGACCAAAATATGCTTGATACGAATAAAACAAAAGAATTTGATATTATTACTAGTGTTTATAAGTTTCAAAAACAATTTCAATCATAACTATCAATCATAGACGGCATGGGTACCATATATCATGTCGCCATATATAGGTATACAATCAAAATCGCACAGTCACGTATTTGGAAATTGGATTTCCGTCATGAACCAAGGCAAAAGATAGTCCTTACCGAATTCGAGACTGCCTAGCCCGAGCCTCAGGATCAGAGCTCGAGAGACCCTTGGATCGTCAGGGCCGGTCCACCGATGTGGATTAAAATGCCTGAGCACTACGTTTCCCCGCCCTTTGGGGCGTAAATGAGCCAACGAATGACTCCAACGGTCCCAGATCGACCGATATTGTAACAACCCGAAAATCTGGGCCAGTTTAAAATTTTTATTTTGGCAATTTTAGCGAATTTTGATTATTTAAAATGAATTATTTTAAATAATATCGACGAGAAAATTTCTTTTGAATAAAATTCAATCGTATATAGTTATATAGATCGACGTTAGAATATAAATAATTATATATAATTATAAAAGGAATTGAAAATGGCGCGGTAGTTCGATAATTCGATTTCAAACTTCAATTGAACATACCGGGTGCAGAATAATCCGGATTTTAGTGAAACCAAAAATAATGGGATCTAATTGAGAATATCTTTCCAACGAATCCGAAAAATCAAAATTTCATAGTGGGAATCAAAAGATATGCCCAGTTGAAAATTCTGAATAGTCGCTATGGAATTCAGGTCCTTAAAAATGGAAATTTTGCAAATGACCTCGGATTTCGACGAAACCACTTTTGTTGGATCTGTGATGTAAAGTTATTTCTAGATTTCAAATTTCATAATTTTTCGAATCAATATGTGCGCGTGGCAAAGGAAAACGTGTTTGACCAGTTTTAGTTGATTTTAATCGACAGGAAAATGGCCATTTTTCAAAGGGTCTCAGAATTCGATGAAATTAGTTTTGTTAGGACCGTATCGTCAATATGAAGTTAGAAAATATTTTTCTGGAATTTTTCGAGTTAGTACGTGACCCCGGTAAATTGAAATGCGCGTTCAAATTCAATATATAGAGTTATATGTTGATCTTAACGGAAACTGATCGAAACGGCCGAATCAGCTTACGATACATATCCCATTGTGTTCGGAATGGGGGTAATTAGCTGTGGACGACAGTCGGTGGGCGTGATTTCGAGTTTGAATTTTAAAGTTAACTTTTTGGAATAATAAATTATAAAATTTAATTCAATAAAAAGGGGCCAACCCCTTTCCCTCTTCTCTCACTTCAGAATAAAAAAAAACGTCGCCTCTGGATCCACGCCGCCCTAGGGCATCGCCGCGCCTCCAGGAGGGCGCGTCGCCCACCGCGCCGCCGGCGCACAGGTGAAGCAGCACCCCCTGGCCCCGCTCTCCCCCTCGCGGTTCACTCTCCTCCATCCCTCCGACGCGTCGAGCCCCTTCAACGACCCTCCCACCGCCTAAAACCCCCTACCGCGCCTCAACACCCCCCCGGCCCGCCAGTGGCCAGCGCAACACCCCCAGCCACCCTCTTCCACCGTGCCTGACTGGAAACCGCCATCCGCCTCCTCAGCCAAGCGAGCAACCCTCCTCCGACAACTCGAAACCCAAATTAAAACTATGTAAGTTTTTATTCATGTATTTTAATTCGTAAAGGTTAGATTTTTTTAATTTATTCATGATAGATTTGTTTTTTTAAACAAAGCAAAGCATATATCCTTATTCATGAAAGGAAGATTATTATTGTTTTGAAAAGAAAATTGTCATTGTTTAATAAAAATTCGATTTTTATATATTGAATAACGAAGTAAAAATTCGATTTTTATATATTGAATAACGAAGTAAAAATTCGATTTTTATATATTGAATAGCATAGTAAAAATTCGATTTTTATATATTGAATAGCATAGAAAAAAATTCGATTTTTATATATTGAATAGCGAAATAAAAATTCGATTTTTCTATATTGAATAGCATAGTAAAAATTCGATTTTTATATATTGAATAGCATAGTAAAAATTCGATTTTTATATATTGAATAGCGAAATAAAAATTCGATTTTTCTATATTGAATAGCTTAATAAAAAATCGATTTTTATATATTGAATAGCGAAGTAAAAATGTGATTTTTACATATGTAGAGAATACGGGCAAAGAAAGTGACAAAGGGCGAGTGCCGAAGATTTCTGCATAAGAAGAGTCGTGGGATTGGATTAGCTATTCTGTGAGAATTTCTCACTCTTTAATTTAATTTTTCTAGTTATAAATATATACTAGGATGCAGACGGTGTTTAGTAGCACCCGACACCCGTCGTCCACAGACCATGGACGGCTTGTATGCTTGTTTGTTTGATTTTGTTGTGTAGTTGATTGTGTGATGTGATGTGAAATGAAATAAAACATTTATATAGTTGAAATAAAATATTTTATAGTGGAAAATATTTTATAGTTAAAAATAGAAATTTTAACGTGTATATGAAATGAAATAAAAATAAACAAATCGGATGATTTGTTTATATACACACATTTGACTGATATTGATTGGGACGATAAATTTTACACATCGCCCAACTGCACAAATAAAAATCTGTGTTTGATTGTTTGAAAACCCCACACGGGTATTGGGGTGATATATGACATACACTAATCCCAATAGTTAGTTATATGTCGATCGTTTGATTGACAAACTGTTATAAGCGTTGAATATTCATATTTGATGCTTATACAGTGTAGAACACACTTTGGGTGATGGTTGATGATTTATCATTGCTGTTATATACGTGTGGTAGAAAATTCATATAATTAACATTGTATGGTAATTGATTGGGCCTCATTCCAGTTTTGAAAAAGAAATATTTGAAATAGAAATATTTGAAATAGAAATATTTGAAATAGAAATATTTGAAAAAGAAATATTTGAAAAAGAAATATTTGAAATAGAAATATTTGAAATAGAAATATTCGAAATAGAAATATTTGAAATAGAATATTTGAAAATAAAAATATATGAAGCCGTGTTGATTGGATTGACGCCATTTTGACGTGAACGATATTCGTATGGATTTTATTCACTTTATAATGAATATCGAAAGTGATTTCAAAATCTGATATTTTGAAAAGAATTGAATTTCGAATTGAAATTGAATATAAATGAATTCGAATTGAAATTGAATATAAATGAATTCGAATTAAAATTGAATATAAATGAATTCGAATTGAAATTGAATATAAATGAATTCGAATTGAAATTGAATTGAAACGAACTGAAATTGAATTAGAAATCAATTTGAATTGAAATCGATTTGAAATGAATTTAAAACGAATTTATATTGGAATATTCAATTTTGATTTGAAATTGAATATGAAGTTGAAACCGTTTTGAAAACGAATTTTAAAACGATTTATAAAGCACGTTTTGAAAGGAAATCGACGAAGTATATATTATATATATATAATATAATGGCCTGAATAAAACGCGACGCGTCGCGACAGTTCGCGAATTTCGACCATTGACTTCGAACGAATATTTCGGGAGATCCGACCGTCGGATTCTTCTGAAACCAGAACCGTTGGGTTCGTATCGAAAAGAGCTTTCTAACGAATATTAGAAATCTAACGGTTGGATTTGGAATTATGTCCAAATCAAATTTGAAAAAGGTCGCTGTAAGTGCAGTTCGATAGCCGTTGATGGAAATCGACTGTACGGGCCTTGATAAAATTATTAAAAATATTAATAATTTGCGTAAAAACATCGAAAGTGATATGTGTAGAATTGGGATGAAAAACTCCATATTTGAAAAGATAAAAATAGATTTTTATCGAAATGAACTAGTTTTGAACTAGAATTATAATTCATTTATTTTTGAAATAAATAAAGTGCATTTGAAATGGTTTTGAAATATAACCAGAAATTCCGGTAATTGAATTGGAATGGATTTGAATCGAAATTGTCTCCGGAATATTTCGATGTTGGATTTCGTGAGGATGCAGATATTGTTATGGGAATTTGAAAGATATGTATATATCGTTATTTCCAATACGATATTTGTTGGTCGTAGAATTTGATATTGAGTATAAGCCGGTATATTTTCCATTCAGAGCCTTGTATTTAATATCAAATGTGATTTGGGTTTGTCGTGAATGGTGTCTTCATTAACACTGTTCTTAAGCCCAGTTGAGAAAAAGATTAAATCTTTTATTCAGATTTAATGAAGTGTACCAATTAAATAATATTTAATTAGAATTGAATTGGAATTGATTTTTGGGTTTATCGTGGACAGTGTTTTAAATAACACTCGTTCTTTAACCCGATAATTAATGGAATGCGATTTTGGAACTGTGTTTTAAATGACACCGATTCTTTAACCCAGTTAACAATTAAAACTAAGTGGAGTTTTAATGAATCTTTAATTAGATTGAAAAGATCGAGAATGGAGTATCACCAGTTCTTGTTGCTGGCCCTGAGTAGGCCGGGTACGCATGATAGGGGGTTCTCGCTTCGCGGTTTGGTGGAGAACGGGAGACTCTTACCCCTACATGTCGCAGTTTAGAGCGTTGGTTCGCCAGTAGGCACGAGACTCGAGAGGGTCGCCGTAAAACAAGGGATTGGGGGACCATGTAGGAGCCACGGTGGGTATTACCTGCTGCTTGGGGGATGAAGGGATGGTTGCAAAGCCTACCGGATTTCGTCGGTTATCTCACAGTTGGTATCAGAGCTTTGGTTTACAAAGCTCAGAGAACAAGACACATTAGAACCATACGAAAGAATTCATCAGATATTGGATTAGTAATATCCAGTTAGAATGACTCGTTAGAGATGGGATCAGTAGTATCCTAGAACGAGCGTGAAGAGTATATTTTTGAAAGTAAAAACAATTTTTGTTTTGAAAATTTAAATCAATTATTCGTATTTGATTATTTATTTGTATTGATTTGGACAGTCCAGTATATAAAGATTTTGCATATACGCTTTGCAAACGTGTATTTGAAGTTTTAATATACTGGGTAGATATAGAATTACACTCTAATCGCCCGGAGATGATTTTGATGATGGAGCTCCATCATTAGAATTTATGTTCGTGTGACGAAAGTGGGATTTCTATATATTTCCAATTGACTGGTGTGAGAACCAAAGCTATATAGGATTTATTGTTGTGATTTGGCATCAAAAATGTGATTTTTGACTATATACCAAAGTTATGAATTTTAAAAGCTAATCAACTAATTGATTGATGGTTGTGTTGTTGATTATTGGTTGATTAATTAAAATTTGTATTATATAGCCAATTTGATCAAATAGTGAATTGTATTGGAAATTTATCGCATTTTCTTGCATATACATGTACTTACATTAATCAGGTCATAGCAAGGAGGCTAGAGCAGAGAATAAAATTTGTTTGCCCGACAAATAGGTACATGTTTACTATAATTTACAGTTTTGTTTGGGTGATGATGATTTTATGAGCCGATTGGCTAGCCGCTTGGCTTTTTCTTTTTCTTTTTGAGATCAGAGGGCCTGTATGGCAATTTCGGGATTTTCCCGTGGCTCCCGGTGCAGGGGAGGTTATGGCGAAATTTTTCGAAAATTTAGGGTGTTAGCCAAATTTTTAAAGAATTTGAAAATTCTCAGAAACTGAAAAGTTGGAGAATGGAAGCCAGATCGAACGTAGAGTTGATTAATCAAACCACTTTCGACTTCGTTCCTTTTCGGGGATGAAATGTTTTAAGTGGGGGAGATTGTAACAACCCAAAAATCTGGGCCAGTTTAAAAATTTTATTTTGGCAATTTTCGCGAATTTTGATTATTTAAAATGAATTATTTTAAATAATATCGACGAGAAAATTTCTTTTGAATAAAATTCAATCGTATATAGTTATATAGATCGACGTTAGAATATAAATAATTATATATATAATTATAAAAGGAATTGAAAATGGCGCGGTAGTTCGATAATTCGATTTCAAACTTCAATTGAACATACCGGGTGCAGAATAATTCGGATTTTAGCGAAACCAAAAATAATGGGATCTAATTGAGAATATCTTTCCAACGAATCCGAAAAATCAAAATTTCATAGCGGGAATCAAAAGATATGCCCGGTTGAAAATTCTGAATAGTCGCTATGGAATTCAGGCCCTTAAAAATGGAAATTTTGCAAACGACCTCGGATTTCGACGAAACCACTTTTGTTGGATCCGTGATGTAAAGTTATTGCAAGATTTCAAATTTCATAATTTTTCGAATCAATATGTGAGCGTGGAAAAGGAAAACGTGTTTGACCAGTTTCAGTTGATTTTAATCGACTGGAAAATGGCCATTTTTCAAACGGTCTCAGAATTCGATGAAATTAGTTTTGTTAGGACTATATCATCAATATGAAGCTAGAAAATATTTTTCTGGAATTTTTCGAGTTAGTACGTGACCCGGTAAATTGAAATGCGCGTTCAAATTCAATATATAGAGTTATATGTTGATTTTAACGGAAACTGATCAAAACGGCCGAATCAGCTTACGATACATATCCCATTGTGTTCGGAATGGGGGTAATTAGTTATGGACAACAGTCGATGGGCGTGATTTCGAGTTCGAATTTTAAAGTTAACTTTTTGGAATAATAAATTATAAAATTTAATTCAATAAAAAGGGGCCAACCCCTTTCCCTCTTCTCTCACTTCAGAATAAAAAAAAGAAAAAAAAAGAAAAACGTCGCCTCTGGATCCACGCCGCCCTAGGGCATCGCCGCGCCTCCAGGAGGGCGCGTCGCCCACCGCGCCGCCGGCGCACAGGTGGAGCAGCACCCCCTGGCCCCGCTATCCCCCTCGCGGTTCACTCTCCTCCGCCCCTCCGATGCGTCGAGCCCCTTCAACGACCCTCCCACCGCCTGAAACCCCCTGCCGCGCCTCAGCACCCCCTCGGCCCGCCAGTGGTCAGCGCAACACCCCCAGCCACCCTCTTCCACCGTGCCTGACTGGAAACCGCCATCTGCCTCCTCAGCCAAGCGAGCAACCCTCTTCCGACAACTCGAAACCCAAATTAAAACTATGTAAGTTTTTATTCATGTATTTTAATTCATAAAGGTTATATTTTTTTTAATTTATTCATGATAGATTTGTTTTTTTAAACAAAGCAAAGCATATATCCTTATTCATGAAAGGAAGATTATCATTGTTTTGAAAAGAAAATTGTCATTGTTTAATAAAAATTTGATTTTTATATATTGAATAACGAAGTAAAAATTCGATTTTTATATATTGAATAACGAAGTAAAAATTCGATTTTTATATATTGTATATCATAGTAAAAATTCGATTTTTTTATATTGAACTGCATAGAAAAAAATTCGATTTTTATATATTGAATAGCGAAATAAAAATTCGATTTTTCTATATTGAATAGCATAGTAAAAATTCGATTTTTATATATTGAATAGCATAGTAAAAATTCGATTTTTATATATTGAATAGCGAAATAAAAATTCGATTTTTCTATATTGAATAGCTTAATAAAAATTCGATTTTTATATATTGAATAGCGAAGTAAAAATGTGATTTTTACATATGTAGAGAATACGGGCAAAGAAAGTGACAAAGGGCGAGTGGCGAAGATTTCTGCATAAGAAGAGTCGTGGGATTGGATTAGCTATTCTGTGAGAATTTCTCACTCTTCAATTTAAATTTTCTAGTTATAAATATATACTAGGATGCAGACGGTGTTTAGTAGCACCCGACACCCGTCGTCCACAGACCATGGACGGCTTGTATGCTTGTTTGTTTGATTTTGTTGTGTAGTTGATTGTGTGATGTGATGTGAAATGAAATAAAACATTTATATAGTTGAAATAAAATATTTTATAGTAGAAAATATTTTATAGTTAAAAATAGAATTTTTAACGTGTATATGAAATGAAATAAAAATAAACAAATCGGATGATTTGTTTATATACACACATTTGACTGATATTGATTGGGACGATAAATTTTACACATCGCCCAACTGCACAAATAAAAATCTGTGTTTGATTGTTTGAAAACCCCACACGGGTATTGGGGTGATATATGACATACACTAATCCCAATAGTTAGTTATATGTCGATCGTTTGATTGACAAACTGTTATAAGCGTTGAATATTCATATTTGTGCTTATACAGTGTAGAACGCACTTTGGGTGATGGTTGATGATTTATCGTTGCTGTTATATACGTATGGTAGAAAATCCATAAAATTAACATTGTATGGCAATTGATAAGGCCTCATTCCAGTTTTGAAAAAGAAATATTTGAAATAGAAATATTTGAAATAGAAATATTTGAAAAAGAAATATTTGAAAAAGAAATATTTGAAATAGAAATATTTGAAATAGAAATATTTGAAATAGAAATATTTGAAATAGAAATATTTGAAATAGAATATTTGAAAATAAAAATATATGAAGCCGTGTTGATTGGATTGACGCCATTTTGACGTGAACGATATTCGTATGGATTTTATTCACTTTATAATGAATATCGAAAGTGATTTCAAAATCTGATATTTTGAAAAGAATTGAATTTCGAATTGAAATTGAATATAAATGAATTCGAATTGAAATTGAATATAAATGAATTCGAATTGAAATTGAATATAAATGAATTCGAATTGAAATTAAATATAAATGAATTCGAATTGAAATTGAATTGAATTGAAACGAACTGAAATTGAATTAGAAATCAATTTGAATTGAAATCGATTTGAAATGAATTTAAAACGAATTTATATTGGAATATTCAATTTTGATTTGAAATTGAATATGAAGTTGAAACCGTTTTGAAAACGAATTTTAAAACGATTTATAAAGCACGTTTTGAAAGGAAATCGACGAAGTATATATTATATATATAATATAATGGCCTGAATAGAACGCGACGCGCCGCGACAGTTCGCGAATTTCGACCATTGACTTCGAATGAATATTACGGGAGATCCGACCGTCGGATTCTCCTGAAACCAGAACCGTTGGGTTCGTATCGAAAAGAGCTTTCTAACGAATATTAGAAATTAGAAATCTAACGGTTGGATTTGGAATTATGTCCAAATCAAATTTGAAAAAGGTCGCTGTAAGTGCAGTTCGATAGCCGTTGATGGAAATCGACTGTACGGGCCTTGATAAAATTATTAAAAATATTAATAATTTATGTAAAATCATCGAAAGTGATATGTGTAGAATTGGGATGAAAAACTCCATATTTGAAAAGATAAAAATAGATTTTTATCGAAATGAACTAGTTTTGAACTAGAATTATAATTCATTTATTTTTGAAATAAATAAAATGAATTTGAAATGGTTTTGAAATATAACCAGAAATTCCAGTAATTGAATTGGAATGGATTTGAATCGAAATTGTCTCCGGAATATTTCGATGTTGGATTTCGTGAGGATGCAGATATTGTTATGGGAATTTGAAAGATATGTATATATCGTTTTTTCCAATACGATATTTGTTGGTCGTAGAATTTGATATTGAATATAAGCCGGTATATTTTCCATTCAGAGCCTTGTATTTAATATCAAATGTGATTTGGGTTTGTCGTGAATGGTGTCTTCATTAACACTGTTCTTAAGCCCAGTTGAGAAAAAGATTAAATCTTTTATTCAGATTTAATGAAGTGTACCAATTAAATAATATTTAATTAGAATATAATTGGAATTTATTTTTGGGTTTATCGTGGACAGTGTTTTAAATAACACTCGTTCTTTAACCCGATAATTAATGGAATGCGATTTTGGAACTGTGTTTTAAATGACACCGATTCTTTAACCCAGTTAACAATTAAAACTAAGTGGAGTTTTAATGAATCTTTAATTAGATTGAAAAGATCGAGAATGGAGTATCACCAGTTCTTGTTGCTGGCCCTGAGTAGGCCGGGTACGCATGATAGGGGGTTCTCGCTTCGCGGTTTGGTGGCGAACAGGAGACTCTTACCCCTACATGTCGCAGTTTAGAGCGTTGGTTCACCAGTAGGCGCGAGACTCGAGAGGGTCGCCGTAAAACAAGGGATTGAGGGACCATGTAGGAGCCACGGTGGGTATTACCTGCTGCTTGGGGGATGAAGGGATGGTTGCAAAGCCTACCGGATTTCGTCGGCTATCTCACAGTTGGTATCAGAGCTTTGGTTTACAAAGCTCAGAGAACAAGACACATTAGAACCATACGAAAGAATTCATCAGATATTGGATTAGTAATATCAAATTAGAATGACTCGTTAGAGATTGGATCAGTAGTATCCTAGAACGAGTGTGAAGAGTATATTTTTGAAAGTAAAAACAATTTTTGTTTTGAAAATTTAAATCAATTTTTCGTATTTGATTATTTATTTGTATTGATTTGGACAGTCCAGTATATAAAGATTTTGCATATACGCCTTGCAAACGTGTATTTGAAGTTTTAATATACTGGGTAGATATAGAATTACACTATAATCGCTCGGAGATGATTTTGATGATGGAGCTCCATCATTAGAATTTATGTTCGTGTGACGAAAGTGGGATTTCTATATATTTCCAATTGACTGGTGTGAGAACCAAAGCTATATAGGATTTATTGTTGTGATTTGGCATCAAAAATGTGATTTTTGACTATATACCAAAGTTATGAATTTCAAAAGCTAATCAACTAATTGATTGATGGTTGTGTTGTTGATTATTGGTTGATTATTTAAAATTTGTATTATATAGCCAATTTGATCAAATAGTGAATTGTATTGGAAATTTATCGCATTTTCTTGCATATACATGTACTTACATTGAACAGGTCATAGCAAGGAGGCTAGAGCAGAGAATAAAATTTGTTTGCCCAACAAATAGGTACATGTTTACTATAATTTACTGTTTTGTTTGGGTGATGATGATTTTATGAGCCGATTGGCTAGCCGCTTGGCTTTTTCTTTTTCTTTTTGAGATCAGAGGGCCTGTATGGCAATTTCGGGATTTTCCCGTGGCTCCCGGTGCAGGGTGGTTATGGCGAAATTTTTCGAAAATTTAGGGTGTTAGCCAAATTTTTGATGAATTTGAAAATTCTCAGAAACTGAAAAGTTGGAGAATGGAAGCCAGATCGAACGTAGAGTTGATTAATCAAACCACTTTCGACTTCGTTCCTTTTCAGGGACGAAAAGTTTTAAGTGGGGGAGATTGTAACAACCCGAAAATCTGGGCCAGTTTAAAATTTTTATTTTGGCAATTTTAGCGAATTTTGATTATTTAAAATGAATTATTTTAAATAATATCGACGAGAAAATTTCTTTTGAATAAAATTCAATCGTATATAGTTATATAGATCGACGTTAGAATATAGATAATTATATATATAATTATAAAAGGAACTGAAAATGGCGCGGTAGTTCGATAATTCGATTTCAAACTTCAATTGAACATACCGGGTGCAGAATAATCCGAATTTTAGTTAAACCAAAAATAATGGGATCTAATTGAGAATATCTTTCCAACGAATCCGAAAAATCAAAATTTCATAGCGGGAATCAAAAGATATGCCCAGTTGAAAATTCTGAATAGTCGCTATGGAATTCAGGCCCTTAAAAATGGAAATACGACCTCGGATTTCGACGAAACTACTTTTGTTGGATCCGTGATGTAAAGTTATTGCTAGATTTCAAATTTCATAATTTTTCGAATCAATATGTGAGCGTGGCAAAGGAAAACGTGTTTGACCAATTTCAGTTGATTTTAATCGACTGGAAAATGGCCATTTTTCAAACGGTCTTAGAATTCGATGAAATTAGTTTTGTTAGGACCGTATCGTCAATATGAAGCTAGAAAATATTTTTCTGGAATTTTTCGAGTTAGTACGTGACCCGGTAAATTGAAATGCGCGTTCAAATTCAATATATAGAGTTATATGTTGATTTTAACGGAAACTGATCGAAACGGTCGAATCCGCTTACGATACATATCCCATTGTGTTCGAAATGGGGGTAATTAGCTATGGACGACAGTCGGTGGGCGTAATTTCGAGTTCGAATTTTAAAGTTAACTTTTTGGAATAATAAATTATAAAATTTAATTCAATAAAAAGGGGCCAACCCCTTTCCCTCTTCTCTCACTTCAGAAAAAAAAAAGAAAAAAAAAAGAAAAACGTCGCCTCTGGATCCACGCCCCCTAGGGCATCGCCGCGCCTCCAGGAGGGCGCATCGCCCACCGCGCCGCCGGCGCACAGGTGGAGCAGCACCCCCTGGCCCCGCTATCCCCCTCGCGGTTCACTCTCCTCCATCCCTCCGACGCGTCGAGCCCCTTCAACGACCCTCCCACCGCCTGAAACCCCCTGCCGCGCCTCAGCACCCCCTCGGCCCGCCAGTGGCCAGCGCAACACCCCCAGCCACCCTCTTCCACCGTGCCTGACTGGAAACCGCCATCCGCCTCCTCAGCCAAGCGAGCAACCCTCCTCCGACAACTCGAAACCCAAATTAAAACTATGTAAGTTTTTATTCATGTATTTTAATTCGTAAAGGTTAGTTTTTTTTAATTTATTCATGATAGATTTGTTTTTTTAAACAAAGCAAATCATATATCCTTATTCATGAAAGGAAGATTATCATTGTTTTGAAAAGAAAATTGTCATTGTTTAATAAAAATTCGATTTTTATATATTGAATAACGAAGTAAAAATTCGATTTTTATATATTGAATAACGAAGTATAAATTCGATTTTTATATATTGAATAGTATAGTAAAAATTCGATTTTTATATATTGAATAGCATAAAAAAAAATTCGATTTTTATATACTAAATAGCGAAATAAAAATTCGATTTTTCTATATTGAACAGCATAGTAAAAATTCGATTTTTATATATTGAATAAGATAGTAAAAATTCGATTTTTATATATTGAATAGCGAAATAAAAATTCGATTTTTCTATATTGAATAGCTTAATAAAAATTCGATTTTTATATATTGAATAGCGAAGTAAAAATGTGATTTTTACATATGTAGAGAATACAGGCAAAGAAAGTGACAAAGGGCGAGTGGCGAAGATTTCTGCATAAGAAGAGTCGTAGGATTGGATTAGCTATTCTGTGAGAATTTCTCACTCTTTAATTTAAATTTTCTAGTTATAAATATATACTAGGATGCATATGGTGTTTAGTAGCACCCGACACCCGTCGTCCACAGACCATGGACGGCTTGTATGCTTGTTTGTTTGATTTTGTTGTGTAGTTGATTGTGTGATGTGATGTGAAATGAAATAAAACATTTATATAGTTGAAATAAAATATTTTATAGTGGAAAATATTTTATAGTTAAAAATAAAAAATTTAACGTGTATATGAAATGAAATAAAAATAAACAAATCGGACGATTTGTTTATATACACACATTTGACTGATATTGATTGGGACGATAAATTTTACACATCGCCCAACTGCACAAATAAAAATCTGTGTTTGATTGTTTGAAAACCCCACACGGGTATTGGGGTGATATATGACATACACTATCCCAATAGTTAGTTATATGTCGATCGTTTGATTGACAAACTGTTATAAGCGTTGAATATTCATATTTGATGCTTATACAGTGTAGAACGCACTTTGGGTGATGGTTGATGATCTATCGTTGCTGTTATATACGTGTGGTAGAAAATCCATATAATTAACATTGTATGGTAATTGATTGGGCCTCATTCCAGTTTTGAAAAAGAAATATTTGAAATAGAAATATTTGAAAAAGAAATATTTGAAAAAGAAATATTTGAAATAGAAATATTTGAAATAGAAATATTCGAAATAGAAATATTTGAAATAGAATATTTGAAAATAAAAATATATGAAGCCGTGTTGATTGGATTGACGCCATTTTGACGTGAACGATATTCGTATGGATTTTATTCACTTTATAATGAATATCGAAAGTGATTTCAAAATCTGATATTTTGAAAAGAATTGAAATTCGAATTGAAATTGAATATAAATGAATTCGAATTGAAATTGAATATAAATGAATTCGAATTGAAATTGAATATAAATGAATTCGAATTGAAATTGAATATAAATGAATTCGAATTGAAATTGAATTGAATTGAAACGAACTGAAATTGAATTAGAAATCAATTTGAATTGAAATCGATTTGAAATGAATTTAAAATGAATTTATATTGGAATATTCAATTTTGATTTGAAATTGAATATGAAGTTGAAACCGTTTTGAAAACGAATTTTAAAACGATTTATAAAGCACGTTTTGAAATGAAACCGACGAAGTATATATTATATATATAATATAATGGCCTGAATAGAACGCGCCGCGCCGCGACAGTTCGCGAATTTCGACCATTGACTTCGAACGAATATTATGGGAGATCCGACCGTCGGATTCTCCTGAAACCGGAACCGTTGGGTTCGTATCGAAAAGAGCTTTCTAACGAATATTAGAAATTAGAAATCTAACGGTTAGATTTGGAATTATGTCCAAATCAAATTTGAAAAAGGTCGTTGTAAGTGCAGTTCGATAGCCATTGATGGAAATCGACTGTACGGGCCTTGATAAAATTATTAAAAATATTAATAATTTGCGTAAAATCATCGAAAGTGATATGTGTAGAATTGGGATGAAAAAATCCATATTTGAAAAGATAAAAATAGATTTTTATCGAAATGAACTAGTTTTGAACTAGAATTATAATTCATTTACTTTTGAAATAAATAAAGTGAATTTGAAATGGTTTTGAAATATAACCAGAAATTCCAGTAATTGAATTGGAATGGATTTGAATCGAATTGTCTTCGGAATATTTCGATGTTGGATTTCGTTAGGATGCTGATATTGTTATGGGAATTTGAAAGATATGTATATATCGTTATTTCCAATACGATATTTGTTGGTCGTAGAATTTGATATTGAATATAACCCGGTATATTTTCCATTCAGAGCCTTGTATTTAATATCAAATGTGATTTGGGTTTGTCGTGAATGGTGTCTTCATTAACACTGTTCTTAAGCCCAGTTGAGAAAAAGATTAAATCTTTTATTCAGATTTAATGAAGTGTACCAATTAAATAATATTTAATTAGAATTGAATTGGAATTGATTTTTGGGTTTATCGTGGACAGTGTTTTAAATAACACTCGTTCTTTAACCCGATAATTAATGGAATGCGATTTTGGGTTTATCGTGAACTGTGTTTTAAATGACACCGATTCTTTAACCCAGTTAACAATTAAAACTAAGTGGAGTTTTAATGAATCTTTAATTAGATTGAAAAGATCGAGAATGGAGTATCACCAGTTTTGCTCCAGGAGATAGTTAAATCTTTAATTAGATTTGAACGTGAAATGGTAATTGAATTTACCGATAACACCATAGTGTTAGATATGAAGTATTACCAGTTTAACTTCATGGGATGAATAGGTTGGGATTGGGAAATTAAAACAAATAATTACTTCGATAAAGTTCGTTAATCCCGACTAGTTTGAATTGATATTCAAAAGTAGATTAAAGAATAAATTAAAGAATTTATCTTACATAAAATTAATGGGAACCTTTCCCTATGAATGTGAAATTTAGAAACTAACTGTCGGTTAGCTAAGCAGAATGGTTTTCTGGATATTGATCTGATGTTGGTTTCGGCCTTCGGGGTTAATATATGGGGAATTATTCTCTTGTTAATTTACGGTTAGTGACTGATGAATTGGAATGAGGCGTATGTTGTGTTGTGTAACACTTACGTAAAATATACGCGAGTTATTCGGAAAGACCGGGTTTATCCCATTCTGAATAACTGATACGACGATAAGTCGAAGATGAAGACGGTGGTTGAAGACCGGAAGTCTTCACGTCGTTTCGGTGATTACTGATGATCTTGATTGGGCTGTACACCCAAGAAGATGGAAACAGTTGGTAATCGTCCAGACGTATTTGGAGATCGATGGATATGCGGGGTACTAGGTGCCTCCAGTTTCGTTCAGACCAAGAACGGACTTGTAAATGGACTGTGTGTCTGACATTGGATTTTAGTCCGTGTGATTGATCTCTATTAAATATATATCTGTTTGGCGGCGGAGAATTTATTCTCTTGCTTAACGCCCTTCTCTGAGACGTATGAGTTCAGGGGTTATATATTGATGGATATCAAACGCATGGAGTGAATTGCCTGTGTGGCATGCCTAAGTGGCAATTGATCGAGGCTTCTGTTGAAAAGCAAAGTCTTGGGGTGATGATCAAAGCACAGCCTGTGTGGCACAGCTTTGTGTAACGTGAATTCGCGAGCCTCGCACCCCGGTTGTGAACCAAAAATGGGAGAGGACCTCAGGGAGGGCATGTGTTTCCTTCTAGCTAGGGTTGTGTCAGTGACCTACCAGCCCTGACATTTATATACTTTTCACCTGTGTGGTTGTTGCTGTTGCGAGGCGCCTCGGTTAGATCGGACGATCCGGGTCCGATGGAGCCATTCGTTGGCTCATTTACGCCCCAAAGGGCGGGGAAACGCAGTGTTCAGGCATTTTAATCCACATCGGTGGACCGGCCCTGACGATCCAAGGGTCACTCGAGCCCTGATCCTGAGACTCGGGCTAGACATTCTCGAATCGGTTGAGGACTATCTTTTGCCTCGGTTCACAGACGGAAATCCAATTTCCAAATACGTGACATTTGCGGTTTTATTTGTAGAGCCTAGTATGGCGACATAGTGGGATGGGGCGCTTATGCCATCCATGATTGATACTTATGATTTGAAGTTGTTTTATACACTATGCACTTATGATAGTATCAAATGATTTGTTTTAAACGTATCAAGCATTCTTGGCTATTATAAGGTAAAAACCCTATCCTCCGGCTTGCGTTGCATTGTGTGATGGGAACTGGGTCTTATAATAGCTTCATTTTTCCTTATTCAGCATTACGCTGTTTGTTTTATGCACTGGTATTCTTGGGAGGAAACCCGGAGTTTATTGTTTTAACCTAAACTCTGGGTGCCCTTATTTTCGACACGGGCAGCTAGTAGTTTGGTTTTGCAGATTTATATTCACAGGATCCTGGTTTACAGCTGGAACGATATCCGGAAAGATTTGTATCCGTATATCTCCTTCAGTTGTGTATTGTATTATATTCCGCTGCTATGTATTTAAATGTAATTTAAATCTCTGATATTTCTGTGTAATATTTATTCCTTTATACTTTGTATATTCTTGTAATCTGATGGAATTGTTGTAATATACAATGAAATGTTCTTCCGTCTGCATTCTATTTTGTCGTGTTTTCAAAACGATCAGGCGTTTCGAACGGCCTGGGTCGGTTTAGCGACTGATACGGATCGAGCGAAATTCCTTTTCGTCACAGATATATCCGAGGAGCCTCGCAACAGCAACAACCACACAGGGGAAAATAATATAAATGTCATCCAGTTTAAGCACTGACACCACCTCTAGCTAGGAAGAAACGCATGCCCTCCCTGAGGTCCTCTCCCGTTTTTGGTTCATACCGGGGTGTGAGGCTCGCGAATTCACGTTATACACAAAGCTACGCCACATAGGCGGTGCTTTGATCATCAACCATAAGACTTTGCTTTTCAACAGAAGCCTTGATCACTGCATCTTAGCATGCCACACAGGCAATTCACACCATGCAACTTATGGCTATCAATCACACAGAATGAAATCCAGTGTCAGACACAAGTCCATTTAAAAGTCCGTTCTAGGTCTGAACGAAACTGGAGGAACTATATACCTCGCATACCCATCGATCTCCACGTACGTCTGGACGATCATCACTCATTATCCATATTTTGGGATGCCTCCCAATCAGGACATCAGTTACGATCCAAAAGAGGTGAAGATCTCCGGTCTTCAACCACCATCTTCATCTTCGACTTCTTATCGTCGATTCAGTTATTCAGAATGGGATAAACCCGGACTTTCTAAGAAACACGCCTATATAATAAAAAGTGCTACACGAACACAACATACGCCTCATTTCAATTCATCAGTCACTAACCGTAAGTCAGTAAGAGAACGATTTCCCAAATATTAACCCCGAAGGCCGAAAACAACATCAGATCAAAACCCAGAAAACCATTCGACTTAGCTAACCTTCAGTTAGTCTCTAAATTTCACACTCCATATCGTTTATAATATTTTATAACGATTTATCGCTATTTTTATTTATAGCCAATTCATTCAAACGACGCTTCGGGCCATAACGCGACTGTGGCGCTATTTTTCTTCAGATTTGATTTACACATATCTGAAAATCTAACCGTTGGATCTTCACAAATTTTATATCATTAGAAAGATCTTTTCAAAATGAATCCAACGGTTCCAGTTTTGGGAAAATCTGACGGTCGGATCTCCCTGTACACTCGTTTGAAGTTTCGATTTCAAAATACGAATTGCAGCTTCATTTTTCGATTATATTTTAATTATATTTATATATATATATATGAATATAATCGATTCTGGCGCTGTTTTTCTTTAGATTTGAATTAAACATTCCAGACAATCCAACCGTTGGATCTTCACAAAGTTGGTGTCGTTGGAAAGATATTTCCAAAGCGAACCCAACGGTTTCGGTTTCGGGAAAATCTGGTGGTCAGATCTCCCGCACTAATCGTTTGAAATCACGGTTTCAAAACACGAACTGCAGCTTCGTTATTCGATATATTTCAATTCTATTTATATATATATATATTAATATAATCGATTCTTTGATTTCAAAACTATATTCTTTTCATACATTTGATAAAAATGACATTTTTATCCACCCGACATTTATTTCAACACTTCACTATTTTTAACAATTCATGTATATAATAAAAATGTGATTTTTATTGCAATACAATTTATTTCAAAACATGGCTATTTTATATAGTTCATATAGGCGATAAATATATGATTTTTATTATAAAACAATTTATTTCAAAACACGACTATTTTATATAGATGATAAAAATATGATTTTTATTATAAAACAATTTATTTCAGACATGAATACCATTCAACACATGAATTTCTATTCAACGAATGAATTTCTCAACACACGAATATAGTTTCAACACATGAAAATGATTCTAACACATGAATATTATTCAAAATTTCGGCAGCATAATGGCAGGTTAGTTAAAACCGGGGCCATCCCTAGTACGACTCCTCGCTCTACCTTAAAGCCTCGCAGCTTTTGACAATGGGGATTTCATGCATCTAGTTCGCACGCAGGCGGCATGTATATTTTTTTTTTCATTTCCACAACCTAATCCTATGTGGTTTCAACCAAATAATTCCCAACCACAAACGGGTATTTTTCAACCATAATCAATCAATTTCAACCACAAACAATTCTAATCAACCATTCGCTATCAACCAATTTTCACACCAATTACAATCAATAAATATCATCCATGGTTTGTGGACGAGGGACATAAATAAATAAATAAATATATATATATAAGTATATTTCACTTCTATTCAACACATATATAATTTTTACAACGCATATATAACTTATACATCGAACATACAACTTATACAACGTTTATACATGAGGTGTACAACGCTTATATAAATTATACATCGACTATATAATTTATACATCATCGTTTTCATATCGTTTATAATTTAGAAATCTCACATTGGGTTCCACTCCACCAAAAATAGTAGAAGGCTCAAAAAAATATGCAGTCTCTTTTAGAATGTAGAAGACGTCCACACGAGTCCACTGTCTCTTGTTTCACTGAATTTCGTCACGAAACGAAAAAGATATAATTTTTACAGTGAAATCAAAAAACATAGCGCTTTAAACTGCTATAATATAGTTTAATTTAAAATCAAACGTTACCTTCACAATTCGTTCAAAACTAGGTTTCAACTTTTCGATCCAACCGTTGCACGATACGAAGATCCGCTTGCACAATGTCGAAGAGGGAAGTGAGGGCTTCCCGCGCCCGGTGGTTGCACCCTGATCGGTGGCCTCTGGCGAACTCGGTGGCGAATGGAAGTCCCGACCTTTGAGGGCACGAAACTCGAAGCAGGCGAGGCGATAGGGGGCGAGGTCAGGACGGATTTGAAGAGTAGAGGACGGGCTTCAAAACGTGGATGGTGGCGCTCGATTCGTTGTGGGATGGAGGAGAAATCGAAGAGAGAAGGTGGCGACCTGTTTTCCGTTGCGCGCAGTAGAGGATCGGGGAGAGAGATGATGGAGTGTCAAATTCTGATTGGCTAGGGGGCTTTATAATTAATTTTTAATTTATTTAAAATCCAAAAATACCCCTTGTCACATACGAACTCCAATCCAAACCCAACGATTGTCGTCCCTAGCTAAATACCCCCATTCCGAACACAATGGATATGTTTCGTAGGCCAGTTCGAATGTTTCAGTCAGTTTTCATTCAAATTAAAATATAAAACATTCAATATTTGATTTGAACATACATTTCAATTTGCCAGGGCCACAAACTGATTCTAAAAATCCCCGAAAAATAGATCTAGCTATGTTTTGACGATACGGTCCCAACAAAACTATTTTCATCGAATTCTGAGACCATTTGAAAAATGGCCCATTTCTGGTCGATCCAATTTAACTATAATTGCCCAAAACACGTTTTCCTTTGCCACACTCACATAATAGCTTCAAAAATTACGAAATTTGAAACCTAGCAATAATTTGACATCCCGGATCCAACAAAATTGGTTTCGTCGAATTCCGAGGTTGTTTGCAGAATGGCCATTTTCACAGGCTATATAAACTCTGTAGCGACCATTCTGAAAATTCATATGGCCATAACTTTTGCTTCTCGCTATGAAACTTTGATTTTTCAGATTCGTTAGAAAGATATTCACTAACAGATTTAAATATTTTTGGTTTCACTCAAATCCGTTTTGTTTTGCACCCAGTAAAGTCAGTCAAAGTTTGAATTCAAATTTTGAAACTACCGCGCCATTTCAGGCCTTGTTTATAACTGGAAATAATTATATTCATTTTCAAACGTCGATTCAAACTTATTTTTCGTCGTTATTATATAAAATATTTATTTTAAATATTTAAAATCCATCAAAATAGCCAATTTAAAATTTTTAAATTGGTTCAGATTTTCCGGGTCGTTACGATCTCCCCCACTTAAAACTTTTCGTCCCCGAAAAGGAACAAAGTCGAAAGTGGTTTGATTAATCAACTCTACGTTCAATCTGGCTTCCATTCTTCAACTTTTTAGTTTCTGAGAATTTTCAAATTCTTCAAAAATTTGGCTAACACCCGGAATTTTCGAAAAATTTCGCCATAACCTCCTTTGTACGGGGAGGGGTCTGGAAATTTATTGGGCCGTATTAGGTACCCAATAAATCCTGTAATGCATACACATATTTATAGTGAAATATTCTGGTGTTTACAGGGGAGCGTGTATAGATAATAACTCCAAAGAATAAATTCTCGTTACCCTGTCCAAGCCTGAGGGAGTGTGTATTTTTAATTGCTCCAGAGAATAAATTCTCATCACCTCGTCCCGTGTGGGAAATAAATAATCCATGTGCCGTATCAAATACTAGAGAGACGTGATTATTGTCAACTCCAGACCCGTGTGGTTTTTTTTATTAATCTGGCAATTTATCGTTACAATTTTATATGGTCTATATCAGTCATCAGTTCAACCTGTAATATATAGTCATTGCCATGCAAGCCTCTCGCTCGTATGGTAAATCTTCAACCTCGTCACACAAGCTCCAAATGGTTATGTGGTATATGATGAAGTACGCCTATCTTCAAGAAGTATGTCATGTGGTGTAGTTCAAAATTAATTGTTACTAGCCTATGGCGACGTTTATTATTACACACGGAATAACCAGCACTTCGCATCCAATGGCATTCACAGGAGTTGATATAATAATATTTCGCATCCAACTCATTAAGGTTTACCTATTTGTCGGGCACGCAAATAAATTCTTTACTCAACAGCTAATCCAATTACCTGTTCAAACATATATAATGCACATGTATATATATTTCTATCTAATTTTAAATCAGTTCAACGCATGATTTAATCGAATAAATTCTACCATTCATTCTCTTCTTGATTAAATTAATTACCATTCTAATAATTTAATTAATCAAATCCACTATCACACAACACAAACAACAATTCATTTTATTTTTTTAAAATCATTCAAACTATAGAATTAAAAGTTCACATCCATGAAAAGAAAATAACAAAAAAGTAGAGAACAAAATGGTAATGCAAAGTATGGTAAATGTACCTTGCACCGGAGTCAATCAGAGATATCCACTCGACACTTAGGATAGACTTTCTGAATGCTCTCCTCAGTTTCCCAAGTACAATCTCGTGGATCTCCACTCCATTGCACTTTGACTAAGTGAACCTTCTTGTTTCTCAGTTCTTTGGTTTCTTTGCCGATAACCTTTAGCGGCTCTCTTCTCACAGCTAATTCTGGAGTAATTTCAATATCCTGTTGTGCGGCTTCTTCCACGACCAAGTCTGGATCGTGAATGTGCTTTCGAAGTTGAGATATGTGAAATACATCATGCACTCTAGGCAACCAGTCAGGCAATTGAATTCTATAGGCCAGAATTCCAATCCGTTCAAGAATAGGGAATGGACCAATAAATCTGGGTGCCAACTTCCCAGTTTTGCCAAATCGAATCACTCCTCTCATCGGAGAAACCCTTAGATACACATAATCACCAATAGAAAAAGCCAAATCCCTTCTTCTCGAATCAGAATAGCTCTTCTGTCGGCTTTGAGCGGCGAGTAATCGTTTCTTAACGAAATCGACTTTGTCTGCGGCTTCACGGATCATATCAGGTCCCAATACAAGCCTATTACCAGGTTCGACCCAACAAGCAGAGGATCGGCACGGTCTACCATACAATGCTTCGAATGTTGACATTGTCAGGATCGCTTGGTAGCTGTTGTTATATGAGAACTCGGCCAAATGTAAACGGTCTTCCCATGATCCACCGAAATCAAGAACACAAGCCCGCAATAAATCTTCTAGTATACGATTCACCCTCTCAGTCTGACCATCTGTCTGAGGATGATAAGCGGTGCTCAAGTTCAGATTCGTTCCCTGTTCTACTTGAAATGCCTCCCGAAATTTTCTAGTAAATATTGGATCTCTATCACTGACTATACTGAGCGGCACTCCATGTAGCCTAACAATTTCCTTGAAATATATATGCGCCAGACTCTGAGCAGTTCTGTTCGATCTGACAGGTATGAAATGGGCGGTCTTCGTGAAGCAATCCACGATCACCCAAATACTGTCATTTCCTTTTCTGGTTCTGGGCAAACCATCTATGAAGTCCATGGAAATATGTTCCCACTTCCAACCTGGAATGTCCAGCGGTTGCAACAATCCAGCCAGTTTCTATTGGTCGCTTTTGACTAGTTGGCAAGTAGGGCATCGACTAACATTTAAAAAAATGTCTCTCTTCATCGACCTCCACCAGAAAGTGCATTTGATGTCATTATACATTTTGCTTATTCCTGGATGGATACTAAGTTTTGACTTGTTGCATTCATCCAGCACTTCCTTTCGGAGATCAGAAATGTTAGGAACACAGATTCGACCTTTTAGCCTTAGAATCCCATCATTATCAACCTGAAAACTCGAGGGTTCGCCGTTCTGAATTATCTCTCTGATCTTCTGAATGAAGTGATCATCCTTCTGAAGAGTAGATATTTTATCTATCAATGAAGTCATGATAATAAAACTGGCGATCATTACATTCTTTCGGCTTAACGCATCGGCCACGACATTGGCTTTCCCTGGAGTGTATAGAATCTCAAAATCGTATGCTGCAAGGAACTCTATCCAACGTTGCTGCCTTAGATTCAAGTCTTTCTGGGTGAACATATACTTTAGCGACTGGTGATCTATAAACAGTTCGAATTTCTCACCCAGAAGATAGTGTCTCCAGATTTTCAAAGCAAATACTATAGCCAACAACTCAAGATCATGAGTAACGTAGTTCTTTTCATGTGGCTTCAGCTGACGGCTAGCATAAGCAACAACTTGACCTCTTTGCATTAATACTGCACCAAGGCCCTCTCTAAATGCATCTGTCTAGACTTTCAAGTCCTGATTGCCGTCGATTATCGTCAACACTGGAGCCGTTGTTAATCTTAACTTTAGCTCCTCAAAAGCCTCCTCACATTCTGGAGTTCACTTGAATTTCGAGTGTTTCTTTGTAAGCTTCGTTAAGTGACCAGATATCTCCGAAAAATCTTTAACGAATTTTCGGTAATAACTAGCCAATCCAATAAAACTTCGGACTTCTGTGGGAGTACTAGGCTGTTTCCAATTTTGAATAGCGGTGATTTTGCTTGAATCCACAGCAATTCCCTCTTTTGATACGACGTGGCCAAGAAACTTTACTTCATCTTGCCAGAATATACATTTGGATAGTTTGGCTTTCAATACATTCCTCATAATTTCTAGAACTTGATCCAAATGTTTTTCATGTTCGTCTTTTGACTTAGAGAAGATTAGAATATCATCAATAAAAACCAGAACAAATTTATTCAAGACCCCTCTGAACACTCTATTCATTAAATCGACGAAGTAAGCAGGAGCGTTACATAAGCCGAACGGCATTACTAACCACTCATAGAATAAGTCTGGACCTCTGAATGCTGTCATAGGAACACAATCTTCGGCAATACGAAGCTGATGGAAACCTGTAGCTAGGTCCATCCTTGAAAATACTTGTGCTCCATTCAGACGATCCAATAAATCATTGATTCGCGGCAACGGACATTTATTCTTTATTGTCCGCTTATTCAAGTCGCGATAATCCACACATAGTCGCAGTGTACCGTCATACTTTTGGACAAACACCACTGTTGCTCCCCAATCAGAGAAACTAGGCCTGATCAGACCCTTCCATACAAGCTGTCGAGTTTGATTGTCTAGTTCTTCTTTCTCCTTTAGAGTCATTCTCCGAATAGCGTGCACTACTGGCCTTGCGTTCGGAATTAAAGCGATCTTGAAATCAATTTCTCTCTGCGGAGGTAAACTAACAACTTCTTCGAACACATCCGCATATTTCTTGACGACAGGCATATCTTTTATGAGGTCTCGAATATTCTCTGTGACCACAGGGATATTTTCTATTTGGGCAGGGGAAACATCCAAAGCTTCCCAGAAGTCTTTTCTATTAGAATTCTGACCTTCACATGGAATGGTTATATAATCACCTGATTTAATCTTCGCCTTAACGACTCTGTCGCCACATTTAACCTCAGCTTCATATTTGGTCAACCAGTCTAACCCCAAGATAAGATCAAACTCTGTGAAATTTATGACGACCGCGATGGTAGGGAACCGATAACGAGAAAAAGAAACCGACACCCCACAAACCCAACTGAGATCGAGGGAACCCCCAACCGGATTATGGACAGTCATTGGTTCTTCGAGCTTCCTCAAATTCAAATCCAGTTTCTTAACCGCATTCTTTGCAACAAAGCTTCGCGACGCGCCGGTGTCAAATAGTACTTTGACTAGAATATCTTTGACAGTTAGCGTGCCTTCTAAAACATCTGGCCTTTCCTAAGCAGACGAGGATGAAGGCACTTCTTCCACTTTGTTCACATGTACTGCTTCAGGTTTTCTGAATAGCGGGCAGGCCTTGGAAAGGTGACCGACCTGATGGCATTGACTGCACTTTCTATTCTCTTGAAATCCCTTCTTGGATTTGAACCAATCCTTTCTTCAAATTTTTTTCAAAGACTTACATTTCCTGGACAGATGACCCTTTTGATTGCAGTTAAGGCATATGGCGGTCATTACTGGTTCTTTCTCAGATCTGGCCCTTTTTCGATTGACTTTGGGCTTCTTACTCACCTCAGACATCGTACTGGCCTCAGGACGATCAGTTTCAGACTCACCTTTATTACTAGAACTGACTTCCTCTTCGTAACGCAACATACTTTTCTTGTCGAGATCCTCATACTGGTAAGTCATGTATATCATTTCAAAAAAAGGAAGCTTCACATTCCTCATTACACTATTCTGATATTTTCTTTGCAGGTCATGAATAAACCTGAAATTCTTCCTCTTCGGATCTTGAATTAGATGCGGGACAAAATGAGAAAGTTCGTTGAATCTCTTATGATATTCTGGAATGGTCATATCTCCTTGTATCAGATAAGAGAATTCATCACATAACCGCTCAGTTGCTTCAGGGGGAGTAAATCTTTCTAGGAAAATCACTTTGAATCTACCGCAGGTGATATCACCTTCTGAATTATCCTTAATAATCAAATCCCACCAGAACAAAGCTTCTTCTTTGAGTGCCCAAGACGCCAATAATCTTTTCTGATCATCTCTCAGCTTTAGACCTTCAAAGATTTTCTCAGCATAACGAATCCAAGCTTGTGTTTCCATAATGGACTCTTTGCCTAGGAATGGTGATCCACCCAGATTTTGAAATCTCTTGAATAGAATTTCTATATCTGATTCTGGCTGCGGGAGCACAACTGGCTCATTAGCTTGTCGAGTCATACGATTATTTCTTCTGTCTCTGCCACTCATTTTTTAGTACGTCCGCAATTAGCAGACAAAGTGTCAGGTCAACATAAAAGATATTTCAAAACATAGAGACAAATACTTGAATGTAAATGTGTCTACTGGGGTGTATTTCATTCTGCTATACTCATACTAGGATATTACTAATCCTATCTGTAATGAGTTATTCGTCCTAGAACATTACTGGTTCTATTTCTAACGAGTTCGTTAATATGTTATATTCCAGCACTAAGCTTAACCAAATCTCTGATTCCACGATGTGACGACCCCAAACCCCATACTGGCGGTGGCAAGGGTAATCTTTGGAACATAACACATAAACAGATAACAGCAGAGCAGAATTAAATAAATACACCAGATAAAGAACAAATAACACGCTGGGTAAATGTAATCATCAGAGTTACACAGTATACAGGATCATACTTAGTACAAATACAGTTCAGCTATACATAAATATCTACAGCGGAAAACAAACATAATATGTACAATAGGAGCTGAACAGCATAAAAAGAGATAAATGATAGAATCCATCTTCAACTCCAGCTATCCAGAAAGAGCCTACTAAAACCTGAACGCAAGGCTGCCTGTGTAGAAAAAGGGGCACCCGAGTTTGCAAGTGAAACAAACTACGAGTCAGTCATGGGACTGGTATGAGAAATCTACTTAACACATTTTATACTATGGCTAATCACAGGACCACGCCACTTTCGCGGAACGGGTTTACTCCATTGGATTGCCAGTGCTTTAAAACAAATAAATATTTTAAACATCACAATGCTTTTCATAAAAATGAAGCCATTATAAGACTCAGTTCCCATCACACAATGCAACACAAATCGGAGGAAAGAGTTTTACCTTATAATGACCAAAATATGCTTGATACGAATAAAACAAAAGAATTTGATATTATTACTAGTGTTTATAAGTTTCAAAAACAATTTCAATCATAACTATCAATCATAGACGGCATGGGCACCATATATCATGTCGCCATATATAGGTATACAAACAAAATCGCACAGTCACGTATATGGAAATTGGATTTCCGTCATGAACCAAGGCAAAAGATAGTCCTTACTGAATTCGAGACTGCCTAGCCCGAGCCTCAGGATCATAGCACGAGTGACCCTTGGATCGTCAGGGTCGGTCCACCGATGTGGATTAAAATGCCTGAGCACTACGTTTCCCCACCCTTTGGGGCGTAAATGAGCCAACGAATGACTCCATCGGTCCCAGATCGACCGATATATCCGAGGCGCCTCGCAACAGCAACAACCATACAGGTGAAAATAATATAAATGTCAGCCAGTTTAAGCACTGACACCACCTCTAGCCAGGAAGAAACGCATGCCCTCCCTGAGGTCCTCTCCCGTTTATGGTTCATACCGGGGTGTGAGACTCGCGAATTCACGTTATACACAAAGCTACGCCACACAGGCGGTGCTTTGATCATCAACCACAAGACTTTGCTTTTCAACAGAAGCCTTGATCACTGCATCTTAGCATGCCACACAGGAAATTCACACCATGCAACTGATGGCTATCAATCACACAGAATGAAATCCAATGTCAGACACACAGTCCATTTACAAGTCCTTTCTAGGTCTTAACGAAACCGGAGGCACTATATACCTCGCATACCCATCGATCTCCACGTACGTCTGGACGATCACCACTCATTATCCATATTTCGGGATGCCTTCCAATCAGGACATCAGTTACCATCCAAACGAGGTGAAGATCTCCGGTCTTCAACCACCGTCTTCATCTTCGACTTCTTATCGTCGATTCAGTTATTCAGAATGGGATAAACTCGGATTTTCTGAGCAACTCGCATATATAATAAAAAGTGCTACATGAACACAACATACGCCTCATTTCAATTCATCAATCACTAACCGTAAGTCGGTAAGAGAACGATTTCCCAAATATTAACCCCGAAGGCCGAAACCAACATCAGATCAAAACCCAGGAAACCATTCGACTTAGCTAACCTTCAGTTAGTCTCTAAATTTCGCATTCCATATCGTTTATAATATTTTATAATGATTTATCGCTATTTTTATTTATTTATTTATAGCCAATTCATTCAAACGACGCTTCGGGCCATAACGCGACCATGGCGCTGTTTTTCTTCAGATTTGATTTACATATATCTAAAAATCTAACAGTTGGATCTTCACAAATTTTATATCATTAGAAATATCTTTTCAAAACGAATCCAACGGTTCTAGTTTTGGGAAAATCTGACGGTCGGATCTCCCTGTACACTGGTTTGAAGTTTCGATTTCAAAATACGAACTGCAGCTTCGTTATTCGATTATATTTTAATTATATATATATATATATATATATATATATATATATATATATATGAATTTAATCGATTCTGGCGCTGTTTTTCTTCAGATTTGAATTAAACATTCCAGACAATCCAACCGTTGGATCTTCACAAAGTTGGTGTCGTTGGAAAGATATTTCCAAAGCGAACCCAACGGTTTCGGTTTCGGGAAAATCCGATGGTCATATCTCCCGCACTAATCGTTTGAAATCACGGTTTCAAAACACGAACTGCAGCTTCGTTATTCGATATATTTCAATTCTATATATATATATATATATATATATATAATCGATTCTTCTATTTCGAAACTATATTCTTTTCATACATTTGATAAAAATGATATTTTTATTCACCCGACATTTATTTCAACACTTCACTATTTTTAACAATTCATGTATATAATAAAAATGTGATTTTTATTGCAATACAATTTATTTCAAAACATGACTATTTTATATAGTTCATATAGGTGATCAAATTATGATTTTTATTATAAAACAATTTATTTCAAAACATGATTATTTTATATAGTTCACATAGATGATAAAAATACGTTTTTTATTATAAAGCAATTTATTTCAAACACGAATACCATTCAACACATGAATTTATATTCAACGAATGAATTTCTATTCAACACACGAATATAGTTTCAACACATGAAAATGATTCTAACACATGAATATTATTCAAAATTTCGACAGCATAATGGCATGGTAGTTAAAACCGGGGCCGTCCCTAGTACGGCTCCTCGCTCTACCTTAAAGCCTCGCAGCTTTTGACAATGGGGATTTCATGCATCTAGTTCGCACGCAGGCGGCATGTATATTTTTTTTCATTTCCACAACCTAATCCTATGTGGTTTCAACCAAATAATTCTCAACCACAAGCGGTTATTTTTCAACCACAATCAATCAATTTCAACCACAAACGATTCTAATCAACCATTCGCTATCAACCAATTTTCACACCAATTACAATCAATAAATATCGTCCATGGTTTGTGGACGAGGGGCGTGTATATATATATATATATATATATATATAGGTGTTAGACCGAAATCTGGGCCTAACACCCAAATGCTATGTGAAAACCTCACAATCACAGATTAATACAGAAAAAGCAGTAAAATAAGAGGAGACACATGAGATTTTTATAGTGGTTCGGCTCAAACCAAGCCTACGTCCACTTTATAGTTTCTTAAATCCTAAGAAGCTATTACAATGTTGTTTGTTTGCAGTTTATACACGAAATCCTCGTGTTTACAATGAAGAAGAGGAGAAAAGAGATTGAATTTATGCACGATAGCCTCGTGTTTGATTGAGTCGAGGAGTATCCAAAGTCCTTGAATACTTGGTAATGGAGGTCGGGAGGTGTTAGTGCCGGGAAAAAGTCCCTTGAAATGACCATCTCGTGGAGTATTTATAGGCGTAGAGGAGCTGCTGGGAGTCCTGAATCGGGTCGGATCGGGTGTGACGTGGTGAGCGGAGAGGACATCTCGGAGAGAGTGGAGAAGTAGCCTTCAGATCGTGCTAGGACAGATGGCAACCGATCCGGATTAACAGGAGGCAGTTATGCCTGAAGATTCGGTCAAAGCTGAGGTGAAGCTCGCTACAGGCGGATCGGGTCGGATCGTCCTATCCGAACCGAGCCGGTATCCTCGAGTGAAAGAGTCAATGCTCTTCTGAGCATCCGAAGCGCAGCGGGTCGGGTCCGCCATCCCCGCCCGAGCCGAACCAATCACACATGCCAGGAAGTGTTGTGCAAAACTCATGAAGATAGGGTCCGATCCGAACAGGAACCTCCGATCCGATCCGAGGGGTTGATTCAATTACACAAATCCAAGTTTTCCGGTTCTGCATACGTTCACGGAAACGGACATAACTTTCAAACCGTAAGTCCGATTGAGCCAAACGAAAGCTCAAACTGAAGCTAATTCAGAGATCTACAAGAGTTACAGAGCTCAACTTTGTAATCGCTGTTTCCAGGCCCAAAAAAGGTCATCTGGTAGGAGTTTCGGGCCTTTCTTTGTTTGTGATGCGATTTTGACCAAATCGCTGCCTGTCTTCTGACGATATTCCCAACGCTTGAGTGTATTGTTGAGAAGAGATTCCATGTGTGACTGCTTTGACTAAAAAGCGGGTCAACATTTTGCCCCCCAGAACATATCTTGCTGGTTGAAGGAAGATGTGTTCTGGATAATCCAAGGCCACGCCGGGCCTGCCAGCTACAAGTATAATCCATACCTGCGAAGAAGAGAAAGCAAACAGGTGTGTCGAAACCTAACAAAACCGATTACACTTTCGAGCATAAACCATGCTTGGGCGTTTGCTTGAGCATAAACCATACTCAAGGGACGATCGAATCATCCTGCCAAAACCTGACGAGGGACCTAACCTTCCGGGTATAAGCCATACCAGGAAGTTTAAACTGAGCATAAGCCATACTCGAGTTTTATTGAGTTCCTTTGCCAAATCCTGGCAAGACAATAAGTCATTGCAGAGTATAATCCATACTTAGAAATGTAGTGGAGTACAACCCATACTCATACCGAGATGGAGTTATACTTGCCAAAGCCTGACAAGATAGTCCGTCCCTAAGCATAATCCATGCCTAGGGGTTCGAGATAAGTATAAGCCATACTTTAGTTGAGATTGAGAATCCTGCCACAACCTGACAAGATACTTAAATTGCCAAACATAATCCATGCTCGGAAAGTCCTTCCTTATTCAATTCAAAGTACAAAACCAAAGCAAATCCTGATTGGTTTGTCATCGAGTGCAGAGCACGATTTGGAGCTAAATCCTAACCCCGAACGTGTGTACTCCGATTTAGCCAATCGGAAAACCTAAAGAAAGCAAAGAGACATATCTTAAATCCTAAGAAATGCCGAAAACACAGAGTGATCCAATCCAGATCATTTGATGACGAGCCGATGGGAGCTCGTTCCAGGGTCATTCCCTCTCCGGGGAGCAGGTGGTGGCAGCACAGGTACAGGTGTTGGTTGTTTCACATACTCGGGTAGCTCTCCACGTCTAACCCGTTCCTCAATCAGATCTCGCAAGTGTCTACAGTCATTTGTGTCATGACCGTCCATATCGTGAAATACGCAATATTTCCCAGAATCGCGTTCTCTTTGTGATGGCTCCCTCCTGGGAGGCTTTGGATAGGAGACGTCACCGTTTGTGTCCAGATAGATGTCTGAGAGTGGGGCATTGAGTTCAGTGTACTTTTCATATCTGGGCCCTCTCCGGGGCTGAGCGTTGCAGTCATTCTTGACGGCAGCTTTTCCTTTGCCTTTATCAGAATCAGACGGTTCTCCGTCTTTGAGCATGTTAACATCGAGAATTTTCTTCTCGGAGGTTGCGTCTTCTTCACGCAAAAACCTATCCGATTCAAGATAGAATTCACTGAGATTCCTTGGTGGGTCTCGGTACAAGGATTTCTTGAACTCCGAGTTGTCTAGAACGCCGGATACTGCCGCCATCAATACCATAGATGGCTCAGGCCGATCAACTGATGCTGCTGCAATGTTGAATCTTTCCAGAAATGATCGCAGAGTTTCTTTGGGTCTCTGCTTGATTGTAGTGAGTGACATGACATTTTTGGGTCGAGCGATGTGGACCCGAAACTGTTCAATGAAGCGGGCGACCAACATGTTCCAGCTGTTGATCGATTCAGATTCTAGCTGCCGAAACCACATAGCAGCAATATCAGTCAAAAAGAGAGGGAAGCACTTTGCCATGACGTTTTCCGACGCCGATTGAACTTCCATATGCCGTTTATAGCGCATGAGATGTACGGTAGGATCCGTTCTGCCGTTGTAGGGTTCCAGTTGTGGAAGTTTGAAATCTGGAGGATTGCGGGAATTCCTGATTTCCTGTGTGAATGGATTGTGATTGACATCATCCATGTCGTTTTGATAGGTGCGGCCTCTCGAAAGGCGTTCAATGAGATTGGCGAGCCGGTCGCCTTCAAAGAGCTGTTGCAAGTTGCCTAGTTCGAAGCTGGTGCCCCCAGCGTTGAGCCTAGAAGAGTTCAGAGAGGTATAGGGAGCTTGGAAGGCCATCCGGTTCGGTTCGGAGGTGCCCCCTTGCTGCGGCTCGGAGAAGCGAGGGGGGTTATGGAGGGGTGCACGGTTCGGGTCGGATGTACCGATCCGATCAGGATCGCCTGTTCCGAACCGGGGAGCTTGATGCTGAAGTTGTGTGGGATTACCGATCCGAACCGGTGCGGAGGTAGGTCGTGCTGGAGCGAAGTCTTGATTTCCAGAGGGGAGGCTGCTGCCCCCAGGCTCATGTAAGGTGGTGGTTCGGATCGGGTCCGATCCAATCCGGTGGGGAATGTCTCCCATTTCCATCTGCGTTGAATTCAGATTTTGGCCCTCGGTTCGGATCGGATCTGAACCGATCCGGTTTGCAGCTGCTGCTGGGGCTATTTCCGTGCTATTTCCAGCGAGTTGTGTGTTGCCACTCGGCCTACCTTCCATCCGAGCGAAGAATTGGTCGATCATCTCCTGTTGTTTGCGGAGGAGATCATCTTGCCTAGCCATATGGGTTCTCAATTCATCGAGAACGCCATCCATTTCATCTCTGGTTAAGTATGCTGATGGATCTTCATGAGAGGAAGCCTCCTGGCTTGCCTCGTTCCTTGTTCCTTCAGTGCCAACATCCTCAGCACGAGAGAAGGTTCCGTCTTTCTTTCGCTTGACCATTGATCCAATAGCCAAATAATCCGCTTCCGTTCAAGCTAGTAGAAGAAGTTGTATCGTGTGCCCCCCATACCTGGCGCGCCAAAATGTTAGACCGAAATCTGGGCCTAACACCCAAATGCTATGTGAAAACCTCACAATCACAGATTAATACAGAAAAAGCAGTAAAATAAGAGGAGACACATGAGATTTTTATAGTGGTTCGGCTCAAACCAAGCCTACGTCCACTTTATAGTTTCTTAAATCCTAAGAAGCTATTACAATGTTGTTTGTTTGCAGTTTATACACGAAATCCTCGTGTTTACAATGAAGAAGAGGAGAAAAGAGATTGAATTTATGCACGATAGCCTCGTGTTTGATTGAGTCGAGGAGTATCCAAAGTCCTTGAATACTTGGTAATGGAGGTCGGGAGGTGTTAGTGCCGGGAAAAAGTCCCTTGAAATGACCATCTCGTGGAGTATTTATAGGCGTAGAGGAGCTGCTGGGAGTCCTGAATCGGGTCGGATCGGGTGTGACGTGGTGAGCGGAGAGGACATCTCGGAGAGAGTGGAGAAGTGGCCTTCAGATCGTGCTAGGACATATGGAAACCGATCCGGATTAACAAGAGGCAGTTATGCCTGAAGATTCGGTCAAAGCTGAGGTGAAGCTCGCTACAGGCGGATCGGGTCGGATCGTCCTATCCGAACCGAGCCGGTATCCTCGAGTGAAAGAGTCAATGCTCTTCTGAGCATCCGAAGCGCAGCGGGTCGGGTCCGCCATCCCCGCCCGAGCCGAACCAATCACACATGCCAGGAAGTGTTGTGCAAAACTCATGAAGATAGGGTCCGATCCGAACAGGAACCTCCGATCCGATCCGAGGGGTTGATTCAATTACACAAATCCAAGTTTTCCGGTTCTGCATACGTTCACGGAAACGGGCATAACTTTCAAACCGTAAGTCCGATTGAGCCAAACGAAAGCTCAAACTGAAGCTAATTCAGAGATCTACAAGAGTTACAAAGCTCAACTTTGTAATCGCTGTTTTCAGGCCCAAAAAAGGTCATCTGGTAGGAGTTTCGGGCCTTTCTTTGTTTGTGATGCGACTTTGACCAAATCGCTGCCTGTCTTCTGACGATATTCCCAACGCTTGAGTGTATTGTTGAGAAGAGATTCCATGTGTGACTGCTTTGACTAAAAAGCGGGTCAACAATAGGTATATTTCACTTCTATTAACACATATATAATTTTTACAACGCATATATAACTTATACATCGAATGTACAACTTATATAACGCTTATACATGAGGTGTACAACGCTTATATAACTCATACATCGACTATATAATTTATACATCGTCGTTTTCATATCGTTTATAATTTAGAAATCTCACATTGGTTTCCACTCCACCAAAAATAGCAGAAGGATTAGAAAAATACGCGGTCTCTTCTAGAATGCAGAAGATGTCTACACGAGTCCACTGTCTCTTGTTTCACTGAATTTCGTCAAGAAACGAAAAGGATATGATTTTTACAGTGAAATCAAAAACTGTAGCGCTTTAAACTACTATAATATAGTTTAATTTAAAATCAGACTTTACCTTCACAATTCGTTCAAAACTAGTTTCAACTTTTCGATCCAACCGTTGCACGATATGAAGATCCGCTTGCACAGCGTCGAAGAGGGAAGTGAGGGCTTCCCGCGCCCGGTGGTTGCGCCCTGATCGGTGGCCTCTGGCGAACTCGGCGGCGAATGGAAGTCCCGACCTTTAAGGGCACGAAACTCGAAGCAGGCGAGGCGATAGGGGGCGAGGTCAGGACGGATTTGAAGAGTAGAGGACGGGCTTCAAAACGTGGGTGGTGGCGCTTGATTTCTTTGAGGGATGGAGGAGAAATCGAAGAGAGAAGGTAGCAACCTGTTTTCCGTTGCTCGTAGTAGAGGATCGGGGAGAAAGATGATGGAGTGTCGAATTCTGATTGGCTAGGGGGTTTTATATTTAATTTTTAATTTATTTAAAATCCGAAAATACCCCTTATCACATACGAACTCCAATCCAAACCCAATGACTGACGTCCCTAGCTAAATACCCCCATTCCGAACACAATGGGATATGTTTCGTAGGCCAATTCGAATGTTTCAGTCAGTTTTCATTCAAATTAAAATATAAAACATTCAATATTTGATTTGAACGTACATTTCAATTTGCCAGGGCCACAAACTGATTCTAAAAATCCCCGAAAAATAGATCAAGCTATGTTTTGACGATACGGTCCCAACAAAACTAGTTTCATCGAATTCTGAGACCGTTTGAAAAATGGCCCATTTCTAGTCGATCCAATTTAACTGTAATTGACCAAAACACGTTTTCCTTTGCCACGCTCACATACTAGCTTAAAAAATTATGAAATTTGAAACCTAGCAATAATTTGACATCCCAGATCCAACAAAAGTGGTTTCGTTGAATTCCGAGGTCGTTTGCAGAATGGCCATTTTCACGGGCTATATAAACTCTATAGCGACCATTCTGAAAATTCATTTGGCCATAACTTTTGCTTCTCGCTATGAAACTTCGATTTTTCAGATTCGTTAGAAAGATATTCACTAACAGATTTAAATATTTTTGGTTTCACTCAAATCCGTTTTATATTTTGCACCCAGTATAGTCAGTTAAAGTTTGAATTCAAATTTTGAAACTACCGCGCCATTTCAGGCCTTGTTTATAATTAGAAATAATTATATTCATTTTCAAACGTCGATTCAAACTTATTTTTCATCGTTATTATTTAAAATATTTATTTAAAATATTTAAAATCCACCAAAATAGCCAATTTAAAAAAAAATTAATTGGTTCAGATTTTCCGGGTCGTTACACTGCTGGTGGTGGTGGATTTATTCTCTTGCTTAACACCCTTCTCTGAGACATATGAGCTCAGAGGTTATATATTGGTAGTTATCGATTGCATGGCGTGAACTGTCAATGTGACATGCTAAGATGTAATTGATCGAGGCTTTTATTGAAAAGCAGAGCCCTGTGGGTAATGATCAATGCATAGCCTATTTCGGCATAGCTTTGTGTATAACGTTACCTCGCGAGCCTCACACCTCGGTAAGAGTCAGAAACGGGACAAGGGAACGCAGGGAGTGCACGCGTTTCTTTCTAGTTAGAAGTGGCATCAGGGTTTTGCAACCCATACATTTTACTTATGTGGTTGTTGGAATGAGGCGCCTCGGATTTATTGGTTGATAGTGACCATTTTATAAGTTCAATAGGACCGGGAAGCGTGTGTTCAAGTATGACTAATCCACTAAGGTATATTTGTTTACCGACCCTGTAGGATCCAAGTGTTCACTGCGGGGGATCCTGAGACATTGCTAGAGTGTCTCGAATCGGTAAGGAGATCGTCCCTAGCCTTGACTCATGATGGAAACCCAATTTCCAATACGACATTACGGTTTTGTTTGTAAACCTATGTATAGCGACATAGTATATGGTAGCTATGCCGGCTAGGATTGATACATTTACTTTGCAGTATTTTAAAACTGATTAGACACTAATAATAATATTAAAATATTATTTTCTACGTATTAAGCATTTTTGATCATTATAAGGTAAAACTCTATCCTCCGGTTTGCGTTCCATTGTATGATGGGACTTGAGTCTTATAATGATTTCATTTTATAAAAAGCATTGAGTTGTTTTTGAATTAAAATTTATAAACTTATGCACAGGCTGGAGTGGAGCTTGCTCAAGGAAAGAAGCTGAAGAATATTTTCTCTTTTATCTTTTATTTTCCTTTGAGACATTTAGACATTGTTGATCTATGATGTATTTGATGGAGATTGAAACTTATTTTGTTCTATGTTGGGACTTCTTTCTTTGTCGAAAACGGAGGTCATTTGTAAAACAGCCTTTTATACGGGCTATAAATTATACTATATTCCATGGCGACTATTCTTAATATTCAACTGGCCACAACTTTTTATTTCCGCTATGAAATTTCGATTTTTCAGATTCGTTGTAAAGATATTTTTAAATAGATTTAGATATTTTTGGTTTCACTAAAATCCGTTTCATTTTGAATGTACATTTAGTCAAAGTTCAGATTCAAAATTTCAAACTACCATACTATTTCTAATTCCTTTTAAAATTAAAATAAATTTATTCGTTCTAACTTTGATTTAAATAAATTTTTAATCGCTATTATTTAAAATGAATTATTTTAACTATTCAGAATTCATTGAAACAACCAAAATAAAAATTCTAAAAAGCATTGCGTTGTTTTTAAAATTTGGAATTGGCAAAGTGACTTACTTTGAAAAATGTATTTACTTGAGTTAATACTAGTTTTTCCTATTTTATTTCCGCTGTGAGTTATCTTATCGTACTCAGATTATGCTTATTCTCATTTATTGCAGGTAACAGATTTACATGCTCCATTCTTAGATGTGTTTGAGTTTTGATTTTTGTCGAAATTTAGGCATGGAAAAGTTTGGGGTGTTACATTGATGATCCGATCTTTGGTAAGAAGAGATCTGTTGGACATCTTCTAAAACAGTTAGTTATCTTATGTAAAGAATCACCACAATATGTCATTTTAGACCAGTAGTTTTCATTGACATGATCCCCATTGCAAAGCAAGTGATACAGTGAACATATGGAATGAAAAGATCCATTCCACTTGACAATATTGTTCTCCGAGCTGGAGATAAAGTCATTGTGATGTAGCCAATGAAGCCGAATATTCTGGTTACTAAAATAAGGGTAGTTGATTGCACCATTGACAATGTGATCCATTGCTCTAGCATGGGAACTGATGCCAGTTTGGATCTGCTCATAGTACGTCAAATTTTTTGATAGAATAATGCCTTTCTTTACCCACAGTTCATGACAAAAAGTAACTTGCCTATTTTGTGCTAACGTGTATAAAATGTATGGCAAAAACACATGCGTAATCTTCATCCAAATCAAACTACAACTTTAAGAAATTTCCATCGTCCATAACTATGCAGTTAAAGACCTGTAAAATCCCTGGTATAGACCATAGCGCTCTTCAACCGCTGGCTATTTCACTTTTGCGCTGATGAACAGTAGATCCGCTTTTATCCCCGCTATTTTCTACTACGTCCACTAAATCAAGGCTTTTTAGCATTCACTTTAGCAGTACTAATATATATATTGTAACACCCCGTAATTCTGTTAATATTAATATTCACAAATTAAAGAATAACTAATCTCAGACGTGAGAATGGTGGGAAACGGGTTGCGCCATTGTGTTCGTCTCGGAATTCCGGTTGAAATAGAGTTCGAGTTTGCGTGAATTGGACTTCGTATGAAGAAGTTATGGCAATCGGAAGTTTCAGAAAATTCAAAACAGCTCGCAAAAAATTTAAAATTCAAACAGAGAGTGCAGAAGCGGGCTGGGCAGGAAAATTCCCGCCTAGGCAGGTCGACTGGGGAGTCGACACTAGTGTCGCCCTCCCCCCCCCCCCAGTCGACTACCATGTCGACTCCCCCCCCAGGTCGACTAAAGTGTCGACCTGGTCTGGCGGCTAGGGTTTCTGGCTGACCTGTTTTTAATTGACTAATGACCCATTAGGGTTTTGACCTAATCTGGTTGGCTGGGATTAGTTCTGAGTTGATCTGATGGTCTAAAATAAATCCTAACTCTATAAATACCTAGGTAGTCTCTCACCCTAATTCATAAGAAAAATAGAATAGTTACCGTCATACCGTCGCCATGGAAATCAGTGGAGCCGCCGCCAACTAAGAAGGAAGAAAAGCTAATTCAATTCTAATTCTAATCAACTCTAAAGCAAAGAAAGTCTCTCTTTTCTTCTCTAAATTGTGATTATGATAGTCTTAACAAGATTATTATCATTTTAATTAGGTTAAGTCATGAATGGATTATGAGTAGATGATGTGAATTGTCGTATATGTTACCATGTATGTTATTAATCCTTTGCTATGTGGTGATGATATCCTATATGTTGTAAATCATGCTATGATGATGAAATGTATGTTGAAAGTTTCTAGGCTAAGTTGTGATGAATCATACATGTTAAAAAAGCCATCTATGCTAGTTAGTTCATATTAATTAAATCATTACGTTTGGGCTATGTTGATCTATATGACAAGTTACATATGCAAGTTAGATTGATTAGAAAAAGTTATGAACATATGCCATGACATCTATTATGACATCTAGGATTATGCTATTACATATGTGATACCCTATGCTAGTTCACACCATCATTATGTTGCCTAAAAACCCCATATGCAAGTTTATGTATAGATTTGGCCTATGATCATATCATGTAAATTGTGACATTTAACAAGTTGACACCTTTTGATCCTTAACATGCGTAGTTTATGCAAGTTTCACCCATATTATGATTAGATTTATTTTAATTATCTATATGTTGTGATAATTTATCTTTGTGCTATGTGTTAGACTATTCAAGTCTAGCCTATATTATGCGTTGAATAAGCGAACGTATAAACGTGGGGTAGGGGTAATATTAAGGATTAAATAATAAGATGTTGGGGTGTAATTGATATGATTTTGCATACCATGAGTGGATGACCATAATTGAGTCAATTATGGACATCAATAAAAGTGGACTTAATTAATAATTTGGATAGGGAATTATTAAAACTGGGGTAAAAGATTATAAGTGATAATTAATGCTTAGGACATGAGGTTGGACTCGTTTGTGACGTAAACCTGCCCGGACCCGCCCGGCAAATCCAGTGGTCACAAATGTCATCCCAATGTGAGAGGTTTTAGGCCTAAACTAAAGCATAACAGTTGTAAAGACACGAGGTTAGACTCTTTTATGGTGTAAGACTGCCCGGACTCACCCGGCAAATCCAGCTGCCATAAATGCCAGTCTAATGTGAGACGTCCTTACGAGGTTATGGCCTGAATGAATTAAGAAATACTTAACCAGATAAACATGTAAAGTGGGACATGGGGGTTAAGTAGGTGCCTTGGGTGGCATGAGGAATCTAGTGGGTGCCCTTAGTGGCATGAGAAATACGATTAGTAAGACTTAACCAAACACACATGTAAATGAACATGACTAAGAGGGTTAAGTGGGATATACTATTGTTGACAAGCTTAGGTGGGTAGCTTGTGGGGGCCCATTTCAACCAGTAACCCAAACGTATCTTTGTGGGATCGACCCAAGTCGAGGATGGGACACACATACTGGGCTTGACTATAAGAGGCCAAAACGAGGAGTGGTGGCAACGCAAGTCCAACGGGTTTCATATGCGTGTGTGGACCCGGGCTGGTAGGCAAGACGTTGTTGCATCGTGTAGGTATAAGCCGTGCATTCTCAGTTGTATCGGGTTGCCACTTTAGGGGAGTGATACACCCCACTGTGGGGCCAGCACGGGTATCTACGAGTAGGGAGCCGATCGAAAGTGGGTAGTGGGGTACACCTAGTGGAGGTAGGGGCAGACGGCACCTATGTAGTCAGCTAGGGGTACGCAAGGCTATAGTTTCTGTGTGAAGCAAGTGGGATCAACCTTTAGGGTGACTGGTGCGGTGCAGTGTAGTAATGTGCGGTGCAGTGTAGTAATTATTCGATAGTAATTAGGTATGCCTTTAACGTTATCCTTCACGTTATCTTTATCTGTTCATTCCATACCTAATAGTTCATAGACATTTACTTGTCTTCCAGCTTATGTCTTAGTCTAGTTATTTTGATAATAGTATTGTTAGAATTGTCATACTTGCCAGACTTTATGTCTGACCCCCTCCATTTCTATCCTTTTTCCCCCTCCAGGTCCTCAGGTTGGGCCCAGCTCTAGTGGAGTTTGATTGGATTGCTTCATCTCTTTGGAAAGCTTGGACCCTTGAAGTAAAGTCCAGCTTGTTATCTTCTTTAATGGCTATTTGTGTAATGGGATTATGTATTTTGTTTTATGAAGATGGATATTGTACTTGACTCTGATTTATGGTTTTGTGATGTAACAAACATGTTTAATTTCCGCTACAATAAAATGAAGTTTTAGACTTTTCAAGTACCACTTATTATCTGTCTTGTTGTAATTTTTCTATTCTATATTCACTTAAAACCTCCATGGAAGTTAGTGCATTCCCTTTGTGAGTGACATTAATGGACGTGGGGTGTTACACGTGGTATCAGAGCTTAAGGTTACCAGAACAGATAATTTTTTTAGAAAAAACATTTTTCTAAAGAATTTTTGGAAGAAATGTTTTCAAAAACATGTTTTAATGAGAAATTTAAAGAGGAAGTTTTTATGAAAAACATAATCCCCAAATAGCCATATATCTTTATCTTTTTAATTATCCATTTTGAATCTTTCCTTTTTCGTTTCAGCATGGCTGGAGATCTTAACCTACCTGACGGTGTAGGGATACCAGGATGGTATAGGAGGTTGATAGAGGCTAGGGCCGCTGCGGGTCCAGCCAATGTTCCTCCACCACCAGTTGCACCCGTTCCTCCTCCTCCTCCTCGCGTAGATACTTTTGCAAAGACATGCAAGGAATTTAAAGCTATGGGTGGAAAACCCTTTCAAGGGTCAGAAACGTTTGTGGAAGCTAGAGATTGGCTTAAGGAGGTGGAAGAATTGCTAGAAATCTTTGAAGTGGAAGAAGGGAGGAGAGTTAGATTAGCAGCTTGGCTAATGAAGGGAGAGGCCTCGTTTTGGTGGGTGGTCACTAATGGGGAGCGTCCTGTTGACTCTTGGGCGGATTTTAGAAGTAGGTTCGAGGCGAAGTCTCTCTCTAGGGCGGAATAAAATCTATATAGGGAAAGGTTCTTGACATTTAAGCAAGGAAGCTCATCAGTGAAAGAATATGTCAACAAATTTAATCAGCTAGCAAGGTTTGGTTTGGACTTAGTGAACACGCCGGAGAAGAAGGCTCTAAGGTTCGTGAATGGCTTGAATGAACCGTTGCAAGGGTTGGCCATGACCCACATCCCTATGGGAGCCACCTTTGAGAAGCTAGTAGAAATGGCGCTCATGCACGAGGAGAAATGTGCTAAAGCTGATAAGGCACCCGAGAAGAAAGGGGATCAGAAGAAACCCCAACAGCAAAACAAGAAGGGTGGTAAAGACAATAATGGCAAGGGAAAGAAGAAATGTTTTAACTGTGGGACCCCAGGCCATCTCAGCAAGGACTGCCGAAAGAAAAAGAAGACTGGCTGTTTTCATTGTGGTGATGCGGGACATTTAGTGAAGGACTGCCCAAGGAAGGGACAGAGGGTAGGGGCTACCTCGGGAGGACAGGTGCAGGCTCTTATAGCACCAGGGCAGGCAAGGGGACAAGTTCAGGCTCTCGCGGTCCCACCGCTGCAAGAACGAGGTAGAACCATTTCTTTTGAAAGCTTAGTTTTTCTGTTTGATCATCCTGTCCATACCTTATTTGATTCGGGCGCATCACATTCGTTTATCTCTACATCATTAGTTGAATCACTACACTTAAACACCAGTTTAGTAGAGGATCCCTTAGTTGTTTCGAATACAATTGGGGGCTCAGCTCATTTATCCATGATGTGTTTGGATTTGAAAATTTCTATACTTAGCGTTGAGTTTCGATGTGATGCTTATGTGTTGGCCTTCACGGGCTATGGGCTAATTTTAGGAATGGATTGGTTATCCAGAAATGGGGCCGTTCTTGATTGTGAAAGGAGAGTAGTTAGGCTCGTGACTCGCCTTGGCAACACTCTCGAAATCTTTTGTAATCCCATAAATTCCGTTATGCTAAGTTATTTAGAATCGCTTGACGCGTCTGAGGAAAATCTACGATCTGTTAGAGTGGTCCGAGAGTATTCAGATGTGTTTGAGGAGGTGAAGGGCTTACCTCCGAAGCGGGAGATAGATTTTCGAATATATCTTGTGGATAATGCGAAACCAGTATCTTTGCCAGTACGCCACATGGCTCCTCGTGAAAGGAGGGATCTCGATAAGCAAGTGAAGGAGTTACTTGAGAAGGGGTTCATAAGACGAAGTATATCGGAGTGGAGTGCTCCAGTAGTATTTGCCACGAAGGCGGATGAGTCCCTTAGACTTTGTGTGGACTATAGAGAACTTAATAAACTTACTAAGAAGAACGGACACCCACTGCCGAGGATTGACGATCTCTTCAATCAGTTAGTTGGCGCCTCAGTGTTTTCACAGTTGGACTTAGCCACTGGTTTCCATCAGTTGAGAGTGGCTGAGGATAGCATAGACAAGACTGCCTTTAGGACTCCGGACGGTTTCTATGAATGGCTAGTGATGCCCTTCGGTTTGACAAACGCCCCCGCATACTTTGTTGATCTGATGAGTAGGGTGTTTAGGGAGTACCTTAAAAAATTCGTGGTAGTCTTTGTAGATGACATCTTGATCTTTTCTAAGAATGAAGAAGAGCATGCCCTACATCTTAGGGAAGTGTTGGAGACCCTACGAGCGCACAGCCTTAAAGCAAAATTTTCTAAGTGTCACTTCTGGAGGAAGGAAGTACGATTCTTAGGGCACGTGGTTTCCATGGAAGGGATAGCTGTGGATCCCGCGAAGGTGGTGGCCATCCAAGATTAGAAGGTTCCTAAAAATGCCACCGAAGTGAGAAGTTTCTTGGGGTTGGCTGGCTACTATAGGAAGTTTATCAAAGACTTCGCAAAGATATCAGCTCCATTAACATGCTTGACGAAGAAGAACCTAGTTTTCACATAGGACGTAGATTGTGATGATGCGTTCCAACGTTTGAAGAGAGCTTTGACCTCAGCCCCAGTCTTAGTACTGCCAGACGGGAGTAAGCCATTTACTGTTTATACTGACGCTTGTGGGACGGGACTAGGCGCAGTCTTAATGCAAGAGGGTAGGGTAATAGCCTATGGTGGAAGGCAGTTGAGAGCGCATGAGAAGAATTACCCCAAACATGACCTAGAGTTGGCCGCTATTGTTTTCGCGCTTAAGTCTTGGCGTCATTATCTACTTGGAGAGAGATTCGAATTATTCACTGACCACAAATCTTTAAAATACTTGTTCTCTCAGAAGGACTTGAACTTAAGGCAGCAAAGGTGGATGGAGTTCTTAGCATCCTACGACTTCGAAATATCCTATACCCCTGGCAAGGGTAACGTGGTGGCAGACGCCTTAAGTAGATAAAGATTATCCTTAAGTCCTTTGTTTGTTGAGCGGCGAAGTTTAGAATTCATTTCGATGTTTGACTTTAGACCTTCCGTTGACTTTGTACCCGGTCTGCTAGCATCCTTGGAGGTCAGACCTACGCTTTTGGGATGGATTGGCGAGGCACAGCAAGACGACCCACAGTTGGTTGAGTTAGTAGAAAAGCTCAAAGGAGGGGAGTCATCAAGCCATCTCCGTAGGTATACCCTAGATGATAAGGGTTGGTTACGTAGGGACGGTAGACTTTGTGTACCAAAAGACGATGACCTAAGGAAGACTATTCTTGACGATGCACATCGTTCGAAGATGACCATTCATCCAGGCGGGGACAAGATGTACAAAGACATGAAGCGAGTTTTCTTTTGGGCCGGTATGAAGAGGGACGTGGCCGAGTATGTCGCTAGATGCTTGGTGTGCCAACAAGTGAAAGCGGAGCAAAAGAAACCCGGTGGGTTACTTCACCCATTGGAGGTTCCACTATGGAAGTGGGAAAGCGTCTCGATGGACTTTATTGACGGATTACCGAGATCGAGGAAGGGCAATACGGGGATTTGGGTTATAGTAGATTGACTTACTAAGAGCGCCCATTTCATTCCCGTGAAGAGTGAGAGGACTGCTCCATGGTTAGCTTCTGTATACGCCCGAGAGATCGTTTGTTTGCACGGTGTTCCTTCTAGCATAGTGAGCGACCGCGATCCTATTTTCACTAGCGAATTTTGGAAAATCTTACAAGAGGCGGTAGGGACTCAGTTATGTTTGAGCACCGCATATCATCCTCAGACGGACGGCTAGACCGAGAGGGTGAATCGCATCCTAGAGGACCTTTTGAGGCTATGTATCCTAGACTTTGGGGGTACATGGGAAGAGCATCTTCCGTTAGTGGAGTTCGCATATAATAACAGCTTTCAGTCTAGCATTGGCATGGCACCTTTCGAAGCTCTTTATGGACGACCTTGTCGTTCACCTACATGTTGGTGGGAATCTACGGATAAGATCTTACTTGGGCCCGATATGATTAGAGAGACTTCGGAGAAGATCGACTTGATTCGAAGGAGGATGAAAGCAGCGCAAGATAGGCAGAAATCATATGCGGATAAGAGGAGGACGGATCTTGAATTTGAGGTTGGGGACATGGTCTTTATCAAAGTGTCTCCATTACGGAACGTTGTTCGCTTTGGGTCCGTTGGGAAGTTAGCACCAAAGTTTGTAGGGCCATTTCCTATTAAGGAGAAGATTGGACAAATGGCGTATAGAGTGGAGTTGCCGGAGAGACTTAGTGGTGTACACGACGTATTCCATGTATCACATTTGAGGAAGTGCTTGCACGAGACCGCGGAGGTGGTAGAGCCGAGTTTGCTTAGAGAGGTGGAGATAAAGCGTGATGCGACGATTCGACGAGCTCCTACATGCATTCTTGGGTCGGAGATTAAGAAGCTGAGAAATCGAGAGGCCAGGCTAGTCAAAGTACAATGGGGAGATGATGAGAGCAACGCTACTTGGGAGACAGAAGAGAAGATGCGTTCACGATACCCTTTTCTTTTCTAGGGTATGTCCTTTAATTTCTCCTTTATCGCTTATCTTGTACTTATCTTACCTTTAGCGTATCCTCTCGCTAGTATCTTTGACCTTTAGTTACGATAATCCTATGGTTGAAACATGTGTTTGAGACATGTTATGTATGATGGATGCAAAGTGGATGCAAGTGGTTGCTAGTGGTTGCTCGTGGACGCATATACACACACTATTAGGCACTAGATCGGCTCGGTCACTTCATACTGCATATTGCATATAAATGGTTGTATTTAGTAAAATGGATGTATGATGATTGTTTAATCATATGAATGTTGCATTCAGATGATGATTGTGCACGCATATAGAGATAATATGTAGCATTAAGGAACTTTTGCACACATAATGGGTGCATGGCACTATCATGGTTTGCATTAAGGAGGTCAACTGAATCAGTGGACCGCCTGATTTTGCATTAGATAGGGACATATACACACACTGTGCATTTAAACATGAAAGCATTAGAAGTCTATAAGGACAATGGATGCCTGTGTTTGATGGTTGAGTAGATGGTTGTTTGGATGTTAGGATATACATTCTTCTTGACTTGAAGATTTCGGGGACGAAATCCTTTAAGGAGGGGAGAATGTAACACCCCGTAATTCTGTTAATATTAATATTCACAAATTAAAGAATAACTAATCTCAGACGTGAGAATGGTGGGAAACGGATTGCGTCATTGTGTTCGTCTCGGAATTCTGGTTGAAATAGAGTCCGAATTTGCGTGAATTGGACTTCGTATGAAGAAGTTATGGCCATCGAAAGTTTCAGAAAATTCAAAACAGCTCGCAGAAAATTTAAAATTTAAACAGAAAGTGCAGAAGCGGGCTGGGCGGGAAAATTCCCGCCCAGGCAGGCCGACAGGGGAGTCGACACTAGTGTCGACCTCCCCCCCCCCAAGGTCGACTATAGTGTCGACCTGGGTGTCGACCTGGTCTGGCGGCTAGGGTTTCTGGCTGACCTGTTTTTAATTGACTAATGACCCATTAGGGTTTTGACCTAATCTGGTTGGCAGGGATTAGTTCTGAGTTGATCTGACGGTCTAAAATAAATCCTAACTCTATAAATACCTAGGTAGTCTCTCACCCTAATTCATAAGAAAAATAGAATAGTTACCGTCATACCGTCGCCATGGAAATCGGTGGAGCCGCCGCCAACTAAGAAGGAAGAAAAGCTAATTCAATTCTAGTTCTAATCAACTCTAAAGAAAAGAAAGACTCTCTTTTCTTCTCTAAATTGTGAGTATGATAGTCTTAACAAGATTATTATCAATTTAATTAGGTTAAGTCATGAATGGATTATGAGTAGATGATGTGAATTGTCGTATATGTTATCAAGTATGTTATTAATCCTTTGCTATGTGGTGATGATATCCTATATGTTGTAAATCATGCTATGATGATGAAATGTATGTTGAAAGTTTCTAGGCTAAGTTGTGATGAATCATACATGTTAAAAAAGCCATCTATGCTAGTTAGTTCATATTAATTAAATCATCATGTTTCGTCTATGTTGATCTATATGACAAGTTACATATGCAAGTTAGATTGATTAGAAAAGTTATGAACATATGCCATGACATCTATTATGACATCTAGGATTATGCTATTACATATGTGATACCCTATGCTAGTTCACACCATCATTATGTTGCCTAAAAACCCCATATGCAAGTTTATGTATAGATTTGGGCTATGATCATATCATGTAAATTGTGACATTTAACAAGTTGACACCTTTTGATCCTTAACATGCGTAGTTTATGCAAGTTTCACCCCTATTATGATTAGATTTATTTTAATTGTCTATATGTTGAGATAATTTATCTTTGTGCTATGTGTTAGACTATTCAAGTCTAGCCTATATTATGCGTTGAATAAGCGAACGTATAAACGTGGGGTAGGGGTAATATTAAGGATTTAATAATAAGATGTTGGGGTGCAATTGATATGATGTTGCATACCATGAGTGGATGACCACAATTGAGTCAATTATGGACATCAATAAAAGTGGACTTAATTAATAATTTGGATAGGGAATTATTAAAATTGGGGTAAAAGATTATAAGTGATAATCAATGCTTAGGACACGAGGTTGGACTCGTTTGTGACGTAAACCTGCCCGGACCCGCCCGGCAAATCCAGTGGTCACAAATGTCAGCCCATGTGAGATGTCCTAGGCCTAAACTAAATCATAACAGTTGCAAAGACACGAGGTTAGACTCTTTTATGGTGTAAGACTGCCCGGACCCGCCCGGCAAATTCAGCTGCCATAAATGCCAGTCTAATGTGAGAGGTCTTTACGAGGTTATGGCCTGAATGAATTAAGAAATACTTAACCAGATAAACATGTAAAGTGGGACATGGGGGTTAAGTAGGTGCCTTGGGTGGCATGAGGAATCTAGTGGGTGCCCTTAGTGGCATGAGAAATACGATTAGTAAGACTTAACCAAACACACATGTAAATGAACATGACTAAGAGGGTTAAGTGGGATATACTATTGTTGACAAGCTTAGGTGGGTAGCTTGTGGGGGCCCATTTCAACCAGTAACCCAAACGTATCTTTGTGGGCTCGACCCAAGTCGAGGATGGGACACGCATACTGGGCTTGACTATAAGAGGCCAAAACGGGGAGCGGTGGCAACGCAAGTCCAACGGGTTTCATATGCGTGTGTGGACCCGGGCTGGTAGGCAAGACGTTGTTGCATCGTGTAGGTATAAGCCGTGCATTCTCAGTTGTATCGGGTTGCCACTTTAGGGGAGTGATACACCCCACTGTGGGGCCAGCACGGGTATCTACGAGTAGGGAGCCGATCGAAAGTGGGTAGTGGGGTACACCTAGTGGAGGTAGGGGCAGACGACACCAATGTAGTCAGCTAGGGGTACGCAAGGCTATAGTTTCTGTGTGAAGCAAGTGGGATCAACCTTTAGGGTGACTGGTGCGGTGCAGTGTAGTAATGTGCGGTGCAGTGTAGTAATTATTCGATAGTAATTAGGTATGCCTTTTGTAACGACCCGCATTCTACGCATCATAGGATCGTAGAATATTTATTTCATTCGCATACGAAGTCGTATGGTCATGTAACTTTGGTAGACGACTACTGGGGTCATTTCCCATGTTCATGATTTTTCCCGATTTTTAAATGACCGTTTTACCCCTAGTTGGCACTGTTTCGGCCATAACTTTTGACTGGAATGGAATTTTGACCTGAAACCACTTCCTTTGGCTCCGGATGATGGTTTCTCTTTCCGTAGAGTGGTCACGTTAGCCAAACGGACTCACCGTTTGGGAGATATGGCTGAAACAAGTTTCAGATGGTGAGAAACAGCTTAATTGGGCTTAACCGGGTGATTAGCAGCTAGGCCCAAAGGGGAATTTCGGGATTAGGAGTTTAAAAGGGCTGTTAGGGTTTGGAGAATACTTTTTTCTCATTTTTCAGCCGTCACTATTCATTCCTCTTAACCTAGCCATGGCCTCCACCCTCTAAATCTCTTCAAAACATCTCTTAATCACTTTCTAATTGAAGATTAGGCTTAGCAAACATCAAATCAAGGAGTATTAGCACGAGAACCGAGGTAGAGCTGCTGTGTAAGATTGGGAATAGCGCCAAATCAGAGAATATTTCAGTTTTGGGGTTTTAGTTGTGGCCAAGGTGAGTGATTTGCATAGTTTTTGCACTAATTACGGTAATTAAGGGTAATTAGTGAAGATTAGCGAATTTATACACTAATAAATTCTGGAAAAATGTTTAGAAATTCTTAAATAATATTTCATGCCTCTGTTAGAAATTTGGTTCGATTTGATTAAGTTTTGTTAACCCTATGATTAGTTTTACTTAAATATACTTAAGGGAAAATAAGGAGTTTTGGCCACTTTTGATCCATTTTGATTCATTTGAATGGTTGTTCGTTGCTATTACATACTGCTATGACTCTATGGTGTGTTTTATGATTGATTAGAAGTGTTAGATTTGTCAAAAACGCAGTCGAATGGCGTAAACTGCTCGCAGGAAGAACTGCAGGAAATCATCCGAACCGGACCGGATCGGTGGAAGTGAGGGCGATCTGATCCGATGGCGCGATCCGATCCGTCGACGACTGAAGACCCCGATCCGATGGTGCCGATCCGATCCGATCAAGACTCCGCGAGACGACCCGTGCTGCTTCACGAAGTGGTGACCCGATCCGCCCCTACCTTTCACGATCCATTCCAGCCTGGGTGTCACGATCCGCCTGAAGGAACACGTCACGACCTCAGCAAGGTGGCACAACCCGAACCAATGGGTATTCACGATCCGACCCGGAGCTCGTAGGGCGACCCGATCTGGTGCACTTGAAGCGATGGCCGATCCGATCCGATGGGGTTTCTACGACCCGATCCGCGTAGGTCATTCCGATCCGATCCGATCCAGTAAGGGATGATGAGAGCCGATCCGAACTGATGCAGCGCCACGATCTGATGCTGTGGGACATGTACGACCCGAATGATGGAGACCGATCCGGATGAAGATGATGACTAAAACCCGAGATGCAAAGGTAGTCCAGTACGGGAAGTTAGAGCTCAGGGTCTAGTTGGGAACCAACGAGTTCGCTTCATGATTGGGCTTTGCTGCGGGACGCGTGTTAAGGGGTTATCGATGTCTATAGCTTTTGGACCACTATGGTAGGAGGTACGAAGGCGGATTAAGGGCTATTATGGCATCGGTAGGACCAAGGGCTACAACCAATGAAGTGGGTCATTGAAATGTTTGGTCATGACTCCATATGTTTAGCTTGGTCATAGCAGGGTTTCTACAAGTCGGGATTCGTCGTTACCTCAGTTTGTCTAGTGTTCCAAAGTGGTAGATATCGTACGCTTTACGCACTGAGTGAGAGATGTGAGGCTGGTTGCTATGGATGATTTGTTTGCTATCATTGTGACATGTACACCCCCACCCCCGTATCTCTTACACTGTATGTTAGTGGCACCTTAGAGTGTTGTACGGTATGTAGTGCTAACTCTTTGGTTGCAGGTCCAGGTTCAGGTATGGTTTGGTATACCTGTTATTATTCTGTTTAGATGCTTATCGCTCATACCAGGCTTTATGTCTGACCCAGAGTTTTATGTCTCCTCTTATTACTCTGGGTGCTCACACGAGCAGACTAGAGACAGGTTAGCTGGTGATGCACGGGTAGATGATCCGGAGACGAGCAGGAGGCTTCCACGTAATATATATATAGTATTCTCCCTGTGTTGTTGAAGATCACTGCTTGGGCATTGGTGGTACATCTTCTACTTTAGCTTTCTTTTGTTTTAGAGACAGTAAATTTGGAAAATTGTAATAAGCTGTATTTGGATTTCCGCTGCTCTGATGATTGATGTTGATTTTAGTTATCAGCTTATGCACTGTCTCACCTGTTTTATGTCAAGTATGTTATTATTATATTTTATTCCATGCGCTGTGAGACATTCTACAGGTTCCTTGATTAGTTCATTCCCTCCTTTCCTTTATTTGGCGACCGTTCCGCGCTAACTGGACATGTGTACAACGCACTTTTGGAGTAAATGTCGATTGGTGCGGGGCGGGCCGTCACACTTGGTATCAGAGCTCTAGGTTGCGTAGTTAACCTAGGGAAGTTATCAGGGAGAGATAATATACGTATACGAGAGAGCGTATTTGTGATTATTTTGGTTTTCAAAAGCTATATATATACTATTAGTAGTATAAGAATGAAGTCGTGCTGCACTAGCACCACTATGGGGTCGTTAATCGTTTCCTTTTTCAGATTGACGATGAGCCGATATGTTAGAGGTACCGGTAGAGGGGCCAATAATGGGAATGCTGCTGACATGAGGACGATGTTTACTGACCTCATGAGAGAGATGCTTAGAGATGTACAGAGGGCAGCTCCCAGTGGTGGAAATGGTGGTGGTCCAATAGTGCAGGCGCCAAGAGTCGACTTCGCCAAGCTGAATAAGGATTATACTAGTCTTGGTGGGAAGTCGTTCCACGGAACGGAGTCGGCTACGGATGTTCAGGATTGGTTGGATAGTTGCGAACGTATCTTCGAGGATTTGGGTATCGAGGATGCGATGAAGAGAAAGCTAGCGTCCCGCCAGCTGCAAGGGCGGGCAATGAATTGGTGGAATGCTATAAAGGCAGCTACTCCCGAAGATCAGATTACTTGGGAGCAGTTTAAGGCTCGCTTTAGCGAGAAGTTCATTCCAGCTGCTCAGAAGTCAGTGCTGTTTAAGAAGTTCTTGGAGCTCAAGCAGAATGGCAGAGCCGTCTCGGAGTATATTACTGAATTTGACACTTTGTCAAAATATGGGTTATCTCTTATTGATACTGCCGAGAAAAAGAATGAGAAATTCATAACTGGTTTGGATCAATACTTAGGGGAAAATTATTAACCACATCGATGAGACGTTTGAATCGATTGTGGGGAAAGCATTAAGATCAGAAAGCCTCTACCCTAAGCCGAAGACTGAGGTTGCATCCGCAGATGAACCAAAGCCACAAGCAAGTGGTGGAGGCAAGGGTGGTTCCCAGAATAAGAGAAAGCAGAGTCAGACTAAGGATGGCCAGAAGAAAAAGAATAAGCAAGATGTTGAGTGCTTCAGCTGTGGTAAGAAGGGCCATTATGCTAGTAATTGTCGGGCCAAGCCAGCGGATAGGAAGTGCTTCAACTGTGGCCAAATGGGACATCACAAGGACAAGTGTCCACAGCCCCCTAAAAAAAAGCAAATGGTGAAAGCATATGCTCTTAATGCTATTCCTTCTTCGTCGAATGCCCCAACTTCGGCGGAAAAGGGAAAGAATGTCGTCATTCAAGGTATGCTTTCTGTTTATGATGTTCCTGTTAGAGTTTTGTTTGATACCGGAGCTTCCAGTTCTTTCATATCTAGTGACCTGGTAGATAGATTGGGATTGGAGCCCGAGATTGTCGATAGACCTTTAGTAGTGACGAACCCGATTGGTGGTTTGACTAGCCTTAGCATGATTTGTCGTAATGTGGTCTTATCAGTCATGGATGTATGTTTGTTTGTGATTGCTTTGTTTTGGGCTTTACTGGGTTTGGTATTATTTTGGGAGTAGATTGGCTCCGAAGATACGGGGTGGTGGTAGACTATGAGGGCTTTTTAGTGACAGCTAGAGCGGATGATGGGCGGAGGATAGTGTTTGGTGGTCTACCCAGTAAGGGGGTATTGGCTAGTTTTCTAAACTCCCTCGACATTCCGCATAGTGAGTTGTCAGGTTTGCCCGTGGTTGGCCAGTATCCGGATGTTTTCGAAGAAGTGACCGGACTTCCACCACACCGAGAGATTGAGTTTCGTATTGATTTGGTAAAGGATGCCAGGCCTATAGTGATGCCACTTCGTCGTAGGCACCAAGAGCGCGAGGTGCAAGTCAGCGATCTTTTAAAGAAGGGATTTATCAGAAGGAGCGTCTCTAAATGGGGAGCACCAGTTGTGTTTGCTACCAAGGCGGATGGTTCCCTTCGTTTGTGTGTAGACTACCGCGAGTTGAATAAAGTGACGAGGAAGAACAAGTATCCTCTACCGCGGATAGATGATTTGTTCGATCAGTTGAGTGGCGCAAGAGTATTTTCTCAGTTGGATCTCGCGACAGGTTTTCATCAGCTTAGAGTGGAAGCTGAGAGTATAGCTAAAACGACATTTCGAACGCCGTCTGGATTTTATGAATGGTTGGTCATGCCATTCGGGTTGACCAATGCCCCAGCATATTTTGTGGATCTTATGAATAGGGTATTCAGAGATCAGTTGAATACGTTTGTCCTTGTGTTCGTTGATGATATTTTGGTCTATTCGAGAACAGAGGAAGAACACAAGGAACATTTAAGAGTAGCGATGGAGGTGTTGAGAAAACACCAACTGAAAGCAAAGTTTTCTAAGTGTCACTTCTGGAAGAGGGAAGTGAGGTTCTTGGGCCATGTTGTATCAGAGAATGGTATTGCCGTGGACCCGGCGAAGGTGGCTACGGTACAGGATTGGCCTACGCCCAAGAATGCAACAGATGTAAGAAGTTTCTTGGGATTAGTTGGATATTATCGTAAGTTTATCCAAGGTTTCTCCAAGTTAGCAGCACCATTGACCCAGTTGACCAAGAAGAATCAAGCTTTTGTATGGGATGAAAGGTGCGAGAATGCATTCAAGAGTCTAAAGGACAAGTTGACAAGCGCACCAGTGTTAGTCATTCCTAAGGGGGATGAAGAGATGACGGTATACACGGATGCCTGTGGTACCGGACTGGGTGCTGTATTGATGCAAGGCGGTAGGGTTGTAGCTTACGCAAGTCGGCAATTGAAACCGCACGAGAGAAGATACCCTACCCATGATTTAGAATTAGCAGCGATCGTGTTCGCATTAAAGATGTGGAGACACTATCTCTTGGGAGAAAGATTTGAGCTGTTTACAGATCATAAGTCGTTAAAGTATCTCTTCTCTCAGAAAGATCTGAATCTCCGTCAGCAGAGATGGTTAGAGTTCTTAGCTTCCTATGATTTTGACATCGCATACACACCGGGAAAGGGCAATGCGATGGCTGATGCATTGAGTAGAAGACATGCCAGCTTAGGGGCTATGTTCCTTGAATGGAAGCAACTGGAGTATATCGCGGGATTTGATTTCAGACCAAAGTGCGAATTGGATCCAGAAATGTTAGCAAGTTTGACGATCAGACCCACTTTAATTGAGCGGATCGGCTCTAGCCAGAGGGACGATCCTAACCTATTGGAAATCATCTCCAAGTTAGAGATGGGTATCGATGAGGAGATGAACAAGTATGGGCTTGATCGAGATGGATGGCTTAGAAAGAATGGAAAGCTTGTTGTACCCAATTTCAATGGATTGAGAGATGAAGTGCTTAGAGAGTGTCATCACTCAAAACTGACTATACACCCCGGTGGTAATAAGATGTATCGAGATATGAAGCAGGCTTACTACTGGGAAGGGATGAAAAGAGACGTTGGGAAGTTTATATCCAAGTGCATGAATTACCAGCTAGTTAAAGCCGAGCAAAAGAAGCCTAGTGGGTTGTTACAGCCCTTAGAAATTCCCGAATGGAAATGAGAGCAAGTCTCGATGGATTTCATTGATGGTTTACCAAGGACTAGATCGGGACATGATAGCATTTGGGTGATTGTGGATCGATTGACTAAAAGCGCAAGGTTTATACCAGTCAAATCGACCAGAACGGCAGCTAAGTTAGCAGAATTGTATATGAAGTGGGTAGTGAGATTTCATGGAGTACCTAAAAGCATTGTGAGCGACCGAGACCCGTTGTTCACTAGTGGGTTTTGGAAGAGCTTACAAGAGGCTCTAGGGTCAGAGTTACATCTCAGTACCGCATATCATCCTCAGACCGACGGTCAGACGGAGAGGGTGAATCGTATTTTGGAAGATCTCTTGAGAGCATGTATATTGGATTTTGGTGGATCATGGGATGACCATTTGCATCTAGTAGAGTTTGCATATAATAATAGCTACCAATCCAGTATCGGTATGGCTCCGTTTGAAGCTTTGTACGGAAGACCGTGTAACTCACCATCATGTTGGATAGAGACTGGCGAGAAGTTTATGCTTGGACCAGATGTGGTGAGGGAAACTTCAGATAAGATCAAGATCATTCAACAACGAATGAGGGCTGCCCAAGATAGGCAGAAGAGTTATGCTGATAAGAGGAGAAGAGACCTAAAATTCTCCGTTGGTGACTTGGTGTTTGTCAAGATTTCTCCGTTGAAGAGCGTAATACGATTTGGCAGGAGAGGCAAATTAGCACCAAGATTTGTTGGTCCATTCCCTGTTCTTGAACTAGTCGGGAATTTGGCATACAGAATTGACCTACCGGAGAAGATCGCGGGAGTTCACAACGTATTTCATGTTTCCCAACTAAGGAAGTTCGTTCACGACTCAGATATGACTATTTCACCTGATCAGTTAGAGGACTTCGAAGTAGAACCCGAGGCGGTTGGGAACCGCAAGCCGGCCCGTATTGTCACGCACGACATGAAGCAACTTCGAAGGAAGGCGGTGAAACTAGTCAAGGTACAGTGGAGCGAGGACGAGAATGATTGTACTTGGGAGACAGAGGAGAACATTAGGAAGACACACCCAGAACTCTTTGCCTGGTAAGATTTTGACTTCGATTTAGTTTTCCGCATGCTAGGATAGGTTTGTTTTGCATGTTTGATTGATGTATGCGGCTGTTAGGCATGCGGGATCCTTTATATGTTTTGGGTTAAGGAATTTCGGGGACGAAATTTCTTAAGGGGGGGAGAGTGTAACGACCCGCATTCTACGCATCATAGGATCGTAGAATATTTATTTCTTTCGCATACGAAGTCGTATGGTCATGTAACTTTGGGAGACGACTACTGGGGTCATTTCCCATGTTCATGATTTTTCCCGATTTTTAAATGACCATTTTACCCCTAGTTGGCACTGTTTTGGCCATAACTTTTGACTGGAAAGGAATTTTGACCTGAAACCACTTCCATTGGCTCCGGATGATGGTTTCTCTTTCCGTAGAGTGGTCACATTAGCCAAATGGACTCATCGTTTGGGAGATATGGCTGAAACAAGTTTCAGATGGTGAGAAACAGCTTAATTGGGCTTAACCGGGTGATTAGCAGCTAGGCCCAAAGGGGAATTTCGGGATTAGGAGTTTAAAAGGGCTGTTAGGGTTTGGAGAATACTTTTTTTCTCATTTTTCAGCCGTCACTATTCATTCCTCTTAACCTAGCCATGGCCTCCACCCTCTAAATCTCTTCAAAACATCTCTTAATCACTTTCTAATTGAAGATTAGGCTTAGCAAACATCAAATCAAGGAGTATTAGCACGAGAACCGAGGTAGAGCTGCTGTGTAAGATTGGGAACAGCGCCAAATCAGAGAATATTTCAGTTTTGGGGTTTTAGTTGTGGCAAAGGTTAGTGATTTGCATAGTTTTTGCACTAATTACGGTAATTAAGGGTAATTAGTGAAGATTAGCGAATTTATACACTAATAAATTCTGGAAAAATGTTTAGAAATTCTTAAATAATATTTCATGCCTCTGTTAGAAATTTGGTTCGATTTGATTAAGTTTTGTTAACCCTATGATTAGTTTTACTTAAATATACTTAAGGGAAAATAAGGAGTTTTGGCCACTTTTGATCCATTTTGATTCATTTGAATGGTTGGTTGTTGCTATTACATACTGCTATGACTCTATGGTGTGTTTTATGATTGATTAGAATTGTTAGATTTGTCAAAAACGTCGTCGAATGGCGTAAACTGCCCGCTGGAAGAACTGCAGGAAATCATCCGAACCGGACCGGATCGGTGGAAGTGAGGGCGATCTGATCCGATGGCGCGATCCGATCCGTCGACGACTGAAGACCCCGATCCGATGGTGCCGATCCGATCCGATCAAGACTCCGCGAGACGACCCGTGCTGCTTCATGAAGTGGTGACCCGATCCGCCCCTACCTTTCACGATCCATTCCAGCCTGGGTGTCACGATCCGCCTGAAGGAACACGTCACGACCTCAGCAAGGTGGCACGACCCGAACCAATGGGTATTCACGATCCGACCCGGAGCTCGTAGGGCGACCCGATCCGGTGCACTTGAAGCGATGGCCGATCCTATCCGATGGGGTTTCTACGACCCGATCCGCGTAGGTCATTCCGATCCGATCCAGTAAGGGATGATGAGAGCCGATCCGAACTGATGCAGCGCCACGATCTGATGCTGTGGGACATGTACGACCCGAATGATGGAGACCGATCCGGATGAAGATGATGACTAAAACCCGAGATGCAAAGGTAGTCCAGTACGGGAAGTTAGAGCTCAGGGTCTAGTTGGGAACCAACGAGTTCGCTTCATGATTGGGCTTTGCTGCGGGACGCGTGTTAAGGGGTTATCGATGTCTATAGCTTTTGGACCACTATGGTAGGAGGTACGAAGGAGGATTCAGGGCCATTATGGCATCGGTAGGACCAAGGGCTACAACCAATGAAGTGGGTCATTGAAATGTTTGGTCATGACTCCATATGTTTAGCTTGGTCATAGCAGGGTTTCTACAAGTCGGGATTCGTCGTTACCTCAGTTTGTCTAGTGTTCCAAAGTGGTAGATATCGTACGCTTTACGCACTGAGTGAGAGATGTGAGGCTGGTTGCTATGGATGATTTGTTTGCTATCATTGTGACATGTACACCCCCACCCCGTATCTCTTACACTGTATGTTAGTGGCACCTTAGAGTGTTGTACGGTATGTAGTGCTAACTCTTTGGTTGCAGGTCCAGGTTCAGGTATGGTTTGGTATACCTGTTATTATTCTGTTTAGATGCTTATCGCTCATACCAGGCTTTATGTCTGACCCAGAGTTTTATGTCTCCTCTTATTACTCTGGGTGCTCACACGAGCAGACTAGAGACAGGTTAGCTGGTGATGCACGGGTAGATGATCCGGAGACGAGCAGGAGGCTTCCACGTAATATATATATAGTATTCTCCCTGTGTTGTTGAAGATCACTGCTTGGGCATTGGTGGTGCATTTTCTACTTTGGCTTTCTTTTGTTTTAGAGACAGTAAATTTGGAAAATTGTAATAAGCTGTATTTGGATTTCCGCTGCTCTGATGATTGATGTTGATTTTAGTTATCAGCTTATGCACTGTCTCACCTGTTTTATGTCAAGTATGTTATTATTATATTTTATTCCATGCGCTGTGAGACATTCTACAGGTTCCTTGATTAGTTCATTCCCTCCTTTCCTTTCTTTGGCGACCGTTTCGCGCTAACTGGACATGTGTACAACGCACTTTTGGAGTAAATGTCGGTTGGTGCGGGGCGGGTCGTCACACCTTTAACGTTATCCTTCACGTTACCTTTATCTGTTCATTCCATACCTAATAGTTCATAGACATTTACTTGTCTTCCAGCTTATGTCTTAGTCTAGTTATTTTGATAATAGTATTGTTAGAATTGTCATACTCGCCAGACTTTATGTCTGACCCCCTCCATTTCTGTCCTTTTTCCCCCTCCAGGTCCTCAGGTTGGGCCCAGCTCTAGTGGAGTTTGATTGGATTGCTTCATCTCTTTGGAAAGCTTGGACCCTTGAAGTAAAGTCCAGCTTGTTATCTTCTTTAATGGCTATTTGTGTAATGGGATTATGTATTTTGTTTTATGAAGATGGATATTGTACTTGACTCTGATTTATGGTTTTGTGATGTAACAAACATGTTTAATTTCCGCTGCAATAAAATGAAGTTTTAGATTTTTCAAGTACCACTTATTATCTGTCTTGTTGTAATTTTTCTGTTCTATATTCACTTAAAACCTCCATGGAAGTTAATGCATTCCCTTTGTGAGTGACAATGATGGACGTGGGGTGTTACATATATAGCTTGATCCAACTAGTTATCTTTTCAAAAAATTCAGTTAATTTAGCGTTAAGGGTTAAATTTAAGGCATAAATGTCTAATATATGGTAACAATTAATTATATTCACCAAAATTAGTGTGCATAACTATGATATTCCTTGCTTTCGTTATATAAAATTAGTTAATATTAGTTTTTTGTACACATAATGTGAGAAAGATGATTAATTAATTTTCAAAATTTTGGTTTTACATCTAATGAACCTTTTTGTACGTCCTCTATATCCCTGCTTTATCCGCACTTCACCTTTCTGCACCTCCACCGCTGTAGAATCATTAAGCGCTTTAAATACATAGGTCCAGAAGTTAGCATGCTTGATGTTTGAAACGACCCGAAAATCGCCCTTGTGGGAAATCGCCGGATACGCTTACTTTGGGCTACAACACATCAGAACAACAACAACAAACTTTTATAAACATCATAATAATGTTACATCAGAGTACAGAATATTAGAGTACATCGAATAAAATTACAGCGGAAGATAAATTACAATAAATTATTGTACAATACAGGGCAGTGGAAATAAAATAACTAAGGCAGCGGAAGGCAACTACTCTCTAGACACAGTTTTAAGCTTCAATCCAGCATCCTGCTCAAAAGATAAATATCTGCAAAAAGCTACTCGACTGCCCGTGTGGAAAAGAGGGCACCCGAGTTTGCAAAGTGAAAGAAACTACGGGTCAGTCATGGGACTGGTGTGAGAATTCTTAACTAATTTAACAAATAGTAATAAGGCAAATCCAAGGACCACGCTGCTAATGTGGAACGGGTTTTACTCCAATGGATTGCCGGTGCATAAAATAAAGTGAATCGTTAAACAACGCAATGCTTTTTAGAAAAATGAAACCGTTATGAGACCCAAGTCCCATCACACAATGCAACGCAAACCGGAGGATAGAGTTTTACCTTATAATGGTTAATAATGCTTGATACGTTATAAACGGATTTAATATTTGGGTGTATAGGTTTTTAAATAAAACATTTCAATCAAAATGCATCTATCATAGACGGCATAGTACCCCATCCTACTATGACGCCATACTAGTTCTACAATCAAAACCGCATGAGGTCTTATTGGAAATTGGGTTTCCATCATGAGTCAAGGCTAGGGAGGAGCTCCTTACCGATTCGAGACACTCTAGTTAATGTCTCAGGATTCCCCGCAGAGATCCCTTGGATAGCTGCAGGGCCGGTCCACACATACAGCTTCGTGGATTAGTTATTCCTGAACACACGTTTCCCGGTCCCATAGGACCTATCATCCGAGGCGCCTCATTCCATCATCCACATAAGTAAAATATCAGCCAGTTGAAGCACAGACACTACTTCTAACTAGAAAGAAACGTGTTGCTCTCCCTGCGTTCCCTTCTCCCGTTTTAGACATTACCGGGTTGTGAGGCTCGTGAAGCTAGGTAATACACAAAGCTATGCTTATTCAAGCTGTGCTTTGATCGTCACCACAAGGTTTTGCTTTTCAACAAGAAATCTTGATCATTGCATCTTAGTATGCCACACTGTCACTCCATATCACATTACCAATCCTTTGCCGAAATATATGAAAGGGTGTAAAGCAAGAGAATAAATTCTCCGCCACCAAACATTCATACATTCGACAGAAAATCAATAAATACAATATAAAGGAGTACAATGTCAGACACACATTTCGTTTATAAGCTTATGCTCTGGGTCTAAGCGAAAGCAGAATCCGTACAAACCAACACTACGTCCGGACAATTACCATCTTAGCCCCGTCTTGGGAGCAAATCAATCAAGGGCCTCTACACTAGTTACCCATTCGATGTGAAGATTGTCGGTCTTCAATTCTTCGAACGTCGTATCATTATTTGGAATGAGAGTAAAATCGGACTTTCCAAATAACTCTCGCATATATAAATTTGAAAACTATTTCATATCGTTATTTTTATAATGTGTAATGAAATGTATTTTATTACACTATATCTTGCTGACCACAAATATTCTTATTTATCAAATATTGATACATATCATCACGCACAACAATGTTTTCATTTCCAATTACAATACATATCCTATACACAAAATACATATTTTGCTTTCAATTTTCGATTTTACAAAAATTGTATATCTCGTGTATCATTCCAATTACAACAAAAATAGGTATTTTTTTTGGTGTTTCATTTCCATTACAACAAAAAAGAATATTTTTGTACGTCATTTGCAATTTAACAAAAATAAGTATTTTTGTGTCATTTCAATTTCTAACAAAATGCAACATATCTTTGTGTCAACTTCAATTTTACAAAAATAATAACTTTGTTAATCTTTTAATGAAATTTAATTCATTTACAACTAAATTTCCATCGTTATAATTTTAATTAAAAATCTATTTACATAAAATGTAAGTTTCACTTATATTAAACTAATTCCATGACAAGGAAATTTTCTTCTCTAATTCTTTTTACATGGAAATGTGATTTTATCCTTAAATCTTAGTTACATGAAATTGTAATTTTTCACTTAAATCTAAATTCTTATTCATATTAAAAATGTAAACTTTTCTTTTATAACAAACTTGGAGGTGAAAATATTCATTTCATTATTAACACATAACGGTGTGAAAATAACGTCAATTTCTAATTTAACTCATGACGGTGTAAATAATGTCCATTTTCTATTTAACCATTTATATTTTAATATGGGCTAGACCTCTCACATTAGGCCTGCAACTTGTGGATGCTGGATAGGCCGGTCGGTTCCGGGCAGACTAATCCCACAAGTTGGGCTTAACCTCGTGTCTTGGCCTAATTTGTATTTGCGCACTTGGACCTCTCACATTAGGCCTAACATTTGTGGCTGCTGGATATGCCGGTCGGGTCCAGGCAGACTTCCACCACAAATGTGACATAACCTCGTGTCCAAGTACAATTTTAGTTAATCATTATAATTGTTCTACTAAAAATATTATTTTTCATGACTCTTCTTAACAGAATTGATGTTTTTAATTCACGTTCCATTCTTTAATAAAGTTAATGAATTCTAATGTCATATAAAGAGGATATTTTACATGTAAATATATTTTCTATGAATTCTAATGACCTTTTTAGTCTAATGACCTTCTAGTTTTAATTACATTATAATTTAACGACATTTTCAATCTAGTGATATTCTAGTTTTAATGACATTCTAATTTAATGACATTTTCAATAAATGATATTATAATATTTTAACATGAAGGGCAAGTTTATCCTAACATAAATGCCAATTTCAAATTTTCATAAAATTGACAAACTAAACTCCACATAAATGACAATTTTTTTTTACATAAATGACAAATTAATTTTTACATAAATAATAAATTCAATTTAAACATAGATGACAAATTTATCTTACATAACATATTTCTAATAAAAGTGGCATGTCTATCCTAATTAAACATTTTTGACTAAAATGATATTTCCTAATTAAAATGATATGTTTAACACAACATAATATATCCTTACAAAAATGCTGTTTAATTAGCACAGATATTTTTCATATATAATAAGAATATTTTTTTTTTCAAATGACACTTTATTCTAATGGCACTTCCAAATAAATGAGATTTTTAGCCTACATATACCTTAACCAAAAATGTTATTTTTAATTCTAATGCGGATTTCATAACAAGAAAGTTATTTTGATTCCAATGCGACATTTCATAACAATGATAGTTCTAACATCACTAACATTCTATAAAAATGATTACTTAGTTTTATTGAAAAAAAATCTATTCAACAAAATGAATGTTTTCTATGTTTTGACAATCTTAATATTTCATGTTAACATAAAAAAAGTTAAAAACTTTCCCAACCATACCTATTGACATAAAAGAGTGATCTTTGTGTTAAAAACTTCTTCTAACAATACATGTTTATTTGGAATTGACCATTCTATTTAAATTCAACAAAATGATCAAAGTAATGTTTTTCTGTTGTGTTGCCAATCTAATGCAATTCATCAAAAATAATCAAAATAATTTATTGAAATGGAATTTTTATTTTAATTCTAGTGTCACATAAAGTAATATTTTATATGTCAACCTTTCTTAATAAATGGCATTTCTATATAACATTACATTCCTTAATAAATGTCATTTATTATATAGCATACATTTATTAGTAAATAGCATCTTCTACTAATGGCGGTATTAACATGACAGTATCCACATGGTGATATTTTTGATTAATGTGACAATTTCCAACAAGGTGGTATTTTTGATTAACATGACAATTTCCTATTTAACAAAATAAGAAATTTTGTTTTCATATTTTCCTATTCAACCAAATAAGTAATTTTTGATTTCCTATTCAACAAAATAATATTGTATATTGGATTGACGGATAATGCTTAACATTGAATTTGACAATTCAATTCAACAAAAAGTGACAAACTTTAATTTTATCTTGAATTGATAAACTAAATCAATTCAATAAAAGTGACAAATTATATTTTTATGTTGAATAGATTAAACTACATTCATTTTAAATATAAAAAAAGAAATAATGAATCATAATATTTGACTAACACATATGGATCTATAATTATCCATCACAAACGGTAGATCAAACATCATACAAATTTCAGCACAAACAGATATAAATTATATACATACAGTCATAATATAAAAAATAAAATAATTGAATTTATTAATTGTTTTGAAACAAAAGAAATATCACCTTCTGTTCGTTCGGCTTCGCAAATTTGTCAAAGTTTCAAACTACTCGCAAATGTCCCCTTTTAGTCTAGGATTGTAGCTCCTTGTCATACGATCTCACTAAATCTGAAATTGTTAATTTTCGTTGTCGTACGCATTTGTTATGGCCTAAATTTAGATTGATAATAATTTTAAAAATTAAATTAATAAAACAATTAAAGGATAACCTTCTTCTTCCTCTATCAAGAACTCGGCCATTAGATTTGCCTTACTTTCAGAACTAAGTCTCGACTTCTCTTCCGATCCGCAACACCAGAGGATGATCAGAAGGTGGTGCGTCGAAGAGCTACCATGGATAGAAAATCTCTACAGAAGAGCCTAAAGGATTAAAGTCTGATGTGTGGAGGAGGAGGAGAATTCAGTGGAAGAAGGTAGAGGCGTTCTCTGCCACGGATAGAAGGTCAAGGCAGCGGCTACTGTTTGATTGTATGAGGGTTTTGAGAAAACATGTATTTTTATATAATTTTAATGTAAATTTTGCAAATAAGTCAATACGTTGTATGTTATAATGGAAAATAAATTATTGACTAAGACTGAGGTGGCATATTATTTCTCATTTGAATTTTATTGCTTAGTTTAAATCCTGATCATGCATTAAATGTTAGGAATCATTGATTCCTTACTTCATATACATATGAATACAAATACAAAAATAGCATTAAGAATTAATTTGCTTTATTTACTCCTTAAATACATATGAATACTTTTTCCTTTAATCTTTTTATTTTTTTTTATTTTATAAAATTACACCTGCATTCAATGAAAAGGAATATTACCCTTTTTATATAAACATGCCATGAGTCATTAGATCCTGAACGTGTATTTACACTTCAGGAGTCATTGATTACTTACTTCGTAAAATATGTATAAAAATATGAAAATGTGTTTTCTTGCATCATGGCACCTAAAATACTTACATAAAAGAATATTTATTCCTTTATTATCACTCTATTAAACATATAACATAACTATTTGAATTTTGTTTCATGATTATGATGCCTAAAGATCCAAAAACAATGCTTCAAACCATACATTCTCTCTCAAAAAAAAAAAAAAAATCTACCTACTAGAGCATATATGCTTAAATACACATTTTTTCCCATTAAGTGCGCTTTTATTCTTTCCTTTAATCTATTGATTTAAATAAAATTAAAAATTGTCATAAATTGCATTTTTAAATTTCTACCTTCCCTTTTTGTCAACTTGTTAAAATATTTATTGAATCTTTTGTTTTAATGTTTCCCACATTACATTACATTACAGAATAAATTTTATTACATGCAAATTGTATACGCTCCGTATTTACATTAAAAAGAATATATTTATTTTTTCAAAGTAAATTATTTTAAACAACCAAAACTCACTAAAATTACTTAAAATAAATTTATAAATTTACCCCCAAAATTTAGGGTTGTTACAGTCTCCCCCACTTAAAATCTTTTCGTCCTAAAAAAGGAACGAAGTTAAAAATTGTTTTAATTATCCTACTCAATTTTCATTCTTTATTATTCATTCATTGGTTTAAATAATTTTATAGGTTAACTAATAATTACGCTACACAATCTTCAATCAATTGGTTGATTAACTTTTTAAATATTTATAACTTTTATATATTCAAAAATCATATTTTCCAAGATCGGATTATATATATAATCACAAATACGTTGATTATGTACTTTTCACTCTCAACTCATTCTAGGACATTACTAACCACATCTCTAATGAGTTTTCTCATTCTAGGATACTGCTGATCCTATCTCTAATGAGTATTCTTATTGCATATTACTAATCCAATCTCTGATGAGTCTTTTTTCAGTTCTAATGAGTTGTACCCCAAAGATTTGAGCTAACCAGAGCTCTGATACCAAAATGAAACGACCCAAAAATTTCCCTTGCGGGAAATTGTCGGATACACTTACTTTGGGCTACAACACATTAGAACAACAACAGCAGACTTTTATAAACATCAAGATAATGTTACACAGAGTACAGAACATAAGAGTACATCGAATAAAATTACAGCGGAAGATAAATTACAATAAATTATTTTACAATACAGTGCAGCGGAAATAAAATAACTAAGGCAGTGGAAGGCAACTACTCTCTGGACACAGTTTTAAGCTTCAATCCAGCATCCTGCTCAAAAGATAAATATCTGCAAAAAGCTACTCGGCTGCCCGTGTGGAAAAGAGGGCACCCGAGTTTGCAAAGTGAAACAAACTACGGGTCAGTCATGGGACTGTTGTGAGAATTCTTGATTAATTTAACTAATAGTAATAAGGAAAATCCAAGGACCACGCCGCTAACGTGGAACGGGTTTTATTCCAGTGGATTGCCAGTGCATAAAATAAAGTGAATCGTTAAACAACGCAATGCTTTTAGAAAAATGAAACCATTATAAGACCCAAGTCCCATCAGACAATGCAACGCAAACCGGAGGATAGAGTTTTACCTTATAATGGTTAAAAATGCTTGATACGTTAGAAACGGATTTAATATTTGGGTGTATAGGTTTTTAAATAAAACATTTCAATCATAATGTATCAATCATAGACGACATTGTACCCCATCCTACTATGTCGCCATACTAGTTCTACAATCAAAACCACATGAGGTCGTATTGGAAATTGGGTTTCCATCATGAGTCAAGGCTAGGGAGGAGCTCCTTACCGATTCGAGACACTCTAGCTAATGTCTCAGGATTCCCCGCAGAGAACCCTTGGATAGCTGCAGGGCCGATCCACACATACAGCTTCATGGATTAGTTATTCCTGAACACATGTTTCCCGGTCCCATATGACTTATCATCCGAGGCGCCTCATTCCATCATCCACATAAGTAAAATATCAGTCAGTTTAAGCACTGACACTACTTCTAACTAGAAAAAACGTGATGCTCTCCCTGTGTTCCCTTCTCCCGTTTTAGACTCCACCGGGTTGTGAGGCTCGTGAAGCTACGTAATACACAAAGCTATGCTTATTCAAGCTGTGCTTTGATCATCACCACAAGGTTCTGCTTTTCAACAAGAAACCTTGATCATTGCATCTTAGTATACCACACTGTCACTCCATATCACATTACCAATCCTTTGCCGAAATATATGAAAGGGTGTCAAGCAAGAGAATAAATTCTTCACCACCAAGCATTCATACATTCGACAGAAAATCAATAAATACAATATAAAGGCGTACAATGTTAGACACACATTCCGTTTATAAGCTTATACTCTGGGTCTGAGCGAAAACCAAATCCATACAAACCAACACTACGTCCGAACAATTACCATCTTAGCCCCGTCTTGGGAGCAAATCAATCAAGGGCCTCAACACTAGTTACCCTTTCGATGTGAAGATTGTCGGTCTTCAATTCTTCGAACGTCGTATCATTTTTTGGAATGAGAGTAAACTCGGACTTTCCAAATAACTCTCGCATATTTAAATTTGAAAACTATTTCATATCGTTATTTTTATAATGTGTAATGAAATGTATATTATTACACTATATCTTGCTAACCACAAATATTCTTATTTATCCAATATTGATACATATCATCACGCACAACAATGTTTTCATTTCCAATTACCATACATATCCTATAAACAAAATGCATATTTTGCTTTCAATTTTCGATTTTACAAAAATTGTATATTTCGTGTATCATTCCAATTAGAACAAAAATGGGTATTTTTTGGTGTTTCATTTCCATTACAACAAAAATGAATATTTTTGTACGTCATTCATAATTTAACAAAAATAAGTATTTTTGTGTCATTTCAATTTCTAACAAAATGCAACATATCTTGGCGTCAACTTCAATTCTACAAAAATAATAACTTTGTTAATCTTTTAATGAAATTTAATTCATTTACAACTAAATTTCCATCATTATAATTTTCATTAAAAATCTATTTACATAAAACGTAAGTTCCACTTACATTAAACTAATTCCATGACAAGGAAATTTTCTTCTCTAATTCTTTTTACATGGAAATGTGATTTTATCCTTAAATCTTAGCTACATGAAAATGTAAATTTTCACTTAAATCTTAATTCTTATTCATATTAAAAATGTAAACTTTTCTTTTGTAATAAACTTGGAGGTGAAAATATTCATTTCATTATTAACACATAACGGTTTGAAAATAACGTCAATTTCTAATTTAACTCATGATGGTGTAAATAATGTCCATTTTCTATTTAACCATTTATATTTTAATATGGGCCAGACCTCTCACATTAGGCCTGCAGCTTGTGGATGCTGGATAGGCCGGTCGGTTCCGGGAAGACTTATCCCACAAGTTGGGCTTAACCTCGTGTCTTGGCCCAATTTGTATTTGCGCACTTTGACCTTTCACATTAGGCCTAACATTTTTGGTGGTTGGATATGCCGGTCCGGTCCGGGCAGACTTCCACCACAAATGTGACCTAACCTCGTGTCCAAGTACAATTTTAGTTAATCATTATAATTGTTCTACTAAAAATATTATTTTACATGACTCTTCTTAACAAAATTGATGTTTTTAATTCACGTGCCATTCTTTAATAAATGTGATGAATTCTAATGTCATATAAAGAGGATATTTTATATGTAAATATATTTTCTATGAATTCTAATGACCTTTTTAATCTAATGACATTCTAGTTTTAATGACATTATAATTTAACGACATTTTCAATCTAGTGATATTCTAGTTTTAATGACATTCTAATTTAATGACATTTTCAATAAATGACATTATAATATTTTAACATGAAGGGCAAGTTTATCCTAACATAAATGCCAATTTTAAATTTTCATAAAATTGACAAACTAAACTCCACATAATTGACAAATATTTTTTTTACATAAATGACAAATTAATTTTTACATAAATAATAAATTCAATTTAAACATAGATGGCAAATTTATCTTACTCAACATATTTCTAATAAAAGTGGCATGTCTATCCTAATTAAACATTTTTGACTAAAATGATATTTTCTAACTAAAATGATATGTTTAACACAACATAATATATCCTTACAAAAATGCTGTTTAATTAGCACAAATATTTTTCATATACAACAAGAATATATTTTTTCAAATGACACTTTATTCTAATGGCACTTCCAAATAAATGAGATTTTTAGCCTACATATACCTTAACCAAAAATGTTATTTTTAATTCTAATGCGGATTTCATAACAAGAAAGTTATTTTGATTCCAATGCGACATTTCATAACAATGATAGTTTTAACATCGCTAACATTCTATAAAAATGATTACTTAGTTTTATTGAAAAAAATCTATTCAACAAAATGAATGTTTTCTATGTTTTGACAATCTTAATATTTCATGTTAACATAAAAAAAGTTAAAAACTTTCCCAACCATACCTGTTGACATAAAAGAATAAGCTTTGTGTTAAAAACTTCTTCTAACAATACATGTTTATTTGGAATTGACCATTCTATTTAAATTCAAAAAAATGATAAAAGTAATGTTTTTCTGTTGAGTTTCCAATCTAATGCAATTCATCAAAAATAATCAAAATAATTTACTGAAATGGAATTTTTATTTTAATTCTAGTGTCACATAAAGTAATATTTTATATGTAAACCTTTCTTAATAAATGGCATTTCTATATAACATTACATTCCTTAATAAATGTCATTTGTTATATAACATACATTTCTTAGTAAATAGCATCTTCTATTAATGGTGGTATTATCATGACCATATCCACAAGGTGATATTTTTGATTTACGTGACAATTTCCAGCAAGGTGGTATTTTTCATTAACATGACAATTTCCTATTTAACAAAATAAGAAATTTTGTTTTCATATTTTCCTATTCAACCAAATAAGTAATTTTTGATTTCCTATTCAACAAAATAATATTGTATATTGGATTGACGAATAATGCTTAACATTGAATTTGACAATTCAATTTAACAAAAAGTGACAAACTTTAATATTATCTTGAATTGATAAACTAAATCAATTCAATAAAAGTGATAGATTATATTTTTATGTTGAATAGATTTAACTACATCCAATTAAAAAAAAGAATGAATCATAATATTTGACTAACACATAAGGATCTATAATTATCCATCACAAACAGTAGATCAAACATCATACAAATTTCTGCACAAACAGACATAAATTATATACATACAGTCATCACATAACAAATAAAATAATTGAATTTATTAATTGTTTTTAAACAAAAGAAATCTCACCTTCTGTTCGTTCGGCTTCGCAAATTTGTCAAAGTTTCAAACTGCTCGCAAATGTCCCCTTTTAGTCTAGGATTGTAGCTCCTTGTCGTACGATCTCACTAAATCTGAAATTGTTAATTTTCGTTGTCGTACGCATTTGTTATAGCCTAAATTTAGACTGATAATAATTTTTGAAATTAAATTAATAAAACAATTAAAGGATAACCTTCTTCTTCCTCTATCAAGAACTCGGCCGTTAGTTTTGCCTTACTTTCAGAAATAAGTCTCGACATCTCTTTCGATCCGCAGCACTAGAGGATGATCAGAAGGTGGTGCGTGGAAGAGCTACCATGGATAGAAAATCTCTACAGAAGAGCCTAAAGGAGTAAAGTCTGATGTGTGGGGGAGGAAGAGAATTCAGTGGAAGAAGGTAGAGGTGTTCTCTGCCATGGATAGAAGGTCAAGGCGGCGGCTACTGTTTGATTGTATGAGGGTTTTGAGTAAACATGTATTTTTATATAGTTTTAATGTAAATTTTGCAAATAAGTCCATACGTTGTATGTTACAATGGAAAATAAATTATTGACTAAGGCTGAGGTGGCATATTATTTCTCATTTGAATTTTATTGCTTAGTTTAAATCCTGGTCATGCATTAAATGTTAGGAATCATTGATTCCTTACTTCATATACATATGAATACAAATACAAAAATAGCATGAAGAATTAATTTGCTTTATTTACTCCTTTAATACATATGAATACTTTTTCCTTTAATCTTTTTGTTTTTTTTTATTTTAAAAAATTGCACCTGCATTCAATGAAAAGGAATATTACCCTTTTTATATAAACATGCCATGAGTCATTAATTCCTTAACGTGTATTAACACTTCAGGAGTCATTGATTACTTACCTCGTAAAATACGTATAAAAATACGAAAATGTGTTTTCTTGCATCATGGCACCTGAAATACTTACATATAAGAATATTTATTCCTTTATTATCACTTTATTAAACATATAACATAACTATTTGAATTTTGTTTCATGATTATGATGCCTAAAGATCCAAAAACAATGCTTCAAACCATACATTGTCTCAAAAAAAAAAAAATCTACCTACCTAGAACATATATGCTTAAATACACATTTTTTCCCATTAAGTGCGCTTTTATTCTTTCCTTTAATCCATTGATTTAAATAAAATTAAAAATTGTCATAAATTGCATTTTTAAATTTCTACCTTCCCTTTTTGTCAACTTGTTAAAATATTTATTGAATCTTTTGTTTTAATGTTTCCCATATTACATTACATTACAGAATAAATTTTATTACATGCAAATTGTATACGCTCCGTATTTACATTAAAAATAATATATTGAATTTTTCAAAATAAATTATTTTAAACAACCAAAACTCATTAAAATTACTTAAAATAAAATTTTAAATTTACCCCCAAAATTCAGGGTTGTTATAATGTTATGCCGCCAGCACCACGAAACCCAAGGGAAGCTTTTCTTAGTAATGGTGTTGTTAAAGTGCCTATTATATGGAGCAATATCCCAAGTTTCAATGTTTAAAATTCCAAGCCCACCATTTCTTTCGGGAGTCATAAATAAATTAAAAGAAATGTCACAAGTTTCCTATTAAAGATGCTACCTGTCCAAAAAATTCATAGAAGGACCCACTTGATCATCGAAGTGAGCTTGCGTGGTAGAATATAGGTCCTAGACATGGAGAACGCAATAATTTTTATTATCACCAGGTGAGCATCTTGTATAAGAAATCTATTAGCCCAACAGTTCAATATGAACATTATTTTGTTAAATATAGGCATATAGTCGGCCTTTGTGACTTTGTAAGAATATAGTAGAAGGCCAAGATATGCAATAAAGCGATCCATATTTTACGTACAAAGAATGTCGAGAATTTCAACTTTTAGGGATTCATTAATGCTAGAAAGCATGACATGTGATTAATGAGTATTAAGCTTAAGACTGGTCATACTGTAGTAAATCTTAGGCATATTGATAATGTTCAAAATTGAATGGTGATATGACCTCACGAAAATCATGACTTCATCGAAAAAAATTAAAGTGGTGATGATTGGTTTTTTCACATCTGGGGTGGAAAGCAGTGAGACCATCGGTGTAGTTTTTCAAGAACATTTGCGACAACCCCTTCATTAAAATGAAGAAAAGATAGGAGGACATTGGGTCCCTTTGCTGAATACCTTGTTTGCTCTTGATGAGACCATTATTTTTACCATTGTAAGTGAGGCATAAGTATATATAGGCAAAAAAACGGCCTAGGAAAATGCATGTTTCCAGAGTGCCAACAATGGAGGACCAGTGAATGCTTTCAAAGGCCTTACACTGGTCATGTATAAGCATGGAAGCAGGGGTGAAATCATGATCACAACCACTGATAAGCTCATGTGTTAACATGATATTATTAAGAATATTTTGTTTAGGTAGAAAAGAAGATTGATTAAGGTATATTAACGGCGGCACCACAACAATAAGCCTTCTGGAAATGATCTTAGAAATGCATTTATCGGTCATGTTACAGTAGGAGATCATTTGGAAAGAAGTAATAAAGCAAGCATCATTGGATTTAGGTATGAGGACAAGGTTGGTGGTATTGACTTCTCCAAGCATTTCAAATTTACCAAAGAAATTTTGAACTGCTTTTGCAAAAGTCATTCGCTAAATGTCCCAGCTGTGAGTAAAGAACCGTACGTTGAAACCATTCGGACCAACACAAGAATTTTTGTTCATTGAGAATAGCGAATAGTCTTGATCTCAAAATCAATAATTTTCTTAACAAGATTAGAACCTTCATTAGCCTATAACTTAAGAAAGCAAATGTTATCAATTTCATTGAGATGTAAAATAGAAAACATCATGGGATTCGATCATTAGTCAACTTCTCTTACTTTCCAAGTTGTCTAATCAAATTTGATTTTTTTTCCAAAGTAAAAAGTCACTAATAAAAAATTTAGTTTGACTAGAATTTATCGATGGTTATCCCATCAACATTTTTTTGCGATTCGTATGGTCTCCTTGAAATACTTCAAGAGAGCACACCAACTACCAAGAAGGAAACTATGTTAATCCTATAAATAAAAATATTATTTCTACTATCTATAATGGATGAGAAATATGAAGTTTCAATAAATTTTCTAATCCTATTTTTCTAAATAAAACTAATTTATGTTCTACTTTACATAAATACTAGAATAATTTTTCTATGTTTTGATTTTTTGAAATTCAATTCTTATTAAAGTTCCTTTGCTAAAGTTTTCATAAATTTGCTTCATAGTAAAGAAAGAATATTGACATGTTAAAATTACATGGACTAAGTAATTTTATTTGGAATAGACAACATAAAGTACGTGCAATAATGTAAATTTACACATCTCTTCCTTTATATTTTGTGCATACTCCATATAATTTCAAACATAGTCTTTTTGTAAAAAATGATAAATGGGCTAATTTATAAAAAACTAAACGAACATACTTGAAAAAAACACCGATGGATTCAAACTAAGATGGTCCGTTTACGCAAATCCAACATTTATGCCTATTCCTTTATCCCATGGATCAAAATTCTTATTCTAGAGAACAGAATTCTAGAAGCTAAATTTCTTCTTACTCAACATTTTTAAACCTTGAGTTCAAGATATTTCCTCAATATGGGTTTCCTACACAATTCCCTTATTAAATTACAAATTCCAAATGCGACTAGCTGCTAGTAAGGTGTCCACAAAAAGTGTCCTTCTTAGAATTACCAAGTGGTTTTAAATCCCAAATCAAAATAAGCATAAATTATGATACATTAATTTCACCACTTTATATCATCTTCCATCATTAGCGGAGACCACTAGCTACTAAAATATCAAAACCTAAGAAAAAAATTCTTTTGGAAATTATCGCTTATAATTCAGTGGTATAAATAGTATTGGGACCTTGATACTTTATTTCAAACTTAAAATATCAACCCATTACTATTTATCCTTCTGCTTTTCTGATAGATGTGGTCCATCCATTACTGACAAGATTTTTAGTCAAAGCCGTCACATATGAAATCTTTGGTTAACAATACGCACAAGTATGGGGAATATCGTCAGAAGACAGGAAGCGATTTGGTTGGAGTCGCATCACAAACAAAGATTGGCCCGAAACTCCTATCAGACGACCTCTTTTGAGCCCGAAAACATCAATTATGGAGCTAAGATCGATAACTCTTATAGCCCTCTGAATTAGCTTCAAGTTGAGCTTTCGATTGGCTAAAACAGACTTACGGTTTGAAAGTTTCGCCTGTTTCCGTGAATGCATGCAGAACCAGAAACTTGGGTTTTGGTAATTGACTTGGAGCATATAACCCCTCGGATCGGATCGTCGTCACCGGTTCGGGTCACATAACTGGATCGGGTCGGGTTTCGACGCTGCATACATCAGTACAGCTTGGCATTCAATTTGGCACATCCGGTTCGGATCGGAGGAAGAGAACCCGATCCCCAACAACACCTCGGTTCCGTTGAGCCTCATCCGACCCGACCCGCCTAGCATCTCCCGCACGAACAGCTTGTTTGACCGATTCTTCGTGCATTATCTGCTCCTACTTACATGTGATGAACGCCACTCGCATAGCACGATCTGGAGAGAATTTCTCCACCTTTTCCACTACATTTCGAGATTAAAGGGATGCCCGCCACGTGGCATCCAAACCGGATCTCCGTAAAGCCTCTCTACAACTATAAATACATCACTTGAAGGCAAATGAAAGGGTCTTTTGGCTCTAACTCCTTACGTCTTCCACCATTGCTCTTTGCAAAATGTTTGCAGCAGCAAAGGAGCCAAATTCCACACAACAACATGAGGATTTCATGTATAATCTTCATTTTTCTCACTTCTTTTCATTGTAAACACGAGGATTTCATGTATAAACCGAGATAATTGTACTTGTAACTTCTTAGGATTTAAGAAGAGATAAAGTGGACGTAGGCTTGGTTTGAGCCGAACCACTATAAAAACTTTGTGTGTCTCCTGTTATTTACTATTTTCTGCATTTTTGTGATTTGTGATCTGCATTTGGATGTTAGGCCCAGATTTTGGTCTAACAATTTGGCGTGCCAGGAAGGGGGCACACGATACTACTTCAATTTCTAGCCTCAAAGGAATCGGATTGCTCGACTATTGTATCAATGGTTAAACGAAAGAAAGATGGAACCTTCTCTCGTACTGAGGACGTTGGTATAGAAGGCGCGAGGAATGAGGCGAGCCAGGAGGCTTCCTCTCATGGTGATCTATCGACATACTTAACCAGAGACGAAATGGACAGCGTTCTCGCTGAATTGAGAACCCAGATGGCAAGGCAAGACGATCTCCTTCGGAAGCAGCAGGAGATGGTGGATGAATTCTTCGCTCGGATGAATGGAAACCTGAGAAACAACACTCAATTCGATGGAAATATTGCAATGAACTCAACACCTACAGGAGCACCAAGCAGGATTGGATCGGATCCGATCCGAGCCGCAGGAACTGGAGGCAATCTGCCTCCCATTGGAAATGCGCAGCAAGCATCGCTTAATGTTCTGGATGAGTACACTAGAATTGCGAGGGACTCAGGACAGGTTCGACCAAACTCCGGTTCAGTTCGGATAGACACCCAGCCGTCAACTTCAGCTCAACGGTAACAGGAAGCAGCTCGGAGCCGAGAGCCAAGACCGGTTCGGTTCTGAACCTCTGACCCGACGACCACCGATTCGAACCGGATCACACTCCAAGCGGCCCATGCATTTCCAAACTCTTATGGAATCAACACTGGGGACACCAGCTCTGACCTTGGCAACTTGCAACAACTCTTTGAAGGCAACCGACTCATCAATTTGATTGAATGCCTCTTGAGTGGCCGGACTTATCAGAATGACATGGATGATGTCAATCACAATCCATTCACACATGAAATCAGGAATTATCGCAATCCCCCAGATTTTAAACTTCCACAACTGGAGCCCTACAACGGCAGGACGGATCTTACTGTGCATCTGATGTGCTATAAACGACATATGGAAGTTCAATCGACATCGGAAAACATAATGGCTAAACGTTTTCCTCTCTTTTTGACCGATATAGCTGCTATGTGGATTCGACATCTGGAATCTGAATCGATCAATAGCTAGAACATGTTGGTCGCTCGCTTTATTGAATATTTTCAGGTCCACATCGCTCGACCCAAGAATGTAATGTCACTTACTACAATCAAGCAGAGGCCCAGAGAAACTCTGCGCTCATTTTTGGAATGGTTCAACGTTGCAGCAGCATCAGTTGATCGACATGAGCCATCTATGGTATTGATGGCGGTAGTATCCGGCGTTCTGGACAACACAGAGTTCAAAAAATCCTTGTATCGAGACCAACCATGGAATCTCAGTGAATTCTACCTTGAGTCGGATAGATTTCTGCATGAAGAAGAAGCAACATCTGGAAAGAAAATTCTCATTGTCAACATGCTCAAAGACGGAGGACCGTCTGATTCTGAAAAAGGCAAAGGAAAAGCTGCCGTCAAGAATGACCGCAACACTCAGCCCCGGAAAGGGCCCGATATGAAAAGTACACCGAACTCAATTCGACCTTCACTGACATCTACATGAACACAAGCGGTGACGTCTCCTATCCAAAGCCTCCCAGGTGGGAGCCATCGCAAAGAGAATGCGATTCTGGAAAATACTGCATATTTCATGAAATGGACGGTCCTGACACAAATGAATGTAGGCACTTACGTGACTTGATTGAGGAACGGGTTGGACGTGGAGAGCTACCCGAGTATGTGAAACATCCTACAACACCTGCACCCGTGCTGCCACCACCTGCTCCCCGGAGAGGGAATGACCCTGGATCGAGCTCCCTTGGCCTCATCATAAACTGATATGGATTGGATCACTCTACATTTTTAGCATTTCATAGGATTTAACATATGTCTCTTTGCTTTCTTTAGGTTTTCCGATTGGCTAAATCGGAGTACACACGTTCGGGGTTAGGATTTAGCTCTAAAGGGTGCTCTGCACTCGATGACAAACCAATCAGGATTTACTTTGGTTTTGTACTTTTAATTGAATAAGGAAGGACTTTTCGAACATGTATTATGTTTGGCGAATTTAAGTGTCTTGTCAGGTTGTGGCAGGATTCCCAATCTCAATTAAAGTATGGCTTATACTTTTCTCAGACCCTAGGCATGGATTATGCCTAGGGACAGACTGTCTTGTCAGGTTTTGGCAAGTATAGCTCTATCTCGACATGAGTATGGATTATACTCACTAGGATTCTTAAGTATGGATTGTACTCAGGGACGATGAATGATCTTGTCAGGATTGGGCAAAGGAACTTAATAAAACTTGAGTATGGCATATGCTCAGTTTGAACTTCCTAGTTTGGCTTATACCTGGAAGGTTAGGTCCCTCGCCAGGTTTTGGCAGGATGATTCGAACGTCCCTCGAGTATGGTTTATGCTCAAAAAAACGCCCAAGCATGGTTTATGCTCGAAAATGTAATTAGTTTTGTCAGGATTTGACACACCATTTTTCTCCCTTTCTTCTCAGGTATGGAATATACTTGCAGCTGGCAGGCACAGCATGGCCTTGGATTATCCAGAACACATCATCCTTCAACCAGCAAGATATGTTCTAGTGGGTAAAATGTTGACCTGCTTTTTAGTCAAAGCCGTCACACATGAAATCTCTGGTTAACAATATGCACAAGTATGGGGAATATCTTCAGAAGATAGGAAGCGATTTGGTTGGAGTCGCATCACAAACAAAGATTGGCCCAAAACTCCTATCAGACAACCTCTCTCGGGCCCGAAAATATCAATAACAGAGTTGAGCTTGGTAACACTTGTAGCCCTCTGAATTAGCTTCAAGTTTAGCTGTCACTTGGCTAAAACAGACTTACAGTTTGAAAGTTACGCCCGTTTCCGAGAATGCATGCAGAACCGGAAACTTGGATTTTGGTAATTGGCTTGGAGCATATAACCCCTCGGATCGGATCGTCGTCACCGGTTCGGGTCAGACAACTGGATCGGGTCTAGTTTCGACCATGCATACATCAGTACAGCTTGGCATTCACTCTGGCACTTTCAGTTCGGATTGTAGGAAGAGAACCCGATCCCCAACAACACCTTGGTTCGGTTTAGCCTCATCCAACCCGACCCGCCTGACATCTCCCGCGTAAACAGCTCGTTTGACCGTTTCTTGAGGCATTATCTACTCCTACTTGCATGGGATGAATGCCACCTCGCATAGCATGATCTGAAGAGGTTTTCTCCACCTTTTCCACTACATTTCGAGATTAAAGGGATGCCCGCCACGTAGCATCCGAACCAGATCTCCGTAAAGCCTCTCTACAACTATAAATACACCACTCGAAGGCAAATGAAAGGATCTTTTGGCTTTAACTCCTTACATCTTCCACCGTTGCTCTCTACAAAACATTTTTAGCAGCAAAGGAGCCAAATTCCGCACTACAACACGAGGATTTCGTGTATAATATTCATTTTTCTCACTTCTTTTCATTGTAAACACGAGGATTTCGTTTATAAACTGAGATAATTGTACTTGTAACTTCTTAGGATTTAAGAAGAGATAAAGTGGACGTAGGCTTGGTTTGACCCGTACCACTATATAAACTTCATGTGTCTCATGTTATTTACTATTTTCTGCATTTTTGTGATCTATGATCTGCATTTGGGTGTTAGGCCCAGATTTCGGTCTAACATTTTGTCGCGCCAGGAAGGGGGCGCACGATACTACTTCAATTTCTAGCCTCAAAGGAATCGGATTGCTCGACTGTTGGATCAATGGTTAAACGAAAGAAAGATGGAACCTTCTCTCGTACTGAGGATGTTGGTACAGAAGGTGCGAGGAATGTGGTAAGCCAGGAGGCTTCTTCTCTTGGTGATCTATCGACATACTTAACCAGAGACGAAATGGACAGCGGTCTTGCTGAATTGAGAACCCAGATGGCAAGGCAAGACGATCTCCTCCGCAAGCGGCAAGATGATCTCCTCTTGATGGATGAATTCTTCGCTCGGATGAATGTAAACCCGAGCAACAACATTCAATTCGATGGAAATAATGCAACGAACTCAACACCTGCGGGTGCACCAAACAGGATCTGATTCGATCCGAGTCGCAGGAACTCGGGGCAATCTGCCTCCTATTGGAAATGCGCAGCAAGCATCGCTTAATGTTCTAGATGAGAATGCTTAAACAAAGAGGGACTCAGGACAGGTTCGGCCAAACTCCGCTCCGGTTCGGAGAGACACCCAGCCGTCAACTTCAGCTCAGCGGCAACAGGAAGCAGCTCGGAGCCGAGAGCCGGGACCAGTTTGGTTCGGAACCTCCAACCTGACGACCACTGATCCGAACCGGATCACACTCCTAGAGGCCCATGCATTTCCAAACTCTTATGGAATCAACACTGGGGGCACCGGCTCTGACCTAGACAACTTGCAATAGCTCTTTGAAGGCGACCGACTCGCCAATTTGATTCTCGAGAGGCTGGACTTATCATAATGACATGGATGATGTCAATCACAATCCATTCACACAGGAAATCAGGAATTCTCGCAATCCCCCAGATTTCAAACTTCCACAACTGGAGCCCTACAACGGCAGGACAGATCCTACTGTGCATCTGATGCGCTACAAACGGCATATGGAAGTTCAATCGGCATCGGAAAATGTAATGGCTAAACGTTTTCCTCTCTTTTTGACCGATTTAGCTGCTATGTGGATTCGGTAGCTGGAATCTGAATCGATCAAAACCTAGAACATGTTGGTCGCTCGCTTTATTGAACAGTTTCGGGTCCACATCGCTCGACCCAAGAATGTAATGTCACTTACTACAATCAAGCAGAGGCCCAGAGAAACTCTGTGCTCATTTTTGGAATGGTTCAACGTTGTAGCAGCATCAGTTGATTGACCTGAGCCATCTATGGTATTGACGGCGGATGTATCCGGCGTTCTGGACAACTCAGAGTTCAAAAAAATCCTCGTATCGAGACCCACAACGGAATCTCAGCGAATTCTACCTTGAGTCAGATAAATTTCTGCGTGATGAAGATGCAACTTCTGAAAAGAAAATTCTCGATGTCAACATGCTCAAAGACGGAGGACCGTCTGATTCTGAAAATGGCAAAGGAAAAGCTGTAGTCAAGAATGATCGCGTCACTCAGCCCCGGAGAGGGCCCAGATATGAAAAGTACACCGAAATCAATTCAACCTTGACTGACATCTACATGAACACAAACCATGACGTCTCCTATCTAAAGCCACCCAGGAGGGGGCCATCGTAAAGAGAACGCGATTCTGGAAAATACTGCATTTTTCATGATATGGACGTTCATGACATAAATGAATATAGGCACTTACGAGACTTGATTGAGGAACGGGTTAGACGTGGATAGCTACCCGAGTATGTGAAACAACCTTCAACGCCTACACCCGTGCTGCCACCACCTTCTCCACGGAGAGGGAATGACCCTGGATCGAGCTCCCGTGGGCTCATGATCAACTGATCTGGATTAGATCGCTCTGCATTTTCAGCATTTCTTAGGATTTAAGATATGTCTCTTTGCTTTCTTTAGGTTTTCCGATTGGCTAAATCGGAGTACACATGTTCGGGGTTAGGATTTAGCTCCAAAGCGTGCTCTGCACTTGATGACAAACCAATCAGGATTTGCTTTGGTTTTGTACTTTGAATTGAATAAGGGAGGACTTTCCGAACATGGATAATGTTTGGTGAATTTAAGTGTCTTGTCAGGTTGTGGCAGGATTCTCAATCTCAGTTAAAGTATGGCTTATACTTATCTCGGACACCTAGGCATGGATTATGCCTCAGGACAGACTGTCTTGTCAGGTTTTGGCAAGTATAGCTCTATCTCGACATGAGTATGGATTATACTCACTAGGATTCTTAAGTATGGATTATACTTAGGAACGGTGAACGATCTTGTCAGAATTAGGCAAAGGAACTTAATAAAACTCGAGTATCGCTTATGCTTAGTTTGAACTTCCGGGTATGGCTTATGCCTGGAAGGTTAGGTCCGTCCCCAGGTTTTGGGAGGATGATTTGAACGTCCCTTGAGTATGGTTTATGCCCAAACAAACGCCCAAGCATGGTTTATGCTCGAAATTTTAATCAGTTTTGTCAGGATTTGACACACCTTTTTGCTACCTTTTCTTCGCAGGTATGGATTATACTTGCAGTTGGCAGGCCCGGCGTGGCCTTGTATTATCCAGAACACATCTTCCTTCAACTAGCAAGATATGTTCTGGAGGCAAAATGTTGACCTACTTTTTAGTCAAAGCCGTCACACATGAAATCTCTGGTTAACAATATGCACTAGTATGGGGAATATCGTCAGAAGACAGGAAGCGATTTGGTTGGAGTCGCATCACAATCAAAGATTGGCCCGAAACTCCTATCAGACGACCTCTTTTGGGCTAGAAAACATCAATTACGGAGCTAAGATCAATAACTCCGGTAGCCCTCTGAATTAGCTTCAAGTTGAGCTTTCGTTTGGATAAAATGGACTTACGGTTTGAATGTTACGCACGTTTCCGTGAACGTATGCAGAATCGGAAACTTGGATTTTGGGAATTGACTTGGAGCATATAACCCCTCGGATCGGATCGTCGTCACCGGTTTGGGTCGGACAGCTGGATTGGGTCGGGTTTCGACCCTGCATACATCAGTACATCTTGGCATTCACTCTGGCACTTCCGGTTCAGATCGGAGGAAGAGAACCCGATCCTCAACAGCATCTCGGTTCGGTTTAGCCTCATGCGACCCGACCCGCTTGGCATCTCCTGCACGAATAGCTTGTTTGACCGATTATTGAGGCATTATCTACTCCTACTTACATGGGATGAATGCTACCTCGCATAGCACGATCTAGAGAGTTTTTCTCTACCTTTTCCACTACATTTCGAGATTAAAGGGATACCCACCACGTGGCATCCGAACCAGTTCTCCGTAAAGCCTCTCTACAGCTATAAATACACCATTCAAAGGCAAATGAAAGGATCTTTTGGCTCTAACTCCTTACGTCTTCCACCATTGCTCTCTGCCAAACATTTTCAGTAGTAAAGGAGCCAAATTCCATACTACAACACGAGGATTTCGTGTATAATCTTCATTTTTCTCACTTCTTTTCATTGTAAACACGAGGATTTCGTGTATAAACTGAGATAATTGTACTTGTAACTTCTTAGGATTTAAGAAGAGATAAAGTGGATGTAGGGTTGGTTTGAGCCGAACCACTATAAAAAATTCGTGTGTCTCCTATTATTTACTATTTTCTGCATTTTTGTGATCTGTGATCTGCATTTGGGTGTTAGGCCCAGATTTTGGTCGAACATTTTGGCGTGCCAGGAAGGGGGCACACTATACTACTTCAATTTCAAGCCTCAAAGGAATCAGATTGCTCGATTGTTGAATCAATGGTTAAACGAAAGAAAGATGGAACCTTCTCTCGTACTGAAGACGTTGGTACAGAAGGCGCGAGGAATGAGGCGTGCCAAGAGGCCTCCTCTCATGGCGATCTATCGGCATACTTAACCAGAGACGAAATGGACGCTATTCTCGCTGAATTGAGAACCCAAATGGCCTGGCAAGACGATCTCCTCCTGAAGCAGCAGGAGATGATGGATGAATTATTCGCTCGGATGAATGGAAACCCGAGCAACAACATTCAATTCGATGGAAATAATGCAATGAACTCAACACCTACAGGTGCACCAAACAGGATCGGATCGGATCCAATCCGAGCCGTAGGAACTGGGGGCAATCTGCCTCCCATTGGAAATGCGCAACAAGCATTGCTTAATGTTCCGGATAAGAATGCTAGAATCGCGAGGGACTCAGGATAGATTCGGCTAAACTACGCTCCGGTTCGGATAGACACCCAGTCGTCAACTTCAGCTCAACGGCAACAGGAAGCAGCTCGGAGCCGAGAGCCAGGACCGGTTCGGTTCAGAACCTCTGAACCGATGACCACCGATCCGAACCGGATCACACTCCAAGCGGCCCATGCATTTCCAAACTCTTATGGAATCAACATTAGGTGCACCAGCTCTGACCTAGGCAACTTGCAACAGCTCTTTGAGGGCGACCGACTCGCCAATTTGATTGAACGCCTCTCGAGAGGTCGGACTTATCATAATGATATGGATGATGTCAATCAGAATCCATTCACACAGGAAATCAGGAATTCTTGCAATCCCCCAGATTTCAAACTTCCACAACTGGAGCCCTACAACGGCAGGAAGGATCCTACTGTGCATCTGATGCGCTATAAACGGCATATGGAAGTTCAATCAGCATCGGAAAACGTAATGGCTAAATTTTTTCCTCTCTTTTCGGCCGATATAGCTGCTATGTGGATTCGGCAGCTGGAATCTGAATCGATCAACAGCTGGAACATGTTGGTCACTCGCTTTATTGAACAGTTTCGGGTCCACATCGCTCGACCCAAGAATGTAACGTCACTTACTACAATCAAGCAGAGGCCCAGAGAAACTCTGCGCTCATTTTTGGAATGGCTCAATGTTGTTGCAGCATCAGTTGATCGACCTGAGCCATCTATGGTATTGATGGCGGCAGTATCTGGCGTTCTGGACAACTCAAAGTTCAAAAAATCCTTGTACTGAGACCCACCACGGAATCTCAGCGAATTCTACCTTGAGTCAGATAGATTTCTGTGTGAAGAAGACGCAACGTCTGAAAAGAAAATCCTTGATGTCAACATGCTCAAAGGCGGAGGACCGTTTGATTCTGAAAAAGGCAAAGTAAAAGCTACCATCAAGAATAACCGCACACTCAGCCCCGTAGAGAGCCCTGATATGAAAAGTACACCGAACTCAATTCGACCTTGACTGACATCTACATGAACACAAACGGTGGCGTCTCCTATCAAAAGCCTCCCAGGAGGGAGCCATTGCAAAGAGAACTCGATTCTGGAAAATACTGCATATTTCATGATACAGATGGTGATGACACAAATGATTGTAGGCACTTACGGGACTTTATTGAGGAACGGGTTCGACGTGGAGAGCTACCCGAGTATGTGAAACAACCTATAGCGCCTGCACCCGCGCTGCCACCACCTGCTCCCCGGAGAGGGAATGACCCTGGATCGAGCTCCCGCGGCCTCATCATCAACTGATCTAGATTGGATCACTCTGCATTTTTAGCATTTCATAGGATTTAAGTTATGTCTCTTTACTTTCTTTAGGTTTTCCGATTGGCTAAATCAAAGTACACACGTTCAGGGTTAGGATTTAGCCCCAAAGCGTGCTCTGCACTCGATGACAAACTAATCAAGATTTGCTTTGGTTTTGTACTTTGAATTGAATAAGGAAGGACTTTCCGAACATGGATTATGTTTGGAGAATTTAAGTGTCTTATCAGGTTGTGGTAGGATTCTCAATCTCAATTAAAGTATGGTTTATACTTATCTCGGATCCCTAGGCGTGGATTATGGCTAAGGACAGACTGTCTTGTCAGGTTTTGGCAAGTGTAGCTCTATCTCGACATGAGTATGGATTATACTCACTACGATTCTTAAGTATGGATTATACTCAGGAACAATGAACGATCTTGTCAGGATTGGGCAAAGGAACTTAATAAAACTCGAGTATGGCTTATGCTCAGTTTAAACTTCCTGGTATGGCTTATACCCAGAAGGTTAGGTCCCTCGCCAGGTTTTGGCAGGGTGATTCGAACGTCCCTCAAGTATGGTTTATGTTCAAACAAACGCCCAAGCATGGTTTATGCTCGAAAGTGTAATCAGTTTTGTCAAGTTTGACCCACCTTTTTGCTCCCTTTTCTTCGCAGGTATAGATTATACTTGCAGCTGGCAGGCCCGGCGTGGCCTTGGACTATCCAGAACACATCTTCCTTCAACCAGCGAGATATGTTCTAGAGGGAAAAATGTTGACCTGAATTTTAGTCAAAGCCGTCATACATGAAATCTCTGGTTAACAATATGCACAAGTATGGGGAATATCATCAGAAGACAGGAAGCGATTTGGTTGGAGTCGCATCACAAACAAAGATTAGATTGAAACTCCTATCAGACGACCTCTTTTGAGCCCAAAAACATCAATTACGGAGCTGAGCTTGGTAACTCTTGTAGCCCTCTGAATTAGCTTTAAGTTGAGCTTTCATTTGGCAAAAACGGACTTACAGTTTGAAAGTTACGCTTGTTTCCATGAACGCATGCAGAACCAGAAACTTGGATTTTGGGAATTGACTTTGAGCATATAACCCCTTGGATCGGATCGTCGTCACCGGTTCAGGTCAGACAACTAGATCGGATCGGGTTTCGACCCTGCATACATCAGTAAAACTTGGCATTCACTCTGGCACTTCCGGTTCGGATCGAAGGAAGAGAATTCGATCCTCAACAGCACCTCGGTTCGGTTTCGCCTCATCCGACCCGACCCGCCTGGCATCTTCCGCACGAATAGCTTGTTTGAACGATTCTTGAGGCATTATCTACTCCTACTTGCATGGGATGAACACCACCTTGCATAGCACGATCTGGAGAGGTTTTCTCCACCTTTTCCACTACATTTGGAAATTAAAGGGATGCCCGCCATGTGGCATCCGAACCGGAACTCCGTAAAGCCTCTCTACAGCTATCAATACACCACTCGAAGGCAAATGAAAGGTTCTTTTGGCTCTAACTCCTTACGTCTTCCACCATTGTTCTCTGCAAAACATTTTCAGTAGCAAAGGAGCCAAATTCCACACTACAACATGAGGATTTTGTGTATAATCTTTATTTTTCTCACTTCTTTCATTGTAAACACGAGGATTTCGTGTATAAACCGAGATAATTGTACTTGTAACTTCTTAGGATTTAAGAAGAGATAAAGTGGACGTAGGCTTGGTTTGAGCCGAACCACTATAAAAACTTCGTGTGTCTCCTATTATTTATTATTTTTTGCATTTTTGTGATCTGTGATATGCATTTGGGTGTTAGGCCCAGATTTTAGTCTAACATCCATGATCCTTAATATATCCATAATAGTCAAATTTTGGTCCATTTAACAAATCCTTATTTAATTTCTTTATCCATCTTGAGAAATTTCTCGAAATTTTAATCCTTTCTCAAGCTCTTTCAAGTTTGGAAATTCATCAACTTTCACAAATCCAGTTCTCTTTAAATCAGTCCCTATAAATTCCCTTTATCTTATTAATTACAAATTTATTGCGCACTAAATTTCTGATTAAAATCCTTGATTCCTAAATTCAAAAATCACTTATTACGTAAATTATGCTATACCTATATTATACTAATCGCTATACAGGGTTATAAATGTACTAATTTATAAAGTAAAAAAATCAAGGGCAACCAAGTTTGTAACCAAACTTTGATTATGCAAATCCTCATTCTATGTCTACTTTCAAATATAGATCTTCGAGACCGATGAAGAGATTTTTAGATTTGGTTATACAACCTATTCTTAACTAATCCTACAATCTAACTCTAACTTATCTAATTTGCTATCTCTATTTTCTTAAATTTTATTTTTTTAAAAATGTATACTTTTAGCAGTTACACAAAATGAATATATTTTCATGCGACTTGTATTTTTATCATTGTTATACATACGTATACCTAAACTATTCACCAAAATATACTAAATTAAAAATGAGTATTAAATGCTTCCTCAAAACTTCAAATATTAAATTTTCATTTTTTCTAAAAACATAACTCTTTTACAAAGAGATTAATGGTCCTTATTTCCTTAATTTGGCCACATGCTTCTTTTTAAACAAAACATTATTTAATAAGAGCCCCTTTTTTCTATGAAAACATTTCATTGATAAACAATAAATACCTCTTTTTAAATTTGCAAAGTTTTGGAATTAATTAAATGTTCATAATTTCCAAATTAAATATGAAATAACTTTTCTTCTTATTAACACTTTCTTCACTAACATTTTGAATGTCAGTTTTTAAATACTTTTGAAAAAAACAATAAATGTTTTAAGGTATAACTAAATAAATATAAATTTTATTTTGAAAACTAAACCTTAATAATTAAGTATGCAAAATCTAATTAAGTGGCATATAAGTCCTTCGACAATATTCATTGTTATATTCTCGAATTATGTTGCAACATTTATTAATACAATTTAAATATTATCAAAATCCTATATTCTTTTTCGAAATAAAGTTTAATAACTTCTTTCTATAATTATATTTTAAATCTTTTATTGTTGTGCATGCTTACTCATACCGAATTTCACATTAAATCGATGTTTTTAAAAAGTTTTACTACTATTGATGGTTTGTTTAAAAACTAAACTTTTCATTCTAATTTTTCGCATCTTAGGAAAGCTTTTTAATATTTAATTTAATAGTCATGAATTAGTCATAAATTACTAAAGTAATTTATTAGAGTAGTCAATTACCATTTGTTTTTATCCTATGATTCTTTTCTCATTGCTACACTAATTATAATAATAAATTTCCTACCTATTTGTCAAATGAGTATATATTTTCCACTTATCCACTAGACGTTAATTCATTCTACTTTTCTATCTACTTTATTTCCAATTAAATATCAAATCTATTATCAGAAATAGTGCAAAATCCTGAAGAAAAGAATTTTTTAATTCATTTATTTCATGTGAAAATTTAACGTTGAAAATATGCATAAAGAGAAAAGTTGGAACCTTTCAATTAATTTAAATTTTAAAAGTTGTGACACCAAGGTTATGACAATCATAAATTAACCTTTGTTTATTATTTATCGCTTCCTAAAAACTTAAATTACTTTTCAAACTTAGGTTTTGGTTTATAATTTACCATTAATCCTTTTTAAAGAAATCATCTTCTATTTTTTCAAAAGTGTAAATTTCTAATTTGTTTGCCGGAGCAATGGTAACTCTTTTCCAAGATTTAGTAGAAATATTTTTGTCTCTAAAAAACTCATTTTCAACTTCTTCCAAATAGGAAAAGTTTCATATTTTAAGCTTATCTAGAAAATGCTTCTTATTTTCTACCAAATTTCTCTTTTACCAATAATCTGTAAGTATTATTAAAAATCATTTTTGTTGGTTTTCTAATAATGCTTTTTGCCAAATTGGATAAACATATTTACTATTTGCTTCTAAACTTTCTAATTTATCTACTATCTTTTTGACATCGATTGATGTCCATTTTTCTATAGATGTCCGTCTTTTTTCTTAATCATTTCCCTTATGTTCTTATTATTCCATTTCATGAAACTCCTAGTCTCTACCTTTATAAATGTCATTTATGTCCATTTTATCCATTTTTGTAATACTCGATCTTACGAACATTTTAATTTCTTATTCAAAACCAAATATTCATATCTTAACATAAATGGTTTTAATCATCTCACTGATTTCATCCGTTTCTTATATCCTTTCACTTATTAACCATTCAGTATTCATTTCAAATTAAAAATTTCCATATTTATTATTATAGAGGTTTATACCAATTAACAAAAGACGCACTTCCACTTTTTCTTAAAACTAGAGTATTAATTTGCTAAGGATATTAATTTTCATATGTTATTGGTTAGCCTAACGGATATCTATTTCAGATATCCTGTATTTATTTCTCCCTTATCTCTGCAATAAATGACAAATAAGACACTAAATTAATTTCTATATAGTCCCTGTTAAATTGAGAGTTCCAGTTCTATCCACTACTTCAAAATTTTGGTTCCCACAGCCACCATATGGTTACATGTTTCAAAATTAGTAAGGAAGCTGCTAAGTCACTGCATGGTTTCTTGAGTGTTTCTAGAAATTAAGGCCAAGACTTTCCTAAAAGGGCTTACAGATTCTACTTTATAGAGATATGCGTACTTTAAATAAATAAATATATACTTATATAAAGTAATTGAAAACTCTTTTTCAAAATTACAAATATGCCTTTCATATATATAATCTCTCTGTAATCGGGTAACCTAGGATCTGATACCCAATGTAACAACCTACCCAGAATGGGCCTAAATCCTAATCCAAAAAAGGTCCATCTGAATCCATTCTAAGCAAGTCGTTGGTTTTAATAAGAAATAAAATAACAAAGCCAATGTAACAACCTGAATTCTGATAGATTGATTTTTTTTCAAAATTCTAATCCATTGAAACTCGTGTTGGTTTGTCTGGTATCCTGCAGAAAAGACAGAGATATAAAATAAATCAGAGCTCAGAAAACTTCTCACAGCGGAAGGGATAAAATATAATATAATCAAAATATAGCCTTTCCCAGATAATAATATTGCCTATCTAGTATTCCAAAGCTATCATATCTCCACCACAAATCCAACCTGCAAGTATATTATAGGGAGGGGGTTAGAACACATGTTCTGGTGAGTAGATTTAAACTACACATTTTGGATAATCCAACATATATCGTTCAGTTATAATTTCTCATTCATTAGGTTACTTGGGTTAACATACTCAAGGCTTACATGCACGTCGTACACATTTACTCCCCAGTGGATTAACCTAATACAGTATATATGTAGCTACCCCCAACATTAAGGTACACCCCATAGTACCCCACTCGCACGGTCCCCACCGTAATGCCATAGAAATATACGTAGTCTCTCATCCTATGCTCGAACGACATACAAATTTCTCTATAACCATGCTACGTTTCTCATAGAACCATCATCGCCATGCTATGTGGGCCCATGGACTGCCACATTTGAACCATTCGATCGAATCAGATTCCATCACAAAGTAATGCCCTAAAGTCTACGATACACCACCCAGAGAAGACATGCATGTTTCCGGACTTTCCCACGTGCGTATCTTTAATTGTACTCAATGCCTTTACTATAGATATTCTCTACTGTACACCGAGTTCCGTAACAGGGCTGTACGAGAAACACGGGACTCGGTCAGGAGCATTTAAGATATCTATATACACAAATACTAAGGTCTACATTTTCAGTGGCTATTGTCCTACCCGACCCTTCCGTCAACTAGTGAAAGATAAACGGTATTGATAGCTAGTGACGTGGCCCAATAAACAACAATCAACATCCTAATTGGCTTATCCGCAACCAAAGCCTTGATAGCAAAAGGTCGTTGATCTGCAACTTTAGCTCTCTATCTTTTTGTATCACATATCACGCATCACGCTAATTGTCGAGGGTTGGTACCCGACGACTGTTGTCCATGACCCGCCAAAGGCAACCTGATAAAATGGTGATAACCCACCTAGTCACAAGGCAACATGTTCGTCGAATCACCTGTGCCACCCTACAACCTTGTGACTACCCATCATCGTGGAAGTCAAGGTATACTTACTAGGTAGTAACGTGTAGACCTAAACTCTGCGAGAAAAAACCGAATGCTGTCACCGCACAAAGGATTACCAAGAGTACCCTCTAAGTCCTAGGAAGCCGAGTGCTTCCCTTTCGAGTCCTTCGGAGCTAGCATAATATCAGTAGAACAACAGATAATTAGATGGACGTGCACTCCCTCGTGCCTCATGAAACCACGATGATCTACCCCGTTGGGTTATTCACCTTCACATGTACGGATTGGTCCAAGCGCCTCGGGTTAATGTATTATTGGACCATATGTCTAATCATTTAATCATGCGCTTGCTCTTCCTTTTGCAGATTTCCATTCAACTTGGTTATTCCTAGTCATATCGACTTCTTATTCAAGTTACCAAGTTCCTCTTGCTTATTAATTTTAGTTATATAACTTAACCCATTTAAGTTCATTAACAAGCCTTTAACATGTTATTTTCTAGATTGTAATCCAAGGTCTACAATCCCTTTATATTATTTGTTGTCAGATTCCATGGTTACCATAAAATGTTCCACTTAATATGTAATTAAGTATATTTTATCTCAATTCACACGTTTTCTGTTTAACTTGTCACTTATTATTTATTATTAAATATAACTTATTTCATCCCATATATTCACCTTGTTCTTTCTTATTTAATCATAATTCCATCTTACACTGTTACTACAACTTGTCGTTGTAAACTTATTAATGTATTTCTCTTAACTAAGGTTTACTAATAAGTTTCCTTTCCATTTATTATAACTTATGTTATAATTTCCACCTGTCCTTAGGACAAGCCAATCTATTATATAACATTCTCATTAATGTAATTAATTATAATAGGTTATTATCATGCCCCGTTCATTGCTCTTATTTTACTGTTGTAATTTTCATTCTTTTCCATTCATTTCCATTTATCTCAACTTGTGCCTTTTATTTTTATCTTTTTATTTGCATATATATATATATATATATATATGTATGCACCAGACCTCTCACATTAAGCAAGTCGCTTGTGGATGCTGCATTTGCCGGGCGGTTCCGGGTAGACTTCTACCACAGGTTGGACTTAACCTTATGTCTTAGCACTGTTACATGTATATTTATGCACTAGATCCCTCACAATAAATTAACAACTTGTGGATGATGGATTTGCCGGGCGGTTCCGGGCAGACTTCTACCACAAGTTGAATTTAACCTCGTGTCTAAGTGCGGTTACCATTTCTGAATTACTGTAAATTTTCCATATAATTTAGGCGTATCCATTCTTCCAAATCTTTACTGTAATTCTATTTTTACATGTCATACTTAATATCATATTAAGTCTATTTTGATTATTATCATATCGCATGTTCTTCCTAACATGTATTTAACTCCACTTTAAAAGTATAACATGTAATCATCAATCATGTAGTTATTCCAATCTAACAAATTAACATGTAATTATCCTGATCCTTACAATTAAGGGTTCAAGTACATAATATGCCACCGATTAACATGTATTTATCCCAATTTCACTGTAACTTAACATACAGTACCCAATTAACAAGTTATTAGAACGTGTATGCATGCAATAGTAATCGTTTCCACATATTTTAACAGGATTACATTTCAACAGAATAATTGTTCTAGCATATTTACATTGCAAATTAACGGGGAATGTCAAGCGATAAATATACCATTACCAAAAAGGTATAACTTAAATCCACTCACCTAATTGCTTTCCAATTCATGAATCTGGTCCAGATCTTGCCTTCCATGGTTCTCTTAACTGAATTTAGAACCTAAATAACGATGGATCCACAATTCTCAATTAAAAGAAAAAGGGAAGAAAGAGGAGAAATTTAAATTTACCAGATCCAAAAATTTACCTTACTTCGAATAGAATTCTGAACACCTTCTTTATTAATGTACATTCTTTTCCTCCAGATCTTGAATCGGAATTTTCCTAAACTAATTATTAAATTTTTGGAAGAGATTCGAGGAGGAAGAAGAATGGCAGTGTAACGACCCAACTTTCCAGTACCTCGGAAGTTGTACCATTATTTAAGGAAAGAAATAGATAGAAGAATAGAACTAAGGGAAAGACATCAGAATCTCACAGCGGAACTTGGGACAATATATAATAACCCAAAATAATACATATCATAAGTCAAGTACGTTTAAAGTATTGGATACATAGGGATACAGGTTACATCGATTACATAATAATCAGTCCCAATACTAACTTGCATAATGATAGTACATAACATCATAACTGAACCAACATTCGGATACTTATACATAACATAAGATAGATAAGCCAACGCTCCAGGGTCTGCCATCCTGCTACTCCAAAGTTACCTTAAAACTTGGATCACTTGTCTACTCATAATAAATATTATGAGTACCTTAGAGTTTAAGGAAAACGCAGAAAATAAACTCCGGGTCAGTCATGGACTGGTATGAGTAAACGATTTATAAACAAGTTTAAATAAATCACAATGATTCATAAGACCACACCGTGAATACGGAATGGGTTTTTACCTTATGAGATCAAAACAGTTTGCATATTTAAACCAAATATTATGATAATGTCTAGGGTTCCACAAATAATTTATAATCTAGTAAAATGCTTTCATCTCACATTTTACTATGTAGTATAAAAACAAAACCGTTAAGCGCTTATGGATATTGGGTTTCCAACTATGACAAGGTATGAAACACCTTCCAGAGGTGTATCTCTAGATACAAATACACGGGTTCAACAAGAACATCTTGTAACCTGGCCACACATGACCGACCACCCATTTCTCTTGAGTGTATCGATTGTATATCACCAACGGTGGTAGCAAGCCAACCGTTCCCCGAAATGGGTCATAATTGATAGAATAAGAAACAAGGAAATATCTCTAGATAGGTGATGATGCATCCTAATGGGAGCTACCCACATAGCCAAGCTGCCTGCCCGATTTTTGTCATTTCCGGTTGTGAGGCATGAGGCTAAACTTACCCTTTTCAAACACGGTAATTTCCTTTGAATGTCACATTGTCAAAACTCACCAATCTCTGATGACTTTCCCAAAAATAAAATACGAGTATACAGCAAGAGGAACGAGTTCTTCTGCCACTACGCACATACGTTTGGAAAGATCAACGTACGAGATTAGCTAGAATTACTTTGTCAGACATTCGTCTATACAATTTGTCCTGGGAATGAACAAACCGAAGGTATTATTCTATAAATCCATCTTAGGCAATTTCTACCTAGGATTTACAAAATAATCCTTGCATCTCATCGTCTTTTATTATCTTCGATTATTATTGACTGGCGACGAAAAATATGAATCGAAGTGGAACATAGTTCCGGACTCTTAGAAACGATTGACGTTAATATCTTTTAGGGACAAGTGATACTTAAATGGATAAGATTGAATTACGTAATTAATTCACTTTTAATTACCAGTGATTTGATCCGTTAAATCATTCTAAACGATTTCTGACTTAGGTTGATAGAATCGTGTTTCGTTGTTTATTCAAAACGGTTGGAGTTCATATCGAATATAAATTCTTTTCTCTTGATTCACTCTTATTTTATTTATCGTTGATTCGATTAATAAACATTTCCCTTTTCTCAGTTTAAATTGTCAAAATAATTTACGCGTCTATCATCATTTTTATATGTCATAAAAATGTTAACAAAAGAGGTATATGAATTTTCCTTTATTCATATATTTACTTATTTAAATCATTTATTTATTTAAAAATAAATTAAATAAATTTCTGAAAACATATTTCCTTTTTCTCAATTTTTAAATTAAACAGTTTTTAATTTAAAAATTTGTTCACAAACTTTCTTTTTAAAATGGTTTACAAAGTACCAAAGTACTGGTTTTAAATCTCAGTGGGCGCATGGTGAAAAATGGTCAGATCATGTGTTCTGGCCTCAGTACCAAAGTACCAGGTGGTACTTTGCCCTTGCCAAACCACCATGTCTCTGAACTTCATGTTTCCACTGCCCGATCATCTGCTGCAACCGTGTGCTCGGCCCCTGGCACAGTACCAAAGTGGTACTACCACTTTTCCCAAACACCACGTTCAGCCATCAAGAAAATCCTCAGATCACCCCCCCCGCATTTTCATATAGCCGATCACCTTGTCCCCTCTGCCTGTACAAACCTCGAACAAAGAAAGTTCCCCCATCCCACGACTATGGCCATCGGAGACCGGGTGCCTCTGACCATGTCCTTCCATCGTCCATACGCTTCATTCACCGTTGGTGCGGTGGTCCCTCTCGCCGTAGGCGAGGTGCAACTCCGGCTCAAAGCCGAGACGGACTACACGCACAAAACTCCAACAAAACTCGATAAAAACTCCAAATCTACACGTTATAAAAATCCTGAGTATTTTTCCCATGTTCTCGAGATCATCACGCACCTGTACACTCGTTTACATAATCTATTATCGGGTAGATTTTCAGAAATGATCATATTTGCCATTTTTGACTAAAACAGTTTTTATCTTGATCCCTTATAATAAAAATCTTGATGTTGGATTCTAGATTCATCATTTCTTTTAATGATCATGTACATATATATATATATACACACACACACATATATATATATATATATCATAAGTAATGGTTTGGCATGCATTAATTTTTTTACAGTTCTTTTACTGTTAATATACAGGGTGTATCAAAGTTTGATATATACCATTTTATAACTTATTTAATGATGTAAATACACTTGAATGGATCATTCACATGGAGGATTAGTGTTAGACTTCATACTAGCAAACCACCTAAAAGGAGAGTACCAAACAGAGCATTGTGTTCGCATTTTAAATACACAGTTTTTATTTGATGGGGCCATTTTCAAGTGTTTGTTCAATCAAGCAAAAGCTTTACAGACATGGCACTTCAAAGGTTATTAAAACCCTGAACATGTATCCATGCACCCACACTTGATCACACAGTAAATGGTTTATAATATATACACAGTTCAGTTTCTAACAGGGTAACAATGTACCAACCCGAAAATTCTGAGCCAATTTAAAATTTTTATTTCGGCAATTTTAATGAATTTTGAATATTTAAAATGAATTATTTTAAATAATAAAGACGAGAAATTTATTTTGAATAGAAATAGAACGTATATATTTATATAGATCGTCGTTAGAATATAAATATTTTATTTTAATTATAAAAGGAAATGAAAATGGCGCGGTAGTTCGAAAATTCGATTTCAAAGTTCAAATGAATGTACCGGGTGCAAAATAAACCGGAATTTTGCGAAAATAGAAATATTTGAATCTAATTGAGAATATCTTACCAACGAATCTAGGAATTCAAAATTTCATAGCGGGAATCAAAAGATATGTCCAGTTGAAAATTCAGAATAGTCGCTATGGAATTCTGGCCCGTAAAAATGGAAATTTAGCAAACGACCTCGGTTTTCGACGAAACTGCTTTTGCTGGATCCGTGATGTCAAGATATTGCTAGATTCCGAAATTCGTAATTTTTCCGAATCAATATGTGAGCGTGGTGAAGAAAAACGCATTTGACCAGTTTCAGTTGATTTCAATCGACTGGGAAATGGCCATTTTTCGAACGGTCTCAAAATTTGACGAAATTAGTTTTGTTAGGATCGTATCGTAAATACGAAGCTAAAAAATATTTTTCGGGAATTTTTAGAGTTAGTATGTGGCCCCGGTAAATTGAAATGTGCGCTTAAATTCAATATATTGAGTTATATTTTGATTTTGACGAAAACTGATCGAAACGATCGAATCAGCCTGCGATACCTATCCCATTGTGTTCGAAATGAGGGTAATTAGCTATGAACGACAGTCGGTGGGTTCGATTTCGAGGTCGAAATTAAAAGTTGATTTTTGAAATTGAAAATAATAAAATATATATATATATATATATATAATCCCTTACTCCTTTCTCTCTCCCCTCACAATTCAGTTAAAACGAAATAAAAAAACCTGTCAGGCCTCGATCGTGCCCCCTATCGCCGCCGCCTGGAGCTTCACCTCCACCGCTCGCAGCTAGCCCCCACCATTCGATCTCCTCTCCTCCGCTACCTCCCTCTCTCCTCCACACGAACCCGTGACCCCCCAATCCCCAAATCCGCAGCCCCAATCCGAAAGCCAGAAGCCCTAGCGCCTGAGACCCCTCGCCTGGCTGAGCTCCACCGCTTGGAAGACCACCGCGCCACCTAGGTGAACCCCCGCCTTCCTACACCTCCACTGTGAGTTTCTAGGTTCCTTTTTTTTTTATATAAAACCTGTGATCTTCTTGCATGAAAAGGTTAGATTTTCGATTTAAAAAGGTATAGGATTTTTGTTCATTTTTATAGAGAATAAAAATATATTTTATTTAAGAAAAGATTGTATTTTTATGTAGATAAAGATTAGAGAATAAACATTTGAATTTTATATATGGTTTGAGGATGAAGATGTGATTTTTAAATAAGGAGAGGTCGGATTTTTATTTATAGTGAAAGACGATTCTTATTTGTGAAAAGGAACGATTTTTATTTATACAAAGATTATATTTTTAACATTAGAAAGTTATGATTTTTTTTACGTTAGAAAGTTCAAATTTTGTTATAAAGGAAAGATAGATTTTTTATATAAGGAAGTTTGAATTTTTACACAAAGGAATTTTGGAATTTTATATATATACTAGAGAAGTAAAAATATGATTTTTACATCAATAAAAATAGAATTTTATCTATATAGTAGCGGTATAAAAATCGAAATTTTATCCATATAGCGTAGTTGTAAAAATATGATTTTTATATAATAGAGAATGTAAAAATATGATTTTTAAATAATTGAGAACATAAAAATGTGATTTTTATATATGTAGTGAACACGGACGACGAAAGTGACGAAAGTGACAAAAGGCGAGTGGCGAAGATTTTCTACATATGAAGAGTCGCGGTGTATTGTTTTAGCTAGTTGGTGAGAACTCCTCACTTTTATTTTAATTTCTAGTTTGAAATATATACTATGATGCAGATGGTGCTTAGCAGCACCCGACACCCGTCGTCCACAGACCATGGACGACTTGTATGCTTGTTTGATTGCTATGTTGTGAAATTTGATTGTGTGATGTGGAATGAAATAAAATATTTTATAGTGGAAAATATTTTATTGTTAAAAATATGATTTTTAACGTGTATATAAAATAAATAGTAATAAACAAATCGGACGATTTGTTTATATACACTGATTTGACTGATATTGATTGGGACGATAAATTTTACACATCGCCCAACTGCACAAATAAAAATATGTGTTTGTTGATTTGAAACCCCACACGGGTATTGGGATGATATTTGGCGTACACTAATCCTGATTGTTTAGTTGTACGTCAATCGATGGGTTGACAGACTGTGTAAGCGTTAATTATTGATATTTAATGCTTATGCGGTTGTGTGGTGCACTCTGGATGATGGTAGATGATTTATCGTTGCTGTTATATACATGTGTTGTATGGAATCCATATAATTGACATTATATGGTATTGATTGGGCCTCATTCTAATTTGGAAAATAAAAAATGAAAATTCATGTGTTGAAGAAAATAATATTTATGTGTTGAATAGAATGAAAATTTATGTGTTGAAGAAAATAAATTCATGTGTTGAATAGAATAAAAATTCATGTGTTGAATAGAATAAACATTCATGTGTTGAGTAAAAGTCGTGTTGATTAACTGACGCCATTTTTACGTGAACGATATTTATATCGATTTTATTCATTTTTATAATGAATATAAGAAAGAAAGTGATTTCAAAATATAACGTGTTGAAAATATTTTCATTTACAGATTAATGATATGGAATATTCAACTTTGATTAGAAATTGAATATGAAGTTGAAATCGTTTTGAAAACGAATTTAAAACGATTTATAAAATACGTTTTAAAAGGAAATCGACAAAATATATATAATTTATATATTATATATAATGGCCTGAATAGAATGCGCCGCGCTGCTGCAGTTCGCGAATTTCAACCATTGACTTCGAATGGATATTACGGGAGATCTGACCGTCGGATTTTCCTAAAACCATAACCGTTGGGTTCGTATCGGAAAGAGCTTTCTAACGAATATTAGAGATTTGAAATCTAACGGTTGGATTAGGAATTATGTCCAAATCAAATTTGGAAAAGGTCACTGTAAGTGCAGTTCGATGGCCGTTGATGGAAATCGACTGTACGGGCCTTGATAAAATTATTAAAAATAGTAATAATTTGTGTAAAATCATAAGAAATGATTTGTGAAGAATTAGGGTGAAAAATTCCAAATTTGAAAAGATAAAAATTGATTTTTATCAAAATGAACTAGTTTTGAACTAGAATTATAATTCATTTTTTTTTGAAATAAATAAAGTGGATTTGAAATGGTTTTAAAAGTAACCAGAATTTCCAATAATTGAATTGGAATGGATTTGAATCGAAACTTTCTTTGGAATATTTCGATGTTGGATTTCGTGATGATACAGATATTGTTATGGGAATTTGAAAGATATATTTATATCGTTATTTCCAATACGATATTTGTTGGTCGTAGAATTTTATATTGAATATAAGCCGATATATTTTCTATTCAGAGCCTCGTATTTAATATCAAATGTGATTTAGGTTTGTCGTAAATGGTGTCTTCATTAACACTGTCCTTATACCCAGTTGAGAAAAAGATCAAATCTTTTTATTTAGATTTAATGAAGTGTGCCAATTAAATGGAATTTAATTGGAATTGAATTGGAATTGATTTAGGGTTTATCGTGAACCGTGTTTTAGATGACATTGTTTCTTTAACCCAGTTAAAGTCAGGATATTGATTTTTGGGAAGATTAAAACTAAGTGGAGTTTTAATGAATCTTTAATTAGATTGAAGTGATCGAGAATGGGGTATCACCAGTTTTGCTCCAGGAGATAGTTAAATCTTTAATTAGATTTGAACGTGAAATGGTAATTAAATTTACCAACAACACCGTGGTGTTAGATATGAAGTATTACCAGTTTTACTTCATGGGATGAATAGGTTGGGATTGGGAAATAAAATAAATGATTACTTCGGTGTGGTTCGCTAATCCCGACTAGTTTGAATTGATATACAAAAGAAGATTAAAGAATAAATTTAAAGGATTTATCTTTGATAAAATTAATGGGAACCTTTCCCAACGTGTAAGAATATTTGAATGAAAGAATATTCTAAATTAGAATGAGGCATATGTTGTGTTTGTGTATCACTTGTTTATTATATACGCGAGTTATTCAGAAAGACCGGGTTTATCCCATTCTGAAAAGCTGATTCGACTTGGTGTCGAGGATGAAGACGGTGGTTGAAGACCAGTGGTCTTCACATCGTTTGGGTGATTACTGATGTTCTTGATTGGGTTGTACACCCAAAAGGAGGGAATCAGTTGGTGATCGTCCAGACGTACTTGGAGATCGATGGATATGCGAGGTACAAGGTGCCTCCGGTTTCGTTCAGACCCAGAACGGACTTGTAAATGGACTGTGTGTCTGACATTGGATTTTATTCTGTGTGATTGATTTCTATTAAATATATATCTGTTTGGCGGTGGAGAATTTATTCTCTTGCTTAACGCCCTTCTCTGAGACGTACGAGCTCAGGGGTTATATATTGATGGGTATCATTCGCATGGAGTGAATTGCCTGTATGGCAGGCCTAAGTGGCAATTGATCAAGGCTTCTGTTGAAAAGCAAAGTCTTGTGGTTGACGATCAAAGCACTGCCTGTGTGGCATAGCTTTGTGTAGCGTCGATTCGCGAGCCTCACACCCTGGTTGTGAACCAGAAATGGGGGAGGACATCAGGGAGGGCATGTGTTTCCTTCTAGTAAGGATGGTGTCGGTGACCTACCAGCCCTGACATTTATATTATTTTCACCGTGTGGTTGTTGCTGTTGCGAGGCGCCTCGGATATATCGGTGACTGTGTGGAGCCGATGGAGTCATTTGGCTCATTGACGCCACAAAGGGCGGGGAAACGCAGTGTTCAGGCATTTTAATCCACATCGGTGACCGGCCCTAACGATCCAAGGGCCCACCTGAGTCTGGGTCCTGAGACACGGGCTAGAGCATCTCGAATCGGTGAGGACTATCTTTTGCCTTGGTTCACAGATGGAAACCCAACTTCCAATATGTGATATTTGCGGTTTTGATTGTAGAGCCTAGTATGGCGACATGATATATGGTACCCATGCCGTCTACGATTGATATTTATGATAGAAATTGTTTTGACACTATACACTTAGAGAAATAATAGAAGATGAAATTTAGCGTATGAAGCATTCTTTGGCTATTATAAGGTAAAACCCTATCCTCCGGCTTGTGTTGCATTGTGTGATGGGACCTGGGTCTTATAATAGCCTCATTGTTCTTTATTTAGCACTGCGATGTTGTTCTATGCAATGGTGTTCTTGGGAGGAAACCCGTTCCGTGTTATACGGCGTGGTCCCTTGATTTACCTAACTTTAAAATAAAGATTAATAACTGTTTTAGTTCTTACACCAGTCACATGACTGACCTGGAGTTTATTGTTTTAACCTAAACTCTGGGTGCCCCTATTTTCGACACGGGCAACTAGTAGTTTTGGTTTTGCAGATTTATATTCACAGGATCCTGGTTTATAGCTGAAGTGATATTCGGAAAGCTCTGTATCCGCGTATTTCTTTCAGTTATGTTTTGTATTATTTTTCCGCTGCAGTAATGTAATTTAAATCTCTGATATTTTTCTGATGTGTAATATTTATTCATACTCTGTATATTCTTGTATTCTGATGGAATTGTTGTAATAAACAATGAAATGTTCTTTTGTTTGCGTTCTGATTGTATGTGTTCTCAAAGTAATTCGTTCTTTCTCTTCTCTTCGGAGACCGGGGAAGTTCGGTTGCTTCAATCAACTCATGTATTGATTTAAACAGTCCAAAGGTTTTCTTCCTGTATAACTTCAAGTGTCTCTTAAACTAAACATGAACTTCTATGAATTAATTAGCACAAAACATACATCAGTACAAGAGTTGAATAGTGTTTAATCATGGGTGTCCGAGGTAGGTTTTATAATACACAAATATGTACACAGTAGTAATTAAAACATACATATCAACTTGCATGAAAAAAAATATAGTTAATACAAAATGTTTACTCACTTTAAATGATGTTGTGTGAAAGTGTTTTAAAGGCTCCTATTACCCTTCTTAAAAACTCGAATTAAAGTGCTTCAGGAAGAGCAAGTTATCAGCTTATTTATAGGAAAAAGAAATGCTAAAAACAAAGTTTCTTAAATTCATTAAATGGGAAAATTTCAATTTTTTCTGATGTAATATTTGGGCGCAGGTTTTACAATAGAGGAATGCTCCTCTGAAAGCTCAGTTTTGCAATGTATTTCTTGCACAAGGATTTGTTGGAAAAAGGGTGTCCATGCAAGTGGTTTGGCTGATGACAAAAAGCTTTAAATGCTTTGGTCCTTTTGGCATCCAACTTCCTATAAACCCCTTTTACATACGTATGAAAAAAACAAATTGCAGGGTTTTCTTTGGCAAATAAATTTACACACAATACATTGTTTTTAAACTAAATATAAAAAGCTAGTTTAAGTACATCTTCATTTAATGTTGCTGTGCCAATTTATGCAGGAGATTTATTGCATCAATCTATAAAAACACTAAGTGTTTTATTCTAATCAAGTGTCAAATTTTTGCCTTGTCCTTCTACACTTTATATAAGAAAGATTTTGGCTAAATACATTGTTAAGAGTACTTGTTCTTTGCTGAGAATGTGGTCATGTTTTCCAGCGCAAGAGTTGGCAAATTTCCAACCTTAATAAGTAAATTATTTAATAAAGTTTGCTTAGAGAAAATTAAGGTGCAAAGGTGTATTGTTTTTATCCATTCACATTTTTGTTTGTAGCAAGACCTTCTTGATATTTGCGCAACAAAGGGTTTGAGTTCATGATGTTCTAATGGATAAGTATACCAAGGTTTAACCAGTTTATGTGTTGTTACAAGTGTACGTTATTTCAAGGTTCATTTGTGCTTTAAATCATATTTTAAACTTTACTAAATGTTGAGTTACACTTGCTATTAAATGTGTAAGCTATATAGTTTGAATCATTTATTTAAATATGTAGTTGTATACATACTTGATTCAAGTTATCGTAAAGAAAAGCTTTTACTCTCTTTTCTTATCTTGTGTAAATGAAATGTTTAACATGAATAAGTTAAGTTATCCATGTTGTGTTCATTTACAAATTTTAACACATTTTAGTTTCGCTAAAACCCCGGGTCATTACAGGCAGACCTTAGATAGCCTCTCAGAAAATGCCTCTCAGAAAATGTGAGATTTAGGCTTGGCTCTGCTAGCCTATTTATAGGTGTTTAGGATCTTTTCGTACACGCAACGTTGAGTCAGCAATGAACACGGTTAAGAAAATAGTCCAGATTCGTTAATGAATTTACCCAGATCTAGGGTGGGTCGACCTCTGGGTCGACCCCCCTATGGGTGTGGCGACCCCATGGGTCCCACTAGTAGTTTTCGGGCACCGTTTACCATTTTTGACATTTTTAATCTAAACTTTTGACTAGTATCCCATTGTACTTTCTTTGATTTATTTATATATTATATTTATGTTTTATCTCCTTATTTGGATACAAAACTTAAAATGCCCATTTTATACGTATATATATACGCAGAACTTTTATTTCGTTTTCAAAACTCAAACGGTATTATGTCGCTATTTAATTCTTACCATATTTCTTTGATTCTAGCCTTATTTTGAATTTCTCCTTTGTAGATTTTTTTTGCACATATATATGCATATATTTCCGTATACATATATTTTTGTACTTCCTTATATGTATAATTTTCCTTGTATGTGCATTTATACATAATTTCTCTTTAGAACATATATTATTTTATTCATTCCTTTAAAATAAAAATATAGCGCCTGCGGGGATCGAACCTGCGCCACTCTCATGAAAGTCACATGCTCTAAACAACTGAACTACTTAGGCTTTTGTTAACAAAGCTTAAAACAATGGTGTTCATTGTTCTTTTTCTTTTACCTTCTTTTCATGTTCGCTGTGATCTTTTAGTAAAACCATTTCATGTAACCTTATCATTTTGCATGCATCTTTTTCTTTCGTTTTTCTTTTCTCATTAATACATAATATTTGTAAGTTATGGCACGCAACATAACTACACTACATGCAACTAATTTCTTCTTTCTTTTAAAGCATGCGTTGCATAGTTATTTGCATTAACTTTTTTCTTTCCAATGCATATACTTAGTACATGCAATCATATATTATCATTATTTTATTCTTCTTTTATATATTTATGTCTATGAATATATTTATATACACATATATATATTAAATATTTAATTGTCATAAAATGCGGGATGTTACATTCTCCCACCCTTAGGAAATTTCGTCCTGGAAATTTGATAAGGGTAAAATCAAATAACCCTTCACATAATTTTCATTCACCATGTGTGCATCCAATTTTTGCAAACATTGTGCACTTGTGCAAAATGTAATACAACATAGTCATACATGTATGTCTAAGCAGTACCTCCTGTATGTATGCAATTTTTTCAAAAATCCTTTAAAAACATGATTCACACTTCCTAAATATACTGGCAGTTTCTATATGAATGCAATATTTGAACATTAAAATATTTTTTCATCCAAATTCTCTCACACTCTTACTGAGTAAGAGCGCAGTTCATCCAATTTTTGCATCCAAAACCCTACCAAGCAACTTTATTTTTTGAATTTTAGAAAATCTAATTTTCTAAATCCGATTTCTTATGTTTCTAAAAGGTAGAAAACAGAAAATTTCACATCCTCTATTTTTCTTTTAATTACATTTTCTATTTGTACTTGGATTTTATATAACTAAAATGTTCCCTATTTTCCTATCGAAGCACAACCCACATAAGAAAACTTTCTATATTACAGATTTTTTTTCAACTCATCTTAGAAAAATTTACTCTTATTCGTCTTTTCTCAGAATTTTCAATTTTTCTTTAATTGTCATGTTTGTTGCTCTACTGAATTTGTTGTTTCCCTTTTTTGTTATGACAGTACTCTTTTCTTAGCTTATTTAACTTAATCCTCCGATCAAGTTTAGTTTCAAATAAGCCTCCTAGTCCTACTTATGTACCAACAATCATTTCCAAGCAACACCCTAGGCTTTTCCATGCTTACACATTCTACGGGAACTTACCATCATTTCAAGATAATTCTCACTACCTGTTTCATAGCCTCAAAACTTTTCCCATCTTCCCTAGGCACTAATCCTTACCTACTCCATACTTTTTAAAACACGGCTTGGCCTTTTAATTTCATTTTTCTTCCAAAAGCTAAAAATACCAAAATTTTATTTTCCTCACCAAAACTTACTTTTGCCAAACCATAAAACGTGTCATTTTATAAAAAAAGTAAATCATTTTTTTTCAAATCACAAAAACTGGAGTAGATAAGGACAACTATTTATCAATCAGGTTTACCACTTGTTCTTGCCTATAAGGTCAGTTCAGTTTCTTACTACAATGTTCAAACATCTAATCTATTCTTAATTTCTACAACTTATTTTGTCCACCCAACAAAATTTCTCTATTAAAAATATTTATTGAAAATGATTGTCAAAAGAATAGAGATTTCATAACTTTCTTTACTGAAAATTCCAATTTTCAACAAAATGCAACATTTTCTAAGTTTTTTTTAATCCTTTCATACAATATAACAAGAAAACTAGCGAGCTATGAATGCTCTATAATGTGAACCTTTTACTGAGAGAATTTTATTTTAGACAAAATTTTCACAAGAAATCACTGTTTCCAAAATATACCCCATTTTACATCGAAACTCAATATGTACTTTTCTAATATGTTCTTTACATATTTTAAAACAATAACTTTTAAGATTAAAACTTGAAAATACCATAAACTGTGACGACCCAAACTTCCCAGTAAAGGAAAGCCTGGATTGCCTTGAGAACAACACACATCAGAATACAAACTGAAGAACATTTTTATTGCTGATTACAACAAATACATCAGAGTAAAAGAATATAACAGAGTATGAATACTTATTACATAATAGAAATACAATAATATCAGAGATTAAATTACATTAAAATAGCAGCGGAAAAATAATACAAATATACAACTGAAAGGAATACACGGATACAGATCTTTCCGAATATCGCTTCAATTGTACATCAGGATCCTGAAAATATATCTACAAAAAAAGCTACTCGACTGCCCGTGTGGAAAATATGGGCACCCGAGTTTGCCAGTGAAACAAACTATAGGTCAGTCATGGGACTGGTATGTGAAATCTTTACTTAACTTATCTAATAATAAGGCTAATCACAGTGCCACGCCGCTAACGCGGAAGGGGTTTACTCCATTGGATTGCCAGTGCATAAAATAAGGAAAATCGTTAAAAACACAACGCTTTTTAGAAAAATAAAACCATTATAAGACCCAAGTCCCATCACACAATGCGACGCAAACCGAAGGATAGGGTTTTACCTTATAATGGTCAAAAGATGCTTGATACGATAAAATGGATTTGATATTAGTGAGTATATGTTTTTAAAAACCACTTCAATCATAATATATCAATCATAGACGACATGGGTACCATATATCATGTCGCCATACTAGTTCTACATTCAAAACCGCAAGGTCGTATTGGAAATTGGATTTCCATCATGAGTCGAGGCTAGGGGCAAGCTCCTCTCCGATTCGAGACACTCTAGCAAATGCCTCAGGACCACACCTATGGGCAACCCTTGGATCTTCAGGGCCGGGCCCCGCCTATCGGCAGTGGATTGGTTATGCCTGAACACACGCTTCCCGGTCCCTTTGGACCTATAGTATGACCACTAACGGCCTATAAAAATTCGAGGCGCCTCAAAATCCATCATCCACATAAGTAAAATGTCAGCAAGTTTAAGCACTGACACTACTCCTAGCTTGAAAGAAACGTGTGCACTCCCTACAGTCCTAATCCCGTTTTTGACTCATACCGGGTTGTGAGGCTCGCGAAGTCACGATATACAAAAAGTTATGCCATAATAGGCTATACTTTGATCATCCCACAAGGCCCTGCTTTTCAACAAAAGCCTTGATCATTTGCATCTTGGCATGCCGCATTATCAGACCATACTATATCATTGATTCATCCATCGATATATAACAGGGTGTTAAGCAAGAGAATAAATTCTCCGCCACCAAACAGCTATATATTAAATAGAGATCAATGAATACAATATAAAGGAATACAATGTCAGATACACAATCCATTTATCAGTCCGTTCTGGGTCTGAACGAAATCATATCCGGTAGATCTCCAAATACGTCTGAACGATCACCAATTTTTCCCTCATTTTGGGTGTACGGTCCAATCAAGATATCAATAATCATCCATTCCATATGGAAATTTCCCAGTCTTCAATAACCGTCTTCATCATCGATCTTCAATCGTCGTATGAATTATTCAGAATGGGTTAAACCCGGTCTTTCTGAATAATTTGCGTAATTTAAAATCATGTGCTTTAAAACACAACCAACGCCTCATTCCAATCAAGAGTATTCTTTGATTTTAGTTTAACCCAAATTATGGTTTATTCAACTAGTCGGGATTAACGCATTACCGGAGTAATCATTAATTAATATCCTATTCCCAACCTACACAACCCATGGAGTAAACTGGTGGTGCTCCATATCTTACACCCAATGTGTTACGGTAAACTTAATTACAGTTTTATCGATCAAATCTAATTAAATATTTAACTACCGCTTGGAGTAAAACTAGTGGTACTCCATTATCGTTCATTTCTTGAATTAAGTAAATTTAATATCCTCATTCAATCCAATTAAAGATTCATTAAAACTATATTTAGTTTTAATCTTCAAAAATCATTATTTAATGATTATTTAACTTTCAAGAAATAATCTTTCCTTTAACTGGGTTAAAGAACAAATGTTGCTTGAAAACATCGTTCACAATAAACCCAAAATCGTATTTCAATTTAATATGTTAAATTGAAACTTCTCTTTAGAATATTTCACTAAATCTTAGTTAAAAGATTTATGAATTACCAATCTAAATTTCACTGTCAATCGGGTTTAAAGAACTAATGTCATTTAAAAACATTGTTCGCAATCAACCCAAAAGTCAGTTTCACTTAATTTCAATTATGTTTAATAATTGGAATTCTTATTTAAATCTTAATTAAAAGATTTATTCTTTCCCAAATGGGTTTAAGAACAATGTTATTTAAGACACTATTCACGACAAAAACAAATTTTAATTTGACATTAAATATCAAGTTTTGAATAGAAATTATATCGATTTATGTTCAATATCAAATTCTGAAAATTAACGTATATCAAATTGGGAATAACGATATTAATATCTTCCAAATTCCCACAATAATATCCGTATAATCACAAAATCCAATACTGAAATAATCCGAAGATTATTTCCATTTAAATCCATTCCAATGTATGTACTGGAAAATCTTGGTTTTATTAAAACCACTTTAATCCTTTTATTTATTTTAATTAATTTATTAAAATAAATAAATCACTCATTCTTTTACATTGAAATGTATATCTACATTAAAATGAATCTTTTTCATTCTTTTGAAACAAATTAACTAAAAAAAAAGTATTCTTTCTGATGTAATCAATCTTAAATAAAAATGAAATCTTTTTAATGTAATCTTCTTAGTTCAACCTTTATTACATTGAAAGATGTAATATTTTCATTTCAATCTTTATTACATTGGAAAATGTAATGTTTTCATTTCAAACTTTATTTTCAATTCAGTCTTTATTACATTGAAAAATATAATATTTTCATTTCAACTTTATTTTCAATTCAGTCTTTATTACATTGAAAAATGTAATATTTTCATTTCAACTTTATTTTCAATTCAGTCTTTATTACATTGAAAAATGTAATATTTTCATTTCAACTTTATTTTCAATTCAGTCTTTATTACATTGAAAAATGTAATATTTTCATTTCAACTTTATTTTCAATTCAGTCTTTATTACATTGAAAAATATAATATTTTCATTTCAACTTTATTTTCAATTCAGTCTTTATTACATTGAAAAATGTAATATTTTCATTTCAACTTTATTACATTGAAAAATGTAATATTTTCCTTTCAAACTTTATTCTAAAATGTTTATAAATTCGTTTATAAAACGATTCCAACTTTTATTTCAATTTTAAATCCAAATTGAATATTCTATCTATTATCATATTTTCATAAATATTTATTTTGGAATTAGCTCTTTAAAACATGCAGTATGAAATGTATAAAATAAATCGATAAACACGTTCGGGTTAAAATGGTGTTGCTATTTAAAACAGATTAAATAGCTCAATCCATTTTCTTATTCATTCATATTTTACACTGGGCCAGACCTCCCACATTAAGCCTACGACTTGTGGATGCTGGATATGCCGGTTGGTTCCGGGCATACTTATCCCACAAGTTGGGCTTAACCTCGTGTCATGGCCCAATTCGTATTTGCGCACTTGGACCTCTCACATTAGGCCCAACATTTGTGGCTGTTGGATAAGCCGGGCGGTTCCGGGCAGACTTCCACCACAAATGTGACCTAACCTCGTGTCCAAGTACAATTATAATTTTATAATTATAATTAACTTTTCTAAAACGTACTCTTTGAAAATATCCTTTCCATTAAAGAATCTTAATTTTAAATATTCTTTAATTCTAAAATGTCGTGATTCCAAATATCTTCACTTACCTTTCAAATCTTTGTAAATATTTGAACTTTCCATATTGTTATAATAATTAATAATAATCTTCCCAAAATGTCTTATTTTGAAATCAAATCTATTTATTGCCACATAATGACAAATAAATGTAATCTTTCCAAAACGTTCAAATTTCGAAATCAAACTTTCTTATCTTAAAATGTGTACAGTAAATATATAATCTTTTTAATTGAATCTCCTTTATTATAACTTTTAAACAATAAAGAAATAATCTTTTTAAATCAACGCCAAGTAATTCTATTAATTGAGTATAAATTAAAATATTCATTAATTCAAAATTGATAACAATAATATTAATCTTTTCAAGATGTTCAGTTTTGAAACAAATCTTCTTAATTTAACATGTTGACAATTAAAAAGGGTATCTTTTAATTCTAATCTTTTATTGTAACTTTTTACTAATAAAAAAAATGTTATCTTTCCAATTCACTCTTTTTATTGTAACTTTTTACAATACATACCTTCCCATTTGAAAACATGGAAACCATCCTTTGGTTCTTTTAATTGAATATTGGATTATTATATTCTTTAACTCAAAATTGCAATGAGACTCACACAATTTCCATGTAATTTAATTACACGGATTTCAAACATTGCACTTATTCCATAATAATGTCAACCATTCACATAACAGCCAAAGTGCAATTTACACTAAACACAACGGTGATGTGTAGTCAAATATCAACCCAAGATCCGTGTGGGGTTTCAACCAACACATAATTTTGTGCACTTGGGCGAGGTGTAAAATAATCGTCCTAATCAACATCAATAAGTCAGGTAACTTGTCAATGGCAGTGTAACATCATTTTAAATTATCATAAATAATAAATCATTAGTTTAACCTGTTGAATATTTTCAATTTCAAACATAACATGACATGACATCCAAATCCACAATCCATTCAACAAACAATTACTACCATCACCAATAATTTATTTACACTTAATTATAAAAATAAATAACTATTCAAAAATTGAGTGAGCAAAAGAGTTCTCACCTTTGCCGGCTTTAAATGACGTTCGGGCCCAATTTTGGCCCAAGACCCAACATGCTCCAAATTGGGTGTAGTTAGTATCGTTGCGAAGCTCTCGACTCGCTGATCGTAGCAAATCCTGTTTCGCGCGATTTCGAGTTCGTATCACAAAGTTATGAATTTTCGAAGTTTGTAATAATTAAATAATTAATTTAAATTATGAAAATTACCCAAATTTTCAACTTGCTCTGAATTGGAAAAAATTACTACTCGCTCGAAGCTCTTGACATAACGATCTCAACGGATTCAGTTTCATGCAATTTCGATAAAGTGACAAAAAGTTATGCACTTGCGAAGTTAACAAATCGATTTAAATAATATTTAAATTTGTAAAAATTACCCAAAATTTCAACTTCCTCCAAATTGGACAAATTTTGTGTCCACGCGAAGCTCTTGTCGCCACGATCGCAGCAGACTTGAAATCGTTAAATTTCGATCTCGTATGTAAAAGATATTGCATTACGAACACTGAATATAAAATTAAATAAATGTTTCGCGTTTAAGCCCTTAACCTTTTTTTTTCAAACAGCACCCTGAACTTAAAATGCTCGCCATGGCCAAACCGTAAGTCGGAATTGCACGAAACTAGCGCCATTCTCTCCGGCTTCTCCCCCTCTTTCCACGCCTGGTGGTCCCACCCTCCAGTTCGACACGTGGGGCCTACGATCTACAGTTGAATGAAAAGCGCAAATTCCGTTCATCTCAGTGCTGCGGCCGCCTCAGTACTCCAAATGCCACCAATTTTTGTCAGTTGCTAGATCTCGACCTCCGGAACAAGTTCTGTTTGGGTCACTTCGCCTGAAAATGCACAGATCGACGGCAAATTGCTCAACTTTGCGACTGTCCTGTTTTCAGCACCCCTCCAGTAAAATTGACATTCCTTGCCAACTCCGGCCACCTGAGACCATGCCACCACCGCCAAAAGAACCGTATGCTTCCCCTCTACCACTGCCTGAAGTCCCTCGACTTATCTCTCTTCGTGGGGCCCGCAGCGAACAAATAACCGAAATCAGCTTTCTGTCTTTTAAGCTAGATTCCGGTGAATCTGTGCGACGATGGGTCTTAAATTTTTCGTGGTAGATAGACGATAAGAAGATGAACAAAACCCAAAAAGGGTTTGGTCTAATTTTGTTCTGATTGAGAGATATAAATTATTTTGTTTTCAGGGGCTAATTTGCAAAATAAATTTTAGAGGAGAGAGCCGTCATGGAATAGAGGAAGAAGAAGGTGTCTATGTTTTGTCTTAGGGTTCAGCTAATGACAGCACTTATGATATTTTATATGGGTTAATAATTAAATTAGGCCCACTACCCTTATTTTAACCTCTTATGTATTTTATCTTCTTCAAATTTTGTTTGTTTTCTTAGTTTAAACATCCATGTTAACACCTGCGAATTCCCTTTTTTATGAAAATTGAAACATAATTATTTCTTGGCATTACGAATAAATAGAAACTGGTTTCCATGAATTCCGAGTCCGTTTGAATAAATAGAGAATTTTTAAAGTCTAAAAATTGATTGTTTTTCACTGTAACATTTATTACGACCACATACTAGCTTCAAAAATTATGAAATTTGGAATCTAACAATATTTTAATATTACGAATCCATATAAAGTGGTTTCATCAAATTCGGAGGTCGTTTGCAAAATTCCCATTTTTAAGGCGTATATATTTAATATTAAAAATACAAATAAATATGAATAATTTCTGAAACTCGAAATATATAAGTGTTTTTACTTTTTCAATGCAGAAACATCATTTTAAACTCAATGGAAATGGTTTCGAGTCCCAATTCATTCGTATGTAAAAAGTAGCGTTTTGGGTCCTATATATTATATATATATAAATTCCATAGCGTTTTTCTGAGATTTTGAATTGGACATAACTTTTGATTCCCGCTATGAAATTTCAATTTTTCGGATTCGTTGGAAAGATATTTTTAAATAGATTCTAATATTTCTGGTTTCGCTAAAATCCGATTTATTTTGCATCCTGTATAGTCAGTCGAAGTTAAAATTCAAATTTTAAAACTACCGCGCTATTTCTAACTCCTTTTATAATTTAAATAAAATCTATTTGTTTTAACTTCGATTAAAATAAATTTATAGTCGTTATTATATAAAATAAATTATTTCAAATATTAAAAACCCATTAAAATAATTAAAATAATTAAAATAAATTTTTTAAATTCGGCCCAAAATTCCGGGTCGTTACAATCTCCCCCACTTAAAGTCTTTTCATCCTCGAAAAGGAACGAAGCTATAAATCGTTTGATTTACCAACTCAACTTTCAATTCTAATCGATTTCCAATTCAGTTCAATATTAAATTTGATTTAACTAAATTTATCATTCTATTATATAGTGGTTAACTTAATTCTTATTCCAATATTTTATTAGTTAAACTAATAATCAAACATCACAACCAGCAATCAATTAGGTGATTAACTTTTCAAACATATGTAATTTTTATATATAATCAAAAATCATGTTTTTAGTGCAAATCACAACAATAGACCCTATCTAGTTTTCGTTCCCACACCAGTCAATTGAAATATATAGATATACCACTTTCGAAACTCGGACATAAACTCTGATGATGATGCATCAATCATCAGAATTATCCCCGGGCGACTAGAGTGTGATTCTATATCTACCCAGTATATTAAAACTTCGAATATCCGTTAATTACTCGTATATTCGAAATCTTTATATACTCGATTGTCCAAATTAAAATATAATAATATACTCAAATACACATATTAAGATAAAAATTTCTAAACTAAATTTGTTTTCATTTTTATTTTAAAGAAAATAATACTCTTCACACTCGTTCTAGGATGCTACTGATCCCATCTCTAACGAGTCATTCTTATTGGATATTACTAATCCAATCTCTGATGAATTATTTCGTTTAGTTCTAATGTGTTTTGTTCTCGAGCTCTGTAAACCAAAGCTCTGATACCAAATGTGATGACCCAAACTTCCCAGTAAAGGAAAGCCTGGATTGCCTTGAGAACAACACACATCAGAATACAAACTGAAGAACATTTTTATTGCTGATTACAACAATTACATCAGAGTACAAGAATATAACCGAGTATGAATACTTATTACATAATAGAAATACAATAATATCAGAGATTAAATTACATTAAAATAGCAGGGGAAAAATAATACAAATATACAACTGAAAGGAATACACGGATACAGAGCTTTCCGAATACTGCTTCAGCTGTACATCAGGATCCTGTAAATATATCTGCAAAAAAAGGTACTCGACTGCCCATGTGGAAAATATGGGCACCCAAGTTTGCCAGTGAAACAAACTACACGTCAGTCATAGGACTGGTATGAGAAATCTTAACTTAACTTATCTAATAATAAGGCTAATCACAGGGCCACGCCGCTAATGCAGAACGGGTTTACTCCATTGGATTGTCAGTACATAAAATAATTTAAATCGTTAAAAAAGCAATGCTTTTTAGAAAAATGAAACCATTATAAGACCCAAGTCCCATCACACAATGCAACGCAAACCGGAGGATAGGGTTTTACCTTATAATGGTCAAGATATGCTTGATACGATAAAAAGGATTTGATATTAGTGAGTATATGTTTTTAAAAACCACTTCAATCATAATATATCAATCATAGACGGCATGGGTACCATATATCATGGTGCCATACTAGTTCTACATTCAAAACCGCAAGGTCGTATTGGAAATTGGATTTCCATCATGAATCGAGGCTAGGGGAAAACTCCTCTCCAATTCGAGGCACTCTAGCAAATGCCTCAGGATCACACCTATGGGCAACCCTTGGATCTTCAGGGCCGGTCCCCGCCTATCGGCAGTGGATTGGTTATGCCTGAACACACGCTTCCCGGTCCCTTTGGACCTAAAGTATGACCACTAACGGCCTATAAAAATCCGAGGCGCCTCAAAATCCATCATCCACATAAGTAAAATGTCAGCCAGTTTAAGCACTGACACTACTCCTAGCTAGAAAGATACGTGTGCACTCCCTACAGTCCTAATCCCGTTTTTGACTCATACCGGGGTGTGAGGCTTGCGAAGTCACGATATACACAAAGTTATGCCGTAATAAGCTATACTTTGATCATCCCACAAGGCCCTGCTTTTCAACAAAAGCCTTGATCATTTGAATCTTGGCATGCCACATTATAAGACCATACCATATCATTGATTCATCTATCGATATATAACAGGGTATTAAGCAAGAGAATAAATTCTACGTCACCAAACAGCTATATATTAAATAGAGATCAACGAATACAATATAAAGGAATACAATGTCAGACACACAATCCATTTATCATTCCGTTCTGGGTCTAAATGAAACCATATCCGGTAGATCTCCAAATACTTCTGAATGATCACCAATTTTTCCCTCATTTTGGGTGTACGGTCCAATCAAGATATCAATAATCATCCATTCGTTATGGAAATTTCCCGGTCTTCAATAACCTTCTTCATCATCGATCTTCAATCGTCGTATGAATTATTCAGAATGGGTTAAACCCGGTCTTTCTGAATAATTTGCAGAATTTAAAATCATGTGGTTTAAAACACAACCAACGCCTCATTCCAATCAAGAGTATTCTTTGATTTTAGTTTAACCCAAATTAAGGTTTATTCAACTAGTCGGGATTAACGCCTTACCGAAGTAATCATTAATTAATATCCCATTTCCAACTTACACAACCCATGGATTAAACTGATGGTACTCCATATCTAACACCCAATGTGTTACGGTAAACTTAATTACCGTTTTATCGATCAAATCTAATTAAAGATTTAACTACCGCTTGGAGTAAAACTAGTGGTACTCCATTATCGTTCATTTCTTGAATTAAGTAAATTTAATATCCTCATTCAATCCAATTAAAGATTCATTAAAACAATATTTAGTTTTAATCTTCAAGAATCATTATTTAATGATTATTTAACTTTCAAAAAATAATCTTTCCTTTAACTGGGTTAAAGAACAAATGTTGCTTGAAAACATCATTCACAATAAACCCAAAATCGTATTTCAATTTAATATGTTAAATTGAAACTTTTCTTTAGAATATTTCACTAAATCTTAGTTAAAAGATTTATGAATTACCAATCTAAATTTCACTGTCAATTGGGTTTAAAGAACTAATGTCATTTAAAAACATTATTCGCAAACAACCCAAAAGTCAGTTTCACTTAATTTCAATTATGTTTAATAATTGGAATTCTTATTTAAATCTTAATTAAAATATTTATTCTTTCCCAAATGGGTTTACGAACAGTGTTATTTAAGACACTATTCACGACAAACCCAAATTTTAATCTGACATTAAATATCATGCTTTGAATAGAAATTATATCGATTTACGTTCAATATCAGATTCTGAAAATTAACGTATATCAAATTGGGAATAACGATATTAATATCTTCCAAATTTCCACAATAATATCCGTATAATCACAAAATCCAATACTAAAATAATCCGAAGATTATTTCCATTTAAATCCATTCCAATGTATGTACTGAAAAATCTTGGTTTTATTAAAACCACTTTAATCCTTTTATTTATTTTAATTAATTTATTAAAATAAATAAATCACTCATTCTTTTACATTGAAATGTATATCTACATTAAAATGAATCTTTTTCATTCTTTTGAAACAAATTAACTAAAAAAAAAGTATTCTTTCTAATGTAATCAATCTTAAATAAAAATGAAATCTTTTTAATGTAATCTTCTTAGTTCAACCTTTATTACATTGAAAAATGTAATATTTTCATTTCAATCTTTATTAAATTGAAAAATGTAACGTTTTCATTTCAAACTTTATTTTCAATTCAGTCTTTATTACATTGAAAAATATAATATTTTCATTTCCACTTTATTTATAATTCAGTCTTTATTACATTGAAAAATGTAATATTTTCATTTCAACTTTATTTTCAATTCAGTCTTTATTACATTGAAAAATGTAATATTTTCATTTCAACTTTATTTTCAATTCAGTCTTTATTACATTGAAAAATGTAATATTTTCATTTCAACTTTATTTTCAATTCAGTCTTTATTACATTGAAAAATATAATATTTTCATTTCAACTTTATTTTCAATTCAGTCGTTATTACATTGAAACATGTAAAATATTCATTTCAACTTTATTACATTGAAAAATGTAATATTTTCCTTTCAAACTTTATTCTAAAATGTTTATAAATTCGTTTATAAAATGATTCCAACTTTTATTTCAATTTTAAATCCAAATTGAGTATTCTATCTATTATAATATTAAAATAATATTATTTCCAAAATATTTATTTTGGAATTAGCTCTTTAAAACATGCATTATAAAATGTATAAAATAAATCGATAAACACGTTCGGGTTAAAATGGTGTTGCTATTTCAAACAGATTAAATAGCTCAATCCATTATCTTATTCATTCATATTTTACACTGGGCCTGACCTCCCACATTAAGCCTACGACTTGTGGATGCTGGATATGCCGGTTGGTTCCGGGCAGACTTATCCCACAAGTTGGGCTTAACCTCGTGTCATGGCCCAATTCGTATTTGCGCACTTGGACCTCTCACATTAGGCCCAACATTTGTGCCTGCTGGACAAGCTGGGCGGTTCTGGGCAGACTTCCACCAAAAATGTGACCTAACCTCGTGTCCAAGTACAATTATAATTAACTTTTTATAAAACGTACTCGTTGAAAATATCGTTTCCATTAAAGAATCTTAATTTTAAATATTCTAAAATTCTAAAATGTCGTGATTCCAAATATCTTCACTTACCTTTCAAATCTTTATAAATATTTGAACTTTCCATATTGTTATAACAATTAATAATAATCTTCCCAAAATGTCTTATTTTGAAATCAATTCTATTTATTGCCACATAATGACAAATAAATGTAATCTTTCCAAAACGTTCAAATTTCGAAATCAAACTTTCTTAACTTAAAATGTGGACAGTAAATATATGATCTTTTTAATTGAATCTCCTTTATTATAACTTTTAAACAGTAAAGATATAATCTTTTTAAATCAACGCCAATTAATTCTATTAATTGAGTATAAATTAAAATATTCATTAATTCAAAATTGATAACAATAATATTAATCTTTTCAAGATGTTCAGTTTTGAAACAAATATTCTTAATTTAACATGTTGACAATTAAAAAGGGTATCTTTTAATTCTAATCTTTTATTGTAACTTTTTACTAATAAAAAAAATGTTATCTTTCCAATTCACTCTTTTTATTGTAACTTTTTACAAAACATACCTTCCCATTTGAAAACATGGTAACCATCCTTTGGTTCTTTTAATTGAATATTGGATTATAATATTCTTTAACTCAAAATTGCAATGAGACTCACACAATTTCCATGTAATTTAATTACACGGATTTCAAACATTGCACTTATTCCATAATAATGTCAACCATTCACATAACAGCCAAAGTGCTATTTACACTAAACACAAGGGTGATGTGTAGTCAAATATCAACCCAAGACCCGTGTGGGGTTTCAGCCAACACATAATTTTGTGCACTTGGGCGAGGTGTAAAATAATCATCCCAATCAACATCAACAAGTCAGGTAACTTGTCAATGGCAGTGTAACATCATTTTAAATTATCATAAATAATAAATCATTAGTTTAACCTGTTGAATATTTTCAATTTCAAACATAACATGACATGGCATCCAAATCCACAATTTGTTCAACAAACAATTACTTCCATCACCAATAATTTATTTACACTTAATTATAAAAATAAATAACTATTCGAAAATTGAGTGAGCAAAAGAGTTCTCACCTTTGCCGGCTTTAAATGACGGTTCGGGCCCAATTTTGGCCCAAGATCCAACATGCTCCAAATTGGGCGTAGTTAGTGTCATTGCGAAGCTCTCGACTCGCTGATCGTAGCAAATCCTATTTCGCGCGATTTCGAGTTCGTATCACAAAGTTATGAATTTTCGAAGTTTATAATAATTAATTTAAATTATGAAAATTACCCAAATTTTCAACTTCCTCAGAATTGGACAAAATTACTGCTCGCTCGAAGCTCTTGACATAACGATCTCAACGGATTCAGTTTCATGCAATTTTGATAACGTGACAAAAAGTTATGCACTTGCGAAGTTAACAAATCGATTTAAATAATATTTAAATTTTTAAAAAGAGGTTTTTAGGGAGAAGGAAAAACTTAGAGAAAAGTTTAGTTTTAGGGACAAGAAGTTTAGATTTTTGCCACAAGGACACTTTTTAGTGTAAAAGTGGAATTCAGGGGGTCCACCATCATTCTTTCATTTACACTAAAACGTGTCCTTGTGGCTAAAATCTAAACTTCATGTCCTTTTCACTAAACTTTTGCCTAAGTTTTTCCTTCAGCCAATTTTCCTGTTTTAAAAATTACCCAAAATTTCAACTTCCTCCAAATTGGACAAATTTTATGTCCACGCGAAGCTCTCGTCGCCACGATCGCAGTAGACCTGAAATCATCAAATTTCGATCTCGTATGTAAAAGATATTGCATTACGAACATTGAATATAAAATTAAATAAATGTTTCGTGTTTATGTCCTTAACCTTTTTTTTTTCAAACAACACCCTGAACTTAAAATGCTCGCCATGGCCAAACCGTAAGTCGGAATTGCACGAAACCTGCGCCATTCTCTCCGGCTTCTCCCCCTCTTTCCACGCCTGGTGGTCCCCCCTCCAGTTCGCCACATGGGGCCCACGATCTGCAGTTGAACGGAAAAGTGCAGTTTCCGTTCATCTCAGTGCTGCGGCTGCCTCGGTACTCCAAATGCCATCAATTTTTGTCAGTAGCTAGATCTCGACCGAACAAGTTCTATTTGGGTCACTTCGCCTGAAAATGCACGGATCAACGGGAAATTGCTCATCTTTGCGACTGTCCTGTTTTCAGCACCCCTCCAGTAAAATTGACATTTCGGCTAATTCTGGCTACCTGAGACCATGCCACCACCGCCAAAAGAACCGTATGCTTCCCCTCTACCACTGCCTGAAGTCGCTCGACCTATCTCTCTTCGTGGGGCCCGCAGCGAACAAATAACCGAAATCAGCTTTCTGTCTTTTAAGCTAGATTCCGGCGAATCCGTGTGATGATAGGTCTTAAATAGTTCGTGGTAGATTGAGGATAAGAAGATGAACTGTGACGACCCCAAACCCCGTGTTGACGGAGACAAGGGTAATCTTTGGAATATAACACAGAAACAGATAACAACAGAACAGAATTAAATAAATACACCAGATAATGAACAATAGAATATACTGGATAAAAGTAATCATCAGAGTTACACAGTATACAGGATCATACTTAGTACAAATACAGTTCAGCTATACATAAATGTCTACAGCGGAAACAAACAAAATATGTACAAAAGGAGCTGAACAGCATAAAAAGAGATAAATGATAGAATCCATCTTCAGCTCCAGCTATCCAGAAAGAACCAGCTAAACCTGAATACAAGGCTGCCCGTGTAGGAAAAAGGGGCACCCGAGTTTGAAAGTGAAACAAACTACGAGTCAGTCATGGGACTGTTATGAGAAATCTACTCAACACATTTATAATATGGCTAATCACAGGACCACGCCACTTTCGTGGAACGGGTTTACTCCATTGGATTGCCAGTGCTTTCAAAACAAATCTTTCTTTTAAACAACACAATGCTTTTTATAAAAATGAAGCCATTATAAGACTCAGTTCCCATCACACAATGCAACGCAAACCGGAGGATAGAGTTTTTACCTTATAACGACCAAAATATGCTTGATACGAATAAAACAAAAGCATTTGATATTATTGCTAGTGTTCATATGTTTTAAAAACAATTTCAAATCATAACTATTAATCATAGACGGCATTAATGCCCCATACCAATATGTCGCCATATATAGGTATACAATCAAAACCGCACAATCACGTATTTGGAAATTGGATTTCCGTCATGAACCAAGGCAAAAGATAGTCCTTACCGAATTCGAGACTGCCTAGCCCGAGCCTCAGGACAAGACTCAGGTGGGCCCTTGGATCGTCAGGGCCGTCCACCGATGTGGATTAAAATTCCTGAACACTGCGTTTCCTCACCCTTTGGGGTGTAAATGAGCCAACGAATGACTCCATCGGACCCGGATCGTCCGATCAAACCGAGGCGCCTCGCAACAGCAACAACCACATAAGTCAAACTCGTCAGGTCTTGTAAAACCACTGACGCCACTTCTAGCTAGGAAGAAACGCAGGTCCTCCCTGATGTCCTCTCCCGTTTCTGGTTCATACCAGGGTGTGAGGCTCGCGAATTCACGTTATACACAAAGCTACGCCACACAGGCGGTGCTTTGATCATCACCACAAGACTTTGATTTTCAACAGAAGCCCTGATCATTTGCCACTCAGGCATGCCACACTAGCAATTCATGCCATGCGACTGATGTCCATCGATATACAACCTCTGAGCTCGTGCATTTCAGAGAAGGGCATTAAGCAAAAGAAAAAATTCTCCGCCGCCAAACTGATGTATATTTTACAGATATCAATCAACACAGAATAAAATCCAATGTTAGACACACAGTCCATTTACAAGTCCGTTCTAGGTCTGAACGAAACCGGAGGCACTATATACCTCGCAAACCCATCGATCACCACATAAGTCTGGACAATCACCACTCATTATCCATATTTCGGGATGCCTCCCAATCAAGACCTCGGTTACCACCCAAACGAGGTGAAGATCTCCGGTCTTCGACCACCGTCTTCATCTTCGACTTTCAATCGTCGGTCAATTATTTGAAATGAGAATTAACTCGGCCTTTTCAAATAATTCACGTATATTTAGAATTTCAAATCAATTTATTTCAATGGTTAAATCATTCAACAACACCAATTTTGTTCTTTAATGTAATTTTCACACCAAACACATTCAACCATCAAATACCACATAAATCGAGCAAATTCAGTTTATTTCCATTCCATATCGTTTATGATATTTTACAACGATTTATCGCTATTTTTATTCATTTTAAAATAGCCAATTTATTCAAAACGACGCTTCGGGCCATAAAGCGGCCGTGGCGCTGTTTTTCTTCAGATTTGATTTACACATATCTGAAAATCTAACTGTTGGATCTTCACAAAATTTATATCATTAGAAAGATCTTTCCAAAACGAATCCAACGGTTCCAGTTTCAGGAAAATCCGACGGTCGGATCTCCCGGTATCATCGTTTGAAGTTTCGATTTCAAAATACGAACTGCATCGTCGTTATTCGATTAAATATAATTATATTTATATATATATATATAAATATAATCGATTCTGGCGTTGTTTTTCTTCAGATTTGAATTAAACATTCCAGACTATCCAACCGTTGGATTTTTACAAAGTTGGTGCCGTTGGAAAGATATTTCCAAAGCGAACCCAACGGTTGCGATTTCAGGAAAATCCGATAGTCGGATCTCCCGTACTAATCATTTGAAATCACGATTTCAAAATACGAACTGCAACGTCGTTATTCAATATATTTCAATTCTATTAAAATATATATATATCGATTCTTCGATTTCAAAACCATATGAATTTCACACTTTTGATAAAAATGATATTTTCACCTAACTGCCTTCTATTTCAACACTTCACTATTTTTAACAATTCATTTATATAATAAAAATGTGATTTTTATTGTAAAACAATTCATTTCAAAACACTGTTATTTTATATAGTTCGTATAGATGATAAAAATGGGATTTTTATTATAAAACAATTTATTTCAAAACACTGTTATTTTATATAGTTCGTATAGATGATAAAAAATGGGATTTTTATTATAAAACAATTTATTTCAAAATATGAACACCATTCAACACATGAATTTCAACTCAACAACGTTTCCACACATGGAGGTTTTCTATTCAACGAATAAATATAGTTTCAACAAATGAAAATAATTCAAACACATGAATATTATTCAAAATTTCGGCAGCATAACGGCAGGGTAGTTAAAACCGGGACCGTCCCTAGTACGGCTCCTCGCTCTACCTTAAAACCTCGCGGTTTTTGACAATGGGGAATCATGCATCTAATTCGCACGCAGGCGGCATGTATATTTATTTCATTTCCACTAACTAATCCTATGTGGTTTCAACCAAATATTTCTCAACCACAAATGGGTATTTTTCATCCACAATCAATCAATATCAACCACAAACAATTCCAATCAACCATTCGCTATCAATCAATTTTCACACCAATCACAACCAATTAATATCGTCCATGGTTTGCGGACGAGGAGCGTATATATATATATATATAGCAATTCACTTCTATTTCAACACATATATAATTTTTACAACGCATATATAACTTATACATCGAACGTACAACTTATACAACGCTTATACATGAGGTGTACAACGCTTATATAACTCATACATTGACTATATAATTTATACATCGTCGTTTTCCATATCGTTTATAAATTAGAAATCTCACATTGGGTTCCACTCCACCAAAAATAGCAGAAGGCTCAGAAAAATACGCGGTCTCTTCTAAAATGTAGAAGGCGTCCACACGAGTCCACTGTTTCTTGTTTCACTGAATTTCGACCACATAGCAAAAAGATATGATTTTTACAAGTTTGCAACGGTTTAAAGGTGTTAAAATAGTTTAAAATAAATTAGCCGAACCTTTTCTGAAATGGTTCCAAACTAGGTCATCGATTATCGCACAAACCGTGAAGCGGTTGGACGATCGAAGGGTACAACGTTGTAGAGGACGGAGCAGGCTTCCCGCGCCACCTAGTGGGGGCCCAGATCGATGCAGCAGGCGGGTCACGGCGGCGAGCTGAAGGTGCGGATTTTAGAGCGTCGATTCCCCTTGTACACGCGACGAGAATTCACAAAACCGACATGGATTTGATGATCTAAGGGAGATCTATAAAATTCTCCAAAGGAGCAGCACGTTTTATTGCGTGTAGGAGGAGGGAAGGAGGAGAGAAGTTAGCAGCAGAAGGCGCAATTCGATTTTTGGGTCGGGGAGAGAGAAGACGGGGGGGGGGGGGTCTGATGTGGACAAATAGGATTTTTTATTTATTTATAAAGTTTTAAAATCCGAAAATACCCCTTGCCTCCTGCGAACCCCAATCCAAACCCAACGACTGTCGTCCCTTGCGTTTTACCACCATTCCGAACACAATGGGATATGTTTCGTAGGCCCATTCGAATGTTTCAGTCAGTTTTCCTTCAAATTAAAATATAAAACATTCAATATTAAATTTGAACGTACATTTCAATTTGCCAGGGCCACAAACTGATTCGAAAAATTCCAAAAAAATAAATCTAGCTATGTTTTGACGATACGGTCCCAACAAAACTAGTTTCGTCGAATTCTGAGACCGTTTGCAAAAAGGCCCATTTTTGGTCGATCCAATTTAACTATAATTGATCAAAACACGTTTTCCTTTGCCACGCTCACATATTAGCTTCAAAAATTATGAAATTTGAAACCTAGCAATAACTTCACATCCCGGATACAACAAAAGTGGTTTCTTCGAATTCCGAGGTCGTTTGCAAAATAGCCAATTTCACGGGCTATATAAATTCCATAGCGACCTTTCTGAAAATTCATTTGGCCATAACTTTTGCTTTCCGTTATGAAAATTCAATTTTTCAGATTCGTTAGATAGGTATTCACTAACAGATTTAAATATTTTTGGTTTCACTCAAATCCGTTTTGTTTTGCACCCGGTACAGTCCGACAAAGTTTGAATTCAAATTTTGAAACTGCAGCGCCTTTTCAGGCCTTGTTTATAATTATAATTAGTTATATTCGTTTTCAATTGTCGATTCAACTCACTTTTCATCTCTATTATTTAAAATATTTATTTTAAATATTTAAAATCCATTATTTTAGCCAATTAAAAAAATTTAAATTGGTTCAGATTTTCCAGGTCGTTACATGAACAAAACCGAGAAAGGGTTTGGTCTGATTTTGTTCTGACTGAGAGATATAAATTATTTTGTTTTCAGGGGCTAATTTGCAAAATAATTTTTAGAGGAGAGAGCAGCCATAGAATAGAGGAAGAAGAAGGTGGCTATGTTTTATCTTAGGGTTCAGCTAATGACATCGCTTATGATATTTTATATGGGTTAATAATTAAATTAGGCCCACTACCCTTATTTTAACCTCTTATGTATTTTATCTTCTTCAAATTTTGTCTGTTTTCTTAGTTTAAAAATCCGTGTTAACACCTGCGAATTCCATTTTTTTATGAAAATTGAAACATAATTATTTCTTGACATTACGAATCCATAGTAATTGGTTTCGATGAATTCCGAGTCCGTTTGAATAAATAGCGAGTTTTTGAAGTCTGAAAATTGACTGTTTTTCACTGTAAAATTTATTACGACTGTTAGATCGAAATTTGGACTTAACACCCAAGTTATTATGAACAGTAGAGAATTTCGAATGAAGAACAAGGAAAAAGAAAATAACACTCAGAATTTATAGTGGTTCGGCGTTAACGAGCCTACGTCCACTTTATTTTTTATCGATTATGCTTTAGAAGCTAATACAACAATGGTTTCTCTCAATATTTCAGTAGTTTGACAACAATGGCGGATTCAGTACTCAATATTGCCAAAAAGATCCCAAAAAATGCCAAGCTCTGGGCTATTTATAGCTGATTTTGCCAGGCGGATCGTGGACACGTGGCACGAATCCCGAGAACCTCGGGTCGGATCGCCGCCGTTGGAGAAATGGTCAAGTTAGCCGTTGTGGACAGGTGTCGTGATTTGCTTGAACATCGGATCGTGCAGATGGGGGAGAATCGGTCCAAGTGACGGTTAGGGACACGCGTCGCCAGGCCCGTGCGATTCGGATCGCTGAAGACTAGCTCGTGCTTGAACAGGTCAGAGGGTTCGCCATGCACCAAGAGATCGGATCGGTTCGCTTGGGATAACAACGTGAGTTTGGATCGGATCGTCCGGTTGTATCGTTCGCTAATGAGAAGGGGCGATCTGATATTGGGCGAGACGATGGTACGCGAATCGATCTTGGGCGAGACGATGGTGCGCGAATCGATCTTGGGCGAGACGATGGTGCGCGATTCGATATCGAGCGAAACGATGATGCGCGATCCATTCCTTCATGTTCTTAGATACTGTGGTTTCCTGCTTTCCTCTTACGAATGATCCTGGGTGGCTTGGTCAAAAAGCGAGCCAACATTTTGCCCCCTCGAAGTATGTTTTATCGATGATGGAACATGCTTCGAAGATTCTCATTTACCTTCTCCTGAAGGGACGTAAATCAACAGTCGCATTGGTTCAAATCGACACATGTATGAATCGGATCGCCATAGGGCGACACGGTCCGATTTGGTCATCTGCCCGTCTCGTGCCGAGTACCTAGGCCTTTGTGCGAAACGGGGCGTATTTTCCTTCGAGCCGTATCGGGCTTTGAGTTTTGTGGGCTATCGTTTCAAAGCGGTCTGTGGGCTTCTATGCGATTCCATCTTCGGATCGTGGCCTGCATGGTGCTTCGTGGACCGAATAAGACAAAGAAGGGGAGACAAACGGTCACCTTCTTTGCCTATATAAGCCGACCCCCTCCCCTTCATTCTCCTTCTTCTTTCTTTTCTACCGAATCGTTTCGCCTACATTATCCAGGAGCGAACCCAAATCTTTTGACCCTTCGAAAATCCAAGCATTCTTTCAATCCTTAGAAAGGTAACTCCACTAACAGTATTCTTATTCGCGAACGCCGCTCTTCCACGAACTTTCTCGACCGGAAACGGTGAGAATTCGTGCTTTTCTGACGAGATCATCAAAATGCCATGGCCAAGTGACGTAGAGTTCGGAGTTCGAAGAAGGAAAGGAGAGGAGGAAAACGGAGGAGGAAGAAGAAGAAGACAGAAGGCCGTTTCGGTTCGTGGTCAAAGATGGAAGACGAACGCGAGTGGCGAGACGACAGATCGAGGTGGCCACGAAGGGACGGATCGTGGGAGTCGCAACGGTTCATGAAGGGGCGATCCCTTTATCCGGCGATTCGATGGGGGGCGATTCCTATGCTCCGCGAGTCGAAGAGGGGGGGCGATCCCTATACTTTGCGATCCGTCCTACAGCTAATGATACGAAGAAATTTCAGACTTTAATCAACGTCTTGTCACCATAAAACTTCGAACAGTTAGACTAGAACCGCGACGTTGGACTTTCTGGACTAAATGACTTCATGATTTGACTGCATATGACGACTAACGACTTCTGATAACCTTGACTGCTTTCATGCTTTATTATTATTTTTAATAATGCGCACACACAAGCACACACACCGGCACTTGCACACACGGGGGACGGGTAGTGTTAATCTTATTGTTCATATTTTCTCGTCCTAGCAGCAATGTCGAACGATCACTCTTCCTCAAGATCTGTAGCAGAAGCGGAATCCGAGACTCCTGAATAGTATAATCCTCAAATTCCCCCAATCAATCCGGAAGGTGAAGATTCTGGATCTGAGTATGAAGCCACAGAATCAGATCCGACAGGAAGTACTTCATCCAGCAACAACTCTGAGTCTGACGAGCGAGCTCCGGACGAAATCCCAGGCGCAGTCGGGATAGATAAATTCTCTGATTCTTTAGCGTCCAAGCTTGATGAGATAAAACTCAAGAGAATCTGCTTAAGACACGGCATTCCTTGGGACGATGTCCTGACACCCGGAAGCGAAGATAGACCCCATCTAGCACCGGAAGGGTATATGGCGATTAGTCGAACAATGTGTCTGGTAGGAGCTATCCCTCCGTTCCCTCCGATTACCATCGAGACTTTAAGACGGCTGGGCATCGCTCCGATGCAGCTCCATCCAAACGCCTACGCATCGTTATACACCTTGTACATTGCATATGCGGAGATCTTACATGCCGAACTTAAATTTAGAGATTTGACGTTCTTCTTTCTTTTCAAGCACCGTTCTTCGGCAACTCCAAACTTCTCCTTCTTTGAGTCGGTGGCGAATAGGAAGGTCTTATACGATGGGTACAGCAATATAGGGGATCCCAATTCAGACTGGTTTTATATCAAGAGACAGGCCGGATGCTCACGAAGATGGCTTAAATCAAGTAAGCTTCGATCATATAATCGAATATCTTGCTCGAGGAGTCTAAGTACTAATATTCTTCAACTTTTTCCTTCGTTTCGAACAGATCATGTCTTCCCGAAAACGGAGGGTCCTCTATACAGCAATCGGTTAGCCATTCTTTCACAAAGCAGATCCGACTTTCTAAGGATCAAAAAATGCATTACTGATGACAATCTCCATAAGCATCGCCTCCTAGACAGAAGATTTGGACTTGGCACCGGCGGCAAACCCTATAAGTACTTGCCCCCAGCAGAGGGAGAGGGAACTTCACAAGCGGTAGGAACAACTAAATTTCGCAAAAGTCCTTCTCCGATAGTCATCCAAGACGACGAAGACTTGAATATATACAGAGGGGACGAGTCCCGTGGTGATGTGTCGAAGGAAATCCCTACCTCTGCCCCAATGGAAACTGTTGGCGATGACGACTTGACAGAAGAACAGTTATTTGACGAGTTGAATAAAATCCCTTTACCCGATATCGAATATACAGAAAAAGACTTCGGCGAGGAGCTTTTCTTTTCTGCTCCCGAACAGGCGATTGCTTCAACAATGGAATGGGAAACGGGTCAGATGAGCCTGTCTCCAGGCCCGGGTCTGTTAGGGGGAATTATATGGGATGCACACCTCACACACACTACCTGACCTTGCACTATTATATCGTGAATATTCAAAGTTATAATATGCTCTTCTTTTCTTTTTACAGGAGCGATGTCCCGCAGGAAATCTTACTCATATCGTTCTCTTCGTGAGGGCACACCTAGCCTCCGCCCGGATACAGAGCGCCCTCGCGGTCCTCCTCATAGGCCGAGTTCCTCGCAACCTCGATCTCCACCCAAATCAACCTCTACCAGGCCTACGAGTCATCCGACCATTCCGACCGGGGGAAAGCAACTTCCAAAAGAGTTGACTCCTCCAAAGAGTGCACCGTCCCATAGTCGGTCGTCAAAAAGGCGTCACGAATCCAAAGATAGGGACAGCGAATCATCCAAAGAGACTGAGAAGGGGGGAAGTGATATCGTTCCCACTAGCCAACCAGAGTTAGCTGCCCCCGGGTCACGGGATCACGTTCATGGTCCCGAGATCCAAGGTAGGCTGGAAAAGCTGCGGGAACAATTTCCAGGCATATTCTTTGATAGGATGGTATTCGTTCCTGCCTTGGAACCGGTCCCTAAGAACTGGGACAACGAAGTTATCGGGCACATCCGTCATGTGGCCAAGCAGTACGAGATGATGAAAAAGCACGCAGTTAACCTTTCGGAGGTCATCCGAACACTTGAAATAGAAGTGCACAGATCCAAAGCAAAACTCGAAAATAATGAAAGGGCTAGGACGAAATTGGATAAGGATCTGGAAGACGCTCAGGCCCAGCTTGCTCTAGCACGGAGGGACGCTGCAAATTATAAGACTGAATTGGAAAACGCCAAGCAGCGCTTTCATTCAGAACTGGATTCCAATAGCCAAGAAAAGATGGCTTTAAAAAAGGAGGTTGAAGATCTCAAGATGGCCAATATCGAGTTGAAAACAGCACGAGATCATTTCGAAGCTGAGAAGGCTGCTTGGGAGGCGGAAAAAGCGAGCTTGAAAGAAAGTTTAGCCCTGGCAAAAGAAGAAACGGTGATTTTGAACGACCAGGTTTCAGATGCGGAAAGGAGGGCAGCCCTAGCCGAAAAGAACGTTGAAAGTGCCCTCGAATTGGCCACTGCTTCTAACAACAAGCTCCTCGAAAGAGAGAAAGAAATCGAGGGGTTTGAGGAGATGATTTTTGATTTCCTTGGCCAGGTTCTCAAAACTCGCAATATCTCATGGATCCCGGATTATCATGTTACTTTTGCCAACTTATGGGATGCCATTGTGGAAGGCGAAAAACATAGACTGGGGGTCGAAGAGATCAACGAGGATGAATTGATGAAGAGCATCCTAAGAGACAACGAGCCTGAGGACCTGGCGGAGGGTCGTCGCCTAATCCTGGCGGAAATGGAAAAGGAGAGAACCTTGGCTAAAGGTAAAAGCAAAATTGACGAAGGTTCCAGTTCCGCCGCGAAACCTAAAACTTCCGGAGTCGAGGAGTACCATCCTGATGATCCGCTAATCCCTTTGGGCCTAACTCCCGTGGTTGTTGGAGCATCCGGAACTACTCAAGAGGGAGGATCTGCTGAAGGTATCTCTCTCCTTTCCCCGAAATTTGTTAAAGTAATTACGAATTGTCGTCGTCTGGCAGGACAACCAATTGAGTTAGTAATGTGTGTCTCTCATAATGCAGGTGGTGAGCCCGTTGTTAAGGGTGCTGAAAAAGAGAGAGAAGTGGAGAAGGAGGCTGTCCTGCCGGGTGCTGGTACCGATGTCTCAGAGCGGGTCGAGGTCACAACAGTAGAAGGAAGCATCCCGGCAGCTAGCACCGATGTTCCCAAGGATGCCGAGACCATCGAAGCTTTAAAAGACATGGATGGTCGCCACGTGGATGACGAAGAGGACATTACCGGCTCCAAAAAGGCTGATGATGATGATGATGAGGAACCCCTGGCCAGCCGAAAAGCCAGACAAGAGAAAGAGTTGGCTTCAAAGAAGGTGGGAGATGAGGCTTTGGACGTGGTCCCTCTTGCAGAGTTCGATCCCAAAACTGGGATGATTATGAAAATCCAGTCCAAGTCCATCAGCCGACAGCTTCACTTCGCAAACCCCGATGACTTCCCGGCTTCCCTTTCCAGTAGAAGCAAGAGAAAAGAGGTGGAAGAGGAAACTTCAGAAGAATCGGATGTTCCCCTCGTAGATAAGCGGAAGAGGAAGAAAGGGGACCCATCTGAAGCCGACAAGGAGAGACTGGAGAGGCAGAAGCAAGAGAAGAGGGCTAAGCGTAAATAGGATGTTTGTTGATGTTTTGCCTTTAGGTTTTCCACTGGCCAGGAAGTGTAATTGTGAGACTGGTCCTCACTTTTTGTTTCTAGGTTGTTTTTTCATTTTGTTGATTCGCAGTACATGAGCAACGGTTTATCTCTCCTTGCATCATTGTGTACCTGTATTCAGATAAACTTTCTATGTTTAATCATTAGCTAACTAATAATAATTACAAAGTAATCAAATGACAGATAGCCAAAGGAGAATTTTCATATTGCGTTGCTGTATTAAAGTTCCGTATATGCATGCGAGCATATGTGCCCCCAATCAGTTGTTATCATGACGTCTGACGGGGGTTTACTAGGAATCGGATAGCCTTATTGGTAGGTTGCCCCCTATTTCTGAATATGGGGGACTTAGAAGATTTCATAGGATAGTTGTTTGGCACCGAATTCCTAATACCTTGATCAATGCTTAATCGGAAACGCTTTTATACTCTCTCTCTCTCCAGAGAGTTAGAGTTCGAGCTCAGCGATTCACTCGCTTCCCGATCCTTCAGCAGGAAAGGAGCCCTTTCTCAGCGCTCAATCGGAGACGCTTTTATACTCTCTCTCTCTGGAGAGTTAGAGTTCGAGCTCAGCGATTCACTCGCTTCCCGATCCTTCAGCGGGAAAGGAGCTCTTTCTCAGCGCTCAATCGGAGACGCTTTTATACTCTCTCTCTCTCTGGAGAGTTAGAGTTCGAGCTCAGCGATTCACTCGCTTCCCGATCCTTCAGCGGGAAAGGAGCTCTTTCTCAGCGCTCAATCGGAGACGCTTTTATACTCTCTCTCTCCCTGGAGAGTTAGAGTTCGAGCTCAGCGATTCACTCGCTTCCCGATCCTTCAGCGGGAAAGGAGCTCTTTCTCAGCGCTCAATCGGAGACGCTTTTATACTCTCTCTCTCTCTGGAGAGTTAGAGTCACAGATCAAGCAGCCTGCAATCATGCATTCTCATCAAACTCATCCTCGGAGCATACTTTAACCCATACTCCGTGGATTAAAGCTAGTCGGACAAGCAGTTGGAGCCTTTGCCAAAGCTTTGGGTTTTTCTGATTAGTCTACGGGAGGAACGGTTGGTACCAGACTTCGGGTACTTGGATTATTCACATTGATTTTCATAAAAATAAATAGGCAAATAAATAAAGATGCAAATAAAGGCAAATAACACACGGTATTTTTATAATGGTTCGGTCGAATCATGACCTACGTCCACTTTATAATCTCTTGCTTTAAGGAATCAGACTATTCTAGGCAAGTCATGCCCTGTACATAGTTTTTTAACAAAGCAAAAGAATAGATTTAAAACTCTCATGTCAAATATGGCCGTAAATGTTGGGCATTCCACACTCTGGGGATTTTCCTTCCATCTACGGTTGCAAGCTTGAAGGTTCCATTATCAAGCTTGCTCAAAATAGAGTACGGTCCTTCCCACTTCGCTCCCATATGAGTTGGGGGTGGAAAGACACGTTTCAAAACCAAGTCTCCGGGTTCCCAGGTTCGGACTCGGACCTTTCTGTTGTAATATCGGGCGACCTGTTGTTTGCATCTCAGGGCACGCAGGTCTGCTTCATCCCTCTTTTCTTCGATCATATCTAGGGACTCAAGGAGCAATTCATTATTGGTCATCGGATCATAATAAGTCACCCGATGAGAAGGTACCTTTATCTCAACCGGGATGACTGCCTCTGTTCCAAAAGCAAGGGAGAACGGGGTATGTCCCGTTGTCGATTTATATGTTGTCCTGTAAGCCCATAGTGCCAAGGGCAATTCATCAGCCCACATGGCTCTGGCCCGCTTCATTCTTCTTTTCAAAATGGACTTAATTACTTTATTTGCCGCTTCGACTTGCCCGTTCGATTGTGGGTGCGCCACGGAGGTATACCGATTCTCGATGTGGTATCATTGGCAGAAATTTCTGAATTCAGCACTATCGAATTGAGTTCCGTTGTCTGTTATCACAATCTTTGGAATCCCAAATCGACAGATGATGTTTCTCACGATGAAGTTGATCACTCGTTTAGTTGTGACTGTAGTTAGTGGTTCTGCCTCGACCCACTTAGTGAAATAATCTACGGCCACAATGGCGAACTTTGCTCCGCCCCTTGCTATGGGGAGGCTTCCTATGATATCAATTCCCCACATAGCAAAAGGCCACGGACTCATCATTGTTTTTAACTGACTCGGAGGCGCTCTGGGTATCTTTGAGAATCTCTGGCACGCATCACATCGTCGTGCATATCTCACTGCATCCTTGTTTATGGTAGGCCAGAAATAACCATGCCGCAACACCTTTTTTGCCAGATTTTGCCCTCCAGTGTGGTCGCCACATTCGCCTTCGTGGACTTCTTGCAGCACACGTTTGATGTCATCGTGGGCTATACACCGAAGGAGGGGCATTGAAAATCCTTGTCTATAAAGAACTCCGCCTTGCAGAACGTATCGGGCGGCTTTACGAATCACTTTACGCCTCTCGCTTTTCTTGGTCGGAAGCGTTCCATCCATTAGGAAATTCTTGATAGGGGTCATCCAGGACTCCCTTTCTGGTTCCGTCTCTAGTACTAGGTCGATTTCCATCTGATCTATGCTAGGAGACCGAAGTACTTCAATGGGGGCCAACCCAATTACTTCAGGATCGCTAGAACTAGCCATCTTTGCCAACTTGTCTGCCTGCTGGTTCTCTGCCCGCAGAATATGAGATATGCTATAGTGATCAAAATCATTCAGCAGTTCTTTGACTTTCTTTAAGTATAGAATCAATCTTGCACTTTTAGCTTGGAATCTTCCAGTGACTTGATTCACAACTAACTTAGAGTCGCAGAAAATGTTCAGCTTTGTGACTTCTAGTTCCTTTGCAATCTTCAATCCGGCTATCAGAGCTTCATATTCGGAATCGTTGTTAGTGGCCTGAAACTCCATTCGGATGGCATAGGTTATCAATCGTTTCTCTGGGGTTTCAAGCACTATTCCAGCGCCGGATCTTTCGTCGTTCCTAGCGCCATCAGTATACAATCTCCAGGCATTAGGATCGAAAAGTAACTTTGAAGGTTCCACTTCTTCGTCTGCTATATCTTCTTCAGGAACAGTGAACTCTGCTATGAAGTCGGCTATCACTTGCCCTCGAATTGACCGTCTGGGCTGAAAGTTCAAGTCAAATTGACTTAACTCAATATTCCATTTGAGTAACCTTCCGGATGCCTCCGGTCTCTGCAAAACTTGCTTGAGTGGATGATCAGTGTATATGGTGATAGGATGTGCCTGAAAGTAGTGCCGAAGTTTTCAGGAGGCAATCAGTAAACTATAAGCCAGCTTCTCTATCCGTGGGTAATTACGCTCTGCTGCTGTCAATTTCTTGCTCACATAATACACAGGTCTTTGGACCTTATCCTCTTCCCTTACCAACGCTGAGCTGATCGCATGGGACGACACTGCCAAATACACGAATAAATCCTCGTGATCTACTGGTTTGGATAGAATCGGAGGTTTCTCCAAGTGCCTGAGCAAATTCTGAAACGCTTCTACGCAGTCAGGTGTCCATTTAAAGTGGCGTTTTCCTCGCTTTATTAATTCAAAGAACGGAATGCACTTATCCGTAGCCCTGGAGATAAATCTGCTTAGTGCGGCCACTTTTCCGGCAAGGCTTTGCACATCCCTAATTTGCCTAGGTTCCTGAATGTTTCTGATTGCCGCAATCTGGTCTGGATTAATCTCGATACCGCGGGAACTGACAATGAATCCCAAGAATTTTCCAGAAGCAACACCGAACGAACATTTGGTCGGATTGAGTTTCATTCCATACTTTCGAAGAATGCCGAACATCTCTGCCAAGTCAGCAGTGTGTTGAGAAGATTGTTTGGACTTAACCAACATATCGTCAACGTATACTTCCATCGTTTTCCCGATCTGGTTATAGAACATCCTGTTGACCAAACGCTGATATGTAGCGCCCGCATTCTTCAAACCGAAGGGATTTACCACATAATAATATAACCCCAGATCGGTAACAAAACTAGTGTGCTCTTGATCTGGAACATGCATCGGAATTTGGTTGTATCCTGAATAAGCATCCATAAATGAGAGAAGCTCGTGACCAGCCGTCGAGTCTACCAACTGGTCAATTCGAGGTAATGGGAAACTATCTTTTGGACAAGCTTTGTTCAAATCTGAGAAGTCGATACACGTTCGCCACTTCCCGTTGGCCTTCTTTACCAGGACTGGGTTCGAAATCCAGTCTGGGTAGGTTGAATCTCTAATAAACCCATTACTCTTTAGCTTTCCAACCTCTTCTTTCAAGGTAGCGGACCTCTCTGGGCCCAGCATTCGCCTTTTTTGCTTTACTGGAGGATGTTTGGGATCAATGCTCAAAGAATGGCTCATGATTGATGGGGATATCCCGCACATGTCCGCGTGGGTTCAAGCAAATACATCCAAGTTATTCTTTAAGAAATTCGTCAATTCTTTAGCAAGATTCGGACTTAACTGGGATCCAATCTTAAGGACCTTCTCCGGGTCACTGTCATCGATTGGTACATCCACAGTTGCCTCGTTGGGAGTCGCCATTCTGCCCCCGGGCTCTTGATCCTCTCTGGGATCTATGTCCTCGGGCATCCCTCTGGGCAACTCTCCAACGATTGTCCTCTTTGGTTGCTATAAGGTCTCCACCCCCGAAGGGGGAGAAGTGCCTTTAGTTTCGATATCCCCTCCATTGCGAAGTAACTTTAGTTCGGCAACATAACATGCTCGCGCAGCAACTTGATCCCCTCTGACGATACCAATGCCAGCTTCTGTGGGGAATTTCAATAACAAGCACCAAGGGGCTATACAGGCTCTGAACTTTGCGAGGGCCGGTCGGCCCAAGAAGGCATTGTATGGCGATTCAACATCCAAAACCACAAAGGGAAGGATTCTTACTCTCTGGCGTTCTCCTTCCCCAAGTGTAACTGGCAACTCTACATAACCCATTGGAGCGGTGGATGCTCCATTGAATCCACGGATCCACCCCTGGCAGGGCTTCAAGTCTTTTATTTCAAGATTCATCTGGTCAAAGGCCTTTTTGAAGAGAATATTAACGGAACTCCCGTTGTCCACCAGAACCTTATGAACAGTGGCTGGCCCAATGGGTATTGTAATTACAAGTGGATCTTCAGTTGGAGCATGGACTCCGATGCTTTCTCGTTCTCGGAAAACAACGTCATCAGTCATCATCTTCTGCTGCTTCACCAGGATACTGTCCTCGGGGTTGCTACATTCCCCCAGTTCGAGGTGCTGTTTGGCTGCGTTGACGTATTGATCCAACGCTTTGGAACTGTGCCCGGCAAGATAAAGTCCTCCGATTACGGTATTGATAACAATATTCTTTCCTTTTTGCTGAGCAGTCGGCCAAGCAGCAAGCTGATTTTGATTCTGATTCGGGGCCTGCACTGCTTGCCCCCTGTCCCTGGGCGTTACTCTGTATTCATCTAGCTTTCCTGCTCGAAGCAGCCTTTCGACTACATCCCTCAGATGACGACATTCGTTCGTCGAATGGCCGTGGATTTGATGAAAGAGACAAAACTTCCCTGTCTCACGCACTTTCTCTGTCGACTCTCTGGGAGGTGGCCTCTTATTTTGGAGGACTTCGTACGCATCCATGAAAATATTTTCCAAAGTATCACTGATGGGTGTATAACTTTCAAAGGCCCTGGGACGAGTCCTTCTCTGGGAATCGTTCCCTCGGCCCCTCTTCCGGTTGTTCCGTTACCATTGTTATTGTTGTTACCCGGCTGGCGACCACCCTGATTCTGATTTCCGACGCTAACTTCAACTTTTCCTGAGCTGCCTCCAGTCTGTTTGATGGCGACATTGCTCTGAATTTCCTCCTTATCAGTTGTTTTAACCTTTCGGTTTGCGTATACCTCTTCCCGGCGCAGATGTACGTTGGCTTTCTCGTAGAATAGCTCTCTAGAGTGGGGTGGTTTGCCTGCCAAGTACCTCCCGAATTCAGTGTCCTTATCTACTCCGTCAATCAGTGCTGCGACGATGGTCGGTTCATGAGGATCTTTGACCTCAGTGGCGGCCAAATTGAAACGATCCAGGTAAGTCTTTAGGCTCTCGCCTGGTCGCTGTTTAACAAGGAATAAATCGATCACGCTTTTTGTCTTCTGTGCATAGATACGGAATTGTTCTACGAACTTCTCGCTCAGCTCCCTGAAGCTAGAAATCGATCTCGCCGGCAGGCGAGTAAACCATAACAAAGCCACGTCCTCCAGGAATATAGGAAACGCTTTACACTTAACCGCGTCAGAAGCGGCGGCAGCGGTCATCGACCAAGAGTATCTCATTAGGTGCTGGACAGGGTCAGATCTTCCCGCATATCGATTCATTTGTGGCATGTTGAAGCGCCTTGGAAAAGTCGCATCCAAAATATCATCAGTAAAAGGAGTATGACTGCGGTCAATCCCCCAATCTTCGTTCCGCTGTCCGCGGCTGTCGGTAAGAATCTGGTGAACCATGGCTGCAACATTTGCACTGGTCAAAGGAGGTTCAGGGTCAGTGCCTCTGGCCCGACGAGGTTCTCTGATCTCTCTTCGGGAAGCAGTCACAAAATCCGGGGCTCGGACAGGGCTTCGCTGCCTCCTGTTATTATGAGTATGCATGCGGCGACGGGGCTGAGGTGGTCTGTTATGCACAAGACTATTCACATCTCGAGTCCCGAGAGCCGTTGCTTGACCATTCACATTACGGTTTGGGGACCCGGCCCCCAGTTCCTCTTCTTGTGAGGGCAGGGTTCCGAACCGAAGCTGTTCTACGTTTTCGGCTCTCTCATATGGGCGCCGCGGAGGTCTCGGCGATTCTTCAGACAAAGAAGAATATACTGGGGTGAGTGGACGAACCGGTGATGCTCTTTGCCTTGCTAGTTCGTCAAGTCTTCTATCCATAGCCGTCAAATTCTGCCGCAGGATGGAACTTTCCTGCCTTTGGGCAGCCAACTCATCAAACAACCTATCCCACATTTCGGCGAAGCGAGAAAGATCCCCCTCAGTGACAGGAGCAGCAGGATCATAATGGTCATCATCACTCTCTCTTATACGCAAAGAGCTCGAACCGGGTCGAGCGGAGGTTCCGGGACGATAGGAATGGGTCATAGGTTCTTTTCCAGGTCGAGTTGTAGTCTGACCATCAGTTCGGATACCTGCAGTTCGTGGAGGGCGATTCGCTGCGCCCCCCTGAGATCGACTCGTGGTCGTGGTACGTGGAGGCTGCGAGGTGTTGCCTCGGGATCGAGTGACAACCCCTTCAGTGGCACGGATCGTCTCGTTCCCATCGACTCGGAACGAGGTGTCTTCGTCGGATCGGATCGCCCCCTGCGCTCCGCGATCCAGAATTTCTTCGTTGCCCAGTTCGTGTACACTCTCCTCAATCGTTTCGTTGGTCTGCGAAGCTTTAGATCTTTTTCCAGCCATGATATCCGAATCGCTGGAATCCTCAAAGAAGCGAATAGTGAAACTTTAAGACTGAGTCTCTCAGTGAAAGCACCAAAAATGTTAGATCGAAATTTGGACCTAACACCCAAGTTATTATGAACAGTAGAGAATTTCGAATGAAGAACAAGGAAAAAGAAAATAACACTCAGAATTTATAGTGGTTCGGCGTTAACGAGCCTACGTCCACTTTATTTTTTATTGATTATGCTTTAGAAGCTAATACAACAATGGTTTCTCTCAATATTTCAGTAGTTTGACAACAATGGCGGATTCAGTACTCAATATTGCCAAAAAGATCCCAAAAAATGCCAAGCTCTGGGCTATTTATAGCTGATTTTGCCAGGCGGATCGTGGACACGTGGCACGAATCCCGAGAACCTCGGGTTGGATCGCCGCCGTTGGAGAAATGGTCAAATTAGCCGTTGTGGACAGGTGTCGTGATTTGCTTGAACATCGGATCGTGCAGATGGGGGAGAATAGGTCCAAGTGACGGTTAGGGACACGCGTCGCCAGGCCCGTGCGATTCGGATCGCTGAAGACTAGCTCGTGCTTGAACAGGTCAGAGGGTTCGCCATGCACCAGGAGATCGGATCGGTTCGCTTGGGATAACAACGTGAGTTTGGATCGGATCGTCCGGTTGTATCGTTCGCTAATGAGAAGGGTCGATCCGATATTGGGCGAGACGATGGTACGCGAATCGATCTTGGGCGAGACGATGGTGCGCGAATCGATCTTGGGCGAGACGATGGTGCGCGATTCGATATCGAGCGAAACGATGATGCGCGATCCATTCCTTCATGTTCTTAGATACTGTGGTTTCCTGCTTTCCTCTTACGAATGATCCTGGGTGGCTTGGTCAAAAAGCGAGCCAACAACGACCACATACTAGCTTCAAAAATTATGAAATTTTGAATCTAACAATAATTTAATATTACGAATCCATAGAAAATGGTTTCGTCAAATTCAGAGGTCGTTTACAAAATTCACATTTTTAAGGCGTATATATTTAATATTAAAAATACAAATAAATATGAATAATTTCCGAAACTCGAAATATATAAGTGTTTATACTTTTTCAATGCAGAAACATCAGTTTAAACTCAATGGAAGTGGTTTCGAGTCTCAATTCATTCGTATGTAAAAAGTAGTGTTTTGGGTTCTATATATTATATATATAAATTCCATAGCATTTTTCTGAGATTTTAAATTGGACATAACTTTTGATTCCCGCTATGAAATTTCAATTTTTCGGATTTGTTGGAAATATATTTTTAAATAGATTCTAACATTTTTGGTTTCGCTAAAATCCGATTTATTTTGCATCCCGTATAGTCAGTCGAAGTTAAAATTCAAATTTTAAAACTGCCGCGCTATTTCTAACTCCTTTTATAATTTAAATAAAATCTATTCGTTTTAACTTCGATTAAAATAAATTTATAGTCGTTATTATATAAAATTAATTATTTCAAATATTAAAAACCCATTAAAATAATTAAAATAAAATTTGAAAATTCGGCCCAAAATTCCGGGTCGTTACATAAACCATCTTCCAAAAGCTTTTACAATTTCAAGTTATTAAAAGTTAACAATGGGGTCAGACTCAAAGTGGGTTTCCAATCTTAACTATACTTTCCTAGACACTCCCACAAAGTCAACTCTCTCAACTATATATATTCCTAATCCATTCTTCTCTTTTTAACCTTTTCCAATTTATAAGGGCTTACCGCCAAACCCACTAAACCGAAATACTAACATATGGGATTCACCTTCCTTCTGTGCAAATTATATTGTACACTTTCCACCCAAATTACCTAAGGGTCTCAGATTTCCATGTTCATTCCTTTTGTGTACAAAATAGATATCCCAACTTTTACCATATTATGTTTTTCCTATTTAGCAGGTTCCTTTGTGGTTCTAGGTATATATATATAATATTTATATTCTTAAAAATACAAATACGTTCATTCATTATCTATACAGGAATTCTAAACCAAAGCTCTAATATCAAATGTAAAAACCCGAATTTGACAGACCAATTTTTTTTCAAAATTCTAATCCATCGGAACTCGTGTTGGTTTGTCTGGTATCCTGCTTTTATATATTAGACTCAAAAAACATCTTACAGCGGAATGGATAAAATATAATATGATCAAAATATAGTCTTACCCAGATAATAATACTGCCTAACCTGTATTCCAAAGCTATCGTATCTCTGCCACAAGTCTAACTTACGAGTTTATTATGAGGAGGGGGTCTGAACATAAGCTTTGGTGACTGGATTTAAACTACACATTTTGGATAATTATACTGTTCCGTTATAATTTCTCGTTTATTAGGTTACTTAGGTTAACAACACTCAAGGCTTACATGCATGTCGTACCCATTTACTCCTTAGTGGATTAACCCGATACAGTATATAAGTATAACAGCCCGCAAATCCGTACTATCTGAGTCGACTAGTAACAACACACGTCCAACTCAAATTGCACAGAAATACGAATCATTATTAGAAAGAAGTTAGAGGATGAGAAAATGAAAGAACAAAATATTAGAATAGAAGAAAACGAAGATCACAAACTCACAGCAGAACGAATAAAATATATTAGGTAACATACACTTTGAAATACAATTTGGTAACTTTATATACATACCATCATCAGAGCACAACAACTATTTATGGAACAGTTATAAACACCTGTTTCCAGATACAAACATGTTACACAGCGGAATATATGATAGTCTATGCGTAACACCCCAAGTCCATTAATGTCACTCACAAAGGGAATGCATTAACTTCCATGGAGGTTATAAGTGAATATAGAACAGAAAAATTACAACAAGACAGATAATAAATAGTACTTGGAAATCTAAAACTTCATTTTATTGCAGCGGAAATTAAACATGTTTGTTTCATCATAAAACCAAGTACAATATCCATCTTCATAAAACAAAATATATAATCCCATTACATAAATAGCCATTAAAAAGATAACAAGCTGGACTTTACTTCAACGGTCCAAGCTTTCCAAAGAGAGATGAAGCAATTCAATCAAACTCCACTAGAGCTGGGCCCAACCTGAGGACCTGGAGGGGGAAAAGGATAGAAATAGAGGGGGTCAGACATAAAGTATGGCGAGTATGATAATTCTAACAATACTATTATCAAAATAACTAGACTAAGGAATAAGCTGGAAGACAAGTAAATGTCTATGAACTCTTAGGAAGATAAAGATAGCGTTTAAGATAACGTTAAAGATAACGGTAAAGGCACACCTAATTACTAACGAATGATTACTACACTGCACCGCACATTACTACACTGCACCACACCAGTCACCCTATTGTTTGATCCCACTTGCTTCACACAGAAACTTTATAAATAGCCTTACGTACCCCTAGCTGACTACATAGGTGCCGTCTGCCCCTATCTCCACTAGGTGTACCCCACTACCCACTTTCGATCGGCTCCCTACTCATAGATACCCGTGCTGGCCCCACAGTGGGGTGTATCACTCCCCTAAAGTGGCAACCCGATACAACTTGAGAATGCACGGCTTATACCTACACGATGCAACAACGTCTTACCTACCAGCCCGGGTCCACACACGCATACGAAACCCGTTGGACTTGCGTTGCCACCGCTCCCCGTTTTGGCCTCTTACAGTCGAACCCAGCATGCGTGTCCCGTCCTCGACTTGGGTCGAGCCCACAAAGATACGTTTGGGATACTGGTCGAAATGGGCCCCCACAAGCTACCCACCTAAGCTTGTCACTAGTATATCCCACTTAACCCTCTTAGTCATGTTCATTTACATGTGTGTTTGGTTAAGTCTTACTAATCGTATTTCACATGCCACTAAGGGCACCCCCTAGATTCCTCATGCCACCCAAGGCACCTACTTAACCCCCATGTCCCACCTTACATGTTTATCTGGTTAAGTATTTCTTTATTCATTCAGGCCATAACCTCATAAAGACCTCTCACATTAGACTTGCATATATGGCAGCTGGATTTGCCGGGCGGGTCCGGGCAGTCTTACACCATAAAAGAGTCTAACCTCGTGTCTTTACAACCGTTATGCTTTAGTTTAGGCCTAGGACCTCTCACGTTGGGCTGACATTTGTGACCACTGGATTTGTCGGGCGGGTCCGGGCAGGTTTACGTCACAAACGAGTCCAACCTCGTGTCCTAAGCATTGATTAACACTTAAAATCTTTTACCCCAGTTTTAATAATTCCCTATTCAAATTATTAATTAAGTCAACTTTTAATGATGTCCATAATTGACTCAATTATGGCCATTCACTTATGGCATGCAAAATCATATCAATTGCACCCTAACTTTTTAATATTAAATCCTTAATATTACCCCTACCCCACGTTTATATGTTCGCTTATTCAACGCATAATATAGGCTAGACTTGTATAGTCTAACACCTAACACAAAGATAAATTATCACAACATATAGAAAATTAAAATAAATCTAATCATAATAGGGGTGAAACTTGCATAAACTACACATGTTAAGGATCAAAAGGTGTCAACTTGTTAAATATCTCAATTTATATGATATGATCATAGCCCAAATCTATACATAAACTTGCATATGGGGTTTTTAGGCAACATAATGATGGTGTGAACTAGCATAGGATATCACATATGTCATAGCATAATTCTAGATGTCATAATAGATGTCTTGGTATATGTTCATAACTTTTCTAATCAATCTAACTTGCATATGTGACTTGTCATATAGATCAACATAACCCAAACATGATGATTTAATTAATATGAACTAACTAGCATAGATGGTAACATCATGGCCTTTTTAACATGTATGATTCATCGCAACTTAGCATAGAAACTTTAAACATACATAACATCATCATAGCATGATTTACAACATATAAGATATCATCATCACATAACATTGGATTTACAATATACATGATAACAAAAGGGGTTTACAACAACATATATGATAATTCACATCATCTACTCATAATCCATTCATAACTCAACCTAATTAAAATGATAATAATCTTGTTAAGATCATCATACTCACAATTTAGAGAAGAAAAGAGAGACTTTTGCTTTGCTTTAGGGTTGAGAGAATTAGAATTGAATTTTCTTTTCTTCTTTCTTAGTTGGCGGCGGATCCATTGATTTCCATGGAGACGGTAACTATTCTATTTTAATTAGGTTTAGGGTTAGCAATAGGATGTATTTATAGGTGTAGGAAGTTATTTAGGACCATTAGATTAACCCTGAACCATGAGAACCAATCAAATGCAAAATCTGCATTTGAGCGAATCGGCCCACGGGTTGACAGCCAAACACCCTGGATTAACCCCTAGTCGACCCAGCGAAGCTCGGGTCGACCTAAAAAATGGGCCGGTTCGGTTATTTCCTCTCCTAATTTGCTGTTTTGAACTTTTTCGCATATTTATTTATTTAATTTTTAATTTATATATATATATATATATCAATATATATATTTCTCTGCGCAACCCATTTCACTTAATTCTTTTCTAAAAATTAAGTATACTTTAATTTGTGAATTTTAATGTTATAAAATTACGGGGTGTTACATTCTCCCCTCCTTAAAGGATTTCGTCCCCGAAATCTCCAAGTCAAGAAGAATGTATATCCTACCATCTAATCGTCCATCTACTCAACCATCAAACACCAGCATCCATAGTCCTTAAAAGACTTCTAATGCTTTAATGTTTATATGCACAGTGTGTGTATATGTCCATATCTAATGCAAAGTTAGGCGGTCTACTGATTCAGTCGACCTCCTTAGTGCAATTCATGATAGTGCCATGCGTCCAATATGTATGCAAAAGATTCCTAATGATACATATTAATTCTATATGCGTGCACAACCATCCACCCGAATGCAGCAACTATATGATAATACAACCATTATGCATCCATTTTACTAAATACATCCATATATATGCAATATGCAATATGAAGTGACTGAGCCGATCTGGTGCCTAATAGTGTGTGTATATGCATCCACGAGCAACCACTAGCAAACACTTGCATCCACTTTGCATCCACCATACATAACATGTCTCAAACACATGTTTCAACCATAGGATTATCCTAACTAAAGGTCAAAGATACTAGCGAGAGGATATACTAAAGATAAGATAAGTACAAGCTAAGCGATACAGGAGAAATTAAAAGACATACCCTAAAAAAGAAAAGGGTATCGTGAATGCATCTTCTCTTCTGTCTCCCAAGTAGCGTTGCTCTCATCATCTCCCCATTGCACTTTGACTAGTCTGACCTCTCGATTCCTCAAACTCTTGATCTCCGACCCAAGAATGCGCGTAGGAGCTCGTCGAATTGTCGCATCACGCTCTATCTCCACCTCTCTAAGCAAGCTCGGATCTACCACTTCCGCGGTCTCGTGCAAGCACTTCCTCAAGTGTGACACATGGAATACGTCATGTACACCACTAAGTCTCTCGGGCAACTCCACTCTATACGCCATCCGTCCAATCCTCTCCTTAATAGGAAAAGGCCCTACAAACCTTGGTGCTAATTTCCCAACGGACCCAAAGCGAACAACGTTTCGTAATGGAGACACTTTGACAAAGACCATGTCCCCAACTTCAAACTCGAGATCTGTCCTTCTCTTATCCGCATAAGATTTCTGCCTATCTTGCGCTGCTTTCATCCTCCTTCGAATCAAGTCGATCTTCTCCGAAGTCTCCCTAATCATATCGGGCCCAAGTAAGATCTTATCCGTAGATTCCCACCAACATGTAGGTGAACGACAAGGTCGTCCATATAGAGCTTCGAATGGTGCCATACCAATGCTGGACTGAAAGTTATTATTATATGCGAACTCAACCAATGGAAGATGCTCTTCCCATGTACCCCCAAAGTTTAGGATACATAGCCTCAACAGATCCTCTAGAATGCGATTCACCCTCTCAGTCTGGCCGTCCGTCTGAGGATGATATGCGGTGCTCAAACATAACTGAGTCCCTACCGCCTCTTGTAAGCTTCTCCAAAATTCGCTAGTGAAAATAGGATCGCGGTCGCTCACTATGATAGAAGGAACACCGTGCAAACGAACTATTTCTCGAACGTATACGGAGGCTAACCATGGAGCAGTCCTCTTACTCTTTACGGGAATGAAATGGGCGCTTTTAGTAAGTCTATCTACTACAACCCAAATCCCCGTATTACTCTTCCTCGATCGCGGTAATCCATCCTCAAAATCCATCGAGACACTTTCCCACTTCCATAGTTGAACTTCCAATGGGTGAAGCAACCCACCGGGTTTCTTTTGCTCTGCCTTTACTTGTTGGCACACCAAGCATCTAGCGACATACTCGGCCACATCTTTCTTCATGCCGGCCCAAAAGTAAACTCTCTTCATGTCTTTGTACATCTTGTCCCCGCCGGGATGAATGGTCATCTTCGAACGATGTGCTTCATCAAGAATAGTCGTCCTTAGGTCATCGTCTTTTGGTACACAAAGTCTACCGTCCCTACGTAACCAACCCTTATCGTCTAGGGTATACCTACGGAGATGGCTTGATGACTCCCCTCCTTTTAGTTTTTCTACTAACTCAACCAACTGCGGGTCGTCTCACTGTGCCTCGCCAATCCGTCCCAAAAGCGTAGGTCTGACCTCCAAGGATGCTAGCAAACCGGGTACGAAGTCAACGGAAGGTCTAAAGTCAAACATCGAAATGAATTCTAAACTTCGCCGCTCAACAAACAAAGGACTTAAGGATAATCTTTTTCTACTTAAGGCGTCTGCCACAACATTACCATTGCCAGGGGTATAGGCTATTTCGAAGTCGTAGGACGCTAAGAACTCCATCCACCTTTGCTTCCTTAAGTTCAAGTCCTTTTGCGAGAATAGGTATTTTAAAGACTTGTGGTCAGTGAATAATTCGAATTTCTCGCCAAGAAGATAATGACGCCAAGACTTAAGCGCGAAAACAATAGCGGCCAATTCTAGGTCATGTGTAGGATAATTTTTCTCATGCGCTCTCAACTGCCTTCCACCATAGGCTATTACCCTGCCCTCTTGCAATAAGACTACGCCTAGTCCTGTCCCACAAGCGTCAGTATAAACGGTAAACGGCTTACTCCCGTCTGGCAATACTAAGACTGGGGCTGAAGTCAAAGCTCTCTTCAAACGTTGGAACGCATCATCACAATCTACGTTCCATGTGAAAACTAGGTTCTTCTTCGTCAAGCGTGTCAATGGAGCTGATATCTTTGCGAAGTCTTTGATAAACTTCCTATAGTAGTCAGCCAACCCCAAGAAACTTCTCACTTCGGTAGCATTTTTAGGGACCTTCCAATCTTGGATGGCCACCACCTTCGCGGGATCCACGGCTATCCCTTCTTTGGAAACCACGTGCCCCAAGAACCGTACTTCCTTCCTCCCGAAGTGACACTTAGAAAATTTAGCCTTAAGGCTATGCGCTCGTAGGGTCTCCAACACTTCCCTAAGATGTAGGGCATGCTCTTATTCATCCTTAGAAAAGATCAAGATGTCATCTACAAAGACTACCACGAATTTGTTAAGGTACTCCCTAAACACCCTACTCATCAAATCAACAAAGTATGCGGGGGCGTTTGTCAAACCGAAGGGCATCACTAGCCATTCATAGAAACCGTCCGGAGTCCTAAAGGCAGTCTTGTCTATGCTATCCTCAGCCACTCTCAACTGATGGAACCCAGTGGCTAAGTCCAACTGCGAAAACACTGAGGCGCCAACTAACTAATCGAAGAGATCGTCAATCCTCGGCAGTGGGTGTCTGTTCTTCTTAGTAAGTTTATTAAGTTCTCTATAGTCCACACGCAGTCTAAGGGACCCATCCGCCTTCGTGGCAAATACTACTAGAGCACCCCACACTGATATACTTCGTCTTATGAACCCCTTCTCAAGCAACTCCTTCACTTGCTTATCGAGTTCCCTCCTTTCACGTGGAGCCATGTGGCGTACTGGCAAAGATACTGGTTTCGCATTATCCACAAGATATATTCGAAAATCTATCTCCCGCTTCGGAGGCAAGCCCTTCACCTCCTCAAACACATCCGAATATTCTCGGACCACTCTAACAGATCGTAGATTTTCCTCAGACGCGTCAAGCGATTCTAGATAACTTAGCATAACCGAATTTATGGGATTACAAAAGATTTCGAGAGTGTTGCCAAGGCGAGTCACAAGCCTAACTACTCGCCTTTCACAATCAAGAACGGCCCCATTTCTGGATAACCAATCCATTCCTAAAATTAGCCCATAGCCCGTGAAGCCCAACACATAAGCATAACATCTAAATTCAACGCTAAGTATGGAAATTTTCAAATCCAAACACATCATGGACAAATAAGCTGAGCCCCCTATTGGATTCGAAACAACTAAGAGATCCTCTACTAAACTGGTGTTTAAGTGCAGTGATTCAGCTAATGATGTAGAGATAAATGAATGTGAACCACCCGAATCAAATAAGGTACGGACAAGATGATCAAACAAAAAAACTAAGCTTTCAACAGAAATGGTTCTACCTCGTTCTTGCAGCGGTGGGACCGCGAGAGCCTGAACTTGTCCCCTAGCCTGCCCTGGTGCCATAAAAGCCTGCACCTGTCCTCCCGAGGTAGCTCCTGCCCTCTGCCCCTTCTTTGGGCTGTCCTTCACTAAATGTCCCGCATCGCCACAATGAAAACAGCCTGTCTTCTTTTTCTTTTGGCAATCCTTGCTGAGATGGCCTGGGGTTCCACAGTTAAAGCACTTCTTCTTTCCCTTGCCATTATTGTCTTTTCCACCCTTCTTGTTTTGCTGTTGTGGTTTCTTCTGATCCCCCTTCTTCTCGGGTGCCTTATCAGCTTTAGTGCTTTTCTCCTCATGCATGAGCGCCATTTCTACTAACTTCTCAAAGGTGGCCCCCATCGGGATGTGGGTCATAGCCAACCCTTGCAATGGTTCATTCAAGCCATTCACGAACCTTAGAGCCTTCTTCTCCGGCGTGTTTACTAAGTCCAAGCCAAACCTTTCTAACTGATTAAATTTATTGACATATTCTTTCACTGATGAGCTTCCTTGCTTCAATGTCAAGAACCTTTCCATATATAGATTTTCTTCCGCCCTAGAGAGAAACTTCGCCTCGAACCTACGTCTGAAATCCGCCCAAGAGTCAACAGGACGCTCCCCATTAGTGACCTCCCACCAAAACGAGGCCTCTCCCTTCATCAACCAAGCTGCTAAACGAACTCTCCTCCCTTCTTCTACTTCAAAGATTTCTAGCAATTCTTCCACCTCCTTAAGCCAATCTCTAGCTTCCACAAACGTTTCTGACCCTTGAAATGGTTTTCCACCCATAGCCTTGAATTCCTTGCACGTCTTTGCAAAAGTATCTACGCGAGGAGGAGGAGGAACGGGTGCAACTGGTGGTGGAGGAACATTGGCTGGACCTGCAGCGGCCCTAGCCTCCAATAGCCTCCTATACCATCCTGGTATCGTTACACCGTCGGGTAGATTAAGATCTTCAGCCATGCTAAAACGAAAAAGGAAAGATTCAAAATGGAGAATTCGAAAGATAAAGATATGTGACTATTGGGGATTATGTTTTTCTTAAAAACTTTTCTCTTTAAATTCCTCATTAAAACATGTTTTTGAAAACACTTCTTCCAAAAAATAACTATTTTTCTAAAGTATTTTTATCTGTTCTGGTAACCTTAAGCTCTGATACCACGTGTAACACCCCACGTCCATTAATGTCACTCACAAAGGGAATGCATTAACTTCCATGGAGGTTATAAGTGAATATAGAACAGAAAAATTACAACAAGACAGATAATAAATAGTACTTGGAAATCTAAAACTTCATTTTATTGCAGCGGAAATTAAACATGTTTGTTTCATCATAAAACCAAGTACAATATCCATCTTCATAAAACAAAATACATAATCCCATTACATAAATAGCCATTAAAAAGATAACAAGCTGGACTTTACTTCAACGGTCCAAGCTTTCCAAAGAGAGATGAAGCAATTCAATCAAACTCCACTAGAGCTGGGCCCAACCTGAGGACCTAGAGGGGGAAAAAGGATAGAAATAGAGGGGGTCAGACATAAAGTCTGGCGAGTATGATAATTCTAACAATACTATTATCAAAATAACTAGACTAAGGCATAAGCTGGAAGACAAGTAAACGTCTATGAACTATTAGGAAGATAAAGATAGCGTTTAAGATAACGTTAAAGATAACGGTAAAGGCACACCTAATTACTAACGAATGATTACTACACTGCACCGCACATTACTACACTGCACCACACCAGTCACCCTATTGTTTGATCCCACTTGCTTCACACAGAAACTTTATAAATAGCCTTACGTACCCCTAGCTGACTACATAGGTGTCGTCTGCCCCTATCTCTACTAGGTGTACCCCATTACCCACTTTCGATCGGCTCCCTACTCGTAGATACCCGTGCTGGCCCCACAGTGGGGTGTATCACTCCCCTAAAGTGGCAACCCGATACAATTTGAGAATGCACGGCTTATACCTACACGATGCAACAACGTCTTACCTACCAGCCCGGGTCCACACACGCATACGAAACCCGTTGGACTTGCGTTGCCACCGCTCCCCGTTTTGGCCTCTTACAGTCGAACCCAGCATGCGTGTCCCATCCTCGACTTGGGTCGAGCCCACAAAGATATGTTTGGGATACTGGTCGAAATGGGCCCCCACAAGGTACCCACCTAAGCTTGTCACTAGTATATCCCACTTAAGCCTCTTAGTCATGTTCGTTTACATGTGTGTTTGGTTAAGTCTTACTAATCGTATTTCACATGCCACTAAGGGCACCCCCAAGATTCCTCATGCCACCCAAGGCACCTACTTAACCCCCATGTCCCACCTTACATGTTTATCTGGTTAAGTATTTCTTTATTCATTCAGGCCATAACCTCATAAAGATCTCTCACATTAGACTGGCATTTATGGCAGCTGGATTTGCCGGGCGGGTCCGGGCAGTCTTACACCATAAAAGAGTCTAACCTCGTGTCTTTACAACCGTTATGCTTTAGTTTAGGCCTAGGACCTCTCACATTGGGCTGACATTTGTGACCACTGGATTTGCCGGGCGGGTCCGGGCAGGTTTACGTCACAAACGAGTCCAACCTCGTGTCCTAAGCATTGATTAACACTTAAAATCTTTTACCCCAGTTTTAATAATTCCCTATTCAAATTATTAATTAAGTCAACTTTTAATGATGTCCATAATTGACTCAATTATGGCCATCCACTTATGGCATGCAAAATCATATCAATTGCACCCCAACTTTTTAATATTAAATCCTTAATATTACCTCTACCCCACGTTTATACATTCGCTTATTCAACGCATAATATAGGCTAGACTTGTATAGTCTAACACCTAGCACAAAGATAAATTATCACAATATATAGACAATTAAAATAAATCTAATCATAATAGGGGTGAAACTTGCATAAACTACACATGTTAAGGATCAAAAGGTGTCAACTTGTTAAATATCTCAATTTATATGATATGATCATAGCCCAAATCTATACATAAACTTGCATATGGGGTTTTTAGGCAACATAATGATGGTGTGAACTAGCATAGGATATCACATATGTCATAGCATAATTCTAGATGTCATAATAGATGTCTTGGTATATGTTCATAACTTTTCTAATCAATCTAACTTGCATATGTGACTTGTCATATAGATCAACATAACCCAAACATGATGATTTAATTAATAAGAACTAACTAGCATAGATGGTAACATCATGGCCTTTTTAACATGTATGATTCATCACAACTTATCATAGAAACTTTAAACATACATAACATCATCATAGCATGATTTACAACATATAAGATATCATCATCACATAACATTGGATTTACAATATACATGATAGCAAAAGGGGTTTACAACAACATATATGATAATTCACATCATCTACTCATAATCCATTCATAACTCAACCTAATTAAAATGATAATAATCTTGTTAAGATCATCATACTCACAATTTAGAGAAGAAAAGAGAGAGTTTTGCTTTGCTTTAGGGTTGAGAGAATTAGAATTGAATTTGCTTTTCTTCTTTCTTAGTTGGCGGCGGATCCATTGATTTCCATGGCGACGGTAACTATTCTATTTTAATTAGGTTTAGGGTTAGCATTAGGATGTATTTATAGGTGTAGGAAGTTATTTAGGACCATTAGATTAACACTCAACCATGAGAACTAATCAAATGCAAAATCTGCATTTGAGTGAATCGGCCCACGGGTTGACAGCCAAACACCCTGGATTAACCCCTAGTCGACCCAGCGGAGCTCGGGTCGACCTCAAAAATGGGCCGGTTCGGTTATTTCCCCTCCTAATTTGCTGTTTTGAACTTTTTCGCATATTTATTTATTTAATTTTTAATATATATAAATATATCAATATATATATATATATATATATATTTCTCTGCGCAACCCATTTCACTTAATTCTTTTCTAAAAATTAAGTATACTTTAATTTGTGAATTTTAATGTTATAAAATTACAGGGTGTTACACTATAGCTAACTGGTGAAGCCTCCTGTTTCAAACTCCTCCATATGAATCTGTAAAATCCCTACTACTTGACTGCCCGTACAAATTTGGGCACCCAAGAGTTTCGGGAAAACAAACAAAATAAACTCTGGGTCGGTCATGGGATTGGTGTGAGTAAACTCCAAATATTTGTTTAACTTTCAAAATCCTTTCGAAAGAAAGGATAATAGTAAGACCAGCCCACACAAAAACGTGGACGGTTTTTACCTTACTATAACCCAAAACACTTTGATACAAAAATCCAGTGATATTATAATAGTGTCTAAATCGAGTAAATAACAATCTAGCGGAACGCTTGCATCTCACGCTCCATATATAATATAAAATCAAAAACCGCAGGGCACTTAGTGGAGATTGGATTCTGACTATGACAAGGTATGGAACCACCTGCCGATAGTGTATCTCTAGAGGGGAATACACTAGGTTCAACAAGAACATCTTGCAACCCAGCCCACATATGACCGACCACTCATTTCGCTTGAGTGTATCAAATGTACTTCACCAACGGTTGGGATCAGCAACCGTTTTCCCGAATGGGACAACATCGAATAGAATAAGGAATTAAATGAATTTCTCTAGACAGGTGATAATACACCCTAATGGGAGTGACCCACATAGCCATGCTGCCTGCCCGATTTTTGTCATTTCCCGGTTGTTGAGGCCTGAGGCTACGATTACTTTCCATTCATTGATAGCACAATCACTTTGAATGCCACATTGTCAGATCCATTAATCACTAATTGATTTGCACGAATATATTCTGGATATTATGCTAAGAGAATAAATTCTCCGCCGCCATATATATTTATACCGACCAACATATGCGATCACTGGAAATAAGCTGTCAGACACTCATCAATGCACGTTCGTTCTGGGACTGAACGAAACCGAAGACACAATTTCTATTAATGGAAAAAATACTTGCACTTTACTCCGTCTTCGATTATCTTCATATAATCTGATTCGCAATGCTACTGCCAATACGGAGTTGGTTATTTAACTATCGAAGAAAAATAAACAAACATTCCAACCATCAAACAAATCACTGGGCCTCTTAATTAATATTTCATTAATTAAATCACCCTTTCCATTTACTTATCAATATTTGTTAAACAAATATTTTCAATTATCATCTTGGCCTCTTACTTTATTTGGAAAACATTTCCATATATCGCCTTCTTTTATGTTCTATACTTAGAAAAATATATTTTATATATAATTGGAAAACATTCGAATTGCTTATCTCCTTCATGACAAATCATTTCTTTCTATACTCAGGAAATATTTATTATTATATTTACAAATTCCCACTTACTTGGCTTAAAACGAATGTTATGTAAAATATCGCTACAACAACCTAAAATACTGCATTCGACTAAATTTCCTTAAACATTTCTCTTCGAGACTAGATCTTGCTATTTACCAGCTAATAATGAAATCAATCGAGTTGGGGGTATAATCACTTCTCAGACCTTGACTGGAAATATTAATAACTTCAAAACAGACAAGACCGCTAACTCAAATAATCAACCCCATATTAAACACATTTTCCATTTCTAAAACGTATATGCATTTCTCTTTCTATTTTCACCAGATTTAATTATAGATTTCCTTTTTGTTTATAACATTCTATTTTTAAGTTTGTTTCCTTATCGAATTCTATATATATATCGATACATTGATTTCTAATTATCAAATTATCTTAAAAATACTCTAACTCCTTAAATTCTTGGAAAATTTCGCCATAACCTCCTTTGTACAGGTCGATAGTTCAAACCTCAACTCGCCTCTCTAGGCCCTTTCCATTCAAAAAGAAAATCAAAAAGATAAGTGGCTTGCCGATTCGGTGCATAAAACCTCATATGGAATTTAAACATGTACCTTTCTGTCTGGCACATAAATTATAATCTTCAAACACTTCATTCCTAACCTTCTTAATCTATGTTCACATGTTTCCAATTTATCCCAACTCAATCCGGTCATTTTAACTCAATTTGCTAATTTATTCTTTAATTAGCTATTTTTCCATTTCACTTTTATTTGAACCTATCATGTTCGTATATATTTTATTTCGCTTATAAACAAGTCGAATTTCATTTCCAACTCAAGTTTCCTTTTCGATTTCAAATAAAATTTCTCAAATCACCTTTACTTGTACCAAGACCAATTTCTTACCAAATTTCAATTAACTAATTATTATTCAAATTAGTTAGTTCTATTCATTAAACTAAAAATATGATTTTGTTCCAAAAATCATTTCATTACATCACTTGAGTTCATATTTATTTTACAACTCAAGTCTGGAGTTTTCTAATGAAAACTCAGATTTTTATTTACTCAAAATCCTTATATTTATTTAAATAAACCGTTATAGTTTTATAATGGTTATGGGGTTGTTTTTCTGAAAATTTGATTTTGACATAACTCAAAATCTATTTGACGAAATTCAGATTTTTCTCTTCTATTAGAAAACTATTATTCCAACTGTCCCGACGATTTTTGTTTCAAAGAATTCCGACTTAAATTGAATCTTGTATACTCAATTGAAGTTCGAAACGCCAATTTATGAACTACCGCGCTGCGGCGTGTTCTTTTTAATTATATTTAATATATAAATGGTTTAAACTTCGTTTATATATAAATTTGACTCCATTCTAATATATTTTAATATATATTAAATTAATTTTCCCAATTCAACTTAATGTTTCCGATTATCTAATTTTGTCAATTTTCCCTTACTCGATAATAAATTTGTTTATACTTTAATCTTCTATATTTGATTCCAGTTTCTTTTATAAATAAATTATTTATAAAATTCGATATAATCGAACTTCAATTATAAACCCGTTGAGTTTTTCTAAATTCAGCTTATATTCCGAATTCCGAAATATAATCAATCGTTTTGTTTCAAAACACTTCCCAACTTACTTTTAAATTCCTATTTGAATTTAAATGGTTCAAATTATTCAAATGATAGTTTATTTTACCAAATTTATAACACCATTTATAAATTCAACTTCCTTGTTTCATGTATTAAAATAAGTTCCCTTTTCAAATTTCCATTTTAAACTCCATCTCTTTGATATTCCGAATTGCGGAATAAAAACAGTTGTTCCCTTTTGAATGATTTCAAATTCTATTTTTAAATTCATATTTGAATTTAAATATTCAAATTATCTCTTGATAATCAATTCATTATATTTATAAACACCATTTTATAAATTTCCTTATTTCATATATTTAAACAAGTTTATTTCGAAATCTATTTAAAACCTTATTTTGGAATTTTCTATTTATAATAATTTATGTGTATAACACCCAATTTATTTTCATATTCAATTTAACCTCTATTTAGATAAATTCGAATCCTTACGGATTTTTTAGTTCAATTTATACTCTGAACATCAGAATAAATTTCCATCGTTGATTTCTTTAAAACAATTTCCCCAATTCTATTTTTAAATTCACATTTGAATTTAAATATTCAAATTATCCAATGATAATTTTTCCACTTTATTTATAAACACTGTTTATAAATTCATTTCAATTCTCTGCATTATTTAATTTATAAACAACATTTATAATTTCACTTCAAATCTCATATTATTAATTTATAAACAACGTTTATAATTTCACTACTTGTTTTATATATTCAAACAAGTTAATATATTTATAGCCCAATTGAATTTCAAATTCTGTTTTAGATAAATAGATTTTTCCCTTTAAATTTCAAAATATCCTTTTCCTGATATTTTTATATATCAACCATTCAGGTCCAGTGATATTTTAACCAATCAAAATTATCATTTATCAATCACTGATTTTCTAATACATCATATATAATATCTATATGAGATTAAACAAATAATAATACTTTTGAGGAATCCAGTTGGATCACTCCAACCTGTTTTTCCTGCATCCATAGACGTTAGCCAACATAAATAATACCCATTCTGCGTCGTGGCAGAATATCGCGTTATAGAAGGTCATCCACTATCATAGCGTGGGGCGTAAAGGGTTATCCGCTAATGATACTGCGGGCATCCACTAATGATACTGCGGGAAATATCCAATCACCAATATATATACTAACCACAAACAACAATCCTAAATAACTAATATATATTTTATAGTAAGCATAATACTTTAGTGCAAGCAAACAACAAACGAACAATTATTTTAACGAATAAAATAATTCTTAATAGAAATATGAGCGAGGTTTATTCACCGTGATTTTTAATTTCTGCATATCCAGTTAAAATCCTATATCGTCTCGGCTACGAATTTATTTGAATTATCTGTTATATCGACCCGAATTTCCCTGTAAAGGAAAGCCCAGATTGCTTTGAGGACAAGACGGATCAGAACACAAACAGAAGAACATTTCATTGTTAATTACAACAATTCCATCAGAATACAAGAATATGCAGAGAATGAATGAATATTATACATCAGAAAAATATCAGAGATTACAATACATTACATAGCAATGGAAAAATAATACAAAACACAACTGAAGCTGATATACGGATACAGAGCTTTCCGAATATCATTCCAGCTGTAAACCAGGATCCTGTGAATATAAATCTGCAAAACCAAAACTACTAGCTGCCCGTGCGGAAAATAGGGGCACCTAGAGTTTAGGGTTAAAACAATAAACTCCAGGTCAGTCATGTGACTGGTGTGAGAACTAAAACAGTTATTTAAAACTTTACTTTAAATCAGATATATCAAGGGACCACGCCGTATAGCACGGAACGGGTTTCCTCCCAAGAATACCAGTGCATATATCAAAAACAGCACAATGCTTTTTGGAAAAATGAAACTATTATAAGACCCAGGTCCTATCACACAATGCAACGCAAGCCGGGGGATAGGGTTTTTCCTTATAATGGCCAAACATGCTAGGTACGTTAAAACAAATCATTCGATACTATTATAAGTGCATAGTGTATAAAACAACTTCAGTCATAAGTATCAATCATTGTTAGCCTACTTTGTAAACTAGGCAACACAAAGTCAAGAAACTAGACATTGAAGAGCATTTTTAATTAAAAGACTTCGGTTCGGATTGGAGAAGACACCACAACCTAGATTGGATAGCTGCAGTTGTTCGGGTCGGGTCAGAGCAACATATCGGTTCGGGTCGGATAGAATCTTCTGTTCGGATCGGTGAACTGCTGCTGAGGAAATTGGTAAGGTATATCTAATCGGATCGGAGGGCAACATAATCTCAATTGGATCGGAAAGCCACCTGTTTGCCACGAAAATGGATCGGAGCGGAGTAGATTAGAGAAGAAGAGAGCGTCGCATCCAAGCCAATCCGGGTCGGATCGGGTATCCCAATCCGAACCCCTTATCTGTGCGCCTCCGACCCGAGCCCATGTTCCATATTATTCTCCTGCAAAAGCGCCTGGATATCCGGACCGGCTGTGACCAGTTCCTTCCCATAACGTCCGTTACTTTGATGCGTTGTCAACACAATAGTTCATCCGAACCCGAAGATAGTGGGATGGACGACACGTGGCCCCGACCCGGATCTAGTTTTGAGCAAATTCACACCTATAAATACCCCGTCTGGAGACAAAGAGAAGGATCTTTTTTAGGCACTTTGAGAATTCAACTACCTCCGTAATCCGAGCTCCATTACTCCCGGAGAATCCAAATCTTCTTTCATTATTTGTTTTAATCTATTGAGTGAATATAAGCGAGTTGTGAGTGAAATCAAGTGACAATTACATTGTATTTGCAACTGAATCATTGAATATAGTGAAAGATAAGTGGACGTAGGCATTTCTTCGCCGAACCACTATAAATCCTGTGTGTTCATTTTTATTTTTATCTCGTCTTATTTGCTTTTAATCAATTTGGGTGTTAGAACCACTTTTGGGTCTAACATTTTGGTGCTTTCACCGAGAGTCCTCATCTAAATTCTTTATTTTCCGGGATTTTTTCTACTTTTTGGACCGTTGAGTTCAAAGAAGTTAATCCTTAAGTTTCTCCGCTTTTTTATATTTGTTGAAGTGATTGTCAAAGAGTCATGGCCAAAGGAAAAGGCAAAGAAGTTCAGTCTGTTCGAGGAAATGGAGCTGGCGAAGATCAGCAAAATGCGGTTGTAACAAGGTCTCGGGGGCAGAGTTCAGCAGCAGGAAGAACCAATGCAGAAAATCCGAGCCGCCAGCAGGGGAAAACTCCGATCCGATCCGGGTAGGAGATTCTGAAGCAGTGCATTCCCCCAATCTGAACCGACCCGAGCAGCTTGCCACGTACTGATTCGACCAGGCCCCCCAGCTCCGAACCGGTCCGACCTCCTACCTCCGTTCCGACCCGATGCTTGGTGAAGCTGGAACCTCTACTCGAGTCCCTACGAATGCTCCAATTCCAGCCACCAGGGTTGGTGATCAGGTCAATCCATCTGCGCCCATCACTCAAGGAGATTTCTCGCGCTTGCTTGACATGCTTGAGAGCACAAGGGAGGCTATGAAGGTTCACGAGCGAACTAATCTCATGATGCAGGAAAATATGAGGCTCATGAGTCGGGAGATTAGTGAACTCCGTCGACAGAGAACTCCATCACCGGTTCGTCACACACCAGTGGATCAATCTTCATCTTCCGAGGAAGAGAGGCCCCGTGAACGAAGGCCACTCGAACGACCTCAGAACGTGGAGCAGCTGACATTTGGATCTTTGGGATCTCGTGAGGATATTGCACGAGCATTAGGAAACAATGACCCCACTCGGGGGCAAAGACTTCAGTCCCCTCCTCCCGAGATCGACCGGGAGCGCAGGGAACGGAATCGAGCAGAGGCAGCACGAAGAAGAAGGGCATCTCCTGAACAAGAGCCCAGAAGGATCTCGGATGCTAGGGCCAGGGAACCTGAGCGGCCCCTAACTAATGCTGATGTACAGGCAATGGTTCGCCAGATCATGTCCGAGAGCCGGAATTATACAAATGAAGATTATGGCATTGAGCGAAGCCATACTCCCTTCACCGACGATATCCTCGACTTCCAATTTCCCCGACGCTTTAACTTGCCACAGATGGACAAGTACAACGGAAGGACTGATCCGGGACAGCATTTGATGCGGTATTTGTGGCTCATGAATGCTGCTGCTGCCCCTGATGAAGTGAAGTGCAAAGCATTCCCAATCTACTTAGAAGATGTGGCATTGTTCTGGTTTACCCGACTTCCTCCTCGTTCGATTTCGAATTACAAGGAACTAAGCGAGCGTTTCATGAACCAGTTCCGACTACATACCCGAAAGTCCAAAAGTGTTATTGAATTATCGAGAATCAAGCAGGCACCAGGAGAATCTTTAAGGGCATATCTTGATCGTTTTAACCAAGCTGTAACTGAGGTCAGTGACCCGCATGAGCCCACTATTCTGATGGCATTGAAGGAAGGAGTCGATCCTGAATCTGAGTTTGGAGACTACCTTTCTGGGAAAACACCCTCCACAAGGGAGATATTCTACGAAAAAGCTGACATTTATCTAAGACGAGAGGAGGCCAGGGAAAACCGAAAGAGAAAGTCTGAGATGGCTTCAAAGGAGAATGTGCAGAGTAACATCGCCGTAAAGCAGTCTGGGGAAAGTTCTGGCAAGGTTGAAGTAAAAGTAGGAAACAAGGGAGGAACCAGCAATGCTGGAAGCGGGGGTAACAACAACAATAACCGTAATCCAAACGGTAACAGAAGAAACAGAAATAGGGGAAGTGACCCTAACAAAAGACCCCGATTCCAGAACTATGAGGATTATACACCATTGAACAACACCCTGGAAAATATTTACCTGGATACGTATAATGTGTTACAATACAAAAGACCGCCACCTCGTGATTCGACCGAGAAAGAAATGGCGACAGGGAAGTTTTGTTTGTTTCATGGAACTCACGGGCATTCAACTAATGAATGTCGGCATTTGAGGGATGTGATTGAGAAACTGTTGCGTGAAGGGAAGTTGGATGAGTACAAGGTTGCCCCGAGAGACAGGGGGCAAGGAGAGCAGGCTCCAAAACAGATTCTACCTGCTCCCAAGCCTACAGCGCAGCAGAAAGGTAAAGGAATTGTTATCAATTCCATAGTAGGCGGACCTCACCCAGCAATCCGAAGTTTCAGATCAACGGATCAATATGTGAATGCTGCCAAGCATCTAGACGTGAATGAAGGTGATGATTTGGAAGATGTCACCCCCATAAAACAACAGAAGACCATGTTCGACGACGTGGTATTTCGCAGCCGAGACAATACTGGGATACAATCACCCACCAATGATCCGTTGGTTATTACTACCACCATTGGGCCGGCCTTGGTCCATAAGGTATTAGTAGACAATGGAAGTTCCGTTAATATTTTATTCAAGAAGTCATTTGATCAGATGAAGCTTGAGTCTGAAGATCTGAAGCCTTGTGAAGGTTGGATCAGAGGCTTCAACGGGGCGTCGACAGCTCCAATGGGATACATAGAGTTGCCCGTGACCCTGGGGCAAGGAGAACGTAGAAGAGCGCGAATGCTTCAGTTCGTAGTATTGGACGTAGATTCGCCTTATAACGCATTTTTGGGGAGACCTGCCCTCGCTGAATTTAGAGTTTGTATCGCCCCTTGGTGCTTGTTACTTAAGTTCCCAACCGAAGCCGGAACTGGAGTAATGAGAGGGGATCAGGTTTCCGGACGGGCCTGCTATGTGGCCGAGTTAAAGATGTTGATGAAAGGACTTAACGTTGAGAGTAAGGATGCCTCGTCTCCCTCAAAGGGGGACTCGACATAGCAATTAGAGAGATTGACCCCGAGGGAGTTGCCCAAAGGAACGCCTGAAGACCTGGATCCCAGAAAAGACGAGGAACCAGAGGCTAGGAATGCAACTCCTAATGAAGCGACAGTGGAAATTCCCATTGATAAAGCTGATCCGACAAAAGTTTTGAAGATTGGTTCTCAATTGGATCCACATCGAGCTAAAGAACTAATGGACTTCTTGAAGGCAAACTTAGACGTGTTTGCCTGGACCCATGCTGATATGTGTGGGATATCACCATCCATTATAAGTCACAAATTGAATGTAAATCCGAAACATCCGCATGTGAAGCAAAAGAGACGCATGCTGGGCCCAGAGAGGTCGGCTGCTCTCAAAGAGGAAGTAGAGAAGTTGAAGCAGAATGGATTTATTCGAGATTCGACATATCCCGACTGGATATCGAATCCCGTCTTAGTAAAGAAGCCAAACGGAAAGTGGCGGACTTGCATTGACTTTTCAGATTTAAATAAAGCTTGCCCGAAAGACAGTTTCCCACTTCCCAGGATTGACCAGCTTGTAGACTCGACAGCAGGTCATGAACTTCTCTCTTTCATGGACGCATATTCTGGATACAACCAAATTCCTATGCACGTACCAGACCAAGAACATACGAGCTTCATTACGAATTTGGGGTTATATTGTTATGTTGTAATGCCATTCGGATTGAAAAACGCTGGAGCTACTTATCAGCGCTTGGTAAACGGAATGTTTTATGATCAAATAGGAAAAACTATGGAAGTTTATGTGGATGATATGCTTGTCAAATCAAAGCAGTCCTCCAGCCATACGCAAGACTTGGCGGAAATGTTTGGTATCCTGCGAAAGTACCGGATGAAATTGAATCCTCTGAAATGCTCATTTGGAGTGGCATCGGGAAAGTTCCTTGGCTTCATTGTGAGTTCCCGAGGAATTGAAATAAACCCTAGCCAGATAACAGCGATTAGAAATATCGAAGAACCAAGGAGAATTAAAGACGTCCAAAGTCTTGCAGGGAAAGTAGCGGCGCTGAGTAGATTCATCTCCAAAGCCACAGATAAATGTGTTCCGTTTTTTTATTTGATTAAAAGGGGAAAGAAGAACTTCGAGTGGACTTCGGATTGTGTTGAGGCCTTTCGAAATCTGTTGGAACTGCTAGAGAAACCGCCGATTTTATCAAAGCCCATAGATCACGAAGAATTGTTTGTTTACTTGGCAGTCTCGGCTCACGCTGTCAGCACAGCCCTGGTTCGAGAAGAAAACAAAGTACAAAGGCCAGTGTATTATGTAAGCAAGAAATTAGCAACGGCAGAGCGCAACTACCCAAAAATTGAGAAGCTTGCTTACAGCCTCCTGATCGCATCCCGAAAACTTCGCCACTATTTCCAAGCCCATCCAATAACCATATACACCGACCAGCCCTTAAGGCAGGTGTTACAGAGGCCCGAAGCATCGGGAAGGTTGATCAAATGGAACATAGAACTAAGTCAGTTTGATTTGAATTTTCAACCACGAAAGTCAATCAGGGGGCAAGCTCTAGCAGACTTTATTGCGGAATTCACCATTCCAGAGGAGGAAGTAATCAATGACAGAGTGGTTAAGTCCGAGGATGAGCTAAAAATGAATCCGTGGAAACTATATACAGATGGAGCCAAGAACGACCGAAGGTCCGGAGCTGGAGTCGTCTTAGTTACTCCCGAAGGACGATCGATATACTACGCCTTGCGATTAGAATTTTCGGCGACTAACAATGACTCTGAATATGAAGCCCTGATTGCCGGGCTGAAACTTGCTAAAGACCTTGGAGTAAAAATGTTAGACATATTCTGTGACTCTAAAATTGTTGTTTGCCAAGTGCGAGAGGAATTTGTGGCTCGAGGACCTCGACTTATCGCCTACCTTAAGAAAGTGAAAGAGCTATTGAATAGCTTAGAGCGGTACAACATAACACATATTCCCAGAGTTGAAAACCAGAAAGCGGATAGACTGGCAAAGCTGGCTAGTTCCGACAATCCAGAAGAGACTGAAATAATTCCAATTGAAACGTTGGAGTCGCCAAGCTTTGAGTCAATGGAAATTGAATTCGCTTTTGAAGCGGAACCAGAGAAGGAGTCATGGATGACTCCAATTAAGAATTTCCTTAAGAATGGGACACTCCCATCGAAGAAGAGTGAGAAAAGAGCTGTAGTTCGCAAAGCTACCAGATATGTCATACAAGATGATACCCTCTATAGGCAAGGATTTTCTATGCCCCTGTTACGATGTATAGCACACGACGACATCAAGCGTGTACTAAGAGAAATACACGAAGGTGAGTGTGGAGATCATACAGGAGGTCAAACTTTAGCAAAGAAGATATTGCGATACGGATACTTCTGGCCTACGATCAATAAAGATGCAGCTGATTATTCACGACGCTGCAATAAGTGCTAGAGATTCGCTAAAATCCCCAGGGCACCGTCGACTCAACTTAAATCAATGGTGAGTCCTTGGCCATTTGCCACATGGGGAATTGATATCATTGGAGTTCTACCAATTTCTAAAGGAGGAGCTAAGTATGCAATAGTAGCCGTGGACTATTTTACGAAGTGGGTGGAAGCTGAGCCCTTGACCAAGATCACAACAAGAAAGGTGATAAGTTTCGTGGTTAGAAATATTATATGCCGGTTCGGGATCCCAAGGACGATTATAACTGACAACGGGACCCAATTTGATAGTACTGAATTCAGAAATTTCTGCCAGAAGTATAAGATAGACAAACGATATACTGCAGTTGCCTATCCGCAATCGAACGGGCAAGTAGAGGCAATAAACAAAGTAATAAAATCCATCCTCAAGAAGCGATTAGAGCGTGCAAAGGCAAGGTGGGTTGATGAATTGCCCCTAGCTTTGTGGGCATATCGAACAACATTTAAAACGGCCACCGGTCATACCCCTTTCTCTCTCTCCTTTGGCTCAGAAGCTGTAATTCCAGTTGAGCTAGAAGTTCCTTCCCACAGGGTGACATATTATGACCCGATGACAAATCGGGCACTTTTACTTGAGTCCCTTGATGAAGTCGAAGAGAAAAGGGACGAAGCAGATTTGCGTGCAGCAAGACATCGGTGTCAGATGGCACGCTATTACGACAAAAAAGTTCGCCTCAGGACTTTTGAACCAGGAGATTTGGTGCTAAAGAGAGTCTTTCCATCCCTTCCTCACCTTGGTCCAAAATATGAAGGACCCTTTGTCATTCAACGGAAACTTGAAAAAGGAACCTTCAAGTTAACGACCGTAGATGGCGAAGAAGTCCCCAGAGCATGGAATGCCCAACACTTAATGCGATATTTGAATTAGAGATGCTGTACTTTGTGTTATTTTTCTTATGAACTTTGTAATAAGGCACGACTAGCCTTGGGAAAATCTGAAGATATGAATGAAGAACTATAAAGTGGATGTAGGCTACGACTTAACCGAACCACTATAAAAATATTGTGTGTTATTTACTTTTATGCATTTACATTCATCAGTTATTCTGTTGTGATTATAAAATACAGGATAACTCAGAGCCTAAAAAGGTTGAAAACAGCTTAGACATAAAAAGAAGCACAACGATTATTTGTGCGATAAGACATAAAAGAATGAGAAAACGACATTCTTAACTCTAACTCTCCAGAGAAAGAGAGAGAGTATAAAAGCGTCTCCGACTAAGCGCTGAAAAAGAAATTCTCTTCCTAACTCTAACTCTCCAGAGAAAGAGAGAGAGTATAAAAGCGTCTCCGACTGAGCGCTGAAAAAGAAATTCTCCTCCTAACTCTAACTTTCCAGAGAGAAAGAGAGTATAAAGGCGTCTCCGGCTGAGCACCGAGAAAGAAATCTTTCTCCGTTGAAAGACCGGGTGATAAATAGATGACTGAGCTCGAACTCTAACTCTCAAGAGAAAGAGAGAGAGTATAAAAGAAATGCCAGAAAAAACGACAGGTACTGACAACACAGGAATCGGGAGCATTCAGATTGCTTTATTAAGCATTAAATAACTTGTGGAAATTGACTGGGGACACTTATGTACACGCATATTTCCCCCTCCACAACTTCGTTTCATAACTATAGACATGCATTTCAACATAAGTGCAGAACTACTGACAAATAAACATTGCAAAAAATGAGTTATTTTTATTTACAAATGAATGAATTTGTACCGGAAAATAGCCAAAAAAGAAAGTGCAGGAACTACTCTTGTAGCGGCAATTATTGGTTCACTAAATGCTAAAACAATACAAGGCAATTCACTATTTATATTTTGAATGAGCGTTGGATTTCTTGGCGGCTTTTTCCGCGTCCTTTGCTTCTTTCTCAGCCTCCGTCAAGATTCGTTTTGTCTTCTTTTTTCCTGAAGATGCGGTGCTGGAGCCGGTAGACTTCTTCCCGGAGGGCGGGGCGATGGAATCAAGAGAAGATTTTTTAGCGAGTTCCTCTGTAATAGATCTAGTTGAGAGCTTAACAACTAACCTTGATCCCGCATCCACGACTGCGAGGGGTTTGAGGACTTCGGGGTCTAGCTCTTCAGCTTTTAATTGCAAGCGTTTGTCTTGATCGGCTTTCATCGCAGCCAAGGTAACATCATCAGCATTTTTTGACTCCCCGACCATTGCAACTTCTGGCTCCTCTTCATGCCCTCTGTCTCCGCCATCGTCCTTTAAAGCTGCTATCATTTCTTCATCATGAGGAGTGGCGACCTTAGTCGGCTCACTTCCTTCTTCCAAGTCTATAGAAGCAGCCTTGTCTTCCCCTTTTTTGGCCTTGTCTGCGGGCTTTGTCCCAGTGGTGACTCCCTGAGTCACATCTGTCTTTACGGATGATTCAACACCTACAGAATGAGAAGCAACAGTTATCAACTCAGGCGAAAACAATGGGTCTTTCATCGATTGTTCGATCACGTGGCGAAAAGTAGAAATAGCCTTGGCAAATTGAGGAGAAAAGGTAGGGATACCTTCCGAAGGCTTTTCTGCGGGGGTGGCTACTGCCTCTGGTGTTGCTTCAGGAATAGGGGATAGCAGAGTTGTTCGGGGAATTCCCGGATTTTCGGGATCATACCCTTCTACTTCGGGAGTTGCAGGAGCAGAAGAAGAGGAACCAGCTTCGAGAATGGTTTTTTGTTTAGACTTCCGTCTCTCTTCTTCCATGGCCTCAGCAATAAGGCGGCGCCCTTCAGCTAGGCGCTCCGGTTCGTCATCTCTCAAGTATTTCTCCATCAGTTTATCTTCATCGAGGGAATCGACCTTAAGTTCCTCTTTTTCCCACTCGACGATTTGATTCCATACTTGAACTAGAGTGGATGGATAGTCCTCGATCCAAGAAATGTTTCGGCGACGAATAATATGTGCGAAGAATTCAATCATTAGCTCGCCGAAACCCTGAATATCAGCCTCCGTCTCTGATAGTTGCTTGCGGGCTTCCTCCGCAGATTTAATAGCACACTCCACATTGCCCTCGGCCAGGGCAGCCCTGTTCTCTGCCTCTAACAACTTTGAAGCCAAGTCAGCATTTTTCTTTTCTAATTCAGCACTCCTCTTTGCTAACTCGGCGTTTTTCCGTTCAAGCTCAGCATAAGCAAGGTGTGTCTTAGCAGCATCTGATTTGGCCTCGTCAGCTTGCTTTTTTAATTCAGAACGCTCCTGAGTGTGAGATTCAAGCAAATCGTGATAACGCTTTTGCATGTCCTCGAATTGTTGTTTAAAATTATAAGCGTCCCTTTGGGCGACCGCTAGCTGAGCTTGAGTGTCTTCCAAATCTTTTCCTAGAGATTTTAAGGCCTTAGCATCCTCCTCCGCGGTCTTTTGCATTGAATCAGTATTTGTGATTAGAGTGCGGATGATTCTAGAAAGGTTGCGTGAATATTTGAACATCTCAGTATATTGTTTTTGCACCGCATCGATCTTTGCTTTGGCCTCATCTGCCCAATTAGACGAAATAGGTTCAAGGGCAGGTAAAAAAGTCAGAGTTTCGAAGTAGTGTTCGGGAAATTGCTCTTTCAAATATGCCCGTTTTATTGCAGTTCCCGCATTTGGTGGGGGAGGAGCGAGGATTGTCAATTCGGTGTCCCTTTGTGAGGAGGATTCGGTAGTTTCTTTGTCTGTCCTAGGTCGTTTAGTAGCAGGGACCTTTTGCTTACTTCGAGACCCGGTTTCCTTTGGAGGACTTTTCTCTCTGCTGCGTTTTTCATGGGAAGGGGTGGAGTCTTTGGATTGTGGTCTGTCCTCTTCCCTACGGCTTTGGTAACCTTTGTATTTCTCTTGTTCCGGCCTAACGGGTGAGCGAGAACGTGAGGGTCGAGAACGATAGGGATCATAAGGCCTCCTCTCATCCCTGCCACGATCATCCCGGCGGTCATACTCGACATCCTGAGGAGGATTGGACATGCTGCGACGAAGCTTTCTTATATCGTAGTAGGATCGAGACATTGTTCCTGCACGATAAAACAAACGAAAGTTAGAATTAATGGATTCACGAGGAAAAGAAGTGCAATGAAGGCTAATGCCGTTATATAAAGTGTATCCTAAGTGGTGTGTTTCCCCCCAACCAACCCGAGTCTGAAGCTAGACTAGTACGGGCAGGCTCTTTGGCCTTAGCGGGAGTGGTCTCTTCAGAAGAAGTGAAGACCAAAGGATCCTTCCTGAAATCCTCTGAAGTGTATATAGTCTCAGGTAAGGGGAGATCCCCCAAACCCTGAAATATTTGCTCATCGGTGCTAGGGGCATCCCCCTCGGAAGCGTGAAGTGGTGACTCTTGGGAGGATTTTGACTTTTCTAGAGAAGTAGTTTCCTCAGGGGCAATATATCCTTCACGATGCCTTTCGGCCAGATTAGCCAATTCATCATCTTGTGTAGAAGATGGAGAAGGTGAAGTGTGAAGAGGCGCTGTAGGAATTCCCGAGCCTTCTCCTATCTCTGGGACTACCTCCACAGGAGGAATGTATGCGTATGGAACCGTCCCATGACCAATGCTACGAAAAACAGACAACAGCCCATGAAAGTGAAGGTATTCGTCCTTGAGGGTTTCGTCGATAGTCAAGAATTTCTGATCGCCATTGAGGAGTCGGTGCATCCGGTCGAAGAACACCTGGTCTGATATCTGTTTGGGATTGTCAACTGCAAACAAAAAGGAAAACAAGTCAAGGTGATGATTCAAGTGTATAGAGCCCAGATTTAGAAAATCAGTGCTTTACTTGATTTTGTCCACCTCCTGGCGCATCCAGGCTGTCGCTTCACGTAGAACCATTCTAGTCTGGAATCTCCAGCTTTACTGCTAAATGGTGCAGAGATTATCTTCCTTTTTGGGACTGATTCAAAGTAGCAGAAGGATGGAGTTTCTCGAGTCCGATGCTTAAAATTATAGAAGAAGTGAACGTCATCGAACGTGAGCTCTATGCATAAGATTTCACGATATGCTATGTACAAGGTGTGCAAATAGGCATATGAATTGGGGTGCAATTGCATGGGGGCAATCCGCATTTGTCTTAAAAAATCAACAATGAAGGGAGAGAATGGAGGAATGGCACCGACCATGCACATCAATCGAGTGACTGTCATATATCCTTCTGGAGGGTTGTGGGGACGGTCAGAGCGTGAAGGCACTAGAGTGTCCCTTTTCATTATTCCATACTTTAAGCAAATTCGGACAAGTCGATCGTTGTCAATTGTCGATTCAACGGAGTCTGGAGGTGATTCCAATATAATGGCTAATTCAAATTCGTCAGGGGCTCGATCGTCACCGATCCATCCTTCCTCCTCAAAACCCAGAGAAACCTCGTTCTCCGAAGACGCCTCATTGCTTTCTCGACTTCCAACCCCGTAGTCTGGACCCTCACTGTCCCATTCTGGATCAGACGAAGAAGATATATCCTCAAGAGTGATTTTGTTAGAAGTTTCCGGGGCTTCTTTCCTCTCAGCTAGTCGGGAAGAGCGTTTGGGCCTCATTGTTATAGAACTATTGAAGAAGCAATAGCACGGATTAGAGTAAATTAGCCCGTACCCCCCTGTGTATGTGTGTGAACTAAAATGTGTGCCGCGAATGTGAGAAATGCAAAGTAAAAGTGCAGCAATGTAAGACGAAACTTTGAAGAGAAAGTGATGGTCAGAGTAGTTCTTAATGTTCATTTATGTCCGCAAGGCACTATCCTAACTGTTCATGAAGTTGGAAGTAATATCTTTTAAATAGTTGGACGAGAGTTTATGTTTTAAATTGAGTAGTGTTCGGTTCGGATGCAGACACCAGGTTCGGATCGGATGAGCAAAGGCCCATACTCAGAAAGATATATCCGGATTGGTTCGGAGATTGACACCCGGAGCGGGTCAGATTAACTTGGATAACCAGACCCCTATTCTCTCTTTTGTTTTTCAACCGGGTCCGATCCGAGCGCATAAGTCGTGACCTTCATTGTATTCGTAGATCCGACCCGACCCGGTCAAACAGTTTAAGACCCATTTCTTGGCCCTATTGCTCCGACCCGATCCGGCTCTGTAAATTTCTCTCTTTTCCTTTTTCTCCTACTGTTCCCCTACCCGAACCAACCGTCTTCAGTTTTCTTTCTCTTCCTCCTCTTAAATAGCGAACCCAACTCGAAATCCCAAGCTTTAATTAAAGTCGAGAGATTAGGCATTCAAGTTTTTAATAACGAGCTTCAATACTTTCCTCCAACGCGTCGAAATGGCGTCGATGCCATTGGCGACGAAGGCGGAGGATGGAAGAAGGCGTAGTGATGGAATTATTCAATTACTTTGTTAAAGTCGCTCAAACTAACCGCGGATGTAAATTAAAAGCGATTATGGCAACAAGATTCAAGATTACAAGACTACCTATGTATTTGATTCGAAGATGGAAACAAAAATTTTGAAGTTTCTTGGAAAGGCTAGGGCGTCGATATGGAATCGGTTCGGATAAACGAAAACAGTGAATGAAAGAAAAGAAGAAAGAAGTAGTGGATTTATATAAACAACAAGCTGACTATTCGTATTCCCGATCGGACCGGCTCGAAAAGCCCAGTAACACAGCTTGGCCCACTAGTTCATCGCAGAGTACAAGAGGAAGGAGATCTGTTCGGGTCGGAACCCAAGCCAGAAATCCGTTCGGGTCGGAATCCGAACCGAACAGGATGAAGTACGACAACTTAGCGTGTGAATTCGAAAGGAAGGATGAAGCTTTTGCGCTATGGCAGTCAAAGCATGCTCCGTTTCCAACAGAAGCATCCTTTGAGGGGGCAAAGTGTTAGCCTACTTTGTGAACTAGGCAACACAAAGTCAAGAAACCAGACATTGAAGAGCATTTTTAATTAAAAGACTTCGGTTCGGATTGGAGAAGACACCACAACCTAGATTGGATAGCTGCAGTTGTTCGGGTCGGGTCAGAGCAACATATCGGTTCGGGTCGGATAGAATCTTCTGTTCGGATCGGTGAACTGCTGCTGAGGAAATTGGTAAGGTATATCTAATCGGATCGGAGGGCAACATAATCTCAATTGGATCGGAAAGCCACCTGTTTGCCACGAAAATGGATCGGAGCGGAGTAGATTAGAGAAGAAGAGAGCGTTGCATCCAAGCCAATCCGGGTCGGATCGGGTATCCCGATCCGAACCCCTTATCTGTGCGTCTCCGACCCGAGCCCATGTTCCATATTATCCTCCTGCAAAAGCGCCTGGATATCCGGACCGGCTGTGACCAGTTCCTTCCCATAACGTCCGTTACTTTGATGCGTTGTCAACACAATAGTTCATCCGAACCCGAAGATAGTGGGATGGACGACACGTGGCCCCGACCCGGATCAAGTTTTGAGCAAATTCACACCTATAAATACCCCGTCTGGAGACAAAGAGAAGGATCTTTTTTAGGCACTTTGAGAATTCAACTACCTCCGTAATCCGAGCTCCATTACTCCCGGAGAATCCAAATCTTCTTTCATTATTTGTTTTAATCTATTGAGTGAATATAAGCGAGTTGTGAGTGAAATCAAGTGACAATTACATTGTATTTGCAACTGAATCATTGAATATAGTGAAAGATAAGTGGACGTAGGCATTTCTTCGCCGAACCACTATAAATCCTGTGTGTTCATTTTTATTTTTATCTCGTCTTATTTTCTTTTAATCAATTTGGGTGTTAGAACCACTTTTGGGTCTAACAATCATAGACGGCATAAGTGCCCCTTACCATTATGTCGCCATATATAGGTTTACAATCAAAACCGCAAAATGTCGTATTAGAAGTTAGATTTCCATCTGTGAATCGAGGCAATGGATCGTCCTCACCACTTCAAGATAATCAAGCCCATGTCTCAGGACCTAGACACAGATGAGCCCTTGGATCCTCAGGCCTGGTCCACTCAATGTGGATTAAAATGCTTGAAAACTGCATTTCCTCGCCCTATGGGGCGTAAATGAGCCAAATGACTCCATCGGTCCCAGATCGACCGATATAATCTAGGTGCCTCGCTATCCATCATCCACATAAGTTAAATGTCCGGGCATGTAAAACCCAAAACACCACTCCTAGCTAGAAGGAAACGCATGCCCTCCCTGATGTCCTCTCCCGTTTCTGGTTCACACCTGGGTGTGAGGCTCGCGAATTGACGCTACACAAAGCTACGCTGTATTAAAGCTGTGCTTTAATATGCAACCACAAGTCTTTGCTTTTCAACAGAAGCCTTGATCATTTGCATCTCAGCATGCCACATCGGCAATTCATGCCATGCGACTAATATCTATCGATATATAACCTCTGAGCTCGTACATCTCAGAGAAGGGCGTTAAGCAAGAGAATAAATTCTCCGCCGCCAAACAGATATATATTTAATAGAAATCAATCAACACAGAATAAAATCCAATGTCAGACACACATCAATTTACAAGTCCGTTCTCGGTCTGAACGAAACTGAAGGAACCTTATTCCTCGCATATCCATCGATCTCCAAGTACGTCTGGACGATCACCAACTGATTCCCTCCTCTTGGGTGTACAGCCCGATCCAGATCATCGGTAATTATCCAAACGATGTGAAGACCTCCGGTCTTCAACCACCGTCTTCATCGTCGACTTCTCATCGATTCAGTTATTCGAAATGGGATAAACCCAGTCTTTCCGAATAACTCGCATATATAATAAACAAGTGTTATAAAAACACAACATACGCCTTATTCCAATCCAGAATAGTCCTTTATTCAAATATTCTTTTACTTTGGGAAAGGTTCCCATTAATTTTATCAAAGATAAATTCTTTAAATTTATTCTTTAATCTTCCTTTGGATATCAATTCAAACCAAATTATGGTTTATCCAAACTAGTCAGGATTAACAAACCTTACCGAAGTAATCATTTGTTTTAATTTCCCAACCCCAACCTATTCATCCCATGAAGTAAAACTGGTAATACTTCATATCTAACACCATGCTATTAATGGTAAATTCAATTACCCTTTCACGTTCAAATCTAATTAAAGATTTAACTATCGCCGGGAGCAAAACTGGTGCTACTCCATTCTCGATCATTTCAATCTAATTAAAGATTCATTAAAACTCCACTTGTTTTTAATCTTCCTAAAAATCAATATTAATGATTATTTAACTTGGGAAATCATATCCTGTCTTTAACTGGGTTAAAGAAACAATATCATGTAAAACACGGTTAACGATAAACCCAAAATCACATTCTATTCCGTTAGCCTTTAACCGTAAATTAGCAAGTGAATAATTCCCTAAGTGTTAACCCCGAAGGCCGAAACCAACATTAGATCGATACCCAAGAAACTATCCAACTTAACTAGTCTCCATTTAGTTTCTGATTTTCTTAACTCTGTTGGGTCTAAGAAAAGTATCATTAAAGATACCATTCATGACAACCCAAAATCACATTCCATTAACCATGGAATCTTCATGGAAAACAAATCGATATATATAATCGATATAAACTTCCATATTCGACTAATAATATAAATGGAATAACGACAAAGCCTTTTAAATTCCATATATATTAGCATCCCTCATCCACAGAAATTCACTTCGATTATTACCAAATCGAATTCTATTCCAATTTATTTTATTTAAATTGGAAAACTTTACTTTGGAAAGTCTCCTTTAAATCTTAACAAAAGATTTATAAATTCCAAATCACATTTCACTGTGAATCGGGTTAAAGAACGAATGTCGTTAAAACACAATTCACAACAAATCCAATTCACATTCCATAAGTTATCGGGTTAAAGAACAAATGTTATTTAAAACACCGTTCACGATAAACCCACAAATCAATTCCAATTCGATTCCAATTAAATATTATTTAATTGGTATACTTCATTAAATCCAAATAAAAAGATTTAATCTTTTTCTCAATTGGGTTTAAGAACAGTGTTAATGAAGACACCATTCACGATAAACCAAAATCCCATTTGATATTAAATACAAGGCTCTGAATAGAAAATATATCGGCTTATATTCAATATCAATTCTACGACCAACAAATATCGTATTAGAAATAACGATATAAATATATCTTTCAAAATTCCATAACAATATCTGTATAATCATGAAATCTAACATCGAAATATTCCGAAGACAATTTCGATTCAAATCCATTTCCAATTTATATATTGGAAATTCCGGTTATCTTCAAAACCATTTCAAATCCAATTTATTTATTTTAAAAATATTGGATTTATAATTTTAATTCAAAACTAGTTCATTTCGATAAAAATATATTTTTATCTTTTCAAATATGGAATTTTTCAACACAATTCTTTCCAAATCATTTCTCATGATGTTACACTAATTATTGATATTTTTAATAATTTTATCAAGGCCCGTACAGTCGATTTCCATAAACGGCCATCGAACTACGTTTATAGCGACCTTTTCCAATTTTGATTTGGACATAATTCCAAATCCAACCGTTAGAATTCAAATCTCTAATATTCATTAAAAAACTCTTTTCGATACGAACCCAACGGTTTTGGGTTTAGGAGAATCCGACGGTCGGATCTCCCGTAATGTCCATTCGAAGTCAATGGTCAAAATTCGCGAACTGCCGCAGCGCATCGCGTTCTACTCAGACCATTATATATATATATATATATATATGTATATATATTATATATATATTTCTTCGATTTCCTTTTAAAACGTATTTTATAAATCGTTTTAAATTCGTTTTCAAAACGGTTTCAACTTCATATTCAATTTTAAATAAAAATTGAATATTCCATATCATCGATATATAAATGATAATATTTTCAAACATTATATTTCAAAATCATTTTATTTTTTATATTCATTTTAAGATGAATAAAATCTATATAAATATTGTTTATGTCAAAATGTCGTTAATCTAATCAACACGGCTTTATATATTTAAATTGTAACGACCCGGATTTTGAGCGACTTTGGTTATCGACATAAGCTCGATGTCGATAACCAAATCATCGAAAAATTCTGGTAATTAATGAAAGAAATTAGAAGGTGAGAATAGATAAGATATAAACTTAGAATAGAAGAAGAAGAAGAAGAACACAACATCAGAATAACACGAACCTCACAGCGGAACGAACAACATATAATATATAACATAACTTTGAAATATAACAGTTATGTATACAATAGCACTTATCAGAGTACAACACTTACAAAACAGCGGAAATAAACTACAGCTATATGATCCAGAAGCCTCCTGCTCCAGCTCTTCAAGTATATCTGTAAATCCCGACTACTTGACTGCCCGTACAAATTTAGGCACCCAAGAGTTTAGGGAAAACAACAAAGTAAACTCCGGGTCAGTCATGGGACTGGTGTGAGTAAAACAGTTTAAACGGGTATATGAACAAGTAAACGATATCTCATAAGACCACGCCGCAGAACGGAACGGGTTTTTCCCTTATGAGAATCCAAAATATCTTTATATCAAAACCTTTTGATATTACAATAATGTCTATCAACCACAATATAATAATCATCTAGCAGAAACGCTTTCATCTCACATTCTGCATATATGGTATACAATCAAAATCGCAAGCACGTATTGGGTAATGGATTTCCAACTATGACAAGGTATGGAACCACCTTCCGATCAGTGTACTCTAGGAACGATACACTGGAGTTAAACAAGAACATCTTGTAACTCAGCCACACATGACCGACCACTCATTTCGCTTGAGTGTATCGAATGTACATCACCAACGGTTGGGATCAGCAACCGTTCCCGTATATATATATATATATATATATATATATATATATATATATATATATATATATGGGACAATATAGATAGATTAAAGAAGCAAATGAATATTCTCTAGATAGGTGATTATACACCCTACTTCGTTGCGACCGACTTAGCCATGCTGCCTGCCTGATTTCTGTCATTTACCGGTTGATGAGGCTAGAAGCTACGCTTTATCATCACATCAGATTTACTTCGAATGCCACATTGTCATATCCATCGAAAATCACTAATTGGCGTCTACAACAGTACGTTACGTGTTAGCTAAAGAAGTTTCCTTCTCCGCTTCCACTCTTGGTATAGTTGAAGAAATCAATGTACGTGACCTTTTTGGAAATACTCTGTCAGACATTCATCAACACAAGTCATCCTCATTCACTTAGAATGTCACATCGTCATACCCGCCAAATCACAAATTGATTTATCCAAAAATAACACAGGTATACATCTTAGAGAAACGAATTCCTCTGCCACCAAACGTGAATACGTTTGAACAGATCAACTTACGCGATCCATTCGATATACTATGTCAGACCTTCGTCCATACAAGTTGTCCTGGGACTGAACAAACCGAAGGTACTGTTCTGTACATCCATCTTAGTCACTGTTATCTAAGACTTATACAACATCCCTTGCATTTTACTCCGTCTTCAATTATTTTGGCATATATGATTCGCAACGCTTATGCCAATACAGAGTGGTTCTTTGGATAATAATCCAACCAGTCTCTCCATATTAACAACGTTAAAATGGTCAAAACTTCGATAGTCTGTGAGTTAACTATCAAAGAAAAACAAGTGTGCAAACAACGATATTATTTCCAGATGGAAATTATATCGAACAAACATCATTTAACATTAATCTCTTTATTTCATTTTACATTTCCTGTTTCCCTTTATTCAAAATTTGCTATTTTCTATATTTAGAAAATATACGTTATTAACACTGGAAACATTTCCATTCCTTGTTTTCTGTATCAGGAAACAAATTCTGATTCTTGTTTGGAAAATATTTCCAAAACTTCTACGTTTGTATTAAACAGATGTTTAGATAAAACATCGCTATGCCAACTCAACCATTTCCTTTAATTACAAAATTCACTTTACCATCCTTTACTGCCGAACCTTAACCATTCCTTAGTTAAAAACGAAGCCAATCAAGTTGGGGTAGAACTACCTCTCAGACCTTAACTGAACAACACTTCTAACCTTGAAATAGGCAAAGTTCACTTTATATTTCTTTAACTAACTTCATTACTTAACTTTTCTTTCGAATAACTATATTCGGTTAACTCTTTCAATTAACTCTATTCGATTAACTCCTTTGGATTAACTCTATTTGCTTAACTCCATTTGGTTTACTCTATTTGATTAACTCTATTCACTTAACTCCTGTCGAATAAACTATATTCGATAACTCCTCTAACTCTATTCGAATAAACTATATTTGATTAACTCCTTTCAAATATCTAGACTTGATAACTCCTTTCGAATAACTAGATTCTTTATCTCCTTCTCGAATAACTAGATTTGATAACTTCTTCTCGAATAACTAGATTCGATAACTTCTTCTCGAATAACCAGTTTCGATAACTTCTTCTCTTCGAATACACTATATTCGATAACTCTACTTTGAATAAGTGATATTCAATAACTCCACTCAATTAACTCTATTGGAATAACTCTAACTGGTCAACTCTAACTGGTTAACTTTACCTTTAACTGGTTAACTCTAACTCAAACTGGTTAACTCTAACTCTAACCGGTTAACTCTAGTTGATTACTCTAACTGGTCAACCCTAACTATTTAACTCCTTTGGGTTACTCTAACTGTTCATCTCTAACTGATTAACTCACTTGGGTTAACTCTAACTGATCAACTCTAACTGGTCAACCCTAACTGATTTACTCTAACTGGTTAACCTGACTTACTTAACCCGACTAGCTAACTCGACTTACTTAACCCAACTGGTTTACTCCTATCGAATAACTAATATTCGATTTAACTCCATTCGCTTGACTCTAGATCGCAGCGATCACAATGGTTACGCCTGATTCCCTCAGGAAACATCCGACCGCCTTAGGCTATTTACAGCCCTGCGAATTACGCTAGCAGTCGTACGAGATGGCAACTTACCCTGAATACTATGTTTGACTAACTCTGTCTCAAATAACTATATTTGATTAACTCTAGTTCGTTTTAACTCTAATCGATTAACTCTTACTGAGTAACTCTAACTCGATCAACTCGACTTGATTAACTCGACTTACTTAACTCAACTGGTTAACTTGACTTACTTAACTCACTGGTTAACTTTATTGAACTGGTTAACTCTACTGAACTGGTAACTCTACTGAACTAGTTAACTCTATTCAACTAACTCGACTCGACTAACCCCTTTCGAATAGCATATTCGTTTTACTAACTTTCAAATACCATATTCGATTTACTCCCTTCGAATACCATATTCGATTTAACTCCTTTCGAATACCATATTCGATTTACTTTGTTCACTTTATAAAGATTTCCTTTTTAACAACGTTTTATTCATTCGAAAAGATTTACTTTTAAATAACGGTTCTACACTTTAAAAATGATTTCCTTTTTATAACGTTTCCTTTTCAATTCTATTTGTAAATGGTTTACAAATATTTCCTTTTCAAATTTATTCTTGAAATATTCTAACTCCTTAAATTCTCTGAAAAATTCGCCATAACCTCCTTTGTAACGGGAGCATCGGGAAAATCCCCAAACCCGCCACACAGGCCTTTCCATTCAAAAAGAAAATGGTTTGTAATTATTTCCTTTTTGAATATCTCCTATTTATAAATATTCCAATTTATAAACATTTCTTATTTATAAATATTCCACTTTATAAATATCTCTTATTTATAAATATCCCATTTTATAAATATTCTACTTTCAATATCACTTTGAAAATCCCCTTATCTACATTTCGGTATGTCATGGTATTCAATCATATCAAATCACGATGTTCAATATCGTCCATACCCACACAATCAACAAAAGGTTATACTTCACATCATATATCAAAATATATGAAAAACAATAAAATAACTGTTGAAGAATCCAGTCGGATTCCTCCAACCTGTTTCCCTGCATTCACAGATGTTACACAATATGATTATCATCACTTTCAGTTCAATATAAATTATTCTGATAGCAGAATCAATATATAAATATTTAATGGTTTATATATATACATATATATTTATATATATATATAAATAAAATTTCCACTAACCGACTAGCAGTTCAAGCAATCAACCAACACACAGCAATCAACAGATGATTAACAGTTCTAAAAATACATTATAAAAATATAACTGTTAAGAGTTGGTGAATTTTACTCACATTTGCAGTTCATCGTTAAAGAACGATAAACTGTTATTTGATTTGAATCAAACAATTTATTTCGCCATAAATTCATACGAGCCCCAATCCACTTCCAGCCAGTTCCATCGTGAAGTTCTCGTCCATACGGTCCCAACGCAACTTACAGTTCCTCAAACTGATAACGTACGAGAGAGATATTGCTTTTATAAGTTAATACCCTTATTTAAAATTTAAAATTAAACTAATTAAAAGTTGAAATGGGCTTTACCCCTAGAATTCACCACAGCCCAATTCAAATCTGGCCCGCACCCGTATATTGCAAACCCAAACCGCTCTCATAAATATCTCTTCCCCCTCCAGTTTCCGTCGATCATCCTTTCGGGAAAACAAATACCCATTTTGACCCCTGTTTGACCGACGTTCTACTCCACCTCGGCTATCTATTTCCGGCACCGCATTCGCCGTCCAACCCGGCGTCCTGCTCTCCTCCTCATCGGCCCCCCAAGGCTTCGCTCGATCCTGATTGTTCAAATCGAACCGGTGCCCTAACTTCGTCCCCTGTGGATCGCACATCACTACCCTCGACCGAAGACTCTCGAACCACCACTTCCCGCATCGCCTTCCACCCCCTAGTCCATCCGAGTACCCAATTTAGCCTTCGACTTCACCAGCTCTCGGGAACCCAAAAAGGACGGTCGCTGTTAACTTCCGCACGCCCCAAATTGTGCATCGCACGTCTGAAAACTAAGGTGGAATTGAAGAGGAGGGCTTCAAAAGTTCAAATATCGTTGCTTTAAGATTTTAGGAATTTTATACGATTTTATTCTGATTTTAGAAGAGATCGAACTTGATTTTATTTTCTCTGGAAAATGTTTGGCGGCGAAATTTTGGCTGAGCATAAAAATGAAATTAGGTCTTAGGATGGTTGTTGAGGAGTATTTATAGGCTCACCAAATATCTAGATATTTTCTAGAGAGAATATTCCCAGTATATTCCTTTTTTGTTAATTCGTTTTGCCTTCTAAAAATTCGTGTGATCACACATGATACCCAAAAATCACGAAACTGGACATGCAACTACTGTTTGACATTACGGTCCCAACAAAACTGGTTTTGTCGAATTCCGACTCCGTATACTCACACAGCGTATTTTTAACCGTCGAAATACTGACTGTTTTTCACTTTAAAAATCCGTACGACCACACAGTAACTCTAAAAATCACGAAACTGGAAATCTAACAATAATTTGACATTACGAATCCAACAAAATTGGTTTCGTTGAATTCCGACTTCATTTGCAAAACTGGCTATTTTTAAAGCTCTGGATGACCCATTTAAATATATAAATATATTTAAATATAATTAAATTAAATATAAATAAATTTATATTATCGTATATCTCCACATATGATATCGTACAGCTCCAGAATATCATATCAGAATTTACAGTTTGATATTTCAGAATCCAGATTATACCGATATTCAATTTATATCGAAAATCCTTTTATAACGTATATAAAGCGTTACGAATTATAAAGGAAATTCCACAGCGATTTTTCTGAAATTTGATTTGAACGCACATCAAAATCTACACGACGAAATCCCGATTTTTCTCTTCCACTAGAAAGATATACTCCACCAGCTCCACACGTTTCTTGTTTCACAGAAATCCGGCTTAAAACGAATCCTGTACATTCAGTTGAAGTTCAAATCGCCAAATCGCGAACTGCAGCGCCATTTCGAGCACGATTTTAATCATAATATAATTATACGTTCAAACTGTCGTCGATTGAATATATTCGTCCATATAATTCAACTCTAAGCTGAATTAAATCTAAAGGGCGACCCCGTTCACAGAATATTGTGATTTCCAATATTTTTGATTATTTCTGAATTAAATATATTATTTAATTAGTTTTTTAATTAAATATTCACCATTATTTAATTCCACGACTGTTAAATTCACTATATCACCATTCATATAATTAAATAAATTAATTATAATACCTCTGCCAATGCGGGTCATTACAATCTTCCCCACTTAAAATAATTTCGTCCTCGAAATTGCTAAGTTAGAGGACGACCCTACCTATTGGAATTCCTCAGATTTGTTTACCCCTTATTTCTGATTTTAACTGAACCAATTAATATCGACTAAAATATTTATTCATTCCGACTAACTAAAATTTTCAAAAATTCTGAAAATTTTCTAACACTTTAAACTTTCGAAAAATTTCGCCAGCACCTCCTTTGTACTGGTCAATAGCTCAAACTCCAACTCGCCTCTCTGGGCCTTCTCCAACCCCAAAGAAAATCAAACAGCCAAGCGGCTTGCCAATTCGGCTCATAAATCTTATATCCAGTAGAAATATAAACTTGTACCTTTTGTCGGCATATCATTATATCCTTTCCACCTGTTATCAATTCAGTGGATACAAGAGCCATCCCAATCAGATTTCAATCTGCTTTTAACCACAACACAACCATTCGCTTATATCCGAGCCAAATATCATTTCAAACTCGAGTTTCATTCTCGATTCCCAACTCTTAACTTGATTATCACATTACACTTCAAATTTGAATCTCACAATCCAATTTGTCTCGATATCATTCAAATTCAATCTCAGTTACCACTTTGCTGGCTTTACTTTAATTTAAATTTGCTTTCACTAATTTCTGTTAAATTTGTTTTTAATTCAACAGTCTTCCCCTGGGAGTTTTTAAACAGTTTAGTCCTTTCAAAAATCAAATTTTCCTTTTTGTAATTCAACACAACTTGTTTCTCTCAAAACAATTCAAAACAGTATCTCTGGTAGTAATTCGTCACTTACAACTCGAAAATGAATACTGATGATGCAGCTGTCATCATCAGAATCTACTTTCAGCGATCGAAGAGAGTTCAATACTATAAAACTATTTCTAAACATTTCCACTTTGAAATTTATTTCAAAATATAATTCACACTGCTTGTAAAACAATTTAAAATCACCCAAGATCTTAAATTTTCCTTATTTTTAATCCAAATCCATTTACAAACACTTATCCAATTTTCCAAAATTTTAATTCAATTTCTGGTTAAAATTTCAGATTTAATTCATTTCAATTTCATATATTTCATTTATATGAATTCTGATTGGTTATCTACATAACCATTTAATTTATAATCTTACTCGATTATAATCACAACCAATATATCCAATATATTATAATCATTCCAATATAAATCCTTTATATCAAAATATAATTTGGGGCAAAATTATTTCGTTTACCCTCTTCTCAAAACATACCATGACGGTTCATCGTATTCGAGTGTTTACAAAATCCCTACCGATACAGTGGATCAAACTGATCGACCAAAACCCATAAACAACTCAACCAATGAATCTCCACAATATAAAACCATTTTTATATTAAATACAAATACGCACTCGTATCTATACACTCAAACTCAATCTAGGGTATTACTAACCCTATCTCTACCGAGTCACGCCACAGAGCAAAGTAATTCTTAACTTAAGCTCTGATACCAACTGTAACGACCCGGATTTTGAGCGACTTTGGTTATCGACATAAGCTCGATGTCGATAACCAAATCATCGAAAAATCCCGGTAATTAATGAAAGAAATTAGAAGGTGAGAATAGATAAGATAGAAACTTAGAATAGAAGAAGAAGAAGAACACAACATCAGAGTAACACGAACCTCACAGCGGAACGAACAACATATAATATATAACATAACTTTGAAATATAACAGTTATGTATACAATAGCACTTATCAGAGTACAACACTTGCAACACAGCGGAAATAAACTGCAGCTATATGATCCAGAAGCCTCCTGCTCCAGCTCTTCAAGTATATCTGTAAATCCCGACTACTTGACTGCCCGTGCAAATTTAGGCACCCAAGAGTTTAGGGAAAACAACAAAGTAAACTCCGGGTCAGTCATGGGACTGGTGTGAGTAAAACAGTTTAAACGGGTATATGAACAAGTAAACGATATCTCATAAGACCACACCGCAGAACGGAACGGGTTTTTCCCTTATGAGAATCCAAAATATCTTTATATCAAAACCTTTTGATATTACAATAATGTCTATCAACCACAATATAATAATCATCTAGCAGAAACGCTTTCATCTCACGTTCTACATATATGGTATACAATCAAAATCGCAAGCACGTATTGGGTAATGGATTTCCAACTATGACAAGGTATGGAACCACCTTCCGATCAGTGTACTCTAGGAACGATACACTGGAGTTCAACAAGAACATCTTGTAACTCAGCCACACATGACCGACCACTCATTTCGCTTGAGTGTATCGAATGTACATCACCAACGGTTGGGATCAGCAACCGTTCCCGTATATATATATATATATATATATATATATATATATATATATATATATATATATATATATATATATATATGGGACAACATTGATAGATTAAAGAAGCAAATGAATATTCTCTAGATAGGTGATTATACACCCTACTTCGGTGCGACCGACTTAGCCATGCTGCCTGCCCGATTTCTGTCATTTACCGGTTGATGAGGCTAGAAGCTACGCTTTATCATCACATCAGATTTACTTCGAATGCCACATTGTCAGATCCATCGAAAATCACTAATTGGCGTCTACAACAGTACGTTACGTGTTAGCTAAAGAAGTTTCCTTCTCCGCTTCCACTCTTGGTATAGTTGAAGAAATCAATGTACGTGACCTTTTTGGAAATACTCTGTCAGACATTCATCAACACAAGTCATCCTCATTCACTTAGAATGTCACATCGTCATACCCGCCAAATCACAAATTGATTTATCCAAAAATAATACGGGTATACAGCTTAGAGAAACGAATTCCTCTGCCACCAAACGTGAATACGTTTGAACAGATCAACTTACGCGATCCAGTGGATATACTATGTCAGACCTTCGTCCATACAAGTTGTCCTGGGACTGAACAAACCGAAGGTACTGTTCTGTACATCCATCTTAGTCACTGTTATCTAAGACTTATATAACAGCCCTTGCATTTTACTCCGTCTTCAATTATCTTTGGCATATATGATTCGCAACGCTTATGCCAATACAGAGTGGTTCTTTGGATAATAATCCAACCGGTCTCTCCATATTAACAACGGTAAAATGGTCAAAACTTCGATAGTCTGTGAGTTAACTATCAAAGAAAAACAAGTGTGCAAACAACGATATTATTTCCAGATGGAAATTATATCGAACAAACATCATTTAACATTAATCTCTTTAGTTCATTTTACATCTCCTATTTCCCTATATTCAAAATTTGCTATTTTCTATATTTAGAAAATATACGTTATTAACACTGGAAACATTTCCATTCCTTGTTTTCTGTATTAGGAAACAAATTCTGATTCTTGTTTGGAAAATATTTCCAAAACTTCTACGTTTGTATTAAACAGATGTTTAGATAAAACATCGCTATGCCAACTCAACCATTTCCTTTAATTACAAAATTCACTTTACCATCCTTTACTGCCGAACCTTAACCATTCCTTAGTTAAAAACGAAGCCAATCAAGTTGGGGTAGAACTACCTCTCAGACCTTAACTGAACAACACTTCTAACCTTGAAATAGGCAAAGTTCACTTTATATTTCTTTAACTAACTTCATTACTTAACCTTTCTTTCGAATAACTATATTCGGTTAACTCTTTCAATTAACTCTATTCGATTAACTCCTTTGGAATAACTCTATTTTCTTAACTCCATTTGATTTACTCTATTTGATTTACTCTATTCACTTAACTCCTGTCGAATAAACTATATTCGATAACTCCTCTAACTCTATTCGAATAAACTATATTTGATTAACTCCTTTCAAATATCTAGATTTGATAACTCCTTTCGAATAACTAGACTCTTTAACTCCTTCTCGAATAACTAGATTTGATAACTTCTTCTCGAATAACTAGATTCGATAACTTCTTCTCGAATAACCAGATTCGATAACTTCTTCTCTTCGAATACACTATATTCGATAACTCTACTTTGAATAAGTGATATTCAATAACTCCACTCGATTAACTCTATTGGAATAACTCTAACTGGTCAACTCTAACTAGTTAACTTTACCTTTAACTGGTTAACTCTAACTCAAACTGGTTAACTCTAACTCTAACCGGTTAACTCTAGTTGATTACTCTAACTGGTCAACCCTAACTATTTAACTCCTTTGGGTTACTCTAACTGTTCATCTCTAACTGATTAACTCACTTCGGTTAACTCTAACTGATCAACTGTAACTGGTCAACCCTAACTGATTTACTCTAACTGGTTAACCTGACTTACTTAACCCACTAGCTAACTCGACTTACTTAACCCAACTGGTTTACTCCTATCGAATAACTAATATTCGATTTAACTCCATTCGCTTGACTCTAGATCGCAGCGATCACAATGGTTACGTCTGATTCCCTCAGAAAACATCCGACCGCCTTAGGCTATTTACAGCCCTGCGAATTACGCTTGCAGTCGTACGAGATGGCAACTTACCCTGAATACTATGTTTGACTAACTCTGTCTCAAATAACTATATTTGATTAACTCTAGTTCGTTTTAACTCTAATCGATTAACTTTTACTGAGTAACTCTAACTCGATCAACTCGACTTGATTAACTCGACTTACTTAACTCAACTGGTTAACTTGACTTACTTAACTCACTGGTTAACTTGACTTACTTAACTCACTGGTTAACTTTATTGAACTGGTTAACTCTACTGAACTGGTTAACTCTACTGAACTAGTTAACTCTATTCAACTAACTCGACTCGACTAACCCCTTTCGAATAGCATATTCGTTTTACAAACTTTGAATACCATATTCGATTTACTCCCTTCGAATACCATATTCGATTTAACTCCTTTCGAATACCATATTCGATTTACTTTATTCACTTTATAAAGATTTCCTTTTTAACAACGTTTTATTCATTCGAAAAGATTTACTTTTAAATAACGGTTCTACACTTTAAAAATGATTTCCTTTTTATAACGTTTCCTTTTCAATTCTATTTGTAAATGGTTTACAAATATTTCCTTTTCAAATTTATTCTTGAAATATTCTAACTCCTTAAATTCTCTGAAAAATTCGCCATAACCTCCTTTGTAACGGGAGCACCGGGAAAATCCCCAAACCCGCCACACAGGCCTTTCCATTCAAAAAGAAAATGGTTTGTAATTATTTCCTTTTTGAATATCTCCTATTTATAAATATTCCAATTTATAAACATTTCTTATTTATAAATATTCCACTTTATAAATATCTCTTATTTATAAATATCCCATTTTATAAATATTCTATTTTCAATATCACTTTGAAAATCCCCTTATCTACATTCCGGTATGTCATGGTATTCAATCATATCAAATCACGATGTTCAATATCGTCCATACCCACACAATCAACAACAGGTTATACTTCACATCATATATCAAAATATATGAAAAACAATAAAATAACTGTTGAGGAATCCAGTCGGATTCCTCCAACCTGTTTCCCTACATTCACAGATGTTACACAATATGATTATCATCACTTTCAGTTCAATATAAATTATTCTGATAGCAGAATCATTATATAAATATTTAACGGTTTATATATATACATATATATATTTATATATATGTATATATATATAAATAAATAAATAAAATTTCCACTAACTGACTAGCAGTTCAAGAAATGAACCAACACACAGCAATCAACAAATGATTAACAGTTCTAAAAATACATTATAAAAATATAACTGTTAAGAGTTGGTGAGTTTTACTCACATTTGCAGTTCATCGTTAAAGAACGATAAACTATTATTTGATTTGAATCAAACAATTTATTTCGCCATAAATTCATACGAGCCCCAATCCACTTCCAGCCAGTTCCATCGTGAAGTTCTCGTCCATACGGTCCCAACGCAACTTACGGTTACTCAAACTGATAACGTATGAGAGAGATATTGCTTTTATAAATTAATACCCTTATTTAAAATTTGAAATTAAACTAATTAAAAGTTGAAATGGGCTTTACCCCTAGAACTCACCACAGCCCAATTCAAATTTGGCCCGCACCCGTATGTTGCAAACCCAACCCGCTCTCATAAATATCTCTTCCCCCTCCAGTTTCCGTCGATCATCCTTTCAGTAAAACAAATACCCATTTTGACCCATGTTTGACCGACATTCTACTCCACCACGACCATCTATTTCCGGTGCCGCCTTCGCCGTCCAACCCGGCGTCCTGCTCTCCTCCTCATCGCCCCCCAAGGCTCCGCTCGATCCTGATTGTTCAAATCGAACTGGTGCCCTAACTTCGTCCGCTGTGGATCGCACATCACTACCCTCGACCGGAGACTCTCGAACCACCACTTCCCGCATCGCCTTCCACCCCCTAGTCCATCCGAGCACCCAATTTAGCCTTCGACTTCACCAGCTCTCGGGAACCCAAAAAGGACAGTCGCTGTTAACTTCCGCATGCCCCAAATTGTGCATCGCACGTTTGAAAACTAAGGTGGAATTGAAGAGGAGGGTTTCAGAAGTTCAAATATCGTTGCTTTAAGATTTTAGGAATTTTATACGATTTTATTCTGATTTTAGAAGAGATCGAACTTGATTTTATTTTCTCTGGAAAATGTTAGACGGCGGAATTTTGGCTGAGCAGAAAAATGAAATTAGGTCTTAGGATGGTGGTTGAGGAGTATTTATAGGCTCAACAAATATCTAGATATTTTCTAGAGAGAATATTCCCAGTATATTCCTTTTTTGTTAATTCGTTTTGCCTTCTAAAAATTCGTGTGATCACACATGATACCCAAAAATCAGGAAACTGGATGTAACGAACAGGGATTTTCGACTCCGAAAATCAACATCAAACTACCGTGTTGACCATTCAGACATCGAACATTCCAGATCATTAATAGAAAGAAGTTAGAGGATGAGAATAGATAAGGTAGAAATATTGAATAGAAGAAGAAGAAGAACACCACACAGAGTCTCACATCGCAGCGGAACAAAATATAATACAGAAATAAATCTTTATTGAGAGCTTTGAAAATACTTACAGTATCAGAGTACATCATACCATGGGACAGTTATAATAGCCTGTTCCCATATACAACACACAGCGGAATAGTAGTAATATCATACGTCTGGACTCTTCCAGCTCGTCTCTTCATAGCAGTCGCTAACCTGAACCTGTACACTCCGGGCTAACCCGAGCATTTACAAAACACCGGGTCAGTCTGGTGAACCAGAGTGAGATAAACTCGCACAGTAATAAGGTAAATCATCCAATCATGATTTAAAGTTCAAAATCTTTTCAGAAGAAAGGATAATCGTAAGACCAAATCCACACATAAACACGGACGGTTTTTACCTTACGATAACCCAAAACAGTTTTGAAACTAATATCTTGTCTGATATTATAATAATGTCTAAATACAAGTAAATAGCAATCTAGTGGAACACTTGCATCTCACGCTCCACATATATAGTATACAAACAAAATCGCGGGCGCTTATTGGAGATTGGATTCCAACTATGACAAGGTATGGGACCACCTGTCGATAGTGTATCTCTAGAGACGAATACACTGTGTTCAACAAGAACGTCTTGCAACCCGGCCCACACATGACTGACCACTCATTTCGCTTGAGTTATCGAATGTATATCACCGACGGTTGGGATCAGCAACCGTCTCCTGACAAGGGACAGCATCGAAACATAGGTTAAGAAACAAATAGGATTTCCTCTAGATAGGTGATTATACACCCTAATGGGAGCGACCCACATAGCCATGCTGCCTGCCCGATTTTTTGTCATTTCCCGGTTGATGAGGCTGGAGGCCAGAATTAACTTCTGATCATCTGGTCACCATTCACTTTGAATGCCACATCGTCAGATCCGTCAGATATCACTAATTGACGTCCACAAAAATACTCTAGCTGGAAGCTAAGAGAACGGCAACTCCCCGCCAATAACTATCGTACGTTTGAAGAAATCAACGTACGTGATCCTTTGGAAATACTCTGTCAGACACTCGTCCATACAAGTCATCCAGGAACAGGATGAACCAAAGGCACTCTCCTACCGCATCCATATAGGAATCACTCCATGGATCAGTAGCGAGAAGTCCTTGCAACCCATAGATTCCAACCATGACAAAATCACAGCTCATCTCTGCTTGCCAGGCAGAGAATATTAGTGGTTCTTCCATTTATGAAAATCCACGGTCTTCAATGCTCCATCTCGACCATCTTCTGATATCTTCACGTATTTGTTGGTCGGAATGGTTTTCGAATATAAATTCGATCCCGGTCTTTCCATACCAACAATCGTATTGGGCAGATTTGATAGTCGGTGTTTTAACTATCAAAATATACAGTGTTTCAATCATGACACTCCAGTGAGTTCACTGGTTCAGTATTCAGCATCACTTGGCCTTTAACAAATTGATTTACTTTTTGTTAAATTAAAACTTCTAATTCTTTTAATATTCAAAAATATGATATTTGAATAACTCTAATTTTGATTTAACTCTAATCGATTAACTAATATTCGACTTAACTCCATTCGCTTGACTCTAGATCACAGCGATCACAATGGTTACGCCTGATTCCCTCAGGAAACATCCGACCGCCGTAGGCTATCTACAGCCCTGCGAATTACGCTAGCAGTCGTACGCAATGGCACTCATCTTGGAAAAAACTATGTTTGACTAACTCTAGCTCGAATAACTATATTCAATTTCCCACTTAAATCTTCCTTCCAATCATCTTTTAAATTCGGAAATCCATTAGGTTTAACAAAGAAATTTATAGCACATATGTTATAACAATAGCATTATAATTACTATTTAGATTTACAAAACAACAGTGCTATAATCGCTGTTTAGGTTTACAACCCATTTACTATAGCAAAAGCGCTACAATCGCTATATTAGATTTACAAAACAAATATTATAACAACAGCGCTAAAATTGCTGTTTAGATTTTCAAAACATATCCACTAACGTCTCTTACGATTACCAACTAATAATATCTTCAGATAATCCCGATGTTGTTCAAGTTGGGGTATTTTAATTACCTCTCAGACCTTGATCAACACCGTTCTCATCCTTCGATAAACATAAGTTGTAATCAAAATCAATATTTCATTCTAGTCTCAAACAAATTCCATTTAACTACTGGATTTGGTTATATAATTCTATAACCAATTCTTTAACCAGATTCGCTTATTTCCAATCTCCTTTGATTTCATTTCACTTCAATTACTTCTGTAAAGTAATTGTCTAAATTATTATTAATTAAAATAATAATTTATTTCAATCATTAACTACATGAGTAGTTAATTTCTTTAATAACAACATTAAATGGTAAATCCCTTTTTAAAACCTTATTTAAATTTAAACAATATTTATTAAACTATTCAAACCAAAACTCACCAATTTGATAATTAATCCCAATTCAACACGGGCGATTTAATTCACTCAAAACTCGATTATCTCCTTAATCGATTCTAATTTATCCTCACTTTAAATTAATTAAAAATATAATTAATTTAAATAATTCCACTAATTGTTTTCTTTACAAAACAATTATCAAGTTTAACCATTCGATTTATTCTTATCCTCGTACTTATAAAATCTGATTTACATCAGAAAATAAATTAATAATAAATCAAAGTCTTAAATGAATAAAATATTTATCTATTTGTCTTTGATAACTTTTATCCAAAATAATATCTTTCGAAATCTAACTCCAGTTACAAAATAAATTTTATAACTTCATCTCCATCGATTCGCCTGCCGATGAATTGATATTTATAAAGCGGTTGATTTTATAGGCCATACGCTGCCAAATACTCAACCCATACCGCCCACTGGTTCAAACAAACAGATGTTGAACATCCAAAATCAACAATCAAATCAAACACCACAACCATGGAAGTTCATATATGAAAATATGAAAATAAATGATACATTTGAGGAATCCGGTTGGATCCCTCCAACCTGTCCTTCCCTGAAATCACAACGGTTATCTCAAACAGATTTATTCAATTCAAACAGATCAAACAACAGATCAAACAATTCAAATCATTAAACACGTTTATTTTATAAACGTGACCAACGAGGTAAGTTACCTCCGTTGGATCCAATCGTTAACATAACGATTTGGTATTTCATTGAAATTAAACACGGTTTAATTTCATCGGTTAAATCAACAGATCAATGTATAACTAGTAAAATAGTCAACCATTGGCAAGCAGAGCACACAGAATAAAAACACCCAATTTATATAAAATATAAAAAGGGTAACTGAGTGAGTTTAACTCACCTGATCTGATTTGTTGTTGAAACAGCTTGGTTTCAGTCAAATTAAACAATGTTTAATTCAACTGAAAATCTCAGTTGATACCAATTCTATCCAAGTCGGTTCCAACATGTCCAGTCCGTCGAGACGATTCGAATGCTTTTTGTTTGGATATATTCTGATAAGATATGCACGAATTATATAGTTATAAACAACCGATTAAATTTATAAATCTTTAATTAATTATTCATTGGATGTTAATTACTTTTGATTACGACAGTATCAGGCCGAATGAAAAGGATTTCCATTCGTTCCTTCTGTTCCAGTTCAGCATCCTTCTCGTTACTCCGTTCAAACCCTATCCAGATTTACACAGCATTTAATAATTAAAAATATGATTAATTACTTTAACCTTAGGTTAGAAATTCCTTACTTAAAAATTGGTGTCACCAACTTCTTTTTATTAGAGAAAATATGGACTGGCTCCTTGTTGGTCTTCGTCTGTTCCAAATACAAGATTGCTATGTGCATAATGAAACTCACGGCCACTTTCTGCATTAACCCAAAACAGTGTTTAATTAACTAAAACTTCTAATAATTCGTTACTGGCAATTTACTCACAAATCCCATGCTTAAGGACAAAACGGCGGATCACCCTTCTGTGTGCTTCCGTTCTTCCTGCTATGTTGGGAAAAACGATTTGATAAATCACCATCCCTTTATCATAACTTAGTGACCAATTAATATTTTTTGTTAAACAAATACCGGGTCAATTGTCTTAATGCTTCCCGTTACTGTCCCAATTCTTTTGCACCCAGTTCGCAAATTCCATGTCCAAGTTTTCATATTTTTGCTTCATCTCATTCCAGGTATTCGAAAAGTTCCCATCTGCATATACTAACATTAATTAAATTAATTAATCCTTAAATGTTTACTAATTAACTATAAATTTACTTAAATTAATTACATTTACTAAGTGTGGTCGCTCTGATTTTCCCTCTCGTTCTTCGTTATGCAGAAAGGCGGATCCATCACCGGCTTCACATCATTGCGTCGCCCCCTCGCCAACTCCCATGATCAGAGGATCATCCAACGCCTCCGACGAAACGCCCCAACTCCCTCTTCCTTCACCGTCAATCCCGTACCACACAACTGCATAGATCATCAGCGAAATACACCCAAAACCGCCCTCTTACGGACCAGATTCCGGTCACCACGAGGATCACTGTCTGATCATAGCCGTTGGTTTAGGAGGCCTTGATCTCCTCTTTGATTTGGTAATGAGGTTTTTTTCGGTTTTGATTAACGGGTTGGAAGATTAAATGAGGAGAAAGATATTGCTTTTGGTTCGTTCATTTGTTTGAGTGGCAGCTACCCAAACAGTTGACCGCGAAGATGAATTTTGACCAGCCTTAAGGGTTTGCTGAGGTGTATTTATAATGGACTAAACGTGGGAGGCACGGTTCCTAGTTTGGCTTGCAAGTAAAGTGTGAGCACAGTCATTCGATGGCTTGGAGAGAACGGAAAGTAATTTATACCGGTAGAAGTTTATATTAAAATTCAATACGAAACTTCGTCGCGAAGTAACACGCAGAAACCCCCACCAACGACTTGTGTCTACTGTTAAAAAGGCTAATCTTAATGTAAAAAGACATTCCGGATCCAATGGGATAGGTTTCGTCGCAATCCGAGGTCGTTTGGAAAAATTTCCTTTATAAAACCGGAAATAAACACACATTTTAATTTACCACGATCGCCAGATAAATCAAATCAACTCGAAACTGCGAACATCGACAATAACTTTTCGATACGAACCCAACGACACTAGTTTCGTCGCATTCTGAGACTGTTGCCCCAGTAGGCTGCTTTTAACGTGTACCGCACTGCCCTTCCGAACACCAAATTTCCCGACCTCTAAAAATAACAAACTATATACCTACCCTGACTATAATCGACGCTACGAACTCAACGGAACTGGTTTCGTGGCTTAGTTCGATCGTCTGCTCCAGTTACATTCAAATATCTATTTATTTATTTGAATACGTGCTATAGAATTTGAACGGGCGTTTATGGCTGTCGTGGTCACATACAACATCGGTTTTCCACGCAGTTTGATTTTCTGACAATAATTTAACGATACGGTTCTAATGAAACTAGTTTCATCGAAAACGGTGTCCGTTTGCAAAACGGCTATTTTAAAGGCCGATAATTTAATAACGATTTTCCATAGCAACTATTTCAAAATTTGATTTGGCCATAACTATCAAACTATAACACGAAATCTGGATTTTTCTCTTTCATATGAAAACTGTCGTCAATACGGTTCCAACGTGTCTTGTTTCATAGAAATCCGATTTATATCGGATCTTGTATTCTCAGTTGAAGTTCAAAACCAAATATTACGAACTACAGCGCCATTTCGAGCTCTATTTATATTATATATAATATATAGTTCAACTTTGTTTAAAACGACGATTTAAATATTAAATCACATCGATATTCCAAATATAATAATTGAATTAAATAAATTAAATTATATATTTGAGTGCCAAAAACACGGGTCGTTACACTGGACATGCAGCTACTTTTCGACATTACGGTCCCAACGAAACTGGTTTTGTCGAATTCCGACTCCGTATGCTCACACAGCGTATTTTTAACCGTCGAAATACTGATTGTTTTTCACTTTAAAAATCCGTACGACCACATAGTAACTCTAAAAATCACGAAACTGGAAATCTAACAATAATTTGACATTACGAATCCAACAAAATTGGTTTCGTTGAATTCCGACTTCATTTGCAAAACTGGCTATTTTTAAAGCTCTGGATGACCCATTTAAATATATAAATATATTTAAATATAATTAAATTAAATATAAATAAATTTATATTATCGTATATCTCCACATATGATATCGTACAGCTCCAGAATATCATATCAGAATTTACAGTTTGATATTTCAGAATCCAGATTATCCCGATATTCAATTTATATCGAAAATCCTTTTATAACGTATATAAAGCGTTACGAATTATAAAGGAAATTCCACAACGACTTTTATGAAATTTGATTTGAACGTACATCAAAATCTACACGACGAAATCCCGATTTTTCTCTTCCACTAGAAAGATATACTCCACCAGCTCCACACGTTTCTTGTTTCACAGAAATCCGGCTTAAAACGAATCCTGTACATTCGGTTGAAGTTCAAATCGCCAAATCGCGAACTGCAGCGCCATTTCGAGCTCGATTTTAATCATAATATAATTATACGTTCAAACTGTCGTCGATTGAATATATTCGTCCATATAATTCAACTCTAAGTTGAATTAAATCTAAGGGGCGACCCCGTTCACAGAATATTGTGATTTCCAATATTTTTGATTATTTCTGAATTAAATATATTATTTAATTAGTTTTTTAATTAAATATTCACCATTATTTAATTCCACGACCATTAAATTCACTATATCACCATTCATATAATTAAATAAATTAATTATAATACCTCTGCCAATGCGGGTCATTACATAAATATATTCGTGTCCATCCCAAATCGGACATCAAAATCAGATTTTGATTCTTTTCTGAATATTGTTTGAAAATATTCGTTATATTAAAATAATCGTTACTTCAAAATCTTCATTCTTTCTGAACTGGAATCAGACACAGTCAATTACCATATAATTTGATTATATGGGTTTCACACAACAAATGTGTATAACAACAATGAAAACCGCAATCCATTATCCAGAGTGCATTCTACACTGTATAAGCATTAAATATAAATATTCGACGCTTATACAGCCTGTCAACCAATCGATTGACATACAACTAATTATTGGGATTAGTATATGTCCAATATCATCCCAATACCCGTGTGGGGTTTTGAAACAAGAAACACAGATTTATTTGTGCAGTTGGGCGATGCGTAAAATATTTATTTTATATCCACGTTAAAAATTATATTTTTAACTATAAAACATTTATTTATTCCACATCACACAATCAATTTTCACAACACATCAATCAAACAAATAAGTCATCCATGGTCTGTGGACGACGGGTGTCGGGTGCTGCTAAGCACCGTCTACATCCTAGTACAAATTCCAACTAGAAAATAAATTAAAAGTGAGAAGTTCTCAATTTTTGGTTCCACTCCGCCAGTCTTTCCTTCTGATCTGTTTAGTTTTCGTCTTGATTTCAGTCGATACCATCGCCATCCTTTCCCGCTGTTCACAGTAAAAATCATATTTTTATCGCTTTATCCCAATAAATAAAAATCATTTTTTATTTCTACTTCATATATTTTACAATGCTTCTTTCTATATAAAAATTATATTTTCCTATTCCTACTTCTTATATAAAGATCGAATTTTTATTTCGACGCTATAAAAATCACATTTTTATCTCAATATATATATAATAAAAATCAGATTTTCATTTCGCTACATATATATATATATATATATATATATATATCCTATTTTTATTTGAAGAAAAGCCATATTTTGACATTTCCATTTCAACTATGAAAAAGTATTTTTACTTGCTACATATATGATGAAAATCACATTTTTACATCGTCACTTCATATATAAAAATCATATTTTTATCCTATCGCTACATATATAAAGACCAAATTTTTACTCTCTATATAATATAAAAAACATATTTTTATTATCTCCATTATATAAAAATCATATTTTTATTATCTCTATAATATAAAAATCATATTTTTATTCTTTCTATAATATAAAAATCATTTTTTTCCTCACCTAAAAATCATACTTTTTATATGACTAAAATCCTACACATAAAGATCACATTTTTATCCTTTGTCTTCATATAAAAATCAAATCCTTACTTATAGAAAAGTAAAATGTAACACCCCATAATTTTATAACATTAAAATTCACAAATTAAAGTATACTTAATTTTTAGAAGAAGAATTAAGTGAAATGGGTTGCGGTATTATGTTTGTCTCAAAATTTTGGGTCAAGATAGACATTTGGTTTGCACAAAACGGATAACTTATGAAGATGTTATTAAGCCTTGAACTTTGTATGCATATGAGAGAAATATATATATATATATATATATTAAATAAATGAATATTCAAAAAAAGTTCAAAACAGCAAATCGGGAGGGGGAATAGCCGAACCGCACCATTTTTGGAGTCGACCCGGGGTGTTTGGCTGTTAACCCGTGGCCTGATTCGCGCTAAGGGCTGATGTTGCATCTGAGTGGTCCTGATGATTTCTAGGTTAATCTAAGAACTCTCTAATCGACCCCAGACATATATATATATATACACCCTAAGACCTAACCCTAATTCATAAAATATTATCTATGACACCATTATGCCGTCAAGCTCTCTCTTAAATCCTAGCCGCCGCCTCTAAATTAAATCTCAAGTGTTCATACACAATTCAAATCAAAGTTTAGAGCTTCAAAAACAATTAAAGAAGATCAATCAACATCACCGCAACGTTTCTATACCAATTTAAATTCGTTAATCCTTTTCTTAAGCTACGAAAGATGAGTACAGTTATTTTCACAAATTTAATGGGATTAAAGTAACATGAAAAAGTTGTAAAAAGGATTCATATATATGTTTGTAATGAAAATCTCACCACGTCTTCACCTTTTTGATTCATGTCATCATATGCCTATGTTTCTATGTAAAGTTCATACCTTTTATCAGTTTATTCATGTTGAATCTTTTATTATGCCTCTATGCCAGTCTATATGCCTCTTTATTTCATGATGTTGTTTTATTCCAATTTTCTATGAATTGATTCTCTTTTCTTACCCCTATTCCTTTTATTTGTGGATCTAGGCTATCTTCGAGCCTATATTAAAAATACGCGGGAATACAAATACGTGGGAACGATGTGGAATATTGGGAATGTGGGAAATTTGGAAAATTGGATATTGTGGGATATTTTGGATAATTGGATAATATGTGAAATTGGCATATTTGGGTATGAATTACATGGAATTGATTAAATTGCCTATAATTGTAAATTTGTATTGAGGCTAATTAATATGTAATTAGTGACAATTTGGAATAGGCAATATTATAAACATGATTATATGTTTAATTGGATATACATGACATGAAAATTGGGTATGGGTGAAATACGATTATTAATAAACCTTTGACACGAGGTAAGGCGCAATTGTGGCGTAAGACTGCCCGGAACTGCCCGGCAAATCCAGCTGCTACAATTGGACATCTAATGTGAGAGGTCAAAGGAATGAATTGTAGGCGCAACGGTTAATGACACGAGGTTAGACCCGGTTTGTGGCGTAAGACTGCCCGGAACCGCTCGGCAAATCCAGCGACCACAAAGCGTTCGGTCTAATGTGGGAGGTCATGCACCGTTCGTCATAAGGAATGTATTAAGGAATACTAACCATAATAAGACATGGGTTGGTTAGAGGGTTAAGTGGGGTGACATGTAAATATGGACTTAACCAAAATAAGATAAGACATGTAAATTATGACATGTAAGTATGGACTTAACCATAGCATGTGTAAGACATGGACATTTAAATTAAAATGGTTAAGTGGGAGAAAAAACCTAATGGGTACCAAGCATAGGTGGGAGGCTTGTGTCGGATGGGGGACCCGTTTCAATCAGTAACCCGTTTGAGTATCTAATTGGGCCCGGTACTAGGTCGGGGTTGGGGCACGCTTACTGGACTTGAATGTAAGAGGTCAAAACGTGAATAGCGGTGGCAACGCGAGTCCAACGGGTTCATGTGCGTGCATGGGTCCGGGCTGGTAGGTAAGATGTTGTTGCATCGTGTAGGTATGGCCTTGCATTTTATGTTGGTATCGGGGTTGCCACTTTGGGGAGTGATACACCCCACTGTCGGGCCAGCACGGGTGCCTACGCGGTTTAGGGAGCCGATTGAATGGGTAGGGTAAGGGTACCTTAGCGGTGGTAGGAGCAAGCCGGCACCTACGATAGCAGCTAGGTACAAGTAATTATCAAGTTTGTCATGTGGGTATAGTTAGTGGGAAGGGATCAACCTTTAGTAAATAGAGACTAGTAGATGTGCGGTGTAATTAAGTAATGTGGTGTAACTTAGCAAAAGTGCAGTGTAATGAAATACATGTTGGTTGAGTTGGATAGTCCTTTGGGTGCTAGTCTGATATTGACTTCAGTCTTCGGGGTTAGTACTTGGAGGGTTGTTCGCTTAGCCAAGGTGTAGGATTGTCTTAGTACTTAGGAACAGAATCATCTTGTCCATCCCTTTTATCTACCTTGTTTATGTTACAGCCATATCATGATGCCTATTTATGTCTTGATCATTTACCTTACCTATTATTTGATAAAATTACTAGACTCACCAGATTTTATGTCTGATCGGTTTTGTTTCCTCCTCTTTTCTTTCCTTCCCTCCCCCCTCCCCCCGGTTTGCAAGGAAGGAATACTACAGCTTAGCGCCGATTTCTTTCAGTTGCTTGAAAAGAGTAAATCTATCGCTTTGGACTCTCTCATCTTTATGGCATTGCTTATGCTTAGTGGGGATTTATGCATTTATGTTATTTAAGTATTTGCTTCTATATGTACTTTGAAGTTTTTGGAAAAGACTATTGATCCTGTTATAATGGTTTTGGGAACTATTATGTGAGCTTGTTTTGAAGTTATGATGCTATGAAATAAGTTTTATCTTCAGCTGTGTTTTATTTATTTATTCTTGTAATTTATTAGTTCTATACTACTATAACGCTTCATGACATTAATGCATTCCCTTTGTGAGTGACATTAATGGCCATAGGGTGTTACACGTGGTATCAGAGCTATGGTTACAATAACAGATAAAAAGTTTTGAAAAGTGTTTTCAAAAGTATTATTTTCCTAGAAAGTATTTTCAAAAACTTGTTTTAAAGAAGCTATTTTCAAGGAAAGTTTACTTTAAAGAGCATAATCCCCGCAAGCCATACATCTCTCTTTCGCTTCCCTTGTTTTGAAACTCTTTCTTTTTCTTTTCAGCATGTCTAGAGCATCTGAGATACCAGAGGGTGTTCATGTACCCGGTTGGTTTCGTTAATATCTCGAGGCTAGGGCCGCTACCGCGGGTCCGACCAACGTTCCTCCTCCTTCTCCCCCAGCTCCAGTCATTCCTCCGCATGGAGATGCTTTCTCCAAGATATGTAAAGACTTTCGTTCGATGGGTGGAAAACCTTTTAGTGGGTCTGAAACGTTCATTGAAGCTAGAAATTGGTTGAAAGAAGTGGAGGACCTTTTTGGCATTTTCGATTTGGACGACTGTAAGAAGGTCCAATTGGCTGCTTGGTTGATGAAGCACGAAGCTTCGTTTTGGTGGGAGGTTACTAATGGAGAGCATGCTGTGGAGACGTAGGCAGATTTTAGGGGAAGGTTTGAGTTGAAATTCCTTTCTCAAGCTGAGGAGAGTATGTACATGGAGAGGTTCTTGACATTGAAGCAGAAAAACTTGACCGTGAAGGAGTATGTGACCAAATTTAATAAGTTGGCGAGATTTGGGCTAGAGTTGGTGAATACTCCTCATAAGAAGGCCTTGAGGTTTGCAAAGGGCCTAAATGAACCGCTTCATAGTTTGGCTATGTCCCACATTCCAATGGGGGCTACGTTTGAAAAACTTGTTGATATGGCATACATGCATGAAGAAGAGAAGGGTGTAAATACTTTTAGGCCACAAGATAAGAAGGAGGATCCAAAGAAAGCCCAACCACAAAAGGAAGGTGGTAAAGAAAAGAGGAAGTGTCACAACTGTGGGATACCCGACCATTTGAAGAAAGACTATAGGAAGAAGAAGTTCACTTGTTATCATTGTGGTGATGCGGGTCATGCTGTGAAGGACTATCCTAAGAAGCAAGGGCAGATTGTAGGTTCTACTTCAGGAGGGCAGGTTCACACTCTTATGGCTCCGAGACAGGAAGAAGGTAGAAAAATTTCTGTCGAAAGTTTGATTTTCTTGTTTGATCATCTTGTCCTTACTTTATTCGATTCTGGCGCATCACATTCGTTTATCTCTACATCATTAGTTTAAACACTGCACTTAAATACTAGTCTCATTGTGGATCCCATTATAGTCTCAAATCCTATTGGTGGGTCGGCTCATTTATCCATGGTTTGTAGGGATTTGAGATTGTCTATCTTAGGCGTTGGTTTTGAATGTAATGCTTTTGTGCTTGGTTTCATGGGCTATGGATTGATTCTAGGGATGGATTGGCTGGCCAGATATGGTACCATCCTAGATTGTGAACGAAGGGTAGTAAAATTGTTGACTCGTAGTGGATAGACCCTTGATATTTCTTGTGACCCTAGAGGATCAGTGATGCTTAGTTATCTTGAGTCACTTGACGCATCCAATGATTATTTACATTCTGTTCGTATAGTCCGTGAATATGTTGATGTCTTCAATGAGGTGAGGGGTCTACCCTGAAAATGTGATAGACTTTCGTATTTATCTTGTAGACAATGCAAAACCAGTATCTCTGCCAGTACGCCACATGGCTCCTCGTGAGAGGAGGGAGCTCAATAAGCAAGTAGGGGAGTTGCTTGAGAAGGGATTCATAAGACGTAGTATATCAGAGTGGGGTGCTCCAGTAGTATTTTCCACGAAGGCGGATGGGTCCCTTAGACTTTGTGCGGACTAGAACTTAATAAGCTTACTAAGAAGAATAGGCACCCACTGCTGAGGATTGACGATCTCTTCGATAAGTTAGTTGGTGCCTCAGTGTTTTCGCAGTTGGACTTAGCCACTGGTTTCCATCAATTGAGAGTGGTTGAGGATAGCATAGACAAGACAGCCTTTAGGACTCCGGACGGTTTCTATTAGTGGCTTGTGATGCCCTTCGGTTTGACAAACGCCCCCGCATACTTTGTTGACTTGATGAGTAGGGTGTATAGGGAGTACCTTAATAAATTCATGGTGGTCTTTGTGGATGACATCTTGATCTTTTCTAAGAGCGAGGAAGAGCATGCCCTACATCTTAGGGAAGTGTTGGAGACCCTTCGAGCGCATAACCTTAAAGCTAAATTTTCTAAATGTCACTTTTGGAGGAAGGAAGTGCGATTCTTAGGGCACGTGGTTTCCAAAGAAGGGATAGTTGTGGATCCCGCGAAGGTGGTGGCCATCCAAGATTGGAAGGTCCCTAAAAATGCTCCCGAGGTGAGGAGTTTCTTCGGGTTGGCTGGCTACTATAGGAAGTTTATCAAGGACTTCACAAAGATATCAGCCCCGTTGACACGCTTGACGAAGAAGAACCTAGTTTTCACGTAGGACGTAGATTTTGATGATGCGTTCCAACGTTTAAAAAGAGCTTTGACCACAGCCCTAGTCTTAGTGTTGCCAGATGGGAGTAATCCATTTACCATTTATACCGATGCTTGTGGGACAGGACTAGGCGCAGTTTGAATGCAAGAAGGGAGGGTAATAGCCTATGGAGGAAGGTAGTTGAGAGTGCATGAGAGAAATTACCCTACATATGACCTAGAGTTGGCAGCTATTGTTTTCGCGCTTAAGTCTTGGTGCAATTATCTTCTTGGCGAGAAATTCGAATTGTTCACAGACCACAAATCGCTAAAATACTTGTTCTCTCTGAAGGACTTGAACTTAAGGCAGCAAAGGTGGATGGAATTCTTAGCGTTCTACGATTTCGAGATAGCGTATACTCCTGGCAAGGGTAACGTGGTGGCAGACGCCTTAAGTAGGAAAAGGTTGTCCTTGAGTCCGTTGTTTGTTGAGCGGTGAAGCTTAGAGTTCATCTCTATGTTTGACTTTAGACCTTCCATTGACTTTGTACCTGGTTTTCTAGCATCCTTAGAGGTCAGACCTACGCTTTTGGGACGGATTGGTGAGGCACAGCGAGATGACCCATAGTTGGTTGAGTTAGTAGAGAAGCTCATAAGGGGGGAGTCATCGAGCCATCTCAGTAGGTATACCCTAGAGGATAAGGGTTGGTCACGTAAGGATGGTAGATTTTGTGTACCACGAGACGAGAGCTTGAGGAAGACCATTCTTGATGATGCACATCGTTCGAAGATGACCATTCATCCCGGCGGGGACAAGATGTACATGGACATGAGATGAGTTTACTTTTGGGCCGGTATGAAGAGGGATGTGGCCGAGTTTGTCGCTAGATGATTTGTGTGCCAACAAGTAAAAGCAGAGAAAAAGAAGCCTGGTGGGTTGCTTCACCCATCGGAGGTCCCACAATGGAAGTGGGAGAGTGTCTCGATGGACTTTGTTGATGGGTTACCGAGATCGAGGAAGGGTAATACGGGGATTTGGGTCGTGGTAGGCATACTTACTAAGAGCGCCCATTTCATTCCCGTGAAGAGTAAGAGGACTGCTCCATGGTTAGCCTCCATATACATTCGAGAGATAGTTCGTTTGCACGGTGTTCCTTCTAGCATAGTGAGCGATCGCGATCCTATTTTTACTAGCGAGTTTTGGAAGAGCTCGCAAAAGATGGTAGGGACTCAGTTATGTTTGAGCACCTCATATCATCCTCGGACGGACGGCCAGACCGAGAGGGTGAATCGTATTCTAGAGGACCTTTTGAGGCTATGTGTTTTAGACTTCAGAGGTACATGGGAGAAGCATCTTCCTTTGGTGGAGTTCGCGTATAATAATAGTTTTTAGACTAGCATTGGCATGGCACCTTTCGAGGCTCTTTATTGAAGGCCTTGTCATTCACCTACATGTTGGTGGGAATCTACGGATAAGATCTTACTTGGGCCCGATATGATTAGAGAGACTTCGGAAAAGATTGATTTGATTCGAAGGAGGATGAAGACGGCGCAAGATAGGCAGAAATCGTATGCAGACAAGAGGAGGACAGATCTTGAATTTGATATTGAGGATATGGTCTTTATCAAGGTGTCTCCATTACGGAGTGTTGTTCGCTTTGGGTCCGTTGGGAAGTTAGCACCAAGGTTCGTAGGGCCGTTTCCTATTAAGGAGAGGATTGGACAGATGGCATATAGAGTAGAGTTGCCCGAAAGACTTAGTGGTTTGCACGACATGTTCCATGTTTCGCATTTGAGGAAGGGCTTGCATGAGACCGCGGAAGTGGTAGAGCCGAGCTTTCTTAGAGAGGTGGAGATAGAGCGTGATGCGACGATTCGACGAGCTCCTACATGCATTCTTGGGTCAGAGATTAAGAAGTTGAGAAATCGAGAGGTCAAAATGCAATGAGGAGATGATGAGAGCAACGCTACTTGGGAGACGGAAGAGAAGATGCGTTCATTGTACCCTTTTCTTTTCAAGGGTATGCCTTTTAATTTCTCCTTTATCGCTTAGCTTGTACTTGTTCTATCTTTAGTATGTCCTCTCACTAGTATCTTTGACCTTTAGATAGGGTAGTCCTAAGGTTGAAACATGTGTTTGATACATGTTATGTATGGTGGATGCATGTGGTACAAGTGTTTGCTCGTGGTTGCTCGTGGATACATATACACACAATTTAGGCACTAGATTGGCTCAGTCACTTTCATATTGCATACTGCATATAAATGGATGTATTTAGTTAAATGGATGTATATTAAATGGACGTAACATATGGATTTTGCATTTGAATGAATGGTTGTGCACACATGTAGTAATGATATATATAGGGTTCTTTGCATACATGGTGGATACACGGCACTATCATTATTTGCATTAAGGAGGTCGACTGAATCAGTGGACCGCCTGATCTTTGCATTAGATAAGGAACATATACACACACTTTTGCATATGTTCATATAACATTAGAAATCTTTTAAGGACAATGGATGCTTGTGGATGATGGTTGAGTAGATGGATGATTGGATGGTAGGACACATTCTTCTTAACTTGGAGATTTCAGGGACGAAATCCCTTAAGGAGGGGAGAATGTAACACCCCATAATTTTATAACATTAAAATTCATAAATTAAAGTATACTTAATTTTTAGAAGAAGAATTAAGTGAAATGGGTTGCGCTATTATGTTCGTCTCAAAATTTTGGGTTAAGAAGAATTAAGCCTTGAAGTTTTTATGCATATGAGAGAAATATATATATATATATAAATTAAATAAATAAATATTCAAAAAAAAGTTCAAAATAGCAAATCGGGAGGGGGAATAGCCGAACCGCACCATTTTTGGAGTCAACCCGAGCCCCAGTGGGTCGACTAGGGGTCGATCCAGGGTGTTATGCTATCAACCCATGGCCCGATTCGCGCTAAGGGCTGATGTTGCATCTGAGTGGTCCTGATGATTCTGGGTTAATCTAAGAGCTCTAATCGATCCTAGACATCTATATATACACCCTAAGACCTAACCCTAATTCATAAAATATTATCTATGACACCATTATGCTGTCAAGCTCTCTCTTAAACCTTAGCCATCGCCTCTAAATTAAATCTCAAGTGTTCATGCACAATTCAAATCAAAGTTTAGAGCTTCAACAACAATTAAAGAAGATCAATCAACATCACTGCAACGTTTCTACACCAATTTCAATTCGTTAATCCTTTTCTTAAGCCACGAAAGTGAGTACAATTATTTTCACAAATTTAATGGGATTAAAGTAACATGAAAAAGTTGTAAAAGGATTGATATATATGTTTGTAATGAAAATCTCACCACGTCTTCACCTTTTTGATTCATGTCATCATATGCCTATGTTTCTATGTAAAGTTCATACCTTTTATCAGTTTATTCATGTTGAAACTTTTATTATGCCTCTATGCCAGTCTATATGCCTCTTTATTTCATGATGTTGTTTTATTCCAATTTTCTATGAATTGATTCTCTCTTCTTACCCCTATTCCTTTTATTTGTGGATCTAGGCTACCTTCGAGCCTATATTAAAAATACGCGCGAATGCGAATACGTGGGAACGATGTGGAATATTGGGAATATGGGAAATTTGGAAAATTGGATATTATTGGATATTTTGGATAATTGGATAATATGTGAAATTGGCATATTTGGGTATGAATTACATGGAATTGATGAAATTGCCTATAATTGTAAATTTGTAATTGAGGCTAATTAATATGTAATTAGTGACAATTTGGAATAGGCAATATTATAAACATGATTATATGTTTAATTGGATATATATGACATGAAAATTGGGTATGGGTGAAATACGATTATTAATAAACCTTTGACACGAAGATAGGCGCAATTGTGGCGTAAGACTGCCCAGAACCGCCCGGCAAATCCAGCTGCCACAATTGGACATCTAATGTGAGAGGTCAAAGGAATGAACTCTAGGCGCAACGGTTAATGACACGAGGTTAGACCCGTTTTGTGGCGTAAGACTGCCCGGAACCGCCCGGCAAATCCAGCGGCCATAAAGCGTTCGGTCTAATGTGGGAGGTCATGCACCGTTCGTCATAAGGAATGTATTAAGGAATACTAACCATAATAAGACATGGGTATTGTTAGAGGGTTAAGTGGGTTGACATGTAAATTATGACATGTAAATATGGACTTAACCGAAATAAGATAAGACATATAAATTATGACATGTAAATATGGACTTAACCATAGCATGTGCAAGACATGGACATTTAAATTAAAATGGTTAAGTGGGAGAAAAACCTAGTGGGGACCAAGCATAGGTGGGAGGCTTGTGTCGGATGGGGGATCCGTTTCAACCAGTAACCCGTTTGAGTATCTAATTGGGCCCGGTACTAGGCCAGGGTTGGGGCACGCTTACTGGACTTGAATGTAAGAGGTCAAAACGTGAATAGCGGTGGCAACGCGAGTCCAACGTGTTCATGTGCATGCATGGGTCCGGGCTGGTAGGTAAGACGTTGTTGCATCGTGTAGGTGTGGTCATGCATTTTATGTTGGTATCGGGGTTGCCACTTTGGGGAGTGATACACCCCACTGTGGGGCCAGCACGGGTGCTTACGGGGTTCAGAGAGCCGATCGAGTGGGTAGGGTAAGGGTACCTTAGTGGTGGTAGGAGGAAGCCGACACCTACGATAGCAGCTAGGTACAAGTAACTACTAAGTTTGTCATGTGGGTACAGTTAGTGGGAAGGGATCAACCTTTAGTAAATAGAGACTAGTAGATGTGCAGTGTAATTAAGTAATGTGGTGTAACTTAGCAAAAGTGCGGTGTAACGAAATACATGTTGGTTGAGTTGGATAGTCCTTTGGGTGCTAATCTGATGTTGACTTCGGTCTTCGGGGTTAGTACTTGGAGGGTTGTTCGCTTAGCCAAGGTGTAGGATTGTCTTAGTACTTTTTAACGGAATCATGTTGTCCATCCCTTTTATCTACCTTATCTATGTTACAGCCATATCATGCTGACTATTTATGTCTTGATCATTTACCTTACCTATTATTTTCTTAAAATTACTGGAATCGCCAGACTTTATGTCTGACCCGTTTTGTTTCCACCTCTTTTCTTTCTTGTCCCCCTCCCCCTCAGGTTTGCAAGGAAGGAATACTAAAGCCTAGCGCCGATTTCTTTCAGTTGCTGAAAAGAGTAGATGTATCGCTTTGGACTCTCTCATCTTTATGGCTTTGCTTATGCTCAGTGGGGATTTATGCATTTATGTTATTTAAGTATTTGCTTCTATATGTACTTTGAAGTTTTTGGAAAAGATTATTGATCCTGTTGTAATGGTTTTGGGAACTACTTATGTAAGCTTGTTTTGAAGTTATGATGCTATGAAATAAGTTTTATCTTCCGCTGTGTTTTATTTATTTATTCTTGTAATTTATCTGTTCTATACTACTATAACGCTTCATGACATTAATGCATTCCTTTTATGAGTGACATTAATGGCCATGGGGTGTTACATCAAATCTTTTAAATCAAATAAAAATCAAAATTGTAATCCAATTTTTTTGCATAAAAATCTGCATTTAAATCAATTCTTAAATATATAAAAATCTGAAATTAAAAATCAATATTATAAACGCTCACTATTGGAATCGAAGGGAGGGGATGTGGTTTCCGTTCAGGTGGCCGAAGGGGGTCGAGCTTCGTCGCCGTTGCCAGGAAGAAGAAGGGGGAATCGCGCCCAACGTGAGGAGGAAGAGGGAATCGCGCCCAGCGCGACGGCGGTTGTCTCGGCGTCGCCGCTGCGGCGTCGGAGGAGGTCGCGCGCTCCTCCATGCTTCTGTTTCCTTTTTTTCTTTTTTTCGATCTGTGTTGAAGGATATATGGGGGGCTGAAGTGGAAAGAGAGAGGGAGGGTTGGGTGAGGGTATTTTATAAAATTTAATTATTTTATTATTTTAAATTTCCAAAAAGTAACTTTAAATTTTTATCTCTAAATGAGACCCACCGCATGTGGTCCCTAGCTAATTACCCCCATTCCGGACCCAATGGAATATGTATTGTAAGCCGATTCGATTGTTTCGATCTGTTTCCGTCAAAATCAAAATATAAATCTCTATATTAAATTTGAACACACATTTCAATTTACGGATACGGACTCTAAAAATTCCCAAAAAATATCTTCTAGCTTCGTATTGACGATATGGTCCTAACAAAACTAATTTCATCAAATTCTGAGATCATTTGAAAAATGGCCATTTTCTGGTCGATCGAAATTGACTAAAACTATTAAAACATGTTTTACTTTGCCACGCTCACATATTGATTCGAAAAATTATGAATTTTGCAATCTAGCAATAATTCGACATCCCGGATTCAACAAAAGTGGTTTCGTCGAAAATAGAGGTCGTTTGCAAAATTTCCATTTTTAAGGGCCAAAATTCCATAGCGACTATTCTGCATTTTCAATTGGACATAACTTTTTATCCCCGCTATGAAATTTCAATTTTTTGGATTCGTTGGAAAGACATTCCCAAATAGATTATAATATTTTTGGTTTTGTAAAATCTGGTTTAATTTGAATCCTGTACATTCATTTGAAATTTGAAATCGAATTTTCGAACTACCGCGCCATTTTTAATTCCTTTTATAATTATAAATAAATATTTATATTCCAACGACGATTCAAATAAATATATACGTTCTAATTCTATTCAAAAAAAATTCTTGTTGTTATTATTTAAAATAAATCATTTTAAATAATCGCAATTAATTAAAATTGGCAAAATAAATTTTTTAAATTGGTTCGGATTTTCCGGGTTATTACAATCTCGCCCACTTAAAACTTTTCATCCTCGAAAAGGAACGAAGCCGAAAGTTGTCTAACTACCCAACTCAACTTTCATTATTATCATTATGGCTTAAGTTCTTCAGCCTTTCAGTTTCTAAGAACTTTTCCAATTTTTCAAAAATTTGGCTAACACCCTAAATTTTCGAAAAATTTCGCCATAACCTCCCCTGCATGGGAGCACCGGGAAAATCCCGAAATTGCCATACAGGCCTCTCCAATCCAAAAAGAAAAAGAATCAGCCAAGCGGCTAGCCAATTTACTCATAAAATCATCAAAACCCAAAAAATACAATAAACATGTACCTATTTGTCGGGCAAACAATTTTATTCCTCTTCTCTAGCCTCCTTGCAATGACCTGTTCAATGTATATACATGTACATGTATGCAAATTCAAACAATTTTCAAGTCAGTTCAAAATTTGATCATTTTGGGTTAATTCACCTTTTATTCACATGTCGGTTTAATGAATAACCATGAAACACAAACATCAATCAATTTGTTGATAAATTTACAAATTCATAGTTTGATATACGTAGAGAAAATTATGTTTTTGATGCCAAATCACAACAATAGCCCTATCTAGTTTTGGTTCTCACACCAGTCAATTGGAAATATATAGAAATCCCACTTTCGAAACTCAAACACAAACACTGATGATGATGCATCATCATCAGAATTATCCCCGGGTGACTAGAGTGTGATTCTATATCCATCCATTATATTTAAGGCTTCGGATACACGTGGATCAAACATATATTCAAAATCTCCATATACCCGATTGTCCAAATTCAATACAAATAAATAATCAAATACAAATAATTGAATTAAATTTTCAAAACAAAAATTGTTTTCACTTTTATTTAAAATAAAAAACACTCTTCACACTCGTTCTAAGATACTACTGATCCCATCTCTAACAAGTTATTCTCATTGGATACTAATCCAATCTGTGGTGAATTCTTTCGTTTGGTTCTAATGTGCCTTGTTCTCCGAGCTTTGTAAACCAAAGCTCTGATACCAAACTATATCGACCCGAACTTCCCCGCAAAAGAAAGCCCAGATTACCTTGAGGACAAGACGGATCAGAACACAAACAGAAGAACATTTCATTGTTAATTACAATAATTCCATCAGAATACAAGAACATGCAGAGAATGAATGAATATTATACATCAGAAAAATATCAGAGATTACAATACATTACATAGTAGCGGAAAAATAATACAAAACACAACTGAAGGTGATATACGGATACAAGGCTTTCCAAATATCATTCCAGCTGTAAACCAGGATCCTGTGAATATAAATCTACAAAACCAAAACTACTAGCTGCCCGTGCGGAAAATAGGGGCACCCAGAGCTTAGGTTAAAACAATAAACTCCAGATCAGTCATGTGACTGGTGTGAGAACTAAAACAGTTATTTAAAACTTTACTTTAAATCATATATATCAAGGGACCACACCGTATAACACGAAATGGGTTTCCTCCCAAGAATACCAGTGCATATATTAAAAATAGCGCAATGCTTTTTGGAAAAATGAAACTATACTATAAGACCCAGGTCCTATCACACAATGCAACGCAAGCCGGGGGATAGGGTTTTTCCTTATAATATCCAAACATGTTTGGTACATGAAAACAAATCATTTGATACTGTTGTAAGTGCATAGCGTATAAAACAACTTCAATCATAAGTATCAATCATAGACGGCATAAGTGCCCCATACCACTATGTCGCCATATATAGGTTTACAATCAAAACCGCAAAATGTCGTATTGTAAGTTGGATTTCCATCTGTGAACGGAGGCAAGGGATCGTCCTCACCTCTTTGAGACAATCTAGACCATGTCTCAGGACCCAAACACAAGTAAGCCCTTGGATCGTCAGGGCCGGTCCACTCGATGTGGATTAAAATTCCTGAACACTGCGTTTCCCCGCCCTATGGGGCATAAATGAGCCAAATGACTCCATCGATGCCGGATCGACCGATATAACCGAGGCGTCTCGCTATCCATCATCCACTTAAGTAAAACATCCGGGCGTGTAAAACCCAAAACACCCCTCCTAGCTAGAAGGAAACGCATGCCCTCCCTGATGTCCTCTCCCGTTTCTGGTTCACACTAGGGTGTGAGGCTCGCGAATTAACGCTACATAAAGCTACGCTGTATTAAAGCCGTTCTTTGATCATCAACCACAAGTCTATGCTTTTCAACGGAAGCCTTGATCATTTACATCTCAGCATGCCACACAGACAATTCATGCCATGCGACTGATATCTATCGATATATAACCTCTTACCTCAGAGAAGGGCGTTAAGCAAGAGAATAAATTCTCCGCCACCAAACAGATATATATTTAATAGAAATCAATCAACACAGAATAAAATCCAATGTCAGACACACATCCATTTACAAGTCCGTTCTGTGTCTGAACGAACCGGAGGAACCTTATTCCTCGCATATCCATCGATCTCCAAGTACGTCCGGACGATCACCAACTGATTCCCTCCTCTTGGGTGTACAGCCCAATCCCGATCATCAGTAATTATCCAAAAGATGTGAAGACCTCCGGTCTTTAACCACCGTCTTCATCGTCGACTTCTCGTCGATTCAGTTATTCAGAATGGGATAAACCCGGTCTTTCCGAATAATTCGCATATATAATAAACAAGTGTTATAAAAACACAACATACGCCTTATTCCAATCCAGAATATTCCTTTATTCAAATATTCTTTTACTTTGGGAAAGGTTCCCATTAATTTTATCAAAGATAAATTCTTTAAATTTATTCTTTAATCTTCCTTTGAATATTAATTCAAACCAAATTATGGTTTATCCAAACTAGTCGAGATTAACGAACCTTATCGAAGTAATCATTTGTTTTAATTTCCCAACCCCAACCTATTCATCCTATGAAGTAAAACCGGTAATACTTCATATTTAACACCACGGTGTTATCGGTAAATTCAATTACCCTTTCACGTTCAAATTTAATTAAAGATTTAACTATCACCGGGAGCAAAACTGGTGATACTCCATTCTTAATCATTTCAATCTAATTAAAGATTCATTAAAACTCCACTTGGTTTTAATCTTCCCAAAAATCAATATTAATGATTGTTTAACTTGGGAAATCATATCCTGTCTTTAACTGGGTTAAAGAACCAATGTCATTTAAAACAAGGTTCACGATAAACCAAAAATTACATTCTATTCCATCAGCCTTTAACCGTAAATTAGCAAGTGAATAATTCCCTAAGTGTTAACCCTGAAGGCCGAAACCAACATCAGATCAATACCCAAGAAACTATCCAACTTAACTAATCCCCAGTTAGTTTCTGATTTTCTTAACTCTGTTGGGTCTAAGAACATTATCATTAAAGATACCATTCACGACAACCCAAAATCACATTCCATTAACCATGGAATCTTCATGGAAAACAAATCGATATATATAATCGATATAAACTTCCATATCCGACTAACAATATAAATGAAATAAGGGCAAAGCCTTTTAAATTCCATATATATTAGCAGTCCTCATCCACAGAAATTCACTTCGATTATTTCCAAATTGAATTCCATTCCATTCCAATTTATTTTATTTAAATTGGAAAACTTTACTTTGGAAAATCTCCTTTAAATCTTAACAAAAGATTTATAAATTCCAAATCACATTTCACTGTGAATCGGGTTAAAGAACGAATGTCGTTCAAACACAGTTCACAACAAACCCAATTCACATTCCATAAATTATCGAGTTAAAGAACAAATGTTATTTAAAACACCGTTCATGATAATCCCACAAATCAATTCTAATTCGATTCCAATTAAATATTATTTAATTGGTATACTTCATTAAATCCAAATAAAAAGATTTAATCTTTTTCTCAATTGGGTTTAAGAACAGTATTAATGAAGACACCATTCACGACAAACCTAAATCCCATTTGATATTAAATACAAGGCTCTGAATATAAAATATATCGTCTTGTATTCAATATCAATTCTACGACCAACAAATATCGTATTAGAAATAACGATATAAATATATCTTTCAAATTTCCATAACAATATCTGTATAATCATGAAATCCAACATCGAAATATTCCGAAGTCAATTTCGATTCAAAACCATTTCCAATTTATATATTGGAAATTCCGCTTACCTTCAAAACCATTTCAAATCCAATTTATTTATTTTAAAAATATTGGATTTATCATTCTAGTTCAAAACTAGTTCATTTCGATAAAAATATATTTTTATCTTTTCAAATATGTAATTTTTCATCCAATTCTTTCCAAATCATTTCTCATGATTTTACACTAATTATTGATATTTTTAATAATTTTATCAAGGCTGGTACAGTCGATTTCAATAAACGGCCATAGAATTGCACTTACAGCAATCTTTTCCAATTTTGATTTCGACATAATTCCAAATCCAACCGTTAGATTTCAAATCTCTAATATCATTAGAAAACTCTTTTCGATATGAACCCAAGGTTCCGGTTTTAGGAGAATCCGATGGTCGGATCCCCCGTAATGCCTATTCGAAGTCAATGGTCGAAATTCGCGAACTACCGCAGCGCGGCGTGTTCTATTCAGGCCATTGTATATATATAATATATATATTATATATATTTCATCGATTTCCTTTTAAAACGTATTTTATAAATCGTTTTAGATTCGTTTTCAAAACGGTTTCAACTTCATATTCAATTTTAAATCAAAATTGAATATTCCATATCATCGATATATAAATGATAATATTTTCAAAACATTATATTTCAAAATCATTTCATTTTTTATATTCATTTTAAAATGAATAAAATCGATATAAATATCATTCACATCAAAATGGCGTTAATCTAATCGACACAGCTTTATATATTTAAATATATTCGTGTCATCCCAAATCGGACATCAAAATCAGATTTTGATTCTTTTCTGAATATTGTTTGAAAATATTCGTTATTTTAAAATAATCGTTATTTCAAAATCTTCATTCTTTCTGAACTGGAATCAGACACAGTCAATTACCATATAATTAGATTATATGGATTTCACACAACAAATTTGTATAACAACAATGAAAACCGCAATCCATCATCCAGAGTGCATTCTACACAGTATAAGCATTAAATATAAATATTCGACGCTTATACAGCCTGTCAACCAATTGATTGACATACAACTAAATATGGGATTAGTGTATGTCCAATATCATCCCAAAACCCGTGTGGGGTTTTCAAACAACGAACACAGATTTATTTGTGCATTTGGGCGATGTGTAAAATTTATCGTCCCAATCAATATCAGTCAAATGTGTGTACATAAACAAATCGTTCGATTTGTTTATAAATATTTATTTTATATCCACGTTAAAAATTATATTTTTAACTATAAAACATTTATTCATTCCACATCACACCATCAATTTTCACAACATATCAATCAAACAAACAAGCCATCCATGATCTGTGGACGACGGGTGTCGGGTGCTGCTAAGCACCGTCTACATCCTAGTACATATTTCAACTAGAAATTAAATTAAAAGTGAGAAGTTCTCACTTTTTGGTTCCACTCCGCCAGTCTTTCCTTCTGAACTGTTTGGTTTTTGTTTTGATTTCAGTCGATACCATCGCCATCCTTTCCTGCTGTTCATAGTAAAAATCATATTTTTATCGCTTTATCCCAATAAATAAAAATCATATTTTTATTTCTACTTCATATATTTTACAACGCTTCTTTCTATATAAAAATTATATTTTCCTATTCCTACTTCTTATATAAAGATCGAATTTTTATTTCGACACTACAAAAATCACATTTTTATCTCAACATATATATAATAAAAATCAGATATTTATTTCGCTACATATATATATAAATCCTATTTTTATTTGAAGAAAAGTCATATTTTTACATTGCCATTTCAACGATAAAAATCATATTTTTACTTTGCTACATATATGATAAAAATCACATTTTTATATCGTCACTTCATATATAAAAATCATATTTTTATCCTATCGCTACATATATAAAGATCAAATTTTTACTATCTATATAATATAAAAATCATATTTTTATTATCTCTATAATATAAAAATCATATTTTTATTATGCTTATAATATAAAAATCATATTTTTATTCTTTCTATAATATAAAAATCATTTTTTTCCTCGCCTAAAAATCATACTTTTTATATGAATAAAATCCTACACATAAAGATCCCATTTTTGTCCTTTGTCTTCATATAAAAATCAAATGCTTACTTATAGAAAAGTCAAATCTTTTAAATCAAATAAAAATCAAAATTTAAATCCTATTTTTGTGCGTAAAAATCCGCATTTAAATCAATGCTTAAATATGTAATAAACTGAAATTAAAAATCAACACTATAAACACTCACTGTTGGAATATAATGGAGGGGATGTGGTTTTCGTTCAGGTGGTCGGAGGGGGTCGAGATTCGTCGCCGTTGCGAGGAGGAAGAAGGAGGGGGGAATCGCGCCCAGCGCGAGTAAGAAGGGGGGAATCGCGCCCAGCACAATGAGTGACGAGGGGGGGTGGGGGGGATCGCGCCCAACGCGACGGCGATGGTCTCGGCGCCGCCGCTGCGGCGTCCGAGGAGGCTGCGCACCCCTCCACGCTTCTGTTTCCTTTTTTTTGATCTGTGTTGAAGGATATACAGGGGGAGGGGGCTGAAGTGGAAAGAGAAAGGGAGAGTTGGGTGAGGGTATTTTATAAAATTTTATTATTTTATTATTTTAAATTTTTATCTCTAAACGAGACCCACCGCACGTCATCCCCAGCTAATTACCCCCATTCCTAACCCAATGGGATATGTATCGTAAGCCGATTCGACTATTTCGACCTGTTTCCGTCAACATCAAAATATACATCTATATATTGAATTTGAACGCACATTTCAATTTACCGGGGCCACATACGGACTCTAAAAATTCCCAAAAAGTATTTTCTAGCTTCGTATTGACATTACGGTCCTAACAAAACTAATTTCGTCAAATTCTAAGATCTTTTGAAAAATGGTCATTTTCTGGTCAATCGAAATTGACTAAAACTGTTAAAACACGTTTTACTTTGCCACACTCACATGTTGATTCGAAAATTTATGAATTTTGGAATCTCGCAATAATTCGACATCCCGGATTCAACAAAAGTGGTTTTGTCGAAAAGTGAGGTCGTTTGCAAAATTTTCATTTTTAAGGGCCAAAATTCCATAGCGACTATTCTGAATTTTCAATTGGACATAACTTTTTATCCCCACTATGAAATTTCAATTTTTCGAATTCGTTGGAAAGATATTCCCAAATAGATTCTAATATTTTTGGTTTCGCTAAAATCCAGTTTATTTTGAATCCTGTACATTCATTTGAAATTTGAAATCGAATTTTCGAACTATCGCATCATTTTTAATTCCATTTATAATTATAAATAAATATTTATATTCCAACGACGATTCAAATAAATACATACATTCTAATTCCATTCAAAATAAATTTCTTGTCATTATTATTTAAAATAAATCATTTTAAATATTTGAAATTCATTAAAATTGCCAAAATAAAATTTTTAAATTGGTTCGGATTTTCCGGGTTATTACATCTATCTTGCACCTACAATTATATATTTTATTTTTCTATTAAATTTATTAATTTAAATTAACGAACAAATAAATAAAAGAATTATTTAATGCATTTAGAAAAAAAAGATATACCTAACGGTCTTGCAACTCGATCGACTACAAGATATCTCTGAACAATTCCAAACTGAAATTGCCCCAAAAATGCTATCATTTACTAACGAACACCCAACCATCCCGTTCACTCATACCCCAATATCGAACTCTAATCCAGCTTGTTCAGCAGCCATCATAACATTTTCCAGTCAACACTTCTCCAAATTTCTGCTATTGTATGAAACAAATTTTATGCATTGTAACTTACAATGTATTGAGACATTATTAACTAAATTATATTATAAATTAATTACCTTAATCTCTCTCCTTTTTTTAATCTTTCACCTACAGGAAAAAGGTAGTGAGACTTTCTCAGATGAATACTACGGATTCTCTTTCCCAATTCGAACACGCCCTTCTCCCTTCACCAGAACAACGTTCGAACAACTGTAAACCCCATCATCGAAAGTGCCTCCAGCTGATATTAAAGCTTTGGTTTACCCAAAACGAACGCCTGAAATCCCTAATCTCAACTACTGTAAACTCGAGCATCCTTTCTCCTCATCGCAACTTCCAGAAACCACCGCAATCTACACTTCGCAATCACCTCATCTGGAGAACCCACTCCATCGCACATGTCTATATCACGACTCCATGGAAAATGCGAGTCAGCGCTACAACCATCCAAGACTCGCGGCTTTGACCTGAAAAGCTGAGACCATCGCATGTTGTTCAGTATCGAGATCTCCATCATCATGCCTGGATTCAATTACGATTATCACTAACTCGATTTTGATTTCGTGTTAATTAGAGGAGAGGCCATTTTTGCTTCTTTCAGAAGCTCCGAATGATTTTGATTTGAGAAGGAAAAAAAATCTGAAAGGGTGACTTCAATTTGCTTAAGCTTTAAAATGATAGAATCATACATCGGTTTTGATTAGGAAATTATTTAAGGAACGCCATTTTAAATCACAGGCTTTTGAAGTTTCAGATGAACGAAATGTAAGGAGAAGAAAATGGCAAGCGTATCGCGATTTATAAAAGAGCAACACCTTAGGCATTAAGTAATTCTTCTACGCAAAGTACATTATATTTAATGTGATTTGAGTTTAAAGAGATTTTGTTTCTTTCTAAATAGATACTGATTTGATTTCAAGCCTATCCACAATCCAATACCTCGGGGTCCATTAATCGAAATCGCAAACCGCTATTTTAGTGTATAAACCAATATTTAAATGTAATAATGGTATTCTGAGCTCAACATAATATATTCTAAAAATTAAATTTAAACGTATATATAAAATAACTATAATAAATTAATATAGTATTATTTATATTCAAACAAATAAATTCTTCGATAATAAATTATTATTATTCTAATTCAAAAAGAAGTTTGTATCGATTATCTGAACTGTTTTCAATTCAGTTTTAAATCTCACATAGAATTATTTCATACTTCGTATTTCAATAATTATATACATTCGGAATAAATCGATAAATCAATATAAAAATTGATTTATATTATTAACTCAATATTTGAAAACAAATTAAATATTTAAAATAAACTGTTCAAAAAATCTGGGATGTTATATTCTTTCAACTTAATGAATTTCATCCCCGAAAGTACTAACGTAAGAAAAATGCTATAAACCCATTAACTTTTCAAAAACTATCTTATGTTGAAATTCAACATTTCATATTTCAACAAATTTAATTGCACTAAAACTTTTGGTTTTCATTTATATGTCACATCATATATGTTTACATTCATTAAATCTGAATGAATTACAATCAGGATATTCACATCTAATTCATATTCCATTCAAATTGATTTTAATCAATTCACTTCGCCCTATTTAACCTTTTTAAGCTAAATTTTAAATTCCAGAATTCAAATACCTGGGTTTTTTAATTTCAAATCCTTCTAAAATCATATAAATATAAACCTATATTTATAACCCATCAAAAATTCAAAACATTTGAAGTTTCAAACCCAACTTGTTCTCTTTCAAACCAATTTCCATAAAACCCTTCTAAGGTAGCAATCCATCACTTAGAAACTCGAAAATGAACACTGATGAAGCTGCAGTCATCATCAGAATTATTTTCCAGCCATTGAAGTGAGTTCAGTGCTTTATCACTTTCAAAATCCATTCAAGCTGATTTTTATTCAAAACTCCTTTCAAACCAAAGCTATATTATTTCAGTATACTTCAGAAAATATTTTACAACTTCCCAGGATTTAAATTTCAAAATTCTGGTTTGAATTTAATTTTAATTCCTCTCATTTGTATATATTATTCATATATAAATTATAACTAGTTATACATAGCCATTTCAAATTTTATAATCTTATTTGATTATAATTTTAACATCCAACACATCCATATATTATAATAATTTCAAAAAAAATTCCTTTTCTATCAAAAATAGAATTTTGAGTAAAATTATTTCATTTGCCCCCTTAAAACAATATTATGTCCAATTTCTCTTGTTCAAGTGTTTAGGAAATTCCTATCAACTTCGTGGCATCCCACGATTCGATCAGAATTCATAAACCACTCAACAAACAAGCCAACACAATATAAAACGATTTTTATATCCATTAACAAATATGCGCTCTTGTATATATACACTCAACTCATTCTAGGGCACTACTGACCCTATCTCTAATGAGCACAACCGCACCAAAGCTCAAGTATTCGCTCAACCTAAGCTCTGATACCAACTGTAACAGCCCACAAATCCGTACTATATGAGTCGACTAATAACACCACACGTCCAACTCAAATTGCACAGAAATACGAATCATTATTAGAAAGAAGTTAGAGGATGAGAAATAGGAAGAAAGAAATATTAGAATAGAAGAAAACGAAGATCACAAACTCACAGCGGAACGAATAAAACATATTAGGTAACATACACTTTGAAATACAATTTGGTAACTTTATGTACATACTGTCATCAGAGCACAACAACTATTTCTGGAACATTTATAAACACCTGTTTCCTGATACAAACATGGTACACAGAGGAATATATGATAGTCTATAGTTAATTAGTGAAGCCTCCTGTTTCAAACTCCTCCAAGTGAATATGTAAAATCCCGACTATTGACTGCCCGTACAAATTTGGGAACCTAAGAGTTTAGGGAAAACAAACAAAATAAACTTTGGGTCAGTCATGGGACTGGTGTGAGTAAACTCCAACCATTTGTTTAACTTTCAAATTCCTTTCGAAAGAAAGGATAATAGTAAGACCAGCCCACACATAAACATGGACAGTTTTTACCTTACTATAACCCAAAACACTTTGATACAAAAATCCAGTGATATTATAATAGTGTATTAATCAAATAAATAACGATCTAGCAGAACGCTTGCATCTGACGCTCCATATATAATATAAAATCAAAAATCGCAGGGAACTTATTGGAGATTGAATTCCGACTATGACAAGGAATGGAACCATCTGCCGATAGTGTATCACTAGATGGGAATACACTGGGTTCAACAAGAAAATCTTGCAACCCGGCCCACACATGACCGACCACTCATTTCACTTGAGTGTATCGAATGTATTTCACCAACGGTTGGGATCAGCAACCGCTTTCTCTAATGGGACAGCATCGAATAGAATAAGGAATTAAATGAATTTCTCTACATAGGTGATAATACACCCTAATGGAAGCGACCCACATAGCCGTGCTGCCTGCCCGATTTTTGTCATTTCCCGGTTTTTGAGGCCAGAGGCTACGATTACTTTCCATTCATTGATAGCACAATCACTTTAAATGATACATTGTCAGATCCGTTAATCACTAATTGAATTGCAAAAATATATCCTGGATATTATGCTAAGAGAATAAATTCTCCACCACCATATTAATTTATACAGACCAACATATGCGATCACTGGAAATACTCTGTCAAACACTCGTCCATGCACTTTCGTTCTGGGATAGAACAAAACCGAAGACACAATTTTTATTAATAGAAAAGTCCTTGCACTTTACTCCATCTTCGATTATCATCATATAATCTGATTCGCAACGCTACTACCAATACGGAGTGGTTCTCGGATAATAATCCAACTGGTCTCTCCATATTGACAACGATATTGGCAAATACTTCGATAGTTGGTTATTTAACAACCGAAGAAAAATAAACAAACATTCCAACCATCAAACAAATCACTAGGCCTCTTAATTAATATTTCATTAATTAAATCACCCTTTCCATTTCCTTATCAATGTTTATTAAATAAATATTTTCAATTTTCATCTTGGACTCTTACTTTATTTGGAAAACATTACCATATATCGCCTTCTTTTATTTTCTATACATAGAAAATATATTTTGTTTATAATTGGAAAACATTCCATTTACTTATCTCCTTCATGACCATTCCTTTCTATACTCAGGAAATATTTATTATTATATTTCCAAATTTCCACTTACTTGGATTAAAATGAATGTTATGAACATCGCTACAACAACACAAAATACTGCATTCGACTAAATTTCTTTAAACATTTCTCTTCGAGACTAAATCTTGTTGTTTATCAGCTAATAATGAAATCAATCGAGTTGGGGTATAATTACCTCTCAGATGTTGACTGGAAATATTATTAACTTCAAAACAGACAAGACCGCTAACTCGAATAATCAACACCATATTAAACCAATTTTCCATTTTTAAAACGTATATACATTTCTCTTTCTATTTTTACCAGATCTAATTATAGATTTCCTTTTTGTTTATAACATTCTATTTTTAAGTTTGTTTCCTTATCGAATTCTATATATATATATCGATACATTGATTTCTAATTATCAAATTATCTTAAAAATATTCTAACTCCTTAAATTCCAGGAAAATTTCGCCATAACCTCTTTTGTACCGGTCGATAGTTCAAACCTCGACTCGCCTCTCTAGGACCTTTCCATTCAAAAAGAAAATCAAAAAGCCAAGTGGCTTGCCGGTTCGGCGCATAAAACCTCATATGGAATTTAAACATGTAACTTTTTGTCGGGCACATAAATTATAATCTTCATACACTTCATTCCAAACCTTCTTAATCTATGTTCACCTGTTTCCAATTTATCCCAACTCAATCCGGTCATTTCAACTCAATTTGCTAATTTATTCTTTAATTAGCTATTTTGCCATTTCACTTTTATTTGAACATATCATGTTCGTATATATTTTAATTCTCTTATAAACAAGTCGAATTTCATTTCCAACTCAAGTTTCCTTTTCGATTTCAAATAAAATTTCTCAAATCACCTTTACTCATTCAAAGCCCAATTTCTTACCAAAATTCAATTAACTAATTATTATTCAAATTAGTTAGTTCTATTCAATACATTAAAAATATGATTTTGTTCCAAAAATCATTTCATTACATCACTTGAGTTCATATTTATTTTACAACTCAAGTCTGGATTTTTCTAATGAAAACTCGAATTTTTATTTATTTAAAATCCTTATATATATTCAAATAAACCGTTATAGTTTTATAATGGATATGGCGTTTTTTTTCTGAAAATTTGATTTTGACATAACTCAAAATCTATTCGATGAAATTCAGTTTTTTCCCTTCCATTAGAAAACTATTATTCCAATGGTCCTGACGATTCTTGTTTCAAAGAATTCCGACTTAAATTGAGTCTTGTATGCTATATTAAAGCTCAAAACGCCAATTTACGAACTACCGCACTGCGGTGAGTTCATTTTAATTATATTTAATATATAAATGGTTTAAACTTCGTTTATATATAAATTTGACTCTATTCTAATATATTTTAATATATATCAAACTAATTTTCCCAATTCAACTTAATGTTTCAGATTATCTAATTTTGTCGATTTTCCCTTACTCGGTAATAAATTTGTTTATCCTTCAATCTTATATATTTAATTCCAATTTCTTTTATAAATAAATTATTTATAAAATTCGATATAATAGAATTTCAATTATAAACCCGTTGAATTTTTCTCAATTCAGGTATATTCCGAATTCCGAAATATAATCAATCGTTTTGTTTCAAAACACTTCCCAACTTACTTTTAAATTCCTATTTGAATTTAAATGGTTCAAATTATCCAAATGATAGTTTATTTTACCAAATTTATAACACTATTTATAAATTCAACTTCCTTGTTTCATATATTTAAATAAGTTGCCTTTTCAAATTTCTATTTGAAACTCCATCCCTTTGATATTTCGAATTGTAGAATAGAAACAGTTGTTCCCTTTCGAATGATTTCAAATTCTATTTTAAATTCATATTTGAATTTAAATATTCAAATTATCTCTTGATAATTAATTCATTATATTTATAAACACCATTTTATAAATTTCCTTATTTCATATATTTAAACAAGTCTATATCGAAATATATTTAAAACCAAAATCTTATTTTGAAATTTTCTATTTATAATAACTTATATATTTAACACCCAATTTATTTTCATATTCAATTTGACTTCTATTTAAATAAATTCGAATTAATCGAATTCATATCATAAATCCTTACGGATTTATTTTAGTTCAATTTATATTCTGAACTTCAGAATAAATTTCCATCGTTTATTTCTTTAAAACGATTTCCCCATTTCTATTTTTAAATTCAAATTTGAATTTTAATATTCAAATTATCCAGTGATATTTTTCCACTTTATTTATAAACACTGTTTATAAATTCATTTCAATTCTCTTCATTAATTAATTTATAAACAATGTTTACAATTTCACTTCAAATCTCGTATTATTAATTTATAAACAATGTTTATAATTTCACTACTTGTTTTATATATTCAAACAAGTTAATATATTTATAGCCCAATTGAAATTCAAATTCTATTTTAGATAAATAGAATTTTCGCTTTAAATTTCAAAATATCCTTTTGCTGATATTTTTATATATCAACCTTTCAGGTCCAGTGATATTTTAACCAATCAAAATTATCAGTTATCAATCTCGGATTTTCTAATACATCATATATAATACATACATACATACATATATATATATATATATATATATATATATGAGAACAAGCAAATAATAATATTTTTGAGGAATCCAGTTGGATCCCTCCAACCTGTTTTTCCTGCATCCACAGACGTGAGCCAACATAAATAATACCCATTCTGCTTCGTGGCAGAATATAGCGGTATAGAAGGTCATTCACTATCATAGCGTGGGGCGTATAGGGTCATCCGCTAATGATACTGCGAGCATCCACTAATGATACTGCAGGAACTATCCAATCACCAGTATATATATATATAATAACAACAAATAACAATCCTAAATAACTAATTTATATTTTATAGCCAGCATAATATTTTAGTGCATGTAAACAACCAACGAACTATTATTTTAATGAATAAAATAATTCTAAATAAAAATATGAGTGAGGTTTACTCACCGTGATTTTTAATTTTTACATATCCAGTTAAAATCCCATATCGTCTCGGCTACGAATTTATTTGAATCGTCTATCTTGCAACTACAATTATATATTTTATTTTTCTATTAACATTTATTAATTTAAATTATTGAACAAATAAATAAACGAATTATTTAATGCATTTAGAGAAAGAATATACCTAACGGTCTTGCAACTCGATCGACTACAAAGTATCTCTGAACAATTCCAAACTGGAATTGCCCCAAAAATGCTATCATTTACTAACAAACACCCAACCATCCTGTTCACTCATACCCCAATATCGAACTCTAGTCCAGCTCGTTCAGCAGCCATCATAACATTTTCCAGTCAGCACTTCTCCAAATTTCTGCTATTGTATGAAACAAATTTTATGCCTTGTAACTTACAATGTATTAAGACATTATTAACTAAATTATATTATAAATTAATTACCTTAATCTTTTTTTTCATCTTTCACCTACAGGAAAAAGACAGCGAGCCTTTCTCAGATGAATACTACAGTTTCACTTTCCCAATTCGAACATGCCCTTCTCCCTTCACCAGAACAACGTTCGAACAACTGTAAACCCCATCATCGCAAGTGCCTACAGTTGTTATTCAAGCTTTGGTTTACCTAAAACGAACGTCTGAAATCCCTAATCTCGACTACTGTAAACTCGAGCATCCTTTCTCCTCATCGTAACTTCTACAAACCATCGCAATCTGTATTTCGCAATCACCTCATCTGGAGAACCCACTCCATCGCACCTGTCTACATCGCGATTCCTTGGAAAATGCGAGTCTGCGCTACAACCATCCAAGACTCGCGGCTTTGATTTGAAAAGCTGAGACTATCGCATGCTGTTCAGTATCGAGATCTCCATCGTTGTGCCTGGATTCAATTACGATTTTCACTAACTCGATTTTGATTTCGAGTTAATTAGGGGAGAGGCCATTTTTGCTTCTTTCAGAAGCTCCAAATGATTTTGATTTGAGAAGGAAAAAAAATTCTGAAAGGGTGACTTCAATTTGCTTAAGCTTTGAAACGATAGAATCATACATCGGTTTTGATTAGGAAAATATTTAAGGAACGCCATTTTAATCACAGGATTTTGAAGTTTCAGATGAACGAAATGTAAAGAGAAGAAAATGGCAAGGGTATCGCGATTTATATAAGAGCAACACCTTAGGCATTAAGTAATTCTTCTGCGCAAAGTGCATTATATTTAATGTGATTTGAGTTTAAAGAGATTTTGTTTCTTTTTAAATAGATACTGATTTGATTTCAAGCCTATCCACAATCCAATACCTCGGGGTCCATTAATTGAAATCGCGAACCGCTATTTTAGTGTATAAACCGACATTAAAATGTAATAACGGTATTCTGAGCTCAATTAAATATATTCTAGAAATTAAATTTAAACATATATATAAAATAACTATAATAAATTAATATAATATTATTTATGTTCAAACAAAAAATTCTTCGATAATAAATTATTATTATTCTAATTCAAACAGAAGTTTGTATCGATTATCTTAACTGTTTTCAATTCAATTTTAAATCTCAAATAGAATTATTTCATATTTCATTTTTCAATAATTATATACATTCGGAATAAATCGATAAATCAATATAAAAATTGATTTAGATTATTAACTCAATATTTAAAAACAAATTATGTATTTAAAATAAATTGTTTGAAAAATCCGGGTCGTTACAAGTAGCTACCCCCAATATTAAGGTACTCCCCATAGTACCCAACTCGCACGGTCCCCGCTTTAATGCCACAAAAATATATGTAGTCCCTTACTCTACACCCGACTGATGTACGGATCTTTATATAATCATGCCACGTTCCGCATAAAACAACCATATTACGTAATCTTACAGACTGCCACCTTTGAACCATTCAATCAGATCAGATTCCATCACAAAGTAATGCCCTAGAGTCTACGATATGCCACCCAGAGCAGACATGCATGTAACTAGACTTTCCCATGTACGTATCGTTAATTGTACTCGATGCCTTAACTGCACATATTCTCTACTGTGCACGAAGTTCCGTAACAGGATTGTACAAAAAACACGAAACTCGAGCGGGAGCTTTTTAGACAGCTATATACATAGATGTTAAGGTCTGCATTTTCAATGGCTATGGTCCCACCCGACCCCTCCCTCAACTGGTGAAAGACAAACGGTATTGAGAGCTAGTGACGTGGCCCAGTAAACAACAATCAGCATCCTAATTGGCTTGTCCCACAACCAAAGCATTAATAGCGAAAGGTGGATGATATATCGGTTTAGCTCTCCGTCTTTCCGCCTCAGGCATCATGCTAATTATCGATGGTTGGTACCCGAAGACTGCTATCCATGACCCGCCAAAGGCAACCTGATAAAGTTGTCGTAATCCGCTTAGTCACAAGGCGGCCTGTTCGTCGAATCACCTATGCCACCCTACATCCTTCTGACTGCCCATCATTGTGGCAGTCTACATATACTCATCGGGTAGTAACGCGCAAACCTAACCTCTACGAGCATAGACCGAACGTTGTCACCGCACAGAGGACTACCTGGAGTACCCTCCACATCTCCGGAAGCCGCGTACTTCCCTTTCCGTCCTTTAGAGCCAGTAGAACAACAGATTAATCAGATGGGCGTGCGCTCTCTACGTGCCTCATGACACCACAATGATCTACCTCATTGGGTTATTCACCTTCACTCATACAGACTGTTCCAGGCGCCTCGGGTTAATGTGTTAATAGAACCTATGTCTAATCAGTTAATTACGCGCTTGCTCTTCCTTTTTTAGATTTCCATTCAACTTGGTTATTCCTAGTTATATTGACTTATTATTCAAGTTACCAAGTTCCTCATGCTTATTAATTTTAGTTATATAACTTAACACATTTAAATTCATTAATAAGCCTTTAACATGTTTTTTTCAAGATTGTAATCCAAGTTCTACAATCCCTTTGTACTATTCATTGTCCTATTCCATAATTACAATAACATGTTCCACTTAATATGTAATCATGTATATTTTATCTCAATTCACATGTTATCTGTTTAACATGTCACTTATTATTAAATATAACTTATTTCATCCCATAAATTCACCTTGTTCTTTCCTATTTAATCATAATTCCACCTTACACTACCATTACAACTTGTTATTGTTTACTTATTAACTTAGTTCTCTTAATTAAGGATTACTAAAATTTCTTCTTCATTTATTATAACTTATGTTATAATTCCCACTTGTCCCTAGGACAAGCCTACCTATTATATTACATTCTTGTTAATGTAATTAATTATAGTAGGTTATTCTTATTCCCCATTCATTCCAATCCTTTTACTATTGTTACTTTCATTCATTTCCATTAATCATAATTAGTGCCTTTTATTTCAATCCTTTTATATACATATATATATATATATATGTTTATGCACTAGACCCCTCACATTAAGTCGACCACTTGTGGATGCTGGATTTGTCGGGCGGTTCCGGGCAGACTTCTACCACAAGTTGGACTTAACCTCATGTCTTAGCACAGTTACATGTACATTTCCACACTAGACACCTCACATTAAATTAACAACTTGTGGATGCTAGATTTGCTGGGCGGTGCCTGGCATACTTCTACCATAAGTTGAATTTAAATTTGTGTCTAAGTGCGGTTACCATTTCCTAATTACTGTTATTTTTTTCATATAATTTGGCATTCCATTCTTCCAAATTTTTATTGTAATTCTATTTTTTCATGTCATACTTAATATCATATTAAGTCTATTTTGACTGATTATCATGTCGCATGTTCTTCCTAAAATGTAATTAACTCCACTTTAAAAGAATATTATGTAATCATCAATCATGTAATTTTTCCAACTAACAAATTAACATGTAATTATCCCAATTCTTACAATTAAGGGTTCAAGTACACAATATGCCACTGATTAACATGTATTTATCCCAATTTCACTATAACATAACTTACGGTGCCTAGTTAACAAGTTACTAGAACGTATATGTATACAACAGTAATCATTTCCACATATTTTAACAGGTTTTCATTTCACCAGATTAATCATGCTAGCAAGTTTACATTACATATTAACGGGGAATGTTAAATGATAAATATACCATTATCAAAAGGTATAACTTAAATCACACACCTAATTGCTATCCAATTCATGAATCTGGTCCAGATCCAGCCTTCCATGGTTCTTCTAACTGAATTTAGAACCTAAATAACCATAGATCTATAATTCTCAACTAAAAGAAAAAGGGAAGAAAGCGGGGAAATTTAAATTTACCAGATCCAAGAATTTACCTTACTTCGAATAGAATTCTGAATACCTTCTTTATTAATATACATTCTTTCCTCCAGATCTTGAATCAGATTTTTCCTAAACTAATTATTCAATTTTTTGAAGATATTTGAGGAGGAAGAAGAATGGGAGATCTAAGGTAGTCTCTCAGAAAATGTGAGATTTAGGCTAGGCTTTACTAGCCTATTTATAGGTGTTTAAGATCTTATCGTACATGCAACGCTGAGTCAGCAACGAACATGGTTAAGAAAATAGTCCAGATTCATTAATGAGTCTACCCAAATCTGGGATGGGTCAACCCTTGGCTCGACCCCCTATGGGCGTGTCTTCCCACGGGTCGACCCCCTCGGGTACCGCAAGTAGTTTTTGGGAACTGTTTACAGTTTTTGAAGTTTTAAATTTAAATGTATGATTAGTATCCCATTATACTTTCTTTGATTTATTTAAATATTATATTTACATATAATCTCCTTATATGTATACAAAACTTCAAATGCCCATTTTATACGTATATATATATATATATATACACGCACAACTTTTATTTTGTTTTCAAAATTCAAATGGTGTTATGCCGTTACTTAATTCTCACCATATTTGTTTGATTGTAGTCTTATTTTAAATTTCTCTTTTGTAGATTTTTTTTTGCACATATATACATATATACATATATTTTTGTACTTCCTTATATGTATAATTTTCCTTATATGTGCATTTATACATATTTCCTCTTTAGAACATGTATTATTTTAGCTATTCCTTTAAAATAAAAATATGTCACCTACGGGGATTGAACCTTTGCCACTCTCATGAAAGTCACATTCTCTAACCAACGGGACTACTTAGGATTTTGTTAATAAGGCTTAAAACAATGGTGGCCATTGTTCTTTTTTCTTTTACCTTCTTTTCATGTTCGTTGTGTTCTTTTATTAAAACCATTTCATGTAACCTTATCATTTTGCATGCGTCTTTTTCTTTCATTTTTCTTTTCTTATTAATGCAAAATATTTGTTAATTATGGCATGCAACATAACTACACTGCATGCAACTAATTTCTTCTTTCTTTTAACGCATGCGTTGCATTATTATTTGCGTTAATCTTTTCTTCTTTTCAATGCATATACTTATTACATGCAATCATATATTATCATTATTTTATTCTTCATTTATATATTTATGTCTATGCATATATATACACGTATGCACAATTAAATGTTTAATTGTCACGAAATGCAGAGTGTTACAGCCAGGCTAAAAACGAAATCGAAATCTTATTGCGGAATGGACAAAATATAATAATCTTAACTGATGTACCATATCATAAAGTCTAATGAATGTCGATTACATCATAAAAAATTTCAATGTCATAATAATGGTACATCATAACTATTCCACGGGTACATCTAAATACTTGACATAATAATAATAATAAAACTTGATAGAAGTCTCCATAGCCAAGCTCATGTCTCCATGACATCCTAAAGTAAATAATACCACCATACTATCCTATGTTGTTGAGAGGAGGTGCCAGAACAATAGTTCTGGGGAATAGAAATCCTTTACGTTTAAAAGGAAACTTATTTCCTGTACTTGGTAGTATAGACCTATTAAATTTATGTCTAAACGGGTATAAAACACATATATATACATACACACACACACACACACTTATATGTGTGTGTGTGTGTATATTGCATGCTTGTGCATTTAACGGGAAGAGGCAAACTATTCCGGGTTACTTAAGGTCATCAAAAATATAGTCGGATTCCTCTGATCAATTAATACCCTATGGACGGATTCCTACGGTCAATACCCTATGAAGGACCTTTATCACTTAAGACCTCATTTCCTAATCGACAATGTTATCAAACATTCTCTCAACGAAGTATGAAAGATAGCAATCAACCACTTAATGCCGAGTCTAGGTTGACACTTATTGCTATTTTGATCCTTCCAACGGACCCATACATTACTATTTAGCTATCATTATAACTGAACTCCAAGCTACTTAGTAATTCCCATAGATAGGCGGTACCCTTTTTTGTGTTCGGTGGAACTCTTTGTAGCCTATCCCAAGATGTTCCCCCGTACATCCCCTAGATAAGAAGCGTACAACTCCCGGAGAACTATCTCATTTATTCATATACCTTTTTACTAAAGACCATTTAATACCTCATAATAACTAGAGAAATAAAGACACATAGATCACTTAATACCTAATAAAAGTAGGTCTCATAACTTAAGCAATAAACATTAGGAATGGACCAAGCCCTAACCATTTATTACCCAATAAGGAAAATCAACCGCCTAATGCCTTCTCGAGGTAGGACTACATCAGACAAAATATCTTTTACACTAGACATCTCATATTAGCTCAACTTTTATAGCTGTTGAATTTGTTGTGCAATTCCAAGCAGACCTCTACTGCAAGTAGGGGTTAACCTCGCGCCCATGTGTACTCACGTAAATGACCTATGGCCCAAAACATCCCACATTTACACAACTTCTTGTAGTTGCAGGATTTTCCTGTGGTTCTGAGAAGACTTCTGCTATAAGTAGGGGTTAACCTCGTGTCCATTTGTCACTGAATGTTTTATAAGCCATCAATATAAACACGATATACAATTTTCCTACGAGGACATTTAATTTGAATTTTTAATTAAAACGCATTGAATACGCTATTGTGGTACATTAATTACATTATTTGGTAAATATATTTAAGAGCATGATTAAGCGCACATAAAGAGAATGCACTAATTGTTTGAAATGCCAATCCTGACTCATAATTAAGTTATACAAGTCATATTACCCAAATATCACAACATAATGTTTTATTCTTCATTTCAAATCAGAAGCAATTATAGGGAAACAATCGTACCATAATAAAATAAATTATAACCAAGGTTTTTAGGATTATTTCAATAAATAATAGGGATAAGGTGTGTAACAACAATATATGTATATTTCTTCTAATACTGCTGTTAGACCGAAATTTGGGCCTAACACCCAAATGCTATGTGAAAACCTCACAATCACAGATTGATACAGAAAAAGCAGTGAAATAAGAGGAGACACACGAGATTTTTATAGTGGTTCGGCTCAATCCAAGCCTACGTCCACTTTATAGTTTCTTAAATCCTAAGAAGCTATTACAATGTTGTTTGTTTGCAGTTTATACACGAAATTCTCGTGTTTACAATGAAGAAGAGGAGAATAAAGGGGAGATTATACACGAAATCCTCGTGTTGTAATGTGGAATTCGACTTCAAGGTTATGCAATAGCCTTGCGAAGAACCATAGTTGAAGCCATGGAGAGTTAGAGTTCAAAAGTCCCTTGAAATAGCCATGCTGTGGTGTATTTATAGGCGTAGAAGAGCCTCTGGGTGATCCGGTTCGGATATGCCACGTGTCACGACCGGAGTTGATCTCGAGAAGCAGTGGAAGAAGTCCTCTGTTCGAGTTTTGCCAAGTGGAGCCAGATCCATGAATGTAGAAGCGGTTACTCCTTGAGAACAGGTCAAAGTTGAGGTAATAGCAGCAGGTCGAAGCGGTTCGGTTCGGGTCCCCTTCCTTCCGAACCGATCCGGAGCATTCCAACCGAAGGCGAGACGTGTTGCTATACATCTGGTGCAAGGCGGGTCGGTTCGGATTTCCGATCCGAACCGAGTTGGTGTCTTCAACCCGAAGACTTTGTGCTCTTGTGAGGATCCGATGCGAAGCGGGTCGGATTGCTCCATTCCATCCGATCCGAACCAGAGTCTCCGATCCGAGCCGATTTACCCGATCCGAGGATTTATTCAATGCTAAATTCCAGGTTTCCGGTTCTGCATGCGTTCACGGAAACGGGCGTAACTTTCAAACCGTAAGTCCGATTGAGCCAAACCAAAGCTCAAACTGAAGCTAATTCAGAGATCTACAAGAGTTACAGAGCTCAGCTCCGTAATCGCCGTTTTCGGGCCCAAAACAGGTCATCTTGTAGGAGTTTCGGGCCATTCTTTGTTTGTGATGCGACTTTGACCAAATCGCTGCCTGTCTTCTGACGGTATTCCCAACGTTTGAGTGTATTGTTGAGAAGAGATTCCATGTGTGACTGCTTTGACTAAAAAGCGGGTCAACATTTTGCCCCTCAGAACATATCTTGCTGATTGAAGGAAGATGTGTTCTGGATAATCCAAGGCCACGCCGGGCCTGCCAGCTGCAAGTATAATCCATACCTGCGAAGAAGAGAAAGCAAACAGGTGTGTCAAAACCTAACAAAACCGATTACACTTTCGAGCATAAACCATGCTTGGGCGTTTGTTTGAGCATAAACCATACTCAAGACACGTTCGAATCATCCTGCCAAAACCTGACGAAGGACCTAACCTTCCGGGTACAAGCCATACCAGGAAGTTCAAACTGAGCATAAGCCATACCCGAGTTTTATTGAGTTCCTTTGCCAAATCCTGACAAAACAATAAGCCGTTCCAGAGTATAATCCATACTTAAGAGTCCTAGTGAGTACAATCCATACCCATGTCGGGATAGAGCTATGCTTGCCAAGACCTGACAAGACAGTCTGTCCCTAAGCATAATCCATGCCTAGGGGTCCGAGATAAGTATAAGCCATACTTTAGTTGAGATTGAGAATCCTGCCACAACCTGACAAGATACTTAAATTGCCAAACATAATCCATGCTCGGAAAGTCCTTCCTTATTCAATTCAAAGTACAAAACCAAAGCAAATCCTGATTGGTTTGTCATCGAGTGCGGAGCACGTTTTGGAGCTAAATCCTAACCCCGAACGTGTGTACTCCGATTTAGCCAATCGGAAAACCTAAAGAAAGCAAAGAGACATATCTTAAATCCTAAGAAATGCCGAAAACACAGAGTGATCCAATCCAGATCATTTGATGACGAGCCGATGGGAGCTCGTTCCAGGGTCATTCCCTCTCCGGGGAGCAGGTGGTGGCAGCACAGGTACAGGTGTTGGTTGTTTCACATACTCGGGTAGCTCTCCACGTCTAACCCGTTCCTCAATCAGATCTCGCAAGTGTCTACAATCATTTGTGTCATGACCGTCCATATCGTGAAATACGCAATATTTCCCAGAATCGCGTTCTCTTTGTGATGGCTCCCTCCTGGGAGGCTTTGGATAGGAGACGTCACCGTTTGTGTCCAGATAGATGTCTGAGAGTGGGGCATTGAGTTCAGTGTACTTTTCATACCTGGGCCCTCTCCGGGGCTGAGCGTTGCGGTCATTCTTGACGGCAGCTTTTCCTTTGCCTTTGTCAGAATCAGACGGTTCTCCGTCTTTGAGCATGTTAACATCGAGAACTTTCTTCTCGGAGGTTGCGTCTTCTTCACGCAAAAACCTATCCGATTCAAGATAGAATTCAGTGAGATTCCTTGGTGGGTCTCGGTACAAGGATTTCTTAAACTCCGAGTTGTCTAGAACGCCGGATACTGCCGCCATCAATACCATAGATGGCTCAGGTCGATCAACTGATGCTGCTGCAATGTTGAATCTTTCCAGAAATGATCGCAGAGTTTCTTTGGGTCTCTGCTTGATTGTAGTGAGTGACATGACATTTTTGGGTCGAGCGATGTGGACCCGAAACTGTTCAATGAAGCGAGCGACCAACATGTTCCAGCTGTTGATCGATTCAGATTCTAGCTGCCGAAACCACATAGCAGCAATATCAGTCAAAAAGAGAGGAAAGCATTTAGCCATAACGTTTTCCGACGCCGATTGAACTTCCATATGCCGTTTGTAGCGCATGAGATGCACAGTAGGATCTGTTCTGCCGTTGTAGGGTTCCAGTTGTGGAAGTTTGAAATCCGGAGGATTGCGGGAATTCCTGATTTCCTGTGTGAATGGATTGTGATTGACATCATCCATGTCATTTTGATAGGTGCGGCCTCTCGAGAGGCGTTCAATGAGATTGGCGAGCCGATCGCCTTCAAAGAGCTGTTGCAAGTTGACAAGTCCAGAGCTGGTGCCCCCAGCGTTGAGTTCAGAAGAGTGTGGAAGAGTATAAGGAGCTTGGAAGGCCATCCGGTTCGGTTCGGAGGTGCCCCCTTGCTGCGGCTCGGAGAAGCGAGGGGGGTTATGGAGGGGTGCACGGTTCGGATCGGAGGTGCCGATCCGAACAGGTTCGCCTGTTCCGAACTGGGGAGCTTGATGCTGAATTTGTGTGGTATTTCCGACCCGAACCGGTGCGGATGTAGGTCGAACAGGAGCGAAGCCTTGATTTCCAGAGGGGAGGCTGCTGCCCCCAGGCTCATGCAGGGTTGCTGTTCGGATCGGGTCCGAACCGATCCGGTGGGGAATGTCCCCCATTTCCATCTGCGTTGAATTCAGATTTTGGCCCTCGGTTCGGATCGGATCCGAACCGATCCGGTTTGCAGCTGCTGCTGGGGCTATTTCCGTGCTATTTCCAGCGAGTTGTGTGTTGCCACTCGGCCTACCTTCCATCCGAGCGAAGAATTGGTCGATCATCTCCTGTTGTTTGCGGAGGAGATCATCTTGCCTAGCCATCTGGGTTCTCAATTCATCGAGAACGCCATCCATTTCATCTCTGGTTAAGTATGCTGATGGATTTTCATGAGAGGAAGCCTCCTGGCTTGCCTCGTTCCTTGTTCCTTCAGTGCCAACATCCTCAGCACGAGAGAAGGTTCCGTCTTTCTTTCGCTTGACCATTGATCCAATAGCCAAATAATCCGCTTCCGTTCAAGCTAGTAGAAGAAGTTGTATCGTGTGCTCCCCTACCTGGCGCGCCAAAATGTTAGACCGAAATTTGGGCCTAACACCCAAATGCTATGTGAAAACCTCACAATCACAGATTGATACAGAAAAAGCAGTGAAATAAGAGGAGACACACGAGATTTTTATAGTGGTTCGGCTCAATCCAAGCCTACGTCCACTTTATAGTTTCTTAAATCCTAAGAAGCTATTACAATGTTGTTTGTTTGCAGTTTATACACGAAATTCTCGTGTTTACAATGAAGAAGAGGAGAATAAAGGGGAGATTATACACGAAATCCTCGTGTTGTAATGTGGAATTCGACTTCAAGGTTATGCAATAGCCTTGCGAAGAACCATAGTTGAAGCCATGGAGAGTTAGAGTTCAAAAGTCCCTTGAAATAGCCATGCTGTGGTGTATTTATAGGCGTAGAAGAGCCTCTGGGTGATCCGGTTCGGATATGCCACGTGTCACGACCGGAGTTGATCTCGAGAAGCAGTGGAAGAAGTCCTCTGTTCGAGTTTTGCCAAGTGGAGCCAGATCCATGAATGTAGAAGCGGTTACTCCTTGAGAACAGGTCAAAGTTGAGGTAATAGCAGCAGGTCGAAGCGGTTCGGTTCGGGTCCCCTTCCTTCCGAACCGATCCGGAGCATTCCAACCGAAGGCGAGACGTGTTGCTATACATCTGGTGCAAGGCGGGTCGGTTCGGATTTCCGATCCGAACCGAGTTGGTGTCTTCAACCCGAAGACTTTGTGCTCTTGTGAGGATCCGATGCGAAGCGGGTCGGATTGCTCCATTCCATCCGATCCGAACCAGAGTCTCCGATCCGAGCCGATTTACCCGATCCGAGGATTTATTCAATGCTAAATTCCAGGTTTCCGGTTCTGCATGCGTTCACGGAAACGGGCGTAACTTTCAAACCGTAAGTCCGATTGAGCCAAACCAAAGCTCAAACTGAAGCTAATTCAGAGATCTACAAGAGTTACAGAGCTCAGCTCCGTAATCGCCGTTTTCGGGCCCAAAAAAGGTCATCTTGTAGGAGTTTCGGGCCATTCTTTGTTTGTGATGCGACTTTGACCAAATCGCTGCCTGTCTTCTGACGGTATTCCCAACGTTTGAGTGTATTGTTGAGAAGAGATTCCATGTGTGACTGCTTTGACTAAAAAGCGGGTCAACAACTGCATTATTTTCGTTTGAGATATTTACACAAAAACAAGGATTTTGGTCATATGTATTTAATTTCGTCTAAACCGTTTACTTTATAAAAAAAATGTTTACAATACGTAAGTTATAATATAAATCCATTTTTTTGTGTTCGTTTGATTTACAATAAAAACAAAAGAGTGTAAAACAAACTAGATGGTAAATTTACTCATACAACCAAATAACAAAATACCTTTTTCTTTATAGTAATTATCAGAACCCAAAATAACACAACTAGATTGACCATATTTATTAGAGATTTGGGGGGTTTATATATGTTTTGATTTTGTGAAAATCTCAAATCTATATTACCATACCCAATCCATTTTTGTAGTAAAAAATTACAGAAAATTTGTAAACTTAAAAGAGTTACCACTCACAGTCCAACAACAAGAAGAAGTAAACTATAAATAACATAATTTTGGATTGCGGCCTCGAATATACACGCTCTAATTTCTTCCTCTAAATTATTATATATGCATTGGAGTCAAATTAGAATCATTCACATATATAAATCAAGTTCTAGGAATTTAAAACAAATATTAGAATTGATGGATAATAAATAGATTGGATTTGAAGAAGAAGAAGAAGAAAAATAACCTGACCTGATTGGAACTAAACAGAATGAAGAAGAGAAAGAGTGGTGGCAGAGTTTAGAAGAGAATGTGAGGTTTAGAGAGGGGGCTAGGGGTCTATCATAGTTGTTGAAGCGTTTGAGAACAACTGGATCCAAATTATTTAATCTGGACTATTCAAAACAGTAAACCACAAAAGAAAACTTAACCTCGCCACTACCATCGCCTATCTCCACTGGGAAGTCGACACCTTTCATAAAAGGTTAACTGACCCCTAGGTCGACCCCCTTTAATGGAGGTTGTCAAACTCACTTAATGACAAGGGATAGTGAAATTAATTCACTTGGTCGAGGTTTTAATATTAATTAGTAGGCAATTACATTTACTTGTTTCTGATTCTTTTCAGACATTGTCCTTTCTTACGTGCTTATATATATATATACAAATTTTGAATTTGAAACAGGAATACGCTCTTATGCTATTTGTATTTATTTTTATTCCATATTTATGTTTACAAATTCACATCTTGTATGTATATTATTATTGTCTAACTTGTCACATACGTATCTTTTTCATTCAAACTCCATTTTCGGTAAATAAAATATGAGAAAAAGATAGAATCTCACCGGAAATACAATGGTAATATTTTCATGGAAAAATTCCCAATTATTAAATATTCATAGTTTCATCCAATTATTACTTTATTATATATTATTAATTATTTTTAGTTTAGCTACTTTTTCTATTTAGTGTGTATTTTACAGAATGTTACAATGGTACCCCTGACTAACCTAACCAAGAAGAACAAGACCTTTGTATATGGTGCTAGATGTGAGCATGCTTTCATGACTTTAAAGGAAAGGATTACAACGATTTCAATGTAAGTTATTTCAGGTGGAAACAAGGAAATGGACACGTATACTGTCGCTTGTGGTACTGATTTATGAGAAATATTGATGTAGAAGGGAAAGGATGTCACTTTTGCTACTCGGCAGTTGAAGCCACATGAAAAAAATTCCTCTTCACGATCTTGAGGAGGTGGATTTTTTTTTTCTTTGGAGGCGTGGAGACATTATTAGTTAAGAGTAAGATTTGAGTTGTCCACATACTAAAAGTCTTTGAACTATCCTTTTTCCCAAACAAATCTTGATCTTCAGAAGTAAAGATGATTGGAACTTTTAGGTTCATAAATTGTTGATATCTAATATATAATAGGGAAAGACAATGTTGCTATTGATGCATTGAGCAAATGACATAATGTTTTCGGGGCTATTTTCTCAAAATAGAGGCAACTGGAGTAATTAGCTGAATATGATTTCCGGCCACGTTATGAGTTAGAGTGTGAGATATTAGTAAACTAATCCATTAGACCTATTATTATTGAAAAGCGTGAAACTAGCCAAAAGGGAGGTGTTAAGCTAGCGAAGATTATGGTAAAGATTGTGATGGGGAAGATTCTGAGGATGAAGCGATATAGAATCAAACATAATGGATAGCTTCGTCAAGACGGTAGGTTGTATGTTATGGATGTTGATGAACTTCGTGATGACAAGTTGAGAGGGGGACATCACTCCGGACTGACCATTTATCTCGAAGCTAGTAAGATGTACCGACAATTGAGAATAATTACAATAGTGAATGTATGAAAATGGTATTTGAAAATTTAACTTGAATTACATCAACTGCTAGTTAGTGAAGGCTAATTAGAAGAAGTCAAATGGAGTTCTTCAATCTCTCGAAGTTCCCACCTAGAAATGGGAGCATGGTTCCATATATTTTATTAGCGGATGGCTTAAGAGTAGAGCTGGATATGATTGCATATTGGTAATTGTTGATTGTTTGACTAAGAGTGCAAGGTCAGTCCCTGTCAAGTCCTTCTCAGAGATTGTATTATAAACTTTGGAGGATCTTAGGATAATCTCCCCCATCTTGTATAATATTCCTATAGTAATAGTAACTTGTCCAGTATTGGTAAGGCATTATATAATGCTTTATGTTGAACCCGTAATACACCTTCTTGTTAGTTAGAAGTAGTTAAAAATTGTTACTTAGTCTAAATATGATTCGTGGGTCATCATAATAGATATAGATCATTCAACAATGAATGAGGACTTCCCAGGATCATCAGCTAAACTATGTAGGTAAGACAAAAAGGGACTTGGAATTCTCAGTACTATTTATGTAGGTATTCCCCTTTAAGAATTATATTCAGTTTGGTACTAAAGGGAAATAGACGTCAAAATTTGTTTGATCATTACAGATTTTGGAAGGAACTGAAAAATTATCATATAGGGAGAACCTGCCTTTGAAGATGGAGAGTGTGCACAATGTTTTCTCTGTCTCATATTTATGAAAATTCATGACTCGGGTATTGTTGTAATAGCAGATCAACTAGAAGATATAGAGGTAGATCCAGAAGTCTCAAGACCTGGTAAGATGCTTAAAGTTGTTGGAAATGACACGAAACAGCTTAGGGGGAGGGTGTTTAAGTTTTTTTTTTTACAATAGAGCAAAGTGGAAGGTGATTGTACATGGAAAACATATAATAGTATAAGGATGGCATATACAAAAATTGGAGTGTTATTTCTCATTTATCATGTCTATTTACATGGTCATTGAAACACCCCACCTCCATTAAGGTCACTCACAAAGGGAATGCCTTAACTTTGGTGGAGGTTTGTAAGTAAAAGTCACGGATAAAACACAAGACAGATATAAACACATATATACATGAGCAGCGGAAAACAAACAAACTTTTTATTTCATAAATACGTGTTCATACAAAACATTTCCATAACTGTCACACAATAACTTCCAAAACATTACATCATCATTTTCTGTCTTGGTTATTAAATAAAGAAGCATAAAACATAATTAAAACTGCATAAATCCCCATAGAATGTGTCCAACAGCCATAGCCAAGGAAAGAGAGTCCAAACTGCACATCAACTATCTTGAAGCTTGCAAAGAGTCTGACTAAGCTGGGTTGTTTCCTCCCTGTGGACCTGGGGGGGAACGGAATAAAAGAAGACGAAAGAAAATAGGGTCAGACATAAAGCCTGGTAAGTCTAGTGACTCTTCAGTATGAGAATAAGAAAAAGGGCATGATAGATATAAACTGGAAATAGGAAAGTATCATAAACACAGGTAAAGCAGTTGTGAATCGAATATACTATCGCAACCCACACTATATCTCTGCACCTACTTGCTTTGTCTCAACTGGCACCCTATGATCAGGGTGAAGTGATCCCCTTTCTAAAGATCGGCTCCTACTCGCATAATCATATGTGTCATATGGCCCCCAAAGATTGTAGATACCTATGCTGGTCCCACCATGGAGTGTATCAAGTCGCATGGTGGCGGCCCAACACAATCCTAGAATGCATAGGGTATACTACTAGTGCCCCCGGTGCCCTGTTTGTCTGCTCCGAAGTGTGTGCACGCCCGCACTCCGTTAGAACCCACACTGTTGCACCTACTGCCGTCACTTTTGACCGCTTACAATCCCAGTAATCGTGCCCCACCCTGCCTAGTTTCAGGGTACCATGATACCTAATTGGGTTACTGCTGAAATGGGTCCCCGTTACTATGGTTTTCTAGTCAAACATGTGAAGTGGTTAAGTGTTTGTATTTACCTAACCCCACCCATCAGTTTAATTAACATGTTGAATTGGTTAAGTGTTTTAGTTAACTTAACCCTACCATCCTGACTTGTCTGTCCTTAGCTTTTTAAAGCATCGACCACTCACATTAGATAGGTATTGTTACGGTTTCTGGATGTGCCGGTCGGTTCCGGGCAGGTTTACACCGTAACTCAGTCTAACCTCGGGTCCTTATTGGGCTCAATGCTTAACCACCCACATTGGATAGGTATTGTTGTGACTACTGGACAACCGGGCGGGTCCGGGCAGGTTTACATCACAACTTAATCCAACCTCGTGTTAAGCATACTCGTATTTTCTAAATTTACATATATGTCTTTATTACTTGTTATATGTAAATTTGCTAACAATAAATGTTGTGGCCCACTTTCCAAGTTCTTCATTTTTGGTATAAGAATTTTACACCATTTAAATGCCACCAATTTTGGCATGTGATAAACATGCCAATACATATATTTTCCACCAATTTATGTCAAATTACCAATTTTTCCCAATGTTACCCCGTCTAAATATTAGGCTAACAATCTTAGCCTAATTTTTCATCTGCATGATTTTTAACATATAATATTAGGCTAAAAACTTATCCTAATTTAGCGTACACAAAATTGGCATAAAGAAATTCATAAGCATGACATAGGTGTAAACTTGGCATTATCGACATAGTCAATATGAACATCATAGGTGTGAACTTGCAAAATAGTCAACATGAATATCATAGGTGTGAACTTGCAACGTAGACTAAAACAACATATGTGAATTTGCAACATAGGCTAAATCAACTTACATACATGTGAACTTGCATTGAAATAGGGGTCTAATCAAATAGGTGTCACATGAATTAACATATGATTTAGACAACATAAGCCTAAACATGTTTAGATCTAGGCATAACATCAAGCATCACTAGCATATGCTAATAATATAACATGTCCATAAAGTATGTATAATTTCATCGCTTGTGTGAACTAGATCCAATCATGTTTACTACTATAACATGAAATTTGTATTAAAATGGATCTTAGCATGGATCCAATTATGAACTTTGCAACTTTTGTATAAACATATGAGCATGTATACGAACATAATCATTTAGGCATAGAGATTTTTGCATAAAGTATATACATGAGATCTTAACTTAGACATATCACATACAACTTATATAATCACATAAACATATAGATGTGGATTATAACATGAACTATACAACTTGCATGTGATGTTGTTTTCATTCTAAATGTACAATAGGATCAACATCACTCAACTATACCACAAACATCCCAATACCATTCACAACACAATCATTTCAATACATAGATATGAATTAACATTGTCGATATACAATAGCTCAATTCCATTTCCATTTTACATCGAATCAAGTCTTAATTTTATTCACATCTGAAAAATCACTATACTTACAACAAACAACGGTCTTGTTTTCTGATTTCTGAGTTCTGAATTTGCAATGCTTTCCTTTGGGTAGACAAACGTTGTTTGATTCTTGTTTTACTTTAGTTTTGGCTCGTCTCTAAGCTTTCTCTAACTGACGCCCACTCTTAGTTTCCTCCTAGCAGCATGGCGGCTCTAGTTCTATATTATTTGTGTGAATTTAGGTTGAGTGTTGAGTTGTATTTATAGAATTTCAGATTGATTTGAGCCGTCAGATGATCATAGAGTGAATCCAGACCATACACACCAAGAGAAGCCAATCAGACAATGACAACTCAGCCCTAGTGACACAGCCAAGCTCAGAAATTCGACCAGAAACCGACCAGGCCAGCCACGGCCAAACCAAGTCGACTGGGCAGGTCGACCCCCAGGTCGACCCTATAATCGACCTGGTTACCCAGGTCGACCCTCAGGTCGACCCCCTGGTCGACCTGGGCGGGAATTTTCCCTCCTAGCCCAGTTTGGGTCTGTTTTTCAAATTTCGAACTGAATTTGAACCGTTTGAATTTTAAATTGAATCCTGAAACTTCCGGAGGTCATAACTCCTTCATACGGAGTCTGATTCACGCAAACTAGGACTCTATCTCAGGCAGAATTCTGAGATGAGCGCAATGGCGTAACCCGTTTCCCTTAATTCTTTCATTTAGAATTAATTATACTTTAATTTGTTAATTTACAGTTAACATAAAATCTCGGGTTGTTACATTCTCCCCTCCTTAAAGGATTTCGTCCCCGAAATCTTCAAGTCTGAAAGAACGTATATCCTAACATCCAATCGTCCATCTACTCAACCATCAAACACAGTCGTCCATTGTCCTTAAAAGACTTCTAATGCTTCATGATTATATGCATAGTGTGTGTTTATGTCCTTATCTGATGCAAAACTTGGGTGGTCTACTGATTCAGTTGACCTCCTTAATGCGAATCATGTAAGTGTCATGAATCCATTATGTATGCCAATTTTTCCCTACTCATAATTCTACATGAGTGCACAACCATCCATACATATGCGACATCCATATGACAACATATCAAGTTTCAACCACATACAAATATGAATACATATATGCATATGCAATATGAAGTGACTGAGCCGATCTAAAACCTAGGTTGCGTGTGTATATGCATCCACGAGCAACAATTAGCAACCTCTTGCAGCCATCAACCATAACATGTTTCAATTACATGTTTACATCCAAAGTCGTTTCTAACTAAGGATAAAGGATAATATTGAGGAGATATTCCTAAAAAGATAGGTACAAGTACAACTTAAAGTAAAAGAGAGATCAAAGATGTACCCTCAAAAAGAAAAGGGTAAGCCGTGCGTATTCTGTCCTCAGTTTCCCAAGTCGCGTCTTCCTCGGCGTCGCTCCACTGAACTTTGACAAGCTTGACTTCACGGCTGCGTAGCTTCTTGATTTCAGTTCCTATGATTCGAGTTGGAACTCTCCTCACAGTTGCTTCGCGTTCCACTTCGGCTTCTTCTAGAATGCTTGGCTCCACCACTTCCGCAGATTCATGTAGACATTTTCGGAGATGACAAATGTGAAAGAGGTTGTGAATTTCGGCCAACCTTTCGGGCAGCTCTACTCTATAATCCATTTTCCCAATCTTCTCGATGATAGGGAATAGTCCTAGAAATCTCGGTGCTAGCTTTCCTGCGGATCCAAAAGCGAACGATATTCCTTAAAGGGGATACCTTAAGGAAAACCCTGTCCCCAACCTCAAACTCGAGGTCGGTCCTTCTTTTGTCTGCTTAGGATTTCTGTCTATCTTGGGCAGTCTTCATTCTCCTTCGTATCAAGTCCACTTTTTCTGAAGTCTTTCTAATCATGTCTGGCCTAAGTATAAGCTTGTCAGTAGACTCCCACCAACAAGTTGGTGGTCGGCACGATCTTCCATACAAAGCTTCGAAGGGTGCCATGCCGATGGTAGCTTGGTAGATGTTGTTGTAGGCGAATTCCACTAAAGGAAGATGATCCTCCCATGTCCCTCTGAAGTCAAGAACACATAGTCTCAAAAGATCTTCTAATACTCTATTCACCCTTTCTGTCTGACCATTAGTTTGGGGGTGATAAGCCGTGCTCAAGCATAACTGTGTGCCTACAGCTTATTGCAGACTCCGCCAAAATTCGCTCGTCAAGATGGGATCTCTGTCACTCACTATGTGGAGGGTATTCCATGGAGTCGAACTATTTCCTTGAGATAAGGAGAAGCTAGAGACGAGGCAGTCCTTCTACTCTTTATAGGTATAAAGTGGGCGCTTTTAGTAAGCCTGCCCACTATTACCCAAATGCTAGTATTGCCCTTTCTTGACCTAGGCAACCCGTCAATGAAGTCCATTGAAATGCTATCCTACTTCCATTGCAGGACTTCTAGAGGATGAAGCAGTCCTCCAGGCTTCTCTTGTTCCGCCTTGACCTGTTGGCCTGTCACGCACTTAGAAACGAAATTTGCCACGTCCTTCTTCATGCCGCTCCAATAGAAAACTCTCTTTACGTCCTTGTACATCTTGTCCCCACCCGGGTGTATTGTCATCTTGGAATGATGTGCTTCGTCTAGAACCATCTTTACTAAATCCCTTGCTTGTGGGACGCATAGTCTTCCATCTCGCCTTAGCCAACCCTTATCATTGATGGAGTACCTATCGAGGTGACTAGAAGTTTCACCCCTAATTAGTTTATCAATCACATCCACAAGCTGAGGGTCTTCACGTTGTGCGGCCCCTATTAGGTCTAAAAGAGTAGGCCGTACTTCTAGTGATGCCAATAAACCCGGTACAAAATCAAAGGAGGGCCTAAAGTCAAAACTGGCTATATACTGCAAGCTTTGCCTTTCTACAAAGAGAGGGCTTAGGGTCAGCTTCTTTCTGCTCAACGCGTCTGCTACTACGTTGCCTTTGCCAAGAGTATAGGAAATCTCAAAATCATACGAGGCAAGGAACTCCATCCACCTTTGCTGCCTCAAGTTAAGGTCTTTCTGTGAGAAAAGATACTTCAACGATTTATGGTCAGTATATAATTCGTACTTCTCACCTAGGAGATAATGGCGCCAAGACTTAAGCGCAAAGACGATGGCGGCCAACTCAAGATCGTGGGTTGGGTAGTTCTTTTCATGAACTTTCAATTGTCTTCCACCATAAGCTACTACCCTCCGTTCTTGCATCAGAACAGCGCCTAGCCCCTACCACAAGCATCCGTATATATTGTGAACATCTTGCTTCCATCCGGCAAAGTCAAAACTGGGGCTGTTGTGAGAGCCCTTTTTAATCGTTGGAAAGCAAACTCGCAATCCAAATCCCAAGCGAATTCCAGATTCTTCTTTGTTAGCCTTGTGAGTGGAGCTGAGATTTTCGCGAAATCCCTAATGAACTTTCAGTAAAAACCGGCTATCCCAAGAAAGCTTCAGACTTCGGTTGCATTTCTTAGTGTCTTCCAATCTTGCACTGCCATCACCTTCGCGGGGTCACCAGCTAACCCCTCTTTGGACAATATATGTCCAAAAAATCTTACTTCTTCTCTCCAAAAGTGGCACTTGGAGAATTTGGCTTTTAGCCGATGAACTCGAAGGGTTTCCATTATCTCGTTCAGATGCTGAGCATGTTCTTCCTCATTCTTTGAGAAGATCAAAATATCGTCTACGAAGACCACCACGAACTTATTGAGGAATTCTCTTAACACCCTGCTCATTAGGTCTACGAAATAAGCGGGTGCGTTTGTCAAGCCAAAAGGCATGACAAGCCACTCGAAGAAACCGTCCGGGGTACTGAACGCTGTCTTATCAATGCTATCTTCAGCTACCCTTAGCTGATGGAACCCAGTAGACAGATCAAGTTGGGAGAAGACCGACGCACCTACAAGTTGATCAAACGAATCGTCTATTCTGGGAAGCAGGTGTCTATTCTTTTTAGTCAGCTTGTTTAGCTCCCTATAGTCCACACAAAGACGTAGTGAACCATCTTCTTTGGTGGCGAAAACCACTGGAGCACCCATTCCGAGATACTCCTCCTTATAAACCCCTTCTCGAGAAGCTCCTTAGCTTGCTTACTGAGCTCCTTTCTCTCTTTTGGAGCCATGTGTCTAACAGGCAGAGCTACGGGTTTGCATTATCGACAAGATATATGCGGAAGTCTATTTCCCGCTTCGAAGGTAAGCCTTTTGCCTCTTTAAAGACATCCGGATATTCCTGGACCACTCTAACCGACTACAATTTCTCAACAGAAACGTCAAGCGACTCTAGATTGCTAAGCATAACAACATTCAAGGGATTACAAGAAATTTCTAGAGTGTTACCGAGCCGAGTCAAGAGTCTAACCACTCTTTTCTCACAATCAAGAATGGCACCATTACTGGATAGCCAGTCCGTGTCTAAGATCAGTCCATGTTAGCCCACTTTGTGAACTGGGCAACACAAAGTCAAGGTGTGAAATATTGAAGAACTTGGAAAGCAATGAAACGAATCAGATCGAAGCAATGCAGCGGCTCGGATCGGATAAAGTTTGCTGTTCGGATCGGTGAACTATTGCTATTGGAATCAAAGAGGCACGGCTGTTCGGATCGGAGGGCAACCTACTTCCAGTTGGATCGGAAAGCCACCCAATTGCTACAGAGATAGATCGGAACGGAGCGGAGCAGAGTAAAAGAAGAGAGAATTGGTTCTAAGTTAATCCGGGTCGGATCGGTGACGCCGATCCGAACCCCTTGTGCACACTCCCCCGATCCGAACCCCTCCTGTATACTCTTCCGATCCGAACCCATCTTCCACGTCATTCTCCTGCATGATCACCAAGTTATTCGGAGCGGCTACGACCAGTTCCTACCCATAACGTCCATTGCTCTGGTGCGTTGTCAACACAGAAATCTATCCGAACCCGAGGCTAATGGGATGGATGACACGTGGCTCCGATCCGGATCGGGTTCTGAGCGAATTTTCACCTATAAATACCCTATCAAGAGACAAAGAAAATGATCTTTTTCAGGCACTTTGAGAGTTCAACCACCTTCATAACCCGAATTCCAACACTCCCGGAAAATCCAAATCTTCTTTCATTATTTGTTTTTAGACAATTGAGTGAATATAAGTGAGTTGTGAGAGAAGTTCAGTGAATATTTCATTGTAATTGCAACTACATCATTAAAAATAGTGAAAGACAAGTGGACGTAGGCATTTCTTCGCCGAACCACTATAAATCATGTGTGTTCATTTTACTTTTGATCTTATTTTATTCTACTTTTAGTCAATTTGGGTGTTAGAACCACTTTTTGTTCTAACATTTTGGTGCTTTCACTGAGAACCATCTGAATTCTTTGTTTTTCGGGATTATCGTTCTACTTTTTGGACCGTTGAGTTCAAAGAAGTTAATCCTCAAGTTTCGACGCTCTTGGATATTTGTTGAAGTGATTGTTAAAGAACCATGGCCAAAGGAAAAGGCAAAGAAGTTCAATCTGGTCGAGGAGATGGAGCTGGCGAAGATCAGCAAAATGCGGTTGTGACAAGGTCTCGTGGGCAGAGTTCAGCAGCAGGACGAACTGATGCAGGAAACCCGAACCGCCTTCAGGGGGAGAGCTCCGATCCGATCCGGGTAGGAGATTCTGAAGCAGTGCATTCCCCCAACCTGAACCGACCCGAGCAGCTTGCCATGTACCGACCCGACCAGGCTCCCCAGCTCCGAACCGACCCGATCTCCCATCTCCGAACCAATCCGACACTTGGTGATGTTGGAACCTCTACTCGAGTCCCTACAAATGCTCCGATTCCAGCCACCAGGGTCAATGATCAGGTCAATCCATCTGCGCCCATTACTCAAGGAGATTTTTCGCGCCTACTTGACATGCTTGAGAGTACTAGGGAGGCCATGAAGATCCACGAGCGCACCAATCTCATGATGCAAGAAAATATGAGACTCATGAGAAGGGAAATTAGCGAACTCCGTAGACAGAGAACCCCATCCCCGGTTCGTCACACACCAGTGGATCAGTCTTCTTCTTCCGAGGAAGAGCGGCCCCGTGAACGAAGGCCGCTCGAACGACCTCAGAATTTGGAGCAGCTGACATTCAGATCTTTGGGGTCTCGCGAGGATATTGCACGAGCACTAGGAAACAATGATCCCACTCGGGGGCAAAGGCTCCAGTCCCCTCCTCCCGAGATCGACCGGGAGCGTAGGGAACGGAGTAGAGCAGAAGCAGCTCAAAGAAGAAGGGCGTCTCCTGAACGAGAACCTAGAAGGAACCCGGATACTAGGGCCAGGGAACCTGAACGGCCCCTAAATAATGCTGATGTATAGGCAATGGTGCGCCAGATTATGTCCGAGAGCCGGAACTATACCAATGAAGATTATGGCATTGAGCAAAGCCATACTCCTTTCACTGACGACATCCTCGACTTTCAGTATCCCCGGCGTTTTAACCTGCCGCAGATGGACAAGAACAATGGAAGAACTGATCCAGGACAGCATTTGATGCGATACTCGTGGCTCATGAATGCTGTTGCTGCTCCTGATGCAGTGAAGTGTAAGGCATTCCCGATCTATTTAGAAGATGTGGCGCTGTTCTGGTTTACCCGACTTCCCCCTCGTTCGGTATCGAATTATAGGGAATTGAGCGAACGTTTTATGAATCAGTTCCGACTCCATACCCGAAAGTCCAAAAGTGTTATTGAGTTATCAAGGATTAAGCAGGCGCCAGGAGAGTCTTTGAGGTCATATCTTGACCGTTTTAACTTAGCTGTGACTGAAGTTAGTGATCCGCATGAGCCCACTATCTTGATGGCATTAAAGGAAGGAGTCGATCCTGAATCTGAGTTTGGAGATTACCTTTTTGGAAAGACACCCTCCACGAGAGAGATATTCTATGAAAAGGCCGATATTTATTTAAGACGAGAGGAGGCCAGGGCAAACCGAAAGAGAAAGTCTGAGGCGGCTTCAAAAGAAAATGTTCAGAGTAACGTCGCTGTGAAGCAGTCTGGGGAAAGTTCCGGAAAAGTTGAAGTAAATGTGGGAAACAAGGGTGGAAACAACAATGCTGGAAACGGGGGCAACAACAATAACCGTAATGCGAGCGGTAACAGAAGAAATAGAAATAGGGGAAGTGATCCTAACAAAAGACCCCGATTCCAAACTTATGAGGATTATACACCGTTGAATGATACTCTGGAGAACATTTACCTGGATACGTACAACGTGTTGCAATATAAAAGACCGCCACCTCGTGACTCGACAGAGAAAGAAATGGCAACTGGGAAGTTTTTTTTGTTTCATGGAACTCATGGACATTCAACCAATGAATGTCGGCTTTTGAGAGATGTGATTGAGAAGCTACTGCGCGAAGGGAAACTAGATGAATATAAGGTTGCACCGAGGGACAGGGGGCAAGGATAGCAGGCTCCAAAACAGATTCAATCTGCTCCCAAGCCTACAGCGCAGCAGAAAGGCAAGGGAATTGTTATCAACTCCATAGTGGGTGGACCTCACCCAGCAATCCGTAGTTTTAGAGCAATGGATCAATATGTAAATGCTGCCAAGCACGTAGATGTGAATGAGGGTGATGATTTGGAAGATATCGCCCCTATAAAACAACAGAAGACAATGTTTGACGACGTGGTATTCCGCAGCAGAGATAATACTGGGATCCAATCACCCACTGATGATCCGTTGGTTATTACTACCACCATTGGGCCGGCCTTGGTTCATAAGGTATTAGTAGACAACGGAAGTTCTGTCAATATTTTATTTAAAAAGTCATTCGATCAGATGAAACTTGAATCTGAAGATTTGAAGCCATGTGAAGGATGGATCAAAGGCTTCAACGAGGCATCAACGGCTCCCATGGGGTACATAGAGTTGCCCGTGACCTTGGGGCAAGGAGAACGCCGAAGAGTGCGGATGCTTCAGTTCGTAGTGTTGGACGTAGATTCGCCTTATAATGCATTTTTGGGAAGGCCTGCCCTTGCTGAGTTCAGAGCTTGCATCGCCCCTTGGTGTTTATTGCTTAAGTTCCCAACTGAAGCCGGAACTGGAGTAATGAGAGGGGATCAAGTTTTTGGACGGGCCTGCTATGTTGCCGAATTAAAGATGTTGATGAAAGGACTTAACATCGAGAGTAAAGATGCCTCGCCTCCCCCAAAGGGGGGCTCGGCGTAGCAATTAGAGAAATCAACCCCGAAGGAGTTGCTCAAAGGAACGCCTGAAGACCTGGATCCCAGAAAGGAGGAGGAACCAGAGACTAGAAATGCAACTCCTAATGAAGCGAAAGTGGAAATTGCCATTGATGAAGCTGATCCAACAAGAGTTTTGAAGATTGGGTCTCAATTGGATCTACGTCGGGCCAAAGAACTAACGGACTTTTTGAAGGCGAACTTGGACGTGTTTGCCTGGACCCACACTGACATGTGTGGGATATCGCCATCCATCATAAGTCACTCACTAAATGTGAACCCGAAACATCCGCCTGTGAAGCAAAAGAGACGTATGCTGGGCCCAGAGAGGTCGGCTGCTCTCAAAGAGGAAGTGGAGAAGCTGAAGCAGAACGGATTTATTCGAGATTCGAAATATCCCGACTGGATATCGAATCCCGTCTTGGTAAAGAAGCCGAATGGGAAGTGGCGAACTTGCATTGATTTTTCAGATCTGAACAAAGCTTGTCCAAAAGATAGTTTCCCACTTCCCAGGATTGACCAGCTTGTAGATTCGATAGCAGGTCATGAACTTCTCTCTTTCATGGACGCATATTCTGGGTACAACAAAATTCCTATGCACGTGCCAGATCAAGAACATACGAGCTTCATTACAAATTTGGGGTTATATTGTTATGTTGTAATGCCATTCGGATTGAAAAACGCTGGAGCCACTTATCAGCGCTTGGTGAACAGAATGTTTTATAATCAAATAGGGAAGACTATGGAAGTTTACGTGGATGATATGCTTGTCAAATCGAAACAGTCCTCCAACCATACGCAAGACTTGGCGGAGATGTTTGGTATCCTGCGAAAGTATCGGATGAAGTTGAATCCTTTGAAATGCTCATTTGGAGTGGCATCGGGAAAGTTCCTAGGCTTCATTGTGAGCTCCCGAGGAATTGAAATCAATCCTAGCCAAATAGCAGCGATTAGAAACATTGAAGAGCCGAAGAGAATTAAAGACATCCAAAGTCTTGCAGGGAAAGTGTAACACCCCGAATTTCAATTAACACTAATGGTTAGTAATTAAAGTATAATTAATTTCAGATGTGAGAATCAGGGGAAATGGGCTGCGTCATTGCGTTCGTCTTGGAAAAATACGCGAAATAGAGTCCGAGTTTGCGTAAAACGGGTACCGTATGAAAGAGATATGGACGAACGAAGTTAGGCAGAAAAACCCGAAACAGGGCAGAAATGCACTGGCGCACTTATGAAGTGCGCCAGCACAAAAATACACTGGCGCACTTGGGAAGTGCGCCCATGTCAGGACAGGAAACCTGCACAGTTTCTAGAGAGTTCTGTGGTTGGGTGCACCAGTTTGGGGTTTGGGCTTGGTCTTAGGGCTGGTTTCTGGAAGGTTCCGAAATCTAAGGGTCCTAATCTAATTTAGGGTTAATCTAAGGGCCTAAAACACTCACCTAATCTATGAATACACCCTAAACCTACCCTAATCCATACTAAAAATAGAATTGAGGGCTACATGCCGCCAAATTAAATCTTAGAAGGAGCCTCCACTAATTTATGAAGAGGGTTGCAAGCTAATCACTCTCTAATCAACCTCTAATCCATTCTAAGCATCTTAATCTTCTTCATTTGGAGTGCAAATTGGCTAGTTGTGAGTTTCTATCACTCTAATGATCAATTGCTAAACTAAGTAGATGAGATATGATGAGATCATATGGTTTTGTTTGTGGATTAATGGGTTTTAAGTCATATGACATGATGTTAGTTTGCTAATGTATGTGGGTTATGCAAATTTTGTGCTTTGTGATCATATGTTAATATGCAAGTTACATGTATGATAATATGCAAGTTACATGTATGATAATATGCAAGTTACATGTATGATAATATGCAAGTTACATGTATGATAATTATGCAAGTTGTATGTTTCTTCATATGCAAGTTTATGAGTTCATGTTATGCAAGTTCACATGCAAGTTTATGAGTTCATATGCAAGTTATGTAACATGTTATGCAAGTTCATATGAAAGTTATGTGACATATTATGCAAGTTCATATGCAAGTCATGTATTTGTTAATATGTAAGTTTATGTAACATGTTATGCAAGTTAATATGCAAGTTATGTGACATGTTATACAAGTTAATATGCAAGTTATGTGACATGTTATACAAGATTATATGCAAGTTATGTGACATGTTATGCAAGTTCATATGCAAGTTATGTGTTTGTTAATATGCAAGATGGCACCTTTGAAACATGTTCATACATATGCAAGTTGACACCTTTTATATGTGTTATGTCATGAGAACGAAATTACGTGGGAACGATGGGGTTAATTAAATGCATATGTTAATAAGATTGTGTGAAATTAATATAATTACGCATAACATAAAATAAATGAACATAGTATGGGAATTTGCCTATTAAGTTAGGTGTACCCATACTATGTGTTGGGAATTTGCCTATTAAGTTAGGTGTACCCACACTTTGGAGTTGGGAATTTTCCTATTAAGTTAGGTGCACCCATATTCCTAAAATAAACATGATAATTAACACAAATTATGGGGGTGATTAATTAGGAGTAATTAATCGATTAAGACACGAGGTTGGACCCGTTTGTAGTGTAAGACTGCCCGGAGTTTACCGGCTTAACCAGGCATCTACAAATGACGGTCCAATGTGAGGGGTCTTAATCATAAATTAAATACGTAACAAGGGTAAATGACACAAGGTTGGACCCGTTTGTAGTGTAAGACTGCCCGGAACCTACCGGCTTAACCAGGCATCTACAAATGATGGTCCAATGTGAGGGGTCCTTTACACGGTTACAGTGTTAATCAATTAAGAAACACTTAACCAGATAAGCATGTAGTGGGGCATGGGGGTTAAGTGGGTACCTTGGGTGGTATGTGGAAATTGCTAGTGGTTGCCAATAGAAAATATGATAAAATACTTAACCAAGATGAAACATGTAATTAAACATGATTAAAGGGTTAAGTGGGAAACACTAGTGTGTGGGCCAAGCTTAGGGGGATGGCTTGTGCTGGGGGCCCATTTCAACCAGTAACCCATACGTATCTTGGTGGGCTCGACCCATGTCGAGGACGGGACACGCATACTGGGCTTGACTATAAGAGGCCAAAATGGGTTAGCGGTGGCAACGCATGACCAACGGGTTTCATATGCGTGTGTGGACCCGGGCTGGTAAATAAGACGTTGTTGCATCGTGTAGATATAAGCTGTGCACCGTTAGTTTTATCAGGTTGCCACGTTGGGGAATGGTACACCCCACGGTGGGGCCAGCACGGGTATCTACGTTAGGGAGCCGATCGAATGGGGAGTAGTGTGTACACCTAGTGGATGGTAGGGCCCCGTGGCGTCTACTTAGTCACCTAGGGGTACGCGAGAACTATTAAGTTAATTTTATAAGTCCATGGGTGGGATCAACCTCTAAGTTAGGAATGACTGGTGTGGTGCAGTTTAGTAATTTACCTTTGGAAGGGTAGATGCGTCTTTATCTTTTATCTTAGTTTAGTTGACTGCTTAGTGTAGCCATTCATCCCCATTAGTTACCATATATCAGTTTATGTCTTCTCTGGTTACTTTAACGATTGTATTGTTAAAGTTATAGGACTCGCTCAGACTTATGTCTGACCCCGTTGTTTTTATCTTTTTCCCAACCCTCAGGTCCTACGGTGGATCCTAGCAGTAGTAGAGCTTGATCGGATTGCTGTTCCAGTCTTTAGGAGCTTGGATTGATGTAAAGCTCCAGTTTACCAATTATCTTTTCTTTTGTCATGGCTATTGTATGAGAGTGGGATTATGTACTTCTTTATTTTGATGGATATTGTACTTGACTTTTATTGTGGTTTTATGATGTAACCAGACATGTTTTACTTCCGTTGTTATGAGATGATGTTTTGAATTTCAAGTACTATTTATATCTGTCTTGTTGTAATTTTTCTGTTCTATATTCACTAAAATACTCCACCGATGCTATGGCATTCCCTTAGTGAGTGACCATAGCGGGAGTGGGGTGTTACACATGGTATCAGAGCTGAAGGTTACCGGAACAGATAAATTTTTGAGAAAAATACTTTTTTTTTAAAATAGTAAAGGTATTATTTTTGGAAAAAGTATTTTCAAAAACATGTCTTTTAAGAGAAAAGTTTTTGAAAAAGAAAAGCATAATCCCCAATAGCCATATCTTTATCTTTCGGAATCTCCTTTTTGAATCTTTCCTCTTTCGTTTCAGCATGGCTGAAGATCTTAACATCCCGGAGGGCTTAGTTATACCACTATGGTATAGGAGGTTACAAGAGGCTAGGGCCGCGGCTGCGGGTCCAGCCAATGCTACTACACCAGAGGCAACCGCTCCTCCTCCTCAGCCTAGATTGGATAATTTTGCTAAGATTTGCAAGGAGTTCAAGGCTATAGGAGGAAAACCTTTTCTAGGTTCAGAGACTTTCGTAGAGGCTAGAGATTGGCTTAAGGAAGTGGAAGAGTTGCTAGATATCTTTGAAGTGGAAGAGGGAAAGAAAGTCAAGTTGGCGGCTTGGTTAATGAAGGGAGAGGCCTCATTCTGGTGGGAGGTCACTAATGGAGAACGCCCTGTTGACTCTTGGGCAGATTTCAAGCAAAGGTTTGGGGCTAAGTTTCTCTCAAGGGCGGAAGAGAATTTGTTTATGGAGAAGTTCTTGAATTTGAAGCAAGGGAATCTCACGGTGAAAGAATATGTCAACAAATTCAATCAATTAGCCAGGTTTGGCATAGAGTTGGTGAATACACCGGAGAAGAAGGCTTTGAGGTTCGTTAGAGGCTTGAACGAACCATTGCAAGGAATAGCTATGACTCACATTCCTATGGGGGCCACCTTTGAGAAGCTTGTCTACATGGCACTTATGCATGAGGATGATAAGAGTTCTAAGGCACTAGAGAAGAAGGGGGATCAGAAGAAACCGCAACAACAACAACAAGGCAAGGGTGGAAAAAGCAATGGTGACAAGGGGAGAAGAAGAAGAAGTGCTTCAATTGTGGGACCCCAGGCCACCTCAGCAAAGATTGTCGCAAAAAGAAGAAGACCGGTTGCTTTCATTGTGGTGAAGCAGGACATCTTGTGAAGGACTGCCCAAAGAAGGGGCAGAAGACGGGGTCTACCTCAGGAGGTCAGGTGCAAGCTCTTATGGCACCAGCTCAGGCAGGGGGGCAAGTTCAGGCTCTCTCAGTTCCACCGATTCAGAAGAGAGGTAGAACTATTTCCGTTGAAAGTCTGGTTTTTCTGTTTGATCATCCAGTTCGTACTTTGTTTGACTCTGGCGCATCGCATTCTTTTATCTCATCATCGTTAGTTGAGTCACTGCACTTAGACACCAGTCTAGTTGATGATCCCTTGGTTGTTTCAAACCCAATTGGGGGCTCCATATATCTGTCTATGATATGTTTGGGTTTGAAGATTTCTATACTTAGCGTTGAGTTTGGATGTGATGCTTTTGTATTGGGCTTCACGGGCTATGGGTTGATTTTGGGCATGGACTGGTTATCCAGTAATGGTGCCGTTCTTGATTGTGAAAGGAGAGTTGTCAGGCTTATGACCCGCTTGGGTAATACTCTCGAGATCTCTTGTAATCCCATGGAATCTGTTTTGCTAAGTTATCTTGAATCGCTCGATGCTTTGGTCGAGAGTTTGCGTTCAGTCAGAGTGGTCCGGGAATATCCGGATGTGTTTGAAGAGGTGAAGGGTTTGCCTCCGAAGCGGGAGATAGATTTCCGAATTTATTTGGTGGATAATGCCAAACCAGTGTCTTTGCCAGTGCGCCACATGGCTCCTCGTGAGAGAAGAGAACTTCATAAGCAAGTAGGGGAGTTTCTTGAGAAGGGGTTCATAAGGCGAAGTATATCGGAGTGGGGAGCTCCAGTAGTGTTTGCCACGAAGGCGGATGGGTCCCTCAGACTTTGTGTGGATTATAGAGAACTTAATAAGCTCACGAAGAAGAATAGACACCCATTACCGAGGATAGATGATCTCTTTGATCAGTTGGTTGGCGCCTCAGTGTTTTCGCAGATGGACTTAGCTACAGGGTTTCATCAGTTGAGAGTGGCGGAGGACAGTATAGAGAAGACTGCTTTCCGGACTCCGGATGGTTTTTATGAGTGGCTTGTGATGCCATTTGGGTTGACAAACGCCCCTGCATACTTTGTTGATCTGATGAGTAGAGTGTTCAGAGAGTATCTGAATAAGTTTGTAGTGGTCTTATGGATGACATCTTGGTCTTTTCCAAGAGTGAAGAAGAGCATGCCTTACATCTCAGAGAAGTGTTGGAGACTCTTCGAGCACATAGTCTTAAAGCTAAATTCTCTAAATGTCATTTTTGGAGAAGAGAAGTGCGATTCTTAGGGCATGTGGTCTCTAAGGAAGGGATAGCTGTGGATCCCGCAAAGATAGTATCTATCTAGGATTGGAAAGTTCCTAGAAATGCTACCGAAGTAAGAAGTTTCTTGGGGTTGGCAGGATATTATAGGAAGTTCATCAAAGACTTCGCGAAGATATCAGCCCCATTAACCCGCTTGACGAAGAAGAATCTGGTTTTCTCATGGGACGTAGATTGTGATGATGCTTTCCGACGGTTAAAGAGAGCTTTGACCACCGCTCCAGTTTTAGTGCTTCCATATGGGAGTAAGCCATTTGTTGTTTATACCGATGCTTGTGGGACAGGATTAGGCGCAGTCTTGATGCAGGAGGAAAGGGTAATAGCCTATGGAGGGAGGCAATTGAGAGTGCATGAGAAGAATTACCCTACCCATGATCTAGAGTTGGCCGCGATTGTTTTCGCACTTAAGTCTTGGCGCCACTATCTTCTTGGTGAGAGATTCGAGTTGTTCACTGACCATAAATCATTGAAGTACTTATTCTCTCAGAAGGATTTAAACTTAAGACAGCAAAGGTGGATGGAGTTCTTAGCATCCTATGATTTCGAGATAGCGTATACCCCTGGCAAGGGTAACGTGGTGGCGGACGCCTTGAGTAGAAAAAGGCTATCTTTGAGTCCATTGTTCGTGGAACGGCGAAGCTTGGAGTTTCTTTCTTTGTTCGACTTCAGACCTTCTGTTGACTTTGTACCTGGTTTGTTAGCATCCTTGGAGGTTAAACCTACTCTTTTGGGACGGATTGGTGAGGCTCAGCGAGACGACCCACAGTTGGTTGAGTTGGTAGAGAAGCTTATAAGGGGGGAGTCGTCCAGCCATTTGGGTAGATACACCATAGATGATAGGGGATGGTTGCATAGAGACGGTAGACTTTGTGTATCGCAAGATGAGGGTTTGAAGAAGGCTATTTTGGATGATGCACATCGTTCAAGAATGACTATTCATCCCGGTGGAGACAAAATGTACCAAGACATGAAGAGAGTTTTCTTCTGGGCCGGTATGAAGAAAGATGTGGCCGAGTATGTGGCTAGATGCTTAGTGTGCCAACAAGTTAAAGCGGAGCAAAGGAAACCCGGTGGGTTGCTACACCCATTGGAAGTTCCGCAATGGAAGTGGGATAGTGTCTCGATGGATTTCATCGATGGGTTACCGAGATCGAGGAAGGGCAATACGGGAATTTGGGTTGTGGTAGACAGACTTACCAAGAGTGCCCATTTTATACCCGTGAAGAGTAAGAGGACCGCTCCATGGCTTGCTTCAGTCTATGTTAGAGAGATTGTTAGATTGCATGGTGTACCATCTAGCATTATGAGTGATCGAGATCCTATCTTCACTAGTGAGTTTTGGAGAAGTTTGCAAGAGGCGGTAGGGACTCAGTTGTGTTTGAGCACCGCATATCATCCTCATACGGACGGTCAGACCGAGAGGGTGAACCATGTCTTAGAAGATCTCTTGAGGCTTTGTATCTTGGATTTTGGAGGTACATGGGAAGAACATCTTCCTTTGGTGGAGTTCGCATACAATAACAACTTTCAGTCTAGTATTGGCATGGCACCTTTCGAAGCTCTTTATGGAAGGCCTTGTCGATCTCCTACATGTTGGTGGGAATCTACGGATAAGATCTTGCTTGGGCCAGATATGGTTAGAGAGACTTCAGAGAAGATTGATTTGATTCGAAGAAGGATGAAGGCAGCGCAAGATAGACAGAAATCTTATGCGGATCAGAGAAGGACGGATCTTGAGTTTGAGGTTGGGGACATGGTTTTTGTCAAAGTATCTCCGTTGAGAAATGTTGTTCGCTTTGGGTCCGTTGGGAAGTTAGCACCGAGGTTTGTTGGGCCGTTTCCTATTAAGGAAAGGATTGGACGGATGGCATATAGGGTGGAGTTGCCCGACAGACTTAGTGGTGTTCATGATGTATTCCATGTATCACATTTGAGGAAGTGCTTACATGAGACCGCAGAGGTGGTAGAGCCGAGCTTGCTTAGAGATGTAGAGGTAGAGCGTGATGCGACGATTCGACGAGCTCCTACTCGCATCCTTGGGTCAGAAACTAGGAAGTTGAGGAACAGAGAAGTTCAGCTAGTTAAAGTGCAATGGGGAGATGACGAAAGCAATACTACTTGGGAGACGGAAGCGAAGATGCGTTCTTTGTACCCATTTCTTTTTGAGAGTATGTCTTTTAACTTCTCCTTTATCGCTTGTCTAGTACTTATCTTATCTTTAGTATATCCTCTCGCTAGTACCTATGACCTTTAGATAGGGTAAAACCTATGGTTGAAACATGTGTTTGAAACATTTTATGGTTGATGGATGCATGTGGATGCAATTGTTTGCTAGTGGTTGCTCGTGGATGCATATACACACACATTAGGCACTAGATCGGCTCAGTCACTTCATGTTGCATATCGCATAAATGGATGTGGTAGTTAGATTGATGGATGTATCATGGCTGTGTTATCATGTGGATGATGCATTTTTGTGTATGGTTGTGCACGCATATAGAAATTGTATGTGTCAATAGGGTTTCGCATACATATTGGATGCATGGCACTATCATGGTTTGCATTAAGGAGGTCGACTGAATCAGTAGACCGCCTGATTTTGCATTAGTATACGGACATATACACGCACTTTCTGCATATGTTCATACATCATTAGAAGTTTCTAAGGATAATGGTTGCTTGTGGTTGATGGTTTAGTAGATGGTTGGTAGGATACGTTCTTCTTGACTTAGAGATTTCGAGGACGAAATCCTTTAAGTAGGGGAGAATGTAACACCCCGAATTTCAATTAACACTAATGGTTAGTAATTAAAGTATAATTAATTTCAGATGTGAGAATCAGGGGAAACGGGTTGCGTCATTGCGTTCGTCTCGGAAAAATACGCGAAATAGAGTCCGAGTTTGCGTAAAACGGGTTCTGTATGAAAGAGATATGGACGAACGAAGTTAGGCAGAAAAACCCGAAACAGGCCAGAAATGCACTGGCGCACTTGTGAAGTGCGCCAGCACAAAAATACACTGGCGCACTTGGGAAGTGCGCCCATGTCGGGACAGGAAACCTGCACAGTTTCTAGAGAGTTCTGTGGTTGGGTGCACCAGTTTGGGGTTTGGGCTTGGTCTTAGGGCTGGTTTCTGGAAGGTTCCGAAATCTAAGGGTCCTAATCTAATTTAGGGTTAATCTAAGGGCCTAAAACACTCACCTAATCTATAAATACACCCTAAACCTACCCTAATCCATACTAAAAATAGAATTGAGGGCTACATGCCGCCAAATTAAATCTTAGAAGGAGCCTCCACTAATTTATGAAGAGGGTTGCAAGCTAATCACTCTCTAATCAACCTCTAATCCATTCTAAGCATCTTAATCTTCTTCATTTGGAGTGCAAATTGGCTAGTTGTGAGTTTCTATCACTCTAATGATCAATTGCTAAACTAAGTAGATGAGATATGATGAGATCATATGGTTTTGTTTGTGGATCAATGGGTTTTAAGTCATATGACATGATGTTAGTTTGCTAATGTATGTGGGTTATGCAAGTTTTGTGCTTTGTGATCATATGTTAATATGCAAGTTACATGTATGATAATATGCAAGTTACATGTATGATAATATGCAAGTTACATGTATGATAATATGCAAGTTACATGTATGATAATTATGCAAGTTGTATGTTTCTTCATATGCAAGTTACATGTATGGTAATTATGCAAGTTGTATGTTTCTTCATATGCAAGTTTATGAGTTCATGTTATGCAAGTTCATATGCAAGTTTATGAGTTCATATGCAAGTTATGTAACATGTTATGCAAGTTCATATGCAAGTTATGTGACATATTATGCAAGTTCATATGCAAGTCATGTATTTGTTAATATGTAAGTTTATGTAACATGTTATGCAAGTTAATATGCAAGTTATGTGACATGTTATACAAGTTAATATGCAAGTTATGTGACATGTTATACAAGATTATATGCAAGTTATGTGACATGTTATGCAATTTCATATGCAAGTTATGTGTTTGTTAATATGCAAGATGGCACCTTTGAAATATGTTCATACATATGCAAGTTGACACCTTTTATATGTGTTATGTCATGAGAACGAAATTACGTGGGAACGATGGGGTTAATTAAATGCATATGTTAATAAGATTGTGTAATGACCCGGGATTTCCAGAAGGTAACTAAAATACGGAAGAACTAAAATTTTTGCAATACATTGATAATTTAGTTATTAATGTTGATATTCACTTGAATGACCCGGAAATTGTGATAAGTTTATTTTTAACATCAGTGAGCGTCGCTAAAACTTGACAACTTTTAGTGTAACTAAATTCTGTAGTAAACAACAATAGCAGTAGTAGTAGAACTCTATAGCAGCGTTAGTGAAGCGCTATAGCAAAGCGTTACTAAAGGAACTGTAACTAAAGCGTCGCAAATCTTTAACTTGAGAAATCAATCGATCTGAGAGATAATTTCAACTGCAACTTAAATAGAAATTAATCAGATGATAACTAGACTACTGTAGGACCTTAGTGCAACTTATTTTAGACATGACTTAGCAGAGAATTTTGGAGAACCAATAGACTAGATCGAGTACATAATCTAGTGTAAACACTATAATTCGTACAACTTGAAGACCATAGTTCTAGACCATCCGAGACCAATCAAAGGAAAAGTTCTTCTGTGACTTTTAGCCCATTACATACACGTGTTAATGCACCAATAAGTTAGCATGACTTAGCAGCATTATTTAGAGAAATCGTATGGCCAAACTCCTACAACATGCTAGTGTAAATAGCCATGTACACATGTAACATTCAAGCCTAAACTTCAACCATTCATGCGCCTAGAAACTAAACATAACTGATATGGTTAAAGCCCACCAACTCTAGAACTTGTAGGCTATTAGACCACCTTAGCACCATGTCAAATTAGATGGCCATAGCAGCCCACAAACCTGCGCAAGAGAACATCCCACACAGCCAACATTTATGGCGCAGGCAAGAACAGCTCACAACAGGCCAAACCACCCATGTATCATGCATCCAAGTCTTCTAGAATAAAGAAAATATGTGTAGATGAATCATGTTAGGACTAGAAGATGCTAGTATGAAAGTGACATGAGAGTAAAAGAATTATTGCTAAATCAAAATAGAAGATATGAAGGGATACATACACAGGCTATAAGGGGTGAGTCATGCTAGAAATATACATTTGTTTAATCATCTTTCTAGAAGCCAAGGACACCATAGGATAGTGATGTTTGTGTAGATTGAAAACAATGAATGGTTAGCATTCATTCAACACAACATATCCATGCAAAACAAAATCAACATGTAGCTTTCATTAAATCTCCTTTGCGGTACCATGCTGCGCACATATCTTTTGATAGAGAAAGAGTATGAAGTTGTTTAATCTCTTCATCTAGAAGGATACATTACTTTGCTATGAAATAATACAAGTGTATGGTTGTGATTTCTCCACCAAAACACATGCATGCAAGCCAAAAGAGATGTTGCTTTCAAAGATATGCTGCTGTCCATTTCTTCTCTGCGCAACAATCTTTGATAGAGAAAGAATTAGATTTTTGTGATTTAAACTAATACCTAAACTAATAAAATACAATATAGTTAAGGCTATATATATGTGAAGCTTCTCCATCTTATTGTGGCTGTTAAATGCCGCAAGCTTTGAAAAGAAAAATGAAACATTTAAACTACTGTTGCCGCAAACAAAAAGAAGAGAATGGAAATACCAATACACTTGAAACCGTGAGCAGCCAGAAGAGAAAAAAAAAAAATGTAGTTGCTGCTGTTAAAACCCGCAAGGGAGTAGACAAAAACTAAAAAACCATTACCACTATCAAAACCGTGAGCATGTAAGAGGAAGATTGGCGCATGTAGGGCTGTCAAGCCGCAAGCCAAGTAAAAGGAAACCAAGCCCCATTTCTACTATGTTTAAGTGAGTAAACATTCACTTTACACCCCTTTGATCATAATGTGAATTGCTTTAAATACTAGAAGTTTAGTATGATGTTTGCTGCTAGTTTACCATGTGAAAATGCTTGCTGTTCTTCACTGTTTTGCCTGCTACGAACCTTTGCATAACTGCATGAACAACCTGTGAGTAAACCTCACTATTTATTTCTGTGTTTATTCATACAAATAGAGATGATATGTGTGTATAGATGGGCTGTTTTATTGCTGTAGGAAAACCGCAGGTTTTGCTGTTAAAAATACATGAACACCTGTCTTTCTCATGCTGTTATATAAAGTATAGATGCATAAATAGATCGAGCCTTCATTTCTGTACATACACAAGTCCATGCGCATGTATACACATGCATTAAGTAGCAAGGAATGGTTGTATCTTCTCTAAACTACTGCATCTTACATGGGCTGTCAAACAAGCTTGCCAAACATGGAAACAAACCTTCATGAATTCGAATTTCAGGGTATATAACCTGTGCGCCTTACAATATCATTAATTTAGAAACAAAAATGGTGAATTTTAGTTAAGTTTATCAAAAGATATAGGGTGTTTGCTGAGACATGAGCTTTGGTCGAGTGTGGACGATCCATGGCTTTATAGATCGAACGAATTGGTAGGAGGATGCGAAATACACCCTAGATCACCAGAAAAATGCTGAAACAATTTTATAACGTATTGATTTTGAGAATGAATCGAAATGAGGAGTTTTGTCTCGTTTCGGACGTGGGGACTTCGAGCACGAACTGCTCCTCGCCGGAGCAAGGAGGCGCCGCCGCACCAGGGGGAAACGGAGCGTCGGGTCGGGGTCGAGAGATGGGTGAAGTCGCCGGAGTTCCAGCGAGCTGTGGTGGACGTTGGAGGAGATTCTTTAATTGGAGAAAAACCCGATGGGTTATGGGTTCTTTGCTGTGTCGACTTCGCAGCAGTGCTGCTCTTCGCCGAAGCAGTAGGGGACCACCGGGGTTGGTGCAATGGGTGCTGAAGGTCAGGGGCTTGGCGTCGGTGGGATCGACGGAGCTCCGATGAGCTGTGGAGGGACGGTGGAGATGCTTTCTCCGATCGAAGCTGAGGGGTGAAAACGTGACAGTCCGCCTTTTTATATAAAAAAAAATAATAATAAAGTAATTGGGTCATGAGATTGGGCCTGCGAAATGGGCTTAAGTTTTAAATAGAAAATAGAAAGGGAATAAGGCAAGTAGGAGAAGAAATGGGCTGAAGTTTAAAAGGGCCAGTTTTCAAAATGAAAAATAGTAATCATTTGAAATTAAGTAAATCAAATGATAGTTATTCGAATTAGAGTCAAGCACACTAGAGTTAATCAGATTGAAATTTAACGAATATTAGTTATTCGTTAATTAAATAATTTATTTAATTAGTTGATTTAAAATTTATTAAATAAATAAATAAAAGAAAACCCAAATTAATTATATAAATCAGGGATAGTTTATATAACATATCATCGGACATTTACAAATAGAAATCAAGTTGTAGATTAGTAATCTGAGAATAAGAAGTGATTATTTTATTTGATCGAGTCAAGTGATAAATAAAAATAAGATTTTAGAGAAGGGATTAACTGTCGATATTAGATCCAAACCATGTCGACTCAGATTGTATAGAAAGAGGATTGTTATATTAGTAAAGTTTAGCCCGTGCTCCGCGTACGAATATAAAATGAAGTAAATTAAAAGAAGATTTTTCACTAGAAAGGATTAAAGCCCGTGCTCCGCACACGGTATAACATGATATGAAATAAAGAGGTTAAGTTAATATTTTTCGAAATAAAAATATTAAAGGAACATGAATTCTTGAAAATAAGAATTTCAAATGAAGTTACTGAAATTAGAAACTGACTAGAATTAATAAGTCGAATGATTTTCTGAGTATTTATCTGATGTTGGTTTCGGCCTTCGGGGTTTATACTTAGGAAATTGTTCTCTTAATAATTACAGTCAGCGACTGATTGATGTGAAGGGATAGTGATACGTAAACACAGAAATATCAATATATATATATATATACATATATGATGATTGATCAAATAGGAATTTCAATTCGAAATAAGATTGTTGTGTGCACACGTATTTTCATTTGATAGTTAAGTCATCGACTATCAAAGTTTGACCATTTTAACGTTGTTAATATGGAGAGACCGGTTGGATTATCATCCGAAGAACCACTCCGTATTGGCATAAGCGTTGCGAGTCAAGAAATGCTGAATATTGAAGACGGAGTAAAATGCAAGGGCTATTGTATAAATCTTAGATAACAGTGCCTAAGATGGTTGTACGGAATAGTACCTTCGGTTTGTCCAGTCCCAGGACAACTTTTATGGACGAACGTCTGACAGAGTACTCCTAACTAATCACGTACGTTGATCTTTTCAAACGTAGTTATAAGTGGTAGAGAAATTCGTTTCTCTTACTTTATACTTGTAATATACTTTTGGGGAAGTCAATTAGTCGATTGGCGGGTTTGACGATGTGACGTTCAAAGCAAATCAAAAGAGTGTCAGGGTACGTTTAGCTTCAAGCTTCACAACCGGAAATGACAAAAATCGGGCAGGCAGCATGGCTATGTGGGTAGCTCCCATTAGGATGTATCATCACCTGATCTAGAGTTTCATTTACTTCTTAAAAATCTATTGTCGATTCTGACCCATTTCGGAAAACGGTTGGCTTGCTACCACCGTTGGTGATATACATTCGATACACTCAAGAGAAATGAGTGGTCGGTCATGTGTGGCTGGGTTACAAGATGTTCTTGTTGAACCCGTGTATTCGTATCTAGAGATACACCTCCGGAAGGTGATTCCATACCTTGTCATAGTTGGGAACCCAATATCCATAAGCACTTAACGATTTTTGTTTGTATACTATTAGTAGAATGTGAGATGAAAGCATTCTACTAGATTATGAATTATTTGTGGACACCTTAGACATTATCATAATATCTGTTTAAATATGCAAACTGTTTTGATCTCATAAGGTAAAAACCCGTTCCGTATGCACGGCGTGGTCTTATGAATCATTGTGATTTATTAAACTTGTTTATAAATCGTTTACTCATACCAGTCCATGACTGACCCGGAGTTTATTTTCTGTGTTTTCCCTTAAACTCTTGGGTACTCATAATATTTATTATGAGTAGACAAGTGATCCAGGTTCTAAAGTAACTTTGGAGTAGCTGGATGGCAGGATCTGAAGTGTTGGCTTATCTATCATATGTTATGTAGAATTATCTGCAAGTTAGTATCACAAGTGTTAAGTATGTAATTGTGATGACATGTATCCCTATGTATGAAGTATTTCAATGTACTTGACTTATGTTATGTAATATTTTGGGTTATAATATTATGTTCCAAGTTCCGCTGTGAGATTCTGATGTCTTTTCTTAGTTCTATTCTTCTATCTATTTCTTTTCTTTCATAATTATCTGGATTTTGTCGACTCTTGGACGCTCGATATGTGAGATATATCGGATATCCAAGGTCTCTGAAATCCGGGTCGTTACAGTTGGTATCAGAGCATAGCTATCGTATACCTAGGCTTTGGGTTAGTGTTGAGAGAGCGTATTTTAAAAGTTGGATGCTATTATATATATAGAATATATATTTAGGAGAAATCAACTTAAGTTAAGGTAATTAGGGTTAGCCTTAGAATCAATTTAAGAAGGGTTGAATTGAATTAGAATAACATCTAATCATATTGATATAGGAAATAAGTTAGGATTTTAAATTGAATTAAAATTTGGATTTTCACCAAATTAAGTCTAGACTTAAGTTAAACTTAAGAAAAGTGAACTTATTGATTATTGAAATAAAATCAGATTTAATGAGTCCTGTAACGAAGATAACTAATTCAGGAATTAATTAGTATAATACTTAACGGAGTTAAGTGAAGTGGACTTGAGATCGTTGGATATAGATTCAAGTAAAAAGAGGATTCAGAGTAGATGAATATTTTTGGAAATGAGTCAATTCAGATTAGGGAAGTATATTAGATTTGGAATTTATTTTCAAAATATAATCGATGATATTTTGAAGAATATGGACAACGAGAAATTAAGATGTGAAGTTAAGAAATTAGAACCTAACTGGAAATTGATTAAGTTGAATAATTTTCTAGGTATCAATCTGATGTTGATTTCGGTCTTCAGGGTTGATATTTAGAGGGCTATTCGCTTACAAATTTACGCTCAGGAACTGATGGATGTTGAGAAATAGTGATACACTAATGGAAATGTTTTCTAACGGTAGTAACCGATATAGTAGTTATGGAAATAACTGCGATAAATAACAATTGGCTGATGTATGTTGATTATTTATGGATATAAGTTTATAACTTTAATTATAACTTGAATTTACGCCTTACTTACAAATTTCGAGGACGAAATTTTTATAAGGGGAAAAGATTGTAATGACCCGGGATTTCCAGAAGGTAACTAAACTACGGAAGAACTAAAATTTTTGCAATACATTGATAATTTAGTTATTAATGTTGATATTCACTTGAATGACCCGGAAATTGTGATAAGTTTATTTTTAACATCAGTGAGCGTCGCTAAAACTTGACAACTTTTAGTGTAACTAAATTCTGTAGTAAACAACAATAGCAGTAGTAGTAGAACTCTATAGCAGCGTTAGTGAAGCGCTATAGCAAAGCGTTACTAAAGGAACTGTAACTAAAGCGTCGCAAATATTTAACTTGAGAAATCAATCGATCTGAGAGATAATTTCAACTGCAACTTAAATAGAAATTAATCAGATGATAACTAGACTACTGTAGGACCTTAGTGCAACTTATTTTAGACATGACTTAGCAGAGAATTTTGGAGAACCAATAGACTAGATCGAGTACATAAGCTAGTGTAAACACTATAATTCGTACAACTTGAAGACCATAGTTCTAGACCATCCGAGACCAATCAAAGGAAAAGTTCTGCTGTGACTTTTAGCCCATTACATACACGTGTTAATGCACCAATAAGTTAGCATGACTTAGCAGCATTATTTAGAGAAATCGTATGGCCAAACTCCTACAACATGCTAGTGTAAATAGCCATGTACACATGTAACATTCAAGCCTAAACTTCAACCATTCATGCGCCTAGAAACTAAACATAACTGATATGGTTAAAGCCCACCAACTCTAGAACTTGTAGGCTATTAGACCACCTTAGCACCATGTCAAATTAGATGGCCATAGCAGCCCACAAACCTGCGCAAGAGAACATCCCACACAGCCAACATTTATGGCGCAGGCAAGAACAGCTCACAACAGGCCAAACCACCCATGTATCATGCATCCAAGTCTTCTAGAATAAAGAAAATATGTGTAGATGAATCATGTTAGGACTAGAAGATGCTAGTATGAAAGTGACATGAGAGTAAAAGAATTATTGCTAAATCAAAATAGAAGATATGAAGGGATACATACACAGGCTATAAGGGGTGAGTCATGCTAGAAATATACATTTGTTTAATCATCTTTCTAGAAGCCAAGGACACCATAGGATAGTGATGTTTGTGTAGATTGAAAACAATGAATGGTTAGCATTCATTCAACACAACATATCCATGCAAAACAAAATCAACATGTAGCTTTCATTAAATCTCCTTTGCGGTACCATGCTGCGCACATATCTTTTGATAGAGAAAGAGTATGAAGTTGTTTAATCTCTTCATCTAGAAGGATACATTACTTTGCTATGAAATAATACAAGTGTATGGTTGTGATTTCTCCACCAAAACACATGCATGCAAGCCAAAAGAGATGTTGCTTTCAAAGATATGCTGCTGTCCATTTCTTCTCTGCGCAACAATCTTTGATAGAGAAAGAATTAGATTTTTGTGATTTAAACTAATACCTAAACTAATAAAATACAATATAGTTAAGGCTATATATATGTGAAGCTTCTCCATCTTATTGTGGCTGTTAAATGCCGCAAGCATTGAAAAGAAAAATGAAACATTTAAACTACTGTTGCCGCAAACAAAAAGAAGAGAATGGAAATACCAATACACTTGAAACCGTGAGCAGCCAGAAGAGAAAAAAAAATAAATGTAGTTGCTGCTGTTAAAACCCGCAAGGGAGTAGACAAAAACTAAAAAACCATTACCACTATCAAAACCGTGAGCATGTAAGAGGAAGATTGGCGCATGTAGGGCTGTCAAGCCGCAAGCCAAGTAAAAGGAAACCAAGCCCCATTTCTACTATGTTTAAGTGAGTAAACATTCACTTTACACCCCTTTGATCATAATGTGAATTGCTTTAAATACTAGAAGTTTAGTATGATGTTTGCTGCTAGTTTACCATGTGAAAATGCTTGCTGTTCTTCACTGTTTTGCCTGCTACGAACCTTTGCATAACTGCATGAACAACCTGTGAGTAAACCTCACTATTTATTTCTGTGTTTATTCATACAAATAGAGATGATATGTGTGTATAGATGGGCTGTTTTATTGCTGTAGGAAAACCGCAGGTTTTGCTGTTAAAAATACATGAACACCTGTCTTTCTCATGCTGTTATATAAAGTATAGATGCATAAATAGATCGAGCCTTCATTTCTGTACATACACAAGTCCATGCGCATGTATACACATGCATTAAGTAGCAAGGAATGGTTGTATCTTCTCTAAACTACTGCATCTTACATGGGCTGTCAAACAAGCTTGCCAAACATGGAAACAAACCTTCATGAATTCGAATTTCAGGGTATATAACCTGTGCGCCTTACAATATCATTAATTTAGAAACAAAAATGGTGAATTTTAGTTAAGTATATCAAAAGATATAGGGTGTTTGCTGAGACATGAGCTTTGGTCGAGTGTGGACGATCCATGGCTTTATAGATCGAACGAATTGGTAGGAGGATGCGAAATACACCCTAGATCACCAGAAAAATGCTGAAACAATTTTATAACGTATTCATTTTGAGAATGAATCGAAATGAGGAGTTTTGTCTCGTTTCGGACGTGGGGACTTCGAGCACGAACTGCTCCTCGCCGGAGCAAGGAGGCGCCGCCGCACCAGGGGGAAACGGAGCGTCGGGTCGGGGTCGAGAGATGGGTGAAGTCGCCGGAGTTCCAGCGAGCTGTGGTGGACGTTGGAGGAGATTCTTTGATTGGAGAAAAACCCGATGGGTTATGGGTTCTTTGCTGTGTCGACTTCGCAGCAGTGCTGCTCTTCGCCGAAGCAGTAGGGGACCACCGGGGTTGGTGCAATGGGTGCTGAAGATCAGGGGCTTGGCGTCGGTGGGATCGACGGAGCTCCGATGAGCTGTGGAGGGACGGTGGAGATGCTTTCTCCGATCGAAGCTGAGGGGTGAAAAGGTGACAGTCCGCCTTTTTATATAAAAAAATAATAATAATAAAGTAATTGGGTCATGAGATTGGGCCTGCGAAATGGGCTTAAGTTTTAAATAGAAAATAGAAAGGGAATAAGGCAAGTAGGAGAAGAAATGGGCTGAAGTTTAAAAGGGCCAGTTTTCAAAATGAAAAATAGTAATCATTTGAAATTAAGTAAATCAAATGATAGTTATTCGAATTAGAGTCAAGCACACTAGAGTTAATCAGATTGAAATTTAACGAATATTAGTTATTCGTTAATTAAATAAATTATTTAATTAGTTGATTTAAAATTTATTAAATAAATAAATAAAAGAAAACCCAAATTAATTATATAAATCAGGGATAGTTTATATAACATATCATCGGACATTTACAAATAGAAATCAAGTTGTAGATTAGTAATCTGAGAATAAGAAGTGATTATTTTATTTGATCGAGTCAAGTGATAAATAAAAATAAGATTTTAGAGAAGGGATTAACTGTCGATATTAGATCCAAACCATGTCGACTCAGATTGTATAGAAAGAGGATTGTTATATTAGTAAAGTTTAGCCCGTGCTCCGCGCACGAATATAAAATGAAGTAAATTAAAAGAAGATTTTTCACTAGAAAGGATTAAAGCCCGTGCTCCGCACACGGTATAACATGATATGAAATAAAGAGGTTAAGTTAATATTTTTCGAAATAAAAATATTAAAGGAACATGAATTCTTGAAAATAAGAATTTCAAATGAAGTTACTGAAATTAGAAACTGACTAGAATTAATAAGTCGAATGATTTTCTGAGTATTTATCTGATGTTGGTTTCGGCCTTCGGGGTTTATACTTAGGAAATTGTTCTCTTAATAATTACAGTCAGCGACTGATTGATGTGAAGGGATAGTGATACGTAAACACAGAAATATCAATATATATATATATATACATATATGATGATTGATCAAATAGGAATTTCAATTCGAAATAAGATTGTTGTGTGCACACGTATTTTCATTTGATAGTTAAGTCATCGACTATCAAAGTTTGACCATTTTAACGTTGTTAATATGGAGAGACCGGTTGGATTATCATCCGAAGAACCACTCCGTATTGGCATAAGCGTTGCGAGTCAAGAAATGCTGAATATTGAAGACGGAGTAAAATGCAAGGGCTATTGTATAAATCTTAGATAACAATGCCTAAGATGGTTGTACGGAATAGTACCTTCGGTTTGTCCAGTCCCAGGACAACTTGTATGGACGAACGTCTGACAGAGTACTCCTAACTAATCACGTACGTTGATCTTTTCAAACGTAGTTATAAGTGGTAGAGAAATTCGTTTCTCTTACTTTATACTTGTAATATACTTTTGGGGAAGTCAATTAGTCGATTGGCGGGTTTGACGATGTGACGTTCAAAGCAAATCAAAAGAGTGTCAGGGTACGTTTAGCTTCAAGCTTCACAACCGGAAATGACAAAAATCGGGCAGGCAGCATGGCTATGTGGGTAGCTCCCATTAGGATGTATCATCACCTGATCTAGAGTTTCATTTACTTCTTAAAAATCTATTGTCGATTCTGACCCATTTCGGGAAACGGTTGGCTTGCTACCACCGTTGGTGATATACATTCGATACACTCAAGAGAAATGAGTGGTCGGTCATGTGTGGCTGGGTTACAAGATGTTCTTGTTGAACCCGTGTATTCGTATCTAGAGATACACCTCCGGAAGGTGATTCCATACCTTGTCATAGTTGGGAACCCAATATCCATAAGCACTTAACGGTTTTTGTTTGTATACTATTAGTAGAATGTGAGATGAAAGCATTCTACTAGATTATGAATTATTTGTGGACACCTTAGACATTATCATAATATCTGTTTAAATATGCAAACTGTTTTGATCTCATAAGGTAAAAACCCGTTCCGTATGCACGGCGTGGTCTTATGAATCATTGTGATTTATTAAACTTGTTTATAAATCGTTTACTCATACCAGTCCATGACTGACCCGGAGTTTATTTTCTGTGTTTTCCCTTAAACTCTTGGGTACTCATAATATTTATTATGAGTAGACAAGTGATCCAGGTTCTAAAGTAACTTTGGAGTAGCTGGATGGCAGGATCTGAAGTGTTGGCTTATCTATCATATGTTATGTAGAATTATCTGCAAGTTAGTATCACAAGTGTTAAGTATGTAATTGTGATGACATGTATCCCTATGTATGAAGTATTTCAATGTACTTGACTTATGTTATGTAATATTTTGGGTTATAATATTATGTTCCAAGTTCCGCTGTGAGATTCTGATGTCTTTTCTTAGTTCTATTCTTCTATCTATTTCTTTTCTTTCATAATTATCTGGATTTTGTCGACTCTTGGACGCTCGATATGTGAGATATATCGAATATCCAAGGTCTCTGAAATCCGGGTCGTTACAGATTGTTTGAAATTAATATAATTACGCATAACATAAAATAAATGAACATAGTATTGGAATTTGCCTATTAAGTTAAGTGTACCCATACTATGTGTTGGGAATTTGCCTATTAAGTTAGGTGTACCCACACTTTGGAGTTGGGAATTTGCCTATTAAGTTAGGTGCACCCATATTCCTAAAATAAACATGATAATTAACACAAATTATGGGGGTGATTAATTAGGAGTAATTAATCGATTAAGACACGAGGTTGGACCCGTTTGTAGTGTAAGACTGCCCGGAGTTTACCGGCTTAACCAGGCATCTACAAATGACGGTCCAATGTGAGGGGTCTTAATCATAAATTAAATACGTAACAAGGGTAAATGACACAAGGTTGGACCCGTTTGTAGTGTAAGACTGCCCGGAACCTACCGGCTTAACCAGGCATCTAAAAATGATGGTCCAATGTGAGGGGTCCTTTACACGGTTACAGTGTTAATCAATTAAGAAACACTTAACCAGATAAGCATGTAGTGGGGCATGGGGGTTAAGTGGGTACCTTGGGTGGTATGTGGAAATTGCTAGTGGTTGCCAATAGAAAATATGATAAAATACTTAACCAAGATGAAACATGTAATTAAACATGATTAAAGGGTTAAGTGGGAAACACTAGTGTGTGGGCCAAGCTTAGGGGGATGGCTTGTGCTGTGGGCCCATTTCAACCAGTAACCCATACGTATCTTGGTGGGCTCGACCCATGTCGAGGACGGGACACGCATACTGGGCTTGACTATAAGAGGCCAAAATGGGTTAGCGGTGGCAACGCATGACCAACGGGTTTCATATGCGTGTGTGGACCCGGGCTGGTAAATAAGACGTTGTTGCATCGTGTAGATATAAGCTGTGCACCGTTAGTTTTATCAGGTTGCCACGTTGGGGAATGGTACACCCCACGGTGGGGCCAGCACGGGTATCTACGTTAGGGAGCCGATCGAATGGGGAGTAGTGTGTACACCTAGTGGATGGTAGGGCCCCGTGGCGTCTACTTAGTCACCTAGGGGTACGCGAGAACTATTAAGTTAATTTTATAAGTCCATGGGTGGGATCAACCTCTAAGTTAGGAATGACTGGTGTGGTGCAGTTTAGTAATTTACCTTTGGAAGGGTAGATGCGTCTTTATCTTTTATCTTAGTTTAGTTGACTGCTTAGTGTAGCCATTCATCCCCATTAGTTACCATATATCAGTTTATGTCTTCTCTGGTTACTTTAACGATTGTATTGTTAAAGTTATAGGACTCGCTCAGACTTATGTCTGACCCCGTTGTTTTTATCTTTTTCCCAACCCTCAGGTCCTACGGTGGATCCTAGCAGTAGTAGAGCTTGATCGGATTGCTGTTCCAGTCTTTAGGAGCTTGGATTGATGTAAAGCTCCAGTTACCCAGTTATCTTTTCTTTTGTCATGGCTATTGTATGAGAGTGGGATTATGTACTTCTTTATTTTGATGGATATTGTACTTGACTTTTATTGTGGTTTTATGATGTAACCAGACATGTTTTACTTCCGCTGTTATGAGATGATGTTTTGAATTTCAAGTACTATTTATATCTGTCTTGTTGTAATTTTTCTGTTCTATATTCACTAAAATACTCCACCGATGCTATGGCATTCCCTTAGTGAGTGACCATAGCGGGAGTGGGGTGTTACAGAAAGTAGCAGCGTTGAGTAGGTTTATCTCTAAAGCCACGGACAAATGCGTCCCGTTTTTTGATTTGATTAAAAGGGGAAAGAAGAACTTCGAGTGGACTCCGGACTGTGTTGAGGCCTTTCGAAATTTATTGGAACTGCTAGAGAAACCGCCGATTTTGTCAAAGCCAGTGGATCATGAAGAATTGTTTGTATACTTGACAGTTTCGGCTCACGCTGTTAGCACAGCCTTGGTGCGAGAAGAAGACAAAGTACAAAGGCCAGTATATTATGTAAGCAAGAAATTGGCAGCGGCGGAATGCAACTACCCAAAGATTGAGAAGCTCGCTTACAGCCTCCTAATCGCATCCCGAAAACTTCGTCACTATTTCCAAGCTCATCCAATAACCATATAGACTGACCAGCCTCTGAGGCAGGTGTTGCAGAAACCCGAAGCATCGGGAAGGTTGATCAAATGGAATATAGAATTAAGTCAGTTTGATTTAAATTTTCAGCCACGAAGGTCGATTAGGGGGCAAGCTCTGGCAGACTTTATAGCAGAGTTCACTATCCCAGAGGAGGAGGTAATCGATGACAGAGTGGTTAAGTCCGAGGATGAGTTAAAGATAGATCCATGGAAGCTATACACAGATGGAGCCAAGAACGACCGAAGGTCCGGAGCTGGAATCGTCTTAGTCAATCCTGAAGGACGGTCGTTTTATTACGCTCTACGATTAGAATTTTCGGTGACTAACAATGACTCTGAATACGAAGCCCTGATTGCCGGGCTGAAGCTTGCTAAAGACCTCGGAGTAAAAATGTTGGACATATTCTGTGACTCTAAAATCGTTGTTTGCCAAGTGCGAGAGGAATTTGCGGCTCGGGGACCTCGACTTATCGCCTACCTCGGGAAAGTGAGAGAGATATTGAGCAACTTGGAGCGGTACAATATAACACATATCCCAAGGGCCGAAAACCGGAAGGCAGACAGGTTGGCAAATCTAGCTAGTTCCGACAATCCAGAAGAAACTGAAATAATTCCAATTGAAACGTTGGAATCGCCAAGCTTTGAGTCGATGGAAATTGAGTTCGCTTTCGAAGCGGAACCGGAGAAGGAGTCGTGGATGACCCCAATTAAGAACTTCCTTAAGAATGGGACACTCCCGTCAAAGAAGAGTGAGAAAAGGGCTATAGTTCGCAAGGCTGCCAGATATGTCATACAAGATGATATTCTTTATAGGCAAGGATTTTCTATGCCCCTGTTACGATGTATAGCACACGACGACATCAAACGTGTACTAAGAGAAGTGCACGAAGGTGAGTGTGGAGATCATACAGGAGGTCAGACTTTAGCAAAAAAGATATTGCGATACGGATACTTCTGGCCCACAATTAATAAAGATGCAGCTGATTATTCACGACGTTGCGACAAGTGCCAGAGATTCGCCAAAATCCCCAGAGCACCGTCGACCCAACTCAAATCAATGGTGAGTCCTTGGCTGTTTGCCACGTGGGGAATTGATATCGTTGGAGTTCTACCGATTGCTAAAGGAGGAGCGAAATATGCAATAGTCGCTGTGGACTATTTTACGAAGTGGGTAGAAGCTGAGCCCTTGACCAAAATCACGGCAAGAAAGGTGATAAGTTTCGTGGTTAGAAATATTATATGCCGGTTCGGGATCCCAAGGACCATTATAACTGACAACGGAACCCAATTTGATGGTACTGAATTCAGAAATTTCTGCCAGAAGTATAAGATCGACAAGCGATACACTGCGGTTGCTTATCCGCAGTCGAATGGGCAAGTTGAGGCAATAAACAAAGTAATAAAATCCATCCTCAAGAAACGGTTAGAGCGCGCAAAGGCAAAATGGGTTGACGAATTGCCCCTAGCTTTGTGGGCATATCGGACAACATTTAAGACGGCTACTGGTCACACCCCTTTCTCTCTCTCTTTTGGCTCAGAAGCAGTAATTCCAATTGAGCTGGAAGTTCCTTCCCACAGGGTGACGTATTATGACCCGATGACGAATCGGGCACTCTTACTTGAGTCTCTTGATGAAGTCGAAGAAAAAAGGGACGAAGCAGATTTGCGTGCGGCAAGACATCGACGTCAGATGGCACGCTATTACGACAAAAAAGTTCGCCTTAGGACTTTTGAACCAGGAGATTTGGTGCTAAAGAGAGTCTTTCCATCCCTTCCTCACCTCGGTCTAAAGTGGGAAGGACCCTTTGTCATCCAACGGAAACTTGAAAAAGGAACCTTCAAGTTAACGACCGTAGATGGCGAAGAAGTCCCTAGAGCATGGAATGCCCAACACTTGATGCGATATTTGGATTAGAAATGTACTACTCTTTTTTATTTTTCTTATGAACTCTGTAATAAGGCACGACTTGCCTTGGGAAAATCTGATGATATGAATAAAGGACTATAAAGTGGATGTAGGCTACGACTTAGCCGAACCACTATAAAAATATCGTGTGTTATTTACTTTTATGCATTATATATATACATTCATCGACTATTCTGTTGTGATTATGGAATATGAGATGATTCAAAACCTGAAAAGGTTGAAAACAGTTTAAGCATGAGAAAAAGCACAACGACTATTTGTGCAACAAGACATAAAAGAATGAGAAAATGACATTCTTAACTCTAACTCTCCAGAGAGAGAGAGAGTATAAAAGCGTCTCCGACTGAGCGGTGAGAAAGGGATCCTTCCCCGCTGAAAGATCGGGAAGTGAATAGATTGCTGAGCTCGAACTCTAACTCTCCAGAGAGAGAGAGAGTATGAAAGGACGGGAAGACGACGTCCTCTGAGGCGTGAAGGTGTGCCCAGACAAGAGACCGCCTCCGTAAGAACTCTAACCTGAGTATAAGACAGGAGAGTATAAAAGAAATGCCAGAAAAAACGAACGGCATCGACAACACAGAAAATACTATCCCGTCAGAAAAGCGGTAGCATTCAGATTTGCTTGATTAAGCCTTAAATAATTTTTAAGAATTGACTGGGGGCATATATGTATACACATATCTCCTCCCTCCGTAACATCATTTCATAACTATAGTAAGACATGCATTTTTACATAAGTGCAGAACTACTGACAAACAGACACTGCAGAAAATGAATTATTTTTTATTTACGAATGAATGAATTTGTACAGGAAAATAGCTAAAAAAGAAGGTGCAAGAGCCACTCTTGTAGCAGCAATTATTGATCTACCAAATACTAAAACAATGCAAGACAACCCACTATTTAGATTTCGAGGGAGTCTTGGACTTCTTGGCGGCTTTCTCCGCATCCTTTGCCTCTTTCTCGGCTTCAGCCAAGATGCGCTTTGATTTTTTCTTTCCTGAAGATGCGGTGCTGGAACCGGTTGACTTCTTCCCGGAGGGCGGAGCGCTGGAATCAAGAGAAGATATTTTAGCGAGTTCCTCTGTAATAGATCTAGTTGAGAGCTTAACAACTAACCTTGATCCCGCATCCACAACTGCGAGAGGCTTGAGGGCTTCAGGGTCTAAGTCTTCGGCTTTTAACTGCAAGCGTTTATCTTGATCAGCTTTCATTGCAGCCAAAGTAACATCATCAGCATTTTTTGACTCCCCGACTATTGCCACCTCTGGATCTTCCTCATGTCCTCCGTCACCGCCATCATCCTTTAAGGCTGCTATCATTTCTTCATCATGGGGAGTGTCAGCCTTAGTCGGCTCACTTCCTTCTCCCAAGTCTATAGGAGCAGCCTTGTCCTTCCCTCCTTTTGCCTTTTTCGTAGGCTCTGCCCCAGAGGCGGCTCCCTGAGTCACATCTGTCTTTCCGGATGGCTCAATACCTGCAGAGTGAGAAGCAACAGTTATCAACTCAGGAGAAAATAATGGGTTTTTCATCGATTGCTCAATCACGTGGCGAAAGGTAGAAATAGCCTTGACGAATTGAGGAGAAAAGGTAGGGATACCTTCCGAAGACTTCTCGGCAGGGGTAACTACTGTCTCTGATGCCATTTCAGGAATAGGGGATAGCAGAGTTGTTCGAGGGATTCCCGGATTTTCAGGATCATACCCCTCCACTTCAGAAGTTGCGGGGGCAGTAGAAGAGGAACCAGCCTCGGGAACGTTCTTCTGTTTAGTCCTCCGCCTCTCTTCTTCCATAGCATCAGCAATGAGGCGGCGCCCTTCAGCTAGGCGTTCCGGCTCATCATCCCTTAAGTATTTCTCCATTAGCTTATCTTCATCGATGGAATCGACCTTGAGCTCCTCTTTTTCCCACTCGACGATCTGATTCCATACTTGAACTAGAGTGGATGGGTAATCCTCGATCCAAGAAATGTTTCGGCGATGGATGATATGTGCGAAGAATTCAATCATTAATTCGCCGAAACCCTGAATTTCTGCCTCCGCCTCTGACAGTTGTTGGCGGGCCTCCTCCGCAGATTTGATAACACACTCAACGTTGCCCTCCGCCAGGGCATCTCTGTTCTCTGCCTCCAGTAGCTTTGAAGCCAAGTCAGCATTTTTCTTTTCTAGCTCAGCATTCCTCTTTGCTAACTCGGCATTTTTCCGTTCGAGGTCAGTGTAAGCAAGGCGTGTCTTAGCAGCTTCTGACTTAGCATCATCAGCTTGCTTTTTTAACTCAGAACGCTCTTGAGTGTGAGATTCAAGCAAGTCATGATAACGTTTTTGCATATCCTCAAATTGTTGTTTGAAGTTGTGTCCTCCAAATCTTTACCTAGGTTCTTTAAGGCCTTTGCATCTTCTTCCGCGGTTTTTTGCATTGAATCAGCATTCGTGATTAGAGTACGGATAATTCTGGAAAGGTTGCGTGAATATTTAAACATCTCAGAATACTGTTTTTCAACTGCGTCTATCTTTGCTTTGGCCTCGTCTGCCCACCTGGAAGAAATAGTTTCGAGGGCAGGTAAAAAAGTCAAAGTCTCGAAGTAATGTTCGGGAAATTGCTCCTTCAAATACGCCCGCTTGATTGCAGTTTCCGCATCTAGTGGTGGAGGAGCGGGGATCGTCAATTCAGTGTCCCTGTGTGTGGAGGATTCAATAGTTTCTTTATCTATCCTAGGCCGTTTAGTAGCAGGGACCTTGCGTTTGTTTCGAGACTCAGTATCTTTTGGAGGACTTCTCTCTCTGCTGCGCTTTTCATGGGAAGAGGTAGAGTCTTTCGATTGTGGCCTGTCCTCTTCCCTACGACTTTGATAACCTTTATATTTCTCTTGGTCCGATCGAACGGGAGAGCGAGAGCGTGAGGTTCGAGAGCGATAGGGTTCATAAGGCCTTCTCTCCTCCCTACCGCGATCGTCGCGGCGATCATACTCGATATCCTGAGGTGGATTAGACATGCTGCGACGAAGTTTCCTGATATCATAGTAAGATCGGGACATCGTGCCTCCACAATAAGACAAATGAAATTCAGAATCAATAGTTTCACTGAAAGAAAGATGCAATGAATGCTAATGCTATTGTGTAAAGCGTGTCCTAAGTGGTGTGTTTCCCCCCAACCAATCCGAGTCCGAAGCTAGACTAGTACGGGCAGGCTCTTTGGCCTTAGCAGGAGTGGTCTCTTCAGAAGAGGTGAAGACTAAAGGATCCTTCCTAAAATCCTCCGAGGTATATATAGTTTCAGGTAAAGGGAGATCCCCCAAACCCTGAAATAATGGATCATCAGTACTAGGGACGTCTCCTTCGGAAGCATCAATCGGCGACTCTTTAGAAGACGTTGACTTGTCTGGAGAAATGGTATCCTCAGGAGCAGTATACTCTTCACGATGCTTTTCGGCCAAATTAGCCAATTCGTCGTCTTGAGTAGAAGATGGAGAAGGTGACGTTTGAAGAGGCACTGTAGGAGCTCCCGAACCTTCTCCTATTTCTGGGACCACCTCCACTGGAGGAATATATACGTATGGAGCCGTCCTATAACCGATACTGCGAAAAACGGATAGCAGCCCATGAAAATGAAGATATTCGTCCTTAAGGATTTCATTAATAGTCAGGAATTTCTGGTCGCCATTAAGAAGCTGGTGCATCCGGTCAAAGAACACCTGATCTGATATTTGTTTTGGGTTGTCGACTGCAAGCAAAAAGAAAAACAAGTTAAGGCGATGACTCGAGTGTATAGAGCCCGGATTTAGAAAATCTGTGCTTTACTTGATTTCGTCCACCTCCTGGCACATCCAGGCTGTTGCTTCACATAGAACCATTCCAGTCTGGAATCTCCAGCTTTACTGCTGAATGGCGCTGAGATTATCTTCCTCTTAGGAACAGACTCAAAATAGCAGAAAGATGGAGTCTCTCGAGTCTGATGCTTGAAGTTATAGAAGAAATGAACGTCATCGAAAATGAGCTCTATGCCTAAGATCTCACGGTATGCTATGTATAAAGTGTGCAAGTAGACATAAGAATTGGGATGCAGCTGCATGGGGGCAATCCGCATTTGTCTTAAAAAGTCAACGATGAAGGGAGAAAATGGAGGGATATCGCCGACCATGCACATCAACCGGGTGATTGTCATATATCCTTCCAGAGGATTGTGGGGATGATCAGATCTCGAAGGCACTAGAGTGTCCCTTTTCATTATCCCGTACTTTAAGCAAATTCGGATAAGTTGGTCGTTGTCGATTGTTGATTCAATGGAATCTGGAGGTGATTCCAATATGACAGCCGATTCAAATTCATCAGGGGCCCGGTCGTCACCAATCCCTCCTTCCTCCTCAAAACCTAGGGAAACTTCATTCTCTGAAGACACCTCGTCACTTTCACGATTTCCAACCCCGTAGTCTGAACCCTCATTATTCCATTCTGGATCCGACGGAGAAGATATGTCCTCGAGAGTAGTTTTGTTAGAGGTTTCCGGGGCTTCTTTCTTCTCAACTAGTCTGGAAGAGCGTCTGGGTCTCATGGTCATAAAACTATTGAAGAAGCAATAGCACAAATTAGAGTAAATTAGCCCGTATCCCCCCGTGCATGTGTGCAAACTAAAGTGTAAACAATGCATGCGGAAAGTGCAAAGTAAATGTTTAAAAGTGCGACGAAAAAGTTTGGCAAAATATAAAGAGTTGAAGTAGTTCTTGATGTCCAGTTACGTTTGCAAGGAACTATCCTAACTGTCCATTAGGTTGAAGATTATGCCAAAAGTCGATTGGGCCAGTTAAACAAGTTCTTATGCATTAAGGTGAACTGCTTTTCGGTTCGGTTCGGGCGCGCTTATGGGGATCGGATCGGGGATGCGGCCTCGACTTGGGCTCGGATAAACTGTGGAACTCAGAAATCAAAATCGGATCGGTTCGGAGGTAGAGTCCCCTAACGGTTCGGATCGGATCACATAGTCATACTTCTCCTCCTTTTTATCTTATGGTCCGACCCGACCCGGTTAGGCAAGCTTCTTTTCCCCCTTCCTTAAGTACTTGCTCCGACCCGATCCGATCTCCTGGATTTCTTTTCTTTCTTCTTTCTTTACTTTACTTGCCCCGACCCGGTCCGACCTCCTGAATTTCCTGCCTTCTTCCCTTGTTTTTTTCACCTTCCATATCCCTCCGAACCGAACCGATTCCCTATTATCTTCTTCTTCTCCTTCACCCTCTTTCTTCCCTAACCGACGCCAAGGCCAGTTTCGTGCCAGTCACTCAAATCAAAGCCAAGCAATCATGCGCTGGCGCACTCACCAACGGATTCTAATCCCATCCGTTCCAAACTCGAGATGGCGACGAGTCTATTGGCGACGATGACGAGGGGGGGTCACGGTGGCAAGGTCATCAGAGTTTCATACTCAAATCATCCTAATCATCTACGAATCCGAATCAAAATCAATTAAAGAAAGAATTATCTAAAGTTTTATAACCTACCGATGTAATTACTTCGAGAATTAAAAGGAATTTTGATGCTTCACGAATTAGGTTTTTTCTCGTTTTGCAGAACTTGGGGAGTAAAACAGTAAAAGTGAGAGAAGGAAGAAGAATCGGCTTATATAGAGGAGTAGAGTGTCCATTCGTCTCCCCATTCGGTTCGGCAGCCCAGTAGAAGAAACCCCATCCGGATCGGATGGACAGTCCAGAAGCAAAGATTGGCCCAATAGTCCAGTGAAAAATAGAAAGGAGAAGGGGTCTGTTCGGATCGGAATCCGAACCGAACCGAAATTTTTAGCCCAACAACGAATTAAATTGAAATTTGAAGAAGAAGATGAAAACACACGGAAAATCAAAAGAAAAATTACCTCGAAAGGCGCTGTGCAATGATGGTCAAAGCATGCTCCGTCTCCAACAGAAGCATCCTTTGAGGGGGCAAAATGTTAGCCCACTTTGTGAACTGGGCAACACAAAGTCAAGGTGTGAAATATTGAAGAACTTGGAAAGCAATGAAACGGATCGAATCGAAGCAATGCAGCGGCTTGGATCGGATAAAGTTTGCTGTTCGGATCGGTGAACTATTGCTATTGGAATCAAAGAGGCACATCTGTTCGGATCGGAGGGCAACCTACTTCCAGTTGGATCGGAAAGCCACCCAATTGCTACAGAGATAGATCAGAACGGAGCAGAGTAAAAGAAGAGAGAATTGGTTCTAAGTTAATCCGGGTCGGATCGGTGACGCCGATCCGAACCCCTTGTGCACACTCCCCCGATCCGAACCCCTCCTGTATACTCTTCCGATCCGAACCCATCTTCCACGTCATTCTCCTGCATGATCGCCAAGTTATTCGGAGCGGCTATGACCAGTTCCTACCCATAACGTCCACTACTCTGGTGCGTTGTCAACACAGAATTCTATCCGAACCCGAGGCTAATGGGATGGATGACACGTGGCTCCGATCCGGATCGGGTTCTGAGCGAATTTTCACCTATAAATACCCTATCTGGAGACAAAGAAAAGGATCTTTTTCTGGCACTTTGAGAGTTCAACCACCTTCAAAACCCGAATTCCAGCACTCCCGAAAAATCCAAATCTTCTTTCATTATTTGTTTTTAGACAATTGAGTGAATATAAGTGAGTTGTGAGAGAAGATCAGTGAATATTTCATTGTAATTATAACTACATCATTGAAAATAGTGAAAGACAAGTGGACGTAGGCATTTCTTCGCCGAACCACTATAAATCCTGTGTGTTCATTTTACTTTTGATCTTATTTTATTCTACTTTTAGTCAATTTGGGTGTTAGAACCACTTTTTGGTCTAACAGTCCATATCCTGAGAAACCCAAAACAAAGGCACTACATCTAAATTTAACACTTAGAATAGAGATTTCCAAATCCAAGCAAACCATCGACAAATAAGCCGAGACCCCAATTGGATTTGAAACAACCAAGGGATATTCTACCATACTAGTGTCTAGGTGCAGAGATTCTACTAAAGCAGATGAAATAAAGGAGTGTGATGCACCAGAATCAAAGAGAGTGCGAACTGGGTGATCATAGAGATAAACTAAGATTTCTACAGAAATATTTCTACCTCGTTCCTGTGGAGGTGCCACCAGCACGTGAACCTGTCCCCCTGAGGTGGATCCAGTCCTCTGTCCCTGCCCCCGCTTCTTTGGGCAGTCCTTAGCCAAGTGTCCAGTCTCTCCACAATGGAAACAACCACCATTCATCTTTGCCATCTTCTTCCTGCAGTCTTTCGCTATATGTCCAACAATGCCACAGAAATTACACCTTTTCTTTTCACGGGATTTGTTGTTCTTCCCGCCTTTCTTGAAGTCTGTCTTCTTAGCCTATAAACCCTCTTTCTTTTCTTGAGGCACTTCCACCTTTGCCTCTTTCTTTCCTTTATCTTCCTCGTGTAGCAACGCCATTTCCACCAAGCTTTCATAACTCGCTTCCATGGGTATATGAGTCATTGTGAGGCTGTATAGAGGCTCATTCAGACCTTGGACGAAGCGAAGGGCCTTCTTGTGTTGGGTGTTTACTAATTCCAGCCCAAATCTGGCCAGCTGATTAAACTGATTGACATACTCCTTGATCGTCATACTTCCTTGTTTAAGAATTAGGAACTTCTACATTTGCAGGCTTCTTTCAGCTTGGGAGAGGAATATCATCTCAAACCTCATCCTGAAATCTTCCCAAGTCTCCACTGGCCTCTCAGCATGGGTAACTTCACACCAATAAGAAGCTTCGTTTTTAAGCAACCATACTGCTAGTTGTATCTTTTGCATGTCGTCAACTTCGAAGATGACGAACAAATCTTCGGTCTCCTTCAGCCAGTTCCTTGCTACCACAAATGATTCAGTTCCATAAAAGTCCTTTCCACCCATAGCCTTAAAGTCTCTACACATCTTAGCGAAAATATTTCCACAAGGAGGAGGAGGAGGAGTAGGAACCGCTGCCACTGTGGGAGGAGGAATGTCTGCTGGGCCCGCACCATTGGCCCTAGCCTCTAGGTACCTTCGGAACCAGCCTTGTATCGGTACTCCTTCTGGAAGGTTAAGATTCCAGACATGCTGGAACAAAAAGGAAAGTATTCAAAACAAAGGATAGAGATATAGTGCATATGGCTTTTGAGGAATTATGCCTTTTAAAAACAATGTTTTTTAATGAAAACAATGCTTCTTTAAACCTCTTTTTGAAAATAGTTTCAAAAACTTTTATCTAGTCTGGTAAATCTGTGCTCTGATACCAAGTGAAACACCCCACCTCCATTAAGTTCACTCACAAAGGGAATGCCTTAACTTTTCTGGAGGTTTGTTAGTAAAAGTCACAGATAAAACACAAGACAGATATAAACATATATATAAGCAGCGGAAAACAAACATACTTTTCATTTCATAAATACATGTTCATACAAAACATTTCCACAACTGTCACACAATAACTTCCAAAACATAACATCATCATTTTCTGTCTTGGTTATTAAATAAAGAAGCATAAAACATAATTAAAACTACATAAATCCACATAGAATGTGTCCAACAGCCATAGCCAAGGAAAGAGAGTCCAAACCGCACACCAACTACCTTGAAGCTTGCAAAGAGTCTGACTAAGCTGGGTTGTTTCCTCCCTGTGGACCTGGGGGGAACGGAAGAAAAGAAGACCGAAGAAAATAGGGTCGGACATAAAGCCTGGTAAGTCTAGTGATTCTTCAGTATGAGAATAAGAAAAAGGGCATGATAGGTATAAACTGGAAATAGGAAAGTATCATAAACTAGGGTAAAGTAGTTGTGAATCGAATATACTATCGCACCCCACACTATATCTCTGCACCTACTTGCATTGTCTCAACTGGCACCCCATGATCGGGTTGAAGTGATCCGCTTTCTAAATATCGGCTCCTACTCGCATAATCATATGTGTCATACGGCCCCCAAAGATTGTAGATACCTATGCTGGTCCCACCATTGGGTGTATCAAGTCCCATGGTGGTGGCCCGACACAATCCTAGAATGCATAGGGTATACTACTGGTGCCCCCAATGCCCTGTTTGTCTGCTCTGAAGTGTGTGCACGCCCGCACTCCGTTAGAACCCACACTGTTGCACACACTGCCATCGCTTTTGACCTCTTACAATCAGCCTAGTAATTGTGCCCCCACGCTACCTAGTTTCAGGGTACCATGATACCTAATTGGGTTACTGCTGAAATGGGTCCCCGTTACTTGGGTTTTCTAGTCAAACATGTTAAGTGGTTAAGTGTCATTTACCTAACCCCACCCATCAGTTTAATTAACATGTTGAATTGGTTAAGTGTTTTAGTTAACTTAACCCTACCATCCTGACTTGTCTGTCCATAGCTTTTTAAAGCACCGACCACTCACATTAGACAGGTAGTGTTACGGTTACTGGATGTGCCGGTCGGTTCCGGGCAGGTTTACACCGTAACTCAGTCTAACCTTGGGTCCTTATTGGGCTCAATGCTTAACCACCCACATTGGATAGGTATTGTTGTGACTACTGGACAGCCGAGCGGGTCCGGGCGGGTTTACATCACAACTCAATCCAACCTCGTGTTAAGCATACTCGTATTTTCTAAATTTACATATTTGTCTTTATTATTTGTTATATGTAAATTTGCTAACAATTAAATGTTGTGGCCCACTTTCCAAGTTCATCATTTTTGGTATAAGAATTTTACACCATTTAAATGCCACCAATTTCGGCATGTGATAAACATGCTAATACATTTATTTTCCACCAATTTATGTCAAATTACCGATTTTTCCCAACCTTACCCCGTCTAAATATTAGGCTAACAATCTTAGCCTAATTTTTCTTCCACCTGATTTTTAACATATAATATTAGGCTAAAAACTTAGCCTAATTTAGCATACACAAAATTGGCATAAAGAAATTCATAAGCATGACATAGGTGTAAACTTGGCATTATCGACATAGTCAATATGAACATCATAAGTGTGAACTTGCAAAACAGTCAACATGAATATCATAGGTGTGAACTTGCAACGTAGACTAAACCAACATATGTGAATTTGCAACATAGGCTAAATCAACTTACATACATGTGAACTTGCATTAGAATAGGGGTCTAACCAAATAGGTGTCACATGAATTAACATATGATTTAGACAACATAAGCCTAAACATGTTTAGATCTAGGCATAACATCGAGCATCACTAGCATATGAAAAGAATATAATATGTCCATAAAGTATGTATAATTTCATTGCATGTGTGAACTAGATTCAATCATGTTTACTACTATAACATGAAACTTGTATTAAAATGGATCTTGGCATGGATCCAATTATGAACTTTGCAACTTTTGTATAAACATATGAGCATGTATATGAACTTAATCATTTAGGCATAGAGATTTTTGCATAAAGTATATACATGAGATCTTAACTTGGACATATCACATATAACTTATATAATAACATAAACATATAGGTGTGGATTATAACATGAACTATACAACTTGCATGTGATGTTGTTTTCATTCTAAAATTACAAAAGGATCAACATCACTCAACTATACCACAAACATCCCAATACCATTCACAAAACAATCATTTCAACACATAGATATGAATTAACATCGTCGCTATACAATAGCACAATTCCATTTCCATTTTACATCGAATCAAGTCTTAGTTATATTCACATCGGAAAAATCACTATACATACAACAAGCGACGGTCTTGTTTTCTGATTTCTGTGTTCTGAATTTGCAATGCTTTCCTTTGGGTAGAGAAACGTTGTTTGATTCTTGTTTTAATTTAGTTTTGGCTCGTCTCTAAGCTTTCTCTAACTGACGGCCACTCTTAGTTTCCTCCCAGCAGCATGACGGCTCTAGTTCTATATTATTTGTGTGAATTTAGTTGAGTGTTGAGTTGTATTTATAGAATTTCAGATTGATTTGAGCCGTCAGTTGATCATAGAGTGAATCCATACCATACACACCAAGAGAAGCCAATCAGACAGTGACAACTCAGCCCTAGTGACACAGCCAAGCTCAGAAATTCGACCAAAAACCGACCAGGCCAGCTAGGGCCAAACCTGGTCGACTGGGCAGGTCGACCCCTATGTCGACCCTATGGTCGACATGATTACCCAGGTCGACCCCCAGGTCGACCTGGTGCCTGGGCGGGAATTTTCCCGCCCATCCCAGTTTGGGTCTGTTTTTCAAATTTCGAACTGAATTTGAACCATTTGAATTTTAAATTGAATCCTGAAACTTCCGGAGGTCATAACTCCTTCATACGGAGTCCGATTCACGCAAACTCGGACTCTGACTCAGGTAGAATTCTGAGAAGAGTGCAATGGCGTACCGTTTCCCTTAATTTTTTCATTTAGAATTAATTATACTTTAATTTGTTAATTTACAGTTAACAGAAAATCTCAGGGTGTTACAGTCGTATCTTATACTATTAGAACTTCGCATGTTAGATTAGGAACTTTCCTTGCTACTCTATGTTTAGACACTAGATCAGATGTTAGTGGGGTTGTTTGCGTACATTAGGCATGCAAAATACTATGGTGTCTTGTGTTTTCTTGAGGATTTTGATGGTGAAATTCCTTAGAAGGGAAGGGAGAGAATGCGATGACCATATTTTATATATCAAAAGATCGTAAAGCAGATCAATTTAATTCATATGAGGTCGTATCATTCTAATATTTTGGAATGTGTTCTTTGAAATACTTTACATATACAGGATATTCACCGAATCTTTATATGACTACCATTCCCATAGGAAGTCATATTTTGGCCATACCTATTGATAGGGCTTGAATTAGACTCTCTCTTACCTTTCATACTTCATTAGGATGATGGTTTACTATCCGTAGATTGGCCATATGAAGAAATCAGATGAGTAGCTTGATAGAAATTGCAGTTTTAAAATTTAAAAGATGACGGCAATAATTAGAGTAGTGTTAATGAGATGAAATTTGGAATCGCACTAGTATAATCACCTTTAGTTGTAAATAGTAGCTGAGCGGAGTGGTTTCTAATATACCTATTTGTTTCATGTTAGCTTTAAATCCAAATTTACTTTAATTCATCCTTAAGTCCGAGATCTACATTCATATCTTCCCAAACCTTCTCTAATTGCTAGTTAGAGACTATATCCAAAGTAATTTATTATATCTTCCAATTATCGATGTGTAATCATTCGAATCTTTAATGTTTGGGTATAAGATCCTATCGATTCAATCAATCTGATAGATTAATTGAGTAATTATGACCTCTCACATCTTTATATGGGATTATTTACAAAATTTATTGATTTCATAATATATATGTTTAATAAACCTTTAAATTTGGCTAGACCTGGTAATTTCATAATTAGAAATGCTAAAATAATCTACTTGTGTAATACGGTTACTAAAATGTTAGATCTAATTGAATTAGTGAGTAACTAATCATGTTTAATGCAAAATCTACTACTGAATTTAATTGACTCTTAATCATATGCATTTGAATGACGATGTCTTATTATAATTGGTTGAATTTATTGTTCGAATTTTTCGAAATGATTGCTATACTTGACTTATATGTAATTTTGTTCAAAATTTTCAGATTTCATTTAGGGAAATTCTACAGCTAATTCAGAACTCCAATTTTTTTTGAAAGGATCGAAGTCAAGGAGAAGCTCGAAGCCAAAGATAGTTTGAAACAGGTCCATTTCAAAGCATATGGCAAGAAGCACAGAAGATTGCTTCGATTCTAAGTAGTAATTTAAAGCAAACCAGTGGCTCTAAGAAGGGTGTTATGCCTTGAGGTGGAAGATTCTAAGCTATTAGAGTGCTTCGAATCAGTTGATTTCTAGCCAATGAAATACTTCGAAGCGACTTACTCGAAGCAAGAATTATTGTTCTATGCACTTTGATTTGAAAAATAGGAGTGTTTCAAAGCGAGATTATTTGCAACAACGAAGCAATGAGGATTGGTATTCGATGCCAGGTGTATCTTGATTTGAATGGCTTGTTTTGATCCAACAGAAATAAGATGATTCTTTCGTACTTGAAGCAAAGTGCTTTGCGGTAAGATTTTCACTGCTTAAAGCAGAGTTCTTAAAGGATCGAAGCAAAGTGTTTCACAGCAAAGTGCCTTGAAGCTCAAGTTAGAGTGCTTCGAGACATAAAGCAGAGTGCTTCGAAGCTTGAAGTAATGTTTCACATGTACTATAGTTCCAAGTTGTTTAAGGGTCAAAACAATTCTGAGTTCCACAAAGCAAAACCAAATCTTGTTTAAAGCAAAATAGTAACTGATTAAAGCAAGGTAGTTGTTAGTGTTATATCAAAGTTAGGTGACCTTTAAGAAAGGAAAGAAGGGTCGTAAGAAACATATAAAGGTAAGGTGAGACCTTCAAGATCCATTTAATTGGTTGTGACATGTTACTTACTTCAGTAAAGTGGAAGTTGTGGCGTAATAAAGATATATGTAATAACGTGACAATCCAAACCAATTTAAAAAATTTATTTTGGCAATATTAGTGAATTTTGAATATTTAAAATGGTATATTTTAAATAATGACGACGAGAAATTTATTTTGAATAAAATTAGAACGTATATATTTATTTGAATCGACGTTGGAATATAAATATTTATTTAAAATTATAAAAGGAATTAAAAATGGCGCGGTAGTTTGAAAATTCAATTTCAAAGTTCAAATGAATGTACAAGATTCAAAATAAACTGGATTTTAGCGAAACCAAAAATATTAGAATCTATTTGAAAATATCTTTCCAACGAATCCGAAAAATTGAAATTTCATAGCGGGAATAAAAAGTTATGTCCAATTGGAAATTTGGAATAGTCGCTAAGGAATTATAGTGCTTAAAAATGGAAATTTTGCAAACGGTCTCTGTTTTCGACGAAACCACTTTTTTTGAACCGGAATGTCAAATTATTGCTAAGTTCAAATTTTCGTAATTTTTGAAATCAATATGTGAGCGTGGCAAAAGAAAACGTGTTTTAACAGTTTCAATCAATTTCGATCGACCAGAAAATGGCCATTTTTCTAACGGTCTCAGAATTTGATGAAATTAGTTTTGTTAGGACTGTATCATCAATACGAAGCTATAAAATATTTTTTGGGAATTTTGAGAGTTCGTATGTGGCCCCGGTAGATTGAAATGTACGCTCAAATTCAATATGTAGATTTATATTTTGATTTTGGAGGAAACTAACTGAAATGATCGAATCAGCTTATGATACATATCCCACTGAGTTCAGAATAGGGGTAATTAGTCATGAACGACAGGCGGTGGGTCTCATTTAGAGTCTAATCGAATAGAAAATCAACTTTATAGAGAATAAAATAAAATAAAATAAAATATTATATAAAAATCTCTTTACATAAACCCACCCCCTCTTTTCTTTTCCTTCTTCAGTTATCCCGATTAGAAAATAAAAAAAGAAGAAGAAAGGAGCCGCCGCTCTTGGAGAACCGCCGCCCACCGCGCGAGCTCCGCCGTGGCCTCTCCTCCCCCATCTCCGATAACGCCGCCACCAGAACCCCCTCCTTCTCCCTCTCCCCTCGTCAACAATGACCCCCTCCCCCTCCCCCCGAGAATCCGACGCAGCCCCCACCGACCCCCATTCCGTCGCCTCCCCCTCTGGAAGCGCGCGACAACCGTCCCCTGCCTCTGACCGCTCCGCTGAACCCCCTCCGACCAGCGAGTCTCTCCCCTTCACCAAAGATTCGACTTGTACAGGAAGAAAAGGGGTAAGTAAGTTATGTTTTACTCTATTTTAAAAATCGGTCTTGTAATCTAAATTCGCATTAGAAAAAAATCAGTTTTGTATATGAAAAGTTATCAGTTTGGTTAATGAAAAGTTACGATTTTTGTCAATGAAAAGTTACGATTTTTGTTATTGAAAAGTTATGATTTTTAAACTAGAAAAGATTAGGTTGTTAATTTTGTAAGAATCTAGTTTTTAGTTATAAAAAAATATACAATTTTTATTGTATATATAACAATTTGATTTTTACATAATAGGAAATAAAAAAATATGATTTTTATACAATAAAAAAATATAATAATTTGATTTTTATATAGTAGATATTATAAAAATATTATTTTTAGAAGATAGAGATTATAAAGATGTGATTTCTATATATGTTGTAGCGAAATAAAAATTCGATTTTTATATGAGTAGCGGATTAAAAATAGAATTTTTATATAATAGGAAAAATAAAAATATGATTTTTATATATAAAAATGTGATTTTTATATCGGTATTGGCGAGGTAAAAATGTAATCTTTATATAATGATTAGCGATCTAAAAATGTGATTTTTACAGATAAATATAGGATTTTTATTTATAATGGTAGAACGATAAAAATTTGATTTTTATATATAAGAATTGCAAATAAAAATATGATTTTTATCTGCCAAGCTTTGTATTAAAAATGTGATTTTTAATATAGAAACCGTGGGAAACAGACTGCGATGGAACCGAATGAAAGCAAATGGAATCCAAATCGTTCAGAAATAAAACTGGCGGAGTGGAACCCAAAGGTGAGAACTCCTCACTTTTAATTTATTTTCTAGTTGAAATATATACTAGGATGCAGACGGTGCTTAGCAGCACCCGACACCCGTCGTCCACAGATCATGGATGACTTGTTTGTTTGATTGATGTGTTGTGAAAATTGATTGTGTGATGTGGATTGAATAAATATTTTATAGTTAAAAATATAATTTTTAACGTGTATATAATATAAATATTTGTAAACAAATCGGACGATTTGTTTATGTACACACATTTGACTGATATTGATTGGGACGATAAATTTTACACATCGCCCAACTGCACAAATAAAACCTGTGTTTGATTGTTTGAAACCCCACGCGGGTGTTGTTGGGATGAAATTAGACATGCACTAATCCCAATAATTAGCTATATGTCGATCGATCGATTGACAGGCTGTTATAAGTGTTAAATATTTATATTTGATGCTTATGCAGTGTAGAATGCACTTTGGATGATGGATTGATGTTTTTATTGTTGTTATACATATTTGTTGTGTGAAATCCATATAATCACATTATATGGTAATTGAATGTGTCTGATTCTAGTTTAGAAAGAATAAATATTTTGAAATAACGATTATTTTAAAATAACTAATATTTTCAAATAATATTCAGAAAAGAATCAAAATTTGATTTTGATGACCGATTTGGGATGGACACGATTATATTTAAATATATAAAGCCGTGTCGATTAGATTGACGCCATTTTGACATGAACGATATTTGTATCGATTTTATTCATTTTTATAATGAATATCGAAAAGGAATTGATTTCAAAATCTAATGGTTTGAAAATAATATCATTTATAAATCGATGATATGGAATATTCAATTTTGATTTGAAATTGAATATGAAGTTGAAATCATTTTGAAAACGAATTTAAAACGATTTATAAAATACGTTTTGAAAGGGAATCGACGAAATATATATATAATATATATTATATATATAATGGCCTGAATAGAGCGCGTCGTGCTGCGGCAGTTCGCGAATTTCGACCATTGACTTCGAATGGACATTTCGGGAGATCCAACTGTCGGATTCTCCTGAAACTAGAACCGTTGGGTTCGTATCGAAAAGATCTTTCTAACGAATACAAGAAATTCGAAATCTAATGGTTGGATTTGGAATTATGTCCAAATCAAATTTGGAAAAGGCCACTGTAAGTGCAGTTCGATGGCCGTTGATGGAAATCGACTGTACGGGCCTTGATAAAATTATTAAAAATATCAGTAATTAGTGTAAAATCATAAGAAATGATTTGGAAAGAGTTGGGGTGAAAAATCCCATATTTGAAAAAATAAAAATAGTTTTTTATCAAAATGAACTTGTTTTGAACTAGAATTATAATCCATTTATTTTTAAAATAAATAAATTAGATTTGAAATGGTTTTGAAAATAACCAGAATTTCCAATATATAAAGTGGAAATGGATTTGAATCGAAATTGTCTTCGGAATATTTTGATGTTGGATTTTGTGATTATACAGATATTGTTATGGAAATTTGAAAGATATATTTATATCGTTATTTCCAACATGATATTTGTTGGTCGTAGAATTTGATATTGAATATAAGCTGATATATTTTCTATTCAGAGCCTTGTATTTAATATCAAATGGGATTTGGGTTTGTCGTGAATGATTTCTTCATTAACACTGTTCTTAAACCCAATTGAGAAGAAGGTTAAATCTTTTTATTTGGATTTAATGAAGTATACCAATTAAATAATATTTAATTGGAATCGAATTGGAATTGATTTGTGGGTTTATCGTGAACGGTGTTTTAAGTAACATTTGTTCTTTAACCCGATAATTTATGGAATGTGAATTGGGTTTGTTGTGAACTGTGTTTTAACGACATTCGTTCTTTATCCCGATTCACAGTGAAATGTGATTTGGAATTTATAATTCTTTTGTTAAGATTTAACGGAGATTTTCCAAAGTAAAGATTTCCAATTTAAATAAAATAAATTGGAATGGAATGGAATTCGATTTGGTAATAATCGAAGCGAATTGCTGTGGATGAGGACTGCTAATATATATGGAATTTAAAAGGATTTGCCATTATTCCATTTATATTGTTAGTCGGATATGGAAGTTTATATCGATTATATATCGATTTGTTTTCCATGAAGATTCCATCGTTAATGGAATGTGATTTTGGGTTGTCGTGAATGGTATCTTTAATGATACTGTTCTTAGACCCAACGGAGTTAAGAAAATCAGAAAATAACTGGAGATTAGTTAAGTTGGATAGTTTCTTAAGGATAGATCTGATGTTGGTTTCGGCCTTCGGGGTTAACACATAGGGAATTATTCACTTGCTAATTTACGGTTAAAGGCTGATGGAATAGTATGTGATTTTGGGTTTATCGTTAACCGTGTTTTAAATGACATTGGTTCTTTAACCCAGTTAAATACAAGATATGATTTCCCAAGTTAAACAATCATTAATCTTGATTTTTGGAAATATTAAAACCAAGTGGAGGTTTAATGAATCTTTAATTACATTGAAATGATCGAGAATGGAGTATCACCAGTTTTGCACTAGGCGATAGTTAAATCTTTAGTTAGATTTGAACGTGAAATGGTAATTGAATTTACCGATAACACCGTGGTGTTAGATATGAAGTGTTACCAGTTTTACTTCATGGGATGAATAGTTTGGGGTTGGGAAATTAAAATAAATGATTACTTCTGTAAGGTTCGTTAATCCCAACTAGTTTGGATAAACCATAATATGGTTTGAATTGATATTCAAAGGAAGACTAAAGAATAAATTTAAAGAATTTATCTTCGATAAAATTAATGGATGCCTTTCCCAAAGTAAAAGAATATTTGAATAAAGGAATATTCTGGATTGGAATAAGGCGTATGTTGTGTTTTTATAAAACTTATTTATTATATACGCGAGCTATTTGGAAAGACTGGGATTATTCCATTCTGAATAACTGAATCGACGAGAAGTCGACGATGAAGACGGTGGTTGAAGACCGGAGATCTTCACATCGTTTAGATAATTACTGATGATCTTGATTGGGTTGTACACCCAAGAGGAGGGAATCAGTTGTTGATCGCCTAGACGTACTTGGAGATCGATGGATATGCGAGGAATAAGGTTCCTACGGTGTCGTTCAGACCCAGAACGGACTTGTAAATGGATTGTGTGTCTGACATTGGATTTTATTCTGTGTTGATTGATTTCTATAAAATATATATCGGTTTGGCGGCGGAGAATTTATTCTCTTGCTTGACGCCCTTCTTTGAGACGTACGAGCTCAGAGGTTATATATCGATAGATATCAGTCACATGGCATGAATTGCCTGTGTGGCATGCTGAGATGCAAATGATCAAGGCTTTTGTTGAAAAGCAGAGTCTTGTGGTTGATGACAAAGCACGACTTTAATACAGCGTAGCTTTGTGTAGCATTAATTTGCGAGATTCACACCCCGGTGTGAACCAGAAACGGGAGAGGACATATGGGAGGGCATGCATTTCTTTCCAGCTTGGAGTGGTTTCAGTGTTTTACACGCTCCGGCATTTTACTTATGTGGATGATGGATAGTTAGGCGCCTCGGTTGTATCGGTCGATCCGGGACCAATGGAGTCATTTGTCTCATTTACGCCCCTATAGGGGGGAAACGCAGTGTCCACGGTTTAAGTTTAATCCACATCGAGTGGACCGGCCCTGACGATCCAAGGGTCACTCGAGCTCTTATCCTGAGACATGGTAGTCTAGATTGTCTCGAAGCGGTGAGGACGATCCCTGGCCTCGGTTCACAGACGGAAATCCAACTTCCAATACGTGATATTTGCGGTTTTGATTGTAGAGCCTAGTATTGGCGACATGATATATGGTACCCATGCCGTCTAGGATTGATACATTAATATTTGACGTTGTTTGTACACTATGCCCTTATAATAGTATCAAATGATTTGTTTTAACGTACCAAACATGTTTGGTTATTATAAGGGAAAACCCTATCCCTCGGCTTGTGTTGCATTGTGTGATAGGACCTGGATCTTATAATAGCTTCATTTTTTCAAAAAGCATTGCATTTTTTGATATATGCACTGGTATTATTGGGAGGAAACCCGTTTCGTGTTATACGGCGTGGTGCCATGATAAATCTGATTTAAAGCAAAGTTTAAATAACTGTTTTAGTTCTCACACCAGTCACCTGACTGACCTGGAGTTTATTGTTTTAACCTAAACTCTGGGTGCCCTTATTTTCGACACGGGCAGCTAGTAGTTTTGGTTTTGCAGATTTATATTCACAGGATCCTGGTTTACAGCTGGAATGATATTCGGAAAGTTTTGTATCCGTATATCTCCTTCAGTTGTGTTTTGTATTATTTTCCGCTGCTATGTAATGTATTGTAATCTCTGGCATTTTATGATGTGTAATATTGATTCATACTCTGTATATTCTTGTATTCTGATGGAATTGTTGTAATTAACAATAAAATGTTCTTCTGTTTGTGTTCTGATTCATCTTGTTCTCAAAGCAATCCGCTCTTTCCTTCACGGGGATGTTACGTGTCCTTACAATATAAGTCTTCAATTGTAAACTCGGGAATTGTGTTTAATCGAAGGAGCGTTGTTGCCAATTTTGAATCGTCAATTAGAAACTCGGAAATTGGGTTGAAATGAAGAAGTTTGACGATCAAATTTGGCACTTCAGTTGGAAACTTAGAAAATGGATTGAGTTGAAGAAGTGTGATATGCAGCTTGAGATGGAATAAGGTTGGGGATATTGGAATGGTTGGGTTATGTTTGGACTCAAAGTTGACTAATGGATGCTCCTGTAATTGGAAGTGCCCAGAAATCATTGATAGCCCGAAGTGTTCTAGTGTTGACTCAAAGCAAGGGTACCATGAGGATGCTTATTATGATTAGTATTGATGTTTGTGTACCATGGATTTTCCAAATTTTGAGATCCGTTGCGGGACATTTAGAGTCCTGAAGAAAACATGTTAAACATATGTGTTTCATGCATACAATAGTCAAACAAGAACCATGGTTTTCCATTAGACGTTAGGATAAGTGAGGTTAGTCATATGGGTGATCAAGGTATTCATGGCTTTAGAAGATGATTGTTAGGGTTTTGTTTGATTGTTGCTATGATTGATATGGATGTTCTATCTCTTTCTTTGAGTAGGCTATCACCCTTAGGATACTAAAGTTGGATTGGGAATATAATTGATGAAGGAGACTGGTAGACCATTTTGAGCTATTCTATCGGAAAAATAATCTATTGATTTTTTATTTGAGTAGCATATGTTACTTAGTTTTTATTGCTGACTCTTTAGATGTATAGACAAGTAAAGTATGAGAGTTAATCCTTTTTTGCAGTATATTGTCCAATATAACTTTCGATAGTCATTTGTGCCTCAAACCAGACTTCTGTTTGATATAAGGTTTTATATTTTGGCTTAATATCTTGGGTACTCAATGACTTAATTCAAACAAATACTAAAAACCATATTGTTGATGAGTAGACCAAATGGTAGGTTTTGATGATGATGTGGCTATTCTGGAGGCGAGCTAGGAGAGCTCAGCATATTACACTATATTTTAAATATTTTTCTTCTATCAATTACTCTGAAGCAAGCGAAAATGATTTAAAGTTCCTACCATTACTTTTAGTTGTTAACTTTTTGGTTTATGGCAGTGAGGCTTCCATTGTATGAAGACTTGTTACTATTCTGTCTATATTTCCTACAATATTTTATCCATGCGCCTTGAGATATATGACATGTCTTGCTTTTGTTTCTTCTATGATGATCATCATATACCAGTCTGGCTCAGTCACTGCGCTTCTACATGCTATTTCGCGCAGGGGCACACATTCGATCACTACTACTCGACGTTTTCAATTAAAATTGTCGAACAATCAGCTAACCGGACATACATCCAACAACTATAATACAACAAAAATAACATATGTACAACATATATAATAAACCATATTAGTCAATATGGGAAATCAAATCAATAATATCCCTAGTCTGACAATTAACTATGACAAGATCACCATATAGATCTCAGCCTAGGAACTCCATCTCCACTTGGAAATTTCACAAACAGCCATAGCTGATCGATCACGACCAAAAATAGCGAACTATTACCTAGTTGACCTACCTCCCAGGTAGTTTAACATAGTGGTCGACCCACTTGGCGTTTGGGTCAACCCAGTTGGGACTAGTTGTCCCAGTAATTGCGTTGATTACGCATAATTTATTATTTTAATTCATTATGTTTTATTTTAAATCCTGATTTGAGTTTCAAACTTCAGCTAACTATAGTTATTCATTTTAAATCCATTTTACGCAAACCAAATGTCCATCCGAACCACAAAATTGTAACGGGCTTAATATCACAAACCCCGTTTCCCAATTCTCATTATTTTACAACTAATTCTTTAATTAATAAAGTTGTTAATTAATTATTACTCGTTAAAATTTTGGTTGTTACATTCTCCCCTCCTCAAAGGATTTTGTCCTAAAAATCTCTAAGGTAGAAGAATAATATAAGTATTTTATACATCCATATACTCTTCTTTCATCCATAGGCAACCATTGACCTTTGTTTATCTAATCCAATTCATGTACTTATGCAATAGAGAAGTGTATATGATTCTAACTAATGCAAAAAGATTAGGCAGCCTACTGATTCAGTCGACCATCTTTTTATGCAATTATGTCCGTGCCATGCATCCAAATGTATGCAAAAATCCTAATGATAATATGTATTTATATATGCGTGAATCAAACATCATCAATGTGTAACAACCATATGATACAACCATATAAATAAAAATGCACACATCCATATGCACATGCAAGTGTCCTATTTAGCATATCATAGTTCCAGTATGTGCATCTACATCCACTTGCAAACACTTGCATTCATTCGCAAACATCAATTATAACATGTTTTAATGACATGTTTTAGCCTTGTCCGAGGTTTCTCCTCAGATCAGGTTCAAAGGAATTCAAAAGATAGTACCATAGAACCAATGATCGAAAAAGAAAGGTTGGAACATACCATCAAAAAGATAGGGATAAAGTAAATGCATCTTCTTCCACGGTTCCCAAGTAGCATCACCATCATCGTCTCTCCACAGCACCTTGACTAATCCTAATTGTTTCTCAACTACTAGGTCCCAAGATCTAAGTTCTACCGAGTATATAACGACCTGAACTTCCCCGGTCTCCGAAGAGGAGAAAGAACGGATTGTCGGAGAACACGACAAATCAGAACACAAACAGAAGAACATTTCATTGCTTATTACAACAATTTACATCAAAGTACAAGAATATGCAGAGTATGAACAAATAATATACATTTGATAAATATCATAGATTTACAAATTACAATGCAGTGGAAAATAACACAAAAACACAACTGAAAGAGACAAACGGATACAGAGCTTTCCGAATATCATTACAGCTGTAAACCAGGATCCTGTGAATATAAATCTGCAAAACCAAAACTTCTAGCTGCCCATGTGGAAAATAAGGCACCCATAGTTTTGGTTAAAACAATAAATTCACGGCTAGTCATATGACTGGTGTGAGAACTAAAACAGTTATTTAATCTTTACTTTAAAATAGGGTAAATCAAGGAACCATGCCGTATAACACAAAACGTGTTTCCTCCCGAGAATACTGATCGTCGCTTTCTAGTGAATCAGAAAAGCGCGACATTTAAATTAAATTCTGCAAGCATACAGGTGTGTAGCATACAGGTCGAACACCGGGAGGTGTTATTAAAAATTATTATCTATTTATTCTTGGGCGAGTTAGACGAAGTTTGGAGTTGTTTTTTTTTTATGTTGTTGAAATTACTCTGAATCTAATCAGTATCAAATTCAACAATTGAAAAGAAAAGGAACAATTACTAGAAAAAGAGAATAACAACTAGAACAATAACAGAAATTAAAAGTAGGATTCCTGTTGAAACTAATCAACAGTGAATCGCTAACAAGCAGTAATAAAAGACAATAACAATATGCATTCTACCCAAACCAAATTAGGTAGATAACACAAATTGTTATGAAATTAAAATAACAATAAAACTAGAAAAAAGAAAAGACTTTTATTAGAACAAAAGAGAATACAGAATAGAAAAATGAATGGGATTTACAATGGGACATCATGTATATTTATAGAGATGTAGACCAAATCCTAATCAAATCAATGACTAAATGGCCCTCTTTTCCCAAGAAGTAATAAAGGGGGCAGGGGGGATAAGTCCACCAAGGATAGGAGAGGAGGGGGTTCGGGGGAGGAGAGGATCTGGTATCTCTTGCCTTCCTTGACCAAGCTTGATTGGAAAGCAAATCACGGTGAATATCTTCCAAATCTTCCCTATCTTCCATGTGGCAAATTGATTGATTGATTGATGAGAAGATTGTATGTGATTAATTCTTCCAAACAAGGATACTCATTAGACTCCAAAGGCAACAAGGGATAAAATCTTCAAAATTGATCTTTTCTTGGCAATAATTCTATCATAAATTCTTCTAATTGGAATCTGAAAAAATGAATGTTCTGAATTGATTTCCATGATAAGAATTTGTTTATTCCTTTTATTAGTGTATATCATGCATACATACATACATATGAATATATGTATATATTTATAATATGACACCAATCCATATATTCTTCAAGGCAGAGGAGGCAGTGTGAATGTTCAGCAAAAAAGGGAGCTTGACGGGAATCGAACTCAGGTTTCTCTGTGCAAACTCCTATGCCTTTACCAGTGAGCTGCAACTTCTTTTGGGATTGAGAAGGTGTTGACATAAGGAAGTAGCTTTTTTCTTTGTAGTTGGCCTTTAATTTGAAATGAAAGAGGCATCACTTGACAATCTGTAAATACACATAAAAATACCCAAAGTATCATTTATTTATTTACAAAAGATAAAATATAAGAGCATAAAATAAACACATTCCTATGTTAATCAAATACCCCCACACTTATCTTTTACTCGTCCTCGAGTAAAAAAAAATAATGAAAAACTAAACTAGATAGGTCACACTTTCGTAGGAAACACGATTGCATTGAGCGTATGCAACAAGCCGTTAAACCTCTAGGTGTCCCTAGTAGGACGAGTGGTGTCTCGTGAGGGTTTTCAGCGGATACTACCCACAAAATCTAAATGTAGTATGCTATGATTCTAATGAAACTACATGAATGCAATGGACATATGCAAATAAAAACGAAAAATGAAAACACGACTTATTTCAGGAAAGTGGTACAACAAATTAAGTTAATAATTTCTAATCAGTTGATTTTATTTTAGATACCTCAACTTGTCACAAATTTTCAATATAAATCAAGTTTTCAAATGTTAATTCCAGTTTGGCCAGTTAGTTCGGTCGATAACATAGTGCAGCCATGAAATAAATTCTTAGTTTGCTTGGCACAGTTTGTAAAGTGGTATTATTATTTTCTCATGTATGGCTAGTCAAATCAATAAGGTCAAGAAGTGTTTGGGCATCATCGCTTATTCTTTATTCTATAAAATTTTAAAATTTATGATTAAGTACATACACCTAACTTAGAAGACCAAGGTTTACCACCCATGCACTGCCTCGTGGACTAACGGAGAGTGGGTAAAGAGCTTGGCGGATTGTGCAGGCCGACTTTGACTTTGTCAACAACGTGTCGGTAATCCTTAGGTGTCCAATCTCATAAAATGAGACCAAGATATTCCAACGCTGACTTTGTCAACAACATGTCGGATAGAGCTTGGCGGGTTTGCACACCAACGCTAGATATACAAGCAATGTTGGATACCCTTGGATTACTATTATTATTATTGAATTTATAAGCACAAAAGAGAGTTATGCGAATTCAACTTAACACAACTTAGTTTTAAAGATTCGAAAAGCCAATATAAGTATTTTAAGTCCTCCACTTATTTAAACAAAGTCTACAATATAGAATAGATTTCATGGCCATCACCTAAGAATCTCCCTATGTACCGGTTACACTATTATCCCTCAAAATTAAACTTTTCATTATATTTCTTATTCGATCTAAGTTGAGAGAAAAAAATATTATCAACTGGCTAAAAATTGTAAACTTATTTTGTTGTATCAATTGAAAATGAGTCGTATTTTAAAAAATTTTTATGGTATGTTACTACGATATAAAATGTATGATGGTCCTACATGAAAAGAAAGAAAGAAAAATTAAAGAAAAATCAAAAGAATGCAATGCAGACTCCCCCCCACACTTGATTGAGACAGTGTCCCAACTGTCTAAGGCAGAAAAACAAAAATAAACTGAAAAATGAAAAAAAGAAAAATAAAAGAAAAAGAACGTGTACCACCTGATTTCATGGTGGATGATCAGGCTCATGCAGATCGATAGGGTCATCTTCGTCATATTGCTCGAATTCCAAAAATGGTTTCAGTCGTTGACCGTTTACTTTGAAGACTTTTCCATCCCTAGGATTTTCAATTTCAACCGCTCCATGAGGATATACTGTTTTCACAACATAAGGTCCAGTCCATCGAGATCTGAGTTTTCCTGGAAACAAGTGAAGTCTATAGTCGTATAAAAGAACTTTTTGACCTACGTTGAATTCCTTATGAAGTATGTTTTTGTCGTGTTGGGCTTTGGTTCTTTCTTTGCATATTTTCGCATTTTCATACGCCTCATTTCTTAATTCCTCTAATTCAGAAATTTGTAATTTCCTATGCGAGCCGGCTTTCTCTAAGTCAAAGTTCAAAAATTTTATGGCCCAAAGAGCACGATGCTCTAATTCTAGAGGTAAGTGACAGCCTTTCCAAAAACTAATCGATATGGTGACATCCCTAGATTGGTTTTATAAGCAGTGCGAAAAGCCCAAAGTGCATCAATCAGTTTTACGGACCAATCTTTTCTATTGGAATTCACGGTTTTCTCAAGAATTTGTTCGATTTGTCTATTGTAAACTTCTATCTGTCCACTAGTTTGTAGATGGTAAAGGGTCGACAACTTGTGTGTGATTGAGTATTTCTTGAGCAAGGACTCAAAAGCACGATTACAGAAGTGAGTGCCATTATCGCTAATGATAGCTCGAGGTGTGCCAAAGCACGAAAATATGTTTTCTTTGAGGAATTTGACAACAACCTTGTTGTCGTTGGTTTTGGTCGGAATGGCTTCAACCCATTTTGAGACATAATCTACCGCAAGCAAGATTTAAAGATTCCCAAATGAATTAGGGAATGGTCCCATGAAGTCGATGCCCCAAACATCGAATAATTCAATCACTAAAATGGGGTTGAGAGGCATCATGTTTCGCTTAGTGATTCGACCCGTTCTTTGACATCGATCACATTTAGAGCAAAATTCGAAAGCGTCACGGAAGAGTGTGGGCCAATAAAAACCGCTTTGCAAAACTTTTGCAGCAGTTTTTCTTTCTCCAAAATGACCGCCACAAGCATGGTCATGTGAGAAAGAGAGAATACTTTGGTGTTCATGATCGGGCACACACCTTCGAATGATTTGGTCTGGACAGTATTTGAAAAGATATGGGTCGTCCCAATAGAAGTTTCGAACTTTCGAGAGAAATTTTTGTTTATCTTGTTTTGACCATTCAGCGGGTGTTTGTTGTGTGCCAAGATAATTCACAATGTCAGCGTACCAAGGGGTGTTAGAGATCGAAAGGAGTTGTTCGTCAGGAAAATAGTCATCGATTTGGGTGTCATCAACATTTTCGTGTACAATTCGAGAGAGATGATCAGCTACAACATTTTCAGAACCCTTTTTATCTCATATTTCTATATCGAATTCTTGAAGAAGAAGGATCCAACGAATCAAGCGGGCCTTGGCATCCTTTTTAGAAAGCAAATATCGGAGGGCAGCATGATCAGTGTAAACTATGACTTTGGATCCTATGAGATATGGTCTGAATTTCTCAAGAGCGAAGACAACTGCCAAAAATTCCTTTTCAGTAGTTGAGTAATTCAATTGGGCCTCGTTTAAGGTTTTGCTAGCGTAATAAATGACTCGAGGGAGTTTATCGATACGCTGACCTAAGATGGCTCCAATTGCAAAGTCAGAAGCGTCGCACATAAGTTCGAATGGCTGAGTCCAATCAGGAGGTTGAATGATGGGAGCTGTGGTCAAGATTGACTTAAGAGTTTCAAAAGATGTTTTGCAGTCATTGGAGAATTCGAACTTAGCGTCTTTGGAAAGTAAATTTGAGAGGGGTTTTGAAATTTTCGAGAAATCCTTAATGAATCTTCTACAGAATCCCGCATGGCCAAGAAATGAACGAACATCTTTAACAGACTTAGGAGGAGGCAGATTAGCAATCAAATCGATTTTAGATTTATCGACTTCAAGGCCATCTTTGGAGACGACATGACCTAGAACTATCCCCTTTTTTACCATGAAGTGGCATTTTCCCCAATTAAGACGAGTGATTTTTCCTTACAACGTTTTAGGACGAGTTCTAAATGAGTGAGGCATTGGGAAAAAGATGATCCATAGATTGAAAAATCATCCACGAATATTTCCAAGAATTCGTCCACCATGTCAGAGAAGATACTCATCATACACCTTTGGAAAGTCGCGGGGCATTACAAAGACCAAAAGGCATGCGACGATACGCAAAGATTCTAAAGGGACAAGTAAAGGTGGTCTTGTGTTGATCCTCTAAAGCAATAGGGATTTGGTTATAGCCAGAGTATCCATCGAGAAAACAATAGTACTCATGACCCGCTAAGTGTTCGAGCATTTGGTCAATAAAAGGTAAGGGAAAATGGTCTTTTCGTGTGGCTGCGTTGAGCTTTCGATAGTCGATACACACACGCCATTTTGTTTTGATTTTTGTTGGGACGAGCTCATTACTTTCATTTTTGATCACTGTGATTCCTGATTTTTTTGGTACGACTTGTACCGGACTCACCCAGGTACTATCAGAGATGGGATAGATGATGTTATTGTCTAGACATTTGATTATCTCCTCCTTGACCACTTCTCTCATGTTTGGGTTTAATCGCCTTTGAGCCTCATGGATGTGTTTAGCCTCATCAACTAAGTGTATGCGATGTTCCATAATTGATGGGCTAATTCCTTTTATATCTCTCAGCTCCCATCCCAAGGCGTCTTTATTTTCCCGCAAAACTTCTAAGAGTTTTTCTACTTCGGTAAGATCAGAGGCCAAGATTACGGGAAGAGTTTCTGAGGAGTCTAAGTATGCGTACTTAAGGTCTTGTGGAAAGGGTTTGAGGTCTAACTTAGGATGTTCTTGAGTGTTAACATTGGTTAACATTCCTTGGTTAGATTCAAAAGACGACGGATTTAAGTCAAGAAATTCATTCAGTTCAGAAATGTATTCAAGTTCGTCGAAATCAGAGTCGAAATGTTCCAGACATATTTTCAAGGCTTCAGAAGTGTCTTTAGAGGTTTCGTCAACTATGGTTTGAATCATGTCGATTTCATCGGTCTCAAAATCCCTAGGTTGTTTGTTGAGATTGAAGATGTTTAGCTCAATGGTTAGGTGCCCGAAGGAAAGTCGAAGCTGACCATTCCTACAATTAATGACAGCATTAGAGGTTGCTAAGAAGGGCCGTCCTAAAATCAACGGTATTTGAACTTTGGGATTTGAGACAGGCTCTGTTTCTAAAACTATGAAATCGACAGGGAAGTAAAACTGTTCGATCTGTATCAAGACGTCTTCGATAATTCCCAATGGCTTTTTGACAGATCGATCAGCTAGTTGAAGAGTGATGTTTGTTGGTTTAATCTCCCCTAATCCAAGTTGACGATAAACAGTATAAGGAAGAAGATTGACACTGGCACCAAGATCAAGTAGGGCACGAGAGATGTGATTGTTTCCTATTTTGCAATCAATCGTAGGGCAGCCAGGGTCTTTATACTTGACTGGGGCTAGATTCAAAAGAACAGAGCTTGTATTCGCAGTTAGAAAGGCGGTTTTTGGGACATTGGTCGCACGTTTTTGTGTGCACAATTCCTTAATACATTAGGCATATTGAGGAATTTGTTCAATTGTGTCTAAAAGGGGAATGTTCACACGGACTTGTTTGAAAATTTCCAAAATTTTATCGAAATTTGCCGCTTTCTTCTTACTATTGAGTCTATGGGGAAATGGAGCTATTGGTTTTTCTACTCTGTGATCAGTTTCATGATTCGAAGAAGAAGGTTTATCCAAGGAAACAGAAGGTGGTAAGGTCGTAGAAGACGGAATGTTGGTATTGCCAACATTAATTTTCGAAGGTGGGTCGGGTTTGCCTACACTGGAAGAAGAATTGTTGGGATTGCCAACATTTAAGGAAACTTGAGGTTTAGAGGAATTGGCATTCGAAGCCAATGGGTGATCAACAAGATTAGGGGTCGAGTTAGAAGGTTCGTCAGGGTCGCCCACGTTATTATCAATCCTCTTTCCAGATCGAAGGGTTGTAATAGCGTTGACTGGATTATGGTTTTCGTCCTCACAAGAATTTACAGCACGAGAGTTATACTTTGGATTCATCTCGGGTTGACTAGGCAATTTTCCCTTCTCATTATTTTTCGCCATTTCCTTTATCATATTCATCATTTGGTCCATTTTAGCGTCTTGCGAGTTTATTTTAGCTTCGTAAGAGCTCAACTATTTTTCTAAACGCACAATTTCTTGTGATGGTTGAGAAGATTGAGAAGATTGGTTCGATGATTGAAAATTGGGGTGCCTATAAGGTTGTTTGGATTGAGGTGCAGCTTGAGAGGTTTGAGAATTGGAAGAAGGAGCTTGGTAATTCGGATTGGGAATAAAGGGTTGCATGTGAGCTGGGTTGGCTGAATTATTGGGGTTTGACCAAGAAAAATTTGGGTGGTTCCTCCAACCAGGATTGTATGTGGATGAGTAAGGATTATTTTGAGCTATGGCATTAGCTTGGTCCTGAGAGTAATAGTGGGGTAGCCCTTCTCCGGCTTCAGGAGTTTGATTTTCTAACGGAATTTGACTTGGGTCCACGACATGCACTCCTCTAGTAGAAGTACGAATGGGAACACGAATCGATTCCCACTGCATGTCCTTTTCAGAATAATCTTCTAAAAACCGCCAAGCTTCATCGGCTGTTTTAGAGATAAAGTCTCCTCCACACATTGATTCTAGTTGAGTTCTAGTCTGATAGTTTAGCCCTTCATATGCAATTTGACACAAGTGGTCTTTTAGAATTCCATGATGAGGACAACTATACAATAGTTGGTTGAATCTTTCAAAGTATTTTGAAAAAGTTTCCCCCTCATTTTGACAAAATTGATTTATCTCGGTTCGGATTTTTAGAGTTTTATGGAAAGGGAAAAACTTTTTCAAGAATGTAGTGACAAATTCATCCCAACTTCTTATGGAATGTCGTGGAAGAGAATTTAGCCATCTTTTAGCGCTTTCAAGTAGTGCAAATGGGATTAGCCTTAGCTTGATCGATTCATTAGATAGTTGTTGCATTTTTGTTGTGGAAGCATACAATTCAAATTCACTTAGAAATTCATAAGCATTTTCAGACCCAGTAAATTTTGGTACCCCTTGGATAAAAGAATGTTTTAGCTCAAAATTGTTTCCTTCAGCTGGTGGGAACACAATGACAGATGGTTGAACGGTCCTAGTAGGATAACATCGATCACGAAGAGACAAGGGTCTATCCATTTGGATATTGAGATTTTGAAAATTTTTATTTATTTGATTTTGATCCCCAAAGTTTGGAAAATTTTGATTCACTCGATTTTGATCCAATTCGGTTGGAAAATTTTGGTTGATTCGAGAACCCCTAGGAGAATTTTGTTGGCTAACACTTTTTTCACTCATTGTTGTTAAATGCAAGCACAGAATTTAGCTACAATGAAATTTTCTGTCCTTAATGGCTCCTAACCCAAAATTATATAGTGACACGTTTGATTACTTAGATCAAAAGATTTCTTAGCCAGTTAACGGACAGGAGTTATCGGTGCACCAGGAATCACCCTAGCAATGCAGCCGAAGGTTTAAGTACCTTCAGAGTAACAACCGATATAATATTTACAAATCACCGTAATATTTATAAACGGTTATTTCTCTGCCGTAGTCTAGACACCAAGAAATAATTCGTTCCAAATGAATCAACTATCACAATACAATTAAGCCCTAGATGAGCCCGTGACTCCCTTAAGTCCAACGTCTAAACGTTATTATTAGTTAGATTCTATGATGAAATGCAATTTGTGGGCTAAGGAAAGGGTGATGAAATCCCTCACCTTATGTGAATTGGAGTGTTGCCCTTAATAGAATGAATAAAAAAATGTGCAGAAATAACAACAATCACACAAAATAATTGCAGAAATTAAAAAAATTACATTCAAGCCGCTGCCCCTGTAGAAATTTTTTACAACAATTGTCTATATATATTTTTTTTCTTTGCGGCAGAGCACCTGTAGAGTTTTTTTTTTTAAATTTATCACCTTGATCGGCAGTTCGTCCAGTGAATTTGGGTAGCGCTAGCGCGTTCACACCCCACTTGGTGTGCAACCGCTCCAACAATTCAAACTTCAACTATTTGCAATTGTTTGACTTTTGCATTTCTCCACTTCGGTCTTGCTTGTTTTCCTTCCTTCGCTTGATCTTGATTTTGATTTTTTTTTTAAGAAATTGTTAAAACAAGGAAGGAGATTAAGGAAAAAAAAGGAATAGAAGACAAAACTAGCAAGATATTTTTTTCTTGTTTTTGGAGATTGCAATGTCAATAAATAACATCAAATCTGCCAATCAAGAGTTTTTTCAGAAAAATGGAAAGGAATAACATTAGAAGAAAATATATCTAAAGTAAAAGGAAACAAAATAAATGAAAAGAGAAAGAGGGAAGGAGATTCTATTGAAAACAGGGAACGAAAAAGCAAAAGGAAAGAATTGTTTTTTATTTATTAATATGCTTGAAAAGAAGAAAGAATTTGTAAAAGAAGAGAATGGGATTGAGAAATAAAAAGGAAAGAAATAGGTGAAAATTGGTAAAAAAAAATTCCTTTTAAAATTTGTAAAATGAAGAAAAGGGGTGTATAAAAAAATAGGAAAGGAAATGAAGGAAAGAAACTGAAAAATTGGTAAGAAATTAAAGAAAAAGTGGAATTTTTTTTTTATAAAAGGAAAGTAATGAGAGAAAATAGCAAGCAAATTAAAGATGTGAAAACTAAAAAGGTGATTGCAAAATGGAAAGAAATTTGGGTAATGGAATTATTCAGCAACAACGAGAAAATTTAGAAAAAAATTAGTTTGTTTTTTTTTTTTTAAAAAAAAAGGGTAAGAGATTTGCAATAGAAGGAGATTTGTGAGAAGAAATTATAAGAAAATGGCAAGAATTTGTACAATGGGAACAATTTAATGACAAAAATTTTCTTTTTTTTTTCTGATTTGTAAAAGAAGAAAGAGAACGTAGAAGATTGGAAAAAGAAATGGAAAGATGGAAAGAAATAAAGCAAAAATTGAAAGGTTTTTTTTTCCTTTAGAATTGAAAAGAAAGAAAAATTTATAAAAGAAAAGAAGGAGATTGAGAAATAAAAAGGAAATAAATAAATGAAAGAAAAAAAGGAAATAAGGTCAAGAAAATTTGGCAAGTTCTTTTTTTTTTATTTGCCTAAAGTAGGAATAAATTCGCAAGAGGGAACAAACAAATGTAAAAATTGGGAAGGAAGGAATATATGAGATTAAAGAAAAGAAACTAAGAGACAAAAGTGGCAAGAAATTTTTTTCTCTTCACTTGTTTAATCGTTACCTCCCCGGCAACGGCGCCAAAAACTTGATCGTCGCTTTCTAGTGAATCAGAAAAGCGCGACATTTAAATTAAATTCTGCAAGCATACAGGTGTGTAGCATACAGGTCGAACACAGGGAGGTGTTATTAAAAATTATTATCTATTTATTCTTGGGCGAGTTAGACGAAGTTTGGAGTTTTTTTTTTATGTTGTTGAAATTACTCTGAATCTAATCAGTATCAAATTCAACAATTGAAAAGAAAAGGAACAATTACTAGAAAAAGAGAATAACAACTAGAACAATAACAGAAATTAAAAGTAGGATTCCTGTTGAAACTAATCAACAGTGAATCACTAACAAGCAGTAATAAAAGACAATAACAATATGCATTCTACCCAAACCTAATTAGGTAGATAACACAAATTGTTATGAAATTAAAATAACAATAAAACTAGAAAAAAGAAAAGACTTTTATTAGAACAAAAGAGAATACAGAATAGAAAAATGAATGGGATTTACAATGGGACATCATGTATATTTATAGAGATGTAGACCAAATCCTAATCAAATCAATGACTAAATGGCCCTCTTTTCCCAAGAAGTAATATCATATCTCTTGCCTTCCTTGACCAAGCTTGATTGGAAAGCAAATCACGGTGAATATCTTCCAAATCTTCCCTATCTTCCATGTGGCAAATTGATTGATTGATTGATGAGCAGATTGTATGTGATTAATTCTTCCAAACAAGGATACTCATTAGATTCCAAAGGCAACAAGGGATAAAATATTCAAAATTGATCTTTTCTTGGCAATAATTCTATCAGAAATTCTTCTAATTGGAATCTGAAAAAATGAATGTTCTGAATTGATTTCCATGATAAGAATTTGTTTATTCCTTTTATTAGTGTATATCATGCATACATACATACATATGAATATATGTATATATTTATAATATGACACCAATCCATATATTCTTCAAGGCAGAGGAGGCAGTGTGAATGTTCAGCAAAAAAGGGAGCTTGACGGGAATCGAACTCAGGTTTCTCTGTGCAAACTCCTATGCCTTTACCAGTGAGCTGCAACTTCTTTTGGGATTGAGAAGGTGTTGACATAAGGAAGTAGCTTTTTCCTTTGTAGTTGGCCTTTAATTTGAAATGAAAGAGGCATCACTTGACAATCTGTAAATACACATAAAAATACCCAAAGTATCATTTATTTATTTACAAAAGATAAAATATAAGAGCATAAAATAAACACATTTCTATGTTAATCAAATACCAGTGCATAAAACAAACAGCGCAATGCTTTTTGGAAAAATTAAGCAATTATAAGACCCAGGTCCAATCACACAATGCAACGCAAGCCGGAGGATAGGGTTTTCCCTTATAATAGCCAAACATGCTTGGTACGTTTAAAGCAAATCATTTGATACTATTATAAGTGCGTAGTGTATAAAACAACTTCAAATATAAATGTATGAATCATAGGTGGCATGGATACCATCTATGATGTCGCCAATACTAGGCTCTACAATCAAAACCGAAATGTCAGGTATTGGAAATTGGATTTCCGTCTTGAGTCGAGGCAAGGGATGTACTCCTCGCCGACTTCGAGACACTCTAGCAAATGCCTCAGTATCTCCCGCAGAAGACCCTTGTATCCTCCAAGGCTGGTCCTTCCTTACGTATGAGGGTTGACAATTCCTGAACACACGTTTCTCGGTCCTATAAGACCTATATCCATCGGCTCCGTAGTAACGGATAAATACGAGGCGCCTCGCATTCCAATAACCACAAAGGTAAAAATAACACAAATGTCTGGGCTTGCAAAATTCTGACACCACCCATAGCTAGAAAGAAACTTCATGTCTCCCTTGGGTTCCCTTATCCCGTTTTTAACTCATACCGAGATGTGAGGCTCGCGAATTAACGCTATACATAAAGCTATGCTATATTAAAGCCGTGCTATGACCATCAACCACAAGACTCAGCTTTTCAACAGAAGCATTGATCATTTGCATCTCAGCATGCCACATAGGCAATTCATGCCATGCGACTGATGTCTATCGATATATGACCTCTAAGCTTGTACGTCTCAGAGAAGGGCGTTAAGCAAGAGAATAAATTCTCTGCCACCAAACAGATATATATTTAATAAAAATCAATCAACACAAAATGAAATCCAATGTCAGACACACATCCATTTACAAGTCCGTTATGGGTCTGAACGAAACCACAGGAACCTTATTCCTCGTCCTATGTGTCCAATACAAGAGAGAGGTCCTCGCATATCCGGTCGATCCCTAAGTACGTCCGGACGATCACCACTTATTACCTCGTCTTGGGTGTACAGCCCAATTAAGACATCAGTAATCATCCAAACGATGTGAAGACCTCCAGCCTTCAACCACCGTCTTCATCGTCGACTTATCGTCGAATCAGTTATTCAGAATGGGTATAAACCCGGCCTTTCTAAATAACTCGCGTATATAATAAACAAGTGTTACAAAAACACAACATACGCCTCATTCCAATTCTAAATATTTTTTTATTTAAATATTCATACACCTTGGGAAAGGTTCCCATTAATTTTATCAAAGATAAATTATTTAAATTTTATTCTTTAATCTTCCTTTGGATATCAATTCAAACCATATTAAGGTTTTCCAAACTAGTCAGGATTAGCGTGCCTTACCAAAGTAATCATTTGTTTAATTTCCCAATCCTAACATCTTCATCCCATGGAGAAAAACTGGTCATACTCCATATCTAACACCGCAGTGTTATTGGTAAATTTAATTACTATTTCACGTTCAAATATAATTAAAGATTTAACTATCGCTAGGAGCAAAACTGCTGACACTCCATTCTCGATCATTTCCCAAATTTGATAATTTGAATTATCAATTCCCATTTCAATCTAATTAAAGATTCATTAAAACACCACTTAATTTTAATCTTCCCAAAAAACAATATTAATGATTACTTAACTTTGGAAACACAAACATGTTTCATTGACAATCTACACCGTACTATTGATTTATGTCGATATATAACCTCTAAGCTCACATGTCTTAGAGAAGGGTGTTAAGCAAGAGAATAAATTCTCCGCCACCAAACAGATATATGTTTAGCAGAGATCAACCATACCGTTCGAAATACAACGTTAGACATGTAATCCTGTCTTTAACTGGGTTAAAGAACTATTGTCATTTTAAACACAGTTCGCGATAAACCCAAAATCACATTCCATTAATCATGGAATCTTCATGGAAAGCAATCAATATATATAATCGATACCAATTTCCGTATCCAACTAATAATATAAATGGAATAATGACAAAGCCTTTTAAATTCCATATATGTTAACAGTCTACCTCCATAGAAGATCATTTCGATTATTACCAAATCGATTTCCATTCAATTCCAATTTAATATATTAAATTGGAAAACTTTACTTTTTGAAAATTCCCATTAAATCTTAATTAAAAGATTTATAAATTCCAAACATTTCACTATAAATCGGGTTAAGGAACGAATTTCATTTAGAAACACAGTTCACAATAAACCCAATTCACATTCCATTTTATTCCAATTAAATGTTAATTAATTGGAAACACTAATAATCTTAATTAAAAGATTTATTCTTTTCACATGCGGTTTAAGAACAGTGTTATTTAAGACAACATTCACAACAAACCCAAAATCCAATCCAATATTAAAAACAAGGCTCTGAATAGAAATTATATCGACTTATATTCAATATCAAATTCTGAAATCAACAAATATCGTATTGGGAATAACGATATATATATATATATATATATATATATATATATATATATATCTTCCAAATCCTCCACAATATCCGTATAATCACGGAATCCAATATCGAAATACTCCGAAGATGATTTCGATTCAAATCCATTCCAGTTCATATATTGGAAATTCTGGTTATTTTTAAAACCATTTCAAATCCAATTTATTTATTTAAAAATATTGGATTTATAATTCTAGTTCATGACTAGTTCATTTCGATAAAAATATATTTTTATCTTTTCAAATATGGAATTTTTCATCCCAATTCTTTCTAAATCACTTATTATGATTTTACATAAATTATTGATATTTTTAATAATTTTATCAAGGCCCGTACAGTCGATTTCCATAAATGGTCATCGAACTGCACTTACAGCGACCTTTTCCAAATTTAATTTGGACATAATTCCAAATCCAACCATTAGATTTCAAATCTCTTATATTCGTCGGAAAGCTCTTTTCGATACATACCCAACAGTTCCTTTTTAGGAGAATCCAACGGTCGGATCTCCCGTAATGTCCGTTCGAAGCCAATGGTCGAAATTCGCGAACTGCCGCGGCGCGTTCTTTTCTGGCCATTTAAATATATATATATATATATATAATATTACATATATTTCGTTGATTTCCATTTAAAATGTATTTTATAAATCGTTTTCAAAACGATTTCAAATATTCAATTTCTAATCAAAATCGAATATTACATATCATTAATATATAAATTATAATATTTTCAAAACATTAGATCTTGTAATCACTTCCTTTTCGATATTCATTATATAAATGAATAAAATCGATGTAAATATCGTTTATGTCAAAATGGCGTTAATCTAATCAACATGGCTTCATATATTTAAATATTTTTTTGTCCATCCCAAATCGGACATCAAAATCTTATTTTGATCCATTACTAAATATTATTTTAAAATATTTGTTATTTTAGAATATTCATTATTCGTCATTTTAAAATATTCGTTAATTTAAAATATTCATTCTTTCCGAATTGGAATCAAACGTAGTCAATTACCATATAATTTTATTTATATGGATTTCATACACATATGTATACAACAATAATCAAACATACTCAACTATCATCCAGAACGCATTACATACCTGCATAAGCGTTAAATATAAACCATTAACGGTTACAACAGCCTGTCAACCAATTGATTGACATAAAACTAAATACAGGGATTAGTGCATGTCCAATATCATCCCAATACCCGTGTGGTGTTTTCAAACAACAAACACTGATTTTTATTTGTGCAATTGGGTGATGTGTAAAATATATCGTCCCAATCCATATCAGTTAAATGTGTGTACATAGACAAATCATCCGATTTGTAAATGAATATTTATTTTATTCATATACACATTAAAAATTATGTTAACAATAAAATATTTATTTCAACTCATGAATATTTTATACAGTTCATTTATACAATAAAAACTATATTTGTATTGTTCTAACATTTTTAGAAAATTTCGGCAGCATAACGGCGCGATACTAGAACCGGAATAAGGTCTAGCCTTATCCCTCGCCTACTAATGGCTCGCGCCACGTACATACAAATTCTAATCAATTCATTTCATTTTCCAACCCAATTTCAACCAAATAATCCAATCAACCAAACGACCAAACAAACATGGTTTCAAACAAAGGTGTCGGGTGCTTCTAAGCACCGTCTGCATCCTAGTATATATTTCTAACTAGAAATTAAATTAAAGTGAGAAGTTCTCACCTTTGGGATCCACTCCTCCATTCCTTACTTCTGAGAGGTTCGGATTTGCCCGAAATTCCAACTCAAACTTTTCACGCTGTTCAGTAAAAATCACATTTTTAATACGATGTTTATATATTTAAAAATCGCATTTTTTTATATCGCTAAAATTCTGTTTTTATATCGCTAAAAATTCTATTTATATATCGCTAAAAATTCTATTTTTATATCTCTAAAAATTCTATTTTTATATCGCTAATTTTTTTTTTCATACGATAAAATCTCATTTTATATTTCTAAAAATCTCATCATTATATTTTTAAAAATCTCACTTTTCTATTTTTTTTAAAAATCTCGTCTTCCTTTTTTTTTAATCTCGCCTTTCTATTTTTAAAAATCTAACTTTTCTATTTTTTAAAATCTAACTTTTATATTTTTAAAAAACTTATCTTTGTATTATAAAAAAAAAATCTTTACTATTTTAAAAATATAATCTTTTAACTTTATAAAAATTCAATATTTTCTATTAAAAAAATATAATCTATTCATACTATAAAAATATAAACTTTCATTATTATAAAAAATATAAACTTTTAAATAAATACAAATCTAACCTTTATATAAATAAAAATCAAAGCTTTTGTTTTAAAGCTTTATAGAAAACAACTGATTTTAAAACAATATTTTATATAGATTAAAATCGATTTTTTTTAAATAATATATTATATAAATTTAAAAACCCACCTTTTTGATGGAGGAGGACGAGGTAGGAGGCGCTAGGGTGTTGAAGGGCGCGCAGACACGAAGGCGGCGGGAATGGGGACTGGTGGCGGCTCTCTAGGGGTTTGGGGAGGATTCAGATAGAAGAAGGAGGAAGCGAGAGAGTAGGTCGGGGACGAGAGGGGGGGTTGCCGGAGGGGGTGCGATGGCCAAAGGCATGCCAGGCGACGACGACATTGGCCACGGGGGGGGAGGGGAGGCGATGTCGATCTGGGGGAAGGCGATTTTCATTTTCTTTTTTTATTTGCTTCGATTTTGACTGAGTGGAGAGAAGGGGGTATGACTTTGGTTATATAATTTTATATTCAATTATTTTAATTTCCCCTAAAAAGATGATTTCCCGTTCAAACTCCGAATCGAACCCAACGACTATCGCCCCTAGCTAATTATCCTCATTCCGAACACAATGGGATATGCCCCGTAACCCAATTTGACAATTTCAATCAGTTCCATCAAAATTAAAATATAAATTAATATAACGTTCAAAATTGATTTCAACGTACATTTTAATTTACCGGGGCCACGTACTGACTCTAAAAATTCCCGAAAAATAAATCTAGCTATGTTTTGACGATACGGTCCTAACAAAACTAATTTCGACGAATTTGGAGATCGTTTGAAAAACGGTCATTTTCCAGTTGATTAAATTCAAACTGAATTGACCAAACACGTTTAAATTTACCACGCTCACATATTGGTTTCAAAAATTATGGAAATTGGAATCTAGAAATAATTTGACATTCCGGATCCAACAAAAGTGGTCTCGTCGAAAAACGAGGTCGTTTGCAAAATCTCCACTTTTAAGGGCTATATTCCATAGTGACAATTCTGAATTTTCAATTGGACATAACTTTTTATTCCCGCTATGAAAGTTGGATTTTTCACATTCGTTGGAAAGATATTTTCAAACAAATTCAAATATTTCTGGTATCACTAAAATTCGGTTTATTTTGAATCCTGTACATTCATATGAAATTTGAAATCGAATTTTCAAACTACCGCGCCATTTCCAATTCCTTTTATAATTAAAGTACATATTTATGTTCTAATTTCGATTTAAATAAATTTATACATTCTAATTTTATTCAAAATAAATTTCTTGTCGTTATTACTTAAAATATCATTTTAAATATTCAAAATTAATTAAAATATCCAAAATAAAAATTTTAAATTGGTTCCGATTTTCCGGGTTGTTACAATCTCCCCCACTTAAATCTTTTCGTCCTAGAAAAGGAACGGAGATGAAAGTTGTTTTACTAATCAACTCAACATTCGGTTTTGCTTTCATTCTTCAACTTTTCAGTTTCTAAGAATTTTCCAATTCTTCAAAAATTTGGCTGACACCCTAAGTTTTTGAATTTTTTTGCCATAACCTCCTTTGTACGGGGAGACATTTAAAACCTCAACTAGCCATGCAGGGCCCTCACCATCCAAAAAGAAAATGAAAAAGCCAAGCGGCTAGCCAATCGACTCATAAAATCATCCAAACCTAATAAATTTGTAAATATGTACCTATTTGTCGGGCATACAATTTTATTCCTCTTCTCTAGCCTCCTTGTTATAACATGTTCAATACACATGTATGCAATTTCCAAAAAAATTCAATTCAGTTCAACATTCGATACAATTTGCCAAGATTTACCTTTCATTCTTGTATCGATTTTTTTAGTTAACCAATAATCATACAACACAACCAACAATCAATTAGTTGATTAGCTTTTCAAACAGATAATTTTCTATATATACATGAAATTCATATTTTGTGTGTCAAATCACAACAATAAATCCTATCTAGTTTTGGTTCTCACTCCAGTCAATTGGAAATATATAGAAATCCCATTTCCGAAACTCGAGCACAAATACTGATGATGTACGGACATCACCAGAATTATCCCCAAGCGACTAGAGTGTGATTCTATATCTACCCAGTATATCAAAACTTCGAATATACGTATGTAAGACGTATATGCAAAAACTTTATATGCTCGATTGTCCAAATTCAATATATAAAATAAATAATCAAATACATATTATAAGATTTAAATTTTCAAAACAATATTTGTTTTCACTTTTATTTTGAAAATAACACTCTTTCGACTCATTCTAGGATACTACTAATCTCATCGCCGAGTCATTCTCATTGGATTTTCCTAATCCAATCTTTGAAGAATTCTTTCATTTGGTTCTAATGTGCCTTGTTCTCGATCTCTGCAAACCAAAGCTCTAATACCAAACTATAACGACCCGAACTTCCCCGGTCACCGAAGAGAAGAGAAAGAACGGATTGTTTGAGAACACAACAAATCGGAACATAAACAGAAGAACATTTCATTGCTTATTACAATAATTAACATCAGATTACAAGAATATATAGAGTATATGAACAAATAATATACATTAGATAAATATCAGAGATTTACTAATTACAATGCAGCGGAAAATAATACAAAAACACAACTGAAAGAGATAAGCGGATACAAAGCTTTCTGAATATCGTTGCAGCTATTAACCAGGATCCTGTCAATATAAATTTGCAAAACTAAAACTACTAGCTACCCGTATGGAAAATAGGAAAACCCAGAGTTTAAGTTAAAACAATAAACTCCAGGTCAGTCATGTGACTGGTGTGAGAACTAAAACAGTTATTTAGTCTTTACTTTAAAATAGGGTAAATCAAGGGACCAAGCCGTATAACACGGAATGGGTTTCCTCCCAAGAAAACCAGTGCATAAAACAAATAGCGCAATGCTTTTATGAAAAATGAAGCTATTATAAGACCCAGATCCCATCACACAATGAACCGCAAACCGGAGGATAGGGTTTTCCCTTATAATAGCCAAACATGCTTGGTACGTTTAAAGCAAATCATTTGATACTATTATAAGTGTGTAGTGTATAAAACAACTCCAAATATAAATGTATCAATCATAGGCGGCATGGGTACCATCTATCATGTTGCCAATACTAGGCTCTACAATCAAAACCGAAATGTCACATATTAAAAATTGGATTTCCGTCATGAGTCGAGCCAAGAGATGTACTCCTCGCCGGCTTCGAGACACTCTAGCAAATGCCTCAGGATCTCCCACAGAAGACCAGTAGATCCTCCAAGGCCGGCCCACCCTTACGTTTGAAGATTGGCAATTCCTGAACACACATTTCCCGGTTTTGTAAGACCTATATCCAGCTGCTCCGTAGTAACCTATATATCTGAGGTGCCTTGCATTCCAACAACCACAAAGGTAAAAATAACACAAATGTCTAGGCTTGAAAAACCCTGACACCACCCATAGCTAGAAAAAAATGTCATGTCCTCCTTGGATTCCCTTATCCCGTTTTTAACTCATACAGAGGTGTGAGGCTCGCGAATTAACGCTATACACAAAGCTATGCTATATTAAAGTCGTGCTTTGATCATCAACCACAAGACTGTTCTTTTCAACAGAATCCTTGATCATTTGCATCTCAGCATGCGACACAGGCAATTCACACCATGCGACTGATGTCTATCGATATAACTTCTAAGCTTGTACGTCTCAGAGAAGGGCGTTAAGCAAGAGAATAAATTCTCCGCCGCCAAACAGATATATATTTAATATAAATCAATCAACACATGTAATCATTTGTTTAATTTCCCAATCCCAACTTATTCATCCCATGAAGCAAAACTGGTCATACTCCGTATCTAACACCACAGTGTTATTGGTAAATTTAATTACCATTTCACATTCAAATCTAATTAAAGATTTAACTATCGCTAGGAGCAAAACTGGTTGACACTCCATTCTCGATCATTTCCCAAATTTGATAATTTGAATTATCAATTCCCATTTCAATCTAACTAAAGATTCATTAAAAATCCACTTAGTTTTAATCTTCCCAAAAATCAATATTAATGATTATTTAACTTTGGAAACACAAACATCCCGCATCGACAATCTACACCGTACTATTGATTTCTGCCGATATATAACCTCTAAGCTCGTACGACTTAGAGAAGGGTGTTAAGCAAGAGAATAAATTCTCCGCCACCAAACAGATATATATTTAGCAGAGATCAACCATACCGTTTGAAATACAATGTCAGACATGTAATCCTATCTTTAACTAGGTTAAAGAACTAATGTCATTTGAAACATAGTTCACGATAAACCCAAAATCACATTTAATCATGGAATCTTCACGGAAAACAGATCTATATATATAATCGATATCAATTTCCATATCCGACTAATAATATAAATGGAATAACGACAAAGCCTTTTAAATTCCATATTTATTAACAGTCTTCCTCCATAGAAGCTCATTTCGATTATTATCAAACCGATTTCCATTCAATTCCAATTTAATATATTAAATTGGAAAACTTTACTTTTGGAAAATTCCCGTTAAATCTTAATAAAAAGATTTATAAATTCCAAATCACATTTCACTGTAAATCGGGTTAAAGAACGAATGTTGTTTGAAAACACAGTTCACAATAAACCCAATTCACATTCCATTTTATTCCAATTAAATGTTAATTAACTGGAAACACTAAAAATCTTAATTAAACGATTTATTCTTTTCTCACGGGGTTTAAGAACAGTGTTATTTAAGACACCATTCACGACAAACCCAAAATCCAATCCAATATTAAATACAATGCTCTGAATAGAAATTATATTGGCTTATATACAATATCAAATTCTGAAATCAACCAATATTGTATTAGGAATAACGATATATATATCTTCCAAATTACTCCACGGTATCCGTATAATCATGGAATCCAATATCGAAATACTCCGAAGACAATTTCGATTCAAATCCATTCCAATTCATATATTGGAAATTTTGGTTATTTTTAAAACCATTTCAAATCCAGTTTATTTATTTAAAAATATTGGATTTATAATTCTAGTTCATAACTAGTTCATTTTGACAAAAATATATTTTTATATCTTCAAATATGGAATTTTTCATCCTAATTATTTCCAGATCATTTATTATGATTTTACACAAATTATTGATATTTTTAATAATTTTATCAACGCCCGTACAATCGATTTCCTTAAACGGTCATCGAACTGCACTTACAGCGACCTTTTCCAAATTTGATTTGGACATAATTCCAAATCCAACTGTTAGATTTCAAATCTCTTATATTTGTCGGAAAGCTCTTTTTGATAAGAACCCAACGGTTCCGGTTTTAAGAGAATCCGACGGTCGGATCTCCCGTAATGTCCGTTCGAAGCCAATGGTCGAAACTCACAAACTGTCGCGGCGCGGTGTTCTATTCAGGCCATTTAAATATATATATTATATATATTTCGTCAATTTTCATTTAAAGAAAATTTTATAAATCGTTTTAAATTCGTTTTCAAAACGATTTCAACGTCATATTCAATTTTAAATCAAAATTGAATATTCCATATCATTGATATATAAATTATAATATTTTCAAAACATTAAATTTTGAAATCACTTCCTTTTCGATATTCATTATAAAAATGAATAAAATCGATATAAATATCGTTCACGTCAAAATGGTGTTAATCTAATCAACACGGCTTCATATATTTAAATATTTTTGTGTCCATCCCAAATCGGAAATCAAAATCTTATTTTGATCCGTTACTGAATATTATTTTAAAATATTAGTTATTTTAGAATATTCATTATTCGTCATTTTAAAATATTCGTTAATTTAAAATAATCGTTCTTTCCGAATTGGAATCAGTCTCAGTCAATTACCATATAATTTTATTTATATGGATTTCATACACACATGTACACAACAATAATCAAACACAGTCAACTATCATCCAGAGTGCATTACACAACTACATAAGCATTAAATATAAACCATTAAAGCTTACAATAGACTGTCAACCAATCGATTGACATACAACTAAATATTGGGATTAGTGTATGTCCAATATCATCCCAATACCCATGTGGGGTTTTCAAACAACAAACACGGATTATTATTTGTGCAGTTGGGCGATGTGTAAAATATATCATCCCAATCCATATCAGTTAAATGTGTGTACATAAACAAATCATCCGATTTGTAAATGAATATTTATTTTATTCATATACACTTTAAATTTTATGTTTTTTAACTATAAAATATTTATTTCAACTCATGAATATTTTATACAATTCATTTATACAATAAAAATGATATTTTTATTGTTCTAACATTTTTAGAAAATTTCGGCAGCATAACGGTGCGATACTAGAACCGCAATAAGGTCTAGCCTTATCCCTCGCCTACTAATGGCTCGCGTCATGTACATACCAATTCTAATCAATTCATTTCATTTCCCAACCCAATTTCAACCAAATAATCCAATCAACCAAACGACCAAACAAGCATGGTTTCAAACAAAAGTGTCGGGTGCTTCTAAGCACCGTGTGCATCCTAGTATATATTTCTAACTAGAAATTAAATTAAAGTGAGAAGTTCTCACCTTTGGGATCCACTCCTCCATTCCTTATTTCTGAACGGTTGGATTTGCTCGAAATTCCAACTGAAACTTTTCACGTTGTTCACAGTAAAAAATCACATTTTTAATATGATGTTTATATATTTAAAAATCGCGTTTTTTTTATATCGATAAAATTCCATTTTTATATCGCTAAAAATTCTATTTCCTTTCATACAATAAAAATCTCATTTTATATTTCTAAAAATCTCGTCATTATATTTTTTTAAAATATCGCCTTTCTATTGTTTTTAAAAATCTCGTCTTTCTAATTTTTTAAAAATCTCGCCTTTCTATTTTTAAAAATCTAACTTTTCTATTTTTGAAATTCTAACTTTTATATTTTTAAAAATCTTATCTTTCTATTATGAAAAAATATAATCTTTACTATTCACAAGACACGATTTCTACTGTTTTTTTTTGTTGATTGCTGATGTTAACCGCCTCATCTTTATTCAGCTGAAGAAACTAAGACGCAATTTCTATTTACTATTCACAAGACGCGATTTCTGTTCAGTTGTTGGTTGAAAAAGCAAGTACTTGTTTATCTTTGTTGTTTGTTGTATCTGGATTTTTTTTGTTTTCTATATACCGATTGTTTTTGTTAGCTAAAGTAAGTAGTCATCCACTGATTGATTTTATTTGCTATATAAAACTGTTCATACGTATATATTCAGTGGTAGAATTTATTTTGTTTGACAACTTAAAAAAATAAAGGTGTTTATCTTTTGATTTGAATCATTTAATTACGTATTGAAATTTAGCAATATTTGAAAATTACTGATACATATAAACATATTTGTTGTTTTGTTAATCATATATATATATATATTCAGTGGGTTAATAACACGTAATATGAATCAATTTATAATGATGATGAAATTGTTCATACGTATATATTTAGTGGTACATATTAATTTGTTTGACAGCTTAAAAAGATAATGGTCATATCATTTTCTCAGGAAATCATATAACTTATACTTTAAAAAAAAGATAAATAGTTTTATCTTTTTCTCAGAAAACCATTTAGTTTTACGTTTTTTAACAGAAAACCATTTGAATGGTTTTATATTTTAACTATAATTAAATATTTATGGTTTGTCTTAAAATAGGTTAGAAGTCTCCTTGTTTCTTCAAGTGAAGCCTAGCCTTTAAATTTAGAATGGAGCATTTTTATCCTCTTTTCTATTCATTTTTTCCAAGATGAAATTCCTTTGATTTTTGTTTATGTGCACTCAGTGTGTAGCATGACGATTGATTAGAGGTTGTGCTTCTATTAGCAGTTTTTTATTTGTGCACACAGGAAGTGATCCAAGAGAAGTAAAAGCATGTATGAAGGTTTGGGCTCAGGCTATTGCTATGGCTTTTTCATCAAGTGTTAGTGGATGATCATCACTAACATTCTTTACTGGTGCGTTGGTGATTCACATGAGAAAAAGAAAGGCAACATTATTGCTGGCATTCTTTGAACGATTCATTTGGCAATCTTCTCTAACATTTGATAAATTCATATGCATTTTCATTCTATATGAATAGATAAAAGAACTTATCTTTTATACAAAATAGAACCAGAAGCTATTATCAAAAATTGTATCTTTTAACTATAAGTGTAGATTCATACTAATCTGTATATATAGAAACATTTATAGTGTATTTTGTTGCATTTTCAGTTTTGTGTATATGGGTTGAATCAAGTCCCATGTACATGGGTTCATTCTACTTTTTTTTATATTGGCACTTTATTCAGTATGAAATAGTAGAGATAATGCATTTGCTTCGTGCAAATGTTTGTGTTTAACTGTTATTGTTAGTTCTATTCAAAGAGTTAAATTGATTTCTCTTTTTTATTCTTATGTTGTCTTTTTATGTGTTTTGATTATGTCGTTGTGTCTGATTCAAATGATACACACCGAGTTTTCGATCCTAATAGTTGAATAAAAATATAAAACAGTGTTTTTTTAAATTTTACTTAATCAATATATAAGTTATGTGATTTCCTGAGAAAAAGATAAAACCATTTATCTTTTTTCTGTTAAAAATGGCGCCCTGAAGTGTTTAATTGCCATGGAATTTAGTCCTTAAAATAATAAAAAATGTTAATAATATAAAAGAAAAGTTCTTTTTATCTTTTATTATTTTGTTTAAAATAAAAGTATAGTCTATACAATGAAGCTGCTGATATGTATTAGTTGTACAATACAATAGAACCGAAAAAAGATACATACGTTTATCTTTTTAGCGACATTTGCTATTTATACATTCATATTTCTCACCACTCTTATCTTATACAACAGGTATCACGACACCCCTTTATGACTTTATGAAACAACAAGTGAAAATACTAAATTAACAGAACAATTGTAATCATTTTTAGCTCTAAAAAAAATTCAATTATCTTTTTTAAATCTGAAATAAAATAAGATATTTGATTTAACTTATCTTTTATCTTTTACTAAAAGATAGAATCAACTATCTTTTTTAAATCTGAAATAAAATAAGATATTCTACTAAACATCAAAAAATTGTTAATTACAAAATTGCAATTTTTTAATCAAAAGTTAATTTTTATCATTAACAAGTCATATTTGTTATACCTTTTCTTTGTATTTTATTATATTATAAGTGTCTTTGGTCTTTGCTTTACCTTTTTGTAGCTACTATATGTTGGTAGTTTAGCATGGTTCCGCCTATCATCTTCTACTAAATTTTTACTATGCCATTACAACATAGCCAATGAAGGTAAAATTATATGATTTTCTGAGAAACCATTTATCTTTTTTCTATTAAAAGTATAAGTTATATGATTTTCTGCGAAAAAGATAAAACCGTTTATCTTTTTTCTTTTAAAAGTAAGTTATATGATTTTCTGGGAAAAAGATAAAATTGTTTGTCTTTTTTCTGTTAAAAATGGCACCCTGAAGTGTTTAATTTCCATGGAATTTAGTCCTTAAAAGAATAAAGAATGTTATTAATATAAAAGAAAAGTTCTTTTATCTTTTTTTATTTTGTTTAAAACAAAAGTATAGTTTATACAATGAAGCTGCGGATATGTATTAGTTGTACAATACAGCAGAACAAAAAAAAGATACATATGTTTATCTTTTTAGCGACATTTGTTATTTATACATTCATATTTCTCACCACTCGTATCATATACAACAGGTATCATGGCACCCCTTTATGATTATATGAAACAACAGGTGAAAATAGTAAATTAACAGAACAATTGTAATCATTTTTAGCTCTAAAAAAATTCAATTATCTTTTTTAAATCTAAAATAAAATAAGATATTCGATTTAACTTATCTTTTATCTTTTACTAAAAGATAAAATTAACCATTTTTTTTTGAATTTGAAATAAAATAAGATATTATACTAAACATCTAAAAATTGTTAATTACAAAAATGCAATTTTGTAATGAAAAGTTAATTTTATCATTAACAAGTCATATTTGTAATACCTTTTCTTTGTATTTTATTATATTATAAGTGTCTTTGGTCTTTGCTTTATCTTGTTGTAGCTACTATTTGTTGATAGTTTAGAAAGGTTCAGCCCATCATCTTCTACTAAATTTTTACTATGCATTACAAAATAGCCAATGAAGGTAAAATTATATGATTTTATGAGAAACCATTTATCTTTTTCTTGTTAAAAGTATAAGTTATATGATTTTCTGCGAAAAAGATAAGACCATTTATATTTTTTTTTTCTGCTCAAAGTAAGTTATGTGATTTTCTAGAAAATAAATAAAACTGCTTATCTTTTCTCTGTTAAAAATGGCGCCCTGAAGTGTTTAATTGCTATGGAATTTAGTCCTTAAAAGAATAAAAATTGTTAATAATATAAAAGAAAAGTTCTTTTATCTTTTGTTATTTCGTTTAAAACAAAAGTATAGTCTATACGATGAAGCTGCTGATATGTATTAGTTGTACAATACAACAGAACAGAAAAAGATACATACGTTTATCTTTTTAGCGACATTTGCTATTTATACATTCATATTTCTCACCACTCATATCATCTACAACAGGTATCATGGCACCTCTTTATGACTTTATGAAACAACAAGTGAAAATAGTAAATTAACAGAACAATTTTAATCATTTTCTACTAAAATTTTACTATGCCATTACAAAATAGCCAATGAAGCTTAAATTATATGATTTTCTGAGAAACCATTTATTTTTTTCTGTTAAAATATAAGTTATATGATTTTCTGCGAAAAAGATAAAACCATTTATCTTTTTTCTGTTAAAAGTATAAGTTATATGATTTTCTAGGAAAAAGATAAAACCGTTCATAATGCACTGATTTGCACTGATTTGCTACACATGAAGTTTGAAGAAGATGAATGCATGCTATTATCTACGATTTGTGCTCATTACCTGCGGTTTTTACTGATTTTTACTAATTTGTGTTAATTTGTTGACGCTAATACAAATCCATCCCCAGATATTAAATCGAAATTTGAAGAAGACGCAGATCAAAGTAAAGAAATTTGATGAAGATCGATTTTTCAATTTGAGAAAGGGACAAATGGGTTTCTCAAATGAGGAGCGTATAAATTTTTGTCCTTAAAATAAATTCTGATGAAGCCGTGTCCGTAAAACAAATTCGATCGGCCTAGTAAGCCCTTGACGCTAATTTCCACTTATAAAAATTCAATCTTTTCAATTAAAAATATATATAATCTATTCATATTATAAAAATATAAACTTTCCTTATTATAAAAAATCTAAACTTTTAAATAAATAAAAATCTAACCTTTATATAAATAAAAATCAAAGCTTTTGTTTTAAAGCTTTATAGAAAAAAATTGATTTTAAAACAATATTTTATATAGACTAAAACCGAATTTTTTAAACAATATATTATATAAATTTAAAAACTCACCTTTTTGATGGAGGAGGACGAGGTAGGTGGCGCTGGGGTGTTGAAGGGCGCGTAGACACGAAGGCGGCGGGAATGGGGACTGGCGGTGGCTCTCCAAGGGGTTTGGGGCAGATTCGGGTAGAAGAAGGACGGAGAAGCGAGAGAGAAGGCCAGGGATGAGAGGGGGGTGCTGGAGGGGGTGCGATGGCCGGAGGCACGCTAAGCGACGGTGGCGTTGGCCGCGGGGGGAAGATGTCGATCTAGGAGCGGGCGATTTTTTTTTTGCTTCGATTTTGACTGAGTGGAAAGAAGAGGTTTTGACTTTGGTTATACAATTTTATATTCAATTATTTTAATTTCCTCGAAAAGTTGATTTCCCGTTCGAACTCCGAATCGAACCCAACGACTGTTGCCTCTAGCTAATTACCCCTATTACAAACATAATAGGATATGCCCCGTAAGCCAATTTAAATGTTTCGATCAGTTTCCATCAAAATAAAAATAAAAATTAATATAACGTTTAAAATTGATTTCAACCTACATTTTAATTTACCTGGTCCACATACTAACTCCAAAAATTTCCAAAAAATAAATCTAGCTATGTTTTGATGATACAGTCCTAACAAAACTAATTTCATTGAATTTGGAGACCGTTTGAAAAACGTTCATTTTCCAGTTGATTAAATTCAAACTGAGTTGACCAAACAGGTTTAAATTTACGACGCTCACATATTGATTCCAAAAATTATGAAAATTAGAATCTAGTAATAATTTGACATTCCGGATCCAACAAAAGTGGTCTCGTCGAAAACGGAGGTCGTTTGCAAAATCTCCACTTTTAAGGGCTATATTCCATAGCGACTATTTTGAATTTTCAACTGGACATAACTTTTTATTCCCGCTATGAAATTTGGATTTTTCACATTCATTGGAAAGATATTTTCAAACAGATTCAAATATTTCTGGTTTCACTAAAATCCGGTTTATTTTGAATCCTGTACATTCATTTGAAATTTGAAATCGAATTTTCAAACTACCGCATTATTTCCAATTTCTTTTATAATTACAGTAAATATTTATATTCCAATTTCGATTTGAATAAATGTATACGTTCTAATTTTATTCAAAATAAATTTCTCGTTGTTATTATTTAAAATAAACATTTTAAATATTCAAAATTCATTAAAATATCCAAAATAAAAAATTTAAATTGGTTCCATTTTTTCGAGTTGTTACAGAGCTGCTCGTTGGATGGATGCTTCTCACTCGATCTTTACATCCTATAACGCGCTGGGCTATACTACCACCTCCGAACCGTGTAGGTACTTCCGTAAGTGCCATACATGGAACACATCATGAACCCCAGACAATCTTTCTAGTAGTCTAACTCTATAGTCCATCTGCCCAATCCTCTCCATGACCAGGAATGATCCGACAAAACTCAAGGCCAACTTGCCCATGGAGCCAAACCTTAACCCATTCCTAAGTGATGAAATTTTAATGAGGACCAAATCTCCAATGGCAAGTTCCAAGTCGATCATCCTCTTATCTACATAAGACTTTGATCTATCTTGTGATTCCTTCATTATCTTTCTGATCAACTCAAACTTATCAAAGGTTTCCTTAATCGCCTCTGGCTCGAGAAGCAATTTGTCGGTCGAATACCACTAACATGCCATAGATCTCCAAGGTTGTCCATTCAAGTCTTCGAAGGGTGCCACACTAATACTAAACTGAAAGCTTTATATGCAAATTCCACGAGGGGTAATTAATCCTCCCACATCCCTCCGAAGCCTAAAATGCATATTCTTGGTAAGTCTTCCAAGATTCTATTCACCCTCTCAGTCTGTCCATCTGCATGAGGGTGGTAAGCAGTACTCAACCTGAGTTGTGTCTCCAAGGAATCTTGTAGATTCCTCAAAAACTTTCTAGTAAAGATCAGATCTTTGTTGCTCATTATGATCAAAGGAATACCATGGAGTGTAACAGTAAATCTAATGTACAAAAAAGCCAACAAGCCATCCTTTTATTCTTGACTGGGTGTAAATGAGCGCTCTTTGTCAATTAATCCACGATGACTATAATGTTGGTGTTTTCTTCCTCGACCTAAGCAACCCATCCATAAAATCCATAGAAACACTTTTCCACTCCTACAAAGGTATATTCAAGGCAGAAATAGACCACCAAGCTTCTTTTTCATTGCCTTAAGTCTCTTGCAATTCGCACATCTAACTACATGCTCGGCCACATGCTTCTTCGTACCAGTCTAATAAATGACTCGCCTCATATCACAATACATCTTATCACTGCCTGGATGGATAGTCTTCCAAAAGTAATGGGCCTCAACTGATACCGCACTCATCAAATCATCCATGTGACGTACACAAAGTATATCGTCCCATCAAAGCCAGCTTTTACAATCCACAGTATTTTTAAGGATGTGTCTAGAACCCTCTCCCCTACTCAGTCTGTCCAAAATATTATTAAGCTAGGGATCCTCTCTCTGCCTCTTCCCAATCTGTGCAAGCAAAGCATGTCGTACCTTCAAAGAGGCCAACAACCCCCGAGTGTAATACGTTGATGGTCAAAAATCGTATGTGGCTATATACTCCTAACTCTGCCACTCAACAAATAAAAGATTCAATGTCGTCCTTTTTCTTCTCAAATCATCAGCCACTAGATTACCTTTGCAGGGGTAAAAAAAATCTCGAAATCATACGATGCTAAGTACTCCATCTACCTTTGCTGCCTCAAATTGTGATCCCTCTAAGAGAACAAATACTTCAGTGACTTATGAGCTTTAAGGGATTAATCCTCCTGCCAAGTAGGTAGTGTCTTTGAGACTTATGTGCAAACAGTATTGCAGCTAACTCCAAGTCGTTCTAGGGCAATATCTCTCATGAACACTTTGCTTCCTATGACATATTGTTAGGAATTTATAATCGAGTCGCAGCGAATTTAAGTGAATCTAATAAATATAGTGGTGGATACTAGTGTAAATTCAATAAATTGAGTTAGCCATTTACTTTTGCCTAGTTTTTTCAATCCATGAACTCTGGTGGAGTCTGGAACTTAGTTGTTTCGACCTGAGCCCCCTTGGCGATGGCGGTGCCTCTACATAAGTCCACAAATGCTGCCTTGATCTCGTTGAACGAGAATGAGTTAGGAGGTGATAGGTACTAGTAAAAATCACGATTTGTCCCTTTTCTTCTTTTGTTTTGATTTCGAGATCTGTATATCTTGAAGAAGGAACAGTCGGACCCTCTTATAAAACAAAAGAGAAATTATAGGAACCGTTTTTCTCATGACTGCCATTTCAAATACAAATGATATCAATGTTTGATTTTTCTTATTAACATGAATGGTTCTCCCTATTTCAAACTTTCCGTTGTGTTACCCTATAGGTTATTACAACGTTGGTAATAATTTGAATAGTTTTTAAATTATTAACAGTGAGCGACATCTAGTAATGCATCATTGTTACCCAAGTTGTAACAAAATCAATGATTCGATTAACCTTTTTCTCTGACAAGTGTTTCAGTGTAATTTAATCCTTTTAAACAATATATCCAAGATTAAACTTGAGGCACGGAACGTATCATTCTCTTTATAATTTAATCCTTTTATCTTGATCGATGAGCAGATTATACGAAATAAATCAACATTTAAGCACGACCATGCATTTCATTATCATAGTCAATCAAGAGTCCCATAGATATCTCTACTTATATTATAGGGTTAAATTCCATCTAATTCATTCATATTGTTTAATCGTTTCGAGATGTATCCGATAATCACCTTTATCGTTTACTCTGTTAAAAGTAACTTTTGATGATATCAAAACACAAATATCCTCGATAAAAATATATAATGATTTCAGGTCTGAGGACCAATCCATCAATGTCGCTATGAGAATTATTTATGACGCTATTAATTATACTCCGTGAAGTGTTCTCACATTGGGTCAGCCCAATACACTATTCTCTAATTGGTATTTATGTATTGACATTAATATCACATATATTAAAGATGAGTGAGATATTATCATCAGTCAATCAACATACTAGTCTCAACGTTTTGTTGTTGTCTTGTATATAAATAAAACTTGGCTAAGGACATTTAAGAATCATAATACTTATTATATTATATAATCTCATGTTCAAGTCACTTACTTGAAACTATATAATTATGTACTATCATTCTAAGGACTTCTATTATGTTAGTATTTATATTATGCAGTAAATATAACATATAGATTAGTTTATTCATAATAAAATAATAACATCAATAGTGGTATTAATCACATCAAATGGATTGCCTCTAGGGCACAAAATCTAACAATCTCCCACTTGAACTAGAGTTAATCAATCATGTATCGTATACCTATGAAACTAGTGTAACTATCATTCCTCTGTTGCGACAGACTTTTAGTCGGTGGTTCTGCAATATATGCTACTTTGCAAATATGTGTATCTCCACTACGAACAATTTCACAGACGAAATTAAATTTCTTAAATATGTGTTTAGACCGTTTATGAGATCTAGGTTACCAGGCTGATCAATAGCTATATTTTTGTCATAATGTAAAAAATCATTGGATCAACAATGGATAAAACAAAGTTCAGTAATGAACTTCTTAATCCAAACAGCCTCCTTCGTAAAATTAGTAACTGTTTCTTATTTTAAACTAACATCATTCCTAATAAGTTATAGGTTATCAACATATAATACCCGGAATATAATGTTACTCCCACTAGTTTCCTTGTATACACGGTATTTTGTGGTTCCCAAATCTCTCAGAGTTCTACTTCATTTCCACTGGTACTTTCAGAGACTAGTTTTCATTCTGAAAAATAACAATTCGAACAATAAACATTTTATTCTCGGAAGATTTGTAGAAATAATATTGTTTTTGTTTCTTACGGATACCCTTCAAAGTAACATTTATCATATTTGGGTCCAAACTTGTCAGATGCAAGACATTTAACAAACGACTCATATCCCAAATTTTCATAAAAGACATACTAGGATATTTCCTAGTCCATATATCATATAGTGTCTTCAGAATGGTTTTAGTAGGATTAGAATTAAGTGTGAATGCAATTGTTTCAAAGGTACAATCACAAAATTTATTGGAAAATCTGTATGACTCATCATTGATCGTACCGTATCTAATTAGGTGTGATTTCTCCTTTTGGGCACACCATTCCTTTGTGGTGTTCCAAGCGGAGTGAATTGTGATACAATTCCACACTCTTTTAGATAGTTATTAAATTCTTGGCTTAAATATTCTCCTCCTCAATCTGTTCGAAGAGTCTTTATATTTTTTCATAATTGGGTTTAAACTTGTTTCTTGAAATCTTTGAACTTTTCAAAGGATTCTTATTTTTGTTCCATAAGATACACAAAACCATATCTAATGATATCATTAGTAAATGTAATAAAGTAATAAATCCTATCTTTTAGTTGATGTGCATATTGGTCTACATACATCATTATGTATAAGGCCTACTGCATCATTATCCTATTCACTGTTTCCAGTGAAAGGTGTTTTAGTCATTTTTCCTAATATACAAGATTTGCAATCTTCATATGATTCAAAATTCAAATGAATTCAAAATTCCATCTTTATGCACTTTTAATTTGTGTTTCTCATTTATATTGTCCAGACGACAATGCCGAAGGTATGTTGGATTTAGATCACTAAATTTAGTCCGCTTAGTGTATTTGTTATAAACAGGCACATCAATGTTAAGGATTTATAAAGATCTTTATCTAATTGTGTGTTTCCATAAGGTATTTCATTTAAATAAAATGAACAACAACTGTATTTTATTAAGAATTAAAATTCAAACTTGTCTAAACAAGATAAAGAGTAACATTTATTTTAATGGAAATTACATAACGACCATCGTTCAATTCTTCAATTAAGTCATTGGTTAGGACAAGAGGCAGTTTCCTACAGATAATGCATCAACATTTGCTTCATTTTCACTTGTAAGTCCACTTTTCTTATGCTAGATTTCCACTTTTTTGTAGTTCCTACAAATTCTCATACATATATCTGATCCACGTCTAGTATTAGAGATGTATAAGTACATAGTTATAACATTTATACCTTATTCGGTTGAAGTCATACTTCCCCTTTCTTTTTTAGATCTTCTAAATAGGCAAAATAATTATATTTCCTTATATTTAAGGGAAATCCTCAAATTTCGATGTTAGTTAAGAATTTTATTCAATTCAGTTTGTCCTTCTTAAGAATTGATCTTAATAAAAAATTATTGTTGTTATTTACCAATTAATATTTACATAAGATAATAAATAATAAGATAATGATAAATGACAATGCAACATTTTAAGTTCATTAAAAAATTTGCAATCAAAATTATACAGCACATTGCATACTAATATATATAAATTAAGTCAAATATGCTCCCACTCAAACCAACATCCCTCTATTTATATATATACTCACACACATATATCTTAGTGATCCAAGATCCATATCTAATCGATTTAGGTTTGGCTAATCCCCAAAACACAATCTTTTTGGTAGACATCTTATGTCGATTATATTACATATATAACTCTTGGATAGCATGATGAACAAATTTTGTTCATTTTAAATATTAGATATTTCACGCTCGTTGTCTCTAAGCCTATAATCTTATTATAACAGCCTAGTTAAGTCGGACCCAATTATATTGTTGAGTATCACATTTACTCTATCGTATATAACCAAAAATAAATAATGCACTAATGCTTTAGCATTACCTACATTTATTGTTTCCGGCATTGATGTGTGTATTTATTGGAAGACGTCACTTTGACTTAATATAAATGCACAATTTTGAGGGATTTTGTAAACAGGAAAATACCGTGAAGGATAAAATGAACAAAGAATTGTTCCATAAGGACAAGGGAGCAAAATTTTATCCATAAGGACAAGTGTTAGTGTAAAGGGATGAATTATAGTGGGCCCCTGAATTCCTCCCTTTACACTAAATTTTGTCCTTGAGGATAAAATTTTGCCCCCTCATCCTTATGGAATAATTTTTTGTTCCTTTTGTCCTTGAGGGTAAAAACCCCTTTTGTAAATGGCAAATCATATTTGCATTTTAAAATCGGTATTTGAGCGGGGTTTGAAAAACTAGTTTGGCGGTATGTATATATATACGTATATTTATCTCAGGCAATGACATTTCACAAGGAAATTAAAATACATAAACATACGCACTGACACACATTAATGTAAACATGTATGCACTAGAATCATTTATAATTGGTTACAAAATAACAAAATTTGCAAGTTTGGTCGTTGCACGCAATAATTTGAACAAGTTCTTGCCTTTTTCAGATTAGTATACGAAAAGGATAAGATAGTTACATTAATGCACGTATATACAACAGAGCACAACATTAATCACGCATAACTTAGTATTAGAACTTATGAATCATCATTCCATCTCTTCACCTCTTTTTTATATATTAGCAAGAAAATCAAGTATATATATATATATATATATTCTCAAGTATTTATTCAATCATTTAATTAGCATATGGCATATTTTCTATATATATATATATATATGTGTGTGTATGTATGTATGTATATATACTATTATTCGAACACATGCCCATTCAGATTTTAAGGTCCAAGTAAATTTTGAGGCTCAATTAAATGTCTAAAGTAAACATGTAAATACAACATGTAAAAAAGGGAATACTAGCCTCATTTTACAAAACTAATATGCAGGAAGAATAGAAACACCTTTTATACACTTCCTTTCATGACACTCATAAACACATGGCTTATATACAAGCACAAAAACAACATGTTTCATGAATTATGTATACTTCTATACATACAATTCAGATAAAATAAAAATTAACAGTGCATGTTTCTCCCATGCTTACTTATGCAAATATATATAAATCACTAGTCCATAATAAATTATAATAACCATTTCATATATATATAGCCGCATAATAATTCAAAATGTAAACATCTATTCATCCCAGTAGTATACGTTTATATATTATATTTTCATTATTGCATAGGAAAACAGTATTTATGATTATGTCCAGTAATTTTAACACATAGTATACCCAGTTGCATATGAAAATAGAATTGTTGTATGCTAAAGTATGCACATGCATTGCATTTAGATCCAAGCATCAAAATATAAACCGGTCTTCACTGAAACCAATTCTCTGCCTAGATGCTAACACACACAAATATATTAACAAAAACATGTCACACATGCTTAAAATTATATATATACACACACACACAACTATATATGCAACATGTACTAATTTATGCATCAACAACAAATAAAATTCAGGGTAAATTATGCAATAGTCCAACCATTAATAATTATGAAAGCCTTTGAATAGTGATACACAATCAGGTAAAAGAAGATGTACACATGTAAGATGTATGCAAATACCATCATACATACATACATACATATATTTATATATACACATATATACACACATGCACACACACACACACACATATACATAAAGACAAGGGGCGAGAAAATGATATTTTAGTTTTCATCATTAACACAGTTATGAACATATACAATATACAATTCAAAACTTCCATTGACATTATCGTATGCTGTATGATTAGCATACCCAAAATACATAAGAAAATCATTTATTCATGTTTAATTATTTATTCAACAATTTGTGAATTAACCAATTCAATATTTTGATATATGTGTATGTGTATGTTTATACATCTAGTTTAAGCAAACATCAAGTTATTTGGTCAAATAGGGCTGGTCTGTCTAATATCATAATAAAGTCAGGTGACATGATTATCATTCAAGCATTAGAAGAAAAAGTGTTTTAGCAAATTCTCCATATAACATACACACACACACACACACACACACATATATATATATATACACAAGCCAGATTTTAAACCTATCATCCAATATACACTTATATAATATAATCAAACAGTGTATCTCATACATACAGTATTTACACGACGGGGTTCTCTAAATCATTTATGCAGCATAAACCCATTCAGGCATGTTTGTATAAAGATACTAGAATGAGCATCAATTATACTAAAGTAGCATCAATATACTATGGTTCTAGCTATATGATCATTACATGTCTTGGACATGTTTATATTCTGGTTTGAAAGTAAAATGATATGTTGCTTCTAAAAATTCAGTGTTAATTTTCTATGATATTCAGGTATATATTGAAGAATTATATTGCAAATCACATTTGCAATATTCATAGATCAATATAGTTATATGCACACAAAAAAACATTTATACATATATAATCCATGCAACATTATATTTAATTAGTCTAAAATCAACAATTCAGTATCTAAATACTATATATATTTATTAGTGTAGAAGAAAGAAAAACACGTTGTTTATCATACATACAGTATAACTAACATAAATTCTAGCAACTCATTGTCGTATACACACACACACTTCCATTTGCACATTAGTATAAAAAACATTTGGAATAAAATTCTAGGTATTGGAGATATACATATAACTAAGAATTAAATCCCAACTAGGTGTCCAGGGGTAAGCAGTGTTTATTTAAAAATAATACACGCCATCTGCTTCTTTATGTCAATCCAGATTATACATAAAGTAGTAGCATCAACATATTGATTCGATGAGGGCATTCAAAAACATATATAAATAGTATAAACATTTATTCCACTAATATATGTATATGTATATGTATATGTATATGTATATGTATATGTCAATTGTATATATCTAAAATTGTGCGTATCAGGCAGTTTTATTTGCATTTGTATATTAAAGCAAAATAAATTCAAGCCAAGTGCAAATTTTCTTAGGTAATAGGCCAGGTCCTAAGTTCAAAACAGATATATCTGTCTAACACAGATTCATTGATCCAAACACATGTATATATATAAAAAAAATAGAGGTAACATGTGTACATATATTTAAAGTTTAACATTTAAAACAAGTCACAATTATTCTATTTTATATCATGTTTGCAACAGTGATTTAAACACAAAAAGATTTTCATTCCAGCATATTCAAGAAAATTAGATCTTAAAATGGACTTACAATTTCGATCCATAAATAAAATTCATTTTTGATCAATAAAAATTATAAGAGAGTCGTATATTCTATTAGATCCAATCACTTATATGAATTCACACATAGATTGAATAGACAATCCATATTACAAGGTTTAACAAGTAAGAGTTGGTAATTTAAATACATATGACATGATTAATATCAAATATTAATTCAGGATTCCTTTCATATAACAAAAACAAATTTTTGTTCACAATGAAACTATTTCATTTCAAATCGAATCTCTATTAAATTCCAATTCTCACTTAAATCAATGTTCACAACACTATTAAACCATTACAGGAACAAACTAAATACACAGCCAAACCAATAACTTGAATTCGTAAAACCTAGGCTCCAATACCATTGTTAGGAATTTAGGATCGAGTCACAACGGATTTAAAATGAATTTAATAGTCCTAGTTGTAGATCCAGGTGTAAATTCAATAATTCGAGTTAACCATATACCTTTCGCCTAGTTTTCCAATCCACAAACTCTGATGAAGTCTAGATCTTAGTCGCATCAATCTGAGCCCCATTGATGATGTTGGCGCTTCTATAGAAGTCCACAAACGCTGCCTTGATCTCGTCGAATGAAAACGAGGAAGGGGTGATAGGTACTAGCCAAAATCACAAATTTTCCCTTTTATTCTTTTGTTTCGATTTCGAGATGTGTATATATTGAAGAAGGAAGTGTCAGACCCTTTTATAAAATGAAAGAGAAATTGCAGGGACTGTTTTTCTTGTGACTTCCACTTCAAATACAAAAGATATCAACGATTGACGTTCCTTTCGTTATCAATTATTCTCCCTATTTCATACGTTATGTTATTTGACCTTATAGGTTATTACAATGTTGCTAATAATTTAAATAATATTTAAATTATAAACGTTGAGCAGCATCTAGTAATACATCGTTGTTACCTAAGTTATAACAAAATCAATGATTCGATATAACCTTTTCTATGGCCAGTGTTTCAACGTAATTTAATCCGTTTAACCAATATATCCAATATTAAACACGAGGCATGGAATGTATGATACTCTTTATAATTAAATCCTTTTATCTTGATCAATGAGAAGGTTATATAAAATAAATCAATATTTGAGCACGGCAATGGATTTCATAATCATAATCAATCAAGAGGCCCATGGATATATATATCTACTTATACTGTAGGGTTAAATTCCATCTAGATCATTCATATTATTTAATCGATTCGAGATGTATCTGATAATCACCTTTATCATCTACTCGGTTAAAAGTAATTTTTGATGATATCAAAACACAAATATCCTTGAATAAAATATATAATGATTTCAGGTCTGAGGGCCACTACATCACTATCACTATGAAAATTACTTATGACCCTGTTAATTATATCCCATGAAGTTTTCTCACGTTGGGTCATCCTAATACACTATTCTTCAGTACGTATTTATGTATTGACATTAATATCACATATATTAATTATCAATGAGATATGATCATTTGTCAATCAACATACTAGTCTCAACATTTTATTGTTATCCTGTATAATCAATAAAACTTGATTAGGGACATTTGAGAATCACAATACTTATTATATTATATGATCTTATGTTCAAGTCACTTACTTGAAACTATATAATTTTGTATTATTATTCTAATGACTTCTATTATGTTAGTATTTATATTATGCAGTAAATATAACATAATAGAATATTTCTCTTATAATAAAATTATAACATCAACAGTGATATTAATCACATCAAATGGATTGGCTCTAGGCACAAAATCTAACACATAACACACTACTCCACCCTCTTGCATCAATACCGCGCCCAAACCAGTCACATAAGCGTCAGTATAGACTCTGAACATCCTAGATCCATCTGGTAATGTCTAAACTAGTGAACTAGTGAGAGGATTCTTCAGTCTTTGAAAGTCATCCTCACAATCCACATCTTAAAGAGAAAGTTAAATTTTTCTTAGTCAGTCGGGTCAATGGCTCCGAGATCCAAGCTAAGTCCTTAACGAACCTCCAATAGTAATCGGCTAAGCCATGAAAACTCCTTACCCCAGTCGTGTTCTTAGGGTTCCTCCAATCATGTACTGCCACTATCTTGGCGGGGTCGACAGCCAACCCGTCCTGTGAGACCATACGGCCCATGAAGCGCATCTCTTTTCTCCAAAAAATGACACTAGGAGAATTTCTTCTTCAACTGACAAACTTCGAGAGTACGGAGAACCTCTCCCAAGTGCGAAGCGTGTTCGTCCTTGTTCCTCGAGAAGACAAGCATATCATCCAAAAATACCACCATAAACTTATTCTAAACATCTCTGAATACCCTACTCATCAAGTCCACAAAATATGATGGTGCGTTGGTCAGCCTAAAAGGCATAACCAACCACTCGAAGAAGCCATTAGGAGTACGAAACGTCATTTTATCGATGCTATCCTCAGCCACGCGTAACGGACAAAAATCAATAGCTAAATCTAACTGAGAGAATATGCTTGTGCCTACCAGCTAGTCAAACAAATCATCTATCTGAGGGAGTGGGTAGCTATTCTTCTTAGTTAGCTTGTTCAATTCTGGGTAATCCATACATAGCCGGAGGGAACCATCAGCCTTAGTGACAAAGTCAATAGGTTCTCCCCACTCAGAAGCACTCCATTTAATAAAACTCTTTCCCAAAGCTCACCCACATGTTTGTTTAACTCTTACCATTCCCTCGGAGTCATATACTGAACAGGACAACATACTTCATGTTCTCACTATGATAAATCTAGAAATCGATCCCTCAATTAGGTGGCAATCCTCTAACCTCCTCACATACATCTAGATTGTCTGTATCACAGACAATAAGTATAGTATAAATATCAATGGTAGAATCTAGAGAGTAAAAAAAACTCAACATGACTGACCCTCACGAGTCGTAAGAAATCTCTAGGGTCCTACCACTACATGTCATTAAACGAGCGACCCTCCTCTCGCATTCAAGTATAACCCAATACATGGCTAACCAATCCATCCCTAAGACCATATCATAACCGGAAAATCCCATCACATAGGCATCAAAATCAAATTCCACGCCTAAAATCAAAATTTTCAAATCCTTACAAATCATAGATAGGTGTGCCGAACTACCTGTAGGATTGAAACTACTACGGGATCAGTAACTAGTGAGATTTCTAAGTGCAAACAATTAACCAAGGTACTAAAAATAAACGAATGAGATGCTCACGAATCGAAAAGAGTGCGAACAGGAAAATCAAAGATGGAGATCAAACCTTCAACAGAGATTTTCCTATCTCTATCTAGGCCACTACTAGTCGGCGTGACTCCAAAACATGCTTCTGAGCCACTGTTGTTCCAATACTCTTTCTAGTCCTCTGTGGACATTCCCTACTCAGATGTTCTGGCTACCCATAATTATGGAACTTCCCTTTTAAATATATTCCTAAATATGACACAATCCATATTCCTTCCTTCAGCCTCTATAGTCTCCCACCAGAATGTGGCTTACTCCTTAAGTTGCCAAGCTGTAATTCAAACTCTCATTTTATCCTCCAGCTCGAATAGCTCGAAAATCCTCTCGGTATCTAATCCGAGTGGGCCCCTCCACAAACATCTCGATACCTGAAAAAGTCTTGCCGCCCAAGTTAGAAAAATCCTTACAAAGCTTAGGAAATTCGCGGCTGAGGTGGGTTCGGAGGAACCACCGCAGTGGGGGCTGGAACCTGTGCATGTTCTTTGTAACACCCCGTGTATTCCATAACAGTGAAATTCACAAATTAAAGTATAACTAATTTCAAATCAAATAATTAAGGGAAACGGGATACGCCATTGCGTTCGTTTCGGAATTCTGCTTGAAATAGAGTCCAAGTTTGCGTAAAACGGACTCCGTATGAGGGAGTTATGGCCTCCGGAAGTTTCAGAAATCAGTTTAAAGTTCAAATAGACCAAAACAGCTTAGAAAACAAATTTAAAATTCAAAAATCGGGCCGGATTGGCCAGGGCGGGAATTTTCCCGCCCAAGACACCCAGGTCGACTGGGTAGTCGACCTGGGCTACCCAGGTCGACTGGGTAGTCGACCTGGGGCATCCAGGTCGACTACATAGTCGACCTGGGGGTCGACTGGGGGGTCGACCTGGCCCCTGAGCCAGGTCGAACCCAGCCCCCCTGGCTGGCCTGGTCTGTGCTTGGTCGATTTTCTGAGCCTTGCCTTGTCACTAGGGCTAGGTGTCAGCTCCTGATTGGTCTCTCCTTCAAACGAACGGCTATTATTGAACCAAGCTCCATCGACGGTCCTAATCAACTCACAAACTCTATAAAAAGGACCTAAGGCTCACCTTAATTCACACAAACAAAAATGGAGATGAGACCGTCATGCTGCTGAGGAAGGACTAGGAATAGCCGTCAGAAATTGAGAGACAATTCGAAAACTTAAAGCAACGTCAATTAAAAATCAAAACAATGCCTACAACAAAGGATAGCATCTCAAAATTCAGAATTCAGATTCCTGAATTGAAGATTCGTCATACGTTGTAAGTAGAGTGCTATTCCGATGTGAATAAATAATTGTGTTTTGATTTGTGTAAAATGAGAAATAGAATTGTATTTGATTTGTGGTGATAATAATCTATATTTGTATGTTGCTTTGATTCAAAACGATTTGGAGATGTTGTGGTATAACGATTGGATATTTGCAAGTATGTGATTTATGTTGGAAATTAACAACTACATGTTTGTGGTGGTTTAATTTAGATTCATGCAAGTATATGATTCATGTTAACGACCATATGTTGTGGTAGTTTATTTGAGATTCATGCAAGTATATGATTCACCATTATGCCAATATGATGTACATACTTTTATGATCACTTTTAGTGTGAAATTGGATTCAACTAAGTACTAGGGTTTATATGAATTTATGTTGGAATTGGCATCATGATTCAAGTGTAAAACCATACTTTTGTATTAGAGACAAAAGTAAGCATCTTTATGAACATGACTAAACTATGTTTGGTGTTATGCCTAGTTGAAAACATGTTTTAGGCCTATGTTGTTATCAAAATCATATGGTAATATATGTGACACATAATTAAGTTAGATTTACATTCCAATTGCAAGTTTACATGGATAGATTAAAAACCATGATTCATGTTTAGGTTTGTTTATGCCATGATTATATGAATAGAATGGTTCATGTTTAGGGATGTTTATGCCATGATTATATGAATAGAATGATTCATGTTTAAGTATGTTTATGCCATGATTATATGCTATTACAATGCAAGTTCACATGTGCCTAATTCATGTTAATTTGATCGTTATGTTGCAAGTTCATGCGTTCACACTCCCCTTTTTATGTTACTTAGAATATATAAACACCATGTTCTAAGCCTCCCCTTTTTCATGTGGCTAAGTTGGGTTTAAATGTTAAACCCAACATATGTTATATTTTAGTGAGCGTATAAAATGGGGGTAATGACGATGGGGTTAAAATATAGAACATATGTGTTGGCATGTTTGACGCATGCCAACAACCTTGAAAAAAACAATTAAGTGGTATAAATTAATTTTACCCAATAAAGATGAATTTGAATAATGGGCCGCAAATATTTACATATAAAAAGGAAAGAGACAAAATATGCAAATGTAGAAAATACGATGTGTTTAACACGAGGTTGGATTGAGTTGTGATGTAAACCTGCCCGGAACCGCCCGGCTGTCCAGTAGTCACAACAATATCTATCCAATGTGGGTGGTTAAACACGGGGCCCAACAAAGACCCGAGGTTAGACTGAGTTGTGGCGTAAGACTGCCTGGACCCAACCGGCAACAGGCAGCCACAACAATACCTGTCTAATGTGAGAGGTCGAGGCTTTAATAAGACAATTAAGGCTGAGTCAGGATTGATAGGATTAAGTAAATTGAATTAATACTTAATCAACATGGAACATGCTAAACTATATAGACTGATTGGGGGTTAGGTTTACAAAACACTTAACCAACTTAGCATGTTGGCTAGAAATAGAAAACCTAGTAGCGGGGGACCCTTTTCAGTAGTAACCCTATAAGGTGTATCAGGATACCCTGAACTAGGCAGGGTGGGGCACGATTACTGGGCTGACCGTAAGAGGTCAAATCGACGGCGGTGGTGCAGCAGTGTAGGTTCTAACGGGGTGCGGACGTGCACACACTCCGGCGCAGAAAAATAAGGCACTGGGCACCAGTAGCATACCTGTGCATTCTAGGATTGTGTCGGGCCGCCACCATGGGACTTGATACACCCCATGGTGGGACCAGCATAGGTAACTACAACATCGGGGGCCGTAAGACACATGTAACTATGTGAGTAGGAGCCGATCATTAGAAATGAATCACTTCACCCTGATAATGGGGTGCCTGTTGGGAACTAGTTAATATGGATGCAGAGATTAATATGGGGTACGATAAGTACATTCGACTCTAGATAACTTAACCTAGTCTATAGTGTTTTCCCATTTCCAGTTAATACTTATCATGACCAATTCTTTATTCATAGACTGAATAGTCCTAGACTCACTCAGGCTTTATGTCTGACTCTACTTTTCTTTCGTCTTCTTTTCTTTCATTTCCCCCCCCCAGGTCCACAGGGAGGGAAAACCGCAGCTTGACCAGTTTTCACATCCAGCTTGAAGAGAAAGAATGTATTGCTTGGATCTTTTTCGTTTTGGACTATGGGTTTGGACAGAAATTGTGGGACTTATGTAGTTTACTTATGTTTTTATGCTTCTTTAAATAATGTAATCAAGACAGTTATGATGATGTTATGTTTTTGGAAGGGTTGTAAGACAAATTATGACATGGTTTGTGTAACACGTATTTTGTTGAAATAAAAATTGCTGTTGTTTTCCGCTGTTCAAAAATATGTGTTCTTATATCTGTCTTGTGTATCTGTGACTTATACTTATAAACCTCCACCAAAATTAGGGCATCCCCGTTGAGAGTGACCCTAACGGAGGTGGGGTGTTTCACTTGGTATCAGAGCATAGGTTTACCAGATAAGAAAAAAAGTTTTGAAAATTTATTTTCAAAAGAAAATTTAAAGAAGCATTTTTAAAGATAAAATATTATTTTATTTTAGAAAGGCATAGTCCCCCCAAAGCCATAGGTACTATCTTTTATCCCTCGTCTTGAATCTATCCTTTTGTTTCAGCATGTCCTAAGAACTTAACTTGCCAGAGGGTGTACCAATACCTGGTTGGTTTAGACGATTCTTAGAAGCAAGGGCCACTCAGCCAGGTCCTACCGTTCCTCCTCCCCCAGCTGCAGGAAATCATCCAGCTGCAGCAGCACCTCTCCCTCCACCTCCTCCGCGAGGAAATACTTTTGCTAAGATATGTAAAGATTTTAAAGCTATGGGAGGAAAGGACTTTCATGGAACCGAGTCCTTCGTGGTAGCCAGGAATTGGCTGAAAGAAACCGAGGACTTATTCGTCATCTTTGAGGTAGAAGATAGGCAGAACGTACAACTGGCAGTATGGCTACTTAAAGGCGGGGCTTCCTACTGGTGGGAAGTCACTAATGCAGAAAGGCCGGTGGAAACCTGGGAGGACTTTAGGGCACGGTTTGAGGCTAAATTTCTCTCAGAAGCTGAAAGGAGTCTTCAGTTGGAAAAATTCTTATTTCTTAAGCAAGGGAATATGACAGTCAAAGAGTATGTTAATCAGTTCGATCAGCTGGCTTGGTTCGGACTGGACCTAGTCAACACCCCGCACAAGAAGGCTCTCCGCTTTGTCAAGGGGTTGAATGAGCCATTACACAGTTTGGCCATGACCCATATACCCATGGGAGCTACGTATGAAAGGTTGGTGCAGATGGCATTGCTGAACGAAGAGGATAAGGGCAAGAAGGAGACAAAGGCAGAAAGCTCTCAAGGGAAGAAAGAGGGTTTACAGCCTAAGAAGACAGACTTTAAGAAGGGCGGGAAAGACAACAAAGAGAAGAGGAAGTGCAATTTCTGTGGCAAAGTGGGGCACTTGGTGAAAGATTTCCGAAAAAAGAAGGCCAAGATGAATGGTGGGTGCTTTTCTTGCGGTGAAACAGGCCACCTGGCTAAGGATTGCCCAAAGAAACGAGGGCAGAGGCAGAGGGCTGGATCCACCTCAGGGGCACAAGTTCATGCGCTAGAAGCGCCACCTCTGCAGCAGCGAGGTATAAATACTTCTGTAGAAAGTGTAGTTTATCTTTATGATCACCCAGTTCGCACTTTATTTGATTCTGGTGCATCACACTCCTTTATCTCATCTGCTTTAGTAGAATCTCTGCACCTAGAAACTAGAATGGTAGAGGACCCCTTAATTGTTTCAAATCCAATTGAGGGCCCAGCTCATTTGTCTATGATCTGTGTGGGATTGAAAATTTCTATTCTAAGCGTAAAATTTAAATGTAGTGCCTTTGTTTTGGGCTTTTCGGGATATGGTTTGATTTTGGGCATGGATTGGCTATCCAGTAATGGTGCCATCCTGGATTGTGAGAAAAGGGTGGTTAGGCTTCTGACCCAACTCGGTAACACTCTGGAAATTACTTGTAATCCCTCGTACGCGGTTATGCTTAGTTATCTTGAATCGCTAGATGCCTCTGTTGAAAATTTGCAATCGGTTAGAGTGGTCTGGGAATATCCGGATGTCTTCGAAGAGGTGAAGGGCTTGCCTCCGAAGCGGGAGATAGACTTCCGCATATATCTTGTAGATAATGCAAAGCCCGTTGCGTTGCCCGTTAGACACATGGCTCCACGGGAAAGAAAGGAGCTCAGTAAACATATTAAAGAGCTTCTAGAGAAGGGGTTCATTAAAAGGAGCATTTCAGAATGGGGCGCTCTAGTGGTGTTCGCTAAAAAGGCAGATGGTTCACTCCGTCTATGTGTTGACCATAGGGAGCTCAACAAGCTAACGAAAAAGAATAGGCACCCTCTCCCTAGAATTGACGATCTGTTTGATCAGCTTGTAGGAGCGTTTGTTTTCTCCCAACTCGATCTGGCGACTGGTTTTCATCAGCTAAGGGTGGCTGAAGATAGTATCAATAAGACAACATTCAGAACCCCAGACGGCTTCTTTGAATGGCTTGTCATGCCTTTTGGCTTGACAAACACACCCGCTTACTTCGTGGACCTAATGAGTAGGGTGTTCAGAGATTTCCTCAATAAGTTCGTAGTGGTCTTCGTAGACGATATCTTGATCTTCTCAAAGAATGAAGAAGAGCATGCTCAGCACTTAAAGGCAATCATGGAAACTCTGCGAGTCCATCAGCTAAAAGCCAAATTCTCCAAGTGCCACTTTTGGAGAGAGGAAGTGAGGTTTCTTGGGCATATAATATCCAAAGAAGGGCTAGCTGTGGACCCGGCTAAGGTAGTAGCGGTGCAGGACTGGAAGACACCAAAGAACGCAACAGAAGTCCGAAGCTTTCTCGGGCTAGCAGGTTTCTATCGGAAATTCATCAGAGACTTTGCAAAGATATCAGCTCCGCTCACAAAGCTGACCAAGAAGAATCTAGTGTTCAATTGGGACTTGGATTGCGAGTTTTCTTTCCAACGACTGAAAAGGGCTCTTACAACAGCCCCAGTTTTGACGTTGCCAGATGGAAGCAAGATGTTCACAGTTTATACAAATGCATGTAGGACAGGGCTAGGCGCTGTCTTAATGCAAGAAGGAAGGGTAGTAGCTTATGGTGGAAGACAGTTGAAAGTGCACGAAAAGAACTACCCGACCCACGATCTTGAGTTAGCTGCCATCGTCTTTGCACTCAAGTCTTGGCGACACTATCTCCTAGGTGAGAAGTTCGAACTTTACACTGACCATAAATCGTTGAAATATCTTTTCTCGCAGAAAGACCTTAACTTGAGGCAACAGAGATGGATGGAGTTTCTTGCCTCGTACGATTTCGAGATCTCCTACACTCCGGGCAAAGGCAACGCAGTGGCAGACGCGTTGAGCCGAAAGAAACTAACCCTAAGCCCGCTGTTTGTTGAAAGACAAAGCCTAGAGTTTATAGCCAGTTTTGACTTTAGGCCCTCCTCCGATTTTGTACCGGGCTTGCTAGCATCTCTCGAGGTACGCCCGACTTTAGTGGACTCAATAGGGACAGCACAACGCGAAGACCCTCAGCTTGTGGAGACGATTGATAGGCTAATTAGGGGTGAGACTTCAAGTCACCTCAGCAGATACTCCATCGACGACAAGGGTTGGCTAAGGCGAGACGAAAGACTATGCGTCCCACAGACAAGGGATTTAGTAAAGAAGGTTCTCGAGGAAGCACATCACTCCAAGATGACGATACATCCAGGCGGAGATAAAATGTACAAGGAGATAAAGAGAACTTTCTTTTGGAACGGCATGAAGAAGGACGTGGCAGATTTCGTTTCTAAGTGTATGGTGTGCCAACAGGTTAAGGCGGAACAGAAAAAGCCTGGCGGCCTGCTCCATCCTCTATAGGTCCCGCAGTGGAAGTGGGATAACATCTCAATGGACTTCATTGATGGGCTGCCTAGGTCTAGAAGAGGCAACACTAGCATTTGGGTAATAGTGGATAGGCTTACTAAAAGCGCCCACTTTTTACCTGTCAAAAGTAAAAGAACTGCCTCATCCCTAGCATCTCTTTACCTCAAGGAAATTTTTCGACTCCATGGAATACCATCCAGCATTGTTAGTGACCGAGACCCTATCTTCACAAGTGAGTTTTGGCGGAGTCTGCAAGAAGCGGTAGGCACACAGTTGTGACGCCCCCAAATCCCGTACAGACGGAGATAAGGGTAATCTTTGGAATATAACACAGAAACAGATAATAGCAGAACAGAACTAAATAAATACACCAGATAATGAACAATAGAATATACTGGATAAAAGTAATCATCAGAGTTACACAGTATACCGGATCATACTTAGTACAAATACAGTTCAGCTATACATAAATGTCTACAGCGGAAACAAACAAAATATGTACAATAGGAGCTGAAATGCATAAAAAGAGATAAATAATAGAATCCATCTTCAGCTCCAGCTATCCAGAAAGAACCAGCTAAACCTGAATACAAGGCTGCCCGTGTAGAAAAAGGGGCACCCGAGTTTGAAAGTGAAACAAACTACGAGTCAGTCATGGGACTGGTATGAGAAATCTACTCAACACATTTATAATATGGCTAATCACAGGACCACGCCACTTTCGTGGAACGGGTTTACTCCATTGGATTGCCAGTGCTTTAAAACAAATCATTCTTTGAAACAACGCTATGCTTTTTATAAAAATGAAGCCGTTATAAGACTCAGTTCCCATCACACAATGCAACGCAAACCGGAGGATAGAGTTTTTGCCTTATAACGGCCAAAATATGCTTGATACGAATAAAACAAAAGCATTTGATATTATTGCTAGTGCTATATGTTTTGAAAACAATTTTAAATCATAACTATCAGTCATAGACGGCATTAATGCCCCATACCACTATGTCGTCATATATAGGTATACAATCAAAACCGCACAGTTACGTATTTGGAAATTAGATTTCCATCATGAACCAAGGCAAAAGATAGTCCTTACCGAATTCGAGACAATCTAGCCTACCATGTCTCAGGAACAGCCGCAACTGCCCCCTGGATCGTCAGGGTCGGTCCACCGATGTGGATTATTACGCCTGAACAATACGTCTCCCCGCCCTATGGGGGCGCAAATGAGCCAACGAATGGCTCCATCGGTCCCGGATCGACCGATATATCCGAGGCGCCGCGCAACAGCAACAACCACACAGGTGAAAAGTATATAAATGTCAGGACTGGTAGGTCACTGACACCACCCTAGCTAGAGAGAAACGCATGCCCTCCCTGAGGTCCTTCTCCCGTTTCTGGTTCATACCGGGGTGTGAGGCTCGCGAATTCACATTATACACAAAGCTACGCCACACAGGCGGTGCTTTGATCATCATCACAAGACTTTGCTTTTCAACAGAAGCCCTGATCATTTGCTACTTAGGCATGTCACACTAGCAATTCATGCCATGCGACTGATGTCCATCGATATACAACCTCTGAGCTCGTGCGTTTCAGAGAAGGGCGTTAAGCAAAAGAATAAATTCTCCGCCACCAAACAGATGTATATTTAATAGAGATCAATCAACACAGAATAAAATCCAATGTCAGACACACAGTCCATTTACAAGTCCGTTCTGGGTCTGAACGAAACCGGAGGCACTAAATACCTCGCAAACCCATCGATCACCACGTACGTCTGGACGATCACCACTCATTATCCATATTTCGGGATGCCTCCCAATCAGGACCTCGGTTACCATCCTAACGAGGTGAAGATCTCCGGTCTTCAACCACCGTCTTCATCTTCGACTTTCAATCGTCGGTCAATTATTTGAAATGAGAATTAACTCGGCCTTTTCAAATAATTCTCGTATATTTAGAATTTCAAATCAATTTATTTCAATGGTTAAATCATTCGACAACACCAATTTTGTTCTTTAATGTAATTTTCACACCAAACACATTCAACCATCAAATACCACATAAATCGAGCAAATTCAGTTTATTTCCATTCCATATCATTTATGATATTTTATAACGATTTATCGCTATTTTTATTTATTTTAAAATAGCCAATTTATTCAAAACGACGCTTCGGGCCATAACGCGGCCGTGGCGCTGTTTTTCTTCATATTTGATTTACACATATCTGAAAATCTAACCGTTGGATCTTCACACAATTTCCATCATTAGAAAGGTCTTTTCAAAACGAATCCAACGGTTCCAGTTTCGGGAAAATTCGACGGTCGGATCTCCCGGTACAATCGTTTGAAGTTTCGATTTCAAAATACGAACTGCAGCGTCGTTATTCGTTTAAATATAATTATATATATATATATATAAATATAATTGATTCTGGCGCTTTTTTCTTCAGATTTGATTTACACATATCTGAAAATCTAACCGTTGGATTTTTACAAAGTTGGTGCCGTTGGAAAGATATTTCCAAGGCGAAGCCAACGGTTGCGGTTTCGGGAAAATCCAATGGTCGGATTTCCCGCCCTAGTTGTTTGAAATCACGGTTTCAAAATACGAACTGCACGGCCACGTTTCGTTTTAATTTTATTTATATATATATATATATATATAAATATAGTTCATTCAACAATTTCAATATCGTTTTCACTTCAAATATTTCACTAACGCCTTTTAATTTTGGAAAATTTCGCCATAACCTCCTTTGTACGGGAGGGGCTGGGAAAATTCCCAAATAGCCACACGGGCGCCTAATGTCAAAAAGAAAAAGAAAAAGCCAAGCGGCTAGCCAACAGGCTCATAAAATCATCACCCAAACAAAACGGTAAATGTGTACCTATTTGTCGGGCACAAAATTTTATTCCTCTTCTCTAGCCCCTTTGCTATAACCTGTTCAATAAATATGCATGTACATATATACAGTTCTTATCACTTAACATTTTCCATTCAACTTCATATTTGATTCAATTTGGCTTAAAAACACCATTCATTCTAATGTTGCATGCATAGGCAAAAATCATATCATTAGCTAATTAATGAATATTTCGACTCATGCATATTTTTTTGAACGAGTTGCTATTTTTAATACTTCACATTTCAACAATTCATATATATAATAAAAAGGTGATTTTTATTGTAAAACAATTCTTTTCAAAACACTATTATTTTATACAGTTTATATGGGTAATAAAAATAGGATTTTTATTATAAAACAATTTATTTTAAAACGAGATTATTTTACATAGTTCATATAGATGATAAAAAGGTGATTTTTATATTTAAAACACGAAGACCATTCAACACATGAATTTCTATTCAACGAATGAATATCGATTCAACACATGAAGGTTTTCTATAGTTCATATACATAGATAAAATTGTGATTTTTATATTTAAAACACGAAGACCATTCAACACATGAATTTCTAATCAACGAATGAATATCGATTCAACACATGAAGGTTTTCTATAGTTCATATACATAGATTAAAATGTGATTTTTATATTTAAAACACGAAGACCATTCAACACATGAATTTCTAATCAACGAATGAATATCGATTCAACACATGAAGGTTTTCTATAGTTCATATACATAGATAAAAATGTGATTTTTATATTTAAAACACGAAGACCATTCAACACATGAATTTCTAATCAACGAATGAATATCGATTCAACACATGAAGGTTTTCTATAGTTCATATAGATAGATAAAAATGTGATTTTTATATTTAAAACACGAAGACCATTCAACACATGAATTTCTAATCAACGAATGAATATCGATTCAACACATGAAGGTTTTCTATTCAATGAATAAATATAGTTTCAGCAAATGAAAATAATTCAAACACATGAATATTATTCAAAATTTCGGCAGCATAACGGCAGGGTAGTTAAAACCGGGACCGTCCCTAGTACGGCCCCTCGCTCTACCTTAAAACCTCGCGGTTTTTGACAATGGGGATCATGCATCTAGTTCGCACGCAGGCGGCATGTATATATTTATTTCATTTCCACAAACTAATCCTATGTGGTTTCAACCAAATATTTCTCAACCACAAATGGGTATTTTTCAACCACAATCAATCAATATCAACCACAAACAATCCCAAACAACCATTCGCTATCAATCAATAAATATCGTCCATGGTTTGTGGACGAGGGGCGTATATATATATATATATATATATAGCAATCCGCTTCCATTTCAACACATTTATAATTTTTACAACGCATATATAACTTATACATCGAACGTACAACTTATACAACGCTTATACATGAGGTGTACAACGCTTATATAACCCATACATCGACTATTTAATTTATACATCGTCGTTTTCCATATCGTTTATAAATTAGAAATCTCACATTGGGTTCCACTCCACCAAAAATAGCAGAAGGCTCAGAAAAATACGCGGTCTCTTCTAAAATGTAGAAGACGTCCACACGAGTCCACTGTCTCTTGTTTCACTGAATTTCGTCAAGAAACGAAAAAGATATGATTTTTATAGTGAAATCACAAACGGTAGCGCATTTAAAACGCTATAATATAGTAAATAAAAAAATAGGTTGTTACCTAAGAAAACTGTTCGAAACTAGGTTTCGATTTCTCTCTCGATCCGAAGCACGATATGCAGATCAGCCTACGCCACATCGACGAGCTTGGAGGGGCTCATCATCGCGCCGAACGCCGTTGAACTCGGTGGCGGATCTCGGCCAGGATTCGGGTGCGAACGGCGTGACTTCAGCGCCCTGGATCTCCCAATATAATCGACGATAATCCCTGAAACTTAGATGGATTTAAAGCTTGGAGAAATCCCTACGAAATCCTCTAAAGATGGGTTGAATTTTATTGAGCGTGGAAGGAGATAAGGAGGAGAGAAGAGGGGAGCTACTATCGCCGTTAATCGCGAGGGGAGGGAGAGAGAAAGACGGGTTTTCTCTTTTTTTTTATTTAAATTCTGATTGCACGGTAAATTTTATAAGGGGTTTTCTGACGCGACCACCAATCCAAACCCAACGACTGTCGTCCCTAGCATTTTACCCCCATTCCGAACACAATGGGATATGTTTCGAAGGCCCATTCGAATGTTTCAGTCAGTTTTCCTTCAAATTAAAATATAAAACATTCAATATTTAATTTGAACGTACATTTCAATTTTCCAGGGCCACAAACTGATTCGAAAAATTCCAGAAAAATAAATCTAGCTATGTTTTGACGATACGGTCCCAACAAAACTAGTTTCGTCGAATTCTGAGACCGTTTGCAAAAAGGCCCATTTCTGGTTGATCCAATTTAACTGTAATTGACCAAAACACGTTTTCCTTTGCCACGCTCACATACTAGCTTCTAAAATTATGAAATTTGAAACCTAGCAATAACTTCACATCCCGGATCCAACAAAAGTGGTTTCGTCGAATTCCGAGGTCGTATGCAAAATGGCCAATTTCACGGGCTATATAAATTCCATAGCGACCTTTCTGAAAATTCATTTGGCCATAACTTTTGCTTTCCGTTATAAAAATTCGATTTTTCAGATTCGTTAGAAAGGTATTCACTAACAGATTTAAATATTTTTGGTTTCACTCAAATCCGTTTTGTTTTGCACCCGGTACAGTCCGACAAAGTTTGAATTCAATTTTTGAAACTGCAGCGCCATTTCAGGTCTTGTTTATAATTATAATTAATTATATTCGCATTCAATTGTCGATTCAAACTCACTTTTCATTGCCATTATTTAAAATTTTTATTTTAAATATTTAAAATCCATTATTTTAGCCAATAAAAAAAAATTAAATTGGTTCAGATTTTCTGGGTCGTTACAATCTCCCCCACTTAAAACTTTTCGTCCCCGAAAAGGAACGAAGTCGAAAGTGGTTTGATTAATCAACTCTACGTTCGATCTGGCTTCCATTCTCCAACTTTTCAGTTTCTGAGAAATTTCAAATTCTTCAAAAAATTGGCTAACACCCGGAATTTTCGAAAAATTTCGCCATAACCTCCTTTGTACGGAAAGAGGTTTGGAAATTTATTGGACCGTATTAGGTACCCAATAAATCCTAATAAGCATACACATATTTATAATGATATATTCTGGTGTTTACAGGGGAGCATGTACTGATAATAACTCCAGAGAATAAGTTCTCGTCACCCTGCCCCGTGTGGGTAATAAATAGTCCATGTGTCGTATCTAATAACTAGAGAGACGTGATTATTGTCAACTCCAGACCCGTGTGGGGTTTTTATTAATCTGGCAATTTAATCGTTACAATTTAAATAGTCCATATCAGTCATCAGTTCAACCTGTAAAATATAGTCATCGCCATACAAGCCTCTCGCTCGTATGGTAAATCTTCCACCTCGTCACACAAGCTCCAAATGCTTATGTGGTATATGATGAAGTAGGCCTATCTTCTGAAGTATTACATGTAATGTAGTTCAAAATTAATTGTTACTATCCTATGGCGGCGTTTATTATTGCACACAGAAAAACCAGCACTCCGCATCCAATGGCATTCACAGGAGTTGATATAATAATATTTCACATCCAACTCATTAAGGTTTACCTATTTGTCGGGCATGCAAATAAAATCTTTACTCAACAGCTAATCCATTTACCTGTTCAAACATATATAATACACATGTATATATTTCTATTTATTTTCTAATCAGTTCAATGTGTGGTTTAATCGAATAAATTCTACCATTATTCTATTGTTGATTAAATTAACTATCGTTTCAACAATTTTAATTAATCAAATCTACAATCATGCAACACAACCAACAATCAAATTGTTTTTAACTTTTCAAAAATATACTAATTAATTCCTATACTCTTTTAAAATCATTCGGACTATAGAATTAAAAGTGCACATCCATGGAAAGAAAATAACAATAGAATAGAGAATTAAATGGTGATGTAAAGTATGGTAAATATACCTTGCACCGGAGTCAATCAGAGATATCCACTCGACATCTAGAATAAGCTTTCTGAATGCTCTCCTCAGTTTCCCAAGTACAATCTCGCGGATCTCCGCTCCATTGCACTTTGACTAAGTGAACCTTCTTGTTCCTCAGTTCTTTGGTTTCTTTGCCGATGATCTTTAGCGGCTCTCTTCTCACAGCTAATTCTGGAGTAATTTCAATATCCTGTTGAGCTGCTTCCTCCACGATCAAGTCTGGATCATGAACGTGCTTTCGAAGTTGAGATATGTGAAATACATCATGAACTCCAGGCAAACAATCAGGCAATTTTACCCTATAAGCGAGAGTTCCAATTCGTTCCAGAATAGGAAACAGACCAATGAATTTGGGCGCCAACTTTCCAGTCTTACCGAACCGGATTACTCCTCTCATCGGCGATACTTTCAGATATACATAGTCGCCAATAACAAAGGATATATCTCTTCTTCTCCTATCGGCATAGCTCTTTTGTCGGCTTTGAGCGGCCAGTAATCGTTTCTTGATAAAATCGACTTTGTCGGCGGCTTCTCGAATCATGTCTGGCCCAAACACAAGTCTATTTCCAGGTTCGACCCAACAAGCAGGAGATCGGCATGGTCTACCATACAATGCTTTGAATGGCGACATTGTCAGACTCGCCTGGTAGCTGTTGTTATATGAGAATTCAGCCAAATGTAGATGGTCTTCCCATGATCCACCGAAATCTATAACACAAGCCCGCAATAGATCTTCTAAAATACGATTCACCCTCTCAGTCTGACCGTCTGTCTGAGGATGATAAGCGGTGCTCAAGTTCAGCTTCGTTCCCAGCTCAACTTGAAATGCCTCCCAGAATTTACTAGTAAATATTGTATCTCTATCACTGACTATACTGAGCGGCACTCCATGTAGTCTAACTATTTCCTTGAAGTAAATCTGCGCCAAACTCCGAGCAGTTCTGTTTGATCTGACAGGTATGAAATGGGCGGTCTTTGTGAAGCGATCTACGATCACCCAAATACTGTCATTCCCTTTTCTGGTTCTGGGCAGACCATCTATGAAGTCCATTGAAATATGTTCCCACTTCCAACCTGGAACGTCTAGCGGTTGTAATAATCCATCTAGTTTCTGTTGGTCGCTTTTGACTAGTTGGCAAGTGGGGCATCGGCTAACGTATATTGAAACATCCCTTTTCATTGCCTTCCACCAGAATGTTCGTTTGAGATCGTTATACATTTTGGCCACACCAGGATGGATACTCAGCTTGGACTTGTGACACTCGTCTAACACTTCCCTTTTGAGCTCGGGGATGTCAGGAACACAAATCCTTCCTTTCAACCTCAGGGTCTCGTCGTTATCTATTTGAAAACACGAGGGTTCGCCTTTCTGAATCCTTTTAATCATGTCCTTAATAAAGTTATCCTCCTTCTGAAGAATAGATATTTTGTCAATCAAGGAAGTCGTGATAATAAAGCTGGCGATCATTACATTCTTTCGGCTCAGCGCATCGGCCACGACATTGGCTTTCCCTGGAGTATATATAATTTCAAAATCGTATGCTGCAAGGAACTCTAGCCAACGTTGCTGCCTCAGATTCAGGTCTTTCTGGGTGAACAGATACTTTAGCGACTGGTGATCTGTAAACAGTTCAAATCTCTCACCTAGAAGATAGTGTCTCCAGATTTTCAAGGCGAATACTATAGCCAATAACTCAAGATCATGAGTTACATAGTTTTTCTCGTGCGGCTTTAGCTAACGGCTAGCATAAGCAATCACTTGAACTCTTTGCATTAACACTGCGCCAAGGCCTTCTCTAGAAGCATCAGTCCAGACTTTCAAATCCTGATTGCCATCGATGATGGTTAACACTGGAGCTCTCGTTAATCTTAACTTTAGCTCTTCAAAAGCCTCCTCACTTTCAAGAGTCCATTTGAATTTAGAGTGCTTCTTCGTAAGCTTCGTTAAATGACCAGATATCTTCGAAAAGTTTTTAATGAACTTCCGGTAATAGCTAGCCAATCCGAGAAAACTACGGACTTCAGTGGGGGTACTGGGCTGTTTCCAATTCTGAATAGCTGTGATTTTGCTTGGATCCACAACAATTCCTTCTTTCGATACGACGTGGCCTAGAAATTTCACTTCATCTTGCCAGAATATACATTTGGAAAACTTTGCTTTCAATACATTCCTTCTCAGAATTTCTAGAACCTGTTCCAAATGCTTTTCATGTTCGGCCTTTGACTTAGAGAAGATTAGAATATCGTCAATAAAAACCAGAACAAATTTATTCAAAACTCCTCTGAATACTCTGTTCATTAGATCGACGAAGTAAGCAGGAGCATTGCATAAGCCGAACGGCTTTACTAACCACTCGTAGAATAAGTCGGGACCTCTGAATGCTGTCATTGGAACACACTCTTCGGCAATTCGAAGTTGATGGAAGCCTGTAGCTAGGTCCATCCTTGAGAATACTTGTGCGCCATTTAATCGATCCAACAAATCATCTATCCACGGCAATGGATATTTGTTCTTTATGGTCTGCTTGTTCAAGTCACGATAATCTACACATAGACGTAGAGTACCGTCAGATTTCGGGACAAACACCACTGCTGCACCCCAATCAGAGAAACTAGGCCTGATCAGACCTTTCCATACGAGCTGTCGTGTTTGATTGTTTAATTCCTCCTTCTCTTTCAAGGACATTCTTCGAATAGCGTGAACTACCGGCCTTGCATTCGGAATCAAAGCAATCTTGAAATTTGTTTCCCTCGGCGGAGGTAATCGAACAACTTCTTCGAACACATCCGCATAATTCTTGACGACAGGAATATCTTTCACTAGGTCGGGAATATTCTCTGTGATTTTAGGGATATTTTCTATTTGGGCTGGAGAAACATTCAAAGCTGCCGAGAAGTCTTTTCTATTAGCATTCTGACCTTCACAGAGGATAGTTATATAATCACCTGATTTAATCTTCGCCTTTACGACTCTGTCGGCGCATTTAACTTCAGCTTCATATTTAATCAACCAGTCTAACCCCAAGATAAGATCAAACTCTTTAAAATTCATGACGACCGCGATGGTGGGAAACCGATAACGAGAGAAAGAAACCGGCACTCCACAAACCCAACTGAGATCAATGGAACCCCCAACCGGATTCTGGACAGTCATTGGTTCCTTCAGCTTTTTCAAATTCAAATCCAGTTTCTTAGCTGCATCCTTTGCAATGAAGCTTCGTGACGCGCCCGTGTCAAACAGTACTTTAACTGGAATATCTTTGACAGTAAGCGTGCCTTCTAAAACATCTGGCCTTTCCTGAATAGCTGAGGGCTCAGAATTTTCTGCCACTTCATTTACCTGAGCCTCTTTGGTCTTTTTCAATACCCAACAATCTTGCTTTACATGACCAGCCTGTTGGCATTGACCACACTTTCTATCCTCTTGAAAATTCATCCCGGATTTAGACCCACCGTCCTTTCGTCTGTTCGAAGACCTGCAGTTCCTCATCGAATGCCCTTGCTGATTACACTTTAGACACACGACCGCCTTTACCTTTTTCTGACCGACCTTTGGCCTCTTTCTGGCCTCAGCCTTTATACTTGCCTTGGATTGCACACTAGTCTCTGGGCTATCAGCTTCTAATTTTCTTTTGCTGCTAGAACCGATTTCTTCTTCGTCTTGCAACATGCCTTTCTTATGGAGATCTTCATACTGATAAGCCATATAAATCATTTCTGAAAAAGGAAGCATCACATGCCCCATTACTTTATTCTGATATTTCCTTTGAAGCCCGTAAATAAATCTCAGATTCTTTCTCCTTGTATTCTGAATTAGATGGGGAGCAAAGTGAGAAAATTCGTTGAATTTCTTATGATATTCTGGGATGGTCATATCTCCTTGTATCAAATAAGAAAATTCATCACATAGTCGCTCAGTCGCTTCGGGAGGAGTAAATCTTTCCAGGAAAATCACTTTGAATCTATCCCAGGTGATATCACCTTTTGGATTATCCTTGATAACTGAATCCCACCAGAATAAAGCTTCTTCTTTGAGCGCCCAGGAGGCCAGTAATCTTTTCTAGTCATTCCTCAGCTTTAATGCTTCGAAGATTTTCTCAGCCGAACGAATCGAAGCTTGTGTTTTCATAATTGATTCTTCACCCGAGAAAGGTTTTCCACCCAGATTTGTATATTTCATAAATAGAGCTTCTATACCCGGGTCAGTATTACTTTTTCTGTTTCTAGCACTCATTTTCAAGAGCGTCTGCAATTAGCAGACAAAGTGTCAGGTCAACAGAAAAGATATTTCAAAATATAGAGACAGATACTTGCATGTAAATGTGTCTATCTAGGTGTTATTTCATCCTGCTACTCATACTAGGACATTACTGATCCTTTCTGTATTGAGTTGCCCGTCCTAGAACACTACTGGTTCTATTTCTGACGAGATCGTTAATATGTTATATTCCAGAACTAAGCTTAACCAAAGCTCTGATACCACGTTGTGACGCACCCAAATCCCGTACAGACGGAGACAAGGGTAATCTTTGGAATATAACACAGAAACAGATAATAGCTGAACAGAACTAAATAAATACACCAGATAATGAACAATAGAATATACTGGATAAAAGTAATCATCAGAGTTACACAGTATACCGGATCATACTTAGTACAAATACAGTTCAGCTATACATAAATGTCTACAGCGAAAACAAACAAAATATGTACAATAGGAGCTGAACAGCATAAAAAGAGATAAATAATAGAATCCATCTTCAGCTCCAGCTATCCAGAAAGAACCAGCTAAACCTGAATACAAGGATGCCCGTGTAGAAAAAGGGGCACCCGAGTTTGAAAGTGAAACAAACTACGAGTCAGTCATGGGACTGGTATGAGAAATCTACTCAACACATTTATAATATGGCTAATCACAGGACCACGCCACTTTCGTGGAACGGGTTTACTCCATTGGATTGCCAGTGCTTTAAAACAAATCATTCTTTGGAACAATGCTATGCTTTTTATAAAAATGAAACCGTTATAAGACTCAGTTCCCATCACACAATGCAATGCAAACCGGAGGATAGAGTTTTTACCTTATAACGGCCAAAATATGCTTGATACGAATAAAACAAAAGCATTTGATATTATTGCTAGTGCTATATGTTTTGAAAACAATTTTAAATCATAACTATCAATCATAGATGGCATTAATGCCCCATACCACTATGTCGTCATATATAGGTATACAATCAAAACCGCGCAGTTACGTATTTGGAAATTGGATTTCCGTCATGAACCAAGGCAAAAGATAGTCCTTACCGAATTCGAGACAATCTAGCCTACCATGTCTCAGGAACAGCCGCAACTGCCCCCTGGATCGTCAGGGCCGGTCCACCGATGTGGATTATTATGCCTGAACAATACGTCTCCCTGCCCTATGGGGCGGAAATGAGCCAACGAATGGCTCCATCGGTCCCGGATCGACCGATATATCCGAGGCGCCTCGCAACAGCAACAACCACACAGGTGAAAAGTATATAAATGTCAGGGCTGGTAGGTCACTGACACCACCCTAGCTAGAAAGAAACGCATGCCCTCCCTGAGGTCCTTCTCCCGTTTCTGGTTCATACCGGGGTGTGAGGCTCGCGAATTCACATTATACACAAAGCTACGCCACACAGGCGGTGCTTTGATCATCACCACAAGACTTTTCTTTTCAACAGAAGCCCTGATCATTTGCTACTTAGGCATGTCACACTAGCAATTCATGCCATGCGACTGATGTCCATCGATATACAACCTCTGAGCTCGTGCGTTTCAGAGAAGGGCGTTAAGCAAAAGAATAAATTCTCCGCCGCCAAACAGATGTATATTTAATAGAGATCAATCAACACAGAATAAAATCCAATGTCAGACACACAGTCCATTTACAAGTCCGTTCTGGGTCTGAACGAAACCGGAGGCACTAAATACCTCGCAAACCCATCAATCACCACGTACGTCTGGACGATCACCACTCATTATCCATATTTCGGGATGCCTCCCAATCAGGACCTCGGTTACCATCCTAACGAGGTGAAGATCTCCGGTCTTCGACCACCGTCTTCATCTTCGACTTTCAATCGTCGGTCAATTATTCGAAATGAGAATTAACTTGGCCTTTTCAAATAATTCACGTATATTTAGAATTTCAAATCAATTTATTTCAATGGTTAAATCATTCGACAACACCAATTTTGTTCTTTAATGTAATTTTCACACCAAACACATTCAACCATCAAATACCACATAAATCGAGCAAATTCAGTTTATTTCCATTCCATATCGTTTATGATATTTTATAACGATTTATCGCTATTTTTATTTATTTTAAAATAGCCAATTTATTCAAAACGACGCTTCGGGCCATAACGCGGCCGTGGCGCTGTTTTTCTTCAGATTTGATTTACACATTTCTGAAAATCTAACCGTTGGATCTTCACACAATTTCCATCATTAGAAAGGTCTTTTCAAAACGAATCCAATGGTTCCAGTTTCGGGAAAATCCGACGGTCGGATCTTCCGGTACAATCGTTTGAAGTTTCGATTTCAAAATACGAACTACAGCGTCGTTATTCGATTAAATATAATTATATTTATATATATATAAATATAATCGATTCTGGCGCTGTTTTTCTTCAGATTTGATTTACACATATCTGAAAATCTAACCGTTGGATTTTTACAAAGTTGGTGCCGTTGGAAAGATATTTCCAAGGCGAACCCAACGGTTGCAGTTTCGGGAAAATCCAATGGTCGGATTTCCCGCACTAGTTGTTTGAAATCACGGTTTCAAAACACGAACTGCACGTCCACGTTTCGTTTTAATTTTATTTATATTTATATAAATATAGTTCATTCAACAATTTCAATATCGTTTTCACTTCAAATATTTCACTAACGCCTTTAAATTTTGGAAAATTTCGCCATAACCTCCTTTGTACGGGATGGGCTGGGAAAATTCCCAAATAGCCACACGGGCGTCTAATGTCAAAAAGAGAAAGAAAAAGCCAAGCGGATAGCCAACAGGCTCATAAAATCATCACCCAAACAAAACGGTAAATGTGTACCTATTTGTCGGGCACAAAATTTTATTCCTCTTCTCTAGCCCCTTTGCTATAACCTGTTCAATAAATATGCATGTACATATATACAGTTCTTATCACTTATCATTTTCCATTCAACTTCATATTTGATTCAATTTGGCTTAAAAACACCATTCATTCTAATGTTGCATGCATAGGCAAAAATCATATCGTTAGCTAATTAATGAATATTTCGACTCATGCATATTTATTTGAACGAGTTGCTATTTTTAATACTTCACATTTCAACAATTCATGTATATAATAAAAAGGTGATTTTTATTGTAAAACAATTCTTTTCAAAACACTATTATTTTATATAGTTTATATGGGTAATAAAAATAGGATTTTTATTATAAAACAATTTATTTTAAAACGAGATTATTTTACATAGTTCATATAGATGATAAAAAGGTGATTTTTATATTTAAAACACGAAGACCATTCAACACATGAATTTCTATTCAACGAATGAATATCGATTCAACACATGAAGGTTTTCTATAGTTCATATACATAGATAAAAATGTGATTTTTATATTTAAAACACGAAGACCATTCAACACATGAATTTCTAATCAACGAATGAATATCGATTCAACACATGAAGGTTTTCTATAGTTCATATACATAGATAAAAATGTGATTTTTATATTTAAAACACGAAGACCATTCAACACATGAATTTCTAATCAACGAATGAATATCGATTCAACACATGAAGGTTTTCTATAGTTCATATACATAGATAAAAATGTGATTTTTATATTTAAAACACGAAGACCATTCAACACATGAATTTCTAATCAACGAATGAATATCGATTCAACACATGAAGGTTTTCTATAGTTCATATACATAGATAAAAATGTGATTTTTATATTTAAAACACGAAGACCATTCAACACATGAATTTCTAATCAACGAATGAATATCGATTCAACACATGAAGGTTTTCTATTCATTGAATAAATATAGTTTCAGCAAATGAAAATAATTCAAACACATGAATATTATTCAAAATTTCGGCAGCATAACGGCAGGGTAGTTAAAACCGGGACCGTCCCTAGTACGGCTCCTCGCTCTACCTTAAAACCTCGCGGTTTTTGACAATGGGGATCATGCATCTAGTTCGCACGCAGGAGGCATGTATATATTTATTTCATTTCCACCAACTAATCCTATGTGGTTTCAACCAAATATTTCTCAACCACAAATGGGTATTTTTCAACCACAATCAATCAATATCAACCACAAACAATCCCAAACAACCATTCGTTATCAATCAATAAATATCGTCCATGGTTTGTGGACGAGGGGCGTATATATATATATATATATATATATATATATATATATATATATATATATATATATATAGCAATTCGCTTCCATTTCAACACATATATAATTTTTACAACGCATATATAACTTATACATCGAACGTACAACTTATACAACGCTTATACATGAGGTGTACAACGCTTATATAACCCATACATCGACTATATAATTTATACATCATCGTTTTCCATATCGTTTATAAATTAGAAATCTCACATTGGGTTCCACTCCACCAAAAATAGCAGAAGGCTCAGAAAAATACGCGGTCTCTTCTAAAATGTAGAAGACGTCCAGACGAGTCCACTGTCTCTTGTTTCACTGAATTTCGTCAAGAAACGAAAAAGATATGATTTTTATAGTGAAATCACAAACGGTAGCTCTTTTAAAACACTATAATATAGTAAATAAAAAAAATAGGTCGTTACCTCAGAAAACTGTTCGAAACTAGGTTTCGATTTCTCTCTCGATCCGAAGCACGATATGCAGATCAGCCTACGCCACATCGACGAGCTTGGAGGGGCTCATCATCACGCCGAACGCCGTTGAACTCGGTGGCGGATCTCGGCCAGGATTCGGGTGCGAACGGCGTGACTTCAGCGCCCTGGATCTCCCAATATAATCGACGATAATCCCTGAAACTTACATGGATTTAAAGCTTGGAGAAATCCCTACGAAATCCTCTAAAGAAGGGTTGAATTTTATTGAGCGTGGAAGGAGATAAGGAGGAGAGAAGCGGGGAGCTACTGTCGGCGTTAATCGCGAGGGGAGGGAGAGAGAAAGACGGGTTTTCTCTTTTTTTATTTATTTAAATTCTGATTGGTCGGTAAATTTTATAAGGGGTTTTCTGACGCGACCACCAATCCAAACCCAACGACTGTCGTCCCTAGCGTTTTACCCCCATTCCAAACACAATGGGATATGTTTCGAAGGCCCATTCGAATGTTTCAGTCAATTTTCCTTCTAATTAAAATATAAAACATTCAATATTTAATTTGAACGTACATTTCAATTTGCAAGGGCCACAAACCGATTCGAAAAATTTCAGAAAAATAAATCTAGCTATGTTTTGATGATACGGTCCCAACAAAACTAGTTTCGTCGAATTCTGAGACCGTTTACAAAAAGGCCCATTTCTAGTCGATCCAATTTAACTGTAATTGACCAAAACACGTTTCCTTTGCCACGCTCACATACTAGCTTCTAAAATTATGAAATTGAAACCTAGCAATAACTTCACATCCCGGATCCAACAAAAGTGGTTTCGTCGAATTCCGAGGTCGTATGCAAAATGGCCAATTTCACGGGCTATATAAATTCCATAGCGACCTTTCTGAAAATTCATTTGGCCATAACTTTTGCTTTCTGTTATGAAAATTCGATTTTTCAGATTCGTTAGAAAGGTATTCACTAACAGATTTAAATATTTTTGGTTTCACTCAAATCCGTTTTGTTTTGCACCCGGTACAGTCCGACAAAGTTTGAATTCAATTTTTGAAACTGCAGCGCCATTTCAGGTCTTGTTTATAATTATAATTAATTATATTCGCTTTCAATTGTCGATTCAAACTCACTTTTCATTGCCATTATTTAAAATTTTTATTTTAAATATTTAAAATCCATTATTTTAGCCAATAAAAAAAAATTAATTGGTTTAGATTTTCTGGGTCGTTACAACAGTTATGCTTGAGCACAGCCTATCATCCCCAAACCGACGGCCAGACAGAAAGAGTGAACAGAGTTTTGGAGGACCTTTTAAGACTGTGCATCCTTGACTTCGGAGGGACGTGGGAAGACCATCTTCCTTTGGTAGAATTTGCCTACAACAACAGCTACCAAGCAACCATCGGAATGGCGCCCTTCGAAGCTCTATATGGAAGACCGTGCCGATCGCCCACTTTTTGGTGGGAGTCTACTGACAAGCTCATACTTGGACCAGATATGATCCGAGAGACTTCAGAAAAAGTAGACTTAATACGGAGAAGAATGAAGACAACCCAAGACAGACAAAAATCCTACGTCGACAAGAGGAGGACCAACCTTGAATTTGAGGTTGGGGACAGAGTTTTTCTTAAGGCATCTCCATTAAGGAACGTTGTTCGTTTTGGAACAACAGGAAAGCTAGCACCAAGCTTCGTAGGACCATTTCCAATTATTGAGAAAATTGGGGAAATGGCCTATAGATTAGAGCTACCCGAAAAGCTGGCCGGAGTTCACAACGTCTTTCATGATTCGCACCTCCGAAAATGTCTACATGAATCCACTGAAGTGGTAGAGCCAAATATCCTAGAAGAAGCTGAAGTGGAACGCGAAGCAACCGTGAGGAAAGTTCCAACCCGCATATTAGGAACGGAAGTGAAGAAGCTACGCAACCACGAAGTCAAGCTCGTCAAAGTTCAGTGGAGCGACACCGAGGGAGACACAACTTGGGAAACTGAAGCTAGAATACGCGCAGCCTACCCTTTTCTTTTCGAGGGTACATCTTTGATCTTTCTTTTTCCTTAAGTTGCGCTTTTATCTATCTTTTTAGGTATATCTCCTCGACCTTATCTTTTAGGTAGAAACTCTTTGGATGAAAACATGTAATTGAAACATGTTATGGATGATGGTTGCAAGTGGTTGCAAGTGATTGCTAGTGGTTGCTCGTGGTTGCATATACACACGCAATCTAGGTTTTAGATCGGCTCAGTCACTTCATATTGCATATGCATAAATGTATTTATATTCGTATATGGTTGAAGTTTAATGTGTTGTCATATCGATGTTGCATTTATATATGAATGATTGTGCACTCATGTAGAATCATGAATAGGGGAATTTGCATACATAATGGATTCATGGCACTTACATAATTGCATTAAGGAGGTCAACTGAATCAGTAGACCGACTGATTTTGCATTAGATAAGTACATTTACACACACTTCGCATATGATCATGAAGCATTAGAAGTCTTTTATGGACAATGGATGCTCGTGTTTGATGGATGAGTAGATGGATGTTTGGATGTTAGGACGTACATTCTTCCTGAACTTGACGATTTCGGGGACGAAATCCTTTTAAGTGGGGGAGAATGTAACACCCCATGTATTCCATAACAAGGAAATTCACAAATTAAAGTATAACTAATTTCAAATCAAAGAATTAAGGGAAACGGGATACGCCATTGCGTTCGTCTCGGAATTCTGCTTGAAATAAAGTCCGAGTTTGCGTAAAACGGACTCCGTATGAGGGAGTTATGGCCTCCGGAAGTTTCAGAAATCAGTTTAAAGTTCAAACAGACCAAAATAGCTTAGAAAACAAATTTAAAATTCAAAAATCGGGCCGTATTGGCCAGGGCGGGAATTTTCCCGCCCAAGACACCCAGGTCGACTGGGTAGTCGACCTGGGCTACCCAGGTCGACTGGGTAGTCGACCTGGGGCACCCAGGTCGACTGGGGGGTCGACCTGGCCCCTGAGCCAGGTCGAACCCAGCCCCCCTGGCTGGCCTGGTATGTGCTTGGTCGATTTTCTGAGCCTTGCCTTGTCACTAGGGCTAGGTGTCAGCTCCTGATTGGTCTCTCCTTCAAACGAACGGCTATTATTAAACCAAGCTCCATCGATGGGCCTAACCAACTCACAAACTCTATAAAAAGGACCTAAGGCTCACCCTAATTCACACAAACAAAAATGGAGATGAGATCGTCATGCTGCTGAGGAAGGACTAGGAATAGCCGTCAGAAATTGAGAGACAATTAGGAGACAATTCGAAAGCTTAAAGAAATGTCAATTAAAAATCAAAACAACGCCTACAACAAAGGATAGCATCTCCAAATTCAGAATTCAGATTCCTGAATTGAAGATTCGTCATACGTTGTAAGTAGAGTGCTATTCCGATGTGAATAAATAATTGTGTTTTGATTTGTGTAAAATGAGAAATAGAATTGAATTTGATTTGTGGTGATAATAATCTATATTTGTATGTTGCTTTGATTCAAAACGATTTGGAAATGTTGTGGTATAACGATTGGATATTTGCAAGTATGTGATTTATGTTGGAAATTAACAACTACATGTTTGTGGTGGTTTAATTTAGATTCATGCAAGTATATGATTCATGTTAACGACCATATGTTGTGGTAGTTTATTTGAGATTCATGCAAGTATATGATTCACCATTATGCCAATATGATGTACATACTTTTATGATCACTTTTAGTGTGAAATTGGATTCAACTAAGTACTAGGGTTTATATGAATTTATGTTGGAATTGGCATCGTGATTCAAGTGTAAAACCATACTTTTGTATTAGAGACAAAAGTAAGCATCTTTATGAACATGACTAAACTATGTTTGGTGTTATGCCTAGTTGAAAACATGTTTTACGCCTATGTTGTTATCAAAATCATATGGTGATATATGTGACACATAATTAAGTTAGATTTACATTCCAATTGCAAGTTTACATGGATAGATTAAAAACCATGATTCATGTTTAGGTATGTTTATGCCATGATTATATGAATAGAATGGTTCATGTTTAGGGATGTTTATGCCATGATTATATGAATAGAATGATTCATGTTTAAGTATGTTTATGCCATGATTATATGCTATTACAATGCAAGTTCACATGTGCCTAATTCATGTTAATTTGATCGTTATGTTGCAAGTTCATGCGTTCACACTCCCCTTTTTATGTTACTTAGAATATATAAACACCATGTTCTAAGCCTCCCCTTTTTCATGTGGCTAAGTTGGGTTTAAATGTTAAACCCAACATATGTTATATTTTAGTGAGCGTATAAAACGGGGGTAATGACGATGGGGTTAAAATATAGAACATATGTGTTGGCATGTTTGACGCATGCCAACAACCTTGAAAAAAACAATTAAGTGGTATAAATTAATTTTACCCAATAAAGATGAATTTGAATAATGGGCCGCAAATATTTACATATAAAAAGGAAAGAGACAAAATATGCAAATGTAGAAAATACGATGTGTTTAACACGAGGTTGGATTGAGTTGTGATGTAAACCTGCCCGGAACCGCCCGGCTGTCCAGTAGTCACAACAATATCTATCCAATGTGGGTGGTTAAACACGGGGCCCAACAAAGACCCGAGGTTAGACTGAGTTGTGGCGTAAGACTGCCCGGACCCAACCGGCAACAGGCAGCCACAACAATACCTGTCTAATGTGAGAGGTCGAGGCTTTAATAAGACAATTAAGGCTGAGTCAGGATTGATAGGATTAAGTAAATTGAATTAATACTTAATCAACATGGAACATGCTAAACTATATAGACTGATTGGGGGTTAGGTTTACAAAACACTTAACTAACTTAGCATGTTGGCTAGAAATAGAAAACCTAGTAGCGGGGGACCCTTTTCAGCAGTAACCCTATAAGGTGTATCTGGATACCCTGAACTAGGCAGGGTGGGGCACGATTACTGGGCAGTCTGTAAGAGGTCAAATCGACGACGGTGGTGCAGCAGTGTAGGTTCTAACGGGGTGCGGGCATGCACACACTCCGGCGAAGAAAAATAAGGCACTGGGCACCAGTAGCATACCTGTGCATTCTAGGATTGTGTCGGGCCGCCACCATGGGACTTGATACACCCTATGGTGGGACCAGCATAGGCAACTACAACATCGAGGGCCGTAAGACACATGTAACTATGTGAGTAGGAGTCGATCATTAGAAACGAATCACTTCACCCTGATAATGGGGTGCCTGTTGGGAACTAGTTAATATGGATGCAGAGATTAATATGGGGTACGATAAGTACATTCGACTCTAGATAACTTAACCTAGTTTATAGTGTTTTCCCATTTCCAGTTTATACTTATCATGCCCAATTCTTTATTCATAGACTGAATAGTCCTAGACTTACTCAGGCTTTATGTCCGACTCTACTTTTCTTTCGTCTTCTTTTCTTTCGTTCCCCCCCCCCCCCAGGTCCACAGGGAAGGAATACCGCAGCTTGACCAGTTTTCACATCCAGCTTGAAGAGAAAGAATGTATTGCTTGGATCTTTTTCGTTTTGGACTATGGCTTTGGACAGAAATTGTGGGACTTATGTAGTTTACTTATGTTTTTATGCTTCTTTAAATAATGTAATCAAGACAGTTATGATGATGTTATGTTTTTGGAAGGGTTGTAAGACAAATTATGACATGGTTTGTGTAACACGTATTTTGTTGAAATAAAAATTTCTGTTGTTTTCCGCTGTTCAAAAATATGTGTTCTTATATCTGTCTTGTGTATCTGTGACTTATACTTATAAACCTCCACCAAAATTAGGGCATCCCCGTTGAGAGTGACCCTAACGGAGGTGGGGTGTTTCATTCTTATTCTTCAACGCGCATTGTAGCTTCTAAATATCTAGGAAAAAACCTAGGAATAGGAATGCTCTCAAGAATATTAGGGGCTCCTGACATGTTATGCAAAGAAAGGATAGAAATTTGGAATTCGAAGGAATCAAAGGAATGTTGTAACCTGACTAGAGGGGATATATTTTCTTTTCCAAAATAACTTTTAGCTTTTGAAAAAAAGGTTTTTCTTTCAAAAAGTTTTATTTTAAAAACAAAATTTTAGTGATCTTATAACCTTAGGCTCTGATACAAAATGTAACATCCTACACCCCTTAACGTTATCCTATAAAATCTCATTAAGAAATATAGATCAGTTTAGGCACAAAGAAAAATAACATCACATAGACTAAGATTTTACAAGACATAAAATAAATTCACAACGAATGAAAAAGACAATTTGTAATAAAATAACAAAACTATCTTCATTATTTCATTCAAACTAAACCGTATAATTATAATATGTCTCAAATCTAAGTCATAATAGAAATATCAGAGTACAATAGTAGTAATATCCCCAAACAGTCGAAAAGGTACATACAAACTATGGAAAAAAAATAAAAAACACATCTCTTCAAAAGCCTTCTGAGATGAAATGAATTAAGTGGTCAAAGTCAAGAACTTTCTCCTTGAGATCCTGAGGGGAAGAAAAAGGAGAAAATAGGTCAGATAGAAAGTTCGGTGAGCGGTAATGATTTCTAACATGACTGATAAGCTAAAGAAAATAAATTAAACAGTTGTACCGGTGTAATAAATGGGTAAGTGTGTGTGCACACCTAAAAGCATAAAATAGAATAGAAATGACAAAGGGTGTAAGTGTTCACATCCGCAGTTCTACAAATTCGAAACGAAAAATAATTAGGAAGAAGTTCTCAATACTAGTCATTTGATTGGCTACAAAGAATCATGGATGACCTATTCCCACTATAGGTTCGGTTGATCAGGCCCTAGATCATCAGCTAAAAGGCATAACCTTATACATAGGTGTCAAAGTTGCTTATATTTCAAATTAGACAAATGCACGCACAGTAATCCACCGAAATGCACTCGCACCTTATAATTGGACCGAATAAATCCATAATGTAACATGGTGCATTCCCTTGCCTTATTTGAGACAGAAAATGACAAAAGGGTATTAATTTAAATGGAATAGATCCCAATAAAGTAACTTAGCCAAATCCCTAACCATTGATTTGACCCCCAATAAACAAATTCAACATATTAGGCCCCTAATTTACCAACACGCTGTAATTAATATGTTTGTATTAAAGCTTGACAACGAGAAGTACTAGGCTTATAATTTAACCACACACTATAAATCAATATGTACATATAAGACCTAACAATGACAATCTAGTTCAAATTTACCCTCACACTATAAATTAATATTTTCATATTAAAGCCTGAAAATGAGGAGTACTAAGCTCACAACAAATTCAATATATTAGGCCCTTAATTTACCCACACAATATAAATTAATATGTTCATATTAAAACCTGACAATGAGGTGTACTAGGCTCGTAATTTACCTACACACTATAAATCAATATATACATATGATCTTCTCAATATTTCAAGATATATTGGAAATAAACTATTCATGTTTTATTATGATTTCAATTATCATAATTATGCAACTTTCTAATTACAGTCCATTTCGGTCAAAACCTATATAATAGGCATTCATAGTTCGATTTGCCTTAATTTTGTTATTCTCTTCTAACTTGCAGTTTTAGCATATCCAAATTAAGCTTCAGTCTTATTTTTTTAATTAATTTTTATTCCCTAATCCAATGTTGAATAAACGAAAAAGAGTGATAATCCGATGCAAATAGATAGACATACAGGTCTAAGCCAGTTTTTATTGCATGTATATGCATTTTAGTCATATTTTAACTTAACTACAAAATCTTAGAAAAATAGAAAAGGGAAGAATGGATCTGATAAAATGGTATATATATATCTCTAAATAAAATCAAAGAAATGGACACAAAAAATTTGGGAAGAAGAACAGAGAAAACTGAATCAAAATTTAAAACTATGAATAACTCAGATCAGATACAACTACAAGTCTACAACTGTTACTTTATAGATATATCTTTTAGCAAGAAATCTAGAAATCGCATAAATCTCACCTAAGAAATGCAAATCCAATGGCTCAGTAGAAAATCCGCAAAACCTATGAATAAAACTACACCAATTGGTATGAAAACAATCTATAGAATTAACGAGAATTATGCGGAATATGGGAGGACTATAGTTTATTTATAGATGTGGTAGGGAGATTTAAGCCTTAAGATAATTAGGTTTTTATCCTCCAATGCCAAATTTTAAAAATCTTGAGTCCTCCATCCTAATATGATTCATGCTAAGCACGAAATCGTGTCTGGCCGTGTTACCTAAGTCGACCCACCTCCCATGTGACGGTCCCCCATACCATCAGGCATTTCCGAGAAATGCATTGCGCCAATGCCCAACTAGTACAGGACGATCATCAAAAATGGTTAAAACAATGAATTACCAAAGAACATGTAGTATATCTCAGAGCGTAAGGAATAAAATATAACAACATAACTTGATATAAAACAGGCGAGATAGTACATAAGCTGAAAACTAAACCATATCCATCAAAGTTGTGGAACCACATCCATCAGAGTAGCGGAATCCAAAATGTAGCTTTATATCCACTTATTACAGCTTTAAAATACTGTCTCTAAAAGGAAATAAAAGATCTACATGACTAATGGCCAAAGTGGTGACCAGCAACAACATAGGGAGAATATATATATATATAGTACGTGGAAACCGCCTACTCGTCTCCGGACAGCTACTCGTGCATAACCACCTAACATGCCTCTAGTCTGCTTGTTTAGGAGCACCCAGAGTAATAAGAAGAGACATAAAACTCCAGGTTAGACGAAAGTTTGGTGTGAGCGATAGCAAATCTATATCTCTAAATAGAGCAATAACAGGTATAAATAATCATACCTAACCTGGAACTGCAATCAAAGAGTTAGCACAACAAGATGCACAATACTCTAAGGTAATACTGAGTGTAAAATGGAACTGTGTGTGTCATAGTGATAGCAAACATCAATCATAGCAATCATCCTAACATCTCTCACTCAGTGCGTAAAGTATATGATATCCACCGCTTTGATCACCAAATCCATTGGGGTCATAATGGGTCTACACCGCCGTGGACGCTATACAACTATTGCTATGACCACATCGCCCTGGTCTATAGTCAATAATCATACCCAGTCCACACCTCATAGGCTCTTGCGTATAGGCCAACCAGTCCACACCGCCCTAGCTCTGGTTCGTATACATGCCCCCTCTCCCAATGGTGAAACAAAGTTATAGATATACATAACTCCTTTGCACACGTCCCGCAGCAAAGCCCAATTCTTGAAGTTAACTCGTTGGTTCCCATATGGATCCTAAGCGATAACTTTCCGCTTGGACTTCCTTTGCATCTCGGGTTTTAGTCGAATTGGAGTTGATCTTCACAAGAGTTGACGATCGTCGTCGAGTGGTAGAAGCTCAAATCGGGCTTGGTTCGGGGTCGCCATCACGGCTCGTTTCATAGTCATCATTGGCTCATGATCACCATCGGCTCGTGGTCACCATAGGGGTCGTGGTCACCATAGGGGTCGTGACCATAGGGGTAACGAGCTGAAATCCATCAGTTTTTCCGGCAAGCTAATTTTGCCAAAAGACGTAGTTTTCAACCATTCTAACTTTCCTACCAAACAACAGTAATAACATGTAGAATCGTCCAAAAACATCAAAACAATGATTTCATACGTTAATTTAGATCAAACATACCGAAATCCATGATTTTTCCCCTTAATTCCCTAATTCCGTGATTAACAAAATAAATCCAAAGTAAACCAATTTCATTTATGTGACATAAAATATGATCTTAGAATTTATGCAAATTTTTCTAGAATTATTAGATGTAAAATTTCGCTAATCACCGCTAATTATCCTTAATTAGTGTATAAACATGCAAATCACTCACCTTAGCCAATAATATGTGATAGATCTGAAACTTTTACTGATTTGGCTCAGATTCCAATGTGGTGCAGCAGCTCTATCTCGAATTTGGTGCTAATTCAGCTTGATTTGATGTAGATTTGATTAATTAGTGACTAGAAAGTGATTAGAGAGATATTTATAAGATGGAAGCAATGATTAGAGTTTGTGAAAGGTTTGTGGCAGCTAGAAAAATGAAAGGAGATGATTCTCCAACTCCTTTCAGCCCTCCCATAACCCTAATCCTGAATTGGATTATGGGCCTACCTGCTAATCACTTAATTAAGCCCAATTAGGTTGTTTTCCATCCTTCTAATCTTATTTTACCCATATCTCCCAAACAGTAAGTCCGTTCGATTAATGTGACCACTCTATAGATTGGGAAACCATCACCCAAATCCAACAGAAGTGGTTTCAGGTAAAAACTCTTTACCAGTCAAAAGTTATAGGTGAAACAAGATTCACCAAGGCCAAAACGGTCATTTTAAATTTGCCAAAAATCGTGAATGTGGGAAATGACCCCAATAGTCATTTCCCAAAGTTACACGACTATATGACTTCGTCTGGAAATAAAGCAAATATTCTACGATCCTCCGATACATAGAGTAAGTGTCATTACGCTCTCCCCTTAAGAAGTTTCACCCTCGAAATTCCTTAACCAAGAAAACAAACAATAGTGTCCCACATGCCTATCAACCATTTGCAAACAATCAAACGTACATAATAAACACAACAAGACTATCCTAGCATGTGGTTTACTAGCAAGGGAATAACTATATCGCGATTAAAATCTTACCAGGTAAAGAGCTCTGGATACGACTTCCTTATGTTCTCCTCGGTTTCCAAAGTACAGTCATTCTCATGATCACTCCAGTGGACCTTAACCAGTTTCACCGTCTTCCTTCGAAGTTGTTTCGTGTCGTGTCCGACAATACGAACCAGTTTGCGGTTTCCAACTACGTCGAATTCTACCTCGATATTATCCAACTGATCTGGTGAAATACTTATATCAGGATCGTGCAAGAATTTCCTTAACTGAGAAACATGAAATACGTTGTGTACTCCCGCAATCTTTTCAGGTAATCCAACTTTAACCCGCTCGAGACCTAGAAATGGACCAACAAACCTAGGTGCTAACTTACCTCTTCTACCAAACCGAATCACACTCCTTAAAGGGGAAATCTTGATGAATACCGAATCACCAATAGGGAATTTCAAATCTCTTCATTTTTACTAGCATAACCCTTCTTCCTATATTGGGCAACCTTCATTCGCTGTCGAATAACCTTGATCTTATCTGAAGTTTCTCTTATTACATCTGGCCCAAGCGCAAATTTCTCACCGGTTTCCAACCAACATGATGGTGAATTGCACGATCTTCCGTACAAAGCTTCAAATGGAGCCATACCAATACTGGATTGATAACTATTACTATATGCGAACTCAACCGGATGCAAATGGTCATCCCATGACCTCCCAAAATCCAATATACAAGCCCTCAAGAGATCCTCTAATACACGATTCACCCTCTATTAGGACCCTAAAGCCTCATGTAAGCTCTTCCAAAACCCACTAGTAAATAATGGATCTCGGTCACTCACAATACCTTTAGGTACTCCATGAAATCTCACTGCCCATTTCATATACAGTTTCGCTAACTTAGCTGCTGTTCTACTCGAGTTGTTCAGTATAAACCTTGCACTTTTGGTCAATCGATCCATAATCACCCAAATACTATCATGACCCGATCTAGTCCTTGGTAAACCATCGATGAAATCCATTGCGACTTGTTCCCATTTCCATTCGGGAATTTCCAACGGTTGTAACAAACCACTAGGCTTCTTTTTCTCGGCTTTAACTAATTGGCAGTTCATGCACTTGGATATAAACTTCCCAATGTCTCTCTTCATCCCTTCCCAGTAGTAGGTCTGCTTCATGTCTCGACACATTTTGTTACCACCTGGATGTATAGTCAGTTTCGAGTGATGACACTCTCTAAGCACTTCATCTCTCAATCCATTAACGTTGGGTACAACCACTCTCCCATTCTTTCGAAGCCATCCCTCTCAATCAAGTCCATACTTGTTCATTTCCTCACCGTCGATACTCATCTCTACCTTGGAGATGATTTCCAATAGGTTAGGATCGTCTCTTTGACTGGAATCGATCTGCTTAATTACAATCGGTCTGATCATCAAACTTGCTAACATCTCTGGATCTAATTCGCACTTAGATATGAAATCATATCCCGCGATATACTCCAGTTGCTTCCATTCCAGAAACATAGCTCCCAAATTGGCATGTTTCCTACTCAATGCATCAGCTACTGCATTGCCCTTCTCGGGTGTTTATACAATATTGAATTCATACAAAGCCAAGAACTTTAACCGTCTCTGTTGACGAAGATTTAAATCCCTTTGAGAGAATAGATACTTTAATGACTCATGATCAGTAAATAACTCGAATCTTTCTCCCAAGGGATAGTGTCTCCACATCTTCAATGCAAACACGATCGCTGCCAATTCCAAATCATAGGTAGGATATCTTTTCTCATGTAGTTTCAGTTGCCGACTAGCATAAGCCACAACCCTACATTTTTTGCATTAGTACAACACCTATTCAGGTACCATAGGCATCCATGTATATTGTCATCTCTTCGTTCCCTTTAGGAATAACTAATACTAGTGCGCATGTTAGCTTCTCCTTTAGACTCTTAAATGCATTCTCATACCTTTTCTCCCAAGCAAAATCTTGATTCTTCTTTGTCAACTGAGTTAACGGTGCCGCTATCTTGGAGAAATCTTGAATAAACTTACGATAATATCCAGCTAATCCCAAGAAACTTCTCATGTCCATTGCATTCTTATGCGTAGACCAATCCTGCACCATAGCCACCTTCACAGGGTCCACAGTAATACCATTCTATAAAACATCATGGCCCAAGAATCTCACTTCCCTCCTCCAGAAGTGACACTTAGAAAATTTCTCTTTCAGTTGGTGCTTCCTCAACACCTCCATCACTATCCTCAAATGTTCCTTGTGTTCTAAAAGAAATTTTGTTCGATTCACATTATTATAAAACGAGATTCAACCAAAATGAAATCAGGATCTTATGCAATGATTTGTAAATCGGGATTTTACCTATCAAAGCTTTGACAATTTTAGGAGATTTAATCTTGATTCGTTGATTGGATTCGGATCTGGTAGTATCGAATTTGAGCTCTCCAAATGTCAAGCCTTTAAAGGAGTCCACTTGAACGTCATCTTCCTAAATCAAATTGAGGAAGAAATCAAGGAGGAAATGGTGGTAGTTGCCGCTAATTTTCTAAGGTTAGAGAAGAGTATTTTGGATGTTATTATTCTTGGTTTTGATCCAAATCAAAAACATAGGTGTTGCCATGTAAAATATATATAAAAGAGGAAATTAAACTATCCCTTTTAAATTTAGGCTTTAACCATAGAATAAGAACCATCCAAATACTGATTCCAACTTCAAATAAAATATCAACAAATTGTTATTTTATTTGTCCAAAATCAGTTTCTCCTTCATAACGTTCTATTGTGTGACCCTGACACCCTGTAGGTTATTACAATGTTGGCAACGATTTCAAATTGAATTTAAAATCATAAATAGTGATTGACATCTAGAAATACATTGCTGCTACCCAAGTTATAATAAGACCATGGATACAACCTTTTCGTGACCAGTGTATCAATGTAATATAATCCTCTTAACTAATAGATCCAGGATTAACTCGGGGCATGGATCGTATCATCCTCTTTATAATTTAATCCGCTTACCTTTACCGATGAGTAGACTGTCTAAAACAAATCAATATTTGAGCATGGCCATGCATTTCACTATAGTGTTAAATCCCATCTAGATCATTCATAATTTTCATTTGATTCGATATGTATCTAATAATCACCGTTATCGTCTACTCTATTACGAGTGACTTTATAAAATATCAAAACACAAATATCCTCGAATAAAATTATAATGATTTCAGGTCTGCGGACCATTACATCACCGTCGCTACAAGAATAACTTATGATACTTATAATTATATTTCATGTAGTTCTTCTCATGTTGGGTTATCCCAATACTCTATTCTCCAGTACGTATTTATGTCTTGACATTAATATCATGTATATCAATGATCAATGAGATGTAATCATCAGCCAATCGACATACTAGTCATAATGTTTTATTGTTGTCCTATATAAACAATAAAACTTGACTAGGGACATTTAAGAATTATAATACTTAATATATTATATAATCTCAAGTTCAAATCATACTCGAACTATATAATTCCGTATTATTATTCTAGGGAATTCTATTATGTTATTATTTATAATACACAGTAAATATAACATAATAGAATGTATATTTTATTCCAAATAAAACAATAACATCAACAATGTTGTTAATCACATCAAATGGATTTCCTCAAGGGAATAAATTCTAACAATCTCCCACTTGCACTAGAGTCAATCATTCATGTATCTTATACTCATGAAACTAGTGTGGCTATTAAACTTTTGTTGCGACAGAGTTTAAGTAGGTCTGCAACAATACAACCTTTGTAACTTTGCAGACATGTTCTTTCTTTTGTGAACAACTTCACATAAGAATTATATTTCTTAAATATTTGTTTGGATCGATAATGGTTTTAAGGTTTTAGGCCTGAGCCACAACCACATTGTTATCACAATGTATATCATTAGATCAGCAATGAATTAAATTCAATTATAAACTTCTTAATCCAAACATTTTCTTTGTTACAATCAGTATTGTGATGACCCCAAACATCCGTAGACCGAAAGTAAGGATAATCATTTTGGAATACAACATATTTACAACAAAAACATATCTCAGATAATTATCATAACACATAAACCATTGCAGCGGAAATAAATGTTATCAGCATTACAGCGGAACATCAAAGTATGCAGTTTTACAGGATCCACTTAGCATAATAGAAGTCTTAACAAAAGAGAAACAAGTCTCAAATGAAAGGAAATAAGTTTCAAATCCCATTACATACATCAAAAGCAAAAGATAGAAAAATGTCTCAAAAGCAGAATAAAAGATGGAGAAAAGGTCTTCTTCTTCTTCCTTCCAAAGCAAGCTCCAACCAGAAAGTATCACCTAGAAACCTGTCAATTGGCTGCCCGTGTGGAAAGAGGGCACCCGAGTTTGCAAAAGTGAAACAAACTACGAGTCAGTCATGGGACTGGTGTGAGAATTCTTAACTAAATTAACTATCAAGATGGCGAATACCAGGACCACGCCGCTAACGCGGAACGGGTTTACTCCATTGGATTGCCAGTGCAATATTTTATAAAGTTTATATAAAACAGCGAAATGACTTTTGAAAAATGAAATCATCATAAGACTCAAGTCCTATCACACAATGCAACGCACACAGGAGGATAGAGTTTTCCCTTATGATGATCAAACATGCTTAATACGTGAAAAGTAATATTTTGATATTATCATTAGTGTTTAAGCAGTATTAAAATACTTCAAAATACATATATTAATCCTAGACAGCATAGGTACCATATACTATGTCGCCGTACATAAGTTTACAATCAAAACCGTGATGTCGTATTGGGAATTGGTTTTCTATCATGAAGTCGAGGCTAGGGATCGTCCTCTTCCGATTTCGAGACACTCTAGCAAATGCCTCAGGATCCCCCGCAGTGAACCCTTGGATCTTCAGGGCCGGTCCCCACCTAACGGTAGTGGATTAATTATGCCTGAACACACGTTCCCCGGTTCCTATGAACCTATAGTATGACCACTTCCGGCCTATAAAAACCCGAGGTACCTCAATCCAAAATCCACATAAGTAAAATGCCGGGCCGTGTTAAAACCCAAACACCACTAGCTAGAAAGAACGTGTGCACTCCCTGCAGTCCTAATCCCGTTTTTGACTCATACCGGGGTGTGAGGCTCGCGAAGTTACGTTATACACAAAGCTATGCCTAAACAGGCTATGCTTTGATCATCAGCCACAAGGCCTGCTTTTCAACAAAGCCTTGATCATTGCATCTTGGCGTGCCATGTTGACAATTTAACGCCATGCTATCGATAACCACTACTACGTATCCGGGTGTTAAGTAGAGAATAAATTCTCTACCACCAAACAGACATATATTAATAGAAATCAATTTAATTACAAGAAGTGGATTTCAACGTCAGACACGCATCCATTTACAAGTCCGTTCTGGGTCTGAACGAAACCGGAGATACCAAAGAGGTTCTCGCTAATCCGCACGATCAACACACACGTCCGGACAATTACTGCTTCAACCCAGTCCTGGGAGCAAGTCAGTCCAAGGTATCAGAAGTCATCGTCCATTCGATGTGAAGATTGCCGGTCTTCAACCATCGTCTTCTTACATCTTTGATTCAATCGCCATTCAATTATTTGAAATGAGTTAACCTCGGCCTTTTCAAATAATTGTCGCATAATTATAGTTTAAAACATTTCATATATATTTATAACTATTTATCGCTATTTTATTTATTAAAAATAGCTCGAAATAAATAAACGACGTTTCGGGCCAATGGGCGACACTGGCGCTGCTTTTTCCAAAATTTGATTTACACATATCTTAAAATATAACCGTCGGATTTTGATGAAATTTATATCGTTGGAATGCTCTTCCCAAAGCGGTCCTAACGGTTCCAGTTTTGGGAAAATCCAACGGTCGGATCTTTCTATATGTTCGTTTGAAGTTACGATTGTCGATACGCGAACTGCCGTGCTCGTTTCGTTTAATTTTATATTTTATATTTATATATAAACCATTGGGCGATTCCCTTTATTAAAATCCATTCCTTTTATTCTATGAAAGTAATATTTTCGTCCGCCATTTCTAATGCGACAAAAATGATGGTTTCAACCATGTATCATTTTTTATCAAATAAACATGACATTTTTGTTCGCCAATTCTAATGCGACCAAAAATGATAGTTTCAACAATGTATATTTTTATATTCAACAAAAATGACATTTTTGTTCGCTAATTCTAATGCGACAAAAATGATAGTTTCAACAATGTAAATTTTCTATATTCAATAAAATGATATTTTTGTTCGCCAATTCTAATGCGACAAAAATGATAGTTTCAACAATGTACATTTTCTATATTCAATAAAATGATATTTTTGTTCGCCAATTCTAATGCGACAAAAATGATAGTTTCAACAATGTACATTTTCTATATTCAATAAAATGATATTTTTGTTCGCCAATTCTAATGCGACCAAAAATGATAGTTTCAACAATGTACATTTTCTATATTCAATAAAATGATATTTTTGTTCGCCAATTCTAATGCGACCAAAAATGATAGTTTCAACAATGTACATTTTCTGTATTCAATAAAATGATATTTTTGTTCGCCAATTCTAATGCGACAAAAATGATAGTTTCAACAATGTACATTTTCTATATTCAATAAATTGATATATTTTTTCGCCAATTCTAATGCGACCAAAAATGATAGTTTCAACAATGTACATTTTCTATATTCAATAAAATGATATTTTTGTTCGCCAATTCTAATGCGACAAAAATGATAGTTTCAACAATGTACATTTTCAATATTCAATAAAATGATATTTTCCTTATTCTTATCATTTACATATAAAATGTAAATGTCTTTTTATTCTTTCCTATTTACATTGAAAATATAAATGTCTTTTTATTCTTTTCTATTTACATTGAAAATGTAAATGTCTTTTTATTCTTTTCTATTTACATTGAAAATGTAAATGTCTTTTTATTCTTTTCTATTTACATTGAAAATGTAAATGTCTTTTTATTCTTTTCTATTTACATTGAAAATGTAAATGTCTTTTTATTCTTTTCTATTGACATTGAAAATGTAAATGTCTTTTTATTCTTTTCTATTTACATTGAAAATGTAAATGTCTTTTTATTCTTTTCTATTTAAGAGAACTCAATTAAAAAGTTAGTTCATCTTTCTATGTAATATTTGCATTGTAAAATGCAATTAAAAAGGTGAACTTTATTTCTAATGTAAACATCTTTTCTAGTGTCAACATTCCTAATATAAATATATTTTCTAATGTCAATATTTGATTCAATTCAACTGTACTAACATGACGATGAAATTTGATTCATTTCAACTATACTAACATGACGATGAAATTTGGTTCATTTCAACTATACTAACATGATGATGAAATTTGGTTCATTTCAACTATACTAACATGATGATGAAATTTGGTGTATACATTTGATGAATCACAATAAAGGTCTCATCTTATTTTCATTTGTAAATCAAATAAGATGTCTAATATTTATTTTATCTTTTAATTAAAGTTTAAAAGATCTAAACTTTCTTTATTTTATAAATTATAAACAAACTAAAGATCCAACTTAAATTTTGTGAATCAAAGCAAAGACTTAAACTGTCTTTTACTATGTAAATCAAAGTTTAAGATTCTATTATCTTTTATTTGTAAATCAAAGTAAAGGATTCAATTTCTCCTTTATTTTATAAAATGTTCTAACTTTCTTTTATTTTATTTTGTTTCAAAACAATATTCTGTTAATCAAAACAGAAGACTAAAACTTTGTTTTATTCGTAAATCAAAAACAAAAGATTCAACTTTAATTTGTTTTCAAAAACAAAAGATTAGAACTTTATTTTGTTTTCAAAACAAAAGATTAAAACTTTATTTTGTTTTCAAAACAAAAGATCAAAACTTTATTATATTTTGTTTATCAAATAAAAATTCTAACTTTGCTTTTTTTTTTGTGTTTCAAAATAAGAATTTAACTTTAATAGAAAGGATTAAAAAAATAAAAATAAAAATAAAAAGATGAGAACTTTATTATGATTACATCAGAATTTTACAGATCCAAACTGTCACACTATAACATGATATCACAACAAATATAATTCAACTATACAACAATCACCACATAACAGATCAGAAATAACATACAATGATTCAACTGATTGAATATAATTAAATTATTTAATTATTCAAATTCAGAAATCTCACAGTCATTGAAGATTTTGGCCAAAATCCAAACTGTTTCAGAATGGTCCCGTTTCAGTCTCAACGCGTTCTATTCGCTGTTACGATTCCAACGCTTCCGAAATCATCGAATTCTGAGTTGAAATGGATCAGTTATGGTTAAATGAAATTTTGAAAACAATTTAAATTAATTAATTAATAAATAAAAGAATTAACCTCTTCTTCTTCCTATCAATTATCGGCCGAAGCTTTCAATATTCGTTCAAAACTAGGGTTCACGATTGCGGCCACCACAGGAGTCGAGGAGCCGATCGGAGGATGTCATGCTGGGGAGCTCGGAGAGGCGCACGAGGGGGGTGTTTGGCCGAGCTCGGTCGTGGCTAGGGGGGCCCACAACGACGTTATGCGGCGGTTTTGGGGGTCTGCTGCTCGGGCTTCAGGCGATGAGAAGATGATCCACCCGTATGGAATTAAAGGGGGAGGAAAGGGCTTTGATTTGGTATGTGTGAGGGGTTCTAATTCGAAGAGATGAAGGAGAAATTAATGGAGGAAGGGGGACCAAATTCGGCCATTGAGATGAAGGGGGCGGCGGCAACGAAGGAGATGAACAGTGCATTAGGGTTTTTCCTCCTATTATTTATAATATTAAAATGTATTTTTACAAAAAAAACCATATTTTCCAAACCGGTTCAAATTTAGTCCAGCAGAAAGTGACCCTAGCCAATAGCCCATATTCCGGACCCAATGGGATAGGTCCTGTCAGCCCAAACGGCTGTCTGTGGCCTGTATTATTTAATTTAATATTTAATTCCTTTACTAATTTAATTCGTCTGCATAAATAAATTCACTGAGGCCACAAACGGACTCAGAAAAATCCAGAAAAAATATATTTGTCTATGTTATGACGATACGGTCCTAACAAAATTAATTTCGTCGAATTCTGACACTGTTGGAAAAATGGCTATTTTTCAGTCGATTAAATTTGTCTATAATTGACCAAACACATTTTCCTTCGCCACGCTCACATATTAAATCGAAAAATTCTAAAAATTGAAACCTAGCAATAATATGACATTCCGGTTCCAATGAAAGTGGTTTCGTCAAAAACAGAGATCGTTTGAAAATTGACTATTTTCACTGGCTTTAATATTATTTAAAAATGGAATTTTTAATTTCTGCCACATTTTTCCACCAAATAATTTAAAATAAAAATTTTAAATTGGTTCGGATTTTCCGGGTCGTTACAATCTCCCCCACTTAAGAATTTTTCGTCCTCGAAAAGGAAACAAAGTAAAGTAGGAACCAAGATGGAAAATGTAAATTGATATAAACGTACCTTAGTACAAGAGTTACTCGGAGATATCCACTCTGCACTTGGGGTAAGCCTTTTTGATGCTGTCCTCTGTCTCCCAAGTACAGTCTCTAGGATCCCCACTCCATTGAACCTTGACTAGGTTGATCTTCTTATTCCTCAAGATTTTGGTTTCTTTGCCGATGATCTTAATCGGGTCTTTTCTCACTGTCAGATTTGGAGCAATATCTAGGACCTGTTGGTTTAATTCGTCCTCAATCAGATCTGGATCGTGCACATGCTTGCGGAGTTGAGACACATGAAATACATCATGCACCCCTGGCAACCAGTCGGGCAGCTGCACTCTATAAGCGAGAGTACCAATCCTTTCGAGAATAGGGAATGGACCAATGAATCTCGGTGCCAACTTTCCCGTCTTCCCAAAACGAATCACGCCTCTTAAAGGAGAAACCTTCAAGTATACTCGATCACCCACAGAGAATTATAAATTCCTTCTTCGCTGGTCTGCATAGCTCTTTTGTCGACTCTGAGAAGTCAACAAGCGCTTCTTAATCAAGTCAACCTTATCCGATGCTTCACGAACCATGTCGGGTCCCAAGACTAGTCGATTGCCTGACTCCACCCAACATGCCGGAGATCTGCATGGCCTGCCATAAAGTAATTCAAATGGTGACATCCCCAAGCTTGCTTGGTAGCTATTATTATAGGAGAATTCCACCAAGTGCAAGTGGTCCTCCCATGAACCGCCATAGTCAAGAATGCAAGCACGCAATAAGTCTTCCAAAACACGATTCACCCTCTCAGTCTGGCCATCTGTCTGAGGGTGATAGGCAGAGCTCAGATTCAACTTGGTCCCAAGCTCTTCTTGAAAAGCTTCCTAGAATTTACTGGTAAATAATGGATCCCGATCACTGACAATGCTTTTGGGAACCCCATGCAGTCTGACTATCTCTCTGAGATAAAGTTATGCCAAACTACGAGTTGTTCTATTGGACCGAACAGGGATGAAATGGGCAGACTTTGTTAAGCGATCCACAATCACCCATATGCTATCATTGCCCTTTCTGCTTCGGGGCAAGCCATCAATAAAGTCCATAGAAATTTCCTCCCACTTCCAACCTGGAACTCCCAGTGGTTGCAACAAACCGGCCAACTTTTGTTGATCACTTTTAAATTGTTGACAAGTGGGACATCTAGCAACATAAATAGAAATATCTCTCTTCATCGACCTCCACCAAAATGTGCGCTTGAGGTCGTGATACATCTTGCTCACTCCAGGGTGAACACTAAGCTTAGATTTATGACATTCATCCATAACCTCCCTTCTGAGCTTAGAGTCATATAGGACACTGATTTGGCCTAATAGCCTCAGAACCCCTTTGTCGTCAATTTGGAAACTTGTGGTTTCACCATCCTGAATTCTTTTAATAATCCTCTGAATAAATTTATCATTCTTTTGAAGAGCAGAGACTTTATCAATCAAAGAAGGAGTGATAATGAGACTGGCGATAATGAGATTGTTGCATTCTGCATTCTTTCTACTGAGTGCATCGGCTACAACGTTTGCTTTTCCCGGAATATATAGGATATCCAGGTCATATGATGCAAGAAATTCGACCCAGCGCTGCTGCCTCATATTCAAATCTTTTTGGGTAAAAAGGTGCTTCAAGGATTTGTGATCCGTGTAAATTTCAAACTTTTCACCCAAAAGATAATGCCTCCATATTTTAAGAGCAAACACAATGGCCATTAGTTCAAGGTCATGCGTGACGTAATTCTTCTCATGCGGTTTCAGTTGGCGGCTAGCATATGCGAGTACCCTGCCTCTTTGCATCAGCACCGCACCAATACCTTAAATAAATAAGGGATAACATGTTAAAATGTGATTTGTCATTAAAGGAAAAATGTTATCTCAGACATGTTAATTTATAAAGGAAACAACCTTGCTTAGAAGCGTCGGTCCAGACCTTCAAATCCTGATTGCCATCTATGATGGTCAACACAGGAGCATTGGTCAACCTCTTCTTTAGCTCTTGGAAAGCTGTCTCGCATTCCGGTGTCCACTTGAATTTCGTATGCTTCTTGGTCAGGTTTGTCAATGGACAAGCTACCTTCGAAAAATCTTTGACAAATTTCCGATAATAGCCGGCCAGTCCCAAGAAACTTCTGACCTCCGTGGGAGTTCTAGGCTGCTTCCATTCTTGGATGGCTGAGATCTTTCCTGGATCTACTGAGATGCCTTCCTTTGATACAACATGGCCAAGGATTTCACCTCCTCTTGCCAGAATATGCATTTAGAAAATTTTGCTTTCAGCACATTTCTTCGCAAAATCTCTAAGACTTCTCTCAGATGCTGTGCATGCTCAGCAGCGGATTTAGAAAAGATGAGGATGGCATCGATGAACACGAGCACAAATTTATTTAAAACATCTCTGAATACTCTATTCATCAAATCAACAAAATATGCTGGTGCATTACATAGACCAAAAGGCATTACTAGCCATTCATAAAAGATGCCAGGGCCTCTGAAAGCAGTTAAAGGCACACACTCCTCTGCAATGCGAAGTTGATGGAAGCCTGTAGCTAGGTCCATCCTAGAGAATACTCGTGCCCCATGCAAGCGGTCAAGCAAGTCATCAATACGAGGCAGTGGGTATTTGTTCTTTAGAGTTTGTTTGTTGAGATCACGGTAATCCACACATAGTCTGAGAGTACCGTCTGATTTTGGGACGAACACCACTACTGCTCCCCATTCTGAAAAGCTGGGCCTGATCAGACCCTTCCACAAAAGCTGCTTGGTTTGATTTTTCAGCTCCTCTCTTTCTTTTGGCGACATTCTCCGAATGGGATCTACAACAGGCCTTGCATTCAGAGCTAAATCAATTCGGAAGCTGATTTCTCTATGCGGAGGTAGGCCCTCAACTTCTTTGAATATATCAGCATAATCTTTGACGACAGGGATATCCTCAATAGAAGTAGGGGTAACTTCTAGAGAAGACCAGAATGTTTTCCTGTCGGTGGCTGAGCCATGGCAGGGGATACATACATTACCGAGATTAGTTTTAACTTTGACAATTCTTTTGGCACATTTGACTTCAGCCCCATGCCTCGATAACCAATCAATACCAAGGATTACATCATACCCAGGGAAATTCATAACTATTAGATTTATAGGGAATTGGTAGCAAGAATAGGAGATTGGCACTCTACAGTATTTATCGAGTATAAGAGAACCTCCTATCGGACTATTTGCTCTAATCAACTCTTTAAGTTTTCTTGGTTTCAGTTTCAACTTTTGAATGGCATCATTAGAAATAAAACTTCGTGTAGCACCAGTGTCAAATAAGACAATAATAGGGATGTTCTTAATATTAAACGTACCTCCTAAGACATCGGGTTTATTAGGCCCCTCAGTCGAAGCTGGTGTATCTGCTCCCTCATAAACATGTCCCACCTGAGCATTCCTTAGCAGTGGACAATTCGCCTTGATGTGCCCCTTTTGATGGCAATTGTAGCATTCCCTTTTGTCCAGCGAACTCTGGCCACGGTTCTGAGGATTTTGACCACGGTTCTGGGAACTCTGACCACGGTTCTGACTAGGGCCTGAATCATTTCTCTTGACCTTTTTAGGAGCTCTACACTCGTAATCGAAATGTCCAATCTTGCTGCAATTGTAGCAAGTCACCTTTCTCCTATCCCTCTTCTTCCCTTGGGGCTTAGCTGTAGAAGAATTGCTCGCCTCCTGTTTCTTGTTAGCCTGTTCCTTTTGGTTGTTGCTTTGACCTTTCCCTCTATCCTGTGGTCCAGACTCGTCATTTTCCTCATAGCGGCACGCCATCTCCACTACTTCATTGAAAGGAAGCTTAATATGGGCAGTGACTCGATTCAAATATTTCTTGGACAGCCCCTTGATAAATTTCTTATTCTTCTCTACTGGACCTTGAATCAAACTAGGGGCATATCGTGAAAGCTCATCAAACTTCCTCACATACTCAAAAACGGTCATATTCCCTTGCTGTAGGTTAATGAACTGCTCGCGCAGACGCTCTCTAGTTTGTGGGGGTATATACTTCTCATTGAAAAGCTCCTTGAATCTGGCCCAAGACATATTGGCCACGTCATTGCAGATTTTAATTGTATCCCACCAATGCCCTGCTTCCTCCTTTAGTTGCCAAACTACCAGGTAACGCTTTCGCTAATCTTCCAGTTCCAAGCCTTCTAGGATCTTTTCGCAATCTTTAAGCCATGCTTCCGCCTGAATCGCAGACTCCCGCCCTGTAAAAGGTACACCTCCAAGGTTCTTGAATTTCTTTGACATTCTCTCCAAATCGAAAGGCTGTGGAGGTGGAGGTGGTTCGACTACGACCTCTGAATTATGCTGTTCCTGTGTGATGGGCGTCTCGTCTCTAGCTTGCCCTCCAGCTCCTACTCGGGCTCCACCTCTTGCCCCGCCTCGAGCTCCACCTCGGGCTGTTCTTGCTCTAGTATCCATTTAAATCAGTCTGTACCATCAAGGAAAGAGTCAGACCAACAAAATGAGAATTTTCAAGAAAAGATAAGATAAGGACGAGATGAAAAGATGATGATGTAATGACTGGTAAATATGTGCTATTCTGCTGTGCTCACTCTAGGACATTACTAGTCCTATCTCTAATGAGCTACTCGTCTTAGAATAATGTGGATTCTATCTAGACGAATTGTTCTAAATATGTTATATTCCGTAGCTAAGGTTAACCTTAGGCTCTGATACCAACTATGATGACCCCAAACTTCCGTAGACCGAAAGTAAGGATAATCATTTTGGAATACAACATATTTACAACAAAAACAGATCTTAGATAATTATCATAACACATAAACCATTGCAGCGGAAATAAATGATATCAGCATTATAGCAGAACATCAGAGTATGCAGTTTTACAGGATCCACTTAGCATAATAGAAGTCTTAACAAAAGAGAAACAAGTCTCAAATGAAAGGAAATAAGTTTCAAATCCCATTACATACATCAAAAGCAAAAGATAGAAAAATGTCTCAAAAGCAGAATAAAAGATGGAGAAAAGGTCTTCTTCTTCCTTCCAAAGCAAGCTCCAACCAGAAAGTATCACCTAGAAACCTGTCAATTGGCTGCCCGTGTGGAAAGAGGGCACCCGAGTTTGCAAAAGTGGAACAAACTATGAGTCAGTCATGGGACTGGTGTGAGAATTCTTAACTAAATTAACTATCAAGATGGAGAATACCAGGACCACGCCGCTAACGTGGAACGGGTTTACTCCATTGGATTGCCAGTGCAATATTTTATAAAGTTTATATAAAACTGCGAAATGACTTTTGAAAAATGAAATCATCATAAGACTCAAGTCCTATCACACAATGCAACACACACAGGAGGATAGAGTTTTCACTTATGATGATCAAACATGCTTAATACGTGAAAAGTAATATTTTGATATTATCATTAGTGTTTAAGCAGTATTAAAATACTTCAAAATACATATATCAATCCTAGACGGCATAGGTACCATATACTATGTCGCCGTACATAAGTTTACAATCAAAACCGTGATGTCGTATTGGGAATTGGTTTTCTATCATGAAGTTGAGGCTAGGGATCGTCCTCTTCCGATTTCGAGACACTCTAGCAAATGCCTCAGGATCCCCCGCAGTGAACCCTTGGATCTTCAGGACCGGTCCCCACCTAACGGTAGTGGATTAGTTATGCCTGAACACACGTTCCCCGGTTCCTATGAACCTATAGTATGACCACTTCCGGCCTATAAAAACCCGAGGTACCTCAATCCAAAATCCACATAAGTAAAATGCTGGGCCGTGTTAAAACACAAACACCACTAGCTAGAAAGAACGTGTGCACTCCCTGCAGTCCTAATCCCGTTTTTGACTCATACAGGGGTGTGAGGCTCGCGAAGTTACGTTATACACAAAGCTATGCCTAAACAGGCTATGCTTTGATAATCAGCCACAAGGCCTGCTTTTCAACAAAGCCTTGATCATTGCATCTTGGCGTGCCACGTTGACAATTTAACGCCATGCTATCAACAACCACTACTACGTATCCGGGTGTTAAGTAGAGAATAAATTCTCTACCACCAAACAGAAATATATTAATAGAAATCGATTTAATTTCATGAAGTGGATTTCAACGTCAGAAACGCATCCATTTACAAGTCCGTTATGGGTCTGAACGAAACCGGAGACACCAAAGAGGTTCTCGCTAATCCGCACGATCAACACACACGTCCGGACAATTACTGCTTCAACCCAGTCCTGGGAGCAAGTCAGTCCAAGGTATCAGAAGTCATCGTCCATTCAATGTGAAGATTGCCGGTCTTCAACCATCGTCTTCTTACATCTTTGATTCAATCGCCGTTCAATTATTCGAAATGAGTTAACCTCGGCCTTTTCAAATAATTGTCGCATAATTATAGTTTGAAACATTTCATATATATTTATAACTATTTATCGCTATTTTTATTTATTAAAAATAGCTCAAAATAAATAAACGACGTTTCGGGCCAATGGGCGGCGCTGGCGCTGCTTTTTCCAAAATTTGATTTACACATATCTTAAAATCTAACCGTCGGATTTTGATGAAATTTATATCGTTGGAAAGCTCTTCCCAAAGCGGTCCTAACGGTTCTAGTTTTGGGAAAAATCCAACGGTCGGATCTTTCTATATGTTCGTTTGAAGTTACGATTGTCAATACGCGAAATGCCGCGCTCGTTTCGTTTAATTTTATATTTATATATAAACCATTGGGCGATTCCCTTTATTAAAATCCATTCCTTTTATTCTATGAAAGTAATATTGTAACACCCCACCTCCGCCAGGGTGGCTCTTGCAAGCACTCTGACTTTGGAGGGGCGTTTGTAATCAGGTAAACATGCATAATGATATATCAAGGCAGAACAAGAACATATGTATATATATAAACAGAGTAAATAAGATAAGTAAAACAGCAGAAGATTTCAAACTATTTCAAAACAAGTCTGGTACAACATAATGTCAACTTTCCAAATACACAAGTCTAGATAAAACAACATCACTGAAAAACTGAAATACATAAGTACTATCCCCAAAATAAGTGATAACCATAGCTAGCTTCATGTCAAGACCGTACATGAGCTAAAATCCCAAAAGAAAGCGATCAGAAATCCAAGCTAAGCTCCAATGTTCCCACCCTGAGAACCTGGGGTGGGGGGGGGGGGAATGGAAGAAAAGAGGCGAAAGGAAAACAGGTCAGTCAAAAAGACTGAGTAAGCCCTACTACAATCAACGTAAACTGATAAAGTTAACTGGCATGAGAAGCAGGGATGAACATAAGGATAACAACATACTAGCATGATGATTAACTAACAAGGTAGATAAAGGTGTCATCGCATAATCAGGTTTAAGGTTTTGCACCACAGGTGTACTAGCAAACTAACATGACTTGAATAAACAAGTATTGATCCCTTGGCCCAAGCTTTGGCCCAATAACATGAAGTGACCCTAATACGAGGTCCAATCAAACGGTCTAGTCGATCGGCTCCCTATAAGCCTAACTCGTCACGTGTTGGTGTCCATACGGCCCAAACATAATTGTAGTCAGACTGTGCAGGGTCTCCCGTCGGGTGTATCAAGCCCTAGGGTGTCAACCCCTGGACACCGTAAACATGCGTGCACAGTCTCGATCTACTGGTACCCGTGCATGTTTTCCCCGGCTTCGGACTGTGTGCACGACTATAGTCCGCCCGGAACTACACCGGCGTACCCTTCTGCCGTCGTTTTTGGTCACTTACCTCAAGTCCAGTAATCGTGCTCCCTCCCTAGCCTAGTCCCTAGGGTCTTAATGATACAAACTTGGGATTACTGCTGGAGTGGACCCCCATTGCTAGGATTTTTCTAGTGGGTTAAGTACGGTTTAACCCCTTTACTAATCATGGATTAACTTGGTTAAGTGTAACGATGGGTTCACGACTTAACCCTGATTAATCTACCAAGTCCAAATTGGTTAAGTATTAAGTGGACCATGACTTTACCCTAATCATGAGGCATTAATTAATTTAATGTGCCTTAACCTCTCACATTAGACCTCGTTGTGGTTACTAGTTAAGCCGGGCGGGTCCGGGTAGCTTTACACCACAACTTGGTCTAACCTCGGGTTCAAGGTACAACATGACCAACTTCTCACATTGGGTCCTATTGTTTGTAGCAACTAGTTAAGCCGGTCGGTTCCGGGTAGGTTTACGCTACAAACTCAACCCAACCTCGAGTTAGTCACACTTATATTTTCTAAGTGTCATGTCCATCATGTTTCCAAAACATATCACAAGTTTTCAAGCATTTGGGTAGACCTAACTTAATAGGTAAATTCCCAATGGGTAGACCTAACTTAATAGGTAAATTCCCAATCTTATGTTTTTATGTCTTTTAAATTTACCCAACCCCAAACGCAATCCCATCGCTTACATATCGCAATAGCGCATAAAGGATAGAAAGAGGGAACCTGGCGTAATCATGACATGAAGGTGTTGAAGCCACAAGTTTAACATGGTGGCATATGAAATGTACATATGTTCATATACTTGCATATTACATTTTTAGGCCTCAAAAGCATGCATAAAACCAAACTTAGCATATTGGTGATACATGGTGATAAATGACATGTAGAAATGGCCATAAGTTCGCATTTAGCCTCACATGCAAGTTATCATAAGAGATATGATAACTTACATGTTGCCAAAATGCAACCTTTAGCATAAAGCTTGAAGCTTTATGTTCATATACTCAAGGTAAGCTTGCATAACATGATAACATGAACAAAATGATCATCCCAAACTTGCATAACATACTTGCATATCATGTGACGAACTTGCATATCAAACTTGCATAACATAACATGATAAACTTGCATATCATAACATGGCAAACTTGCATAGCATAACATGGTAAACTTGCATATCATAACATGGCATACTTGCATAACATAACATGATAAACTTGCATATCATAACATGGCATACTTGCATAACATAACATGATAAACTTGCATATCATAACATGGCATACTTGCATAACATAACATGATAAACTTGCATATCATAACATGGCATACTTGCATAACATAACATGATAAACTTGCATATCATAATAGTCAACCAAACTTGCATCATTCATTTAACTTTAGGGTTCAAATATGAAAGTAGAAAAGGGCTTACAATGCTTATGAAGGCACAAAAATGAGACAAAGCCCTTATGCAATCAAATAAACCCAAAATGCAAGCTTTAATAGAAAAACCCTTGAGCAAAAATGATCAAAACCCTTGCTTTATGATGTAAATATGGAAACTTGACTTGAATGCAAGCTAATGATGCTCATACAAGCTTGAAAACACTTGTATGCATGGAAAATCTCTCATAGAAATAACTTAGGAATTTTATGAAGAGAGTGGAGGCCATGAGAGGAATAATTTTGCCATAGTTTAGTTGTATGAATGAATAATGATGATTTAGGGTTAGGTTAGGGTCTTATTTATAGAGATTAGGATTAGTTTCAACCTTAGGATTAAACCCTAGTTCCAATCTCAGCCCTTAAAACCGAATCTGACCCAAAAACCTAACCAAAACCCCAAAATGGTGCACCAGGCAAAACTGCCCGGCTGGACCAAGTCGACAGCCAAGTCGACAGGGCTGTCGACTTGGGTCCAACCAAGTCGACTCCCAAGTCGACAGGCCTGTCGACTTGGGTGCTCCGGCGGGAATTTTCCCGCCTAGCCCAATCTAACCTAATTTCCAAATTCAAACTTGAATTTGAAATCTGTTTTTACTTTGAAATTTTCTGAAAACTTCGTTGGGCCTTAATCGGGTCATACAGACTCCGATTTTCGAAAACTCGGACTCTATTTTGCGTATTTTTCCGAGACGAACGCAATGGCATAGCCCGTTTCCCTTGATTCAGATTTTAGAATTAAATTCTGCCTCGATTTATGTTATAACAGGTTAATGAAAATACGGGTTGTTACAAATATTTTCGTCCGCCAATTCTCATGCGACAAAAATGATGGTTTCAACCATGTATCATTTTTTATCAAATAAACATGACATTTTTGTTCGCCAATTCTAATGCGGCCAAAAATGATAGTTTCAACAATGTATATTTTTATATTCAACAAAAATGACATTTTTGTTCGTCAATTCTAATGCGACAAAAATGATAGTTTCAACAATGTACATTTTCTATATTCAATAAAATGATATTTTTGTTCGCCAATTCTAATGCGACAAAAATGATAGTTTCAACAATGTACATTTTCTATATTCAATAAAATGATATTTTTGTTCGCCAATTCTAATGCGACAAAAATGATATTTTCAACAACGTACATTTTCTATATTCAATAAAATGATATTTTTGTTCACCAATTCTAATGCGACCAAAAATGATAGTTTCAACAATGTACATTTTCTATATTCAATAAAATGATATTTTTGTTCACCAATTCTAATGCGACCAAAAATGATAGTTTCAACAATGTACATTTTCTATATTCAATAAAATGATATTTTTGTTCGCCAATTCTAATGCGACCAAAAATGATAGTTTCAACAATGTACATTTTCTATATTCAATAAAATGATATTTTTGTTCGCCAATTCTAATGCGACAAAAATGATAGTTTCAACTAAGTACATTTCTATATTCAATAAAATGATATTTTTGTTCGCCAATTTTAATGCGACCAAAAATGATAGTTTCAACAATGTACATTTTCTATATTCAATAAAATGATATTTTTGTTCGCCAATTCTAATGCGACAAAAATGATAGTTTCAACAATATACATTTTCTGTATTCAATAAAATGATATTTTCCTTATTCTTATTATTTACATATAAAATGTAAATCTCTTTTTATTCATTCCTATTTACATTGAAAATGTAAATGTCTTTTTATTCTTTTCTATTTACATTGAAAATGTAAATGTCTTTTTATTCTTTTCTATTTACATTGAAAATGTAAATGTCTTTTTATTCTTTTCTATTTACATTGAAAATGTAAATGTCTTTTTATTCTTTTCTATTTACATTGAAAATGTAAATGTCTTTTTATTCTTTTCTATCTAAGAGAACTCAATTAAAAAGTTAGTTCATCTTTCTATGTAATATTTGCATTGTAAAATGCAATTAAAAAGGTGAACTTTATTTCTAATGTAAACATCTTTTCTAGTGTCAACATTCCTAATATAAATATATTTTCTAATGTCAATATTTGATTCATTTCAACTATACTAACATGACGATGAAATTTGATTCATTTCAACTATACTAACATGACGATGAAATTTGGTTCATTTCAACTATTCTAACATGACGATGAAATTTGGTTCATTTCAACTATACTAACATGACGATGAAATTTGGTGTATACTTTTGATGAATCTCAATAAAGGTCTCATCTTATTTTCATTTGTAAATCAAATAAGATGTCTAATATTTATTTTATCTTTTAATTAAAGTTTAAAAGATCTAAACTTTCTTTATTTTATAAATTATAAACAAAATAAAGATCCGACTTAAATTTTGTGAATCAAAGCAAAGACTTAAACTTTCTTTTACTATGTAAATCAAAGTTTAAGATTCTATTATCTTTTATTTATAAATCAAAGTAAAGGATTCAATTTCTCCTTTATTTTATAAAATGTTCTAACTTTCTTTTATTTTGTTTTGTTTCAAAACAATATTCTGTTAATCAAAACAAAAGACTAAAACTTTGTTTTATTCGTAAATCAAAAACAAAAGATTCAACTTTAATTTGTTTTCAAAAACAAAAGATTAGAACTTTATTTTGTTTTCAAAACAAAAGATTAAAACTTTATTTTGTTTTCAAAACAAAAGATCAAAACTTTATTATATTTTGTTTATCAAATAAAAATTCTAACTTTGCTTTTTTTTGTTTCAAAATAAGAATTCAACTTTAATAGAAAGGATTAAAAAAATAAAAATAAAAATAAAAAGATGAGAACTTTATTATGATTACATCAGAATTTTACAGATCCAAACTGTCACACTATAACATGGTATCACAACAAATATAATTCAACTATACAACAATCACCACGTAACAGATCAAAAATAACATACAATGATTCAACTGATTGAATATAACTAAATTATTTAATTATTCAAATTCAGAAATCTCACAGTCATTGAAGATTTTGGCCAAAATTCAAACTGTTTCAGAATGGTCCTATTTCAGTCTCAACGCGTTCTATTCGCTGTTACGATTCCAACGCTTCCGAAATCGTCGAATTCTGAGTTGAAATGGAACAGTTATGGTTAAATGAGATTTTAAAAACAATTTAAATTAATTAATTAATAAATTAATTAAAGAATTAACCTCTTCTTCTTCGTATCAATTATCGGCTGAAGCTTTCAATATTCGTTCAAAACTAGGGTTCACGATTATGGCCACCACAGGAGTTGAGGAGTCGATCGGAGGATGTCACGCTGGGGAGCTCGGAGAGGCGCACGAAGGGGGGTGTTTGGCCGAGCTCGGTCGTGGCTAGGGGGGCCCACGGCGATGTTATGCGGCGGTTTTGGGGGTCTGCTGCTCGGGCTTCAGGCGATGAGAAGATGATCCACCCGTATGGAATTAAAGGAGGAGGAAAGGGCTTTGATTTGGTATGTGTGAGGGGTTCTAATTCGAAGAGATGAAGGAGAAATTAATGGAGGAAGTGGGAGCAAATTCGGCCATTGAGATGAAGGGGGCGGCGGCAACGAAGGAGATGAACACTGCATTAGGGTTTTTCCTCCTATTATTTATAATATTAAAATGTATTTTTACAAAAAAAAACATATCTTCCAAACCGGTTCAAATTCAGTCCAGCAGAAAGTGACCCTAGCCAATTGCCCATATTCCGGACCCAATTGGACAGGTCCCGTCAGCCCAAACGGCTGTCTGTGGCCTGTATTATTTAATTTAATATTTAACTACTTTATTAATTTAATTCGTCTGCATAAATAAATTCACCGAGGCCATAAACGGACTCAGAAAAATCCAGAAAAAATATATTTGTCTATGTTATGACGATATGGTCCTAACAAAATTAATTTCGTCGAATTCTAACACTGTTTGAAAAATGACTATTTTTCAGTCGATTAAATTTGACTACAATCGACCAAACACATTTTCCTTCGCCACGCTCACATATTAAATCGAAAAATTCTAAAAATTGAAACCTAGCAATAATATGACATTCCGGTTCCAATGAAAGTGGTTTCGTCGAAAACAGAGATCGTTTGAAAATTGACTATTTTCACTGGCTTTAATATTATTTAAAAATGGAATTTTTAATTTCTGCCACATTTTTCCACCAAATAATTTAAAATAAAAATTTTAAATTGGTTCGGATTTTCCGGGTCGTTACAAGTATTTATTTCTTGTTTTTGAACTAACATTATTCACAATAATTAATGTGTTATCAAATAACATTAGAATTATTGTGCCACTCCTACTCATTTTCTTGTCTGTACAAGATTTAATGACATTACGTGGTTTTTCGAGACGTTTCGAATTCTATTTCATTCCCATCAATATCTTACGGAAATGATCTCCTACCAATTCGAGCAATAAACATTTTATTCACAAATGATTTATAGAAATAATATCCATTTGTTTCTTGTGGATATTAAACAAAATAGTTATTTGATCTGGGACTGATCTTATCAGAGGAAGGACGCTTGACAAATGCCTTATGTAATGTCTCGTATTTTCGGTAGTCAAATATTTAATTTATTTTATTATATTAAATATTTATTTAGAATAATATGGGATTTAAAATATATATTTCGTTTATAAAATGAAGCTCGAACGTTATAATTTATATATATAATTTCGATATTTTTACCCAAATCTTTAGATTTTCGAGTTTAGAATCCATCTTAGTCTTATTTAGAACTATATAGTATTTCACTTTGAATATACTCGATGATACCAAGTTGTTAGTATTTAATTCAACGGTTTTGGGATTTAACCGCTATTGTACCAATATTTTACGAATTTTAAAAGTAGCATTTTGAAATAATAGGAAAGTGAGTTATTCTTATGCCAATGTTCTTGGATGGCATGAGGTCTATAGGTGATTAAAACAACGTACATTAGTATTATGAATTGATATAGTGTATATTAAGTGTTGTTAATGTTCTTGGGTGACATGTGAGTATTGTTAGCTTATAATAATACACTAGCTAGATGTTTGTCAAGTCGTCATTGGTATGCAATCTCAAGATTTTAGAAGTACAAGTCACTTAAAAGATTTTTGCTTATTACTCAGTTTTTCCCTTCCTCGGAAACATCACATTAAAATTTCAACTTATGCATCAACACATTTTTTCTCTTTTATCTGTTTACTTAAAATAGACTCCACAAAAGTATAAAATACTTTGATGTTGTTATAAGTTCCATTTTAAAAATATATCTGGACCCCCGGTTAGGCACTATCACCATCATTCACATTTTTGCTTATTAAAAATTCAGTAAACAAACAGAGAAAAAAACAAAATATTTTTCCATAAATGTATACACATGAAATCAAATTTGTACATTGATACAACAAATCCAATTGCAGGAAAATCTAAAACAAAATCCTCTCCCAACGTCACTTCTTCATCACCAACAGGTTTGATTTGAAAAAAAAAGATATACAGCTATGAGTTTAGCTAGAAAATTAGGTAAATAAATATATAAAGTTGAAGATTTCAAAGAGAAAAGTGAACAACGTAGAAACAGCTAGGAACAAGCCATATCAGAATCTGTACCACAAATCTATACCACATTGAAATAATCAAAACAGATAATGTATTTCATGCAGGAAATCTCATATACATTTCGTAGTCCGAAGATTTGAACTGAAATAAACATTTAATAGCTGAACAGACTATATGAATTGACGACAATAATAAACAATATCTTTCGAACAGACAACTCAATGCAAATTTTCAAATCTGAACCGACAATACATGCCTAACCTAATTTATATGGGAAGACAGTTCGGTTGTGTACATTGGAGCAGTATTGCACATGGGAAATCTCACACAATCTGTACCATTTCACTGTTAAACATCACACAACAGTCTAGTTCCCATCACCAACAGTTAGATCCGATAGCTGTAAAGGGGAGGAAACTATCACACCTAAGAACTGGGCACTGTAAAATCAAATCTATGATTTTACAACTCAAATATTGACATGATCTCATCGGGATCAAATTCAACTATAAATACCCAACCACAACACGTTTCAGAACACAATCGGATTCAAAACTGAATTAAATCCACCAAGAAGAAAACTAATCAGAAAATAAAAACTGAAAATTTATTAAAATAATTAGCTTTTGCGTGGAAGATCGGTCGGGGTTTAGGTTGAGTTGAAGGGGGTAGGCGCGACAGGAACACGGAGGACTGGAGCATGAGGAAGCGGTTGATCCCGCTGGATGAAGCCAGGGAAAGGGTGAACCGGTTGTTGGCAGTAAAGGGTTTTACTTTTTCCATTTATCTGGAATTGTTAGTGGCGGCGGGTGTTTAGGAAATGGGGAGGACCGATAGTTTAAATGAATGGGGAGGGTTTCAGATGCGGGTTGGGTTCACTACTTGATGGGCTGGACGGAAACGAGAGGGTAAGGCCCAAAAAGTTAGTTAATTGAAACTTTATCTACTTTAAAATGCTTTACAAACTTTGAATATTAATGTATGTGGTCTCTGGGAAGGTTTCATATATGCTTACCTGAACAGGTATTACCGTGGTGAGACTCACATTAGTTAAGTTCTAAACAATGCCTAGTCATCGTTTTAAACAACATAATAATTTTAACTAATTAATATATATGTTGTTAATAATAGTATTTACATAAACTAGTTTGCACGCCTGGGGGGTTTCAGAAATACCTAACTAAATTTTAAATAAGGTTCAACTGTTAGGGTATGAACTCACGTCTGGGGTAAATGTACTACGCGGACCTTTTTATTTCTTTTTTCTTTTGCCTAATCTAGTTAGGGTCATTAACGGTAAAAGAAAAGAAAAATGTGTTTATTAAATTATAATTTGAACAATAATTATTTAATTAAATTCCGAGTGTAACTTTAAATAATATTAGCGTGTTCGTATATTGTCAGATGGACCAAACGGGAGGCCCTCAGACCGTCGCTTCAATTTGAGATAGATTCGAATTTGGCGCGTTTAGAATCAACTGAAATCAATAGCTTCAACGAAAAAAGGAATCAGATCAAGGTGAGTTAAACTCACTCAGTAATTCCCGCTTATATTTTATAAGTTGGGTTTTTATTTTTGTGTGCTATGGCTGCTAATGATTGACTAGTTGATGATATATTTATATATTGTTGAACTGATGAAATTAAACGTCGTTTAATTTCAATGAAATCCAAATCGTTATTTTTAACGATTGGTTCCAATTAAGGTAAGTTACCTTATTGGTCACGTTTATAAAATAAACGTGTTTTAATAAATGAATTGTTTGATTGATTGTTGTGGTTGATATTGAATTGTCGTCATAGACTGTTATGAGACCATTATTGAATTTTTTTGATTTAATGGTTGAATATTGACCTGATGATTCACCATCTGTTTGATTTAAACCAACGGGTATTATTGGTTGAGTGATTTGCAGTACATGGCCCGTGAATTCACCATTTTATAAAGATCGACCTACCGTCAGGTAAATCGATGAGATAAAAGTTATAGAATTTATTTAGTAATGAAAAATAGATTTTTTTAATCTATTATTTTTAATTAAAGTTTGAAAAAAGAAATAAACATTTATTATTTATTTATTGAGTTTATAATTGGTTTCAAATGAATTTATAAAGGAAATTCTTGATATGTATTAAGTGAATAAGCAAAGATTGACTTAATGGATAGATTTGAATAATCGTTTTGAGAGATAAAGAAGAAGGGATTTATTTAAATTAATTAATTTAAATAAAGGATCATTTGGAACGGATTTTATATTAAAACCCGAAAGTTATAAAGGGGGTTTTTAAGCAAATACGATTGTTTACATAAAGGTTGGATTGACATTTGGATTGAGAAGTAGAGGTAAAAAGGGTTGTATTAAATCAGGATTTTTAAAACAAAGTTTATAAAAAAGGGAGATGGGGTGTAAAGCACTACTTAAGGATAGTATTAAGTAGAATTGATTGAATAAGATTTCAAGCGAGAGGTTTCAAAATGTAAATTTGGAAATGAAGTGTGTGATAGGATTTTGAACATGAATCCAAGTGGTAAGATGTATTACTAAAGGGATAAAAGGAAGGGTGGTATTTCTCTTGATAAATGAATTAAAAGAATATTAGTTATATTCGAGAAAGAGACTTTCGAAAGTAGGAGTTTTATAAAACATGTTAATGGTAAATGGTTTTGGAACGATAAGAGAATAAAGAATTTGATATGATATGAAAGTGATGATCTTACGTCAAATATGTTATATTTGAAATGTTGAAATATTTAAGAAATTTGAGATTAACCATCATTAATCGTTTTGAATTAAAAAAAAGGCCATGTGGTGTTGGTACTGAACTGGTAAACTCATGTCATTCACACAATTATTTATTTGATAGTTAAATCACCGACTATCAAAGTTGACCCATACGGTCGTTGGTACGGAAAGACCGGGATCGAATATATATTCGAAAACTATTCCGACCAGCGAATACGTGAAAGAAGATTATCGAAGATGGAGCAATGGAAGACCGTTGATCTTTGTGAGCGGAAGGACTACTGATTGGATTTCTCTGGTTTAGCGGCCAGAGATATTTCAACAGTGATTCTGTCGTGATTGGAATCTACGAATTGCAAGGACTTCTCGCTACTGATCCATGGGGTGATTCCTGTATTGGATGCAGTAGGAGGGTGCCTTCGGTTCATCTTATTCCTGGATGACTTGTGTGGACGAATGTCTAACAGAATATTTCCAAAGGGGTCATGTACGTTGATTTCTTCAGACGTATCATAGTTGGGTCGCTCCCGACTAGGGTATTTTTGTGGACGTCAATTAGTGATAACTGATGGATCTGACGATGTGGCATTCAAAGTGAATGATGACCAAAGGTTTAAAGTAAATTCTGGCCTCAAGCCTCATCATCCGGGAGATGACAAAAATCGGGCAGGCAGCATGGCTATGTGGGTCGCTCCCATTAGGGTGTATGATCACCTATCTAGAGGAATTCCATTTGTTTCTTAAATCTATATTCGATGTTGTCCCTTTTTGGGAGGCGGTTGCTGATCTCAACCGTCGGTGATATACATTCGATACACTCAAGCGAAATGAGTGGTCGGTCATGTGTGGGCCGGGTTGCAAGACGTTCTTGTTAAACCCAGTGTATTCGTCTCTAGAGATACACAGTCGGAAGGTGGTCCCATACCTTGTCAAGTTGGAATCCAATATCCAATAAGCGCCTGCGGTTTTCATTTGTATACTATATATGGGGAGCGTGAGATGCAAGCGTTCCTCTAGTTTGTTATTTACCCGTATTTAGACTTTATTAAAATATCAGAAAAGATATTGGTTTCAAAACTGTTTTGGGTTATCGTAAGGTAAAAACCGTCCGTGTTTATGCGTGGATTCGGTCTTACGATTATCCTTTTCTTTTGAAAAGATTTCGAACCTTAAAATCATGATTGGATGATTTACCCTAAATACTGTGCGAGTTTTTCTCACTCTGGTTCATCAGACTGACCCGGTGTTTTGTAAATGCTCGGGTTAGCCTGGAGTGTACAGGTTTAGGTTATCGAATGCCGTGAAGAGACGGGATAGAGGAGTTCAGACGTATGATATTATTCCGCTGTGTTGTATATAAGGGCAGATTATTATAACTGTCCAGATGTGTTCATGTACTCTGATGATTGTAAGTTTTATTTAAAGCTCTCAATAAAGATTTACTTCTATATTATATTTTGTTCTGCTGCGATGTGAGACTCTGTGTTGTGTTCTTCTTCTTCTTCTATTCTAATATTTCTTTCTTTCTTATCTCACCCTCTAATTTCTTTCATTAACAATCCAGTGTTCTCGGTGTCTGAAAGGTCGGCATGAGATATGGTAAGATATTTATGTCGATTCCCGACGCCGAAAACCCTGGGTCGTTACAGTGGTATCAGAGCTAAAGGTTCAGTAATTACCTTGGCTCTGTGGCGTGACTCAGTAGAGATGGGGTTAGCAATACCCTAGATTGAGTTTGAATGTATATATACGAGTGAATGTATTTGTAGATTTTATAAAAATTGTTTTATGTTGTGGAGATTTATTGGTTGAGTTGTTTATGAATCCTGGTCGATCAGTTTGATCCACTGTATCGATAGGGGTTTCTAAACACTCAAGTACGATAAACCGACACAGTATGTTTTGAAAGAGGGGGTAAACAAAATAATTTTACCCGAAATTTATTTTGTAAAAGAAATAATTTTCTTAAGTTATTTAGATATGGTGTGTTAGTTGATTTGAATAAATTCAAATTTGGTTAAGGATTTGAATTAGAACTTAAATTGGTTAAGTGAAATCGAATTAAAACATTAATAATTATATTGGAATTAAATTAAGAAATAATGTTGTAATTAAATAAATTTGAATTGAATTTGAAATTTTAATGAAGAATAATAAAATAGAAATCAATCGAATACAAGTCGGTTGATGTTCAGATATGTTGAATTAGATAGTAATATTGAATGTGGATTCAGTTGAATTGATTAAGTGGTTGTGCCCTGGTTGTTGATTGATTATTGTCTGCTTGTTAAATTGGCTGAATAAAATTTATCCATGGTTTAATGTAGAGTTAAATAAATTGCTGAATTTTCTCGAGAATTTCATGTGTTAGAATATTTTCGTTATTTTCGAAAATTTTGTTTTACCATAATAAATTGGTTTTGCTTTAAAATATATTTTTAAAATTAATAGGATTTGCAACATTTTTACCTTAGCAATTTCGAGGACGAAATTATTTTAAGGGGGGAAGAATGTAATGTCCCGTATTTTCGGTAGTCAAATATTTAATTTATTTTATTATATTAAATATTTATTTAGAATAATATGGGATTTAAAATATATATTTCGTTTATAAAACGAAGCTCGAACGTTATAATTTATATATATAATTTCGATATTTTTACCCAAATCTTTAAATTTTCGAGTTTAGAATCCATCTTAGTCTTATTTAGAACTATATAGTATTTCACTTTGAATATACTCGATGATACCAAGTTGTTATTATTTAATTCAACGGTTTTGGGATTTAACCGTTACTGTACCAATATTTTACGAATTTTAAAAGTAGCATTTTGAAATAATAGGAAAGTGAGTTATCCTTATGCCAATGTTCTTGGATGGCATGAGGTCAATAGGTGATTAAAACAACGTACATTAGTATTATGAATTGATATAGTGTATATTAAATGTTGTTAATGTTCTTCGGTGACATGTGAGTATTGTTAGCTTATAATAATACACTAGCTAGATGTTTGTCAAGTCGTCATTGGTATGCAATCTCAAGATTTTAGAAGTACAAGTCACTTAAAAGATTTTTGCTTATTACTCAGTTTTTCCCTTCCTCGGAAACATCACATTAGAATTTCAACTTATGCATCAACACATTTTTTCTCTTTTATCTGTTTACTTAAAATAGACTCCACAAAAGTATAAAATACTTTGATGTTGTTATAAGTTCCATTTTAAAAATATATCTGGACCCCCGGTTAGGCACTATCACCATCATTCACATTTTTGCTTATTACAAATTCAGTAAACAAACAGAGAAAAAAACAAAATATTTTGCCATAAATGTATACACATGAAATCAAATTTGTACATTGATACAACAAATCCAATTGCAGGAAAATCTAAAACAAAATCCTCTTCCAACGTCACTTCTTCATCACCAACAGGTTTGATCTGAAAAAAAAAGATATACAGCTATGAGTATAGCTAGAAAAGTAGGTAAATAAATATTTAAAGTTGAAGATTTCAAAGAGAAAAGTGAACAGCATAAAAACAGCTAGGAACAAGCCATATCAGAATCTGTACCTCAAATCTATACCACATTGAAATAATCAAAACAGATAATGTATTTCATGCAGGAAATCACATATACATTTCATAGTCCAAAGATTTGAACTGAAATAAACATTTAATAGCTGAACAGACTATATGAATTGACGACAATAATAACAATATCTTTCGAACAGACAACTCAATGCAAATTTTCAAATCTGAACTGACAATACATGCCTAACCTAATTTATATAGGAACACAGTTCGGTTGTGTACATTGGAGCAGTATTGCACATGGGAAATCTCACACAATCTGTACCATTTCACTGTTAAACATCACACAACAGTCTAGTTCCCATCACCAACAGTTAGATCCGATAGCTGTAAAGGGGAGGAAACTATCACACCTAAGAACTAGGCACTGTAAAATCAAATCTATGATTTTACAACTCAAATACTGACATAGATCTCATCGGGATCAAATTCAACTATAAATACCCAACCACAACACGTTTTAGAACACAATCGGATTCAAAACCGAATTAAATCCACCAAGAAGAAAACTAAACAGAAAATAAAAACTGAAAATTTATTAAAATACTTAGCTTTTGGGTGGAAGCTCGGTCGGGGTTTGGGTTGAGTTGAAGGGGGTAGGCGTGACAGGAACACGGAGGACTGGAGCATGAGGAAGCGGTTGATTCCGCTGGAAGAAGCCAGGGAGAGGGTGAACCGGTTGTTGGCAGTAAAGGGTTTTACTTTTTCCATTTATCTGGAATTGTTAGTGGCGGCGGGTGTTTAGGAAATGGGGAGGACCGATAGTTTAAATGAACGGGGAGGGTTTCAGATGCGGGTTGGGTTCACTACTTGATGGGCTGGACGGAAACGAGAGGGTAAGGCCCAAAAAGTTAGTTAATTGAAACTTTATCTACTTTAAAATGCTTTACAAACTTTGAATATTAATGTATGTGGTCTCTGAGAAGGTTTCATATACGCTTACCTGAACAGGTATTACCGTGGTGAGACTCACATTAGTTAAGTTCTAAACAATGCCTAGTCATCGTTTTAAACAACATAAGAATTTTAACTAATTAATATATATGTTGTTAATAATAGTATTTACATAAACTAGTTTGCACGCCTGGGGGGTTTCAGAAATACCTAACTAAATTTTAAATAAGGTTCAACTGTTAGGGTATGAACTTACGTCTGGGGTAAATGTACTACGCGGACCTTTTTATTTCTTTTTGCTTTTGCCTAATCTAGTTAGGGTCATTAACGGTAAAAGAAAAGAAAAATGTGTTTATTAAATTATAATTTGAACAATAATTATTTAATTAAATTCCGAGTGTAACTTTTAATAATATTAGCGTGTTCGTATATTGTCAGATGGACCAAACGGGAGGCGCTCAGACCGTCGCTTCAATTTGAGATAGATTCGAATTTGGCGCGTTTAGAATCAACTGAAATCAATAGCTTCAACGAAAAAAGGAATCAGATCAAGGTGAGTTAAACTCACTCAGTAATTCCTGCTTATATTTTATAAGTTGGGTTTTTATTTTTGTGTGCTATGGCTGCTAATGATTGACTAGTTGATGATATATTTATATATTGTTGAACTGATGAAATTAAACGTCGTTTAATTTCAATGAAATCCAAATCGTTATTTTTAACGATTGGTTCCAATTAAGGTAAGTTACCTTATTGGTCACATTTATAAAATAAACGTGTTTTAATAAATGAATTGTTTGATTGATTGTTGTGGTTGATATTGAATTGTCGTCATAGACTGTTATGAGACCATTATTGAATTGTTTTGATTTGATGGTTGAATATTGACCTGATGATTCACCATCTGTTTGATTTAAACCAACGGGTATTATTGGTTGAGTGATTTGCAGTACATGGCCCGTGAATTCACCATTTTATAAAGATCGACCTACCGTCAGGTAAATCGACGAGATAAAAGTTATAGAATTTATTTAGTAATGAAAAATAGATTTTTAAATCTATAATTTTTAATTAAAGTTTGAAAAAAGAAATAAACATTTATTATTTATTTATTGAGTTTATAATTGGTTTCAAATGAATTTATAAAGGAAATTCTTGATATGTATTAAGTGAATAAGCAAAGATTGACTTAATGGATAGATTTGAATAATCGTTTTGAGAGATAAAGAAGAAGGGATTTATTTAAATTAATTAATTTAAATAAAGGATCATTTGGAACGGATTTTATATTAAAACCCGAAAGTTATAAAGGGTTTTTTTAAGCAAATACGATTGTTTACATAAAGGTTGGATTGACATTTGGATTAAGAAGTAGAGGTAAAAAGGGTTGTATTAAATCAGGATTTTTAAAACAAAGTTTATAAAAAAGGGAGATGGGGTGTAAAGCACTACTTAAGGATAGTATTAAGTAGAATTGATTGAATAAGATTTCAAGCGAGAGGTTTTAAAACGTAAATTTGGAAATGAAGTGTGTGATAGGATTTTGAACATGAATCCAAGTAGTAGGATGTATTACTAAAGGGATAAAAGGAAGGGTGGTATTTCTCTTGATAAATGAATTAAAAGAATATTAGTTATATTCGAGAAAGAGACTTTCAAAAGCAGGAGTTTTATAAAACATGTTAATGGTAAATGGTTTTGGAACGACAAGAGAATAAAGAATTTGATATGATATGAAAGTGATGATCTTACGTCAAATATGTTATATTTGAAATGTTGAAATATTTAAGAAATTTGAGATTAACCATCATTAATCGTTTTGAATTAAAAAAAAGGCCATGTGGTGTTGGTACTGAACTGGTAAACTCATGTCATTCACACAATTATTTATTTAATAGTTAAATCACCGACTATCAAAGTTGACCCATACGGTCGTTGGTACGGAAAGACCGGGATCGAATATATATTCGAAAACCATTCCGACCAGCGAATACGTGAAAGAAGATTATCGAAGATGGAGCAATGGAAGACCGTTGATCTTCGTGAGCGGAAGGACTACTGATTGGATTTCTCTGGTTTAGCGGCCAGAGATATTTCAATAGTGATTCTGTCGTGATTGGAATCTACGGATTGCAAGGACTTCTCGCTACTGATCCATGGGGTGATTCCTGTATTGGATGCAGTAGGAGGGTGCCTTCGGTTCATCCTGTTCCTGGATGACTTGTATGGACGAATGTCTAACAGAATATTTCCAAAGGGGTCGCGTACGTTGATTTCTTCAAACGTATCATAGTTGGGTCGCTCCCGACTAGGGTATTTTTGTGGACGTCAATTAGTGATATCTGATGGATCTGACGATGTGGCATTCAAAGTGAATGATGACCAAAGGTTCAAAGTAAATTCTGGCCTCAAGCCTCATCAACCGGGAGATGAAAAAAATCGGGCAGACAGCATGGCTATGTGGGTCGCTCCCATTAGGGTGTATGATCACCTATCTAGAGGAATTCCATTTGTTTCTTTAATCTATATTCGATGCTGTCCCTTTTCGGGAGGCGGTTGCTGATCCCAACCGTCGGTGATATACATTCGATACACTCAAGCAAAATGAGTGGTCGGTCATGTGTGGGCCGGGTTGCAAGACGTTCTTGTTAAATCCAGTGTATTCGTCTCTAGAGATACACAGTCGGAAGGTGGTCCCATACCTGGTCAAGTTGGAATCCAATATCCAACAAGCGCCTGCGGTTTTCGTTTGTATACTATATATGGGGAGCGTGAGATGCAAGCGTTCCTCCAGTTTGTTATTTACTTGTATTTAGACATTATTATAATATCAGAAAAGATATTGGTTTCAAAACTGTTTTGGGTTATCGTAAGGTAAAAACCGTCCGTGTTTATGCGTGGATTCGGTCTTACGATTATCCTTTTCTTTTGAAAAGATTTCGAACCTTAAAATCATGACTGGATGATTTACCCTAAATATTGTGCGAGTTTTTCTCACTCTGGTTCACCAGACTGACCCGGTGTTTTGTAAATGCTCGGGTTAGCCCGGAGTGTACAGGTTCAGGTTATCGAATGCTGTGAAGAGACGGGCTAGAGGAGTTCAGACGTATGATATTATTCCGCTGTGTTGTATATAAGGGCAGATTATTATAACTGTCCAGATGTGTTCATGTACTCTGATGATTGTAAGTTTTATTTAAAGCTCTCAATAAAGATTTACTTCTATATTATATTTTGTTCCGCTGCGATGTGAGACTCTATATTGTGTTCTTCTTCTTCTTCTATTCTAATATTTCTTTCTTTCTTATCTCACCCTCTAATTTCTTTCATTAACAATCCGGTGTTCTCGGTGTCTGAAAGGTCGGCATGAGATATGGTAAGATATTTATGTCGATTCCCGACGCCGAAAACCCTGGGTCATTACACCTTACATCCCAATTTTTGCACTAAACACACTAGGACATTTCCTAGTCCATATCTCATATGGCGTCTTTAAAATCGTTTTAGTGGGATTTAATACAACTGTTCTAAATTTAATTTACTGGATGATCTATATGACTTATCATTAATCGTACTATATCTTTTAAGGTGCGATTTCTCCTTTCAAACATACCATTCCAATTTGGTGTTCGAGACGGAGTAAGCTGTGAAACAATTTCAAACTCGTCTAGATATTAAATAATTGGCTTAATATTCTCTTTTGATATGTTCAAAAAGTATTTATTTCCATTAAAATTTGTTTTAATTTCATTTTGAATTCTTTGAACTTTTTCAAATGATTCAGATATATGTTTCATAAAACACATGTATCTTTATATACTGATATCATCGGTAAATCTAATGAGATAGTAAAACCAGCCTCTAACTTATGTATACATTGCTCCATATACATCATTATGTACAAGACCCAATACACATCACTCATTAATTGTGTCAAGTGAAAGATGATCTAGTTATTTTTCCTAATAAACAGGATTTGTATTCTTCAGTTGATTCAAAATCAAATGATCTCAAAATTCCATCATTATTGAGTTTTGATATGCTTTCTTGTTTATATGGACTAAATGGTAATGCTAAAGGTATTTTGTATTTAAATCACTAAATTTAATCCACTCTTTATTTGTGTCAAGTACTTTATAGTTAGCGATTTATAAAGTTCATTAACTATTTATGAAATTCCATAAATATTTCATTTAAATAGAATGAATAACAATTATTCCTTTTATTACAAATGAAATTCAAACTTGTTTAAAAGGATACACAATACCTTTATTTTATATGGAATTTCATTTTAACAATTATTCTATTTAATTAAGCCAGTATATTGAACAAGAATCAACTTCCTATGGATAATCCAGCAACATTTGCAATTTCTGTAAATTTACATATATTTATGTGATTCATATCTAGTATAAGTAGATTTTATAACATTAATATCTTTAATTGGTTGAAGTCATACTTTAAATCAATTTTAGATCCTCACTTTATTTCTAAAACAATTACGTCTAATTTGTTTGAGGACAATCTTCAAATTTCAATGTTAGTCAAGAAATTCGATTTAATTTAATTTATCCTTCTTATGGATTAATTTAAATTATCGAAGCTATTTGTTATTTAATATCTATAGTAGATAATAAATAATAACTAATTCTTTAATGTTTATTTAATATAAATACAAAACTTTGACAATCAAAATTTATATTTATATTAATTTATAATTTTTAAACTAAAATATGCTCCTACTCAAATTAACATCCCTTTGTTTACATATATAAATATATATATATCAATATATATATATATATTTATAATGATGTTCCAAGATCCATATCTAGTTTTGTCTTGACCTAGCTTATGCTAACACCCCAAAACACAACCTTTTAGGTAGACATCTTATGTCAATTATATCGTATATAACTATTGGATCGCATGATGAACATTTAGTTCAGTATTATTCATTTGCTCAAAATATAGAATAATTCATGCTATTATCTCTAAGGCCGTAATCCTATTATGCAGCCTTAGTTAAATCACACCCAATAATACAGTCGAAGCACCACAATTACTCCTACAGCATATAACCAAAATAAGAGGATGTGCAATGCTTTGTCATTGCCTACATCCAATGAGATTGGGTATTGATGAGTGTACTATTGGAAGACTTCACAATGACTTAATATAACAAAAAAAATTGCTTTAAAGGGAATTTTATAATTTGTAGTGGGAAACAATATTAGAGTTGTTTACATATATCAAAATATATGTATTTGACATCTATAAGTTTAATTGCATTTAAATAAAATACATAAAGTATATATATTTAAATTCAATGCGATGTGTATAGGAAGCGTGAATACTTATTCTTTTGAACATTTCAAAATTATATTTGCATAGATGCATGTTTGTGTGTATATATTTTCACACATGTTAACAGTTATAATAAGGTCAAAGTGTTGCAAGTTTTGAATTAAATATAAAGCAAGTCATAATAACAAGTTAATAGATCCCAATCCACTCAATTATATTGTTAATATTCAGCCCACAACATCATATTATAAACCTTTTATAACTATAAGATAGACCAAAATAAGACATATTATGCATTTTATTTTCTAGCATTACCTAAAACGCAGATTAAATCATCCAATTAGAAAGCATTTAAACTATTCATAAATAAATTGGATGTAATAGGTTGATACATTATTAACAAAATTTTCGCATATACACAGTCAAACTAGAAAAAATACATATGCAAGTTTTAGAATCAACAGACAAAACATAAAATGAAACACTTACGTATACATACACATATACATATCACAATTGAATTGACTACTGACCTATGTCGTAGTAGATAATTCATGAACATACAAGTGGTTTTGAAATTAAACACAAGTCACATTTGATCTTTCAAAATAGTAGTTTCATAACTAGCTTTCGCCAATATATGTAATGAGCTCCATTCTGAAACAATTTCAGATGTTCTCTAAGCCATCCTTATGCCCCTTCAACCCACAGCCCAAATCTCCAAGTTGTCACTCAGATGAATATATATCAAATTTATAAATTTATATTTTTCGACTGAATCTAAACAGTGTCAAAGTGGGCAATATATAATTATATATTAAATGTATATATATATATATATATCAAATACATATGTATATATATATATAAATGCTTAAACCCAACTTTATATCCATATACAAATATAGTCATACATATATATATATATATATATTCAGGTGTTTGATCTATGAAGTAGCATCAAAGTTGCTTTTGGTACGTAAATGAAATTAAAGAAAAGGTCAGTATCTTTTAGACAATCAATATATGTTTTAAAACAGCCTAACTGAGTTTCGTGTACACTACAGGTTTGTATATACACACACACGCGCGCACACACACACACTCATATCTTCCTTTAACATATCTTAAAATTATACCAGACACATCTAACACTTAAGATTCCCAATGCTAAAATAAAAACACAGACCCTTTTAAACTAATATTCATATATAACTTGGGATGTAGACGGTTTTAAAGATAGATCATCTAACGTGGGATCAACTTATGTATATAATTAAGGATTCATCCTATCATAAAATTTAATGGAATAACTTCACTCGTAATCGCAGATCCAAAGTTCAATAAATTAGATCTCATAACTAATTAAAATAATTAATCTGTTCCAAAAATAAATCATAACAGGATGATAACAAATTTTCGAAGTCATTCACTAACACAAATTCAAACAAGTATGATCTGGACTTAATGATTCTATCGAAAGTAACAAATTTGATAACATTGACAGATCATATATTAAACCATATTGTATATAAATAAGAACTGGAATTCAAACATGCACAACTGAACTAATATTGTATACTAATTCAGAATCAATTAAATAAACAAAACAGAATTTTGTTTGTCATGAAACTAATCCATTTCTAAATCGGACGTTTATTACATTCCAGATCCATTTAATAATGTTCATAACAATGCTTAAATTATTATAATGATAATAATAACATGGCTTGGCTACAGGCACTATATTCATATGCAAGCTTCAAATGATTTCATAAAGGACCATCTTTATCCCAATATCCAAATTAAAATGCTTATAAAATTCAGGTTATAATGTAAAAGGGTCATTTAAATAATTTATCACTCAGATGTTCAAAAGGAAAAGATGATACATAATCACAATCAGATTTAATTTGAAACTGAGTCCAACAGTTAGATATTACACATATCAGATGTATAAACACTAAATAATTCTGAAAGCTAGTGGAACGTTCCATAATTAAAGATCAATACAGTTTCATGGACAAGTAAGAGCCCAAATTCAAGGATACATCATCACATATGTGTACTTAATATCAATACAAAAAAATTCCAATACATATATCCCTATAAATATACAATTTGAATACATATATTTATGTGCATTTACTAAACATTAATATCATACTTAACTGCTTAAAATTCTGCATAGACGTATCAATGCTTAATGAAATAATTGAAACAAATCCTTCAAATAAGTTATTGATCCATGTGTATTTGAAAATATCAATTCAATGGTTACAATAACCAATTGTTTCAATTTTCAAGAGGTCTCGATTTGCATAAATTAATTAATATCAGGATATTAAAAAAATATAATTAATGTGATCTGAATATCATCATTATGAATCTATAATTCATCACTATCTCAGATTCATGATCATAATCATGTATATGTAAATCCCAAAATTTTCAACTATGAATCTATAATTCATCCATTTAATCAACAAGCAAAATTATTTGAAACTTTTGATCAAATGTATAATTTGATTGAATTTGTGATTATGATTCAAGTAATCAAAAAATAAAACATGAGTTAATTCGTATTGACTTAGATTGTACTTAACATTCAAAAATTATTATATAATTGATCCATATGTAATTGCCTTTTTCAACAACAATTGTAACAAAACAAATTCATAATTTCTTATAAAATAGCAGCACAATGTTTTATGAAATTAGTATAAAAAACGACTTTCATTCTAATCAATTAAAATTGGTTTTGACTTATCTACATGATTCCAGGTTTATCGAACATAGTAATCATAGTTTGAAATTTGGTTAAACTCAGATTTAACCAATTATAAATCCTTTTCAAAATTTTACATCAAATATAAAACTTCATTTTCAGTAAAACTTTTTATAACATGTAACAAATACAGTTTTAAGTTAGAGTGAAATTTTTTCACTTTTAAATCAAATTTATTATTATTTCTTGAATCCATGTTTTTATAATTTTGATTATCGATTCTTAAAACTGCAATTTCATAGACTTAAATATCAATGAAGCGAGCAAAAATTGGTTATAAGTACAACATTGTAAATTCACATGAACAGATCGAGTTAAATGAATCAATATTTGATATTAATTCTTTTAAACTGAACTAACTTTATATCAAAAATAATGTAGTGACCCTCCCTCTTGGTCGATCCAATCGATCGTTAAAACGACTTAAATCGAATGAAAAAGGCGGATACGCTAAGTTGGGCGCACAACACATCAGAACAAACAACAGAAGACTTTTATAAACATCATAATAATGTTACATCAAAGTACAGAATATCAGAGTATCGAAAATAAAATACAGCGGAAAATAATTTTACAATAAATGTAATACAATGCAGCGAAAACAAATAAACTAACACAGCGGAAGACTATCAATGCTCTGGACACAAATTTAAGCTTCGATCTAGAATCTTGCTAAATGAAATAATCTACAAAACCAAAACTATAAGCTACCTATGTGGAAAATATGGGTACCCAGAGTTTAGGTTAAAACAATAAACTCCGACTAAGTCATGGGACTGGTGCGAGAACTCAAAACAGTTATTAATAACTTAAATAAAATAAGGAATATCATGGGACCACGCTGTATACCGCGGAACGAGTTTACTCCACTAGATTGCCAGTGCACATACAACTACCATAAATAATAGACGTATGGATCTACAGTGCATCAGACAATATGCAACTTTCCAATCTAACCATTTAGGCTTAATCCCGAAATTTAGATTTTTCAAAAACCAATTCATTTTAAAGAAATTATTCCCTTGGACTTTACTTCCCGATTTCTTATTTCAAATTATTTGAAGTACATATCCAGATTTCATATCAAAATAGATTTCACTTCAGGATGTCAAACCAAAACATTTGGAAATATGAATTCCAAAACTTCACAATGCATACAAACAAGTATGCAACCAAATATCGGGAGGTATTCAGCCCTTAGACAAGGCTGTACGCGCCTCTCCAACTCGATATATATATATATATATATGCATCTCCCACGATGGAGCAGGTACACTGACGATGCATCTCCCACAACCTCAAAGAAAATCCACCGTCGTCACACTTTTAGTCATCCAGGGTTACCCGAATCTTTGGCCACATACCAAATCATTTCATATCCCGAAATAGGGAAAATCATTTCACAACATAATGATCACAAGTACTTTCCAAAATATAATACTTTACATTAGCAATTCACACATATGATCAGTCACTATTAATCACATAACCCATGAGTTCGTACGTCTCAAAGAAGGGTGTTAAGCAAGAGAATAAATTCTCCGTCACCAAACAGATACATCATAATAGCAACTAATCGGTTATGTGATGAACTACAATGTCAAACACATAATATATTTCGACAACATTAGGTTTAACCCTCGAAATCCTTTCAGTTTTATAAAACATTTTGTTAAAACATTCTTTGTCCAAAATTGGGAATACATTTCTTTTCACTTAAGAAAAATATCATTTTAGAATCATTCATTAAATTTGAAATGAACTCAATAACATCGATACACGTCTCATAGTCAAATCGTGAAGTGTTTCACAAGATGTTAGCATACAAATATTTCCACCCAACCCAATGCTAAATGTAAAAACATATTTGCTCATAAACTGGTCGAGCACAATCCAAACAATCAATCCATCACAATCAATAACAAAAACCAAGTGTATTTTGTTTATACCACATCTTATGTTTTGGTAAATTTAATTACAATTCATGCATTCCAAATCTAATTAAAGATTTATTAAAACTCTTCTTCGTTTTAATCTTTAAAAATCATTACTTAATGATTATTCAACTTTTAGGAAATTAATCCTGCCTTTAACTGGGTTAAAGAATCAATGCCATTTAAAATCAAGTTCACGATAAATCCAAAATCATCTTCCATCAAAATGGAATCTTCACGGAAATCATAACAGTATATAATCGATATAAATTTTCGTATCAAACTAATACTATAAGTGGAATAACGACAAGGCTTTTTAAATTCCATAAATAGCAACGGTCTTCATTCACAGTAGCTCATCTCAGTTATCACAAAATCGAATTCCATTCAAGTCCAATTTAATATTTTAAATTGGAAAACTTTACTTTGGAAAATTCCATTAATCTTATTTAAACAATTATAAATTCCAAATCATATCTTCACTGTTAATTGAGTTAAAGAACGGCTGTTATTTAAAACATTGTTCACTATAAACCTCAAAATCCAATTTGATATTAAATATAAGGCTCTGAAGAGAAATAATATCGGCTTATATTCAACATCAAATTCTGAAACAACCAATATCGTATTGGGAATAACGATATATATATATATATATCTTCTAAATTCCTCCACAATATCCATATAATCACGGAATCCAATATCGAAATATTCCAAAGATTATTTCCATTCAAATCAATTTCAATTTATTCATTGGAAAATTCTGGTTATTTTATAACCCCTTTTTCAGTCCAATTTATTTATTTTCAAACATTGGATTATTATTCTAGTTAATAACTAGTTCATTCAGATAAAAATATATTTTATCTTTTCAAATATGGAATTTTTCATCCAAAACTCTTTCCAAATCATTTATTATGATTTTACACAATTTTTCCATATTTTTAATTATTTTATTAAGACCCTTACAGTCAGTTTCCAATATCGGCCACCGAACTGCATCCATAGCGACCTTTTCTTCTTTTGATTTGGACATATCTTAAAATCCGACCGTTAAAATTTAAATCTCTTATATTCATTAGAAAGCTCTTTTTGATACAAACCCAATGGTTCCGGTTTTAGGAGAATCCGACGGTCGGATCTCCGGTTACATCAATTTGAAGTTAATGGTTGAAATTCGCGAACAGTCGCTGTGCGGCCCATTCTATTCAAGCCATGTGTGTGTGTGTGTGTGTCTCTGTGTGTGTTGTGTGTATATATCGTCGATTTCCATTCAAAACATATTTTATAAATCATTTATATATTCATTTTAAAACGATTTCAACTTCATTTTAATTTTAAATCAAAATTGAATATTCCATTACATCATAATTTTATACAAAGCATATATATGTTAAAAATTATATGTTTAACAATCCAATATTTATTCCATTATATGACAATTTTATATATCTCATATATAAGCTAAAAATAATATTTTTAGTCAATCTATATTTATTTCAATACATGAGCATTTTATATATCTCGTATATATTTTATACAACGCATGTATATTTTATACAACGCATATATATATATATATATATAATACAACACATATATATTTTATATTTTATGCGATGCTTATATATACAACGCATATATATTTTATACAACGCATATATATTTTGTACAACACATATATATTTCATACAACGTATATATATTTTATGCAACACATATACATTTTATTCAATGCATATATATTTTATACAACACATATATATTTTATACAATGCATATATATTTTATTCAATGCATATGTATTTTATTTACTCCATTTCAGATCGCAATCACAACACAATACAATCAATTAAATCATCAATGGTTTGTGGACGACGGTGAGGTTTGCTAACAGGCATCGTATACAATTTATAATGATTAAAACTGATAAAAATCAATATTGGCAGTTCATATATGTAGGTATGAAATAAATAACTATACAAAAATTATAGTGAGAAGTTCTCACTTTGGTTTCCACTCCGTCAATTCTATAATGTAGATATCTTCATCACGGTTCCAAAGGCTCTGAAATCAGGTGATTCTGTTTTCGTTTGCACAAGATATAAAGGTTTAAACATTTGACTACTAATTATGATCATTAGGGTTTAATTAAATAAAAATTAGCCTTAGTTAACCTTATCTTAATCACATCCTCAACTGTTAACCCGCTTCTTCATTGTGCTCCCAGAAACCCGTCAAACCCAATCTTGCACACAATTTCCTCCACCGCGCGCCTGTATGAACCCCCCAACCATCGATCAAATTTCACCACCATGAAGCCCTTCCTCCGCTCTACCCATGACTGAAATCCGGTCCATCACCGTTGCACCATCGGCCAACAAATGGCTCTCCAACTTCGGCATTTTGAGTCTTGATTTCACGTGATTTACTTCATGGAATTAGATCTCATCCGTCGAAGTTCAAGATCTTGAGGTGCACTTTAATTTTCACTTTAGAGGATTCAAAATTTATCGAATGGATTGGGATATTTTTGAGGACTTAAATCGCTGTGTATCGGTGTAATAACCCGAAAAATGTGAACCAATTTAAAATTTTTAAAATTGGTTTTTGTCAAAGAATTTGAATAATTGAAATAGCATATTTCAATAAAATAATGAATTGGGAATAGTGAGGCAGTTTGAAAATTTGAATACAAACTTTGTCTGACTGTACCGGGTGGAAAATATAACAGATTTTAGCGAAACTGAAAATATTTAAATCTATTTATGAATACCTTTCTCACGAATCTGAAAAATCGAAGTTTCATAACGGGAATCAAAAGTTATGGTGTAACACCCCACCTCCGCCAGTGCCACTCTTGCAAGCACACTGGCTTTGGAGGGGCGTTTAAACAAGGTAAACATGCATGCAGATATCACAAGACAGAACATATAAGTAAAACAGAGTAGTAAAGCAACGGATTAAACTAGCATTTCAAAACCATAGTCAGATTACAACAAAGTACTTGAGCATTATTTTCCAACAAACAAAGTCTAGACAAAAGCATAAACTGAAAAACTGAAATACATAAAGTACTATCCCCAAAGTGAAGTGATAAACCATAGCTAGCTCAATGTCCAAACCCGTACATGAGCGAATCCAGTAAGCAAGCTAGAAAGATCCAAGCTAAGCTCCAATGTTCCCACCCTAAGGACCTGAGGGGGGGGAACGGAAGACAAGAGGCGAAAGAAAACAGGTCAGTCAAAAAGACTGGTAAGCCCTACTACTATATGTCTATGAACTAGTAAAGTTAACTGGCATGAGAAGCTGAGATGAACATAAGGATAACAACATATTGGCATGATGATTAACTAACAAGATAGATAAAGGTGTCATCGCATAATTAAGGTTAAGTTTTGCACCACGGGTGTACTAGCATTCTAACATGTCAAGTAAAAACAAGAATTGATCCCTTGGCCCAAGCTTGGCCCAACATCATGAGATGACCTAAATCAAGGTCCAACTACTCGGTCTAGTCGATCGGCTCCCTATAAGCCTAACTCGTCAAGTGTCGGTGTCATGCGGCTTAATCATGTAATGTAGTTGACTGTGCAGGGTACACCCTAGGGTGTATCTGGCCCTACGGTGTAACCCTCTGACACCATACCATGATGCACAGTCCAAACCTACCGTTGCCCGTGTTCAACTCCGTACTTGATGTGCACGACCATGGTCCGCCTGAACAACCGGGGCATCATTCAGCCGTCTCTTTTGGTCTCTTACAATCAGCCCAGTAACTGTGCCCCACCCTAGCCTAGTCCTAGGGTCTTATGATACATCTAGAAGGTTACTGCTGAAAAGGACCACGCAACTAGGGTTTCTTAACGGGTTAAATGTGGTTAACCCGATCCAAACGTGGATTAAATCGGTTAAGAGTACGCAAGGCTCCTGACTTAACCTCGATTAATCCATCAAGCCCAAATTGGTTAAGTATTAAGTGGACCATGACTTAACCCTAATCAGGAGGCATTAATTAACTTAATGCGCTTTAACCTCTCACATTAGACTTTGTTGTGGTTACTAGTTAAGCCGGGCGGATCCGGGTAGCTTTACACCACAACTAGGTCTAACCTCAGGTTCGAGCACAACATGACCAACTTCTCACATTGGGTCCTATTGTTTGTAGCCACTAGTTAAGCCGGGCGGGTCCGGGTAGATTTATGCTACAAACTCAACCCAACCTCGAGTTGGCCACACTCCTATTTTCTAAGTGTCATGTCCATTATGTTTCCAAAACATAATTACAAGTTAACATATCACGTCATGTTACAAAAATCATGTTCATGTCATTATGTTACCCAACCCCAACGTAATTCCATCGTTTACATAATCGCAACAACGCATAAAGGATAAAATAGGGAACTTGGCATAACCATGACATAAAGGTGTTGAAGCCACAAGTTTAACATGGTGGCATATGAAATGTACATATGTTTATATACTTGCATATTGCATTATTAGGCTTCAAAAGCATGCATAAAACCAAACTTAGCATATGAGTGATACATGGTGATAAATAACATGTAGAAGTTGCTAGAAGTTCGCATTTTGCCTCACATGCAAGTTATCATAAGGGATATGATAACTTTCATGTTGCCAAAATGCAATCTTTAATATAAAGCTTGGAGCTTTATGCTCAAAACCTCAAGTTTAACTTGCATAACATGATAACATGATCAACCCAAACTCGCATAACATAGCAACATGTGTCATACATAATGATTAAACCAACTTGCATAATGATCATCCAAACTTGCATATAATGATCAACCAAACTTGCATATAATGATCAACCAAACTTGCATATAATGACCAACCAAACTTGCATATAATGATCAATCAAACTTGCATATAATGACCAACCAAACTTGCATATAATGATCAACCAAACTTGCATATAATGATCAACCAAACTTGCATATAATGACCAACCAAACTTGCATATAATGATCAACCAAACTTGCATATAATGATCCACCCCAAACTTGCATCATTCATTTAACTTTAGAGTTCAAAGAAAGAAAGTAGAAAAGGGCTTACAATGCTATGAAGACACAAATAAATATTTATTATAAAGATTGAGACGAAGCCCTTATGCAAGCACCAAAAACCCAAATATGCAAGCTCCAAATGAAAACCCTTGAGTCAATTCAATAAAAACCCTTGCTTTGAAATAGAAATGTTGCAACTTGACTTGAATGCAAGCTAAGAACACTCATACAAGTTTGAAAACACTTGTATGAACTCAAAATCTCTCATAGAAATTAACTTAGAAATTTTAGCATGAGAGTGGAGGCCATGAGAGGAACAAATTTGACATAGTTTAGTTGTAGGATTGAATAATGGTGATTTAGTCTAGGTTTGGGGTCTTTTTATAGAGGATTAGGATAGTATTAGCCATATTATTAACCCTAGATTCAATCCAAGACATCAAAGCATGTCTTGGGGAAGAAGTCAAGTGTAGGAACCATCTAGGGCCTTTAGATTAAAGCTGAACCATGAGAACCATTCAAATGCAAAATCTGCATTTGAGCGAATCGGCCCACGGGTTGACAGCCAAACACCCTGGATTAACCCCTAGTCGACCCAGCGAGCTCGGTCGACCTCAAAAATCGGCCGGTTCGGTTATTCCCCTCTCCCAATTCGCTGTTTTGAACATTTTTGCATATTTATTTATTTAATTTTCAATTATATATATACATATCAATATATATATATTTCTCTGCGCAACCCATTTCACTTAATTAAGTATACTTTAATTTGTGATTTTTTCGTGAAACTTCGCGAGGCCATATCTTGGTCATAAGGACTCCGATTTTCGAAAACTCGGACTCTATTTCGCGTATTTTTCCGAGACGAAGGCAATGGCACAGCCCGTTTCCCTTGATTCAGATTTTACAGTTTAATTCTGGCTCCATTTATGTTATAACATGTTATTCAAAAATACGGGTTGTTACATATGGCCAAATGAATTTTCAGAAAGGTCGCTATATAGCATATATAGCCCTTGAAAATAGATATTTTGCATACGACCTCGGAATTCGAAGAAACCACTTTTGATGGATCCGGGATGTCAAACTATTGCTAGGTTTCAAATTTCATAATTTTTGAAGCTAGTATGTTAGCGGGGCAAAAGAAAATGTGATTGGTCAATTTTTGTTAAAATGGGTCGACCTGAAAATGGACATTTTGCATATGAGCTCAGAATTCGACGAAACTGGTTTTGTTGGGACCATATCGTCAAAACAAAGCTAGATTTATTTTTCTGGAATTTTCGATTCAGTTTGTGGCCCTGGCAAATTGAAATGTACGTTCAAATTGAATATAAAATGTTTTATACTTTAATTTGAAAAATAACTGACTGTAACAGTCAAATTGGCCAACGAAACATATCCCATTGTGTTCGGAATGAGGGTATTTAGCTAGGGCGACACTCGTTGGGTTGAAATTGGTGTACGTTGGCTAGAAAGGGTATTATAGGAATTTAAAAATATAATATATTAGAAAATATCTACCATTTTCTCTCACATCAAAAATCTGGTCAACCCCTCAGAAACGAACGACGATAATCGTTCAAACCTTTCCACCTCGATCGCCGCCACCTCCAGTTGACAATTTCGATCGCCTTCCTCCCCTCTTCAAATCAAACCCAGCCTCTTCAGAAACCATCACCGATCGACGTCGAATTTCGTCGAGGAAGTTCACATCTTTCCGCCGCCGCCGATCGTCGCAGGAGCCACCGAGTTCGCTGCCACCACCGTCGATAGGAAGCCTGTTCGTAGCTCTTCGACGTCGTATGGTTTGATCGAGACGAAACATCACAGATTGTTCGAGAATCAAAAACCTAGTTTTGAAGGTTTGCAAAAACATCTGCTTTGAAATTTCTAAATTGAAAATAACACTTTTAAGTGTTGCAAAGCTTTGAAAAATCATATCTTTTTAGTGTGTTAACGAAATTCGATGAAACAGGAAATATCGGGACCGCAAGGAGGCTCTCTACCATCTAGCAGAAGCCGCAGAATTTTATTATCTTCCTACGATTTTTAGCACTTCAAAAACCAATGTGAGGAATCTAAACTAAATTGTGTGAATGGAATCGTGTTGTATAAATTATATAAGCGAAGTGTAAATTATATACGCATTGTATACCTCATGTACATGTGTTGTATAAGTTATATTAGCGATGTATAAATTATACAAGCGTTGTATGAAACATATATGCTTTGAATTGTGATGAAATGCAAGTGAATTATAGAAATAATATATATATATATATACTCCCCTCGTCCACAGACCATGGACGATATTTATTGCTTGTGATTGGCGTGATATTATATGGTATGACGAATGGTTGGAAATAATTGTTTGTGGTTGATATTGTGGTTGAAAAATACCTTTGTGGTTGAAAAATACCTTTGTGGTTGAAAAATACCCTCTTGTGGTTGAAACAAATTAGAATAGGATTGTGGAAATGAAAATAAAACATGCCGCCTGCGTGCGAACTAGATGCATGATCCCCATTGTTAAAAACCGCGAGGTTTTAAGGTAGAGCGAGGAGCCGTACTAGGGACGGTCCCGGTTTTAACTACCCTGCCGTTATGCTGTCGAAATTTTCTGAAATATTCATGTGTTAGAATAATTTTCATTTGTTGAAATTAATTACATATGTTGAAACCAAAATTCATGTGTTGAATATTACTCGAATTTTAAACAAATAGATTTAACGATAAGAATCACATTTTTATATTTATACAAACTATAGAGAATATTCATGTGTTGAATTGAAATTCGTTCGTCGAGTTGAAATTCATGTGTTGAATATTACTCGAATTTTAAACAAATAGATTTAACGATAAGAAGCACATTTTTATATATATACAAATTATAGAGAATATTCATGTGTTGAATTGAAATTCGTTCGTCGAGTTGAAATTCGTGTGTTGAATATTACTCGAATTTTAAACAAATAGATTTAGCAATAAAAATCACATTTATATATATATACAAACTATAGAGAATATTCATGTGTTGAATTGAAATGCATTCGTTGAATTGAAATTCATGTGTTGAATGTTATCGTATTTTAAAATAAAACGAATAGACAATAAAAACTACATTTTTATTGTGAATATGAAGTGTTAAAAACATTCACGTGTTGAATAAACATTTTTGATGATAAAAATATTTCTTTTATCATGTATACGCTTTGATAAAAATACACACGTGTAGAAATAAATATTAGTTTGCTAGAAATGTTATTATTAGCTTTGTTCTGCATATATACACATGTGTTGAACAGGGAAAATGGATTAGCTGTAGAGTAAAGAAATTATTTGCGTGCCCGACAAATAGGTAAGCCTTGATGAGTTGGCTGCGCAATTTTATTTTATATCTACTCCTGTGAATGCCATTGGATGCAGAGTGCTGGTTATTCTGTGTGAAATAATAAACATCGCCATAGGATAGTAACAATTAATTTTGAACTACACTACATGGCATACTCCTTGACGATAGGCATACTTCATCATATTCCACATAAACATTTGGAGCTTGTGTGACGAGGTGGAAGATTTACCATACGAGCGAGAGGCCTGTATGGCGATGATTATATACTACAGGTTGAACTGATGACTGATACGGACTATATAAAATATAACGATAAATTGCCAGATTAATAAAAACCCCACACGGGTCTGGAGTTGACAATAATCACGTCTCTCTAGTCATTAGATATGGCACATGGACTATTTATTCCCACACGGGACGAGGTGACAAGGATTTATCCTCTGGAGTAATTAAAAATACACGCTCCCTCAGGCTTGACAGGGTGACGAGAATTTATTCTCTGGAGTTATTATCTATACACGCTCCCCTGTAAACACCAGAATATATCACTATAAATGTGTGGATGCTTTATAGGATTTATTGGGTACCTAACACGGCCCAATAAATTTCCAAACCCCTTCCCGTACAAAGGAGGGTATGGCGAAATTTTTCGAAATATTAAGGCGTTAGTGATATATTTGAAGTGAAAACGATGTAGAAATATTTGAAGTGAAAACGATGTTGAAATAAATGAATGAACGATGTTGAAATAAATGAATGAACGATGTTGAAATAAATGAATGAACGATGTCGAAATAAATGAATGAACTATATTTGAAATAAAGGAATGAACTATATTTATATATATAAATATAAATAAAATTGAAAGGAATCGAAGCCGTGCAGTTCGTGTTTTGGAATCGTAATTTGAATCGATTAGTACGAGAAATCCGAACATCGGATTTTCCCGAAACCGCAACCGCTGGGCTCGCCTTGGAAATATCTTTCCAACGACACCAACTTTGTAAAAATCCAACGGTTGGATTGTCTAGAATGTTTAATTCAAATCTGAAGAAAAACAGCGCCAGAATCGTTTATATTTATATATAAATATAAGTATAATTAAATTAAATCGAATAACGACGTTGCAGTTCGAATTTTGAAATCGTAACTTCAAACGACTAGTGTGGAAGATCCGACCGTCGGATTTTCACGAAACTGGAACCGTTGGGTTCGCTTTGGGAATATCTTCCCACTGATATCGACTTTGTAGAAATCCAACGGTTAGATTTCCCGATATGTGTAAAACAAATTAGGGGAAAAACAACGCCAGTTGTAACAACCCGAAAATCTGGGCCAGTTTAAAATTTTTATTTTGGCAATTTTAGCGAAGTTTGAACATTTAAAATGAATTATTTTAAATAATATCGACGAGAAATTTATTTTGAATAGAATTCGACGTATATATTATATACGTCGTCGTTAGAATATAAATAATTATATATAATTATAAATAGAATTGAAAATGGCGCGGTAGTTCGATAATTCAATTTCAAACTTCAATTGAACATACCGCGTGCAAAACAAACCGGATTTTAGTGAAACCAAAAACATTAGGATCTAATTGAGGATATCTTTCCAACGAATCCGAAAAATCAAAATTTCATAGCGGGAATCAAAAGATAGGTCCAGTTGAAAATTCTGAATAGTCGCTATGGAATTTAGGCCCTTAAAAATGGGAATTTTGCAAACGACCTCGGATTTCGACGAAACCACTTTTGTTGGGTCCGTGGTGTAAAGTTATTGCTAGATTCCAAATTTCATAATTTTTCGAATCAATATGTGAGCGTGGCAAAGGAAAACGCGTTTGACCAGTTTCAGTTGATTTTAATCGACTGGAAAATGGCCATCTTTCCAACGGTCTCAGAATTCGACGAAACTAGTTTTGTTAGGACCGTATCGTCAATACGAAGCTAGAAAATATTTTTCGGGAATTTTTCGAGTAAGTATGTGACCCCGGTAAATTGAAATGCGCGTTCAAATTCAATATATAGAGTTATATGTTGGTTTTGGCGAAAACTGATCAAAACAATTGAATTATCCTACGTGGCATATCCCATTGTGTTCGGAATGGGGGTAATTAGCTAGAGGCGACAGTCGTTGGGCCTCGTTTGGTGATCGAATGAAAAAGTTACTTTGTGGGAAATTTAAAAAAATTAAATAATTAAAAATATATTATATAGCCTACCCCTTTCCCCCTTTTCTTCAGAATAGTCAAACCAGAAATAAAAAAACCAAACGAACTCCAAATTCTCCGTCGCACCTCCGCCTCCCGCCTCCCCTTGCTGCCGCCTCCTCCCCAGACCCGCCGCCACCCTTCCCCTTCCTCCCCTCGCCCTCTTCTCCTCCTCCGTTCGAAGAAACCGAGCCCGAAGCACCCAGTCTCCTCACCGCCTTCGCTCGAGCCCCACCGCCCTCGCCGTACCTCCTGGGCCCGCCTCCGGTCATGCCTGGACACCCCTCAGCCCACTCTAGCCATCTGCGCCCTCCTCCAACTCGAGCCAGCCACCTGTGGGTCCCCCTCTCCCAAATCACCCAAATCCGAGCCCCCTCTGCCTCGCGAGATCCTCCGGTGCCGCCCGGGACACTTCAGCCGACCACCAGTCCGCCCCGACCACCAGCTAACTCCGGTGACCTTCCTCCCCTTCGATCCGTGAGTTTTTAATTTAATAATTTGCATTTATTTTATTTTTCAGTTTTAATAAATAATAATGTGTGTAAAAATTCTAACTTTGTATTTCATATAACCGTGTTAAGGAAAAAAAAATAAAAATTCGATTTTTATATATTGAATAGCGAAGTAAAAATTCAATTTTTATATATTGAATAACGAAGTAAAAATTCGATTTTTATATATTGAATAGCAAAATAAAAATTTGATTTTTATATATTGAATAGCGAAGTAAAAATTCGATTTTTATATATTGAATAGCGAAGTAAAAATTCGATTTTTACATATGTAGTGGCTACGGGTAACGAAAGTGACGAAAGGCGAGAATGGCGAAGATTTCTATAAATGAAGTGTCGTGAAGTTGGATAGCTATCTGTGAGAATTTATCACTCTTTAATTTTATTTTTCTAGTTATATAAATATATACTAGGATGCAGACGGTGTTTAGTAGCACCCGACACCCGTCATCCACAGACCATGGATGGCTTGTTTGTTTAATTGTTTGTTTGTGTAGTTGGTTAGATTATTTGGTTTGAATTGAATTGTTTGGTGAAATGAAATTGATTTGATTGATGTGTGAATGGTGTGGGCCTTCACTAGACCGGGGATAAGGCTAGGCCTTGTCCCGTTTCTAGTATCGTGCCATTATGCCGTCAAAATTTTCTAAAAATAAGTTAGAAAAATAAAGATAACATTTTATTTAATAAATGAACCGAATAGAAAATTCATAAGTTGAATAAAATAGTTTGATCATTAAAAATATAATTTTTAACGTGAATGTGAATAAATAAATATTCATTTACAAACCGGACGGTTTGTTTATGTACACCTATTTGAAGGACATTGATTGGGACGATAAATTTTACACATCGCCCAACTACACAAATAAAAATCTGTGTTTGATTGCTTGAAACCCCACATGGGTATTGGGATGATATTTGACGTACACTAATCCCGATTGTTTAGTTGTATGTCGATCGATTGATCGACAGGCTGTTATAAGCGTTGAATATTTATATTTGATGCTTATACAGTGTAGAATGCACTTTGGATGATGGTTGATTATTCATCGTTGTTGATATATACATGTGTTGTAGAAAATCCATATAATTAACATTATATGGTAATTGATTGGGCCTCATTCCAGTTTTAAAATAAAAATATTTGAAAAGGAAATATTTAAAATAAAAATATTTGAAATAGAAATATTTGAAGAGAAATATTTGAATAGAAATATTTGAAATAAAAATATTTGAAATGGAAATATTTGAAATAGAATATTTGAAAATAGAAACATATGAAGCCGTGTTGGTTAGATTGACGCCATTTTGGCGTGAACGATATTTATATCGATTTTATTCATTCTTCAATGAATATTGAATAGATTTGAGATTCGAACTATATTGAAATGAATTGAGATTCGAATTATATTTAAACTGAATTGAAATTCGAATTAAACTAAATTGATTTGAAATTTGAAATACACTGAAATGATTTGAAATTCGAATAGAAATGAATTCTAATTGAATTTGAATAGAAATGAATTCGAATTGAAATTTAATAGAATTGAATACGAATCGAAATTGAATTGAAAACGAATTGAAATTGAATTAGAAATCAATTCGAATTGAAATCGATTTGAAATGAATTTAAAACGAATTTGTATTGGAATATTCAATTTTGATTTGAAATTGAATATGAAGTTGAAACCGTTTTGAAAACGAATTTGAAATGATTTATAAACTACGTTTTGAATTGAAATCGACGAAGTATATATTATATATATTATATATATAATATAATGGCCTGAATAGAACGCGCCGCGCCGCGGTAGTTCGCGAATTTATGTAAAATTATTAAAAATAGTAATAATTTATGTAAAATCATAAGATATGATTTAGAAAGAATTGGGATGAAAAACTCCATATTTGAAAAGATAAAAATAGATTTTTATCGAAATGAACTAGTTTTGAACTAGAATTATAATTCTATTCATTTTTAAATAAATAAACTGAATTTGAAAGGATTTTAAAAATAACCAGAATTTCCAATGATTGCATTGGAGTGGATTTGAATCGAAATTGTCCTCGGAATATTTTGATGTTGGAATTCGTGATTATACAGATGTTGTTATGGAAATTTGAAAGATATATATTTATATTGTTATTTCCAATACGACATTTGTTAATCGTAGAATTTGATATTGAATATAAGTCGATATATTTTCTATTCAGAGCCTTGTATTGAATATCAAATGTGATTTGGGGTTTGTCGTGAATGGTGTCTTCATTAACACTGTTCTTGAACCCAGTTGAGAAAAGATTAAATATTTTTATTTAGATTTAATGAAGTGTACCAATTAAATGATATTTAATTGGAATTGAATGGATATTGATTTTTGGGTTTATCGTGGACATTGTTTTAAATAACACTCGTTCTTTAACCCGATAATTAATGGAATGTGATTTTGGGTTTATCGCGAACTGAGTTTTAAATGACACTGATTCTTTAACCCAGTTAAAGATTAAAACTAAGTGGAGTTTTAATGAATCTTTAAATAGATTGAAAAGATTGAGAATGGAGTATCACCAGTTTTACTCCAAGCGGTAGTTAAATCTTTAATTAGATTTGAACGTGAAATGGTAATTGAATTACCGATAACACTGTGGTGTTAGATATGAAGTATCACCAGTTTTACTTCATGGGATGAATAGGTTGGGATTAGGAAATAAAATAAATGATTACTTCGGTATGGTTCGCTAATCCCGACTAGTTGAATCGAAATTCAAAAGAAGATTAAAGAATAAATTGTAATGATTTATCTTTGATAAAATTAATGGGAACCTCTCCTTATGAATGTGAAATTTAGAAACTAACTGTCGGTTAGCCAAGCAGAATGGTTTTCTGGATATTGATCTGATGTTGGTTTCGGCCTTCGGGGTTAATATTTGGGGAATTATTCTCTTGATTAATTTACGGTTAGTGACTGATGAATTGGAATGAGGCGTATGTTGTGTTTGTGTAACACTTATTTAAAATATACGCGAGTTATTCGGAAAGACAGGGTTTATCCCATTCTGAATAACTGATACGACGATAAGTCGAAGATGAAGACGGTGGTCGAAGACCGGAGGTCTACACGTCGTTTGGGTGATTACTGATGATCTCGATTGGGATGTACACCCAAGAAGATGGAAACAGTTGGTGATCGTCCAGACGTACTTGGAGATCGATGGATATGCGGGGTACTAGGTGCCTCCGGTTTCGTTCAGACCCAGAACGGACTTGTAAATGGACTGTGTGTCCGACATTGGATTTCATTCTGTGTGACTGATATCGGTTGCATAGAATGGTTTGCCTGTGTGGCATGCCTAAGTGGCAATTGATCGAGGCATCTGTTGAAAAGCAAAGTCCTGTGGTGATGATCAAAGCACAGCCTGTGTGGCACAACTTTGTGTAACGTGAATTCGCGAGCCTCGCACCCCGGTTGTGAACCAAAAACGGGAGATGACCTCAGGGAGGGCATGCGTTTCTTTCTAGCTAGGGTGGTGTCAGTGACCTACCAGCCCTGACATTTATATACTTTTCACCTGTGTGGTTGCTGTTGTTGCGAGGCGCCTCGGTTTGATCGAACGATCCGGGTCCGATGGAGTCATTCGTTGGCTCATTTGCGCCCCAAAGGGCGGGGAAACGTAGTGTTCAGGATTTCGTCTAATCCACATCGGTGGACCGGCCCTATCGCTCCAAGGGTCGATGCGTTCTGATCCTGAGACATGGTAGGCTAGATTGTCTCGAATCGGTAGAGGACGATCCCTGGCCTCGGTTCATACATGGAAATCCAACTTCCAAATACGTGACATTTGCGGTTTTATTTGTAGAGCCTAGTATGACGACATGATATATGGTACCCATGCCGTCTAGGATTGATATTTATGATTGAAATTGTTTTAAACACTATACACTATACACTTATTATAGTATCAAATGATCTGTTTTAAGCGTATCAAGCATTATTTGGCTGTTATAAAGGAAAACCCTATCCCCCGGCTTGCGTTGCATTGTGTGATAGGACCTGGGTCTTATAACAGCTTCATTTTTCTTTATTTAGCATTGCGTTGTTTGTTTTATGCACTGGTATTCTTGGGAGGAAACCCGTTCCGTGTGATGCGGCGTGGTCCCTTGATTTACCTAACTTTAAAAACAAAGATTAATAACTGTTTTAGTTCTCACACCAGTCCCATGACTGACCTGGAGTTTATTGTTTTAACCTAAACTCTGGGTGCCCCTATTTTGACATGGGCAGCTAGTAGTTTTGGTTTTGCAGATTTATATTCACCGGATCCTGGTTGACAACTGGAATGATATCCGGAAAGCTTTGTATCCGTATATCTCCTTCTAGTTGTGTATTGTATTATTTTCCGCTGCTATGTAATTTATTGTAATCTCTGATATTTCTGTGTAATATTTATTTGTTTATACTCTGTATATTCTTGTAATCTGATGCATTGTGGTAATATACTATGAAATGTTCTTCCGTCTGCGTTCTATTTTGTCCTGTTCTCAAAGCAATCCGCGCTTTCCCTTCTCTTCGGAGACCGGGGGAGTTCGGGTCGTTTCACCAGTGCCACGGCACGACCTGAAACGTCGTTTAATTAAATATGGCCATTTATAAATAAATAAAAATGGCGAAAAATCGTTATAAAATATTATAAGCAACATAGATTGGAAATAAACCAATTTGGCTTGATCTGTTTGATATTTGATGGTTGTATGTGTTTGACACGAAAATTATACTAAAGAACTGAAATGTGATTGTCGAATAATATAACCATGGAAAGAATTGATTTGAATTCTAATTACGTGAATTATTTGAAAAGGCCGAGCTAACCCTCATTTCAAATAATTGATCGAGCGATTCGAATTGGAAAATACAAAGACGATTCAAGACCGACGATCTTCGTATCGGTGGGATGGGCGCTGCTGAGGTTCCTGACTGGAGTAGCTACCGTGAAGGAACGGAAGTAGTAGCCGTCTGAACGTATGTGTTGATTGGACGGATATACGAGGAATTTGACGCCTCCGGTTTCGTTCAGACCCAGAACGGACTTGTAAATGGACTGTGTGTCTGACATTGGATTTTGTTCTATACTGATTGATCTCTGTTAAATATATATCTGTTTGGCGGCGAAGAATTTATTCTTTTGCTTAACGCCCTTCTCTGAGACGTACGAGCTCAGAGGTTATATATCGATGGAAATCAGTCGTATGGAGTGGACTGCCTATGTGGCATGTCAAGATGCTGTGATCAAGGCTTCTGTTGAAAAGCAAAGTCTTGTGGTTGATGATCAAAGCACGGTCTACATGGCCTAGCTTTGTGTATAGCGTGGATTCGCGAGCCTCACACCTCGGTATGAGTTAAAAACGGGATACGGACCGTTGGGAGGACACGACGTTTCTTTCTAGCTATGGTGGTGTCAGTGACCTACCAGCCCTGACATTTATATCTACTTTTCACCTTTGTGGTTGTTGGAATGCGAGGCGCCTCGATTATAGGTCTGTAAGGACCGGGAAACGTGTGTTTAGGAATTGCCAATCCTCAAACGTAAGAGAGGACCGGCCCAACCGATCCAAGGGTTACCCAGTGTGTGTAGTCCTGAGGCATTTGCTAGAATGTCTCGAAGCGGAGAGGAGCTTGCCCCTTGCCTCGACTCATGATGGAAATCCAATTTCCAATATGAGATAACAAGTTCGATTGTAACTTATGTATGGCGACATAGTGGCATGGGACGCTCATGTCGCCTATGATTGATATTTATGATGCTATTCGTTTTTGAAACATATATGCACTAGTAATAATATCAAATGATTTTGCTTTACACGTATCAAGCATATTTGGCCATTATAAGGTAAAACTCTATCCTCCGGCTTCCGTTGCACTGTATGATGGGACTTGAGTCTTATAATGGCTTCATTCTTTTTAAAAGCATTGCGTCGTTTCCAAAGAATTTACTTTGTTTTAAATGCACTAGCAATCACTGGAGTAAACCCGTTCCGCGAAAGTGGCGTGGTCCTATGATTTGCTTATTACTATTGTTTAAACTGTTAAGTAGATTTCTCATACCAGTCCCCATGACTGACTCGTTGTTTGTTTCACTTTGCAAACGCGGATGCCCTTATTTTCACACGGGCAGCCTAGTTTACAGGTGACAGGTTGTTTTTGGCTCAGCACTTTAGTATGGAGTGCATTTTTGGCTCATGGCGAGGCTGACTTCACGGAGATGACTTTGACATTTACCTCCATTATTGTACTTAAATTATGATTCCGCCACAGGCGATGCAGACTACTTTACTTTCAGTACTTATTATCGTATGTATACGTACTGCCTTCGGCGATGTAGACTGATACCCTTATTATGTCTCACTGCATGTATATATTCCGCCTCTGGCGATGGTGACTGATCATTTCCCTTTTATTTACTAAGTTATATCCTACGTTGTGCTATTCTGATGTTGTTGCATGTTATGATTCCGCTGTCATATCTATGTAAAATTATTCTATTTATTGTTTTTGCTATTATCTGTTCTCTGCTATCATGATTGATGTGTTATATTCCAAATGATTATCCTTAATACCGTCACACGGATTTTGGGATCGTCATAGTTGGTATCAGAGCTTTGGTTAACCTTAGTTCCGGAGTCTAACACATTAAACACCTCGTCAAAATAGAATCAGTAGGGTTCTAAGGCGAGTAGCTCATTAGAGATAGGATTAGCGATGTCCTACAATGAGCTAAGCAGATTAGCAAAACAATTTGATCAGTGCATCATTACCTTTCCTTATGTTCCCCTGCTTTATCATTTATGAAAGTTATCAATTCTGTGAGCTTGACTCTTTTCTTGCTTATACAGTACTCTCTCTGATGGCTACACGAGCAGCAGCAGCCAGAGGTGGCCGAGCAGGCATAGCAGGAGGACGGGGGAATATCCCCGTAGTTGAGGAGGGCCCTATTATACAGCCACCAGCACCCCAGGACTTTGAGCTAGACAGAGTAGCGAAGAGGTATAGGAACCTGGGGGGAAAACCCTTTTCTGGCCTTGGTACAATGATAGAGGCTATTGCTTGGTTGAAGACCTGTGAAAAGATTTTTGGAGGCTCATGGGAAGATCACTTACATTTAGCCGAATTCTCTTATAACAATAGCTATCAAGTGAGTTTGGGAATGTCTCCCTTTGAAGCATTATACGGTAGACCGTGCAGATCTCCCGCATGTTGGGTAGAACCGGGCAATAGACTTGTGTTAGGGCCCGATATGATTCGAGAAGCATCAGATAAAGTCGATTTCATTAAGAAGCGATTGAAAACCGCACAAAGCGGACAGAAAAGTTAGGCTGATGCGAGAAGGAGAGATTTATCATTTGCCATTGGCGATTATGTTTATTTAAGAGTTTCTCCGATGCGGGGAGTAATCAGATTTGGCAAAACTGGGAAGTTGGCACCGAGATTTATTGGTCCCTTTCCTATACTTGAACGGATTGGAACTCTGGCATATAGGGTTTCATTACCTGATTGGTTGCCTGGAGTGCATGATGTGTTCCACGTTTCTCAACTCAGAAAACATGTTCATGATCCAGATCTTGTTGTAGAAGAAGCAGCGCAACAGGATATAGACATAACTCCAGAATTAGCAGTTAGAAGAGAGCCATTAAAGATCGTTGGCAAAGAAACTAGAGAGCTAAGGAGCAAAAAGATTCATTTAGTTAAAGTGCAGTGGAGTAGTGATCCTAGAGACTGTACTTGGGAGACTGAGGAAAGCATTAAACAAGCCTACCCCAAATGCAGAGTAGACATCTCTGACTAACTCCGGTGCAAGGTACCTTTAAAATACTTTGCATTTACATTTTGTTTCCTACTTTGCTGTTATTTCCTTTTCGAGGATGAAAAGTTTTAAGTGGGGGAGATTGTAATAACCCGGAAAATGTGAACCAATTTAAAATTTTTAAAATTGGTTTTTGTCAAAGAATTTGAATAATTGAAATAGCATATTTCAATAAAATAATGAATTGGGAATAGTGAGGCAGTTTGAAAATTTGAATACAAACTTTGTCTGACTGTACCGGGTGGAAAATGTAACAGATTTTAGCGAAACTGAAAATATTTAAATCTGTTTATGAATAACTTTCTAACGAATCTGAAAAATCGAAGTTTCATAATGGGAATCAAAAGTTATGGCCAAATGAATTTTCAGAAAGGTCGCTATATAACATATATAACCCTTGAAAATAGATATTTTGCATACGACCTCGGAATTCGACGAAACCAATTTTGTTGGATCCGGGATGTCAAACTATTGCTAGGTTTCAAATTTCATAATTTTTGAAGCTAGTATGTGAGCGGGGCAAAAGAAAATGTGATTGGTCAATTTCTGTTAAAATGGGTCGACATGAAAATGGACATTTTGCATATGAGCTCAGAATTCGACGAAACTGGTTTTGTTGGGACCGTATCGTCAAAACAAAGCTAGATTTATTTTTCTGGAATTTTTCGATTCAGTTTGTGGCCCTGGCAAATTGAAATGTACGTTCAAATTGAATATAAAATGTTTTATACTTTAATTTGAAAAATAACTGACTGTAACAGTCGAATTGGCCAACGAAACATATCCCATTGTGTCCGGAATGGGGGTATTTAGCTAGGGGCGACAGTCGTTGGGTTGAAATTGGTGTACGTTGGCTAGAAAGGATATTATAGGAATATAAAAATATAATATATTAGAAAATATCTACCATTTTCTCTCACATCAAAAATCTGGTCAACCCCTCAGAAACGAACGACGATAATCGTTCAAACAGTTCCACCTCGATCGCCGCCGCCACAGTCAATTTTGCCGCCGCCTCCAGTTGACGATTCCGATCGCCTTCCTCCCCTCTTCAAATCAAACCCAGCCTCGTCAGAAACCATCACCGATCGACGTCGAATTTCGTCGAGGAAGTTCACATCTTTCCGCCGCCGCCGATCGTCGCTGGAGCCACCGAGTTCGCTGCCACCACCGTCGATAGGAAGCCTGTTCGTAGCTCTTCGATGTCGTATGGTCTGATCGAGACGAAACATGACGGATTGTTCGAGAATCAAAAACCTAGTTTTGAAGGTTTGCAAAAACATCTGCTTTGAAATTTCTAAATTGAAAATAACACTTTTAAGTGTTGCAAAGCTTTGAAAAATCATATCTTTTTAGTGTTTTAACGAAATTCGATGAAACAGGAAACATCGGGACCGCAGGGAGGCTCTCTACCATCTAGCAGAAGCCGCGGATTTTTCTGATCTTCCTACGATTTTTAGCACTTCAAAAACCAATGTGAGGAATCTAAATTAAATTGTGTGAATGGAATCGTGTTGTATAAAGTATATAAGCGAAGTGTAAATTATATACGCATTGTATACCTCATGTACATGTGTTGTATAAGTTATATTAGCGATGTATAAATTATACAAGCGTTGTATGAAACATATATGCTTTGAATTGTGATGAAATGCAAGTGAATTATAGAAATAATATATATATATATATATATACTCCCCTCGTCCACAGACCATGGACGATATTTATTGCTTGTGATTGGCGTGATATTATATGGTATGACGAATGGTTGGAAATAATTGTTTGTGGTTGATATTGTGGTTGAAAAATACCTTTGTGGTTGAAATATACCTTTGTGGTTGAAAAATACCCTCTTGTGGTTGAAACAAATTAGAATAGGATTGTGGAAATGAAAATAAAACATGCCGCCTGCGTGCGAACTAGATGCATGATCCCCATTGTCAAAAACCGCGAGGTTTTAAGGTAGAGCGAGGAGCCGTACTAGGGACGGTCCTGGTTTTAACTACCCTGCCGTTATGCTGTCGAAATTTTCTGAAATATTCATGTGTTAGAATAATTTTCATTTGTTGAAATTAATTACATATGTTGAAACCAAAATTCATGTGTTGAATATTACTCGAATTTTAAACAAATAGATTTAACGATAAGAATCACATTTTTATATATATACAAACTATAGAGAATATTCATGTGTTGAATTGAAATTCGTTCGTCGAGTTGAAATTCATGTGTTGAATATTACTCGAATTTTAAACAAATAGATTTAACGATAAGAATCACATTTTTATATATATACAAACTTTAGAGAGTATTCATGTGTTGAATTGAAATTCGTTCGTCGAGTTGAAATTCATGTGTTGAATATTACTCGAATTTTAAACAAATAGATTTAACGATAAGAAGCACATTTTTATATATATACAAATTATAGAGAATATTCATGTGTTGAATTGAAATCCGTTCGTCGAGTTGAAATTCATGTGTTGAATATTACTCGAATTTTAAACAAATAGATTTAGCGATAAAAATCACATTTATATATATATATATATACAAACTATAGAGAATAATCATGTGTTGAATTGAAATTCATTCGTTGAATTGAAATTCATTCGTTGAATTGAAATTCATGTGTTGAATGTTATCGTATTTTAAAATAAAATGAATAGACAATAAAAACTACATTTTTATTGTGAATATGAAGTGTTAAAAACATTCACGTGTCGAATAAATATTTTTGATGATAAAAATATTTCTTTTATCATGTATACGCTTTGATAAAAATATACACGTGTAGAAATAAATATTAGTTTTCTAGAAATGTTATTATTAGCTTTGTTCTGCATATATACACATGTGTTGAACAGCGAAAATGGATTAGCTGTAGAGTAAAGAAATTATTTGCATGCCCGACAAATAGGTAAGCCTTGATGAGTTGGCTACGCAATTTTATTTTATATCAATTCCTGTGAATGCCATTGGATGCGGAGTGCTGGTTATTCTGTGTGAAATAATAAACATCGCCATAGGATAGTAACAATTAATTTTGAACTACACTACATGGCATACTCCTTGACGATAGGCATACTTCATCATATTCCACATAAGCAATTGGAGCTTGTGTGACGAGGTGGAAGATTTACCATACGAGCGAGAGGCTTGTTTGACGATGATTATATACTACAGGTTGAACTTATGACTGATATGGACTATATAAAATATAACGATATATTGCCAGATTAATAAAAACCCCACACGGGTCTGGAGTTAACAATAATCATGTCTCTCTAGTCATTAGATACGACACATGGACTATTTATTCCCACACGGGACGAGGTGACGAGGATTTATCCTCTGGAGTAATAAAAAATACACGATCCCTCAGGCTTGACAGGGTGACGAGAATTTATTCTCTGGAGTTATTATCTATACACGCTCCCCTATAAACACCAAAATATATCACTATAAACATGTGGATGCTTTATAGGATTTATTGGGTACCTAACACGGCCCAATAAATTTCCAAACCCCTTCCCGTACAAAGGAGGTTATGGCGAAATTTTTCGAAATATTAAGGCATTAGTGAAATATTTGAAGTGAAAACGATGTAGAAATATTTGAAGTGAAAACGATGTTGGAATAAATGAATGAACGATGTTGAAATAAATGAATGAACGATGTCGAAATAAATGAATGAACTATATTTGAAATAAAGGAATGAACTATATTTATATATATATAAATATAAATAAAATTGAAAGGAATCGAAGCCGTGTAGTTCGTGTTTTGGAATCGTAATTTGAATCGATTAGTACGAGAAATTCGACCATCGGATTTTCCCGAAACCGCAACCGCTGGGCTCGCCTTGGAAATATCTTTCAACGGCACCAACTTTGTAAAAATCCAACGGTTGCATTGTCTGGAATGTTTAATTCAAATCTGAAGAAAAACAGCGCCAGAATCGTTTATATTAATATATAAATATAAATATAATTAAATTAAATCGAATAACGACGCTGTAGTTCGAATTTTGAAACCGTAACTTCAAACGACTAGTGTGGAAGATCCGACCGTCGGATTTTCATGAAACTGGAACCGTTGGGTTCGCTTTGGGAATATCTTCCCATTGATATAGACTTTGTAGAAATCCAACGGTTAGATTTCCCGATATGTGTAAAACAAATTAGGGGAAAAACAACGCCAGTGCCACGGCACGACCTGAAACGTCGTTTAATTAAATTTGGCCATTTTTAAATAAATAAAAATGGCGAAAAATCGTTATAAAATATTATAAGCAACATTGATTGGAAATAAACCAATTTGGCTTGATCTGTTTGATATTTGATGGTTGTATGTGTTTGACACGAAAATTATACTAAAGAACTGAAATGTGATTGTCGAATAATATAACCATGTAAAGAATTGATTTGAATTCTAATTACGTGAATTATTTGAAAAGGCCGAGCTAACCCTTATTTCAAATAATTGATCGAGCGATTCGAATTGGAAAATACAAAGACGATTCAAGACCGACGATCTTCGTATCGGTGGGATGGGCGCTGCTGAGGTTCCTGACTGGAGTAGCTACCGTGAAGGAACGGAAGTAGTAGCCGTCTGAACGTATGTGTTGATTGGACGGATATACGAGGAATTTGACGCCTCCGGTTTCGTTCAGACCCAGAACGGACTTGTAAATGGACTGTGTGTCCGACATTGGATTTTGTTCTATACTGATTGATCTCTGTTAAATATATATCTGTTTGGCGACGGAGAATTTATTCTTTTGCTTAACGCCCTTCTCTGAGACGTACGAGCTCAGAGGTTATATATCGATAGAAATCAGTCGTATGGAGTGGACTGCCTATGTGGCATGCCAAGATGCTGTGATCAAGGCTTCTGTTACAACGCAAAGTCTTGTGGTTGATGATCGAAGCACGGTCTACGTGGCCTGGCTTTGTGTATAGTGTGGATTCGCGAGCCTCACACCTCGGTATGAGTTAAAAACGGGATACGGACCGCTGGGAGGACACGACGTTTCTTTCTAGCTATGGTGGTGTCAGTGACCTACCAGCCCTGACATTTATATCTACTTTTCACCTTTGTGGTTGTTGGAATGCGAGGCGCCTCGATTATAGGTCTGTAAGGACCGGGAAACGTGTGTTTAGGAATTGCCAATCCTCAAACATAAGAGAGGACCGGCCCAGCCGATCCAAGGGTTACCCAGTGTGTGTAGTCCTGAGGCATTTGCTAGAATGTCTCGAAGCGGAGAGGAGCTTGCCCCTTGCCTCGACTCATGACGGAAATCCAATTTCCAATACGAGATAACGGGTTCGATTGTAACTTATGTATGGCGATATAGTGGCATGGGACGCTCATGTCGCCTATGATTAATATTTATGATGCTATTCGTTTTTGAAACATATATGCACTAGTAATAATATCAAATGATTTTGCTTTACACGTATCAAGCATATTTGGCCATTATAAGGTAAAACTCTATCCTCCGTCTTGCGTTGCATTGTATGAGGGGACTTGAGTCTTATAATGGCTTCATTCTTTTTAAAAGCATTGCGTCGTTTCCAAAGAATTTACTTTGTTTTAAATGCACTAGCAATCACTGGAGTAAACCCGTTCCGCGAAAGTGGCGTGGTCCTATGATTTGCTTATTACTGTTGTTTAAACTGTTAAGTAGATTTCTCATACCAGTCCCCATGACTGACTCGTTGTTTGTTTCACTTTGCAAACGCGGATGCCCTTATTTTCACACGGGCAGCCTAGTTCTCAGGTGACAGGTTGTTTTTGGCTCAGCACTGTAGTATGGAGTGCATTTTTGGCTCATGGCGAGGCTGACTTCACAGAGATGACTTTGACATTTACCGCCATTATTGTACTTAAATTATGATTCCGCCACAGGCGATGCAGACTGCTTTACTTTCAGTACTTATTATCGTATGTATACGTACTGCCTTCGGCGATGTAGACTGATACCCTTATTATGTCTCACTGCATGTATATATTCCGCCTCTGGCGATGGTGACTGATCATTTCCCTTTTATTTACTAAGTTATATCCTACGTTGTGCTACTCTGATGTTGTTGCATGTTATGATTCCGCTGTCATATCTATGTAAAATTATTCTATTTATTGTTTTTGCTATTATCTGTTCTCTGCTATCATGATTGATGTGTTATATTCCAAATGATTATCCTTAATACCGTCACACGGATTTTGGGATCGTCATAATCGGCCTTTCAATGCATGCCTGGCGGCGGCTTTTAGAAAGAAAAGAAGGACTAGGGCTTGCATGGTTTTATAAGAGAAATATAAAATATTTTATTATTATTTATTTTATGTTAATTCCAAAAAGTGTGATTTCTCATTCGAACTCCAAATCAAATCCAATGACTGTCGTTCGTAACTAAATACCTCCATTCGAGATATAATGAAATATGTTTCATAAGCCAATTCGACTGTTTTAATCAGTTTTTATCAAAAATTAAAATATAAATCAATATATTGAATTTTCAACATACATTTTAATTTACTGGGACCACATACTGACTCCAAAAATTATAGAAAATTAAATCAAGCAATGTTAAGATGGTACGGTCCTAACAAAACTAATTTCGCTGAATTTGGAGACCGTTTGAAAAATGGCCATTTTTCCAGTCGATTAATTTCAAACACGTTTAAATTTACTGCGCTCACATATTAATTCCAAAAATTATGAAATTCGAAACCTGGCTATAATTTGACATTCCGGATCCAAAAAAAGTGGTTACGTCGAAAACGGAGGTCATTTGCAAAATGTCTATTTTTAAGGGCTATATATATTTAATTAAAATATATATAAATTCCATAGCGACTATTTTGAATTTTAAACTGGACATAACTTTCAATTTATATTATGAAATCTGAATTTTTCACATTCGTTAGAAAGATATAATTAAACAGATTCAAACATTTCTGGTTTTATTGAAATCCGATTTATATTTAATTCTGTATATTCTACTGAAATTTAAAATCAAAATTTCAAACTACCACGCCATTTCAAACTCTATTTATAATTAAAATAAATTTATATGTTCTAAGTCCGATTTAAATAAATTTTAAATCGTTATTATTTAAAATAAATCATTTTAAATAATCAAAATCCATTAAAATAGCTAAAATAAAAAATTTAAATTCGTTCAGAAATTCCGGGTTGTTACAATCTCCCCCACTTAAAATATTCTCGTCCTCGAAAAGGAATGAAGCAGAAAGTTGTTTAGATAACCAACTCAACTTTCATTCTGGCATTCATTCTGGTAAAACTACAACTTGCCTTACAGGGCCCTCATCAACCAAATAGAAAAATCTAAGCGGCTTACCAATTGACTCATAAAATCATCAAACCCAATGAATATTGTAAACATGTAACTATTTGTAGGGCATACAATTTTATTCCTCTTATTAGCTTCCATGTTATGACCTATTTACGCACGCACACACACACACACACACGCACGCACGCGCGCACACACACACACAAATATATATATATATATATATATATATATATATATATATGTACATATATCCAGTTTCAATCAATTTCAATTCATTTCAAATTTGATTCTATTTTGCTAAATTTTACCTTTTGTTCTCTTATTGGTTTTATTGTTCCAATATTTTAATTAGTCAAATTAATTATCATACAACACGACCAACAATTAATTGGTTGATTAGCTTTTCAATCATATAACTTTTTATATATTCAAAAATCATATTTTCTAAGATCAGATTGTATATTTAAAATCATAAATACTTTAGTTATAAACTTGTCACTCTCAACTCATTCTGGGGCATTACTAACCTCAGCTCTAATGAGTTTCTCATTCTAGGATACTACTGATCCTATCTCTAATGAGTTTTCTTTCATAGGATATTACTAATCCAAACTCTATTGAGTCTTTTATTCTGTTCTAACGAGTTGCACCTAAAGACTTGAGTTAATCAATGCTCCGATACCATATGTAGCGACCCGATGAAATCATGTAGGCTTTGCAACCATCCCTTCATCCCCTAAGGTAGTCGGATACTCTCCTACCGTAGCCTACATTGATCCCGAAGACACCTTGTTTTATGGCGAGCTTCTTGACTCGTATCCAACCCTCAAAAAGGACATGTAGGGGTAAGAGTCCACTGTTCACCACCAAATCACATGGTGAGAACCCCCTATCATGCATACCCAGCCCCTCAGCCAGCAACAAGGACTGGTGTGATAACTCAAAACAGTTATTAATATCTTAAATTAAATAAGCATGGGACCACGCTGTATACCACAAAATGGGTTTACTCCACTAGATTGTCGATGCATGCACAATTACCATAAATAATAGACATACGGATCTATAATGCATCAGACAATATGCAACTTTCCAATCTACCCATTTAGGCTTAGTCCTCCAATTTAGATTTTTCGAAATCCAATTCATTTTATAGAAATTATTCCTTTGGACTTTATTTCCCGACTTCTTATTTCAAATCATTTGAAATACATACCCAGATTTTATATCAAAATAGATTTCACCTCGGGATCTCAAACCAAATCATTTGGAAATATGAGTTGCAAAATATCACAATGCGTACAAACAAGTCTGCAACCAAATATCGGGAGGTATTCAGCCCTTAGACAAGGCTGTACGAGACTCTTTAACTCGATATATATATATATATATATATATATATATATATATGCACTCCCACAATGGAGAAGGCTACACTAACGATGCATCTCCCACGCCCTCGGAGAAAATCCATCGTCCTCACACTTTTAGTCATCCAGAGTTACCCGAATTTTTGGCCATATACCAAATCATTTCATATCCGATGTAGGGAAAATCATTTAACAACATAATGATCACAAGTACTCTCCAAAATATAGTGCTTTACATTAGCAATTCACACATATGATCAGTCACTATTAATCACATAACTTTTGTAACGAACAGGGATTTTCGATCTCGAAAATCGACAAAACACCGTGTCGAACATTCAAGCATCGAAAACACCAAAACGTTATTAGAAAGAAATTAGAGGGTGAGATAAGAAAGAAAAAAATGTTAGAATAGACAAAAAGAATAAGAAGAACCAACACCACAGAAACAGAGTCTCACATCGCAGCGGAACAAAATATAATATTGAAATAACTTTTATTGAGAGCTTAAAATCATACTTACAACATCAGAGTACATCAATACATCTAGACCGTTATAATAGTCTGTCCTCTTATACATCACACAGCGAAATAATACTAGATACAATCATACGTTTGAAAACCTTCGACTCGCTTTTGGACTTCACAGCATTCGATAACCTGAACCTGTACAACCTAGTCTAACCCGAGCATTACAAATACCGGGTCAGTCTGGTGAACCAGAGTGAGAAAAACTCACTAAGTTTATAATATCATCCAACTTGATTTTAAAGTTAAAAATCCTTCGAAAAAAAGGACAATCGTAAGATCCAATCCACTCATAAATACGGATGGTTTTTACCTTACGATAACCCAAAACAGTTTTGAAATCATATATATCTTTTGATATTATAATAGTGTCTAAATACAAATAAATATCAATCTAGCAGAACGATTGCATCTCACGCTCCATATATATAGTATACAAACAAAACTGCGGGCGCTTATTGGAGAATGGATTCCGACTATGACAAGGTATGGAACCACCTGCCGATAGCGTATCTCTAGAGGCGAATACACTGCGTTCAACAAGAACGTCTAGCAACCCGACCCACACATGATCGACCACTCATTTTGCTTGAGTGTATCGAATGTATATCACCAACGGTTGGGTGTGACCCACCGTTTCGCGAAAAGGGACAACAACGATAGATTAAAGAAGCAAATGGAATTTCTCTAGATAGGTGATTATACACCCTAATGGGTGCGACCTACCTAGCCATGTTGCCTGGCCGAATTTTTTCATTTCCTGATTGATGGGGCTTGAGGTCATAATTTACTTCTGGAACATCTGATCATCATTCACTTTGAATGCCACATCGTCAGATCCATCAGATATCACTAATTGACGTCCACGAAAATACTCCACTTATTTGGCTAGAGAAAACCATTTCTCCACCATCAACTATGATACGTTTGGAGAAATCAACGTACGTAATTCCTTTGGAAATACTCTGTCGGGCATCCGTCCAAACAAGTCATCCAGGAATAGGATGAACCGAAGGTACCCTCCTACCACATCCAAGGAATCACCCTATACATCAGTAGCGAGTAGTCCTTGCAATTCGTTGATTCCAATCACAACAGTATCTTTGTTAACTCTAGGGATCAGCCAGAGGTATTTAATAATAATTCCTCCGCGTATGAAGATTTACGGTTTTTAATTGCTCCATCTTCTATCAGCATCTTTCACATATTCGTATTTATAGGTCGGAATGGTTTTCGAATATAAATTCGATCCCGGTCTTTCCGTACCAATACCGTTGGGCCAGATTTTGGTAGTCAGATATTTAACTATCAAAATAAACAACCAAAATAAAAAAGTCCATTGGTTTATTACACAGCGTCACTTGGCCATTAAAATAATATATCAGTTGTAGTACTGAAAATAATATATTAGTTTTAATATATAAATATTCTCAAATTATTTAATTATATACATAGAAAAATATCTTAAAATCATATACATTCCCATATCCAAATTCTCTGTTAACTATCCTTATAAACCATTGCTACACATTACTTATTGTCTAAAATTGGGGATTCGATTCAATTTATCCTTTTTAAACCATCGTTACGATATCTCCTTGGTTTTCATTATTTGAATATCATAATTGTCACTTAACTTTTTAGAATATACATTCTAAATCTCATCTCTTTATTCTTTTGAAAATATCGTTATATTTTCACAAATATCCTTTTCTTTTATTATGGAAATATCTCTTTATCTTCTCAAGCGCCTTTTTTAATTCATTTTAATCAGGAATCCCATTATATATATATATTTCCAACACCTTCAAATAACGTTACGTTATCATTCCTCATAATAAATTACTTTAACATCTCCACTGTTAAAGATAATATCATCTTTCGATAATCCTGAAGTCGTTCAAGTTGGGGTATTTTAGTTACCTCTCAGACCTTGATCAACAATGTTCTTATCTTAAGATAATATCAATTGCAATTCAAAAAAACAAATTCATTCCAATCCCAACCATTACTATTTCACTAGTTTAATGCGATTTTATATATCTTCTTACTTTTGAAATCTCCTTTTTAAATATATATTATTACTAAATTTATTGATTTAGTAATTGATTAATAAAACATTAACTTTTAAACTTTAACGTCTTTAAATTATTTGTTTCATTATCTGGATTTTTCTTACACATCTCATTACTCGATCCTCTACCCAATTCAATTATAATAATCCCTCTTTATAATCCTTTCAATCATTCCCCCGGAAAATCTTACTCTAAATCTCATTAATTTCATTCAATACCATTACTAAGTAACGTTAATTTGAAATTAACGCTTTATCTTCCCATCTCTTTTTATAAACTCATTTATAAAATTCTAGTTTAATATAAAACCCTTTTCATTTCGATTTCCCTTACTTAAAACATTAAGTAACATTTATTTTAAGCTTATCGCCTTCGCTTAAAATCCTTTTATAATTTAATAAACCCGGTTTGAACATAAATCTGTACATAAACTCACTTTGAAATTCAATTATATTTCATTACTAACTTCGACTACTTACTTAAATGAACTTTATTTAAGAAATAATTCCTTTTAATTATAAGTAATTAAGATTATAATTTATTTCATCAATAACTGTAATTCAAATTAAATCTCCATTTTAAAATCTTATTAGGCTTGAACAATTGTTCATTAAATTATCTCATTAGATTGATTGATACAAATGATTAAATTTAATAATCAGTTAAACAACTAACTTGGTAATCCTGGCTCACTGGCTCATCCATTTTAGTAATAAAGGAATTAACTCTATAAATCATTTAAATAATTAAGATGAAGCACGTTCTTCGCACACGGCCGATTTGGTAAAAAAAACGGTGATATGTGGTTAAAAAGAACACTATATATATGTAGTTGGTTTATTTCCCCTTTTATAAACTCCAATCAAAAATAATATATTAACAAATCTGTATTTTGTTATAAATAAATTTTGTAGCTTCATTTCAATCCATTTACCTAATGGTAAATCTGTCTTTTATAAAACAATGTATATTTAGGCCATCAACTGCCAATTTCCCAACCAATAATTTCCATTGGTTAATATCAAACTAACTGTTGAATTCGGATTCAACAATAAATCATCTAATCATATTCAGTGAACAATCCATATAATGATAATACGAAGATAAAACAATAATAATCCATTCAACTGATAACGGTCAATAAATAACAACAATTCAAACATCCAATCAAATCAAATACGTTTATAGTGATATAAACGTAACCAACAAGGTACGTTACCTTCATTGGAAAATCACTCGTTAAAATAGTCATTTCATTTTATTTAAATTAAACAACGGTTTAATTTAGATGAGATAAAAATATTTAGCAACCAACCAAACAATCGTCAGTCAGTCAATAAATAGCGTATATAACATCCAATTATTAAAACCCAACTTATAAAAATTATAAGTGGGATCACTGAGTGAGTTTAACTCACCTTGGTTTCCATTCATTATTGAAATGGTTCATTTTAATTAAATTAAACTATCGTTTAATTTAATTAAAATTTCCAGTAGGTTCCATCTCTGTAACGACCCGGATTTTTTCGACTTTGGTTATTGACATAAACACGATGTCGATAAACAAAACATCGAAAAATCCTGGTAATTAATGAAAGAAATTAGAGGGTGAGGAAAGATAAGATAGAAACTTAGAATAGAAGAAGAAGAAGAACACAACATCAGAGTATCAAGAGTCTCACAGCGGAACGAATAAATATATTTCATAACATAACTTTGAAATACAAATCTGTACTTGAATATACATATCATTATCAAAGTACAGCACTTACAACACAGCGGAAATAACTATAGCTATATAATCCTGAAGCCTCCTGCTCCAAGCTCTTCCAGTATATCTGTAAATCCTGACTACTTGACTGCCCATACAAATTTAGGCACCCAAGAGTTTAGGGAAAATAAAAAAATAAACTCCGGGTCAGTCATGGGACTGGTATGAGTAAAATAGTTTAAAACAGTTCGAACAAGTAAATGATATCTCATAAGACCACGCCGCATAACGGAACGGGTTTTTCCCTTATGAGAATCCAAAACATCTTTATATCAAAACCTTTTGATATTATAATAATGTCTATCAACCACAATATAATAACCATCTAGCAGAAACGCTTTAATCTCACGATCTACATATATAGTATATAATCAAAACCGCAAGCACGTATTGGGTAATGGATTTCCAACTATGACAAGGTATGGAACCACCTTCCGATCAGTGTACTCTAGGAACGATACACTGGAGTTCAACAAGAACGTCTTGCAACTCAGCCACACATGACCGACCACTCATTTCGCTTGAGTGTATCGAATGTACATCACCAACGGTTGGGATCAGCAACCGTTCCCGTATATATATATATATATATATATATATATATATATATATGGGACAGCATTGATAGATTTAAAGAAGCAAATGAATATTCTCTAGATAGGTGATTATACACCCTACTTCGGTGCGACCGACTTAGCCATGCTGCCTGCCCGATTTCTGTCATTTACCGGATGTGAGGCTAGAAGCTACGCTTATCTTTTACACGCCACATCTTCATTCACTTAGAATGTCACATCGTCATACCCTCTAAATCACAAATTGATTTTCCCAAAAATACCACGGGTATAAGCTAAGAGAAACGAATTCCTCCGCCACCAACGTAAATACGTTTGAAACGATCAACTTCGTGATCTACCAGATATACTCTGTCAGACCTTCGTCCATACAAGTTGTCCTGGGACTGGACAAACCGAAGGCACTATTCAGTATATCCATCTTAGTCACTGTTATCTAAGACTTATACAACAACCCTTGCACTTTACTCCGTCTTCAATTATCTTTGGCACATATGATTCGCAACGCTTATGCCAATACAGAGTGGTTCTCTGGATGATAATCCAACCGGTCTCTCCATATTAACAACGTAAAATGGTCAAAACTTTGATAGTCGGTGATTTAACTATCAAATGAAAACATGTCCGTGTACACACAATGATCTTATTTCCAAATGGAAATATTGATCCAATCATCAAAACATACGTATATATATATATATTCACATTTCCTTATTTTCTATGTTTTAGAAAATATACGTTATTAACACTGGAAAAAATTTCCATTTGTTATTTACATATCACTATTCTTCCACAACTATCAGTCCCTAACTGTAAACTAGTATGAGAACGATTTTCTAAGTATAAACCCCGAAGGCCGAAACCAACATCAGATCGATACTCCGAAAACTATTCAACTTACTAATCTTCAATCAGTTTCTAATTTTGCTTAACTCTATTTCTTTAACTCTATTTCTTTAACTCTATTTGATTAACTCTTATTCAAATAACTAGTATTCGATTAACTCCATTCGCTTGACTCTAGATCGCAGCGATCACAATGGTTACGCCTGATTCCCTCAGGAAACATCCGACCGCCATAGGCTGTCTGCAGCCCTGTGAATTACGCTAGAAGTCGTGCTAAATGGTAACTTATCCTGAATAACTATGTTTGACTAACTTCTTCGAATAAACTATATTTGATTAACTTCTTCGAATAAACTATATTTGATTAACTTCTTCGAATAAACTATATTTGATTAACTTCTTTTTGATAACTCTATTCGATAACTCTATTTGATAACTCTAATCAACTAACTCTTTCCTATCTCGTTAATTTCCTTTTATCCTATTTATTTTCTAAATAAATGTTCCTTTTACAATTCCATTTATTTTCTAAATAAATATTCTCTTTTATAATATCCTATGATTTTATAAGTGCTTTATTTTCAAATTATTCCCTTTTATAAAATCGGTTGATTTTTTTTAAAATTCCTTTATTTCAATATACGTTGAAATATCCCTTTTTACATCCTAGGGTCTTTTTATGATATTCAAAATATCGAATAACAATGATCAATATCATTCAAACATACCAAATCAACAACAGATTTTATAGCACAACATATATCACAATATATGAATCACAGAAAAATAAATGTTGAGGAATCCAGTTGGATTTCTCCAACCTGTCTCCCTGCATCCACAGATGTTAAACAATATAGATAACATCACTTTCAGTTCCATATGATATATTCTGTTAAACAGAATCAATATAGAAATTCAACTAACTGACTAGCAGTTCAATCAAACAATCAACACACAGTAAATCAGACAATTTCTAACAGTTCAAAAAAATACAACATGAAATTATAAACTGTTTAGAGTTGGTGAGATTTACTCACATTGGCAGTTCATCGTTAAAGAACGATAAACTGTTGTTTGATTTGAATCAAACAATTTATTTCGCCATAAATTCAAACGAGCTTCAATCCACTCCCAGTCAGTCTCATTGTGTTGCTCCCGTCCATACGACCCCAACGCAACTTACGGTTTGTCAATCTGATTTCATATAAGGAAGTTATAGCATTTATAAGTTTGTACACCTTTAATTAAATTAAAACTAAAACCTTTATATAATAACGGGCCTCACCCTCATTATATCACCGGCCCATTCACCCTTAAAGCCCAAACCCGAATCCCCTTCTTCCCAAATCATATGCCGTGACCTGCTCCTCCGTTTCTCCATTCCCGGATCTTCAAACCTCCATCGATCCTCACTTCTTCAACAAAACCCACAACCGTAACTACCAAACTACTCCCCATCGAAGTCTCCATCACCCCATACCAAGCATTAACAGCTCGCACTCATCCTGCAAAACCCGATCTCGAGCCCAACGCACGGCTACAGGAAAGGTATCGACACCTTTTACCTCCGAACTTAACCAGAAAACCACACGACGCGCGCCTCACCTCCCTGATCGCTCTGCTACCCTCTGTTTTCCTTCTCGTCGCCCCTATGTCTTGAGAATGCGAACCCTAGTCGACGCTGACACAAACCAGCGAACCCAAAAATGAATCGAACCCCTTAATACTTAGGTAGAATCGAAGAGCATCACGACAGGAACTCGAATAAACTAGTTTGGAGATTTATCGTATTTTGGTTGGATTTCTATGAATTTATTTTTGATCGAATGTTGCTGTAAGAAGAAAATAGAGAACGGCGGTAGAAAAAGATGTTGACCAAGGAAATGAGTTGAATTAGGTTTTAAGGAATGTAAGGGAGGGTATTTATAGGCTCATAAAAATATCTAGGTATTTTTATATTAATATTTTAATATTAATATTTAATCCTTTATATTCGTTTCTGACTTCTAAAAATCCGTGTGATCACACATGATACCTAAAAATCACGAAACTGGACATGCAGCTAGAGTTCGACATTACGGTCCCAACGAAACTAGTTTCGTCGAATTCCGACTTCGTATGCTCACACAGCGTATTTTTAATCGTCAAAATACTGACTGTTTTACACTCTAAAAATCCGTACGGCCACACAGTGGCTCTAAAAATCACGAAACTGGAAATCTAACAACTATTTGATATTGCGGATCCAACAAAACTGGTTTCGTCGAATTCCGACTTCGTTTGCAACACCGGCTATTTTTAAAGCTCTGGATGACCCATTTAAATATATAAATATATTTAAATATAATTAAATTAAATATAAATAAATTTATATTATCGTATATCTCCACATATGATATCGTACAGCTCCAGAATATCATATCAGAATTTACAGCTTGATATTTCAGATTTCAGATTATCTCGATATTCAGTTTATACTGAAAATCTATTTATAACGTATATAAAGCGTTACGAATTATAAAGGAATTCCACAGCGACTTTTCTGAAATTTGATTTGGACATAACTTACAATCTACACGACGAAATCCCGATTTTTCCCTTCCACTAGAAAGATATACTGCACCAGCTCCACATGTTTCTTATTTCACAGAAATCCGATTTAAAACGAACCCTGTATATTCAGTTGAAGTTCAAATCGCCAAATAGCGAACTACCGCACCATTTCAAGCTCTATTTTAATTATATTAAAATTCTACGTTCAAACTGTCGTCGATTGAATATATTCGTCAATATAATTCAACTCTAAGCAGAATTAAATATAAGGGACGACCTCGTTCACAGAATATTGTGATTTCCAATATTTTTGATTATTTCTGAAATAAATATATTATTTAATTATTTAATTAAATATTCCATATTATTTAATTAAACCTCTATTTAATTCACTACATCACGATATATATAATTAAATAAATTAATTATAATACCCCTGACAATACGGGTCATTACATTCTTCCCCACTTAAAATAATTTCGTCCTCGAAATTGCTAAGTTAGAGGATGACCTTATTTATTGGAATTCCTAAGATTTGTTTACCCCTTATCTCTGGTTTCAACTGAACCAACTAATATCGATTTCAATATTAATTTCTTCCGACTAACTAAAATTTTCAAAAATTCTGAAAATTTCCTAACACTTTAAATTTTCGAAAAATTTCACCATAACCTCCTTTGTACAGCCCTATCGGTAAAACCACAACTCGCCTCTCTAGGCCTTCTCTAACCCAAAAGAAAATCAAACAGCCAAGCGGCTTGCCATTTCGGCTCATAATTCTCATGCTTATATCGAATATAAACTTGTACCTTTTTGTTGGTCATATCAACTCTATCACTTTCACCTGCTGTCAATTCAGCATATACCAATATCAATCCAATCAAACTCTGATCTGTTTATCCTCAACTCAAACACTCGTTTATCCAAGCCAAATTCAATTTCAAATCAAAGTTCTATTTCTTGATTTCAAATTCTTAACTCATCAACCAAATATCGTTTCAAATTCCTATCTTATAAATCCAATTTGTTCGATATTTCTATTTCAACTCAGTTTCCACTTAACTGGTTTCTAATTCCATCTCAATTCTATTGGATTTTACAAATTTTACTTTAATTCATTTAAATTCAAACAACTTTTTCTTCCTGGAAGCCTTTAAACAGTTTACCTCTTTCAAAAATCAAATTTTCCTTTTTGAAATTCAACACAACTTGTTTTCCCAAAACAAATTCAAAACAAAAATCCTTGGTAGTAATCCGTCACTTACATACTCGAAAATGAACACCGATGATGTCATGATCAACATCGGAATCTATTTTCCAGAGTTCAATACTATAGCACTTTCAAAACCCATTTTTAAACATTTCCACCTTGAAATCAATTCCAAATATCCTTTTACAATGTTGTAAACAAATTTAAAATCTCCCAGGATCTTAAAATTCAGATATATTAAATCCAGATTCATTTACAAACACCTTTCCCATTTCTGGGATTTTAAATTCCAATTCTGATCTAAATTCAGATTTAATTCATTTCAATTTCATATAATTCACTTGTATAAATTTTGATTGGTTATATATAACCATTTCACATTTTATAATCTTATCTGATTATAATTACTACCAACACATCCTATATATGATAATATATCACATATCCATACTGTGTCGGTCCATCGTATTCAAGTGTTTATTTACTCCTACCGATACAGTGGATCAAACTGATCGACCAGAACTCATAAACAACTCAACCAATGAATCTCCACAATATAAAACCATTTTTATATCAAATACAAATACGCACTCGTATATATACACTCAAACTCAATCTAGGGTATTACTAACCCCATCTCTACCGAGTCACGCCACAGAGCCAAGGTAATTCACTTAACCTAAGCTCTGATACCAACTGTAACGACCCGGATTTTTGCGACTTTGGTTATCGACATAAACACGATGTCGATAACCAAAACATCGAAAAATCCTGGTAATTAATGAAAGAAATTAGAGGGTGAGGAAAGATAAGATATAAACTTAGAATAGAAGAAGAAGAAGAACACAACATCAGAGTAACACGAGTCTCACAGCAGAACGAATAAATATATTTCATAACATAACTTTGAAATACAAATCTGTACTTGAATATACATGTCATTATCAAAGTACAACACTTACAACACAACGGAAATAACTATAGCTATATGATCCTGAAGCCTCCTGCTCCAAGCTCTTCTAGTATATCTGTAAATCCTGACTACTTGACTGCCCATACAAATTTAAGCACCAAAGAGTTTAGGGAAAACAACAAAATAAACTCCGGGTCAGTCATGGGACTGGTATGAGTAAAATAGTTTAAAACAGTTCGAACAAGTAAATGATATCTCATAAGACCACGCCGCATAATGGAACGGGTTTTTCCCTTATGAGAATCCAAAACATCTTTATATCAAAACCTTTTGATATTATAATAATGTCTATCAACCACAATATAATAACCATCTAGCAGAAACGCTTTCATCTCACGTTCTACATATATAGTATACAATCAAAACCGCAAGCACGTATTGGGTAATGGATTTCCAACTATGACAAGGTATGGAACCACCTTCCGATCAGTGTACTCTAGGAACGATACACTGGAGTTCAACAAGAACGTCTTGCAACTCAGCCACACATGACCGACCACTCATTTCGCTTGAGTGTATCGAATGTACATCACCAACGGTTGGGATCAGCAACCATTCCCGTATATATATATGGGACCGCATTGATAGATTTAAAGAAGCAAATGAATATTCTCTAGATAGGTGATTATACACCCTACTTCGGTGCGACCGACTTAGCCATGCTGCCTGCCCGATTTATGTCATTTACCGGATGTGAGGCTAGAAGCTACGCTTATCTTTTACACGCCACATCTTCATTCACTTAGAATGTCACATCGTCATACCCTCTAAATCACAAATTGATTTTCCCAAAAATACCACGGGTATAAGCTAAGAGAAACGAATTCCTCCGCCACCAACGTAAATACGTTTGAAACGATCAACTTACGTGATCTACCAGATATACTCTGTCAGACCTTCGTCCATACAAGTTGTCCTGGGACTGGACAAACCGAAGGCACTATTCAGTATATCCATCTTAGTCACTGTTATCTAAGACTTATACAACAGCCCTTGCACTTTACTCCGTCTTCAATTATCTTTGGCACATATGATTCGCAACGCTTATCCCAATACAGAGTGGTTCTCTGGATGATAATCCAACCGGTCTCTCCATATTAACAACGTAAAATGGTCAAAACTTTGATATTTAGTGATTTAACTATCAAATGAAAACACGTCCGTGTACACACAACGATCTTATTTCCAAATGGAAATATCGATCCAATCATCAAAACATACGTATATATATATATATTCACATTTTCTTATTTTCTATGTTTTAGAAAATATACGTTATTAACACTGGAAAACATTTCCATTTGTTATTTACATATCACTATTCTTCCACAACTATCAGTCCCTAACCGTAAACTAGTATGAGAACGATTTTCTAAGTATAAACCCCGAAGGCCGAAACCAACATCAGATCGATACTCCGAAAACTATTCAACTTACTAATCTTTAGTCAGTTTCTAATTTTGCTTAACTCTATTTCTTTAACTCTATTTCTTTAACTCTATTTGATTAACTCTTATTCGAATAACTAGTATTCGATTAACTCCATTCGCTTGACTCTAGATCGCAGCGATCACAATGGTTACGCCTGATTCCCTCAGGAAACATCCGACCGCCGTAGGCTATCTGCAGCCCTGCGAATTACGCTAGCAGTCGTGCTAAATGGTAACTTATCCTGAATAACTATGTTTGACTATCTTCTTCGAATAAACTATATTTGATTAACTTCTTCGAATAAACTATATTTGATTAACTTCTTCGAATAAACTATATTTGATTAACTTCTTTTTGATAACTCTATTTGATAACTCAAATCGACTAACTCTTTCCTATCTCGTTAATTTCCTTTTATCCTATTTATTTTCTAAATAAATGTTCCTTTTACAATTCCATTTATTTTCTAAATAAATATTCTCTTTTATAATATCCTCTGATTTTATAAATGCTTTATTTTCAAATTATTCCCTTTTATAAAATCGGTTGATTTTTTTATAAAATTCCTTTATTTCAATATACGTTGAAATATCCCTTTTTACATCCCAGGGTCTTTTTATGATATTCAAAATATCGAATAACAATGTCAATATCATTCAAACATACCAAATCAACAACAGATTTTATAGCACAACATACATCACAATATATGAATCACAGAAAAATAAATGTTGAGGAATCCAGTTGGATTCCTCCAACCTATCTCCCTGCATCCACAGATGTTAAACAATATAGATAACATCACTTTCAGTTCCATATGATATATTCTGTTAAACAAAATCAATATAGAAATTCAACTAACTGACTAGCAGTTCAATCAAACAGTCAACACACAGTAAATCAGACAATTTCTAACAGTTCAAAAAAATACAACATGAAATTATAAACTGTTTAGAGTTGGTGAGATTTACTCACATTGGCAGTTCATCGTTAAAGAACGATAAATTGTTGTTTGATTTGAATCAAACAATTTATTTCGCCATAAATTCAAACGAGCTTCAATCCACTCCCAGTCAGTCTCATTGTGTTGCTCCCGTCCATACGATCCCAACGCAACTTACAGTATGTCAATCTGATTTCATATGAGGAAGTTATAGCATTTATAAGTTTGTACACCTTTAATTAAATTAAAACTAAAACCTTTATATAATAATGGGCCTCACCCTCATTATATCACCGGCCCGTTCACCCTTAAAGCCCAAACCCGAATCCCCTTCTTCCCAAATCATATGCTTTGACCTGCTCCTCCGTTTCACCATTCTCGGATCTTCAAGCCTCCATCGATCCTCACTTCTTCAACAAAACCCACAACCGTAACTACCAAACTACTCCCCATCGAAGTCTCCATCACCCCATACCAAGCATTAACAGCTCGCACTCATCCTGCGAAACCCGATCTCGAGCCCAACGCACGGCTACAGGAAAGGTATCGACACCTTCTATCTCCGAACTTCACCAGAAAACCACGCAACGCGCGCCTCACCTCCCTGATCACTCTGCTACCCTCTGTTTTCCTTCTCGTCGCCCCTATGTCTTGAGAATGCCAACCCTAGTCGACGCTGACACAAACCAGCGAACCCAAAAATGAATCGAACCCCTTAATACTTAGGTAGAATCGAAGAGCATCACGACAGGAACTCGAATAAACTAGTTTGGAGATTTATCGTATTTTGGTTGGATTTCTATGAATTTATTTTTGATCGAATGTTGCTGTAAGAAGAAAATAGAGAACGGCGGTAGAAAAAGATGTTGACCAAGGAAATGAGTTGAATTAGGTTTTAAGGAATGTAAGGGAGGGTATTTATAGGCTCATAAAAATATCTAGGTATTTTTATATTAATATTTTAATATTTATATTTAATCTTTTATATTCATTTCTGACTTCTAAAAATCCGTGTGATCACACATGATACCTAAAAATCACGAAACTGGACATGCAGCTAGAGTTCGACATTACGGTCCAAAGAAACTGGTTTCGTCGAATTCCGACTTTGTATGCTCACACAGCGTATTTTTAATCGTCAAAATACTGACTGTTTTACACTCTAAAAATCCGTACGGCCACACAGTGGCTCTAAAAATCATGAAACTGGAAATCTAACAACTATTTGATATTGCGGATCCAACAAAACTGGTTTCGTCGAATTCCGACTTCGTTTGCAACACCGGCTATTTTTAAAGCTCTGGATGACCCATTTAAATATATAAATATATTTAAATATAATTAAATTGAATATAAATAAATTTATATTATCGTATATCTCCACATATGATATCGTACAGCTCCAGAATATCATATCAGAATTTACAGCTTGATATTTCAGATTTCAGATTATCTCGATATTCAGTTTATAGTGAAAATCTATTTATAACGTATATAAAGCATTACGAATTATAACGGAATTCCACAGCGACTTTTCTGAAATTTGATTTGGACATAACTTACAATCTACACGACGAAATCCCGATTTTTCCCTTCCACTAGAAAGATATACTCCACCAGCTCCACATGTTTCTTGTTTCACAGAAATCCGATTTAAAACGAACCCTATATATTCAGTTGAAGTTCAAATCGCCAAATAGCGAATTACCGCACCATTTCAAGCTCTAATTTAATTATATTAAAATTCTACGTTCAAACTGTCGTCGACTGAATATTTTCGTCAATATAATTCAACTCTAAGCTGAATTAAATATAAGGGACGACCTCGTTCACAGAATATTGTGATTTCCAATATTTTTGATTATTTCTGAATTAAATATATTATTTAATTATTTAATTTAATTAAATATTCCATATTATTTAATTAAACCTCTATTTAATTCACTACATCACAATATATATAATTAAATAAATTAATTATAATACCCCTGACAATGCGGGTCATTACAATCTCTGTCTAAACTGGCTCCAGCATGAGAAGCTCGTCGACACAGTTAAAATGCCTTTGGATTTGTCCAATTCTAATAACGAACGAATCTTATAAATATACGTTCTTAATAAATAAATTAATGTTTAATCAATTATCACTTAATTACTTATATTAATTATGAAACCCATTATTACCTTCCCGAAGTTTTTTGTCCATGTCATCGTGTAATATTTTAGTTTGGCCGAATACACAGTGGTAATGTAGCATCCTTCCAAAAGCAGCTTCCCCATACAACATGTCCACGCGCCCTTCTTTATTCCTTCACCACAGCATCATTTCTTCCCTCATTCCTTAAAGCACACGTCCACTTTTTCTTTGATTTCCTCTTTTCGTCCCTTTTTTATATATATTAAGGAAATGGGCCAAGCCCATCACCGCATGTAGCCCACGTTAGATATTGAGAACCCCACTGCAAAAGTTCTTCTTCCCAAATCCACTCTTTTTCTTTACTGAAGCTTTCGTTTCTTTATTTTTTTTGAAGGCCACACCCCATACCCAATCTAATGCAAAAACAGGGCACCACCCTCACCTTCTATTCATACAACAGTTGTTTTTAAAACTGCTACTTCATACACTGCTACTTCTTGTTGTTCTCACTTCCACCGTATGTGCCCACTTTCCTTCCCCACTTCTCAGTTCGTGTTTTACTTTTTTTCTAATTTGCTACATGGAAAAGAAACCACTAACTTTCCTTTGAAACATTATCTTTTTTTAAGCCTTACCCCTTCACATTTCCGATGCATGCTGTTGAAAAACAAACGAAGCTGCCTCCGTCATTTACTCACTGCTGCTACCACCCAGATCCGTCACCCGGGCTGCTGGCCGGCAGCATTCGCCACATCTGGCTCCTTGCGTTGCTACCTCAAAACCAAAACTGAGTGCCTTTAAGAAATATGCCCCTTCTTCACGAATTACTTCAATCATATGTATATATATTTTTGGGTTCAGTTCATTCTTGCTGAAGGAAGGGAGAGAGCGGCGCAATGTACAGTGGAAGAAAGTTTTGCTTTTGCGAAAAGAATGAACGACAAGAAGGATTTTATAGATTTAGAAAAACGTGGGGTTGAAGTAAACTTGCTCAGCACTGTTAGGTAGTGTGAGTGCCAAGAAAAGTATTTTGAATTGTTTAATTTTACTCCCACTCACAGTTCCAATTGTAGCTGTTACGATAGGTGGTGAAATTAGCCACTATAGGGAGTACTCTCTCTTTCTTTCTTTTCTTGTCTGTATGATAGCAATTATAGATGGACATGCATGGTCAATTTACAATAATAAATTTAGTGTCGTAAATGTTGAAATGGGAAAGTGTCTGTCATGCCATCTCAAACTTTTAAATATATGGTAGGTTTTATTTGTTTAAGGTGTATGCTTCCATGTGATTTATTTTATATGGTCCCGAAATTTAACATTGAACATTAAATAAACGAACTGCCATACATGAACTAAAATAACTAGAACCGATATATCATTATGTCTTAACCCTCCGGATCCAATTAATTTCGTTGAATTACGACTCCGTTGCACAACGTTGTTATTTTAATTTCAATATATTTATAGGTTCATGTTTAAATTTCACGCATCGATAAAAACAACTCTGATTGGCTCCAAACTGCAAAACTAGCAATAACTAGTAATATGTATTCAATAAAATTCGTTTCGTAGAAAACAAACGTTGTTTGAAAAATAACTATTTCTAACGCTTATAAAATATTGATATAATATAAATAAATTTCAAAACAATTAAATAAATTATTATCGTCATATATATCTAAGTAAAATAATATACGGCGGCTTTAGATTCAGTCAATAGGGAATAATAACTCAACATAAATATTTTTGTGTTTGAACGACATTCAAATTTATAAAGAAATCCTTTTATAAATTATTAAATAACGTTATTGTTTACAAGCGAAATCCATAGCGACTATTTTAAAATTTGAACTGGACATAACTAACAATATATGAGATGAAATCTCAATTTTTCTCTTTCATTAGAAAATTATAATCAACCTGATCATAACGTTTCTTATTTCACAAAATTTCAATTTAAAACGGATTATGTATAACCAGTTGAAGTTCAAAACTCAATATTACGAACTACCGCGCCGTTACGATCTCATTTATAATAAATTTATACGTTTAATCTCCATTTAATAAATGAAATCAATATTAATTTTCCAATTATAATATTTAAAATCAATTTAAATATTCGAATTTAAATAGCTGAAAAACCTGGGTCGTTACATTCTTCCCCCTTAAAAGAATTTCGTCCTCGAAATTGCTAAGTTAAGAATAATGATCTGAACCCATTATTTAAAAAATAATAATTATACTCAAACCATAAAGTTTTAGGTTGTAAAAAGATACTGCCAAAATATTCTAAATTTACAAATTTTTCGGAAAATTTGCAAGTGCCTTCTCTGTACTGTTCGATCCAAACAACTATAACTCGCCACTCTGGGCCTCACATCGGTCAAAAGAAAACAAAGCCAAGCGGCTACCCAACTCAGGGGTATAAAATCAAATGCCCAATCAATATAATTAAGGTTTACCTATTTATCAGGCAACCAATACGCTAATCTCGAAGTAAAGCAACTATCAGTTCTTCCTCCTCCAATCCTGCACTTAATCTTGATATATAATGCAAATAACAGATACAAGATTAAATTATTTTTGTTTCATTCTATATTGATTCTATTCAAATTCATTATACTGGGGTTATTTCTCTTAGCTTCTAGTTTATTCAATTTGTTGATGAATTTTATATTCAACCAATTTATAACAGGCATCCAATAATACACAACCAAATTAATCCTTTTCCTTTCAAATTTTATTTACCTTATCTTAAGTTAAATTCATATTAAAATTTTCTTTCACGACTTAAGTATTTCCTTTTGGTTTAACTAAACCATTCAAATTCACCATCTCATTTGAATTTCATTCAAATCAATCAAACACATCAATATCTAATAAATTTATTTCCTTTATATATGAAAATATATGTTGGGCAAAATAATTTCATTTACCCTCTTTACAAAACAATATTGTATCAATTTGTCAGTTCAACTTGGACCGATCAAACCACACAATACAAAACATTTGTATATAAAATTTACAAATACGCTTTCGAATATATATACATTCAATCTCGATATAGGGTATTACTAACCCCATCTATACTGAGTTACGCCACAGAGCCAAGGTTATCCCTAAAACTTTGCTCTAATACCAATGTAACGAACAGGGATTTTCGATCCCGAAAATCGATACAAAACACCGTGTCGAACATTCAAGCATCGAAAACACTGAAACGTTATTATAAAGAAATTAGAAGGTGAGATAAGAAAGAAAGAAATGTTAGAATAGACAAAAAAAGAACCAACACCACAGAAACAGAGTCTCACATCATAGCGGAACAAAATATAATATAGAAATAATTTTTATTGAGAGCTTAAAATCGTACTTACAACATCATAGTACATCAATACATCTGGACCGTTATAATAGTCTGTCCTCTTATACATCACACAGTGAAATAATACTAGATACAATCATATGTTTGAACACCTTCGACTTGCTTTTGGACTTCACAGCATTCGATAACCTAAACCTATACAACCCGGTCTAACCCGAGCATTACAAATACTGGGTTAGTCTGGTGAACTAGATCATCCAACTTGATTTTAAAGTTAAAAATCTTTCGAAAGAAAAGGATAATCGTAAGACCCAATCCACTCATAAATACGGACGGTTTTTACCTTACGATAACCCAAAACAGTTTTGAAATCATATATATCTTCTGATATTATAATAGTGTCAAAATACAAATAAATATCAATCTAGCAGAACGCTTGCATCTCACTTTCCACATATATAGTATACAAACAAAACCACGGGCGCTTATTGGAGAATGGATTCAGACTATGACATGGTATGGAACCACCTGCCAATAGTGTATCTCTAGAGGCGAATACGTCGGGTTCAACAAGAACGTCTTGGAACCTGACCCACACATGACGACCACTCATTTCGCTTAAGTGTATAAAATGTATATCACCAACGGTTGGGTGCGACCCATTGTTTCCCGAAAAGGGGTAACATCGATAGATTAAAGAAGCAAAAGGAATTTCTCTAGATAGCTGATTATACACCCTAATGGGTGCGACCCACCTAGCCATGCTGTCTGCCCGATTTTTGTTATTTCCCGGTTGATGAGGCTTGAGGTCATAATTTACTTCTGGAACATCTGATCATCATTCACTTTGAATGCCACATCGTCAGATCCATCAGATATCACTAATTGACGTCCACAAAAATACTCCAGTTATTTGGCTAGAGAAAACCATTTCTCCGCCATTAACTATGGTACGTTTAGAGAAATCAAAGTACGTAATTCCTTCGGAAATACTCTGTCAGGCATATGTCATACAAGTCATCCAGGAACAGGATGAACTGAAGGTACCCTCCTACCACATCCAAGGAATCACCTTATTGATCAGTAGCGAGTAGTCCTTGCAATCTGTAGATTCCAATCACGACAGAATCATTGTTAACTTTAGGGATCAGCCAGAGGTATTTAACAATAATTCCTCCGCTCATGAAGATTTACGGTTTTTAATTGCTCCATCTTCAATCTGCATCTTTCTCATATTCGTATTTATTTGTCGGAATGGTTTTTGAATATAAATTCGATCCTGGTCTTTCCATACCAATACTGTTGGGCCAGATTTTTATAATCGGTTATTTAATTATCAAAATAAACAACAAAAATAAAATATATCCATTGGTTTATTACACAGCGCCACTTGGCCATTAAAATAATATATCAGTTGCAATACTAAAGATAATATATTAGTTTTAATATATAAATATTCTCAAATTATTTAATTATATACTTAGAAAAATATCTTAAAATCATATCCAATTCCATATCCAAATTCTCTGTTAACTATCCTTACAAACCATTGCTACACATTACTTATTATCCAAAATTGGGGACCCGATTCAATTTCTCCTTTTTAAACCATCGTTACGATATCTCCTTGGTTTTCATTATTTGAACATCATAATTGTCACTTATCTTTTTAGAATATACACTCTAAATCTCATTTCTTTATTCTTCTGAAAATATCGTTATATTTTCACAAATCTCCTTTTCTTTTATTATAGAAATATCACTTTATCTTCTCAAGCCCCTTTTTTAATTCGTTTTAATCAGGAATCCCATTATATATATATTTCCAACATCTTCAAATAACGTTACGTTATCATTCCTCATAATAAATTACTTCAACATCTCCATTATTACAGCTAATATCATCTTTCGATAATCCTGAAGTCGTTCAAGTTGGGGTATTTTAATTACCTCTCAGACCTTGATCAACAACGTTCTTATCTTAAGATATTATCAATTGCAATTCAAAAAAAAAACAAATTCATTCTAATCCCAACCATTACTATTTCACTAGTTTAATGCGATTTTATAAATCTTCTTACTTTTGAAATCTCATTTTTAAATATATATTATTACCAAATTTATTGATTTAGTAATTGATTAATAAAACGTTAACTATTAAACTTTAACGTCTTTAAATTATTTGTTTCATTATCTGGATTTTTCTTACACATCTCATTACTCGATCCTCTACCCAATTCAATTATAATAATCCCTCTTTATAATCCTTTCAATCGTTCCCCTGGGAAATCTTACTCTATATCTCATTAGTTTCATTCAATACCATTACTAAGTAACATTAATTTGAAATTAACGCTTTATCTTCCCATCTCTTTTTATAAACTCATTTATAAAATTCTGGTTTAATATAAAACCCTTTTCATTTCGATTTCCCTTACTTAAAAATTAAGTAACATTTATTTTAAGCTTATCGCCTTCGCTTAAAATCCTTTTATAATTTAATAAACCCGGTTTCAATATAAATCCGTACATAAAATCGCTTTGAAATTCAATTATATTTCATTACTAACTTTGATTGCTTACTTAAATGAACTTTATTTAAGAAATAATTCCTTTAAATTATAAGTAATTAAGTATAATTTATTTCATCAATAACTGCAATTCATATTAAATCTCCATTTTAAATCTTATTAGGCTTGAACAATTGTTCATTAAATTATCTCATTAGATTGATTGACACAAATAATTAAATTTAATAATCAGTCAAACAACTGACTTGGTAATCCCGACTTACTGGCTCATCCATTGTAGTAATATAGGAATTAGATCTATAAATCATTTAAATAATTAAGATGAAGCACGTGCTTCACAAACAGACGATTTGGTAAAAAATGGTGATTTATGGTTAAAACAAACACTATATATATGTAGTCGGTTTATTTCCCCTTTTATAGACTCCAATTAAAAATAATATATTTAAAAATCTGTATTTTGTTATAAATAAATTTTATAGCTTCATTTCAATCGATTTACCTAACGGTAAATCTGTCTTTTATAAAACAATGTATATTTAGGCCATCAACTGCCAATTTCCCCACCAATAATTTCCATTGGTTAATATCAAACTAAGTGTTGAATTCAGATTCAATAATAAATCATCTAATCATATTCAGTGAACAATCCATATAATGATAATATGAAGATAAAACAATAATAATCCATTCAACTGATAACAGTCAATAAATAACAACAATTCAAACATCCAATTAAATCAAATACGTTTATAGTGATATAAACGTAACCAACAAGGTACGTTACCTTCATTGGAAAAACACTCGTTAAAATAGCGATTTCATTTTATTTAAATTAAACAACAGTTTAATTTAAATGAAATAAAAATATTTAGCAGCCAACCAAACAATCATCAATCAGTCATTAAATAGCAGATATAGAATCCAAATATTAAAACCCAACTTATAAAAATTATAAGTGGGATCACTGAGTGTGTTTAACTCACCTTGGTTTCCATTCGTTGTCTAAATGGTTCATTTTAAATTAAATTAAACTATCGTTTAATTTAATTAAAATTTCCAGTAGATTCCATCTCTGTCTAAACTGGCTCCAGCATGAGACGCTCGTCGACACAGTTCAAATGCCTTTGGATTTATCCAATTCTAATAACGAACGAATCTTATAAATATACGTTCTTAATAAATAAATTAATGTTTAATTAATTATCACTTAATTACTTATATTAATTATTAAACCCGTTATTACCTTCCCGAAGTTTTTTGTCCATGTCATCGTGCAATATTTCTGTTTGGCCGAATACACAATGGTAATGTAGCACCCTTCCTAAAGCAGCTTCCCTATACAACATGTTCACGCACCCTTCTTTATTCCTTCACCACAACATCATTTCTTTCCCCATTTCTTAAAACACGCATCCCCTTTTTCTTTGATTTCTTCTTTTCATCCCTTTTATATATTAAGGAAATGGGCCAAGCCCATCACCGCATGTAGCCCACGTTAGATATTGAGAACCCCACTGCAAAAGTTCTTCTTCCCCAATCCACTCTTTTTCTTTACTAAAGCGTTCGTTTCTTTATTTTTTTGAAGGCCACACCCCATACCCAATATAACGCAAAAACAGGGCACCACCCTCACCTTCTATTCATACAACAGTTGTTTTTAAAACTGCTGCTTCATACACTGCTACTTCTTGTTGTTCCCACTTCCACCGCATGTACCCACTTTCCTTCCCCACTTCCCAGTTTGCGTTTTACTTTTTTTATGATTTGCTGCATGGGAAAGAAACCAACAACTTTCCTTTGAAACATTATCTTTTTTTTAAGCCTTACCCCTTCACATTTCCGATGCATGCTGTTGAAAAACAAATGAAGCCTGCCTCCGTCATTTACTCACTGTTGCTACCATCCATATCCGTCACCCGGGCTGCTGGCCGACAGCATTCGCCACATCCGGCTCCTTGCGTTGCTACCTCAAAACCAAAACTGAGTGCCTTATAGAAATATGCCCCTTCTTCATGAATTACTTCAATCGTTTGTATATAAAATTTTCGGGTTCAATTCATTCTTACCAAGGGAAGGGAGAGAGCGGCGCAATGTACAGTGGAAGAAAGATTTACTTTTGCGAAAAGAATGGACACAAGAAGGATTTTATAGATTTAGAAAAACATGGGGTTGAAGTTAACTTGATCAGCACGGTTAGGTAGTGTTAGTGCCAAGAAAAGTATTTTGAATTGTTTAATTTTACTCCGTACTCACAGTTCCAATTGTAGCTGTTATGATAGGTGGTGAAATTAGCCACGATAGGGCGTACTCTCTCTTTCTTTCTTTTCTTATCTTTATGAGAGCAATTATAGATAGTCATGCATGGTCAATTTACAATAATAAATTTAGTGTCGTAAATGTTGAAATGGGAAAGTGTCTGTCATGCCATCTCAAACTTTTAAATATATGGTAGGTTTTATTTGTTTAAGGTGTATGCTTCCATGTATTTTATTTTATACGGTCCCGAAATTTAACATTGACCATTAAATAAACGAACTGCCACACATGAACTAAAATAACTAGAATCGATATACTGTTATGTCTTAACCTTCCGGGTCTAATTAATTTCGTTGAACTACGACTCCATTGCACAGCGTCGTTATTTTAAATTCAATATATTTATCAGTTCATCTTTAAATTTCACGCACCGATAAAATAAGTATGATTGGCTCCAAACTGCAAAACTAGCAATAACTAGCGATATGTATTCCAATAAAATTCGTTTCGTAGAAAACAGACGTTGTTTTAAAAATAACATTTTCTAACGCTTATAAAATATCGATATAATATAAATAAATTTCAAAACAATTAAATAAATTATTATCATCATATATATCTAAGTAAAATAATATATGGTGGCTTTAGATTCAGTCAATAGAGAATAATAACTCAACATAAATATTTTCGAGTTTGAACGATATTCAAATTTATAAAGAAATCCTTTTATAAATTACTAAATAACGTTATTGTTTATAATCGAAATCCATAGCGACTATTTTAAAATTTGAAATAGACATAACTAACAATATATGAGATGAAATCTCGATTTTTCACTTTCATTAGAAAATTATAATCAATCTGATCATAATGTTTCTTGTTTCACAGATTTTCGATTTAAAACGGATTCTGTATAACCAATTGAAGTTCAAAACTCAATATTACGAACTACCGCGTCGTTATGAGCTCATTTAAAATAAATTTATACGTTTAATCTCCATTTAATAAATGAAATAAATATTAATATTGCAATTATAATATTTAAAATCAATTTAAATATTCGAATTTAAATAGCTGAAAAATCCGGGTCGTTACAACTTTTGGGCTCGTACATCTCAAAGAAAGCAAGAGAATAAATTCTCCGCCACCAAATAGATACATCATCAATAGCAACTAATCGGTTATGTGATGAATTACAATGTCAAACACAAAATACATTTAGAAATCATTTCGACAACATCGGGTTTATCCCTCAAAATCCTTTCAGTTTTATAAAACATTTTTATAAAACATCCCTATCCAAAATCGGGAATACATTTCTTTTCACTTAAGAAAAATATCATTTCAAAATCATTCATTAAATTTGAAATAAACTCAACAACACATCTCATAGTAAAATCGTGAAGTGTTTCACAAGATGTTGGCATACAGATATTTCTACCCAACCCAATGCTAAATGTAAAAGCATATTTGCACATAAATTTATCAAGCACGATCCAAATAATTAATCCATCACAATCAATAACAAAAAATGAGTGTATTTGGTTTATACCACATCTCATGTTCTGGTAAATTTAATTACCATTCATTCATTCCAAATCTAATTAAAGATTGATCAAAACTCCTCTTCATTTTAATCTTTAAAAATCATTACTTAATGATTATTCAACTTTTAGGAAATTATTCCTCCCTTTAACTGGGTTCCATTTAAAACAATTTCACGATAAACCCAAAATCATCTTCCATCAAAATTGAATCTTCACGGAAATCATATCAGTATATAATCGACGTAAATTTCTGTATCAAATTAATACTATAAGTGTTAGCCTACTTTGTGAACTAGGCTACACAAAGAGCAAATAGTGAGAAAGACACCAATCGGATCGAATCGGAGGAAGATAGTGCTGGACATGAGTAGAGATCAGAGACGCAGAGGTCAAGTCGGATCGGATCGGAAATATGTCAGCAATATCAAAGGATAGCAAGTGGCCTTATCGGTTCGGATCGGAAGAATATGGCAGCAACATCATAAAGCAGGTGGCTTCGGTGGTTCGGATCGGAGGAACACTTCAGCGGCATCAGAAGAAAGCAAGCAATCCCATCGGTTCGGATCGGATGAGTACGTCAGCAGCATCAAAGGACAGCAAGTTGCATCACCGGATTGGATCGGAGGCCCCGATCCGAACCCCTTTTTCCCTCTGAATTTATAGCCATTGCTGCGCATATCCCCTGAAGACTCGGACAAGATCTGACTATTTCTCCTACGATCTCCTACTAAATCAATGCGCTGTAGCCATCTTGGAGCCTCCGAACCCGACTCTCAAGGGATGGATGCCACGCAATTCTGAACCGGAGCCACTTCGAGGAGATTTTTCACTTATAAATACACCATCTAGAGGCATTTGAAAGGATCTTTTGGCAAATTCTCAGTCCATACCTCCTCCATAGCCGAATTCTACAAGCATATTCAGAGAAAAATCATCTCTTAAAGTCCATTTTTGAGAGATTTGAGTAAGTCTATGCATTGTAATTGTGAAGTTGAGTGAGAATCATTGTTGTACTTGTATTCAAATCATCAATAAAGAAAACAAAGTGGGCGTAGGCTCGTTAACGCTGAACCACTATAAATTGCGTGTTCTTTATTGCTTTTTGATTCTATTTCATTGAATTCATATATAATTTGGGTGTTAGAGCCAATTTTTGGTCTAACAATAAGTGGAATAGCCGCAAGGCCTTTTAAATTCCATAAATAGTAAAGGTCTTCATTCATAGAAGCTCATATCAATTATCACTATATCGAATTCCATTCTATTCCAATTTAATATTTTAAATTGGAAAACTTTACTTTGGAAAATTCTACTAATCTTATTTAAATGATTATAAGTTCCAAATCATATCTTCACTGTTAATTAGGTTAAAGAACGACTATTATTTAAAATATTGTTCACTATAAACCGAAAATCCAATTTGATATTAAATATAAGGCTCTGAATAGAAATAATATCGGCTTATATTCAACATCAAATTTTGAAACCAACCAATATCGTATTGGGAATAACGATATATATATCTTCCAAATTCCTTCACAATATCTGTATAATCACGGAATCCAATAACGAAATATTCCGAAGATTATTTCCATTCAAATCTATTCTAATTTATTCATTGGAAAATTCTGGTTATTTTAAAACCCTTTTTCAGTCCAATTTATTTATTTAAAAACATTGGATTATTATACTAGTTAATAACTAGTTCATTTAGATAAAAATATCTTTTATCTGTTCAAATATGGAATTTTTCATCCAAAACTCTTTCCAAATCATTTATTATCATTTTACACAATTTTTCTATATTTTTAATAATTTTATCAAGGCCCTTACAGTTGGTTTCCAATATCGGCCACCAAACTACGTCCATAGCTACTTTTTCTGAATTTGATTTGGACATATCTTAAAATCTGATTGTTCAAATTTAAATCTCTTATATTCATTGGAAAGCTCTTTTCGATACGAATCCAATGGTTCCGGTTTTAGGAGAATCCGATGGTCGAATCTTCCGTTACATCAATTTGAAGTTAATTGTTGAAATTCGCGAACGATCGCTGCGCGGCGCGTTCTATTCAAGCCATTATATATATATTCAAAAAATATATATATATATCATCCATTTCCCTTCAGAACGTATTTTATCAATTCATTTTAAAACGATTTCAACTTCATTTTAATTTCAAATCAAAATTGAATATTCTATCACACCACAATTTTATACAGTGCATATGTATGTTAAAAAATATATTTTTAAAAATCCAATATTTATTCCATTACATGACAATTTTATATATCTCATATATAAGCTAAAAATAATATTTTTAGTTAATCTATATTTGTTTCAATACATGACCATTATATATATCTTATATACTTTTAATACAACGCATGTATATTTTGTACAACGCATATATATATATATATATATATATATATATATTATACAATGCATATATATGTTATATAACACGTATATATTTTATACAACGCATATATATTTTATACAACGCATATGTATTTTATTCAACGAATAAATATTTTATACAGCGCATATATATTTTATTCAACGCATATATCTTTTATTTACTCCGTTTCGCATCACAATCACAACACAATACGTCAATTAAATCATCCATGGTTTGTGGGCGACGGTGAGGTTAGCTAATAGGCACCGTATACAATTTAATATGATTAAAACTAGTAAAAATCAATACTAGCAGTTCATATATGTAGTTAGAAAATAAATAACGGTACAAATATTATAGTGAGAAGTTCTCACTTTGGTTTCCACTCCGTCAGTTCTATAATGTAGATATCTTCATCATGGTGCCAATGACTCTGAAATCACGTGATTATGTTTTCGTTTGCACAAGATATATGGGTTTAAACATTTAATTACTAATTATTATCATTAGGGTTTAATTAAATAAAAATTAGCCTTAGTTAGCCTTATCTTAATCATGTTCTCAACTGTTAACCCTGCTTCTTCATCGTGCTCCCAGAGACCCCTCAAACCCAATCTCGCATGCAATTTCCTCCAACGCGTACCTGTATGAACCCCCTAGCCACCGATCAGATGTCACCACCACAAAGCCCTTCCTCCGCTCTACCCACGACCGAAATCCGGTCCATCATCTTTGCTCCATCGACCAACGAATGGCTCTCCAACTTTGGCGGTTTAAGGCTTGATTTCACGTGATTTACTTCACGAAATTAGATCTCGTTCGTTGAAGTTCAAGAGCTTGAGGTGCTCTTTAATTTTCACTTTAGAGGATTCGAAAACTATCGAATGGATTGGGATATTTTTCAGGGCTAAAATTGTTGCGTATCGGCCTTTGAACGCATGTCTAGCGGCGGCTTTCAGAAAGAAAAGAGGGACTAGGGCTTGAGTGGTTTTATAGGAGAAATATAAAATATTTTATTATTATTTATTTTATTTTAATTCCAAAAAGTGTGATTTTTTATTTGAACTCCAAATCAAACCCAACGACTATCGTTCCTAGCTAAATACCACCATTTCAGACACAATGAATATGTTTCGTAAGCCAATTCAACTGTTTAAATCAGTTTTTATCAAAATTATAATATAAATCAATATATTGAATTTTAAATGTACATTTAATTTACCGGGGCCACATGCTAACTCCAAAAATTACAGAAAAAATAAATCAAGCTATGTTTTGATGATACGGTCCTAAAAAAACTAATTCATCGAATTTGGAGACCATTTGAATAATGTCCATTTTTCCAGTCGATTAAATTCAAATTGAAATTTCAAACACGTTTAAATTTACTGCGCTCACATATTAATTCCAAAAATTATGAAATTTGAAATCTGACTATAATTTGACATTCTGGATCCAAAAAAAGCGACTTTGTTGAAAACGGAAGTCATTTGCAAAATAAATATTTTTAAGGCCTATCTATTTAATTAATATAAATATATATTCCATAGCGACTATTTTGAATTTTAAACTGGACATAACTTCCAATTTATATTATGAAATCTGAATTTTTCACATTCGTTAGAAAGATATAATTAAACAGATTCAAACGCTTCTGCTTTTATAGAAATCAGATTTATATTGGATTATATATATTCAACTGAGATTTAAAATCAAATTTTCAAACTACCGTGCCATTTCAAATTTTGTTTATAATTAAAATAAATTTATACGTTCTAACTTCGATTTAAATAAATTTTAAATCGTTATTATTTAAAATAAATCATTTTAAATAATCAGAATCCATTAAAATAGCTAAAATAAGCATTTTAAATTCGTCAAGAAATTTCGGGTTGTTACAAATAAACTGATTCAATAATGTCAAAAATAATAATCCAGAATCACATTATTTGTTTTATGAATTCAATATTTGATCTAGATATAACTTTATGTATAAACAGTATAACCAACATATTGACTTCGGATGCCAAAAGGCGAAACCAAAAGTAGATATTTTGGATATAAAGTTATTTCATTTTATCAAGTCATAAAAAAAATAAGGTCCAAAACCACAGGGTTGTGCAAAATCATTTTTTAAACCAGAAGTAATGACCAATATCATTCCAGAGACCCATTCTAGATTTTATATCAAATACTTATATATAATTTTATAAAGAAACAATGTCTTATGAAATTACATGATGTTCATACTCCAACAATGTCATAACACCATCGGATTTAGCAGTGTATATACCATGCAGAAAACCTTAATCTTACTCAACCTACAAACTAAGCAAGGAACCATGCTTTGATACCATTCAAAGAAATTTTGGTTCGATTCACATCATCATAAAACGAGATTCAACCAAAATGAAATCAGGATCTTATGCAATAATTTGTAAATCGAGATTTTACCTATCAAAGCTTTGATGATTTTGGGAGATCTAACCTTGATTCTTTGATTGGATTCAGATCTGGTGGTATCGACTTTGAGCTCTCCAAATGTCGACCCTCTAAAGGAGTCCACTTGAATGTAATCTTCCTTAATCAAATTGAGGAAGAAATCAAGGAGGAAAAGGAGCTCGCCGCCACTAATTTTCTAGGGTTAGAGAAAAGTATTTTGGACGTTTTTATTCTTTGTTTTGTATCAAAAGCATAGGTGTTGCTGTGTAAAATAAATATAAAAGGGGAAACTAAAATATCCCTTTTAAATCTAGGCTTTAACCGTAGAATAAGAACCATCTGAATAACGATTCCAACTTTAAATAAAATATCAACAAATTGATATTTTATTAGTCCAAAATCAGTTTCTCCTTTGTAACGTTCTATTGTGTGACCCTGTAGGTTATTACAACGTTGACAACGATTACAAATTGAATTTAAAATCATAAACAGTGATTGGCATCTAGCAATACATCGATGCTACCCAAGTTATAATAAGATCATAGATTCGATACAACCTTTCTGCGACTAGTGTATCAATGTAATATAATCCTTTTGGCCAATATATCCCGGATTAAACTCGAGGCGGGGATCGTATCATCCTCTTTATAAATAATATGTTTATCTTGATCGATGAGTAGATTGTTTAAAACAAATCAATATTTGAGCATGGCCATGCATTTCATAGTCTCACTCAATCAAGAGGCCCATGGATATCACTGCAAATATACTATTGTGTTAAATACCATCTAGATCATTCATAATTTTCAATCGATTCGAGATGTATGCAATAATCACTGTTATCGCCTACTCTGTTACGAGTGACTTTAGATGATATCAAAACACAAATATCCTCGAATAAAACTATAATGATTTCAGGTCTGAGTACCATTACATCTCTGTCACTATGAGAATAACTTATGATACTTTTAATCATATTCCATGTAGTTCTTCTCATGTTGGATCATCCCAATACGCTATTCTCCAATATGTATTATGTCTTGACATTAATATCACGTATTAATGATCGATAAGATGTGATCATTAGTCAATCAGCATGCTATGAGATGACCCCGAACCCCGTACTGACGGCGGCAAGGGTAATCTTTGGAATATAACACATAAACAGATAATAGCAGAACAGAATTAAATAAATACACCAGATAATGCACAAATAATACACTGGATAAACATAATCATCATAGTTACACAGTATACTGGATCATACTTAGCACAAATACAGTTCAGCTATACATAAATGTCTACAGCAGAAATAAGCATAATATGTACAATAGGAGCTGAACAGCATAAAAAGAGATAAATGATAGAATCCATCTTCAGGTCCAGCTATCCAGAGAAAGCCAGCTAAAACCTGAATACAAGGCTGCCCGTGTAGAAAAAGGGGCACCCGAGTTTAAAAGTGAAACAAACTACGAGTTAGTCATGGGACTGGTATGAGAAATTTACTCAACATATTTAAAATATGGCTAATCACAGGACCACGCCACTTTCACAGAACGGGTTTACTCCATTGGATTGCCAGTGCTTTAAAACAAACAATTCTTTTAAACATCGCAATGCTTTTTATCAAAATGAAGCCATTATAAGACTCAGTTCCCATCACACAATGCAACGCAAACCGGAGGATAGAGTTTTAACCTTATAATGGCCAAGATATGCTTGATACGAATAAAACAAAAGCATTTGATATTACTGCTAGTTTTTATATGTTTCAAAAACAATTTTAAATCATAAGTATTAATCATAGACGACATTAATGCCCCATACCACTATGTCGCCATATATAGGTATACAATCAAAACCGCACAGTCACGTATTTGGAAATTGGATTTCCGTCATGAACCAAGGCAAAAGATAGTCCTTACCGAATTCGAGACTGTCTAGCCCGAGTCTCAGGCACAGCCGCAACCGTACCTTGGATCGTCAGGGCCGGTCCACACGGAATGGATTATAATGCCTGAACAATGCGTTTCTCTGCCCTTTGGGGCGTAAATGATCCAACGAATGACTCCATTGGTCCCGGATCGACCGATATAACCAAGGCGCCTCGCAACAGTAACAACCACATAAGTCAAACTCGTTAGGGCGTGTAAAACCACTGACGCCACTTCTAGCTAGAAAGAAAACGCACGTCCCCCCGAGGTCCTCTTCCGTTTCTGGTTCATACCGGGGTATGAGGCTCGCGAATTCACGTTATACACAAAGCTATGCCACACAGGCGGTGCTTTGATCATCACCACAAGACTTTGCTTTTCAACAGAAGTCTTGATCATCGCATCTTAGCATGCCACACAAGCAATTCACACCATGGAACTGATGGATATCAATCACACAGAATAAATTCCAATGTCAGACACACCGTCCATTTGCAAGTCCTTTCTGGGTCTGAACGAAACCGGAGGCACTATATACCTCGCAAACCCATCGATCTCCACGTACGTCTGGACGATCACCACTCATTATCCATATTTCGGGATGCCTCCCAATCAGGACATCAGTTACCATCCAAACGAGGTGAAGATTTCCGGTCTTCAACCACCGTCTTCATCTTCGATTTCTTATCGTCGATTCAGTTATTCAGAATGGGATAGACCCGGTCTTTCTGAGCAACTCGCGTATATAATAAACAAGTGCAACACAAACACACATACGCCATATTCCAGTTCATTAGTCACTAACCGTAAATCAGTAAGAGAACGATTTCCCAAATATTAAACCCGAAGGCCAAAACTAACATCAGATCAAAATCCAGGAAACCATTCGACTTAGCTAACCTTCAGTTAATTTCTAAATTTTACATCCATATCGTTTATAATATTTTATAATGATTTATCGCCATTTTTATTTATTTTAAAATAGCCAATTTATTCAAACAACGCTTCGGGCATAACGCGGTCGTGGCTCTGTTTTTCTTCAGATTTGATTTACACATATCTGAAAATCTAACCTTTGGATCTTTACAAAATTTATATCATTAGAAAGATCTTTTCAAAACGAATCCAACGGTTCCAGTTTTGGGAAAATCCGACGGTCGTATCTCCCGGTACAATCGTTTGAAGTTTCGATTTCAAAATACGAACTGCAGTGTCGTTATTCGATTTAATATAATTATATATATATATATAAAATCGATTCTGGCGCTGTTTTTCTTTAGATTTGAATTAAACATTCCAGACAATCCAACCGTTGGATCTTTACAAAGTTGGTGCCGTTGGAAAGGTATTTCCAAAGCGAACCCAACGGTTTCGGTTTCGGGAAAATCCGATGGTCGGATCTCCCCCGCTAATCGTTTGAAATCACGATTTCAAAACACGAACTGCAGCTTCGTTATTCGATATATTTCAATTCTATTTATATATATATATATATATATATATATCGATTCTTCGATTTCAAAACTATATTATTTTCATACCTTTGATAAAAATGATATTTTTATCCAACCGACAATTATTCCAACACTTCGCTATTTTCAACTATTCGTGTATATAGTAAAAATGTGATTTTTATTGTAAAACAATTCATTTCAAAACACGATTATTTTATATAGTTCATATAGATGTTAAAATATGATTTTTATTATAAAACAATTTATTTCAAAACACGAATACCATTCAACACATGAATTTCTATTCAACGAATGAATTTCTATTCAACACATGAACGGTTTTCTATAGTTTGTATATATATAGTAAAAATGTGATTTTTATTGCGAAACAATTTATTTCAAAACATTACTATTTTATATAGTTCATATAGATGTTAAAATATGATTTTTACTATAAAACAATTTGTTTTAAAACGCGAATACCATTCAACACATGAATATGATTCAACGAATGAATTTCTATTCAACACATGAACGGTTTTCTATAGTTTGTATATATATAGTAAAAATGTGATTTTTATTGCAAAACAATTTATTTCAAAACACGAATACCATTTAACACATTAATTTCTATTCAACGAATGAATTTCGATTCAACACATGAAGGTTTTCTATAGTTTGTATATATAGAGTTAAAATGTGATTTTTATTGTTAAAACAATTTATTTAAAACACGAATACAATTCAACACATGAATTTCTATTCAACGAATGAATTTCAATTCAACACATGAAGGTTTTCTATTCAACACACGAATATAGTTTCAACACAGGAAAATAATTCTAACACATGAATATTATTCAAAATTTCGGCAGCATAACGGCAGGGTAGTTAAAACCGGGACCATCCCTAGTACGGCTCCTCGCTCTACCTTAATGCCTCATAGCTTTTGACAATGGGGAATCATGCATCTAGTACGCAAGCAGGCGGCATGTATATTTTTTTCATTTCCATAAACTAATCCTATGTGGTTTCAACCAAATAATTCTCAACCACAAACGGGTATCTTTCAACCACAATCAATCAATTTCAACCTCAAACAATTTTAATCAAACATTCGTAATCAACCAATTTTCACACCAATCACAACCAATAAATATCGTCCATGGTTTGTGGACGAGGGGCGTATATATATATATATATATATATTTATATAAGCATTTCACTTCTATTTCAACCCATATATAATTTTTACAACGCATATATAACTTATACATCGAACGTACAACTTATACAACGCTTATACAAGAGGTGTACAACGCTTATATAACTCATACATCGACTATATAATTTATACATCGTAGTTTTCCATATCGTTTATAATTTAGAAATCTCACATTGGGTTCCACTCCACCAAAAATAGCAGAAGGCTCAGAAAAATATGCGGTCTTTTCTAGAATGTAGAAGACGTCCACACGAGTCCACTGTCTCTTGTTTCACTGAAGTTCATCAAGAAATGAAAAAGCTGTGATTTTTACAATGAAATCATAAACGGTAGCGCTTTAAACTGCTATTATATAGTTTAAAATTAAATAGGCCGTATACCTCCTTGAAGCTTCAAAACTAGGTTATCGTTTTTCGTTCAATCCGTGCAACTATAGGACGATCGGCCTGCGCCACGATGTCCGCCTTGGAGAGGCGCGCCTGGAGAGGTAGGTGGGGTCCAGCTCACGGCGGCCCTGGTGGAGGAAAAGGGCTCGAAACGGCGGGAGTTCAGGGGCCTCAAACTCGAGCAAAACGCGACGATAATCGATGGAGCTTACATGGATTTAAAGAGGAGATTCAAATCTTCAAAAAGCTCCAAAGAGGCACCTGATTTTACTGAGTAGATTTGAAGAAATAGAGGAGGGAAGGAATCGATGTGTTTCCGTCATTCAGCAGGGGGGTCGAGGAAGAAATAGCGGGGAGAGAGAAAATTAAGGCCAGTAGGAATTTTTTTTATTTTATTTTATAATTTTTAAAATCTCCAAAATTCCCCTTGTCACACACGAACACCCATTCAAACCCAACGTCTGTCGTCCCTAGCATTTTACCCCCATTCCGAACACAACGGGATATGTTTCGTAGGCCCATTCGACTGTTTCAGTCAGTTTTCATTCAATATAAAATATATAACATTCAAAATTCGATTTGAACGTACATTTCAATTTGCCAGGGCCACAAATTGATTCGAAAAATTCCAGAAAAATAAATCTGGCTATGTTTTGACGATACGGTCCCAACAAAACTAGTTTCGTCGAATTCTGAGACCGTTTGAAAAATGGCTCATTTCTGGTCGATCCAATTTAACTATAATTGACCAAAACACATTTTCCTTTGCCACGCTCACATACTAGCTTCAAAAATTGTGAAATTTGAAACCTAACAATAGTTTAACATCCCGGATCCAACAAAAGTGGTTTCGACGAATTCTGAGGTCGTTTGCAAAATGGCCATTTTCACGGGCTATAAATTCCATAGCCACCTTTCTAAAATTTCATTTGGCCATAACTTTTGCTTTCCGCTATGAAACTTCGATTTTTCAGATTCGTTAGAAAGGTATTCACTAACAGATTTAAATATTTTTGGTTTCACTCAAATCCGCTTTGTTTTGCACCCGGTACAGTCAGTCCAAGTTTGAATTCAAATTTTGAAACTACCGCGCCATTTCAGGCCTTGTTTATAATTAGAATTAATTATATTCGTTTTCAAATGTCGATTCAAACTTACTTTTCATCGCTATTATTTAAAATATTTATTTTAAATATTTAAAATCCACTAAAATAGCCAATTTAAAAATTTTAAATTGGTTCAGATTTTCCGGGTCATTACAATCTCCCACACTTAAAACTTTTCGTCCCCGAAAAGGAACAAAGTCGAAAGTGGTTTGATTAATCAACTCTACGTTCAATCTGGCTTCCATTCTCCAAATTTCCAGTTTCTGAGAATTTCCAAATTCTTCAAAAATTTGGCTAACAACCGGAATTTTCGAAATTTTTTGCCATATCCTCCTTTGTACGGGGAGGGGTTTGGAAATTTATTGGGCTGTATTAGGCACCCAATAAATCCTATAAAGCATACACATATTTATAGTGATATAATCTGGTGTTTACAAGGGAGCGTGTATAGATAATAATTCCAGAGAATAAATTCTCGTCACCCTGTCAAAGCCTGAGGGAGTGTGTATTTTAATTGCTCCAGAGGATAAATCCTCATCACCTCGTCCCGTGTGGGAAATAAATAATCCATGTGCCGTATCTAATGACTAGAGAGACGTGATTATTATCAACTCCAGACCCGTGTGGGGTTTTTATTAATCTGGCAATTTATCGTTACATTTTTATATGGTCATATCAGTCATCAGTTCAACCTGTAAAATATAGTCATCGCCATACAAGCCTCTCGCTCGTATGGTAAATCTTCCACCTCGTCACACAAGCTCCAAATGCTTATGTGGTATATGATGAAGTATGCCTATCTTCAAGAAGTATGCCATGTAATGTAGTTCAAAATTAATTGTCACTATCCTATGGCGACGTTTATTATTACACACAGAACAACTAGCACTCCGCATCCAATGGCATTCACAGGAGTTGATATAATAATATTTCGCATCCAACTTGTTAAGGTTTACCTATTTGTCGGACACGCAAATAATTTATTTACTCAATAGCTGTAATAACCCGGAAATTCTAAGCCAGTTTAAAATTTTTATTTTGGCAATTTTAACGAATTTTGAATATTTAAAATGAATTATTTTAAATAATATCGACGAGAAATTTATTTTGAATATAAATAGAATGTATATATTTATATACGTCGTCGTTAGAATATAAATATTTATATATAATTATAAATAGAATTGAAAATGGCGCGGTAGTTCGATACTTCGATTTTAAACTTCAATTGAATGTACCGGGTGCAAAACAATCCGGATTTTAGCGAAACCAAAAATAGTAGGATCTAATTGATAATATCTTTCCAACGAATCAGAAAAATCGAAATTTCATAGCGGGAATCAAAAGTTATGCCCAGTTGAAAATTCAGAATAGTCGCTATGTAAATTATACATGGCCCAAAAAGTCAAATTTTGCATACGGATGAATTTGGACTCGAAACCACTTCCATTGAGTTCAAAATGCCGTTTAGAACTCCTAAAAGTATAAGCTTCGATATATTCCGATATCCGGAATAGCGGCAATTGACAGGAGCTTTTCGGTTAACAAAACATAGCCCTTAAAAAGTGAAATTTTGCATACGAGCTCAGAATTCGACGAGATAAATTTTTATGGATTCATAATGACAAATGATTGTTGAGTTCCAAATGGCGCGTCGAACGGAGTTAATATGTGGCCGTGCGAGCTGAAACAGTTCCGGGTAAAGCGAGCAGTCATTTTACAAAGGAACATTATAGAGACGACCTCAGAATTCGAATTCGTTTTTTTATGGATTCGTATCGTCTAATAATGGTTAAATCCAAAAGGGCTTGATTTTTTGAGTTAGCATGTGAATGTGCGAGAAGAAAAGGTGCGCCAAAATCGCATTTTTAGAGCTTATCTGAGCATTTTTGTGATTTTTTTTGAATGGTCAAACGAACTCGGAATTCGACGAAACTTGTTTCGTTGGACTCGTCTTCATGTCTACTATCTCGTGTCCGAAATCCGCGGCCATCGGAGATCACTAGCGTTCAGGCGATACGCGAGAAACTAGCATATAAACACTTTTACTTCCTTTTCTTCTTCACTTTCTTCCTCTTCCTCTTTCTTCACAAAAACTCAAAAATGGCCTCCTCCTCCTAGGTGCCGCTGCCCCCACCTCCACCGGCCTCCCCAGCCCCTCCACCGCCGGCCGCACCCCCTCCTCCTCCTCCCTTCCTCCTCCTCTTCCTCCTCCTCTCTCTCTCCTCTCTCCATTTGCAAACCCTAAGCCCCAAATCACCACCACCCGCCTCCGTGGACCCCACCGCCGCACCACCAGGGGCCCCCATCTCCCTCCGCCGATCCCACGCAACCCCCCCAGGTCAAACAACAGTAAGTTTTTTTGTTTTGTTTTTATTTTATTTTATTTTTTTCTGTTTTTATTTAATTTAAATACTTAGTTAAAAACCTGATTTTGATGTGTTAGTATTAGTTTAAAAATCAGATTATTTTTATATAAATAAAGTTTAAATTTTTAGTTGTAGAAAGTTTTGTTTTATAAAGTAAGAAGATAGAATTTTTATAAGATAAAAGATTATATTTTTATAATATGATAAAAATGAGATTTTTATCATATAAAGATGACATTTTGAATCACGGAAATCAGAAATTATATATGGATATATATTGTTTCAAAAGTAGGTTTTTTATATAAAATATACATGTGGTTTGAAAGGAAAAATATACTTTGTTTAGAAAAGAAAATTATATTTTGTTTTAGAAAACAAAGTATAATGATAAGATTTTTATAAAGGAAAAGATAAGATTTTCAATAATACAAAAATGCGATTTTTATATGAAGAAATTTGAAGTAAAAATTCGATTTTTATATATTGAATAGCGGAGTAAAAAATTCGATTTTTATAAATTGAATAGCAATGTAAAAATTCGATTTTTATATATTGAATAGCAAAGTAAAAATTCGATTTTTATATATTGAATAGCAAAGTAAAAATTCGATTTTTACATATGTAGTGGCTACGGGCAACGAAGATGACAAAAAGGCAAGAACGACGAAGATTTCTCTAAATGAAGTGTCAAGAAGTTGGGATAGCTTTCGGTGAGAACTTCTCACTCTTCAATTTCTTTTTCTAGTTATATATATATGCTACGATGCAGACGGTGTTTAGTAGCACCCGACACCTGTCATCCACAGACCATGGATGGCTTGTTTGTTAAATTGTTTGGATGTGTAGTTGGTTAGTTTATTTGGTTTGAATTGAATTGTTTGGTGAAATGAATGGATTTGATTGATGTGTGAATGGCGTGGGCCTTCACTAGACCGGGGATAAGGCTAGGCCTCGTCCCGTTTCTAGTATCGTGCCGTTATGTCGCCGAAATTTTCTAAAATATGTTAGAAAAATAAAAATATCATTTTAGTGAATAAATGAACCGAATAGGATATTCATAGGTTGAATAAAATAATTTGTTCGTTAAAAATATAATTTTTAACGTGAATGTGAATAAATAAATATTCATTTACAAACCGGACGGTTTGTTTATGTACACCAATTTGAAGGACATTGATTGGGACAATAAATTTTACACATCGCCCAAATACACAAATAAAATCTGTGGTTGATTGTTTGAAACCCCACACGGGTATTGGGATAATATATGACATACACTAATCCCAATAATTAGTTGTATGTCGATCGATTGATCGACAGGCTGTTATAAGCGTTAGATATCTATATTTGATGCTTATACAGTGTAGTGCACTTTGGATGATGGTTGATTATTTATCGTTTCTACTATATACATGTGTTGTATGGAATCCATATAATTAACTTTGTATGGTAATTGATTGGGCCTCATTCCAATTTAGAAAATAAAGAATATCATAAAATAAAGGTTCATGTGTTGACCGTACTCATCCGTTGAGATTAGTCATGTGTTGAACGAAATATTTTAACAATAAAATTTACATCTTTATATTATAAAACAAAGGTTCATGTGTTGACCGTACTCATCCGTTGAGATTAGTCATGTGTTGGACGAAATATTTTAACAATAAAATTTACATCTTTATATTATAAAATAAAGGTTCATGTGTTGACAGTACTCATCCGTTGAGATTAGTCATGTGTTGAACGAGATATTTTAATAATAAAATTTACATCTTTATCATATATAAGATTAGAAACTAATTGGAAAATAGATAAGATGAATGGTCTCCTGGATATTGATCTGATGTTGGTTTCGGCCTCCAGGGTTAATATTCAGGGAATCGTTCTCTTACTAATTTACGGTTGGAGTCTGATTTTAAATCAAACGATAGATACCATAATTTTTATAAAATATATTAAATAACAAAAATAGTCACACGTGGACAGTACTCATTCGTTGAGATTAGTCATGTGTTGACAAAAATATAGATTCATTTGTTGAATAGAATAATGGAATTGTTGTAATAACAATGAAATGTTCTTCCGTTTGCGTTCTGATTTGTCTTGTCCTCACAGTAATTCGTTCTTTCTCATCTCTTCGGAGACCGGGGAAGTTCGGGTCGCTTCATTTGGTATCAGAGCTTTGGTTTACAGAGCTCGAGAACAAGACACCTTAGAAGCATACGAAAGAATTCATCAGATATTGGGTTATTAATATCCAATTAGAATGACTCGTTAGAGATAGGATCAGTAGTATCCTAGAACGAGTGTGAAGAGTATATTTTTCAAATGAAAACAATTTTTGTTTTGAAAATTTAAATCAATTCTACGTATTTGAATATTTATTTATTTTGAATTTGGACAATCCGCTATATAAAGATTTTGCATATACGCGTCATGAACGTATATTCGAAATTTTAATATACCAGATAGATATAGAACCGCACTCTAGTGGCCCAAAGGTGATTCTGATGGTTGAGTACTCGTCGTTAGAATTTATGTTCGAGTGACGAAGGTATGATATCTATATATTTCCATTAGACTGGTGTGAGAACCAAAACTTATATAGATAGATATATTGATTGTGATTTGGCATCAAAAACATGATTTTCTGTATATATGTATCAAAGTTATGAAGTTGAAACTCTAATTCACTAATTGATTGATGTTTGTGTTGTTTGTTTATTTGGTTGATAATTTTGAACCATTATGCCTAATTGTATCAAATATTGAATTATATTAAAAATTAGGCGCATTTGCTTGCATATACATATACTAACATTGAACAGGTCATAGCAAGGAGGCTAGAGCAGAGAATAAAATTTGTTTGCCCGACAAATAGGTACATGTTTATCATAATTTACTGTTTTGTTTGGGTGATGATGATTTTATGAGCCGCTTGGCTTTTTCTTTTTCTTTTTGAGATCAGAAGGCCTGTATGGCAATTTCGGGATTTTCCCGTGCTCCCCGTACTAAGGAGGTTATAGCGAAATTTTTCGAAAATTTAAGGTGTTAGCCAAATTTTTGAAGAATTTGAAAATTCTCAGAAACTGAAAAGTTGGAGAATGGAAGCCAAATCGAACGTAGAGTTGATTAGTCAAACCACTTTCGACTTTGTTCCTTTTCGGGGACGAAAAGTTTTAAGTGGGGGAGATTGTAATAACCCGGAAATTCTGAGCCAGTTTAAAATTTTTATTTTGGAAATTTTAACGAAATTTGAATATTTAAAATGAATTATTTTAAATAATATCGACGAGAAATTTATTTTGAATATAAATAGAATGTATATATTTATATACGTCGTCGTTAGAATATAAATATTTATATATAATTATAAATAGAATTGAAAATGGCGCGGTAGTTCGATAATTCGATTTTAAACTTCAATTGAATGTACCGGGTGCTAAACAATCCGGATTTTAGCGAAACAAAAAATAATAGGATCTAATTGATAATATCTTTCCAACGCATCAGAAAAATCGAAATTTTATAGTGGGAATCAAAAGTTATGCCCAGTTGAAAATTCAGAATAGTCGCTATGTAAATTATACAGGGCCCAAAAAGTCAAATTTTGCATATGGATGAATTTGGACTCGAAACAACTTCCATTGAGTTCAAAATGCCGTTTAGAACTCCTAAAAGTATAAGCTTTGATATATTCCGATATCCGGAATAGTGGCAATTGACAGGATCTTTTCGGTTAAAAAAACATAGCCCTTAAAAAGTGAAATTTTGCATACGTGCTCAGAATTCGACGAGATAAATTTTTATGGATTCATAATGACAAATGATTGTTGAGTTCCAAATGGCGCGTCGAACGGAGTTAATATGTGGCCGTGCGAGCTGAAACAGTTCCGGGTAAAGCGAGCAGTCATTTTACAAAGGAACATTATTGATACGACCTCAGAATTCAATTTTGTTTTTTTTATGGATTTGTATCGTCTAATAATGGTTAAATCCAAAAGGGCTTGATTTTTTGAGTTAGCATGTGAACGTGCGAGAAGAAAAGGTGCGCCAAAATCGCATTTTTAGAGCTTATCTGAGCATTTTTGTGATTTTTTTTGAATGGTCAAACGAACTCGGAATTCGACGAAACTTGTTTCGTTGGACTTGTCTTCACGTCTACTATCTCGTGTCCGAAATCCGCGGCCATCGGAGATCGCTAGCGTTCAAGCGATACGCGAGAAACTAGCATATAAACACTTTTACTTCCTTTTCTTCTTCACTTTCTTCCTCTTCCTCTTTCTTCACAAAAACTCAAAAATGGCCTCCTCCTCCTAGGTGTCGCTGCCCCCACCTCCACCGGCCTCCCCAGCCCCTCCACCGCCGGCCGCACCCCCTCCTCCTCCTCCCCTCCTCCTCCTCTTCCTCCTCCTCTCTCTCCTCTCTCCATTTGCAAACCCTAAGCCCCAAATCACCACCACCCGCCTCCGTGGACCCCACCGCCGCACCACCAGGGGCCCACATCTCCCTCTGCCGTTCCCACGCAACCCCCCCAGGTCAAACAACAGTAATTTTTTTGTTTTTATTTTATTTTATTTTATTTTATTTTATTTTATTTCTGTTTTTATTTAATTTAAATACTTAGTTAAAAACCAGATTTTGATGTGTTAGTATTAGTTTAAAAATCAGATTATTTTTATATAAATAAAGTTTAAAATTTTAGTTGTAGAAAGTTTTGTTTTATAAAGTAAGAAGATAGAATTTTTATAAGATAAAAGATTATATTTTTATAATATGACAAAAATGAGATTTTTATCATATAAAGATGACATTTTGAATCACGGAAATCAGAAATTATATATGGATATATATTGTTTCAAAAGTAGGATTTTTTATATAAAATATACATGTGTTTTGAAAGGAAAAATATACTTTGTTTAGAAAAGAAAATTATATTTTGTTTTAGAAAACAAAGTATAATGATAAGATTTTTATAAAGGAAAAGATAAGATTTTCAATAATACAAAAATGCGATTTTTATATGAAGAAATTTGAAGTAAAAATTCGATTTTTATATATTGAATAGCGGAGTAAAAATTCGATTTTTATATATTGAATAGCAAAGTAAAAATTCGATTTTTATATATTAAATAGCAAAGTAAAATTTTGATTTTTATATATTGGATAGCAAAGAAAAAATTCGATTTTTACATATGTAGTGGCTACGGGCAACGAAGATGACAAAAAGGCGAGAACGACGAAGATTTCTCTAAATGAAGTGTCGAGAAGTTGGGATAGCTTTCGGTGAGAACTTCTCACTCTTCAATTTCTTTTTCTAGTTATATATATATGCTAGGATGCAGACAGTGTTTAGTAGCACCCGACACCCGTCATCCACAGACCATGGATGGCTTGTTTGTTAAATTGTTTGGATGTGTAGTTGGTTAGTTTATTTGGTTTGAATTGAATTGTTTGGTGAAATGAATGGATTTGATTGATGTGTGAATGGCGTGGGCCTTCACTAGACCGGGGATAAGGCTAGGCCTCGTCCCGTTTCTAGTATCGTGCCGTTATGTCGCCGAAATTTTCTAAAATATGTTAGAAAAATAAAAATATCATTTTATTGAATAAATGAACCGAATAGAATATTCATAGGTTGAATAAAATAATTTGGTCGTTAAAAATATAATTTTTAACGTGAATGTGAATAAATAAATAATCATTTACAAACCGGACGGTTTGTTTATGTACACCTATTTGAAGGACATTGATTGGGACGATTAATTTTACACATCACCCAAATGCACAAATAAAATCTGTGGTTGATTGATTGAAACCCCACATGGGTATTGGGATAATATTTGACATACACTAATCCCAATAATTAGTTGTATGTCGATCGATTGATCGAAGGCTGTTATAAGCGTTAGATATCTATATTTGATGCTTATACAGTGTAGTGCACTTTGGATGATGGTTGATTATTTATCGTTACTACTATATACATGTGTTGTATGGAATCCATATAATTAATTTTGTATGGTAATTGATTGGGCCTCATTCCAATTTAGAAAATAAAGAATATCATAAAATAAAGGTTCATGTGTTGACCGTACTCATCCGTTGAAATTATTCATGTGTTGAACGAAATATTTTAACAATAAAATTTACATCTTTATATTATAAAATAAAGGTTCATGTGTTGACCGTACTTATCCGTTGAGATTAGTCATGTGTTGAACGAAATATTTTAACAATAAAATTTACATCTTTATATTATAAAATAAAGGTTCATGTGTTGACAGTACTCATCCATTGAGATTAGTCATGTGTTGAACGAGATATTTTAATAATAAAATTTACATCTTTATCATATATAAGATTAGAAACTAATTGGAAAATAGATAAGATGAATGGTCTCCTGGATATTGATCTGATGTTGGTTTCGGCCTCCGGGGTTAATATTCAGGGAATTGTTCTCTTACTAATTTACGGTTGGAGTATGATTTTAAATCAAACGATAGATACCATAATTTTTATAAAATATATTAAATAACAAAAATAGTCACACGTGGATAGTACTCATTCGTTGAGATTAGTCATGTGTTGACAAAAATATAGATTCATTTGTTGAATAGAATAATGGAATTGTTGTAATAACAATGAAATGTTCTTCCGTTTGCGTTCTGATTTGTCTTGTCCTCACAGTAATTCGTTCTTTCTCATCTCTTCGGAGACCGGGGAAGTTCGGGTCGCTTCAATAGCTATCCAATTACCTGTTCAAACATATATAATGCACATGTATATATTTCTATTTATTTCTAAATCAGTTCAATGTGTGAGTTAATCGAATAAATCTTACGATTCATTCTCTTATTAATTAAATTAACTATCGTTTCAATAATTTAATTAATCCAATCTACTATCACACAATGCAAACAACAAGCAATTTGTTTTTTTTTCAACTTTTCAAATATATATCTTTTATATATTCAAAAATTATGTTTCCAAAACCAGACTATATATATAAACACAAATACGTTATTTATAAACATATAACTCTCGACTCGTTCTGGGGCACTTCTGACCCTATCTCTAACGGGTTGTTCTGATTCTGCTATACTCATACTAGGATATTGCTGATCCTATCTGTACTGAGTTACTCGTCCTAGAACACTACGGGTTCTATCTCTGACGAGTTCGTTAATATGTTATATTCCAGAACTAAGCTTAACCAAAGCTCTGATACCACGTTGTGACGACCCCGAACCCCGTACTGACGGCGGCAAGGGTAATCTTTGGAATATAACACATAAACAGATAATAGCAGAACAGAATTAAATAAATACACCAGATAATGCAAAAATAATACACTGGATAAACATAATCATCAGAGTTACACAGTATACAGGATCATACTTAGTACAAATACAGTTCAGCTATACATAAATGTCTACAGCGGAAATAAACATAATATGTACAATAGGAGCTGAACAGCATAAAAAGAGATAAATGATAGAATCCATCTTCAGCTCCAGCTATCCAGAGAAAGCCAGCTAAAACCTGAATACAAGGTTGTCCGTGTAGAAAAAGGGGCACCCGAATTTAAAAGTGAAACAAACTACGAGTCAGTCATGGGACTGGTATGAGAAATCTACTCAACATATTTAAAATATGGCTAATCAGAGGACCACGCCACTTTCGCGGAACGGGTTTACTCCACTGGATTGCTAGTGCTTTAAAACAAACAATTCTTTTAAACATCGCAATGCTTTTTATCAAAATGAAGCCATTATAAGACTCAGTTCCCATCACACAATGCAACGCAAACCGGAGGATAGAGTTTTTACCTTATAATGGCCAAAATATGCTTGATACGAATAAAACAAAAGCATTTGATATTACTACTAGTGTTTATATGTTTCAAAAACAATTTCAAATCATAAGTATCAATCATAGACGACATTAATGCCCCTTACCACTATGTCGCCATATATAGGTACACAATCAAAACCGCCCAGTCACGTATTTGGAAATTGGATTTCCGTCATGAACCAAGGCAAAAGATAGTCCTTACCGAATTTGAGAATGTCTAGCCCGAGTCTCAGGCACAGCCGCAACAGTACCTTGGATCGTCAGGGCCGGTCCACACGGAGTGGATTATAATGCCTGAACAAGGCGTTTCTCCGCCCTTTGGGGCGTAAATGAGCCAACGAATGACTCCATCAGTCCTGGATCGACCGATATAACCGAGGCGCCTCGCAACAGTAACAACCACATAAGTCAAACTCGTCAAGGCGTGTAAAACCACTTACGCCACTTCTAGCTAGAAAGAAAATGCACGTCCCCCTTGAGGTCCTCTACCGTTTCTGGTTCATACCGGGGTGTGAGGCTCGCGAATTCACGTTATACACAAAGCTACGCCACACAGGCGGTGCTTTGATCATCACCACCAAACTTTGCTTTTCAACTGAAGTCTTGATCACCGCATCTTAGCATGCCACACAAGCAATTCACACCATGCAACTGATGGCTATCAATCACACAGAATAAATTCCAATGTCAGACACACCGTCCATTTTCAAGTCCGTTCCGGGTCTGAACGAAACCGGAGGCACTATATACCTCGCAAACCCATCGATCTCCACGTACGTCTGGACGATCACCACTCATTATCCATATTTCGGGATGCCTCCCAATCAGGACATCAGTTACCATCCAAACGAGGTGAAGATTTCCAGTCTTCAACCACCGTCTTCATCTTCGATTTTTTATCGTCGATTCAGTTATTCATAATGGGATAGACCCGGTCTTTCTGAGCAACTCACGTATATAACAAACAAGTGCAACACAAACACACATACGCCATATTCCAGTTCATTAGTCACTAACCATAAATCAGTAAGAGAACGATTTCCCAAATATTAACCCCGAAGACCAAAACCAACATCAGATCAAAATCCGGGAAACCATTCGATTTAGCTAACCTTCAGTTAATTTCTAAATTTTACATCCATATCGTTTATAATATTTTATAACGATTTATCACCATTTTTATTTATTTTAAAATAGCCAATTTATTCAAACGACACTTCGGGCCATAACGCGGCCGTGGCGCTGTTTTTCTTCAGATTTGATTTACACCTGTCTGAAAATCTAACCGTTGAATCTTTACAAAATTTATATCATTAGAAAGATCTTTTCAAAAAAAATCCAACGGTTCCAGTTTTGGGAAAATCCGACGGTCGGATCTCCCGGTACAATCGTTTGAAGTTTCAATTTCAAAATACGAACTGCAGCGTCGTTATTCGATTTAATATAATTATATTTATATATATATATATATAAATATAATCGATTCTGGCGCTGTTTTTCTTCAGATTTGAATTAAACATTCTTGACAATCCAACCGTTGGATCTTTACAAAGTTGGTGCCGTTGGAAAGGTATTTCCAAAGCGAACCCAACGGTTTCGGTTTCGGGAAAATCCGATGGTCGGATCTCCCGCACTAATCGTTTGAAATCACGGTTTCAAAACACGAACTGCAGCTTCGTTATTCGATATATTTCAATTCTATTTTTATACATATATATCGATTCTTCGATTTCAAAACTATATTATTTTCATACCATTGATAAAAATGATATTTTTATCCAACCGACAATTATTCCAACACTTCGCTATTTTCAACTATTCGTGTATATAGTAAAAATGTGATTTTTATTGTAAAACAATTCATTTCAAAACACGATTATTTTATATAGTTCATATAGATGTTAAAATATGATTTTTATTATAAAACAATTTATTTCAAAACACGAATACCATTCAACACATGAATTTCTATTCAACGAATGAATTTCTATTCAACACATGAACGGTTTTCTATAGTTTGTATATATATAGTAAAAATGTGATTTTTATTGCAAAACAAATTATTTCAAAACATTACTATTTTATATAGTTCATATAGATGTTAAAATATGATTTTTATTATAAAACAATTTGTTTTAAAACGCGAATACCATTCAACACATGAATATGATTCAACGAATGAATTTCTATTCAACACATGAACGGTTTTCTATAGTTTGTATATATATAGTAAAAATGTGATTTTTATTGCAAAACAATTTATTTCAAAACACGAATACCATTCAACACATGAATTTCTATTCAAGGAATGAATTTCGATTCAACACATGAAGGTTTTCTATAGTTTGTATATATAGAGTTAAAATGTGATTTTTATTGTTCAAACAATTTATTTAAAACACGAATACCATTCAACACATGAATTTCTATTCAACGAATGAATTTCGATTCAACACATGAAGGTTTTCTATTCAACACACGAATATAGTTTCAACACAGGAAAATAATTCTAACACATGAATATTATTCAAAATTTCGGCAGCATAACGGCAGGGTAGTTAAAACCGGGACCGTCCCTAGTACGGCTCCTCGCTCTACCTTAAAGACTCGTAGCTTTTGACAATGGGGAATCATGCATCTAGTTCGCACGCAGGCGGCATGTATATTTTTTTCATTTCCACAAACTAATCCTATGTGGTTTCAACCAAATAATTCTCAACCACAAACGGGTATCTTTCAACCACAATCAATCAATTTCAACCACAAACAATTCTAATCAACCATTCGTAATCAACCAATTTTCACACCAATCACAACCAATAAATATCGTCCATGGTTTGTGGACGAGGGGCGTATATATATATATATATATATATATATTTATATAAGCATTTCACTTCTATTTCAACCCATATATAATTTTTACAACGCATATATAACTTATACATCGAACGTACAACTTATACAACGCTTATACAAGAGGTGTACAACGCTTATATAACTCATACATCGACTATATAATTTATACATCGTCGTTTTCCATATCGTTTATAATTTAGAAATCTCACATTGGGTTCCACTCCACCAAAAATAGCCGAAGGCTCAGAAAAATATGCGGTCCCTTCTAGAATGTAGAAGACGTCCACATGAGTCCACTGTCTCTTGTTTCACTGGATTTCGTCAAGAAATGAAAAAGATATGATTTTTACAATGAAATCAAAAACGGTAGCGCTTTAAACTGGTATTATATAGTTTAAAATGAAATAGGACGTATACCTCCTTGAAGCTTCAAAACTACGTTATCGTTTTTCGTTCAATCCGTGCAACTATATGACGATCGGCCTGCGCCACGATGTCCGCCTTGGAGAGGCGCGCCTGGAGAGGTAGGTGGGGTCCAGCTCGCGGCGGCCCTAGTGGAGGAAAAGGGCTCGAAACGGCGGCAGTTCAGGGGCCTCAAACTCGAGCAAAACGCGACGATAATCGATGGAGCTTACATGGATTTAAAGAGGAGATTCAGATCTTCAAAAAGCTCCAAAGGGGCACCTGATTTTACTGAGTAGATTTGAAGAAACATAGGAGGGAAGGAATCAACGTGTTTCCGTCGTTCAGCACGGGGGGTCGAGGAAGAAATAGCGGGGATTGAAAAAATTAAGGCCAATAGGAATTTTTTTATTTTATTTTATAATTTTTAAAATCTCCATAATACCCCTTGTCACACACGATCACCCATTCAAACCCAACGACTGTCGTCCCCATTGTTTTACCCCCATTCCGAACACAATGGGATAGGTTTCGTAGGCCCATTCGACTGTTTCAGTCAGTTTTCATTCAATTTAAAATATATAACATTCAATATTCGATTTGAACGTACATTTCAATTTGCCAAGGCCATAAACTGATTTGAAAAATTCCAGAAAAATAAATCTGGCTATGTTTTGATGATACGGTCCCAACAAAACTAGTTTCGTCGAATTCTGAGACCGTTTGAAAAATGGCCCATTTCTGGTCGATCCAATTTAACTATAATTGACCAAAACACATTTTCCTTTGCCACGCTCACATACTAGCTTCAAAAATTATGAAATTTGAAACCTAGCAATAGTTTAACATCCCGGATCCAACAAAAGTGGTTTCGTCGAATTCTGAGGTCGTTTGCAAAATGGCCATTTTCACGGGCTATAAATTCCATAGCGACCTTTCTGAAAATTCATTTGGCCATAACTTTTGCTTTCCGCTATGAAACTTCGATTTTTCAGATTCGTTAGAAAGGTATTCACTAATAGATTTAAATATTTTTGGTTTCACTCAAATCCGCTTTGTTTTGCACCCGGTACAGTCAGTCAAAGTTTGAATTCAAATTCTGAAACTGCCGCGCCATTTCAGGCCTTGTTTATAATTAGAATTAATTATATTCGTTTTCAAATGTCGATTCAAACTTACTTTTCATTGCTATTATTTAAAATATTTATTTTAAATATTTAAAATCCACTAAAATAGCCAATTTAAAAATTTTAAATTGGTTCAGATTTTCCAGGTCGTTACAATCTCCCCTACTTAAAACTTTTCGTCCCCGAAAAGGAACAAAGTCGAAAGTGGTTTGATTAATCAACACTACGTTCAATCAGGCTTCCATTCTCCAACTTTTCAGTTTCTGAGAATTTCCAAATTCTTCAAAAATTTGGCTAACACCCGGAATTTTCGAAAAATTTCGCCATATCCTCCTTTGCAAGGGGAGGGGTTTGGAATTTTATTGGGCCATATTAGGTACCCAATAAATCCTATAAAGCATACACATATTTGTAGTGATATAATCTGGTGTTTACAGGGGAGCGTGTATAGATAATAACTCCAGAGAATAAATTCTCATCACCCTGTCAAAGCCTGAGGGAGTGTGTATTTTAATTGCTCAAGAGGATAAATCCTCATCACCTCGTCCCATGTGGGAAATAAATAATCCATGTGTCGTATCTAATGACTAGAGAGACGTGATTATTGTCAACTCCAGACCCGTGTGGGGTTTTTATTAATCTGGCAATTTATCGTTACATTTTTATATGGTCATATCAGTCATCAGTTCAACCTGTAAAATATAGTCATCGCCATACAAGCCTCTCGCTCGTATGGTAAATCTTCAACCTCGTCACACAAGCTCCAAATGCTTATGTGGTATATGATGAAGTATGCCTATCTTCAAGAAGTATGCCATGTAATGTAGTTCAAAATTAATTGTTACTATCCTATGGCGACGTTTATTATTACACACAGAACAACTAGCACTCCACATCCCATGGCATTCACAGGAGTTGATATAATAATATTTCGCATCCAACTCATTAAGGTTTACCTATTTGTCGGGCACGCAAATAATTTCTTTACTCAACAGCTATCCAATTACTTGTTCAAACATATATAATGCACATGTATATATTTCTGTTTATTTCTAAATCAGTTCAATGTATGAGTTAATCGAATAAATCTTACCATTCATTCTCTTATTAATTAAATTAACTATCGTTTCAATAATTTAATTAATCCAATTTACTATCACACAATGCAAACAACAAGCAATTTGTTTTTTTTCAACTTTTCAAATATATATCTTTTATATATTCAAAAATTATGTTTCTAAAACCAGACTCTATATATAATCACAAATACGTTATTTATAAACATATAACTCTTGACTCGTTCTGGGGCACTTCTGACCCTATCTCTAACGAGTTGTTCTGATTCTGCTATACTCATACGAGGATATTGCTGATCCTATCTGTACTGAGTTACTCGTCCTAGAACACTACGGGTTCTATCTCTGACGAGTTCGTTAATATGATATATTCCAGAACTAAGCTTAACCAAAGCTCTGATACCACGTTGTGACGAACCCGAACCCTGTACTGACGGCGACAAGGGTAATCTTTGGAATATAACACATAAACAGATAATAGCAGAACAGAATTAAATAAATACACCAGATAATGCACAAATAATACACTGGATAAACATAATCATCAGAGTTACACAGTATACAGGATCATACTTAGTACAAATACAGTTCAGCTAAACATAAATGTCTACAGCGGAAATAAACATAATATGTACAATAGGAGCTGAACAGCATAAAAAGAGATAAATGATAGAATCCATCTTCATCTCCAGCTATCCAGAGAAAGCCAGCTAAAACCTGAATACAAGGCTACCCGTGTAGAAAAAGGGGCACCCGAGTTTAAAAGTGAAAAAAACTACGAGTCAGTCATGGGACTGGTATGAGAAATCTACTCAACATATTTAAAATATGGCTAATTACAGGACCACGCCACTTTCGCGGAACGGGTTTACTCCATTGGATTGACAGTGCTTTAAAACAAACAATTCTTTTAAACATCTCAATGCTTTTTATCAAAATGAAGCCATTATAAGACTCATTTCCCATCACACAATGCAACGCAAACCGGAGGATAGAGTTTTTACCTTATAATGATCAAGATATGCTTGATACGAATAAAACAAAAGCATTTGATATTACTACTAGTGTTTATATGTTTCAAAAACAATTTCAAATCATAAGTATCAATCATAGACGACATTAATGCCCCATACCACTATGTCGCCATATATAGGTATACAATCAAAACCGCACAGTCACGTATTTGGAAATTGGATTTCCGTCATGAACCAAGGCAAAAGATAGTCCTTACCGAATTCGGGACTGTCTAGCCCGAGTCTCAGGCACAGTCGCAACCGTACCTTGGATCGTCAGGGCCGGTCCACACGGAGTGGATTATAATGCCCGAACAATGCGTTTCTCCGCCCTTTGGGGCGTAAATGAGCCAACGAATGACTCCATCGGTCCCGGATCGACCGATATAACCGAGGCGCCTCGCAACATTAACAACCACATAAGTCAAACTCGTCAGGGCGTGTAAAACCACTTACGCCACTTCTAGCTAGAAAGAAAATGCACGTCCCCCCTGAGGTCCTCTCCCGTTTCTGGTTCATACCGGGGTGTGAGGCTCGCGAATTCACGTTATACACAAAGCTACGCCACACAGGCGGTGCTTTGATCATCACCACAAGACTTTGCTTTTCAACAGAAGTCTTGATCACCGCATCTTAGCATGCCACACAAGCAATTCACACCATGCAACTGATAGCTATCAATCACACAGAATAAATTCCAATGTCAGACACACCGTCCATTTGCAAGTCCGTTATGGGTCTGAACGAAACCGGAGGCACTATATACCTCGCAAACCCATCGATCTCCCCGTATGTCTGGACGATCACCACTCATTATCCATATTTCGGGATGCCTCCCAATCAGGACATCAGTTACCATCCAAATGAGGTGAAGATTTCCGGTCTTCAACCACCGTCTTCATCTTCGATTTCTTATCGTCGATTCAGTTATTCAGAATGGGATAGACCCGGTCTTTCTAAGCAACTTGCGTATATAATAAACAAGTGCAACACAAACACACATACGCCATATTCCAGTTCATTAGTCACTAACCGTAAATCAGTAAGAGAACGATTTCCCAAATATTAACCCTAAAGGCCAAAACCAACATCAGATCAAAATCCAGGAAACCATTCGACTTAGCTAACCTTCAGTTAATTTCTAAATTTTACATCCATATCGTTTATAATATTTTATAACGATTTATCGCCATTTTTATTTATTTTAAAATAGCCAATTTATTCAAACGACGCTTCGGGCCATAATGCGGCCGTGGCGCTGTTTTTCTTCAGATTTGATTTACACATATATGAAAATCTAACCGTTGGATCTTTACAAAATTTATATCATTAGAAAGATCTTTTCAAAATGAATCCAACGGTTCCAGCTTTGGGAAAATCCGACGGTCGGATCTCCCGGTACAATCGTTTGAAGTTTTGATTTCAAAATACGAACTGCAGCGTCGTTATTCGATTTAATATAATTATATTTATATATATATATAAATATAATCGATTCTGGCGCTGTTTTCTTTAGATTTGAATTAAACAATCCAGACAATCCAACCGATGGATCTTTACAAAGTTGGTGCCGTTGGAAAATTATTTCCAAAGCGAACCCAACGGTTTCGGTTTCGGGAAAATCCGATGGTCGGATCTCCCGCACTAATCGTTTGAAATCACGGTTTCAAAACACGAACTGCAGCTTCGTTATTCGATATATTTCAATTCTATTTTTATTTATATATATATATATATATATCGATTCTTCGATTTCAAAACTATATTATTTTCATACCTTTGATAAAAATGATATTTTATCCAACCGACAATTATTCCAACACTTCGCTATTTTCAACTATTCGTGTATATAGTAAAAATGTGATTTTTATTGTAAAACAATTCATTTCAAAATACGAATTTTTTTATATAGTTCATATAGATGTTAAAATATGATTTTTATTATAAAACAATTTATTTCAAAACACGAATACCATTCAACACATGAATTTCTATTCAACACGTGAACGATTTTCTATAGTTTGTATACATATAGTAAAAATGTGATTTTTATTGCAAAACAATTTATTTCAAAACATTACTATTTTATATAGTTCATATAGATGTTAAAATATGATTTTTATTATAAAACAATTTGTTTTAAAATGCGAATACCATTCAACACATGAATATGATTCAACGAATGAATTTCTATTCAATACATGAACGGTTTTCTATAGTTTGTATATATATAGTAAAAATGTGATTTTTATTGCAAAACAATTTATTTCAAAACACGAATACCATTCAACACATGAATTTCTATTCAACGAACGAATTTCGATTCAACACATGAAGGTTTTCTATAGTTTGTATATATAGAGTAAAAATGTGATTTTTATTGTTAAAACAATTTATTTAAAACACGAATACCATTCAACACATGAATTTCTATTCAACGAATGAATTTCGATTCAACACATGAAGGTTTTCTATTCAACACACGAATATAGTTTCAACACAGGAAAATAATTCTAACACATGAATATTATTCAAAATTTCGGCAGCATAACGGCAGGGTAGTTAAAACCCGAACCGTCCCTAGTACGGCTCCTCGTTCTACCTTAAAGCCTCACAGCTTTTGACAATGGGGAATCATGCATCTAGTTCGCACGCAGACGGCATGTATATTTTTTTCATTTCCACAAACTAATCCTATGTGGTTTCAACCAAATAATTCTCAACCACAAACGGGTATCTTTCAACCACAATCAATCAATTTCAACCACAAACAATTCTAATCAACCATTCATAATCAACCAATTTTCACAACAATCACAACCAATAAATATCGTCCATGGTTTGTGGACGAGGGGCGTATATATATATTTATATTAGCCTTTCACTTCTATTTCAACCCATATATAATTTTTACAACGCATATATAACTTATACATCGAACGTACAGCTTATACAACGCTATACAAGAGGTGTACAACGCTTATATAACTCATACATCGACTATATAATTTATACATCATCGTTTTCCATATCGTTTATAATTTAGAAATCTCACATTGGGTTCCACTCCACCAAAAATAGCAGAAGGCTCAGAAAAATATGCGGTCCCTTCTAGAATGTAGAAGACGTCCACACGAGTCCACTGTAATGACCCGGGATTTTGTCGACTTTGGTTATCGCCATAAACTCAATGATGACTAACCATACATCAAAAAATACCGATCATTAATGAAAGAAATTAGAGGGTGAGGATAGATAAGATAGAAACTTAGAATAGAAGAAGAAGAACACAATATCATAATAACACGAATCTCACAGTGGAACGAAACAACATATAATAGATAACATATCATTGAAATCAAATCATTTTATGTATACAATAACATTATCGGAGTACAGCACTTACAACACAGCGGAAATAAACTATAGCTATTTGATCCTGAAGCCTCCTGCTCCAGCTCTTCAAGTGTATCTGTAAAATCCCGACTACTTGACTGCCCGTACAAAATTAGGTACCCAAGAGTTTAGGGAAACAACAAAATAAACTCCGGGTCAGTCATGGGACTGGTATGAGTCAAACAATTTAAAACAGTTCAAGCAGGTAAATGATATCTCATAAGACCACGCCGTATAACGGAACGGGTTTTTCCCTTATGAGAATCCAAAATATCTTTATATCAAAAACATTTTGATATTATGATAATGTCTATCAACCACAATATACTAATCATCTAGCAGAAACGCTTTCATCTCACGTTCTACATATATGGTATACAATCAAAACCACAAGCACGTATTGGGTAATGGATTTCCAATTATGACAAGGTATGGAACCACCTTACGCTAGTGTACCTCTAGAAAGGAATACACTGGGTTCAACAAGAACATCTTGCAACCCAGCCACACATAACCGACCACTCATTTCGCTTGAGTGTATCGAATGTATATCACCAACGGTTGGGATCAGCAACCGTTTCCCGAATGGGACAGTATCGAAAATAGATTTTTAGAAGTAAATGAAACTCTAGATCAGGTGATTATACACCCTACTTCGGTGCGACCGACTTAGCCATGCTGCCTGCCCGATTTCTGTCATTTACCGGTTGTGAGGCTAGAAGCTACGCTTTATCATCACATCAGATTCACTTTGAATGCCACATCGTCAAATCCATCAAATCACCGATTGACGACCTCAACCATACATTATGTGTTAGCTAAAAGAGGTTTCCTTCTCCGCTTCCACTCTTGGTACGGTAGGAGAAATCAATATACGTGATCGTCTGGAAATACTCTGTCAGACATCCGTCCATACAAGTCATCCAGGAACAGGATGAACCGAAGGCACTATTCTGTAAACAGGAGAGCCCTTGCATAACTCCGTCTTCAATTTCCTTTGGCATATATGATTCGCAATGCTTATGCCAATACAGAGTGGTTCTTTGGATAATAATCCAACCGGTCTCTCCATATTAACAACGTTAAAATGGTCAAAACTTCGATAGTCTGTGATTTAACTATCGAAGAAAAACAAGTGTGCAAACAACGATATTATTTCCAAATGGAAATTTATATCGATCAAACATCATTCAACAATTATCTCTTTATTTCATTAATTTACTTATCTCCTGTTTCCCTATATTCAATATTTCTTATTTTCTATATTTGGAAAATATATGTTATTAACAATGGAAAACATTTCCATTTCTTGTTTTCTTTATTAGAAAACATTTCTGGTTTCTCATTTGGAAAACATTTCCAAAGCTTCTTCATTGGACTTAGACAGATGTTTAAACAAACCATCGCGATGCCAACTCGAACCATTTCCTTTAATTACTAAATTCACTTAACCATCCTTTACTATCGAACCTTACCCATTCCTTAGTTAAAAATGAAGTCAATCAAGTTGGGGTAATACTACATCTCAGACCTTAACTGAACAACGTTTCTAACCTTGAAATAGACAAAGTTCACCCTTCTAATTCTTTAGCAAACTTCCTTACGTAACTTTCTTTCAAATCTTTTCTATTCGATAATTCTTTCCTTCGATAAGGTATATTCGATAACTCTATTCAATTTATTCTATTCACTTAACTCTTTTGATTTAACTCTAACTCTACTCACTTAACTCCTATCGAGTAAACTATATTCGATAACTCTTTTAATTCTATTTGAATAAACTATATATTCGATTAACTCCTTTTACTCTATTCGAATAAACTATATTCGATTAATTCCTTTATTCAATTTGAATAAACTATATTCGATTAACTCCTTTATTCTATTTGAATAAACTATTATTCGATTAACTCCTTTATTCTATTTGAATAAACTATTATTCGATTAACTCCTTTATTCTATTCGAATAAACTATATATTCAATTAACTCCTTTATTCTATTCACTTAACTCCTGTCGAATAAACTATATTCGATAACTCCTCTAACTCTGTTCGAATAATTCTAACTGGTTAACTCTTATTCGAATAACAAATATTCGATTAACTCTATTCAGTTAACTCAACTCTACTAACCCCTTTTCGAATAACATATTCGATTTACTAACTTTCGAATACCTTATTCGATTGACTCCCTTCGAATACCATATTCGATTTAACTCTATTCGAATAACTAAATTCGATTAACTCCCTTTCGAATAAACTATTCAGTTATAAAGATTTACTTTTAGTAACGGTTCTTCACTTTACAAATGATTTCCTTTTTAGTAACGTTTTCCTTTTTATAACGTTTCCCTTTTTATAACATCCTATTCGGTTATAAACAAATTTTCTTTTTATAACTCTATTTATTTTCTAAATATTTTCTTTTTATAAAATCTCCTTTGATGGTTATAAATATTATCTCTGTTATAAAATCCTTTGATTTTAAAAAAAATCTAATTTCAATATTCATTTTGAAAATTCCCTTTTCACCATTCCGTATGTTATGGTATTTAACACATCAAATCACGATGATTAGTATCATTCAAACACATATAATCGACAACAGATTATATATCACATCATATATCACAATATATGCAAAACAGTAAAATAAATGTTGAGGAATCCAGTTGGATTCCTCCAACCTGTTTCCCTACATCACAGATGTTAAACCATATAGATAACATCACTTTCAGTTCCATATAATATATTATGTTAAACAGAATCAATATAGAAATTCAACTAACTGACTAGCAGTTCAATCAAACAGTCAACACACAGTCAATCATCCAATATTTAACAGTTCTAAAAATACAACATAAAATTATAAACTGTTCAGAGTTAGTGAGATTTACTCACAGTTGCGCGTTAATCGTTAAATAACGGTTTGCGTTATTTGATTCAATCGGACAATTTATTTCTCCATAAATTGTAACGAGCCCCGATTCACTCCCGGTCAGTGTCATTGTGTTGCTCCCGTCCATACGATCCTATCGGATCTTGTTTCGCTCAATTCTGATTAAGTATCAGGAAGTTACGTCATTTACAAGTTGGTATATTATAAATTAAAACAAAATATGGATTTAAAATAAATAATTGGGCTTAACTTAAAACCCTTGGCCCATCCATTCAATTCAAAAGCCCAGACTTTCGCTACCCCTTCTTCCCCAAATCATTTCCATGACCTGCTATTTGCTTTCAACCAAAAACTGAACTTCTTCAATCCCAAATACCTCCCTCATCGATTTACTATTCTCCAAATGAATTCCACCATTGAGTTCCCCTTCGAAAGCCGCTCCTTCCTATGTCGTCCACCCTGAACTCGAAGTCCCCCCTCCAGTCGCGACGTCTAGTTCCTCACGCATCAGATACAGTGTCGATCGACACTTCTATACATGGAATTCCTCCGAAATCTCACACAACGATCGCCACGTTCTCTGAGCATCACGGTACCATCCTCTCGCCTCGTTTCCGACTCAGGTGTCATCGAACTCCAGCCCTAAGTAGGCTGGTCAAAACTGAAGCACGGCGACCTCTGATCGCTCCCAATAAAATTAGCATCAATGTGGACATCCTGGTATCAGGAATTCAAAGAAAATATAGTTGTTATTTTAGGATTTTTCTTTGCTTTGATTTTTTGATTTTCTTTCTTGCGTTTGAAGAAAAAGAACTGAAGAAGAGTGGCGGCCCCTTTCAGTGTTTGCAACAGAACGAGAATTAGGTTAAGTTAGGATTTTGATGTTATATTTATAGGCAAAATAAATATCTAGATATTTTCGTAGAAGGAATATTCCCAGTATATTCTCCATCTTTAATTCGTTTTTGACTTCTAAAAATTCATGTGATCACACACGATACCCAAAAATCACCAAACTGGACATGCAGCTAGAGTTCGACATTTCGGTCCCAATGAAACTGGTTTCGTCGAATTCCGACTTCGTTTGCTCACACAGCGTATTTTTAACCGTCGAAATACTGACTGTTTCTCACTCTAAAAATCCGTACGACCACACAGTGACACTAAAAACCACGGAAACTGACATCTAGCAACTATTTGACATTGCGGATCCAACAAAATTAGTTTCGTCGAATTTCGACTTTGTTTGTAAAAGTGGCTATTTTTAAAGCTCTGAATGACCCATTTAAATATATAAATATATTTAAATATAATTAAATTAAATATTTAAAAGTAAATATTATCGTCTATATTCACAGTGGTATACCAAACAGCTCTAGAATATTCCTATATGAATTTCCATCTTGATATTTCAAATCCCGATTAAATCGATATTCGATTTAAAATGAATTTCCTTTTTAAAATATAAATAATTCCTTTATAAATTATAAAGGAATCCCACAGCGACTTTTCTAAAATTTGATTTGGACGTACATCAAAATCTACACGACGAAATCCTGATTTTTCTCTTCCACTAGAAAGATATACTCCACCAGCTCCATACGTTTCTTGTTTCACAGAAATCCGGCTTAAACGAATCCTGTACATTCAGTTGAAGTTCGAATCGCCAATTTACGAGCTGCAGTGCCATTTCAAGCTCGATTTTAATTATATTATAATTCTACGTTCAAACTGTCGTTTATATAATATATTCGTTATTCAAATTCAATTCCTAGCTGAATTAGATATCACAGATGATCCAGCTCACACCATATCGCCATTTCAGCCAATTCTGATTATTTCAGAATTAAATATATTATTTAATTTATTATTTTAATTAAATATTCACCATTATTTTATTCAACGACCATGAAATCCTTCTAATCACCTTTTATATAATTGAATAAATTAATTATAATACCTCTGCCAATGCGGGTCATTACAATCTTTCCCACTTAAAATAATTTCATCCTCGAAATTGCTAAAAGGTAGAGGATGACCCTATCGACTGGTTAGAACATATTTGTTCACTTCTTAACTTCAGTTTCAGCTGAACCAATTTAATTTCAATTAAATTATTCGTTAATTCTTATTAACGAAAATTTTCAAAATTCCTGAAAATTTTCTAACGCCTTAATCTTTGAAAAATTTCGCCAGCATCTCCTTTGTACTGGTCAATACGTCAAACTCCAACTCGCCTCTCTGGGCCATCTCCATCCCAAAAGAAAATCAAACAGCCAAGCGACTTGCCAATTTGGCTCATCAAAATCTCATACCATATGAAATATAAACTTGTACCTTTTTGTCGGCATATGATTATATCCTTTCCACCGGTTATTAATTCAGCGGATACAAGGGTCATTCCAATCAAATTCCAATCTGCTTTTATCCACAACACAACCATTTGCTTATATCCGAGCCAAATATCATTTCAACTCGAGTTTTTTCTCGATTTCCAACTCTTAACTTGATTATCACATTACACTTCAAATTTGAATCTCACAATCCAATTTGTCTTGATATCATTCTAATTCAATCTCAGTTACCACTTAACTGACTTTACTTTAATTCAAATTTGCTTTCACAAATTTGTGTTAAATTTGTTTTTAGTTCAAACAGCCTTTCCCTGGGAGTTTTAAACAGTTTACCTTTTTCAAAAAATCAAATTTCCCTTTTTGAACATGTCACTGAGCCCTTAATTAATATTCCATTAGTTAAATCACTTCTCTATTTCTTAATCAATATTTGTTAACCAAATATTTTCAATAATCATATTGCCTCTTATGTTATTTGGAAAACATTTCAGAATATCGCCTTCCTTTATTTTCTAAACTTTAGAAAATATATGCTATTTATAATTGGAAAATATTCCAATTACTTATCTCTTTTCCGATCTCGTTTATTTCTATACTTAGGAAATATTCTTTATTATATTTCCAAGCTTACACTTATTTGGGTTAAAACGGATGTTGTGTAAAACATCGTTACGACAACCAGATACTATATTCAACTAACTCTTATTTGACATTGATCTTCGAGCCTGAAATCTTACTATTTATTTGTTAATAATGAAATCAATCAAGTTGGGGTATAACTAACTCTCAGACCTTGACTGAATAACATTTATAACGTCAAAACAGATATGACTACTTACTCGAATAATCAATACCATACAACTACTTATTCACTTCTAAACACGTATACACTTCCTCTTTCTATTCTTACTAGATTTTATTCTTAGTCTTCCTTTTTTTTTACTATTCTATTTCTAAGTTCGTTTCCTTATCGACTTCTATATATATCGATACGTTGAATTCTAACTATCAAATTATCTTAAAAATATTCTAACTCCTTAAATTCCCGAAAAAATTCGCCATAACCTCCTTTGTACTAGGAGCATCGGGATATTTCAAATAGCCTCCCATGGCCCTCACCAATCCAAAAGAAAAAGAAAAAGCCAAGCGGCAAGCCGATACAGCGCATAAAATCTCATATATGAATTAAATACATACCTTTTCATCGAGCATTCTATTTATATACCTACATACCTTATCCATGCCTATCTCATGTATATATACCTGCCCAATCTATTTTAACTATACCTAGTCGTTTTAACTCAATTCGTTAATTAACTTGTTAATTAACTCTTTAGTCTATTTCACTTTTATATTTGAACATGACATGTTCAAATATATTTCAACTTGCTTATTAACTAATTTGAATCCAAATTTCAAATTTAAGTTCTATATTCGATTTCGAATATCCATTTACAAATCCAATTCACCTTTCAAAGTTCAACTTCAAATTCAAAACTCGATTAACTAATTCCTCTTCGACTTAGTTAATTCTATTCAATTTCTATTCAAATTTTATATCACTAATCCCATTTGAATTTCTTTATTCAAATTCTATATATTCAAATCCTATATTTTAATTCCATTTGAATTCTATATTCAAATTCCATTTCACTTCCATTGAATTTCATATATTCAAATTCCCTTTGAATTTCTATATTCATTTTCTATTTCAAACTTTCTTTATTCATTCTTTATTGTAAATCCCATTTTGAAATTCAACACAACTTGTCTTTCCCAAAACATATTCAAAACAGTATCTTTGGTAGTAATTCGTCACTTACAACTCGAAAATGAATACTGATGATGCAGCTGTCATCATCAGAATCTATTTTCTAGCGATCGAAGTGAGTTCAATACTATAAAACCATTTCTAAACATTTCCACTTTGAAATTCATTTCAAAAATATAATTCACACTGCTTGTAAAACAATTTAAAATCTCCCAAGATCTTAAATTTTCCTTATTTTTAATCCAAATCCATTTACAAACACTTATCCAATTCTCCAGAGTTTTAATTCGATTCCTGGTTTAAATTTCAGATTTAAATCATCTGATTTCACGTATTTCACTTATATGAATTCTGATTGGTTATTTACATAACCATTTAATTTATAATCTTACTCGATTATAATAACAACCAATATATCCACTACATCAAAATTTTGATATATATATCTTCTCTATATCAAGATATACCTTGGGTAAATTTATTTCAATTTACCCTCTTTTCAAAACATACCTTGCCGACCCATCCTATTCGAGTGTTTATAAACTCCTACCGATACAGTGGATCAAACTGATCGACCAGAACCCATAAACAACTCAACCAATGAATCTCCACAATATAAAATTATTTTTATATCATATACAAATACGTTCACTCGTATATATACACTCAAACTCAATCTAGGGCATTACAAATCCCGTCTCTATTGAGTCACGCCACAGAGCCAAGGTATTAACTAAACCTTTGCTCTGATACCAACTGTAATGACCCGGGATTTTGTCGACATTGGTTATCGCCATAAACTCAATGATGACTAACCAAATATCGAAAAATACCGATCATTAATGAAAGAAATTAGAGGGCGAGGATAGATAAGATAGAAACTTAGAATAGAAGAAGAAGAAGAACACAATATCATAATAACACGAATCTCACAGCGGAACGAAACAACATATAATAGATAACATATCATTGAAATCAAATCATTTTATGTATATAATAACATTATCAGAGTACGACACTTACAACACAGCGGAAATAAACTATAGCTATTTGATCCTGAAGCCTCCTACTCCAGCTCTTCAAGTGTATCTGTAAAATCTCGACTACTTGACTGCCCATACAAAATTAGGCACCCAAGAGTTTAGGTAAACAACAAAATAAACTCCGGGTCAGTCATGGGACTGGTATGAGTAAAACAGTTTAAAACAGTTCAAGCAGGTAAATGATATGTCATAAGACCACGCCGTATAACGGAACGGGTTTTTCCCTTATGAGAATCCAAAATATCTTTATATCAAAAACATTTTGATATTATGATAATGTCTATCAACCACAATATACTAATCATCTAGCAGAAACGCTTTCATATCATGTTCTACATATATAGTATACAATCAAAACCGCAAGCACGTATTGGGTAATGGATTTCCAATTATGACAAGGTATGGAACCACCTTACGCTAGTGTACCTCTAGAAAGGAATACACGGGGTTCAACAAGAACATCTTGCAACCCGGCAACATGACCGACCACTCATTTCGCTTGAGTGTATCGAATGTATATCACCAACGGTTGGGATCAGCAACCGTTTCCCGAATGGGACAGTATCGAAAATAGATTTTTAGAAGTAAATGAAACTCTAGATCAGGTGATTATACACCCTACTTCGGTGCGACCGACTTAGCCATGCTGCCAGCCCGATTTCTGTCATTTACCGGTAGTGAGGCTAGAAGCTACGCTTTATCATCACATCAGAATCACTTTGAATGCCACATCGTCAAATCCACCAAATCACCGATTGACGTCCTCAACCATACATTATGTGTTAGCTAAAAGAAGTTTCCTTCTCCGCTTCCACTCTTGGTACGGTCGGAGAAATCAATATACGTGATCGTCTGGAAATACTCTGTCAAACATCCGTCCATACAAGTCGTCCAGGAACAGGATGAACCGAAGGCACTATTATGTAAAGAGGAGAGCCCTTGCATAACTCCGTCTTCAATTTCCTTTGGCATATATGATTCGCAATGCTTATGCCAATACAGAGTGGTTCTTTGGATAATAATCCAACCGGTCTCTCCATATTAACAACGTTAAAATGGTCAAAACTTCGATAGTCTGTGATTTAACTATCGAAGAAAAACAGGTGTGCAAACAACGATATTATTTCCAAATGGAAATTTATATCGATCAAACATCATTCAACATTTATCTCTTTATTTCGTTAATTTACTTATCTCCTGTTTCCCTATATTCAATATTTCTTATTTTCTAAATTTGGAAAATATACATTATTAACAATGGAAAACATTTCCATTTCTTGTTTTTTTTATTAGAAAACATTTCCGGTTTCTAATTTGGAAAACATTTCCAAAGCTTCTTCATTGGACTTAGACAGATGTTTAAACAAACCATCGCGATGCCAACTCAAACCATTTCCTTTAATTACTAAATTCACTTAACCATCCTTTACTATCGAACCTTACCCATTCCTTAGTTAAAAATGAAGTCAATCAAGTTGGGGTAATACTACCTCTCAGACCTTAACTGAACAACGTTTCTAACCTTGAAATAGACAAAGTTCACCCTTCTAATTCTTTAACAAACTTCCTTATGTAACTTTCTTTCAAATCTTTTCTATTCGATAATTCTTTCCTTCGATAAGGTATATTCGATAACTCTATTCAATTTATTCTATTCACTTAACTCTTTTGATTTAACTCTAACTATACTCACTTAACTCCTATCGAGTAAACTATATTCGATAACTCTTTTAATTCTATTTGAATAAACAATATATTCGATTAACTACTTTAACTCTATTCGAATAAACTATATTCGATTAATTCCTTTATTCTATTTGAATAAACTATATTCGATTAACTCCTTTATTCTATTTGAATAAACTATTATTCGATTAACTCCTTTATTCTATTTGAATAAACTATTATTCGATTAACTACTTTATTCTATTCGAATAAACTATATATTCGATTAACTCCTTTATTCTATTCACTTAACGCCTGTCGAATAAACTATATTCGATAACTCCTCTAACTCTATTCGAATAATTCTAACTGGTTAACTCTTATTCGAATAACAAATATTCGATTAACTCTATTCAGTTAACTCAACTCGACTAACCCCTTTTCAAATAACATATTCGATTTACTAACTTTCGAATACCTTATTCGATTGACTCCCTTCGAATACCATATTCGATTTAACTCTCTTCGAATAACTAAATTCGATTAACTCCCTTTCGAATAAACTATTCATTTATAAAGATTTACTTTTAGTAACGGTTCTTCACTTTACAAATGATTTCCTTTTTAGTAACGTTTTCCTTTTTATAACGTTTTCCTTTTTATAACATCATATTCGGTTATAAACAAATTTCCTTTTTATAACTCTATTTATTTTCTAAATATTTTCTTTTTATAAAATCTCCTTTGATGGTTATAAATATTATCTCTTTTATAAAATCCTTTGATTTTATAAAAAATCTATTTTCAATACTCATTTTGAAAATTCCCTTTTCACCATTCCGGTATGTTATGGTATTTAACACATCAAATCACGATGATCAGTAACGTTCAAACACATATAATCGACAATAGATTATATATCACATCATATATCACAATATATGCAAAACAGTAAAATAAATGTTGAGGAATCCAGTTGGATTCCTCCAACCTGTTTCCCTGCATCACAGATGTTAAACCATATAGATAACATCCCTTTCAGTTCCATATGATATATTCTGTTAAACAGAATCAATACAGAAATTCAACTAACTAACTAGCAGTTCAATCAAACAGTCAACACACAGTCAATCATCCAATATTTAACAGTTCTAAAAATACAACATGAAATTATAAACTGTTCAGAGTTAGTGAGATTTACTCACAGTTGCGCGTTAATCGTTAAATAACGGTTTGCGTTATTTGATTCAGTCGGACAATTTATTTCGCCATAAATTGTAACTAGCCCTGTTTCACTCCAGGTCAGTGTCATTGTGTTGCTCCCGTCCATACGATCCTATCGGATCTTGTTTCGATCAATTCTGATTAAGTATGAGGAAGTTACGTCATTTACAAGTTGGTATATTATAAATTAAAACCAAATATGGATTTAAAATAAATAATTGGGCTTAACTTAAAACCCTTGGCCCATCCATTCAATTCAAAAGCCCAGACTTCCGCTACCCCTTCTTCCCCAAATCATTTCCGTGGCCTGCTATTTGCTTTCACCCAAAAACTGAACTTCTTCAATCCCAAATACCTCCCTCATCGATTTACTATTCTCCAAACGAATTCCACCATTGAGTTCCCCTTCGAAAGTTCCCCTTCGTTTGCTCACACATCGTATTTTTAACCATCGAAGTACTGACTGTTTCTCACTCTAAAAATCCGTACGACCACACAGTGACTCTAAAAATCACGGAAATTGACATCTAGCAACTATTTGACATTGCGGATCCAACAAAATTAGTTTCCTCGAATTCCGACTTCATTTGTAAAAGTGGCTATTTTTAAAGCTCTGAATGACCCATTTAAATATATAAATATATTTAAATATAATTAAATTAAATATTTAAAAGTAAATATTATCGTCTATATTCACAGTGGGATACCATAGAGCTCTAGAATATTCCTATATGAATTTCCAGCTTGATATTTCAAATCCTGATTAAATTGATATTCGATTTAAAATGAATTTCCTTTTTAAAATATAAATAATTCCTTTATAAATTATAAAGGAATTCCACAGCGACTTTTCTAAAATTTGATTTGGACGTACATCAAAATCTACACGACGAAATCCTGATTTTTCTCTTCCACTAGAAAAATATATTCCACCAGCTCCACACGTTTCTTGTTTCACAGAAATCCGGCTTAAAACAAATCCTGTACATTCAGTTGAAGTTCGAATCGCCAATTTACGAACTGCAACGCCATTTCAAGCTCGATTTTAATTATATTATAATTCTACGTTCAAACTGTCATTTATATAATATATTCGTTATTCAAATTCAATTCCTAGCTGAATTAGATATCACAGATGATCCAGTTCACACCATATCGCCATTTCAGCCAATTCTGATTATTTCAGAATTAAACATATTATTTAATTTAATATTTTAATTAAATATTCACCATTATTTTATTCAACGACCATGAAATCCTTCTAATCACCTTTTATATAACTAAATAAATTAATTATAATACCTCTTCCAATGCAGGTCATTACATCCACTGTCTCTTGTTTCATTGAATTTCGTCAAGAAATGAAAAAGATATGATTTTTACAATGAAATCAAAAACGGTAGCGCTTTAAACTGCTATTATATAGTTTAAAATTAAATAGGCCGTATACCTCCTTGAAGCTTCAAAACTAGGTTATCGTTTTTTGTTCAATCCGTGCAACTATATGATGATCGGCCTGCGCCACGATGTCCGCCTTGGAGAGGCGCGCCTGGAGAGGTAGGTGGGGTCTAGCTTGCGGCGGCCCTGGTGGAGGAAAAGGGCTCGAAACGGCGGGAGTTCAGGGGCCTCAAACTCGAGCAAAACGCGACGATAATCGATGGAGCTTACATGGATTTAAAGAGGAGATTCAGATCTTCAAAAAGCTCCAAAGGGGCACATGATTTTACTGAGTAGATTTGAAGAAACAGAGGAGGGAAGGAATCGACGTGTTTCCGTCGTTCAGTAGGGGGGTCGAGGAAGAAATAGCGGGGAGAGAGAAAATGATGGCCAATAGGATTTTTTATTTTATTTTATAATTTTTAAAATCTCCAAAATACCCCTTGTCACACACGAACACCCATTCAAACCCAACGACTGTCGTCCCTAGCGTTTTACCCCCATTCCGAACACAATGGGATATGTTTCGTAGGCCCGTTTGAATGTTTCAGTCAGTTTTCATTCAATTTAAAATATATAACATTCAATATTCGATTTGAACGTACATTTCAATTAGCCAGGGCCACAAACTAATTCGAAAAATTCCAGAAAAATAAATCTGGCTATGTTTTGATGATACGGTCCCAACAAAACTAGTTTCATCGAAGTCTGAGACCGTTTGAAAAATGACCCATTTCTGGTCGATCCAATTTAACTATAATTGACCAAAACACATTTTCCTTTGCCACGCTCACATACTAGCTTCAAAAATTATGAAATTTGAAACCTAGCAATAGTTTAACATCCCGGATCCAACAAAAGTGGTTTCATCGAATTCTGAGGTCGTTTGCAAAATGGCCATTTTCACGGGCTATATAAATTCCATAGCGACCTTTCTGAAAATTCATTTGGCCATAACTTTTTCTTTCCGCTTTGAAACTTCGATTTTTCAGATTCGTTAGAAAGGTATTCACTAACAGATTAAATATTTTGGGTTTCACTCAAATCCGCTTTGTTTTGCACCCGGTACAGTCAGTCAAAGTTTGAATTCAAATTCTGAAACTGCCGCGCCATTTCAGGCCTTGTTTATAATTAGAATTAATTATATTCATTTTCAAATGTCGATTCAAACTTACTTTTCATCGCTATTATTTGAAATATTTATTTTAAATATTTAAAATCCACTAAAATAGCCAATTTAAAATTTTTAAATTGGTTCAGATTTTCTAGGTCGTTACATGTTAGTTTCAATGTTTTATTGTTGACCTATACAAACAATAAAACTTGACAAGGGACATTTGAGAATTGTAATACTTAATATATTATATAATCTCAAGTTCATGTCTTACTCAAACTTTATGATTCCGTATTATTATTCTAAGGACTTCTATTATGTTAATATTTATAATACACCGTAAATATAACATAACAGAATGTATATTTTATTCCAAATAAAAATAACATCAGCAATGTTGTTAATCACATCAAATGGATTTCCTCTAAGGCATAAACTCCAACATCTTCCTCTGTCCTCGAGTAAATCAAGATATCATCCATGAACACAAGAACAAAATTATTTAACTGATCCCTTAAAACCCTATTCATAAGATCCACAAAATATGCGGGTGCATTGGTCAACTCGAATGGCATGACCAACCACTCGTATAATCCAGATGGCATTCGAAATGTATTTATAGATATACTCTCAGCGTCTACTCGGAGCTGATGAAATCCTGTCGCGAGATCCAACTGGGAGAACACGCTTGCTCCATTTAGTTGATCAAACAAATCAACTAGTCGTGAAAGAGGATACTTATTCTTCCTAGTCGCGTTGTTCAACTCGCGGTACCGCACGTAAGCGAAGGGAACCATCGACCTTAGTAGCGAATACAACTGGTGCTCCCTACTCGGAAACACTTCTTCGGATAAACTTGCACTTTGAGCCCTCATTGCTCCCTTAGCGCCATACGATGAAGAGGCATCACTATAGGTCTGGCATCTTTCGTTAAATCAATCTGAAACTCGCTCTTTCTGTGTGGTGGAAGTCCAGTCACTTATTCAAAGATGTCTGGATACTCGCCTGCAATAGGTATATCTGATAACTCATCATACGGGATGTCAAGGGAATTTGGAAAACTAGCAATCACCCCATCACTAGTTAGGCAACCCAATACCACCCTCCGCCCATCATCCACTCTAATGGTCACCAAAGACCCCTCACAGTCTACCACCACCACATACCTTTGGAGCCAGTCGACTCCCAAAATAAAGCCAGACCCAGTAAAGCCCAAAACAAAGCAAGCATAAGCAAACATACATCCATGAATCGATAAGACTAAATTATGACAAATCATACAAAGGCCAGTCAAACCACCAAAAGAATTCGTCATAACTAAAGGTTTATCGACTATCTCAGGTTCCAATCCTAACCTATCTACCAAGTCACTAGATATGAAGGAATGGGAATCCCCGGTATCAAGCAATACTCGAACATGAACATCATAAATAGAAAACATACCTTGAGTAACGACACCCTTTCCCTTATCCGCCGCAGTTGGGGCATTCGACGAAGAAGTAATAGTGTTGAGATAACATATGCTTTCACGATCTGCTTCTCCTTAGGGGGTTGTGGTTCTTGAGATGTCCCACTTGGTCATAGTTGAAGCACTTCTTCTCCCCTGGTTTCGCTCGACAATCTCTGATATAGTGACCCTTCTTGCCACAGCCAAAGCACTCGATATCTTTCTTATTTTTCTTTTTCTGACCATCCTTGGTTTGGTTATGTATCCTCTTATTCTGGGAATTCTTCTTGCCTTCACCGCTTACATGCGGTTTTGGCTCCTCTGCAGATGCAGTAGCAACCTCGGTCTTCGACTTAGGGTAAAGGCTCTCTGATCTTAATGCCTTTCCCATAATAGATTCGAAGGTCTCATAAATATGGTTTATAAGTTTTTCCCCCAAGTACTCATCTAGGCCGGTTATGAATTTCTCGTTCTTCTGCTCGGCATCGATAAGAGATAATCCATATTTCGATAAGGCATCAAATTCAGCAATATATTCCAAGACTTCCCTACCACTCTTCTTAAGATCCAAAAATTTCAGGAACAAATCTGATTTTGAGTAGCTGGAATAAACTCGTCACAAAAGCGAATCTTAAACTGATCCCAAGTAACTTGATCCTCGGGAGTGGCCACTTTAATAGCATTCCACTGATTCATTGCCTATCCTTGAAGCTGACGTGATGCTAGCTTTCTCTTCATTGCATCATCGATCCCTAGATCCTCAAAGATGCGCTCACAACTATTAAGCCAATCTTGGGCCTCCGTAGCCGATTCAGTCCCGTGGAACGGTTTCCCACCAAGACTAGTATAATCCTTGCTAAGCTTGGCGAAATCGGCTCTAAGCACCTGCACTGCTGCACACTCACCATTAGTAGCACTAGGAACTGCTCCTTAAGCATCCTTAAGCATCTCTCGCATGAAGGCAGTAAACATCGTCCTTATATCAGGGACATTCCCATTATTGCCCCTGAACCCGCTCCCTCTTCAACTCCTGGTGCAGAGTTCCTCACTGTGCTCCTCGTATTTCGGCTCATCGTTCAATCTATAAAGAGAAAACGATTTACCATCTCCTTAGTGGTTCCAGTGCAGTGTGACTTCATCCTTAGATATACTAATAGTATATATATATATGTATGTATGTATATATATATACTATCTCTCCCTGATATCTTCCCCTAGGTTAAACGATGTAACCTAGGCTTAATACCAAGTGTGACGGTCGCTACGTACCATCAGACATTTCCCCGAAATGCGTTGTGCCAATGCACAACTGGCACGGGACGATCGCCAAAAAGGGTTGAAACGATGAATTACCAATGAACCTGTAGTATATCTCACAGCGCATGGAATAAAATATAATAATAATGTAATTTGATATAAAACAGGCAAGACAATATGTAAGGTGAAAACTAAACCATATCCAACAGAGTAGTGGATTCCGAAATACAACTTCATATCCAATTATTACAACTTTAAAATACTGTCTCTAAAAGGAAATTAAAAAGTTACACTACTGATGCCTAAGGCAGTGACCAGCAACAACACAGGGAGAAGACATATGTAGTACGTGGAAGCCTCCTGCTCGTCTTCGGACAGCTATTCGTGCATAACCACCTAACATGCCTCTAGTATGCTCGTTTAGGAGCACCCAGAGTAATAAGAAGAGACATAAAACTCCGGGTCAGGCGCAAGTCTGGTGTAAGCGATAGCAATTCTATATCTCTAAATAGAGCAATAACAGGTATAAATAATCATACATGACCTAGACCTGTAACCAAAGAGTTAGCACAACAAGATGCACAACACACTAAGGTAATACGAAGTGTAAAATGGAAATGTGCGTGTCATAGTGATCGCAAACATCAATCACAGTAATCATCCTCATATCTCTCACTCAGTGCGCAATGCATACGATATCCACCACTTTGATCACCAAATCCATTGGGGTCATGACGGGTCCACACCGCCCTGGACTCCGTACAACTATTGCTATGAACACACCGCTCTGGTCTGTAGTCAATAACCCAACCCATTCCACACCGCCCTGGCTTTGGGGTACGGGCTAACCAGCCTACACCACCCTGGCTCTGGTTTGTCTACGTGCCCCCTCTCTCAATGGTGAGCCAAAGTTATAGATATCGATAACTCCTTTGCACAAGTCCCACAGTAAAGCCCAACCCTTTAAGTTAACTTGTTAGTTCCCATCTGGATCATGAGCGATAACTTTCCGCTTGGACTTCCTTTGCATCTCGGGTTTTGGTCGAATTGGAGTTGATCTTTAGAAGAGTTCATGTCATCGTCACGTGGTAGAAGCTCAAATCCGGTTCGGTTCAGGGTAACCATCACGGCTCGGTTCGTAGTCATCATCGGCTTGTGATCACCATTGGCTCATGGTCACCATAGGGGCCGTGGTCGCTGAAGGGGTCGTGGTCACCATGGGGTCATGACCATAGGGGTCACCATCACGAACCGAAATCCTGCAGTTTTTCCAACATGCTAATTTCGCTTAACGATGGCGTTTTCAACTGTTCTAACTTTTCTATGCAATCACGAAATAAACCAAACAACAATAATAACATGTAGAATCATCCAAAAACATCAAAACAATGATTTTGTATGTTAATTTAGATCAAACATACCCAAATTCATGATTTTCCCCCTAATCCCCTAAATTTCGGGATTAACAAAATATAAATCCAAATCAGTCCATTTTCATATACGTGACATAAAATATGATCATATAATTTATGCCTATTTTTCCAGAATTATTAGATGTAAAATTTCATTAATAATCACTGATCACCCTCAATTAGCCCTAATTAGTGTATAAACATGCAAAACACTCACCTTAGCCAATAATATGTGATAGATCTAAAACTTTTACTAATTTGGCTCGGATTCCAATGTGGTGCGGTAGCTCTATCTCGAATTTGGTGCTAATTCGGTTTAATTTGATGTAGATTTGATTAATCAGTGACTAGAAAGTGATTAGAGAGAGATTTAGAAGATGGAAGCCATGGCTAGGATTTGAGAAAGCTTTGTGGTAGCTAGAAAAATGAAAGGAGATGATTCTCCAACTCCCTTCTGCCCTCCCATAACCCTAATCCCAAATTCGGTTATGGGCCTAGTTGTTAATCACTTAATTAAACCCAACTAGGCTGTTTTCCATCCTTTAAATCTTATTTCAGCCATATCTCTAAAACGGTAAGTCCGTTTGATTAATGTGACCACTCTACGGAATGGGAAACCATTATCCAAATACAATGGAAGTGGTTTTAGGTCAAAACTCCTTACCAATCAAAAGGAGAAACAAGATTCGCTATGGGCAGAACAACCATTTTATATTCGGCAAAAATCATGAGTGTGGGAAATGACCCATATAGTCGTTTCCCAACGTTATACGACCATATGACTTCATATGAAAATAAAACAGATATTCTACTATTCTCTGATACGTAAAATACGGGTCGTTACATCCCATGTGGGCCGACATAGGGGTCAACTGATTTGGGCTCTGGGCCGACCCAACGGGTATGGGTCATCCCATTAATTGTGTTGATTAAGAATAATTTCTTATTTTATTTTGTTATTCTTTATTTTAAATTCTGATTTGAAATTCAAAATTCAACTAGTCATAACTTGTTTGTTTTAAGTCTGCTCTACGCAAACCAAGAGTCTATCCAAACCACAAAATCGTAGTGAAAGAGTGGTGCAAACCCTATTACCTAATTTTCATTATTTCACAACCTATTCTTTAATTAATTAATTTGTTAGTTAATTATATTTCGTTAAAATTTTGGTTTCTTCATAATATGTCCAGACACACTCTATATGTATATGCACAAATAACAATCCATCATGTAAAATATGGATAAAATACCGAAAACTACTATCTCCATCCACCATAGGCATTCTATCACTACCGTTCGCTCCTCCACATAGTCACTAGCTTCCATTAACAATCCCCTGCTACTTTATATTCCTTTCTACCAGTCCATTTTCATACCATAATAACAACAGAACTAAACTCCAAAATAATCAACAAAAAACGAACAAATATCCTTAACTTAATACAAGGTATCAGCAATCCATGGATAGTGTAACTAACCACACTTTTTTGAGCTATAATTTTGATAAAAATCGAAACCCAAGCCCATCCGAGGATGGATTGTGATGATCTAGTACCTACAATAACTAGCATGAGAATAATCATAGTATTATAGAAATAAACATACTATGGAAGTAAGATTGGTTGATAAGTGTCAATGTTGGTACTACTACCTAGAAAGAAAGTCGCTACATCATTATCGAACATGAGGGAATAAGAAATAAAACCAAACACGCCCACTTCTGAAGACTAGCTTCCATTAGTGTTATCATGAGAATTATATAAGGAGAGGGCCAGAACAACAAGTCCTTGTAAGTAGAAAATGTACAAACTGCCCATAATATACAAATGTATCCCGTTTGTTTTCACCCAAATTATATGTCTAACAAGATTAGAAATTATAGCCTAATCTTACAACATTACACACAATGATTTAACTACCATACCCAAGGTAGCATTCTACCAAAAATCAAGTTACTGGGTACTAAGATAGTACCTTTCTATATATGAAGCCTCTAAACCACCTCCGTAAACCATTATCCAAGAGGCGAGCACTCTAACTACTTAATACCTAACCCAATTCTCAAAAGTGGTGGGCCCGATAACCGCTTATGACCTCACTCAAAATGTAATACATATATCAAGCGAGTTCGATAATCACTTAATACCTCAATGAAAATAGAATATATAAATATAGCAGATCTAACGATCACTTTAGATCTTAATAGGTGGTTTCCAAATGCATTACCATTGATTGGAGGAAACTATCTACTAAATCCTTTGACAACTAATTAAGGAATTTCTTATTAGCAAATCCGAATACCAGAAAGAGAAATAACACATAATGCGAGAGATTGTAAGCAGTAACTTAGTACCTACGATATAGGTCGATGACAACTTGCTATTTAAACCTTCCCTTAATGGGTTCATGCATTAAAATCTTGCGGACATTATTGAGTAATCTCTCAATCAATTAATACTACCCGTAAGATAGGTAAGCCTTTTGTGCATCCATAGAGACCGCTTGATACCTTAACCTTAGGTAGAGTCTACCTAGGCCATTTAATACCCCTTGTAAGAAGATCCTTCTGGATATTTCAAATTCACTACCATTAAGCCATCTAATAATTCGATTGCAAAAAGATGAGTCCTACAATCACTTTATCCCCACTGGGAACATACGTAGTGATTTCAAAACATGCTCCTTGGGACCCCTAGGAAAGGGGATAGAATGACAGCTACCTAGATTCCTTAGGACAAATCCTAAGGGAGGGGCGAGCCCAACCACTAAATGCAATACGTTAGATAAATCCTAGGAATAGGTAAATTTCAATCATTTATCACCCTAAAATGCAAATACTACTACTTAATACCCTAATCCTAAAACAAGCTATGACACCGAATTCCTGTTTGGTTTCTTCTTTCGAAATGGATGCAGAACCAATGAACACTTATACCTCAACGCTCGATGTAACCCATGAGGAACATTCCTTAACACATTGTAACAACTGTCATGTACTTCTATGATCAATGATATGTCAAAAAATTTGTACATACATCCGACTGTGGGATAATGCTGATTTCTGGTGGATTACTCAACTGACCTTGCATCATCAACATACTAAGTCCAATTCCTATATTTAATTTGCATGTTGATCCCAGATTTAAACAAATTATAAGATAAGATTGATAGTCCTAAAACAAAAACTGTGATCTTAAGAAGATTTATTGGACTTACTATAATTATGATAGTTCTACTCAAATTATCAATTAAATTAATTATAATAACTATTACATGCCATTAATAACCATAATGGTCTTTTTTCCTAAGATAACAAATATTGCAATATATGCCACTAGTATCAATCCCAGTAATTCCCATCTATTTCTATTAACTATAACTCATTAATTACCTTTAAAATTGTGATCATATTAACTTCCCCCAAATTTGAGTTATAACATTTATATCTTATGCAACCTAATTGTAACCTTTTTGAAGTCTATAATTTACTTTGACATTTATTACCCATAAACCCCCAAGATCCAATTTTTAATTGTCCATTTATTGCCGATAACACAACATTATGACCATAATTAACAGAAAATATTTCATATTCAAACATAACCTAAATGTCTACTTTATAGTAGTAATAACTAAAATTAATTATGGTTGATTTGGATGGATAAGAAATTAATATATATTGCCATAGTAATGATGAATATACAAATTTTCTAAATCTAACTAATTTACAATCTGGTATGTGATAATATCTAGAACAACCTTTTAATGTTCTGAACTACCAAAATTCAAATTTTATTAAAAGGTATTTCGCTATAATATCCATAAATTTGCATAATTTTTTTAAAGAATATAATATTGACATATTTAAAAATACCAGGAAGGAACCATTTATTTGAAATTGACAACATCGTGTAAATTTACATATCTCATTCTTCATATTTTATGCATATTGCTTATAATTTTGAACATGGCCTTTATACACAAATGCACAAATAGGATCATTTGTAAAATTTAGACAAATATCTTTGCATAATCAAAAAATTGATATATTTAATCCAAATATGGGAAATTTGCATAAATTCTTCTTTTAAACTTATATGTATAGAACACAACTGCAGATTATAATTGTAACATTTTTAGATACTGATTTCCCAGATCTAGGACACTGAGAATAGCAAAGAGTATGTAGGCAAGGTTCAAATATTTTATTGGACAACTTATAATTCTAATTATTAGATTTAGGCGTGCGAATTCAAATTACATTAACGAAAAATATTTGATATTATATTGGACATATATATTTAATTTCCACTCGCCTTGCAAAGCTTTCCCAAATCTCAAATCTGAACTATAGCTTTTAGATTTCATTTCAAGATCCTTCCAGAGCCATACAATATATAAAGGGAGAGACAAATTTAAAATTTGTAGATTTAGAGAAAGAAGGAATGTGAGAAGAAAATAAGATTAAAAACCTATGAAATTTAACATACGTGTGAAACCTATCTTTTCATACAAATATGAATTCGTTTATCAAATCCTTGTTATTTGAAACTAAATCATTTTTTTTAAGAAACTTCAAAAAAGAATGGAGAAATGTAAATGGAAAAGCCTCGTTGCTGCCCTAAAAGAATCTAAAAAATGATAGATGGTCTAGACCTTTATGTATGGGAGTTGGAATGACACTGAACCGTTAGAGTTTGGCATTTATTTATTGAGGATCCAAACAAATAGACTAGGTGAATCGTAATTTTGTCCTAACATCAAATATGATAATGTTCTAGAATTTCTTTCTATTTTTTTCTCCTAAGTTGGAAAAGAAACCTTAATGGAGAATTTAATACTCATACCACTTTAAAAGTTTTCAATTCCCTTTAAGAAGTGGAATTTACTTTGCTTGCCCCAAAATACTCCAAAATATCCATGTGAAAACTGCATAAGGAGACTTATATTTAAAGTTCTAGAATGTTGGTAAGTTTAGTAATAACCCACATGCATTGTTGACAAGGCATGGATATCGCATTTCCAAGGCTAAAACATTTTTTTATCATTAGCGTTTCTAACTTATTCCTGACCCCAGTGTACTGTTAACATTATAGTTTTAATTTTTAGTTATTTTCCCTTCGCTATAAACATGGATTTAAATTCATGGTTTAAAGAAAAATAATTATTTTACTTCTCATAATTGCACATTTATTTTGGAAAAAATAGTTTAAAATGAGAAACATGCATTTCTTTCAAAATAATTTTTTTTCTTCTAATGTTAGGAAAAGGTTTCCAAAAGAATTTCTAGAAATTCTTTCTATTTTGTCCATAATTCAATGTAGGCGGATGTCGGTTTTGAGTAAAACACGCAAAATGAATTTAAGTAACCCTACACAAGAATTAGACAATTTAGATCGTACCAATACCCAAAATTAAATTTTAGCTTTTAGGTAGTAGGTCAAAATAATTACCTGTGGCAAAAACAACACTTAACCAGTCCTTCACTAAAATTTCATATATGCTAAATCTTTGTTTTAGCTCGATAATTACAAATACTTAGATTTATATTATGAGATTTCTCTTTTAATTCATATCTTTAATATGTGTGAATAGCTTGCACCACAATTTCAAAAGGTAGAATTTTATAAAATTATCATGTGATCTTTCTTCAAAGAGAGTAACAATGAACAGTCATAACACAACTTCAAAAGATCATCCACAAAAGGAAAGAACTAATGCTGGAAGAGAAAATACAACGACAACAAATATCCAAATTATTTCCCATATAGACTGAGGCGTCTTACTTCGTGGTTGGAGCTTGAATAATTTATTTGGCCTCTAGCTAGTCCTGTTATGGTAGCAAAATGTTCATTCTCGTGTTTCAAACACTATTAGCTTTGTCAGAGATTTCCACATCATCACCTTTATGAGAGATAATCAAAGGTAGCAAAACAAACCTTACGAAGTATCATAGTAGAAATACAACTGAACCAAACGGGATGCGGTCTCAACTGATGGAGATGCTGTCAATCGAGTCAAAGATTGTTTTCCACATCATAACACAAAATTAGTCATAAATCCCGAACTATGGGATAGTATTCTAATTAAGTTGCACATGTACATGAGAAATTTAGACATAGGTTATCCATTTATAAAAGTCGAGGGAAACGATACCTATTACGAAATCTCCAACCCTGTTAACACAAGATGATTCAAATTTGCAGATACAATGGATGCCTTTAAAAATTCAATGTAATACACCTCAATGATATCGTCATCAGACAAATCGATCTTCACCTCAAAAACAATTGTTGTCTTCATCTAAAATCAATAAGACATTGTAGAGGCGATGCAACACGAGCAACAACCCCGTTTAAAATTTTCAAAGCATAGGACCGATGCAAATCATAGTGCTATGACTTGTTATTTTAACTCTAAAGCGATAGAATCCTCTGCTCATTCAGATTCAACCAACTAACCTCTTTAGGTCTGAGAACTATGCAAGGAAAAACAGATAGTGCTAGCAGTTTTTATAAGTTATAAAATGGTCAAAGGGAATAGATAAGGTTCAGATCTTTGAGCAGTGGTGGGGCGAGATCTATTGCACAAAACTAGTGCAAAATTTAGGCAAGATGCTGATGCTCTTAGGAGGGAGAGAGAATAATGAGTCACCTAATAGAACAACAGAGAAGGGAGATAGCGACAAAAAAAGTGGGGAAAACAAAGGTTGGTTTTGAATATAAGAGACGAAGAATGAAAGAAAGAGGTGCGAGGGAATTTGGATGATACTTTAATAGTTAAGACCGTGGTTAAGTTTGTGCCAAAACTCGTCGATTAGTTGACCAATCTAAATGTAATGCTAGGCGATAAACTTTTAGTGGTCTTTGAACATTGGTTGAACGTAGACCTAACTAGCAGCAGATAAGATATTAATCATTTTTCCCCCCATCATCTAATATTGCCATGACCTGAAATTTTTTTACCCTCACCATGGTAGTGTTACAGACCATCGTTTTGTTCTGAACTGTCTCCAAATATTTACAATGGTCCCAACAAAAGGCGTTGACCAAATAACATTTCAAAATACCCTAAAAGTTCTCAGTTATTATTCCGTAATGACTTCATATGAAATTATCCTCTTTTTCGAGCAGACCTATATAATAAAGATTGAAGAAGAAAATACCCCAAATTAAAGCAAAGATTTTTCCTTAGCCCATTCGCGAGATGAATTTTAGAAATTCTTTTCAAAGTCAAACTTTACACAATAAACTACGGGTTTCACACTTTATGTAAATACTATTGTTTATCATAACTACTACAGCTGCTTTAGAAACTGAATCTTGCTTTGCTTTAAAAGTAATTCTTTAAGAAAAATAATTTGAAATCTTTTGGATCCCTTATTTTTCTCAAAACTAGTAAAGAACAAAAGTTCTCCCAATTGGCTGATTTAGAAATTGAACGGAATTATTTCAAATAAATGAATACCTGGTCTATCATAATAATGTACCGAATGAATAGTGAAACACCCCAATACCCCTTAACATCGCCCATATAAGGATGCGCTAAGGTTTATTAAGTTCTTAGGTATAAAGTAATAGCATGGAGACTAAAATTCACAAGAAAAAATTATAAAACACAGAGGAAATTTTAATACAACATTTAATAAAGTAGGTCAAATCATAGTACCTATTACAGTTCCAAAATACCAAATAGTCACCAAAATAAAACCAAATGCACTGTCATGTGGACAACCATAATAACAGAGTACATAAGTAATTCCATCCCTCTCAATCTTAATACAATAATCAGAAAATGAGAAATGAACCAATACATGAGTCTAAATCCAAGTTGAACTAAAAATCAAGAATCACTGTTGAGACCCTCCACCCTGCAAACCTGAAGGGGAAGGAAGACACAAGGAGAAAACAAACTAGGTCAGACATACATCTGGTGAGTTTTAATAAATTTTAGCATGCGCTTAAATTAAGAAAGCATTAGAAAGATGAACAGTTCAAAGGACATAAGATATAAAAGTATAAAAGCAGCAAACAAAGTTAAGCACGAATAAGGACTAGCTTCTCATTCAAGTCCAAGAATGCTACACCAACTTGCCAAAGATATAATAATTAAGCTTTACCTAACTTTTACCCATCGATCAACTCTTATAAGCACAATGTGATAACCTATGCCAGCTATGGAACTCAGAGTTATCAATCCCAAACCCATCAACTAAAAGCACATAGCCATTAATGACAAGCGTTACAGCGGCCTATTTTCCAAAATCGGCATGATGACGCTCATTGTCTCACTGGAACACGCCCGTATCCACCTCGCTTGGACTTCTTAATATCCAGTGTAGAAAAGTATGCCATCGCCTCGACCTAGTGTGGGACCTCCATAGATAATAATAGTTGCAACAACCCAAATTTCGATAGACCAATTATTTTTCTCAAAAATTTCAATCTATCGAAGCTTGATTTTGTTTGCCTAGTATCCTATAGAAAAGATAGAGATAATGAATATATAAGAGCTCGATAAAACATTGCACAACAGGATGGGTAAAATATAATAATCAAATATGGCCTTACCAAAATAATTAAACTTCCTAACAAGTGTCCAAAGGCTACTAAATCTATGACATAAATCTAATCTAATATGTGAATATGTGATAAGGAGGGGGCTAGAACATAAGTTATAGTGAGAGGATAAATTATACATTCTGAAATAACCCTACATATACAGTTCAGTTATATTTTCCGAATTAGTAGGTTACTCAGGTTAATAGTACTATAGGCTTTGCACATATGTCGCACCCATCTACACCCCAGTAGATTAAACCTAATATAACATATATGTAGCTGTGGTCTCTACCGTCGCACCATGGAAGCAGGAACGACCTCCATCCTACACCGAAACGTGTAAGGAAATATATATCATTACGCCACGTAATCGCACAGAACCATCAGCAATATGCCATGTAAGCGTACAGATCCTCATATCTGAACTCCTTGGTCGAACTACGTTTCAACACGGAGTAATGCCCTCATATCTACAATACACCATCGCGTACGTGTATTTAGACCCTCACAAGAACGTACTGCCTACTATAACCCGATTTACATAATAGGGCTGCATTCAATGCATGTAATTCGATCGAGAGCTTTCGATATCTATAAAGGACAACTTCGTTAAGCCTACAATACAGGTATTCACATATGGTCCGCCTCTTTTCATGGTGGCTATGGCCCAACCCAGTCCCTTCCCTCAACTAATGAAAAACTACATCAAGAGCTAATGACGTTCCCATAACAACCAATCTACCATCCAATTTGGCATGTCTCTTAACCAACGTCCCGATAGCGAAAGATCGTTGGTCTGTTTGTTTAGCTATTAGCCTTTCCGCATCTCACTGACTTTCGATGACAAGTACTGGACGATTACTATCCTTAATTTGGTCCTGATCACTTCCCCCTAGAGCAAGGCAAATTGTCGAAACACCTAATGCCATCTGCCATATCCTTTTGGCTACTAAACCATAGTGGCAGTTAAGGCAAAATATAGATGGTGCAACAGTCCTGCCTCCGAGCGATGACTTCATCTGGTTATTCCTTAGAGGGCTATATCAGAATATCCAACCACACCCCATAGAAGCCTCATTTTTTCCTCCGATCCCTTAGAATAATCAAGTTGACGTTCCCCTTTCGCATCTCCTAGCACAATGATGATCTACCCCGGTCGGTTCTTCATCTCCATACGTATAGACTGGTCCAAGCTCATCACGTCATCGCGTTATTAGATCCTATGCCTAATCTTTTAATCACACTCTTTCTTTAGATTATCTCATCATTGATTAACTTGATTATTTACACATTCAATTTCTATTCAAGCTACTGTTTTATTAGCTATCATTTATCCGCTTATTTTCCCTAGTCAGCCCTACGCTGTCGGAACAGACCCTATTTATGAGCCACTTATTACTACATTTATTAAACTTAATATATTTCACATTTATAAGTTTACTAATAAAAATCCTCGTCTTTCTTTTAATTTTCTATGTTATTTATAACTTCATGTTATACTATTACCACAACCATTGCTCTGGGTTTACTGATTAACTTAGTTCCCTAAAGTAAGGTTAATTAATAAGTAATCATCTTATCTCTTATTATAGCCCACGTTATATCATTACAACAACAATTGTTGTGTATTTACTTATTAACTTAGTTCCCTTAGCTAAGATTTATTAATAAGTTATCTTTTCATCATTAATTATAACCTATGTTATAATTCCACGTGTCCCTAGGACAAACCTACCTATTATATTTTATTCTTATTCACATAATTAATTATAATAGGTTATATGCCCCACTCATCATGTTTTCTCTTGGTTCCTTATTATTTAACCAAACTTTTACTGTTGTAACCTTTACCATCTTGTTCATTTTTATAATTACAGAATATATTTCACACACTTCGTTAATTTGGTTGGTGAAAATGTACCAAAAATTCATTTCCATAATATACATCAATTAAGATCCGTAGTTGCAAGCTATTTCTTTTATTACACCATGTAAATATATTTTTGATTAGTGTGCATTACCGCAAATACCCGTATTTCACACTAATCCTTATTACCTTTCTTTTTCTATCAGCTATGTTCCCAGTAATTTACCGTAGTGGTAATTATGGAAATTTATCCTTTTCCCACCCCCAATTAACTCAGTCCACTGCTAATTTCCTTTTTCTTTCTGAGTTATATTATTTCATGATTTCATGTCTACTTCCTAATTCCAATTTAATCATGGTAATATTCTGTAAAAAAATTAGCTTGCTAATTCTTATTCCATTTCACCTATAATTTACCGTAATATTTCTCAACCCAACAATTTCATTATATTCTAAACAATATAATTTGGAAACGACATAATTTACCATCAATTTTACAATCTTGTCATTACCTTAATTTCTTAAGCCCAAACAGAAAGATATAGGAATGAATTTTATATACGATAGCAATATTCTAAACAATTTTTAGCGAATTAATTACATCACAATTACGATAACTTGAACTATTCATTACATTAATAATTACGGGGAATTAAACGATAAATATACCATTACCAAAAGGTATGATTTAAATCCACTTACCTGTCTGCTTTCCAATTCTTGAATCTGATTTAGATCAGCTACCCCATGGTCTTCCTAATTGAATCTAATATTGAAATAACCACAAATTTACAAATTTGAAGCTAAAAGAATGAAAGAAATCCTAATAATTCAGATTCAAGGAATTTACCCCATGTAGACAAGAAACCAGAGCACCTACATTGTAGATCTATATTCTTTATCTTCAAATCTTGAATAAAAATTCCTATAACTATATATTCCTACTTCTGAAAGATTTGGAGAAGAAAGATAATGGCAGGGGATTGGCGTCATCTCAGAAAATATGAGTTGGAGGGTAGGCTCTGCTTGTCTATTTATAGGTGCCTAGAAGTTTCTGGTACGTTAGATTGAATATAATATAATCTGATCTGTATAAATCAGAAATATATAGTCAGTTTGCTCAACTATGGGTCGACCCCCGGGTAGACCCACATATGGTCTGGTTCGACCCAGCTGCCTGGGCCACTTACGTTAATTCTGCCGAAATTAAGTTTTGTTTAACATTAGCTGCGAAGTTGTTTTTCTTTCTAAATATTCTTATGAAAAATAATCTCTTCAATTTATAAGGTATGTTTAACGTTTCAATTTCAAATTAATGCATAGATATTCGCGTATAATTACACAAACTTTTATCCATTAATACTTGCGCAATAATTGTTATTATTAACTTTATCAATTCATTGATGTCTTCCCTTTTAAAATATGCTAAAATTTCAAATGCAACTATTCTCTTGCATATTTTTCATCTTTTTCACATTTATTACTTTCCGTTTAAGTTTACGCCCAAGATTTCAATTTTGAATATGTGTGCATATATTTACGCATAACTCCATTTATTTTCAAAATTCAAACAATGTGGTCCCAACATTTATTTCTTATTTACTTTGATTGATTGCATGTTACTTTTGAATTTCATATTCATACATAAATACACACACACAGGCATATACATGTGTATATATATATATACATATGTATGTTTACTCACCTGTATATTTTTTTTCTTATATGTACATTTATATATTTATATATTTTCTTTTATACATGCATCTCTTTAGCCGTCCATCTAAAATTAAAAAAATGACATTGGCAAGACTCAAATTCCTGACATCAACCTTGGGGAGTGTATGCTCTACCAACTCACCTAACTTCCTTTTGTTCACAAAACTTGAACATTGGTAGCTATTGTTATTATTTGTCTTTCTCTTATATCTTCTTTTTCATGTTTGCTCTAAAACTTATTTTAAAGACGTCTTCTTTGTTTTAAATCCATTTTCTACAAACCGAAGGACTAAATGATCAGAAAATTGGCCATGAACGCAATAATGCTAGTTCCATAACCAAATTCTGAAAATTATACCAATTTTATTTTATTATTTAATTAAAAATACAGAGTGTTACATTCTTCCACCCTTAGGAAATTTTATCCCTGAAATTTGATAAGCGTAAAATTAAGTAATTCCACATATAATTTGCAACCATCATGTGTACATCTAATTTTGTAATGATTTATGCACCTGTGCAAAGTGTAACACAACATAAAATTACATGGATGCAATGAATGCCTAAGCGGTACCTCCAATATGAATGCTAATTTTCTAAAAAATCTTTTTGAAAACATGATGCACACACCTTAAATATACTGGCAATTTCTATTTAAATGTGATATTTTAAAAATCAAAATATTTTTTCATCCAATTTTTCCCACACCCTTACAGGGTAAGAGCATAGTTCATCCAATTTTTGCATCCAAACCCTACCAACCAACTTTAAAGTTCCGAATTTCAGAAAAGTATTATTTTTTTAATTCGGTATCTTATGTTAAAAAGAGGTAGAAAATGGAAAATTACATGTTTTCCTTCCACTTTTACGCACTTTTACCCATACCTAGAAACCTTAATTGCTAATATTACAAAAAAAAAAAAAATCCATTCCAATCACAGTTTACTAAAGAAAATTTTCCTTTTAGTTTTCAAAACTTACTTTGGAAGAATTCATTTTATTTTATTGTTCTCAATTTTTGTAGTTATCATATTTGTTTGTTTTCTTTTAGTTGCTCATCTTTTATCGTCGTTTTCATTTAATTCAATATCCCATGTTTTTGTTCTTACTTAGCGATCACTACAAACACCAAGGAAGAAAATATCCAACTAAAACATTCTATTTTTCTAAAATAGAACACTGCATAGGAATGCAAGTCTATACTAATAGAAAGCTTTCCTATTTCCTCAAAGGGTTCTAAAAAGGATTTCTATGAACCCTTTTCACATACATTTTGTACATCTATTTCATTGCACATTTCCTTTCCATTTTAACAAAAAAATTCACTTACAAGTCTATTGATTCATAAAAACTTATCAAATAATTATTCTAATCCCAACAAGTCAAAGTGTGTTACACTCCATCCTTTAAGAAAACTTAATGTTTTATTTCACTCAAGGTCACCTACGCACCCCCATTAGGCTCATTCATTTATTCTGTCTTTCTCTTAACCACTTATATCGCTCATACCCATAACTTGCTTATGCATTTAATATTTTGAAAACATATTTCCACAATTGTCTCAAAATCCTTTTTATGCAACTCTTAACATTGCAAACCAATAAATTTCTAAAATTGCAAACTTTTATAATTTTGAAACTTGGAAACTATTCTAGAAATCTTTTTCTACATTTACTTTTTTTTTAATTTCTTTTTAAAAGTTACAACCATGGGACTAATTACGAAGTGGCTTCTAACATTTACATTTTCCAAATTCTTTGCGATAAATTACATTTCTTTGCCATAAATTTCTTCTTTACATAAATTTCCACAAAACCATGTAACTGAAGAATAAGACTAGCGCCACTTTTGTGCTAAATTCATGTATGTATGTATGTGTGTGTGTATGTGTGTGTATATATATGTGTGTGTGTGTATGTATGTATATATATGCCTAATCCATTCTTCTCCTTTTTAATCTTTATTAAATTTGCAAGGCCCTTTTGCCCAATCCACTAATATAAAACACCAAAATCTCAAATATTAACACTTGGAAAAATGAATTCAGTTTTTTTTTTGTAACTTTTCACCGTAACCACTCATGGGTCTAAAATCCTCTAACTTCTATAACCATTTCCAAGTTATACAAAATGGACATCCAACTTCCTACATGTGTCGTTCACTTAACTAGAAGATTCCTCAATAAATAAAGTTATATATATCATACTTATATTTTAAAAAAATACAAATACGCTCACTCCCTATGTATATATAAATCGTAAACCTAAGCTCTGATACCAAATGTAACAATCCAAATTTCGATAGAAATTTTTTTTTCTTAAAATTCCTAATCTATCGAAGCTCGAGTTGACTTGTCTGTTATCCTGTAGAAAACATAAGGATAATAAATATATCAAAGCTCATTAAAACATCTCACAGTATACTGGATAAAATATAATAATCAAATATAACCTTACCAATATAATGGCACTGCCCAAAAGGTGTCCAAAGGCTACCAAATCTCTGCCATAGTCTAACCGACGAGTATGTTATGAGGAGGGGTTTAGAACATAAGTTATGGTGAAAGGATAAATTATACATTTTGAAGTAACCCTACATATACCGTTCAGCCACACTTTCTTAATTAGTAGGTTATTCCGGTTAATAGCACTCTAGGCTCTGCACACGTCGCACCCATCTACTCCCCCAACAGATTAAACCTAATATAAAATATATGTAGTTATACCCAACATCTCAAGGTACTTCTCACGGAGTCTTCCTCGTATGGTCTCTACCATTGTAACACCCCGTGTATTCTATAACAGTGAAATTCACAAATTAAAGAATAATTAATTTCAAATCAAAGAATTAAGGGAAACGGGATAAGGCATTGCGTTCGTCTCGGAATTCTGCTTGAGATATAGTCCGAGTTTGCGTAAACCGGACTCCGTATGAGGGAGATATGACCTCCGGAAGTTTCAGAATTCAGTTTAAAATTCAAACAGACAGAAACAGCTCAGAACAAATTCAAATTTCAAAAAATCGGACCCAGGTTGGGCTGGGCGGGAATTTTCCCGCCCAAGGCACCCAGGTCGACTGGGTAGTCGACCTGTGGCACCCAGGTCGACTACATAGTCGACCTGGGGGTCGACTGGGTAGTCGACCTGGCCCCTGAGCCAGGTCGAACCCAGACCCTCCTGGCTGGCTTGGTCTGTGCTTGGCCGAATTTCTGAGTCTTGCCTTGTCACTAGGGCTAGGTGTCAGCTCCTGATTGGTCTCTCTTTCAAACGAACGGCTGATATTAATCCAAGCTCCATCGACGGTTCTAATCAATTCACAAACTCTATAAAAAGGACCTAAGACTCCACCTAATTCATACAAATAAAAATGAGAATGAGACCGTCATGCTGCTGAGGAAAGACTACAAGTAGCCGTCAAAATTGAGAGACGATTAGGAGGCAATTCGAAAGCTTAAAGCAACGACACTAAATCAAAACAACGCCTACAACAAAGGATAGCATCTCCAAATTCAGAATTCAGAAACCTGAATTGAAGATTCGTCATACATCGTAAGTAGAGTGCTATTCCGATGTGAATGAATAATTGAGTTTTGATTTGTGTAAAATGGGAATTGGAATTGTACTTAAATTGTGGTGACGATAATTCATAATCGTATGTTGCTATGATTCTAATTATGAATAGATTTGGGATGTTGTGGTATAATGATGTTAGACCTATTGGATATTTGCAAGTGTATGACTCATGTTGGAAGTTAACGACTATATGTTTGTGGTAGTTCATTACAACACCTATTGGATATTTGCAAGTATATGACTCTTGTTGAAAGTTATCGACTATATGTTTGTGGTAGTTTATTACAACACCTATTGGATAATTGCAAGTATATGTTCCATGTTGAAAGTTAACGACTATACGTTTGTGGTAGTTTATTACAACAAAGTTGAGATTCATGCAAGTATGTGATTCACTATTAGGCCAACATGATGTATATTTTTATGGTCATCTTTAGTGTAGTTGGATCCATTTGAGTATTATGATTCATATGAATTTATGTTGGAATTGGCATCATGATTCAAGTGTAAAACCATACTTTTGTGTTAGTGACAAAAGAAAGCACCCTTGTGAACTTGTGTTGACTTTATGAACATGGCTAGTTTATGTTTGACTTTATGTCCAAACAAAATATGTTTTAGGCCTATGCTGTTATCAAAATCATATGATAATATATGCGACACATAATTAAGTTAGATTTACATTTCAATTGCAAGTTTACATGACTAGATCAAAAACCATGATTCATGTTTAGGTATGTTTTATGTCATGATTATATGCTATTACAATGCAAGTTCACAAGTGCCTAATTTATGTTAATTAGATCGTTATGTTGCAAGTTCATGCGTTCACACTCCCCTTTGATGTTACTTAGAATATATAAACACCATGTTCTAAGCCTCCCCTTTTTCATGTGGCTAAGTTGGGTTTAAAGGTTAAATCCAACATATGTTATAATATAGCAAACATATAAAACGGGGGTAATGACGTTGGGTTAAAAATATAAAACATATGTGTTGGCATGTCTGACGCATGCCAATGACCTTGAAAAGATTTAAGGGGTATAAATTAATTTTACCCAATAAATATGAATTTGAATAATGGGCTGCAAATATTTACATATAAAAAGAAAAGAGACAAAATATGTAAACTTAGAAAATACAATGCGTTTAACCCGAGGTTGGATTGAGTTGTGCCGTAAACCTGCCCGGAACCGCCCGGCTGTCCAGTAGTCACAACAATACCTATCCAATGTGGGTGGTTAAACATGAGCCCAATAAAGACCCGAGGTTAGACTGAGTTGTGACGTAAGACTGCCCGGAACCAACCGGCAACAGGCAGTCACAACAGTACCTGTCTAATGTGAGAGGTTGAGGCTTTAATAAGACAATTAAGGCTGAGTCGGGATTGATAGGATTAAGTAAATTGAATTAATACTTAATCAAAATGGAGCATGCTAAACTATACAGACTGATTGGGGGTTAGGTTTACAAAACACTTAACCAACTTAGCATGTTGGCTAGAAATAGAAAACCTAGTAGCGGGGGACCCTTTTCAGCAGTAACCCTACAAGGTGTATCAGGATACCCTGAACTAGGCAGGGTAGGGGCACGATTACTGGGCTGACTGTAAGAGGTCAAATCGACGGCGGTGGTGCAGCAGTGTAGGTTCTAACGGGGTGCGGGCGTGCACACACTCCGGCGCAGAAAAATTAGACATTGGGCACCAGTAGTATACCTGTGCGTTCTAGAAATTGTGTCGGGCCGCCACCATGGGACTTGATACACCCCATGGTGGGACCAGCATAGGTAACTACAACATCGGGGGCCGTAAGACACATGTAACTATGCGAGTAGGAGCCGATCGTTAGAAATGGATCACTCCACCCTGATTATAGGGTGCCTGTTGGAAACCAGTTTATAGGGGTGAAGAGATTAATATGGGGTACGATAGTACATTCGACTCTAGACAACTTAACTTAGCTTATAGTGCTTTCCCATTTCCAGTTTGTACTTATCATGCTCATTTCTTTATTCATAGACTGAATAGTCCTAGACTTACTCAGGCTTTATGTCCGACTCTACTTTTCTTTCGACTTCTTTTCTTTCGTTCCCCTCCCCCCAGGTCCACAGGGAGGGAATACCGCAGCTTGACCAGTTTTCACATCCAGCTTGAAGAGAAAGAATGTATTGCTTGGATCTCTTTCGTTTTGGACTATGGCTTTGGATAGCGACTATGAGGACTTATGCAGTTTACTTATGTTTTTATGCTTCTTTAAATTATGAAATCAAGACAGTTATGGAAATGTAATGTTTTGGAAATATTGTAAGACAATTATGGCATGGTTTGTGTAACACGTATTTTTGATGAAATAAAAGTTGATGTTGTTTCCGCTGTTCAAAAATATGTGTATTTATATCTGTCTTGTGTATCTGTGACTTATACTTATAAACCTCCACCAAAATTAGGGCGTTCCCTTTGAGAGTGACCCTAACGGAGGTGGGGTGTTTCACTTGGTATCAGAGCATAGGTTTACCAGATAAGATAAAAAGTTTTGAAAATTCATTTCCAAAAAGAAAATTTAAAGAAGCATTTTTAAAGATAAAATGTTATTTTATTTTAAAAAAAACGTAGTCCCCCAAAGCCATAAGTAGTATCTTTTATCCTTCGTTTTGAATTTATCCTTTTTGTTTCAGCATGTCCGATGAACTTAACTTGCCAGAGGGTGTACCAATACCTGGTTGGTTTAGACGATTCTTAGAAGCAAGGGCCAGTCGGCCAGGTCCCACTGTTCCTCCTCCCCCAGCTGCAGGAAATCATCCAGCTGCAGCAGCACCTCTTCCTCCGCCTCCTCCGCGTGGTAATACTTTTGCTAAGATATGAAAGCTATGGGAGGAAAGGACTTTCATGGAACCGAGTCCTTTGTGGCAGCCAGGAATTGGCTGAAGGAAACCGAGGACTTATTCGTCATCTTTGAGGTAGAAGATAGGCAGAAGGTTCAACTGGCAGTATGGCTACTTAAAGGTGAGGCTTCCTACTGGTGGGAAGTCACCAATGCAGAAAGACCAGTGGAAACATGGGAGGACTTTAGGGCGAGGTTTGAGGCTAAATTTCTCTCAGAAGCTGAAAGGAGCCTTCAATTGGAAAAAATCTTATTTCTTAAGCAAGGGAATATGACAGTCAAAGAGTATGTTAATCAGTTCGATCAGCTGGCTAGGTTCGGGCTGGACCGAGTCAACACTCCGCACAAGAAGGCTCTCCGTTTTGTCAAAGGGTTGAATGAGCCATTACACAGTTTGGCCATGACCCATATACCCATGGGAGCTACGTATGAAAGGTTGGTACAGATGGAATTGCTGAACGAAGAGGATAAGGGCAAGAAGGAGACAAAGGCAGAAGGCTCTCAAGGGAAGAAAGAGGGTTTACAGCCTAAGAAGGCAGACTTTAAGAAGGGCGGGAAAGACAACAAAGAGATGAGGAAGTGTAATTTATGTGGCAAAGTGGGGCACTTAGTGAAAGATTGCCGGAAAAAGAAGGCCAAGATGAATGGTGGGTGCTTTTCTTGCGGTGAGACAGGCCACATGGCTAAGGATTGCCCAAAGAAGCGAGGGCAGGGGCAGAGGGCGGGATCCACCTCAGGGGCACAGGTTCATGTGATAGAAGCGCCACCTCTGCAACAACGAGGTATAAATACTTCTGTAGAAAGTGTAGTTTATCTTTATGATCACCCAGTTCGCACTTTATTTGATTCTGGCGCATCATACTCCTTTATTTCATCTGCTTTAGTAGAATCTCTGCACCTAGAAACTAGTATGGTAGAGGACCCCTTAATTGTCTCAAATCCAATCGGGGGCCCAACTCATTTGTCTATGATCTGTGTGGGATTGAAAATTTCTATTCTAAGCGTAGAATTTAGATGTAGTGCCTTTGTTTTGGGCTTCTCCGGATATGGTTTGATTTTGGGCATGGATTGGCTATCCAGTAATGGTGCCATCCTTGATTGTGAGAGAAAGGTGGTTAGGCTTCTGACCCAACTCGGTAACACGCTGGAAATTACTTGTAATCCCTCGTATGCGGTTATGCTTAGTTATCTTGAATCGCTAGATGCTTCTGTTGAAAGTTTGCAATCGGTTAGAGTGGTCCGGGAATATCCGGATGTCTTCGAAGAGGTGAAGGGCTTACCTCCGAAGCGGGATATAGACTTCCGCATATATCTTGTAGATAATGCAAAGCCCGTTGCGTTGCCCGTTAGACACATGGCTCCATGGGAAAGGAAGGAGCTCAGTAAACAAGTTAAAGAGCTTCTAGAGAAGGGGTTCATTAGGAGGAGTATTTCAGAATGGGGCGCCCCAGTGGTGTTCGCTACAAAGGCGGATGGTTCACTCCGTCTGTGTGTTGACTATAGGGAGCTCAACAAGCTAACGAAAAAGAATAGGCACCCTCTCCCCAGAATTGACGATCTGTTTGATCAGCTTGTAGGAGCGTCTGTTTTCTCCTAACTCGATTTAGCGACTGGATTTCATCAGCTAAGGGTGGCTGAAGATAACATTGATAAGACAGCATTCAGAACCCCAGATGGCTTCTTGGAATGGCTTGTCATGCCTTTTGGCTTGACAAACGCACCCGCTTACTTCGTGGACCTGATGAGTAGGGTGTTTAGAGAATTCCTCAACAAGTTCGTAGTGGTCTTCGTAGACGATATCTTGATCTTCTCGAAGAGTGAAGAAGACCATGCTCAGGACTTAAGGGAAATCATGGAAACTATGCGAGTCCATCAGCTAAAAGCCAAATTCTCCAAGTGCCACTTTTGGAGAGAGGAAGTGAGGTTCCTTGGGCACATAGTATCCAAAGAAGGGTTAGCTGTGGACCCTGCTAAGGTAATAGCGGTACAGGATTGGAAGATGCCAAGGAATGCAACTGAGGTCCGAAGTTTTCTAGGACTAGCAGGTTTCTACCGAAAATTCATAAGGGATTTTGCGAAAATCTCAGCTCCACTCACAAGGCTGACAAAGAAGAATCTAGTGTTCAATTGGGACTTGGATTGCGAGTTTGCTTTCCAACGCCTAAAAAAGGCTCTTACAACAGCCCCAGTTTTGACGTTGCCAGATGGAACCAAGATGTTCACAGTTTATATAGATGCATGTAGGACAGGGCTAGGCGCTGTCTTGATGCAAGAAGGGAGGGTAGTAGCTTATGGTGGAAGGCAATTGAAAGTACATGAAAAGAACTACCCGACCCACGATCTTGAGTTAGCCGCCATCGTCTTTGCACTCAAGTCTTGGCGCCACTATCTCCTAGGTGAGAAATTCGAACTGTATACTGACCATAAATCTTTGAAGTATCTCTTCTCGCAGAAAGATCTTAACTTGAGGCCACAGAGATGGATGGAGTTTCTTGCCTCGTACGATTTCGAGATCTCCTACACTCCGGGCAAAGGCAACGTAGTGGCAGACGCGTTAAGCCGAAAGAAACTGACCCTAAGCCCGCTCTTTATAGAAAGGCAAAGCCTAGAGTTTATAGCCAGCTTTGACTTTAGTCTCTCCTCCGATTTTGTACCAGGCTTGCTAGCATCTCTCGAAGTACGCCCGACTTTAGTGGACTCAATAGAGACAGCACAACGCGAAGACCCTCAGCTTGTGGAGACGATGGATAGGCTAATTAGGGGTGAGACTTCAAGTCACCTCAACAGATACTCCATCGACGATAAGGGTTGGCTAAGGCGAGACGGAAGACTATGCGTCCCACAGACAAGGGATTTAGTAAAGACGGTTCTCGAGGAAGCACATCACTCCAAGATGACGATACACCCAGGCGGAGATAAAATGTACAAGGACATAAAGAGAACTTTCTTTTGGAGCGGCATGAAGAAAGACGTAGCAGATTTCATTTCTATGTGTATGGTTTGCCAACAGGTTAAGGCGGAACAGAAGAAACCTGGCGGTTTGCTCCATCCTATAGAGGTCCCGCAGTGGAAGTGTGATAGCATCTCAATGGACTTCATTGATGGCTGCCTAGGTCTAGAAGAGGCAACACTAGCATTTGGGTAATAGTGGATAGGCTTACTAAAAGCGCCCACTTTTTACCTGTCAAGAGTAAAAGGACTGCCTCATCCCTAGCATCTCTGTATCTCAAGGAAATTGTTCGACTCCATGGAATACCCTCCAGCATTGTTAGTGACCGAGACCTATCTTCACAAGTGAGTTTTGGCGGAGTCTGCAGGAAGCGGTAGGCACACAGTTATGCTTGAGTACAGCCTATCACCCCCAAACTGACGGCCCGACAAAAAGGGTGAACAGAGTTTTGGAGGACCTTTTAAGACTGTGCGTTCTTGACTTCGGAGGGACGTGGGAAGACCATCTTCCTTTGGTGGAATTTGCCTACAACAACACCTACCAGGCCACCATCGGAATGGCGCCCTTCGAAGCTTTATATGGAAGACCGTGCCGATCGCCCACTTGTTGGTGGGAGTCTACTGATAAGCTCGTACTTGGACCAGATATGATCCGAGAGACTTCAGAGAAAGTAGACTTGATACGAAGGAGGATGAAGACAGCCCAAGACAGACAGAAATCCTACGCCGACAAAAGGAGGACCGACCTTGAATTTGAGGTTGGGGACAGAGTTTTTCTTCAGGTATCTCTTCTAATGAACATTGTTCGTTTTGGAACCACTGGAAAGCTGGCACCAAGATTTGTAGGACCATTTCCTATCATCGAGAAAATTGGGAAAATGGCCTATAGATTAGAGCTACCTGAAAAACTAGCTGGAGTTCACAACGTTTTTCATGTTTCGCACCTCCGAAAATGTCTACATGAATCTGCTGAAGTGGTAGAGCCAAACATTCTTGAAGAAGCTGAAGTGGAACGCGAAGCAACCGTGAGGAAAGTTCCAACCCGCATATTAGGAACGGAAGTGAAAAAGCTACGCAACCGCGAAGTCAAGCTCATCAAAGTTCAGTGGAGTGACGCCGAGGAAGACGCAACTTGGGAAACTGAGGCTAGAATACGCGCAGCCTACCCTTTTCTTTTTGAGGGTACATCTTTGATCTTTCTTTTTCCTTAAGTTGTGCTTTTATCTATCTTTTTAGGTATATCTCCTCGACCTTATCTTTTAGGTAGAAACCCTTTGCATGAAAACATGAAATTGAAACATGTTATGGATGATGGTTGCAAGTGGTTGCAAGTGATTGCAAGTGGTTGCTCGTGGTTGCATATACACACACAATCTAGGTTTTAGATCGGCTTAGTCACTTCATATTGCATATGCATATATATGTTTGCATTCGTATATGGTTGAAGTTTAATGTGTTGTCATATGGATGTTGCATTTATATATGAATGATTGTGCACTCATGTAGAATCATGAATAGGAAAATTTGCATACATAATGAATTCATGTCACTTACATAATTTGCATTAAGGAGGTCAACTGAATCAGTAGACCGCCTGATTTTGCATTAGATAAGTACATGGACACACACTTCGCATATGATCATGAAGCATTCGAAGTCTTTTAAGGACAATGGATGCTCGTGTTTGATGGATGAGTAGATGGACGTTTGGATGTTAGGATATACATTCTTCCTAAACTTGAAGATTTCGGGGACGAAATCATTTTAAGTGAGGGAGAATGTAACACCCCGTGTATTCTATAACAGTGAAATTCACAACTTAAAGAATAATTAATTTCAAATCAAAGAATTAAGGGAAACGGGATATGCCATTGCGTTCGTCTTGGAATTCTGCTTGAGATAGAGTCCGAGTTTGCGTAAAAAGGACTCCGTATGAGGGAGATATGACCTCCGGAAGTTTCAGAATTCAGTTTAAAATTCAAACAGACAGAAACAGCTCAGAACAAATTCAAATTTCAAAAAATCGGACCCAGGTTGGGCTGGGCGGGAATTTTCCCACCCAAGGCACCCAGGTCGACTGGGTAGTCGACCTGGGACACCCAGGTCGAGTGGGTAGTCGACCTGGGGCACCCAGGTCGACTACATAGTCGACTTGGGGGTCGACTGGGTAGTCGACCTGGCCCCTGAGCCAGGTCAAACCTAGCCCCTCCTGGCTGGCCTGGTCTGTGCTTGGCCGAATTTCTGAGTCTTGCCTTGTCACTAGGGCTAGGTGTCAGCTCCTGATTGGTCTCTCTTTCAAACGAACGGCTAATATTAATCCTAGCTCCATCGACGGTTCTAATCAATTCACAAACTCTATAAAAAGGACCTAAGACTCCACCTAATTCATACAAATAAAAATGAGAATGAGACCGTCATGCTGCTGAGGAAAGACTAGAAGTAGCCGTAAAAATTGAGAGACGATTAGGAGGCAATTCGAAAGCTTAAAGCAACGACACTAAATCAAAACAACGCCTACAACAAAGGATAGCATCTCCAAATTCAGAATTCAGAAACCTGAATTGAAGATTCGTCATACGTTGTAAGTAGAGTGCTATTCCGATGTGAATGAATAATTGAGTTTTGACTTGTGTAAAATGAGAATTGGAATTGTACTTAAATTGTGGTGACGATAATTCATAATCGTATGTTGCTATGATTCTAATTATGAATAGATTTGGGTTGTTGTGGTATAATGATGTTAGACCTATTGGATATTTGCAAGTGTATGACTCATGTTGGAAGTTAACGACTATATGTTTGTGGGAGTTTATTACAACACCTATTGGATATTTGCAAGTATATGACTCATGTTGAAAGTTAATGACTATATGTTTGTGGTAGTTTATTACAACACCTATTGGATAATTGCAAGTATATGTTTCATGTTGAAAGTTAACGACTATACGTTTGTGGTAGTTTATTACAACAAAGTTGAGATTCATGCAAGTATGTGATTCACTATTAGGCCAACATGATGTATATTTTTATGGTAATCTTTAGTGTAGTTGGATCTATTTGAGTATTATGATTCATATGAATTTATGTTGGAATTGGCATCATGATTCAAGTGTAAAACCATACTTTTGTGTTAGTGACAAAAGTAAGCACCCTTGTGAACTTGTGTTGACTTTATGAACATGGCTAGTTTATGTTTGACTTTATGTCCAAACAAAATATGTTTTAGGCCTATGCTGTTATCAAAATCATACGATAATATATGCGACACATAATTAAGTTAGATTTACATTTCAATTGCAAGTTTACATGAATAGATTAAAAACCATGATTCATGTTTAGGTATTTTTTATGTCATGATTATATGCTATTACAATGCAAGTTCACAAGTGCCTAATTTATGTTAATTAGATCGTTATGTTGCAAGTTCATGCGTTCACACTCCCCTTTGATGTTACTTAGAATATATAAACACCATGTTCTAAGCCTCCCCTTTTTCATGTGGCTAAGTTGGGTTTAAAGGTTAAATCCAACATATGTTATAATATAGCAAACGTATAAAACGGGGGTAATGACGTTGGGTTAAAAATATAAAACATATGTGTTGGCATGTCTGACGCATGCCAATGACCTTGAAAAGATTTAAGGGGTATAAATTAATTTTACCCAATAAAGATGAATTTGAATAATGGGCTGCAAATATTTACATATAAAAAGAAAAGAGACAAAATATGTAAACTTAGAAAATACGATGCGTTTAACCCGAGGTTGGATTGAGTTGTGACGTAAACCTGCCCAGAACCGCCCGGCTGTCCAGTAGTCACAACAATACCTATCCAATGTGGGTGGTTAAACATGAGCCCAATAAAGACACGAGGTTAGACCTAGTTGTGACGTAAGACTGCCCGGAACCAACCGGCAACAGGCAGTCACAACAGTACCTGTCTAATGTGAGAGGTTGAGGCTTTAATAAGACAATTAAGGCTGAGTCAGGATTGATAGGATTAAGTAAATTGAATTAATACTTAATCAAAATGGAACATGCTAAACTATACAGACTGATTGGGGGTTAGGTTTACAAAACACTTAACCAACTTAGCATGTTGGCTAGAAATAGAAAACCTAGTAGCGGGGGACCCTTTTTAGCAGTAACCCTACAAGGTGTATCAGGATACCCTGAACTAGGCAGGGTAGGGGCACGATTACTGGGCTGACTGTAAGAGGTCAAATCGACGGCGGTGGTGCAGCTGTGCAGGTTCTAACGGGGTGCGGGTGTGTGCACACACTTCGGCGCAGAAAAATTAGGCACTGGGCACCAGTAGTATACCTGTGCATTCTATAAATTGTGTCGGGCCGCCACCATGGGACTTGATACACCCCATGGTGGGACCAGCATAGGTAACTACAACATCGGGGGTCGTAAGACACATGTAACTACGCGAGTAGGAGCCGATCATTAGAAATGGATCAATCCACCCTGATTATGGGGTGCCTGTTGGAAACCAGTTTATAGGGGTGAAGAGATTAATATGGGGTACGATAGTACATACGACTCTAGACAACTTAACTTAGCTTATAGTGCTTTCCCATTTCCAGTTTGTACTTATCATGCTCATTTATTTATTCATAGACTGAATAGTCCTAGACTTACTCAGGCTTTATGTCTGACTCTACTTTTCTTTCGTCTTCTTTTCTTTCGTTTCCCCCCTCCCCCCAGGTCCACAGGGAGGGAATACCGCAGCTTGACCAGTTTTCACATCCAACTTGAAGAGAAAGAATGTATTGCTTGGATCTCTTTCGTTTTGGACTATGGCTTTGGATAGCGACTATGGGGACTTATGCAGTTTACTTATGTTTTTATGCTTCTTTAAATTTTGAAATCAAGACAGTTATGGAAATGTAATGTTTTGGCAATATTGTAAGACAATTATGGCATGGTTCGTGTAACACGTATTTTTGATGAAATAAAAGTTGCTGTTGTTTCCGCTGTTCAAAAATATGTGTATTTATATCTGTCTTGTGTATCTGTGACTTGTACTTATAAACCTCCACCAAAATTAGGGCATTCCCTTTGAGAGTGACCCTAACGGAGGTGGGGTGTTTCAACCATTGCACCACGGAAGTAGGCACAACCTCCATCTTACGTCGAACCACGTACGAAAATCTATATCGTTACGCCGTGTAATTGCATAGAACCACCATCGTTATGCCACGTAAATGTATGGATCCTCTTATCTGAACTCCTCGGTTGAACTACGTTTCGACACGGAGTAATGTCCTCATGTCTACAATACACTACCCAGTGGGTGTATCTGGACCCTTACACGAACGTATGTAATAACCCGGAAATCTGGGCCAATTTAAAATTTTTATTTTGGCAATTTTATCGAATTTTGATTATTTAAAATGAAGTATTTTAAATAAAAACGGTGAGAAATTTATTTTGAATAGAATTCGAATGTATATATTATATAAATCGTCGTTAGAATATAAATATTTATTTTAAATTATGAAAGGAATTGAAAATGGCGCGGTAGTTCGATAATTCGATTTCAAACTTCAAATGAATGTACCGGGTGCAAAATAAACCGGAATTCAGCAAAATCAAAAATGATAGAATCTACTTGAGAATATCTACCTAACGAATCCGAAAAATCAGAATTTCATAGCAGGGATCAAAAGTTATGCCCAGATGAAAATTCTGAATAGTCGCTATGGAATTCAGGCCCTTAAAAATGGAAATTTTGCAAATGACCTCGGATTTCGACGAAACCACTTTTGTTGGATCCGCGATGTCTAGTTATTGCTAGGTTTCAAATTTCATAATTTTTCGAATCAATATGTGAGCGTGGCGAAGGAAAACGCGTTTGACCAGATTCAGTTGATTTTAATCGACTGGAAAATGGCCATTTTTCAAACGATCTCAGAATTCGACGAAACTAGTTTTGTTAGGACCGTATCGTTAATACGAAGCTAGAAAATATTTTACTGGAATTTATAGAGACTGTATGTGGCCCCGGTAATCTGAAATGTACGTTTAAAATAGAATATATAGATTTATATTTTAAATTTGACGGAAACTGATCGAAACAGCTGAACTGGCTTACGATGCATATCCCATTGTGTTCGAAATGGGGGTAATTAGCTAGGGACGACAGTTGTTGGGTCCCGTTTCGAGTTCGAATATAAAGTCAACTTTGGGAATTAAAAATTAATATAAAAATAATATAAACCCCAACCCCCTTTATTATTCTTCCCCGTCAGATCTAGGGTTAGAGAAAAAAAAAACCGCTGCCCAATCGCTTCAGTCCCCCCTCGCGATCCTCCACCCTCGTCGAGCAACCACCGGCCTCCCCCTCAGACACCCCCCTCTGATGCTCCCCCCCTTCTCCATCTCGGTTGCGAACCAAGCCCTGAAGACAGCCCAACACCATCGCTCTAGACCCCCAACCGCCGGCCACTAGTGCGAACCCCCACCACTGCGAGCAGCTCCGGCGAGGCGACTTCTGATCCGGCAACGATGGCGTCTGTGGCGAGCGGCAGTGGAAAATCCACGTCGAACTGAGTTCGACGATTAACAGTGAGATTTTTCTTTTGTAATTGTTCTAGTCTAATTAATTTGGCTTAAATAACTTTGTTAAAAATCGGGTTTTTACTACTGAATTATATATTTCATTGTTTAGAAATTCTGAAATTATATATTTGTGTTTTAAAAACTGAAAATGAAGAATATATTTTTGTTTGAAAATTTGAAAACTTATTATATATATTATAAATAAATTTGTAAGACAAAGAAGTGATGAAGTGATTTTTCACTAGACAAAGTTGGGATTTTTAAATATAAAACGTGTGATTTTTATATATTGAATAGCAAAGTAAAAATTTGATTTTTATATATTGAATAGCAAAGTAAAAATTCGATTTTTATATATTGAATAGCAAAGTAAAAATTCGATTTTTATATATTGAATAGCAAAGTAAAAATTCGATTTTTATATATTGAATAGCAAAGTAAAAATTCGATTTTTATATATTGAATAGCGAAGTAAAAATTCGATTTTTATATATGTAGTGAATACGAATGACGAAAGTGATGAAAGAAGAAACGGCCGAGATTTTCTACATATGAAGAGTCGAGGCGTTTGGATTAGCTAGTCGGTGAGAACTTCTCACTTTTAAATTTTGTTTTCTAGTTAAAATATATACTAGGATGCAGACGGTGTTTAGTAGCACCCGACACCCGTCGTCCACAGACCATGGACGGCTTGTTTGCTTGTTTGTTTGATTTTGATGTGTAGTTGATTGTGTGATGTGAGGTGAAATGAAATAAAATATTTATATAGTTGAAATAAAATATTTTATAGTGGAAAATATTTTATAGTTAAAAATAGAATTTTTAACGTGTATATGAAATGAAATAAAAATAAACAAATTGGACGATTTGTTTATATACACACACTTGACTGATATTGATTGGGACGATAAATTTTACACATCGCCCAACTGCACAAATAAAATCTGTGTTTGATTGATTTGAAACCCCACATGGGTATTGGGATGATATATGACATACACTAATCCCAATAATTAGTTGTATGTCGATCGATTGATTGACAGACTGTTATAAGCGTTGAATATTTATATTTGATGCTTATACAGTGTAGAATGCACTTTGGATGATGGTTGATTATTCGTCATTGTTGATATATACATGCGTTGTATGGAAATCCATAGAAATAAAATCTATGGTAATTGATTGGGCCTCATTCCAGTTTTGAAAAAGAAATATTTGAAATAGAAATATTTGAAATAGAATATTTGAAAATAGAAACATATGAAGCCGTGTTGATTAGATTGACGACATTTTGACGTGAACGATATTTATATCGATTATATTCGTTTTTATAATGAATATTGAAAGGTGCTTTCAAAATCAAATATTATGAAATGAAATTCGAATTATATTGAAAAGAATAGAAATTCGACTTAAATTGAAATTGAATTGAATAGAAAATGAATTCGAATTAAACTGAACAGAATTGAAATTCGAATTAGATTGAAATAGAATTGAAATCGTTTAGAATTGAAATTAAAACGTATTGAAATTGAACTGAAAATCGATTTGAATTGAAATCAATTTGAAATGAATTTAAAACGAATTTGTAAGGGAGGATTCAATTTTGATTCAAATTTGAAATAGAAGTTGAAATCGTTTTGGAAACGAATTTAAAACAATTTATAAAATACATTTTGAAACGGAATCGACGAAGTATATATTATATATATTATATATATTATATATATAATATAATGGCCTGAATAGAACGCGCCGCGCCGTGGCCGTTCGCATATTTCGACCATTGACTTCGAATGGATATTACGGGAGATCCGACCGTCGGATTCTCCTGAAACCGGAACCGTTGGGTTCGTATCGAAAAGTGCTTTCTAACGAAAATTAGTAATTTGAAATCTAACGGTTGGATTTGGAATTATGACCAAATCAAATTTGGAAAAGGTCGCTGTAAGTGCAGTTCGATGGTCGTTGATGGAAATCGACTGTACGGGCCTTGATAAAATTATTAAAAATAGTAATAAATTGTGTAAAATCATAAGAAATGATTTGGGAAGAATTGGGATGAAAAACTCCATATTTGAAAAGATAAAAATAGATTTTTATCGAAATGAACTAGTTTTGAACTAGAATAGTAATTTATTTATTTTTAAAATAAATAAATTGGATTTGAAATGGTTTTGAAAATAACCAGAATTTCCAATAATTGCATTGGAATGGATTTTAATCGAAATTGTCCTCGGAATAATTCAATGTTGGATTTCGTGATTATACAGATAGCATTATGGAAATTTGAAAGATATATATAAATATATCGTTATTTCCAATACGATATTTGTTGGTCGTAGAATTTGATATTGAATAAAAGCCGATATATTTTCTATTCAGAGCCTTGTATTTAATATCAAATTTGATTTGGGTTTGTCGTGGATGGTGTCTTCATTAACACTATTCTTAAGCCCGGTTGAGTAAAAGATTAAATCATTTTATTTAGATTTAATGAAGCGTACCAATTAAATAATATTTAATTGGAATTGAATTGGTATTAATTTTTGGGTTTATCGTGAACAGTGTTTTAAATAACACTTGTTCTTTAACCCGATAATTAATGGAATGTGATTTTGGGTTGTCGTGAACGATATCTTCAATAATACTGTTCTTAGACCCAAAGGAGTTAAGAAAATCAGAAACTAACTGGAGATTAGTTAAGTTGAATGGTTTCTGGGGTATTGATCTGATGTTGGTTTCGGCCTTCGGGGTTAATACTTGGGGAATTGCTCACTTGCTAATTTATGGTTAGGGACTGATTGAAATGTGATGTGATTTTGGGGTTTATCGTGAACCGTGTTTTAAATGACACTGATTCTTTAACCCAGTCAAAGATTAAAACTAAGTGGAGTTTAAATGAATCTTTAATTAGATTGAAAAGATCGTGAATGGAGTATCACCAGTTTTGCTCCAGGCGATAGTTAAATCTTTAATTAGATTTGAACGTGAAATGGTAATTGAATTTACTGATAACACCGTGGTGTTATATATGAAGTATGACCAGTTTTACTTCATGGGATGAATAGGTTGGGATTGGGAAATTAAAACAAATGATTACTTCGGTAAGGTTCGTTAATCCCGACTAGTTTGAAGTGATATTAAAAGGAAGATTAAAGAATAAATGTAAAAGAATTTATCTTTGATAAAATTAATGGGAATCTTTTTCCTAAGAATGTGAAATTTAGAAACTAACTGTAGGTTGGCTAAGATGAATGGTTTCCTGGATATTGATCTGATGTTGGTTTCGACCTTCGGGGTTAATGTTTGGGGAATTATTCTCTTGCTAATTTGCGAGTAGTGACTGATGAATTGGAACAAGGCGTATGTTGTGTTTGTGTAACACGTATTTATTACATACGCGAGTTATTCAGAAAGACCGGGTTTATCCCATTCTGAATAACTGATACGACGATAAGTCGAAGATGGAGACGATGGTAGAAGACCGGAGGTCTTCACGTCGTTTGGATAATTACTGATGATCTTGATTGGGTCGTACACCCAAGAGGAGGGAATCAGTTAGTGATCGTCCAGACGTACTTGGAGATCGATGGATATGCGGGGTACTAGGTGCCTCCGGTTTCGTTCAGACCCAGAACGAACTTGTAGATGGACTGTGTGTCTGACATCGGATTTCATTCTGTGTGATTGATATCGATTGCATAGCGTGAATTGCCTATGTGGCATGCTAAGATGCAAATGATCAAGGCTTCTGTTGAAAAGCAAAGTCTTGTGGTTGATGATCAAAGCACGGCCTGTGTGGCGTAGCTTTGTGTAACGTTGATTCGCGAGCCTCACACCCCGGTGGTGAACCAAAAACGGGGGAGGACCTCAGGGAGGACATGCGTTTCTTTCTAGCTAGAAGTGGCGTCAGTGGTTTTACATGCCCTGACGAGTTTGACTTATGTGGTTGTTGCTGTTGCGAGGCGCCTCGGTTTGATCGGACGATCCGTGTCCGATGGAGTCATTTGTTGGCTACCTCTCAGACCTTAACTGAACCACCTTTTAAATCTCGAAATAGATAAGATTCACCTTTTTAACTCTTTAACACTTCCTTACAAACCCTCGGATTCTATTTACGAACCCCTTTCTTTTATAAGTTTACGTGATTATAACAATGGTGTTATAATCTCCTGCATCCGAAATATAATATCTTTAATATGACTTTTATTTCCTAACTCGAATAATATAACGACAGCTAATTTATTTACTCCTATTCGGTTAACTCTAATCTATAACTCTTATTTGAATAACTCCAACCTAATAACTCTTACTGGATTAACTCTTATTCGAACAACTTATTCGAATAACTTATATTCGATTTGCTTACTTTCGAATACTTATATTCGATAATCTCTTTCTTTGAATAAATCTTATTCGATTTAACTCCTGTCGAATAACTAGATTCGATCAACTCACTTCGAATATTTCTGATTCAATTATCTCACTTCGAATATCTCGAGTTCGATTTAACTCTATTCAATAACTCTAGTTCGATTTAACTTTATCGGTTAACTCTAACTGATTAACTCTAACTGTTAACTCTAACTGGTTTAACCTAACTGGTTAACCTTAATGGTTTTACTCTAACTTGTTAACCCTAACTGATTAAATCTTTGTCCTTATTCAGTTTCAAACATCGATGTTGAAATCGATTCTTACTTCTTTATATAAGTCCTGACTTATATATTATATTTATCCAAATGATAAATATTTAACTTAATTTATAAATATCATTTATAAATCAATCTTCTCCTTTTATCTGTTTACTTCTTCATATATAAGTTCAGACTTATATATATCTATTTATCCAAAGATAAATATTTCCTTTATAATCTATTTGTAAATGTTTTACACATATTTCTCTTTCTATTTTATTTGTAAATGGTTTACAAATATTTCTTTATTCATTTTCTAAATAAATAATCCCTTTTTATAACTTATTTATTTCTACTGAATGTCCTTTTAATAACTTATTTATTTTCTAAGTCAATATCTCTTTATCTTATCCTATTTATTTAACAAATAAATAATCCATTTAAATATCTAATTTATTTATTCTGAATAAACAATTCACTTTATAAATATTCCATTTATAAAGATTTCCATTCATATAAAATTCCACTTAAACATATTTCCTATTTATAAATATTCCATTTATAAATAAATTTCTATTTATAAGTATTCCATTTATAAATAATTTCCTTTGTAAAATCTTCTTTGATTTTATAAGTATTATCTCTTTCATAAAAACCCTTTGATTTTATAAATAATCTAATTTCAATATTCATTTTGAAATCCCTTTTTTTCAAATTCCTGTGTGTTATGGTGTTTAACATATCAAATTACGATGTCCAATATCATCCATACATGTATAATCAACAACAGATTATAAACCACGTCATATATCACAATATATGAAAATAATAAAATAGCTGTTGAGGAATCCAATTGGATTCCTCCAATCTGTTTCCCTGCATCCACAGATGTTACACAATAAAATCAACATAACTTTCAGTTCCATATGATATATTCTGATAAACAGAATCAATATAGAAATTCAACTAACTGACTAGCAGTTTAATCAAACAGTCAACACACAGCAATCAACAGATGATTAACAGTTCTAAAAATACATTATAAAAATATAACTGTTCAGAGTTGGTGAGTTTTACTCACATTGGTAGTTCATCGTTAAAGAACGATAATCTGTTTGTTTGATTTGAATCAAACAATTTATTTCTCCATAAATTCAAACGAGCCCCAATCCACTTCCAGTCAGCTTCATTATGAAGCTCTCGTCCACACGGTCCCAACGCAACTTACGGTTCGTCAATCTGATACGTATGGTCAAGTTATGATATCGACAAGTTTATGATATATTTTAAATTAAAAATAACTTAACAAAATTTAAATGGGCCTCACTCATTATATCACCGGCCCAACCAACCTTAAAGCCCAAACCCGAACTACCTCTTCTTCTTCAAATGCAAAACTCCTGATGCCTGCTCCTAAAAACAACCGTCCATTTCCCTTGCTCCCATCTCCTTGTTCCTTGACCTTAAAATCAAACTAAAATCACCACAAAACTCTTCACCCAAATCTCTTATACCCCATACCCCTTTCCCTCAACTCGAGCTCTCCCTTTCACATCCGTCGCCGGTCCCAGTTCAAGCATCACTGAACAAAACTCCACCGAGTTCATCAAGATTCCACAACCCGATGTTAATTCCACTCCTGAACCCAAATCTAATATCAAAAGCACACATTGATGCTTCTATTATACCATAACCTCAAACCTAGGTTTACTGCCCAAAACCCCATCCACCAAATCATGCGTCGAACTCCTCAGAACGGGTACCAAAACGAAGAGAATTACTCCAGGATCCTATATATATAAGTATTTTGATTTTTAGATTTTTCTACGAATTTCTTTTGATTTTCTTCTCTCGAGTTTTTTGGCTGTGATGAAAGAAAATGTGGCAGCTTGTAAGAATGTTTTTATAAGGGGCGGGATTCTTTTTTTGTGGCTGAAAAAGGTTGGATGTGGCTTGTTTTTAATCATACAATTAGTTAGGATATTTTATTTAACTATTTTGTTTAACTATTAATGTCATACTCATCTTTAAAAATTCCTATGATCACTCATGATACCCAAAAATCACGGAAATTGACATGCCACTAGAGTTTGACATTGCGGACCCAACGAAACTGGTTTCGTCGAATTCCGACTTCGTATGCTCACACAGCGTATTTTTTACCGTCAAAATACTTACTGTTCTTCACATAAAAATCCTCTGCCACATTCTAACTTCAAAAATCACGGATATTGAAATCTAACAATAATTTGACATTACGAATCCAACAAAATTGGTTTCGTCGAATTCTGAGGTCGTTTGCAAAACTGGTTATTTTTAAAGCTCTGAATGACCCATTTAAATATATAAATATAATTAAATTAAATATAAATAAATTAATATTATCGTATATATTCGTATACGATATCACCCAGCTCTAGAATATCATATAAGAGTTTTTACTTGATATCCCAAAAATTCCAGATTATCTCGATATTCAAATTTATATTAAAAATCTATTTATAACGTAAATAAAGCATTGCAAATTATAAAGGAATTCCACAGCAACTTTTCTGAAATTTGATTTGGACGTAAATCAAAATCTACTAGACAAAATCCAGATTTTCCTCTTCCATTAGAAAAATATACTCCACCAGCTCCACACATTTCTTGTTTCACAGAAATCCGATTATAAATGAACCCTGTACGTTCAGTTGAAGTTCGAATCGCCGATTTACGAACTGCAACGCCATTTCGAGCTCGATTTTAATTATATTATAAATTATACGTTCAAACTTCGTTCAAATAATATATTCGTTATTCTAAATTAATCCCAAACAGAATTATAGCTTATATATGATCCTGTTCACATCGTATGGTGAATTCTACTATTTCCAACTATTCTGGAATTTAAATATGTTATTTAATTATTATATAAATTAAATATTCCTTATTATTTAAATTCTGGTCATTATAAATTACCCAACCTTTACTTCAAATAATTAAATAAATTATTTATTCCACCACAAAATACGGGTCATTACACCCAGCCCCTCCTTCAACTAACGAAAGACTACGTCAAGAGCTAACGACGTGTCCGTAACAACCAATCTAGCATCCAATTTGGTGTGTCCCTTAACCAACGTCCCGACAGTGAAAGATCATTGGCCTATTGGTTTAGCTCTTATTCTTTCAGCATCCCACTGACTGCCGGTGATAGATATCCAACAATTACTATCTTTATTTTGGTCCTGACCTCCTCCTCCCAGAGTGAGGAAAATTGTCGACCCGCCAACGCACCTGCCATAGCCTTCTGACTGCCACACCACAGTTGCAATCAAGGTATACTGTAGATGGTGCAATAAACTTGCCTCTGAACGACAACTTCATCTGGTTATGCCTCAGAGGGCCATCTTAGAGTACCCTAGCACGTCCCGCAGAATCCCCGTTCTTCCCTCTAGTCCCGTAGAATAATCAGTTGGATGTGCTGCTCTTATGTCTCCAGACGCCACGATGACCTACCCCATTGGTTTCTTAGTCTCCATACTTACGGACTGGTCCAAGCACATCATGTCATCCTGTTATTTGATCCTACGTCTAATCTTTTAATCACGCGCTCGCTTTAGCTTCTCATATTGCTAATAAACTTGATTATTTACGCATTCATTTTGTATTCAAGTTAGTGGTTTATTAGCTTACATTTGTCCATATATTTTCCCTAATCAGCCCAACGCTGCTGGAACGGGCGCTATTTATGAGCTGCTTATTATTACTTCATTAAACTTAATAATTTCCCTTTAATAAGTTTACTAATAATAAGCCTCTTCCTTCTTTTGATTTGTCATGTTATTTATAACTTTATGTTATACCATTACCACAACCATTGCTTGTGGTTTACTTTTTAACTTAGTTCCCTTAACAAAGGTTTATTAACAAGTTATCATCTTATCTCTTATTATAACCCATGTTATATCGTTACCACAACCATTTCTATGGATTTACTTATTAAGTTCCCTTAACTAAGGTTTATTAATAAGTTCTCTTTTCATCATAAATTGTAACTTATTTTATAATTCCACTTGTCCCTAGGACAAGCCAACCTATTATATTTTATTCTTAGTTACATAATTAATTATAATAGGTATAATCATCGTTCATCACGTTTTCCCTTGGTTCCTTGTTATTTAAACAAATGTTTGATGTTGTAAACATTCTTTAATCACCGTCTTATACAATTTTATTATTACATGAAATAATTGCCACACTTCGTTAAATTGGTTAGTAGAAATGTACCTGAAATCCATTTTCATAATATGCATCAATTAGGATCTGTGGTTGTGACACCCCACGTACGTTAATGTCATCATAAGAGAATGCATTAAGTTTCGTGAAGCGATATAGGTAAAATTACAGTAATTTACAAGACATATATAAAATATGCAGCGGAAATTTCAAAATTTATTATTGAAAATAAAACATGTTACCTCATCAAACCAATTACATCAAAACCAAGTATCTCAAATTTGTTTCATAATGCAAAATAACAGAGTGCAATAGTATAAAACCATATCCCTCATAGCAAGCTATAACAGAGTAGAAAGTAAGCCAAAGCGGTACATCTCAGAAAGTTCAGATCCAAGATGAAAGAACGAAAGCCCTAATCACCGAGGAGTGCTGTCACTCTGAGGACCTAGGAGGAATGAAGAAAGAAGCGAAAACAAAAGGGTCAGACATAAATTTTGGTAAGTTCCTGTGATTTTCAAACATGCATAAAATAGAGATACCAAGTCAGGTAAACAAGACTTGATGAGAAAGCACAGTATTATAAAAATAGGATAAACGGGATAAACAGAAATAATAATGATTGAGTAATGCTTTACATTTACATACCTAAAACAAATTATGTCTGCACAAATACTAGTATAACAGGATCAGGTATTAACCTAATTACTTAAAAGAAACAACTCAATTAAATAAAAGGATTAGGAGCACCCTAATTACATAATAGGATAAGATGTTACCCTAGTTAAATAACAGCAGAAATAGGGAAACTCTAATTACTACCCATGCGATCGACTCCCTAATATGTAAGTACCCTGTGTGTAACACCCCGTAAATCAGTTAATACTAATATTCACAAATGAAAGAATAATTAATTTCAAATATAAGAATATTGGGAAACGGGCTGCGCCATTGTGTTCGTCTCGGAAAAATACGCGAAATAGAGTCCGAAATTTTGTAAATCGGAGTTCGTATGACCGAGATATGGCCTCGAGAAGTTTCACGAAAAAATCAAATTTTAAAACAGATTTCAAAAACACAGAAATGGAGGCAGGCGGGAAAATTCCCGCCCAGACCAGGTCGACCTGGGGGTCGACTTGGGAGTCGACCTGGGGGGGCCAGGTCGACACTAGAGTCGACCTGGGGGTCGACCTCCCTGGTCGAGCCCAGGTGACCTGGGTGCATCTGGTTGGGTTTTCGGGCTGTGTTTTGAGGGCTGGTCGAAATCTAATGGCTCTAATCTATTCTAGGGTTAATCTAATGGCTTAAATGCATCCTAACATCTATAAATAAGTGGGTAGACTCTAACCCTAAATCACTTGAAAATTGGAGAGCTACCGACATGCCGTTGCCATGGAGTTCAGCGTAGCCGTCACAAACTAAAGGAGAAGGAGAAGGCCTAATCTACAAACTAAATCTACTCAAATCAAATCAAAAGCTCTCTCTCTTTCTATTTCTCTTCTTTAAAATTGTGAGTATGCTGATTCTCACAATGTTATTATAAAATAATGTGATTAAGTTATGAATGGATCACAAGAAAGTGATATGAATTGTTAAGTATTGGTAAATTATGTTGTGGATCTCTTGTTATGCTATTATGTCATCATATATATGTTGTTATGTTGTAGTGATTATGTTGTAAATAATCCTATGCTATGTCATATGTGATTAATCATGCTATGCTATGTTATAAATCATGTTATGCCATGTTGTAAATCATGCTATGCTATGTTGTAAATCATATCATGCTATGATGCAAATTATGATATGCTATGTTGTAAATCTTATATATGTTGTAGATCTCATATTATCACATATGTTGAAATACTTATGTTATATGATAATGATGTCATGTTAAGTTGTGTTGAATCATACAAGTTGTAAAATCATGATGCGAATTGGATCATGTTTAAAGTTTATGTTTTTTTTAGAGCTTGAATATGGGAATTTGCCTATTAAGTTAGGTGTACCCATATACATGAATCTATGTGATATACACGTAAATGTGTATATTTTATCCGCTTATTTATCTTATTTTCCTTTTAAAATAATTGATACTTTGTATTCATAGCTGTATTTTCAGATTGTTGACAAGAAGCATGGTTTAAAGCATTTGATGGATAAAGCATGAAGAATTTGCTTAAAAAGAGTGAAGTTTAAAATTGCTAAAGCTTGAAGAGTCTAAAGCTTGAAGAATGGTTGCAATTATATTTCAGTTAAGAAGATTTGGCTCAATAAAGACTCAAACTGCATTCACATTAGCTCATTTGGAAGGCCTCTTACTCATGTTGCGTTCACACTAGCCTATTTGCTAGACCACTCACTCTAAAGCTGCGTTCACACTGGCTTATGTGTTATTTGGGTTATTTCTTTAGTCCCACATTATGTAATTAGCTAGCTAGCCTTTGTCATATCAGCTATAAATACATTGTATCTTAGTCTTGTAAGAACACATTAGGTTTTATTCTGTAATTCTCTTCTTGGAATAAAATCATTCTCTCCCTTTCTTTTTACTTTTTGGTTATTTTATTTATGTTCATGTTATTTATTTTTATTTTCTCTTCTTCTTTAGCTATGTCTAGCTAATCCCCTTTGATTAGGGGGTGATGACGCTGATAGTATGATTCAATATGAATCACATAGCCAAAAGATGAAGACTGTATACATGTAGATTTGGATCTGAATTAAGGGTTAGATCTGAACCTTCATATTTTGTGTCGTTTAAGAGCTATGCTCCTTCACAGGATATATTCGTGTTCGATCTAACGTTTATCAGATCTAGATCTAATTTTAGGGTTTTAGAAATTAATTAGTGAATCTGTCCTGATAGTCTATGGTTGTAGAGCTGAGCTCCTGCATAGGCTATGCTTGTCGTTATTTACATATTTGTTTCTAAAAACCTATTATCGTTGATTCATGTTTGTGACAGAAACATGTATTAGATCTGGTTAATCTTTTGGCTATTGATGATTATGAATCTGATCTATGTCATTATCCCCTAATTGCTTTCACTTATTGTTAAAACTCTCTTTTTATTTAATTTCTGCTATTTTCTTTGTTTTCCACCAATCAAAAGTTAGGGATAACTTGATTGGATTTATTAATAAAATAATTTGGTCCCAGAGTTCGACACCCTCTACAACAATCCTTGTTGTTTAGGAAAGACGAACGAAATTTACAGTTGTTTACAATTGTATAATTTGTTCGCAAACACTATGATTAAATGAATTTTGATTTTTGGGAATTTGCCTATTGAGTTAGGTGTACCCATATAAAACCATATTGTTAATGATGTTGATTCACACATGTCCTATACAAGTTTATGAAATTTGATCAAAATCATATTATATGAATTATGAATAAGTTGACACCCTTAGATCCATGACATGTATAACCTTATGCAAGTTGTAATTTTGGATGTATGCAAGTTTCACCCTTTGTTATGATTTATTTAGTCATATATACATGTTGTTATTGTGATAATCTCTTTTATGCTATGAGTTAGACTATTCGAGTCTAATATATATATTTTGCGAATAAACGTTCAAACGTGGGGTAGGGGTGATATTAGGAATTAATAAATTGGGTGCAATTTTGTATGATTTTGCACGTCTTGAATGGATGTCCATAATTGAGTCAATTATGGACATTGTTGAATTTGGAATTAATTAATAATTCAAGTAGGGAATTATTAAAATTGGGGTGGATTATTAATAATCAATGCTTAGGACACGAGGTTGGACCCGTTTGTGACGTAAACCTGCCCGGACCCGCCCGGCAAATCCAGTAGTCACAAATGTCGGCCCAATGTGAGAGGTCCTAGGCCCAAACTAAAGCATAACAGTTGTAAAGACACGAGGTTAGACTCTTTTATGGTGTAAGACTGCCCGGACCCGCCCGGCAAATCCAGCTGCCATAAATGCCAGTCTAATGTGAGAGGTCTTTATGAGGTTATGGCCTTAATGAATTAAGAAATACTTAGCCAGATAATCATGTAAGGTGGGACATGGGGGTTAAGTAGGTGCCTTGGGTGGCATGAGGAATCTAGTGGTTGCCTTTAGAGGCATTTGAAATACGATTAGACTTAACCAAATACACATGTAAATGAACATGACTAAGTGGGTTAAGTGGATGGACTAATGGGACAAGCTTAGGTGGAATGCTTGTGGGAAATAATGGGGGCCCATTTCAACCAGTATCCCAAAACGTATCTTTGTGGGCTCGACCCAAGTCGAGGACGGGACACGCATACTGGGCTTGACTATAAGAGGCCAAGACAGGGAGCGGTGGCAACGCAAGTCCAACGGGTTTCATATGCGTGTGTGGACCCGGGCTGGTAGGTAAGACGTTGTTGCATCGTGTAGGTATAAGCCGTGCATCTCCGTTGTATCGGGTTGCCACTTTAGGGGAATGATACACCCCACTGTGGGGCCAGCACGGGTATCTACGAGTAGGGAGCCGATCGAAAAATAGAAAGTGGGGTACACCTAGTGGAGATAGGGGCAGGCGGCACCTATGGACTCAGCTAGGAGTACGTAAAGCCATTAAGAAAGTTTCTAAGTGAAGCTAAGTGGGATCAATCTTTAGGGTGACTGGTGTAGTGCAGTATAGTGTTTATCCTTTAGTATTTAGGAGCGCCAATAACGTTGCCTTTAGCGATTGTCTATGTCCTTAATCTGCTCTTCATAGGCATTTCCTTGTCTTCCAGCTTATGCCTTAGTCCAGTTATTTTGATAGTAGTATTGTAGAATTATCATACTCACCAGACTTTATGTCTGACCCCCTCTTTTCCATCTTTCTTTTTCCTTCAGGTCCTTAGGTTGGGCCAAGTTCTAGTGGAGTCTAGTTGGATCGCTTATCTCTTGGGAAGCTTGGACTGCAGATGTAAAGTCCAGCTTGTTATCTTTCTTTTTAATGGCTATCTATTGTAATGGGATTATGTATTTTGTTTTTTGTGAAGACGGATATTGTACTTGGTTATGATCTATGGTTTTATGATGTAACAGACATATTTAATTTCTGCTGCAATAAAATGAAGTTTTAGATTTTCAAGTGCTATTTATTATCTGTCTTGTTGTAATTTCTCTGTTCTATATTCACTTATGACCCCCATGGAAGTTAATGCATTCCCTTTGTGAGTGACATTAATGGACGTGGGGTGTTACACGTGGTATCAGAGCATAAGGTTACCAGAACAGATAAAATTTTTAGAAAAATATTTTTCTAAAAGTATTTTTGGAAGAAGTGCTTTCAAAAACATGTTATTTAAAGAGAGTTTTTATGAAAAACATAATCCCAAATAGCCGTATCCTTATCTTTCGAATTCTCCATTTTGAATCTTTCCTTTTCCGTTTCAGCATGGCTGAAGATCTTAATCTCCCAGAAGGTGTGACGGTTCCAGGGTGGTTTAGGAGATATTTGGAGGCTAGGGCCACCACTGCAGGCCCAGCAGATGCTCCTCCACCCCCAGTTGCACCCATTCCTCCTCCTCGTGTTGACACTTTTGCAAAGACGTGCAAGGAATTTAAGGCTATGGAAGGAAAAACTTTTCAAGGGACTGAGACGTTTGTGGAGGCCAGAGATTGGCTTAAGGAGACTGAGGAATTGTTGGATATATTTGAAGTGGAAGATGAGAGGAAAGTCCGTTTAGCTGCTTGGTTAATGAAGGGAGAGGCCTCGTTTTGGTGGGAGGTCACTAACGGGGAACGTCCAGTTGACTCATGGGCGGATTTCAAATGAAGGTTTGAGGCAAAGTTTTTTTCAAGGGCAGAGGAGAATTTAAATATGGAAAAATTCCTAGCATTAAAGCAAGGGAGCTCATCAGTGAAGGAATATGTCAATAAATTTAATCAGTTAGCAAGGTTTGGCTTGGAGTTGGTAAACACGCCAGAGAAGAAAGCTTTGAGGTTCGTTAGAGGCTTGAATGAACCGTTGCAAGGGTTGGCTATGACCCACATCCCTATGAGAGCCACCTTTGAAAGGCTAGTAGAAATGGCACTTATGCATGAGGATAAGGCAGTTGAAAAGAAAGGGGATCAGAAGAAACCCCAACAGCAAAACAAGAAGGGTGGTAAAAACAATAATGGCAAAGGGAAGAAGAGATGCTTTAATTGTGGGACACCTGGCCATCTCAGCAAAGATTGTAGAAAGAAAAGGAAGACTGGTTGTTTTCATTGTGGAGATGCGGTACATTTGGTGAAGGACTGCCCAAAGAAGGGGCAGAGGGCAGGGTCTACCTCGGGAGGACAGGTGCAGGCTCTTATGGCACCAGGGCAGGCAAGGGGGCAAGTTCAGGCTATTGCGGCCCCACCGCTGCAAGAAAGAGGTAGAACAATTTCTGTTGAAAGCTTAGTTTTTCTGTTTGATCATCCTGTCCGTACCTTATTCTATTCTGGTGCATCTCATTCATTTATCTCTGCATCATTAGTTGAATTACTGCACTTGAACACCAGTTTAGTAGAGGAGCCCTTGGTTGTTTCAAATCCAATTGGGGGTTCGGCTCATTTGACCATGATATGTTTGGATTTGAAAATCTCTATACTTAGTGTTGAATTTAGATGTGATGCTTATGTATTGGGCTTCACGGGCTATGGGCTAATTTTAGGGATGGATTGGTTATCTAGAAATGGGGCCATTCTTGATTGTGAAAGGAGAGTAGTTAGGATTGTGACTCGCCTTGGTAATGCTCTCGACATCTTTTGTAATCCCATAAATTCCGTTATGCTAAGTTATCTTGAATCGCTTGACGCGTCTGTAGAGAATCTGCGATCGGTAGAGGTGGTCCGGGAACATCCGGATGTGTTTGAGGAGGTGAAGGGCTTACCTCCAAAGCGGGAAATAGACTTTCGAATTTATCTTGTGGATAATGCTAAACCCGTATCTTTGCCAGTGCGCCACATGGCTCCTCGTGAAAGGAGGGAACTCAATAAGCAAGTGAAGGAGTTGCTTGAGAAGGGGTTCATAAGACGTATTATATCGGAGTGGGGTGCTCCAGTAGTATTTGCCACAAAGGCGGATGGGTCCCTTAGACTTTGTGTGGACTATAGAGAACTAAACAAGCTTACTAAAAAGAACCGACACCCACTGCCGAGGATTGACGATCTCTTTGATCAGTTAGTTGGCGCCTCAGTGTTTTCGCAGTTGGACTTAGCCACTGGCTTTCATCAACTGAGAGTGGCTGAGGATAGTATAGATAAGACTGCTTTTAGGACTCCTGACGGATTTTATGAATGGCTAGTGATGCCCTTTGGTTTGACAAACGCCCCCGCATATTTTGTTGATTTGATGAGTAGGGTGTTTAGGGAGTACCTTAACAAATTCGTGGTAGTCTTTGTGGATGACATCTTAGTCTTTTCTAAGAACAAAGAAGAGCATGCCCTACATCTTAGGGAAGTGTTGGAAACCCTTCGAGCGCATAACCTTAAGGCAAAATTTTCTAAGTGTCACTTCTGGAGGAAAGAAGTACGGTTCTTAGGGCACGTGGTTTCCAAGGAAGGGATAGCAGTGGATCCCGGAAAGGTGGTGGCCATCCAAGATTGGAAGGTCCCTAAAAATGCAACCGAATAAGAAGTTTCTTGGGGTTGGCTGGCTATTATAGGAAGTTTATCAAAGACTTCGCAAAAATATCAGCTCCATTAACACGGTTAACGAAGAAGAACCTGGTTTTTACGTGGGACGAAGATTGCGATGATGCGTTCCAACGTTTAAAGAGAGCCTTAACTTCAGCCCCAGTCTTAGTGCTGCCAGACGGGAATAAACCGTTTACCGTCTATACTGATGCTTGTGGGACGGGACTTGGCACGGTCCTCATGCAAGAGGGAAGAGTAATAGCCTATGGTGGAAGGCAGTTGAGGGTTCATGAAAAGAATTACCCTACGCATGACCTTGAGTTAGCCGCAATTGTTTTCGCGCTTAAGTCTTGGCGTCACTATCTTCTTGGTGAGAAATTCGAATTGTTCACTGACCACAAATCATTAAAATACTTATTCTCTCAAAAGGATTTGAATTTAAGGCAGCAACGGTGGATGGAATTCTTAGCATCCTACGACTTTGAAATAGCATATACACCTGGCAAGGGTAACCTGGTAGCAGACGCCTTAAGTAGGAAAAGGTTGTCCTTGAGTCCGTTGTTTGTTGAACGACGAAGATTAGAATTCATCTCCATGTTTGACTTTAGACCCTCTGTTGACTTAGTACCTGGTTTGCTAGCATCCTTGGAGGTTAGACCTACACTTCTAGGATGAGTTGGTGAGGCACAGCAAGACGACCCACAGTTGGTTGAGATAGTAGAAAAGCTCAAAGGAGGGGAGTCGTCTAGCCATCTTCGTAGGTATACCCTAGACGATAAGGGTTGGTTACGAAGGGATAATAGACTTTGTGTACCACAAGACGAAGACTTAAGGAAGGCCATTCTTTATGATGCTCATCGCTCAAAGATGACCATTCATCCCGGCGGAGACAAGATGTACAAAGATATGAAGCGTGTTTTCTTTTGGGCCGGTATGAAAAAGGATGTGGCCGAGTACGTCGCTAGATGCTTGGTGTGCCAACGAGTTAAAGCGGAACAAAAGAAACCCGCTGGGTTGCTTCACCCATTGGAAGTTCCACTATGGAAATGGGAAAGCGTCTCAATGGATTTTGTGGATGGATTACCAAGATCAAGGAAGGGTAATACGGGGATTTGGGTTATAGTAGATAGGCTTACTAAGAGCGCCTATTTTATTCCCGTGAAAAGTAAGAGGACTGCTCCGTGGTTGGCTTCTGTATACATTAAAGAGATAGTCCGTTTGCACGGTATTCCTTCTAGTATAGTAAGCGACCGTGATCCCATCTTCACTAGCGAATTTTGGAAGAGTTTACAAGAGGCGGTAGGGACTCAGCTATGTTTGAGCACCGCATATCATCCTCAGACGGACGGCCAGACCGAGAGGGTGAATCGTATTCTAGAGGATCTTTTAAGGCTTTGTATCCTAGACTTTGGGGGTACATGGGAAGAGCACCTTCCGTTGGTAGAATTCGCATATAATAATAGCTTTCAGTCTAGTATTGGCATGGCACCTTTCGAAGCTCTTTATGGAAGGCCTTGCCGTTCGCCTACATGTTGGTGGGAATCTACCGATAAAATCCTACTTGGGCCCGATATGGTTAGGGAAACCTCGGAGAAGATTAGTTTGATTCGAAGGAGGATGAAAGCAGCACAAGATAGGCAGAAATCGTATGCTGATAAGAGGAGGACAGATCTTGAGTTTGACATCGGGGACATGGTTTTTATCAAATTATCTCCGTTACGGAATGTTGTTCGCTTTGGGTCCGTTGGGAAATTAGCGCCAAGGTTTGTAGGGCCGTTTCCTATAAAAGACAGGATTGGGAAGATGGCATATAGGGTGGAGTTGCCTGAGAAACTTAGTGGAGTACACGACGTATTCCATGTATCACATTTGAGGAAGTGTTTGCACAAGACCGCGGAGGTGGTAGAGCCGAGCTTGCTTAAAGAGGTGGAAATAGAGCGTGATGCAACAATTAGACGAGCTCCTACATGCATTCTTGGGTCGGGATCAAAAAGTTGAGGAACCGAGAGGTCAGACTAGTTAAAGTGCAATGGGGAGATGATGAGAGCAACGCTGCTTGGGAGACAGAAGAGAAGATGCGTTCGTTGTACCCTTTTCTTTTTGAGGGTATGTCTTTTAATTTCTCCTTTATCGCTTAGCTTATCTTATCTTATCTTTAGTATGTCCTCTCGTTAGTATCTTTGACCTTTAGTTAGGATAAATCCTATGGTTGAAACATGTGTTTGAGACATGTTATGTATGATGGATGCAAAATGGATGCAAGTGTTTGCTAGTGATTGCTCGTGGATGCATATATACACACACTTTAGGCACTAGATCGGCTCAGTCACTACATATTGCATATTGCATAAATGAATGTATTTAGTATAATGGATGTATAATGGTTGTACCATCATATAGATGTTGCATTCGGTTGAATGGATGTGCACGCATATAGAAGTAGTATGTAAGCAATTAGGATCTTTTGCATACATAATGGATGCATGGCACTATCATGAATTGCATTAAGGAGGTCAACTGAATCAGTGGACCGCCTGATTTTGCATTAGATACAGACATATACACACACTATGCATTTAAACATAAAAGCATTAGAAGTCTATAAGGACAGTGGATGCCAGTGTTTGATGATTGAGTAGATGGTTGATTGGATGTTAGGTTAAACATTCTTCTTGACTTGAAGATTTCGGGGTCGAAATCCTTTAAGGAGGGGAGAATGTAACACCCCGTAAATCAGTTAATACTAATATTCACAAATGAAAGAATAATTAATTTCAAATATAAGAATATTGGGAAACGGGCTGCGCCATTGTGTTCGTCTCGGAAAAATACGCGAAATAGAGTCCGAAATTTTGTAAATCGGAGTTCGTATGACCGAGATATGGCCTCGAGAAGTTTCACGAAAAATTCAAATTTTAAAACAGATTTCAAAAACACAGAAATGGAAGCAGGCGGGAAAATTCCCGCCCAGGCCAGGTCGACCTGGGGGTCGACTTGGGAGTCAACCTGGGGGGGCCCAGGTCGACACTAGAGTCGACCTGGGGGTCGACCTCCCTGGTCGAGCCCACGTGACCTGGGTGCATCTGGTTGGGTTTTCGGGCTGTGTTTTGAGGGCTGGTCGAAATCTAATGGCTCTAATCTATTCTAGGGTTAATCTAATGGCTTAAATGCATCCTAACATCTATAAATAAGTGGGTAGACTCTAACCCTAAATCACTTGAAAATTGGAGAGCTACCGACATGCCGTTGCCATGGAGTTCAGCGTAGCCATCACAAACTAAAGGAGAAGGCCTAATCTACAAACTAAATCTACTCAAATCAAATCAAAAGCTCTCTCTCTCTTTCTATTTCTCTTCTTTAAATTTGTGAGTATGCTGATTCTCACAATGTTATTATAAAATAATGTGATTAAGTTTTGAATGGATCACAAGAAAGTGATATGAATTGTTATGTATTTGTAAATTATGTTGTGGATCTCTTGTTATGCTATTATGTCATCATATATATGTTGTTATGTTGTAGTGATTATGTTGTAAATAATCCTATGTTATGTCATATGTGATTAATCATGTTATGCTTTGTTATAAATCATGTTATGCCATGTTGTAAATCATGTTATGCTATGTTGTAAATCATATCATGCTATGTTGCAAATTATGATATGTTATGTTGTAAATCTTATATATGTTGTAGATCTCATATTATCACATATGTTGAAATACTTATGTTATATGATAATGATGTCATGTTAAGTTGTGTTGAATCATACAAATTGTAAAATCATGATGCGAATTGGATCATGTTTAAAGTTTATGTTTTTTTTAGAGCTTGAATATGGGAATTTGCCTATTAAGTTAGGTGTACCCATATACATGAATCTATGATTAAATTAATTTTGATTTTTGGGAATTTGCCTATTGAGTTAGGTGTACACATATAAAACCATATTGTTAATGATGTTGATTCACACATGTCCTATACAAGTTTATGAAATTTGATCAAAATCATATTATGTGAATTATGAATAAGTTGACACCCTTAGATCCATGACATGTATATCCTTATGCAAGTTGTAATTTTGGATGTATGTAAGTTTCACCCTTTGTTATGATTTATTTAGTCATATATACATGTTGTTATTGTGATAATCTCTTTTATGCTATGAGTTAGACTATTCGAGTCTAATATATATATTTTGCGAATAAACGTTCAAACGTGGGGTAGGGGTGATATTAGGAATTAATAAATTGGGTGCAATTTTGTATGATTTTGCACGCCTTGAATGGATGTCCATAATTGAGTCAATTATGGACATTGTTGAATTTGGAATTAATTAATAATTCAAGTAGGGAATTATTAAAATTGGGGAAAGTGGATTATTAATAATCAATGCTTAGGACACGAGGTTGGACCCGTTTGTGACGTAAACCTGCCCGGACCCGCCCGGCAAATCCAGTAGTCACAAATGTCGGCCCAATGTAAGAGGTCCTAGGCCCAAACTAAAGAATAACAGTTGTAAAGACACGAGGTTAGACTCTTTTATGGTGTAAGACTGCCCGGACCCGCCCGGCAAATCCAGCTGCCATAAATGTCAGTCTAATGTGAGAGGTCTTTATGAGGTTATGGCCTTAATGAATTAAGAAATACTTAGCCAGATAATCATGTAAGGTGGGACATGGGGGTTAAGTAGGTGCCTTGGGTGGCATGAGGAATCTAGTGGTTGCCTTTAGAGGCATTTGAAATACGATTAGACTTAACCAAATACACATGTAAATGAACATGACTAAGTGGGTTAAGTGGATGGACTAATGGGACAAGCTTAGGTGGAATGCTTGTGGGAAATAATGGGGGGCCATTTCAACCAGTATCCCAAAACGTATCTTTGTGGGCTCAACCCAAGTCGAGGACGGGACACGCATACTGGGCTTGACTATAAGAGGCCAAGACAGGGAGCGGTGGCAACGCAAGTCCAACGGGTTTCATATGCGTGTGTGGACCAGGGCTGGTAGGTAAGACGTTGTTGCATCGTGTAGGTATAAGCCGTGCATTTCCGTTGTATCGGGTTGCCACTTTAGGGGAATGATACACCCCATTGTGGGGCCAGCACGTGTATCTACGAGTAGGGAGCCGATCGAAAAATAGAAAGTGGGGTACACCTAGTGGAGATAGGGGCAGGCGGCACCTATGTAGTCAGCTAGGAGTACGTAAAGACATTAAGAAAGTTTCTAAGTGAAGCTAAGTGGGATCAATCTTTAGGGTGACTGGTGTAGTGCAGTATAGTGTTTATCCTTTAGTATTTAGGAGCGCCAATAACGTTGCCTTTAGCGATTGTCTATGTCCTTAATCTGCTCTTCATAGGCATTTCCTTGTCTTCCAGCTTATGCCTTAGTCCAGTTATTTTGATAGTAGTATTGTAGAATTATCATACTCACCAGACTTTATGTCTGACCCCCTCTTTTCCATCTTTCTTTTTCCTTCAGGTCCTTAGGTTGGGCCAAGTTCTAGTGGAGTCTAGTTGGATCGCTTATCTCTTGGGAAGCTTGGACTGCAGTTGTAAAGTCCAGCTTGTTATCTTTCTTTTTAATGGCTATCTATTGTAATGGGATTATGTATTTTGTTTTTTGTGAAGACGGATATTGTACTTGGTTATGATCTATGGTTTTATGATGTAACAGACATATTTAATTTCCGCTGCAATAAAATGAAGTTTTAGATTTTCAAGTGCTATTTATTATCTGTCTTGTTGTAATTTCTCTGTTCTATATTCACTTATGACCCCCATGGAAGTTAATGCATTCCCTTTGTGAGTGACATTAATGGACGTGGGGTGTTACACGTGGTATCAGAGCATAAGGTTACCAGAACAGATAAAATTTTTAGAAAAATATTTTTCTAAAAGTATTTTTGGAAGAAGTGCTTTCAAAAACATGTTATTTAAAGAGAGTTTTTATGAAAAACATAATCCCAAATAGCCGTATCCTTATCTTTCGAATTCTCCATTTTGAATCTTTCCTTTTCCGTTTCAGCATGGCTGAAGATATTAATCTCCCAGAAGGTGTGACGGTTCCAGGGTGGTTTAGGAGATATTTGGAGGCTAGGGCCACCACTGCAGGCCCAGCAGATGCTCCTCCACCCCCAGTTGCACCCATTCCTCCTCCTCGTGTTGACACTTTTGCAAAGACGTGCAAGGAATTTAAGGCTATGGGAGGAAAAACTTTTCAAGGGACTGAGACGTTTGTGGAGGCCAGAGATTGGCTTAAGGAGACTGAGGAATTGTTGGATATATTTGAAGTGGAAGATGAGAGGAAAGTCCGTTTAGCTGCTTGGTTAATGAAGGGAGAGGCCTCGTTTTGGTGGGAGGTCACTAACGGGGAACGTCCAGTTGACTCATGGGCGGATTTCAGACGAAGGTTTGAGGCAAAGTTTTTTTCAAGGGCAGAGGAGAATTTAAATATGGAAAAATTCCTGGAATTAAAGCAAGGGAGCTCATCAGTGAAGGAATATGTCAATAAATTTAATCAGTTAGCAAGGTTTGGCTTGAAGTTGGTGAACACGCCAGCGAAGAAAGCTTTGAGGTTCGTTAGAGGCTTGAATGAACCGTTGCAAGGGTTGGCTATGACCCACATCCCTATGAGAGCCACCTTTGAAAGGCTAGTAGAAATGGCACTTATGCATGAGGATAAGGCAGTTGAAAAGAAAGGGGATCAGAAGAAACCCCAACAGCAAAATAAGAAGGGTGGTAAAAACAATAATGGCAAAGGGAAGAAGAGATGCTTTAATTGTGGGACACCTGGCCATCTCAGCAAAGATTGTAGAAAGAAAAAGAAGACTGGTTGTTTTCATTGTGGAGATGCGGGACATTTGGTGAAGGACTGCCCAAAGAAGGGGCAGAGGGCAGGGTCTACCTCGGGAGGACAGGTGCAGGCTCTTATGGCACCAGGGCAGGCAAGGGGGCAAGTTCAGGCTATTGCGGCCCCACCGCTGCAAGAAAGAGGTAGAACAATTTCTGTTGAAAGCTTAGTTTTTCTGTTTGATCATCCTGTCCGTACCTTATTCGATTCTGGCGCATCTCATTCGTTTATCTCTGCATCATTAGTTGAATTACTGCACTTGAACACCAGTTTAGTAGAGGATCCCTTGGTTGTTTCAAATCCAATTGGGGGTTCGGCTCATTTGACCATGATATGTTTGGATTTGAAAATCTCTATACTTAGCGTTGAATTTAGATGTGATGCTTATGTATTGGGCTTCACGGGCTATGGGCTAATTTTAGGGATGGATTGGTTATCTAGAAATGGGGCCATTCTTGATTGTGAAAGGAGAGTAGTTAGGCTTGTGACTCGCCTTGGTAATGCTCTCTACATCTTTTGTAATCCCATAAATTCCGTTATGCTAAGTTATCTTGAATCGCTTGACGCGTCTGTAGAGAATCTGCGATCGGTAGAGGTGGTCCGGGAATATCCGGATGTGTTTGAGGAGGTGAAGGGCTTACCTCCAAAGCGGGAAATAGACTTTCGAATTTATCTTGTGGATAACGCTAAACCCGTATCTTTGCCAGTGCGCCACATGGCTCCTCGTGAAAGGAGGGAACTGAATAAGCAATTGAAGGAGTTGCTTGAGAAGGGGTTCATAAGACGTAATATATCGGAGTGGGGTGCTCCAGTAGTATTTGCCACAAAGGCGGATGGGTCCCTTAGACTTTGTGTGGACTATAGAGAACTAAACAAGCTTACTAAAAAGAACCGACACCCACTGCCGAGGATTGACGATCTCTTTGATCAGTTAGTTGGCGCCTCAGTGTTTTCGCAGTTGGACTTAGCCACTGGCTTTCATCAACTGAGAGTGGCTGAGGATAGTATAGATAAGACTGCTTTTAGGACTCCTGACGGATTTTATGAATGGCTAGTGATGCCCTTTGGTTTGACAAACGCCCCCGCATATTTTGTTGATTTGATGAGTAGGGTGTTTAGGGAGTACCTTAACAAATTCGTGGTAGTCTTTGTGGATGACATCTTAGTCTTTTCTAAGAACAAAGAAGAGCATGCCCTACATCTTAGGGAAGTGTTGGAAACCCTTCGAGCGCATAACCTTAAGGCAAAATTTTCTAAGTGTCACTTCTGGAGGAAAGAAGTACGGTTATTAGGGCACGTGGTTTCCAAGGAAGGGATAGCAGTGGATCCCGGAAAGGTGGTGGCCATCCAAGATTGGAAGGTCCCTAAAAATGCAACCGAAGTAAGAAGTTTCTTGGGGTTGGCTGGCTATTATAGGAAGTTTATCAAAGACTTCGCAAAAATATCAGCTCCATTAACACAGTTAACGAAGAATAACCTGGTTTTTACGTGGGACGAAGATTGCGATGATGCATTCCAACGTTTAAAGAGAGCCTTAACTTCAGCCGCAGTCTTAGTGCTGCCAGACGGGAATAAACCGTTTACCGTCTATACTGATGCTTGTGGGACGGGACTTGGCGCGGTCCTCATGCAAGAGGGAAGAGTAATAGCCTATGGTGGAAGGCAGTTGAGGGTTCATGAAAAGAATTACCCTACGCATGACCTTGAGTTAGCCGCAATTGTTTTCGCGCTTAAGTCTTGGCGTCACTATCTTCTTGGTGAGAAATTCGAATTGTTCACTGACCATAAATCATTAAAATACTTATTCTCTCAAAAGGATTTGAATTTAAGGCAGCAACGGTGGATGGAATTCTTAGCATCCTACGACTTTGAAATAGCATATACCGCTGGCAAGGGTAACGTGGTAGCAGACGCCTTAAGTAGGAAAAGGTTGTCCTTGAGTCCGTTGTTTGTTGAACGACGAAGCTTAGAATTCATCTCCATGTTTGACTTTAGACCCTCTGTTGACTTAGTACCTGGTTTGCTAGCATCCTTGGAGGTTAGACCTACACTTCTAGGATGAGTTGGTGAGGCACAGCAAGACGACCCACAGTTGGTTGAGATAGTAGAAAAGCTCAAAGGAGGGGAGTCGTCTAGCCATCTTCGTAGGTATACCCTAGACGATAAGGGTTGGTTACGAAGGGATAATAGACTTTGTGTACCACAAGACGAAGACTTAAGGAAGGACATTCTTGATGATGCTCATCGCTCAAAGATGACCATTCATCCCGGCGGAGACAAGATGTACAAAGATATGAAGCGTGTTTTCTTTTGGGCCGGTATGAAAAAGGATGTGGCCGAGTACGTCGCTAGATGCTTGGTGTGCCAACGAGTTAAAGCGGAACAAAAGAAACCCGGTGGGTTGCTTCACCCATTGGAAGTTCCACTATGGAAATGGGAAAGCGTCTCAATGGATTTTGTGGATGGATTACCAAGATCAAGGAAGGGTAATACGGGGATTTGGGTTATAGTAGATAGGCTTACTAAGAGCGCCCATTTTATTCCCGTGAAAAGTAAGAGGACTGCTCCGTGGTTGGCTTCTGTATACATTAAAGAGATAGTCCGTTTGCACGGTATTCCTTCTAGTATAGTAAGCGACCGTGATCCCATCTTCACTAGCGAATTTTGGAAGAGTTTACAAGAGGCGGTAGGGACTCAGCTATGTTTGAGCACCGCATATCATCCTCAGACGGACGGCCAGACCGAGAGGGTGAATCGTATTCTAGAGGATCTTTTAAGGCTTTGTATCCTAGACTTTGGGGGTACATGGGAAGAGCACCTTCCGATGGTAGAATTCGCATATAATAATAGCCTTCAGTCTAGTATTGGCATGGCACCTTTCGAAGCTCTTTATGGAAGGCCTTGCCGTTCGCCTACATGTTGGTGGGAATCTACAGATAAAATCCTACTTGGGCCCGATATGGTTAGGGAAACCTCGGAGAAGATTAGTTTGATTCGAAGGAGGATGAAAGCAGCACAAGATAGGCAGAAATCGTATGCTGATAAGAGGAGGACAGATCTTGAGTTTGACATCGGGGACATGGTTTTTATCAAAGTATCTCCGTTACGGAATGTTGTTCGCTTTGGGTCCGTTGGGAAATTAGCGCCAAGGTTTGTAGGGCCGTTTCCTATAAAAGACAGGATTGGGAAGATGGCGTATAGGGTGGAGTTGCCTGAGAAACTTAGTGGAGTACACGACGTATTCCATGTATCACATTTGAGGAAGTGTTTGCACAAGACCGCGGAGGTGGTAGAGCCGAGCTTGCTTAAAGAGGTGGAAATAGAGCGTGATGCAACAATTAGACGAGCTCCTACATGCATTCTTGGGTCGGAGATCAAAAAGTTGAGGAACCGAGAGGTCAGAATAGTTAAAGTGCAATGGGGAGATGATGAGAGCAACGCTACTTGGGAGACAGAAGAGAAGATGCGTTCGTTGTACCCTTTTCTTTTTGAGGGTATGTCTTTTAATTTCTCCTTTATCGCTTAGCTTATCTTATCTTATCTTTAGTATGTCCTCTCGTTAGTATCTTTGACCTTTAGTTAGGATAAATCCTATGGTTGAAACATGTGTTTGAGACATGTTATGTATGATGGATGCAAAATGGATGCAAGTGTTTGCTAGTGATTGCTCGTGGATGCATATATACACACACTTTAGGCACTAGATCGGCTCAGTCACTACATATTGCATATTGCATAAATGAATGTATTTAGTATAATGGATGTATAATGGTTGTACCATCATATAGATGCTGCATTCGGTTGAATGGATGTGCACGCATATAGAAGTAGTATGTAAGCAATTAGGATCTTTTGCATACATAATGGATGCATGGCACTATCATGAATTGCATTAAGGAGGTCAACTGAATCAGTGGACCGCCTGATTTTGCATTAGATACGGACATATACACACACTATGCATTTAAACATAAAAGCATTAGAAGTCTATAAGGACAGTGGATGCCAGTGTTTGATGATTGAGTAGATGGTTGATTGGATGTTAGGTTAAACATTCTTCTTGACTTGAAGATTTCGGGGTCGAAATCCTTTAAGGAGGGGAGAATGTAACACCCCGTAAATCAGTTAATACTAATATTCACAAATGAAAGAATAATTAATTTCAAATATAAGAATATTGGGAAACGGGCTACGCCATTGTGTTCGTCTCGGAAAAATACGCGAAATAGAGTCCGAAATTTTGTAAATCGGAGTTCGTATGACCGAGATATGGCCTCGAGAAGTTTCACGAAAAATTCAAATTTTAAAACAGATTTCAAAAATACAGAAATGGAGGCAGGCGGGAAAATTCCCGCCCAGGCCAGGTCGACCTGGGGGTCGACTTGGGAGTCGACCTGGGGGGGGCCAGGTCGACACTAGAGTCGACCTGGGGGTCGACCTCCCTGGTCGAGCCCAGGTGACCTGGGTGCATCTGGTTGGGTTTTCGGGCTGTGTTTTGAGGGCTGGACGAAATCTAATGGCTCTAATCTATTCTAGGGTTAATATAATGGCTTAAATGCATCCTAACATCTATAAATAAGTGGGTAGACTCTAACCCTAAATCACTTGAAAATTGGAGAGCTACCAACATGCCGTTGCCATGGAGTTCAGCGTAGCCGTCACAAACTAAAGGAGAAGGAGAAGGACTAATCTATAAACTAAATCTACTCAAATCAAATCAAAAGCTCTCTCTCTCTTTCTATTTCTCTTCTTTAAATTTGTGAGTATGCTGATTCTCACAATGTTATTATAAAATAATGTGATTAAGTTATGAACGGATCACAAGAAAGTGATATGAATTGTTATGTATTTGTAAATTATGTTGTGGATCTCTTGTTATGCTATTATGTCATCATATATATTTTGTTATGTTGTAGTGATTATGTTGTAAATAATCCTATGCTATGTCATATGTGATTAATCATGCTATGCTATGTTATAAATCATGTTATGCCATGTTGTAAATCATGGTATGCTATGTTGTAAATCATATCATGCTATGTTGCAAATTATGATATGCTATGTTGTAAATCTTATATATGTTGTAGATCTCATATTATCACATATGTTGAAATACTTATGTTATATGATAATGATGTCATGTTAAGTTGTGTTGAATCATACAAATTGTAAAATCATGATGCGAATTGGATCATGTTTAAAGTTTATGTTTTTTTTAGAGCTTGAATATGGGAATTTGCCTATTAAGTTAGGTGTACCCATATACATGAATCTATGATTAAATGAATTTTGATTTTTGGGAATTTGCCTATTGAGTTAGGTGTACCCATATAAAACCATATTGTTAATGATGTTGATTCACACATGTCCTATACAAGTTTATGAAATTTGATCAAAATCATATTATGTGAATTATGAATAAGTTGACACCCTTAGATCCATGACATGTATAACCTTATGCAAGTTGTAATTTTGGATGTATGCAAGTTTCACCCTTTGTTATGATTTATTTAGTCATATATACATGTTGTTATTGTGATAATCTCTTTTATGCTATGAGTTAGACTATTCGAGTCTAATATATATATTTTGCGAATAAACGTTCAAACGTGGGGTAGGGGTGATATTAGGAATTAATAAATTGGGTGCAATTTTGGATGATTTTGCACGCCTTGAATGGATGTCCATAATTGAGTCAATTATGGACATTGTTGAATTTGGAATTAATTAATAATTCAAGTAGGGAATTATTAAAATTGGGGAAAGTGAATTATTAATAATCAATACTTAGGACACGAGGTTGGACCCGTTTGTGACGTAAACCTGCCCGGACCCGCCCGGCAAATCCAGTAGTCACAAATGTCGGCCCAATGTGAGAGGTCCTAGGCCCTAACTAAAGCATAACAGTTGTAAAGACACGAGGTTAGACTCTTTTATGGTGTAAGACTGCCCGGACCCGCCTGGCAAATCCAGCTGCCATAAATGCCAGTCTAATGTGAGAGGTCTTTATGAGGTTATGGCCTTAATGAATGAAGAAATACTTAGCCAGATAATCATGTAAGGTGGGACATGGGGGTTAAGTAGGTGCCTTGGGTGGCATAAGGAATCTAGTGGTTGCCTTTAGAGGCATTTGAAATACGATTAGACTTAACCAAATACACATGTAAATGAACATGACTAAGTGGGTTAAGTGGATGACTAATGGGACAAGCTTAGGTGGAATGCTTGTGGGAAATAATGGGGGCCCATTTCAACCAGTATCCCAAAACGTATCTTTGTGGGCTCGACCCAAGTCGAGGACGGGACACGCATATTGGGCTTGACTATAAGAGGCCAAGACAAGGAGCGGTGGCAACGCAAGTCCAACGGGTTTCATATGCGTGTGTGGACCCGGGCTGGTAGGTAAGACGTTGTTGCATCGTGTAGGTATAAGCCGTGCATCTCCGTTGTATCAGGTTGCCACTTTAGGGGAATGATACACCCCACTGTGGGGCCAGCACGGGTATCTACGAGTAGGGAGCCGATCGAAAAATAGAAAGTAGGGTACACCTAGTGGAGATAGGGGCAGGCGGCACCTATGTAGTCAGCTAGGAGTACGTAAAGCCATTAAGAAATTTCTAAGTGAAGCTAAGTGGGATCAATCTTTAGGGTGACTGGTGTAGTGCAGTATAGTGTTTATCCTTTAGTATTTAGGAGCGCCAATAACGTTGCCTTTAGCGATTGTCTATGTCCTTAATCTGCTCTTCATAGGCATTTCCTTGTCTTCCAGCTTATGCCTTAGTCCAGTTATTTTGATTGTAGTATTGTAGAATTATCATACTCACCAGACTTTATGTCTGACCCCCTCTTTTCCATCTTTCTTTTTTCTTCAGGTCCTCAGGTTGGGCCAAGTTCTAGTGGAGTCTAGTTGGATCGCTTATCTCTTGGGAAGCTTGGACTGCAGATGTAAAGTCCAGCTTGTTATCTTTCTTTTTAATGGCTATCTATTGTAATGGGATTATGTATTTTGTTTTTTGTGAAGACGGATATTGTACTTGGTTATGATCTATGGTTTTATGATGTAACAGACATATTTAATTTCCGCTGCAATAAAATGAAGTTTTAGATTTTCAAGTGCTATTTATTATCTGTCTTGTTGTAATTTCTCTGTTCTATATTCACTTATGACCCCCATGGAAGTTAACGCATTCCCTTTGTGAGTGACATTAATGGACGTGGGGTGTTACACTGTGTTAGCCCCTCTAGTAGGGTGTATCACTTCTTAACCCATCAATTTATATAACGCAAACCTACTTACCGGTGTTACACCGGCTTAGTTTCCCTTATCAGACTCATGCACGCTCATGACTTAACCGGAACGTGCCCATACCCACCTTTCCCATTTGAACCTCTTACTATCCAGTTCAATAAAGTGTTCCCGGCGCCAACCTAGTGTGAGGCCCGCTAACAAAATACCAACAGGGATACTGACTGATATGGGTCTCACATAGCAAGATTGACACAAGTCAAACCTCCTAGACTAGTACCCCCAAGTAACTAGGATCTAAGAGTACCCAAAACCCGATACAGCAGCAGAACGAGGGACCTCTTAGCTTATTAATAATCAAGTTTAACCTAGCAGGTTTGGGTTTACTAATAAGCATGGTTGTAATATTACATGTTTTTATGTGTGTACAACCCCTTCCCAAAACATCTTCCTAGATGTATGTATAATTACCTAACCTACATCTAGTACTTACATAATTTTAACATGTCCTTTTATTTAATGTCTGAATTAAGTTAAATCTAACATTTTTATACATATGCATACTATTTCACTCAGTTATGTCCTCAAATTACAGCATGTACAAGTTTATGCGTATTATCCCTTTTTATTACATTTCCTAATTTACCGCAAGTACAAGTATATGCATATTAACCCTTTTATCACATCCCCAATTTACAGCAAATACAAGTATATGTGTATTCTCCTTTTCTTAAATTACAGTCAAATAGTCCTTAAATTAATAATATGCCCCAAATTCCTCTTTTCATGTCATTTCTTGTTACCCTAATTTTATTTATATGCAAACTTAAATCGTACATAGCTTAGGCTTCCAAAGGCCTAGGCTCATCATAAAAAAGGGAAAATAGAGAAAGGAGAATAAAATCAAATCACATAGGCATATAGTCAAGACTAGAAATAAACTAAAAAGTAGAAATAGGGAAAAGGAAAATGGATACACATAACCAATTTATTATCTGACAGTAAAAGCATAGTCTACTTACAATGGCATAGGTGAATACAGGTATAGGTATTAACTTGTAAGCACTATATTCTCTAAACCTAATCTTATTTAATTGTCATGATATAGTTCTCGGTATCATATCTTAAAATAACAGGGGACTCACAGCGGGTATTGGTGAAGAAGAGATAAGTTCTCTTGTATATATATATATATATATATATATATATATATATATATATATATATACACGCCATTGTAGAAAAGTCCACTTCTATCTCTTTGTTGATTGCAATGTTGAAGGTTAATTAAAGATCTTTGTAACGACCCAGAAAATCTGAACCAATTTAAAAAATTTAAATTGGCTAAAATAGTGGATTTTAAATATTTAAAATAAATATTTTAAATAATAGCAATGAAAAGTGAGTTTGAATCGACGTTTGAAAACGAATATAATTAATTCTAATTATAAACAAGGCTTGAAAAGGCGCTGCAGTTTCAAAAATTGAATTCAAACTTTGTCGGACTGTACCGGGTGCAAAACAAAACGGATTTGAGTGAAACCAAAAATATTTAAAACTGTTAGTGAATACCTTTCTAACGAATCTGAAAAATTGAACTTTCATAGCGGAAAGCAAAAGTTATGGCCAAATGAATTTTCAGAAAGGTCGCTATGGAATTTATATAGCCCGTGAAATTGGCCATTTTGCAAACGACCTCGGAATTCGACGAAACCACTTTTGTTGGATCCGGGATGAGAAGTTATTGCTAGGTTTACAAATTTCATAATTTTTAAGCTAGTATGTGAGCGTGGCAAAGGAAAACGTGTTTTGGTCAATTACAGTTAAATTGGATCGACCAGAAATGGGCCTTTTTGCAAACGGTCTCAGAATTCGACAAAACTAGTTTTGTTGGGACCGTATCGTCAAAACATAGCTAGATTTATTTTTTTGGAATTTTTCGAATCAGTATGTGGCCCCGGCAAATTGAAATGTACGTTCAAATCAAATATTGAATGTTTTATATTTTAATTTGAAGGAAAACTGACTGAAACATTCGAATGCGCCTACGGAACATATCCCATTGTGTTCGGAATAGGGGTAGAACGCTAGGGACGACAGTCGTTGGGTTCGAATTGGTGTTCGTGTGGGACAGGGGTATTTTGGAGATTTTAAAAATTATAAAATAAAATAAAAAATCTCATTGGGCCACATAATCATCTCTCTCCCCGCTCCTCTCAGAACCCGACGACGGAAATAGCTCAAACCCTTCCCCCTCATTTTCCGATCAATCCACGCAAAATTAGCCCCTCCTCCAGTTGAAGATTTTGTAGAGCTCCTCGAGATCTTCAAATCCATACCTGGTTTCGATTTTTCCATTGTGTATTTTGGGAGAACGGACGCCGAGAAGTCGATGCCTTCATCTCGCCGCCGACCGCGATTCCGACCAACGAGCGCCGCCGCACCCCCCTGCGCACGTGCGCCTCTCCTCCCCCTTCGGCGCTGCGAAGGCTGATCGACGAATAGCTACACGGATTCGAAGAAAAATCCAAACCTAGTTTTGAACGAAACAGCTGAGGTACGGCCATATTAATTTTCAACAGTTTTAACACCTTTAAACCGTTGCAAACTTTGAAAAATCATATCTTTTTCGTGTGTTGACGAAATTCAGTGAAACAAGAGACAGTGGACTCGTGTGGACGTCTTCTACATTCTAGAAGAGACCGCATATTTTTCTGAGCCTTCTGCTATTTTTGGTGGAGTGGAACCCAATGTGAGATTTCTAATTTATAAACGATATGGAAAACGATGATGTATAAATTATATAATCGATGTATGAGTTATATAAGCATTGTACATCTCTTGTATAAGCGTTGTGTAAGTTGTACGTTCGATATATAAGTTATATATGTGTTGTAAAAATTATATATGTGTTGAAATAGAAGTGAAATGCTATATATAAATATATATATACGCCCCTCGTCCACAAACCATGGACGATATTTATTGGTTGTGATTGGTGTGAAAATTGATTGATAGCGAATGGTTGATTGGAATTGTTTGTGGTTGAAATTGATTGATTGTGGTTGAAAAATACCCGTTTGTGGTTGAGAAATATTTGGTTGAAACCACATAGGATTAGTTTGTGGAAATGAAATATATATACATGCCGCCTGCGTGCGAAATAGATGCATGATTCCCCATTGTCAAAAACCGCGAGGTTTTAAGGTAAAGCGAGGAGCCGTACTAGGGACGGTCCCGGTTTTAACTACCCTGCCGTTATGCTGCCGAAATTTTGAATAATTTTCATTTGTTGAAACTATATTTATTCGTTGAATAGAAAACCTTCATGTGTTGAATTGAAACTCATTCGTTGAATAGAAATTCATGTGTTGAATGGTATTCGTGTTTTAAATATAAAAATCACCTTTTTATATATATACAAACAATAGAAAACCTTCATGTGTTGAATTGAAACTCATTCGTTGAATAGAAATTCATGTGTTGAATGGTATTCGTGTTTTAAATATAAAAATCACCTTTATATATATATATATATATATATATACAAACTATAGAAAACCTTCATGTGTTGAATCGATATTCATTCGTTGGATAGAAATTCATGTGTTGAATGGTATTTGTGTTTTAAATATAAAAATCACCTTTATATATATATATATATACAAACTATAGAAAACCTTCATGTGTTGAATTGATATTCATTCGTTGGATAGAAATTCATGTGTTGAATGGTATTCGTGTTTTAAATATAAAAATCACCTTTTTATCGATATATACAAACTATAGAAAACCTTAATGTGTTGAATCGAAATTCATTCGTTGAATTGAAATTCATGTGATGAATGGTATTCATATTTTGAAAGAAATTGTTATATAATAAAAATCCCATTTTTATCATCGATATGAGATATATAAAATAATCTTGTTTTGACATAAATTGTTTTATAATAAAAATCCTATTTCTATTACCTATAATAACTATGTAAAATAGTCGAGTTTTGAAATAAATTGTTTTACATTAAAAATCACATTTTTATTATATACATGAATTGTTAAAAATAGTGAAGTGTTGAAATAGAAGACAGTTAGATAAAAATATAATTTTTATCAAACGTATGAAAATAATATAGCTTTGAAATTGAAGAACCGATATATATATATATATAAATAGAATGGAAATATATCGAATAACGAAGCTGCAGTTCATATTTTGAAACCGTGATTTCAAACGATTAGTGCGGGAGATCCGACAATCGGATTTTCCCGAAATCGCAACCGTTGGGTTCGCTTTGGAAATATCTTTACAATGGCACCAACTTTGTAAAAATCCAACGGTTGGATTGTCTGGAATGTTTAATTCAAATCTGAAGAAAAACAACGCCAGAATAGATTATATTTAAATATATATAAATATAATTATATTTAATCGAATAATGACGTTGCAGTTCGTATTTTGAAATCGAAACTTCAAACGATTATACCGGGAGATCCGACCGTCGGATTTTCCCGAAACTGGAACCGTTTGATTCGTTTTGAAAAGGTCTTTCTAATGATGTAAATTTTAAGAATATCCAACGGTTAGATTTTCAGATATGTGTAAATCAAATCTGGAGAAAAACAGTGCCACAGCCGCGTTATGGCCCGAAGCGTCGTTTTGAATAAATTGGCTATTTTAAAATAAATAAAAATAGCGATAAATCGTTATAAAATATTATAACCGATAAGGATGTGAAATTTAGAAATTAACTGAAGGTTGGCTAAGTCGAATGGTTTCTTGGGTATTGATCTGATGTTGGTTTCGGCCTTCGGGGTTAATATTTGGGAAATCGCTCTCTTACTGATTGACGGTTAGTGACTAATGAATTGAAATGATGCGTATGTGTATTTGTGTTGCACTTGTTTATCATATACGCAAGTTGCTCAGAAAGACCGGGTTTATCCCATTCTGAATAACTGAATCGACGATAAGAAATCGAAGATGAAGACGGTGGTCGAAGACCGGAGATCTTCACCTCGTTTGGATGGTAACCGAGGTCCTGATTAGGAGGCATCCCGAAATATGGATAATGAGTGGTGATCATCCAGACGTACGTGGTGATCGATGGGTTTGCGAGGTATATAGTGCCTCCGGTTTCGTTCAGACCCAGAACGGACTTGCAAATGGACAGTGTGTCTGACATTGGAATTTATTCTGTGTGATTGATAGCTATCAGTTGCACGGTGTGAATAGCCTGTGTGGCATGCTAAGATGCAGTGATCAGGGCTTCTGTTGAAAAGCAAAGTCTTGTGGTGATGATCAAAGCACCGCCTGTGTGGCGTAGCTTTGTGTATAACGTGAAATCGCGAGCCTCACACCCCGGTATGAACCAGAAACGGGAAAGGACATCAGGGAGGGCATGCGTTTCCTTCTAGTTAGAAGTGGCGTCAGTGGTTTTACACGCCCTGACGAGTTTGACTTATGTGGTTGTTACTGTTGCGAGGCGCCTCGGTTAGATTGGACGATCCGGGTCCGATGGAGTCATTCGTTGGCTCATTGACGCCCCATAGGGCGGGGAAATGCAGTGTTCAGGCATTTTAATCCACATCGGTGGACCGTCCCTGACGATCCTAGGGTCACTTGAGCTCTGATCCTGAGACACGGGCTAGAGCGTCTCGAAGTCGGTAAGGACTATCTTTTGCCTTGGTTCACGACGGAAATCCAATTTCCAAATACGTGACTGTGCGGTTTTGATTGTATACCTATATATAGCGACATAGTGGTATGGGGCATTAATGTCGTCTATGATTGATACTTATGATTTGAAATGGCTTTTGAAGTATATAAACACTAGCAATAATACGAAATTCTTTTGTTTTATTCGTATCAATCATATCTTGGCCGTTATAAGGTAAAACTCTTTCCTCCGGTTTGCGTTGCATTGTGTGATGGGAACTGAGTCTTATAATGGCTTCATTTTTATAAAAAGCATTGCGATGTTTAAAAGAAAGATTTGTTTTTAAAGCACTGGCGATCCAATGGAGTAAACCCGTTCCACCAAAGTGGCGTGGTCCTGTGATTAGCCATATTTTAAATGTGTTGAGTAAATTTCTCATACCAGTCCCATGACTGACTCGTAGTTTGTTTCACTTTCAAACTCGGGTGCCCCTTTTTCTACACGGGCAGCCTTGTATTCAGGTTTTAGCTGGCTTTATCCGGATAGCTGGAGCTGAAGATGGATTATATTATTTATCTCTTTTTATGTTGTTCAGCTCCTATTGTACATTATGTTTGTTTTCCGCTGTAGACATTTATGTATAGCTGAACTGTATTTGTACTAAGTATGATCCTGTATACTGTGTAACTCTGATGATTACTTTTATCCAGTATATTCTATTGTGCATTATCTGGTGTATTTATTTATTTCTGTTCTGTTGTTATCTGTTTATGTGTTATATTCCAAAGATTACCCTTGTCTCCGTCCGTACGGGAAATGGGGTCATCACAATCTTGAATCTTCTATATTAATGTAGATTTTAGTAAAGTCTTTCTATCTTAATATTTAGTTTAAAATATATGATAAAGGTAGAGAGAAAGGTGAAAGATTGTATGTAGATAAAATGGGAGAGGGATCCCCTTTATATAGATTAACAGAGCCAATCTTTAATTATTAGATCCTAGGGTTTTAATCCAAGCCATACATGTAGCACTAAGTCAGCAATGAACTTAGCCCATAAAATAAACCATATACAAAATTCGGAATTTGCCCTGGATCTGGGTGGGTCAACCTACAGACCCCTTGGGTTGACCTATAGGTCGACCCAGGCCTGTTGTGGGTCGTCCCCTAATGTTCTTATGCGCCCGTCATTTTTCTGGCTTGAATTATTTTAAATATATATACATATATATATATATATATATATAACCCTCTTATGTGTATACAAACTTCTAATGCTCATAACTTCTTCACATGTTATCCGTTTAACGCAAACTTTGGGTCTATCTGAACCAAAATTCCGAAATGAATGCAACAATAAAGCCGGGTTTTACTTAATTCTGAATATTTAATTAAGTAATTTCCATTTTGTTGTCTTTAAAGTATGGTTATAATATATTAAATTTTGGGGTGTAACATTCTCCACTATTTAAAGAATTTCGTCCCTGAAATCACTAAGTTAAGAAGAATGTTATTATCCTAACAACCATCTACTCATCCATCATCCAATGGCATCCATTGTCCTTAAGAATTTCTTATTCTTGCATGAACATCTGCAAAGGTGTTATGTGTGTATGTCCTTACACTAATGCGAAAATCAGGCGGTTGACTAATTTAGTTAACCTCTTAAATGCAATATATGTTTATGCCATGAACCCAAGATGTATGCAAATAATCCTAGTATAACATATAAACTCTGTGTGGGTGCACAATTATTCACCAAAATGCAACATCCATATGATGATTCACTCATTTCTATCCGTAGAAAACTAAAATGCACACACACATCCATACGCAATATGTAAGTGCTTAAGCCGATCTAGTGCCTAGTGTGTGTATATGCATCCATTAGCAACAACTATCAATCAATTGCATCCACTTGCAACCAGCAATCATAACATGTCTCAAACACATGTTTCCAACCATTAGATTCCACCTAAGGATCGAAAGTTCGAATGATAGGATAAACATACTTGAATGATAGAGGCAAATGCAAAGTACAAGCTTGGAAAAGAAGTCAAGAACGTACTTTCAATTAGAAAAGGATAAGAAGCGTGAATCCTATCTTCAGGCTTCCACGTTGCATCTTCGTGGTCTTCTCCCTACTGTACCTTACCAATCTAATTTCTTTGTTGTGTAGCTTCTTGATCTCTGATCCAAGAATATGAGTAGGAACTATTCTCACCAATTCTTCCATCTCAACTTCCACATCCTCACGTGTGCTCTGCTCCACTATCTCTTCCGCATCGTGTAAACATTTCCTCAGATGGGAAACATGAAATACATCGTGTACGCCTGCCAGTCTACCGAGTAGTCTGATCCTATAGGCCATCTAACCTATCCTCTCTACTATAGGCAACGACCCTACAAATCTTGGCACCAAATTCCTTACTGAACCAAAGCGAACTACATTCCTCAGTGGTAATACTTTAATGAAGACCATATATCCTATTTCGAATTCCTAATCGGTCCTCATTTTATTTGCATATGATTTCTTCCTGTCTTGAGCTTCTTTCATTCTTCAGTGAATAAGATCAATCTTCTTAGAAGTATCTCGAACCATCTTAGGTCCAAGAAGAAGTCTGTCCGTAGACTCCCACCAACAAGTCGGCGATCTACAAGTTCATCTATATAATGCTTTGAAGGGTGCTATGCCCATGCTCGATTGATAACAGTTATTGTAGGCGAATTCAACCAACACAGTCTCAAAAGATCCTCAAGAACTCTATTCACCCTCTTTGTCTGTCTATTGGTATGAGGTTGGTATGCCATGATCAAACGCAACAGTGTACCTTATGCCTCTTGTAAGCTCTTCCAGAACTCACTAGGGAAGATAGGGTCATGATCTCTTACTATACTGGAAGTTATTCCATGATGTCAGGCTGTCCCTTCAAGATATACCAATGCTAGCCATGTTGCCCTCCTCTTACTCTTGATAGGAATAAAGTGAGTGCTCTTTGTAAGTCTATCTACCATCACTTAAATGCTCGTATTGCCCTTCTTCGATTAGGGCAATTCATCAATGAAATCCATCGAGACGCTTCCCCGCTTCCATTGTAAGACATCCAAGGGCTGAAGCAATCCGCTAGGTTTTCTTTGTTCTTCCTTTACTTGCTGGCAAGTCAAACATCAAGCTACAAATTCTACCACTTCCTTCTTTATGCCAGTCCAAAAGAAAACTCTTTTCATGACTCGATACATCTTATCGCTTCCCGAATGGATAATCATCCGAGAATGATGAGCTTCCTTAAGCACTGCCTTCAGCAATTCCACAATTCTAGGGACACATAGCCTTCAATCTCTCAACTAAACCTGTCCATGATGTCTAATATCTACGGGTCTTCCCATTGCATAGATCCAATAAGCTCCAATAGAGTAGGTCACACCTCCAACAATGCTTACAATCCCAATGTGAAATCCGTAGATGGATTAATATCGAAGGTTGAGATGTACTCTAATCTCCTCCTTTCTACGAATAAAGGACCCAATGTCATCCTCTGCCTACTCAATCCGTCTGCCACTGCATTACCCTTGCTCGGGTGTAAAAGCTATCTTAAAGCCTTTCTACGAATAAGGGTAGTTCTTCTCATGAAGTCTCAACTGTCTGCTACCATAGCATACTACCCTTCCCTCTTGCATCAGAACGACACCAAGCCCTATGCCACAAGCATCTGTGTAAACTGTGAACGTCTTGCTTCCATCAGGGAGAGTCAAAACTAGGACTGTTGTCGGAGCCCTTTTCAATATCTGAAAGGCATCCTCTCAATTAATGCTCCATGAAAAATACAAGTCTTCTTCGTCAATCGGGTGAGCGGGGTTGATACCCTAGCAAAGTCCTTGATAAATTTTCTATAAAAGCTCGGCAACCCTAGAAAACTTTTCACCTCCATCGCATTCTTTGGAGCCCTCCAGTCTTGAACTACGACGACTTTAGCGGAGTCCATTACCATCTCGTCCTTGGAGACCACATGCTCTAGGAACCTTACTTCCTTTTTTCAAAAGTGACACTTAGAAAATTTCTCCTTGAGCTGATGCGATCTGAGAGTGCGCAGAGCCTCTCCTAAGTGTAGGGCATGCTCCTCCTCATTCTTTGAGAAGATGAGAATGTCATCCATAAAGACTACCACAAACTTGTTCAGGAACTCCATAAAACTCTTACTCATCAAGTCCACAAAATATATTGGTGCATTGGTTAGCCCAAAAGGCATAACCGACCATTCAAATAAACCGTCTGGAGTTCTGAATGCAGTCTTATAAATATTGTCCTCTACCACCCTTAGCTGATGAAATTCCATGGCCAAATCCATCTGCAAGAAAACTAATGTGCCTATTAGCTGGTAAAATAAGTTGTTAATCCTTGGAATTGGGTGCCTATTCTTCTGGGTGAGCTTATTCAGCTCCCTATAATCCACACGTAAACGAAGTAAGTCATCTGTCTTAATAACAAAGACGACTAAAGCTAACCATTCTAGTATGCTTCGTCTAATCAAACCTTTCTCGAATAGCTCCCTTACTTGCTTATTGAGCTCCCTCCTCTCTTTAGGAGCCATGTGGTACACTGGTAGAGCAACTGGCTTTGCATTCTCTACCAAATAAATTCGGAAGTCTGTCTCATGCCATGGAGGTAGTACCTTAACTTCATCGAACACATCTAGATAATCTCTCACTATGGGCACAGATCGAAAATCGTCTATAGAAGTATCAAGTGATTCCAGAAAACTGAGCACCACCAACCCCGTGGGTCATAGGAAATTTCGAGAGTCCTTCCATGGCAAGTAAGAAGTCTAACCGCTCCCTTTTCACAATAATGGATGGAACCATACATGGCTAACCAATCCATTCCTTGTAATAACCCGAAAATCTGGGCCAGTTTAAAATTTTTATTTTGGCAATTTTAGCGGATTTTGATTATTTAAAATGAATTATTTTAAATAATATCGTCGAGAAAATTATTTTTTGAATATAATTCAATCGTATATAGTTATATAGATCGACGATAGAATATAAATATTTATATATAATTATAAATAGAATTGAAAATGGCACGGTAGTTCGATAATTCGATTTTTATATATTGAACATCGAAGTAAAAATTCGATTTTTATATATTGAACATCGAAGTAAAAATATGATTTTTATATATTGAACATCGAAGTAAAAATATGATTTTTATATATTGAACATCGAAGTAAAAATTCGATTTTTATATATTGAACATCGAAGTAAAAATATGATTTTTATATATTGAACATCGAAGTAAAAATATGATTTTTATATATTGAACATCGAAGTAAAAATATGATTTTTATATATTGAACATCGAAGTAAAAATATGATTTTTATATATTGAACATCGAAGTAAAAATATGATTTTTATATATTGAACATCGAAGTAAAAATATGATTTTTATATATTGAACATCGAATTAAAAATATGATTTTTATATATTGAACATCGAAGTAAAAATATGATTTGTATATATTGAATAGCGAAGTAAAAATTCGATTTTTACATATGTAGTGAAAGCGGACAACGAAGATGACAAAAAGGCGAGAACGAAGAAGATTTATATCAAAGAAGAGTCAAAATGTTTGGATAGCTTTCGGTGAGAATTTCTCACTCTTCAATTTCATTTCTAGTTATATATATATATACTAGGATGCAGACGGTGCTTATAGCACCCGACACAATCGTCCACAGACCATGGACTTGTTTGTTTGATTGCAAAAATTAGTTAGATTATTTGATTGAAATTGAATTGTGAGGTGAAATGAATTGATTTGATTGATGTGTGAATGGCGTGGGCCTTCACTAGACCAGGGATAAGGCTAGGCCTTGTCCCGTTTCTAGTAATGTGCCGTTATGCCGCCGAAATTTTCTAAAATATGTTAGAAAAATAAAAATATCATTTTATTGAATAAATGAACCGAATAGAATATTCATAGGTTGAATAAAATGTTTTATTGTTAAAAATATAATTTTTAACGTGAATGTGAATAAATAAATATTCATTTACAAACCGGACGGTTTGTTTATGTACACCTATTTGAAGGACATTGATTGGGACGATGAATTTTACACATCGCCCAACTGCACAAATAAAATATGTGTTTGATTGTTTGAAACCCCACACGGGTGTTAGGATGAAATTTGAAGTTCACTCATCCTGATTGATTAAATATGTCGATCGATCGATTGACAGGCTGTTATAAGCGTTAGATATCTATATTTGATGCTTATACAGTGTAGTGCACTTTGGTTGATGGTTGATTATTTTTCAATGCTATTATATACATGTGTTGTATGGAATCCATATAATTAACTTTATATGGTAATTGATTGGGCCTCATTCCAATTTGAAAAATAAAGAATAATATAAAATAAAGGTTCATGTATTGACAGTACTCATCCATTGAGATTGGTCATGTGTTGAACGAAATATTTTAGTAATAAAATTTACATCTTTATCAATATAAAATAAAGGTTCATGTGTTGACAGTACTCATCCATTGATATTGGTCATGTGTTGAACGAAATATTTTAGTAATAAAATTTACATCTTTATCAATATAAAATAAAGGTTCATGTGTTGACAGTACTCATCCATTGAGATTGGTCATGTGTTGAACGAAATATTTTGATAATAACAACTATTTTGAAAAAGAAATATTTGAAATAGAATATTTGAAAATAGAAATTTATGAAGCCGTGTTGATTAGATTGACGCCATTTTGACGTGAACGATATTTATATTGAAATGAATTGAAAACGATTTCGAAATGAAATGAATTGAAAACGATTTCGAAATGAAATGAATTGAAAACGATTTCGAAATGAAATGAATTGAAAACGATTTCGAAAGGAAATGAATTGAAAACGATTTCGAAATGAAATGAATTGAAAACGATTTCGAAATGAATTGAATATAAAACGAATTCAAATTGAATTGAAAGCAAATTGAAATGAATTCGAATTGAATTGAAATTTGAATTGAATAGAAATGAATTTTAAAACGAATTTATAAAGAAGAATTCAATTTTGATTTGAATTGAAATGGAAGTTGAAATTGCTTTTGAAACGAATTTAAAACTATTTATAAAATTCGTTTTAAATAGAAATCGACGAAATATATATTATATATATTATATATATAATATAATGGCCTGAATAGAACGCGCCGCGCCGCGGCAGTTCGCGAATCTCGACCATTAACTTCGAACGGATATTGCGGGAGATCCGACCGTCGGATTCTCCTAAAACCGGAACCGTTGGGTTCATATCGAAAAGAGCTTTCTAATGAATATTAGAAATTCAAAATCTAACGGTTGGATTTGGAGATACGTCCAAATCAAATTTGAAAAAGGTCGCTGTAAGTGCAGTTCGATGGCCGTTGATGGAAATCGACTGTACGGGCCTTGATAAAATTATTAAAAATAGTAATAATTAGTGTAAAATCATAAGAAATGATTTGCGGAAAAATTGGGATGAAAAACTACATGTTTGAAAAGATAAAAATAGATTTTTATCGAAATGAACTAGTTTTGAACTAGAATTATAATTCTATTTATTTTTAAATAAATAAATTGAATTCAAAAAGGGTTTTAAAAATAACCAGAATTTCCAATGATTGCATTGGAGTGGATTTGAATCGAAACTGTCTTTGGAATATTTCGATGTTGGATTTCGTGATTATACAGATGTTGTTATGGAAATTTGAAAGATATATATTTATATCGTTATTTCCAATACGACATTTGTTAATCGTAGAATTTGATATTGAATATAAGCCGATATATTTTCTATTCAGAGCCTTATATTGAATATCAAATGTGATTTGGGTTTGTCGTGAATGGTGTCTTCACTAACACTGTTCTTTAACCCAGTTGAGAAAAGATTAAATCTTTTAATTTAGATTTAATGAAGTGTACCAATTAAATGATATTTAATTGGAATTGAATTGGTATTGATTTTTGGGTTTATCGTGAACAGTGTTTTAAATAACACTTGTTCTTTAACCCGATAATTAATGGAATGATTTTTGGGTTTATCGTGAACAGTATTTTAAATAACACTTGTTCTTTAACCCGATAATTAATGGAATGATTTTTGGGTTTATCGTGAACAGTGTTTTAAATAACACTTGTTCTTTAACCCGATAATTAATGGAATGTGATTTTGGGTTTATCGTGAACCGTGTTTTAAATGACACTGATTCTTTAACCCAGTCGAAGATTAAAACTAAGTGGAGTTTTAATGAATCTTTAATTAGATGGAAATGATCGATAATGGAGTATCACCAGTTTTGCTCCAGGCGATAGTTAAATCTTTAATTAGATTTGAACGTGAAATGGTAATTAAATTTACCGATAACACTGTGGTGTTAGATATGAAGTATTACCAGTTTTACTTCATGGGATGAATAGGTTGGGATGGGGAAATTAAAATAAATGATTACTTCGGTAAGGTTCGCTAATCCCGACTAGTTTGAATTGAGATTCAAAAATAGAATAAAGAATAAATTCAAGGAATTTATCTTGGATAAAATTAATGGGGACCTTTCCCTATGAATGTTAAATTTAGAAACTAACTGTCGGTTAGCCAAGCAGAATGGTTTTCTGGATATTGATCTGATGTTGGTTTCGGCCTTCGGGGTTAATATTTGGGAAATTATTCTCTTGATTAATTTACGGTTAGTGACTGATGAATTGGAATGAGGCGTATGTTGTGTTTGTGTAACACTTATTTAAAATATGCGCGAGTTATTCGGAAAGACCGGGTTTATCCTATCCTGAATAACTGATACGACGATAAGTCGAAGATGAAGACGATGGTCGAAGACCGGAGGTCTTCACGTCGTTTGGGTAATTACTGATGATCTTGATTGGGTTGTACACCCAAGAAGATGGAAACAGTTAGTGATCGTCCAGACGTACTTGGAGATCGATGGATATGCGGGGTACTAGGTGCCTCCGGTTTCGTTCAGCCCCAGAACGGACTTGTAAATGGACTGTGTGTCTGACATTGGATTTTAGTCCGTGTGATTGATCTCTATTAAATATATATCTGTTTGGCGGCGGAGAATTTATTCTCTTGCTTAACGCCCTTCTCTGAGACGTACGAGCTCAGGGGTTATATATCGATGGATATCAATCGCATGGAGTGAATTGCCTGTGTGGCATGCCTAAGTGGCAAATGATCAAGGCTTCTGTTGAAAAGCAAAGTCTTGTGGTTGATGATCGAAGCACGGCCTTTGTGGCGTAGCTTTTTGTAACGTTTACTTCGCGAGTTTCACACCCGGTATGAACCAAAAACGGGAGACGGACCTAAGGGGGGACATGCGTTTCTTTCTAGTTAGAAGTGGCGTCAGTGGTTTTACACGCCCTGACGAGTTTGAGTTATGTGGTTGTTGCTGTTGCGAGGCGCCTCGGTTTGATCGGACGATCCGGGTCCGATGGAGTCATTTATTGGCTCATTTACACCCCATAGGGTGGAGAAACGTAATGTTCAGGCATTATAATCCACCTCGGTGGACCGGCCCTGAGTCCAAGGGACGATGCGTTCTGTTCCTGAGACTCGGACTAGACAGTCTCGAATCGGTTGAGGATCTTGCCCCTAGCCTCGGTTCATACCATAAATGATAACCCAACTTCCAATACGACATTGCGGTTTTGATTGTAAACCTATATATGGCGACATAGTGGGATGGGGCGCTTATGCCGTCTATGATTGATACTTATGATTTGAAGTTGTTTTATGCACTATGCACTTATTATAGTATCAAATAATATGTTTTAAACGTATCAAGCATTCTTTGGCTGTTATAAGGGAAAACCCTATCCCCCGGCTTGCGTTGCATTGTGTGATAGGACCTGGGTCTTATAACAGCTTCATTTTTCTTTATTTAGCATTGCGCTGTTTGTTTTATGCACTGGTATCCTTGGGAGGAAACCCGTTCCGTGTTATACGGCGTGGTCCCTTGATTTACCTATCTTTAAAATAAAAATTAATAACTGTTTTAGTTCTCACACCAGTCACATGACTGACCTGGAGTTTATTGTTTTAACCTAAACTCTGGGTGCCCTTATTTTGACACGGGCAGCTAGTAGTTTTGGTTTTGCAGATTTATATTCACAGGATCCTGGTTTACAGCTGGAATGATTTCCGGAAAGCTCTGTATCCGTATATCACCTTCAGTTGTGCTTTGTATTATTTTCCGCTGCTATGTATTTAAATGTAATTTAAATCTCTGATATTGCTGTGTAATATTTATTCATTTATACTCTGTATATTCTTGTATTCTGATGCATTGTTGTAATATACAATGAAATGTTCTTTTGTCTGCGTTCTGATTTTGTCGTGTTCTCAAACGATAGGGCGTTTCGAACGGTCTGGGTCGGTTTAGCGACTGGTTCGGACCGAGCGAAATTCCTTCTCGTCACAGTTGGTATCAGAGCTTTGGTTTACAGAGCTCGAGAACAAGACACATTAGAACCATACGAAAGAATTCATCAGATATTGGATTAGTAATATCCAATTAGAATGACTCGTTAGAGATAGGATCAGTAGTATCCTAGAACGAGTGTGAAGGGTATATTTTTCAAATGAAAACAATTTTGTTTAGAAAATTTAATCGTTTTTAAACGTATTTGACTATTTATTTATTTTGAATATGGACAATCAAGTATATAAAGATTTTGCATATACGCGTCATGAACGTATATTCGAAGTTTTAATATACTGGATAGATATAGAATCATACTCTAGTGGCCCGAAGATGATTATGATGGTTGAGTACTCATCGTCAGAATTTATCTTCGAGTAATGAAAGTGTGATATTTATATATTTCCATTAGACTGGTGTCAGAACCAAAACTAATATAGTTAGAACACATTGTTGTGATTTGGCATCAAAAACATGATTTTTGTATATGTATCAAAATTATGAATTTGAAACTCTAATTCACTAATTGATTGATGTTTGGGTTGTTTGTTTGCTAATTCTTAGCCATTTAGCCTAATTGTACCCAATATTGAATTATATTGAAAATTTGGTCGCATTTCTTGCATATACTTGCACTTACATTGAGCAGGTCATAGCAAGGAGGCTAGAGCAGAGAATAAAATTTGTTTGCCCGACAAATAGGTACATGTTTACTACATAATTTACTGTTTTGTTTGGGTGATGATGATTTTATGAGCCTATTGGCTAGCCGCTTGGCTTTTTCTTTTTCTTTTTGAGATCTGAAGGACCGGGGAAGCTATTTGAGATTTCCCGATGCTCCCATTGCAGGGGAGGTTATGGCGAAATTTTTCGAAAATTTAGGGTGTTAGCCAAATTTTTGAAAATTCTCAGAAACTGAAAAGTTGGAGAATGGAAGCCAAATCGAACGTAGAGTTGATTAATCAAACCACTTTCGACTTTGTTCCTTTTCAGGGACGAAAAGTTTTAAGTGGGGGAGATTGTAATAACCCGAAAATCTGGGCCAGTTTAAAATTTTTATTTTGGCAATTTTAGCGGATTTTGATTATTTAAAATGAATTATTTTAAATAATATCGTCGAGAAATTTATTTTTTGAATATAATTCAATCGTATATAGTTATATAGATCGACGATAGAATATAAATATTTATATATAATTATAAATAGAATTGAAAATGGCACGGTAGTTCGATAATTCGATTTCAAACTTCAATTGAATGTACCGGGTGCAAAACAAACCGGATTTTAGTAAAACCAAAAATAATGGGATTTAATTGATGATATCTTTCTAACGAATCCGACCAATCGAAATTTCATAGTGGGAATCAAAAGATATGTCCAGTTGAAAATTCTGAATAGTCGCTATGGAATTCAGACCCTTAAAAATGGACATTTTGCAAACGACCTCGGATTTCGACAAAACCACTTTTGTTGGATCCGCAGTGTTAAATTATTGCTAGATTCCAAATTTCATAATTTTTCGAATCAATATGTGAGCGTGGCAAAGGAAAACGCGTTTGACCAGTTTCAGTTGATTTTAATCGACTGGAAATTGGCCATTTTTCAAACGGTCTCAGAATTCGACGAAACTAGTTTTGTTAGGACCGTATCGTCAATACGAAGCTAAAAAATATTTTTCGGGAATTTTTAGAGACTATACGTGACCCCAGTAAATTGAAATTTGCGTTCAAATTCAATATATAGAGTCATGTTTTAATTTAAACGGAAACTGATTGAAACAGTCGAATCAGCTTGCGGAACATATCCCATTGTGTTCGGAATGTGGGTATTTAGCTGTGGGAGATAGTCATCGGGTTTCGTTTGGAGTTCAGATTTGAAATTTCAACATGAATGGATAATTAGAATTTAATATTAATTAATAATAACCCTATATAACCAACTTTTCCAAGTCAACCCTAATCCTCCTTTCAATTGCCCGAGCCGCCGTTTTCTTCTTTTCAGCGGCTGAAATCATCGCAGCTCCCTCACCAAAATTCTCTCAATCCTCGCGTTGAATTCGGAAATTATAAAATGAAAATGGTTTGCTTCTGCGAGATCTCGGATTACACCGGTCAAGATCATCTTTCGTTTGGCGTTTAGCACGGATTTTGTGCTCGAACTGTTTTCGTTCGTTTTCCTTTCTCTTGGGGTACGAGCCACCGAAGTGGATGGCGGTTTGGGCGACTGGAGGCGAGGCGAAGGGGCTTCAGGTGGTAGTGTTTGATCGGGGATGAGGCGAACGATGGTGGTTGCGTTGCAAGCCCTGGGTGACGATGGCTATGGGTTTTGGTTTACAGAAATTCACGGCGAAGAAGAAGATGAAGGTAACATGCCGATTTTCTTAATGTAATTAACTTGTTAAACTAGTGATTAAGAAAGGTAATTAAAAATAAAACAGTTAGTTTAAATTCATATTTTTGCATAAGTAAATATTGTTTTAAATTCAGATTTTTATACGAAGTTGTTTAAATTAAAATATATACGAAGTTGTTTTTATAAAAATATAAATATACCTTTGTTTTGAAAAAGTTGTTTTTAAAATATAGACAACTTTGTTTTTAGAATAAAAATAGAAGAAGGCTTTGTTTTTAAAAATAGAAGAAGGCTATGTTTTTAAAAAAAATAGAAATAGGATATGATTTTAAAAATAAAAAAAAGCAAGGACCTTTAAAATATATAAAAGCAAGGAGCTTTAAAAATATAAAAGGATTTTTTTTAAAATAAAAATAGCCTGGGTTTAAAAATTCGATTTTTATATATTGAACATCGAAGTAAAAATATGATTTTTATATATTGAACATCGAAGTAAAAATATGATTTTTATATATTGAACATCGAAGTAAAAATATGATTTTTATATATTGAACATCGAAGTAAAAATATGATTTTTATATATTGAACATCGAAGTAAAAATTCGATTTTTATATATTGAACATCGAAGTAAAAATATGATTTTCGAAGTAAAAATATGATTTTTATATATTGAACATCGAAGTAAAAATATGATATTTATATATTGAACATCGAAGTAAAAATATGATTTTTGTATATTGAACATCGAAGTAAAAATATGATTTTTATATATTGAACATCGAAGTAAAAAAATTCGATTTTTATATATTGAACATCGAAGTAAAAATTCGATTTTTATATATTGAACATCGAAGTAAAAATATGATTTTTATATATTGAACATCGAAGTAAAAATATGATTTTTATATATTGAACATCGAAGTAAAAATATGATTTTTATATATTGAACATCGAAGTAAAAATATGATTTTTATATATTGAACATCGAAGTAAAAATTCGATTTTTATATATTGAACATCGAAGTAAAAATATGATTTTTATATATTGAACATCGAAGTAAAAATATGATTTTTATATATTGAACATCGAAGTAAAAATATGATTTTTATATATTGAACATCGAAGTAAAAATATGATTTTTATATATTGAACATCGAAGTAAAAATATGATTTTTATATATTGAACATCGAAGTAAAAATATGATTTTTATATATTGAACATCGAAGTAAAAAGATGATTTTTATATATTGAACATCGAAGTAAAAATATGATTTTTATATATTGAACATCGAAGTAAAAATATGATTTGTATATATTGAATAGCGAAGTAAAAATTCGATTTTTACATATGTAGTGAAAGCGGACAACGAAGATGACAAAAAGGCGAGAACGAAGAAGATTTATATCAAAGAAGAGTCAAAATGTTTGGATAGCTTTCGGTGAGAATTTCTCACTCTTCAATTTCATTTCTAGTTATATATATATACTAGGATGCAGACGGTGCTTAGTAGCACCCGACACAATCGTCCACAGACCATGGACTTGTTTGTTTGATTGCAAAAATTAGTTAGATTATTTGATTGAAATTGAATTGTGAGGTGAAATGAATTGATTTGATTGATGTGTGAATGGCGTGGGCCTTCACTAGACCGGGGATAAGGATAGGCCTTGTCCCGTTTCTAGTAATGTGCCGTTATGCCACCGAAATTTTCTAAAATATGTTAGAAAAATAAAAATATCATTTTATTGAATAAATGAACCGAATAGAATATTCATAGGTTGAATAAAATGTTTTATCGTTAAAAATATAATTTTTAACGTGAATGTGAATAAATAAATATTCATTTACAAACCGGACGGTTTGTTTATGTACACCTATTTGAAGGACATTGATTGGGACGATGAATTTTACACATCGCCCAACTGCACAAATAAAATATGTGTTTGATTGTTTGAAACCCCACACGGGTGTTAGGATGAAATTTGAAGTTCACTCATCCTGATTGATTAAATATGTCGATCGATCGATTGACAGGCTGTTATAAGCGTTAGATATCTATATTTGATGCTTATACAGTGTAGTGCACTTTGGTTGATGGTTGATTATTTTTCAATGCTATTATATACATATGTTGTATGGAATCCATATAATTAACTTTATATGGTAATTGATTAGGCCTCATTCCAATTTGAAAAATAAAGAATAATATAAAATAAAGGTTCATGTGTTGACAGTACTCATCCATTGAGATTGGTCATGTGTTGAACGAAATATTTTAGTAATAAAATTTACATCTTTATCAATATAAAATAAAGGTTCATGTGTTGACAGTACTCATCCATTGAGATTGGTCATGTGTTGAACGAAATATTTTAGTAATAAAATTTACATCTTTATCAATATAAAATAAAGGTTCATGTGTTGACAGTACTCATCCATTGAGATTGGTCATGTGTTGAACGAAATATTTTGATAATAACAACTATTTTGAAAAAGAAATATTTGAAATAGAATATTTGAAAATAGAAATTTATGAAGCCGTGTTGATTAGATTGACGCCATTTTGACGTGAACGATATTTATATTGAAATGAATTGAAAACGATTTCGAAATGAAATGAATTGAAAACGATTTCGAAATGAAATGAATTGAAAACGATTTCGAAATGAAATGAATTGAAAACGATTTCGAAAGGAAATGAATTGAAAACGATTTCGAAATGAAATGAATTGAAAACGATTTCGAAATGAATTGAATATAAAACGAATTCAAATTGAATTGAAAGCAAATTGAAATGAATTCGAATTGAATTGAAATTTGAATTGAATAGAAATGAATTTTAAAACGAATTTATAAAGAAGAATTCAATTTTGATTTGAATTGAAATGGAAGTTGAAATTGCTTTTGAAACGAATTTAAAACTATTTATAAAATTCGTTTTAAATAGAAATCGGCGAAATATATATTATATATATTATATATATAATATAATGGCCTGAATAGAACGCGCCGCGCCGCGGCAGTTCGCGAATCTCGACCATTAACTTCGAACGGATATTGCGGGAGATCCGACCGTCGGATTCTCCTAAAACCGGAACCGTTGGGTTCATATCGAAAAGAGCTTTCTAATGAATATTAGAAATTCAAAATCTAACGGTTGGATTTGGAGATACGTCCAAATAAAATTTGAAAAAGGTCGCTGTAAGTGCAGTTCGATGGCCGTTGATGGAAATCGACTGTACGGGCCTTGATAAAATTATTAAAAATAGTAATAATTAGTGTAAAATCATAAGAAATGATTTGGGGAAAAATTGGGATGAAAAACTCCATATTTGAAAAGATAAAAATAGATTTTTATCGAAATGAACTAGTTTTGAACTAGAATTATAATTCTATTTATTTTTAAATAAATAAATTGAATTCAAAAAGGGTTTTAAAAATAACCAGAATTTCCAATGATTGCATTGGAGTGGATTTGAATCAAAACTGTCTTCGGAATATTTCGATGTTGGATTTCGTGATTATACAGATGTTGTTATGGAAATTTGAAAGATATATATTTATATCGTTATTTCCAATACGACATTTGTTAATCGTAGAATTTGATATTGAATATAAGCCGATATATTTTCTATTCAGAGCCTTATATTGAATATCAAATGTGATTTGGGTTTGTCGTGAATGATGTCTTCACTAACAATGTTCTTTAACCCAGTTGAGAAAAGATTAAATCTTTTAATTTAGATTTAATGAAGTGTACCAATTAAATGATATTTAATTGGAATTGAATTGGTATTGATTTTTGGGTTTATCGTGAACAGTGTTTTAAATAACACTTGTTCTTTAACCCGATAATTAATGGAATGATTTTTGGGTTTATCGTGAACAGTGTTTTAAATAACACTTGTTCTTTAACCCGATAATTAATGGAATGATTTTTGGGTTTATCGTGAACAGTGTTTTAAATAACACTTGTTCTTTAACCTGATAATTAATGGAATGTGATTTTGGGTTTATCGTGAACTGTGTTTTAAATGACACTGATTCTTTAACCCAGTCGAAGATTAAAACTAAGTGGAGTTTTAATGAATCTTTAATTAGATGGAAATGATCGAAAATGGAGTATCACCAGTTTTGCTCCAGGCGATAGTTAAATCTTTAATTAGATTTGAACGTGAAATGGTAATTAAATTTACCGATAACACTGTGGTGTTAGATATGAAGTATTACCAGTTTTACTTCATGGGATGAATAGGTTGGGATGGGGAAATTAAAATAAATGATTACTTCGATAAGGTTCGCTAATCCCGACTAGTTTGAATTGAGATTCAAAAATAGAATAAAGAATAAATTCAAGGAATTTATCTTGGATAAAATTAATGGGGACCTTTCCCTATGAATGTGAAATTTAGAAACTAACTGTCGGTTAGCCAAGCAGAATGGTTTTCTGGATATTGATCTAATGTTGGTTTCGGCCTTCAGGGTTAATATTTGGGAAATTATTCTCTTGATTAATTTACGGTTAGTGACTGATGAATTGGAATGAGGCGTATGTTGTGTTTGTGTAACACTTATTTAAAATATACGCGAGTTATTCGGAAAGACCGGGTTTATCCCATCCTGAATAACTGATACGACGATAAGTCGAAGATGAAGACGATGGTCGAAGACCGGAGGTCTTCACGTCGTTTGGGTAATTACTGATGATCTTGATTGGGCTGTACACCCAAGAAGATGGAAACAGTTAGTGATCGTCCAGACGTACTTGGAGATCGATGGATATGCGGGGTACTAGGTGCCTCCAGTTTCGTTCAGCCCCAGAACGGACTTGTAAATGGACTGTGTGTCTGACATTGGATTTTAGTCCGTGTGATTGATCTCTATTAAATATATATCTGTTTGGCGGCGGAGAATTTATTCTCTTGCTTAACGCCCTTCTCTGAGACGTACGAGCTCAGGGGTTATATATCGATGGATATCAATCGCATGGAGTGAATTGCCTGTGTGGCATGCCTAAGTGGCAAATGATCAAGGCTTCTGTTGAAAAGCAAAGTCTTGTGGTTGATGATCGAAGCACGACCTTTGTGGCGTAGCTTTGTGTAACGTTTACTTCGCGAGTTTCACACCCGGTATGAACCAAAAACGGGAGACGGACCTCAGGGGGGACATGCGTTTCTTTCTAGTTAGAAGTGGCATCAGTGGTTTTACACGCCCTGACGAGTTTGACTTATGTGGTTGTTGCTGTTGCGAGGCGCCTCGGTTTGATCGGACGATCCGGGTCCGATGGAGTCATTTATTGGCTCATTTACACCCCATAGGGTGGAGAAACGTATTGTTCAGGCATTATAATCCACCTCGGTGGACCGGCCCTGAGTCCAAGGGACGATGCGTTCTGTTCCTGAGACTCGGACTAGACAGTCTCGAATCGGTTGAGGATCTTGCCCCTAGCCTCGTTTCATACCATAAATGATAACCCAACTTCCAATACGACATTGCGGTTTTGATTGTAAACCTATATATGGCGACATAGTGGGATGGGGCGCTTATGCCGTCTATGATTGATACTTATGATTTGAAGTTGTTTTATGCACTATGCACTTATTATAGTATCAAATAATCTGTTTTAAACGTATCAAGCATTCTTTGGCTGTTATAAGGGAAAACCCTATCCCCCGGCTTGCATTGCATTGTGCGATAGGACCTGGGTCTTATAACAGCTTCATTTTTCTTAATTTAGCATTGCGCTGTTTGTTTTATGCACTGGTATCCTTGGGAGGAAACCCGTTCCGTGTTATACGGCGTGGTCCCTTGATTTACCTATCTTTAAAATAAAAATTAATAACTGTTTTAGTTCTCACACCAGTCACATGACTGACCTGGAGTTTATTGTTTTAACCTAAACTCTGGGTGCCCTTATTTTGACATGGGCAGCTAGTAGTTTTGGTTTTGCAGATTTATATTCACAGGATCCTGGTTTACAGCTGGAATGATATCCGGAAAGCTCTGTATCCGTATATCACCTTCAGTTGTGCTTTGTATTATTTTCCGCTGCTATGTATTTAAATGTAATTTAAATCTCTGATATTGCTGTGTAATATTCATTTATACTCTGTATATTCTTGTATTCTGATGCATTGTTGTAATATACAATGAAATGTTCTTTTGTCTGCGTTCTGATTTTGTCGTGTTCTCAAACGATAGGGCGTTTCGAACGGTCTGGGTCGGTTTAGCGACTGGTTCAGACCGAGCGAAATTCCTTCTCGTCACATTCCTAGAACCAAATAATTGCCCATAAAGCCCAGCACGTATGCGTCACATTCAAACTCGATGCCCAAGATAGAAATTCTCAACCCCTGCATATCATGGATAAGTGATTCGTACCTCCTACGGGATTTGAGACCACTATGGGATCAGAGAGAGTAATATTATTAAGGTACAGACTATCTACTAAAGAACTAGATATAAATGAATGTGAAGCGCTAGAATCAAATAGGGCTCTAACAGTGTAGTCAAAAAGGGAAATCAAACCTTCAGCCGTGACTTTCCTACTTCGATCAGGTCCACTAGCCTCAAGAGCATGTACTAGTCCAAAAGTTCTTGTCCCTTGTCATTGATTGCAAGGGCATTGCTTAGTAAAGTGTCCCACTTGACCACAATTAAAGCTGGCTTTCTTTGTCTTTTTGCATTCCTTCAAAAAATGACCCATATCCCCGCAACCATGACACTTGGTATCTTTCTTGATCTGAGCCTTGGTAGGCTTCCCTCCTTTATTTTGTTTTCCTTTATTGGGCCAGCATTTTTGTTTCTCGCGCCTAGCCTGTGTCTCCTCAATCTTACTATCTTTCTTCTCATCCTTGTCATCTTCGTGCATTAGAGCCATGTCAAAAAGCCTTTCAACCATTGGCCCCATCGATATATCAGATAATACAAGTCCTTGGAGAAGTTGATTCACTCCTCTCGCAAATCTAAGAACCTTCTTATGGGGCGTATTCCCTAAGTCCAGACCAAATCTCGCCAGCTGATTGAAATTATTCACAAAATCCGTAACATACATGTCCCCTTGTTCAAAGACAAGAATCTCTCCACCTGTAATCCCTCTTACGTCTGAGATAAGAATTTCATCTTGAATCTCTGTATAAAATCATCCCAAGTAGCTACTGCTGCCCGGCCTGGGTTACTTCCCCCGAGTAGTAAGCTTCATCCTTTAGTAGCCATTAGGCCAACTGTATCTTCCTTCTTTCATCAAGCTCAAAAAGACCAAACACGTTCTCCATTTTTCTTAGCCAATTTTGTTCTTCAACAAAGCTCTCGGTACCATAGAATGGTTTTCCTCCCATAGAGAAAAAGTCTTTATATAACTTCAAAAAGTTATCAACTCATGGAGGTGGAACTACTATGGCTACCCCTAAATTAAGGTATAACCCATGGTACGCCACTCGCATAGTCTCCGCCGTATCGCCACAGAAATATACGCGGTTCCTCATCCTATGCCGGAGTGACGTACGGATCTCTATATAACAATGCTACGTTTCGCATCAAACCACGATCAGCAGGCTACGTAAGCATTCGGACTGCCATGAATGAACCATTCAATCGAGTTTGATTCCATCATAGAGTAATGCCCTAGAGTCTGCGATACACCACCCAGAGCAGACATGCATGTATCTAGACTTCCCCACTTAACCGCACAGATCCTCTACTGAGCACCGATTTCTACAACATGGCTGTACAATAAACACGGAACTCGGTCGGGAGCTTTTCAGATATCTATATACACGGATGCTAAGGTCTGCATTTTCAGTGGCTATGGTCTCACCCAACCCCTCTCTCAACTAGTGAAAGACAGCCGATATTGAGAACTACTGACTTGGCCCTATAAAACAACAACATCCAAATCCTAATTTGCATGTCCCTCACCCAAAGCCTTGATAGCAAAAGGTCTATGGTCTTTTGGTTTAGCCCTTTGTCTTTTGTCATCACGCATTAAGTATCACGCTGACGGTCGTACCCGACGACTTGCTATCAAACGTATGGTTAGACCCGCTGGCAACTCAATAAAATGGTCATAACCCGCTTAGTAACAAGGCAACCGTGGATCGTCGAATCACCTAAGCCACCCTACAGCCTTCTGATTGCTCTTATTAGTAGTCAAGGTATACTCACTGGGTAGTTACGCGCAGACCTAACCTTTGCGAGCACAGTCCGAACACAGTCAGCGCACAGAGGACTACCAGGAGTACCCTCCACGTACCAGGAAGTCACATGCTTCCCCTTCCGGTCCTTCATAGCCCGCAGAATAGGCAGAATAATTAGATGGACGTGCGCTCCCCTCATTCCCCGTGACACCGCAATGATCCACCCCGTTGGATTATTCACCTTCAAATGCACGTACTTGTCCAAGCGCCTCGGGTTAATGTGTTATTAGACCCTATGTTTAATCATTTAATTACGCGATTGCTCTATCTCATCAGATTTTCAATTAACTTGGTTATTTTAAGTCGTATTGATTCTTATTCATGTCAAAAAGTTCCTCTTGCTTATTAATCTCAGTTATATAACCTAACCCATTTAAGTTTATTAATAAGCCCATAACATGTTCTTCTCTAGATTGTAATCCAAGGTCTGTAAAATCTCTTTATATTATTCATTGTCCAATTCCATAGTTACAATAACATGTTCTACTTAACATGTAACTATGTATATTTTATCTCAATTCACATGTTTTCTTTTTTAACATGTCTCTTACTATTTATGATTAAATATAACTTATTTCATCCCATATATTCACCTTTCTCTTTCTTATTTAATCATAATTTAACCTTACACTACCATTACAACTTGTTTTTGTTTACTTTTTAACTTAGTTCTCTTAAATAAGGTTTACTAATAAGTTTCTTCTTCATTTATTATAACATGTTATAACTCCCACTTGTCCCTTGGACAAGCCTACCTATTATATAACATTCTTATTAATTTAATTAATTATAATAGGTTATTATCATTTCTCATTCATTCCAATCGTTTACTGTTGTAACTTTCATTCATTTCCATTAATCACAATTAGTGCCTTTTATTTCAGTCCTTTTATATACATATATTTATATATATGCTTATGCACCAGACTCCTCACATTGAGTCAACCATTTATGGACGCTGGATTTGTCGGGCAATTCCGGCCTGACTTCTACCACAAGTGGGACTTAACCTTGTGTCTTAGCACCATTACATGTATATTTTCGCACTAGACCTCTCACATTGCTGGTGGTTCCGGGCAAATTTCTATCACATGTTGAATTTAACCTCGTGTCTATGTGAGGTTACCATTTCTTAATAACCGTAGATTTTCCATATAGTTTAGGCATATCCATTCTTCCAAATTTTTACTGATATTCTATTTTTACATGTCACACTTAATGTCATATTAAGTCTATTTGAACTGATTATCATGTCGCATGTTCTTCCTAACATGTAACTAACTCCATTTTTAAAGAATAACATGTAATCATCAACCATGTAATTATTCCAATCTAATAAATTAACATGTTATTATCCTGATTCTTACAATTAAGGATTCAAGAACATAATATGCCACTGATTAACATGTATTTATCCCAATTTCACTGTAACTTAACTTATAGTACCCAATTAACCAGTTATTAGAACGTGTATGTATACAATACTAATCGTTTCCACATATTATAATAGGTTTACATTTCAACAGATTAATCATTCTAGCAGATTTACGTTGTATATTAACGGGGAATGTCAAATGATAAATTGCCATTATCAAAAAGGTATAATTTAAATCCACTCACCTAATTACTTTCCAATTCAGAATCTGGTCCAAATCTAGCATTCTATGGTTCTCCTAACTGAATTTAGAACACAAATAACCATGGATCCACAATTTTCAACCAAAAGAAAAAGGAAGAAAGAGGAGAAATTTAAATTGACCAGACCAAGAATTTACCTTACTTCGAATAGAATTCTGAACACCTTCTTTATAAATACACATTCTTTTCCTCCAGATCTTGAATCCTGAAGTAATTATTCTATATTTCTGAAGAGATTTGAGGAGGAAGAAGAATGGCAGAGCTTAGGCAGCCTCTCAGAATATGTGAGATTTAGGCTAGGCACTGCTAGCCTATATATAAGTGTTCAGGTTCGTATCATACACGCAGCGCTAAATCAGCAACGAACTATGTTAAGAAAACAATCCAGATTCATCAATGAATCTGCCCAGATCTGGGGTGGGTCAACCTCATGGTTGCTCCCCCTAGGGGTGGTTCAACCCTAAGGCCGACACTCCCATGCCTGGGTCATGGGCGGTTCAACCCTAAGGTCGACACACCCATGCTTGGGTCAACCTTGACTTTTTTTCTTTTTCTTTTTCTTTGCACATGGTCTTCAGTTTGAATTGATTTGAATTATAATCATATATTAGGTCCTTATATGTATACAAAACTTCTAATGCCCATTTTACACATATATACATATGCACAACTTTTATTTTGTTTTCAAATTCAAACGGTGCTTATGTCGTTATTAATCCTTACCATATTTCTTTGATTGCAGCCTTATTTTGAATTTCTCCTTTGTGTGTGTATACATACATATATATATATTTGCACATATATATGCATATATTTTCATATACATATATTTTAGTTCTTCCTAATACGTATAATTTTCCTTATTTTTGCATTTATACATATTTTCTCTTTAGAACATGTATTATTCTAGTCGTTTCTCTAAAATAAAAATATGATGCCTGCGGGGCTCAAACTTACACCTCTCACTTGAAAGCCACATGCTCTTAGCAACTGGACACGCAGTCTTTTATTAACAAGGCTTAAAACAATGGTGGTCATTGCTCTTTTTCTTTTACCTTCTTTTTATGCTCGTTGTAATCTTTTATTTAAACCATTTCATGTAACCTTATCAATTTTCACGCATCTTTTTGTTTCATTTTTTTTTATTAATGCATAATATTTGTAAATCATTGCATGCAACATAATTACACTACATGCAACCAATTTCTTCTTTTATATGTTTATGTCTATGCATATGTATACACATATGTACTATTAAATAATTAATTGTCATAAAATGCGGGGTGTTTCATTCTCTCACCCTTAGGATATTTCATCCTCGAAACTTGATACCGGTGAAAATCAAATAACCCCTCGCATAATATCCATCCATCATGTGTGCATCCAATTTTTGCAAACATTGTGCACTTGTGCAAAGTGTAATACAACATAGTAATACATGTATGTCTAAGCGGTACCCCCTATGTGTATGCAATTTTTTTAAAAATTCTTTTAAAAACAAGATGTATACATCCTAAACATACTGGAAATTTCTATATGAATGCAATATTGGGAAATCAAAATACTTTTTCATCCAAATTTTCCCACTCTTACTAAGTAAGAGCGTAGTTCATCCGATTTTGCTTCTAAAACCCTACCAAGCAACTTTATTTTTTGAATTTTAGAAATACTAATTTTCTAAATTTGATTTCTTATGTTACAAAAGGGTAGAAAATGGAAAACTTCACATCCTCCGTTTTTCTTTTAATTACCCTTTCAATTTGTACTTGGATTTTACATAACTACTATATAAATATTCCTGATTTTCCTATCCAAACACAACCCACATAAGAAAACTTTCTTTATTACAGATTTTCTTTTTCAACTCATCTTGGAAAAATTTATACTTATTCGTCTTTTCTTAGAATTTTCCCTTATTCTTTAACTGTCATGTTTGTTGCTTTACTTTTTAGTTGTGCCATTGCTCTTTTCTTAGCTTATTTAACTGAATCCTCTGATATATGTTTAGTTTCAAACAAGCCTTCTAGTCCTAGTAGTGTATCAACAGTCATTTCAAGCAACACCCTAGGTTTTTCCATGCTTACGCATTCTACGGGAACTTGCCATTATTCCAAGATAATTCTTGCTATCATTTTCATAGCCTTAAAAAATTTCCCGTCTTCCGTAGGCACTAATCCTTACCTACTCCATACTTTTTAAAACACGGTTTGGCCTTTTCATTTCATTTTTCTTCCAAAAGCTAAAAATATCAAAAATTTATTTTCCTCACCAAAACTTACTTTTGCCAAACCACACAACATGTCATTTAATAATATAAAAATGTAAATCATTTTTTTTTCAAATCACAAAAACTGGAGTAGATAAGGACAACTATTTATCAATCAGGTTTACCACTTTTCTTGCCTATAAGGTCAGTTCAGTTTCTTACTACAAGGTGAAAACATCTACTCTATTCTTAATTTCTATAACTTATTTTATCCACCCAACAAAATTTTCTCTTTTAAAACAATTTATCAAAAATGATTTTCAAAAGAATAAAGATTTCAAAACTTCCTTTACTAAAAATTAAAGTTTCCAACAAAATGCAACAATTTCTAAGTTTTGCTTTTTAATCCTTTCATGCAATATAACAAGAAAACTAGCCAACTACAAATGCTCTATAATGTCCACCTTTTTCTAAGAGAATTTATTTTAGACAAAATTTTCACAAGAAATCACTATTTCCAAGTTATACCCCATTTTACATCAAAACTCAATATGTACTTCTTAACGTATTTTTAAAACTGTAACTTTTAAGGCCAAAACTTAAAAACACCATAATTATCTCCCAAAAGATTTTACAACTCCAAGTTCTTAAAAGTTAACCATGGGATTAGACTCAAAGTGGGTTTCCAATCTTAAATAGGCTTTCCTGGACACTCCCACAAAGTCAATTCTCTCAACTATATATGTTCCTAATCCATATTTCTCTTTTTAACCTTTTCCAATTTATAATGTTTTACCGCTAAACCCACTAACCCGAAATACTAACATATGGGATTCACCTTCCTTCCATATAAAGTATATTGTACACTTTCCACCCAAATTACCCAAGGGTCTCAGATTTCCATGTTCATTTCTTTTGTGTACAAAACAGATATCCCAAACTTTACTATATTATGTTTTTTCCTATTAAGTTGGTTCCTCTATGGATCTAGGTATATATATAATATTTATATTTTTCAAAAAAAAAATATAAATACGTTCACTCATTATCTATACAGGAATCCTAAACCTAAGCTCTAATACTAAATGTAACAACCCAAATCCCGATGAACCGAATTTTATTCAAAATTCTAATCCATCGAAACTTGTGTTGTTTGTCTGGTATCCTGCAGAGAAGACAGAGATATAAAATATATCAGAGCTTAGAAAATATCTCATAGTGGAATGGATAAAATATAATATAATCAAAATACAGCCTTACCCAGATAATTATACTGCCTAACCAATATCCAAAGCTATCATATCTCCGCTACAAATCTAACATGCGAGTATCTTATGAGGAGGGGGGTCAAAACACGGGTTTTGGTGACTGGGTTAAAACTACACATTTTGGATAACCCTACATATATCGTTCAGTTACATTTTCTTATTTATTAGGTTACTTGTGTTAACAACGCTCAAGGTTAACACACACGTTGTACCCATCTACTTCTCAATAGATTAACCTAGTACAGTATATATGTAGCTACCCCTAAATTAAGGTACACCCCATGGAACCCCACTTGCATAGTCTCTGCCGTAATGCCATAGAAATATACGCAATCCCTTATCCTACATCGGAGTGACCTGCGGATCTCTATATAACAATGCTACATTTCGCATAGAATCATTATTGCCATGCTATGTAAGCGTTCGGACTACCATCTTCGAACAATTCGACTGAATCAGATTCCATCATAGAGTAATGCCCTAGAGTCTACGATACACCACCCAGAGCAAACATGCATGTATCTAGACTTTCTCACGTACGTATCGTCAATCGTACTCAATGCTTTATGGTCGCTACTTTTCTATGAACTAGAAAAGCGCGAATTTTAAAATAAATTCTTCAAGCGCATAGATCGTGTTATATGCAGGTCAAATCGCAAGGAGGCAAATTAAAAATTATTTATAGAATTTTATGGGCGAGTTAGAGGACTTTTGAGATTTGGTTGAAAATAGAACAATTGAAATTGCAACAATTAGGATTATCGTTGAAACTAATCAAATGATTAATCATTAATGAAAGTAAATTGCAAAACAAGAATAAAAATGCAAAATAGAAATAACAACAGAAATAAAATTAGGATTATCGTCGAAACTAATCAAATGATTAATCACTAATGAAAATAAATGTAAAATACAACTAGTACTCTACCAAATCTAATTGCGTAGATGGCACTAGTTGCTAAGAAATAGAAAATTGCAGAAAATAAAAAGAAGAAGAAGAACTTTGTAAAGGGAGAAGAAGATAGAAAATGGGATGCTGGCTACATTGAGATTACATGGGTATTTATTGGAGATAGCCAATCTAAACCATAATTACAAATGGGCCTTAGTGAAATCTAGTAAATTTGGGCCTTTCCTCTTTTCCTCTTGCTTCCTCCTTTGATTTGTAATGTCCATGGCCTTTCTACTAATAATTTTCTTGTCCAACAGCAACTAGATGTGAGATCTTCGTCAACAAGTCTTCATATGTAAATATACAGCAATTTGATCTCTATTTTTATATTTTTCGACTACATATGGCTAAGTTGGCATATCTGTAAAAGTGACAAAGTAATACCCAAGTAATATTTATTTATATACAAAAGATAAGATATAAAAGCATAAAATAAACACATTTCTATGTTAATCAAATACCCCCACACTTATCTTTTACTCGTCCTCGAGTAAAACAAAAATGAAAAACTACACTAGATAAGTCACACTTTCATAGGAAATACGAATGCATTGAGCATATGCAACAAGCCGTTAAACCTCTAGGCGTCCCTAGAAGGACGAGTGGTGTCTCGTGAGGGTTTTCAGCGGATACTACCCACAAAATCCAAATGCAGTATGATATGGCTCTAATGTAACTACATGAATGCAGAGGAATTATGCAATTGAAAACAAAAAATGAAAACACGACTTGTTTCAAGAAAGTGGTACAACAAATTAAATTAACAATTTCTAATCTGTTGATTTTATTTTAGATACCTCAACTTGTCAAAAATTTCAATATAAATCAATTTTTCAAATGTTAATTTCCAGTTTGGCCAGTTAGTTCGGTCAATAACATAGTGCAGCCATGAAATAAATTCTTAGTTTGCTTGTCACAGTTTGTGAAGTAGTATTCTAATTTCCTTAGTTATGGCTAGTCAAATCAATAAGGTCAAGAAATGTTTGGGCATCATCGCTATAAAAGTTAAAATTTATGACTAATTACATACACCTAACTTAAAAGACCAAGGTATATCACCCATGTACTGCCTTGCGGACTAACAGAGAGTTAGGACAGACCTTGGCAGATTGTGCAGACTGACGCTGACTTTGTCAACAACATGTCGGTAATCCTTAGGTGTCCAACTCGTAAAATGAGACAAAGATGTTCCGGAGCTGACTTTGTCAACAACATGTCAGATAGAACTTGGCGGGTTTTGTATCACCCCGCATTTTCTATGAATATTAAAACAACGAATTAAAGAATGCTTACTTTTAAAAGCGGGAATTAAGTAAAATGGGTAGCCCCATTGCGTTCGCCTCGGAATTCTGGTCGGAATAGAGTCCGAGTTTGCGTAAATCGGACTCCGTATGAGGAAGTTATGAAGCTTAGAAGATTTCAATTTAAAGTAGAGTTAAATTAAATAATAATTTAAAATAATAAAACAAATTCAAATTTCAAAAATCAGCCAATAAAAGATGAGCAGGAAATATCCCATTTGAGGGTGTCGACCCCCAAGGGGTGTCGACATAGGTGTCGACCCCCCTACAGGGGTGTCGACAGGGATGTCGACCCCTATCTTCCCAGATCTGGGTGACGAATTCTGAAGGATTCGGGCTTATGTGTCGCGTTGTGGCTGGCTGGGTGACGTGTCTCTTTGATTTGGATGGCTCTGATGACTCCTATGCTAATCTAAAGGCCATAGTTTGTATAACACATCTATTAATACATATCTAAACTTAACCCTAACCTCATAACCCTATTCTATGGTGCCTCCATGCTGTCCCTCTCTAAACTCGCCTAGCCTCCTTCTTCTCCAAACTAGAAATCAAATTAGAGAGCTTCAAATTGAAGAAAAGGTGGTTCAATCAACAAAGAAAGATTAGAATCGCTACAACGTTGACTAATTCTCTTTTTCTAATCCTATCGCTGTAAGTTCAGTTATTATTCAGATTTGAACACATAATAGAAATCATGACGGTAATGAATCGAATCTAGAACTATACCTAATTGTAAGATAATCAATTCTGATTCATGCTTGTTCTTTTGTCAAATCTGAAATTATCTATGCCTACGAGACTGGTGTGATTTGGACCTATCATGTTGTACATCAAATTAGTAATTTCTTTATGTTCAATCCTATTGAATCTGTATACCTATGATGTATTTTACTTAGTTTACTAGTATTCGTTGTTAATGTACAACATGCCTATTGGAACCATGATTCTTTTGTTTGGTACACCTTTACATTCCTATTTTCCCTTATGTCAATTCTTGTGTTTCTTATCTATCCCCTTTCCGTTTTATTTTATGAGTACTTGGAATTTGGAAACCTTGTTGAATCTTGTTGTACTTGCAATTTTAAGCGGGGAATTGGATATAACCTATTGGAGTAATTTTGGACATAACAAGTATATTGGTCATAACTTGAATTGACTACAATTATGGGTAATTGGCATACAAAAATCTAGACTTGGACATGAATGGTAAATATGTAAATTGGATAAAAGATGAACATGCCTAACCCGAGGTTAGATTGAGTTGCGGTGTAAGACTGCCCGGAACCACCCGGCATAATCAGCAACCGCAACAACAGTTCAAATGTGAGAGGTTAGCGCATCAAGCCCAAAACCCAAGGTTAGAATGAGTTTGCAGTAGAAGTCTGCCCGGAACCGCCCGGCACATCCAACAACCACAAACAATAGTTCTAATGTGAGAGGTTGGTGCATTAATAAATTAATTAATGCCTATGAACATGCATGCTAAGAATGGTAAGGTTAAGTTACATATGAATAAGCGACACTTAACCAATGCAACATGTTAGTTGAACAAATGGGTGGGGTTAGGTTAAATTGAGAACACTTAACCGTTATAACATGTTGATTAGGAAACCCTAGCAACGGGGACCCATTTCAGCAGTAACCCACATAGATGTATCACGGTACCCTGAACTAGGCAGGGTGGGGCACGATTACTGGGCTGATTATAAGCAGTCAAAATAGCGGCAGGTGGTGCATCGGTGTAGGTTCCGACGGAGTACGAGCATGCACGCACTCCGGAGTGGAAAAATCAGGCACTGGGCATCAGTAGTTATACACTGTGCATCTTGAATTGTGTCGGGTTTCCATCATAGGGATTGATACACCCCATGGTGGGACCAGCACAGGTGTCTACAAACAAGCGGGGCCGAATGACACAAGTAATAAATACATGAGAGTAGAAGCTGATCGATAAAGGGATTATTTTATTATGAACACATGAGGCTAGTTGAAACAATTGTTAGTAGGTGCAGAGAAATAGAAATGGGTGCGATATCATATTCAGTTTATCTTCCCTTATCTTGTCTTATGTTATCTTGTTACTATGGTATTGTCTTATATTTGGTTTATTCATGTCATGATCTTTTTTCTTGTTTACATGCTGAAAATCACTGGGCTTACTAGGCTTTATGTCTGACCTGTTTTCTTTCGTCATCTTTTCTTCCGTTTGCCCCCTCTAGGTCCACAGGAAGGGAATACTTCAGCTTAGTTCAGACCTTTTCCGGCTTGAAGAGAGTAGATGTATTGTTTGGATCCTCTTTTCTTGGGTTATGGCTGTGGTTACACTTTTATTGGGTATTTATGCTGCTTTACTGTAGTTTTATGCTTCTTTATGTATTTGGAATTTTGAATCCAGACAGATGTTTTATTGTATTGATTTGGAAGTTGGGTTTTGAGACAATGGTTGTAATGTTTTGACTGAACCACACTGCTTATGAAATGATTTCAGTTTTTCCACTGTTTGTATGTTTGTCTTGTAAATTATCTGTATCTTTTACCTATAATGCTTCACCAAAGTTGATGCATTCCCTTTGTGAGTGACCTTAACAGAGGCGGGGTGTTTCACTTGGTATCAGAGTTGATGCTTACCAGATCAGATAAAAGTTTTTGTAAACTATTTTTCAAAAAGAAGTTTTATAGAAGCATTTTCAAGAAAAGTGTTGTTTTATTTTAAAGGCATATTCCCCAAAGCCATATGCATTATCTTTATATCCTTTGTTTTGAATCTTTTTCATTTCGTTTCAGCATGTCTGGGGATCTTAATCTTCTAGAGGGAGTGCAAGTACCCGCCTGGTTCCGTCAATATTTAGAGGCTACGGCCCCCGCCGAAGGACAAGCGGACGCTTCTCATCCCCCAGCCGCAGATGTTGCTCCTCCTCCTCCCCCCTGCTGCGGACGTCGATCCTCCTCCTCTACGTTTAAATGCTTTCTCAAAGATATGTAGGGACTTTCGAGCTATGGGCGGAAAGAACTTCAATGGGACTGAATCATTCGTAGAAGCAAGTAACTGGCTCAATGAAACAGAAGATCTATTTGTTATCTTCGAAGTGAACGATAGGCGGAAGATACAACTGGCTGTATGGTTACTTAAGGACGAAGCCTCTTTCTGGTGGGAAGTTACTAATGCTGAGTGACCAGTTGAGAATTGGGAGGACTTCAGAATGAGGTTTGGGATGAAGTTCCTCTCGCAAGCTTAACAAAGCCTACAGATGGAGAAGTTCTTAGCATCAAACAGTGAAGCCTATCGGTTAAGGAATACGTCAACATGTTCAACCAGTTGGCTAGATTCGGACTAAAGTTGGTAAACACTCCACATAAAAAGGCTCTTCGTTTTGCTAAAGGGTTAAATGAGCCGTTGCACGGCCGTGTTATGTCCCATATACCTATGGGCGCAACTTATGAGAGACTAGTGGACATGGCACTGTTACATGAGGAAAGCAAGGGCAAGAAGAAATAGGTGAAGATGGAAGAACCTCTAAACAAGAAAGTGGAGGAATAGCAGAATAAGAAGACGAATTATAAGAAAGGTGGAAAGAATAACAAACTCTATGACAAGAGGAAGTGTAATTTTTGTGGCATACCTGGACATCCGATTAAGGACAGCAGAAAGAAGAATAGGAAGATGGGTGGTTGCTTTCAGTGTGACGAGGCGGGACATGTGGCTAAGAATTGCCCACGAAGGCAAGGGCAAGGGCAGAGGACAATATCTATTTCTGGAGGGCTGATTCACGGTCTTATAGCACCTACTCAAGCAAAAGGTAGAAATATTTATGTTGAGAGTTTAGTTTATCTTTCTGATCATCCTGTTCGTACTCTTTGTGATTCTGGCGCATCGCACTCTTTTATATCTACTGCTTTAGTTGAATCTATGCATCTAGATACCAGTATAGTAGAAGATCCCATGGTTGTTTCAAATCCAATTGGGGGTTCGGCTTATTTATCAATGATTTGTTTGGATTTGGAAATTTCTGTACTAAGCGTTGGGTTTAGATGCAATGCTTTTGTTTTGGGTTTCACAGGCTATGGGTTGATTCTAGGCATGGATTGGTTATCCAATAATGGTGCCATCCTCGATTGTGAAAAGAGAGTGGTTAGACTTTTAACTCGCCTCGGTAATACTCTCGAAATCTCTTGTAATCCTATGAATTCTGTTATGCTTAGCTACCTAGAATCTCTTGATGCATCTGTTGAAAATTTGCAATCTGTTAGAGTAGTCCATGAGTACTTGGGTGTCTTTGAAGAAATGAAGGGTTTACCTCCAAAGCAAGAGATGGATTTCCGCATATACCTAGTTGATAATGCAAAACCAGTTGCTTTACCCATTAGACACATGGCTCCAAGGGAAAGGAAGGAGCTCAGCAAGCAAGTTAAAGAGTTGCTCGAAAAGGGGTTCATAAGGCGGAGTATTTCTGAATGGGGTGCTCCAATAGTGTTCGCAACCAAAGCGGATGGTTCACTTCGCCTATGCGTGAATTATAGGGAGCTAAACAAGCTGACCAAGAAGAATAGGCACCCAATTCCAAGAATAGACGACTTGTTCGACCAGCTTGTAGATGCAACAGTTTTCTCCCATCTAGATCTGGCTACCGGATTTCATCAACTAAGAGTGGCTGAAGACAGCATAGATAAGATTGTGTTCAGGACTCTAGATGGTTTCTTTGAATGGCTTGTCATGCCTTTTGGTTTGACAAATGCACCCGCCTATTTCGTAGACTTCATGAGTAGGGTGTTTAGGGAGTTCCTTAATAAATTTGTAGTAGTCTTCGTGGACGACATTTTAATTTTCTCAAAAAGTGAGGAAGAACATGCTTTGCATTTAAGGGAAGTTATGGATACACTTTGAGCACATCGGCTTAAAGAAAATTCTACAAATGCCATTTTTGGAGAGAAGAAGTAAGGTTTCTTGGACATGTGGTGTCCAAAGAAGGGATAGCTGTGGATTCCACAAAAGTAGTGGCAGCGCAAGACTGGAAGATTCCAAGGAATGCAATTGAAGTACGAAGTTTTCTCGGACTAGCGAGCTATTATAGAAAGTTCATTAAAGACATAAAAAGGGTTTTCTTTTGGAATGGCATGAAGAAGGATGTAGCTGAATTCGTCTCTAAGTACTTAATATGCCAGCAAGTCAAGGCGGAGCAGAAGAAGCCTGGTGGTCTGCTTCATCCTCTAGAGGTCCCATAGTGGAAATGGGATAGCATTTCGATAGACTTTATAGATGGGTTGCCTAGGTCAAGTAGGGGCAATACCAGTAATTGGGTAATAGTTGACAGGCTCACTAAAAGCGCTCACTTTATACCTGTTAAGAGTATGAGGACTGCCTCATCATTGGCATCCATTTATCTTAAAGAAGTAGTTCGATTGCATGGGATACCCTCTAGCATAGTAAGTGATCAAGATCCTATCTTTACGAGTGAGTTTTTGAAGAGTTTGCAAGAGGCTATAGGCACACAGTTATGCTTAAGCACTGCCTATCCCCCTCAAACCGATGGTCAAAATGAAAGGGTGAATAGAGTATTAGAAGATCTTTGAGATTGTGCATTCTTGATTTTGGAGGAACGTGGGATGATCATCTTCCTTTGGTGTAGTTCGCTTACAACAATAGCTATCAAGCCACCATAGGCATGGCACCCTTTGAGGCTTTATATGGAAGACCATGCCGATCACCAACTTGTTGGTGGGAATCTACAGACAAGCTCGTACTTGGGCCCGACATGATCAGAGAGACTTCGGAGAAGGTGGACTTAATACGAAGACAAATGAAGATCGCACAAGATAGACAGAAGTCCTACGCAGATAAAAAAGGACTAACCTTGAGTTTGAGGTTGGAGACAGGGTTTTCCTTAAAGTTTCTCCTTTGAAGAATGTCGTTCGCTTTGGATCCGTAGGAAAATTGGCACCAAGATTTGTAGGGCCCTCTCCTATCATTAAGAGGATTGGAACGATGGATTATAGAGTAGAGTTGCCCGAAAGATTGGCTGGAGTTCATAATGTTTTTCATGTTTCTCATCTACGAAAGTGCTTACATGAGTCTGCGGAAGTGGTAAAGCCGAGCATACTAGAAGAAGTAGAAGTGGAACGAGAAGCGACGGTGAGAAGAGTTACAACTTCGTATCTTGGGAACAGAAGTTAAGAAGCTACGTAATCGTGAGGTCAAGCTAGTTAAAGTACAATGGAGTGACGCTGAAGAAGACGCGACTTGGGAGACTGAAGACAAGATATCTGCAGCCTACACTTTTCTTTTTGAGGGTACATCCTTGATCTCTTTTTCATAAGTTTATGCATGCTTGTTTCTATCTTTTAAGTATATCTCCTCGGTCCTATTCTTGATCCTTAGGTAGAAACCAATGAATGTAAACATGTATTTGAAACGTGTTATGATTGATGGTTGCAAGTGGTTGCTAGTGGTTGCTCGTGGATGCATACACACACATTAGGTACTAGATCGGCTAAGTCACTTTCATATTGCATATGCATATATGTATTTGTATATGGATTGAAACTTGATGTGTTATCAGGATGTTGCATTTGTATGAATGATTGTGCACTCATGTAGAAGTTATAAAGTACGATTAGGAATAATTGCATACATGATGGACTCATGGCACTGACATAATTCGCATTAAGGAGGTCAACTGAATCAGTAGACCGCCTGATTTTGCATAAGATAAGGACATATACACACACTATGCATATGATCATGAAAGCATTAGAAATCTTTTTTTAGGACAATGGATGCTTGTGATTGATGGTTGAGTAGATAGATGTTGGATGTTAGGATACATTCTTCTTAACTTAGAGATTTCGGGGACGAAATCCTTTAAGGAGGGGAGAATGTAACACCCCGTATTTTCTATGAATATTAAAAAAACGAATTAAAGAATGCTTAATTTTAAAAGCTGGAATTAAGTAAAATGGGTAGCGCCATTGCGTTCGTCTCGGAATTCTGGTTAGAATAGAGTCCAAGTTTACGTAAATCGGACTCTATATGAGGAAGTTATGAAGCAAAGAAGTTTCAGTTCAAAGTAGAATTAAATTAAATAATAATTTAAAATCAAAAAACAAATTCAAATTTCGAAAATCATCCAATAAAAGATGAGCGGGAAAAATGCCGCCCGAGGGTGCCGACCCCCCAAGGGGTGTCGACATGGGTGTCGACCTCCCTATATGGGTGTCGACCCCTATCTTCCAGATCTGGGTGACGGATTCTGAAGGATTAGGGCTCATGTGTTGCGTTGTGGCAGGCTGGGTGACGTGTCTCTTTGATTTGGATGGCTCTGATGACTCCTATGCTAATCTAAAGGCCATAGTTTGTCTAACACATCTATAAATACATATCTAAACTTAACCCTAACCTTATAACCCTATTCTATGGTGCCTCAATGTTGTCCATCTCTAAACTATCCTAGCCTCCTTCTCTAAACTGGAAATCAAATTAGAGAGCTTCAAATTGAAGAAAAGGTTTTCCGCTTCAATCAACAAAGAAAGATTAGAATCGCTACAACGTTGACTAATTCTCTTTTTCTAATCCTATCGTTGTAAGTTCAATTATTATTAAGATTTGAACATATAATAGAAACCATGACTGTAATGAATCGAATCTAGAACTATACCTAATTGTAAGATAATCAATTCTGATTCATGCTTGTTCTTTTGTCAAATCTGAAATTACCTATGCCTACGAGACTGTTGTGATTGTACCTATCATATTGTACATCAAATTAGTAATTTCTTTATGTTCAATCCTATCGAATCTGTATACCTATGATATATTTTACTTAGTTTTCTCATATTCGCTGTTAATGTACAACATGCCTATTGGAACCATGATTCTTGTGTTTGGTACACCTTTACATGCCTATTTTCCCTTGTGTCAATTCTTGTGTTTCTTCTCTATCCCCTTTCCGTTTTATTTTATGAGTACTTGGAATTTGGAAACCTTGTTGAATCTTGGTGTACGTGCGATTGTAACGCGGGGAATTGGGTATAACCTATTGGAGTAATTTTGGACATAACAAGTATATTGGTCATAACTTGAATTGACTACAATTGTGAATAATTGGCATACAAAAATCTAGACTTGGACATGAATGGTAAATATGTAAATTGGATAAAAGATGAACATACCTAACCCGAGGTTAGATTGAGTTGCGGTGTAAGACTGCCCGGAACAACCCGGCATAACCAGCAATCGCAACAACAGGTCTAATGTGAGAGGTTAGCGCATCAAGCCCTAAACCCGAGGTTAGAATGAGTTTGCAGTAGAAGTCTGCCTGGAACCATCCGGCACATCCAGCAACCACAAACAATAGTTCTAATGTGAGAGGTTGTGTAATGACCCGCATTTGCAGAGGTATAATAATTAATTTATTTAATTATTTAAATAGTGAATTAAAGGATTTCATGGTCGTGGAATTAAATAATGGTGAATATTTAATTAAAATAATAAATTAAATAATATATTTAATTCAAAAATAATCAGGAATATTGGAAATCACAATATTCTGTGAACAGGGTCATCCCTAAGATTTAATTCAGCTTAGAGTTGAATTATATTGACGAATATATTCAATCGACGTCAGTTTGAACGTATAATTATATTATAATTAAAATCGAGCTTGAAATGGCGTTGCAGTTCGTAAATTGGTGATTCGAACTTCAACTGAATGTACAGGATTCGTTTTAAGCCGGATTTCTGTGAAACAAGAAACGCGTGGAGCTGGTGGAGTATATCTTTCTAGTGGAAGAGAAAAATCGGGATTTCGTCGTGTATATTTTGATTTACGTCCAAATCAAATTTTAGAAAAGTCGCTGTGGAATTCCTTTATAATTTATAAAGGAATTATTTATATTTTAAAAAGGAATTTCAATATAAATTGAATATCGATAAATCTGAAATCCGAAAATATCAAGCTGTAAATTCTGATATGATATGCTGGAGCTGTACGATATCATATGTGAAGATACACGATAATATTTATGTATAAATATTTAATTTAATTATATATAAATATATTTACATATTTAAATGGGTCATTCAGAGCTTTAAAAATAGCCGGTTTTGCAAACAGAGTCGGAATTCGACGAAACGAATTTTGTTTGATCCGCAATGTCAAATAATTGCTAGATGTCAAGTTTCGGGATTTTGAGAGTTAGTATGTGGCCATACCGATTTTTAGAGTGAGAAACAGTCAGTATTTTGACGGTTAAAAATACACTGTGTGAGCATACGAAGTCGGAATTCGATGAAACTATTTTTGTTGGGACCGTAATGTCGAACTCCAGCTGCATGTCAAGTTTCGTGATTTTTGGGTATCACGTGTGATCATAGGAATTTTTAGAAGACGAAATCTATAAATAATTGATAAAATAAAATATCCTATAAAATATCTAACTAAAAATATCTAAATCCTAGACCCTATATATACCCCTCTTTCCTCTCTTAACCTAATTCTTCCTCAAATTTATCAGCCGTCATCTGCTTCCTTTTCCAACGTGAGGAAGACCAACTTCAGAAAATCATATTAAATCAAATTCCTAACGAAATCGAGAGATGTCAGTTTTGTTTGAGTCGTATGGGGCAGGGCTTCACGTTGATGTTAAATTTGTTGAGAACAACATCATTTCCTGTCGTTTAAAAAGTGGACAGCGGAGGTAGGGTTACAGTTTTTGGGGAGTAGAAGCCTTGATTCATGAATCCGAGTCCGGATTTGAGTCGAGCGAGGCGCGCAGCATCTCAGTGCATCACTCTGTAGGAATCCGTGCTTTTAAATGTCGATCGCCATACTATTGCAGCGAGGAAAGCGGGACGATGTGGTTTGAAGTGGTGAAATCGAGTTCACTAAAATGTACATAGGGATGAAGAGACTGGAACGAGATGAAGTTGGGAGGTGGTTCCATATGATTCGGTGATGAAAGGAGGGAGAACGTGTGGATTGAAGAAGATGAAATGGCCATCGATTTACAGTAGTAGCTCATGGTGCTTTTTGGGAAGAAGGGTTATTCGGGCCTGGAAATATAGAAGGTAAATGGGCCGACACATTTCCCTAAAGCCCAAATGCTTTAAATTAAGTTTCTTTATTAAATTTAAATAAGTGTTAAACTTGTGTACGCGATAACTTGATCATATAATATCAGATTGACGAACCGTAAGTTGCGTTGGGGTCGTATGGACGGGAGCAACACAATGAGACTGACCGGGAGTGAATCCGAGCTCGTTACAATTTATGGCGAAATAAATTGTCCGACTGAATCAAATAACAGTTTATCGTTCTTTAACGATAGACTGCAAATGTGAGTAAACCTCACCAACTCTGAACAGTTTATAATTTCATTTTGTATTTTTAGAACTATTAGAAATTGTCTGATTTACTGTGTGTTGACTGATTGATTGAACTGTTAGTCAGTTAGTGGAAATTATATATATATATAAACCGTTAAATATTTAGATATTGATTCTGCTATCAGAATATATCATATGGAACTGAAAGTGATGTTGATTTTATTGTGTAACATCTGTGGACGCAGGGAAACAGGTTGGAGGAATCCAACAGGTTTTCCTCAACAGTTATTTTGTTGTTTTTCATATATTTTGATATATGATGTGAATTATAACCTGTTGTTGATTGTGTGTGTATGGACGATATTGGACATCATAATTTGATATGTTGAAACACCATAACATATCGAAATGTTGATAAGGGAATATTTTCAAAGTGATATTTGAAAATGAAATATTTATAAGTGGAATATTTATAAATAAGAAATATTTATAATTGGAATATTTATAAATAGAGGATATTCAAAAAGGAAATAATTTCAAACCATTTTTCTTTTTGAATGGAAAAGGCCTGTGTGGTGGGTTTGGGGATTTTCCCGATGCTCCCGGTACAAAGGAGGTTATGGCGAATTTTTCCGGGGATTTAAGGAGTTAGAATATTTTCAAGATTTAAATTGAAAAGGGGAATAATTATAAAGTCAAAAGAGTTAAAAGAATATATTTGTGAAATCAAATATAAAGGGAAAAGATTTGTAAAACAAATATAAAAGAATATATTTGTAAGACAAATATAAAGGAAATATTTGAAAAACAAATAGATTAGAAAAAGGGAGTATTTGTAAAACATTTACAAATAGAAATCAAAGTAGGTATCCATTTGTCAAGATAAATAGAAATCAAAAGAGATACTTAATTGTTAAGTAAATAAGAGATGTTAAAAGAGATATTTATTTATAATTAGGACATGTTAAGTGGATTATTTATTTGGTAAATAAATAAGATACTATAAAAGGAATTATTTATTTAGGAAATAAATAAAAGATTTAAAGGAGATATTTATTTGATAAATAAATAGGAATAAATCAAAGGAATATTTATTTGATAAATAAATAGGATTAAATCAAAGTAATATTTATTTGATAAATAAATAGGAATAAATCAAAGGAATATTTATTTGATAAATAAATAGGATTAAATCAAAGTAATATTTATTTGATAAATAAATAGGAATAAATCAAAGGAATATTTATTTGATAAATAAATAGGATTAAATAGAATATGTACCCAACACTTGTATAAGTGAAGTAACGTTATTAAAGAGAACATTTATAAAGTGAAGAACCGTTACCAAAAGTAAATCTATATAAATGAATAAACGTTATCAAATAGGAGTTATTTGAATAAGATAATCAATTAGAATTAGAAATGATCAATTAGAGTAGAAATGATCGATTTGAGTTAGAATTAACTAGTTAGGGTTAATCAGTTAGAATTAATCAGTTAGGGTTAATCAGTTAGAATTAATCAGTTAGGGTCAATCAGTTAGAATTAATCAGTTAGAATAAATCAGTTAGAGTAAATCAGTGAGGGTTGACCAGTTAGAGTTAGAGTTAACTAATTGGAGTAAGGTAAGGAGTTGATCGAGTAGAGTTGTCGAATATCACTTATTCGAAGTAGAGTTATCGAATATAGTGTATTCGAGAGAAGAGTAATCGAATATTGGTTATTCGAGTTGAGTTATCGAATTTGTTATTCGAAAGGAGCTATCGAATTTCGTTATTCGAAAAGGAGTTATCGATTTGTTAAATTGAAAGGGAAGATTATCGAATATCGTTTATTCGAGAGGAGATTTTCGAATATAGTTTATTCGAAGGAGTTGTCGATTATTAGTTAATCGAAATGAGTTATAGAATATTAGTTAAATCGAAGGAGTTATCGATTATAGTTTAATCGATAAGAGTTATTCGAATTAGTTATTCGAATAAAGTTAAACACAAGGAGTTATCGAATATAAGTATTCGAAAGTAAGTTATTGAATTAGTTATTCGAAGAAGGAGTTACTGAATTAGTTATTCGAAAAGAGTTATCGATTTTATTAAATCGAAAGGAGTTATCGAATATTGGTTATTCGAAGTTAGTTAATCAAAAGGAGTTATCGGATATTGGTTATTCGAAGTTAGTTAATCCAAAGGAATTATTCGAAGTTAGTTAATCCAAAGGAATTACTCGAAGTTAGTTTAATCGAAAGGAATTATCGAATTTGGTTATTCGAAGGAGTTATCAAAGTTAGTTATTCGATGGAGTTAAATTGATTAGAGTTAAATCAAAAGGAGTTAATCGAATATAGTTGTTCGAATAGAATTAAAGGAATTAATCAAATATAGTTATTCGAATAAAATCAAAAGAGTTAATCGAATATAGTTTGTTTAAATAGAGTTAAAGGAGTAATCGAATATAGTTGTTCGAAAGGAGTTAGGTAAGGAGTTAAGTGGAAAGAGTTGATTGATTAGAGTCAAAAGAATGAACTTACCCTGTTTCGAGATTTGAAATGTTGTTCAGTTAAGGTCTGAGAGGTAGTTATACCCCAACTTGATTGACTTCGTTTTAGTTTAGAAATGGGTAAGGTTCGAGAGTGAAAGTGGTTAAGTGAATTTAGTAAATAAGTACAGTAGTTTGAGTTGTCGTCGCGATGTTGATTTAAACATCTTTTTAAATCCAAGTAAGAAGATTTGGAAATGATTTCCAAATAGAATCAGAAACGAAATCAAATATGGAAATTTGAAATATGAATTAGAAAAGGAAATGTTTTCCAATGTTAACGTATATTTTCTAAACATAGAAAATAAGGAAATATGAATATATATATATATATATATATATATGATTGATGATTGATTGATAGAATTTCCATCTGGAAATAATATCGTTGTTTGCACACCTGTTTTTCTTTGATGGTTAAATCACAGACCATCGAAGTTTTGACCATTTTAACGTTGTTAATATGGAGAGATCGGTTGGATTATTATCCAAAGAACCACTCTGTATTGGTATAAGCGTTGCGAATCATATATGCCAAAGATAATTGAAGACGGAGTAAAGTGCAAAGGGCTATTGTATAAGTCTTAGATAACAGTGCCTAAGATGGATGTACTGAATAGTGCCTTCGGTTCATCCTGTTCCTAGATGACTTGTATGGACGGATGTCTGACAGAGTATTTCCAGACGATCACGTATATTGATTTCTCCAACCGTACCAAGAGTGGAAGCGAAGAAGGAAACTTCTTTTAGCTAACACATAATGTATTGTTGAGGGCGTCAATCGGTGATTAGATGGATTTGATGATGTGGCATTCAAAGTGAATCTGATGTGATGATAAAGCGTAGCTTCTAGCCTCATCATCCGGTAAATGACAGAAATCGGGCAGGCAGCATGGCTAAGTCGGTCGCACCGAAGTAGGGTGTATAATCACCTATCTAGAGAATATTCATTTGCTTCTTTAATCTATCAATGATGTCTCATATATATATACGGGAAACGGTTGCTGATCCCAACCGTTGGTGATATACATTCGATACACTCAAGCAAAATGAGTGGTCGGTCATGTGTGGCTGGGTTACAAGATGTTCTTATTGAACTCCAGTGTATGGTTCCTAGAGTACACTGATCGGAAGGTGGTTCCATACCTTGTCATAGTTGGAAATCCATTACCCAATATGTGCTTGCGGTTTTGATTGTATACTATATGTAGAACGTGAGATGAAAGCGTTTCTGCTAGATGGTTATTATATTGTGGTTGATAGACATTATTATAATATCAAAAGGTTTTCGATATAAAAATATTTTGGATTCTCATAAGGGAAAAACCCGTTCCGTTATGCGGTGTGGTCTTATGAGATATCGTTTACTTGTTCAAACTGTTTAAACTGTTTTACTCATACCAGTCCCATGACTGACCCGGAGTTTATTTTGTTTTGTTCTACCTAAACTCTTGGGTGCCTAAATTTGTACGGGCAGTCAAGTAGTTCAGGATTTTTCAGATCTATCTAAAGGAGCTTGGAGCAGGAGGCTTCAGCTTTAGTTATATAGAGTTTTGTTCCGCTGTGTTGTAAGTGTTGTACTCTGACAAGTGCTATTGTATACATAACTGTTATATTTCAAAGTTATGTTATATATTATATGTTATTCGTTCCGCTGTGAGGTTCGTGTTACTCTGATGTTGTGTTCTTCTTCTTCTTCTATTCTAAGTTTCTATCTTATCTATTCTCACCATCTAATTTCTTTCATTAATTACCGGGATTTTTGATGTTTTGGTTATCGACATCGGGCTTATGTCGATAACCAAAGTCGCCGAAAATCCGGGTCGTTACAGTTGGTATCAGAGCTTAAGGTTAAGTGAATTACCTTGGCTCTGTGGCGTGACTCGGTAGAGATAGGGTTAGTAATACCCTAGATTGAGTTTGAGTGTATATATACGAGTGAACGTATTTGTATTTGATATATAAATTTATTTTATATTGTGGAGATTCATTGGTTGAGTTGTTTATGAGTTCTGGTCGATCAGTTTGATCCACTGTATCGGTAGGAGTTACTAAACACTTGAATACGATGGGTCGTCACGATATGTTTTGAAAAGAGGGTAAATTAAAATAAGTTTACCCAAGGTATATCTTGATATAGAGAAGATATATATGTCAAAATTATAATATATTGGATATATTGGTTGTTATTATAATCGAGTAAGATTATAAATTAAATGGTTATGTAAATAACCAATTAGAATTCATATAAGTGAACTACGTGAAATCAGATGAGTTAAATCTGAAATTTATTCCAGAAATTGAATTAAAATTCTGGAAAATTTGATAAGTGTTTGTAAATAAATTGGAATTTAAAATAAGGAAATTTTAAGTTCTTGGGAGATTTTGAAAACGCTTATCAAACTAAAAGTGATATAGTATTGAACTCACTTTGATTGCTGGAAAATAGATTCCGATGGTGAAGCATGCCATCATCGGTGTTCATTTTCGAGTTCTTAATGACGGATTACTAGCAAAGATTTTGTTTTCAAATTTGGTTTGAGAAAACAAGGTATTCAGAAATTCAAAGGTTTTTGAATTGTGATTTTGATTTCAAATTGATTTGAAATAAAAACCCAGGGATTTAAATTCTAGATTAAAATTTAACTTGTGAAGTTAAGTAGAATGAGATGTTAAAAGTTAAGAATTTGGAATCGAGAATGAAACTCGAGTTTGAAATGATATCTGGCTTGGATATAAGCTAATGATTTGGTTTTGAGAATGAACTGATTGGAGATCAAGTTGGTAATGCATTGTTATATGCAGAACTGGTGACGAATGGTAGGGATATAATGATATGCCCGACAAAAAGGTACAAGTTTATATTTCATATGAGTTTGGTGATTTATGAGCCGAATTGGCAAGCCGCTTGGCTGTTTGATTTTCTTTTGGGTTGGAGATGGCCCAGAGAGGCGAGTTGGAGTTTGAGATATTGACCAGTACAAAGGAGGTGCTGGCGAATTTTTTTTTCGAAGAGTTAAGGCGTTAGAAAATTTTCAGGAGTCGTTGATAAGAATTAAATAAATTTTTAATTAAGATTAAATTAGTTCAGTTGAAACTGAAGTTAAGAAGTGGACAAATAAGTTATAACCAGTAATAGGGTCATTCTCTACCTTAGCAATTTCAAGGACGAAATTATTTTAAGTGGGGAAGAATGTAATGACCCGCATTTGCAGAGGTATAATAATTAATTTATTTAATTATTTAAATAGTGAATTAAAGGATTTCATGGTCATGGAATTAAATAATGGTGAATATTTAATTAAAATAATAAATTAAATAATATATTTAATTCAAAAATAATCAGGAATATTGGAAATCACAATATTCTGTGAACAGGGTCATCCCTAAGATTTAATTCAGCTTAGAGTTGAATTATATTGACGAATATATTCAATCGACGTCAGTTTGAACGTATAATTATATTATAATTAAAATCGAGCTTGAAATGGCGCTGCAGTTCGTAAATTGGCGATTCGAACTTCAACTGAATGTACAGGATTCGTTTTAAGCCGGATTTCTGTGAAATAAGAAACGCGTGGAGCTCGTAGAGTATATCTTTCTAGTGGAAGAGAAAAATCGGGATTTCGTAGTGTAGATTTTGATTTACATCCAAAACAAATTTTAGAAAAGTCGCTGTGGAATTCCTTTATAATTTATAAAGGAATTATTTATATTTTAAAAAGGAATTTCAATACAAATTGAATATTGATAAATCTGAAATCTGAAAATATCAAGCTGTAAATTCTGATATGATATGCTGGAGCTGTACGATATCATATGTGAAGATACACGATAATATTTATGTATAAATATTTAATTTAATTATATATAAATATATTTACATATTTAAATGGGTCATTCAGAGCTTTAAAAATAGCCGGTTTTGCAAACAGAGTCGGAATTCGACGAAACTAATTTTGTTGGATCCGCAATGTCAAATAATTGCTAGATGGCAGGTTTCGTGATTTTTAGAGTTAGTATGTGGCCATACCGAATTTTAGAGTGAGAAACAGTCAGTATTTTGACGGTAAAAAATACACTGTGTGAGCATACGAAGTCGGAATTCGACGAAACCAGTTTTGTTGGGACCGTAATGTCGAACTCCAGCTGCATGTCAAGTTTCGTTATTTTTGGGTATCACGTGTGATCATAGGAATTTTTAGAAGACGAAATCAATAAATAATTGATAAAATAAAATATCCTATAAAATATCTAACTAAAAATATCTAAATCCTAGACCCTATATATACCCCTCTTTCCTTTCTTAACATAATTCTTCCTCAAATTTATCCGCCGTCATCTGCTTCCTTTTCCAACGTGAGGAAGACCAACTTCAGAAAATCATATTAAATCAAATTCCTAACGAAATCGAGAGATGTCAGTTTTGTTTGAGTCGTATGGGGCAGGGCTTCACGTTGATGTTAAATTTGTTGAGAACAACATCATTTCCTGTCGTTTAAAAAGTGGACAGCGGAGGTAGGGTTACAGTTTTTGGGGAGTAGAAGCCTCGATTCGTGAATCCGAGTCCGGATTTGAGTCGAGCGAGGCACGTAGCATCTCAGTGCATCACTCTGTAGGAATCCGTGCTTTTAAATGTCGATCGCCATACTATTGCAGCGAGGAAAGCGGGACGATGTGGTTTGAAGTGGTGAAATCGAGTTCACTAAAATGTACATAGGGATGAAGAGACTGGAACGAGATGAAGTTGGGAGGTGGTTCCATATGATTCGGTGATGAATGGAGGGAGAACGTGTGGATTAAAGAAGATGAAATGGCCATCGATTTACAGTAGTAGCTCACGGTGCTTTTTGGGAAGAAGGGTTATTCGGGCCTGGAAATATAGAAGGTAAATGGGCCGGCACATTTCCCTAAAGCCCAAATGATTTAAATTAAGTTTCTTTATTAAATTTAAATAAGTGTTAAACTTGTGTACGCGATAACTTGATCATACAATATCAGATTGACGAACCGTAAGTTGCGTTGGGGTCGTATAGACGGGAGCAACACAATGAGACTGACCGGGAGTGAATCCGAGCTCGTTACAATTTATGGTGAAATAAATTGCCCGACTGAATCAAATAACAGTTTATCGTTCTTTAACGATGGACTGCAAATGTGAGTAAACCTCACCAACTCTGAACAGTTTATAATTTCATGTTGTATTTTTAGAACTGTTAGAAATCGTCTGATTTACTGTGTGTTGACTGATTGATTGAACTGCTAGTCAGTTAGTGGAAATTATATATATATATAAAAAAACGTTAAATATTTATATATTGATTCTGCTATCAGAATATATCATATGGAACTGAAAGTGATGTTGATTTTATTGTGTAACATCTGTGGATGCAGGGAAACAGGTTGGAGGAATCCAACAGGATTCCTCAACAGTTATTTTATTGTTTTTCATATATTTTGATATATGATGTGAATTATAACCTGTTGTTGATTGTGTGTATGGACGATATTGGACATCGTAATTTGATATGTTGAAACACCATAACATACCGAAATGTTGATAAGGGAATATTTTCAAAGTGATATTTGAAAATGAAATATTTATAAGTGGAATATTTATAAATAAGAAATATTTATAATTGGAATATTTATAAATAGAGGATATTCAAAAAGGAAATAATTTCAAACCATTTTTCTTTTTGAATGGAAAAGGCCTGTGTGGCGGGTTTGGGGATTTTCCCGATGCTCCCGGTACAAAGGAGGTTATGGCGAATTTTTCCGGGGATTTAAGGAGTTAGAATATTTTCAAGATTTAAATTGAAAAGGGGAATAATTATAAAATCAAAAGAGTTAAAAGAATATATTTGTGAAATCAAATATAAAGGGAAAAGATTTGTAAAACAAATATAAAAGAATATATTTGTAAGACAAATATAAAGGAAATATTTGAAAAACAAATAGATTAGAAAAAGGGAGTATTTGTAAAACATTTACAAATAGAAATCAAAGTAGGTATTCATTTGTCAAGATAAATAGAAATCAAAAGAGATACTTAATTGTTAAGTAAATAAGAGATGTTAAAAGAGATATTTATTTATAATTAGGACATGTTAAGCGGATTATTTATTTGGTAAATAAATAAGATACTATAAAAGGAATTATTTATTTAGGAAATAAATAAAAGATTTAAAGGAGATATTTATTTGATAAATAAATAGGAATAAATCAAAGGAATATTTATTTGATAAATAAATAGGATTAAATCAAAGTAATATTTATTTGATAAATAAATAGGAATAAATCAAAGGAATATTTATTTGATAAATAAATAGGATTAAATCAAAGTAATATTTATTTGGTAAATAAATAGGAATAAATCAAAGGAATATTTATTTGATAAATAAATAGGATTAAATCAAAGTAATATTTATTTGGTAAATAAATAGGAATAAATCAAAGGAATATTTATTTGATAAATAAATAGGATTAAATAGAATATGTACCCAACACTTGTATAAGTGAAGTAACGTTATTAAAGGGAACATTTATAAAGTGAAGAACTGTTACCAAAAGTAAATCTTTATAAATGAATAAACGTTATCAAATAGGAGTTATTTGAATAAGATAATCAATTAGAATTAGAAATGATCAATTAGAGTAGAAATGATCGATTTGAGTTAGAATTAACCAGTTAGGGTTAATCAGGTAGAATTAATCAGTTAGGGTTAATCAGTTAGAATTAATCAGTTAGGGTCAATCAGTTAGAATTAATCAGTTAGAATAAATCAGTTAGAGTAAATCAGTGAGGGTTGACCAGTTAGAGTTAGAGTTAACTAATTGGAGTTAGGTAAGGAGTTGATCGAGTAGAGTTGTTGAATATCACTTATTCGAAGTAGAGTTATCGAATATAGTGTATTCGAGAGAAGAGTAATCGAATATGGTTATTCGAGTTGAGTTATCGAATTTGTTATTCGAAAGGAGCTATCGAATTTCGTTATTCGAAAAGGAGTTATCGATTTGTTAAATCGAAAGGGAAGATTATCGAATATCGTTTATTCGAGAGGAGATTTTCGAATATAGTTTATTCGAAGGAGTTGTCGATTATTAGTTAATCGAAATGAGTTATAGAATTTTAGTTAAATCGAAGGAGTTATCAATTATAGTTTAATCGATAAGAGTTATTCGAATTAGTTATTCGAATAAAGTTAAACACAAGGAGTTATCGAATATAAGTATTCGAAAGTAAGTTATCGAATTAGTTATTCGAAGAAGGAGTTACTGAATTAGTTATTCGAAAAGAGTTATCGATTTTATTAAATCGAAAGGAGTTATCGAATATTGATTATTCGAAGTTAGTTAATCAAAAGGAGTTATCGGATATTGGTTATTCGAAGTTAGTTAATCCAAAGGAATTATTCGAAGTTAGTTAATCCAAAGGAATTATTCGAAGTTAGTTTAATCGAAAGGAATTATCGAATTTGGTTATTCGAAGGAGTTATCGAAGTTAGTTATTCGATGGAGTTAAATTGATTAGAGTTAAATCAAAAGGGGTTAATCGAATAAAGTTGTTCGAATAGAATTAAAGGAATTAATCAAATATAGTTATTCGAATAAAATCAAAAGAGTTAATCGAATATAGTTTGTTTAAATAGAGTTAAAGGAGTAATCGAATATAGTTGTTTGAAAGGAGTTAGGTAAGGCGTTAAGTGGAAAGAGTTGATTGATTAGAGTTAAAAGAATGAACTTACCCTGTTTCGAGATTTGAAATGTTGTTCAGTTAAGGTCTGAGTGGTAGTTATACCCCAACTTGATTGACTTCGTTTTAGTTTAGAAATGGGTAAGGTTCGAGAGTGAAAGTGGTTAAGTGAATTTAGTAAATAAGTACAGTAGTTTGAGTTGTCGTCGCGATGTTGTTTTAAACATCTATTTAAATTCAAGTAAGAAGATTTGGAAATGTTTTCCAAATAGAATCAGAAACGAAATCAAATATGGAAATTTGAAATATGAATTAGAAAAGGAAATGTTTTCCAATGTTAACGTATTTTTCTAAACATAGAAAATAAGGAAATATGAATATATATATATATATGACTGATGATTGATTGATAGAATTTCCATCTGGAAATAATATCGTTATTTGCACACCTGTTTTTCTTTGATGGTTAAATCACAGACCATCGAAGTTTTGACCATTTTAACGTTGTTAATATGGAGAGACCGGTTGGATTATTATCCAAAGAACCACTCTGTATTGGTATAAGTGTTGTGAATCATATATGCCAAAGATAATTGAAGACGGAGTAAAGTGCAAAGGGCTATTGTATAAGTCTTAGATAACAGTGCCTAAGATGGATGTACTGAATAGTTCCTTCAGTTCATCCTATTCCTGGATGACTTGTATGGACGGATGTCTGACAGAGTATTTCCAGACGATCACGTATATTGATTTCTCCAACCGTACCAAGAGTGGAAGCGAAGAAGGAAACTTCTTTTAGCTAACACATAATGTATTGTTGAGGGAGTCAATCGGTGATTAGATGGATTTGATGATGTGGCATTCAAAGTGAATCTGATGTGATGATAAAGCGTAGCTTCTAGCCTCATCATCCGGTAAATGACAGAAATCGGGCAGGCAGCATGGCTAAGTCGGTCGCACCGAAGTAGGGTGTATAATCACCTATCTAGAGAATATTCATTTGCTTCTTTAATCTATCAATGTTGTCTCATATATATACGGGAAACGGTTGCTGATCCCAACCGTTGGTGATATACATTCGATACACTCAAGCAAAATGAGTGGTCGGTCATGTGTGGCTGGGTTACAAGATGTTCTTGTTGAACTCCAGTGTATCGTTCCTAGAGTACACTGATCGGAAGGTGGTTCCATACCTTGTCATAGTTGGAAATCCATTACCCAATACGTGCTTGCGGTTTTGATTGTATACTATATGTAGAACGTGAGATGAAAGCGTTTCTGCTAGATGGTTATTATATTGTGGTTGATAAACATTATTATAATATCAAAAGGTTTTCGATATAAAGATATTTTGGATTCTCATAAGGGAAAAACCCGTTCCGTTATGCGGCGTGGTCTTATGAGATATCGTTTACTTGTTCAAACTGTTTTAACTGTTTTACTCATACCAGTCCCATGACTGACCCGGAGTTTATTTTGTTTTGTTCTACCTAAACTCTTGGGTTCCTAAATTTGTACGAGTAGTCAAGTAGTTCAGGATTTTTCAGATCTATCTAAAGGAGCTTGGAGCAGGAGGCTTCAGCGTTAGTTATATAGAGTTTTGTTCCGCTGTGTTGTAAGTGCTGTACTCTGACAAGTGCTATTGTATACATAACTGTTATATTTCAAAGTTATGTTATATATTATATGTTATTCGTTCCGCTGTGAGGTTCGTGTTACTCTGATGTTGTGTTCTTCTTCTTCTTCTATTCTAAGTTTCTATCTTATCTATTCTCACCCTCTAATTTCTTTCATTAATTACCGGGATTTTTGATGTTTTTGTTATCGACATCGGGCTTATGTCGATAACCAAAGTCGCCGAAAATCCGGGTCGTTACAGGTTGGTGCATTAATAAATTAATTAATGCCAATGAACATGCATGCTAAGAATGGTAAGGTTAAGTAACATATGAATAAGCGACACTTAACCAATGCAACATGTTAGTTAAACAAATGGGTGGGGTTAGGTTAAATTGAGAACACTTAACCGTTATAACATGTTGATTAGGAAACCCTAGCAACGGGGACCCATTCCAGCAGTAACCTACATAGATGTATCACGGTACCCTGAACTAGGCAGGGTTGGGCACGATTACTGGGTTGATTATAAGCGGTTAAAATAGCGGCAGGTGGTGCGTCAGTGTAGGTTCCGACGAAGTACGGGAGTGCACATACTCCGGAGTGGAAAAATCAGGCACTGGGCATCAGTAGTTATACACTGTGCATCTTGAATTGTGTCATGTTGTCATCATTGGGATTGACACACCCAATGGTGGGACCAGCACAGGTATCTACATACAAGTGGGGCCGAATGACACAAGTAATAAATACATGCGAGTAGAAGTCGATCCATAAAGGGATCATTTTATTATGAAAACATGAGGCTAGTTGAAACAATTGTTAGTAGGTGCAGAGAAATAGAAATGGGTGCAATAGCATATTCAGTTTATCTTGCCTTATCTTGTATTATGTTATCTTGTTACTATGGTATTGTCTTATATTTGGTTTATTCATGTCATGATATTTTTTCTTGTTTACATGCTGAAAATCACTGGGCTTACCAGGTTTTATGTCTGACCCGTTTTCTTTCGTCTTCTTTTCTTCTGTTCCCCCCTCCAGGTCCACAGGGAGGGAATACTTCAGCTTAGTTCAGACCTTTTCCAGCTTGAAGAGAGTAGGTGTATTGTTTGGATTCTCTTTTCTTGGGTTATGTCTGTGGTTACACTTTTATTGGGGATTTATGCTGCTTTACTACTATTTTATGCTTCTTTATGTATTTGGAGTTTTGTATCAAGACAGAGGTTTTATTGTAATGATTTGGAAGTTGGGTTTTGAGACAATGGTTGTACTGTTTTGACTGAACCACGCTGCTTATGAAATGATTTCAGTTTTTCCGCTGTTTGTATGTTTGTCTTGTAAATTTTCTGTATCTTTTACCTATAATGCTTCACCAAAGTTAATGCATTCCCTTTGTGAGTGACCTTAACGGAGGTGGGGTGTTTCAGGTGTGCACACCAACGATAAATATACAAGCAATGTTGGATACCCTTGGATTGCTGTTATTATTATATTGAAAATATAAGAACAAGAGAGAGTTATGCGAATTCAGCTTAACACAGCTTTGTTTTAAAGATTCGAAAAGCCAATATTAGTATTTTAAGTCCTCCACTTATTTAAACAAAGACTACAATATAGAATAAACTTCATGGAAACCACCTAAGAATCTCCCTATGTACCAGTTACACTATTATCCCTCAAAATTCAACTTTTCATTATATTTCTCATTCGATCTTAGTTGAGAGAAAAAAAAACACTATCAACTGACTAAAAATTGTTAACTTATTTTGTTGTATCAATCTAAAATGAGTAGTATTTCCAATATATATATATATAGTATTTTACTATGACCTAAAATGCATGATGTTCCAATCAAAATGCGTGATGTTCCAATCTAAATGCATGAAAGTGAAAAGGAAAAATTAAAGAAAAAAATAGAAATAAATAAAAAGGATGTAATGTAGACTCCCCCACACTTGGACAAAACAGTGTCCATACTGTAGCGGGTTTCCTAAATTTGAATGATAAAACCCAAAGATGAATTAAATGCAAAATGATTTGTAAAATAAAATGCAGTCTAACTATATGTAAGAATGGATCGCATGTACAATGATATATGTGTTTACGATGCATGCGATGCAAAGAATGCCACCAACTTTTCCCCCCGCACTTGGTTCTAGCCCGATGAATTCTGTTCCCACTATGTCTAGGCATGTTTTCTAATAAGCAAAAGTTTTTGAAAACCATTTCATCTTTATACCTAGATTTATAGTCCAGTAGATAAATGTCCAGGGTCATCCTAACATGAAGTTTTTCAACCAAACTAACATTTCAAAAATAATTCATGTATTCAACAAATTTATCTGTTTAATTGTTCAAAAATTTGTGATCGTATATAAACTCGGTTGTACTTGTGAAATTTAAATTCTGAGTGTTGTTCAAGACTATGTGATCACATTTCTCAATTGACAACGTATTTTCGACACTGACAATTTCATGCCCGTTTGAAATTTTCTCAAAGTAAAATTTTCGAACTCGTGACTTGAATCTACTTCTTCCTCATTTGGCAACTCATCCTCATACAACCCAAAAAATTCATGTTCATTAAAATCCTTCTCGAATTTTGAGTTTTTGAAAATTTCGACATCTTTTTTTTGTTCAATTTCTAAAATTTCAAATTTCTCACAGCCTGAAAGAGGAAGATCAAAATCTGAGCTTAAATCTTTTTCCTGAAAAGAATCGAAGTCCAAATCATTTATTGAATTTTTAACAACTTCATTTAGATCATTATTCTCAATTTCTAAAGTTGTTATTTGAAAATTTTCACTGTCAGTAAAGAATGGATTATTTTCTGATTCATCGCATGTTTGAATTTGATTTTGTTGTTCGAGTTGTTCTTTAAAAGACGTCATTAAACAAAGAAGTTCATCAAGCTGTCTATCTTTTTCATCAAGCTATCTATCTTGCTTTTCTACCCTCTCTTTAAGAATGTTAAGATGATATTCTTCAGAATTGTTGATTTAAGAGCTCTCATTTTGGATTTCTTGATTCTCAAAATTATAGTCCACATCAATTTCATGATCAATATTATTTCCAATGTGGTGGTTGTTTGAATTTTCAGAAAAAATGACAATGACATTGGAAATCATTTTGATTATATAAATCATGTTCGTAACCAAAACTGTTAAAATTCGAGGGAAAATTTGCAATTTTGGTAATTTCCAAGATGTTGATATGGGCTATAACTTCGAAAATTTTGGTTTACAACCGCATATTGATGTTGATCAAAGCTATATTGGGATTCAAAGATGTTTTGATGAGGATGTGGCTCATAATCGAAATTACTGAAGTTTGAATTGAAATTACAATTTCGATCATTTCTATGATTTTGAAAATGTTGGTCAGTTGGAAAATTTTGAAAACTATTGACATTGGACTCACGAAATTACGGAAAATTTTGCTCCATGAGTTGTAATTCATAGTCATACTCTTCCAGGGAATGACTTCTCAGGTTATTATCCCACATTTCTTTCAAGAATTTTTTTGAATTAGACATTTGAATGAAGTCAAGGCAAGACAGAAATTATTCTCACATCAAATTAGTATAAAATACTGAGTTGTGCTCTATTAATTAACTGACTCAATTAGAAGGGGGAAGAGGGTCTTATGGCCGTTCACGTATAGTATAAATACTAAGGGATTCGACCAAAGTTTTACGAGTAGTATGCAACCTCTTTTGCTAATAGTTCAATAAATTAAACTATTATATATCCGTGATCCAATTATATGAGACAGTCAACTTCAAAAAACACCACTTTTCAATTATATTATCTTGTAATGTCTATTTTTATTGTTGGAAACAATGAGAGTGAAAATTTTAATTATGGAAATATCAGCTAAGCACAAAAATCAAACAATAATAACTGCAGAAATTTAAAATATTGTACAAGCGAGCCGCTGCCCCTGCAGAAGATTTTTACAAGCAATGTCTATATTTTTTATGCAACTACAGCACCTGTAGAGTTAGAAAATTTTACAGTGGTGTACGGCAGTCCGTCCAGAGCAGTTGACAAGTACTGACAATTCTAATCAACTGTTTGCAACTCGATTGATCTCTAAATCCTTGTTCGATTGGTTGAACACTATCTCTTGCTTTGCTTTGACTTAGTCTCTCTCTTTTGTCTTTTTTTTTTGAAAAGAAAATATTAAGAAAAAAACTAAACTAGACTAAATAAAATAAACTAAACTCAAATGAAAGGAAACGAACTAAACTAGACTCACAAAACTAAAAAATAAAATAAAATCAAAAGTACACTAGACTCAAGGAAAAATTTTAAAAAAAAAGACTCTTGCTTTGCAAAAAAAAAAACTCGGTTAACTTAAAATAAAAGCCAATGCGCACAAATCAAATATGTTGAAGCCAACACCACCAAGCTTATAAAAAGAATTGTCGAGCCCAACAAAACATTTGTCCTCCCTTTTGTTTTCTCAAAAATCAAAACGCCCCTTTTTTATTTTAGGTAGTAGATCGTACCCCTATATGTTGTTCAAACCAGGAATTTCGCTTCCTTATTTTTTTCAAAATAGTTTGGGCTAAAAAAATAGGAAAAAATTCAATTTCCAAATCACTTCTAATACCACGCCAATAAAATCCACTAATGCTCTCAACTCCAAAAAAACACGCCTAAACTATCACCCCTTTTTAAATTCAGAATTCCTTGAACGAAAATCTCGCAACCCACAGAAAAAATAACCGTACTCCCTTTCTTTTCTTAATCGAAATTGATTTCGATTTGCGGTTCAATCGGGTTTCTATGGTTCTGTTGAGGACTCTCAAATAGGGTTTCAATTTGTTGTTAGGTATTGAATGAAGTTCAAGCCTTGCTTGGTTGGTTCAGATCCGCGAAGGGTACGGAGTTCGGGTGTGAGTGTGTGAATTTGCGCAAGTAGGAGGAGAGCAGTATTCTGGTAGATGATGAAGGTGAGGGAAACAAGGTTAGTTACTGGATTTATTGAAGAGGAGCGTAGTTCAGCAGCGTTGGAGTTTATGGGGTATTATGTGATGATGGGTAAACGTCGGTTTGTAGTGGTGAGGGGATTTGCGATGTGATTTTGGGTGGGTGTTGTTGGTGACAGTTGATGGGTTTAGAAGTGGTTTGAGGAATAATAGGGATGAAGGGGAGATTGGTGAGATGAATGCGAATTGGGTTATGGGTTCAGATGGGAGTTCGAATCGGCGAGGGAGTTGAGGGGTTTGGTTTGTAGTGTTGGACAGTGGATTGAAGAGATGGTTTTTGACAGTGGAGTCTTCATACTATGGTAAGGGTTTAATTCTTTGAACGTGGATTTGTTTGAGATGAAGATGTTGATAGGTGAAGTGTTGAATGTGTGGAATTGGTGAGACATTGACTGTTTTTGAGGAACAGAGGGGCGATGTAGTCTGTGACTTTGTGGTAGTTAGGGTTTTCGAACCGAGGGGTGTGGGTTTCTGGAAGTTGGTGAATTTGATGATGATTTTGTGACGATGAAGAGGATGAACCCGGGGGTTAGATGTAAACTGTTGTGAAATTTGCATTGTGCTGTGTGGTTGGTATAGGAGATCGCGATTGTGAATTTTGCGGTTGCGTGATGAAGGAGGATGGCAGATGAAATTTTGCGTCAAGTTATGTAGGTTACAGGCTTAGGTGAACAACAGAGTTTGGTTGTTTGGTGGGATGATGGTGTTTGGTAGGGGATGTTATTAATGAATATGGTGGATCTGGGTCGGATGTAGGGAATAGATGTTAATGGTTTGTGAAGGTATGGAGATGTGGGATTTCGGTCAGAAGGTGGACTGTAGTATTAATATGTGGTTTGTGTGATGGTTATGGTCTGGGTTCAAGATTGTGGAAGAGGGGTTGAGGCTATTTGTTGAAAAGGGGATGATGAAGGATTTCAGGGTGGAGATTGCAGCAGAGAACCGAGGCAGAGAGTAAACACAAGCAAGCAAGGGGGAAAATTGCAGAAGCTTTTATTTATTTATTTATTTTTATTTTTTTATAGAACTTGTAAAAGAGGAGAAATAGAAAGGAACAAATGTAGAAAAATAAAGACCGGAAAAGAAATAAAGAAAGGAAAGAAAAAGAAAAGAAAGACAAGTTTTTTTTTCGTTTATGTGGTGAGTCACAGAAGGAAAAGAATATTACGGAGGATTTTTTTTTAAAGATGTTAAAGAAGGAGAAGTAATTGTAAAAAATGGAAAGGATGAATAAAAAGGAAGAAAATTGGGAAAAAAAGTTGTTTTTTTTATAAATTTGTAAAAGGAAAGAAATGAAAAGAAAATAGCAAGGAATTCGAAGATGGAAAGAAATCAAAGAAAATTTGGCATATTTATTCTCCTGTTTACTTCATGATAGTACCAATAATCAATACCAAATCAGCTAACAAGATTTTTTTCTATATATACAAGAAAATAAAGGGAAAAAAATAAAACTAACACGAATCAGAAATTAAATAAATAATAAAATTTAATTATTACCTCCCCGGCAACGGCGCCGAAAACTTGAACGCTACTTTTGTATGAACTAGAAAAGCACGAATTTTAAAATAAATTCTGCAAGTGCACAGATCGTGTAATCTGCAGGTCGAATCAACAGGAGGCAACTTAAAAAATTATTATTTATAGAATTTCGTGGGTGAGTTAGACGACTTTTGAGATTTTGTTGAAAATAGAACAATTGAAATTGCAACAATTAGGATTATCGTTGAAACCAATCAAACGATTAATCACTAATGAAAGTAAATTTCAAAACAAGAATAAAAATGCAGAAAATAAAAATGCAGAATAGAAATAACAACAGAAATAAAATTAGGATTATCGTTGAAACTAATCAAATGATTAATCACTAATGAAAATAAATGTAAAATACAACTAGTACTCTACCAAATCTAATTGCATAGATGGCACTAGCTGCTAAGAAATAGAAAAATGCAGAAAATAAAAAGAAGAAGAACTTTGTTAATGGAGAAGAAGAAGGAAAATGGGATGCTGGCTACAATGAGATTACATGGGTATTTTTAGGAGATAGCGAACCTAAACCCTAATTACAAATGGGCCTTAGTGAAACGAGTAAATTTGGGCTTTTCCTTTTGCTTCCTCCTTTGATTTGTAATGTGCATGGCATTTCTACTAATTATTTTCTTGTCCAATAGCAACTAGATGTGAGATCTTCGTCAGCAAGTCTTCATATGTAAATATACAACAATTTGATCTCTATTTTTATACTTTCTGACTGCATATGGCTAAGTTGGCATATCTGTAAAAGTGACAAAATAATACCCAAATAATATTTATCTATATACAAAAGATAAGATATAAGAGCATAAAGTAAACATATTTCTATGTTAATCAGTACATTTACGCACTAGACTCCTCACATTAAATTAACAACTTGTGGATGCTGGATTTGCCGGCGGTTCCAGGTAGACTTCGACCACAAGTTGAATTTAACCTCTTGTCTAAGTGTGGTTATCATTTCTTTATCAGCGTAAATTTTCCATATAATTTAGGCATATCCATTATTCCTAATTTTTACTGAAATTCTATGTTTACATCACTAAAAGAAAAATACCTTATTGCAACTAGCTATTTGCAACAGGCGATAAATGCCGGTTGCAGTAAATGATATTTAGCAACAGACCTATTATAGCAGTTGCAATAGATAATATTTAGCAACAGGCTTTTTCATCCTGTTGTGAAAAACATACTTTTAGCAACTTTGCTTTGCTTCTTGTTGCAAAAACATACTTTTAGCCACTGTTCTTCCATAACAGTTGCAACAAACATATCATTTGCAACTGCGCTTCCTAGCCAGTTGCGAATAAATATCCTTTAGCAACTGTTTTCTCCACTTGCAATAATTGTATTTTCTACAACTGGTAAAGCCCGTTGCGAAAAACGTACTATGAACTTTTAATAACTAATTTTGGATAGTTACTATTAAATAATTAACTATTAGTAATTACGTGAAAGATTAATAATTAATAATAAAATTTAATTATTATAGATTAATATTTATAATTGATAATTAAATAATAATAATAATTAACAGTTAAAAAATAATGAAATAAATAAATATTAAATCATAATAAAATAAAGGATAAAAATTAATCATTAATTTGAAATATGAATATGTATAAATAGATTAATAAATTCATAATCAACAAATAAATGAAAATTGATTAATATTATTGTTAAAAAGTAATTAATAATCAATATTAATGTTTTGTATGAATTAATTATAATTCGTGTTTGAAAGAGGTATTTTTGTGAATTAATTAATTATTTCTTGTTAGTAATTGTTGATATTATTGTTTATTTTAAGTATTTTTAAATTTATATTAAATTAATCTTTGCCTTGCCAAATGTTTAAATAGATATAAAATTTTCTAAAAAATGATGCTTTTATATATGTTTAAAAATAATAATTGATGGTATTTTGATCCCGCCTTAAATTTTAAGTTAACTGTTAATTAAATAATTCATAATTAACATGAAATAACCAATAATTAATCAATGTTAATGTTTGATATCTAAAGTTTAATCACCTTGCCAAAAAAAAAGGAACCAAAGTTGAGTATCTATTTATTAAATTTCAATAGCAAATTTACTTTATTTACAGCTACAGCAACTTGCCACTTATATATCTGCAAAGTTTTTTTTTTTGAGAACACAAGTGGTTTATTACACATATCTGAAGAATTAAAACGTAAGCATGATACCAATTTATTTCCAGGAATCATACATCGTACACGACGAAACCAAAAACACCTCAGCACCAACGCTACCAAGATAAAAATACCAAAAACCCCTAATTTTTCACGACAATGGGCTCTCCTTCCTACGCACGGCCTTCCCAATACTCCAAACTGTTCAAAACTTTTGGCTCTTACGTCTGAAATTTTGGCGCCAAATCCAAAATTTGAGCCAAAATATTCATCTTTATCGAGAGTTGCTTCGCTAGGAATATTTTCAAAATCGCGTGGCATCCTTCCCCACGTCTGGCCTAATTATTACTCAGCTATAACGGTTGAAAAAAAATCCCCTTCTCCTTAAAATGGTTCTGCTGCCACCATCATCCTGTCAGCCCTAATTTTTGCCACCATCTTCTCCTACTAATCTACATCAGATCTGGAAATTGTTCGATCCCTAATGGATCGAGCCACCAAAGAAATCAGTAGTTTCGGAATTGGGTATGAGCAATAAGTATTGCAATTTGCAATCGCCTAATTATGGAAGTGCTATATAAGGTTCACAAGCTTGGGTAAATGGATTCATGTTAGACTGGGAGGAGCATATGATCTAATCTCAAAGGGATTTCCATTCATATAGTGCCCTATGCGGACATCACCCTATCGAGCAAAGTGGAGATCCGAAGCGTGGGTTGAGCAAAAATCAGCCTTGGTGCAGCAACGAACAAGAACCAGGTAAGAGTTGCTGCATCATTTTGTGGGTGAAAATGAGAGGTGCTATAGTATATCATATGTCCTGCTTAATGTACATTAAAACAAATGCTACATGCTGCGTACGCCATAAATTTTAGCTGCATTGATTTAGAATGGATGAAGTTTATAATTATATATTAAATATAGTGAAAAGCATGGTGGAACTCCAATTTTAAGTTTTTCTGCTGCTATAGTATCTTTTGTAGCATTGATTCATGATGTTGATAATGAACGCATGTCAGGCTTTTAGTATGGCATACAATTTTTTTATCACTTCAGTTTTCTACATCCTGGGTTTTGTATTTTGTTTTTTTATTAGCATTAATAGGTTTCTGTGCTCAACTTTAATCAACAATTGTAGAAGAAACCATATATTCTATTTACACTAAATCTTTTCCATATTTCTGTCTAAGTTAGAATTTGCAAACCTTAATTTGGAATATCATTTCAGAAGGTTGGCTGAGTATATTGTCTATTGGTTCTTAGTCTGCTGGACAATCTTTTGCAATTATCAAGAAAGCTCTAAAAGGATCAACAAAAAATGTACGGATCTTGTTCATGGTTTGAACTAATTCTGTTGTCTAAGTAGTTTTCACAATTGTTTTTCGCATTCATGTGAACAAATATATAGATTTGGGAAGCTATATTTAGAAATATTTTATGCATATGGTGGATTGGATATTACTATATGTGGTACAGTGAAATTAGGATGGAAATTAAAGAATCTATTGCAGTTTAACTTCTATAATCAGTATAGTCTGATATAATCTAATCTCTGTTGTGCAGTGCTTTTCCTTCAACTGCTTAGAAATATGGGGTGCAAAAACTTTGGTTTATGGCAGATTTGAACATTGGATATAAATTACAATAGGCTTGTGAATTTAAAATCAATCATTATAACTAGTAAGCTTACTGGCTGTATCCATTAAAATGTGGTGTATTGCTATTCTAAGATAGTAGATTTGTTGGCAGAAGATGCATGCTGCAGTGATATTACTCGTGTTTTAGGTTTATGCCATGAGGGACGGGTCCAGCTATATCTTAGCTATTGATATATTTCTTTTTGTCATTTGTTTTGTGTTCTTTTAGTTTTTCGTAGGTCCTTTAATGTTTCTGTAGGTTATTATGCTAACTGAATTATGTACTTTTAGGTACCAATTTTCATGAAAAATATATATATATTAAGCATGGTAATTTTAAACCTCCTAAATTATGTGTATTACCGTACTTTTTTTTGTTTGAAATATGTGCACAGCCATGGGATACCTTACTTGTTTTATAGCCATGAAGGACATTCAGTTTTGCTTATGCTATGAATAGAAGTTTGACTACTTTACAGTTCAAAAGAATCATAATGGTATAGCTCAAACTCGCCAGGTATTGTCAAGATCAAAATAAATTGGAATGTGTATATGCCTATGGACAGGTATTTTTTATTTGCCTAGTGTAAATGCATATATGTTTTTGTTTTTGTTTTTGTTTAACTACATATGTTTAATCATTATATATATATACATATACATATATATATGTTTAACTTCATATGTTTAATCAAGTTGTGGAAGCACTGCTTGGAGGTTTGCTGGTGCTTCTGCGAAGTGCGCACTCGTTATGAAAATGATGATCATTTTAGTTAGCAGCAACATTCTTTTGTATAAGATATTGTTATACATGAATGTGTTATGTGAGAGAAGAAATTGTTATACATGAAAATGTGTTGTGTGAAAATGAAAATGTGTTGAGAGAGAAGAAATTGTTATACATGAATGGTGTATGAAAATTGTAGAAATTTTTGTTGCAATTGTTTGTACTATTAAAACTTTGTTAAAATAAAAATTTTATTTGTTTATTTCATTCTGTGATATAAACTACTACTAAAACGAATACATTCAATATGTAGTATCTATAAGTTGTAATGTTTTTTTTATAGATTTATAAATCTATTGCAAGAGGCATATACTATTGCAAAAGGATCTGTTGCAATAGCAAAAGCCTGTTGCAAAAAAGTATACCGCAACATCTTATTGCAACAGGCGAAAAATGTTGCGAACTTTTTACAACTCCGGCTATACCAACAGGCGCGAGTCTGTTGCAATTGGTCTACTGCAATACTGTTTCCTTTTGCGAAAAGTGTTTTTTGTCGTAGTGCACATCACGCTTAAATATCATATTAAGTCTATTTTAATTGATTATCATGTTGCATATTCTTCCTAACATGCAATTAACTCCGTTTTAAAAGAATAACATATAATCATCAACTATGTAATTATTCCAATCTAACAGATTAACATGCAATTATCCCAATTTTTACAGCTAAGGGTTCAAGTACATAATATGCCACTGATTAACATTATTTATCTCGATTTCACTGTAACTTAACTTATAGTACCCAATTAACAAGTTATTAGAACGTGTATGTATACAACAGTAATAATTTCCATATATTTTAATAGGTTTACATTTCAGTAGATTAATCATTCTAGCATATTTACATTGCAAATTAATGGGGAATGTCAAACGATAAATATACCATTATCAGAAAGGTATAACTTAAATCTACTCACCTAATTGTTTTCCAATTCATGAATCTGGTCTAGATCTAGCATTCCATGGTTCTCCTAACTGAATTTAGAACCTAAATAACCATGGATCCACAATTTTCAACTAAAAGAAAAAGGGAAGAAAGAGATGAAATTTAATTTGACTACCTTACTTCGAATAGAATTCTAAACAACTTCTTTATTAATATACATTCTTTTCCTCTAGATTTTGAATCAGAATTTTCCTAAACTAATTATTATATTTTTCTGAAGAGATTTGAGGAGGTAGAAGAATAACAGAGCATAGGCAACCTCTTAGAAAATGTGAGATTTAGGCTAGGCTCTACTAGCCTATTTATAGGTGTTCAGGATCTTGTCGTACATGCAACGCTGAATTAACAATGAACGTGGTTAAGAAAACAGTCCATATTCATCATTGATCTTCCCAAATCTGGAGTGGGTCTACCCCGGGGTCGAACCCCTATGGGTGGGTCGAACCTAGGATCGACACACCCATGCCTGGGTCAACCCCGAGCTCGACCCCGACTCTTTTTTTTTCTTTGCACATGGTCTTCGGTTTGAATTGATTTGAATTATATTCATATATAGGGTCCTTATATGTATACAAAACTTCTAATTCCCATTTTACACGTATATACATATGCACAACTTTTATTTCGTTTTCAAAATTCAAATGGTGTTTATGTCATTATTAATCCTTACCATATTTCTTTGATTACAACATTATTTTGAATTTCTCCTTTGTGTGTGTGTATATATATATATATATATATATATATATATATTTGCACATATATATGCATATATTTTCATACGCATATATTTTAGTTCTTCGCTATATGTATATTTTCCCTTATATGTGCGTTTATACATACTTTCTCTTTAGAACATGTATTTTTCTAGCCGTTTCTCTAAAATAAAAATATGGCACCTATGGGGATCGAACTTGCACCTCTCACTTGAAAGCCACATGTCCTTACGAACTGGACTACATTGTCTTTTGTTAACAAGGTCTTAAACAATGGTGGCCATTGTTCTTTTTCTTTTACCTTCTTTTTTATGTTCGTTGTAATCTTTTATTTAAACCATTTCATATAACCTTATCATTTTGCATGCATCTTTTTCTTTCATTTTTCTTTTCTTATTAGTGCATATATTTGTAAATCATTGCATACAACATAATTACACTGCATGCAACCAATTTCTTCTTTTATATATTTATGTATATGTATATGTATACACATATGCACTATTAAATACCTAATTTTCATAAAATGCGGGGTGTTACACTACCACTCTAAGGATCTGGGGGGAAGGAAGAAAGAAGCGAAAACAAAAGGTTCAGACATAAAGTCTGGCAAGTTCCAGTGATTTTTAAGTATGCACAAAATAGAGATACCAAGACAGGTAAACAAGATTGGATGTGAAAGAACAGTATTATAAAAATAGGATAAACATGAATAAAGTTGATCGAGTAATGCTTCACATTTATATCCTTAAAATAGATTGTGTCTGCACCAATAATAGTATAACATGATTAGGTGTTAACCTAATTACTTAACATAAACGACAAGACTAGAAGTAGGATTAAACAGTAGGAATAAACATTAGGGTTAGGCGTACCCTAATTACATAACTGGATTAGGTGTTACCCTAATTACATAACATCAGGATTAGGTGTACCATAATTACTACCCTTGCGATCGGCTCCCTAATACGTAAATACCCTGTGTCAGCCCTGGCAGTAGGGTGTATCACTCCCTAACCCAACAATTTATATAACACAGACCTATTTATTGGTGTTACAGTGGCTTAGTTTCCCTAATCGGACTCTTGCACGCTCATGACTCTTCCGGAACGAGCCCGTACCCACCTTCCCCATTTGAACCTCCTACTATCAAGTTTAGTAAAGCGTACCCTGGCCCCTACCTAGCGCAAGGCCCTCTAACTAAATACCAACTGGGATATTTGGGTCCCACACAGCAAGATTTACATAAGCCAAACCCCTAGGCTTGTTCCCCAGAGTAACTAGGATTTAAGAGTCCCCAAAACCCGATTCAACAGTAGAACAAAGGACCTCTTATCTTAGTAATAATCAGGCTTAACCTAGCAGGTTTAGGTTTACTAATAAGTGTAGTTGTAATATTACATGTTTTTATGTGTGTACCACCCTTCCCCAAAACAGCTACCCAGACGTATGCATAATTACATAACCCACATCCGGTACTTACTTAATTTTAACATGTCCTTTTACTTAATGTTCGTATTAAGTCAAATCTAACATGTTTTGTACATATGCGTACTGTTTTATTCAATTATATCCCCAAATTATAGCATGTACAAGTTTATGCATACTATCCCTTTTTATTACATTTCCCAATTTACAGCAAGTACAAGTATATGCATATTACACTTTTTTATCACATCCCCAATTTACAGCAGGTACAAGTATATGTGTATTATCCTTATCCTAATTACAGTCAAACAGTCTTTAAATTAACAATATGCCCCAAATTCATCTTTTCATGACATTTCTTATTAACCCAATTTTAATTATACGAAAACTTAAATCGGACATGGCCTAAGCCTCTAAAAGGCCTAGGCTCAACATAAACAAAAAGGGAAAATAGAGGAAGGAGAACAGAATCAAATCACATAGGCATATAGGCAAGACTGGAAATAAATTAAAACAGTAGAAACAGGGAAAAGGAAAATAGATACATATAACCAATTAATTATCTGACAATAAAAGTATATGGTTTACTTATAACAACGACATCGGTGAATAACAGGTATATTAACTGGTAAGCACTGTATTCTCTAAACCCAACTTTATTTAACTGTCACGATATAGATTTAGGTATTAGATCTGAAAATAACAGTGAACTCACAGCGGGTCTTGGTGAAGAAGAGATTAGATCTATTATATATATATTTCGTTCTAGAAAAGTCCACTTCTATCTCTTTGTTGATTGCATGGGTTGAAGGTTGGTTACAGATCTTGAATCTTCTATGTTAATCTAGATTTCATCAGAGTCTCCCCATCTTATTATTTAGTTTAAAATATGTAATCGAGGCAAAGAGAAAGATAATGAATTATGTGTAGATAAAATGGGAGAGAGTGCCCCTTTGTATAGATCAATAGAGCCAACCTTTAACCGTTAGGTCCTATGGTTTTAATCCAAGCCATAATGTAGCCCTGATGCAGCAATGAACCTAGCCCATAAAACATACCAAATACAAAATTCGGAATCTCCCCTGGATCAGGGTGTGTCGACCCGTAGGTCAACCCAGCCTGACTTGAGTCTACCCATAAGTCGACCTAGGCCTGTTGTGAGTCGTCTTCTAATGGCCTTCTATGCACGTCATTTTTCTGGTTTGAATTATTTTGAATATATATAACCCCCTTATGTGTATACAAACTTTTAATGTTTATAACTTCTTCATACGTTATCCGTTTTACGCAAACTTGCGGTCTATCTGAACCAGAATTCCGAGACGAACGCAACGGTAAAGCCGATTTTACTTAATTCTGAATATTTAATTAAGTAAAATCCATTTAATTGTCTTCAAAGTATGATTATAGTATATTATGTTTTGGGATGTTACAGTAGTTGCAAGCTATTTCTTTATTACATTATGTATATCTTTTTTTTGTTAGTGTGCATTACGACAAAAACCCCAATTTCACACTAATCCTTGTTACCTTTCTTTTTCTTGGAACTACGTTCCCTGTAATTTACTGTAATGGTAATTACGGAAATATAACCCTTTTCCACCCCCAATTAACTCGGTCCACTACTAATTCCTTTTTTCTTTCTTAACTATATTATTTCCCGTTTTCATACCCAATTCCTAATTTCAATTTAATCACGGTAAATTTCTATATGAAATTAGGCTTGCTAATACTTAATCCATGTACCCATAATTTACTGTAATTTTTCTCAACCAAACAATTTCATTATATTTCAGACAATATAATTTGGGAACATACATAATTTAAAATCAATTTTACAATCCTGTCATTACCGTAATTTCTCAAACCCAAAAAGAAAGATATACGAATGAGTTTTATATACAACAGTAAAATTCTTAATGCTTTTTAGGGAATGAATTACGTCGCAATTACCCAAACTTCAATTATTCATTACGTTGAGAATTTAGGGTAATTAAACGATAAATAAACCATTACCAAAAGGTATGATTTAAATCCACTCACCTGACTGCTTTCCAATTCTTGAGTCTAATTCAAATCTGCTACCCCGTGGTCTTCCTAATTGAAAGTAATATTGAAATAACCACAGATTTACAAATCTGATGCTAAAAGAATGAAAGAAATCCTAATAATTCAAATTTAAAAAATTTACCTTACGTAGACAAGAAATCTAAGCACCTATATTGTAGATCCATATTCTTTGTCTTCAAATATTGAATCGGAAAATCTAGAACTAATGAATTCCAATTTTTGAAAGGTTTGGAGAAGAAAGAAAATGGTAGAGACTTGGTGTTATCTCAGAAAATATGAGTTGGAGGTTGGGGTCTACTAGTCTATTTTTATTTGCACAGAAGATTATGGCTTGTCGGATTGAATATAATATAACTTAAGCTATATAAATCGAAAATATAACGTCAGTTTGCTTAGCAATGGGTCTACCAGGCTCTAGGGTGGGTCGACCCACATATACTCAGGATCAACCCTGCTTCCTGGACCACATACATTAATTCTATTGAAATTAATTTTTGTTTAATGTTAGTTACAATGCTCTTTTCCTTTATAAATGTTCTTATGAAAATTAATCCCTTCCATTTATAAGGTATGTTTAATGTTTCAATTTCAAATTTATGTGCATATACTCATGTATAATTTCACAAACCTTTATATGTTAATAGTTGCGCAATAAACGTCGTTATTAACGCTATCAATTTATTGATTCCTTCCATTTTAATACGTGCGAAAATTTCAAATGCTGCTATTCTCTTGCATATTTTTCATTCATTTCACATTTATTACTTTCCATTTTAAGTTTATGCCTAAGATTTCAATTTTGAATTTGTGTGTATATATTTACGCACAACTCCATTTATTTTCAAAATTCAAACAGCGTTTTCTCGACATTTATTTCTTACTTATTTTGGTTGATCGTATATTACTTTTAAATTTCATAATCATATAAATATTCACACACACATACACATGTATATACATATACATATACATATATACATATACTCACCTATATATATATTTTTCTTATATATATATATATATCTTGTACCATGCATCTCTTTAGTTGTGCCTCTAAAATAAAAAAAACATGACGTTGGTGGGACTCGAACTCTTAACCTCCACCTTGAGAAGTGTATGCTCTATCAACTTACCAAACTTATCTTTTGTACACAAAATTAAAACACTGGTAGCTATTGTTCTTATTTGTGTTTGTCTTGCTCTTTTTTTCATGTTTGTTCTAAAACTACATTTAAAGATATCTTATTTTTTTTAAATACGTTTTCTACAATAGATAAGTCTAAATTGATCAGAAAATTGCCACAGATGCAATCACACTAGTTCTGTGACCAAATTCTGAAAATTATACAAATTTTATTTTATTATTTAATTAAAAATGCGGGGTATTGCAATTGGGATACTGCCTGGTACGGATCCCCAACCAAGTAAGCAAACAGGTCACCCCTAGTCTTGGTCCCTATTTATTAAGCAAACAAGTCACCCCTAGTCTTGGTCCCTATTTATTATTTTATTAGGCTACTTATTTTCCCCAATCAGCCCTATGCTGCTGGAATGGACCAAACCTTTGAGCCATTTATTTTCTGCAATAAACCCCACGCTGCAAGAATGGACTCCACTAAAAGTTTATTATTTTATTAGGTCTCTTATTTTCTCCAATCAGTCCCACGCTATCATAATAGACCTAACCAACAAGCCACTTATTTTCGCCAATCAACTCGACACTATTGGAATGGACTCCACTAAAATTTTGTTATTTTATTAGGCCTCTTATTTTCCCTAATCAGCCCCACGCTACTAGAACAGACCTACGAGCCACTTGTTCCCCCGATCGGCTCCATGTTGCCGAGACGGACTCACACTATCTTAGCTTATTAATTTTATCCTTAATTTAAGTTAACACAATTAAAGTATAATAATAAGCCCAACATAACCTCATGTTGTATTTCTAAGTTGTATTAAACATTTCTAATTTATACGCCATGTTACTTAACGCCTAACTAAGTTACCTATTCCAATTTATACGTTTGCATGTTCTCCAATCACATATTAAGGTTTATCCCCATTTTACAGTCCAATACCGATTGTAATATTTAATTAGTTCTAACATGCCCAATTATCCCTTTTTATTCAATTTCAATATTATTCAAATTTTAACGCAAAATAACGATAAAGGCTTAGGCTCTCTTTTGGCCTAGGCTCAATGCTAAAAGAAAAAAGGAAATGGTCTAGGCTACTCACAAGGCCTAGACTCAATAATGAACAAAACAATAAAATAAGGAATGGCCAGAATTGTAAATAAAACTGCAATAGAGAAGGGGATAGGAGAATGAGATTTGCTTATATACAGTAAATAAATGGAAAGAAATAAGCATAGATAGTAAATAAATTACAGTAATTTTTACGTAAAAACAAAATACATAAATACTGTAAATAACTGCAAACATTAAACTTGCAAATTAAAACTATTTAACTGTCTAACTTTTCCTGCATAAGTAACTAGTCATGAAATCACATAAAAACTCATAGATCTGATGAACAGAGCTTCCCCTGTGGCCTTTTTTTATTCCAGCAAAACCTTTACCTCCAAAAGTATTCATAAAAATAAATATTTAAAAGTATAGAACGTCTTTATCCCTGTCAAAAATTAATTCTTTGGCCCTTCCTAATTTTGAGGATAGGTTTGCGGAAGAAGAAGAAGAGAGCAAGAATGGATGTGAAGAAATGAAAGAGGGTCTACTAGTCTATTTATAGGGTTTACTAGGTGTCCTCAACCGTCCAAATTTAGGATTAAATCTGGACCAGCCATGTCACTGGACCAATTCAGAAAGTTCAACGTCAACCTTTGGTTCAAAATGAACCAATAAACTATGCCACATTAGTAAAATAATGTTCGAATAAAAATAAACATTCAATGCCGATACGAGCGCAACAAGGCATGCTGAAATAGCATCTTAGGCTAACCTAACCATGTCTTGGGTCGACACACGGTCGACCCAAGGACCCCTGGGTCGACACTTGGCTGAACCAAGTGGGAGTGGGTCATCCCATTGGACCGTATATTCAATATATATTTCTTATTTTTGGCTTATCTTGTTTAATTCAGAATTTATTCATTTTAATTCCATTTTCAGCAAACCAAATGTCTATTTTTCATCAAAAAAATACAATGGACCCAGTGGTGCTAGTCCTTTTGTCCAATTCTAAAGTTTATTCTGATTAATATTTACCCTTTTGTATTTAATTAATGTTTATTAAAATTCGTCTCCCTTCCTTAAAGGATTTCGTCCCCGAAATCTCTAAGCTGGAAGAATGATATAAAAATTATCAACCATTATCTTCACCCATCTACTCAATCATCAACCACTAGCATTTATTGTCCTTAGAATTTCTAATGCTTTTCATGAACATATGCGAAGGGTGTTGTGTAAATGTCCCTAAAACAACGCAAAAACCCGACGGTCCACTGATTCAGTTGACCTTCTTAATGCAAGTTCATGTTTGTGTCTGCATCCAACGTGTATGCAAAGGAATCCTAATAATACATGTAATTGTACACGCATGAAACAACCATACGCAAAAATGCAACATCCATGTGATTATTCAACCAATTTTCATCCATATTTATAATAAATTAAAAATGCATATACATCCATATGAAAATATGTAAGTTCCCTTGTTTGTTGATCTCTAACTAGTGTCTAGTTTGTGTATATGCATCCACTAGCAAACACTTGCATTGTAACAGCCTGAAATTTTGGCAATAGTTGATTTAGTTATCTAATTAGGATCCAAAAATGATTTTTTTTTTTTTGAAAATGATAGAATTTGACCATGAAATTTACATAGTGGCATTCATGATGAAATTATGGCAAAATTTCGTGTTTGAAACTTCGCGAATGGACTCCGTATGAAAAAGTTACGAACGAAATACGAAAATGGATGAAAAATAAATAATTTGGAATAATATATATTTGGTAATTAATAACTTCCCCCCACCACTGCAAAGTCGACTAGAGTGGTTGACTGTGGAGGTCAACCGATGGTGTGACCTGCCTGGTCATGCCAGGCAGTGGCCACTAGGGTTTAGTTATATATATTTTATATGTAAATGGTTGGGTCTTAAATTAAACCAATCTATCAGTCTAAGGCTAGTCTAACCCCTATAAATAAAGTGCTAGATCCCATCATTTTGCACACAATTCTGAAAGCAGCAATGAAGCCCTGTCATTTCCTTCTTCTTTTAATTCTCTTCTAAATCAAATCTAAATGTATGCAAACAAAACAAACATAGATTGAAGAAAATTAGAATCAGATTTATATGCAAAGGAGATGGTGCTGAGATTAGGCTTTCTTCAATTTTGATTTCTTCCCTCTTTTCTATTTTCTTGCAGATATACAAATATTAAAGAATACGTTTTTTGTAGATCTGTAAGTTTTTTGGAATTGTAGGCCAAAAAGATTTTTTTTTCATATTCGGATTTGGATAGCTTTTGTAATAACCCGGAATTTCAGAACCTGTTTAAAATTTTTATTTTAGCCAATTTAATGTATTTTGGATATTTAAAATGATTTATTTTAAATAATAATGATTTAAAATTTATCTAAATCGAAGTTAGAATGTATAAATTTATTTTAATTATAAAACGAGGCTGAAATGGCGAAGTAGTTTGAAAATTCGATTTTTAAAGTTCAATTGATTATACAGAATTCAAAATAAATCAGACTTCAGTAAAACCAGAAACGATAGAATCTGTTTAATAATATCTTTCTAACGAATGTACGAAACTGAGATTTCACTTTATAAAGTGAAAGTTATGTCCAGTTTAAAATTTAGAATAGTCGCTACGGAATTTATATATTTTTTCAATATATATATAGCCCTTAAAAATAGCCATTTTGCAAATGGCCTCCGTTTTCGACGAAACCACTTTTGTTGGATCTGGAATGTCAAAGTACTGCCAGATTCCAATTTTCATAATTTTTGGAATTAATATGTGAGCATGGGGAATTGAAACGTGTTGGGTAATTTCGATTTGAATTTAATCGACTGGAAGATGGCCATTTTACCAACGGCCTTCAAATTCGACGAAATTAGTTTCGTTAGGACCGTATCGTCAAAACATAGCTAGATTTATTTTTTGGGAATTTTGGGAGTCAATATGAGGCACTGGTAAATTAAAATGTATATTTAAAATTCAATATATTGATTTATATTCTAATTTAAAGGAAAACTGATCCAAACGATAGAATTGGCTTGTGAAACATGTCCCATTTGTCCGGAATGGGGGTATTTGGTTAGGGGCGACAGTCGTTGGGTTTGATTTGGAGTTTGGGAATTAAAAAAGATATTTTTGAATTAATTAATAATAAATATATGTATAACGTTATTTTCCCTAAACCCTAACCATAAATCAAAATCCGCCACCAAAAATCAGAAGCCATCGCTCACCCCCGATCCCGTCGCCCATCGCCCCCCTAACCGTCACGCCTCCGGCCAGCGCGCCGCTGCCCCTCCCTCTCCACCTCCCTTCTCTCAATCCTTTTCCATTTCAAAACACCCCAATCCACCGAAACCCACCAGAAACAGCGTCGCCAGCCACCCTACGCCCCGCCTCCGGCCAGCCGCGCCTCCCCCGACCCTCTATACCCCGGCGCCGCCATCCTCCATCACCCACTCCGACTATGGACCCCCCACCCCTCATTCACCAAAAACCCATTTTTTATATTTTCACTGTTTGCAAATAGCACCCAAAGCTTCCACAACCAATATCTTCCAATCCGAGCTACTATGGACAAAACTCCACAGTGCCAAAATTGAAAAGCACAATTTTCTCTTTGATTTGAGTATATGAAAGTCATATTTTGGATTGCGAAGTTGTTCAGAAAACGCATCCAAAGTCTGCTGTCTGAATACTGTCTTTTTGCGATTTCCGGCGAAATGGAGCATTTACGGGAAAAAGGCCATTAGGCGAAAGTCATCCGGAATGGCGCGTTTAAGCTAGAAAAAAAGATCGTGTGAAGATTGAGCTTGTTTGCACATTCTAGAACCAGAACAGCAAATCAAAGCGACAGAAAAAGCACGGTGGAGTGGATCCCAATGTGAGAACACCTTCTCACTCAAATTATTTTACAGTTAAATATATCCTAGGTTGCAGACGGGGCTTAGTAGCTCCTGACACTATTTAATGTACAAACCATGGTTGTTTGTTTGGATTGTATTATGGGAAAATTGACTGTATTGTGGTTATGGATTGTATTGTATGGTGGTTTTGTGGTTTGGTTGATTATTGTGTATGGCACGAGCCAGTATCAGGAGAGGGTAATGCTAGACATTACTCCGGTTCTAATATCGCGCCTAATGCTGAAATTTTCTGAAATAAATATCGTTCATTAAAAATACATTTTTTTAATATGTATATGAACTGTATAAAATATTCATGTGTTGAATAAAATGTTTGAACAATAAAAATATCATTTTTATTTAATGTATGAACTATATAAAATAGTCAAGTGTTAAAATAAATTTTTTATTATTGTAAATATAATTTTTAACATATATATAGACGGCAGAAAATTCTCCAAAAATGAAAATAAATACTCATTTACAAATCAGACGATTTGTTTATGTACACCCATTTAACTGAGATTGATTGGGACGATAAATTTTACATATCGCCCAACTGCACAAATAATATTCAGTATTTGTTAGTTGAAACCCCACACGGGTATTGGGATGTTATTTGACGTACAATAATCCCAATTGTTTAGTTGTATGTCGATTGATTGGTTGACAGACTGTTGTAAGCGTTAATTATTTATATTTAATGCTTATGCAGTTGTGTAATGCACTCTGGATGATAGATGATGGTTTATCATTGTTGTTGTGTACATGTGATATATGAAATCCATATAATTAACATTATATGGTAATTGATTGGGTCCCATTCCAATTTGGAAATAACGATTATTTTAAAATAACGATTATTTTAAAATAACGGTTATTTTAAAATAATATTCTAGTAAAGGATTAAAATGTGAATTTGATGTCCGATTTTGGATGGACACGAAAATATTGAAATGTGTGAAGCCTTGTATGCACCATTTTAACGCGAACTATTTTTATATCGATTTTATTCATTTTTATAATGAATATCGAAAAAGGAAATTATTTCAAAATCTGATATTTTGAAAATATTATCATTTAAATATTATAATGATAAGGAATATTCAATTTTGACTTAAAATTGAAATGAAAGTGGGAATCGTTTTTAAAACGAATTTATAAAATACATTTTGAACAAAATATATATTATATATATATATATATTAATGGCTTGAATAGAACGCGCCGTGTTGCGACCGTTTGCGAATTTCGACCATTGACTTCGAATTGACATTACTGGAGATCCGACCGTCGAATTCTCCTAAAACCAGAACTGTTGGGTTCGTATCGGAAAGAGCTTTCAAATGAATATAAGAGATTTGAAATCTAACGGTTGGATTTGGAATTATGTCCAAATCAAATTTGGAAAAGACCGCTATGGATTCAGTTCGGTGACCGTTATTGGAAACCGACTCTACGGGCCTTGATAAAATTATTAAAAATAATAATGATTTGTGTAAAATCATAATAAATGATTTGGAAAAAATTTAGATGGAAAATTCCAATTTTGTAAGGATAAAGATATATTTTCATCAAAATGAACCAGTTATTAACTAGAAAGATAATCCAACGTTTTTAAATAAATAAATTGGATTTGAGAATGATTTGAAATCTAACCGGAATTTTCCAATGTATGAATTGGAATGGAGTAGAATAGAAATCATTTTCGGGAAATTTCGATACTGGATTATGTGAAATACAGATATTGTGGAGGAATTTGGAAGATAGATATATATCGTTATCCCCTATACGATCTTTGTTGGTTTCAGAATTTGATATTGAATATAAGCCGATATAATTTACGTTCGGAGCCTTATATTTAATATCAAATTGGATTTTGGGTTGTCGCGAATAGTGTATTCAGTAACATTGTTCTTAAACCCCATGTGAAAAGAATAAATCTTTAAATTAAGATTACTAGAGTTTCCAGTTATATTTAGTAATTGGAATAAAAGGAATGTGATTTTGGGTTTATTGTGAACTGTGTTTTTAACGACATTCGTTCTTTAACCCGGTTAACAGTGAAATGTGATTTGGAATTTATAAATCTTTTAATTAAGATTAATGGAAATTTTCCAAAGTAAAGTTTTCCAATTTAATATATTAAATTGGAATTAAGTGGTATTCGATTTTGTGATAATCGAGATATGCTTCTGTGGAGGAAGACTGTTTCTATATATGGAATTTAAAAGGCTCTATCATTATTCCATTTATATTATTAGTCGGATACGAAACTTGATATCGATTATATATTTATCTGTTTCCTGTGAAGATTCCATAATTAATGGATTGTGATTTTGGGTTTATCGTGAACTGTGTTTTAAATGACATTGGTTCTTTAACCCAGTTAAAGACAGGATTACACGTCTAACATTGTATTTCGAACTGTATTGTTGATCTCTGCTAAATATATATCTGTTTGGTGGTAGTTAATTTATTCTCTTGCTTAACAGCCTTCTCTAAGACGTATGAGCTTAGAGGTTATATACCGACAGAAATCAATGGCACGGTGTAGATTACCAATGTGGCATGTTTGATTTCCCAAAGTTAAATAATCACTGAGTAATGATTTATGAGAATTAAAACTAAGTGGAATTTTAATGAATCTTTAATTAGATTGAAATGTGAATGTGATAAATTATCAAATTTGGGAAATGATCGGGAATAGAGTACCACCAGTTTTTACTCCAGGCGATGTTTAAATATTTAATTAGATTAGAACGTGAAATGGTAACTAAATTTAACGATAACACCGTGGTGTTAGATATGGAGTATTACCAGTTTTGCTCTATGGGGTGAATAGGTTGGGATTGGGATTAATAAATAAATGATTAATTCGGTAAGGCTCGATAATATGGACTAGTTGATAAACCTTAATTTGGTTTAGAATTGATATCCAAAAGAAGATTAAAGTATAAATTTAAAAGAATTTATATTTGATAAAGTTAATAGGAACCTTTCCCAAAGGATATGAATATTTGAATAAAAGAATATTCAGAATTGGAATGAGGCGTATGTTGTGTTTCTATAGCACTTGATTATTGATTATAAAATACGCGGTTTATCCGGAAAGACCGGGTTTATCCCATTCTAAATAACCGATATGATGACTAAAAGTCGACGATGAAGATGGTGGTAGAAGACCAGAGTTCTTCACATCGTTTGGAAGATTACTGATGTCTTGATTGGGCTGTTCACCCAAGATAAGGTAATAAGTGGTGATTATCCAGACGTACTTGGAGATCGACCGGATAAACGAGGACCTCTCTCCTGTATTGGACATATGGGATGAGGAATAAGGTGCCTACGGTTTCGTTGAAACCCAGAACGGACTTGTAAATGGAAGTGTGTCTGACATTGGATTTTATTCTGTGTTAATTGATTTCTATTAAATATATATCTATTTGGTGGCGGAGAATTTATTCTCTTGCTTAACACCCTTCTCTGAGACGTACGAACTTAGAGGTTATATATCGATAGACATTAGTTGCATGACGTGAATTGTTAGTGTGGCATGCAGATATGGAGTGATCAAGGCTTCTGTTGAAAATAAGAGTCTTGTGGTTTATAATCAAAGCATGGCTTTGGATAGCATAGCTTTGTGTATAGCGTTAATTCGCAGCCTCACACTCTGTATGAGTCAAAAACGGGATAAGGGACCCAAGGAGTGCACGACATTTATTTCTAGCTATGGGAGGCGTCATGGTATAAAGCCTAGACATTTATTTATTTTTACCTGTGTGGATGTTGGAATGCGAGGCGCCTCGGATACTGGTCCCTAGTGGCCAAGTGATAGGTCCGAAGGACCGGGAAACGTGTGTTCAAGAATTACCAATCCTCAAACGTAAGGGAGGACTGGCCTTGGAGGATCCAAGGGTTCACTGCGGGGAATCCTGAAGCATTTGCTAGAGTGTCTCGAAGCCGACGAGGAGTACATCCCTTGGCTCGACTCATAGATGGAATCCAATTTCCAATATGCGACGTTTCGGTTTTAATTGCAGAACTACTATGGTGACATAGTAGGATGGGGTACTATGTCGTCTATGATTGATACAATTATATTTGAAGTTGTTTTTGACACTATACACTTATAGTAATATCAAAATGATTTGTTTTAAAACGTAGGCTATTATAAGGAAAAACTCTATCCTCTGGCTTGTGTTGCACTATGTGATGGGACCTGAATCTTATAATAGCTTCATTTTTCGAAAAGCATTGCAATGTTTATAAACTTTTTTATACACTGGTATTCTTGGGAGTAAACCCGTTCCATGTTATACGACGTAGCCCCTTGATTTACTTTATTTCTAAAGTAAAGTTTTAAATAATTGCTTTAGTTCTCACACCAGTCCCATGACAGACCTGGAGTTTATTGTTTTAACCTAAACTCTATGTGCCTATATTTTCCACATGGGCGGCTAGTAGTTTTGGTTTTGCAGATATTATTTTCACAGGATCCTGGATTTACAGCTGGAGCTATATTCGGAAAGCTTTGTCTCCGTGTATCTCTTTCAGTTGTGTTATGTATTATTTTTCCGCTGCTTTGTAATTTAAATCTTTTATATTTTTCTGATGTATATTATTTATTCATACTCTGTTATACTCTTGTACTCTAATGTAAATTGTTATAACAGCAATAAAATGTTCTATTGTTCGTGTTCTAATGTGTCGTGTTCTCAACTCAATCCGGGCTTTCCCGAAAGGGGAAGTTTGGGTCGTAACAGCTTTCAAGTGAGTGCGAAATTTATATACATTAATTATAATTAATTGATGTAACAACCCGCAAAATCTGGGCCAGTTTAAAATTTTTATTTTGGCAATTTTAGCGAATTTTGATTATTTAAAATGGATTATTTTAAATAATATCGACGAGAAATTTATTTGAATAGAATTCTAACGTATATATTATACGCGTCGTCGTTAGATTATAAATAATTATATATAATTATAAAAGGAATTGAAAATGGCGCGGTAGTTCGATAATTCGATTTCAAACTTCAATTGAATGTACCGGGTGCAAAACAATCCGGATTTTAGTGAAACCAAAAATAATGGAATCTAATAGTGAATATCTTTCCAACGAATCCGAAAAATCAAGATTTCATATCGGGAATCAAAAGATATGTCCAGTTGAAAATTCTGAATAGTCGCTATGGAATTCAGGCCCTTAAAAATGGACATTTTGCAAACGACCTCGGATTTCGACAAAACCAGTTTTGTTGGGTCCGTGATGTAAAGTTATTGCTAGGTTTCAAATTTCATAATTTTTCGAATCAATATGTGAGCGTGGCAAAGGAAAACGCGTTCGACCAGTTTCAGTTGATTTTAATCGACTGGAAATTGGCCATTTTTCTAACGGTCTCAGAATTCGACGAAACTAGTTTTGTTAGGACCGTATTGTCAATACGAAGCTAGAAAATATTTTTCTGCAATTTATAGAGTTAGTATGTGACCCCGGTAATTTGAAATGTACGTTTAAAATTCAATATAGTGATTTAAATGTAAATTTAACGGAAACTGATTGTAACAGCCGAATCAGCTGACGATACATATCCCATTGTGTTCGGAATGGGGGTTAAACGCTATGGACGGCAGGTGGTGGGCCTCGTTTTGATGACGTATGTAAAAGTCAACTTTTAAAAATAATAAAATAATAAATAAAAAAAAAAAACCCTCCCTCCCTTAAAACCTTCTGGCCCCCCCCCCCCCCCCCCCCCGATCATTCTTCTACAAAAGGAAAATTAAATCGGCAGAGATAAAAAAGAAAAAAAATAAAGGGGCTTGTGCCCTAGCCACCACGACATCGCCGCCGTTCACCACGCCTCGGCGCCACCTCCGGCCAGCGAACCCCGTCGTCGCCCCCTTCTTCTCCCCTCCTCCGCCTGCTCTTCACTCCACACCCAATCGAACCACCCCCAGCTCGAAGGAATTCCGCCTCCAACACCACAAACCGCCGCCCTCATCGCAGAGACGCCGCGCCCACCACCTCAAGACAGCCGCTCCCCTCCCTCCATCTCCTCCTTCGATCACTTCACCGACGAAGCCCAACGCGCCGCACCCCTCTGAGACGACCACTGCGCCACCAGATCCCCCCCCCCCCCCCGACCACTCGACAGCGCCCCTGTAAGTTTTTTTTTTTTTTTATTTATTTTATTTTTATTTTATTTAAAACATAAAAGAAAACTGTTTTTTTTATTACGTTAAAACTGTTTTTTTTATTACGTTAAAACTGTTTTTTTATATTATGTTAAAAACTGATTTTTAGGATTTTAAAAACTGATTTTATTTTTAGACTTTAAATTAGAGAAAGATTTAAAACTTTATTTTAGTAAAGGTGAAAACTTTAAAATTAGAAAAGGGTTGAACTTTAAAAATAGAAAAGGCGGAATCTTTATTATGTGGAAGAAAGAAAAATATGATTTTTATATTTTTAAAGTATTAAAAATATAGTCTTTACTATATAGAAATATTAAAAATAGGATTTTTATATTTTTAAAGTATTAAAAATATAATCTTTATAGGATAGAAAATATAAAAATATCATCTTTGTATATGTAATGAAATAAAAAGCTGATTTTTATTTTATATACGTTGAAATCAAGTGATGATTTTTATAAAGGCGGAATCTTTATATGGAAAATAGCGTGATAAAAATATGATTTTTGTCTATATGACATAGTAGTAAAAAATTCGATTTTTATATATTGAAAGTCGAGATAAAAATCACATTTTTATATATTGAAAGTCGAGATAAAAATCACATTTTTATATATTGAAAGTCGAGATAAAAATCACATTTTTATATATTGAAAGTCGAGATAAAAATCACATTTTTATATATTGAAAGTCGAGTAAAAATTCGATTTTTATATATTGAATAGCGAAGTAAAAATTCGATTTTTATATATTGAATAGCGAAGTAAAAATTCGATTTTTATATATTGAATAGCGAAGTAAAAATTCGATTTTTATATATTGAATAGCGAAGTAAAAATTCGATTTTTATATATTGAATAGCGAAGTAAAAATTCGATTTTTATATATTGAATAGCGAAGTAAAAATTCAATTTTTATATATTGAACATCGAAGTAAAAATTCGATTTTTATATATTGAACATCGAAGTAAAAATTCGATTTTTATATATATAGTGGCCTTGGGCAGCGAAGGTGACAAAAAGGCGAAGCGATGAAGATTTCTATCAATGAAGTGCCGTGGAGCTAGGATAGCTATAGGTGAGAACTTCTCACTCAAATTCTATTTTTCTAGTTATATATATATATACTAGGATGCAGACGGTGCTTAGTAGCACCCGACACAATCGTCCACAGACCATGGACTTGTTTGTTTGGTTGCGTAGATTAGTTGGATTATTTGATTGAAATTGAATTGTGTGGTGAAATGAATTGATTTGATGATGTGTGAATGGCGTGGGCCTTCACTAGACCGGGGATAAGGCTAGGCCTTGTCCCGTTTCTAGTATCGTGCCGTTATGCCGCCGAAATTTTCTAAAATATGTTAGAAAAATAAAAATATCATTTTATTTTAAGAATGAGCTGAATAGAAATTCATATGTTGAAATAAAATGTTTTATCGTTAGAAATATAATTTTTAACGTGAATGTGAATAAATATTCATTTACAAACCGGATGGTTTGTTTATGTACACTTATTTGAATGACATTGATTGGGACGATAAATTTTACACATCGCCCAACTGCACAACTAAAATCTGTGTTTGATTGTTTGAAACCCCACACGGGTGTTGGGATGAAATATGAATTTCACTCATCCTGATTGATTAAATATGTCGATCGATTGATTGACAGGCTGTTATGAGCGTTGAATATCTATATTCGATGCTTATACAGTGTAGTGCACTTTGGTTGATGGTTGATTATTTTCAATGCTATTATATACATGTGTTGTATGAAAATCCATATAATTAATTTTATATGGTAATTGATTGGGCCTCATTCCAGTTTTGAAAAAGAAATATTTGAAAAAGAAATATTTGAAAAAGAATATTTGAAAATAAAGGAATATATGAAGCCGTGTTGATTAGATTGACGCCATTTTGACGTGAACGATATTTATATCGATTTTAAAAGTGATTTCGAAATGAATTGAATTGAAAACGAATTCAAAGTGAATTGAAATGAAAGTGATTTCGAAATGAAATGAATTGAAAGTGATTTCGAAATGAATTGAATTGAAAGTGATTTCGAAATGAATTGAATTGAAAGCGATTTCGAAATGAATTGAATTGAAAACGATTTCGAAATGAATTGAATTGAAAATGAATTGAAATTTGAATTGAATAGAAATAAATTTTAAAACGAATTTATAGAGAAGAATTCAATTTTGCTTTGAATTGAGATGGAAGTTGAAATAGATTTTGAAACGAATTTTAAAACTATTTATATAATTCGTTTTAAATAGAAATCGACGAAGCATATATTATATATATATTATATATAATATAATGGCCTGAATAGAACGCGCCGCGCCGCGGCAGTTCGCGAATTTCGACCATTGATTTCAAATGGACGTTACGGGAGATCCGACCGTCGGATTCTCCTAAAACTGGAACCGTTGGGTTCGTATCGAAAAGAGCTTTCTAGCGAATGTGATAAATTAGAAATCTAACGGTTGGATTTGGAATTATGTCCAAATCAAATTGGAAAAAGGTCGCTATACGTGCAGTTCGATGGCCATTGGTGGAAATCGACTGTACGGGCCTTGATAAAATTATTAAAAATAGTAATAATTTGTGTAAAATCATAAGAAATGATTTGTGAAGATTTGGGATGAAAAACTCCATATTTGAAAAGATAAAAATAGATTTTTATCGAAATGAACTAGTTTTGAACTAGAATTATAATTCTATTTATTTTTAAATAAATAAATTGAATTTGAAAAGGGTTTTAAAAATAACCAGAATATCCAATGATTGCATTGGAGTGGATTTGAATCGAAATTGTCTTCGGAATATTTCGATGTTGGAATTCGTGATTATACAGATGTTGTTATGGAAATTTGAAAGATATATATTTATATCGTTATTTCCAATACGACATTTGTTAGTCGTAGAATTCGATATTGAATATAAGCCGATATATTTTCTATTCAGAGCCTTGTATTGAATATCGAATGTGATTTGGGTTTGTCGTGAATGGTGTCTTCACTAACACTGTTCTTGAACCCAGTTGAGAAATGATTAAATCTTTTTATTTAGATTTAATGAAGTGTACCAATTAAATAATATTTAATTGGAATTGAATTGATATTGATTTTTGGGTTTATCGTGGACAGTGTTTTAAATAACACTTGTTCTTTAACCCGATAATTAATGGAATGTGATTTTGGGTTTATCGTGAACCGTGTTTTAAATAACACGGATTCTTTAACCCAGTTAACGATTAAAACTAAGTGGAGTTTTAATGAATCTTTAATTAGATTGAAAAGATCGAAAATGGAGTACCACCAGTTTTGCTCCAGGCGATAGTTAAATCTTTAATTAGATTTGAACGTGAAATGGTAATTGAATTTACCGATAACACCGTGGTGTTAGATATGAAGTATAACCAGTTTTACTTCATGGGATGAATAGGTTGGGATTGGGAAATTAAAACAAATGATTACTTCGGTAAGGTTCGCTAATCCCGACTAGTTTGAATTGATATTCAAAAGATAGAATAAAGAATAAATTCAAGGAATTTATCTTGGATAAAATTAATGGGAACCTTTCCCTATGAATGTGAAATTTAGAAACTAACTGTCGGTTAGCCAAGCAGAATGGTTTTCTGGATATTGATCTGATGTTGGTTTCGGCCTTCGGGGTTAATATTTGGGGGATTATTCTCTTGATTAATTTACGGTTAGTGACTAATGAATTGGAATGAGGCGTATGTTGTGTTTGTGTAACACTTATTTAAAATATACGCGAGTTATTCGGAAAGACCGGGTTTATCCCATTCTGAATAACTGATACGACGATAAGTCGAAGATGAAGACGACGGTCGAAGACCGGAAGTCCTCACGTCGTTTGGGTGATAACTGATGATCTTGATTGGGCTGTACACCCAAGAAGATGGAAACAGTTGGTGATCGTCCAGACGTACTTGGAGATCGATGGATATGCGGGGTACTAGGTGCCTCCGGTTTCGTTCAGACCCAGAACGGACTTGTAAATGGACTGTGTGTCTGACATTGGATTTCATTCTGTGTGACTGATATCGGTTGCATAGAGTGGTTTGCCGGTGTGGCATGCTAAGATGCAAATGATCAAGGCTTCTGTTGAAAAGCAAAGTCTTGTGGTGATGATCAAAGCACAGCCTGTGTGGCACAGCTTTGTGTAACGTGAATTCGCGAGCCTCGCACCCCGGTTGTGAACCAAAAACGGGAGAGGACATCAGGGAGGACTTGCGTTTCTTTCTAGCTAGAAGTGGTGTCAGTGGTTTTACACGCCCTGACGAGTTTGACTTATGTGGTTGTTGCTGTTGCGAGGCGCCTCGGTTATATCGGTTTCGGCCGATGCATTCTGGTCGGCTGACGGACCAGACTTACACCCCATAGGGTAGGGAGACGTAGTGTTCAGGCATTTTAATCCACATCGGTGGACCGGCCCTGACGATCCAAGGGTCACTCGAGCTCTGATCCTGAGGGGCGGGCTAGAGCGTCTCGAATCGGTTGAGGACTATCTTTTGCCTCGGTTCATAGATGGAAATCCAATTTCCAAATAAGCGACATTTGCGGTTTTATTTGTAAACCTATATATGGCGACATAGTGGCATGGGACGCTCATGTCGCCTATGATTGATACTTATGATTTGAAGTTGTTTTATACACTATGCACTTATAGTGGTATCAAATGATTTGTTTTAAACGTATCAAGCATTCTTTGGCTGTTATAAGGGAAAACCCTATCCTCGGCTGCGTTGCATTGTGTGATGGGACCTGGGTCTTATAACAGCTTCATTTTCCTTTATTTAGCATTGCGTTGTTTGTTTTATGCACTGGTATTCTTGGGAGGAAACCCGTTCCGTGTTATACGGCGTGGTCCCTTGATTTACCGAACTTTAAAATAAAGATTAATAACTGTTTTAGTTCTCACACCAGTCACATGACTGACCTGGAGTTTATTGTTTTAACCTAAACTCTGGGTGCCCTTATTTTGACACGGGCAGCTAGTAGTTTTGGTTTTGCAGATTTATATTCACAGGATCCTGGTTTACAGCTGGAACGATATCCGGAAAGCTTTGTATCCGTATATCTACTTCTAGTTGTGTATTGTATTATTTTCCGCTGCTATGTATTTAAATGTAATTTAAATCTCTGATATTTCTGTGTAATATTCTTTTATACTCTGTATATTCTTGTAATCTGATGCATTGTTGTAATGTACAATGAAATGTTCTTCTGTATGCGTTCCGTTGTGGATTGTTCTCGAACTATCCGACGCTTTCCTTTTGTCGTGTTCTCAAACGATAAGGCGTTTCGAGCGGTCTAGGTCGGTTTAGCGACTGGTTCGGACCGAGCGAAATTCCTTGCCGTCACAATTGATTTGCTCATTCGAAATAGATCTGAAATGTATGCCTAAAAGTTTATCAGATTTGTTTATTATTTTATTAAATCAAAAATAATAGGTTATGGTCTGAATATTGAAATTTGTAGGATTATCTAGTTTATTGTATTATTATCTACAATTGTATTTAGGTTGTTGTGGTCATTGTATACACCTTAGATCTAAAATTAGTCCCAAAACCATTGTTAAAACTTGTAGTTTTGTTCCAGATCCTTAGTTTTAGTGTTGATTTGAGGTTATGTAAATTTAGATTAAAAGATTATGCTTGTTTATGCTTGATGTTGTTGGGGTTTCACTTAACTATTGTAGAAGTGCTCTTTTTATTCTTTTTAATAAAAAGGACATTGTTTCCAATCAATAAGAAATTTTTATAAAACAATTAGTAAGGGATGTGTAAATTTACAAATATTTGTACGTAGTTTAATAACAAACGTTCCAAATATATATATTTTGTATTTCTTGTTATTTGAAATATGTCTATGTTCTCGTTTTAATTATTTTGGACAAATTTATAGTAACTATAGTTATTAACCTTTTAATAAGATTTTGAATCTTAAGCAATATTAAACATAAAAAGGATTTTTTGGTCATTAGTTCTGACCAAAATATAAATAGTCAATAATAAAAAATAAAATATAGCAACTACATTAAATGAGCTTAAATAAATAAATATATATATATATATAGTCATATACATCTGAATCTACATAAATAATGCAAATATATTATTGTAATAAATGCTTTTTATTGTTGCATGTTTGAATAGTTTCCGTTTTATGGAAATGTATATGGAAATATATTCCATAATAAACAAAAACAGGTGTTATGACCATTGTAGCAATAAATGAATTTGATTTGCTATAAATAAGGTTATAAATAAACTAAGGAATGGTGTAACTGACTTTGATTGAGGAAGATAAATCAAATAGCATAAAAATGCCAAATGGTTACAATTTGAATTTTGTTAGAAATAAGAATTGGAACTCCAATTGGGGAATCTAATAAATAATAAATACTTATGTATGAATACGTAAAAAATTAATAAGTAGAATTTAACAATAAATGGAGCTACAATATATAGATTAGAATTTGAGTGGGACTGATATAAGTAGGAAAATAAATTTCTGAGGAAAATATGACCGGTAGTGTCATTAATGGCATTTAATAGGTTAACTAATGCCTTAGGAAATATGACCATTAGGGTCATTAGTGGTAGATACCCAAATTAATAATATTAAAAGGAACATAAAAAAGGGAATTAATGGGGATCGATTAATGTAGTAAATGCTAAGTTCAATAAGCAAAATAATAAATAAATATCCTGAGATAGGAAGTTAAAATTCCTAGTTAATCTAGAATTATTATAATTCAAAATAGGAATTGGACTTAGTAGGTTAATGATGCTAGGTCAGTTGCCTTATTAGATAGAAATTTGCACTTTCCAACAGTCAGATATATGTTCAACTGAGTGAGATACCATTAACCATAGGAACCTGCGACAGTTGTTAATTGCATAACAATAGTTAACTGCGTAACCACAGTTATTTCCCAAAGCAAGGTTTATCTCAAGAGTGAGTTCCCCGCCTCCCATCCCAAAATAGGAAACCTTGGAATAATTCATAGTGTAGCCTGTTTTGGGACAAAGAACTTAAGTAGTTTAATCCACCCTTTAAAGGGTATTAAGCGATAGCATAGCTCACCTCCCATTAAATGGCTATTGGGTACGAACTTGTTAATTCCCACGTTAGTCCACTTCTTCGAGGTAGTAAGTGATTGGGTTACGGGCTTGCCTTGGGAATATGTATTAAATGACCGCTCTGAAGGTACCAAAGGTCTGCTATCCTTTTTTTTGAATAAAATATGCTATATAACAGTATTTAAAATACAAATTGTATTTGTATTTACATACATCATCACAGTACATCACATATACAACACAGTAGAATAAAACTCTATATATGTATATATATATTGTTGAAGTCTCCTGCTCCAAGCTCCCGCCAGTATATCCGTAAAAAAAATTGAACTATATATATAACAAAAAGGAGAATCTAGCCATCCTCCAAAGGCTCACAAAAAAGGATTATGTAGAAATGGCTACATAACCTGTCCTTACATAAAAGCAGAAGATACAAGGAAACAACAACAACAAATAGAAACAACAGGAGACCGAACAACATCTGCCATACGGCATTAGGCGGAAAACTACAGTCGGACGCCTACGAAGATGAAGGCATCAATGCTGAGAGAGAGCAAAGGGAAGGCGTAAACCGGCTCGGCAAAAAAGGCCACATCTAGGCATTGGAAAAGAAAACTGAAAGCTCCATCCACCGATCTGAAAAGATGGAGAAACAAACAGGTAGCAAGCTCCCTACCATAGCTAAAGTCCCAGTTGTTAACTCTGAAGGCCCGAACATCAACAACCAGAAAAAACCAGCCCCTGCAGTACTAGCAAACGGTATTAGGGACAAAAAGGGGGGCGGGGGCGAGATGAGAAAGAGGTACCGAGACAGGTCCCGATATCCCAAGGTAGGAACAAATCAACCGATACCCGCTCTGGAGCTTGTTATAACCGATGAAACATCATAGGTTATAGCTAGCCGCTGCGATCAAGATCCGAAAGAACCTTTGAATGGTCTGCCATGAAAGGCAAGGAACACATCATTCCTTGCCTTGCAGATGATATTTGAGGGGTTCATAAAAGCTCATCATACATCGCCCAATTCCACGTGCACCATGTGGGCCATCATATAAAACGAGGGACAAGACGGAACATGATTAAACGCAGAGATTTACCTAAGATTCCAGTCCACCAGATTCTCAGTTTATCGGCGAGAGAGGATGCATTCCCCCGAAGACCCACTAAGTTCCTGAAGTAATTCCAAACAAATTCGGCAGTGAGGCTTAAGAAAACAGGTGCGAAATGGATTTTATTTCCCCGGATCCACAGCACCTGCAACGAGAAGCTAAAGGAATGCCTATCCTATGGAGGTTCTCATCTATCGGTGAGCCTTCGTGTAGTGTCCGCCACATAAATAAAGAATCCTTTGGAGGAATACGGGAATCCCAGATGAAGGAGAAGGTGAGGAGACGGCGTCCTAGCCAAATTTCAAGCTGCATGAATCGAGAAGGGGCTATCATCCCATCCTAACCCACCACCGTGCGAATCCGAAAAGGCCTTCACGGATCGTTTCCATGTCCCATTAGCATAAGATGGAAACCCGGTATAACTATTATCCCGTAGCCTACGGTACTTAGCACGAAGAAACGATGCCCATAAGGAATCGTTCACTTCAAACCTAGCCCAAAGTTTACAGGCAAAAGTTGTACAGGTATCCTTTGGGTTTTTGAAACCTAAACCCCCCTCGCTTCTGTGGCGGCAAAAAATGTCCCACGAGACCCAAGGTCTGCCTATCCTGTCAGAAGTATTGAGTGACAAAGTGAATTATCTAATAAGGCTAGATAGATCGTAACGAGGAGTTTGTCGGGGGAAGGTCATAAATGGTGAGATGTCATCTACCTATGCTATAGGTAATAAGTGACTGCTTAATATCTCTTGCCATATGCGGGCCATGGTTATATGCATGAATGAAAGAAGCCTTGGATTGATAGGACTTAGTAGCTATTGTTCTCTAATTTATATTAAGGTTGAATAAACGACGGTATAATGTATTAACTGACCGAAAGGTCCGCTTTGGGTTTTAAATGATCATAAGTATCTGCCTTTACTTACATAGGTAACAAGGTCTTAAGTGACTATATATAAAATAAGTACCCTCGTTGTGTGATTGTTAGTAGTTAGTTGGCCACCTCTTATATAATTAATGGTGGTTTAAATGCTTCATACTTACGCGTAAATGTTCTATCTCGGCATTACGATATCGCTAGGTGTGGAATGTTACTTTGGGTTTTGTGATTAGCCGTCATGCGTAAATTATAAATGGGTTAGGCTAGAATTACTATCCCTTTTAGACATATGTTTTTGTTTTGACCAAACCGAGGTTCATTTGTGTATTGTAGACATTATTATACATTTTCTACTCACTAGAACTTGTTGTTCTGATCCTCCCTCCTCATAACAACTCTGAGGTTTATCCTGGGGAAGACAGGCCTTAACAAGTGTTCAAGTTTGGTTTTGGTTCTCGTTCTCTCATTCCTGATATCGATGTGGTGATATGCCTGAAAATAATCGCCTTATTCGGTATTTGTTATTTTATTTTGTTTCCGTTGTTGTCGGTTCTATTTTACTTTGATTGTGCTCATGCTCATTAATTGCAGGCACCAGATTTATACTCTCTATGCTTGGATGGGTTAGTTTTTCTATTTTTTTCGAAATTCGGGCCTGGAAAAGTGTGGCGTGTTACATTTGGTTTCAGTGCTTAGGTTTGGACGATCAGAGGAATTAATAAATTAGGATCAATAAGAGAACATATTCGATTCTCTTTTCTATTTTCTTTCGTCTTTCTTAACTCGACGTTAAATTATTTTGATGATGAGCAAGTCATGGGCCTAACTATAGATTTTAAAATGACTAAGAGGTAGAAATATTTCAAGTTCTATTATTTAATCAATCCCGATTTACCCCACGGTGCACTTGGCATTTTTGGTTTGAAGGGAATGAAGGCGACTGTAACGACCCGCTTTTCAGTCCGTCTAGAATTGGTAATTAAACCAACCCGAGACATTCCAAAAATGGATGGTTAGGGGTACTTACACATTGGAACTGAACAAAAGACCTTTTTTATTATCATAACAATAAATTTTACATCAGAGTACAACAGAAAATACATACAAAATAGAAAAATACACAGCGGAAACAACTAAGCTCAACGGAAAAAAAAATGGTTTGGGCACAACCCCATCTGTATTCTAGAATATGGTCTTAAATTATTCCAAGACTAAATCAGCAAAACCTTAACTATCAGGCTGTCTATGAGGAAAAATATAGGAACCCAGAGTTTAAGTAGAAAAACAATAAACTCCAGGTTAATCATGGGACTAACATAAGAAACTAAAATAGCTATACTTTATAAAGTAGGCTAATTCATAACACCACGCCGTATAAACACGGAACGAATTTTTATTCCCTTAGGAATACCAATGCATAAAAACCCGCAAAGATTTTTGGAAAATGAAGCTAAAATAAGGTCTCGCGGCACAACACCATGCAAAAGCAGACTTGGGCGAGGTTTCTCCTTATGATAACCAAACATGCTTGAAACGCGAAGATATTTGGTATTTTTATTAGTTTCTAATATGGGAATCCCTTTCGTTTGTAAATGTATCAATCTTTGCTGACATAGGTACCATGTATTACGTCGACACATAGGTTTACATCTAAAACCGTAGAAGCTCGTAGTGGAGAATTGATTCCTAACACATGACTAGGCTAAGGAACTTCCTTATCGATGGGTACATTTCTAGAGGAACATCTCGAGAAAACTCAAGTTCTCTACCAACACAAGACTGGGATCTCCCTTAACTTGGTCACACTTGGATATATCATCTCCTGGTCGTTACCGACCTTAAACAGGGCACCCGCAACATCAACAACCACAAAAAGTAGAAGTTGTTTCATAAGTAATACCTGGGCTCCATATCATTGTACACTTTTTATGTAGAAGGAGACGATAACTCGTAACCTTGCCAACTTACAAGTCAAAAATCATACTTCTTGATAATAACAGTGTCATAGTTTCTGATAAAAACAAATCCTCGATCAAAAGACTTTAAATACTTCGATTCTGACTCTCGTTCGAAAATTCCTCCAGATCAAGGGGCTTCTACCTTGCATGCAGACCAATTAAAGAAGTTGATTCAAGGTAAATTGAACTTAACTAATCTAAGTTCTAGATCAGATTTTCTTGAGTTAAATCCAAATAGTAAGCCTGCACTGAGATATTTATCTTCGATTAAGCCTAAGGCTTGGAAAGATGTGATTTCTTAGAATATTTCTCATCAAATTTCTATCAAATTGAAATAATATGAGCCCTTAGTTAAGGATAACATTAAAGTAGTAGTTATAGAGGAAGATCTCGTCAGAAAAGCCAGGGAAAGGTGGACCAACTCAATTTCTTATGTTTTTGGCAATAAGCCCTATTTTCAGTTTCTGTGTGAATTCATAGATAGAAATTGGAATTGTATGGGAAATTATAAGTTGTACTTGAGAGAAAATGGCTTCTTTATACTTAAATGTGAATTAGAGGAAGACTGTGAAAGGAATTTATCAGAAGGCCCTTATTATTATAACACACGTTTGATTATTCATGAAGAAAATGGAACCCGGTATAAATCTAACTAGATAATTTCTATACACCATACCCATGTGGATTCGTCTTCCTAACTTACAGTTAGATTACTGGTCTGTGGAAGCAATCAGTAGAATTGTATTTATTTTAGGCCATCCAATTAAACTTGATAGTGTCACTGAGGATGTTATTCATATATCTTTTGCAAGGGTTTTAGTGGAGGTTGATGCTAGTTTTTCTTTTCTTGAATTTGTGCCAATCCAGCGTACTAATGATAGTATAGTTTGGCAAATTGTAACATATGAGTGGTGTCCTATTGCATGTTCAATTGTAAGATTTTTGGGCACTCAACAACTGAATGTAAAGCCTCAAAAGTTTGGAAACCCAAAGAGAAAGAATGTAATATAGAAATCGATATTTCTAAAGATCAGGAGTTAAAGAGGCATGTTAATTTGGAAAACGGTTGTCAAGACAAACACATGTCTGATATTACTGGAAATTTCTCTATAACTCAGGTTTATACTATTGATATTGAAAAGGTGGATTGTTTTCTTGTATGGCTTGTTGATCTGCAGGTGAAGTTTCTGCAGAGATTTGAGGGCTTGCAACTGGGCTTTGTTTGTAGTGGGTTTCCATGGATGCGTGGAGTCTGTTCTCTGCTGGTGTTTATGTGTCTTCCGTTTTTAGTTTTGGATAAGGCTTTGATGGGCTTTAGTTGTATTTGTCTAGTGTTTTGTTGTGTCGGTTGATCGAGCTAGATTCTATTTGGTTATGGATAGTATTAGGTTTTAGTTGGTGTGGGTTGTATTTTGAATTCAGCTCGATCTTTTTCATGTAACTTTGTTTACGTAATATAAGTACCTTTTTATTTCCAAAAAAACTCATAACCTTGCTGCATATTTCCTATTTTGGCCATTTTCCAGAGTGTGAGGCTTGTCGAAGTCTCTTTACACAAAGCTATGTGAGGCTTGTCGAAGTATAGCAAGACAAAGCTATGCTTTAACTACAACTATGTTTTGATCATCAATATCACAATCACTCAGTATGCCACACTGTCATTTCATAATATACTACTGATAATTACTAAACATATAACCTTTGAGCTAGTATGTCTCAAAGAAGGGTGTTAAGCTAAGAGAAAACCTCATTGCCACCAATAGAAATATGTTTAGTAAAATCCAATTAATACATATAAAACACAATGTTAGACATTTCAAATCCGAAATTCCTCCAAAAAGCCGGACCACAGCTATAATTTTGGTAAATCAATCTCAAGTAAGGAGCTACCCACTTGAGACATTCAACGAGCAGTCCTTTCGATCTAAAGGTTTTCGTCTTCAACACCGTCTTTAATATCTTTAATTGTTCCATAGTGTCGTACCATTACTAGGAATGGTTTTTAAGTAACCTTTAAACACTTATTTAGTCATTTGGGAATATTCATAAGAGGTCTGGGAAATAGTTTTTATGTTTGTACTCGTATGTCAATGTTATTGAAAAAGTGCTACAAAAAGTGATGCGAAAAAGCGCTCTTTCAACTTAATTTATCAAAATAACTTTTCTATCATTGGAGAATTCATATACTCAACTTAAATTTCTTATTGCACATTTTTAAAAGATTGACAATCTTGATATCAAATAATCGCATTTTCTGATTTCAAACTGCGAAATTGCAATGTTTTCAAAACTTGTTTTGGTCATATTTCAAAATTACTCAACCCGACCAAGATTTTTTTCAATTCATTGGTAATACATGATTATAAAATTTTGGATCAGTATTACTTCAAAGAATTTGAATATCAATTTTTCCGTATACAAAAGATCAACTTTTTAAGGAGCGTAATTGCAAATTACCCTTTGCAGCAAACTAAAATTTATACAAATTACATATTGGGTTATTACATTACTTCTGATGAATCAATCATTTCATGGATCAAATGATTTCATTTTTTATTTTTATTATATCAAATCAAAGATACTTCTTATTGAAGTTATTCAAATGACAATAAAGATAATTTTTATCTCCATTCCAAAGTGTAATTTCTTAGTATTAGTAATATAATATTACCCTTTGTAGCAGACTAAAATTTATACAAATTACATATTCTTTTTGAAGTTTATATTCACACTTAGAAATGTTTATAATTCATTTCAACTCATTTTCAAGTGGTTTAATCTTTCCATTGCACTATTCCATTCTTAAGAGGAAAGTGATTTTCATTGTGCTTATTGACTTGTATATAACGTAACTTGTTAAATAATCCAGGAAAATCATAACATCGACAATACTTGACAAACAAACATTATAGACACTATAATCAATTCATTAACATACGGATAGTTAGAGTTGTTTATTATTTAGCCTCACACCTTCAGTCTGAATTAAACAATATTGAAACTCCATATACTCTCCTTAGACCGCTCCAAATGTTGCTACTTTAGGTGTGCTTCTTCACATAGCCTTGATCCATGATCCCTCTTCCTAATGCCTTTACTTGGAAATTGATGGAGCTTCGTCTTCAAACTATGTCATATGGATATTTAGCAAATGTTTCGATGCCTTTGGATGATAAGTCGAGTGGTAAATTATTTGTTTTTATTTATTTATGTTTTTTTGCATGAGATGTAGAAGCCATTGAGTTCTTAAGAGGAAAAAGAATAGAATAATTTAATTATAACAAAATGAGAGGAAGTGGTAAGGCTTTAATAGGAAATCTTAAGAAATAATTATAGGTTGGAAAAATGTTAAAGTACCCTTTCTTCCCCTCACCCTAAGTCACAACAGATTAATGTCCTATGGGGATGTATCATTATGTTTAAGTGTATATGTGTGTAGCTTTATGGTAGTGTAAGAGGTATTTTATTTTAATAAAGTAAACTCTCTATGTCTTTATTAACATGCTTTTTCTAATCATTCCATAGCATAATTAATCATGGGATTAATTTCTTATGTATATGTTATCTTGTTCATATATGTGTTCATATTTATGTTACACCATTGTGCAACTTCTATTTGTTACTGTTAGTAATCCTGAATTCATTCATCGGTCACATTTTCTGTTTTGAGTTAAACTATTTTTCTATCTAAAAAAGAATTGAAAATGACATTATCATAACGTGATGACCTCCCCGTATGTCCTGCACCAAACTGAGGAAATAGTGTGCTATATGACATGCCAAGCCGATACCGAACGATCATCAGGGTACAATAACTCGAAATGAACCTATCGTATAACTTACAGTGTATGGATAATATATGATAATAAAATATACAACAGGATATAGTAATGAAGCATAACTTAATAGAGAATCAAATTTTCATGAAACCATAGAATCTAGAGTGCAATAGACTAGAGTGCATGAATATTTGAATACAATATGCCTTACTACATCCCTCAGAATCTCAAGAAAACATAAACATGTAGAGGAAATAGAAAAGGAATATCAAAGTAGAAGGTAGTAATAGTACGCTAGCCTCTTGCTCTCCACCGCACAGCATCAACGGCATCAAACCTGCCACTTGCTACTCAGTCTGCTCATCAATAACATTGACGAACATCCCAAGGTAATAAGAGGGAAACATAAAACTTTGAGTCAGTGTTGATGGGCCTTTCAGGAAGCCCGTCAAGGAGAAATGACGAGGCAGGAATGCTGTTGAAGCGTACGGTGTGGACCGAGCTGTGAGGCCCAACGACGCGGCCCTCTTCCCTTGACGCGGCCCTAAGGAGTTCGGCATGACCAGTCTTGACTAGCCTTTCCATCCTCAGATGAGATCCCAAAAACCGGCCTAAGGATCAGCTCGCCCCAGATTTCTTCCTTTTAAATTACTCAAGCTAGAAGGGTTCAACACCAACTGACGCCTATAATTTGTGGAGAATACCAACTCTTCAGGAAAAAACCGACTCATTCAATATTAGCTATCTTTTTGGATCTCACGGCACGTACTCAAGGCAGCTTGATATTATATCATCTAAAAATACTCCTTTTCAATTCAGAGAAAGGGATCCATCTTCACTTCTCTAATGCAATAAAAACCATAGCAGAAACTATTTATAATTTTAATTCTTTTGTTCTACCATTGTAAACATTTTCTTAGCTGCTGAAACGATCTATAAAAGTTTATAAAGTCGACGTAGGCTCTTCTTTAACGCCGAACCACTATAAATCTATGTGTGATTTTTTCTGTTTTGCATTCCCTATGTTAGTTAATCTTCATTTTAATCTCTACATAAGTCTCTCTTTTTGGTGTTGTGCCAATTTTTGGTGTCAACATTTTGGTGCTTTCGCTGAGAATTATAGTTCTCAGCTTAGTTCAGATTTTTTTGCTCTACTTTAGGATCACCAAGTCCGAGACAGAAATCTCATCCTCATTCCTATATTGTCGAATTATGGCTGGAAAATCAGCTCGCAACACTGGGAAGCAACCGCAAGCTAGAACCTCCACAGAGGCGCCTGGCGGATCTACTGCCCCCGAAATCGCTCAGGATCAACCTGCCATGCTTCCTACGGCAGATCCAACTACCTCATTGATCTTCGCTACTCGAGACGAGTTTACGGTTGTGATGAATCAACTTCGGGAGACGACGGAGGCTCTAAAGACCCATCCTCTCTAATCCCATCGACCGTGAAGAGCTATTCGGTTATTTAGCGGTATCTACACATGAGATCAGCTCATTCCTAATTCAAGAAGAAGAGCGGTTACCGCGACCGGTCTATTATGTAAGCAAAAAACTGATAGGTGCGGAGCGCAATTATCCGAAGATTGAGAAGCTTTCTTATAGCGTATTGATCACGTCAAGGAAACTCCGACATTATTTCCAAGCCCATCCAATTAAGATATTTACCAACCAACCCCTTCGGCAAGTTTTGCAGCGACCGAAAGCCAGTGGGAGATTGTTAAAATGGAACATTGAATTAAGTCAGATCGACTTAACTTTTATTCCCTGAAAGTCCATCCAAGGGCAGGCCTTAGCTGACTATATAGCAGAATTCACTACTCCAGATGATAAAGACTGGAATGATAATCCTGAACCTTCAAGGGTCAAACCTGAACTGATCGCTTGGAAGCTATATATAGATGGAGCTCGAAATGAGCTCCGGTCGGGGGGCGGCATAGTATTACTTTTCCCTGAAGGACCATCAGTTTACTATGCCTTGAGGCTTGAGTTTCTTGTGAAAAACAATGAATCCAAGTACTCAGCCCTGATTGTTGGGCTAAGGCTCGCGGAGGACCTGAAGATAGCATCGCTCGATATTTTTTGTGATTCACAACTTATGGTACGACAAGTTTGTAAGGAATATCTTACCAAGGGAGAGAGGCTAAGTTCTTATCTTAAACAATTTGAGAAATTATTGCAAAATTTTGGTCGATACATCATTTCACACATTCCTCAAAAAGAGAATCAGAAGGCGGACAGGTTGGCTAAATTCGCCAGTTCAGGCCACTCTGGTGAAATGGAGTTAGTCCCTATAGAAACCCTAAGTATACCGAGCATCAAGCAAAAGAGATCAATCATGTCGACACTGAACCCGAGAAGGATTCATGGAAAACCCCCATCAATAAATTCCTCCTCCATGGCACATTACCAGAAAGAAAGAATGAAAGGCGAGCTTTAGTGCAGCAATCTTCCAGATATGTGATCCAATAAGGCCAGCTATACCAAAGGGGGTTCTCCGTTCCCATGTTTCGATGTGTGGCCAACGATGATATCAAGAAGATACTAAAGGAAGTACATGAAGGAGATTGTGGGGAGGACACCGAGGGGCAAACTTTGGTTAGGAATATATTGCGCTATGGATACTTTTGGCCGACTGCTAACAAAGATACCGCCAATTACTCTAAAAGATGTGACAAATGTCAGAGGTTCGCACAGATTCCGCGAGCTCCCCCGACGGAGATCACCCAAATGGCTGGCCCCTAGTCATTCGCTGTTTGGGGAATAGACATTATCAGAACCTTGCCCGTTTCGAAGGCAGGTGCTAGATATGCAGTAGTAGCGGTATATTACTTCACAAAATGGGCAGAAGCCGAGCAGATGACCACGATAACGACTAAGAAGGTTATCAACTTTATTGTTAGAAACGTTATATGCCGGTATGGGGATCCTCGAACCATCATCACTGGCAACGGGACTCAGTTCGATAGCTCAGTGTTTAGGGATTTTTGCGAGAAATATCATATTGAGAAAAAGTATACCGCGGTTGCACATCCCAGTTCGATGGACAAGTTGAGGTTGTTAACAAAATCATCAAGACCATTCTAAAAAAGCAACTAGAATGAGCAAAAGGAAAATGGGTTGATGAATTGCCACTGGCCTTATGGGCCTATCGAACCACCCATAAAACCGCAACAGGTCATACTCCTTTCGCCCTATCCTATGGTTTGGAAGTAGTTCTCCCAATATAGCTTGAAGTCCCGTCACATCGAATGACTTACTACGACCCTTTAACTAACAAAGCACTCCTCTTGACGTCATTGGACATGATTGATGAAAAAAGGGAAGAGGCAAATCTTCGCGCAACGGCCCATAGGCAGAGGGTCGCGTGATATTACAACAAAAAGGTCCGGCCGAAGACTTTTGAAATAGGCGACCTTGTTTTGAAGCGGATCTTCCCGGTTCACGTTCATATGGGCCCTCGATGGGAAGGACCCTACGTCATTCAACGAAAACTGGACAACGGAAGTTTTATATTATCGACCGTTGAAGGCGAGCTTTTCCAAGAGCATGGAACGCAAAGCATTTACGACTTTATCTTTCTTAAATTTTCCAAATACTTTTACTTTCCTAATTTTTTTAGCATTGCAATAAGCAATAATTTTTCATTTGAAGTAGTTTATAAATAAAAAGCTCTGTTCTTGCTCTAATTATTTAATGTAAACTTGGACTGATTGATTAGTTTTTGGCCCCTTTTTTGGAAACTATAAGTAAGGGTGACGCCAACTGAATACTATAACTAATCATATGAACGCAACTCTAATCCTCACGACTTGAGGGCGAGTATAAATGACGAAAGAGCTTGAAAGGTGCACCCCACTAGAGACCGCTCGAATCTTGACAAAACTTCCCTCTCTTACCGACTAAGAAAGGTGAGTATAAAGGACTGAAAGTGTAACCCGCTAAATAACACCCAACCCCTGATCAGGGTTGGATCCGCATGAATGCGACTAAATGGTTCACTGTTCCAAATGGATCCCTTGAAACCAGGGATGAGAAAGCCGAAAAACAACTCCGGTTAGGGAAACGTCTAAATAACCCTTGGAGCTAAGATAAAACGAGAAATTTGAATAATATTTTTGCACATAAGTGGCACAAATTCTTGCAAACCACATGAAATATCATTCGTGTTATTATGATTACAAAATGTTGTTGCATGATAGGTACATTTCAAGCATTGTCTTCAAGACATGAAGTTCAATAATTACAAAGACGCGAGGATCATATTTCACATAAGACTTCCCGAAAGACTTTAAAAAAATTTACAACTAAAGCTCAAGATGAGGGCGGCATCTCCCTGCGCTCGAGCGACTTAGCTGACTCTTTTTGCTTATCAATCTTCATTGTCTTCCTATAACTCAACGAGCGTTGAACTCCCGCAAGCGTACCCCCGAAGGAATGAGAGATTAAAGTCGGGGCCTGTGTGTTAACAGAATCTGGAAACGAAGGAACTTCAACCGAAGAAAGGATAGTCGGGGGAATAGCTTGAATAGGCTGAGTGTTCATAATATTGTTGGACGGTTTAGGTTTTACAGCAGAAATTTGCATCTCCATTCGAGCTTGAACCTCTGCCATAGGAGGGCGATCACCTTTTCTCGATTCTGAGACTATCTTGATAGCATCGTCCTCTGATGGCCCTACGTTAATTTTCCTTTCCTTCGATCCTCTAACTATATCACCGTCGTCTTCTCTCTCATCAGTGGTGGCATCCACTTCTACACTTTTGTTTGCTTCGGCGATGCCTAAAAGAAGGAAGGGGAGAAGGTAATGTGTAGAACAAGGTGGGATAGATAGGCTTAAAATCAATAAGTAACCCTACCTTTGACATCAGGTTCGCTTGGTTTCTCTTTAGCAACTTTGATTGGGTCAGGCAGAAAGGCGGATGACGTGCCTTTCTTAATGTTAGTGATGGAAGACTTCTCGACCGGGCTGCTATCATTTTCCTCTACTGGGACCGACTTCGCTTTTAACCTATAACACTCTGCCGTTATTACAACATCTTCATGCCTTCTCCGTTCGACCAGCACTGCCCATTCTTTCTCATTCAGAATTTGAGTCATTAAAAGTCCTTCATCTACTGGCTACCCACGCGCTTTTCTTTTTTCCTCACCCAGGATTATTCCCTACACATCAGCTAAAACCATGAATTACTTCGGCATCCAGGGTAGATTCCTTTTTACGAAGGAACTTAGCAAAGAACTCAAAAACCTGACGAGCGTGCCCCTTCTTTAACTCGGACTTTTCTTCAGCATGCTTTGACTCGACGGCTTGGATGTCAATGTCGTGTTGGAGTCTCAGGTTGTTGGCTGACTCGATTACTGTAGCGGCATTCTGTTCGGCCAGTCCTTTGGCCAATTCGGACGAATGAAGTGTGGCCTTGAGATTCTGCACTTCCAATTTTAGTCGAACCTAGTTAGCCCTTAAAGATTCGATTTCACCTTTCATGGAGTTGCACTCCTGATTCCCCTGCTTGACTCGGGCATCCAAATCCTTTATCATCTTTTTGTGCTCTGCTTTATCAGCAACCGCCTGTAGTTCCAGGCCCTTAACGTTCTTCTCAAGAGAATCGAAAGCCTTCCTGTCCTTCGCCACATCTCTTTTCAAACTGGTAATCTCCGTTATTTTCTCTTTCAATACTCCACTTACTTTCCCGGCCTACTCACGCAATATGTCGTATTGAGAAACGACATGATCAAGGTTGTTACAAATATGACGACAGAAACTACCACACGGTGGCTATAACTCGGGGATAGGTTTAACCGTCGAAAATACGAAATCCGGAAAATCCCTTTCTAGTTCTCAAATTCGATTGACGGAAGAAAGCTCGACCAAAGATCCTGATCAATTTAGTGCAGCCCGAGACTGTTTGGATTTCGACTTTTCTTCAAGGCCCTTTTTATGAAGACATGGGGAAACTCGAAGCTTAGAGGACTCATTCTCTTGTTTCTTTTTAAGCGTACCTCCCAGATCTTCTTTATCTTCCGATATTCGGAAATGTTTCTCTAAGCTTCTCTTCTTCTGCCTGCTTCGATCTTGGGCCGACTCTTTCTTTTTTTCTGCTTTCCCGTCATCTTTTTCCTACTTGTTTCTCTCACTTTTCTCACTTCCTCCTTTGTCTTTTTCCATATTTCCATCTTTCTCCTCTTTCTCCCTCCAGCTATTGTCCACCGCCATGTCGTCGCCTTTCCCCAAGTGTTGTAAAATGGGCTCATCTGATTTGACATCTGCTAGAAAGGAGGCGAAAAGGTTGCCATAAAACTCCTCGTCAATGTCTCCTGAAAAGAAAGAATAAATAGCAGTTAAAACAATCCACATTTGAGTTGAATGTGAAGAACATAATGTCGTGATGTACAACACGAACGATATATGACAAATCATTCAAAATGTTCTTAAAGCTGAGAGCGAAGTCATACCTCTAATGTTTTCTTGCCCGATTGACATCCCTTCAGACTGGTTGTCAAAAAATCGATTTGGATCTAAACTCTGCGGTGAAAGGATGACACAGGGAATCTGCAGGGACTTTAACCCTGGCGGAGGTGACGCGACATGCTCTCCTTGCAAGCTACCGGCCGAAGGGGAATCTTTATCGACCATGGGACCCGCCAAATAGTTTTTAATGGGGATTTCCCGTATTGGCTCTCCTTTTTTATTTGAAGATTTGTCAACAGAAACTCCCTCTATTATTCGGCATTCGAGCTTTCGACATTTGGCTTCTCGACTTTCGGCCTCTCTAAGCTGTGCCTTAGACGTAGGTTTCTTCGACCTAAAATTCTTCTTTTCCTTGAGTAAAGGGCGGGCAGAGGATTCCCCGACTAAGGGAGTTGACTTGTCATCCTCTAACTTTCTTTTTGATGGATTCGTCTCATTCTGACTGGGGGCAATCGACCCGACTCCTTCCTTGTGGGGCCCGATGGATCTGTTTTCGTCTAGGAGAGCATATTGATGAAGGCGTTGGTCAGACAAACAATCCCAAAACTGCCTATGCTTGATATCTAAATTGATGGGTTGCATGTATCTTCTCTCGAACACCTCCCCCTCGGACCTTGCGGGATAATCTCCTATTAAAGGGGAAGAAATCGAACGTAAAAAAGGGGGAACGAGAGAGGAAAAGTGAGGAGAAGGAGAAAAACGAAGGTTCGTCGTAAACATTCAAATTAACAAATGGACTTACTACATTGAAGCCAATATCGGGCGAATCCCGGCTGTTCTTTAATCCAGAACCACTCCCGCTTTGAATCACCCGCTTTGTTGGGAATATCCTCAATAATTTTCCAACCCTGAGCAGACCCGAAATAAAGAAGAGAAGGAGATTGTTTCTCATTATGCTTGAAATGGAAAAAGAAAGTCAGGTCCTTAAAGGTTGGGGGTAATCGAAATATCTCATGAACAAGAAGCACATAGATAGCAGGCTGTCGTAGGCCATCGGATGAAATTGCATGGTGGCTAAGTTCATACGTCGCAAGAAGTCAACGATGAATGGATGAAGAGGAGGAATAGCTCCTACATTACACATCGGAAGAGACATCGCCATGTAGCCCGCCGGAGGATTGTGTCGTCGAGCGGTGTCTTGTGGAAGAAGAATGTCTATAAAGGGAATCATGTGTTTAGTCGTCAAGTTCTCTAACCGTGTGCGAGTTATTTTAGATTCTAAGGCGTCTGGAGGACCCTTCAAAATTTCAGCTTCTGGATGCATGTCAGATGCCATCAGAATTCGGTCCGCCCCATTCAATTCGATCGCCACTTCCGTGTGACTCGGGTCCCCTGTCGTTCGATTCTGGGAACTGTCATTTATGTTTGGACTCGAGTCGACCGAGGACCTGGAGAAGCTATCAACCTTGGGTAGAAGAAGACAAGTTCTTGACTGATTCCTGTTTAGGGTCTCCCCGTAACTCAACCATTGTTGATCAAGACACTGTTGATTTGAAATAAAAGAAGAATACGATTCAAGAAGGAATTAACTTCGCCCAAACCACAGAAAAATGGAAAACTTTGTCCCCCATATGGACTAATCGAATCTCTAGAAGACACTGTAGCGCCTTTGATAAGATGAACCGGCATTGGTGACCCTGACCATGGACCTCATAGGATCCAGATTAATACAAAAAAGGAAAAAGGAATCTAATGCCAAAATGACATTGATATGATGAAAATGGAATAAAGAAGAGATCTTTTACCTGAGAAAGATGGGTTAATGCGAAGGCAATGAAAAATTTCCAGTCTTTCACTTCAGGTAGTAAAGTAATATTTTGCAGCAGAAGAGAAGAGGGGAATAGGATAAGGAAGATTTTCCCTTGTTATATAGTATGGTAAAAAGGTTATTTGAACCTAGTTGATATAACCCTCGGATTAGACATGACTGGCGTGTGAAGTGGTTGGTAACTCAGGGGTCAGCCAATGAGGTGAATACCAGGTAAAACTCGTCATTGCTTGAGCCCTTTAGGGTCCCCGAAGCAATTAACGGATCCGTTGCAGATTTCATGGTCCATCGGATGGACTACTCAACCCAACTTCTGAAAATCTGGTTAAGGTAAAAAAAACGTTTGTTCAGGACACATGTTTTCAAAGTATGTTCCGTTTCCAACACACCATAATTTGGGGGGCAAAGTATTGATAGGCCTTTTGGGTAGCCCATCAAGGCGAAATGTCGAGGCAGAAATGTTGTTGAAGCGTTCGGTGTGTACCAAGCTGTGAGGCCCAACGACGGGACTCTCTTCCCTTGACGCGGCCCTAAGGAGTTTGGCTTGACCAGGCTTGACTAGCCTTGCCATCCTCAGATGAGATACAGAAAACCGGCCTAAGGATCAGCTCGCCCCAGATTTCTTCCTTTAAAATTACTCAAGCTGGAAGGGTTCAACACCAATTGACGCCTATAATTCGCGGAGAATGCCAACTCTTCAGGAAAAATCCGACTTATTCAATATCCGCTATCTTTTTGGATATCACGGCATGTACTTAAGGCGACTTGATATTATATCATCTATAAATACTCCTTTTCAATTCAGAGAAAGGGATCCATCTTCAATTCTCAGGGATAATAAAAACAATAGCAGAAACTATTTATAATTTTAATTCTTTTGTTCTACCATTTTAAACATTTTCTTAACTGCTGAAACAATCTACAAAAGTTTATAAAGTGGACGTAGGCCCATTAACGCTGAACCACTATAAATCTGTGTGTGATTTTTTCTGTTTTGCTTTCCCTATATTTGTTAATCTTCATTTTAATCTCTAAACAAGTCTCTCTTTTTGGTGTTGGGCCAATTTTTGGTGTCAACAGTCAGACAACAGTCCTAATGAGCGATAAAATAACCAACAACAGTTACATAGGATAATATGAGTATAGGCGGATCAACCATACGATCTGCCCAACAACTAACAAATTAACGTATGAAAATCAACCATCACATGTCATTATAGAATAGGGAAGGAAAACTTCAGATTCCTCTTCTCTTCAACATCCTACAGTGATGGCCTACCCTGAGAAATAGGGAAGAAAGCACACGATCAACCATAATATCCATAACATCCAATATCCTAGCTATCACCGACTTTCGCCTTTAATCCATTGATAATCGAAGTTGCTTTCAATGATCAAAAGGGCTAATGGAAAACCACGGTTCCAGCCAAACTACATACGCCATCGTGACCTGTATATTTTTCTTTTCCCATTCTCGACCACTTGGCCCATCATGACTGCCCAGGGTACACTATCTCTCGAATATGATCTTAACGGGCGTCCCCACAATACCTCTGCTTTGAGTCTGCAACAACACTTCGATTGCCATCATTCCTTGGCACATTAAACATGTCAAGCCTTTCATCTTGACCACTCAATTCAATTCTAGAATCGTTCCATTATCATCCATTATTGATATCCATCATGTCAGTTCATTATCATACTGTATCATATATCATGTCACGACCAATGTCAAATCAATCCGGCTCCGACCACACTCATACGAGTTCGAAATTGAAGCACCATCCATCTTTGGGTCGCACATCAATCATCTGAAGTCCATTTCCATCCGAACTTTACCACCAACCTCCATATGCCACTCGATCAACCTCCCCAAAAATCATGTGTACCGGGCCTTCCCTTAATTATGGGTCGATCTAACCCATCATGGGTCAGTGTCGACCCATCTACTTAGCCAAATTTGGCTAAATAGTTGTCCCCGGTCCACCCCTGCCTCGAGCATATTCCTCCGGTCCATTCTCCAATCATTTCGACGTTGCAAGTTGAATTTTTGGTCGGTTCATTCATATCTCGAGTAATAATCCTTCAACCTCTGAATGATCTAAAAATTTTCACATAGCCTTTATTCATCACCACAATGTCGTGCCTTCATAAATTTCCCCATTCGAGCCACCTACATGGGTCGGTGTAGATCCATCATAGGTCAGTGCCGACCCATCATGGGTCGGTAGCGACCTATGTACTTAGTGCATTTTGGCATGAGATTTTTTGTGCCCCACTCCCTTGTCTTCCAAAGCGCTTCCACCAAGTTTCGTCTGAATTTGATCATCTGAATCTATAATTTGCTCAATTCTTCAACATTAAGATCTATGGTAACCAATTCTAATAAACAACTCAAATAACGCAATCAGTCCAATTAAATCAAACAGCAATCCAGCAATACATGATCATACAAACATGAACAAATCCCAATCAAAACAAAGGAAATCACAATTATGAGATCAGCGTGATTTGGATCTAAATGTATGCATAATCATGATTAATCTAACATGCATCCAGTTAATATAATAAACTTAGGTTTTCTAAATCAGAATTAAACATATATGATTATATCTAAGGTGTTTATAACATGTCATATATGAATATGATCCCAATTTACCCATACAATAGTGTTTTCCGTATGAGAGATATTTATCGCTCACCTAACCCCCTATTCGATGCAAATCCAACGAGATCAGATCTGGACAGCACTGATAATCTTTGGATCTGATGCAATTTTATATGATCTAACTTCTCTTGATGATGATCTATCTTCTAGATGCAATCTACTATGAATGTGAATGAAAAGAATAGAGAAATAGGGCTTTAGGCTGAAGCGAAGAATCACAGATACCTAACCTAAAGTTTAGAATGAGGAGTGCAACCCTAATTATCTCCATAAGTCCCCATATTTATATCTGTAGGTCACTAGTCTAATGGGCATGGCTAATCAACCCGTTAGTTGCTGACCAGTCTGCCTAACAGCTATCAAAACATAAAACAGCGATTTCTTCCAAATCACTGAACCAAATCCTTCATGTGACCACTCTACGGAAATGTAAACCTCTATTCGTATTCAATGAGAATGATCTCAGCATCTGATTATCAAAGTTATAGGCCAAACGGTAAACTTAGAGGCAAAATTGTCATAATTAGATTTGGTAAAAGTCATGGATATGTCTTACATACCTATGAACAACATACCTAAAATCTAAGAATGATCCGACCACTAAAGAATAAAGTATAATTATTTTACGATCAGTCGATACAAAAATATGGGTCGTTACCACAACGCGAAGCGGTTTTTGCAGCCTAGAAACTTCGAGCTCGGCTTCAAAATCTTTAAACTGGTCAGGAGATATTGTGATATTCAAGTCGTGCACGAACTTCCTTAGAAACAGTACATGAAATACATTATGCACACTCGCCATCTTCTCACATAGGTCCAATCTATAAGCGAGCTTTCCAATACACTCGATAATCGGAAACAGCCCAACAAACCTTGGTACACTTTCCATTCTTTCCAAAATGAACATATTCCAAAGAGGTAAAATCCTAACGAATACCAAATCTCCATCTAAAAATTCCAAGTCCTTTCGTCGCTTGTCGGCGTAACTTTTATGATGATCTTAGGCTTCCTTCATTCGTTGCCAAATGATTTCAATATTATCCGTAGTTTCTCTTATCGTCTCAGGCCCAAGTACTAACTTCTCTCCATTCTCTAACCAACAAGATGACGAATTGCGTGATCTTCCGTACAATGCCTTATATGGTGCAATTCCAATACTTGAGTAGTAGATGTTGTAAACGATCAACTAAATGTAGATGGTCTTCCCACCATCCTGCAAAGTACAATACACAAGCTCTAAGAAGTTCTTCCAATACTCGATTAACCCTTTCAGTCTGACCATCTATTTGGGGATGATATGTCGTACTCAAACAAAACTCGGTTCCCAGTGTCTCTTGGAAACTCTTCAAAAATCCGCTAGTAAATAATGGATCTCGATCACTAACTATGCTTATCGGAATCCCATGGAATCGAACTATCCACTTAAAATTTAACTTAGCCAATTTCGATGCAGTTCAGGTTGATCTGATAGGAAAGAACATTGCGCTTTTGGTCAAACAATCCACGACTACCCAAATACCATTATTCGCTTCCCTTGTCCTAAGAAATCCATCAATTAAATCTATCGACACTTGCTGCCATTTCCATGATGGAACTTCCAGTGGTTGTAATAGTCTGCTCGGCTTTTTCTGCTCGCCTTTAACTAACTGACAGTTCATACATTTTGAGATGAATTTTCATCATCCATTTTCATACCTTCCCAGTGGTAAACTCATTTCATATCTCGATACATCTTATTACCACTAGGATGAATCGGAATTGTCAATCTAGAGTGATGACATTCCCTAAAAACTTCATCTCTTAACCCGTACAAATCAGGAACTCAATCGTCCAATATTGTGAATCCAACTATCTCATTCGGCTTCATAATACTTAAATCCCTTGGGTTCCACTCTCATCTTTAACCCTTGAATGATTTTTGTAATCTTATCGTCTCGCTTCTGACTTTCGTCGATCCTTTCGATGAGGTCGGTCTAATCGATAAGCAAGCTAACATCTCGGGTTCTAATTCACAATATGGTCTAAAATAAAATCTAGCCAAATAATCGAGATGTTTCCATTATGGAAACATGTCTCCCAAACTCACATGTCTTCTACTTAATGCATCAGCCACTACTTTACCTTTTCCTGGAGTATAGGCTATACCAAAGTCATATGATGCAAAAAAAAATTTGACCGTTACTGCTGCCGAAGATTCAAATCCTTCAGGGAAAAAAGACACTACAACGACTTATGATCTGTGAACAACTCAAATCTAACTCCCAACAAATAGTGTCTCCAAATCTTCAGAGAAAATACTATCATTGCTAATTCCAAGTCGTGAGTCGGGTAATTCCTTTAGTGCGGCTTCAGTTGTCGAATGGCATAAGCCAGAACTCTATCCTTTTGCATTAGCACTGCTCTAAGTCCAGTGCCACTTGCATCAGTATATATTATCATTTCCTAATTTCCACTTGGAATAGTCAGAACAGGATCACTCGTCATTTTCTCTTTTAGAATTCCAAAACCTTGCTCACACTTTGCATTCCACGCGAAGACTTGATATTTCCTTGCCAATTCGGTTATTGGTGCGACTATCATAGAGAAATCCTTGATAAATCATTGATAATATGCTGCCAAACCAAGGAAACTCCTCACATCCGTCGCATTTTTAGGTCGATCCCAATCCTGAATGGCTACTACCTTAGCAGGACCCACAGCTATTCCTTGTATCGATGCGACATAACCCAAAAATCTCACTTCTTCCTTCCAGAAGTGATGCTTCGAAAACTTAGCTCTCAATTGATGTTTTCGCAAGATTTCAAAAACAATTCTCAAGTGGGTAATGTGTTCCTTCTCAGTTCTGGAATAAACCAATATATCATCCACAAATACAAGTACAAACTCGTTCAACTGATCTTTGAAGACATGATTCATAAGATCCATAAAATATGCTGGTGCATTAGTCAATCCAAATGCAATCACTAGCGACTCATAGAATATGGATGGTGTTCTAAATGTAGTGTTCGGCATACTATCCCTAGCCACTCTCAATTTATGAAATCTGATTGCCAAGTCCATTTGGGAAACACCTTGTCTTCGTGAAGTTGATCAAACAAGTCATCGATTCTCGGTTAGTGGATATTTGTTCTTTTTGGTTACCTTATTTAGCTCACGATAATCCATACATAATGCAACCATCCGTCAGCCTTGATTGCAAACAAGACTGGTGCACTCCATTCAAATACGCATCTTCGAACGAATCTCTTACTTAAAATATCGTTCACTTGCGCCTCTAACTCTCGTTATTCCTTAGGCGTCATCCGCCTAAGAGGTAAAACAATAGATCTGCCTCCATCCACTAAATCAATCCAGAATGCAATCTCTCGATGTGGCGGCAACCCTTCGACTTCATCAAACACATCAGAAAACTCTCGTATGATAGGCACAGATGACAACCCATCCCGTGAAATCACAAGCAAATATAAAAAGCTGACCATAACTCCATCCTTCAATAGACAACATATCACTATTGTTCGCCCTTCAACATTCCCGATCGTTACCTCGAGCCACTTGCTATCAGCAATAGCCGCATACTTCTTAACCCAATCCATAACCAAAATAATTCCAAACCCAGCGAAATTCAAAAAAAAATCACACACAATAGAGCAGCCTGACTCGATAAAACTAGACCATGACAAAGCATACAAAGACTAGACGAACCCTCTACTGGATTAGTCATGACTAATCGTCTATCAACACTCTTAGGTTCTAAAACTAACTTGCAAACAAGCTCATTACAAATAAAAGAATGTGATGCTCCAATATCAAACAAAAATCCAAATGAAACATCTTTGATAGAAAGGGTACCTTGCACAACAACACTCTTCCCCTTCTCCTCCGCAGTCGGACTCCTCAAGGAAGATGGTATAACATCCAAAGCATACGCTTTCACAACCTGTTTATCTTTTGGTGGTTCTGCACAATTTGACTTCATATGCCCAGGCTTATCACAATTAAAGCACTTCTTTTCCACCCTAGCGTTCTTACAATCCTTAACAAGATGGCCCTTCTGTTGACATTTATAACAAGTAACTTCACCCTTCGGCTTCTTCTAGCCACTCTTCCCTTGTTGTTGTTTCCTTTTTCAATTCCATTTTTTCTTATTATCACCAACTTGTTATGGCTTCAAATCCTCCTTTTAATTCTCAACAACGACCTCAATCTTTTGCGGAAACAAGTTTTCCTTCGTTAAAGCCTTTTCAACTAACTTCTCAAAAGAGTCATAAATATAGTTGCTCAATTGTTTTCCAATATTCTCATCCAATCCCAAAATAAACTTCTCATTCTTCCAATAAGGGTTTTAATATACGAACGAGCTTACTTAAATAAAGCTTCAAACTCGGTCACATACACAAACATTGGTCGACATCCTTGCTTAAGCTTAACAAACTTCTTAAACAACATCGATTTCTGGACTGTAGAAATAAACTTCTCCTAAAACTTAGTTCTAAACTGATCCCAAGTGTCTGGTCCTCTGGCATCTCGAAGGTAATAAAATTCCACCATTCCATCACTCGGCCTTGCAGGTGCCTTGATGCAAGCTTTCTCCTAGTTGCATCGTCAATTCCCATATCCCCGAAAATGCAAACATAAGTATCCAACCAATTCTGGACTTCAACCGCGAGTTCTGCCCCAATAAATGGCTTACCACCCGGAGAAGTGTAATCCTTGCACAATTCAGCAAAATCCACAGCCCTAGATCCTTGCACAACAACACCACCATCTACTACCACTCCTATAGTGGGCATCCTCCTCATGATCACCACCATCATGGCCTCGAACATAGTAGGTTAATTAGGCATAACTGTTGCAGCTCTTGACTGGCTATCATCGCCTAATCCTCCAGTCGTCGGCTCATTCCTGCGTGTCTAGAAGTTCGTTAACTTATCCTTACTTTGAAACGAGAGTCAATCCACATTAGAGATACAATACTATATACAAATATAACATAGTAATCATCAAAATAAAATTAGAAATACGTCTCTCATACGCTTTTAAGTTCACGAATTTTGGGTAAAATCGGTTAATTAAAGCTCTGATACCAGATGTGGCGAACACCCCGTATCTCCTGCACCGAACTGAGGAAATAGTGTGTTGTATGACGTGCCTGGCCGATACGGGACAATCATCAGGATAGAATAACTCGAAATGAAGTTGTCGTATAACTCATAGCACATGGATAATATAAGATAATAAAATATATAACAGGATATAGTAATGAAGCACAACTTAACAAAGAAACAAATTTCCATAAAACCATAGAATCTCGAGTACAATACATCCGAATACATGAATCAATTAATACAATATGCTTTACTACATTCCTCGGAGTCTCAAGAAAACATCAACATATAACAAAAATAGAAAAGAAATATCTAAGTAGTAGGTTGTAATAGTATGTCAGCCTTCTGCTCGCCCCCGCACAGCATCAACGACACCAAACCTGCCGCCTGCTACTTAGTCTGATCATCAATAACATTGATGAACAACCCAAGGTAATAAGAGGGAAACGTAAAACCTTGAGTCAGACAACAGTTCTAGTGAGCGATAAAATTACTAACAATAGTTACACAGGATAATATGAGTATAGGCGGATCAACCATCCGATCTGCCCAACAACTAACAAATTAACATGCGAAAAGCATCCATTACATGTCATTACAGAATAGTAAAGGAACACCCCTATTCCTACTTCTTTTCGACATCCTACGGTGATAGCGTACCCACAGAAAACAAGGAAGAAAGCACACGATAAACCATAACATCCATCACATCCAACATCCTAGCTATCACTGACTACAACATTGAATTCATCGATAATCGAATTTGCTTTCAACAATCAAAAGGGCTGATGGAAAACCCCAGTTCTAGCTAAACTACCATACGCCATCATGACTTGCATGTTTTCCTTTTCCCATTCTCGACAGCTAGGCCCATCATGACTGCCCAAGATACATGATCTCTTGTATCTGATCTTAACGGTTGCCCCCACAATACGCCTGCTTTGAGTCTGCTAGAACACTTCGATTACCGATGATTCCTTGGCACATCAATCTGTCAAGCCTTTCATCTTGGCTACTCAATTAATTTCTTGAACCATTCCATCATCATCCATGATTGACATATATTTTGTCAATCCATCATCAAACTGGATCGTATAACGAATCACGACTAGTGTCATATCAATCCGGCTCTAACCACTCCCACATTAGTTCACAATCGATGCACCATCCAACTTTGGGTTGCACATCAATCATACAAAGTCCATTTCCATTCGAACTTTACCAGCAACCTCCAGAAGCCACTGCAATCAACCTCCCCAAAAACAATGTGCACCGGGGCTTCTTTTATGGGTTGGTGCCAAACCATCTACTTAGCCAAATTTGGATAAGTAGTTGGAGAATCACCGACACCGAACATAAAGTATAGAATGAAGAGAGTAACGCTTGTTCTCTCCCCAATTCCCCTATTTATATCTACAGGTAACTAGTCTAATGGGCTTGGCTAATAAGCCCACTAGTTGCTAACCAGTCTGCCTAATATCAGCTGAAACATAAAACAACGATTCCTCCCAAACCACTGAAACAAATCCCTCATGTGACCACTCTAAGGAATCGTAAACCACCATTTTGATCCGATGAGATTGGTCTTAACACTTGATTTGATCCCTATCAAAAGTTATGGCCCAAACAGTTAACTGAATGGCAAAATAGTCATAATTAGATTCGATAAAAATTAGGACATGTCTCACATACCCACATAACAAAATTGTGAGATTGATCCGACCACTAGAGAATAAAATATAATTATTTTACGATAGGTCGATACGTAAAATACGGGTTGTTACATATTACTTATGAATAATTAAAACATAGATATTTAAGTAATAAAATTCTATTAATTCGTATTGTTAATTATTTTCGCATGTTGATATTTTATGGGGTTAAACGTATCAACTTTTCTTATACTCTTCGATTGAATATATGATTCTTAAAACTTCCTGGCATATTATTATCGACATATTCATAATTATTCATTACTCTAATTTGTAAAAGAGAATTGGAATTTGATTATTTAAAATGGAAATACGGCACTCATTCTTCAAATTTATTTTAAAGTGGATCCTTGTGTAAAGTTTGATGTAAAGCGGGTTCCGATTTTTACTATAGCAACGTGTTTTAATGTTTTTTGCGTTGATGTATAGAAAAAATTCAAAAAATTGCAAATATTCTGCTAAACAAATTGAAATATCAACAATTACTGAATAATTGCTGATATTTTAGCAATTATTCCCCTATTTAAATTAAAACACAAACAAATAATTGTCGATATATTAGCAATTATTCATATATTATTGCTGATATATCAGCAACTATTTTTAAAATGAAAGTCTTCCGAATAATTGCTGATATATCTGTAAATATTTTATATAATTGATGATATATCAGCAGCTATTATACAGTTGATGGAAGACTATGAATAATTATTGATATATCAGCAATTATTGTATATAATTGTTAATATATCAGCAATTATTTAATAGTTGATCTAAAACTATAGCGGATGAAAAGCTCCAGTAAAGTCTGCAATTATTAATATAAATTGCTGATATATCTACAAGAGTTTTACAGTTGATGTAAATAATTGGAAATTTGCAGCAATATTAGTAAGTGTTGCAATTAGTTTCATTATTTGCTGCAATTTACTGGAGCGTGCAATTTTTTTGTAGTCTTAATGCATGAATACGATAATGATAATGTTTTAAATTTAATTTTGAATTTTCGTAAAAAATTTCTTTATTTTTTGTTGAATTTTTGATGATTTTCGAAAAACAGAGACCTAATTTATAAATTTTTAGACAGTGTTTTTTTCGTATTTTGAAACATAACAAGGACCTGAGCCAAACTGTCCCTATTTAAATCCTTTTATTTCTCTGAATGAAAGTGGCTAAATTTTTGGGTTGTTGTATTCTAACCCTTAAAAGAACTCGTGTTTGAAATCAAATGATAAGAATATAACTCAAAAGGGTTCTTCATTTCTATGTCTAAGATATATAATAAGCACTTCCACCATTAGTGGTGTATACACTGGTTTTATACAAGACAAAACTCAAGATATGTCTCCATCAATTTTTCTCTTGTCTTCCCAAGTATAATCATTTGCATGTCCACTTTACTAAACCTTGACTAATCTTTCGATCTTCCTTCTTAATTGTTTTCCTTCAGGATCCACGATCCGAATTGGTTGCCTAGTAACAACTAAATCTTTTACTACCTCCCGGTCTTCTTAAGCAGCTTACTCTATTTTTTTCATCAGGTTCATGCATATATTTTTGTAAATGCAGTGGGTGGAAGACATTATGAAACCACACCAACCTCTCATGTAACTCTTCTCGAATGCTAAATGGCCAGTCCGTTCCAGAATATGCTTAGGTTTAATATATCGAGGAGCTAATTTTTCCCTATGACCAAATCTTACTATTCCCCTCATTGGATAGATCTTCAAGAACCCGTCATCTCTGACAGAAAACTCCAAATTACTGCACCTTTGATAAGTATAACTCTGTTGCCTACTTTGCATTATATCTTTTACTTTCTTAGAAGCTTCCACTATCGTCTTCATCCTATGTACCATCGATCTTCCATTTCAATCCAGCATGTCAAAGACCTATAAGGGAGACCATATAACGCTACATATGGTGCTATGCCGATGCTTGCTTGGTAACTATTTTTGTAAGAGAATTTTACTAGATGAATAAAATTCTCCTATTGTCCTCCGTTGTCTAAGAGACAAGCTCTCAAAAGGTCTTTTAGTACTCGATTTACTCTCACATTTTCCTATCCATTTAAGGGTTATACGATGTGCTAATATTTAGCTTCGACCCAAGTTGGTTGTAACGCATCGCAGAAATCACTAGTGAAAATAGGGTCTCGATCGTTGAGGAGACTAATCGAAATACCATGAAATCTTACTATCTCCCTCACATATATTTCTGCAAAGACATCGCAGTTTTAGTTGATTTTACTGGGATAAAATGTGCACTAATGGTTCACTATCGGTGATAACCACAATGCTTCTGTTTTCATTCTTTGATCGCGGTAATCCGGTAATGAAATCCATCGATATCTGGTCCAACTTACAAGTTGGAACCTTAAGAGGCTAATATAATCCAATAATCTTTTGTTGATTACTTTTGACCTAGTGGCATTTCACGTACCTTCTACCATGGACCGAGATATCTCACTTTATTTTTCTCTACCATAGTGTCTTCTTCACGTCCCGATGCATCATTCTAAACCTAGGGTTGACATTCAATTTCAAATGATGATATTATCTTAATATTCTTGGCGTAAGTTATCCATATTTGGAAACAAATTCTTCCGTATAGCTTTAATGTCATTTATAATCAACTTGAAAACTTAAGTCATATCCCAGTTTTATATTCTTGTTAATCTCTTTCAAGTTCGCGCCTTCCTTCTGCTAATCAAAATCCTATCCAAAAGTTTTGGTGTCACAACTAAATAGGCTATGATGGCATGTTTTTTGGTTAATGCATCTGCTACAACATTAGCTTTTCCAACCGTATGCAGAATATCCAGATCACATGATGTGAGAAATTCAAACCAATGTTTCTCCCTCATATTTAAATCCTTCTAAGTGTATAAGTATTTTAGAGATTTATGATATTTAAATAGCTCAAACTTTTCAACTATTTAAAGAAGGGAAATCATTCACCTGGTTTCAATTAAAAACTAGAATGGTAAAATCTAAGAAACTTTGCCTACTAAATAACCATATGAATCCCAAACCAATACTTGAACAAAAAATGCAGTAAACTAGATTGTGCGAGTTTCTACAAACTAACCTTAACTGGATTGGATAATTACCAACTTGAAAGAGAAGAATCTAAGATTCCAAAGCTTGAGAAACTGAGTAGAACAGACATGTAGCATATAAATTACTGTAATTTCCTTCTTGAGAATTTTTGAAAGAAACAGCCTGATTTATATACTGAGAACATCTTCTAGCTAGAAAAGGAGAAGTTTTTAAGTCTCATTTATTTAATTCGGAAATGAGATTGGTTTTGAAATGAAAGGGGAGGCAATGGATTCCTTTGTGTTCTCTTAGAAAGAAGAATAATGAACTGAAATGGAGAAGAGGTTTTCAGATAAACAACGTACTTTAAATTACTCTAAAAAAAATTCTATTGGGCCTAGGGTTTAGGATTCACTAGCCCATTCCCAACAAAGTGCTAAAATTTTATCAAGTGTTGCAAATTTTTGTTTCTAAATAGAATTATGCAAAAATACAAAAATTACCCAACTTAACATATTTCCATCATTCCATTGTACACTTAGCAATGTAAAAACTTTACAATGTTATATAAATATTTAATAATATATTACAGACACATGTTATAGAAATACATGTTTGCAAAAGTGAGCGTATCAGCTTTCCTAAATGCAAAATCCAATATTTTATCAAACCAAATTCTTTCTAGATAATGGATGTAAGAAAAATAACTTTATTAGAATATAATGAACCCCCAATATTAATTATCATCCAATATCCATAATACTAATTTGATAACATCATAAAATCCACCACTAATTTTGCTATTGCCAAAATATAATTTTAACAACAATTTAGCATATTCCATCTTGAGAAACATCAAATAATTTATTACTTTTAAAATCTACCTAATCATGGCCAACACATTTTAGAACAAGATCCCCAATTAATTTTGTCAATAAGTACACCTTGCATTTGAAAACACTAAATCATAATTCTTAATTATTTACTTAAGAACAACTTAAAATCTATATTGAAATATATTTCTACTTAAATATTGATTACTAATCAATATTATATGTTTTCAAAATTCACATTGATCTTTAAGTTAAAATTTACGATCATGGATTGGAATAAATTTCTTATTGTACCAAAGATATCTAATTTATTCCAAAAGACACTTCGTAAATAATAATTTCTCTATTTATATGTCAGCATACTATATGACTTAGGCTTGAAATTCGTGTTTTATTCATCCTAAACTAAAAAAATAGAATACACTATAGTCTCTTTAGTCTGAATACCCAAAAATCTGGGTTGTAACAGATTATTTGAACTTTTGCTTTCTCGAGTTGTTATTGTTTGTGTTTTGAGTTATTATGGGTTTTCCTTATTGATGGTTTCATTGCGGAATCCCATGTCAACTAATTCAACTAATGTTCCCCTCACATGCTCAGTCATTTTCTCATACATTCCTCCCTCATTCCACTTGTGGTTCTTTCATTTTCTTCAACATGGTGTTAATCAATGTGTGTCCCACTTAAGACAACCTGATAAATTTGTTTGAGTATTCTTCCATTGGCATCTCTAAATGCTTGAGATCCATAATGCTATGATATAGTCGAAACTTCCCTTCCTCTGGGATATGATTCTTTCCAAACACTTCCTTGAATCGATCCCATGTAATAGTATCCTCTATTCCATTTTGCTTAAATGTTTCCCACTAAGCCAAAACTCATTCCTGCAACTGCTACGAGGCCAGTAAACTCTTTTGACAATCCTCAATTTCAAGTCAATGAAAATTCTCTTACATGATTGTACGCAGGCCTAAAATTCTATGATAAATTCAGTTCCACATAAGGTTTTCGTCCGAAGCTTATGCGGTTTCACATTGAGTGGCAAAGTTGTTATGGGTCATAATGGAGTCTTTGCTTCTTTAATAGTAACTGCCAGTTTTGGTTGTTGGTTGTGTTGCTTCCACCTCCTATCATACCTCTTCTTCCATTTTTTCTACTATATTTACGTATATTAAGAAAACAACTTAGAGTAAAGTGTATTTTACCTTAGAGAGTGTGTATAACATATTAGTTCAATTGGATCTTATACTCTTTTTAAGCATAAATTCATTTTAAGGTACTATTATCCCAATCTCTAAATGTGTTGACCCTATTGAGTTTTAGGTGTTCGCTTTCCTAAGGTCTAATACCAAAAGAAAAAACCTACGACCTCAACCTTATAAACTGACACTAAGACATTATCAGTATTCATGTGTCATAGGTCTAGTACTGGGGAGTTAGATGGCTTAGGAAAAAAGAAAATACGTATTAAAAAAATAGAATAATTCGCATCTCACATCCCACTAAACTTTTTCAAATTTCATCTGGTAATAAACAAAAAGGGTTTAATAAATACTAGTGCAAAAGAATGGTTATACACTCTATTCTTCTTTTTAAAAAATAGGGTAAATTTTTGTTTCTCAACCCAAATAGCTAGCTCGGCCCAAATGTTACAGCCTGTTTATACTACGGGATTGAACGTAATACAACAAATATCCGCTTTTCCCTTCACATTCTTTGTAAAAAGGAAAAGTTTACAAATTAGGGCACAAGAGAAAATTCATGACGGCTTCAGGTTCTCTCGTTGAGTTCCTCCGACTGCTGCCTTCCAACTCCACTTCTCCAGTGACAATAACTCCCGTTCCTTTGCATTGGTAAGTATTTTAGGCTTAATTCTCCTAATTATAATCGCAACTTCTCTGTTAATCATATTTCAATTAACTACACATCCTTCTCCTTCTACTTGAAAGCATAGGAATTGCGTTCTCGCCATGTTTGCCACACTGTGGTTGTGAGGCAAATCTTGTCGATCTCTACCATCAGCTGCGATATGTGTCTTCGATCGTGCAGGTAATGAATTTCTTCTTCTAAAATCCCGATGTTATCAGTATTAAAGAATTTGAGTTTCTGAATTACCCAGAGTCTTTTGCTAAAATTACACTCCAAAAATAAGTGATTTAGGGTTTCGATAGCTCCATTACACGACACGCATTTGTTGTCATTAATAATCCCCCAGCTATGCAGACAGTCTTTAGTGGGTAAGCGACCTAACATGGCTTTGTAGAGAACATTTGCCATTTTTGGTGGACATGATTTAGACCAGACCACATTGCTCCGTGAAACATTTGGGTGTTCATTTATAATTCTTTCCCATACCACATTGAGTTTAAAACTACCATCCGCCATACACTCCATTCTTACAAGTGCTAGTATATATAAATGCACCGAAATGATAGATAACTAAAATAATAAGGTCTAAAATTTCCAAGCTATAATAACAATCTCCAAAATGCTTCGGTGCTTCATGTGCCAAAATGATGCAATCTATATAATATCTAGGCTATCCGGAGAAATAATGTCCAACTCCTGACCCTTAGACTCCAAATTAGGGGCAACTCTCCAGCCTAAGTAAGCATGATACTGACCGCTCACGAGGCCAACTTCAATATGCAAAGTTTGAATTTGAGTATAAGTTGGTGCACCAATGATGCCCTTGACTCTAACCCGAGCAACCAGACGGGAGAGTGTAATGGATGAACCAACGACATCCACCTCTCAGCTCCTCACGACTTGGGATCAACGGTCAAAAGGAGGTCCAAGGAGTGGAGCTACCAAACATGAATTTCAGTGGAGATCAACGACCAAAAGGAGATCCTGAGAATGGAGTAATCACACTCGAACTTCACACAACTCGAGAATAATAACCGAAAAGAAATATCTTGAGTGAAGTAAGCACAGCTTGAACTTCACATGACTTGAGTTCATTAAGAGTGAAGACTTGAACAACTTGAATCTAAGTATAACGACGAGTTACATTACATGAGTACAATTATTGGAAAATGTAAAAAAATACTCGAATACTTAGAATAGACTTGCATGAAATGAAAGCAAAATATATCTTCAAGCGATCCACTCCCGTAGCGGTCTTCCACTTCCTCCTGAGCTTCAACCCCCCGTCCCCCACCCCCTTTTAGTTGGAGGTACGTCGGGAAGCACGACAAGGGGGACACACCGGGAAGCAGGCCTAGGGGAATACCTCTTCCCACAGGTACTGCTTCATCGGCGTTGCTAACCGTCTTGGCGGTACTCGGTTCGAGTCGTGATTACATAGTGATTGAGTCGGGAATTGAACTTCGGAATTGGTGATTAAATAATATTTCCACAGTCTGGTTTTATTCTCCAATCCTACGTGAATATTATGTTTTAACTCTTAATCTGATCATGCTACGCCGTAAAGAAGTCCAAATGAAATTCAAAATTTTCACCAAGTTTTCAAAATAGGAAAAATTTCTTCGTATTCCCAAGCACTTAGAGAAATTTCCATCTTGCCTTCGTATCCCCGCAAGGCCAGAAAAAAATTCTCTATTGCACTCCTTCATCCTTCTACACCGATCCCTGACACCTTCTTCAACTCAATACTTGTTCCTTCCAAGAACTCGAAAAAAATCCAAGTTTTCGGGAAACGGAAATGCATTTTGAACCCTCAAAAATCACCAAGTATTTAGGATACGAAGTGAAATTTCATATCCTGAAATACTTAGGAATTTTTTCCTTCTCCACTCCACCTCTTCTTCCCTGCACATCTTCTCTCGGACCTCGTCTTGTACAACTTCCCACCTTCGCTTGCCACTTCGTATCACCTTCCCATACCATCCATCTCCTTCATTTTCTAGAATTAAGGGATCGGTAGTCATGAGGAGAAAGGAACAACGAAGTTGGACATTCATATGGGAGAATAAGAATATCGAAGAAAAGATTAAGTGTCGGGGGATTGGTACCGATCCCCTGGTCGGTATTGAACCTAGTCACTTAATTTCAAAAAAAAGGGAAAAGGGAAGAGGGAAAGGAGGACTTGTCAAGGATCAATACTCATGGAAATCAAATCATGGCTATGTTTGTATACACTAGTTTTTAGAGCTTCAATTGCTAAAGCAACCGTGAATTGACGACTACTCATGTACACACCAATAAATAACCATCCAGGAGTACACGTTTGGCATTTGGGTTTAATCTCTCTTTGGAAATTATGGCATGTAATCATATTCCCATACACAATTTAGTATCATTATAACCACAAATTTACAACTCTGATCGTATCGCGCAAAAACATGTACTAGCGTGTGAGTGCTGATGTGATCCTATACAGGTAACGACTTGCTTACACCTAATGTTAGACGATCATCTAAGCAGCCTTACAAATTTCAACTGTAGCAACGAAGTTCAAACCAGTCAGAACTATCGACGATGCTAGATAGGCACTGTAACACCTGTTACTATTCTGAGCCTAAATTTCAACAAAAATCGAAACTTAAACTCATTCAAGGATAAAGCGTGTAAATCTGGTACCTGCAAATAAATGAGCATGAACATAATCAGAGCACGATAAAATAACTCACAGCGAAAACAAAATAGGATAGACTAGTATCAACTCAGGCAACTACCTATAAGAATAAGTCACCACGGCAATACCGAGCATGAGAGAGAACGAGAAGTGAAAACCAAACTAGAACACTTGTTAAGACCTTTCTTCTTCAAGATAAATCTGAGAGTTGTAAACAATCACTTAAGACTAGTCAGATAAGTAGATGTCGCACTCCATGTAAGACCTCCACATGGTGGACCACTCGTTACCATCTAGCTGAACTTATTGGATAATCATCTAACCACTTAATACTTCCCCTTAGGATAGGTTGACCAATGGTACCTCCGTAGTGGTCATTTAAAAACCTATTCTTTGGGTGGACCCTCAACCCCAGCCACTTAAGACCCTAGGGAAACAAACTAATCATGGAAATTATCAAACTCGTACCAATCATCCTTAAATGCTCGATCACTTAATACCTTTTCAAAAGTGGATCTAACCACGTAAAACCTTAATTCCCAAAGCAGGCCACGTCTCTAAATTATTTTCTTTTTGGTTTTTTGGATGGACGGAGGACCCTACAGCCCTTGAGACCTCTCTCATGAAGTAAACCCTAAATTTGGAAATAATTCACGTACGTAAGCAAAATATCATCGCGGGTTCTTATGGTCAATGATGTCTCACATCAGTTGGACATATATTCGACTGCTGGAAAGTGCATACTTTTGTCGAATAAGGCAACAGACATCGAATCATTAACCTACTATGTCCAACTCTTATTCCTAATTATATTAATTCAAGTTCAATTATAATAAATGAGGAAAACTTATAACTCCTTATCCTAGGATGTTTAATTATTTATTTCCTTATTGGACTTAGTATTTAAAAAGACAATCAGTACCTATTAATCCCCTTTTTAATTCCATTTATTTTCATTGATTGGGGATATTGCCATTTATGACTATAATGATCATATTTTCCTAATGCACTAATTAACCTCTTTAATGCCATTTATTACCATTAATTATAATTAATGTCATTTATGAACCTAACAACCATAATTTCCTAAGACATTAATTAAACAAATAAATGTCCATTTTATACTAGTCCCTTTTTATTTCTAATCTAGTTATTGTAACGCCTTAAACACTTATGTTTTACTTTAATTTAATTTATTCTTGTACATATATATATTTATATGCTAGAAGAATTATTTATTTCCTTAAGTGGAGTTAGAATTCCTATTCCAAGTCATTGTTTTTAATTTGTAACCATTTAGGCATGACTACCTAGTTCAATTTATTTCCCCCAAATCAACGATGAATACAATAGTTATTATTCCTTTATGACCTTATTTATAGCAAATCAATCACATTTATTGCTATAATGGCCATAATACATATTCCCGTTTATTATGGATTATATTTCCATAGAAACGGAAATTATTCAATCGTACACAATACAAAAATTTATTACAATAATATATTTGCATTATTTACGTAGATTCGGATGGATATGTATGTATTTTTTTATTTAAACGCATTGACGCAATTACTATATTTTGATATATTATCATTAACCATTTATGTTTTGTCTAAAGTAACGACAAAAACAACCTTTTTATGTTTGTTATTGTTTAAGATTCAAATTTTATAAAAAGATTAATAAGTGTAATTATTGTAAAGTTTCGCAAAATAATTGAAAAGAGGATATGAATATATTCCAAATCACAAAAAATAAGAAATATATGTTTTTGGAATGGTTGTAATAAACTACGCATAAATATATGTAATTTACACATCCCTTCCTAATTCTTTGTACATATTCCTTGATGATTTGAAACAATGTTCTTTTTTTAAGAAAAAAAGTACAAAAATGGCATTTCTACAATAATCAAGTAAAATCCCAACAATATCAAACATAAAAGGCATAATCTTTTAATTTAAATTTACATTAACCTCAAATTAACACAAAATCTAAGAATATGGAATAAAACTACAATTTTGACAATGATTTTTGGGACTGATTTCCATATTCAAAGTGTATACAATAACCACAACAATTCTATGAACAATTATGGGCAATAAAATTAATTAACCGAAAAGGCCTACAAATTCAATATTCGAACTGCAACCTATTATTTCAGATTTGACAAAACAATAAACAAATTTGATAAACTTTTAGGCATACAACTCAGATCTATTACAAACGAACTAAATAGGTTATTACAAACGATGTATATAATCTTCCAACTCACCTAAAAGCTATCCAAATCTGAATCAAATAATTTTTTAGACCTACAATTCCCAAATTCTTACAGATCTACAATTATTCTAAAAAGAGGACTCTTTCAGATTTGTAGGTTTGCAAGAAAATAGGAACAAAAGGAAAAAAATCTAATGAAGAAGAACCTAGATGCCAATCCATACCTTTTTTTTCACCTGAATCTGATTAATCTCCTCAAATCTATATTGTTTGTAATTAATTTTATTTGTATATGAATATATTTTGTTTTCAAATTTGTTTGAGGAGAAAAGAAAATGATAAAGCTTCCCTGCTGCTCTCATAAATATGTGAAAAAGGGGTCTAACCCTTTATTCATAGGAGTTGAAATGACCCTGAACCATCAGATTAGTTTTCATAAAATTCCATCCATCCGTTATATATAAATTATAAAATAAAACCCTAGTCGCTACTGCTCTAGGTCGCCATGGGGTCGACCTGGTGGTTGATCGCCATGAGTCGATCTAGCAGCACGGTGGCCATGCAATTAATGCTTACTATATTAATAATAATCCATTTTTAGAAAAATCGTCCGTTTTTGTATTTCGTCTGTAACTTCTTCATACGTACTCCGTTCACAAAACTCTAAACATGAAAGTTGACCAAAATTCCGAGATGAACACAATGGCGTAAATTTCATGGTTAAATTCCATCATTTGCTGTAATTCCTACTCGTGAAAATCTAATTAAATAACTAATTTATTTATTGTCAAAATTCTACTCTGTTACATTCTTTCCCCCTCATAAAGAATTTCGTCTCGAAATTCTAACACCTACTTATCATATCCTACATAATCAATTTGTGTACATCCATTTTGCAACCAAGTGTGCATGTGCACAGTGTACATAATGCATCACAACCATAAAACATATATGCACAATGATTCTAAATCAGATCCTCCTATATGTATGCAACTAATTTGCAAAACACTTTTAAAAACATGAAGCATAACATCTTAAAATATACTGGCAGCTCTACACGAATGCAAAATTTGAAAATCATTTTTCATCCATAACCCTCACATGACTACGAACAAATGTGTAAAACAATCAATTTTTACATCCAAACCCAAACATCCGACACGTCAACACATCTAAAAGTTTCCAATTTAATGTCTCCTATGCTAGAAAAAGGAAACCAAAGCGAAAAAATTTAACGTTCCCTTCACTTAAAAATATTCCAATTCCCATCCTAAAGTGGAAATTTTTCCTTAGTTCCCCAAAATACTCCAAATATTCTCATCTGTAGACTGCAAAGGAGGATTTAAAACAAGCTTTAAAATGTAAAACGAGTTAGTTAACAACTCGCACGCATCGTTGACAAGGTATGGAAACAACATTTACATGCCTAAAATAGTCTTTCCCTTGTTCTCATTAATGTTTTTATCGCATCGTCGGCCCTAGTGCACCACTAAAACGCGAACACAAACCATCCAAAAATCTTCCTTACGCCTTTCATGTGACTAAAAATAAAAAAAATTCACAAAAATAAATTTTCGCCTTAAAATTCCTTTTATATACTCTGGAACTTTCTTTTCAATACCGTTTCACTTTCCATATGAGATTTGTATAAAAACTAAAATTTTGGTAATGCGTGCTTTACGTCATTTAAACAATCTATTTTAATACCAAACAGATGTTTAAATATGCGCAAACTGCCATACCCAAATCCACACTTTTGCGCAAACCGAAATAAAAGAAAGTAAATTGGTGAAAATACAAAATTAAAAAAGGATATATTTTTTGAACAACTTTTGCAAAAAATCTCAAAAATGTATTTTGCGGAAACTTCAACGATTCAAATCACATGTTGGCGAAAGAGGAAGTTGGTCACGCGAAAAATGCAAAATCCGGAACCACAAACAAAAAGAACAAAAAAAAATTAGCTTAACAAGGAACAGGTGATAAATATATATGTGATGAAGACAATGCAAGAACATGTCCTTCATTGAAATTTATTCGACACGGATTTTATTCTTTCTAGCTCTAAGATAATTGTCGGTTAGATAAGAAAATGAGATTTCCATTAGATATGCCGAATAAGACAATTTTTTTTTCTAAACATAGAAGTCTCATTAAAAAGTCGTGCGATTTCAAAGACAATACTAATAATGGAAACACCTACTACGACAACAAAGACAAAATGCAAGAAAGGGAAACTGTGACACCCCGTGTCCATTAGTGTCACTCTTTATCAGCATGCATTAAGTTCTCTGAAGCGTTATAGATAAACAGAAACATCACAAGATAGATATAAATAACGACGGAATTTAAAACTTTATTCTTCAAACAGAAAACATCATGATCCAAAATCAAGTTACAACATAAGTCTGAAATACAGGAAACCCATTACATCAAATTAAAATATTTGCCTTGTACTAAAATCATCAGAGTGCAGTAATATAAAATTATAGTCCCCAAAAAAGCCATATCAGGGTAGATAGGTAATCAAAGCGGTATATCTAAGCAGCTCCAAGCGAAAACAAAAGAGGGAATCCTAATCAAACCTGAGTATTCCCACACTGAGAACCTAGGGGAAAGAAAGAGGGAGAAAAGGAAACAAAATGGTTCATACATAAAGTCTGGCGAGTCCAGTTACTTTTAGCATATAAATAAGTAAAAGCATCACGACAGGCATATAAACTAGATGAGAGAGATAACAGTATCATAAGACAGGTATAACAGAATGAGCATGTTAAGCAGAATAAACAGAACAGAATAGATTATGCTTTCCAAATACTTTCTCTGCACCAATACTAGTATAACAGAAACAGAACGATCCCAACGGAAACAAAATGGTAGACTTAGGTTGCTTCTAGTAATTGGTTTTACCCCCAACGATAATAACAGGCAGCCCAACAGAAATAACGGGTGTTACCCCCAAACAATAATAACGGACTCCTAAACAGGTAGGACTAGATGTACCCTAATTACTACTCCAATCGATCGGCTCCTTATTCTATAGATACCCTTTGCTGGCCCCATAGTAGGATATATCACTTTGTAAAGTAGCAACCCCTTCCCCCGATAGGCACAGCCATATCTACTGGTGCTATAGCGTCTTATTTTCCACAACAAGCGGATCCATGCACGCACATGACTCTCTCGGAATGCGCCATCAGACACCTCCAACCATATGAACCTCTTATAATCAGCTCAGTAAGCGTACCCTGACCCCTACCTAGTTCGGGGTCCCCCTTTGGATATCAGTATGGGTTACTGACTGATACGTGTCCCATACAACAGATGATACAAGCCACCCCCAGCCTTGCATCCCCACTACTAGGATTTTGACAGGTTATGGCTGACAGATTAATAAGCCCACATAACCCAACATATAAAACAGGTTAAGTTTGTTGGGTTCATATACCCCCCCCCCCCCAGATTTAACAGGTTTAATTAACCCCATAGATTTACTTAACCCCTCACCTTTAGATTGTAATTAACGAAAGTAATCTACAATCCCTTACTCCTAGATTGTAATTAACAAAAGTAATCTACGATCTTTTATCCCCAGATTGTAATTAACGAAAGTAACCTACAACCCTTTACTCCTAGATTGTAATTAACGAAAGTAATTTACAATCTTTTATTCCTGGGTTGTAATTAATGAAAGTAATCTACAAACCCCTACTCCTAGATTGTAGTAACGAAAGTAAACTACAATCTTTTATCCCCGGATTGTAATTAACGAAAGTAATCTACAACCCCTTTATATTATTCATTGTCTGATTCCATAGTTACAATAACATGTTTTACTTAATATGTAATTAAGTATGCTTCATCTCAATTCACCTGTTTTATGTTTAACATGTCACTTATTATTTATAATTAAATATAGCTTATTTCACCTCTTATATTCACCTCGTTCTTTCTTATTTAGTCATAATTCCGTCTTACACTGTCACTACAACTTGTCGTTGTTTACTTATTAACTTAGTTCTCTTAACTAAGGTTTACTAACAAGTTCCCTTTCCATTTATTATAACTTATGTTATAATTTCCACTTGTCCCTAAGACAAGCCTACCTATTATATAACATTCTCAATAATGTAATTAATTATAATAGGTTATTATCATTCCCCGTTCATGTATGTTAATGCACCAGACCTCTCACATTAAGTTGACCACTTGTGGATGCTAGATATGTCGGGCGGCTCCGGGCAGACTTCTACCACAAGCTAGACTTAACCTCGTGTCTTGGCATAGTTACATGTATATTAACGCACTAGACCCCTCACATTAAATTAACCACTTGTGGATGCTTGATTTGCCAAGCAGTTCCGGGCAGACTTCTACCACAAGTTGAATTTAACCTCGTGTCTAAGTGCGGTTACAATTTCTATTTGCTATAAATTTAGGCATACTCATTCTTAAACAATTATTCATGTTCATTATAGGTTTTTCGATTAAAGTACTCAGTTTCAACAGGTTTCATCAGATTATTCATTTTAATAGATTAAACATCTCCCCAAGTTACAGCAGGTTGCTTACAGTTTCATTAACATTTTCCGCTTGATCTTAAATTAAGTCTATAGATTCATATGCCCCAAATTACAGTCATAATTCACAGTATAACATATGCCTCAAGTTTAGTCTTACATTACAATGTAGGTAATGCCCAAAATACCAGTCATGATTCATAATACAAGTTATGTCCCAAATTTATCTTTCCCAGCCATTCCCAATTTCATCCGTTCGCATATTTCAGCGATAGGCCTAGGCTCGAAGGTAGCCTAGGCTATAAAAATAAAAAGGGAAATATGGAAAGAAGATAATAGAAATAGGCATGATAACAGAATAGGCATATAATAACAAAAATAGGTATATGAGAATTGAACAGTAGATCAAGTGTACAAAGGAATACATGTAATGACAGATTTGTTTAGGTATGAATCAGATTCTTAACAGGCATAGGTTTAGATCCAGATTTATAAACATGTCAGGATTACTTGTTAAATATTTATATCTAAAAGCAACATAAAATCACAAAGACTAGATCTAAAGAACAGAGAATAATTAGGCTGAAGTTGTAGAAGAAATTCTTGTGTGCGTATAAGCTGTTGTTGAAGAAAATAGGCTAATTCAATCCAAGTTATTGCAGCATCTCGCTGTCTCATTGTTTTTTATGTGTAAAAACAATAGAAATGGGTTTCTATCCACTGTTTCAAATCTCGCCCGAGATCTCCTCCGAGATCTTGTTTTGGGCTCCTTCCGAAACGAAACAGCAAATATCACTCTAAATCTTCTTTCGAATATATCGCCTGAGATATTGCAATATCGAACAATATATCGACCGAGATGATATACAGGAATATCGTTCGAGATCTTAGTTTTTTGGTTAAAATTTAAATCTATGCCTGAACTAGAACAATAATAAAAAAACTTAAATCTAGCCATGATAATCTTTAGTAATATTACATTTTGCATGTTAAATGACCATATTGTATGTTCATATATGTTCTACAATGCTTATGATTTTCATATTCGTCTTTTTTACAAACATGTTACTAATTAAATTATGTATTTTGTGGTTTATTCATGCTGAATTTTTTAATATTTTGGATTCTTTTAATGTTTTATGTCTAACAATATTTCTGTTTTAAGCATATTATGATTTAGAGTGTGAATGATCTTTCGCAAAATAAAGAATAATAAAGTTAGTTTGCAATTCAAGTTTAAGTTACTAAGTTTTTAATAGCATTTTTAAAAATCATTTTGTAAAAATATCATTTTTTAACATATCATGTACCCCGAGATTGTTCCGATATGAACTTCCAGATCCGAGATGGAAATCCGAGATGAACTCCCGAGTTAGACTCATCTCACCCGAGATCTCCCCCGATACGAGATCAAGTCTATAAAATTCCCGAGACGAAACGCGACCGATATCCGAGATTTAAAACCTTGGTCCTATCTATAGCCTAAAGCCAATGAACCAGCCACGAAACAAGTCCATGTTCAAAAAGGTAAATCTTCCCAAATCTGTATAGGGGTCGACCCCAAGGTCGACCCAGCTGGGTCTCGGGTCAACCCAGCCGGGTCTCCTGTGGACCCCCCAACGGGTCGATTTCCCCTTAGTCGTTCCCGCTCTGCTGTTTTGAATTATTTTGAAAATTTTGATTTGTTTGTATATATATATATATATATATATATAATTCTCTTGTGCATATACAAACTTCTAGGCTTAATAACTTCTTCCTACGACGTCCATTTTACGCAAACTCGGAGTCTCTCTTAAGCAGAATTCCGAGACGAACGCAATGGTGCAGTCCGTTTTACTTAATTCCCAATATCCAAGTAAGTATTCTTTAGTTTATCATTATAATGTTATTATTAAAATTACGGGGTGTTGCAGAAACACATGATACAAGATACAAGATACACGACACAAAGACTAACACCGCCTAAGCATTAAGTGATGGTCGGGCTCCACGGATGGAACTCGATCCAACCACGCCTATGCCAGGAATGTAGTATGGAAGATGCAGCAAATCTCGTGAGCCTACCAACGCAGTTTCCTGCGGACCTCACGAAGCTTTGCTTGGATATTGCGGAGGACCGTGAGCTCTGGACTCACCTGGCCAGGCTGCTACTGGACTGGAGCGGGAGGTGCTGGAATTAGGGTTTCGGGCAGTTGAATGCCTATCTTATGGAGAGTGGTGTGCCTGATGGCGGTAGGTATCTTCTTCACTGCGGTCTCTCCAGGAAGCCTCACCTGAAAGTGTCGAAAGACACAGATGAGAAGACGGCTATATGGAAAGTGGCTTCTCGGGGTGCCGATGAAAGGCTCATAAAGGTGAAACATATATACGCATGCCCAGTTGACAACTAAACCGCCTAGAATGGAAAAAGCGGCGTGACGCACCGAAAGATAGATCTGCTACAAGCTTCCTATCTTCGAGATGATGTTTTGCTGAGCGATGCACACAACTAAATGAGCAATGGGTCGCAGGTTGGCGGTGGTCCAAACTCCAGGGGCTTCAAGGAAGATGCACTCAAGGATCTGCGGGTCATCCATCTCAACGGCATCTAGCTTAGCTCCGACCACTGAGACACCCAAAATCTCAACCAAATCATCGTTAGAGAACTCAATGCGGGTGCCCATGACGTCATACTGGATGACACAAGCCTCATCGCCGATGGTAGCATCCATCAGAGTATCAAAGAGGCAGATGCAGCGCGATTAATATTCGCGTTTGAAGGTATCGAAGCGTAGGATCGATGTCGGGCACGCGGCGACGAACAACACCTCCAAATGAAAATGGGCAAAATCAACGAACTTCACCGGTCGACTATGGTGAAAATCATAATTGGCTGTAACCAAATAGCGATGAATCTTCTCCTCGCTGCGGTCTAGCTATGCAGCCTCCTGAGATATGAGACTGGGTTATTGAGCGACAACATTTCGAGGAGGGGCCATGGAGGAAATCGCGAATCATACTAAAAAAAATTGCAGATGTGGAGTATAATAGGGTTGAGATTTGCACGAGGATGATTTTAGGGGAAATTATAGGCGAAATGGAGTTGGGAATGCTTGGATTGGAGTTTGGGAAGGAGGAGGGTTTGAGTTTGCTGAAAAATGGAGTTGAGAAGGAATAAGTCGGCTGGAACGATATATATATATATATAAATATATATCATTCCAACGTCATTCGGGTCGGGTACCAGGTTGCGCCTGGGTGCCTAGCGGTCGACCTGGCCTTTGAAGGGCGGTTGACCACCCTTTGACCGCTTTCCCATAAATGGGCACGGGCTGAATCTCGGCCCAACGACCCGTTTAAATTTATAAAAATTATTGTAGAAATCCTTATAACACTGTATCGTCTTCCATAACCTAACCAAAATCTCTCCTGACTTCCACCACTTGTCAAGTCAAGAATTTAAATTTCCAAAACCTTTTTCCCTGCCTTTGCATAATTGCGACCATTAAACGAACGAATTTCGAATAGAAAACCAGCTAAAAACCCGAAATATTAAAATGGAATTTGCCCTTACCTAGCTGACAAATAAAAATACGATTTGCGAATCAAATACCCCAAATCAGAATGAATAATTTTCATTAGTCTTTTCTGTTTGATTTATTTATTAAAAACCAAAAGTTTTCGTATTATAAATCCATTTTATCATTATTATTTATATTACAGATTATGTTACTAACCGGAAAACCTTTTAACGTTCCAAAGCGTCGGGATTTAAAAATCTCGAAAAGATTAATTGTGATAATTTCGATAAATCATCCAATATATATTTGTATATAAAGAGGAATACTAAAAATCATAAGGAATGAGTGTTAAATATTTTAGGATTTGAAATATAGTTTTAAAACTTTTGAAATCCATTTTATTTTCTGAAACAATTTTAAAAATGGACGAATACAAGAAGGACTCAAATGAATATTCTCAACAAAAGAATATATGGAATTTTAACAAGGTATCGCATGGATATACTTGTAATTATATTTCCGAATAAATACGACATATTAACATGAATTTCCCATTTTAGACCAAGAAAAAGTCAATGAGTGGAACCACCAACGGAACCAAAAACCAGAAATTGTGACTATCTCAGTTGTAGTTAGATTTTCATTCAATCTCCAAACTCAAATACATGGGATTCACAATATGTCGTCCTCACGCTCTCCACAATGAAATCTCCAACGTACTGTGGGGTAAGACAGAATTGGCTAGAAACTTGAACTCAACCTATTTCAAACTTTAGTCATGTAAGTCCCATCTGAAATAAATAGGTCCACTACTAGTTCATCGTCGAAACAATTTAAAGTCGGGTAACAAAGATGAAGAAAAACGAAAAAGAAAATCGAATAGGTTCTCTCACGAGTCATAATTTAACTAATTCCTCGGATCATCTAACCTAAGCTCTGATACCAAATGTAACACCCCACACTTTTCTGAGCCCAAATTTTGAAAAACACTAAAACCTAAACACATCCAAGCGTGAAGTGTGTAAATCTGGTACCTTTAAATAAAAGAGCATGAGCATAATCAAAGTACAATAAAATAACTCACAGCGGAAATGAAATAGGATAGACTAGTATCAACTAAGGTAACTACCATATAAGAGTAATCCACCACGTCAATACCGAGCATGAGAGGGAACGAGAAACGAAAACTAAACTTGAACACATGCTAAGACCTATCTTCCCCAAGATAAACCTGAGAATTGTTATGAGGAGGGGTCAGAGCAACAAGTCCTGATGAGTAGAAAAATGTATTACACTATATACAATACACAAATGTACTCCGTTTGGTCAAAACCAAAACATACGTCTAAAAGGGATAGTAATTCTAACCTAACCCATTTGGAATTTATATACGACGACAAACTACCATTCCCGAGGTAATTTCCCAAACACAACGATATCACAATGCTAAGATTAAACGTTTATGCTAACTATGAAGCCTATAATCCACCATAACCAATTACCAAAAACTAAGAGGTGGGCTCTCAACTACTCAATATACCATAAGAAGGTTAATTATTTCTATATAGCCACTTAAAACCTCACTACCCATGATAGGTAGGGGTGAATCCTTTCGATCATTTAAGACCTAAGGCGGGGCTATCGGCCACTTAATGCCTTGCTCGTTGGTTTATCCTACACTAATATAAATTAGAGGACACTAACTATAAGTCCTACTAACTTCAGGCTTCCATCATTCACGCATATACCTACGCCCCTCATAAGGTGAGAGATAGTAAGTAGTCACTTAAGACCAGCCGGATAGGTGTCGCATGCCATCTAAGATCTCCATATGGTGGACCGCCTCGTTGCCATTTAGCATACCTTATTGGATAATCTTCTAGCCACTTAATATTTTTCCTTAGGATACGTTGACCTATGGTACGTCCGTAGTGGTCATTTAAAATCTATTCCCTGTGTGGACCCTCAACCCCAGCCACTTAAGACCTTAGGGAAGCGGACTAATTGTGGAAATTATCAAACTCGTAGCCAATCATCCTTTAATGCTTTCATTTATGGAAGGTGGGATACGCGATCACTTAATACCTTTTCAAAGGTGGATCTACCCAGTTAAGACCTTAATTCCCAAAGCATGCCACATCTCTAAATTATTTCCTTTTTGGTTTCTTCTTTCAGACGGGAGGAGGGCCCTACAGCCACTTAAGACCTCTCCCATGAAGTAAACCTTATATTTGGAAATAATTCACATATGCAAGCTAACTATCGTCACAGGTTCTTATAATCAATGATGTCTTACATCAGTTGGACATATATTCGACTGTTGGAAAGTACAGACTTATGTCGAATAAGACAACTGATCTCGCATCATTAACCTACTATGTCCAACTTTTATTCCTCATTATATTTATTCTAGATTAACTAGAATAAATAAGGAAAACTTATAATTTCTTATCCTAGGATGTTTAATTATTTATTTCCTTATTGAACTTAGTATTTAAAACGATAATCAATACCCATTAATCTCTTTTTTAATTCCATTTATTTTTGTTAATTAGGGATATTGCCATTTATGACAATAACGGTCATATTTTCATAAGCCACTAATTAACTACTTTAATGTCGTTTATTATCATCAATTATAATTAATGTCATTTACGAACCTAGCGATCATAATTTCCTAAGGCATTAATTAGACCAATAAATGTCCTTTTTATATCAGTCCCTTTTTATTTCTAATTTGATTATTGTAACTCCTCAAACACTTCTGTTTTAGTTTGATTTATTCTTATATATATATATATATATATATATATGTTATAAGAATTATTTATTTCCTTAATTGGAGTTACAATTCCTATTCCTATTCATTGTTTCTAAATTGTAACCATTTAGCCATAACTAAATTCAATTTATTTTCTCTAAATCAATGATGGTTACAATAGTTATGATTCCTTTATGACCTTATTTATAGCAAATCAATCACATTTATTGCTACAACGACCATACTACCTATTTCTGTTTATTATGGATTATATTTCCGTATACATTTCCAAAGAAACGGAAATTATACAATCATGCACAATACAAACATCTATTACAGTAATATCTTTGTGTTATTTACGTGGATTCGGACGGATATAGATGTATTTTTTTTCCTTTAAGCGCATTGACGTAGTTACTATATTTTATTTTATTATCATTAACCATTTAGTTTTGGTCTAAACTAATGACCAAAACAACCTTTTTATGTTTGTTATTGTTTAAGATTTAAAATCTTATTAAAAGGTTAATAACTGAAATTATTGTAAAGTTGCCCAAAATAATTAAAGAGGGGATATGAACATATTTCAAATCACAAGAAAAAAGATATATATGTTTTTGGAACATTGTTGTAAGCTACGCACAAATATACGATAATTTACACATTCCTTACTAATTATTTTGTATATATTCCTTGCTGATTTGAAACAACGTTCTTTAAAAAAGAAAAGAACAAAACGGGAATTTCTGCAATAACCAAGTAAAACCCCAACAATATCAAACATAAACAGGCATAATCTTTCAATCTAAATTTACATGAACTTGAATTAACCCCAAGTCTAAGAATCTAGAATAAAACTACAACTTTGACAATGATTTTTTAAACTGATTTCCATATTCAAGGTGTATACGATAGCCACAACAATTTTATGAGCAATTATTGGCGATAAAATTTAATTAACCAAAAAGCCCATAAATTCAATATTCAAGCAATACCTATCATTTTAGATTTGACAAAACATTAAACAAATCTGATAAACTTTCAGGCATACATCTCAGATCTAAATAGGTAACTATAAGTGATATATATAATTTTCCCACTCACATAAAAGCTATACAAATCTGAATCTGAATAAATCTTTAGACCTACAGTTCCCACATTCTTACAGATCTACAATTATTCTATAAAGGTGATTCTTTCAGATTTATAGATTTGCAAGAAAATAGGAAAGAGTGAAGAAATCTGATGAAGAAGAACCTACACGCCAATCCATACCTTTTTCCACTTGAATTTGATTAATCTCCTCAAATCTATATTATTTATATTTGATTTTGTTTGTATACGAATATCTTTTGTTTTAGAATTTGTTTGAGGAGAAAAGAAAATGTCAAAGCTTCGCTCCTGCTCGCAGAAATATGTGAAAAAGAATAGGAGGTCTAACACTTTATTTATAGGAGTTGAAATGACCCCGAACTGCTAGATTAGTGTTCATAAAAATCAGCTCATTCGTTATATATAAATTATATAATAAAACCCTAGTCGCCGCTGCTCCGGGTCGACCGGACAGCCATGGTGGCTATGTATTTAATACTTACTATATTAATAATAATCCTTTTTAAATTATTTTCCATTTGCTTTCGTATTTCGTTCCTAACTTCTTCATACGGACTCCGTTCGCGAAACTTCAAATATGAAAGTTGATCAGAATTCCGAGATGAACGCAACGGTACAAGTTTCGTAGTCAAATTCCGTCATATACAGAAATTACTATTATTGGAAATCTAACTAAATAACTAATTTATTTATTGTCAAAATTCCAGGTTGCTACATGCACACTTATACCAATGAGCTTCAACAAGGCGCCGCAACCGCTCTAAAGCGATAAACTTCTTGGTATATATTTCTCAATGGAAAGGTCATGTCCATTTGCTAGACACAGCTTAGAGATCTTCTCCAGCATCAGATATTTGTCTCGATTCAAAAGCACGTCATGTTCACGCAACACGTACTTTGAAGGTCAAGTGTTACCCGCCCTTTAGGCCCGACTATTAAAACCCATGCAGTTTGTTGCGACCGGACCATTGCAGGGGTAAACGACTCAGAAATGTCACTCGAACACCTAGAGATCAAATCCGGATGGAGTCGTGCGAGCATGATTATCTTAGCTCATCAAAACCGCTTCCGGATGCGCAATTATTTTGGGAATCGGTATGAATCCCCCAACTGCAAACAAGTTTAGCAAACCAGCCTAAGGCATTGTGGATCGGTACAACTCCTCAACTCATTAGGGATCGGTACAACTTAGCAATCATCAGGAATCGGTAATAATCAGCATCACAACAACTCCTTCCAACTTCAAGTGTTTGTACTTCCTAATCCTGGATGTATCGATCCTTATACATGTTGTTTTGGGCCTAAGCCCTCTTGGGTCGTGATTCCCATGTGCCTACGTGCTACCCTCCAGAATTTTACCTATAAATACCACATTCTTGAGCAGGAATAGTGGTTTTAGGACTTTGGGCACTTGGGATCGTCATTGTTCTTGTATCTCCGGGAGTAATATTGATTCTGCCTTATACCCCCATGAGTAATACTGATTCGTGGCTGTAATTTAGAAAGTTCATCAATAAAGTGGTAAAATCTTCAAAGTGGATGTAGACTTCAACAAGCCGAAGCACTATAAACATTTTGTGGTTGTTTTTCTTGCATTTTCTCTAAAAATTCCCTCGTTTTCGCTTAGTTTTACTATCGTAGAATTCTTTAGGTGTTGTGCCAACTTTTTGACATCAACAGTAAGCATAACTCTGCAACATATTCGTTCATCTACTTAAAACAATATTAACATAACACAAAATGGATACACACATGCACTGTGTGAGCACTTAATTCACTAATTTATTCACTTAGATTTGTTATATCCTCGCTTCCAGCTTGGTCTTTAATTTCTTACTGATTTTTATTTCATTTGATGAGAAAGTGAGCAGCATTTGTGTTCTTTAAAGAATAACTATGTAAAAATGAGAAATGGAATAGGTTATTATTTTATTTTCTTTATTTAATTATGAACACGTTTCATTATAGGACCATCTACATCTAAGAATGAATACTAATATCCAATACTTGCACTTTATAGGTCGTTATTTGTTTAAACATGTGTTTATTTCAAAATATAATTTCTCAAAATTTTATAATTTAATCATAATGTTTTAGCGCATATTAGTTCAGAATATATTATTATAAAACAATTAACTCCTCATTTAAAATAATAAATTCCTTTTTATGTCATTTCCTTTCAAAAGTACCATCTATATTATGTTACTAAATATATAATATTTCCACTTTTATTTTTAAGTCAAAGCTCTAGAATTCTAATTTCTCAATGATTCTATAAACATAGAATTCAACATAATCAGACAAAATTCCAATAGTATTTTTAAGTGATTTTTAACATTTTATAAATAGTAGTATTTCTCAATTTCACAATTATTTAAAATTTTAACATTCAAAAACAGATTATCTTGTACGAAAGAATCCAAACTCTAGCTTAATGACTTGAAATTTGAAATGTAAGCTATTATTTACTTTTATTAACCAAAAAACAAGAGTTGTTACAAAAAAATGGCAAGTACTAAAGGTTGATAAGCGATGTCAATAGTTTTCTTCTAAGTAGCTACTGTAAAGGAGATGGTGGGGATTAAAGAAAATTCTAGCAGAGTCCCAATTAAAGAAATAGAACCAATATCTCATTTCAATTGTACGTAAGTTTGTATTTGTTGGGAACAAAAGCAATGGATTTGAAGCTTTCTTACTTTGGATCTCAGATGTCAGTCCAAGGTCACATAAGAAAATTGGGGTCTAAAAAGCTAAGAGGATAACTCTGTATCGAGCCATTTAACTTTCCTTGTTAAAAATGAAGATAATAATCGTTATATTTCAGGAATTAGATCTTGATGAGGACGATGCTGCCGAGCGACGACGAGCTGGAGGCTTACATATTAGTTTTATACTATACATATTTTGTTGTTTCCGCTGCTATTTTTGATATGCTGTTTTGGGTGAACCAATAGTGAGGCTTATTGTAAAGACTCTAATGTATCCAATTTGATGTATGGATATTTTCATGATGATATAAAAAGTTTAATATCTTACTCAATTATGCTTCACTATTATATCATGTTATGTATGTTCTACTATATTTTATACATGCGTTGTGAGTTATGCGATAGCTTTCGTATTTAATATGCTACCCTGATGATCGTCCCGTATCGGTCTGACACGTCATACTACGCACATTTGTCTTGATTTGTGGGTGGTAATTCGGCTAGGCGGGCTATGGAGCGATACCTTTGCGAATGGCGGTTTACTTGATCGGCCAAGTACGGTGAGATCCAAAGGGAAATAAATGCATGCAGGATTTGAGACAAAGGTTCCATAGTAAAAAAGAACAATTGGTATTAATATTTACTATTACATTATCTTTTATATAGAACTCGTCCGTTATTTTTATTAAAATGTACACTTTTACAAATTATAGTTATTTATATTTTTAAGTTCTATAATTTATAATATGTTTTTTTATTATTATTTTAATATATTACATAATATTAGTTTATTAAGATGAAATGGAGAATTGACGTCGACTGACAGGTTGTTTCCTTAGAGGCCCAATCAAATTGCCTCATTTCAGGGCAATTTGCACATAAACCCCTGACTTTCTATAAATTTCAATTTGAATTTAGAGGGCTATGTGCAAATTGCTCCGAAATGGGATAATTTGATTGGTTCGAACCAGGAGAACAGGGACCCCTTGGTCCATATGATCCGCACCCTCCCATACCATATAACAGGTTCCATTTCTATTTTTTGACGTGTTGGAAACTGCGGTGTACGCTGCGAACGCACTGTTTACCAATCAACAGTGTCCAACGAAAGCAAGGACTTCGAAGTCCGATTTTGTTCACACTTTTTAGCAAGTGTGAACAAAACACTCGGCTCCTATTGGAGGAATTCAGGGGGGTCCATGTGTGACCCACCTGATTCCTCCAATAGGAGCAAAGTGTTTTGTTCACACTTAAAAAAAAATGTGAACAAAATTCTATTCAGGACTTCGAAGTATCGTAATATTATATAAGTAATAAAGTACAAAAACGAGAGCACTTGAATAGATGTAAACAGTTGATTTCGTACTGCAACTAACATTCAAATAAAGTTATGACAGCAGAACGCGGAGTAAATAAAAACAAAAGGCGGGAGGACAGCAACCAAAGTTCGAATCTGAGGGATCCACCTGCATGCTTCCAAACCAACATTTAATAGAAATGCATTAGTCAAATAGTGGTATATGCAAAGCCATACGTTTTTGGGTCCACTTCCAAGTTACCTGCTAATCTACGTTTCCCACATAGGCCTATTTTGAACAGTGATAGGGTATATCTCTGTAGACTCTGTACAGTTAAGTTCCGTCTATGTCAAACTGTTCACTCTTTCTCTCTCTATATGTATCTAGAATCTATATTCATTCTTTCTCTGTGTATATATTTATACGCATTATGCGTATAAAATCAAGTCACTCTTGTAATAATAATGTGATGGAGCAACTAACATGCAGAACGCAGAGAGGGAGGACAAAATCTAAGCCATGACAACACGGAGGATTATATCAAATCATCCCTGCAGTAGCCTGAAAGATGATAAGAGCAATTAACACCATACAAATGCATAGGAGTAAACATGCAAAAAGCACATACCCAAGTGTGTATGTATAGACTTACAATAACGTCATTAAACAATTTACACAAAGTTACAAGCATACAGGCAATGAAAAACGAATATGGACAATTAAGGGTGAAACAAGGGCTGAGTTAATATAATTTCAGATTAATACAAGCGCAGAAGGTACGTTTTCAGGTCAGGTAATGCTTTTAAACAGCAATATTAGGAGAAGATGGTGGTTTGCATATTGCCCGCTCTCTGTGCATCCTCCTACTGTGTCGTGTGTCTAATCAATATGCACAGCATCAGTTGTAATTAAAAGTAATGATGACAAAGTGATCATGAACTTTGACATAAAGTGGAACTAGTAAACATAGATTATATAAGTTAAACATGCAATCTGAATGTAGTTAAAGATACTCCAGATAATTAAGAAGACTACAAGTGTGTACATTTTGCAATGCAAATGCTGAAATTTTGGAAACATTTTTTTTTTATAGCACACTTGTTGCTAGGATTTCTAGCAATAAACTTCCGACCCGTTAGCTAAGGATCCAGCAGCACAAATCCAAATTAAAATATTCCATCAATGAGTGGTTCTTCCACCCTAAACCTGCTAAATTAGAACGGTTTCACTCGAAAACAAAAAGCGTCGTCGTTTGAAACAGCTGGAGTTTTGTTATATGGACGATGTTATAATTTACTGTATAAAATATTTGAAAAAATTATGAATTATTAACTTTGTAATGAAATCTTGTTCGAAATAAAAATTGTTTGTCTAGTGTTATGATATATTAATTTAGGTATATAAAATTGAAATTCATTAAATGGTATATTACATGATAATAATCACAACAAGCTATAATCATGTGAAAATTATCACACTATCAAATAGCATATAACTTTAAATATTACTAGTCAAGATAATGTGAGATGCTATATCGATAAATCCATGGAGCCGCCAAATCACGAAAATGTATTAATCGTGATTACGGGGGGAAACAAGAGATTAAATACTGAAAGTTAATGGATAGCCATCGAATGACTCACTTGAAAGTTCCCACATGGTTAATAATTACTAGTTCAAATAAGAATTTTAGAACGATGACGTATTACACATTAAAAATCAAAAATAATACTAAGCTTCGATGTGAAAGCTTCAATTTGATTACAACTAAATCATAATATAATGTTCATCAAGCAACCATAACTGGCTCCGAATTTAAATATTAGAAATGAAACACTACTCAATATAGAATTTTGCCCAACAGTTGTGTGAAGTAAGTTTCACGGTCAACTATAGTCAACTAAAATTCAAAATTTGTGGTTAGAGTACATGGTTTATGAATGTTTTTATTGAACCAAAGACTTGTTAATTGACTAACAAAGTTGCATAAGAATGATATTTGTAACACCTGGAAAATTTAATAGAAATATAATAAACAAATTAAAATGAAATAATAGAAGAGACTTAAAAGATTTTCTTTTACAAATACCCGAATTTAGTTACAAAATTTAGACTATTGAGTCCTTAGTGATTTTTTGCATGATTTTCATATATAACACTTCACAATCGGAGCCAGTTCGGAGAAGTTGCGGAAATTAGAATAATTGAAAACATAATGAAACTTTAAAATAAAAATTCACAAATTTTATAAACAATTGATCCATGACGGACAATAGTGGACTAGTCTCAGTCAACGCCGGCTGGATATTTGTGTGGGTGTGGGGGTGGAGGTGGGGGTGAGCTACCGTGATTTAGGGAAATTGAAGGGTTTTGGATTGCTTGTGCATGTTCGAATGGTTAGGATTGAATGCTTTGCGGCAAAATTGTTGATGACCAAAAGTGATTAGATTAAAGATTCTCTAATCTAATCTAATAACCAAAACAAATTTCCATCCCCTATAAATTATACCATAAAGTAACACTAATCCTTACTAATGCTTTGAAGTAATGAAGCACTACCATCACTAGCTCATCCAACCCCAAAAAAATTATGACCAAAATAAAAATTAACCTAGAAATGAGCAAGTGATGGAACCAAGGTGGAGCAAGCGGAGCTAAAATATAGACTGGCAGTTCTCAAGCAAAGCAGATATGAAGAGCTTAGGCTTAAGGTGATGGTTGTAATTTTCGTAAGATGATTATTGTAGTTAGATTTAGGCTATTTTAATTGATTTAGGATGTTAGAAGCCCAAAATGAACATGTTAAACCCTGAACTGAAATCTATTATCCTAGAATAGAATCGACAGTAAGCTATTAGCCTTGATATTGATTTATGCACCTATTACATAGTTAAATTTGCAAACCTCACATCAGTCGACTAAACTGAATTTCAGATTAAAATATCGGCTGGTTGTCTAATAATTAGGTTTCACCAGTAAGTGCTAGCGAGAGAAATTAAACAATACAACAATCTATAACAAAACTTTAGAAAATCCATAATTTTAATATTTGATCGATCGACCCAAGAGCTTTAAAGGTCGACCTTGTGATCTTAGCGATCGAGCGGTCGCAGCTAAGGTTGTTATATTAAATCTCGATCATAGGTTCAAATCAACAATAGAAAATTTTAATTTCTTAAATAGTTATATAAATGAAAAAGAAATATTTGAGCTTATTTTGCGCTAAATATACATGCTAGAGATAGCCGGGAAGTGAGTTTCCTATCATGAGACAATAGGTTATCGTTGTATGGGGTAACATTTATATATCCAATTGAGAGTTGAAAGATGGCTAGGGTAATGTGTTTCGTACACTCAGTAGGTGCTCTATGGTGGACATGCAACACTGATGATGTTACCAATAGTGCAAAGAAGAGTTCTTGTATGCACGGTTATGATGCAACATGGTATTGGTGAACATCGATGCAACACAATAAAAGACTTAGACTAGAAAGAAGCATGTTACTAATGGGAGTTATTATAGTATAGACATGATGAAACGTGGTATAGGTGGACGCCGATGTAGTATGATAAGAGTTATTTTTGCAATACTATTGAGAGATAAACACATTACTTGACATTAAATGAGTTTGCATTTAGCATAGTGATGTTACTTGCATTGATGGGAGGAGCATCCCCCGTAGTTACCTTTAGGTGCTATTTTCTCATTTGATGGTTTTAGGGATGTTAGTCGATCGATATTGTGAGACTCAACTTGTTCGGTCCTTAGTATTAGATAAGAATCCTTAGGTACTGGACCATAGGAATGTAGTAACACTTAAAACACACTCTACGTAATTCATTATAGCACTAAAGTAAACTACACATATTAAACTTGTATGTCAAAATTAGTATATCTTAGATTACATTCGCTTACTTTAGTCTCTATGATACGAAAGTTTATCGTGATGATCCGCATTTCTGAGCACCACAAGCCTAAAGTCACACTTAGCTTTGGGTTACTATGCTAGGAGACGTGGATATTCACAGTTGGTATCAGATCATATGTTCAAAATTCCTTGGGAATTTAGTTTGTACTAAGGGAATGCATTTGAATTTTTTTGGAAAAAATAACTAAATTTCAAAATGGGGATTTTCACTTAGAGTACTTATTTGTTCAAAGCAATAAGTTTTAAAGACAACTCTTCTAAAAAAATAGTTTTAAGAACAATTTACAAGAAAATTAAATAAATTTATCATTTTCAATTGTATAGAAATAATGATAAATTGATTTATCATTTTCCTGTATAACTTAAAAAGATTAAAAAAAAATATTTTCTTCCCATAAAATTGTCCTGTATAACTTATTATTCAAAAATATTATCCTTAGAACTAATTATCCTGAATAAACAAGCGCTCCAACCCATGGTTATCACGGCGGTAAGTCGAGTCGAGTCGACGGAGGTCCAATTAGTCGACTAGTGGACTAGTCGAGACTAGTCGATAAATAAATAAATATATACATATGCATAAAAATTCAAACATGTGCATAAAAATTTAAACGTGTAGTAACCATAGTTTTATAAACCGTGCCGCTAGCTAAACCGTGGAAGCTCAAGGTCGGAGGTTTTGATGGTTGGACCGGTCGAACCGTAAGAACCGTAGACATACACATACCAATATGCAGCTAAAATGAACAGTTTTGAGCAAAGTTGAGTTGTATCAGTCCCACATTTCAAAATAATGTGGGTACTCTTCCGTTTTCGTGTATAAGTATGTCCCACCTTGGTTCAAAACTAGAGCAGCTGGCTTCATTGCATGTGCTGCTGTGTCCCACAAAATTTAAGTAATTATTATAAAATAACCAATTTTTTGCTTGATTTCTGGTTCTGAATTACGGGTTTTCTGACCTGTTTAATATTTTTTGGGGTTTTGGGCCCAAATTCGGAACTAGTCGGTTAAGTCGACCGCTAGTCGACTGACTAGTCGCGACTAGTCGCGACTTGTCGATCAAGTCGACCGACATATTGAAAAATTTCACGTCGACAGCCCTAGTCGATGACTTAGGACCGACTGACCGACTAGTCGACGACTAGTCGCGACTAGTCGGTCGCCGTGATAACAATGCTCCAACCTAATCTTCATTTTCGAAATAATGTCCAAAGTTTACAAAATGGACTTTTAAAATAAGGATATATGTATAGGTGTAGATAAAAGATTTTTTGAAAAACTTCCATATATCAAAATCTCTCTTATCCATGCCTATGGTTTTGCTAGTCTCTTGATCGTATTTACACTATCTATGAAGGCTACTAATGAAAATTCTTAACAATCACAGATAAATGATGTCAAACCCCGCAAGTTCAGGCTCAGGCGATGCAACCGAGGTCCCAGGTGCGAATATCCCAATATGCTTCAGCCAATACATACATGTTATGGGACAGGCCATGCTCAATCCCATTAGAGAGCCCACGAGGAGAGCAACAGTGGGGCACTTACTAACCTACCTATCTGATAGATTTTGTTAAGCCGTGCAAAGATTTTTTTTTTAAAAGTCTTGTGGGAAAACAATACATGGGGATGCAACCTTACGTTGATTTGAGAGCATGAATCAGTGCTTATGAGAGGATATGTAGTCTGATGAATTTTTTTGATACTATGAGGAGGTAGATAACCCATCTGACAGCCGTGTATGTGAGACATTGAACCGGTGGGAGATTATTGAGTTTAAGCCTTAGAGCAATTGGAGGTTAAGTGTGAGTCACTTATCCATCGTGCACCCACTCATATTATAGGGCATGATAAATAGTGACTAGGCAAAAGGAAGATAAAGCTTGTCAAAGTCTAATAAGGGGTTGACCAAGAAAAGAGTGCATAGGATCCCAAGGACAAGGTCCGGTCTTTGCTTCAACAACTCTTCTTTAGTATGTTTCTAATTTATAATTCTTACAAGTATATATTACTTGTGTATAGGACTTAGGTTGTATCCCCTATAGGAAGAGACATTTGGACGATATGAATGGTTTAAACATGTCGATAGAACGTGTTACATACGATAAATGCTAGTGGACGTATTCGGATGCATTGGTTGGAATACACTCTTTTACACATTATGACAGTGTGTCTTACATATAGGTAATGGACAACTCTCAGGCAAAGCAGATAGGAAGAGGTTAGGCTTTAGGTGAGTGAGTATAATTTTACTGAAATTATTACTATAGTAAGATTTACATTATTTTGATTGATTTAGGATGCTAGAAATCCAAGTTGAACATGTTAAACCCTAAATTGAAATCTACGGTCCTAGAATAGAAATTACAATAAATTGTTAACTATGATATTGATTTATACGACGTCTATTCCACATTTAGTTTTCGGACTAAATTATTTAAACCCGAATTGAGCTGCAAATCAAAATATGGACGGGTCATCTTGTAACTAGGCTTTACCAACGACCCAAATTAAACAATACAATAGTGGACAATCAAAACTTCAAAAAAACCATAACTTTACTGAGTTAACGTTTGACCTAAGAACCCTAGTATTTGACCGTTCACAACGAAAATTGTTAGATTGAACCTCGACCTAAGACCCAAGTTATTAATTAAAATTAAACAAATGAAAATTTGCTTGTTTGAACCTAATTTTAGGCTAGATATACGTACTATAGATGATAGGGAAGTCAATTTTCTATGACAAGATGGTAAGTCACCACATATTGTATAAAAGTTAAATACCAAATTGAAAGTTCATAAATAACTATGGCGATGTAATTCATAGACACTCGGGGGGTGTTCCACAGGGGATGTGTAGCACTGATAAAGATAGTACTTGAGCGAGTCCGGTGCTAACGGAAGTTCTTAAATGCACAGTTCCAACGCAAGGTGGTGCGGGTAGATGCAAATGCAACATGATAAGAGGCCATAAAGTAAAAAAGGGGCCTGGTACACGCAGTTCTTATATGCATAGATATGATATGAGGTTGTATAAGGTGCACACAAAAATAGTACAACAGAAGGCATTTTAGCTCCACGGTCAAGAGATGACCACAAATGGACATAACAAGACACTAGACGAGTTTGCATTTCAATTTCTCCCTCTAAGTATGATGATGTCATATGTATTTATGTGAGCGTTGTTCTCACAATGGGCGACATTTTCTTATTTGATAACGGTATGGACGTTGGTCAATCGATAATGTGAGGCTCGATGTATAGTTCGACCATCTATGTTAGATAAGAACCAGTATGTGTTGGCCTTTGGAATGCACTAACGGAACAAAAGTTAGCTGCACATGATCATCGCATTTTATTATTGTACTCAATCACCAGATTGTTTTTGGATCCATCCATTTTCATCTTTTTACCCACTACAAATGGACATGGCAACAGGTAAGTGACTCATTCTCGATACTTGTAGAGTTGTCCTTATGTTTGAAAACTACATGCGTCATATTTGCTCCCTATGTGTTATTCTAGCCTATCGGCACATATTATTACACTGTATCAACGATGTTTTTTTCATATACTCCATTTTGGACAACAAACTGATTTTTCTAAGACTAACGTTTGGATATTTTCATCGAGTTGGACATTTTTCTATGCTATTTACTTATGATTTATTCCTTTCGCTGTGAGTTTTGAAAGCAAGTACTTCTTTGATTATATCTTCTTTTTGAGTCTTTATAATTCTAAAAGCTACCCCGATCATTCACATTTCACGGTATGACACGCGGCTAAAGTCATATTGAAATTTGGATTGGCATGTCGGGAAGTGTGGGTTGTCACAATATTATAATTTTGACCAAAACTGAATTCCATAAACCTCAAAGGGATATAATATTGACCATGGTAATGTAAGTAATCCTTGTTAATTGTTGTCACCTAAGACAATATAAAATGTGACTTTACTATAAAGATTTATAAGTAATGAATTCAACCAAATTTTCATGTGCCTTGCTAATGTGACGTGTTAACGTTGATAAATATTTAAAATGTAAACTAGATTCATGCATCTAAGTTACACAACATTTGCGATTAATTTGAAATTCTTCATGATGTAGTTATCTTATAATATATTAGAAATTGGTCTAATTAATTAATATTTATTACTTGGTATTAATTTATTTAACATTCTGAATGTTGCCGGTAATTATTTAAATTCATGTACTGATACAAAGTATTGGTATATTTTATAAATATAGTTTAAGTAATAAATAATGATTGTGAGGGCTTTTGGAAATTTTGCTTTTATAAAGGAAGCTGGGGCCGAAAAGTAGGAGATGAGGGATCTATACTACATCAAAAACATCATTTTACAATGCTGATTTTACAACAATTTACCAAATTGTTGTAAAAAGGCAGATCTTTCATAACATTTGTAGACAAAAAAATTATAATAGATTTTTGCAGAAAATGATTTATGCACAAAAATTTTAAATAAAAAAAATTCTACCATGTTTGTTTAAAATATCGTAGAAAGTAATCTCTAACGACTACTTTTTTACATTGTATCTTGTTTTTCCATAAGATATGCGTCATATTACTGAAATATTTAAAGACACGGCATTTTTTAAACATACGCAAATCTTTTTTTTTCCAACAATATTTATCAGTTAGAAAACAAAAAACTACTATAAATTCTATTTGTTTTTAATTTTATAACATCAACATAGTGTTATCACAACTGATATTTAGAACAATGCCTATTTTGCATCAAAAAATGTTATTTTACCCAAATGAAAATATGGTAAAATACCCGAATGTGAGATAAAAATGCAGGGACCACCCATGAATTGCTTGAGCTCATCCTTAAAATTAGGAAGTAGGATCTCATATTTTTCTCTCTTATTCGGGTGAAATACCCAAAAGTAGTTCGGGTTTTATAGCAAAGTTGATTTTGCATTGTTAACAATATTATATTTAACAACTTTTCGTTGATATTATTAATGCTCATATTTTAACACAACACTATTAACATTATCAAGCACATATTATAACTGTTATTTCGTATTGTTAAAGATTTTAATTAAGATAACAAACTATAAATATTATATAAAACAATATGTTTGACGACTTTAACTTGATGTTGTAATTTTACTTAATTATAACTTTTATATTATATTCTTGTGCCGTACTCTCAGTTACGTTGCAATACCAGGTCCTTCAATAATTTTTTAGCATCTCTGGTACGCAATTATGGTAGCTAACAGCTTCATTCCCTTATTCATAGTGCATTCTACCATAATGAAGATTGCCTACCTATTAAGAGGGGGGGGGGGGGGGGGAGGCTACACTTATTTATTTTGGTTGTTCATACGAGGTTGGACAACTTTAACTTGATGTTGTAACTGTACTTAAATTATAACTTTTATACTATATTCTTGTGCCTTACTCTCAGTTACCTTGCAACACCAGGACCTTCAATAATTTTCTAGCATCTCTGGTACGCAATTAGGGTAGCTTAACAGCTTCATTCCCTTATTCATAATGCATTCAACCCTAATGAAGATTCTATTAGGAGAGGGGGAAAACTGTACATTTATTTATTTCGGTTGTTCATACGATGTTAGATTTCATGTTTTTTCCTCATATTCTAGAAATGCCGAATGCAGAAGATAACCTTACTCTTCTGTTCGTATTTTCAATCATTGGAAGAAAAAAAAAAGGAAAAAAGAACCCAGCGCAGGTGGTTAAGATGTAAATATGTTTACAGTTCAAAATATTTACAAAGCAAATATCACAGAAAATACTTTAATTAGAATAAGTACTCCTATTTCAATTAAAAGAGCACTGATACAAAATTTTACTGGGAAAACTGTAATCATTTCTTTGGATATATATATATATATATATATATATATATATATATATATATATGTGTGTGTGTGTGTGTGTGTGTGTGTGTGTGTGTGTGTGTGTAGACACACACATACACACAAGCTTGACATCCATTATCATTTGTTGTTTCCAGTGGCGTCCCTGTCAATCTCATCTCATCAAAATTTCATAGGTCAATTGAACTTTTAGTGAAGCCCAAACATGGCCTGGAATGAAATAGGTGAAAGGACTGAAACAACAAAAATAAAGTTATTTGTAGCTTGTTTATCTTGGAAACCAGTTTTTTCCTCTCTTCTCAGTTCTCATATATATATTGACAAAAGTTTGTGTATTTAAAATTCACTTTGAAATTTCCAACATGCCTGCTTAGTTAGCTTGCATTAACTTCCAAACACTTCACTAATTCACCCAGATTTTTTCCCCTTTTTTATGTTTGTCCATCTACCTTCTAAAACACTACCATTTTTATATGGTTTTATTCGTGCTACGCACTGGTTACTGCACAAATGACAAGCAAACAACCTGCATATCTATCCAGATATATTTGCACAAATGATAACAATACACACATTTTCTTTCACTATATGTGTTTCCTCTGAGAAACTCATAGCTGATTTGATATAGAAGTGTGCAAGGGCTGAAATTTGTCCAAATAATAGTTGTACAGAACAAGGCATATCTTTGTAAAAATACAAAATACTTCCACTGCAAAAGGAAATGCATGGTAAACATGCACACATTTTGCACCAAAATTAGCAAGCACATTTATCATTTGCTTAACTTTTTGTCAACACATGTTGTTTAGTTTAACTCAATTAGCAAGCATCAATTCAATTTATTTAACAGAAATTTACTTAGAGCAGCAGCTCGTTTGGATCGACTAAAATAAGTCGTTTCTTGACTTTTTTTCAAACCAAAAACTAGTTCATTTTAATTTTCAAAAAGTCATCAAGCAAGATCCAAACAAGGCCTTAGCTAACAAATTCATTTCAGCAGATGCACAATGTATCATTAGCAAATTCACTTGATTTGTTTTAAAAGCATAAACTCAATTTTTTTTTTCTTTTTTCAAACAAATTCATTTCAAGTATTGACTCAATTAGCAAACATTGATTTGTTTAACAAAAATTTGAGAACAACTCATTCCAGCAAACAACGAAGAAAAATAATAATCAAACCAAGTGTATCAAAAAAAAAAAAAAAAAAAAAAATCAAACATTTCAAGCAAACAATTTATTTCAGCAAACACTTCTTTAAAATTTCAAGCATAATAGAACTTTTTGTTCAAGTTTAAAATTTTTGATCATTTTTTATTCGATCTCAACATTCAAATTAGAAAAACAAATTCAGATTAGTTTGTTTAAATTTGTACATAAAAGTTCGTAGAAGGATACAAATATTTGTATCTAATTTTTATTATTTACAGAACAAGTTAACATAGAAGAACAAAATCTCATTGTAGCGTGATTTATCAGCAATTCTTAGATCATACAAATCCATATTAATGCCAATGTCCATTTACTAAGTGATCTCAAAATTCTCTATCACTATTTCTAGTGACATTAATTCCGGGTAGGTATATTATCTAGCCATATAATTGATGGGGCTTAAAATTATGGATAAACAATAAACTAAAATAGTGGATCCCAAAAAAAAAAAAAAAAAAAAAAAAAAACAATGCCACCTACGAATGTTAAAGTGGAAACATGGTGGCAACCGAGCCATGATTCAACTAAGAATAAGATATGTAGTTGACCTGCAAAAAAACTCAAATTAAGCGTCAGAATGTGATATTCTGATAATTCACAGCCAGCTTTGCTTTTGCTTTATGGTGCTGAATTGATTTATGATAGGCTGAACAAACAACTGGTCATGCTGTCTTATGTTTAATTTTAGATTCCTTAATCATTTGTAAGTGCACATATACACCCACATGTTTAGCTTACTTCAGCTTATTCACGGGGTCTCCGTAACGTTCATTATGTTTCAGACTTGGCCATGAATCATAACAGTTTCAGCAACTTCAACATTTCAATGCTAGCCGAACACAAAGTCAACCTATTAAAATATCAGCAGCTCAACTTTACTTATCAACTAATACATGTCTCACTCGCAATGTAACCTAGTTTTAAACATTGAGCCTACCTACCACAGCTTTAAGCAGAGCCTGCCTACCTTCTCTCGGTACACATCAGCCTGCCTGCCTTAGTTCATCGATATCACTTCTCAAAGGCTTTCAAACCCACCTCAGCTTCATTAATTTCACTCTTTCACTATTGATTATTTTTCTTTTTTTTCTTCATTCAGCTGCATAATTACGTGACTTCTATTATTGGCCGAAATTATTGGCTCCGCTTGGGATTTTTTTTCTAGGTGTTAGTAGTTAAAAAATTGATGGTAACCAATTAATTTTAATGGTAATTCTCAACTCATCAAATTGGAGTGTTTTGGGGGATTTTAATTTTCTTCCCAATATATCCTATTAATCATATTGCAAAGTCAACTACTTCGTTCTTCGCCATTATACAAAAATGCATACTTATTTTCCACTTTCTTTTCTTACACACACGCGTGCGCACACACATACATAGATATATATATATATATATATGTATATATACATATATGTATATATATATGGATATATATGTGTGTGTGTGTATATATATATATATGTCTTTAAAATGAAGTAGTTAATACCAAGGTTCGAAATCTTGGAATCCAGTTCCATTACGGTAGAAAATTTTAAATTTCGGTCTCGTTTCGGAAATTCCGGAATTTCCGATTTAATTCCAGTTTGACAATTCCGGTATTTTTATAATAAATATGCAGTACTAATCAAAGTTTAGAATTTTGCTTTCTGTTTTCGTTTCGGAATTGCCGAGATTCCGTTATAAGTAATCGCCAAGCAAAATTTGACAACAATGTTTTCTGTATGAAGTAATTATATATATATATATATATATATATATATAACTGGAATGGATTTGTATTTTCTATGGTTGTAATTCAATAGGTAAAATTGTAAACATTCTTCCATTTTCTGCGTAGAGATAAAAATGCCCTACAACCAGAAAAGGCCCAAATTAACATTTGTACAACTCTTAATTACAGCTTTAGTTCATTCCGCTTTCACCTAATCAACCCATGTTTGCAAACCCTAAAAGTCAACATAAGTCCTCATTTTTTGTCGTCGCGCCTGCGAAGTCCTCATTTGCAAACCCTAACATGTGCTTGCTCCATGACAGCGATCTGATTTATTTTTCTTTCTTTTTTCTCTATTTGTGAACGGACCAGAATTTTTGATGGATTCTGGCTCGGTCAGCACCGGAACCGGACCGGAATGGCCAGAATTCCGACGCCCCGGCCGGAATCTCATACCGTGGTTAATACGTATAAACTCTCTGTTTGCAAGCAACTATGTCTCCTAATTCAATTTCAAAAAATGGCTTTGTTAACAAGCGATATGCATATTTCCAATTAATTAATTTAAAAATAATTATTTTTATAAAGTATTTTAAGTATACAACTCATTTAAAAAAAATACTACTAAATACAATATTAACAAATAAATATACTATTAATTTACAACCATCGATTTCTTTTATTAGCCAAATATGGTTCTGCAAATAATTCCAATATTAAAACAGATAGGATTAACAAATTATTAGAGAACCTATGTTAATCTAACAAACAACTTTTTATGTGTTTCCATCCAAATTGAAGGTCATCGTTGACAACCAATCTCAACGCCAAATACATCGCTTTAGAAAATGTCCTCAAAAGAAATACTAAACATGTATTAAGTGCAATTCAAAACGTTAAGTTTACTATAAGATCAAAATTCCTCACTAGCTAAAAAAAAACTCAGGACCAGATCTTATATACAATTATAACATGCATCTTAGAGCAGATAAAACACAAGATATGCACAAAGTTCAATATGTTTATAAATTGAGGGAATATATTTCTTACAATCCATCCAATGCCGGAAGTACTAGAAAGTCCTGTGTGTCGCCTTACAAAAGAAGTTTGGTGTAAGCCTGTATCTTCAAGGGTCTGTATACAAAAAACAAGCAACTTAACTACTCCAATATTGAAGCATGAGCAAATTTTAATAGCATGATATAGAAAAAGAACATGCCATTCATAAACTGATATTCAAAATCATTCAACCTCCAAAGAGTGAATTATAAATATGCTACGAAACAAATACTCACTTTCGCTTGTCGTAAAACTATGGTCTTAACAAAAAACAAAACATAGAAAACTGCAAGTACAAATATGAAAATATGCAGCTGATGAATCCCAATTTGTGAGATCAGTGGCAGTCTATCGTGAACAAATCAAAAATGCCTGATTAATTAATAATAACAATAGAACTATGTGTACTTTGTATTTGGAGCAATGATCAACTGCAGGTCCAACTAAAAACTCGCTGCTAAACTGATGCGGATGCCATTTTGTAACAGCCAAGAATTGAGGAAGAAGAGAGAAGAAGAGGTTAAGAGGAGAGGAGAGGAAGAAAAGCAGTAGCAAAAGGAAAATATTTTCATTCATTTCATGCCTTGTTTCAACAGCCAAACATATTCTTATATGCATACAATTCACATAAGACAAATACCATAACTAATCCTATCACTCACTGCCACCTCATTAGCATATAGGACAAATATTATAACTAATCCATTTATATAATGCCACCTTAAAAGCAAAAGGAAAAAGGCTGTTACGAATTGTATTGTAATTCACTTGGGTCCAGTGAGGTACATGGGTGCATCTTGGTGCATGGCTGGGGTGAGTGTACCAATGTATCGTATCATAAACTTGTCCTCCATCATCATTAAACAACATCAGTTTTCTGGTATGATCATCCTCGCTGCCTTCTGTTTTTGACATTACTCGTATTATCTGGTGGTCTATATGGTATCATAATGTTTCCAGCTTTAGCAGGTATGCAAAAATTTGGAATTGGGTCTTGTCCAACTATAAGCACAAGGCTATAAATCCCAGTGACATCAACTTTGCATTTAAAAAAAAAATGAAATATTATAACACAAAAGAAGTTCGAAAAAAAATTAACACCATGCAAGTTCTAGAGAGTCAATTTAGTATTCGTCCAGAACTTCACGGTGCATACAACCTAGTACAATTTGAGGACTCAAATTATTATATTATGTACCCGTCAATCATTTTTGCATCTAAACTTTTTTGGAATTTTGAATGTTCAACCAAACATGTTTACTACTGATCCAGGCCATCCAGCTTGGGCAGTTATGCTTTCTGATTGCTTATTGTTTCGTTTTTGCACATACCTACAATAATAATTTTCAGTGAGTAATAATTTTGATCAAGTTAGATTATTTGAATGTCCATTTTTTTTTAATATCAAATTAGTACATTGGTAGATGACACCAAGCTTTATCCATGTAAATGATGATGCACTATTACGTCCTATTCACCGAACAAAATAATTAAGAGAATCTATACAACATTAAATGCAACATGCAATTTCTAACCTGTCTGGGA